>CM028137.1:809397500-815322500 GCA_016271365.2 Neoceratodus forsteri
CAGTTACAGTACTGACAACATTCACCATCTGTCACAGCAGTGACCACCACCCCCAACAGTCATAGGATTGGACATTCCCCCCCCCCCACACACACACAGTTACAAGACTGCCCCCGTCACAGGACTGTTCTACCCTCCACTCCACAGTAACAGGACTGCCCCCACATTAACAGGACTGTATCACCCCTTCACCACAGGCACAGGACGGCCCCCCCCAGTCACAGGACTATATCATCCCACTGACAATCACATGACTGACAGTCTTGACAATGACTACCCATATCTGGCAGTCACAGCAATGATCCACACCCCTGAGAGTCGCAAAATTTTCTCATTATTCCCAACAGGCACAGAACTGCTCTCCTACCCCCACAACCTGGCAGTCACAACACTGACCATACACCCCTGAGAGTTACAGTACTGATCCCCATCCCCCATAGTAATAGCACTAGTCACAGCACTGCACCCCATCCCATTTTACAGCACTGATCCCCATCCCCCATAGTAATAGCACTAGTCACAGCACTGCACCCTCCCATCTTACAGCACTGATCCCCATCCCCCATAGTAACAGCACTAATCACAGCACTGCACCCCATCCCATCTTACAGCACTGATCCCCATCCCCATAGTAACAGCATTAGTCACAGCACTGCACCCCATCCCATCTTACAGCACTGATCCCCATCCCCCATAGTAACAGCACTAGTCACAGCACTGCACCCCATCCCATCTTACAGCACTGATCCCCATCCCCATAGTAACAGCACTAGTCACAGTACTGCACCCGTCCCATCTTACAGCACTGATCCCCATCCCCCATAGTAACAGCACTAGTCACAGCACTGCACCCCGTCCCATCTTACAGCACTGATCCTCATCCCCATAGTAACAGCACTAGTCACAGCACTGCACCCCATCCCATCTTACAGCACTGATCCCCATCCCCATAGTAACAGCACTAGTCACAGCACTGCACCCCATCCCATCTTACAGCACTGATCCCCATCCCCATAGTAACAGCACTAGTCACAGCACTGCACCCCGTCCCATCTTACAGTACTGATCCCCATCCCCATAGTAATAGCACTAGTCACAGCACTGCACCCCGTCCCATCTTACAGCACTGATCCCCATCCCCCATAGTAACAGCACTAGTCACAGCACTGCACCCCGTCCCATCTTACAGCACTGATCCCATTCCCCATAGTAATAGCACTAGTCACAGCACTGCACCCCGTCCCATCTTACAGCACTGATCCCCATCCCCATAGTAACAGCACTAGTCACAGCACTGCACCCCGTCCCATCTTACAGCACTGATCCCCATCCCCATAGTAACAGCATTAGTCACAGCACTGCACCCCATCCCATCTTACAGCACTGATCCCCATCCCCATAGTAACAGCACTAGTCACAGCACTGCACCCCATCCCATCTTACAGCACTGATCCCCATCCCCCATAGTAACAGCACTAGTCACAGCACTGCACCCCATCCCATCTTACAGCACTGATCCCCATCCCCCATAGTAACAGCACTAGTCACAGCACTGCACCCCGTCCCATCTTACAGCACTGATCCCCATCCCCATAGTAACAGCACTAGTCACAGCACTGCACCCCGTCCCATCTTACAGCACTGATCCCCATCCCCATAGTAACAGCACTAGTCACAGCACTGCACCCCGTCCCATCTTACAGCACTGATCCCCATCCCCCATAGTAACAGCACTAGTCACAGCACTGCACCCGTCCCATCTACAGCACTGATCCCCATCCCATAGTAACAGCATTAGTCACAGCACTGCACCCATCCCATCTTACAGCACTGATCCCCATCCCCCATAGTAACAGCACTAGTCACAGCACTGCACCCCATCCCATCTTACAGCACTGATCCCCATCCCCATAGTAACAGCACTAGTCACAGCACTGCACCCCATCCCATCTTACAGCACTGATCCCCATCCCCATAGTAACAGCACTAGTCACAGCACTGCACCCCATCCCATCTTACAGCACTGATCCCCATCCCCCATAGTAACAGCACTAGTCACAGCACTGCACCCCATCCCATCTTACAGCACTGATCCCCATTCCCCATAGTAACAGCAGTAGTCACAGCACTGCACCCCGTCCCATCTTACAGCACTGATCCCCATCCCCATAGTAACAGCACTAGTCACAGCACTGCACCCCGTCCCATCTTACAGCACTGATTCCCATTCCCCCATAGTAACAGCACTAGTCACAGCACTGCACCCCATCCCATCCTACAGCACTGATCCCCATCCCCCATAGTAACAGCACTAGTCACAGCACTGCACCCCATCCCATCTTACAGCACTGATCCCCATCCCCCATAGTAACAGCACTAGTCACAGCACTGCACCCCGTCCCATCTTACAGCACTGATCCCCATCCCCATAGTAATAGCACTAGTCACAGCACTGCACCTGTCCCATCTTACAGCACTGATCCCCATCCCCATAGTAACAGCACTAGTCACAGCACTGCACCCGTCCCATCTTACAGCACTGATCCCCATCCCCATAGTAACAGCACTAGTCACAGCACTGCACCCCATCCCATCTTACAGCACTGATCCCCATCCCCCATAGTAACAGCACTAGTCACAGCACTGCACCCCTCCCATCTTACAGCACTGATCCCCATTCCCCATAGTAACAGCACTAGTCACAGCACTTCACCCGTCCAATCTTACAGCACTGATCCCCATCCCCCATAGTAACAGCACTAGTCACAGCACTGCACCCCCCCATCTTACAGCACTGATCCCATTCCCCATAGTAACAGCACTAGTCACAGTACTGCACCCCGTCCCATCTTACAGCACTGATCCCCATCCCCCATAGTAACAGCACTAGTCACAGCACTGCACCCCGTCCCATCTTACAGCACTGATCCCCATTCCCCATAGTAACAGCACTAGTCACAGCACTGCACCCCATCCCATCTTACAGCACTGATCCCCATTCCCCATAGTAACAGCACTAGTCACAGTACTGCACCCCATCCCATCTTACAGCACTGATCCCCATTCCCCCATAGTAACAGCACTAGTCACAGCACTGCACCCCATCCCATCTTACAGCACTGATCCCCATCCCCCATAGTAACAGCACTAGTCACAGCACTGCACCCTGTCCCATCTTACAGCACTGATCCCCATTCCCCATAGTAATAGCACTAGTCACAGCACTGCACCCCATCCCATCTTACAGCACTGATCCCCATTCCCCCATAGTAATAGCACTAGTCACAGCACTGCACCCCATCCCATCTTACAGTACTGATCCCCATCCCCCATAGTAATAGCACTAGTCACAGCACTGCACCCCATCCCATCTTACAGCAATCCCCAACAGTCACAGCACAGCCACCTCACCCCCAGTTGTCACAGAATTGACACCCCCTACCATCAGTCACAGAACTAATTCCCATCCCCGACAAGGACAGCACTGACCCACAACTCCTAATGGTCACCACACTGACCCCCATCCAAAATAGCCACAGCACTACCTCCTCACCTATGACGGTCACAGGACTGCCACCCCACCCCTGACAGTCACAGAACTGTACCACCCCTTCAATAGTCGCAGAACTAACACCTTCCACCATCAGTCACAGTGGCCACCTACCCGACAGTCACAGTGCTGATTCTCATCCCCCAACAGTGACAGCACTGACCTCTACCCCCAATGGCCACAGCACTACTCACCACCATTGTCAAAGCACTGTACCCCTACATCCATGACAGTCACACGGCTGATCCTTATCCCCCAACAGTGACAGCACTGACCTCTACCCCCAACGGCCACAGCACTACTCACCACCATTGTCAAAGCACTGTAATTCTCTACATCCATGACAGCCACGGCTGATCCTCATCCCCCAACAGTGACAGCACTGACCTCTACCCCCAATGGCCACAGCACTACTCACCACCATTGTCAAAGCACTGTACCCCTACATCCATGACAGCCACACGGCTGATTCTCATCCCCCAACAGTGACAGACTGACCTCTACCCCCAACGGCCACAGCACTACTCACCACCATAGTCAAAGCACTGTCCCCCTATATCCACGACAGTCACAGGGCTGATCCTCATCCCCCAACAGTGACAGCACTGACCTCTACCCCCAACGGCCACAGCACTACTCACCACCATTGTCAAAGCACTGTACCCCTACATCCATGACAGCCACAGGGCTGATCCTCATCCCCCAACAGTGACAGCACTGACCTCTACCCCCAATGGCCACAGCACTAGCCACCACCATAGTCAAAGCACTGTACCCCTACATCCATGACAGCAGCCACCACGGCTGATTCTCATCCCCAACAGTGACAGACTGACCTCTACCCCAATGGCCACAGCACTACTCACCACCATAGTCAAAGCACTGTCCCCCTATATCCACGACAGTCACAGGGCTGATCCTCATCCCCCAACAGTGACAGCACTGACCTCTACCCCCAACGGCCACAGCACTAGCCACCACCATAGTCCAAGCACTCTACCCCTACATCCATGACAGTCACAGGGCTGATCCTCATCCCACAACAGTGACAGCACTGACCTCTACCCCCAATGGCCACAGCACTAGCCACCACCATAGTCAAAGCACTGTCCCCCTATATCCGCGACAGTCACAGGGCTGATCCTCATCCCCCAACAGTGACAGCCCTGACCTCTACCCCCAACGGCCACAGCACTAGCCACCACCATAGTCAAAGCACTGTCCCCTGCCTCCATGACAGTTACAGGGCTGATACCCTTTACAAAGAGACACAGCAGTAATCCCCACCCCACAGTCACAACACTCCCCCCCACTCCCAAAAGTTATAGCCCTGCCCCCCACCTGGCAGTCACGGCACTGGCCACCCACCCCCTGACAATAACTGCACTGGCTCCCCACTCTCAACCGTTAAAGCACCGACACCCCCAACCACAACAATCACGGTACTGACCCCCACCATTAACACAACACTGCCTCCGAACCTCCCTCAACAGTCATAGAACTTACTTGCCCCCTTAAGTAATGCACCAGACAGTCACAGCACTGACAACCAGCCACTGACAGTCCCAGAGCTAACCACACCCCAGTCATTAAATCTGGAAAAAGGTTATTTAAGTACTGGCAACCCATCGCAGAGAGTGCAGAGGTCAAAAGTGGTACAGACCAGCCAGACAAATTCAGGTAGATTTTGTGTTAGGCTTTACTAGTAGTAGTAGTAGTAGTAGTACTGGTTCATTTTCCTTTAACAAGCCCTGTAGGTTTTTACTGTAGAATGTAATCAAAAAGTACATCAGCTGGGCTAGTGGAAGAGTCTGTGGGGCTAGTGAATTTACCCAGTCAATAGACCTGCTGGCTAGTGGCTGAAAAACTTAATTTAGAGCACTGGAGTGGACCATGCCATCCACAAGATGGCCCTCTAGACATTCCTGCCCACTGACCAACCCTAAAGCTGAGCACCCTGCTAGGAGTAGGAAAACCCACATCCCAGCCCCCAAAAGGACCACTCTACCAGTGCCAGTGCAGCTCTGTATATTAAACTTTACATTGCTTGTTAAACAGGCTTCTGGAATGTATAATTTCACAGCCAATCACAGTACTGACCCCCACCACTAACACAACACTGCCTCTGAACCTCCCTCAACAGTAAATAGGACTTACCCACCCCCTTACAGCAATGCATCCGACAGTCACAGCACTGACAACCAGCCACTAGCAGTCCCAGAGCTGACCACACCCCAGTCATTAACTATTTAAAAAAAGGTGTTTAAGTACTGGCAACTCATTGCAGGGAGTGCAGGGGTCCAATACCAGTGCAGCTCTGTATATTAAACTTTACATTGCTTGTTAAACAGGCTTCTGGAATGTATCATTTCACAGTTGCTTAAATAAGGAATTCAAAGAAGAAGCATTTACAGTCTCTCAGTCCCGGTGTTGTGTACCCACAATTAAAGAACTAGCAGCTACAGTCCCTCAGGTATGTGGCTGGAAGCTAAGAATTTGAAGCCTTCGGCTGAGCTAAACAGGCTTCTGGAATATATAGTGTCACTGTCACAACCCACCTCTCTCTCTCTCTCTCTCTCTCTCTCTCTCGGCTGTAACAGCTTTCAGAGAGGTGTCTGTCTTTGGGTATTCACTGCCACCAGCTGGGTTCGCCCAGCACTGAACTCCCCCTTGCACAGAACTGGGAGGTCAAACATGCAATTGCACAGATCAAAGCCTGGTAGTGTGTCTCTCTGGTGGCAGAGGCTAAACAGAGTTTTGCCTCAGCCACTGGAAACCATAAATTACCTTAGAAATAATTGAAACCACAACTGTTGAGCAAATAAATAGCTTTTTACTTAACAGAAGGTCAAAAGTAGCATTACAGGATATATATGTTTAACACAACAGAATAACACTGTTACAGGAAAAGTAAACAAATGTTTTTAAATAACAGATGACAAAAGAAAACGGCTATTACTGAGATATGCTATTATTATTCTTACCCTCCCCTATCCATTAAGAGAGACTGGATCCTATGATATCTGCCAGCTCCCACGGACATAGCTCGAAGGGTAGGCCCAAGCTTAGCCTCTCGAATGTAGCTTCCCCCAACAACTCCCAGAGCAACTCTCCACTAACTGTCTTTCAGCATCTTATATTCTCTCTTGAGAATAGGGGATTTCTATTCCACCTTTGAATGCACCAACCATGTATGTATTTAATTGTCCTAATCAGACTGAACACCTATCAGTGTCCAATTATATTCATGAATAACCTGAAGTTTATATCTGAGTGATCCAATCCCTTTAAACTGTGAGTCTATGTGTACATGTCCACTCCCCTTCTTGGTCACTGTGTCTGCGATTTATTACTCAGCCCTTATCTAGATGCTGGTGGACAGTGGAATCCCAGCCTGTGTGTTTTTTTTTTGTTTTTTTTTTCAGACTGCTATAAAATGCCAGCCCAAAAAATCCAAGCCTTTAACTCCTTCCTTCCCATTTCTGCGACAGTCACAGCTGCTTATGAAGTAAGGGATTCAAAGAAGAAGCATTTACCCATGGCTTTAAAGTTCCTGCAGTGCTGTTGGCTTTAAAGTTCCTGCAGTTCTATTCCTGCTAAGTTTCATTTAGTTTGCTGCTCTCTGTCTCGGAAATACAAGCCTTTTAACCTGTGAAACTCAAATTTCTCAAGGTCCTAGTACCAGTCTGATAAGAAACGGACAGCAGAATGTGCTTGAAAAGGGTGATCATATCCTGTGTTGTTAAAAACTGTAGAGAACTATATCGTCAGTGTCCCAGCAGGAGGGGGAGGAGAGGGGATTGTCTGGTCTGCGGACGGGAGGGCCAGTGGAAAACCGATGCGAGAACATGACTGTAGCACTGTGGAGAAACACATGATAACATTCCTGTCCCCTTTTCTCTTCTACTTCATAACAATAAGACATCATGGCTATGCCCATGCTGCTTTAACAAACCAGCCAGTGTAACAAGGCCTTTAGCAAGGCCAGCAGGATGCCAGAATGATTTGGGAGAGGGTTTGACAATGGGAAGCAGGAGGTACTGTTACCTCTGTATAGCTCCATGGTAAGGCCACACCTGCAGTACTGTGTCCAGTTCTAAAGTCCCTACCTAAAATAGGACAGGGGAAAGGCTAGAGATGATACAACGCAGGGTGGACAAGATGATCTGGGGCCAGGAAGACAGATTCTGGAAAGATCATCTAAAGGGGCAGAACATGTATTGAGTCAAAACCATACGACGGGGGAAGGGGGTATGATTAAGACCTTCATGTTCCAGAAAGAAATAAATAAGATGAACAATGAACAGCAGTTTACAAGAAACAGAGAAGCTAGGACAAGGAGTCATGAGTGGAGGCTAATGGGGGAAGGTTTAAAAAGGATGTAAGGAAGTATTATTTTACAGAAAGAGTGGTTGAGCCATGGAATGGTCTGCATCATAGATAATGGGTGCCAGAACCATAAGCAGCTTCAAACACGGTTGGGACAGAGCTAAGGATATAGTAGTTACTCAGTGGGATAAGGAAGGCAGAAACCCAGAGAACGAATGAGGGAATAGGGTAAGCGTAGACCCCAAAGAGACTATAGGTCCAAGGATATGACGTGGTAATATGGGTAGAATAGATTGTCCATTTTTCTTTTTCTGCTGTAATTGTCTATGTTTCTATGAAAACAAGAAAAACAGGTACACCACACATATTGCTGCGGTGCCACTGCTCAAAATACTTGATAGTGAACAAAAAAAAATGGCGCACTCACAAGAAGATTTAAATATTTATTTACAGCAAAACTTGATGCAGTGCTAGTCTACCCCGGTATTGCTCTTCATATGAGTATTCATCAGGGGGCAGAGACTGTTGTGCAATCATGGCAGATAAAATGCAGAAAATAATTATTCATAAGCCTTTTAAATATTGAACTGTTATGTGAAGAAAGTGCATATGTAATGCAGTACTGAATTAATTTAATGTTGACAGCCATTACACATGTAGTACAAAAATAAAATAGAAAAACTAAAAAAACACTCACAAATATCTGTTGATAGCCATTATCTTTCTTATTCTATAATCTTTTGTAATTTTGCTGGAAATAAATGTTTAAATCATATTGTTAGTGTGCTGTCTTTTCGAGTGTGAAATATAAACGGAATGGTTTCCAAATAGTATGCTTTTCAAAGTTCTCTTAGAAGAGTCAGCTACTTTTTGTCAGCAAACAGTGACTGTAGGAAAACATGGGGGTGCTATGTCCCCTACTTTCATAACAGGCTCCTTGCTCCACCTTGTTTTATCAGATTCCACCTACCATGTTGCCAAGCATCTGTCTCTAACACTTGCAGCCTCTCTCGTTTGACAGCTGATAAAATCTCTGAAGAAGGCTATTGAGCCAGCCATAAGTGACATCAGGATTGACTGGTATGTCCCAGAAGTTGTAGAGGCTCTCCTTTCTCCCAGCGAGATCCCACCTCTGTACCCAGGAGACCGCCTGATCAGTTACTGCGCCATTTACAATGTCGCTGCATTCCGGGGGAAGAAGTCTGGGGTAAGTAGGAGTTGGGAAAAGAAGGTCTTGGACTGGAAACAGGGAGAAGCAGTGTTTATGCATGCTAACTTCTCTTGCTAGGTAGTCTTGGAAGTTGGGAGTGATGGAGCATAGCAAATTGGAAAGCTGTGGAAGTGATGAAGAAAACTGAGATTTGTCTGCCCCAGTGCTGCTGATACAGCATACCGCATTCCTGTGTTGGAGACTTTGGTCCGCTGTGCTGAACTGACCTCCCCCCGACACTCTGGGCAAGTGGAGCTGTTGGACTGCTGTAGAGGCAAAACTCTCAGACTTTGGGGGGGGGCTGATACCATCCTTGCTATCACAGCGCCTCTTTATGGATGAAGATGTGACATTGGATGTCATGAGTAACCACACACTGCCACATACACACCCCCACAGATGGGTATAGCAGTGTGTAGTGGGTGGGCTATAAGCAGGCAAATGTCTCCCCACCCATGCTCATGATATCAGCACAGCGACCCCACATCACCAGCCTTAGTCACATCTCTTGGCCCATCTGATGTAGAAGATGATCAGCATGTAAACTTCAAATGTCTGCTGCAAGCTCTCCAAGGCCCACTGAGGGGGTGTAGTTTTCCCAGGGTGCTTCCTGCAACAGCAGCCTGAGTCAAAGAGCAGTATGCCCTGTGCTGTGAGGCTGATTGGTAGGTCACAGACCTGCTGATTGAGAAGCAGTAAGGAAGGTGTCGGAATGGGTATAAAGACTAAAATGAAAGTCGCATTTGTCAATGCCGAATGTTTGCTTTCAGTCTGACAAGGCTTTAAATAGCTCCTAATGTTGTTGGGACAACTCTGAAAAACCTATCTAGACACCGTTTAGTTTATATTTCATCCCATTTTTGTAATTGTCGCCCTTATTTGTTCATTACCAAGGACATCTGCATGGAAACGGGATCTCTGCCTGCTTGTCTATTTCTGCACTCACAATTCTGTTTATAACATCCCAATCTGTTGCTGCAGCGATAAGTATAATATAAATAGGGCATTATGATGTCATGTGTAGACAAGCAGCCAAAGCTAATAAAGTGCAAGGACAGTAATCTTGTATTTTGTTTGATTCTTTGATAACCGGGTAAGGATCACTAGGCACAAGTGCCTGTTTTCAGGGGCAACCCGGGAGCACTGGGGAGGTTGTGACTTGCTCAGAGCCACACACTATGCAAGTGGAGGTTGTGGGAATCAAAAGCAGGTCTGCTGGATGTACCAGACTCATTTGCAGCTCATTAATCTAACCTCTAGGCTTTACTGCCAGCCCCACTTCCCTCACTTCCTTCAGTAATGAAGAAAAAGGGCAAAGAACTGCAAAAACATAGCTCTGGCTAAACAGTACAGAGAGTAATAGAACAGAACTGTAAAACAGTGGGTTGCAGGTTCAGACCCCTCAGGGCCACAGATGATATTTTCTAAGGAAATTTGAGCTACAGTAAACTTGTAGCCAGGTCAGTGGCATGGAGGGCTGAGGCACTGGATATCTTGCCTCCCGCCACACTGGTGACCCAATTCAGGAATGGACCATGGTCACTTGGGGGGCTGCTGGGAAATGGAGGATTTAGTGCCCATTGATGGATCTCCTCCTTCGGGGTAAGGTGACAGTTTGTACTGCTCCTTGGCTGCCATCTAGTGAAGACTAGATGGCACAGTAGCGGTCACCAGATGTGAAAGTCATTGCATGCCACTGGCTTTGACTCAAGGGGAGTAACAGGTGGGAAAGAACCCCAATCTGCAGGATGAGGCTGTGACCCTGAAGGTACTGCACTACCACCATCCATGGCACCCACTCACACAATGAGGTAAGAAGTAGATGGGTCAATCCTGGGGTGGGGTAAAGGGGCTGGGGGTCAACCGCAGAAGGGGGCTGAAGGGGCAGGAGGATAAAGTCCATATAAAAAAAAGGACTGCAAAAATATTTGGGCGATAAACTGATTTGTGTCTGCTACATTTTTTCAAACTTAGACAGCTGGTATCAGGGGCTCTTTAAAAGGAACATAAATAATATGTAATTTAAATCAACTGTTGCTGGTGATTTCTGTTCATTATTGACATGCTGTTGGCTATCTGAAGGTATTATATTTGCATTGTGTATGCTGTTTTTCCTCACCTCTGTTTAGTGCTTTTGTAGGCATTTCCTGTCTGTAACTAAAAGAAACACAAACACACTGTGAGGCTTGATGTTTATCTTCAAAGCCTGATGATATCTGCTAGCTGGCTGATGGACAGAACACCAGTGTGATTGGTGGGCTTTCTCCTTTGAACTGCAAGAAGTTTACATGCATCAGCCAGCTAAACACTGTCATCATTCAGCACTAGCTATTGAGAGGGAAGCAGCCTGCATTCCTACATCCGTTGGCCTATACAGTACACACCTACACAGTCCCCTATGCTACAGTAACAATATGTTTGCTTTGAGCATGCACGCAAAGAAAACATAAGAAGGAGGGTGATTAAAAGTTTAAACTGAGCTAATAATAGCATTTCCATCCAGACCTTTAAAACCATCTGCACTATAAAAGAACTGGCCATCATGCTTAAGGTGTTGCACTACAGTGGCTGCGCTTAAAGGTGAAATTGTAATAAACTTTTTCTGAAAACGGCTTCTGTACTCTCTCTCTTTTGTAATCAGATCCAGTGATTATATCCAGTGTATTCTTGTCATGGTTATTTAGACTAGTATTTTTTTTCCTGTCACGTTTTGTTTAGGTCGGGGCTCAATGGAAAACTGCCACTTCAGTGGACTGTACTGTTGGCAGCTCTATGCTTGATTTTCAAGCCGCGAGACAGCATGCATGTCAACGCCTCTCAGATGAGCTGTCAGAGTCACTCAGCTGTCATATAGCAGTACAATGTGGTGCAAACCATGGCTACGAGTCGGCTGTGAAGTTGAAGGAATCAAATCTAATTTTTGGACAGTAATTCAGCAATACCAAGGTGCCCCGATGCTTTGTCATGTAAAGTTTAATCAGGCCCGCCCCCAAGGTACCTTGGTATTGCTGAATTACTGTCCACGTGAGTACCTACACAGGCTGTTTTATCCACAATAAATTCATTCACATGCTGTTCTAGCTGGTTTGCATTTACATCTATTTTGAGTGTGCAGCATTTTGCTTTTGTACCTAACCTGAAAAGAGTGGATACAAATCTAGGTGCAGACGCAGGTATCACAGTCACAAATGGCACTTTACAGTGAGAAAACATCAGAAACTACTCAGGATCACCACAGTAAACTGTCACCGACTTAGTGACAGTCTGATTTAAGTTTTAACGCTGACAAACAGCAACAGAGCTGCTGTATAATGGAAAAAAACCTGCGTAAATCACAGCAGGCATTCTGATCTGTATTCTGTTGTGTCTTTTGAATTATGCCTAAAACGATCAAATACAAATGAAAATTATGTTTGATTCCTTCAGCTTTACAGCCGACTCATAGCCGCGGTTTGCACTACACTGCACTGCCATCTGACAGCTAAGTGACTCTGACAGCTCAACTGAGAGGCTCTGACATGCTTGCTGTCTCACAGCTTGAAAATCAAGTGCAGAGCTGCCGACAGCACAGAGCACAGAAGTGGTAGTTTTCCATTGAGCCCTTCATCTAAACAACCATGGTAAAAATACATCGGACACAATCACTGAACTGGATTACAAAAGAGAAACTGTACACAACAACCACCTTTAAGGCACAGAACTAAAACAGACACAAAGTGTTGGACTTTTCTGTTGCCTGCAAGTGATGAATGCTGCCGTCTATTTCCAGGGCAGGCCACATGCTGCTAAAAGCCTTTCTCGGGGTTCCAGCAGCTCTGTTTTCCAGTCCCAAGAGGAACCCATGACCCCGTCAGCCCCGGAGCTCCTCCCATTCCACCCTGCTGAGGACCGAGCCGATCTCGAGGAAGCTTTGAAAGAGATTTCCCGAGAGATTTCACTGGAGTTTTCAAGTGGGCACCCAGAGGAGACTGAAAAATGTAAGTTCTATTCCATATACAGTATATGATTTATTGTATCCCCCTTGCTCTTTTCCCCCGGGTCACACCTGGAAACAAGCCTTGCCTCAGTGTGCCTTTCCTGGTTACCAATTTTCAAACAAACAAATATGAATAAATGAATGACAGAAAAGCTGAACTTATGTTGCCCCAGAGCACTAGTACAGTGGTGGGTTGATCCTGCTGAATTATGGGGTTGAGAGTTTACGTTCTGGTGCCCATAGTGGACTGGAGTGCTGATTTTGATGCGCTCTGGCCTGTGAGTTTGGTCCCGGTGATCTAGTGTGCTGGTGCATGGCCCTTTCGGACTCTTGCTAGGAGTTTGAATTCCAGTGCCCTAGTGCACTGGTGTGTTGATCCTACTGCACTCTGAGGCCGTGAATATATGGCGCCCCAATGTGCTGGTGCTTTGACCCTCTTGTGCTCCGAGGCTGCGAATTTGAATCCTGGTGCCCTAGTGCACTGGTACATTGATCCTACTACACCTGAAGACTGTGAGTTTGAATCACAGTGCCCTAGTGTGCTGACCAGGTAAAGGGGATGTTTTCTGAACTTTCCAGAAAATTCTAGAAGGGTGGTTACCCTGGTGTATAATGGCATATTTTTTTGTTTGCTTTTTTTGAGTCACAGTATCCTGATCTCCAGTCCTCCCTTTGAGCCAGCTTTCCGACACTGTATCTGACCCCCCAATGGACTGTTAGAGCTCTTGTTGGCAGAGTGGTTAATTACAATCTGTGAATCAGGTGTTTGATTGTGGGAGGAGCTGAAGCAGCCTTTGAGACAGGAAAACTAAGCCCCATGCCTGTCAGCATCCCACTGTGTAAGTCCTCTTGTTCTTCCCTTCCAGGTTTGCCCCTGATTGGGCACAAGCTGCTCCTGCTGATTTAGCTGTGTAACCCTCCCCCCTACAAATGGGGATTCCTAAAAAGCCTCCTAGGAGCTTGCCTAAGTGCTCTTAGCCTGAATGGTGTTTGGTGTTTAAGCCGTTTATCTGTGAGTGCTTTTAGAGTCTCTGGTACTGTCTCTTTAAGAGCTGTCTGCTTGCAGACTTAATTAGTTTGTATGGGGGGACTTTGTATTTAATGTTCGAATCCTGTCCGAGCTGCTGTCAAATCATTCCGTTTTTGCAGTCGCTAAGAGTGCAAAGGGAGCCCATCTGAAAGCTGTAACTGTTTGCCTGTAATCATGTAAAGCATTAGCAAAATTGTAGTTTGTCTAACCTGCCTTTATTGCAGCTGGGACTTTGTGTGTGGTACCTCTCCATTTTGGACCTAAACTGCTGTGCTGGGTCAATTGGGTTAAGGGAGCCTTAAAATGGAGCCTGTGGACGAATCAGAACTTGGACTCTTAATTTGAGCCAGCCACAAGGGGATTTATGGACAGTGACTCTGGAAAATGTAGTTTTGACCTTGGCACCTTTTTTCTACCAACAGAGGGAGTCTTATTGTGAGTGACAGCTGAATCAGGCAACAGAATAGTGTGGAGGTAAAGGAAATGCCCTGCTCTGTGACTGAAAAGATCAGATCAATTGTGACAGTGAAGAGAGAAGGAGTTGTGTGCTTCTGCGGTGTATAGTTTCGCGCGGGAAGCCAGTGTGAGGCACTGAGTTTCGGTCTGCAGCCTTTGTGAGTGTCAGTTTGGACAGAATCCGAGTTGTGAGGAGAAAGAAGCACTAGAAGTGTGGAAACCAGGCTCACCCTGTAGAAGACTGGAGAAATTGCTGAATCGCGCTCGGTCTGTCAGGAACTGAAGCTGCTGTATGTGCTCCCGAGTATTTTGCAGTAAGTGCGATCGGGATCAAGGAGCAGCCTGCCTGGTATAGTACTTTCCTTTTACATATGAATGTGTGTAGTGCTTGTGGGGAATCACTATTTCCAATACCCAGTGCTGTGTGCTGTGTGTTGAAGCTGGAAGCAAACCCCAGCTTGTCTCAGACTAAATCCGGTTGCTATCAACTGCAGTGGGGTCCAGTCACAAGGACCTTGTCTCCATGCCCTGTTGTTCCGGCAATCCAGAAGAACATCCACCATCCGGTCCTGTGCTTGGGTATTGTGAGTACAAATCAGGGTATTTCTCTGCAGCCTGTTTTCAATCACAAGTGTGTCATCTAATTCTTGTTGTTTCACTGCTTCATGGACTGAGCCATCCGGCTCCGGATTAGAATTGGGTATTATGCATATATTTTCTTCTACAGCGCTCTTCTATCTGCACCTGCCGGCCAACCCCGGGCAACGGACCTGGCTAGCCCTCCCCCCCCCAACCTGGATACCCAGAGTGTGACTTTTCAGCCCTGTATGTGTGCACAGTACTGTGATTTAATGCCACCAATTAACCTGATTTCTCCCTCCCGTGTTACTGCCCCCCAAATAAATCAGATTTGTTGTTGTTATACTATATACTGTCTGTGGTGTTGGTACTTATGGAAACAGTATTGTGTTTTGCTGTGTATGTTGTTTAACCTTATTTTACAGGGGGTCTTCAGAGACGTGCTGCAGAATCAGTCTCGAGGGTAAGTGGTATCTATATGAGTGAACAGTGTGTATACATGGGGTATTGGGGCTGTAACTCCGGTGTACTGTGTGAGACACTAGATGGAATAAAAGGGGGTCTCGGTGTCCCAGAGGGCTGTGACCAGGCTAGTCTAACCACTACAAACCCTGACCTCTGGGTGGAGGCACCCACCATAGGACCTAGGCCCCTCAACCTGTCCGTAGTCAAACAGGCAGGGGAAGTAGCCCTTGGGATAGCACCACCTAGGGGTTACAACTGCTCAGTTGGAGAAGCAAGCCAGCTGCACCACTTCTCCTGCCCACTCTGAAGCTATCTCTACCAGGTTTGCCCCTGATCAGGCACAAGTTGCTGTCGCTGATTTAGCAGCTCAGCGGGAGAAGCCAGCCAGCCACACCACTTCTCTTGCCCACTCTGAAGCTCTCTCTGCCAGGTTTGCCCCTGATCGGGCACAAGCTGCTCCCACTGATTTAGTGGCTCGGCTGGAGAAGCCAGCCAGCTGCACCACTTCTCCTGCCCACTCTGAAGCTCTCTCTGTCAGGTTTGTCCCTGATCAGGCACACGCTGATCCCACTAATTTAGCAGCTCAACTGGAAAAACCAACTGGCCATGCCATCTCCTGCCTGCTCTGTAGCTCTTCCTGCCAGGTTTTCCCCTGACTGGGCACAGGTTCCTTCCACTGATTTAGTGGCTGAGCTGGAGAAGCCAGCTGGCTGCACCACTTCTCCTGCCCGCTCTGAAGCTCTCTCTGCCAGGTTTGCCCCTGATCATGCACAAGCTGCTCCCGCTGATTTAGCAGCTTGACTAGAGAAGCCAGCCGGCTGCACCACGTCTCCTGCCCACTCTGAAGTTCTCTCTGCCAAGTTTGCCCCGATCATGCACAAGCTGCTCCCGCTGATTTAGCAGCTTGACTAGAGAAGCCAGCTGGCTGCACCATGTCTCCTGCCCACTCTGAAGTTCTCTCTGCCAAGTTTGCCCCGATCATGCACAAGCTGCTCCCGCTGATTTAATGGCTTGCCTGGAGAAGCCAGATGGCCATGCCACATTTCCTGCCCACTCTGAAGCTCTCTGCCAGGTTTCCCTGATTGGGCACAAGCTACTCTCGCTGATTTAGTGGCTCAGCTGGAGAAACCAGTCAGCCGTGCCACTTCTTCTGCCCATTCTGTAGCTCCCTCTGCCAGGTTTGCCCCTGATTGGGCACAAGCTGCTCCCGCTGAATTAGCAGCTCGGCTGGAGAAGTCAGCCAGCCACACCACTTCTCCTGCCCACTCTGAAGCTCTCTCTACCAGGTATGAACGCTGAATTTGCCCAGGAACGAATTTCGGACCTCCAATTGGCTGTAGCCGTCTGTGTCAGCTCATGATTGGCTGAGACGACTGAGGCTTGCATGCGGATTGATCCAGTTTCTTTCAGCATGAAGTCCTCAGCTGTGGTGTTTCCTTAGCCCCTCTCTGCTTCTCAACCCCTATCCTCCTCTTACTCATCAGTTTTCTCAAGCCCACCCACCCCACCCCGTGCTCTTTAAATACTCTACTTTTCCCTACCATTTGCAGTGTTTCCTCCAATTGGTGAACATAGCCTGCCTCAGTTAGAAGGCAGCTTGTGTTCTTCTCTGATCTGTCTCAGAACAGCAGCTTGTGTTCTACTCTTGACTTTTATTTTACTGCTATTCATTTCCCATCCACCTCTATCTCCTCCTTGCATTTATGTGATTTATATTATACAGCATACCAGAGGGCACTATAGAACCTTGCCACTCATTGCACTTGCTCTGCTGAGCTCTGTCACAACTCTATGATTATTCCTCTTCTCAGGAGGCACTATAGAATATTGCCTCACGCTGTTCTTGCCCTGTTGTGTGCAAATGACTTATTCTTCCCCCTGTAGTCACTCTGCATCCTCCCTTTATTCCTGCACTCCAAAATGCAGCCCTTTCTTGTATTCCTGTGCTACATTGCTGGCTTGTCCTTCCATACCCTTGCTTCACACACATTTCCACTACATGTGTGTTCCCCCCCTTAATATATCTAGTCCTGAAGAAATTTGCATCGCCCTAAACACATTTCCATCCTTCTGCCTGGAATTCACCTTGCAAACCTCCTAGTGCCATGGCACTCTACTTACCCATGATTTGTGGAGCACCCCACTCTTCTTGACCCCCTCAACTGATCAGACCTCCAGCTACATGAGGCGCGGGTGCTCTTTTATGCTTCCTTAAGCCCTCTTGGATTTTGTCTTAGTTACTCCTCATCCCCTTCCCCATATCTCTACAAAAGGAGTCAGACCCATCTTCATAGGTTGCTTTTAAGTGCCCTTAAAAAGCTTCTGCTGCTGTTCCTTCTATGTTCAGGCAACGTTGAGCTGAACCCAGGTCCCACAGCCCTTATCTCTACCACCTCAGAACTGGCCTATCTTAAGGGAATTAGTTTACTTCATGTAAATGCCTGTAGTCTCCTAAGGAAGATTGACACACTTCAAGCTTGGATTTGTCACACCAAGCCTGATGTACTAGTGGCTACAGAAACTTGGCTCAGACCCTCTACTCTGGATCACAAAATAAATGTCCCTTCCTTCAACGTCTACACAACTGACAGACAAACCAGAGGAGGTGGGATAGCTATCTACATACAGGACAAATTTACTGCCACGGTTATGGACTCTGCCTTAGTACCCAAGGAATTTGAATGCTTGTCCTTGAAGGTTCAACTCTCCACTTCTGTGTCACTTAGTTTCATGGGCTGCTACAGACCTCCATCAGTGAGGCTTAGGGTGTTGAACCACCTGTGCAACATATTCGAAATTCTGTTCTCAGAGGTTATTATCCTGGGTGAGTTTAACCTCAGTTGGTTTTCTGCCAGCTCCAAACCCCTAAAAGACATTTGCAATACCTTTGGACTTAGGCAGCTTATCACGGAAGCCATTCACCCAGACAAGAAAAATCCAGCCAACAGTAGCCTAATTGATCTTATTTTAGTGAATAAACAACACCTTTTTACTCACTCACGCGTCTTCTTTAATGACCTTAGCGACCACTGCTCTATAGCGTGTGTCAGAGCTGCACCTAAACCTGTTTCTACCTCAAGGTTTATTTTTAAAAGAAATGGACATAATTTCAATCTGCATGCCTTCCTCTTTCACCTCCAATTCTTGGACTGGCAAGAGTTCTACCTGGCTCCTACTGTGGATGAGGCATATGAGGTCTTCCAGAGCATTGTATTGGGAACATTAAATCAGCTTGAGCCCTTAGTGAAAGTCCTCACAAACAAAAAATCTAACCCTTGGTTTACGATCAGTCTGAAAAATGCCTTCTATAACAAGGACATCCTTTGGAAAAAAGGCGGAACAACCAAGCTGCCCACTGATTGGATAGCCTTTAGCGTTGCCAGGAATCAGTGCACAAAACTCATCAGGGCAGAAAAAAATAACTACTTTTGTATCAATATGGACTCCTCTTCCAGGTGTTCTGCTAAATTCTGGAAAACCCTAAGGAATATTGAGGGGTACTCCTCGGCTAACTCCCTCCCTGCAAAAATCTCTTCAGGTGACACCTCCTTTACCGACAAACGGACAATTCTTGATCTCCTCAACGACCATTTTGCCACTGCTGGGTTAGCATTTTACTCCTCTCCTGCTAATAACTTTCGTACCCAGCTGTGTTCCCAGGCCCCCGCTTGTCCAGCATTGGATACCCCTGCTCTCAATGCGGCCTTCACTTTCAGTTCCGTCACCGTGAAACAAGTTGAAGACCTGTTACTAGAATTTGACATCGGAAAGAGTGCAGGTGCTGCTATGATAGATCTGCATTTCTTAATACTTAGCTGCCATGTCTTGGCTGCCCCTATTACCCATATTTTCAATTTATCCTTGACACAGGGTGTCATTCCAGCAATTTGGAAAACCACCCATGTCATTCCACTATTTAAGTCCGGCGACCGATACGATCTAAATAACTACAGGCCAACATCCCTACTCCCTATCTTCTCTAAAATGCTGGAGAAATTAGTTAACCTTCAGCTTAGGAACTTCTTGGAGACCTTCAATCTACTGAATCCGGTACAATCTGGTTTTAGGCCACGTCACAGCACTATATTCACCCTCGTAAAAGTCACCAATGACTGGCAGAAGGCCTTAGATGCCAGAAATTACATGTATGCCATATTTCTCAACTTGAGCAAGGCATTCGACACCGTGGATCATGACCTTCTCCTGGTCTCGCTTAGAAACATTGGTTTGGATCCCTTGGTGTTAAAATGGTTCTCCAGCTATCTTACAGGACATTTCCAGCAGGTCAAAGTTGACGAAGATCTTTCTCCCTTAAAAGCTCTCCAGAGAAGCATGCCACAGGGTTCCATCCTGAGACCTCTGCTTTTTGCATTGTATATAAACAATATTGACTCGGGCATCATGTCAGCTAACATCCATCTTTTTGTGGACAATATGGTTCTTTATATTGACAGGCCTACTTCTGAACTGGCCAGTATGGACCTCCAACTAGACTTCAGTCGATTGCAACTAAACCTCATGAATCAAAAACTATTACTAAATGCCAAAAAAACCAAGACTACGTTTTTCCCTCCAGTTGCCAACACACCCAATACCTACACACTTGGTCCAGTTCCACAAATTACTATGCTTCTAGGTGAATCCTTAGAGTTCATGGCGAAATTCAAATACCTGGGCCTCTGGATTGACCACAAATTCTCTTTTGCTGACCACATTGAAGAACTTTCAAAAAAACTCAAACAAAGACTTGGTCTTTTCTACCAGCTCAAACATCTACTCACTCAGGATGCAAAAACCAGGCTAGTGCAAAGCACAGTTATTCCACTTTTGGACTATGCCAACTTCATTTATGGACATGGTCCCAGCTCTGCATTATCCAAACTTGACACATTCTATCACCGGCCTATAAGATTTATCACAAGAGCTCCATACTCCACCCATCATTGCACCCTTTCCTCCCAGGTTGGGTGGATGTCACTGAAATTTAAAAGGTAGGAAAACGCTGTATTCTGAATTTTTAGAGCTCTCCCCAAAAAACTTCCACAGTACATCACTGTCTGCTGTTGTGTACTGCAGCTAGTTATACACTGAGAAGTCTCTCCTGCACCTCTCTCCTTATCCCCAAAGTCAACTCCTGCTTTGGTCGAGCATCTTTAAGCTACGCACTCCCCTTTTCTATGGAATAAACTCCCAAAAACCTTAAAGTTAGTAATCCCCATAAAATTGTCTACCTTCAAAATGTTATTTGCATGTTCCTTCAGTGAGCCCTGCACTTGCTTTCCCTGAGAACCGCCAACCTATGGCTTGGGCCTTCTACCCTGTGTGGCCTGCTGGCTGCTGCTCCTTCTCTTCTCCTGATCCTGCCTCGTATCCTTCCAACTACTTGTTCTTCTCTTGATATCTGCCTCGTAACCATCACCTACTCCTTCTCCTCTTGATATCTATCTGGTTCCCCTTCTTCATTCCGCACGAATTTACTTGGATTTACTGCACATATCTACTGTACTCATATGTATATATTGTATATAACTGTTATATTTGTATATTGTATTATTTTGGGTTCCCACTTCTGTGTATGCTGAGTATTTTTAGTCATCTATCAATTTTGTACCCTATTTGCATTGTCTAATGTTATGTGACCTTGTCCTGGTCCACCCTGCAAATGAGTTTCAACTCAATGGTGTATCGCCTGGTTAAATAAAGATTGGTTGATCAATTGATTGATTAGTGTAAAATCTACCTAAGGACACCTTCAGAGCTTCTCCAGGGCTCTGGGTCTAGTGCAAGACACTCTTGTGACTTTCTTCTTCCCCATTTCCAAATGGACATCTTCTAAGATGGCATAAAAAGCACTATCCAACAGTAACTAATTCCAAAATGTTCTTCTAGCAAAATGATTACAAAAAAAATGGTCAATGGCTAATACAAAGAGCCAGCACTGCCATTGATCCTCCCCCAGGTGCCATGTAACCCCTGCAGAGACCCCTTGCTAACATGGATCATATTGGATCCCCTCATTTACGAAGCAACCTCCCTAGCTATAGCATTGGATCATGGTGTAATCCCCCAGTGGCAGTACCTCCCCCAGATGGTTGCTAAAGCACCAGCCCTTCCAGTCAGCTCCAAAACCTTGGTCGCTGAGTCATCGGTAACCCTGGGATATGTACACTTTACTGGCTTTAGTAAATGCTTAACTATGCAGTGTTACAATACAGTTCGTCTGACGTGCACGTCAGTTCTTCACCGAATGCACCATTACTTACCAATGCACTCCATCTAGAACCACTCTTAGGCCAGTTCCCTCAGAGCTTCCCCCATTAATTCAGGCCAGAGTCTGAAATCCAGGCAGCAGTCTGGTGCCGAAAGCATGCCCTAGTTAGCATCTAGGAGTAGTGGAATCCTTGTGTTTGAAGAAGTCTTGGGTGGGTGGCATGGTTTCTTCATGGCAGCATTCCTGAAGCACATTTTTTTGTACAGTATATCTTGTGAAGATGTCTGCATACTTGGAGCTTCAAGCATCAGGCACAAGCGTGCCACCACACAGCCCTGCAGACATCCATCTCTCCCAGCTGGAGACTCCTGTTGCAGTACCACCCATGGTCACCCAGGTGGCAGTGTGGTAGCAAGTCCACACAACCTCTCACCCAAAAAAAAGGAGAGCATACTTGGACCACTCGATTTTTCTGCCCCCCCCCCCCCATGGTTGGCCTCTGATGCCCCAGGCTTGCTCACAAACCCAGGTTTCTGGCATTGCTCCAATGGGTTGGCTTGGAGAATGTCTTTTTAACTTTTCCCCTGTTTCCCCTCTCCCTGCAAAGGCCCCTGTTAACTGGGATAGAAGGAATTGCCCTTTAACTTATTGTAGGGATACATACCATGAGCTGCCTGTGCAGTAAGGTCACTGCGAACTGGTAAGCACACAGAGATGTTATCCCAACTCTAAACACCATTTGTTTTATCATTATTATCTTGATTCCTGTTGTTCCTTCTATATTTCCCATGAAACCACTCTTCTCCCTAATGGGTTCCCTTCCACCAGCTGCCTTAACTGTCACAATGGAAAACTTCCTTTGGCAGCTTCCTCTGCAGCCTTCCCTTCCCTCACTGGAGGGCTTTCATGTATTTATTTATTTCAAAGGTTTCACCAGGAAGGACATACTGAGCTAGTAACAATTCATTTCCAGATGTGTCCGAGGGGAAGGGGATGGGGAACAGCTTATAAAGCATTCACAATATATATAGAATATAAAGTTATACAATTTAAATGAAGAAACATTAAACTTGGAAACAGCCAAACAGATGAACTTGGAGGACAGACAGAATAAAAGCTGGTTGCCAGGGAGAAGGGTCCAATGTTGGGCCATGTGGCAGATGTCTATACTTCATTCATTCATTCATTCATTCATTCATTCATTCATTCATTCATTCATTTAATTTAATTTGTTAACCGAGTTGGTACCCTGAGCCAAAGTCCTTTTTCCGGTGCAACCCAGAACTACAGTACAAAGCAGCCAACAGAAGATGGTAATACATTGTACAAATACAGTTATGAAAAATACAGTAAGTTACACTTCAAATATGCAGGTACAATGTACATGAAAATGCATCTTACAATGCAAACACTTAAAAACATTTACAACCAGAATTGGCAAGCAAATGATCATAGAATCATAGAAGCTTGACGGCAGAAAAGAACTATACCAGCCCATCTAGTCTGCCCTTTTGTTTCCCCTTACACCTCCCCCTCCCTGCCAGCCCCCACTCTCCCCCTGATACTCAGCCCCATATGCTTGTCCCATGTACTCTTAAATTCTTCCACTGACTTCCCCCTCCACTCCATCTGGTAGTCTGTTCCAGGGCTCCACCACCCTCTCTGTGAAGAAATGTCCTCTCACATTGCCCCTGTATCTTTTTCCTTGCAGTCTGAGGCTGTGCCCTCTAGTTTTGACCCCATCCTTCCTCTTAAGTAAACCCTCTTCTCCCACTTTATTGAGCCCCTTTACATATTTAAAAGTTTCAATCATGTCTCCCCTTTCCCTCCTTGTCTCCAGCGTATAAAGATCTAGCTCCTTATACCTCTGCTCATATGACTTTCCCTGCATACCCTGCACCATCCTGGTTGCCTTTTTCTGAACCCTCTCTGACACATCTATATCCTTGCAGAGATGTGGCCTACAGAACTGAACCCCATACTCCAGGTGCGGCCTCACCATGGTTTCGTAAAGGGGCTTTAGTTGTTTAAAAATCAACTGATTCTTTATATTACACATAAGTGGAAGTTCATTCCAACATTTGGCAGCTTGTATTGAAAAAACAGGTTACATACAGATTGTGCGCATGGTCAACCTACATTATTCATTTGAAATGTCTGACCAGGAAAGGCACACTAAAGCTTTTATAGCTTTGTTCCAGGTGCATCCTCGGGGTGCATGGACCTGTTTATTTGGCAAGGGTAATGCTGGCCGTGACACCAAGGAAACTCCCCTGCTCTTCCTGCAGGGGCATTGTTTATTTCCTGTAGGGTAAGGATGAAGGAGCCCAACATGGAGAATGGTGATGGAGCAGGAGTGGTAGGGGAAGGGGAGCTGACCCTCCTCCTCTGCCTTGGATATGCCAGAGGTTGTGGAGAACAAATAATCTGTACCTACTGGTCAGGAAGGAGTGACAGAATTAATGTCGGAGGAAGAAAGATTGACCCATGAATTACAAGAAAAGAGGCAATTTCTAATGATAATGATGGAGGAACAAGAGGCAAAGTTTTTGAAAGAAAAATGCAGACTGGAAGATGAGAAAAAATTTGAAAAAGGACTGTTGATTAGCCCACAGCTAATGCATGGGCAAAAGTTCCGGCAAGAAGGCTCTAACTGTAGACCACTCTCTCCTGCTAGAGATAGACAAAATCTGAATCAAGGGAAGGTACTGGAGCTAGAGAAAAGTTAACAGCCTGAACACATGGACCTTGAAGCAAACTGGTCCCCAGATGAAGCCCTTTTGATGACAGGATGGATTAAGAGCCCCTCCTGTACATGATTCTGGACCTGGAGATCCCACTCCCTAGAAGCCTTTGAAGCACTGACAGTGGAGACAACACAGCTGACAGAACAGCTGAGCCACCAAAAGATCAAAGCAAGCTACCAGCTAAGGATGCCACATGTAGCACAGCTGAATTCGGAGATCCATGGCTTACTCCGGTAAAAGGCATGTGTCGTAACACTGCTTTAGTTAGTGAGACCGTTGAAGTGATGGTAGAACTGGCTTTAGAGGGCAAAGATACCATGAGAGACTGGTTGAAACAAGTCGGAAGGAAGGACTTCAGGGCCAAAGTCTCATATCATGTACAAACAAGCAGAGCCTTCGGGAGCAGGCAAGGTAAGTGAACACACTGTGTAATGTAATACAGAGGTTTCTCTTAAGGTACATGTCGTTAACCCTGATGAACCTACAGTGAGTGGGGAAGAGCTGAGGAATTCACAGGAGGTAAACGCTGTTCACCCTGACAAATCTACAATGAGTGGGGAAGGGCTTATAAATGCACAGGACAATGCTGAGTTAAATCTGGGTGAACTTTTTATGGATATGGAGTGAGAAGAGATGGGTTAACAGCAGGGGAACACTGAATATAATGAAATGTAGAATTCTAAGGAAATGAAGCAAGTTTCTGTGGAAATGCAGGAACTGGGAGGTCTTCATATTCAGTGTCTGAACTTGAATTGTCAAATTCAGTGTCTGACTGGTATGGGGAATTTTCAAATTCTTCTACTGGGTCAACTTGGGGTGCTTCATCGGCCACTTATTTAGGTGAATTTGCTTTATGTCCTGGTAATTTTAATATTTTAAGTCCTGTAACTGTTTTTGAGCCTGTTTTTGAAATCCAGGAGGTGTATTTTTTATCCAACGTAATTTAGGTCAGTGCCTACGTCTATGATGTTTAACCTTGGTTTCTGAGTTTGGGGTTCCAGTATATACATGGGGGTCACTAAATACACACTCAGGGTCACCATTTGAAGAGCCAGGATGATTTTCCGACTTCCTGGCATGACTTCCTTGGTCAGTCTCGTGTACATGGCTTTCACCATGACCTTCAGAGACTGATAATCCTTCCAAACTATTTACTAGAGTGGCTAAATCAGGATAGAGTCCTGTCAGGGTAGCAGTACAGAGTGTAGGCAAAACATGTTCCAAATTGTGGTCCAAACCACCTGCCACCACTATTTGATCAGTCACCTGACTGACCAAGACTATTTGGTCTTGGTCCACAAATACACTATGCTCATTGTAATCTAAATTTCCCTTGTGGTCATGATTGGCCACCATGGGGCAATGGGCCTGTCCTAGTTCCTCAAGTATTTTTACATGTACTTTAAAACCTCCAGCCTCTTTATGTCTGGGACAATTGTATAGCCTACAAATGTATCTCCTATCAGCATCCATGAGACACCATCCTAAATATTTATGTATAAATTCTGGGCATGTCAAATCTGTGCGGCTGAGGATACAAATATAACCAGGAATTGCAATTTTAATTGTCCCTGAATAACCTACGAAACAGAAGTCAAAATTTGGCTTGGTTTTTAGTTTAACCCATTCTAAATCAAAACCTCTTAATTGTATTAAGTTTAATTGAGAAACCAGATTAAAACAGTCAGGGGTCATGTTTAAAAAATGCTTTTACTTGATATTAAAATTCAAGAATTACAAAACAGTTTTGGCATTAATGCAAGTAGACAGTTATAATTTTTCTGAACAGCAGTAAAAGTGAAAATAATTTCTTCAGTGGCAAAATAGTTGCAATAAAAGAATAAAAATGAAAATAAAAAACTATGTAAACATATGTTCCTATGCCTGGGATAAAGGCATCAACTCACTGCACCAGTACCAATGATGTCCACTTGAAGTCCTGGAACTGGGATGACTCTAGGTTCTCCCTCTGAGTGCTCTTACCTTGACTTGGATTTTTGTGGATTTATATAGTCTTTGTCAAGGCAGATAAGTGGGTCAGTACTTTGACAGTTTTTAGTATTAGGCCGGGTTTTACACAATTGCTTTGTATGTTACCAAGCAATTTTATAGATTAGATGACCACTAACTGATAGCTAGGTGTTAGAAAGCTATCGATAACTCAAAACATCTGATTAATATGGGGAAACATATGGGCTGCTACTGTGGTTTTGACATCATGACATTACAGTGTGTCTAATATGGCCGGGGAATTTTTACCCAAATACAAAAAATAAGTTTGTGTTCTCAGGTGGGACATGCAACCTGGGGTATGTTGCACTAAACCAGAGGTGTGATGACCCATGTGGACATCTGGCAACTCATGTGGTTGGATGTTTATGAGAAAAAACTTATCTTACAGGAAGAGTGCTTAAGGTAGTCTGGTTATAATTCTTGTCAAAAAATAATGATGTAAGGTACTTAGTACTGATTAATTAGCAAAGGAGGAAGGTTGGCCTCCAGTTAACCTTTTTGGTTAGGCGAGACATTTAAAAATATGCTGCTCATGGTTACCAGAGGAAAGTACCTAACATATGGTAAAGGTTTAGACATTTAAAAAGTCTCACTCAGTAATTATGTTAAGATCGAAATCATTATTAGCAAAGGTTGAATGTTTAAACATTTTAAAAATTCACACTAAGTAATTATGTTGTTTAAAGCCAAAAAATTAATGCTAAACACATACTGAAACTTATAAAGTAAATATTAATTGTAAATTGTCAATTAATAAAAAACAGATGCCTAAGTATTGAGCTTGGCTATGATCATATGCTTAAAAGCTATAAGGTGGTTAGGCCTAAGTTTGCTTATTGATTTTAAAACACTTCAAAAAAAAATTAATTTATTTAGCATTGTTTGGAATCTATTCATGGTGTCCAGCCCAGGATTCTGGGGGAAATATTTATAGCGACCCATCTGGCCATTATGCCCCCAAGCTCTTGGTTCATTTCTTCATTGGTTGGGGGTGATGGGGCAAGCAGACACAGTGGGGACTGCATTAAATCACAGGCTGAACAAGGTCTAAAGACACAGCACAAACATCTGACCAAAATAAAACAACCCCTATTGTTAACAATGCATCCTTGGGAAATAATAAGGAACAGACTACTCCACCAGAGGAAAATCACAGTCGTCAAACTGAAAGGTCACTCCAAAGGCCTTCCACATCTAGACTCCCAGATCCACCAGCAGGACATACAAGCATTCAGAGAAGAGAGTCCCCTAGAAAGACTGCAACCTCTAGTTATGCTGGGCTTTTTCATCATGCAGTAGACCCTCCAGAACATAAGAATGTAGTCCAGTTAAAGTACAAGAGGTTGGCAGACACACCTGACATAACTTATGTGGGGAAGGTCCTTATCAAGCAGTCCAGGAAATATTTTGCCTCTAAGGTGTATGCACTCATACATGCACCTGGAGAGCAGACTTTTTATATAAATTTCAAGACAGCCAAGTCATTAGAACATTTCTGGAATCAATATTATGCTCTAAAAGATATCCCATATATGGTCACCATATGTGGCTATTCCACTGACAAAGCCTGCTTTTAAATTTCTTATGATTTTGTTTAGAAATTAGGGGTTAATGTGGTGGGCATTGCTTATTGGCTGGAAAAAACACTGTGACATCCTGAGCACCCTAAACCCCATCATGGACACAGAAATGTTTTGGACAGGGGGCTAAAAGTTTAGGATTAAGTTGAGACACATACTGGAATACAACACTTGCCCAGTAGTTTGTTTCTTGGACGAGACGGAGGGATCCTATTTTATTAAGGCCAGCCAAAATCATGCTATAGATGTGGCTCCGTACAGCATTTGAACTGTGTCTGTGAACATACAAAATGCAGCCTATCGGGGGGAACTGAGGCACCCTAGTCTACACTGCACAAAGTCTCCCAGATCTAACCTTTGTGAAGAGGAAGACCCCACTTTATAATCCTGTCCTTGGGCAGCCCACAACAGCTTGGATTTTTTAGAGCAAGACTGCTACCTATTGCAGGCTCAGAAACAGAAAACGTCTAGGCTACCAACTACTCCCATCTTGCAGGACATCCCCCTGCAGAATATGATGCAACAAGCCAGTAGTTCACTACATGACACAGAGGGAACAGAGGCAGATTTACTGTAAGCACCTAACAAACTTCCAGAAAACAACCCTTCCTCTTCATCAGCATAAACAGGCACAAAAGAGGATGATGAACAAGACCTTGGGAGATGGAACCAGTCAGAACCCTTTAGATACCACTGCAAGGGACAAGCAAGAAAAAGAAGAGATTATCCTGGAGATGCAGACCTCGGTGAAGGCCGCACAACCCTTTCAGAGGAGAAGTTTTAAAGGGCTACTACTATTAGATGGAAAAAAAAAAGAAAAGGCAAGCCTGAAGATCCTAGTATGGGCATATTAATATTAGAAAATACATTTTCACCATTACAGCAAGAGTGTCAGTGGAACAATACAGAGGGAGAAGAAGACTCTGATACCTCCTCAATTGCCTCCTTCCTTGCCTCATCTCAGTACAGCCTTTCGTCAAAAACTGTAGAAATGAGATCCCAACCTCAAAGAGTCAAAAGAAAGAAATAGAAGACACTGTCTGATTCAAGAAAGAAAAAAATCATGATGGGCATTTATTCTAGAGTTTCTTCTTGCATCCATGGTGCCAGATCTACACCTATCCTGTGGATCAATAAATGTAAACAGCATTAAGACCTTGGAAAGAAAAAAACACCACCTTTTCTGTCTTGAGTCAAACAAACCATGATGTCGTTTGTTTGCTAGATACCAGGAGAGTCAATATCTGGCATACAAGCCACTAAAATAGCATGGTTTTGGCAAGAAAAATTTTGGTCAGTCAAAGATGAAGCATGCACCAGTGTGGGAATTTGTTTCAAGAACAGGGATATCAAAGTAAAACGCCTGGTAGATATACAACCAGGAGGGGCTTTGCTTCAGGACATTAACTTGCATGGATACTGCTTTAGACTAATAGTTATACATGCCCCAAAACTAAGGCAACAAGAATTAATTTATTTAAATGTATACAGCCATATTTATTTATATCAAGAAATATTCTTTTTGGTGGGGATTTTAACTGTGGTCTCTCACATGCAGATAGAGGAGTAAGAACAGAAAATATATTTTGTGATTTCAACTTCCTGAAAAAAATAGTTCTCAAGCAGGGTTAATTGATGCCTTTGGCCATGTGGTCTAGCTGACAAAACATACCTACGTCCAGGGAGCCTTATCGACTAGGATAGATTTCTGGTTTCTGGTGGTTACTCTTCCAGTATCTGAAATGGAAGTAAAGTTGATAGAAACATCAGACCATAAAATGACTGAGGTGCAAATATCAGTAGGGACACGTTTTTGGAAATTAAATTCCACCTAATTGGAAAACCCCAAAGTTCTAAAGAGTTTGAAAGGTTTAGTAGAAGCAAAGCAGTTTGTATTTCTTTATATGACTCACCTAGTCATCACTGGAAGGAAGATAGCAAATACGATTTAAAGAAATTCTTTCAGGGGCAAGCAGGGTTATTGGATAGATCAAATTATCATAAATATTTGGACTGAAGGTCCAGTTGCAACAATTGATCTCTCTGAGTAATGAAAAAGAGGGGAATTATAACATTAGATACAAACAATAAAACAGGAAATGAAAGAATACCAGTATAGTAGATTAAAATCCTTCGGCATGGAGCAAACATTTGGCAGTCAAGGCAGGAAGTAAGTCCTTATGACAGCTGTGTGCACAGAACACAGCATGAAGTGATAAATGGGATTCAGGGTAAGTGGAAAAATCCTGTAAGAGACAGGAAAGAGATCAGAGAGGCATTTGATGCTCATATTCTGGAAACCTTTAGGAAGGAATTTTCTGGTAACCCACAGATGAATGTGTCATACTTGAAATGCCCATGGAAGTAGGAACATTGTTGACAGAAAACATCAGCCTGGAAGAACTTAGTATAGCAATAAAATCTTTGAAACTAGGAACAGCACCTGGACTGAATGGGCTCCCAGGTGAGTTTTACAGATGGTTCGGGGAACAGATGCCAGATTAATTGATGGAATTATACAACACTTTTTTAAAACGGGTAACGTTACCAGCTGATGTGAGATGGAATATTAATATTCTTGTTTAAAAAGGGGGACTGGATGAAAATTAGCAATTGGAGTCCAATTATGTTACTCAATACCGATTTTTATTTATTTATTATTTTATATATTTATTACATTTTGGTGACCGGGTAGGCCCACTGAGCCCCGAAGATCCCTTTTTCAGGGGCGACCTGGGATAACAATACAAGATAAAATACGCTGGAGAAAAACTTTTGATTACATAGGTTGTTCAAGCATAAGATGGTTACAGACAGTGGTTCCAGACATGGTTATCATCATGACACAGTTTTGCCTTGGTACTACTTGACATAGTGATATACATGAGGTAACATTGGTCCCTAGATGGAGGTACATGGTCAACTCACCTTTGGGAAGGTTTGATGCAGAAAAAGGGGATACCTTAAGAGCCGTGGCAGTGCATGCACTTGTGGCCAGTATATGGGACTTGAGCCTGGTGCAGACGTTCATGAGTGAGGAGGCATCCTGGACCGGGGGGGAGCTTGTTCCATAGGCTGGGGGCTTGGCAAGAAAAGGATCTGCTGCCAGCATTGGTCCTTACTCTGGGGACTTCTAGTAGTGTTCATTCTGATGTCCTTAAATTCCTAGGTTGTGTTTAATGGCTATGGTTCCAGCTATGCTTGGTGGAGCGAGGGGTTTAAGTAGCTTGTAGCTCTGGACAAGCAATGGGTATTGGAGGCAAGTGGCCAATGTGGGCCACCGGAGCTGGGTCAGAGTGTCACAGTGGTGACGTCGCAGGTGGTCTTGGGTAGCGAACTGAGCTATTTTGTTGTATAGGATTTGCATCCTGGCTACCTCTTGCTTTGCCATGCCCTGTATAATCGGGGCCGCATAGGTCAGGGTAGGGAGCAGGACACTTGTCGCAATGGAGAGCCTGGCCTCAGGGATGAGTTGGTCCCTGAGTTGGTACAAGGTACCGAGTTTGCGATGTAGGGTTCTGGTGACCTGGTCCACGTGGTCCTTGTAGGTGATGGACTGATCCAGAGTTAGGCCTAAGTATGTTAGGGAGGGAACTACATTAATGCTTTTGCCAGAGAGTGTGGTTAGTCGGAGGGATGAGGACCTGTCAAGTCCCAGTGATCTTGGCCCGAATAGCATTGCCTTGGTTTTGCAAATGCTTTACTGTGGTTATGGAGCACATGGTGCATCCTGTTCCATTTTGTTCGGTCTGGGGTGGGAAAATTAGTGATGCTCTTGTATTATGGAGGGAAATTGTTGAACAAGGGAATGCTGGGAAACTAAATGGCTTTTTACTTATGACAGACTAGGAGAAAGCTTCCAATAAAATAGCTCATTCATTTATATGGAAGATGCTGCACAAATATGGGATAACAGATGCATTTGTTGATTGGATACACATGTGCTATGCTTCGGTTAAGACAGCACCCTTATTAAATGGGTGGAAAGGTACAGAACAAGGGATAAGGAGGGGGTGAGACAAGCATGTCCCCTTAGCCCTTTACTCTATATTCTTTGTTTAGAGTCTGACCCCCCCAAACCGGGTAATAAATAAGGCACAGACAGTGAAAGGGATTGGCCAAATGGGTGGGAATACTGCTGTGAAAACACTTGTCTACTCAGATGAAACGTGTCTCATAGTTGCAGGCAAGCAATCAGGTGAAAACACAAAAATGATTTTGGAAAAATTCTCTAAAATCACAGGTTCCAAAGTTAACTTTCTGAAAAGTTCAGGTCTTCCCCTGGGAATTCAAGGGGATGCAACACTAACAGAGAGAGCAGTTCAATTCAGTTTATTGTGAAGGGATAAAGATCCATTGAGCAAGCTCATTTGCAAGGATGTCCCTTGTGCATTGTTCAAAATATATAACAAAAACTCAGCAGTAAGAGACAAACTACAATATTCACCGAATACATGGGTACAGGAATAAGAATTGAAACAACCCCATATAAAATTCTAGGAGCATTTTTGGGGCCAGGGGATATGGAGCGATTAAATTGGGAGAACTGCTTAAAAACAGCAATGGGAAGTTGGCCCAGAGGCATGAAGGGCTGAGGCACTGTGTGCCTTACCTCCTGTTATGCTGGTGACCTGAATTCAGGAACGAGCTCAAGTTGCCAGGGGTCGGCCGGGGGGAAGGGAGGATCGAGCATCCAGAGAACTGCTGTCCTTTCCCAGATGGGGAGGATTGCCATCTCTGCCACTTGCCTACCCCAGGTGGAGGTCTGGGAGTAGCACCAGTGTCTGAGCATCAAAAAGGGAGGAGCCACAGTTTTGTCATGTGTGCACACCTCCATGCATGTGCACTCACTCTGTGGCAGGGAGACCCATGGGAGAACATGGAAAAGAACAGTAGACTCAGGCTTCATGAGGATTTGCTTACCAGCCCTGACCTATTCCACCACTTGGACCACCAATCCATACTGGATAATGTAGATCCAGTTGAGGGGATGACAGCCTTTCCCTTCCTGGCCCTGCCATGGGGGGGCAGTGGGGGTGACTGGATCTAAGTGAGTGCCAGGGGAGGTGGTGGCTGGTCAGGAGTGGGGCAGAATGGATTGGAAGAGCCCCTGTCCAAGACTGTCAGGGAAGAAGGCAATACAAAAAAATGGGAATGAGGACTGTGAAAAACTGGAAAAAATGGCCAATGAGCAAAAAAAAAAAAAAAAAACACTAATATATGTTGTTAAAACTTTTTTGTTATTTTTTGCTATTAATCTTCTAACATATTAGTTATGTGTACCCACCAAGAATTAGAAGCCAGTCTGCATAGTTGTTTTTTTCAGTGCCTTTGGGGGAGCAGGCTGAACCCCATAAAACATGGTGTAACATACTTTGATTTACGTTCTAGAGGTCTGAATATGGTAAACACATTCATTTTTTCCATAGTATTTTTTACTACCCAGTTTGGCTCCAGTTTTGAAATTCTCAAAAACACCACAGGTTCCATGGCTGCTGTTTAATATCCAGTGGATTATCGTGGAATGGATAGGGAGATTGAAGACGAGAAAAAAAGGGCCCAAACAATTGCCACACTACACAGAACCCTGCCTGGGGTCTCGTAGCAGTTAGTAATGCACACTACAAGGAAGGTTTTGTACAAAAAAATCTGGGAGGACATGTTTTATGAATCATTCACTTTTAAACGGGACTCTGACAGTCATAAGAACTCGATCGCAAACACTGTGATGGAACCTTGTATACTGAACAAAATGTGGAACATGGTATGGTTGGAGTGTTATGGTCACCTAAATGTGAAAAGCAATTTGAAACATAAGGGGTTACAGGAAAAATATTGCCCCACACTGACTTGCACCTCGACTTTAGAAAAAATGGACCATCTTTATTCTGAATGTCCATATATTCAACAGTTTGGGACTCTTGTAGCTAGCTCCTGGAAGGTACTTTTATTTCAAACTTTGACGCATCTTTCATTATCGTGGAAGATTTATAATGAAAGCAGTGTATGAGTCATTTGTGCATGGATTTGGCATATACGATGTAGATTTGTGTTACAACAACAATGTGTTCCAGTCAGGTTTACTGGATTTTGTACAAAGTGAACTGAGGAATATTTATAACTTAGAAGCTGAAAAAACCACTCAGATGTCATTTGGTAAATGGTGGAAGAATATTATATTTTCAGTGCAGCTATGACATATTGTATTCCATATATATATATATAAAACAGTATCTGGAATGTTTAGAAACAAACAATTCTGTTTGGCTACACCTGATTTGCTATAACCACACGATGGTGCCTCATGAAAACAGTTCTAAAATTTTGAAGTTCTTAGTTAAGTTGCCATTCCCTATTTACCACACTGGGTTTTCTCCTAATTTTCTGTAAAGGAAAAACATTTTGATCTAAAATTCATGTTCCAATATTTTTATATACAGAGTTCCAGCATCTCTTCTGCTTGTAACAGTTTCTTAGGTCCTTTGTGTGCCAGTTGTGCCCAGCTTCACTTCGCAGTTCTTTCACCCAAAGAACTCTAGAATGCACTCTTACAACCGTAAGAGAGACAGTAGCTCTACCTATAAACATACATAAGATTTATCTGTTTCTGTTTGGTTTCACTGCTCTATTTTGAATGCAGCTGAGGACATTGTGATATCATCAGGTGTCGTGAAAGTTGTTCTCCCATTGGTTAAGAAATCCTTTTTGATCTGTTCAAAATGGAGATAAGTGCTGATGTCCTCTCCATAGTGGAAATAAACATTTATTTTCATTTTGGTGATTTCACAAGCAAAACATAACATGTTTATTTTTATGTTTCAACTCACACACACATTATATCAGTAGGGGATATTCCATTGGTCATGCAGGAATACTTTTTTTATTCACTCCAGAACGTTGCCAGCAATGCTGCTTAGCAACAAGTGGCAGAGTGAAGTGGAGTTACAAATGCTAGGCAGCAGTGTTGATGACATGCCAGAGTGAATCAAAATCTTATTATTGGATGCCCTATAGAAGGCTTTAGTTAAACCATGGGCCATTACTCAATTTTATATAGCAAGAGAAAAAACATTATTGACTGCTGGGGAATAATAGGGCAGAAAAATTTATTTTATTCAACTATATTAAATATTCTTCCCTGCCATGATTAGGCTTGGAGATACAGTAAAGGGGAAAATCAATCTGAGTATTCAATCAGGGCAAGTGTAATAATTGCTTTATATAACGCAAAGTCACATTGATAATATAAATACCTACACTAGAGTGACTAAATGGTTGATGACATACATGGAAATAAACATTTCAAACACCATGAAGTCTTGCTATATTATAACAATAGCAGTCAGCCACTGCAGCTGAACTGCCCCAGCTGAACTGCCCCGGAGAGGAAGGAGTTAACTCCAGAAGATCTGGAGTTCTACAGCGCGCGGGCGCTGTGCCCAAAGCTCTATCTGGCAGTTTCAAATGAAACTGTCAGATTCTTTACTCCGCTTCACTGAACAGTCGCTCCGGAGATCAGCTCCTTCAGCTCGGTTCATTCTCGGTTCAAGCGAGTATTTTTCGATTCATTTGAACGGCAAAAGTTATTATTTTACCGCATTTGGTTTTAAAGCTCTATCTGGTAAACCGTAAGTACTAAAATTTAAGTCTGTGTGGAAAATTAATTATCGGTTCGGTTTTGAACCGATCGGTTGGTTTTTCTGCATTTTAAAAGTGTACAGTGGGTTTTAGAAACACGGTTTCGGTTCTTATCGGTTCTAAAAAAGCGAATTATAACATTTTTCAAATACCGTGGCCTTGATTTAGGAACCGATAAGGGTGTCTTGCCTGGCACTACCATCAAAAGGGCAAGTTTTGGTTAGGCTGGCATTATGTCTGAGAAACCCAAAAGAAAAACGGCCCACTGGTTTCAACACTGTGATGTCTGTGGGGACGCTTTGGCTAAGGCTGACCCACACACCACTTGTGTTTATTGTCTGGGGCTGACCACCTCCTGTCAGACTGCCAGGTGTGTAAAATTTCCCTGCAGCCACCCTGGAGAAGAGATTGGGCCGGCTCAGGGAATGAGAGGCCAAAAAGTCCACTGACCCGGATGGCCAGCCCAGTCCAGTACCCACTGGACCAGAGGGAGTGCCCTCTGACCAGGGCGAGACTTCCTCGGGCAAAAGGAAGGCTGGTTCAGAGGAACCAGTCGCAAGTAAAAAGACAAGGAAATCAGTAGGTCTGGAGTCCAAAATTGTGTCTCTAACTGCTGCAGAGATAGCTAAAGCCATTCAGATTGTCCAGTCACTGTCTCAGGGATCTGTAGAACCACCAACAGCTGGTAAAAGGTTGGTTCGTTCAGTCCCAGTGGTTCAGGATTTTGAAGCTGAGGATTTTTATGAACCACAGGAGGGGGAGGAGGAATTTGATCAATATATGTGTGGCTGGGGGTCTGGGACGTGCCCATTGAACGGACATTTCTCCAGACAGACCTTTAGAATCTCCTCCTATTCTGTCTGAGTCCCCTTCTTTCTTTATTTTTACAAAAGGTTGCAGAAACCCTCCAGCTTCCTTTAGAGGAGGCTGTGGATGAGCAAGAGGAGCCTGATTATGTGGAAATGATGGATATTCCAGAGTCTAGGAGGTTGTCTATTCCTTTGCATAAGTCATTTAGGAAGCAAACAACAAAGATTTTAAAATCCTCATTCTGTCCCTCCTGTAGATAAAAAATGGACAGAAGGTATACTTTGTCAGGCTCGGATATAGACTTCCTTACTGAGCAGTGTAGTCATGTAGGTGTGGTACAAGCTGCAGCCTGTGACAAGAGTAATATTCCTCTGGCCTCACATCCTCCTGATAAGGATTCCAGGAAGATTGATGCCATGGCGAAGAAACAGTATATGGCAGCTTCTTTGGGACTCAGGCAGGCAAATTATATGGCTTATGTAGCTAGATATCAGAAATCTAGGTGGGACACAGTATTGCAGTTAGCCAAGCAGGCCCATGGCCAGCTGGCTAGTGAGTTGGAACAGGTGGCTGCTGATGGCATTGAAGCCTCTAAAGTTCAATTTCATACTGCTGTTGATGTTAATGATGTTTCTTCTAGGGTCATGGCCACTTCTGTAGCTTCCGTAGGTTGGCATGGCTCAGATGCACTAATCTGTCCCAAGATACCCAGTCAAAGGCTATGGATTTTCCTGTAGTGGGAAATTCTCTTTTGGGAGCAAACAGAAAACTATATGAAAAGATGGATGAATACAGAACTACCTACAAAAGTGCCCAGGCTAAGGAGAAGCATGCCATGCCACAAAGGCATGCTCCCAGAGGTAGGGCAGGCCCTTTCCAGGCCTTTTACCACTTTCAAGCCTCCTCTGCTGTCTCCAGAGGGTTTCTTCAGAGGCAGGGTAGACATGGCACAAGTGAGCCGTCCCCTCCCCTCAGCCTAAGGCTGCTGCTAAGCAGGCACCCTGATGGGGTGTCCAGGGCCGATTCTCCTGTACCAGTGGGGCAGGTTGGCCTATTTCAGCGGAACTGGCTGTCCCTAACTCTGGACAGATGGGTTCTGGAGGTAAAGGCCAGGGTCTGGTTCTCAGCTTCAAACACTTTCCAAAGATGAGAGCCAGGCATTTTCCACCTGCAAATCCTTCAGAAGCCCTTGCTTTGGAAGCAGAGGTTTCTGCTCTGCTGGACTGCAAAGCAGTGGAAAGGGTTCCTCCTTGCCATCAGGGCAAGGGGCTTTATTCAAGATACTTTCTTACCCCAAAAAAGACAGGAGAATGGCGGCCCATTCTAGATTTATGATACTAACAAGCATCTGTTGAAACCAAAGTTCAAAATGTTGACTCTGGCAATGATATTGCCTTCCCTAAGGCCAGGGACTGGCTAGCTTCCCTGGACCTCAAGGATGCCTATTTTCATGTTCTGATCAGGCCTTCTCACCGAAAGTACCTCAGGTTGAACTGCCCTCAGGCCACTACCAGTTCAGGGCAGTACCCTTGGCCCTTACCTCTGCAAGGGTATTCACAAAATGTCTCGCTGTAGTAGTGGCTCACTTAAGAAGGCGAGGGTTGCTGTGTTTCCCTACCTGGACGACTGGCTCATTGTGGGTCAGTCTCCATGTCAGGTGAAATCCCACTCTGCAAGTCACCCAGCAGCTTCTCACTTCCCTGGGATTCCTGCTAAACTTACCAAAGTCAGTTCTGGAACCAGTTCAGGTCCCTAACTTTCATAGGCCAGAATTGAACTAAAGGTTAGCCGGGCTTTTCTTCCCTCGGAAAGGGTGGACAGACTCATCGCCTGGCATCTCCTCCCTTACCCTGCGGTCTCTCGACCAGCAAGGCATTTTCTGCAACTCCTCGGCACATGGCTGCTTCCACAGCTGTCGTGCAGGGAGCAAGATTCCAGATGAGGGACATTCAGTTCCATTTGAGGGCCTATTGGTCTCAAGGAAGGACCCCTTACCAAGTTGGTCCCAGTTACTCAAACTCTGATCCTAGCCCTCCACTGGTGGCAGGTCCAGAGCAATTTAAGACAGGGGTTCCTTCATTCCATTTCTCACTCCTCACCCTCACCACGGATGCCTCCCTGTTAGGGGTGGGGCTCACCTGGGCGACCTTGTCACTCAGGGGTATGGTCTCCTCAGAGTCTCTGCTCCACATCAATCTTTTGGAACTCAGAGCTGTCTTTTAGCTCTTCGGTGTTTTCAGATTCTGTCCAGAACAAAGTGGTTCAAGTCAGGACAGACAATACCACCACAATGTGGTACATCAACAAACGAGGAGCTTTCGGTCTTCAGCCTTGTGCAAGCAATGAAGTTGTGGTCTCTGGCTTACTCATGAACACCTCCCTGATAGCGGTTCATCTCCCAGGGAAGGACATGTCTGGCGGACCCTCAGCAGAATTTCTCAGGGCCATCACCGAATGGGCTCTGAATCCAAAAGTGCTGGGGTCTGTCATTGCCAGATGGGGCACTCCTCAGATAGATCTTTTCGCAGCCCCAGACAACCACCAACTTCCTCTTTTCTGTTGCAGGCCTCCAGTTCTGGGCTCAGTCCCTCTGGACGCCTTTCTGTTGGACTGGAAAGGGAAGTTCCTGTATGCCTTTCCCCTTCCTCTCCCTTTTCAGGGTACTAGTAAAATCAGATCTCCAACCTTGCAGAGTGATTCTGATTGCCCCAGATTGGGCCAGACAGCCCTGGTACCCTCTGCTCCTGTCCTTGGCAGTCCACCCTGCCCTGAGCCTGCCCAGAGTCCCGACTTACTGGCCTGTGCAGGAGAGAGTGTGGTATCCGGACCTCAAATCCCTCCACCTCAAGGCTTGGCTCTTGAGGAGCTAGAATTGCTGACTTACACCTTTCTCAAGGTGTCATGGATATTTTAAAGGCTACAAGGAAGCCTTCCACATGAAGCCACTTATAATTCTAAGTGGAAGAGGTTTTCCATCTGGTGCTCTGAGAGGCAGATTATCCCAGAATCTGCTGATCTTCCCATTCTACTGGACTATTTGGTCCATCTGAATTCCCTAGGCCTTAGACCAGCTACCCTGAAGGTTCATCTGGCAGCTGTCTCTGCTTTTGTGTCAGCAGGAAGCCTGCCTCCCTTTCTTCTCACCCGGTGTTCTCTGTTGTTTAAAGGGTTACTTCATACTAACCCTCCTTTTGGGAACCAGCTCCACCTGGGACCTGAATATTTGCATTGCTCAGTTAATGCAATCCCCTTTGAGCCTCTGTCTTCTGCAGAGCTCAAGTATTTAACTTGAAAAACCGTTTTCCTAGTAGCTATCACCCTGCCAGATGCATAAGTGAGCTACAGGCCCTGTCAGTGGAAGAAGATTTTATCTCTTCCACAGAGATAAGGTAGTCCTTAGGACTAATAGAAAGTTTTTGCCTAAGGTGGTTTCTGATTTCCACCTGAATCAATCTATCTCTCTCCCAGTATTTTCACTGAGCATTCTTCCTCAGGTGAGAGGAGACTGCACAGCTTGGATGTCAAAAGAGCCTTAAGCTACTATTTAGAGCGCACCAGAGGTCATAGGTTCGAATCCCTCCAACTCTTTCTTACCTATGGCGAGGTTGGCAAAGGGAAACCTGCCACTAAGAGAACAATTGCAAGGTGGATTGTTTCTTGTATCCAATTCTGTTATCAGAAACTGGGTAGAGTACCCCCCTCAGGATTGAGGGCCCACTCCACCAGGGGTACAGCTGCGTCTCTAGGCTGTAAGCTGAGACATCCCATTCTGATTTGTCAAGCTGCTACCTGGAAGACAGTTCACACCTTTACCAAGCATTATTCCCTGGATGTCCAGTCCAGGAGAGATGCTTCGGTTTGGCACAGCTGTGCTTCAGAGCCTATTTCCTAAGTAGGTTCTGACCCTCCTCCATGGAGGTACTGCTGTGTAATCTGCTATTGTTATAATATAGCAAGACTTCATGGAGTGTTGAAGAAAAAATTACTCACCTTAGTAATTGCTTTTCTTCTCATGGAGTCTTGCATATTATAACACCCTCCCTCCTGCCCCTCTCAGAACTTCTACTTGGGTGAGGGGTGGCGAATTGTGCAAGCACTGTGTCATGCCATTGTAGTTTTCCCTTACCCTCTTTTCCTTTGGGTTAGGGATCTAGATTGTTTCATTTAGGTTATTTATATTGCCCCTTCCTGGACTTGAGTCTTTGGGGAAGGAGGGTTCGTATGTGCTTGTCAAGGGTGGTAAAAGCGAACCATAATACCATCAATTTTGTTATTATGGCTCTGAGTGTTTCTTTGTTCTTTATATTGTTGTTATTACTACTAGTAGGTAGCCATGGGCTAGTGTAGTTTTTCCACACAGACTTTCCGTCCTTTGATGTTAGCTTCATAAAGAACTGACAGTTTCATTTGAAACTGCCAGATAGAGCTTTGGGCACAGCGCCCTCGCGCTGTAGAACTCCAGATCTTCTGGAGTTAACTCCTTCCTCTCCGGGGCAGTTCAGCTGGGGCAGTTCAGCTGCAGTGGCTGACTGCTATTGTTATAATATAGCAAGACTCCATGAGAAGAAAAGCAATTACTAAGGTGAGTAATTTTTTCTTATTGTTATTAAATACTGTACACAAATCACACATACCCCAATAATGAAAAGCATGATGGAAGGTATATGCATCTCACCATGAAAGAATGTAGAATTGTTCTGCTTTAAGCAGGTGCATATGGTGCCTGCAAAATGGCCTCTCCCATGCACTGCAAAGGCTCAGAACAGAAGACACTGGCACCTGTTTTGTCCTCCTCAGGACTCATCAGTGTACATCATCTGTATCTTAGCCCAAAGGAAGGAGGGACCAGCCCTGATGGTCTTATTGGTCTGGGTCATGGTGAGCCCAGAATAGGAAAGCAATCTAAAAAGCAAATGAACCTCAAGGCAAATGCACAGAGGAAGGGTTACCTAGGAAGGGCATTGGCAATCAAGCTAAATATTCTTTGCCTTTTAGATTTATGCAGTCTCACTTATGATGGCTCCATATAACTCTGATCCCCTGTTATTTATTTTATTTGTGTGTTATTTATTCTGTCATTATGTTTACTGTTTTAATGACTTTTTTTTATCTTTTCATAAAGTGCCTTGATGGCCCGAAAGGTGCTTATGCGAAATAACATTTTTTATTATTATTATTATTATTATTACTTATTATGGACGTGCATGAAAATAAATGTCTATTTTTCTCTACTTCTGCATTTGTTCCATAAGTTTCCCCTTCTCCTTACCTGCGAGTTTAGCTCTTTAAGTGGTTGATAAGTACTGTATCTCAACAGAATTTTATCTATGTAGTATTTATATTAGTTTGGACCTACCCATGCCCTGCCTAATGTGCCCCTGTACCCTAGTTTATTTGTTCTCCTTGCTAGATGTAATGTAACTGTTAACTGCTCTGTGCATCTCTAGGTATTTTTCTTATTTTTTTATTGTTTAATGTATAATGTGGTATATTGTAAAACCCTATACTTTATGTTTTGGGTTTAGTCACACTCATGTCTATTTTGGATCTCTGTTCATGAAAATGGGTTACCAAAGTGTGACATGAGGGTCAAATTTTCAGATTACTTCTAGATTACATTTGTGATGCATTTCAAGATATTATGAGCCAAGTATGAAAAAAGAAACACATTGGGAGATAAAAGCCTCACAGGTTCCTGAGATAAAAGAACTGTATTGTGGTGAGTGTAACAAGTGACACCACACACCGTGGTGAATGTAACACCTGCCACAAGACATTTGTTTTAGTAGTAAAAACTTTAATAAACATACATAATGAGTTCTATTAAAACATGAGAAACAACTACATTAATTGCAAATCTGATGTTTTGTACCACATACCGAGGTGAATGTAACAAGTGACACCACACATTTGTTTCAGTAGAAAAAAGTTTACTAAACATACTTAATGGCTGACATGTTACTACTAATGACTGAGATAGTGCTACAAAACCTGGAGAGATTTGACAATAATAATGTGACTGACAGGTGTGATGTCTGACTCCACCTACCATGGTGAATACTAAGGATCATACTAAGGAAGGTAAGGAGTGAGAAGGCCTATACAGACCAGGAATGCTCCTATACTAACTCATAATACTCAAGGCCAAGCTGCTAATACTTGTACATTGTTGACACTATTGAACAACCTATGTATTCTGCTTGGTCTGCTTTGCTTCTGTACTGTCGCCATAACTGTATTGGAGTGGTTTCTGTTGACTGAACTAATGCTGTATTTGTCTCTCATGTTATGTAATTTCATCATGTAATTTCCCGGGTTGCCCCTGAAAAAGGAACCTTCGGGGCCCAGTGGGCTTACCTGGTCACCAAAATTTAATAAATAAATAAAATAAATAAATAATTCACACTGAATAGTATACCAAAGTGTTGCCTGAAGTTAAGAAAGTATCTAGTTTTCTCTTAAATTCATTTTTTGTTTTACTTATTACAGTATCCAAAGGTAATTTGTTCCAGGGTTGAATTGTTCTAACAGTATAAAAATACTTCCTGGAAATAACAGTGAATGTGACAAGTGACACCACACTTATGTTTGACTGACTAAAACTGTACTAAACTTGCCTAACAACTAACATACTACTACTACTGACTGACATACTGCTGTAAAACATGAAAAAATTCAACAATTACATTAATGGCAAGTAGGGTTGCCACCTGTCAGTTTTTTTACCCGGTGATCAGGTTTTCAGGGTTCCTATCAGGTAATCCAGTTTTGCTGTGCGCTGGACAGGTTTTTCAGCCATTCTGAGTGCTCACATTTATTTATTTATTTATTTAAGAGATTTACCAGGAAGGCATACTGAGCAGAGTACCACTCGATTCCAGATGCACCCTGGGGGTGGGGTGTTTACAATGGTACAGTAATACAGAAGAAAAAACATGCATAAATATGAAGAAAAAACATACATAAATATGTTTGGTACAAAACAATGGATGAGACAATCATAACACAATACTGAAGGTACATTTTCATTAACATTTCAATAACATTAGGTGCTGACAGCATCACAAAATACCGAAAAAATGGAGTACCCAGACTGGTGTTAACAGCTGGTAGTTAGGAGTTGTGAGGGGTTCATTGGGGGGGGGATACAGGAGCAGTTGGTAGAGAAGTGCGTTTTAAGAAGGGCATTCCGGTGTGGAGTAATTGTGGTGTGTCTAATATCGGGCTGCCAGGGAGTTCCATAAGTTGGGCAACCTGAAGCTGAAGGCAGCCTGGCCAGTCTGGGTGGATCTGTGCGGAATGTGCAGGAGCCTAGAGTCTATGTTCCTGAGAGCGTAGGCTGGTGGGGGGGAGGGCAGTTAGGGAGGACGACAGGTAGGAGGTGAGTGTCTGCGACCACTTTTGAAACGCATCTTGTCATATTATTCATTGTTTCTGCTGCATGTCCAGCTTACAAACAAGTTCTGTTGTCAATATATCCCTTTGTTTGTGAAAATAGTCAGCCTGGGAGGTGTAAAGTATGGCCATTAACACCACTAGCACTTAACCTGATCTTTTCCACTGCATCTTTAAAGTGGCAGCAGCAGCAAAGCTACCCCCACCTTTTGTAACAGTAAACAGAGCCAGTTGTCTTCCACTTTCATTTGCTGGTAAACATTTTCATCGCTAACAGAACTTAGGCATTTTAAAATGTTTTAAATATTTTTTTTCCCCTCAAGAAAAAAGTATGTCACTTCTTTGGCTTTGAAATAGTACTGTGAACATAGACCAGGAATGGAGCCAGAAAAAGATATAAAGTGCACATTACGGGAAACTATTTCTTTATTATGTACTGTTGTATGCCATTTACAGTTTTTCCCTTGTCTCCCCCCAGATCATATCTTTCTTTTATCAAATATTTCTTTTATCTCTGTATATTTATTTGTTAAGCCAATGTCAATAAATAAATACATGAGTAAATAAATAACTAAGATGAACCTAGGAAAGTAACTTTTTAACAGGTACAGTACAGTGTCTTAACATTTTTGTTGAACTGCTGCTTTAAGTGTTGTCTTTTATTGATATAACAAATGGCCTTCTGGAAGGAACAATGCATGATGAGTCATGAAAAGGGGTGGGGCTAAGGGTGGAGCTTAGTATCTGGTTTTTGCCCCATCCAAAGGTGGCAACCCTAATGGCAAGTGTGATGCTTAACACCACACAACGTGGTGAATATAGCAAGTGACACCACATCTTTGTTTCAGTTTTAAAAAGTTTACTGAACATGCCTTATGGCTAACATGCTACTACTAATAACTGCCATAGTGCTACAAAACCTGAAGAATTTTGACAGAAATAACAGTACTGGCAGATGTGATGTTTGACACCACATATATTGTGGTAAATGTAACAAGTGGCACCACAAAGAAAATCTATTGTAACCCTCCACCCCATATACACAGTATAATCCCTTTTACAACTGATGCCCAGTACTTTCCCTAGATATGCAGTTGTCACTGGAATTTGCTGTCTGAAAATTTGCCCCACAATCAGTGAATGATAGTAACCAATGCCTACCTGTGGCGAATGTAACTGCAGCCCTTGTTGTTGCATGCAGTGCTTATCTTCATGGAATGTCGCCCTACAAAATGGAGGAGCCACATGCAAATAATTGGTTTTAAACCGTAACTCAGCTACTCCCTCTAGGGCTGCTGCTTGGTTCTGAGGGGCAGGTTATGACTTTGCAACAGTCACAGACTGACAGGTAAACATTGGGCCTGACTTGACTCCAAGTGGAGTGAGAGTCAAAAGTAGTTGCTCTCCCTTTTGTGAGAGAGCTAGATCAGGCAGTAACACAGTCAATTATTTATTTATTTATTTAGCTTTTGTTAACCGGGTAAGTACACTAGACAAGTAGTATGCCTATTTTCAGGAACGACCCGTTATCACAAGGAGGCAAACTGGGAGAGCAGCCAGAAAATCATTTAAAGGGCTAATAGCACAATTACAGATTTGGGGGCCATGTGTGTGAATGTAACGTGCTGTGACACCAACTGTTACACTCATCACGCTAAATACAAAGCTACACAAATTAAAAATGTAGTATTACAATGGGCCAAAAAGTAGAGATAATAAAAAAACAACTCCAGATTAGTTATCAGATTTATTTTATTAAGAGAAAACAGTAAATAAAGATTGCAAAAACAATTAGTAAAACGTGTTTTTGCATGTCACACTTTTTCGGGTAAAAAAAGCAGCAAAATGGAGCAGGATGCCCCATCAAAAAATATATAGATAACCCTAGAATTCTATAGTTATGTTATTTATCTGCACTTATAGCCAGGTTTCAGATTTAGTCAAAAACATATAACTGACAGTTCTTGATTTTTAAAAATGTGCTATGCACTGTATGGTGGGCATTGGTAACCCTTTTTGATGAACAGACCCAGATGTTTGCTATATTATGAATGTACCAGCTTTGGGAGCCTATAATCTTCAATAAAAAGTTATTATAAAAGAAGAGAAATGTTTATTTCAAACACCATGAAGTCTTGCTATATTATGACAGAAGCAGTTAGCCACAGCACTTGAACTGCCCCGGAGAGGAAACAGTTAACTCCAGGCAGACTGGAGTTCTAAAGCGCGAGCGCTGTACCCAAAGCTCTATCTGGCTAGTTTCAAACTGAAACTGTCAGATTCTTTACTCCGCTTCACTGAACAGTCGCTCCGGAGATCAGCTCCTTCATCTCGGTTCATTTCTCGGTTAGCGAGTATTTTAAGTTCATTGAACCGCAATAAAGTATTTTATTTTACCGCATTTCGGTTCAAAGCTCTATCTGGTAAACCGTAAGTACAGGATTTCAAAGTCTGTGTGAAATTAATTATCGGTTCGGTTTTGAACCGATCGGTTTGCTAAAAAAAGTATTTTAAACATTATATTGGGCTTTTAGAGTGCGGTTCCCGGTTCTTATCGGTTCTAAAAAAACCTATTTATTTCAGTGGGTTTCTTCAAATACCCGTGACACGGTCAGGAACCGATAAGGTTGTCTTGCCTGGCACTGCCATAAAAAGGGCAAGTTTTTGGATAGGCTGGCATTATGTCTGAGAAACCCAAAAGAAAACTGGGCCCACTGGTTTCAACATCAGATGTCTGTGGGGAAGCCTTTGCAAGGCTGACCCACACACCACTTGTGTTTATTGTCTGGGGCTAACCACCTCCTGTCAGACTGCCAGGTGTGCAAAATTTCTGCAGCCACCCTGGAGAAGAGATTGGGCCAGCTCGAGGGAGCGAGGCCAAAAGTCCGCTGACCGGATGGCCAGCCGGTCCAGCACCCACTGGACCAGAGGGATTGCCCTCTGACCAGGGCGAGCTTCCTCGGGCAAAGGAGGCTGGTTCAGAGGAACCAGTCCCAGTAAAAAGTCAAAGAAATCAGCAGGTCTGGAGTCCAAAATTGCCTCTCCAACTGCTGCAGAGACAGCTAAAGCCATACAGATTGTCCAGTCACTGTCTCAGGGACCGGTCGAGCCACCAACAGTTGGCAAAAGGTTGGTTCGTTCGGTTCCAGTGGTTCAAGAGTATGATGTTGAGGAATTTTATGAACCACAGGAGGGGGAGGAAGATTTTGATCATTATGTATGTGGCTGGGAGGGTCTGGACGTGCCCATTGAACCGACATTTCTCCAGACAGACCTTTAGAATCTCCCCCATGCTGTCTGAGTCCCCTTCTCATTTTATGTTTTACAAAAAGGTTGCAGAAACCCTCCAGCTTCCTTTAGAAGAGGCTGTGGATGAGCAAGAGGAGCCTGATTATGTAGAAATGATGGATATACCAGAGTCTAGGAGGTTGTCTATTCCTTTGCATAAGTCATTTAGGAAGCAAACAACAAAAATTTTAAAAATCCTCATTCTGTCTCTCCTGTAGATAAAAAAATGGACAGAAGGTATACTTTATCAGGCCCTGATATAGACTTCCTCACTGAGCAGTGTAGTCATGTAGGTGTGGTACAAGCTGCAGCCTGTGACAAGGCTAATATTCCCCTGGCCTCACATCCTCCTGATAAGGATTCCAGGAAGATTGATGCCATGGTGAAAAAACAATATATGGCAGCTTCTTTGGGACTCAGGCAGGCAAATTATATGGCTTATGTGGCTAGATATCAGAAATCTAGATGGGACACAGTATTGCAGTTAGCCAAGCAGGCCCATGGCCAGCTGGCTAGTGAGTTGAACAGGTGGCTGCTGATGGCATTGAAGCCTCTAAAGTTCAATTTCATACTGCTGTGGATGTTAATGATGTTTCCTCTAGGGTCATGGCCACTTCTGTAGCTTTCCGTAGGTTGGCATGGCTCAGGTGCACTAATCTGTCCCAAGATACTCAGTCAAAAGCTATGGATTTTCCTGTAGTGGGAAATTCTCTGTTTGGAGAACAAACAGAAAATTATATGAAAAAGATGGATGAGTACAGCACTACCTACAAAAGTGCCCAGGCTAAGGAGAGGCATGCCACTCCACAAAGGCACACTCCCAGAGGTAGGGGCAGGCCTTTCCACAGGTCTTTTTATCAATCTCAAGCCTCCTCTGCTTTTGCACAGAGGGTTTTTTTCAGAGGCAGAGGTAGACGGGGCGCAGGTAAACCATCCCCCTCCCCTCAGCCTAAGGCTGCTGCTGCCAAGCAGGCATCCTGATGTGGTGCCCAGGGCCGATTCTCCTGTACCGGTGGGAGGCAGGTTGGCTTATTTCAGCCAGAACTGGGTGTCCCTAACTTCGGACAAATGGGTTCTGGAGGTAGTAAGCCAGGGTCTGGTTCTCAGCTTCAAACAGTTTCCAAAGATGAGAACCAGACATTTTCCACCTGCAAATCCTTCAGAAACCCTTGCCTTGGATGCAGAGGTTTCTTCTCTTCTAGACTGCAAAGCAGTGGAAAGGGTTCCTCCTTGTCACCAGGGCAAGGGGCTGTACTCCAGATACTTTCTTACCCCAAAAAAGACAGGAGAATGGCGGCCCATTCTAGATTTAAGGTACCTGAACAAGCATCTTTTGAAACCAAAGTTCAAAATGTTAACTCTGGCAATGATTTTGCTTCTCCCTGAGGCCAGGGACTGGCTAGCCTCCCTGGACCTCAAGGATGCCTATTTTCATGTCCTGATCAGGCCTTCTCACGAAAATACCTCAGGTTGAACTGCCCTCAGGCCACTACAGTTCAGAGCAATGCCCTTGACCTTACCTCTGCTCCAAGGGTATTCACAAAATGTCTAGCTGTGGTAGTGGCTCATTTAAGAAGGCAAGGATTGCTGTGTTTCCCTACCTGGACCGACTGGCTCATTGTGGGTCAGTCTCCAGATCAGGTAAAATCCCACTTGCAAGTCACCCAGCAGCTTCTCACTTCCCTGGGATTCCTGCTGAATTTACCAAAGTCAGTTCTAGAACCAGTTCAGGTATTAAATTTCATAGGTGCGGAATTGAACACAAAGTTGGCCAGGGCATTTCTCCCCTCGGAAAGGGTAGAGAGACTCATTGCCCTGGCATCCTCTTTCACCCTGCCGGGTCTCTCGACCAGCAAGGCATTTTCTGCAACTCCTAGGACACATGGCTGCTTCCACAGCTGTAGTGCAAGGAGCAAGATTCCAGATGAGGGACATTCAGTTCCATTTGAGGGCCTATTGGTCTCAAAGGAGGGACCCCTTTCCAAATTGGTTCCAGTGACCAAACTCTGATTCTGGCCTCCAGTGGTGGCAGGATCAGAGCAACTTAAATCAAGGGTCCCCTTCATTCCTGTTTCCACTCTCTCACCCCTCACCACGGATGCCTCCTTGCTAGGGTGGGGGCTCACTTAGCGACCTTTCCACTCAGGAGTGTGGTCCCTCAGGAATCTCTCCCACATCAACCTATTGGAACTCAGAGCTGTCTTTTAGCTCTTCAGGTTTTCTCAGCATCTGTCCAGAACAAGGTAGTTCAGGTCAGGACAGACAACACCACAATGTGGTACATCAACAAGCAGGGGGCACTAGGTCATCAGCCTTGTGCACCAAGCAATGAAGTTGTGGTCTCTGGCTTATTCCTGAACACTCCCTAATAGCAGTTCACCTTCCAGAGAAAGACAATGTCCTGGCGGATGCCCTCAGCAGGATTTCTCAAGGCCATCAGAATGGTCTCTGAATCCTCTGGTGCTGGGGTCAGTCTTGCAGATGGGGCCTCCTCAGATAGATCTTTTCGCAGCCCCAGACAACCACCAACTTCCTCTATTTTGTTGCAGGCCTCCAGTGCTGGGCTCAGTCCCCTGGACGCCTTTCTGTTGGATTGAAGGAAGTTCCTATATGCCTTTCCCCTTCCCCTTCTCTTCAGGGTATTAGTAAAATCAGATCCCAGCCCTGCAAAGTGATCCTGATTGCATTCAGACTGGGCCAGACAGCCCTGGTACCCACTGCTTCTGTCCCTTTCAGTCCACCCTCCCCTGAGCCTGCCCAGGGTCCACAACTTGCTGGCCTGTGCCAGGGAGAGTGTGGTATCCGGACCTCAAATCCCTCCACCTCAAGGCTTGGCTCTTGAGGAGTTAGAACTTGCTGATTTACACCTTCTCAAGGTGTCCTTGATATTTAAAGGCATCAAGGAAGCCTTCCACTATGGCCACTTATAATTCCAAATGGAAGAGGTTTTCCATCTGGTGTTCTGGGAAGCAAATTGTCCCAGAATCTGCTGATTTGCCCATTTTACTGGACTATTTGGTCCATCTAAATTCCTTAGGCCTTAGGCCAGCTACCTTAAAGGTTCATCTGGCAGCTGTCTCTGCTTTTGTATCAGCAGGGAAGCCTGCCTCCCTTTCTTCTCACCCTGTGTTTTCCAAGTTTTTTAAGGGGTTACTTCACACTAACCCTCCTTTTCAGGACCCAGCTCCTGCCTGGGACCTGAATGTTTGCATTGCTCAGTTAATGCAACCCCCTTTTGAACCTCTGTCTTCAGCAGATCTCAAGTTTCTAACTTGTAAAACTGTTTTCCTAGTTGCCATCACTTCTGCCAGACGCATAAGTGAATTACAAGCCCTGTCAGTGGAAAAGGATTTTATTTCTTTTTAACAGAGATAAGGTAGTCCTCAGGACTAACAGAAAGTTTTTACCTAAAGTGGTTTCAGATTTCCATCTGAACCAATCCATCTCCTTCCAGTATTTTTACTGAGCACTCTTCCTCGGGTGAGAGGAGATTGCACAGTTTGACGTCAAAGAGCCTTAAGCTACTATTTGAATGCACCAAGGGTCACAGGTTCGAATCCCTCCAACTCTTCCTTACCTATGGCGAGGTTGGCAAAGGGAAACCTGCCACTAAGAGGACAATTGCAAGGTGGATTGTCTCTTGTATCCAGTTCTGTTACCAAAAACTAGGTAGAGAACCCCCCCTCAGGACTGAGGGCCCACTCCACCAGGAGTACAGCTGCATCTCTAGCGGCTGCTAGAGATATTCCCATTGTGGAAATTTGTCAAGCTGCTACCTGGAAGACAGTTCACACTTTTACCAAGCATTATTCCTGGATGTCCAGTCCAGGAGAGATGCTCGGTTTGCACAGCTGTGCTTCAGAGCCTATTTCCTAAGTAGGTTCTGACCCTCCTCCATGGAGGTACTGCTGTGTAATCTGCTTCTGTCATATATAGCAAGACTTCATGGTGTTTGAAGAAAAATTACTCACCTTAGTAATTGCTTTTCTTCTCATGGAGTCTTGTATTATGACCTCCCATCCTGCCCTCTCAGAACTTCTACTTGGGTAAGGGGTTGGCAAATTAGTGCAAGCACTGTGTCATGCCATTTTAGTTCTTTTCCCTTTTCCCCCTTTTCTTTAGGGTTAGGGAACTAGGTATTTCTGTTTTTGGGTAATATGTTGGCCCTCCTCCTGGACTTGAGTCTTTTGGGGAAGGGGGGCCTAATAGTGCTTGTTGGGGGTGATATTATTAGTATTATTATTATTATTATTATTATTGTTGTTGTTGTTTCTGTTATTGTTTTTTCCTACTAGTAGGTAGCCACTTGGCTAGTGTAGGGTTTTTCCACACAGACTTGTTGCTTAGTGTTAGCTACATAAAGATCTGACAGTTTCAGTTTGAAACTAGCCAGATAGAGCTTTGGGTACAGCGCTCGCACTTTAGAACTCCAGTCTGCCTGGAGTTAACTGTTTCCTCTCCGGGGCAGTTCAAGTGCTGTGGCTAACTGCTTCTGTCATAATATAGCAAGACTCCATGAGAAGAAAAGCAATTACTAAGGTGAGTAATTTTTTCTTTCATGTGTGTCTACCTGCAGGTCTAGATACTGTATGAGTTTTCTCCCTCTGTTTTTACCCACCCAAGTTGTATACATTTATTTAGTTGTTTGTTTTTGTTGATCAGTAAAGCAGAACTAGGAAACATTTCCTATGTTAGTCTTGTCCTGGGATGGAATGCAGATACATTTATTGTAGAAAACAATATAGATGCAGCAACATACAGCAGAACTAGTGACAGAATGTTACTTGTTACAGAATACATCAAAGCTGAATGTGTATTTATTTTTAAATCTTTATTTACTCAGAATAGCACAGCTGTGATCATATGCAACATATCTGTTCTCACAATTGGGTGGACTGGGGCAGGGGAAAGTTGAAGCCCTACACATACTGGGCAAACTTAAAAAAATATCTTAAATTGGAAATGAGCACAGTGTTCAGACACCATACTTTCTCAACTGAGTGCCACTTCCTGGGCAGTATTACAGCACTGGTGCAATGCATTGTTGGTGACATGGTGCATGCTGGGATGCTCATGAAAAGGAATGGGAATAAACTGCGTAAAAAGTGACCACTGATGTCCTTAGCTCAGTAGGCACTTATTTGTACTTTTGAAAATCAATTTTGGGTCTGTGCTAGCCCAGACTTAAAGACAGACATTTATACATGTAGTTCAGTGGCTAAGGCTATGGGCTATGATCCTGGAGACCTGGGTTTGAATCCCACAGTCCCCAATGAATATGGTCAAGAGTTTTAGGCAGTATAGTGTAGTGGTTAAGAGCACTGAGATGTAAACCTGGAGATCTGGGTTTGATCCCATCAGCCCCCACTTGCATATTGTGTGACCCTGAGCAACTTAACTTCCTTGTGCTCCCAGGTTACTTCTGGAAACAAGATCTGGCTTAGTGTGCCTTGCTTGGTTAAACAATTTCCCGTTTTCCTTAACACATTAAAGCACAATTCCTGTACACTCTGCTGTTAACTTGGGTTAAGGCAACCATGTTGTGCTAAAACCATGTCCTAACCTACATTCTAGCAGGGTTAAATCACAGTTTTAGAATACAGATTTCAGCATGAATTTTTCTGTACTGTATTCGGGATGTAAAACATTTAAACTGTTTTAACACACTTAAAGTAGTTTAAAAGGCACAGTGTGTACAGGGCCTAAGTGACCTGCTACAAGATGTCACGTAGTGAGTATCTGGCTTTAATGGGGTTTGAACTGTGAATCTCTAGGTTCTCAAGCTGGTACCCTAACCACTGAACCACACTGCCTTCTCCAGAGCAGGGTCTGAGCTGTTGCTTTCAGAACTCAAGCTCCCAGTGTTAATTCTTTTTTATACGTTTAAACTAGATAAATACATTGGGGGGAGGCAGAGTATTCCTACGAATTGATGGGCTAATGGTCCTCTTTTCTTTTTCATTCCTAAAATTGTATGTTCAAGGGAGCCAGCCTGTTGGCGCAGTGGTAGTGCTACTGTTCACAACCCCAGCAAGCCACAGTCAGGAATGAGCTTGGGCTGTCAGTGGCAGGCAGAGGAAGGAAAGATTGAGCATTCCAATGACTGCTGTCCTTTCTCGGGGAGGGGGGTGGGAACAGTGTTTCTGCTGCAAGCATGGCGTCGATCTGCTGGAGTCCAGGTGGGGGCACTGCTGGGAGGCACAAGAACAGGGAGGAAGAACTACTGGATGCCTGGCATGCATGTGTGCAGTTACACACATGCGTGCATGCATCATTGCATGCCAGCACACCTGGGGAGAAAAAATGAAGATGATGGGGAAAAATGCACTCTGGCCCATGATGGCACCCCCCACCAGGCTCACACATGACCTACACAGCAGGCTACCCACCACTGTATGGTCCTGGTGATGGAAAACTAGTAAGTTCCTGATAAGATTTGAAATAGGGTTGGGGGCTGTTGCCAAGCAGAACCAGAAATGAGAAAAAGCTTCATTTAAAAAAATTGTATGTTATTATGAACCTAGGTCTCCCACAACATAGCACAACTCTTGTGCCATTGGGCTAGAGTATCTGAACTCATTTTTAATCCTCAATAATTTTTCTTATAAATCCTCAAAGGTGGTGAGTTGGACTCCTCCAGTGATGTCCGGAAACGCAGTTACCAGCCCTCCTATATCCAGGAGCAGTATGTGTTGACTCACTGTTCTGTTAGTGGTGAAAAGCTGCACGGACACACCTTCGGCTCTACCAGCAGTGAGTCTACCGGCTCTCGAGAGATTGCTGCCGAGGGTTGTTCACTGCCTCACAGTTTGGAGACAGTCTCCCAGCAGGGCCAGAAAAGCTTTGGCAGTTGGAACTCTCCTTCAAAGTCCACACGGCTGTCACAGTCTGAGGCAGGAGGTGGTGAGGTAAGATAAAGCGTGTTTGTGTATATATATGTGTGTGTGTGTGTGTGTGTGTGTGTGTGTTTTAGATTTCACTGAGTCTGCTCCTAACTCCAATATAAAATGTATTGTCCCTCCATCTACCAACCCTGAAGGCACAAAAAAGACAGAATTATCAGGACTGCTGGCACAACGGCAGACCTAACAGGGCCAACGACTAGTGTTGCTCGGATAGTGCTTTTGTGGATCCTGCCACTATCTGCCAGATAGTGCTGGTATCCTGACTTGGATCCTATCAGATATCCTGCCAAAGAAAGATGCAGGATCTGGGGTCAGATAGTGATGGATCCTAGTTAGAATCCAGGTATCCTGGTTAGGATCCATGGATCCTAGGGCAGATAGTTGGGATCTGGGGCCAGATAGTAACTAAGTGAAGTAAAACTTTATTCATATAGCACCATTCCAAAACCAAGGCACTTTAACAAAACATGACAATATTCCACATAAATAAAACAATAACATAAATAACTTAATATAAATATAATTACCAGATTAAAACATCAAAGAAATGCCTGGGTAAAAAGATAGTTTTTAAAATCAGCTTTAAAACTTTCAATGGTCAGGCATTCTCTTAACCGACTAGGTAGAGAATTCCACAGGGTGAGAGCCGCAAAGCAAAAAGCTCGCGTACCAGATGTTTTCAGACACACCCTGGGGATCTCTAGCAATCTCTCATCGGCGGATAGGAGAGGACAGCAGGGGCAGTAGGGAGTCAGAAGATCTTTCAGATAACTGGGTCCCTGGTCATGTAGGGCTTTAAAGGTCAGCAAGCCAACCTTAAAGGTGATCTGCCACTGAACAGGCAGCCAGTGCAGTTCGCGCAGCACAGGCATAATGTGACTAGCCCTAGATGTGCCAGTCAAAAGCCTGGCTGCCGTGTTCTGCACCAGCCGCAGGCGGCAGATATCAACCCCTGGAATCCCTAGGCAGGGGGCATTGCAGTAATCTAGGTGGGTAGTTAAGACGGTGTGGACCAAAGTTGGTAGGTCATCCAGAGGAACCAGGTGTTTCACCCGGGTGATAGTTCTCTGATGGCTGTGGTCAAATCCTCTTTCTACCAACACCTGAGATCTCAGAGTCAAGCTGTCATCAAAAATAATACCCAGCTTCCTCACCTGGTCTGAAGTGGTGAGCTGGACGCCATCAAACCATAAGCCCGACGACTGCCCAGCCCCCATTCCCACACCTGGCCGACCTGGGTCCACCACCAACAGCTCGGTCTTTTCTGGGTTCAGCCTCAGCCAGCTGGCGCCCATCCAGTCCTTGATCTCGGTGAGACAGTTGTTGAAGACAGAGACTACATCCTCTTGTCCAGGTAGAAAAGACATATACAGTTGAGTATCATCTGCATAGCAGTGAAAACTCAAACTATATCGTCTGATGATATCTCCTAATGGCAGTATGTACACTGAGAACAACATGGGCGACAGTATGGAGCCCTGCGGCACCCCACAGGACAGAGGGAGGGCATCAGAGTAACAAATTCCAGTAACAACCCCCTGAGATCTGCCCATGAGGAAGGATTGAAACAATTTGAGGACTACGCCTGATAGTCCACAAAGGAAATGCAGGTGCTCCAAGAGCACACCACGGTCCACAGTGTCAAATGCCGCAGAGAGATCAGGAAGGACCAAGATGGTACGTGCCTTTCGATCTCTCGCTATTAGGAAGTCATTCAATGCCCAGACGAGAGCAGTCTCAGTACTGTCTCTTCCTAAATCTAGACTGGAGAGCCTCATAGATGCCATAGGTCCCAAGATAATCCTCCGGCTGCAACGCAACCACCTTTTCAATAACCTTGCCTACAAAAGGCAGGTTAGAGGATAGGCCTGTAGTTAGCTGGATAGTTTGGATCCAAGGAGGATTATTTAAGGAGTGGTCATACGACTGCCTCCTTTAGGGAATCTGGAAAGGTCCCCCTCTCCAAGGAACCCCAAACAATTTCAGCTAGAATCAGGCAGATGACATCTACACAACCTACTAATAGGGGTGTAGGGCCCGGATCCAAACTACAGCTGGCTTGGTGCAAAGTCTGGATGATTCTTACAATATCCATGAGTTCTGGCCTGCTGAAGTCTGACCAGGCAGGCCTAGTGTTCATCACCTCCCTCCAATCACCACAATCCCTCCTAGGGAGAGCCAGGCCAATCCTAGCCCAGATGCTCACCACCTTATCTGAGAAGAATCGAACGAGCTCATCGCACTTAATCCGTGAAAAAGATCCTCCAGATTGGAGACAGATTGGATTGCACAATCTGTCTACAGTCTGGAAGAGTGCAGCAGAAATCTCCCTGGACAGGAATTCTGCCTTCTTACAGGTGATTTCTGATTGATAGTTCTCATAATGTTCCATCAATCTAAGCTTATCAGCATCCGGGCCAGATTTCTGCCAAGTTGTCTCCAGCCTTCGACCCCTTCTCCTCGGCTCCTTCAAGGAACCATCAAGCCAAGGGCTCCTTGGGCGAAGAATAAGGGGTCGAACACGAAGAGGTGCAGTCTTATCCGGGGCATCTCTCATTGTCCTATTATAGGCCAGTACCAGATTCCCCCAGACTCAAGCATTCACTCAACAAACCCGATAGATCCAGCACCGCCGCTAGGTCTTCTGGGGTAACCCCCCCTTAAAGGGCAGTACTGGACCATCTCTGTGGGGGCAGACCCTTTTGGGGGAGCCCCGAAACTAAACCTTATGTTGTGATGGTCAGACCAACCAACTGGTTGCCCCCCAAGTCCACGATCTCCATCCCCAGGAGGAACACCAGGTCCAACAAGTGACCCCCTATATGGGTAGTGGAGGTAATAACCTGTGTGAGATCCAGCATTGACATAAACTGGAGGAGATTTTATCCAAAATGTGAGAGTTCATTGTCGACCCAGGCATTGAAGTCCCCCAGAATTAACCAACTAGGGGACTCCGCCACGTCGACAACGAAGTCCACAAACTCCTTCAGGAATTCTCCGCCATCACCTAGTGGATGGTAGATGAGGAGTATCCTGAAGCCCACACCCGCTCCCAGGATGCACTCAAAGGACCTAGTGGCCCCCACTGATACTTCCATAAGGCTCAGTTCCAGCTTAAATATAATGGCTACACCCCCGGCCCCATGATCCAGCCTCAGGCAGTGTATCACCGAGAACCCGTCTGGAACAGCAGAAGCCAATATAGGGCCTGCATTTTCATCCAGCCAAGTCTCTGTGATACAAACCAGATCCGTCATTTCAACAAGATTGGCTATAATAGCTGTCTTGTTCTTAATGGATCTGGCGTTACATAACACCACCCGGGTAGAATGAGTCATCGAGGAAGACCTCAGCTCCTGACCACTAACTGTGGGGCCCTTGAGTATGGGGACAAGACAAGACAAGGGGAACCCCTGACCTGGTGCCATTTTGCCCCAGGGTATCTTCTGGACCCCATTACCTCAATCTGCCCCCTCTTCTCCCTTCCCCCACTAGACCTAGTACCCGTATATGTCCTATGCCTCTTAACGATTCCTAAAGATCAATGCTTTATATAGATCTCCGCTGACAATGGCGGACAATCAAAGGGGCGTAGTTCCCTAAGTCTAGTTGGGGGAATATTGCCTGACTGTTCTTAAACCTATCCAACACATTCTAATCCAACAACAGAAGAAGACTAATTCACAAATTAACAAAACAGCCACCCATACCACACACACTCATACACTTACACTCACCTCACACACATCAGCCACCATACATGTAGCCAAAAATAAATTAAAATTATGTTTTGTACACAGCAGCAAGCGAAGATCAAATAGTTAATTAAATCAAATGTTACATGGTAACATAATAATGATTTCATTTCCAAAATTTAAGAGAACCAGTCACAAAAGTCTCTCCAGGATTGATTCATGTAGTTCAAAGAGCTCTCACCTCATTTGGTCCTAAAACCAAGGGTCTAAGCAAAGCTCAACTCTCACTTGAGGCTGCTAAACCAAAACAGACATTAAGGGCAAATACTAAGCATTAGGCACTCCCACTGCCAATAACCTCTGTTAATTAGAAGACTGAAAAGGTCCAACCAGTTTATAGAGTCCGACTCAGGTCCTTTACCCTCATCGGGTCAGAGCAGAGATCTTCCTTGGCTGTCAAAGACAATTTTTAAGGCCAGCTATCTTCGACAGCCAACGCTGTGGATATCAATTGTCTTGCAGCTATATTCACACAGCGGGACAACCACATAGTGACAAAGGCCCCCAGGCAACCGGCCGAAAAAAGCAGTGGACAACAGCAGGACAACACTGGATGCAGCCGCCACCTCACACACCGGAAACAGGCTACAGCCCCTGGGCTGGGCCGGCCTACCAGTCGACCCTACCAGAACGCTTACAGGACCTGAGCACCACCTGCCCACACTTTGGTGGACCACACACCCAAGCCTCGTGCCCATCCCGGTGCAACCAAGAGACAAACAAACCCCAGGTCAGCCAAGAGAACCACCACTGCATAGAGAGCTGTTTGCCTCAGCTATACTTCTCGGGCTTCAGTCCGTCCCATACTGTATCTATGTTCTTCCTGGAATTTGTCTGTATAAAAGATGTCTCCCTCCACATGCTGAGGCGCAGATGAATGTTCCGGATCCCACTCGTCTACTCTCCAGACACCTCTCCACTTCAGTGACTTTGCCAGATAAGTAAGTTGGTTGGACCGATCAGATTCTCTTTGATGAAACTTTTTCATAATGTGAACTGCCACCACACTAGATACCAAAATAATATTCGATATTGCCAAATATATGTGACTCCCAGAATTTTGTGGCCTGGGAAAAACTTTCTAGACCCGCATACGCACCTAACATAACTACCTCGCTCCTTCAATCCCTCTCTATCACTAAAACTAATCTAAAAAGCATTTGTCAATGCCAAATGTTTGCTTGCTGATATTAGCATTGGACGTACAGGAAGTAGACAGATGCAGAACAGGAGCAGCAGTGAAGTATTGAACTTATACCAATCCCACCTCCACCCTGCAGAGGTGGACAGGCATTGGGGTGTACCTGTGGGTCATTGCCCATAATGCAAACAGCATTTCCCCTCACCCTATCTTGTAGACACCAACAAGTGTTGAGGTGTACCTTGGGGTGTTAGGCTTCACAGTCACCCCATTTCATAAGGACATATGCTGAAATGGGTGCAGTACAGGAGAATGGGGTGAAGTCTGGGGCTGAAGAGTGCAAGGCACACCTCGATGCCTGTCACTGGCTTCAGGGTGGGGATGGGATGGCATGAGCATTACAACCGGCGATTCAAAGTTGCACCTCTGATGCCTGTCAGTCTGTACAGGGCGGGACCTTATAGTTAGTAACCCTAATGCCCAGGGCATGTGTTGGTATTTGCAGTACAGATTTTTAACACAGGCTTTTTGTGATCCCCACCTCATGAAAGCACTTGGGACCTCTTCTCATGAACAGTGGCACTGTGATTTTGTTAATGTGTCCCGAACTTCGAGTTCCCACAGCAACCGTACCATTCTACGCCAGATGTGCGAAAACACAGATCAGGCAGGATGTGAAGAATGACAGATGTACCATTCATAGGGAGGTGTGAAGAGATGACAATGTTGAAAATCTATAGTGAAAATATTAAAAATGCTCGAAGTTCCGAGCATACGTGGAAACTGCGAAACACATGCTTGTACCGCAGTCATTTAGTGGAATTATTTCACCAAATTTTCAACATAGGCATTTTGTGACCTCTGCCCATGAACACTGTCACTATGATTTTCTTAATCTGTCCGAAACATTAATTTCCCACAGCGACCGCGCCATTGTGTGCCAGATGTGCAAATGCATATTTCGGGCAGGATATGAAAAATGAAAGCTGTACTGTTCATAACGAGGTGTGGCAAAATGCCAAAGTTGAAAATCTGGTGTGAAAATATTACAAATTTGCGAAGTTACGAGGGTGCATGGAAACTGAGCAATACATGCTTGTAACACGGTCATTTTATGGACTTTTGTCACCAAACTTTCAGCATAGGCATTTTAGGACCTCTGCTCATGAACAGTGTCACTGTGATTTTCTTAATCTGTCCTGAACACTGAGTTCCCACACGCGATCGCACTATTCTGCGCCGGGAGTGTGAAAACACATTTCAGCAAGGATGTGAAAAATGACAGCTATACTGTTCATAAGGAGGTGTGGAAAAATGCCAATGTTGAAAACCTGGAGTGAAAATATTGCAAATTTGCAAAGTTACGAGCATGCATAGAAACTGCACAACACACGCTCATAACAGTCATTTTTTGAAATTTTTTTACCAAATTTGCAACATAGGCTTTTTGAGAGCCCATCTTATGAACAGTGACCCTGTCGTTTCATTAATCAGTCCAGAAAGGTGACTCCACGCAGTGACCTCAAAATCACCTTTCGGGACAGACTAATGAGATGACAGTGATTGAATTCATGAGGAGGGGTCACAAGAACCCCATGTTGAAAATTTAGTGCCAAAAAAAAAATGGCCGAGATCTGCCCCAAAGTTGAAAAAAAAACATTTATGCCATTATACAGCTTACTGGCATTTCTTCAGTTCACGGTCGGCTTTAGAGAGTGCAGACATGTTCCCGGTCCACCGAAGATCGTTGCGCCGGGCTCCGGAGGTAAGTATGGGGTGAGTGTGGGGAGGTAGAGTACACAGCAGGTGGGCGCAGGTTGGGGGAAGGGGCATGGGGCTCAATGAGGGAGCGTTTTCTTTTTTTGCAGCATTTAAAAGTAAACAAAGACAGCGGGGGCACTTTTGGCAAACTTGGGCAGGCTCCTAGCGTACCACCTGGCTGGGTGTTTGGTGGGGAGGAAGGTACTGGAGCAGACGGGGATTGGGCACCCCTGTCGGCCAAACATTGTGCTGGGGGGAATGGGAGCGCATGAGCAGAGGGGGATTGGGCACCCCTCGGCACATAACAAATGGGGGGGCACATCATGCCGACGGGGATTGGGCTACCCCATCGGCAAATAAACTGGGGATGGGGACATGCCAACAGGGGGACTGGGAACCCCCAAGTCAGCTTTCATCGGGACTCTGAGAGTCGCTGCCTGCCACCGTGTTAAAAGAAATTTTACACCAGGCAAGGGACTGCCCTGCAATGACGGGTCACCCCCTCATTGCAGCGGTGGGTGCCTTTCAAGGTGGTGGCATGCTGGTTGAACTAGTGTCAGCAGCAGTGTGCAACCGCATTGGGGAAAGTAGGCCAAGCCTCAAAAGGCACTGGAGGCATTGGCCCCCACAGTGCCCCACCTCCAAAACCCTGCTTCTCTCCTAAGCTGTGACGAAATGTTTCTTGCGCATGCGTGCAAACAAACATAAAAATGAATAACAACGAGAAAAACAGACAATGAAAAGTTAACAAAACAAAATAAAAACCTAAACTCTAATCTGTTGCTGCCGCTAGTTGATGGTCAGCCCAGCGTGACCGCCATCTTGCCATTGTGATTTAAGACTGTGATGGATCCTGGTTAGGATCCAGGTATCCTAGGGAAGATAGTTAGGATCCAGGGCCAGATAGTGATGGATTCTGGTTAGGATCCGACAGCTGGATCCACAGGCAGATAGTGGAAGTATCCGGCAGATCCACTATCCTGCCGCAAAGGGCAGATATCTGTGGATCTGGATTTGTCTGGATCCATCTGAGGCAACACTGCCAATGACCCAGGTTCAGGAACTAGCCTGAATCATCAAAGACCCATCAGGCAAAGGTGGATAGAGGATTCAGCATCCCACAGAACATGTTCCTCATCTAATAGAGCTGGGATATGCACCACTGCAATGCTGCCACCTCGGTAACTACAGGTGGTGGTGGTGTAGTTGAGAGACTAACACGGTCAAGGTGGACAGCATGAGTAGATGTTGATGCGTAATTTATGACATTGCCGAAGACGTTGCAGTATGCATGCTGGGGGGGGGGGTGTATTCAGGAAGAAAAACAGTGACTAGGAGGCAGATGAAACCACCCCAGGCCTTCCATGACTGTCACGCTTTGCCCTGCTCCAGTGGTCAAGCTCTATGCAGCTCCACAGTAACTGGAAAAGTAGAAGGAGTCATGCTGCTTGGCACTGTAAGGTGGGGCCCTACCCAAAGGGGAAATCTGGGGGGTGCTAGGGCTGTGGGTGGGGGAGGCCAGCAGGTGTAGGGGTCTGTACAGGGGGCTCCATTTTTGGTCAGAGTGTCAATGGTGATGGTGGAAGGAGGTCTGACAGGTTGGATCAGGGGAAGAAAAAGGATGCAAATGTAATAGCCCTTTGACTCTCCTTGGCTGCTCTGGGGCCCTCGGGTCAACTCTGTACACACCTCTGAGGGGGCTGGCCTGGGTTCACAGTGGACAATAAGTATGGTGCGGTGCCTCCACCTGGGATAAATGGCAAGGGATACCTGCGGACAGAGGATAGGTTACCACCTCCCAGGAAAACCCGTAAGCTGCCCCCCAAGACACTATCCCCACACAATAACAGTTCCCCACCCACTGTAACTCTGTCACAATAAGTCACAGCAACAATAGTTAACAGACAAACAATGAAAGTATTTATTATGGGTGGGGGACAAAGGGAGAATATCAAGCAGCACAACACTTTGCAGATCAATGATACCCTACACTGTAACCCCATCTCCCACCACTGGATGCACCCAGAAATGTCCCAAGATATGGTGGGTACCTCACCGGGCAGCAATGCAGGCCTGAGGTCTTTCATTGGGGCCCAAATAGCTTTTAACCTGTTTCAACTTTACACTTACTGCCTGGGAGCAGCTTTGTACTTGGCGCAGTCCAGCCCAAGACTTACCCCCACTGTGATCTAACTAGCTAGCTAGCTAATAAAGACTTCCCAAAGCCACAGCTTGGGGTACTTACAGTTAAGTATTTCACAGGTGGGCTTTCAGCTGGCTGAATTGCAGCCAAACTGGCAAGTACACGGTACCGTGGAGGTATCTGGATGGTGGTGCACCACAAGACCGCTGAGCTGGATGACTGGAGAAAATGAAGCACGCTGGTCTTCACCTGCCTGGCCTTGCCAACTTTGCCACAGAGGTCTTTATAGACAGTGTTCAGCAGGCAAGCCTCTCATCGTGTTCCCCCGCTGGTCTTCTTCCTCTTCTTTGGTCTAGGGATAGGATAGGTGTAGTTCCGAAGACCCCTCTGTTGCACACCCGGGTCACACAATTACTAGCCAGGCTTTTTCACAGTTGCTTACCCCAGCACTCTCTCTTTTGCCTTCTATATACACAGAAGTACTAGGCCCTTGCACAGTCTCCAGCTACAGCATGCTCAGGCTCTCCTCTTGCCAAAATTTGCACTCACCACAATTACCCCTCTGTGAGAGAACATAGTAGCTCAGTCTTTGTGCAAGGGCTGCAGTGCTTGGAAAATCAGTCAGCACACACACAGTCTCTCCACTCTCATCGCAGCTTTCATCTCTCTCTCTCTCTCTCTCTCTCTGTGGCTGAAAACTGGCTCCTGATTGTCTGCAGCACACTGCAAAACCTTTCTCTTGTTCCTGCTGCAAAACTCTAAGCTCTTTCTCTGACTGTCTTTTCAATATTCTGGGCCGACCAGGCCATTGGAGCCTGGATGCTGGTACAGGGCTGGGAAGCCCCCTCAGTCCTTTCTCACTCACAGCTCTAGCTGAACTCCCATTTTGGTGGGCTGGCAGTCCTATTTATCACTTTTCTTCTGTCTCACACTGATTGGCTGCAGTAGTCCCAGGCAAATGTAATGCCCTACAACCTTTGGCAGCAGCCCCCTGTAACCTGTAGTCCTATGGGGGCTGCCATCTTTGTTTATCCTGTAGCCCCAATCACGCAGCCCTTATTAGTTATTAGTTAGGCCCTTAGGTAGGCAGAGAGGCTGATGGGGTTGGGGGCGGCAGAGTGCCCGATGTCCGGAGAAGATGGCCACGGAGGAGCAAAATGATATATAAAAAATAAGGCATTATTCGTTATTTTGATCCGAATAATGAATAGTAGCAGTATCTGTCCCCCTATTCAGGAAATACTAGCTAAAAAAAGGTAAAAAAAAAAAAAAGCACCCCACCCTCATCCTTATCATCCCTAGCCCAGATCGTTTAAACGATCCCAGCCCCCTGTCTCCCCACCCTCAATTGGAACACCCATGCACCCTCCTTGCCCTAGCACCCACAGTTTGATAAGGTTAATTCTTATTTTGTAAAAAAACTCCAGTGGGCAACCGGCACGACCCACCCACCTACACAGCCAACCACCAACTTTCAGCACCTTGCACCTCTTTAATAGATCGTACCCTGCACCCCACGCCCAGCCAGCAGTCCAGCAGTACTAAGTTTCATACGGGGAGAAAAAGGAAGACTACTGATACAACCCACCCTCCTCCATTGCCAGCCACCTTCTTCTGAATGAAAGCGCCCTCGCACTTTCTTGCCTAATAAAACCAGTTGATCATCAGCTGGTTTTACTATTAAAGCAGCCAGCTGTGGAGGAGGGCAGGCTGATGGTCACTTTCCTGCTCCCCTTGTAAATTGGGTGCTGCTGGATTGCTGGCATGGGATGCAGGGACAATCTGTTAAGGAGCTGCAAGGTGCTGAGAGTTAGTGGCTGCCATGAAGGAAGCTGGGTCACGCCAGTCAGCCATCAGAGTTTTTATTTCTTTATTTTTTTTTTTACAAAGTAAAAATTACTCTTATCAAAATGTGGGTGCTAGGGGTAGGAGGGTGGATGGGTGTTCTAACTGAGGCTGGGGGAAACAAGAGGCTGGGATAGTTCGAAGGATCTGGGCTATGGAAGAGGGTGAGGTACCATTTTTTTTCTTTAAAAAAAAATCTAGACCAGAACTACAAATAACAAATACAGAATGCTGAATATTTGGAGGCCTAAATAGAATATTTGGACATTTTCAGAATAGTACGACCCCCTTGCGAGAGGGCTTACCTGTACACACTCTTGTTGCTCCTCCTGAGGAGCCCAGGCTCTCAAAACTACTGTGGCCCCCTCGCATTTAAGAAGAGCATGAGGATAGCCGAGCCACCGGATGTCTTTGGTGCCTGCTGCACCTTTCCTTCAGCAGCTGCAAACCTGTTTCTTCTGCTCTGGTCCCCCGAGGTGGGCAGCAGGGACCTGAGACTTGCAGGACAGCGTAATATTCAACACTGCAAGCGCCATGCAGCCCGAGCTACCGCCAACAAAGTGGGTGGGAGCATGCACTACCAGGACTCCTCAGTGCTGCCACTCCCACAGACCCTACTGGTGCTCCCAATGATGAACCCGCTGCACCCCTGGCTGCAACAGACACACCGGATCACAGCCCGGGGGGGGGGGCTGTAGTGGAACAAGGGGGGCCAGCACCTTTGGGGAAGTATAAATAAATTAAATTAAAAAGATCTGGAAACAAAAGGCTTCCCTCTTCTTGGCACCACCATGTTGGTGACCTGTGACCCCGCCAGCTGGCCAATCAGAAGGCTAGGAAGGCCCAGGACAGTGCCAGCAGGATTGTGGGGAGATGATGCAATCAGTTCCTCCCCTGAGGTTCTAGCGGGCTTAAAGGGGCCAATCAGATGTCTGCAAAGGGCCAGAGGACTGAAGAGCAGCCCTGCCTGTTCAATGAGAGACAGTGTGGAATGAAGAGAAGTGACTGAACCCTCAAAGAGCTGGGGCAGTCGGGAAGAGACTCTGTGGAGTGTGGACCTACTGCTGGTGTGCTGACATTAGCCTAACCTGACCACTAATAAGCAGCCCTCCACAGCATTTAGTGGTACTGTGAGTGAGTAAAAAGACTGTTTGATTCTGTGTACTGCATCCATACCTTTCAATCTCTTTGCTCATAAATCAGTGACAAGGCTTAGAAAAATCAGGAACAAAGACCCAAAATCAGGGACATATCTTACAAATTGGTACTATTCAGTCAGAAAGCTGATAGAATAAGGGGATTAGTGTAAGATGCATTTTCTGAAGACGAACAAGTCTGTAACTTTAATGTTTGGCATTATTTTGTACTTTCAATCCCCACTGTTCTGTCACAAAAACACAAATTTTACGAGGGACAGAGGAAAATTTTGAGTCAAAATCAGGGCCGTCCCTGAAAATCAGGGACAGTTGAGAGGTATGACTGCATCAACACTTGAGTGGTGCTAAGCCTGTGAGACTGCTGAAGCCATATTTGGAGACTGAGATCTGCACCTCCCTCGAGCTGCTGTGGAACCAGTCAGGGAGCTAGCTCGCCCTTACTGAGTGGGGTGAATCGGGGAACAGGGAGTCACAGGAGCATGCCCAGAGTACGAACGATCCTGGGGGGAGTTGGACCATGGGGGCCATTCCTGGGGGTCTGGGCTCCTCGGAAACCATGAAACTGCTGTGTTGGTGCTCCTGTGATTCCTGTGTGTGTGTGGAAAAAGAAAAGACAGAAGGGTTATGCTGTTGTGCTTTGTCCAAGTGAGACGCTCCTGTGTGCTGCATCAACCACTGCCTTGTGCTGGTCCCCGCTACAGATGTTCTTCTAAATCCATGGGTCAATTGAATACCGGAACGGCTGGTGGAGTTCTTGCCATTTTACAGTTGGATTACAATTATTGCCTTTGAATGGTTGATGCTTCCACTTTTGAAGTTCAAGGTTTCAAATTTGTGCTGTCACCTATGGCCTGTTGGGGGGTTAACTTGCAAGCTTGCTAAAATTTTCATCAAGTGCAGCACCGTAACATACTGGGCAACTCTGCAGTCAGGTCTGCAACGGAACTGTGTTATAATTCCTGAGTACCCAGAGCTTTCAGTGTTATTGTACTTGTACTTATAGTTCTATTATCGGTACCAAATAAAAGTTTCCACACTCTGTGTAAAATAGACATCTTGTATGCCCCTTGCTTGGGGGTGTGTATATGCTGAGTGGGTTTGAGGGTGGTAGTGACCCACAGTACAGTGGGGTTCAAGGGGAATTGTCTAAGGGTGATTGTGTGCACAGCAACTTATTGTATAACCCCTGCTTTTTCCACAGCCTCTTGGCCTGGATGTCAAAATAAAAGCACAGTTTATTTGTTGATTTTACCACTGTGTGGGTACTCAATCTGTGCATGCATTTTGAATTGTCTATTGGTAAAAGTGATAACTATCTCGTGGTCCCCCAGGGAGTGGTCCTGTCCAGGGTAGGGAGGTGGGTAAGTACTACACACAACAGCTGGCCCACTTATTCTCTCTGGGTGGAGGCACCGCACCTTTTCTTATCTTTTCTGGGACAAACCCTTTACCACAGGAGAAGGCACAAACCTGTCCCCTCAAGCTGGTGGAGTCACTAGTCAGGGGTGTGAACCCGGACACGGTGTCCTAGGGGTCGCATAAAGAATTTGCACATCCATAGTGTCCAGGTAGAACCCAAGGAACTTTTTGCAAGAGATGGGGACTGTCCCCAGTGTCCTGGCCAACATTTCTTTCCCACAAAATCAGTTCAGCCAGTAGTTCAAAGCTATGTGTGGGTGCTGATATAAGAAGTGGCTGCCACTAAATGTTCACAGTCACTTCACTACCAGTCTCTCATTGCTTATAAATTGCTTTGGGATACAACGTGTATAAATAGGGCTGCATAAATGCTAATTCTTCTTCTACATAAAACAAATAGAATTACTAAGGAGGGGCACCTGGTTTGGGGGCGGAGTTGGGGAGCCATATTGGAGGACAGGCCACTTCTGAGACAACTGCCATTCTCAATTGGAAAGGGTTGGTAGGGGGTTCCGGTGCCACAACGACACCTACAAGAAGGGCCATGGAGACCACACACACACACACACACACACACACACACACACACACACACACACGCACATGCACACGTAAAACACTGTGCATGTATCCAACACAAGGGAGAAAAAATGTGGAAAACCCTGCACCTTGAGCCATCTAAATGATGGTTGCTGACACTGTCGGGCCCTACTCCATGTATATGCCTGCTAGCTGGATCAGTGGAAAAGTAAAAGACTGGGCTAGGAGGCTGCCAGCAGAGAGACCCTAAGGAAGCTGTAGATGATGGCCTTACGGTCAAACAGCTACATGAAAAAAATATTACTAATGGGCCAAAATTGTTTTAATTGCCATCTGTATGTGTAACTGAGAGGAAGGATACCAACACCCACTTGCTATGACTGGGGGCCCATCTGATGACATCACTTTGAACCCCAGTCCACTTACTTGGGAAAGACTACAAGAACGTAACATCTTTGATTAAAAAAAAAAAAAAAAAAAGTTCAAGAACAAGGGGCCTTGATATGAGAATAGAGGGGGGTATACTCAGGGGTAACGTGAGAAAGTATTTTGTCACAGATAGGGTGGTGGATCCATGAAACAGCCTCCTGACAGAGGTTGTGGGGGTAAAGATGGTAGGGGAATTTAAAAATGCATGGGAAAGACATACAGGAACACTAGCACTAGGAAAGAGAGGGTAAGCCGTAGATCATTTAGGATATATGAAACAGGTAGGGAAAATGGGCAGAGTAGGTGGGCCAAGACATCCTTATCTGCCATCAAATTCTGTTTCTCTTCTACACCACAAGGTCAACTCATGTGACAGGGATCCAGCAGCAGAGCCTTCTGGTGAAGCAGGTTTTCCACTGGCACATAAGCACTTTAATACATCATCCTGCCAGACCACCCTTTGATCCCTGTATATCCTGCCCCCCTCTAAGATTGCTTCAATTATTCCTGACATTAAGTGGCAGGAAGGTGGGAGACTTATGTTGCATGATCACACAATGTCTTTGTTTATCTACAACCAAATAAAGGAAGTATAATGTCTGCTCCTCAGCTTCATGGGGGGACAGCTTGTTGTAAACTGAATACAGGCTTGCACATTTCAGTGTCAGTCCTAGGGATCATTCCTTGCATCACTGGTCTCAGAGGCAGCATCTATAACCATTCAGTTGAAAGGAAACCTCCTTTTAGACAAGGTGTTAGCCTGCCTCTTAAACATGTATCCTGCAAGCTTCACTTTCTCCAGCAGGTAGCACTCTGCATCTGGTCATTGATTCTATATACACACTACATCACTCCCTCTTTTTTTATCACCACCAGATGCCACTCTGCATCTGATCTCACAGCAGAGGTCTCATCCTCGTCATCAATGTAATATTTGTAGCTTCTCTGTATTGAGACACATTGCTAGTGTTGTGCCAAATACTTTGGTTATTTGCCTGGGTATTAGAGGAGGAGGATGCATGCATTGCTCTCGGTGCTGATTCTTCTGAACTACTAACAAAATGCCTAGCACCTCACTCCCAGAATTTCCCTAGAGGTCTTAAAGCGGCAGTATTTGTAGTCAGCAAAAATATATAGTCTTTTTTTTTTTTTTTCAGCAAACTGTATTTCTGACATCCTTGGATTCATCTTCAGTGTCTTTTTAGTTTTCTCAGATATTTTTAAAACTGCTTTTATAACTAATTTTGCAATTAATAACTCACATCATTAAAGATGGCCACCACTCTCAACTGTTAAAAATCTCTTCTGTTGATGTTACCTGTTGAATGTACATGCAGAAAATATATTCTAACCCCAGTAATGCTCAGTATATTCTTAACTTTATGCAGTAAGCCTGTAGGGTTGGACTGCCCGGAGAGATGGAACACATGCAAATGATGGAACACTTTGCACGTGAGCATTTCAAACACTGCCTCTACTAACTGCCTGTGTTCTAACCTCTTCAGATTTTTCTCTCCGCCTGAAAAGTCTGGTCACTCGGAGTCCCGTTTGTCCACTTTCTCCTGCATGAAGAAAACATTAGATACTGTATAAGTATACCTTTTTTGTTTTCATTTACTACCTCTACTATTTGTTTGTCTAGATAATCTTATTTAAGTTAAATTGGAGGAACCGGGTTAGTTCTATATTAAAATCGGGGTTCTCTGACTAAAGAACCACCTATATTTTCTTTAATTTTACTAAATTGTAGAAAATCTTAAACTGATAAATCTTGGTTACTGAACCGCTATCTCGGTTCCGTTTTAAATAAATGGTCCAGTTCCATCAGTTCCTCTTCAGTTCCTGAACTGATTAAAAATAAATAAATAAATAAATTGGATTTTTTTTCTTAGCGGTTGCTAAATTTTGAATATGTCAGAAAAACCCAAAAAGAAAGACGGTGAGCCCAGTTTCAAAAACTGTACCCAATGTGGAGAGGTCTTTGCAAAGGCAGACAAACACACACTTTGTGTGGTTTGTCTGGGTTTTGACCACTTAAATGAGGAATGTGAAGTATGTAAGGCATTCCCTGAGAAAACTGTTGAGAAACGCCTCGAAAGGCTGAGGAAGAAATTTTCTAGGGGTCCCTCTGACTCTGACCAGCCGATACCCTCAGACATTGTGGCTGAACCCACACTTTCTTCAGTTCCTGCCCCTGAGATGGGCACAAAGGGAACTAAAAGAGCAATTGAACCGGCTGACTCCCCAGTTCCTGCAAAAAAAGGAAAGAAATTAAAACACACAGAACCCTCGCCTGTCAAACCTGGGACCTCTGTGACTACTCTGCCTGTACCTACAGCACAAGAGATTGCTCAGGCTTTTAAAATCATTCGGTCATTACAAGCAATAGTCCCTCCTCAACAGCCTCCTGCCCCCCCTCCCCAGGTTCGCAACATTGTGCATCCTCTTCCCCAGAAAGTGGGGAAACATATGATAATGATGATTATGATGAGGAGGAGGGACCAATAGAACCAGAAGTGTCCCCTGAACAGGACTTTGGTTCTCCCCCAAGGGTATCTGAGGATTTTTCTTCTCATTTCACCTTTGTAAGAAGGATGGCAGATGCCCTTGATATCTCCACCACTGAGCAAAGTGAAGATGGGGAGGAGGTGGAGTACTTAGAAATGATGGGGTTAACACCCACAAAGGCTATCCTCCTCCTCCTCCCTGTCTATAAATTCTTTAAAAAGGATGCACTAAAGATTTTACAGGCACCAAATTCCATCCCTCATATAGACAGGAGGATGGATAAGAATTACCAGCTGGAAAGGGAGGGAGGGAGCTGATTTTCTCTTCTCCCACCCCAACCACCAGGGGGTCATACAGCAGGCTGCCTGTGACAAGGCTAGGGTTCCTCTGTCCTCACACCCTCCGGACAAGTACTCTAGAAAGATTGAAAGTATGGCCAAGAAAGGGTACCTGTCAGCCTTGTTGGCTATGCATCAGGCTACCTTCCAAGCATATGCTGCCCAGTATTAAAAATCCCTGTGGCAGTCAGTCCTGGCAATGTCCCAGAAAGCTCCTTCACCCTTGTCAGATGACCTGGCTGAAACTGCCAGGTCTGGGTTGGAGGCAGCTAAGTACCAGTTCCAAATGGCTGCTGACACTAATGATACTGCAGCCTGATGGATGGCAAATACAGCGGCACAGAGGAGGTTTGCTTGGCTTAGGGCCACAAACTTTACTCAGGATACACAACTAAAGGTGCTAGATTTTCCCCTAGAAGGAAATTCTCTCTTGGGGAGTCAACCGTAGCATATATGAAGAAGGTGGATGAGTATAAAGCCACTTACAGAAGCAACTCTGCTAAAGAAGGAGCTTCTACATCCACCTGGCCTTATGAAAGGGGAGGCCGGGGCAGGTCCTTTTACACCAGGCCCTTCTTCTAACCTGTGGCATTACCCCAGTACCAGCAGTACCCACAGCAGGGTTACTCTAGGGGCAGGGGCAGAAGGGGCTTGAGGCGAGAGTCTCATTCCCAGCCTCAGCCACAAACTAAACAGACCCCCTGAACCACAGGCTGCTTTCTCTCCAACTATCGGGGCAGACTCTCCCACTTTCTCCAAAATTGGCTGAAGATCACCACAGACAAGTGGGTGTTGGAGGTGGTGGGACAGGGTCTGTCTCTGGGATTCAAGTCCTTTCCCTTTCAAAAATCCAGAGTATTCAGCTCTCCCTCCCTAGCATAAAAAGTGCTCTTGGAGGCAAAGGTTCAGAACTTACTGCAGTTAAAAGCAGTGGAACCAGTCCCAGAGTCTCAAAGGGGAAAGGGCTTCTACTCCAGATACTTCCTGACCACAAAGAAAAGTGGGGAGTGGTGGCCTATACTGGATTTAAAAGCTTTAAACAAGTTCTTGTGAAAACCAAAGTTCAAGATGGTAACTTTGGCTCTGATCCTGCCAACACTTCAGAAAGCAGACTGGTTGGCATCACTGGACTTGAGACGCCTATTTTCACATCCCCATAAAAGAGTCTTACAGAAAATACCTCAGATTCAGACTACCTTCAGGTCATCAGTGATCCTCACAACAGATGCATCCCTCTTGGGCTGGGGCATCCATATAGGGGATCACACAACTCAGGGCACTTGGTCAGCCTCAGAGTATCTTCAGCATGTAAATCTCCTGGAACTCAGAGCAGTGCTTCTGGCTCTAAAAACCTTTGCTCACCTAGTCAAGGGCAAGGTGGTGCAGGTCAGAACAGACAATAGCACCACAACGTATTACATAAACAAGCAGGGAGGCACAAGGTCAGGCCCCCTCTGCTCGGAGGCCATAAGGATTTGGACTCTGGCCTATTCATTAGAAGTGTCTCTGCAAGCAATTAACTTGCCAGGGAAGGACAATACCCTGGCAGATGCCTTGAGTCGAATAAACCAGGCCTATCACAAGTGGACCCTAAACAGGCAGGTGGTACAAGTTATTTTCAGAAGGTGGAGTACTCCAAAGGTGGACTTGTTTGCATCCCACCAAAACCACCACCTGCCACAGTATTGTTGCAGACCTCCAGATCAGGGAGGTTCCTCTATGCTTTCCCTCTCATTTACAGAGTACTGGTCAAGCTCAGATCCCATGCAGCATCTCTGATCTTGATAGCTCCAGACTGGCCGAGGCAGCCATGGTACCCTCTTCTGCACTCAATGTCTGTTGCAAATCCAATACATCTTCCTCGGAGGCACAGCCTACTGACCTCCAATCAGGGAACCTTATTGTACCCAAACCGTAAGTCTCTCAATCTCAAGGCTTGGCTCTTGAAGACTTAGAATTCGCTGATTTAAAACTTTCTAAACCTGCCCTAAGTATTCTAAGAGGTTACAGAAAACCCTCAACTTCAAAGCATTATTCTTGCAAATGGAAGAGATTTTCTATCTGGTGTTCGGGCAAGACTCTGGATCCAGCCCAAACTGGCTTATTGGAGGTATTGGAGTATCTCACTTACTTACACTCCCTGGGTCTACAATCCAGTTCTTTGAGGGTCCACCTTGCAGCAGTGTCTGCTTACCTCTCTGCTGTGGAAAAAGATGACGCTGGCTTCTAACATTATTTTCAGAAAGTTCTTTAAGGGCCTGGATCATCTGCATCCTCCTCACAGGCCACCAGTCCCAGTTTGGGATCGGAATGAGTGTGTAGCCAAGCTAATGGCTGCCCCCTTCGAGCCCATGGCCACAGCTCACCTTAAATATGTCAGTTGGAAAACAGTTTTCCTAGTGACAATGACTTCTGCAAGAAGAATCAGTGAGCTTCAAGCTCTCTGTATTGATCAGGACTATATCTCCTTTCATAGGGATAAAGTAGTTCTCAGAACAAACAGGAAATTTCTCCCCAAGGTGGTTTCTGATTTTCATTTAAATCAATCTATCATCCTACCTGTCTTTTCATGGAGCACTCCACTTCTGGTGAAAGGAGACTGCACAGTTTAGATGTGAAGATGGCCCTTAGTCATTACATAACAGTCACTAAGGACCTTAGACAGGATATAAAGCAATTGTTTCTGACCTATGGGGATGTGGGAAAAGGTAATCCAGACTCAAAAAGATATATTTCTCGTTGGATAGTCCAGTGTATCCAATTCTGTTACACTAGTGCTGGCAGAAAGCCCCCACCAGGATTAAGGGCTCATTCTAGAAGAGGGACAGCTGCTACTCTAGTAGCAGCCAGGGACGTCCCATTAGTGGATATATGTAAAGCAGCTACCTGGAAAACAGTTCACACCTTTACAAAGCACTACCACCTGGATATTTTATCCAGAAGTGATGCTAGATCCTGCAAAGTCTGTTTACAAAATAAAGCTCTGTGCCGACCTCCAGGGGTGCTGCTTGGTAGTCTGCATAAAGTTAAGAATATACTAAGCATTACTGGAGTTAGAAGAAAAGATTACTTACCATAGTAATTGTGTTTCTTCCCAGTGATGCTCAGATATTCTTAACTTCCCTCCCTACCTCCCCCCCTTCCAGAACTTCAGCCTCTGCACTCTGCATGCTGGTGCCACTTACCACTTTACACACTTGGGGGAACATTATCCTCTGCACCTGTACAAGTAGGTGAACAGAGCTCATTGTATTTATTTTTGGTAAATTTTCTGGCATGTTGTTCTAACTTATTCAAACTTTTTTTCCTCCAGTTAGAGGATTATTTTTAGTAAAATCCAGATTATTAGGTAACCCCAATTTTAATGCTAAGAATGTCTTATTATTATTACAGTATCCTGAGCCATCTTTTCAGGCTCCTTTATAAAATCTGAAGAGGTTAGAACGCAGGCAGTTAGTAGAGGCAGTGTTTGAAAGATGCTGATGTGCAAAGTGTTCCATCATTTGCATGTGTTCCATCTCTCCAGGCAGTCCAACCCTACAGGCTTACTACATAAGGTTAAGAATATCCGAGCATCACTGGGAAGAAACACAATTACTACGGTAAATAATTTTTTCACACACACCCCAACTAGTCCTTACACTCAAGATTTCTCAGTCCAGGGATGGGAGATCGCTCATAAATGGCAGCAAGATCTCCCGCATATTGTTGCGATCAAGCTTTCCCAGCACCACCAGTCCGGACTAAAACCCACCATTTTTACGTTCTATGCCTGAAAGGTTGGATGTCACGTAAAAGCACAACATAGTACTAGCAATAAATGATTTGTTTCCTGAAAGAAACAGTTTCAAAACACAACTCACAGTAGTACAGAATTTGCAGTCCTATGGCCAGGGTGGCCAACATCTTTTGCAGACAGAAACATCTGTCATACGAGTCAGAGAAGGCTAGGGCACAGCATAGTTCTAGAGGAGCTTTCAAACCATAAAGAATTTCCTCATATTCAAGAGACACGATGCCTCCTGTAGAAGCGCACTGCAGTGCCAAACATTGGGGGGCTGTTAGTCACCCAGTGCTGTGTTTTTCATTTTTTGTTGTTTTTCAGTCTTCTTCCACCCAATTATTTGTTTCTACTCCTCCATTCCCTGCTCCCTGTGGTACCCTCAGCCCTGTCACTGACCTTCTCATGGACTGACTGGTTATCTGTCTTTTGCCCAGGACCACAAAAGGTGGTGGGTGACCTGCCATGTTGGTCGCACTGTGCCTGGTAGGGGGTACTAGATAGGGCTAGGGCATTTTCCTATGGTTATTTTTTTCCCAGGCCCCTAACAAAGCCCTAATGAGCAGAGCTATGGGACACATTGGATGTGGTGGTCTGTTTACTTGCACCATGTAAGAGTCAAATAAATTCTGAAACACTGCATTTGCATGTAACTTGTTTTAGAAGTGATATTTCGTAGACAGTGGTGACTTACAAGTTTACGGCAGCTTCCCTGCTTGTGTTGTGGTTCCAAGGGCTGGCTGCCCTTCTCCTGCACCCAGACCCTGCACCATAGTGCATGTGTATCTCCCTGCCCATTTCGTCTGGGTGCTGTAATGCGCATGCACACGTTGGCATGTCTGTATCCTGGTGTCTACAGACAGCCCACTCATTTCTGCTCTGCTTGCATGTGCTACCAGCTGACCTCTGCCCAGTGGCAGTCTCACAGAAAGACACAGGATCCCCCACCCCAAGGGAGGCAAACTGTCCCTGAGACGCTTGATAGTCCTTCCCCCGGCTGGCACTTAATGACCCGTGTTCATTCCTGAATCTTGGTCTCTGGCATCATGAACAGAGTTCTACCACTGAGCAGATGGACTAGCTTTGCTTTCAGTCTTTTTTAACCAATAAAGTTTTTTTTAAAGATTCAACTTTGTCAGTGCACCACTTCTTTGTGCTTTCCTAGAACGGTGGTCACCTAACCCTTTTTTGTATGTGCACTATCACGCATCTGGTGTAGCCTCCCCGGTTCATTGTTTTTATTCAAAAGACATGAAGCATGGAATCCCAAGATGTCAAACCAGACTCCCCCACTTGCATGCACACATGCATACATACATACTCTGTATCTCACACACACACAAGACACACACATGTAGCCCAGGCACCGTGTGCCAGTGGGCTACTACTTCTGCCTGTTGCCTACCACACAGATTAAGGGGCCTGGGTTCTGTTTCGATGGTAATTGGGGTTTCTTTCCCTGAACAGAAATAAAATAGCATGGTACTTCCACCCAAAGTAGAATAACAGTGGGCCAGGTGTTTGAATAGTACAACCCCATGGGATGCTATACCTCCCCACCTACCCTTCCAGTCACCCCACACACTGGATACCACTTTGTTTACCAGTACTGTAGAATACATATACTTAATGGCTGTAGCTAATAATATGCTCACAACACAGGAATTACAAAGAACAAAGCACAGCTTTATTATTAGGGAAGGGGTACCTGGACAAGGGATTACTGTTAGGAATGAAAGGTTTGGTTGAATTAGCAAGACCTGTAGGCCAAAACATTAACAGTGCCCTCCCCCACTGGTGCCAGTGTAACCCCCCTTTTCTGTTCTGACTGGGTACCCAGATTTAATGCAGGCCTGCTAGTTGCTGTGGGTTGGCCAGTATTGGGGCCTTTATCAGTGTCAGTGGCTCAGCAGGTAGCACACTCGCCTCTGAGGCCAGGAAATCAGAAGACTCTGGGTTCTAGCCCCACACCAGGCACTTGGGTTAACATCCCAATACTGACACTGCAATGCAGCATGAGGGGGGTGCTGCACTTCTGAGGTGCCATCTTTCGGAAGAGACGATAAACTGAGGTCCCATCTGCCTGTTCTGGATGTAGTTTAGGTGGATGTTAAAGATCCCATGGCATTTCTCGAAAAAGAGTAGGGGAATTTTTTATTCAGAACTTAAAAGAACAGATAAACAAATCAGTATATTTTCATACAAAATCATAAAAAAGGAGAAACATAAACACAAAATAGTATTACTGCATACTGTAAAACCAATACATAACTAAAATACTTTAAGCACACCTCCTCCCCTCCCTACCAAAAGAGTAGTGAAAATGTTTTGAAAATTACCAAACAACCAGAAATACAAGAATAATAAACAGCACAGGATGTTTACAAAGATTGAAATGACAATAAAAAAGTACACACAGACTCGTGTAGTAATTGTTACAAAACACAAAAGTGTGCAAAATAGGGAAATAACAAATCAGTCAAATACAGTACAAGTCCTAAAAGAAAACCACAAAATAAAACAGACAAATAGAAGCAACATACTGTCAACAAAAAAATAAAAGGAAAGCAAAAAAATTGTTTCTAAACATGTACTAAACATCTTTGAGCTAAATATATACAATGAAAAGAAAGGAAAAATCCATCCGCTGAACAGGGAGACAGAGGAATCATAGGGAATCAACCAGTATCCAACCAATGCATTAGTTTCCATCTCTTATTATAAAGCAAACTGGACAACTGGGATCTATCCCTAGAACTAATTCCTAAAATAGTGTCTTTAATCATATGAAATAACTGGGTTTGTGAGACAAACAATTGCTGTAATGACCATCACTTTGAATTTGCCATATATAATATTTGATGCACCCTAATATTCCATGAATCGTATGCATATCATATTGATGCCACTAATGTGGAAGAATACCAAGCAACAAAATATCTGTGTTAAAATGTAATAAAGGGAGATGTAGCCCAATGAGCATTCCATATTTCCCAAAAACTCAAAATATATGGGCAAGAAAAGAATAAATGCTCCATAGATTGTATGGCAGCATTACAAAGAGGAATCCAGGGACAGGCTTGTTCCTCTAATCTTTTATGGAAAAGATTACCTTTTACATTTAGTTTATTATGTACCCCCAACCATGTAACGTCCCACATGCTATATTTGAATAAAGTAACATTTCTGAAATAAATGTTTTGTCCGAAGAGGATCTATCATTATAAGGGGGCCACTGGAAAAAATATTGGATTTGAAGCTGAGCATAAAATTTCTTTCTCGTGGAATGAATAATATCATTCTTGGTTACTTTCCATAATTTCAACTTCTGAAAACATTCAGAAAAATAGGATGGCAAACCCTGAATATGTTTTTGTTTCATAATCGGGGTATCTAATTTCCAATCATCCAACCAATGTGTAAGGTGGTCATGAACCCAGAATGACCACCTAGGAATAGTATTACAAAGCAATAGTTTCAAATTAAAATACAGAAATATGGAAAAAAAAGAAGACGATGGTATTGCATACTAACATACTATTTGCCAGCAGATTAGGCCTTACGGTCTATCGAGTCTGCTCGAACTTTAGATCTTTAGTTGGGTGCTGAGACCCTCCCATCCCTTGTGCTCCAGAAACCCATATCATCCATCCCCATCCCCCTGGGACAGGCCATCATCTGATACATCCACTTTCTGTGTCTGTCCCATCCTGTCTTGAAGCTCTCCACTGTGGATCTCTGAACTAGCTCACCAGGCAGTGCATTCCAAGGGTCCACCACCCTGTCAGTGAAAAACCTCCTCCTCTTTTCCCCCTCACCCTTCCACCTTCCAACTTCAAACCATGCCCTCTGGTGATACCTCCCTGCTTTAGTCTAAAGATCCTCCATGTTTACCCTATTTATTCCCTTGAGGTACTTGAAGACCTCAATCATGCCCCCTGTCTCTCCTCTCCTCCAATGAAAACAGGCAGAGCTCCTTAAGTCTGTCCTCATCGTCAAATCCCTAGCCCTCGTATCATCTTTGTTGCCTCCTCTGTACCTTCTCCAGGAGCTGTATGTCCCTCTTCAAGTGTGGTCTCAGTACTGTACACAGTACTCAAGGTGTGGTCTAACCAGTCCATTGTACAGCGGCAGAATCACTTCCTTGCTCCTAGAGGTGATCCCCCTTAAGATGCATCCCAACATCCTGTTTGCCTTGCTAGCCGCTCTCCTGCACTGCTCAGAGTTATTCATACATGCATCCACCATGACCCCTAGGTCTTTTTCCCCTATTGAGGCCTCCAGCGCCTCCCCTCCCAGGGTGTACCTGTGTTTAGGGTTTCTCCGACCAAGATGCAACACCTTGCACTTGGTGATATTGAAATTTAATTTCCATGTGTGAGCCCAGCTTCCCAGGGTGTCCAGGTCCCCTTGCAGGGCCAACCTCCCCGCTTCTCTCTCAACTACTGCTCCCATCTTGGAGTCATCCATGAAGAGACTCATTTCACACCCTATACCCTCCCAGATGTCCGATATGTATGCATTAAACAGGATCGGACCCAGGACTGACCCTGCGGTACCCACTACTAACCTCTCTAGGGTTCGAGTTCCCACAGACCACTACTCTCTGAGTGCGTCCAGCTAGCCAGTTTTCAATCCATCTGACCATCAAAGGGCCTACTCCTAACCCCATCAGTTTCTCCACCAGACCATTGTGGGGACAGAGTCAAACGCCTGCTGAAGTCCAAGAATAATACATCCACAGGCTTACCCCTGTCCAGTTCTGATGTTACTCATTCATAGAACTCCACAAGGTTGGTTTGACATGATCTACCTGGCACAAACCCATGTTGCTGACTATCCAGACCTCCCACCTCCTCCAAGTACACCCCCAATCATTCCTTTAGTATACTCTCCATTAATTTTCCCACCACAGAGGTCAAACTGATGGGTCTATAGTTACCTGGTACTTCCCTCGACCCCCCTTTATGGATTGGTACCACATGTGCCTCTCGGCAATCCCTAGGTACCCTCCCTGTCTCAAGTGACCTGCTGAAAAGCTCCGCCAGGGGTGCAGCCAGTATGTCCGCCAATTCCCATAGTACTCTTGGATGAATGCCATCCGGCCCAGGAGATTTGTCTTTCTTTAGGGTCTTGAGGGCTAACCACACCCTTTTGGCAGAGATAGCATCATCCGTCCCCTCCACCTTACTGGCCTTTTTATCTTTACCCAGATGTGACACCCCTGGGGTACCTCTCTCTCCCTCTTGCTCCATTTCTGTTGCTCCCCTGATCCCACTTATTGACGTTTCTATCCCCTTCGTGCCTTGCTTTGTAGATATCCCATCCCCCTTCCTAGTGAACACAGAGGCAAAGTACTCGTTAAATACCTCTGCCTGGTCCCTCGCCTCTTCCACCCACCCTCCTTCTGATCTCAATCTGCTGAGATGGCCCTTAGTTTTTCTCCACTCCCCAATGTACCGGAAGAACCCCTTTTCCCCTCCATGTATCGCCTGTGCCAGCCGCTGCTCTTTACTGGACTTTGCTCCCCTCACCATACGGGTGACTTTTCTAGATGCAAGCTGGTACATTTCCTTATCCCTATCCCCTCTTGTTGTTTTAACCATATGTAAACCACCTTGATCTTTTTGGAGATACAATATACACCTCTTTATCAGATGTAACCGATTTCCCCAAACTGCTCCAAAAAAAGGCTCAACAATCCTGTTTCAAGGTGCTTCGGGAGTGGATATATAGCTGTCAAATGCAAGAAACTGCCCAATAAAAATCTTTTAATCATATAAATCCTTTTAAGTTTGGACATCCACCACTTATTCCATAAAATAACTGTGACGTGTGCTTCTTTAATAAGGATGTTCCAATTAAATTCTGCAATATTATCAATGCCAAAATAAATTCCTAAAATCTTTGCAGGCGATGGAAGTACCTGTATATCATGACAGTTGCATTTGCTGATGTGTCCCCCTGCCCAAGAACAAAACACTTACTTTTTTGTCGATTTACCCTCGCTCCAGTGCACTTCATAAAATCTAATGTTTCAGCATCAGTAGCAGTACTGGACTGCAAATCTGCCAGAAAAATACAGATATCATCAGCAAAGGCAATACTTTTAAGATCCTCCATATCATTATGTAAAGAGAAACCTCTGATCTGATCGACTGCATTTATATGTGCCAGTAACGGTTCCAAGGACAAAATGTATAAAAGAGGGCTCAGGAGACAGCCTTGTTTTACTCCTCTGGTACGTTGTCTAAATTTACCAATCCAACCATTCACATAAGGAGCAATTTCTGTAGTACCATAATAATTTTTAAGCCATGTAATGAATTGTTGCGGAAACCCAAATTTTGACAAACCCCTCCAAATATAATAGTGAGAAACCCTATCAAAAGCATTTAACTGATCCAAACTAAGTAGAAACCCCCCGAAGTTCACCAGCTCTACTACATTCCATCACTTCCATAAGCAATAGTACAGCATGTGCAATCTTTCTCCCAGGTATGGAACAAAATTGGAAAGATCCAACAATAAAAGGTAATATTAATGACAATCTATTACTCAATATTTTAGATAGAATTTTATTATCTGAGTTCAACAGCAAACTATGCCACCAGTTTCTGAGATCTTCTTTAGTTCCCTCTTTTTATATACAGAGATTACCAGTCCTTTGTGAAAATTGGTAGACAATTCCAGTATCCAAGATATTATTAAAGAGTTGTATTAGTTCTAGACCCAAAACATTATAAATTATGGTATAGATCTAATTTATGAGACCATCATATCCAGGAGTTTTATGTTTCAGTAAACTCTGTAGTACTGCTTCTAATTCTTGTGGCGTTATGGGTTTGATAAGGGAAGATAATAAATAGTTGGGAATGAGTGGAAGAGCACAACAGTTCAACCATTGTTCTAAACTGCCCTCTGTTATTTCAGGATCTGCTTTATAGAGCTGATGTAAACATGGGTCCAGTTCAGATAATATCCCACTCTGTGTCACAACTAAGTGCCCTAAGGGTGTCTCCAAAGTTTTCATTTCCTTCTTTGCATGTTGTACAGCACAACTCTCAAAAGGATTATTGGCCCCATGGGTCCCTGCCATACCGAACTGTTGTTCAGTATCTAAATTTTTCCACCGATCATATTAAGCCTGCACCATTTTGTTCTTCAAATTAGATAAACCCATCGTGTCTACAAATTCACCTTTGTGAAGTTTTGAATACAAGTGATGCAAATCATTACGTAATAAACCATGTTCTGTTTGTTTTGCCCACCCCAAAAGTCTACCAATATGTTGGAAATAGCGCTGTTTGTCAGTTTTCGTATCATCCCACCATAACTGCGGTGAATCATGGAGAAAGTGTACCAACTTTCTGGCTAATAATAGAGAACTAAAACCTTGCCTAACTTCACGTATATCCAGTAGGAACAGATTTAACTTCCAATATCCAGGCCTTTTAGAAGTGGCAGGAAAGTCAGATAGGGTGAGTAGTAACAGGACATGATCGGAAGTAGCTACAGGTACAGTTTTAGGGGATTGGACATGTAAATTAGGGGATACAAACCAATAATCAATTCTGGATTTACGCAATCTAGAGAAGTAGGTATAGGATGCCTTATTTCCAAAATCTGCAAAGCCATCCTTTAAACGTGTTAGTTTTAAGAGATCATTTAAATAATGTGAATCACAATATAGTTTAGTACCTGCAGCTCCCCTATCCTGTAGAGTTCTATTAATATTAAAATCCCCTCCAAACAATACGTTCTTCCTAGTAAAAAGATATGGTTGAATCTTTTGTATTAAAGCAATCCTAGCCGATTTAACTTGGAGACCATAGATATTAATCAATCGAAAATCAGAGTATTGAATAGTAACATCTAATAAAAGAGCTCTTCCTGGTTCCATATCAACCATATTCGAGAGTTTAACATCAAAAGAAAAACAAAAACAAATCCCCACACCAGAACATAATACCCCCTACCAGTAACATACCCCTTTAATCCAAGCATTAGAAGCAATTTCAGAATCATCCATAGAATACAATCTAGTGTCTTGAAAAAAAAAAAACACATCAAGATGAGACCCCGTGAAGAAGTCAAAAGTAGCTAATCTCTTTTTATCAGACCTAACACTGTTAACATTGAGAGAAGCGATACGTAAATCACAAGACAGGAAACAGTACCAGTCTCAAAACCTAGGTGGGCAAGTGTTTATGTCGTGTACTTTTTCGTACACCCAGTCTGCAACCTTGTTGTATTTTCTAAGGTTTAGGCACAACAGTAGATTTAAAACTTAGTTCTATATCCGAGGTCGGGTCTCTTTGAGAAGAAGATCACGAAGCAGAATCTCAGTCCAAGTCTTCCATACGTTCTTCTACTGGGAGACCATCAAATTTGCTGACTAAAAGAATAGGTGGGTCAGAAGAAATTGTCACCTCCCTAGTGTCAACCACCATAGCCTGACCTTTACAGGAGTTGTCTAAGAGGGGAGGTGGTGCCATAGAGCCTGCAAGATCCTGAGAAACAATAGGGTAAGAAGTATCTTCTCCAAGCAGGGGTTGCACCGGAGCAGTGTCGACTGGTATTATCCCCAGGGTGTTCAAAGGAGCCTGCTCCGGAGGTTCCTGTGCAACTACAGCCGGATCTGAAATAGGGGTCGGAATCTTGAGTCGAGGCCTCCTGGGCGGTCTAGGGTCAATAGGACCTTGGCCAGAAAAGGCAGATTTAATATAAAACTCTTGCATCACAAAATCTGCTTCTTCTGTATTGTGGAATGCCAATGGGCAGTCAGTGAATGTGTGACCGGTTTCCTCACAAAAATTACAATTGGGTGCATTGTCACAATCTAAACCAGCATGACCCAATTCTCCACAGCGAAAACATTTAATTACATCACAGTGAGTGCTTATATGTCGTAAAGAACCACATTTATGACAACGTCTGGGTTGACCAGAATAAAAATAAAGCCCTTATCTCTCCCCCCAAAAAACAATTAGGAAGGTGTTGAAAATCATTATTACTTTGAAACAGTTTAACTTTGAGGTGCCACCCTCCATTCCAAAACTCTTCGGTGTCTAAGATAGGTTCAGGGGCTCCTTGAACATCACACTTTTTATTCAACCAATGTAGTATGTCAGTAACGTTTACACCCTCATTCCGAAAAAGAACAGTAATAATTCAGAAAGACTGCTTTGTGAGGGGAATCACTTGAAAATGTATGCAGAAAGGATGGGTTTTCAATACAGAAATATTTAGTCCAAAACCTTTCCAATAAAGTAGGAGTTCTAAAACTCACATCAAAGATGTGCACCAGGAGAACATGTATTAAGGCATACACCTCGGTAGGAGAAAAACCCAAGGTTTGTTTCAGAATGATACGGCCTACATAAAAACGGTCTGGCGGTTCCTCCATATCCCTTAAGTATCGGAGTCTAATGGTATTACGGTGTTTCGCCATTTCAACTGGCTTATGAAAGAACTCGGCAAAGGTCTTTTTTTGTGCCTGAAGCAGGGTCTGGAATAGGAGGTATAGGTGGTAAATAGTGATCCCCCGCCTCACAGTGACCCTCAGTTCCTGCAGCATTTGGGCCTATGAGGGGGGAATATAAAGGAGAACCCAAGTCCAAATTATAAGTCAAATGCTCACCAGAAGCAGGGGTCCCATCCGTAACAGGAAGTTCTGACTGAGGCTCTGTGTTATGAGAAGGTTTTGCCATATCTTGTTGAGAAACCGCAGGCTCACCAAGTGGCGGTTGAAAATGTTCATCGACTTCCCAAGTGCCATCCGGTCGGAGTTTCCAGCCGGCTTGCATCAGGGCCTCATCCACAGACCAATCTGCAATATCTGGTGCCTCAGCAGTGGGAGAACCCAAACCCATCCCGGACTCTGACAGGTTCACTAAAGGATTACACAGCTCAACTCCTCATGGTGCAGCCAAAAAAACTTTAGCAGCCGATTTCTCAGGGGAAGGTGAGAGCCCCTACAGTCTTTCATTTTTTTTTCATCGTGTAGCAACTGGGAAGCAATTTCTAGTCCTTCTTTACAGATTGGATTTTATTTTCATAAGAAGTCCGCAATGCACATTCTCTTGCCGTTTTTTCTGGGTCAGAATCCCCCATTACAGGGACACTAACAGCAACCCGCAGCCGCTCATCGTTCTCATTAGCTTCACCGCGAGGACACTTGCACACACTTTCTTCAACTCCGTTTCCATCATGAATGATGTGCACATCTCAGGGACAGTGCCCCCTACCAGAGAGTAGGGAAATGTCCCCAGTGCCCTGGCCAAATTCCCCCATTCGCTAAAATACCACCAACAGCTTAATCTAGTTCAAAGTCAGTTGGCATTCTTCTGTATTCCCCTTCCCCAGGTCGTGCCTGAAAATAGGCAGAATTTGTCTAGTACACTTACCCGGTCAACAAAAACTAAAACAAACAAACAAAAACTTTACCAAAAAGTGTTAACAGCTTTAAATTAATCCCAATTGGCAGGGCAAGCCCTGCATTACTCACAGTTCTGCAGACACTGAGATTTAGGTACTGGCACAGTGGGTTCGAGCAAGCAGGAAACAACCACTCTGAGGGGCAGCAAGCCTATGGCCAGCAACTACCGGCCTGGAGAATGAAGCAAATGCTAGCAGCTGGTCGACCTTGGACTTGCTTGAAGAGTCTTGCAGTTTGTCACCTTCTGACTTGCTTGTAGAATCTAGCAGCTTCTCACCTTCAGCCCGTCAAGCAGGCCATACTATAGAGCACAAATGCAAGGCCTCCTAGACGATAAGAGAACCCAGACCCAGGAGTGACCCCACCGTCCGGCTCCCCAAATGGGTCCAGAGTGTCCTAGCACTCAGGCATGTGCCCATGGCTCCCTGCAGCCCAGTCTGCCCCACTCGATAGGAGTTAGCAGTTCCCCTACCTGGCTCCAACTTGCAGTTGTGTAGATTGCAGTTTTCTCCTTTTGCTTGAACAGAAGTAATCCATGCCGGTGTGCAGCAATAGGTTCTCCAACTTCCACCTTGCCAGTGGCTATTGGCTAGCAATGTACAGCCTCTGGAGTGAACCTCCACCTTTCCACAGCTGGATTTCAGCTAGTCCAGCAGGTTCCTGAGCTCTGGATACTTGCAAACCTTTTCCATAAATGTCCTGAGTTTCAGACCGAGTGCCAACTTTAGGCTCTGGCACACACGGTTCCAAATAACCCTTTTTTTTACAGGCTCAGGGTTTACCACACTGCTAACTATGGATCTCCAAACAAAAAGGAGCTTTCTCCCAATGCCTTGAATGGCCAACTGCAACCACAGTTCCTTCAAGCAGAATAAATCCCTTTTCTAGTTCTCAGGAAATTGGTCATTTGACTAACTAGAGTCCTGAAAAAGTTTCCAACCTTTCTCAGTATGAAGTATGAGCCCGTCATGACTCTGCCAAAGCCCAGACCAGACCACCCAAACTGCAAAAAGTCCCAGGGTTTCAACAGCAAATCCCAGCCTCTGATTGGTTGAATCAAGCTGTCCATCCAAGAAATTAGTAAACATTAGCCCACTTCAATTATTGATTGGTTATCAGCTCTTGGCACCTAGAATACAGTTCACACATCTCCCAAAAGGCATTTCACCAGTCTTTGGGTGCCCAAGAGGCTGAATGGCTGCCCATGGGGGGTCAGAGTACCAAAGATGGCTGCTTAGTACACACAGCCTATACAGATTCACAGCAGTCCCAACTTTACAGAACCCTTGCAGCCAAAGTATTCAGTTTCAAGGAACAGTTGCCCTAATGTCCAAAAGGCAAGGCAAGGCAAATTTTATTTAAAAAGACACCCATCCTGGAGGTTCTGGGCACTGAACAAGTTAGAATCACATACAAATAACACCAACAATATAATTATACTGTATATACAAAATAACACCACAATATAAAACCTAACAATAAATATTCTACTTTGTAAATCACTATTATAACATTTGTAAATAATATGATCAGCAATAAATACAAGAAAATAAATATATAACCAGGGACAGAATTAAAGCACAAAAGTCAGGCATCAGATAAAATTATAAATCAAAGTCCAGGAAGGCCTGATTATACAGGAAGGCCTTGAGGCAGGCTTTGAAAACCTCAACAGAAGGGGCCTCTTTAACAGCTGGAGGTAGCGAAATCCATAGGACAGGGCCAGCGACACTAAATGCTCTGTCGCCTGCTGTTTTTAACCTCGGCCTGGGAATTGCAAGGAGGCCCCTAGAGGAGGAGAAGCAGAGGGAGCAGACCAAAACAGCAGGTGTAAGAAGGTCCTACAGGTAACCAGGGCCCAGGCCATGTAGGGCCTTAAAAGTGAGCAAGCCCACCTTAAAGAGGACCCTTCACCTGACCAGCAGCCAGTGCAGTTCACGCAGCACTGGGGTGATTTGACAATGTTTAGATCGTTCCCCATCAATAACCTGCCAGCTGCGTTCTGCACCAACTGCAGCTGGTGGAGAGTGCATCCAGGGATCCTGAGATAGAGTGCAATGCAGTAGTCAAGACTAAACATCACAAAGGCGTGAACCAAGGTGGGGAGGTCCGGGGTCATAACTAGAGGCTTTATCCTGGCGATATTCCTCAGATGATAAAAACTGGTACGAACAACGGACGACACCTGAAACTCAAGTGTCAGTCCACTGTCGAGAATAACACCCAGATCATGCACCCTAGAGGAGTCCTGCAATGGTACAGCCCCAAGAAAAAGCCCCATTTCTGCACCAGAGGCCAACCTATCACGCCCTCTGTTCGACTCCACCATCAGTACCTCTGACTTATCGGGTTCAGTCACAACCAGCTGGAAGCCATCCAGTCATTGATCTCAGCAAGGCAGGAGTTTAGCACATCCACTGCATTGGATGTCCCAGGGCAAAGGAAAGATACAGCTGGGAGTCATCAGCATAGCAATGAAAACCCAAACTGTACTTCCTACGGAGCCTTCCCAGGGTCAGCATGTACAAGGCAAATAACATCAGCCTTTGTCATCTGTAAAGCAACTGCATAATTATACATTTAATCAATTTAGTTCGTCCATCTCTCTGGCACCATTCTGTACAGTCAGGCAACTCATTTAGTATGCACGCCCACCTCATTAATATTCATGAAGGTGTTGTAACAGCTTACAGGTGCTTTAAAACTAAACACTTGGATCACCTTTCAGTCTCTTCCTCCATGTGTCCGACCCCCATTTAAGCCATTCTGGGGGTCAGGATCACCAAGGAGGCAATATCCTAGCCGCCAGAGCGGCAAGAAAATGGCTGACGCTACTGCGCATGCGTGGACCCATTTTGCACCTCTGGCCCCTTTAAGACTTTAAAAACACACGCAGATCTAGACAGAGTCTCAAGGGGACAGCAGCACCCAGACTTGGCAGCGGGAGGCAGCAGGTGGAGCAGGAGCAAGAACGGGCTCCCTCGGGGCAACAGATAAGCCCCACCCCGCGGAGGGGGGGTTACACACACAGATACACAACTTAGCCACCAGAAAAAAGCCATATGGTCTACCTAGTCTGCCAACTCTGACCATCCCCTTCACTCTCTCTGACCCTTTCTTGATGACCCCCCACCGTCTTCTGATTCACTACCTTAGATGGGAGCTCATTCCACCATGACACCACCTGCTCTGTAAAGAACCATTTCCTGACCTGCTTTTTGAACCTCCTCCCCCAACCAGTTTCTACCAGTGTTCTCTTGTGGTTTTCTTTTCACCAACATGGAAGAAAAGATCCCCACTATCCACTGTTTATGCCTTTCAGGTACTTGAAGGTTTCAATCGTGTCCCTCTCTCTCCTCTGTTCTTGAGTGAGTACATATTGAATTCTCTGTCTGTCCCCATATTTATTTATTTAGTTTTTGTTTACCGGTTAGGTGTGCTAGCCATGGATATGACTATTTTCAGACACGACCCGGGAGGTTATAAACACAACAGTACAGTACAAAACAAGGGCAACAGTGGTGGGGTGAGACTTTGACAGCAACAGCATGGTACATTTTACGGAGATACGAGGCAATGTAAACAACAATCTGAGATTTAACAGCAGGATACTGTCCCCGATCCATGTCGCCCTTCTCTCAACTGCTTTGAGCTTGTTGGGATTCTTCATCAGATAGGGGCTCCACTATTGCAAGCCATACTCCAGGTGCAGCTGTATCATGGATCTGTACAGCAGTAGGATAACCTTCCCCCTTCTGCTCACGAACCCTGTAGCAATGTAGCCCAGTATTCTGTTTGCCTTGGCTGCTGCCTTTCTACACTGTAGAGCCTGCTTTAGGGCACTGGTAGTGGTTGTCCCCAAGTCCTTTCTCTCCTCTCCTCTGATGCAGTGACCTTGACCCCCCACCCCACCCCCTCCAAAACTGTACTCAGCCCTCAGATTCTTTTTTCCTATGTGCATGACCTTGTACTTCTTAGCATTCAACCCTAGCTACCATATGCCAGATCACCTCTCCAGCTTCATTAGGTCTTCCTTAAGGTCTTGCACCCCTTCATCTGTGTCCTTCCTCCCACAGAGGTTGGTGTCACACACACACTCACTCTCTTACATATACACCCACTTATACACAGTCACACACACGCTCACATATACATGTATGTTCACATACACACATACACACACCTGTATACACACCCTTACACATATACAAACACACACACACACCCCTTGCATGCACACACACACACACCACCGCACACACAGAAGTAATAACTAGGATCCAGCCCCCCCCCCCCCAACAATTGCTTAAAATTTCAAATCCTGAGGGTCACTACACTAATTAACAAATGTGTGTTGCGTGTGTGTGCGTGCGTGCGTGAGCGTGAGTGCATCTTGTAAGTGACATATGTTAGGCTAAGTGGCCACCAGCATCTCTCCATGTGTTTAATTTTCCTCTTCCCTATAGGTTGCCAGGGTGCCCCGATCAGAGGAAGTACAGAGGAAACAGAGGCCATTGCACGAGCAGCAATGTCTGGCCGCAGCTTCTCCTCCCCACAGGGCGAATTGGACATGCATCGACTGCGGCGGGCACTGGAGAAGGTGTCCTTGGATCAGGCCCAATCTCTAGGTGGGAAGCAGGAGGATAGCGACTCTGATGTGCGCCATAGTCAGCAGGGTGGTCTAGCCAGGACTCTGGCTGATTCAAGGAAGTCTCAGCCAGGTAAGCAGCAACCAGACAACATACTCCTTGTGTGAACATATGTTTCTTATGTTTCCTCAAATGAATGGTGGACCTCAGCATGGCCAATTGTTCACTGTGAAGAGAAAAAAACTCTGAGTTTGAGTCCCTACTGATTAAGTGAATCATAGAATTGGGAAACTGAATCACTCACCACAAAAGTTTCTTATATTTTACAAAATGTTATTTGAAAAAAAACATGCTAGCTGATGCCCTGTAAAAATGTGAATAATGTTTAGTGACCATCTGGTTTCTTCATCTGAACATACAAACACTATTTCATGTATAGGAATGCTCATGTCCATGCTAATACTATTCATAAATACTTAGTGGAGCCACTAGGTTGATTAGGTTGTATTTAAGCAGCTAAGTGGAATTAGTAAAAATGTCATGCATTTATGAATACAGATAGGCAAGTATGCATTGAGAAGTACCTCATATATTTCACTGAAGGTACCTAAGGTCAAATCACGCTTTGGTAGGGCTTCCATAAGCTACGTGCTGCCTGTATTGTGGAATAAGTTGCAAATAACCCTGAAACTGATTCACCCTATTAACCTAACAGCTTTCAAAACACTTTATGCTCATTCTTACAAAGAGTCTTGCAACTGCTTCCCTCGATCCTGATATGGCCTAGCTTCTCCAGGAACCTCTCTTGGCTCTGCCTGGTTTCACATTTTCTTTACTTGGTCACTCCTACTCCTCCCTTGACCCTTCCTAGTTCCACCTTATCTATACTTGGTTACTCTTACTCCCCCACCCACCCACCTACCTCAGCATCCTCACATACTCCAGCCTTTGTACCCTATGACAAAATTGCAACCTCTCCAACTGTACACTAGCTCCCTATGAATACCCACCTCCACCTTTGCCAGAGTGGAGCTGCACGCTTTCCATTATGGTTAAGCTATTTATCCCTAGTACATGTGTGCCTCCTCTTCCCTTCTTGTACGGTCATCCCCCAACCCTCCCTATGCTTCCATTCCTCCCCCTCCACTTTATTGGCGCTGACTTGTACTCCTTACCTATACCTGGGGTCCACTCTCCGGCTGGACTTGGTCTGGCTTATTCTGTATATATTGTCCCTACTCTTTGAAATACTCTAAAATCTGTATGTATATTCTTTAAAATACCCTAAATCTCTATATTTGACTATGCCGTTGCTGTTGTTAAGCATTTTGTACATGTATTTGCCTTGGATCCATTTTGTTTGTATATGTATCATATATTGACTTTGTATTATGTATTGTATATTGACCCTGTATTCTACCCAGGTCCACCTCAAAAATTAGCCCTGCCCAACGGTGTCCACCTGGCTAAATAAAGATTTTGATTGATTGATTGATTGATTGATTGATTGATTGAGTACAGTAGTGGCTTGTGGCTCAGGAAACTTTTTGAAGAGTTTTGGGACTGAAAAATTGTTTCTTTTGTGGCAAAGGCAAAAATATAAACAGAAAAAAAGATGGCAGAAGGAGACCAAGGGTCTATCTAGTCTGCCCATGTGTTCCTTGGACCTTCTCAGATCCCAGAACCTAACTCCCCTTCTGCCCAATGCCTCCTACTGCTCCCGTTGCTTTTGATCGTGCTTTAGCCTTGTCCCACCCCAGGTTGAATGGTGTCACAGACCTTGCTTCCACTACTTCAGCTGGCAGTTTATTCCATGCCTCCATGACTCTTTCTGTAAAACAGTGCTTCATAAACTCCCTCTTAAAGCTCCCCCCCTCAACTTCCACTCATGCCCTCTAGTGTTAGAGACAGAGACTCTGCTGAACAGGTCTGAGGATGGCACCTTATTTATTCATCTCAGAATTTGTATGCTTCAATAATATCTCCCCTCTCCCTCCTTGTCTCCAGTGAGAACATATCTAATGCTTCCACACACTCCTCGTAAGAGTGCCCTTCAAGACCCTGGATCATTTTGATCTCTCTTCTCTAGACAGCCTCCAACCTGATCATACCAGATGTGGACTCCAAAACTGGACACAGTACTCCAGATGGGATCTTACCAGGGACCTGTAGAGTGGCAGTATCACCTCCCTTCTCCTGCTGTCGAATCCCCTCCTTGTGCACCACAGCATTTTGTTGGCCTTGCTATAAACTTTGTTGCACTGGCTTGTCTGTTTGAGGGTGCCGCTTATGATGACACCTAGGTCCCATTCTTCCTGAGTGGTGCTCAGCTGGACTCCTTTGAGGTGGTACTCTGTCCTTGGGTTCCCTTAATCCAAATGCATCACCTTACATTTTTTGGTGCTGAACTTCAGCTGCCAGATGTTGGACCATCTTTTCAGCCTCTGTAAGTCTTTTTGTAGGTCCTTAACCGCCTCCTCATTGTCAACCCTTTCTCCTAAGTTGGTATCGTCTATAAATAGGGCAGTTTTGCCCTGAATACCTATGCTGATGTCACTGATAAAGGCATTAAACAGGACTGGCCCCAACACTGAGCCTTGAGGCACACCACTAGTGACTGCGTCTTCATCAGACCTCACCCCATTGACCACTACTCTCTGTTCTCTGTCCCTAAGCCAATAACCTACCCAACTGACTATGCACTCCGCTGCACCCAGGTCCTCCAATTTTTTCAGCAGGCAGCTGTGCGGCACTGAATCAAAGGCCTTACTGAAATTGAAGTAGAGGAGGTCCACTGGGTGGCATCTGTCTAGTTCCCTAGTGATTCAGTCAAAAAATGTGATTAGGTTCATTTGGCACCACTTTCCCACCATGAACCCATGTTGCCTGTCATCCTGCAGACCATTCTTACCAAGGTACTCTACCATGTCTTGTTTTATTAAGGTTTCCATCAGTTTCCCTACTACTGATATAAGGCTGACAGGTTGGTAGTTACCTGCTTCCTCCCAACTCCATCCCTTGTGGAGAGGTACTACATAAACTCTTCTCCAGGCTCCCGGCACTACCCCCATCTGAAGTGATCTGTTGAATAAGTGCGCTAGGGACCTGCCAATTCACTTACTAGCTCCTTTAGCACCCTCGAGTGTGTTCCATCAGGCCCTGGTGACTTGTTTTCCCAGAGTTGATCCAGGGCCTCTCTAACCCTACTGTTGGTGATTGATGGTGCTTCCATTTGTGGAACACCTTTGTCAGCAGCCTTGATGCCACTGTCTGGTACTGGGCCTTTGTGTTCCTCAGTGAACATTGAGCAAAAAAAAGTTGTTCAGAACAGTGGCCTTCTGTCTGTCCTCCTCCACTACTCTGTCACTGTCTTTGAATCTAACTATTCCTCCCCTTTTCTTTCTTTTTTCTTGTATATATCAAGAAAAAGCAATTGTCCCTCCTTAACTAATTTCACCATACTCTTTGCTTCTTTGTTCTTCTTAACATAGGCTTCCCATGGACTGTCTTCCCGAATTCTTTTATAGTTCCTATAGGCCTCTCTTTTGGTTCTAATTGAATTTGGATTTCATCTCTTCATTCTTAAAGTGACTTCTATAAGCCAGCCCATCATTGCAACACTAGAGCTATTGCTGCCGATGCTGGCGACCAGTGTATAGGAATGAGCCAAAGTCATAGGGGGCCGGCCCGTGAGGGAAGAGGATTGAGTGTCCCAGCAGAAGCTCTCCTTCAGGGAGGGAAGGTTGCACTCCCTACTAGTACAGCACCACCTGGGGGGGCCACAGATGGAGGTGCAGTGGACAGGTGATGAAAGGAAGGGAGGACATTGCCTGGTTTCACTGCACGGTTATGTACATACATGGGCATGCGCACATTGGAGCCTCTAGCTGGCAGCATCCCACAGAGTGGAAATAGTAAGCAGGAAAACTCCAGAGCAAGCAGGATGAAGCCTGGCACACTCTGGCCCTGTCCATCCAAATAGTCACACTGCACTCCTTCACTAGATGAGCCAGAGAGGACATCAGAATGAGACATCCCCAAAAGGACTGGATCTGGAGGCAGAGATAAGCACTAGAAAAGGGTTGAAATGGTGCTGAGAGCTGTCTTATGTAGATGGGGGCAGCACTGGTAGTGGAGAAGTAAAAGTGGCTCCTATAAGTAGAATGAAGGGTTGCTGACTGTGGTGCACTCCTTTTTCTCCTCATTTTTGTACCAACTCTCCCCTCTCCACTCAACCCCCTTCCTCCTCCACTTCAGCGATTGCGGTGTCTGTCACTGCATTCTTTGAATGGTGAATGGAGGCCTTCGCAGCTAATGTTTAGTGCCACTCCTTGGTCAACTGGCAGGACTTGAGGGACTGATCCATGCCCTCTCTTGCTGAAAGCTGAGAACACCTTACTTGGGCAATGTGCTTGATGCCCCCAGGTAGCCATAGTGTAAGCTTATGGAACCATTCTGAAATGACATTCCAGCCAAATTCTCTTTGCAACTGCCATAGCATCATATATATGGGATACAAAATGGCCCAACTCAGACTATACCATTTATCTTCATAGGCTGTGCAAGTCCTGCTCCCTTACAAGTGATGATAAAAGTCATATTCTGAGTGAGGACACTATGTGCCCAATTAATACAATTTGTAACATGGCAACTTTTCTTATGCCTGAATAGAGGATTCCAATAGGTGGAAAGGCAACCCATGATGTAAAATGAAGTGGGCATTAATCCCCTAGTAATGCCCGCTTCATTTTGCAGTACTGTCAATGTCCATCGCTAGCCAAGAAGCAGCTGAAATAGTTACTTCTCACCCACCCACCCAGCAGTCACAATAGCATCCTAGCAGATCGTGAATCACAGCATTACTACAGCGGTAACTGCAGCACCAAAAAAATGTATTCCAAGCCGAAGAATCTCACTTCTAACAGTTACCTGAGGATTAAAACTGCAGAATGTCCTGAGGATTAAATGTGCCCACTAATGTTCTTTGTAGCCGTACTCGCCTGTTTTTCTTTGTGACTGGCAATATTGGAGCGAAGTATGTTAATCTATGATCCCAGAATTCAATGCTCCACAAAAAGTGAGGAAATGAGCAACTTACGAGGACATTTGCCAATTTAGAGGTAGCTTTTAGTAAAATGTACTGATATAGCATTTATTATTGTGTCTTACTGCTGCAATTTTGTATGTTTTACTGCTACAAAAGTATCCAGCAGCCATAATATAAAGCGGTGTTCTATTTATCATAAAGCAGCTGCATGCATTTAAAAAATGTACCATCAGCAGAAACGAACATCTCTGTCTTTCTTTCAAAATGCAATTCTCTGAGATGAATTTGTGTAGCGCTTGCTACGTTACAAGCACATTAATGCACTCCAGAGTCGGGCTCTACTAAAGAATTAATGCCCGGTTAGTGGTTGGAGGCATTTGGCCTTCAGCCTTGTGCTCCAAACCCCCCCAAACCAGGCATTAATTCCCAAGTAGAGCCCTCTTCTGTCATGCATTAATGCTTATGTATTTTAAATTGCAAAGCTTTCAGATTAATTCTTTTAATGAAGAATAAACTGTTTCTGTTTGATTTCACAGCTCTGTTTTGAGTGCAGCAGAGGCCATTGTGATGTCATCTGGCATTGTGCAAGCTGCTCTCCTATTGGTTAAGAGCCTCTTCATTACTAATCTAAAGTGCACATAAATTTTGATGACTCACCTAGCATTCAAATAAATTATTTTCATTTACAATACTTCAGTGGCTCATATAAATCATGTATCTGTAAAGTTTGACTCTCACCTACATTGTATAAATTCTGACTACCAAGATTCAGTTTACTACCTGCTCTTTGGCAGTCTTCCACTGAATATGCTTAGTCACTGGTACAGTCTTCAAGCTCGACTCCTACTATAGCCTAACCATGTGGTCCTCTGGTTCCATCCCCTTTGCACTCAGATCAGTTATTCTGCTGGCAGGAACAGGTCTCATCCATCACAGATCCTGCTAGTGAGTTAGGACTTTACTAGTTTTCAAGCATTTCTTGCAGTTATTTTGAAGTTTTGCTTTAGTTTTTTGACTCATTACTATACACTCTTCAGTGGTTCCTGCTCCATTGTCTCAGTTCTCGATGGGATGGAAGAGAGAAAGCCTGGATTAAAGAGGTATATTTTGTGCATGCACCCATTGTCCATGACCGATGGACATAACGACTGCATTTATTGTTTGGGCCTAGGCAATGATGTGGTGCATTGCTCCTGGTGTGAGGCCATGCATGCCCCAGCTCCTGAAGAGCAAAAGTAGAAGGTTATCATAGAAACATGGAAACATAGACTTTGACGGCAGATAAGGACCGCTTGGCCCATCTAGTCTGCCCATTTCCCTACCTACAGGATAGGCCACAGATCCTAGTTAACCAACAGCCTATTTCTTCCTACCCCCCCACAAGAATTGCCTTATGTCTGTCCTATGCATTCTTGAATTCTCCCACAGTTTTAGACCCCACAACCTCCTCAGGAAGGCTGTTCCATGCATCCGCTACCCTCTCTGTGAAATAATACTTCATCACGTTGCCCCTGAACCACCCCCATCTTTAAATTGTGTCCCTTTGTTCTTGCACGTCTCTTTTTCTGAAAGATGCTACCCTCTTGGACTTTGTTGATTCCACTGAGGTACAAAAGTTTCTATCATGTCTCCCCTCTCCCTTCTTTCCTCAAGGGTATACATATTAAGCTCCTTTAGTCTCTCCTCATACGGCTTCTCTTGCAGACCCTGCACCATTTTAGTTGCCCTCCTCTGGACTGCCTCTATCCTGTCTATGTCCTTGCGGAGATGGGGTCTCCAGAACTGGACGCAGTACTCCAGATGGGGTCTCACCAACTGTCTGTACAGAGGGATAACAACTTCCTGTTTTCTGCTGCTGATGCCTCTCCCTATGCATCCCAGTATACCCCCAGCCCTCCCTACTGCCTTCTCACATTGTTGCTAACCTTAAGGTCATCTGATATGATTACCCCCAGGTCCCTTTCCTTTTTTGTTGTTGTTACTACCTCCCCCCCATTGTGTATTCTTCCCCTGGGTTCTTGTATCCCAGGTGTATTATTTTGCACTTCTTTGCATTAAATCCTAGCTGCCATACTTCTGACCATTCCTCCAACCTTGACAAGTCCCTTCTCATCCTTTTCACGCCTCCTTGTGTATCAACCATGTTGCAGATCTTTGTGTCATCTGCAAAGAGGCATACTTTTCCTTCCAGTCCCTCTGCAATGTCACTAATGAAGATGTTAAAAAGGACTGGACCCAATACTGAACCCTGCAGTACCCCACTAGTAACCTCTCTTTCTTCAGAGTGGACTACATTTACAATTACCTTCTGTGTCCTGTTGTCCAGCCAATGTTTTACCCAGGCTGTCATCTTGGGACCCACTCCCAGGCTGGTTAATTTGACTATTAATCTGTTGTGTGGGACTGTGTCAAATGCCTTGCTAAAGTCTAGGTAGGCCATGTCCACAGCCCCTCCCTGGTCTACTCCTTTGGTCACCCAGTCAAAGAAATCTATTAGATTCGTCTGAATGACCTTCCGCTGTGAACCCATGCTGCCTTGGGTCCTGTGCCCACTGGCCTCTGGGTACTCAACTATTCTTTCCTTCAAGTGACTCCATCACTTTCCCTCGACAGAGGTCAAACTGACAGGTCTGTAGTTTCCTGCCTCTGTCCTGGTCACTTTGTGAAGGGGAATCACATCCGTTCCTCCAGTCCTCAGGTACCACACCATCCTCCATGATTTATTAAAAGAGTAACCAGTGGTTTCACTAGTTCCCCATAATTCTTTTAGAATTCTGGGGTGAATTCATAAGGCCCCATTGCTTTGTCCACCTTCAGTTTAGGAGTTCTTGCAGAACCCTTTCTTCTGTGAAAGGACTGGGATCGACCCCCTATCAAGAGTGCTTCTGTTAATTGAATTAGGCACTTCCCCCTCCTCTTTTGTGAATACTGAGCAGAAATATTTGTTCAGTATCCCTACTTTTTCACTGTCCCCCTCTGCCCACCCACCATTCATTCTATTCAGCCTCACTATCCCTCCCTTTGTCTTTCTATGCTCGCTGATGTACCTATGTAACCCCTCACCCCTGCCTTTTTACTAAAACGACAGGTGGCATGCTGTTGGACTGGCAGCAATACCTGGTGGGGACCTGGGTTCGGGGAGGATGAGGTTACCTGGCACAAGGGGACCTAGGTTTGTCTACTCTGCACAGGGGCACCCAAGTAGATCCGAACACAGGAAGCAATAACTGTAATGTCCAAAACCAGGACTGGGATTTTTCAGTGTGGCTTTTATTCATAACTAGCTGAACACAACAAAGCATAGATGGACCCCCAAGGGGCTACGTTTACTGATAATGTAGATTAGAGACTACAAGGCGGTCCACTTAAAGAATGAACCCAGTTCTACTAATTTCAGGCTCTGGACCCTCCAGGCACACAGCCCGGACTTGCATGTGCTTTGGATACACAGCCCGACTGGCCCGGCTCCCCTGCCGGCCACTTGACTGATGGTCCATTTAAAGAATGAACCCATTTTACTTGTTGTGGCTCCCCACACCACTTAAGTCTCACGACCCTAAATTTCCTTCTTACTTTCTTCTGACTCCCATCTCACAAGGAGAATTCTTTTCCCAAGTTGGCTCCCCACACCACTTAGAGTCTGCGACTACTAGAGATTTTCCCGCGTTGCGACCCATGTCTGGGTACCTACCTCATCACTGGCCAGGTGCATGAGGCAAGTAGCAATCACAGCAGAAACCCATAGAGGTGGACCTGGTTACTAAAGATGGGGGTTTGCCCACCTCCAGCTCCCACAGCCCATACCCAGCCATTTCCCTGGAGAAACTGAAACTTCGAAATTGTAGATTAAATGGTGGATGGACTGTAGCACCCCCGCTACAACATTACTTGAATTCACACAGACTTTAGATTTTGACACTACTCCCTTTGTTTGTCCTAGTACTATAGGCCTCCCAAATAGTAGCTCAAATCCCAGCTTTCTTCACATTTTCCAAACTGAAAACACATTTTGCCCTTTCAAATTAGAGCAAACTCACCATTTAGATTTGCAGGTGCCCCACAGGCAGTACAGCTCCTTCTACTTTTAAGACCAAACAGAAACTGTAAAAGGCAGCTTTCTTCCTTTAGCAGAAATTAGGGGATTGCCCCTGGAATCTACATAGGGATACTTTTACTTCCTCCCCCCCCGGAGGGAAGGGGGCACTGAGACCTGGACAGTGGTCTCCACCACTTGAAACTGGACACTGACCTTCTCACACAGAAGGTAAACAGGAACTAACTTTTGAAAACTCCCAACGTTCTATCTCACTCCCTCTGCTGCAGATTCCAATGTGGCTTATGCAGCTGCGACAGTTCTATGGTGATGTCATCTCTCAGTCTCAGCTGAGACTGAGAACAGAGTGAGACAGTGTGAAACCCATTTAACTGGAGTTTCACAAGCTGCCTTCCTTGCCTACCACTAGGCCTTACTGGGATTCTAGTAACCCCAGGTAACAAGGGGTTACACCTATAAAAGGTTTTATCCCCCTTTTTAACCGAGTTGGCTATCTTTTCCTCAGTTTGGGCCTTTGCTATTCTGACTTCCCTACCTGCTTCCTTCTGCCTTAACTGGTACAGCTCTCTGTCCTGCTCCTTCTGTTTCTCCTTATACTTCTGGAATGCTATCTTTTTCTTCCTGACTTTCACAGCCACCTCTTTTGAGAACCATAGTGGCTTTTTCTTTCATTTTGATTTGTTTATTTGCTTCACACAAAGGCTTATTGCCTCTGTGATGGCAGTTTTGATGATTCCCATTGTTGCTCCACCTCCTTCTAGCCTGTTTGCTAGTGCTTTCTGAGGCACTCTCCCATCTTGCCAAAGTCAGCCCTCCTGAAGTCCAGTACCCTCACTTTTGTGTAAGCTTGACTCTGTAGCTGAGTTTAACATGAACCACACTGTTTGATGGTCCCTTGTTCCCAGATGGCAACCACTTCTAGATCTGAGATCCTCCTGCCCCATTTGAGAGTACGAGGTCTAAGATTGCTCCCTCATGAATGGGTTCCGAAACTAGCTGTCTGAGGCCTGCCACCTGTAGGGCATCAAGAATGGCCCTACTCTTGGATGTGGCTGCAGCAAATGTGCTCCAGTTAACATCCGACATATTCAGGTCTCCAGTCAACAGTATCTCCCCTTTCTCTGCCATTCTAAGAATGCCTTCTATCATATCCTTGTCCATTCCCTTCCCCTGACATGGGGATCTGTACACAACCCCTGTGCGGATTGTGGTGCCCTTTCCAGTCTCCAAGGTGACCCACAGTGCCTCCTCTCCTCCCTGTTTATTCTTTTGTTCAGTAGCTTTTATCTCTTCCTTTACATAGAGAGCTACTCCTCCCCCTCTTCTCCCCTGCTTGTCTCTCCTGTAGGTTATGTACCCTGGTATGTTAACATCCCAGTCATGGTTCTCTGTGTACCATGTTTCTGTGACTGCTACGATATCCAGGCATCCTCTTCCATCAAGGCCACCAGCTCAGGAGCTTGTTGCCCAGACTACAGGCATTGGTACTCATTACCCTCCATTTCCTGATGGCCTTACTCCTTTTGCCCCATCCCTGTCCTTCTTGCCTTTGTCACTGTCTCCATTTACCCTGCCCTTCTCCCTATCAACACCTCTATGTTGGTGTTTACTGCACTTACTACTGTGATTTTTTTGGGAGGCTGAGTTTCCTGCTCCTTTCCAGTGCCTCCCCTTAGCTAGTTTAAATGCTTGCCAATGAAGCATTTAAACCTATCACTAGGATCCTGGTTCCCTCCTGGACAGATGCAGCCCATCATGCCAGTATAGGCTTGCATCACTCCAGGTGGACCCTCAAGTCCCAATGAAGCCAAATCCTGGCTCCACCAGTTTTCAACCACTGATTGAATCCCATAGTGCGGAACACCTAGCCTCTCTCGCCATAGATGGGCAGCACCTGCGAGAAGGTTACCATGCGTGCTACTTGTCTAAGGCCCTCCCCAATTCCACAAACTCTTCCTGCACTTCTCTAATCCCTTTCTTAGCCAGGTCATTTGTCCCTAGGTGGACAATGACATCTAGCTCCCTCCCCTGTGCAGCTGTTCTGGCAATCCTGAGGATTCGCTCCCTGTCCCTCAAGCCATGGTGCCAGGCAGGCACCCTTCCCTCTCCCCTTCCTCCCCAGTTCTGCCTTCCTAACAATGAAGTCCCCACCAGGGTTGTTTCCTTCCCCTGTGGGTCCCCTGCCACCCTCCTGTGGGTCTCCTTTGTGGAGGTTCCCAGCATCCTCCTTGGTCTCCACTCCCGGGTGCCTCCATAGAGAACCACACTTTGCCAGAATGGCATAGGGTGTGGAGAGGTACAACTGGAGGGATGCGCCTCTGTTCCACCACCCTCACCCTCCCTGAGCCCACTGTGGTCCAGCCACTCCTCTTTCTTGGCAACCTCTGAGGCAATGGCAGTGGAACTGGTGGTCCCTGGATGGAAGAGGAGGTCCCACAAATCCTGGCCAACTCAGCCTGGAGATGAGCAACCTCCTCCCTCTGCCCAGAGAGGTGCCTGCAGATGGGACAACACTGCATCCTCCAGAACGTCTCCCGGAAGACTGCTGCTCCACAGCCACTGCACTGCACCACTCCCATCATGTCTTATTTCTGGCCCCGTAACTGTTTGCAATCCTTACTCTTTCCTCTGTTTTTTTTTTCTCTCTCTCTCCTTTCTTTCTGCCTGTGTGCCCTTTAAGCTCCTGATTGTCCTGTTCTGAGACAAGAATATCCTGTATTTCTCAGTAGACCCCTTACTTGCTCAGAGGCAGACCTCCAGCAGCTAGAGGGGACCGAAGAGCTACTCTTACCCTTCTAGGATGGTGGGTCTTTGGTGGCTCTGTGATCACTCACGTCCTGCTCCCAAACAGGAAGTACCTGTTTTCAGTCAAATCCTGTGCCTATAAAAGTAGAACTAGCTTTGGGTGGGAAGGAGGGCAATATAGTCCCAGTAGAGAAGTCCAGTCACACAGCAGTTCTTTCTCCTGGTGTCTTCAGTCAAGCTTCTAGCAGAATCTTTCTAAGGCAGTCTTTAAATGTAGCTTCCTTCTAGCTAAGCCACTCCCCCACTTACTAGATCTTTCTACAAGTAATTTAAACCTCACAGCTATCAAGTCCTTTCAATCACCTGAGATTTACACCTAGATAACTGTTCAGATAACCATTCAGTTCAGTTAACTCAGACAAACACACACTTTTTTTGTTTTGTTTGTTAGTTTTTTTACCCTAAATTAAAGGTCCAAGTACAAGAGTTCTACTTCTTTAGTCCCAGCAGAGAAGTCCGGTCACACAGCAGTCCTTTCTCCTGGTGTCTTCTGCCAAGCTACTAGCAGAATCTTTCTAAGGCAGTCTTTAAATGTGGCTTCCTTCTAGCTAAGCCTCTCCCCCTACTTACTAGATCTTTCTACAAGTAATTTAAACCTCACAGCTATCAAGTGCTTTCAATCACCTGAGATTTACACCTAGATAACTGTTCAGATAACCATTCAGTTCAGTTAACTCAGATAAACACACACTTTTTCTATGACAAGCCTACCAGAATGCACTTGCTGTCCACAGCTGTGGGGTTGACAGTGCAGTTGCAGGCCATGGAGGTGGAGGGGGCAGAAGATGTTCCATACCTGGACTGTCTGTTGCTCCTGACTCCTCAGGAGGACAAAGGATTTAAAAATCCTCCACTTCTCGACCAGTCCTCCCCATGGGCCTCCACTTGGAAATACTTGGCTGCTTCTTAACACCACTAAGATTGGTCTTAAAGCCAGCCTATCCCTCCTGTACCACATTGTATATCATCGGGACTGTCATATGGACTCTACCTACTGCTCATACGCTAAAAGGAAACACAAATTATCACTATTGGACCTGCGCCTCTGTTCAGTGAAGCTCCTCCTACTTCTCCTACTGATCTCGGGCAACATCCATCTGAACCCTGGCCCGGTCTGTTCAAGCCTTCTGAAAAAGGCAGGATCCCTGAACATTGCAACCATTAGCATCTGTAGCCTGTTACCAAAGCTTGATGCACACCAGGCCTTTATCAGCCAACATAATCCTGACATCCTTGCTGTAGTTGAAACATGGCTGACACCAAAAGTTCCTGATCTGGCAATTACCTTACATGGCTACAATGTTTTCAGACTGGACCATGCCTCTAAAAGGGGAGGGGGCTGTGCCATCTTCATTAAAGATAATCTCCTGGGGCACCTTGTTCCAACCCCTGTCCCTGCCTCCTTGGCCCAGCTTCTACCCATTAAAATTCTTCTAGGTCCCAATCAAAAAGCCCTCACCATCGTCTCTGTATATATTCCACCTCGAGGTCAAGATCTTGGCATCAAAGAAGTTCTTAACTTCATCAGCTCCCAATCTCCTGGCTCTGAACACATTCTGCTTGGTGATTTCAATATAAACTGGCTCGCATCTGATGCCTACACTCATAAGGATGCCCTTGCAGCTGCCAACCTGTCACAATTGGTCACCACACCAACTCAGATAAATTACAAAACTGGCACCAGTACCCTGCTTGACTGGGTTCTCACCAATCACCCTGCCAGGATCTCTCATACCTCCATTCTCCCAGACACTCTCAGTGACCACTCCCCGGTTATATGTGACTGGTCTAATAAATTTCTAAAGCCACCCCCTATAATCATTAGCAGCAGAGTCCTCCCCCGTGGTCAACTTACCCATTTCAAACAGTACTTATCCTTGCAAGACTGGCTGCCCATCTACAAGGCAACTGATGTTAACCTTGCCCTCAGCTACTTCATCACCGTCTTCAATAAGGCCTGTAACCTCTTCGCTCCTTCAAAAAAATTGAAAACAAAAGCCCTCTGCAACCCTTGGATAACTGCGGAGCTCCTTTCCCAAATGAAATCTAGGGACCACCTGTGGGCAGTGGCTAAAGCCAGAGGCAAACAATCTGACATCCAAAAATACAAACATGCCCGTAATGCCTGCACAAAATCCATTCGTCTCGCAAAAAGCTCATATTATAAGGACGTCCTCACCAACACCTGGGGAAATGGTCATGCTTTCTGGGACAATATCAAGGACATTACTGAAACAATCAAAGTCCCTCCGGCTATGTTAGTGTTGAAGGGTCCACTATCCTTGATCCCATGGTCATTGCAAATACCTTTAACATGGCTTTTACTGTCCTCAGTACTGTTCTACCACCTGATTTCTTTACAATCAGTCACACCCCCTCTAACTCACCCTGCACTCTGTCAAACCACCCTCATTTCTACTTCAGGGAGATTACAATGAATGAAGCTCACCGCCACATCGCCTCAGCCATCTCCAGTTCCAGAATCAGCAGACACACCCTGGACCTTAAGCTGTTATCACTTACACTTGACAAGGTCCTCAGTCCCCTAACTAAAATTCTTAACCTCTCTCTCCACACCAGTACATTCCCTGAAATATGGAAAACTCTCACTGTGACCCCGGTCCAGAAAACTGGGGATAAGACCTGCCACTCTAACTTCCGCCCGATCTCCATATTGCCACCACTATTCAAGGCCCTAGAGCGTATTGTTGTGGACCAGCTCACTGATTATTTGGACAAATATTATATTCTGTGCACACAACAGCATGGTTTTAGAAAAGGGCATAGTACCACCACTGCCCTGCTTGAATTTACCGCTGCAGTGCATAGTTCCCTTAATAAAGGACTTCTTACAGGGGCTGTCTTCATCAGCCTCTCAAAGGCTTTTGACACGGTCCATCATCGGCTGCTGCATGACCAACTACTCCTTGCTGGCCTCACACCAGACTCAGCCCGCTGGTTCAGAAGCTACCTTGACAACCGCTCTCAAAGAGCAAAAATTGCCAGTGCTATCTTGGACACCTTGCCTGTCCACTCCAGAGTACCTCAGGGGTCCATACTGGGCCCTCTCCTCTTCAGCCTGTTTTTAAACTCCCTACCACAATCCTGCTCAGAACAAATCATCCTGTATGCGGATGATGCTGTTGTCTTTTCAATGCACAAGGACCTTTCACCACTACAACACAGCCTCCAACTCGGATTCAGTGCCGTTGAAACATGGTTCTCCAATCACAAACTAGTCCTCAATCACAAAAAAAACAAGTCCTTGCTATTCTGCAGTTCACATAACCATTACAAGCAACACCCCCTTGCCATCTCCACCAAGCAGGGGACTGTCCTCGAACAAGTTTACTCTTTCAAATACCTAGGGATTCTGCTTGACCCCAATCTCTCCTATACAGCTCACATTGACAGCGTGGCTAAAGCTACCAGCACACACCTTGGATTACTGTACAAACACAGGCAGCACCTCGCCCCAGAGGCCCTAAAGATTGCCATCCATAGCTCTGTGGTGTCAATTTGATTATGGCTTCATTATCTATGGCTCCGCCACAATGTCCACTCTCTGACGTATAACAACTGCTCTTAACAAAGCATGCTGACTCACAACTGGTAACCACTGCCTCACCCACACCTGTGCCCTTTATGAACAATCCGGATGGCTCCAGCTCTTCAACCGTATAAAGTATCTCACATGTGCTATGGTGGGAAAAATCAACCTTGGCCTCACACACCCCCGGTGTTGCTGCCTTGTTACATCAAAACACCAACTGACAGAACACCAGGAGTTTGACAACCCAGATTCTACAAGTTCCTCGTTGTTGAACTACACAGGGCCAACGCTCCTTCACCTATAGGGCTCCTCTATGGATGAATGGTCTTAGCCACACCATCTCCTCTGCCTCAACTCTAGGTCTGTTCAAAACCAGACTCCGGGCCCATCTCATTGCCTCTAGCTCCTGTGACTGCCTCCCCTAGATGATGACCTACACAGCTTAAATCCTAACTTGTATACTGCTTAACCCCAGGCCCCCAGTCCCCCTCCCCCCGCTCCTGAGGCGCCACTTCAAATCTCAGGTCTTCATACCACCTCATTAGTCTCTCCTTGCCCCATTACAGCACTTATCCCCCCCACCCTGCCCCTTTCTCTTCTATCACTCCTTCCCATTTATTTTTTGACAAATGCCTCTGGCTGCATCTTCATCCTCCCTCTCTCCTCTCATCCCTGTTTCTCTGCCACCCCTGGGTGCCTGACCCTACCCATTCCTTGTGGGCATATGCATCCTAGCTGTGTTCACCATCTTACTATAGCTGCATCTGTTAACTACCTACACTTCTCCTCATCCTCTATCCCTTACTCTTCCTATAATTGACCCCTTTCAATAGCACTGTTGTACATGAATTGTTTACTGTTATTTCACTGTTGCTTCCTTGTTGTTTGTTATTTCTGATGTGGAACCTTTGTAAAAGAGCCTTGGCTCAAAGGTACTTGTAATCCCGAGAATAAGCAAATAAATAAAAAATGCCCTGCTCTCTCTCTCTGTCTCTCTCTCTTGCTCACTCACTCTCTCTCTCCCCCCACCTCCTCTGAAGGTGAGTCCCCATCTCATCGTAGAACGTACAAGAAGAAAAGTCAGAGCTGATCACTGGATTGCTGTCAGATGGGGGGCTGTTCACAATCTTTCTATTCAAAGAATCCACATGGTTGGTCACCCTCAAGAAAGTTTGAGCCCTTAGTGTAGCCTCTTGGTCTACCCACAAAGTTGCTAATAGAGCAGCAAACAGAGACCATGATGGTCACTCAGAACCCCATAAGGACAAGCCTATCTAGGGTGAGCAGTGGCCAACAAGGAGCATTTGTTCAGGGTACAGATTGCCTGGCAATGCTGAAATAAAGGTCCCAGAAGCACATAGGGATGGGTTGAGATGCCCTACCCCTCTCCATAGCAAGCCCTGCTACAGCTCCTTGTTGAGGACTGACCCTTCCACTACCTGCCACGTACTATTACTTCAGACAAGTGGGTTCTGAAAGTGGGGGGATTGGGGCTGTCTCTGGACTTCAAGACTCTGCCTCCTTGTCAGTCTCAAGTACCTTTAGAAGATGCACTTTAACTGGAGTTTCTCCCTGCACTGAAGAGCAAACTACTGTAGCTCTTCAAGTGGCGTGTGATACAATCTGTACCAGAAAATGGAGCTTTTGCATCTTGGTATATTCTGGTTCCATGATGGATGGGAGTCTTGGCATCACATTGTTGATCTGCAACTGCTGAAAAAATTAATTCAGTCTAATATTTTCCATGATAACCTTGCACCAGATCATTCCATTCCTGGTGCCAGAAGTTCAGTTCTCTTCCTTAGATCTCAAAGAGGCATACTTCCTCATCTCCGTTCATCCATTGCACAGATGGTTCCTTTGTTTTTGGGTCACTGGGGTCCTGCATCAGTTCAGAGTCATTCAGCCTGTTAGCAGCTTGGGTATTCAGCAAGTGGCTTTCAACTGTCACAGCCTTTCTCAAGTACATAGCATGACTATTGACTCATCATAGGAAGCTCACTGTGAGATATGGAAGGGTCCAGGGGGAATCTCAGCCTTTTGGTCAGTCTTGTCAAGTCTGAAGCTCACCCCTGATGCAGATGATTCTGTTACTGCAGTGGCATTGGCTTCCCTCCATGCCAGAGTTTGTCTGCCCATGAACAGGGTGCCCGACCTGGGATTTTTTTCTGGCCTATAGGCTTCATGGTTTTAGCCACTGAGTGGTGCATTGGTCCCACTGGCATATGCAACCCATTCAATCAATCAATCGATCAAAATCTTTATTTAACCAGGCGGACACCATTGAGCAGAACTCATTTTCAAGGTGAACCTGGGATAATAATACAAATGTACAAAAGGAAACAACAGGATTGAAGTTGCTGCCAGACACGCCAGTATACATTATATCAGATATGAACAGGCTATCGCAGAGACATCACACACAAGGAATAAAAAATAAAGTACAGCAAAAGATATGTACAGGTTAAAAGCATGGTATACAGCTTAATCTGGTTCAAGGTCAGTTGGCATTCATCTGTATCCCCCTCCCCCGGGTTGTGCCTGAAAATAGGCAGGAATTGTCTAGTGCACTTACCCGGTCAACAAAAACTAAATAAATAAAATAAATAATATAATACACTGAACTGGTGTAAACTAGATTACGTTTTTTTCATCAGGGAGAAAATGTTTTTTTTTTTTAATTTTTTAATAGAGGGGCAGAAAGGTAAGAGGATGCATAGGATAGAAGGGGCTAGGCGAGGTCAGAGAGTTGGGTCAAAGGGTGACAGAGAGGGAGCAGGAGTAAGCACAACGGCTGCAGTCCAAGGGATTAAGGGAAGCAGTCCCATTCAGAGGAAGCTGGATCCCCACTGGTCCCAGCTGCACACAACCCTGAACCAAGTGGTCCTGGTGACCCAGTCAGTGCTGGATGCCATTTGACAGTGGATGTCCCGTCAAACCTCTGAGAGATAAAGCCATTCATCCATGTGGAAATCTCTGTTACATTGATGATGGGATACTGGGGTGCATGTGGAACAGTATCTCTAGCAGAAGAGAGGTGGTTTTGCCACTGTGTCACTCACTGCTGTGACCACACCTGGAGTTCTGTGTTCAGTTTTGGAGACCGCACCTCAGAGAGGACATGGAGTGGAGCCAGTCCCAAGGAGGGCAACTAAAGTGGTGCATGGTTTGCATGAAATGCCCTATGAGGAGATACTGAGGGATCTAAACAAGTACACCATGGAAGAAAAGAGAGAAATAGGTGATATGATAGAGACTTACAAGTACCTAACTGGTGAACAGGGTGCAGGAGGGGAGTCTCTTTCAAATGAGAACAGGCACCAGAGCCAGGAGGCATGCAATGAATCTAAGTGTGGGGGGGGTTCAAGAGTGATGTGAGGAAATATTTATTTTTATTTTATTTATTTAAACATTGGTAACTGGGAAAGGCGCACTGAGCCAAGGCTCGTTTCCAGGTGTGACCCGGGAAAAACAAAAACAGGGAGACAAGATAGCAGCGAACATGCTGCAGCATTAACACAGTATCAGCATATGGAAAGAACATCATACATTAGTTGATATTATTATCCACAGATTTACAGTGGAAGTAAACAATAGTAGAAAATAATCAAGTGCCAAAGGATGTGGAGGTAACAGTTAACAGGGGATAGCAGAGAAATAATGGAAGTGCTGAATGACACAGTAACAGTATGTAATATGAGCAACAAACAGCAGTTTGTACGTTTATCAGCAGGAAGTATGTACAAAAAAAAATCATCATGTGCTAAGGAAGATTGTGGTAAGGGATAACCACAGCTGTTATTGAGTCCCCAGGCTAAGAAATATTATAGGAGCATGTAGGGGAAGGGAGTTTGTGCAGTTGAGATCTGACAGAGGAGTATGAGAGGGCATTTCGTATGAGCGGAGACTGGGAATTCCATAGTGAGGGGAGCCAGTAGGAGTAGGCAGATTTTCCTGCATTTGAGGATGGTTTGGGAAGGGAGAAGCAGTAGGAATCCCTTAACTGGAGGGAGTATGGTGAGGCGGGAGTGGGAACGAGATTGTCTGAGAGATAGGAGGGGAGAAAGTTGAACCAGTATTTGGAGAGTAAGTAGAAGGAGTGTAGGAGACAGCGATGTGACAGGGGATGGAGCTTCGAAGACATGAAAAGAGAGCAGTGGTGGGTCCTAGTGGGAACATTTGAAATGAAACAGCAGAAGGCACGATAAAGGGTGTCAAGTCTGGAGAGCGTGGTAGCTGGCATGGTGGAGTAGACTACAGTAGTAGCGCTGAATTAGTCAAGGGATTTTTAATGATTTTTAAAAATCCCTATTGAGAACTGTGAAACCTTTGTTTTGTTTGTTAGTGTGTTCACTGCTACCTGGAGATTGTGCTTCCATCTGATAGTCTAGTTGAAAATCTACCAGATGGCACTTGAGTACTGTAATAGGAACTGGCATCTTTCTGTAGGTATAACAAAGAATTTTTGAGGATTTTTTTCCCTAAATTTTGTGAAGGATAATAGGGAGTCTCACAAAATTGCTTGACAAATTCGGCACTATTGCTGTGTCAGCGTAGTCATCATCATCAATTTTATTGTATGGCAAATTAGTCTTCACAATACATACAAAAAAGCACAGTAATGAGTTACACAAGTTTTAAAATCAAAACAAAGACAGTACAAGGAACAAAAACACCAGACATATTATAGTACAAGCTGCCAGAAATTTACATGTTACGAAATACTTCCTAATTAGTACATCAGGCCTAATTCATTCCCAATAGTTTGTCTTCTTATTTTACCTATAGCTAAAAAGAGTTTTGCTACTCTAGTAATGGTTTCTTCATCCGCTGTATGCATCAAAATAGTACAGGTCCACATTACATGTTGTAGATTTTCTCCCCCCACCCAACAACTGCAATCCTCCAGGTCTTTTGCTAGTTTATTGTGTCTTGCATGAAGGAAGTTGCTTGGGAAATGTTCGAATTTGTAAGCTATAACATTTTTTCGTAACTCATAACTTCATAAAATTTTTAGATACATTTTTAAGCCAAAGCAGACATTATTCCCTGATTACCATTTAGAAGATGTTGATTTCTTAATGGCCACTTCATCCAGTTTGCTCCAACGTGTGCTAATCCTTTTAGTTATATATTTTTTGTACTTAAGACTAACTGAAATTCCCCTATCCAACCATCTCTTCAGTACTGGAAGATTGTACAAGTACAGTTTTTTCAGCAATTAATTATACCATAGGTCCTTTTTAAAACCTAAATCCTGCCATTTCTTTTTTTCTACCAAGCAGTGGTAAGAGGGAGAATCCTTAGGAATCTTGTGTAGTCTTAACCAAAAATGTATTTTCCTGCTATCTGCAAATGCAGCAACATTAGTCAATCCCAATTCAGACCTTATGTATGAAGCTGGACATGAATTCCCCAGACCCATTACTTTTCTTAAGGTTTTAAACATTGGTGAATAAGTTTTCTCTATTTTTTTTTTGGTTCCCATATTTCCATTCCATAGAAGTCTTGAGTCCTATACTTAACCTTAATGGCTTGCAGCAAAGGTTATATTGATTTACCTCTATATTTATAGTTGAATGTCTCTAATCCTGCCATAGTTTTTTTAGCTTTTTCTTGTACAGCAATGAGCTGTTCATTCCAGCTACAATGTCTATGAAAAAGGATCCCTAAGTAGGTATAAGAGTCCACTGTTTCAATCTTATTTTGACCTATGCACCAGTATTTTGAAGGTCTTGATTTCTGCCCAAATAGTACTACTTTTGTCTTGTTTTTGTTAACAGTCAAGTTTAAAGTATTCGATTCTTTTGGAACAAAATCAAGTTTCTTTTGGAGGCCTGCTTTAAATAAGGAAAAGATTAACCAGTAGTTCATGCCAAACAGGGAGAGGGAGCGAATCTTTGTTGCTGTAGAGGATGCCTAGTTTGGGGTGGAGCTTTGAGCATATGTAGTCAATATGGTTAGAGAAACTGAGTTGGGGATCCAGCCCATCACCTAGGTACTTATATGATGGTACTTCACCAAGTAGAGTGCTCACCAAGGACACAATGGGTGCGGTGGGGAGGGCCTTGGCTAATTTTTGATAAGTACCAAAGGTCATCGAGACAGTTTTTGACGTGTTTAATTTAAGTTGATGAGCTGTGAACCACATCAGAACAGAGTGAGAGTCTCGCTGCAAGGTGGATTTGAGAGTGGATAGGTCGGGGCCAGAGGTGAAAAGGATGGTATCATCCACATAGATGTGGATAAGGGAATTGGAGCAAGCAGACAGGAGATTGTTTATGAAAAAGGAGAAAAGGATGGGACCTAAAATGGAGCCTTGTGGGACACCTGATTTGATGAGGAGGGAGAGGGAGGAGGAGTCTGTGATCTTTACTGATTAGTGTCTGTTTGTGAAGTACGAGTTGAACCACTGTAAGGCGAGGGGCAAGCCCAGCGTCACTGAGGGTGTGAGAAGCAGGGGGTGTGACACTGAGTCAAAGGCCTTAGCCACGTCTATGAGGACAGCAGCCATTAGGTGTCCTTTTTCAGCAGCAGTTTGTATGTGCCCAGTGACATGGAGAAGGGAGGATATTGTGGAGTGGTGTTTTCTGAAGCCACACTGGTAGGAGGAGAGGACGTTTGTGGAGGTGAGGAAATCGATTAGTCTGGTTTATACTAAGCATTCTTGCAGCTTGGATAAGGCGGGGAGGAGGGAGAAGGGTCAATAATTACCAGGAGCGGAGGGATCACCTCCCTTGTGGAGAGGGATGACACTGGCTAATTTCCTGGCCCTGGGAACAATGCCTGTGGAGAAAGACAGATTTAGTATGTAGGTTAGGGGGAGAGTTATGGCAGGGGCTGACAGGCGAAGACAGTTTGGGTGTACACATGTCAGGGCATGACTTGGATGGGTTAAGTGATAGGAGTGCAGTTACTACTTCATCCACAGTGGCAGGGGTGAGTAAGAAGGTGTTTTTAGGTGAGTTTTGCGAGGGGATATTTGTAGCAGGTGGGGTGGGTGTAGTTTGATCAGGGAGGGCACAAGTAGTGAAGAAGATTTTGCGGGTGTCTGCCACCTCTGCCGAATTAGTGATAGTGAAGCCATTTTGCTTCAGAATGGGGATATTGGAATGAGGTGATGAGTTGATGATTGAATGGACCGTGTCCCTGAAGGAGAAGGGGTGAGCAGTGCTAGATGGTTTTTAAAATAACCAGCTTTGGCATGTCTAATTGCCTTTGAGCATGCGTCACTTGCAGCATTGTAAGCATGTCTGGAGTCGGTAGTTTGGGAAGCTTTGAAGATGGCCCAAACCTTGTCTCAGGCTTTGCATAGGGCAATAATTGGGGCTGTAATCCGGGGGTGGTGGTGTTTCCTGATGCTTACTTTCTTGAGTGGGGCTGGCAGTCCCAGACATTGGTAAAAAGGTTTGTGAAATGGGTTAGGGCTGAGTCGACATCTAAGGAGGAGTAGACTGGTGCCCAGTCTGCATTGTGCAAGTGAGAGAGGAGGGAGGTTGAGTCAAGTGTGTTTAGGGGGCATATGTTGATGTATTTTGGGGTGGACTTGGGCCACTGGGTTTTCCTAATACAGTATGTGATACAGTGGTCACTCAGGGCTGGGTCAAGAACTCCAACCACCAATATTCTGTGAGGGTAGGATGTGAGAACCCAGTCAATGAGGGAGTGATTTGAGGAACAGGTGTTATAACGGGTGGGTTCAGTTATTAGTTGGGTGAGGATTAAGGCTTCAATTTTGGTGGTGGTGGGTGTGAGCCAGTCAAGGTTGTAGTCCCCGAGGAGTAGTAACTCGCCTGAGCTAGCTAGTGGTGAAAGAGCAAAGATGTACTCAGCCAATGCCTCATGCCCGAGTCAAGGGGAGGCATAAACCACCCCAATGAAGGAGAGGAGGGCAGAGGGAAAGGAGAATTTGGCTAGGAGCATTTCATGTGAACCAATGGAAGATTCTTTTTTCACAAGAGCGCATGAGTGGTCCTGCCTAATCAGCATGGTGACACCACCCCCTCTTTTACCTCTGTCCCGACGTATTATTGAGTAGCCAGGGAATGTGAAGGATGAGTCTGGAGTTCTGGCATAAAACCAGGTTTCTGAAAGGCATAGTATGTTGGGGGAGTTTTGAGTTAGCCAGCAGTTTAAGAGGTCTAATTTAGGTAGGAGACTCCTAATGTTGATGTGCTTGACTTTTAGCCCTTTGATGGAGGGCGGCAGTTTTTTCAATGCAGGGGGTCCAGGATCTGGTTCTGCATCTCCTGCAATGAGTAAGATGAGTAGAAGTATAGAGAATGTGGCTGGGAGTTTCCATCCTTTAATGGTGTTGAGTGTGGGGTGTTTGCAACAGGTGACTTAATTAGAGTGATACAATAAGTTATTTGAGGTGGGAAGATGCAAGGGAAGATCACGTGAAAGGAGAGCTGAGGTGTAGGTCGTGGAGTTAGTATGGATGGTGCGATGTCCAGCGTTTGGTGGAGTGGAACAGATGAGGTGGGAGGGGAGCAGGGGTAAGGACAGCCAGGTGGGACATGGGGGGGGCTGAGGAAAGAAAGCAGGAGAGGAAGGACAGGAGGAGGAGTAGGGAAGTAGGGTGCATAGTAGGAATGGGTAGGTGGAGGTGGGGACAGAGATAGGCTGCTTGAGCAGCAGGGGAGACAGGGTAGGTAGGTGTTGCAGGAGAGCAGTCAGATAGTATAGGTGTGGGTGGGTACAGAAAAAAGGGAGGAATCCCGTTCATAGGTTTGTAACGCACAGCAGAGTAAAAATTTGATGTGTTTGATTACCAGAGCCCTCTAGAGGCATGCTAGTATAACTTGCAGATGAAAAACCTGGCTGATAGATTTTTGCACTTTCTGACATGGATAAATGTGAAATTTACCAGGACACGGCTATAAAAGAAAAGTCGGCAAAGGGTGGGAGTGGTGGGGGAGGCGGGGTTTCCTGGTCTGTTGGGGACGATCGGGTGGCTTCTGAAGCACTAGCCACATCGGGGAGCATCAGAGTGTGCCCTGCAAACAGTAGGTAGCCTATGGGAAGAGGGAAAAGGGAAGATTAGTTAAAATACCGCCGTAGGGGAGGAGTTTCACAGAGACAGGAGAAGGGGAACAGCACAGACAAAGCCAGATGGGGGAAAGGCAGCTAGAGAGATAATCAGAGGGGCAGGAGGGAGATTTCAGAGCTGCAAGTGGCAATTAGTCTCTTGGTGCCGAGTTTAATTGGGCAGCAGTTGTAGATTGGGAGGGGGAGGGGCAGAATAAGGGCAAGGTGAAAGGAGCAGAAATGAGCAGCTTAGAAAGTAGACAGGGAAAATGCAGGGGGTTAAAATTCAGCAGAAATTATAGGCATTTAATAAGTAGCAGAAATTGGGAAGGGCACACAATAAATTAGAGAATAAGTAAAAACGCCAGGCAGCTCCAATGAAACTAACAGGATATGCAGGCCATGGTTAATTCGAAGGAAAAAAGACAGAAAATCACTAATTTAAAGGGCAGATGTGCTCCAGTATTTACTTTGTAATGCCCTGGCTGCACTTTTGTAACAGATTCAAAACGCAGAAAATCACTAATTTAAAGGCAGACGTATTCCAGGATTTAATTTGGAACGCCCTGGCTGCACTATTAACAGATTTAAGAAGGCAGAAAATCACTAATTTAAAGGCAGACGTGTTCCAGGATTTAATTTGGAATGTCCTGGCTGCATTTTTAACAGATTTTAAACCTAACATCACAGTGGTATACTGCGGCATTTACAGAGCAGGAGCAAGCAGCTTACATCGTTTAGGGAATCAGAAAGGAAACTTAACAGCTTACACAGTTCATAACAGCAGTAAGAAAATTAACCTTAGCAACATTAATAGTAAATAAAATAACATAAACAGCTGTAGGGCCAAAATAGTCTCTGTCAAGCTATTAGGAATCTGAGGACCCAATGGATACCTGGCTGATTGGGTGGTAGATGCCTGGAATAGACTGCTAGCAGACACAGTGGAGGCTGGAACAGTGGGGGCTTCAAGCATGAATGGGCCAGATGTAGCGGTATATTAGATAGGAGGCAGGAGGGTCTCCAGAGACCTGACAGAGTCTGTGGAGACAGAATCGTCAGGGAACATCTGGTGCAGGGGGGCCACAGTTCCCCGAAAAAGAAAATAGTGTTTCTCTGATGGCACAATGCCGACTGTCGACATTGTGCCTGTCGATGTAATGGATTTCAGCTTGGTGGAACTCTTGGAAACATCCCTAAATGAGTCGAGTCAAAGATATACACTTTGAGTTTCTCACAGTGGTGTGAGGAGCATGGCTTGGGGCCCCTCTCTTGCCTCTTATTGCACATACTGTACTACCTCTGGCCCCTGCCATGTCCCTTAAGGTGCACCTGGCCACCATTTTGGCATATCATGCTAGAGCAGGTATGACAGTGGTGGTACAGGATAAAGTGATCAGCTGTTTCTTTAAAGGACTGGACCATCTGCCCACTCCAGTATAGGAACCACCTACACTATGTTTTCACAGCTAATGGGTAAACCATTCAAGCCTATGAACAAGCATGATCTTTCATATCTCTTGGAAAACTATGTTTTTGGTCACAATCACCACAGCCAGATAGGTGAGAGAGCTCCAGCCACTATCTGTGGAGTTACCATACTTGGTTTTCCACAAGGTTGTCTTAAAGACCCCATGCAAAAATTTGTGGCCAAGATGATCTATAAGTTTTACATAAAAAGGGTACTCATTCTAACAACCATCTTTCTGAAGTCTCACACTTTGGAGGTCAAATGAGCAGTCCATATGCTAGACATTTGCAGAGCTCTGTTTTTCTACTGGGACCGTACAGCAAAATTTCAAGATGAGGCTCACCAGTTGTTTATCACATATGTTGAAGCTGCCCTAGGCAAACCAGCAGACAAGCAGATGATTGCCCAGTGGATAACTGTTTGGATCATGCTGTGTTACAGGTTCACTGGTGAAGAGCCACCCGTGTGGTTGACAGTCTGCTCCATTAGACATACTGTTGTATCTGTTGCTGCTGCCAGGTACATTTTCAAATATATAGGGCTGTTACCTGGTCAAGTGTTTACATATTCATATCCCATTACATCCTCAACTTGCTCAGTCCTTATGATACTGTGTTTGAGTTCTCAGTCCTCCAGTTTATGTTTACCTAAATTTGGAGGTGTATACAATGCCCCCTCTTCCTGAGGACTGCTAGGAGTCTGCCTACATGTCAATAGTGACCTGCATCTAGGTAGTTAGAAATAGAGGTTATTTACCTGTAACCAAAGTTTTACCTCCAATATGCAGTTCACATCCACACAACCCAGCCAGTGACTTGCTTCAGATTTCTGTTCCAGCACGTAGATCTGAGTGCAAAGGGGGCACAGCCAGAGGACCACATGGTTGAGTGGCAAGAAGCTTGAAGACTGTTCTGGTGACCGAGCATGCTCAGCGGATGACTGCCTAAGTGTGGATGTGAACCGAATCCTAGTAGCGGAACTATTGTTACATATAAATAGGGATGGGTAAAGCCGGAGTGGCTTTGGATTTGGTTTTACCAGTTCCAGGATAAGCTTGGATTTGGTTTTTCCAGACCCAAGATAAGTCTGGATTTGGTTTTTCCAGATCCAGGATAAGTTTGGATTTGGTTTTGCCAGATCCAGGATAAGTTTGGATTTGGTTTTGCAAAGGATTTGGTTTTATCTAGTCTGGACCTCCCACACTGATACCTCCAGTACTATGGCCGGCAACACTGACCCTCCACACACCTGCACACTCAGGTACTGTCTCCACTTCGAACTAATCACCAGACACTCTGATACCTGTGGTCTGGTCCTGTCACTGCTAAAGTCACATTCTGGTACCCTCAGTATAATGTTCCATGTTAACAGGTTCGGATATTTACATAAAGTAATTTTTATTACTTTTGTTGAAGATGTCCCTCAAAGCACTGGTCTTTACAATAAAAAATGTACATAAAGTCTGTGGTGCCAACCTTATTTCACCTTAAATAAAAAAAAAGAAATTATTTCTTAATTTTCTGCCCCACCAAGAAATTGTGTTTTTCTCAAATACAGAACCATAAAAGAGTACACTTATAAAAATATTCTAAATAAAGGTGAGAGGCCAACATTAGTTTATTTTATACAGAGACAGAGATGAGCTGACATGTGGCTGACTCGTGGTCACTAATAAGAAGACAGAGGGGGACATGGTCACGTGATGGCAGCTGGCTGAATGGCAGCTAGGGCATAGAGCTCTCCCCTCCAGCCATCCTATCTGCCAGATTTAGCGGTTCTAGAAGTATTAATTTTAGCCAGATCACGTTTACTGAGTCACTCAAGCTTTAATCAATGACCCTTAGGTGTACCCCTGTCAATATTTTGGGGTTTATAGGGAGATGGAGGGAGATACAAAGCAGGCCACGGCTAGACACACGCCACCTACGACCCCGGAGAAACAACCAAAGAAGCCGCGGAATCAAGCGGACATGAGATCCGAAAAAAACAGCGACAAGTCTCAATCGTCGGGTCCATTGACTGAGGACAAATTTCTGCAGGAATTGGCCCCAATAAGAACCATTCTTCAGGATATCACTGCAGAATTGAAGTCGTTGTGGGGGGACCTCTCTACCCTCACCATGAGGGTATCGGATTCGGGAGCGAGAATTTTTTCCCTGGAGCAGTGGAAGGTGAAGGCCGAAACCGAGATATCTGGATTGGCCTCGCAAGTGCGGAAACTTCAGTTGAAGACCGAAGATCTGGAGGGCAGCAACCGAAGAAATAATCTTATCCTGGGCCTTCCGGAGCTAGAAGAAGGGCCGGATCTGATGGCCTTCCTACAACTTTTTTTTGTCAAAATAGTGGGCCCCTCACCGATTAATCCGAGTTACCACCTCGAGAGGGCACATAGGTCACTGAGACCCCGACCACCACCTGGATCCCCCCCGCGGCCCATAATTATTAAATTCTTAAGCTATGTTGAGAGGCAGCACGTCTTTAGTAAATCCCGAAGTTTGCAAGTGATTTCTTGGGGAACAGCACATCTACGGGTCACCCAGGATCTTCCTAAGGAGATGAGAGTCAAAAGGGCAGCGTTTCACTCTATAGTCCAAAAGTTAATCGCGGCATCTATTCCCTTTAAAATGGCCTACCCTGCTACCCTCAGAATTCGACTGCAGCGCCACCCATGGATATGACTCGCCAGATGCGGCTCAAAGAGACCTTGCCGTCAAGCTCCCTGACCTCTTCACGTCAAAGGGATGAATGGATGGATGCTATGGACATCACTTCTGTGAAACATTTTGAAGGGACTTAAGCCTATGGATGTTTTCTTTTTTCTCTTTCCTCTCCCCTCTTTTTTTGTTTTTCCATTTTAACCATCTCCCTTTTCTTTGCTTTCCTTTTTTTTTTTTTTTTTTTTATGTCTGTGCATTTTGATGCCCCTGTCGCCTGCTTCCCTACCTGCTCTGGTGGTCCTCAGGTTCTTGCTGTGTGGTGAGATCCTGGTGGGCTATCCAGGGTGAAATAGGCCGCGACCACGGACCGGTTGGTCTTTTTCTGGAACTGCATATCAGAGATGGGTTTCCCGGAGGTTCCGAATATAGGGGTAGGACGGGTCTTGGCCCTGCCGCTATTAAGTGCCCCCCAGAAACATGCGGCCTGGTCGATGATTAGCCTCCTACCCCGCGATACATCCGGCTTATGTTGGCATTTTGGTTTCCTTTGCCTCCTCTCAGGAGGTGAGTAAAAATGTTTTTTTTTTTTTGCTGGGGCATCTACCTTTCCCTTTTTAAGCCCAAATGGGAGGAGGCTGTAGCTATCATTGATCGCGACTTATTGAGGAGTTTTTCTCGGTCTGCTATTGCGATGGTGGATGGCAGGTGGGGGAGGATTGCTCTCTGGCCCGGCTCCTGGAAGTTGCTGAGTCGCGAACCTATGGATGGGGGGTTCGCTAATCCAGGCCTCCTAATTGAATGTCTATTGGGGCAGTTGGTGGGAGACAGGAAGGTTTCTCCTTCCAGGGAGGTACTTTTCAGGCACTTATTTTGTCTGTCTGGTTTCTATATATCGGGAGGCTCTGGATTCGCATTGGGGGTGGTTTCCAGGACGCTGGATTTTTTGTGGTAGTCTTGGTGTTTTCTTGTTCTGGGGCCACACTGTATATAGTTATTTGAGGAGTTTAGTTAAGGTTTTTTGGGGAGGGAGAGGGGAGGGAGGGGTGGTTTAGCCTGCCAGCTTTATTTGGCTCAGGTCTGGATTCTAAAGGATGTTAACCTTGACAAATTAAAATTTGTTTTAGGGGATATCCGATGGCAAGCTGGGAGGGAGGGATGGGGGTACTGGGGTGAAGTGTGCCTTTTACCCGTTTTGTTTCTGTTTCCTTTAATGCCTGCTCTTTTATTATTTGGCTATTAAAATGGCTGGGAGCCATAAACTGGCGTTGTGGAATGTCGTGGGCTCAGAGAAGGTCAAGCGAACACAAGTTTTTAATCACTGTCTTTTGCTCCAAATAGGCGTGTTATTTCTTCAGGAAACTCATTTAATTAATTCTGAAGTTAGGTGGTTATCCCGTTCTGGTTTCTCGCAAATTTATACGGCGGGTGGAACCTGTTCTAGTAAGGGAGTAGCTATACTTATTAAAAAACATGTTCCATTTCTGAAAGACTCTGTGATAGAGGACCCAGACGGGAGGTTTGTGTTGGTCAGGGGCTCTATCAATGGGAATATGATAGTCTTGGGTTCAATTTATGGCCCGGTTGGAGGTAGCCCTGAATTTCTCATGGCTCTTGCGGACAAAATTAGTACTTTACTTCCCTCGCAGATAGCCCTGGGGGGAGATTGGAATATTGAGCCCTTGTACTCCCTGGATAAGGACCCCCAGATTAATCGACCGGCCACTTCCATACAGAGGGCTTTGCAAGATTTCTCCCATATGTTAGGATTGTGTGACCCTGGCGACTTTCCTATCCTACTTTCCGAGCTTTCTCATTTTCTCCCAACCCCACGGGTCATGGTCTAGGATAGATTATATCCGATCAGTAAGACCCTCCTTCAAGCTTCCTTCAGTCTGGTATAGAACCGATAATCCTTTCTGATCATGCTATAGTCTGGATTAAAGTCTCTCTGATCCGAATTCCAAAGGGACACTACCTGGAGACTTAATACCCAAATGCTTAAGGATGATGACTTAGTGAAACAGATAAAATCCCTAATCTCACTCTTTTAATGGATAACCTGGGTTCTACCTCAAGGTTTGATAGTATCTAGTGCTCCCTAAAGTGTTATCTTAGAGGGAGTTGATCAAGTTAGCGTCAGCGAGTAAGAAGCGCAGGCAAAAGCACTTTCTCTAATGGGCAAAATCAAGAAATTGGAGTCTGAGCATCCTCCTCCCTTGCAACTACCTGTTTTGGAAACCCTTTTGGCGGCTAAAAATGAATACACTGATCTTCTTAAAGAAAAAGCAGAATACTGTATTATGAAAACTCAAACTAGGTACATTGAGCATGGTGAGAAGGCTGGGAGGCTCTTAGCTTTAAGACTCCGTACCTTAGAGGGTTCTAGGATAATTCCGGCCTTGCAAGCGTCTGCCGGTTTTATTAGAACCTCTCCCAAAGAGATTGTGCGGATTTTTGAGGATTACTACAGGGAACTCTATGCTTTACCTGTCTCTTCTGCTTCCCCTTTAGATATTGCAGCATATTTGGCGGATATGGACATCCCCCAGCTCCTGCCGGAACATAGAGAGGCTTTAAATGTCCCTATCTCCCTCTCTGAGATAGAGGACACTATTGCCTCTATGTGCCTTAGATAAGGCACCCGGCCCGGATGGCTTCCCCGCCAACTTTTATAAGACTTTTTCCAAAGAACTGGCTCCAATACTTCTTAGACTCTATGAGTACCTCTTTCTCTCTCCAGATATAGATCCCTCGCTCTTAGAAGCTACTATCATCCTGATTCTTAAGCCAGGTAAAGAACCTACTGATCCTGCTAGTTATAGGCCCATATCGCTTCAAAATTATGATATGAAAATCCTCTCTAAAATCTTGGCGGAGCAGCTTAAGAAGGTCTGGACCCACCTTCTCAGCCCAGAGCAGGTTGGCTTTGTATCTTCTCGATCCCCTTCAGACCATCTTAGGATCCTTTCCCATATCTCTCAATATGCGCTTACAGTTCAATTTCCAATGGCTTTAGTATCATTAGATGCTGAAAAAGCTTTTGACCGGGTGGATTGGTCCTTTCTATGGGCTGTGATGATTAGGATGGGATTCCCGGCTCCTTTTCTACAATGGATCCAGACTCTCTATAAATGTCCTTCAGCTAAGATATATTGTAATGGGCTGTTTCCCTCCCTTTTTCGGCTATACACTGGTACTAGGCAGGGCTGCCCTCTCTCGCCTTTCTTATTTAATTTATATCTGGAACCACTTATTATCAGACTTAAATCTTCCCCAATGATCAAAGGGTGCCCTGTGCGCCAACAGGAGCTGGTTCTTTCTGTTTATGCGGATGATATACTCCTGCATGTTGCATACCCTGATGTTTCTATCGAGCAGGCATTGGAGGTCATTAAATGCTATGGGGCTCATTCTCAGTATAAGTTGAACATTTCGAAATCTGAGATCTATCCGTTAAATAATTATACATATAAACAGGATCTTGCCAGGCTGGGCATGAGATGGTCTTCTAGTTCAATCAAATATTTAGGGATTCATTTCTCAACAGACCTTTCCTTGCTTAGGAAGCTCAATTTAGACAACCTTAAAAGTCATATCCAGCAGGATTTACAGCGTTGGTCTACTCTTCCCATCTCCCTTTGGGGTCGGATCAATATTATCATAATGAATGTCCTCCCCCATATTTTTTATCCATTGAATCTATTGACTCTTTGGTTGCCTATCTCTTACTTACAGCAATTCCCGTAATGTTCTCGAATTTTATCTGGCGAGGAAAGGGGTTGAGCTCTTTCCTCAAGCTGTCTCTTCCCTAAGGATAAGGGGGTCTACGGCTTCCTAATTTATTATTCTATCATTGGGCTGCCACCTAGCTAAATTAGGAGTTGGTTGCCTGCCGACTTTGATCCCTCCTCTCCGATTTGGCTTCAGATTGAGAGGTCGATTTTGGTGGATTCTGGAATCGATCCTGCTATCTTTATACTCCCCTTTCCGTGCTTTCGCATTGGGTAACTGACCAAACAATTCTGATGTCTCTTAAGTCCCTCTCACAATGTCTTCGTTTGTCAATATTTTCCAAGTAAGGATCTGGGTCAGCCGATCGTCCTTAATCCTAATCTCAAGCTGGGCAGTTCAATGATTACTCCTGGGTGGTTACCACACATTAATGAAGCGAGCCTTGAACATTTTTATGATCAGGGATCCCTTCTTGTCTCAAGGGACATTTTAAGTAAATATAGTATCCCCATCGGGAAAATTTTTAAGGTTTATCAACTGAGACACCTATTGGTGGAGAAATTTGGTGTTCACTATAGGGACTCAATAGTCCATCCCTTTCTCTCTCAGATTTCAACACTTGTTTCTAAACCCCATCCTGTCTCGTCAATATATTATTTTCTTCTTAATTATAAATTTTCAAAACCTGCTGTGGGCTCTGCTACCTGGCTCTCTTTGTCCCCTGACACTGCTCTGGATTGGACCCGCATCTGGAGGGACCTACATAAGTTTCATACCCAAGATAGGCTGAGACTTACACAGTACTATATCATAAATAATATGTACTACACTCCTAAAAAATTGTTTCAGCTCAAAAAACTTCCCCTTTCTCTCTGCTCAAGATGTGAGCAAAGTGAAGGAGATTTGTTACATGTTTTCTGGAGTTGTAGTAAGATCACCCCTCTGTGGTCCTCTATCAAAGATAACTTAGACCCATTACTAGGCCTCTCAGAGCTTTTTACCCTGAGGTCTGTATTTTGGGGATTATGTTAGTATAGGAAGTGTGGCGCCCGATATCATATAGCCATGGTCTCTATCGTGGTCAAAAATTGGTTCTTAGACATTGGACTGATCAGCTGACCCGTCCTATAGCTGAATGGTTGACCGAGCTTTCTGCCTGTCTTAATGCTGAAAGACTGATAGCCAGCTCAGCACAATCGCCTCGATCTGTTCCAAAAGAAATGGGGTAAGTTGTATCGTTGTACCTTCATTAATGTTATTTATGGCCTTCTCTCTGGTGCCATAGCGTCTCCCTCTGTTTCTCTTATTTTGGTATAATTACTTATTAATACTTGGGGACGTGAAGCTGTTTTCTTATCCTTTTTCTTTCTTTCTAGAATCGTTATTGTACTTAGCGGTCAGAGTAGGCATTTATATGGGTTTTTTTCTTTTTACTTTTCTTTATCTACCTCACTTTGGGATGGGCAGGGAAGATGTGGGGTGGGGGAGGGAGGATTTATGTTTGTTTGTACCATGTATTATTTTTGGTCTGTTACTACTGTCATGCTGAGTGGTTTGTATTTTGTTGTTGAAAATCAATAAACTTAAATTTCAAAAAAAAAAAGAAGACAGAGGGAGGAAAGGCAGCTCATATCATTCCCACCCACCCCAACACACAGAATGACCATTATATTAAAAAGCACAGATTTTTAAGAAAACATTAAACAGATCTTGAACAAACAACATAATGTAGGCTGACAACATCAGAAAAGTTTAGGCTTTAAACTTGTTTTTATCTGAACATTACCATAGCAATTATGGAACAATCATACTCAGGTTCAAATTGCACCGGCCAAAGAGCCACTTGGGGCCCAATTTACAAAAGGCTCCTGGCCCTTCTACATGTGCAGAGAGCTAGAAACAGCTGCACAGTGAGTGCCCCATTTGTGCATAAATTGTACCTTCACGGTGCTCTGGGGCATCCAGATTGGAAGATGTGTACCCCTCCACACCAAATCCTGAGCCATACCCAAGACTTTGCAAGTAGCCAGGTCAGGTAGGCACAGAGGCAGGGGAAGAAGTGGCCATGTGCTATATCCACAAGGGGAGATACTGGACTCCCAGGGCCGGGGGAGGCAATGCTGCCTTAAAGACAGCAGTAGAGGCTATGTGGCCCTCTTCACAACTCTGTTCTTGGGGTCCCATCTGCCCCCCCAGCCCTCAGAGTCTCCATGGGTGACTGGGGGTAGTACTGGTTTGTGCTTTTTTCAAATATTTAGCATTCCAGTGCAGATATGGTAGTCCTTAGAGGACACCCTCATCCCTGCATGCCCTGCACCCTGTGGTAGCAAGGATACACTATCAGCCCTGAACAGGCATCTGCATGGATGCCCATAGTCCGATGCAGCTGTGCCCCCACCAACACCGTTCCCTGTCCCCATAAGCGGATCTGCTGCAAGCATGGTTTGTGGATGCTGGCAGGCATGCAGGGTCCTGAAGCTGTTGATCGCTGCACAATTCACGTGTATCTGGGATGCGGTTGAGAATCAACCCTAGCACTTTAGGCTTAGGCTAGTCAACTAACCCCTTAAACTCCCCACCCAGCAATAAAAAAAATCCCACCCAAATTAAATAATACTTTTTCAGCTGAGCTGTCCTGGGTAAAATAAATGTGTAAAAAAAAAAAAAACACTGCCTCCATTGAGCTGACCCAGACTACTCAAGCCCCCCTTGCAGCCCCCCACCACCACCATTTGATGTCTTCAGGGTCTTCATGTGCCTCATCGTTTCCTCTGTGGTCTTTTATTTGCAGCAGGTGTTGTAATGTTTGGGTGGGCTCAGCTGTGTGTGTCCCTCATCCTCCAGCTTCTCTGCCCCCAGTTCAGATTAGCAGTTTATGGTAAAGGGAGTTGCTGCCAGTAAGGGCCATGCTCTCTGCCCTTCAGTCCCCCTCCCCGGTTTAAAAAATGGCCGGGTTTGGCCGGCCCAGTGGTGCTGAGGGCTGAGGTTCTGGACGCCTTACATTATGCTACGCTGGCGACCCATGTTAGGGAATGAGCACATGCCACTGGGAGTCGGCAGGGAAGGAGAAGGTTTGAACATCTGAAGGACTGCTCTCCTTCTCCGGGGAGGGGAGATGCCAGTGGTCAGTCCTAGACTGGCCCCTAGCAGAGGCTGGGGCAGCACGCCAATGCTGTAGGAAAGGGGTGGAGTAGTGCAAACGCCTGGAGGGAGCGAGTGTGGATGTGTGTGCGCTCCTCCCGTTGGTGTCATTGCACGCCATGTCTCCAAGGGATCCAATTAAGAGCCAGAAAATGTTCCCCAGGTCACAGCAGAGTGAACAGCTACCCACCACTGACCCTGACCCTGAATGGTGCTTCCCCAGATATTGGATCTTAGTAGAGGTGAGTTGAGGTCTCCTCACCACCCTGTCATGGAGGGGAAACCGTGGGGGAAGATGGGGATTCTGCCTGATGTCAGGGTGTGGGGCTGGGTGGGTAGCTGCAGATGTGAACTGACTGGGGACTGAGGGAGAAATAAATTAACGTTAAAAAAAAAAATGGCCAGGTCTTCAGGAACACTGTGTGTGTGTGTGTGTGTGTGTGTGTGTGTGTGTGTGTGTGTGTGTCTTTGATCATCCAAACCCTCCCTCCCCCTAAGCAATAGCTGCTCTCTGTCTCCCACGACCCACAAGCACAGCTGGGCACAAAGAACAGACAGGCAGGGATGTGTGTGCATTAGGAGCTTGAAGTCAGTGATGCTACCTAGGGGGTGGGATTTCTGTAAGATCATTCTTTGTAACTGGACACTCTTGAACAAACTCCACCCCATTCATTACAGATTTCAGCTTCCTATGCCTACATGGGCCTCCCCACTCCCCACCCCAAGCTGTCCCCTGCCTACTTGGTACTTAACATTCCTTCCATGAAACACCTCCTGCCCTCGCCTGCCCACCGACATGTGCCTGAAAATGATGGCAAAGAAACAGAGCAGAAACTAGGCTGTTTGGCTTGGGCTTGCTTAAATATGAGCTGCCCAGCTTCGGGATAGCTCGGTTTTCAGGATGAAGCTTTGTCCATCCATACATGTAAGTAACATCTATATTTTCTTCAAGGATATCTCCCTCTATTGAGCCACATCATGGAACTATTAAGTTGACAGCGTCAAGACCACCTGGAAAATTTTCCTAGCTGGGACCGCCCACATTGGCATGAATTGTTGCCTCCTACATAACAAGGGTGGCCCCATCATGCCCCGGTTCTTTCTCCTGCTGTCAGCTGCTCGCCGGCCCACCACTGCTGGAGAACGCTAATAAACTTTGCAAGTATCACTAATGCTTCTACTTCTCTGTTTGGTATTTTAAATTATTTAAACATTTATGCCACTGGTGAAAGAAAAGGAACCACTGTTCCACTATTGTCATTGTGGTGAAGTTAAGCTCTACAAAGGCAATGACCACTCCATACGCATTCACTGTATGGGTCTTGCCCATAACGTGAAGGACTGCAGCATTTGCCAAGGCATTAATCAGGGCACGTGGAGATGTCACAAGAAGTCCTTGGAACTTTATTTAAAAGTCAAGGCAATAAAGGAGAAACAGCGCACATCACAGGTGTCTTCACCTCCATCTCCTGCTCACTCTCCTGGGCTCGCCGTCGACCCACAAGTCTCTGTGATTGACAGTATTAGCTGCTGATTCTAGAAAGAAAAAGGACAAATCTGCAAAATTTATGGATAAGAACCTACCATGTAGAAAAGGACAAACAAAGGCGCAGAGAAAAGGATGCTTCTTTTGGTCGGTAACTCTCTTCTCTTAAGAGAGGTAAGTCCACAGACAAAAACAGATCCAAGGTTAAGGCCTTGGGATCTGCTGCTTCCCCCCTCCCCAACTGTCTCTCTTAGACACCAAAGTTGGGATCTGGCACAGGCTCTAATCCCTCGCTGAGGGATCCCCAGTCAGTTCTGTAGTCAGGCACTGTCCCATTGACGGTTCAGTCATTGACGACCCTGTTGGGGCCCATCAGTGCTCAGATGCTGTATCAGACATCTGAGCTCTTTAAAAAGCTTCTACTCCTGCCTCCATCATCGATGATGCTAACCCCATCAACACTACCTGGGCTGACACCCACAGCAGTTCCCTTTTCCAGTCACTGTTACACAGTCCCCTCTCCACTGAAGCTTAGCCTATTGATGGTTGCACCTTCACAGCCTCATCTCTCCATCGACCCACTGCCTATGACAGTCAACGACATGAAGGAGCTGGAATACAATTCAGACTATATGGAATATGAAGAGATGGAGGAAGATCTGAGCCCCTTGATGTGGTGGGCTCCAGTTATGCCTTATCCTCATGTAGTAAGGGGAGTGTACAAAACACTCCTACATCCCCTCCTCAATAGGCCTTCTTTCGGGCTTTCCTCCAATAGATCCAGTCTAACTAAACTGAAGTCTGTTGCAGAGCAGAAAGATTTCCCTAAGAGGAATCTTTACGAGTTCTGGGAGGTGTCTGCCTCCTCTACTGTGACATCCCTACTACCCATTCAGCTCTCGAGGATGGCACTCTGGCTGCCTGGCATAGGTCTTGTGCTTTGCAGGCTGCCCCTGGAAGGTAAATAAACTATTGTGTGCCTCCAAGTAAGCTGTATTATTCCTCTCTACCAGAGACAGATTCAGTGGTTATCATGGCTGCTTGTGACAGGTCAAAAGACCCAAAACATATGAGCTTTCCTTCTCCTGATAAAGAATCGAGGAGACTTGATGTCATGGGTAAAAGGACAAACGCATCCCAAGGACTCTGTATTGCCAGTTACCAGGCTTATGTGATCAAATATCAGAAATGCTTGTGGAGGCCTATATGACTGCAGTGACTGAAAAGCTGCTGGACAGACCTGACAAAACAGTGGTCCAACAGACTGTTGCCAGTGACTTGGAGTCTGGTAAGCATCCATTACTGTCTGCATCTGATGCCTTAGATGTGACTGCTTACGGCATTTGCCTGCACCACCACTCTTGGTTGTGTGTTGCTGGCTTTGCCTCAGATGTACAACAATCAGTCCTTAATGCTCCCATTAGAGGGAAGTAGATTTTCAGCAATGATGTTGAGTTTGCCCTAAGGAACCTCCAAATGTTGGAAATGACCCTGGGGTCCCTATATAACCTGAATCCAAAACCCCAAGATGGGGGCCAAGGTTCCTTTCGAAGATCCTATGCCTGCCCTCATTGGGGTTACTCTAGGGGTCCCAGACATGGCTTTCAGTTGCCCTAGGCCTCCCCTCAGGCCAGTTTGCTTCTCAGTGCCCATGTCAGGTTCACCAAGGGTTCAGATATTGGTGGTGCTTCTGCTGCCCCAGTGCCTTCTGTTTCCCTCCTCTTTCTTCAGCCCCTGTGGATCAGGGTGTCCTGATGGGTGGCTGCGTCTCCCTTTTCCTACCAAAATGGAGGGAGATCACTACAGATGCTTGAGTGCTGGAGGTGGTTCAGCAAGGAAACATCAAAACAAGATTATGTTGGCAGAAAAGGACCTTTACACCCATCCAGTCCGCCCCTTGTCCCTGCTTATTCCATCACCATGGACGCTAGTTGGTCATAGGTGTCACTCCTTCCCCCATTCCTCTACCCAATATGCCACTGTGCCTATCCCATGCATGCTTGAAGCTCCCCGCTGTCTTTGTCTCCACTGCCTCCTCTAGCTGTCTCTTCCAGTCATCCACCACCCCTACCATGAAGAAGTGTTTCCACACATCTCTCCTACACTTTTCTCTCTTAGCTTCTTTGCATGCCCCCTTGCTCTAGTGCCTTCCTTTCTCTGAAATAGAACTTCCACTTGCACCTTGTTAAATTCTGTGAGATACTTGTGGGTTTCAGTCAGGTCCCCTCTCACTCTTCTCTCTTCCAGGGAGAACATGTTGAGTTCCTGTAGCCTTTCCTTGTATGGCTTCTCATGCAACACCCTCACCATTTTGATTGCCCTTCTCTGTACCATTTCCACCTTTTCAATGTCCTTGAGGAGGTGTGGCCTCCAGAACAGGACACTACTCCTGGTCAAGCCAAATCAGTGAGCAATACAAAGGCAACATCATCTCCCTCTTCCCTCCTCCTGCTAGAAACCTCTCTCCCAATGCACCCCAGCATCCTGCTAGCCTTTCCCATTGCTTTGTCACACTGCTCAGCTACCTTGAGGTCATCGTATATAATGACCCTTAGGTCTCTTTCTTACTTGGTGACTGTAAGCTCCACTTTCCTTATCTTATACACAGCCCCTGGGTTCTGCAACCCTAAGTGCATAATCTTGCACTTTTTGGCATTGAAACCTAGCTGCCACTCCCTAGACCATTTCTCTAGTTTCCTCAGATCCCTTTGCATTCTCTCCCCCCTTTCCTGAGTGTCAACCCTGTTGCAGGTTTTTGTATCATCCCCAAAGAGACACACCTTACCTTCAAGCTCCTCTGCAGTGTCACTTACGAAGACACTGAAGAGGACCAGTCCCAGCACCAAACCCTGTGGCACCCCACTAGTCACTCTCCTGTTGCCTGAGTGGCCACTGTTTACCACTACCCTTTGCTTCCTATCCCTTAACTAGTTTGATACTCAGCTTGTCACATTCTCCTCTACCCCCAGGCTGCTTAGTTTCTTAACTAGCCTCCTGTGCAGCACAGTGTTGAAAGCCTCATTGAAGTCCAGATAGGCCATGTTCACTGCTCTCCCTTGATCCGCCTTCCTGGTAACCCAGTCAAAGAAATCTGATATTAGTTTGACAGGACCTCCCTCCTGAGAAACCATGCTGCCAGTGGTCCTGCAGCCCTTTTTCCACCAGGTGCTCCATGAGTCAACAATGTGGGGTACAGTAGATACATAAAACAGTTAGATGCAATCATTACAATCCATCAATGCTTTGAGCAGAGCATCCATTGATAGACAAAAAAGTGCGGTGCAAAAGTTAAACACACCAGTTAGCAGCAATGATTACAATCAGTCAATGTTTTAGACAGAGCATCCATTGATAGGCAGGGGTAATGGGGAGAGGAAGTGGAGGAGGGGAAAAAAGGAAAGCAGAGTAGATCGGCAAGGAATAGAGGCATTAAGTGTTCCTGATTATCAGTAATACAAGAACTTTATTGAAGTGGAAGAGGGTTAAGGAGTTATTAGTTGGAGCAGCCCAGAGGACCTCAAGGTATGCTTGTACTTCAGGAAGGATTCCTGCCTTGCTTTCACCTTCTCTGCCACCCTCCTGCTATGCCAAGTAGGTCTCCAACCTGGAGTTCTTTTTGTGAATCTAGTTCAGGTGTTGGTGGCCTCTATTAACTCCTTCTTGATGACGGCCCATTTCTGCTCTGCATCCATCTGCGGTCTGAGCTGTGCCAGGTGCTCCTTCAGTATGATGCCCATTCTACCGAAGTCTGCCTTTCTGAAATTTATCACTCTCATTTTTGTCTTGGCTGCTTCCTTCCCTATGTTAATATGCAATCACATCGTGCGTGCGGTGGTCACTGCCTGCAAGGGGATCCCTCACTTCAACTTCCTGGACATGTTCCCCATCTGATAGCACTAGGTCTAGTGTGGCCTCATCTCTTGTTGGCTCTGTGACTCCTTGTGCCAGGAAATGCTCCTGAATAGCATCCAGGAGGACCTGTTCCCTCCAACAGGAAGTAGCCGGGGTGCGCCAGTCAACATCAAGCAGGTTGAAGTCTCCTAGTATTACAGTATTCCCTCTCCCTCCTGACCTGTTCCCCCAGCTCCATATCCAACTCTATGCCTTGTGATGGTGGTCTGTACACCACCCCCACCCGAATCTTTCTCCTAGCTGTTTTCTTTATCCTCTCTATAGAGAGGCAATGAAAGTCTGACACTGGGCCATGGAACACAGTGTTTTCCTGACAGACATCTTTATGCTAGGTACCTTCAGTGCCCTTGCAGATCATCTCAGCTGGTCCCTGGTTCTCTGCCATGAATGGGAGTTATTGTAGTCCACCATGGAGGACCTCTTCCTAAAGTGTGATTATCCAAACATAGACCTTTTTGCATCTCCATTGAATGTAAAACTGCCCTGTTTCTGCTTGCTCACTCCAGGGCCTGGAGATTTTTGACAAGACGTGTTATCTAAAAGGAAAGTTTATGTATGCCTTTCCTCCATTCCCTCTCATGCGGAGGGCTCTGGTCAAGTTGAAGGCCAATTCTGGTGGCCTTGTATTGGCCGAGACAAATTTAGTTCCTTCTGTACCAGCAACTGGCAGTGGAACCCCATTTTGCTCCATCTACAAGTGGGACTTTTGTCACAGAAGCAGGGTGCATCCAGATCTTCGATCCCTGCAGCTTCATGCCTGGCTTCTGAGGACGTAGAAATCTCCTGCTTTGGGGTTTTCCCACTGGTTGCAGCTGCTCTACAGGTGGCTAGGAAACCATCTACTAGATACACACTCACTAAAATGGAAACATTTTACAGTGTGGTGTGCTGCCCATCACCTGGACCCCTTTATGTGTCCAGTCAGTCTGTTTATGGACTACCTCCTGTCCTTTATGGACTCGGGCTTCGGGTATTCCTCCATTAAAGTCCACCTGGCCACAGTGTTGGGTTTTTCATACCCTCACCAATGGCAAAACCGTGACCCAGCTTGAGGTTTCTCGTAGGTTCCTTAGAGGTATTCTGCAAGTACTTCTGCACCCACAGTCCACAATCCAGTTCAAGTGTGGGACTTTAATTTGATTCTGAAGACCCTTACTGCACCTCCCTTTAAGCCTGCTGCAGCTTGTAAGCTGTGCTTCCTGTCTTGGAAGATATTGTTCCTAGTGGCTATGACGCATGCTTGATGCATTTTGGAATTGCAAGCTCTGGTTACATATCCTGCTTTTCCCTTATTTTCCAAAAGGATTGGGTTACCTTGTATATCAATCCTCATTTTCTGCCAAAGGTCTTATCTGAGTAGACACTAAATCAGGCCACTGACCTTCCAGTTTATTTTACGACTCCCGCAGATGGTGGGGAACATCGTCTGCATATGCTTGATGTCCACCGGAAGTGGTGTTGGTATCTGGATCATGCAAAGGATTGTAGAAAATCCTCTCAGCTATTTGTGGCTTTTACCTCCAGAATGGTGAGTTCCCCTATTTCGAAGCAGGGCCTTTCTAAATGGATAGCCTGCTATAATTATTTCTGTTTCCGGAAATGTGGTAAGCAGCTTCCTGGTCCTGTCAATGATAGACTAGGTTTGCTGGCAGAGGCACCTAGCTTCAACTGAGCTTTTTTCTTCTAGGTTTTCTTGTAATGACAGAGCAAGGAACATTATCAGAGCAAGGAAAAAGATTAAGGCTTCTTTTGGCTGGGCAGATTTACTGTGTGTTATTATTTTCTTTTGTACTCACAGGGTTTGTTACTGTTTTTTGCTAACATTTTACTGCTTTATTGTTTTCTGATTCAAATTGCTGTTGCAGGGTATACTTTCTGCTGCATTATTACAGGGTGTGCCTACAGGTTTGTTGCTGTTTTGTGCTTACAGATTATTGCTGTAATCTTCTCTGATTTAAATTGTTTTTTGCAAGGTATATCTTCTGTTACTGCTTTATTTTTCTCTGTAGTAAAGTGTTTTTTTGCAGGGTATATCTTCTGTGAAATTATTACAGGTGGTACATTACAGGTTTTACAGTTTTATCTATCATTAGGCTAAGCTTTCAGGGTTACTGCATTTCTTGTTGACTGATTGTTTCTGCTCTTACCTCCTTGTTTCTTTTGTCCATGGTTCTTCTTTTTTGGCAGGGGAAGGACCCAGCCACCCCCTCCATCCCCAACCACCCCATGCTACACTCCTTTTATAGGGCAGAACTGTCATGACATTTCCTGTAGCAAAGCAGGAAGGGGAGGATCAGAGGGGTATCCACACAGTGATCTCACTTACAGGGACACAAGTAATTTAACTTTTTATAGCAAGTTATACAAAAACAAACAAACAAAACAAAAAATCTAACTGTTGCTTTTATTTTCCTCCTTCTAATTACTCGGACCAGGTTATAAACCCAGCAACTCATCTGGAATGGATATTGTTAACTGAAGGTACTGCAGGACACTTTTCAAAAGGGCAGTTATACAGGATTTAGGTCGCTGTCCTACATGCTGGACCATTGGAGATCTAAGGGCTCAGCTCCAGGCAGCATGGGCAGAGACTGCATGCCTCAAATTGCATATTCAGGAGAAAATATAGTATAAGTATTGCCCACCATTTCCCCAACATCCAACTGAGGCACCTCAACCGCAGAAGGTAGTTGGTCCGGGAGGTTGGCAGGTGGTTAGGAGGGGTAAACTGGGTGCCCCATCACTCAAAGATCTCCAACGTATCACCTCCTCAAACCATATAAAAACTACAAACAGGTATCTGCCTCTGTCTCAGAAATCAAAAAAGGGGGCAGAGGACACTGCAGAGCAGGACACTGCAGCACAGGTGCTAGCACAACAAAACTCACCCAAAACAGGGACCAAAACAAAACAAAGCAAAAAGGAAATCCAAAACACTTCTGATCATAGGAGACTCCATGATTCAGGGAGTTGATACCTACCTCCAGCCAGGGGTAATGGTCAGATATCTCCCAGGTACATCAGTGTGGAGAGACACTGACCACATTGCTAAAATCATGCAGGAAGCAGAAGAAAACATTGACGTCCTGGTACACATAGGGACTAACGATCTTGCCAGCCGGTCAGTTGTGGAGACCAAGGAACACCTGACCAGGCTGGGAGATGAACTGTCATCCATTTCATCTGGCATCGCCTTCTCTGAGATCCTGCCAGTCTGAGAGAGGGGGGAAGATGGACGGAAGGTCAGAGAAGGGGAGATAGGGGAGCTAAACATGTGCCTTAAGGGCTGGTGCCAGGAAAAAGGACACAAATTTGTAGGTAACTGGCAACAGTTTTGGGAGCAAAAGTTCTTTAAATTCGATGGACTGCATCTGACTAAGGTGAGAGTCAGTGCATTGGGGCAGAAGTTTGAAGTCTTTGCTAATGGGTAAAAGGGTGCAGCACCAAATATATCGAACGGTAAGAACAGCCCTCCCCCTCAGCTACTGATCAAACAGGAGTTCAGCATGTTTGTAATTCATTTGCATCACCAGGTAAGAAAAAAGGTCCGGCCCCCCATACGATGCACAGGGGAAATGCCGGACCTCACCCATCAACTAACAGACCAAAATCTGGCTAATGGAAAATCATGTACACAAATGCCTGCAGTCTGGGAAACAAGATCCCAGACCTGCAGGCAACAACGACTGAGGCTAAAATGGTCATAGTAGCCATTAGTGAGACATGGTTCACCAGTAACCACACTTGGAAGCATACCTCTCAACTGTCCCTGATTTTCAGGGATGTCCCTGATTTTGCCTCAAAATCTTTCTCTGTCCCTCATAAAATTTCTGTTTTTGTGACTGAGCAGTGGGGATTGTAATCACAAAATAATGTTAAACATTGAAGTTACAGATTTGTTTTTCTTCAGAAAATGCTTCTTACACTAATCTCCTTATTCTACCAGCTTTCTGAGTGAATATTATCAATTTTTAAGATGTGTCCCTGATTTGGGATGTTTGCCTCCTGATTTTTTTAAGCCTAGTCCCTGATTTATGAGGTAAGAGGTTGAGAGGTATGCTTGGGAGGATTCAGTACCCAGTTATGTACTGTTCAGAAGAGACCAAGGTGCAAAAAGGGGGGGGGAGTGGCCCTTTATGTCAATGAAAATATCAAAGCTACAGAAATTCAGAATACACATAAGGAGCCAGAAGAACTGTGGGTCACCCTGGAAATAGGAAATGGGACAGCCATATGAACTGGGGTTGTCTACAGGCCTCCAGACTGGGGGAGGACATAGACACATTACTGTTAGAAGATGTACAAAATATGACAGCTAAAGGGGAGGTTCTGATAATGGGAGACATCAACATGCCAGATACAGACTGGTCAATACCAGAAGGAACATCCGCCAGAACTAGACACATAGTGGATTCCGTGCAGGGGGAGGGCCTCAAACAACTGGTACAACAACTCACAAGAGACAGGGCTTTTCTAGACCTAGTACTGACTAATGGGGAAAGGGTCACAGATCTCCAGGTAGAAGGTCACCTGGGGGCCAGTGACCATCACATGGTATGGTTCAGTTTGGCCACTAGAACTAAATCATCCCATTCCAAGGCAAAAATATGGGACTTTAGAAGTGCTGACTTTAATAAGATGGCCAACAGAATTAAGCTAGCCCTGGCAAGAAGAAATACAGGTGAGGAGGTACAGGCAAAGTGGGCAAGCATTAAGGATGCAATACTGGAAGCAGCATTCCATTGTGTTTAAGAGAAAAACAAGAGCAAAAGAAGAAGGAGGTAACCACTTTGGTTCTCAAAAACAGTAGCAGAAAACGTCAGAGCCAAAAGGCTGGCCTTCAGGAAATATAAGGGAATGCAGCGGGACGAAGATAGGGAGGCATACCAAACTTCCCTAAGGGAAGCAGGGAAGGCAAGAAGGCAGGCAAAGGCCCAAAGGAAACACTAGCATGAACAGTAAAAAAAGGGGACAAGACTTTCTGTAGATACATTAGTGAAAGGAGAAAGTTCAAAAGGGGTATTGCCAAGATCAAATGGATAAGGGGGAGTGTGTGGAGGAGGACCAAGGAAAAGCATCCATCCTAAACAGATATTTCTGCTTAGTATTTACTGAGGAGAAGGTAGGACAGGCCCACAGCTCACCACCATGGACACAGGGGGGAGGGAGGTGTGCACTAGTCCCTTCACAAAAGAAAGGGTCCTACAAGAGCTCGCTAAGCTCAGGATGGACAAGGCAATGGGACCTGATGGCATACATCCCAGGGTACTAAAGGAGCTAAGGGTGGAACTAGTAGAGCCATTAGCAGAACTGTTTAGTGAGTCTCTGAGCACAGGAGAGGTCCCAGAAGACTGGAGAAGGGCTCATGTGATCCCATGCCATAACAGTGGCAGTAGGGAGGAGGCAGGGAACTACAGACCGGTCAGTCTTACCTCAGTAATGGGCAAGATTATGGAGGCACTCCTTAAGGAAAGGATAGTGCAACACCTGGAATCTATAGGAGCACAGGATCCAAGACAGCATGGGTTTACAACAGGAAGGTCCTGTCAAACTAATCTCATAGATTTCTTTGACTGGGTAACCAGAGTGGTGAACCAAGGGGGTGCAGTTGATGTCACCTACCTTGACTTCAGCAAAGCTTTCGATACTGTTCCACATAGAAGATTGATTAATAAGCTGGGTAGGCTCAAGGTGGGTCAGAAGTTGATCAACTTTGTGGCAAACTAGTTGATGGGCAGAAAACAGAGAGTGGTGGTAAACTGTATAAAGTCAGAAGAGATGCAAGTCACAAGTGGGGCACCTCAGGGATCGGTCCTGGGACCAGTCCTCTTCAATATCTTCGTCAGTGACATTGTAGATGTATCTCTAGATTGTATAATATTACTGAGGTGTTATGTTGTGACTGTTCATATATTGTATATCCTGTGTTCCTGTGCTAACCAGGTCCATCTTATAAATGAGCCATGCTCAATGGTGTTTGCCTGGATAAATAAAAATTTGATTGATTGGTTGGTTGGTTGGTTGGTTGGTTGGTTGATTGATTGATTGAGATGGACTGGAGGGTAAGGTTTGTCTGTTTGCAGATGACACCAAGATCTACAACAGAGTAGATGATCCAGGTGGGGTGGACAGAATGAGAACAGAGCTGAATAAACTGGCACAATGATCGGAAGAGTGGCAACTGGGGTTTAATGCAAACAAGTGCAAGATCATGCACATAGGGAAGAGAAACCCTGAAGCCACCTATAAGTTGGGAGGGGAGTTGCTGACAGTCACGAGGGAAGAAAGAGACTTGGGCATCATCATCACAGATGACCTGAAATCATCCAAGCAGACCACTAAAGCAGTAGGTAAGGCTAGAGGGATGTTGGAGTATATTACTAGTGGTATCTCAAATCGTAAGAGGGAGGTAATAATCCCTCTTTACAAGATGCTGGTTAGGCTTCATCTGGAGTACTGTGTGAAGTACTGGAGGCCGCACCTGCACAAGGACATTAACAAAATGGAGGCAGTCCAGAGAAGGGCAACCAAAATGGTGCAGGGACTGCATCAGACAACATATGAGGACAGATTAGCGGAGATCAATATGTGTACCCTAGAGCAAAGGAGGGAGAGAGAGGTGATATGATCGAAACATTCAAACATCTTAAGTGCATTAACAAGGTGAAAGAGTCTAACATGTTTCAATATAAGAAAAATAGCAGGACAAGAGGACACAACATGAGATTAGAGGGAGGCCGATTAAGGAGTAATGTGAGGAAGTTCTTTTTCACAGAAAGGATGGTGAATGCATGAAACGGCCTACTTCAGGAAGTGGTGGATATGAATACAGTGCAGGGCTTCAAACAGGCATGGGATAGACATAAGGGAGCAATACAGATCAGTATGAATAGACAGGCCATTGACAGAGTACAGGCCTATGGCACTTTCATAAGATAGGAAAAATGGGCAGACTGGATGGGCCATGCAGTCCTTATCTGCCGTCAACTTCAATGTTTCTAAGTAATGCTCATTCTAACCATGCACAGAATGACTGTACCAAATCTATCTGGCAAAAGAAATCTACCTACTTCAAGAAAGCTCTCACGGATACCTGGGGTAACTGGAGGGCATTTTGGAACAATATTAAAGAGGTCACTGGGAAGCAGCCAGAAACCTCTCCTACCTTGCTCAACATAAATGGGTCTACTATGCTTGACCCTAAAATCATAGCAAATACCTTCAACACTGCATTCACTGATCTCAGCAGTGTTCTCCCTTCTGACTTTTTCAAGGACTATGACTCTCCCTCTCCTCCCCCCAATGCCTCCTCCTCCTCTTCCTCTAGCCAACCGCCTTTTTATTTCAAAGCGGTCACGGTGCATGATGCCCGCAAATACATTACCAAAGCCATCACTAAATCCAGATCCAGCAGTGATACACTTGACCTTAAACTGCTGTCCCTCACCCTTGATGAGGTGTTACAGCTACTGACATATATTTTCAACCTCTCACTTAGGCTCAGCCAGTTCCCTGACAAATGGAAATCTGCCACTGTTACCCCTGTCCATAAAAGTGGTGACAGGGCCACTCATGGAAACTACCATCCGATCTCTATATCGCCACCCCTCTTGAAGGCCCTTGAACATATTGCAGCAGATCAGCTCACAGATTTCCTGGGCAAATATAATATCCTGTGCTCACAACAACATAGTTTCAGGAAAGGACATAGCACCTCATCTTCCCTGCTGGAATTCTCTGGCATTCTTCACAGCTCACTGGATAATGGTCAGTTAATTGGGTTCGTCTTTATCGATCTGACTAAGGCGTTCGACACTGTCCATCACTGACTACTGCTTGTGCAACGTCTGAAAGCTGGGCTCTCTCCCAACTCCACTGCCTGGTTCAAAAGCTACTTGTAGAACCGGTCTCAAAGAGTAAAAATTGCAGATGTCCTCTCTGATACCAGGCCTGTTCACTCAGGTGTCCCCCAGGGATCCATTCTGGGCCCCCCTACTATTCAGCTTGCTCCTGAACTCCCTTCCAAATTCTTACTCCGAAACAATCATCCTCTGTGCAGATGATGCTGTAATTCTTGTGTAACCCCTAGGTGGCGCTATCCCAAGGGCTACTATCCCTGCCTGCTTGGCTAGTAGCAGGTTGAGGGGCCTGAGTTCTGAAACGCGTGCCTCCACCCGGAGGTCAAGGTTGGTAGTGGTCAAGCTAACCTGGGCACAGCCCTCCGGGACACTGTAACCCCCTCTTTCCCCTCTAGTGGCCTGTACACTGTACAATAATCACTTTCACAATATCCCTGGTACACCACACAAGTACTCACACTATTTGCACTTACCACCAGGGCTGGTTCCTCTGGCTTGACCCTGGGGACCCCCTGTAAAACAAGGTTATGCCCAGCAAATAGCAACAGTACAGTACTTTGAGCAGAAACCGGAACCACAGTCAGATTACATGCAGAAAAAGGTAGATCTGATTTATTCAGGAGACTTGAACAAGGAAGGGACAAAATCAGGTTAATTAGCTTAAAGGTTATATCAGTCAAGCAGTTATGCATGCGCTTTAAGTCCCCCCACACAGTCACACCTCTGGGTACCCAGGTGGAGAAGAGATGGACTAGTCAGGACTGTTGCCTGGGTTTGCAGCTGGTTGGGGCTCTGTGATGGAAAACACGACGTGCACAGTACACAATATTTGTAATCCGGAGCCAGAGGGCTCAGTTCATAAAGGAAACGAAACAAGAAGACAATCAGATGACACACTCAGATTAAGCTGTTGTTGCAGGGAGCTGCCCTGGTATTTACTCACAATACCCAAGGCTGGATACAGGCTGAACAAAAATCGAGACTGCAGGTGGTTGATCTGGAATGCCAGGAGAAGCAGGGCCCACACAAGTCACAGAGGCGTCATTCCTGTTCAAGCGTAGAGCAGGGGGCAGATCCCCAGGCAGGTCTCTCGTCGATGGCTTCTCTGTGCAGTGGGTAGTCTGCCTGGGATAGTCTGGCAAGGCCCAGACTGCATGGAGACAAATTTGGATGCAGTCCGTATTGGGCTGGATACAGCTTCCAACAAGCAGAACACAGTTCACACAGTGGGGAACTAACTCACAACCCACTAGCAGCTCATAGCACATTTACATGTACGAGAATTCTACTGTACCAGGCAAAGCGCTCCCCGGTCACAATTGCAAAGACTCTGCACACACCGGGAGCTTAGGGGTAGCTGGAACTCCTGACAGGCCAATCGCATTCAGCAAAATCTTCAGTCTTCTTCAGGTTGAGCCTGGCCCACTTCGGTAGCTTACTTTAGTCATACAAACTTGGATTTAGTCCAAAATAATTCTCTTCTCTCCCTCTCATGAGCTGCTGGCAGACATGCAAGCCAAAACCTCAGCCCTTTCACAGTTTTCCCAGGCAAATCCACTCAGGATTGCTGCCCAAAATACACTTGAGCTCTTCTCATTTCACTTCCCAGCTCAGAACTGATTGGTCCAATTTGCAGTCCAGGATCAAGATAGTGGAGACAAACAAAACAGTCCTTGCTATAAAGAAGGCAGGTTAGACAAACTACATTATCATTATCACTCTAAATGATTTTCAGCAGATAGTTACATATTTCAACAGATTACTTAGGCTGCAATCAGGCAGCTCTTAAAGAGACAGTACACAGAGGCTATACAGGCTCTGGTAATCGCATTTAAACTGCTAAAACACAGGACACCAGCCTGGCAGTGAGCACTTAGGCAAGCTCAAGGAAGAGTTTTTGAGAACCCCCATTTGTAGGGGGGTTACACCTGCCTCCCACAAGGATCCTAAGCCTCTACAAGACAACCTTCAACCTGGCTTCACATCTGTTGAAAATTGGTTCTCATATCACAATCTGGTCCTCAATAATAAGAAAACAAAGTCTGTAATGTTCAGCAGCTCTCATAACAAGCATAAGCTGCACCCCCATCCATCAAAACCAGTCATGGAGTCACTCTGGAACAGGTTCAAGCCTTTAAGTACCTTGGGATCACTCTAGACCCTCATCTAACACAGTGCCCACATTGACTCTGTAGCCAAAGCAGCAAATACTCGCCTTGGCCTTCTCTTCCAGCATAGGCAACATCTTACCCCAGAAGCCCTGACTGTCACCGTTCAGAGCTCTGTTGTCTCCATTATTGACTATGGGCTTATCATCTAAGGCTCTACCACTGTTACTGCTCTTAGACGCATATCCACCTCCCTCAATAAGGTCTGCCAACTTTTCACTGGATCCCACCACCTCACACATATGTGCGACCTCTATGCACAAACTGGATGGCTGCAACTCACCAATTGGATAAAGTACCTAGCCTGCACCATGGCGAAGAAAATAACTATGGGCCTTGTGCCCCCTGGAGTGTGTGTACTTCTGCACCCTAGCAGTAACCCCCGCTCAACCAGGAGGCCTGAATCACAGCTCCTGCAGGTTCCACATTGTCGTACCTCACAGACTCAAAGATCTTTTGCCTATTGGGCGCCCAGCTGGCTCAATGGTCTAAACAGTTACATCTCCTCCACTCCTACCCTTGGTGCATTTTAAATCAAGGCTCCACCTCTCTCTCACTGCCTCTAGCTCCTGTGACTGCCTCCATTAGCTGACCCCATGAATATTTCCCTAACCTATGCAGTTCTCTCTCCTATTAGCACTTGGTTACCCCTCAGCACGCACTTCCCCATGTTATGTCTACGACAATGCCTCTGGCTGCACTCCTCCTCTATAGTTCTCTGCCCCCTCTACTCTTCCTCTCTCTTGTCCTCTATCCTCTCTGCACCTCATCTGCTATCTCCTTGTAACCTAGCCTCCAAAACATGTTTTGTTTCTCAGATGCTTTGTAACTCTGTCTAGCTTACACTTTTGTAACCTTGTTCTATCTATTCAATTTGTAATCTGATTTACGTGTCTTGTGTTTTGATTTGTAATCTAACGTGGAACCTTTGCAAAAGAGCCCTGGCTCAAAAGTATTGTAATCCTAGACCTGATAAATAAAAAAATAAATAAATAAACCATTGGATGGCTACTACCATGGCTTGCTTCCACAATGTGTCTGCTGCTGACATATATGCTGCTGCTTCTTGGAGTACTGTTCATACATTTACTAAACATTACAGTCTGCATATTCTCTTGTTGACATTCCAGATTTGGCCTCCCTGTCCTGCAAGGCCTACTTACTCAGAGTTCTTAGATCCTTCCTTCCTTCCTTGGTGCCGGGGGAAATTTGGGAATCATTCCATGATATGCCTCGATGGAGGAAGACAGCCTAGAAGAAGACAGAGTGGTTACTTAATGTAACAATAGATCTTTGAGAGAATTCCCCTCCTCGGTGACAGGTGGTTATCCTGCCTGCTACCACATTCCTGTTCTCCTCCTCTTATGTCTGAATTTGGAATATGTACTCAGGTTTCCCACATCCTATCCTGTGTACCTGGTTTGGTCCCAGTTGCTTCGGTCGCTGATGGTCCGATGATCCTCCACGCTTGTCTCCAGCAGGGAACTGAGGCATGTTGGGGCTGTCCAGATTATACAGGCAACAACAGTGCATATTGATGTGGGCAGTCCCACCTATGGAAATTTTCCAGGTGGTCCTACACCGATGGCTCACAGTTCCATGATGTGGCTCAATTCAGGAGATTCTCTCAAAAAGCTACTGTTACGGTAAGCAATTATTCTTTTCTACCTGTGGCATTCAGAATTCTGTATTGGTTCATGTTTGTTTTATATCATTTATTTACCCTCAGTATAGCCCAGCTGGGTTGTACCTTCTTTTTTCGGTGGGGGGGGGGGAGGTCTGCTTGCTTCTACCCAGATTTGTAGCCTGGGGGTTAGACATAGAGGGATGTCAAATGACTTGCTAAAACTTACACAGTGAGCCCAAGGAAGTGGTGGGATTCAGACTTGGGATCTTATTTTTCACAGTTCTGTACTCTAACCACTACAACACATTGTCTGCAGCTAGACTGTTTGTTTTTTAATTACTGTTTGTGTCCCTGTCACACCGGCCTGAGCCTCCACCCACCCTTCTGCAATCTACCAGCCCCATCACAGCCAATGGCTCCAGCTCTTTGTGGAATTTTCCCTCTGGTTGGATCTTTGGGGCAACACTATCCCCGATTAGACTTTGATGCAGTGGAGCATACTAGCAATGCAGCACCCAAGAGTTTCAGCAGCAGAATCCTGCCAGACTGGGGTATTTCTGTTGTGGGTTTCCCCCTGCTGATGCATCATTTCTTTACCAGAGGAGGGAGGAAGGGAGGGCAGTCAAGAGAAGCGGATAAGTGGACTAGAGCGTGGGGTGTAGAAATACAGTAAGGACCCTTGGTAGACTAGCTACAATCCAGCACTAAGCTGGGTCAGATGTGGGCAGGCACTGGGCAAACTCGATGCAAAACTGTCAATATCTATGCTTCTATGTTTTTATCAACCTTCGATGCTGGTGGCTAAGGCTTCAATGCTAGCTAGTGCCCCCTTCCCTAATGCTCCAGCAGTGCCACCTATGGTCACCATGGAGATGCTAGCACAGTGGAGACACTTGGCCTCCCTTCCCAGATATACAAACTTCTGGGATGCTCAAGCCTCCTCCCCCACCCCGGCCCTCTGAATGACTCCGATTCCTTCCTGAACCTGGACTGCAAGTGGCACCCCTGCTGCTGTGTTGACACACTGGCCGTTTGACTTTAGCTAAAGTTTAATATCGGAGAGAACAGTGGCCCACAGCTCAGGTCACATAATTGGTTCCAAAGGAGTGGTGAAATCAAGATACTGATCTATCGATTGCCACTGTACCCACTCCACTAGATTAGCAATTTCCAAATACACTGGCAAATACCTCTAAATATATTTAGGGACAGGCTCTCAAGTAAGATGCAGCGTAGACAGAAACTTAGAAACATGAAATGTTGCCAGCAGAAGGCGGCATTGCGTATATCAAGTCTGCCTAAAGTGGAGGTACATGACCCTTATAGGTTCATGTCCTGCCACCCTCCTGCTCCTTAATCTGTCTCTTATTCTTGTCCCACCCCTTGAAGCTCTGCACCGCACAGTTTTAGCTTTAATCACCATCTTTAACAGCTTGTACCGCTTTTCCAACACCCTCTCCAAGAAGCGGTACTTTGTGGCAATGCTCCTGAATTTATCCCCTGCTAATTGTCAGCCATTCCATCTGGTGCTTTTATTCTTGCTGGGCCTGCACAGTTTGCTAAAGTCCTAGTAGTGCTAAGCGGGAAATAAATGGAGCATCAGTACAGCAGTTGTAGCACTTTTGATAGAGGATTACCCTTCACAAGATGCCACAAATTACAGTAACAATCAATTCCAGCTGATTAGCCTAATTGCCTGCCATATTGACTGCAGGCTGAATCAATGGTTGCTAGTAGCATTGAACAAGACTTTCCCTAACTGTTGCTGGACTCTGTCAATCTGTCCTTGTAGTTAAAATGCAAGATGGAAGGGGGGAGCCCAGTGGCAAGTTTAGCTGATATGTTTTTCTCAGTTTCTCTAGCCCTCCTGACCAAGATGACCCTTCCGTTTTTTTTCTTCTTAGAGTATGCTGTTTTTGTCTTTTCTTTTCCGGGTTTGTTGGTTTCAAGTTCTGCCTCACCCATCGCAACAAGACCAGAATCTTATATGAGTGGGACATTATTCCTCCCTGCTACACACACACACCTCTCAGCTTCCAATTAACAAAATGTCTGATTAAAATGTGGGAAAAGGAGACAAAATGTGGAACACATTATTGCATCATATAGAGATACAAGCTCAGAAAACTGGAGATATGTGCTTCCATGTTCATAGCAATTAATATGCAGTTCTGAGTTAAAATCTCTGTGTATAATGTGGGACAGGTGAAGGTTTCTTAGGGGTGAAATGAGGAAAAATCCCTTTTCATGTAGGATAGTTAGTAGGGTGGACAGAGTGTTTCAGAGTGGATAAATGAGGGAAATCTCTTCCAATGTAGAACAGTTAACAGGGATGGAGAAAGCGGTTCTGGGTGGTAAAACAAAGGGCGTCACTTCTAATGTGGAACAGTTCAGCATTATGGACAAATGGGTTCTGAGGGGAAAATGAAAAACATCCCTCCAAATGTGGGACAGCTGAGAAGTACAGTATGGGCAGAGGGGTTTTGAGGGGTTCAATGAGGGACATCCCCTAATGTTTGAGAGGTATCCTGTGGGGTAAAATGAGGAATGCCCCTCTTAATGTGGGATAGTTGAGAGGTATGGAGACGGGTTCTGAGGATTTAAATGAGGGACGTACTTCTTAATGAGGTGCAGTAGAAAGGTAAAGACAGAGTGGTTCTGAGGGGTGAAGTGAGGAATGTCCTTCCTAATATGGGACAGTTGAGAGGTATGGACAGACTGGTTCTGAGGGATGTAATGAGGGATGTCTCGACTAATGTGGGACAGTATAGAGGGATGGACAGTGGTTCAGAGGAGTAAAATGAGGGATGTCCCTCTTTATACAGTATAGTTGAGAGGAATGGACAGAGAGGTTCTAGGGGGCAAAATGAGGGATGTCCCTCATTATGAGGGACAGTTGAAGGGGATAGACAGAGGGGTTCTGAGGGGTATAATGAAGTACATTCCTTGTTATGAGGTAAAGTTGAGAAGGATGGACAGAGGGGGTTCTGAGGGATATAATGAGAGATGTCCCTCATTAGAGGGATGGATGGGGAGGGGGATAAGACTGTGCTTTTAACTTCCATTACTGTCAGCATTTCTCAACTAGAGGGAACTGCAGTTTTTCAAAACAAACAAAAAAAAACAGAAAGAGGTCGTCTCACAACCAGTGAACTGCCTACAAAAAAAACAGAGCTTGGTTGCAGGATAATGGTAGCAAATAGTTTTATTATACATAAGTGCTGCACTCACCAATGCCTGACCCATGACGATGACTCCGTATGCTTTTTCAAGGCCTTGAAAAGCACACTGAGTCTGTGAAAATGGTAAGCAGGGTCAGGCAGTGGTGAGTGCTACTCTTATGTTTTAATAAAACTATAAGCTACCATTATCCTGCGACCAAGCTCTGGTCTTTTGTCGGCAGTTCAATGGTTATGAGATGACTTTTTTGTTTTTTTGGATTTTGCATATTGTTGGCTCCAACCATGGATACCTTTAGCCACCTGTACATACTGACTAACTGCAGTTTTTCCCCATACATAGTAAGTTCACTAGGTGGCAGCAGGTGGCCTGGGCTGTTAATGATAGCAGCCTTCCATGCAACTGTTTTTTATGTATATTTTATGCTTCTTCCTATACACCCCACATACACACACACACCTACACCTACACCTACCCAAGCTCCTTTCCCCTGAACTGGTCTCATCTTTGTTGGGGTTATTCTTAGCCCCAGGTCCCATCCCCTCTGCATCATGAACCCCTGGATGTGTCCCTGTCCATGTAAGGCCCTCCATTCCCTAATCAGAGAGGGTCCCTCAAGGCCAGCTTTCAGTGTCTCACTGCACCCCCTTAAAGGAAGAGTACATGAATGGGGTGGTAAACAGAGGACCCCAAGGTCTGGGTGACCCAACAGGAGGGCTGGTGGGTGGAGTGCCTTTTATCTATCAGGGAGTGGCTGTTCATTTTCTGATTTTCCCTAAGCTTACTCACGAGCTGGCAGAGCCTTGCACATGTATAAAGATGTACCACGCATGCACCTCTTCTACTAATAGGTGCCAGCAAGCTACACTGCCACCTGTGGTCATCTGCGGGGCTGTATCACAGCAGATCACACTGCCCACCCTGACCAGAAGAGCATACCCTCTGGGATGCTCAGTCCTCCTCCTGCTATTTCCAGTCTTATGATACTCTGGGTTCAAAGCCAAAACGGTGGTTACTGACATTGCAAGCAGCAATGCTGCCTCTGAATTGACATGTTGGCAGATGCAGAATGTATTACCAAAACTCCCAAGTAAAGTCAAAGTAACAATACGTGTTTTGTTTTTTTGTTACTTTGAACTAGTGATTAAAAATAATGGGATTATCTTTTTCTTTTTGTGGTTCACTGTATTTTACAGACAGTCTGTTATTCTCTACATCTCAGCTGGACTGGGACACGTTTACAGACCCTCAGTACTTATTCACTCCTGCGCCTGCCGAAGAGCCCAGTGATTCTCTGGAAAATACACAACCCATTCTGCAGTGCCGGTCGGAGATCCACGGTCTGATTAGTGGGAAACCTGTTTCCTGGGAGGTGACAATTAGCCTGGCCTCTCTATTTAATGCCCGAACTGCAGAGAAGGAGGTGAGAGGGCGAGGGGACAGCTGGGAGGACATTTTACACCGACTCACAGCGAGGTCTGTTGTTCGAGACTTTGAGAACATGGCGGAAAAGGAGTCTGAAATTGAACATGGTAAGTTTGTTATTATTTATTGTAGGAAGAGACCACTGAGCGAGTGCTCATTTAAAATGGTGTGCTGTGGTTAGAGTGCATAAACAATAACAACAGCATGTTACAATAACAGCAATATATGAGTTATTTATTATTTGTAGTGGGGAGGATTTTGTATATTTCACTGCAGGGTAATTTGATACCTTGTAGCATACCAACAAGTAAGCTGTACTACAAGGAATCTGATACCTTCTAGTATACCAACGAGTACATTTCATTAAAAGGTATTTTGATACCTCCTAGTAAGTTTCATTACAAGGTAATTTGAGACCTCCTAGTATACCAACACATACGTTTCATTACAAGATATTTTGATACCTCCTAGTATACCAACAAGTAAGTTTCATTACAAGGTAATCTGATTCCTTCTACTATACCAGCAAGTAGGTTTCACTTGAAGGTAATTTGATACTGTACCTCCTAGTACAGAAACAAGTACCTTTTCCAGGAATGGTCAGAAATCAACTTGGACAAGTGGGTTCTGGAAGTAATGGGCCAAGTTTTGTCCCTGCAGTTCAGAAAATTTGCCAAATTGCAGAAGTCAAAACTTCCACCTCACACCCCAACAGAAAAAAATTCCTCTGGAGCTGGAGATAAAGAAACTGCTGCAAGCAAGGGCAGTGGAGAAAGCACCTGCCACACAGTGGGACAAGGGTTTCTTCTCCAGATATTTTCTGCCCCCCCCCCCAAGTAAAATGGAGAGTGGAGACTCAATTTAGACCCATGATATCTTAACAAACACATAAAAAAGGAAAGATTCAAAATGGTTACACTGCCAGGGCGTCAGACCCAGGCCCAAGACAATTTAAGAAGAACAGTTCATAATAATTGATCAGATTAACAATTTGCATATACCCATCCTCCTCTTAAGTTTAGATGCCAAAAAAGCATTTGATAAGTTCTCGTGTTGTTTTTTTGTTTTTTTTTTTTGCGTCAGGTCCTTTCCAGTTTTGGGTTCCCCCGACTGTTTATATCAATTTTTTTTAATTATACCATAATCCTATGGGTTACGTCTGTGCTAATGGACATATATCAACTGGGTTTCAGTTGGGATGGGGGACATGCCAGGGGTGTCCCCTATCCCCATTATTATCCACCCTATATATATATATATATATATATATATATATATATATATATATAACCCTCTAACAAAGTTTTCGCCAGAACACTGAGATAATGGGGATCCACTTGGGGGGACAGAACACAAGTCAGCACTTTACATTGATGATATTTTATTATTTTTATCCAGCCCCGAAACCTCCGTACCAGCAGTTTTTAACCAGATAAGAAAATTTTCAGCCCTGTCAGGATATACTGTGAAGAGGCCTAAGACAGGGGTTGTAAGTTTTAATTTTGCAGCCTCTCCCGAACTTAAATGCTGATTTCCGATGAGCTGGGATTTACCCTCACTGAAATATTTATGAATAACACTAGGGTATACATCTACTCAATTGTATACCTTAAACTACCCCCCCCTCCCAATAACTCAACTTAAAAGTTATTTTAAACATTTTGCATTGCTTCCAGTTTCATTACTCGCATGAATGCAAACCCTAAAAATGAATGCCCTTCCTCATTTATTGACTTTATTTCAATGTGTTCCTTGCCAGGTGACCCAAGGAGACCTAGGGGTCTGGCAGAAACTATTTTTCTCTTTTGCCTGAGGCAAGACCTGTCCTAGAGTCCATAGATCAATTTTGTATCTTCTCAAGAGACAAGGAGGGCTAGCATTTCCTAATCTCCAAGGGTATTGGGTAGCTGCACAAATGCAGATGGTCCTACTCTGGGGTAATGCAAATTATAGCTCCCAGTGGAAGTACATTGATATGCAAGAACAGGTAGACCCACCGCTACAGGCCCTCTTGTTTCAAGGACAAGAGGGGATTGCCGTTGACACAAAATTCTCAGGCATACAGGCAGCTCTAGAGGGTTAGAAATGGGGCACTAGGAGGGGCCATATAAAAACCCAAATGTGGAAATATAGATGGTGGATCTATGATCTTGGATTCCTCCCAGCCACTACTGATCACTGGTTTCACACCAAACCGCTCAAGGCATAGTTTTCCCTGTCCAATTACTGACATTTGCTGACACAGTGATATCTTTTGAATTGGCTCAGCAGCAGTTTGGATACAGGCATGAGGACAGACTGCATTTTTATCAACTCAGAGATGATGTCAATACTCAGTTAAAGAAGGAGGAATGGAAACAGCTCACCAATAATACCCAGATCCTAATTCAGGCAATATGGAACTCACCTAATGGGGAAAAGGCTATCTCTCTGTTATATTTAAACTATATCAATGACCAGACCTTTACCTCAACATATATTAAGTCTAGATGGGAAAAGGATTTCCACAACACTTTGTATGAGAGACAGTGCACTAGCATCTAGAGATGCACTTGGAGTACTTCCTCCTCCCCCCCTTGGAGGAAATTTTGTTGTATGTTAAGGGTACATTTTTTTCTTGGTACCCACCCAGGTATCTCACAATAATCCCCATATCCCCGGCCCCTCATGCTGGCATAAATGTGGAGAGATGTATGCATCTCAGGCACACATATTTGGGGATTATCCCAAACTATCTACTTTTTGGGAGGGGATCCAGTCTCATTTATCTTACATTTTTAGTTTACAAATGCAGTTAGGCCCAGAGCACTTGGTTCTGGGACTTATCCCAGATGTCATGAAGGAGAAAGAGGAGAAATACCTCTGGTCTATCTTAGTTGTGGTAGCGTTGAAATCCCTAACCAAAAGATGGTTACAGCAGGAACCCCCTGAGATATCAGAATGGGCAATGGTAGTCCATCACATCCATCAGCTGGAAAAGCTGACCTTTAGTCAGAGCGACAAAATGATCAGTACCAAAACAGGTGGACCAGATGGTTATTAGATGATGCATTCAATGATTTGGATATAGGCTAGGTTGTATATTCTTATTTCTGACAGATATATTGTAGAGATGGCTTTTTCTTTGTAAAGTTATAAAAGCCTAAAGTTAAGTAAGGAAGTCTGGTGCACCGTAACAACTAAGTGGGGTTACAGACAATCCATTTATGGCAAACAGTGAAGAGTATAAAAGTCTGACTAAATTGTTGCTTGGTTTCTGAAATGACAGATAGCCAGTGACCTATTTCTTATATGTACTAGTCTTGGTACTTGTATTACAAGTCTACTCGAGACCCAATATTTATATTTATATTTACAGTTGTATTTATGTAGTCCTATTATTGTTTCCCTTCTTTATAATGTAATGGCTGTTAGTCAATACTGCTGTTGTTATTATATTGCTGTGCTTTTCAACAAAACTGAGAGTATGAAAAAACAAGATGGTTACACTGGGCTCAATGATACCATCTCTGCAAGTGAGAGATTGGCTGGAGTCATTGGATCTGAAAGATGACTACTTACACATCCCAGTCAGACACACTCACAGAAAGTACCTCGGGTTCAGGCTAGGGAACTGCCAATACCAGTTCACATCCCTTCCCTTCAGCTTCATCTTGGCACAAAGGGTTTTCACAAAACGCCTAGCTGTGGTGGCTGCACATCTAAGAAGACAAGGTGTGGCATATTTTCCTTACATGGACAAGTGGTTAGTCTCAGGAAAAACACAACAGGAGGCAGGGTGCTCTAGTCAATGAGTGAAAAGCACCCTAGAAAAACTGGGCTTCCTGATAAACCTGCAGAAGTCACAAATGGAGTCAGCTCAGGTATTGGACTTCACAGGCGCAGAGCTAAATACCCTGAAAGGGAAGGTCTTTCTGCCACAAGCAAAAGTAGCAAATCTGATTTCCACTGCAAGATCCTTCAGAGTTAGCCAGCCATGGTCTGCAGGAGAATTTTTGCAGCTGCTGGGACATATGGCCTCTTCCACTGCAGTGGTGCTAGGGGCCAGGTTCCAGATGATAGACATTCAGTACCAGTTAAGGGGCCACTGATCCCAAAGATGGAATACTCTGTCCAAGCTAGTGTCAGTCATAAAAACTTTGCTAAGGGCACCAGAATGGTGGAAGGAATAAGACAACCTCGGAGAGGGTATACGCTTACTCTAGCAATCTTCTATAGGTATCCTCACAACAGATGTCTCACTCCTAGGGTGGGGTGCCCACCTAGAGGATCTCACTGTAAGTGGCACCTGGAGCACCCAGGAGACCCAGGAGTATGTCAACCTCCTGGCACTTACGGCAGTGTTCCTAGCAATGCAAGCCTTTTCCTCCCAGATCCAAAGTTAGTCTATCCAGATCCAAACAGACAATACAACAACAGTATATGACATAAACAAGCGGGGAGAAACAAGATCCTTGAGGCTATATATAGAAGCCATGAAGTTCTGGAACCTAGCCTATTCAATAGGTGTAGAGCTATCCGCAATATTTCTGCCAGGGTAAGATAGTATCCTGGCAAACTCTCTAAGCAGAATCAGCCAGGGAAATCATGAGTGGACACTGAACCAGCAGGTGCTGGCATCAGTGTTTAGATGATGGGTTACACCAGAAATAGATTTGTTTGCTTCCTGGGAGAACAACCAACTCCCACATTTTTGTTACAGGCCCCCAGTAATGGGGTCAGTCCCAGAGGATGCCTTGTCCTGGACTGGAATGGGAAGTTCCTATATGACTTCCCTCCATTCCCATGCCTGCCGAGGGTGCTCACAAAGCTCAGGAGGGAGCCAGCAGCAATGATCCTCATAGCACCAGACTGGGCCAGAAAGACCTTACTCCATGTTCCTGACCCTGTCCAGCAAGTCTCCAATCAACCTGTCACTGAGGCACAATTTTGCTGACTCTGTCTCAGGGCAGGATGACATCCCCAAACCTCAGAATCCTACACCTCAAAGCTTGGTTCTTGAAGAGCTTGAGTTCTCTAGTCTAAATTTATCAGAAGCAATGAAAGTATTAAAGGTTTCCAGAAAGCCATCAACAAGGAAAACATATGCTTCAAAATGGAAGAGTTTTCATTCTGATATGCTACTGTAAAGATAATTCCTACGCATGCAGGCCTACCTACAGTCTTGGATTACCTTGTGCACCTGCAGTCCCTGGGCCTGAGGCCCTCCACCCTGAAGGTGCATCTGGCAGCAGTTTCAGCTTACACATCAGCTGGCAAAGAAAAGTATTTGGCCTCACAATCTATATTTAAAAGGTTCTTTAAAGGCCTCAATCATCTGTACCCTCCTGTGAGGGATGCTGTCTCTCCCTGGGACTTAAATTTATGCACTGCCCAGCTGATGGGAGCTCCTTTTCTGCCTATGCCTACCACTGCCCTTAAGTATGCAGCAGTCTATGACTAGTGGCTACAACATCTGCTAGGCGGGTGACAGAGCTCCAAGCCCTCTGCACAAATCCAAACCACATAGTCTTTCACAGGGCTATGGTAATTCTCAGGACAAACAGGAAATTCCTTCCAAAGATGGTGTCAGAATTCCACCTGAACCAGTCAATTGCCCTTCCTGTGTTTTTTTTTTACTGAACAGTCCAACACAGGTGAACAAAAACTCAATTGCCTGGACATGAAGAGGGCACTAGATCACTACCTGGACCACACAAAAGATGTCAGGTCCAGTAGTACTCAGCTTTTTGTCACCTATGGTAAAGTGGTGTAAGACAAACCAGCAGCCAGGAGAAGCACCTCATGCTGGATAGTGTCACATCCCTGGATACGTTGCACATCTCCAGACTTGTGCAGGCTGTCAGGGGGCATGGCCATATTCAAATGTAACCCCCAGGTGGCGCTATCCCAAGGGCTACTACCCCTGCCTGCTTAACCTCTAACAGGTTGAGGGGCCCAGGTCCAATGGCGGGTGCCTCCACCCAGAGGTCGGGGTTAATACTGTTTGGTATGACTTGGTCACAGCCCTCTGGGACACTGCAACCCCCCTTTCTTCCCACTAGTGGCCCACACAATATATTAAAAGTACCTTTACAGTATACACTTACCCCCAGGACTGGTTCGATCAGCTTGACTCTGGGGACCCCCTGTAAAGTAAGATGGTGTAATACAATAGCCACTGTACGATATTTCAACACAAACACATATCTTAGGCAGCGTAACTTTGCTGAACAACCAAATCTGATTTATTTAGGGGATAGTAACAAGGACAGGGGGAAATCAGGTTAATTAATTCAGTCACCCTAATGTTCAGAGAACTGTGCACAGGGTTAGAGTTCCTATAAGTCACTGTCACTGGGTACCCAGGATGGGGGGGGGGCTAGCCAGAATCGGTGCAGCTGGTTGGGGCCCTGAGGATGGAAAATACTTGCACAATACCCAATTTGTAATCCAGAGCCGGTGGGCTCAGTTGGTTCAGCTGGCAGGGAGCTACCCTGATTTTTACTCACGACTTTTGCTGGACACCTTTCACACAGCAGGGGACACGGACCTGTGAGCAGGACACACCCCCACACATTTATATGTAAAATAAGGTTACCATACCAGGCAGCTGCTTTCATATCCCGTTTGCACTTACTGCCAACCCGGGAATTCGCAATGCAGCTTCACTCTCCTGACAGACCGAGCACGATGAAGCAGTTTCTCCAGTCCTCCACAGGGTAAGCCTCATTCCTGGCCACATAGCCTCTCCTTTTCCTCCAAACACAGCGGAGTCAGTCTGAATCACCACGGCAAACGAGTTGCCTGACTTTCGGCCTCCACACGCGCTTCCAGCGCGAAACTCTGCAGCGCAGAAGCCCGGAGCTCCTTCCTCAGTCACGGCCACAACAGATCTGCCTTCTCGGCCACTGGGCAGGGAATTACCATCGGGCACCACTCGACCCAACTGGAGGGCTTCAGTTGCCAGTCACTTACAACTTCCCCCCATTGGTGCGAAAAGGCACCACAGTCCAGAACTTCACTTCCCAGAATTACTGGCCATATCCTCCATTGACAGCTGGCTCCCGAGAGAGTCCTAATCCTGGTTGGTTGCTCAGTACTCCATTTTAAGTGCCTCTCCCTCCTGATTGGATCCCGTTTGCAGTTCTGATCCAAAATAGAGAGGCCAAGCACAGAGTCCCAGCTGCAAAAAAGGCAGGTTAGACAAAGTACATTTTTATTACCACTCTAACAGATCGTTAGCAAACAGTTACATCCCTGGGGAGTGCTCACTTTGGCCGCTCAGCAACGGCAGAAACGGAGCACCTTGTCAGCAGCTTGAGTGAGACTCGAGCAGGAAACCACCCCCCCCCCCAGTTCCAGACTTGCCTGTAACGCAAGCTGCTCTTAAAGAGACAATACCAGAGGCTCTAGAAGCACTCACAAATAGGCAGCTTAACTGCCGGACACCATCCAGGCTGGGGCCTTTAGGCAAGCTATTAGGGGACTTTTGGGAACCCCCATTTGCAGGGGGGTTACACAAAGGCCACCAATGTGCGGTGCATCCCCGACTGTGCCATCCCATACAATATTGTGATGCATCTATGCAGATTAGGGGTTCCTTATGCAAATGCCGTGCATCACAATACTGAACTCCCCCCAAAGCGTAAAAATAGCTGGCTGTGACGGCACATAGTTACACTTCTGAAACCCTACTTTAACTATGCGCAGGGTAGGTTGGTGCCCCATCCACAGTATAGGGCCAGGTACACAGCACCCCCCTGCCCCAATCCCTATACAAAATGGAATAACGCCCCTATCCCCATTTCCATAGTGTAAGAACCCCCCCTCCAGACCCATTTACTGTAAGAAATAAAATAACCCCGATCCTCATTTTCATAGTGTAGGGACCCCTCCCCAGCCCCATTTACTATAAGAAATAAAAATAACCCAATCCCTGTTTCCATAGTGTAAGGACCCCTCCCCAGCCCCAATCACTGTCAGAAATAAAAAAAATAAAAATGATCCCTGTTGCCTGGTGGCTAGTGGTCCCCCAGTAGGCAGTAACCCACCACCCCACATCCACCCCCCTCATCCCAACCTATGCCAGCGAATGGCATAGCCCTCCTCACCTTGCCATGGCCAGCCACTGACAGATCGATACCAGAGCACATACACTAATTAGTACACACTGATTGGTTGTCTTGACAAACAGCACTTTAGAAGACTGGCATGCTTGACTTCTGTTAGGACACCCTGATGAACCAGATCCTCCTGTTCGGTCAAAAGATGCCCATCAGGCAGTCTCCATGGCTGCGAGGTCCGCTGAACAGCTTGCGACATTCAAAGAGGCAGTGGCTCAGGCTGTGGAGCATGCCTCTTCAGCTTCAGCCTTCGTGTCTCTTACTTTTGGCACCACCTTTACAGGGGTGTTTCAAGATTTGTGCCAGTCCCTTCCCACCTTTGGTCAGGGCCCCTCTAAGAGCACAAAATCCCCTAAATCTTAAAAAAAGGAGACCAAAAAGAAGTCTCATTGTCGATTGTGGGATCATGAGCACTCTTGGGTCTCATATTCCCATGATTCTCTGATGGTTTCAACTCCGGTCAATCCTTCAGCCCAGGCCACTGGCTCCACATTCTTCCCATCAGGCCAGCTGGTTGAGGTGCCTGTTATCCAACCTGATGGAGATTTTTCTCAAACTGGTCGACACATTCCCGCAAGATGAGGCTGATACCTCCCTCTCTAGGACTCTGATCCTACCTGTAACCTCTCAGGGTGGGCTGGACCAGCCTCCTGATCCAGTCACTATCCCTCGGGATCCGATTACCCCAGAGTATCCTCAGCTTTCACTGGTCCCCTCCACATCTCACCGTCAGTGGCCCTGACAGTTGAGGTCGAGATCTCGATCCTGAAGTCCAGAGACGAGCAGCCCATGCTACCATCAGCATTCCCGCTCTCAGCATTTGGGCAAGCAGCGCTGCTGCTATTTTTTGTCTTCCTCCTCAGACAAGGAAAGGCTCTGCCACAAAATGCACCGGTGCTATGAAGAACTTATGTGGTATCAGTTCATGCTGGCCAGGGTTAAGCCGGTTCCAGTCCCCACCCCAGTTCTTTTGTGTCTTCTGCCAGCCTACTCCAGCTCAGCCAGTTCTGGCTCGGCCTATCCCGGCCTCTCCGCCCATCCAGGTGGAGCCACCACCTAAGCAGCTGCCCGTGGGTGCCCCATTAAGGATGCCCATACCGCTTCTGCACTTTCTTGTCAGCTGTTGGTCACCATGACTCTCGACAGATCCCGTAGGGTCAGCAGGGACTCTCGCAGTTGACCACTTTTTGATGACTCCTCAGAGTCTGAGGGCTCCTTCTTGCATTCCCATCAACTGGACTTCGTGTCGGGGGAGGATTTGTCCACAGAGCAGGGTCCCACCTCTTTCAGGGGCTTGCTTCATCTCATCTCATAATCTATGGGACTCCAAGTGGAGCCTGTCCAAAAATGATCCAAGTACCCATTAACTGAAATTCTAGACCGGGGGGACTCCCTTGGGGTGGCCTTCCCGGTTGCCGAGGCCATTCTTGGCCTCACTCTGGAGCTTTGGCAGCATCCTGCCTCTTGCCCTGTGCCATCGGCTTGGATGGCCCACAAGTATGCTGTCCCTACTGGCTCTCTGTCAGGTTTCACCGAACATCCCTCGGCTGAGGGTCTAGTGGTCGACTCAGTATTCTGGTGTACCAGCAACGTCAGGGACATGGATAAGCCTCCCGACAAGGAATCCAAGAAATTGGATCATATGGCCAAAAAGGTCTATGCAGCCTCTTCTCTCAGACTTCAGCAGGCAGGTTTGGCACTTTTGATGTCACACTTCGCGCATACCCTTTTAGGCACTGTTGATGAGGTACTTCCCCAGCTGCTGCCTGACTTACAGACACGATCAAGCAAGTCTGGCACCAGGGCTGAACAGTGGCTAAGCAGCAGTTCCAGACAGCCATGGACATCAGCGACTCCTGCACCCAGTCTGTGGCTGCCGTGGTGGCCATGCACCATAGGGCTTGGCTGAGGATCTCGACCTTTATGGCAGATACCCAGCACAAGTTGGTGGATGTCCCCTTCCTGGGCACTGACTTGTTCGGGCCAGGCATGGAAGGACATCTTACTCGCATTGAGAAGTCCAGTGCCACCATGGACTCTGTTACCTCCACCCAGAGGAATCTCAAGGGCTCTAAAGTCCAAAGGAAGAAGCCCTTTCGGCTCCTCTCTGCCCCTGCAGCCAAGCTGTCCCAGCCCCCAGCTAGGCAGCAGGCCCAGACTTGGCATCCCCGACTGAAGTCGGTTGCTTTGGTCATCCGACAACCTGATAGTTGAGGTCCCACCACTTCCTCAGATGATCCTTCCTCCACCTCCAAGCCTGCCCAGTGATGGGATGGGGGTGCCTCCCCCATTCCCATTGTGACTCTCCTGGGTCCTCCCATGCGGGGCTGGCTCCGACACTTCCTTTCCACCTGGTCCGCTGTCACCACAGACAGGTGGATCCTTGAGGTGATCGGTCAGGGTCTGCCGCTACAGTTCGAGGCTCAGCCTCCTTGCCAAGCCTGTACCCCATGGGAGGACATGGTGCCTGCCAACATGTTGTCAGCCCTTCAGGAAGACATTGTCCAGCTCCTCCAGAAGGAGGTAGTGGCCGCAGTCCTGGACCCTCCTGTAAGCACAGGGTTTGTTTCCAGGTACTTCCTGGTCCCAAAACAGATGGGATGCTGGTGTCCCATCTTAGATCTACATGACCTGAACAAATTCCTTGAGTCACACACTTTCAGGATGGTCACTCTGTCTCAGATTATTCCATCCTTGGAGCAGAACATGTGGTTCTGCTTTCTGGATCTTCAGGACACATTCTTTCACATTCCCATTCATCTGTCCCACCGCTGGTTCCTGTGGTTCCATGCAGAGGGGATTCCTTACGAATTCCAGGCCATGCCCTTTGGCCTCTCCTTGGCTCCCAGGATCTTCACCAAGTGCATTGCAGTGGTGGCAGCCTACCTGAGGAGCTGAGGGGTTTGGGTGTATCCCTACCTGGATAACTGGCTTATAGCAGGTCCCTCCAGGGCAGAGGTGGAGCAGTCCAGGGATATGACCCTCCAGACCTGCTTGTCCCATGGCCTCCTGGTGAACAAGGCCAAGCCAGAGCTCATACCTTCGCAGGTGATGCACTTCATCTGGGTAGAGTTCAACTCTTGTAGAACCAGGGCTCGGCTTCCAGTGGACCAGGTGGAGGCTCTCTCCTCCTTCGCCCAGTCATTTCGGGTTGGGCAGCTGCGCCCTGCTCCAGATTTCCTGCACCTCCTGGGATACATGGCGGCATGCACCAGCATGATCCGTTGGGCCTGATGGAGAATGCACGCTCTGCAGTAGAAGCTTGCCCGTCAATGGTCTCAGCGCCAGGGCCACTTCAACCAGCCAGTCACTGTGATCCAGCTGATGTGGAGCACCCTCCAGTGGTGGTTAGTCCTAGAACATCTGCAGGAAAGGATCCCATTTGTCCGCCCAGAGCTGATGGTCACCATCATGACTGATGCCTCCCTGATGGGCTGGGGTGCCCACCTGCGGGAGCACAGAGTCCACGGACTCTGGATCCCTGAGAAGTCCCAATGCCATATCAAACTGCTGGAGCTTCAGGCAGTTTGGCACTTGCTGACAGCCTTTGCTCCTCACATTTGGGATCAGGTCGTTCAGGTTCAGACTAACACCACCACAACCATGTACTACCTCAATAAACAGGGTGAGACGCACTCCCTTCCTCTGTGAAGGGAAGCTCTCCATGTCTAGACCCTTGTGTTCAGCCTGGACACTGATCTCCTGGCCAGCCATGTGGTCAGCATCCCCAACCAGCTGGTGGACACCCTCAGCAGTGTGGACGAGGCATCTCTCAAGTGGTCTCTCCAGCCTGAAGTAGTACACAGCCTGTTCTCCCAATGGTACACCCCTCTGGTGGATCTGTTTGCCTCCAGGGAGAACACAAAGCTGAGGTTGTATTGTGCCAGCCCCCTTCAGCAAGGAACACTGCAGAGGGATGCCTTCTCAAGGCCCTGGACCCCAAGCCTCCTCTGTGCCATCCCTCTGTTTCCTCTGATCCACAAGGTGCTGATCAAAGCCAGGAGGGACAAGGCACAGATGATCCTGGTGGCTCTGGACTGACCCCTCCAGTTCTGGCACCTCAATCTCCTCGGCTTCAGCAGCAGGTACCCATGGCATCTTCCTGTCCATCTGGACCTGCTCTCTTGCAGTCAAGGGAATGTACTCCATCCAGACCTTTGATCCCTGCATCTGACAGCCTGGTTCCTGAGCGGCTAGAGTTCCAGGCTTTGGGTCTCACCGAAGATGTCCTCTCCGTGGTCAAAGCTTCTCTGAAGGAGTCGACCCAAAAATCCTATGCCTTCAAATGGAAGAGGCTCTCCATTTGGTGCCAGGGCAAGGAACTTGACCCTTTACCTTGTCCAGTGGCTAGCATTCTCAACTACCTTTGGTACCTCTCCCAGTCAGGCTTTCAGTCAATGACTCTTAAGGTGCACCTGGCAGCCATCTTTGCATATCGGACATGGGCTGGTATGCCATCGGTGGCACAGGAGAAGGTGGTCTGGTGCTTTTTTAAATGCCTTGACCACATTTCCTCTCCAGTGCATGAATCACTACCACCTTGGGACTTTGTTGCTGGTGTTGGCAAAGCTCATGAGCAAGCCATTTGAACCAATGCACCAAGAACAGGTGTGACATCTCTCACCTGTTGTGGAAGACCACCTTCCTGGTGACTGTGATGTCAGCCAAAAGGATCAGTGAGCTCCAGGCAATCTCGGTGGAATCTCCTTACCTGGTCTTCCACAGGGACAAGGTTGTCCTTCACCCCAACCCGAAGTTCCTCCCGATGGTTGTGTCTGAGTTTCACCTTAACCAGGTGATCAGTCTCCCAGTGTACTTCACCAACCACACCTCAGAGGCTGAGCACAGGCTTCATACTTTGAATCTGCAGCGAGCGTTCACTTACTATAAGGAGCACATGGCTGGAGTTCAGGGAGAGGTTCACCAGCTATTTGTCACCTACACTGAAGCCACACCTGGCAGACCGGCAGCTAAGCAGATGATTGTCAGGTGGATTGTATCCTGCATTGACCACTGCTATAGGTTGGCCGGTAGGGAACCTCCTGTAGGGCTAAGGGCTCATTCCACCCATCATACTGCTGCCTCAGTGGCTGCTTCCAGGGATGTCCTTATCCAGGAAATCTGAAGGACTGCTACCTGGAAGTCAGCACACACTTTCATTTCCCACTACCACATCAACCTTGAGTCACACCGGGATGCTGTTTTTGGGGCCTCAGTTCTCCGATCTCTATTTCCTAAATAGGGGGTTGCACCTTTCCCCCTCCTCCCGGAGAACTGCTAGGAGTCTGCCAGAAATGTGGATAGTACATCATATCCATGTCCCTAAAAAACAGGTTACTCACCTGTAACAGTAGTTCTAGGAGTGGTATATGATATGCAGCCACAATGACCCACCTGACCTCTTCAGGCAAGTGGCACACTGGTTTTGCTTCCAGCAGGTAAGATCTGACGTCACAGGGCGGTGCTGAGGGACTTACCACCTGGGTGGGTGGGAGGAGTCAGCTTGAAGATGATCTGGTGAGCCTTAGAGAGAAAGGAACATTATCAGAAGTGTGGATGTACAATCATATACCACTCCTAGAACTATAGTTACAGGTGAGTAACCTGTTTTTCCTCCACTCACAGTCAGAACTTATTTTTAAATCTTGCTGCTAATAAACAAGATCCTAGTTTGTATGGCACCATCAAATCAATCAGAATCTGAGCATGGCATACCCTTCGCCATACAGTACTTTAGTGTCCACAAAACAAACTCAGCCTTCTGAGGATGTTGGATGTCCCCACTGGATGCAGTACTAGCTTGACATTCAGGTGGTCTAGTCAGACAGACCTCCTCTGCAGTGTCCCTTAAAAGTTACATGCTGCTGGATCCATGGAGCCAAATCAAGGGGGAGTGCTCCGGCATGCTGGTAACCCAAGTTTGCACTCCTAGCTCGAGACATCAAAGGTGGAGACTGGCAGGGAGGGTTTGCAGTCCTCCTGGTGGGGCTCCTGCTGCACCACATTGTAGGTATGGTGGATTTGCCTTTGATGCCTATGCAGCAGCTTGCATGAGGCTGTTGGAGAGCAGGGACAGAAAAGACAGAAATGTTGCGCTGGAATGCAAGATGATGGCCTCGCAGTCCCTTTCCGTGCCAATGTATGCTCCAGTGTGCCTTCAGTTTAATACCTTAGCCTCTGCCCAACAAGAGTACGCTCCTCCTCTAGGTCATAAGGAGGCCCCAAGTAAGGACTGGCCAGCCAGCTGGATGGCACAGCAAGTGGATCCAGGTAATGATCATTCAGGATGACCAGGGGGGGCCCCCAGAAGGGACAAGCCACCACCACTGATGAGAGACTGATGTCTGGACAGGTCTCCATGAGGAAGTGAGAGGTGATTCTGGTGGGTAGCAGGAGTATCTGAGGCCAAAGGAGTGGGGTGCCAGTGCGTACAGCAAGTGAAAGTAGCAATAAAATGTAAATGCCAATGGAAAGCTCTTTCAAAAGAGGTATTACGCTGACCTGTAGGTATCAGCAGTTCAAAGATATCTCTGTCTAAATCTGTTCTACCTGTAATAGTTTGAGGTCTTTTTTCTGCATGTGAGTATTTAGTGCTCCTGAAAGGTTGTGGATTGGCAGCACTGGAAACTGAAACCTACTGTCTATCCATATGACAGATACAAGGGAGATCAACCCTGTCATGGAGGGCCTCCCACCTAGGTGAGAGGTGACTCCATGTCCATTCATTCCTTGGCCTGTCATGTGAGACTGCTAACAAGGTGGTCAATTATTGCTAGTTGTGTTGGTTTTGCGATGCATGCAAACTCACACTAGGATCTGGACTGATTTCATCACAACTTGTTTCATATAGGCCTATAGGCCACTGAATAACCCTCAGGTGATAATGGCTTTGGTCCATAACAACTACTGACCTGGGCTGGATTTTGATTTTATTTTTTTGCTGTGTTTTAGCTCCACTGTGCAGTGGGTGGATGTACTGCCTCCTGCCAATGTTGGCTGTCATGGTACTCAGGTAGAGGAGATTTACTCTCTAGTGTCCCCTGCTGCTTTCCTCCTCCCTACAAGGCCATTGGAGCAAGATCTTCTGTCCAAGTAGAAGCAAGCGCCCTGCCATGCGCTTTGCAACATCTCCCTCCCATACACACCATCTGTGGCGCTACCACCTGTACTCCTACAGCTGGTAGTGATAGAGCAAAGCAATGCAGTATTCCCTCCCTGGAGGAGAGTGTGCTGAGGGATGCTTGATCCTCCTCTTCCCGCTGGCCCCTGAAGTCCCGGGTTTGTTGCTGAACCTTGGCCACTGGCATCGCAAGCAGCAGTGGTAGCCTGGGCTGGATTTGAACAAGTGACCTAGAGGCGAAATGCTTCATAACCCCATAAAAATCCACTGAGCCATCCAGTTCTGTCTTTAATAAAGGCTGCAGCCATTTCATGGAACCTTGAGACAGGTAGTGATGTCACTGCTGGACAAGTTTTGCTTAACAACATAAAGTGTGCCCAACTGTGGCATGTCTTTCTGTCTCAAGGTTCCATGGAATGGCTGTTGGACAGATCATTGCCACTCATGATGCCAGCTACCTGGCTTCGGGAATGAGCCTGAAACATTGGGGTCAGGAGTTGGGCAACTATGGGTACACTGTCCTCCTCCTGGTAAAGAGAGATGCTGCCTCCACTGCTTTACTGCCACATGGGTGACCACAGGTGGCAGTGCAGCTAGAGTTGCAAGTGAGAGGGGGAGCTTCCACTGTGTATACCATTGCTACCGCAACAGTAAGACAGTGAAGAGCAGTACAGTGACAGAATCGGCTGTATGCTGTACTGGTCCAATGTCTTACCGACACCACCATGTCTGGGGAGTTCGTCCCCTCCCTGAAACAACTACGAGTTGGTAATCTTTAGTGTGGGGGTGCAGGGGGTAGAGTCCCCCACATGGAGAGTGCGGGGGATAAAGTCCCGCTCAAAAAAACACTTATGTTCCTGGACGGCACAGTGCTGACTGTCGGCATTGTGCTGTCGCTGTAATGGCATTCGACTGGATTCCTGTTGATGCGGCTTGGTAGAACCCTGCCACTGCACTCTGAAGCACCAGCACAAACTTCTGTGCGCGTGCACACCATAGACCCCATGCGGTTGGCCTCCCATGAGGGTGGGCATGGCAGTAAAGCAGAAATATCCCAGAGCAGGCTGAATGACATCAGCACATCAGCATTCTCTGACCCCCTCCCCCACCCAGAGCCAACTGGACATCCCCTCCTGACACTGCACTGTCCTGCAGGAGGATGCTGGTAGCATGGAGGGGGAAGTGCACGGGAACAGGGGGGTAAGGATGGAGATGGTAAGCATGGAGCTCAGACTAGACAGGCACTGCTGACATCTGTAAGTAAGCCCAATACTTCAATTAAAAGTGCTTTTCTTGGGATTCCAGAATGCAAGTGATCCTGGGCACTGACATTCCCTTTTAATAGTGTAGCGTTTCGGAGTCCTTATTTCTTTAAACTTGTTCAAGGACCTTTGACTCAGTCCCAGCAAACTTTCACATTGGAAATGCTAGACAGAAGAATATAGACACCAAGGTTCTGGCACACACAAACTCAAAAGAGAAATGCATAATATTATAAAAACTTTAATTTAAAACCGTGAAACACAAAGGCCTGACATGTTTGGGACTGGCCAGCAGTCCGTTCTCAAAGGCTGAAGGATGTCTAATGAACACCAAACTTAAATAGAACCATTCATCAACTCACACTAATAATTAAATTAATTAAAACAGAAAATCCAACAACAATCTTTCAGTTTCAAATACAAATACAGCAATTGAATCACATTAATTATCAGAGTCTCATTGAAATGCATTAATTCTAATGAGAAAAAACAAATCAAAACAAAAAAGGGGAGGGGGAATGGGAAAAACGAGAAAAAAGGAGGTAAAACAATCTCATCAGCATCTTTTAAACAGCAGAACTACAAGATAACAAACATCTTAGCATTGTTTAAGATATGGATACAGTTCTAAAGAACCATTTAATCCAGGACTCCTATATGCTTTTAATGTTAAGATCCAAAAGTTTTCTGTCCGTAAAACAAGGTTATTATAATCCCCACTTCTCGGGCTACAGCATACTTTGTCAATTGCCATAAATTTAAAGGAATGTAAATCAGGCTCATTCGTTGTAATTATATGAGCTGCTGTGGCACAAGTACCATCTTTTTTTTGGATCGCTCGAATGTGTTCCCCTGTTCTAATTTTAACATTTCTGATGGTCTTTCCTACATAAAAAGCCATACCTTTACAAGTAGCCAAATGTATAACCCCCTTGGTATCACATGTTATGCATTGCCTTACCTCGAAGCTCTTTATATTATTAACACTAGAAAACAATTTTTCCTGAAGAATAAAATCAAAATAACTACATTTTCTGCATCTAAAATTCCCCTTAGTTTTACTAAGCCATGTATCTTTCTGTTTAGTTTTAAAATGGTTTTGTGTTAACAAATCTCCTAATGTGGGTACTTTTTTAAAACAAAATCTGGCTGGTGCATGTACTACTTCTCGTAGTCCTGGTTCTACTCCCAGCACATGCCAATGTTTCCTAACCATATTTTCAAATTCATTGGCATGTGCTGAGAAGTCCATTACAAAATTAAAATGATTTTCTGTTTCCATGACTCTATTTTTATTTTGTAATAGGGTCCTTCTATCAGTGTCTCTTGCTCTTAAATGGGCTTTATATATATTGTTTTTTCCATATCCCCTCTGTATCAAACTCTCGGTTAAAATCTCCGCCCCTTTTTCAAAGTCTTTTAATTCTGTGCAGTTTTTTTCATTCTGAGGAACTGACCTATGGGTATATTGCTCTTAACAGCTCTCTGGCTTATTGCTGGGGGGGATCAGATCCTTACCTCTGAACGGGTGCGTAACCTGGGAGTGGTACTTGACGACGGGCTGACTCTTCATCTTCAGGTGTCAGCAGTCGTTAAGTCTGCATTCTACCATTTTAGGAACATTGCCAGGGTGAAACACCTTGTTCCATCCAGCGATTTACCCGTGTTGGTCCATGCCTTCGTGACCTCATGCCTTGACTACTGCAACTCCCTGTACTTGGGGCTTCCTGGGGTTGACATCCGCCGCTTGCAGCTAGTGCAGAATGCTGCTGCAAGGTTATTGACAGGGGTAACTAGAAGGACACGTATTACCTCTGTGCTACACGATCTGCACTGGCTGTCTATACAGTGGCGGATCACCTTTAAAGTAGGTCTTTTGACCTTCAAAGCCCTGCACGGACTCGGCCCCGACTACTTGAAAGAGCTTCTGATTCCTTACTGCCACGTACGATGGTCTCCGCTCTAGCTGATTTAGGTTGCTAGAGGTTCCGAGGGTTATATTGAAGTCTTCTGGGGCCAGGGCTTTTGTGTTTGTGGCCCCAGCCCTCTGGAACTCTCTGCCTCGCCGGCTTAGGGAATGCATGACCGTGGAATCCTTTAAGCGGGATTTTAAGACTTTTTTGTGGAATAAGGCCTTTATAAATTGATGCTGTTGTGAATGTTGATTTTATATGTATATTTCTGATTCTAATATTCATTTGTACAGCGCCTTGGTGCTTGAAAGGCGCTTAATAAATAAAGTTTTATTTATTATTTATTTATTTAACATGTGTGGGGTGGCAACTACTCACCAAAAGAATAGTGTTTCCTTCTACTTCTTTTCAAAATAAAGTAGTTTTTAGTGTTCTCTTCTCTGTTATGTTAATCATTAAATCTAAAGAAGTTACTGCTTCGTTGGAACTTGTGGCTGTGAATTTAAGATGTGGATTTGACTCATGTAAATATTTAACAAAAACATCAAGGCTATTTGTATCTCCCTGCCACAAAACAAATATGTCATCAATAAAACTTTTCCAACACAGTAACTGTCTAGTAAAAAGATTCATATCTTCATTAAAAATAAAATCCTCCTCCCATTTACCAACGAACAAATTAGCAACTAATGGTGCACAAATGGCTCCCATTACCGTTCCCCGTACCTGTAAAAACAGTTCCTCATTGAAAACAAACAAATTGCATTTCAAAACACATTCTAACAATTTAATGAAAAAATCAGAAATATTAATATTAGTCCGATTAAGAAAAAAGCTGCTGCATCTAGAGCTCCTTCATGTGGAATGTTCGTATATAAAGATTCAATGTCCAGGGTCACTAAAAGAGTATTATCTGGTATCAAAAGATTTTCAAAAAAATTCAAAATCTCCTTAGTATCTTTAATATATTAAGGCAAGCTAAAAACAAGAGGTTTCAAAAAAGGAATCACAATATCTGCATAAGGGCTCTGTAAGTGAACCTATGCCACTTACTATAGGGCATCCTGGTGGATTGTTCAAAGTTTTGTGAACTTTGGGGAGAATGTAGAAAGTGGCTCTGATGGGATTCGAAACAGTGGGATAGTCTTTCACATTTCAATCAATTAGTCCTTTAAGAAAGGAATCCCCAATAATTTCATCAGTCCCAAACTTGAATTCATATGTTGGATCTTCCTTAATTTTAATATAATAGCTGGTATCACAAATTTGTCTGTAGACTCCTCTGACATATGATTCTTTAGTTATCAGTACTACTGCACCTCCTTTGTCGCTTGTTTAATAATTATGTCCATATCCTGTTGTAAAGTGCCAATAGCTTCCCTTTCGATAGGTTTCAGATTATTATAAAAAACGTAGTTTGGTGATGAACAAAAAATGAAAATGACGTACCTACCGTAATTATGATCTTTCTGTGTATCTTCACCATTCATCACTGTTGGGTATCTGCCGGAGGTCAGGACCCTGCGGGAGCTTGTTTTTTTTTTTTAAGGTAGGCAGAGCCGACACACCATCGGCGCAACCCTCGAGGCAGACGCACTGCGTGGCGCTCGCGGGTTGGCCGTTAGGCTGTGTCGACTCTGCCTGCCTGCCAGTTCTGAGTCGCCGGAGAGGTACGAGGAAGGGAGTGGAGGGTGGGACAAGGAAGTCCAAGGGACAGAAAAAGGAAAAGATGTATGAACTAAAAGGAGAAATAATGACTGAGAGGACAGAAAAGAGAAGAGTTGGAAACTAAAGGGGATTGGGAGGTGCCCCAATCTCTGGAAAAGGAAGAGGGAGGTAGGATGGGTAAAGAATTTAGGAAGAGAGGGGAGAAGGTTAACACATCCCAGACCCTGGTCCATCTCCAGATTGTATAGGAACTGCAAGGAGTAGCAAAGGCTTTCTGCCAGAATTCAAGGCACGGAATAGCTGGCAAACACTCCAGATAAGCAGAGTCGGCTATTCTGGAAGAAGGACAGGGTACAGAGATTCAACACCCTCTCAAGGAAAGATGTTTGGTGAAAAAAAGGGATTTTTTTTTTTATTTCAAGGATAAATAGGTTGGATGAAAACAGGGAGGAGGAGAGAAAGGAGGGCAACTGCCAACTCCTACCCCACAGGGGTGGAGCTAAGGCACTGGAGAAGGAGTGCCCCTCGAGCTGTCCACTCTCCCTGAAACATTATCCCCCTGTGTGCCCCTGTTTTACCCTACTCCTAAGGAGGAGAGGGGGAAGGGAAGGCACAGAGAGGGAGGGGGACCCAGAGACTGAGGCCCCAGGGGGATGGAGGGTGGGATTGTGATGAATGAAGATGCACAGAAAGATCATAATTACGGTAGGTATGTAATTTTCATATCTTATCTGTGTCAATCTTCACCATTCATCACTGTTGGGTGAGTACCGAGCCCCCCCCCCGAAGGGGGTTTTCTTTTTTCACCCTAAGGGATAAAATCCCTTAGCCCTCAGTGGGTGACACACTAAGGGGGGGAACCTTCAGTGACTGGAGAGGCCCGAGAGTGGGGAGAGAGAGAGACGGAGTCCCCCCGGAGGGGGAAGGAAGTTGGCCCGACAAGAGCCATCTCGCTCTGCCGGAGAAGAGATAGGGTCACTGGTGAGTGGAGTTAATCACCCTACGCCGGGCCAAGGGTGACAACCGGGAAAGACGCAGACATGCTGTCCACCTAGTGCAGATTGCTGTCCCTATGACCCTGGTAGCTACCTCGTTGGCATCATAGGATGCCCTCGTTTGGTGCCTTGCTAGCACCAGGCCACGTGCAGAGAGTGCAATGGCTTGTTTGGTTTGCTCTGTGTCAGGCAACAGGCTAGGAGCTGAGCAAGCCTGGACCACAAGAACCTGTCATAGGCTGCACAGTGGGCCTGATGTGCAGAAATAGAAAGAGGTAACCGTGCCGAGTAGAAAGTCCTCCTACCCCAGAAGTCAAAATCCGAGGAGTCTTGATCTGGGGGCCAGTCACGGTGAAGGGTGCGAAGCCCATCAGGAGTATCCAACTGTGTCAATCCAGACTGTGGATGAGGCATGGAACCTGGAGACTCCACGGGTGCGCAATACCTCTGGCTGAGATCCCTTGGGGCAGGAACTCCAGAGAAGGGCCTCTGCCAGGAAGGCAACGACGCCTCCCGAAAGGGAGCCAGCCAGGGCGGCACCACAAGGGTGGCCTCGCCAAAATCACCTAGAAAGGCATGCACCGAGTGCTGAGGATTGCTGGTAGTGGAAGGAGTAAGGTGCAAGTCCTCCAACATCCTCATGAGGAATCGCTGATACTCAGCAAGATCAGCAGCTGGAGAGATGTGGACAGAAGTTTCCTCTCCCCCAGAAGTCAGGGATGAGGAGCTGGAGGTCACCGGCTGTTCAGTGGGTGGCTGCACTGGGGGAGGTTGAAAAACCTGGCTGTCCATCACCCTAACGTAAGCAGGGACCCAAGCAGCCATTGCTCTGAACTGCTCCAAAGTGAGAGGCCCGCTAGGACCCAGGATGCCTGGGAGTGCAGGAGAGTGTGGCAGAGAGATGGGGACAGAACCGAGATGTTGGCTGACCTCCGCCTGGGCTAAGGAGCGGAACGTGGGCACCCACGGAAAAAGGTGCCCCGGAAGACCCCACAGCTGACAGCTGAACAACCATATCAATACTGCCTTGGCAGCGTCCGGAAGAATCCCTCCTGTGATGTGACCGGGGCCATATAGGTCCAGAAGGACAGTCCCCTACCTCAAAAGAATGGGACTCTCTCAAAGAGACAGAGGAGGAAGAGTGGAGATCCGCACTACGGCTTCTCCCAGAGCCCGGGTGGACCCTGGAAAAAGGCTGACGGGTCAACCCTACACCCCTCGACCCCTCGGAGTCCGAAAGAGCCCTCCTCCTCGAGAGGACCAGCCTAGGTAGCTGGCATCTCTGGGCAGCTCCCGAAGGGGCTATCCAGGGCACAGTACCCTCCCCTCCTGTAGGTGCTCTGATCAGCCCCAAAGTTGGGTGATCTAGGCACACCACTGGTGAGGGTACCACTACTGAGGGGTCAGTGAAACCGCCAAGACCAGGCTGCAGAGCTATGGTGGCCTGCACCACTGCCTGCTGGTCAGCACCCTTGACCCTAGTCTCGGTAGCCACTGACCCTACCTCAGAAGGGGGCTGACTCCGCCTTGTCGAGGAGACTACTGGACTACCCATATCAACAGCCAACCCCAAAGGGTCAGACTGTACGTCTGACTCAGAGCTCAACTCCACCTCCGAGGAGGTAGAGTCCGAGGCCCTGTGCCAAACCGTGGGAGGGCGGGCAGTGCCATCCTTGCCAAACAGGCCCAGAGACCAAAGCTGTGTCTGAGATGGTGCCAGCGCCTCCCACAGCCCCGCGAGTGGAATCCACAGGAGACACGGCCCCAGCCCGAACAAGAGGTCCAGAGCCGGGACCAGTTATGGCGCCATCCATTCCCACAGCGCCGGCGGGCGGAGACGGTGCTGATGACAGCCCTGACGGCACCATCGGCACCGGCGATGGTGCCGCCTTCCGGCACCGCGGCGATGCCAAAAGGGCAGGGGCAGCTCAGAGGACGGCGCCGACAGCAGACAAAGTGCCGAGGATGGCGCCGGCCAGCTCCCCGGCGCCACGAACAGCATCGAGGGCAGGGGCGGTGCCAATGATGGCACCAACAGAGGAATCTGAAGGCCCCATGGCACCAAGCCTCGAGGACATGGTGCCGTGCTCAACCTCAGTGCCGAGGACTGTGCTGAGGTGAGACATGGAAAAAGACGGCGCTGTAGCATCTCCCACGGTGCCACTAGCAGTGTCGGCACCATGAATGGCTCTGACAGAGGCCACGGCACCATGCGACAAGTCAGCTCCAACAACGACTCCGTTGGGACTCACGGCGCCGTGAACAGCACCAAGGCCCTGGCAGCGGGCCGGCGGCATTGAGGACAGCGCCAGCCCAGGCCCTTGTGACCTGCGGGTCCGACACCAGGGGAGCTTCACCCCAAAGGGGTGATTGCCATGGCGGCGCCTCCGCCCACCCCGGAAGGAGCAGAACAGGCCTCCTGTGCCGCTGAAGAAGCCTCAGCAATGGCTAGGCTACAAGTAGCCAAAGCTCCCTCCTCCTCAGTCTGTATAGAACTGGGAGGGGACCCGGAGGAAAGGCTGAGAGAGCGTGGCTTGGCCCGACAAGTGCTCACCCAACCCCCGAAAGTCAGTGGAGTTCGCCCCATTTTCCACGCACGCTGCTCAATGACCCGGTGGTCCATGGAGAAACAGGCGTCACATGAATCCATGTCATGAAGCGGGCCAAGACATGAAAGACCCTGGTCTTGCTGGTCGGTGACGGAAAACTTTCGGCCGCATGGGCACCATCACATGGGGGGGCCGACCCGTCTTAGAAGATTTCTTGCCCTCCGACCAAGACATGACCTACGGGGGAAAAAAACACCAAAAACAGACTCGACATCACAGAAAAATATAATAATGGAAAGATCTTATTGGGCGACATCGAGTATAGCAACACAGAACCGGCAGGAGGAACCGACGGACTTCGGCACCAAGAAAATTGCGAAGCAGGCCTCAATCTTCTTTCAGCATCCCACGAGGTGACCTCTACAGTGGGGGACAAAGAACTGGCAGGCAGGAGGAGTCGACACAGCCTAATGGCCAACCCACAGGCGCCACGTAGTGCGTCAGCCTCGAGGGCGGCACCGATGCTCTGTCGGCTCCGCCTACCTTAAAAGAAAAAAGCTCCCACGGGGTCCTGACCTCTGGCAGATACCCAACAGTGATGAATGGTGAAGATTGACACAGATAAGATCTTTCTGTATCCTTCTCAACTAACTCTTTAAAAATAGTAACCGCTGCACATGGGGGGCCACCAAACCGAGGGATTTTTAAATTGATTAAAACTAATGTCACAAAGTCCCACTTCATTCCCATCTTGATTCAACATGTCTCTTTTAGAATAAAAAGCTTTGATGTTTAATTTTCGACAGTTCAAATGCAAATCAATCAAAGTCTGTACTCGATTAAAAGGAGCTGTTGGCGCAAATCCCAATCCCTTTTTCAATAAGTCTGTCTCCCCTATAGACAATTCATGTGAGGAGAGGTTAATAATTTGGCTGACAGAGGGGTCAGAAATGAAATTTCTTACCTCCTCTGTTGATTCCGGTCTCTGGTTCCAAAAGGCTTCCTCCATAGATTCCTCCCCTTGTAATGTCCTTGATATGTTCTGTTACCATAATGTCATCCTGTTTCTCATTCCTCATTGTGTTGTTCTTCTCTTCGAAAATCTCACGGTCTCTTCTGAAACCTTGGGCTTCTTCCTAAAGGAGGTGGGACATAAGGTGCCGAATGTGTTTGATGCTCCATTACTGGTTGTGGTTCTAAAGTAGACTGTTCCCTCTGAAAAGGATGTTGACGTACATTCTCTCCCTCTGTATCACTGTAGTCTGTACTAATATCAGTAGAATATTCAAATGAAAATTTTTGCTTTTATTTTTCAAAATACCTTTCCGTTGATTATTCTTCCATATAAAGACAGTCCCTCTTTCAAAGTCCCCTTTGTCTCGTTGAAATTTGGTCATTTTGATTTTTTGTATTTCTATCTTTCATCTAGTTTAGAAATGGATTCCTTCAATCTTAAGTTAAATTTATCAAAATCAGCATGTGTACGAAATGTCAGTACTTCCGCCTCTTGTTTTTTAATTTCTTCTCTGATTACTAGTTCTTTTTCCTTGCTATATTTAATAATAAGCTGCATCAATTTAAAACTTGCATCTTAAAGGATATTCTCACACTCTTGAATAGAAGCTTGACTCTTAGTTCCACAAGCTGGATCCTTAAGCAGTCTTAAGCCTCTTGGAACTCTTTTTACTTCAAGGTATGCCTCCAAAGTAGTACTGTTCCAAAAGAGGCTTCTGAATTGATGCGTTAAACTTTCTAAATTTCTAAACATTTCTGTTAATGACTGCATGGCTTGTGAGGTAATATTCAGTCCATTGTCTGGATTTAAAAACAGATTATAATTAGTAGCAGTCTTGAGTAATTGTTCCATATAAGCTAATGGATTTGTTTGTGAATCATTCTCTGTTGTTGGAAAAAACAAATTTGGAGTATTCTCATAAGACATCTTTGTAACTGCTAATCACGGTACTACAACTTCTAAAATAAAAATGCATATTTTCTCTAGTTTTATGGGGTAAGGATACAGGAAACAATTATGCTGTTAAAGAATAAAAATCGGCCTTTACCTGTAAATAAACTCCTTTACCCCAACCCGTGCATGTCACTGAAAACACAGACTATTTCCCAAATGAGTGCGCACTGGGACATGGCGCCGTAGCCCGAGAGGTGGGGATTATAATAACCTTGTTTTACGGAGAGAAAACTTTTGGATCTTAACATTAAAAGCATATATTAGTCCTGGAATAAATGGTTCTTTAGAGCTGTATCCATATCTTAAACGACGCTAAGATGTTTGTTATCTTGTAGTTCTGATGTTTAAAAGATACTGATGAGATTGTTTTACCCCCTTTTTCTCAGTTTTTCCCATTCCCCCGCTGCTTTTTTTGTTTTTATGTGTTTTTTCTGATTAGAATTAATGCATTTCAATGAGACTGATAATTAATGTGATTCAGTTGCTGAATTTGTATTTGAAACTAAATATTTTTATTGGATTTTCTGTTTTTAATTAATTTAATTATTAGTGTGAGTTGATGAATTGTTTTATTTAAGTTTGGTGTTCATTAGACATCCTTCAGCCTTTGAGAAAGGACTGTTGGTCAGTCCAAAACATGTCAGGCCTTTGTGTTTCACGGTTTTAAATTAAAGTTTTTATAATATTATGTGTTTCTCTTTTGAGTTTGTGTCTGCCAGAACCTTGGTGTCTACAGTCTTGTATAGTTGGTTCTTAGAGCACCACGTCCCAGTGCACACTCATTTGGGAAATAGACAGAAGAATATTATGGGTTTATTTTGTGCCATCCAGGCATTGGCAATATTCAGTATTATGTGAAATCCACAGAAACATAGAAAATCAATCAGATAAAGGCCTACAGGTACAGCCAGTCCTCCAGGGCTTGTTATATTTTGGGACTATGCCCCTGTTACTCCTCCCTGCTTTCCTCCTTAAACCGTCTATCCCCATGTTCCTCTCTCATCCCTTATTAAACCCTTCCAATGTTTCACAATGACCTCCTCCAAAAGTTTCCAGTCTGTCACCACATTTTCTGGGGGAAAAGGGTACATCTAACAATGTGGATACAGTTCACTATCCTCTCTCTGATAGTTCTGCTGGAAACAGCAATGTCATCAGAAATCTTTAAGTTAAGCTCCTCCCACCACCCAGGTGGAATATCCTCTGGCGCAGCCCCGTGATGTCAGATCTCTCTCTCTGCTGGAAAGGACAAGTCTTTCTTCGCAGCTCCACAGTGTTGAAGGATTCTAGAATTTCAACTGCTTTTCGGGTGAATCTGCAACTGTTTCAGTCTGCTTTCATTATTAAAGCTTTCTTAAGTCTTCAGACTCCACTTCACAATCGCAATTGATGATGGAGAACATGAAATTATGTTTTAAGTTCTGCATTCATTGTAAGAAGAAAATGTTGGCCAGGAATCCGCATGACATCTGTCTGTACTGCCTTGGTGATCAACATGACGTTGAGGGATGCAGTTCATGCTGAGCCATGCTGCCTACCTCCACTGAAGACTTGAAGGTTTGATTGACCCTTAATCAGCAAAAGACCGTAAGAAGGCCTCGGCAGTGGCAGGGTCAACTGCTGAGTTTGTATTCATGGAAGAAGAGATTGCAATGAGTTCCTTGTTGGTCTCTGGTCTGTTCCTGGCTGGGGCCAGCGTTGGAGGGTCATTCTCTGATGAGTTCAGGGAAATGTGTCTAATCCTCTAGACCTTTGGGGAGAGCCCTGCATACTGTAACAGAAAACACAAAAAATGTCATGACTTCCATAGGCTTGGGAAAGATCACATTCTTCCCACTCTTTTGACTGCCGTGACTGCTCAGCCTTGGTCAAGTTCTCTATGGTTGAGGAGATGGTCGAGGGCTTCACAGTAACACTGTTGGTCCTGTTGATCTCGACTCCAGTCAAGCAGGTGGTTGGGATTTTTCTTGAGCATGTCAACTGACTAGTGGAGAAGTCAATCTCCCAGACTCCTGTGTTCCCTGTCCTCACCCAGGAGGTTGAGACTCAGTTGGTACGCTCAGCTGAGTTGCTTTGGGAGCAGCCTCCATTTGCAGTTGTGCCTCTGAAGCCTATTGTGCTAAACCTGCCAAGGCAGGTGGTTTATACAAACTGTCTGGATGACACCCATCAATGCTGACCCTTGGATTGATGGTTGAGGTTGAGACATGATTAGTGCTATCAATCCCGCTCGACCAGTAGATGCCACCATCAAGTTTGTCAGCCGGGGCAAAAAGAGGAGGGAAGAGGTGGTGGTGGTGTCACTGCAGCCCCTACGGCTTGACCTCCAAGGTTGCACAATGATGGATTGTTTGGTGTCATCTCCCCTCCCATCCATTCTTTGTACCAGCTTCCATTGGGGCTTGGTTGTGCCATGTCTTCCACAGTGGCCCTCCCATTAACTTGGACAAGTGGGTTCTAGAAGGGGTGGGCAAAGGCTTGGCTCTGGATTTCGAGGATCTCCCACCATACTGACTCCAAGATCAACAGGAGTCAAGGGTACCAAAGGACATGCCATCTGTATTATGAGCTGACTTTGCTGGGCTTCTAAAACATGGGGCAATAGCCCATGTACCAGACACCCTGGTCATTCAGGAATATGTTATCTAGGTACTTCTTGATTCCAAAAAGGATGGGAGTTGGTTCCCTATACTGGATCTGCATGATCTCAACTAGTTCATGCAGAAGTGGAATCACAAGTTCTGGATGTTCACTCGGAATCAGACAGTACTGTCCCTGGAGCTGGGAATGTGGTTCTGCTCTCTAGACCTCCAGGACATATTCTTTCACATCCCAGTCTATCCATTCCACTACCAGTACCTTCAGTTCCTTGCAGAGGGGATCCTGTAGCAGTTCCAAATCATGCTCTTTGGCCTGTCTTCTGTGCCCAGGATTTTTATCAAGGGCTAGGCAGTGGTGGCAGCTTTCTTGTGGTGCAAAGGCATCAGAGTGTATCCCTAACTGGGATACAGGTAACTCAGACAAATGGGTTCTAGAAGTAGTGAGAAATCCTAACTGATAGCCAGGTCATTCAGAGAGGCTGTGGAGACGTCCAGGCATCTGGCCCTCCAGACCTGTCACCACTTCAGAGGTGGTCCTCTTGCAGGTGATCAGGCACAGCTAGATTTCCTGCAGGCCAAGGTCACCTTCTGGCAGAAAAGGCATTAGATCTTACCTCCTTTCCCAGATAATTTCAGGTTGGGCACTCATGCCCTCCCCAGGACTTCCTGTAGCTGCTGGGGTACATGGAATGCTCCACCTGTGTGATCCATTGGGCTCGCTGGTGGATGCACCACCTATTTTATTTTTTTATTTATTTCAGATCTCGGATTAACCATTTGAGCTCAAAGCTCTTCACATAGGTTCCACGTTAGTACATTTAGAACAAGTAGGTGATTATACAGAGGATTGAGACAATCAAGACAATAGAATTAGAATGAGAACATTTAGGTACATTTGGTCTTTAAACAAAGGAATGCAAAAAATACAGCAAAAACTAAAACTGGAATAAGTAAACACAGTCAGATACATACAGGAACAGACTAAATAACTATGCCCAACAGGGAGCCTGTTAGTTGTCAGCAACACAAGGGGGTTAGCAAATAGAAGTGCTGGAGAGGTGGGGTGGGGGGGTTGAGCCCCAAGTGCAGGGTGTCCGAGGGAGAGAGAGATCTGTTTGGCAGAAGGGCAGATGGTAGGAGATACTTTTGCTAGGTGCTAGCAATGACAAACACATTGAGATTCTTGTATTAAGTGGTTCTTTAGGTTCTTTTTTAAGGTCCACAGAGTGGGCAAGCTAATAATGTTTTCATGGAGGGAGTTGAACCACAACAGTGCCCAATAGGCAAGGGACTTTTGTCCTTGAGATGTATAACATTTTGGAGTCAGGAGGGACTGCGGTTCTGAATTTTGGGTGGGCCTGGGATTAATGCTGGGGACTAGGAGTTATTGGACCCCAGTTGGGAGCTGACCAAGGCAGATCTTTTTGGCCAGGAGGCAAGATTCATATTTTAAGCGACCAAAGAGCATTAGCCAGTGAGCCTTTGCATAAAGATCGCAGGTGTGGGTTAGTTGGTGTGCCCCTAAGATGAGCCTGCAGGCATTGTTAAGGGCAGTTTTTATACGTTGGAGGGCAGTATCTGTGGCAGATCCATATACTGGCAGTCCGTAGTCCACTAGGGAACCCACTGAACTGTGGACCACTGAGGGCTTCCGGGGTCAGGCTCTGCCTTTGGCGATAAAGTAGCCCTAAGCATTTGTTGATTGCTTTAGCTGTGATGTCTATGTGGATGGTGTAGGACAGCGAGCTGTCAAGAGTGATTCCAAGATATTTGAAGTGATGAACACGTTCAAGAGAAACACCAACCCTCTCGCACATTGATAGCTGGTAGTTTTTGTGCTCGTTCTTAAGGCTGGTGAACAACATAGTTTTTGTTTTTTTGTAGTTCATTATCAAGTTATGATTTTTGAACCACGACCCAACGCTGGTGAGGTCACATTGTAGCTGTTGCTCAAGAGCAGTGGGGTCAGAGCCATTAGATAAGATTTTTATTTATGAACGCTGTTCCAAAAGATCACAGTGCTGTACAATAAATAAAATTACTCGTACAGTAAAAATAAAAGTAAAATCAAACGATCATAAAATAATCATGAGTCTAAGATAACAGAGGATAACTATCATTAAAATCAGGAAAAGCTAGCTGAAACAAATAGGTTTTCAAGGCCGTTTTGAAACTCTCGATGGTCAGGCAGTCTCTGATCCAACGAGGCAGAGAATTCCACAGGATAGGGGCCACAACAGCAAAAGAGCGGACCCCAGACATCTTCAATCAAACCCTGGAAACCTCCAGCAATCCCTCATTGGAGGAACAGAGAGAACAGAGGGGGCAGTAGGGGCAGAGAAGATATTGCAAGTAGTGCGGACCCTGCCCATGTAGGGCTTTATTGGTCAACAACCCAACCTTGAAGGTGATCTGCCACTGCACAGGCAGCCAGTGCAGGCCGCGGAGCACTGGAGTGACGTGGCAAGATCTCAATAAGCCAGTCAGCAACCTGGCCGCTGCATTCTGCACTAGCTGCAGTCGTCAGATACTGTATCAACCCCCAGTAGCCCTAGGTAGAGGGCATTGCAGTAATCAAGGCATGAGGTTACAAAGGTTTAGATTAGCGTTGGAAGATCACCAGGTGGGATCAGGCACTTGATACGGGCGATGTTTCTCAGATGGAAAAAGGGGGTCTTAATGACAGCAGACACCTGAGATTTTAATGTCAGGCCACTGCTGAACACAATGCCCAGATTTCATGCCTGGTCATAGGTAAGCAGCTGGTCACCCCTGAGCCAAAGCCCGAATGGTTGGCCTGCTGACAGCCCCAAACCATGGCAACCTGGATCCACCACCAACACCTTGGTCTTGTCCAAGTTCAACTTCAGTCGGTTGGCACTCATCCAACCCTGGATCTCGGAGAGGCAGCTGTTAAATACCGAGACCATTCCATTCTGCTCGGGCACAAAGGACATGTAGAGCTGAGTGTCAACTGCATAGGGGGCCGAGGAATAAATCCCTGACACCACCCTCTGAGTCCTGCTGGTGAGGAATGATCGAATCCATCTGAAGACTGTACCAGACAGTCCACAGAGAATCCGCAGTCGGTTCAACAGCACCCCATGGTCTACAGTGTCAAATGCTGCAGAGTGATCAAGAAGGACCAAGATGGAAAGGCTCCCCTGATCCCTCGCTATCAGGAGATCATTAAGTACCTGAACAAGGGCAGTCCCAGTACTGTGCCTCTTCCTAAACTCGGACTGGAGAGGATCATAAACATTATGGGATGTTAAATGGTCATCCAGCAGCACCACAACCACCTTCTCAATAACCTTGCCCACAAAGGGCAGGTTAGAGACTGATCTGTAGTTCACTAAGGAGTCAGGGTCAAGGGAAGATTTCTTCAGAAGAGGTACCACTACCGCCTCATTCAGGGAGTCCAGAAACACCCCTGTCTTCAATGAGCACCAGACTATCTCAGCAAGGATCAGGCCAATAACTTCAATGCACCCCACTTGGAGGCACACTGGGCCCGTATCCAAACTATAGTAGGTTGGGCGCATATCCTGGACAACCCACACAATGTCTTTGATCGCCAACCGGCCAAAGTCAGACAAGATACACCCAGTGCTTGCCACCTCACCTGCAGTGGGAGTTGGGCCCACAGTGATCCCAACATCTAGATCATCTGGACCAGCTGGTCATGATGACCCAGCCGATGTGGGATGCCATCTAGTGGTAGCTCTCCTCACAACATCTGGAGGAGGGAATCCCATTTGTCCACCTAAACCTGTCTGTCATACTCAAGATAGCTACATCTCTGGTAGGGTAGGAAGCACACATGGGAGACCACAGTGCTGGTCATCCTGGAAGTCCAGGCACTACATCAACCTGCTGAAGCGTCATGCAGTGCATCTAGCTCTTTTGGAATGTGCTCTGTTAATACAGGGTCAGATCATCCAGGTCCACACGGACAACATGACTATCATGTTTTACTTAAACAGGCAGGGCAAGATGCACTCCTTTCCATTGTGTCAAGAGGCTCTTCACACTTGAACACTCATGCGCAGCCTGGGTGCAAATCTCTTGACAATCCATGTCATGAGAGAAAACAATCAGCTGGCGGATGTCTTGTCTGGGTTGGATGGATGTTGCATGAGTGGTCCCTGCATCAGGAAGTGTTAAACTACCTGTTTTCCAGGTGGGGAACCCCTCCGGTAGATCTGTTTGCCTCCCTGGAGAATGGAAAGTGGTGCTGTTCTGTGCCCAACCCCTACAGTCCAGGACGCTTTTGTGGGATGCTTTTGCAAGGCCTTGGAGTCTGGACCTTTTGTACAGCTGCCTTCCCTTTCTCTTGGTCCACAAGGTCATGGTCATGGCCTAGAAGAACAAGGCATGGATGATCCTGATGGTGCTAAACTGGCCCAGGCAATTCCAGTATCCAAATCTCCTAAGCCTTAACAGCAGACCTCCATAGAGGTTTGCTCTCTGCCAAGATCTGCAGACCAGATAACAGGGGAAGGTCCTGCTCCTGGACCTTCACTCCCTGCACCTCTCAGCCTGGTTCCTGAGTATCTAGAGTTCCATGTTGTGGTCTTTCAGAAGACATCTTTCACACTGTGGATGCATCCTGCAAGGTGTCAACTCGTAAATGCTATGCATTTAAATGGAAGAGGTTCTCGATCTGGTGCCAGGGTAAGTATCTTGATCCTCCTTGCCTGCCTCATGGCAAGTATCATCGACTACCTCTGGTCCCTCTCCCAATCGGGGCTTGAGTGATGATCCTTACATTGCACCAGACAGCCATCTTTGCATACTGGGTGCAAGCTGGTATACTGATGGTGGCCAGGAGAAGGTGGCCAGTTGCTTCTTCAAAGGCTTGGATCAGTTGTCCCTCTGGGTGCACAACCCTCCTCCTCCACAGGACCTACTGATGGTGTTAGCAATGCTCATGGGCAAGTCATTCAAGCTAATGTACAAGTGTAAGATGCCACATCTGTCATGCAAGACTGCCTTCTTGGTGGCCATCATGTCAGCCAGAAGGATTAGTGAGCTCCAGGTGCTCTCAGTGGCATCAACTTACCTTGTCTTCCACAAGGACTAGGTCCTCCTTCACCTTCACCCCCCACCTGATGTTTGTCCCGATGGTTTATCAGCGTTTCACCTTAACCAGGTAATTCACTTACCAGTATACTTTACCAACCCAACCTCAGACACCAGTCGCAGGCTCCATACCATGGACCTGCAGAGGGCATTCTGTTTACTATAAGCAGTGTACTGCTAGAGTTCAGGGTAAGGGTCATCAGCTGTTTGTGACATACTCAGAGCCACACCTGGTAGACCAGCAGCAAAGTGGATGATTGCCGGGTGGATTACATCCAACACTGACATCTGCTATAGTTTGGCTGGTAGGGAGTCGCTCAAAGGGCTTGAGGCTTATTCCGCCAGACATATTGTTACCTCATTTGCAGCTTCCAGAGCTATCCCCATTGCAAAAATATGTAGGACTGCAACCTTTATCTCCAATTACAGTAGTGATATAATGAGACATCAGGATGTTGCTTTTGGGTTCTCTGTCCTCCAGTCTCTGTTTGCCAAATAGGAGAGTGCACCTTGCCCCTCATCCTGGAAGATTGCTAGGAGAATTGCAGTGTGTATAGTGAACTGGGTCTATGTTGTTAGAAATATAGACCACTCACCTATAATCATAGTTCTACTAGTGGTATACAGTACACGTCCACATAGCCCACCCAACCTCCCCTGGCAAGTGGCACCCAGATACCTGCTTCCAGTGAGCAACAATCTGACATCCCAGGGCAAAGTCAGAGAATATACCACCCGTGTGATAGAAGGAACTTAGCTTAAAGATTCATTGACTCTACTGTCTCCAGCAGAACTGCCAGAGTGTGGATGTGAACTCTATACACCTAGTAGAACTATAGTTACTAGTGAGTAACCTAGATTTCCTGACATCCTTCCCTCCAGTTTCAGGGAGTTACAAGCAGTTACCCTTGGTGCCTATGTTACCACATTTTGTGAATAGATAGTTGCTGCCCACCTTGTTTATTCCACAGAGACACTTGAATGTTGCAATCAGGTTGCCCCATTTACCCAGAGGCTGTCAGGAAATGTCATGGATATTATCCCTATGGATAGGAAAACAGCCAGTGGCAGAAACCTCTGGGAACCCAAGAAGGCCAAGTAGTCCTCTCCCCCCCACCCACGCCATTTATTTACCCAGGATGATCAAGCAGAGATGCAATATCTCAGTATTCGGTGGGTACCTGTTTTTTTCCCCATTTTTACAGCTGATTTGCCTGAAGCACTGAGAAGGTTAAATGACTTGCTCAAGAATGATCCCACATCATGTAAGTGGCTCTGGTGGGATGTGAACTTGGATCTCCTGTTACTCTTGGTTCCCAAGCCTGTGTTCTACTGTAGCCTCTACAACATGTTGCCTCCTTTTCCTCTTATGCATCCTAATTCTGATTTGAGGTACGCTCCAAACAAACCTACTCTCCCCAGTGAATTAAATATGGTACCAAGTAATGTTAGTCTGCATGAGGAACTGATCCAACAGAAGTTTAAAATCCTCAGCAATCCCCACTTGAAGCCTCCCTGCCAGCCCAGTGTCAGTGCCTCATGCTGCGTGCAGGTGACCCAAGTCAGGGCAGACTCGGATCGCTACATCGGGAGGCAGGAGCAAGCTGCACATTCTGAGGCCTGCATGCACTATGGGGCATAAGGTGCTTGTGGGAGAAAACAAAGGGAGAAAAATGACTGACTGCTGTTTTATATGATGGCTTTGGTCTCAGCAGGGTATATCCCTGTCTGCAGGGTATAGCCCTACACATCGACGACAGTGAGATCCAGGGATAGAAACCTGTATAGTAAAAAAAATTCCCCATCTGCATTTATTTGTTTATTTATTTAGCTTTTGTTAACCAGGTAAGCACAACAGACAAAAACAGATGCCTATTTTCAGGTGCGACCCGGAAGGATACAAGGAGATAAGGATGAAAGTAACAATCGGGTAATACAATAAACAGACAGTTCAGAGATGAGACAGAGAGGCAATTCAAGATAAAACAGAGTGCATGCACGAGGAACACGTATGCAATATACAGACATTTCAAAAAAGAGAGAGAGGCAATTCAAAAAACATAGAGTACCTATGCGAGGAACATTGTAGGCAGGTATGGCCAGGAGAAGCAAACAAACAGAGTTCTGGAAGGTACCCCTCAAGTGAGGATCAGTATGGCACTTGTTTGGGGGACCACTGGCATCTTAAATGCAGCTGCAGGCCAAGGAAAGCAGCAAGTGATCCCAGAGGGAGTTTCGGAAACCAGCATGGAAAGGTGTAGTACAAACAAGGGCAGGAAGGGAATTCCATGATCTCGGAGCACATGGAGCAAATGCTCTGCCACCCATTTGGGTGTGGGTATTTGGAACCTGGAATATCGCTGTACTCTGTGACCTTAGGGAATAAGAAGAGTGGGCAGGTTTGAGGAGCTCTGCCAGAACCGGACGAGTGGACATTCTGGCGACCTTGCCAGTGAAACATCCAAGGACAAAGCTCCAATGATGGCCTGGTGAAAGCCAAGTACGCTTATTGTAAAGGTCACAATGGTGGGTGAGATGACAGGCTGTGAGGGCAAAGTGGCATATATTATTGTAAGCCACGTCGCATTTAGAGAGGTGAGTTTTTGCCGCCTGAGCAAATGTGATGAGACCATAGCAAAGCATGGGGAGAAATACCCCTTTCGCCAGGGCAATACAGGTGGCAGGGGTAAGGCTGTTTTCTGCTCTGTAGGCCAGGCCCAACTTACTATTAACAACTCTGCATGCATGATGAATGTGCTGGGAGAGGTCAAGCTGAGGGTCAAGTGTAATGCCCAAATATTTGACAGAATCAGCAGCCATCACGGGGGATCCATCAGTGCCGGTAATACTCAGGGGCATAGGGGAAGCTTTTAACTTTGCCAGGGATCCAAAGAGCATGGCCTGTGTTTTCCTGAGTTGAGGACAAGTTCATTTGCATTTGGCCAGGATTGTATGTTGTTAAAATCAACGTTAAGGTGCTGGTTTATGTCACTGATGTCACGGGAGTGAGTAAGGATGACCAGGTCATCTGCGTACAAGGTGGTACTGCAGTGGGATGGCACAGTGGGAAGTTTGTTAACAAATAGGGAGAAAAGGATGGGCCCTAGGACAGACACCTGAGGAACTCCAGATTTAACTGGCCTGGGCTCAGAGAGAGCCTTGTTGAATTTTGTGAATTGCTGTCTTCTTGGAGGTAGTTGGAAAACCACCAAAGGACGGAGGTGTACAGGCACAGGGACTGGAGTTGCAAGCACAGGAGTGCATGATCAACCAGGTCGAAGGCCTTGGAAAGATCAATGAAGATGACTCCAGTGAGTTTGCCTTGATCCATAGCAATCCTGACCTCAGAGGTAACCTTAGCAAGGGCAGTGGAGGTGCTGTAATCGTTTCAGAAGCCATGTTGGGCTGGCGTCAGCAGCTTATGTGACAGGATATATTCAGAAAGCTGGGTAGCAACAACTTTTTCAAGGAGTTTGCAGACGGCTGATAAGTTGGCTATGGGCCGGTAGTTTTCAAAGTTTTTGGGGTCGTCTTGTTTGAGAACCGGGACCACCCATGACACCTTCCAGAGATCAGTGATAACCCCAGAGGACAGCAACGAATTAAAGATATGGGAGATAGGTAAGGCAATAAAAGGGACACCAAGGCAGAGGAGTTTTGGCTCCAAGTTATCTTGCCCTGCACTAGAGTGAGGGGGGAGATCAGAGAGTAGTCTCTGCATCTCCCTCCTGGATACAACCTTGAAATAAAAGGAAGGGTGAGATACAGATTCAGACTGGGAGCTGTGAGGCACACCTTCATTAGTATGATCTGGGTCCAGAAATAGGGAGGTGTATGCAGACAGGTCAGAAAAGTGAGAGTTAAAGGCATTAGCAATTGTGAGGGGATTGTTACAATTTGTACCACCTATAATCATGTCTGATACATCCCCTTTTGAGGAACCACTAACTATGTTCTTGATATTTCGCCAGAAATTCCTAGGGTCTCTGGCTGTGGATAACATGTCTGAGGCATCTGTATTCCTGGTACATAGATATGTCATGCGAGGCCTTAAAACTAGTCCAGCATTTATCTCTAGATTTCATAAGGGCAAGTAGGCTACCATGGAGCCATTTTGTTACAGTGCCCCTAACTCTCCTTTTGCTAAAAAGGGCATGTTTGTCTTGCAGGGTAGAAAAAATGGCAAGAAAGTTGTCTAGGGCAGTAGAGGTGTCAGGGGAATCAAGTACTGAGGACCAGTCTGTAAGTCCCAGGTTGGCATGGAAGGATTCCAAATTAAATTTAGAGAAATCCCTCATAAAGAGGATTTTGTATGGAATCCTCATAGGGGAGACCTTACAGACACAGAAGATAGGGGTGTGATCCAAGAGCCAGTCTGGGAATGTACCAGAGTTGACCACCCTCTCTGGTCTGTTGGACAACACCCAATTAAGTAGAGTACTTTTCCCCACTGTTGTCGAGAGCCTGGTAGACTCACGGATAAGTTGAGAGAGGGAGAGCCCAGCCAGCAGGGGGTTCGTATTGTCTGGTGTTGCCCCCTAACCAGTTGAGGTTAAGGTCACCTAGTGGCAGCAACTCCTTCTCACGGACTATAGGAGTTACAGAGTCAAGGAGGTAAGTTAACCCTTGTACACCACCCTTGGGAGGATTGTATACGCAAACTATATGCAGCTTTTTTGTATTACCTAGCAAGAGCAGTACATGAAGGAACTCACATGAGGGCGAGGAGGGAAGCAGATGGGGTATAGCTAATACATTTAGCTGATTTTTGTAATAGATCAATATCCCTCCCCCTCGTCTTTTCCCAGCACGGTCAAGCCTGATCAGGTTAAAACCAGGACGAGCACACGCAGATTCAGGAGTAGTGGGCTTCAACCACGTTTCAGTAACACCCAGGATGTCTGGATTATAGTGACCTACCCAAGCAGTAAGTTCTGCAAGGTTTGGCATGAGGCTATGAATATTTAGGTGGGCCACTTTCAAACCTTTGGTGGGTAGCCAGCTAGGGGAGTGGAGACGTTTGAGAAGATATGAGGAGAGGGGGTCCAGGGTTAAGGTCAATGTCTCCTGCCAGGATGAGAAGTAATAATGGAAGCAGTACTAGGCATGATAGGCAAGGTAGGGAGATGACTCCCGGTGGGCCTAGTTTTAGTCATTGCTTCCTTTGGGAGCTTGTTCTAAAGGGTTATTGCTCTCTGCATCAAATAAATACTTCCTCACATTACCCCATCTCTGTCTATTACTAAAATGCAGGTTGTGCCCTCTAGTTCTGTTGCCCTAAACCAACTGGAAAAGTTCCCCCGATTCACCCTATCCAGTCCTTTTAAATTAAAAAATGTTTTAATTTATCCTCTTAACCTTTTCTGCAGGGAAAATATGCCTATCTGTCTATATGTTCCCCATAGCTTCACCCCGCCATCCATCATTTTAGTCACTCTCTGCTGCCCCCCTCAGTTGCTGCCATATCCTTTTAATAACATGACGATCAGAATTGCAAAGTACTTCATGTGTGACCTTCCCAGGGCCCTATGAAGCTGTAGAATTTCAGTGCTATGATGGTGGTGTGCCCCTACCAATGTACTCTGTAGCACATTCTCCATGGAACAACAAAGCACATGGAGACCATGGAGGTGAGGGTGACAGTGTGGTACATTGAGCACAATGGGGCTAGCATCACTATTTTATCAGCTAAAGCTTGGGAGAGAAAATCCAGAAAATGGATCCTCACAGAAAATGACAACACCAAGTGTTCCGCATACTCAGTTGGGGGACTTACAGCCCTGGAGCTAATGGCTGACCCTGGAGGCTTTCCCCAGTCAAGGACTGGAGTCCCCCACTAGGCAGGAACAAACCCAGGGAACACAGAGGCAGGTCAAAGGGAGATTTGGGGGATTAATACTGACTCTGGAGACGTTGCAGGGGTTTGTGGAGGTGGGAAGAAGACCTGAAAGAGGGAAGGCATCAAGGAGTAAGGTCGCAAACCATAAAACCTTCTCCATGTGCCAATACCATATGATAAAACCATTTAAATGAAGACCTTGCAATAATTGCCACAACCATTTGGAACTCCCTCGCAAGCAATGCCAAAGAAGTTGTTAACACCAGCACCTTCAAACAAGCCATGTTTAGTCATTTCAACACCCCTGTGGAACTGTCCCAGGGCCCAGTCAACAAGTGCCCAAATTTTAAATAAATAAGTGCCACCACCTAGTCTCGTACCACTGGCACCAACTTCCTAAACTATCCGGCTGTTCTCCTCCAGAAATAACAACACTGTAAATACATATATAATATTTCTATTTTCTATTGGCAATAGTGTACAGTTGTATATCAAACTGGCTTAGCCACAAAATGCTAGTAACTCCCTGCTGCTGTAACAGTCCCATCCCCAAGACTCTCCCGTACTCTGGGGGACAGGAGGAAAAGGGAGGATATGATACAAACATGCAAACACATGTAGGGACATAAATATACAAACACATGTAGGGACATAAATATACAAACACATGCAGCAATATAAACATACAAACATAGGCAGGGACATAAATATACAAACACATGCAGGGAAAGAAACATACAAATGCATACAGGGACAGAAACATTCAAACACATGCAGGGACATAACAGGATTGGCCACCAGGGAGCACAGTCTTAAACTGGAGGGGAAGGAAATTCAGGAATGGCATCAGAAAGTGTTGCTTCATGGAGCGAGTGGTGGTCTCCCCAGTAATGTGATCAATGCTGAGACTATCTCAGGGTTCAAAACCCAATAAGGCATTTTTATTTATTTATTTTTTTCATTTAGCTTCTTGTTCCCTGTTGCTGCCTCCAGCCTTGCTTTGGCAATGGGGAGACATAAGTATTTTCTTTGTTTTCCCCCTTCTAGCCCAGGACCCCAGAACATGGTTGTACGTGTCCGTGGAGGTGAGCACGAATCCTGTGGCTCCTGTGACTGCTCCTTCCCCCCACCCAGTCTAATGCAGAGTCTCCCATTGGGTTTGGCTCTACCAACAAGCCTCCACTTGGTGGCAGCCAAGAGCCCAGGAGACTTCAGATACCTGTCGGCAGCTCAATCCAGCTCCTGCCCTCCCCACCCAGCTGACCCATAGCAACCCAAGCTCACTCCTGAACGTGGGACGCTGGCATGGTGCTAGGTGTGGCGTCCAGCACTTCAACCCTCAGCGCCACCAGACCAGCCCTCAATTAGGTATTTTCAAGAAGGTAATAAAGAACACAAGAATGGCAGGTGGCGGGTGGGAAGAACTCCAAAAGGGCAATTAAACAGTGTAGGAGCATCAGGGCAGACTCAACTAACTCACAGTTTTTTTGGTTTTGACCATCTACAGTAAGTCTCTAATGTATGTATCTATGAGACCATCTAGAAAACTAGGCAAGCTGCTTGAACGAGTGTAAAGATGCTAAGAAAATAAATAAAAGCAGTAAGAAACGGAGTTTCAGGGGAGGGGGAGGAAATACCACAAAGATGATACTGCTGCCGAAGCGAACAGAGGAAATGTCCAGTCAAAGGAGCCTTGGGTCTCTCTCTTGTCAGTTTCAGGACTCAGGAAGACCATGGTCCACTTCAAGAGCTAGTAGTGTGAAAAATTAGCAGGCAACACCTTTTAGTAAATCTTTAAAAGTAGTCCCTTAAGATTTTATATTTCTGAGTTGTTTTTCTTTTTCTATGTGCTTATTAGATGTTTTTTACCCACTAGTGTTGGGTGGGATATAAAAAGCAGTGCTTTACCTGGAGGCAGACATATCTCATTATTTTCCTCCCACTGCAGCATCAGCATGTGACCTCGTCCCACGCCCTGCTCCCTGATTGGTAAAAGTTGTCACAAGTTACCCATCAAACAGCAGGAATTTGGTTCTTCCTGGTTACTAGTGAGGTCACAATGCTGATGATGTACAGGGAGGAATAGAATTGACAGTGTCAGCCTCCAGATACAGAGCTGTTCCACACATCACACCTATTACTGTCAGGTAGAAAATCCCCTAATTAGCAAAGCAGAAAAGAAAAAAATACTTCAGAGATAAGAAATGATAGCCGACTACTACTGAAAGTTCCTATTAATTCCAGGCAGTACAATAGCTCTTTAATTCCCTGGAAAGAGTTTAGTTGCTGTTTTATGTAAGCCCCCTCTGGGAGCTTACTAAAAATTAAATGGTTAACCCCCATCACCAGTGGGGACCACCTGCAGGTCAGGAGGTCGGGGTAGGTGCGGGCAGTATAAATTGGGATGTTTTGGCAGGACTAGAGAGATCCTGTGGGAGTACAAGAAGGGAAGGGACAGGAAAGTGAGTGCATCTGGGGTGGGGGCTAGTGCCTGCCCTAGCCCGCCAGGCCCAGCTCGGAAGTGTGGTCAGTTATGGCCCAGTTTGTGCCAGAAATGTGATTACAGTTAGGAGCCCCAGCTCCAGTCTGACAAGGTCCTGTGTGACAATGGGGAGCTGAGACTTGCCCCTCAGTGAGAGCGGAGATTGAGATCAGCGTATTGTGATGAGCTCTTGTGACCTGCTAGAAGTGCCTGCAGTAATCTGTTGAGAGTGGCCATGGTGACCTGCTAGACTGAATAGCAGTGACCCGTACAGAGTGAACATTAATGTCCGAGAGTTCACCTAGCTGATGGAGCTGATACCAAGAGAAGTGCAGAAATGGCTAGCAACACTGGCGAGCTGCAGCTGAGAATTAAAAAGCTGAGTATCCCCTGGTTGGAAAATTCAGAGCAACGAGGTAGTGCTGGAAGGGACTGAGAAATGTTTCTCAAGAAGTGCCCTCATTCATATGAGAGAAGTGAGAGAGCAAGCAATTTGGCAGAAGCTACATCAGGGTGTACCATGGCCTTAGTCGGCCCACCAGTTGTGCTGCTGCCACTGTAAAGACTGATTCGGCTCCAGGATAATAAAATTTAGTGGGAGGCCATATCAGTCAGGTTTACCACTATGCTGCTGGATACTGTTTGCGCCTTTGTGCTGCTTATTGGCCCCCCATAAACCCCCTGGCTCCATGAAGTAATTGTTGTTGCTTGTGCCCCCACCACATTAAATGGATTTTATTATTTTAAATTTTGTGTTGGCAGTGAACTCATTTATGAACTGTTGCCTGCCAATTAACTACCATTCTATTTCAGTAGTCAGCAATCTTAAATGGAGGGCACACCCCAAAGTTCCTGGGCTACAGACCAGGTAAATGCAGCCATTTTCTTGTGGCGGGTTTTCTGCTGTGTGGTCGCTCCCTCCCCTCGGACAATACACCACCATGCCCCTAGACACGGGGGGGGGTACATTTAAACCTTTGAGACAGCTTATAACACATTAAGTAAAAACTACATGGTGCTGTGACCTATGGCTCACCCTAACTTGTACTGTCTTTTTTGTTTGGAGGGTCCTCTAGAAAATTCCGTTTGAAGGCTATCCAGACCAGTAAGTCCTGCAATGTTGCATCTGTGTTCACCTCCATCGGCCTAGTAGACTCAACATCTTTGGAACCCCTCCCAGCATTGCTCGAGGTGCGAAACACAGGTAAATAACATTACTCTCTCTCTCCCCCCCATTCCCATTTTCTCTACCATTGCATCAGTCTATGATGACAACTGACTTTTGTCCTTCAAGAGACATGTCAAAGGTTCGGTGTTTGTTCCTACTGCTATTTTCATGTTTTTTTCCCCTATGAATTCAATTAAAACTTGAGAAAGATATGGCATCCATTTTGATTCCGTGAACAATACTGGTTCCAGCTCCTTACATTTCTTGTACCTTGTGCACGAGTTTTGCTTCATTTCAAAGATGGCACAGTACTCCATTAGGAATTTCATATAAGACATTATGAAACCAAGGCAAACGGTCTATGTTACATATCATAGAGCATCCCCAACAAATCATAGTGCATCCTTCAATTGCACATGTTTTACTCTTACTGTAATGGACTTCTCATTGACTGCTCGTGCAGTCAGCATTTTAAATTATTAATAAAGTTAGCGATCTATAATAATTTTATGGGTCCATTTGGAGGGTCTCTTATGGATCAAAGAGTGTCACCTCTTGCATCCTTAGGACCACAGAACTGCTCACTTATGGTTCGCAGTCCTCTGGTCCTGAGAACATGTGCGGCAACACTCTTAGATGCATAAGAGGCCTCCAACTGGACCCATAAACTTATATCCTTAAGTTTCTGGAATGTTGTGCATCCAATTCTTTTCAGAGTTTGCATATGTGTTAAAAGGTGTCCAGGTTCCCTCAAAGTATTAAAGTGGAACATTCATGTGCAGTGGCCCACATAGTCCAAATGCCCATGAAAAGATCCTTTAAACAAGGTATTTGGCTTACCTGTAGCTGAAGCAACCCAGAGATACAGCAAAATCTGCTGTATTTAGAGCTTACATTGTCACCATCTTATGAAACATTGTGTTGTAATGCAGGAACAAGCTGTGCATAACTACATGCAGTCATACGCAGCTTGTTCTTCCATGACATTAAAAGGTTCATTCACTAAAACAGTGAAAAAGAGAGACAGAAATCTGGCCCAGTGGTCCATTAGGCAGCAGTAAATTTCAGCCAGTAACTAATCTGGGTCTGGCACTTTATTGGGTTTCAATCTACTAATGGCCATCAGGACATCTTATTCGGTAATCAGAAAGAGACTTGCGGTAACAGCACCCATAGAAGGAGGTGTCCAAGAAACATCCTTTAGGGGATCATCCATAATATTTGTAAAGTACAGTGACTCAGCCATGTATCAGGGTTTATGCAGATTTTAACTTCTTGACAGTAATCATTATATCCCTTCCTAACTAAGGCTCAAAAAGGTTTTTGATCTTCATTATCAGTAGCTATCATCATATGGTTCCACTGGGCCTCATAGTAATCCTGCTTTTTCTTTTGAAGTATAGTCCTGTAATTCTTTTGCTCCGTTTTAAGCATAGCACACTTTTCTGGACTAGGGTCTTTCCTAACGGATCTTAATATGGCAATCAATTTTTTCCTTTTGATTTTGCACTCTATCAAACTAGCCCTTCCGCTGATGAGCTTCCACCCTCAAGAGAATTATGTCCCCATCTCATGGAAAGGCTCGATCATAATTCAAAATGGGTGACAGGCACAACCCAAAATGTATAGACCTCTAGTCTAACTGATGTAATGGCTAAGATATTTGCTTCAGTTATATTAGATAGATTAAAACAGGAAATAAAAATGTTGGGTGGCATTTCACAAAATCAAACAGGATTCAAAGAAAGGTTTTGTACTACTGATAACTGTTATATACTACTTCATATAATAGACAAATATTACAAAGTGAGAGGGCAAAAAATGTATGCCGTTTTCATTGATTACAGTACAGCATTTGATAGAAAAACACTATGGAATATCATGCTGAGGTGAGGCATAAGCGCTCTATTAATAAGTATAATACAAAATATGTATTCAGATACATGGGACCAGGTCAGAGTGGGTGTGAGTGGACAATTGACAACTCCCTTTTCCACCAATAAGGGTGTGCGCCAAGGATGTATATTAGCCCCAACCTTATTTTCTATTTGCCTTAATGAATTAATAAAGGTAATAAGGGATTCCCAAATTGACTCCCCCAAAACTGAAACTGTTCCGTGCCCACTTTTAGCTTATGCGGATGATCTTGTCCACCTTTCCTTAACTCCTTCAGGTCTTCAAAAAAACCTTGACATACTGGCTGATCTATTGGTGAAGCGTGATTTGAAAATAAATAATCCCAAATCCAAAATATTGGAATTTGGAGTCAGAAGTACCAAACATAAGTGGTCTGTTAACTCATTACAGTTGGAAGTGGTGAAAAGCTATAACCATTTAGGTTTTATTTATACCTGGAATCTTTCCCGGAAGCCACATTTGGAAAGCAAATTAACTAAGGCCAGGGCTGCGGCATTAGGTCTTAAAAAAATTGAATTACATGTATAGAGGCAATATCATCAAGCCTAACTCACTAATACTGTACGGAGTAGAAATTTGGTCAACAGTATTAATAGATAAACTGGAAAAACTACTTCTCCAGGTGCTACTATCCGCTTTGGGACTTAATAAAACAACACCAGTTTATTATATATGAGCAGAATTAGGATTATGAAACCTACAGGCTACAGCAGATGCCAGGCTAATCAACTGTTGGTTGAAGTTTTCCTGTCTAGATGCACTGATAAATTATCATCTGTCTACCTTAAAGAGAAAGTGAGGTAGAAACAAATGAATTGTAGGGTATCTACTCGCTTAGCGCATGTTACAAAACTTCTCTCTAGATATGATTTAAATAATCTATGGGATTACACTTGGCAAAAGATTAGAATACGTTTTAGATACAATAGTTATGTTTTGACTAGAATCACCAACTACTTCATTTACTAGGATCTAAATGACATTAGTGTGGCCAGATACTCAAAGTGGTACAGTAATAATGATTGTGTGTTTTATATGAGATATTACCTGGGTGTTCTTAAAGATTCAGTTAGAAGGAAAATGTATGCAAGGTTCAGGTCTAAGCTATCTGATTCAAATGTCCTAAAAGCACATTTTGGGAAATCCTCTAATGTTAGACACTTCATCCCCCTGTCATGATGCTGAAAAGGAGGATTTACATCATGTAATTTTCAAATGTCCATGGTATATAAAGCAAGAAACAAATGACTTGCCACCATTTTGAATTCTATGCCACATACTAATGATGACGTTTTATTTATTGTTTTACTTACTGTGGAGGATGATCTTATAATCAATAGAGTGGAGAATTATTTCATTGCAATACAGAAAATTAGACAAGAATATAGTGAAAAGGTGCAAATGAGTTGTCAGACTCTCCCCGCCTATGTATAATGTCATGGGTCTTATTTAACTCTGTATTGTTATTTCTTATACTGTAGAATGTATCTTTGTTTTTACTTTCATTGTAATGTAATGATCGTTTTTAAAAAGATTGAACTTAGTCAACTGTATCTCCAGTCTGCTTCCAGCTACAGAGAAACCTACTAGGTTTTCAGAGTATGTGTGCTACTGTACATGAATGTTCCCCTTTAAATCAAAGGAAAAGCTCTTTTAAATGATGTATTTAGGCTAACCTGTAGGTAGGTGACAGCTGTCTGGGGTTATCCATATCTACGTCTGCCATACCCTATATTTTTTTTATGACAAAAGCCATTTTATGGAACCTTAAGACAGAGAGTGATGTCATTGTTGGGGGGAGAGGTGCTTAGCAATACACAACTTCCCCAACTGTGATGTCAGTTTCTGTCTGGTGGTTCCAAAAAATGGCTGAAGCTTTAAGTTGGTATACAGCTGCTTTAGATATGGATCATCTCTGAACTACTGACGCTTACAGTAACCAAAACCCAGTTTATAATGGACTTTCAGACTATGAAGAACTGTGCCCACCTATTTATATTCCCAGGAGGGATAGTGAGACTGAAGGGGGAGGATGGGAGCCGCGTGGAGGATGACAACAATAAAGCTGACATATTGAACAGGTATTTCTGCTCAGTCTTTACTAAGGAAGAGGGGGGTAATGGGTCTGAAGGGAGTACAAGGGGTGAGAATGGTGCAGAAATGGACACAAGTCCCTTTACACGAGAAAGGGTCCTGAAGGAACTGAAAGTAATAAGAGCTGATAAAGCAATGGGGCCAGATGGGGTGCACCCCAGGGTACTTAAGAACTAAGAGAGGTGGTGGCTGAACCTCTGGCTATCCTGTTCAGCCAATCACTGGAAACAGGGAAGTACCCAAAGACTGGAGGACAGCAGATGTAGTCCCTTATACAAAAGTGGGAACAAAGAGGAAGCAGGGAACTACAGACCAGTCAGCCTCACCTCGGTAGTGGGAAAGATCATGGAAGCACTATTGAAGGAGAGATTGGTGGAACATCTGGTTGTCAATGGACTACAGGACCCAAGGCAGCATGGTTTCACCAGGGGGAGGTCATGTCAGACCAACCTCATTGAATTTTTTGACTGGGTGACTAGGGAGGTGGATCAGGGGAGGGCAGTGGACATGGCCTATCTGGACTTCAGCAAGGCCTTTGACACTGTGCCACATAGAAGACTATTACACAAACTGGGGAATATGGGTGTGGGCAGGACAGTAGTGTGGTGGGTAGGTAACTGGCTGGGTGGCAGGACACAGAGGGTGGTGGTAAATGGCTGTCCTCCACAGAGGAAGAGTAACCAGTGGGGTACCACAGGGGTCAGTGCTGGGACGGTCCTATTCAACATCTTCATCAGTGACATTGCACAGGATCTAGAAGGCAGAATTTCACTGTTTGCTGATGACACAAAGCTCTGTAACAGAGTAGACACACAGAGGGTGTAGACAGAATGAGAAGGACCTGCAGAAACTTGAAGAATGGTCAAGGGTTTGGCAGTTGAAATTCAATGCAAAGAAGTGCAAAATAATGCATATGGGGCACAAAACCCTGGCACAATATATCAGTTGGGGGTGAGGATATAGCATGCACCAAGCAGGAAAGGGATCTTGGGGTTGTCATCTCTGATGACCTCAAGGTAGGGAAACAGTGTGACAAGGCATCAGGTAAAGCAAATAGGATGCTGGGATGTATAGGCAGGGGCATCACCAGCAGGAAAAGGAGGTCATAATTCCACTATACAAGACACTAGTGAGGCCCCACCTGGAGTACAGTGTACAGTTCTGGAGACCATACCTACGTAAGGACATAGACAGGGTAGAGAAGGTTCAGAGGAGGGCAACAAAGATGGTGCATGGGTTGCATCACAAGTCCTATGAAGACAGGTTGAAGGAACTGAACATGTACTCCCTGGAGGAGAGGAGGGAGAGAGGGGATATGATAGAGACATACAAGTATCTTACAGGGAGGAACAGGGTGCAGGAAAACACTATTTTTAAGCGAAAAGATGTTTCAGGACTAGAGGCATGGGATGAAGTTGGAGGAGGACGATTCAGAGGAAACATGAGAAAGAATTTCTTCACAGAGCGGTGGTGGACAAGTGGAACACCCTGCCAGAGGAAGTGGTGGGGGCTGAAACAATCACGGGATTTAAGAATGCATGGGATAGACATAAAGGAATTCTAGAGGGCAGGGGTAAGGGGAAACAGACTTCTAGGAAAACAAACTGAACTTACAAGCTCAAATGGGCAGACTAGGTGGGCCATAGACCCTTATCCGCCGACACTGTCTGTATCTATGTATCTATGTATCTATGTATGTATGTATTTAAGGACTTCACAATAGGTACTGCGAACCATGGTCAATGGTCAAGAGGTCAAAACTGTTTTCCAAATACTAAAGGCCACAGACACGGTATTTACAGATGTTTAAGGAGGTAAGCACAGGCAGCACCAGAGTACATGCGCTCAGTCTGATGACCATTACTTCACACAGAGGGTGGTCAACAAGTAGAATAGTCTACCCAATATGGTTGTGGAAGCCAACAGTAACAAGGGTTTCAAAGCAGGACTAGACAAGATCCCAAGGGATGATGGCCCTGAGGGTTACACAGCAAGAGTAGCAGTAACATTCCAGCTGCTAGCCTTGTGCCCTTACCAAATTTGGGTAGTCTCTGCCATGCAGCAGGAGGGACAGGCAAGATGGATCCTGAGTCCTTCCATCATCACATTGCTAACTTACCAAGTAATCACTAGTCCCGCATGTAAGTGGCTGTATGCACCATACCTTCTGGGAAAACCTGAGTCCACAGGCTCACCTGAGCCAAATCCCAAACCTGGGATGCTGCCACCAGATCCAGGGTCAGCAGGCTTAAGCTAGCCTCTAGCAGTCCCCAGGTAATACCTCACAGCCACACTCCAAGTTCTATATCCCACCCTTGGTTCCAGCTCAAAGAGGGTCAACTTTCTTGGACCTCCTTGAGCAAAGAAAATATACCTTCAGCCAAGCTCTGTACACATGTGTGACCCCATCCCCCCAATCAGAGCTACTCAGTGACTGCTGATGGAGGATTTCTCCTGGACTCCCCCTCCTGCACAGTCACATGTCCTCACTACACTATTGTCCAATCATCATGGAACCTAGAGTACATTCATGAGGGACTATAGTAGCTCCTTGAGGGAAACCCCTCACCTCTCCAACATCTTCTTCTTCCCCATTTTCAACATGGGACTAAAAAGCCTTGAAGCCGTTTTGTCTCTCTGTCTCTCACTCTTATTCTCCTCCTCCCCAAATATCTTAACTTTTGTTCAGCTCTCATCTCTGCCGTTACTCTGTGCTCTTATCTTTGCTGTAATCTCTGCTTTGGCTTCTACAGCGTACTTCTCTGGATAGAAGAAGCAGTAGAACCTCTTCCGACTCTGAAGTGTTTGGAAAAGCTTAAGAGTCTCTCTCCATCTGTCCCCTCTTCTGACTTTCTTCTCAGACTAAAAAAAGACAGAAGTCAAGCGATACACACATGCAAACAGTGGTTCCCTGGCGCTTCGAGAGTGTACACCATCTTCATCAGGGGGTGGAGTCATTCACGTTCAGTGAGCTTTAAATACACGTCGTGATATCTAACATTCTTTACAGTAACCAAAAGAAAAACATTACCATTATAAAGTGACTAGTGCATTACCACATATAACCTTATAAAAGCAGAGTGTGAAATTACAAAACATTTCATATGGGCAAATTTCAGTTAATTACGTGAAAAGATTAATTTTCCAACATTTACAATTCGTTCTCAATAATAACAATTTATCAGTTTTGTAAAAAAATTTTTACATGTTTTTTTGGGGGGGAATACAAGCTAAAACTGCACTAATGTCACCACCCCTTTCTTCATGTTTGGATCTGCTCTTTCACTGATCTCAAACCATGTGGTAATCTGTGAAAAGTAACGCCTAAATTGTAATATGTATATACATAGAGGGATTATTTAGTATTTATTTAAATCAATCTCTCACAGATTTTAAACTTGGTCTCAGACTACTCTGCCCAAGCTGTCCGCTCTCTAGCTTTATCTTTTATGGTCTCTCCCCTCATTACCCTAGACACCAAACACCATGTTACTGTAACTCAAATGAGTCACCAGTCTGCGGTAGACTGACTGGTGCCTGGAATTTTCCAGCCTCAGGCTTTCTTCTCTTAAAATTTTCAGTTGAACATGGGCAAGGAATGAGACTCTGGTTACAAATAAAGAAATATCTCTGGGTCACTTCTCTAGGGCCACATGTATTATGGAGAATGGTTCCACCAGTGCACACATCTCCTTGCAACAAATATATGAGAACGACTCCACTTCACATTTCATGGGACAGCAGATGTCTGTGCCATGGCTGACAAGGCCTTCTGTCTCAGAGTGTATGATTAGCCTACCCAACTTCTACACACACTTGTGCCTACCTCAGCAGGGACTCTACTATCTAAATATACCTTGGCAATTATTCTAATATTCCACTTTACCACAGAACAGTGTTACCTCATTAAGTTAATGCATAACAGCAATCACACATCGTTGCTGACATAGGCGGCATCAAGAGCAGAGAGGAGCTATCAGGATACCATGATTAAACATAGAAACATAGAATTTGACAGCAGATAAGGACCACTTGGACTATCTGGTCTGCCCATTTCTCCCTACCTACACTATTACCGCAGACCATGCCTGATCTACAGCTTTTTCTCTCCCTCCCTCCTTCCTTTCCACTATGATTCCCTTGTGCTTAACCCTTGCATTCTTGAACACCACCACTGTTTTCACCCCCACCACCTCCACTGCAAGGATGTTTCAGGAATCCATCACTCTTTGTGTGAAGCAGTACTTCCTCACATCTCTCCTGAATCTAACCCCTCCAGCTTCATAGTATGTCCCCTTGTTCTTGAACACCTTTTCTTCTGGAAAATACTTCCCTCTTGTGCCTTATTTATCCCCGTGAAGTAGTTGAAGGTTTCTGTCATATCTTCCCTCTCCCTCCTCTGTTCCTGGGTGTACACATTGAGGTCCTTTAGTCTCTCCTCATAGGGCTTTTGATGCAGACCCTGCATTATTTTAGTTGCCCTCCTCTCAACTGCCTCCACTCTAAGTTCTGAAGAGGCAAGGCACCCAGAAGAGCAAGAAGTCAGCCAATGCTACTGTAACCCCTAGGTGGCGCTATCCCAAGGGCTACTACCCCTGCCTGCTTGGCTAGTTGCAGATTAAGGGGCCTAGATTCTGATACGGGGGCCTCCACCAGGAGGTCAGGGTTGGTAGTGGTCAAGCTGACCTGGGCACAGCCCTCCAGGACACTGTAACCCTCCTTTTCTCCTTCTAGTGGCCTGAACAATACACAATAATCACTTTCACAATGACCCTTATTCACCATGCAATTTCCCACTATGTTTGCACTTACCACCAGGGCTGGTTCCTCTGGCTCGACCCTGTGGACCCCCTGTAAAACAAGGTTAAACACAGCAAACAGCAACCGTACAATACTCTTGGCACAAACTGGAACCACAGTCAGGTTAAATGCAAACAAAGTTAAATCTGATTTATTCAGGGGACTTGAACAAGGGAGGGGCATAATCAGGTTGATTTGCTTAAAAGCTTTATTAATCAGACAGTTATGCATGCAGTTCAGAGTCCCTACACAGTCACACACTCTGGGTACCTGGTAGGAAAATGGTGGGCTAGCCAGGAATGTTGCAGCTGGTTGGGGCCCTGCGATGGAAGAAAGTAACATGCACAACCCACACTATTTGTAATCCAGAGCCGGAGGGCTCAGTTCATAAAAGAAAAGGCAACAAGACAATCAGATGACAACACTTTTAGATTTAGCTGTTGTTGCAGGGAGCTACCCTGATGTTTACTCACGATACCCAATACTGGACACAGGCAGGATGAAATTGAGACTGCAGGCTGTTGAGCTGGAGTGCCCGGAGAAGCAGGGCCCACACAAATCACCGAGTGTCATTCCTGTTCAAGGTGTTGAGCAGGGGCTGATCTGAGGCGAGTCTCTAGTCGATGACTTTCTCTGCGTAGCGGGTATTCTGGCTGGGCCAGTGTAGCAGGGCCCAGGCAAATAGAAATGGATACAGATTCAGTCCGTGGAGCTGGATACAGCCTCCAGCAAGCAAAACACAGTTCAGACACACAGTGGGTAATCAAATCATGACCCACTATAAGCAGACAGCACATTCACATCTAAGGAAATTACACTGTACCAGGCAAATGGCTCTCCGGTCGCAATTACAGAGTCTCTGCACAATCTGGGAGTTCAGAGGTAGCTGGAAGTCCTGACAGGCCGATCGCATTCAGAAAATCTTCGGTTTTCTTCTTCAGGTTAAAACCTGGTCACAATTCAGTGGCTTAATTCGCTCTCCAAGTTCAGATTCAGTCTGAAAAAAGCACAATTTCCCCTCTCAGGAATAGCAGGCAGGCATGCAGGCCAAACTCAGGCCTTTCCACAGTTCTCCCACACGAATCCACTATGAATTGCTGCTCGAATTATCTCGAGCTGTTACTTCTTCACTTCCCAACTCAGATCTAACTGAAACTGCAAGCAGTGTGGGACTTTCCCCAAGATCCAAAAGGTTCGGTTGGCTGATCTGTCTGTCAGTCACAACAAGGGATCCCCCTTCAGGTTATTTTAGGTGCCAAAAGCCCAAAACTACAATTCCTACAAGTTTTGGCCCCACCAAGCCCATGTAGGCAAGCTCCATTTTAGAGTCAGAAATGTACTGATTGGCCCATTCTGCAGTCCAGGACCACAATGATGGAAACTAACAGAACTGTCCGTGCTGCAAAGAAGGCAGGTTAGAACAAACTACAATATTATTACTACTGTTAACAAATGATCAGCAAACAAGTACATCTTCTATCAGAGCTCCCTCTCAGATTAATTATGACTGCAATCCAGGCAGCTCTTAAAGAGACAGTACACAGAGGCTGTACAGGCACTCTCTGGCAATCGCATTTAAACTGCTAAAATGCAGAACACCAGCCTGGCAGTGAGCATTTAGGCAAGCTCAAGGAAGACTTTTTGGGAACCCCCATTTGTAGGTGGGGTTACACCACATATCACAAAAGACTGCTTCCAAGTACAGTGAGTTAAGAAACTGACCATGCCAGAGGCCACATTTGATTTAGTATTGTTCAACACAGAAATAATGTGAGGAATAGTGGTTAGGGAGCCACTGCTCTCCAGTGACCACAACTTAATGTGGTTTGATATAACCACAGAAAACTGTCAGTCAACGTCAAAAGCTCCAATCCTGGACCTTGGGAGGGCGGACTTTGGGAAGATGAGGGAGGCAATCTGGGACAAGTTGGTGGGGTGGGAGTGTGGGATGCAGTGAGAGTGAAAGATAAGTGGGGATTTATTACAGTAATCATAGTGGAGGTGACTAGCTCATGCATAGAAAAAGGTTGTTAAGAGGAACAAGCACAGGAAACCCAGAAAGCGCCCTAGTTTTCCAGCGGGTGGGAGAGGCAGTGAACATACAAACATATGAAAGAGCCAGCAGAAGAAAGCTATTTTGTCTATCGAGTCTGCTCATTATTGCAGGGTTCCTAGCTTCGCCTTTGACCTCCCCCAGAGCCAAAAGGCTGGCTTTCAAAAGTAAAAGGGTGCAAAGTGAAGAAAATTGGGAGGATTACCAAAGAAAACTGAAAGAGACACGGGGACTGGTTAGGAAATTGAAGGTGGAAGCAGAATTAAGAATAGTGTAACTGGACTGCCATGTAACATATGATTACTTCCCCTACCTTGAGGGCTCAACAAGGTTAAGGGGCCTGGGCTATATTTCTGATGGTAAAGGGGGGTTTTCTTTCCCAGATATAACATAAATAGCATGGTGCCTCCACCCAGAGTAAATTACAGTGGGCCAGTTGTTGGTGTGGTACAACCTTCTGGGATGCTGTTCTTACCCACCTTCCCTTACAGTCACCTGATACAATATTATGACTGAGTGATAGGTGAGCTGGATAAGGGTCATGCGGTGGATGTTCTATACTTGAACTTCAGCAAGGCCTTCGATTCTGTGCCTCATGGGCAGCTTGGGGGGAAGCTAACTGGTGTAGAGGTAGGGGCAAAAATGATGAACTGCATTACAAGCTGGCTGAGTGGGAGGCTGCAACAGGTGGTGGTGGTGAGAAGGGAGCTCTCAACTCCAAGGCCAGTGACAAGTGGGGTGCCACAGGGCTCTGTGTTGGGATCAGTATCATTTGGGCTCTTCATATCAGACATTGCACACAGGGTGGTGAGCAAGGTAAGTCTGTTTGCTGATGACACCAACATCGGAGCAGTGGTGGATGGAGGGGAGGAATGGAAGCAGCTGCAGGGGGACCTAAGCAAGCTAGAGGAGTGGTCAGAGAGGTGGCAGCTGGGGTTCAATGCAAAGAAGTGTAAGATTATGTACTTTGGTGCAAAGAACCCACGGAGAGAATACTGGCTTGGGGGGGGTTAAGATGGGGATCACTGAGGAGGAGAAGGACCTAGGGGTAATGATAACAGGGACTATGAACAACACTTCCCAGTGCAGGAGAGAGGCTGCAAAAGTGAACAAAATGCTAGGGTGCATAGCGAGGGGGTTTTCGTCCAGGCAAAGAGAGGTGATCTTGCCACTCTACAGGTCGCTGGTAAGGTCGCAGTTAGAGCACTATGTGCAGTTTTGGAGGCCATACCTAAAGCGTGATATCAGGCTACTAGAGGTGGTGCAGAGGAGGGCAACAAAGATGATACATGGAATGGAGGGGAGAGACTTTGAGGGCAGGCTGGGAGACCTGAACATGTACACGCTGGAGGATAGAAGGGATGGGGGGACATGATAGAGACATTCAGATATCTGAGGGGAATCAATAAGGATGGGGCAGACAGGGTCTTTAAGCTAAGGAGGGGGAGGGACACCAGGGGGCACAGGCTAAGAATAGAGGGGGGAAGATTTAGGAGGAAAATGAGGAGACACTATTTCACAGAGAGGGTGGTGGCAAAATGGAATGCACTACCAGAATGAGTGGTATCAGGTAAATCTGTGAACAGCTTCAAAAGGGAATGGGACAGGGAACAGGGGAGAGTGAGGGTGGGGGAGTTTGGGGTGGCAGTGGGATGACAAAGGGGAGGGCGATGGGGCAGCTGCAAGCTAGGGGTGCTAGCTGCACACTCAAGCAGACTTAGATAGACCAGGTGGTCTGTTTCTGCTGGCACATTCGTATGTTCGTTTGTATGTTCATGTAACCCCCCCCCCCAGGTCAGGGCAGGCCTGTGTTTACTCACGGTTCTGTAGACAATACACAGGGTCTGGGTAGCAGCAGCAGGCTGAGTCAGTCAAGCTGGGGCCTCGAGCAGTGGAACAGGTCTGCAGTTAACTGCTGGAGCTGGAGCTGGAGTCTAGCAGCTTGTCGTCTTTTGTGCTGCTCACGCAAGGATGCTAGATTCAGATCAATACTGGGGACCAGGGCCACACACCTACCTCTCACGTCCAGGCAGCTGACTCCCCAGGGCAGACAATGGCTAATGCTTGAACGTCATACTACCTGAACGATTCCCAAGAATGTCCTTGTTGGCAGTAGCTTCTGTCCTTGAGCTCAGGAATCACACAGTCCTTTCCTCTCTGCAGCTAACCGATGTGAATACCTCTGGGAAGAAGTCTAGCTGACCCCTCAGAACTGAAGGGGGAAAACAGTCTCTTAGATTCCTTCCAAACTGCAAGCTCAAACTATAGCGTGGATTTGTCATGCTCAACTTGTTTTCCCAGAAAGTGGGTGTCTTCTCCTCAAGCATCCCTGGAATCTGGCTGCTTAATCCAGGTAGCACTTCAGGTGTTTGGCAGAACACAGTCCAGTCCTCCATACAGGCTGAGGGCTTCTCTCAGATGCTGCAGGGTATTAGCTACAAATAGCACTTCAAACATTCGCTCTGACTTTCCAGTTGGTAGAATGTATTTGGCAAGTCTCCTGGAGTTCGGCTGTGGAAGCTTAAACCAACTTCCAAACTTTTTCTCTGACATGGTCTAAGACCCTCCTGTCTCACCGGGATCTTCAACCAGACTACCCCCAAGCTGACTGTGCCCACCAGGGTTGAGAGGATCAGCTGCAATGTCCAATTTGTTCATCCAGTTGTCAATCAGGTAAAATTAATATGTATAAGTTCCAGATAACACCTGACTGGTTGCCTGTTTAGGAGTCAAGAGCATTGTCCATACCCCCCATCCAGGAGCCATAGCTGCAGTCCTTCGGGCTCCTCTGACTCTGATTGGTGGAGACAAGGGTCAGGGATGACAAATATGGCTGCTGCAGTTCAGTTTAAATAAAGTTACAACTTTAACAATCTTTTGAAAGCAAACCAAATAGATTTATTAATTAACTGCCCCACAGTCCATTAGCTACCCCTCTGCCCTATTGTCCAGTGGCAGAGTGGGGCTTGACAGGGACTCCCCCTTCCTGACACAAGCACTGTAATTTTGTCCCCCTAGGTGGCAGGCAGGGCTCCATTCACATATAGCAGCCACGGCTATGTCTTAAAGAGACAGCGCTTCTAATGTCATTGCGCTTAAGAGCGCTTTTTCAAAGTTTTATTCGTTCTGCCCTCCCTGTGTGCCTCTGGACCCCCAGATATGTTGCTGGAGTCCCTGGGTGTTGGAGCACAGGAAGGCACCAATGCAGAGCCACCAGAGCATCTTTAACACTTAATGCCGTAGTGCTCTTTCAGTGTGCAAGCCAGCCACTGCTGCTCACACATTCGAGCAGGAGCCAGCTCGAACATGCACACATTGAGCTGCATGGCCATCGGCGAACTGCCAAACAGGGGCCTTTACTTTTGCAAGCTCCTCCAGTCCTCACAGTATTTTGTAGGCCCAAGTGGGCTGGCAGAAGCACACAAAGGGCTGCAAACATCACAAAGGGCTGGCGGGAGGGCAGAGCAGCACCCTGGAGAGGTGATCGAGGTAAGCCTCACCCATGGGGAGGTTACAATAGTAAAAGGGAGAAGATTTTTTTTTAGTTACATCAAGGAGAAAGGATGTCATAGGTGGACTATCTAGTAAAGGGAGTAGGGAGCTGGGTGAAGGATGGCAGACAAATGGCAAATTTATTGAACAATTAATTTTGTTCTGTATTCATAGTTGAGGACAAGGGCCACTACCAGAAAACAACGTAAAGGCATCCTCAAGGGAAGTGAGAGGTATGGAGTTAGCACAGATCAAAGAGGACAGAGTGTGGAAAGGGCTCGCAGCTCTTAGGGTACATACTGATAGGTGCTGCACCTCATTGTTAGACCTGCCACTACTCCTTTCTGTGTGCGCAAGACAGTGGGACTTCGAGAGTGGTGCACCAGTGGAGAGAGGGTTGTGGGATTTGTTGGGAAACAGTATAATGTTTTGTGGGTGGTGAGACAGTATTTGTTCATTTGAATGTAGCTGGATCCACAACGGGTGTTCGACAGAATTTTTCGAAACCGGTAGGTCGACCGCATTTTGCAGTTGGCTGCCAGTTTCCAGTGCCACAAAGTGTTTTCTTCACGGGGATTCGCCCCCCGAGCCCCCCATTTGGGGGCTCGCCCCACCCCACTTAGGATTATCAACTCAAGTCAGAGCTAATTTGGGGTGTGCAGGACCCCCGACAAACAGTGCCAGGTTCCAGCAGGTTCCCTACAGCGGCACTGCGCTGTAGTCGCTGTAGGGGACCGCGCTGTCGAAAAGTTGCTGTCGGTTGGGTATACCAATGTAACTTTACCTTACCTTTTCCTTCCAGAACCATGTTCTTGAGTTCCTCTCCCCTCTTCCCCAAATGTAACCACATTCTGTTTTTTGTATCACATAATATTGCTTCCTGGGTTATCACTGTATGGAACATTATTATTAACCTATGTTCTTTCTAATAATGGTTTTGGGGTATGGTTCTTTGTCTTTTAATGTTTATAACATGTTGAGAAAAATTTACAAGAACCAGAGCAAACAGAGTGGCTAAAACATCAAAAAGCCTATGTTTTTGTTATTGGCCAATAATTACACACCTGCACTGGTTTTCTGTGTCCTAACATCATCACGGGCACAACATTAAAGAGCAGCTGACACCTTTGGGAAAACTTTGGAAAACATAATATTTAGACACAATTTAGTTTATATTTCATATATCTTCTATATGTTTCTCCTTACCATTACTTACTACTGAAATAATTTCCACAAAAACAAGATCTTTATCCCTTTGAGTTCATCTGCCTGGATTTATGGGACTTCCGGTGACGTCACAAAACCTTCTACAGTCTAGCGAGTGAGACTCCCACCTCAGAAAGCCTAAAACTATTTAAAAAACATATCTGCTGTGACCTAAACCTGGGAAATGGCTAATAACAATTGCCCTAAAGACCAACAAAGCAGATCGAGACACAAGAATCTTTCAGTCGCGCAGGATGCAATTGGATTGATTGCTAAGGGCAGAGAGGGTAGCTGGAGCCCTTCCCCGGATAGTGTGGCTGACACTGAGGAGAAAAGTGAACAGTTGTCCAGATCCTGGTTTGATTGGCTATTTTGAGAAATTAAAGAAATGAGAGCCGAAACTAAGGTGGAGTTCAAACAATTAAATCTTAAATTGTCTGGCCTGGAGAGCAGAGTAGAAAAGGTGGAGGAGTGAGTGATGGCCATGGAAGATGGAGTCACCCAGGCAGGCCTCTTCTTACAGGCCCTGATTACCTAAACAGAAAAACTTCAAGAAAAGTGTATTGATCTTGAAAGTCGTTCACGGAGGGAAAATATTAGAATTTATGGCCTTCCCGAGGGGTCCAAAACAGGCCTGATGACTGACTTCATTTCAGATCTGTTAGCAGACGTTTTACAGCTACCTCCCGGATATCAACCAGGCATCTAGAGGGCCCACAGAGCACTACAACTGAAACTGGTGGACTCTGGAATGAGGCTGCATTCCATCATACTAAAATTCAACAGTTTTAAAATAAAAGAGGACATTCTGGCGAGGGCTTGCAAACTAAAAGAGGTAAAATATCTTACATCATGACTCTTTTTCAATTATGACTTCCCACCAGAAATTCAAAGACAAAGGCTGCATATATGGACATAATAAAAGTACTGCGTACAAAGGTAATCCGTTTTCATACGCCTTACCCTGCGAGGATGAAAATCTTTTGGCCTGAGGGCACGAGGAAGTACGAAACCCCTGAGGAGACAAGGAAAGTCTTGGTGGAGAGAGAGAGGCCTAATGGCAGAGCAGGATGCTATGACAAAGACTCCATCTCCCAGCGGCCTTTGGGTGAGGGATTTGATTGGTCAGTTGCACTGAACAAGAGAGGGGGGGGGGCCGCGACACCTTAACGTCATCATTGACTCCCTTGCGGGCTATCTGTGGTGTCATCCTGAAAACAACCAGCAGTGACACTCAAGATTGACTGGTAACAACTAATTTATTCATAATTTTCTCCTGTCTTGCTCCCGTTTGTGGAGGGACTCACATGTTTGTTACGTAGCACTTCCAAGGAAATGAAGGGCGTTCAATCAGCAGCTCGAGGATTTCCTTGGGTAACCAAGACATTTTTGCTCAAAAGCTTTAAACAGACAGAAGCCTGACTCATAGGAGGGCACTCTCTGAGTTGTGTTTGTTACTAAGTACTGCAGAGCCCTATGCAGGGGCATTTAAATGATGATTTCCTTTTCAGTGCGACTAAGCATAATGAACAGTGCCTAGACACTAAACATTGCAGGTATTGTTTGTTTTAGTCATCTTTGCCAGATCTTTATTTTAACTGTACGGACTGAATAATTAGTTACCAGGCAACCGTGATGCCTTCATATCTCTATAATTTCACTTCAAGGTCACAGCATAACTCATAATTAGCAAGAGTGTAATACTGAGGGTGATTTGGGCAGCTGGGGGGGGGGGTTCTTTTTGTTTCTCACTCCACAGGAGATCTGTAGCAAACCCATTGGGGCTTTGCATTTTTCCTTTACAAGGACTCCGCAACATCAGAGTTTACTGCTACTGCAGTCTTTTGAGCCATTAATTCCATCCAGGGCTCCCAAGGAGAACCAATTTTCGAGCGGCATGGGAGGTTAGCTCTGCGCTTCCCCTTCTCCTCGCTCTGGTTTCCTTTTTCCTTTACTTTTGGGGGGAAAGGAACCAGACACAGAGATCCCTTTTCTTGTTCAGGGATGTCCACATTTGGAAGTCACAAATGTGCCACTTAAAGATATGTATACAGTTGACAGTTAATATTCCAAGTTCTAAGTTAAATTTTTATGCATTTAAATTTGAGCAGTTCTGTTATGTGTTTTTTAAGGGAGAAAACTTCTTTGTCGTGTCTGACTCCTGTCTTAGGGTGATTGCTGGTAATGCTGAATCTCTAAGTTATAGAATAACAAGATGTAGCCTAGATACTGTTTTTTATGATTATGGATAAGTCAGACACCTTGATTATATCTTATAATGTAAACGGCCTTGCCCACCCCATTAAAAGGAGCCGGGTAAAGTCTTTCCTACAGAAAACTGGGGCATCCTTTATGATGCTGCAAGAGACACATATGAGTAAAGCAGAGCATAATAAACTGATTAAGTTTGGTTATCAGAAAATTATCTCATTCACATATGGGAAGGGTCATAGGCGGGGGACAGCGATCCTGATTCCCCATAAGACCCATTTTGAATTAAAGGACTCTTTAACAGATAAAGAAGGTAGGTTTGTAGGGATTAAGGGCCATTTTAATGGTTGTTTGATTATTCTGATTTCAATATATGCCCCACCTGGCATAGATTACTCTTTTTTTCAGAATTTTCTTCTTAAAGTCATAGAATGGGCGGAGGGACATCTGGTCATTGGAGGAGACTTAAATTGAAGACTTAGTCCTATTCCTTGATTCTTCGACCCCAACAACAAGGCAGGAAAATGGGGTAGCTGGGAAGGTAGCAAAACTGTTAGGAGAGCTTGGCTTGATTGATATATGGCGCCAGCTGAATAAAAGCACCAGACAATACACATTTTTCTCACACCCACACCAAACCTTCTCTAGGTTAGATTATTTTCTTACACTTAAGGAGTCAATGGGAATATGTAAATCCTCTAAGATAGGGGTTGGGGCCTTGTCAGACCACTCCCCTATTTTCTTAAAGGGAAGGGAACATTGTTTAACCAGGAGTAGCACACTAAGCCAAAGCTTGTTTCCAGATGCGACCTGGGAGCACAAGGAGGTTAAGTGACTTGCACAGGATCACACAGTATGCACCTAGGCAGCTGTGGGATTCAAACCCAGGTCTTCGGATCTGCAGCTCAGAGTCTTAACCCACTGTGCTATACTGCCTCCTCCTCCTTAAAGCTGGCAGTGGGTCCCCCTAACACTCTTCTTTTTGGCGACTTAATGTCTCTGTCCTGCAGAATGAGGAAACGCAAGAAACTATTAAGCAAGCAATTGAGCAAGCAGTACAACTAAATCAACACCCAGATATTTCCCCTGGAATTTTATGGGATACGGTAAAAGCCATGATGAGGGGTACGTTCATTGAAATCTCAGCTAGATTCAAGAAACAAAGGGAACGGAGGAGAAGAAGGGACCTGCAGGGTCGGATACGAGATCTAGAATTGCAGCAACAGCAGAAAATAGATAAAGAGGAAAGCAACTGGTAAAACTGAAAGAGGAATTTTTTAAAATGTTAGATTATCAAGTGGAACAGCGATTGATTTACTTATGCAAGCATTTTTATGAGGAAGAGCCTAGGGCACTTAAAACACTGACCAGTAGGCTACATCAGTATAGGGCAAAGGACCAGTTAAGCACACTTTGCATCATACCACTGATGGAATAGCAGAAGCTTTTAGGTTATGAGAGGCTTTACAGTGGTGGGCTTATTCCCACTAAACAGGACATTCAGGACTTTTTAAAGTCACTGCAACTCCCATACTTATCACAGTCGCAGAGAGAGGCCTTGGTTCTATCCTTCTCAGAGGGGAGATCCTAGCAGAAATTAAGAGGCTTAAGACTGGTAAGTGTCCAAGATTGGATGGGCTACCAAGCAAATTCTTTAAACAATTCAAGGAAGATGCAACTCCTTTGTTATGCTGGGCGTATAACTATGCCCGCTCCAAGAAGAGAATGATGCCCCCATCCTGGTCACAGGCCATCATATCTGTCATGCCGAAGCCAGCCAGGGACACCACCAGCTCTTCGTCCTACCGTCCCATCTCTATCTTGAACACAGATTATAAGATAATGGCAAGTATTCTGGTCAGGAGGGTGGAGCAGATCTTCCCTGGTCTCATTCATGAGGATCAGGCAGGCTTTGTTCCAGGGAGACAGAAAATGGATAATATTAGGAGATCGGTCAACATTATAGAACACCTACAAAGCTCAGCCCAACCAGCATATATAATGAGTATGGATGCCGAGATAGCTTTTGACCAGGTTTCCTGGGCATTTCTTCAGGGCTCCCTGGCCAGCTTTGGATTTCCCAACCTGTTCTGTCAAATTATAGCAAAGACCTATGCCAATCGAACAGCTTATGTCAGGACGACTGGCTATGCGTTCCAGCCCTTCAGGCTTGCCAGAGGTACTAGGCAGGGGTGCCCCTTGTCACCCCTTCTTTTTGCCCTGTGTATCGAGCCATTAGCTCAGAGTATAAGGTGGAATGCAGAGATAGAGGAGTGGCCTGGGGTACTGCCTGTCATAAAATCACTTTATATGCAGATGACGTTTTGTTATATCTAACAAACCCTGAGAAATCACTGACAGAAGTCTTTGACCAGATAGAAACCTTCTCACGGCTCTCGGGGTATAGATTAAATTGGACTAAGACTGAGGTGCTGGCCCTGACAGCCCAAATACCTCTGGACTTAATAGCTAAATATCCCATGAAATGGGACTGCATGGATATTAAATACTTGGGAGTCCGCTTGGGCAAATCACCACATAATCTTTATAAAGACAACTATCCTCCCCTCCACAGGACAATATGGACTGACTTACACAGATGGACTCTTTTACCTTTACCCTTTTATTCAAGGTTACAAACTCTTAAAACAAATATTCTCCCCCAGTTTCTCTACTTATTTCAAGCTATCACCTGTCCAGTCCCCCAGAGAGACATGGCAGACTGGCAGAAAAAGATATTGACTTTTCTTTGGGCACAATCACGACCAAGGGTTTCTAGGAAAACCCTCCTACTACCCAGACAAGAGGGAGGAAGGGCCTGCCCAGTTTGCAGGATTACTGGCTAGTGGCTCAGATGAAAATAGCCCTTCTCTGATTGCACCCTAACTACAATCCCCACTGGAAGCAGATGGAAACTACAAATAAGGCTAAGATCCCCCTATCAGCAGTCATTTTTAATCCCTCATCTCAAATAAATCTTGAGGATTACCAACACTATACAGTTCGAACAGCACTACAGGGATGGGTCCAGGGCACTAGGAAAGGATTCACGGCTAAAAATATGTGGAAATATAGATGGTGGTGTTCTGATGAAAGTTTCTTGCCTGCCACCCACTCAGGTTAATACAAGAGAAGGATGGAAAAGGGTTTATGTGCCCCTGGCAGGTACTTAAGGAGAAGATACACTACCGTTTGGAGTAATCAGAACCAGTACTGGAACTCAGCAGATTGTATATATATTACTATCAGATTAGAGATCATATCCAAAATAAAACACACCAAATAATGAGCTGGCAGGATGAAAGACCTTTCCCCATGGCCTTTGAGACTATCTGGAAGAGCACTCGTGGAAAAGGGGCAATCACCATTTCATAGTGGAACTAATAGCTGACAAAGCTCATAATGTACAGCCAATACATAGGAAGTGGGGGCTGGGCCTTACACTGAGCCTTTTGATTGGATCAAAATTTTCAGAAATGTTTGGAAAACTACTTCATCACCAAGCTGGCGGGAGTATGCTTGGAAGGTCAGAATTCGGTATTTTATACCTCTTACAAATTATTTAGGGCGGGTTCTCAACTGGGGGGCATCCTGTTGGAGCTGCTGTGGAGCCACGGATGCTGACCAGGCACACATATTCTGGCATTATGCCAAGCTCCGAGGATTCTGGAACCAGCTAATTTCACATTTGAAAGATTTATTTGGGCTAAGATCTGAAGTGGGCTATGAACATCTAATACTGGGACTATACCCAGCTGATATTAAAGGTAAAGAAGGGCATTACTTATGGGCAATTCTTCCAATAGCAGCTTTGAAGGCTGTAACTAAAAAAGTAGCTCCAGCAGGTCACCCCAACCATTCAGGACTGGCTAGAAATCATTTCACAGATCTATAACATGTAAAGAATAACTTTTGCTGTAAACCATCAAAAAGAACAGTTTAGCAACAGATGGAATAGGTGGGATTTATATAAAGATAAAGTACAATAATCAATTGATTCTTATTTTCTATTTTGAATTGTCAACCATTATCTCCCCCCCAGCTCTCTCACTCTCTCCCTTCCTTTTCCTCCCCTCCCCCTCCCCTCTCCCTCTCCCTCTTTTTCCTATCCTACTTCCTAAACTAGGCACGACATTACTTGTTTAATTAACTGTTTACTCTCCTAACTTGTTTTGTGGTGGTTATATCAAGTTTTAACTTAATGCAATAATAAATACTCTTATTATTGTTTTATGAAATAAGAAAATGTTGAATTGTGAGAAATATAGAATTGAAATATATTCTATAGAAGCTGTATGTACTATGGAATTGTTCAATAAACAAGTATAAAAAAAAGAGTTCATCTGCCTGTATAGCTTATTCCCTGTTTTAAATTATAATGCTCTAATGTGACATCATAGCCTGTTGCCATGGGAATAACTGTGATGTCACAAGCAGAGCATTATGACATCAGGTTAGGATGAAGCCATAGGAGCTGATGAACCCTCAAGGAACAACTATCCTGTTTTCAAGCATATGATATGAGTGACCAATAATGGGGATAATAAATACAGAGCTGATGAGAAATATAAGCTGCTTTGAGTCCAAATATGACGTTTTTCTAAAGTTCTTCTCAAGGCATTGGTGGCTCTTTAAAGAATCAGTACACCTACCTGCAGACTATGCTGGAAGCAGCATACCCTGGCCAAGATGAGGAAACAAAGCTCCCTGCTCCTACACATTTGACACCATTGACAGCTCAGCTTGTAAGAAATGGTGAATTAAACATACCATTCTGTGGAAAAAAAGTTGTTTTTTCATTCACATTTAAAAACACTGTCATCAGGGACTACTTTAGATCTCAACTGTTCTCTTATTTTGAAGCATAAAAACGTGTTTTGGTTAGCTTTTTGGCATACGTTTTTTCTCAACATATAAGTGCATTAAAACACTTCAGGGATGTGTGATTATGGGGAATAATTGCACTTTGCTCTTAGATGTTGTTAGGCACGCGGCGCAAGCACTGAGTGCCTAACAACCCACTCAAGCCATGCAGTTATGTTAAATGCACAATTTATTTATTTTGTTTGAAAATTGGTGACTGGGAAGGCCACACTGAGCCACAGCTTATTCCAGAAGCAAGCTGGGGGAAGGGAATAGGGGAATACAAAATACCAAGCAGAGACACAGTTTGCAGTTACAATAAAGTATAGTCACAGAACATGAATAATATGGGAGTAAGTGCAAAATGAGAAAACAAGGTAGGAGCGACATACTGGGCATTTCAGCTACACTTATACTGGGGTATGACGCAGCTACAAGAGGAACAGTCAGAGAGAGGGAATACAGGAGGAGGGAGGGAAGAAGTTTCAACTGATATCTGAAGGAACCAGGGGAGGCAATAAAGTGGAGTGAAATGGGTTCCAAAGTGATAGGGGACTGTATGAAAAAGCTGACTGCCCAGCAGAGGAACAGGGATGAGAAATGGTGATGGTGCGAGGATCCGGGAGGAAAGGGAGCAGAGGGGATGAGGGATAGGAGTGATGAGATGTAGAAAGGAAGGGACCCAGACCACTATTTTGATATGAATGAGGCATGGTGTATCTGGCGACATGAAAGCAGGGGGAGAATGGCTAAGAAGGAGTAAAGTGAGCAATGATGAGCACAAGGAGGGAGTTGGTGACAAAGTTGTAGGAGTTGCAGAGGGTATCCAGTCTGGTCAGGGAGGTGGAAGGGGTGGCGACATAGACCATGTCCGCATAGTCAAAGACCGGAAGCACCATTTGGTGACAAGCTCATGGTGGACCTGTGGAGACAGACCATCTTTATTGCAGTACAGGGCACAAAATTGATGATGGAGCTTGACATGAATGGCATCAATGAGGGCAGAATAGTCAAGCTTGCTATCTAGCTCCACACCAAGGTACCTGAAGGACTGAACCACTTCAAGAGGGTTACCATCCAAGGTGGAGAAGATGGGCAGAGTTGGGAGTCTGACAAATTTCTGGCTGGTGCCAAAGGTTATGGATGCAGTTTGTTTGTTTTTTGTTGACCTGGAGTTGATTTAATTGGAACCGAGCAGGACATTGTGGAAGTCTTGCTGGAGCAGACCTTCCATGGCTAAAGTGGAGGCACTGGAAGTGTAGAAGACTGTGTCATCTGCATACATGTGAAAATGCAGCTTGATATAGGTCAGGGGAAGATCATTAAGCAAGATGGAGAAAAGAATGGGACCCAGGATGGAGCTCTGTGGGACCCCTGCTAGGGTGGGAAGTGGAGGTGACAGGGCACTACCAACATGTACTGACTGTAGATGGCCCATAAGCTAAGAACAGAAACAGTTGACTGCAGGGGTTGAGAGGCCAACAGAACATGACTTATGCAGGAGGAATGGGTGGGACGCAGAGTCAAAGTCCTTGCCCAGATCGATGAAGATGGCAGCTGTGATGTGCCTCTGATCCATCCCTGAAAAGACAGTCAGTTACTCACAACAGGAAGGAGATGGTGAAGTGATGCTTCCAGAAGCCAGACTGGAATAGAGAGAGAAAATCAGCAGAGGATAGGAAATTGGAGAGTCTGATGTAGACAAGCTTCTTTTGGAGCTTAGCAAGAGAAATGAGGAGGGAGACTGTCTGGACATTACCCAGGGAGGAAGGGCCCCCCCCCCACACACACACACACTTTGTGGAGTGGAAGAACTTTGGCCAACTTCCAGGACTGAGGAACAGCACTGAGGGAGAAGGTGAAGTTGAGTAGGTTAGTAAGAGGAGATCCAATGGCAGCAGCACAGTCATGGAGTAGTTTAGGATCCAGCCTGTCAAGGCTAGATATGTGCAGGTTGAGGGAGTAGGTGAAAGGCTGAGTGTCCTTATGCCCCTTGAAAGTGCACTTCAATCCTTTAATGCACACCCTGGAGTGACTTATTGCACATATACATTGTCTTGCTGCTCTTATGCATTCTGTGTAAAGTTAAATATTTTAAATATAATTTTTCTTTTACATAAAAACCTTCGTTTAAATTTATTTTAAATGCCAACATTATACACACGAAGTAGCTCCCAGTTCTGTAGGTAATAAAGCTTTTATTCTGGATACTGGCTTTTATTCTGGGTACTGAGACCTGGCACCTAAACTGCATCACTGTAGCTATTTATAACACTTTTAACCAAGTGTGTGTCAGAGCTGTAATAACCTGTCAGATGTGCCTCTGGCCTCACAACCAACCCAGGTCATTCTGTTTACTTAATTCAGATGTCTCTCAGCCAATGAGGTTTCAGGATTTTCCTTACCATTTTATAACCAAAATAAAGTAGATATAAATTGTAAAATGCTGCAACACTTTTTGTCCCTTTTAATATTGTCTAGTTGGGACATCCTTTGGAGTGGAGCTCCGTCCAGGGAGGTGTGATTGGTACATGTGGAGACAACAGAGTGACTACTACTGATCATAGAAATGTTACCCATTTTAGGTCTGAAATTCAGCCAGCAACGCTTGTCCCGATCAGGGAGCAGACGCCCAAGGAGCTATTCGGTAGGACTTGGTGCATGAGCCAAGGACGGATGACCCGATGATGCCTTCATGTCTAGAGGTAGAGACAAAAAAGCTGATCAAATTGCTAATAATTATATTGACATGTGATAGGTATGACCCTTAGATGACCAGTAGATTTATTTTTTACAAAGAAACTGATCTAACCTCACCACCAAACTTCAGCGTAGTAATGCAACTTTCGCACTCGCCTTTATTTTGGAAATGCAGATGACAATAAGTCATATTTAACGTGCATTAACTTGGAATCGAGCACCACAGTGGTCTTCAGGGGGGACTGGGCTCAATTCCCAGGTAGTCTCACCAGAGTATGAATTCTGAATCACGTCCCTTAACCTCGTGTTACCTCAGTGTGGAACACTGGCCATAAAAATGCAGAAGTGACAAAATGTAGAACATGTAATAAAACTGTAGCAATAAAAAGCTTAGATGACTGCCAATCAGTGCTTTGGTGTTTATAAAGTTTACCAATAATCATCATAAATGAATATGAATTGTGACTTTTTAATACCTCGGTATATAATGTGGGGCAGCACCTTCTCCATGTGGGATAGGGGGACTCTGAGGGGTGAAATGAGGGGTGTTCATCCTAATGTAGGAAAGATGAGGGGTATGGACAGAAGGGTTCTGAGAGGTAAAATGAGAGCTTTCCCTCCTAATTTGTCACAGTTAAGAGGTACAGACAGAGGAATTCTGAGTGGTGAAAGGAGGAGCATTCATCATAATATCGGACAGGTAAGAGGCATTAACAGAGGGAATCTGACTGGTAAAATGAGACATGTTTATTCTAATGTGGGACAGTTGAGAGGTGCTGTATGCCAGCCTAGTGGGATTCTGAGTGGTAAAATGAGGGCATTCATCATACCTTGCAGTTGTACCACAATAGGAGGGCTGCTCCTCAGTTTACCACCCAGAACCCCTCTATCCATTCCTCTCAACTGTACCACATTAGGAGGGCTGCCTCTCATTTGATGCCTCAGAACTCCTCTCTTCATACCTCTCAAAAGTCCCACGTTAAGAGGGCCATCTCTCATTTTACCTTTTAGAACTCCTCTGTCCATACCTCTGAACAGACCCATATTAGGAGGGACATACGAACATACAAAAATGCCAGCAGAAATAGGCCTCATGGTCTGTCGAGTCTGATCGGGTGTGCAGCTAGCACCCTAAATCACCGCTGCCCCTCTCTCTCTCTCCCCCCCCCCACACTCCATTGCCCCTTACCCTTACCCTATTCCACTCCCTCTTGAATCTGTGTACCATTTTGCTGGCCACTACCTCACCCGGTAAGGTGTTCCACTTGTCCACCACCCTTTCCGTGAAGAAATGTATCCTCATTTCTCTCCTGAACCTAACTCCTTCCAATCTCAGTTGATGACCTCTTGTATCCCTCCCCTTCTTCCTCTGGAAAATTCCACATTTTCATCTTATTTATTCCCTTTAGGTACTTAAAGGTCTCAATCATGTCTCCCCTGTCCCTTCTCTCCTCCAGAGAGTACATATTCAACTCACTCAGCCTTCCCTCGTAGGTCTTACCCTCTGTTCCCTGGATCATTTTTGTAGCTCTATGCTGGTTATATCTTAAACTAACTTCCTGACCTTTTCAGAGTGCCAGACCCATCTCTTATACTTGCTTCTCTTTATCACTGCTTTCATGCATGTTTTCACTGCCTCGAGAATGGCCCCTTGCATAACCCCCACAATTTTTCTTCCACTCACCAATGCTGTCTACCGCAGCTAACCTGCCCAGGACTAATTCCCTCATTTGGTTGAAATATGCCCCTCTGAAGTCTAGCACCACAGCCTTACACAAGGCTTACTGGTGCCCACAACCAACTTGAACCACATAGTACACTGGTCACTGGACCCCAGTGGTTCCCTGATCTGCATTACACCTACTGTTTCTGAGTTGGTGAATACGACATCGAGAATGGTGGATTGTCTAGTGGGATCCCTGACCTGATGCACCAGCATGCAGTCCTGCAAAGTATCAGGCAGGGCCTGGCTTCTGGTGCTCCTCGCTGTAGAGATGTCCCCGTCAGTGTCCAGCAGGTTAAGATCCCCTACTATTAGGAGTATGCCAGTTAGGAGTACCTATTAGGAAGGACACCCTTCACATTGTCACTCAGAACCCTCCATGCATACTTTTCGAATGCCCCATGTTAGGAGGAACATCCCTCATTTCACTGCTCAGAACCCCTCTGTGCATGCCTTTCAACTGTCCCACATTAGTGACAGGCTAAAATGCAGCATGTAAGATATTTGTATTCACTGCAGCATATATCCCTTTATTCCTCTCACCGCTGGGTCATACTTGGAAACGAGCTCCAGTTCAGTGTGTTTTTCACAGTTACCAAGTTTCAAAAAACAAAAAAAAAACATTAATTTGGAAGGACACCCTTCGTTTACTCCTCAGAACCTGAGCACTGGTAGTGATATTGATTAATGGCACTGCACGCTTTGGCAATGCCTTTCTTTAGATGCAACAGATGCATTGTTGAGTGTTGACAGTACTTCTCAACTTCCACCCCCATTCTGGGCCAGTATAATCTAAGTGGAATCAGATCTAGTGTGCGGTCTGGACCCAAGTGTCCCATTTCATCATGCAACGCTCTTAGCACATGCTTTGTGAATTTAAGTAGCAGTAACAATTGACATTTCTTGTGCCAGATAGATAGATAGATAGACATATTCATTTTTCAACAGGATAAAACTATTAGGACATATTACAGCCCTGTCTACAAAGCTGTCCTGCTAGTGTTACAAAGGAGGTGTATAAACTTAAATAGTACAATACAACACAAACACACATTCCAACACTTCCAATAGAAAAACAAAAGGCAGTTTACAAACAAGAAAACTTAATCATATTGCATATTTTTGCCTAGATCCCATCACCACACACAGTGCACCATGTACAGGTTACTATAGGCAGTAACAAAACTTAGTAACAAGTACAAATATCTACTAAATTCCTATTTATCATAGATTTAAACATGTTTAATGTTGAAGTTTGTTCCTAATCTTTGGAAATAAAGCATTCCATTCTTTTGTTACTGACCAGTTAGTTCTCATCATCCCATAAGGATGAAATATTCTGGGAATCATACATCCCCTATTCTTTACATCCCTTAAGTTGTGAGTATGCATAGGAATGTCATTATTCATTATTTTCAAACTCAAGATCCTTAATAATTCCATTGTTCAGTGTAAAAGCTTTTAAATTAAATAGTAGAATAGGCGACCCCGTTTTAGTTTACGATTAGAGATTATTTGGGGGGGGGTGTTGCATTGAATTTGTTGGTCCAGCTGCAGGTTACTGGAGAGTGGTCACTCAGTGAGTCTGGGTGGACTGTCATGTTGGAGATCTGATCCGGGCTGTTTGTGAGGATCCAGTCAAGTAGTGTGCTAGATCCAGTTTTGTAATTTGTTCTGGTGGGTGAGTCAACGAGTTGTGTAAGATGCAGTGCAGCTATAGTGCTCTTATATGTGCTAGTCGGTTGTGCCAACCAATTGATATTGAAGTCCCCTAGAATGAGGGATTCAGAGTTGAGGTACTGACATCTGACAACCTCCATGAGTTCTTCGCATCCTGGAAATTTCACTTCAGGAGGGATGTATACAGTAAGTATAGATAGTGCTTTATTGTGGGCCCCCAACAGAATTTTTATGGGGATAATTTGTGCAGTACTGGTAAGGTGGGGTAAAGGAAGAGCAAACCCCTTTATTGAGTCTTTAATGTGTAACACACAGCCCCCTCCTCTTTTTGAGATCTTATCATTCCTGAACAGTGTGTAGCCAGGTATCAAGACAGTGGAATCCGGTGTTTTTGGAGTGAGCCACGTCTCAATGATTGTGAGTATGTCAAGGTTATGTTGTAATGTCCAGACTTGCAAGCAGTCAATCTTTTTGAGTAGACTGCAGATATTTATGTTGGCGAGTGTAATTGTTCCTTCCTTATCATTGTTGCTTGACAATGTGACCCCAGCTGGTCCAGGATTTGTGTATACATTGCCAAAGTAATCCATGGTAGAGCTGAGGTGGCGGCACTTGGGTGGTCTAACAAGCACACCAGGAGGAGATGGCAAAGGAAAAATACTCTATGCAGTAATCATATGTGGATAAATTGGAAAGCCAACAATGACCAGCAGCATCAAGCTTGGCAGTTGTTTTGACATAAATTAAAGGATTATTATCAGTTCTGACTGTGATGTGGGCAGCACACAAACACTCATGAAAGTGCTCCACAATTGCTCTTTTCAATGCCAAACATTCTAACTTGTGAATGGGATAGAAGTGTTCAAGTAGTATCAAACATCTGTTTGCAAAGGCCATGGGATTCAGGCCTTCTGTGTATGACCGATACAACACTGCTTCAAGCCCTTGAAAGCTGGCATCCGTATGTAGGGTGTGCAGTTTGTTTGGGTCTGCATATGCTAACACAGGTGCAGTTGTCAGCTGTTGGATAATGTCAGCAAAGGCTCTGTCACAGATGATACCTCACCTGGATCCGGATGGTTCACGGAGTCTGTAATAACTTTTAAGAATAGGCTCATTTCCTGGGGCTTTGTGTCTTTTATTTGCAGGGGAAGGAGAGATATCCTTGTGTCAAATTTAGCAGAGGTTGAACAGTTCTGGTATAGTCTTTGATACATCTCCTATAGTATCCACACAATCCCAAAAATATTTGCAGCTCTTTCAGTTTTGTATGCTTTGGCCAGATAGTTAAGGCTTGTTTTTTGGAAGGGTCAATAAAAACTCCTTCTCAAGAAATAACATGGCCCATAAATTTTACTGAACTCTTACAAAATTGACACTTGTCCACAAATATTTTCAAGCCAAACTACTCAAGCCAATTCAACACATTGAATAAGCAAGTCTCATGCTCTTCTAGGGTCTTCCCAAAGATAATGATGACACCCAGGTAAACAAGACACTCTGGCAGATTCATATCACCCATGACTCATTCCATCAGCCTCTGGAAAGTAGCAGGTGCTCACAATATTCCTTGGGCATCCTCAGGAATCCATAAAACCAAATGGACAGATAAAAGCCATTTTCTTGCAATCTGACTTTGCCATGGGTATCTGGTAGTACCCACTTCTCAGGTCTAATACTGAAAACCACTGATGCCTATTATACAATAGGATCAGAGAATCCATCACTCGGATTGGCTGACTGGCAACTTTCTAGCATTACCAGTGCAAAAGGTGCCAGTCTGCCTCCTCTCTGTTATCACTCCAACCACCTCGAAACAAGAAACCGCCATATTACCCCAATACTAAACAACCTCACAAAAACAGCACAAGTTGTAAAAATCATGAGCAGTGTCCAAACACTGTTTTCTAACCACAGAACCGTTTCTTTCATTTTTAAACAGTCTTTGATCAGCGACAACTCCCTCACAAACCTACAGTACCCTTCCCAAGTCCTTACCAGTATCGCTCCATTTTCCATTTCCCCAGGACATGGTTATCTCACAGTTCAGTTTATAAATGCTTTGCTTAAGTCCAGCACAAATGCCGGATGTCACTCAGAATGAAGGGGAAGAAAAACAATTGCGCTATAGGAGCCCTGAGGGCTCCATAGTTCAAATTTGCGACTGACCGTTGCAGCTCTGAAACCTCTGACCTCGGACCCTTTCACTGTTCCAGGAAAGAAGACAGCCAAAATCAGCACCGGCTAAAAACTGTTTTTCACAGAGGCCGGTAATTACCCTTCTTTCTGAAATCAGCTTTGCCGTCACTTCCACCTGATCAGAAAACCCAGAAGTGCACACTGTCATAGAGTACCCGATATTCCCTCACCACACAAACTGAAAACTTGCACACTGTACAGAAAACAAGCATTTGTTGATGCCGAATGTTTGCTTGCTGGCATTGGCATAGGTAGTGTAGGAGTTACAGAGCTGCATAATAGGAATGGCAGTGAAGTATTGAACTGAAGCCAACCCCCCCACCACCACACTGCAGATACTGACAGACATTGGGGTGTGCCTTTGGGTCATCAGACATAACGGCCACGCCATTTCACCACACCCTACCCTGCAGACACCAACAAGTGTCACGGTGTGCCTTGGGGTTTTTGGCCTTTATGTTCACCCCATTCCATCAGGGAAATACAGTGGGATGGATGCTGCATAGGAGAATGGGGTGAACTTTGGGGCCGAAGAGTCCAAGGCACACCTCAATGCCTCTCACTGGCTGCAGTGTGTGGGTGGGGGTGAAATGGTATGAGCATTACAGGTGGCAATCCCAAGTCACATCCCTCATGCCTGTCAGTCTGTACAGGGTGGGGCATTATGGTCGGAAACCCTAATGCCTCAGGCGTTCGTTGGTATTTTCACTCCAAATTTTCAACATGATATTTTTGTGACTCCCACCTCATGAACAGTGGCAATATCAGTTCACTAGCCGAAAGCTAATTTTGCACAGCAACTACTCCATTTGGCACCACAGGTGCGAAAACACATTTCGAACAGGAAGTGAAAAATGATAACTGTACTGTTCATGGGGAGGTGTAAAAAATGGTAATGTTGAAAATCTGCAGTAAAAATATTAGAAAAAAACTGGCAAAGTCACGAGTGTGCGTAGAAACTGTGCAACACACACCCATAATGTAATTAGTTTGGGGATTTTTTACAGCATATTGTCAACACAGGCATTTTGGGACCTCCGCTCATGAACAGTGTCACTGTGATTTTCTGAATCTGTCCCGAACAGTGATTTCCCACAGCGACCACACATTTCTGCGCTGGAAGTGCGAAAACACATTTCGGCCATGGTGTGAAAAATGACAGCTGTACTGTTCATAAGGAAGTGTGGAAAAACGCCAGTGCTGAAAATCGACCCCAGTCACATTCTCAGGTAACATGAGGCAGATTCAGACAGCTCCTAAGCATGGATATGTCTCATCTCTGAGGCCCCACACATCCAATCTTTCAAGAGGCTCCAGTGGTGCACGACTTAAGAACTTGTCCTAGTAATCTTTGAACACAATTGTTACTTATACGAACATGCAAAATCACCAGCAGAAACAGGCCACATGGTCTAGCAAGTCTGCCAGAGTGTGCAGCTAGCACTTCATCTTGCAGCTGCCCCTCCGCCCCCATTCCCGTATCTTTTCCCTTACTCTGTCCCACCCCCTTTTGAAACTGCCCACCATCTTACAGGACATTAGAACTTCCGGAAGGGAATTCCACTTGTCCACTACCCTTTCTGTGAAAAAGTGTCTCCTTACCTCCCTCCTAAACCTTCACCCCTCTAATCTCAATCCATGCCCTCTTGTGTCCCTCCCTCTCCTCAATTGAAAGATCCCTTCTGTGTTAGTCTTGTTAATCCCTTTCACATACTTAAAGGTCTCGATCATATCCCCCCCATCCCTCCTCTCTTCCATCGAGAACATTTTCAACTCTCTCAATCTGTCCTCATAAGGCCTGTCCCGAACCTTGTATCATCGTCATTGGCCCTCGTTGCACCTCAATAATCTTATGTCCTTTTCAGTAGGGGTGCAGATTGCACACAATACTCCAGGTGGGGCCTGACCAATTATCTGTACAGGGGCAGTATAACCTCACTCCTTCTGGAAGAGATCCCTCTTGCTATACACCCCTGCATTTTGTTGGCCTGTGCTGCCACCTTCCTGCACTGGGCTGAGTTGTTCATGCTCCCTGTTATGATTTATCCTAGGCCCTTTTCCTCTGTGGTACTTCCCAACTGCATTCCATTCAAGTGATGGTCCCTCCCCTGGTTCTTTGCTCCAAAGTGCAACACCTTGCACTTCTCGGCATTGAAACCCAGCTGCCATGTTTCTGCCCACTCCTACATTTTAGTCAGGTTCTCCTGCAGCCCCTGCCACCCTTCACTGTCATCAACCATGGCTCCCATTTTGGTATCATTCACAAACAGGCCGGTCTTGCTCCTGATCCCGTGTGAAATATCAGCTATATCTATCCCAAACAGCACCGGTCCCAGTACATATCCCTGTGGCACCCCGCTCATCACCGCTCTCGGTGACGAGAGTCCCCCCCACTACCACCCTTTGCTGCCTCCCCTCAGCCAGTTTGTGATCCAGTTTGCTAATTTTGGCCCTGCCCCCACATATTCCAGCTCCCCCCCCAAAAAAAAACCTCCCATGTGGTACTGAATCAAAGGCCTTGCTAAAGTCCAAATACAGGAGATCAACTGCATGGCCTTTGTTCAGTTCCCATGTCACCCAGTCATAGTATTCCATGAGGTTGGTTTGGCATGATCTTCCTGCTACAAACCCATGCTGCTTCTGATCCTGGAGACCACTGTCCTCCAGAAAGCTCACCAGTCTCTCCTTGAGGATGGTCTCCATTAGCTTCCTCATGATCGATGTGAGGCTCACTGGCTGATAGTTCTCTGGTTCATACTTTGGACCACTTTTGTGGATGGATACCACATGTGCCACCCTCCAGTCCTGTGGTACACATCCTGTGTCCAGAGAGGTGCTGAACAGGTCAGCCAGTGGCCTCACCAGGACCTCCACTCGCTCCCTTAGCACCCTTGGATGAATGCCATCTGGTCCTGGTGCTTTGTCCACTCTTAGAGCCCTTAGCCCTTCTAGTACCTTGCCCTCTGTAATCGCTACATCTGTTATCAATTCCCCCCTACCCCCTCCCACCATCACCCTAGGAATCCCCCCCTTCCCCTGGGTGAATACCGAGCAGAAGTACTCATTGAACTGCTGTCCAGCAATGCTCGAGTAGACTTCCCTTCAATTTTAACTTTCACTTCGAAAGAAACTTTAACAGTTTTCTTCAAATCCATTGCTTTCCGTACCATGTCACTTGTTTGAGGTACAGCTGTCTTCACATGGGAACGTCTTGCATCCTGGGGTCCAGTATGCTCCCTAACCAGGCCCCATTGGAGTTTCCCTGCTCCTGTCATGTTTTAATCAGTAATTCATTTACCCTTCTCAGATCATCAGGATTGTGATATTCTCTCTGCAAATGTTCTTCTCACCACATCTGTAACAGAAGATATCTTCTCATCACCTTGGTGTCCATGGATACTCTCTGGTCCAGAACGCTCTCTGATGACACTTATCAGCCGGTCACGTGACTCTCACAGACTGGGCCACTCCAATGTAAGCAGTTACTTATGTAGGTTCTTGGTTCTCCATCACCAGCTGTGTTAGCTTGTGAATGCATCCTAGCAGTTCTTCATTACTGGGTCCTTTAGGAGCAGTCACATGGGCAGTCCCAATTGCATGTTTGGGGGGTGGGTCTTGGCTTTCATCACAAGTAACAGTCTCACTTCTTGCTCTCACTCTTCTCCTATAAGCTCATCATAAAGTGGCTGTGTGTCCATGCAATCTCTCAGATAGATATTTAACAGCACATGATCAGAATACACAGCTCCATCTAGTACATGAATAGCACAGGCACAATCCACATGTCAGGCATCAGACATCCTTTTCTGTACACACTCTGCACAATTTTCTCTAACCTTACCAGGAAATAAGACAGTTGTTCTCCTTCATGCTGCTTGATCAATGAGAACATAAGAAGTGTGCCCAGTTTCTTTACTTGCCCAAACATCTTTTCCAGAGTAGCTAAATAATTCTGAGCAGTCACATCTGATTTTGTAACTCTGAGGGCAATAATTGCATCTAAAGCAGGACCATGGACACACGCTTCCATTTGTACTATTTTTCCAGCATGTGAGCACTGCAGATCTTGCACCATTTGGGTGGCTTGCTCAATCCACACATCAATGTCTTCATAGAAACATATAGAAACATAGAAACATAGAATTTGATGGCAGATAAGGACCACTTGGCCCACCCAGTCTGCCCATTTCCCTACCTAATGGATAAGCTGCAGATCCTAGTTAACCAGCAGCCTACTTCTTCCTACCCCCAACCCCTAGAATTGCCTTATGACTGTCCCATGCATGCTTGAATTCCACCACTGTTTTTGACTCCACAACCTCCTCCGGAAGGCCGTTCCATGCATCCACAACCCTCTCTGTGAAAAAATACTTCCTTAAAATACCTCTGAACACCCCCCTTCCCTCTTCAAATTGTTCCTCTTTGTTCTTGCACACCTCTTTTTTTGAAAGATGCTACCCTCTTGGACTTTGTTGATTCCCTTGAGGTACTTGAAAGTTTCTATCATGTCCCCCCTCTCCCTCCTTTCCTCGAGGCTATACATATTAAGCTCCTTAAGTCTCTCTTCATATGTCTTCCGGTGCAGACCCTGCACCATTTTAGTTGCCCTCCTCTGGACAGCTTCCATCCTATGTCTTTGCAGAGATTGGGTCTCCAGAACTGCAGTACTCCAGATGGGGTCTGACCAGCTGTCTGTACAGAGGGATAATAACTTCCTGTTTTCTACTGGTGACGCCTCTCCCTATGCATCCCAGTATCCCCCCAGCCCTCCTTGCTGCCCTCTCACATTGCTTGCCCACCTTTAGGTCATCTGATATGACTACCCCCAGGTCCCTTTCCATTTTTGTTGTTGTTAGTATCTCACCCCCATTGTGTACTCTTCCCCTGGGTTTTTGTTTCCCAGGTGCATTACCTTGCACTTCTTAGCATTGAATCTAAGCTGCCATACATTTGACCATTCCTCTAACCTTGCCAAGTCCCTTCTCATCCTTTCCACCCCACTCATGCATCAACTCTGTTGCAGATCTTTGTGTCATCTGCAAAGAGACATACTTTTCTTCAGTCCCTCTTCAATGTCACTTATAAAGACATTGAAGAGGACCGGTCCTAATACTGAACCCTGCAGTACCCCACTAGTAACCCCCCTTTCCTCAGAGTGGACTCCATTTACTGTTACTCTCTGTGTCCTATTCTCCAGCCAATTCTTTACCCAGGCTGCCATCTTGGGACCCACTCCCAGGCTGACTAACTTGTATATTAATCTTTTGTGTGGGACTGTGTCAAATACCTTGCTAAAGACTAGGTAGGCCTTGTCCACAGCCCCTTCCTGATCTACTACTTTGGTCACCCAGTCAAAGAAATCTATCAGATTTGTCTGGCATGACCTTCCCGCTGTGAATCCATGCTGCCTTGGGTCCTGTGCCCCTCTGGCCTCTAGATACGCAACAATTCTTTCCTTCAGAAGTGATTCCATTATTTTCCCTATCACTGAGGTTAAACTAACAGGTCTGTAGTTTCCTGCTTCTGCCTTGCTCCCACTTTTGTGAAGGGGAATCACATCTGCCCTCCTCCAGCCCTTAGTTCTTTTAGAATTCTGGGATGAATCCCATCAGGCCCCATTGCTTTGTCCACCTTCAGTTTTAAGAGTTCTTTCAGAACCCTTTCTTCTGTAAATGGACTGGTATAAACTTCTGTATCCAGAGTGTTTCTACTGTTTGTTTTAGGTACCTCCCCCTCTTCATTTGTAAATACTGAGCAAAAATATTTGTTTAGTATCTCTGCCTTTTCACAGTCACCCTCTGCCCAGCCTCCCTCCCCTTTATTAAGCCTCACTATCCCTCCCTTGGTCTTTCTTCACTCCCTGATGTACCTATAAAAGGTTTTATCCCCCTTCTTAACTGAGTTGGCTATCTTTTCCTCGGTTTGGGCCTTTGCTGTTCTGACTGCCTTCCCAGCTTCCTTTTGCTTTAACTGATACAGTTCTCTGTCCTGTTCCTACTGTGATTCTTTGTACTTCCTGAATGCTTTCTTTTTCTCTTGAACCTTCACTGCCACTTCCTTTGAGAACCATAGTGGTTTCTTACATCATTTCATTTTGTTTATTTGCTTCACACAAAGGCTTATTACCTCTGTGATGGCAGTTTTTATTATTCCCCATTGTTCTTCCACCCCTCCTTCCTGCCCGTTTGCTAGTGCATTCCTTAGGCAGTCACCCATTTTCTTCCTCCCCATCAGAGTGGGTTTTGTACCAGAAAATGGTCAAAGCCATCTATACTCTTTGTACTCTTATGTAGGCTGTCGCACCTTTTCTATTAATCTTCCTACGGCTTCCAACAAACCAGTTGCTTGATAAACTTCCTGCCCAGCCGCATTCAACAATTCTTCCAAGTTTTGTTCCAGTTTGCCTTCTTACTGTTGAAGTTTCCTCACTTTCTCCCCCCAATTCCCTGAGGAGGGTGATCCCAGCAAACTAACTGAGGTGCTCCCCTTGCTTTAAAGGTGCCAACTCTCATCTTCTTTGGACATCGAGGATGCAGGAAATTCAACAGCATTAAGATATTTTTTGGTTTCCACAAACAAGTTCAAAATCTTTTTCTCAGGCACATGTTGTATTTTTATTCTACCAAGGCCAGTCAATTCATGTTTCAGCACAGACAACATTTCCAAGGTGACCCTCCCTCAAGAATATTACTGACCAACAACTTGTTCCTTGGATGCAAACCATATTGAAAACATCATTTTTGACTTCCTTAAAGGCCATTTTGAACTCTTTAAAGTTTCCAAAGTTTTCCCCCCAAATGTCTTATTTTTCCAAGATTTCCCAAAAGTTTTCCAAGTTTCACACAGGGTGGTGGGCACTTTTCCAGTGGTCCCAGATGCATCCTACAGGTAAACAGAAGATCCTAGTGGTGCTTTCAAAGATGTAACCAGGTTGTAGTGCAGATGGTATAGGTGTTACATTCTTGGTTACTACCCCTGCCTTGCATCTGTTGGGACCGAGGTTGAGCGCCTCGGCTCACTAAACTCCTCATGTGAGCTTGGTTCTGATGGAGAATAAGGGAATAGTGTGGTGCCTCAACACAGAGAAGGAAATAATGGTCCTGATGACCAGTAGAACAGAGCCCTCTGGGATGCAGTGCCAACCCACCACCCCAACAATTGTAGACATCACCTTGAAACACACTAGTATTAGTACCCACACTTCAGTAGCAATTGCAAACACCCTTCAACCATTTAAAGTAGATTGCTACTAATATGCTTACATGCCAAATATTAGAAACTAATCACCAGACTTTATTATTCTGCAGATCTGGTCCTGTGGAAGAAATGATGATTCTACCAAATGGGTTCAGCAGTAACTTTAAGTGTTATCATCACATTGACTTTTACTAGTGTTTCAGTTCCTTCATCTTTAGTAGTCAGCGTTCATATGTTTAGGTCTCTCCTTAGAGCTAGCTTGCTGAGCCTCCACATACAGGTTTGGTAGCCCAGACCTACTGTACTTTAGGTCCTCCCACTACCATTAGCAATAGATTGCCACAGGTTACAATGACTTCCACAGCAATCACTTTTTTTAACTATAGTTTAGTCTCAACTGCTAGGTACTCAGACTATTTGAATACAGTTGTAGACTGATGCCATTGTGCCTGTGATGTTGTGTTGGTGCACTCACTAATAGGCATGCTTGCTTTCACCCCACCCAACTGATTTTTTTAATTAGCACTTTGGTATGAGCAACAAACTATAATCCAACAGGGAACTTAAAAACAAATTGCAGCAGTTTCTCTGGTTTGCTAGCCAGAACCCACATGTCCTGCACCTGGGAAGCAGTAGGTGATGCTTTGAGATAGACAGTGTTACAGCAGCAGAAAACAGTGGTAAACAGCCTAGGCTTGACCTGATCCTGGCAGTTCAGTGCTCCTCCACTCTTCAATACGAGGTGGGATCCAAAGTGGTGAATTGGGTTAGAAACTGGTTAACAGATAGGAGACAGAGAGTGCTGGTTAAAGGCACTCACTCTAATGATGAGAGAGTGACCAGCGGGGTTCCACAGGGCTCAGTACTGGGACCGATCATCTTCAATATCTTCATAAGTGACTTTGCTGAGGAACTGGAAGGGAAAGTATGCCTTTCTGCAGATGATACCAAACTCTGTAATAGGGTGGACACCCAAGATGGGGTAGAGAATGGCCGGCCCGGTGGTGTAGAGAGCTGAGGTGCCTTGCACCTTACCTGATAACATGCCCAGCGACCTGGGGTTGGGAGCAAGCTCAAGCTGCCAGGGGTTGGCGGGAAGGGAGGATCGAGTGTCCAACAACAGCTCTCTCTCCTGTCCTCTCCCAGGGTGGGGTGGGGTTGTGGCTCCTGCCACTAGCCCCATTGGAGACTGGGAGTGCAACAGCCAGGGTCATATTGGGTCAGGGGAGAAGCTGCGGTGGATGTCCATGGGTGGAGGACGGGAGTGTGCCTGTCACACACTGGATGTCATTGCACATCCATGCCTCTTGGGGGGGGGTCACGTACATGATCAAGCAGAAACAAGGAAAACTCCCGTATCCATAAGGAGACAATGATGCACCAGCCCCACGTCCACTGTTGGACCCCACCCTCCCTGGTCCCAATTTCTTCTGGTCTGAACCATGCCCACATGGAGCTAGATTTCAAGGAGCACCCAGGTAAGTGGTGGGTGGCTGCACCCTGGGGGTAAAAGCCAGGGGTATTTGGTGGGACAGAGGTGTCAGGTCAGAGTTCCGGGGGGAGACTCAGGGTTGGGGGTCTCTGGCCAAGCAGGACTAGATGGTGTCATCTGAGGGATGCCCCTGGACTGGTGACTGGAGAGATAAAGAAGTTAAAAAAAAAAAAGTGGGGTAGAGAGAATGCACAGGGATCTCGGAAATGTTCAATGCCAAAAAGTGCAAAATCATGCACCTGGGGCATAGAATCCAGGTGCTGAGTATAGGATGGAGGGAGGTACTAACAGTCACTAAACAGGAAAGGGACCTTGGGGGTTATCATTATTTGATGACCCCAAAGTGGCAGGATAGTGTGACAAAGCAGAGGGTAGGGTTAGTGGGATGCTAGGGTGCATAGGGAAAGGTAGCTCCAGCAGGAGGAAGGAGGTGGTATTGCCACTATCACTCACTGGTGAGCCCACACCCAAAGTATTGTGTCCAGTTTTGGAGACCTTATCTCAGGAAGGACATAGACAGGGTGGAGGCAGTCCAGAGGAGGGCAACTAAAATGATGCAGGGGTTGCATGAGAGGTTTACAAGGAGTGACTGTGGCATCTCAACAGATATACCCTGGAAGAGAGGAGAGCCAAGAGCGACATGATAGAGACCTGAAAGTACCTCACAGGGGTGAACAGGGTGCAGAAGAGGAGTCTCTTTCAAATCAAAATGAGCACCAGGACCAGGTGGCATGAGATGAAGCTGGAGGGGGAGGTTTAAGAAAGATTTGAGGAAATAATTATTCACTGAAAGGGTGGTAGACATCTGGAAAAGACTCCCAGCAGAAGTGGGGGAGGTGAAAACAATGAGGGGCTTCAAACATGTGTTAGATAGACATAAGGGTGTATTATAACACAGGCAGGGAGGTGGGAGGATCACTGAAGACCAATTAGGGCCTATGGAAACAGAATAGGCAGGGAGTACCTGGGCAGACAGAGTGGGCCTAGCAGTCCTTTTCTGTCGATAAATTCTATATATCTGTTCCTACAGTGGAATAACTAGACTAGACCAGAGCCTGTGTGGCTGGCTGTGTGTGTTTGTCTCTGTCAGTAGTTTAGGTTTTGTGGATTTTCATGTGTTTCTGCTTGGAGGAAGTGGACCATTCTTGGACATAATATCTATGAACATTGCCTGGACTAAGAAACTGCAAAACATCACCACCAGGTATTGGCATTCTCATCATAAATCAACTTTTTTGGAAGCCATCAAAGCCAAAAGCAAGGTCAGTAAATTTGTTATACAAGCACTGAGTTGTGGAGTGCTGCATTGAATCCACATTTCCGTCTGACTTGTTCTTAAAGGATGTGTACTTTGTCTTTGAGGTCTATTCACAACTGTTTTGGAGAACAAAGGGAAGATTCTAACAAAGGATTTTTACATCCTGCATATGCCCCAGGCCAATGTTCATCACCTTCAGAAATTTATCACATTCTGGGTCTTTGAGCTACAATAACAGTTTTCTGGTCCCTAGTAGCTCACCATTTCCTGTGGATTTGATTACGTTTCATCAATCACGTGGCACCTCTGAGAATATGGCTTTATATATTGTGCTCTGCAATATCATGGGGCAAACGCAGACCAGCAAGGCCAAGAGGACTAGATGCCTTACAACAAAACTAGTCTGCAAAATGATTAAAGCGTACCTTCTTAGGATACTACTTATGCTACTTCTGATATCTGGAAATGTTCATCCTAACCCGGGGCCTACCGGCCTGGCACCCCATGCCACAAAAAGACGGGAGGGGTCCCTCACATTAGCCTCAATCAATGTCTGCAGCCTCCTTAACAAACTTGACATTTTGCAAACCTGGGTCCAGCAACATAGCCCTGATGTACTCTCTGTTGTCGAAACATGGCTTAACCCCAAGATACCAGACGCTGCAGTCACCATCCCTGGATACTCTATGTTCAGGCAGGACAGGGTTTCCAAACGAGGTGGGGGCTGTGCCATCTACCTGAGGAATTCCTATCTGGGTCAAGTCTTCCCGTTCTCAAACCCTAAACCACCCTCGCAGGTTCTCGTTATTGAAGTTCTACTCGGGGCACACAACAAGGAGCTCACCATTGCATCTGTGTACCTTCCCCCTAAAGATCAGCCCAATGGATTTATGAGCATATTGGAAAGCCTACAGGGATTACACCATAACTCTGAAGTCATAGTTCTAGGCGACTTCAACATAAATTGGCTGTCGCTGGAGGCCAGAAACTACAAGATGCTGTCACATCACAGAACCCTCACCCAGCTTGTTACCACCCCCACCAGATGCAACTATAGGACAGGGTCGCATACTATCTCTGGACTGGATCCTTACTAATCACCCTGAACTGAATCTCAAAGTTTCAGTGATCCCTGATGGGATTAGTGACCACTCTTCGGTCACATGTACCTGGACAAACAAATTCATTAAGCCCCCTCCTAAAATAATCCACACAAGAGTGTTAAAGCAGGGGTACCTTGAGCTACTAAAGACACACCTAAGCCACCTGGACTGGACACTAATCGACTCTGCCATTGATGTAAAGCAAGCCTTAGACCTTTTCATCAGCCACTTCACTGCAGCCTGCAATATCTTTGCATCTCTCAAAAAGCTGAAGGTCGGGGCAGAGCTAACCCTTGGATAACCCCCAATCTAATCACTTAACTCAAACATAGGGATCATCTCTGGCACTGTGCCCATGCAACATCTAAACCTGGGGATATTCATAAATATAAAGCTGCCAGAAATGAGTGCACATGGGAAGTTAGGAGCGCTAAAAGCAAATACTTCAAGGAAGCTCTCTCCAACTCCTGGGGTGATGGAAAAAAATTTTGGAGTAACCTGAAAGACCTTACAGGCAAGGACCCTAAGTCACCACGCACCATGCTCAACATAAATGGAACACCAACATCTGACCTGTACACAATCACCAATGCCTTTAACAATGCGTTCTCCAACTTGGATAGTGTCCTCCCTTCTAATTTTTTTGATGCCCACTCTGGTAGTAACCCTCCTGCAACTACTCCTCTCCTACACCCTGCCCCATAATTCTACTTCAAGGAGATCACAGTGCATGAAGCCAGAACCTATATTTGGAAGGCCATTCACAATGCAGGCTACAGCAGTGACTTCCTTGACCTGAAGTTGTTAGCACTTGTCCTTGAAGAAGTCCTTGAACCCCTGACAAAGGTCCTCAACCTATCACTAAGGATATCCCAGTTCCAATCTCACTGGAAACAGGCGACCATCACACTGGTACACAAAAGTGGAGACAAATCACTGCACTCCAACTACAGACCTATCTCCATCCTCCCTCCATTGTCTAAGGCCCTGGAGCGTGCTCAGACCAACTAGTCAAGTACCTGGAAAAATATGACATCCAGTGTCCTGAGCAACATGGTTTCCGAAAGGGCACAATACCACCACTGCACTATTAGAATTCATGGGCTTCATCCATACCACGCCGATCAAGGAAACTGTGTAGGGCAGTATTCATCGACCTTACAAAAGCCTTTGATACTGTGAACCACCACTCCTACTCCAAGCAATTATCAAACATTGGCTCTCCAATGAAGGCTGATCTGGTTTTCAAGCTACCTGGGGAGAGGGTCCAGTGGGTTAGGATTGCCAGTGTCACCTCAGAAGAAAAGCCAGTCCTTTCAGGGGTCCCACAGGGGTCCATCCTGGGGCCACTATTCTTCAGCCTCTTCCTCAATGACCTTCCCAGGGTCTGCCACCAGAAATTACTGCTGTACACTGACGATGCAGTCATGTTCACCAACCACCAAAACGCAGAGCTCCTCAAGAAACAATTACAGCTTGAATTCATGCGCATCAAAGAATGGTTCAAGTTGCACAAACTGGTCATGAACTACAGCAAAACAAAGGTTATGACCTTCTACAACACCAGGAGCAAGTACAAATCCCGTGACCTCACCACCCTAAACCAAACAGGGACCTTACTTGAACACGTTCCTGATTTTAAATACCTAGGTGTCACATTGGACAGCTCACTCTCCTACCATCGGCACATAGATTCTGTCGCCAAAGCCACCAACATCCGTATAGGCCTGCTCTACAGGCACAAACACTGCATGACTCCTGGCACTCTCCGATTGGCTATCAACAGCTCTGTCACCTCCATCATCGATTACGGGCTAGCAATTTATGGCTCTGCCTCTGCCCTCCAGAATTACAGTTGCATTCAACAAAGCATGCAGGCTGCTAACTGGGGCTGACCAACTTACACACACTTGTGACCTGTACACTCGGGCAGGATGGCGCCCTCTCATCAACGGATACAGTATCAAACCTGCCTCTTAGCCAAAGTCCTCCTCGGGGTCATGCTCCCCGGCATTGAAAGTCCTCATTGACCACCACAGCACCCAGCAAACTAGAAGTTCACAACAACTAACCTTCCTTGTCCCCAGATGCCCGGACTCCCATGGGCCAGAGGGCCTTTGCCCACAGAGCACCACAGTGGTACAATACTCTCAACAAAGAAACTTACTGCTGCTCTTGGCCCTTTTAAGGAGACAACTCTGACTTCATCTCATTTCAACTAGTCATTGTGACTGCCTCGCCTAATCAGGGCCCACCGCTTACTGCCCTCCACTTCAGTCTTGACAGCTACCTCTCCCTTGCCCCTTCTGCCTGCCTACCCCTTGCCCCTCTCCTTTCCTCCCCAGGTATTTCCTGACTTTTATCCCTCCCTCCTCCCCTTTAGAGCTCTTACCCTCACCCTCTACCCTCCGACAATGGCCTTCCTGCCTGCATACCCCCTTCCCTCTCACCTGCAGTGCTTATTTCTAAGATTGCCCTTGGCTGGTATGTCATGCTACCTAACATTTGGCACATTTTGAATTACTGGAATTTCCTATGCCTCAGTCTCTTACTTCTTTTTATTGTGCAACTATGTATTATTATGTTGACCTTTGTCTGTATGTATACCCCCATTCCTTCGACGTGGAATCTTTGTAAACGAGCAGTTCCTGCTCAAAGGTATTTGTAATCCTAGATTTTAATAAAATAAAAAAAAATAACAATAAAGGCAGCTGATGGAAGGGTCCCAGAAATGAGGCTGCAGAAATATACTAGTAAAAGAGTCAGAAATGGTTTGCAGCCCTCAAGGTAAACAGAGCCCCGGGACTGGATAGGATGTATCCAAGGATACTAAGCGAACTGGCATTGGTGTTAGCTGAACCCCTGGTGAACCTATTCAATAGCCCTTTGCAGCAAGGAGTGGTTCCCAAGAATGGAGAGTGGAAGACTTAGTTCCACTACATAGGGGGGGAGGAGTAGGAGCAGCCAGGAAACTATAGACCCATTAGCCTTACCTCCATGGTAGGGAAACTGTTGAAGACACTAGTCGAAGAGGATCTAGTGGAATACCTGGAGAAAGATGGGCTTCAAGATACTAAGCAGTGAGGCTGGCCTGGTGACACTGAGGGTTGAGGCGCTGGACACCACACCTCGCACCACGTTGGCGACCCGGGTTCAGGAGTGGACTCGGGCCATCAGGGGTCGGCAGGGGAGGAAAGGATTGAGCGTCCAGAGGACTACTCTCCTTTCCTGGGAGGGAGGGGGTACCAGATCCCACTGTCCGGTGACTCCCAGTGGAGACTTTCAGTGCAGCAATAGTTGGGATCTCCAGCAAGGGGATTGGCTGCGGCGGCACTCCTGTGAGCATGTGTGGGAGTGTGCATGTTTCACACTGGTGCACATTGCACAGTCGAGCCAATAGGGGACAGAAAAGTGGAAAAAGCACCGGTTACCTGGTAGGCAAAGGTAGGTCCAGTGGGATGGCCCCCATGAACAATACCAGGTCCTGCTGGCTGGCTTCTGGTTCTCCCTCCAATCCCTGGCTGCTCTACTAGATTCTAGGTAGCGCACCAGTAGGAGTCTGCAGTCCCACCCCAGGGGGCTCAGAGCCAGGGGCTTGGGTGGCCAGTGGAACTGCAGTGGAGATGGGCCCAAGTCAGGTGTCAATCAGGAACTTCAGGTGTGTGGGAATGGGCCATAGCCGAGAGACCACACTGGAGAGACACCAAGCCCCAGAGAGCAGGGGGCATAAAGAAAGTTTTAAAAAAAAGATACGAAGCAGCATGGGTTCATGGAAGGGAGGTCTTGTTGGAACAACCTAATAGTATTCTTTGACTGGGCAACCTGGTAAATTAACAATAATAAAATAATAAAACTTTATTTTTAAGGCGCCTTTTCAAAAAATCAAGGCACCATACAAAATACATAGATAAAATTCCAATCATTACAATAAAAACAATTAATCAGATGAGTGCAATTAGACTCCAAATACTTGGCTCCACAGATATGCTTTTAGGACCTTTTTAAACCCCTCCACGGTCGCGCACTCCCTTATGTGGCAGGGTAGAGAATTCCAGAGGGTCAGGGCCGCGTACATAAATGTACAAGCCCCAGAAGATTTCAAAGACACCCTCAAGATCTCTAGCAACCCCTCGCCAGCTGAGCGGAGCGATCGCCCAGGGCAGTAAGGGATCAGGAGCTCTTTTACATAGTTAGGGCCAAGTCCACATACGGCTTTGTAAGTTAAAAGACTGACTTTAAAGGTGATCCACCACTGTACTGGCAGCCAGTGCAGTCCGCGCAACACCAGCGAAATATGGCTGGACCGAGAAGTACCAGTCAAAAGCTGGGCCGCTGCATTCTGCACTAGCTGCAGGCAGATTTTAACCCCAGAAAGCCCTAGGTAAAGGGAGTTGCAGTTGTCCAGACATGAGGGCACAAAGGCATGGACCAGCGTAGGAAGATCGCCGGACAGAACAAGGTGCCTAATCCTGGAGATATTACTGAGATGGTAAAATGTGGACTTGACAACAGCAGACCCCTGCCAATGCAGAGTCAATCCCTCATCAAATATTACCCCCAGGTTATGCACCTCTTCAGAGATCGGGAGTGAAACACTCCCAAGGTAAAATGCTGAGGGTGAACCAACTCCTGACCCCCCTATCCGGCACATTGAATCCACTACCGACACCTCCATCTTTTCCAAGTTCAGCTTCAACCAACTCAAGTCCATCCACTCCTGGATTTCACTAAGGCAGTTATTAAAGACAGAGAAAGCTCCATCCTGATTGGGTGCAAAAGAAAGGTAGAGCTGGGTGTCATCAGCATAGCAGTGAAACCTCAGCCCGTACCTTCTTACAATGTCTCCGAAGGGCAGCATATATACTGCAAACAACATGGGGGACAATACTGAGCCCTGAGGAACCCCACAAGACAGAGAAACTGGGTCAGAGGAAAAAACACCAGACACCACTCTCTGCGTTCTTCCAGTGAGGTAAGAAGTAACAAGGGGCACGCAGCAGACTTATCTACTTTGACTTCAACAAGGCATTCGACTCAGTGCCACACAGAAGACAGCTGAAGAAGATGGAAGATCTGAAAGCAGCTAAGGAAAACAGTAAGGTGGGTATGGAGTTGGTTGGAGGGGAAGCAGCATAGAGTTGTGGTGAATGGGGTCAGATCAATGGAAGGAGAGGTCACCGGCAGAGTACTGCAGGGATCTGTCTTGTGTTCAGTCCCCTTCAATATGTTCAGCAGTCACATGGGAGAGGGAATCCAGGGCAGTTTGTGTCTATTTACAGATGACACTAAACTCTGTGGTAGAGTTGACTACATGCAGGGAATAAGGGAACTGCAGAGACCTGCAAAGGCTGGAAAATTGGTCCAAAGTCTGGCAACTGAAATTCAATGCCAAGAATTGCAAAGTGACGCACTTAGGAAACATAAATCACAGAACAGATTATTGGATGGGAGGGGTTCAGCTGGACGCAACATCAGAGAAAACATACCTGGGAGTCATCATTAGTAACTCCTAAACCAGCCAATGTAGCAAAGCCTTCAGCAATGCCAGGGTGCATTGGGAGGAGGTCCAACAGGAGGAAACAGGAGGTACTGTTACCGCTGTAAAGGTCACTGGTGAGGCCATAACTGGAGTTCTGGAGTCCCACCTGAAAAAGGACAGGGAAAGCCTAGAGAAGGTACAAGGTAGGGTGACCAAGATGATTCAAGGCCAGGAGGGTAGATCCTATGAGGATTGGCTAAAGGCGCTGAACATGCATTCACATGAAACCAGACGAGAGAGGAGAGACTTGACAGGGACCCTCAAGTTCCTGAAAGGAACAAACAAGGTGAACTATGAAGAGCTATTTACCAGGATCAGAGAAGCTAAAGCATGGGGTCACAAGTGAAGGTCAATGGGAGAAGGTTTAAAAAGGACATAAGGAAGTATTATTTTACAGAAAGAGTGGTTGAGCCATGGAATGGTCTGTCGGCAGAGCTAGTGGGTACCCAAACCATAAACGGCTTCAAACATGGCTGGAACAGAGCCAAAGTTATAGTACCTACTCAGAGGGAAGAGTGAGGTAGAAACATGAAGAACAATAGGGAGAATAGGGCAAGCGAAGACCCACAGGGACAACAGGTCCCAGGGCATGGTAAGGCCGTAGAAACATAGAAACAGAATTTGACGACAGATGAGAACTGCTTGTCCCACCCAATCTGCCCATTTTTCTCTACCTGCATTATCACCGCAGATCTTACTTGATTTGGGCAGACTGGATGGACTGTCAGTCTTTTTCTGCCATCAACATCTATGTTTCTGTGTTAATGTGAGACAGTTGAGTCGGCCCGTCTGCACAGCGGTAGCGCTACCACTCGGGACACTGGCGACCTGGGTCCAGGTGCAGACTAGGGTCATCAGGTACCAGACGTGGGAAGGAGGACAGAGCATCCCATGGATTGCTCTCCTCCTCTGGGGAGGGAAGGCAGTCATCCTCACTGCAATACTGCACCCTGGGTGACCACAGGTGGAGATGGAGCTCGGGGATGTCGTGGGAGGGGAGGACGTCGGTGAACTCCAGGATGGCCGTCACATAGTGACGCGCCTACATCCCTTGGAGCACCCAGTATGTTGACACCCTCAGGGATTGGAGAAAACAAGGAAAGATTCCATGGCTGAACCTGGAGACTGCCTCTGGCATGGAACCCCACTACTCTGACGATCCCCCAGGGTGCCTAACGAAGACATAAAGCAGGTGGAGGGGGGCGGTAAGGGGAGACCACACACCCCTCCCTGCCGGGGGGCAAACCTAGGCAGCATGGAGGTGTCCCCTAGGGAAGAGGTCAGAGAGCAGCCAGCCCGATACCTTGGAGGACCTGAGGGAAAGTAAGGCCATGGAGAAGGAGGGGGCCAAAACAGCAAATACTGTACATAAAAATAAAAAACAAATGTGGGACAGTTGAGAGGTATGCACAGATGGGTTCTGAGTGATAAAATGAGCAGTGTCCCTCCTAATGTGAGGAAGTGTGAAAGTATGGACAAAGACTTTTTCATTCTTACCTGTAGCGCCATATGGCGTCGGAACCATCCATTGCTTAACCTGAGCCAAAATGACTGCACAAGATAGAATGAGTTAAATGAGGTATGTTTCTCCTAATATGTGACAGTTGAGAGGATTGGCCAGACAGGCTGTGACTTGTAAATAAGGGACTTCCCTCTAATATAGGGCAGTTGAGAGGTATGAACAGAGGAGTTCTAAGGGGTACAATGAGGGATGTCCCTCCTAATGTGGACAGTTGAGAGGTATGGACATAGCGGTTCTAAGGGGTAGCATGTGGGATGGCCCTTCTAATGTGAGACAGTTCAGAGGTATGGATAGAGAGGGCCTGAGTGCTATAATGAGGGATGTTCCTCCTAATGTGGGCTATTTGAGAGGGTTGGCCAAAAAAGCTCAGAGAGGTAAATGAGGGACATCCCTCCTAATGTTGGGGTAGTTGAGAGGTATAGAAAGAGGAGTTCTGAGGGGTAACATCATAGAATCATAGAAGCTTGACGGCAGAAAAGGACCACGCCGGCCCATCTAATCTTATTTATTTTAGATTAAGAGCAAGACCTTTGAGCCAGAGGCTCATTTACAAAGGTCCCAAGTCAGTTTGACAATACAAGACAAAACATGGCAAGTGACATTGCAGAAATTTTTTTTACGTATGACATCGCTATACAATAGGTTACTTATTAAGGATACAAGTGAAAGTTGACTGTCAATAGGGAAACAAACAGACATCAGAATGTGCGAATAGTGACATTGCTCCCAGAGAGAGGTACAAGGCTCCAAGAGGTTACGAGTTCTCTCTAGGAAATATCTATGGGGGGTGACAATCAGCGGCCAGAGTAGGCATTGTCAGAAGGGTGTTTGCAGAGATGCAGGGGAGGGAAGCAGACAAGGGGAAGGTGTAGGGAAGGAAGGAGGGAAGAGTAAAGCTAACTGATGGTGTACTGGGAGCAGCCAGGGCAGGCTTTGTCAGGGGGGTCAAGGAGGGCAGAAGGGACAGGGGAAGAAGCGGAAGGGGGGAGTACCAGGGAGGCAAGGGTGGGATGAGACTATATAGGTAGTTGGTGAAGGATCTGTAGGGGAGGATTATGACCAGAGGTTAGTTGAGGCAGGAGCACACATTTTCAAGGTTCAGGTGTGAGTGAAGCCCAGTTTTGAACTTGCAGATCTTGTTGCACTCAAGTAGGGTGGTGGGGAGTTCATTGACCCATTTGGGTCCCTGGTAAGAGAGTGATGATTGGGCAAGTGTGGTATGCTTGAATGGCACTTGCAGACTCCCTTTGGTCACACTTCTTGTGTTAATAGCAGGTTGAACATTAGTGAAACGAGAAGTAGTTGAGTTAGGCATGAGTCCCAGGAGTGATTTTTTTTTTTTTTTTTTTTTTTTTTTTTTTACCAGAAAGCAGGTCTGATATTGTGTCCTGAGATGGAGGGAGAGCATCCAGTTCCAGTGTAGAGAGCGCAGGTATGGATCGGATGGTCGGCGCCTAGGACCAACTGGCAGGCCTAGTTTAGTAGAGTTTTGACCCTTTTTAGAGTAGTGTGCGATCCAGCCCCATAGATTACTAGACCATAGTCGATGGACAACAGGACTGAGCAGCCAGTGACAAGTTTTAGTGCTTCAGGGGCCATGGAGTGTCTATGTCAGTAAAGGACCCCCAGTTTAGCATTTGCTGATTTAATGATATGGTCAACATGAGTCGAAAATGTAAGAGTGTCATCAAGGTACACACCTAAGTATTTAAAGGTGTTGACCTGCTCCAAGATATCACCATTGTTGCTCTAGGGGCCCAAATTTCCTCTTATTCTGTGATACCATGAATAGCAGTGTTGTTGTAGTTTAGCATTAACTTATTTTGTAAGAACCAAGTTTCGATCATAGGGAAGTTTGCTTGGAGTTCAGCGGTAATAGTGCACTGATTTCTGCCAGGTACGGAAATGACGGCATCATCGGCATATAGAACAATGTGTGCCGGGCAAGCAGAGGGTAGGGAATTGATGAAGAGGCTGAAAAGGAGTGGCCCAAGGATTGAGCCTTGGGGGACACCAAGGTTCACCTCTCTGGTTTCTGAGATCTTGTTGCTTATTTTTACACAGTGTCCTGTGCATGAGGTAGCTTCCAAACCAAGCTGTGGTATAGGAGGACAGGCCAGTGGACCTTAAACAGTTCAGTAGCAGCTGATGGTTTACAGTGTCAAAAGCCGTCGTGAGGTCTATAAAGATAGACCCCATGGCAAGGCCATTATCTAGTGCTTCATAGATCTGAGAGGTATAATCAACCAGAGATGTGATGGTGGAATGATTCTTGTGGAATCCATGTTGCTGGGGCACAGACGGTTGTGCTTTCCCAGGTAGTCTGTGAGCTGGTCGGAGACCACTCACTCCAGAGCTTTGGAGAGAAGGGGTAGTATAGATATGGGCCTATAGTTGGCCATGTTGGATCTATCTCCGTCTTTGTGGGCAGGGGTGGCAAGTGCTGCCTTCCATCTCTCTGGGAATAGGCCTGTTCTTAGTGAAATATTGAAGTATTTTATGAGAGAAGCTGCTAGTTCATCTAGGGTGAGAGCAACCATCTTCATGTCTACTAGGTCACTCCCCATCCTAGTTTTCCCAAGTATCCATTTGACATATTTTACAGTCTCAGCCCTTGTAATCTGTTTGAACTAGAATGGTGGGGTGTTGCTGCTTTCGGGAGAGGGAGGAGTAGTGTTAGGTAGCTGCCCATAGGTAGGCAGGATGAGGTAGTCCTTTGGTAACACAGTGCTAAGGTCGGTAAAGGCCAGGTTGAATGCATTTGTTATATCAGAGGGTTCCTGGAGCACACTAGTCGCGATCGTGATTAGATCAGGTGAAGCCCAAGAGGCCTTCCTTGTGAGTGATTTTACTGAGTTCCAGAACTCCTTTCCATTTCTCCAATTCTTGTTTAGTTGGTCATTGCAGTACGTGGCTTTAGCAGAGCAAATTAGCTTTATGCATCTCTTGCTGGCTGTTTTGTAGTCACTGAGGTCAGCCCGTGACCCAGTTGCCTTAGCCCTGTGCTACAGGCTGTCCCTGATATGCATGAGTCCAAGGAGTGAGCCAGAGAGCCACAGATTTATGGATTCTCTTACTTTTTTAGTTTTGTAAGGGGCGAAGCTATCACAGGCCCGATTGAACGTACTGAGGAAGTAATCCAGGGCCTGGTTCCCATCTGTAGCTCTATCTAATGGAGCTCAGTTTGTCAGCCTTAGATATTGCTTGAAGGCATCTAGTTGACCAGGTCTCAGTGCACGAGACTGCCCTATCTCACCCCTACACCTCCCCCCCATCAGCCCCCACCATCCCCCTGCTACTCAGGCCCGTATGCCTGCCCCATCCCCTTTTGAATCCCTCCACCAGTTTAGCCCCCACCACTTCTTCTGGCAGTCTGTTCCAGGGCTCCACCACCCTTTCTGTGAAGAATCTCCCTCTCACATTGTCTCTGTATCTATTTCCCTGAAATCTGAGGCTATGCCCTCTAGTTCTTGCCCCCTCCTTCTTTTTAAGTAAACACCCTTCCCCTACTTTGTTGAGCCCCTTTACATATTTAAAAGTTTTAATCATGTCTCCCCTTTCCCTTCTAGTCTCCAGCGTGTACAGATCCAGCTCCCGACACCTCTGCTTGTACCTTTTCCATTGCATACCCTGCACCATCTTGGTTGCCCTTCTCTGCACCCTCTCCATTCCATTGATGTCATTATGGAGGTGTGGTCTCCAGAACAGGACCCTGTACTCCAGATGCAGCCTCACCATGGCTTTGTAGAGTGGCATTATTACTGCCCTCTTTCTACTAGTAATGCCCCTGCTGATGCATGCCAATGTAACCCCTAGGTGGCGCTATCCCAAGGGCTACTACCCCTGCCTGCTTGGCTAGTAGCAGGTTAAGGGGCCTGAGTTCTGAAACAGGTACCTCCACCCGGAGGTCAGGGTTGGTAGTGGTCAAGCTAACCTGGGCACAGCCCTCCGGGACACTGTAACCCTCCCCTTTCCTTACTAGTGGCCAGAACAATACACAATAATCACTTTCACAATACCCTTGATACACCACACAAGTACCCATACTGTTTGCACTTACCACCAGGGCTTTCCTCTGGTCTGGCCCTGGAGACACACTGTAAAACAAGGTTATACACCGCAAATAACAGCAGTACAGTACTCTTGTACAAACTGGAACCACAGTCGGGGTAAATGCAAAAAAGAGTTAGATCTGATTTATTTAAGAGGCTTGAACAAGGGGAAGGGCGTAATCTAGTTAATTTGCTTAAAGGCTGTATCAAGCAAACAGTTATGCGTGCACTTCAGGGTCCATAAACAGTCACACACTCTGAGTACCCAGATGGAGAATGGTGGGCTAGCCAGGAACGTTGCAGCTGGTTGGGGCCCTGTGATGGAAGAAAACAACATGCACAACAAGCACTATTTGTAATCCGGAGCCAGAGGGCTCAGTTCATGAAAAGAAAACAACAAGACAATCAGATGACACACTTTTAGATTAGGCTGTTGTTGCAGGGAGCTACCCTGATGATTACTCATCATACCCAAGACTGGACACAGGCTGGATGAAAATTGAGACAGCAAGTGGTTAATCTGGAGTGCCAGGAGAAGCAGGGTCCACACGATTTGCCGAGGCATCTTTCCTGTTCAAGCGTGGAGCAGGGGGCTGATCCCCAGGCAGGTCTCTCATTGGTGGCTTTCTCTGTGCAGTGGGGTAGTCTGGCAAGGCCAGCATGGCATGGCACAGGCTGAATGGAGATGAAAGCAGATTCAGTTCGATTAGGCTGGATAAAGCTTCCAGCAAGCAGAACACAGTTCACACAGTGGGGAACCAAATCACGACCCACTTTCAATACACAGCACATTTACATGTAAAGGATTCTATGGTACCAGCAAGCAGAACACAGTTCACACAGTGGGGAACCAAATGAGGACCCACTTTCAATACACAGCACATTTACATTTAAGGAAATTCTACTGTACCAGGCAAACCGCTCTCCGGTCGTGATCGCAAACTCTCTGCACAAACCGGGGATTCAAAAGCAGCTGGAAATCTTGACAGGCTGATCACATTCAGCAAATCTTCAGTCTTCTTCAAGTTAAAGCCTGGTCACAGTCCAGTGGCTTAAATAGTCCTCACAACTCGGATTCAGTCCGAATAAATTCTATTTTCCCTCTCAGGGACAGCAGGCAGACAGGCAGGCAAAAACTCAGCCCTTTCACAGTTCTCCCATGCAAAACTACATAGAACTGCTGCTCAAAAATCACTTGAACTTTTACTTCTTCACTTCTCAGCTCAAAACTGACACTAGCTGCAGCAGCCTGGGAAATTCCCCAAGATCCAAAAGGTTTGGTTGGCTGATCCTCCTGTCAGTCACAACAAAGGCTCCCCCTTCAGGTGTAAAAAGCCCAAAACTACAATTCCTACAGTTTTTGAATCCAGACTGCTCCTTTAGTCGAGCTCCATTTTAGATCCCACCAGTACTGATTGGTCGAATTCAGCAGTCCAGCACCAAGATAGTGGAGATAAACAAAACAGTCCTTGCTGCAAAGAAGGCAGGTTAGACAAATTACATTATCACTCTAAAAGATTTTCAGTAAATAGTTACATCTTTCAACAGAGCTCCCTCTCAGATTACTTATGACTGCAATCCAGGCAGCTCTTAAAGAGACAGTACACAGAGGCTATACTGGCAATCACATTTAAACTGCTAAAATGCAGGACGTCAGCCTGGCAGTGAGCATTTAGGCAAGCTCGAGGAAGACGTTTTGGGAACCCCCATTTGTAGGGGGGTTACACTCTTCCCTGCCTACAGAAAACTTAGCGTCTGCATCAAGTATGTACCGTCATGCTTCAGTTAACATAAACTTATTACTTTACTATACATATTCACTACACTTCATGATACTATGTCCATTCTGACAACACATTGTGCATATTTCACACAGGTAAACTGAACATTGCTATACAGAATCAGGTAATAACTTCTTGTACCTTAAACAATGCAATAGGAGGCCCTTCCCTATCAGCTAACTTGGGGCTAGAGGGGGCAAGGGCACCATGGTGAGAGGGAAAGACAAGTAACCTGGATTTGGCTGTCAAGCTCAATTTGGGCAGTGAGCTTAGTGAGACATAAACACCTTTGTGCACCTCATTGAGAGGCAAATCCACTGGCCTCCCGGGAGAATCATAACTGAACCGTACTACTGGCTTGAGAGCTCGGCCAGTCTTTCTGAGGGGGACAACTACAGTCTCTGTATTCTCAACATTGGTCTGGGGACTCTTGTCACTTGTGAGGGGTACCTCTGCCTGGGTGGGAATGTCCAGACTTGGGGCACTGTTGTCTTCTTGCTCTGCAGACTCTGTTTCTACAACACTTGACTCATTTTGCGAAGGCTCATGCACAATCAAGCTCTGAGGCGCTGAAGTGGGGTGGTCAGCACTCTCATAGTGTTCAAGTTCTGGTATGTCACCAGAAAGGCTCAAACCCTCAGTCCCTTCTTCAGGCAAATCATACAGTTCCACAATACAGACAGACTCAAGATCTTAAGACATGATACTTTGCAATTCACTTTCTGGGAGCATTGACTCCAAGGACGAAGCTGGGGGGTAAGGCAGTCCAGAAGGCCCAGCTTCATCCCCACAATTTATTAGCGGGTTACCTCGAAACAGCTGACTCAGTTCATAAGAGGGGTAACAGGCATGGTCATATTTACTTTCATCAGAAGTGGACTGACAGTCACTATCATTCCGGGCCTGCTCCGGAGGAAACCTTAAATCTGTGATGACAGGGGTAGGTTGACTCTGTCTCTTTCTTCCAGCAGCATGAGTCACTGGCCCAGGGGGCTCAATTTCTGGGGGTTCACCCTCAATCATGACTTGGCCAATAGGTAGCAAGTGGTTTCAGTGCATGATCTTGACAGCTCTGGAGTTGTTCTCTGTGCGCACCTTGTACACAGGTAAATCATCCAACTTTCTAACTACTACATGGGGAAGATGGTGCAACCGATCAACAATTTTGTGTTTACCATGCAGTCCCAAATTGCATAACAACACACGGTCTCCAGGTCGAAGCTCTTGAGCCTTTACTTTTTTATCATGCCTCTCTTTGTTGGCTAGATTTCTCTTGGCGGCCATTGTCTGGGCCAGTTGATAGGCATGGTTCAATTGAACTTTCAGTTTTTGTACATATTGCAAGTAGTTTTCGGTTCAGACCCCATCTGGAGACACCCCAAAACAGACATCAACTGGCAGCCGGGCCTCTCCCCCGAGCATGAGGCAGTAGGGGGAGAACCCAGTAGCATCATTTTTCGTGCAATTGTATGCGTGTATCAAGGTGCTAATCTGCTGGCTCCATTTATGCTTGTCTTTTGGGTGGAGGGTGCCCAGCATGTCTAGAAGGGTGTGGTTAAAACGTTCTGGTTGGGGGTCTCCCTGTGGGTGATAGGGGATGGTTCTTGACTTTCGCACCCCCCATAGAGAGAGCATTTCTTTGACTAGCCGACTCTCAAAGTCTCTGCCTCGATCAGAATGAATCCGCTGGGGGACATCATAGTGGATGAAGAAATTTTCCACTAGCACCTTGGACACGGTAGATGCCTTTTGATCTTTGGTGGGAAAAGCTTGTGCATACCATGAAATGATCTGTAACCACTAACACATTGCCAGTGTTCCTCTGATCAGGTTCTAAACACAAGACGTCTATGCAGACTAGTTCCATGGGGCACTGGTATTAATATTAACAAGGGGGCAGCCCTTTGAGGCAGGGCTTTTCTTTGCAGGCAGTGACTACAAGTCTTTACATGGTGCTCAACATCAGCCCCCATTTTGGGCCAGTAGAAGCGAGATCATACCAGGTCAAGGGTTCTGTCAATATCGAGGTGCCTCATGTGATTGTAGAAGGACCTCAGTACCAAATCTTTTAAGGCCGTGGACAGGACCAATTGTTGCTTGTCTACTTTGCCACTACGATCTACTGTCTCTCTATACAACAACTGATTGAGCAACTTCAATCTGGGGCCTTCTTTAAACAACAAAGCAGTTCACAATCAGTGGAACGTAACTTAGACACATCTTTCCCCACACCAGGGCATCAAGTGCTGGCTGAATCATAGGATCTTGGGACTGAGCCCACTGAATGCTGTCATTGTCAAATTGAGGTAGTGCACTAATATGTAGAGCAGAGAACTACCGGCCAATCTCCATCCTCCCTCCCCTCTCTAAAGCCCTGGAGAAAGTGGTGGCCATTCAAATCACTGATTATCTGGCTAAGCATAACATCTTATGCCCAGAGCAACATGGCTTCCGTGCGGGTCACAGTACCAGCACTGCCCTTATGGAATTCTCCAACTTCCTACACGCCTCCTTGGATACCAGCTCCCTAGCTGGTGCAGTGTTCATTGACCTCTCAAAGGCTTTCGACACTGTCTCCCATCCACTGCTGCTGAATGCACTCTGCCTCACTGGTCTCTCGGCTGGCCCCCTGGCATGGTGTGCTAGCTATCTTGACACTCGATCCCAGTGTGTCAAGATTAATAGCACACTCTCCGACACCCGTCCCATTCTCTCTGGGGTTCCCCAAGGCTCCATCCTGGGCCCCCTTTTCTTCTCGCTGTATCTGAACACCCTGCCCAGTGCATGCTCTGGCAAAATTCTGCTGTATGCAGACGACGCTGTCCTTTTTGCCACCCACCTAATCCCATCTCCCTACAGGACTCCCTACAGCAGTCTTTCAACAGTGCCGAGGCTTGGTTTAAGGAGCGAGACTGTCCATCAATCTTAAGAAAACCAAAACTATGCTCTTTCACACCCCCCAAAACAAAGCTAGCAACCACCCACTCTATATCTTTCAAGCACCAACCAACCACTGGAACAAGTCTGCTCCTACAAATACCTTGGGGTTACCTTCGATTCAGCCCTCACATTCCACAACCACATCGACGCCCTATCATCCACCACCAACACACGGCTTGGCATCCTATTCCGCCATAAAACCTGCCTTCCACCAAACGCTCTCCAGCTAGCTGTTACATCGTCCGTTCTGTCCCTTGTAGACTATGGTCTACCAGTATACGGTGCTGCCGACACCACTGCACTCAACAAAATTCACCTAACCCTGAATAAAGCGTGCAGATTGATTACTGGTGCCCCCAGGCTCACACACACCCGTCAGCTATATGTCGATGCTAACCTGCTTACCCTGGATGAGCGGCTCTGATACCAGACCTGTCTCCTCACCAAAAACCCTACTCGCTCCCTGGGTAACGGCATCCATCCACCAGAGCCCTCCCACCATTGCAACACGGTCTTCCTACAAGACCACTCTAAAGGTCCCCAGAACGAGAACCAGCCGTGGCCAGAGGTCCCTTCAGCTATAGAGCCCCAACCTGGTTTAACTCTCCCTGCCACCATCACCAATGCCATCACCATCTCCACATTCAAAACCGCACCTGAACCACATCTTCAGCACTCGTGAACTGCTCCTGTCTCTGAACATAGCCTCCACCTCTTTCTCTTGACAATGCCCCCCGGGCAGCTCTCCACCCTACCATCCCCTCCACCACTTCCCTGTACACCATGCCTAGGTTTAACCTGGCCAGTGCCAGCTGTTTTCAATATTTAGCTGCCAGAATGCTCAATTGATACCGACTTGTGTAATACCTGTTATCAATTACATGTACCCTGTACCCAATTGTATTTGTCTGACCACTATGTGACGTGGCACCTCTGGTGAATGCCTATTGATTTTTTGCAAATCTTTGCTATGTAACCGTAACGCAATGTATGTCTTTATGTGACGAAGTACCTTTGGAAACGAGCCTCTGGCTCAAAGGTTGTAAACTGATTCTTAAATAAATAAAAAAGAGAAGTGGCAATAAGCAGCTGGTATGCAGGTGTCAGAAAGGCCCAAGCAATCCACTAAACAGTCCACTGTGTCCACAGATATCTGTTTATCTCTATCAAACTTTTGGCACAATGCTCGAATGTCAGATTCAGACAGCCTGACCCAATCATTCTTGGAAGTGGGCCTTCGTGATAGGTCATCAGCATCAATATGGTTCAGGCCCGGTCTGTATTCGACAGCATAATCACAGGTTGATAATGCAGAAAGCCACCGGTGCCCAGTGGCATCTAACTTAGCTGAAGTCTGTACATAGGTCAATGGGTTATTGTCAGTCTTCACCAATATCTTTGTCCCATAGAGGTATTCATGAAACTGGTCAACGATGGCCCATTTTAGCGCAAGGAACTCCAACTTATGCACAGGGTAGTTTCGTTCGGACGACGTCAAGCTCCTACTGGTGAAAGCTACTGGTCTCAGGCCATCCTCATGGTCTTGATACAGCACTGCTTCTAGACCCTGCAGACTAGCGTCTGTATGCAGCACAAAGGGTTTGGTGGGGTCAGCATAGACGAGGATGGGGGCATGGGTGAGCTGGTGTCTGATCTCATGGAAGGCTGCTTCACAGTCTGGCGTCCAGCAGGGCCTGAAGAGTTCACCTGGGGGGAAGTATACTTTTTCTGGTTCTTTAACATACCCTTTTTTGTATTTACGATTGGAAGGAGGGTAACCCTGGGTAAGGTTCAAGAGTGGGCGAATCACCTTGGAATAGTCTTTTATGAACCTGCGGTAGTAGCCACAGAACCCCAGGAAATGTTGTAGTTCTTTCAGATCATGGGGCTGGGGCCAAGGTGCTATAACCTTACTGGGATCAGTCTCTATCCCTTTTGTAGATACTATGTGCCCTACGTACTTCACTGAGGTTTGGAAAAACTGGCACTTATCAATGGACAGCTTGAGGCCGAAGTCTTCCAGTCGGTCTAGGGCTTTAAACTGTCGGTTCTCATGCCCCTCTAAGCAGCTCCCAAACATAAAGACATCGTCCAAGTACACCAGGCATTCCAGCAAATTCATATCTCCCACCACACATTCCATCAGTCGCTGAAAGGTGGCCGGGTCACCCGATATCCCCTGTGGCATCCTCAGAAACTCATAGAACCCCAGTGGACAGATGAAGGCTGTTTTCTCACGGTCTTCCGGAGCCATCGGAATCTGGTAGTATCCACTGTGAAGCTCCAACACCGAGACCCATTTGCTCCCATTCAAGCAGTCCAGGGCATCTTGTATACAATGCATAGTGTATTGGTCTGGGATGGTCCGCCGGTTCAGGGTTCGATAATCAACATACATCCTCACAGACCCATTCTTCTTATGCACAACCACAATGGGAGAGGCATATGGGCTCCTGGATTCTTGTACCATGCCAGCAGCGAGCATTTCCTGCAGGTGTCTTCTCACATCATCTATGTCTGCTGGGGCTAGGCATTGGGACCTCTCTCGAAATGGCCGTTCATCGTGCAGACATATGTGATGCTCCGCACCCTGGACACATCCCACATCCCATTCCTTCAAAGAAAACACTTGATCTTTCTGGGCAAGTCTCTTGCTAATTCTAGTCTTCCATTCAGCTGGCAACGGGGAGTCACAAAAGTCAAACAAGTCTGGGGTCACTCTCTCCTTTTCACCAGGGTGCTTGTTGCTGGGCAATACTGCAGTGTCTGTGCAGTGTACCATAGCTAGGGTGCACCCTCTGTTCACCCGGATCTCCCGATCTGACATATTGTGAATCTGGACCATCACTCATCATGCATAGGCATGGGCACGAGCTGGCAAGATGCTGGGCTTGACCAATAATCCTTCTGGCAATTTTCCAACGCCTGGCGCATCCAACATCAGTATTTTGTTCTTGACATCTTTCCGGAGGCAGACCTCCCCTTGAGTGGTACACTGGGTGTTAAGGGGCCAGTACCATTGAATCAGGATCCTTCTTCCACACGATCCCCACCGGTTCATGCTGATCTACTTCCTCAGATTTCTGTTGCAAATCATAGGCCCTCTTGATCAGAGCTGGAATTCTCAATGCCCTCCCAGTCCTTCGCCCTTGTTTCTCATGACAGTTGCGCCAGTCTCCCAAACATATGGGCGTTTGTCCCAATTAACAGGGGGACCCATCATACAGTCCGGTGGGGGGACACAGTAGGGCCAATGTCTCTACTCACTCCTCTGCACCCATTACAGTTGCAGGAAAAGACAATCAGAGGCGGACATATCCTAGGTAGGGATGACTTGTCACTCAGGCCCCACACATGTAGGCCTTCCAGGGATTGCAAGGGCACATCAGATAAGTGTTTGTCATACCAGTCCTGGAGTACAGTGGTCACTTGTGACCCACTGTCAAGCACAGCCCAGCCCGCGTATGAATACCATTCACAGTCACTGTAGTCTCCATTGAAGGGCCCACTATTTTGGACCATTCTGGAGAGGCAGTAGCAGAGGCCTGGACAGACGATTTAGCCACAAAGAAATTTGAGTTAGGGTTTCTCAAACCCTCACTGCGGTCATTTCGGGCACCCCTTGGCCATTGATTTGCTTTTCGGAGCTCGCCTTGGAGTCTGTTTACTACTCTTTCTAAGTCCTTCTGAGACTGGCATTCTCTTTTCATATGGTCATCCTTTCCACAGTTGTGACAAATGATAGACTCCTGGATCATCCTAGGAGAGAACATCGTATGAGGAACTGAAGCAGTAGTAAGAGATTGGGGTCTAGTATCTGCTTGCAGAGGTGAGAGTGGTGCAACGTGTCTTAACAGTTCCTTTAGCATGGCAGTCAATCCGGTGATCTCAGCCTTGGAGCCACCCTCGGTAGCGAATGCCTGAGGATGCACCCCCACCCCCATGTCAGTCGCAACCTGAAAGGGACCAGAATCTTGTTCCATGGGGAAAACCCTTGCAGAAGCACCCATCTTCAACTCTCGGACTTCCTTTAGTAGCTCGTCTTTCCAATGCTGGGCCCAGGGCGGGAAGTCCTTTGCATTCTCAGAGTGCTTGTTAAGTGCACACTTTTGCCCTGGAGCCTCACTTGGCTGATCACCCTCAGTCACTTGCGCAGCAGCAGCATGATATGAGTAGTTCCCATGGGTTGCTTCTTGTCAACCCCCGTGATTTTCTATACCTCATCATAGAGGGTATATTCCAGTCGGTGGTGTATGTCTGAAGCAGTAATAATTCCAAAATGGAGCAGATTTAAGGATCCGGTCTAGCCTAGTTCGATCCAATTCATTTAATGGCAAACTACCCTTTCTGAGGCACTCTTGTAGCAGCTTTCAGTCGAGGTACATACACAGACAATGGCTCCCTGGCCTGCTGAGCGTTTCTTACTCTCCACCACAGATCCTCATCTGAATCGGGCTCCCATACACATTTTCCAATGCATCAAGATAGTCCTGTGCAGTTGGTTCAGGGTTATTGGCCCGCTTGGCATGGATGGTAACCAGAGCAGGACCTCGGTGGCTCTCACTCAACCTCTTTCATTTCTCTGCTTCTGAGCATTGCCATTCAAGTACTAGGGGGGCAACATAGTCTATCCAGGTCTCCCAGTCATCCTCCCCCTTGGGGGTGGGAAGGGTGCCCGAGAAGATTCTCAGCCTTCAGTAGGAGTCGTGACTAATGGCAGGTACAGATATAGGGGCCAGCATCGGCAAGGGCACAGAAGGCAGGGCAGTAACAAGTGCTGGATTGGGAGGGGGTGTTGGGGAAGGAACTCCCCCAGGTGGCAGGAATAGTTTCTTAAAGTCCTCTACCGTTTTCTCTTCCTCCAGCAACAACTTACCAAATTTTTCCTCAAAAGTCTCAGATAATGGTGGGAACTCATCCTTCCCAGGGTCATTACTGTCTTTTGTTATCACTCTCCAGGCAGCTGGAACCCCTTCTGGGGCAATAGTCTGTGGCACTTTAGAGCTGTCCACGAGGTCACTACACTCTACCAAGGCTATGAAAGTTTGGGCGATCAAATCAGCCTGTCGACCCACCACCACAGGGTTTTTTAAACATTCAACTTTGGAGAGTGCTCCTTCTACAGTGTCTTTACTGGTACCCAGGGGAATATCCAGTATAAGTAGAGCATTTTGGGGGTCAATCTCCTGCCCAGTATACCACCTCACCAATTGGTGTACAGCCATTTCTACTGGGGTAGCCATTAATCTTTAACAATAACTCATATTTTTTGGCCACTAGAAGGCACAAAATCCCAGCGGTGAGCCTCCAGAATGTAACCCCTAGATGGCGCTATCCCAAGGGCTACTACCTCTATCTGCTTGGCTAGTAACAGGTTATGGGGCCTGAATTCTGAAATGGGTGCCTCCACCCATAGGTCAGGGTTGGTAGTGGTCAAGCTAACCTGGGCACAGCCCTCCAGGACACTGTAACCCCCCTCTTTCCTTACTAGTGGCCAGAACAGTACACAATAATTACTTTCACAGTACCCCTGATACACCACACAAGTACCCACACTGTTTGCACTTACCACCTGGACTTTCCTGTGGCCCGGCCCTGAGGACCTCCTGTAAAACAAGGTTATACACAGCAAATAACAGCAGTACAGTACTCTTGCACAAACTGGAATCAGTCAGGGTAAATGCAAAAAAGAGTTATATCTGATTTTATTTAAGGGACTTGAAAAAGGGAGGGGCGTAATCAGGTTAATTTTCTTAAAGGCTCTATCAATCACAGTTATGCATGCACTTCAGGGTCCATAAACAGTCACACACTCTGGGTACCCAGATGGAGAATGATGGGCTAGCCAAGAACGTTGCAGCTGGTTGGGTCCTGTGATGGAAGAAAACAACGTGCACAACACACACTATTTGTAATCCGGAGCCGGAAGGCTCAGTTCGTGAAAAGAAAACAAGACAATCAGATGACACACTTTTAGATTAGGCTGTTGTTGCAGGGAGCTACCCTGATGATTACTGACGATACCCAAGACCTGGACGAATATCAAGACAGCAAGTGGTTAATCTGGAGTGCCAGGAGAAGCAGGGCCCACACTATTTGCCAAGGCGTCATTCCTGTTCAAGCGTAGAGTAGGGGGCTGATCCCCAGGCAGGTCTTTCATCAGTGGCTTTCTCTGTGCAGTGGGGTAGTCTTGCAGAGCCAGCGTGGCATGGCCCAGGCCGAATGGAAATGAACGCAGATTCAGTCCGATTAGGCAGGATAAAGCTTCCAGCAAGCAGAACACAGTTCACACATTGGGGAACCAAATCATGACCCACTTTCAATACATAGCACATTTACATGTAAAGGATTCTACGGTACCAGCAAGCAGAACACAGTTCACACAGTTGGGAACCAAATCACGACCCACTTTCAATACACAGCACATTTACATTTAAGGAAATTCTACTGTACCATGCAAACCACTCTCCGGTCATGATCGCAAAGTCTCTGCACAAACCGGGGATTCAAAAGCAGCTGGAAATCCTGACAGGCTGATCGCATTCAGCAAATCTTCAGTCTTCTTCAGGTTAAAGCCTGGTCACAGTCCAGTGGCTTAAATAGTTCTCACAACTCGGATTCAGTCTGAATAAACTCTATTTTCCCTCTCAGGGACAGCAGGCAGACAGCCAGGCAAAAACTCAGCCCTTTCAGAGTTCTCCCATGCAAAACTACACAGAACTGCTGCTCAAAATGCTGGGCGAGATTCAAATCCTCCCACTCCAGGACTGACTTCCTTGAATATAGGCAGCTGAGGAACTCTTGCAAGAGAACCATCCACTCTGCTAAGAGCAAATACTGCCAGTCTGCCCTGATATCCACAGCCAGCAACCCCAGGACCTTCTGGCAAAACATTAAAAACTCGGTAGGGGGGGTCAGCCCATGCCCAGACTTCTGACTTCCTGATTGGGGGGGTCAGTTGCAATAACCCCCTCACTATTGCCAATGCTTTTAACAGCCAGTTCTCTGACCCAGCTGCTCCCTCCCCCCAACCCCTCAACCCAGTGACCCTGGGTCCCCCCGATGTTGGAGCCCCCAGACAACCCTCCTTCTACCTAAAGGCTGTCACCATCTCAAAGACCCAGAGGCTCCTTGCTAGTCTCTCCCCTCACACTGGAGCTGGCCACGACAGCCTTGAGCCAAAACTTCTCTGCCTTGGGGCATCCCCCCAAGCCTGGCCTATCTCTCACATATTCAACACTTCATTAATCTCGGGAACCATCCTGGAGGTATGGAAGGTGGCTAGGGTCGTCCCTGTACTCAAGCATGGCGACCCAAAGGTTCCCAATAACTACTGCCCTATTGTGATCCTGTCGGCGATTGGCAAGCTACTTGAGAAAGTAGCTGCCTCCCAGCTCACTCACTACCTTCAGAGTTATGAGCTACTCTCCCAAGCACAACACGGCTTCAGAAAAGGGCACAGCACATCTACAGCCCTTGCGGTGGTCTCCTCCGAGATCAGGTCTGCTACCAACCCTGGTAAGCTGACAGGAGCCATCTTCGATGATCTCTCAAAAGCCTTTGACCGGGTTGATCACTCGCTCCTGCATTCTACTCTTTGGTCTGTTGGTTTCTCCCCTTCTGCCCACGCCTGGTTCTCCAACTACCTCGCCGGGAGGCAGCAATATACTGTCTTTAACAAAGCCTTCTCTAAACCTTCCCAGGTGACCTGCGGGGTACCTCAGGGCTCTGTCCTTGGACCCATTTTGTTTTCCCTATTCATAAATGAGCTGCCTCTGGATCTGCCCATGGGCACTCCACCCTGTACACAGATGATCTTGTCATCCTAGTCAGCTCACGGGACATGAAAGACATTAACTCCTGGTTAAACCATGACTTTAACCACATCCAAACCTGGCTTGAGGACCACAGGCTAACCATTAATCTCACTAAGACCCAAGCCATGCTCTTTGGCTCCTCGGCCAAAGATAAAATCATGCCAAGTTTCTCTCAATATCTTGGGAGCTTATAGTTCCCTCCTGAATGTTACAGATGTGGTCAAGTACCTGGGTGTCACCCTCGACCCACAACTGGACCTCTCTCTCCACATTTGGAATGCCTGTAAGGCCACAAACTGCAAGCTGGGCAAGGCTTACAGAGCTGAAGGCTGTCTCACCCCGGCCGCACATCTCACCATTGCTAGAGGGATCCTCCTACCCACGCTCGGTTATGGCTTGGTATCCTTTGCCCACATTCCAAAATCCAGTCTCTCAAATGGGACCTTGCCCACAACAATGTATGCCATTTTGCCCTTGCCGCTCCTCACCTCACCTCACACACCATTGTGAGCTATACTCCCGATTGGAGTGGCTTCCCCCGGAATACCACCACACCTTTGTCCTTGGCAACTCCATTGACAATATTGTCAGAAATGCCACTCCCCCCATACTCGCCTCTTTCCTCAAACCTGCTAACCCCACCTACCAGCTAAGATCCAGTGACTCTCTGGTCCCTAAAACTCACACCCAAATTGGGGATCGGGCCTTTGCGGCCTACGCACCCAAACTGTGGAACTCCCTTCCTGCTAATACTTGCTTCACTTCCTCCCACCCCTGTTTCAAAGCCTCCCTATGGGGCTTCCTAAAATCGGCCTCTGCCTGCCTCTGTGCCTGAGCCGCCAAACTGGTCCCAATAATCGGGGCATGTGGACCCTGGCCACTACTAGCACTTCTTCCACCCGGCAAGCTCAAGGCCATCTGACCCTCCTGCTGATTACGGTGCCGGCAAACTCGATGCCACCTGTCCCACCTTCTGTATATGGTGCGCTTCCCTGCCCTAGATGACCATGTTTTGAATGCCGACATCCAGAAGTCCCCCCCCACCCACAACCTGTTGCCCATTCTGTGTAGCTTGTCTCTCAATTACCTGGCTCTACAGAGGGGTACTGGTGACTCATCCTTCATGCATTTGCTGCCCAGGCCGGTTCCACGCAGTCATCTACCTCTTGATGAAATGTATGAGCCTGAAGCTCTTCCATGTACCTAGCTAGCTTGCTGTTTGTTATGTACTTTTGTTTTCTCTCCCATGCCAGTACTTATTGCTATTCTACCCCTCGCCCCAATTTTACTATGTCTGTTGCTCCTGTATGAACCCTGTCTTCCCGATGATCACAATGTACCGCTTAATGTAACCGCTGTTTCAATGCTTTGTGTGCACCCTGTCTACCTGATTACTCTGATTTGTACACTTGTAATCCTCCTGGGTCGCACCTGAAAATAGGCACATGCTGACTAGTGTGCTTACCTGGTTAACAAAAGCAAATAAATAAATAAAAGTCACTTGAGCTTTTACTTCTTCACTTCTCAGCTCAAAACTGAAACTAGCTGCAGCAGCCTGGGAAATTCCCCAAGATCCAAAAGGTTCGGTTGGCTGATCATCCTGTCAGTCACAACAAAGGCTCCCCCTTCAGGTGCAAAATGGCACAAAAGCCCCAAACTACAATACCTACAGATTTTTACTCTAGACAACTCCTGTAGTCCAGCTCCATTTTAGGTCCCACCAGTACTGATTGGTTCAATTCGGCAGTCCAGGACCAAGATAGTGGAGATAAACAAAACAGTCATTGTTGCAAAGAAGGCAGGCTAGACAAACTACATTATCATTATCACTCTAAATGATTTTCAGCAAATAGTTACATCTTTCAACAGAGCTCTCTCTCAGATTACTTATGACGACAATCCAGGCAGCTCTTAAAGAGACAGTACACAGAGGCTATACAGGCACTCTCTGGCAATCACATTTAAACTGCTAAAATGCAGGACACCAGCCTGGCAGTGAGCATTTAGGCAAGCTCGAGGAAGACTTTTTGGGAACCCCATTTGTAGGGGGGGTTACACCAACATTCCATTGGCCTTTCCCACCACCTTGCTACATTGGTTTCCTACCTTAAGATTGGAACTATGATCCCCAGATCCCCCTCCTGTTCTGTTACTTTGATCGCCTTCCTTCTTAGAGTGTATTCTGCTCATCTGTTCCTACTCCCCCCGTGCATCACAGCACACTTTTTGGCATTATATTTCAGCTGCCACATCTCCGACCACTCCTTGAGCGTCTTCTGGTCATTCCTCATGTCCTTCACCCCCCCCCCGGGGTGTCCACCCTATTGCAGATCTTTGTATCATCTGCAAATAGGCACACTCTCCCTCTCAGACACTCTGCTATATCGCGGATGTAAATGTTAAAATGCAGAGATCCCAAGACTGACCCTTGGGGCACTCCACTCTTCACCTCCCCTTCCTGGAGTACACCTCATTCAGCACCACACTCTGGGTTCTTCCCCCTAACCAGGCCTCCACCCACCTTGTTATTTTTCCACCCACCCCTAGACTCTTCAGTTTGCTCACCAGCCTTCTGTGTGGTATGGTGTTGACAGTTTTACTGAAGTCCAGATAGACCACGTCCACCACCCCTCCCTGGTCAACCACCTGAGTCACCCAATCAAAGAACTCGATCAGGTTCATCTGGCATGACTTTCCCTTCATGAAGCTGTGTTGTCTGCTGTCATGCAAGTCGCTCTCCTCCAGGTAGTCCACCACCCTCTCCTTGATTAGTGCCTCCATTACCTTCCCCACCACTGAGATGAGGCTGACAGGTCAATAGTTCTCTGCCACCTCCCTTGTGTAAAGGCACCACATCTGCCCTCTTCCAGTACTCTGGCACCCTTCCCCTACCCATTGACAAGTTGAATAGCCTTGTCAGTGGGGCGGCCAACTCCTTCAATTCCCTGATCACCCTGGAGTGTAACTTGTCCATCTCCATTGCCTTGTCCACCCTCAATCTTTCTAGTCCTTCCCAAGCCCTATCTACAGAGAACAGGCTCTGATCCACCCATTTGCCTTCCTTTCCCTTCCTCTTCCTCTTTAGCTCAGGCATCCTCCTGTCTTCCTCTTCTGTGAATATCAAGCAAAAGTATTTAAGTATCTCTGATTTTTCACAATCCCCTTCCAATTTTATCCCTCCCTCCCTCTTGAGCCTTGCCCTCTTTTTCTCCCTCACATATCTGAAAGGTTTCCTCATATGTGAGAAAAGTTTTCAGATATGTGAGAAACATGTTTCAGAACATGAGAAATTTACCTTAATTTAGGACAGTTGAAAAGTACAGTATGGAAAGTGGGGATCGTCAGTGAGGATATCTCCTCCATTAGGCCACAGCTTTGGAACTGTAAGCCATCAGCATGACGACCACATGGAAACTTTTTGCTATTCAAGGGCTGTCCACAATGGCGTGCAGCATCAATGCATATATGACAAGAGTGGCCTCAATACTCCTCAGTTCTTTCTCCCACTGTTGATCATCCTCATCAGACCTGCTGAAGAAAACAATATCATCAAATCAATTGCCATTTGTTATTTTATTTTCAGTATATCATCATCGTCTCTGCATGCTGCCGAAGGACAAAGAGCCTTTATTCCGATATTGTGTTTGCAGTTAAAAAATTTACAAAGATGACACTCACTCTGTTTGTGTGTGCTATTTGGGCATTTCCCACAATGTCAGGAGCTGTGAGATTTGCCAGAGTTTCAACCAGGTTACAAGGCAACATCATCAGATGGCTCTAGTAAAGAAGACCAAGGGTTCCAGGTCTGCTTCTCCCACACCATCAACCCAAACGTGGTCACTGAAACTGAAAGAAAAGGACAAGGAAAAGTCATCATCTCAGGTCCCCTCATTGTCTGGCCATAAGCACAAACATAGAGATAAAAAAAAGGCTGCTTCGCCTGTGAGGTCCTAGTCACTGTTGAAAACAGGTACATCCTCGTCAACGCCCACTCTGTTGGTGTTGACAAAAGCACCCCCAATCGTCATTGGCCACTAAGGTCAGGGCTTGCTCAGGCACTGCCGTAGCTACTATGTACAGTACATTGCAGTCAGGCTCCAGTCATTCGATGCAGGTAGTCCTGGACCCTTTCCAGGGCACTGTCAACTCCTAAGCTGTGCTGGCATCATTTTCAGACATGATATGATGCCTACCACCATTGCTGCTACAGGAGGAAACTCTGCTGCCATCGGGACCATCTGTTCCAGGGCTTTCATTGACAGGTTCCACAAGCATGCTGCAGATTTCTGCCTCTCAACCACCACTGGCATTACTGGTCCCTCTGCGGCCACTGTTAGTCCATGATGACGATGACAAACTGGAATATAATGCCGACCTCCTGGATCTTGCAGGGGATTTAGTGGAGGAATGTGAAGGTGAAAAGCAGTTTGAAGAATGGAATCTACCCTCCAGCTCCACTTTCTCATCCTGCAGTGAGGACTCTGTAGCTTATACTCCAAGGTCTCCTTCTGAGGACCCCTCTTTTCAGGCCACGTTGCAGCAAATACAGTCTGCCATGGGCTTTACTGTTGAAAGGAGGATTCCACTAAGAGAAATCTGATGGTATGTTTGAGGTGCCTTGTACCCCCTCCATAATAATTCCCTCGTATATCCTGCTTTAGAGGATGCTACCTTTGCTGCATGGCGCAGACCTAACTCACTACCTGCTGTTCATTGGAAGGTTGATAAGCAGTACCCTGCTCTGTTTGCTAAACCCTGGTATGCTAACCAGCCTGAATTTTCAGGAAAAGCCTCTGATCTGACTCCTTCTCATCGGTGGTGCCAGCTGATTAAGCAGCTGGCCACGTCTGCTCCCCGGATCAGCCCTCCAAGACAAGCCGCAAGCCCAGGAAAAGCCCCATACCGGGCTCCTTCTCATCAGTGGTGCCAGCTGATTATTTTTTAATTTTTAATTTATTTATTGAAATGTTTCACCAGGAAGGCACACTGAACAACAAGTTGCTCGTCTCCCGGTGCGACCTGGTGGGTTGGGATACAGAAGGATGTACATACAAGTTTGACATACAATTTAACATTTAACTAAGCGTGGGAAACACAATTCATTTGCATAAACCTGTACGTACAATTTACGTTTGTAGAGTGGGTTTCAGATTTACAATCGAACATGATGGCGGAATTAATACATATATGACCGAGAATTAAACATACATAGATGTGTCCTGACTGGACAGATCAATAAGTGCTAGTGAATCAGATCCAGGTGAACTAATGTAATTTAAGTGCAGAGAGGTGATGGAGCAGGCACTGGTGGGCCGATTAGAGTGGGACAGTACTGGAAAAGAGTAGAGAGGGTGATGTGGGGGGGGTGAAAAGGCTTGTCCTGTATTAGGCCCCCCTTTAGGATGTTGAGAGCCCTGCCAGGGGACAAAACAAGCACAGACAAGTTGGGAATAGTGGGGGAGAAGGACAGAGACAGTGGCGGCGCTACACCGGGGCACACCAGGGCACGTGCCCTGGTCAGAAAATGCTGTGCCCCAGTTCGTGCCCGGTGCTCTGAAAACAGATTTTTTTTTTTCTGTTTTGCGCTGCTTTGCAAGCCTAGCCTCGTAGTCTGTCCCAGCAAAATTAGTGGGCAGCAGACGGCAGTTGGATTGCCTCAGGAGATCCTCCCCCATTCCCCTGCTGTCATGAGCCTGAGCCCTGCCCTGGGACTCCTAACTTTAACGCTGGCACCTGGCTGTGGAAATGCAGAGCTTGGGAGGGCTAGCTACTGATCCTGAGCCAGCCAATTAGTCGGCACAATGTCTTTAACGCTGGACCAATTGTAGGTCCATGGGAAAATTCTGTCCAATGGCAGGAGGTGGCTGCAGCCAATCGATGGCTGCAAAACTCTGCCAATCAGCAAAAGGCTTCCTCCAGTCCTCGTCCAATGAGGTGTGTTGGTCGCTTGCTTGAACTTTCTTGTGAAAATGGTGCGCCATGTGTACCGCCTAGAAGAGATGGTTGGAATGTTTGTTTATTTCAAACTGTCTGCTGCGCCTGCCACCACCGCACTGTGACCAGAGACAAGTTCCCCTGCCTGCTGCTGTATCCTCGGATGGACTGGCCAGTGAAGCCATTCTCCTGCCTGCTAATGCTGCCCCTCTCCTTGTTCGCTGAAGCTGCCTGGAACTGGAGTGCGCCTCTGCCGATTGCCAGCCAGCCAGAGTTCTCCAGTGCTGCCGCTGTCCTCCCGTGTCCTCGGACTAGAACCCCCAGAATCTTGGAGCTCCTCAAGCTGCCGACTGCATGTGACCGCTCACCCTCAACTGAATCACTTGCTGAACACTTCTGAGCTGCTCAGCTAAGGTAAGCACGCTGAAATGAATTTGCAAATTAATGCTGGCCTCCACCTGTGCTTCACCACAAGGGAGAAAGGGAGGAGGGGGGAGACTCAAGAGACATGAATGCCTCCAGGCTGTGTCAGGGTGTGTGTATAAGATGGGACTGTATGGAGGGGGGCATACATGCCTCAAAGCTGGGGTGTTTATTCCTGGCAGTGTTTGCCACTCTTTCTGTGGGTCATTCAGTGATGGGCCTGCGTGGGGAGAACTATACATGAATGCCTCTGACTGAGAGATGGACCTGTGTCTAGGGAGAGGATACATAACATGATACCTCTGTGACTGGCTGACTGCTCAGCCTTTTTATATAGTTAGGGGTTCTTATAATCAAAAGATGAACCTGTGTTTTGGGAGGGAGGGGGTCCGGCATACATGATGGCTCTGGATGGTGTGCACTATGCAGAATTTTAAGTTTGGGGGTGTTTCAAAGATGGGCCTGTACTCGGGGAATATATTGAATCTGTGAGGTGTTTAAATGGGCTGCCCGTCTTTTATGCTGCCTGTCTGCACTGTGAAGGGTTGTAGTGGGATTTTTTTCCCCATGGTTGGGTTGGGTTTGTTCTGGAGCGGTGGGTCTGCAATGGAGGGTGGGTGGGTTCTGAAGTGCCCGATGGTGATGCTTGGGGAATGGGGCCATCCCATGTCATTCATCCATTTGGTGTATCTGCCACTGTGCTTGATACTTGGGAGGCCGGGCTTTCCCCGGTGCAATTGTACATGATGCCTCTGACTGTAGTCTGTGCAGCATATTGCCGAAGGCTGGGGATGTTTGAGAGATGGGCCTGTGTCTGGGGGGAGGATACATAACATGATGCTTGAGACTTGGGGAGGCCTGGGCTTTTCCCCCGGTACCATAGGAGACACTCACCTTGGCAAAGTGTGAGAGACTGGTATTTTTGACTCTGAGTGGAAGCAAGGGGTACAGTACTGCCATGCTCTTGTTCCCACAGAGCACTAAATATCTTCTTCCTCATTATTTGACTCCCTTGCTGATGTACACTGGATGTACATCGGATTGTTCCATTCAGCACTGCAGGAAAATGGAGGATGGATGCTGGGGGTGGGGGTGGGTGAGGTGTATGAGTTAGCTGAGAATACTGTATTTTAACTGTGCCTCCAAACCAGAGATTTGTGTTTAGGACTGGAGTGGGGTGGTGTGGGGACTGATGGGGTTTGGGTTACAGAAGACTGGTGAACTAAGTGGCTGGGTTCAGCAGGCACACTGCCAACAGATGGCCCTAGCCTAGAAGCCAGGGATTGGGGGGCACCTTGGGGTCTGTGGATGGAGGAGGGTTGAGTTAGGGAGGGCTGGTACACTGAAAATAAGGGACTGGCTCCTCCTGCTGGCATACTGTTTTAGGGGAGAAAGAAGAGGTATTTATCTTAAATTAGTTTTTTATTGTATTGCTGTTCTTTGCTAATTACTGGTGAGGCCCATTAGGTATATTATAAGGCCCATTTTTAAGGGTGACCTGGCAGAACAGTGAGGTTAAGTGACTTGCTTAGGGTAGCAGAGTATGCAAGTGAAGGCTGCAGGAATAAAAACTGGGCCTGCATGGTGTTAAGGCTCATTCATTGCTCATGGTTGTAACCCAGGGTTTCATAAATGGTGAGGCAAGCCTCCCTTGGGAGGCCCCAACCAGTTCCAGGGGAGACCAGGCCTGTCAAGTCTTATAATATATTGTACCAAATGCATCAGTGCAGGTTGTTGTGAATAGTCTGAAATTATAACTTTTCTTTCTATTTTAGATCACCCCTTTTATCCTGTCTTGTAAAAGGCTTTGCTGAACAGGTTGAGCCTACCTTAGCCTTTCCTTTACAATCTGAAGTAATTAAAAAGGAGGGTTTCATATGTGGCCCTCTGGTGCAGCAGTAGCACTACTGCTTGTGACGCTGGTGACATGAGTTTGGTAGTGAGCTCAGCCACCAGAGGGCTAGCCGGGTGGAGAAGGAATGAGCATCTGAGGACTGCTCTCCTTGGGGTCACAGATCCTGGTGTACACTTGGCCCTAGCAGTGGCAAGGGAGAGCACCTCTAGACTGCCACAGAGTGAGTAGGGGAGGGACGGCAGACATAGCCATACAGCACACAGGTCATGCATCCTGGCGCCATTGCACACTGCATCTCTGGGGAGAAAAGGGAATGGGAAACCTCAGTGGCATGATGGTGTAAGACATCGCATCTGACTAGCTGGGCTCGTTGGTCCAGCCACTGGATCCCATCTATGGAAGCGGATTGGGGACCCGCTTAAACCTCACGTGGGAAGCAAGCCATGGGGTATTGGCTGGTGGTAAATCCAGTGGATGTTGGGGTGACAGGGCTGGGGGTCCTGTGGACTGAGGGGGGAAAAGGACAAACAAATAAATAAATAAAGTTTCTTTCAATATGGGTAGCCTCAGGTTTTTAGCAGTATTCATAGCTAGCTATCTTTGAACACCCACAGTCAGGGAGCAGAATCTGTTGCATACTAGTTTACCATAGTTCCAAAAAAGTGATTTTTAAATTATATGTATTAAAAAAAAAAAAATCCACAGAACCTGGGGCTAGCCACTTTAAAGGGGTCCCATTTGTTAGTTCTGCTCTCAGAAATTTAAGCTAAGAGATGGAGTGGCTTTTACAAGACTGGAGAAATAGGGTGATCTAAAATGGAATAAAAAGTAATATGTCAATATGTTTATCGTGGAACATGCACTGCTGGTTTATGTTTCCAGTTAGTTATGTTTGGTAGTGAAGAGATGGGGAAATTGACCTGTAACTTTAAACGAGATTGATTTTTGAGCCAGTATGGTATATGTCCTTTATGGTTTCTGAAGTGAGCACTCAGCGTGTTGTTTGACCAATGCAATGCTCAAAACAAATCATCAACCAGTTCAGCATGTGGAGATGGTAACATACAGTGGAAATATGTTGGGGAGAGACAATGGATCTGATGAAAAACATATTTAATTACAAAGTTAGTATGTGTTGCATTCTTAAATGTTAAATAAAAGCTCTAAAACATGAAATGGAAACTTCATGTTTATTTCGGAAACATAATATTCATTTTTCAAATTGTAAACGGATGAGCATGCAGGAATATACTTGCATAATTTACATTCTGGTTTCTATAGGTGCCCTGGCTCCCAACTGTGGTGCCCACCCAGTGCCCTGGTAACCAACAAAAGCTGGAGCCGCCACTGGACAGAGATAACACTAAGGGAGAAGGTAAAGGAGAAGAACAGGAGTGAAAGATAGCTGACTGAGGTGGGGGAGAGAACTAGCTGGAGATCGGAGCAAGTAGAAAGCTGTCATGACGGGGAATTAGTTAAGGAGGATTGAAACAAGAGCAGCTAGCACAGAGACAGTTATGTAAAGCAGAGGTTAGGGAGTGGGAAGAGGAGGAATGCCATATTTGGGAGGGAAGAGTTCCAGGTTTTGGGGAAGCAGTGGGAGAAGCCTGATTGACCAATGAGGGTAGTTTAACTGGGGACTAGCAAAGTACAAGTGTCAGCAGATCTGAGAGAGTGGGAGAGGGGAGGTGGGGATGAGAGGGAGCAAATGAGGTAGTGGGGAATTTCGCCTAGCCAGAATTTAGAAGTGAGTTTGGCACAATGAGCCAGGCGTCTGTTAGCAAGGGGGAAAAGGACAAGGCGTGGTATAGGTCACAATGATGTGTGTGAAAAGGAGCATCAAGGGCGAAGCGACAGAAGGAGTTGGAGAGTCCAATCTGGTTAGGGTAGATTTGGGAGCGGCACCATAGACTACATCAGAGTAGTCAAAAATTAGGAGGATCATCTTCTGGACAAGTTCACACCGAGCTATAGGAGGGATACAACTGCGGTTCCTAAATAAGGCACCAAGCTTGGGGCACAGTTATTTCAGGATAGTGTCGATGTGGCCAGTGAAGCTGAGGTGTTCGTCCAGCCAGACCCCAAGGTATCTGAAAGAGGAGGTGTCCTCGAGGATCGTCCCATCAAGGGTATGGAAGGAGGGTAAGGGGTGGAGCCTAGAGAGTCTCTGTCTAGTGCCGAAGGTCATGGAGACTGTCATGGAGACTGTCTTTTTGTCATTTAAGAATAGCTTATGTGAGGCAAACCAGAGCCGAACCTCGCTGAAGTCATGCTGTAGGATGGTTTCTACATTGATGGGGCATTTGCCAGAGGTGAACAAGACAGTGTCATTGGCATACATATGTATAGAAGAGGAGGGGGAGCAGACTGTGCTGAGGTCATTTAGGAAGATGGAAAAGAGAACAGGGCCGAGCACTGAGCCTTGGGGGACACCAGTGGAAATTGTGAGGGGGGCAAGATTGCATCCTGAATCTTGACTGATTGCCTTCTGCCAGTGATGTAGGCTCTAAACCAGTTAAGAGCAGGAGCAGACAGGCCAGCAGTCATAAGGGAGTCAAGAAGCAAGGCATGGGAGACTGTGTCGAAGGCCTTAGCGAGGTCGACAAACATAGCGGAGGTAATGAGGACATTGTCCATCCCGGTGAGGATGCTGTCAGTGAGCCTAAGGAGGGAGGTGATAGTGGAGTGGTTCTTCCGAAAACTGGATTGGAACAGGGTGAAGAAGGAAGAAGCAGCCAGAAAGGAGGTTAGTTGAGAGGGGACCAGGTGTTCTTGGAGCTTGGCAAGGGCAGGGAGAAGGGAGATTGGGCGATAGTTGGCAGGGAAGGAGGGTCCCCACCCATAGGGAGATGGAGGACTAACGCATGTTTCCAGGGTGGAGGGATGGAGGATGACTTGAAGGAGTGATTTAGAGTTAGGGAGAGAGGGTAAACAATAGCAAAGGCTGAAAGATATAGGATTTTAGAGTCGAGTAATGTCTCCTGGGTGAGGGAGCCTTTGGAAGGGCTGAGCAGTGAGGGAGCTGTTAGTGTCTCCACAGAAGAGACAGGAGTTAAGGAGAAGAAAGGGTGAGCTGGGAGGGTTGAGGCGGTAGGAAGGGGAAAACAGGGAGTAGAGGATGGAGGAGGAGGGACTTTAGGAGGTTTGAGGCCAAGGAGGTGTAATAGGAATTAAACTCCAGTGCTACCATATTTGGTTCGGACACTAAGGTGTTGTTTATCTTTAGCACAGGGGGGTGGGGGTGTGTGAAGGGGGGAGAATAGAGAGTGGACCACTTTCCAGAATTTGGAGAAGGAATTAATATTATTTTGGAAAGATAAATTGAAATATTCAGACTTGGCCGCGCCCACTCCCCGGATCAGCCCTCTAAGACAAGCCGCAAGAACAGAAAAAGCCCTGATCAGGCTCCTTCTCATCGGCAGAGCTGACCAATTAAGCAGCTGGCCACGCCCACTCCCTGGTCAGCCCTCCAAGACAAGCCGCAAGCCCAGGAAAAGCCCCATATCGGGCTCCTTCTCATCAATGGCACCAGCCGATTAAACAGCTGGCTACACCCGCTCCATGAATTAGCCCTTCAAGATAAGCCGAAAGCCCAGGTACGGAGCTTCCATTAGATTAGTAGCCGCCCTTCCGATTGGACCGGAGCGCCTGGATCTGTTCCTTTATTGGATGCCACTCTGCTCTGGTGTCCCCCGATTGGCTTGCCTCCTAGCTCGCTCTCAACCCACTATTTTTCAACTTTATTTTCTCTCTCCCTTCTCTTCTGCGATTGCCTTGTTCTCTTGGGGACTGTTTTTTATTTTATCTACAACAGAGGGTAATTGGTTGTTAGCTCTTTACTGCAGATCCTAAGTTTGAAATGGCCAAAAGAGTGTAATTGCTTCCTGATGTTTTGTCTCAAACTTTACTGTAGTGTGTAATTTTTAGCTAAAAACTTAACTTGGAGTTTAATTTAAGCCAAGAGCTTTGCCTTCGAGTATATGTTTAGCCTTAGGGTGTAACCCTTGTATAACCCCCCTACAAATGGTGGTCACTAAAAAGCCTTCTTTGGGTGAGCCCAAATGCTCTCCGCCAGGCTGGTGTTCTGTATTTCAGCCGGTTTAAAAATAATTGAGAGAGAGTGCATAATGCCCCCATGTACTGTCACTTTAAGAGCTGCCAAACTGCAGATAATTACTTTGAAATGAGGGGGTCTGTGTGTTTCCCTGCTCGAGTCCCCATATGGGCCACTGAGCAAATCACTCCATTCTGCAGTCATTATATGGGTAGAGGGCTCTTTCAGAAGATGTAATTGTTTGCTTGTAACCTGTTAAAATAATAATGAAAGTGCAGTTTGCTTTAACCTGCTTTTATAACCAGGACTGTCTCCCTCATGTTGGTCCTGAACTGCTGAATTAGACCAATCAGTGTGGGGATCTTTTAAGTAGAGCCTGCTGCTGGTAAATCAGAACTTGGACTCTTAAGCTAAGCCAGCCACAAGAGGATTGTATGGGCAGTGACTCTGGGAAATGTAGTTTTGACCTCGGCACCTTTTTCCACCAACAGGGGGAGTTTATTGTGAGTGGCAGCCAAACCAGCCAAGAACTGGGAGGAACTCAAAGGAAGTGCCCGGTTTTGTCTACTGGAGTTTCAGTTGAGTTGTGACTGTGAAGAGGGAAGGAGCTCCGTGCTCCTGCGCCGTTGAGTTTTCGTGCGGGAAGCTCGTGTAGGGCCCCAAAGTTTGGCCTGCAGCTGTTTGTGAGTGCCAGTGTGGACTGAATCAGAGTTGTAAGGAGAAAGAAGCACCAGAAGTGAGGAAACCAGGCTCACCCTGTAGAAGACTGGAGAAATTGCTAAATCGCACTCGGTCTGTCAGGAACTGAATCTGCTGTGTGTTCTCCTAGGTATTGTGCAGTTATTGCGATCGGGATAGAGAAGCAGCCTGCCTGGTATAGTACTTTCCTTTTACATATAAATGTGTGTAATGCTTGTGGGGAATCGAGTTTCAAATCCCTTGTACAGTGAACAGAGTGCATGAAGCTGGAAGTAAACCCCAGCTTAATCCAGACTACATCCATTTGTTTTAAGCTGCAGTGGGATCCAGTCACAAGGACCTTGTCCACCTGGTCTGCTCCTCCTGGCAATCCAGGACAATCTGCCTTCCATCCAGTTCCCAGCATTGAGTTTGTGAGTACAAAGCAGGGTAGCTCCCTGCCATCTGTTTATCGAATTGCAAGTGTTCCATCTGATTACTTTTCCTTTCTTCCTTCATGAACTGAGCCTCCCGGCTCCGGATCACAAAGTGGGTGTTGTGCATGCATTTTCCATCTTCAGGGCCCCAACCAGCTGCATCAAACAGGCTAGCCTCTTGTTGCCTGGGTACTCAGTAAGAGTGACATTTGGGACATTTGGGATTCTGAAATATGTGCACAGTACTGTGATTATTAATGCATTTAAACTAATTAACCTGATTTCCCTCTGTCCTTGTTATATCCCCCTAAATAAATCAGATCTGTTTGTTTCAGCAAAGTTACACTGCCTGAGGTATTCGTTTATGTTAAAGTATTGTACTGTGGTTTTTGCACTGCATCATCTTGTTTTACAGGGAGTCCCCAGAGTCCCACTGACCAAACCAGTCCTCGGGGTAAGTGTATACTGTGAAGGTAATTCTGATATATTGAGTGGGCCACTAGTGGGAAGAAACGGGGGTTGCAGTGACCCAGAGGGCTGTGATCAAGTCATATCAGACTGTCTTAACCCCGACTTCTGGGTGGAGGCACCCGCCATCGGATCCAGGCCCCTCAGCCTGTTAGTGGCAAAGCAGGCAGGGGTAGTAGCCCTTGGGATAGCGCCACCTAGGGGTTACATCTGCTTTGATCTGCGACCTATAGTTACAGTCTCTGCTCTTCCCTGTGCCTGCGAGTGAACCCCCTCCCACCGTCCAAATCTCCTGACTTTACCAGCTACATGTAATTTCTTTTGTTTTCTCCTCTCTTCCCTCCAGCCTTCTGGTGCCTGACCCAATCACCCCCTCTTGGCTCTCTCGAGCATCTCCCAACTGCTAATCCCTCAACTGCCTCTTTTGTCTGCTACTGTCGCTCCCACCGATTTCAGCCCCTGCCTTGTTCCTGCTGCCTCTTAATTGACTCTCCCACTTTTTTCTTCCTCTTCAGGAAAATTCCTAACTGGGCTCCTTCTCATTGGTGGCGCTGGCCAATTAAGCAGCTGGCCAAGCCCTTTCCCCAGATCAGCCCTCCAAGATAAGCTGCAAGCCCAGGTATGGAGTTTGCATCAGATTACTAGCTGCCCATCTGATTGGACAGGAGCACCTGGGTCTGTCCCTCTATTGGACTCCACTTGGCTCTGCTGTTCCCCGATTGGCTAGCCTCCTAGCTTGCTCTCAACCCGCTATTTTTAACTTTATTCTCTCTCCCTCTCCTGCGATTGCCTTGTTCTCTTTGGGACTGTTTTTTCTCCTGCCCGCCCACCCCTGCTCCTGGCACTTTTTAGATCCCCCTCCTCCTCCAACCTAAACACCACCCTTTCTAACACTCACTCTGTTTCTCTCTCTCTCTCTTCCAAGCACACCCAGGGCCACATTTAAAGGGGAAAGCACAGGACCTCCTTTTTCCCCCCTGGACTAGCTCTTGGATAAGCATAGTCTGATTCTTACCACTGACCACACATTTCCCAACCCAAGATGCTGACTTTTAAGGGTATGGTCAGACCTCACAGCCTTATCCTCTTAGTCTTTCTAACTACTCTGGCAGCTGTGGGTAAGCAATAAAACCCGACAGGGTGGGCAGTTATTGTGCTATACTGGACCGTCCAGGGGCGTAATGAGGCCCGACACCGCAGGCAGAGGGTTTTGTAGCCCTTGGAAGGTCCGGTATAGCACAATACCGCCCACCCTGGAGGGTATTATTGCACTTAGAAAATGGGCACTGTAAAATAAATTTAGTTTAATTTTAAAAAGTTAGTGCAGTATTAATTTAAAATATGTTTGGCGATAAAATAGTTCCTCCGCTTGCATTAGATTTGTGTTTTTTTTAGGGTGGACATTTCTGTCCTACTGACAAGACCTGTAATTCGCTTCCCTGTCTCATATTAATGTTTACCACCTGCGGTCACCCTATGTGGTACCCTTGTATGTATATCCAGTCTGTATCATGTAACGTGCTGCGACAAGAGAAATGGTCCGGGGTTACAGAACTCTCCTCGTGTCTGTGCCGCAAATAGAATTAAACCTACTGCACAGAAGGGGGGGGTGGCGGCATCACTAAACCTCAGCTAGGTTTCAGTGTTTCATTTTGGCAGAATAACAGGGAGTGCCTTTTTGATTTTTAGAGCTATCTGTCCTACTGGAGATTCTGTACTACTGTTCTCTGCCTGCAGTGTCGGGCCTCAATGCACATCCCTAGGTCAGTACTCTTACAATAACATTCACCCTGTCGGGTTTTATTGCTAACCCACAGCTGCCAGAGTAGTTAGAAAGACTAAGAGGATTAGGGCTGCCACCTTTGGATGAGGCAAAAACCGGATCCTAAGCTCCGCCCCTAGCCCCACCCCTTTTCATGACTCATGCATTGCTCCTCCTAGAAAGCCAATGGTTATATCAATAAAATACAACACTTAAAGCAGTTCAACAAAAATCTTAAGATACTGTACCTGTTAAACTTACTTTCCTAGGTTTTTCATATTTATTTATTTAAGTACGTATTGATTGATTTATTAACATTAGTTTACCAGATAAACATACAGAGATAAAATAAATCTCATTTACAGATATGATATGGGGGAGACGAAGGAAATACTTTAAATAGCATACAACAGTATACTTGGTATATAATAATACATAATAAAGAAATAGTTTTTTATAATGTGTACTATGTATTTTTCTGGATCCATTTCCTTTTCATGTCCACAGTAATATTTAAGTCAAAGAAGTGGCCACATTTTTTTCTTGAGGAAAAACATAATTTAAAACATTTAAAATGCCTACATTCTGTTAGAGATGAAAATGTTTACTAGCAAATGAAAATGGAAGACAACTGGCAGTGTTGCTGTTACAAAAGGTGGGGGCAGCTTTGCTGCTATGCCACTTTAAGATACAGTGGAAAAGATTAGGTTACGTAAGTGCTACTGGTGTTAATGGCCATACTTTACACCTCCCAGGCTGACTGCTTTCACAAACAAAAGGCTATACTGACAACAGAACTTGTTTATAACCTGGATATGTAGTTGATGCAATGAATGAGATGACAAAATCTGTTTCAAAAGCACTCAGAATGGCTCAAAAACCTGACCAGCACAGAGCAAAACCGGATTACCTGATAAGGACCCTGAAAACCTGACCACCAGGTAAAAAACCTGATAGGTGGCAACCCTAAAGAGGATAAGGCTATGAAGTCTGACCATACCCTTAAAAGTCAGCATCTTGGGTTGGGAAATGTGTGGTCAGTGGTAAGAATCAGACTATGCTTATCCAATTGCTTTGTCATATTAACTGCTTTCCCTTCCCCTTCTACTCCTGGCTTTATCTATGCTTACGCTCCACTGCTACTCTATCAAATCACTCCTACCCCCCATATCAGTTGTAGTCTGTTGTTTGTTCTAGCTGCCAAAATATATGTATTGCACACACCAGTCATCATATTTCATTTATCGGTATGCAACCTGTAAGTCGCTTCCCTGTCTCATATTAATGTTTACCACCTGCGGTCACCCTATGTGGTACCCTTGTATGTATATCCAGCCTGTATCATGTAATGTGCATTTCATGCATATACTGTTATTACCTATCTATGTTTGTACTTTAAGTGTTTATGTCACAGGACCTCCTTGTGAATGAGCTTGCTCAGTGGAGTTTTCCTGCAATAAACTTGAACTTGAACTCTCCTTCCTCCTTCTGACTAGTAACAGCAGTAAACGAAAGTAAAAGAAATGAAAGAGCAGGGCTCACACACAAAATCAGCTTCATTTTGTAGCATTTCATTTCAGGTTCCCACAGTCAGCGAAAGCCAAGGTATGAGATGGAGTGTGATGGGAACAGTAGTAATGTTATTAAAAAAATGTCTTGACATTTCTGCAGTTTTTGTTTTGCTTTGTTTTCCTCAGTTCGATTGTGTTATGGGGCTGCAAAACCGTGACTGACTTGAGCAACACACAGAGAGAGAGAGAGAGAGAGAGCTACCTCTGTGTTAGAGGAGTGGGTTTCTTTGTTCCCATCGCACTCCATCTCAAACATTGGTTTTCGCTGACTACAAAATGAAGCTGATTTTCTGTGTGAGCCATGCTCTTTGTTTAGAGAGCACACAGATGTGATCATTCCCTTGATCACTATTTAGTGCTCTGCAGTGAACTAAGCATGACTGCTGGTGGTAGCTGCGACCATACCTCTCAACTGTACCACATTACGAGGAACGTTCCTCATTTTACTTCACAAAAGCTTCCTGTTCCACATTGTGAGGACTTGTTCCACATTTAAAGTCAACATTTTATAGCAAAAATCCATAGTAAATGGTGCAAAAATATATATTATTCAATTAATAACAAACTTTCTGAACATAAATGCAACATTTTAACAGTGTTTTTAGCTTCTTAGGTAACGATTTGATTAAGTGTTCCACATTTTGCCCATTTGTTCCACATTTTAACAGGCAATGTCCCACATTTGGGGGAAAAAAGGTTGAGAGGTATGGCTGCGACAAGAGAAATGGTCCGGGGTTACAGAACTCTCCTCGTGTCTGTGCCGCAAATAGAATTAAACCTACTGCACAGAAGGGGGGGGGGTGGCGGCATCACTAAACCTCAGCTAGGTTTCAGTGTTTCATTTTGGCAGAATAACAGGGAGTGCCTTTTTGATTTTTAGAGCTATTGGACAGGGAGAGTGAGGAAAACATTAGCAGGATCGGGCATGTAGATCTTGGGTAGTAGCTGACACTGTCATCGGGATTGGGCATGGCGGCAGGAGGTCTAAACATGGTTCCTCTGCTACAAGCTACGAGGAGGTAGATTTGGTTTTCAACAAAAAAGAGATTTTTTGTTTTCTGTTCAGCAAGTGGGGCTGCAGTTAAGGGGAGCGGTGTGTGTTGGAAAACATGGTCAACACACCACGTGCTACTGCCACTATTTCATGGGAGGGGGGGGGAGTGCTATCTCTTTGGGTTAGCGGTCTTGAGGTGACTGAACTTAATGCTAACATTTTGCAGCCCAATTTTAATTATGCTGCAACTGTGTGTGCTTTATATTTGTTAAAGGTTGAATGTACGAATGCTCTTGCAAGGTGGACGGGGGAAATCGACTTACAGTTTAGGGATCCATCAGCAAGCCAGCCATCATGATGGCAGTTGCCTTTTTCAATGGTCTACTGGCCCATTAGTATCTGAACTAAATGAGGCACCAGAGACTGGGACTAGTTATTTCCTGGTCTCTGTTGTCTCATACCAGCCTGGCTTCTTCTTGCTTTTGGCCAGTCAGGATACAGATATGAATTTGCCCACTTTCTAAATGATGTTAGGGCACCTTCCCACCAACCCATGATCCACACACTGTGCCATACCTACCACTGAAATCGCTAGGTACAACCATGTGATACACATATGGTTCACCCCAACCTCAAAATTACTCCTAAACTGCTTTTGGTATAGCTGCTCCAAACAATGTGGGTACCCCAGGTGTCTGCACACCCTAACAATTAAGACGTATTGGAATTATCTTGTCAGAAGATTAATTATCATCCTACTGCTTCTATCTGGGAATGTGCACCCAAACCCTGGCCCACCCAGGAAAATGGCTAATAAGGAACCTGGCAACCTCAAAATTGCCTCAATCTATATTGGAAGCCTGATGCCTAAACTCGCCCAGTTTCAGGCCTGGGTGGCACAGCATAACCCAGACATTATGTCAATCAGTGAATCATGGCTATTACCCAAGATACCAGATTTCTCAGTGTCGATTGAAGGCTACAACATCTTTCGACTGGATAGACTATCCAAACATGGAGGTGGACGCCTAGTTTATATGTGAATGAATATCAAAGGTCAAATGATGTCAAATAGCCTCTCAACAAAAGAAGCTCCGATTCTACCACTTAAGCTCATGATTGGCTGTCAGAATAAAAATCTTCTGCTCACGATGATCTATTTACCTCCAGGTGGGCAAGGAAAGGGATCTGAGCAGTTTGTCGAATTTTTCAGACGGTGCAAGCAGAACTGGGAACATATTATTGTGGTGGACTCTAACACAGATTGGCTTGCACAGGACACAGTGGCCACAAGGGACCATTTAGCCAACCTCTGCCTTACTCAGCTGGTAACAGAAACAACAAGGAGAAACTGCTGCACTGGCACCTCCACTCTCATTGGCTGGCTACTCACCACATGGCCTGAGCACATAGCCAACATAACTGTGCTTCCGGACTCACTAAGTGATCATTCGCCAGTGATTTTCACTTGGTCTAACAAGTTTCAGACAATCACCCCTCAACGGTCAAGGCATCAATCCCTTAAAAAAGGGCAGGTAGCCAATCTTAAGCAGTTTCTACGATTGGCGGACTGAACTCCTGTAGCTAATACGGAGGACACAAACCAGGCTCCCGACTATTTTGCAGTTGTCTTTAACAATGCCTGCGATATCTTCGCACCATATAAATCCGCAAAAGTGAAAGGAACATTCAACCCATGGCTATCAGGTTCAATCATTGCACAACTTAATCTTCTGGACCACCTATGGCACAAGGCCAGGGCCACTGGGAGTATGGTCAGCTTCACTGCCTATAAAGAAGCAAGGAACAGGTGTACAAGGCTGATCAGGAACACAAAGGCAGCCTACTACAAAGAAGTACTGGGTAGGACCTGGGGTAATGGAAAAATGTTTTGGAATAACCTAAAATCGCTGACTAGCAAAAAGTCCAAAGCACCTCCAGATCTGATCACCACTAGCTCTGCCACGCTGCAGGAGCCTTTGGACATAGCGAATGCCTTCAACCTGGCTTTCATGGTTCTCAGATCTGTATTACCACAGGAGTACCTTATAAATCTGCCACCTAGCAAGTACAATAGCTGTGACTCACACCCAGTCCGAAACTCGGGAAAGCCTCTGTTTTACTTATAGCAAGTGTCTAAATCAAAAGCAGTGAAGTATATTAAAAGGATCCTAGGCAAAACCAGGATGGCCAGTGACATGCTGGACATGAAACTTATTGCTGTCACACTCAACGAAGTAGCCCTTCCACTTACCAAACTCTAACATTTCACTAAGGACAGAGGTCTTCCCTGATAAATGGAAGACTGCACATCACCCCGTTCCTCAAAGACGGGGATAGGACTTGCCTGGGTAACTATAAACCTATTTTTATACTCCCTCCTCTGTCAAAGGCCCCCGAAAGAATAGTGGCGGGCCAGGTGGTTGAGTACCTCATCAAGCACAGTCTACTTTGTGAGCAATAATATGGTTTCAGAAAAACTCATCGTACCATCACCACTCTAGCTGAATACACCACTCACCTATATGATGCCTTAGACAGCGGCAAGTCTGTAGGGTCTGTCTTTATAGACCTTACAAAAGCCTTTGACACAGTGAACCACCATATACTTATGGGAAAACTTGTGTCAATAGGCCTGTCATATGATACAGTCAACTGGTTTGGGAGTTGTCCGTCCCACAGAACACAATGTATAAAGATAGCTGGAGTAATACTGAATCCAGGGCTGTGACCCTGGGTGTACCGCAAGGGTCCATAATTGGACCACTGCTGTTTAACCTTTTTATCAATTCTCTGCCCACTACCTGCTTGGCAACCATGGTTCTATATGTGGATGATGCTGACATTTCCACCACGGCCGCCCGAGCATCTGATATTAGCACCGCCCTACAGAACAGCTTCACAAAACTTGAATTGTGGTTTTCTCAAAACAAACTACTAGTAAACTATAAAAAAAACTAAAATTATGCATCCCTCTGTACCCCATAGCAAAAAGAAAGTTGGTCCTCTGCACATCGCAAGCAGCTCTGGAGATGCCCTTAAACAAGTCCATTCTTTCAAATATCTGAGTATTCACCTGGACGATTCCCTCTCCACTGGCCATATTGACCATGTCATTAAAATGGCAAATGGCAAATTGGGGATCCTCTATAGACATAGGTACTCTATGACCCCAGAGGCATTGTCCTTGGTAACTAGGAAGCTCTATACTTGCCACAATCGATCACGAGCTCATTATTCATAGTACAGCAACGGACTCTGCACTAAAAATGATTAAGACTCTCATGAATGCAGCCTGTCAACTCATCCTGGGGGCAGACCGCTATACACATACCTGTCTTCTATACCGGGAGAATGGCTGGCTCCCCCTGCAGCAAAGGGTCAAGTACCAGGCCTGCTTGCTCAGGAAAAAAAATTCCTGCTTGGTCTTACTCCCGGTACAACAGCCAAAATCTTCAAACACACTAAGTCCACGAAGTCCACCAGGAGTTCTACAAAGGGTGTACTCCAGATACCTTTTAGGCTTACTACTTTTGCCCAGCATGCTCTGGCTGTCCGGGGGCCTCAATGTTTCAGTGACCCCCAGCCCCGCTCATTGAAACTGGGAATATCTGCCAGTTTAAAAAAAAGATCTTCACCTACTTCTGGCAGGAAAGAAACGATGCGACTGCCCCACTTAGCTACTTGTTTTCAGTGTAAAACCTCAGGATAGTAAAACTGTACCCTTTGTTATTCTGGTAACCCACCCCTTTCCTCCCCCCTGACTGCTCCCCTCTAATTCTTACCCCCCAGCTCAAACTTGCTCCTTCCCACCCTTCTGCTCCTCCACCTTGCCTTTTCGCTACCCATGACAAGGCCCTGCATTGGCTGCCATCTATTTACTGCCCTGCACCTCACACTAAACCATTACCTGTCTCCTGACCCACTTTATTCCACCTTTCTCACACCTTCTCCCCCCCACACACACGAACAAAACCTTTACCAAGCTGCCTCTCTATTTCCACAGGTTGCACTTATGTTGTAATCCTTGCCTGAATATGAGGATGATGTCACTTTTCAGTCTTGCACTTATATAACTATTGTCTGTACTAGCTTAAATGGGTATATCGCCGTTTGATTCTTTCTCACTTTTGATCCTCCTGATTCTGTTTTGTGTATGATTAACTGTTTTGTACTTTGTAACACATCGACTTGGAGCCTTTGTAAAGAGCCAGCTTATGCTCAAAGGTATTAATCCGCCAGCCCGGTGGCACTGAGGGTTGAGGCGCTGGACGCCACACCTCGTGCTATGCTGGCAAGCCAGGTTTGGGAATGACCTCAGGTCATCGGGGTGCCAGCCTGGGGAGGGGGCAGAGCAGGATTGAGCATGCCGATGGGCAGCTCTCCTCTCCCGAGGGTGGTGAGGGTGGGTTGGCGCCCCACTGTAGTTCTGCTCCCACTGGGTGGAGGTCTGGTGGTTAGTGTAGGCAGAGAGGGGGCAGCAAACAGCTACAGGAGGTGGAAGAGGCTAGCTGATGCCATGAGGTGAGTAGCATGCTTCCACATGCTGCACGAGTCGTGTGCCGGGGTCTCGAGGCGGGGGTCAGGGAGAAACCTGTAAAATACCTATGTGTCCCCGTCATCAGTTGGTGGGAGGAGGCGACGAGGACTAAACAGCTATTTGAAAAAAAGGTGTTAATCCGAACTGTGAAATAAATAAATAAAAACCTCACTCTGTTGTCATTATGGATGCTCATGATTGCTCAAAAACTCCTAGGCAAATGAGTATGTAACCCCCCTGCAAATGGGGGTTCCCAAAAGACTTCCAGGAGCTTGCTTGAATGCTCCAAGCCTGAATGGTGTTTGGCATTTAAGCCATTTATCAGTGAGTGTTTTTAGAGCCTCTGGTACTGTCTCTTTAAGAGCTGTCTGCTTGCAGACATAATTAGTTTGTATGGGGGGACTGTGTGCTTCTGAGTACCACTCGAGCTGCTGCCAATTCACTTCATTTTGCAGTCACTAGGAGTGCAAAGGAACCTATCTGAAAGATGTAACTGTTTGCCAGAAATTATTTAGAGTAATAATAAAATTACAGTTTGTCTAACCTGCTTTTTTGCAGTCAGAACTGTGTCTGCTAGTTCCCCATTCTAGTTTTGAACTGCTGAACTGGACCAATCAGTGTGAGGGTAAGCTAGCTCTAAAATGGTGCCTTGGACGAATCAGAACTTGGACTCATAATCTGAGCCAGCCACAAGAGGATTGTATGGGCAGTGACTCTGGGAGATGTAGTTAGACTTCAGTGCCTTTTGGACCAACAGCAGCAGTCTATTGTGAGTGACAGCCAATCCAGTCAAGAACTGGGAGGAACTCAAAGGAAGAGCCGGTTTTGTCGGTTGGAGTTTCAGTTGAGCTTTGGCAGTGAAGAAGGAAGGACTGTGCTTTTCAGTGTGCAGTTTTAGTCAAAAAACGTGTGTAAGGCCCAGAGTTCCGGTCTGCAGCTTGTTAGGACTGAATCTGTCCCTGTGAAAAGAATCAAAGGATCTCTGAAGAGTAGAAACCAGGCTCACCCTGTAGAAGACTGGAAGAATTGCTGAAAATTGCACTCGGTCTGTCAGGAACTGATCTGCTGTGGTTCTCCGGGTATTGTGTAGTAATTGCAATCGGATACAGATGCAGCCTGCCTGGTATAGTGCTTTCTTTTATATAAATGTGTGAAGAGGTTTGTGTACCTCAAGTGAGCCCTGCTGACATTGAAGGACCCTATCTTATTTAGAGGTCGTGAGTACTAATTAGGGTCGCCTGTTGAATTGCCATTAAATCTAAATGGAATTACTGTACTGCTGACTGTTTAATTTTCCTTTCTCTGTGTGAAAGGGCCCTACCAGCTGCCACGGCTTCTGACCTTAGCCACTAGGGCTGGGGTACCCAGGGACAGTAACTGAGAGATAGGCCTGTGCACAGAGCCATAGGTAGATTATTAGAGTGATAAGCTAATTAACCTGATTTCCCCTGTCCTTGTTATATCCCTAAATAAATCAGAGCTGCTTGTTTCAGCAAAGTTATACTGCCTGAGGTATTTGTCTATGTTAAAGTACTGTACTGTGATTGTTGCACTGTATCTCATTTCACAGGAGGTCCCAGTGCGGAACCAGTCCTGGGGGTAAGTATACTGTGAAGGTAATTCTGATATATTGTGTGGGCCACTAGTGGGAAGAAAGGGGGTTGCAGTGTCCCAGAGGGCTGTGACAGGTTAGTTTAACTATTGCAAACCCTGACCTCTGGGTGGAGGCACCGCCATTGGATCCAGGCCCTCAACCTGTTAGTGGCAAATCAGGCAGGGTGTAGCCCTGGGATAGCGCCTATAGGGGTTACATCTTGAGGCTCACCGCTGGGATTGTGTGTCCTCTAGTGGCCATATTTACAACCACTGTTAAGAAAAAATGGGTACCCGACAGAAGTGGCTGTGCACCATGCTGGTGGAGTGGTGTACTGGGGAGAGATCGACCCTCAAAATGCTATTTATCCTGGACATCCCCTGGGTATCAATACGGACACTGTGCAGGGAGTACTTTCCAAGGTGGAAGGTTTACAAAACCCTGTGGTGGTGGGTCGGCATGCTAATCTGCTCACCCACACTTTCCTGGCCCTAGTAGAGTTTAAGGATCCCATAGATAGCTCCAAAGTGCCACAGACCATATTCCAGAGGAGCCCTCACTGCTTGGAGGTGATAACTAAGGACAGTAAAGACCGGGGGAATCAGCCCCACCACTATCTGAAACTTTTGAGGAGAATTTGCTGAATGGTTGCTGGGAGAGGGAAAACTGTGGAGGACTTGAAGAAACTATTCTTGCCACCTGGGGTGTTCCTCCCAACACCTCTCCTGCTCCAGTGCCCGTAATGGTGGCTGAACCAATGCAGACTCCTATTTCTGCACCTGCCATTAGTCACGACTCTTCACAAGGTTGAGGATCTTCTCTGCACCCTCCCACCCCCAAGGGAGGATGACTGGGAGACCTGGATAGACTATGTTGCCCCAAGTGCTAGAAATGGCAATGCTCGGAAGGCAAAAGCGAAAGAGGGTTAGTGAGAGCCTCCAGGTCCTGCCCGGCTACCATCCGTGCTAAGCACGGGCCAGTAACCCTGAAGCGACTGCACAGGCCTATCTTGAGGCCTTGGAGAATGTATGGGAGCCCAGATTCTGATGAGAGGACCTATGGTGGAGAGTAAGAAATGCCACAGTACCAAGGGAGTTGTTGTCTGTGTATGTCTCCGGCTGGAAATTGTTGCAAGAATGCCTCAGAAAGGGTAGTTTGCCAGCGATTGAACTGGACCGAACCAGACTGGACAGAATCTCTAAGTCTGCCCCTTCTCAGAACTGCTGTTGCTTCAGTTACGCCTGGCAAACGACTGGAATCCCACCCTCCTATGATGAGTTAATGAGAGAAATTGAGGAGTTGAGAAAAGGCGACTCGGAGGTACCTGCACCAACAGCTGTCTACGACCCGAGGACTGAGGGTGACCCATCAAGTGAAGTTCAGGAGCAGAGGTTGACAGTCAATGAGTGCTCTGACAAGGAAAAAGATATGCCACACAATGGGGCGGAACTGTTGAGAGAATCCGGAATTACAAAACAGTCCCTTTATGAAAGGCCACGCCTGCAAAGTCACAGGCCCTGACCTATGTCCGACTGCATCTGCTATGGGGTGGGGTACCCACCCATGTATCTCCTGTTGATAACAGCTCCAAACTCAATTCCTTGACCATGAATGGAGAAGCTGACGAGATGTCTCAAATGCTTATCACGCCGCAGACAGAGATGGCACCCAGGTTTCCAGTTAGTAATACCCCCGCCCTGGCTCCCCAGTGTGGCGCCTCGGCCAGCTCAAACTCCAGAAAGTATGTTTTGCTATAATTGTGGGAAAGATGGGCACATGAAAGGGAATGCCAGTCCCCAAAGACACTGACAAAGTTGCATAAGAAGACAAGGAGAGTTCGAGAAGAAATCAGTGGTTAAGAGGTGCACGACATGATCCCAGTGAGGGCACCAAAATGCTAATTCACGTCCTTTTGGGCAAGTCAGTTGCCCAGGCCCCCACTACCGCCTCTCAGACTGGTCCAGAATAGTGGGTCCCTCCATGGAGACCACTGTAAAGGTGAATGGAGTGTCTACAAGAGCTGTATTAGACAGTGGCTCCCAAGTGACAATTATGTTCCAGGATTGGTATCAGAAGCATTTGTCAGACGCGACTCCTTACAACCATTAGAAGGACTGCATGTATGGGGTTAATGAAGGCCTACCCCTATTCCGGTATATCCGACTTGGCTTGTCTTCCCACCTCCGTGGCTGGAGTGGCGTTAACAAGTAGAGACCCTAGCCTTAGTGTGTCCCCCACTGGACTGTATGATGGTGTCCCTTTGTTGATTGGAACAAATGCTCATATGTTCGGAAGGCTGGCACGAGTTGTGTTATGAAAAACAGGGTCAAAGACTAGTAGAGCTTTAAGAGTTCGGCTTTAATTAAGAAGGCCTATGAGGCACAGAGAGATGCTGAAAAAAACAGAACCAGAGGAACCGGTCGGAATTGTATGGAAGAAGGATCCTGAGTTCTCTGATCCTGGCGCCAAATGCCCAGTGTACCTTACAGGAGAGGTCCGTCAGAAAGGATGTTAAGAATAAAATATTAATGTTGGATGCACCAGGCGATGGAAAATTGCCAGAGGGACTGCTGGTCAAGCCTAGTATTTTGCCCGCTAGAGCCCATGCTTATGCCAGAAGGGTAATGGTCCAAGTTCATAATGTGTCTGAAAGAGACATTCGAGTAAACAGAGGTTGCATCCTGGCTAATGTGCATTGTGCAGACACTGCAGTGCTACCCACAGCAAGAGTTCAAGGAAGAATGACAAATGCGCCTGACTTGTTTGATTTACGACTCCTCTGCCAGCTGAATGGAAAGTGAGGATCAGTGAGAAGCTTGCCCAGAGAGACCAGGTGTTTTCTTTAAAGGAATGGGATGTAGGATGGTGCAAGGAGCTGAGCACAATATCCGGCTGCATGATGTAAAGACCATTTATTGAGAGGTCTCGTAGCCTGGCACCTGCTGACATAGATGATGTGAGACGGCATCTGCAAGAGATGTTAGCTGCTGGTGTAATACAAGAATCCAGAAGCCCTTATGCTTCCCCATTGTGGTAGTGAGGAAAGAATGGAACATGTAAGGATGTGTGTGGATTATGGCACCTAAACCGTGGACTATCCCTGATCAGTACACAATGCCCTGCATCAGGATGCTTTGGACTCGCCGCAAGCGGGAGCAAGGGTTCTTCTGTGCTGGATCTCATCGCAGTGGGTACTACCAGATCCCGATGGCCCCAGAAGGACCGTGAAGACTGCCTTTATCTGTCCGCTTGGCTTCTATGAATTCATGAGGATGCCTCAAGGGATTTCAGGTGCCCAGCCACTTTTCAACGATTGATGGAGCGTGCAGTGGGGACATGAACTTACTAGAGTGCCTGGCTAGTACATAGATGATGTTATTGTGTTTGCAGAATCACTGGAGGAACATGAAAGCAGATTATTTAAGGTATTGGACCGACTGGAGGACTTTGGCCTTAAACTGTCCATTGATAAGTGTCAATTCTCAAACATCAGTAAAGTATATGGGACACATAGTATCCACCGAGGAATAGAGACCGACCCAAGTAAAGTTGAGGCCTTGACCACCTGGCCACAGCCCAAAAATCTAAAAGAACTGCAAAGATTCCTGGGATTCTGTGGTTATTATCGGCGCTTCATCAAGGACTATTCAAGAGTGATCCGCCTTTACTTAACCTTACTCAAGGTATCCCCAACCCACAAAAATACCAAAGTCAGCGTCCTCAAGACTGAAGAAGTGTATTTTCATCCAAGTGAAGTATTTGGGGCCGCTGGACTCTGATTGTGAGACTACTTTCATGAGATCATATATCAACTTACCCATGCTCCAGTGCTGGCCTATGCCGATCCAAGAAAACCCTTACGTCCTGCACACTGATGCTAGCTTGAAAGGGTTGGGGCTGTGTTGTGCCGAAACACGAGAATGGCCTGAGACCAGTGGCCTTTGCCAGTGGAAAGCCTGACCCCATCCGAAAAGAACTATCCTGTACATAAGTTAGAGTTCCTAGCTTTGAAGTGGGCTGTTGTTGACCAATTCCATGAGTACTTGTATGGGCTAAAATACTAGTAAAAACTGACAATAATCCTTTGACCATGTGCAGACCTCAGCTAAGTTGGATGCCACTGGCCATAGGTGGCTTTCTGCATTATCTACATATGACTATGCTCGAATACGAAGCAGGTCTGAACCACATAGATGCTGATGCTCTCTCCCGAGAGCCTGTTCCCCAGAATGATTGGGTCCGATTGGCAGAACCTGACATTCGGGCACTCTGCCGAAGTTTGACAGGGAGGAACAAATGTCCACCAGACGCAGTGGACTGCATAGTGGATTGCTTGGGAGCCTCTGAGAATTGCATACCTGCTGCTATTGCCACTTTTCTGCAATAGACATTGGTGCACTGCCTCAGCTGGACAATGACAGTATTGTCGGGCTCAATCCCCGATCCCATGATCAAAGCAGCTTTAGAAAGCCCTCTATGCAGGAAAAGATGTGTCCAAATTACGCTCCACTGATTTGAGAACTGCACTGTTATACAAAGAAGGTCCTAAGTTGAAACTGATCAATAAACTGTTACACAGAGAAACAGTAGACAGGGGGGACAAGTAGACAAACAACAACTAGTGCTGCCCACTGCCTTCGAGACTCAGTACTGAGGTCCTTGCACAACCACATGGGGCACCTTGGTATAGACAGAACACTTGACTTGGTGAGATCCAGATTCCAATGGCCTAAGATGGGGGCTGATGTGGAGCAACACATTCGAACTTTGTAGTCGCTGCTTACAGAGGAAAGCTTTGCCCCAGAGGGCTGCCCCTTGTTAACATCACCACCAGTGCACCCATGGAGCTGGTCTGTATTGATTTTCTGAGTTTGAGTCAGATCAAAGAAATATCAGTAATGTGCTGGTGGTCACTGACCATTTCACGAGATATGCCCAAGCTTTCCCCACCAAAGACCAGAAAGCATCCACTGTGGCAAGTACTTTAGAAAACTTTTGTTCACTATGGGCCTCACAAAGAATCCATTCTGATCAAGGAGAGACTTTGAGAGTCGCTCTGATCAAAGAGATGCTTTCTCTGTGGGAGTGCGAAAGTCCAGAACCACTCCTTACCACCCCAGGGGGACCCACAGCCTGAACGTTTCAACCGCACTTTGCTAGATATGCTAGGCACCCTGCACCCAAAGGACAAGCCTAGATGGAGCCAACAAATTAGCACCCTGGTACATGCTTATAACTGCACCAAAAGTGATGCCACTGGATTCTCCCCTACCCCTGATGTTTGGAAGAGAGCTCGACTACCAGTAGATGTGTTTTGGGGTCTCTCCTGATGGGGTTCAAGCTGACAACTATTTACAGTATGTGCAAAGTTAAAGGCCCAGCTAACTCATGCGTACCAACTGGCTCAAACCATGGCTGCCAAAAGAAATCTGGCCAACAAAGAAAGGTATGATAAAAGGTGAAAGCACAGGAACTCCAGGAGGGAGATCGGGGTATTACTAAGAAATCTGGGACTGCATGGCAAGCACAAGATTGCTGACAGATGGCACCATCTCCCTCACATTGTAGTGGGCAAACTAGATGATCTGCCAGTCTACAAAGTAAGGCCTGAGAATAATTCAAAGATGTAAAACAATGCATAGAAATCATTTACTGCCCATTGGACAAATCCTGATTGAGTCTGAGCCCCAGAAGATGCCTCTGGACCAGTGACTAGAGCTGCTGCTAAGAAAAGATCAAGAAAGTCTGCACCTACAGAAGCAAAGTTAAAGTGTTCCCCTCCACAAGTCCCAGTTGAGCATGACTGTCAGTCCATATCAGAAGAAAGTGAGAGTGACTTTGAATACTATCCTTCTTCGAACTGAGTCAATTGTTTGGGGCAATCCCTAGTCAATACTGGAGACAAAGCTGGGCCTTCTGGACTGTCTAAGCCCCAGCTTCATCCCTGGAGCCAATGCCCCAGAAAGTGAAGTGTAAAGCATCAGATCAGATGAAATGGAATCATTGTGCATGGTTGAACTGTTTGAGCTTTCAGGGAGGAAAATGATAGATTAGGGCAGACTGGTGATCACCGAACAAGAAGAGTATTTTGAGTGCCCTGACAGTCCACTGCCAGTGTCCGAAAGCTCTCCATGCGAGCCAAATGTTGTGGACTCAGAAACTGTAACTCCTGGAGCTGAAAGTGCCCCTGAGTTCTAGCCTCTCTACCCCATAGAGACTCCCCTGACAAGTGAGGACAATGCTGAAAATGAGGCTCAGAGTGCAGAGACTATAACAGTTCCCCTAGAAGACTGGTTCGAGCTGTAAAAGCCTGTGGTGCACCTCAGTTATGATTCACTTGGGAGGCCTGTGACTTGCCTCCAATGTTGTCCATAAGGAGTGTATGTGTCCCCGAGCTCATTGCCCAAACTGAGCATCAGTGCTAACTCCAAGTTACTTGTGTTGCCCTCAAGTATGGTGCCCTTGCCCCATCCAGCCCCAAGGTAACTCGATAGGGAAGGGCCCCTCTCTTCAGGTTTCATGTACAAGAGGTAATAACTTGAGTTGATGGTACAATGTGTATGTAATACTGTATAAAGTGTGACGTACTGCAATGTTTCAGAAATGTGTTCTTGGTAAAAATGATATATTGACTGATGATTACAGTATGCGAGCCTAATGCAAATATGTATGGTTGCAGTTGGAAACTTATAGGGTACTTGCTTGACGCAGGACGTCAAGCTTGTTCCCAGCCAGGAAGGGTGTAACCCCTGCAAATGGGGGTTAAAAAGACTTCCAAGGAGCTTGCTTGAATGCTCCAAGCCTGAATGGTGTTTGGCATTTAAGCCATTTATCAGTGAGTGTTTTAGAGCCTCTGGTACTGTCTCTTTAAGAGCTGTCTGTTTGCAGACATAATTAGATTGTATGGGGACTGTGTAGCTTCTCTGAGTACCACTCGAGCTGCTGCCAATTCACTTCATTTTGCAGTCACTAGGAGTGCAAAGGAACCTATCTGAAAGATGTAACTGTTTGCCAGAAATTATTTAGAGTAATAATAAAATTACAGTTTGTCTAACCTGCTTTCTTTGCAGTCAGAACTGTGTCTACTAGTTCCCATTCTAGTTTTGAACTGCTGAACTGGACCAATCAGTGTGGGTAAGCTAGCTCAAAATGGTGCCTTGGACGAATCAGAACTTGGACTCATAATCTGAGCCAACCACAAGAGGATTGTATGAGCAGTGACTCTGGGAGATGTAGTTTAGACTTCAGTGCCTTTTTGGACCAACAGCAGCAGTCTATTGTGGTGACAGCCAATCCAGTCAAGAACTGGAGGAACTCAAAGGAAGAGCCGGTTTTGTCGGTTGGAGTTTCAGTTGAGCTTTGGCAGTGAAGAAGGAAGGAGCCCTGTGCTTTTTTCAGTGTGCAGTTTTAGTCAAAAAGCGTGTATGAGCCCAGATTCCGGTCTGCAGCATTTAGACTGAATCCGTCTGCAGAAAAGAATCAAGGATCTCTGAAGAGTAGAAACCAGGCTCACCCTGTGAAGACTGGAAGAATTGCTGAAAATTGCACTCGGTCTGTCCAGGAACTGAATCTGCTATGTGTTCTCCGGGTATTGTGTATAATGCGATCGGGATACAGATGCAGCCTGCCTGGTATAGTGCTTTCTTTTATATAAATGTGTGAAGAGGTTTGTACCTCAAGTGAGCCCTGCTGACATTGAAGGACCCTATCTTATTTTGGAGGTCGTGAGTACTAATTCAGGAGTCGCCCCTGTTGAATTGCCACATTAAATCCAAATGGAATTACTGTACTGCTGACTGTTTAATTTTCCTTTTCTCTGTGAAAGGGCCCCCTACCAGCTGCCACGGTTTGGACTAGCCACTAGGGCTTGGGTACCCAAGGACAGTAACTGATAGGGATAGGCCTGTGCACAGAGCCATAGATGATATTATTAGAGTGATAAGCTAATTAACCTGATTTCCCCTGTCCTTGTTATATCCCTAAATAAATCAGAGCTGCTTGTTTCAGCAAAGATTATACTGCCTGAGGTATTTGTCTATGTTAAAGTAACTGTACTGTGATTGTTGCACTGTATCTCATTTCAGGAGGTCCCAGTGCGGAACCAGTCCTGGGGGTAAGTGTATACTGTGAAGGTAATTCTGATATATTGTGTGGGCCACTAGTGGGAAGAAAGGGGGTTGCAGTGTCCCAGAGGGCTGTGACCAAGTTAGTTTAACTATTGCAAACCCTGACCTCTGGGTGGAGGCACCACCATTGGATCCAGGCCCCTCAACCTGTTAGTGGCAAATCAGGCAGGGGTAGTAGCCCTAGGATAAGCGCCATTAGGGTTACATCTTGGAGGCTCACCTGGGATTGTGTGTCCTCTAGTGGCCATATTTACGAACCACTGTTAAGAAAAAAAATCGGTACCCGACAGAAGTAGCTGTGCGGGCTGGTGGAGTGGTGTACTGGGAGGAGATCGACCCCAAAATGCTATGCTTATCCTGGACATCCCCTGGGTATCAATACGGACACTGTGCAGGGAGTACTTTCCAAGGTGGAAGGTTTACAAAACCCTGTGGTGGTGGTGGGTCAGGCATGCTAATCTGCTCACCCACACTTTCCTGGCCCTAGTAGAGTTTAAGGATCCCATAGATGGCTCCAAAGTGCCACAGACCATTACCCAGAGGACCCTCACTGCTTGAGAGTGATAACTAAGGACAGTAAGACCGGGGGAATCAGCCTCACCACTATCTGAAACTTTTGAGGAGAAATTTGCTGAATGGTTGCTGGGAGAGGAAAACTGTGGAGGACTTGAAGAAACTATTCTTGCCACCTGAAGTGTTCCTCCCCAACACCTCTCCTGCTCCAGTGCCCGTAATGGTGGCTGAACCAATGCAGACTCTATTTCTGCACCTGCCATTAGTCACGACTCTTACGAAGGTTGAGGATCTTCTCTGGCACCTCCCACCCCCCAGGGAGGGATGACTGGGAGACCTGGATGAACTATGTTGCCCCCAAGTGCTAGAATGGCAATGCTCGGGCGACAGCGAAAGAGGGTTAGTGAGGCCTCGAGGTCCTGCCTGGCTACCATCCGTGCTAAACAGGCCAGTAACCCTGAAGCGACTGCAGCCTATCTTGAGGCCTTGGAGAATGTGTATGAGGACCCAGATTCTGATGAGGACCTATGGTGGAGTAAGAAATGCACAACAGTACCAGGGGAGTTGTTGTCTGTATGTCTCTCGGCTGGAAAAATTGTTGCAAGAATGCCTCAGAAAGGGTAGTTTGCCAGCGATTGAACTGGACGAACCAGACTGGACAGAATCCTTAAGTCTGCCCCTTCTCAGAACTGCTGTTGCTTCCAGTTACGCCTGGCAAATCGACTGGAATCCACACCTCCTATGATGAGTTAATGAGAGAAATTGAGGAGTTGAGAAAGGCGCACCTCGGAGGTACCTGCACCAACAGCTGTGGCTACGACCCGAGTGACTGAGGGTGACCCATCAAGTGAAGTTCAGGGGCAGAGGTTGACAGTCAATGAGTGCTCTGACAAGGAAAAGATATGCCACAATGGGCGAACTGTTGAGAGAGATCCGGAATTCAAAACAGTCCTTTATGAAGGCCACGCCTGCAAGCACAGGCCCTGACCTATATCCGACTGCATCTACTATAGGGGGAGGGTACCCACCATGTATCTCCTACTTGATAACAGCTCCAAACTCAATTCCTTGACCATGGAAGTGGGAGAAACTGACGATGTCTCCAAATGCTTATCACGCCCGCAGACAGAGATGAAACAGGTGTTTCCAGTTAGTAATACCCCCCGCCCTGGCTCCCAGTGTGGCCCTCAGCCAGCTCAAACTCCAGAAAGTATGTTTTGCTATAATTGTGGGAAAGATGGGCACATGAAAGGAATACCAGTCCCCAAAAGACACTGACAAAGTTGCATATAGGCTACAAGGAGAGCTTGGAGAAGAAATCAGTAGGTAGAGGTGCAAGACATGATCCCAGTGAGGGCACCAAAATGCTAATTCACGTCCTTTGTGGCAAGGTCAGTTGCCCAGGCCCCACTCACGCCTCTCAGACTGGTCCAGAATAGTGGGTCCTCCATGGAACACTGTAAGGTGAATGGAGTGTCTACAAGAGCTGTATTAGACAGTGGCTCCCAAGGACAATTATGTTCCATGGATTGGTATCAGAAGCATTTGTCAGACGTACCTACAACCATTAGAAGGACTGCATGTATGGGGTTATGTAGAAGGCCTACCCCTATTCCGGTATATCCGAATTTGTCTGCTTCCCCACCTCCGTGGCTGGGTGGCGAACAAGTGAGAGACCTAGCCTTAGTGTGTCCCCACTGGACTGTATGATGGTGTCCTTTGTTGATTGGAACAAATGCTCATATGTTGAAGGCTAGCACAGTTGTGTTATGAAAAACAGGGTCAAAGACTAGTAGAGCTTTAAGGTTCCGGCTTTATGAAGAAGCCTATGAGGCACAGAAGAGATGCTGAAAAACAGAACCAGAGGAACCGTGGAATTGTATGGAAGAAGGATCCTAGTCTCTGATCCTGGCGCCAAATGCCCAGTGTACCTTACAGGAGAGTCCTATCAGAAAGGATGTTAAGAATAAAATATTAATGTTGGATGCACCAGGCGATGGAAAATTGCAGAGGACTGCTGGTCAAGCCTAGTATTTTGCCCGCTAGAGCCATGCTTATGCCAGAAGGGTAATGGTCCAAGTTCATAATGTGTCTGAAAGAGACATTCGAGTAAACAGAGGTTGCATCCTGGCTAATGTGCATTGTGCAGACACTGCAGTGCTACCGCAGCAAGAGTTCAAGGAAGAATGACAGAGTAACGCCTGACTTGTTTGATTTCGCGACTCCCGCTGCCAGCTGAATGGAAAGTGAGGATCAGTGAGAAGCTTGCCCAGAGAGACCAGGTGTTTTCTTTAAAGGAATGGGATGTAGGATGCGTACAGGGAGCTGAGCACAATATCCGGCTGCATGACGAAAGACCATTTCGTGAGAGGTCCAGCCTGGCACCTGCTGACATAGATGATGTGAGGGCAGCATCTGCAAGAGATGTTAGCTGCTGGTGTAATACAAGAACCAGAAGCCCTTATGCTTCCCCATTGTGGTAGTGAGGAAAAAGAATGGAACAGTAAGGATGTGTGTGGATTATCCACCTTAAACCGCAGGACTATCCTGATCAGTACACAATGCCCCGCATTCAGGATGCTTTGGACCGCCTAAGCGGAGCAAGTGGTTTCTGTGCTGGATCTCCATGAGGGTACTACCAGATCCCGATGGCCCCAGAGGACCGTGAGAAGACTGCCTTTATCTGTCCGCTTGGCTTCTATGAATTCATGAGGATGCCTCAAGGGATTTCAGGTGCCCCAGCCACTTTTCTCAACGATTGATGGAGCGTGCAGTGGGGACATGAACTTACTAGAGTGCCTGGTATACCTAGATGATGTTATTGTGTTGGCAGCTCACTGAGGAACATGAAAGCAGATTATTTAAGGTATTGGACCGACTGGAGGACTTTGCCTTAAACTGTCCATTGATAAGTGTCAATTCTTTCAAACATCAGTAAAGTATATAGGACACATAGTATCCACCGAGGAATAGAGAGACGACCCAAGTAAAGTTGAGGCCTTGACCACCTGGCCACAGCCCAAAATCTAAAAAAGAACCGCAAGATCTTGGGATTCTGTGGTTATTATCGTAAGCGCTCATCAAGGACTATTCAAGAGTGATCCGCCCTTTACTTAACCTTACTCAAGGGTATCCCCAACCCAAAAAATACCAAAGTCAGCGTCCCTCAAGACTGAAAGAGTGTATTTTCATCCAAGTGAAGTATTGGGGCCCGCTGGACTCCTGATTGTGAGACTGCTTTCATGAGATCATATATCAACTTACCCATGCTCCAGTGCTGGCCTATGCGATCCAAGAAAACCTTACGTCCTGCACACTGATGCTAGCTTGCAAGGGTTAGGGGCTGTGTTGTACCAAGACACGAGAATGGCCTGAGACCAGTGGCCTTTGCCAGTAAACCCTGACCCCATCCGAAAAGAACTATCCTGTACATAAGTTAGAGTTCTAGCTTTGAAGTGGGCTATTGACCAATTCCATGAGTACTGTATAGGGCTAAATACTAGTAAAACTGACAATAATCCTTTGACCTATGTGCAGACCTCAGCTAAGTTGGATGCCACTGGCCATAGGTGGCTTTCTGCATTATCTACATATGACTATGCTCGAATACGAAGCAGGTCTGAACCACATAGATGCTGATGCTCTCTCCGGAGGCCTGTTCCCCAGAATGATTGGGTCCGATTGGCAGAACCTGACATTGGGCACTCTGCGGAAGTTTGACAGGGAGGAACAAATGTCCACGGACGATGGACTGCATGGTGGATTGCTAGGAGCCTCTGAGAATTGCATACCTGCTCTTATTGCCACTTTTTCTGCAATAGACATTGGTGCACTGCCTCAGCTGGACAATGACAGTATTAAAGCGGGCTCAATCCTCGCGATCCCATGATCAAAGCAGCTTTAGAAGCCCTCTATGCAGGAAAAATGTGTCCAAATTACGCTCCACTGATTTGAGAACTGCACTGTTATACAAAGAAGGTCCTAAGTTGAAACTGATCAATAAACTGTTATACAGAGAAACAGTAGACAGAGGGGACAAGTAGACAAACAACAACTAGTGCTGCCCACTGCCTTCGAGACTCAGTACTGAGGTCCTTGCACAACCACATGGGGCACCTTGGTATAGACAGAACACTTGACTGGTGAGATCCAGATTCTATTGGCCTAAGATGGGGGCTGATGTGGAGCAACACATTCGAACTTGTAAGTAGCTGCTTACAGAGGAAAGCTTTGCCCCAGAGGGCTGCCCCCTTGTTAACATCACCACCAGTGCACCCATGGAGCTGGTCTGTATTGATTTTCTGAGTTTGGAGTCAGATCAAAGAAATATCAGTAATGTGCTGGTGGTCACTGACCATTTCACGAGAATATGCCCAAGCTTTCCCCACCAAGACCAGAAAGCATCCACTGTTGCAAAGTACTTGTAGAAAACTTTTTGTTCACTATGGGGCTCCACAAAGAATCCATTCTGATCAAGGGAGACTTTGAAGTCGTCTGATCAAAGAGATGCTTTCTCTGTGGGGAGTGCGAAAGTCCAGAACCACTCCTTACCACCCCAGGGGACCCACAGCCTGACGTTTTCAACCGCACTTTGCTAGATATGCTTGGCACCCTGCACCCAAAGGACAAGCCTAGATGGAGCCAACAAATTAGCACCCTGGTACATGCTTATAACTGCACCAAAAGTGATGCCACTGGATTCTCCCCTACCGCCTGATGTTTGGAAGAAAGCTCGACTACCAGTAGATGTGTGTTTTGGGGTCTCTCCTGATGGGGTTCAAGCTGACAACTATTTACAGTATGTGCAAAGTTAAAGGCCCAGCTAACTCATGCGTACCAACTGGCTCAAACCATGGCTGCCAAAAGAAATCTAGCCAACAAAGAAAGGTATGATAAAAGGTGAAAGCACAGGAACTCCAGGAGGAAATCGGGTATTACTAAGAAATCTGGGACTGCATGGCAAGCACAAGATTGCTGACAGATGGCACCATCTCCTCACATTGTAGTGGGCAAACTAGATGATCTGCCAGTGTACAAAGTAAGGCCTGAGAATAATTCAAAAGATGTAAAACAATGCATAGAAATCATTTACTGCCCATTGGACAAATCCTGATTGAGTCTGAGCCCCAGAAGATGCCCTCTGGACCAGTGACTAGAGCTGCTGCTAAGAAAGAGATCAAGAAAGTCTGCACCTACAGAAGCAAAGTTAAAGTGTTCCCCTCCACAAGTCCCAGTTGAGCATGACTGTCAGTCCATATCAGAAGAAAGTGAGAGTGACTTTGAATACTATCCTTCTTACGAACTGAGTCAATTGTTTGGGCAATCCCTAGTCAATACTGGAGACAAAGCTGGGCCTTCTGGACTGTCTAAGCCCCAGCTTCATCCCTGGAGCCAATGCTCCCAGAAAGTGAAGTGCAAAGCATCAGATCAGATGAAATGGAATCATTGTGCATGGTTGAACTGTTTGAGCTTTCAGGGAGGAAAATGATAGATTGGGGCAGACTGGTGATACACCAACAAGAAGAGTATTTTGAGTGCCCTGACAGTCCACTGCCAGTGTCCGAAAGCTCTCCATGCGAGCCAAATGTTGTGGACTCAGAAACTGTAACTCCTGGAGCTGAAAGTGCCCCAAGTTCTAGCCTCTCTACCCCATAGAGACTCCCTGACAAGTGAGGACAATGCTGAAAATGAGGCTCAGAGTGCAGAGACTATAACAGTTCCCCTAGAAAGACTGGTCGAGCTGTAAAGCCTGTGGTGCACCTCAGTTATGATTCACTTGGGAGGCCTGTGGACTTGCCTCTCAATGTTGTCCATAAAGGAGTGTATGTGTCCCAGCTCATTGCCCAAACTGAGCATCAGTGCTAACTCCAAGTTACTTGTGTTGCCCTCTAAGTATGGTGCCCTTGCCCCATCCAGCCCCAAGGTAACTGATAGGGAGGGCCCCTCTCTTCAGGTTTCATGTACAAGAGAATACTTGAGTTATGGTACAATGTGTATGTAATACTGTGTAAAGTGTGACGTGCTGCAATGTTTCAGAAATGTGTTCTTGGTAAAATGATATATTGACTGATGATTACATGCGAGCCTAATGCAAATGTATATGGTTGCAGTTGAAACTTATGGGTACTTGCTTGGCGGACGTCAGCTTTCCAGGCTAGGAAGGGTGTAACCCCCCTGCAAATGGGGGTTCCCAAAAGACTTCCAGGAGCTTGCTTGAATGCTCCAAGCCTGAATGGTGTTTGGCATTTAAGCCATTTATCAGTGAGTGTTTTTAGAGCCTCTGGTACTGTCTCTTTAAGAGCTGTCTGCTTGCAGACATAATTAGTTTGTATGGGGGGACTGTGTGCTTCTCTGAGTACCACTCGAGCTGCTGCCAATTCACTTCATTTTTGCAGTCACTAGGAGTGCAAAGGGAACCTATCTGAAAGATGTAACTGTTTGCCAGAAATTATTTAGAGTAATAATAAAATTACAGTTTGTCTAACCTGCTTTCTTTGCAGTCAGAACTGTGTCTGCTAGTTCCCCATTCTAGTTTTGAACTGCTGAACTGGACCAATCAGTGTGGGGTAAGCTAGCTCTAAAATGGTGCCTGGGACGAATCAGAACTTGGACTCATAATCTGGGCCAGCCACAAGAGGATTGTATGGGCAGTGACTCTGGGAGATGTAGTTTAGACTTCAGTGCCTTTTGGACCAACAGCAGCAGTCTATTGTGAGTGACAGCCAATCCAGTCAAGAACTGGGAGGAACTCAAAGGAAGAGCCGGTTTTGTCGGTTGGAGTTTCAGTTGAGCTTTGGCAGTGAAGAAGGAAGGAGCCCTGTGCTTTTTCAGTGTGCAGTTTTAGTCAAAACGTGTGTAAGGCCCAGAGTTCCGGTCTGCAGCTTGTTAGGACTGAATCCGTCCTGTGAAAAAGAATCAAAGGATCTCTGAAGAGTAGAAACCAGGCTCACCCTGTAGAAGACTGGAAGAATTGCTGAAATTGCACTCGGTCTGTCAGGAACTGAATCTGCTGTGTGTTCTCCGGGTATTGTGTAGTAATTGCGATCGGGATACAGATGCAGCCTGCCTGAATAGTGCTTTCTTTATATAAATGGTGAAGAGGTTTGTGTACCTCAAGTGAGCCCTACTGACATTGAAGGACCCTATCTTATTTGGAGGTCGTGAGTACTAATTCAGGGTCGCCTGTTGAATTGCCACATTAAATCCAAATGGAATTACTGTACTGCTGACTGTTTAATTTTCCTTTCTCTGTGTGAAGGGCCCTACCAGCTGCCACGGTTTGGACTAGCCACTAGGGCTTGGGGTACCCAGGACAGTAACTGATAGGGATAGGCCTGTGCACAGAGCCATAGGTAGATTATTAGAGTGATAAGCTAATTAACCTGATTTCCCTGTCCTTGTTATATCCCTAAATAAATCAGAGCTGCTTGTTTCAGCAAAGTTATACTGCCTGAGGTATTTGTCTATGTTAAAGTACTGTACTGTGATTGTTGCACTGTATCTCATTTCACAGGAGGTCCCAGTGCCGGAACCAGTCCTGGGGTAAGTGTATACTGTGAAGGTAATTCTGATATATTGTGTGGGCCACTAGTGGGAAGAAAGGGGGGTTGCAGTGTCCCAGAGGGCTGTGACCAAGTTAGTTTAACTATTGCAAACCCTGACCTCTGGGTGGAGGCACCCGCCATTGGATCCAGGCCCCTCAACCTGTTAGTGGCAAATCAGGCAGGGGTAGTAGCCCCTGGGATAGCGCCATTTAGGGGTTACAAGTACATTGCCTCCAGATCCAGAATCCAGGAGACTGGATGTTATGGGCAAGGGTTCTTATGCCTCAGTGTCCGTGGGCCTCAGGATTGCAAATTATCAGGCCTACATTAAATACCAGAACAGCATGTGGAAAGCCACTTATACTGCTGCCGAGGTTTGCCTGATGACTCTGCCAAGAATGATTTGATTAAAACTCTATCTGCTGGTGCTGAAGTTGGCAAACATTTACTGCATTCAGCTTATAATGTTTCTAATGCTTCTGCCAGGGCTGCAGCTTCTGGTATTTGCATGATATGATATTCTTGGCTCAGAGTGGCTGGCTTTGCCACTGATATTTAACAGGCAGTTTTGAATGCTCCTTTTAAGGGCTCCAAACTGTTCAGTTGTGATGTTGCCTAAGCCCTACATGACTTTCAGATTGCTAAGATGACTTTATGGTCTGAGGCCCTGTGCCTCATGTCCGCTAATGGGCATGGTAGGGGCTCATTTTGCAGGCCTGCTGTCAGGGTAAATGTGCATGCCATCAGCAAGACCATGGCAGAGGCGGTGGTCCCCTCACATGTCCCCTCCCCCCGGTGCACATGCCAAGGCACCCAAAGAAATTGGTTCTGGTGGCCCTGCTGCCCCCAGTTCTGCTTGACTTCCTTCTGTCTTTCCCTTCCTTAGCTATGGCATCTGGTGTGAATGAGTGGGGGAGGGGGGCAGGATCTCCCTGCATTTCAAACAGTGGCAGGAAATCACTACAGGCAAATGGGTTCTTGAGATAATTGCAAGAGGACATGCTCTGGACCTGATAGAAATCAATCCAGATCATCCTCTGCCTCCTTTCTTTTATCCTCTGGGCCACTTGTCCCTTCTAAATGAGGAGATTCAGACCCTAGTTCAGAAGTGTGCCATCAAACTGGTTCCTCCTGAAGACAGAAACTAATGGTTCTATTCCAGATACTATCTAGTCCCAAAATGGACAAGAGATCTGCATCTTGTATGTAGATCTCAGAGATTTTACATCAAATACAAAAAATTTCAAATGTTATCTCTGCAGGCCCTGATTCCCCTACTAAAAACTGGGGACTGGCTTTGTTCAGTGGGCGTGAAGGATGCATACCTTCATATCAAGATCAGGAAGTCTCATAGACAGTACCTTTGGTTAATGATGGAGGGCAGGCATTATCAGTTCAAAATATTGGTCTTTGGCTTGTCCTCTGTGCCACAGGTCTTTACAAAATGATTGGCAGTGGTTGCAGCAGCCTTTTGCAGGGAAGGGCTGTATGTCTTCCCTTATCTGGATGATTGGCTCCTGAAGATCAGTTCCATGGAACTTCTTCTGCATACTCTTTCCCAAACACGTCAGCTGTTTAATAACTTTTGGATCATAGTAAATGTGCAAAAGTCTGTGTTGACTCCATGCCAAAGACTGCAGTACAAAGAGGCAGTCTTGGACACAGAAAAGGAATGTGCCTGCCTGCCACAGAACAGCATTCTCCCAGGAATGTTGGTTTCCTTTCTTTGAGCAGCAACTCCATCATCTTGCCCACCACCAAGATGAGGCTGACCGGGCGTTAGTTTCCTGTCTCCTCGCTGCTACCACTCTCGTGTAAGGGGACCACTATTGCTCTTTTCCAGTCCTGGGAACTGTCCCTTCTCTCAAGGATCTGCTAAAAAGATCCACTAGTGGTGCTGTCAGTTCATCACTAAGTTCCCTCAATATGCATGGGTGGACTCCGTCTGGCCCCATGGCTTTATCTCCATTTAGTTTTTGTAATTCTGTCCTAACTCTCTCTATTGTGAATGGGCTTGTGTCCATTCCGCCTAGATGATTTCTGTCCCTCTTTGTGGTGGGGCCATTACCAAGTGCCTCCTTAGTGAAGACTGAGGCGAAGTACTCATTTAAGACTTCTGCCTTTTCACTGTCTTTTTCTAACCTCCTCCCATCCCTGCTTATCAGCCAGACAATGCCTCCTTTGTTTTTCCTTTTGTTGCTTATGTACCAAAGGAAGGTCTTATTGCCTCCTTTAACCCCCCATGCTATGTTTCCTCAGTCTGTGCCTTTGCTTTTCTGATCACCTTTCCTGCTTCCTTCAAGCTGCACTTGTATACCTCCCTATCTATTTCGCTGTTTGAGCCCTTGTTTCTTTGGAATGTTAGTCTATTTTCCTTCACTGCAGCCTGCAGTTCTCTTGGATCAACTGATGGATGACTTGGAACAAATGGTCCTAGTAATGTCTCCTCTTTGCACAGCATTGCTCTGATGGAGGGACTGTGACATTTACTCAAGGGCATTCCATTCCTTGTATCAACTCCTGTACAGACCCTCGCCATGGATACCTCTGGCTCCAGTTGGGGTGCTAAGCTTGGCCTGTTCCAGACACAAGGGTCATGGACCAAGGTGGAGGCCAAACTACACATAAATGTCCTAGAGATGCAGGCTGTCCTGTACAGCCTTCAGGTATTTCTATGAACAATGGAGCCTAATCAACAGACGTTTACAGTGCTCTGCCAGCTATTCACCCACTTTGGTACAAGAAAAAATAAGCAGATAGAGTGGTGAATAATTGAATTTTAGTAAAATGTTGTTAAAGTGTTTAATGTTCATAACTTGCACTGTAGGTACTGTACACTATTTTTGAAATCACATATTTAAACATTAAATCTGGGGTCATTGGGTCTAGCAGTATAATCTAGAGATTAGAGCAACAAACTGTGAATGAGCTAGGACATCCAGCAGACCTGGGTTTGATTCCCACAACCTCCACTTACATACTGTGTGACTCTGAACAAGTCACTTAACCTCCTCATTGCTCCTGGGTTGCCCCTGAAAACAGGCACTTGTGCCTAGTGGGCCTGATGTGGTTACCAAAAAATGTAAAAGAATACCAATAGATTTTTACTACATCCTACAGTAGTCAGGGTACCCTACGTCCAGAAAAACAAAAACAGTTTCTTCTGGATTTATCTAATATTGATTCGCTGTGGCTCACGCTATAGAATCTATTTAGCACTGTATGAGGCTGATGTTTTTAAATTTTGGAAGACAGGCAACGCTTACGATAGCTTATCAGTTTGGTATTCATTTTAGGAAAATAAACTTTTCTTTAAGTTTTAAACATATTCAAGTGTCAGTGTATTCATTTACCAGTTTATGCCTAGTAATACTTGCTGCAGAAAACATTAAAAGATTTATTGTGAAGCATTCAACGTCTATAGTAGAATCCCTGCAATTTCCCACAATTTTTGCAAAGTGCTCCGTAATTTTGGGTAACTTTCTCCACAATTTTCCACTGGTCTGACTATGAGTAAATACAGGGCTTGCCTATTCTTTAAGTTGCAAGGCATTGCTGTTGTGTAAGTGCACTATAGCTGGCCAAACACATATAATGTAATTTGCCTACACTGTTTCCACAACTGGGGGCACTGGGAATTCCCTAGCTAGAACTAAAAGAGTCATACACTGGTGTAACCCCCCTCCCCACAAATGGGGGTTCCCGAAAAGTCTTCCATGAGCTTGTCTAAATGCTCACTGCCAGGCTGGTGTCCTGCGCTTAGCAGTTAACCGGCATACAAAGAGTGCACGCGTAGTTTCATGTACCGGCCGCTTAAGAGCTGCTCTAGATTGCTGTAATAATTAATCTGGGAGGGGGCTGAGTGTTGTCATGCTTGAGTCTCGCCTGGGCTGCCAGGTAATCGCTCCGTTTCTGCCATCGCTAATTGCGGAGAGGTAGCCCTGTTAATAGATGTAACTGTTTGCTGATTATTCATTAGAGTAGTAATAATAATGTAGTTTGTCTAACCTGCCTTCTTTGCAGCAAGGACTGTTTTGTTTATCCCCACCATTTTGGCCCAGAACTGCAGAATTAGACCAATCAGTCTGGTGGGACCTAAAATGGAGCCAGACTACAGGAGCCATCTGGAGTCAAAATCTGTAGGAATTGTAGTTTGGGGCTTTTTGCACCTGAAGGGGGAGCCTTTGTTGTGACTGACAGACAGATCAGCCAACCAAATCTTTTGGATCTGAGGGAAATCTCCAAGCTACCTGCTGTTTCAGTCAGTTCTGAGCTGGGAAGTGAAATGAAAACAGCTCAAGTGATTTGGGCATAGTTCTGTGTAGTTTTGCATTGGAGAACTGTGAAAGGGCTGAGTTTTGGCCTGCATGTCTGCCTGCTGCTCCTGAGAGGTAGAGAAGAGAATTATTTTGGACTAAATCCAAGTTTGTGAGAACAAAATAAGCCACTGATTTTTTACCAGGTTCATATCTGAAGAAGACCAAAGATTTTGCTGAATGTGATCAGCCTGTCAGGATTTCCAGCTGCTTTTGAATCCCTGGTTTGTGCAGAGACTTTGCGATCATGACTGGAGAGTGGTTTCCCTGATACAGTAGAATGTGCTGTGTATTGAAAGTGGGTCGTGATTTGGTCCCTCATTGTGTGAACTGTGTTCTGCTTGCTGGAAGCTGTATCCAGCCCCAAACACACTGTATCCAAATGTGTCTCCATTTGGCCTGGGCCTTGCCACACTGGCCCTGCCAGACTACCCACTGCACAGAGTAAGCCATCGACGACAGACCTTCCTGGGGATCAGCCCCCTGCTCCACACTTGAACAGGAACAGCACCTCGGTGAGTTGTGTGGGCCCTGCTTCTCCTGGCACTCCAGATTAACCACCTGCAGTCTTGATTTCCGTCCAGCCTTGGGTATTGTGAGTAATCATCAGGGTAGCTCCCTGCAACAACAGCCTACTCTAAAAGTGTGTCACCTGACTGACTTGTTTTCTTTTCATGAACTGAGCCCTCCGGCTCCAGATTACGAATAATGTGTGCTGTGCATGTTGTTTTCTTCCCTCACAGGGCCCCAACCAGCTGCAACGTTCCTGGCTAGCCCACCATTCTCCATCTGGGTACCCAGAGTGTGTGACTGTTTATGGAACCTGAAGTGCATGCATAACTGTTTGATTGATACAGCCTTTAAGCAAATTAACCTGATTACGCCCCTTCCTTGTTCAAGCCCCTTAAATAAATCAGATCTAACTCCTTTTTGCATTTACCCTGACTATGGTTCCAGTTTGTGCAAGAGTACTGTACTGCTGTTATTTGCTGTGTATAACCTTGTTTTACAGTGGATCCCCAGGGCCAGGCCAGAAGAAAGCCCTGGTGGTAAGGGTAAACAGTGTGGGTACTTGTGGGGTGTATCAGGGATATTGTGAAAGCGATTATTGTGTATTGTTCTGGCCACTAGTAAGGAAAGAGGGGGGTTACGGTGTCCCGGAGGGCTGTGACCATGTTAGCTTGACCACTACCAACCCTGACCTCCGGGGGGAGCCTAATGCTCACCCCATTCCATCTGTAAATAAGGTCAATTGTCTAGACTTTATGAGACTGGGGTGAGCATTAGGCTTGAGAAGCCCAAGGCACACCCCACACCTGCTCTCCTGCCTGGTTTGGGAGGGTGAAGTATTAGGGCTGGAAACCCAAACGCCTCATTTCCCAACTTTTGTCACTTTGACCCTAACTGGAACATTAACAAAGTTTTTGCAACTTATTTCCTTACTTTTGAGACAATATAATAGTATCCTTATTTGACTGTGGGAGCTTAGGGTCCTTAAACTCCCTCCCAACCCTCCATAGATGCGTACATGTATGTAGCTGTGAAGCATTAGGCCCTCCAGGCCCTGCACTTCCATTTATAGGGCAACACTGACCAAATTGTCATCATAGCCATCTTATTGCCCCACCTCATATGCCCAGTACAGTAATTTTTGAATCTCTACCAAAACATAATTCTGCGCAACTGTAATGCCATTCCGTGACACAGGTGCAAAAACACATTTTGGCCAGAATTTGAAAAATGATGGCTGTGACATACATGAGATGGGGTAATAAGAGGGCTATGTTGAAAATCTGGGGTCAAAATGTTTAAAATTTCCAAATTTAGGAGTGTGTAGCAAAATTGCAATGAATGATAATAACTTTGTCATTTTTAATTATTTTGACCCCAGATTTTCAACATAGTCTTCTCATGACTCCACCTCATGGACAATGTCAGGAAAAATTGTCAAATACCACCCAAAAGGTGATTTTGCCAACTTATCACAAAATCACATTTTGGGTGGGAGTTGTGTACTGACAGTCATATTGTTCATGAGGTGGGGGTCCCCAAAAGGTCATGTTGAAAATTTGGGGTAAAAAGCTCAAAAAATGGCTAAGTTATGCATAAATGTTGAAACGCCCATTGAAATACATTGAACCATATTTATCTTAGTTGCTTATGTTGCAGTCGCCAGTTTCAGCAGCAAGACGTGTCTTCCCTTAGAGAGTGGGTGTTGAACCTGGAACCTGTTCAGGTGAGTGAGGGTGTGTGGGGTTGAACTGGGGGTGTGGGGTGGTGGGTGCTGAGTGGGAGGTGGGGGGGCTGATTGGCAAGGGACTGGCTTTTTTTGTTTGTTTTTTTACAGGTTTACAAAAAAAAAAACCCATCTAGGGACCATTTTCTTTATTTCAGGTTATTCCTGAATGGGAGGATGGGGGTGCCACTAGACACCATGGATCAAAATGTAAATAACATGAATGGTGATTGGAGGGTGGGGTTGCCACTAGACACCAGGGATCAAAATGTAAATAACGGGGATGGCAACCAGCAGGTGGGGGGTCCTTCTAGACACAAAAGCAAAAGGGAGCAGCCATCAGTGGGGGGTACCACTGAACACTAATGTATTTTTTTTTAATATATATGGGAATTGGAGGGTGGGGGCCACTAGACAGCAGGGATATAAAATAGAAAGATGGGAGGGAGAGGGGGCGCCACTGAACACCAATGGCATATATTTTCTATAAAAGGGGATGGCACAGTTAAATCCTTTTTCAACATCCAAGTTCCTTTTTTGCGATGATGAAAAATAAATCATGGAAAGGAACTTAGCAAGTGAAGAAAAATGATTTAAATAATTATAAAAAAATGTTCAGAGGCCATGGGAGCTATAAAAAAAATACACAGTGAAGCTCATCAGCTCCCGAAGAGCAAGATGCACGTTTGGATGTCTGCAAATGACATCCCTGGACAGTGTTATGACAATTTGTTGTGTGTAAAAAAACGGAAGACAAGATGGCAGCTCGCAAAAAAGGATTTTTTTTCTAGTGAAAAAGGATTAGCCCCTCACGAAAAAAATCCATTTTCATGAGGTCAAATCCTTTGTCGAACTTTTTACCTCTATCCTGGAGAGTGATCGTCCCATTGGAAATATTAGAAACTCAAAAACTAAATAACTTTGCAAAAGATTAATATTTTTTCACCAAACAAATGCATAGCAGTTCTGTTACCCAAGCTGTTTATACCATAAAAAATTCACACCAAAACTCCACACCATCTGGGTGCAAGGTGATGAGAAAAAAATGCAAAAAGTGGCAACTTTCAAGAGTTTTGCACTATCCAGATCTCAGAATTCACACATGCAACTGGAACACAACTTGCCACATTGCGAGATCTACTCAACAGGACATTGCATACCAATTTTTGTACAAATACACTGATCAGTTGCAAAATTATTAAAGTGCAAAATCTGAGGTTTAACATTAAACATGCTGCTGAACCCTAACTATAGGGACATGACCATGCCCCTATAATTCTTTGCAAAAAAAAAAACTTTAATGCACCAGTTAGGGTTCAAGTTAATGCTCAAAAGCAGGGAAATGTGGCGTTAGGATTTCCAACTATTACTTCCCACCCCCACCCCCAAGCAGCAAAAGGAAAAAAATTAGGATTTTTGGTCTCCGGAGTCTTGACGAATCTGTTGTGGGGCCTTCCTTGGAGTTGTCAACCCTAATGCTTACCCCTCCCCAGCAGCCTGTAGCCTCCTATCTGAATCATGAGGTACAGCTCCAAGCCAGCGCCTTATGGTGATAAACCCTTCAAAGGTAGAGAAGTATGTCTCATCACAGGTTGCCAACACAATCTGTTGTAGCTTCCTTCACACAGAGCCCTGTGATTCCTGTGTTAAGAAAGGAGATCACTTCTGACATTGTTTGCTCAGGGAACGGGGTGGGCATTAGGGCTGACAAGCCCAAGGAACACCCCACCATTGATTTTCCAAGACTCTGGAGACCTAAAACCCTAATGTTTTTTCTTTTGCTGCTTGGGGTGGGGGGGGGAGGGTGGGGAGTTGATGTTGGAAACCCCAGCGCCACACTTCCCTACTTTTGTGGCAGATGAAGATGTGTAGTGCCCTTTTGGACCCTGCACCAATGGAAGACTCTATCTGCCTACAGAAGTGCAGAACATTGTGGGTCCTGCAGCTCCATGCAGTAATGGATGTCAAGAATTCATGCTGCTGACTGGTGGGCTGCAGAAGCACAGGGCCCTCTAGTCCCTCTGCTTCCATGCGACTGCAGATGCAGATGTACAAGGCAAAAAGTCCATCTGTCAACCAATGCACAGGGCCCTCTGCCATGCAGGGGTGCAGAGCATATTGTCTGAAATGTCATTTCACACCACAAGTGCAAAAACATGTCTTATCCAGGATTTAAAAAAATTACTCCTGTCACATTTATGAGGTGGTGCGGAAAATGGCTATGTTGAAGGTTTTGAGTTAAAATATTTAAAATTTTCAAAGTTATGAGTGAACGTTGAAATATTGCAATGTTCACATATAATCAGTGTAAGTTCATGGGAAATGATCAGTGTATGATAGGCATGGGTCCCGGAGGTGCAATAAGCATGTCTTCAAATTAGTAAGAAGACCACTTTGTTCTTCAGAAAGAGACTACACCTTGAAATATATTCCAAGTTGTTTATTTATAATCTGTCCTAACATTTCGTTCCTTTCTCTGGAGCTTTCCCAAAGGGCTTTATAATCTGCAAATAATTTAATATTATGCATTTATCAATTTTTTGTTCTAGAAATTACAGTTTATACACATAAATTTATATGACGATAACTTACATTAGTCTATAGGTGCTGTACTGTTTACATTTAATCCATTACATTAAATTAATGTAGTTTCATTTCATTGTTGTTAAGAGCCACCTAGGAAGCATATAAAATATGCAAAAAAGAACATACATAATGAGTTAATATTCATTCATAGCCAATTATATACACCAATATTCTATTTGATGTTAATACTGCCCATAGGCCTGATATCCCCATAACTTGGAGTGCTCCTGCATTCCTTATATTATATTAGACTCTTTCATATAAAGAAACTGTGTCTTGGATGATTTTGTAGTTCCTGCAGCAACTTGAACTTACAATAACCTGAAGGGGATCAGCAGTTTTAACACAAGTCTACTGATTATAGTAGTTTGGCGTATTACTTTTCCTGCTTATATACATTTAATGTCATATAGGTTGCTTATTTTAAACCGTTAATAAAACTATTTAAACCTCATCATAGTACACTGTGTTATTCAGTTTTTAAATACATATTAGTTGTATTAGTGTTAGCACTCTAAGTTATGAGGAAACTGGGTCTTCACTCTGGGACCTGTTCAGCCGAGTGAGGGTGTGTGTGGTGTGTGTAGGGGAGATGCAGGGTGGTGGGTGCTAAGTGGAAAGGTGAGGTGGGGGGGTTGAGTTGGCAGGGGTTGGGTTGGCATTTTCTTTTTTACAGGTAAAAAAAGACATTGAGGGACTGTTTTCTTTATTACAGGCAGTATGGCAAATGGAGGGTGGGGGGTGCCATTAGACACCAGGGAAAGAAACAATTGAAGCGAGGACAGCCATCGGAGGGTGGGGGGTGCCACTAGACACCAGGAAAATAAACCATATGGGGACAGTGATCTGTGGGTGGGGGGTGCCACTAGACACCAGGGAAAAAAGTAATTAAGGGGAGAGGATCGGAAGGTGGGAGGTTCCACTAGACACCAGGGAAATAGGAAACCATACGGGGACAGCGATCAGTGAGTGGGGGTGTGCGCTACTAGACAGCAGGGACAAAACCATACTGGGACGGTGATCAGTGGGTTGGGGGCATCACTAGACACCAGGGACAAAATGTAAGATTTTCCCCTCATGAAAAAGGATTGACCCCAAATAAAAAGGGATTCCTCTTTTGTTTCATACAGCTCAGAAGCGAGTCATGAAAAGGAGTTAAAATGTAACAGAAAACACATTTGTGGGTCATTTTTCCTACTCCCACTGAGCCAGATAGATATGTTGGTCTCTCTCTCTCTCTCCAGGATGTCATTTTTGTGGCTTTTGAATCTTTTTTTTTTTTTTTTCGAAAACAGGGAAACAAGATGGCAGCAAACAAAAAATGATTTTTTTTCCTCACAAAAAAGGACTGGCCCCACACAAAAAAAGGATTTCTTTTTCATTTCATACAGCTATCTTGGAAGTACTTACTGAGCATGCTGAGAACCAATTTTTATAACTTTCAAAATTAAATAATTTTGGAACGAACTGATATTTTTTTCACCAAACAAGCAAAAGGCACTTCTGTGGGTCAGCCCCTTTCCACCCTGAAAATTTCAGACCAAAGTTTCAAACCGTCTGAGCAATAGCCAAGTTCCAAAGAAAAAGACAACAAAACCAATGGGGACACACACCCAAAAATTCACTTTTTCCACTACCCAGAACTCTGAATCCACATACCTAACTGAAAGGAAACTTGGCACATCCGCAGATCTACCATATGAGACCACGCATGCAAAATGACATGCAAATCCATTAAATGGTTGCAAAGTTATTAAAGTGCAAAATTTGAGGTTTAACATTAAAGTGGCGCGACTGCACCACTATAATATATGTGTGTCTATCTGTTTGTCTTTCTGTCTATCTATCTAGCTAGTAATTTGTTAAAAAGATAGGACCCAAGAGAATTAGATGTCCATTTTCAAAGGGGACCCAATGATGTAAACAACAGCAATAATACAGAATAAGTCATGGCACACCACACAACCTGAAAAAATTTGAGTTTAATTTCCACCACAGAAGAACAAACTATCACAAAAGGGAGTCAGAGACCCACAACAAACAGCTGTTGCAGTTCTGTTTAGTCAATAAGAATAAATATGCAATACATCTGTGCACATAGTAATCAGGTGACGTTACACTTGCACATAGACAGATAGTCTGTTCTCCAGAGCATCACCTCTGCTCATCTTCAGTCCTGACCGGTGACCTCCCACCACATCACCCACTCTGGCCATTGTCAGACCAGTGGGGTTCCACATGGGATCTGGGACTGAGAGTACCAGGAGCCCTCGTACAGGTACACTGGGAGACAGAATTTTTCAGTCCTGCCACCTCCCAGTGTAGCTGGGCTGTGCCTCATCAGGCCTTGTCTGCACACACATGCACACAGTGACACCCCTGTGGAGGAGCCAAGTACCACAGCCACCACAGGGGTCACAGTAGCAGTAGAACCCAATGTCATCTAGGAGCACTGTGCAGATTCACCACCCCAGCCCCCCCCCACCATGGCTGACTGACCCACCTCCTGAGTCTGCTGCCAAAACTGAGTCAATGGTGCAGAAGCACAATACACTAACCGCTGGGCCATCAGGCAGCTCCCAGAACACCCACTTCCCTAGAATTGAATACCAACAGTTCTTCAGCTCCGTCTGTGCTGGATATTAGTTTAAATTTTAAAAATGAGTACACTCTTTAGTATTTATATTGCCCAATACTAACCAGGGGGCTCTCTTGGAGTGGGCAAAATAATAAATCACTTGCAATGATCATTTATTGAACTCATTTGTCACCTTACCTACTCACTTTCATGTTCACCATTAATAGTAAAGGAGATGCTGACCTGTCAGCACAACAGTTGCACTACCAAGCTCGAGTCACCAGGGACCAACCGGGGGGGAAGGGAGATCAAGCGTCTCAGAGGATGCTATCTTCCTCCAGGAAGGGTGCTGTCGCTGCTGCTGCAAGACTGCCACCTGGGTGACCGCAAGTGGCAGTGCAATCTAGGCATGTGTGGTGGTGAGGGGGTTGCACGTCCCACAAGTAAAAGTGTCAGGGACACTGAGGGATGGGTCAGACCAAGGGATTGGTAATGCCAGATGAAAAACATGAACCACAAAAAAAGAAATAAATAATAATAAAGGAAGATGCTAATCAGCTGTAGTCTTCCATCTAATTTTTTTCAACATTCTCCAAAAAATTTGTGGTTGTAATACCCTACTATCATTTAATTTCTTCTAAAAAAAAAAAAAAATGTAACCTTAAAAGTACAAATTTCTTTCACATATCTGTTTCTGGTTTCCCTACACTCGGCCCATGCCTGGGCATTGTTCAAAATCTTTGCAGACTGCCATGCCCTTTCTCTCACCCTCACTCTGTTGCACAGTCACTCTCACACTCTCCTGCTCTCTCTCTCTCACACCCACTCTTTTTCTCACTCTCTCTCTCTCGCTCTTCTCTGTCTCTCACTCTTCCTTCCACTCTCTTTCTAACTCTCACACTCTCTCTTCCTCTCATTCTCTTTCTCCTATTCTCTCGCAGTCTATTTCTCTAACTCACTCACACTTATCCTGTCTCACTTTCATTATATGAATTGAAGCATGCCTGTTACAAACAGCCATAAACACCTCCCTAAATATTCTGTGCATCCCAAACACTTGGGATCCAATGCAACCTATCCCATCTAATGCCTTTGAGGTCCAGCATTAAACCTATGTAATTAAAACATTTTTATGTTGCTTGCACGCATGTGCAAGAAACATAATGCCATCATCCGAGTTTTCGGAGGTGTGGCAGCCCTCTTCCAATTCAGTCAGTGTGTTTGCAGGCGCGGCTGCAGTTCTCCAATGCCTGCTCTAGCTATCTATGACAGCAGACAAAATGCAGTGGCATACAGTTGAAAGGGGGAGCTACGCTTCAGTGAGCAGCGATCAGATATCGCCTGCTCATGTGCGCTCCCCCTACACACACACACACACACACACACACACACACAGTGGCACCCACAGCTATAACTAAATCTCTGCAGCAGTCTCACACTGCATATTAGCTGCCTTAAATTACTTAAAAATCCCCACGTTCATAAAACTCATTTATCTTACTGATCCTGGTATTTTAACACCGTGTCACTTTGTTACTCATTTTTGTTTTCCGCTTTTAACTGCTTTTACTTTCGGCTCATACTGTACCTTAACCAAGCCATGTTTATTCAGTAAAATAAAGCAATCCAGACTTCACTATCCGCATGTTTTTGTGACAAAAAAAAAAAGAAATCCATGTATTTTTTTCAGATGTATGTACTGTGTGTCAAAATGCCCCCGGCTATGCACTGTGTGACAGGGATCAAGTCGGCAGCTTCACAAGCATAGAGGAATGCTTTCATATTCATCTCATTCAGTAGCGTCACCAAGCGGGATTCATTGTGGCAAAATACACTAGTCCATCCAGACTTCAATAGCTGCAAACTTGCATAAAAAAAGAAAGAATCTAGGTTTTTAACTGTTAAAATGCTGCCAACTCTACATTATCTAAAAGGGAGTGAACAGTTTCACAAGCAGAGACACAGGCGAGAGCAATTGCTCTCCAGACTTCACTATCAGCATTTTGACACATCTGAATAAAAATACACGGATTTCTTTTTTTTTTGTCACAAAAACGTGTTAGCTTATTTACTTACCACAGTGCTGGAGGAGAGATAAATGACTGTGGACTGTGGACAGTGGGAGTGGGTTCACCACTGTCCTACACTGCTGGGGGATGGGATACATGAGGGGGGTGCCACTAGACACCAGGGATAAAGACAATTGGCTGGGGGTACCACCAGACACCAGGGAAAGGCCAATTAAGAATGACTCTGCAGCCTGCAGCAAGAGTTCCAGCTGAGGCTGCAGAAGTCAAGAAAACACCAGTGTTCTCGTACAGAAAACCGGGTAGACGTCCTCTTACTAAGCTTTTAATGGTGGGCACAACAGAGCTCTGCAAAAGCTAAGCAGGATCTGTGTGCCCCACAAATGAAAGGGCAGTCTTTTCTTTCAAAAGAAATGGGTGCATGTGATCCACCGTGCACCAAAAAGTACTACACAAAACTTTTGCACAAGACATCTAACTTTTCCTCATAGAAAATAATGGGAACAAATAAATTGAAATAACTTTTGAACAGATTAATATTTTTGGACTAAACCTTCAAATGCACTTCTGTTGCACTGAAGCAGTCTACCCTGAAAGTTTCTAACCAATCCATAAAGCCGTTTCTCAGATACCCATGACAAAAAAAGAACAAGTTGAGAATTTTTTTTTAATGTTTAATAACTTTTGAACTGTTTGATATATTGACATTGAATTTGGTATGGCAACATACCGTCCACAGGCATTTCTTTATTCCAAATGTCATGCAAATTGGTTGGACAATTCAAAAGGTATTAAGGTTCAAAATTTCAGAATTAACGTTAAACTGCCTTCTCACCCTAACTATACTGGCGCTACTGCGCTAATATAATATATATATATATCTCAAAGAACTGAAATAAATAATCATTAAGACAATGTAAAATGAACTAGTGCAGCAAATTAAACAGAGGACAGTTTGGCTTGCTAGATTGATTCAGTATACAGGTCCAAAACTGATTTCTTTTTTGAAATGAAACTGGAGCAGTAAATTAAACTTTGTTTGATTCAGACTTTTGGATCGATGCAGTTTCAGGTTCAATTCGGCTATCCGTATCTGATTCAAAACTAGAGCAGTGAATTACACAAAGTCCAAATAGATCTTCTAGATCAATTCAACTTCCCAGATCAATTCAAATTTTTGTATCTAAAACTGAGTGGTGCAGTAAAGTAAGTTAAGATTGGTGCAGCTTTCAGAATCGATTTGGATTTCTAGTTTGATTCAAGTAGTGCAGAAAGTGAAGTACATAAAGTCAAATCCAACTCACTCAAGAAAATAAGGTCCACAATACCACCCATGCTGAAATGTAACTAAAATGAATGCAGAGAGATAATTATTAAGGATGTATGTGCCAAACTGGTACAGTTAATACTTAAAAGGGAGATCGGCTTTCCGATGACCAGATTCAATTACTAGTTCCACATGTTAGTCAATAAGGATCTCTGAGACAAGCTGGTGCTAGTGCTGTAAATTAAAGATTAAACAGTTCAGCTTGCTGAAGTATTTCTACATGCAGGCTTTCTGCATCGGAAATAAACTGGAGCAAAAAAGTTTGATTCAGCTTTTTAAATCATTGTAGTTTCAGGCTATGCGCATCTAAAGACCAAGTAGGTTTCCTTGATTAATTCACTTTTACAGGTCAATTCAAACTCCTACATCTGAGACTGATTGGTGCAGTGAATTAAAAAATTATACAGCTTTCAAAATCGAGTCAAACTTCTAGTTCTAAGCAAATAATGCAGGAAGCTGAATACATGAAGTCTAGATCAAATCCCAGTATATTAATATGGTCCACAGTACTGCCCCAGATAAAATGGAAAGAAAAGGAATGCAGAAAAATCAATAATTAAAATGTCTGTGCCGAGTTGATATAAAGGATGCATAGAAGTTAGTTCAGCTTCCCGATAACCAGATTCTGTTACCAGTTCCATGTGCTCTTCAATGGAAACCTCGGGGATGAGCTGGTGCAGGAAATAGAACATAGGATAGTTCAGCTTATTGAAGCAATTCAGTTTACAGGACCTATATGGCTCTCTGTGTCTAAAACAGACTGTAGTGGTAAACTGAAGGAAGTTCTAGTCAGCTTCTCAGATTGATGCAGTTTCAAACTCAGATCAATTGTCTATATCTAAAACAAAACTATGTCTGTAAATTATTTATAGTCCAAATCAGATTCCTAGGTTGATTCAACTTTCCAGGTCAGTTCAGATTTCTGTATCTAAAACTAACTGATGAAGCAAATTAAATAAAGATTGATGTAATATTCTGAATTGATTTAGCTTTCCAGATTGATTCAAATACTTGAGAAAATAAAATAAAGGAAGTCTATATCTCCACATAAATTGTGAGATAACAGTCAGTCTGTACTGCTATTTAAGAATCTTAGAACAAGTCACACAGCAGATCAGCTTCCTTGCTGCAAGTAATGGTGTTCAGGAAGTCGATTTGAACAAATCAAATAGAAGTCATGGCAATTCTAGTTTTGCCTGTTCTACAGACTCAGAGTTTATGTGAGCCATCCCTAAAGATTTGGAGGCAGGCAGGATACTGTAGCTTGAATTTAATGCCAGCACCTACTAGCTTGGATATAATCAAGGCCCCTGGGAATTCTGCAGTTGCGGAATTTTCCGCAGAATTTGCATCATGCCGCAGAATGTATATAGTGCCGCAGAATTCACTGTTTTTGGTGAATTTTATTCAAATATACTGTTTTTCCATAGTGCCAGACTTTCTTTCCCATCTTGTTTATCCTGAAGCCCCTCTACTATGCTCGGCATATGATGTCATTGATGACATCACATCATATTTAACCAATGGCAGAACTGTGTTCTGTGCCAGAGAAATGAATAAATCATGCCGCAGAAATCAGAAAGTTCTGCCGCAGAGCACTAGGGGCCCTAGATATAATGGAGCAAAATGCAGCATGGCATTGGCAGATCTCAGATGGAAGGTCCTGGAACATGAAGACCCTCACACTAGCCCAAGACAGTTTAGGCTGGTTCCGAACTTTAGACAGAATGTGTTGTTTGTCCAGGAAATTAAGTAATTTAAACAGTAGTAGCTGGGGTCTCTCCCCTTCACTTGGCATGGGCCGAAATGCCCGATGTGCCCACTCCACCACATATTGGGGGCCATTTGGAGAGGGTCATTATATCTTTGCAGAATTTCTGCACAAAGCTGAGAACATCCTTGCCTTCCGCTTCTCAGGAAGGCTAATAATGACCAGGTTATTACACCTGGATCGCCCATCAAGATCTTCCACTTTCAGTTCCAACTTAGATATTTTTTGCTGCAATGCCACTAGGATGGAATCGGTCTTGTCTGTCCAGGTGTGTAGCGAGGCGATATCGGTCTCTGTGTCTTCAACCTGTTCAATAAGTTTGGACCGGGCTGGTTTAAATGATTGGACTTCTTCAGTAAGATAAATAATGGAGTATTATAAAGGCATTAATTCTTGGAGAAAAATTGCTACTGTGAGCACCTCAGACCCTTTGGAAGCAGCAGATGCTGGTTCCAGTGTTGGTTTAGGTTACTTTGGGCCTGTATCATTTTCGGACATTGCCAGACGGAGTGGCATACTGCTGCAGGATAATCAATATTTTTCGTTTTCGAAGACATGTCGGGGAAGAAGCAGCAGATACAGAGAATGCTGTTGGTGAGTTAAATATGTACCCAAAGTAAAATAAAGTGACTAAATTATTAATTTGACAGAGTGGGAGAGAGGAGCTGCACCACAGAGCAGGTTGCTAGAAGCAGGGCATCACGTGACTCCATGCTATACCACTTGTACCTTTATATCATCTACAACTTTTTCTGCTCTTGTTTCTATGTTTTATACATATGACCCAATTTTTTCATTTATTTCTTCTGATCTGATAGGACACTGACCCCTGCCTAGTAGATAAGTATTGTTTTATAGTCGACCTTTATTATCTGTTCTATTTTCTCCCTAAAAAACTATGGATCCTTTGCAACCCCATCACAATTCTTGTTTTACAGGTGTAACATGAGGTTGCCCGGAGACCATCCCAGGCTTCCCAGGATGCAGGCAATAGATACCCTACTTAATACTTAAGCTAGAGAGGTAAGATGTAGTGGTTCCACTGCATCCCTTACACGATGTAACTGTTTGCTTTTTTAACTGCCAGCACCAGGAAGCCCATCCTCCAGTGTCTGCTTTCTCTGTTTAAGCAAACTCTGGCCAGAGCCGATAAGGCTGAAGCTGAGGAATCTGGGGTAAAAATATTGAAAATTTCCAAAGTTACAAGACTGCATTCTCAAAATTCAATGTAGGCTCCTAACTTTTCTTTTTTGTAATATTTTTACACCAAATTAACAACATAGACTTCTTATAACCCCACCTCATATATAAGGGCAGAGAAAATGTTTAACTCCTGCCAAAAAGGCGATTTCACACAGGGACCATGAAATCCCCTTTCTGGACAGATTTGCCTAACATCACATTCATGAGGTGCTGTAAAGATATGGCTATGTTGTAAATTTTGGGTAACAATATTGATGATTACCAAAGTTATGAGGCTACATTTGCAAAACTCAATGTAGGCTCATAACTCTGTTGTTTTTAAATATTTTTATACCACATTTTCAACATAGCCTTCTTATGACCCCACCTCATGAGCAAGGGTAAAGAAAATGTTCAGCTCCTGCCCAAAAGGTGATTTCAAAGAGGGACCACAAAATCACCTTTCAGGACAGATTTGCCTAATCTCAGTGTTCGTGAGGCAGGGTCCCAAAAAAGGCATGTTGAAAATGTGCTCCAAAAATATACAAAAATGGCCAAGTTATGCCACTAAGTTCAAAACACCACTGAAATACATTGAACCACATACCTGATCCTTCAGTTCACAGTCCATTTTTGAAGAGTGAAGTTGTGTCTGCGATCCAGAGAGGATTATAGTGTTGGACCCCTGATGGGTAAGTAAGGGCTTGGGGGGTGGGATGATAGGTGCTGAGTACTCCAGATTTTCAACACTGCCATTTTACCATGCCTCCTTATGAACAGTACAGCTGTCATTTTTCACATCTCGCCCAAAACTTGTTTCCGCTCATGTAGTGCACAGTGGCGCAGTCAGTGTGCGAAATCAATGTTTGGGACAGATTAAGAAAATCACAGTGACACTGTTCATGAGCAGAGGTCTTAAAATGGCTATGTTGAAAATTTGGTGAAAAAATTCCTATAAAAGACAGTTTTACGAGCGTGTGTTGCGCAGTTCCTATGCACGCTCATAAGTTCGCAAATTTTTAATATTTGCACTCCAGATTTTCAACATTGCCATTTTACCACACCTCCTTATGAGCAGTACAGCTTTAATTTTCACGTTGCCCAAAATGTGTTTCCGTGCATGTAGTGCACAATGGCGCATTCTGTGTGTGCAATCAATGTTTGGGACAGATTAAGAAAATCACAGTGACACTGTTCATGTGTAGAGATCTTAAAATGGCTCTGTTGAAAATTTGGTGAAAAAATTCCCTTCAGACGTTCTGCAATATTACTAATGAAGACACTGAATAGAACTGGCCCCAGGACCGATCCCTGCAGCACCCCACTGGTCGCCCCCTCTCCCTAGACTGCACACCATTTACCACCACTCTCTGCCTCCTGTCTGTTAGTCAGTTTCTAACCCAGTTTACCACCCTTTCCCCCATGCCCAGCCTACCCAGCTAGTTTATCAGCCTCCTATATGGGATGGTGTCAAAGGCTTTGCTGAAATCAGGGTAGGCGTTGTCCACTGCCCCACCCTGATTCATTTCCTTTGTCACCCAGTCAAACAAATCAACCAGATTTATCTGACATGATGTCCCCACTGTGAATCCATGTTGTCTATGGCCCTGGGCTCCAATGGCATCTAGATGCCCCACTGTCCTTTCTTTAAGCAATGTCTCCATGATCTTCCCCACTACTGAGGTGAGGCTGAATGGCCTATTATTCCCTGCCTCCTCCCTGCTGCCAGACTTGTGTAGAGGGGCCACATGTGCCCTCCTCTAATTCACTCATGTTGAATGACTCAGTGAACATAGCTGCCAGAGGTACTGCTATCTCCCTTCGCAATTCTGTTAATATCCTTAGGTGTATGCCATCTGGTTCCATCACTTTGTCCACCTTCAATTTAGTGAGCTCCTGCAGATTCTTTTTGCCTTTGAATGGACTATTGTCCACCTCTTCACCCCCATGGCAACTGCTGTACTGCTGTGGCCATTGCCCCTCCCACTCTTCTCTGAATACTGAACGGAAAGACACAGTGGATGTCTTGGGAGGAAGGCATGGAACTATCACTTCCAAATACCTAAACAGCACATTCAAGCAAGCAACATTCGGCATTGACAAATGCTTGTTGTGAGAGCAATACATACAAAATTGTTCACCAATCTACATTTTACTTTAGACTTAATGCAATAAATATACTGGTGATCTGAAATAGATTCAGCTAGGATCCCTGAGGCAATAAACTAATCAAGTTTGGAGACCTGGGTTTGAATCCCACAGCCCCCACTTGCATATACTGTGTGACCTTGAGCAAGTCACTTAACTTCCTTGTGCTCCCAGGTTGCACCTGTAAAAAAAGCTTTCAGCTTAGTGTGTCTCATCTGGTTAAACAATTGGAAAAAAAAAAGAAAAAAGTTTACTGTTGAGTCTAAAATGGTTTAGAAATGTGGTGCTTTTGAACTGAATCTCTTCAGTTAATTGGCTAACTAGGTAGGTCCCAAATTAGGCACACCCCTCCAACTACCCCCAACACACACACACAATATTAAAATACTCAGTCCATACAAAATAAAAAGATTTCTTAAATGGTCATGAATACTCCATCAACAATCTGATATTTTTTTATTTGATATTTGATAATAAACATGCCACAGCCATTTTTGTGGACCTCACCAAGGCTTTCAATATTGTTGGTCATTAATTACTTATGGGATGGAGAAAATTATGTACTGCCTAAATGATAGAGAAGAATTATGTTCATCCCATTAGACCTGCTGGATTCCCCATGTGTGGAGTATTGCAGGGAATTTGTTCTGTACTAGGCTAAGCTAGTGGGGGTGCCCTGCTTCCATAAGATGAGCCCATGATCACCACTACCTTATTACGCTGGCCATGCGTACGCGCATGGAACGGCCTTGCAAAATAGTATGAGGTTTGGAGGTGTGTGACCTCCTCCCCAATACAGTGATAAGTGTAGCAGGCGCGACCCTAGCAGACCAAGACATGCCAAGCTGTGTATGACAGCAGTTCAGCTGTGCTGGTCTTCACATCAAAGAAAAGGTCCGCTGCAATCAGCAGTGGTAGCGTGTATGCAGTTAGCATACATAGCCGAACTACTGCCATGCACAGCTCGGCAATCCCTTCTGCTTCCTCCCTCTGCTAATGTCCTTCCCCTCTCTCCTTTTGTCCCCCACCTTGTGTGCCAAGGGGGGGTGCCCAATCCCCCTCTGTTCATGACCCCGCAAGCACACTGCGTGGCCGACGGGGGTGCCCAATCCCCTGTCGGCTGCAGCTCTCCCCACCCAAAAAAAATCAGTTGGCACGCTAGAAGCCCACCCCAGCATACTCATGCTTCCCCACACACACACACACACACACACACACACACACACAGTATAGCTGGCAGGGGTGCCCAGTCCCTGCCTGCTCCATTCCCCTCCCCCCAGTAAACACCTAGGTGGCACACTGGGAGCCCACCCCAGCATGCCAACAGCATCTCTTTTTTGTGTGCCACCTAGGTGAGAGGGGGTGTATGGGAAGGTGGGAACACAGAGGGTGGGCCCGGGTTGGCAAGGGACATGGATACAGCTAGGGGTGGCCTGCATAAATGCCAAAAGCCAGTGCAAATACCTGCAAGCGCACGTTCAGCATTGGCAAATGCTTGTTATTAATTCCCATCATTAAATATTTTAACAAGGGATACTGTGGCCCACTTCACCTCGAGATGGGGCTGGGGCTGGGGTGCGGGGAACTGGACTGCGGTGGTGCTTCCCTCACGCTTTGCTCTACTTGAGTATACATAGCAATAGTAATGGTTGTTCATACTGTTTCAGATGTGGAGAGACTACTTCTGTTAATTAACAAAAAACTCTCTCTCTCTCTCTCTCTCTCTCCTTCTCGTGCTATCCCTTAGGGGAGGAAGGGGTCTTACAGATAATTTATTTATTTATTTATGAATGACATTGGTAACTGGGTAGGTGCACTGATCCCAGGGACCATTTTCAGGCACAACTCGGGCCACATACTGTGGCACAGGAACTAATACGAACATACGAAATTTGCCAGTAGATAAAGGCCTAGAGGTCTATCAAGTCTGCTCGAATGTGCAGCTAGCACCCCTTATTCTGCAGCTGCCCCTCCCTTCCACCCTTCCCCTTTATTGACCCTCCCCCTTGCCCTGTCCCATCCCCTTTGAAGCAGTCCACTGTTCTACTGATACCACTTCAGCAGGTAACGATTCCATCCAGCCACCACCCTCTGTAAAAAGTGTCTCTCATCTCCTCCTGAACCTTCCTCCCTCCAGTCTCATATCATGGCCCTGGTGTCCCTCCTCCTTACTTTGAACAGTCCTCTGTACCTGTCTTGTTTATTCCTTCCATGTACTTAAAGGTTTCAGTCATGTCCCCCATCCCTCCTCTCCTCCAGTGAGTACATGTTCAACTCCTCAGCCTCCTCTTGTATGATAAGTCCCCAGCCCCTTGATCATCTTTGTCGCCCTGCGCTGCACCCCCTCCAGTAACTTAATGTCCCTCTTCAGATACGGGCACCAGTACTGCACGCAGTACTCCAGGTGCAGTCTAACTAATGACCTGTACAGTGGCAGAATCACCTCCTCCCTTCTCGAGGATATACCCCTTGCAATGCAACCCAGCATTTTGTTGGCCTTTGCAGCTGCCTTACTACATTGTGCCGAGTTGTTCATTGACCCTGTAATAAGCACCCCCAGATCCTTCTCCTCCTCCTCCTCCTCCTCTGTCTGGGCTAGCTGCACTCCCCCAGCTGGTAACTCCTCCTTGGGTTCTTCATCCCAAAATGCAGCACCTTGCACTTTTTGGCATTAAATCCCAGTTGCCAGGTGTCTGACCAGGTTTCAAGCTTTGCCAGATCATCCTGCAACCCCTGCCATCCCCCTAGGTCATCCACCACCGCTCCTACCTTAGTATCATCAGCAAACAGACTGATCTTGCTCTTGATGTCCAATGATATGTCTGCAATGAATATCCCAAACACTGGCCCTAACACCGAGCCCCGTGGAACACCGCTTGTCACTACTCTTGGGTGTGAAAGCTCCTCACCCACCACCACCACCCTCTGTTGCCTTCCCTGAAGCCAGTTCCCTACCCATCTCACCAGCTTTGCACCTGCCCCTGTGCCTACTAACTTACTTCCCAGCCTTCCACGTGGCACCGAGTCGAATGCCTTACTGAAGTCCAGATACGGGACATCCACTGCATGGCCTCTGTCCAGTTGTCTAGTTACCTAGTCATAGAACTCCACCAGGTTGGTTTGGCAGGATCTGCCCCGTATGAAGCCATGCTGTCTGCTGTCCTGTAGTCCGTTGGCCTCTAGGAGGGCCACCAGCCTCTCCTTCAGGATAGTCTCCATTAGCTTACCCACGATGGATGTGAGGCTCACTGGTCTGTAGTTTCCTGGTTCATCCTTGGGGCCACTCTTGTGGAGGGGCACCACATGAGCCATCCTCCAGTCCTGAGGTCACAACCCAGATGTAGTGAGGCATTAAATAGGTCTGCCAAAGGTCCTGCAAGGACCTCTGCCGGCTCCTTCAGTGTCCTGGGGTGGATGCCATCTGGGCCTGACGCCTTATCCACCTTCAGTGCCTTCAAACCCTCCTGAACTCTGCCCTCCATGATTTCCCCATCTGCCACCCCCCCGCATTTCTGCCATTTCTCCCCCCTTGGGTGTCACCCCCCTCTTCTCTTTAGTAAATACTGAGCAGAAGTACTCATTTAGTGCTTCTGCCTTATCGCACCCTGCTTCCACTCAACCCCTCCTTCCTAATCCTTACTATTTGGTCCTTACAGCTCCTTTTCTCCTGATGTACCTAAAGAAGTCTTTCTCCTCTTCTTAATGCCTTGTGCCAGCCTGAGTTCCGTAGATGCCTTGGCTCTCCTTGTGCCTTTGTCACCTCCTTTGATTCCATCAAGTACTCCTCCCCTCTCCATTTTCTTGTACTTCCTAAAGGCAGCTCTTTTCCTCCTTACCTTTTCCATGACCTCCTTGCTCAACCAGCTCGATTTCTTAGCCCTAGCCTTCTTGCTCTGGGCCTTGCAGCAGGTTTTGGTTGCCTCCACTATCCCCAGCTTTATGAGCTCCCACCTCTGGTTAGTGTCCATACTAGATTGAATTCTGGCCAGGTACTCTTTTACCACTTCCCCCATCCTCCCAAAGTCTGCCCTCCTGAAGTCCAGCACTCTTGTGCAGATTCCACTCCTTCCTTGCCCATATCCAATGTGAGCCATACTGAGTGATGGTCACTCCTGACAGCGTTCCTCCACTGTAAGTTCTCTCACAAAGTCCCCATTTGCCAGCACAAGGTCAAGGGTATTCCCTAACCTGGTTGGTTCACTGACCATTTGCAGCAGGAAGCTGTCCTGGAAGGCATCCAGCAGTACCTGCTCCTTTCTGTTCCTGGTTGTTGAGGTACTCCAGTCCACTCCTGGCATGTTGAAGTCCCCCACAATCACCACACTACTCTTCTCGCAGGTCCTCCTGATCTGTCCCTGCTAGTTCCCTGTCTAACTCCTCCATCTAAGATGGCAGCCTGTACACCACTCCCATTCTTGGAATCCTGGATTTGCATCCAAAGTGACTCCGTACTACCCTCCTCCCCTTCCTCCCTTACACACTTCAGTCCTTCCTTCACATATAGTGCTACACCTCCTCCTTTCCCAATCACCCTGTCCCTACAAAATAACCTTTACCCTGGTACAGACAGGTCCTAGTCATTGTATTGGGTGGCCCATGTTTCTGTGATGGCTGCAATGTCCACCTCTCCCTCTGCCATGAGCACCTGTAACTCTGCAGTTTTCCTCCCAAGGCTCCTAGCATTAAGGGAAACCACCTTCCACCCCCATCCTGCCCTCCTTTACTAGCATCACCAATAGTACTTGCCATTTGTCCTTTGTCACTGTTATGGGGGTAGCTCATATGGTTTCCCAACCTGTGGTCTCTGCATGTCTCTTGCCCAATTGCCACCCCCCGCTCCTAGTTTAAATTCCCTACTTCCTCTGTGTACTCCTCCATCCTGTTTCAACACTTTCTTTCCTCCTCACTCAAGTGTAGTCTGTCCTTGGCATAGAGACTACTGTCCTCCCAGGTCCTTCCCCACCCTCCCCCAACAGCCCATACCCATTTGAACAACACCAGGTTCTTAGCCATATGTTAAATTCCTCTATTCTCAGCTTTCTTGTTGTGCTTGCCTTGGGCACTGGAAGTATCTCCAAAAAAGTTACTGATCTTCCTGCCCCCTCACATAATTGTCCTAGTTCCTCAAACCTCCTCTGACTATATCTACTGTCTTGTCAGCCAGGTGTTCGTCCCAAGATGTATAATTAAATGAGGCTTGTCTCTACCCCTTCTAGCATATTTCAGAACAGACTGTTCCACCCTTTCCGCTGTCATTCCTGGCATGGCCTCCACCCAAATGTGACTATACCTCTCCCCCTTGCTACCTCACCTGACTCCTCTTAATATTGAGTCCCCCTGCACTAAAATTCCACCACTCTTACTTCCTGCTTGCTTCCATTCATCTCCCTCTCTCCTTTCCGGCTCCTCTTCTTCGTTCTGCACATTATTTCCCCCTTTTGTCCCTGTTGCAATTCTCCCAGCAGAACTTTCTCCCCGCTCCAGTTTGGTCCAGGCATTTATCAATTACTCCTCTAATTTCATCATTTCCCTCCTCCACCTTCTTCCTCTCTAGCAGTGCAAAACTATTTTCTGAAGACCCTTCACAAATGCCTGCTCCCTCTCTCTGCATAGTAACCTGTTCTCTCCTTTCCACTCCATGACTTTTGCCACTTCTTCACCTCCCCTCACAAGTCCCTATCTCCTCCTTCCATTTGTCTTTTGTCTCCTGACCTGGTTTCCCCGGCAATTGTTCTTCCTGGCCTGGGCCCCCTTGTCCCTGCTTCCCTTCTTCTGACCCTCTCCTCACCACTGTTGGCTTAAATCACCCTCCCTCATCTCCCATTCTTCCTCCCTCCAGTACTGGGCTAAACCCACCCCCAGTCTGCCTTGCCTGTCTTAGTTCCTCCTGCAGACCCTTAATCTCCTTTCTGAGTTTCTCTATGTGGTTGCACACTAAACATCCTCCCACACTCCAGGCAATTTTTAGAAAGACTGGTGCACCGCAGTTGTTGCAGCCTACCACTCTACCCATTGCTGTCGTTGCCCACCAGCGACCCCCCACCCTTCCAGATGCAGGATAGCAAGCACTCCCCCAAGTCTCCCCTCTCCCCCATCAGTGCAAAACATTCTTTTCTTAATTTCCCTTACCCCCTTTGTTGTACACGTTTATATAGATTGAGCAACTGCTTTTTATAGTCCTAACCTTCCTATCCACACTCAAAAAGAGACTTTAAATAGCTATTGCACAACCTTCTTCAAACTCCTACTCCTCCTTTCCACAATGCAATAACAATGCAAAGAAGTAACAATGAAAGCACCTAGATTTGCAGTTATTTCCCTTACACTGAGATAGTAGTCACCTCTTCACTCGCTGCTGTTCCTTTCCTGGATGTCTGCTTCTGCTATTACAGGTGCATATCCTTTGCCTGTTTGAGGAAGTGATGTCAGAACCCCTGGTATAAAGGAAATCATGGACCTGTGGTGGTGAGGGATTGGGGGGTGGGACCAACCATGTCTTCCAGAAACAGTAAGGTAGCTGAGGCCCTGGTCAGACCATTAGCACCTTTCCCCACTATGCACTAACCTTTGCAGCTAGTGAATCCAGCAAAATGAATCACAATTCTACTCAAAGCCCCCAAAATAGGTTTGCTACCAAAAGAAACAGGTCTCCAATTCAAACAGCTTCACCAACAACACATCAAAATAGTCTTGAAATTAGAAGATATAGGTCTCTGATTCAAAGAAACAACCCCCGGTAAATCACACCAAATAGGTTTTAAATCAGAAGAAGTAGGCCTCTACAAATGCAGCCTGCTACACAGTGAAACATCAAACAAATGAGCCCACTTATAACCACCAAAACAGTTTTCAAAATTCCAACAGCCCCAAAACAATACTCTGCTAGCCCCTTAGAAGTAGTAAGAAAGAAAAGAAATAACCTTCTACCAAGTAAAATCCAAACAATGTAAAAAACAGCAAGCTACTGTACTGTAAAATATCTGATCCTTTCCCTTCTAGTTCCTTCAACAAACAACTAGTAACAAACAACAATGCATGGAACAGTTAACAAAAACAAAAAAAAAAACGAGATGAAGGTTACAGTAGTGCATGGGAATAGCAAATAGAAGAGCAAAAAAAAAATACAGGATTCTATAAACAATACATCAGTTAGGCATACAATAAGTAAGGGTATGCATAAATGTATAGTTCTATCAGCAGCAGTTACAATAGGAGACAAACAAGGAAGTCTAAGTATAAGTAGAAAGAGGGATAAGGCATAGCAAAGTATAGGGGAGGGGAAGGGGTGGAGCGGAGGGGTGGGAGGCAGGATTAACAAACATAGCTACTAAAGCTCAAGTGCACAAGCAGGCCAGCTTAATTGATTCCCGCTTGACCTAATATACATGCACATTCCCTGGTGGGTGCAGTCAGGAAAGTGAGTGAACTACCCATGGGCAGCAGTGGCAGCAGGAAGTCATCAGGAGCCAGTCTTTGAGGTGGGTTTTAAACTGGCAGTGGGTGTCGAGGGAGCGGAGCTCAACAGGCAGTTTATTCCACAGTGTAGGGGCTGTCACAGACAAGGCTCTGCCACCCATGTTGGTAGATATCTTGGGGATATTCAGAGGGGGATGCTGTTTGAGCAGAGGCAATAGTGCAAGGTTTGTACAGCAAGGAAGGGTGCAAGGGGGGCTACCTGGACAATACGGATGGCAAAATCTACCATGCAACACAGGGCTAAGTTGAAATGGCCTTGCAGCAGGAGCCATCCTAGTGAGTTGCAGAGGACACAGTGGTGTGTGGTAATAGGGGCCAGCGAGGCAAAATGACAGGCATTGTTATAGGCAGAGGAGAGTATGGCCGTGAGGGTGGCGGATGTCCTGGCATAGGTAGGGAAGTAGTAGTCCAGGACTGGCAGTAGATTTCCCTGTATGATGACAAGTCAGGCTTCTGGAGAGAAGTATTGCAAGAATCTGTAGGCAGCACCTAATTTTTGGTGAAACCTTTGAACTAGTGAATTGATGTGTTCAGAAAAGGAAAGGGAGGGGTCAAATGTAACTCCTAGGTATTTGAAAGTACACACTTCTTCAAGGGCTTGGCCATCAGGGGACATGATGTTGAGAGGGGGTGAGTTTTGTATTTAACTAGGAAGGGCTTTGATCCGAAAAGCATAGATTTTGTTTTTTTTTTGGCATTAACCAGAAGGAGGTTATATGTGAACCAGTTATGGGCACAGCATAGTTTTGGGAGAGAAATGAGGAAATATTGTCTGGGGATTTATCACTGTGGAAGAGCACGAGGTCGACAGCATAGAGGAGAGAGTGACAACTGAGACAGTCTGTGGGGAGGAAGTTTACAAATAAAGAGAATAGCGGGGGCCCAGTATGGGGTCCTGGGGAACACCTGTAGAGACGGGCAGGGTGGGGGAGCAGGCAGGGCCAATGCACACAGATTGGGAGCAGGTGGTGAAGTAGCTCTTGAACCGGGTAGAACCTCTTGAGAGCAGCCAAGGCTACGTAGTTTGGAGAGGAGAAGAGCATGGTTTACCATGTCAAATGCCTTGGAGAGGTCAATGAAGACTGCTCTGGTGACATTACCATGGTCCATATTAATGAGGATGTAGTTGGTCAGAACAGCGAGGGCAGAGGCAGTGGTGGTTTTTTTTTTTCAAAAGCCATGCTGTTGACTGCACAGGAGGTTGTGTTTTCCTATGTAGTCAGCAAGTTGATGGTGGACAGCTTTCTCGAGTAGTTTAGTTAGGTGGGGGAGGATGAAAATCTGACAGTAGTTGTCCATAGAGAGGGGGTTCCAAGCTTTAAAAATGGGAATCACCTTTGCAGTCTTTCAGGGGTCAGGCATGGAGGAGGAGGAGGAGGAGAGGGTGAGGTTAAAGATACAAGTGAGCGGTTCAATGGTGGCTGGGGAGATGAACCTAAGGAAACACTAGGGAGCAGCAGGAGTGCAGTTCAAGGAAGTGCTTTGTTTTTTTTCCTGTTTATTTTGAATATTGGAATTGTTTGTGCTGTGAGGGGATAATCTGATGGGGATTTAAATCAGTACTGTGAGTTACAACTGCTACTGAGTGAAATTCTGGGCAGTGATATTTAATCTGTGTTGTTTGAATTTTTGGAGCTGTTACTGGTGAAGTTTCCCATTTGCAGGTTATACCTGCTAGCCACTAGAGGGACTCTGAGATCTCTCCACAACCACCACTTCTCAGATAGCCCCTTCTCACTATTCCTGGATCCCCTCTATCCAACTGCCCCACTTCTCTTCTCCTATCACCAGGACTCAGCTACCCTGCACTCACCTCCTCCCACACCCAACCCTGTAGCTAGCCCTCTCTCAGACCCTGCAATTACCCTCAAACCTGCATCTATTGACCACTAGGAGTCGCTATTTAGCACCCCATTTTGGGCCCAAACATTGCCTGTTACCAGCCCCTGGATCGTGGCACACGGCTCTCACCCTGGTCCATCTCCAACTGCCCCGGGAGAGTCTTGAACCTGGTACCTTGTACACCAGAGTCTGTGTCACTACCACTGAACCAAAGTGGCACCAACGCTTACTGTCGGGCAACTAAACTATTTCTATCTACCTTGCTTGCTGCTCTCCATTGGCATTATACCTGCCCACCTCCTACTGAAATGCCTCTCTCTCATCCTTATTCTGAGACCACTGTCCCACCCATCTGACACAGTGTTGCCACTGTCCCACCTAACTGACACCCTCCCATGCACACTGGCACTAGCTACTTCTTGTGTCCCAGAGTTGGCACGTTCCCATCCTACACTCACCATGTGCACCAGCTCACTACACCCACCCCCCAGTTGCCTCCCAGCTCCCTCCCCTTGCTCTTACTGGAGGCTTATCGTTCTAGCCTTTCCAGCCTGGGCTACCCTGCCCACTCCCTGTGCCCAGAAGCTCTCCTTCTCTTCCACACATATCCATCGCAAGTGCGCTTTCCATTGCCCCCTGGCCAGGGCAGTAGTTATTCTACTACTCCTGACAGGTAATATACATCCCAACCCAGGCCCAGCTCACAATAGTTCACCAGCAGGATCTCCTGGGCTTCACATTGCATCTATGAATATATGTAGCCTTCTGAAAAAATTTGACTCGCTCCAATGTTGGGTCACATTCCATAAACCTGATATTATTACCCTGGTGGAAAACTGGCTGTCAAAATCCACCCCTGACTCCTTTGTCTCCCTCCCAGGTTACTCCATTTACCGGGAGGACCGGGTTGGAAGACGGGGTAGTGGTTGCGCTATCTATACCAGAGACTCTCTCACTGGACTAACCCTCCCTGCCCCTGCTCTTGAATACGGAGCGCAGGCACTAACCCTAAAGCTGACCCCGGATCCCTCCAGGGGCCCCCTCTATCTCACTACTGCCTACATTCCCCCTAAAAATCAAACTCTGGTACTGGTCTCATTAACAGAGTACCTTACAACCCTGCATCACTCATCTGACCAAATCCTAGTGGGTGACCTAAACATTAACTGGCTTAGTTCATCATCTTCCACTACCCGTGACTTTTTTGCAGCTAGTGATCTGACTCAACTCATTTCCCAACCCACAAGAGTGAATTCTAAGAGGGAGCTCAAGCACACTTCTAGATGTGGTCATCACCAATCATCCTAAACAAATCTACGATATCCAAGTCCTTTCTGACTCACTTAGTGACCACTCCCCTATACTTTTCTGCTGGATGACCTCCACACCCAAACCCACAGCCCAGCCCACCCTACGGCGGCGCCTTAGACCAGGTGGACTGAAAAGCCTTAAGCAACTTCTGGCCCAAATTAATTGGTCTCCCATACAGTACACGCCTGATATAGATACGGCTCTAACCTTCTTCACCCAAACCTTCAACAAAGCCTGTGACATTTTCGCACCCCTAATGGAATTCCGAACCAAAGTGCGTAATGCACCCTGAGTTACCCCAGCTCTGCTTCAACTATTTAAGCACAGGGACAACTTATGGCACCTGGCCACAGAAACAGGCCAGTCGGCAGACAGACAGGCGTATACAGCTGTAAGAAACAAATGCACCTAGGCCATCAGAAAGGCTAAGGCCGATCACTATCAGGCCGCGCTCACCTCCTCATGGGGGAATGCAAGAACTTTCTGGGACAACATCAAACTACTAAATGGGAGCACATGCCCCCAGATCAACATTGACGGGCGCTATTTCTACCCATTGACCCTTATAGCCAACTTCCTCAACACATCTTTCACGGACCTTAGCCCAGTCCTCCCTAGCGACTTCTTTGACCTCCCCTCCCTACCTAGCCCTGTCACCCAAGGCCTAGCTTCCACTTACACAGAGTAACTGCCCAAAGTCAGACCTCACCTAATTAAAGCCCTAAAGAGCAATAGTACTGGCAGTGACTCCTTGGACCCCTGTATCCTCCGTCGGGTTCTGGATCTGGTCCTCGCCCCTCTAACTAGTCTCCTCAATAAATCCCTCTGCCTGGGGCAATTTCCCTCAGCGTGGAAAATTGCTACAGTCACACCCATACATAAAGGTGGTGACAGGTCCTTAGCCGGGAATTACCGGCCTATCTCCATTCTCTCACCCCTCTCCAAAGCCCTAAAAAAATTGGTGGCCACTCAAATTACGGATTACCTGACCAAATGCAACATCCTCTGCCCGGAACAGCATGGTTTCCGTGTAGGTCACAGTTCCAGCACTGTCCTCCTAGAGTTTTCAAATTTTCTACACTCTTCTCTGGACTCTGGCTCACTGGCTGGGGCAGTGTTCGTAGACCTATCAAAAGCCTTCGATACTGTCTCCCATCCCCTCCTGCTGGACGCCCTCAGCCACACCGGCTTTGCCACTGGGCTGGTCTCCTGGTGCTCCAGCTATCTGTCTGCTCACTCTCAGCGTGTTAAAATTAATGGGACCCTTTCCAATGCATGTCCTATCTGCTCTGGTGTTCCTCAGGGCTCCATCCTAGGACCCTTACTCTTTTCACTATACCTCAACACCCTGCCCGGTGCATGCACCAGTAAAATTCTGCTGTATGCTGATGATGCCGTCATCTTTGCCACCGACCGAAACCCTATCTCCCTTCAGGATACCTTGCAAATATCTTATAATGACACTGAAGCCTGGTTCAAAGAGAATAGACTTGTAATAAATCTCAAAAAAACAAAAATCTTGCTCTTCGCCCACCCCCAAAACAAAGCCAGCAACTTCCCACTCCATGTCCTCTCTAGCTCCAAGTATCCTCTCGAGCAAGTCTTCTCGTATAAGTACCTTGGGATCTCCTTTGACTCTGCTCTCACTTTCCATGACCACATTGCTGCTCTTGTCTCAGCTTCCAATATTCGGCTAGGTATCCTATACCACTACAAAAATTATCTCCCCCCCGATGCCCTCCGACTTGCGGTCACATCCTCAATAATGTCCCTTGTGGACTATGGATTACCAGTTAATGGTGCTGCAGACCCGACCGGCCTCAATAAAACCACCTCACATTGAATAAGGCCTGTAGGCTAATTACAGGGGCCCCCAGGCTAACACATACCTGCCAGCTATATGAAAAGGCAATGCTGCTCGACCTAGACGAACGACTTGGATACCAAACCTGCCTCATAACAAAAAAAACCCTCCTTGGGCTATCCCCGCCAGGGTTGACAGCCTCCATCCACCAAGCGCAACCCTTAGTACAAACACAAACCTCTTTTAAAGCCGCACTATTAGTCCCTAGGGCAAGGACCACACATGGTCAAAGGGCCTATTGTTACAGAGCTCCATCCTGGAACAACACACTCCCCACTTCCATCTCTGATACCCCCATTATCTCCAGTTTCAAAACTTCACTTCGAAATCACCTATTTAACACGCGTAGCTGTGTCTGTCACTAAGTTGTTCTTGCTCACAATGCTCTGACAAAGCTCCCTGAGTGTCTGCACCCAACCTACTACCAACCACATCCCATAGCCCTGTGAATTATCACCCCCTTCTGTCTCTGCACTCTACGGCATGTATGCTCATACCGTTGTATGTCTATGATGTACTAAATATCTGTACCAGCCTATGTTAACCAATCCTGTAACCTTAAAACTGCAACTAAGATACGACAGCATGTACTACCAATTGTTGTAACCACAATGATGTAACAAAATTGTTGTACTGTATTTGTCCTCTTTGTGACGAGGTACCTTTGAAAATGAGCCTCTGGCTCAAAGGTTGTAAACTGATGTACAAATAAATAATAAGGAAGACCGGGGATAGAGCTTCAGCACCGAGGAGCATGGTTTGGAAGGCTTTTGAGGAGCTTAGCTGTGTCAGCTCTCGATAGAGATTTGAAGAAGAAAGTGGGAATCTGGGGTTGGGTTGTCGGCCCATCGGGGGTAGGTGGGGACCAAGTTATTTGGTTGGCTCTTAGGGAGTTTATCTAGATAAATGTATAGGACAGAGAACTTGTCGTTAAAAGCCTGAGGCACTTCCAGAGGATCCATAATAAGGCCATTTGGGGAGTTCAGTTGCAGGGCAGCCTTGTTGGAGAGGGGTTAAGTAGGGAGCCGATGGATGCCCAGACTTTCCTAGGGTCTCCAAAGTTAGCTTGTTGGAGATTATGGAAGTGGGTCTGCTTCAGGGATTTCACCAGATAAGAATACCCTATCTCACCTATCCTTAAATGGCTTGATGTACAGGATGCTTAGGTTCACACATATGGAATATGTAAGCATGATTTATTATGTATGACCATGGATGTTGCAAACATGTAAAAAGTTGAATAAAGATTATATTTGCAAAAAGAAAAGATATTGAATTATTGGTAAAGTCTTTGTTTGATTGTAATTTTTCTCAATATATTTCAAACTGGTTTTCTAACTACCTTTCTGGGAGATGTCATAAACGTTCTTATCTGGTTGTTATTTGAATTCTCCTCCCATTAAGTGTGGGGTTCCCCCAACATCTACGGAAACGCTCCATCAGGAGCTGATTCGAGTCAGGGCACAATATAATGACTTATTAGCAGCCAAGGCAGAATATGCAATACTTAAAACAAATTCCAGATATACTGACCAAGGGGACAAAGCTGGTCAACTACTGGTCATCAGGGTTAAGCAGCAGGAAAGCCTGAGGCTGGTGAACGCAATCCGCTCTACGTCAAATGGGCACCTCCTGACTAACCCAAAGGAAATTGTAGCTGAATTCCATGCCTTTTATCAGGATCTGTATGGACCTAGATCCGACTCCCTTATCAATGACCCAGGAAGACGAATACCTGGAGGCCATTGATCTACCCGTCCTGACTAAGGATCAGCAGTCCCTGCTGTGCTCTCCAATCTCAGAAGCAGACATTAGAAAGGCCATTAATAGTCTGTCTCTTGATAAACCTCGGGACCGGATGGCTTCTCTGCCAACTTCCACAAGGCCTTGATAGAGGAATTAATCCCATGGTTGCTCTATCTATACCGGTCTATCCTAGCGGAAGAAAGTCAGGACCCCCACCTATTCGAAGCTCTCTTGGTAGTATTGCACAAAGAGGGGAGGGACCCAGAACAAGTCTCAAATTACCGTCCTATTTCACTGCTAGATTATGATGTTAAAATTCTAGCCAAAGTCCTAGCAAACAGAATAGGCCAGGTTATTCCCTCACTGATTTGTAAAGAACAAGTGAGTTTTATGGCAGGCAAGTCAGCTTCAGATCACATAAGGAAACTAGAACATATCTTCTCTTCTTCTCAGGTTAACGCTACCTCTGCCATGCTGATGTCCTTGGATGCCGAAAAAGTGTTCGACAGAGTGGACTGGGTTTTTCTCTTTAGGACATTGGGTGGGTTCGGCTTCCCTCCCCTCTTTGTGCAACGGATAAAAGCTCTATATACTAGCCCTACTACACGTATATATTGCAACAAAACCTTCTCTCCTTATTTTTCCCCTTCATTCGGGTACTAGACAAGGCTGCCCGCTATCTCCCCTACTGTTTAATCTCTACCTTGAACCTCTCCTGAGACGGATCAAGGCAGACCCCGGAATTAAAGGAGTGATGATAGGCAGCCAAGAACTCAAAATCTCAGCATATGCTGATGATATCCTGCTACATCTATCCACTCTGAGGCTTCCATGGTCAGGGCCCTGGATCTTATTCAAAGGTTTGGGGTGATGGCCAACTACAAACTGAATCTGGATAAAACTGTAGTCTTTCATCTTAACTTTCACACTTACAGAAGGGAATTTGCAGACATGGGGTTACAATGGGAACCCCAAAAACTCAAATACCTGGGTATAATTTTGACTAGAGACTCCAAATCCCTGAAATGACAAAATTTAGATAAACTGGTTCAAGTCGTCCAACAAGACCTAAACAGGTGGGGATCATTACCACTGTCTTTATGGGGGAGAGTGAAACTAGTCAAAATTAACATTTTACCTCAAATTTTCTACCCTCTTAATATGTTAAACATCTGGCTACCTCATGCCTGCTTCTCCAAACTCTATTCGCTGATTACAAATTTTTTTTATGGAAGGGTAAATCATTTTTATGGAAGGGTAAATCAGCACATAGGGCCTACCAGAAGTTCACAGCTCCTAAGGCTAAAGGAGGACTAATACTTCCTAATTTCAAAATCTTTTATTGGGCAAGCCACATGGCAAAATACATGAGATGGTCTAATGAGCTGGACAATGCAGCAACTGACAAATGTATTCTGAGCTGGATAGAGTTAGAGAAAGAGCTTATCTCCTCAGTGGATGTTTCCCCTCTCGCTCTTTATCACGTGCCACTTAAATCACTTCCCCAGGCACTGACAGTGACCCCAGTTGGTACCTCAGTTAAAGTCCATGCACAACTATGCACATTCCTTTCCTATAAACATATGCAAGACCCAGTTCAGCCATTGATGGGCAACCCAAATTTCCAGATAGGTGGGAAACTAGTGAAAGCCTTTTGGCTCCCCCACTTGGCGCATGCCAACATGCAGGATTTATGGCACAAGGGCCAGGTTAGAACAACAGCGGATATCACAATTAACTACAATTTGAGTCCCCATTCAAGCTTTAAAGTGCTCCAACTCAGACACATGCTTACCATCTCTCAGATAACACAACCTACAGATGGAAACAGTAATCCCCTGCAGCAAGTTAAGGCACTAGTCACCCAGCAGCATGCAGTCTCCGGCATTTATAAGGTACTAATAGACTAGGTTTTTCCACATCAAGATGGATCCTCTCAATACTGGAATTCCCAGTTCCCAGGGACAACTCTTGAATGGGAAAAGATCTGGAGAGACACTCACCATTTCATTTCACAGGACAGATTACGTCTGATGCAATTTCAGAACTTCATTAACATGTATTGCACCCCAGTGAAACTAAATAAGATAAATAATTCCCTTTCCCAAAACTGCAGATGTGGTACACAAGCTGTAGGATCTCTATACCACATTTTTTGGGAATGCCCCAAAGTGGCTCCTCTATGGGCCCTTATAAAGCAGACCCACTACTAGGCATTGAGGAACACATAGAACCGGGGGTATGCCTGGTAGGGGACTACTCACAGGTCAGGGTCACGGAAAGGAAATACCATCTAGCAATTATAGCTATGTCAGTTAAAAAGTTGGTGCTTCGACATTGGTTAGACACAGACATTCTGTTATAAAATGAGTGGCTGCAAGAACTTTTGTTCAACCTTGCAGCAGAGAAAATGATAGCTAGTATAAATAATAAAATGTATAGATATGAGAAATGTTGGAGTAGACTGCACACACTGTATTCCCTCTAATAGTTGTACTGAATGCTTCAGATTACATCCTGTATAATTAACCATATTGTTACAGGCTTGATACCATGGGCAGGGGGAAGGGGAAGAGGGTTTTATTTGGGGTGTTTTGTATTGTACTATTTGGTCTTCATCGATGTACCTATGTTATGTTTTAAATTGGCCTTTTCAGGCCGATGTGGAAAATAAATAAAGCATTCTGAATTTCAAAAAAAAAAAAAGTGTGGGGTTCCCCAGAGTGCAGTCCTGGGACCCCTTTTTTTTTTTTTTTTTAACTCCATCCCACAATCCGGCAAAGCATCTGAAGTTCTATTGTATGCAGATGATGTCGTAATTTTTAGGTCTGACCAAAACATAAGGGTAGCTGTCGACAGAGTTCAAAATTATTTTAATTTTTTTCAGCATTGGCTTCAGTCTAATAAGATGGTTTTGAATTCCAGAAAAGCTAACCTAATGTTATTTGCTTTCCCTAAGATGGAAAGAGATTCTGAACTATCTGTAGTTGATTTGAATGGTGCTCCATTCAAACAAGTTGATTGTTTTTAAGTACCAAGGAGCACTCCTTGACAATACATTGTCATTTCAGCTTCATGTTAAAACACGCCATTAAAACAATTCATCAGTAGTTTTATTTACTTAAAAAGAGAAAATTCATCAACAGTTGTATTTATTTAATTTAAAGTTTTACCAGGAAATACATACTGAGCTGATAAAAGCTTGTTTCCAGATGTGTCCTGCAGGGGAGGTGAGAGGGAAATAGCTAAATAAAATGACTAAAAATACAAGACATCAGATACGATGGTATTGTATTACAGGCAGAATCATAAATATCAGAGGCAAATTAGTAAATGAATGAATACTGATATATAACACATTCTTATAAGTATATAAGGGAAAAAATAATGGGACAGCGTGAAGAGTGCGTTGCTAGATAAGGGGAGTAAGAAGAGGGGAGTGTCATAGACAGCTGCAGGCAAGAAAAGAAAAGTAATAGAAAAGAGACTTTAAAGGTTGGGTTTGTTATTTAGGGTTAGAACGTTTCTAATTCCAGAATCTCATAAACTGCTGGCCCATAGCCTTTTACGTTCAATATCAGACTATGGACTACCCATTAGTGTTCCTCGGATAGTATCCTGCCAGGTTAGATACTATCAGATACCATCATTTTGGTCAGATATCTGACAGCCTCGGATGGCATAGACATCTGACCAAGGATCTGACCTCCTAGGATCCACTGTAAGTATCCGAGGTATCCATGGATCTGACCATCCAATCCAACTATCCAAGTGTAACCACCCAGTCCCCTGGGGTTACTAGAATCTTATCAGTATTAGTGTTAGGAAGGTAGCAGGCAGCTGGTAGGGAGCTCATTAGGGGCTACTTACATAATGACATCATTATTTACTCAGCCTGAGGGAAGAATGATTAGGTCATTCAGAACTCTCACAGCAGCATAAGCCACCCTGTGTAGACAGCTGCTATGGGGAGCTTAGAATGTTCAGTTAGTGTTACTCGGTAGTCCGAGCTGGAGTGAGGAGGTGAGAGTGGCAGAAGGACTGCCAGCCAGTTGGGCTCTGAGGTGAGGGTCCAGCATCTCTCATCCTAGTAGAGTGTCATTTTCAGCTTCCAGTGAAGTGGTAGAGACCAGTGCTACAGCAGGATTTCCCAATTTCTACTCCCAGTATAGCGGAAGGAACTGTTTGTTCTCAGTGGACTCAAGGGGCAATCCTCTGAAGATTCTATGTGTGTTTCAGCTGCTTTGGAAAGGAATTTTGAGAGACTGTTTGATCTGCTACCCATGAGAATGCCTTTTTGTTGTTCCAATGCCCAGTGGATGGGACAACCAGTTTGTGAGTGCTGTTCTAGGAAACAAGATCACCATATATTTGGGGGAATCGTAGTCTGGGATGTGTGTTCCCATAGATAAGGCTGGATTGCACCTGTAAGGGCCCCTAGTTCACCTAGAAGAGTGAATGTGCTGTTAAACTGTTCACCCAGTGGAGTGCAGTTTATTCTTTGGTCACTCCAGTGAGTGATAGATTTAAAGTGCGAGACCTCTAACATTTCAGTGGGAAATGGGGGTTTCAATGGTGTAACCCTGAAGAATGGCAGAGACTGTCATCTGGGGCAAAGGGTAAGAGGAATGCCATCTGAAAGCTTAGAAGGCAGGGTTTCCTGGTTCATAAAGGACACCAGTTATACCTGAGCAAGGGCCAGTGCTGCAGGTTAATATGTGTGGCTGAATTTCACATAATTGCACCTATGTTCATAGAAGAGTTCTGAGTGTGTGTGGCTTAGTTTCACAGTATGGCACTCATGGGAGGAAAATGTTTGAGTGTGTGGCCAGGTATCCACTAAATGCACCATTGGGAAATGGGAAGAAGACTTTCTGTTGTGTGTTCATGAACTGTACTGCATGCAAGGCGTGTTCGTGAAATGTACCTGTCCTGCCTAGACCGACCATTGGGGGTCCACTTCTGCTTTAAATTTCCATCTGTTGAATAAAGCCATACTGCACAATCCCAGTTACTGTTCTGGACATTCTGATTATTGCTTCTGGTTGCTGGATTTACTGGGGACCCCTCAGCAGATTAGATCTAGCATATGCTTGGCAGCATCCACTCAGGACCTGAGTTGTGATTTTTACACAAGGTTCATTGTGTTTTGTTCTTGTACCCCCCCCTTCCTCCAGAAAATGAGCCAAGTATACATCCTAATGCCAAGGGTGGTACCAACCTTTTGTAAAGTAAAATGGTATGCCAGTATGTGGGTACCAGTGTTCCAGATTTTAATGGGGGGTTGCTAACTAGTTTAAAAAGTGGCCCGGGGTTACAAAAAATTGGGGCTCATCCGGTGATATTTAATTTGGGTGAGAGTTACAAAGAATATGTGGCTTGTCTAAAAGAAATATGTTTTGGGGTGAGAGGCATGCTGAGGATATGTTTATGATCTTCCTGTCTGGTGGGGTGCACCCAAACAGAAGATAGTTTACCAGAAATCAAAGTTGTGCCAAGAAAAAATGCCACCTGAAAGTCTTTTGCTGCCCGAGTTTCTGTGGCAAAGAAAGTGGAAAAATATGCTGCTTGTGTGTTTACTTTGAAAATATGAATTGAGTAATGATTGCCCTTACCTTATTTTATTTATTTATTTATTGAAAATTTCGGAATTACAACCTTTGAGTCAACGACTCCTTTGCAAAGGCTCTACGTCAGTCATGACAGAACATTACAACAAGACAGATTGTACAAAAGTTTTCAAGACAGAGACATTACATTTTGGCAAAATGTTCAAAATCATAGCATAAGCAAAGGCTGCACGTCAGTTGCAATAGAATATTACATAGAGAAACAGGTTGTACAGAAGTTTCCAAACAGGACATTACAAGTGTTCAACAATCACAGTATAAGGTATTGACAAAGCTCAGTTAACATCTGAGGGTTGAAATGGTCATAACGGTGTGGTGGCACAGGTGACCGACAACCTAGGGGAATGATGGAAACAGCTACAGGTCTCAGAGTTAAGAAGAAGCCTCTTGATCCCGGTTTTAAATTGACCTAGATTAGGGGCAAGTAAGATGGAAGATGGTAGATTGTTAAGCAAAAGGGGAGCATGATAACGGAAAGACCTTTGCCCTAGAGAGGTCCTGCAGTGGGGGACTGTATAGGAGGTCCCGGCCAGCCATCTGGGGGTACCCCTATGGGGGGCTGGTCGGATGAGGCGGTGTAGACAATTAGGTGTGAGTTTCATAAGGATCTTTTTGGCTTGGAGGCAGGTTTGGTATTTAAGCCTCCTTTAGAGGTTAGCCAGGCGCTCGATTATAAACGAGACATGTATGGGTTTGTCTATTGCTGCAGTGACCATGCGGCAGGCTTTGTTGAGGGCTATATTGATGCTGCTTAGGGCTGATTGGTCAGCGGCACCGTAAATAGTTATTCCATAATCGACCAATGAAAGGACTGAGCATGTAACAGCTAACCGTAGAGCCTGTGGGGTAAGGCAGTGTTTGTGTCTCTAAAGAATGCCAAGTCAGGTGTTGACTGAGGAGGAGAGGAGTTTAATATAATGATGGTAGGTGAGGGATATGTCTAGAGTGATACCTAGATATTTGAAATGTGTGACCTGTTCAATGTGGGTGCCCTGCAAGTTTGAGATTGAAAGCTGGGAGTTACTGAGGGGGTTTTGGCAGTGGCCAAATATCATGGATTTTGTTTTGTTGTAGTTAAGTATTAGTCGGTGGTCAGTGAACCAGTATTCAAGCTCTCTAAAACAGCCTTGAAGGGTATTTTGGAGATGGATGAGGTTGGTGTGTTTCCAATATAGCACGGCATCGTCTGCATATAGCAATAGCTTTCCACTGCAGGCTTGGGGGAGTGAGTTCAGAAAGAGAGTGAACTGCAGAGGGCCAAGTATTGACCCTTGAGGGACACCAGCTAGAACTGGTTGCTTGGAGGAGAGTGTGTTGCTAATTTTTACTTGCTGTGTTCTGTCAGTAAGATAGTTTTTTAACCAGGAGATAGTTTCAGGGGCAACATGGAGGGATGCAAGGGCATGGAGAAGTAGCTCATGATTGACAGTGTCAAATGCTTTGGTCAAATCAACATAGATTGCCCCTACTGTTGACCCCTGTTCAAGAGCTTCATGAATGTATGATGTAAATTCAAGTAGGGTCGTGGTAGTACTGTGCCCTTTTCTGAAACCATGTTGCTCATGGCAGAGGAGATTATATTTGTCCAGGTATTCGGTGAGTTGGTCAGACACAATTTTTTCTAGTGCTTTTGAGAGGGGGGAAGGATGGTAATGGGCCTATAGTTACCTGGGGTTTTTGGATCACCCTTCTTTAGGATGGGCGTGATAATTCCCCTCTTCCATATAGTAGGGATTTGGCCAAGGCACAGTGAGTAGTTGAGGAGTTTGGTGAGATGAGGCAGAGTCTCATCAAAGTGACTCGAAGAATTTTAAGGTCAAGCGGTCGCTGCTATATCGCGAGTTATGCAGGGCTTTAGAGAGGTAGCGTTTAGCCTCATTACAGGGGACTATATGCAGCCTGAAAGAAGGAGGGGTAAAGGAAGAAGGTGTAACAGCGGGGGGGGGTTGGTAATGGGGTCAAAGAAGTTTATAAGGAGGACGTGACTAAGGTCAGAGAAGGCGGTGTTTAGGGTATTGGATATGGCGGTGGGGTCATGAGAGAGGGTACCCTGAACTAGGAGCTGGGTTGGGTCTGCGGTGGTGGCTTTCCCACAGAGTTCCTTGACATTGTTCCAGAAAGATTTCCCAGAGCTCCAAGTGGTGGTGAAAGCTTGGTGATAGTAAGTGGCCAGCACCAGAATATTACCGCAGCATTTATTTCTTGCTTCTCTGTGGAGCTGTCTGTCTTGGGGTAGCTGTGAGGTTAGGGCCCTATGCCAGAGGTTATCTCTGTGATGCATCAGTTGTAGGAGGGTCTGGGTAATCCAAGGAGTGTCCCAGGTTTTTATTACCTGTTTTGTGAAAGGGGCAAATATGTCACAGGCAGCATTGAAGATAGTAATAAATGCAGTGAGCACAGTGTCAGTAGATTGGGCAGTATGGACTGGTTCCCAGTCACAGGTGGAGAGATACACTTTGAGGAGAGAGAGGGCACCTTTTTTGAGGCGCCTTTGGATGGAAGTTTTTGGGCTGCTAGGAGTATTTTTATTTGTCCATCAGCAGGAGATGGGGGAGTGGTCACTAAGTACATCGGGAAGCACTCTGACTTTGGAGAGGTGGTTCGGGAGGTTTGTAAAGATAAGGTCTACAAGTGTGGAGGAGCCTGTTCGAGGATCCTGCCTAGTGGGCGACAGTACTACTTGGGTAAGGTCATAGGCATGAGCTGCGTCTTTGTAGGAAGCCGACGTAGGGGATAGCCAGTTCACATTAAAGTCACCCATGATAATTAGTTCACACTTAGGGGGAAGATACGTGATTCCAGACAAGATAGAATCAAATGCTAGTTTCTGGTTTGTTGGGGGGATGTAAACTGCCATAATATAAAGAGGTTTACCGGGAGTACCAAGGGCAGCTTTGATGGTAATGGCCTGTGTACCATGTTCAGGCATGGGAAGGGGGACTAAGAGAGGCTGGGGGGATGATCTAGCATATATGGCACATCCCCCACCCCTCTTGCCTGTCCTATCAGCACTGAAAATGGTATAGTTCCTGAGGGAGACTGAGGCATTTGAGATATTTTTTGAGAGCCAGGTTTCTGACAAGGTAAGGATGTCTGTGGAGTGTTTGGCAAGCCAACCCTGCAGCAGTGTTAGTTTTTTAGGCAAACTGCAGATGTTGAGGGAGGCCAGAAATAGGCCACTATGTGTGCCCTTCTTAGTGACACTGGGCAGGGGAGGACCTGGATTGGGATGAATGTTCCCTGATATGAGCAGGAGGAGGAGAGCTTGCCAGAGAGTGACTTTCCGCATCAACTTGGTTGTATTGTGGTGGGGACCTGGATAAGTGGGCGATTTAGTGGGACTTGTAGGTGTGGGGAGGGTAGATACTAGATGGGTTAAGATAGCTAGGGATAATGAAAGGTATGGGTTAGATGGTGGGAGTTTGCAGGAGGGGGAGGATGTTTGTGCAAGCCAGATACCATTAATGGTGCAGTTGCTGCTCTGAAAAGCTAAGGAGAGAGGTTGTAAGAGTTTTGGCCCAGGTGAGTTTCCAGGGTGATAGACAGAAGGGCAAATGAGGGGGTCCCAGGAGGGTTTATGCACCCAAGGGGTTAGGAGGCAGTGAGAAACAAATAATAAAATTAAAATTGTAAGGGTTAGGAGACAAGAGATGGTGTTCATGTTGTCGAGATATAAGACTGTAATGTAGGGAAAGAGAGGGAGCCCTCTGGTGGTGCTGCTGCAGTACAAGCTGCAGATGGCAAAGTGGGCTGATTGGTTCAAAACGACACGTGGTCTTATCTGTAAAACCAGATGTCGACCAAGGGTGGTGGTGGGGGCGGTGGGGAGCCAGCGTGCAGCGCTGGTGGGGACCAAACTGCACTTTAACTTTAACTGTTCAAGCTTGCAGCGGCACAGAAATTGGTGGCTCCTGGATGAGAGCGAGATGAATAGCGAGTCCCGAGCATACCTGGCTTCGGTGTCTGTGGGGAGGGCTGCTGAATTCAGCCCTTCGCGACCTCGGGCGACTGGAATCTTCCGTGAGGGAAGGTAGCTTATGGAGCCCCTCACGACCTCTCTTCTAGCCAGCTGTGGACAAGGGAAAGGGAGAGAGGGATCGTTTTAAAGGTAAGGCTTAGGGGAAGGTACCAGATGATTACACAAGTAGCACACCGAGAGGATTAAGGACTAAAGTAATAATTTTAACCAGAGAGCGCAGAAAAGTGATTACCCTACGCTGTTGATAAAAGCAGGTAAACTCTGTAACTCAGCCAGTAAACTCTAACTCAGCATAATGATTAATTTGCGAATCAGGTTACATTTAAAGGGGAGTTCATCAGTTAAAGGCAATGCATTTACAATCCCTAAGTATAAAGTTCGTTAGGAAACCTTATAATGTAAATATAAAATTTTTTTTTATTTTATTATTTTTTTTTTTTAAACGGAGACTTGCGCCAAAATTCAACGGTCGTACAGAGCAGTGTTTACATCAGGTGAGCCCCAGCTATGTAACAATCCCAGCTATACAACTCATTATATCAAAACTGGGAAAATAAAATAAACTTAAAATCAACTTGAAATAATCTATCTTCACATGTGTGGGGACACAAACTGCACTTTAACTTTAACTATTCAAGCTTGCAGCGGCACAGAAATTGGTGGCTCCTGGATGACAGCGAGATGAATAGAGTCCCGAGCATATCTGGCTTCGATGTCTGTGGGGAGGGCTGCTGAATTCAGCCCCTCGCGACCTCGGGTGACCGGAATCTTCCATGAGGGAGGGCAGCTTATGGAGCCCCTCATGACCTCTCTTCTGGCCAGCTGGCTTCGGTGTCTGTGGGAAGGGCTGCTGAATTCAGCCCCTCGCGACCTCAGGCGACCGGAATCTTGTAGTGAAAATGCTTGAAAAACTGTTTAAAAGTTACAAATGAACAGAGAAAAGTATTTATGCACTTAAAGGACAGTGTTTTCTAAGAGCTCAGAAAGTTTCAAGTGTGTACAGTGAAAATTGGGGGAGTCGCTAAGGAAAATGCACCAAGTACTGAGTGAAAATGCCTTAAAATGCTAACCCTACTGAAATTTCAAGCCGAGAAAAAAGTGAGTTTGCAGTTTAAATTTTGCCTTCTTAATGATCGCCGTGCAGGACAGCAGCTGAGAGAGACAGCAAGAGAGAGAGAGAGCTCATTTGCATGGCGTCGAGTGATTGGTCTCAGTGCATCTAAGCCCCGCCCTTGCCTAAGTCTCAGCGCTGTGGAACATTCATTGAGGAGCAGCCAGCAGTGTGCAAGCAGTGTGTAGTTTGTGCAGCAGGCAGGAGGAATCACATACAGCAGAAGCGCTTCTGTACCAGCAGTTTTTCTAACTTTTTTGCAGTTAAACTGGGCTCAACCCGTATTCCGACTGACTGGAGAGTGATCGAGGAGATCGTAGCTACGATCGGCGGGACCGCCAGCTCATTTCACCCCAGAGGCCTTCCATGAGTCGACAGCAGGCCGTATTACATCGATGGTGGAAACTAGCTACTGCCTGTAAGTACCCTGTGCAAATACAACTGACTGTGGTGCTAAGGTTGGAAAACTGTAAGAACTTGAACAAATGCAGTAAAAGTACTGAAATAGAGAGTTTTGTGGACATTTAAATCTTGGACTGTGTGTGTGAAAGTGCTGTATTCAAAGAAAGTGAACTTTAGGACAAACAATCCCTTTGGTCCAAGTACTAGTAAAGTAATGGATTGAGGAAAAGTAAAGTGAACTTGTGCTTAGAGAAAATCAGTTGAAATTCAAAAGATCCAGCCAGAATCCTTGCAATTTTAGATTGAGTGTGATGCAAAGTTACAGTTGCCATGTTGGGGCATAGACAGCAATGTAAACAAAGCAGTGCCATTTTAGACCAGTGTTTCAAATCCAAACAAAGTTTCAAATGGTTTTGCTAAGTGTTGTGGAATACAATTGCAGCAGCCAGGCAGCCTGTTAGCGAACTATATCAGTGTGTTAAAAAAACGATCTCAGGGTGATTACAAAAGCCAGTAATTTTGGGACTTGTATGTTTAATTTGCAGAACATGGTGCAGCAACCCCTTCACTACCCATTCCATGCCAGGTCGTGGGTAGCCCAACAAAAACTAGCCAATGCTGAGAGATTATGTAATTGTTCGTCAGCACCTGCCAAGGTGGCTTGCCAAACTATCCGGTTAACGTGTGTGTAGTATGCCTAAAGCCAGGAAGAGATGTTTTGTCAATTCCACATTGCACAGACTATAGAACATGATTTGGGATGAGCATGTCAGGTGGAACAAGGGTAGCTAAAGCAAAATACATCCATTTAGCTCCAACGTGGACACAGGCAGGGGACCCTGTAGAATTGGAACAACAGCAACAGGCTGGGTGCAGTAAGAGAGACCCCATAGAGTTTGTAAAGAAGTTCTTGGACATTGTCTGCATCAATGCTTTGCAAAGCCCAGAGAATGTTAAGTGTTCCACGCTGCGGAGGGTGGAATTGGATGCTGCAACTGCAAGTTCAGTAGATCCATGGGTGGAAAGCCCAAGTCCAAGCCTCATGGGAGAGTCCACAGTGGGGGAAGCATGTTGTTGGGAGACCAGTGTCTCTGAGGACAGTGGAGAATGGACAGTTTCACGATTGGCACAATCACCAGCTCCTGGGAAGAATGTGTGGAAGAGGAAGAAGCTGCAATGGCTGCAGTGGGACCTAGTGAGTCGTCATTGGCCTTGGCTTCCATGGAGCCTCCTGATGTCCGTGTGGAGGAAGGCTCTAGAAATGTGCCCCTGAGTACGGAGGTGAACTGCCTTTGCTCTGCATTATGTGTTTGTAACTGGCTCAACCAGGACTGGCCACCCCCAAGCCGAGCTTCTGGATTGGAGTTGGTTAAGAGCAGCAAAGAGGAGAAAATTGTTCGTAGACGAGCTGTGGCCAAATATGGACCTTCATACCCTTTCTATTCTCGCCAAATCTGGGAAGAAATTGAGAAAGACAGGCATGCCTGGTTGTGGGAGGAAGCTTGTGCCAGCCTGCACCCTAGAGTAAACAAGTGGTCCCGAATTAAAGTGTGTAATGAGAGATTGCAATTCCGGAAGCGTGGCAGGACCTTGTTAATTAGCTCTGTGAGAGTAGTGGACAAAGCTGGCCAAGAGACATTCTACAATGTTCCTGTGGTTTGTCCAGATGGAATGACAATTTATGTCCCAGATCCTGAATGGTACTACCCTTGAAATTGGTGCAATTCCTGTGAAATTGTGCCCGCTTGACAAAAGTGAATGCAGCCTTGCCAGCTCAGCCATCTGCCACCGAAGAGGTAACAACCCAGGATAGAGGTGCCTTTCTTCTGGTGATCCAGGTTCTTCTGTAGTAGCAGCCAGGTTTGGCTCCAGCACTATCCAGGTTCATCTGTGGCAACATTCAGGTTCATCAGCCCAACAGTCGGAGATGATTTCCAGTCCTGGTCCAGTAGGAGGTCGTGGAAGCATCTGATCTGAAGATTTCATCTATCCAGCAACCAAACATCATCAAGCCGCAGGTCTAGAGAGGTGATGTTGACATCCTTTTGTTGCCTAGAACTGATAAGAAACTCTTTTTATTTTTAATTTGACTGTTTTCCTGCAATTGAAGATATCCATGGAGCTGTAATTACCAACTGACTAGCTATCTAGACTGCAGTGCTAGCAGGCTCAGGCCTAGAAGAGACTCTATCTGCAGTGCCTCGGTACTCTGGACTCTTCCTTAGTTTGGGACTTTGCAGGGACTCCTTCCTCCCCACACACAAAATGTTTTATGTTTTCTAATTTTGTACTTTTGTAGAAAATCCTTTTAAAAAATGCTTTTTGGGCTTGTGCAGTATCCAGTGGGAGGGTTGTGGTCACTGTTTTTGGCTGTACAGGTTGTAGTTGTGTGCAGAAATGTGTTTTGCAGTGTTTTCTTTTGCAGGTGTTCTTGGAAGAAGACAAGAAGACCAGAAGAGGATTTTTGGGACTCATCAGAGTCCTCTTTTGTGTAGAATTGTTAGGCTTGTGTAACTGTGTAGTACAATGTCTAACCTTTTTCATTTTACAGGTGTGTTGGTGTAAAATGGTTTTTGGGCTTGGGCACCTTGTAGATAGCATAGGTCAGATAGCTTTTCCCTAGAGGGCTGGGGGGGAGGCAGGTTGGTGATCCTGATTCATGATAGGAGTCACCAATACTGTCTGCTAGGATATGTTTCAGGCAGTTTCTTGGAGCCTCTGAGAATTCATAGATAGTACAGTAGCAGGATAGGAACTGAAGTTTCTTCAGTGGGCCTCTATCCTTTGGTGTTACCTGCCTGTGCTTGGCACATGGTAGGGGAAGACTTGATCAACTCTCCCCATAGGGGGCATCAGAGGCAGGATGGTGTGGCACTGGGCTGTGTATTGGCTGTGGACAGCCAGTGGTCAGGCCATGGTGAGTGTAACCACCAAGTTCCCTGGGGTTACTAGAATCCTATCAGTAGTAGTGTTAGGAAGGTAGCAGGCAGCTGGTAGGGAGCTCATTGGGGCTCCTTACATAATGACATCATTGTTTACTCAGCTAGCCTAAGGGAAGAATGATTAGGTCATTCAGAACTCTTGCAGCAGCATAAGCCACACTGTGTGGACAGCTGTTATGGGGAGCTTAGAATGTTCAGTTAGTGTTAGTCAGTAGTCAGAGCTGGAGTGAGGAGGTGAGAGTGGCAGAAGGACTGCCAGTTGGGCTCTGAGGTGAGGGCCCAGCATTTCTCACCCTAGTGGAGTGTCATTTCCAACTTCCAGTGAAGTGGTGGAGACCAGTGGTACAGCAGGATTTCCTGATTTCTACTCCCAGTGAAGTGGAAGGAACTGTTTGTTCTCAGTGGACTCAAGGGGCAATCCCCTGAAGGTTCTGTGTGTGCTTCAGCTGCCTTGGAAGGGAATTTTGTGAGACTGTTTGATCTGCTACCCAGGAGAATGCCTTTTTGTTGTTCCAATGCCCAGTGAACGGGACAACCAGTTTGTAAGTACTGTTCTAAGAGACAAGATCTCCACATATTTAGGGGAATCGTGGTCTGGGCTTTGTGTGCCCATAGTTGAGGCTGGATCGCACCTGTCAGTGCCTCTAGTTCGCCTAAAAGAGTGAATGTTCTGTTAAACTGTTCACCCAGTGGAGTGCAGTGTATTCTTTGGTCACTCCAGTGAGTGATGGATTTAAAGTATGGGACCTCTAGCATTTCAGTGGGAAATGGGGGTTTCAATGGTGTAACCCTGAAGAATGGCAGAGACTGTCAGTTGGGGCAAAGGGTGGGAGGAATGCCATTTGAAAGCTTACAAGGCAGGGCTTCCTGGTTTGTAAAGGGCATCAGTTATACCTGAGCATGGGCCAGTGCTGCAGGTTAAGATGTGTGGCTGAGTTTCACATAATTGCACCTATGTTCGTAGAAGAGTTCTGAGTTTGTGGCTTAGTTTCACAATATGGCACTCATGGGAGGAAAATGTTCTGGTGTGTGGCCAGGTGTCCACTAAATGCACCATGGGGAAATGGGAAGAAGATGTTCTTTTGTGTGTTCATGAACTGTACAGCATACAAGGAGAGTTCATGAAGTGTACCTGTTCTGTCTAGACTGACCCTTGGGGTCCACTTCTGCTTTAAATTTCCATCTGTTAAACAAAGCCATACTGCACAATCCCAGTTACTATTCTGGACATTCTGATTATTGCTTCTGGTTGTTGGATTTACTGGGGCCCCCTCAGCAGGTTAGATCTAGTATATGCCTGGCAGTCTCTACCCAGGACCTGGGTTGTGATTTTTACACAAGGCTCATGTTGTTTTGTTCTTGCACCCCCACCCCTCTCTTTCTCTAGAAAATGAACCAGATATACATCCTAATGCCAAGGGTGGTACCAAACTTTTGTAAAGTAAATGGTATGCCAGTATGTGGGTACCAGTGTTCCAGATTTTAATGGGGGGGGGGTGCTAACTAGTTTAAAAAGTGGCCTGGGGGTTACATAAGGTTGGATCCAATGGATCTGACCAAAAGCTCTAACTATCCGAGGTTGGATCCAATGGATTTGACCACCAGATCCAACTATCTGAGGTTGGATCCAATGGGTCTGACCTCTGGATCCACTGGTCAGATCCTAGATCAGATACCAGTGCTATCCAATGGAATATAGTCAGATCCACAAAAGCACAATCCGAGCAACACTACTACTTGTTCATGCAGTGGCTAACAAGAGCAACAATGTCTAAAGTCTGGGTAACATGCCCAACTCTGCTGTCCGCATGGTTAATGATTCAGTTGTGCCTGACACTTCCTCTGTTCATCTGTGTCTTGTGCCTCCCCCTCCAGAACTGTGACTAAATCAGGATACTGTGGAAAGACTGCCTGTAGATTATAAAGCAGCATCCATTTTTGTCACCTGTGACCCAAGTTGGCATGGTGATGGGTTTAGAGGGAGACTGGGTGACCAATCAGTGTTGGAATGCATGAGGAGAGAACCTCAAAGGCCTGAAGACTTGTAAGGGACCAAATTAATTCAGTTGCCTTTGTAGCAATAAATTGTCTGCTAGATAGGGGGCCTACAGCCCTGCCTATCTTTGTCTCACAGCTCGAATAGCCAGTCCGGAGCTACTTTTCCTCAGTGAACAACAAGGGCTGTTCCAAGACTTAGTCAGTTATGCATAAGGCCCTGAAGAGTGTGGTATCTACGTGCTGTTGATAAAGATAACTTTCTGCTATGTTGCTACAGAGTCAGACTGCATGTCTGCCAGAGACAGAGTGAGAGTGGAAAAAGCAGAGCTCCAGTTAATCAAAGAAGGAACAGTAATTGCATGCTATCTCAGCACAGATTTGAAGCTGAAGGTTGCAGACTTTTGCTGTGGTGCAGCTGCAGCCCATGAACTGTGACTGTAAATAATTAGGGAAGCCATTTAGCCAGTACCACAGTCCACTGTTGATTATCTCTACAAACTAGGGACTGGATGCTAGGACACTGTAGTGTTTCTCAAGCACATTATTAAGACTGGATAATGAGCAACACACACACACACACACACATATGCAGCTGAACTTACAGTGCCTTTATTCAACAACAAAATGAAGCTCAAGTGCACACTTCCTCACTGGCTCCTTTACTGTTGCAACCTGTGCATGACAAAGAAGTAAAGCACACTTCTATATATTACATCTCCCTTCCTCTTTCTATTTATTTATATATTTCATTCTTCGGAGACGGCCTTTGAGCAAAATGCTCTTTTTCAAAGGTTCCACATCAAAAATTAGGAACACAATTAATACAACAGGAACAATGACAAATTAATATGGTTCACAGCCAGCATAGTAAAAGGTACAGTGAGGATAACACATAATGCAGCTAAGGTTGTGGTACAAAATTTCAAGTGCAGGAACACTAAGACAACAGGTAATTACAATGGCTGGTGGAGAGTCAGCTATCTCACTACCAACAGCTCCTGTGATTGCCCAACTTAACCTTGTTTCTCCACTTCCATTCCTGCTCTAGTGCCCCCCCCCCCCACTGGATTCTACCCTCACATCTTGGTATACCCAGTGCTGCACTTTTCACCCTCTCCCCACCCTTCCTACATTCCTTCTCCCCCACCTCTTCCCTCTCACTTCTTATCTGTTGTCTATTTTCTCTGACAAATGCCGCTGGCTGCCTTGTTACAATGCTACCCTTGAATTGTAATAATCTGTACTCTGTTTGCAATGTCCACATTGTTGTAATGTCTGTCTTGATGGTCCCCATAATTTGTATTTCTCTGACGTGCAACCTTTGTAAAAGAGCCAAGGCTCAAAGGTATTTGTAATCCTAGACTTGATAAATAAATCAAATAAATAAATACAGTTGAAGCAATGCTGGGTTGCGTTTCGCGATGGAGCACCAAAGGTATATAGAGAAGTAATAGATCAATAGGCAGAGCCACCAGATCAGGCATTTCATTTCACTTCATTGTATTTTTATTGGTTATACTGGAAAGGCATATGAGCATTGCGCCCCATTTACACAAACGTCCAGCTACATTCAACAATCATGAGACATGACATAGGCTGAAACATTTAACTTTCAGCGACGGTTAACACAAGGTACATATCCAATCAGGACAGTATAGACAAAACGGCAACCAAGAACTAACCTGGGTGAGTTAACAAATACAAAGGTGATATTAGCATTCTGTGAGGGTTTAACAATAATATAATAAACATTGGGAAACAAAAAATGTAAGTGCAATCAAAAAGTAGCTGAGGTGGAGTAACAGTACTAGCATTGTCAAGGATTAGGGATGGGTTTAGAGTAGGAGGAGGCAGAGGATGCAAAAGGGGATGAGAGTATGAACAAATTACACAATAGGCCCAGAGGGCCCAAAGATTAGTTAGGGGCAGAGGACAAGGAGCTGGGACTAGGGCCGGGGGCATGTCGATAGTCTATCAATGAGACAGACATTTCAAAGTGAGGAAACTACTGCATCTGCAGCAAGATCACAGTAACATAGGTCAGCTGTTACTAACATTGACTTCCCATTGGGGATGAGTCTGTACCACTATCCCTGGTTGCTCAAGTCAAAATGAAAGTGTCAGCATTTTTCAGAAGCCAGATCACTCTTTGAGGCTTCTGTGAAGGTGAAAGGTGTGTAACTGGAATGGGCAGTGCAAGCACTGGAAATGGAGGAACTCTGTCTGGATTTGGCAGGGCTCTGGAGTAGTACATGTAAATACATTAAGGCAGATAGCCTGTGCCTCCCTTGGTATAACATTATGAACAGTATGTACTTTACTTCACTAAAACTTCATAAAGTAGGCAAACTTGCAGACCCCACATGTATGAAGTGTGGACTTGGAACCTTTAATGCACATATGAAAGTGCCCAAAGGCCAGACTGTTATGGGAGATTATTAAACCAAGACTAGATCCCCTTCTGGCACTATCCAAGGCTTTCACACCTATGATATGTCAGTATTGGGACACTATAAGGATGCACTGGCTGACCAGCAGAAAAAATGACATGGCTGTGGTGTCCATAATAGCAGATAAATGAATTGTACAACACAGGCCAGACCAGGAGGTCCCATCTTACCAAGAGTGGCACAGGGAGATACTCTATGCATTACACATAGAGAAAATGATGGACAAAGTCAACAGCAGGTCACAGATCTTCGGAAGATTGCTGGAGCCATTACAGACACTATTAATAACAGAGGGTCTGGAACACTGAGGAGAGGAGGACCTCACAGAAAATGGTTGAGGTATCTCATTTACAGTAGGACTCATTGAAATATGATTGTAGTGTCCTTAGTATGAAATGTCCACATTGGGAGTTATCACTGCCAGTACACTGCTTTTTCCCCCTCCTGGTTACTTTGATCAGATGTTTTTGTTTCTGGGCATGATTGCCTTATGATGTCACAGTGTCATACGATCTAGGTTCAGGATGCTGTGTTGCAATAACAGCTGGCTCCCTTCCACTGGGGTCTGTACCTGCACTGGGTCTCCACTGCTTAGCTCTAACAATGGTCTTGCTCTCCTAACATAAAATAATTTCTGTGTACTGCAAGGTTTGCAGTTGTAGCTTAACTCACCTTTGTATCTCTGGCTTTAGCAGTGTTTTGGGGATTGGCAGCTTATGGAAAAAAAATTGTGCCAAGAGGAGTTGAGCTGAGGAGTATCGCAGTCTAGTTACTGGTGTCTTCCTGTACTCTAGCAGAGTTACTTGAGGGTCTTGTCCACTGTCGACTGCCCTCAGTATTTTTTTTTACAGTTTGACCGGTCCACTCTGCCATGTCCTTGGATCGATGGTAGATGAGACTTGATGTAACCAGCTTGCTATCCCAATCTGCAGCAAAGTCATGAAAATGCATGCTGGCAAATGGCATGTTGTCACTCATGAGTTCATTTGATGTTCCTTGCCATGCAAACACCGCCTTTGTAGCACTGATGACATATATGACTGTTTTATTATGTAGGTTCACAACTTCTGGAAACTTTTAGAAATGGTCTGCTAAGATGAGATGAACTCTCCCCTGCAATTCAGATATGTCAGTCGCTACATGCACCTATGGGAGATATGGCACCATATGTGAAAGTAATGGTTCCAGGGAATTGTAATTTTGGAATCATGCACATGCGCGATACTGGGCAAGCATACCCTCGATGTCTGTTGGGATTCCTGGCCAGTACATGAGAGCTCTTGGCCTTGCTTTGGTTATTTGCATCACTGTGTGACTTTCATTTAAGCTGCTCAATATCTGGGATTGTTTTTCTGCTGGAATGATGAGTCATGTACCTCAGAACACAAGTGCATCTAATACTCTTATATGATCACAAAAAGCCCTGTACCACCTTGCAACCTGTGATGTCTTAGTTAAATGCATGGGTCATTCTGTTTGTATTGTATCTCATAAAACAGATAACTCACTATCTACCTGTGTCACCTCATTCATGCTCTCCATTTCTTTCTCAGACAACAAGATGTAGCAGTCTAGTGAGTGAATCACACTCTCCTCACTTTCTCCTGGGCTTCCTCAGGGAGTGTGTCTACTTGATCCCAGGATAAGTTGTCTGATGTCAGAAAATCTTTGCCTGGTACATGCTGAACCAATAGGTTATAGCATTGCAGTTTTAACACCTTCCTCTTTAGTCTTGAGGATTCTTCATGTAGTGTTTCCCACAGGACAGCTTCCGAAAGGCTTATAGTCTGTCTGGACTCCTTTCCCTTTTTAACCTTACAATCCCACTCCTGGTCTTCCACCTTTCGCTTACATACTTACAAAATGTCTTGTCTGTCTTCATCACTGCCTGGGCTATTCTCTCTTCACTTTGTGCCTTTGTCCTCCTTTCTGCTGTCCCTGCTTGCTTCTGTTTCTCTTGATACACCTCCCTTTCCTCCTCCTTCAGTGTCTCCTTATACCCTCTGAATGCTACCCTTTTAGCCTTTCTCTTTCCAGCCACTTCTATTGAGAACCATAGTGATTGCATTTTCCTTTTGCTTTTGCTCCCTTGCTTTGCACAAAAGTTTATTGCCTTCACTCACTGTGCCTTCTTTCAGCTTCACCCACTGTTCCTCCACCCTACCCAGACCATCCCCCCATTAGGTCATCCCGGAGGCATTCATCCATCTTTTTAAAATCTGCCCTTCTGAATTCCAGAACCCTTGCCCTTGTGAGGCCCGATTCCACTGCTGTCCTTGCATTTAACCACACTGTACTTACATATTACTTACCCAGGCATTTGCCTTACCTATCATACTACCTACCCTGAGCTTAACCCTCTTCATCTGCCAATTTCCCGATTCCGCCCTCCCTTGCAACCTACCATGTCTGCATCATTCTACCCTACTTCAGCTTTGCCCTTCACTACTTTTATGTTACCTTCAAGAGCTTATCCACCTTGGGCCTTGCACCTTAAGGATATTTGGGCAGCCATGCCTCAAGCACTTGTATTGAGTCTTTGTCCTCCTCGGGGTTCCTTAAGAAATTCCATCATTCCCTTAGAATTGGCTTCAGAACTCCTGAGGGATGGAGTCTTCTAAACAGATACTCCTTTGGTTGTACAATCAGCCCTGCTCCACCTTTGGGAGTGCAGAAGACTTCAGACAGGAGAGACTGTTCCTGTTAAAGGAGATAGGTAATGATTTTTACATAGTTAACTGCCTTTCCATCTCCATTTCCACATCAGTTATGCATTCTGATATGTTTTGACCAATTTTTGATAAATAAATGATCTAGCTTAGGGTTACCCTCAGATCCACATAGAGCTCCACTCTCCTCACCAACTACTGCTCTTTCTTTTTGTATTTCTAAGACCTTCTGTGACATCAATAACACAATTTCATGCTGTTTATCTGAGTGGCCTGGAATGATGTTATTGATGTCATAGAATGTTCAGGTAGTATAAAAGAGAGAGCACCAGCTGTGGAGAGAGAGAGATTCAGGGTCATTACAAAGGCAACAAAATAAGTCACAAATCTATCAGAATATTGAGTAGAGACTAAAAGGACAACAGGAAAACTGTTTCCTATCGCCTTTAAATAAGCAGCATGTCTGAGGTCATCTTCCGGACATAATAATCAGTTCTTTGACTGGAGGGATGGCAACATAGATCTTTGTTCCCAAGAGGTTTCCTCCACATAGCAGTTCCCTCTTCTCTGTGTGGAAAGTTATAATAACTTTATGTTAATTATTCCGCTGAGAGATGGAGCTGGCTGGTGGTCACAATGTTCTACGAGTCCGGCATCTCCTTCCCTTGGTATATCTCTTCTGTCCTTATGGAAGCAAGTCTTGTATTCATTGCCTTCATTTGCACTTTTGGGCTGTCTTCCCTAAGGTACCTTTGGTCTAAGGGGACTTGTCCCTTTGGCACCTCTGGGGGGTGGAACCCTCATCAAGAGGATTCCTGTGTCTTCTCAGCACTCCGAAAGGGCAGCAGTGTCTGGAGCAGGGACAGAGAGAGCATACACCAAAGTTACAGTTTATGTTTTATAAGGATTCTAAATACTTCTTGCCCTCTCACCACTTAAGTACTTTCCAGTCCATTCCTACGTATTGTGATTGTTACCATCATTCAGGTGCTACCAGTCACTCTCCTACATTGCCTAAGTATCCATATACAGGAAGCCAAGTCCTGTGACTATATTGTGACTGCTGAGCCCACCGTTACTGTAGTAATAGTTGTCTCAGTCAGACTCTTAGGGTAATTGAAGTGCAAACCAACCCTTCCCTAAGAATGCACATCACTGGCTGTATTCACATATATCTTGATACCGGGGATGTCAAAGTTGATCGTATATGGGAGTTTGTGTACACCATAGTTGAATACATAACCTATTAGAAAACCATTTTCACCGCCTGACTACATTACAGATGCCCATTGTTCAATTAGGTTTAAGCAGCTAAACTCAAATTAGTTAAATCTTTAATAATTCTTATATAAAAGTTGTAACCTTTATAACAATGTCATATAAACTGTATATGTGCGGAGGGATGTGGGGTAACTGAGAGAAGTGGTCATGGCGGACAGCAATTCATTTTAGTGCCTGCCCATAAGAACCTACATACTTTATAACAACTGTTTAAAGTTGTGGATCTGCTCAGTTTTTTCCACTTATTCAGTGAATTAACTGAAATATTACTAGACCAATTTTCAAAGCAATGGGACGCCTGAAAGCACAACACCAGCCACTGAAGCAGCAGCCACAGCAAAATGCTGACCCCAGAGACAGCAGACTCCAACAATCATAGGACCCGAAGGTTGAAGCAATACTTCTGCAGCTGGAAAATCATTTGGCTCATCTGGACACTACCCAAGGGAAGGTAGAGGAGAGGATGAAAAAGTCAACAAAGCATTGGGTGCCACTGCTGCCCATTATTAAAAAAAAAGTCCACTCTTAAGTACCACTTACAGACTACTGGAAATCAATTGCAGTCTGTGAATGACTGAAGTGTCAGACTTCCAGAGCAGATAGAAGAACGAGACATCAAAAGTTGTATTCGGAAGTGGCTAGTGGAGACTTTGAATTTGGACAGGACCTGGTGATTAAAAACACCTATCCAGTTAAACCCCAATCCAAAGCAATGGCATCATAGTACTCTTTTCTGGTGCTGCAGTCATGGACAGCATGGTTACAAGGGACCAAATGTTGCAAGCTGGTCCTAGGCACCAATCCAGTATGAAGACCAAAAGGTGTGTCTCTTTCTAGATCTGAGCTTCTTAACAGGGACATGCCAAAATCAGTTTGACTGTGTTGGGCATCAGCTCCAAACATATGGAATAGTGCAGTCATTCCTTTCGGCAGCATGTCTTAGAATACAGAAAGGGGCAAACATTTCTGGTTTTCAGACCCTCAGGGAAGCAGGCAAATGAACTTCAAAGACTTCTAAGTGATTTGAAAGAGGGAGTAAGGGGCACTCTGACTGAACTGACTGGGAGGTTCCAAGCCAAGTGTTCAGTTAAAACAACCATGAAGGCAATTTCTTGAGACTTAAAGACTGCACAATCACAAATCACTCCAAGGTCATGACCAGTGGGTGTGTGGGCTTCCTCTGATAGGCTGATGCAGAAACTCTGTAATCTTGTGGGACTTGATCCAGACTCCTGCCCTTCTTCCCAGATCCTCCTCTGTTGAATCTGTGCATCTCCACAGGCTGGTTGCACCTTTGTTGGCTCCTAAACTCTTACTTGAAATGGTGGCCCTTGGTTAAAATAGGATTGCTTAGATTCTGAATCACAGAGTTGATTAAGTAGGATTCTGACTTCATTTTTGGAATTAGGATTTTTGGAAGTGCAGTCTAAAAATCCTAATTCCATAATTAAAGGCAGAATACATGCTTTTACATGAGACTTTAAGATTCAGGATTCCAAACCAAATTTTGAGGTAATTTTTGGGAACTGAATATTCAATTTGGAAACCAGAATGCCTATAATGTCCAACTGGATCACAATCTGTCAATTCTGAGCATTCCTAATTTAATAGAAGAGTTGGCATTTACGGTATATGGTGCTTGTCATATACACAGTATGCCAAAGTGCATTACAAGCAAAGAGAGAATGGTAGTGAAGTGGCTATAAATGTATAGTGGCAGCCATTTCACACATCAACAACCGCACAGCCTTGGACAATTGCATGAACTGGTTTTATGGGAAGGGGAATGTTGGCTAGGACACTGGGAAGAGTCCCCTAAGTGTCTTAAGTTCTTTTACTTTCACCTGGACACCCTCCAGGATAGCACCAGAGATGGTCAGAAGGGACTTTGATTTATCATCCCATTGAAGGACCGCACCCCCCCCACCTAGTACTGTACTCCGCTGTCAGCATTTTTGATATGAGCCCAATCCTGATGTTGGACAAGAACCTACGACCTTCTGGCCCAAAGGCAGATGTGCTACCAATTGAGCCATACTTACACCTGAGGCAATGTTTGTTCTGATGAAGCCTTGTAAGCCTGACTTGTACAAGTATTTGCATACCCATGAAGCCTTGTACTGAGAATGAGGCTTCTCCCCTTCTCCTCAGCCAGCCCCCATCTGCCTTGCTACTCCCCCAAACCCTTATCTCCCATCATCTTTGTGGCTTACCATCCTGCTTCCGTACAGTGCCCCATGGATTCTTCCCTGTGGTGGGGCCTTCTGGGGACCCCACTTCCGGGGGAAAGCTAGGTAAGGGATGTGACAGCAGGTAGCCAGTAGATGATGCAGGGTCTGCAAGGGACTACAGCATCATCCTGCATGGCCTCGTCTTTTTCTGCCTATTTTCTCCCCTTCCCTTGGTCTCCTGATGGGCAAGGACTAAAGGGCATGCACGCAAGCATGTACATTTCTGTCACAAAGCACCTTCCCTCCCCCAGTGGCTCCACTTACATTATCACCTGTGATCACCCAGGGGGCAGTGTCACAGCAGAGCCAGCAGAGCTCCCTCCCTGGAGGAGGAGAATGTCCTGTGGGATGCTCAATCCTCCTCCCCCCAGCTGACATTCCCGAACCCAGGTCGCTGGCACAGCAGCAGTTGGGGTACCAGCATCTCAGCCCTCTGTGCCATTGGGCTTGTGGTGGGAATGATGCTTGAGAGTAGGTGTATGGTTTGGAGAGATGTGCAAAAACTAAAGCGAAACAATAAAAGGATTGTAAAATGGGGGCTCCAGTGTGGCTAAGGTGAATATGAAAGCAGCTTAGTGTGTTATGGGACTTATTCTCGTATGTGGAGAGAAATGTGATTATCACACTGCAAGCCCTTACATATCCCCTATGTATCTATTTGTTTTTATTATAGAACGGGAAGAGAGCCCAGCATCTCCTATCAGCATGACGTCTTCTTCGGGGTGGGAAAGGCAAAGCATCCCAGATGGTAAGTCAGATTCATACAGCACTGATGAAAGGAGACTTTTTTGGCCCCCTCAGTGGATAATGTTTATTATGAATGGGATAGAAAGAATTATGTTCTCTAATAGACTGAGAGCTCCTCTCAGCCATGACTAAATCCCACAACATGGTCACTATTAAAAAAAGTTCCTAGAAACAGTTTTTACACACTTGCACAGTACTCTGCCAGTCTACCCACAATTTTATCAGTCTGAACTGCCGTTCAGCACAGTGTCATCTCTCTCTCCCCCTCACCCCACACTCACAAATGCACAACACAAAATGGAAGCCACCAACTCTTAAAAAAATTTGTAACCACAAATGCCGTTGACACAAAAAAAAATTCTACTCACTCATTATTTCAGAACAAAACTGGTATTCAAAAATCTGGCTTGCGAGACTTTCAAACTGTGCATATTATCATGATGTCTCAATCATTCCATGTGCAATGTAAACTTTACTTTCATCTTGGAGCAGAAGTATTCGAGCCAGACTGCAACTTCACCCCCCAAAAAGTGTTACAATAACTGCTGCCTACCTTTCCCACTAACCGCTTGACTTAGCAAAAGCTCCTGAACGGGCTAGCATAACTTCCACTCACCTTTTCATTAATAAAAAAAAAAAAAAGAATCCCGACAGTAGCTTAAATGCGGCCTGCATCAGTTTTACTTCCTCTCTTCGCCATACATACAATTTACAGCTCAGGTGCTTCATATTCCTCATCCCACAAAAGCCTGACTCCATTTTAAAACGTGTCTCATGGAGGATGAGTAGGATGGGGCACAGTATTACTATTCCACAACTACTACAGCGCCACCTACTGACCTACAGTACATTCCCAGCACAATAACTTTTCAAACAACATGAAGTCTTGCTATATTATAGACATTAGCAGTTTGATCCAGCTGTAGAACTGCCCCGGAGTGAAATGGTTAAAACCATTCCAAAATAGAATTTTGGCACGAGAGCAGCTCTATCTGTGTCATTTCAAACTTGAGCTGTCAGATTCTTTACTCCGCCTCAGTGAACAGTCGCTCCGGAAATTTCTCCTTCTGCTCGGTTCATTTCTCGGTTTAAAAAGTGTTTTCTCGGTTGGATTTAACCGAGAATAGTTTTATTTTAACCGCAAAACCATTCGGTTCAAGCTCTGTCTGTGGTAAACTGTAAGTAAATGAAGGTTTTGTCTGTGTGGAACTTGTAAGTTATCGGTTCGGTTTGAACCGATCAGTGGATTTAAAACTCATTTAAAACTAAAAGTTACTATATTTTAGAGTCACGGTTCCCAGTTCTTATCAGGTTCTAAAAATAGCGGATTTATTCTGCATTTTTTTCCAATACTAATGAACAGGTTAGGAACCGATAAAGTGTCTTCGCCTAGCACTGCCGTTAAAAGGAGCAAGGATTTTTGGTTAGGCTGGCATTATGTCTGAGAAACCCAAAAGAAAAACCGGCCCATGGTTTCAACACTGTGATGTTTGTGGGGGAAGTCTTTGCCAAGGCTGACCCACACACCATATGTTTATTGTCTGGGGTTTGACCACCTCCAGTCAGACTGCCAGGTATGTAAGAATTTCCTGCAGCCACCCTGGAAAAAGATTGGGCAGGCTTAGGGAGCGAGAGGCCAAAAGTCTGCTGACCCAGATGGTCCAGCCCGGTTGATGTGCCAACCGAACCAGAGGGAGTGCCCTCTGACCAGGGCCAGACTTCCTCGGGCCAAAGAAAAGCTGGTTCTGAAGAACCAATTCCAGTAAAGAAAACAAGAAAATCAGCAGGTCTGGAGTCCAAAATTCCTTCTCCAACTGCTGCAGAGATAGCAAAAGCCATACAAATTGTCCAGTCACTGTCTCAGAGTCCATCTGAACCACCACTATCTGGTAAAAGGTCGGTTCGTCCGGTCCCAGTGGTTCAGGATTATGATATTGAGGAATTTTATGAACCAGAGGAGGGGGAGGAGGATTATGAACAGTATGAATGTGGCTGGGAAGGTCTGGGTATGCCTATTGAACCGGACATCTCCCCAGACAGACCTTTAGAATCTCCCCCTATGCTGTCTGAGTCCCCATCTCATTTTATGTTTTATAAAAGTTGCTGAAACCTCCAGCTTCCTTTAGAAGAGGCTGTGGATGAGCAAGAGGAGCCTGATTTTGTAGAAATGATGGATATTCCAGAGTCTAGGAGATTGTCTATTCCTTTACATAAGTCTTTTAGGAAACAATTAAAATTTTAAAAGCTCCTAATTCTGTGCCTCCTGTAGATAAAAGATGGACAGAAGGTATACATTGTCAGGCCCTGATACAGAATTCCTTTCTCAGCAATGCAGTCATGTTGGAGTAGTTCAGGCTGCTGCCTGTGATAAAGCTAATATTCCTTGGCTTCACATCCTCCTGACAAGGATTCCAGGAAGATTGATGCCATGGCCAAAAACAGTATATGGCAGCCTCTCTGGGACTCAGGCAAGCAAATTATATGGCTTATGTAGCTAGGTATCAGAAATCTAGATGGGATACTGTTATGCAATTGGCCAAGCAGGCCCATGGCCAGCTGGCTAGTGAACTAGAACAGGTGGCTGCTGATGGCATTGAAGCCTCTAAGGTTCAGTTTCATGCTGCTGTGGATGTTAATGATGTTTCCTCTAGGGTCATGGCCACATCTGTAGCTTTTAAGTAGGTTGGCCTGGCTCAGGTGTACTAGTTTGTCACAGGATACCCAGACTAAGGCTATGGATTTTCCTGTGGTGGGAAATTCTCTGTTTGGAGAGCAGACAGAGAACTACATGAAGAAGATGGATGAATATAGGACTACTTACAAAAGTGCCCAGGCTAAGGAGCGGCAAGCCACTCCTCAAAGGCATGCCCCCAAGGGTAGGGGTAGGCTTTTTCACAGGCCTTTCTACCAGACTCAGGCCTCCTCTGCCTATGCTCAGAGGGGCTTCTTCAGAGGCAGGGGCAGACGAGGGGTGGGCAGACCTGCTCCCACCCCCCAACCTAAAGCTCCTGCGAAACAGGCACCCTGATGGGGTGCCCAGGGCCGATTCTCCTGTACCAGTGGGGGGCAGGCTGGCTTACTTCAGTCAGAATTGGGCTTCTTTAACCTCAGACAAGTGGGTTCTGGAAGTAGTAAGCCAGGGTCTGGTTCTCAGCTTCAAAAGTTTCCCAAGTTGAGAAGCAGACTTTTCTACATGCAAGTGCTTCAGAGACCCTCGATCTGGAAACAGAGGTCTCATCCCTGTTAGCTCTCAGAGTAGTAGAAAGGGTTCCTCCCTGCATCAGGGCAGGGGTCTGTATTCAGATACTTCCTTACCCCAAAAGACAGGAGAGTGGGCCCATTTTAGATCTCAGATATCTGAACAAGCATCTTTTGAAACCAAAGTTCAAAATGGTAACTCTGGCAATGATTTTACCTTCCCAAGGCCAGGGGACTGGCTAGCCTCCCTGGACCTCAAGGATGCCTATTTCCATGTCCTAATCAGAAGATCCCATCGAAAGTACCTCAGATTCGAACTGCCCTCAGGTCATTACCAGTTCAGAGCAATGCCCTTCGGCCTTACCTGTGCTCCAAGGGTATTCACAAAGTGTCTAGCAGTGGCAGTGGCCCACTTGGAGGCAGAGGATTGCTGTTTTCCCTATCTAGACGACTGGCTCATCATAGGCCAGTCCCAGAACAGGTAAATCTCACCTGCAGGTCACCCAGCAGCTTCTCACCTCCCTGGGTTTTCTGCTAAACCCTCGAAAGTCGGTTCTGGAACCAGTCCAGGTACTCACCTTTATAGGGGCAGAATTGGACACAAAGCTAGCCAGAGCCTTTCTTCCCCAGAAAGGTAAGGAATTTAGTAGCTCTAGCCTCTTCCTTCACTCTGCAGGTCTCTCGACCAGCAAGACACTTTCTGCAGCTCCTGGGGCACATGGCTGCATCCACAGCTGTTGTGCAGGGAGCCAGATTTCAGATGAGAGACATTCAGTTTCACTTGAGAACCTTTTGGTCTCCAGAAGAGAACCCCTTTCCAAGTTGGTCCCAGTGACTCAGACCTTGATCCTAGCTCTCCAGTGGTGGCAGGATCAGAGCAATTAAAAGCAAGGGTCCCCTTCATTTCCCCTTCTCACGACTTGACTCTCACTACAGATGCTTTCCTTCTGGGTTGGGAGCCCACATGGGCGGCCTTTCCACTCAGGAGTTTGGTCCCCCAGGAATCTCTGCTCCACATCAATTTGCTGGAACTCACAGCTGTCTTTTAGCTCTTCAAGCTTTTCTGCATCTGTCCACGACAAGGTGATACAAGTCAGAACAACAGACAACACCACAACAATGTGGTACATCACAAACAGGGGGCACTCAGTCTTCGGCCTTGTGCACCGAGGCAATGAAGTTGTGGTCTCTGGCCTATTCCCTGAACACTTCCCTCATAGCAGTTCATCTTCCAGGGAAGGACAATGTCCTAGCGGATGCCCTAAGCAGGATTTCCCAGGGCCATCACGAATGGTCCCTGGATCCTCAAGTGCTGGGGATAGTTTTTGCCAGGTGGGGCATCCCTCAGATAGATCTTTTTGCAGCCCCAGACAATCACAAACTTCCTCTGTTCTGTTGCAGGCCTCCAGTGCTGGGCTCAGTTCCCTGGATGCCTTCTTCTGGATTGGGAGGGAAGTTCCTCTGATCTCCCCCCTTTCCTCTCCTATTCAAAGTACTAGTCAAAATCAGATCTCAGCCTTGCAGGGTGATTCTGATTGCCCCGGATTGGGCCAGGCAGCCCTGGTACCCACTCCTTCTGTCTGACAGTCCATCTTCCCCTGTGCCTCCCCAGGAATCACAATCTGTTGACTTGTGCCCAGGGAAGGTTTGGTATCCGGACCTCAAATCCCTCAACCTCAAGGCCTGGCTCTTGAGGAGTTAGAGTTGCTGATTTACACCTCTCTCAGGGTGTTCTTGAGATCCCAAAGGCTTCCAGAAAGCCTTCCACTAGAGGCTACTTATAGTTCTAAATGGGAAAGGTTTTCCATTTGGTGTGCTGGGAAAATATTTCCCCAGAATCTGCTGAATTGCCCATTTTGTTAGATTACATGGTACATCTTAATTCCTTGGGTCTCAGACCAGCTACCCTGAGGAGTTCATTTTGGCAGCTGTATGTCTGCTTTTGTGTCAACAGGAAAAGTCATCCCTCTTTCCTCTCATCCTGTGTTTTCCAAGTTTTTAAAGGATTACTCATACTAATCCTCCTTTTCGGGAACCGGCCTGCTTGGGCCCTTAATGTTTGCATTGCCCAGTTAATGCAACCCTTTTGAACCTCCTGTCTTCTGCAGAGCTTAAGTACCTAACTTGGAAAACTGTTTCTAGGTGGCTATCACTTCCTGCCAGACGAGCAAGTGAATTGCAAAGCCTTGTCAGTGGAGACTGACTTTATTTCTTTCCACAGGGATAAGGTAGTCCTTAGGACTAATAGGAAGTTTTGCCTAAGGTGGTTTCAGATTTCCATCTTAATCAATCTATCTCCCTTCCAGTATTTTTCACTGATCACTCCTCTTGGTGAGAGGAGGTTGCACAGCCTGGATGTTAAGAGAGCTCTTAGTTATTATATATACTAAAGGTCACAGGTTCGAATCCCTCCAACTTTTCCTTACCTATGGTGAAGTTGGGAAAGGCAAACCTGCCACTAAGAGATCAATAGCCAGGTGGATTGTCTCTTGTATCCAATTTTGTTATCAGAAAGTGGGCAGAGCCCCCCCCAGTTTGAGGGCTCATTCTACCAGGGGTACAGCTGCGTCTCTAGCTGCTGCCAGAGATATCCCTTTATTAGAGATTTGCCAGGCTGCTACTTGGAAAATGTACACACTTTTACCAAGCATTACTCCCTGGATGTCCAGGCCAGGAGAGATGCTCAGTTTGGCACAGCTGTTCTTCAGAGCCTATTCCCTAGTAGGTTCTGCCCCTCCTCCATGGAGGTACTGCTGTGTATTCTGCTAATGTCTATAATATAGCAAGACTTCATGTTGTTTTGAAGAAAAATTACTCACCTTAGTAATGTTGTTTTTTCTAATGGAGTCTTGCTATTGTAAGACCTCTCCAACCTGCCCCTCTCAGAACCTCTACTTGGTGGGGTGCGGGCAACTTAGTGTGGGCACTGCTTATGTCCTGTTAGCATTTGTCCCCTTTGGGACTTTGGGGGTGTGTATGTGATGCTGCGTGTGTTTTATTATATACTTATGTTCCATTTTCATATTATTAGAATTGTGTTAGTATTTCTGGTCCCTGACTTGAGTCTTGGGTTGGGACCATCAGTGGTTTGTTATTATTTAGGTAGCCATTTGGCTAGTGTAGGTTACAGCTTCCACACAGACCTTAGTGAGTTTGACTCGTAAAGATCTGACAGTTCAAGTTTGAAATGACACAGATAGAGCTGCTCTCGTGCCAAAATTCTATTTTGGAATGATTTTAACCATTTCATTCCGGGGCAGTTCTAGAGCTGGATCAAACTGCTAATGTCTATAATATAGCAAGACTCCATTAGAAGAAACAACATTACTAAGGTGAGTAATTTTTTCTTTTCCTTCATGTATCAATTCACATAAAAAAATCTAATTGAAAAAATATTTTTAAACGTTTCTTTTTATATTTTATTTATACCATTTTTAATATAGTTCATAATAGCAATAATACACTCCAAAGTGTGGTATGTCATGGGATATCATCACTTCTCAGCTACATGAGGCACTCGGCCTGCGACTTTATGCCTTACAACGCACCCGAGGTGTGACGCTATCCCATGATATACCACACTATGCCATGTATTATTGCTTAATTCTAAAAATTTTTACTATTTTATGAATGTTTTAAATGTAATAATCCACTCCAGGTGTGCGTTAATGCTGTAATAACCTCACTTCCTGAGTGGTTGAAGGCCCTCGACTATGCTCCTCCTCAGGCCTCACAACCCAGCCAGGTTGCTTGGTTTTACAACCTTGCCGCACATCTGACAGTGGATTATTCCTAGAACAAAAAGGGCAGTTTGTTGTTTTGTGTTGCTCCTTCCCTTGCCCCTGACACTCAACCCCTTTAGGTGTTTCAGCCTTGCTGTCCACTAGACTGACCCCTCACTGCCACTCATGGTCTCCAGATTCCCACAAGTGCAGTTTAAAAAAATATATATATATATATATTTTTAAACTGTACACCAGGACCGGCAAGCAGAGATAAACACATCTTTTCTTTTGTGGTGGGCAGAGGGATATGTGTACATAGAGGAACAATGTGAGCAAACTAAGAAGGAGAAATAATAAAGCTATGTAGGAATAGCAAATAATACCAAGATAAAGATGCGCTGTAAACAGAGTACACAGAATCAAAACAATTATTGACATGCATTAATTGTCCTTACAGGGCTGTGTTTACATTCTGATCTGCCAAAGGCATGAGTCATGCATTACTGGACGATAGAACAGTGCACCATAAAGCCACTTCACACGCACGGTGCACCTGCGGCATTCATGGACCATGGCTGCCATGAACATGTCTGCAGCAATGCTGTGGTGGGGGGATAGCTTTGCTAGGAACTGAGCTTCCAAACTGAGCTTCCAGTCAGGAACAAAACAGTCCTCCACAAGGAAGACAACCTCAGGGCACACTTTACTTCTGAATTAGATTCATAGCAATATCCCCTGTGATATGGCACACTTGTGGTTATCTTAGTAACTAATAATGACAGGTCAGCACATACAGTTTTGGTTCGCCTCTGACACAGCAATGTCTATCCTGGGAGACAGGGTGACACCTCTCAGCCGGCTGTGTACAACTTACAAAAGAAATAGTGATTCACCCTCTTTTTTGATGTAGTGAATGCAGTTATTGTGAAGAGTGACATGCAAAATGTACTACTGAGAACAACTGTTTACTAGAAAAGTTGAATGGCTAGGCTCCCGAGAGGCCATGTCTACTCACAGTGGCTGAATGTATTGCCTCACTGTTGGGTATGTAACATGGTCAATATAATGTATGTCTGTGTGCTTGTCTCTATTAAATTTTCAATGAAAATCATTTTTCAATAAAAAAGATTAACTGTGGAAATAAAACAGGAGTCAGTGCACACACACATGACTAAAATGAATACATTTGTAAGCCAATACTGTGAAACATGCCCCTTATTGCAAACAAACGGAGGACTAGCATGAAACTGCTTTTAGTGCCTTGTTCAGCAGTGCAAGGTCTGAACTCAGTTGCATAGCTGCACTTTGTGTACTTTTGCAGTTTGCATCCAGGATTTCCATATACCAGTTGAAGGAACACTTTCCTTTTATTATCCCTTTTTCCTGGATCTTCCTGATGTTTCCCCTGGTAACCTCACCACAGCCACACCCATCCTCCAATTGGAAAGGTGAGTGAGCAACTGCCTTCCTTGCAGACAACAACGCTGCTCTTTGCTTGGCCAGTAGGGGTGCAGAAAAGCAAAGTATTCTATGTTGCCCCTTCCAAAACTGAGTGCCTCAACTCTGTGACATGCTCAGCCTCACCCCCATGTCCCACCAGCTCTAACATGGAATTCTGGAGTTTGTACGTGAACCACAGTCTCCAAGGTGATAGCTCCTATCCACAGAGCATGCCAAGCCAATGTGGGTGAGTACTTTTTTTAGTTATACTTTTTGCAGCTCGGCCTGACCTTACCCCACCAGGCAGACCCTGCCACTTATCCTCTGGGAATTTCAACCTCATGAACTTGCCCCCCTAGTGGTGGGGACCATCTGAGCTGGTACCAACCCTCTGCCTCCTCCAGTGTACATTGAAGGTTCATGGTGCATGGGCCATTTTCTCCCGAGCTCCCCCGCCCCCCACAAGGCATCAACATGCTAGGAGGTCCAAGCAGTGCGCACACTATATGTGCTTCCGCAGGCCTCAGTCGACATCCTCCCTCCCACATCCACCACCCAACTGCAGCAGTAGTGGCAGCCATCCCTCCCTGGAGGAAGAGAACATCCTCTTGGATTCTCAAACTTCCTTCCTTCCCCACCCCACCCCCGCCCTGGCCGAATATGGCAGGCCGAGCTTGTTTCCAACCTCGGGTCACTGCTGTCTTGAGCAGTAGTGCTACTGCTGCACCAACAAGCCAACCATGGATGCATAGCTTTTATGGCAGGACCACCCCCCAACTATGCACTTCACCTCGCTGACCCAGGGTCCTTTAACAACCCTGGAGATACTAACCAAGCATTGTAAATTCCTGTACGATGCAACCATGTAAAATTGTCTTAATGTGGTGTTCAGCTCTGTGTAATATGTTCAAAACTGTCCATTGTGTCCAAAATGTGCCAATTTTGTATTGACATGGAGCCTTTGACTCAAAGGATTGTAATTCTGAAACTTCAATAAAATAAAATAATGTCTCCTCCATCCCCCCCAGCTACCAACACTCATGTAGAAGTGGCTCTTGCATGCCACGGATTGTAGCTGCACCTCAGACACCCCCCACCACCACCACCACCAGCATGCCTTCCAATCTGGTTGCTTGCTTAGCTCTGCAGAAAGGTCCGGATCAGGTCAGGTGACACTGTAAAGGTCTGACCAGCAGGGACGGGACTTGGTGAATTCTGCAGGCACCCCACCCCATCCCCAATATGTGGCATTATGTATTTTGAGCATCCCGCAGACTTCATTAATCCTGAATGCACTTTATCACTAGTGTGTACAAACACTCTGCTGTTACAAGAAACCTGAGTTTAAGTGCTGGCACTAACAACATCAATTTAAACATGCAGCACAAAGCATCAATCTCAGGGCAACAGGAACAGTGGAACGGAGGGGTTTTGTTCTCACAGAGCAGTTACAGTAAATGTGAGGATTTAGTTTGAGAAAACTTCGAAAAACACAATATTTAGACCCACTCTAGCTTATATTCTATACATTTTCTACATTTTTTTCTTTGTTCTTTATTGCTAGGTAATATGCAAGGCAACAGGAGCTTTGTCATCCAGATTTCATCTGCACCTGCTGTTTGAAATCCCAAGCCATTGTTTGTGACATTTTTGCTTTGTTGTTGTGGAAAACGTGGTAATGTTACAAATAGTGGGTTATGATTTCAGTAAAAGATTAAGCAGTACAATTAGAGCTGACCCACAGGCACAGCGGTAGCGTTACCCTTTGCTATGCCAGTGACCCAGTTTTGGGAATGAGCCTGAGTTGCTGGAGGGCCAGCCGGGGAGAAGGAGGAGGACTGAGTATTCCAGAGGATGCTCTCCTCCTCGGGAGGGAGGTCTGCCAGTCTCCACTGTGCTACTGCCACCTGGGTGTTCACAGGTGGTGGTGGTGCAAGCTTGAGCTGTGAGAGGATGGGAGGGAGGATGCTGACTGCCGCAACACACATGTCACCATGCACCAGTGTGAACGCGCATGTTCACAGAAGCCAGGTCATGTCCTAGGGGGATAGCAGAAAAGGCAAAAATCCTGGGTGAAGAATGCAGGGTGAAGCAGTATGATGCCAACTCAGATATACTGCCGACCATGGTGTCCACCATCAAACTATGATAAATTCCATCAGGGATACAGTGCCACCCCTCCAAAAGCTCTGCCCTGGGGTGACAAGCAAGGGAGGAACAGGTGATGGTGGTGGTGGTAAATCCTGGGGAAGGTGGGTGCCAGGGCTAGGAGCCAATGAGGGGCCACCTGAGTGAATGGGGACAAAGCATAGTAATTTTTTTTTAAAAAGTAGCACAATTAGATCAACTGGAAGCGACAATGATCCTATTTCTGTACAATGACCTTAGTAACGAAGAGCAACAGGAACAGAAATACTGGACAAGTGAGCCTGCCTGTCTGTGCAATAGCAGCACTGCTGCCTGCAACATTGGCAACCTGGGTTCTAGAACAAGCCCAGCTCATCAGAGGGCTGGCAGGAGGAAGCAGGACTGAGCACCCCACAGGTCATTCACATTCTGGGAAGGAAGGGGTTGCTGCTTCCATTGCAGTGCTGCCACATGGGTAACAATGGAGACAGAGTGGAAGAATGGACATCGGCTGGGTACATGGATGATGTGTCATCATGTGCCCCTGCTCTCTAAGCACCATGCATGCTGATGTCCAAGGTGCCAGGAGAAAAAGGAAGAAAGCACCATGACCATGTGAGGATGAGGCTGGGTTTCCCCCAAGTAGTTCTTACACAGTCGACTACAGTATCCACCATGCTGTTAATCACAGGCCAGAACTGAATGAGTGACATAGAGGTGTAAAGTATCATATCCAATAGATAGCAGCATTGAAGAGCAACCAGGTTTGGGTGCTCATTGACTCAAGTGGTCTGCTTAGGGATCCAGGCTCTCAGCAATCTGCCATGGCTCCCATCAAGGCTGCACAGTGCAGTATGGTAGGTGATGGGCTCCCCACACCAAGATGGTTTTAGTAACGGAGAGGACAAGTGAGGACTCTGGACCTTTTCAACCCATGTGAGATTACAAACTAGGATGCCAGTTAGTGTCAGCTATGATGGTGATCATCACATTTGGACACTTGTACTCCTGGTTGTGGACAGAAACTAACAGAATCTGTGGCACATAAGGCTTGGAGAAACCATATGAGGACAACAAGGCAACACAAGCAACTTGATGGGGCACCCTTTCCCAAAGTCTCAGGTTGTTTTACAGAGAACACATAAAGACAGTCTAAGTTAAAATAATAATTAATAACGAACAATTCACAAATATTTTACCTCTTACAAATTATCGATTTTCCACAATATTTTTTAGACAAATATCATAATACTCTTTTGATATTGTGACATGTCTCACTGTTCGTATTTAAACAGGATACAATTATTGGTTTACTCAACAAAGCAGTAATCCATATCCCCCCAACCCCCAGTGGACAAAAGTGCAAACCGAATCTTACAAGGGGGCATGGAATTATTGCAAAGATAGTGAGCCAAGTGCCACATTACCTCTAACATATGTCATGTTCCTGACCAAGCAGTACTGTGTAGTCAGGATAAAATGACTGATGACATCATTTCATGCATTTGTTTACATATACTGTAGTTATTTGTCTGAGCTAACTATACTCAGAGTCTGCCAGCTGGGGTGTCAGGTGACCTTCCTGCCCCATCAACCACTAGCCTGTCGTCCTTACCTTTTGGGAAGTCCCAAGGTGCAGGACATCTTTTATCCAATCAACTGTCTGTTTGTTTTTTCTTAACCCAGTCCACCTTCCTTCCTATGAGCACCTTAGCCCCGTTTCCCCAACACCCGCTGAGACTTACCTGCAAATCGTCTTACCCCCAGGGCTTGCCCTGCCCCCGGTTGGGTACGCAGGGTTCCTCAAGCCCCACATTTGAATTGACCCAGTTCAGGCTGGCATGCCCAGCTGGTTGGGTGTGGGGCCTGCAGACACTCATAGTCATCCTGCTGCCAGTCACTTTTCCCAGTTTTCATCCCCCAGGGACACATGGCGTGCAAGGACATCGTGGTGCATGCCACATGCTCCCTTGCAACATGCACTGACCTCTGTCATGCCTCCCTACTTTCTTGGCCCAGGCTGCCTTGCCTCCAGCTTCCACAAGGGGCAAGAAAACTGCCAGAGTCTGCCCAAGCTCCCCCTCCCCTGGAAGAAGGGAGCAGTCCTATGGACAGTTGATCCTCCCCGGCCAGCCCTCTAACACCCCAAATTGCTTCCGAACCTGGGTTGTCGGCATCACAAGCAGTAGCACTAATGCTGCGCTGATGGGCTGGCTGACTGACATTTTTTTTAGTTGTACTTTCCTGGTTTTCCTGGCTCCTCCAATCAAGCCATATCTGACTGCCTCGCATGCAAAAACAATCAGTCCCTGAGGAGGAGAAAGCTCCCTTGGCCCACTGCATGGGTCCATGTGACATTACTACTTGGCCCCAGCCTACCCCAGGCTGGGAAGTGCTGACTTGATCAGCACCACTCTGAGCTAAGCCCCCCAACTCTGGCTCTTGAATTACTCTTGAACCTGAGTCACCAGCATGGTGTAACTCCCCTACAAATGGGGGTTCCTGAAAAGTCTTCCTCAAGCTTGCCTAAATGCTCCTGCCAGGCTGGTGTCCTACATTTTAGCAGTTTAAATGTGATTGCCAGAGAGTGCCTGTATAGCCTCTGTTTACTGTCTCTTTAAGAGCTGCCTGGATTGCAGTTATAAGTAATCTGAGAGGGAGCTCTGTTGAAAGATGTAACTATTTGCTGAAAATCATTTATAGTGATAATGATAATGTAGTTTGTCTAACCTGCCTTTTTTGCAGCAAGAACTGTTTTGTTTATCCCCACCATTTTGACCCGGAACTGCTGAATTGGACCAATCAGTCTGGTAGGACCTAAAATGGAGCTACAGGAGCTGTCAGGAGTCAAAATCTGTAGAATTTGTAGTTTTGGGCTTTTGGCACCCTTTTGCAACTGAAGGGGGAGCTGTTGCTTTGACTGACAGCTGAATCAGCCAACCGAACCTTTTGGATCTGAGGGAAATCCCCAAGTTGCCTGCTATTTAAGGCAGATCTAAGTTGGGAGCTGAAGAAGAAAGAGCTCAAGTGATTTTGAGCAGCAATCTTGAGTGGATTCACATGGGAGAACTGTGAAAGGGCTGAGTTTTTGGCCTACATGTCTGCCTGCTGCCCCTGAGAGGGAGAAAAGAGGATTATTTCAGACTAAATACAAGTTTGTGAGAATGAAGTAAGCCACTGATTTTCTACCAGGCTCATACCTGGAGAAGACCAAAGATTTTGCTGAATGCAATCAGCCTGTCAGGATTTCCAGATGCTTTTGAATCCCCGGTTTGTGCAGAGACTTTGCGATTGTGACCAGAGAGCGGTTTGCCTGGTACAGTAGAATTTCCTTACATGTAAATGTGCTGTGCATTGAAAGTGGGTCATGATTTGGTTCCCCACAGTGTGAACTGTGTTCTGCTTGCTGGAAGCTGTATACAGCCAAAAACGGACTGTATCCGAATTTGTCTCCATTTGGCCGGGGCCTTGCCACACTGGCCCAATCAAACTACCTGCTGCACAGAGAAAGCCATCGATGAGAGACCTGCCTGGGGATCAGCCCCCTGCTCCATGCTTGAACAGGAACAATGCCTCGGCGAGTTGTGTGGACCCCACTTCTCCTGCCACTCCAGATTAACCACCTGCTGTCTCGATTTTCGTCTAGGCTGTGTTCAGTCTTGGGTATCGTGAGTAATCATTAGGGTAGCTCCTTGCAACAACAGCCTAATCTAAAAGTGTGTCATCTGATTGTCTTGTTGTTTTCTTTTCACGAACTGAGCCCTCCAGCTCCGGATTACAAATAGTGTGCGTTGTGCATGTTGTTTTCTTCTATCACAGGGCCCCAACCAGCTGCAACGTTCCTGGCTAGCCCACCGTTCTCCATCTGGGTACCCAAAGTGTGTGACTGTTTATGGTCCCTAAAGTGCATGCATAACTGTTTGAATGATAGTCTTTAAGCAAATTAACCTGATTATGCCCCTCCCTTGTTCAAGTCCCTTAAATAAATCAGATCTAACTCTTTTTTGCATTTACCCTGACTGTGGTTCCAGTTTGTGCAAGAGTACTGTACTGTTATTTGCTGTGAATAACCTTGTTTTACAGGGGGTACCCAGGGCCGAGCCAGAAGAACGTCCTGGTGGTAAGTGCAAACAGTGTGGGTGCTTGTGTGGTGTATCAGGGGTATTGTGAAACTGATTATTGTGTATTGTTCTGGCCACTAGTAAGGAAAGGGGGTGGTTACAGTGTCCCGGAGGGCTATGCCCAGGTTAGCTTGACCACTACCAACCCTGACCTCTGGGTGTAGGCACCCGTTTCAGAACTCAGGCCCCTTAACCTGCTACTAGCCCAGCAAGCAGGGGTAGAAACCCTTGGGATAGTGCCACCTAGGGGGTTACATCTTGGAGGTTCATCACTGGGATTTTGTGCCTTCTAGTGGCCAAAAATTATGAATCATTGTTAAAGATTAATGACTACCCCAGTAGAAATGGCTGTACACCAGTTGGTGGGGTGGTGTACTGGGCAGGAGATCGACCCCCAAAATGCTCTGCTTATACTGGATATTCCCCTGGGTACCAGTAAGAGACACTGTAGGGGAAATACTCTCCAAAACTGAATTTTTAAAAAACCCTGTGGTGGTGGGTTGACAGGCTGATTTGATCACCCAAACTTTCATAGCCTTAGTAGAGTGTGGTGACCTTGTGGACAGCTCTAAAATGCTACAGACCAATCCCCCAGAAGGGGTTCCAGCTGCCTGGAGAGTGATAACAAAAGACAGTAAAGACCCCAGGGAGGATGAGTTCCCACCATTATCTGAGACTTTTGAGGAGAAATTTGCTAAGTTGTTGCTGGAGGAAGGGAAAACCATAGAGGACTGTAAGAAACTATTCCTGCCACCCGGGGGTGTTCCTTCCCCAACACCTCCTCCCACACCAGCACCTGTTACTACCCCACCTTCTGTGTCCATGCCAATGCTGGCCTCTATATCTGTATCTACCATTAGTCACGACTCCTACCAAAGGCTGAGAATCTTCTCTGGCACCCTCCCTACCCCCTAGGGGGAGGATGACTGGGAGACCGGGATCAACTATTTTGTCCCCTTGGTTCTCAAGTGGCAGTGTGCGGAGGCTGAGAAGTGGAAAAGAATCATAGAAAGTTTGAGGGGCCATGCCCTTGAAGCCATTACATTTTTGAAGTCCACGAATCCTGATGCATCTGCTCAGAAGTACCTGTCTGTACTTGAAGGCAATTTTGAGAGCATTGAGTAAGGGGAGACTTTGATGTGGAAATTCCAAGGTACCAAGCAATGGAAGGGGGAAAGTTTGTCTGCGTATGTTACTCGCCTAGAAAGAGCTCTGCAGAAAGCTTACCGGAAAGGTGGGGTAGCCGCCAGTGATTTGAACCATTTGGGGCACATACTGCAATATGCCAAGCATTCTAAATGGCAGATCCTCCAGTTAAGGCTCCAGGATAGGAGAAGTAACCCACCTGACTACTGTGACTTGATAAAAAAAAAAAAACTCTGGTAGGTAGAAGGTGAAGAGGGAGATTGTAATTATGACGTGAGTGCAGCCCAAGTGATCATGGCACCAGAAGGCCCTTCCGAAATGGAGACCACTAAGAGTGTCCCGCCATGGGCTAAATGGGAAGGAAGTCAGGAAAGTACAACCGGGTGCGTTCGCTGAGGTATCCTCTGCTGACAGAGACCCTGGTCCCTGTCAGAACGTGACTTTTATGGGAGTGGGGGTGCACCTTCAGGCATCATCTACTGGGGGTGGCTTCTTGTCTGAGCTCAAGGAATTGACTGCCACCCTAATGGAACTTTTAAGACATGTACACTACCTGCATAAGTCAGATCACAATCTCCCGTCAATGCTCCAGCATCCCCTGCTATGTTTTCCCCAAGGATGCCCTGAGAGCGTGTCATAATTGCAGCAAGGATGACCATATGAAGAGGGAATGCCAGTCTCAGAAGGACTTAGAGAAAGTGGTGAACCAGCTTCAAGGAGAGTTTCGGAAAACGATTCAGTGGTCAAGGGGTGCACAAAATGACCGCAGTAGAAGCATTGGCCATCCTAACTCAAACCCCGCTGAGCCTAAATCACCTGTCTAGGCCCCTGCTGTTGTCCCTCCAGACTGGTCCAAGATAGTGGGCCCTTCAGTGGAGACTAATGTGGCTGGGAATGGTATTCCTACTCAGGCTGTGTTTGACAGTGGGTCACAAGTGACCATAATGTTTCAGGACTGCTATGACAAACACTTATCTGGTGTGCCCTTTCAATCCCTGGAAGGCCTACATGTATGGGGGCTGAGCGACAAGTCTTATCCATGTCTAGGATATGCCCACCTCTGGTTGTCTTTTCCTGCAACTGTCACTGGCGTACAGGAGCAAGTAGAGACACTGGCCCTAGTGTGTCCCCCACTGGACTATATGATGGGGTGCCCTTGTTAACTGGAACAAATGCCCATATGTTTGGGAGACTGGCACAACTCTGTCATGAGAAACAAGGGCAATGGACTGGGAGGGCCCTGAGAATTCTGGCTCTGATCAAGAGGGCCAATGATTTGCAACAGAAACCCGAGGAAGTAGACCAGAATGAACTGGTGGGGATCGTGTGGAAGAAGGATCCCGATTCAATGGTACTGGCCCCAACGCCCAGTGTACCATTCAAGGGGAGCTCCACCTCCAGAAAGATGTCAAGAACAAAATACTGATGTTGGATGTGCCAGGCGATGGAAAATTGCCAGAAGGATTATTGGCCAAGCCCAGCATCTTGCCTGCTCATGCCCATGCCTATGCACGATGAGTGATGGTCCAGATTTACAATGTGTCAGATCGGGAGATCTGGGTGAACAGAGGGTGCACCCTGGCTATGGTATACTGCACAGACACTGCAGTATTGCCCAGCGACAAGCACCCTGGTGAGAAAGAGTGTGACCCCAAACTTGTTTGACTTTGGTGACTCCCCGTTGCCAGCTGAATGGAAGGCTAGAATTAGAAAGAGACTTGCCCAGAGAGACCAGGTGTTTTCATTGAAGGAATGGGATGTGGGATGTGTCCAGGGTGTGGAGCATCTCATACGCCTGCACGATGAATAGCCATTTCAAGAGGGGTCCCAACGCCTAGCCCCAGCAGACATAGATGATGTGAGAAGACACCAGCAGGTAATGCTCGCTGCTGGCATGATACAAGAATCCAGAAGCCCATATGCCTCTCCCATTGTGGTTGTGCATAAGAAGAATGGGTCTGTGAGGATGTGTGTTGATTATCGAACCCTGAACCGGCAGACCATCCCAGATCAATACACTATGCCTCCTATACAAGATGCCCTGGACTGCTTGAATGGGAGCAAATGGTTCTCGGTGTTGGATCTTCACAGCGGATACTACCAGATCCCGATGGCCCCGGAAGACCATGAGAAAACAGCCTTTATCTGTCCATTGGGGTTCTATGAGTTTCTGAGAATGCCACAACGGATAACGGGTGCCCCGGCCACCTTTCAGCGACTGATGGAACGTGCTGTAGGAGATTTGAATTTGCTGGAATGCCTGGTGTACTTTGACGATGTCATTGTGTTTGGGAGCACCTTAGAGGAGCAAGAGAACTGACTGTTTAAAGTCCTAGACTGACTGGAAGACTTCGGCCTCAAGCTGTCCATTGACAAGTGCCAGTTTTTCCAAACCTCCGTGAAGTATGTGGGGCACATAGTATCTACAAAAGGGATAGAGACTGATCCCAGTAAGGTTGAAGCACTGACTACTTGGCCCCAGCCCCATAATCTAAAAGAACTACAACATTTCCTGGGGTTCTGTGGCTACTACCACAGGTTCATAAAAGACTATTCCAAGGTGACTCGCCCACTCTTGAACCTTACACAGGGTTACCTTCCTACCAATCGTAAATACAAAAAATGGGCCGCTAAAGAACCAGAAAAAGTATACTTCCACCCAGGTGAACTCTTCGGGCCCCGCTGTACACCTGACTGTGAAGCATCCTTTCATGAAATCATATACCAGCTCACCTATGCCCCCATCCTCGCCTATGCTGACCCCACCAAACACTATGTGCTGCATACAGACGCTAGTCTACAGGGTCTAGGAGTGGCGCTGTATCAAGACCATGAGGATGACCTGAGACCAGTAGCTTTCGCCACTAGGAGCTTGACCTCATTCGAACGAAACTACCCTGTGCATAAGTTGGAGTTCCTTGCGCTAAAATGGGCCATCATTGACCAGTTTCATGAATACCTCTATGGGGCAAAGATATTGGTGAAGACTGACAATAACCCTTTGACCTATGTACAGACTTCAGCTAAGTTAGACACCACTGGGCACCGGTGGCTTTCCGCATTATTAACCTATGATTATGCTGTCAAATACAGACTGGGCCTGAACCATATTGATGCTGACGCCCAATCATGAAGGCCAACTTCCAAGAGTGATTGGGTCAGGCTATCTGAACCTGACATTTGAGCATTGTGCCAAAAGTTTGACAGAGATGAACATATGTCTGCGGACTCAGTGGACTGGTTAGTAGATTGCATTGGCCCTTCTGACACCTGCATACCAGCTGCTTATTGCCACTTCTCGGCTCCAGACATTAGTGCACTACCTCAATTTGACAATGACAGCATTCAGTGGGCTCAATCCCAAGATCCTATGATTCAGCCAGTACTTGTTGCCCTGCGTGCGGGGAAAGATGCGTCTAAGTTATGTTCCAATGACTTGCGAACTGCTTTATTGTTTAAAGAAGGCCCCAGATTGAAATTGCTCAATCAGTTGTTGTATAGAGATGTAACCCCCAGGGGGCGCTATCTTAAGGGCTACTACCCCTGCCTGCTCAGTTGATAACAGGTTGAGGGGCCTGGATCCAATGGCGGGTGCCTCCACCTAGAGGTCGGGGTTGAACAGTCAAAGGCGACCTGGTCACAGCCCTCTACTCACTGCAACCCCCTTTCTTCCCACTAGTGGCCCACAAGTCAATCACAGTACCCTTGCAATACCCTTACCCCAGAATTGTTTCAGTCAGCTTGGCCCTGAGGACCCCCTGTATAGTAAGATGCAGTTAGACAATGACCACCTGTACAGTAGTTCAACGTAGACACACAGATCAGTCAGTATACCTTTGCAAAACAACCAATCTGATTTATTTTAGGGGGAGATAACAAGGACCGTGGGAAATCAGGTTAATTAGCTTACCACTCTAAAATATATAATATATATATATATATATACACACACACCTAGGGCACTGTGCACAGGCCTAACCTATAAGTCACTGTCTCTGGGTACCCAGGCAATAGAAGGCTAGCCTCTCGATGCAGCTGATTGGGGCCCTGACGCAGAAAACAAGCATTTGATTCCTAAGAGGATTAAGTAGAGCCAGCAGGCTCAGTTCATGTAGCCAGTAACGTAGCCAGACAAATCTTGCCCTCACTATGAACATCTGATAGGGAGCTACCTTGAGTTAGTACTCACAACTCTAGCAGCAAGATCGCTCTCACACCCCTCGCAGGACCGAGCCTGGAATTCAACACTTCTCCACACATTTATATGAAGAGCAGAGGGGTACCATACCAGGCAGCTGCTGTATAATCCTGATTGCTTTCACACAGAACACCGGGCCCAAACGATGCAGCTTCACTTGTCCTGACAGACCGAGCGCGATTGAAGCAGATTCTCCAGTCCTCTACAGGGTGATGCCTGGTAGGTAGCTTTGCACTGCCTCCTCTGACCGCTGCCCAGCCGGATTTAGTCCAACACTTGCTGCGCTTCACTCTGCCGAATTCACTTTCACACGCTGCCTGCGGAATTCAACAACGCAGGAGCCCAGAGCTCTTTCCTCACTCACCAACACAACGACTCTGCCCCTTGGCAATTTGGTCAAGGACCTTCAGTTCTGGCACCACCTGATCCCATTAGTGGGCTACAGATGCCAGTCACTTGTGTTGGTTCCCCATTGGTGCAAAAAGGGGCCGAAGTCCAGAACTCCATATCCCAGAATTACTAACTGTATCCCCTATGGCCAGCCAGCTTCAAAATGAGTCCCGATCCTGGTTGGCTCAACAGATCTCCATTTTTGTTGCCCCTCATTTACCATTGGCCCAGTTCAATAGTCCAGGTCCAAAATGGAGGGCCAAGCACAAAGTCCCAGCTGCAAAGGAAGCAGGTTAGACAAACTGTAATTTCACTAATACTCTGAACGCATTATAGCCAAACAGCTACATCTATTCGGCAGCTCTTTTCCACTTGGGCGACTACAAAATGGGAAGATTTCCCAAGCAACTCATGCGAGATTGAGTAAAGAAACCCAGTGCACCACCCACACAACCATGGAAGCCTGCGAGCAGGCAGCTCTTAAAGGACAGTGGAGGCTTTAAAACACTCAACCAGCACCCATTTTGGCGACATTCATAAACACCAGTTAGGCAAGGGCTCCTAACAGCTTTTAGAATCCCCATTTGTAAGGGGTTACACCCTTCCTAGCCTGGAAAGAACTTGGCATCCAAGGCTACAGTTACCCTTAAATCACTTTAAGGCAAACTGTTTCACTGACAGAACATCAGACTTTTGGTTGCATACGTTGGTACTGTAATACACAGGTTACGATTGTTTATACAACATTACACATACAGACAACCTTTTTCGTTTATAACTCAAATTACCTCCTGCTCATGACACTTGGGATAGAAGGAGCACTTCCCCATCAACTATCTAACGAGCAATACTTTAGAGCAGTAGCACTATATACTCAGAGGAGTAACACTAACAGTTGGCATCATTTCCCAGAAACTAGTTTGGGCAAGGGCTGGGGACACGTACACCCCTTATGGACCACATTCAGGCAGATCCACAGGCTGGCCCAGGAATTCATAACTCTCACTACAGGCCATACTTCTTGGCCAGTGCATCTAGGGGTCTCGGAAAAACCTGCTGCAGGCCCCGATTCCATTTCAGCCTCACTTAGGTTAGTAGTGAGAACCTCCATAAGAGAAGGGGACCCAGGGCCCATAGTACTTTCGGGAACAGGACCCTCTATGTCAGGACCCACACTGCTTGGTTCAGCTAGGGACATTTCTGGCACTACCGGGGTGCTATCAGGGTACTCAAAGTATTCTTCTTGCTCTGGCATATCAGTAGCTGGCTCCCCCACATCACTTCCTTCTTCTGAAAAGTCAGATAGCTCAGCCAGGCCAGACAGTTCAGCCAGACTCAAGATCCCACCTCTTAGTCTTTGGCACTCACTTCATCCTCTGGGAGCATGGGCTCCAGAGACAAAGTTAGAGAGCTCAGACAGTCAGGAAGCCAACTTTGTCCCCAAGTTAATGGGGATTGCCCCTAAACAGTTAGCTCAGTTCATAAGAGGGTAATATTCAATATTATCCTCACTGTCCTCAGACACAGACTGTTGATCAACTTCATCAGAGGGGTGGAGAAGGCCTCTTTAGTTGGATTTCTGAGGAGTCAACCAATCTTGATTTCTTCTTGGCAGCAGCTCTAGTTATAGGCCGGAGCGCATGGGAGAGTTCAGCTTCTCTCAAAATTTGTCCAATTTGCAGCAAGTGATTTCTGTGTATAGTTTCACATCTTTGGAATTGTTTTCAAGCACGCATTCATATACAGGTAAATCTTCATTTTCCCACCAATATGAGGAGATGATGCCATCTGTCAGCGATCTTATGTTTGCCAACAATCCAAATTCTCAATAGCACTCTGTCCCCTTCTCTCAGTTCATTGCTTTCACTTTCTTATTATACCTTTCCTTATTGGCCAGGTTTCATTTAGCAGCCATGAATACAGCTGAAGTTTGTAGGCATGACTGAGTTGGGCCTTCAACTTTTGCACATACTGTGATGATTAACACCGAGACACCCATCAGGAGAAACTCAAACAAATATCTACTGACACCTGCTTCCTTCAAACATCAGTCTATATGGGGAAAACCATCAGCTCACTTTTGGTGCAGTTGTAGGCATGTACCAAGGCAGCTGATCTGCAGCTCCATCTAGGTTTGTCTTTGGGTGCAGTGTACCCAACATATAAACTAAAAGTGCACTTGAACCTTTCCAGGTTGGAGATAGCACTGAGGATGAGTAAGGTGGTTATTGCACTTCCGTACCACCCACAAGGATAGCATTTCTTTAATCAGGCGACTTTAAAAATCTCTCACTGATGGAATGAATTAAGCTGAGGCCCATAGTGAACAAAGAAATTCTCAACAAGTGCTTTAGGACCTGGTTTACTCTGATCTTTAATGAGAAGAACTGCAGACACCGGGTGAAATGATCAGTAACCACCAATATATTGCTGATGTTCTTCAGATAGGGTTTCAGACCAGGAAATCGATACAACCCAATTCCATGGGGCACTAGTAGTAATGTTGACCAGAGGCAGCCCTCTCGAGGCAGGGCCTTTCTTTGTAAGACGGCCACAGGTCCTGATATACTGTTCCACATCAGCACTCATTTGGGCAAATAAAATCAGGACCGCGCACTAAGTCAAGGGTTTGGTCTATGCCGAGATGTCCCAGCTAGATTATGCAGGACCTTAGCACCAGCTCTCTAAAACAGTAGGCAACACAGTTGTTGTTTGACTACTAAGCCTCTTTGCCCGGTATCCCCTGTACAACAGTCTATTAATCAGTTTCGACTTTGGTCCTTCTTTGTACAAAGGAAGCAGGTTCTCAGGTCAGAGGAACACAATTTTGCACATCTCTCCTCCTTGCAAGCTTCCAAAACAGGGTTTATCATGCGATCTAGGATTGAGCCTGTTGGAGATATCATTATTGAACTGTGGCAGTGCACTAGTGTCTAATGCAGAAAAATGACAGTAAGCAGCAATTAAACAGTTCTCAGATGGCCCCAAGGTCCAATTACGCAGTCCATACAGCATCAGGAGACACCTGTTCCTCTCTGTCGAATTTTTGGAAGGTCTGATGTCAGGTTCTGACAATCGGACCCAATCAACTCTCGGGACACAGGCTCCGGGAGGGCATCGACCATCTATATGGTTCAGGCCTGTTCTATATTCAACAGCGTAGTTGTAGGTTGACAACGCGAGGAGCCACCTATGGCCCGCGTCCGAAGCTTAGCTGAGTCTACACATAGGTCAGGGGTTGTTATCAGTCTTCACCAGTATCTAAGCACCATACAAGTAGTCATCAAAATTGATCAACAATGGCCCACTTCAGGGCCAGGAACTCTAGTTTGTGCAAAGGGTAGTTCTTTTCTGAAGGAGTCAAACTTCTGCTGGCAAAAGCTACAGGTCTTAGACTGGTTGGGTGTTCTTGATACAGTACGGCCCCCAACCCTTGCAGACTGGCATCAGTATGAAGAACATAAGGTTTAGCAGGGTCAGCATAGGCCAGCACTGGGGCATGAGTAAGTTGATATGTAATGTCATGGAAAGCTTCCTCACAATCAGCAGTCCAGCGGATGCCAAACACATCATTTGGGCAGAAATAATTTTTTTCAGTCCCAGATTGTAGTTTTCTTACACTTTTTATGGGTTGGGGGATACCCTTGCGTAAGGTTAAGCAGAGGGTGGATCACCCGAGAGTAGTCTTTAATAAATCATCTGTAATACCCACAAAACCCCAGTAACCGCTGCAGCTCCTTCAAGTTTTTTGGTTGGGGCCAAGTGGTCAAGCTTCTACTTTGAGGGTCAGTCTCTATACCTTCAGTGGATACTATGTGCCTCACATATTTTAGAGTTTGAAAAGAATTGGCACTTATCTATAGATAATTTGAGGCCCAAGTCTTCCAGTCGATCCAGGACTTTGAAAAGTCGACTTTCATGTTCTTCAAGGGGCTGCCAAACACTATGACATCATCTGGGTAAATCAGACATTCAAGCAAAATTCACATGTCCCTACAACCACGCTCCATCAAACGGCTGGAAAGTAGCAGGGGCACCTGAGATTCCTTGGGGCATCCGCATAAACTCGTTGAAGCCTAGAGGGCAAATAAAAGCAGTCTTTTCTCGATCCTCCAGAGCCATCAGAATCTGGTAGTATCCACTGTGAGGATCTAACACAGAGAACCATTTACAGCCATTTAGACAGTCCAAGGCATCCTGAATGCGGGGCATGGTGTACTGGTCTGGTATGGTCCACCGGTTTAGAGTACGGTAATCCACACACATCCGGACAGCTCCATTCTTTTTTCTCACTACCACAATAGGTGAGGTGTAGGGGCTCCTGGATTCTTGTATCACCCCAGCTGCAAGCATCTCCTGCAGGTGTCACCTTACATCATCTATATCAGCAGGGGCTAGGTGTCAAGATCACTCTTGGAAAGGTCCTCATCCTGTAGCCGGATGTGATGCTCAGCCCCTTGCACACACCCAACATCCCATTTCTTCAAGGAGAACACCTGTTCCCTCTGGGCGAGCCTTTCACTGATCCTTTTCTTCCATTCTGCGGGTAGTGGGGAATCACTGAAATCAAACAGCTCGGGGGTCACCCGGTCACCTCTCCAAGGAGTCTTGTTATGGGGCAGAACAGCAGTATCAGCGCAGTGCACCATGGCCAGAGTGCAACCCCGTCTCACTCGAATCTCTCGATCAGATACATTATGCACTTGAACCATTACTCTCTGGGCAAAGGCATGGGCTCTAGCAGGTAAGATACTGGGTTTAATCAACAACCCCTCTGGCAACTTTCCCTCACCAGGTGCATCCAGCATCAAAATCTTATTCTTAACATCTTTTTTAATCCGGACTTCCCCCTGCAAAATACACTGGGCATTTGGGGCTAATAGCAATGGTTCTGGATCCTTTTTCCAGATGACACCCACCAGGCCTTTGGGTTCCACCTGGCCAGCCTTTCTCTGAGTCTCATAGGCCTTCTGAATCAGGGCGGGTATTCTGAGAGCTTGCCCAGTCCTAGACATCTGTTTTTCAGAGCACAACTGCGCCAAACAACCAAACATGTGAGCATTTGTTCCAGTTAATAAGGGCACCCCATCATACAATCCAGTGGGGGGACACACTAATGCCAAGGTTTCCACTTGTTCAGCTACCCCAGCCATAGAAGTAGGAAAAGACAACCAGATCCGGATACACCCAGAATAAGGTTAGGCCTTATCACTCAGCCCCCAAACATGTAGTCCATCCAAAGGCTGCAGAGGCACCTCAGGCAAGTGTTTCCGATACCAGTCTTGGAACATAATTGTCACTTGAGAGCCACTGTCCAACACAGCCCGGGTGGGCACTCCATTCACTCTTCACGGTGGTCTCATTGAGGGCCCCAACATCAGACCATTCGAGGGTGGGGGCTTGGAGGTTGCTTGGGCATTGGCCCTGGTCACAAAACTCTTCCTAGGAGGCCCTCCCAGAGGCCTGGTATGGACCTTGCGATGCCAGGTGACTAGCCTGCTGTTGACCCTCCTTAAATTCTCTGGTAACCAGCACTCAGCCTGAAAGTGTCCATCCTCCCCACAATGGTAACATAACTTAGTATCTCGGGGATCTTTGTTGAGAGGGAGATATCTCGCCTGCTGGGGAGCACCATGGGTTCTGGAGGGCTCCTCTTGGCTAGGGTGTTTATTTCCAGATAATTCAGGTTCTCCAAACTTAACAGGGTGGGCAGCAGTTTGCTTTAAGTCCCTCACCAGTTCTCATAAATCTCTAATCTCGGCCCTCAAATCACATTCTTCCCGGGGGTTAGAGGAAACAGCATGCACCCCCACTCCTCCTTGGGCATCTGGGGTACAGGAAAATCAGACCCCCTCGAGAATTGGGTCTCATCTGGTTCACTAGTTCCAGGGAATTCTGACGCCGTTCACAACACCCATAGGGTTCCTCCTCTTCATCAGTCTACTTCTGAATCTCCCTCATCAATTGACAGTATTCGGGAGGAGGCAACCCATCGGTCGTGTAACTTTAAGTTTAACAATATCACACTGGAAAACCTAGACAGATTTCAAAATATGATCAGCGGACCTGGTTCAAGGCTGTAGTAGTTACCCCCAATAAGCTTTGCACATCTTTCCACCCTGGTGACAAAGGCTGACAATTTCTCATTCCTCCATTGTTTGGTGGACTTGAACTTCCATAATAAGTCTTCCCCGGTTTCTGTACTCCCAAACATCCCCTCTAAGGCAGAAAGGTACTCTACTGCAGTATCTTCGGGACTAGTAGTGCGCAAGAAACACATGGCCTCCAAAGCTGGGCCCCTGGGGCTCTCCATCAGTCTCTTTCATTTCTCCCACTCAGAGCACTGCCACTCCTGGACTAGAGGGGTAGCCTAGTCCATCCAAGCCTCTAAATCATCTTCCCCCGAGGGTACAGGCACAGTACCAGAAAAAAGTTTTAGTCTACGATAGGAGTCTAGCTGTATAGGGGGGACAACTAAGGAAGGGGAAGCCAGAATAGAACTCTTGGGGGGCCCGGGAGAGGTACCTGGGGAGGCTTGGGGGGTGGGGTCACTAGAAAGGTCCAGCGCCTGCACTAACTCCTGGGTAGTCCTCCCTTCCACAGCTAGCAATTTAAGCAGTTTATCTTTAAAGCTGTTAATCTTGGGGGGGCCACCCTGGGGTGACTGACCCACTCCAGATGTGAATGACCCTCCACCCCTGTTGAGCACCTTCTGGGTAAATCTCTGGGGGTACCCTCTCGGGGTTTATAACTATACTACATAAGAGTAGCACTTGCAAGGTCTGGTTGAGTAAATCAGCCATACGCCCCTTCACCTCTACCTTGCCTAAACATTTAACCTGTTCCACTGCAGAAACAAGGTCAGCGTTCTTAATCCCCAGAGGTACATCCAGTAGTAACACAATTTTCTGGGAACCCAACTCTTCTGCTTCACCCCACCCCATCAGTTTGTGCACCATTGTCTTAACGGGGTCCAACTTAATCTTAGCCATGATATCCCCCTCCAGGTTTTCCTTTAGTTTGGCCACATGTTAGAGGTACTTGTCTACTCAGCCACTAGGGATGCTAATCCCAGTGGTGCCTCAAAATGTAACCCCAGGAGCGCTATCTTAGGGCTACTACCCTGCCTGCTCAGTTGATAACAGGTTGAGGGCCTGGATCCAATGGTGGTGCCTCCACCCAGAGGTCGGGGTTGGAACAGTCAAAGGTGACCTGGTCACAGCCCTCTGAGTCACTGCAACCCCCTTTCTTCCCACTAGTGGCCCACACAAGTAATCCACAGTACCCTTGCAATGCCCTCTTACCCCCCAGAATTGGTTCAGTCAGCTTGGCCCTGAGGACCCCCTGTAAAGTAAGATGCAGTTAGACAATGACCACCTGCACAGTAGTTCAACATAGACACACAGATCAGTCAGTATACCTTTTGCAAAACAACCAGTCTGATTTATTTTAGGGGAGATAACAAGGACCGTGAAATCAGGTTACTTAGCTTACCACTCTAAGATATATATATATATATATATATATATATATATATATACACATACATCTAGGGCACTGTGTACAGGCCTAACCTATATGTCACTGTCTCTGGGTACCCAGACAATAGAAGGCTAGCCTCTCGATGCAGCTGGTTGGGGCTCTGACGCAGAAAACAAGCATTTGATTCCTAAGAGGATTAAGTAGAGCCAGCAGGCTCAGTTCGTGTAGCCAGTAACATAGCCAGACAAATCGTGCCCTCACTATGAACATCTGACAGGGAGCTGCCCTGAGTTAGTACTCACAACTCCAGCAGCAAGATCACTCTCACACCACTCACAGGACCGAGCCTGGAATTCAACACTTCTCCACACATTTATGTGAAGAGCAGAGGGGTACCATACCAGGCAGCTGCTGTATAATCCCAATTGCTTTCACACAGAACACTGGGCCCAAACGGCGCAGCTTCACTTGTCCTGACAGACTGAGTGCGATTGAAGCAGATTCTCCAGTCCTCTACAGGGTGATGCCTGGTAGGTAGCTGCACTTTTGCACAGCCTCCTCTGACCGCTGCCCAGCTGATTTAGTCCGATACTTGCTGGCGTTCACTCTGCCAAAATCTGGCCTTCCACACACGCTTTCCGAGCGAAAGCTCAACAACGCAGGAGCCCAGAGCTCCTTCCCCGCTCAGCACCACAAGAACTCTGGCCCTTGGCAGTTTGGTCAAGAAACTTCAGTTCGGGCACTACCTGATCCCATTGGTGGGCTGCAGATGCCAGTCACTTGTGTCGGTTCCCCATTGGTGCAAAAAGGTGCTGAAGTCCAGAACTCCACATCCCAGAATTACTAACTGTATCCCCTATGGCCAGCCAGCTCCAAAATGAGTTCTGATCCTGGTTGGCTCAACAGATCTCCATTTTTGTTACCCCTTATTTACCATTGGCCCAGTTCAATAGTCCAGGTCCAAAATGGAGGGGCCAAGCGCACAAAGTCCCAGCTGCAAAGGAAGCAGGTTAGACAAACTGTAATTTCACTATTACTCTAAACGATTATAGCCAACAGCTACATCTATTCACCAGGCTCCCTTTTTCACTTGGAGCGACTACAAAATGGGAGCGATTTCTCTGCAGCTCAGGCAGGATTCGAGTAAGAAACCCGGTCCCCAGTACAAACCATGGAAGCCTGCAAGCAGGCACCTCTTAAGGACAGTACTGGAAGCTTTAAAAACACTCACAGCGGCCGCATTTTGCTGGCATTGCGCCGAACACCAGTTAGGCAAGGAGCTTCTAAGCAGCTCCTGGAAGGCTCTTAGGAACCCCCATTTGTAAGAGGGTTACAGAGAGACAGTAGATCATAGTGGCAAAGTAGACAAGCAATAATTTGTCCTGCCCACGGCCTTTAAAGATTTGGTACTGAGGTCCCTCCACAATCACATGGGGCACCTCTGTATTGACAGAACCCTTGAACTGGTACGATCTCACTTCTACTAGCCCAAAATGGGCGACAATGTTGAGCACCACGTAAAGACTTGCAGTCGCTTTCTGCAAAGAAAAGCCCTGCCTCAGAGGGCTGCCCCTCTTGTTAATATTACTACCAGCGCCCCCATGGAACTAGTCTGCATAGACTTCTTGTGTTTAGAACCTGATCGGCAGAACATTGGCAATGTGTTAGTGGTTACGGATCATTTCATATGGTATGCACAAGCTTTTCCCACCAAAGATCAAAAGGCATCTATCGTGGCCAAGGTGCTAGTGGAAAATGTCTTCGGCCACTATGGTGCCCCCCAGCAGATTCATTCTGATCAAGTCAGAGACTTTGAGAGTCTGCTAATCAAAGAAATGCTCTTTCTATTGGGGATGCGAAAGTCAAGAACCACCCCCTATCACCCGCAAGGAGGCCCTCAACCAGAACATTTTAACTGCACCCTTCTAGACATGCTGGGCACCCTCCACCCAAAAGACAAGCATAAATGGAGCCAGCAGATTAACACCTTGGTACATGCATACAATTGCATGAAAAATGTTGCTACTGGGTTCTCCCACCTACTGTCTCATGTTCGGGAGAGAGGCCCGGCTGCCAGTTGATGTCTGTTTTGGGGTCTCTCCAGATGGGGTCCGAGCCAAAAACTACTTGCAATATGTACAAAAACTGAAAGCTCATTTGAACCATGCCTATCAACTGGCCCAGACAATGGCCACCAAGAGAAATCTAGCCAACAAAGAGAGGCATGATAAAAAAGTAAAGGCTCAAGAGCTTCATCCTGGAGGCCGTGTGTTGTTACACAATTCGGGACTGCATGGTAAACACAGAATTGCTAATTGGTGGCACCATCTTCCCCATGTAGTAGTTGGAAAGTTGGATGATTTACCTGTGTACAAGATGCGCCCAGAGAACAACTTCAAAGCTGTCAAGATCATGCACCGTAACCACTTGCTACCTATCGGCCAAGTCATTATTGAGGCTGAACCCCCAGAAATTGAGCCCCCTGGGCCAGTGACTCATGCTGGTGCAAGAAAGAGACAGAGTCAACCTACCCCAGTGGTCACAGATTTAAGGTTTTCTCCGCAGCAGGCCCAGAATGATAGTGACCGTCAGTCCACTTCTGACGAAAGTGAGTGCGACTATGCCTATTACCTCTCTTGTGAACTGAGTCAGCTGTTTAGAGATAACCTCTTGATTAATTGTAGGGATGAAGCTGGGCCTTCTGGACTGCCTAACCCCTGGCTTTGTCCTTGGAGCCAATGCTCCCTGAAAGTGAAGTGCAAAGTATCACGTCTGAGGATGCTGAGTCTCTGTGTATTGTGGAACTGTATGATTTGCCTGAGGGAGAGGCTGATGGAATGAGTCTTTCTGGTGACATGCCAGAATTTGAAGAACACTGTGAGAGTGCTGATAACCCCACTTCAGTACCAGGGCCGCTTCAAAATGAGCCAAGTGTTGTGGAACCAGAGCCTATATCCAGTCTTGTGTATGAGTAATCATCAGGGTAGCTCCCTGCAACAACAGCCTAATCTAAAAGTGTGTCATCTGATTGTCTTATTGTTTTCTTTTCACAGACTGAGCCCTCCGGCTCCAGATTTGAAATGGTGTCTGTTATGCATGTTGTTTTCTTCAATCACAGAGCCCCAACCAGCTGCAACGTTCCTGTCTAGGCAACCGTTCTCCATCTGGGTACCGAAGTGTGTGACTGTTTATGGATCCTGAAGTGCATGCATAACTGTCTGAATGACAGAGTCTTTAAGCAAATTAACCTGATTACGCCCCTCCCTTGTTCAAGTCCCTTAAATAATTCAGATCTAACTCTTTTTTGCATTTACCCTGACTGTGGTTCCAGTTTGTGTAAGAGTACTGTACTGCTGTTATTTGCTGTGTATAACCTTGTTTTACTGGGTGTCCCCAGGGCCGAGCCAGAGGAAAGCCCTGGTGGTAAGTGCAAACAGTGTGGGTACTTGTGTGGTGTATCAGGGGTATCGTGAAAGGGATTATTGTGTATTGTTCCGGCCACTAGTAAGGAAAGAGGGGGATTACAATGTCCCTGAGGGCTGTACCCAGGTTTGCTTGACCACTACCAAACCTGACCTCTGGGTGGAGGCACCCGTTTCAGAACTCAGGCCCCTTAACCTGCTACTAGCCCAGCAGGCAGGGGTAGTAGCCCTTAAGATAGCACCACCTAGGGGTTACAATGGCATTATGATGCATTGTCGCTGGCCCATCGGGTGGCCCAGTGCCCACATGAAACATTGACGCATGACTTGTGAGGAGGGAGCTACTTGTCAATATTTGTTAATAAACTTTATTTTTATCATGCTCTAGTGTTGAGCCTGTTGATGGTTTGGAAGTGCAACCGAGCTTTTTTCCTCTTTTGAAACGTGTTTTCATTTATACATGGCTCCTCTGTGTAGTTCTTAGCTGTTTCCTGTTTCTTCTTCTTCCTGTGTGTTGTTGTGGACATGATGCTGATGTGACTTGTTTTGTTTTGGACACAATCATGATGTGACTCGTTTTGTTTTGGATGGAATATTTATGTGACTTGTTTTGTTCTGGATACAATGATGATGTGACTTGTTTTGTTCTGGACACAATGTTTATGTGACTTTGTGTTTCGTTCTGGACACAATGTTTATGTGATTTTCTGTGTTTTGTTCTGGACACAATGTTTATGTGATTTTCTGTGTTTCGTTCTGGACAGAGTGCTGATGTGACTTTCTGTGTTTTATTGTGGACACTGTGATGATGTGACTTCCTTTATGTTGTTGTGGACGTGATGCTGATGTGACCTGTTTTGTTCTGGACACGGTGATGATCTGACTTCCTGTGTTTTGTTCTGGACACAGTGATGATGTGACTTCCTATGTTTTGTTGTGGACATGATGCTGATGTGACTTGTTTTATTCTGGATACAATGATAATGACTTGTTTTGTTCTGGACACAATGATGATGACTTGTTTTGGACACGATGTTTGTGACTTCCTCTGTTTTGTTCTGGACACAGTGATGATGTGACTTCCTGTGTTTTGTTGTGGATGTGATGCTGATGTGACTTGTTTTGTTCTGGATACAGTGATGATGTGACTTCCTGTGTTTTGTTGTGGACATGATGCTGATGTGACTTGTTTTGTTCTGGCTACAATGATATGACTTGTTTTGTTCTGGATACAGTGATGATGTGACTTCCTGTCGTTTGTTGTAAACACAATGTTGATGTGATGTGTTTTATTCTGGACAAAGTGATGATGTGACTTCCTGTGTTTTTCTGGACACAGTGATAATGGGCCAGATTCACAAAGTGCCACTTAGATCAGTGCAAACTACGGCAAACAGCAGCTTGCACTGATCACTGGAGCTCCAGACACCCTGCACCCGATTCATAAACGGGAAGGGGTCCCAGTGCCACACTCCTGCAGTTTGCGACAAGCACTCCTGTGCATCAAAGTAAAGGCACACGGGAAGGGAATGCAGCAAGCTGTGGGATGGCCCTGCTGTGATGCCACCAACTGCAGTGTTGCCCACAGCACAGGGTCGCCCATCACAGAGTGCTGTGACAGTTGCAAGAGGCTACAGTACCTGTGAGGTGCTTCCATGGACATGGCACGCAGGAAGGCAAAGTGTGGCAGTTGCCATACCTCAGCCACTGGACAAGTCATGCACAATGTGCTGCCCCCTGTACCATTCATCCCCTGCTGGCCATGGGTGTAGCACCCCCACAGAGAACCATCCTGTGGTCCCAACCAGAAGGTTTGACAGTCGTTGCCATCTATGGCATGCCGACAGGACATGGTAGCAATGATGGAGGTCACCCTGAGATGGTGGTGCTATGGGCTGCCAGACACCACAAGTCAAGCAACCTGTGGCACACATCATAGCTCTTCATGGCACACCAGCAGGACAGATGGTGCCACTGCTGCATGGAGACAGCTCATCCCACTTGGTACACTCTGTGACAGTGACACATGGGCTATTAGGCCACCTCTGGGCTGGTCTAAGCTCCAGCGAGCCTTGTGCCTAGTGTAGCATTTTGTGAATCCCACCTATGGAGATAGTGCAGCACCACTGCGATGCAAGCCCCCCACCCACTGCCACAGCACTGGCGCAAGCAGCTCCCATTTCATGCAGGCTTCCCCATTTCATGCAGACTTTATCTCTGAATGGGGACTGGTGTACAGAGTGGTACAAATTGCCTTGTGCACCATTCCAGATTGATGCACACACCATGTGCCACCTGCAGCCATTTGTGAACTAGGCCCTGTGCGACTACTTGTGTTTTGTTCTGTATATGATTATGTGACTTGTTTTGTTCTGGACACCATTATGATGCGACTTCCTTTGTTTTGTTATAGACACAATGATAATGTGTCTTCCTGTGTTTTGTATTGCACACAGTGTTGCTATGACTTCCTGTGCTTTGCTCTGGACACAATGCTTATGTGACTTCTTGTGTTTTGTTGCGGACACAATGCTTATGTGATTTCCTTTGCTTTGTTCTGGACATAATGTTAATATGACCATCTGTGTTTTATTCTGAACACGATGATGATGTTACTTCCTATGATTTGTTCAGGACACCCTTATGTAACTTCTTCTGTTTTGTTCTAGACATGATGATGATGACGTGATTTCCTGTGTTTTGTTCTGCACGTGATATTGATGAGACTTCCTGTGTTTTGTTCTGCACGTGATATTGATGAGACTTCCTGTGTTTTGTTCTGCACATGATATTGATGAGACTTCCTGTGTTTTTTCCTGGACAAGATGATGTGACTGTCTTTTGTTAAGGACGTAATGATGATACTGTGATTTCCTGTGTTTTGTTCTAGACACGATGTTCATGAGACCTCCTGTGCTTTGTTCTAGACACAGTGATGATGTGACATCCTGTGTTTTGTTCTGGACACAATGTTGATGTGACTTGTTTTGTTCTGACGCAGTGATGATGTGACTTCCTGTGTTTTTTGTCCTGGACACAAAAATGATTTGACTTCCTGTGTTTTGTTGTGCACAGAATGTTGATATGATGTCTCGTACTTTGTTCTGTTCATTCCCGACCACCAAAGAAGGACATCGGAGGGGGACCATGAGCAGAGAAGCAATTTACCCTCTGCCCATGCCCTGCACAGGAGCAGATTTCGTTTGCCACAACCAGAGAAATCGGTTTTCCATTTTGAAATTGCCTCACTGGGAGCGCTCCACAACTGCCTACCCCAGAGACTTTCAGAGACCACAGCTGAACTTGTCCCCCGACAGCCGTTGCTGCACCGAAGAAGCAGAGGACTTAAGCAGCCAATCAGGGCTGAACAAGAAAGGGCACCAGAGGCCGGCCGGTCAGCACAGTGGAATGATTTACCACTTTGATGAGGGTGCCCAAGGTTCAGGAACAGACTCAGGACACGCGAGGGCCGGCTGAGGTGGGGGTGGATTGAGCAGCTGTACCACACTCTCCACCCCCGAGGGGGGAAGGGGTAGAGTGACTCTATTTTTTTGGTCCCAGGTGACCACAGTATGCACTGTCAACAGAGAACCAACTCATCACTAGGGAGGGCATGTTGGACGCATGATGTGGTAGCGTTGTGGCGCCCAACTGAGATGCCCCCCACACAAGGCAAAAAGACCTCTGTTGTGGCTTAATGAGCCCCAACTCATGGTGGACCCAGATCCCCTGCTGCAGCCATAACCTGACACCTCCAGAGTAGAGCCCTGGGCTCTGCCCCGGAGGGGGCAATCCAGCGGGCACTGCGGTGGGAAGTTATTGGGAGTCGTCCATGGGGTAGGGTGGCCGAAAGGGGAATGTCACCACTGGATGAAAAGCATAATTAAAAAAAAAAAAAAAAAAAGGGCGCCAGATTTGAAAAATCCTTCGGCACCAGAGATTTGAAATTGCTGCACCAAGAGCTCTTCACAACTGCCTACACCAGAGACTTTCACAGACCGCAACCAGTGACCTGAGCTTGTCCCTGATGGCCGTTGCCACACTGGAGAAACAGAGAACTTAAGCAGCCAATCAGAGCTGAACAAGAAAGGGCACCAGATTTGAAAAATCCCTCAGCAGCCTTACATTGCAGATTACTTGGTCTGCAGCAGTTCATTCCCAACCACCAGCGGAGGACGTCGGATGGAGATCGAGGACAGAGAAACAACTTAACCTCTGACGGTCCCCTGCACTGGAGCAGATTTAGTTTACTGCAACTGGAGGGCTGGGTTTCCTAATTTGAAATTGTCGCACCGGGAGCTCTCCACAACTGCCTACACCAGAGATTTTTGGAGACAGCAACCAGTGATCTGAGCTTGTCCCTGATGGCCGTTGCCACACTGGAGAAGCAGAGAACTTAAGCAGCCAATCAGAGCTAAACAAGAAAGGGCACCAGATTTGAAAAATCCCTTGGCAGCCTAAAATTGCAGACTCCTTGGTCTGCAGCAGTTCATTCCTGACCACCAGCGTAGGACGTCGGAGGGAGACCGAGGGCAGAGAAACAACTTAACCTCTGGCTGGGTTTCCTAATTTGAAATTGTCACACTGGAAGCTCTCCACAACTGCCTACACCAGAGACTTTCGGAGACAGCAACCAGTGACCTGAGCTTGTCCCTGATAGCTGTTACCACACTGGAGAAGCAGAGAACTTAAGCAGCCAATCAGGGCTGAACAAGAAAGAGCATGAGATCTGAAAAATGCCTCAGCACTGGAGATTTGAAATTGCCACACTGGGAGCTTTCCACAACTGCCTACACCGGAGACTTTCAGCTCTCCCACCCCTATGACTTTTTTAAATACCCACACAAGCAGGGCTAGGCTACTGAGGAACTGGGGATTGGGCAGATAGGGAGAGGAGGAGGAACACAGTACTGAGGAGTGGAAACTTCTTGAAGTAAGAGTTCCGCTTGAGTGAACATCCGGTCCCAACTGCTCATAAATGTCACTGATGCCTGTATTTGAGACACTGCTTTTGGTGTATTGTTAGTGGGGTTGTGTGTATGTCTAGCCTGTGGGGTTTAAGTCTGAGAACACTGCATTGGGGTGTAACCCCATCTAGGGACTTACCTTTATTGGCCCGATTGTCCTGTCTTGCTCTGTTTCTGCAGAGCTTTTTCTGCACCCGCAAGTTCTCTGGTGCCCCTGGGTTTTCTTCAAGTAGCCTGCACCTGGTTTTAGCCCAATTTGGACCAGGAAACCTCAGTTATTAAAAAAAAAAGTGTTAAACCGGGCACATAACGAGGGCTCATGCGTCATTAATGAGCCCTCATGAATATTAATGAGGGTGTTACTACTGTTTGGGGAGTACAAGTTTTCTCAGCAGCGATGGGGAAACTGTGGGGAAGTGATGCTCTAAAGAGGGGTCACTTGGGAGGACACTAAAGGGGAGACTGAACTGATTCCTCAGGTACTGTGAGCTGCTTGATTATATTTTTGGAGACGCTAAGTGCTGCAGCAACCCTACACTGGTCGACTGAATTGAGCTGAGAGGACCAGGCTGCTCTATTTGAGTACTACAGTTGCTGCTGAGAGTTTGTTTTACTTGTGTAGGACTGAAATTGTATTTCTGAAGAGGCAAAGCATCTCTGGATGTCGGAGTGCTTGCTAGGTGCTGTACATTTCCTAAGTGAACTGGTTAAAGTGGCTGAGAGCATGACCCAGCTGCAACTGAAGAAAAGGTTGTGGACATTTTCTAACTGGAAAGTGTGGGCTGGTGTGCAGGGGCCTGTTGTGATTGGACCCCCCCACCCATTAATTGCATCTGCACTTCATTGATCTAGGGCTAGCACCTACTCCATCTGGCATGGGACTGTATCTTAAGTGACTGCCTGTGATTTCTACTGTTTCAAACTCAGTGCAAGGACTGCAGGAGGACCCCCACCATTTGGGAGTTCTCACCCAGAGCCAGGAAGGGAATCTGTTAACCCCTTCCAAATGGGACTCACTGTCTCAGGAGGTCACCGGCGCTTGCTGGGGGTGCAAGGGCACCTGGGATCCATTGCAGGAGCCGGGCTGCAGAGTCACGTCCAGGTCTGGGCCTTCTGGGGCTGATGTTGGCCTGCCACAGAGCTCTACAATAGTCCAGAAGTGGCTGAAGGTGACAAGTGGTAAGAACTACCATCACAGTGACCAGCTACAAGATCCTTGAGCAAGTTCCATCCTGCCAGGGGAAACAAGGCCAGCCTTTTCCTGCCCTGTGTTGCACTGATCAAGGAGCTCCATACTTCTGGCATTCGAGATCTACGAAACTTGAGTACCCAGGACCTGGCTCCTAGAAAGGGTAAAGGAAAATGTCATCTTTACAAACTAAGTACTTTTGCAAAGTTTCAGGATCCCAACAGCCGTCCAACCCATGGCACCGTATCAGGGCTGCACCAAGTGAGTACCCCAAGAACATTTTGAGGAAACACTGATGCCTGTGGGGGTGGGTTCGGCCCGTGAGTCCAACTGTTGTGGTTATTGCTTGCTCTTTCTAATCATTCCTTTTATTCACAGCCATCCTTTGTCCCAGTATCCCTTCCCTAATCCCTACCCCCAATAAAGCTGTGATTTATCATTTGAAATTGTGTGTGCAGGAATTCTGAGTCTGGCAGATCATTACTGTTCATGGTTATTGGTGTTATTGCTCATTTTGGTATTCAGAGTGTGGAGTGGTTGGTTGGGGAGGTGGGGAGGTGCAGCATCCCCGGGAGCTGTGCTAGCCAGTCACCTGACCCACTTCTACTTTTCTCTGGATCAAGACACTGCGCTGTTTTTGTTATGTTGGCGTGCTTGCGCAGGCAACATCTTGCGGTAGTGCAAATTGGGAGGTGCGGTCACTGAAACATAGAAACATAGACTTTGACGGCAGATAAGGACCGCTAGGCCCATCTAGTCTGCCCATTTCCCTACCTACAGGATAGGCCTCAGATCTTAGTTAACCAACAGCCTATTTCTTCCTACCCCCCACAAGAATTGCCTTATGTCTGTCCCATGCATTCTTGAATTCTCCCACAGTTTTAGACCCCACAACCTCCTCAGGAAGGCTGTTCCATGCATCCACTACCCTCTCTGTGAAATAATACTTCCTCATTGCCCCTGAACTGCCCTCCTTCTATCTTTAAATTGTGTCCCTTGTTCTTGCAAGTCTCTTTTCTGAAAAATGCTACCCTCTTGGACTTTGTTGATTCCACTGAAGTACTTAAAAGTTTCTATCATGTCCCCCTCTCCCTTCTTTCCTCAAGGTATACATATTAAGCTCCTTTAGTCTCTCCTCATACAGCTTCTCTTGCAGACCCTGCACCATTTTGCCCTCCTCTGGACTGCCTCTATCCTGTCTATGTCCTTGCGGAGATGGGGTCTCCAGAACTGGACACAGTACTCCAGATGGGGTCTCACCAACTGTCTGTACAGAGGGATAACAACTTCCTGTTTTCTGCTGCTGATGCCTCTCCCTATACACCCCAGTATACCCCCAGCCCTCCCTACTGCCTTCTCACATTGCTTGCTAACCTTAAGGTCATCTGATATGATTATCCCCGCTTACCACTGCTGAGCGAATGCATGGCAAGCATCAGTAGGTGCGTCCCTCATTCCCCAATCAGCCTGCATGCTGGCGCCACACCATGCATACATAATGTGGCGAGCACACCTAAGGAAACGTCCATTTAAAATGTGAGCAAAGCTCATCACACGCAGCGGACCTCCCGATGTGCTTCCCCGGCAACAGAAACATGGTGGCAAACTGCCGACTTCGGGGGTGCACAATCCCCTGTCGGTTTACCTGCCCCCAATGTATGTGCCGACAGAGAACCCACTCCTGTCGACATAAAGACCCCCATTTGTTGTTATATGCTGAGGTACCCAACCCTCAGCTCTTGCCCGCTCACTTTCCTTGTGTGCCGGTGAGTGCCCAATCACGCGGCATAAAGTCTCCCTCTTTTGTTGTGTGCCAGTGGAGTGCCCAATCCCCATTGGCTACAGCTGCCCCACAAAATACTCCATTGGCACACTGGGAGCCCACCCAGCATGCCCCTGTGAAACAAAAATGGTCCTGCAATTTTTTTGTTCCCTGTAAAAAAGGAAACGGTCCTCTGCAGGGTCTCCAGTCCCTGCCCCCCTCCACAACCTGCGCCCACCCACCGCACTCTGCCTCCCCATACTTATTTCCAGAGTCTCCTATGACGATCTTCGGTGGACCATGAACACGCCTGCACTCTTCAAAGCCGACCGCGAACTGAGGAAATGCCGGTAAGCTGTATAATGAAATAAATAGGGTTTTTCCAACTTTGATGCATATCTCAGGCATCTTTTGGAATTTTGGCACCAGATTTTCAACATGGGGTTTTTGGGACCCCTCCTCGTGATTTCTGGCACTGCCATGGCGTTATTCGGTCCCGGAAGTTGATTTCACGGTCACTAAGCGGAATCACCTTTCGGGACCAAATAACAAAACGACAGTGCCACTGTTCATGAGGGGGGCTCTCAGAAAGCCTATGTTGCAAATTTGGTGATAAAACTCCCAAAAATGGCTGTTTTAGAAGCGTGTGTTGCTCTGTTTCTATGCACACTCGTAACGTCATGAAATTGTAATACTTTCATTCCAGATTTTCAAAATTGGCATTTTTCCACACCTCCTGATGACCAGTACAGCTTCATTTCACATATCCTGCCCGAAATGTGTTTTCGCACGTCCGGCGCAGAATAGCGTGGTTGCTGTGCGAAATCACATTTCAGGACAATCTGAGGAAATGACGGTGACACTGTTCATGAGCAGAGGTCCTAAAATGCCTATGTTGAAAATTTGGTGCTGACAGTCCATAAAATGACTGTGTTGCAAGCGTGCGTTGTGCAGTTTCCACGCACCCTTGTAACTTCGCAAATTTGCACACCTCCTTATGAACAGTACAGCTGTCATTTTTCACATCCTGTCCAAAATGTGTTTCCACACCTGTGGCACACAATGGCGTGGTCACTGCCGGAAATCAACTTTTGGGACAGATTAACAAAATCACAGTGCCATTGTTCATAAGGGGAGGTCCCAAAATGCCTATGTTACAAATGTGGCTACCAAACTGCAAAAAATAATTGGGTTACGGACGTATGTTGCACAGTTTGTAATCATGCTCATTGTTTCACCAATATTTCATATTGTCACTCCAGATTGTCAACATTGCCATTTTTTTTATGACTCCTCATGAACAATACAGTTGTCATTCTCCACATCCTGCCCAAAAATGTGTTTTCGTCCCTCTGTCGCCAAATGCCATAGCTGCTGTGCAAAACCACCTTTCAGCTAACAAAGTGATTGTGCCACTTTTCATGAGGTGGCCTGACAGGAAGCCCACATTGAAAATGTGGAGTGAAACTACCACCACACACCTACGGTGTTAGGGTTTCCAACTGTAGCACCCCACCTGGTACAGACTGACCGGCGTCAGGGGTGTGACTTGTGATCATCAATTATAATGCTAATGCCGTTCCACCCCCCCGGCCCCACCCTGCAGCCACTGACAGGCATCATGGTGTGCCTTGCACTGTTCGGCCACAAAGTTCACCCCATGCTCCTATACTGCACCCACGTCCACGTATTCCTTATGGAATGGGGTAAGTATAACGCTCAAAGACCCCAAAGCACACCACAACACTTGTCATGTCTACAGTGTAGGGTGAGGTACAGTGGCATGAGTGTTATAGCTGATGACCCAAAGGCACATCCCAATGCTTCTCACTCTCTACACGGTGGGTTGGGGTTGGCATCACTTCAGTACTTCACTGCCATTCCTGTTATGCGTCTCTCGCTCTGGCACTGCCAATGCCAGCACGACAACATTTGGCATTGACAAATGCTTGTTATCTTTGGGATAGAACCCCCGAACACCACTATAACAGGACCCAGGCCCCTTAACCAGTTAGAGGGCCAACAGGCAGGGGTAGTAGCCCACTGGCACTCGTACCTGGGCTACAGGGTTAAACGTTTTTTTCTGTAGAGCTAGTCTAGTTAAAACTGTCAGACAGTTTTTCTTTTAGGGGTTTAAACAATTCTTAAAAAACAAAAGTGCAGAGCCTTGTTGAGGGGAGAGCTCCATAGCTATATTTAACCTTGGAGCAAGAGACTGATTACAAGGCAGTACATGTTTGAATATCTTAACAGGAAATATTAAACTCTGACTCAACAGGATATAGTGCTTGGAGAGACATTAAGAAAGGGGGGGATGGGGCAAGCAAACTGAAGTTTAAATTACATATAGAGGACAAGGCATATTGGAGTACGAGTATCTGGTATATATATTGGACAGGGCATATTGGAGCACGAGTATCTGGTATATTAAGCTCATGGGCATGGGAGGGTTGAATATGCATTGGGAGGGGAGATACAGGGGTGAGGGGGAAGTGGGGTGGGGGTCAGTCAGGGAACTTAGTAGCCAGGGAGGATGGAGGGGTGAATGGCAGGGGGCACGGGGGAGAGACTGGATCATGGAGGATTGTGGGGTGTAATGGATGCAGTGCTGCAGTTTATATGGAGACACTCTGCAAAATGGGGTTTTGCCCAATATGTAACTGACTGTCATAATTAGAGTCAGAAGTTATCAAACTGAGGGGAGAGATGAAAAGTAGGTACATAGGTAGAATGGGCAGGAGAGGCAGCTGGGGGGCCAGCAGCAGGACAAGAGAGGGGTATTCAGTAAATGATGGGTATAAGGGGTCAATTCCCAGGGTAGGAAATGGGCCAAGTTACTTGAAACATAAAGGAGGAAGGCAGGTGGAGGGGATGGCAAGGGGAGGGACATGGAGGGAGACAAGAGGGAGGGAGCAAAGGGGACTGGGACAGGGAAGGAAAAAAGGAATGGGAAGAGCAACGAGGAAATGGGTTGTGGATATGTCAAGGGGGGGGTGGGTTACCCTGAGAAATAGGTAGTCACCCTTAAGGAAGTTGAGGGATCTAGGAGAGCAGGAGGAAGGGGCCAGTGTAGATAGAAATAGAGAATGGAGGAGGGGTGAGGGGCTGGAAAGGAGTAGCGAGGGGGCATTGGGAATAGGGAACCCAGCAAAAGCTATGGATGGGGGTGCAAGGGGGGAATAGGAAAAGATGATGTGGATAAGCAGGAAGGCAAGGCCAGGAAAAGAAAGCCATCAAATGAGATGGATAGAGGCACATATAGGAGCAGCAGGCAAGGATGGGCTATAGGGGAGAGAGATAGTAACATGGAGACAAGCAGGGCAGAACAAGGCTGGAAGCAGCCAAGTAGAGAATCTGTAGAATGCAAGGGGCAAAGGAATATAAAGTCCTTATTTTGGGGGACTCCATGTTTAAGGGACTCAAATGGGGGACGAGGAGGGGGAATGGAGTTATTAAGGTCGAGTGCATGTCGGGTATGACGGTGCTCAACACCTCACGCTTAATACACACTTTGGCCAGGAAACATGAGGGTGTCACCCACATTGTGGTGCATTTGGGCAGGAATGATCTAGCAGACAACAGTGTGATGGAAGTGCAGGCTAGATTCAAGGAGATGGTTAGGACCTATCAGGTGGAGGGTAACAAGGTCTAATTTTCTGAAGTCCTGCCAGTACCAAAAGCCAGTGTGGATAGGAAGGAGAAAATAGGGGAGTTCATTTTATGGCTAAGGAGGTGGAGTAAGGAAAAGGGGTTTGGACTGGTGGGGGGATGGGGTCGGACATGGGTTAATGAGGAACTTTATGCTTCTGATGGACTACATTTAAGCAAGGAGGGCACAAGGGTCCCGAAGGATAAATTAGTTAGCTACATAAGGGAGAGCTACATTTAAACTGCGCAGGGGTGAGAAGCAGGGAACAACCTAGCTAGTACTCTCCCACAAAATGGGTCAGGTAGGGCAGCAGGGACTAAGGGGATTATGGTGGAAAGGGCTGTCAGCAAATGCCAGGAGTTTGGGGAACAACATGGTGGACCTGGTGGCCATTATGGTGGAAGAGGGTCTAGACACTGTGGCTATAACAGAGACCTGGTGGTCAGAGCACCAAGCTTGGGAAGTGGATGTCCTGAGATACAGGCTGTTCAGAAGGACAGGACTAGCAGAAAAGCGAGGGGGGCATCTTATGTCAGAGAAGACATTAGGGCAATGGAAGGGCAGGAGATGCAGGGGGAGGCAGAGGTCCTGTGGCTCACATTGGAAAAATGGTCTGGGGAGTCATTAAGGCTAGATGTGATTTACAGGCCTCCTACACAGGGGGAGGAAGGGACAAACTGATGATACAGGCAGTACAATAAATAGTATGCAGGGGGAGATCCTAATACTGGGGGACCTTAACCTCCTCGACATGGACTGGGTAATCCCAACAACAGCATCTGCCAGGAGCAGAAAGGTACTTGAAGTACTCCAGGGAACTTTCCTGCAACAGCTGGTTAGAGAGAGCCCACTGGGGGGATAACATACTGGATGTGGTCCTCACGAATGGGGATAGTGTGGAAGAAGTGGAAGTGGGAGACTGCTTTGATGCGAGCGACCACAATACAGTGAGTTTTAGGATAAAAACGAGTAAGGAAACAAATAGAACCAACATGAAGGTTCTGGACTTATGGCAAGCGGACTTTGCAAGAATGAGGGGGATTTTCTGGGAGGAAATGGAAGGTAAGGATCTATTAGGGAACGTGGAGGAATTATGGAAATGCATTAAGGGGGATATTGAAAGCCACCGAGCTCTGCATCAAGAGGGTAGGAAAAAACCAAAAAGAAGGAGGCCACTCTGGTTTACCAGGGAGGTGTTGGGGGCAATTAGGGAAAGAAAGATGACTTTCAGAGCATATAAGAAGACCCAGAGGAGGGAAGACAGGGAAATTTATAGTGAGAAGCTGAGGGTGGCAGAGCAACAGAGTAGGAGGGCAAAAGTGGATACGGAAGAGAGAATTGCTAGGCAGGCCAAGAGGAGAGATAAAACATTCTTTAGGTATGTGGAGAAAAAAAGGAAGTCAAGGCAGGGGATAGTGAGGGTGAAGAGGGAGGTGGGAGCATTGGTGGAGGGAGACCTTGAGAAGGCAGAGGTGCTGAATAGCTGCTTTTGTTCAGTCTTTATGGTGGAAGAGGAGGGGAAGGGACCTGAGTTAAGGAAGAGAGGAGGGAAGGACAAAAGAGCAGATCCTAGCCCTTTCAGCAAAGACAGGGTAAAGGAAGAACTAGGAAGGTTGAAGGTAGACAAGGCAATTGGGCCAGATAGCTTGCATCCTAGTGTACTCCAGGAACTGAGGGAGGAGCTGGCAGCACCTCTAGCAAGGCTGTTTAGCTTGTTCCTGGATACTGGATGGATGCCAGGGGACTGGAAAATGGTGGATGTGGCGCAACTGCATAAGGGAGGTAGCAGGGAGGAGACTGGAAATTATCGCCCGGTCAGCCTCACCTTGGTGGTGGGGAAGGTGATGTAGAGGCTATTAAAGGAAAGAATGATAAACTACCTGATAGACAGTGGACTACTGGATGATAGGCAGCATGGCTTCACAAATGGGAGGTCATGTCAGACGAATCTAATAGAGTTCTTTGATTGGGTAACGAAGGTGGTTGATCAGGGTAGGGCAGTGAATGTGGCCTATCTGTACTTCAAGAAGGCCTTTGACACTCTTCTTCACAGAAGGCTGGTAAATAAGATGGAAAGCTTTGGGGTGGGACAGAAAATAACTAGGTGGGTGGAAAACTGGTTGAAGGACAGAAGTCAGAGGGTGGTGGTAAATGGGGTACATTCCAGGGAGATGAGAATGATGAGTGGGGGTACCCCAGAGATCGGTACTTGGACCCCTCCTTTTTAATATCTATATCAGTGATATAGCAGATAGCCTGGAGGGGAGGGTGTGCCTATTTGCAGATGATAAGAAGATCTGCAATAGGGGTGACACCCCAAGGAGGTGGAGACCATGAGGGAGGACCTGAAGATTCTGGAAGGGTGGTCAACCACTTGGCAGCTGAAATTTAATGGCAAAAAGTGTGCAGTGACATACATGGGGCGTAAGAACCTGCAAGCAGATTACAATCGGGGGGGGGGGTAATTAAGCCAACTGAGCAGGAGAGGGATCTGGGGATTATAATATCAAAAAACCTTAAAGGAGTAGGAAAAGATTTTTATATAGTTAACTGCCCTTCCATCTTCCTTTCCATGCCAGTTATGTATTTTGATATGTTTTGATGATTTTTTTGTTAAATAAATAATCTAGCTTTGGGGTACCCTCAGATTTACATAGAGTTCCGCTGTCCTCACCAGCTACTGCTCTTGATTTTCATCTTTCAAAGACATTCTACGACATCATATTTTGTTCTGGACATGATGATGTGACTGCCTGTGTTTTGTTCTGGCCATGATGTTGATGTTGATGTGACTTCTTGTGTTTTGTTCTAGACAAGATGATGTGACTACCTGTGTTTTTGTCCTGGACACAAAGATGATTTGACTTCCTGTGTTTTGTTTTGCACATAATATTGATATGATGCCCCGTGATTTCTTCTGAACACAATGCATATCTGACTTCCTGTATTTTGTTCCATTTTATTTTTATTTATTTATTTCTAGGAAGTACCTTTGAGCCAAAGGTTCTTTTACAGAGGTTCCATGTCGTAGTAATACATGGGCATTACATCATTTACAATGGTTACAAGTACATAAGCAGATACAAGGTGGTTCCATGCCTAGAAAGGCATGAGTACATCAGGTTACAGAGGTTACATAATTACAATAACAGGGAGTACATCAGTAAAAATATATAGACACATAATTTAAAGCAGGCTAAGCTGACAGGTTGTTAAGTGAACTACTTGAGATTCTACAAGATATAGAGTGAATAAGGTAGGGAGCAGAGGATGATATAGTCTGTAAAATAATTAACTAATACTATACGCAAGGAGGCGAGAACTTGATGGGCAGCAGTTCTTTTGTCACAACTGCTAAAGAGTGTAGTCATAAAGGAGGGCTAGATTCACTGGGGGGGAAGTGCTGAGGCGGGGACCTGGAGCCTACTATGGGAATGTTAGCAAGAAGAGAGGAGAAGACAAGGGTACAGATTAGAATGAGGGTAGCAGAAAAGAGGAGGGGAGAGTGTGGGGGAGTTCAGGTCTCACAGTCACAGTTCCTGTTTGTGGCGAGGGCCACTCAGAGTTTATCTTTAAAGGGGCCTATATTGTCCTCTTTTGTGATGCCTAGGTCAAACGCATTAAGCCAAAGTGGTGCCTGGTATTCGTAGGACCATTGACCTTGTGTGGTTCTACGGAAAAGGATGCAGAGAGCTGAGTTGTTTGTACCCCTAGTGCATCTGATGGAATTAAGTCGGCTAAGGAGGCTCTGCAGGCCTGGGATGGTAAGTCCTAACATAGACTTCGTGGCGAGCATGCATACTTGATACTAGAGGTGACTGTTAAGGTTGAGCCATTTTGTTTGGGTGTACAACTCGCAGGTGTGAGTGAGATGGGGTACACCTAGGACTAAATGACATGCTTTATTTAGTGTTGTTTTGATATGTTTCAAAGTCGTTTGGGAGGCAGTCCCATATACTGCTAGACCATAGTCTATCACTGAGAGGACTGAGCTATTTACTGCAGTTTTGAGTGCCTCAGAAGTCAGGCCTTTTCGGTGTATGTAAAGTAATCCTAGTTTTGCATTTGACGACTTTGCGACTGCGTCTATGTGTTGGTTAAACGAGAGGGTGCAGTCCAGTGTCAATCCTAGGTATTTAAATGTTTGAACCACCTCCAGGGAAGTATTCTGATTGTTCTGAGTGCAAAGTTGGTGAGTGGTGTTTGTTATGTGATGATGCAAATAACATAGTCTTAGTTTTTTTCTAATTGAGGAGCAGCTTTGATTGAAGGAACCAGCACTCAGAGAAGGTGAAATTAGCCTGCATTTGCTTTTCCAGTTTGTAGGGGTCGGAATTACATGAATATAGGACCGCATTGTCTGCATACAGTAGTAGCTGGTCATTTACCGAATGAGGGAGGTTGTTTAAGAACAGGCCGAACAGTAGAGGGCCAAGGATAGAGCCTTGAGGAACACCTGTGTTAACACTAAGGATGTCGGAGAAGGTGTCCAGGATTTTCACTTTTTGGACCCTCCCAGAGAGGTAGCTTCTGAACCATGCTACTCTTGCAGGGGAGAGGCCGGTATTGGAGAGCTGATCCAGGAGCAGATTGTGATTGACGGTATTGAAGGCCTTAGTGAGATCGATAAATGTTGCCCCATCACACTTGGACAGCTGGTTCTGATCCTTGTATCATTTTTTGTAAATATAAAACAATGTGTGATGGACTGTGTCAAGAGAACATGCTGTTTTGCTGGAACTGACACATCAAAAAAAAAACAGGGATAAGTTCAAAGGACAGGAGGCATTTTAAACTGCAGATTTCTAAAATGTAATTACCTTGTCAATTTGCTTTGATCCCAGGAAATAAAATGAGCCATTCATGACGTCCTTAGGGAAATCCTTTGATTTTGCACCAAGTGTCATAATGGAAAGAGCATGCTTGTGTTTTGGGTGTTTCCCAGGAAGCCAGCTCACTTCATCAAAGAGACCTTTGATGTACAGATCCCAGACTGCATTGCAGTCCAATATGCATGTATGGGGGGGTGTCGTCAGAGGGAAGCCAGCATTTCATCAAAGAGCCTTTGATGTCTGTGAAGATCAGAAAGACCCTTTTACATCAAAGAGTTATTGAGAAATTGAGTTATGCTGAGGTCACAGGATCTTACTGCCTTATAAGGATATCCTGTTTCCTATAGAAATATTTTTTTTAATGTATACTGACAGAGAGGAGTAAAGTGACCTCATCCAAAAGGGGCTGGAGAATCCAGCTTTTAAACTATGATTCTGTTTTCATGGAGTGACATTTTTATCTGACTCTGAAGAAGCAACATCAAGCACTGTTAAGAGATAAGTATTCTGTGGATAGGAAATTTAGGTTGCACGTTTAAACCTGTTTTCTTTAATGACTTGTATGTTTTTGGGATATTTTGTTCTGTAATATTTTCCGTTTTCATATTTTTTAAAAATAAAGATATATTTTAAAACGGAAACTGCCTGGTGCGCCTTGAAATTTATTTTTATATAAGTGGAGCTTTAAAGGTTATAGTTGAGACTGTGTGTGAGCTTATTGCTATACCAAACTGGGAAATGGATAGAGTTCTCTAAGGTCTTGCATAGAGTTCTAAGCGTTCATTTTGTAGACCTGGTTAGGTGCCCATAGGCAAAGATATCTGGCCCCCCAAAGACAGAATTATCTGAGCCTGATCATTGGGTACACTAACAAGAGGTTATCAGTTTGAATCGCTTCAGAACTTGAGACTAAGGTGACTCGAACCCACAAAACAGACAAGAGGGTTACCTTGTACTGTTAACTGTCCACAAATCCTATGCTCAGAGATTGGCACTTTGGGAGTAGAGGGCTGACCGGCTAAGCGAATTTGTGACAGTCCCCACCAAGAGCCCTCTGTCTAGAGCATTATGGATAAAGCTGGTAAACTCCACTAGAGCGGTTGTGGTACTGTGTTGTTTTTGAAATCCATGTTGTTGTTGACATTGTAAATGATACTTGTCTAGATATTCCATCAGTTGGTCACTCATGATTCACTTCAGGGCCTTGGAGAGTGGAGGAAGGATAGATATTGGGTGGTAATTTGTAGAGTGGGCCCTGCCACCGCTTTTGTAAACAGGGGTAACCACCACCACCTTTCAGATCTGTGGGAATTCTCCTGATACCAGGGAGAGATTTTTAGATTTTGGTGAGGGGTTTGAGAATTATGTCCAGGGTGAGCCTAACTAGTTTTAGGTCCCGTTGATCAGAGCTAGTTCTGGAATTACCTAGTACTTTTAGGATGTACTTTTTTGCTTTCATAAAGGTGATCGCTCTGAAGTAGAAAGGCGGATGGGAGTTTGATTGGGTCCCCGGGTTTTGTTCGGTGCAAGTATCTGATTGGTGTTGAAGGAAGCTAGGGAGCAACACTCCACTGAGGTCAGTAAAAGCTTTGTTGAAGACAGTTGCTTCACGACTGTGATCCTGCGTAGGTTGGCCCTCAATGTTCAGGAAGGTGGGGGAAGTTTTATTACGTTTACCGGTTTGGGACCTGATGTTCTCCCAGAACCGTCTGCTGTCACCCCATGAGTTTGTCAGCTCAATTCTAAAGTGAGTGTTTTTGGCCTTGTGAGTAGCCCAGGTGCTTTTATTCCATTCAGCTCTATAGTTCTGATAGTCTGTCTGGGTACCGGAGTTTCTTGCTTTGTACCATAAGTCATCTTCATTTTTCATGAGGGCTAGTAGCTATGTCGTGATCCAGGGGCTGTCACAGTCACGGATCTTTCTTTTGGTGTAGGGGGCGTAGACATTGCACACTTCATTGAATTTGCTTATAAGGCATTCTAGGGCAGTGTTGACATCTGTTTTGTGGTCAATAGAGCTCCAATCTAGGAGGCTGAGGTGTGCTCTTAGAGCTCCCAACTTGCCTTTCTTCAGAAGTCTAGCAGTAATAGTCCTGGATGGTGCCTATGGGGTCTTATTTGACCATTTACAGATTACCGGGGAGTGGTCACTGAGGGAGTCGGGGAGAACTATGATGGAGGATATTCTTTCTGGCTGATTTGTGACCACCCAGTTGATTACTGACCCTGTGCCTGTTCTGCTGTTATTCCAAGTGGGGGAGTCTACCAATTGCACAAGGCTGAGAGTGACTAATGAGTCCTTGTAGTGCACAGCTTCAGCAGAGGCCCAGCTGATATTAAAGTCTCCAACCATTATCAGCTCTGTGTTTGGTCCCCCTTCAGAGAGGTATTTGATGACAGAATTGAAACCGTTTGCTTGTTCCTTGGGAGGTATATAGGCCAAGACTATTGTTAGGGTTTTCCCATTCTTGCCAGGTATTACTTTTATGGCCATCAGTTGAGCCCCGCATTTGGTGTCACATGGGCTGCATTTGGCCCTGAATGTGGTCTTTAACATATATAATACAACCACCTCCTCTTTTACCAAGTCTGTCTAGTCTGAATGCAGCATACCCAGTGAGTTGTATAGCACAGTCTAGCACCCTAGGTCATAGCCAGGTCTCCACTATTGCAAGAATGTCGGGCTGGTGCTGCTGGATCCAGACTTGGAGAGTGTCCATTTTTGTTAGCAGGCTGCAGATATTTATTGATGCTATTGTTAGTCCATTCTGTTTCTTATCACCTGTTGCAGTGTAGGTCATTGGGCCTGGGTTGGATATTACCTGAGATCAGTAGGAGCAGCCATGTGATCCTTATAGCTGGCCATTTTAAATATGTTAGGGCCTGCGATTGTGTAATGCTATGTAATTTTCTTGGCACGGTACATAGGTAGGTTAGGGGTACATCACTACCAGGTGGAGGGAGGGGATAGCCAGCCTGTCCACTGCTCATATAGACCCATGTAGTAGGAGGTATGATGTGATGTTACTGACAGCTGCGCATTTGTAGTTTTTGTGTTATCCAGGTGGTGATATTGTGGCACTACAGTCTGGAGGTGGAGAATTAATGTCCTCCTCATATTCTGCAGTGCGTCCTTGATGGAGTCATATTCGTATATTGGCAAGCATTTTGTGCGGTCCTGTCCTGTAGAGGAGGCCAGTATCAGAACTGACAGAAATAGAAAGAGAGTTCTAAGGAGGAACATATTGGGGGCTACAGCAGGGAAAGAATTCCCTAGGAGTGTTTACAGATGGTGGGAGAGCGTCTGCGTTTAACCCCTGTAGGTAGACTGGAGCTAGAAGCACAAGTGGTTAGAGGTGAGAGATTGCATGGCAGGCTTATCTAGTTTTTAAGGAGAGAGAGAGAGGAAAAGGAGAGCCCACTGAGGAGGGAGCATTGTGATGATAAAAGAACAGAGTGTGTGATGTGCTAGATAGGATAGGAGCTGCTACCAGAGATATAGCCCTCTAGTGGTGAGAGGATATAATCTGATAATGAAAAAGTCAACAGAATCAAGTTCAAGTTTATTGCAGGAAAACTCCATTGAGCAAGCTCATTCACAAGGAGGTCCTGTGACATAAACACTTCAAGTACAAACACATATAGGTAATATCAGTATATACATGAACTGCATGTTACATGATACAGGCTGGATATACATACAAGGGTACCACATAGGGTGACCGCAGGTGGTAAACATTGATATGAGACAGGGAAGTGACTTACAGGTTGCATACTGATAAATGAAACATGATGACTGGTGTGTGCAATACATATACAGTATTTTGGCAGCTAGAACAAACAACAGTCTACAACTGATATGGGGAAGGAGTGATTTGATGGAGTAGCAGTGGGCGTAAGCAAAGATAAAGCCAGGAGTAGAAGGAAAGGAAAGCAGTTAATATGACAAATCAATTATACCTTACCAGTGGATAAATATGGTACACATGGGAAGGAAGAGACTTAATGACAGTTACAGGTGTCTTTTATTTTGGCTGAACTTAGCGATTTGTAGAAGTTTATTGAAACTATGCTAGTTAGTTTCAAGTACGGTTTGTAATTGGTTCCAAATGGAGGGAAGGGCATATGCAATAGCACGTTTACCAAAGGAAGTCTGCATCCTTGGTATGTCAAGCATAATAAAGTCAGATTTTCTTAACGAGTATGCACTATGTGAGATACTAATAAGGGAAGAGAGATAGCTTGGCAATTTCTGCAGGAGCAGTTTAAGAGTCCATAGCCCAGCATGGAGCAGGTGTCTAGTAGTAAGGGATGTCCAACCAACAGCTGAATATAAGTCACAGTGGTGTGAGCAGTGAGGGTTGGTAGTAAGACAACGTAAGCGGTGATAAAGGATGTCCAGTTTACTTAGATTTGCAAGAGTGGTGGAGGAATAGATTACATCACCATAGTCGAGTAGGGGAGAGAAAGTGGCCTGTACAAGCTTGTTTCAAGGGGAAAGGGCCTATTTCTGTAGAAGAAACCTAACCTTGCTTTTAACCTTCTAGAGACATCTTCGACGTGGTCACTGAAAGATAATTTATTGTCGATCCAGATACCTAGATATTTAAATTTGGTTACAACTTCCAGAGGCTCGTTTAGCGTGGTGACAATGAAGTCTTGGGCAAGGGTATTGGGGGGGCCTGAGACAGCACTGCAGGAGAATATCATCGCTTTAGTCTTCTTAGCATTGAGCAGAAGCTTTGCCTTTATTAGATTATGCTCAAGTTGTGCGAAGTCCGCTTGAAGCACTCCCTTGACTTCAGATAACGATGAGCCAAGTATACAACACAGTATCATCTGCAAAAAGTGCAGATTGGACGTAGATATGTTAGCATGTAAGTCATTAATGTACAGAGAAACAAGATAGGCCTAAGATGGATCCTTGGGGACTCCTCTTGCAACTGGCAAGGCAGCAGAAAAAGCCTTCCACCTTTACTTTTGGAATCTTCCAGTTGGTAGCTAGAGAACCACTGGGTGGTATGGTATGTGGCACCCAACTTTGCAAGGCAATTGACTAATAGTTTGTGATCAACAGTATCAAAAGCTTTGCTGAGGTCCAAAAAGACTACACCAGTTACCTTCTTAGCATCTATAGCAGAGATCCAATCATTGGTTACTTTTGCTAGTGCAGTGATTGTATATGATTAGCCGGAAGCCAGATTGAGCTGGGTTAATGAGAAGAAGTTTCAAGTGAGATTTTAACTGAATATGGATCAGTTTTTCGGAACTTTAGAAAGGATAGGCAATATGGAGATAGGCCTATAGTTGTTTACATCGCATGGGTCACCAGATTTAAATAGAGGGAGGATATGTGCTGATTTCCAGCAGGATGGCACAGTAGCAGATGTAATGGAAAGATTGAAGATGTGGAGAATTGGGGCAGTGAGATGGGCGTAGCCTGACCTTGGAAAAGGGTTCCAAGCCATACGTCCCTGTGCTTTTTGGTGTCTAAGTTAAGAAGAGATCTTCTACTTTTTATAAGTTATCTCGCGCAGTTGGAAGGGGCTGGTGCAGGACTAGATGTGGCAGGAGGGGTATGCTGGCTCACCGCAGCACCAGCATAGGTGATGAGTCAAAGCTAATCCAGCTGTGGCAAGTGGGAGTTAAGTTCCTCCAGGATTAGGGACTTGTTTTCCACAATCTTGCCACCTGCAACTATCTTTTTGGGACAGAGGCCATGGGCCGTCCTTCTATAGCTTTGATAGTCTTCCATATTTTATGAGGTTACCTTTAGCTTGTTTGAGAGTAGAAATATAATAGCTTTAGCAGAGCGAAGTTTTTTCACACAGTTATTCCTGGCTGTTCTAAAGGCCTGCCAATCCGAAGATTCTTTGGAATGTCTAGCTTTAGCCCAGAGCTTATCTCGAGCTATAAGGGCTGCCTTGAGATCCGAGGTGAACCAGGGGTTGGAATTGTTCCGTACCCTTACTTTGATGAAAGGGGCATGCTTATTTATTATTGTATTGAGTTTGTCATTAAAGATGCAAGCTGCCTTGTTGACATCTTTGGCTAGGTAAAGATCTTGCCATCTGATCATGCTCAGGTCAGATAGGAAGTTTACTGCACTGAATTTGCGAAAGGATCTTTTTGTTATAAAGATGGGTTGGGACGGCCTTAATTTGAGATCTTATGCAAGCAACAATTCCATGATCGCTCATGTCGTTGTGAAACACTGCCAAATGAGATATTTTGTGTGGATGGGTGGTTGTACCACATCTAGAATGGAACTGTTGGCAGTATTTAGAGTGTTGTTCCTAGTAGGTTCACTGACTAATTGCCCAAGACCTAGCTTCGTCACAAAGGGATTTGAGGCCATGTGATTTAGGTGACAGCCAGTCCATATTTAGATCTCTAGAAATATTGTTTCAGTTTTGCATCTGAACATGGATTTCAAAAGATTAAGGACTTCATCACCACCAGACGGGGTCTATAGCCACCTAGGATAGTGATACATTCTGAGGAGGAGGAGATGAAGGCTCAGAGAACTAACTCAAATTCCTTGGCTAGAGATTTGCAACTAATATTGGTGACCAAGTACTTAGATTTAGGCGTAGATAACCACCCCCGCCTCTAGACTCTCTATCTGCTCTAAATAAATTGTAGCCCTGCAGTGATATTTGTTGATCAGTGTTCATCTTTTTTAACCACGACTCAGCAATTATGATACGGTCTGGGTTAATGTGTGCAGCTCAGGCTTGCAGCTGTACAAGTTTTTTAGGCAGGCTTAAAATGTTGACCATCATCATTTTGAGACCTGTGGCCTCAGCAAAATCGATAGGAGAGGTAAGTTGTAGGGGGAGGCCAGGGTTGAGCTCCACATTTCCTGAGCAGAGAAGAAGCAGAAGTATAACTTTCTTTAAGGAGCTTATAAGAATGGAGACTGCTTTTTTTAATCAGCTGAATCAGCAGAATCAGCTGAGCTGTAGCTCATGGAGGATTTCTGAACCACTGCTTAGATTCAAGAAATTGAGGGGTCCCTGGCCTAGTCAATGCTCGCTGGATCCCTGAAATAAAGTAGAAAAACAGTCTTTTTAAAGGCTGGAAGAGGAGGCTTGTTACATCAGAACAAAGAGAATAAAAGAAGTGGGCAGGGTCAGAGAGCACTGCAGGCTGTTTGGGGGTTGGGGTGGAGACAGGTTGTAGGCAAGAGAGCAGAAGAAGGATTTACACAGTCAAGGCTCAAAATTCACTTCTAATATCAACTCAGAACTTAAAATGACTGTAAGGATTAAACAAATTATTAAACCCTGGCACATAAATTCAACTAGAGACACAGAGAGAAATACAGTAGTTAGAGATGTGTTCAGCAGGAGATAGTGTGGGCCACTTGGAAATCAGCTTCCACTGGTACCAAATCCAAAAGTCTGGGCTAGTACCTTGCAGAATCAGCTGAGCTGTAGCTCATGGAGGATTTCTGAACCGCTGTTTAGGTTCAAGAAATTGAGGGGTCCCTGGCCTAGTCAAGGCTCGCTGAATCCCTGAAATAAAGTAGAAAAACAGGCTTTTTAAAGGCTGGAAGAGGAGGATTGTTACATCAGAACAAAGAGAATAAAAGAAGTGGGCAGGCTCAGCGAGCACATCAGATTGTTTGGGGGTTGGGGTGGAGACAGGTTGTAAGCCAGAGAGCAGAAGAAGGATTTACACAGTCAAGGCTCAAAATTCACTTTTAATATCAACTCAGAACTTAAAATGACTGTAAGGATTAAACAAATTATTAAACGCTGGCACATAAATTCAACTAGAGACACAGAGGGAGATACAGTAGTTGGAGATGTGTTCAGCAGGAGATAGTGTGGGCCACTTGGAAATAAACTTCCACTGGTACCAAATACAAAAGTCCGGGCTAGTACCTTGCAGAATCAGTTGAGCTGTAGCTCATGGAGGATATCTGAACCACTGTTTAGGTTCAAGAAATTGAGGGGTCCCTGGCCTAGTCAAGGCTCGCTGGATCCCTTGCAGAATCAGCTGAGCTGTAGCTCATGGAGGATTTCTGAACCACTGTTTAGGTTCAAGAAATTGAGGGGTCCCTGGCCTAGTCAAGGCTCGCTGGATCCCTTGCAGAATCAGCTGAGCTGTAGCTCATGGAGGATTTCTGAACCACTGTTTAGGTTCAAGAAGTTGAGGGGTCCCTGACCTAGTCAAGGCTCACTGGATCCCTGGACATGTTGTGACTGACTACCTGTGTTTTGTTCTGGACACAATGATGATGTGACTTCCTGTGTTTTGTTCTGTACATGATGATGTGTCTACCTGTGTTTTGTTCTGGCCATGATGTCGATGTTGATGTGACTTCCTGTGTTTTGTTCTGGACATGATGATGTGACTACCTGTGTCTTTTCTAGCCACTATGTTGATATGATTTCCTGTATTTTGTTCTGGACATGATGATGTGATTTCCTGTGTTTTGTTCTGTATATGGTGATGTGACTGCTTGTGTTTTGTTCTGGTACAATGATGATGGGACTTGCAATGTTTTGTTCTGGGCATGATGTTGATGTGACTTCCCTTGTTTTGTCCTGGCCACAATGAGCCATTTCCTATATTTTTATGAAGGTACCAACATCAGTTAGCTCTCTTTAGATAGTATAGGTCTATAGCTTTGACTAGACAAGCTAACAGATTGATCTTTGATGTGCCCTTCATGCACACAACCTTAGGTTAGCGTTCCATGTTTTATCGGGCTCCTTCCTTTCAAATTCTTTACCAGTTGAGAACTTAATGTGCAGATCCTTCAATGGTTTCAAATATAATTAAAAAAATATTTTCTTGACAGTAATGCATGTATTTGTTTTTTTGTAAAGATACTATAAGTACTTTATATGATAACTGTGGTATTATATGCCTACGTTTTTGTGCTTTGTATGATAACCATTTATACAATGTCTATGGTTGAATATTCAGTCCTGCGTGCACATGGAAATGGACAATCTGATCATGCTCCTACCAGGTCTTTTAATAACATTGAACTGAATTGAAACAATTACTGTTTGTCATTTAGGTTATTTTGTTTGGGTTGGGGGATAAACTACAGTATATAATTCTGCATTCTGATTAGAGGACTGACATTACATGTAGCATGATATTGAAGAGTGACTAACTTTCTTCAGTCATGGATGGACTCTGGTTAATGATCAAGCCTCCTTGGCTAGCTCTCTCTCTCTATTGTGTTCTGCAGGGAGAGAGAGGCAGGCACTGCATTGCTGCCAGTTTACTAATTACCACTATGTAGGTGGAGTGGTGGAGACAACAGACTGATTGATTTCCTCATCTCATTTCAGGTCACAGTAACAGTCCTACAGCCATGTTGGCAGCAAGATCACAGAAGGGGGACAGTTTCTTTGGCTCCAGGTATCGTTTCTATAAGGGAAAATACATGACAGGGTTGTGTTATCACCCTTATAAAATGGGCTTTAATTTGTTTAAAAATGTAGTTCTGGTGAGGTATGTGTGTGTTAGACAATAATGGTCATGTGACGTGTTTCTACCAATGAGATTACAGAACTTTCATGGCCCATTTTATTTTATTTTTTTGACATTTCTGTTTATGCCCCTGTCCACCTGCACACAGATCCCTTCAGGAGTTGCCAAGGCATCCATGCTGCTGTTATCCTATCTTGCCTGCAAGCTGGCACTCGGGCCTTCCCCCATGGAGCCATGGCTATACCCCCTCAGGTGGAGATGAGGTGTGCAGCGAACCCTTGAAATCCTCCATTTTGTTGGGAAACCAGCGAGCAGGACAAGCAGGCAGGTGAGATCTGGGTCAGTGCCAGGAATTCCATCATCCCCATACACAGGGGCCATTTTTGGTTAGGTTTCACCCACCCCACGGATGTCAGCATGCAGGAGACCCAAGGGGTGCACACGCACGCAGAGACATGGTGTCATTCTCTGGATCTGGAAAACAGTCATCCCTCCCTGGGCATTCTTTTGCCCGCTCTGCCATCTGTGGTCACCCAGTGGGCAGTATAGCAGCAGGGACTGCCACCCTCCCTCCCTCCCTGGAGGAGTTGAGTGTTCAGTAGGATGCCCAGCCTTTCTCCCCCCAACTGGCCCCCATTGACCTAGATCATGTTCCTGAACTCGGGTCACCAGCATCATGAGTGGTAGCACTACCACTGCACCAACAGGCCATCCTATGGCCCATTTTATGATGCTTATGATCGAGGAGCTGTAGTTTTCAGAACTCTAAGACATAAGGATAATTGGAATGCAATGAATTAAGGGATGTGGCGCACATCGAAGAATGATGTTTTAGGGGCAGGTCTAATGTGCCATCTCTTCTGTTCCCTACCAGCACTGGGATTTCAAAGTAAACTGCAACTTTGGTGGTAGTGCCAGATGCTTTCCTCTTTCTCATGTACAGTTTATTTCCCCAGAATATCCCAGCTGAGATGCAACATCTCTCCTGTAGTCTATGTGTGTGGGGGAGGGGACCCTGCTTTAACCCCACTTTATAAATTAGCAACCTGAAGCACACGGAGAAGGTCAAGCGACTTGTTCTGGGTTACACAGTGAGTGACTCGAACCTGGATCTCCTTTGTCACACTTCTGTGCTCTATCCAATAGGCCACTTTGCCTCCTGGTAAGGGTGAGTGCTTCTTTGATGTTGTTTGTCAGTGGCTCATCAGAGCAATGCATTCTGTCAGCCAGCTGAACACAGTACAGTTTTGTAGCTGACATTCAAGCCCTGCTGCCTCTGGCTTTCAAAAATTAGTGTTTTTTTGTTTGTTTTTTACTGTGGAACAAAGAGCTCCATACCCAAGTGTGGGGCTAGTCCCAATTTGCACTTTGTGCGCTAAAATATTTTTTCTAATTACTGTTTATTTTAGTGTAGTAGATTGTTGCCACACTTGGACCACTGATTCTGCTCCATGTATCAATTTTTTTTTATATTACATATAATTTATGTAACGGAAGGGCAGTCAGAAGACCCACAATCTTGCTGAACTGACACATCCAAAAAAAACAAGGGATAAGTTCAAAGAACGGGACATAGCTAAATCTGCAGCTATTTAAAATGCAATTTCTTTGTTAAATTTTCTTTGAAGGCAGGAACCAAAGTATCCACTTTATAATGCCCTCAGATCCTTTGACTTGCAATAGTTGCCAGAAAGAAACTGTGTTTGGGGGGGGAGGGTCTCAGGGAGCCCTTGAATTACATCAGAAATACCTTTGACGTGTAGATAACAAGGATCCAGACGAATTTGGAAGGTCCAAGACACATTCCCAGGATGCTTTGGAAGGACATCACAGAAACTGTTTATATATATATGTGTGTGTGTGTGTGTGTGGCAGAACAAAAAACAGTTCTGACCAGTTAACCTGAGGAGAGGAAATTGAATATGTCACTTATCATTTTTTTTTTAAATCTTGTTGGGACATCCTGTGCTGTAAAATATAACTTTTAATACTCCAAGGTGGAGTCTAATGACCTCAGAGAGGAGGCTGGCTCATGACTGCTTTTGTCCAACAGGGCAAGCCTTAGAGAGACTCATTTTATTTTATTTTTGACTGAGAGAAGAAGGACAACATCAGCACTGTAGGAGATAAGTATTATGTGGATAAGAGAGCTTAGTTTGTACTTTAAAAACCTGTTTTGTTTTTAAGATTGTATGTATTTGGGATATTTGTTCTGTATTTATTGTTCTGTTTTGATATTTTAAAGTAAAGATATACTGTATTTTACAACGGAAACTGCCTGGAGTGCCTTGACATTTCGTTTTATTTAAGTGGAGCTTTTAAAGGTTACAGTTAACACTGTGTATGGGCTTATTGATATACCAAACTGGGAAACGGATAGAGTTCTCTAAAGTCTTGCATAGAGTTCTAAGGGTTCATTTGAAAGACCTGGTTGGGTGACCATAGGCAAAGATATCTGGCCCCACGAAGACAGAATTATCTGAGCCTGACAATTGGGTATGCTAACAAGAGGTTATCAGTTTGAATCCCTCCTGAGCTTGAGACTAAGGTGACTTGAACCCACAAAACCGACAAGAGGGTTACCTTGTTCTGTTCACTGTCCACAAATCATACGCTCAGAGGCTGCGCTTTGGGAGTAGGGGGTTGACCGGCTGAGCGAGTTTGTGACAGATTGGTTGTCAGCAGTGGCATAAAATGTTTGGTGGTATAATCTTCACTGTTCAGTGTGTCAGCTTGAGACCGTTTAGCTCACTTGAAAAAAAAAAAAAGAAAGGCAGTGTTTTATTTCAGAAGGAAACAGAACTATATCCCTTGACTTACAATTAAGTTCCCAACCATTTTATTTTTTTTTCTCTGAAGTGCCGGTCAGAATAGTATGAGTAGTGAGGGGAAGAAGAAAATGGCTTCTGACTACAGCAGGCACGCAGTAGATTTCTTAAAGCAGTTGTGCGGGGACAGGGGAGTCCCGTTTGGGGTGAAAGCCAGTAAGCATAACCTCATAGAGGCCCTGATGGTAGCAGATACCCAGAGCAGCGAGTCACAGACCATGACTGAAAGGGACCAAACCTCAAGTCTGGCACGGCTAGTGGCCAGTGAGGAGTCCCAAGCCAATGAGGCAGACAGCAGGGCCACTGTTAGTGAAAGACCACAGCAGCAGGGACAAGTCACCAGTATCCTGAATCCGGAAGTTCTCAGGTTGCAACTTGAATTGCACAGGATGGAGCTGGAGTCCCAGGAGAGGGGAGAAAGGGAACAGCGAGAGGCAGGCCATGAGGAGCGTGAGCGCCAGCTAGCTGCAGAGGAGAAGAGAGAGCAAGAATGCAGAGAGGCAGAGGAGAGAGAGAGAGGAGTGCCAGTAGCAACATGAACTGGAGAAGCTATGACTCCAACCAGCGGCACCAGGGAAGGTAAGGGGCTTGGGTTTAACTGGGACTGCAGGACTGGGTTACAAATTGAACTCCAAATTAACAGCTGAGTTTAAGGAAGGGGAGGACATAGATGCTTTTTTAAATTCTTTTTAAAAAGTTTGTATTCAGGCTAAAATTTCTAGAGAGTCCTGGAGCTTCCAGTTATCCCCGCTACTTACCGGAAAAACTTGGGATGCATTGGGTCAAATGAATAAAATGAAGACAGTGACAATTACTGCAAGTTAAAAGCTGCACTGTTAAAAAAGTTTGAATTAACTGCTGAATCATACAGAGCTAAATTCTGTAAGTTCAGGAGAAGCCCTGATATGAGCTATGAGGAACTAGCCACGAAACAATGCCAGTTTTTAAAACATTGGTGGGAAGGAATTGAGACAAACTCTGTTGATAAAATTAAAAATGTGATTTTGTTAGAACAGTTTTATTGGGCATGCCCAGCAGAGTTAAAAACCTGGCTAGAGGACCGAGATCCAAAAACAGTGCAAGAGGCTGCTGAACTCTCGGAATGCTATGCCAAGAGCAGACCTGCTCTGGGAGCGAATAGGGTGAGTGTGGCAGCGCAGAAAGGGAAAATTGCGCCTTCAGGGCAGCTAAAACCCTCACTGCCTCCACCGAAACCAGTTAGCCCCAGGTTTCAAAGAAAAGATTTCTCTGAAGTAAGAAATGTTTGTTGGTTATGTAAAGAAACTGGGCACATTGCCAGATGGTGTCCAAGAAGGGCAAGCAATAATACGCAAAATAGTACCAGAAAGGAAGTGAGTTGTTTGTGTGTCCCTGGAAGCATGCCAGTGAACATGAGGGAACACATGCACCCAGTCATGGTAAATGGTGTACAGACGCAGGGGTTAAGGGACACAGGGGCATCCCTGACATTGGTAAAGGGGATCTGGGACAGCCTGGTCAGCGTATACCCAATAAATAAGTAACTGTACAAGGGTTTACCGGTGAAGAGAAAAAATTGCCACTCGCTAGTGTTCTCCTTGACTTGGGTGAAACAGGGGGACCTGTGCAACAGGTGGCTGTAGCCAACACATTAGCAGTGGATGTGATCCTGGGTAACAATCTCTAGAGGGGGTGGTATGTGCAGTTACCTGTAGCCAAGTGGTCAGGGAAAATTATACTTCCCTGAGTCCCCCAGAAGCCATTGGGGAAGATACTGAGAGGCTGGATCCCCATCCTGTGTCTCCAGAGGGGGAGACTGATAAAAAGAGGGTAAAAATTTCCCCAGTAGCAAGTAACCACATAGCTACAGAGGGTTACTCCGAAGTGGGAAGGGTGACCCCTTGTCAGAGGGTTGGGATTGACAGCGATCCTGGGGGCCCTCACGCTAGTGCTAGGGACCCTAGTTTAGCAACTGAAGGGGACCTGTCCCATGCCTTGGGAAGGTGTGAGGGGTTTGCAGCTGCTCAGAGGAGTGATCCTTGTTCAGAGAAGCTGAGGGATTGGGCAGACTCGGACGGTGCATAGGGAGGTGATGGCAGACATAAGGTTTATTGGGAAGGTGGACTTATGTATACCCAGGCAGTACAGACTGAGGGAGGGATGCTAGGCAGGCAGCTTGTCGTTCCCCAGGGATATTGTGAGCAGTTGCTCAAGGTTGCCCATGATATTCCCTTGTCTGGTCATCTGGGAATCATGTGCATAACGCAGCTGTTGGCCCAGAATTTCTACTGGCCTAACTTCACCCAACAGGTGAAGGAGTATTACAGGTCTTGTCACCGGTGCCAAGAAATAGGAAAGGCAGGCAAGAAAACCAAAGCCACCCTGATTCCATTGCCCATAGTGGAGGAGCCATTCCAGAGGGTGGGAATGGATATTGTGGAGCCTTTAAATACCCCCAGCTCCTCAGGGAAGAGATTCATCCTGACTGTGGTGAATTATGCCAGCCGGTACCCCGAGGCAGTCTCCCCATCCTCACTGAGGACAGACAAGGTGGCTGATGCCTTACTTGGGATTTTCTCCCATGTTGGGTTTCCGCAGGAGGTAATCACCGATTGAGGGGGTTCCTTCATGTCGGACCTAATGAAATGTCTATGGAAGAAGTTTGGGGTGGTGCAGAGATGCATGACACCGTATCACCCACAAGCCAATGGGCTTGTGGAACGCTTCAATGGTACCCTAAAGTCAATGCTCTGGGTGTTTGCTGAACAGCACGGGAGGGACTGGGAGAAATACCTTCCCCACCTGTTGTTCACATACAGGGAGGTGCCCCAAGAGTCGACAGGATTTTGCTCCTTTGAACTCTTGTATGGACGCGGGGTACGTGGGCCCCTAGACTTGATCTGGAAGGACTGGGAAGGCAAGCAAGCCACCCAGGGAACTCCCATTGTGGATTACATCCCATGGTTTAGGGAAAGGCTGAAGGAGCTTATGGGGACAGCCCAGAGCAACCTGGCATCTGCCCAATAGAAACAAAAAGTACGGTACAACCGCAGAGCCAGACCTCGCTCGTACATGGTGGGTCAGGAAGTCATGGTCCTTATTCCGGTCCGGAAAGATAAGCTGCAAGTTGAGTGGGTAAGACCATACAAAGTGGTTAGGAAGTTAAATGATGTGAACTACATTGTGGAGTTACCTGACCGCAGATAGACAGAAAGGATGTACCATGTCAACATGATGAAGCCATATGCAAATATGACTGACATGGGGTTCGCAGTTTGTAGTCATGAGGAGGGGACGGACGAAGGATACCCCCTTCTGGACTTGCTGGAAGAGAGTAAGCGGGAGTCCTCTGTGGAGGCAGTAAAATTGTCTCCCCAGCTGACCCCGGGCCAGATCTAGAAAGTAAGGGAGGTTTTAGCAGACTTTGCCCCCTTGTTTAGTGCCAAGCTTGGACTAACCCCCCTTAGCAACACACAGTGTAGAGACAGGGACACAGATGCCCATACGGTGGATAGCATATCGGGTGTCAGAGGCTGTCCAAAAGGACATTAGGAGGGAAGTGGAGGAGATGCTGGATTTAGGGGTAATTCAGAGATCCCACAGTCTTTGGGCCTCACCCGTAGTCCTTGTATCCAAGCCAGATGGTTCAACTAATTTCTGTGTAGACTATCATGGACTGAATGCAGTCACAAAGTCAGATGCCCACCCGATGCCCCAGACAGATGAACTCCTGAACAAGTTGGGGGGGCGACCTACCTTATGACCATTGAGCTGACAAAGGGGTATTGGCATTTAGAGTTGAAAGACAGAGCTAGGGAGAGGTCGGCCTTCATCACTCCGATAAGCTTATTTGAGTTCAAAGTAATGCCTTTTGAAATGAAGAATGCCCCGGCCACTTTCCAAAGGTTGGTGAACCAGGTGTTAAATGGTGCTGAGGAGTACACCGTGGCGTACCTGGATGACATTGCCATCTTCAGTACCAGCTGGGAGGAACACCTTTCACACCTTAGGGAAGTGCTGGGCAGAATACAGAGGGTCAGGCACACTGTCAAAGCCGAGAAGTGCCAGGGAGCCATGGGAGAAGTGGCATACCTCGGGCATGTGGTAGGCCAAGGACAGCTCCATCCTAGCCAAATAAAGATAGAGGTGATCCAGGCGTGGCCCAGACCAGAAACCCAGAAGCAGGTCAGGAGCTTTCTAGGGACAGCAGGGTACTACAGAAAGTTTGTAGCTAATTACAGTGCCCTGGCTGCTCCCCTATCTGAGACCTGACAAAGAAAAAAATGCCAAGGAAAATCACCTGGGGCCCAGTCTGTGAGGAAGCCTTTACCAAACTGAAGGAGACACTGTGCAGTGCTTCTGTTTTGACAAGTCCAGACTACAGCAAAACTTTTATAGTTCAGACGGACACCTCAGACGTGGGTGTTGGGGCAGTACTAAGCCAGACATCCAGCGAAGGGAGGGACCACCCCATTGCCTACCTGAGTAAAAAACTGTTTCCCAGGGAGCAAGCGTACTCCACTGTGGAAAAGGAGTGTCTTGCCATAGCGTGGGCCCTAAAGAATTTGGAACCATACTTGTATGGGCAGCCTTTTGTGGTGCAGACTGACCACAACCCCCTGGTTTGGCTGACGCAGATGGGGAAAAACAATGGCAGACTGCTCTGATGGAGTCTTGCTTTACAAGGGTATAATTTGAAAATCGTACATAGGGCCAGAGCCAAGAATCAGAACGCAGATGGTTTGTCCCATGTGTATGAGGAATGAACTGATTTGGGAAGCTCATCCCATGTAGGGGATAGATCCCCCAAATTCAGTCTAGGTGTGGAGGAATTGTCACACTTGGACCACTGATTCTGATCCATGTATCAAATTTTTTTTGTATTACATATAATTTATGTAAGGGGAGGGCAGTCAAAAGACCCACAGTCTTGCTGAACTGACACATCCAAAAAATCCCAGGGATAAGTTCAAAGAGAAGGACATAGCTAAATCTGCAGCTATTTAAAATGCAATTTCTTTGTTAAATTTTCTTTGAAGGCAGGAACCAAAGTATCCACTTTATAATGCCCTCAGGGGGATCCTTTGACTTGCAATAGTTGCCAGGAAGAAACTGTGTTCGGAGTGCTGTCTCAGGAAGCCCTTGAATTACATCAGAAAGACCTTTGATGTGTAGATAACAAGGATCCAGACAAATTTGGAAGGTCCAATACACATTCCCAGGATGCTTTGGAAGGACATCACAGAAACTGTTTGTGTGTGTGTGTGTGTGTGTGTGTGTGTGTGTGTGTGTGTGTGTGTCAGAACAAAAACCAGTTCTGACCAGTTAACCTGAGGAGAGGAAATTGAGTACGTCACTTATCATTTTTTTAAATCTTGTTGGGACATCATGTGCTGTAAAATATAACTTTTAATACTCCAAGGCGGAGTCTAATGACCTCAGAGAGGAGGCCGGCTCAGGACTGCTTTTATCCAACCGGGCAATCCTTAGAGAGACTCATTTTATTTTATTTTTGACTGAGAGAAGAAGGACAACATCAGCACTGTAGGAGATAAGTATTATGTGGATAAGAGAGCTTAGTTTGTACTTTAAAAACCTGCTTTGTTTTTAAGATTGTATGTGTTTTGGATATTTGTTCTGTATTTATTGTTCTGTTTTGATAGTTTAAAGTAAAGATATATTTTACAATGGAAACTACCTGGAATGCCTTGACATTTCGTTTTATTTAAGTGGAGCTTTTAAAGGTTACAGTTAACACTGTGTATGGGCTTATTGATATACCAAACTAGGAAACGGATAGAGTTCTCTAAAGTCTTGCATAGAGTTCTAAGGGTTCATTTGAAAGACCTGGTTGGGTGCCCATAGGCAAAGATATCTGGCCCCACGAAGACAGAATTATCTGAGCCTGACAATTGGGTACGCTAACAAGAGGTTATCAGTTTGAATCCCTCCAGAGCTTGAGACTAAGGTGACTTGAACCCACAAAACCGACAAGAGGGTTACCTTGTTCTGTTTGCTGTCCACAAATCATACGCTCAGAGGCTGGCGCTTTGGGAGTAGGGGGTTGACCGGCTGAGCGAGTTTGTGACAGTTGTATCAGACTAATTTTGCTTACTTCTAGGCTGACATTTTCTATAACTACAAATCCCAGAATCCTCTTCAGCTGACATCAGAGCAGGGCTGCAGCAGTGGGCGATTCCAAAGCCTGCAGTGCATGTTAGATGTTATATAAGCTCTGATTCTTTTCTTTTTTTTTTTTTTTTTGCTGGTCCTGCTTTCCTGCAGTACCTAAGTCCAGTACCAGAGGACTGTATTTAGCTCTGGGAGAACAGCAGGACTGGCAAACATCTAATTGGAGCTTATAAAAGCCCTAACATGCACTGAAGGCTGTTGAATCTCCCAGTACTGCAGCCCTGCTCTGACATCAGCTGCAGATGATTCTGGGGCTTGTAATTACATAGAAACATAGGCAATGATGGCCGAAAGAGACAATTTGTCCATTCAGTCTGCCCAAAAACTGTAACAAATCCAGATCTATTTATCCACACTATCCATCCCCATGCTCCCCACCCTACAGCTACCATCCTGAGCAAGCACTAAGCTTGTCATTGCATCTAGTTATATTTGAAACCATAGACAGATTGTTCCACAGCCCCACCACTCGTTCTATAAAATAAAAACTTTCTCATTTCCCTCTTGCACCTCCCCTCATCAGTTTCCACTCCTGTCCCCATGTTCTTGATCAATTACTTATGCTAAATAGTTCCTCACAGTTTACCTTGCTCATTCATTTCAGGAACTGGAAGGTCTCTATCACATATCCCCTCCTCTCGTCTGACCTCCAGCATGTACACGTTCAGTGCCTTGAGCCGATCCACATAAGATCTGTCCTGCTGACCCTGAATCATTTTTGTCATCTGGCCTTGCCCTTTCTCTAGCCTGTCCTTATCTTTTCTTAGTTGAGGACTCCAGGACTGGGCACAGTACTCCCAAGTGTGAGCCAGGGGCACTAGGTGTACTTGTGTGACCCTGCAACCCAAAAGAGTGGGGTACTACAAGGCATGGAACAAAAAGAAAAAATAAGCCTGGCCTAGAGTTCAATTGTGCTACCATGCATAAGAACTGAGTTTGTCTTCTGAGCCAATCTTTGGCCCTGGACCAGGGGCATCCTGGGAGCAGACTGTGGGAGTTTCAAGAGGCTGTGGTTTCTGTGGAGCAGAAAAAATCTTTTAAGGGGAGATGCCAGCTCAAACTGTGGGAGTAGTGCAATCAGAAAGGGAATCTGCTGACTGCATACTCACCTGAGGCTCAGATCATTAAAGTTAGTCTTTGGACTGGCCCTACAGTGCAGAGACAGTGCTGCCACTTGCAAAGATGATGACCTAGGTTAGGAGTGAGCCAGCAAAGGGAGGCGGGGAGGAGGTTCAGAGTCCCCAGGAATGCTCAAACTCTCACTCCAGAACCAGGAACCTCTGATGAAGCCTTACGTGGTGAAGCGCCAGGGCACCTGGACACATGGAGGTATCTCCTGGTATTACCTCGCAACCTTATTGTCTGTTTTCTTTTGCAAGTTGGCAGTAAATTGTGGAGAATTTGTTACCATTTAACTGTGTCTGTAGCTTCACTGGAGGGTGTACTCCTGACTCTGGAGTGTGAGTGTGTTTTTTGCTTGTTGAAGTTTACTGTTGGCTCGAAGCCTTACACTTGCACTCCACCCTGGTCGAGTGCGCAGCACCATTGTTTGGATCCCTCGGGAAGCTCACTTTCTCTGTGGTATATGGATTCTGATTTCCCCTCTGTGAGTGCCTCCTGTCATTCCTGGGGTGTCCAACCTAGAAAGAATGCTGTTGCTTGTGTATGCTGGTAGCACATTGTGCTCTCTTCCCTAGGGGAAATGTTGAGGAGACAATGCATCTATCTGCAGGATGAAGCTCAAATATCAAAGTCTCCACATCACTGAAAGGGCATACCTCCATAACCAAGCTGGATATGGACAGTTGAGGGGCTGTGATCCACCCTGAAGGCTCCATCTTGGGGGAGGTGTAACCATGAGCCATGGGCACATCCCAGATACGGTGGGGTAATGGAGCTGGTGGTGGAGCTGTAGAGGGGCAACGGAGCCAAGTGGGAGCATAAAGAGTAAATAAAAAAAACAAACATTTTGAACTCTGAAATTTATAAAATTGTTACCATTATTGCAAAATAACTGACATTTCATAGTTTATTCACTTCTTCAGGGTGGTGGTCCAGAAAATAAGCATCTTCTCTGTGTTTGTTTTACAGAAGTTATATGAAAGGCACGTGTTCTGTGATCTAGGTGTAGTCAACCCCCCAACTCTGGTTACTATGGGTCCCACCTCACAGGGAGAGAGCTGACCAGGATTCTAGATACAGTATGTCAGGGCACTGGGACTAGCAAGGCATTGTACTATACAGTTACAGTAACCCACCCTGTGGTGCTGTTGGGTCTGATGTCATGTGTCCCTCCCTCCCTCTGGATGCTTGAATTTAACTAGTTAACTCTTCCCAGGCTCCCTGCAACCTACCTCAGTTCCCGCTTACCCTGGGACAAACTTTCTTCAGACATCCAGTGGCATAGACACATGCTTTGGTAGGGCTTGCTCAGCATACATGTGTGGCCCCTGCCCTGGACTTACAGCATCTACAGGATGGTTGGAGTGCTTCTCCTGACTCCACCATAACTCAACATGTATGACTTGAGGTTACTGTCCTCCACCTTGAAGTCTGAAGAGGGTCCTTATGAACCCCAGATGAATTACTTGAAGGGATATCGCTACTTCTCTGTATTTTCCTCCTGCATGTGAGACATTAAGGCCTCCTCTCTCTTGGATCTCTGTTGAGACAGCAGGGTCCATGGATTCTCAGTTCTTATGTCTGTCCTCTCATTTTTTACTCTGGCTCTCTTGATCTGTTCTCTTCTTCCCAGCTGTCTCTGGCCAAAGCAAAACTTTCCCTTCCCCGGGGAGGAGGATTTGCTGATCTATGATATTGGCTCTCTCGCTTCAGGCCAGGATCTGCACTCCTCGGAGCTGAGTGGATGCTTTCATCTCAAACAAGAAAGACAGTGCATGCTTCCTCCCCTTTTATTAGGGCTGGGGGTTCAGCAGTAACCAACACCATCCTAGCCACTGAGCACAAGTACAGAGTATACACAGTGACTCAACAGTACAGCATTGCTAGGGGAAGTGAGCCTGAAATTTTCCAGGACTCTGGGCCTCTACACATATTAATCTGTCAGTAAGTGGGCTTGAACAAGTAGGGGTCGAGAGTCTGGTTGCATATGTAAGCCCCTCACAGGTGTGAGAATTAAATGGTTGTCTTGCGGCTCCCATTACTGCTGCTGTACAGTGGGGGACTGGTGGTGAGCTTTGCCTCTTCAGTACCTCCTGTGCCATGCAGTCACGTGATTCAGGCTGCATATCAAAGTCTGGCAGCCTCCACTGACTGAAAACTGCTCCAAGTGCTACCGCCACAACAGGAGTATGGCATCCACCCCTGCCACCAGAACCAGGGTAGTGGGAACATGAAATGAGGGTAGGATGCCTCTGAAAACTCTATTTTAGGGCACAGGCCCAGGGCTCCATAGAAGCTGCCATCTTTGTGACCCTAGACCACTGACACCATCTGATAACCAATCAAAAGGGTCACTGGCTTAGCAAGTTAATGGAAGCCTTTGTGAGAGGGTAAGACAGTGGATTCTGGTACCTTTTTCTGGCCCTATAAGGCATCTTTGTTTATGAATGACAACCTTTTGGACCAATGTAATATGCCCTTGAACATCTGTTATAAAGGGGATTTGGGCCTGAGGCTGTCCGATCGGATAGAAAGATATTGGAGGGAGATCTTGGTGAGGTAGGACCTGCTGTCCTGAGACAGAGTTTGAGCAGTGACATTTCAGGCCTTGGGTCTGGAAACCACCACTGAGAAAAGCTGCTGAGCCTTGTAAGGAAAGTTGTGACATTCATGTGCTAGCAAATACAAGTGACGACGCTGAAGAGACCCTGTGGAGCAGTCATCGGGCCTGTACAACTTCAGCCTGGGTACCCAGAAACTGGTACCAGGCAGTGAAGGTTAGCAGTCTTCAGTACAGGAAGGCCATGAAATCCTGAGTTTACTGTGGGTGGGGTCTGTGCCTGGTTGGGTCCGTTTAATGGCAGCCCTGAGAACTGTACGATGTAAACTCATCAAGAAGGACATCCAAAGGAGGTCTGTGGTTGAGGCTTGCCTAGAGTGGTGCTTAAGAAAGGCCAAGAGAGCCTAAAAATGGTTGCACCAATCCTTTATTTCCCTGGTCTGGGGTTGTTAAGTATTTTTTTGGTTTTTGTACTTTTGTTGCTGTTCAAATCAGGTATCATTATCGATTGTGTAACCCCCTTACAAATGGGGGGTTCCTAAAAGCTTTCTGGAGCTTGCCTAATGCTCCCTGCCTAATTGGTGTTCGGTGCTATGGCGCCAAAATGCGGGTGTTGTGAGGCTTTTAAAGCCTGCAGTACTGTCTCTTTAAGGGCTGCCTGCTCGCAGGGTTCAGCGGGCTGGTATGGGGGGGGACTGGTGTTTCCCTGTTCGAGTCCCGCCTGAGCTGCGGTGAAATCACTCCCATTTGGCAGTCGCGATATGTGCAGGGGGAGCCCCTTTTGAAAGATGTAACTGTCTGGGCAGGACTAGCTAGCCTGTTGATGGGATTATAGTTTGTTTAACCTGCTTCCTTTGCAGCTGAGACTGTGTGTGTTGTGCCCCTCCAGTTGGGACCAGGACGTTCTGAAAGGTCCAATGGGACAGGGGGTACCTCAAATGGAGTAACTGGCGACCAACCAGAATTAGGACTCTTTAGGGGGTCGACCGACCAATGAAGATACAGCTGGTAATTATGGGAAGTGAAGTCTGGACCCTGGCGCCTTTTTTGTACCACTGAGAGCAAAAGTAAGTGATTGGCATCTGAAGCCAGCCTATGGGATCGGGTGACCCCCGAGCTGAGAGGATTGCCCCATACTGCAAAGGGGCAGAGGCATTGTAGCTGTGAATGAGGAAGAAGCTCTGAGCTCCTGCGGCGTTGAGTGTTCGTGCGGGAAGCGCGTGAAAGGCCTGAAGTGGCCGTTTAAATTGCCAGCGATTCATGGACCAAATCCACAGGGCAGCAGTCAGAGGAGTCTGTGTACAAGCACAGCTACCTACCAGGCTCAACCTGAAGAGGACTGGAGAATCTACTGAGTCGCGCTCGGTCTGTCAGGAAAGTTGAAGCTGCAGTGAGACTCCCGAAAGCAGCGAGTTCGGTCGGGCCATAGGAGCAGCTGCCTGGTATGGTACCCCTCTGTTGTCTTTCATGTAAATGTGTGGAGAAGTATCTGAAGTTCAGGCTCAGCCCTGTGAGTGATGGGAGAGTGTTTTCCTTCTGGAGTTGTGAGTACTAAATCAGGGTAGCTCCCTGTTAAACGTTGCTAGCCAGGGCAAGACTTTCTGGTTACTTTGCTGACTACATTAGCTGAGCCGGCTGGCTCCATCAAATTGTAGTAGGAATTAAATGCTCATCTGTGTCAGGGCCCCAACCAGCTGCATCGAGGAACTAGCCTTTAAGGCTTGGGTACCCATGGACAGTAACTTATAGGTTAGGCCTATGCACAGAGCCCTAGGTGAACATTCTTATATTGTAGTGGTAAGCTAATCAACCTGATTCCCCCCGGTCCTTGTTGCCTCCCCTTGAATAAATCAGATTGCTTGATCTTCCTGGACATAAGTCTCCACCACTCATTCACACTAGTGGGATCAGCGCCGGAGGCACTAGGACCCATCGGGAGCAAACTTTTTGCTGGAGGGTCGGCGCGAGAGATGGCGCTGCGAGGCATGGCGCGCGAGCAGAGCTCGGCGGCAATGACCATTCGGTGACGACCCTCCAACCGCCTCAGTTCCTTTTTTCCCGCCGTCGAGTGCACTTCAGTAACGACGTCGCTCGGCTGTCGGGAGTCAAACTTCAAACTAGCGCATAGTTTTCAGTTTATTTTTTTGTAACATTATCTCAATAGTAGTATCACTTAATTTTATTCTATTTTCTAATATTTTAAATTTAACTTACTTGAAGAAGTCTCGGCCTACTGGACGGAGTCGACCATGAGCAGGTCAGGTGACAGTAGGGAGACTTCGTATAAAGCTGTTCAGTCAGCGGGCTGGAGTCGGTCAGCCTCCCTTCTCCTCAGCGGGGTTCCGACAGCGGTCAGTCCGATGCCGGGGGATGGGCGTCCCCGTCGGCATAAAAATAAGCCAATTAGCATTCGGCGACGTTAGGCCTCAAGCTCTTCTTCGCCCACAGGTCAAAAAAGAGAAGGCATCACTCGAGGTCGCCCTCTGGTATGTCTGCGCGTCGACGGTCGGTTATCGTAGCTAGTTGCCGTTCTCCTTCTTCGGAGTCACCAACTGCTGGTGACCATCGTCCTCGACATCGGAGCCCCTTCCCGCCTGTAGGTAGGGCTCCGGATGAGCAGTTTCATCAGTGGGCCGCTCTTATGGTGCGATGGGCTCGGAGGTTGGTTCTCCTGCCTGGCTCGGTTGCCACGGAGCGCCCGGGCTCCTCCAGTGATCGGATAGGGTGGTTGGACCTTCCTAGTCTTCTTCGGTGCCGGTGACTCTGCGCTTAGGTGTTTCCCCCCCCTCACATGGCTGCGGCGCAGGGGGCCACACCGATGCCCTTATCTCCTGGTTTTTTTCCTTCTCTAGCTTTCCAGGTTCCTGGGGCATTTCCGGCGCCTTCCGCGGAGTCTGTTGGCTTGTCGGTGCCGTTTTGGTGCCGCTCAGCCTTGCTTGGCGCCGTCTGCGGCGCCGCGTGGTCGTGGTGCCGCCTGGCTGCCGTTGGGTTAAGCGGCGCCGTCGGCCTTACCGCTTGGTTGACAGCGCCCGTTGGTGGCGCCGCTTGGTCCGGCGCGCGCGTACTGCAGTCCGCGTACCTTTGGCGCGGTGCCCTCTGCGGTGCGTTTTCAACCCGTTTGCCTTCTCTGCGCCAGGGGCCCTCGGGACTCTCCTTGTTTCTCTGCTATTTCCTCCTCTCCTAATTTTCACTCCTTTCCTGTCCAATCAGTCCTTTCTGGACCATCAGGAGATGATGTTGAGCCTGACCCAGACCTCGGTTGGGTGATGAAGTGGAGAAACAGGATCTTTCTTTGCTACAGAGCCTGTGGTGAGGACCTGTCCTTTAAGTCTCTGTTGAAGAACCGAGATCCACTCTTTCTCTCCAGACTACAGACATCGATCCTGGGAAGATATTAAGACTCCAGTACCTTCATGGCGGAGATCCCTGCAGTTTGACTCCTCCGATCCAGCCTTCCTTGAGGCGCTGTCTCAAATGGTATGGAATAATCCTGCTCTTATTCCCTCAGTGGCTAAATCCATTGATAAAGTATTCAGCTCCCAAGGATCGTCCATTTGGCATCCCAAGCCTTTGCGGATCCTATTGTAGTCCTGGCAGAGAATGATAAGTCGTTCTTCCTCAAACTACTACAGCTCGACCTATTAACAAAGAGTCTCGTAAGATTGATACATTAGGTAAGAGAGTCTTTGCTGCCTCCACTCTAAGTATCGTGTTGCCAGTTATCAAGGCTATTTTCTCAGTATGAGTATATCCTGTGGCACTCTTTGAAAAGATGTGAAGCTCTTCCAGATTCGGACTCAAGTCAGAGCTTCTTCTGACCGTTACTAGGGGTATTGAGTCCAATAACCAACAGGTCAAATTCGCTATGGGCGCTTTCGACACTGCTTCTCGCTCAGCAAGACGAGGTATTTGTACTCGGCGCCATTCCTGGCCGCGTGCTTCTGGCTTCACGAATGATGCTCAGCAGCAGGTAATGGCGCTGCCCTTGATGGCTCTTTTCTTTTGGCCCTCAGGTGGAACAAGCCTTAGAGGCCACTCAGAGAACTAGGTCGGCCATTAAGTTGGCCAGACCTCCGCCTGCTCCCTCTCGGGGGCATGTGAACAGGCGTCAGTTTCTTAGTCGTCAGTCCTTTTGAGGCAGAGGCGGGGAAGCTTCCATAAAAGCCAACCTGCCCAACCTCAAAAAGCATGATAAGCGCGGGGCCTAAAGCCCCAGCGCCACCTTATAATTGCTGGCCCAAGTTCCATCCACATTGCCGAGGTGGAACTTTCTCCTCCAGTGGGAGGCGTTTGATGTACTTCTACAACCAGTGGAAGTCCATAACCGGACAAATGGGTCCTTGGATAATTCGTGAGGGTTATTCTCTCAATTTTTGGAAACCCCTGAATTGTCCTCCCAGGCGACAACCCAGGTTGTCGGCCTCTCAATCAGACCTCCTCACGCCGAGATCCAGGGCCTTCTAAGCAACAGGGCAATAGAACTGGTGCCATCTGCAGAGCACAGGTTCTACTCCCATTACTTCCTGGTTCCAAAGAAGTCTGGGGAATGCGCCCATTCTTAGACCTCAGAAGTTAAACAAATTTCTCCCCAGGGAAATTCAAAATGATTCCTAGGTACCCTGTTACCCTTGCTGCATCAACACGACTGGCTGGCCTCCCTGGATATGCAGGGCGCTTACCAGCATATCCCCATCCACCCGACCACAAGTTCCTCAGGTTTGTAGCTCTGGGTCAGCATTATCAGTTCAAGTCCTGCCCTTTGGGCTATCCTCAGCGCCCTTGAGTCTTTACAAAGTGTTGTGCAGTTCTCTTGGCGCATCTCAGGAAGATCGGACTCCAGTGTTTCCCTACCTGGACAATGGCTTCTAGCAAGCCCTTCCAGCCAAGGGACTTTGGAAGCCCGTGCAAGCGACTTCTCGTCTTCTTACGTCCATGGAATTCTGCTGGATTGGAAAAATCACAACTGCAGCCCTCCCAGAGGCTCCTTTTCATAGGGGCCTTCTAGACACCTCTTCTGCGAGGCTTTCCTTCCAGAGGACAGAAGACTCGACATCCTTTGGATGGCCCGTTACATCAGGGAGAACCAATCGGTTACAGCTCTCTCGATGCAATGCATGTTTGGGTCTCATGGCATCCTCGGTGTTCACTGTACCCCTGGCCGGTTGCACAGAGAACCACCCAATGGATACTCTCCACTCAGTGGTCTCCGACCTCTCACCCCAGTCTTTTCCCATCAAGGTGGCGGAGCCCCTTGAAGGTCTCTCACCTGGTGGACTCAAAGAACAATCTCCTGGAAGGGTTCCCTTTGCTCCCCGGATCATCAGATCTCCATCACCACAGGCGCATCGCTAATGGGATGGGAGCTCACTATCGCTCGCTCCACACTCAAGGTGTATGGACTCAGTTGAAACTCTTCTCCACATAAATGTCCTGGAGATGAGCGGTCCTCTCGCGATCCGAGCTCTGAAGGATATCCTTTGTCACAAGAACATTCTCCTTCAAGCGGACAACAAAGCTGTGATGTATTACATCAACAAGCAAGGCGGTGCTCATTCTTACCCCTTTGCAGGGAAGCAATGAGTGTGTGGGAGTGGTGCTTGGAGCACAAGTCTCTGATTCAGGCGGTTTATCTGCCAGGTATACAAAGATCTAGCAGATCACCTCAGCAGAAGCAGGCAGACCCTCACGAGTGGTCTCTCGATCCAGCCGTAGCTCGGTCACTATTCAAGAGTGGGGACTCCAGACCTGGACCTTTTGCATCCCCACTCAGCATAAAACTGCCTCTCTTCTCCTCCAGAAATCCAGGGCCTCATTTTCTGTCAGGATGCGTTCAGGCTGCAGGTGGACAAAGCGTTTTCTTTATGCCCTTCACGATCCCTCTAATCCAGAGTTCTCCTCAAGTTCAGTCTCAGGGACCAAAATGATTCTCATTGCTCCCTCCTGGCCTCGGCAACTATAGTTTCCTCTGCTCAACAGTATGTTGGCAGCCTCTCCGAGACCACTTCCTTGCAAATCAACCTTTTGACTCAGGGTTCGTTGGTCCATCCAACCTGAAATCACTTCACCTTCATGGCAGAATCCTGAAGAGGTAGGAGTAGATGATTCAACGTCTCTTGTAGAGTCTGGACATCCTTCTGGCTGCGGAAGCCAGCCACCCAAAAACGTACGCTTCCAAATGGAAACGCTTTTTCTCTCTGGTGTGCAAAGTCCTCTTGGAATCCCTTTTCCTGTCCTCCTGACAAGGTTCTGGAGTATCTTTTGGACCTATCAAACTCAGGTCTCCAGTACTCCACAGTTAAAGTTCACCTTAGTGCCATCTCAGCGGTCCATGAGCCGGTTTCTTCCTTGACTCTGGCTCAGCTTCCTATGGTGAAGAGATTTCTTAAGGGGATTCTTTATACCAGACCCCCTGTTAGGCATCCAGTTGCAACCTGGGACATTAACCTGGTGCTGGACATGCTCACTTTCGGAAGCCTTCAGGCCCTTAGCTACCTGTGAGCTAAAATTTCTTACCTGGAAGACTGCCTTCCTGGTGGCCAATACCTCAGCCATGAGGTCTCGGAGATTCATGCCTGGTGCGGACCTCCGTATACTGTATTCCATAAAGACAAGGTAGTTCTCCGTACTCATCCTAAATTTCTTCCCAAGGTTGTGTCAGAATTCCATCTAAACCAACCTCTGGTACTTCCCTCTTGCAGCTAATTTCCAAAATGAAGAAGCGATCTCTTCATTCCTTGGATGTTAAGAGAGCCTTGCGGTTCTATTTAGATAGAACCAAGAATTCATAAGACTCAGCAACTGTTTGTTTCTTTCAGCGACACCTGGGTCAACCCGTCGCTATTAGATGCATCTCATCATGGTTAGTGGCATGCCTTGACATTGCTACTCCATGGCTCAAGTTAAAGTGGAGGGTAGGTGTCGCTCACTCTACTAGGCGTTCAGCGGCATCTTTAGCGGAGATTAGCAATGTTCCAGTGCAGATATCTGCACGCGCGCCACCTGGAGCTCAGTGCATACCTTCGTTAAGCATTATGCACTGGATGTTCATGCCAGGCGACATTCCGCATTCGGCAGAACTATCCTTAATGGTCTTCTATCTTAGGCGCGTGAGCTCTGGCTCTCCTGCAGCCCTTTTGGGGATTATCAGCTTGGTACTCTCCACTAGTGTGAATGAGTGGTGGAGACTTATGTCAGGAAGAAATGAAAATTACGTACCTACGTAATTCTGATCTTCTTAGTCGAGTCACCACTCATTCACATGCCACCCTCCATCCCGAGCTCACCGCTGTGTTGGTCTTCACTCCCTCAAATCTTTAGGCCGTGAGGACTTCTTTGCTGACCCTTCTTACGGGTCTACGGACTATCTTATGTCCGTTTTTAAAGTTAGATTTACTCTTTCGTTAGTTCGCTGCACCTCCTTGGTAAAAGGTACTGGGCGGTTGGAAGACCATCATCCGAGATGAGTCATTGCCGCTCGAGCCGCTGCTCATGGCATCATCTCGCGCCGACCCTCCAGCAAAAAGTTTGCTCCCAATGGGTCCTAGTGCCTCCGGCGCTGATCCCACTAGTGTGAATGAGTGGTGGAGACTCGTCCAAGAAGATCAAGAATTACGGTAGGTACGTAATTTTCATTTTTGCAAAAGTACACTGACTAGTTTGTGTATTAATGGGGAAATATTGCACAGTGAATGTGGTGTTACTGTACCTTGCTTTTCAGGGGGTTCCCGGCGTGAGCTGATTGGTTCGAGCTGGGGCATAAGTGTATATGGTAAGAACATTGAAATTGAACTGTGTGGGCCACTAGTGGGAAGAAAGGGGGGTTGCAGCAACCCAGAGGGCTGTGACCGAGTCAATCTCGACTGTTCTAACACCGACCTCTGGGTGGAGGCACCCGCCAACGGATCTGGGCCCCTCACCCTGTCACAGTTAAGGCAGCCAGGGGTAGTAACCCTTAGGATAGCGCCCCCTAGGGGTTACAATTTTCAGACTACTGTGCATGCTATTGGTGTGGCATTGCTGTAATTGTGCAGGGTCTCCCAGAGGTGCGACCACAGTGGTGATGTGGGCAGGTACCACATCCCTGGGGGGTTGTACTAATAAGTCATCAGGCCCACTTAAATCTTTCTCTGGGTGGAGGCACTGCACATTTCTTTCTCTGTCAGTATGCCCCCCACTGCTGAGTGAGAAAAGAACCCAGCAGTCACTGCAAATAATTGACGGCAGTACAAAGTAGTGGGTCCTTGTCCCCTTAGCCAATTGTGAGGGACGCCCGCCTGGCAGGGGCCTTACACATATTATTTGCAGTCTGGAAGTTTACAACAAATAACATTTGTATGGATGCATTTGGAATACAAACACTAAGTGAAAATGCTTATTCCTAGGACCACCACCCTGATGAAATGGGTAAACCATGAAACTACCATTTGTTTGAAATAACTGTAGCAATGTTATCAATATAGTTTAAAGATTTTTGACTTTAATGGCTTAAACCATGGGTGAGTGTTCAGCCAAGATATTCCATCTGGAGTACTGGAAGTGCCATAGAGGTGCTGCTCACAGATTCTGGGGGCCAGATTTTTGAACGTTCATTGTTGTCGCCAGTCATGAGTGAACCAAGTATATGGCACACTGGGCTTGAGACAAAAAAAAAACATGATTTGCTATCCCACTGGTCAAATTGACACCTGCTAGACCACCTTGCTGTGGTCCAGTATTCTTCAGTGCTATGGCCTCCTACATGCAGGCTGCGGCTGAACGTTGCCACAAGTGGCTGTAAAGAAGGTCTAATTGCTGCAGCTGTGTCTCAGACTATAAAGTTGGGTGCACTTTTGGCACTGGGCCTTCATGCAGCTGCGGCAACACAAGGGTTTGTTGCAGGGCTTGACACAAGCTTTGCATCAGCCTTTGAAAATCTGCCCCCCAGGGGTGAACTGCTGCTTGGGTGCAGCATCACTACCTCCTGTGCTGGGAATCGGGGGAAGCACTGCACCTACTCACTGGGCAACACTTGCCCTCACCTCCATCCAGCATTTCACATGAGGGTAAGGGTGGTGGGCGGAACTTTATATGCTGGGGGAAAAAACTACTGGCTTGTACTTCAATATGTCCTTGTTACAAGAGTGCTGCACACCCCCACCCTTTCCTCTTAAACTTGAGTCGTTGCTGAATGCAGATATGGCAGCACCCCTGCTCACCTCCAGCCTCACTGGATGGGGCATTTCCTTTTTTTTTTCCCTCTTACTCCCCAGGCTGCCCTTGTTGGCTGTCTCCCACCTCCAGCCCCATCACCTACCTTTGTCTGGGCTTAACCCTGCTTCCTTGTTCCTCCCTTGCTTACTCCCCCTCCCCCCAAGGCTGGGTCAACAGGGTTGACTGTGCCTGGTTGGAGGTCCATGATGTCCGGTGGTAGATGCCATAGTCAGAGGTACAGTGCCTGCAGAGTGGGAGGGGCATCATGCTGCTGTGTCTGGGGTATTTTGCAGTGTTTTGGATCCCTGTTTTGAGGCACCAACCAGCTTAAGCTGAGTGACGCACATGCACACAAATGTGGATCATACATACACACAGCACCATCAGCATATTACCTCCCTAGTACTGAGCCCCGCTTGCATCTCCACCTGTGGTCACCCAGCTGGTGGTTGTGTAGTGGCTGCTACAGCCTTCCATCCCTGGCAAGAGTCTTCTGGGACACTAACCCCCACCTTCCGTCCAGCCCTCAACAGCTGAGCTGTTTCCAGAACTCAGGTCAACAGGGTCACTTGGTTGTCCCCCAAGTCGAATAAGTTACGAAATGATGTTGCCGTACTTAACCTCGAGCCCACACATCCAAATAATAAATCATTAAATCATTCCCTGCTTGATTGGGCATTCACCACACATCCACACTGCGTTATCAAGTCAGGAATCCTTCCAGATGCCCTTAATGACCACAGTCCTATTTTCATGGTTCTTAAGGTCCATCACCCTAAACCCTCTCCCAAAATCCTTATGCTCCACTCCTACAAATCCTTAGATCTAGCACCTCTCCTGTCTGAACTCACCTCTACAGATTGAGCCCTTCTCTCCTCTGCCACTTCTGTAGACCAAGTCCCCGATAACTTCAAGGATAAATTCATCTCCACCTGGAATGCTTTCACTCCCTTCAAGCACACCAGAGTCCAAGGGCTATACCTCCCCTGGATTACCCCTGAACTGTTGGCCTGCCTCAGGGAACGTGACCGTGCATGAAAAAAAACACCAGTCTTCAAAGCTTCCTAGAGACTACAGCATGTACAGAATGCTATGAAACTTTTTCACAAAAGCTACCAGATTGGCAAAGTCCGAGTATTCCAAATCCTCATTCCTCAGATATATAAACACCCCATCTAAATTCTGGGGGGTGGTCCATGCCCTTTTTTTCGTCTCCCATTCAACCCCCCCCCCCCACCAGTTCTTAAAATAAATAATTCCTTGGTATCTGACCCTTGCTTGGTGGCCAATTAATTTAATGCCTATTACACCTCCTGTGCCTCGACTCTCCTAAGCTCCCTCCCACCCGACCCAACCCTTTCTCCACGCACCTCCCCCACCTGTGTCTGCCTCTCCTTCTTTCTCCTTCTTCTCCATCTTCCCAGCTGAAGCCTTAGGCGCCCTCCTCTCCCTTAACCCCTCTGAAGGTTCCTGTCCAGGCAATCTTGATCCTAAACTTCTCTACCGCTCTGCTCCTGCTATTGCCTATCCCATCTCTTTACTCTTAAACCTTTCGTTTACTTATGCTCAAGTTCTCTCCTCCTTGAAACATGCTGTTGACCTTCCCCTCCCCAAGGATGGTGACCTGTCCTCTCCTGGTAATAATCGCCCTATTTCTGTCCTTCCTACCCTTGCTAAACTCCAAGAATACCTGGTTCCTTCTCAACTTTCCTCCTTCCTCTCTGATTCCTCCTCCTTCACCCCGTTCCAATCTGGTTTTTGGAAGAACCATTCCATAACCACCTCTCTCCTCAGGCTCATGGATGCCATCCTCACTGCGATGGACGATGGCCTGATCACCTCAGTCATTGTTGTTGACTTAACCAAGGCATTCGACACTGTCTCCCACACCCTGCTTCTCTACTCTCTATTCATAGCAGGCCTCGCCTCATCTGCAACAAATTGGTTTAAATCCTATCTCACTGGTAGGACTATATCGGTTAGAATCTCTAACTCCACCTCCCCTCCACTCCCTATCAGCACTGGTGTCCCCAGGGGTCTGTGTTTGGTCCCCTGCTTGTCTCCATTTTTCTTAATGACCTTCCCACTGCATGTTCATCTGTCTCCATTCATATGTACGCCAATGATACTGTCTTGTTCAGTTCCGGCCAAAGTCCTGCTGATGTGGTAACCACCTTACAGCATGAATTCAACCAAGTTCAGCTCTGGTTTGGCTCCCACCAGCTCTTCCTAAATACCAAGAAGACAGTCTCCATGACCTTCGGCACCAGGCAGAGACTCTGTAGGCTCACTGCCTGCCCTCCTTCCACACCCTCGATAGGACAACCCTTGAGGTAACATCCTCATTTAGATATCTTGGGGTTTGGTTGGACCAACACCTCGACTTCTTTGTGCATATTGATGCCATTCTGAATAAACTGCACCCCAAGCTTGGTGCCCTGTGCAGGAATCGCAGTTACATTCTGCTGACTGCGAGGCATGAACTTCTCAAGAAGCTGATTCTCCTCATCTTGGACTACTACAATGTAGTCTATGGTGCTGCTCCCAAATCTTTCCTGACCAAATTGGACACTCTCTTCAACTCCTTCTGCCGCTTTGCCCTTGACTCTCCAGCCTGTACCCACCACTGTGATCTCTATCATGCCCCTTGCCTTCCCTCCACTATCAAATAGGTGCCTCTCCCATTGTGTCAAACTAACCTCCAAATTCTGGCTTGGAGTTTATTTATTTATTTATTTATTTGTATTTCAGAGGACACCTTTGAGCCAAGGGCTCTTTTACAAAGGTCCCACAGCAAGGCAATAAAGACAATATGGTACGAAACATAACATGATCATTACAATGGAACTTACAAAAGAAAAAGACAAGGTTACAATAATAGCAGCCAAAGGCATTGTCAAAGAATTGTGTTGCGAGTTAATTATACAGTACAAGTCATAGGCTCCATGACACTTTGTTAGGAGTGGGTTAGTGGGAAAAGAGAAGAAGAGTGGTGGTGAGGGGGTGTATGGGAGAGAGAGAGAGAGAGAGGAGGAGAAATGGGAGGGCATTGCTTTGGGTATGTGGTAGATGGGAAACAGCAAGGGAGGAGGAAGGGGGGGATGAAAAAGGAAAGGAGACAGATTCATCCAAGTTCCCCCTTCCTACTTCTCTTCCCCTCTCTCCACCTCCTCTACACCCTCCCATTCCGTCAGATCTAGTGACACGTGCATCTTGGTGGTCCCACACCATTCAACCCTCATCGGCCAGATGGGTTTTGCCCGTTTCCCTAAAATCTGGAACCCCCCCCAAATATGCCACTCCTCTTCCTCCTACTCCTCTCTTAACACTGCCCTCCATAACTTCATTTCTCCAAGTTGCTCCTACTTTACATAGAAACATAGAAGTTGATGGCAGATAAGGACCGCAAGACTCATCCAGTCTGCCCATTTTTTCTACCTTATGAATGTGCCATAGGCCTGTACTCTGTCAATGGCCTATCTATTCATACTCATCTTTATTGCTCCCTTATGCCTGTCCCAAGCCTGTCTGAAGCCCTGCACTGTATTCATATCCACCACTTCCTGAGGCAGGCTGTTCCATGTATCCACCACCCTTTCTGTTAAAAAGAACTTCCTCACATTCCCCCTTAATTGGCTTCCCTCTAATCTCATGTTGTGTCCTCTTGTCTGGCTATTTTTCTTATACTGAAACATGTTAGACTCTCACCTTGTTAATGCCCTTAAGCTGTTTGAATGTTTCGATCATATCACCTTTCTCTCCCTCCTTTGCTCTAGGGTATACATATTGAGCTCCGTTAATCTATCCTTATATGTTTTCTGATGCAGTCCCTGCACCATTTCGGTTGCCCCTCTCTGGATTGTCTCCATTTTGTTAATATTCTTGTACAGGTGCGGTGTCCAGTATTGCACGCAGTACTCCAGATGGGGCCTAACCAGTGTCTTGTAAAGAGGGATTATTACCTCCCTCTTACGACTTGTGATACCCCTACTAATACACCCCAACATCCCTCTAGCCTTACCTACTGCTTGTGTAACCCACCTACAAATGGGGGTTCCTGAAAAGTCTTCCATGAGCTTGCCTAAATGCTCACTGCCAGGTTGGTGTTTGGCATTTAAATGTTATTTGCTAAAGAGTGCCTGTGTAGCCTCTGTGTACTGTCCCTTTAAGGGCTGCCTGTTTGCAGTAATAATTAATCTGGGAGGGGGACTGGGTGTTTCTATGCTCGAGTCCCACTCAGGCTGCCTGCTAATCGCTCCGTTTCTGCCATCGCTAATTGTGCAGAGGGAGCCCTGCTGAAAGATGTAACTAATTGCTGGTAATCATTTAGAGTAGTAATGATAATGTAGTTTGTTCTAACCTGCCTTCTTTGCAGCAAGGACTGTTCTGTTTGGCTCCGAATTGGACCAATCAGTACTTGGGGGCTCTAAAATGGAGCCTGCAACTAAAGGGATAAGTGGCGCAAGCCTCTGGGAATCGTAGTTTTTGACTGTTGGCACCTTTTTGCACCAACAGGGGGAGCAAGTTGTGACTGACAGCTGAATTAGCCAACCAGACCTGTTTGGGTCTGAAGGAAATGCCCGGGCTGCCTGCTGTGAGGGGAGATCTAGTTTGGGAACTGAGAGAGCAACAGCTCATGATAGTCCGAGCAGCAGTCTGCGTTGTAGTTCACGCGGGAGAACTGTGGAAGGCCTGATTTCTGGCCTGCTTACCTGTTATCTACCCTGAGAGGGAGAAGAAAATTATTTTTGGACTAAATCCAATCTGGTGAGACTGAAGAAGCCACTGAAGTGGGACCAAGCTCAACCCATAGAGGACTGAAGATTTTGCTGAATGCGATCGGCCTGTCAGGAACTCCAGCTACATTCTGAGCTTCCGGTTAGAGCACTGACTTTGCGATTGGGACTGGGGAGCAGTGTGCCTGGTATTGTAAAACCTTTCTCCACTGTGCGAACTGTGTGCTGCTTGCTGTTACATATAAATGTGCTATTTGAAGACAGTGGGTCGTGCTGTATTTCTCCACCATGCGAACTGTGTGCTGCTTGCTGTTACATATAGGTGTGCTGTTTGAATACCATGGGTCGTGCTGTATTTCCCCACTGTGTGAACTGTGGGCTGCTTGCTAAAATCTGTAGCCTGCACAAATGGACTGAATCTGCGGTTGATTCCATGTGGCTGGGCCTTGCCACGAGGGCCCTGCCAGACTACCCTGCTGCACCGAGAAGAGCCATCAACAAGAGACCTGCCCAGGGATCAGCCCTCCACTCAATGCCTGAATGGGAACAACGCCTTGCTGCACTGTGTGGATCCTGTTTTTCCCTGGCCATCCAGAATACTTGTCAGCGGTTTCCATTTCGTCCATCCTGTGTCCAGTCTTGGGTACCATGAGTAAAGATCAGGGTAGTGCCCTGCACCTACTGTTAAATCAAAGTGTGTCACCGGATTCCTCTGTTTTTTCCTTTTCTTCACAAACTGAGCCATCTGGCTCCAGATTCTAAATTCTGTGTGTGCATGTTGTGTTTCCATCACAGGGCCCCAACCAGCTGCGACACCGGCCTAGCCCAGGCAATGATCCTGGCTAACTCATCTGACTTTTACCTGGGTACTCAGTGTGTGTGTGTGTGTGTGTGTGTGTGTGTGTGTGTGTGTGTGTGTGTGTGACTGCGTGAGGGGATTCTGTACGGCATGCATAACAGTGTGATTAATGTAGTTTATAAGCCAATTATTCTGATTACGCCCCTCCCTTGTTTACGTCCACTGAATAAATCAGATCTTACTTTTTCTGCATTTAAACTGACTGTGGTTCCAGTGTGTATTGAGAGCACTGTACTGTTACTATTTGCTGTGTCTAACCTTGTTTTACAGGGGTCCCCAGGGTAAAACGAAGGAACCCGCCCTGGTGGTAAGTGCAAACAGGGTGGGTATTTGCAAAGTGTATCGGGGTATTATGAAAGTGATTATTGTGCATTGTTTTGGCCACTAGTGAGGAACGCGGGGGGTTATAGTGTCCTGAAGGGCTGTGCCCAGGCTAGTTTGCCTGCTACCAACCCTGACCTTCGGGTGGAGGCACCCGTTACCGAACCTAGGCCCCTTAACTTGTTGTTGGCGGAGCAGGCAGGGGTAGTAGCCCTTAGGATAGCGCCACCTAGGGGTTGCATCTGGATGATTTCAGGTCATCTGTGATGATGATGCCTAAGTCTCTTTCTTCCCTTGTGATTGCCAGCAACTCTCCTCCCAACCTATAGGTGGCTTCAGGGTTTCTCTTCTCTATGTGAATGATCTTGGACTTCTTTGCATTAAACCCCAGTTGACACGCTTCCGACCATTTTGCCAGTTTATCCAGATCTCTTCTCATTCTGCCCACCCCATTTGGATCATATACATTGTTGCAGATCTTGGTGTCATCTGCAAACAGACAAACCTTACCCTCCAGCCCATCTACAATGTCACTGATGAAGATACTGAAGAGGACGGGCATTAGAACTGATCCCAGAGGTATCACACTTGTGACTTGCATCTCTTCAGACTGTATACCGTTTACCACCACTCTCTGTTTTCTGCCCGCCAACCAGTTTGCCACCTAGTTGACCAACTTCTGACCCAGCCTGAGCCTACCCAGCTTATTAATCAATCTTCTATGTGGAATAGTATCGAAAGCTTTGCTGAAGTCAAGGTAGGCGACATCAACTGCTCCCCCTTGGTCCGGTTACCCAGTCAAAGAAATCTATGAGATTAGTTTGACAGAACCTTCTTGTTGTAAACCCATGCTGTCTTGGATCCTGCCCCTATGGATTCCAGGTGCTGCACTATCCTTTCCTTAAAGAGTGCCTCCATAATCTTGTCCACTACTGAGGTAAGACTGACTGGTCTGTATAGTTCCCTGCCTCCTCCCTGCTACCACTCTTGTGGAGCAGGATCACATGAGCCCTTCTCCAGTCTTCTGGGACCTCTCCTATACTCAGAGACTCAGTAAACAGTTCTGATAATGGCTCTGCTAGTTCCACCCTTAGCTCATTTAGTACCCTGGGATGTATGCTATCAGTTGCCATTGCCTTGTCCACCTTGAGCTAGTGCACACCTCCCTCCCCCCGTGTCCATGGTGCTGAGCTGTGGGCCCTAACCTACCTTTTCCTCAGTAAATACTGAGCAGAAGTATCTATTTAGGATAGATGCTTTTCCTTGGTCCGCCTCCACACACACCCCCTTATCCCCTTTGATCTTAGCAATACCCCCTTTGGACTTTCTCCTTTCACTAATGTACCTATAGAAAGTCTTGTCACCTTCTTTTACAGTTTGTGCTAGTGCTTCCTCGGTTTGGGCCTTTGTCTGCCTTACTGTCTTCCTGCTTCCTTAGGGAAGTTTGGTATGCCTCCCTATCTTCGTCCCACTGCGTTTCCTTATATTTCCTGAAGGCCAGCCTTTTGGCTCTGACCTTTTCTGCTACGTTCTTGAGAACCAAAGTGGTTTCCTTCTTCTTTTGCTCTTGCTTTTCTCGCTAACACAATGGGATGTTGCTTCAAGTATTGCATCCTTAATACTTGCCCACTTTGCCTGTACCCCCTCGCTTGTATTTCTTCTTGCCAGGGCTAGCTTAACTCTGTTGGCCATCTTATCAAAGTCATCTCCTCTGAAGTGCCATATTTTTGCCTTGGAATGGGATGATTTAGTTCTAGTGACCAAATTGAACCATACCATGTGATGGTCACTGGCCCCCAGATGACCTTCTACCTGGAGATCTGTGATCCTTTCCCCATTAGTCAGTACTAGATCTAGGATAGCCCTGTCTGTTGTGGGTTGTTCTACCAGTTGTTTGAGGCCCTTCGCCCTGCAGAGAATCCACAATGTGTCTAGTTCTGGCAGATGTTCCTGCTGGTATTGACCAATCTGTATCTGGCATGTTGAAGTCTCTCATTATCAGAACCTCCCCTTTAGCTGTCATGTTTTGTATATCTTATAACAGTAATGTGTCTATGTCCTCCCCTGATCTGGAGGCCTGTAGACAACCCCAGTTTGAGTGGCAGTCCCATTTCCTGTTTCCAGGGTGACCCACAGTTCTTCTGGCTCCTTATGTGTATTCTGAATTTCTGTAGCTTTGATATTTTCATTGATATAAAGCGCCACTCCACCCCCCTTTTTTGAACCTCCGTCTCTTCTGAACAGTACATAGCCAGGTACTGAAGTCTCCCAAGTGTGGTTACTGGGAACCATGTGTCGCTAATGGCTACTACTGTATGTCCAGTTTAGCCTCTATCATTGTTGCCTGCAGGTCTGGGATCTTGTTTCCCAGACTGCAAGCATTAATGTCCATGATTTTCCATTGGCAGATTTCAGTGTGTTGGTTGTTGGGTGAGGTCACTTGTTTCCCTGTCGTTGTATGGGGGCCAGACCTTTCCTTACCTGGTGATGCAAATAAACTACAAACATGTTGAACTCATGTTTGATCACTAGCTGAGGGGGGAGAGGTGTTTTTCCATTCGACTTATCGGGTGCTGCACCCCTCTCCCCATTTGCTAGTTTAAATATTCTGCAAATAACCCTCCTTAAATTACCTCATTCCTAGTTTCTGGCCACCAACTCCTTCCCCCTTGCAGGGTTCTCAGCATTCTGAAGAGGAAACAGGTTTTGGCGGTCTTCTCTTCCCCTCCACCCTCCAGCCCCCATTACCCTTGCTTGGTCCTCATCATCCTGTTGGTGGAATCTGGTCCTGCCTGCTTCCCCCTCATTTCCCCTATCCGCCTCCTTTTACTACTTCTCCTCCTTAGCGACTTTTAGCTACTCACCTTCCTTCTCCTCCTTACAGCACTTGTTTACTGCCCTGATCCTGCTCTAGGTATAGTATTGCACTTTGATGTTCTGCTGCATTATTGTACTGCCTGTAATGTCGTATTGTAAATCTGTGGACTCCTATGTGATGTATCATTGTACTAGTTGTATGTGTTTGTACCTCACCCTAACTGCTGCACTTCTGTCTACCTGCTCCTACATATTGTGTAACAATGCATCCATCCATTATTTGTATAATTTCTGTTATTACCCTCATGTTACACCCCCCAGGTCACACTGTGAGATGAGCAACTTGTTGTTTAGTGTGCCCTCCTGGTGAAACATTTCAATAAATATAAATAAACAAGAAGTAGTGCTACCACTGTACCTAGGGGCCAGCCTAGATGGATGGGGCATTTCCAGCAGGATGTTTGGAGAGGCGGAGGTGGTCTGGACAGAGTCTGGGGGAAGCAAACAGTATACTAAATATGAGATGACTCAGAGAAGGAATGATGGTGAAAGAAGTGCTGGTGAGGCACAAATGAGATAAAAAGAATAAAGAGAAGTTAAACTGTACTTGCCAGGGTTGCAGCATCACCTTAAGGAAGACATTGGGCAGTCCTGCTAGCTTGTGAAGCGTCAAGTGTTAATCCTGGTTTCTTTCTTCGTCCTTGTAGGTTCAGTCTGGGGAAGCGACGAGCCTACAACTCTCCCAGAAAATCAACTGTTCTAAAACCCCAGTGTCTTTCTGCTGAGTCGGAGGCCTGCCCAGAGACTGAGACTGCCAACTACCTGTTCCTGGTAAGGTCCCTCCAAGCAAAGGAAGCAGAGTAATAATACAAATTCATAGCATGGCTTTAGTAGACTTCCCCTAGTCAGAATGTTTAGCTTCTGCCTCAACACTGCCAGTCTGCCATATTTTTTAGAGAGAGGTTTTATGTCCAAAATGACAATGTGCCTTACACCATTGATAGGGGATTTTGCTAGGAGAGGTGGAGACTAATAGTCAGTGCTTCTACATGATTGTCTACAGTCAGTGACTTCTGCTGGGTGAGGCTGGGACTGGAGTTGTTGTGAGCTCTTCCACAGTCAGTGCTCCTACACCATTAACTATAGTGACTCTTGTTGGGAGAGAAAGGAACTGGAATAGCTCTGTGCTCACCCACAACCAGCACATCTACAACACTGTCTACAGTAACTTGTGCTGGATGAGGCTGGGATTGGAGTAGCTTTGATGTTCCCCCCAACGAGTGAAGAGTCTGGGACTGGAATAGTTGTGAGGCCCTCCATAGTCTGTGCATTTGTTGGGGGTGCAAGACTAGTATTTCCTGAATACTATGAATAATGCACTATTTTGTGATTCAGATGTGAATAACGAATAGTGGCACTATTCATGCCTATTCCCATTAGGAAAATAATGATTGATTGATTGAATTTTATTACATGGGTAAGCCTACTGAGACTGAAAATCTCTTTTTGAGGGACAACCCAGATTCATTACAATGAGAGCAAAGGAAAATAAAATGTAGAACTGGAATTACATACAAGGCAGTACAGAATTCCATGTGGATCTTAGGTACAGGTTAGGAACATTTGAGATTGTATAAAAATATTAGAATTGGCAAAATACAAGGACATGTCTAGGCAAGGTAACGGTGATCACAAGTTGAGAGGTTCAGTTAATTGATTGCAGAACTCTAGAATATAGGTCTTTAGCCCTTTCTTAAAGCCACCAAGGGAGGAACAGTTCTTAAGGGATGGGGCAGAGGCAACAAAGGAACTCTTACCTGAGCTTCACTCAAACCTGGGCACCTTGAGTAGAGTGCAGGTGGAGTATCAGTACACCCACCTAAGGGGTTTACTACCACAAACACCTTGCAGGCTACTAAGGGTGTAGATGTTGACCATTTTAAAGACCAGGCAGAGAAGAAGGTAAGTCAGTCTCCCCTCCAGAGAGGGTCAGTGTAGTGCAGATAATACATCACCGTGATGTTCCCTGGGTAGGACACCAGAGGAAAATGTCTGATTTTATTTTACAGAATTTTGAGTCTATTTCAGAGCTCCTAAGGTTGGGGCAGGTTGGGGCACTGTGCAATAGGAAGGAAAGCAGAGTGCTGTGTGCAATGGCTAGCCCTGCTTCATTAGTGAATGGATTCTTAAACATACAAAGGTACAAAAGACCAGTTTTGTAGTGTAAAGATTTAGTCGTATTGTCTTTGTGAGTTCTGAGAGAGAGATATCCTGATCAAATACACACCAGTTCTATTTGTGATCCTGAGAAAGTAGTCAGTTTTAGCAAGTGCTGTCTTACCTTCCCCAGGGGTCTAGAGATCAATAGCACAGCTTTTATTTTTTTAACAATTAGTACCAACTTGCTAGCAAGCAACCATTGTTCAAACTCCCTGAAGGCATTCACAAGCTGACCCCTAATTTATTTGGAGTCATTTGTACATCTACACAGGACAGCATCATCAGCGTACAACAGCAGTTTGGCCCCACCAAAGTTGGCTGGCAAGTCATTTACAAACAGGGAGAAAAGCAAAGGACCCAGTATTGAGCCCTTTGGGGACACTATCAGTAATGTATCTTTGTGCTGTTAGGACACCATTCCACTTCACCTGCTGTTTCGTGCCCATCAGGTAGTGTTTAAGCCAGCAGCAGGAAAGACAATAAAGATCTAATTGCTGCAACATAGTTAATAGGAGGCTATGGGTAATCAAATCAAAGGCTTTGGCGAGGTCTATAAAACCACACCAGTCATAAGCCCATTATCCATAGCAGCTAGTATATCAGGGCTGTGTCAGTACCATGATGCCCCCTAAACCAATGCTGCATGTCAGTCAGTAAGTGATGCTGCTCAAAGCACTCTTGGAGTTGGTTATACTAACATACTATTTGCCAGATGATTAGGCCTTACGGTCTATCAAGTCTGCTCGAACCTCAGATCCCTAGTTGGGTGCTGAGGCCCTCCCCTTCCCTCCCTTGTGTTCCAGAAACCCCTATCATCCGTCCCCACCCCTCTGGGACAGGCCATCACCTGATACATCCACTTTCTGTGTCTGTCCCAGCCTCTCTTGAAGCCCTCCACTGTGGATCTCTGAACCAGCTCGCCAGGCAGTGTATTCCAAGGGTCCACCACCCTCTCAGTGAAAAACTTCCTCTTTTCCCCCCTCACCCTTCCACCTTCCAACTTCAAACCATGCCCTCTGGTGATACCTCCCTGCTTTAGGCTAAAGATCCCCTCCATGTTTACCCTATTTATTCCCTTGAGGTACTTGAAGACCTCAATCATGTCCCCCCTGTCTCTCCTCTCCTTCAGTGAAAACAGGCAGAGCTCCTCAAGTCTGTCCTCACACGTCAAATCCCCTAGCCCTCGTATCATCTTAGTTGCCCTCCTCTGTACTCTCTCCAGGAGCTGTATGTCCCTCTTCAAGTGTGGTCTCTAGTACTGTACACAGTACTCAAGGTAATAGTCTAACCAGTCCATTGTACAGTGGCAGAATCACTTCCTTGCTCCTAGAGGTGATCCCCTCACGATGCATCCCAACATCCTGTTTGCCTTGCTAGCCGCTCTCCTGCACTGCTCAGAGTTATTCATACAGCGTCACCATGACCCCTAGGTCTTTTTCCCCTATTGAGGCCTCCAGCGCCTCCTCCCCAGGTGTATCTGTGTTTAGGGTTTCGCCTAAGATGCAACGCCTTGTACTTGTGATATTGAAATTTAATTTCCATGTCTGGAGCCCAGCTTCAGGGTGTCCAGGTCCCCTTGCAGGGCCAACCTCCCTCTTCTCCCTCAACTACTGCTCCCATCTTGGAGTCATCAGCGAAGAGACTCATTTCACACCGTATACCCTCCCTGATGTGTGATATGTATGCATTAAACAGGATCGGACCCAGAACCGAGCCCTGCGGTACCCCACTACCAACCTCTCTAGGGTGCGAGAGCTCCCCACAGACCACTACTCTCTGGGTACGTCCAGCTAGCCAGTTTTCAATCCATCTGACCATCAAAGAGCCTACTCCTAACCCCATCAGTTTCTCCACCAGACCATTGTGGGGGACAGAGTCAAACGCCTTGTTATAAACCATTCTTTCCTATACTTTTGCTAGGGAGCTTAGAAGTGAGATGATGCTGCTCAAAGCACTCTTGGACCCTTTACTCTCTACTGGTTCCCTGGGACCGCCCTTATGGACAGGACCACCTGGGCCACTTTCTCTCTTTCTGGGATAGCCCCCTCCACTAAGGACATGTTGGAGAGTAATTCGAGAGGGGAGGCAATGACTGGGACAGCTAATTTTATTTTTATTTTTTTTGCACCTGTCTTGGCTCCAGAGCCCCACTCCTTCAGGCTCTCATGTTGGCCCTGCATATTATCCAACAGGGCTCTTTCGAGCTGCCTGACCCATCAGGCATGGCCTGATCTGACAAACTGCTTCTGGGTGCAGGGAGTAACCTGGAGCAATCCTCGGGGGCAGGAACGACATGCTGTGCAGCCAGTATTAGGAAGCATACCCGAGGCCCTCATCCGGTGCTACTGGCAACCCTTTTCCAGTTTTCTGGGACCCCACCCACCTCTCTTGGTCTGTGCAGCTACAATGGTGTCCTGGGGTGGGGGCATTCGGCAGCATGTGGTCGCCCACACTGCCAAGGCTGTCTCCACTATGCCACCACCTGGAGTCGCTATGCAAACGGCATACAGCAACCCACCACTGGGAAGTAAGCATCCACAGGATGCTCTTAGCTCCCTCCGTGCCACCCTCTGCTCCTGAAATTCCTGGCTCAGGGCACAAACTGGGGTCACCAGTGTGCCAGAGCAGTGACCCATCACTCAGCACCATGGAGCCAGCCCAGGGGCAGCTAATTTTAGAAATGTTTGTTCTAGCATGTCATAGCCTGATGAGCTATTTGTTTTTGACTGCACCAGCTGGGTTAATACCTCATTTTGTGTGACTAATGGAAGTGAAATTTGGGGGATAGCCTCCAGGTTTCTACTTGACCCTGGTGAGTGGGGTAGGGAGAAGCCCAGAGGTAGGACATTTAAACCTATCCAGATCAGTAAAAAAGCTATAGAAGGCATTAGCAGTAGCTGAAGGATCGCTGAATAATTGGCCATCAGCAACAATATCATGCTCAGGCAGAACAGAATGGCCCTTTAGTAGAAAACATATCTGTGCCCAGAAGATTTTAGGATCAGATATGTTTTCCAGTATGTGTTTTACTTACTTTCTTTAGAATTTTTAGGTTTGTTTTGCAGGCATTTCTTTAATTCCGGCACCTGAGCCTACTAACTGTAAGATCAGTGGATTTGTAATGCCCCTATGCCTTATCTCTCAGCCTCATGAACTTTCTCAGCTCATTATCCATCCATTTAGAGCAGTAACCCTTTACTCTTAACTGCTTTAGGGAAGCATGTTTGTTAACCACAGAGAGGAACCTATTAATGAAGAAATCAAGAGCAGAGTCGACACTGGGGAGATCTCGTGTAGTTTCCCAGTGGATTTCAGATTTAAAAAACAGAAAAATAAACAGTCCCCCACCCTCCACCCCAGCCCAATCCTTTAAAATATTTGACTCCCCCATCCCCTCACCCTCTGCTACAATCCCAATCCCACTCTCATCCCCCTAGCGCCCATAATTTTATTTATTTTTTAATATTAAAACAAAATCCACACTGGGTGACCAGCACAAACCTGCCTGCCTCTACATCTGGCTACTGTGTTTAGCAGTCATTTTATTTTGTCAAATCAATATTTACACACACACACACACACCTCCCATGCTAGCAGCACTCTCCTCCCCCCCAGAACCAAATTTTTCTAAAAACAAATGCAGACAAAGGCGATTGACATAATCTGCTGTTCTCCACAGCCAGCTGTCTTCTACTGAAAGAAAGCGCTCCCGTGCTTGCTAACACAGCAAAAACCAGCTGATCAGCTGGTTTTACTGTGCGCATGCACAAGAGCACTTTCATTCAGTAGAAGGCGGTCATCTGTGGAGGTGGGCGGGTTCTGTCAGTCGCCTTCATCCACTCATGTTTAAAGAAAAAATGTGGTGCTGAGTGAGGAGGGTAGGAGGAAGGTGCTGCCAAGGTGGGAGAATATTGATTTGACACACACAAAAACAGTGCTAGAGATGGGTCTGGCAGCGGAAGTGGACAGCTTGTGCTGGTGGTACATCGTGAGAGGTTTTTTTTTACAAAAAAATGTAACTATGAGTGCTGGGGGAGGAGGGAGGGGTTGGGATAGCAGCAGAGGATTGGGGCTGTAGGGGTCATGTATTTTAAAGGACTGGGCTGTGGAGGAGGTTGTGGGCTTGTTTCTTTGTCTTTTTTTAAAGAGGCACATGAACAATAACCAAGAAATTGCTATGGACTGATACAGTGGAACATAGCATAAAAAATAAAGTTAACCGTTTTATATCAAATTGATTTACAAAACTAATAGAATTTTCCCTTGATGCTTTGGATAGGGGCCTGCAGAAATTTTTCAGGGCAATAAGAGATGATTTATATATTAACAGAACTTGTAAATAAAACTTGCCATACAATAATGGTTGGTTTGATCAAGACTGCAAGCCACAAAAGAAAAGAGTAAGAGCAGTACGTAAGTGTGCAAAACCAAGGACAGACAGGGAACGTGCACAAAAAATGAAAGGTGCTAAAAAGCAATATAAGCTTTTTCTTAATTTGAAAAAGAGTGCTTTTTAAAAAAAAACAATGGGACTATATGCTAATAGCTATAAAAGACAGGAATCAGAAAGATTTTTGGACATTGGTGGCCAAGGGCTTCAATGGTAGAAATATTGCAATAAGACAATTTTATCCCCATAGACACATGGGTACAATACTTTAATTATATATTTTATGATCAAATGCAGACCTCATTTTGGATCCTATTGGATTCAATCATAATTAAAGCTAATTTTAATTCAATTGCTAAGCAATAAGTAGTTTTGTCCATAAGAGATATAAAACTGAACAAAGCACCAGGACCCAACAGGATACCATCTGGGGTCTATTTGTGCCTGATTAATGAGTGGGCAGACACACTGACAATATTTTTTAATAAATGTATAGTAGAAAATGTTATACCGACCTCACGGAAAGGTTCAATAATTGTACCTATGCATGAAAATGGAGAGAAAACAGATCCTCAAGCATATAGGCCTATAAGTCTTGTTGATGTAATGGAAAAGATTTTTGCAAAAGTTATATTGAGTAGATTAAAAGATGAAATCAAAAGATTAGGTGACTTGTCCCATTTACAGGCGGGATTTAGGGACGGACACTCTACTCTGGATAATTGCTTCATATTACAACATCCTTATAAAAAAATATGTGGGGTTCAGATGCCAAAATTGTATGCAACATTCATTGACTTCAGCTCTGCATTCAGTACCATCAATGTACAATCAATATACCATCAACAGAGACCCTATGGACTATAATGTATAATTGGGGTATATGTCCAATGCTGATTAATATTTATTAGGAATTTATATACTGACACATGGGCACAGGTAAGAGTATGATTTGGTTCTCACATATTGGACAAATTTTACACTAATTAGGGGGTAAGACAAGGCTGTATACTTGCCCCTCTATTATTTTCAATATACAGTAATAGTCTCTTGATTGCATTTCATGTTTCCACAATGGATTCACTTAAGAGTAATGCTACCATTTGTCCAGCAGTAGCATATGTGGACGACTTGGTCCTTTTCTCCCTATCTCCAGAAAGCCTACAAAGTAAGCTTAATATTTTAGCAACCTATACAAAGACATTGTCATTCAAAATTTATTTACAGAAAACTAAAATTATGATTTGTGGTTCTTCATATACCAAGTATAAATGGAATTTGGAATCCCTACCAATAGAGGTAGTTAAAAACTGTACTTAGCTGGGTCTTATTTTCTCGCAAAATATTAGTTGGAAAACACATACTGACAGGATGTTAACCAAAGTTAAGCCTATTGTACTGTCTGGGACTGAAAAATGTAATAATTTATGTGGTGGTGCCATAATAAGACCAATGCTTAGGGCTATAGAGACAAAGTATAATACACAGATCTTATATGGTGTTGAAATCTGGGATCATACATATGTGGATAGATTAGAAAAGCCCTCCGTGCGTGCAGCTCTGGGATATCTAAAATCCACCTCTGCCTGCTGTGTCAGAGCAGAGCTGGGATTCCCAAGTTTCAGCTCTATCAGAATCCAGAGTAGTTAATTTCTGGATATGAGTAAATAAGCTGTCTCAGACTAGGGGTGTAGCCAGAAATTTTAAATTTGTACTCGGGGGTTGATGGCACTGTTGCCCCCCACGTAAACACAAACTAAAAGATGTGCAGCCCTGCCACACAAACATTGCCCCACCACACATTTCAGTCAACAATACATAGTAAGTCAATGATCCTCATAGATTCACTGCATTTTATTTAATCTAACGCACACACTACCAATCAGACAGAAGTTGGCTGGAGTGTAGTTACAGTTTCTAGGCTACATTGTGATAAGCCTCTATACCACATCAAGGTAGCCAGCTTTGCAGAGATCCAAGGGAACAAACTGCATGGGGTCCGACTTATGGCATACAGCCCCCAACCCCACTCACTGTGATCACTCACAAGTTCACTTGAGTGCTTGCTTGCTGCTGTATAATCCCCCCAACCCCAGACATAAGAATAGAAAATACAGCTTTATTATTTTACTCCAGCTCTGTTTCTGTTTGTTTCCCTGGCCTGAGATTTGTGTTGCCCCTTGATTTTCCATATTTTACTGTACTCGGCAAAGTACGCTGAGTATGCCTGCCAATGCCTATGTCTCACACTAAACTAGTGAGGAAATGCCTAGAAGAAAAAAGAAATGGGTATATATTAGATGTAAACAATCCCTGTGGCTTGGAAATCTTAGGGAACTGATGAATCATTATTGATTAGATGGCCTTCTTGCCTCTTGTAGTAGGAATATTGGAGCCTGTGCACGAACGAGAGGGATATGCATGCTGGAGGTGCGTATCCCGCCCACGTAGCTCTGCACCTGTGGACATGTGAGCACGGCCAGCATTCACTATTGGCCACCACCTGTCCACGGCCCCACTTTCCCAGTGCACAGAACTTCACATGGCAGCCGGGAGCGGAGTCCTGGACCCAGCTTGACATCCAATCAGATGCCCATCCTTGGTCCCGAGTGGATCCTTTGCATGGCAGGGCATGGGTCCAAGTGCATGACTAGCACCAGCAGACACCCGGACCTGCATGGTCCTGCCCCATCTGGTAGCAGACCCCATGGCCGTGCCCCTGGAGCATGGGTGCCACCCACCAACACTGCCACACCCCCATCACAGGGCAGCCACTGGGACATCACAAACAGGGGGCATGAGGGGCTGGAGCCTGGAAGCCCAGGACAGTAGCTCCTGCCACAAACCTCCTAGTCCTGAGACTGACCCCTGGCCTTCAGGAGTGTCCATACTGGGGTGAGAGGGGTAGGGGCTCATATCCCTTAGCAGTCCAGCACAAAATGCCCAATCAGCAGCCCTGGCACCTGTGCAGCAAGCCCCCCCCAAAGCACGCATGTCCCACACACTCCTGGACTGTCCCTCAACCCTCAATTGTAGTCAATGGCACCCCATACGGCACACGACATCTCCACCCATACCTGAATTGTCAGTGCCATGGCCAGACGGCCAATGGCACAGCCCTCCACACATCTCCATGGCTGCCAGCTATCCAAGTGATGCTGGGAGCGTGCTGCCTATATATAGGCAGGGCGTTCCCATTATCGCTTGGACAGCTGGTGGCCAAGGAGGTGTGTGAAAGGCTGTGCCACTGGCCATCCCGTGACACCATCAGGACAGGTACAGGGGCCAGTGGGGGGGGGCACTGGCTGCCACTGGGTGACCAGAGGGGCCTGGAGTGGGGGTTGTGGGGGCAGTTGCATTGTACAGGTGGGGTTGGGGGCGGGAATGCTGCTACATGGACCAGTGCCCCATGTGTGGTGTGGGGGGGGCCTGCCTACAAGGGGCAGTGCACAGCCATGTGCTGGAGTGGGTGACCCTGGGCAGACTGGTATTGGGGATGTCAGCTGGGGTGTTGCTGTTGAGTATGTGGGCTGGACCGGGCAGTGGTCTGTGTGTATAGGGCATGCAGGTCACTAATGGCAGGGTTCTCCCTGGTGTACTCTGCACCCTCCTCCGCACCCCTGTGGGCAGCACTACATGTTTTAGCACATGGTACGTAGTGCTGGCACACTCCCCACCCCACCGCAACATCTTACTGTCCTCGCAGCCAGGGATTGGGTGCGTTGGGGCTGCATGCCCCGTTTTGTGCATTCCACTTGCAGGGGGTGTAATCAGTGCAGGGTGGCTATGGGCCATGGCTGCATGGCGCATAGCCAGTCCGCACATTAATGCATAGGCCCCAATATTATTAATGATCAATATAAATGTTTCATCAAGAAAATGATGGTGTCTTATTATAAAGAAAGGGATCTGGAACACATTAGAACATCCAGATATGCTAAACGGTATACTGTAAATGACTGTAAACATTTCTATAGATACTGTTTGGACATTTTAGAAGACCCACATTGTCGTACAACATTTTTTAGATACAAAATGGAGTTTCTAGGGACGTGGATATGTTGTTCAATCCACACTATCTGGCAGGTTCCTTGCCACTTTAAATCTTGCTGGAAGGTCTTCTAGCTAGCTCATCCCATCCACCCGGGTGGTAAAACCGTCGGCTCTGCCCCATGATGCCAGATCCTCCTTACCACTTGGAAGCTCACGTTCCCTCCTTAGCGCTCTGCATTTTAGGCCTGGATCCTAATCCTTCAGAAGTTCTGAAATTATTTGAAAACTCTCTAGACTTGCATCTTCATCTTCCCTAGTGGCTGTGATGGATAAATCCACTCCTGGCTTCCGTCGGTGCCCTTGTGGGCAGAAAATGTCCCGGACCGACCCGCACTCCACGTGTGTCTATTGCCTGGGTCTTGCACACAATCCACAGGCCTGCAATCTCTGCAAATCCTTCACGGCTTCGGTTTTGGAAGACTGCACTGCCTGACTCCAACTGGGGTGCTCCGAGAAATGATACCCACTAGTGAAGTCAAAGGAGGTCCACTGGGCGGTGTCCACAGCTGCGGGCTCTGCGGAGCAGCTGGAGCAGTTGATCACCCTCGAGGAGGAGGCAGCCCGGGCTGCGTCTTCTTCCTCCTCGGCCTCTGTGTTTAGCCCACTCTCCTTCAGCTCCTCCTACCCTGCTTCTTTCAAGGAGCTTTGTCAGTCCCTCTCCACTAAGGGAGAAGGACCCTCAGGACACTCGAGTAGGTCGGAAAAAAAGGAACCGAAGGGTAAGTCCCACCGTCGATGTTTGTGGGAGCGCGAAAGATCCCCTTCCCAGGTCCATTGGCTCTCGACTTCGATCGAGGTTGCGGCTAAGGCCGCTGGCTTCATGGTGTCCCCATCAAGTCAGCTGGCTGAGACATCTGTCGATGCGATCAAGATTTTTCTTGACCCATTGGATGGGTTGTTGACTGGAGAAGCCAACAACCCTTCTTCACTGGTTCCCCCAGTGGTTACCGAGGACTTTCCCGTGCATCCTGTGCTGAAGTCCCCGGTCAAGGACCCTTAACCAAGGGATGAACAGGTTTCCCCCAACCCCTCTTTGACCCACCATTGGTGACCCCGAAGGTCTCGGTCCTCTTCTGTGTCAGGTAGATCCCGCCAGCATTGGTGGTCTTGGTCCCGGCATCATGGAAAGCGGCATTGCCACTCATCCTTATCGTCTTCTTTGGAGGATAGGCTCTGACGAAAATTGCGTTGGCGCTATGAGGACATAATGTGGCAACAACTTTTGTTAGCTGGTAATAAGCCGACTCCGTCACCTTCTGTGGCCATTAAGTGGTTGTCACCCGAATGACCGAAGCAACCCCTCGTTGTAGTCGAGGAGCCAATCTCAGCACCAGTTGCTTGGCCAAAACTGGCTGCTCCACCCATTGTGGTGGAACCACCACCTCCTCAACCTAAGACTGAGGCCCCGACTAAGGATTCTCGGTCAGCTCAGGGCTTGCTCCACGGGTTGTCAGTCACCCTCACTCCCAATCAGCCTCAGCATGTGGAGGGTGCCTCAGGTGTTCGGCAGCTGTTCATGGACTCCTCAGAGTCCGTGACTCCTCCTTGTACTCTAGGCCCCTCGACCTGGAATCTTTAGGGGGTCAGTCGGTGGACAAGAGCTCATCCTCGTTCTTAGGAATCCTTCGGCTCATCTTGGAGTCCACTGGGATGCAGCTCGAACCCATACAGAAACGGGCCAGACATCCCCTCATGGAGATGCTGGACTGAGGGGATTCCCCCACAGAGACCTTCCCTGAGGCCGAAGCCATTGTTGGCCTGGCCCTGGAGTTGTGACAGTGGCCTGCATCCTGTCCTGCATCTTCAGCCAGGATGGCTCACAAGTATGCAGTGCCCACCGGTTCATTCTCCGGTTTTTTGGAGCATCCCTCTGCAGAGGAGCTGGTGACCAATAGCGTTTTCTGGCATTCCGGAAATGCTCGGGACGTGGACAAACTGCCTGACAAGGAGTCCAAAAAGCTGGACTACTCAGGGCGGAAGGTTTACGCTGCATCCTCCCTAGGTCTTCGACAGGCTGGCTCAGCTGTGCTGATGGCACATTTTTCACATGCCCTTATGGGTTCCCTGGATGAGGTGATTCCTCATCTCCCAGCTGACCTTCAAACGACAGTCAAGCAGGTGCGGAATCAGGGAAAGGCGGTGGCCAAACAGCTCCAAACTGCTCTGGATAATGGAGACTCTTGTGCCTGGTCAGTAGCAGCCACAGTAGCCATGTGCCGCAGAGCTTGGCTGCGGATCTCCACCTTCACGGCAGATACCCAGCACAAGCTGGCAGATGTTCCCTTCCTGGGCACTGACTTGTTCAGGCCAGGTTTAGAAGGCCATCTCTAGAGAATCAAAATGTCCAGTGCCACCTTGGACTCGGTCACGTCTGCTCAGAAGGACAAAGGCTGCCAGAAGCAGCGTAAGCCTTTTCACCCTTCCGCCCCACGGCACGTCCGGCCCAGCAGCACCAGCAACAGGGCCAGCAGGCTCACACTTGGTGCCCTAAGGCCAAGTCTGCTGCTTCCTCTAGTAGGAAGCCTGGAGGGAATGGTCCAGGTGGCCCCTCAGCCAGCCCTTCCTCCAAGCCTGCCCAGTGACGGGTTTAAGGGTGTCACTCCCAACCTCGTCACTCCTCCCCAGGTTTCCCCCATGGGGGAACGGCCCCACCACTACCTTTCTGCTTGGTCCGCTATCACCACGGACCGTTGGGTGCTGGAAGTGGTCAGCAGGGGTCTGCCTCTGGAATTTGAGCAGTCCCCTCCCCATCGAGCCATCGCTTCATGGGGGGCTATGAGTTCTGCAGCCTCTCTGTTAGCTCGTCAAGCCGACATTGCTCTGCTCCTCCAGAAGGAGGTAATCAGTGAGGTGGTGGATCCTCCAAACCCGGGATTTGTGTCCGGGTACTTCCTGGTCCCAAAGTGGACTGGGGGCTGGTGCCCCTTTCTCGATCTGCATGACCTGAACAAGTTCCTAAGGCTGCGCACCTTCAGTATGGTCACTCTGGGTCAGATCATTCCATCCTTGGAACTAAGCATGTAGTTTTGCTCTCTGGATCTCCAGGACATGTTTTTTCACATCCCAATCAGTCCGTCTCATCAGCAATTCCTCCTCTTCGGGGCAGAGGGATCACTTTACAAGTTCTGGGCCATGCTCTTCAGATTTTCTCCAGCTCCCAGGGTCTTCACCAAATGCATGCAGTGGTGACAGCATTCCTGCAGCACTGAGGGGTCCGGGTGTACCCATATCTGGATAACTGGCTGATTGCAGCCCCCTCCAAGTTGGAGGTGGAGCGGTCCAGGGATCTGACCCTCCAGGTCTGCTCTCAAATTGGCCACCTGATCAACGAGACCAAATCAGAACTCATGCCATTGCAGGTGATTCAGTTCATCGGAGCAGAGCTCGACTCTCTTCAAGCCAGAGCCCGGCTCCCGGCATACAGGGCCAAGGTCCTTTCCTTCTATGCCCAGTCATTTCTGGTTGGACAATTGCACCCTGCCCAGGACTTCCTGCACCTTCTGGGCCTCAAGGCGGCCTGCACCAGCATGGTCTGTTGGGCCCGCTGGCATATGCGCCCCCTGTAATGGGGCCTGGCCCACTGGTGGTCACAATGCTCTGGTCCTTTGGACCAGCCAGTGACCATGACCCAGAAGATGTGGGATGGCCTGCAGTGGTTGCTCATCCCAGCTCATCTGCAGGAGGGTATCTCATTTGTCCACCCCGAGCCATCGGTTACTCTTAAGACTGACACCTCTCAGATGGGTTGGGGTGTCCATCTGGGGGATCTCCAGGCCTCTGGACCCCTCAGGAGTCTTGATGCCATATCAACCTGCTGGAGCTTCGAGCGGTTTGACTAGCCCTCACCGCCTTCGCTCTGTTTGTACGGGGTCAGGTGGTTCAGGTCCAGACGGACAACACCACGACCATGTACTATCTCAACCATCAGGGCGGGACGCACTCCTTGCTTCTGTGCAAGGAAGCTCTCTGCATTTGGTCTCTCGTGATCAGCTTGTAGGCGGATCTCCTAGCCATCCATGTGGCAGGAGCCTCCAACAGTCTGGGCGATGCCCTCAGCCGGATAGGCTCTGCATCTCACGAGTGGTTTCTCCTGCCAGAGGTAGTGCAAGACCTGTTCTCCCACTGGGGCCCCCCTCAGGTGGATCTGGTCACCTCCAGGGAGAATGCGAAGCTGAGGCTGTTTCACGCCCGCCCCTCTCAGCAGGACTCGCTGCAGGGGCATGCCTTCTCGAGGCCGTGGACCCCGGGCCTCTTTTATGCCTTCCCTTCCTTTCCCTTGATCAACAAGGTGCTTCTCAAGGTGAAGATGGACAAGGCACAGGTGATTCTGGTAGCCCCAGACTGGCCTCGCCAGTTCTGGTACCCAGATCTCCTCAGCCTCAGCTCCAGGCTCCCGAGGTAGCTTCCAGCCTGCCCGGACCTGATCTCAGTCAACAAGGGGATGGTTCTCTACCTGGACTTTCAATCCCTGCATCTGACGGCCTGTTTCCTGAGCGGCTAGAGTTCCAGGCCTTGGGTCTTTCTGACAAGGTCCTCAATGTCATTGAGGCGTCCCATAAGGAGTCGACCAGAAAATGCTACGCCTTCAAATGGAAGAGATTCTCCATTTGGTGTCAGGACAAGGGGCTGGACCCCTCTTCCTGTCCATTGGCTAGTATTTTGGACTACCTGTGGTCACTTTTTCAGCTAGGGCTTCGATCAATGACCCTTAAGGTGCACCTGGTAGCCATCTCTGCTTACCGGGTGCGGGCCGGCAAGCAGTCGGTGGTGCAGGAGAAGGTGGTCGGGTACTGTTTCAAAGGCCTAGACCACATATCCCCTCCAGTGCAAGAACCTCCACCTCCATGGGATCTACTGCTGCTATTGGCTAAGCTAATAGGCAAGCCATTTGAATCGATGCACAGGTGTGATATCTCCCACCTGGAAGAATGCCTTCTTGGTGGCTATTACATCAGCCAGAAGGATGGGAGAGCTCCAGGCACTTTCCATCAAGTCTCCCTACCTGGTCTTCCACAGGAACAAGGTTGTCCTTCACCCCCACCCGAAGTTCCTTCCAAAGGGGGTGTCAGAGTTTCACCTTAACCAGGTGTTGACTGTGCCGTTGTTCTACCCTAATCACACCTCAGAGGCTGAATATAGGCTTCATTCTTTGGACCCTAGAAGGGTGCTCACTTATTTATAAGGAGCGGACAGCTGAAGTTCGGGGAGACGTTAGCCAGCTGTTTGTCACCTACGCTAAAGCCGCACCTGGCAGACCTGCAGCCAAGCAGATGATAAGCAGGTGGGTCACCTCCTGCATAGATTTCTGCTATAGGTTGGCGGGCATGGAGCCTCCCAAAGGGATAAGAGCTCATTCTACCCGCCATACTGCTGCTTCAGTGGCTGTTTCTAGGGACGTCCCTATCCAGGAAATCTGTAGGGCTGCTACCTGGAAGTCAGCACACACCTTTATTTTTATTTCCCATTACCACATTGACCTTGAGTCACGCCAGGATGCTGGTTTTGGGGCCTCGGTTCTCCAGTCCTTATTTCATAAGCAGGGGGTGTGTGCCTTGCCTCCCTCCCTCCTCCCGGAGAACTGCTAGGCATCTGCCAGACAGTGTGGATTGAACAACATATCCACATCCCTAGAAATACAGGTTACTCACCTGTAACTGGAGTTCTAGGAGTGGTATATGTTGTTTATCCACATGACCCACCCGACCTCCGCTGCTTCGACGAGCAACCTGGCTTCCAGTGGGCTAGATCTGGCGTCATGGGGCGGAACCGAGGGTTTTACTGCCCAAGTGGGTGGGAGGAGCCAGCTTGAAGACCTTCTGGCAAGATTTAATGTGGCAAGGAACCTGCCAGACAGTGTGGATGAACAACATATACCACTCCTAGAACTCCTGTTACAGGTGAGTAACCTGTATTTTTTAACTCCAGTGCATTATTTGCAAGATTTAGAGGGTCATCTTATCCAAAAGATTGTTTTTGTTCCTGTAATGAGAAGGATAAAGAAGATCTTCTTCATGTGATACTAAAATGCCCTTGGTATCAAAAGTAAGAACAAAATGGATAAATCACGTAATTCAATTTATATATCAGGTTGATGATAATGTCATGATAGGTATTCTTTTTACCACTGAAGATGATTATATTATTCATAGATTTGCATGGAATCATGTTATTATACAGCAAGTTAGGAAACAAATGGTGAATTAACTGTCTTAAAGTCCCATTGATATTTTGATATATGAACTTGAATGATTTTAACTTTTGTATAAGAGTTTTTATATTGTAATGATCATTGTATGTTGATAGATCAAACAATAAACTTTACCATACCACACTGGGCGATGCTGAGACTGTGAGCTCCCCTGCAGTTTGTGCATCTACACCATCACAAACAGTAGATCTTGCTGGGCTCAGCTGGGACTGGAATACCTATGACATCTGCCACATTCAGTGCTTCTCCACAGTTGTCCTGTGAGTCCTACTGGAAAAGCACATGGATGAAGTCTCTCAAGATAGGCAATACATAGGGGCTGTTAACCCGGTGTCTAACACAGTTCTGGGACTAAATAATGAACTGCAATATTATACTGGTTCTGGTGTGAATGCTGCCTTTCTTTGCTTGTTCATTCTCAATTGTCCTGTGATTCCTGGCAGAAAAGCACATGGAGAGGGCCAGCACACAAAAAGCGAGCTTTGCCAGCCCCAAAAAGGTATAGAATCTTAAAAGTATTCCAAAAAAACAAACGGGCTGCATAAGCAAGAAACACACGAGATGCACTTGCAGATAAATAGCTGTAACAGAGCATCTGTTTAAAAGTTGCAAAAAGGAACACACACAAGAATATCCCAATTCCAATGGGGAGAAACTAGGACTGGAGTAGATGTGCGCTACCCCTCAGCTTCCTTCTGATGGGGAAAGGCTGGGACTGCCGTAGTGGTGAGCACCCCCTTCCCCACCATCAATGTTCCTACACCATTGTCTACTGATGAAGCTGTGTGCAGCTATTAAATGGGTCTTGAAATTGCTTGCATATGGGAGCAATCATTTATTAAACCTGAAGGGACACGAGCTACATCCCTTTAGACCTTCAACAGAGGTCTCAAGGATGTAGGACCCTGTGAACTTTATGCTCCAGCAGTGCATCAGGACACAGTTTTAGAGGGGGTCTCGAACATGCAGTGGAAAATTCTGTCCAGAGCCCTGTTCAGCAGTTTATCTTGGACTCCATAGCCAGGGGAGGGGGGGGTGCAGGCTTTGTAACCTCTGCTCCTGTAACTGTGTGAGGAGGCAGGATGCAGCATGGACAGGTGTGTTGTATATCAACAAAGAAATGGTCAGAGATATCCATTACTCATTAGAGAGTCAGCAAGGGTTTCCTTAACAGGACATGTTATGGTTCTCAATGCAAACACTTAGTAGTGCTAGTAAAGGGACTCTTAAGAGGTTGAAAAAAGGGGAAGGGTTGGGACAAAATAGTAAAAGGGAAGCTCTGACTCTTTCATTTGTACCTTTCCACTGCAGGTTCAACTTCAACAGGCATCTGGTGCCTTTCTCCTCACACAGGTGTTCTCTCAAGCAGTTCAGATTACCCTTGATCAACTGAAGAGGGCCTCTCCATTCCCATCCCATCGTGCCAGCCTCAGCCCACCATCACACTGTACCTCTCCCCGAACACCGAATGTCAAATTGGAAACCTGGAACAAGGGCAGCCATGAAGAAAGTCAATCCAGCAGCGGCAGGTGGGCGGCCAGAGGGGTTGAAGGCCACAGCGTTGCAGAAGATAGCACCAGAGTTCTGAAGAAGTTCACAAAGTCATATCAGGAGGGTGCAGCAGAAGGCTTTGTGGAAACGGGTGAGGACTATGCCACAGGGGGCCTCTACCACTCCTACAGCATCAGCCCTGACATTCTAAACTCCACAGTGCAGCAGGTGGATAGCGGGAAGGGATCAGAAACTGACATTTGTGAGAACTCACCTGCCAACTCTGAGGCAGGGATGAGCTTGTACGACCCAGTGCCAGACTCTGAGGTTCAGCAAGGCGAGGAGGACCTAGAGGGGGCCTGCTGGGCCACAGTAGTAGCGCTGACGTGGCTGGAGCACAAGTGTGCTGGCTTCTTTGTGGAGTGGGAGCTAGTAGCCGCCAAAGCCGACAGCTGGCTCCATGCTCAGAAGCTGCCAGAGGGGACCAGTGTGGTCAGCCTGAAGGGTGCAGCTCGCCAGCTCTTCCTGTTGATTCGCCACTGGGATGAGAACATTAAGCTAAACATGTTGTGCTATAACCCCAATAATGTATAAACAGAAAATTGTATCTGCAATTTAAAAAAATTTCTAAATAAAAGCTGATTTTGTGTGTGAATATAAATAAAATTATTTCTTTTAATCTGCCCATTTTTTTCATGCTTTAAAATGCCCAAGGAGCCGGTCTGTGAGGTGACCCATTGGGGCTGTGGTAGCCCTACTGCTTATGACACCTGCAACCTGGGTTCAGGAATGAGCTTGAATCATCAGCAGGCCGGCAGGGGTGGAGCACTGAGCAACCCACAGGATGCTGTCCTTCCCCAGGGAGGGTTGTGATTCCTGCAATCACACTGCCACCTGGGTAATACAGGGAGGGAGGGGCAGTTGCTAGCCAAGTATCATGAGAAAGCACACAGTAGCATGCACATGTGCTTGACTGTCCTAGAATGCTTGCCTCTGTGAGGGAGGGGATCAGAACCTGACAGACACACAAACAGGAAAACCTCAGATGACAGGATGATGGGCATACACCGGCCCGGGCTCTGGCAGCTAGTCATCCCCTCCTGTCCCCCTACTTTGGAGGTCCCTAAATAGACAGAACAACTTCTCCTCTTAGCCTGCTCCATGGGGGGCACATTGGGGATTAAGCTGAGGGTTAAGGTTCGAAGAGTTGTAAGTACCAGAGTTTCTGGGATACGGAGCTGGGTATAGTAGCCTCTGAAGGAGGTTGCCTGGAGATGGTCACATAAAATATAAGTTAAAAAAAAAATAAAGAGACAGTCTGTGGGTTGTCCAATGGCCCAGTCGTGGCATGTTGCACTACAGTGCAGCAGACCAGCTATGGGAGTGAGCTTGTGCTGTCTTTGATCAAGCTGCCATTGTTCAAGAAATAGTCCTAGGCCAAGGAGAGAGGCATTGTACACCACAGCAACAGTGAGTCCTGCAGCAGAAGAAAGGAAGGTTCACTACAGAGAGCTGTGTATCTGCGAGGTCACCACAGCTAGACACAGTGCTGCTGGGGCAGTGGGACAGGGAGAAAACAGTGTGGGGAGAAACTTGAAGAGGTCCTAAAGAGATCTACAAAGTCAGGGTTGGAAGGCTGCTGGCCTGAGGAAGGATCCAAGACAGTCTTGTGGTTGTGGGGGGGACTCTAGTAAAAAAAACACTGTCCTTAGTGTCACTGTTGTGGGCTAGTGTGGAGCCCATGTGTTACACAATTTTTTTTTTCATAATAACTTCCAAGACTTTTCAGATCATGGTGCTCTGAGTTCAGTCGTTAGCGAGCAGTTCTCATTCCCTTATCCTAGTGGATGAGAGGCAGAGCAGGAGGGCAGGGGATGCTTGTCAGGGTTAGAATAAGCATCTGTGAGGCAGCTTGGTAGCACAGTGGTTACTCAGTCCCTAGCTGAGACAGGGACCTGGGTTCAAACCCAAGCCTGGATTGTTGGGACCTAATCAGCCAAGACAGGGAGAGAAGCTCTTTCAATAGTATGGCTTCCCTTGGTGGGCTGGTGGGGGAGTGCCATGTGGGAAGCATTACGAGTCCATTATGTCACTGTGCACCTAACCAACTGTAAACAGTGAGGCAGTGAGTCCAGGGTGAGGTTAGCTGGTAGTTACAGAGCAGGAAATGCGCTCTCTTCAATCATTGAGTGTCCCCATTATGATTACATTTAAGTTTATTTTACTAGGAAAAAGACTCCATTGAGCAAGCTCATTTTCAAGGAGGTCCTGGGTAGGCTAGCATACAGAATAAATACATGCAGTTTGAGAAAGTGCAGTAGAAATAAACAAACAGTTACAAATGCAGTGCCATAATTGATAAAATATATAATGTTGTTATTACCAGATTCTAATAAATACTACAATAATGAGAATATAAATTAAGTCCAGAATTGTATAGGGAACATAGAAAAAAGAAGAATTTCAGTATAAAACAGGTACTGTATGTCACAAACGCACTCCGAAGGTCAGGCCCTCTGCTCCCACAGTGCCAACCTCAAAGTGCGATAGTGTGAACAGGGGACAAACAGGGTAACCCTCCTGTCTGTTTTGGGTCCAAATCACCTACTAGCCTTGAGTCCTGGTGGTCAGAATGGGAACCTTATGCTAGCATACCCAGTTAACAGGCTCAGATACGTACCCTCTTCAGGGGATGCAGTACAATTCTTTCCCCAGAGGCACCCAGCCAGGTTTCCAAAATGTACCCTTACGACTCAATATGAGACCTAGGTATATTCTTACCTTTAGCAAGCTTAGTAACACATTCAAGCCCTTAACAGCTGTCAGAATTAAACACTGGTTCAGCATTCACTTGCATAAGAAAACTAAAAAGCCACAGGCAGTATTTCAAGGAAAATATTGTTTACTAAAAATTGTGAAACAGGTAAAATCAAACACAGAACAATTATATCACTAACTTACAGTCACATAAAACACATGGGAAGTTACAGAACACAAACTGCTACCACAAATACTTAAGTTCCAGTTGAATTATTTATCTAAAAGTGCCTAGTTACCAGTCCACAGACAGTGCGTCTTTTTTTTGCAGAGAGTCCTTCTGCACAATCTTGTCAGAGTGCAGGCCAATTCAAAAGTCAGTGTTCTTCACCTCCTGGTGATGCCACCCATGAGGTCACTGCTAGAACCTCCCATAGATTTAATTTCTACTGTGGGAATCAACAGTCATGAATTTTTAAAATATGAGTCTGTCATCAAAACATCCCCTTTGATGTCTCCCTGCTGATTTCCTGTTTTGCTAGAGAGATCTCAAGTTTTATGACTGATGACAAGGTTCTGCGACCAAATGGTCTCTTCCTGCAGGGATCATAAAACGTTATGAGGTCCTATCTCTACTGTTTTCAGCACCACTGAAACCTTGGAGGTCAAAGGTCAAGTCTATCACACACTGCTGACTTGTGTGAGATAATCACATACACATACCATTTATTTATAATACAAATATCATACAATAATAATAGAGAGTTTATCACGTTACACTGTACATAAGCAAACATTCATCGACAGTTACAACAATGTTTATACAGTTGTTTTAATTACAGGAACATTTCACTTGACATTAAGTTTCCAGAAGTGATTTAAAGACACCTAGGCTTACTAACTTGGCAAGTTTGAGTATATTCTGGAGTTTTTTCCAAACCCTAGGGATGCTGCTACCAATGGCCATAACACATAAGAACTCCTTCTCAATGAGTAATTACTATAGGAGTAAGAAAAGAGCTCTGTGATATACTGTGAGAGTCTGTCAGTTAAAACCCTATAGGCCCATATACTGTCTTTAGGTTTTTAAGTCTCCTTGTAGCCAATGATGTCCACCCTGTTACATATAAGGAACAACGGTGCGTTATGTATTCTGCCCAGGCCATATCTACAGGATATACCTCTAAGGGAGGTTTCATGGGTGAACCAACTGCAATAGGATACACAATGCCTGGAATCCCAACAGATAAGCTCACCCTGCCCCCTCCCGCATGCTCTCTAAGGACTCTGCTGGCTCCACACTACACCGCAGGCTTCTCCCACCCATGCTTCCGTTGTTAAATGAGATTTGTCACAGAGGGGTTGGCTGCCCTAAGAGGTCACCTCTGCAGTGGATAAGCTGCAAGATACTGCATGTGGTTAGGCCATGGAGTGATGACAGATTGGAGCAGGGATACCATGGAGCTTCTCAAGTGGGATTAAGAGCTTTGGGTAATAGAAGAACACTCTAAAGCTGGCCTGAAGAAATAAAAAGTACATACTTCTCAATGGATCTATGTCAAAATCGTGAAATAAAAATAGCGATTTCAATAATAGCGCGGAGATAATAGCGAAACGGAAAATAGCAATAGAAAGTATAGCGAGTGTAAAAATACCGTCAGAACAATTATAGCACGCTGTGATTTCCATGGCACAGTTTGTTCAAATATCTCCAGAAGAATCGTAGCACACTGTTCATTCTCTTGGTTTCCATGGACTTCCTGTTTCCCTTTAGCAACTTGCTGTTTGCCTGGTAACCAGCCCATAGTCAAACCAGAGTCCTTGGCATTGTATTCCCCTTAGCAACTTGCTGTTGCCTGGTAACCAGCCCATAGTCAACCCAGAGTCCTTGACAGTGTATTCCCCTTAGCAACTTGCAGTGTATACGTTTTTCATCCTGGATTACACCAATTGTATCTTGCGATGTCCGTGCAGTTTGTGACCAGTCAGAAGGGTAAGCCTCTTTTTCTTTATGAAGGCTACTTATACCGCAGGGACAAAGAAACAGCTGACAAGGTATATTGGAGGTGTGCCAAAGTTCATAAGTTCAAATGTCTGGCAAGGCTTCACACAGTTGCAGGCACTGTTTCTGCAATTATTAAACAGCATAACCATGTCCCTGATTCTGGTGATGTTGCGGCACAGCAGGTAATGGCCGATATTCATGACAGAGCAAGAACAACTGTAGAAAGCACATCACAGGTACTAGTGACATTTACTGCCTCTGTGCCAGAGTCAATAAGTGGTCGCCTTCCCAAAATTAGGTTAATGAAGTGCGTCATTCTGAGAATTAGACAGCAAGAGCGTGAGGGCCCAGTAACTCCAACACATGTAGAGTCCCTTTTAATACCAAATGAGTTTGCAGTGGTGGGATCTGGGGAAAGATTTCTTCTGTATGACAGCAGGGCAGAAAGGGACAGAATTCTTGTGTTTGGCACTGAGGGTAACAGTGCTACAAAGTGAAAAAGTGATACTGTAGCGACCCAGACTTTGCGCTAGATTTGCGAATGCTGTTGTTGCTGGCTTTTGTTCTGCCAGATGATGATGTCAGCGCATTTGAGGAGCTCAGGGAAAATTAGTACTTCAGTACCAATGAGGAGCTGTTGCAACCTGTCCTTGATTACTTCGAGGACACTTGGCTTGGAAGGCCAAAAAGACATTCCAGGAGAAGGCGTGCAATGTTCCCAGTTGAGAACTGGAACTGTAATGAAGCAACGCTACTTGGTCTTTCAAGAACAAATAATGCTGTTGAGGGGTGGCATAAAGGTTTTAACTTGTGCCTTGGCTCATGCCACACCAGCATGTGGAAGCTCATAGAGTGCTTAGTACAGGAACGGTGGCTGACAGAAATAAAGCTAGAACAGTTAATTTCTGGTATTACTCCTGGCCGAACTAAGAGAAAATAGAGAGACCAGAATGAAAGGATCGAGAAGACTGTGCGTCAGTAAGGTGAACGATCAACCTACGACTACTTAAAAGGTCTAGCCTATAACTTCCAGTACAAGATTTAGCATGCCTCAGAAAAGGAGTGACATGAAATAAAGGATCAGCGGGTGAAGAAGATATCAAGCATCGAAGAAGACATCTAGGAGCGTGGATCGTGTATTCAATAAGGGATTTCTGGCATCTGCCAGTTTTTTTTTTTTGATTTTCGCAATTTTGACGCTCATCTCCCTGATGTCTCAATAGCTGCTGCATCTCTACTGCAGGCATGCTAAATCTTGTACTGGATATGCTTCATCTCTCTTATGCATTAATTGCTGCTTCATCCCTACTGCAGGCATGCTAAATCTTGTACTTCATCTCTGATCATGCTAAATATCTGCTGCTACTGGCGCTAATTTGACATGGGTTTCCAGCGCTAATTTGACATGGTCAAAGTCACCATTAATGGCGATCGCTATTAAATGTCACTCGTTATTGTATGATTCGCAATTCTTTCTTTGTGATAATTTATTCGCTATTTTTTCCTCGCTATTTTCACAGGATACCCTTCTCAACACAATGGTACAAAATTAATCAGGTATGAGAAACAATCCTGGATGCATAACCAAAATCAGGGACACCATCCTAAAAAATGGTAATATTTCTTTATTTACGCATATTAAAGGAGAACTGCACCAAACCTGAAAGTTGTTTCCCCAGTGAAAACTTTTTTACGGCTACATTGCATCATGATGCTATGCTGACATATTGCTATAAGGAGTAGGGGTCTGACCGGAATTCCTCATGCAGTACAGCTGTGTTGTTACGAGGGAGTGGAATCAAAGCACACCTTCCTGAAAATCTGTCCACCTGCTCTCATTCACAACAATGTGTTTTCTTCTTCTTCTCCCCCTTCCCCACGTACTACCTTCTTGTTAAGCAGTGCAGCCTGTGACTGTGTTACTGAGAGGCGCCCATACAGTAGGTAGCCCTTGGTGTGCTCACAGGAAGCAGATGTTTCTTTAACGGGATCAGCCCCTCTTGTTTCCATAAGCATGTCTGTCCAGCTCACTATTTTATGTTGGCTGAGTTCAGAAACTTTTTTTTTCCCCACGTAAAAGCTCCCTTTGTCATTGCTGCTGCCAAAGCTCCCAACCCTGCTGGCTATTCTTTCTGTAGGCATTTTTTCACATGTAATACCACTCGCAATTTCCAGTTTAGTACAGGATATGAAATGGCAAAAGCTCCATTTATCATTACCGATATGTCTAACAAAATTTCTGAGATTTGTAGGAGTGTATTTCTATGAGTAGGGTCATCGTAAGCGTGTATGTCACAGTGCACTTTCATATTAGGCATTGATCCCTGGTGAAATGAGTAACTAGCAATTCAAGATGGCCATCTGATTTAAAAAAAAATTTTAAAGATAAAAACAGGTTATAAAGATCCTTTCTCTTTAGCATTAGACAACATCATATAATGCCACAGTGCAAAATGTGCAGCCTTTTACCCTACGAGATGGATGACTGGGCTCATTTTACAGACCAGCTGCAAATTTCTGTCCTTAATATAAAAACCATTCACAAATCTTGCTGAAGATAAAGATAAGGCAGAGCCATATTTGTGAATAGCCAGTTTTCATTAAAGACAGAGGTTTGCAGCCAGTCTGTAAAATGAAGCTAAGGTCATCTACCTCGTAGGGTAAAAGGCTTCGCCACATTACATCGTGTATACATGTTGTTTTGTGCGAAGAGAAGGACTGCGTCTCTTTTTTTCCCTTTTCAATTATGTCAAATCAGATGGCCCTTCTTGCTCAAGTTACTGTTTTTCTTTTCAGTTTTGCAACAGGTTTGTGATGGCGGCAGCTTGGTATGGAGTGTCTGTAGGCCAGTGTCATGCTGTGCACAGCTTTTTCCCATTTCTAGTGACCGCAGTAGCTGATTGCACCGTGGCATTGTCTTGAGCAGCTCATTGTTTAACGCACCTACATTAGTTAAATGATTTTATGCTGGCTGAAATGTAATCTCCTTATAGACAACACTCACTGCAAATATATTCATTGTTTTCTGTGACAGGCTGAGGAATATTTCCAGCGCATCATTCTCACAGGACTCTCTACGCTGAGGATAGGTTCAATACAGCCACACTCAAATGCCATCATTGATACACACAGACAGTTTCCAGCACTCTTACCCTAGGCAGGCACTTAAAACAGATAATTCAAACTAACCTGTGTTGTTGAACAAAAATTCTTTATTACACTGCAAAAAGGTAACTTACAGAAAAATGAGGGGCTTCAACACCTACTTATTATTTTGCATTCCCATGCACTCTGTCAAGAGTGATAGAGAATGCAATATGTTGAGTCAGGATTGCTGTCCGTCGTTTTCCTGTAAATTGCTGTGCTTGTGTCATAATAAGCTAGTTTTGTTCACAACACAGGTTAGTGTTGTTATCCTTTCTATGTGATGCATCGGTTGGGAGTGCTGGAATCGTTCTCTTTTGTTTGACTGCATACCATTTTCAGATTTTTCTCAGTACCACAGTAAGGAGGTGCTACCCTACTGCATCTTTTTAGATACAGTAACCATACTGAACGTTATTGCTACAATAAATTATCTAGGGGTACAATGAGAAAGTGATAACTGCATAGGTGACAGAAGTAGAACACCTTTTAGAACAACTGCTGTCACCGTGCAAAGTATGCTACCAAAACCTGACTATATCATTTTAAAACCGGTAACAGGCTGGTCTCTAATCATGTATTGTATCATAATTCAGTGAAACAGTTTTCCCCAGCTGCCTTGTTTCTACTGAAGTATTAATATCCATATTGGTATTCTAGCTCAGAAATATTTGAATTGTTCAGTGAAAAGACATTTCATACATACATTTTAAAAAATTAGTCTAAGGAAATTCCAAGTGGTACTGTATATACAGTAGGTGAATCTTATGGGGGCTCCAGCATTCATCAGTGAGTGTGGTGGGGGCTGCTGGGTTAGTGTGGCAAGCAGGTTGTTAGTTGTCAAACTTAAGTCCTTGGGTAGCAAACTCAGAAGAGCAAGATAAAAAGAACAGTTTACAAAACCCTTTGGACACGGGGAGATCACGTGATGCAGCCTACAGAGCAGTAACCTTTGTGCGAACTTCCGCTAACCTCTCCTACCTTCGACCAAAAAATAATTATAAAATGAGTAGGCTAAACCAGCCAATCAGAAGACAACCTGTCCATGCATGAAATATGTTCTACGCAAGGGTAAAAAAAGGAACTGGCAGTGAAAAGGCCAAGATTCTGGTGCCATAGAATGTTGGCATTTTCAGTAGCAGCCATCTTTTTTTTACCCAATGAGAGAGCGTTGAGCCTTGAGCCTACCCATTTTATAACAATGAAAAACAGTAGTTTACATGTATTTTCCATTGTGTCCCCAAAGCACAACATCGAGAAAAACCTGCACCTTTTCAAACACTGCCTTTCAGTACGAGCATGAAACCCGGTAGAACCACGCAGTGTCACTTAATTTAGTCACATTTTTCTGCTCCTGTCAGTTTGTGAAGGAGCCCCCACCCCCTTTTCCTTGCGCTCCAGAGCGGTTTGGGTGCTGCGAGCCTTGCGCTTCCTGGTGTGTTTCAGACTCACTATGGCGGCTGGAGTGACAGGGGAGGCCATCTTCTTGGGAATTTTTTGTTCTGTTACCGGGGGGGGGGGGATTGTTAACCGTAAACTGAGAAACCCTCACAGTCTTACGTGGGCAGCGAAGGAGGTCAAAACGGTTGTGTTAAGCTGGTTTGGCAAGTGCTGCTGCAAAGCCAAAAAGCGTCTCCTTTTAAGTTTACGTGTTCTAAATAGGAGGGGATTTCATCTGGTAGCCTCCGTCTGAGATTAGATACTGCTGTGGATGCGAGAAATTTTCTTTTGATGTAATTTGTAGTAGGTGGAAGGACTATTTTATCATAAATTCACATAAGGACATCTGTTTTGCTACATATAAAAATGATTATTCTAACTGTAAAAGGTTTTTTTAAAAATTAGCCCATTTTATAAGCGCAATAAGACACTCCAGGTGTGTGCATGGAACGAATTTTACCCAACACATAGGCTAAAGGCACTCGGCCAAGGCCTCGTGCCTTATTATGCCCCTGGCCGTGCGGTAAAATTTGTTCCATGCACACCCTGTCATGTCTTATTGCTTACGTATTTAACTCCAGTTTGACCACAGTTTTACAGTTTAATAGTAGTGGCACTCACCGAGCAGCTGTCCAGAAATTGTGAGTGCATCTGGTGGAAAATGGAAGCAGAGATGCGAGCGGCACCTCCGAGACATACACTGCCCAACATGCCGGAGAAGGCCCTGAAAAAAGTTAGAGCGCAGACAGGGCAGTCAAGTAAAACTCCGGTCGGTATGCAGGAGCAAAATGTACTCACGTTGGATAAGTTTCTGGAGGAATTCCGACCTTTTAGAGAGGAGATGCAATCCCTAAAGAATGATGTTAAGAGCATATCCAGCATCCTGGAGGACCTGACGAGGTGCGCCGTGAACTGTGAGACCTGAATCTTCTCATCAGAGAGGAAGCTCGAGAAAGTGGATCCAGCCCTGGCAGAGATGCGGCAGAAGATTGTTAAGATGGAGGCAAAAATAGAAGATTTAGAGGGGAGAAGCCACCAAAACAACATGGTCATTATAGGGCTCCCTGAAAAGGAGGAGGGTGGTAACCCCGTGCTGTTTGCCCAAAAATGTATTGAGAAGCTGGTGGAGTCTTCACCTTTTGGGGCAGCATATATCATTGAACACGCTCACCAAGCGGTTTGCCCGATGCCCCCGCCAAGATCGCAGCCGAGAACCTTTATTTTTTAATTTTTAAACTTCCAGGAGTGCCAGCATTTCATGCAGAAGCTCAGAGAAATTAAAGAGGTACAGTGGGAAGGAAAGGGGATTCAGGTGGCCCAGGACCTGCCACTCACAGTGTGACAGAGGAGAGCAGCCTTCCATAAAATCGTAACGAAGCTCCTGGTTGGGAATATCCGGTTTAGGATGGGATATCCAGCCATTCTTCAAGTCTCTCTGGATGGAAAGTGGTCCGCTTATGAAGACCTGAAAGTGGCGCAGGATACCCTGCAGAAGACACTGCTGATTTGTTCTGCAACGGATAAAGGGGCTCACATGTTGGGCCTAGGAGAGTGCAGCAAGGCCCAGTGTAGTGGTACAGAGTTTGCAGGAGCTAGTACACATCGGGTATAGCTCACCTCACCTCACGGGACTGTCTCTGAAAGCTGAACTCCTTGGGTGTTAATTGGCATGGCCTGTTGGAGTTTTTGTAAGTAGCTGCAGTTTTATTTGGTGACTGTATCCAGGCTGCCTAACATGCTCCCTTCGACTTCTTTCATTCATCGGTGCAGGACATACCGAACTGTGTGGGACTTGATGTTATTGGTTTATAAAGGGGGCACGTCTTAGTTTAAAGTATGTGGTTATCTCGACTAGTAGGTTTCTTTGTGGGTTACAGTAGGGGCAGGATTGTTAAATCGAGGTGAACCTGATGTAAACAAACAGAATGGAGAATAACGAATAGGGGAGGGGTTTTATATGAGTTCATGGTGTGCTGAGATCTGGATATTGAATGGCCTAGCCATAGGCCTACCATTGGAGGCGATCCAGGGTTATCTTCTTGGAGCTTAACTGGTCTGGATGGAGGATCCTCTGGTTGGTGCAGGACTGCTTAATCCACAGTTCCTCGGGGCTGTATTTAAAGGGGCCCACCAAGGGAGGGCTAGTTGGTAGGCCTCCCACTACTGCTTTTCTACCCTAAATTACTGAAGAGGATGGGGGGAGACTTCTGCCTTCTCGGGTTTACATTAGCAAGGGAGGGGAGGTAGGACCATGCTTGGTTCCAGGCCTACATTCCATGTGTGCACCAGAAAGCACCCAGTATACCGACTGCATGGCGCATCAAGCAGGACAATTCAGGGTCAGCACCCAATTCCTGGTGTAAAGCACACCCCAAGTTGCAGTTTTTTCTTTCCCCCTTTTTACAAGGATCTCAAGACAATTTAGTTTGGTCGGAGGGGTGGTGGAGGGCTGGGAGGCTAATTCTGTTGTGATAGGCACATCATGTACAGAAAAGTGAGCTTTTGAGGTGGTGGGGAAGGGTATTTATAAGGAATAATCAGCTTTGGCATACTGGTATGGAAATTGTTTGTTATGTGGGGAGGGAGGGGTTTTGTTTTTTTGGTGTAGGGAGGAGAGTGGGGGGGCAGAGTTTGTTGGAGGATTGGGACATGGGGGTTGGGCATGGCTTCGCACAGGGGTAAGAAATTCTCCAGGCGTTCAAGGAGCTTTTCTTATTTAATTACACTCCAACTTAATTTCAACCCAGGTGATTATGACTACCCCTAGAAGGTTTCTTTCGTGCAATGTCCATGGTGCCAGGAACAAAACCAAAAGATACCAGGTTCTAAAACATCTGCAGCTGCTTAAAAGTGACATTTCCCTACTTCAAGAAACCTGTCTTCTAGAATGTGAGGGCACTCTTCTGCATCGTCAATTTGTGGGCCAAGTCTATAGTGCAGGGGATAGCACCCAGAGCAGAGATGCAGCTGTTTTAATCACTAGAAATGTGCCGTTCAGTTGCAAACAAGTCGTATGCGATCATAGGAGTCATTTTATCTTGGTGAAAGGGTGTTTGGAAAGAATCACAGTAGTCCTGGGTAGTATATATGGTCCAAATGCAGACACTCCTGAATTCTTTACGGAGCTAATGCAGACCCTCGCCCAGTTTGTGGGGTATCCTATAATACTAGGTGGGGACTGGAATTTCCCTTTTTCCCCCGACCTGGATAAGTCAGGTTCTATCCGAAGGGGTCTGTCCCAGCGCAGAGGTCAATCAGGGAGCTGGTAGACCAACTGGGCATATGTGATCCTTGCAGAGTCCTCCACCCTAGTGCCAGGGAGTATACCTTTAGGTCTGCTGTACACAACTCACTTTCCAGAATAGACTACCTACTAATAAGTCAAGCCTTACTGGGCGGGCTAATAGAGGCTAAAATAGAACCTGGGGTAGTCTCTGACCACTCCACTTCCTGGTGTTCCCTAATTTTCTCTATAGATCAGCCTAAGGAATTCTTCTAGAAATTAGATAACCAAATGCTTAAGGAACAGGATGTGGTAGATCGCATTACCCAGGAAATAGAAAGCTTTACTGGAAATAATCTAAACTCTACTGGCCGGCCAGATTTTGCATGTGGGGCGCTTAAGTGTGTTTTGAGAGGGGTTTTCATTAAAATAGCTTTGAGGAGAAAAAGAAACAGAGATACTAATTCCCTGTCTCTGACAAAAGAGATCCACACCACAGAAAGCTCCCTGTCCCCAGCCACATCTGAGGCGGAACATATAAGATTACTTAGCCTGAGAGACCAATATTCCAGTCTCATTAGGGAGAGGGTGGAGTATACCATCTTGAAGACAGGAACAAAATATATAGACCAGGGTGAGAAGGCAGATCACCTTCTAACTTTACGGCTAAAGAAAACTGAAGCTGCCAGGATTGTGAGAGGTATCAGATCTCAATCCGAGGGGTCGCTCCACCTTTCCCCTAAGGCAATCACAGGAGAATTTGCAAATTTTTACAAAGAACTATATAGCCCCATGAAGAATCAGCCAGGGTTAGAGCCAGTCCAAGATTATCTGGACTCTGTCCCCCTCCGAACCCTATCACCAGAACACTGGGATGGTTTGACTGTGCCTGTCTCCGAAGAAGAGATAGCAGCAGCCATATCCACATTGACAACAGATAGGGCCCCAGGTCTTGATGGATTCTCTCCAAACTTCTATAAAAAGTTTAGTACCTTAGTGTCCCTTTGGCTAAAGTGCCTCTTCGATTGGATCTTAAATGAAAATCATATAGATGATTCCTTATTTGAGGCCATTATAATTGTTCTACAAAATCGACAAGGACCTAGAACAAGTCACAAGCTACAGGCCTATTTCACTTCTAAATTGCGACATGAAAATCCTAGCAAAAGTGCTTGCTAGTAGACTAAAAATAGTGTTATCCCACATAATACACCTTGATTAGGTGGGATTTATGTCAGGGCGGAACTCTTCCTATCATTTTCGGAAACTGGCACGTGTCTTCTCTGCCTCCAGGGACTCAGTTGATCCAGCTGGCCTTATGTCCCTGGATGCGGAGAAGGCATTTAATATGGTCAACTGACAGTTTATATTTTGTGCCATATCCAGATCTGGCTTTCCTCCAAGTTTATAGAATGGGTCTCTTCATTATACCAGAACCCCAAAGCCCATATCTACTGCAACGGGGTGTTTTCAGACCGTTTCACCCTCTTCTCAGGAACCCATCAGGGGTGCCCCTTAACCCATCTCCTGTTCAATATCTACCTCAAGCCCTTATTAACATTTCTGCAGGTAAACGCAGGGATTCAAGGTGTAAAGGTTGGTTCCCAGGTTTTTAAATTGTCTGCATATGCAGGCGATATCCTGTTGCATCTGAAGCACCCCAAACAATCTTTCCTGGTTGCACTTTCCATAATTGATGGGTTCAGTGCAGTATCAAACTATGAAATCAATCCAAGCAAAACTACTGTTTTCCCTTTAAATAGCAGACTCTATAAGGTGTCTATATGGTCTCACTGGGGTTACAGTGGTGCCCCCACAGAATTAAGTACCTGGGGTTTCTTTTAACCAGGGGTGAAGCTTAGACGAGGAAACTAAACTTGGACCCCCTGCTCACCACTATCCAACAGGATCTGGGCAGATGGTAGTCACTCCCCATATCACTCTGGGGCCGTATTAACTTTGTCAAAATGAATATTCTCCCCAGATTATTTTACCCATTGAGTATGTTGAATTCCTGGGTCCCTCTCGCTTGGTTCAAAAAAGTGCATTCCATTATTTCCTCTTTCATTTGGAAGGGTAAGACTCCCCGCAGGACTTACACCAAACTGGCTGCATCAAAGTGGGTTGGAGGCCTGAGACTACCACACTTAGGGTTATACTACTGGGCAAGCCAAATGAACAAATATATGAGGTGGTCTGTTTCTCAAGAAATTGTAGCCTTAGACTCATACACCCCTTCGTGGTTACTATTAGAGAAAGAACTGATCTCACTAGCAGGGGTATTGCCTGGAGCAGTGCTGTACATATCTCCTAAGGTTTTGCCGAAATCCCTGGCCACCTCTCCCATTGCCGTATTGGTAACAATACATGCCCAATTGTGCTCCTTCCTGGAGTATAAAAATGCTGAGCATTCACCAACCCGTGACAGGCAACCCCAATCTCAAAGTTGGGGGAACTTGCCTCCCACCACTTTGGATTCCCCAACTAAAAGACTCTAGTCTTAATGAGCTTATGGTTGGGGACAAATGTATGACCTCAGGGGAAATTATGGCCAGACACAAAATAGATGGGACCCAGATTTTCAGGGTATTCCAACTGTGTCATTTGGTTGTCCAAGTATTAAAAGGCCTGCAAGGGGCAAATGGAGAGGAAGCTTGGGAACACTCTCTGACTGCATTGTGTGGTAAGCCTCATGCTGTCTCCCTTTTATATGTGGCAATAGTCGCAAAATCCTTGTATGCGCAGCACCTGAATCCTAGATATTGGTCGAACTTATTCCCTCAATTTCAGGGCAGATGGGATAGTATCTGGAAGGATATACAAACTTATATTCCCCAAGACAGACTCTGGTTAACACAGTATCAAATTATTAATGATATGTATTGGACCCCAGTGAGAATTCATAAGTTGGGCCGAACAACTTCACTGCAGTGTACCAGATGTACACAGCAGGAGGGTACCCTGTACCATGTATTGTGGGAGTGTCCCCCTATTAAGAAACTTTGGGAAACTATCAAAAACAAAGCAAATCCACTGCTAGGGTTAGAGGACCTCTTGCCCCTGGCATTTGTGTACTTGGGGCCTTTTCTTCAATGCCAGTGTGCACACGCAAATATCAAATGGCTTTGGTGTCATTGACTGTGAAGAAATTAGTGCTACACCATTGGTTGGATGGGAAGGACATATCATACACAGAATGGCTCCAGGATTTATTGTTTAATCTTAGGACAGAACAGTTGAGGGCTAACTTATGGGAGTCTTTGTCCCATTATAAGAAGATATGGGACAGATTCCACTCCCTTTATACCTTAATAGAAACATAGAGGTTGACAGCAGATAAGGACCGCAAGGCCCATCCAGTCTGCCAATTTTTTCTACCTTATGAATGTGCCACACACCTTTACACTGTCAATGACCTAACCATCCATATTCGTCTGTATTGCTCTCTTATGCCTATCCCATGCCTGTTTGAAGCCCTGCACTGTATTCATAGCCACCACTTCCTGAGGTAGGCTGTTCCATGCAGCCACCACTCTTTCTGTGAAAAAGAATTTCCTCACATTCCCCCTTAATCGGCCTCCCTCTATTCTCATGCTGTGTCCTCTTGTCCTGCTATTTTTCTTATATTTAAACATGTTAGACTCTTTTCACATTGTTAATGCCCTTAAATGTTTGAATGTTTTGATCATATCACCTCTCTCCCTCCTTTGCTCAAGGGTATACATATTGAGCTCCGTTAGTCTGTCCTCATATGTCTTCTGATGCTGTCCCTGCACCATTTTGGTTGCCCTTCTCTGGACTGCCTCAATTTGGTTAATGTCCTTGTGAAGGTGTGGCCTCCAGTACTGCATGCAGTACTCCAGATGGAGCCTAACCAGTGTCTTGTAAAGAGGGTTTATTACCTCCCTCTTATGACTTGTGATACCCCTACTAATACACCCTAACATCCCCTAGCCTTACCTACTGCTTTAGAGGTCTGCTTGGATGATTTCAGGTCATCGGTGATGATGATGCCCAAGTCTCTTTCTTCCTTTGTGACTGCCAGCACCTCCCCTCCCAGCCTATAGGTGGCTTCAGGGTTTCTCTTCCCTATGTGCATGAACTTGCACTTCTTTGCATTAAATCCCAGTTGCCACTCTTCTGACCATTTTGCTAGTTTATCCAGATCTCTTCTCATTCTGCCCACCCCATCTGGATCATCTACTGTGTTGCAGATCTTGGTGTCATCTGCAAACAGACAAGCCTTACCCTCTAGTCCATCTGCAATGTCACTGATGAAGATATTGAAGAGTACTGGCCCCAGGACTGATCCCTGAGGTACCCCACTTGTACTTGCATCTCTTCTGACTGTATACCATTTACCACCACTCTCTGTTTTCTGTCCATCAACCAGTTTGCCACCAAGTTGACCAACTTCTGACCCAGCCCGAGCCTACCCAGCTTATTTATCAATCTTCTATGTGGAACAGTGTCGAAAGCTTTGCTGAAGTCAAGGTAGGTGACATCAACTGCTCCCCCTTGGTCTGCCACTCTGGTTACCCAGTCAAAGAAATCTATGAGATTAGTTTGACATGACCTTCCTTTTGGAAACCATACATAAACCTTACAGTCAGGCCTGCTGCCAACTAAGGATGCTGACCCAAGTGAGGCAGGTTATGCAGCTTAAAGTGGGTCAGGTTTTGGTCACTGGTCACCATATTGGTATCCTGTTGTTTAGTGCAAAGCCATTGGGGAGGGAGTATGGGGAGGGAAAGGGGGGTATGACATCTTTCAGTACTGTTCATTCTCTTATGTATGCCTTGTAATATGTGTCATGCTGTATTATGAAAATTGAATAAACTTTGAATTTAAAAAAAAAATCCTTTGGACACACAGGCCCAGATATTTAGACTGCGCCAGGCTGTGGCGCAAGCCTGGGCGCAGCGCAACTTGACTGTGCAGGGGCGTTGACAGGGTGATATTCAACGGAGCTGCACATGGCACAGCAAAGTTGAATATCACACCCTGGTCACCTGCAGTGCACATGGCGCAGTGGCACTGCGCCAGCACAAGTGGCCAGAGTGGAGCAGGGGGATGCGCTAGCGCAAGTTCCGTTGAGCTGTGCGCAACAACTGCGATATTCAAAAGTGCACATGCAAATGAGGCCATAATATATGTAAGGTGCAAATGGGGCCATTTGCATGTCATTATAGCCCCATTTGCATGCAGGTGCGCCGATCCCCGGCGACTTGCGCCTGGTGCCCTGCCAGGCAGCAGCCGTCTGGGACCGACGCCCCCTGCACATCATGGTAATGTGCCCCACTGCCCGATCGCGGGCATATGTTAAAATAACAACGTCCAATATCCCTGGTGGTCCAGTGGACTGCTCACAGCCCAATCGCGGGCGTCAGTACAAAATAATGCCACACCACACCAACCCTGGTGGTCTAGCGTACCCCTCCCCACCCTCCCACTGAGCCCCACCGCCTCTGCCCTGGTCAGCGCGGCGGGCGGCAGTTTCCCACCCGGCTTGTGCCGCCCCACCGCCCACCAACTGACACGACGGTATTGCATACCCATTGATCCACAGTGTGAGCTATCGGGGCATACAGCCCTACCATATGGATCGGGCTGCGAGTGGTCCACTGGACCACCAGGAATATAGGTCTGCTTTATTTTAACATATGCCCACGATCGAGCATAGGGGCGCGCCACCTAAGGTGCAGCCGGAGTTGGTGGGTTACCATAGTGTGGCAGCTGCCATGTTGCACCCTGCAATATGGCAGCTCACTCTGTGGGTGGCCAGCTGTTGCTTTTCTTTTGGCTCACCTGTGTACTGCACAAATAGGGGTTGCGATGCATAGGCTCAGCACATCCCGGCTGAATATCGGATGTGCGGAGTATGCATGGGCACGCCTCACCTGCCTTCGTGACATATTGATCACTCTGGCACATCGGGTTTTGTGCCAGGCTCAATCCCCGTTTGAATATCACGCCGTGGCGCATCAGTGGGTTGCGCACGGCGCAACAGTGTTGCGCCATGTGCAACCCTTCTGAATATCCGGACCACTATATATAAGTCCAATAATACTTGGCAGGCTACATACCAACAGGAGGCGAATGGCTGATAAGAAGCAGTTGTGAACTTGTAATCGCTAAGGACCAGGCTCTGAAGGGTTCCGTGTCACACACTTGGATACTACAAACATTTTAATGCAAGTTCGCTTATTTGTAACTGAAGGCTTCATGCCCCCCATTCCATATACATTTTTGGACTCTGCACTGAGCATTTTTCAAAGAAACAGAACAACTGATGACTCCCATATGATAATATACATTATAATGTATCTGTTAGGCTTGAACTGGGGGCAGTCTCGAATCTTCAGTCATTTCAGTACTGGACTGATGAAGCTACTGTAAAGGTGTTGCATGTTCATAGTCTTAGTTTTTGTGAACTTAGACTTTCCTTTTTATGACTGCATAGTGGAGCTATGCATGACATCTTGCTATTACACAGAGTGAAGCGGACTCCAGAAATATGCCACCGGATTCCGAACAAAGCACAACATTTTGGACTTGAAGCACAGTCACTCTGGTAATGGAAGCACTCTACTGTCTCCATTCAGTACTGTCTCCGCCTCATCTCCGCACTGTTTTCTTGCTGTTGACCCTGCTGCCTGACCTCCTGCACATCACGCATTTGTTTATGAATGCCAAAGTAGCACAGCAGCCCTGTTCATTCTGACCTCTGCAGACTTGTTCTTGCCTTTGGATTCACTGGTCTGACATTTGAAGCACTGCAGCACAGTTCTGCTTTTATGTGAAAACATTACAACATGCTCAGACCTACATTTCTCTCTGTTGATAAATGTAATCTACTTTGGCGGTGTGTGGAAGAGCCGGTGGTGGGGCCACAGGTGCGACGATGGGAGATGTGTCTGCATTTTCCAATTTGCCACTTGAATGTGAGGAGGGGACAACAGCAGCTAACCATGATGTGACCATCACACCAGCCATGTGGTTGGTTAGCGTCCCGTTAACCATAATGAAGGGATAGCGAGCAGGGGTTGCCAGTGTTCATGCATGGATGCAGGGACCTTGGGCTTTTGTTTGACAGTATGAATGGGAAATTTAAAATGCAGGTGATTCAAAAGTCACCAGAAAGAGACTGGGCAGCTGACTGGCTGGCTGGTGGATCTTCTATGTGAAGGCCGGCTGGCACCAGTAGGGCAGAGGCACTCACCGCTCATCTCTACCGGATTAATTTTAAACACACTGTTGTAAACTGATCTGTCACTTTAAAATACATTGAACTGATATAAATCAACTGTACATAGAATGTAGTCATGAAACACACCAGGGCATGCAGACATGCACAAAGGTTAACACTCAGACTAGACGCAAAGGTTTAAACACAGATTGGACAAAAAAGGTCAGTACACAACTGGACACAAAGCTCAAAATGTAAGTCCGGACATGAGCCTGACAAGGGAAAAGCCATCAAAGGTGCATATGAAGTAAGTGGATTTGGGAAAGAAGATAATGTTATGATCTCTGCTACTCCATTTGGAAGTGTTTACCTCCTGTTTTATATCTGCCCTGGTGTGTTTCATGTCTACATTCTATTAAATGGTACAGCTGATTTATATTAATTCAATTTATTTTAAAGTGATTGATCAGTTTACAACAGTGAGTTTAAAATAGAAGAGAGATTCTTTTGTTAATCATTTATTGAAAAATTTAAATAGCATATATACACTCTTTCAAAAACCATGAACAGTGTCTTAGTTATATTATTTGTACTTTTTATGCATTGGAGTTTTATGAGGATATGCAGATTTTTGCTTCATTAAAATTTGGAACCATATACGTTTCTTCATGCAATTAATGTTAACACACGGTAGCTGTAGGCGACAGTAAATGCATAAATCCATCAAAGTAAATGTCATGTAGAGTTCAGCATTTAAACTTGCTAATGGAAACTTTGTTGTTTATTACAGAGGCTGTGTGCCATTGAATTTGCTGTGGATCTAACCTGTGAGATGGTAACTGCAGCCATGAGACAGGCACTAGCTCCTATATTATTTAAACATTTACCACCTGGGACTGTAATAAATTTGAGTGCTTGCACTGACTAATCAGGAAGTAGGAAGTATAATTCCTTGGTTCAGGGAGTCAGACTGAGAACTACGGGTACTTGGCACATGAGCCTTTATTTGTTTTACACCAACAGTGTTTGATTTTACTGGTGGGTTACTCCGCATGAGGAGTGCTTGCTAAATATATTTTTATTTTAAGACTCTGTGAAACATTTGTTGTGGGTAGGCATACTTGACCCCTGCATCTACTTCTGGGCTATTGAGGCTATAAAGTACCCCTATGCAAGTGGGGCGAGCACGTGTGGGACGCGTGCTGAGACACGTGCAGAGACGCATACATCTGGAGCGCATGTCCAGAGGGAACCAGGGGCTAGAACATACATAACACGCATAGCACAGGCCACAAGATAAGACAGGCCTTTTCCCACAAAGCCAGGATACTAGTATTATATTCCTACACTGACAGGGTATTCCTAGAGGGGGTCCCAGTTTGTATATACTTGATTGGCGAACCACTGTGTACATTCATAGATTGGTTTGTTTGGTTTGAGATTAATATCTAAAATAAAATATGCAGTAGTACTCTGCCTTTTCATTTGCAAATGGCAGTTGCCTGGTTAATATCAGGGTAAGCAAATATTGTAGTTTATAGCTTGTAAGAATCTAAGCTGTCTGCCTGAATTAGGATATATAGGTAGTTCCTTACTAAACTTATAAATCATAGTAGCACCATGGCTGAAGCTAATGCACTTGGTATTCTTATCTTGATTGTCCAGGAAGGATCTGTTGTAAAATGTTCGTTATGCTATATGTTTATGCCAAAGGAGGGCACAAAGTTTGTAGAAGAAATGTGTAACACATGTCAACTCCTAATCATCATACATACAGAAAACACAAAACTTAGTGAATAACTTAAGCTAATGAAATTGTTAAAATACAGCAATTTGTTAACTCTGTAAATACTAAGGAACCACATATCAGCAATTCTAATACTGAATGAAGAAAAAGAACTAGAGGAGACATGGAGGACCCTGATTTAGAAAGACGTCAAAAAAAGGGCTGGGTGGTACGAGACAGTAGATGAAAATGGGTGGAAAAAGGTTACATATAAAAGAAAACAGGTAGTGAAGAATACACCTCCTGCCCAAACCACGACTCAAAATATGTTTTCATGCTTGGCAAATCAGGAAATCGCCATGCAGAATGCAAAGACATCTTTCTTACCCGGAAGGCTAGTTATTGAGGATTCTATTATTAGATTTACTTATTGTCGTATCTGTCAAAATGCCAAAGAAACTACTACCATGCCATGCCTCCCAGGTGCAAAAGTACAAGATGAAGCTGAGGTGTTGGGTAACATTGATTTGCCAGATAAATCTGTCTTCATACTTCATGCTGGTATGAATAATGTAGGCTGTCTGCATGAGAAGGATATTTGTATTGAATTACTGGAACCTTGGGAAAACATGAAGAATAAGGGACATCAGACTGTGCTCTCAGGCATCCTTCCCATTCCTAGAGTCCATTAGCAAAAAAATCAAACCATTCAAAGAATAAATACAATAATTCTAAATTGGTGTCATAATAGTGGGTTAACTTTTATTGATAATTGGGAACTATTCTCTGGTAAACATCAGTTGTTCTTGAAAGATGGGCTGCATCTCAATAAAATGGTGTAAGATTACTGGCAGAAAATTTGGAAGCAACTCTGAATTCTCTTAGCCATAACTGACTAGCTGAGCCCACTGTTAGAGAAAATATTGTAAACAAGACCAAAAAAAGAGTCCCAAAATATTAAAACACTATCAAATACAAAATCAACTTAAAGTTCTATCATTTAATGCTGGAAGTATGGGAAATAAACTTGACAAGTTACGAGCACCAATAACTGAGAATCCATTTGACATTATTTATATAACAGAAACCTGGTGGAATGACAAAAGTGAAACACAGGGCATGAAACTGGATGGCTACACATTATATACTCATAACAGACCTAACAAAAAAGGAGGGGGGTGTTGCTCTGTATGTAAAAAAACACCTTAAACTCAATAAATATCTCCCATGAAGTACAGGCTCAAAATTCTGAAATAGAATCTGTATGATAAGAATATGCGGGGATAGGGTACAGTCGATTATTACTGGCACTCTATATCGTCCCCCAGCATCAACTTTGGTGATCACGGAAAATATTGTTACTGAAATAGAAACAGCTGGAGAAATGTCTGATTTAATTATATTAGGAGATTTAAATTTGCCTGAAACTGATTGGTGAAATAACTACGCTACTGGTTCCAGTGCAAAAAGATTCCTTGACTGATGTAACAAAACTAGCCTGATCCAACATAAGAACTCGCCAACTAGAGTGTCCAGTATATTGGATTTAGTTCTAAGCTCTGAAAATGTACATATAACAGATTGTAAAACTAGTTCACCCATTGGCAACAGAGACCATGATTCAATAATGTTTGTAATTAAGTACAAACATGCCATACTAAATGGATGCACTGAAACATTTCTTTATGACAAAGCTGATGTTAAAAAAATACAATTGAGTCTGGAACAGCTGGACTGGACATACCTACTTGAAAAAAAGTCTGTTGCTCAGATGTGGGCAATGATTAAAAATAGCATTTTAGGCATTAGCGAACAGTAAATCCCACAAATAACAAGCATTTGTCAATGCCGAATGTTGATTGCGTTGGTCTGTTGAGCTCGCTCAGTGGCCCTGTGTCACTGGCTCAGTGTGTTTGTCCCAGTGCTGCAGGCTGCTGTTTTGTACTGGGCTGCTGCCTGCATTGGCATCTTGGTCTGCTGAGGAAGAAATCCACAGCTGTCCCGACAGAGCTCCATTGAGGTGGCTCACTCCCCCTCTATCACTCACTCATTCTGTTTCTCCTGGCGCTGCAGGCTGCCCTTTTATACTGGGCTCCTGCCTGTGTTGCCACATTTTCTGCCCACAAAGAAATCTGCAGCAGTCACACTAGAGCTCCGTTGAGCTCGCTCAGTAACGCTCTGTCACTCGCTCTCTCTGTTTCTCTTGGCGCCACAGACTGCGCTTTTCTATGGGGCTCCTGGCTGCATTGACACCTTTGGCTGTCCACAAAGAAATACGTAGCTGTCCCATCAGAGCTCCGTTGAGGTCGCTCAGTCATCCTCTCTCATCGCTCATTCTGTTTGTCCTGGCGCTGCAAGCTACCCTTTTGTATGGGGCTCCTGCCTGCATTGGCATCTTTTTCTGCCCACAAAGAAATCCCAGCAGTCCTGATAGAGCTCCATTGAGCTCACTAAGTCCCCTTGTCTCACTCGCTCATACTGTTTCTCCCACCACTGCAGGCTGGCCTTTTGTACTGGGCCCCTGCCTGTATTGACACCTTTTCTGCCCACAACAAATCCGCAGCAGTCCTGATAAGCGCCTGGTGAGTTCGCTCACCCATTCGCTCTCTCGTTCTGTTTCTCCCAGTGCTGCAGGCTGCCCTTTTGTACTGGGCTCTTGTGTTGGGGCCTTTGTCTGAACACAAACAAATCCACAGCAGTCCCGACAGAACTCAGTTGAGCTCAGTCACTCCCCCCTCTCACTCGGTTGATCTTAATCTGTCCCAAACACTGATTTCCCAGAGTGACCGTGCTATTGTCCGGCAGAAGTGCAAAAACATATTTTAGCCAGGATGTGAAAAATGACAGCTGTAGTGTTCATAAGGAGTTGTGAAAAAATGCCACTGTTGAAAATGTGGCGAGACAGTATTACAAATTTACGAAGTTACGAGAGTGCGTGGAAACAGTTCAACACACGCTTGTAACACAGTCATGTTATGGACTTTCGTCACCAAATTTTAAACATATGAATTTTAGGACCTCTGCTCATGAACAGTGCCACTGTCATTTTCTTAATCTGTCCCGAAGACCAATTTCCCACAGTGACCACGTTATTCTGCGCCAGAACTGTGAACACATATTTCGGTCAGGATGTGAAAAATGACAGCTGTACTGCTTATAAGGAGGTGTGAAAAAATGGCACTGTTGAAAATCTGATGTGACAATATTACAAACCCTGTTGAGCTCACTGACTCCCCCTCCCTCACTCGCTCATTCTGTGTCTCCTGGTGCTGCAGGCTGCCCTTTTGTACTGGGCTCCTGCCTGCATTGGCGGCTTTTTCTGGCCAGAAAGAAATCTGAAGCAGTCCCGACATAGCTCCACTGAGCTCGCTCACTCCCCCTCTGTCACTCTCACATTCCGTTTCTGGCAGCACTGCAAGCTGGCCTTTTTGTACTGGGCTCCTGTCTGCGTTGCCGCATTTTCTGCCCACAAAGAAATCTGCAGCAGTCACACTAGAGCTCTGTTGAGCTCGCTCACTACCGCTCTGTCACTTGCTCATTCTGTTTCTCTTGGCACCGCAGACTGCGCTTTCCTATGGGGCTCCTGGCTGCATTGGCACCTTTGTCCACAAAGAAATCCGCAGTTGTCCCAGCAGAGCTCCGTTGAGGTCGCTCAGTCTCCCTCTCTCATCGCTCATTCTGTTTGTCCTGGCGATGCAAGCTGCCTTTTTTGTACGGGGCTCCTGCCTGCATTGGTGCCTTCTTCTGCCCACAAAGAAATCCCAGCAGTCCTGATAGAGCTCCATTGAGCTCACTAAGTCGCCTTGTCTCACTCGCTCGCACTGTTTCTGCCACCGCTGCAGGCTGGCCTTTTGTACTGGGTCCCCTGCCTGTATTGATGCCTTTTTCTGCCCACAAAGAAATCCGCAGCAGTCCTGACAGCGCTTCGGTGAGTTCGCTCACTCCCCCTCCCTCACTTGCTCTCTCATTCTGTTTCTCCCAGTGCTGCAGGCTGCCCTTTTGTACTGGGCTCTTGTGTTGGGGCCTTTGTCTGAACACAAACAAATCCACAGCAGTCCCGACAGAACTCAGTTGAGCTCAGTCACTCCCCCCTCTCACTCGGTTGATCTTAATCTGTCCCAAACACTGATGTCCCAGAGTGACCATGCTATTGTCCAGCAGAAGTGCAAAAACATATTTTAGCCAGGATGTGAAAAATGACAGCTGTAGTGTTCATAAGGAGTTGTGAAAAAATACCTCTGTTGAAAATGTGGCGTGACAGCATTACAAATTTGCAAAGTTACAAGGGTGCGTGGAAACAGTTCAACACACGCTTGTAACACAGTCATGTTATGGACTTTCGTCACCAAATTTTCAACATAGGGATTTTTGGACCTTTGCTCGTGAACAGTGCCATTACCGTTTTCTTAATCTGTCCCGAACACTGATTTCCCACAGTGACCACGTTATTCTGCGCTGGAACTGTGAAAACACATTTCAGTCAGGTTGTGAAAAATGGTAGCTGTACTGCTTATAAGGAGTGTGTAAAATGGCAATGTTGAAAATGTGGTGTGACAATATTACAAATCTGCGAAGTTACAAGGGTGCGTGGACAGTGCGCTACGCACACTTGTAACACAGTCAATTGATGGGCTATCATCACCAAAATTTCAACATAGACATTTTAGGACCTCTGCTCATGAACAGTATCATTGTCATTTTCTTAATCTGTCCCAAACAGTGATTTCCCTCAGTGACCGCTCTATTTTGCGCCGGATGTGCGAAAACATATTTTGGCCAGGATGGGAAAAATGACAGCTATACTGTTCATAAGTAGGTCTGGGAAAATGGCAATGTTGAAAATCTGGAGTGAAAATATTATAAATTCGCGAAGTTAAGAGCGTAAGTGCCAACTGCGCAACACACGCTGAATACAGTCATTTTATGGAGTATCATTACCAAATTTTCAACATAGGCATTTTAGGACCTCTACTCATGAACAGGGTCACTGTCATTTTCTTAATCTGTCCTGAACATGGATTTCCACAGCAACCATGCAATTCTGCAGAAGGCAAAAACACATTTTGGCCAGGATGTGAACAATGACAGCTATACTGCTCACAAGGAGGTATGACAAAATGTCAATGCTGAAAATCTGGCATGAAAATATTGTAAATACGCGAAGTTACGAGCGTACATAGCAATTGCGCAACGCATGCTCGTGAAACAGTCATTTTTTTTTATTTTTTCCACCAAATTTGCAATATAGGCTTTTTGAGAGCCCACCTCATGAACACTGGCACTGTCATTTCATTAATCGGCCCTGAAGGGTGATTCCACACAGTGACTGTGAAACCACCTTTCGGGGCCAATTAATGCCATGACTGTTCAAGAACTCATGAGGAGGGGTCCCAAAAACCCCATGTTGAAAATTTGGTGAAAAAATTCCCAGAAATGCCCGAGATATGCACTAAAGTTGAAAAAACCCTATTTATTACATTATACAGCTTACCGGCATTTCCTCAGTTCGCGGTTGGCTTTAAAGAGTGCAGACATGTTCCCGGTCCACTGAAGATCATCGAGCCAAGCTCTGGAGGTAAGTATGGGGTGAGGGGGGTGGGGAGGCAGGGTGAGCAGTGGGTGGGCGCGGTTATGGTGGGGGCAGGCAAGCCGAGGGACAGTTTTCTTTTTTTCAGGACAAAAAAAACACAAAGATGTTGTGGGACTGTTTTTCCTTCACAGGTATCTGGCACACTGGGGTGGGCTCCAGTGTGCTAGCAGAGGCTTCAAGCTTGGGGCAAGCAGTTGCTGACGGGGATTGGGCACTCCATTGGCAGGAACAAAACGAGGTCATTATGCCGACGGGATTGGGCACCCTGTCGGCAGGAAAAACGGAGGGTTCATTATGCCAACGGGATTGGGCACCCCATCGGCAGGAACAAAATCATGGGAGTTGATATGCCGACGGGATTGGGCGCCCGTCTGGGCGGACAAGGGTGTATGTTGAGAATGCCGACGGGAGGCTACCCTGTCGGCAACAAGTAAATACGATGGGAGGGAGGGGGTTATATTGTTTGTGAACACAGCAGCAAGCCGCCACCATGTTCACAAACAATATCAGGTGGTTTCACATCCCGCCCTGCAATGACGGGTCACTCCCTGATGAGGCGGCCCCTGATTGCAGCGGCTACTTTTTTAGAAGGTTGTGGCACGCTGGCTGAACTAGTGTCAGCAGCAGCATGCCACGGCATTGAGGGACGGGGACAAGCCTCTGCAGGCTGTGGGGGCATTGGGCACAACAGTGCCACGCCTCCACAACCTGCTTGTGGAGAAAGCTGACGCAGTATGTTTCTTGCGCATGCGCGCAATCAACATAAAAAATAAGAACACTGTAAAGCGCCCTGTGTGGCCCACCAGGAATATAAAAAAAAATGAATCAAAAAGAAAAATAGATGTTATAGAAATTACTTAAAAAAACAAAAATGAATCGACATGGTATTCATTAAAAAATGCCCAAAGTAACTGCAAAAAAGCATCAGAAAGGCAAGAAAGGATGCAGAACTTAAACTAGCTAAAATGCCAAAAAAGACAACTATAAAGCCTTTTATGCATATATTAATTCACTTACAAAACCCACAAAAAAAACAAAGTAGGACCATTAACACATGACAATAATGAAACTGCTACTGATCCAGAAATGGCATCTCTGTTTAATAAATATTTTTGTGAGGTGTATAGACCAAAACTCCCAATAGGGCATGATAAAAAAGGCCCAGCAAATTCCAGCATTAAAATGGACCTCGGTGAAATCAGGCAACATATTTGTAACTTAAAGCCTAACAAGTCACCAGGCCCAGATCATATTTCTGCCTGAATGCTACAAATCATGCTTGACTATATAACATACCCTCTGAAAATACTGTTAGAAACATTTATGAATACAGTACAGTTACCATCTGATTGGAAAATGGCACATGTAGTGCCCATATATAAAAAGGGTCAACAAACTTGTGCCCAAAATTACTGTCCAATCAGCCTGACGAGTATTGTCTGCAAAATACTAGAGGGCTTGGTTAAAGATAAACTTACTTCCCAGTTTGAAACTATTGACTTAGACCAGCATGGTTTTAAGAAGGGCAGAAGTTGTACCACCAACTTGTTCTGCTTTTATGAACATAAGCAAGGCACTTGATAGAGGTGAACCATGTGATGTGGCCTTTTTGGATTTTAGTAAGGTGTTTGACCTGACCCCCCCACTGAGCCTTGATAGAAAAACTGAGGTTACTTAATGCAGATAACGCCATAATAAACAGGGTTGCTGAATGGTTGAATGATAGGAAACAAAGAGTTTTGGTAAATGGCCATTTAACAGAGATCGAGAAGGTGTCAATCGGTGTCCCTCAGGGATCTGAGCTGGGCCCCATTCTGTTTCAGATTTTTATTTCTGACCTTACTAAAAATCTTAACTGCTGGGTGACGAAATATGCCAATGACACCAAGATTGGTGGCCCTCGTGACATGAAAGAGGACATAACCTATCAACAGAAAGATCTGGACACAGTAATAGCCTGGGCAAATCAATGGAATATGTCATTCAATTTGGAAAAATCTAGAATAATGCATTTGGGCAGAGTAAACCAAAAAGTCATTTATACACTATGTGGCACGAACTTAACATCTTAGGGTTTCTTGTAACTGAATCATTTGGTACTGACGTACAAACTCAAGCCGCTATTAAAAAATGTAATACTATTATTTGGTCAATAAAAAGAAACAGAACAACTAGAGACAGCACTGCGATGCTTATATTATATCATGCGTAAGTACGCCCCCAGCTTGAGTACACAACCCAGATCTGGTTTCCTGTCAGAAAAAACAAAAGGGAGAAAATCAAAAAAGTGCAAAGAAAATAACACCATTTCTGGCCTAGAAGGGATGGAATATGAGACAAGGATAAGGGAACTACACCTTATGTCCATAGAAACTAGGAGGGTTAAATCTGATGACCTATTCATGTAGGAAGTAGTGCAGGATCCCATTTTACTATGTGACCTTGGTATCTCATTTAAGCCAGACACAAAAATTACTAGAGGACACCCATTACAAATAAAAAGAGAGAGATTCAAACACAATCAAAGAAAGTTCTTTTATACATCAAGAATTGTTAACCCATGGAATTTCCTGCCAGAGGATGTAATCTCAAGTAAGAATAAAAAAGAATTCAAACTTAGACTGGACAAACATATTTCATTGGGAGCAGTCATTAAGTATTGTGATTGATTCTTTCTTGGAGCAAATATGGGCTTTGCCTGCTCGATCCATACGATCCTTAGTATAAACCTCAGTATGAACCTTGAAGGAATTACAATATTATAATTATTACTACATTGAAATATTGATATCAGTGGCGGTGTCACCCCCAAGATCTCACCTTGCCGGTGGTGTGTGGTGGTTATTCAGGGCAAGCTGGATGGTGCTTTTTTGCTCGCTGTTTGTGTGACCATTCAGTACAGTCAAAGAGCAACTGACACCATCTGGCCAAAAGAGCTACATTGCAGAATTAGAATAAGTATAACCCCAGTAAATCTCATACCAAAAATTAGACTTCTACATTACTTCATTTTAAAGTTATGAGCTATTTTGCAACCCTGATTTCACTACCTGTTCATAACAGCCTGTATCAGCTGCTGCTGATGTCATCTCAGGACCTCACAGTCTAGTATTCCGTCAGCAAGCTTATAGGACCTGTTTCTCCAAAGTTGTAAAGATCACGTGCAATGGTTTTCACAAGTAAAACAAGCAGTGTCAGTCAGTAAACACTGCTTTACAAACTGCGTGTGTTTCAGGTTTTGTAACAAAGCTGACAATATTTTGTTTGTGTGCCTTTTTTTCAGGGTTGCTGGATGCTGGGTCATAACACGCTGTTGTGAGATTTGCACACTGAATAAGTTGTTGATATGGTGAAAGGCTGAGATCATTCACACCTATCATTCAATTGAAGCAATTTCTTTTTTTTTTTCCCCCACTATGTTTTTGCCTCCGGGTACCCCTAGCCCCGCAAATGGGCTCACCCTGGGCTCTGTGACCTGAACCCTCACCCAGGGATGCCCCCCGAGTGGGGCCACCAAAGCAGAACTGTCATGGCTGGAGGATCGGGCACCAAGCCCCGGCTCATACACAGGGGCAGGCGATTTTCTGTTATTGTCTTCCCCTGGAGCTGGGAACATGCAATGACGCTAGCGGGAGAGCATCTGTCCCAGCTCCACCCACGTTACGGTGCGATGCTGTGTCCCCCAGCCTCTGTCAGGGGGCAACCAATGCTGGGACCAGCTAACCCCCCCTCCCTGGAGAAGGAGAGCAGTCCTCCAGATGCTCAATCCTTCTCCTCCCCTGCCGACCCGTGCTCTTTCCCGAACACGTGTTGCTGGCATGGTGTAAGGTGTGGCGTCCAGCGCCTCAACCCTCAGCAACACCAGGCCAGACCAACTGAAGCAATTTCTAAGGAAGGTACTTTAAAACAAATAGTCCATCTCCTTGCCAATGGGGTGGGAGAGGTAATGCTATTTTGAAAACTTACTAGGAGTTTCTAATTTAGCCAGCACAATGTGTACTTCCTGTTAGGCTGTTTTGACATACATTCAGGCTCATCTATGTTCTACTCTAAATTAAAAAAGATCATTTTACCAGAGCCAACACTTCCATCTCTAGTAGGAATTAACACATATAAGACCCCTATTAAAACATATTGTAAAGCAGACACTGACAAACAGCAGTGAAGTTACCAACATTACAGTACTAGCAGTACAGTAACCCCTCACTATAATGAACTAAAAGGGAGCCATAATCTGTATTCGTTATAGCTCCCTGTTCGTTACAACAAGGGACACTACTATGCACTACTGTCAGCTGGTGCATATGTCACCTGCACATATCAAACACTTCCCATATGCCTTATACACTGCACTGTCAGCAAAATAATGCTAAAATCAGAAAATACCCACATCTTAACTACTAGCTGAGACTCCCAAGTTAAAGAAAGCTCCTGTAACAGGAACAGTGGCTCAGAGCTTCCACACCCTTTACAAACATGCCCCCCCCCCAATTCACAGACTCATCGCTCCAGATATCTGTACACAGACTACTACACTGGGCAATAGTAAAGGCAAAAAAGAAACAGATTGACAAAAAGAAAAACCCAACAACAACAAAACACCTCTCTCCAAATTCCAGATCTTTTTTGATGCTCTTCCTGCTTTCATAATCACCCCCATCCAACTCACAGATCGTAGCTCCAGCTCCACCACATCTGACTTCCTCAGTATGATTCAGAACCTACTGCGTGTAAAATAAATTCAGTACTGGACAACATAAATGTACTAAGTAAAGATGAGAGTTGAGTGGAAGGGGAGCATGTTTGTGAAGTGCATGGAATCTCTGAGCTGCCATCCATGTTACAGGTGCTGTCTTTAACTCCAAGTCTCAACTAGCAGTAAAGATGTGGATATTTTTTTACTTTAGTTTTCCTGACAGTACAGTGTATAAGGCATATGGACAGTGTTTGATGTGTGCGGGTGACATGTGCACTGGCCGACTGCCGGCGCGGATAAGAATTCTGAATAATAGAAATACTGAAACATCAGGAGTCACATGAGGCACTCGTTATAGTTGAGTTTTCACTATAGCAGGGTTTGCTATAGCGAGGGGCTACTGCATAACTTCCTAACAGGCACAGTAGAGTAGCACTCCAAATGGCTTCAGCAGCCTGGAGGCATGCTGACTCGCATCCAAAATACAATTTTGCCAACCTTGTTACAAAACCTGAAATACATATAATTTTTATAGCAATGTTTTTTGCATGGTGCTGCCTGTTTCACTTTAAACAACTACCATATTTCATTGAATAGAAGCCATGACTTCTATTTGAATTTATTCTGACCTGCAGCTTGTATTTGACGGCAGCTTGTATTTGAGGGCAGCTTGTATTGCAAAATCCTATTTTAAGTGTGAAGAAGAAAATATTACAGATCCTGAATATGATTACAAATATTGTTACTGGTCTACTTTATAGCAAAATAAGAACAACAAACATGAACTAAAGTCAAGAATTTAAAAAAGAAATATAATTATATTTACAGTGATAAAAATCATAGAGTTCCACCTACATAGTTTTATCTGATATGACATCAGCCCAGATTAGAAGCTATGGCTTCAATTTGAGGGCAGCTTTTATTAAAAGTATTCATTATGACCTGCAGCTTGTATTTGAGGGTGGCTTCTAGTCAGTGAAATAATGTATTGCACATGATCTTCAGTTCAGTTTATTGATTGACAAGACAGAATTGTCATTACAAAATATTGCACAATACATTTTAGTATACATAAATATACATATAACATTCTACATTGTTAAAATCCATAGAGGTACAATTACCAATTAATATGCAGGGAAATTGAGCAGTACAATTAAAATGGTATGTCTACCAGTAAACTCATTCAGATGTTTATAATTAAACTATTGCACATCTCTACATCTAAGATTTAGTAACAAATATAAGTGTCACCCTTATGGTAACCTATTCCTTATTTTATAAAATGTAGTTTCTTATGTTCTTTTTACAGAACAATGCAACACTTTATAATATTTCAGTATTTTTTGGATTTCAATAATTCATTCACTTGATATTTAAGTTCCATGTCTAAAGTTGATAATACACTACCCAAGTACAGATTTCTTTCTTGAATATAAAGAGGACATAACATCAATTAATGTAATAGGTTGTCTTCCCCAAGCTGACACTTGCAAATTTGTGTAATATTTTTTTTATCATAGAACCCTCTCACATGATCTTTAAAACTTTTGAGAAACAGGTCCTATAAGCTTGCTGACAGGGAATACTAGACTGTGAGGTCCTGAGATGACATCATCAGCAGTCTTCTCTGACACAGGCTGTTTTGAACAGGTAGTATAATTAAACAACAAGGCACTCCGAGGTGTGGTATATCATGGAATATTGTCATGCCTCAGGTGGTTGGGCATGAGGCCATATGCCGAGTGCATCCAACCACCCAAAAAGCGATGATATCCCATGATATACCACACCCTGGAGTGCCTTATTGCTATTATGAATTGGTTTATCAGTTTTGTTAGGAAAAATAATTAAAAAAGAAAATCTTTAACTGTTTTAATGCTTTTTTTAAAGTGTTGGAGGAGCATCTTTTAAAAAAATTATTCCTGGAGGGCTTTGGGCAGCAGGTGGCTCTGTTGCAAGTGGAGTTATGCAGAAGTGCAGCTGTGAACTCAGTCTCACTCTCCCAGCACCACTCCTGGACTGCAGATGTATTTTTTCTGCCTGTGACTCGGTCTTACTGCCTGTTATGGAACTGGAAGAAGATCTGTGTGAATTTTTTTCTGAAAGCCCAATATGTTGACAGGGACAGCGATCATTGTAGTCTGTGATTTGCTCCCCCCCAATGATGTTGTGATTGTGGCAATGCTGGAGTAGAGGAAAACTATCACACTTCATTTTTAAGTGAGAAGGTGAGGTTAGTAAAGAAGTTTTCTATAATTGGGAGGGGCCATTGTAATGCTGGGGATGTTTTCTCCTTGCGAGCGGCCATTAATGTCTGATGAGCAGTGTGGTGGCATTACGGTATTTCTTTGTTGGGAGCGGGTGATTTTGAGAATGCTGCAGTCGGCAGTCGCCCATTGTGGTGTTGTTGTTTCGGCTGGGGGGTGTTTTTGTTTTTAATTCTTCCCAGTTGCTGACACTCCCACAGCATGAGAGCGAGTGAGGAACTGTATATACTGACAGTGATTTTAGCGGGTTGTGTAGCTGCCACTCGGCCTCGGATAGTTTGTTGTGGATGAGGAGGCTGGTGGTCGCAAGCTTTTTGAAGCCGTGATGATGTAGCTAGATATCATCACAGCTTCAAAGAGCTGTCAGCCAATCATCTTCATCCCTTTTCGCCAACCAGTTCATAATCAGGGTTACCAAATAGCTCATAACTTTAAAATGAAATAACATAGAAATCTAGCTTTTGGTATGAGATTTACTGGGATATACTTATTTGGATTCTGCAATGTTACACTTTTCGCATATGAGGCTCTTTAACTGACAGGAACATTCGCTTAAGATGCAGTACACTAAAACTGACAGTCCTCTTTCCTCTGCTTTTAACTTTTCCAATGTGTTGGAAGGTCCAGGGAAAGACAGCCATGACTTGACAGCTGTGCTGTAAAAGAGGCAGTGTGAGTAACATAGCAATTTAAGGTCAGAAGGGACTCTAGGTCCTTCATATCCACCCCTGCTTCATACACAATGATAAATAACAAATGATGTTCAAACATCCTAATTTATAGTAATTCCTTATCCACTCTAGTACCCAGACTAGCCTGTGATTCCTTTCGTAATGCCATTGTTCAGGACCAGAACCACCTCTGCCATTACTCAGGCTCAATTTGTGAATGCCATTAAGCTCCCCTCTGGTGCTCTTAAAGCAGCATAGCAGCCATGTTGGCTCTGACCAGAGTTTGCTTACATTTTTTTGTTATTGTTCCATCTATACTGGCCTACAGTATAATAGTATAAGTAACCACAGCGATTGTTTCTGATTTACACTCTGTGTTCAGTAGCATTTTAGAAATGTATGATGTGGTTTGTCCATCTTAACCACAATTTTCCACAGCAGTAGTCTTTATTTATGTGTGGCACCCATCTCTGAAGGCTCAGGGTGCCATTACACTATCAAACAGTAGTAACACTAAAACCTGTTAAAAACTTTAACACAACCCCATCATAAAATATTTAAAACAGCATGATTTTTTCAATAAATAAATTTATAAATAATCAGTAAAATTGTACCACTTGGGATGACACTATTGTGGGGAAAATTAAACCCCAAAAGCCTGATCAAATAAAAAGGTTTTCAGGGTCTGCTTAAAGGCCTCCACTGAGGGGCCTCCCTCAAAGTTCTTGACAAAAAATTCCAGATGCCCAGACCTGCTACCTCAAAAGCCCAGTCCCCCAAGGTCTCAATCCTTGCCCTAGGAACTACCAGAAGGCCCTCCTCAGGTGGAGTGGAGAGGATGTGAGGGTACATGAGGGTGCAAAAGCTCCACCAGGTAGCCTGGGCACAGCCCATGTAGGGTCTTATAAGTTAGAAGTCCAACTTTGAAGGAGATACACCACTTGACCAGCAGTCAATGCAGGTCATGCAGTGCTGGAGAGACATAACATGACCTAGAAAGACCATTCAGCAGCCAAGCAGCTGTGTTCTACACCAGTTGCAGATGTCATAACATACCTCCATTGACCCCATGGTAAAGAGCGTTGTGGTAGTCAAACCTCAATGTCATGAATGCATGCACCAGTGTGGCCAGATCACCAGGTGGGAAATGAGTTTTAATCTAGTTGATGTTCCGCAGATGGTAAAATCCATTCCAGGCTACTGCCAACACCTGAGCCTCAAGTGTCAGCCCCTCATCCAGAATGATTCCCAGATTTTTCACCTCTGTGGCAGCCATGAGCCTGGAGGAGCCAAGCCAAAGCCTGCTTTCCCTCTCGGTAGCTATCACTCACACCCACAGCCTGGCTCGGTCACTAGAACTCAGTTTTCTCTGGATTCAGTCTCAACTAGCTCAATGACATCCAGTCTTTGATCTCAGCCAGGCACCTATTAAACATATCCAACCACACATGGTGTCCCAAGCTCAAAGGATATGTAAAGTTGGGTATCATCAGCATAGCAGTGAAACCTAAGCCCATACTGCTTAATGATTTTACCCAGGGGCCACATATACAAAGCAAACAACACTGGCAACAGAACAGAACCCTGTGGTATGCCACAGGACAGAGCCTTCATCACAAGAAAAACCTTCCCAACACTACACTCTGGGTCCTGTCACTGAGATAGGACTCAAACCAACAGCTGACTTTGCCAGCAAGTCCTGCACACTTCCTGAGTCAGTCCAAGAGCAGTGCATGGTCCACAGTGTCAAACGCTGATGAGAGATCAAGGAGGACAAGAATTGACTGTTCTTCTCTATCTCTCACCCTGAGCAGGTCATTGTGCACCCTAACTAGTGCAGTCTCTGTGCTATGCCTGGACCTAAAGCCAGACTGGAGAGGTTCATGAATTTCAAAGGTAGTGAGGTGCGCCTCGAGCTAAAGCTCAGCAACTTTCTCAATAACCTTTCCCAAAAAGGGAAGGTTAGAGACAGGTCAGTAATTCTCAAGACATCCCAGTCCAGAGATGTTTCTTCAAAAGAGGTTTCACCAATGCACTTTTCAGCACCACTGGAAAAATCCCCCCTGGCAAGGTACACTGAACAATCTCAGCAAACACTGGACCCAATTATCCAACACAGCTCACAAGTAGTCGTGTCAAGCCTGGGTCCAGATTACAAAATGCTGGCCGCAGCTCAGAGATCACCTCACACACCTCTTCCATCATCACTGGTCAAAACTCCCCCCAAGACCACTGAATGCATCCCAGACTTGAAGGCTCGACACTGCTGGGCTGAAAGGGCCCACTTGGAGTGATCCCTGCCATAATAGAGGACACCTTGTCTGAGAAGAACTAAGTAAATGCCTCACATTTCACGAGAGAAAATGCTCTCACGGACTCCAGACAGGCAGATGAAGAAGCCTATCCACAGTCCGAAAGAGATGAGCTACTCAGTTTTTCCCAGTAGCAATCTCTCTAATCAAAAACACTGCCTTTTTTGAGTGATTGCCTTCTGATACTTACTATAGTGAGACATCAGAACCAATTTGTCCTCCTGGATCCTGGATTTCCTCCAACAATGCTCCACTCTCTGTCCCCTGATTTTCAGTGCCCTCAGCTCACCATCAAACCATGGCTAGCCTAGGCACAAAACCAGTGGGTGTACATGAACTGGCACAATGAAGTCAAAGGCTTCCATCACAGCCCTATAAAAGGCTACCAAAGCTGCCTCCAGACCCCTAGTGCAAGCTGTCAACACTACTGAAGTGTCCAGAACTGCCAAAAGTCCCTCTGGTTGCAGCCCTCTCAAGGGTGGAACTGTACCACCTCCACAGGGGGTGGACTGCAAGGAGGGGGCCCTGAAATTAAACCTTATAGCACAATGATCAGGCCAACTGACCAGATCAGTCTCAAGATTGTCAGTTTTGAGCTCCAGAGTGAATACCAAGTCCATGGAGTGGCCGTGTTGGTGGGTGCACCGTGCCAACAGTAGAAGAGCTGAGCGAGGGATATGAACTACATCATACAGTTCTAAAATGGTACTTATTACCTGTATGCAAATCAGAAACACCCACTAGAATTATAAAAAGCCCTGTAGTGGCCAGCCCAGTGGCATAAAAGGCTGAGGCGCTGGGCGCCTCAGCTCCTGCCACACCAGTGACCTGGGTTAGGGAACAGATGTAGGTTGCTCACAGGCCATCTGGGAAGGGAGGACTGAACATCACAAAGACAGCTCTTCCTTCTCAGGGAGGGGGAACATGTGTCCTGCTAGGCAGCTGCCACCTAGAGGATCTGGGTGGCAGCACAATAGGATGCCAGGGAAGGTGTCCCGCCAACTAATGCCGAGGGGCATCTCCACAGAGGTGAAGCTCACAGAACATGTCATTGCATACTGCATGAGCCCAGGGATAAAATACCAGAGAAAACCCCACCAACCAAGAAAGGATGAAGGTCTGGTGAAGGTCTGGTCCCTGCAAGTCCCACACCAACAACTGGGCTCTCCAGGGTCGTCTGGATGAGGATGACTAGTGTAACCCCTAGGTGGCGTTATCCCAAGGGCTACTACCCCTGCCTGCTTGGCTAATAGCAGGTTAAGGGGCCAGAGTTCTGAAATGGGTGCCTCCACCCGGAGGTCAGGGCTGGTAATTTTCAGGCTAACCAGGGTGCAGCCCCCCCAGGACACTGCAACCCCCCTCTTTCCCTGCTAGTGGCTTAAATGCTGCACAATAATCACTTTCACAATACCCCTGGTACACCACACAAGTGCCCACACTGTTTGCACTTACCACCAGGGCAGGTTCCTCTAGCTTGACCCTGGGACCCCCTGTAAAACAAGGCTATGCAAAGCAGATAGCAACAATACAGTACTCTTGGCACAAACTGAAACCACAGTCAAGTTAAATGCAGAAAAAGTTAGATCTGATTTATTCAGGGGACTTGAACAAAGGAGGGGTGAAATCAGGTTAATAAGCTTAAAGGTTATGTCAATCAAACAATTATGCATGCGCTTTAAGTCCCCCACACAGTCACACCTCTGGGTACTCAGGAAGGAAGATGATGTGCTAGATAGGACCATTGCCCAGGGTAGGCCGACGTCGCAGCTGGTTGGGGCCCTGTGATGGGATTAAATAACATGCACAATACACATTATTTGTAATCCGGAGCTGGAGGGCTCAGTTCATGGAAGAAAAAGAACAACAAGACAATCAGATTACACACTTAGATTAAGCTGTTGTTGCAGGGAGCTACCCTGATGGTTACTCACGATACCCAGAACTGGACACAGGCTGGACAGAAATCAAGACTGCAGGTGGCTGATCTGGAGAGCCAGGAGAAGCAGGACCCACACAATTCGCCGAGGCGTCATTCCTGTTCGAGCATAGAGCAGGGGGCTGATCCCCAGGCAGATCTCTCGTCGATGGCTTTTCTCTGTGCATTAGGGTACTCTGGCAGGGCCCACGTGGCAAGGCCCGACCACATGGAGATAACCATGAACTCAGTCCGTTTGGGCTGGATACAGCTTACAGCAAGCAGAACACAGTTCACACAGTGGGGAACCAAATCACGACCCACTATCAACACACAGCACATCCACATGCAAAGGATTCTACTATACCAGGCAAACTGCTCTCCGGTCACAATCGCACAGCTATCTGCACAACTCAGCAGTTCTGATGTGACTGGAATTCCTGGTAGGCTGATCGCATTCAGCAAAATCTTCAGTCTTCTTCAGGTTAAGCCTGGTCACACTTCAGTAGCTTACTTTGTTCACACAAACTCGGATTCAGTCCGAAAAACAATTCACTTCTCCCTCTCATGGCAGCAGGCAGACTTGCAAACCAAAACTCGGGTGTCTCCACAGTTCTCCCACGCGAAACTACGTAGACGGCTGCTTAAACTGTCTCGAGCTGTTGCTTCTTCAGCTTCCAACTTAGATCTGCCTGAAACTGCAGGCAGCTTGGGGATTTCCCTTAGATCCAAAAGGTTCGGTTGGCTGATTCGGCTGTCAGTCAAAGCAAGGGCTCTCTCTTCAGTTGCAAAAAAGGCGCCAACAGCCCAAAACTACAATTCCTACAGATTTTGACTCCACACTGTTCCTGTAGGCAGGCTCCATTTCAGAGTCCCAAAGTACTGATTGATCCAATTCGGCAGTCCAGGACCAAGATGGTGGAGATAAACAAAACAGTCCTCGCTGTAAAGAAACAGGTTAGAACAAACTGCAATATATTCACTGCTCTAACAAACGGTCAGCAAACAGTTACATCTTCTAATAGGGCTCCCTCTGCGCAATTAGCGACGGCAGAAACGGAGCGATTATCAGGAAGCCCAGGTGGGACTCGAGCATAGAAACACTCAGTCCCCTTCCCAGATTAATTATAACTGCAGCTAGGCAGCCCTTAAAGAGACAGTACACAGAGGCTTTACAAGCACTCTAGGGCATTACCATTTAAACGGCTAGGCCACCGGACATCAACCTGGCAGTGAGTATTTAGGCAAGCTCTAGGAAGACCTTTTGGGAACCCCCATTTGTAGGGGGGTTACACCCTTCCCTGCCTGGAGAAAACTTGGCATCCGCGTCAAGTCTGTGCCACCATGCATCAGTTAACATAAACGTACTACTTTACTATACATTTTCACTACACTTCATAATACTATATCCATTCTGACAATACATCAGGCACATTTTACATAGGTAACTTACACATTACTGTGTGGAATCATGTAATAACTTCTTGTACATTAAACAGAGTAAGAGGGGGCCCTTCCCTACCAGCTAACTTGGGATTAGACAGGGCAGGGGCACCATACCTACAGGGCAGAACAAGCAACCTAGAATTGGCACTTAGGCTCAGTTTGGGCAGTGAGCTCTGAGAAACATACACCCCTTTGTGGACCACATTGAGAGGCAAATCCACTGGCCTCCCAGGGGAATCACAACTAAAGCATACTACGGGCTTGACAGCTCGGCCAGTCCTTCTGGGGGAAACAATCACAGTCTCTGTACTCTCAGCATTGATCCTGGGACTTTCAACACTGGGGAGGGGTGCCTCTGTCTGGGCAGGAATGTCCAAATTTGGAGCACTGTCGGCTTCTTGCTCTGTAGTCTCTTGTTTCCACAACACTTCATTCACTTTGATGACACTCTGACACTGAAGGGGAATTGTCATCACTTTCACAGTGTTCAAGTTCCAGCATGTCACCAGAAAGACTCATACCCTCAGGCCCTCCTTCAGGCAAATCATACAGTTCCACAATACACAGAGACTCAACATCGTCAGACGTGATACTTTGCACTTCACTCTCAGGGAGCATTGGCTCCAAGGATGAAGCTGGGGGGTTAGGCAGTCCAGAAGGCCCAACTTCATCCCCACAAATAATCATGGAATTACCTCGAAACAGCTGACTCAGTTCATAAGAGGGGTAATAGGCAGGGTCACATTCACTTTCGTCAGAAATGGACTAACAGCCACTATCATTCTGGGCCTGCTGCGGAGAAAACCTTAAATCAGTGATCACTGGGGTAGGTTGGCTCTGTCTCTTTCTTACAGCAGCACAAGTCACCGGTCCACGAGAATCAATCTCTGAAGGTTCAGCCTCAATCGTGACTTGGCCGATAGGTAACAAGTGGTTATGGTGCATGGTCTTGATGACTTTGGAGTGGTTCTCTGGGCGCACTTTGTACACTGGCAAATCATCCAACTTTCCTACTACTACATGGGGAAAATGGTGCCACCAATCAGCAATTTTGTGTTTACTATGCAGTCCCAAATTTCGTAACAACACACGGTCTCCAGGCCGGAGCACTTGAACCTTTACTTTTCTATCGTGCCTCTCTTTGTTTGCTAAATTTCTCTTGGTGGCCATTGTTTGGGCCAGTTAATAGGCATGGTTCAATTGAGCTTTCAGTTTTTGTACATATTGCAAATGGTTTTCAGCTTGGACCCCATCTGGAGAAACCCCAAAACAAACATCAACTGGCAGCCAGGCCTCTCTCTCCCGAACATGAGGCAGTAGGGGGAGAACCCGGTGGCATCATTTTTCGTGCAATTGTATGCGTGTACCAAGGTGCTAATTTGCTGACTCCATTTATGCTTGTCTTTTGGGTGGAGGGTGCCTAGCATGTCTAACAGGGTGTGGTTAAAGTGTTCTGGTTGAGGTTCCCCCTGCGGGTTATAGGGAGTGGTTCTTGACTTTCGCACCCCCCATAGGGAGAGCATTTCTTTGATTAGCCAACTCTCAAAGTCTCTGCCTTGATCAGAATGAATCTGCTCGGGGGCACCATAGTGGACGAAGAAATTTTCCACTAACACCTTGGCCACGGTAGATACCTTTTGATCTTTTGTGGGAAAAGCTTGTGCATACCATGTGAAATGATCCATAACTACTAACACATTGCCAATTTTTCACTGATCAGGCTCTAAACTCAAGAAGTCTATGCAGACTAATTCCATTGGGGTGCTGGTATTAATGTTGACGGGGGGCAGCCCTCTGAGGCAGGGTTTTTCTCTGCAGACTGCGACTACAAGTCCTTACATGGTGCTCAACATTGGCCCCCATCTTGGGCCAGTAGAATCGAGATCGTACTAGGTCAAGGGTCCTGTCGATACCGAGGTGGCCCATATGATTGTGGAGGGACCTCAGTACCAAATCTTTGAAGGCTGTTGGTAGGACCAATTGTTGCTTGTCTACTTGGCCACCCTGATCTACTGTCTCTCTCTATACAACAGCTGATTAAGCAGCTTCAACCTGGGGCCTTTTTTAAGCAATAAAGCAGTTCGTAAGTCAGAGGAATGGAACTTGGACACATCTTTCCCTGCACGAAGGGCATCAAGTCCTGGCTGAATCATAGGATCTTGGGATTGAGCCCACTGAATGCTGTCATTGTCGAATTGAGGTAGTGCACTAATATCTAGAGCAGAGAAGTGACAGTACGCAGCTAGTATGCAGGTATCAGAAGGGCCCAAACAATTTACTAAGCAGTCCACTGTGTCCACAGACATCTGTTCATCTCTAGCAAACTTTTGGCACAACACTCGGATGGCAGGTTCAGACAGCCTGACCCAGTCACTCTTAGAAGTGGGCCTTCGGGATAGGGCATCATCATCAATATGATTTAGGCCCAACCTGTATTCGACAGCATAATCATAGGTGAATAACACAGAAAGCCACCGATGCCCTGTGGCATCTACCTTAGCTGAAGTCTACACATAGGTCAATGGGTTATTATCAGTTTTCACCAATATCTTTGCCCCATACAGGTATTCATGGAACTGGTCAATGATGGCACACTTTAGTGCCAGGAACTCCAATTTATGCACAGGGTAGTTTCGCTCAGACGGGGTCAGACTTCTACTAGCGAAAGCCACTGGTCTCACACCATCCTCATAGTCTTGATACAGCACAGCTCCCAAACCCTGTAGACTAGCGTCAGTATACAGCACATAGGGTTTGGTGGGATCAGCATAGATGAGGATGGGGGTATGGATGAGCTGGTATATGATTTCATGGAAAGCTGCTTCACAATCAGGCATCCACTAGGGCCTGAAAAGTTCACCTGGGCGGAAGTATACTCTTTCTGGTCCTTGGGAGGCCCTTTTTTATGTTGGCTCACATATGCGCAGCCAACATATTGTGGTAGTAGCAGATTTGGAGGCTCGGTCACTGTTCGGCCAATGCAGGGCACACATCAGTAGGTGCGTCCCTCATTCCCCAATCAGCCTGCATGCCAGCACCACACCATGCATACTTAATGTGGTGATCACTTCAAAGAAATGGTCCACTGCAATGAAAGCAAAGCTCTTATGCAGCAGGACCACAACATGCCTCCCAACATCCACGCAACATGGCTGCATTGACTGCCGCTGCCTCCTATGACAATGCCGACAGGAGAGCCTTCTCCCGTGGGCATAATATTCTCCATGTAAAATGTATGTGGTGCCCAATCCCCTTGGCATCATGAGCCCCCATGGTTTTTTTTGCCGACGGGGCCCAATCCGTCGGTATTTATCCTCATCCCGTTTATTTTGCCAATGAGGGAGCCCACTCCCCATCAGCATAATGTCTCTTCCCCCGCTTTTGTTGTGTGCCGAGGGGGTGCCCAATCCACCTCGGCTCGTGTCTCCACCCCTTCAGTATGTGCCGACGGGAGTGCCCAACTCTCGGCCTACAGCATCCCCCCAAAAGACTTGGGTGGCACACTGGGATCCACTCCAGTGTGCCAAATCCCTGCATAAAAACCCATCCCGATGTTTTTTTTTTTGTTTTAAACCTGTAAAAAGAAATAGTCCCTCACGGCCTCCCTGCCCCCATCCCACAACCCGCCACCCACTGTGCACCCTGCCCCTCCACACCCCCACCCCATACTTACCTCCGGAGTCTGGCGGACGATCTTCGTGACTGGGAACACATCTGCACTCTTCAAAGCCAACTGTGAACTGAGGAAATGCCAGTAAGCTGTATAATGGAATAAATAGGGTTTTTTCAACTTTGATGCATATCTCAGGCATTTTTTGGAATTTTGGCACCAAGTTTTCAACATGGGGTTTTTGGGACCCTTCCTCATGAATTCTGGCACTGTCATGGCATTAATCGGCCCTGAAAGGTGATTTCATGGTCAATGCGCAGAATCATCTTTCGGGACCAATTAATGAAACGACAGTGCCACTGTTCATGACGGGGGCTCTCAAAAAGCCTATGTTGCAAATTTGGTGGGAAAAATCAAAAAAATGGCTGTTTTACAAGCATGCATTCCGCAGTTTCCACGCACGCTCGTAACTTTGTGAATTTGTATTATTTTCACTCCAGATTTTCAACATTGGCATTTTTCCACACCTCCTTATGAACAGTACTGCTGTCATTTTACATATCCTGGCCAAAATGTGTTTTTGCATGTCCGGCACATAACAGCACAGTCGCTCTGCGAAATCAGTTTTTGGTACAGTTTGAAGAAATGACTGTGACACTGTTCATGAGCAGAAGTCCTAAAATGCCTATGTTGAACATTTGGTGATGAAATTCCATAAAAATGACTGTGTTACAAGTGTGCATTGCGCAGTTTCCACGTACCCTTGTAACTTCGCAAATCTGCAATATTTTCATGCCAGATTTTCAACACTGGCATTTTTTTCACACCTCCTTATGAACAGTACAGCTGTCATTTTTCACACCCAGCCCAAAATGTGTTTCCGCACCTGTGGCGCACAATGGCGTGGTTGCTGTGGGAAATCAACTTTTGGAACAGATTAACAAAATCACAGCGCCACGGTCATGAGGGGAGGTCCCAAAATGCCTATGTTACAAATGTGGATAACAAACTCCCAAAAATAGTTGGGTTACGGACGTGTGTTGTGCAGTTTCTATGCATGCTCATGACTTCACCAGTTTTTCATATTTTCACTCCAGATTTTCAACGTTGCCATTTTTTACGCCTCCTCATGAACAATACAGTTGTCATTTTCCACATCCTGCCCAAAATGTGTTTTCATCCCTGTGTTGCCAAATGGCATAGCCACTGTGCAAAACCACCTTTTAGCTAACAAACTGATAGTGCCGCTTTTCGTGAGGTGGGCTCACAAACAGCCCATGTTGAAAATTTCGAGTGAAAATACCAACACATGCATATGGTGTTAGGGTTTCCAACTCTAGCACCCCACTCTTTAGAGACTTACAGGTGTCAGGGGTGTGACTTGGGATCATAGGCTGTAATGCGCACGCCATTCCACCCCTACCCCCACCCTGCAACCAGTGACAGGCATCGTGGTGTGCCTTGCAGTGATCGGCCACAAAGTTCACCCCAGTCTCCTATGCTGCACCCACCTCAGCGTATTCCCTTATGGAATGGGGTAAGTATAATGCCCCCAAAGCACACCATGACATTTGTCAGTGTCTATAGGGTAGGGTGAGGTACAATGGCATGAGCGATATAGCTGACAACCCAAAGGCACACCCCAGTGCCTGTCGGTCTCTATAGGGTGGGGGTGGGGTTGGCATCACTTCAATGCCATTCCTATTATGTGTCTCTAACTCCGGTACTGCCAATGCCAGTGAGACAACATTCGGCATTGAAAAATGCTTGTTTGTACCTACAATTGGTGGGAGGGGTAACCCTGGGTAAGATTCAAGAGTGGGCGAATCAGCTTGGAATAGTCTTTTATGAACCTGCGGTAGTAGCCACAGAACCCCAGGTAGCGTTATAGTTCTTTCAAATTGTGGGGCTGGGGCCACGTGGTCAGAGCCTCAACTTTACCGGGATCAGTCTCTATCCCCCTCTGTGGATACTATGTGTCCCACATACTTCACTGAAGTTTGGAAAAACTGGCATTTGTCAATGGACAGTTTAAGGCCGAAATCTTCCAGCCAGTCTAGGACTTTGAGTAGTGGACTCTCATGCTCCTTTAAGGAGCTCCCGAACACAATGTCATTGTCCAAGTACACCAGGCATTCCAGCAAATTCATATTTCCCACCACACGTTCCATCAATCGCTGAAAGGTGGCCGGGGTGCCTGATATCCCATGTGGCATTCTCAGGAATTCGAAGAACCCCAAGGGACAAATGAAAGCTGTCTTCTCACAGTCCTCCAGGGCCATTGGAATCTGGTAGTATCCACTGTGAAGATCCAACACCAAGAACCATTTGCTCCCATTCAAACAGTCCAGAGCATCTTGTATACGGGGCATGGTGTATTGATCGGGGATGGTCCTCCGGTTCAGGGTCCGATAATCAGCGCACATTCTCACAGCCCCATTCTTCTTATGCACAACCACAATGGGTGAAGCATATGGGTTCCTGGATTCTTGTATCACACCAGCTGAAAGCATTTCCTGCAGGTGTCTTCTCACATCATCTATGTCGGCTGGAGCTAGGCATCGAGACCTCTGTCAAAAAGGCAGTTCATCGTGCAGGCGTATGTGATGCTCCACACCCTGGATGCATCCCATGTCCCATTCCTTCAATGAAAACACTTGATCTCTCTGGGCAACTTTTTTGCTAATTCTAGTATTCCATTCAGCTGGCAACAGGGAGTCACCAAAGTCAAACATATCTGGAGTCACTCTATCTGTCGTACCAGGGAGCTTGTTGCTGGGCAACACTGCAGTGTCTGTGCAGTGCACCATAGTTAAGGTGCAGCCTCTGTTCACCCGGATCTCCCAATCTGACACATTGTGAATCTGGACCATCACTCGTCATGCATAGGCATGAGCATGAGGTGGCAGGATGCTGGGCTTGACCAATAATCCTTCTGGCAATTTTCCATCACCTGGCGCATCCAACATCAGTATTCTATTCTTGACATCTTTCCTTAGGCGGACCTCCACTTGAATGGTACACTGGGCATTAGGGGCCAGCACCATTGAATCAGGATTCTTCTTCCACATGACCCCCACCAGTTCATCCTGGTCTACGTCCTCGGGATTCTGTTGCAAATCATGGGCCCTCTTGATCAGGGTGGGAATTCTTAGAGCCCTCTCAGTCCGATGCCCTTGTTTCTCGTAGAAGAGTTGTGCCAATCTCCCAAACATATGAGCGTTGGTCTCAGTTAGCAGGGGAACCCCATCATACAGTCCAGTGGGGGGACACACTAAGGCCAGGGTCTCGACTTGCTCCGCCACCCCAGCCACTGAGGTACGAAAAGATAGCCAGATCCGAATATACCCTGAGTATGGATACGACTTCTCACTCAACCCCCAGACATGCAAGCCTTCTAAGGGTTGTAGGGGCACATCAGGCAAGTGCTTCCGATACCAGTCTTGAAACATTATAGTCACTTGAGACCCACTGTCAAGCACGGCCCGGGTGGACACCCCGTTCACCTTTACTGTGGTTTCTATTGAAGGACCCACCACCTCAGACCATTCAGGTGGTGCAGACTTGGAAGTCGTTTTGGCAGCAGCCTTTGAAGAATAACTTTTTTGAGCAGCCCTACCTGGTGGCCGGTTGTTGTCCCATCAAATCAAGGCTAATAGTCTAGTACGAACCTTCCTCAGATTCTTGGGTGAGCAACAAAAGAAACGAGTGTGTCCATCCTCCCCACAGTGGTAGCAAAAGATGGGTTCTCCAGGGTCTTTGGGTGGTCGTGGGCCATCTCCCGGTTTGGGTGCATCGGGGCACTTCACAGTTCTTCCTTGACTTGTAGCTTGTGCTCTGGATCCTCTGGGCTTCCACCAAGTTTGGGGGTTTGTGTGGCTCATTGTAGTTCCCCCACCAAGGTTCTTAAATCTTGTACTACTTCTAATAGGTTACCCTCAGTCTGGATTTCTGAAGAAACAACATGCACCCCCACCCTACTTGTTGTCTCAGGGGGTGCATGATAAAGGTCAGGTTCTCTAGCTGCCTCGGTCAATTCTTTAATTAGCTCTCTCAGCTGCTGTGCCTCATCTGCATCACCTCTCTCAGGAGTCTGGCAGGTACCAACAACCCCAGCATAGGGCTCCCAGCCCTCTTCATCAGTCTCTGCCTCAAGAATCTCTTTCATAAGGTGACAGTACTTGGGAGGATTAGCCTTCCTGTCTTGCAGCTTAAATTTTAACATCATCACACTGGAGTACCTGGCTGACTTTAAAATATGGTCAAATATGACCCGGTTCAGTTCCTTAGCTGGCACCCCTCCTTTTCTATGTGCCCTCTGCAGAGCCCTCTCAATTCTAGTGACAAACGCAGACAACTTCTCGTTTTTCCATTGCTTGGCAGACTTGAATTTCCATAGTAAATCGTCCCCTGACTCAGTGCTTCCCAAAACCCCTTCCAATGCAGAGAGGTATTCAATCACAGTAGCCTCTGGGCTAGTGTCTCGTAGGAAGCGGATGGCCTCCAGTGCAGGACCCCTCAAGCTTTCCATGAGTCTCTTTCTTTTCTCCCCCTCAGAGGACTGCCACTCCTGTACCAAGGAAGTAGCATAGTCCATCCATGTTTCAAGGTCATCCTCCCCTGTAGGCACTGGGACAGTGCCCAAGAAATGTCTGAGTTTACGTAAGAGTCCAAATGCACAGATGGAATTATTATGGGGGAAGGGGCTACAGGGGAACTCTTAGGGGAAGCAGGAGACATGGCCGGTGACTGCAATGGCATGTGTTCTTCAGAAAGATCTATTACCTTTACTAACTCTTGGGTGGTTCGCCCTTCAGACACTAATAACTTGAGCAGCTTGTCCTTAAACCCCTCTATACTGGGGGATCCAGCCAGGGTAGCTGGGTCACTATGCAGATGAATGACCCCTTCTGGGCCCCTTGTGACAGAATAACAGGGGGTACCATCTCTTGATCTACAGGAAAACTGCAGGAGAGTAAAACTATTATGCTGTGCTCAAACAGGTCTGAATCTCTCCCCTTCACTTCAACTTTTCACAAACATTTGACATGTTCCACAGTTTCCATAATAACAGCATTAGTGGTCCCTAATGGGACATCCAGTAACAGGAGGGTCTGTTGGGGGTCTAACCCCTCAGCCTCACTCCACCCCATCATTTGGTGCACTAACAGCTTATGGGGGTGGGTTTGAGCTTAGGTGTGGCAAGCTCCTCCATTTTAGCACCAATTCTGAACATACTGGGGTAATTCCCTCCTTTGGCCACTAGAGGACACTAATCCCAGCGGTGCCTCCAAGATGTAACCTTTAGGTGGCGCTGTCCCAAGGGCTACTACTGCTGCCTGCATGGCTAGTAGCAGGTTAAGGGGCCTGAGTTCTGAAATGGGTGCCTCCACCTGGAGGTCAGGGTTGGTGTAACGTCGTGGGAATAAAGATGGACAAAAAATACGCCAAATAAGGTGCAATCCACTTGGTTTAAGTGGGAAGTTTATTAAAAAAAATATAACTCTTTCTTCAGTCTGGCAACTTCTTCAATATTCACTTCATCTTTAACCAGCTTGATAGAGTAACAACAGTTTTTGTTTCAAAATAAAGAAAAAGAACACATAAATGGTCTGCACTCCACACTGAGGAACCTTCCTTCACCACTGATCAGAAGTTACTGACCTCACTAAAAAAAAATACCTTAGGAAGGGTCATTTATGCCCTCCCACTTGATCATGTGAGTCGGTTCCACATTTTCCAAGTATATACTTTTTTAGAAGCAGAGAGAAACACAGATTTGTTCATATCAATACATACCACACTGACTATAATTTCCTTTAACATAAAGATTAATAAAAAAAAATCTAAATTCTTAATCTGCTTTCTTACATAACCATCCCTTTGTTTGGACGGGATAAAAAGAGCCCACAAGGGGCCACCAGTCCCCTATAGTCCAGTCCTTGGAAGCTGAGACACTCCTCAGAACTAAGTCACAGAACCAGAACTGAGATTTAGCTTTAAGGTCTAGACTAAGGTAATATTTTATTCTCTCCTAACAGCAAGGACTTCAGTGTGGTTTTATTTCTTGAGGGCAGGACTTCTTTAAAACAAGGAGAAGAAAGAAGGACATTTAAACAACAGAGTCATTGCTCTTGTAATGAGGGAATATCCATTTCTACTGCCTGCCTAGGTCACTTCCTATTAAAACCCTTTGGGTTTAAACTAAAACACAGAACACAGAAAAGCTTAAGAGGCGACTAGAAATGAGCAAACGCTGCTTACATGCAACTGACTAAGTCGTCAGCTGTTGCTTTCTTAGCCGACGGCTTAGCGTTTTTCCTTGACTGCAACAATCTTTAGAGAGCAAACTGCTCCCTCCAGAAAGGCTGCAGAATGCGATTTTGGGTTAAAACTAACATCAATACCAAAAGGAATTGGTTTCTAACATAATTACTGTGATTCTGATATACAGTGTTATTAATGCAGCGCAAACATGTGCACGATCGCACAGTCACGCAGCTTTAAGGATCATTCGAGCAAAAACAACTAAAGAGCTGAGCTACTCGCAGGGGCTAAAATTATCTGGAGTTTTTCTCCAATACCACCTGGGGACTACATCAAGGGACATTATGATACAATTATGGGAAAACAATTCAAACATTTTCCTAACTTGACTGAGGAGGTTTACTCCCTTATTTTGAGAAACTCATTCTTTCAACCAGCATTTATAAAATATAAATCTTTCTCTTGAGGGGAGAACTTCTAATTACTACAATAAAGAAAAGGGGGGGGGGTTGTATAACGATGTACTAATGTATAATTTTGAAAGAAGAGAATTTGAAAGAAGGGGAAAAGATGATAGAAGAAGAGGGGGGGGTTATTACCTGATAAGAAGGTGGCCTGCCTCCTTATCGAGAAAAGAAAGGGACAGCTCCAGCAGAAAGAAAGACATATGGTTGCAACCTTAAAAAGAAATGGTACATCAGTACGTGACAGGTAATAGCCCTGTCACAGTTGGTAGTGGTCAAACTAGCCTGGGCACAGCCCTCCGGGACATTGTAACACCCCTTTGCTTCTGCTAGTGGCCACAACAATACATAATAATTACTTTCACAATACCACTGACATACCTTATACGCAGTGTTGGGTAAGTTACTTTTTCTATTACTTTTCTATTACCTTTGGAAGCTTGTTCCCGGAAGCTCTGTGCAGTCACTAGCAAGGATGGAGATCTACTAGAAAAAGTAATACACCTTACAATTATAGTTACTTATTTCTTTTTATACAAAAACAATACAAAAATAAATGATTGTAACAGATTAAATTTTTTGAAAGTAATATGTTAGTTACTAGTTACTTTCAAATAAATGTAATCAGTTACAGTTATGTATTTCTTTTGTGTAAAAAGACATAAATAATTGTAACTGTAAGGTGTATTACTTTATCTAGTACTTCTCCATCCTTGCTAGTGACTGCACAGAGCTTTCTGGAACAAGTTTCTGAAAGTAATAGAAAAAGTAACTTACCCAACACTGCTTACACGTACCCACACTGTTGGCACTTACCACCAGGGCTGGTTTCTCTGGTTCGACCCTGGGTACCCCCTGTAAAACAAGGTTAGACAGAGCGAATAGAACAGTACAGTACTCCAAGCACAAACAGGACCCACAGTCAAATGAAATGCAGAAAAAAGGTAGATCTGATTTATTAAGGGGAATTGAACAAGGGAAGGGTGTAATCAAGTTAATTAGCTTAAATGCTCTATCACTCATACAGCTGTGTATGCCTTCAGAGTCCCTAACACAGTCACATTCTCTGGGTACTTGGTGGAGGGAAGATGGGCTAGCCAGGACCATTGCCCAGGGTAGGCCAGCATTGCAGCTGGTCGGGGCCCTGTGATGGAAAAAACAATTTGCACAACACACTGTATTTGTAATCCGGAGCCAGATGGCTCAGTTCGTGAGGCAAGAGAGATAACAAAGAAATCAGGTGACACACTTATATTAAACTGTAGTTGCAGGGAGCTACCCTGATAGTTACTCACGATACCCAGGACTGGACACAGGATGGACGAAAATCGAGACAGCAGGTGATTCTTCTGGAATGCCAGGAGAAGCAGGGCCCACACGATTCACCGAGGCGTTGTTCCTGTTCACTCATGGAGCAGGGGGCTGATCCCCAGGCAGTTCTCTCGTCGATGACTTTTCTCTGTGCAGTAGAGTAGGGTAGTCTGGCAGGGCCCTCATGGCAAGGCCCAGCCACATGGGGATATCCCCGGATTCAGTCTGTTTGGGCTGGACACAGCTTCCAGCAAGCAGTACGCAGTTCACATGATGTGGAGCCAAATCACGACCCACTTTCAGCACACAGTACATTTATATGCAAGGAACTTGTACTGTGCCAAGCAAAACGCTCCCCGGTCCCAATCGCAAAGTCTCTGTTCAAACCAGGAGCTCAGAAGTAGCTGGAGTTCCTGACAGGCCAATCGCATGCAGCAAAATCTTCGGTCCTCCACAGGTTGAGCCTGGTTACACTCCAGTGGCTTACTTCAGTCTCACCACCTCAGATTTAGTCCGAAAGTACTTGTCTTCTCCCTCTCAGGGTAGCAGGCAGACTTGCAGGCCTCCGCTCAAGCCTTTCCACAGTTCTCCCACATGAACTACTACACAAAATGGCTGCTCAGACTCGACGAGCTGTTGCTTTCTCAGCTTCCAACTTAGCTCTGCCTTAAACAGCAGGCAGCTCGAGGATTTCCCTGAGATCCAAAGGTTCAATTGGCTGATGCAGTTGTCCATCAAAGCAAGAGCTCCCCCTTCAGTTTCAAAAGGGCACCAACAGTCCAAAACTACAATTCCCACAGCTCTTCTTCCACACAGCCCCTATAAGCAGGCTCCATTTTAGAGTCCCCAAGTACTGATTGGTCCAATTCGGCAGTCCGGGACCAAAATGGTGGAGATAGGCAGAAACCCCTCACTGCAAAGAAGGCAGGTTAGAACAAACAACAATATCTTTATCACTCTAAATGATTCTCAGCAATTAGTTGCATCTTTCAACAGAGCTCCCTCTGCCCAAATAGCGATGAGCAGAAACGGAGCAGGACCCAAGCTTGCCAACACTCTGCCCCCCCCCCCCTTTCAGATTAACTATTTCTGCAACTAGGCAGATCTTAAAGCGACCGTACATAGATGCTACACAGGCAGTCTTTGACAATAACATTTAAACGGCTATGGCGCCGAACACTAGCCTGGCAGTTAGCATTTAGGCAAGCTCATGGAAGACTTTTCGGGAACCACCATTTATGGGGGGGGGGTTACAAGTGGGTCTAATCAAGTCAATTAAGTCACTTAGAAACAAATTAGAATCATGTTACAAATAAGACACACCATTTCAAAGGGTCTGTTTTCACAAGGAATTATTCCACTATACACAAACGGTGGAGCTGCTGTATTAAAGTGCTATACACCTGAAAATAGTTAAGTAGATAGCAGTCTAAGTGAAGAACAACTGCATAATGCAAATCAACTACAAAATGGAATACAAATATGCATGATGGTATTGGATATGAAATGCAGACAGTGAAAACATATAGACCAAACCTCCAGCAAGACAAGGCAACAGACAGTATAGTAACTGCAAGGCAACCAGGTTACAAGACCATGGTGCTGGAGGACAGTCAGATGAAATGGAGACAGACCTGGAGGAAAAACAACAAGAAAAGAGAAAAATGGGAAGTTAATAACATTTCAAACATAAAATTAATACATATACTTTATAGAAACTTTATACATAATGTTTCATTCATCATTTTTATGTTGCTTGCACACATGTGCAAGAAACATAGTGCCATCATCCGAGTTTTCGGAGGTGTGTCAGCCCGTCTTCCAATGCATTCAGTGTGTTTGCAGGCATGGCCCCAGTTAACCAATCACTGCTGCAGCTGTCTATGACAAGCTGAAAATGCAGTGGCATACAGTTCAAAGGGAGAGTTCCACTTCAGTGAGCAGAGCTCTCCGCCCCCCACGCACACACACGCACAAGCACGCATACTGTGTGCCGATGCGCTCCCCCCACGCACACACTGCATGGCCGACGGGGGTGCCCAATCCCCCGTCGGCTCCACGCCCCCCCAAACAGCTGTCCAGATGCCACACTGGGAGCCCACCCCAGCGTGGCAAAAACTGTTATAGCCAACGGGGGTGCCCAATCCCCCGTCAGCTCCAAGGCTGCACCCCCCCCCAAAGCTTTGGTGCCACGCTGGGAGCCCACCCCAACATGGCAAATCTTGTTTTGGCCAACGGGGTGCCCAATTGCCAATCCCCCGCCGCTCCATCGCCCCCAAGTAGATTTCCTGCTGCCATGTTGGGAGCCCACTCCAGCATGACAAACGCCCCGTCGTCTGAATAAAAACAAAAAACTGTAAATAAGAAAATGTGCCATCGCAGTCTCCCACCCCTCCCACAACCACCCACTGCGCCTCTGCCCTCCCCACACCCCCACCCCATACTTACCTCCGAGCTCAAGCGATTATCATCAGTGGACCGAGAACACGCTCTGCACTCTTCAAAGCCGACCGCGAACTGAGGAAATACCGTAAGCTGTATAATGGGATAGATAGGGTTTTTCAACTTTATTGCATATCTCAGGTATTTTTGGAATTTTGCACCAAATTTTCAACATGGGGTTTTGGGACCCCTTCTCATGAATGCTGTCACTGTCATGACAAGTATTCGCTCGAAGGGTGATTTCGCAGTCACCGCGTGAAATCACCTTTCCGGAATGATTAATGAAATGACACTGCTAGTGTTCATAAGGTGGGCTCTCAAAAAGCCTATTTTGAAAATTTGTAGAAAATTCCTAAATGACCGTTTTATTTAGCTTTGCTATGCAGTTCCTACGCACGCCAGAAGTTCAGTAATTTTCAATATTTTCACTCCAGATTTTCAACATTGCCATTTTACCACACCTCCTTATGAGCAGTATAGCTGTCATTTTTCACATCCTGCCCAAAACGTGTTTCCACCCATGTAGCGCACAATGGCGCAGTCGGTTTGCGAACTCAATGTATGGGACACATTAAGAAAATCACAGTGACACTGTTCATGAGCAGAGGTCTTAAAATGGCTGTGTTGAAAATTTGGTGAAAAAATTCACAAAAATGACTGTTTTATGAGTGTGCGTTGCGCAGTTCCTACGCACGCTCGTAAGTTTGGAATTTTCAATATTTTCACTCCAGATTTTCAACATTGCCATTTTACCACACCTCCTTATGAGCAGTATGGCTGTCATTTTTCACATCCTGCCCAAAACTTGTTTCCACCCATGTAGCGCACAATGGCACAGTCAGTGTGCAAACTCAATGTATGGGACACATTAAGAAAATCACAGTGACACTGTTCATGAGCAGAGGTCTTAAAATGGCTATGTTGAAAATTTTGTGAAAAAATTCCTAAAAATGACTGTTTTATGAGCGTGTGTTGCGCAGTTCCTATGCATGCTCGTAAGTTCGCGAATTTTCAATATTTGCACTCCAATGAATTCCAAATACCTAAACAGCACATAGAAGCGAGCAACATTCGGCATTGACAAATGCTTGTTTCTTTTTATCATTAGCACTGCAGTTAAACAGATAATCAGCAGTCTACATCTCAAAGGTGTATTATTACTTCTGATCATTAGTTTTTTTTCTCAAAAAGGGTTTAAGGTCCCACTTATCATTGAGACCCTAGGGTTTAGCACTTTGTCTGATATATATCCACCGGTTCTCTCGTTGTAACAGTAGATTAGGTCTATCCCCACCATTTTTCAGAAGGTGGCACATGTTCAGGTCCTACAAACCTGAGGTCATCAGGGCTAGACCCATGCATGTCTGTGAAGTGTGTCCCAACAGGAGTATACTGTTTGCCATTTGTAATAGAGCAGATGTGTTCTTGTATCCTCTGTTTCAGAGGTCTGACCATTTTACCAATGTAAACTAGTTTACAAGTGCACCATAGTGCATACACCATCACAAGTTATAAGTTCTCTAATCTCTACCTTGATGCTGGTATGCCCTGGATGGATAAACATTTTGGCTGGAGTACCAAATTTACAGATGTTGCATCGATTGCACTTGAAGTAGCCATTGGGTCATTGTGGTAGCCAGGTAGTATTGGTTCTTGCAGGTTTGTTAGTTCTGCTGTGGACCAATGTACAGTATCTCTAAGATTGTCTTCTTTGTTGAATGTAATTCTTGGCTTATTACCTACTGATACACTTACTTCATTATCCCCTAAAAGGATAGGCCAGTTTCTGTGCACAATGCTACCAATCTGGCCTGCAATGTGATTGAATTCTGTGACAAAAGTACACGGTTGTGTTTGACTTTTATCCTGTGCTTTGGAATCCCTTGCTGTACCTTTAAGGAGGTCTTCTCTATTCATTTGGAAACCTTTTCTTTTGTTGTAGTAATTCCCTATTGTATCCTCTAGCCTCAAACCTCCCCAGTATTTCAGCAGATTGTATATTAAATTCAATGTCAGTGCTACAATTTCTCCTAAGTCTGACAATTTGCCCATAAGGAATTGAGTTCTTAACACTACAGGGGTGGGCACTACTGGCTAGTAAAAGGGAATTTGTGGCAGTAATTTTCCTAAAGCACTTTGTTTCAATTTTGTTTCCACTTACAGTGAGAGAGAGACGTCAAAAAAGGTAATGTTAGTGGGGTCAGTGATCTAGGCAAACTAAATTGTACTCATTGGTGTTCAGCCATTTCATGAAGTTGGTAATGACATCATCAGTTCCTTCCCAAATGCACAGAACATCATCAATAAAGCGATGCCAGTATGCTATCTTTTTAAAGTAGGGATTAGTATCAGAGAATACTACTGTTTTCTCCCATAAGCCCAGGAATAAGTTGGCGTAGCTGGGTGCCATTGACACACCCATAGCGTTGCACATTTTTGCCGACAGTATTCACACTGAAATTCAGAATAGTTGCATGTAAGTAAGAATTCAGTGGCCTCAAGGATAAATTCATGAGGGATATTTTCTGTTTGGGATAGTTCTTCCATCCAGAATTCTATGGCTTCAAGTTTCTTTTGATGTTAAATGGATATATAAAAAGATTCAACATCTACCCCTCTGTAGCTGTTCTTCCACTCTAAGTCTTTGACAATATTAAGTATGTCCTTGCTGTCTTTAATATAAGAGGGAAGGTCAGTAACTTTAAACTGGAGGAAAAAATCAATGAACATGCCTAAAGTCTGTGCAAGTGAGTTACATCCAGATACTATGGGCCGACCTGGTAGATCCATCAGATTCTTATGAATTTGGGGTAGAATGTAAAAACTTGGGGTTGTGGGGTTATCCTGCCAGATCAACTCATATTATTTGTCAGAGATTAGACCACTATCCACAGTGTTCTTTAGCAACAAGAACAATTCTTCTTAAATCCATGAGTCAGATCATTAAATAGTCTGCAGTAATTACTTTCATCATTTAGGAGAGCATAAATAATATTACAATAATGCTCAGTGTCTAGCACCACAATGTTCCCCCCTTATCTGCTAGTTTTATTACAACAGATTTCTTACTAGATAGGCCATTTAAGGCACTTCTTTCATTTTTAGTAAGATTAAAATAGTGAGGGGTAGCCTTTTTCTCAAGAACTTCCTGCACTTGTTTACATACTGTTCTTTCAAAAACGTGTATGGTGGGGTTATAGGTATTAGGACAAAATGTGGATATACCAGTAAATCTGCCCTTTCTTAATCTTGAAATATGATGATTAGCATTCAGCAATGAGTTACCTGTTGATTGATACTGGGAGGTCATAAAGTCATTCTCCATCCGATCATGCAAAAATGATTCTTCATTCATTTGCAAATTTAAATCAATGCTTTAGACCCCAAATCCATAAATACGTTGTCTGCAATATCCACAGTTTCAACAGTCCGTGCATCATCATTTTGAAGTGCGGTAATTAACAGGTCTAAATCCTCAGAACTCCTGGAATCCTCCACAGGTATACCCCTCATGTTAATAGTATTGCATTTTTGTTGAAAGAAAGTTCTTAGTTTTATTTTACAAAAAAACTTATGCAGGTCCACAAATATTTTAAAGTCATTAATTGGTGGGGTGGGAACCAAGTTTAGTCCCTTCTGAAGTACTGAGACCTCCGTGTCAGTAAGAGTGTGTTTAGAGAGATTCACAATCTGTAATTTATCTCCTTGTTCCTTGTTCTTGAGGCCTCATCGGCCACCCCTCCTGCCCCTTCTTGTCTTTCTGGGCCTTGTTGTTGGATATCTGTGGTCGTGCGTTGATCCTTGTCTAAAAAAGGCCTTTTGTCAGTTTCATTTCTCCTGGAATTTTTCTGTTGCCACTCCCCTGTTTTTTACTTTTGATGGTCGACTGGAAATGGACCCTGGAGCGTTCCCTGCTAGTAGAACATTTTCTAGCCCATGCAGTTATATGGCCTCTTTTATAGTCTGTTTTATCTCTGAGAAGTTTAGTCATTTTTTTAATCAATGATCTCTAGTTCATACTTCTGGAGTTTGTTTTGCAACTTAGACTCCAGTTCCTTGTATTCAGGATTCTCAATAAATGTGTCTATCAAAGCTTTAGCCTCGCATAACTCCTTAATCAGACAATCATATTTTAGTTTATCAAATTTTATCAGTAATTCTATCATCATGCATATTTGTATTCCATTATGTAGCTGATTTGCATTATGTAGCTGTTCTTCACAGGGACTGATGGTCTGGGTGCAGGACTATCCCTCGAAGTCTGGTCAGCAGATCTGATTGGACAGACAACTGCCACAGATGCCTGCTACTGAGGTTGAGGAGTTCTGGGTAGGATAACTGCCTTGGCCTGTCTGAAGCTATCAGAATCAGCCATGCCTTATCCTTCGTGACCTTGACCAGAACCCTGTGGATCAATGTGAAAGGAAGAAAGACATTTATGAGGCCCGGGGTGCAGGGCCTCACAAAGCCATCCCTCAGCAGTGTCCTAGACATTGGGAGGTGGACACAAAACAGTCTTTGTTTGGCGTTCTCGCGGGAGGTAAACAGGTACACTGAGGGTGAGCCCCACTGGGAAAACAGGTGGTTTACCACCTCCTGATACAGAGACCAGCCATGTGACATCTCTCCTACCTGGCTCGGAGCATCCGCCAGCTGACTGTTCTCCCCCATGATGTGACTAGCCAGCAGATTGGCGCCCAGGCTACGCATGAGAGTCCAGGTACAGAGAGCCTCCCAACACAAGATAAGGGAGTGTGTGCTGCCCTGTCTGTTCAGGTAAAACAAGGTCATGGTATTGTACATCTGGAATTGAACGACCTGAGCCCTGATCATCGGAGCAAATTCCTTGAGGGCCAGCCACCCTGCAATGAGCTCCAGGAGGTTTATGTGGTAACAGACAGATCAGAATTTCACCTGCATGCCGAGCTTTGTAAATGAAATACTGTCCACCCAAGGTTGAATCCAAAATGTTTTTTTCAGCTTTATTGTAAAATTTTAGTGTGGTAATACACAAACACATCACCTCCACTTGCCCCAGTGCTTCGGGTTTAAAACCCTTCATCAAGGGGTGTGTTATGGTGGAGAGCACATGATTCTTTTTATACATGTCATCTCATTAATATTAAATGCACTAGAGTGATTACTTTTAACTCTTCAATTACATTTTTCATTTTTTCATTATCTCAAACCGTGCAGCATCTGTAAATCTGGGACACCTGGAAAGGAGTTTACACAGAGTGATGAGAGAAAGGTACACATTAGACAATGTACATGTGTGACACACTTTTTGTGATGTATGTGCTATGGTGCACCTGTAGAAAAAATCTATGTTGGTTGTACCCCTAGACCACTCAAACAGAGAATACAGGAGCACATTAGATCAATAAAAAACAAAAAAGAAGATACTCCTATAAGTATTCACTTTTCATTACAGCATAATTCAAATAGTGATGATTTACGATTTATGGGTGCGGACCATGTACCGGCACTTAAAAAGGGAGGAAATAGAACAAATGTGTTACTAAAAAAAGAAAGTTGTTGGATCTTTTCATTAAGCAGTGTTAAACCAAGGGGGTTAAATGAACAGTGGGACCTCAAACCCTATCTCCCTGATTAAATGAATAAGCATAAATAGATTTCACAAGATCATTGTTGAACTTGAACATTTCAAGTTTTATTTATGTATAACTCTTTGTTTAAAGAAAGTTCTCATGAAGTTACTCTTAATTATGAACTTTATGAATTTATGAAATTATGTAAATATGGTGTGAAAGCAAAGATACTATGGTCTACATAGACATAAATGTTAAGATATAATTAGATTCCTTTTGAGTTATGGATCTTTTCAATATGTTTATGTTATTATTATGCATGTGCACACTTCTTTGTATTAGTTCATTATGATGAGAACTCTCAAATTCAAAAATTATTAGAATTGACAAGTAAAAACATTAACTCCAATGTTGCTTAAAAGAGTACCTTAAATGATTTCCCTTATTGAAGGTTAAAAAATGTAGAAATAAAAATAGGAACTTAATATCATAGCTCCAATGTTGTTTCAATAATAAGATTTAAACTGAAAATAATTAATTTTTATGTTTTTTTCTTCCAGATGCTCTTTTCATTTGTAAATTTTGTAACAATAGTGTACCCCACAAATGGAGGTTCACGAAAAGTCTTCCTTGAACTTGCCTAAATGCTCACTGCCAGGCTGGTGTCCTGCATTCTATCTGTTTAAATGTTATTGCTAGAGAGTGCCTGTAATGCCTCTATGTACTATCTCTTTAAGAGCTGCCTGGTCTGCAGTTAAAAAGGCTCTGGGGGGGGCTGAGTGTTTTCATGCTCGAGTCCCACCTGAACTGCTGGATTATTGCTCCGCTTCTGCCATTGCTAATTGCGCAGAGGGAGCTCGTTAATAGATGTAACTGTTTGCGGATCATTCATTAGAGTAGTAATAATAATGTAGTTTGTCTAACCTGCTTTCTGTGCAGCAAAGACTGTTTTGTTTATCCATACCATTTCGGCCCAGGACTGCCAAATTGGACCAATCAGTATTGGTGGGACCTAAAATGGAGTGGAGGAGCTACAGGAGCTGTCTGGAGTCAAAATCTGTAGGCATTATAGTTTTGGGCTTTTGGTGCCTTTTTGCAACTGAAGGGGGAGCTCTTGCTTTGACTGACAGCCGAATCAGCCAACCGGACCTTTTGGATCAGAGGGAAATTCCCAAGCTGCCTGCTATTTAAGGCAGATCTATGTTGAAAGCTGAAGAAGCAACAGCTTGAGACAGTTCGAGCAGCTGTCTGCATAGTTTTACACGAGAGAACTGTGGAAAGGCCTGAGCTTTGGCCTGGAGACCGTGTGTTGTTGTGAAATTTGGGACTGCATGGTAAACATACAATTGCTGATCAATGGCACCATCTTCCCCATGTAGTAGTTGGAAAGTTGGATGATTTGCCAGTGTACAAAGTGCGCCCAGAGAACAACTCTAAAGCTATCAAGACCATGCACTGTAACCACTTGTTACCTATTGGCCAAGTCATGATTGAGGCTGAGCCTTCAGAGATTGACCCCCCTGGACCAGTGACTCATGCTGCTGTAAGAAAGAGACAGAGTCAACCTACCCCAGTGGTCACTGATTTAAGGTTTTCTCCGCAGCGGGCCCAGAATGATAGTGACTATCAGTCCATCTCTGATGAAAGTGAATGTGATCCTGTCTATTACCCCTCTTATGAACTGTACCAGCTGTTTTGGAGTAATTCCATGACTAATCGTGGGGATGAAGCTGGGCCTTCTGGACTGCCTAACCCTCCCAGCTTTGTCCTTGGAGCCAAGGCTCCCTGAAAGTGAAGTGCAAAGTATCAGGTCTGAGGATGCTCAGTCTCTGACCCAGATATTCAAACTGCACCAGGCTGTGACGCAAGCTTGGGCGCAGCACAACTTGGCTGCGCAGGGGTGTGGACTAGGCGATATTCAACGGAGCTGCACCATGGCTCAGCAGTGTTGAATATCGCACCCTTGCCACCCTCAGTGTGCATGGCGCAGTGCCACTGCGCCAGCAAAAGTGGCCAGAGTGGAGCATGGGGATGCGCTAGCGCAAGTTCTATTGCACTATGCACAGCAAACGCGATATTCAAAACCTGACATGCAAATGGGGCCATAATGTATGCAAGGCGCAAATGGGTCCATTTGCATGTCATTATGGCCCATTTGCATGCAGGTGCGCCAATCCCCGACAACTTGCGCCTGGCGACCTGCCAGGCAGCAGCCATCGGGAACTGACACCCCCTGCAGACGGCAATGTGCTCCACAGCCCGATCGTGGGCTGCAGTAAAAAATGGAAAACCATAAATCCCTGGTGGTCCAGTGGACCTGCCCGCCTGATCACGGGCTAGGTACATAAATAAAATCCCTATCATCCCTGGTGGTCCAGTGGACTGCTGTCTGCCCGATCGCGGGCATTTCTAAAATATAGAAAGAAGTCTGTCCAATATCCCTGGTGGTCCAGTGGACCACTGTCTGCCTGATCATGGACATTTGTAAAAAAATAAAGGAATTGCTTTCACTATCCCTGGTGGTCCAATGGGATCCATCACATATCTGGAATGTGTAGTACAGTATGGGCTGCACACCCATTGGCTCATGCTGTGGACCAATGGGCGTACAGCCCTACTGATGGTGTCAGTCGGCAGGCAGCAGGGCGGCAGGCGGGTGGGGTGCTGCTGCCCACCGGCTGACCAGGGGGGAGCGGGGCAGTGGGGCTCAGTGGGCGAGTGGGGGGGTACCGCTAGACCACTAGGGATATTGGACATATATATTTTTTTTTTTTTACAAATGCCCGCGAGGGCAGTCAGTGGTCTACTGGACCACCAGGGATATTGGAAGCAATTCCTTTATTTTATTACAAATGCCCGCGATCGGGCAGACAGTGGTCCACTGGACCACCAGGGATATAGGGGTGCTTTTATTTTACAAATGCCCGCGATCGGGAATGGGGGGTGCCACCAGGTGCAGCTGGAGCTCGGGTGGCCACCCACAGGTAGCAGCTGCCATGTTGCGCCCTGCAATGCAGCAGCTCACCTGTGGGTGGCCATCCGTTGTTCCTTTTTTTGATCAACTTTTGTGTTGGCGAGGTAGGTGCCGCGCATGCATGGCCTGCATATCCCGGCTGAATATCGGGCTGTGCAGGTATGCATTGGCACCCCCACCTGCACCTGCATGCATTACTGAAGCGCTTCCAGCGCGATCGGAGTTGTGCCTCGTGACTTCTCCCTTTTGAATATCGTACAGAGCATCAGTGGGTTGTGCATGGTGCAACACTGTTGCTCCATGCACAACCCTTTTGAATATCTGGGCGTCTGTGTATTGTGGAACTGTATGATTTACCTGAAGGAGAGGCTGATGGTATGAGTCTTTCTAGTGACATGCCAGAAGTTAAGAAACACTATGAGAGTGCTGACAACCCCCCCTTCAGTGCCAGAGTGTCTTCAAAGTGAACAAAGTGTAGTGGAAACAGAGACTGCAGAGCAAGGGGCCAACAGTGCCCCAAGTTTGGACGTTCCTGCCCAGGTAGAGGCACCCCTCCCAAGGGTTGAAAGTCCCAGGACCAGTGCTTAGAGTACAGAGACTGTGATTGTTCCCCTCAGAAGGACTGGCCGAGCTGTCAAGCCCATAGTACGCTTCAGTTATGATTCTCCTGGGAGGCCAGTGGATTTGCCTCTCAGTGTGGTCCACAAAGGGGTTTATGAGTCTCAGAGCTCACTGCCCAAACTGAGCCTAAGTGCCAATTCTAGGTTAATAGTTCTGCCTTCGAGGTATGGTTCCCCTGCCCCATCTAGCCCCAAGTTAGCTGATAGGGAAGGGCCCCCTCTTACTCTGTTCAATGTACAAGAAGTTATTATATGAATCCATATAGTAATGTGTAAATTACCTGTGTAAAAATATGCCTGATGTATTGTCAGAATGGGTATAGTATTATAAAGTGTAGTGAAAACGTATAGTAAAGTAGTAAGTTTATGTTAACTGATGCAGGATGGTACAGACTTGACGTGGACACCAAGTTTTCTCCAGGCAGGGAAGGTTGTAACCCCCCTACAAATAGGGGTTCCCAAAAAGTCTTCCATGAGCTTGCCTAAATGCCCACTGCCAGGCTGGCGTCCGGCGTTCTATCCATTTAAATGTTATTGCTAGAGTGTGCCTGTAATGCCTTTATGTACTGTCTCTTTAAGAACTGCCTGGTTTGCAGTTAAAATGGATCTGGAGGGGGCTGAGTGTTTCCATGCTCGAGTCTCACCTGAACTGCTGAATAATTGCTCTTCTTCTGCCATTGCTAATTGCGCAAAGGGAGCTCTGTTAGTAGATGTAACTGTTTGCTGATCATTTATTAGAGTAGTAATAATAATGTAGTTTGTCTAACCTGCCTTCTTTGCAGCAAGGACTGTTTTGTTTATCCCCACCATTTTGGCCCGGGACTGCTGAATTGGACAAATCCGTATTGGTGGGACCTAAAATGGAGCAGGACTACAGGAGCTGTCTGAAGTCAAAATCTGTAGGAATTGTAGTTTTGGGCTTTTTGCGCCTTTTTCCAACTGAAGGGGGAGCTCTTGCTTTGACTGACAGCCGAATCAGCCAACCAAACCTTTTGGATCTGAGAGAAATCCCCAAGCTGCCTGCTGTTTAAGGCAGATCTAAGCTGGAAGCTGAAGAAGAAACAGCTTGAGACAGTTCGAGCAGCAGTCTGCATAGTTTCACGCGTGAGAATTGTGGAAAGGCCTGAGCTTTGGCCTGCATGTCTGCCTGCTGCCCTAAGAGGGGAAAGTGAATTGTTTTCAGACTGAATCTGAGTTGTGTGATTAAAGTAGGATACTGAAGTGGGACCAGGCTCAACCTGAAGAAGACCGAAGATTTTATTGAATGAGATCGGCCTGTCAGGAGTTCCAGCTACACCCAAGCTCCCGGTGTGTGCAGACTTTGCGTTTGTGACTGGGGAGCGCTTTGCCTGATACAGTAGAATTACCTTACATGTAAATGAGCTGTGAGCTGCAAGTGGGCCGTGATTTGGTTCCCACTGTGTGAACTGTGTTCTGCTCATTGGAAGCTTTGCCTGGTACAGTAGAATTCCCTTACATGTAAATGTGCTGTGAGCTGCTAGTGGGTCATGAGTTGGTTCCCCACTGTGTGAACTGTGTTCTGCTTGCTGGAAGCTGTATCCAGCTCAAAATGGACTGCACCCGAATGTGTTTCCATGCAGTCTGGGTCTTGCCAGACTGGCCCAGCCAGACTACCCGCTGCACAGAGAAGCCATCTACGAGAGACCTGCCTGAGGATCAGCCCCCTGCTCCAAGCTTGAACAGGAATGATGCCACATTGAATCGTGTGGGCCCTGTTTCTCCTGGCTCTCCAGATCAACCACCTGCTGTCTTGATTTTCATCCAGCCTGTGTCCAGCCTTGGGTATCATGAGTAATGATCAGGGTAGTTTTGAGAAACAGACACAAAAAATCTTAAAGTCTCCTAACACTATACCTCCTGTGGATAGAAGAATGGACAAGAGGTATACACTTTCAGGCTCAGACATGGAGTTCTTATATCAGCAATGCAGCCATGTTGGAGTAGTGCAGGCTGCTGCCTGTGACAAGGCAAATATTCCCTTGGCTTCACATTCCCCGACAAGGACACCAGGAAGATTGATGCCATGGCAAAGAAGCAGTACATGGCATCTTCTTTGGGACTCAGGCAGGCAAATTACATGGCCTGTACAGCCAGGTACCAGAATTCCAGGTGGGACACTGTACTGGCACTAGCTAAACAGGCCTCCCCCCAGCTAGCCAAGGAGTTGGAGGCAGTGGCTGCAGATGGGATTGAGGCATCTAAGGTTCAGTTTCATGCTGCTGTGGACTTTAATGATGTGTCGTCAAGAGTCATGGCTACATCTGTGGCTCTTCAGAAGATGGCTTGGCTCAGATGTACTAGCCTCTCACAGGACACCCAGTCTAAGGCCATGGATTTTCCTGTAGTGGGTAATTCTCTGTTTGGGGAGCAGACAGAGAATTACATAAAGAAAATGGATGAGTACAGGACCACTTACAGGAGTGCTTAGGCCAAGGAAAGGCAGGCAACTCCTCAAAGGCAACAGTCTAGGGGCAGGGGCAGGTCTTTTCAAAGGCCTTTTTACCAAGCACAGGCCTCTTCTTCCTTTTCTCAGAGGGGGTTCTTCAGAGGGAGAGGCAGAAGGGATGAGCAGGCTGCATCCACCCTCAGCCTAAAGCCCCTGCCAAGCAGACACCCGATGGGCCTGCCCGTCGACTCTCCTATTCCAGGCGGGAGTCTTACTTAGTCCAGGACTGGTGTCTATTACACCAGACAAGTGGGTCCTGAAGTAGTGAAGCCAGGGACTGGTTCTCAGCTTCACAAAATTTCCAAAGATGAGAGCCAGATCTTTTCCACCTGCAAATCTCTCGGAAACCCTTGCCCTAGAAGCAGAGGTTTCTTCTCTCCTAGCTTTAAGAGCCATAGAGAGAGTACCTACCCTACACTGGGGCAAAGGACTGTACACCAGGTACTTCCTGACCCCCAAAAAGACAGGGGAGTGGCGACCCATCCTAGACCTAAGATATCTAAACAAACATCTTTTAAAACCAAAGTTCAAGATGATAACTCTGGGAATAATCCTTCCTTCTCTAAGGCCAGGTGACTGGCTAGCCTCCCTGGACCTCAAAGATGCCTACTTTTACATTCCCATCAGGTGCTCCCACAGAAAGTACCTCAGGTTCGAGTTGCCCTCAGGCCATTATCAGTTCAGAGCAATGCCCTTTTGCCTAACCTCAGCTCCAAGGGTTTTCACAAAGTGCCTGACAGTAGTAGTTGCCTTTCTAAGAAGGCAAAAGATTTCCATTTTTCCATATCTGGACGATTGGCTAATAGTGGGTCAGTCTCCAGACCAAGTCAAGTCTCACCAGCAAGTGACCCAGCAAGTGCTCACTTCTCTAAGATTTCTTCTCAACCTTCCCAAGTCAGTTCTCGAACCAGTCCAGCTTCTTACTTTTATAGGGGCAGAACTGGACACACTCAGAGCAAGAGCCTTTCTTCCTCTAGAAAGGGCAAGGGTTCTTATGGAACTAGCTTCTTCCATCAGCCTTCGGGTATCTCGACCAGCAAGGCATTTCCTCCAGCTCTTGGGCCACATGGCAGCTTCAACAGCAGTGGTCCAAGGGGCAAGATTCCAGATGAGGATATTCAGTTCCACCTGAGAGCTTTCTGTCTCAGAGGAAGGATACCCTTACCAAACTGATCCCAGTGACTTGACCTTGATCCAAGCCTCCAATGGTGGCAGGATCAGGACAACATTAAGACAAGGTGTTCCTTTTGCTACTCAGCCTTGTTCAGTGGTCCTTACCACGGATACTTCTCTCCTGGGCTGGGGAGCCCATCTGGGGTCCCTTACTGCCCAGGGGCTGTGGTCCCCCCAAGAATCCCTTCTCCACATCAATCTTCTAGAGCTCAGAGCAGTTTTTCTGGCTGTAAAAGCTTTCTCACAGTCAGTACAGAACAAGGTGGTTCAAGTCAGAACAGACAACACCACCACCATGTGGTACATCAACAAGCAGGGAGGCACTCGGTCCATGGCCTTGTGCACAGACGCCATGAAGTTGTGGTCCCTGGCTTATTCCCTGCAAATCTCTCTTGTAGCAGTTCATCTTCCAGGCAAGGACAATGTGCTAGCAGATGCACTGAGCAGGATATCTCGGGGCCATCACGAATGGTCCCTGGACCCTCAGGTGTTGAAAGTGATTTTTTTCAAGGTGGGGCACTCAAGAGATAGATCTTTTTGCAGCCCCAGACAATCACCAACTCCCTCTCTTTTGTTGCAGACCTCCAGTCTTGGGTTCAGTCCCTCTGGACGCCCTCATCCTGAATTGAGAAGGGAAGTTTCTGTATGCCTTTCCCCCCTTCCCACTCCTGTTCAAAGTTTTGGTAAAAATAAGGTCTCAACCTTGTAAGGTGATTCTGATTGCTCCAGATTGGGCCAGACAGCCCTGGTACTCCCTGTTGCTGTCCCTAGCAGTCCATCTTCCCCTGTCTCTTCCCAGGAATTACAACCTGTTAATAACCTCTCAGGGAAGGATTTGGTACCCCAGTCTTCAGTCTCTCAATCTCAAAGCATGGCTCTTGAAGAGTTAGAGTTTGCAGATCTGCATCTTTCCCAAGGGGTTCTGAATATCCTCAAGACTTCTCGAAAGTCCTCCACCAGAAAGACTTACAACTCCAAATGGAAAAGATTCAGCATTTGGTGTTCTAAGAAGCATGTTTCTCCAGACACTGCTGGATTGCCTACGGTTCTGGATTATATGGTCCATCTTAATGGCCTAGGCCTCAGACCAGCTACTCTCAAAGTACTCTTGTCAGCTGTTTCTGGGTTTTTGTCTGTGGGGAAGTCTTCCTCACTATCTTCCCATCCTGTGTTCTGTAAATTTTTTAAAGGATTGCTTCACACCAATCCTCCTTTTACAGACCCTGCTCCTGCCTGGGATTTGAATGTTTGCATTGCTCAACTTATGCAAGCCCCCTTTGAGCCTATGTCTTCAGCAGAGCTTAAGTACTTGACTTGGAAAACTGTGTTCCTGGTAGCCATTACCTCTGCCAGGCGTATCAGTGAATTGCAAGCCCTGTCAGTGGAACCTGATTTTATCTCATTTCACAGGATAAAGTGGTCCTCAGAACCAATAGAAGGTTCTTGCCCAAAGTGGTTTCAGACTTCATTTAAACCAGTCTGTCTCTCCCTGTTTTCTTCACTGATCATTCTTCCTCAGGAGAGAGGAGGTTACACAGTTTAGATGTCAAAAGAGCCCTTAGTTACTACGTAGAGCATACCAAGGGTCACAGGTTTGACTCCCTCCAGTTGTTCCTCACTTATGGAGAAGTGGGAAAGGGCAAACCTGCCACCAAAAGATCTATTGCCAGGTGGATTGTGTCTTGTATACAATTCTGCTATGAAAAACTGGGAAAAACTCCACCCTCAGGCCTGAGGGCTCATTCCACAAGAGGTATAGCTGCTTCACTGGCCACTGCCAGGGATATCCCTCTTTTAGAAATTTGTCAAGCAGCCACCTGGAAAACAGTCCATACCTTTACCAAGCATTACTCTCTGGATATCCAGGCTAGGAGTGATGCTCGGTTTAACACAACAGTACTTCAGGCCTATTCCCAAGTAGGTTCTGTCCCTCCTCCTTGGAGGTACTGCTTGGTAGTCTGCAATTGTCAGAATACAGCAAGACTTCATGTTGTTTGAAGAAAAAATTACTCACCTTAGTAATTATGTTTCTTCTAATGGAGTCTTGCTGTATTCTGACCTCCCTCCCCTCTTAGAACCTGTTTTTGGGAAGTGGGTGGGCAGGTGCAGTGTTGCAGCCCAGGAGTGTTTTTTGTTTGCACCCTCCTCCTTTTTTGTTTGGGTGCTGATTTATTATTATTTATAGTAGATTGGTTTTAAGTTTTTGGGTTTCCTGACTTGAGACTTCCTTGGGAATCCAAAACTTTTTTTTTAGCCAGTTGGCTAGTAAGAATTTTTACAATTTCCACATAGAATTTTTAGTTTAGTTGGGCTCGTAAGAATCTGACAGTTTAGGTTTGAATCACTCCAGACAGAGACTTCAGCCAAGCTCGAGCTCAGCATTCTATGCCCTGCATAGAAAGCTAACTCTTTGTTCTCCGGGGTAGTTCAAAGGTTGGGAATCACTGCAATTGTCAGAATACAGCAAGACTCCATTAGAAGAAACATAATTACTAAGGTGAGTAATTTTTCTTATTTGTACAGTGTTCAGGCCACTAGAGGGGAAGGGGGGGGTTACAGTGTCCTGGAGGGCTGTGCCCAGGTTAGTGTAGCTTGACCACTACCAACCCTGACATCCGGGTGGAGGCACCGTTTCAGAACTTAGGCCCCTTAACCTGCTACTAGCCAAGCAGGCAGGGGTAGTAGCCCTTGGTATAGCGCCACCTAGGGTTTACAATAGAATATCTGATCATTTGAGGAGCTCCTTACAGGAATAATAGCTGCCTTCAGGTAAAATTTTAAAAGCACTCCCCCTCCCCAATTTTTTCCTTAATTCGCCATAAAGTACTGTTTCAATGCATACATTAAATAGCTGTAAGAAGTTTATAGGTAAATGCCTTTGTAGTAGAACAATTTTCTTTATGTGTGAATTGGTGCTTTATATGATTTTTGATATAAGGTTTCATATTTAAGGTTCACAACAATAGTACTAAAGGAATGTATGAGATAATGAAAAAAATGAAAAATGTAATTGAAGAGTTAAAAGTAATCACTCTAGTGCATTTAATATTAATGAGATGACATGTATAAAAAGAATCATGTGCTCTTCACCACAACATGCCCCATATGAAGGGTTTTAGACCCGAACCGCTGGGGCAAGTGGAGGTGAGGTGTTTGTGTACTACCACACAATAATTTTGCAATAAAGCCCAAAAAACTTTTTGGATTTAACCTTGGGTGGACAGTACTTCATTTACAAAGCTTGGAGTGCAGGTGAAATTCTGGTCTGTTTGTTCTCATTGGGTATGCAACCCGTTGCCTGCACCCCTCCCAACCTGGGCTGTTTGCAGTTTGATTGTCTGTTATGTGGTAATGGGACTTACTGGGTGACCAGAATCCATGGGTCATGCAGTCCCCCAAATGTGCTCCCCACCCTACCACCCTATCAGCGTAACAGTCAGCTCTGGGGGGACAAACGGAATTCCTTCCTCCAGATGTTCTGGGACGATCCTCCACTAGATGGCATCCCACATTGGCTGGGTTACCATGACACGTGATGTGGGACCATTGACAGCCCAGTTCCCAGTGGAGGGGGTGCATCCCCCAGCGGGCCCAACAAGCTGCACTGGTGCAGGATGCCATGTACCCCAGCAGCTGAAGGAAACCGCCAGGCAAGGCCCAAGAGCGCAACCTGAAATGGTTGAGCAAAGGAGGTAAGATTCTGCACCTGGTACGCAGAGAGACTAGCCTTGGCCTGCATGGGGTCTAGTTCTGCCCCAATGAACTTGATTACCTGCTTCGGTACCAGTTGATCAAGAGGCCCAGGTACCTGCAGGTCTGAAGAGCCAAGGCTATGGATCTTGCCACAACCTTTTTGGAGGGACTGGAAATCAGCCAGTCGTCCAGGTAGGGGTAAACTCTGACCCCGAGGCACTGTAGGTGGCCACCACCACTGCCATGCACTTCATGAAGACCCTTAGAGCTGAGAAGAGGCTGAATGGTCTGACCTGCTACAGGCCCCCCTTCCTCTCAGAAATGTAGGTACTGGCAGTGGGACCTTTGGATGTGAATGTGGAAGAACGTGCCCTGGAAGTCCAGGGAGCAGAACCACATGGATGGTGTAATCTGCTCAGAGTGACCATCCGGAACTAGTGCTCCCAAATGTCCAGGTTGAGTTCATGAAAAGCCAGTATGGGGTGCCAGCTCCCATCCATTTCAGGACCAGGAAGTACTTGTATACATAACCCTGACTGGCCAGAGTGTCCGGGATATGGGCTATGGCTTATTTCGCAAGAAGCTGAGCAGTGTCCTTCCTGATGGAAGACAACATGTTCTGAGACACCCTTGACTCTCAAGGCACGTGAAGATGGTAAGCCAGGAGAGCCTCAAAATGGTGGGACAGTCCTCTGCTCACTACATCCAACACCCACTTGTCCGTTGTGATAGCAGACCAATGTGGCAAGAAGAGACATAGCCTGCTTCCGACAGGAAGAACAGTTGGGGACAAGACAGTTGAAAAGATAACACTCCAAAACACATCACTGGGAAGGCTTTGTGGGGGCACTGGTGGCTGCAGCTGGAGGGGTGCCACTACCTCTGCCCCCCAACCCTTTCTGGATCTTGGCCCCCTGACTTCTTGAGGCACTAGGTCTGGAATTGCCCCGCTGGAGTTGCTGCCGGGGAGGTGGTGACTGAAAGAACCACTACTGAAAGGGCAGTTTTGTCAGTTTTGGCTTTTTCTTGTGGGTTCCTCTAGGATGAAGGCACAAGTCCAGGGTGGCATTAGATTGCTCTATCCATGTGAGATGTCCTTCCACCCCCGGGCCAAAAAGGTCAGTGCCTAAGAAGAAAACATCCGCTAACCTCTCTTGGGTGTCTGCCATAAAGGTGAACAAATGCAGCCAGGCCCTACGATGCATGGAGACAGCTGTTGCCACCACACAGGTGCATGAGTTGCTTATGTCCAAGGCTATCTGGAGCTGGTGCTTAGCCAGCAATTGACCATGGTCTCCGATAAATTCCACCACTTGCTGCTCCAGGTGAAGGTGGGGGAGGATAATGTCAAACATACTCACCACTGAGTGGTCATAATTGGCCATCATGATTGCACAGCTAGCCTGTCTGAGACCCAGGGTCACCACAGCGTACACCTTTTTTTGCAGTGTGGTCAACCTCACAAGACTCCTTGTCCGGAGGTTTGTTCATGTTCCACTGGTGACCCAACTTGCAGAACACCAAGTCTGTGACCAACCTTTCCACAGAAGGGTGGTCTGAGAAGCCCAAGAAGGAGCTGGCAGGGACCACTTTCTTGTGGACCATATGAGCCAAGGGTGTCGGGCAGATGCTAGATGCTACCAGAGCTCCAAGGCTGGTCCCAGGATGGCCTCAGCCACGAGGAAGGAAATCCCCAGGAATGCATCCCAGTCCAAAATGTCCGTGAGAGGGTAGGTGTCCCTCTTCTGGATGAGTTCTAACTGGATGCCCATGGACTCAGAGATGAAGGGAAGCAACACACCAAACAACACCAACTCTTGGTTGGTGGAAGGCTCTTTAACCATATTCTGGTCGAAGAGCAGAGCCCCAGAGGAGGCCATGGATTCTTGGTCAGAGTCGACCTAGGACTCCTCAAAAATGGCCTTCAGCCACACATCACCACAAACTTCCCTGAAGTCCTCACCAGGGGTGATCCTGACCAACAACTGGCCTGGCAAGCTGGGAGTTGAGCAGCCGGCCTCCCTAAATGGAGCACCGATTGGTGGCTGTCGGGTTGGCAGTTCCACCAGGACTGGTGGAGAAGCAAGTGCTGGCAGCATCCACAGGACCTGGGCTGGTGGAGTAATCACTGGCAGGTGCCAGGAGAAAAGGGGACCTTGGGTAGAGCACTACCCTGCCCCTTGATGGTCCATGATGGCAAAAAAAACTCCTTGTAGCACCAGCACATTTCACGTCATAGCCTCTTGTCTCCAAAAGATGAATAGCACCAACAGCAGCCCCTCCTGGTTGCATGGGATCTACAGCACAAACACCTCGACCATCGACCGCCCAGTCGATGTCAGACAGGGTCATCCTGCAGCTGCTATAAATGACATGATGGCCCATGTTCAACAGCATGGGCATGGAAGACCCAACCTCAGCAAGAAGCTTGTCTCAGGCAGGGTCAACCGAGAACACCGATCGAGCCACACACTCCTGGGTGAGGACCAGGAGTGCCAAGGTCTGCAAGACCATTTCTTCAGCCTCGTCCAACAACGAATTGACTAGGCCAAGAAAAATCTCGGCCAGCTGGTTGACCAGAGTTAAGGTCGACCAACTCATACACTGGGCAGAAGAGTCCTCGATCTGTCTGACCTGCCCCTCGACTGGAGGTACTCAACCTCCCCCGAGTAGTCAAGTGAGTTGACAGACCAGGAAGACGGAGATCTCTACCTGTCCCATGATCAGTGGTGAATAGCACAAGTCATGAAACTGGTCCATGAGGCCCCTTCCACTGCTGGTCCGGTGGTCCCAGCAGTGCCAAGGCTGAGGAGGTACCTCCCATGACCACCTCTCCTTCTAGGGCAGCAAGCTGAGCTGCAGACCCGTCAGCTTCCAAAGCCTTTTTTGCCACCCTTTGAGTGGTCCTTTGGATCCTGTTCTGAAGGCTGGCCCATAGTGAGCCAGAGCTTCCTGTCCTCAAGGGACTCAGGAAACATGGAGAGACAATGGCCACACCGGCCACTTCATGTTGCCCACCAGGCCAGTACATACACGTGTCATGCGGATTGGTGGTCAATATTTTCTGGCAGCACCAAAGACAAAACTTAAATCCAGGCTTCTTGTGATCCATTCTGGGGACAAGATTGAGTTGGGGAAACCCAAAATGATTTTGAAAACTCTGAAACAATGGTTCACCAATGGCACAGAGAAAATTCTTAGGTGGTGTCCTGTTCTTCCAGAGGAAAGAAAGATCTGACGTCACAGGGCAGGGTCAGGGGATATATCCACCTGTGTGGTGGGAGGAGCTTAGCTTGGAAACATTCTGTCCAGTCATTGCCTTCCAATGGAACTGCCATAGTGTGGATAATATATCATATCCGCACCCCTAGAAGCACATGTACACAAGCAATTAGACAGTTCCTTGTTGCTGAGGGTTAAAAGCAGAAAACAGGAAACATTATGATAGCATTTCTTTTTGGACACTTTAACCCTTAGAGTAAAAAGGACTGCATTGGACTTGGCACAGTCCTGAAGCATGGAGTAAACCCCCAGGTTTGCCATGGGGGGGTTACATTACTGTAACAATTACCCAAAACTTAAGAATACAGTAAGCCTGGGTGGAACTTGTTACCTTTAACGTGCCAAGTGATGTAAAGGAGGCGAGGGGTCCTCTTCTAGTAACGTGTTCCCCAGTTGGTAGCACAGGTGATTCCTTTTCGCTGAGATATACAGTGTAAAGCAAAAACAAAGCTGGACAATGATTTTCTCAGAAAGCCTTGAAATTTCAGCTGTAGCAAGAAGTTACATAAGACTGAGGTTACACACAGTAACAAAACCAGACATTACTCTTAGAAAAACCTAAAAAGTGGGGAGTGAGTCATTGTCCCACTTTGTTTCTGCTGCCCTGAGGGCCAGTGTTTGATCAGACTCCTCCCACTGTGTTTTTTTTTTTTTTTAATATTTTCTCTTTATTCTCCTCCCTCCTTACAACCACCTCTTCTTCGGGAGACACCGTATGGCCTTATCAGCCTTTGCTCACCTATCTGGAGCCAGTGCAGTCCATGCCCCATTGAGCCGTGGCTATACCCCCCAGGTGGGTACGGGGTGGTCCTCTAGCCACCCGACGCCCCATAGTCTTTGTCGGCATGCTGTCCCTGACAGGTAGGGGCATTGAAGGCCGAGCCCTAGTGCTCCGCTCACTAAACAGCAGCAAGGGTATTTCCTGGTTTTCTCCCCTTACACCCACGCCTCTGGGGCGCCATGCGCTTTGGGGACGCATGTCCCGAGGTGGCTACGTGCTGGATCGCACACCAGCCCTCATACGCGCAACGTCTTCCTCCCCTGCCCCATTGGTACAGCCTCCATCCCTTCCTGCTGTCGGTCCTCAACCGGCCATGGAAGGATGCAGAATCTCGGCGTTCTTGGTCACCCACCCCTGGGGAGGAGGCATCCGTTGGGGACGCTCTGATCCTCCTCCCCCCACCGACCCCAGCTCCCGAGTCCGTTCCCAGAACCGAATCACCGGCAGAAGTAGGTGTGGTGTCTAGCACCTCAACCCTCAGCGCCACCGGGCATGCAGACTCCTCCCACTGTGTTGATGTTTTGCAAGGGAGGCCAAGACAGACTTTGAAAAGCTGTATTCAGTGGAAATCCCAAAACAGAGGCTCAGAGGACTCTATTGATAATAGAGACAATCACAGTACTTCAGCTCACTTAGAGCATTTAACAAACTCTGGGACAGAAAGAAAAACTCAAGAGGGCTGTATAGATGACACAGAGAAAGCGACAAATACAATACTGCTCCTCATAAGTGTTTTTGAATTTAGAACAGTGTAGGATGTGGTGAATGGGGTGAGCTTGTATGTGGTGCTACGCTTACTCATTTTTCAGCTGAAATATGCAACCAACTAGCCCTTTTAAGCTACAGTAAGAGCTAGAAAAACAGGAAATGTTAGTTTAAATGTGCAGGCCTTGTCTGGGGTGCACGTACTATTTATTTATTTTTTATTTTTTTTGAAAGTCGGATTTACAACCTTTGAGTCAGGGACTCATTTACAAAGGCACCTCGTTGCAGGGAGGGTAGACATGGTTACAGTGTGAGATACAACAGATAACATACAGGTACAATACAGATAACAAAAGACACAATATAACAGTGGTTTACTGAATAAAGTTACATGCAGTAAATAGCAATTATATAAAGCAGAACAATAGTAGAAGTCACAACCCTGGTCATACCAGAGAAATACTCATGTGGAAGGGTGGGGGGAACAGGGGCAAGGAAAAGAAAAGGGGAAGCAGTCAAAGGACATTGTCAAGGCTATGGGTCAGAAATGGGAGGACCTCAACATTAGGTTGATTAGGGCAACTACAGCTTTGAGCCAAAAAGAGATGGTTACTGGAGAAGCGACTTTAAAGGGACCAATTTTGGTAGATTTGGTGACGAAGGCGAGAGGGAGTTGAACCATGTGGGAATGCGGTAGTGGAAGGACCTTTGGGCTAGAGGGTCTTGGTATGGGGTACCAGAAAGGTGGCCTTAACTGAGCCCATGGGTGGCAACAGCTGGGGATGCAAGCCACAGGACGTGGTGACCCTGGGGGGAGAGTCCTACAGAGATTTTTGCAGGCACAGGTTTGAGAAGCGAGGCCTCCAAGGTGAGCAGGCTGGCAGGGAATAGAGTGGGCAAGTATGGCATGCGGAGGGATGCACCAGTCAGGAGCCTGCAGGCCTTGTTTATCGAGGTCTGGATTCTGGTGAGGGTGGTATTGTCGGCCACAGCATAGATAGGTAGGCTATAGTCCACTAGGGGCAGGACGGAGGAGTTGATGGCCAGTCGGAGGGCAGTTTGGGGGAGGCAATCTCTGTGGTGATAGAGAAGACAAATCTGAGAGTTTATGGCTGAGGACAGGATATTGATGTGGGTGTGGAATGTAAGAGCCGAGTCAAAGGTGATGCCCAGGTACTAGTAGGATGACACCCGCTCAAGAGGGTGAGCATTACTGGGGAGAATGCAGTAGGGGGCATTTGGGGCCTTATTCTGGTGATGCAAAAAAAGCATAGATTCATTTTTTGAGGTTAATGACCAACCAGTGGTCAAGGAACCACTTTTCGGCTTGGTTGAATGTGTGCTGTATGGATTCCTGTAGAGATGTGGGGTCAGGGTGGGAGGCAAGGAGAACTGCATCATCGGCATAGAGTAGCATATTGCCTGAGCAGGAGCTGGGGAAGGTGTTGAGAAATAGGCTGAATAGAATGGGGTCCAGGATGGAACCTTGGGGAACCCCCGAGCGAATGGGCAGGGTATTGGACAGGGTGCCGTTTACCTCCACGAGCTGTGATCAGGTAGAAAGGTAACTGGTGAACCAAGCCAGTGGGCCAGGGGAGAAGCCAAGTTGGTGGAGGGAGTCAAGCAGGAGGGGGTGACAGACAGTTTCAAAGGCCTTGGAGAGGTCAATGAACACTGCACCCACAACATAACCAAAGTCGAAAGCAGAGTGGAGGTGCTGGGAGAACTCCAGGAGGGCTGTAGTGGTGCTGTGTCCAGGGCAAGATACATGTTTTTCCGGACACAGCAGGTCATATTTGGCCAGATACTCAGAGAGCTGAATGGCCACTATTTTTTCTAGTGCTTTGGAGAGGGGGGGAGAATGGAGATGGGCCTGAAATTGTTAGCGGAGGTTCTATCTCCACTCTTATGGATAGGGGTGATTTCTGCAATTTTCCAGGCACTGGAAAATTGACCAAGACATAGTGACCAGTTTAAAAGATTGGTGAGAGGGGCTAGTACAGTATCTAGGACTAATCGGAGAATCCTGGAGTCCAGGGGATCACAGCTGGGGTTGTTGCCAGCTAAGGCTTTTGCAGAGATGAGGCCTGGCTTCAGGGGTGATATGGCATGCAGGTAGAAAGGGGAGTAATCCGAGGTGGGGGGGTGGAGTCAGAGATAGGGTTGAAAAAGTAGTTGGGGAGGACAGAGTTTAGATCTGAGAGAGCCATATTGAGGCACTCAACTATACAGGGAGAATCAGTAGTGACGGTACAGTCTATGGAGAGTAGTGATGGTGTGGGGAAGCGGGTCTTCCATTGAGCTCTTCTATATTGTCCCAGAAGGCATGGGATGAGCCCCGAGGATTCAAGGGTGGCTTGATAATATTTGGCCTTAGCCTGCCTTAGCCCAGGTGCACTTGTTACGCAGCTGCACATAGGCTTGTTCGTCAGCCAGTTTGCCTGTCTCGACAGCAATATGCCAGAGATTATCTGTCTGTTTCAGTGTTTGGATGAGGGATGGGGAGATCCATGGGGTGTTGTGTTTCTTGGTACGGATTCTGGTCAGTGGGGCAAAAAGGTTGCAGACCTTGCTGAAGGCACTGGAGAAATAGGCTAGGGCAGAGTCAATATCCGTTGCAAGTAGGATTGGGGACCAGTCAAGCTGGGCTAGGTGTGTTTTTAGATTTCTGAGACCCCTGGGGCAAAAGCGCAGGGGCGAGGTGACCTGGGACACTGGTTTTAGTGTGGGGGATGACCAGTGACAGATGACAGGAGAGTGGTCACTAAGAGAGTCTGGTAGTACATTAATATCCCTGATTTTATGGGGGCGGTTCGACAGAATTACATCTAGGAGGGTGCTGGAGCCGCCTGACTGGTTAAATCTAGTGGGTGAGGTAACTAGTTGGGTCATATCTAGGGCAGCAAAGGAGTACTGTATGAGGGGAGGGGAGTGCTGGATTCTGATTTAAGTGTATGTATGTATGACCACAAACCAGCAGCCTCCTTAACAAGTATTACTATAAAATGTATCTAGAAGTTGTGAGTAAGCCCAGGTTGACCATTTTCCTTTCATGTGCAGGAGTGTTTCTTGAAAATATTTTGCCATCCATTGTGTCATCCAGTTTATAAGGAAGGGAATCCTTCTTTTTTACATCAGCACCTGATCCAAGTATTTGTCTTTGGAATCCAGACTGTCTATCTTTCATCTTTAAACAAGATGGGTAGAATTTCTGAGCAGCTGGCTTCCATTGTCCTGTTTTTAATGTTTCTCCAGGTAGACAGTGCCTATACCCACTGTTCCAGGATCAGCTTACCAGCCAAAATGGTGTGGGATCAGTTTATTGTGAAATTCACAAAACTGAGTCCAAATAAGTGTGAAAATACTATTTCTGGAGATTTTATAGGCCATGTTTGACCCTTGTTTTAGGAATAAGTGTAATTATCTACTCCAGGTCTGCATCAGCACTGCAATATTCTCACTTCCTGGGTGGCCGAAGATCCTTGGCTATGCTTCATACCTCACAACCCACTCAGACATTGCAATATTGCCACACACCTGACCTTAGAGTACTGTTTATGTAACTGTAGTTCTACTATCAGAATTCAGTTTGCATCCACTCTTAGGCAGGCAGTCTTCCACCAAGCATGCTCATTCACCGGAAACAATCTTCAAGCTCGATTCCTTCTACTACCCAACCATGTGGCCTCTGGCTCTGACCCCACTGCATTTAGATCTGAAAGCTGGAAACCGGCATCTAAGGCCAGTCTTGCAGTGGAGGTCATGTGGATGTGAACAGAATACCAGATGGTGAACTATTTTATTTTTTTATTTAAGATTTGGTAACCAGGAAAGGCACACTGAGCCGAGGCTCATTTCCAGGTGCGACCCAGGTAAGTGTTACATTTGAAAAAACAGTGATACAAACAAATAAAAGATACACATTAATGCAAACAGTGAAACATTAATAAGTATACAAGTCAGTATAGTAATTCAAAACATAGTACAAGAAAGGTAGTCTCAGTAGAGATATGGATTGCAATAACAATTCCTATGTAGGACATGCGAGTAACAACTAAGTATGAAAAATCTGACTAGACATAGCAGGAGCAGTGTTCTCTGCACTGCTCCGAGGCATGGGGAAACTGGAGGGTAGACTATGAGGCTTTGACTTCTGTGGGGAGGCCTCCCAAGTAGCAGGGGAATTGTGAGCACTGAGGGCACTGTGGGAGAGGAGAAGTCTGAGGAATCTTTTGACAGAGAAAAGAGACAGGGATAGGTGAAGGTCAGAGGGAAGATTGTTCCAGAGTAGTGGGAGATGATAGGAGAAGGTGGATTAGCCAGCAGCAGAATGGGGTGAGGATAGAAAAAGAGTGGTTCTCTGTGATGTAGGGCACATTGAAGCAGTTGCTGGAGAGAGGCGGGAGAAGAGGTAAAGGAGAGTCCCAAACCAGAACTTGGCAATTAGGGAGAGGCAGTGAATCATCTTTCTGTGAGATAGTGGTGCAACAGAGTGAGGAGGGTAGAGATGACAGTGGTGTGTGAGGAAGCAATGGCAAAAATGGCAGAAAGAATTTAGAGGATATCCAGTCTGGAGAGGGATGAGACTAGAGCAGTGCTATAGACCACATTGGCATAGTCAATGACAGGCAGAATCATTTTGATAGCAACTCCAGATGGTGGGAGAGGGAGACTATCTTTGTGATGATAGAGGACAGCAAGCTTTGGTCTGAGTTTGGTACAGATAGACTATTGGGTTGTGAAATCTAAGTGGTTATTCAGCCAGACTCCTAGGTATTTAAAAGCTGGGACAATCTCTAAAGGGTCACAATCCAAAGTAGAACACTGGGAGGAGACTGGAGGATGGCCAGTTTCTGTCTAGAACCAAATGTCATACAGACTTTTTTTGTATTACATTTCAGTTGGTTGGACTGAAACCAAGACTGCACTCTGTTGAAGTCTTGCTGGAGAGGATTGCACACTGGTGGAAGAGGGACAGGAGGTAAAATGATGGTGTATCCATGCATACATATGCATATTTGAGGATTTGCAGACAGAGGAGGTTTTGATAAATAGGAGCATAGGATGAGTACCAAGGATAGAGCCTTGAGGGCCCCTGAGAGGATAGGAAGAGGGCAAGAAAGTGCATCACCAATTGGACAGATTGCTGCCTATCGTGAAGATAGGAGTAGAACCAGTTAACAGTTAGATCAGTGAGGCCAGCAGATTTCAGTTTATGAAGCAGGAGGGTGTGAGAGACTGAACTGAAAGCCTTGGCCAGAGCTATGAAAATGGCAGCTGTAATATGACTCTGGTCCATTGCTGAGAAGACAGAGTCAGTGACCTGCAATAAGGAGGAGGTGGCAGATGCGTTCCAACAGACTGCACAAGTGAGAGATAGTTGTTTTGTGGTAAGATAATCAGCCAGTCTAGTATGAATGAGTGACTCCTGGAGTTTGGTGAGAGATAGGAGGAGTGAGATGGGCCAGTAGTTCCTGGGCATGGAAGGGTCACCACCCTTATGTAGTGGTAACACCTTAGCAAATTTCCAGGCTTTAGGGATGGTGGTGGTTGAGAGGGAGAGGTTTAAGATGTGGGCTAGAGGGGCGGCTATAGCAGGGGCAGAGATATGGAGAAGCCTAAGGGTGGAGACTCTGGGATGGTTTTGGCAGGGTTAAGGGCAGTGAGGGCCATATAGATTTCGCAGGGGGAGAATGATGGGAAGAGGAATTCAGTAGTGGAGTGGATGAGTCAGGTGGGATGGGGAGAGGTCTTCTGGGAGTGCACAGGTGGCAAAGAATTTGTTGAAAATCTCTGTTACTGTGGAGGGGTCAGAGACAGGGGAACCTTGAATTTTGAGGACCAGAAGGCCTGTTGAGCAGGAGGATCAAGGAGAGAGAGTGTAACACTTTCCAGAATGATGCGGGTGTGGATTGACCTTGTTGCAGGTGGGACCTGAAGTATTTAGCCTTGGATAGGTGAATGGCTTTAGTGCAGTTATTTCTGAGAGCTTTGTAAGCTTGTAGGTCATCCTGGGTTTGGGACATTTTATAGAGAGCCCAGGCTTTGTCCCTGGCTCTGCATTGGGTTAGCAGGTCTGCCATAATCCAAGGATGATAGTGATGTTTAACTGTAGCTTTCTGTAAAGGGGTGTGGTGGTTCCAAATGTGAGTAAGTATGCTAGAGAAGAGGGATAGGGTAGAGTACACATCATGGGCAGCAAATACGGGTTGCCAATCAGTCAGGGTGAGATCTTGGATGAGGGCCACTGAATCTAGGGCATGGAGAGGGTGGGTCCGGATGTATTTAGGTACTGCATTGGAGAGGTGTATCTTGTGTATGCAGTAAGTGATACAGTTGTAACTCCCCCCCTTCCTGCCCTGTCTAGGGGCATACTTTTACATTTGCAGATGGTCCAGGCAAAAAGGGGAAACACTCCTAAGCACTAACATTCAAGACCAGTGCACTTCAGGAAAGGCAGGAAAAAGTTGATTTCCTACCTGCTTGTTTTCAATAACTGTGCACTGTACCTTCTCTCTCGCACTATTTTATTTTTTCCCTCCCCAAAGTTGTCCACCCACCAGGACCTCCCTTTGCACCTCGGCTGTCTCAGAAGCCCTTATGGCCCCAACCAGGCTGGATGGATGATGCCACTGGAATGCAACTCATGGAAGAATTAATTAGAGTGCAGATAACAGGAGGGGGGGGAAGAAGGATTTCATTTCATTTGCTTCCCCCCTCTCAGTCAAATAATGCACAAACCACTATTTCCTGCCCAAACTGGCTTTTCTTTTACACCTGTACTGCAAATGATTCCAGCGACACAGGGGTCACATACTTCATTATAAATAGATAAAGCAGCTCCATGGGGCTATTTAACTTTTTTACTAATACTGGCTGGATGAAATAAGGCAGCAGAAATGATGGATTCAGGCAGACACAAGCAAGGATTCTCCTCTGCCTACTATCCCTCTCGGGTGCTCTACCCAAGACCTACTTGAACTCAGATCCCTGCAATCTCCTAGCTTCTTTGGATCTGGTAAGCCAACCTTCTATTTTTTTTTTCTTTGAGTCACTCTCTTTCACACTGGCACTGGTCATCCCACCTTAACTCTGGTGCGGGAAAGCGAGCTGCCTTCCCCATCTGGACCCCTGGGCGCTGACCCAGGCTGCAGAAGCATCCTGGAATTTTCCTGATGACAGGCCCCAACCCCCTCACAACAGTTGCCACTATTCCCGGTGCTAAGGCAACACCTGCCACTTTCACTCGGCTTTGCCTCAGTACCTGCCTTACCACACTTGGCCCAAACTCACTCCAGGGATTCCTCTGGTCTTACTTCCTTGGGGGTCCCTGCCAGGCCCACATCCCTGCTTCACTGCCTGGACTTGAATTGAGCTCCAATATGGGGCTACCCTCCAAGGTCTGTGATTTTCGGCCTGTGACCCGCCTGGACCTCAATGTACCGGTGCCCCATGACCTGTCCCTCCAAACAGGCCCCATGTCTTGAGTGAAAGGTCCTCTGGCTCCCTCTACCCCCCAAGTCACCCTGCCATGCCTGGTATGAGGGGAACCACTGCCACCAGTTACCCTCCTAGGAGGGCTCTGCCACTGCCCTCCCAGCCCTGGTGATCTGGGGTATCACACACATGGGCTTCCTAAGGATTCCTACTCCCTCCTAGCCTGCTAAGCCTCCTACCACCCTAGCCCCCAATGATGCAGGACCTGGCTACCTATTCCCCCACGAAGCTTCATACACCTACTCCTCGTCGACCACGATGCATGGAAAGGCTGTCCTTACTGTACTCTTCTTGGGGAGGGTTTCCCCACTGGCCCTTATGGACCGACGAGCTCCCTTACTTGCCCACCTTATCTGCTCCTAACTCTATGCTTCCAGCCTTCCCTCTCCAGCCACAGGTCTAATGCACAGGTTGAAAAAGGCCCAGATACTTCCTGTCAGTCCCCTTATATACTCTCTGAACCTACTCTCCGCTGCCACCTTGAGTCGTCCACAGCAATATCCCTCACAGCACTAAACCCATTTACTAGCTCTGGGGGTGGGTAGAAGGAGGGAAAAGGATGCCTAAAATTGGAATGCAAGCCCCTCTTTTACAGGGGGCTTACACAGTGATCATTGAGAGCATACTGTAAGATGTCTGCTGCAGTGATGCGGTGAGGGTGGGAAGATAGCACCCAGTCAAGCAGGGAATGGTTTTGGGAGTGAGGGTTTATAAAGGTGGGTTCAAGGATTAGCTGAGTGAGTTTTAGGGCCTCAATCCTGAGGATGGTAGGCTTTGAGGAGGGGGAGAGCCAGTCTAGGTTAAAATCACCTAGAAGTAAGAGTTCTCTATTCACTGCATGAGAGGAGATGGAAGAGATGGTGGTGGCTAGGGAATTGGGTGAAGTTTTAGTTGGTTCATAGAGTGCTCCAATGTAGAGTCATGTTGAGGAAGAGAGGGATAAAATGTCAATGATAAGTTCATGGGAGGAGAGGCAGGATTCTTTAAAAGTGATGGAGCAGGAGAGAGACTGTCTGGTATAGAGGGCTATGCCGCCACTGTGCTTACCATGATCTTGACAGAATAGATTGAAATTGGGGATAGAGAGAGAGGAGTAAGGAATTCTGGCAGAGAGCCATGTTTCGGTAACACAGAGAATGTCAGGGGGTTGCTGGGTTAGCCATACTTTAAGAGGATCCATTTTGGGGAGGAAGCTTCTGGCATTTAGGTGAAATATATGGAGTCCCTTTGGCAAGAGGGAAAGTGCAGAGTTTAGGAGAGTTCCTGGGTGAGAAGAGGCTGGGGCAGAGGGGATTGTGGGAGGATCAGGACTGGACTCGACATCACCAGAGAGAAGCAGGAGGAGTAGGAAAAGGGACAGATGAGGCAGGTGTCACAAACACACTCAGCAGGTTAGGCCCTCTGCTCCCACAGTGCCAACCTCCGAGGGCAGTATTGAGAACAGGTAACAGACAGGGTAACCCTCCTGTCTGCTTGTGGGTCCGAATCACCTTTAGTCTTAAATTCTGGGGGGATTCAAACTGTGAACCTTATGCTAGCATACCCAAATGTACAGGCTCAGATAAGTTCTCTTCGGGGGATGCAATATATCTTTCGCCACAGGGCACCTAACCAGGTATCCAAAATGAACCCTTAAAACTCTACAAAAGACCTTAGGCATATTCTTACCTTTTTCTAGTTTAGTAACACCATCAAACTCTTGAACAATTGTCAGACTTAACCATCTATACGTCACATGCAAAAAGAACTGGCAGACAACCCAAGGCAGTCTTTCAAGTAATATATTTACTAAAAATGGATAAAAATATGAAAAATGTAAACACGGAACAATATATCAAAGAGCATACAATTACTTAAAAGAAAAGCAAAGAAAACTACTGACAAACTCCTACCAATATACAGTTAGACTTTTTCTATCTAATGTATTACTTCTATAGTGCTTATAGTTAGATCTTGTTTCTTAAGAGCCCAAAAAGATATATCAACAGGTTCAAACACAGCATACAGTTTAAAACTCTGTGTTTCCACATCCCTTCTATGATGTCATCTAGCTCCTCCTTTTAGAATATAAAAAAAAAAATAATTACAAACAGGATGTCCTATCAGGAGGTATATTAAATAAGGTGACATCAGCAAAAACTCATTTCCCGAATATGATTCCTTAATTAAACATTTTCTCTGATCTTGAGCAGTTCCTGTTTTCCGAAGGAACATCATAGAAGATAATGAATGGGCAACAGTGAAGAACAACAATGTTGTTCACCTTCGAGAGGTTGTCATGACAACCATGTAAACCTCGAGAGTGAAGTTTGAGAGGTTTTCGATTGTCATATAACCTTGAGAAGTGAGCAACTGTCATTGTTTACTGTTGCCCATCCATTATCTTGTATAGTGTAGGGGGCAACAGTAAAATCAACAGCTGCTCGTTTCACAATTTCTGTCCCTCCCCTCCAATGCAAAGACAAAGTCCTACTCTATCACGATCTCCCCCTCGCTTTTGCATAAACTTTTTTTTATTAAATGATACCCCTTGCTCTCTCAGACATTTTTTTAAAATAAAAAGTGACTGCTGCCCTTACTATAACGGATTTGCTCCATGCGGTTCTTCTTTTGTGAGCACTCTCGGTGAAGGCCGTTTCCCTGAGTCCAACTCAGTCGAGATCTGCACATGCGCAATCATGTTCAATGCTGTTGTACCATCGATGTGACGTACTCAAGATGGTATAACAACATGTTGACGTCACATCGATGGTACAACAGCATTGTGTTTCCATTGATTTTCATACACAATAGCCCTTACCCATACACTATGAAGGTTTTTACAAGTCTGCAGTTTGTCACCTAGATGTGAGATAGCTGTGTCCTGGTCCTGTAATAAACTGTATATTTAGCTTCCCAACTTCAAAGGCAGGGGGTCATAAAAGGCCATAAATTGCAACTTCTCAAGGAAGTTAATTACATTACAGAAACCTCCTAGTCAGTTACATATGTCCTGTTATTTTCACTAAAACCTGGTGGAGGGGTCACCCAGGATGTCTCATGTGAGACAATCACATACCACATTCTATACTGCAAATATCATAGAAAAATCACAGACCCTCCAACATTTGACAGATGAAAATAGGTACATGCCTGTTGCTGTGAGACAGGGGTGGCAGCGGAGGCGGAGCAGCTTTCACTATTTACCAGGGTCCTGGGAGTGAGAAAGAAACTTTTTATTTATTTTACTTTTAGACTCATTCATATGTAGGACATTCATTGCTTCTAAATATGCAGGTCAAAGAAGAATGTTGGCTACGTTATCAAGAACATCAATATCATCACATACTGAGCTGCTGCAGTTGTGGTCGGTTACCCCAATAAAGACTGTTTGATTTATTTCAGTATTTCAGTATCTACACTGAAGTCAGGCCCTCTCTGGAACACTTGTCAAGTTACCGCAGATAAATACTCCTTTCAACATCTAGAATCTGTAACTCCCCTGCCAGTACTCTGTGTGTGCACACCTCTGTTTATCACCTTTCCCTCTGACTCCCACTTGTCCCTCTGTTTATTTTATTTGCTGACACCTGCACATAGTACACTGCTTTCCAGTCTTTCCCTAGTGTTCCCACTGTCTCACCACACCAGCCTTAGGCTAGCAGCACACATTTTCACTCTGGGGACTATCTGTAACTGACTTGCACTGCATTGCAATAGTTTGAAGATAAAGCAAAACCCACCTTGGCAGAGCTTTAGTTTAAACATCAGTATACCAAATCTGTAATTCACCAGTACAGTATGGTTGCTGGCTGAAACAAAGCCCCCATGACGGTACCTGGTACCTTGAGTTCTGCAGTCACACTCCTCACGAGTCACACTGGTACCGCACCACAGACCTGCTGCACCAGTGACCACAGTAGGTTTGACACTCAAACGAAGGACAAAGGGGAGGATGCCAGGTCCCATCCGAGGGTCAGGCGGTATGACTCATTAGCACTCTACTTATCTGACATTCATTTCAGATGAGATGACCATCTGGACAGTGTGTGCTGAAATTATACACTTAATAAGCGCCGCAGCAATTTAATTCTGCTCGCAATGGAGCGCAAGATAGATGCCACACTGACAGAGATCGGGCAATCAATCTTCACATGAGACTGATTCACTCCCGCCAATAGCTTCTGCACTCTCAGAGCTGCTACTGCTTCCAGGGGTCAAGTACTGTATTAAGTCAGTGCATCAAGTCCTGCCCCCTGCCAGCAGTGCCACAAAAACAACTAATAGTAAACTTAATGTCAGTGGTTACCATGGGGAACGCAGATGCTTCCTGGCCTAAGTGTGCCAGCACACATGGTCAGCAACCAGTCTGAGCAAGGGGGAAATTATATTAAAGCAGCACGGCAGTTGAAATTCGATACACGGTACAAAGTTGGCAGGAGCTGGTACCAGTGTTTAAAATGCAGTACTGTACCAGCAAAAATGGTACAGCTGGAGGGTCTGCAATCATAACCAGCTGGCCAAGCGAAACAAGGTACTTATGCTTTCTGGTGGTTAAGGAGGGTGATGGAGCAGAGGACTTTATGCAGTGAAACAGGACCTCAAGATTTAGGAGGCGAGAGGGGAGCAGCGGGGTGGATGAGGAGTATAGTAGAGGGGTGGGGGGGCTGAGGAGGTGAAGAGTGCAGAGGGAGAGGGAGGGAGGGGAAGAGAGTAAGCAAGGGTGAATGGTGAGGAAGAGAGAAGAGTGGGGACAGGGAACAAAGGGGGGAGGAGAAAGAGGGGTTGGAGTAGGGAGAGAGAGAAGGAGGAGGGCTGTTGGAGGGAGGGGGTTAAGGAGAGGTGTTTATTTTTTGTTTATTTTGTTTATTAGTAATTCAGAAACACCTTTGAGTCAAAAGACTCATTTACAAAGGATCCACGTCACAGAAAATAAGGTACAGACAGACATAACTAACAATAGATCAGTGTATAAGGTTCAGATTACTTACAATGAGAAGTAGGCAAATTATTGAATGAGAATTGACACAAGTACTAGGGATAACTTAGTTAAGGCTCTACATAACAGCATAAAACAGATAGGAAACAAGTACTAACGGTACCAGCTTGGGCTGAGAAGCAGGCGAAGGGTGAGGTAGTTTCAGGCAGAGAGCCATCGTCGGAGGAAACTATCAGCTCAAGAGCAGTCACAGGTACTTGAGGTCAGGAAATGTTCCCTAAGGTGGGTTTTGAATGGCCCTAGTCTAGGTTCATTTACTATTGAGGCGGGAAGGCTGTTCATCCACCAAGGGGCCCTATAGTTGAAGGACCTTTGGAATAGGGAGGTCCGGCAGCTGGGCACTGAGAGGAGGGGTTTGTCAGAGCTACGGGTGTGCTGCACCTTGAGTTCTTGGTTGACTAGAGGGGCTAGCCCAGAGGGGGAGAGACCAAGGGCAAGTTTTTTAGCCATGAGGCATGTGTGGAACCTGATTCTGTTGTCAAGGTTGAGCCAGCTGGTATCATTATAAAGTGAGCAGGTGTGTGTGAGACGGTCACATCCGGGTCGTACCTGAAAATAGGCATGTTTGTCTAGTGTACTTACCTGGTTAACAAAAGCTAAATAAATAAATAAGACAAGGTGGCAAGCTTTATTTAGGGAGAGACAGAGACTATCTTGGGTTGTGGTATTTGCTGCTCCATAGATCAGTAAGCCGTACTCCAGCAGCGAGAGAACCGAGGAGGAGACAGCAAGCCTGAGGGCATCCGGGGTGACACAGTGCTTGAAGCGGTATAACAGTCCCAACCTGACATTTAAGAACTTCAATAGGTGGTGAATATGAAGGTGGAAGTTAAGTGCAGGGTCCAAGATGATGCCCAGGTATTTGAAGGAGGCCACCTGCTCCAGAGAGGTCTGGTTTGATGTTAGAACTGGTGGGCAAAGCTCCTTTCTTGCATTCTGTGGGTGGGAGAACAGCATAAATTTAGTTTTTGAATAGTTGAGAGTAAGGCACTGAGCGGTGAACCAGTTCTCAGCACAGCTAAATGTGGCCTGGAAGGAGCAGTGGAGTTGAAAGGGGTCGGTGTTGGAGGAAAAGAGGACAGCATCATCTGCGTATAGTAATAGATCACTGGGGCAGGAAATGGGGAGGGAGTTGAGGAATAGGCAGAAAAGTAATGGCCCAAGAATGGACCCCTGAGGGACGCCAGAGAGGACAAGCAGACTATTGGATAAGGTGTTCCCTATTTTGACCTGCTGGGACCGGTTCTTGAGGTAGTCCATAAACCAGCTCATTGCATCACGGGAGAAACCCAGGTTGGACAAGGTGGCAAGTAGGAGGGAGTGGTTGATGGTGTCAAATGCCTTTGTGAAGTCTATGTAGACTGCACCAGTGATGTGACCCTTGTCCTATGCAGAGTTTATGTGGGAAGTAAACTCAAGAAGGGTAGTGGTGGTCCTGTGCCCTTTGCGGAAGCCATGTTGTTGTTTACAGAGTAGGTTGTATTTGGTGAAGTGATCAGTGAGTTGGTCCGACACAATCCACTCTAAGGCTTTGGATAGTGGTGGGAGTAAGAAGATGGGGCGGTAATTATTGGTATTGGCTCGATCCCCACTTTTAAGGATAGGGGTAATGGCGCCGGGTTTCTACTTGGAGGGGAATTTAGTTAGGCACAGAGAGCGGTTTAAAATGTGAGTTAGTGGGTATAGGACGTCCCGAAGGGTGAGTCGAAGGAGCTTCACATCAAGGGAGTCGTTGCTGAAGGAGGAGTGGCTCAGTGCTTTAGAGAGACATGGCCCACAGATTTGGGAGTAATTTGGTGTAGGTAAAAAGGGAGGGGGCATCTGGGGGGTAGGGAGCAGGGAAGAAAATGGATCAAAGAAATTAGAGGGGAGAACATGGTTGAGGTTTAAGAAGGCGTTATTGAAAGCCTCAGCAATTTGGGTTGGGTCAGAGGTCAAAGACCCATTGACCAAGACCTGGTCAGGAACAGGGTTAGGGTCTTTTCCACAGATTTCCTTAATGTTATTCCAGAACTTACACCCTGAGCCCCAGGAGGTGGTTAAGGAGAATTTGTAATAATCTGCTTTTGCTTTTCTCACGGCCCAGGTACACTTGTTCCGAGCCTCTCTGTACTTTTGCCTATCAAGCAAGAGGCCTGACTCAATGGACAGTTGCCACAATGAGTCCCTTGCCTGCATCAAGGCCAGGAGGCGATCGGAGATCCAAGGCACAGTATTACCTCTGACCATTCTTTTGGTGAGAGGGACATATTTGTCACATATATTGTTGAAAGACAGAATGAAGAGGTCAAGTGCTCTATCAGGGTCGAGGTAGTTTGTAATGAAAGACCAGTCCATCCCACTGAGGTGAGCTTTAAGAAGTGTCCGCTTACCAGGGCCTAGTTTGCGTTACTTAATTAATTTAGGGGGGGAGATCTAGGGGCTTTGCAGGTCCAGGAACAGAGAACGGGGGAGTGGTCGCTAAGTACATTTGGGAGGATGGTGACATTCTTGATTTTGTGTGGGTGTTGGTGAAAACGAGGTCTAACAGAGAAGAAGACCCAGTGCGCGGGTTCCAATGGGTGGGGGACGAAACCACTTGGGATAGGTTTTGGGTTGTGGCAGCGTCCATGAGTGGTGAGGCGTCCCTACCTAACCAATTGATATTGAAGTCCCCGAGTATAACCTTTTCTGTATGCGATGGGAGGGTGTTCAGATAGGACAGCAATGAGAGGAAGGACACCTTTTGGTCCCTGGGGGGGAATGTAAACAACAGTGATCAGGAGCAGGGTTTAAGAGTGAGTGCTTGTGGTCCTGGACCCAGTATGGGGGTGGGGAGCAGCTGCTTGTGTAGTAAAGCCTTGCAGTAAGTGGCACATCCACCCTCATGTTTACCCTTTCATTCAACGTGGTAGAGGTCGTAGTCAGAGAGGGGTAATGGATGAGTCGGGGATCCTAGGATTAAGCCAGGTTTTGCTAACAGTTATGACATCAGGCTGATGCTGAAGGACCCAGCCCTGGAAGGAGTCCCACTTTTTTAAGAGACTGCAGACATTAAGGGAGGCAATGCAAAGCCCACGGACAGGGGGTTGGGTGGAGGGTTGGGCTGCTAGGAGCCCAGGATTAGGGTGGACATTCCCTGACATAAGAAGGAGGAGGAGAAAGAACCTGAGTACAGCATACCAGGACCTTTTATTTTACTGTAGTGAGTGAGTCTATCTGATCGCATAGGGGTAGAGAAGGTAGGAATGGGGAGGTGGAGCATAAGGGGGGTAGCAAGTAGGAGGGGTTGAAATGAGGGAAGGGGGACTGCACCAGTGGTAAGGGATGGTATGGCTGACCAATGGGGTAAGGGTGTATCTGGTTGCTTGTAACAATGGTTACAAGCAGCCTACTATAGTGTTCTTAATACCTAGATTTGTTTCACTATCACACTTAAGCAGACTTCTAGACTTAAGCGAATAGACTGGAGGACTAAGGAATGAAGTGGCAGGTGGTGTGGCAAGACAGGTGCAGAAGCATGCCTGACATTGCCCAGATGCCTTTGCATCCCTGTTCCATCGAGGAACCCGTGTAGAAAAAAACATCTTTGGGCTTCCGGTGACATCACCAGTCTATGAGGCAGTGCTAGTACGGAGCTCTGCGCCCCCACGCCTTTAAACTTATTTATTTTGCTTCCCAGGCCACCAACTTAACTTTTATTTTGGCCATATATGTTAACAGAGAGCATGGCGAGTCGCCCGAAAGTAAAATCAGGTTCAACCAACAGCCTGAAGCAGCAGAAACTTGACTTACATCCATGGGCCCAGAGTAAAGCTGCCGCTCAGACCAGGCCACCAGAAGCAGCGGAGCCCGAGTTGGAGGACAGTTCAGAAGAAGACAAGGAGGATGTCACTATCATCTCCCAGCATTTGTGCAGGGAGCTTCACCATCTGACCTATTCCATGGGCACGTTCCAAGGGGAGCTGGTGGAAAAAAAGAGAGAAAATCATCCGGCAGGATCATAATATTCAATTATTAGAGAAAGCTTCTTCTTCATATTTAGACACCCTTGAGCTGCACAATGGGGCCATCCTGCAGCTGCATGATAGATCCCAGCTCCTTCTTGACAGAACTGAAGACCTGGAAAACAGATCCAGGAGGGTGAACTTATGCATCCATGGCCTGCCTGAGCACACAGAGTCGGGGAGCATGACTGAGTTTTTTGAAAGTCTACTAAAAGAGCTGCTTAATTTGGATAAAGATCTATCTTTGAATATTATTCGAACGCATCGCACTCTCGTGTCTCCCCCTAAGGATCTGAAGGCTAGACCACGATCTGTGGTCATTGCATTTAGATTTTTGTACTAAAGAAATGATTTTGAGGAAAGCTTGGCCGAAGAAGAAACTGGTTTTTGGAGACACCAGGCTCTTCATCGAGCCAGACTATGCCCCCACAACAATGGCCAAATGTAAGCTGTGGTTCCCTGTGCTGTGGGAGCTAAGCGCCAAAGGCCTAAAAGCCCAAGTGGACTTTCCTGTGAAGTTAAGGATGTTTTCCGACAATGGAGTGAAGATCTTTGACTCTTTGACAGAGTCCAAAAAATACCTCAATTCCCTGGGCATCACGGCGGATGACCTGTTGAATCCAGTACAGTTAAAGGAGATAGAACGCCGCCAGTGGATTCCAGCAGGTAGGAGAACAACATGGCCCCCCCCCCCACCGTGCAGGAAATAGCCCATGGTCCAAGTTGCAAGCAATTGCTGCCACGAGGATGAGGAACAGATCGCAGCCCATGTCTTGGAAGGGAAACTCCACTGAGTGCTAAGGACTGATAATATTACAGGGAAAGCTAGTGGGTTTATTTGTCTAACTGTTTAACATAGAAACATAGAATTTGACAGCAGATAAGGACCGCTTGGCCCACCCAGTCTGCCCATTTCCCTACCTGATGGATAAGCTGCAGATTCTAGTTAATCAACAGCTTACTTCCTCCTGCCCCCCCACTAGAATTGCCTCATGTCTGTCCCATGCATTCTTAAATTCTCCAACTGTTCCTGACTCCACAACCTCCTCAGGAAGGCTGTTCCATGCATCCACAACTCTCTCTGTGAAAAAATACTTTCTAACATTACTTCTGACCCGTCCCCCCTCTATCTTCAAATTGTGCCCCCTTGTTCTTGCACATCTCTTCTTCTGAAAGATACTACCCTCTTGTACCTTGTTTATTCCCTTGAGATACTTGAACGTTTCTATCATGTCCCCCCTCTCCCTCCTTTCCTCAAGGGTAAACATATTAAGCTGCTTTAGTCTCTCCTCATATGTCTTCTGGTGCAGACCTTGTACCATTTTGGTTTCCCTCCTCTGAACAGCCTCCACTCTGTCTATGTCTTTGCGGAGATGGGGTCTCCAGAATTGCACGCAGTACTCAAGATGGGGTCTCACTAACTGTCTCTAGAGAGGGATAACAACTTCCTGTTTTCTACTGTTGATGCCCCCAGCCCTCCTTACTGCCTTCTCACATTGCTTGCCCACATTTAGGTCATCTGATATAATTACTCCTAGGTCTCTTTCAGTTTTTGTTGTTGTGATTAACTCACCCCCCCATTGTGTACCCTTCCACTGGGTTTTTGTTTCCCAGATGCATTACCTTGCACTTCTTGGCATTAAATCTGAGCTACCACGTATTTGACCATTCCTCCAACCTTGCCAAGTCCCTTTTCATTCTTTCCACACCACCTTGTGTATCAACCCTGTTGCAGATCTTTGTGTCATCTGTAAAGAGGCATACCTTTCCTTCCAGGTGCTCTCCAATGTCACTTATAAAGATATTAAAGAGGACCGGTCCCAGTACCGAATCCTACGGTACCCCGCTAGTTACCTCCTTTCTTCACTGTGGACTCCGTTACTGTTACCTTTGTGTCCTGTTGTCCAGCCAGTTTTTTATCCAGGCTACCACCTTGGGACCCACTCCAAGGCTGGCTAACATATATTAATCTTTGTGTGAGACTGTACCAGATGTGTTTATTAAAATCTAGGTAGGCCCATCCACAGCCCTTCCCTGGTCTACTACTTTGGTCGCCCAGTCAAAGAAATCTATTAGGTTCATATGACATGACCTTCCTGCTGTGAAACCATGCTGCCTTGGGTCCTGTGCCCCACTGGCCTCTAGGTACTCAACAATTCTTTCCTTCAGAAGTGATTCCATCATTTTTCCTACCACTGAAGTCAAACTAACTGGTCTGTAGTTTCTTGCCTCTGCCCTGCTCCCACTTTTGTGAAGTGGAATCACATTTGCCCTCCTCCAGTCCTCAGGTACCACTCCATCCTCCCATGATTTGTTACAGAGAGTAGTCAGTGGTGTTACTAGTTCTACCCTTAGTTCTTTTAGTATTCTTGGGTGAATCCCATCAGGCCCCATTGCTTTGTCCACCCTAAGTTTCAAGAGTTCTTTCAAAACCCTTTCTTCTGTGAATGGACTGGTATTGACCCCCCTATTCAGAGTTTCTCCCTTGTTTGGTTTAGGCACCTTCCCCTCCTCATCTGTTGTGAATACTGAGCAGAAATATTCATTCAGTATCCCTGCTTTTTCACTGTCACCCTCTGCCTACATTTCCTCCCCTTTATTAAGTCTCTGTATCCCTCCCTTGGTCTTTCTTCACTCCCTAATGTACCTATAAAAGGTTTTATCCCCCTTCTTAACAGAGTTGGCTATCTTTTCCTCAGTTTGTGCCTTTGCTATTCTGACTGCCTTCCCTGCCTCCTTCTGCTTTAACTGATAAAGTTCTCTGTCCTGCTCATTCTGTGATTCCTTATATTTCCTGAATGCTATCCTTTTCTCCTTAACCGTCCCTGCCACCTCTTTTGAGAACCGTAGTGGTTTTTTCCTTCGTTTTGTTTTATTGATTTGCTTCACACAAAGGCTTGTTGCCTCTGCGATGGCTGTTTTGATTATTCCCCATTGTTCTTCACCCTCCTTCTTGCCCATTTGCTAGTGCTTTTCTAAGGCACTCTCTCATTTCCCAAAGTCAGCCTTCCTAAAGTCCAATACTCTTGTTTTGTATGGCTTGACTCTATGGCTGTGTTTATTACGAACCACACTGTTTGGTGTTCACTTGTTCCCAGATGGCTACCCACTTCTAAATCTGAGATCCTTTCTCCTTCCCCATTTGAGAGTACCAGGTCTAAGATTGCTCCCTCCAGTGGGTTCCAACACTAGCTGTCTGGGGCATGCCCTGTAGGGCATCAGAATGACCCTGCTCTTGGATGTGCCTGCAGCAAAGGTACTCCAGTTAACATCTGGCACATTCAGGTCCCCCATCAACAATATCTCCCCTTTTTCTGCCATTTTAAGGATGTCTTCTGTCATTTCCTTGTCCATTTCCTCCCCCTGAGATGGGGGTCTGTACACAACCCCCATGCAGATTGTGGTGCCATTTTCTGTCTCCAGGGTGACCCATAGTGACTAATCAACTTCCTGTTTACTCTTTAGTTCTGTTGCTTTAATCCCTTCCCTTATATAGAGAGCTACTCCTCCTCCTCTTTTACCCACCCTGTCCCTCCTGTAGACTGTGTAACCTGGTATGTTGACTTCCCACTCGCGGTTCTCTGTGTACCATGTTTCAGTGACTGCCACAATATCTAGGCATCTCTCTTCCATTAAGGCCACTAGTTCAGGGAGCTTGTTGCACAGACTACGGGCATTGGTACTCATCACCTTCCATTTATTTTTTATGGCCTTACCCCTTTTAGCCCCATCCCTGTCCTTAACACCTTTTTCTGCATTTATTCCTGTCCTTGCTCCCTACTGACTTATCTGCCTTGGTGTTTACCTCTCTAACTACTGCGCTTTGTGGGGAGGGCTGGATTTCCCTGTCTTTTCAGTGTCTCCCTTGACTAGTTTAAATGCTTGCCAATGAAGCATTTAAACCTGTCACCTAGAATCCTGATCCCCCGGACAGATGCAGACCATCATGCCAGTATAAGCCTGCATCCTCCAGGTGGCTTCCCAGTCCCCAGTGAAGCCAAAACCTGAGCTCCACACCAGTTTTTCAACCATTCATTGAATCCCATGGTGCGGAATACCCTAGCATCGTCCTTGCCATAGACAGGCAGCACCTCTGAGAAGGTTACCGTACGTGCTACTTGTCTAAGTCCCCTCCCCAACTCCACAAACTCCTCTTGCACCACTCTGATCCCATTTACAGCCAGGTCATTTGTCCCTAGGTGGACAATGACATCCAGCTCCCTCCCTCGTGCAGCTGCTCCTGCGATCCTGAGGATTCGCTTCCTGTCCCTCCAAGCCGTGGCGCCAGGCAGGCACCTTACCTCCCTATCCCCTTCCTCCCCCACGTCTACCCCCCTAATGATTGGGTCCCCCACCAGAAGTTGTTTCCTTCCCCTGTGGAGTCTCGTGCCACCCTCCTGTGGGTCTCCTTTGTGGAGGTTCCCAGCATCCTCCTTGGTCTCCACTGCAGGTGCCTCCATAGAGGAACCACTCTTTGCCAGAACAGCATATGAATTGTGGAAAGCTACAACTGGAGGGATGCACCTCTGTTCCACCACCCTCTCCTTCCCTGAGCCCACCTTGGTCCAACCACTCCTCTTTCTTGGCAACCTCTGAGGTAACGGTGGTGGCCCTGGTGGTCTCTGGGTGGGGGAAGAGGTTTCACGAATCCTAGCCAGGTCAGCCCGGAGACAGACAACCTCCTCCCTCAGACCAGAGAGGTGCCTGCAAACAGGGCAGCATCGCAGCCTCCAGAATGTCTCCCGGAACACTGCTGCTCCACAGCCATTGCACTGCACCACTCCCATCTTAACTTATTTTGTGTCCCCTCTCCTGTTGCTATGTATGCTTATTGTCTCCTCCCTCTATGTATTTTTACACTTACTTTCCTACTGCCTATGTGCCCTTACAACTCTCACCATTCCTGTTCTGGGACAGGAACTGTCTGTAGTCTTCAGTAGTCTCCTTCCTCCGTGTTTGGATTCAGACCTCCAGCAGCCGGTGGGGGGGGGGGGGATAAAGAGTTTTTGGGTTTTCTTTTAGGTTCCTTCAAAGTTGCTGAAACTAATGTGTTTCAGTGATCCTTCCCTTCCTACTGCCAAACAGGAAGTTCCTGTTGTCAGTCAAATTCAGTGACTATAAAACTAGAACTGGCTTTGGGTGGGAGGGTGTAGGGGTGTTAAGGAGGGAAATTAGTAAAAAATCTGTAGTTCTGGACTTCTTTTTCTTGCTCTGCTACCAGTTCTCTTCTGCCAGAAACAGCCGGAAGCTGTAATTAGAGACAGCTGCTTTTGTACACCTAAGCTGCTAAGCCACACCCCCAATTAGATTCACTCTGCTCTCAGTAAATTAAGGTGATACTGCCCCCTTCCTCAGAAAAAACACTTTTTTTTTTTTTTTTTACTTAAATGAGACCCCCTTCTTCTAATAAAGCATATGTTTGCTTAATCCAAACAGGTGCTACTACTGCTGAGACAGAAGTGATTAATTAGTAAAAAATCTGTAGTTCTGGACTTCTGTTTCTTGCTCTGCAACCAGTTCTCTTCTGCCAGAAACAGCCGGAAGATGTAATTGGAGACAGCTGCTTTTGTACACCTAAGCTGCTAAGCCACACCCCCAATTAGATTCACTCTGCTCTCAGTAAATTAAGGTGATACTGCCCCCTTCCTCAGAAAAAACACTTTTTTTTTTACTTAAATGAGACCCCCTTCTCCTAATAAAGTATCTGTTTGCTTAATCCAAACAGGTACTACTCCTGCTGAGATGGAAGTGATTAATTAGTAAATAATCTGTAGTTCTGGACTTCTGTTTCTTGCTTTGCAACCAGTTCTCTTCTGCCAGAAACAGCCAACACATTTTTTCCTTTTTCTCTTTCAGGGAGCTGGAGGTACTCTGAGTGGAGTGGGGGGTTGTTTTGGGGGCACTCTCCTGGGATCATCGATGTGTGGGGAGTTTAGCTTCACTATAGTGCGAGTCCCCATGAGGAGTTATAATCTGGGCCCCAGGGGGACCTAGACCTCCTCTTTCCTTTTTGATATGCGGGATGCTGCTTTTTTGGTAGGGCATGTGCATTTGATGCCCTGCGCTGGTTAAAGGGGTGGAAGATCATTATCCCAAAGCCAGAAGTGTTTGAATCTATGATTGTTTAGTTTTCCACCCTGCGGGGACATGGGGAATATATTACACTACCCTTCGTTTGTTTCTTAAAGTTGCTGGGGATGGAAAGTGTGTTGGTGTTCTCGGAAGCTATAAGCAGGGGTGGAGTGAGGTTTATAAGGTTAGATAACGGGGTTCAATACCATCTTTCTTACTCCACTTAATTCACTTTATCATTATCTCGTTGTCATCCTTTCTGGGCTGTGGGGGTGCTCTCGATGCCTGCATCATGGTAGTTGTGACCGTTTGTAGGTTGCTCTATGTCCCCAGGAGAGGGGGCAAGCAACAAGGTGCAGGATTAAATCCAGCACCTCCCTTCGCCACTTTACATTCCCAGAGTGAGGAGCCGTGCCACTATTGAAGCTTTTCATAATTGCATTTTTCCTGTTAGTTCACACTTGGACTGTTTGTGTTCAATTCAATTTCCAAATGTTAAAAATTTGGTTTTGTTATTATAGTATAGATTTTAAGTCCTGGCTGTGTATCTCTTCCTGCTCACACCCCTGGAGGGCCAGTCCTAACTGGGGGGGGGGGTTCCATTGGCATCCCAAACCGTTGTTTTTTTTATTTTATCTTAATGGGTGACTTAGTGGTGACAACTTATAATGTCAGAGGGCTTAATAGTCCAATTAAAAGGGCAAGGGTCCTTCAGGAACTGAGCAGGATGGGTACTCAGATAGCTCTGCTTCAGGAGATTCACCTTACAGACGGCGAACACCAAAAGTTGTGTCACAGCTGCATGGGATAAGTTTATGCCTTCTTTTACTCAGATCACTCCCACCGTAGAGGAACAGCGGTTCTTATCCATAAGTCAGGCCCAATACAGGTTTCCTCCACCCAGACAGACCCAGAGGGGCACTTTGTGGTACTTCAGGCTCACCTGAGGGACATACCCCGCACCATAGCTTGCTTATATGCCCCAAACAATGACGGGGAAGCCGCCTCCTTTTTTAAATGTTTTTTTACAAACATACTTTCAACCACAGATTGGTGCTGTATTCTGGGGGGGCTTCAATGCCTTCTTATCACCCAGTTTTGACAAAAGGAGAGCATCTATCAAAACTAAAATGGGGGAGGGCAGGACACATTCTGCTCTGATGGACCCAAATCTTGGGTCTGGTGGATGTCTGGAGGAGGGTCAATGGTACATCTAGAGACTTCTCACACTTCTCGGACTAGCATAATTGTTACACAAGAATTGATCTTCTACTCCTTTCAGAAGAATGGATGCATGCAGTGCCAGGTTGTCAGATAATGACCCGTACCCTGTCAGACCATGCCCCTACTAGGATGGGACTGACACTCGTACCCTCGACTAGCAACTCCCATTGTAGGATAAATGTAGGCCGTTTAAACAATCAAGACTTTAAGGACCTCATTACCTCCTTGATTCAAGCATGTGATAGGGAGAACCCAGTGGGAGAAACATCACATGCTGTTAAGTGGGATGCCCCGAAGGCAGTCCTTAGGGGCATTATCATAGGGTATGCCTCCAGAGATAAGAAGCATAGGGAACAGAAGAGGGTTGAGTTAGAAGCAGAATTGGAATTTCAACACAAAATTTCTTTTAATACCCAGACACAGAAAATGCTAGCAGAAAAGCGTTTAGCTCTGGAGAACATTCTCGCCTCTCAGATAGAGGCCTCTTACAGAATAATCTGTCAGAATTACTATGAAAATGGGAATAGGGCAGGGAAATTATTGACTGCTAATTTGAGACAACAGCAGGTCAGTAGGTTGGTACCCCAACTTTAGGACCAGTCAGATGGCAATAGAGCAATCCGTCACCCAGAGGCAATCACAAAAGGTTTTGCAGATTTTTACAAGACTTTATATACTCAGGAAGTGATTCCAGATTATGACGCTAAACTCTCAGCCTTCTTCGAAGATCTGGAGTTGAGATCTCTGCCCAAACCGGCAAGCGGTCAACTAGAGAGGGCCTTCACCAGGGGGGAACTCCTGACCTACATTACTACCCTGAAGAGCAGTAAAGCCCCGAGGCCCAACGGCTTCTCTTCAGAATTCTTTAAAACATTTGCAGACCTCCTCATGCCATTTCTGCAACAGGTATTTCAAGAAATTTGAGATGGGGGGAGACCCCCCCCCCATTCCTGGCAACTGGCACACATTTCAGATGTTATTCATAAACCTGGTAAGGACCCCAAGGAGTGTGGATCTTACAGATCCATGTCCCTTTTAAATGCTGATCTTAAAATATTCACAGGCCTGTTGGCCAGCAGACTCCAAACCAAGATCACTACGTTGGTACACGCAGACCAGACAAGTTTCATCTCTGGCCACTATCTTTTTGACAACATTAGGAGATTACGGAATATTATCTCCTCTCAGAGTAAGCAAGACCAACCCAGATTGCCATATCCATGGATGCTGAAAAAGCCTTTGATAGGGTCAATTGGAACTTTCTTACAGCATCCATGGAAAGAATGAAATTCAGCCCCAAATTTTTACACATGATTTCCAGCCTATATTCCCATCCTCAAGCTTTAGTGAGAGTAAATGGCATAAGTTCTCCCTTTTTTCCATTAACGAGGGGTACCCGGCAGGGCTGCCCTCTCTCTCCCCCTACTGTTTGCTTTATGTCTAGAACCTCTTGCCGCCAAAGTCAGACAGACCTTACAAATTTCCCGGGTCATGAGAGGGGGGTTAGAACAGAAAACCTCGTTGTATGCTGATGATTCAATATTTTTTCTCTCTTCTCCAGAGAAGTCAACCCCTGTACTATGTGACATGCTTCATGCCTTTGGGTAGATCTCAGGTTATAAGATCAATTTCTCCAAATCTGAGGCCCTGATTTTGAGTGGCAAGGCACCACGTGGGCTTAGAGACAATTTCCCTTTTAAATGGGCCCCTAAGGGCCAAATCGGGTATTTGGACATTCAGATCTGTGTGGATCTGTCCAAATTATTCTCTCTCAGTTATGGGAAACTGTGGGAGGAGGTTGAGAGGGATCTGGCTAGGTGGCAGTTATTGCCCCTCACATTAGTGGGCCGCGTTTTAGTAATTAAGATGAATATCTTACCACGACTTTTATTTTTGTTTCAGTGCCTTCCGTGGAAACCTCCTGTTGCCTTCTGGAATAAGCTGGTAAAGGTAACCCAGAAGTTTGTCTGTCAGAACAAAAGACCCAGGGTGGCTTTGTGCTTCCTCTCTCTCTTTTGGGAGGGGGGGCCTAGCCCTACCCAGTTTCCATCTATTCTATCTGGCAGCACAAATGGGTCCAGTTTTCACCTGGGCACAACAGTGAGTTGATTCCAGGTGGTATGACTTGGAAAACCAGTTACCAGAGGGGAGACCGCTATACTCCCTTGCATTAGCCACACCACCGCGAGAATATTCCAACCTTATCAAGAACAGGTGGGTTAGAAAGGGGCTTTATGTACTTCGTAAAGTCAAAAAGTTGCTAGGCTCGCCAGAGGCGGTTGGACCCTGGTCCCTTGTCCCTAATCCAACATGAGGCGGACTTTCTCACCCCCCCCCCACCCATGTTACATGCAGGGTTTGTGAGATGGGAGGCACGGGGATCACCCGCTTCTCACAGCTGATTGAGGGGGGGTGACTGTATTTTCTTCTTGCGGGTGAAAGAAAAATTTGGCTGGGGCAATGCAGAATTTCTCAGATACATGCAGGTGAGGCACTTCATACTCTCCCCAGGTCATTTGGAGAGAATAACCAGACCTTACACAAGCTGGGAGAACTTTCTGTACGGAGTGGTCACTATAGCAGCTCCAGTTAAACCAGTGACTAACCTCTACACAATACTCTTGGAGGTGGGGGGGGTTCTTTAAACCATTACAGGCAGGTTTGGGAAAAGGAGACAAATATAGAAATTAGAGAGAGGAATTGGAATTGTAGACTGAAATTTGGTTGGAAGGTAACCTCTTCCTTTGTGTGGCAAGAGTTTTATTGGAAAATTCTCGCCCGCTACTTCCTGGTACCCACAATCACGCAACATTATACAGGTGGGGATACTTCATGCTGGTGGGAGTGTGGGGGGGAGGCAATCATTGGCATATATTCTGGGATTGCCCTAGGTTGGGAGTTTTTTTGTGAACATCTTAGGTGGACCATAAGGGAGATGATGGATGTCGACATCCCAAACACATTTGCAGACTGGATTCTGTGGATCCCTACAGTGTCCCACCTACATGAGGACACTCGTAAGGTGGTGCTTATATTCTAAGCAGTAGCCTTAAAGTGTATCACGGCCCGTTGGCTCAGTAGAGACCCCCCCTACTCTTCAGGATTGGATACGGAGGGTCGAAGAGGCGGTGTTAATGGAATCACTCACAGCCTGGCCGAGGCTTCAGCAGGTGCTCCATACCCTCCGCTGGCAGAAATGGGAGATTTGGAGGTCTCAGTTTAGCTCAAAAGTCCAGCAAGAGTGGTGCTCCTTGAATACTTTCCTTTGCACTGTCCTGCTTGGACTAGGGTTCGCCGATTGTCCTTTGGACAGTTTGTAGAACTGCTCTTCTCTAGCTACATCTTAATCTAGGAGGGGGTTAGTGAAAGTTCCCTTGCGACCATGCCAATAAGCACCTAGTTACAAAGTCTTTGGGACACATGGAGAGTGTTTCACACAGCCAGGACGTGTTTTAATGGCCCAGTTGGGGCCGTAGTTATTTTATATTGTTGGTTCACATCAGTTTATCTCAAGACTGGGCCTTTGTCATTCCTTTTGGAGCTGCCAGCCCTGCTAATAAGTACACATTGGATGCCACAATTGATTGTCTATTTCGATGCATGTGCTTTTCATTTGCTAAGAGCTGATTTTCAAATGATGTATACTTTAATATTGTTATCATTTGTACTCACGCGGTCATCAATTTTTTCTGAATAAAGCTGAGTTGGAGAAAAAAAAAGAAAAAACACCTTTGGCCATACTACATGAAGCCTGGGATTCTCTGCAAACCTCTCACCCACTGCAGCAGGACAGCACCTCTAACCCCTGAATTAGCATCTTAGTTCTACCCTTCCCACAGCGAAAGCCCCACTGTGGAGGATAATTCACACTCTTCCAGCCTGCTGCGGTAACACCTGGGCCTGGGAGGGTAGAAGGGGTGGGGTGGAGTATCCCTGGATGATACAGCTATGAAGGGGTACATCCATGACAGAAAAAGGGTGAAAAATAGAACTGAAATAAAAAAAAATAATCAAAATAGTTATAAGAAGTCACAGTAGGCTACTTCAGACACACAGGACTTCTGAACTTTTTTGAAAGCATCAGTAGTCGGTTCTTACTGGCAGGAGATTGGCACTGCTCTGAACCAATTATTGACACCGGAATTGACCTTATCCCCGCAACTGATACTTTTATATATTGACCTGGACGAAACAGTCCTTCCATCCAAAATATGCTTTACTTATACACTGCAGCTGCAAAGAAAACAATTACCCGGTTATGGTACAGACCGGTTGCCCCTACGCTTGCCCAACGGCAGAGTATTGTAAATAAAATATACTATATAGAGCGTTTAATAGCACTTAATGTGTATCATGACCCATTGGCTCAGTAGAGACCCCCCTACTCTTCAGGATTGGATACAGAGGGTCAAAAAGGTGGTTTTAATGGAATCACTCACAGCCTGACTGAGGCTTCAGCAGGACCTCCATACCCTCCGCTGGCAGAAATGGGAGATTTGGAGGTCTTAATTTAGCTCAAAAGTCCAACAAGAGTCTGGTGCTCCCTGAATACTTTCCTTTGCACTGTCCTGATTGGACTGGGGTTTACCGATTGTCCTTTAGACAGTTTGTAGAACTGCTCTGCTCTAGCTACAGCTTAATCTAGGAGGGGGTAAGTGAAAGTTCCCTCGCAACCATGCCAATAAGCACCTAGCTGGGACACATGGAGAGTGTTTCACGCAGCCAGGATGTGTTTTGATGGCCCAGTTGGGGTCATAGTTATTTTATATTGTTGGTTCACATCAGTTTATCTCAAGACTGGGCCTTTGGCTTTCCTTTTGGAACAGCCAGCCCTGCTGATAAGCACACATTGGATGCCACAATTGATTGTCTATCTCGATGCATGTACTTTTCATTTGCTAAAAGCTGATTTTCAAATGAAGTGTACTTTAATATTGTAATCATCTGTACTCACGTGGTCATCAATTTTTTCTGAATAAGGCTGAGTTTTAAAAAAACAAACACCTTTGGCTATGCTACATGAAGCCTGGGATTCTCTGCAACCCCCTTGCCCGCTGCAGCAGGACAGCACCTCTAACCCCTGAATTAGCATCTTGGTTCTCCCCTCCCCACAGCGAAAGCCCCACTGTGGAGGGTAATTCACACTCTTCTGGCCTACTGAGGTAACACCTGGGCCTGGGAGGGTAGAAGGGGTGGGGTGGAGTATCCCTGGATGACACAGCTACGAAGGGGTACATCCATGACAGAAAAAGGGTGAAAAATAGAACTGAAATAAAAAAAAAAAAATCATCAAAATAGTTATAAGAAGTCACAGTAGGCTACTTCAGACACACAAGACTTCTAAACTTTTTTGAAAGCATCAATAATCATCTCTTACTGGCAAGAGATTGGCACCACTCAGAACCAATTGCTCACACCGGAATGGACCTTATCCCCATACCTGATACTTTTATATATTGACCTGGACAAAACAGTCCTTCCATCCAGAAATATGCTTTACTTATGTAACCCCTAGGTGGCGCTATCCCAAGGGCTACTACCCCTGCCTGCTTGGCTAGTGGCAGGTTAAGGGGCCTGAGTTCTGAAACGAGTGCCTCCACCCAGAGGTCAGGGTTGGTAGTGGTCAAGCTAACCAGGGCACAACCCTCCGGGACACTGTAACCCCCCTCTTTCCTTACTAGTGGCCGGAACAATACACAATAATCACTTTCGCAATACCCCTGATACACCACACAAGTGTCCACACTGTTTGCACTTACCACCAGGGCTTTCCTGTGGCTCAGCCCTGGGGACACCCTGTAAAACAAGGTTATACATAGCAAATAACAGCAGTATGGTACTCTTGCACAAACTGGAACCACAGTCAGGGTAAATGCAAAAAAAGAGTTAGATCTGGTTTATTTAAGGGACTTGAACAAGAGAGGGGCATAATCAGGTTAATTTGCTTAAAGACTCTATCATTCAAACAGTTATGCATTCACTTCAGGGTCCATAAACAGTCACACACCCTGGGTACCCAGATGGAGAATGGTGGGCTAACCAGGAACGTTGCAGCTGGTTGGGGCCCGGTGATGGAAGAAAACAACATGTACTACACACACTAATTGTAATCCGGAGCCAGAGGGGCTCAGTTCGTGAAAAGAAAACAAGACAATCAGATGACACACTTTTAGATTAGGCTGTTGTTGCAGGGGAGCTACCCTGATGATTACTCATGATACCCAAGACTGAACACAGGCTGGACGAAAACTGAGACTGCAGGTGGTTGATTTGGAGTGCCAGAAGAAGCAGGGCCCATACGATTCGCCGAGGCATCATTCCTGTTCAAGCATGGAGCAGGTTGCTGATCCCCAGGCAGTTCTCTCATTGATGGCTTTCTTTGTGCAGCGGGTAGTCTGACTGGGCCAGTGTGGCAAGGCCCCGGCCAAATGGAGACAGATTCGGATACAGTCCATTTTGGGCTGGATACAGCTTCCAGCAAGCAGAACACAGTTCACACAGTTGGGAACCAAATCACAACCCACTAACAACTCACAGCACATTTACATGTAAGGAAATTCTACTGTACCAGGCAAACCGCTCTCCGGTCATGATTGCAGAGTCTCTGCACAAACCAGGGATTCAAAAGCAGCTGGAAATCCTGACAAGCTGATCGCATTCAGCAAAATCTTCAGTCTTCTTCAGGTATGAGCCTGGTAAAAAATCAGTGGCTTACTTCATTCTCACATACTTGGATTTAGTCCGAAATAATTCTCTTCTCTCCCTCTCAGGGGCAGCAGGCAAACATGCAAGCCACAACTCAGGCCTTTCCACAGTTCTCCAGTGCAAAACCACTTAGACGGCTGCTTGACTGTCCAAAGCTGTATGTCTCTTCAGCTCCCAACTTAGATCTGACTTAAACAGCAGGCAGCTTGGGGATTTCCCTCAGATCCAAAAGGTTTGGTTGGCTAATTCGGCTGTCCATCAAATCAAGAGCTCTCCCTTCAGATGCAAAAAGGCGCCAAAAGCCCAAAACTACAATTCCTACAGATTTTGACTCCAGACAGCTCCTGTAGTACGACTCCATTTTAGGTCCCACCACAACTGATTGGTCCAATTCGGCTTCGCAGTCCAGCACCAAGATAGTGGAGATAAACAAAACAGTCCTTGCTGCAAAGAAGTCAGGTTAGACAAACTACATTATCATTATCACTCTAAATGGTTTTCAGCAAATAGTTACATCTTTTAACAGAGCTCCCTCTCAGATTACCTATGACTGCAATCCAGGCAGCTCTTAAAAAGAAAGTGCACAGAGGCTATACAGGCACTCTCTGGCAATCACATTTAAACTGTTAAAACGCAGGACACCAGCCTGGCAGTGAGCATTTAGGCAAGCTCAAGGAAGACTTTTTGGGAACCCCCATTTGTAAAGGGGTTACATCCTTCCCTGCCTGGAGAAAACTTGACATCCGCGTCAAGTCTGTACCATCATGCATCAGTTAACATAAACTTATTACTTTACCATACATATTCACTACACTTCATGATACTATATCCATTCTGACAATACATTAGGCATATTTCACACAAGTCAGTTGAACATTAATATACTAAATCGGGCAATAACTTCTTGTACCTTGAACAATGCAAGAGGGGGGCCCTTCCCTATCAGCTAACTTGGGGCTGGATGGGGCAGAGTCACCATGCTGAGAGGGCAGAACAAGTAACCTGGAATGGGCCGTCAAGCTCAATTTGGGCAGTGAGCTTGGTGAAACATAAACACCTTTGTGAACTACCTGGAGAGGCAAGTCCACAGGCTTCCCCGGAGAATCATAGCTGAAACGCAATACTGGCTTGACAGCTTGGCCAGTCTTTCTCTTGGAAACAACCACAGTCTCTGTACTTTCAGCAACAGCCTTGGGGCTTTCATCACTTGTGAGGGGTACCTCTGCCTAGGTAGAAATGTCCAAACTTGGAGCACTGTCAGCTCCTTGCTCTGTAGACTCTGTTTCTACAACACTTTGCTCATTTTGAAGAGGCCCTGGTACTGAAGGGGGTTATCAGCACTCTCTTAGTGTTCTTCAAGTTCTAGCATGTCACCAGAAAGACTCATTCCATCAGCCCCTCCCTCAGGCAAATCATACAGTTCCACAATACACAGAGACTCAGCATCTTCAGACGTGATACTTTGCACTTCACTTTCAGGGAGCATTGGCTCCAAGGACAAAGCTAGGGGGTTAGGCAGTCCAGAAGGCCCAGCTTCATCCCCACAATTAATCATGGGGTTACCTCGAAACAGCTGACTTAGTTCATAAGAGGGGTAACAGGCATAGTCGCACTCATTTTCATCAGAAGTGGACTGACAGTCACTATCATTCTGGGCCTGCTGCGGAGAAAACCTTAAATCTGTGACCACTGGGGTAGGTTGACTCTGTCTCTTTCTTGCAGCAGCACAAGTCACCTGCCCAAGGGACTCAATTTCTGGGGGGTTCAGCCTCAATCAAGACCTGGCCAATAGGTAGCAAGTGGTTACGGTACATGGTCTTGACAGCTCTGGAGTTGTTCTCTGGGCCCACCTGGTACACAGGTAAATCATCCAACTTTCCAACTACTACATGGGGAAGATGGTGCCACTGATCAGCAATTTTGTGTTTACTATGCAGTCCCACACTGCGTAACAACACACGGTCTCCAGGTCGAAGCTCTTGAGCCTTTACTTTTTGATCATTCCTCTCTTTATTGGCTAGATTTCTCTTGGCAGCCATTGTCTGGGCCAGTTGATAGGCACGGTTCAATTGAGCTTTCAGGTTTTGTACATAATGCAAGTAGTTTTCGGTTCAGAACCTGTCTGGAAAGACTCCAAAACAGACATCAACGGGCAGCCAGGCTTCTCTCCAGACATAGAGGCAGTAGGGAAGGGCCAATAACAACATTTTCATGCAATTGTGTGCGTGTACCAAGGTGCTAATCTGCTGACTCCATTTATGCTTGCCTTTTGGGTGGAGGATATCCAGCCTGTCTAGAAGGGTGCGGTTAAAAAGTTCTGGTTGAGGGTCTCCCTGCTGGTGACAGGGGGTGGTTCTTGACTTTCGCACCCCCATAGAGAGAGAGCATTTCTTTGATTAGTCGACTCTCAAAGTCTCTGCCCTGGTCCAGAGTGGATCCGCTGGGGGGCACCATAATGGGCAAAGAAATTTTCCACTAGTACCTTGGCCACCGTAGATGCCTTTTGATCTTTGGCGGGAAAAGCTTGGGCATACCGTGTGAAATGATCTATAACCACTAACACATTGCCAATGTTCCGCTGATCAGGTTCTAAACAAAAGAAGTTTATGCAGACTAGTTCCATGGGGGTGCTGTTAGTAATATTAACAAGGGGGCAGCCCTCTGAGGCAGGGCTTTTCTTTGCAGGCAGCGAAACATCAGCTCCCATTTTGGGCCAGTAGAAGCGAGATCGTACCAGGTCAAGGGTTCTGTCACTACCGAGGTGCATAATGTGATTGTGGAGGGACCTCAGTACCAAACCTTTAAAGGCCATGGGCAGGACCAATTGTTGCTTTTCTACTTTGCCACTATGATCTACTCTTTATACAACAACTGATTGAGAAATTTCAATCTGGGGCCTTCTTTAAACAATAAAGCAGTTTGCAAGTCAGTGGAACATAACTTAGACACATCTTTCCCCGTACGCAGGGCATCAAGTGCTTGCTGAATCATAGGATTTTGGGACTGAGCCCACTGAATGCTGTCATTGTCAAATTGAGGTAGTGCACTAATATCGAGAGCAGAGAAGTGGCAATAAGCAGCTGGTATGCAGGTGTCAGAAGGGCCCAAGCAATCTACTAAACAGTCCAGCATGTCCGCAAACATCTGTTCATCTCTATCAAACTTTTGGCACAATGCTCGAATGTCAGGTTCAGACAGCCTGACCCAATCACTCTTGGAAGTGGGCCTTCGTGATAGGGCATCAGCATCAATATGGTTCAGGCCCAGTCTGTATTCAACAGTATAATCATAGGTTGATAATGCAGAAAGCCACCGATGCCCAGTGGCATCCAACTTAGCTGAAGTCTGTACATAGGTCAATGGGTTATTGTCAGTCTTCACCAATATCTGCCCCTTAGAGGTATTCATGAAACTGGTCAATGATGGCCCATTTTAGCACAAGGAACTCCAACTTATGCACAGGGAAGTTTCGTTTGGACAGGGTCAAGCTCCTACTGGTGAAAGCTACTGGTCTCAGGCCATCCTCATGGTCTTGATACAGCACCGCTCCTAGACCCTGCAGACCAGCATCTGTATACAGCACATAGGGTTTGGTGGGGTCAGCATAGGCGAGGATGGGGGCGTGGGTGAGCTGGTATATGATCTCATGGAAGGCTGCTTCACAGTCGAGTGTCCAGCGGGCCTGAAGAGTTCCCCTGGGTGGAAGTATACTTTTTCTGGTTCTTTAATGGCCCCTTTTTATGTTTGCTTGTGCGCATGTGCAAGCAACATTATGTGACAGCTTAGGAGAGAAGCAGATTGTGGAGGCGCGGATCTGTGGCAGCCAAGAGAGGCACAGCATTTGGGGGCTTGGCAGTGGTGGGCCAATGGAGGCACAGTGTGCTGATGACACTGGCTTCCAAAAGTGCCACCAAGTTCTAATGTTTTCGCCGCAGCAATCAGGGGCCACCTCGTCATTGCAGCGTCAGCCATTCCGCTGCAATGAAGGAGTGACCCGTCATTGCTGGGCGGAAATTGCTGACTGTAGTATTGTTTCTGAACATGGCGGGTGGCTTGCTGTCTGTTCACAAACAATATTAATTATCCCCACTGCCGAGGGGTGCCCAATCCCATCGGCGGCAGTGACTCCACAACAGTAGTGGTTGATGTCGGGGCCCCAACCCATCGGCTTCAGTCCCTCCTCCTAGTTAAAATTGCAGACGGGGAGCCCCTCCCATCAGCATTCTGTCTCCCTCCCAGTTTGTTTTGCCAATGAGGGAACCCACTCCCCGTCAGCATAATGCCCCGAAAACCCAGTAGATTTGTGCGAGGGGTGCCCAATCCCCATCAGCTACAGCTGCCCCAAAAAAACACTCTGTTGGCATGCTGGGGCCCACACAGTGTGCCACATGCCCCTGTAAAAAAAGCCCATGATGTTTTTTTAACCTGTGAAAAAGAAATGATCCCTCACGGTCTCCCTGCCCCCTCCCACAACCCGCGCCCTCACACTGTGCACCCTGCCTCCCCACAACCCCCTCACCCCATACTTACCTCTGGAGTCTGGCGTGACGATCTTCTGTGGACCGGGAACACGTCTGCACTCTTCAAAGCCGACCACGAACTGAGGAAATGCCAGTAAACTGAATAGTGTCATAAATATATATATTTTTTTTAACTTTGATGCATATCTCGGGCATTTTTTGGAATTTTGGCACCAAATTTTCTACATGGGTTTTTTGGGACCCCTCCTCATAAATTCAGGCACTGTCATGGTATTATTCGGTCCCGGAAGGTGATTTTGTGGTCACTGCACGGAATCACCTTTCGGGACCAATTAACCAAATGACAGTGCCAGTGTTCATGAGGTGGGCTCTCAAAAAGTGTATGTTGAAAATTTGGTGGAGAAAAATCCCAAAAAATTACTGTTTTATGAGTATGTGATGCTCAGTTGCTACGCATGCTCATAACTTCGCGAATTTGCAATATTTTCACTCCACATTTACAACATTGCCATTTTTCTGCAGCTCCTTATGAACAGTACAGCTGTAATTTCTTACATTCTGGCTAAAATGTGTTTTCGCACTTCTGGCGCAGAATAGCGCAGTCGCTGTGGGAAATCTATGTTCAGGACACATTACGAAAATGACAGTGACACTGTTCATTACCAGAGGTCCTAAAATGCCTATGTTGAAAATTTGGTGACGAAAGTCTATAAAATTACTGTGTTACGAGCGTGTGCTGCGCAGTTTCCACGCACGCTTGTAACGTCGCACATTTGTAATATTTTCACTCCAGATTTTCAGCATTGCCATTTTCTGCACCTCCTTATGAACAGTACAGCTCTCATTTTTCACATCATGGCCAAAATGTGTTTTTGCACTTCCAGTGCAGAATAGCGCGGTCGCTATGGGAAGTTTGTGTTGGGGACATATTATGAAAATGATAGTGACACTGTTCTTTAGCAGAGGTCCTAAAATGCCTATGTTGAAAATTTGGTGACAAAAGTCCATAAAATGCCTATGTTACGAGAGTGCATTACGCAGTTTCCACGCACGCTCGTAACTTACCACATTTGCAATATTTTCACTTCAGAGTTTCAACATTACCATTTTTAAATCCATGTTCAGGACACATTATCAAAATCACAGTGACACTGTTCATTAGCAGAGCTCCTAAAATGCCTATGTTGAAAATTTGATGACAAAAGTCCATAAAATGACTGTGCTACGAGCATGCATTACGCAGTTTCCACGCACGCTCGTAACTTTGTAGCACTCCAGATTTTCAACATTGCCATTTTTCTGCACCTCCTTATGAACAGAGCAGCTGTCATTTTTCACATCCTGGCCAAAATGTGTTTTTGCATTTCCGGCGCAGAATAGCGCAGTTGCTGTAGGAAATCATTGTTCGGAACACATTACAAAAATCAAAGTGACACTGTTCATTAGCAGAGGTCCTAAAATGCCTGTCTTGAAAAGTTGGTGATGAAAGTCCATAAAATGACTGTGTTAGAAGCGTGCGTTGCGCAGTTTCCACATACGCTCATAACGTCGCACATTTGTAATATTTTCACTCCACATTTTCAACATTGCCATTTTTCCACACCTCCTTATGAACAGTACAGCTGTCATTTTTCACATGCTAGCCAAAATGTGTTTTTGCACTTCCAGCGCAGGATAGCGTGGTCTCTGTGGGAAATCAGTGTTCGGGACACATTAAGAAAATCACAGTGACACTGTTCCTGAGCAGAGGTCCTAAAATGCTTATGTTGAAAATTTGGTGATGAAAGTCCATAAAATGACTGTTATGCACATGCTTTGCGCAGTTGCCACGTATGCTCAGAAGTGCGAGCATTTTTAATATTCCCATTACAAATTTTCAACATTGCCATCTCTTCACACCTCCCTATGGATGGTACAGCTGTCATTCTTCACATCCTGCCCGATCTGTGTTTTCATACATCTGGCACAGAATGGCACGGTCGCTGTTGGAACTCAAAGTTCGGGACACATTAACAAAATCACACTGCCACTCTTTGTGAGAAGAGGTCCCAAATGCTTTCATGAGGTGGGATCATAAAAAGGCCATGTTGAAAATTTATAGTGCAAATACCAACAAACGCCTGGGGCATTAGGGTTTCTAACCATAATGTCCCACCCTGTACAGACTGACCGGCATCGTGGTGTGTCTTTGGATTGCCAACTGTAATGCTCATGCCATCCACCCCACCCCCAGCCAGTGACAGGCATCGAGGTGTACCTTGGACTCTTCGGCCCCAGAGTTCACCCCATTCTCCTATATTGCACCCATTTCAGCATATGTCCTTATGGAATAGGGTGACTGTAAAGCCGAACACCCCAAGGCACACCTCAACACGTGTCAGTGTCTGTAGGATAGGGTGAGGTGACATGGCATGAACATCATGGGCGATGACCCAAACACATACCCCTATGCCTGTCCATCTCTGCGGGCTGGAGGTGGGGTTGGCGTGAAGTTCAATACTTCACTGCCATTCCTATTCTTCAAGTGTCTAACTCCTGCATTTCTAATGCTAATACCAGCAAGCAAACATTCGGCATTGACAAATGTTTGTTTGTATTTACGATTGGTAGGAGTGTAACCCTGGGTAAGGTTCAAGAGTGGAGGAATCACCTTGGAATAGTCTTTTATGAACCTGCGGTAGTAGCCACAGAACCCCAGGAAACGTAGTTCTTTCAGATTATGGGGCTGTGGCCAAGTAGTCAGTGCTTCAACCTTACTGGGATCAGTCTCTATCCCCTTTTGTAGATACTATGTTCCCCACATACTTCATGAAGGTTTGGAAAAACTGGCACTTGTCAATGGATAGCTTGAGGCCGAAGTCTTCTAGTCAGTCGAGGACTTTAAACAGTCAGTTCTTATTCTCCCCTAAGGTACTCCCAAATACAATGACATCGTCCAAGTACACCAGGCATTACAGCAAATTCATATCTCCCACCGCACATTCCATCAGTAGCTGAAAGGTGGCCGGGGCACCCGATATCCCCTGTGGCATCCTCAGAAACCCGTAGAACCCCAATGGACAGATGAAGGCTGTTTTCTCATGGTCTTCCGGGGCCATCGGAATCTGGTAGTATCCACTGCAAAGATCCAACACTGAGAACCATTTGCTCCCATTCAAGCCGTCCAGGGCATCTTGTATACGAGGCATAGTGTATTGGTCTGGGATGGTCTGCCAGTTTAGGGTTTAATAATCAATGCACATCCTCACAGACCCATTCTTCGTCCGCACAACCACAATGGGAGAGGCGTATGGGATCCTGGATTCTTGTATCACGCCAGCAATGAGCATTTCCTGCAGGTGTCTTCTCACATCATCTATGTCTGCTGGGGCTAGGCGTCGGAACCTCTCTCGAAATTCATTGTGCAGGTGTATGTGTGTAATGCCCCAAAGTTGGGGCATCCCAGTAAGAAAAATAAAACTTCGGGGGGTTCTAAAATACCCCAGGGGTCTCTCTTTGTGTGCATAGCAAAACGTTAGGAAGGGCTTTTGGTATGCAAAGTAAATGTTTTTTCTCCTTGCTGCCTGCCTGCTCCATTCCACCCCCCCTCCCAGAGCAAACACCAGGAGAATGGGCACCCACGCAACAGGTTCGCTACCACTGGCCTGCGCGTGGTGCCTCCCTCAGGTTCTTAGAGTTTGCTGGGTGTGAGCTCGGGGTTCGAGAATCGGAACCCCGAGCGCTTTTGAAATAAAGGGGTGTCCGTTTTTAAAAAAAGAACAGTTAACAGTCAAGAGTTGTTGTTGCTGGACTGTGGAGTTGAGAGGATCACAGGAGCGTGACAGTGACTTGTGGCTTACCTGGGGTCGTGTAGCCGGTCCTGTTGACTCCGTGGTGAGTCCCCTCCTCCAGTCCACTGTGTCCTTCTCTTGCTGCCGAGTCCGGCGGGCCCCCCCCCGGAAAGAAGAATTTGCCTGTTCACCGCGCGTTGGGCTGTATAGCCCCTCTGTTTATTTATTTTGCCCTTCCCCTTTTGTTTCAGTTTGCCCCGGTCCCCCTTTCGGCAGCTCTGCCAGCCGCATCACGTTGCTCTCTCTCTCTCAGTCAGCCTTCTGAGGCCCCCAGTCATCTCTCCAGCTGCCTGAATCAGTCCCTCCCTCTGCCAGCATACCTCCCGCTTCCCAGTCGCCTCCCGATGCTCCTTCCTACTTTGGAGCGGTGAGTCGGCGGCAACACATGTTGTGCTGACCGCACATTTCTGGGAGACTGTGTTTATTTATTTGGAAAAAGCACATTAGGCACATAGAAGTGACGGGCGCTCACAGGTGCACGGGTCAGGAGGACCCTCGTATTTTAATATTTAGAGAGGGTTAGCGACGCCCACAGGAGTGGCTTAAAGGCAAGGCCAGTACAGCAGCCTAATAAATATGTATTAGGGGGCAGAATTTGGGGTGGTGATGAGTTATAGAGTGACAGCAGCTCTCAGAGAGCTCCAGATTTAAAGGGGCCCGACCATATTTTTTTTCTCTTGCCTAATAATTATTTAAATGGGCGATTCAGGCCCAGTATAGAGTGGTGCACCAGGCCCAGTTTTAAGAGGCCTATCAGGCCCAGGGTTTAATGGGGCAATCCAGGCCCATGATAAAGAGAGTATCAGACCCACTGTATTTAGGGCATCCGGCCCGGTTTATTGTAGGGCGTCAGGCCTGAGGTAAATGTAGGGCATTAGGCCCGAGGTAAAGCAGGGTTCGAGGGAGGCCCCCGGCCTAGTATAATAGGGCAAGCTAGCCTAGTGGTACTAAGGGAGGCCCCGGCCTAGTGTAATAGGGCAAGCCAGCCTAGTGGTACTAAGGGAGGCCCTGGCTTAGTGTAATAGGGCAAGCCAGCCTAGTGGTACTAAGGGAGGCCCCGGCCTAGTATAATAGGGCAAGCCAGCCTAGTGGTACTAAGGGAGACCCCGGCCTAGTGTAATAGGGCAAGCCAGCCTAGTGGTACAAAGGGAGGCCCCGGCCTAGTGTAATAGGGCAAGCCTGCCTAGTGGTACTAAGTGCTTCCTTAGCCAAAACGTTCAGGGGTAGCCAGATCCTAGGTAGGAAGACCCTACATTTAGGAAAAAGGGGTTTATCCAAGGGTGCTCAGTTTGCCTATATTGTGAAGCTATTGCAACAACTGTACTGCCTATCCAATGGTTATTGCTAAAATACCTGAAAGACTGTGAACTTGCTAGGAAGCACCAGGACCATATTGTATTGGATTGTGGCTATCTATTGTCCTAAGTATCTGAACTATTGCCCTAAGTATCTGAACTATTGCCCTAAGTATCTGAGCTATTGCCCTAAGTATCTGAACTATTGTCCTAAGTATCTGAGCTGTTGCCCTAAGTATTTGAGCTGTTGTCCTAAGTATTTGAACTGTTGTCCTAAGTATCTGAACTATTGCTGTAAGTACCTGAACTATTGTTCTAAGCACCTGAACATTGGCCCCGCCAGTAGTAATTACCCCTAAATTTATAATTTGCCCTTTCCCCGGCAAATTATTGTATCGTTCCACAGTTCTCTTGGCATCTTTCAGCTACATCATTACCAGTGTATGAGGACAGTCTCAATCTTCTACCACACTGCAGTCCCATAGTGTGGTCTGTAATACCACATACTCAGAATCAGTCTCTACTCAGAAGAAGACGTCTTCTCAGCATCCTTCACTTCTGTGGGATCGTCCATCAGCTCATCACTTCCGTCTGTGTCGTCCGCCGAAATCGAGTCCATCGCCAGTCATGCCAGAAGTCGTACCCGCCGTTTCCTGTTTTCACAGCTCGAAGGGACGTCTGCCGAAACGCATCATGACAGCCGTGCCAGTGTCGTTTCGTATGGTTCCTGTTCCAGATGTCCTGAAGCTGGTCGCCCTCTACAGAAGAGTGTGCTCATCCGGGAGAACCTGGTCTGCGCCGCTCCTGGTCCTTCGCCGAGAGTCGAGTCCGTCGAAGCCCAGTAAGGGACGCACCCGCTGTTTCTTTGTTTTTTGTGTTAGTTCTGATCCTAGGATTGTAGAATCAACCATCATCTCTGCAGATTCTTCTGGTTCCTGGTCCTGTCAGAAATCCTTCCGAGTTTAGCTGGCCCTTGGAGAGCTGCAGCATCCTTCAGGTTGTGGTAGTCCTTCATTTGGATTCGTCGCCACACAGGTCCTGATCTCTCTCTTCATCCTTGACAACCCTGAGAGTGGGTTTCGGCTGAGGAACCCTTGTTCTCAGTAGGAATCTGACAGCCCATCAGTGGGTATTCCAGGAACCAGCTGCTCTGGTTCCCCATTCCGGCAGCCTCGGAGAGAGTGGGTTTTGCCGAAGAATCTTATGGTCTGTTTAACAAACCTCTCACTACCCAGTGGCCTTGACAAGGTCCCTGCTGAGAATTATATTAGCAATTATTGTTCTGTTTGCTTGCCCCTTCATAGCTACCATCGCAGATCGACGGTGTACACGAAGACGTCGGATCTCTGGACTCTTGTAACATCTAGACTCTGATGGAAGTGTGTAGTGATGATTACCCTAATACAGTTCTGAGTGGCTTTTGTCATCTGTTTCTCACCTAAGGTTATCGAATTGTAGAATAAGTTTAGAATAATAGTGGCAGTAGGCCTCTAGTCTATTCTTGTGGTAATAATCTTAGTAATCATAGATAAAGTATTTCCCTGTTTATTGCCCTATTGTTCTCGGGCAACCCCTCCTTTCTCTTGTGACTGTGTCTCCCTTCCCTCTGGTACAAAATAAACGCCCTGTGGGCATTGAATCACTAAGTCGACTCCTGCCTCTCCTTGTCTGGGTAACGGTTATCTTATCCACAATAATTCGGACCTTGGTGTCTCACTCATCTCTTTTCACCACCTCTAGAGCAGAGTTCTATGCAGGGCACCTCTAGTCCATCACAGGGCTAGGACATGTGATTCTCCGCACCCTGGACACATCCCACATCCCATTCCTTCAACGGAAACACTTGGTCTCTCTGGGCAAGTCTCTTACTAATTCTAGCCTTTCATTCAGCTGGCAACAGGGAGTCACAAAAGTCAAACAAGTCTGGGGTCACTCTCTCCTTCTCACCAGGATGATTGTTGCTGAGCAATACTGCAGTTCCTGCACAGCGTACCATAGTTAGGGTACACCCTCTGTTCACCCAGATCTCCCGATCTGACACATTATGAATATGGACCATCTCTTGTCATGCATAGACATGGGCATGAGCAGGCAAGATGCTGGGCTTGACCAATAATCCTTCTGGCAATTTTCCATAGCTTGGCGCATTCAACATCAGTATTTTGTTCTTGACATCTTTCCGGGGGCGGACCTCCTCTTGAATGGTACACTGGGGGTTTGGGGCCAGTACCATTGAATCGGGATCCTTCTTTTACACAATCCCCACCATTTCATCCTGGTCTACTTCCTTAGGTTTCTGTTGCAAATCATAGGCCCTCTTGATCAGAGATGGACTTCTCAGGGCCCTCCCAGTCTGTCACCCTTGTTTCTCGTGACAGAGTTGCACCAGTCTCCCAAACACATGAGCATTTTTCCAATTAACAGGGGAGCCCCATCATACAGTCCGGTGGGGGGACACACTAGGGCCAGTGTCTCTACTTGCTCCTCTATGCCAGTGACAGTTGCAGGAAAAGACAACCAGAGGTGGGCATATCCTAGATATAGATAAGACTTATCGCTCAGCCCCCACACATGTAGGCCTTTCAGGGATTGTAAGGGCACATCAGATGAGTGTTTGTCATACCAGTCCTGAAACACAATGATCACTTGCGACCCACTGTCAAGCACAGCCCGAGTAGGAGTACCATTCACAGCCACATTAGTCTCCATTGAAGGGCCCACCATCTTGGACCAGTCTGGAGGGACAACAGCAGGGGTCTGGACAGATGATGTAGCCACAGAGGGGTTTGAGTTAGGATGGCCAAAGCTTTTACTGTGGTCATTTCGTGCACTCCTTGACCACTGACTTGTTTTCTGAAGTTCTCCTTGAAGCTGGTCCTTCTGAGACTGGCATTCCCTCTTCATATGGCTATCCTTGCTGCAACTGTGACAAATGATACACTCTCGGGGCATCCTTGGGGAAAACATAGCAGGGGATGTTGGAGCATTGACAGGAGGCTGTGATCTGACTTCTGCGGGTAGTGTACCATGTCTCAAAAGTTCCTTTAGGGTGGCAGTCAATTCCTTGAGCTCAGCCGAGAAGCCACCCCAATAGAGGATGCCTGAAAGTGCACCCCTACCCCAATAACAGTCACATTCTGACAGAGACCAGGGTCTCTGTCAGCAGGGGATACCTCAGCAAGCGCACCCAGTTGTGCTTTTCTGACTTCCTTCAGCAAGTCCTCTCCCCAACGTTTGGCCCACAGTGGGACACTCTTAGTGGTCTCCATTTCTGAAGTGCCTTCTGGTGCCATGATCACTTGAGCTGCACTCACTCAATAATTACAATCTCCCTCTTCACTTTCTACCTCCCGGAGTTCTTTAATCAAGTCACAGTAGTCAGGTGGGTTATCTCTCCTAGCCTGGAGCCTTAACTGGATGATCAGCAGTTTAGAATGCGTGGTATGTTGCAGTATGTGCCCCAGTCTCACACAGTTTAAATCTCTAGAGGCTACCCCACCTTTCCAGTAAACTTTCTGCAGAGCTCTTTCTAGATGAGTAACATACACAGACAAACTTTACCCCTTCCATTGCTTGGTACCTTGGAATTTCCACAGTCTCCCCTGACTCAATGCTCCCAAAATTGTCTTCAAGTACAGATAGGTACTTCTGAGCAGCTGCATCAGGGTTCGTGGACCTCAAAAATTTAATGGCTTCAAGAGCGGGGCCCCTCAAACTTTCTATGATTCTTTTCCGCTTCTCAGCCTCTGCACACTGCCACTCGGGTACCAAGGGGGCAACATAGTCGATCCAGGTCTCTCAGTCATCCTCCCCATGGGGGGTTGGGAGGGTGCCCGAGAAGATTCTCAGCTTTCGATAGGAGTCATGACTAATGGCAGGTACAGCTATAGGGGTCAGCATTGGCATGGGCACAGAAGGTGGCGCAGTAAAAGGTGCTGGAGTCAGAGGGGGTGTTAGGGAAGGAACACCCCCAGTTGGCAGGAATAGTTTCTTAAAAGTCCTCTATGGTTTTCCCTTCCTCCAGCAACAACTTAGCAAATTTCTCCTCAAATGTCTCAGATAATGGTGGTAGCTCATCCTCCCCAGGGTCTTTACTGTCTTTTGTTATCACTCTTCAGGTAGCTGAAACCCCTTCTAGGGCAATAGTCTGTGGCACTTTAGAGCTGTCCTCAAGGTCACTACACTATACTAAGGCTATGAAAGTTTGGGCGATCAGATCAGCCTGTCGACCCACCACCACAGGGATTTTTAAACATTCAGCTTGGAGAGTACTCCCTCTACAGTGTCCTTACTGGTACCTAGGGGAATATCCAGTATAAGCAGAGCATTTTGGGGGTTGATCTCCTGCCCAGTACACCACCCCCACCAACTGGTATACAGCCATTTCTGCTAGAGTAGCCATTAATCTTTAACAATAATTCGTAATGTTTGGCCACTAGAAGGCACAAAATCCCAGCGGTGAGCCTCCAAGATGTAACCTCTAGGTGGCGCTATCCCAAGGGCTACTACCCTTGCCTGCTTGACTAGTGGCAGTTTAAGGAGCCTGAGTTCTGAAACGGGTGCCTCCACCCAGAGGTCAGGGTTGGTAGTGGTCAAGCTAACCTGGGCACAGCCCTCCAGGACACTGTAACCCCCCTCTTTCCTTACTAGTGGCTGGAACAATACACAATAATCACTTTCACAATACCCCTGATGCACCACACAAGTACCCACACTGTTTGCACTTACCACCAGGGCTTTCCTCTGGCTCAGCCCTAGGGACCCCTTGTAGAACAAGGTTATAAAGACTCCATCATTCAAACAGTTATGCATGCACTTCAGGGTCTATAAATAGTCACACACTCTGGGTACTCAGATGGAGAATGGTGGGCTAGCCAGGAACGTTGCAGCTGGTTGGGGCCCTGTGATGGAAAAAAACAACATGCACCACACATACTAATTGTAATCCGGAGCCAGAAGGCTCAGTTCGTGAAAAAAAAACAACAAGGCAGTCAGATGACACACTTTTAGATTAGGCTGTTGTTGCAGGGAGCTACCCTGATGATTACTCACGATACCCAAAACTGGACCCAGGCTGGACGAAAATTGAGACTGCAGGTGGTTGATCTGGAGTGCCAGGAGAAGCGGGGCCCACACGATTCACCGAGGCGTTGTTCCTGTTCAAGTGTGGAGCTGGGGGGGCTGATCCCCAGGCAGGTCTCTCATCAATGGCTTTCTTTGTGCAGCGGGTAGTCTGGCTGAGCCGTATGGCAAGGCCCCGGACAAATGGAGACAGATTCGGATACAGTCCATTTTGGGCTGGATACAGCTTCCAGCAAGCAGAACACAGTTCACACAGTGGGGAACCAAATCACGACCCACTAATAACTCACAGCACATTTACAAGTAAGGAAATTCTACTGTACCAGGCAAACCGCTCTACAGTCACGATCGTAGAGTCTCTGCACAAACCGGGGATTCAAAAGCAGCTGGAAATCCTGACAGGCCAATCGCATTCAGTAAAATCTTCGGTCTTCTTCAGGTATGAGCCAGGTAAAAAATCAGTGGCTTACTTCATTCTCACAAACTTGGATTTAGTCCGAAATAATTCTTTTCTGTCCCTCTCAGGGGCAGAAGGCAGACATGCAGGCCACAACTCGGGCCTTTCCACAGTTGTCCCGAGGAAAACCACTCAGACGGCTACTTGACTGTCCCAAGCTGTGTGCCTCTTCAGCTCCCAACTTAGATCTGAATTAAACAGCAGGCAGCTTGGGGATTTCCCTCAAATCCAAAATGTTTGGCTGGCTGATTCAGCTGACAGTCAAAGCAAGAGCTCCCCCTTCAGTTGCAGAAAGGCGCCAAAAGCCCAGAACTACAATTCCTACAGATTTTGACTCCAGACAGCTCCTGTAGTCCAGCTCCATTTTAGGTCACGCCACAACTGATTGGTCCAATTCGCAGTCCAGGACCAAGATAGTGGAAATAAACAAAACAGACCTTGCTGCAAAGAAGGCAGGTTAGACAAACTACATTATCATTATCACTCTAAATGATTTTCAGCAAATAGTTACATCTTTCAACAGAGATCCCTCTCAGATTACTTATGACTGCAATCCAGGCAGCTCTTAAAGAGGCAGTGCACAGAGTCTATTCAGGCACTCAGGGAGATGAAGAAGATGGGTCGGAGATTAGAGCGCTGCTGGAGAAGATCCTGCCTGGAGGCGGACAAACTGGTTCTGCGTGCGCATTATAGTGCGTACCATGAGGCAATCAACCGTAAGAAGGCAGTGTTCCTGTCTAGGGAGCTTGCTGCAGGGAAAAACTGACCAGCTTTACTCTTCCGGACTGTGGACGGGCTTCTTCATCCTGCCTGTCTGCAGCCCAGGAGGTTTTTTTCTAATTTAGATTATGAGGTGTTTGCTCGTTTTTTTTTTGGACAGGGTGTCCTCGATCCGGCGGGTGGCTTCTTCAGCTAGTAATATTATAGCTGACAGTGGTCGCCTGATGTGTCCTGAGAGCACTCCACCTAGTTGGGAAGAGTTTAGACCAGTGGAGGCTAGTGAGGTTATTGAGGTGGCAGCCAATATGAAGCATACCTTTTGTGTGAATTGGACCCTGTGCCAACACATTTTTTAATGAGATGCGTTGACTCTGTTGGCCCGGTGTTTGCCTTGATTTTACGGTGCTCCCTTTCTGAGGGGGTCTTTCTGGATACCTTGAAGGAGGCTCTGGTGAGACCCCTCTTAAAGAAATCATCTTTGGACCTGGAGATCAAGGCGAATTACCGTCCTATATCCAACCTTCCATTTTTGGGGAAGGTGGTGGAAAAGGTGGTAGAGCTTCAGTTGGAAGAGCATCTCTTGACTCACGAGTTGTACGAACCTTTCCAGTCGGCATTTCGGGCTAGACATAGCACAGAAACTGCACTTGTTCGGGTGCAGAATGATCTCCTCAGGGCAAGAGATCGGGGGGACAGGACAATTCTTGTTCTCCTTGCTCTCTCTTCTTCATTTGACACTGTGGACCATTGTGTGTTGCTTGTCCGCCTTAGGGAGCTATGTGGACTCACCGGTACTGTCATCAACTGGTTTGAGTCCTTTCTTACCAACAGAAGGCAACGGGTTATGATGGGGAATTCTTCATCTATACCAGTCTTCTATTTTGTGGAATCCCTCAAAGGATCGGTACTGGCCCCAATGTTGTTCACAGTGTACATGCTGCCCCTGGGAGGGATCATTAGGAAGTATGGTTTGAGTTTTCATTGTTATGCCGATGACACTCAGCTATATTTTTCCTTTGCCCCAGGAACATCTAATGCAATAGATGTGCTTAACATCTGTCTGGCTGAGATTAACGACTGGATGGCCTCCAGTTGGTTGCGACTGAACCCTGACAAGACAGAGGTATTGGTAGTGGAGTCGAACAGAGGTCGTGATAGGATGGCCTCTGACTCAGAAACTGGGCTTGTCCTTGGAGCTGTGTCATTGAAGGCCTCCTCTTGGGTGCAAAATCTGGGAGTGATTCTGGACAGGAACTTAACCATGGAGGCTCAAATATCCTCCACGGTTCGTACATGTTTTTTCCATCTCAGAAACATTGCCAGAATTAAGCCCATTGTTCCGCCTTTGGACCTCCTTACCTTGATACATGCCTTAGTCACATCTAGGCTTTACTACTGTAACGCGCTCTATCTCGGGGTCACAGGAGGATTTTCCGCAGACTGCAGCAGGTGCAAAACGCAGCTGCCCGGTTGTTGACTGGGCAGCAAAAGTTTTGTCATATTACACCAGTTTTATGCAAATTGCACTGGCTGCCAGTCAGGTGGAGAGTCCTCTTTAAGGTGGGTCTTCTCTCCTATAAGACCCTACACGGGCAGGGCCCTGGTTACCTGTCAGACATTCTGTTAATTACCTCCCCACCCGCCTCTTGATCTTCTAGTGGTGGCTTCTGACCATTCCCAGATGAGGCTAAAATCAGCTGGTGATAGAGCCTTTAGTGTTGCAGCTCCCGTTCTGTGGAATTCTTTGCCAGCTTCAGTCAGGGAAGCCCCCACAGTGGATATTTTTAAGGCCCGCCTGAAGACTTTTCTTTTTTCCCCAAGCTTTTGATATTTAGATTAGTCTATACAGTAAAGACTGTGATTGTATTAGATTTATTTATTCAATCTGTATAAAATTTTGTGTTTTAAATTTTGTGCTTTTAAAATTCTGTTTAAAATTTGTACGGCGCCCAGAGCCTCCGGGATTGGGCGTCTTTTAAATAAATTTTGCCTTGCTTTGCCTTTGCCTTGCCACTATCTGGCAATCACAATCAAACTGCAAAAACGCAGGACACCAGCCTGGCAGTGAGCATTTAGGCAAGCTCAAGGAAGACTTTTTGGGAACCCCCATTTGTAGAGGGGTTACACTTATACATTGCAGCTGCAAAGAAAACAGTCACCTGGTTATGGCACAGCCCAGTTGCCCCTACACTTGCCCAATAGCAGAGTATTGTAAATAAAATGTACTATATAGAGCATTTAATGCCACACCATTTGGGCCAAGCTGTCCAGTTTGAATTCATTTGAAGGCCATGGGTATTTTATATGTAGTCCCCCTACAAATGGGGGTTCCTGAAAGTCTTCCTTGGGTGTGCCTAAATGCCCACTGCCAGGCTGGTGTCCTGTGCCTTAATCATTTAAAAACTATTGTATGTGAGTGCCTTTATAGCCTCTGTGTCCTGTCTCTTTAAGAGCTGCCTATTTCACAGTGTATAATCAATCTGGGTGGGGGCTGAGTGTTTCTAAATTTGAGTCCTGCCTGGGCTGACAGATAATCATTCCATTCTGCCATCGCTAATTGCGCAGAGGGAGCTCTGTTGGAAGCTGTACTTATTTGCTGATCATCTATTATAATAGTAATGATATCATAGTTTGTCTAACCTGCTTTCTTTGCAGCATGGACAGTGTTGTGAATGACCACCGTCTTGGTTCTGGACTGCCATTGTGGACCAATCAGTACCTTTGGGGGCCCTAAAATGGAGCCTGCCCGTAGGTGTCTTGTGGGAGTGAATTTCTGTAGGAATTATAGTTTTTACACTTTGGCGCTTAAATGGACCTGGGGGGGGAGCCCTTGCTGTGACAGACAGATGAATCAACGAATCAAATCTTTGGGAAAGTCCCAAGCTGCCTTCATCAGAGAGTCAGTCAGAGATTGGAGCCGAGAGGGTGACCAGCTCAAGACATTCGAGCAGTTGCTCCTGCGTAGTCGTGCGGGAAACTGGTGGAAAGGCAGAGTTTGTCCTGTCTGCCTGCTGTCCCTTGAAAAGGGATCCTTAGAAAATCTAGGGGTTACATATATTTCACAGGAGGATGAGTCCTTTGTGCCCTGATGTTTTGTTTTGTTTTAATTCGTCTTTTTTATTAAGGACTATAATGAAACCTTGCTTGGTTCCCTTTTATATATTATGTGTAACATTCCTGTAGGGGGCTTACCTGTAAGCCCCCAAAAAGGTTATTTTCCCCAGGGTTTTGCTTCCACCACCCCACCCCCATTCTTTTTTCTGGAGTCCTGGCTTGCCCCTGTGTTTTCTGCCTCTCCAGCCGGCCCCTGAATGGGTCTTTAGAGACAGTGGGGCCGGAGGAGTTGGTTCATGGAGATGGAAATAGCACTACGGTGCTGACAAACTCTGCACATGTGCTGTAGCGTGTTTTCTTTTGGCCATTCCATGGCCATTTTGTGCTGCCTCTCCAGTGGTTCTGGTCCCAGTACAGAGTGAGAGAAGGACCGGAGACCTTGGGGCAACCAGAGAGGCAGTGGGAGAGGAAAAAGAGCCAGTTTTCAGAGCACCAATCGTGCTAAAGGGATTGGGAGCCACCTCATTAATATTCATTATGTGGCTCATCAGTGTTCATGAGCAAGAGCCTGTCTAGTGCTGGAGTACCACATTAGCGCTAGTGACAGGCAGAAAAATAATAGTTAAAGCGTGCATAGGCAAAGGGGATACTGTGATCCTGTAGAGGGAACTAAATGAATAAAGATGTTTTAAAGGAGTGCAGCAAAGAAATGAAAGGGAACACTGTGGGCTGCAAATGGGACTGTGTGAGCTGCATAGGGGCAAGGTACAATGGCAGCAGCGACTGAGAGAGGGCAGGTTGGAATGGTTAAATAATGTAGTCGCTTAACAAGGCACAGGGGTGGCTACAGCTGTGTGGGGAAATGAATAAAGGTAACGAGTTTGGCTGCAGGGACACTTGAAATCTTGGAACTCTTTGTAAACTGTGGACACTGTTTACTTCAGCCACCACGTTTAGCAGCCATGTGACATCAGCCAGCCAATGACTGAGTCAAGATTCTTGCCAGAGACTCTGGGACTGTGTAAAGAGACTTTTGGGGAAAATACCGGGGAAAGTTTAGGCGCCTTGTTCTGCACCAATGAGGCATCGAGGGAGCCTCTATACTTATTAATTTTTCTGAAGGACTGTGGCTCCAGCCAATGGGAAGCTGCCAGAAAGCTCCCAAGAGGACAGAACTGTTGGGTTTTTAGTCAGTTCGATGGGAGCCCCATCAGGAAAAGGGAAAGCAGAAGCAAGGAAGAAGCAGCTTGAAGAGAAAAAGGGAAAGCTGCAGGATGCTGAATGTTCCTCATTGTTCTGAAGTTGTACCTCAGCAGTGAGATAAAGGCAGCTCAAATGAAAAAGGGAAAGCTGCAGATTGCAAGAATTTGCTATGAATTACACATGCACCCAAGCGCTGGGAAGAGGAGAAAAGAGGATGTGTCCTGAACCTGGAAAAAGGACAACGTTTGTGTCTAAGATTGGGAAAAGACAGAATGCAGAGGAATGATGAGGAACAATAGAATATAAATGTGCCGAGAGAAGGAAAGGAAGAGTGAGCCTCTTCACATGCAGAATTGTGATGTACCTGCAAGGTGAGAAAAGGGACTTTGAATGCAGAAGATATGTGTGAGCCAGAGCGAGAATGTGGCTGTATTGAAGTTGAGAGACTGTGAAAGCAGAAGGATGGACAGGTGCCTGTTTGCTCCTGAGATACAACAAGGAAAAGAAACAGATTGCTGTAGCTACACACCATGGCAGGAAAGAGAAAGAAGGAGAAGAGAGCAGAAGAAAATGTGCTGAATGTTTCTGTTGACACCCAGGACCAGGTGGGGAGCCTGTTAACCCCTATCAAGAGGGTTCTGCCACTGCAGGGGATCACAGGTCCTGTAGCCGAGTGCTAGGGCGCTCTGATCAGAGGGAGCCGGGCCATGGGGTCACTCCCCTGTCTGGGGTCCTCAATAGTTGGCAGGCCTTGCGCACATGCCCTGCAACAGGCCTGTAACAGGCTAAAGGGGACAAGCTGCAAGATCTGCAAGCAAAAGGAAGAAATAGCAAGCTGCAGCCTCTGTGCCCCCATTTCAAGCATTGTGCCAGTTGCTGCCTGTGTTTCCATCCAGTCCTCAGGACTTCAGTGAACTGTGCCATACAAGGACTGATTCTACAGAACCATGAGTAAACAGCAGGAATTGCCCTGCACCCGGGGACTGTAAATAGTTTAAGTACGCATATCGGGGCTGGAGATAGAGCCGAGGTTTAGACAAGGGAAATCATGTAAAAAGTTATCAAGTGCGCCAATGCCAGCTACCAGCTGCACCTCAGGTCTGCAACTTAAATCTGGGTACCCAGTAAATGGACTTTGGAGTTTGAAATGGACTGGGACCTGTGGGTCTGGATTGGGGCATTTCTGCAGCGGTCAGCTAGATTAGATAGACCTGGTGGCTGCAGTGATTGCAATATGGGTTTGAATCATAGATACATAGATACATAGACAGTGTCGGCAGATAAGGGCCTATGGCCCACCCAGTCTGCCCATTTGAGCTTGTAAGTTCAGTTTGTTTTCCTAGAAGTCTGTTGCCCCTTACTCCTGACCTCCAGAATTCCTTTATGTCTATCCCATGCATTCTTAAATCCCGTGATTGTTTCAGCCCCCACCACTTCCTCTGGCAGGGTGTTCCACTTGTCCACCACCCGTTCTGTGAAGAAATTCTTTCTCATATTTCCTCTGAATCGTCCTCCTCCAACTTCATCCGATGCCCTCTGTCCTGGAACATCTTTTCGCTTAAAAATAGTGTTTTCCTGCACCCTGTTCCTCCCTGTAAGATACTTGTATGTCTCTATCATATCCCTTCTCCTCCTCTCCTCCAGGAGTACATGTTCAGTTCCTTCAACCTGTCTTCATAGGACTTGTGATGCAATCCATGCACCATCTTTGTTGCCCTCCTCTGAACCTTCTCTACCCTGTCTATGTCCTTACGTAGGTATGGTCTCCAGAACTGTACACTGTACTCCAGGTGGGGCCTCACTAGTGTCTTGTATAGCGGAATTATGACCTCCCTTTTCCTGCTGGTGATGCCTCTGCCTATACATCCCAGCATCCTATTTGCTTTACCTGCTGCCTTGTCACACTGTTTCCCTGCCTTGAGGTCATCAGAGATGACAACCCCAAGATCCCTTTCCTGCTTGGTGCATGCTATATCCTCACCCCCCAACTGATATATTGTGCCAGGGTTTTTGTGCCCCATATGCATTATCTTGCATTTCTTTGCATTGAATTTCAACTGCCAAACCCTGACCATTCTTCAAGTTTCTGCAGGTCCCTTCTCTTCTGTCTACACCCTCTGGTGTGTCTACTCTATTACAGAGCTTTGTGTCATCAGCGAACAGTGAAATTCTGCCTTCTAGGTCCTGCGCAATGTCACTGATGAAGATGTTGAATAGGACTGGTCCCAGCACTGATCCTGTGGTACCCACTGGTCACTCTTCCCTCTGTGGGTGACAGCCATTTACCACCACCCTCTGTGTCCTGCCACCCACCAGTTACCTACCCACCACACTACTGTCCTGCCCACACCCATATTCCCCAGTTTGTGTAATAGTCTTCTATGTGGCACAGTGTCAAGGCCTTGCTGAAGTCCAGATAGGCCATGTCCACTGCCCTCCCTGATCCACCTCCCTAGTCACCCAGTCAAAAATTCAAGAGGTTGGTCTGACATGACTCCCCTGGTGAAACCATGCTGCCTTGGGTCCTGTAGTCCATTGACAACCAGATGTTCCACCAATCTCTCCTTCAGTAGTGCTTCCATGATCTTCCCACTACCGGGTGAGGCTGACTGGTCTGTAGTTCCCTGCTTCCTCTTTGTTCCCACTTTTGTATAAGGGGACTACATCTGCTGTCCTCCAGTCTTTGGGTACCTCCCTGTTTCCAGTGATTGGCTAAACAGGATAGCCAGAGGTTCAGCCACCACCTCTCTTAGTTCTTTAAGGACCCTGGGGTGCACCCATCTGGCCCCATTGCTTTATCAACTCTTATTACTTCCAGTTCCTTCAGGACCCTTTCTCGTGTAAAGGGACTTGTGTCCATTTCTGCACCATTCTCACCCCTTGTACTCCTTCAGACCCATTACCTCCTCTTCCTCAGTAAAGACCTGAGCAGAAATACCTGTTCAATATGTCAGCTTTACTGTCATCCTCCACGCGCCCCCATCCTCCCCTTCAGTCCCACTATCCCTCCCTTTGTCTTTCTTTTTCACTTATGTATCTGTAAAAGGTTTGTCCCTCTACCCACTGATTTTGCAATGTGTTCTTCTGTCTGAGCTTTGGCTTCCCTTACTGACCTCCTGCCTCCCTTTGCTTCTCCTGGTACTTCTCCCTATCCCTTCTGCCTGTGTCTTTTTGTATTGCCTGAATGCAATCTTTTTGGCTTTACTTTCTTTGCTACCTCTTTGGAAACCATAATGGTCTCCTCTTCCTTTTCCTCTTGCTAACCTGCTTAATGCATAATTCTGTTGTTCTTGTAATCCCCATTTTAAATACTGCCCACTGTTCCTCAACCCTGATTCCTGTCCCATTCCCTTAATGCCTCTTTCAAGTATCTCCCCATTTTCCCAAAGTCTGCCCTCCTAAAATCCAGGATACGTGTTTTGTGTGGTTTGGTTCTGCTCTTTCTGTGATTTCAAACCACAATGACTGGTGGTCACTGTTTCCCAGGTGCTCCCCACTGTTACCCCATCACACTGTCCCTGTTTGTGAGCACAAGGTCCAGTATTGCCTTCTGCCGAGTTGGTTCCATGACCAGTTGCTTGAGGAAGGCACCCTGAAGAGTCCAGGATAAATCTGCTCTAGTTGATGCTGCTGCTGGGATGCTCCAGTCCACGTCTGGAATATTGAAGTCTCAACCAGTACTACCTCACCTTGTCTGCCATCCTTTGGATGGCTAGCATCAACTCTATCTGTTTCTTCCTCCTGGGCTGGTGGTCTATAGACCACACCTGTGCGGATAGCTGTCCCATTTTCCTTTCCAGCTTAACCCACAGTATCTCTCCCCATTTTGTTCCTCCTGGATCTCTGTGGCCCTTATGTCATTTTTCACATACAGTGCCACTCCTCTCCTTCCTGCCTGCTCTGTCTCTTCTGAATATGTTGTAGCCAGGTATGGCCATCTCCCAGTCATGGTTATTATTACACCAGGTTTCAGTGATGGCCACAATGTCCAGGTCTGACTGTACCATGACAGCCTCCAGATCTTCCATCTTGTTGCTAAGGCTCCTGGCATTTGCACATGGCTTTCCATGATTTGACCTCCTAGACTGTTTCACTGTTCTACTCCAGCCCCTTCCTTGGTTGTCATTTATCCCTGGTTCTCCTTGCTGTCTGCCCTTCTGCTGAATTTTGCCCTTTTCTGCTTATCCACCTCTTGGGCACTAATCTCCATCTTTTGCACACTGCTTTGCAGAGATAGCTACTCCTCTGGTTCACTGGTTCCACTGCTAGCTGTGGGGGTTGGCAAGTAGATACCCTCCTTGCTGGCCTGCCACCCCCTTTGCTAGTTTAAATGCTTGTCAATGTAGCATTTAAACTTATCATTGAGTGCTTGGATTCCCTCCAGGATGGATGCAGGCCGTCGAGGCTTGAACAAACCTCCATCCCTCCAGGTGGGTCCCCAGTCACCAATGAATCCAAACCCTTCCTCACAGCACCAGTTCTTCAACCATGAGTTAAAGTTCCTGGTGCATGCACTCCTATGCTCTCCCTTGCCTCTCACAGGTAGAACTTCTGAGAAAGTGACAGAAGTAGCTACTTGCTTGAGACCCCTTCCCAGTTTCCTAGATCAAAAGGGGAATGTGATTTTTGGGAAAGGCCAATATTGAAAATGCTTGAATTCTATTCCACTTATCTCATCCTAAGCCCTCCACCCTGTAAATAAACCGGATGTTATCGTTTTGCAGCAGAGATGAATCCAGAGCCTAATTTTAGTGAGCAGGTTATTTGCTGGAATGAAAAGGTAAATGTTTTAACTGAATGTGGGGCAGTTCGAATCCTGGTAAGTCCATGCCTGGGGTAACTGTTGGGGAGGTGGGTTGGCACAACATCCCAGAAACATAGAAACATAGAATTTGATGGCAGATAAGGACCGCTTGGCCCACCCAGTCTGCCCATTTCCCTACCTGATGGATAAGCTGCAGATCCTAGTTAACCAGCAGCCTACTTCTTCCTACCCCCACCCCCCAGAATTGCCTTATGACTGTCCCATGCATGCTTGAATTCCACCACTGTTTTTGACTCCACAACCTCCTCTGGAAGGCCGTTCCATACATCCACAACCCTCTCTGTGAAAAAATACTTCCTTAAATTACCTCTGAGCCGCCCCCCTTCTATCTTCAAATTGTGCGCCCTTGTTCTTGCACACCTCTTTTTTTGAAAGATGCTACCCTCTTGGACTTTGTTGATTCCCTTGAGGTACTTGAAAGTTTCTATCATGTCCCCCCTCTCCCTCCTTTCCTCGAGGCTATACATATTAAGCTCCTTAAGTCTCTCTTCATATGTCTTCCAGTGCAGACCCTGCACCATTTTAGTTGCCCTCCTCTGGACAGCTTCCATCCTGTCTATGTCTTTCGGAGATTGGGTCTCCAGAACTGCACGCAGTACTCCAGATGGGTCTCACCAGCTGTCTGTACAGAGGGATAATAACTTTGTTTTCTACTGGTGATGCCTCTCCTATGCATCCCAGTATTCCCCAGCCCTCCTTGCTGCCTCTCACATTGCTTGCCCACCTTTAGGTCATCTGATGACTACCCCCAGGTCCCTTTCCATTTTGTTGTTGTTAGTATCTCACCCCCATTGTGTACTCTTCCCTGGGTTTTTGTTTCCCAGGTGCATTACTGCACTTCTTAGCATTGAATCTAAGCTGCCATACATTTGACCATTCCTCTAACCTTGCCAAGTCCCTTCTCATCCTTTCCACCCCACTTGTGCATCAACTCTGTTGCAGATCTTTGTGTCATTTGCAAAGAGACATACTTTCCTTCAGTCCCTCTGCAATGTAAGCATATAAGACATTGAAAGGACGATCTAATACTGAACCCTGCGGTGACCCACTAGTAACCCCCTTTTTCAGAGTGGACTCCATTTACTATTACTCTCTGTGTCCTATTCTCCAGCCAATTCTTTACCCAGGCTGTCATCCTGGGACCCACTCCCAGGCTGTGCTTGTATATTAATCTTTTGTGTGGGACTGTGTCAAATGCCTTGCTAAAGTCTAGGTAGGCCATGTCCATAGCCCCTCCTGATCAACTACTTTGGTCACCCAGTCAAAGAAATCTATCAGATTTGTCTGGCATGACCTTCCGCCTATGAATCCATGCTGCCTTGGGTCCTATGCCCTCTGGCCTCTAGATACTCAACAATTCTTTCCTTCAGAGTGATTCCATCATTTCCCTACCACTGAGGTTAAACTAACAGGTCTGTAGTTTCTGCTTCTGCCTTGCTCCCACTTTTGTGAAGGGAATCCATCTGCCCTCCTCCAGTCCTCAGGTACCACCCATCCTCCCATGATTTGTTAAAGAGGGTAGTCAGTGGTGTCACTAGTTCTACCCTTAGTTCTTTTAGAATTCTGGGATGAATCCCATCAGGCCCCATTGCTTTGTCCACCTTCAGTTTTAAGAGCTCTTTCAGAACCCTTTCTTCTGTAAATGGGCTGGTATCAACTTCTGTATCCAGAGTGTTTCTACTGTTTGTTTTAGGTACCTCCCCCTCTTCCTTTGTAAACACTGAGCAAAAATATTTGTTTAGTATCTCTGCCTTTTCACAGTCACCCTCTGCCCACCCTCCCTCCCCTTTATTAAGCCTCACTATCCCTCCCTTGGTCTTCCTTCGCTCCCTGATGTACCTATAAAGGTTTTATCCCCTTAACTGAGTTGGTTATCTTTTCCTCGGTTTGGGCCTTTGCTGTTCTGACTGCCTTCCCAGCTTCCTTTTGCTTTAACTGATACAGTTCTCTGTCCTGTTCCTTCTGTGATTCCTTGTACTTCCTGAATGCTTTCTTTTCTCTTGAACCTTCACTGCCACTTCCTTTGAGAACCATAGTGGTTTCTTACCTCGTTCATTTGTTTATTTGCTTTACACAAAGGCTTGTTACCTCTGTGATGGCAGTTTTATTATTCCCATTGTTCTTCCACCCTCCTTCCTGCCCATTTGCTAGTGCATTCCTTAGGCACTCACCTTGGCAAAGTCAGCCCTCCTAAAATCCAGTACCTTTGTCTTTGTATGGCTTGACTCTATTGCTGTGTTTATTGTGAACCATACTGTTCGATGGTTGCTAGTTCCCAGATGGCTACCCACTTCTACATCTGTGATCCTCTCTTCATCTCCATTTGAGAGAACCAGATCTAAGATTGCTCCCTCTCGAGTGGGCTCCAATACTAGTTGTCTAAGGCATGCCCCCTGTAGGGCATCTAGAATAACCCCACTCTTAGAAGTGGCTGCTGCAACTGCACTCCAGTTAACATCTGGCATATTCAGATAACCCATCAGCAATATCTCCCCTTTATCTGCCATTCTAAGTATACTTTCTATCATTTCCTTGTCCATTTCCTCCCCCTGAGAGGGGGATCTGTATACAACCCCTGTGCGGATTGTGGTGCCATTGCCTGCCTCCAAATTGACCCACAGTGCTTCTTCTCCTCCCTGTTTACCCTTTTGTTCTGTTGCTTTGATTTCTTCTCTTATGTAGAGAGCTACTCCTCCTCCCCTTACAAGGCTCTACATGGTTTGGGCTCTGGCTACCTGAAAGATCTCTTCTTATATGCCCACTGTAAACCCACTCTGCTCCAACGAGGCATGTTTCCGTAAAGTCACATGGTGGGTTGTACCCCAGGGGGTTGTACTGCCTGTAATCAGACCCACTAATATGTACTCTGGGTGGAGGTACTACCATTTTTTTTTTTATCTTTTGGGAAAGGACTCCTGTAGGTCAGCTGCGGGAACCCAGGCCCCTGGCCTTGTAATGGCCGGCAAGGCTGGGGCAGTGGCCCTCTCCAGGATGACGATGGAGAGCGCTACATATGCGTTTACAAAAGAACCACTAACAGAATAGTTTTGGAAACACCTCTGCTGATTCTGATACTAGTTTCTGATTGTATAGTTTCAGATTTGAATACAGAACCGCGGTGGATAAGAACTGTTGTATTATATTATTGTATATCTCTACATAATTTCAAAATAAAAAGTTTAAAAAAAAAAACTCTTTTGTAAGTATCCATCAAGGGGAGGGGGGACCACAAATGTGGAGTGGCAGAGAATTCAAATCAGTGCTGCAGCCACCCCAAAGTCCCTGCCCATAGATAACTTTAGCCTAGACCATGTGACTTTACGGAAACATGCCTCGTTGGAGCAGAGTGGATTTACAGTGGGCATATAAGAAGAGATCTTTCAGGTAGCCAGAGCCCAAACCATGTAGAGCCTTGTAAGTCAACACGCGTATCTTGAATTTGATGCTCCACTGAATTGGCAGCCGGTGTGGATCACACAGTACTGGCATAATATTCTTGGACTGAGAGGTCCCAGCAATCAGGCGAGCTGCCACATTCTGTACAAGCTGCAAGCAAGGCACCAACCCAATCGATAACACTAGGAAAAGAGAATTGCAGGTTTCCACTTTTCCTGGTAGCTCAGCTAGTCGTGCAGCACAATGGTATTCCAAGCAGGCCAGGGTTCAAATCCCAGCTAGGGAACTTCTTTCTTTTTGAATTCTAAATTGTATTTCATATATTTGTAGGCTGCACTCTTTGCAAGTAAAAATGTAATTCTTATCTGTGTGGTTCGAGAGAGTGCATTGAGAGAGGCTGAGTTGTGTTGGGATCCCCAGGCTTCCAGTTGTCCTGGTGGGTACTGCTGATAGTGCTGCAGAACTGTATTCCAAGAAAGCCTGGGTTCAAATCCCAGCCTGGGGACTTATTTCTAATTTCTAAATTGTATTTCAAATATATGCACACTGTGATCACTGTAAATAAAATAGATTTCTTATTTTCATAGTTCCAGAGAGCGTATTGAGAAAATATTAATGCTTTTGGGATCACTAGGTTTCTAGTTGTCCTGTTAGTACAGCTGGTACAGCAGCAGAATGGTATTCCAAGCAGGCCTGGGTTCAAATCCCAGCTAGGGAACTTATTTCTTTCTCACTTTGAAATTGTATTTTAAATACAGAATGTGTACCAAGCCTCCTTGTAAATAAAAAATGAGTTCTAATTTGTATGGCTCCAGGGTGGTCACTGCAAAAACACCAAATACCAGTTAGAGCACTTATTTATTTCTGACTTCTTAGCTGTATTTCAAATATAGACACACCACACTCCTTGTAAATAAAAAAGCATTACAATTATCCAGTCTAGCCGTAACAAAGGCATATACTATCCAGGCGCTAAATATAATTTAATCCAGACACTGGTCCGTAAATGGAAGACGTCACTGTCAACTAATGTACCTGGTAGCAGCAACAGAGACAGCAGTATCCAAATTCTTTTGTCCAGGAGCAGATTTACTGCACTCAGGCTCAATTACAGTGAAACCCTGGTGTACAGTTGCATGAGGTTACAGCATATGCACCCACCTTTACACAGTCAGAAAACATTTATTACTTGGGCCCCGTGAGAACTCGTGTGCAAAAACACGAAGCATTCCACCTCATGCAGCAGGTAAAAACAATCTTTTCCCTTAAAGTGTGCAGAAATTCTACAGGAAATATTTAAGATTTTTGGTAACCACTGCTGCCACAGCTCAATGCAGTGATTCAAACAGGTAGGTGAGGGATACATGTTTGGAAATGCACTGTGTAGTATTGTAACTCTGATGGACACCTGGGCCCAGATATTCAAACTGCGCCAGGCTGTGGCGCAAGCCTGGGCGCAGCGCAACTTGGCTGCACAGGGACGTTGACCGGGCGATATTCAACGGAACTGCGCCATGGCTCAGCATCGTTGAATATCGCACCCTGACCACCCGCAGTGCGCATGATGCAGTGGCACTGCGCCAGCACCAGTGGCCAGAGTGGAGCATGGGGATGCGCTAGCGCAAGTTCCATTGCGCAAGGTGCAGCAATTGCGATATTCAGTGGTTGACATGCAAATGGGACCATAACGTATGCAAGGTGCAAATGGAGCCATTTGCATGTCATTATGGCCCCATTTGCATGCAGGTGCTACCGAACCCGCGATTTCTGGCGCCTGGTGCCCTGCCAGGCAGCAGTCATTAGACCGACGCCCCTGCAGAGTGGCACAGCCCGACAGCCCGATCGTGGACTGCAGTAAAGATAGTATAATCCAAAATCCCTGGTGGTCCAATGGACCACTGCCCACCTGATCACGGGCTAAGTAAATAAAGAAATTTCCCAAATCCCTGGTGGTCCAGTGGACCGCTGCCCGCCCAATCGCGGACTAAGTAAATAAAGAAATTTCCCAAATCCCTGGTGGTACCGTACTACACATTCCAGATATGTGAATGGGATCCATTCACATATCTGGAGATGTCTCTGATATGAGCTTCATGCCCATTGGCTCACACTGCAGACCAATGGTCATGCAGCCCCTACGCTGACGTGCCAGTTGGTGGCGGCGGGTGGCAGGCGGTGGGTGCTGCCACCCGCCACTGACCAGGGGAAGTGGGGGCGTGGGGAATCAGTGGGCGGTGGGGAGGGGTCCACTGGACCACCAGGGATGATAGGTTTCGATTAATTCTACTGCAGCCCACGATCGGGCAGTCAGGTCCACTGGACCACCAGGGATATTGGAAATATCATTAATTTACTTAGCCCATGATCGGGCACACAGGTCCACTGGACCACCAGGGATATTGGAAATACCATTACTTTACTTAGCCCGCGATCGGGCACACAGGTCCACTGGACCACCAGGGATATTGGATTTCTCATTTATTTACTTAGCCCACGATTGCGCGGGCAGCGTCCACTGACCACCAGGGATTTTGGATTATACTATCTTTACTGATGCCCACAATCGGGTGATGGGGGCCCACCACGGAGGTGCAGCCGGAGCTGGAGGCCACCCATATGCGGCAGCCGCCGTGTTCCGGGCTTCTGCAATGTGGCAGCTCACCTGTGGGTGGCCATCCGTTGTCTTTTTTGATCAACTTTGTGCTGGCGCGGTAGGGTTGCGATGCATGGTTCTGCATCCGGGCGGAATATTGGGCTGTGCAGGTATGCATGGGCACCTCCCCACCTGCGCCTCAGACATACTGATGTGCTCCAGCGCATAGGGATTTGTGCTGCACTTTCCCTTTGAATATTAAGTACCAAGACATTAGTGTTATACAAGCAACACTGTTGCGCCATGTGCAATCTCCTTTAATATTTGGGCCCTGAAGTATTTCTACTCAAACAAGCATTAGTCAATGCCGAATGTTGATTGCATTGGTCTGTTGAACATGCTCACTGGCCCTCTGTCACTCGCTCATTCTGTTTCTCACGGTGCTGCAGGCTGCTCTTTTGTACTGGGCTCCTGCCTGCATTGGCACCTTGTTCTGCCCACTAAGAAATCTGCAGCTGTCTCAACAGAGCTCTGTTGAGGTGGCTCACTCTCCCTCTCTCACTCGCTCATTCTGTTTCTCCTGGCGCTGCAGGCTACTCTTTTGTACTGGGCTCCTGCCTCAGTTGGTGGCTTTTTCTGCCCACGAAGAAATCTGCAGCAGTCCCGACACAGGTCTGTTGAGCCTGCTGACTCCCCCTCTCTCACTCACTCGTTCCATTTCTGCTGGCGCTGCAGGCTGGCCTTTTGTACTGGGCTCCTACCTGTGTTGCCGCATTTTCTGCCCACAAAGAAATCCACAGCAGTCACAATAGAGATCCATTGAGCTCACTCACTACCGCTCTGTCACTTGATCATTCTGTTTCTCTTGGCGCTGCAGGCTGTGCTTGTGTACGGGGCTCCTGCCTGCATTGGCGCCTTTTTTTGCCCACAAAGAAATCCACAGCAGTTCTGATAGAGCTCCGTTGAGCTCACTTAGTCCCCCGTCTCACTCGCTCGTACTGTTTCTCCCACTGCTGCAGGCTGGCCTTTTGTACTGGGCCCCTGCCTGCATTGACACCTTTTCTGCCCACAAAGAAATCCGCAGCAGTCCTGACAGCACTCCGATGAGTTCGCTCACTCTCCCTCCATCACTTGCTCTCTCGTTCTGTTTCTCCCAGTGCTGCAGGTTGCCATTTTGTACTGGGCTCTTTCTTGCGTTGGGGCCTTTTTCTGCCCACAAACAAATCTGTAGCAGTCCCAACAGAGTTCAGTTGAGCTCGGTCACTCCCCCCTCTCAGTCGTTCGATCTTAATCTGTCCCAAACAGTGATTTCCCACAGTGACCGTGCTAGTCTCCGGCAGGAGTGTAAAAACATATTTTAGCCAGGATGTGAAAAATGGCAGCTGTACTGTTCAGAAGGAGGTGTGGAAAAATGCCACAGTTGAAAATGTGGCGTGAAAATATTACAAAATTGCGAAGTTACGAGGGTGCGTACAAACAGTTCAACGCATGCTTGTAACACAGTCATGTTATGGAGTTTCGTCACCAAGTTTTAAACATAGGCATTTTAGGACCTCTGCTCATGAACAGTGCCACTGTCATTTTCTTAATCTGCCCCGAACAGTGATTTCCCACAGTGACCACGTTATTCTGCGCCGGAACTGTGAAAACACATTTTGGTCAGAATGTGAAAAATGACAGCTGTACTGCTCATAAGGAGGTATGAAAAAATGCCACTGTTGAAAATCTGGCGTGGCAATATTACAAATTTGCAGGTTACAAGGGTGCGTGGAAAGTGTGCAACGCACACTTGTAACATAGTCATTTGATGGGCTATCATCACCAAATTTTCAACATAGGCATATTAGGACCTCTGCTCAGGAACAATATCACTGTCATTTTCTTAATCTGTCCCAGACAGTGATTTCCCACAGCGACTGCTCTATTCTGCGCCAGAAGTGCGAAAACATATTTCAGCCAGGATGGGAAAAATGACAGCTGTACTGTTCATTAGCAGGTATAGGAAAATGGCAATGTTGAAAATCTGGAGTGAAAATATTATAAATTCGCGAAGTTACGAGTGTGTGTGCAAACTGCACAACGCACTCTCGTAACACAGTCATTTTATGGAGTATTGTTACCAAATTTTCCACATAGGCATTTTGGGACCTCTACTCATTAACAGTGTCACTGTCATTTTCTTAATCTGTCCTGAACAGTGATGTCCCACATCGACTGCGCTGTTCTGCGCCAGAAGTGCGAAAACACATTTCCGCCAGGATGTGAACAATGACGGCTGTAATGTTCACAAGGAGGTGTGAAACAAATTTCAATGTTGAAAATCTGGTGTGAAAATATTGCAAATTTGTGGATTTACGAGCGTCCGTAGCAACTGCGCCACACACGCTCATAAAACAGTCATTTTTTAAATTTTTTCCACCAAATTTGCAACATAGACTTTTTGAGAGCCCACCTCATGAACACTGGCACTGTCGTTTCGTTATTCAGCACCAAAAGGTGATTCTGCGTAATGACCTCAAAATCACCTTTCGGGGCTGATTAACGCCATGACAGTTCGAGAATTCATGAGGAGGGGTCCCAAAAACCCCATGTTGAAAATTTGGTGCCAAAATTCCAAAAAATGACTGAGATATGCATTAAAGTTGAAAAAAAAAACATTTATTCCATTATACAGCTTTCCAGCATTTCCTCGGTTCGTGGTCGGCTTTGAAGAGTGCAGACATGTTCCCTGTCCAACGAAGATCATCACGCTGGACTCCGGAGGTAAGTATGGGGTGAGGGGGGTGTGGGAGGCAGGGTGCGCAGTGGGTGGGTGTGGGTGGTGGGAGTGGGGCCAGGTAGACAGCGAGGGACAATTTTCTGATTTCACAGGTTTAAAAAAAAAAAACATCGCAGGACAGTTTTTTCTTCACAGGGACATTGGGCACGCTGGGGTGGGCTCCCAGTGTGCCACCCGATTGCTTCTTTTTGGGGGGTCAGTAGCTGACGGGGGATTGGGCACCCCCGTCAGCACACAACTAAGGGGTGGTTCACATTATGCTGACGGGGATTGGGCAGCCCGTCGGCACACAATAATGGGGAGAGTTTGACATAATGCCGACGGGGAGTGGGCTCCCCCATCAGCACAATCAAAGTTGGGCCACTGAAGCTGACGGGGATTGGGGCCCCCGTCGGTAACTAAACATGGTGGAGGGGGTTATATTGATTGTGAACACACCATGTTCACAAACAATATCAGGGTTTTTACATCCCACCTGCAATGACGGGGTCGCTCCCTCATTGCAGCGGATGGCTGACACACTGCAATGACGAGGCGGCCCCTGATTGCAGCAACTACTTTTTCGGTTGTAGACACGCTGGCTGAACTAATGTCAGCAGCAGCATGCATTGGGGAAGTGCTGGACAAGCCTTTGCAGGCTGTGGGAGCATTGCCCACAACAGTGCCGCACCTCCACAACCTGCCTGTGGAGAAAGCTGCTGCAACATGTTTCTTGCACATGCGCGCAATTAACATAAAAATGGATGCATGAAGGCATTAGAGGGGAATACAGATTTGCTTGAGTAACATCCCTTTCCCTGAAGAAAGGGGGCACTGTTTGTTACTAGCCATGCCCATACTGGGAATGCCATGCATCAGGCTCACTAAGGTAGCATGAGTGAGAGAAGCATAGGAGTATAAAAGGGGTCTGCATGGAATGGGTAGAGAGGTCTTTAGTGGGAAGTGTGAAGAGTAGAGCTGGAGGCTAAGCAGACCAGAAGAGTTGGAGAGGGCATCACAGCCCAGGAGCTTCACTGAATGAGTGCCCTAAGCTGCTGGCTGGAGAGAAGTTCAGATGTATGCTAGCTCTACAGTTAGGTCCAAGGGTACTGACATCTCCCCTGGAGGGTGGTTTAGGAAGCAGCTCATTGGAGTGGATGTTTCAAGTCCTATGAATCATGTATTTGTGGTTCCGGAAATGGGCTCACACCAGGGATCAGAGGTCTGGTCACTCTCAGGTCAGTGGTGTTATTTGGGCCAAGCTGTGGTGTATCGGCAGGGGTCACACAGTACATCTGGCAGCTAGCATAGCTAGGTAGTAGCTCTGAAGCTGCAGATGCCCTGCCACTGAGAATCTTGTAAGAGGGAGTGGACTCTCTACATAGGAATTTGCCAGCAGAAGACCATATGGCCTATCTAGTCTGCTCAATGCAGGCCCTTTGTAATTGAATTACAGTGGGTCTCCCTCCCCCCACCCCTTTTAACTCCAACCCTCACCTTTGCTTTGTCCTAACCCATCATGAATCCATTGACCAGACCATCTTCCGGTTCACAATCACTGCCGGCAGTTCATTCCACCCTGCCACAACCTGTTCCATGAAGAAGTGTCTCCTGACCATCTTGAACTTTCTCCCTCCATCAGTTTGTAACTGTGCACCTTGTGTCTCTGCTCCTGCTCAAGGTAGAGAGGCTCCAGTGATATACCTTAATAACATTGAGGTGCATGAAGGTTTCAGTCATATCCCCCTCCCCTTCTTTCCTCCAGCAAGTACATATTTAGGTTCTTTAGCCTGTCCTCACATGCACTGCTGACACAAAATCAACTTTGTTGCCCTTCTTTATACTGCCTCTAGATGATTTATGTCCTGTCTCAGATGGGGGCTCCAATATGGCACACAGTAGTCCATATGTGATCACACCATGGATCTGCACAGTGGCAGAATCACCTTCCGTCTACTTGTGAATCCCCTAACTATGCACCCCAACATCCTATTTGTATTGACTAATGCCTTTTTGCATTGCACAGACTGTGCAAGATTACGGCTTTTCTGAAATCCAAGTACAGTTTATCAACTGCCAGTCCCTTGTTAGCAGCCTTTGTTATCCAGCTGAAGAAACTGATTAAGTTGGTCTTGCACAACCTTTCTGCAATTAACCTATGCTGCCTGTCATCCTGGAGTCCATCTGCCTTGAGGAATTCAACCAATCATTCTTTCAGGATGGTCTCCATCAGCTTGCCCACTGTATATGTCAAGATGACAGGCCTGTAATTTGTAAAAATCAAATAAAAATGAAACAAAATTAAAACAGAGATAGAAAGGGGTCCCTTTTTCTCTTGGCTGTAATTTACAAAAACACAGTCTTACCTGAGTTACACAAACTCCTGTACATTTTTTTACTTGTTAAGTGAGTGACACTATGCCTGTAACAAGCATTTGTCAATGCCGAATGTTGCTTGCTTATATGTGCTGTTTAGGTATTTGGAAGTGAAAGTACCATGCCTAAGAACTGTCAGTGGGGGTCGGAAGCTCATGCTGCCGACCGTAGCCCATTTCCACTTTTCTCCCTTTGAGGTGCAGGCAAGCAATGACGCTTAGGCACAGTGTGCCAATGTCCGCCACACTCCGCTCCCTTTACTACACCACTCTAGTAGTGCCACTGGTCACCACCAGAGGCCGCTACAGAGTGGTGGGTCCCTGGATCCCACCCCAGGATAGGAGAGGAGTTCTCCAGATGCTCAATCCTATCCCTTCCCTGCTGACTCCTGGTGGTCTGGGCTTGCGTCCTAACCTGGGTTGCCAGTGTGGTGCGAGGTGTCACATCCAGTGCCTCAACCCTCAGCGCCAGTGGGCCGGCAGTAATGCTGCCTTTAGTACTCCCCTCTCCATCCTGCTCCAGTGTACCCTGTCCCCCGTGTACAAGTCACTATTCCCCCCGGACCCTACCCCAGTTAGTCGCTAACCCATAATGTTTGGTGTGGCACCAATCCCTCAGCCACTCATTGAACTCCTCAAGCCTACCCTTCCTCCCCATGCTTGCACATGGTACCGGCAGTACCTCCAAGTATGCCACCGACTTCCCTACCCCCTCACACTGCCTGCCCAACTACTCGAACCTCAGCCTACTACTTCCACAGTGTCCCCTGCCAAGTCGTTTGTACACACATGCAACAGTAAATGAAGTTTCTTCCTCCCCCTTGCTGCACGCTTGGCAGTGCCTGCCCTGCCCCTCCTGCAGTCAACCTGGGGACAGCTTCAACCCAAATATGGCTGTGCCTTTCCCTCTTTCCGCCCCATCTCACCCATTTCAGTATAAAATCCCCAGGATGAGTACCCCCCATCCCTTACCCCCTTTCCGTTCTAATGCCCCTTCCACCACCCCAGTATTCATTCTTCCCTGCCCCTTACCCCTGCCAGCTGCACCCTCTGTGACTTCTGTATCTGTACCCCCTATCTTTACCTCACCCCTTTTCTCTGCCTTATTCCTCCCATCCCCCTTGAACCCCTTCCCAGCCTGACTGCTTCCTACTGGGCTTCCCATGTCGACCTCTCCTCCTCCTCCCCTGCTGATTTCCAACCCCTCTCCTATCCCCCGCTGTTGTCGATTTAGAGCCCCCATTCCCTTCTACCCCGATAGTAATGCCCCTCCCATCCTTCCCCTTCCCATAGCCTTCTCTCCTCCAGTCATTACCCTCCCTCCTTCCTTACTAGCCCCCTTCTACCCTTTCGTCCTCATTATCTCTTCCCCTACCTATTGCCATCCCTCTCATGCCCCACTTGTCCTCCCCCCTTCAGTATGTTCCAGCTCCTCCTCTCTCTCCCATAGCAGAGGTTCAAATCTATTCCTAGTCAATACCCCTTCTACATCTCTTCCCTTATCGGTTCCCCCCTCCTACTTGTTCCCCTCCGTGCCTCCCCTGGTTCCTCCCTACCCACAGCCATCTGCTCTCTCCCCTGGTACTCCTTGTGGTCTCTTCCTTCCCCATCAGGAGTCCCCCCTCGCCTCAGGTACCCCTCCCTTCTCCTCTCATTTCTGTTAGTGCCTCTGATACTGGGGTCAGTTTCACTCCCTAGTTGTTCTTCTGCATCCCTTTTGCCATCCCCTATCCCCGATGCCTACCATACTTATCTGCCCTGCCACTTAGACTCCTCCCTAACCTCCACAGTTCCTCCCTCAAACTAGCCAGTCATCTACAGCCCATACACCGCCCCCCCCATCCAAGCCAAGTCCAGGATCATGGCGGACCCACACCCTGTACAGCCCATCACCCTTCCAAAGATGCCCGCCCTATTGACGTGTGGCACCTGCCCCATTTTGGCCTCCATCTTATGTTACGGGCTCTTACTCAGGCTCTTACTCCCAAGTTCTGTACCCTACCACAACTGTTAGGCCCCTATTTACTCAAATTCCTGCCCCCCCCCCACATTAGTCCCCCTACTGCCCCCTTGATGACCGGGTTAATTCAGTCTCAAATCTCATCCATTAGATACTGTATTACTGTAGCAATCCTAAAGCCTCCTTGTCTGTTTTTAACCCCTCTTGGGGTGCTTTTTGTTCTCAGCTCTCATATAGTTTCACTTAGCCCAGTTAGAAATCCTGTTGTACTCCAAATATTACTCAGCTCAGTTAGAGAAATAAACAGAACAAATAAATATGTATTATTACAGCTATCCTAACAGTATCCAATCATTGTTTTCTCTCCACTCCAGAGACCCTGCTGTAATATAGGACCACAGAAGACCCTGGGCAGGAGGGTGGGCAACTCTAAAGTCCCGGCAGAGCCCCATTGAGCTCTCTCACTCCTCCTCTCTCACTCGCTCATTCTATTTCTCCCGTTGCTACAGGCTGCCCTTTTGTACTGGGCTCCTGCTTACGTTGGCGTCTTTTTCTCCCCACAAAGAAATCTGCAGCAGTCCCAACAGAGCTCCATTGAGCTTGCTCACTCCCCCTCTCTCACTCGCTCATTCTGTTTCTCCCGGAGCTGCAACCTGCCTTTTTGTACTGGGCTCCTGCCTGCATTGGCATCCTTTTCTGCCCACAAAGAAATCTGCAGCAGTTCTGACACAGATCCGTTGAGCTCGCTCCCCCCCCCCCTCGCTCATTCTGTTTCTCCTGGTGCTGCAGGCTGCCTTTTTGTGCTGGGTTCCTGCCTGTGTTAGCACCTTTTTCTGCCACAAAGAAATCCGCAGCAGTCCCAACAGAGCTCAGTTGAGCTCATTCACTCCCCCTCTCTCACTCACTCGTTCTGTTTCTCCCAGGCTGCAGGCTGCCCTTTTGTACTGGGCTCCTACCTGCATTGGCGCCTTTTTCTGCCCATAAAGAAATCCGCAGCTGTCCCAACAGAGCTCAGTTGAACTCGTTTACTCCCCCTCTCTCACTCGCTCGATCTTAATCTGTCCCAAACACTGATTTCCCACAGCGACCGAGCTAATCTGTGCTGGAAGTGCAAAAACATATTTCGGCCAGGTTGTGAAAAATTATAGCTGCACTGTTCATAAGGAGGTGTGAAAAAATGCCAATGTTGAAAATCTGGTGTGTAAATATTACAAATCCGCAAAGTTACAAGGGTGTGTAGAAACAGTGCAATGCACGCTAGTAACACAGTCATTTTATGGACTTTTGCCACCAAATTTTCAACATAGGCATTTTTGGACCTCTGCTGATGAACAGTGTCATTGCCATTTTCTTAATCTGCCCCGACCACTGATTTCCCACAGCGACCGCACTATTCTGTGCCAGAAGTGCGAAAACACATTTCGGCCAGGATGTGAAAAATGAGAGCTGTACTGTTCATAAGGAGGTGTGAAAAAATGCCAGTGTTGAAAATCTGGTGTTAAAATATTACAAATCTGTGAAGTTACAAGGGTGCATGGAAACTGCGCAACACACACTTGTAACAGTCATTTTATGGACTTTCGTCACCAAATTTTCAACATAGGCATTTTAGGACCTCTGCTCATGAACAGTGTCACTGTCATTTTTTTCATCTGTCCCGAACACTGATTTTCCACAGTGACTGCACTATTCTGCGCCGGAAGTGCAAAAACACATTTCGGCCAGGATGTGAAAAAAGACATCTGTAATGTTCATAAGGAGGTGTGAAAAAAATGCCAGTGTTGAAAATCTGGCATTAAAATATTACAAATCTGCGAAGTTACAAGGGTGCGTGGAAACTGCGCAATGCATGCTCATAAAACATTCATTTCTTGGATTTCTTTTCACCAAATTTGCAGCATAGGCCTTTTGAGAGCCCACCTCATGAACAGTGGCACTGTCATTTCATTAATCAGTCCAGAAAGGTGATTCCACGCAGTGACCACAAAATCACCTTTTGGGACCAAATAACACAATGACAGTGACTGACTTCATGATGGGGGGGTCCCAAGAACCCCATGTTGAAAATGTGGTGTCAAAATTCCCCAAAAATGCCTGAGATATGCAACAAAGTTGAAAAAACCCTATTTATGCCATTATACAGCTTACCAGCATTTCTTCAGTTCGTGGTAGGCTTTGAAGAGTGCAGACGTGTTCCCGGTCCACCGAAGATCGTCGCGCTGGGCTCCGGAGGGCATCGGTGAGGGGGTGGGGAGGCGAGGTGCACAGAGGGTGGGCGCTGGTTGGAGTAGGGGGCCGCCAAACTGTATGAGGACCATTTTCTTATTTTACAGGTGTTGGGGGGATGCTGGGACTATATTTTTTCAGGGACTTTGGCACATTGGGGTGGGCTCCCAATGTGCCACCTAGAATGTTTTTGGGGGGACTGTAGCCGACAGTTGGGCACCCGTGGCACATACCAGTTTGCGAGGGAGCCGAGGGAGTGGGCCCCTCGGCAGACAACAAATGGGGAGGGAAACATTATGCCGACAGGGAGTGGGCTCCCCATTGGCAAAGAAAGCGGGGGGGCATGATGCCGTAAGGGATTGAGCACCCCCTCGGCATACAGCAGAAACTTGGGTGTGGGGACATTATGCTGACAGGGACTGGGCTCCCCGTCGGCAAACTGGGTCGGAGGCATGCATTGTACCACCCTGCAATGACAGGTCGCTCCCTCATTGCAGCGGAATGGCTGATGCTACAATGACAAGGCGGCCCCTGATTGCAGCGGCTAAAATATTTCAAGGTTGTGGCACACTGACTGAACTATTGTCAGCAGCAGTGTGCCACCCCATTGGGGAAAGTGAGCCAAGTCTCCAAAGGCAGTGGGGGCATTGGCTACAACAGTGCCACACCTCCACAGCCTGCTTCTGCAGCAAGCTGCCGCAACATGTTTCTTGCGCACACGTGCAAGCAACATAAAAAGTGTTAAAATAAGTCAAAATGATTAGGAAAATCTCCCTACTGAGACACACAAGTACATAGCCCACAACCACCATAAGTGGGCCATCATACATGCACACACTAGGGGGGACACACATAGCTAGGGAACATCTACATACGTTTAGTATAGGTTTACAGACACATAAGGCTAGGTGATTCTTTATTCTTGCAAAAAACCTAGATACAAGCTATGAATCTGCACTGCTTCTAAAGCATGACCTTTACCCTACGTATGACCCTGTAGGGACAGACAAAACACCATAAATAATATTCTAGGCTAAAAACCACTCTGCTATTTTGCTACAATAATATCAAAAAAATAATGATTTATTTACCCTGGTGCACCCCCCTACAGCTAAGATGTCAAATGACACAGTTATATTATATAAAAAGACCTTTCAAAAAAAATAATGATACATTACAAAATGTTTCCTCTATAAAAATACATCATTGACATAAGCGTATTCTTATAACTAGAATGCTACAATTTTAGCATTCTAAAGGGCAACTGAGATAACACTCTGTCCAAATTGACCAATAACTGTAATAATAAGTGCGATTATCACACGCACATGGGCTGGCTATCTATCACCAGACTAAGATCTTATCAGGGTATAAAACTCCTCTTCCCATGCCCCCTCTCCAAAAAAGTCACAGATAGACCCTGCATAACACTGCAGTGTTCAAAAAAACCAAACTCCAAAATACGTGTTGCATAACTAGCATGTGTAATGTATAACAACTGCCCTATAGGCAAGCTAAAACAATAAAATAACCTTATGTTGCTTTTATAACTACTTCCATTTCTTATTAGCCTTTCTCAGTCCCAAAACCTATAAAAAAGGTATTATATGTTTTGTTATAGTATAGTAATCGCCTAACGTTCCCCAAAGGGCTATGTTTCCCTACAGGTAACTAAGGGTTTGTTAAATCATAACAACAAAGTCAAATAAGCTTTTGTTAATGCCGAATGTTTGCTTGCTGGCATTAGCACTGGAAATGCAGGAGTTAGACAGATGCAGAATAGGAATGGCAGTGAAGTATTGAAGTTCATGCCAACCCCACCTCCATCCTGTAGAGACAGACAGGCACTGGGGTAAGTGTTTGGGTCTTCGCCCATGACAGTCATGCCCTGTCACCTCATCCTATTCTGCAGACACCGACACATGTTGAGGTGTGCCTTAGGGTGTTTTGCTTTACAGTCACTCCACTCCATAAGGACATACACTGAAATGGGTGCAGCATAGGAGAATGGGGTGACATCTGGGGCCGAAGAGTCCAAGGTAAACCTTGATGCCTGTCAGTGGCTGGGGGGGGTGAGATGGCATGAACAGTACAGTTGGCAATCCAAAGGCACACCCCGATGCCTGTCAGTCTGTACAGGGTAGGACATTATGGTTAGAAACCCTAATGCCCTGGGTGTTTGTTGGTATTTACACTACACTTTTTCAACATGGCATTTTTGTGACCCCTACCTCATGAAAGCATTTGGGACTTCTCCTCATGAAGAATGGCAGTGTGATTTTGTCAATGTGTCCCGAACATTGACTTCCAACAGTGACAGTGACATTCTGCGCCACATGTATGAAAACACAGATCAGGCAGGATGTGAAGAATGACAGCTGTACCATCCATAGGGAGGTGTGAAGAGATGGCAATGTTGAAAATCTGTAGTGGGTATATTAAAAATGCTCACACTTCCAAGCATACGTGGAAACTGTGCATCATATGCGTGTAACACAGTCATTTTATGGACTTTCATCTCCAAATTTTCAACATAGCCATTTTAGGACCTCTGCTCATGAACAGTGTCACTGTGATTTTCTTACTGTGTCCCGAACACTGATTTCCCACAGCAACCACGCTATTCTGCACCGGAAGGGCAAAAACACATTTTGGCCAGGATGTGAAAAATAACAGCTGTACTGTTCATAAGAAGATGCGGAAAAATTGCAATGTTGAAAATCTGGAGTGAAACTATTACAAATGTGCGAAGTTATGAGCGTGCATGGAAACTGCGTAACGCACGCTCGTAACACAGTCATTTTATGAACTTTCATCACTAAATTTTCAACATAGGCATTTTAGGACCTCTGCTAATGAAGAGTGTCACTGTGATTTTCGTAATGTGTCCCAAACACTGATTTCCCACAGCGACTGCGCTATTCTGCGCTGAAAGTGCAAAAACATATTTTGGCCAGGATGTGAAAAATGACAGCTGTACTGTTCATAAGGAGGTGCAGAAAAATGGCAAAGTTGAAAATCTGGAGTGAAAAAATTGCTAATTTGCGAAGTAACGAGCGTGTGTAGCAACTGCGCAACGCACGATCGTAAAACAGTAATTTCTTGGAATTTTTCCACCAGATTTGTAACATAGACTTTTTGAGAGCCCACCTCATGAACACTGGCACTGTCGTTTCAATAATTGGTCCCAAAAGGTGATTCCGCGCAGTGATCACGGAATCGCCTTTTGGGACCGAATAACGCCATGATAGTGGCTGAATTCATAACGAGGGTTCCCAAAATCTCCATGTTGAAAATTTGGCACCAAAATTCCCAAAAATGTCTGAGATATGCACCAAAGTTGAAAAAAACCTATTTATGTCATTATACAGCTTACCGGCATTTCTTCAGTTCGAGGTCGGCTTTGAAGAGTGCAGACGTGTTCCTGGTCCACCGAAGATCGTCGCGCCGGACTCCGGAGGTAAGTATGGGGTGAGGGGGGTGTGGGGAGGCACATATGGGGGAGCAAGTGCCGAGGGGTATTGGGCACCCCCTCGGCAGAAAACAAAGGTTGTTTTTTGGGGGGTGACATTATGCCGACAGGGAGTGGGCTCCCCCGTCAGCAAATGACACTGGCAAGGAGGAGACTGAAGCCGACGGGGAGTGGGCTCCCCCATCGGCAACTTAAAGGGGGATGGAGACTGAAGCTCGATGGGGATTGGGGCCCCGTTGACAAACAAAAACTGCTGTGGGGTGCATGCTGCCGAGGATTAGGCACCCCTCGGCAGTGAGGGCCGATGTGTTTGTAACATGGCGGTGGATGCTGCCATGTTCACAAACAATATTACAGTCGTCAACGTTCCGCCCAGCAATGACGGGTCACTCCCTCATTACAGCGGAATGGCTGACACTGCAATGACGAGGCAGCCCCTGATTGCTGCAGCGAAAATGTTAGAAGTTGGTGGCACTTTTGGAAGCCAGTGTCATCAGCACACTGTGCTTCCATTGGTGCACCACTGCCAAGCCCCCAAATGCGATGCCAACGTTCGCTGCCACACTGCCGTGCCTCCACAACCCACTCCTCTCCTAAGCTGCCACATGATGTTTCTTGCGCATGTACGCAAGCAAACATAAAAATGTCCAACAGAGCCCAGTAAAATACCTAACAGCACTGTATCTAGTGAACTATTTAAAAGGTTCACCAGTGGCCCCACTAGCTCTGCAGCAAGTTCATTCAGTACTCTAGGGTGCATGCCATCCAGTCCAGAGGACTTGTCCACCTTCAGGGCTTGAGTCCCTTCATGACCCAGTCACCATGAACCCACCCCCACCCCCACCCATCTTCCCTTATGGCACTGGTCCATCTTTCTCATTAGTAAAGACAGAGCAGGAGTACTCATTTCAAACCTCTGCTTTATCCTTACTTCCTTCCTTCCACCCATTCTTGCCCCTTCTTAAGTTTAACAGTACCTTCTTTTGTGGTCATTTTTCCCCTTATATATCTGAAGTAGACCTTATTCCCATCCCTGATTCCCCTCTGCAATCTGCAGTTCCTTCCCTGCCTTTGCCTGTCAGCCTATCTTTTCACCTTCTCTCGCCTTCTCTATGTAGGCTGTCCTATCTTATCCTATCGTCTCCTTCTGGGCCATCCTATATTTCCTTTTATTAAACAGGCTTGTCCACCTCCCTGTTAAACCAAAGCTGCTTTCTTGATTTCCCTTTCTTTTTTTTTTCTTTGTTTGTTTCTCCAGCTACATCCCTGGTCCCGGTGGCATCTCCCCAGCCCCGTCACCAATCCATCTTGTGGACTTATAGTTAACCACCACTTCCACAGAGCCATATCAGCTGGCGGCCAGTCATTTAGGGTTGTGCCGGGCCTGTGGGAAATGTTGAGTGAGTCAAAGCATTTTTCTCTAGCTTCTCTCCTGGGACATCTGCGACTGACATACGCATGTGCGTGTGTATTGATGCACAATTGTGCTGCGTCAGTGTGCATCCTCCAACATCTGCTTGTCCCACTGGTACCGCCACTCAGCCTCCTCTAGGTGGTAGGCAAGTAGCAGGACTCAGAGTCCCCCTCCTCAGGAGAGAAGAGCTGTCATGGAATGCTCAATCCTCCCTCACCCGTCCAGCCCCTGAGCGACCCAGGTCCACTCCCAAACCCAGGTCACAGGTGTGGCTGGAGGTAAGGCACCAGCACCTCGGCCCTCAATGCCACTGGGCCGGCTCTTGATTTCCCTTCCTTACCCCTCTGCCTAAGGCAGGTTTTCATGGCTGCTATGATACCATCCTTGATCGTGGTCCATTTCTGGTCCAAGTTCAGATCCTCCCTGAGGCTAGCTAGTCTCTCCTTTAGTATCCTGCCCATCCTAATGAAGTCAGTCTTCCTAAAATCCAGCACATGCATTTTTATGTTTAGGATTTCCTTCCCTATATCTATGCAGAGCCCCACTATCTGGTGGTCACTGCTTTACAGTGGTTCCCTCACTGTAATCTCCTTATCTTAGTCCCCATTCATTGGTACCAAGTCCTGAATGACTCCTTCCCCAGTGGGTTGGTTAATTCCCTGGATCAGGAACTCATCCTGTACCATGCTCAGGAACAATTGGCTCCTATTGCAGGTGGAAAATGGGACATCTCACTTAATCTTGGGCATGATGAATGAAATCCCCCACTATCACCACTCCTTCCACCCCTACTGCCTGCCTGATCATGTCACCCATCTCTTTATCCTTCCCTTCATCTCACTGCAGCAGTGGGTAGACCACTCCCAATTTCAGATTTCTTCCTGCATGCATGTGCAGCTGAACCAACAATGTCTCTAGGTCCCCTCCCTATGTTCTCCCGCGTGACTGTTATGTATTCCTTAACGTGAGGTGCCACCCCCCTTTCACATTCTCCCTATCTTTTCTGAACAGGGTGTACCCTGGAATGGTGCGATCCCAGTTGTGGTTTAGGGTGGCCCAGGTCTCCGTGACCATTACCAAATCAACTTTTCCTTAAGCTAACAGGGCATACAGGTCATCCATTTTGTTTCTGAGATTTCTGGCGATGAAGAACACAACCCTCCACCCTTCCCATTTAACCATTTAAGCCTCTCCTTCCCAGGACCCATGTTTCTCTCCTTTCCTTTAGCTCTGTTGATCCACCTTCCTTTTCATCCCACCTTGATACTCTCCCTATGCTGTGTACCTGTGGTGGGGGGATCTAACAGCCCCCTCCTCTGAGATGCACTGGGTGCTGCTCCCTCTGTTGCTGCCTCACTGCTACTTTAAATTCAGGCTACCATTAATGAAGCTCTCAGCTCTAAAATAGATAACAGTCAGTACAGATAGGAGATGCTCTATCAACTCCTCTCCCTATCCTGTCCGAGGTCCCCAAAGGCTCCATCCTTGGCCCCATCCTTGGCCCCATCCTTTTCTCTCTTTTTATAAATGATCTTCCCTCAGCTTGTCATTCCTCTAACATGCACATGTATGCAGATGACACTGTCATCTATACCTCCGGTCCATTCCATAACAGTGTCCTCCCCTAGCTTCAAAATGACTTCCACAGAGTACAGTCTTGGTTCCAATCAAATCAGTTAAAACTCAACACCAAAAAAACAGTCACCATGTTTTTTGGATCCAGGCAGAAGCTGGCCTCCTCCCTACCTCCCCTCCCGAGTGATCTCCAACCTTGACGGTTCACCTCTTGAGAGGGTCTCTGCCTTCAAATACCTGTGTGTCTGGCTGGATAGCCACCTCAATTTCTTTACACACATCGGTGCCATCTACACCAAACTCCAGACCAAACGTGCAGTCCTCTACACCACAAAGCCAGCCTTTCTCTCCCCACTCAATGTGAACTAGTACTAAAAACAATCTTGCCTGTGCTTGATTATGCTGATGTTGTCTATGGCACTGCCCCCACCTCTTCCCTCTCCAAATTAGACACTCTTATCAACTCCTTTTGCCACTTTGCCACTGCCTCCCCTCACCCACCACTGTCTCCTTTACGCTCGCCTCTCCCTTACCCCACTAGCTTAGAGTGATCTAGTCACTGTGCCTCCCTCATTGCAAAGTACTGGTTCGGCTCCCTTCCTCTCTATCTATGCTCCTGTCTTACGCCTGCTGAATCCACAACCCACTCACATCACCATAGAGACTCGTACACTTTCTCCATCCCTTGTCCTCACTCCACTGCAAGTCAGTCTGCTTTCTCATACCACCTCCCTCTCCTCTGGAATAATTTACCTTCAGACCTTCATCTTGCTTCCCCTCTCTCATCCCTCAAAAGACTCCTCAGACTCCTCTCTTCTCCCCAGTGCCTTCAGTGCTCCTAACACCCTGCATCTCCCTTCTGACTCTGTGCGCGCGTTCCCCCCTTATCTCCATTCATATCCTCTCATACCTTCCCCACTGTGACTATTTCAAGTCTCTGCTTGACTCGAGCTGGTTACTCCCCTGACTCCTAAACTCTACCACTGCTTGCTCCAGATCCCTCATGAGGGGCCTCCAAATTGTCTCAAGGTGTCTCAAGTCAATCTATTTAGTTATGTTTAAGTACTCTTGTCTATAATGACTGTGCTTTACCTATATAACATTGTGCCTTAAACCATATTTAACTCTTGTACGTATCTGTAAATTTCTGAAATGCAACTTGTACAGTAACCACATTTTACTCCTGAATAGATCTGTACATTTCTGTATGTAACTTGCACTGTAACTTCAATCTACCACTGTGTTGCTGTCACCGGGTCACACCTGGAAACGAGCTTCAGCTCAGTATGCCTTTCCTGGTCACCTATTTTAAATAAATAAATAAGTTCCACAGTTCTACTTATGTGTAGTCTGTCTGGTGAGTACAGTCTCCTGCCTTCCCAATCACCCCAAAACCTTCCTCTCTGCACCACTCCCACAACCAAGAGTTGAATTTCTCTAGTCTACCCTTTCTTGCTGAACTAGCCCTAGGAACCAGTAGCACTTCCGAGAAGGCTACCAATCTGGCTCCTCCCCAGCAATCTGTCCTCTCTAAATCTTTCTTGCACTATCCCCACTTCGCATCCAGCCAGGTTATTAGTTCCCAGATGGAAGACTACATGTGGCTTTCCTCCCACCCCCTGTATAAGCGAGTGTCTCCTCAAATGTCAGTGTCAGTGGCTCAGTAGGTAGCACACTCACCTCTGAGGCCAGGAGATCAGAGGGCTGTGGGTTAATTTCCCACATCTGGCACTTGGGTTAATATCCCAGTACTGACACTGTAGTGCAACATGAGAGGGGTGCTGCACTTCTGAGGTGCCATCTTTCAGATGAGACGTTAAACCAAGGTCCCATCTGCCTGGATTGGTGGTAGTTCAGGTGGATGTTAAAGATCCCATGGCAAGAGTAGGGGAATTTTTTTATTGAGAAAATCATAACGTCAAGCAAATGACCTTAAAAAAACAAACACAAACTAAATAACAAGAACATAAAAATCATATACAATCCGTATATCATAAAACCAAAACCAAAATGAGCAAGTAGAAAAACAGTATATATGACATGTAAGGAAATTATACCAGGTGAAAGTAACAATCCTAACCTAAGAAAAAAAATCAAAATGAACCCAGAGAGAATGAAACCTTGAGGGAGGAAGCTGTTTATATTCAGATTCCTTAATAGATATTAGTGCAGTTTCAATATAAGATATAATATCCGCAGGTATTGTCGGGATTTGTTGCAAAACATATTGGCATCTGGCTTGCCATAAGTAATACTTACAAATAGCAAAAACCCTGAGTGTGCTAGGATGAAAAATGTGCCATGGAGCAATGAAAGCACCCAAAATAAATACTTCATACATAATCCTGCTCAGAAAGGGCAATTTCCACTTGTTTGCCAATGTTTTCCAGAACAAACGGGCATCCGCACAAGTAAAAAAAAAATGATCCATGGATTCTTCTAATTGAACACAAAAGGGTTTAGGACAAAACCGCTGCTGTGAGGATTTGTGTTTTAGATTACCCCAAACTTGTAGTTTCCCATGACAACACATCCAGAAAACATCCCACATGTGTGGTGGAATCCGTTTATCTTTAAGAATGTTTAAAGCATTAGACATACCAGTTGGCGAACAATGTGGGAAAAGCAACACCGGCTTAAAAGCCGTCAGAAAAGCCACATATATTTGTTTCCTGGTCAAGGATAGTAAAGAAGATTTACTAACCTTCCAAGCTCTCAGGGTACGGAAACTATCTATGACATAAGAAGGAACCCCAGAAACACGCGAAAGGTGAGGGGGGAGGTCAGTCCAAGCAGTCATGATAGGAGTCACAGCACTACACACCCATGAATCACAAACAGAAAAGGAATATCTAAAACTTTGGAAAAAGTGGAAAAGATAAAAGGATAAAAAAAAAGCAATAGGGTGTATCATACCCAAACCACCCTGCTGGACAGGTAAATAAGTCACAGCCCGTTTAATGGGATTAAGACGGCTACCCCAAATCAACTGAAAAAATGTGCTATAAATCCTAGTTTCTAAGTTCTTAGGATGGGCATAAATATGGCTAAGAAATAAAAAAATAGGGAGTAAAAATGTCTTTACCACCAGAACCCGCTTCTTTTTCCCCAATTTCCAAGTCTTCCAAATCTGGACTTTAGACTCACCGAGTTTGAGGCGTGTTTCCCAATTATAACCAGCCCCATCCGGAACATTAAACCAGAGTCCCAGAATTCTTTGGGGAGTAGTACAAAACCTAATACCAGTCGCCCTTGAAATAATGGCAGACCCAGGGTCCAAAGAAATACATACACTTTTTTGTAAATTTATACTACCCCCTGAAAGTAAAGAGAAGGATTGAAATATTTGGAGTGCAGTATCACCTGAGGCTAGGTCTGATGTAAGCAATACTACATCATCCGCATACGCAGAAATTTTAACAGGCAATACATCAGGAGAAGGTGCGAGACCAATAATACTAGAGTCCCATTTAATTTGATGAATGATGGGATCTAAGGCAAAGGCGTACAATAAGGGACTAAATGGGCAGCCTTGACGTAGTCCTACCACCCGTGAATCCATTTATTATTGGAATGAAATATGCCAATGAAAGCATGTGTGAGAGCCATTGTAAAAAAAGTTGTGGAATACCATAGAGTGTCAAAATCTGGAGTAGATACTTGTGATATACAGAATCGAATGCTTTAGTTTGGTCCAGAGAAAAAACAAAACCTGACAACCCTTTACTATTCCGAGCTTCAAAAATCTCCGTAAAAGAAAGAGGTTTGATTGTATAGAACGGCCCGGTATAGCACAGGTTTGAGCCGGATCAATGAGATCAGGAGCAATCTTCCTAAGGCCAGAACAAAGTATGTTAGATAAAATTTTATAATCAGTGTTGAGGAGATGAAGGGGTCTCCAATTAGCAATGGAGTGAACATCCCCTTTTTTAAAGATGAATTTCAAAAAAGATATACCAAATTCGGGGTTTGTCTCTAAAGAATTCAATATAAAAAATTAGACTTGGGTTAGAATTTCTAACAAATTTTCTTGAAATGTTTTATAAAACTCATGCGTGAGACCATCAGGTCCAGGGGCTACCTTCGATTTTAGATGTGATATGGCACAAGCAACTTCCTCTCTTGAAATTTGACTAATAAGGTCTGGTATGTGATGTGTAGAGATCTGGGGCGCCGGAGCCGAAAAAACAGAGGATAAATCAGGGGTGGAGTGTGGAACAGTACAAAAGCGTTGTTTTAAATGTGAATGCATAACAGAAAACATATCCGGGATCGTGTACATAACATTACCGTGCTCATCCATTAAGCCATGCATGACAGTAGAGGAAAGTCTACCCTTAAAGGCTAAAAATGGGTTAGCAGAAGGGGACGGGGAGGTACCGACGCGCTTAAAAAAATCTAGGGTTCGAGCACTATTATACTGGAAAGAAAACATGAGACGTTTAATCTTAGAGACTTGAGATGAATAATCAACAGGAGAAGAGACAGAGAGGGACATCAATTTATATAACTGATTGCGGTAGGTTAAGTATGTAAGGTATTTGTCCCGGGCCTTCTTCTTCCCCAAATGTTGAAAGAAAAGACGGATTTCCTGCTTTGAATCTTTCCACCAATCCCAAATGGAATCATAAAAACAGAGAACGGAAATAAGGGCCTGAAAAATAGTGCGGACTTGAGACTGAACGAAAAAGGAAGAAAATAAAGAATTATTCAATTTCCATTGGGGGTATAGTGAAACAGGAGAAAAAGAAGTATAAGCAATAAAAAAAAGTACCTATCAAAAGGCAGTGATCTGAAATTTCAGTATGGCGTAGAACAAACTGTTTAGGAACACAATGTTTGGAGACAAATATATAGTCAATCCTAGTATGGAACACTGACCTGTGGTATGTGTATCCCGCATCAGAATGTAAAAAACGATATGCGTCCTGCAAACCTGTATCCTTAATCAAAGAGGACAAGGCCAGGAATCACAATACACTTTTTCCTGAAGCTGTTCTACAAGCAACATCTATAGAACAGTTAAAACTCTCGATGATATGTTTACTAGTACATAAAAACAGTTTGATTAAATCAAATAAAGCAATACGGGTTGCTTTAGTTTGTGGACCATAAATTACAATTACACGTAAAAAAATATAAAAAATAGAGCAGTCCATAATAAGTGCCCTTCCAGAAAAAATATCTATGATGCGAGATAGAGAACTGTGATGAAAAAAACAGTATAGCCACACCATCAGCAGTGTCAGTCCCAAAAGTCCAGTAGGATGGGCCTTTATACCACCCACGTCTAAGTTGTTGTACCTCAAATAAGGTAGAGACATGGGTTTCTTGTAACAGCAGAATGTCTAAAGGAAGTGAGGCAGAAAAATGAGTAAAAACCATCCACCTCTTATAGTTTTTCAAGCTACTAACATTTAAGGATGCAAGTCGGAGGGTAGCCAGGCCAAAAAAATCAGTCAACCACTACCGTCCGTAACAGCCATATTTTTCCTTTTTTTACTCCCCTTCTTAGATTTCATGATTTTCTTTCTGGAAACATCCGGAGGTTTAGATGTAGGAAGATCAATGTCAGATAATAAGGCAGATACGTCAAAGTCACCATCAGTATCATCCTTGTCACCTTTCAGACAGTCAAAAGCATTAGAAAGGGGAATATCAGAAACTTTCAGATTTTTACGTGCAGCAGCCCTAGTAACCCGCCTGCCAGGTTGAAAACCTTCCGAATCCCCAATCGGAGCAGTAGGAGTGGAAAAGGAGGTAGCAGGAGGGGGAGGGTCTACCATCATCTCAGAAGTAGAGGGGTTGCCTACATCAGGTGCAGAGTTACTCACTGGCAGGGAAATAGGAGAATCTATCATAAGAGGCATGGGGGGGGGGCCATTGTGGGTTTGTGAACAGGTCCCAAAGAACTTAGACGGTCTTGAATCTTATCCTGAGCTTTTTGAACTAATACCTCTGAATTCCAGCCCTCTTTACGATTTTTACTAGCCCAGGGACACTGATGATAAGCATGTCCCAATTCATTACACAAATTACATTGAAAGATATTTTTACAAGAAACACTAGGGTGTCCATACCCCCCACATAAACTGCATTTCAATAAATTGCAGGTACTACTTAAGTGTGTGGTGGCCCCACATTTGTAGCAGGCCCAAGGCTGTCCACCATAAAAACAGACCCCTCTATCCTTACCTAAAAAAAAACTGTTAGGTAAGTGCACCACATCTGAATTTACTTGAAAAAGCTTAACCCTAAACCTCCAACTCCCCGTCCACAACCCTTCATCATCCAAAACAGCTTCAGGGGGGGACAGAACATTACATTGGTTTTGTAGCCAGTGATAAATATCGCTTATGCTAACACCCTCATTTCGGAACATGATAGTAACTGTACGCACAGTTGGTTTAGTAAGGGGAATTACCAAAAAAGGAGTCCAGAGAGGAGAATTTTTTACAGAAGTGTAAGCATGCCAAAACCTGTCCAAGCTAGCTGAGGTCTTGAAACTGACATCAAAAGTCTCCTCCCCGGAGATGTGGATCAGAGCATAGATATCTGAGGCCTGAAAGTGTAGCGAACCTTTCAGGAGTCGTTGAGCCACATAATAGCGATCAGGAAACTCAGATAGACCACCCCGATAACGGAGCCGGACGGCATTCCTACGGGGTGCTTGCTCGAGCTTGTTTTTAAATAAATCGGAAAGTACAGGCCTCCTGTTAGCAGAGGGGGGTTGCTCCAAATGCGGAGGTACAGTGTCACCCAGCATATGTGAGGCACCTTCCCCAGTTGTATCTAGTGAACTATAGGAAGTAGGAACAGAAGTCACAGGGAGGGAAGGAGGACCAGAAACACTATGGGGAGCAGCAGAAAAAGTGGTCATAGGAGGTAATATCGAGGATTCCACTGGGTCCTGGGACAAAACAATAAGGGTAACTCAGAAACCTGAGAGGTAGGTGGAGAATCAGCAGAACAAACAGGGTCCCCAGAGTCCATAATATCCCCCCATGAAACTTTAGAAACATCTTTAGACAATGAAACATTACAGTCTTTCTGAATCAACAAGTCCTTACTAGGAGGTACCTCGGTGGAGCTCATACTCGGTGCAGGCCTGTTTGGAGAATATAAAACTCCATGTCTGTCCTCGTTCCATGAGGGATCCGGTGTCCAATTCCCCAAAGGGGATTGTGTCCAACCTGCCCCTCGTAATGCCTCTGGGGCAGTCCAGGTAGGGTCCGACACGTCCTTTGAAGTTGACAAGCCAAATTGAGAACGGAGCAAGGCAGTAGTAGAAACGGGAGGAAAGGCAGAGGTAGTCCAGGAAGATTCCGCCAAAGGGTCCAAATTCACAATTTCCGTAGCCCCAGCATGCGACTCAGCAGTCGCGGTGACTCTCTGTGCGCTAGATCCGGAAGAACCTGGGGGAAGCAACGGTGCAGCACACAATGCCGTCGTAGATTTGCGTTCCGATTGAACAACCGAGTCATTCGGTGCAGAAACATCCCGTACTTGCAAACTCTCCAGAGATGCAGAAAAAGCAGACGGTACGATGGTATGTGAAGACTCCAAAGTTCCAGGCAAAGACAATGCATTTCTGTGGTAGAAACAGGCTGAGAATCTGAAGAATCATCCAGGAGCAACAGAGGAGCGCATGGTGAAAGGTCTGTACTGCAGCAGGGTGTCTCAGAGACTGAGAGGTCCATCCTCGTGACCAGAGCGTCCCCCTACCGCAAAGAGTAGGGGAATTTCCCCGGTGTCCTGGCCAAATTTCCCTCTTCCACTAAAAAAATACCACCAACAGCTTCATCTGGTTCAAGGTCAGTTGGCATTCATCTGTATCCCCCCCCCCACCTAGGTCATGTCTGAAAATAGGCAGGATTTGTCTAGTGCACTTACCCAGTCAACAAACTAAAAACTAAAATAAATTAATCCTTTCCACCCTCATACCTGAGAGGCAGACCAGCCTTCTCATATGCTGTTCCCCCTCCCCTTAGCCCAACTCACTCCCCTCACCATGGAATCTCCTATGACCACTACGCTACCATTATTTAATCCACCCTTTCCCTCCCTTCTGGGGCTCCTATCTGTTGTGGATCCCTCCTCCTAACTGCCCCCCCAACTCCTGAGCTCCCTCCTGCCCACCCACCTTCTCTCTGCGTTGCTTTCTCTCCTTTCTTGCCATCCTCCCCTCCCTTCATTAAATTCTTTTGATTCTGATCTGTCCACAGTCCTTTCCCTCCCCCTACTGTGATTGCCCAATGCTACACCTGCTATCGCTTCCATTCTTTTTGCCTCCCCTGACCCTCTTGCATCTCCACCCAATCCCATTCTAGGGATCTTCCTCTTCTGGCCCCAGTGGTACAATTTAGAGGGTTTCTATGGGAAGGCAGGGATCCCAGGTCGTACACCCTCAAGGAGTACTATCTGATGGTTTCTGGGCCTTGAGTGGGACACCTGGGAAATGGGGTTTGAAGGAGTATGGTTGGGGGTGGGATTGAGAAATGGAAGGCCAAAGCAATCAAGAAGTGCAAGAGGAGAACTCAGAGAAGAACCCAAATACTGGTGCTGTCAGCAGGGTTGGTTAGGAGACTGCCTCCCAGCACCAGGTAGGAGAATACCTCTGAGAACATGGGGAGAGTCCCTGAAGATCACTCACCTCCTGGGATTTCATGATCACATGAGCAGGAATCCCCTAGAGGGGCTGGCTATGTGGTGCCACAGCAGAAGCAGAGCTTTGACAGGTATCATTGCTACCATGAAGGCAGGGGGCATCCAACATTCCCAGCATAGCCAGGTTGCAGTAAAAAAAGATGTGCTGTACCCTTGCCTATGTCTAGTTACCCAAATTCTATCTGGGTATCTTGTTTTAGTGTACTGATGTTCATGAGCATACTATTAGCAGATCACTGTCAAAAGCGTGTTCACTCCCAGAACTCAGTCTGCTGCTGTTACCAGTTTCACAGCCTCTCAGATGGCCTAAAAGGGTTACCTTAGCATGCTGCCACCACTCAACTGAAGTCTCAGTTGGGGTATCTCTAGGTTCAAACTTCACCAGAGCCACTGCTTACACACAGTACAGTGCTCCTTATCAAGGAACAAATTACCCACCCCTTCTGTTACAGCTGAGAATACTTTTGTTTTAGATCTGGTAACTGTAGCCAGCCTCTTCAGAGATGGATCACAGACTTGCCAGTTTATCCCTTGTTACCTATACTTCAAATGATTCAATCACAGAAAGCATAAAGTATATAAAAATAACATTTAATATTCTACGATACTTACATATGTTACAGGATAATACACACTGAAGACTATGTAGGCAATAACCCACAACAGGTACTGGTTCTTTTTTTTTTTTTTTGATTATATCTTTATTCTCCATGGCTGGGGGGGGTTGTGCTTTTAGTTCCTCCCCCCACCAGCCAGCAGCAGCCCCGGTCCCAGACAGAGCTCATACCTCCCATTAGCATCTGGGAGGGAGCTGACTTGCACGGGACCGTGGCTACGTCAGCGAACAGCCTTCTTGCTGCCAGTGGGGATTGTTTGGTGTAGTTCCCCTGCTGGAGGAGGCGTGCAATGACAACAAGGGATGGAGCGCACACGCTTCCATACGCGCTCCTCCCAGCGTCAGCCAACTCCCACACCTTGCAAGTGCAGCATTGGTGGAGTTGCCCCCCGGCTGCCACCAGGGGGCAACCACACACCGACAACTGATGTCCCCCCCCGGAGAAAGAGAGCAGTCCTCTGGATGCTCAATCCTTCCCCAAACTCTGCCAACCCCTGGCGACCCGTGCCTGTTCCCGAACATGGGTCGCCAACATGGCGCAAAGTGTGGCGTCCAGTGCCTCAACCCTCAGCACCACCGGCCTGGCCAGGTCTTGTGTTTCTAGAAAATTAATGCATGCCCCAGGTGAATTGGAAGGCACAAGGCCAAAGGCTGAATGACTTTTAATGTACCAAGGAAGTACATTAATTCTCAAGAACCCCTTGCCCTGGACTAGATTACTGTGCTTATAAAATGGAATTTTTTTTCAAGGAAAAAGCTTTTTTTTTCCTTTAGTTAGGTTGTTGCCAGGTAGAATAGGTGAGTTTGGTAATAAAGGCTGTGTGCCTTTTGAATGGACCTGGGAACTGCATTTATTTTGCAGAAACCTATGTCTTGTGGGGTTTTGTGTTTAAAAAGTGAACAAAAAATATTTAATGGAAAAAGGTTACATTTTCATTCACTTAAGTTTCTGTTTGTAGATTGGGGCAGGTTAATTATGAACTGGGCAGTTTCTAGGCAAATAATCAACAGTCAGGTGCTGCATTTTAACCAATGCAGTTGTTTGATTTTGTTATTTTTTTATAGCCCATTTTATAAGGGGGAATACAGTATTTCTACAAAGATTAAAAAAATAAAGACTTTTGAAAAAGAGATCACGTGGAAAACTCTAACTCAAAGCTATCTAAATTCTAAGTAGAGTAGAAGAAGCTTACACCCAGCTGGGAACTTGGTGAGTTATCGCAGACTCGAACCCATGAAGTTGCTAATTCCAAGTACCAAAACATAACTGAAGCCCTAAGAGTAAACACACACCAGAAATGCCTTCAACTGGCTGGCTCACTACACCTGCATTATCATCATACATGCCTCGCAAACATCACAGGTTTGACTATTTCTTTGACCTCTGGGGACCACCCTTTTTGAGAACAGGTCTAAACTGGATATGTTACTTAGACCTTGCTTTTGTGGATTGCAGCCTGGATCCTTTTACTTCCCATCTGGCTTAATCAGTGGGGTTTCATCACCTCTGCCTTACCCTATTTATATTTAAAACCATGTCTTTTTGTTATGAAAGAAAAGCAGCCCTTTGAAGTTTAACCCAAAACAAAAGCCTTTTACAGGACATGAACTGGATCACCTACACAAAGTATCCTTTTAGCTAAATGCTCCAAGGCATGGACTACAATGGAATGCTATTTTCATCTTTCACCAGCCCTCCTCCGTCATCTGACACACTTCACAGAGGCATAGATGATAAAAAAATACACAATGGGGAAAAAATGCATTGCAAGTTGTCACAGTTGCTATTAAATAAACTAGTCTGGCTGGCCCGGTGGCGCTGAGGATTGAGGTGCTGGACACCACACCTCGCACCATGCCGGCGACCTGGGTTTGGGAGTGAGCCTGGGACATCAGGGGTCGGCAGGGGAAGGAGAGGATTGAGCGTCCAGAGGCCAGCTCTCCTCTCCTGTGTGTGGAGGGGGATCCATACTCGGAGCCCGACTAGCCCCTGGTGGAAGCCGGGGGCATGGAAGGCACAGAGTTGATGTTGGGGTTGGGGAGTGGTGACGCTAGCAGCAATGCCTTGGCATAGGGGTGTGCCACTCCTCCTCAGGAAAAGCGAGAAAAAATGCCTGCAGACACCGGGAAGACAGAGCACCCGTAGCGTGCCCCGATGTGCCCTCACCTGCCTGACTACCCCCGATCTGACACCACTTACAGTATCAGGGTGTCTACTGCCCCACCTTGGCCCTGCTCAGGGGGAAACCACAGCTACATGGGGACTGGGTGGTAAGTATCGGGCATGGCGAATGAGGCAGGAGGATGACTTTTTGGTGCTCCCGAAGGGGTGGGGTCCATAGGATGTAGGAGGGTTAAACAGACATTTAAAAAAAAAATGAACTAGTCTGAGGTGGGAACGGAGATTCCAGTGCAATTGTTAAGGTTGACCAGGGAAGTATCCCCATGCCAGGGAATAAAACAGGGCAGAGAAAGTCCAGAAGAGAAGGTTAAAGGTCAAGTCACAGCTGCAGCTACAGTGTAGTTTCAAGGAATACTCATTAAAGTAGTACAATTAATTATATAGAAGATGAATTGATTTAGGTGTGTGTGAGCAATATGAATTAACTGTTTTGGCCCAGTATGTGAGTGGAACAGCACAAGAGTGGAACAGAATTTGTGTCCTATGTACTGCCAGGCATCCACAGGTGACAGGGAACTCTGCAGGACCACTAAGGTAAGTTAAAGTACCTGTATACATGTTGCCACCTGAGTAAGGGATTATTGGAACTAAAAGCACCTGTTAAGTGGGAAGAGATGTAACACCCAATCTAGAGTCTAGGTAAAAAGGGAAAGAAAAAGAGCCAAAAGGGGAAACATAAAAAAAACCATCTAGGGTCAGGTAACAAAGGGATAAGCAAAACAAAAAAGAGAAGAGTTAGAAAGTCTTACTAAAAGCGGAAGGGGAGAAACATAAAAAGTCTGAGCTCAAGGCCACACCACAAAGGACTATCGCATGCACATACATAGTGCTTACATGAAACGGTCGTCAGCTTTTTGTATCTGTTAGCTGCCACCTGTAAGTATTATCCCAGTTTTATGCTGGAGCAAGAAACAAAATATATTTTTCAAGCACTATGTATGTAAGTATGCTAGTCCTTTGTGGTGTGACCTTGAGCTCAGACTTTTCTTGCTAGAGTGTATGTTTGCCTTGTCTAGAGCCTGGGCATTCCCAGAGCTGCCTGTGGTCTTGCTAAATTGAAAACTTACAAAACCCTATCTAGGGTCAAGGAACACAAGGGTAGATGAAACAAAGGGCATTGTCAGTGTAGCTAAGAAACAGCTGACATGCCTCACCATGAAATTCTTCCTTATCCTCACGATAATAGAGAAGGGTACTGTGGCCATCAAGTGCATAAAGCATTCACTGGGCCTCCAAATCATGAGGTTTTGAAAACACTCAGGATTAGAGCCTGATTCAGATGGAATTCAGAAACCACCTTGAGCACAAATTTTGCCTAACGGCTTACAAAAATTATTTTCAATAAAATCCATCTAAATATAGAGCCCAAGATTGCTTCCACACAGTTCAGACTTGATGCACTGCAATAAATATGTTGTCCTTGTAGAAAACCAGATGGGGGCTCCGCTGATAGCACCTGAAGCTCAGTTACTGGTCTGTCCAAAGTTATGGTGACCAAAAATGCAGTCATCCTTGCCAAACGTGAGATGACATCTGTTCATAGACTTAAACAGCTTACTCATAAATCAAATTAACACCAGTTTCAAGTCCCATGGGTTTTAAGTTCAACTGTGGAGGTGGTTTGAGCACCAGAGGTTACAGATAGGCTAGCCCCATGACAAAACGAGTGACCATTCTCCTGGAATACAAGCCTCTGCTTGGTATGACAAGATGATAGCCTGGCACACTTTGAGAGACATGACTCACAGCCCTAACTAAAGCAGAGACACGGGGCAATCAAGTATGTGTTTCAGCAGAGAGTAGAGGCAATCTGTGCTCTGTGCACCACCACAAAAACCCCTTCCATTCACAACAGTATGTTTTGCAAGTCAGCTACTTCTGAGATGCCTCCAGAACTTTGAGAACATCTACAGAAAGTCCAAGGGTCTAGCACTCTAGCTGCTCCTCTGCCATTATGCCTGTCTTCTCCTGAGCTTTTACTGCAGTACTTAGCTGGGCAGAACTGCTGATACTGCTGCCTCTGTTGCTGCTGCTGACTTTGCAGCCAGCGAGAGAAGGCAAGAAAGGAGCTGCGTGGACTTGGCATTGGAGCCTATTTGGGGCAGGGAACAAAATAACTTAGTCCAGGGTAATGTTGAGTTATTCAATTCTGGTCAGGAGACCTTCAACCACTGAATCAAACAGATCAGTCCTTGTAAAAGAGAGATCTGATACCCTCTGTTGCATTTCCTGTGTAAAGGGTGAAAGATACAGACAAGCCCAACACCATATGAAGACTGCTGCCCCACAGCCCTAGCCAACACATTGGCTGAATCCAGAGTCACCAGCAGCTGGTGTTTTGCCACTGGGAACCCCAAGTCTCAAATATCCAGGAGTTCCTGCTGGCTACCCTCTAGCAGAAGAGGCCACTGGTCTGAGAAGTTTTCAAATACCTCAAGGCTGTACCTAGCCATGAAAGTCACACAAAAACTGCACTGATGGATGCCCAGGGACACCGCTGTGTACCCTTTGCAGCCAAGATGCTCTTGTTTCTTGAACTCCTTGTCTTGGTGCTTGTGACAAAGAGGTACAATTTTTATTTATTTATTTTTTTAAGGTAGACTTTCTCAGCTGGTACCCCACATACCTAGGAGGGCCAAAGGTTAACTGCCAGCTTATCTACACACTGTTTAGAAAACCTAGGCATTTGTTCCTGTACATTTCATGATACCCAATTGTAAACACTTAGCAGGCGTTCTGTTTTGAAAACAAATGGTTAGACTATCTTTGTTTGTGTACTAAATGTAAAATCCATTTTCATTTGTGAGAATCAGTTAACCAGCGTGATTAAAAAAATCTGATGTGTAATCAGAGAGAGCCAGGATTAGAGTTTAAAAGACTTGGGTCTGAGCAGAGTAGACGGGGGCTTGTTTGTAGTTGTACAAACTGGCTGTGTGTAAGAGACAGTGATGGAGAACTCTAATGTCTTTATAAACTCAGAAAGGCAGAGAATTTCTCCATATGGTAATGTTCTGAAAGATATTTGTTATTTTCCACCTAAGACAGCACCTAGCATGAGGAAAGCTACACTTTGCATTTCTCTGTAATCATCTTTTTCTTTTGCATGTTTTTTTTTCTTGTAAGCACTTTTCCATAATTCTTGTCAATGCTTACTACATTGTGTAAATAAAATAGTCTTTTATGTATCATAAGAGACTGACTGGTAGTGCATTTAAAAAAAGGCATTGCTGAGAACCTCTGAAGTAGCCCTCATTCTGAAGGGACACACTATCAATTTTAAACAACTGGGAAGATGAGCTCCTTCCTGATCCAGGAAGTGATGTGGATTAAGTTGATAAGACAAACTCACATTTCACCTGAGGTTTGAGCAGTCTACCTTGGACTGATACAGGAGGACTGTTGATTGGGCTTAAAGGGTTCGGGTGTCTAGGGCACACCACCTTCACAGAGAGCCAAGTGTTGGCAGAGGACACTGTATGGGGTGAACCAGGGTGGAGGTCTGCAGAAGCCAAGGGCAAAAGGCACATTAGGAGGTGGCACAATCAGGTGTGCAAGAGTTCTCAGTGCCAGGAGAAGAACCCATTGGCCAGCCAGTCCAATCAATGATGTCATTCAACCTCTGCTGTCATGTGGCCTTCTCCCATCTACAACAAGCTTGATGTTGACCATAAAGAGCTGGATGGTGTCGTCACTAGTAATGTTGAGAACCAACACAAGATCAAGATTGTGACCTTGACCTCGAGCATCAGCAGTCTAGTCAGTATGGTACTGGTTCCACCAGTTTCCCCCACTGAGTGGGATTGTCAGCACCTGCTGGATAGGTGACTGTGCATGGATCAGGATGGCCAGTGATGACTGAACAAGGGATGATTTGACCGTGAGCTTGCTCAAACCCAGCCCTCACAAATTGGGCATAACATTGGCTATAACAGAAGAGGCAAAATTTAGATAGTGACCTTGATCTTGAACATCGATGCTCTGGTCGATGTGGCAGTGACTTCACCAGCTTACAAGCATCAAGATGACTGGCGATGACTTAATGGAAGGTGGTTTGACTAAGAACTTCCTTGAACCCATCCCTACTGCATTAGGCAGGGCCATTGCCAGCACTGGCATCTATATGAAAGAAGACAATGCTACCTTGGTGGAGTCATCAGCATCCCTGCACAACGGGTTGGCCAACTGGTGGATCAGCATCAAGCCCTATGGCTGCATACAAGGGATCTCCATAGGTACAGCAATAGGCTCCATGGCTGGTTCAACCTCATTAAAGGGCGACCAGCCTCAAAGCCCTTGACCAACAGTGCTTCCATAACTTTTGTCAACTTTATTGTACCTGTGGCATTAAAGTAAAGAGGAGCATCACCTTCAAATGACTGTATGGACAACAACATCACAAAAATCTCCGCTATATCATGAAGCAGTATTGTTCATCCTCCACTCCTCTTCAATCAACAAGTCTAAGAGGAGAATATCACGTTTGAGCTGAACATTGTCCTTCATGGCCAGCACTACACAGCAGATCCCACTGCAGCAGACAGTCCTCACACTGTCCACAACCTTCTGGCACCATTGGTAGTTGTTTACATCATAGGAAATACCCAAACAATGAATGCATGCATCAAGACCATGGGTGGCAGACATGGAGAACCTGCAAACCACACACCTCTTAAATCCTTGCTTTCTCTTCTGTTCTTTGGTCACATTCGATGGAGAAGTGAGCCAGAGTCAACAGAAAAAGCAAAAACTTGAAAATGTTGGGGGCCAAAAGTTTGAAGACCTGTAGGATCCCAATTTACTAGCAGAAGCTGCAAAGGAAGAGACCTGTTCTTTCTAGTGGAAGAAAAGATCTGAGTGCAGTGAGAGGGGAACCAAAGGACCACATGATCAGGTGGAAGGAGAATTCCAGTTCTAAAACTGTTTTTTTGGATTTTCTTTTTGGAGGACTGAGGATCGTTCTGGGAGAAGTGCTGTTGTTTGCTAAAGATAACTTGCATCTGAGCAGGGATGGCACCAGCTTGCTATGGGAAAAGATATATGTAGTCATTACCAGAAGTTTAAACTAGGAAGGGGGAGCAGAATTAAAAGGCAGGTCTTAATACCACCCCCTCCACACAAACACACACAGCCAAAAGTGATCTCCCCAAACACATACACAGAAAATATCTATCCTCCGTGTAATAACAACCACAGAGGACCAATAAGGAGGGTACATAAACACAGAAGGTGTAGGAAAAAGGAAAAGGACAGCTGAGGAGCCAGACATAAGGGTAAAGACAAACTTAGCTCATGGAAGGCAGATTTAATTAATGGCAGGAGTCTGTCAAACAAATCGGAGGACCTCCAGGTAGTGATGGCAGAATCCCAAAAGGATACAGTAACAGAAACATAAGCAACATAAAACCATGACTGAGACCTCACTATCCTGGGATATTCCCTATTAAGAAGATGCAGGGGGCCAGCCAGTCCCTGGCACATGGGTTGAACATCTGCTTGTGATGCTGATAATCTGAGTTCGGGAGTGAGCCTGAACATCACAGGGCCAGCCCGGGGAGGTTGGATGAGCATCCCTTGGACAGCTCTCCATCTCTGGGGGGGAAGGTTGATGGCGCCTGGTATGCGAGTGACATCCAGTGGAGGCTGGGTGTACACCAAGCCGGGGTCCACACACACAGGGGGGAGGCAGCAGCAGATGTCTGTGGGGCATGTGTGGGAGCATACATTCCTGCATGTTGATGTCATTGCATGTCTGTATCGCAGGGGAACCAATACAAGGGAAAATCCCTGTGCAGCAGCACAGAGTGGTTCGGGTTCAAAGGTTTATTGTTCAGCATTTATGGCATTACAGTTTAAAACAAACATATTTACAATATACATATATAAAATCAACAGACAGTTTCCAGCATCACAACCAGATGTGTCATATGCTATTAGAAAGATCAAATATTGACATATTATTCCCACTCTCTGAATCATTCAATAATTTACTAGAGCATTTCAATATTACAAGATGTACAATATCTGTAGTTGATCTCCAATTATAGTATCAATTAGATCACTTAAATCATCAAAAAAATAAAACTCATCTATTTAGAAAATTTAGTTACTAATAGGAGAACTCCTAGATAGCCCATCTTCTTGAAGTTGATGTAACAGGGTGTGCTTTGAAACAACTGAGAGCTGCATGGGAGATATTATATTGGACTAGAAATCTGCAACAAATCTCATTCTTGCTTACAGCTGAGGGAGGTGTACCTTACTTTATATTCTTACATTGGTATTGCTTTGTGTTTATTATTTTAGTTTTTAAATCAGGAAGGGGGTTTGCAAAACTGCTTATCTTGTGAGTAACTTCAGAAGGGTTGAAATAACTGCATATTTGATTTTCCTTTGGGGGTAACTGTACTGTCTACTAGTATTCTGTGACAGTTTGCATCAAATAATTTTTAAATAATTGGTTATTGAGTTTTCCTTGTGCACAACTGACTTGTTTTGGGGCTGATTGCTTTCAGAGCACAAATCACCGGGCTGGGGAGGTTTACCTGCGTTTGACTCAACTGTTTGTTTTTATGTGAAAAACAAAAACAAGGCGCTGTGTCAGCATGTGGTCTCAAAGCAAAACAAAATGGTTATATTAAATGCACACTGAAAATAGAAAATAGAGTTTAAAATCTATGCTTCGACCTTAGGTCTTCTTCAGGAAATATCTAAAAGACAATAACTTTGTTTTTTTTCTCTTTTAGATATTTCCTGAAGAAGACCTGAGGTCGAAACATAGATTTTTAACTCTGTTTTCTATTTTCAGTGTGCATTTAATATAACCATTTTGTTTTGTTTATTTTTATGTTTGTTTAGCAGGGTATTTTCTCTGTTAAAGTGTTGTGTAGGTCGTCTTCCTGACGGGAAGGTCAACACTCATCGTAGTGGTGGGTCAGATCTTTTAGCTGATTGTTTCGAGAGGGCACAGTTTGGGCCCAAGTCCCTCTTCCCTTCATCCCACGCACCACTGGTACCATTTCCTTTATACCAGGGGTTCTGACATAATTTCCTCAAGAGGGCATGGTGCATACCACTGTCATATCCTTTCCAGCATACTGCACTGACAATATAAGCGTACACATTATATAAAACACATACATACATACATAACAATAACTGGGGGACAAATAAAATAAAAATAAAAACTTACACAGGATAAACAGGAAGGTAGACAGACATGTGGGGAGTTGTGCAATGTACTGGCTGTGGGGCAGCGGTCTTTCGGAAGTCTTTCTTGAGGCTGAGATGCTGCCCTATTTGCAGGCAACTCTCTGCCCTGAGAGAGGAGGTTGCCGTCTTCAGGCCACACTGGACAGTAATAAGGAAACCTCCCACATCCAGGGAGCACCAGGGCCACTTCCACTATTTCAGAGACTGCCAAGAAAGCACAGCAGTTGGACCACAGTGGGCTCAGGGAGGGTGAATGTGGTGGAACAGAGGCACACCCAGTCAGTTGTATCACTCCACAATCCATACACTATTCTGATGGAGAACAGTTCCCCTATGGATGCACCCACATAGGAGACTAAGGAGGTTGCGAACAATTGTCACAAGGGAGCCCCACAGGAAAAAGACAGAGGACACCACAGGAAAAGGAAGCAGCTCCCAGTGGGGGACTCAATTATTAGTGGGATAGAACTGGGGGGATCAGGGACAACTGATGTAAGGTACCTGCCTGGTACCATGGCTTGGAGGGACAGGAAGTGCATCCTCAGGATCACGAGAACAGCTGCACGGGAGACTGAGCTGAACGTCATTGTCCACCTAGGGATGATGATTAGAACAGTGCAGGAGGAGTTTGTGGAATTGGGAAGGGGCCTAAGGCAAGTAGCACACACAGTATCCTTCTCAGAGGTGCTGCCTGTCTATGGCAAGGATGAGGCGAGGGTACTTCACACCATGCAATTCAATGAATGATTGAAAAAATGGTGCAGAGCACAGGGGTTTGGCTTCATTGGGGACTGGGGTTCCACCTAGAGAGATACCAGCCTATACTGGCAGGATGGTCTACATCTGTCCAGGAAGGGAACAAGTCTTCTGGGCGATCGGTTTAAATGCTTCATTGGCAAGCTTTTAAACTAATCAAGGAGGGAGGCACTGATAAGCAGCAGGGGATCCCCAGCCTCCCCCTACAAAACATAGAAACATACAGTAGAAACATAAACTCTGATGGCAGATAAGGACCGCTTGGCCCACCTAGTCTGCCCATTTCCCTACCTAGAGGATAAGCAGCAGATTCTATTTAACCAACAGCCTATTTCTTCCTACCCCCCCACAACAGGGTACTAAATGAGGTAAAGACCAAGGTAAAAAGGTCAGTAGGGAGCTGGAGAGGGGTAAATGGAGAAAGCAAAGTCATTGAGGACAGAGATGGTGCTACAAGAGGTAAAGTCATCAAAAAATGGAGAGTAATGAGTACTAATGCCTGTAGTCTGGGTAACAAGCTTCCTGAATTAGTGGCCTTGATTGGAGGAGGAACATCTGGATATTGTGGCAGTCACAGAAATATGGTACACACAGAACCATGACTGGGATGTAAACATACCAGGACACACCATCTATAGGAGGGACAAGGAGGGTAAAAGAGGAAGTGGAGTAGCTCTCTACATAAGGGATGGCATCAAAGCAACAGAACAAAAGGGTAAACAGGGAGGAGAGGGAGCACTGTGGGTCAATTTGGAGACAGGCAATGGCAATACAATCCACACAGGGGTTGTATACAGCCCCCTACCATCTCAGGAGGAGGAAATGGACAAGGAAATTATATAAAATATCCTTAGAATGGCAGAAAAAGGAGAGATATTGCTATTGGGGATCTGAATATGCCAGAAGTTAACTGGAGTGACTGTCTCGAGAACTTGCCCCTTCAGCTTTCAACTCAGATCTGGCTAGCCAGCAGACAGCTCGTGGGATTTCCCTGAGTTCCAAAAGGTTCGGTTGGTCGATTCAACTGTCAATCACAACAAGCTCCCCCTGTGGGTCCAAAAAGGTGCCAACAGTACAAAACTACAATTCCTACAAAATTTGACTCCACACTGTTCCTGTAGCCGGCTCCATTTTAGAGTCCCCAAGTACTGATTGGTCCAATTCGGCAGTCCAGGACTAAGATGGTGGAGATGAACAGAAACAGTCCTTGCTGCAAAGAAACAGGTTAGAACAAACTATAATATATTTACTGCTCTAACAAATGGTCAGCAGACAGTTAAATCTTTTAACAAGGCTCCCTCTGCGAAATTAGCAAAGGCAGAAACGGAGCGAATATCTGGCAGCCCAGGCGGGACTTCTGGAGCATGACAATATTTCAGCCCCTCACCCGATTCAATATAACTGCAAAGGCAGCTCTTAAAGGGATAGCACACAGAGGCTCTACAGGCACTGTCTAGCCTCACCATTAAACGGATACATCGCCGGACACCAGCCTGGCAGTAAGCAATTAGGCAGGCTCACGGAAGACTTTTTGAGAACCCCCATTGGTAGGGGTGTTACACCCTTCCCTGCCTGGAGAAAACTTGGCATCCACGTCAAGTCGGTACCATCACAATAATTGCAAATGCAAATTATACTATACATCTATACCATTAGCTTGTCATGCAAGTATCATTTGAGGCACCAGTCAACACACTTAAACTTTACTATACATATTCTCTACATTTCACATTAAGATATCCATTCTGAATAACATCTTGCATATTTCACACAGGTAATTTACACTCTGCCATGCAATATCATGTAATGACTTCTTGTACATTGAACACTGTAAGCTGGGGCCCTTCCCTACCAGATGACTTGGGGCTAGATGGGGCAGGGGCACGATAGCTAGAAGGCAAAACTATTAACCAGGAAGTGGTGCTTAGACTCAGTTTGGGCAGTGAGCTCTGAGACACATAAACCCCTTTGTGGACCACATTGAGAGGCAAATCCACTGGCCTCCCTGGAGAATCATGACTAAAGCGTACTACGGGCTTGATAGCTCGGCCAGTCCTTCTTGGGGGAAAAATCACAGTCTCGGTACTCTCAGCACTGGTCCTGGGACTTTCAACACTTGTGAGGGGTGCCTCTGCCTGGTCAGAAAAGTCCAAACTTGAGACATTGTCAGCTTCTTGCTCTGTAGGCTCTGTTTCTATAACACTTTGCTCATTTTGAAGACACTCGGGCACTGAAGAGGGATTATCATCACTCTCATAGCGTTCTTCAAGTTCTGGCATGTCACCAGAATGACTCATACCATCAGCCCCTCCCCCCCAGGCAAATCATACAGTTCCACCATACACAGAGACTCAACATCATCAGACGTGATACTTTGTGCTTCACTTTCAGAGAGCATTGGCTCCACAGTTGAAGCCGGGGGTTAGGGAGTCCAGAAAGCCCAGCTTCATACCCACAATTTATCAGGGGGTTACCTCAAAATAACTGTCTCAGTTCATAAGAGGGGTAATAGGCATGGTTATATTCACTTTCGTCAGAGATGGACTGACAGTCACTATCATTCTGGGCCTGCTGCGGAGAAAATCTTAAATCAGGGACCACTGGGGTAGGCTGACTCTGTCTCTTTCTTGCAACAGCACAAGTCACTGGTCCAGGGGGATCAATCTCTGATGGCTCAGCCTTAATCATGACTTAGCCGATAGGTAGCAAGTGGTTACGGTGCATGGTCTTGATGGCTTTGGAGTTGTGCTCCGGGCACTCTTTGTACAAGGGAAAATTTTACAGCTTTCCAACCACTACATGGGGAAGGTGGTGTCATTGATCAGCAATTTTATGTTTACCATGCAGTCCCAAATTTCGTAACAACACGTGGTCTCCAGGCCGAAGCTCCTGAGCCTTTACTCTTTTATCACGCCTCTCTTTGTTGGCTAGATTTCTCTTGGCTGCCATTGTCTGGGCCAGTTGATAGGCATGGTTCAATTGAGCTTTCAGTTTTTGTACATATTGCAAGTGGTTTTTGGCTCGGACCCCATCTGGAGAGACCCCAAAACAGACATCAATAGGCAGCCGGGCCTCTCTCCCGAACATGAGGCGGTAGGGAGAGAACCTGGTAGCATCATTTCTTGTGCAATTGTAGGCGTGTACCAAGGTGTTAATCTGCTGGCTCCATTTACGCTTATCTTTTGGGTGGAGGGTGCCTAGCATATCTATTTATTTATTTAGCTTTTGTTAACCAGGTAAGTACACTAGACAAGCCAATTTGCCTATTTTCAGGTACGACCCGGGAGAGTACAGGAAACTACATACTTACACACTTGGGACAACATGGTACATAATTAGGAACAGGTTACACATCATGAAAGCGTTCTGGTTGAGGGTTCCCCTGCAGGTGATAAGGGGTGGTTCTTGACTTTCCCCCCATAGAGAGAAAGAGAGCATTTCTTTGATTAACCCACTCTCAAAGTCTGCCTTGATCAAAATGAATTTTCTGGGGGGCACCATAGTTGACGAATAAATTTTCCACTAGCTCCTTGGCCACTGTAGATGCCTTTTGATCTTTGGTGGGAAAAGCTTGTGCATACCATGTGAAATGATCCGTAACCACTAACACATTACCAATGTTTCGCTGATCAGGCTCTAAACTCATGAAGTCTATGCAGACTAGTTCCATTGGGGTGCTGGTAGTAATGTTGAAAAGGGGGGCAGCCCTCTGAGGCAGGGCTTTTCTCTGCAGGCAGCGACTACAAGTCCTTACATGGGCTCAACATCGGCCTGGTGTATTGATCTGGGATGGTCCATCAGTTCAGGGTTCGATAATGAACGCACATTCTCACAGCCCCATTTTTCTTACGCACAACCACAATAGGTGAAGCATATGGGCCTCTGGATTCTTGTATCACACCAGCTCCAATCATTTCCTACAGGTGTCTTCTCACATCATCTATGTCTGCTGGAGCTAGGTGTCGAGACCTTTCCTGAAAGGGCCGTTCATTGTGCAGGCGTATGTGATGCTCCGCACCCTGCACACATTCTACGTCCCATTCCTTCAACAAAAATACTTGATCTCTCTGGGCAAGTTTCTGGCTAATTCTAGTCTTCCATTCAGCTGGCAATGGGGAGTCACCAAAGTCAAACGCGTCTAGGGTCACTCTATCTGTCGTACCATGGTGCTTGTTGCTGGGCAACACTGCAGTGTCTGCACAGTGTACCATAGCTTGGGTGCAGTCTCTGTTGACCCGGATCTCCTGATCTGACACATTGTGAACCTGGACCATCACTTGCCATGCATAGGCATGAGCATGAGCTGGCAAGATGCTGGGCTTGACCAATAATCCTTCTGGAAATTTTCCCTCGCCTGGTGCATCCAACATCAGCATTCTATTCTTGACATATTTCCTTAGGCGGACCTCCCCTTGAAGGGTCCACTGGACATTAGGGGCCAACACCATTGAATCAGGATCCTTCTTCCACATGACCCCTACCGGTTCATCCTGGTCCACTTCCTCAGGATTCTGTTGCAAATCATAGGCCCTCTAAATCAGAGCGGGAATTCTTAGAGCCCTCCCAGTCCGGTGCCCCTGTTTCTCATAGCAGAGCTGTGCCAGTCTCCCAAACATATGAGCGTTGGTCCCAATTAGCAGGGGAACTTCATCATACAGTCCAGTGGGGGGACACACTAAGGCCAAGGTCTCGACTTGCTCATCCACTCCAGCCACCGAGGTAGGGAAAGACAGCCAGATCCGAATATACCCTGAGTACGGACACAACTTCTCACTCAAACCCCAGACATGCAGGCCTTCCAGGGCTTGTAGAGGCACATCAGGCAGGTGCTTCTGATACCAGTCTTGAAACATTATAGTCACCTGAGACCCACTGTCAAGCACAGCCCATATGGACATCCCATTTACTTTTATTGTTGTTTTCATTGAAGGGCCCACCACCTCGGACCATTCAGGTGGCGCAGACTTAGGCATTGATTTGGCAATGTCCTTTGAAGAGTAACTTTTTCCGGCAGCTCCACCTGGCGAACGGTTGTTGTTCCGTCAAATCAAGGCTAATAGTCTAGTAGTGACCTTCCTCAGGTTCTCTGGTGAGCGACAATAGAAATGTGTGTCCATCCTCCCTGCAGTGGTAGCAAAATGTAGGTTCTCTAGGGTCTCTGGGGGGTCGCGGGCCGTCTTCCGGTTTTTGTATATCAGGGGCATTTCGCTGTTCTTCCTTGACTTGCAACTTACGTTCTTGATGCTCTGAACTTTCCCCAATTTGGGGGTTTGTGTGGTTCGTAGTAAGCCCCCACCAGTGCTCTCAACTCTCATACATCTTCCAATAGGTTACCCTCAGTCCAGGTTTCTGAAGAAACAACATGCACCCCACCCCACTTTTGTCTCGGGGGTGCCTGAAAAAGGTCAGGTTTTCTGGCCACCTCTGTCAACTCTTTAATTTGCTCTCTCAGCTGCTGCACCTCATCTGCATCAATTCTTTCAGGGGTCTGGCAGGTACCAACAACCCCAGCATAGGGCTCCCAGCCATCTTCATCATTCTCTGCCTCACTAATCTGTTTCATAAGGTGACAGTACCCAGGAGGATTAGCCTTCCTGTCTTGCAGCTTAAGTTTTAATATCATCACATTGGAGTACCCGGCTGACTTGAGAATATGGTCCAATCTGACCCAGTTCAGTTCCTTAGCCGGCACCCCTCCTTTCCTGTGGGCCCTCTGTAGAGCTCTCTCAATTCTGGTAACAATCCCCGGACAATTTCTCAATCTTCCATTGCTTGGCAGACTTGAATTTCCACAGCAAATCATCCCCTGACTCAGTGCTCCCAAACACTCCTTCCAAGGCAGAGATGTATTCAGCCGCAGTAACCTCTGGGCTAGTGGCTCATAAGAAGCGGATGGTCTCCAGTGCAGGGCTTTTAAAGAATTCCATGAGTCTCTTTCTTTCTTCCCCCTCAGAGCTCTGCCATTCCTGTACCAAGGGGGTAGCATAGTCCATCCATGTCTCAAGATCATCCTCTCCCGTAGGTTCTGGGACGGTGCCCGAGAAAAGTCTGAGTATACGGTAAGAGTCCAAATGCAAGATGGAATTCCTATGGGGGAGGGGACTACAGGGGAACTGTTAGGGGAAGCAGGAGATGTGGCCGGGGACTGCAATGGAGTGTGTTCCTCCGAAAGGTCTAGCACCTTTACTAGCTCTTGAGCAGTTCGTCCTTCAGACGCTAATAACTTGAGCAGCTTGTCCTTAAACCCCTCTATACTGGGGGACCCGCTCGGGGTAGCCGAATCACTATGCAGGTAAATGACCCTCCACCCCTTCTGGATTCCTTCTGACAGAATAACAGGGGGTACCTTCTCTGGGTCTATGGGAAAACTGCAGGAGAGTAAAACTATCACAGTCTGTTCAAACAAGTCTGAATCCCTCCCCTTCACTTCAACTTTGCCCAAACCTTTGACATGTTCCACAGCTTCTATAATACTAGCATTTGTGTTCCCGAAGGGGACATCCAGTAACAGGAGGGTCTGTCAGGGATCTAACCCCTCAGCCTCACTCCACCCCATCATTCGGTGCACTAACAGCTTATGGGGGGGCGATTTTTAGCTTGGGCGTAGCAAGATCCTCCATTTTCTCACCAAATCTGAACATATCAGGGTAATTCCCTTCTTTGGCCACTAGAGGACACTAATCCCAGTGGTGCCTCCAAGATGTAGTAAGTAAGTAAGTACATTTTATTTTTAAGCGCTTTTCAAAGCCAAAGCGCTGTACAATTAAGCAAACATTAGAATTTACAAACTATGACAAAATAACAATAATAACAATAAAATCACAATAAAATTCACAATAAAATCACAATAAAATCACTCTCCATATGCTTTTCGGAATAAATACGTTTTTAACTCCGACTTAAAACTCTCGACGGTCAGGCAGCTACATATCCTCTATGTAACCCCTAGGTGGTGCTATCCCAAGGGCTACTACCCCTGCCTGCTTGGCTACTAGCAGGTTAAGGGGCCTAGGTTCTGTCATGGGTGCCTCCACCCGAAGGTCAAGATTGGTAGTGGCCAAACTAGCCTGGGCACAGCCCTCCGGGACACTGTAACCCCCCTCATTCCCCACTAGTGGCCAGAACAGTACACAGTGATCACCTTCACAATACCCCTGATATACCTTACCATTACCCCCACTTTTCGCACTTACCACCAGTGGTGGTTCCTGATGCTCGACCTTGGAGACCCTCTGTAAAACAAGGTTATGCACAGCAATGAACAACAGTACAGTACTCTTAGCATAAACTGGAAACACAGTAGGTTAAATGCCAGAAAAAGTAAATCTGGTTTATTCAGGGAAATTGAACAGGGGAGGGGTGTAATCAGATTGATTGGCTTAATATATAAAATCAGGCAGTTATGTATGCATTCAGAGTCACTAGCAGTCACACCCTCTGGGTACCCAGGTGAAGAAGAGTTGGGCTAGCCAGGACCGATGCCCAGGGTAGGCCAGCATCGCGGCTGGTTGGGGCCCTGTGATGGAATATAACAACATGCACAATATACCCTATTTGTATTCCGGAGCCCGAGAGCTCAGTCTGTGTAAGAAAAAGAACAAAAAGACAATCAGGTGACACACTTAGATTAAGCTGTTGTTGCAGGGAGCTACCCTGATGGTTACTCATGATACGCTGAACTAGACACAGGCTGGATGGCAATTGCAGGTGGTTGATCTGAAGAGCCAGGAGAAGCAGATTCGATGAGGTGTCATTCCTGTTCGAGAAAGGAGCAGGGGGACAGATCTCCAGACAGGTCTCTCATCGATGGCTTTTCTCTGTGCAGTTGGGTAGGCTGGCAGAGCCCTCGTCACTAGGCCGAACCGCAAGGAAGTAACAGCGGATTCAGTCCGTTTGGGCTGGATACAGCTTCCAGAAAGCAGAACACAGTTTGCACAGTGAGGAAGCACAGCACAACCTACTATCATCAAACAGCACATTTATATGCAAAGGATTCTACAATACTAGGCAACTGCTCTCCGGTCACGATCGCACAGTCTCTGCTCAGACCGGGGGCTCAGAAGTAGCTGGAGTTCCTGACAGGCTGATCTCATGCAGCAAAAATCTTCGGTCTTCTACAGGTTGAGCCTGGTTACACTTCAGTAGCTTACTACAGTCTCGCCACCTCGGATTTAGTCCGAAAGCAATTTCCTTCTCCCTCTCAGGGTAGCAAGCAGACTTGAAGGCTTCAACTCAGGCCTTCCCACAGTTCTCCCTCGTGAAACTACACTGACGGCCGCTCAACCGTCTTGAGAACTTGACCTTTCAGCTTCCAACTCAGATCTGGCTAGCCAGCAGACAGCTCGGGGGATTTCCCTGAGTTCCAAAAGGTTCGGTTGGTTGATTCAACTGTCAGTCACAACAAGCTCCCCCTGTAGGTCCAAAAAGGTGCCAATAGCACAAAACTACAATTCCTACAAAATTTGACTCCACACTGTTCCTGTGGCCGGCTCCATTTTAGAGTCCCCAAGTACTGATTGGTCCAATTCGGCAGTCCAGGACCAAGATGGTGGAGATGAACAGAAACAGTCCTTGCTGCAAAGAAACAGGTTAGAACAAACTATAATATATTTACTGCTCTAACAAATGGTCAGTAGACAGTTACATCTTTAAACAAGGCTCCTTCTGCGAAATTAGCAAAGGCAGAAATGGAGCGAATATCTAGCAGCCCTGGCGGGACTCGAGCATGACAACACTCAGCCCCCCCTCCTGGTTCAATATAACTGCAAAGGCAGCTCTTAAAGGGACAGCACACAGAGGCTCTACAGGCACTGTCTAGCCTCACCATTTAAACGGCTATATTGCCGGACACCAGCTTGGCAGTGAGCAATTAGGCAGGCTCATGGAAGACTTTTCAGGAACCCCCATTGGTAGGGGGGTTACAAGTAATTCTGGGATTGTTGCACACAAGGTGCATAACCTTACACTTTGTTTCATTAAAGAACATTTTATTTTCAACCGCCCACTGCTATACTTTGTACTTGTAGCATTTTAAACTATACAAAGAACACATATCCAGCAGCTTTGAGTTAAAATAATCTAAGTTTCATTCATTGCAACTTAAATAAAAATTTCTTAACAATCAAAAAGCCAGCAATAAAACAGAGCTGTAGGGAGCAGAGCAGCATCGCAGCCATCTCGTATGAACATATCGGCGTCCATAGTCGCTGCCTCCCTGTGTGTTACTCCAGCTGCACTACCACCTATAGTCCCTCAGATGGCAGTGTTGCATCAAAGTAAACATCCCTCCTTCCGAGAAGGAGATCAGTGTCCTCACTAAATGAAGCCATGGCGTAAGTCTTGGGGCAGGCAACATAGGTTGATCTCAGTCTCTCCCTAGGAGCCCCGCCAAAGGGGGTAAGCTACAGTCCTCCATCTCAGGCAGCTGATGCCGATGGAGGTAAGCAGATGAGAGAGTCTGGGAACATCCCTGCCTGCAACACAGTGCAGTAAAAACAGTTGCAAAAAAAAGTACAAGGGTATGGGTGAAGGGGCGACACTGTATATTAGTGACTGTATAAAAGTGACAGAAGATATGGATCTGAGAGGGGAAAGGATGTGGAAACAGTATGGGCGTAGCTATCAGATGAAAAGAAAAGACCATCAGACTAGTCTGAGGGGGACAGGGAGCTAGGGGAGGAAATCATAAGGGCTATCTCTTTACAACGCATGATATTAATATGGGTTATCCATCTACCAGCTGTGGATTAGGAAACATTAGGGGCCAGGAGTGCAAGAAGCCAGGCTCTTGTAGATTAAATGAACGAGGGCTTCCTTGTACAATGGGTAGAAGAACCTACCAGAGAAGGCACCATCCTCAACTTAGTACGTCAAACCAGGACATGATGGGGGAGGTCAGGGTAAATGGTCCCATGGGGATGATTGACCACATTTGGGAGTGGTTCAGCTTACCACTAAAGGAACAAAGGGAGATGGTTTTAGATTTCAGAAGCGTGGATTTTGGAAAGATGGGGGAACCTCCAAGACAAACTTGGAGGGGGATTTGGGTGTGTGAGAAAAAAGTGGGAAATCATTAAACATAGAAACTTAGAATCTGACAGCAGATAAGGACCACTTAGGCCACCCAGTCTGCCCATTTTTCCCAACCTACTATACATTATTATCGCAGACCCTACTTGATCTACAGCTCTTTCTCCCTTCCCTGTCCTTTTCACTATGATTCCCTTGTGCCTGTCCCATGCATACTTGAACCCCACTATTGTTTTCATTACCACCACCTCTGTTCCAGGAATCCACCACTCTTTCTGTGAAGTACTTCTTCGCATCTCTGCTGAATCTACCTCTTCCAGCTTCATAGCATGTCTCCTTGTTCTTGAGCACTTTTTTGCTAAAAAATACTTTCCTCCTGTACTTTATTTACCCTGTGAGGTATTTAAAGGACTCTATCATATCTCCCCTCTCCCTTCTCTCTTCCAGAGTATACATACTGAGGTCTTTTCATCTCTCTTTGTGGGGCTTTTGATGCAGACCCTGCACCATTTTAGTTGCCCTCCTCCGGACTGCCTCACTCTATGTTCTTCCGGAGATGTGGTCTCCAGAACTGGACACAGTACTGTAGGTGGGGTCTTACCAGTGATCTCACATAGAAACATAGAAGATGATGGCAGAAGGGGACCTGTGGTCCACTGAGTCTCCCCAAGCGAGGTATCCCAGGGCCTATTGTGCACCAGTGTTCTGTCCTCCTAGACACCTAGACTAGCCCTTACCAGTGCCATGTGTTTGTTCCAAATACTTGTCCCACTCATGCTTAAAGCTTGATACTGACTTTGCAGCCACCACCTCAGGAGGTAATCCATTCCAAGGTTCTACCACCCTCTCTGAGAAGTAATACTTTCTGATGACCCTCTTAAACACGCCACCTTTCAATTTCCACTCATGCCCTCTTGTAGTAAAATTGACGTTCCTGTTACAAAGTTGTACTTCTAGCACCTTGTTGATGTCTTTAAGGAACATGAAGGTCTCAATCATATCCCCCCTCTCCCCCTCTCAGTCTCTAGCGAGTACAATTTCAGAGCTCCAAGCCTCTCTTCATAGGTGATTTCCGGAAGGTCATGTATCAGTGTTTTTGCCCTTCTCTGGACTACTTCCAATCTATCAATGACCTTTCTTAGGTGAGGCCTCCAGAATTGTACACGGTACTCCAGATGAGGCCTCACTAATGACCGGTAAAGTGGTAGTATCACCTCCCTGTCCCTACTGTCTATCCCCCTGCCAATGCATCCTAACACCCAGCTAACCCTGCTGTAAGCCTTATTGCACTGACTTTGCTGCTTGAGGTCGTCCCTAATGATGACTCCCAGATCATGTTCCTCAGTAGAGGAGCTCAGCTGGACTCCGTTTAGCCAGTGTTCTTCCTTGGGGTTGGCCCTTCCCAGGTGCATCACCTTACACTTCTTTGCATTGAAGTTTAATTGCCACATTTGTGATCACCTTTCCAACTTTTTAAGGTCCTCCTGCAGTTGTCTGACTCCTTCTGTACTATCCACGCTTCTGCTGAGTTTTGTGTCATCCACAAATAAGACAATGTTGCCATTTCTGCCCTCAATGATGTCACTAATGAATACATTGAAGAGGGCCAGCCCCAGGAGTGACCCCTGAGGCACCACACTAGTGACCTGCCTCTAATTAGATTTTACCCCATTTACTACCCTCAGCCATCCCCCTCTATCTTCAAACTGTGCCCCCTTCTTCTTGCACATCTCTTTTCTGAAATATGCTACTCTCTTGGACTTTGTTGATTCCATTGAGGTACTCAAAAGTTTCTGTCATGTCCCCCCTCTCCCTCCTTGCTCGAGGGTATACAAGGTCCTTTAGTCTCTTTTGTATGGCTCTGTGCAGACCCCTGCACCATTTTAGTTGCCTCCTTAGACTGCTCCATCCCATCTATGTCTTTTGTGAGATGGTATGCCCAGAACAGCACGTCAGACTTCAAATGGGGTCTCACCAACTGTCTGTACAGAGGATAACAACCTCCTGTTTTCTACTGGTGATGCCTCCCTCTGCATCCCAGTATCCCCCCAGCCCCTCCTCTACTCCCTTCTTACATTCCTTGTCTACCTTAAGTCATTTGATATGACTACCCCAGGTCCCTTTCCATTTTGTTGTTGTTAGCACCCTCGCCCCCCATTGTGTACTCTTCCCCTGGGTTTTTGTCTCCCAGGTGCATTACTTTGCATTGAATCTAAGCTGCCATATTTCTGACTATTCCTCCAACCTTGCCAAGTCCCTTCTCATCCTTTCCACCCCCTTGGGTATCAACCCTGTTACAGATCTTTGTGTCATCTGCAAAGATGCATACTTTTCCTTCCAGTCCCTCTGCGATGTCACTTATTAAGACATTAAAGAGGATCGATCCCAGTACTGAACCCTGCGGTACCCCACTAGAAACCCCCCCCTTTCTTTGGAGTGGACTCTGTTTACTATTACCCTCCGTGTTCTGTTGTCCAGCCAATTTATTGCTTAGGCTACCACCCTGGCACCCACTCCCAGGCTGGCTAACTTGTTTATTAATCTTTTGTGTGGGACTCTGTCAAATGCCTTGCTAAAATCTCGGTAGGCCATGTCCATAGCCCCTCCCTAGTCTACTACTTTGGTCACCCAGTCAAAGAAATCTATGAGATTAATTTGACATGACCTTCCTGCTGTGAATCCATGATGCTTTGGGTCCTGTGCCCCGCTGGCCTCCAGGTACTGAACAATTCTTTTTTTCAGAAATATTTCCATCATTTTCCCTACCACTGAGGTCAAACTAACAGGTCAATAGTTTCCTGCCTCTGCCCTGCTCCCACTTTTGTGAAGAGGAATCACATCTGCCCTCCACAGTCCTTGGGTACCACACCATCCTTCCATGATTTGTTAAAAAGGGTAGTCAGTGGTGGCACCAGTTCTCCCCTTAGTTCTTTTTGAATTGTGGCGTGAATCCCGACAGACCACATTGCCTTGTCCACTTTCAGTTTTAGGAGTTCTTTCAGGACCCTTTCTTCTGAGAATGGACTGGTATCAACCCCCCTATCCAGAGTGCTTCTATTGATTGGTTTAGGTCCCGCCTCCTCTTCTTTTGTGAATACTGAGCAGAAGTATTCATTCAGTATCCCTGCTTTTCATTCTCACTCTCTGCCCTCCCTCCCCTTTATTAAGCACCACTATCCCTCCCTTGGTATTTCTTTACTCCCTAATATACCTATAAAAGGTTTTATCCCCCTTCTTAACTGAGTTGGCTATCTTTTTCTTGTTTTGGGCCTTTGCTATTCTGACTGCCTTCCCCGCTTCCTTCTGCTTTAACTGGTACAGTTCTCTGTCCTGCTCCTTTTGTGTTTCCTTATACTTCCTGAATGCTATCTTTTTCTCCCTAACCTTCTCCGCTACCCCTTTTGAGAACCATAGTGTTGTTTTCCTTCATTTTGATTTGTTTATTTGCTTCACACAAAGGCTTGTTGCCTCTGTGATGGCAGTTTTGATTTTTCCCCATTGTTCCTCCACCCCTCCTTCTTGCCCATTTCCTAGTGCTTTTCTGAGGCACTCTCCCATTTTGCCAGAGTCAGCCATCCTAACGTCCAGTACCCTTGCTCTTCTGTGGCTTGACTCTACAGCTGTGTTTATCGTGAACCATACTATTTGGTGGTCACTTGTTCCCAGATGGCTATCCGCTACTAAATCTGAGATCCTCTCTTTGTCCCATTTGAGAGTACCAGGTCTAAGACTGCTCCCTCCCAAGTGGGTTCCAACACAAGCTGTCTGAGGCATGCCCCCTGTAGGGCATCGAGAATGACCCTGCTCTTGGATGTGGCTGCAGCAAAGGTGGTCCAGTTAACATCTGACATATTCAGGTCCCCCATCACAATATAGCCCCCTTTTCTGCCATGCTAAAGATGCCTTCTATCATTTCCTTGTCCATTTCCTCCCCCTGAGATGGAGGTCTGTATACAACCCCCTGTGCAGATTGTGGTGCCATTTCCTGTCTCCAGGGTGCCCACAGTGCCTCCTCTCCTCCCAATTTACCCTTTAGTTCTGTTGCTTTGATCCCTTCCCTTACGTAGAAACATAGAAACATAGAAGTTGACGGCAGATAAGGACCGCAAGGCCCATCCAGTCTGCCCATTTCTTTTTCCACCTTATAAATGTGCCATCGGCCTTTGCTCTGTCAGTGACCTATCTATTCATAGTCATTTGTATTGCTCCCTTATGCCTATCCCATGCCTGTTTGAAGCCCTGTACTGTATTCATAGCCACCACTTCTTGTGGTAAGCCATTCCATTCATCCACCACCCTTTCTGTGAAAAAGAATTTCCTCACATTCCCCCTTAATCGGCCTCCCTCTAATCTCATGCTGTGTCCTCTTGTCCTGCTATTTTTCTTATATTTAAACATGTTAGACTCTTTCACCTTGTTTATGCCCTTAAGGTGTTTGAATGCCTCGATCATATCACCTCTCTCCTCCTTGCTCAAGGGTATACATATTGAGCTCCGTTAATCTGTCCTCTATGTCTTCTGATGCAGTCCCTGCACCATTTTGGCTGCCTTCTCTGGACTGCCTCAATTTGGTTAATGTCCTTGGAAGGTGTGGCCTCCAATACTGCATGCAGTACTCCAGATGGGGCCTAACCAATGTCTTGTACAGAGGGATTATTACCTCCTCTTACGACTTGTGATACCCTACTATACACCCTAACACCCCTAGCCTTACCTACTGCTTTAGAGGTCTGCTTGGATGATTTTAGGTCATCAGTGATGATGATGCCCAAGTCTCTTTCTTCCTTTGTGACTGCTAGCAACTCCTCCCAGCCTATAAGTGGCTTCAGGGTTTCTCTCCTATGTGCATGATTTTGCACTTTTGCATTAAATCCCAGTTGCCACTCTTCTGACCATTCTGCTAGTTTATCCAGATCTCTTCTCATTCTGCCCACCCCATCTGGCTCATCTACTCTGTTGCAGATCTTGGTGTCATCTGCAAACAGACAAGCCTTCACCTCTAGTCCATCTGCAAGGTCACTAATGAAGATGTTGAATAGGACTGGCCCCAGGACTGATCCCTGAGGTACCCCACTTGTGACTTGCATCTCTTCTGACTGTATACCATTTACCACCACTCTCTGTTTTCTGCCAGTCAACCAGTTTGCCACCCAGTTGACCAACTTCTGACCCACCCCGAGCCTACCCAGCTTATTTATCAATCTTCTATGTGGAACAGTGTCAAAAGCTTTGCTGAAGTCAAGGTAGGCGACATCAACTGCCTCCCCTTGGTCCACCACTCTGGTTACCCAGTCAAAGAAATCTATGAGATTAGTTTGACAGGACCTTCCTTTTGTAAACCCATGCTGTCTTGGATCCTGTGCCCCTATGGATTCCAGGTGTTGCACTATCCTTTCCTTAAGGAGTGCCTCCATAATCTTGCCCACTACTGAGGTAAGACTGACCGGTCTGTAGTTCCTCGCCCTCCCTGCTACCACTCTTGTGGGAGCGGGATCACATGAGCCTTCTCCAGTCTTCTGGGACCTCTCCTGTGCTCAGAGACTCACTAAACAATTCTGCTAATGGCTCTGCTAGTTCCTCCTTTAGCTCCTTAAGTACCCTGGGATGTAGGCCATCAGGTCCCATTGCCTTATCCACTCTGAGCTTAGCAAGCTCTTGAGGACCCTTTCTTTTGTGAAGGAGTAGTGCTCACCTCCCTCCCCTGTGTCCATGATGCTGAGCTGTGGGCCCTGCCCTACCTTCTCTTCAGTAAATACTGAGCAAAAGTATCTATTTAGGATAGATGCCTTTACAGGGTCCTCCTCCTCACATGCTCCTTTCTCCATTAAGCTTAGCACACCCTCTCTGACTTTCTCCTTTCACTAATGTATCTATAGAAAGTCTTGTCACCTTCTTTACTGTTCGTGCTAGTGTTTCCTCAGTTTGGGACTTTGCCTGCCTTACTGCCTTACCTGCTTCCTTTAGGGCAGTTTGGTATGCCTCCCTATCTTCATCCCGCTGTGTTCCTTATATTTCCTGAAGGCCAGCCTTTTGGCTCTGACCTTTCTGCTACTGTATTTGAGAACCAAAGTGGTTTCCTTCTTCTTTGCACTTCCTTTTCTGTCTAACACAATGGGATGTTGCTTCAAGTATTGCATCCTTAATGCTTGCCCACTTTGCCTGTACCCTCACCTGTGTTTCTTTTGCCAGGGCTAGCTTAACTCTGTTGGCCATCTTATCAAAGTCAGCTCTCTGAAGTCCCATATTTTGCCTTGGAATGGGATGATTTGATGTAGTAGCCAAATTGAACCATTACCATGTGATGGTCACTGGCCCCCAGGTGACCTTCTACCTGGAGATCTGTGATCCTTCTTTGTTAGTCAGTACTAGATCTAGGATAGCCGCCTCTGTGGGTTGCTGTACCAGTTGTTTGAGGCCCCCTGCAGGAATCCACTATGAGTCTAGTTCTGGCAGATGTTCCTGCTGGTATTGACCAATCTGTATCTGGCATGTTGAAGTCTCCCATTATCAGAACTCTCCCTTTAGCTGTCATGTTTTGTATATCTTCTAACAGTAATGTGTCTATGTCCTCCTCTGGTCTGGGGCCTGTAGACAACCCCAGTTCTTATGGCTGTCCCATTTCCTGTTTCCAGGGTGACCCACAGTTCTTCTGGGCTCTTATGTATTCTGAATTTCTGTAGCTTTGATATTTTCATTAACATACAGGGCCACTCCTCCCCCTTTTGCACCCTGTCTCTTCTGAACAATACACAGCCAGGTACTGAAGTCTCCCAAGTGTGGTTACTGGTAAACCACGCCTCACTAATTGCTACTATGTCCAGTTTAGCCTCTGACATTATTGCCTGCAGGTCTGGGATCTTATTTCCCAGGCTGTGAGCATTTGTGTACATGATTTTCCATTGGCCAGATTTTGGTGTGTTAGTTGTTGGGTGAAGTTTGGCATTACCCCTGTGCATCATATGGGAGACAAACCTTTTTCTTACCTGGTGATGCAAATGAATGGCAAACACGCTGAATTCCTGTTTGACCACTTGGCTGAGGGGAGGGGTGTTCTTCCCATTCGACGATGCTGCACCCCTCTCCCATTTCTAGTTTAAATATTCTGCAAAGACGTCAAACTTCTGCCCCAATGCACTGACTCCTCCTTAGTCAGATGCAGTCCATCAAATTTAAAGAACTTTCGCCCCAGAACTGTTGCCAGTTCCCACAAATCTGTGTCCTTTTTCCTGGCACCAGTCCTTGAGCCACGAGTTTAGCTCCCTATCTCCCTTCTCTGACCTTCTGTCCATCTGCTCCCCTCTCCCAGACTGGCAGGATCTCAGAGAAGGAGATGCGACTGAACTAGATGATAGTTGTCACCCAGCCTAGTCAGGTGTTCCTTGGTCTCCACAACTGACCGGCTGGCGAGATCATTAGTCCCTATGTGTACCTAGGACATCAATGTTTTCTCCTGCTTTGTGAACAATTTTAGCAATGTGTCAGTGTCTCTCCATGCTGATGTACCTGGGAGACATCTGACCATCACCCCTGGCTGGAGATGGGTATCAACTCCCCGAATCATGGAGTCTCCTATGATCAGAAGTTTTTTGGATTTCCTTTGTGCTTGTTTAGTTTTGGTTCCTGATTTGGGTGAGTTTTGTTGTGCTAGCTCCTGCGCCGCACAGTAGAGAGCTACTCTTCCTACTCTTTTACCCTCCCTGTCCCTCCTATAGATTGAGTACCCTGGTATGTTGACATCCCAGTCATGGTTCTCTGTGTATCATGTTTCTGTGACTGCCATGATATCCAGGTGTCCCTCTTCCATCAAGGCCACTAGTTCAGGGAGCTTGTTACCCAGACTATGGCATTGGTACTCATCGCCCTCCATTTTTTGATGGCCTTACCCCTTTTAGACCCCTCCCTGTCATTATTGCATTTTTCTCCATTTGCCCCCATCCTGCTCCCTATCAACTTCTCTACCTTGGTTTTTACCTTGCAAACTACCCTGTTTTGTGTGTGGAAGGTGGCTGGTATTACCTTGCTCCTTTTCAGTGCCCCCTCAGCTAGTTTAAATGCTTGCCAATGAAGCATTTAAAATGATCACCTAGGATCCTAGTTCCCCGATAGACAGATGTAGACCATCATGCCAGTACAGGCCTGTATCCCTCCAGGTGGACCTCCAGTCCACAATGAAGACAAATCCCTGAGCTCTGCACCAGTTTTTCAACCATTCAATAAATCCCATGGTGTGGAGCACCCTAGCCTCACCCATGCCATAGACAGTCAGCACCTCTGAAAAAGTTACTGTGCATGCTACTTGTCTAAGTCCCCCTCCCTAACTCCACAAACCTCTCCTGTACTGCTCTGATCCCATTCCCAGCCAGGTCATTTGTCCCAAGGTGGACAATGACATCCTGTTCCCTCTCGCGTACAGCTGAGGATTTGCTTCCTGTCCCTCCCAGCCATGGCACTGGGCAGGCACCTTACCTCCCTCTCCCCTCCTTCCCTCCCTCCAGTTCTTCCCTCCTAACAACTGAGTCCCCCACCAGGAGTTGTTTCCTTCCCCTGTGGGGTTTCATGCCACCCTCCTCTGGGTCTCCTTTGTGGAGGTTCCCAGCATCCTCCTTGTTCTCCACTGCAGGTGTCTCCATAGAGGAACCACTCTCTGCCAGAATGGCCTATGAATTGTGGAGAGGTACAACTGGAAGGATGTGCCTCTGATCCATGACCCTCACCCTCCCTGAGCCCACTGTAGTCCAACTGCTCCTCTTTCTTGGCAATCTCTGAGGCAGTGGCTCTGGTGGTCCCTGGCTGGGGGAGGAGGTTTCCTGAATCCTCGCCAGGTCAGCCTGGAGACATGCAACCTCCTGCCTCAGACCAGAGAGGTGCCTGCAAATAGGGCAGGTTATCACAGCCTCCAGAAAGTTTCTGGAAGAATGCCATCCCACAGCCAGTGCATTGCACCACTCCCCACATGTCTCTCTCCCTACCTGTTTTTTTTTGTTAGTGTGTGAGAGTGTGTGCATGCATTTACACCCTGCACAGCATGCTGGGCTATTAAAGTCAAGACAGGTGTATGTCCTTTGCCCTTTTGGGTAAGTGATGTTAGAAACCCTGGTACAAAGGAAATGATGCACTTGGGGCTGGTGGGATGGGGCAGGGTGGGTGGAACCAAGCCCATGCCCTCCAGAAACAATCAGCTACAGCTCTGACCCATGATTCTGGTTAGTGTTTTCCTTCCTTTCAGCAAGACAACCTGCACAACAATTGAACAGAAAGTATAACTTGCAAAAAACACTTTGAATCAGAGAAAAATAAAGCAGTAATCTGCAAGCATAAAACAGTATCAACCTGTAAGCACACCCTGTAATAATTCAGCAGAAAATATACCTTGCAAAGAACAATTTAAATCAGAGAAAATAAAGCAGTAAACTGTAAAGTCTGTAAGCACAACACAGTAACAAAAACTTGTAGGCAGAACCTGTAACAATTTAACAGAAAATATACCCTGCAAAGAAACACTTTGAATCAGGGAAAATAAAGCAGTAATCTGTAAGCACAAAACAGTAACAAATCTGTAGGCACACCCTGTAACAAATTAGCAGAAAATATACCCTGCAAAAAAAAAAAAGCAATTTGAATCGGAGAACAATAAAGCTACCTGTAAGCAAGAAACAGTAACAAAACCTGCAAACACAAAACAAAATAGTACCACAACAGTAAATATGCTTAGCCAAAAGAAGCCTTAATGTTTCTCCTTACTCTGATAATGTTGCTCCTTGTTCTGTTCTTTCAAGCAAACCTAGAAGAAAAGAGCTCAGGTGAAGCTAGGTGCTTTTTGCCAGCAAACCTCCAAAGCTTCTGTTACTTTTTTGTGGCTCCTCCCCCCCCCTTCCTCTGTGAACACTGAACAGAAGTGTTTGTTCAGGATGTCTTTTCCCTGGTTTCCCTCTCAACAGTACCCCCTTCCCTTTTTAACCTTACATTCCCACCCTGATCTTCCTCTTTTCACTTACATACCTAAAAAATGCCTTGTCCCATTCCATTACAGACAGAAAATAATGACTGGGAGATGGCGATCCCTGGCTACACATTGTTCAGGAAGGATCAAAGAACTGGTAGAGGGGAAGGAGTCACCCTCTTTGTCAAGGGGGGCATTGAAGAGTCTGAAGATAGGGGCATTTGGGGTAGCAATTGGGAAACTGAGTCTTTATGCAACTCGTGGCAGCCTCAGACAAGAAAATACACTTAGTGGTACTCTACAGGCCTCCAGATCAAGGGGAGAAAAAGGGCAGAGAATTCAGGGAAGAACTTAAACGGGGGTAGCAAAGGGGGAAGTGGTGGTGGTGGAAGACTTCAACTTGCTGGACGTCAACTGGGAGGTCCCAGTGGCCAAGAATACCAGGAGTCAGACATTGCTAGATGCCTTCCAGGACTGTCTATTGGTGCAGCTGGTTAAGGAACTCACCAGGCAGTCCACAGTCCTTGATGTGGTGCTCACTAACACAGAAATGGCGGGTGCTGTGGGAGTAGGGGAACTGCTAGGGAATAGCGACCACAACTCTTTGTGGTTTGAACTAGCCCTCAGGGCTGGTAAGCTGCAGAAGCACCACATTTGGTTGACAGTAAATCTGTCAACCACCCTTCTGATAGCACAATACCGATGCAGGTATTGGCCCTTGCTAAGCTAGTGTTTTCTGTGGGGGCTGTGCCCCCCACACCCCCATGCGGGGGGCTCTGCCCCCGCACCCCCCAAACTTTAGGATTCTCAGCTCCAGGTTGAAGTTGATCCTGGGATGGGGCAGGACACTTGGGAAAGTAAAACACAGAAATGAACCATTACAGTGACTGTTGCTGTAGTGGTCATTTTCCGTGTTTCACCATCGGGGTGTCGGGCAAAAAGTGCCACCCATAAGCTGCAATCAAGCACCGAAGTCCTTGACTTTAGAAGGGCAGACTTTGACAGACTGAGGGAACTGGTTAGAGAAAAGTTAGCAGGGGTGAAGGGCATAGACAATGTGGAACAGAGATGGAAAACAATTAAGGGAGCTATCCTCCGGGCATCGATGGCATGCGTAAAAACAGTAACATAGAGAAATAGGTTTAGGGGTCACTGTGGTTCTCAGCTAAGGTTAGGGAAGCAGTTAAGGCCAAAACGATAGCCTGTTACAAATATAAGGGAAAGCAGGGAGAAACAGAATGGGAGGAGTATCTTCTGAAAAATAGAGAGGCAAATAGGCCATCAGAGAGGCGAAAGCGGACACAGAGCTGCACATTGCAAAGGGGGTCAAGAACAAAAAAAAGTTGTTTTTTTTTTCAGATATATTAGTAAAAAAAGGAAAAGGGGGAAATCACATGGCTAGTCGAGGGGGATAGGGTGATAAAGGATGAGCAAAAGGCTGCTGTCCTGAATGACTTTGTTCAGTATTCACTAAGAAGGAATGCGGGCCCATGCCAGACAGTAGCATCAAAGTGGCCACAAAGGGAGTCTTGGAAGTGAGTCAGTCATTGTTTACTAGTGAGAGGGCCCTGAAAGGGTTGGCAGCCCTCAAGATAGATAAGGCCCCAGGTCCAGATGGGTTGCATCTGAAGATACCTAGGGAATTAGCAGTGGAGCTGGCTGAACCACTGACTGGGCTGCTCAATAGCTCACTCAGGTCTGCGGAAGTTCCATGGGATTGGAAAAAGTCAGACATTGTGTCGCTACATAAGGGAGAGAGGGGATAAGGAGCAACCAGGGAATTACAGGCCTGTCAGTCTGACCTTTATTGTGGGATGGAATCTCTGATCAAAGAGGACCTTATATACTAACTAGAGAACAACATACTCCAGGATAGCAAACAACATGGTTTTGTGGTAGGAAAGTCTTGTCAGACCAACCTGACAGTTTTCTTTGACTGGGTGACAAAGAAGATAGCCAAGGACCACGTGGTGGACCTGCTGTACTTTGACTTCAGTAAGACCTTTGATTTGGTACCACACAAGAGACTGCTTAAGAAGATGGAAGACCTGGGTGCAACTGAAAGTGTAATGAAATGGGTGGGAAATTGGCTAGCAGGGAGGCAAGAGAGGGTGATAGTCAATGGGGTCAAGTCAGAGGAAAGGGAGGCAATGAGTGGGGATCCACAAGGATCTGTCCTGGGACCAGTCCTCTTCAGCATGTTCATTAATGACATTGGTGAAGGAATCCAGGACAGGTTTTGTCTCTTCGCAGATGACACAAAACTTTGTGGGAGGGTGGACAGTGAAGAGAAAATAAGGGATATGCAGAAGGACCTACAGAATCTTCAGAGGTGGTCAAAGGTCTAGCAGTTAAAGGTCAATGCTAACAAGTGCAAGGTAATGCACCTAGGGAAAAGGAACCCCAAGATGGAGTACTGGATGAGTGGGGTAAGATTTAGCACTACAGAAGAGGAATGTGATCTAGGAGTTATCATCAGTAACTCCCTTAAACAAATGAGCCACTGCAACAAGGCCTATAGCAAGGCTAACAGGATGCTGAGATGTATCAGGAGGGAAATTGACAGCCAAAGAAAAGAGGTAACACTTCCACCCTAAAGATCCCTGCTGTGGCCTCACCTGGAGTACTGCGCTAAGTTCTGAAGTCCTCACCTCAGAAAAAACAACGATATGTTGGAGACAGTGAAGCGTAGGGTGACCAAAATGATTTAGGGACAGGAAGGTAGATCCTACGAGGAGCGCCTCAAGGCACTGAATATGTACTCACTTGAAGCCAGAAGGGAGAGGGGGGATATTTTATATATTTTTTTTAATTTTGTTTACTGGGTGAGTGCACTGGCACAGGTGCCTTTTTCAGTCATGACCTGGGTGCAAAAATAACATGCACAATGGACGTAGGACAATAAAGAACATTTCTGGTTCAACAAAAACAAAATATGATACAGAAGGTTAAGCACAACAGCAAGGGTAACAGCACTTGGCTTGGAAGAACATGTACAAAAAAGAATGTCAGAATTTTTGGTACAAGGCGGGGTACAACAAAGTAGTAGAAAGCATGTAGATAAGAAAATGCAAGGAATGTGAAAATAGAAGGAGAAAAGGAATAGAAAGAAGACAAAGAGAGAGAGAGAGAGAGAGACAGAAGAGAAAAGGATATGAGTGAGACCCTCAAAATCTTTAAAGGCATTAATAAAGTGAGCTGTGGGGAATTATTTAGTCTGAATACCCACTCGCGGTTACATGGAAATGAGTGAGATTAGCAGGTGGGTGGTTCAGAAGTGACATGAGGAAAGGGTGGTGGAGTCTTTATAAAAAGGGTGGTGGAGTCTTGGAACAGTCTGCCAGCTGAGGTGGTGGGAACAAGCACAGTCAGGGGATTCAAGCAAGCCTGGGACAGGATGACGGGAATAGTGGTTGCCTGGGGCAACAGGTCCAGGGAAGAGAAGGGAGAAAGGACCAGAAGGGTTAGTACCCTGGAGGAACATTAGGTTCCAAGGAAGGTTCCAGGAATTTAGAGAACTTGGGCAGACTGGATGGACCTTTGGTCTTTTTCTGTCATCATTGTCTATGTTTCTGTGTTTCAGTGTTATCTCCTGTGCTAGTCTCTCTTCAGTTTATGCCTTTGTGCTCCTTACTGCTTTCCCTGCTTCCCTCTGTTTCCTCCGATACACCGCTCTATCCTCCTTCCTCTGCATCTCCTTATACCTTCTGAATGCTCCCCTTTTAGCCTTTACCATTTCAGCCACCTCTTTCAAGAACCATAGCTGTCTCTTTTTCCTTTTGCTTTTGTTCACTTGTTTGATGTAGAGATTTTGTTGCCTTTACTATGCTCCCTTTTAGCTTCACCCACTGTTCCTCCACTCCACACAGGTCATCCCCCGCCAGGTAATCCCTGAGCATTCAATTCATCTTTAAAAAAGCTGCCCTCCTGAATTTCAGGGCCCTCACCCTTGTATGGTTCAATTACACAGCCATCCTTATATCGAGCCACACTGTACAGTGATCACTGATCCCCAGGTAGGGTTACCACCTTTTAAGAAGCCCAGAGTGGGACATTTCTTACTGAAATATCATTTTTCGCAGATCAATATGAAACCTCAACCAATGCAACAGACTTGTTTTCTCTAAATCAGAATTAAGACTAAGTGTTGTAGTTTTTTAGTTGTTTCTAGTATTTATTATCATTTTAAGGTATTGTAGTTAAGATATTATAGTTTTTTGCAGCATTTAGAGGAAAGTCAGAAATAATTTTTTTCTACTATAATGTCAGGACATGTAGTATTTTTCATGTTTTTTTTGCAGGACACAGCAGCCCAAATCAGGACTGTCCTGCAAAAATTGGGACAGGTGGTAATCCTATCCCCAGGTGGCCTCCCACCTTGATGTCTGCAACTCTGTCCCTGTTAGTGAGTGCTAGGTCCAGTATTGCCCCATTGTGAGTGGGTTCACTGACTAGTTTCCAGAGGAATGCCCCCTGCAGAGAATCCAGGATGTCCCTGCTTCTAGCTGAAGCCACTGCTGAAAGGATCCAATCTACATCAGACAGGTTGAAGTCCCACACCATTAGCACCTTACCCTTTTCTGAATCTTGTCAATGGCTTCCACCAGTACCTTATTTAATCCATCCCCTGTGCTGTATGTTTGTGGATCACTCCAGTGCGAATAGTGGCTCTGTTCCCTATCTCCAGGGTGACCCACAGTATGTCTCCCCATGTAGTCCCTGTATCTCCATTACTTTTATGCTTTCTCTCACATAAATAACCACATCCCCTCCTTTCCTTCCCACCCTGTCCTTCCTGAACAGAGTACAGCCTGGTATGGCCATATCCCAGTCATGGTTCTGAGTGCACCATGAGTCAAGGGCAGCACCGCAGTCTCCAGAAGGTACCTCTAAAAAATGCTGCCGCGCATTCACTGCACTGCACCAGTCACAGGAATCCCAGCTTCCATTCTCTCTCTCTCTCTGCTACCTGGAAATACTTTTGTACCTTTACCCCTGTTAGGGTGTTTCTAGTTTTCCCCTTTTTTGTTTCTATTTCTGTTCCCCCATACCTTGTTTAAAATCTCTTTATGCTCCTGCCCTAGATAGTGTGTTGCTCCTACTCAGAGGTTTGACCTACCTTTTTGCATTCGCTTGCACAAGGAACGTCTTGTGCGAGTAGTACATTTCAGAGGTGTGTCTGTGTTGGCGAATGAAGGGCATGCTATAATAGGTGCATCCCTCATTCACCAATAAGCCAGCATACTAGCCGACACCAATATTATGTAAAGTGGACACAACTTCTAAGAAAAGTGCTGCTGTAATCAGAGTCAAGCTCGTCATTCAGCGGCACTGATGACATGCCTCCCGACATGCCTTTCCTGGTGAAGCATTTAAATAAACTGACATAGGCCTCCCACCACACCCTCCCAGCACCCACCACCCCCAAACACAACAGTGGCATTGAGGTGCCCAATCCCCCAATACCGGAATCCTCACCCCGCCCATATCCCAGCCCCACCATACCATGCATGCGCAGATCTATTTTTTTTATCCTCAGTACCATGCATGTGCTTTTTTTTGTTATTTAACTTATTTTAATTTCTTTCTTTGATTTTTACTTTATTAATGCACAATATACTGAGATCTAATGTGAACAGGTGCCAGGAGACATCAGGAGCAGTATTGGCTCTCATTTAGTATGCTACGGAGTTAGTTGGAAAGCCGCCATTGCTGGTTTAGAAGTCAGCGAGGACTGTGCTGTGATGTGGTAGCAGGTATGGCAATCCTCGAAAAGGCAACAACTTTTGGCAACTTGTGAAATGCAGTGGTGTGACATGGCTATATCAACTGCCACCATCCGTATGGGTAGGAGCCTTCCTCTTTCCACACACTTGTCCTGAATCCCAGTCCCTTACCCTGTGCACTGTGCCCCGTCTGTAAATACAGTAGCAACAGACTAGTCACTCCCAGCTGCCCAATGCTGGCTCCCAGTGCAACGGTGACCTGCAGTGCAGGTCAGTACACAGCGGCAGGCAGCATTCAGCGGTGCATCAGATTTCTTAGTGTCTGTTTGCCAAAATGCAGCAGCATGGTGTGCCCTTCACTCTGCTGGTTTGTTTGTATCGATGTGGAGTCCTAGCTTGGAAATGTGGCACATGCACCACGCATTGATGAGGACAGTTGTGCAGTGAAACGGGGGGCGCTCGACAGAGAGAGAGAGAGAGAGAGAGACCCTGCAGGCAGGTGGCTCACAGAACAGTCCAGCAAGAGATGGTGAAGAGCAAGTAAGTGACTGTGCGCCTGCCCCCCTTCCCAGTGCAACAGTGTCCTAGGCTGTAGTTAGTGTGGCCCATTAGTCTTGCAGTCCTGAGAGCGGGTCGGAGATGTGCACCCTGTCTCAATAATTGTACCACCTCTGCTGCCATGAGCCATACTGGAGAGAGCAAGAGAGAGAACTGACAGTTGCAGTAATTGGAGGCTGCATCTGTCAGTGACAGAGAGACATAGAAACTGGTAGCAGTCTTCTGTTACTCTCTGTCTCTCTCTCTCTGAAGTCCTCCCCACTGGCACCCTGCTGAGCTGGGGAGACAGAGCAGGAGAGAGAGAGAGAGCGTGCTGCAAGCAACTGATCCCAGTTCTAGCACTGGACACATTGGCAAAGTGTGTTGTAATCCACTACTCAAAACGGGTTATATGTGACACAGAAATGCAGCCACAGCTGCTGTTTTTCCCGTGTCACAAAACGTTTTAACCCATACATACTTGTGATGAATACTGGGGTTTAACGTTGTTTTCTAGCATGCTTTATTTTATTTTTGGAGGTTTTGTTGTTGGATCACTTTCATAAATACATGAACCCCCCAACCCTCCCTCTCAGCATACACCCCCTCCCTGAAACATAATATGGACAAGGGGATGCCCAATCCCACAGTGTTTCGATCGCAACTCCTCAGTGCCCTGCCCCCCCCTTACTACCGTGCCTCTGTGGTTATTTGTTTTTTACTTTCTCCTTTGTTTTGTACACTTCCCCCTTGCAGGCTGGCTACAGTGTTTTGATGGCTTTCCTCCAGCATTAGCATATGCAGTCTACAAGTCCACTCACTCACTGGCCAGGATTGTGGGAGACAGATGCGATCACAGTCAGTGAGTCACCAATGCTCCTTGCCTTTCAGTTTTTATGTACTGTTGCCTAACTTCAAAAGCCCAGGACTTCAGTTAATCAGCTCTCACTGACTCTCTCATCACTCCTTTAAGAAACAAGTGGTGCTTGCCTACTACAAGAATTGCCCTCTGTCAAATTACGTTCTCTGATCCCTGTTCTGTGGAAGGGGGACACCAGGGGAGAGAGCAGAGCTCTGAACAAGACAGGGAACATAGTAACAACACATTTACTTCTCTCGTAAATGGTAGGGCTGACTTGAAGAAAGAGAAACAGAGAGAGAGAGAGAGAGAGATGGAGAGCTGAATAACTATTGGGAGTAACACAGAGCAGCAGGAGTGCCACAGATAGGGGACAGGAAAAAGCAGACAGGTGGGAGTATGACCGGGAGGTAGTGCTGGGAGTCCAGAGACACTGTGTGCCCAGGGTAGTGTTTGCAGGTCATTAGTGGCATCCGTTGCCCTATTATACAGTTTACCTGCAGATCATCGAGCCCTGCAATACCTGTGAGAGTGAAACAGAAGTAGTGAGAATGAAAGTCTATGAGAACGACAAAGGCAACCAAGTGTTGAAAGTTGTTACCACCAGCTACCAGCTGTTACTTATAATGCCCAAATAGCTTATAAACATGAATTGTATGAACCTATAAACAGTCTAAAACAATTAACATGTTTGTATTGCAAACATCCACTCCATTTCAGAAAACTTGCCTTCCCCTTGAAAAAAATGTGGTGGCTTTATATTATTATTTGAGTTTAAGAGCCTATACAGGAATTGTCCGCTGTCTGGTTATGTTCAGTGGAAGGGGGATGCGAGGGGAGAGAGGAGAGCGGGCAACAAGATGCAGGACACAGAGTGCTGAGCTGTATTTAAATGCTCGGCTCAAATCTATTTCTTTTTGGGCTCTGAACACACCATAACTGACCACATGTTCAGTACATCCTCTTGGCTTCCCTTATTATTTGTCCATTAACTATTATATCACTGCTTTAGGGAAACAGGTATACCCCAGACAGGAGACATGTCAGTGGTTCTGGTGGGCTGCTAAGCTAGACACTGACATTTAGCTTCATACATGATTTTTTTTTTAAACAAATAACCCACATGCCTCCACATAACGTCAGTAAACGGGTCATAAACATAAAAAAACACATAAAATAGAATACGGTATTGGACCAATACCTTATGTTAACTTGTGTCATTCCTTCATTGTATTGTAATTAGTGTTTGCCGACTGCTCTGTTTAAATTCAAATAACTCAATTTGTATTCTGTCTTTCAATTTATAAAAATTAAAAAAAAAGCTTTCTTATACAAATTGACCTTATTTTAAACTTGCTCCCTCTTGCCGTATTTTTCCAAAGTCTTTAATTCTTTAAATCGACTCATCTTTACTTTCCCAAGGTTCAGCCTCTTCCAAGCTATCTCCTTTTAATCTCTGTGTCTGACATTACAAGTAAAAAACAAATAAAAACTATTGTAATCCTGCCTGTTACACTAAGTTTATAAGCTTCAAAAGTTTGTTAATGATAGAGTATCATAACTTTCACCATATAAGCTAAAACTTTATAAATACCTGATTTGCTGAGCCGCAGAGGGCCGCCCTAAGGCTGGTATCTGGCAATGTAACAATTGTTTGCACTATTAACGTAAATAATTAATATTTTGGTGAATGCACATTTTAATTGTAACTCTCCATGAAAGGAATGAAAAAAAATGCTGCAGGTAATTTTCTTTTTAATTTTCAATTTCACTGTGTATTTTCTAGAAACTATTCAATAGTCAAAAACCTTGTAAGGTTAGCACTGGTGTGTAAAAATGGTCCTTTGATGTTACTTAGTTCAGTAGCTATATGTGACAACATAAATATAAGTATAAAACTGCAAACATTCTGTATATTATTTTTACATCCCACAGAAGAAGCCTGAGAAGGTAAAACATTGTGGCCTATTCAAACAGAGAGTTGGATTTAAAAGACATCTGTGGCATTGTGGCTTCTTCAGAACCCAAGAGCAGCTCACTTTTCTTCATTTCTTGTTTTTTGCATTCACTTGTGCAAGGAACGTCTTGTGCTAGTAGCACATTTCAGAGGTGTGTCTGCATTGACGAATGCAGGGCACGCTATAGTAGGTGCATACCTTATTCCCCAATAAGCCAGCATGCTAGCACCGACACCAACATTATGTAAAGTGGACACAACTTCTAAGAAAACTGCCATTGCAATCACAGACAAGCTCATCATGCAGCGGCACCAATGACACACCTCTCGACGTGGCTTTCCTGGTGAAGCATTTAAATAAACATGATGGCGGCTGCCGCCATCTGCCACACACATTGTATCACAAAACATTATACATAAAAGTAACCCAGCTGGAGCCATCTCTTGACCTTCACCTGTTTTGCTCAGTAAGCAGTCGTGCAAACTGGGTTCCAAGTTGCGGTTAATATGCTACAGTTTGAAGGAGCATATCCTGTTAAATGGGAGGGGCTGGGGGTTTGCTGCATGCAGACACTTGGGGAGTTCTGAACTGTGGCACCCTGGACCAAGGGCTGCTGTCCCAGTTCAAGTGTTGACCTGAACCAAAGGGTGCTGCTTCCTGCTGTCCAGCAATTAGCCATGCATGGACCTTGGGGATGGGGAAGGGGCTGGGGAATTAGTTCTGGGAGTGCAATTAAAGGTCTGACTCAGTTTGAGCAGCAAAACGGAGTACCTCTCCATCTTACCTGCCTCAGTGCCCGGCTGCCGTCCCTTGTTGCTGGTGCTGCTGCTCACCGCAGCAGCCCCCTGGAGCATCTCCGGCTCAAGCTGCCAATCCGGCCCTGCCTCAAGCAGATGTTGCCCATGCTCAGTGCCTCGCAGCTATGGCTCCCTCTTATGCTGCTCATCCTGCCCTGTCTCGCGCTGATGTTACCTGGCACTCGATGGCTGTGGCTGTTTCTCGCACTGCTGCTGCTGTCCAATGTTGCCCATGATCAGTGCCTTGTGCTCTCCAGCTCTTTGTGTCTGCATGTGACTACTGTCTAGTGCCTCTGCCCAGGGTCCTGGACCACATGCAGATGCTTCTGCCGACAGGTTCCCCTTCAAGCACTCTTCCTGCTCACCCATCTCTCAACAACAGCAGCAGCCTCTCTCGTCTAACTGGTTCATTCGCTCTCTGTGTGTGAGAGTCAGATCTGCCGGCCCCCCACTGCTGCTCTCTGACCCTCCCAGCAGATGGCAGGGGGAGACATCAGTGCACACATTATGGTCACCATTCCTAGCCTGGCAAGGGAACCGGGACAACCGGGACTAGAACCTCCTACTTCCCAAGACACCTACTCGGTGCACCCATACTACCGCTAGCAAGGTTTACACATCTACCACATCACATCGGGGTGGGGGCTGAGGAAAAGCTGACTTGCATTTTAAGTGCACCTTTTAAATGGATTAGAATGCGAGATACTGACACAAAAACATGGGATGTCATTGGCCCTCAGAAGGTGATGGACTGGCCCTCAAAATGTGTGACAATGACCCTCACTATGTGGGACACTGGCACTCATTAAATGTGGGACAGTGGCCTACAATACGTGGGACACTGACACCAAAAAGTGGGCAAGTGACACTCAAAAGATATAACACTGACACATGCGACACCAGCCCTCCCAGTATGCAACACCAAAAGAAAGGAGATACTGGCTCTGTACACTGGAATCTAGTACCATTGCTTATGCAGGTTTACTTTTGCTTTAGCAAAAGACTTATGAATTCCTGCTTTAAGAGTTTCCAGCATCTTCTTTGCATGGGCAGTACCTTTTCCATGTGGGACACAGTAATGCTTGGAGGTAGAATGAGAGTGGTCCCTCATAAAGGGGGGCAACTGAAAGAGTATATACAGTGGTGTGAAAAAGTATTTGCCCCCTTCCTGATTTTCTCTATTATTGCATATTTGTCACACTGGATGTTTTCAGGTCTTTAGACAAAATATAATATTAGATAAAGGGAACCTGGGTGGACAAATAACACTTTTTTTTTTTACTTATTTCATTTATTTAATGAAAAAAGTTAATCAACACCAACTGGCACTGTGTGAAAAGTAATTGCCCCTAGTTAAATCAACCCAATTAAAGGGATAATTAGAGTCAGCTGATTGAACACAGCCAGGCTTGATTACAGCCAGCCCTGCTCAATATACACTCCACTTATTTTGGCCCTTACCATCAGAGTCACATTGCCAGCACAAAGATTCAACAAGCACATTATGCCATGATCAAAGGAAGTTCCTGAAAAGATCAGAAAAACATTTTGTTGCCCTCTATCAGTCTGGAAAGGGTTACAAAGCTATTTCTAAGGCTCTGGGACTCCATCGAACCACAGTGAGAGCCATAATCTCCAAATGGAGAACACTTGGAACAGTAGTGACCCTTCCCAGGGTGGCGGCCTGCCAAAATTACTCCAAGGGCGAGTGTGAAATCATCCAAGAAGTCTCAAAGGATCCTAAAACAACATCCAAAGAACTGCAGGCTTCTCTTGCCTCAGCTAAGGTCAGTGTTCATGACTCCACAATCAGAAAGAGACTGGGCAAAATGGGCTTCATGTGAGAGTAGCAAGGCGGAAACCACTGCTAACCAAGAAGAACATAAATGCTCGTCTCTCATTTGCCAAGAAGCACCTGGATGATCCACAAGCCTTTTGGGAAAATGTTCTATGGACAGATGAGTCCAAAGTGGAACTTTTTGGACAACATGGATCTCATAATGTCTCGCGTAAAGCAAACACAGCATTCCACAGTAAGAACACCATACCAACAGTCAAACATGGTGGTGGTAGTGTGATGGTGTGGGATGCTTTGCCTAAGGACCTGGATGACTTGCCATAATTAAAGGAACCATGAATTCTGCTCTGTACCAGAAAATTCTTAAGGAGAATGTCCAGTCATCCTTCCGTCAGCTGAAGCTGAAGCGTAGTTGGGTCATGCAGCAAGACAATGATCCAAAACACAAAAGCAAGTCCACATCAGAATGGCTAAAAGAAGTAAAATTAAAGTTTTAGAGTGGCCTAGTCAAAGTCCAGACTTAAACCCAATAGAGATGCTGTGGCAGGACCTGAAAGCGAGCAGTTCATGCTCAAACCTACCAAATGTTACTGAATTAAAGCAGTTTCTGCGAGGAAGAGTGGGTTAAAATTCCTCCACAGCGATGTGAAAGACTGATATTGAATTATAGGAAGTGTTTGGTTGCAGTCATTGCAGCTAAATGTGGCGTAACCAGTTATTAGGTGTAAGGGGGCAATTACTTTTTCACACAGTGCCAATTGGTGTTGGTTAACTTTTTTTCATTAAATAAGTGAAATAAAAAAAAAAAACAAGTGTTATTTGTTCACTCAGGTTCCCTTTATCTAATATTACATTTTGTCTAAAGACCTGAAAACATCCAGTGTGACAAATATGCAATAATAGAGAAAATCAGGAAGGGGGCAAATACTTTTTCACGCCACTGTATCACAGGAGAAAGTGATCCAGCTTGAGTTTAAAGTTTCAGCACTCCCAACTCACACCACATCCTCTAGTAGACTGTTCCATAGGTTTACCACTCTCCACGTGTAAAAAAAAATGCTTCCTTGCTAACTAATCCCTTCCCCCCCACACACTGTATGCCCGCTTGTCCTTTTGCTCCAAATACACTCTCTTTCCCTGATCAAATCAACTCCTTTTATTTTTTTACTTATATTTTTAATATTCCTCTCTGGTGCCACCAATATGCTCCAGGTCTTGCCCAGCTACCCCCCCCACACACACACACACACGCCTACAGCACTTACCCCTCTGCCTTTCAACTCTGAGCTTGCCCATGGCAGACTATGACCAAGCCTGAAAAACACCTCTAAAAGAGGGGAGTTGGAACAAAGGCAAGGCAGGGGGAGAAGGACAGAGACAGAGGCAGTGGGAGAGAAAGAGACAGAATAGGGAGAGGGAGGGAGAGAGAGAGAGAGACAGCGAAAGAGAAAGAGAGAGTGGGGGGAAGAGAGAGAGGGGAAAGAGGGACCATACCTCTTACCTTTCCCTGATTTTCAGGGATGTCCAACATTTTGCCTCAAAATGTTACTGTCCCTCCTACAATTTGTGTTTCTGTGACTGAACACAGTGGATATACTGTATGCCCACAATATTATTACAGACTTGCTCTTCCGTAGACAGAGTGTTTTACACCAATACTCTTACGCTGCCTGCTTCAGGGGATAGAATCAGTTGTTAAACTGTGTCCCTCATTTTACTTCATCTCTGATTTTTTTAAGCCATGTCCAAGTGCTAAACACCACTGCACATACCTGCAAGCGAATGTTCGGCATTGACAAATGCTTGCTTCTTTTATCTTTCCCAGCAGTGAAAGTTACACAGTAGTGAACAGGTGCCTTACCATAGTTGACTGGCAGAGTCCCCTGCTTTCTTACTTCCTCCTGTGGATACCTACTGATGCCTAAGATGTCAATCTTACGCTTGTTCCACTCCTGCACTGGGACACGTTGGGGTGGGGGCTGCCTTTTATCCTTCCTGGGCAGTCCCCCTAAGGCTGTGCTTTCTGTTCATAGGTTCGTAGGGGTTCAAGTCTAATAGCCAAGTAGCCCATAAAAAGACTTGCCACTAACCATGAATGTATTCTAATTGTTTCCCCCCATGTGTTGGTCTAAACAATGTTTAAATGATGTAATAGATGGAGCTCCCACCACCACTTCTGGTAGGGCAATCCACTCTTTAACCACCCTCTAACTAAACCATGTCCCTCTCCTTGTGGTCCTGTATTGATCTCCCTTTAGCTGATATGGGTGAAGTCTAGTGGTTCTACTCTGATTACCTTTCCTTGTTAACCCAGAGGTTTCCCAGATCATGTCATTGTGCATAGCTCTGTATACAAAGCATAAATCCCCTCGGATTCTCCAGTAACACATGGAATACATGCCCAAATTCTCAAGTCTGTCCTCACAGGCCTTACCCTTGACTGCTTCAACCTTTCTTGTCAATTTTCTCTGTACTCTTTCTACCGCTACCATACTCCCTATGCTTTGAGGCGTTGTAAAAGGTGCCCCATACTCCAGCACTGGTCTTACCAGGGAGCCATACAGTGGGACCAACACCTCCCTGCTCCTACTTTTAATGTTTCTTAGTATGTTTTCCAGTATACCATTTGCCCTCTTAGCACATTCTCTGTTCTGTTTATCAAATTTAAGCATGTTTGTTATCCAAACACCCAAGCCCTTCACGTTCTCGACACTTACAGTGACTCTATTATTTATAGTAAACTCTGTCTTCTTATTGTTACTACCAAAATGCATCACCTTACATTTGGCATCATTCAATACAAATTTATGCTCATTGGCCCATATTCCCAGTTTATTTTATTGATTCTGAAATTTAAGTACTGCCTCTGTATTTTTTACTATAGCCCCCACCTTTGTGTTGTCCACATACTTACACATCCACACTCCATCTTCCACCTGCATAGTTGAAACCAAAATCCTAAACAGTATAGGGCCCAAAATTCATCCCTGGGAGGCCCACTGGTCACTTCACCCCAGTCTAAATGATATCCCCGAATGCCCACTCTCTGCCACCGGTCCTCCAACCAGGATCCTATCCATGCAACCAAACCTTTATCCAATTGTATCTCTAGCAATGAGACTAACAATCTATTGTGTGATATGGAATCAAATGCCTTAGAGTAGTCCAAACAGACAACATCTATGGGCAAACCCAGATCCAGAGTTTGACTCACAGACGCGAAGAAATCTAGAAGATTCGTTATGCATGATTTTCCTCCTCCAAAGCCATGTTGTGTGATGTTCCCACTCCCGATATAATCAATTCATCTTCAGTAAAGTCTTTTATGCAACCCTCCATCAATTTTCCCACCATCAAAGTGATGCTTATGGGTAGATAATTATCCACCTTATTTTCATCCCCCCCCCTTTTAGGATTGGAGTAATGTGTGCTTTCTTCCACTCTTCTGGGACCTTACCCATTTTTAGAGATAGACTGAACAACAACGCTAGTGGCCCCCAAAATTCCTCCACTATTTCATTAAAAAAATGTGGATGTATTCCATCCAGCCCACAGGATTTATGCTTTTTAAGGTTTTTTAGTTTCTTATTAACCTCCCCTTCCTTCATAATTCTTTGGGTATCATACTCTCCTTTTTTATCTGGACTGTTGTTTTCCTTATTTTCTTGTTTCTGAAAAACTTCCAGAAAATAATTATTAAAACACTGGCCATTTCCCTTTCATCCTCAATTATGTTATCCCCTACTTTTAACTTCACTGAATGCTTGAGCCCATATCTTAGACTCCCAATATAACTACAGAATTGCCTACAGTTGTTTTTTTAACTTATAGCTAATTTCAGTTCAGCATGTACTTTGGCCTTTCTAATCACTGATTTACTTTGTCTTAACTTGCTTTAAATCTTTCTTCATTATATTGCGTCTGGTTCTTCTTATATTTTCTGCATGCCCTATTCTAATTGTTTATCATTTTTTAATATTTTTACTGAACCATTTGGGAACACTTCCTCTCCTATTAGATTTCCTGACCTCTGGGACATAACTGGTTACACATTCCTCAATTTTCACTTTTATAGTGTCCCACATCTTATCAAGGGGTAGTTTGTTAAGTTCCTGCCTCCAGTTCCAGTTACTCAAAAGCTGCCTTATCTCAGCTAGGTCGGCCTTTTTAAAGTTCCTTATTCTTGTCTTTCCAGTTACTTTATTTGCGTTGTCTGCTATTTAAAAAAACTATCATATTATGATTGCTGGTCCCTAATGGTTGTATGACTTCTACATTTTCTAGGACCTCCTGCATATTACTGAGTACCAGATCTAATATATTACTGCCCCTGGTGTTTTCTTTAACGTACTGTTCTAAGTTGTTTACTAGACAGTAATTTAAAAATCTATTTTCCATTTGCACAGATCCATATCCAGAGTTCCAATTAATTTTTAGAAAGTTAAAGTCTCCTAGTAATATTCATCACCACTAAGTTCTCGATCATCCCCATGGAGCCTCACAGACATTGCGACGTCGTTGGTGGTCGCGAGGGTGCAGGAGCTGCCCTCCCCCGAGGATACCCACCGTAACCGAAGCCCAGCAGCCCCACGGAGATTGTGACATCGTTGGTGGTCGCGAGGGTGCAGGAGCTGCCCTCCCCCCGAGGATACCCACCGTAACTGAAGCCCAGATACTGCAAACTACGGCAGAGCAACCACGCTGCTCGGATACAGTAGTAGACTGTTGCTTCCCCGCTGACACTTTGCATCAACTGTCCCTCTGACCCCAACCACCACCCTTGGTGAGCACTCCATTATATAGTGTTCATCAGGTGACTGATTTTAACCAATCAGCCTACTTTTCCATCTGCAGATTATCAGAGCTCACCACTAGCAGCCGCTACAGCAATCTCTTTGTTCTTGCTGCATTAAATTCCACTCTTGAAACGCCATGCCATACATAGCTTTTAAATCAATGCTAGGGTTAGCTCTCCTTGCAACACTTGCATCCCTGCCACCCACGCTCCACCCTAATCCACAGCCTGGCCCCCCAACCTCTCCCCTTTCTACTGCCACCCTAGTCACAGTTCCACCACCATAAATGGCCAATCCCCCCTGGGGTCACACTGTCCCTGGATTCCTGGCCCGTCCATCATCCCCCCATCCTTCCACCCTGGGCTGGCCATATTGAAACTACACACGTCAGGCTTTTTCACACAGCATCCCCAGTCTCCCTTACCCCACCACAAGCCTATAAAAATACTGCCGAACCTAAAATTGGTGCTAACCTTAGTACTCCTACTCAGTGGAGATATTGAGCTTAATCCCGGACCTGCCTCCAGCACTAGCCAACCCCCCCCCCCCACTGGCCAGCTACCCAGAGGCCTAAAAATAGCCCACCTAAACATACGCAGACTCCTACAAAAAAATGCCCCTACTACAAACACTAGTACAAACACTATGCCCTGACGTCCTAATTATCACCGAGACCTGGCTGAAACCACACAACCCAGATGTTGAAGTAGCTCTTCCTGGATACTCCATCATCCGTCAGGACCGCCCGGGCACTAAGAGAGGTGGTGGTACAGCCATTTACATATCCTCCCAGGTACAATTCTCACCTGTCCCGCTACCTGCCTTCCTGGAATACATCGACTCCTCACTAATAAAATCTCCTTACCCCATTCCATCCCTATCTTTATAGCAGGGACTTACTGTTCCCCTGACTCCCTCTTAAACTCCGTAGCAACTCACCTAGACACCCTAAAAACCATTACCTCAGGTGGAGAGCTCCACATCCTAGGTGATTTCAATTTCAACTGGCTCACTAGTGCTAGCACCAAACTCTGACATCATGTAGCTAGTTTAAATCTGACTCAACTTATCACTGAGCCCACGTGGCTAAACCACAAAACTCAAAATCACTCCCTGCTCAACTTAGTCCTCACTTCTCACCCACACAGGATTATAACCTCAGGCCTCCTACCGGACTCTCTGAGCGATCACCATATGATATATATAATACGTAAAATATTCAAAGCTAAGTCACCCCCTCCGAAAACTCTCCTTATTAGATCACATAAATCCCTTAACCTAGATGGTCTCCTACTTGACCTAGCAAACTTGGATTGGTCCTACATACCTAGGGCCCTTTCCATGGATCACGCCCTTGACTTGTTTAAGTCAAAATTCCTTGCCGTCTGGGACTACTATGCACCACCCAGAAAGGTTAGAGTAAGGGGAGCTCATCTGCCTTGGATCACTGACGACCTCATGGAGCACCTCCGTGTCAGAGATCAGGCGTGGAAAACCTATAAGTCATCGGGGATGCACGTCGATCACCTACACTATCGAACGCTCAGAAATGCCTGCACCAGGCTTATCCGCCAGGCTAAAGCTCACTACTTCACATCATCCCTCCAAAAAAATTTAAACCATCCAGCCAAGTTCTGGAGGTATATAAAATCACTTTTCTCCCCTCCCGCCCAGCCACCCACTCCTGCCCTAGATGTGGGTGGCTCCATCATAACTGCACCACTAGCAGTTGCCACGGCCTTCAACACAGTGTTTACTAGCAGCGGGTTCCCTCATTACTCAAACCCTCCACCTGCTACATACGATGCGTCATCCTCTTCCCCACCCACGCCAACCCCTCACCCAACTTTCTCCTTCTCCCTGGTTACCCCACCAGAAGTACTCAAAGCCATGCTTGCCCTAAATCCCTCCAAGGGTAGATGCACCACAGGCATGGACGCCAAAATGCTCTACCTCTCTGCACCTGCTATCACCGTGCCTCTAGTGTCTCTTTTCAACCTCTCTTTCACCTCTGCCTCTATACCTTCAAAATGGAAGCATGCCACTGTTATCCTCCTCCTGAAAAATGATGACCCATCCTCCCCCAGCAACTACTGTCCAATCTCCCTTCTACCCCCCCCCCAGCCAAGATCCAGGAACACCTCGTCCTCTCGTAACTCACCACCTTCCTTGACTCCTCCTCCTTCTTCACCCCTTACCAGTCTGGCTTTAGAAAATCCCACTCCACTGTCATGTCCCTCCTCAGACTCAGATTCCATCCTCACAGGCATGGATAAAAGCCGTATCACATCTGCCATTTTCGTCGACCTAGCCAAGGCATTTGACACTGTCTCACATACCCTCCTTCTGTTGAAACTCTCTAAGGTAGGCCTCTCCAGTGTGGCTACACACTGGTTTAACTCATACCTGGGTGGCAGGTCCCAATCGGTAAAAATTGGCGCCTCCACCTCAAACCCCCTCCCTGTCTCCACTGGTGTCCCCCAAGGCTCTGTCCTCGGTCCTATCCTATTCTCCATTTTTCTCAACGGCCTTCCATCAATCTGCCTGCATGCTGACATTCACATGTACGCAGACGATTCAGTCCTGTATGCCTCAGGACACTCCCTGCTGGAAGTTGCATCCAAGATCCAGCAAGACTTCACAGAAGTCCAGCGCTGGTTTCACAGAAATCAACTTATTCTAAATGCCAAAAAAATGATTTCCATGACTTTTGGCACGAGACAAAGACTCTCCCGCCTTCCCGCTTTCTCCATTCTCAAAACACTTGATGGGACCCCTCTAGAAGTCTGCACCTCTTTCAGATACTTAGGGGTCTGGCTAGATCAACACCTAGACTTTTCTACGCACATCGGAGCAACCCACAAAAAACTACACCCTAGGCTGGGGGCACTATACCAGAACCGCAGCTGCATCCCTCTGCCTGCCCGCAAAGAGATACTACAGAAAATGATCCTCCCTATTTTCAACTACGGGGACGTAGTCTATAGTTCTGCCCCTAAATCCACCCTGGCTAGACTGGATTCTCTTTTAACTCCTTCTGCCGCTTTGCACTGGATTGTCCTCCCTCCACTCATCACTGTGACCTCTACAGCTACCTTAACCTACCCTCCATCGTCAATAGGCGCCTTTACCACTGTAACAGACTCACAGCCAAATTCTGGACCCAGTTACTGCCTCTACTAGCCTCTGCCTAACAGCTCAAAAACCATCAACATACTCACTCAGAAATTTTGACTCCCATCTACTACAAATCCCACACATGGCTACCCTTGCTGGACAGTCGGCTTTCATTCATCTACCAAAACTATGGAACTCTCTGTCGGCTGTCATCCGGCTCTCCCCCTCCCCTTGGCAACAAATCTCCCTTCTAAAAGGGCAAGTCCCCACAAGCTGCTCATGTCAACAGCACTTGCATGGGCCATGTCAATTGGTGTGCACAATGTAAGGGCCAACCCCCCCAATGCAATCTGTGTTGTCCACTCAAATGCTTAACCACCGAATTTTATTTGCCATTACCTTTTCTACATATTCTGCCTACTATTATGCTGTGCACTCTCTGTTTCTTGCCTCCTGTACATACTACTTCTAGATTTTTATCACTGTTAATTATAAAACCTTGTACATACTGTATGTAACCTATGTAAATTTTTGCTGTTCTATAATTTCTGTATGTTTACTTGTATGTACTTATCCCGCTCCCTCTACCCCCAGGACGCATCTGGAATTGAGCGGTAGTCTGCTCAGTATGTCTTTCCTGGTAAAACTTTTAAATAATAAATAAATAAATAAAATCTAATGATTTCATACAGGCAAGATTCTCCTCCGTCAAATTTAGGGAATGATAACATAATCCCTTCCCTTTCTTTTAAGTTTTATCCATAGTTGTTTTGCTGTACTGTTATTCATTCCTTCCCTACTTCATTGCTGAGTTTTTCTGTGACTGGATATGTACAGAGCAATGCCAGCACCTTATTGTAGCTGTTTTTTTGGGAAGAACTCCTATGCCTTCTACCCAGTCGTCAGTCCTAAGCCATGATTTAGTAATGGCACAGATATCTATCTTTTCTACCGTAAGAATGTATTTTAATTCATCCATTTTTTCCTTCACACTTCTAGCATTCAGAAGCAGTACCCTAATGTTATCCTTCTCCCTAATACCCTTTCTTACAGACATTCCATCATTTCCTGGTTTCAACTGGTTTTGAACCCATCTCCCCTTTGTTTTTAGTTTAAATGTTTCAAAACTTCTTTTTTAAACGTGAGGCCCAACTCTTTGCTTCCCTTTATTGCTAAGTACAGTCCATCACTACAATACAGCCTGTCATTGTTACAAAAATATTCCCAGATTCTAACACAGTTTACTCCTTGTAGTAAACACCATCTTCTCATCCAATTATTGAGTCTCATAATTTTTGGTTTACTATGGAGCTCACTCTTAGGATGGGTAAAATCTCTGAGAAGATTGCTATTCCATCTATATCCCTTATTTCCTTCTCTATCTCCATGTACTCCAAAATCATCTGATCTTCTCTGTCACATACAATATTATTGATCCCGGCATGTTTCAAAACTATAGGTTTGTCTGCGCTTTTCTTAATGATTTCCAGGACTAACCTACAGATATCTTTTAACTTAGCTCCCCACAAACAGGAACTGGTCACCCTTTCCTTGTAAATTCTAGTAGTACAAGCATCAGTAAACTTTATTATTGAATCTCCTAATATATACATCCATTTCCCCCCTTCCACTTCTATACTTGTACCACTTTCTATACTTGTACCACTTTCAACCTCCATATCCTCATTACTTGTTGGTATCCCAACGTCATTCTGTATCCTTAGTACAGGACATGGCCCCTGAATATCAGGCTCCGGACCAATGTTTTGTTGCATACCATTCCCTTGAATGGGGCCCACGCTATTATTAGAAAACCGATAGCCTTCCTGCTTATCTGGGTTAGCCTTGTAAACACAGACTTCATCCTCCAATGTACTTTCTTTGTTTATCAAGGTTGTTAAAGGGCCATACTTATTAGAAACAGGCACCATAAATTCCATGGCTCTTCTTCCCTTTTTGCTTTTCCTAGTGCTTTCATACTCCTCCCATTTGCCATCATTCTCCACTGATACTCTATCCCTTTTCTGACATGATTCTGTATTAGTCACTTTAATATTATTTGCTCCACTATTAGCACTATGCTTGTGACATTTCGGTTCCAGTTCTAGGCCAAGCAGTTTTATTTTCAATTCCTTACATTGCTTACAGATGTATTCTTGTAGCCCCTTGTAACTACCAACGTCAAAGTTACTACACTCCTTACATTTTATAGCTGACTCACCACTCTTCAATGCTACTATATATCTCTCCATTTTGTTTCTTCTATAAATACCATTGTACCTCTTATCTGTAATAACTCAGCCGTAGCATACTATAAACCTCCTACTGTACCTGACAAGGAGGTTACTATTCCATAAAAGACTTCTCCTACTTAAGACACGTAACACACGCAACACATGCTGAACGTGCATGTCTCTGTGTGTGTCTCTGCATGCAGACACTGTGCGCGCGAGCTAGCAGCACTCACTCGCCCCTCAGGCTATAAATTCCATGATCAGAAGTTGTCAAAAGGTTGCATCTGCCACCTCCCAACTTACAGCTATATAAAATATAAAAAGTGTGTGAAACTACTAAAAATAGGTCTTCTGGGACCCAAGCATCACTCAGTTTAGGTCTCCACCTAAAAACAAACTGCTGGTAACAGACTGCAGTTCTCCCACCAGGACACTAAAACTACAGTCCCCAACTCCCTTCTGGGTACAGTTCTCTGCTCGTTCAAAGGTATGTAAGAGCAAAATCAGTTACTGTACATGACACAACCAGACCCCTGCCCCCGGTCACTCTGCTTTTGGCAGACACACAGGACTGCAGAAGCCCAAGAGTGCCAGGACTACCAAATCCCTAATTGGTCCCCTGGCTGCCAAGTCACCTTGCCACAACCAATCTATCAGAAATCGGACTCAGTCCGACCTCCAATTATCAACTAGCTGAAATCCCAGGCTAGACAATTATCACCCTCTCCCCGAACTACAGGACTAGACACAGTTCTAATAATATGGCCCCCCCTAAATGTGGACTACTATGGCTGGTCTCAAATTTCCCCTTCACTCAATAATACATACACCAATTCAAGCAAGTTTTATCACAACTTACCCCACCTATGTTGACTCCAAAAAACACAAGCTTTTTTTGTCTCTCTTGTGGCAAATGCAGCTAGACTTGGATTAAGTGTCTTTCGGAAGTTACTAGAACCTGGAGCAAGTTAGGATAAAAAAAAAAAAATTGGTCTCCAGTGTAGTGGTCAAATTAGTCAGGGCAAAGTCAGCAGCATCCAGAAGTTATAAGAGGGGATAAATCCAAGAGTAACATTGAGATATACAGTACTTAATGAAACTGAAGGAAGCAAACAAATTCATAAGGTGAGCAAAAGTAGAGCAGAATTGAGGAGAACGGAGGGGCTAAACAAGAACAACAAAATCTTCTTCAGATACATCTGGGAGAAGTGGGAAACCCAAGTGGGTGTAATGAAACTACAATGGGCAAATAATTTGGTAGAGGAAGAAGGCTGACATTATCAAGTAATTTTGCTCAGTCTTTATGGTGGAGGTAGGGGTCCACCCCCTGACTGTGGCATGCAAGCTAAAGGAGAGACAAAGAGGGAATTAGTAATTGGGTGCAGTGCTGCAGGCAAGGATACTAAAAGGTCAAAGTGTACTCAAGGTGGATAAGTCTCCGGTACCCGATGGACTGCACCTTACTGTGCTGAGGGAGTTGGGGCAACAACTTGCAGGGCCTCTGGTGAACTTGTTAACCTGCTCCCTGGAGACTGGGGTAGTCCCAGTGGACTGGAAGAGGGTGGGTGTGTTCCCCTGCACAAGAGAGGAGCAGAGAAGACCCAACTACAGGCCAGTTAGCTTGACCTCTATAGTGGGGAAGCTTCTGAAGACTAGCATGAAGGAGGAACTGGTGGACTTTCTAGAACAGAATATGCTCCAAGACATGAGACAGCATGGTTTTGAAAAGGAAAGGTCATACCAGACCAACCTAAGAGTTCTTCAGTTTAGTAACACGAGCTGTGGACAAGGGACAAGTGGTCACTGTGCTACTCCTAGACATCAGAAAGGCCTTCAACTGTGTGCCCCATAAAAGGCTCATCAAGCTGGGGGGCTGAAGGGTGGGAATGATGCTAAACAGGTGGGTAGCAAATTGGATTAAGAAGGCAGTGGTAGTAAATGGGGAACACAAAGAGGTCAGGAAGGTCACACGTGGTGTGCCACAGGAATTGGTGCTGGGTCCAGTGATGTTTATTGAGTTCATCTGTGATATAGACAATGTGATCAAGGATAAAATCTGCCTTTTTGCAGAGGATATTAAACTCTGTGTCAGGGTAGACGCCAAGGAGGGGATTAAGGATATGAAGAGGGTCCTACAAATACTGAAAGGGTAGTCCAAAGTGTGGCAACTGAAGTTTTATGCTAAGTGAAAAGTTATAGACATAGGCAGGAGTAATCCCAGGATGGGTTATTAGATGGTCCTGCATCAGTTCTGGTAATAAACTGGTCTTGCATCAGTTCCGCCGATAGGGCCCTCATGGTGCCAAGGCCCAACAATATACAGTCCATAGCAAATGAAAAGTCTGAACTCCCAACCTGAACACTTACTTTGCCCAAAACTCCAAAACACCAGTTTTAAATGAATATACAGTGCTTCTTTTATTGGAGTACAAACATTATAAGAGCAAAATACACACATGAGGAGACAGAGCAGAAAAAAACACCACACGTGACATTTCGCACCCAGAGGCACTTTTTAGACACTTTTAAAAAAAGGCACTTCAAGGTGTGAAATGTCAGGTGTGTTGTTTTTCTGCTGTCTCCACACTTGAGTATTTTGCATGTATGTTTGTACTCTGATAGAAGAAGCACTTTATATTTATTAAAACTGGTATTTGGGAGTTTTTGGTGCAGTGAGTGTTCAGGTTGGTGGGGGACAGCTTTTTTTGATTTGGACTGCTGCTGGATCAGCTTGGCTGGCAAACTGACCCTGACTTAGTTGGGTTGGTAAACTGGTTCTGGAGCAGTTCTTACAGAATAGTCTCCCTGTATCCTTCAATCTTTTCCAAGTTTTTGAAGTCGTTCTTTCATTTTATTTCTCTTTTTGCCAGGCACTGACAACCATGGGCTCCAACAGTGGCCGTTCCTTCAGTTTCTTTCTTCAGGTTTTGAGTGTTTCTTCTCAAGCCCCATGTGTGCCAGATCTGCTCAGCCGTACCTTACAGTTCTCTAACCCAAAGAACTGGAGGAGGCACTCGTAACCATAAGAGACACAACAACTGTACATATATCAACATGTATAAAAGTACCTGGAATATTTAAGCAATAAGGCACGACAATGTGTGTGTTATCGTGTAATAACGTCACTCCTGGGGTGGGTTGAAGCACAAGGTGAAACCGAGTGCTTCCACCACCCCAGGAGTGACGTTATTACATGATAACACACACCTTGGAGTGCCTTATTGCAATTATACAATGGCTCGATGTTATAGAAAACAAAAATAAAAATGTTTTTAGTAGATTTTTAGTGAAAAAAAAACGTGCATGCTCCATAAAATCAACACAGTGATGTTATTGTGTAATATCATCACTGTCTCAGGCACACACTGACCAATCAGAGTCCAGGAAATTTTCTTGCCATTGTATAATTAGCAATAAACAATCCTGACTGGCTAAAACTGAAGGCATGATTTATGACTACAATGGAAGACATTGCCCACAGTTTGTTTTGTTTAAAGCAGCAGTGCTATGAACCTGTTTTCAGTAATAAGGGTCATAAATATTATATTATAAACAGTCCCTTACAATTTACTTAAATATTTTGAACCTCTTTTTTTTTCTTTTTTATGCTCCTTTCGCCTCCTGATCAGCACACACCCATGCCAGGATCGCTATATTTAATCACAGTGCATTATGGTTATTTTGAGATCGACTAGCATACCCATTATGCATCTCTGTTTAACCATAATGCAACTTTTTATTACTGTTTACACAGTTGTGCACATTCACAATCACTGCCACGCTGGGCTGACCTCGAGACAGTAGTTTTTAGTTGTTTTTAATTTGTGTTAAATTTGTTTTATTTACTTGTTTGGTGTTTTATTTATTTATTTTTATTCTATTTGTTAGGGTAGAGTGAGCGTTAGTGAGATAGCGTTTTTAGTGACGTAGCTATTGTTAGAGCATTTTTCGGGATTTAGGTGGTAGGCAAACAAGCTGGCCCAGAGCTTTGGATTTATTGCAAGATACATTATACCTAGCATGTTTACAATCACAGCACTTTAATTCAGTCTTGTGCACCGTGGCCCGAATATTGATTTTAGACTCTCCTACCTTCCAGGACTGGAGCTGTGTGATTATTTTGCCCGGAGGATTGAGGAGTTTCGTGGATGGTGAAAGAATAGCAGACCCATACCCGACTGTGCCTTAAGGTGGAACTGTTATTCGGGGAACAGGGTTGAATGTGCATTGGTTGAATTGTTTGGGTGCTGGACTGCTTTGACCTTGGTGGGACCGGCTACTGGATGAACATTTTTCGGTCCTCAGAACTAGAAACTTTGTGACTGGATAGGGATTGTTTGAGCTGGGAGTTTACTCCTGTTGGTTTGGTTGAAGAGTGTAAGGGGCTTTCTGGGCTTTGGGGTGACCGCTTGGGTTTTGCATACCATGTAGGGGTCAGGAACTGGGCTTACTGGAGGGTGAGCCCATTGTTTCTAGTGCTCCTAGTCTCCCTGGAGGATCAGCCGGTGGGCTGAGGCGAACGGGAGCCAAAGTAGTGGGCCGCAGTTAAATCGGAAAAAGCGGTTATCCCTGGAGCACTGGCGAGACCCTGCGACCTGCCAACTTCTTTGTTCCTGGTTGGAGGTCTGGAAGTCTGCTAAATCACCCTGTTAATTTCTTGTTCCCGGTTCCTAGGTTGGAGGTCTGGAAGTCAGAGATTCGTCAAATCATATGGATTACTCTGGATTGGTATCTTACGCTGGATATGGTTTGAATCTTCTGTCTTCATTTTGGGCCTGATTGTGCTGTGTGAATAATGAGAATGTTCTGTGACTGTTAGTGTTCTCAAAGAATTATGTCATTGTTCTAAGGGGATATGTGAGAGATATCTCTGGTTTGACTGTTTTGGTAGTGAGAGTACCTAAACTGATTAAACTTTTATATAAGCTTGTTCTCGCAGAAGGATATGTGAGAGGTATCCTCTGGGGGACTGTTTATTGCAATATATCTGAGGAGGTGGGAGCTCCTCAGGTTCAGGTTCATTCTATAACATCTGCTGAGAATTTAAAAGATTGTGCTACTGTTTGCTCACTATCTGACTGCTATTACAAATATCTGCTTGTTTTATTAAGGTTATGTGGGGATGGGGGAGTGGGTTTAAAGATATTTAATTTGTTTTTATTAAGATTATGTGGGTTATTTTATTTTAGTTTTACTTTATATTGATTTTTTTTTCTTTTGCTTTTTTTGTGTTTTCTCTGGATAATAGTTTGGTGGTATAAAATTGGGTTGCCAAAATGTGTTGGAGATTTCTTCCTATGGTCGTGCGCTATTCATCCTCTGCTCTTCATGCTCTCCTCCCTTTTTTCCCTCCCCCACTTCAGTTTATAGCATACCAGCGCTGTAGGGCACTGGGTATCATGCGTTGGGGTGGGAGGAAGATGTGGGGGTTGTGAACAGCAGAGGATGAATGAGGGGAGCCACCGCATTGGGGTAGTGAGAGCCAGAAGGCACCCTGGGGTGAAATGGAATCCAGAATGTGGTCTGCTATGTCTGGTTTCCATACCCAAGGGCACTACCAATTGTGGTAGGCCGATAGTCCAGGCAACCCGAGAAGCTTGTTCAACTCGGGCGGTGTTATGAAATGCTAGGTCCATTAAAAACAAGACTGCAATTATTGCAGATCTTGTTAAATCAGTGGACCTGGCTTGCATCACAGAGACCTGGCTGGATAAGAACTCTGGCCCCGTTTTGGAGGCAGCAATTTCCGGCCGGGTACTCGATGATACACCGCCCGAGACTGGGGGGGGGTCAGCAGTCTGTTTCAAGACTGAACTCAACCTCACGAATGTACCAGTGGGGGACACTGAGTCATTTGAGTGTACCGTAGTAGCAGGTGTGGGATGTTGGATTGTTCTCATCTACCGTCCACCAGGAGATGAGAAGCGATTCCTTCAGGAAGTTGCGGACTTCATCGTTGACATGGCGTTTGAGTCGCCCAGGCTGATGGTTCTGGGCAACTTCAACACCTGGATCGACGATGAACTCTCGCAATTTGGTCAGCACTTCCTCCAGTTGATGACATCACTGGGCCTTACACAGATCGTTACCACTGCTACTCATAATCACAGTCACTCTCTTGACTTAGTCTTCCTCCTGGGGATTGAGGTCTCCAGCTTGGGGGTGGAACCAGTTGGTTGGTCTGATCACTACACTGTGGGGTTTAGTTTTAGCACCCCCCTATGTAGGCCTACCCCTGTGGAGATGACTAAGAACCATCCTTTGCAAGATATAAGTTCTCAAGGCCTAGTGGCGGTGCTAGATCTCTCACCCCTCTCAGAGGTAAACGGTGATCCAGAGGCCCTCGTGATGGCTTATAATTTGGCCATTGCCGTGGCCCTGGATATCATTGCTCCTGTCCGTGTTCGTCCTCTCTCCCTTCGCCCTTGTTCCCCTTGGTTTGATGGGACTTTGAGGGAGATGCGGAGACTAGGATGAGGGTTAGAGCGTTGCTGGTGGGAATCCTCCCTTGATGCCGACCGCCTTAGATTGATGGACCATTATCGAGTCTAGCAATCTGCAATCACTCATAAGAAGGCAGAGTTCCTGTCCGGGGAGATTGCGGCTGCTTAAAATCAACCAGCTCAGCTGTTCTGAACTGTGGACAGACTGTGCAACCCAGCCTGTCTACATGTCCGGAAAGCTTTTTCACAAGAAGAGTGCGATGAGCTTGCTTGATTTTTTGTGACTAAGGTGGCCGACATGAGGGTGGTGCTCCAGCCAGCACCAGTAGCGTAGTAAATTCCCAGAGGTCCTGGGTGCAAGGGTATGTTATAGGGCCCCCCTAGTTTTGAAAAGACATCAAAATTATGATTTGGGCCCCTCAAACCTCATGGGCCCAGGTGCGACTGCACCCCCTGCACCCGTTTAGCTATGCCCCTGGGCAGCACACTCTGTTGGTGCTGCTGTAGGTCACCAGGGGGCCACAATTCCTCGGTTTTCTTGGAGTACCTTTGACCAGCCGGCTTTCATGGATGTCATTTGGATTGTCCAGAGTGTGCACCCTACATGCTGTAGTTTGGATCAGGGACCTACTTCCCTGATCTTGGGTTGTATTGATTCTATCGGTCCAGTCCTAGCTCAGATAGTCTGGTGCTCCTTGGAGACAAGTGAGTTTCCAAGATCACCTAAAGAGGCAGTGGTGACACCACTCTTGAAGACAGCTTCTTTGGACCCAGACTGCCTTGCAAACTACAGACCAATCTCTAACCTCCCCTTTTTAGGGAAGGTGATTGAGAAAGTAGTGGCCACTCAGCTGGAGGACCATTTGACCATCTATGACATCTATGAACCCCTTCAGTCCGGATTTTGAAAGAGGCATAGTACCGAGACAGCATTGGTTAGGGTGCTCAATGATCTCCTGATGGCTAGAGATCAGAGGAGCCATTCTATTCTGGTCCTTCTCAATCTCTCATCAGTGTTTGACACCGTGGACCATGGGGTGCTGCTTGATCATCTGAAGTTCATCTGTGGACTGTCAGGTACAGTCCTTAGGTGGTTTACATCGTTCCTCATGGGAAGATCAGAGAGAGTGGTGTCTGGGGTTTATGCCGCGGATCCAGTTTCTCTATCATGTGGGGTTCCTCAGGGTTCAGTGCTGTCCCCCATGTTGTTTGCAGTGTATATGCTGCCCCTCGGAGACATTGTAAGAAGGTATGGGCTGAGGTTTCACTGCTATGCTGATGATACCCAGCTCTACCTTTCTTTTGCACCTGACCAGAATGGAGCTGTCTCAGTCTTTAATAGCTGTCTCACTGAAATCCAGGAGTGGATGGATACCAGTTGGTTGAATTTGAACTCTGATAAGACTGAGATATTGGTTATGGATACAGGGCACCAGATGGGTGGGTACAGGTTCACCCTCTGGATGTTTCCTTGGGGATGTGCCACTCCTGACCTCTGAATGGGTGAGAAACCTGGGGGTAATTTTTGACGAAGGGCTGACCCTGCATGTGCAGGTGTCAGCTGTTGTCAAATCCTCTTTTTACCATCTGAGGAATATCTCCAGAATTAAGCACCTTGTTCCATCCAGCGACCTTCCTACTCTGATCCATGCCTTTGTGACCTCACGGTTAGATTACTGCAACTCCCTCTACCTAGGGCTACCAGGGTTGGAAATCCACTGCTTGCAGGTAGTGAAGAACACGGCAGCCCAGCTTTTGACGGGGTCATCTCGGTCCTGTCATATTTCGCCGGTGCTGCATGGACAGCACTGGCTGCCAGTTCAGTGGTGGATCACCTTTAAAGTCGGCCTTCTGACTTTTAAAGCCCTACATGGACTTGACCCGGACTATCAGAAAGAGCTTCTGGTCCTTCACTGCCCTGGGCGATCGCTCCGCTCAGCCGACAAAGTGTTGCTAGAGATTCCGAGGGTGTGTTTGAAATCTTCGGGCGCTAGAGCATTGTCTATGCTGCCCCTACCCTCTGGAATTATCTACCCCGTCGGTTATGGGAGTGCACGACCGTGGAAGGATTTAAGGAGTTACTAAAGACCTTTCTATGGTGCCAAGCGTTTGGTAATTAATTATTGGATGTTATTAGTTTGATTTTTGTTATTGAGATGTTTGTTTTTATTTATTGTGTGGTTTAAATATTAAGGCGCCTTGGTTTTTGAAAGATGCCGTATAAATAAAGTTATTTATTATTTATTATTCATGTGACCTGAATGTGTCTGCTAAAAGGGTCATTTGCTGCATCCTAAACTCATCAAATACTGTATACACACAGCTGATAAGCCTGCCACCAATATCAATACAGCTCAGTACTGTGTGCTTGACTGTCACTACATTTTCGTGAACATCTAAACAACCCCACTCCCACATCAGCTGCCAAACTGGGACAGGCTTCTTCACCCCCCACCCGCAGTGATGCCTGATATACACAGAGTGCAGATTTGCTCTTTTATGAAACTGCAATTTGAAAAGCAGGTAGAGCGCAAACTCATTCAGCTTCAGTGATGGTTTTAGACAAAAAAAAAAAGATGTTCTTTACTTTTAAAGCTCATCTTTTCCATTATGCCTGCTACAGACAAACTAAATTGTCCCCTGAGCATAAGTGAGTAGGTACAGCTTCGGTGACCTCTTTAGAGAAAAAAAAGACTTTCTTTTTTTAACCTCTTCTAGAAACAGTACAACCCACTTAAGTCACAGTTAGCACAGTTTGTCAATGAACTGTGCTCACTGCAGCTTAAGTAGGTTGCACTGTTTGTAGCAGAGGTTACAAAAATCATCTTATTACATAATAAGATTGTTGTTGTCTGAAACAGTGCACTACTTCAAGCAATAAACTGCCAGTCTACATTGCAGTTCACAGTGGCGAGCTCGCTAGCCTACAATCATGTGTGCCATAGTGCATTGTGGGAAACTTGTGGCCCAAAACAAACATGGAGGATCTTAGTTTTTTTTTGTGAATTCTTTTGGTAACTTTCACTAAAAATAACATTTAGATAGTGACTTCTTAACATGCAGTTCACAAAACTAGTAACCAGGAGTCACACTGACGCATGTAGTCAGGTTGATGAATAACATTGTTTTTTTAGACAGTTTCTTGCACTGCTGCTTTAAACATAATAAAGTTCCATATTAAGTGGAGGCTAAAGTCCATCTATGAAGCCAGACAAGTGAGTGGATGCTGGTGAGCACACAGATAATATAGAAACTAGAGGGCACAGCATGTGAAATACCATGGGCTGTCAATCATGCTGCCACGTGCAAATGCCCTATACTACGTCTATGGGGATAATATTCAAATGAGTGAAGGGCTGACATTATGACCTCTCTAGTTGTTATTTATATATATATGATCTTTATGCTGGTTAGGTATTGACATCAGGGAGAACTTTCCCACATGAAGAAATGGCCCCAAATAGCCTGAGACAGCCTCTGTGCTTCAGTTTAAAATGAAGCACAATGACCTTGACACTGTACAGCTGTGTTGGAGAAACTGATAAACTGAGGGGAAGGGATTCATTTATGTCTGGGCCCATGGATTCCTTTATACTGTTTCAAGTGTTTTCTATCTCCATGTTCTGTTATGGCTACAGAAAAAGTAAATCTGAGGAAACGAATCTAATCCCCACTATGAGTGTCTCACTTGTGTACAGTATCTCGAGAGGGTGAGGTAAAGATTGTGCGCCATTCCAGCGAGACCCATTGGGTGGATAAAAAAAAACTTTCAAATAAGCATGACAACGTTTTATTTACTTCAGTTTCCTCATTATTGCCCAGCTGAGATTTATAATAAAATAGCAATTTAAGGCCAGAAGGGACCCTAGGACCATCATGTCCCTTCCCCACTTCGCAAGCAGGGATGACTAACAAGTACTAATTTACATAGAAACATGGAAACATAGACTTTGACGGCAGATAAGGACCGCTAGGCCTATCTAGTCTGCCCATTTCCCTACCTACAGGATAGGCCGCAGATCCTAGTTAACCAACAGCCTATATCTTCCTGTCCCCCACAAGAATTGCCTTATGTCTGTCCCATGCATTCTTGAATTCTCCTAGTTTTAGACCCCACAACTTCCTCAGGAAGGCTGTTCCATGCATCCACTACCCTCTCTGTGAAATAATACTTCCTCACATTACCCCTGAACCGCCCTCCTTCTATCTTTAAATTGTGTCCCCTTGTTCTTGCAAGTCTCTTTTCTGAAAGATGCTACCTCTTGGACTTTGTTGATTCCCTTGAGGTACTTGAAAGTTTCTATCATGTCCCCTCTCCTTCTTTCCTCAAGGGTATACATATTAAGCTCCTTTAGTCTCTCCTCATTCTGCTTCTCTTGCAGACCCTGCACCATTTTAGTTGCCCTCCTCTGACTGCCTCTATCCTGTCTATGTCCTTGCGGAGATGGGGTCTCCAGAACTGGACACAGTATTCCAGATGGGGTCTCACCAACTGTCTGTACAGAGGATAACAACTTCCTGTTTTCTGCTGCTGATGCCTCTCCCTATACAGCCCAGTATACCCCCTGGCCCTCCCTACTGCCTTCTCACATTGCTTGCTAACCTTAAGGTCATCTGATATGATTACCCCCAGGTCCCGTTCCTGTTTTGTTGTTGTTACTACCTCCCCACCCATTGTGTATTCTTCCCCTGGGTTCTTGTTTCCCAGGTGCATTATTTTGCACTTTTTTGCATTGAATCCTAGCTGCCATACGTCTGACCATTCCTCCAACCTTGCCAAGTCCCTTTTCATCCTTTCCACACCTCCTTGTGTATCAACCCTGTTGCAGATCTTTGTGTCATCTGCAAAAAGGCATACTTTTCCTTCCAGTCCCTCTGCAATGCCACTGATGAAGACATTAAAAGGACTGGACCCAATACTGAACCCTGCGGTACCCCACTAGTAACCGCCCTTTCTTCAGAGTGGACTCCATTTACAATTACCTTCTGTGTCCTGTTGTCCAGCCAATGTTTTACCCAGGCTACCACCCTGGGACCCACTCCCAGGCTGGTTAATTTGACTAATAATCTTTTGTGTGGGACTGTGTCAAATGCCTTGCTAAAGTCTAGGTAGGCCATGTCCACATTTATGGGGATTTCCCTTCCCATTCCTGCTCAAGGTAAGAAATCTGTTGAGGCTTACCAAGATGATATATACTGTCTTCACTGGCAGGTTGTTCCATAGGTTCACCACCCTTTGGGAAAAGAAGTGCTGCTTACATTACCCCTGAATTTACTGCCTATGAGCTTCAGGGTGTGTTCCTGCCTCATGCTGGACCACACTAGATCAAACATCTCTTCCTGTTCAATGTTGTTGATAACCCTGAGTATGGGGAAGACAGATCATGCCCTCCTCTCAGCCTCTTTTTCTCCACAGTGAACATGTTAAGGGTCTTCAACCTTCCCTCATAGCTCTATCCCCCAACCCCCTGCTCTAGGATGCTGTCATTGAAGGTGGACAGACTTTGTAAATCAATCAAAAAAATAATCTTTATTTATCCAGGCAGGTAAATCCTGCCACTAACCCTCTCCAGACACCAGTCTATGCCCAAGAGACAGAAGTCACACAGGATCATAACCCTCTCCAGACACCCATCTATGCTTGGGAGAGTGAAGTCACCCATCACAACTCTTTCCAGACACCCTTCTACACCCAGAAGATTGAAGGCACCCAGGATCACAACAACATCCGATTTGGCTGTTCTCATAATTTCAGTACTTATGTGTCAGGGGCTGACATAAAGTGGATGTTGCAGTGACTTTACGATGCTGCTACGCTACAGAAACTGAGGTGGCAATCCTTCCCTGTATAGTTGCCAAGCAGCTACTGTGCAGGGAATGGGGTTGGCATCCATAAAGCATGGCAACCCCCACTTACCTTGTCACAGACTTTTGCAACCCCCCCCCACACACACACACAGAACTATTACAGTCAGCTAGTACCGCAGAGGTAGGGGCACAAATCTGCAACAGGGAACTGCCAGGCAGTCAGGGAAAGAGGTGCCCATGGTCTGTCAGACCACTGTAATGTGACATGTGGGCTACAGTGGGAGGTTTCCCTGTAAGCCACATAGCTGATGCAATATGAGGAGTGGGTAGGGGACCACTGGAATACCAGGCACAGTGTGGCAGACACATGGAGCTTTCAACTGGAAATGCCCAGAGTTGAGTAATGTGCCACAGGGGAGCAGCTGGGGAATGTCCCTTCATCAGGCCCATTAAAGTCACAGCCTGGCACAGTGGCAGTACATTAGTAGGTATTAACCCCATTTGCACCGACAAACATCTGGCCTTCGCAGTTGGAATGCCAGCACAATGGCAGAGCTGTCACAGCACCAGCAACGTGGTTCTAGAATTAGCCCGGGACATTGGCAGCCAGCATGGGAGAGGAGGATCGATCGTTTGCTGGGATGATCACCTTCTCTGGGTAGGGGGGCCACTATCTTCCCAACAATACTGCCACCTGAGTGACCACAGATGGCAATGTGGCAAGGTGCAGAGAGGGAAAGGGAAGACACCAGCCAGAGACCCATGCTGCATTCCAATATTTATGATACTGTGAGTTATTCACTGGGCTGAGAATCTGACATAAGTCCTGCAGTGAGTGCAGGTTACAGGCTGTGTATTTAATCCAGACAGTGCCCCGGGGGTGGAAACTGTTTTTGTGTTTATCTCTGTGTGCCTTAAAAGGCCAGGCCAGACTGTGTCAGGAAGTAGTTACATCACAGCTACCTATCAGCCAATAGCTTTTGGAAGAGTCTTACAGACCTGATAACAACATTACTATAAGCAAGTGGTTTATAGTAGATTCATCAGAAAAGCTAATGTTCTTCAGGTGAAGCTACCTCTGGCTGAAAGCTGCAATACTGAACTTAGGATCTGCAAGAAAGCAAGTCATGCTCACAGCAGAGGGAAGTGCACCTTACTTTACAATTGTTCTTTGGTTTGCAGCAGATTCATCAGAAAAGCTAATATTCTTCAGGTGGAGGCTACTTCAAACTGAAAGGTGAAATAAGGAACTTAGAATTTATCAGGAAAGATGGTCTTGCTCTCAGCAGAGGGAGGTGTACCTTACTTTACTTGTTACAATTGTTATTGTTTTCAGCGCAGGGACTTGCAATACTGCTTTGCAGATTGGGAGTTTAAACCCAGAGGGATTGAACTTCTGTTTACTGTCTGTCCTTGTGCACAGCTGACTTGTTTTGGGGCTGACTGCTTTCAGAGCACAAATCACCAGGCTGTATTGGGGCTGGGGAGGTTTACCTGTGTCTGACTCGGATGTTTGGATTTTTCTCTGTTTGATTAGCAGGGTATTTTCTATGTCAAATTGTCATGTAGGGCATCTTGCTGGCAGGAAGGTGAACACTCATCCAAGTAGTGGGTCAGAGCTTTTAGCTGATTGTTTCATGAGGCCACAGTTTAGGCCAAAACCCCACCCAACCGATAACATTTCCTTTATACCTGGTGTTCTGACATTTTCTCAAGAGGGCGAGGTGCATAACACTGTCATATCTTTTCTAGCACACTGCACTGACAATATAAGCATACACATTATATTATATAATATATATATTTATATATAACAAAACAATCACACACACACACAAAATTAAACAGGATAAACAAGAAGGTAGAGAGACATGTGGGGAGTAGTGCAATGTAATGGCTGTGGGGCAGCAGTCTTCCAGGAGTCTTTCTGGAGGCTGAGATGCTGCCCTATTTGCAGACAACTCTCTGCCTTGAGGGCGGAGGTTGCCCATCTTCAGGCCACACTGGACAGTAGTAAGGGAACCTTCCCCCAGGCCACACTGGATGGTAGGAAAGGAACCTCCCCCATCCAGGGAGCACCAGAGCCACCACCACTACCTCAGAGGTTGCGAAGAAGGCACAGCAGTTGGACCACAGTGGGCTCAGGGAGGGTAAGGGTGGTGGAACAGAGGCACACCCAGTCAATTATACCACTCCACAATACATACGCCATTCTGATGGAGCATAGTTCCCCTATGGATGCATCCACAGAGGAAACATAGACTTTGATGGCAGATAAGGACCACTTGGCCCACCTAGTCTGCCCATTTCCCTACCTAACGGATAAGCTGCAGATCCTAGTTAACCAACAGCCTACTTCCACCCACCCCCCACTAGAATTGCCTTATGTCTGTCCCATGCATTCATGAAGTCCCCCACTGTTTTTGACTCTACGACCTCCTCAGGAAGGCTGTGTATCCACAACCTCTCTCTGTGAAGAAATACTTCCTCACATTACCTCTGAGCCATCCCCCCATCTTCAAATTGTGCCCCCTTGTTTTTGCACATCTCTTTTTCTGAAAGATGCTACCCTCTTGGACTTTGTTGATTCCCTTGAGGTATTTGAAAGTTTCTATCATGTCCCCCTTCTCCCTCTTTTCCTCGAGGATATACATCTTAAGTTCTTTTAGTCTTTCATCATATGTCTTCTGATGCAGACCCTGCATCATTTTGGTTGCCCTCCTCTGGACAGCCTCCACCCTGTCTATGTCTTTGCGGAGATGGGTTCTCCAAAACTGTACACAGTACTCCAGATGTGGTCTTAAAACTGTCTGTACAGAGGGCCAACAAATTCCTGCTTTCTACTGGTGATGCCTCTCCCTATGCATCCCAGTATCCCCCCAGCCCTCCTTACTGCCTTCTCACATTGCTGGCCCACCTTTAGGTCATATAATATGACTGCCCCCAGGTCCCTTTCCATTTTTGTTGTTGTCAGTATCTCACCCTCCACTGTGTACTCTTCCCCTGGGTTTTTGTTTCCCAGGTGCATTACTTTGCACTTCTTTGCATTGAATCTAAGCTGCCATACATTTGACTATTCCTCCAACCTTGCCAAGTCCCTTTCCATCCTTTCCACCCCACTTTGTGTATCAACCCTGTTGCAAATCTTTGTGTCATCTGCAAAGCGACATACTTTCCCTTCCAGTTCCTCTGCAGTGTCACTCATAAAGACATTAAAAAGGACCGGCCCCGGTACTGAACCCTGCAGTGCCCCACTAGTAACCCTCCTTTCTTCACTGTGGACTCCATTTACTATTACCCACTGTGTCCTGTTGTCCAACCAATGTTTTACCCAGGCTACCACCCTAGGACCCACTCTCAGGCTGGCTAATTTGTTTATTAATCTTTTGTGTGGGACTGTGTCAAATGCCTTGCTAAAGTCTAGGTAGGCCATGTCCACAGCCCCTCCCTGGTCTACTGATTTGGTCACCCAGTCAAATAAATCAATTAGATTTGTCTGACATGACCTTCCCACTGTGAATCCATGCTGCCTTGGGTCCTGTGCCCCACTGGCCTCTAGGTACTCAACAATTCTTTCCTTCAGAAGTGATTCCATCATTTTTCCTACCACTGAGGTCAAACTGACAGGTCTGTAGTTTCCTGCCTCTGTCTTGCTCCCATTTTTTGTGAAGGGGAAATCACATCTGCAGTCCTCAGGTACCACATCAATCCTCCCATGATTTATTAAAAAGGGTAGTCAGTGGTGTTACTAGTTCGTCCCTTAGGTCTTTTAAAATCCTGGGGTGAATAAGGAGGTTGCGGACAACTGTCACAAGGGAGCCCCACAGGAAGAAGGCAGAGGACACCACAGGAAAAGGAAGCAGCTCCTGGTGGGGGACTTAATCATTAGGGGGATAGAAATGGGGGGAGCAGGGAAAACTGAAGTAAGGTGCATGCCTGGTGCCATGGCTTGGAGGGAAAGGAAGCATCTCCTCAGGATCACAAGAACAGCTGCACAGGAGACTGATCTGGACATCGTTGTCCACCTAGGGACAAATGACTTCACTCAACATGAGATTAGAGCAGTGCAGGAGGAGTCTGTGGATTTGGGAAGGGGCCTAAGGCAAGTGGCACACACAGTATCCTTTTCAGAGGTGCTGCCTGTCTATGGCAAGGATGAGGCGAGGGCATTTTGCACCATTCAATTTAATGGATGGTTAAAAAAAAATAATGCACAGCACAGGGGTTTGACTTCACTGGGGACTGGGGTTCCACCTGGAGGGATACCAGCCTATACTGGCAGGATGGTCTGCATCTGACCAGGATGGGAACAAGTCTCCTGGGCAATCAGTTTAAATGCTTCATTGGCAAGCTTTTAAACTAGTCAAGGGGGGAGGCACTGATAAGCAGCAGGGAATTCCCAGCCTCCCCCTACAAAACAGGGTACTAAATGAGGGAAAGACTAAGGTACAAAGGTCAGTAGGGAGCAGGACAGGGGTGAATAGAGAAAGCAAAGTCAATGAGGACAGGGATAGTGCTACAAGAGGTAAAGCCATCAAAAAATGGAGAGCAATGAGTACTAATGCCCATAGTCTGGGTAACAAGCCTCCTGAATTAGTGGCCTTGAAGGAGGAGGAACATCTGGATACATGGCAGTCACAGAAACATGGTACACACAGAACCATGACTGGGATGTAAACATACCAGGATACACTATCTACAGGAGGGACAGGAAGGGCAAAACAGGAGGAGGAATAGCTCTCTACACAAGGGAAGGAACCAAAGCTACAGAACAAAAGGGTAAACAGGGAGGAGAGGAAGCACTGTGGGTCAATTTGGAGACAGGCAATGGCACCACAATCTGTACAGGGGTTGTATACAGACCCCCATCTCAGGGGGAGGACATGGGCAAGTGTAACCCCCAGGGGGCGCTATCCCAAGGGCTACTACCCCTGCCTGCTGGACCACCAACAGGTTGAGGGGCCTAGGTTCTATGGCGGGTGCTCCATCCAGAGGTCAGGGTTGGTACTGGTCGGTCGAGATTAGTCACAGCCCTCTGGGACACTGAGACCCCCTTTTGTTCCCTCTAATGGTCCACATGATATACAAGAATTGCAATGCCAATACCCCACATGTACACTGCATCCAATCATAGGGTACCACTTACCCTCGAGACCGATTCTGCAGTTCGTCTTGGAGGACCCCTGAGAAATAAGGTTGGTCAATTTACATAAAATAATGCAATGCCTACTACATAGGGTACTGACACTCTAAACAGGTTAAAGTCAATAACATCCAATCTGGTTTATTTAGGGGAGTGAAACACAGGGAAGGGGAGATCAAGCTGATTGGCAGAAATAAATCACAGTACTGTGTACTCATACAAAGTCATAAAAGTCACACTCTGGGTACCCAGGTTGAGGGGCCAGCCAGGTCCGTTGCCTGGGGTTGGCCAGCAGGTGCAGATGGAAAAGGGCCCTGTAAGAGAGATATGCACAATACCCTATTGTAATCCGGTGCTGGATGGCTCAGTCCTTGAGGAAATGAAAGAAAGAAAATCAGATGAAACACTGGTAATTGTTAACAGGTCGCAGGGGATGCCCTGATTTGTACCCACGCTACCCCACACTGATGAAACCTGGCGCAGATGGTGGTTCTGGATTGCCAGACACACAAGCAGGGAGATGAGACTCTACCACCCAGGCCACACTGCCTTGATCAGCAGATGGATTCAGTCTGAATACATTCAGCTCAACATTCAGCTTACACTGCGCAGTGACAAGAGAACTGGAATAGCTATTTCTCACCAGCATTCAACACAATTATATGTAAAGGAACTTACTATACCAGGCAGCTGCTTTCAGGTCCCAACGCACTTACTGCAGATACCAGGGAGTTCACACAGCAGCTTCAATTCCTGACAGACCGAGCGCGATTCAGCAGTTTCTCCAGTCTTCTACAGGGTGAGCCTGGTTTCCACTCTTTCAGCCTTCCTTCCTTTTTGTACTCTCAGATTCAGTCCGATTCGAGTTGGCAATGGCAACGGCCCAACTTTAGGCCTCTCACGCACTTCTCGCATGAAACTATACAACGCAGAAGCACAGAGCTCCTTCTCTCCTCACTGTCACAATGAATCTGACCTCCCAGTCGCAAGGCAGAGCATTCTCTTCGGGCGCCACCCGGTCCAGTTGGTGGACTCAGCTGTCAATCACTCAGAAACTCTCTCCGTTGGTGCAAATAGGCGCCAAGGTCCAGAACTTCACTTCCCAGAATTACTAGCTATACCTCCTCATTGTAAGCCGGCTCCTAGGGCAGTCCAAATTCTGGTTGGTCCAAACAGACTCCATTTTAAAGGTCCCCCCCATGCTGAATGGACCCATTTGGCAGTTCAGATCCAAAATGGAGGGGCAAAACACACAAAGTCCCAGCTGCAAGAAAGACAGGTTAGACAAACTGCATTTTTACTAACACTCTAACTAGCTTCATCTCCAGAATTTACTAGGGGGTTGCCCCAAAACAACTGGCTCAGTTCATAAGAAGGGTAGTATTCAAGACCACACTCACTCTCTTCGGACATGGACTGACAGTCCGGTTCAACTGGGGTTATTGGTGGAAAACACTGTAACGCAACATTGGTAGGTACAGACTTTCTTTGTTTTTGCTTTGCAGCAGCTCTAGTCGCTGGTCCAGAGGGAGCATTTTCTGGAGGCTCAGCCTCAATCAAGATTTGGCCAATGGGCAGTAAATGGTTTCTATGCATGGTTTTCACTTCTTTCAAATTGTTTTCAGGCCTCACTTTGTATACAGGCAGATCATCTAGTTTGCCTACCACTATGTGGGGGAGATGGTGCCACCTATCAGCAATCTTATGTTTGCATGCAGTCCCAGATTTCAGAGCAACGACGCATCACCTCCTGAGCTCCAGAGCTTTCACTTTTGTTGTACCTTTCCTTGTTAGCCAGATTTCTTTTGGCAGCCATGATTTGAGCCAATTGATAAGCATGATTTAATTGGGCCTTTAACTTTTGCACATACTGTAAATGATTAGCTGCTTGAACCCCATCACGGGAAACTCCAAAACACACATCTACCGGCAGTCGGGCTTCTCTTCCAAACATCAGGCGGTAGGGGGAGAACCCAGTGGCATCACTTTTAGTGCAGCTGTAGGCACGTACCAGTGTGCTGATTTGTTGGCTCCATCTAGGCTTGTCTTTAGGGTGAAGGGTGCCCAGAATATCTAGCAGGGTGCGGTTGAAACGTTCAGGCTGTGGGTCCCCTTGGGGGTGATAAGGGGTGGTTCTGGACTTTCGTGACCCATAGAGAAAGCATCTCTTTGATCAGACGACTCTCAAAATCCCTTCCTTGATCAGAATGGATTCTTTGTGGTGCCCCGTAGTGAACAAAAAAGTTTTCTATAAGCATTTTGGCCACAGTTGAGGCCTTCTGGTTCCTGGTGGGAAAAGCTTGGGCATATCGGGTGAAATGGTCAGTGACCACCAGCACATTACTAATGTTTCTTTGATCTGGCTCCAAACTCAGAAAGTCAATGCAGACCAGCTCCATGGGGGCACTGGTGGTGATGTTAACAAGAGGGGCAGCCCTTTGTGGCAAAACTTTTCTCTGTAAGCAGTGACTACAAGTTCTAATGCGTTGTTCGACATCAGCCCCATTTTAGGCCAATAAAATCTGGATCTCACCATGTCAAGTGTCCTGTCTATACCAAGGTGTCCCATGTGATTATGTAGTGATCTCAGCACCAAGTCTCGGAAAGCAGTGAGCAAAACTAACTGTTGCTTGTCTATTTGTCCCCCTCTGTCTACTGTTTCTCTATATAAGTCTATTGATCAGTTTCAACTTAGGACCTTCTTTGTATAACAATGCAGTTCTCAAATCAGTGGAACATAACTTTGACACATCTTTCCCTGCTTGGAGAACTTCTAGAGCTGATTTGATCATGGGATCTCGGGATTGAGCCCACTGAATACTGTCATTATTGAACTGAGGCAAAGCACCAGTGTCCAAGGCAGAGAAGTGGTAATAAGCAGCAGGAATGCAATTCTCAGAGGGTCCCAAACAATCCACCATACAGTCCACTGCGTCCGTGGACATTTGTTCCTCCCTGTCAAACTTCTGGCAGAGTGCTCAAATATCAGGTTCTGACAGTCGGACCCAGTCATTCCGGGGAACAGGCCTCCATGAGAGAGCATCAGCATCTATGTGGTTCAGGCCTGCTCTGTACTCAACAGCATAGTTGTATGTAGATAACGCAGAAAGCCACCTATGGCCAGTGGCGTCCAGTTTAGCTGAAGTCTGGACATTAGTCAAGGGACTGTTGTCAGTTTTTACCAGTATCTTAGCCCCATACAAGTATTCGTGGAATTGGTCCACAATGGCCCACTTCAGAGCTAGGAATTCTAACTTGTGTACCGGATAGTTCTTTTCCGAAGGGGTCAGGCTCCTGCTGGCAAAAGCCACGGGTCTTAAACCATTCTCATGTTCCTGGTACAACACAACCCCCAATCCTTGCAAGCTAGCATCAGTGTGCAGGACATAAGGTTTTGTTGGATCAGCATAGGCCAATACTGGAGCGTGGGTAAGTTGATATATGATCTCATGAAAAGCAGTCTTACAATCAGGAGTCCAGCGGGCCCCAAATACTTCATTTGGATGAAAATACACTCTCAGTCTCAAGGGACGCTGATTTTTTGTATCTTTTGTGGGTTGGAGGGTACCCTTGAGTAAGGGTTAAGTAAAGGACAGATCACTCTTGAATAGTCTTTGATGAAACGTCGATAATAACCACAGAAAACCAGGAATCTTTGCAGTTCTTTTAGATTGTGGGGCTGTGGCCAGGAGGTCAGGGCCTCAACTTTACTCGGGTCTGTCTCTATCCCTTCAGTGGAAACTATGTGCCCCACATACTTTACGGATGTTTGAAAGAATTGACACTTATCAGTAGACAACTTTAGGCCAAAGTCTTCTAGTCAGTCCAACACCTTGAACAATCTGCCCTCATGTTCCTCCAGTGAGCTGCCAAACACAATAACATCATCCAAATACACCAGGCACTCTAATAAATTAACGTCTCCCACTGCACGCTCCATCAATCGCTGAAAAGTGGCTGGGGCACTGAAAATCCCTTGAGATATCCTCATGAATTCAAAGAAACCCAGCGGCAGATAAAGGCCGTCTTCTCACAGTCTTCCAGGGCCATCGGGATCTGGTAGTATCCGCTGCGAAGATCCAGCACGGAAAACCACTTGCTACCGTCCAGGCAGTCCAAAGCATCTTTAATGCGTGGCATTGTATACTGATCAGGGATAGTTCGACGGTTTAAGGTGCGATAATCTACGCACATCCTCACGGATCCATTCTTTTCCCTCACTACCACAATGGGAGAAGCATATGGGCTTCTGGATTCTTGTATTACTCCAGCAGCTAACACCTCTTGCAGATGTCTCCTCACATCGTCTATGTCAGCAGGTGCCAGGCGTCGAGACCTCTCACAAAATGGCATATCATCATGCAGCCGGATATGGTGCTCAGCCCCCTGCACGCAGCCTACATCCCACTCCTTTAAAGAAAACACTTGGTCCCTTTGTGCAAGCTTCTTACTGATCCTCACTTTCCATTCAGCTGGCAACGGGGAGTCACCAAAATCAAACAAGTCAGGCGTTACTCTGTCATTCTTCCCCGAACTCTTGCTACTGGGTAGCACTGCAGTGTCTGCACAATGCATATTAGCCAGGGTGCAACCTCTGTTTACTCGAATCTCCCTGTCAGACATGTTGAGAACTTGAACCATCACTTTTCTGGCAAAAGCATGGGCTCTAGCAGGCAGAATACTGGGTTTGACCAGCAGCCCCTCGGGCAGTTTTCGATCTCCTGGTGCATCCAGCATTAATATTTTGTTCTTGACATCCTTCTTCATACGAACCTCTCCTTGCAGGATACATTGGGCATTTGGTGTCAAAAGCAGAGATTCAGGATCCTTCTTCCAGACAACCCCAACCGGTTCCTCTGGTTCCATTCAGTCAGCATCTCTCTGTGCCTCATAGGCCTTCTTGATCAAGGCCGGAATTCTTAGGGCCCTACCAGTCCGGGACCCTTGTTTTTCATAACACAACTGTGCCAGTCGCCCAAACACATGTGCATTAGTTCCAATCAGCAACGGAACCCCATCATACAGTCCAGTAGGGAGACACACTAAGGCTAAGGTCTCCACTTGCTCTGCCACTCCAGCCACAGAGGTGGGAAAGGACAACCAAATCTGGATATAGCCAGAGTAGGCGTAGGCCTTTTCACTCAATCCCCAAACAGTAGTCCTTCCAAAGGTTGCAGGGGTACATTAGACAAATGCTTTTGATACCAGTCCTGAAACATAATTGTCACTTGGGAGCCATTGTCTAACACAGCTCTTGTGGGTACCCCATTCACTTTCACAGTAGTCTCCATGGAGGGACCCACCACTTCAGACCATTCGGGAGGCATTGATTGGGATGTCGATCGGGCATTGGCCCTGGTGGCAAAATTTTTCCGGGTGGCTCCCCTGGTGAGTGGGCATAGGTTTTGTGATGCCAGGCCACTAACCTGTTGGTAACTTTTCTCAAGTTCTCTGGCGGGCAACAAGCAGACTGAAAGTGTCCATCCTCTCCACAATGGTACCATTACCTGGTGTCTCTGTTGTCCTTGGAGGGAGGGGGATCTCTTATCTGGTTGGGCACCTCTGGGGCCCTGCAGGGCTCTTCTTGAACTGGGGGTTTATACCATTGGGCCTCTGGGTCACCACTTCTATCGGGGTGAGAGTCCCTTATTTCTGCTGTCTGGTTGCCCTCAATCCAGGTCTCAGGGGAAACGGCATGCACTCCCACTCCACTTTTAGGCTCAGGGGGAGCCTGATACAGATCTGGTTCCCTGTAGGTCTCAGTCAGTTCCTTAATCAAACCTCTCAACTGTTGAGCCTCATCTGGCTCACTCTTTTAAGGGGTCTGACAAGGGTTCACAGCCCAAGCAGAGGGTTCCCAGCCCTCTTCATCAGTTTCAGTCTCACGGATCTCTCTCATGAAGTGGCAATACTCAGAAGGGCAGGCCCTCCTGTCTTGCAATTTGAGTTTCAGCAATATTACGCTTGAAAATCTTGCTGACTTCAATATGTGGTCTAATCGGACCTGGTTTAATGCTTGGGCAGGCACTCCCCCTTTTCAGTGAGCCTTTTGCAAAGCCCTTTCTATCCTGGAAACAAAAGCAGACAATTTCTCATTTTTCCACTGTTTAGCTGACTTGAACTTCCATAATAGATCATCTCCAGTTTCTGTGCTGCCAAATACCCCCTCTAATGCAGAAAGACATTCTGCTGCAGTGGCCTCTGGACTAGTGGCCCTTAGGAATCTAATAGCTTCCAGGGCAGGACCCCTCAAACTTTCCATCAACTGCTTCCTCTTTTCCCCCTCGGAACACTGCCACTCTTGCACTAAAGGGGTAGCATAGTCCATCCCAGTCTCCAAATCATCTTCCCCTGAAGGCACTGGAACAGTACCGGAGAAAAGCCTCAATCTCCGATAGGAATCCAGTTGAATGGGGGGAATAACCATAGGGGGTGTGGCTAGTATGGAGCTCTTAGAGGACCCGGGAGACGTACCTGGGGAAGGCAGGGGGATGCAGTCGCCTGAGATGTCTAATATCTTTACCAGTTCTTGAGCAGTTCTCCCTTCTGCTGCTAACAGTTTGAGCAGTTTTTCTTTAAAGCTATTGGTACTAGGGGACCCACCCGGGGTGGCCAGGCCACTAGGTATGTGAATAACCCTCCATCCCTTCAGGGCACCTTCAGGCAAAATCACCTTCTCAGGGTCTATCGGGATACTGCATAAAAGTAGCACTCGCAGGGTTTGTTCGAGCAAGTCAGCATATCACCCTTTTACTTCCACTTTGCCCATACATTTAACATGTTCTACCATAGAGACAATGTCAGCGCTTTTAATCCCCAAGGGGACATCCAGTAATAAAACAGTCTTTTGGGAGTCCATTTCCTCAGCTTCACACCACCCCATCAATTTGTGCACCATCATCTTAAGGGGGTCAAGTTTTAACTTGGGCGTGGTACTCCCCTCCATTTTTTCCTTTAACTTATTGTCTCCAAGAAGACGCCTGTAGTCATCAGTAAAATTCACTGGCGTGTCCTGAGGACGCCTGCAGAAGTCGGCTACTGACTCCCAGTGTGCCCTTGCAACGTCTGGAGAAGTCACTTATATATTTTAATATATAGTGTAGCAGAATATAGCATATATTTGACTGCATAGCACTGTTGGAAAGGTAATTTTATGCTGAACAACTTTGTCACCGATTTGTGTATATCATGTATACTTTAGGAGTTATTTGCATTTGTTTATGGTATGGTGTGTATGGCTTATGTTGCCTGTTTTAATGAAAATGTTTTATTTTTTTTTGCTGTTTCAACCAGCATATAAAAAACAAAATTACATATTATCATTTGCATACCACCATTGGAAAGGTAATTTTGTGCTGAATATCTTTGCCACTCATACTTTGTGTCTAGCACTAACAGTTCTTGAGCTATTAGGATTTGTTTGTGGCATGCTGACTATAGCTTGATTTTGCTTAGAAAGGCCCAGGATTTACTGTTAACCATACATAGGAGACAAGTGGTGCAACTTCAGAGAGCTCCTGTGGAGGCAATGAGTTAAGTTAAACATAATGGGGTAATTCCTTCACATGGCCACTAGAGGACGCTAATCCCAGCGGTGCCTCCAAGATGTAACCCCCAGGTGGTGCTATCCCAAGGGCTACTACCGCTGCCTGCTGGACCACCAACAGGTTGAGGGGCCTAGGTTCTATGGCAGGTGCCTCCATCCAGAGGTCAGGGTTGGTACTGGTTGGTCGAGTTTGGTCACAGCCCTCTGGGAAACTGAGACCCCTTTTTGTTCCCTTATGGTCCACACAATATACAAGAATTGCAATGTCAATACCTCACATGTACACTGCATCCAATCATAAGGTACCACTTACCCTCGAGACCGATTCTGCAGTTTGTTTCGGAGGACCAGCTGTGAAATAAGGTTGGTCAATTTACATAAAATAATGCAATGCCTACTACATAGGTACTGACACTCTAAACAGGTTAAAGTCAATAACATCCAATCTGGTTTATTTAGGGGAGTAAAACACAGGGAGGGGGAGAGGAAGCTAATTGGCAGAAATAAATCACAGTACTGTGCACTCATACAAAGTGAAAAAAGTCACACTCTGGGTACCCAGGTTGAGGGGCTAGCCAGGTCTGTTGCCTGGGGTTGACCGGCAGATGCAGATGGAAAAGGGCCCTGTAAGAGAGATATGCACAATACCCAATTGTAATCCGGTGCCAGATGGCTCAGTCCTTGAGGAAATGAAAGAAAGAAAATCAGATGAAACACTGGTAATTGTTAACAGGTTGCAGGGGATGCCCTGATTTGTACTCATGCTACCCCACGCTGATGAAACCTGGCACAGATGGTGGTTCTGGATTACCAGACACACAAGCAGGGAGTTGAGATTCTACCGCCCAGGCCACACTGCCTTGATCAGCAGACGGATTCAGTCTGAATACATTCAGCTTACACTGCACGGTGACAAGAGAACCGGAATAGCTATTTCTCACCAGCATTCAACACAATTATATGTAAAGGAAATCATTATACCAGGCAGCTGCTTTCAGGTCCCAACGCACTTACTGCAGATACCAGGGAGTTCACACAGCAGCTTCAATTCCTGACAGACCGAGCGCGATTCAGCAGTTTCTCCAGTCTTCTACAGGGTGAGCCTGGTTTCCACTCTTTCAGCCTTCCTTCCTTTTTGTACTCTCAGATTCAGTCCGATTCGAGTTGGCAATGGCAACGGCCCGACTTTAGGCCTCTCACGCACTTCTCGTACAAAACTATACAACGCAGAAGCACAGAGCTCCTTCTCTCCTCACTGTCACAATGAATCTGACCTCCCAGTCACAAGGCAGAGCATTCTCTTCGCGCCACCCGTCCAGTTGGTGGACTCAGCTGTCAATCACTCAGAAACCTCCGCTGGTGCAAATAGGCGCCAAGGTCCAGAACTTCACTTCCCAGAATTACTAGCTATACCTCCTCATTGTAAGCCGGCTCCCAGGACAGTCCGAATTCTAGTTGGTCCAAACAGACTCCATTTTAAAGGTCCCCCCATGTTGATTGGACCCATTCAGCAGTTCAGATCCAAAATGGAGGGGCAAAACACACAGAGTCCCAGCTGCAAGAAAGGCAGGTTAGACAAACTGCATTTTTACTAACACTCTAACTGGTTTCAAGCAAACAGTTACATCTTTTATTTAGGCTCCCTCTGCGCTCTTAGCGACTGCAGAAATGGAGCAATTTCCCCGTAGTTCAGGTGTGATTAGAGCAGAGAAACACCAGCCCCCCTAGAAACAGTAATCATTTCTGCAAGCAGACAGCTCTTAAAGAGACAGTATGAGGAGGCTCTACCGGCACTCACAGTGCCATTCTTAAGAGCTTAATCGCCGAACGACAGCAGACAGGGGAACACCTAGGCAAGCTCCACGGAGGCTTTTTAGGAACCCCCATTTGTGGGGGGGGGGTTACACAAGGAAATGATAGGAAGTATCTTTAGAATGGCAGACAAAGGGGAGATATTGCTGAAGGGGGATCTGAATATGCCAGATGTTTATTGGAGTACATGTGCAGCAGCCACTTGTAAGAGTAGGGTCATTCTAGATGCCCTACAGGGGGCATGCCTTAGACAACTAGTATTAGAACCCACTCGTGAAGGAGCAATCTTAGACCTGGCACTCTCAAGTGGAGATGGTGAGAGGATCACAGATTTAGAAGTGGGTAGCCATCTGGGAACTAGTGACCATCGAACAGTATGGTTCAAAATAAACACAGCAGTAGAGTCAAGCCATACAAAGGCAAAGGTACTGGACTTCAGGAGGGCTGACTTTGCCAAAATGGTTGCATGCCTAAGAAATGCACTAGCAAATGGGCAGGAAGGAAGTGTGGAAGAACAATGTGGAATAATTAAAACTGCCATCACAGAGGCAACAAGCCTTTGTGTGAAGCAAATAAACAAACAAAATGATGTAAGAAACCACTATCGTTCTCAAAGGAGGTGGCAGGTAAGGTTAGGGAGAAAAAGAAAGCAATCAGGAAGTACAAGGAATCACAGAAGGATCAGGACAGATAATTGTATCAGTTAAAGCAAAAGGAAGCTGGGAAGGCAGTCAGAAAAGCAAAGGCCCAAACCAAGGAAAAGATAGCCAACACAGTTAAGAAGGGGGATAAAACCTTTTACAGGTACATCAGGGAGCGAAGGCAGACCAAGGGAGGGATAGTGAGGCTTAATAAAGGGGAAGGGAGGTGGGAAGAGGGTGACTGTGAAAAGGCAGAGATACTAAACAAATATTTTTGCTCAGTATTCACAAATGAAGAGGGGGAGGTACCTAAACCAAACCATAGAAACACTCTGGATACAGAAGTTGATACCAGCCCATTTACAGAAGAAAGGGTTCTGAAAGAACTCTTAAAACTGAAGGTGGACAAAGCAATAGGGTCTGATGGGACTCATCCCAGAATTCTAAAAGAACTAAGGGTAGAACTTGAGACACCACTGACTACCCTCTTTAAAAAATCATGGGAGGATAAGGTGGTACCTGAGGACTGGAGAAGGCAGATGTGATTCCACTTCACAAAAGTGGAAGTAGGGCAGAAGCAGACAACTACAGACCTGTTAGTTTAACCTCAGTGATAGGGAAAATGATGGAATAACTTCTGAAGGAAAGAATTGCTGAGTACCTAGAGGCCAGAGAGACACAAGACCCAAGGCAGCATGGATTCACAGCGGGAAGGTCACGTCAGACGAATCTAATCGATTTCTTTGACTGGGTGACCAAAGTAATAGATCAGGGAGGGGCTGTGGACATGGCCTACCTAGACTTTAGCAAGGCATTTGACACAGTCCCACACAAAAGATTAATATACAAGTTAGCCAGCCTGGGAGTGGGTCCCAAGATGGTAGCCTGGGTAAAGAATTGGTGGGAGAACAGGACACAGAGGGTAATAGTAAATGGAGTCCACTCTGAAGAAAGGGGGGTTACTAGTGGGGTGCCGCATGGTTCAGTACTAGGACCAGTTCTCTTCAATGTCTTTATAAGAAACAATGCAGAAGGACTGGAAGGAAAAGTATGTCTCTTTGCAGAAGACACAAAGATTTACAACAGAGTTGATACACAAGGTGGGGTGGAAAGGATGAGAAGGGACTTGGCAAGATTGGAGGAATGGTCAAATGTATGGCAGCTTAGATTCAATTCTAAGAAGTGCAAGGTAATGCACCTGGGAAACAAAAACCCAGGGGAAGCGTACACAATGGGGTGAGATACTAACAACAACAAAAATGGAAAGGGACCTGGGGGTAGTCATATCAGATGACCTAAAGGTGGGCAAGCAATGTGAGAGGGCAGTAAGGAGGGCTGAGGGGATACTGGGATGCATAGGGAGAGGCATCACCAGTAGAAAACAGGAAGTTGTTATCCCTCTGTACAGGCAGCTGGTGACACCCCATCTGAGTACTGCGTGCAGTTCTGGAGACCCAATCTCTGCAAAGACATAAACAGGATGGAGGCAGTCCAGAAGAGGGCAACTAAAATGGTGCAGGGCCTGCACCGGAATACATATGAAAAGAGACTTAAGGAGCTTAATATGTATAGCCTCGAGGAAGGGGGGGGGCATGATAGAAACTTTCAAGTACCTTAAGGGAATCAACAAAGTCCAAGAGGGTAGCATCTTTCAGAAAAAGAGGTGTATAAGAACAAGGGGGCACAATCTGAAGATGGGGGGGGCGGCTCAGAGGTAATGTAAGTAACTATTTTTTCACAGAGAGGGTTGTAGATGGATGGAACGGCCTTCCGGAGGAGGTTGTGGAGTCAAAAACATTGGTGGAACTCAAGCATGCATGGGAGAGTCATAAGGCAATTCTAGGGGGTTGGGGTAGGAAGAAGTAGGCTGTTGGTTAACTAGGATCTGCAGCTTATCCATTAGGTAGGGAAATGGGCAGACTGGGTGAGCCAAGCGGTCCTTATCTGCCTTCAAATTCTATGTTTCTATGAGTATGCATTCTGTATGCATGAACAATGTCCCCCTTGCAAGCCGGCATTCTCCAAGGAAGCAAGGGTGAAAACAGGAAAAAGCAGCCCCAATGTCACCCTGAAGGGATCCCTTTACATTCAGGGCTGGCTCCCGCCTCCTCACTGCATCCCCTTGCCTGACATCTGCCATGTTTGGGAGTATATGCCCTCCACCCCATACACTGTCCAGGGGGTTAGCCGAGATTCTGTGGAGGATGCAGAGCGGGATAGGTAGGGGGCTAGTGGGGATGGTGACAGTGGAATCCAGAGGAGCCAGGACACCAGAGACATGAAGGGGGCATAAAATGTAGATGGGAAAACATCTGGCCATCTAGTCCGAATGAAGACTCAGTCACACAAGGAACTGCCCCCCCCCCCCGAGTTGAAGAAAGAGAATTTGCTATTGAAAGGTTTACGTGAGGAGTTTATCTGATCTTCACCCCACCCCATTTCTGCCCCCTCCCCAGTGGTGCTGCACACTTCCTTACAAGCGGCAAAAAGTCAGTAATTTGAGCAGAACAAATACCAACAAAGACAGTGGCTCAGTAGGTTGCACACCCACATCTGGGGCTGGAAGAGCAGAAGATCGAGGGTTCTAGTCCCACCCCAGGAACTTCTGTCAATGCCAAATACTGACCACTATGGTGCAGCACTGGGAGGGAGAAATTCTACGGATGCTCATCCTTTGTATGAGCTATTAAACCTAGGTCTCTTCTGCTGATCTCTGGTGACTGTCTGCAACATAGAGAATAATGTACAGGCAACCATACAGAACAAAGCTGTGTTTTCATCGAAGGGTTGAGATGACAGCATATGAACCTCGAGAGGTCAACATTATCATCTCAACCCAAGATGGAAACACATGCCGAGTTGTGTGTGACTGACCATATTTTATTTTTTATAGTATATGGTTTTTCACACTAGAGTGACAGACCCCCACTGAAGTGGTAGCATAAAATCTTGCCATTTCTTTGTTCTCCTCATATATCAAAATAAAATTTCCAGACTTTTGAAAGGTAAAAGGTATGACTTAGGGAACTGGGTGGTTAGTAAGTAGTTAGGTATAGAATAAATGAGAAATGTAAAATTGTATGACCTTTGAACTGTGCATAACAATACTTTAGAATGCGCATAACAGTTTAGAATGTGCTTAATAAGGATTTTGAGCAGGCTGATTTTTATACATAACAAAGGGTAACCATATACTATAAAGTAAAAGATCCATGCCACTTAGCAGTAGGGGATTTTCCCTGATTGTTCTAGCCAACATTCCCTCCATCTATCGGACAGTTCCATGTAACTAGTCTTCACACACACGCACACGCGCACACACACACACACCCCTGTAAACACGCTCAGTGTGTCTTTTCTGGTCAAACATTACAAATAAAACAGGTCCTTGTAACCCACACCCCAGGAACACACCTGGAAATGAGCTATCACAGCTCAGTGCATCTTTTGTGGTCAAATTGTAAATAAAAAAAAAAATACAAAAACACACATACCCTAATAACTCAAAGCATCATGGGAAGTATATCTTCTGTTAGCACCCTTTGCAAACTGTGTGAGAGGCCTTTCGGCACCATGAATTCTGCTTAAAGTTGGACCAGCATAACATTCTGTGGTGATTTGCATATGCAGCCCATGATGCTTTGCATTGTGGGGGCATGTGTGATTTTGTATTATCATGGGAAGTATATGAAAATCCCCAAAAAAAGAATTTAAACTGGTTCTGCTTTAAGCAGGAGTGTATAGTGCCAAATGGCCTCTCGCAGAATGTGCAAGGGCTGAAAACAGAAGCCACAGACATGTGTTTTGTCCTTCTAGGTTTCATCAGTGTGTGTCATTTGCATTAGCTCAGGAGGAGTCTGCCCTATGATGTTCTTATAGGTTTGGGTTAGGTATGAAACCTAGCTTTATGACCGGTAGCCTTCCGATGTAACTCTTGCCTCAGTGCTATCATACTAAGTTTCTTTGTCTTTTAGATTACAAATAAAAGATATAAACAAAATAACCAAACTGAGCGCAACACCATTGTCCAGAGCGAATAAACTCTTAGAATTCATGTTTTGAACCTGCCCTTCTATATATTAGCATTCAGGTTAGTGTTTCTTACACCGTGACCCTCGGTGAAGGCAGGAGGTGCTAACGAGCTAAGTAAGCATACAGGCATACATCACAGATCCTTCAGAAAAAACATTCAAAATGTCACACTGTGCTGCTTCACCCTCCAAAGTCAACACATCAGTGAAATGAGAAACAAGACAGCACATCAGCCGACTCCACACTAACATAAATAACAGCTTTATTGAAGTACCAAGGCTGCCCCTCCCCTGTCGGACTTCTCTCATCTTGATCAGTGTTTGTATCATTGTGTATCACTACATTGGCCATCTGCTTGTGCTAGAACAGTAAACTATAACAGACACTTGATCTTTTGCAGCAGCACAAAGTTTGGCAAGTTAAAAAAAACTTCAAGTAATGTGTATATAAAAAAATGATTTCCTCCATTTTCACTCATTCCTATTTAACTGTTCCCACTAAGAGTCCAACTTGCTCTCACAGTTTCAGCAAAGTGGCCAGTTATGGCAGTTTTGTCCAGGCAATGTCCTGCGTTGTTATTTGGGCTGGGGTCATTGTCATCTCCAATCTCCTTCTATGGCTATTTCTTCTTTCTGTGTTCTGCTGTGGTTTCTAACTCTGCATCTGTCTCTGGAGAGGAGGGGGGCATATACCACAAATGCAGCAGGATGATCAGGTGGCAGACGTGCAGGGAGATGGAGCTGTAAACCGTGGATGGGTAGGTGTTCCAGGAGAGCTCGATCAGACCAAGAATAAGGACCCTAAGAAAAAAACAAAGACATCTTTTTGTAATGCAACTCACAAGCCAAACCAGCAGAACAGAGACTAGTACTTTAGGGTAGAAACCAGAGCCCCAAACATAGATGCAATTTGTGCCACAAAGCAGTCGCAAGGACCACTTTGAGGTGCATTTTCTTTTAAATTTGTTTTTATTCACCCCCCACCTTGGCTACCATCCAGCCTTGCCACCTTACTTGGACCCAGAGAGATCCGACTTACCTGCCCCATGGGGTAACCCTTCCATGGTACGACAGGGGGAGGGGGGCAGCAAACGTCCTGCTCGGAGTCTGAACTGTCCTGCGAAGGTGGGTGTGCAGGACTCGAATGTGCTGATATCATCGTGCCGTGCAGGGATGGCTTTTTTGTCCCTTACATTGATCCTCCCTGAGATGCTGGTCCGTTAATGCATGCTAGGCATGCACGTCACATGGCCCGCTGCATTTCCCCTCCTACTGTCATCCCAGTGTGGTGCTAAAACGGCCGGATCAGAATGCAGTCCACCCAAAGGAGGAGAGCATCTTCTGGGAAGCACAATCCACCCCCCATGCAACTCAGGCTTGTTCCCAAACCCGGGTCACTGGCATCATGAGCGACAACCCTACTGCTGCACCGATCCGCCAGCCTCACTTTGCAGCATGTTTCTAAACTGCACTCCTTTGTCCTATATACTAGCAGTAGTGCACAGGTCAGTGCACCAGTACAGGGAATGGGATGTGGGAATGCAGAGTAATAGAGGGAGACAGTATGCATGGAGGCTGGCAGAGTAACTGAGGGAGACAGTATGCATGGAGGCTGGCAGAGTAACTGAGGAGACAGTATGCATGGAGGCAGGCGGAGTAACTGATGGAGACAGTATGCATGGAAGCTGGCAGAGTAACTGAGGGAGACAGTATACATGGAGGCTGGCAGAGTAACTGAGGGAGACAGTATACATGGAGGCTGGCAGAGTAACTGAGGGAAACAGTATGCATGGAGGCTGGCAGAGTAACTGAGGGAGAAAGTATGCATGGAGGCTGGCAGAGTAACGGATGGAGACAGTATGCATGGAGGCTGGCAGAGTAACTGAGGGAGACAGTATGCATGGAGGCTGGCAGAGTAACTGGAGGAGACAGTATGCATGGAGGCTGGCAGAGAACTGAGGAGACAGTATGCATGGAGGCTGGCAGAGTAACTGAGGGAGACAGTATGCATGGAGGCTGGCAGAGTAACTGAGGGAGACAGTATGCATGGAGGCTGGCAGAGTAACTGTGGGAGACAGTATGCATGGAGGCTGGCAGAGTAACTGAGGGAGACAGTATGCATGGAGGCTGGCAGAGTAACTGATGGAGACAGTATGCATGGAGGCTGGCAGAGTAACTGAGGGAGACAGTACGCATGGAGGCTGGCAGAGTAACTGAGGGAAACAGTACGCATGGAGGCTGGCATAGTAACTGAGGGAGACAGTATGCATGGAGGCTGGCAGAGTAAATGAGGGAGACAGTATGCATGGAGGCTAGTACAGTAACTGAGGGAGACAGTATACATGGAGGCTGGCAGAGTAACGGATGGAGACAGTATGCATGGAGGCTGGCAGAGTAAGTTAGGGAGACAGTATGCATGGAGGCTGGCAGAGTAACTGTGGGAGACAGTATGCATGGAGGTTGCTGACAGTGTCTTCATCCTCTGGTCACAAGGTGCAGTGATCCCTGGAGCACTGAAAGCAGATCTGGATGCCATCACTGCCTTATGAGCCAGAATGTTCACTCCAGCAGGGGGAAGGCTTGACTGCGCATTATGCTGTCGTAGTTCGAACTGTATAAGACCACAGCTAAGGGAGTGGGGATCCACTGGAAGCCAGGGACATGACAGAGCAGAATAAAAGTATTACATGTACACTGGACCACCAGAGACAGCCTGCAAGGGATGCTTTAAAATAGAAAGCTTGAAAAACGGCTGCTTAAAAGGACCTCATAACAGTGCTAGTCTCTCACAAAAAGTTAATCAGAATGCAGATGAAGAAAGGGCCCTTGCTTAGTATGATTACCCTGCATCCTTGTTGCCCATCGAGACTGGATGAGCACACATAGGGAACCAGGAAAGTCAAGTCAACTTTATTTTTGTAGCGAGCGCCTTTCTAAGTCAAGGCGCTGCATATAAAACCAAATACAGCAGATATAAATAAGATTAAAACAGGAACAATAAAACAAGTTATCCATATTTCGGGAAAGCTAAATCAGATAAATACGTTTTTAACTCAGTTTTAAACCTATCAACCATCAGGCATTCTCTTAACTGACGAGGTAGAGAATTCCACAGAGTTGGAGCTGAAAAAGAAAAGCACGAGAGCCAGATGTCTTCAATCGTACCCTGGGAATCTCCAGCAATCCCTCATCGGCAGATCTGAGAGGACAGAGGGGGCAGTAGGGTACAAGAAGATCTTGCAGGTAGCCGGGTCCCTGATCACGTAGGGCTTTGAAGGTTAGCAAGGCAACCTTAAAGGTGATCTGCCACTGAACAGGCAGCCAGTGCAGCTCGTGGAGCACAGGTGTAATATGACTTTTCCTAGAGGTCCCAGTCAACAGTCTGGCCGCTGCGTTCTGCACCAGCTGCAGGCAGTGGATATCAACCCCTGGTAGCCCTAGGAAGAGGGAATTGCAGTAATCAAGATGGGTAGTGACAAAGGCAAGGACCAGTGTTGGAAGATCATCCAGAGGAACCAGGTGTTTCACCCGGCGATATTCCTCAGATGATAAAGAGAGGATTTGACGGCAGCTGATACCTGAGATTTTAGAGTCAGATCATCGTCAAAAATAATGCCCAGGTTATGCATCCGGTCTGAGGTAGTGAGTGGTACACCACCAAGCAACAAGCCTGATGGTTGTCCAGCCCCCAAACCCACTCCCGGATGACCTGGGTTCACTACCAGCACTTCAGCCTTGTCTGAATTCAGTCTCAGCCAGCTGGAGCTCATCCAGAATTCTGATCTCAGTAAGGCAATTATTTAGCATGAAGAGTGCATCATTCTGTCTGGGCAGAAAGGACATATACAGCCGAGTATCATCTGCATAGCAGTGAAAACTCAGACTGTATCGCCTGATGATATCTCCCAATGGCAGTATATACACTGTAAATATCATAGGGGCCAAAATGGAGCCCTGGGGCACCCAACAGAGCAGGGAGTGAGCACCAGAGGAATAAATTCCAGTGGCAAGTCTCTGAGACCTGCCCGTGAGGAATGAATGGAACCATTTAAGGACTGTACCAGACAGCCCACAAAAGAGCCGCAGGCGCTCCAGCAGCACACCAGGTCTACAGTGTCAAATGCAGCAGAGGATTTAGTGAAATTAATTACTTTGACGCAAAATTCACGAAAAAACTCTAGGTCTGAAGAATGAAGAAGTGCCTGCGTTTTTGCGAGAAACGTCCGTATGTGATGTCATGAGGGCAGTGTCTAGGATCTATGCTGCATTTTAGCAATTTTCGCTTGCACTAGCATGGAGTTTGCACTCAATAAAGAAATTAATTCTACTGATTCCTTGTTTAATGGTGCCCTGTCTGTGCTCCTTCAACCTCGAGAGGCAACGGGGAAGCAGGGGAACTGTCCCCTTCCTTTATTTGCATTCCGATACTTTAAAGTGGCCATTATGGTACAGGGTTGGGGGGACTACTTCAGTGGTAGCACCATGTGCCTGTGGCATGGCACAATAATTTTATGCAATGTTGCAGTGGCAGGGAACCATTCATCCCCTGCAGACAGTGGCACCTGTTTCTGTATGACAATTCTGGTGGGTGGTGGTACAGACAGCCCTGTGGACCCCTGACTAGCACCACCAATCATAGTAATGGTGCAATGGGCCCAATGTGCCTTGGCTGTTGGGGAACTTTCAGCCACTGCAATCCTAGCTCTCCCCAGCAGAAGTCACTGCAGATAATGATGTAAGAACACTGGCTGTCAGGGAGCTCATAGTTACTCTAGTCCAGGCCTCCCACAGCAAGAGTCACAAGGCAATGATGTAGAAGTACTAGGTATCAGAGAGTTCACAGCTAGTTTAGTCTCAGCCTCTCCCAGCAGAAGTCACTGTAGGCAATGGTGTAGGAACAATAGCTATGAGAGAGTTCACAGCTACCCCAGTACCAGCATCTTTCAGCAGGGGTCACTATAGGGGATGGTGTAGGAGAACTGGCAGTGAAGAAGCTCACAACACATTTTGTCCCATCCTCTCCATGCAGGAGATTCTGTAGATAATGATGTACGAGCACTGGCTGTGAGAGAGCTCGCAGTTACTCTAATCCAAGGCTCCCCTAGCAAGAGTCACAAGGCAATGGTAAGTAAGTAAAAATGTTATTCATTATGAATAATGAAATGGTTACTCAACTGAGTCGAAACTCATTTCCAGTGAGATTCACGAGAATACAAGCATTTATACAATACAGTTCCACACATATTATAAATACATATCCAACATAGACAATTCCTAAACAGTATAAAATAGCTACAAAAACACCAGTCAACAATCCTTAATAAATAAACAATACTTCAACAGGACAGACACATTTTTGCACTATTTCATTTTTACTTATCCTTTGTATGTAACAAATCAGGTTTTTATCCTACTTAACCCATACCAATTCTTAATCTGGTCTACTTTTCTATTTCCATCATAAATTCTAAATTCTACTGGCAGTATATTCCAAAGTGATGGACCTTGGTAAAAAAAAATGACCTCTCCCCACGTTTGTATTGCATTTTGGCAACAAATATTCTATTCCTCTTGCTGCTCTCAGACTTGATTTAATTCTTCTTTCCTGCAGACAATCTGTTATACTGTATATCCTGGTACTTTCATTGAAAAGCATTTTTCCATGTATGACAGTATATGCAAGGATCTTCTTTCCCCCAAATTATACCAACCTAATGCATTATACAGATCCTCCCTATGCGTCCTTTTTGGCGCCATCATGATATATTGGACCATTTTATTATATATAATATCCAATTTCCCCAATAATGTTAAATTTGCCCCCAAATAAATCAAATCACCATAATCCAGTAAAGGCAACACTGTAGTATTTATCAAGTGACTTCTGATTTCATAGATTGTATAATGTTTAATCCTATACAGGGCCCCCAACCATCTTTTAATAGTTTTTATTACATACTCTACATGCTTATCCTATTTTAAAAAAAGAATCAAAATAGACCCTCAAATATTTATAGTTGTCCACTAGTTCCAAAGTTTGTCCCTCCACAGTTTTTATCCGCAGTGTCCACTCAGACCTATCTTGACCAGTTTTCTTATGAAAAAACATAGATTGTGATTTTTTTTGCATTAAGATTAAGGTTAGATAAGACTGTGAAGTTCTGCAGTTCATCAAATACTGTTTGTAGTTTATTCTCTATCTGATCTTTTTTGTCCCCTGACAAATAAATTATTGTATCGTTAGCATACAAATGGAATTTTATTTCAGGACTGGAGAACTTCATAGTATTAACATATATATTATAAAGTAACGGACCCAAAAGGGAACCCTGTGGGACACCCATTTTTATTGGACAAATTTGAGATTTCCATTGGTCAATGACCACAAACTGTCCCCTATCATATAAATATGATTGGAACCAATCCATGACCTGATCTGATAACCCAGTATACCGAAGCCTGGACAGGAGGATATCATGGTGAATGAAATCAAACGCCTTTGAGAGGTCCACATAAATAGCACCCACAAATAAACCCCTGTCAAGGCTATCGGATAAAGTTCTAGTTATCTGCAGAAGTAGTGCAATGCATGGCTCTAAAGCCCGATTGATATTTATTCAAAATTTTATTCTTTTCAAGAAAACCCCAAACCTGCTTTGCAACAATCCCTTCAAACATCTTTGCGATAATTGGCAAAAGGGAAATAGGCCTATAATTACCCATTATTTCCATTTTCCTAGCCTTAAAAATTGGAACTACCTTAGCAATTTTCCATAAACTTGGGAACTGAGACTGCATTAATGACATATTATAGAATTCAGTTAATGGGTAAGCAATTACAGGTGTGGCATATTTTAACAACAAATTTGGCAAATCATCAACTCCTCTTGCTTTACAGAAATCAATCTTCATCAGGGCTTCTACAACCTCATATACTTCAATACTTGTAAACTCAAATATATTTGGTGCTGTATCAGATTCTCCTATAATTGTTATGCATTCAGATGTATTTAATGCCATGTCAGGTTCTCCTATAAATCTACCTGGTTGTATGTCACCTAATATTCCATTATTATTCAATATATCCCGTGCAACGGTGAAGTAGTAGCATTGCGGAAAATCACACCTATCATAGGCAAAGCCTCTACCACAGGCAAAGGCAAAAAAAAGGCCAATGGTTCATATAGCCTGCCCAGAGTTCCCTATCTGTCCCAGGACCTACTGTCCATATAAGGTTTTATCCCTCCCAGTCCATCCCCCTGCTCCCTTCTTTACTGCTACCAACCTGAGCAACCACAAAACCCTTCACTCTGTCCCAGCCATGCTTAAAACTATTTACAGCCTGGTGCCCACCACTTCTGCCTACAGACTGTTCCACGGCCCCACCACCCTTTCCATAAAATAGAACTTCCACACATCCCTCTTAAACCTCTCCCCCACCAGTTTCCACTTGTAACCATGGATCCTTCACTCTGTACTCCTGCTAAACAGTTCTCCACAGTTCACCTCGTTTATTCCCTTCAGGAACTAAGAGGACTTTATCATATCCTCCCCTTTTACCTGGTCTCCCCTAAGTATATGCTCAGTGCCTTCAGGCGATCTTCATTAGATTTGTCCCACTGGCCCGGAATTATCTTGGTCAGTCTCTTACATGATGACTCCAAAAATTAGCACAGTATTTTAGATGTGACCTCACCAGTGACCTATATAGAGGTATTAGTGTCACAAATGCACTCTACAGGTCAGGCCCTCTGCTCCCACAGTGCCAATCTCAGAGTACAATAGTGTGAACAGGTAACCCTCCTGTCTGCTTTGGGTCCGAATCACCTTTAGCCTCGAGATCTGGAGGGATTCAAACTGTGAACCTTATGCTAGCATACTCAATGTACAGACTCAGTTTCGCCGGGGCACCCAACCAGGTATCCAAAATGAACCCTTAAAACTCTATGAGAGACCTTAGGTATATTCTTACCTTATTATACAAGCTCAGTACACAATCATGCTTTTTATGTTGGCTTGAGCTTGCGCGCCAGCCAACATATTGCAGTAGTAGCAGATTTGGAGGTGCGGTCACTGTGGGTGAATGCAGGGCTCGTGTCAGTAGGTGTGTCCCTCATTCCCCAATAAGCCAGCATGCAGGCGTTGACACTAGCAACATGTAAAGTGGCCACCAGATCTAAAAAATGCGCAGCTGCAATGAGAGTGAAGCTCGTCACGCAGCCGCACAATAATATGCCTCCCGACGTGCCTTTCCTGGTGAAGCAGTTTGAGAAACATGGTGGAACTGACTGCGCTGCACAGAGTGCTGACTTCAGGGGTGCCCAATCCCCCTGTCAGCATGCCCCAATCAACTTGATTTGCAGATGGGAGAGCCCACTCCCCGTCGGCATAATGCCCCCCCTCCCATTGCAATTCTGTGCTGAAGGGGTGCCCAATCCCCCTTGGCATCATGCACCCCCCCACAATCTTCTTTGCCGACAGGGAGCCCAATCCCCATCGACTTCAGTCCCCCTTGCTCAGTCCAATTTGCTGACGGGGGAGCCCACTCCCTGTCAGCATAATGTCCCCAACCCCCATTTGTGCTGTGTACCGAGGGGGTGCCCAATCCCACTCTGCATCATGCATACCCCCCACCCATTTCTGTGCCAACAGGGGGCCCAATTCCCGTTGGCTGAGATCCCCCTCCCATAATGCAGGTGGTACACTGGGAGCCCACCCCAGTGTACCAAACAAACACCTGCAATAAAAGAAAACCGACCCTCATTGTCTTTTTTTTTCTCCCTGTAAAAGAAGAAAATGGTCCCACGTGGTCTCTCCTGCCCCCTCCTCCAACCTGCGTGCACCCTCTGCATACCCTGCCTTCCCACACACACCCTCACCCCATACTTACCTCCGGAGCCTGGCGTGACAATCTTCGGTGGACTGGGAACACATCTGCACTCTTCAAAGCTGACTGCGAACTGAAGAAATGCAGATAAGCTGTATAATGGCATAAATAGAGTTTTTTCAACTCTGGTGCATATCTTGGGCATTTTGACACCAAATTTTTAACATTGGGTTACTGGGACCCCGTCTCATGAGTTCAGTCACTGTCATGGCGTTATTCGGTCTCGAAAGGTGATTTTGCAGTCACTGCGTGGAATCACCTTTTGGGCCAGATTAACAAAATGACAATGCCACTGTTCATGAGGTGGGCTCTCAAAACGTCTATGTTGCAAATTTGGTGAAAAAATCCAAAAATGACTGTTTTATTTAGCCGCAGTAGCGTAGTTTCCATGCACGCCAGAAGCTTCGGGAATTTGTAATATTTTCACTCCAGATTTTCAACATTGGTATTTTTTCACACCTCCTTATGAACAGTACAGCTGTCATTTTTCACATCCTGCCCGAAATGTGTTTTCGCACCTGTGGCGCACAATGGCGTGGTTGCTATGGGAAATCAACTTTTGGGACAGATTAACAAAATCACAGTGCCACTGTTCATGAGGGGAGGTCCCAAAATGCCTATGTTGAAAACGTAGTTAAAAAAATCCCAAAAATAATTGGGTTACGGACGTGTGTTGCGTAGTTTCTATGCATGCTCATGACTTCACCGATTTCTCATATTTTGACTCCAGATTTTCAACGTTGCCATTTTTTTTTACACCTCCTCATGAACAATACAGTTGTCATTTTTCACATTCTGCCCAAAATGTGTTTTCATGCCTGTGTTGCCAAATGGCATAGTCGCTGTGCAAAACCACCTTTCAGCTAACAAACTGATAGTGCCACTCTTTATGAGGTGGGGTCACAAAAAGCCCATTCTGGAAATCTGGAATGAAAATACAACAAACACCTACAGCATTAGGGTTTCCAACTGCAACACGCTGCCCTGTAGAGACTGACAGGAATCAGGGGTGTGACTTGGGATCACTGGCTATAATGCTCACGCCATTCCACCCCCCCCCCCCACCCTGCAGCCAGTGACAGGCATCGAAGTGTGCCTTGGAGTGTTCAGCCTAAAGTTCACCCCATTCTCCTATACTGCACCCATCTCAGTGTATTTCCTTATGGAATGGGGTAAGTATAAGGCCCAAAGCCCCAAAGCACACCACAACACTTGTCAGTGTCTACAGGGTAGAGTGAGGTAAAATGGCATGAGTGTTACAGCTGACGACCCTAAGGCACACCCCAGTGCCTGTCAGTCTCTGCAGGGTGGGGGTGGGGTTGGCGTCAGTTCAATACTTCACTGCCATACCTATTATGTGTCTCTAACTCCTGCACTATCAATGCCAGTACCAGCTAGACAACATTCAGGAGTGACAAATGCTTGTTAACAACTGTCAGACTTCACCACCTATACATCACATGCAAAAACAAACTGAGAAGACAACCAGGCAGTATTTGAAAGAAATGGTTGTTTACTAAAAATATGATAAAAAGGTAACATTAAACACAGAACAATATATCATACAGCATACAATCATGTAAAATAAACAGGAAGTTACAGGCTAAACACTCCTACCACAAAGACTTAATTTCTTTCTAAGTATTACCTTTCTAAGTGCGTTTAAGTTAGACAGAACTTTCTGTCTCAGAGCCCAAGATGACAGGACACATATTCCCCAGTGTAGTGATAGTATAATATGTTGATTATTGTCACTCCATTTTGTATGCTATTTCATGTAATGTATGTCATTTTATACTCCATTTTGTATTGTGTGACTCCATTTTACATGCTGCTTCATTTAATTGGTGTTTTGCTCTTTAGATAGCCTCATTATTATGTTTTGCTTCAGACAGTGTATTTTGCTGACTTGAAGGTCGCATATTATCAGGCAACCTGTTTTTGTAGTTTTGTTTAAACTTCTGCTAGCTCATAGTGTTCTGGGCACCCGGCCAGTGTTTGGAGCACAGTGACCTAGCAGGTGTAGGGAATTCTGAGCAGTCCTTATGGTGTGAATTGCAACATCCTGGGAGCCCGCCAGCTTCTAGAATGTGGGAAACAACACTAAGAGGGCTGCACGGTTATTTTTAGCATAGAATAAGATATAATGTAGCTTTCTCAATGCCTGGTTTGAAGCCCTCCTGCAGGGTGGACGATCGCTGTGGGGCCAGTTCCCGGTTCGAGAGACTCCTAGCCAGGCTGACAAGGGGGCTTCCCAGCCATTAGAAGAGGGCTTGGATGATGCTTTATTGAATCGGTGATGTATAACCTTTTGTATTATATTTTGTTATAATAAAGCTTTGGCTTGCTGTACTTATTGTATTGTTATTGTGTGTATGTGAGTGTGAATGGCAAATAGCTGCTTGGTTTGAGTTGGCAGAACACCCAGATACAGGGTTCATTTCACTCTATCTCCCCACCCCCTTGTGGTGAGTTAGTTAGCTCCTCCTTTTTAGAAATTAATTCTAACATAATTTCTACCAGGAGGTATTTTTAATTAATGGTAACATCAGAAAAAAAAAATTTCCTAAATATGACATCCTTTAATCAAACATTTCTCTTTGAACTTAACAATCCTATCATTTGTCACTATTTCTCGGCTGCATGTTAAATTTTGAAAGGACCCTGCCAAATTACTCTTCATCCTATTACACCATAAACTTTATGTTTGGGTTCAACTTCAAAAGCCTGGGCAGGTCATAAAAAGTTTCTGTAAGGAAGTCAGTTAATTAACTGGTTCCCCTGGTCAGTTTAATTACATCCTGTAGTTCCAGCTACTGACCTTTAAAGTTACAGGCAAGTCTGCTAACTTGTGTAAAACAATTTCATACTCAGACCAGTTATTTATAATATAAACATACAGGTGACCAGAAGCAGGGGCAGAGCGTCACAATTAGTACCTCCTTTTTCCTGCTACCAATACCACATTTGATATGCCCCAGCATCCTATAAGCCTTGCTATAGGTCTTGTTACACTGACTTGATCGTTTGAGGGAGTCATAAATGATGCCTCCTGGGTCCCTTTCCTCTGCCGTAGTGGTCTGTTTAACCCCTCTTATCCAGTACTCTGTCCTGTTTTTTCACCCTAGGTGCATAACCTTGCATTTTTTGGCATTGGATTTCAGCTACCAAATCTTAGATTACTTCTGTAGCCTTTGTAGATCCCTCTGCATCTCCCTGATCTCTTTGTCGCTAACTACCCAACCAGAGAGCTCATGTCATCCACGAAGAGACAACACTTGCCCCAGATGCCCTCTCCAGTGTTGCTGATGAACATATTGAAGAGGACAGGACTCAGGACAGAACCCTGCACCAGTCCATTCATGACCTCCTTCTTTGGTGATTTGACCCCATTTACCATCACCCTCTACTGTCTCTCCTTCAACCAGTTTCCTACCCATCTAACCATGTGCTTAGCTGCACCCAGGTGCTCTAGCTTCTTTGGCAGACTTCTACGTGGCACCGAATCAAAACCCTTACTGAAGTCAAAGCAGAGCAATTCCACAACGTGGCCCTTATTTATGACCTTCATTACCCCGTCAAGGGAAGCTATCAGGTTGGTCTGACAAGAACTCCTTGCCCCAAACCTGTGCTGTTTACTATCCTGTAGACCACTGCTCTCTAGATAGTCCACAAGGCCCTCTTTGATCAGTGATTCTATCAGTTTACCCACAACAGAGGTAAGGCAGACAGGTCTGTAATTCATTGGTTGCTCCTTGTCCCACCCCCTTGTAGCAGGGCTACATCTGCTATACCCCAGTGTTTTAGAACTATTCCTACCTAAATTAACTATTGAGCAGCCCTATTAGGAGTTCAGCCAGCTTCACAGCCAATTCCTTGAGCACTCTTGGGTGTATCCCATTCGGCTCTGAGGCTTTATCTACCTTTAGGGCTTTAAGCCCCTCCTGGCTGCCTCATTTGAGGAATGCTCCTGACAGCTGCCCTGATGCAACTTTCAGGCGTGGCCTGCTGTCTTCCCTTGTAAAGACAGAGAAGAAGAAATCATTAAGGACGGCTGCTTTTTATTCATCATCCTCTAGTACCCTCCCCTTCTTGCAGTGGCGGATCCATGATTTTACAACGGAAGGTGCTGTGGTGGTGTGCGTATTTGATAAGCAACTTTTTATAATTTTTCAAATCTTTTATACTATCCTTTTCATTATATTTTTGGCTGAAAATATAAACATAATCTATAGTTTTGAATGTATATTTCTTATAATCAATATATTAGACTTCTCCAGCAAAGTGAAATGCAGCAGCAGCAAGCAACTAAGTTACAATGGGGGGTACACCTGCACCCACAAAAACCCCCTAGATCCGCTACTGCCCTCTTGTAGCCTAACAACACCCCTCCATCTCCTCCCTGCTTTCTTTTTTCCTTAATATATCTGAAGAATTGTTTTGACCCACCCTTGACCCCCTCTGCACTGTGCAGCTACGTATTTTTGTTTGCCTCCTTGACTGTCCTCTTTGCTTCCCTAGTTTTTATTTGGTACTCTCCATATTCCTCCTCCCTTTTGCTCTTACTTGTACCTACTAAAAGATCTTTTTCTTAACCCTCACTGCTTCTCTGTCCCTTTCTGAGAACCAAATTGGTATCTTGTACAGTTTCTTTTTGTAACAATTCGCATGCATGACTCTCTTGCCTCAAGAATGATCCCCTTAACTGTCTCCCATCTTTCCTCTACACCTCCAACGCTGTCCACCCTGGTCTACTTGTCTTGGACCAGCTCCCTCACCCGGCTGAAGTCTGCTCTTCTGAAATCTAGGACTTCAGTTTTTGATAGAGGCATTCTGGTCTCCAGGGCCAGCCTGAATCAAACAAGAGTTACGGTAGCAAATCCAAAAATAGCATGCTCAAACCTTTTATGTTACTCCACACTGGAATTCACATTTCTTTTAAGGGGTGCTGCTAGGTTGTGGCAAACATACAATCCAAAGATACTAGTGCACCCCCCCCCCCCACATAGCATAACATACCATTTAAACTTTCCACTGCCAAAGTTGGCTATATTTACTTCAAGCTCCATGTGAGGAGAGGGTCCTCTTAGTTTCAGACTGGAATTCCAATTTGAGTAAGCTAAATCACCAACGTTAAGGTGGGACCCTTCGATTTAGTCCCTAACTTTCTAGTGCCTCAATGGCTACTAACTGACTCACTTTATACTGTGCTCCCAACAAGGATATTACACAGGTGTTTTAAAGGAAGCATGCTAAAAGAAGGAGCACCACAAACTTAGCTTACTCAAATTGGAATTCCAGTCTGAAACTAAGAGGACCCTCTCCTCACATGGAGCTTGAAGTGAATATAGCCAACTTTGGCAGTGGAAAGTTTAAATGTTGTGCCATGTGGGGGGTGGTGGTGTGCGCTAGTATCTTTGGATTGTATGTTTGCCACAACCTAGCAGCACCCCTTAGAAGAAATGTGAATTTCAGTGTGGAGTAACATAAAAGGTTTGAGCATGCTATTTTTGGATTAGCTCGGGTTTGGGGAGTTTGTGGTGCTTCTTCTTAGCATGCTTCCTTTAAAACACCTGTGTAATATCCTTGTTGGGAGCACAGTATAAAGTGAGTCAATTAGTAGCCACTGAGGCACTGGAAAGTTAATCACCTGTGTAAAATCTTTGCTGGGAGAACAGTATAAAAGGAGTCAGTCAGTAGCCATTGAGGCACTAGAAAGTTAGGGACTAAATTGAAGGGTTCCACCTTGACGTTGGTGATTTAGCTTATTCAGATTGGAATTACAGTCTGAAACTAAGAGGACCCTCTCCTCACATGGAGCTTGAAGTAAATATAGCCAACTTTGGCAGTGGAAAGTTTAAATGTTATGCTATGCTATGTTGGGGGGGTGCGCTAGTATCTTTGGAGTGAAGAGTTACGGTAGCTGGACTCCAGTGGCTTCTCTACCTTCACTCCACTACCATCTCCAAGTTGGTAGCACCAAATTGAGAATGGCGACATGTCTAGTGGGTTCTTTATCCAGCTGCACCAGCAGGTAGTCCTGCAATGTATCCAAAAGGGCCTGACTTCTGGTGCATCTGGCTACTGGAATGTCCCAGTCGATATCTGGCAGGTTCAGATCACCCACCACTACCATTTTCCCCGCTTCTTCACTCTCCTTGCCAGCCCTTTCCCAAGCTCTCCCTCTTTCTCTTTTTTCCCATTGTTGTGGTGGACTATAGATCACCCCACCCATTTTTTTTTTATTGCCTGATGTCACCGTGAGGTGAACCCACAGCAACTCTATTTCCCCTTTGCTTCCCCTGACATGTCCATCTTCCACAGTCTATATGCCCTCCCTCCTTTGCTTCTCCCTCTATCCTGTCTGTGGCGCAAATTTCTATGACGGCTATGAGGTCCGCCTCAGTGTCTGCCACCAACGCCTGGAGAGCATCGATTTTATTACCTAGACTTCTGGCATTAAGGCAGACTACCTTTAAACTAGCTTCAGATCCTCTTTTGTTGTTTTGTGATCCTACACCTACATTCTTTCCCATTCTCCTTACCTTCTTATTTTTTCTATTGCTTGAATACCCTAAGAGACTTCCCACTATGCCTCTTCCACTACTCCTTTTTGAACCTCAACCTTATTTTTACCCAGCTTACTGCTACAAATCCTCAGTATTGGGGGCACACTAGCTAGGTTCCCCTTCCTCACTCACTTTACCATTGTTCCCCCTAGCCTCAGTGTACCCCCAGAGAAGTTTAACTGTCTAATGTAATTAGACATCAAATGTCTGCCCCAGTGCGTTAGTCCCCTCTCTTGTCAGGTACAGGCTATTACCTTTGAAGAGCCTCCAGTTCAAGAAGTCCCCCACAGACTGGTACCTTTTCTCCTGACACCATCCCTTTAACCACCCATTTAGTTCCTCTATCACTTGCCTCTGTACTCTGTTTTTCTTTGCCCCACAACTCCACACAGGGAAGACCCTGGAAAGGACCAGGGAGGCCAAGTGTACCTGCAATCTGTCCCCAGCCTCTGAAACTTCAGCTCACTTGCTCCACAGGCTGGTTCACCATATTGTTTGTATCCCACTGTGCAAGCACCCCCCAGCTACCCCCTTCCCTCTCCACTGTCCTCCCTATTTTGTCTAAGTCACAGAGGGATGACATCCCAGGAAGGCACCTGACCATCTCCCAACCCTTCTCCCCCCATCTTCTCTACTCCCTTGATCACAGAATCCCTGACCACTAAGACTCTCCTAGATGCCGCCTTCTTATTCTCACCCCTGGGGGCATCTAGGTCATCACTCTTATTTTCCCAGACTGACCCAGAGTCCCCATTGGTGGAGCCAGGCACCTAAGTCTCCTCCAGGGGTGCAAAGCAAATTGACCTCCTTGCGGTTACCTCTGCCACCCCTCCACCCCCTTGACCAATGGCTTCTGGGGGAGTAAGAGTGTGGGCTGTGGACTCCAGCTGAGCAGGTGCCATAGGGGAGATATTTCTCTTTCCTCTCTATGATCAGCGTAGCATGGAGCTCTGCAAAGATCCTGCATATGGGGTAGTCACTCTTTCTCCAGAGCATAATCCTGTAGAACAGCACCCCACAGTTCCTTCAACTGATTTGCTCCCCACAAACATCATGAACTTTAGCTGGCTCCACCCCTCTGCTCTCCCTAATGCACTGCTTCCGAAAGCAGAAACAAAATGTTAAAGCTGGGTGCTTACTCTCCTCTCTGTCAGCAATTCTGGTCCTACAAGGTTCAACTACTGTCCCAAAACCACACTCTTTTGGACTGAGTTCTCTTCTCCCATCCCCACCGTACTGGTGCAGCTGGTATTTTGCCTCATGATTTCAATGACCACTACATGACATTCTGCATCGGGAAAATCAGATGCCCTCTCTCCTACTAAATACATCTGGAGCAGGTCTCTCAGGTCACTCAACACGCAGGCCTTCCTGGGTGACCTAGCTCTATCAAACTTCGGCCTTCCACACCACATCTGATATTGACATTGCTCTCTCCATGTTCCACTCCAAATTCTACTCAATCTGAGACAAACATGCCCCACTCAAAAAATCCAGGATCACATCTCACCATCACATCTGGATTACCCTGGATATTATTGATCTGTGCAATTCCCGTGACCTTGCCTGTTCACGCCATAAATTACCTCATTCCCTTCCTGATCTCCTCAGGTATAGGTCTAGCAGAAACTCCTGCACAGAGGCTGTTTGGACTGCAAAGACGCATTACTTCAAAATGTCCTGGAAAGTAATTCACTCCGTATTTTACCCTCCCACCCAGTCTGGTCCCTCAGTTCTCCTGATTAATGGTACACCTGTATCTGATCCCTCCTCTGCTGCTTCCCAATTTAATGAGTTTTTCATCACTTGTGCTCTCCCTTCCTTTTTGCCACCTGCTACTACTCCATCATACCAAATTCCCTTTCCTTCTCCTCCCAGGGCTTCCACTTCTCCACTGTTACCACCCAGGAGACTCTGGCTGCTATTTACTCTCTGAATTTGGGCAAGTCTAGCCTTGACAGACTTGATCCCAGACTTTTTCATTTTTCTGCCCCTGCCATTGCATCTCCTTTGACTCCCCTTTTCAGCCTCTCCTTCTCCCTTAGTGAGGTCCCACAGTCCTAGACATTGACCAAGGTTACGCCACTTCACAAAGGAGGGACCCTTCCTCCTTTGGTAACTATCGGCCTATCTCCCTCCTCCTGTCTCTTGCCAAGCTGCAACAGACTCTCTTCCCTGTTCCAGCCCAGTTTCAGGAAGAATCACTCCACTGAGTCCTCCCTTCTGTGTATAACTGATTATATCCTATTGGGAATGGAGCAAGGTCACATTACAGCAGCTGTCTTACCCTCTCCTCCTGAGTAAGCTGGGTTTTGCTGGCCTCTCTGCTGTTGCTGTCAACTGGTTCCATTTTTACTTCATAGGCTGTCAACAGTCAGTACAGGTTGGAAACACCCTGTCACGTTCTCTTCCCATTCAAGCGGGGGTCCTGCAGGGCTCCATCCTGGGACCCATACTCTTCTCCATCTTCCTCAATGACCTCTCCTCAACCGGAGTCACTTCGCATATTCACATATATGCAGGTGACACAGTCATCTACACTTCTGGCCCTCCCACAGCTGACATGGAAGGTCTGCTACAACATGACTTCTTCAATGTCCTTCATTGGTTCCAGTCTAACCAGCTTTGAGTCAACACTAAAAAACAGTGTCCATGACCTTGGCACCAGCCAAAAACGATACAAGCTCCCATCATTGCCTACTTTCTCCACCTTAGATAGTTCCCCACTTGAAGTGGTCCCTTCTTTCAAGTACCTTGATGTGTGGCTTGACAGCAAGCTTGACTTCACTGCTCACATCAACGCCAAGCTCTGACCTAAATTTGGTGCCTTTTACTGAAATAAAGATCGTCTTTCCCTTCAGGTTCACTAGGAGCTTTGTCACCAAAATGGTACTCCCAGTTTCTGACTATGCAGATATGGTCTATGGATCGATCCCCTCAACATCCCTGGCCAGACTGGATACCCCCATAATTCCTTCTGTTGCTTTGCAACCATCTTACTCTCTCAAACCCTTCACTGCTTCCTTTACACATCACTATTCATTCTTCCTCTACCAGCACATCGTCAGATGCACTGTGTCTCCTTCATATCTAAATTCTAGTTTGGTTCCCTTCCCTCCTACCTCCCGTAACTCCTCTCTGTTGTGCCATCTGCTTCCTGCTCCCTTCATTCCACAGATCATTGCACCTTTGCTTTGTCATTTCCTCGCACCTCAGCAGGCCAATCAGCATTTGACTATTGTCTGCCCTCACTTTGGAACATGCTCCCCTCTTCCCCTCTGCTTCACTACCTCCCCTGTCTCCCTCAGATATCAGCTAAGGCTCCATCCCCCCCCTTGCTCCTGTTTCCCCCCCTTGACTGTCCCTCTTATATATGTCAAGTTTACTGACCGATCATGACTTGTTTGCTCATTGTGCATCTTCTACTGTCATTGTGAGTTTTGGCTTTTCACTTTTGTTTGTAACACTGAAATTCTATGCTATGTATCATTTTACCCCCCAAGTCACACCTGCAAACAAACCCTGGCTCAGTTTGCCTTTCCTGGTCACCAATTTTCAAATAAATCAAATCAAATCAAATCAACTTTATTTTTATAGCACCTTTCAAAATCAAGACGCTGTACATAAAACCAAATACATAAAAATAATAAAATACTAGCACATAAAGTATATAATACTAGCATAATATATAATAGAACGATAGTTTTGAAATACTTAGCAATACCAGGAGTCACTGTAGACAATTGTATAGGAGCACTGTCTGAGAGAGCGCTCACAGCTACTTTAGTCTTGGCCTCTACCAGCAGGAGTCATTGCAAACAATGGTGTAGCAGTGCTGGTCATTGATGGGGTGTACAGCTACTCCAGTCCCAACTTCTTCCAGCAGGAATCATTCCTGTCCTGGACACATTTCCCCCATTCACTAAAAAATACCACCAACAGCTTAATCTGGTTCAAGTTCACTTGGTTTCCATCTGTTACCCCCCAACCCCACCCCAGATGAGGCTGAAAATAGGCAGAAGTGCCTAGCCCTCCTTTCCCAGTCAAAAAAAAACTAACTCAGTAACTAAATGGTAGGCAATGGTGTAGAAACACTGGCAGTAAGAGAGCTCACAGCTATTTTAATCTCAGCTTCTCCCAGCAGGAGTCATAGTAGGCGATGGTGTAGGAGCAGTGGCTATAGGAGAGCTCATAGTTACTTCAGTCCCAGCCTCTTCCTGCAGGAATCACTGCAGGCAATGGTTTAGGACCACTGGTCAGGGGAAGTTCACAACTACTCCAATCCCAGCCTCTCCTAGCAGGAGTCATGGTAGACAAGGGTTTAAGAGCACTGCCTGTAGAACACAGATACCAACATCTGTTACAATCACCCCTAGTTGGAGTGGTACAACAGTACTGGTTCTGGAGATATGAGGTTGGCACTTACTTCAGCAGATGAGCGAGTTTCTTTACTTTCGTGCTCCACAGCAAGTATGGCAGGGTGTGAAAGTACCAGACATAGAACTGATAGTGCAGGGAGCGGCTGAAGGTGATCCCGATGAAGTTCGATGTGAAAAGGACATAAACAATCTGTGTCTCTGAATAAAGGAACATGGAATGTATTTGAAGGCTGGAAGAAATATGAGTACAAAAGCAGTTTCTAATAGCAACCAAAAAGACCAACAGGCTTGAAAATGAAAGTCAGTGTAGGCATTTAAATCTCATTATTTTGTTTATTTTATTTTGAAGTGGAGGCACAGTCTGTTCCCCAAGATTTTAGGAACCCTCCCACTCTTACCTTCTGCACCCAGACCAATTCCACTTCGCTTTCCTCACCCATTGATCTTGGTGGCCTCTATGCCTTCTCTAATGTACAGGACCAGCCCTCCCCCTTAGCCCTTCTGTCTATCCTTTCTAAACATGGTGCAGCACAGGACAGCAAGGACCCAGTGGTTGTCATCAAACGCCCAGGTTTCGGTCACAGCAAGTAAGTCCAATTGGGCCTCTGCTGTTACTGCCTGAGTCTCCCCCATTTTGTTGCCATGTTTCTTATGTTCAGGCACACTGCTTCCTATAACCCCTGTTTGTTCACTGCCCTCTGCCTTCCTCTGGACCACTTTCTACCCTTAACCAACAATCCTTTCTCCATCATCTTACTGACCTTGCTCACCATCCTCCCATGTCTTGTTCCACCTGCCCTCCTACCTGGTCCTTCTCAGCAACTGCCCTACAACTATCCTTCCCCCTGGCTATATTCTTCCCCAGCTGCTCCACCTCACCACTCACCCAAGAGATACACCACTTGCCTTCTCCTTGCTTTTGTCCCTCTTTAGTAACTGGGAGGAATGTCAGCCAAGCTTCCAACTCCTGAGGTACTGCACACAGCAATCAGGGCCCTCAGCTCCCAACTCGTTTAAATGCTCATCTATTAAGGTATCAAACCTCTGCCTTAATGCTGAGGGCTTCTCCTCATCTGGGTGCATTACATCCCTCCTGAAGAGCCACCAGTCCTGCCAAAATGCACTCCAGTCCCCTACGTTTTCAAATCCCTCCCCCTTGCATCACTCCTTCAACCACTTGTTGAAGATAAAAATGTTAAACTTACTGCCCTCTCTCCTTCGTGCAAGCGGAAATACCTCTGAAGAGGCTACCTAAGCCGCTTCCTCCCTCAGAATTCTGCCTAATGTGCCAAAAGTAGCTTCCCCCTTCTGTATCATATGGTTTGCAGATTGTCTGACTCCAAGATAGATAATTACATTTGGATTATTCCCTGCCTTACAAAACCAGCCCCCTCGCCCTGGGAATAAGTCTTCCAGCTGTTTCCTCAGGGATGCAATGCATAAGTCTCCCCTCCTTCCCACAGACTCCTACTACCTTTTCGACACCTCACCATAAAGTCTCCCACCACCAGAGTTTCCCCTGCTGGTCTACTGCCTGTGGAACTTTCCCTACCCACCGGCTCTGCAGTCTCTGTAGACTTTTGGGGCATCTTTGCAACTGACAGTGCCTCTGTAACTACAATGGCCTTGCAAATACACTGACAGTTCTGTGTCTCAACAACTGGGCTTCCTTCTCCTCCCAGGGACACCCTTCTGACCCCCTGCCCATAATCCTCCAACCTCCCTCATGGACCCTAGGGGGCCTTTCAGGGAGGGTGGGACTGCCTGAAATACCCCGAGCACTCACTCGTATGTGCACCCCAGTATCCGTATCACCACCCATGCTGCAGCTGTAGTGAGTGCTGCTAGTCTCCTACATACTAAGTAGCAGTCGCATCCCATGAGTACCCTCCTGAAGATGGCTGTCTTGCAACCCCTACAGCTAACTAGCACCCTGCCAAAACCCATCTGTGATGTCACTTCCAAAATTTAAATCTATCCCACCATTTAAAAAAAAATGTTTTGTCACAAAGAGCACTCTACCCCAAAACATGCAGGGGTTTGAAGCAGGCAGGGAAGATCCCCATTCAAACTCAGAAAGCCCCTTGAAACCATAACAGCAGAAATGTTTTCCCAAGAGAGACAATTCCCACTTGCCCCTCTGGCCCTGTGCCATCATCCTCTGGTGGGAGGTCTGCATCCAGTGTTGGTGACGGGGCTTGGAACTGTCAGCAGCGGGGGGCATTTGAAAACAGCCACATTCCGCTGATTCCAGGCGCTACTGTGGACTGTGTGGGAATCTGAGCCAGTCAGGCTCACTAAAAGCTTTCTGGCTGCTCTGCAACTGCCTGGGTGGACTTGCCTCTGTGCCATCATCCTCTGCTGGGAGGTCTGCATCCAGTGTTCGGGGCAGGGTCCTAGCCCTCTATTGCTAGACTGTGTACTAGCGGTCCTCCACTGTGGTCCTTTCACTAAAGGGCCGCAGTTTAAGGGCATCAGACTGGGGGTGTAGCAAGGAGCAGCAGTCATCAGGAGATGCTGCACCCTCAGTAAGGCAAATATTGTATAGATCTGCTGTTCATATGGGGCACATGCACTGTTTACTGTATTCATTTTTTTATGCAATGTATTCATGTGTGTTCTATACAACTGAATGTTACAGAGTGCAAACCTGCTAAGTGTAAGTGCCAATTCATTTCATTAGCTTTCTAAATAAGTTGACTACTGCTGAGTATTGTAAAGTGTAACTATACTGTCCCGCATATTAACCTTAATGTTCTGAGCTATTTAGATGCTCTTATAATCATTAGGTGTTTCGTTTTTGTTGACTGGGTAGGTGCATTAGACAAAAGCACTATTTTCAGGCACGAGCCGGAAGGGTTACAGACAAAAGTGAAAACAAAATTTACAAATAAATAGTGTACTAAAATTACACTGGTTCAGAGACATCAAACATGGTGAGCAAAGAAAACTAAAGCACTATGTGAGCACATTGAGCAGTACAGAAGGAATAAGAAAGCAACCAAGTAAATGCCAAAATAACAAGAGATAAGACAGATCAAAATTCCAGAATACTAACAGTATCTGGGACCAGGGTAGTTTATGCTGATTAAACAGTTAATTGCAATACCTTGGGGAGGTCTAAGCACAGGCTGAATTAACAGGAGTCTGGAATATAATAAGGGGGTAAAGTAAGGCTAGCAAAGAAGAATGTGGGAGCAAAGGAACTGGGGCAGCTGGGATGCACAAAGGTGGAGCAGGGGTGGAACTAGTATGATATGAGGGGGCAGAGAGGGTGGTAAGCTGTAATGGGTATGGGGCCGCTATCATCCTAAGTACAATATGGAGGGCAGGGGGGTGTCAAGTGTGTAGACAATTTGAGTTTATTAGGGATGAGATATGGAGGCTGAGATGGGAAATGGGAAGGAGGGACTGGGTGGAATCTCATAGATGAAACAGTCAAGGGTTGTCACCTCCTAGCAGCATGGTAGGTACTCTCAGGGCAGAACCAAAGAGAACAACACAGGGATTGGGTACATTCTTACCAAAGGATCAAATGGGGAATCAAGGTGGATAACTGGCAGGAAGTGAAGGGAAGGAGCAGGGAGAAAAGTTTCAGGAGCAAGAATGGAGGAGTGGGAAAATGGAGAAATCAGAAGTTAGTCCATGTCAAGGAGGGGCTTCTCGAACATGTTCTGCTATATTGGCAGGTTTGGAGGAGTGGGGGAGGGGGAAAAGGAAGTGGCCAATGATCAGGTAGGGTTGGAGGTAGGTAGCAGAGCCAAGGGGAGAGGTGGGTCAGGAGGGGATGTGGAGAGGTGTATCAGTGGCAGTGGTAAAAGGGAAGGGAGATACATGAGGAGAAGGAGAGACCTAGTATAAAAAGGAAGTCCAGTGGGAGGAAGAAAGGGAGGACACCAGGGAAGACAAAGCTGGGTGTAAGCAGGGATGAGGGAGAAACTAGGTGTAAAGGAGGGAATGGGCCTCTGGGAGGTGCACAGCAGGTTAGGTATAATGCGAAGGGGGGGTAAGCAAGAGGGTCATTATACTAGGAGACTCGATACTAAAGGGTGTGAGGTGGGGGGCAGGAGTGTAGGGAATAGCCAAAGGTGGATAGAGTATGCCAGGCATGATAGCAGGGAGGGTAGGATCTCTTATTCCAAAGTGAGTGGGGCAGGATAGGGAGATACCTCCCACTGTGGTGCATCTGGGTACCAATGACCTTGCAGGGTGTGAGGTAGAGGAGGTACAGGATAGGTTTAAGGTGGTAGGGAAGATCCGTAAGGAGGCAGGTAGATCAGTTTCTTTCTCTTAGGTTCTTCCAGTGCCTAGGGCAAGTACAGTTAGGAAGCAGAGGATTAAGGAGTTCAACACATGGTTGAGGGGTGCTGTGAGTCAAATGGGTATGGGTTGGTGGGTGAGTGGGAAAGGACATGGGAGAATAAGGACCTTTACGCACCAGACAGGCTGCATTTAAATAAAGTGGGCACAAAGGTCCTGAAAGGTAAGTTAGAGCAGTATTTAAGAAATAAACTTAATTTAAACTAAAGTTGGGGCAGGGGGGGCAAAGAGTGTGCTTCTCTCATAGTCAGCAGGACAGGGAGGCCATCAGGCCTCCCCCAGTAGATCATCAGATGGAGGGGAAATGGGAGTGGGAAGGGGATGGACCCCATGAGGGGTGGGATCAGAAAGGGTTGATAGGGAACAGAGAGGCTCAGGGGTCAAGATGGATGGTGGTTTCCTTGAATGCAAGGAGTCTGGCAAACAAAACGGCAGATGTTCAGGCACTGATGGCGGAAGGAGGGGTGGAGATAGTGGCCATCACAGAGATATGGACATCACAGTGCCATGACTGGGACCTTGTGATCCCTGGGTACAGATTATACCAGAAGGACGGGGGGTGGTGGTATAGCCTTATTCATAAAGGAAGGAATAATATGCACCAGGGAGGAGGAGGAGGAGGAAGAATTCAGAATATGAGCTTTATGGGTAATACTCCAGAAAAATAAAGGAAAAAGGAGTCAATTGGGAGTGGTGTACAGACCACCCTCTCAGGATGTGGAGATGGACAGGGAGATGGGGAATCAGATCAGGACGTTAGGAGGCAGAGGAAGCCTTGTCATAACAGGTGATTTCAGCCTGCCTGGAATATGCTGGAGTACCCCGGCCTCCTCCTGTGTCAGGGAAAATGTCCTCCTGGAAGCTTTCCAGGACTCTTTCCTGGTGCAGGGGGTCACACAGCCAACCAGGGATGGTGCCATACTGGACCTGGTGTTATCAGATGGACAGTATGTCCAAGAAATAGCAGTGGAGAAACCCCTCGTGGGTAGCAACTATCACACGGTGTAGTTTTATCTCGTTATGGGTAAAGAAGCAGCTAAGACCAAGACAAAGGTGGTAAGCTTCAAGAGAGTGGACTTTAGAGGTATGGAGGACATACCTGTATGTAGAACATCTTGTCAAACCAGACCAGGGATGGATGCAGGGCAGAAATGGTCCATCATTAAGTTGGGTCTGAATGAGGCCACAAACAACTGCACGAGGACCCAAAGTAAAATGTCCAGGACCAGGAGATCAAGCTAGTTCAACAAGGACATGGCAGAGAAGGTGAGGAAGAAGAGGGTTGCCTTTCAGAAGTATAGGCATACTATGAGTGAGGAGGACAGGGAGGTTTACTCAGCAAAATCCTGTGAGGCAGGGTGACTGGTCCGGGCAGCTAAAGCCGCAGAGGAACTAAGGCTAGCACACAGAATCAGAGAGGGGGAAAAGGACTTCTTCAGATATATAAGGGAGAGAAGAAGTGGTAAGGATTGTTAGGATTAAGGAGGAGGAGGAGGAGGGATGGCCAGAAAATAGTGTAGAACAGGCTCACCAATTGACAGAATGCCTAATAGTCAAAAGTGGTTAACTAGCACATGTGCCTCCAGCCATACTAACAAAATTCTACATTTTTTATTTAAAATCAGTAAATCAGGCTGCATGCTCGCTAATTGTGACAATTTACACCCAGGTAGCAAACAGAACTCCAAATGGTGGTTCTGGGTTCTATAGGATTGACAGGTCTGAAATGACAGGATCTCTGGCAGTGACCCCCTGGGATCTTCAGCAATGCCCTCCAGGATCTCTGGTTAGCTCTCCTCACTGGATCTGTGGCTATGAACCCCCTGCCATCTCTAGGCTTATCCCCTACCTTCCTACGTCCAAGTCCCCTAAATCTCTGTGTATCCCTCTGGATCTCTGTCTGTATCTCCCCAGTTCTCTGACCACTGACGTCTCCAAATCTCTGGTCAGGTCTGCCTCAGATCTCTGTCTGTGTCCCTCCCAGGATCTCTGTCCATGTACCTCCAGATCCCTGTTCGTGTTCCTCCCTGGATTTCTGCCCATGTACCCCTCTGGACCTCCCTCCATGTGCCCCTGCATCTCTTTCCATGTACCATCTGGATCTCTGTCTGTGTACCCTGCTGAATCTCTGACTGTGTATTCCTCTGGATTTCTGGCTGTGCCCACCCATGAGATCTCCAGCCATATCTCCCCCCCTAGATCTCTGCTGGTACCCCACCCCAGATAGCTAGACATGCCCCCACCTTGATATCTGGCCATGCCCTCCCTCCTTTGTATCTCTAGCCATGTCCCATTTGATTTCTGGCCATGTGCCCTCTCCTCAGGGATCTTTGGCCATGCCCCACTCCCCAGAAACCTCTGGCCATGCCTCCCCTTCCCCAGGATCTCTGGCCATGCCACCCCCCCCCCCCCACAAAAGCTCTTTGCCATGCACCCTCATCATCGGGAACTCTATCATGCCCTCCTGATCTCTGGCCATGCACCCTTCTTAATCTCTGGTTTTGCCCTTTTCTGGGCTCTTTCATCATATTCCCTCCTGTGATCTCGCTTCACCCCCACCCAGGAACTCAGGCCATGCTACCTCTTAATCTCTGGCCATGCCCCCCTCCACTTGGATCTTGTCCATGCCCCCTGAGATTTTTGCTTGTGCTGTTTTGCATGCATGCATGCAATCATCTCTCTGCTAGTCTCAGCTTGCCTGGACCCCATCAATGAGCCTGGAAGGAAGGTGAAATATGTTGCAGTTCCTCATGCATGACTAGATCGTAGGAGTTGTGCTGCAACCCTTTTACCTCCCTTATGGAAGCTGTATCCCTACACAAATCTCATATTAAAAAGGATATGATCAGCCGTGAGCTTCTGGGGCAACTTCTTCCTCTGAGCCGGATCCTTTAGCAGGGACAGAACACCCTGCTCAGACCTGCAACATGAAACAGAAAAAAATACCTAGTATGAGACAAGTTCTTTTTTTTTTTTTTAATTGACTTTAATTTACTCTCTCTAGCTCTTTGCCTGAAGGATTTATAATAATAATAATAATAATATTCTTTATTTATATTGCACCTTTCAGAAATCAAGGCGCATTACATTAAATAACATCATATTAAAACATCATAAAAACATTTAAATCAATAGTATCAGTCCATGTCACTACCATCCCCATATGCCTTTTTCCATAGAAAGGACTTCAATCCTTGTTTAAAACCTTCCACAGTCATGCACTCTTTAATCCAACGGGGTAGAGAATTCCAAAGGGTCAGCACCACGAACACAAAAGCTCGGGTGCCGGAAGATTTTAAAGCTACCCTCGGAATCTCTAGCAACCCCTCATTGGTTGAGCGGAGCGGTCGCTCCAGAAGGTAAGGAACCAGAAGCTCTTTCAAGTAGTCAGGGCCTAAACCATGTAGGGCTTTATATGTCAGTAAACTGACTTTAAAGGTGATCCGCCACTGAACCGGCAGCCAGTGTAGATCCCGCAGCGCCAGTGTAGTGTGGGAAGAACGAGGAATCCCCATTAACAACCGGGCTGCTGAGTTCTGCACCAGCTACAAGCGGTGGATATCAACCCCTGGAAGCCCAAAGTAAAGGGAGTTACAGTAGTCCAAACGAGAGGTCACAAAGGCATGGATCAGCGTAGGCAAGTCGCCAGGCGGAACAAGGTACTTGATCCTAGCAATGTTCCTCAGGTGGTAGAAGGAAACCTTAACAGCTGACACCTGAGCACGCAATGTCAGCCGATCATCAAGGATCACCCCTAGGTCACGCACCTGTTCAGAGATAGGGAGCTCGACATCTCCCAGGAATAAACCACAGTGTAATGGTCAGACCATCCGACAGGTTCCACCCCCACATCGGAGGCTTCCATCCCCAGGAGGAAGACCAGATCAAGGGAATGGCCATGTTTATGAGTGGCAGAGGTAACCACCTTTGAGAGGCCCAATGAATACTTCAATTGGAGGAAGTGCTGTCCAAATTGCGAGAGTTCGTCGTTGATCCAGGCATTAAAGTCACCCAGCACCATCAACCTGGGTGACTCAAACACCAGGTCGACGACGAAGTCCACCACTTCCTTAAGGAATTGCTTCTCGTCTCCGGCTGAACGATAGACGAGAGCCATCCTATAGCCCCACCTGCCACTACTTACACATTCGAATGACCTGGGTCTCTCTAACTAGACACTAGTGAGATCCAATTCGCCTTAAACAGACCGCAAACTCCCCCGTGATCCAATCTTCGGGCGGTGTATCACCGGTACCCGCTGGAACAGCTGCCCCGAGTATGGGGCCAGCATTACCATCCAGCCAGGTTTCAGTGATGCAAGCCAGGTCCGCTGTACCCACCAAGTCTGCAACAATGGCAGTCTTGTTCACAACGGACCTGGCATTGCATAACACCGCCTGGGTTGGACAGAACTCCTGGGATGCCCCAACCACCTGCCCACCATTTATAGAGGTGGTGCCCTTGGGTATGGAGACCAGACAGGAAGGCCCACGTTCTGCACTCCATTTCGTTCTGGACTTAACCACTCCGATGCAAGCGCCCCCCTCATCCATCCTCAGCTGTTCGTATCCCCCGCCCCTCCCCAATCTCCTGCAGGCAATTCCCAAAGTCCTGCAGCATTGATAAACAGAAAAGAACAACAGGGGGAAAAGAAGGGGTGGAGGGCATGAAGGGCAGAGGATGAATAGTGCATGACCAGAGGGGTGGGATAGCAATATATATTACAATCCACTAACATGGAACAATGACACTAACTTCTAAGCTCCCTGTAGTAGTGATAAAATACAAATCAAAACACAATCCTAAAAAATTTAATTAAAATAACTCGGGTAAAAACTAAACAAAGAATAAATCAAACATCAACAAGCTCAGACCTATTTAACACAGATTAATCATCATTCATCATAAAAAACCTACGTTAAAATTTAGACCCTCTTTTTGCAAGTCCTGACTGACTGCCATAGCAGGGATAACTTACCTGCCCCAGGAACCAACACTAGCCTCCCCTACAATCCTGAGGGATGAGGCTCCTCCCTCTCTGACAGTTGGCAAAGATCACATACTAAGAAGAAAGGCGGTAGGGGCCCCAAGGGGATCAGTGTCTGGGCGGATCAGTCATTTCCCTGGTCCACCATTTTCACATTACTACCCCATCCAGAACACAGAAGGCCTCCAGCACAGTGATTATCTTCCCCTTCCAAGCAAGCCCTGCACTAGCACCCCAGTGCTACAGCATATGATCATACCCACTCCGCCATGAGGATGACAGCATTCTGCAAGATGCTTGACCCTTTTATTACAGTTCACAGTGGCTGCATACCAAGCTCAGCAGACAAACCCAGAACATCAGTGCAACATTCTGTTGCTGAGCAAGTATGCTACTGAGCGGAGTCTAATTACAATAATCACAAAACTGCCCACTCCCTTAAGCTATCCCGTTGTTGCAACTACTGTAGATTTTTTTGTTAAAACTGGCTCGCTACTGTATACATTGCTGCCACAAGTATGTTGATATATTTATTTATTTATTGAAATGTTTTACCAGGAAGGCACACTGAACAACAAGTTGCTCATCTCTCGGTGCGACCTGGGGGAAGGGGTAAGAGGGAGAATACAGCAACAAATATTTGCATAGACAGAAAAAATACATCAACAGGTATTTGAACAGGCAGCAACATTAGAAGCAGCAGTTCAAGTACACATTTTCAACTTATAGTGTCCAGTGAAAATACCTGGGAGTAACCATAGCAAAAAACCTTGAAAGTAGCGTACACTGTAGTAACACTGTATTAAACAAAGTAGCAAAATATCTAACTGCATGCACAGAGCTTTCATGAGCATCAGCAATGTTATACTGTCGCTCCATAAAACATATGATTGGCCATGGGCTATAGTTCACAGTTCTGGAACCCACACCTTAAGAAAAAACTCATTCATCTAGAATAAGTCCTGCACAGAGCCACCAAAATGATTCAGTTTATTAGAAAAATAAATCTTCTCAAGACTGCCTTGACTATCTGGGGCTCCACTCCTTAGAAAGGAGGAGAGAAAGATAAGATGTTCTACTCCAATGTAGCATATTATATCATGATAATGAGCTAAGGAATAACCAGGGTTTTGTATCTAAATCATTAAACCATAACCTCGTGGGCTACAAATTTCAAACTGTTGGTGAAGCATCCAAAAATGATGTATGGAAATATTTCTCTCAATGCGTGGTTAAGATTTGGAATAGTCTGCCAAGCTCTGTTGTTGAGTCCAAGAATATGTTATTGTTCAAGAAGAACTTACATGCATATCTGACATGCAAAACAGTAATGGTTATGTTCACTGAGAAGTGAAAGTTCATATGAGCTTTTATACACATATGTAGGGTTGGCAGAATTCGGTTTTTAATTTTTATAATTTTGATGGAAAATATCGATTTTTATTTTTAAACCTACCCCCCCCCCCCCCGAGTTTTTTTCTATTTAAATTTTCAAAGTTGCATGACATTATGGGTTTTTAAGCATTTATTTTGATTTGTAGCAATTTATTTTAACAGTTTCAGTTAATGACAGTAAATGCTGAGGATTTACAAACTGATAAAAACACAAATTATCACCACATGTCAAAATAGCAATAGAACTTACTTTGCCTATCTGTAAATTTTGATTATTATCGATGGGGTATTTTTTTTATCAGTTTGTGTGTGTGAAGTGAAATCGACATTTATCAACATTTACTGATTTAAATCTAATACTGCCAAGCCTATATATTAATTATAGGGGCAAAGTGGTGCCACTATAGTTAGTTTTGGAAGGCTTTTTTTTTATGTTAGATCCTGATATGTTAACCCAAATACGGTGGCCATCCCTGGATGGAATAACCTAAATTCAGCTTGAGTGTAGGTAGCCTTTACCAAGGTCTCTGCAGCTTGTAAGTTTGGTAACAGCTGATTGGGTGGTTTGAAAATTGTAAGAGGTCGAAAGTACATAAAACTTTGTTTTTTTAAGACCTCTTTTTTGCTCACTAATACCAATGGCTTTGAGTTGAATTATAAAACTTTCAGGTTAATTTGGCCCAAGGATGATTCCTTGATAGGTGACTTTACTGAGAAATGTGTAGATTCTAAATTATTAAGAATATAAAAGGCCATCTTCATGCATGTGGAGTTCAGTTTTTCACTACTGCTTGTAACAGAATTTTTGTGAAACTGACGTACATCACTTTCATGAGTCAGAACTCACTTTTATAAAGATAAGACCCAGTTCTGTGAGCCACTTAAGTGAGAACAAAAAGAGAAACCTTCCCCAGCTGAAACAAGAAAACATGTTGGAAGTTAAGTCTGAAAGCAATCTGGTCACAAGTATAGGGCATAAGGTTGATTCTCTAAGTATTTTTGTGGTTAAAAAAAAACAGTCATTTTTAAAATATGTAAAGTAGTTAGGCTGTTGATTCTCATGAAAACAAGGTCTGCTTTCATGACTCATGAACCTGCATTTGTAACTTGCAAAAATCACTTTTGTGTGATACAAACTCACTTTTGTGACACAGTCTCAAAATGAGAAAAATCGAGATAGCTTTGTAGAGCCATGCTTGTGAACATGCAGTATCTTCCTGAGTTGTCCATTCGCGATGCCCACTACAGGTGTGATACACTGTGCATGATGATGCAGTGGCCCCCTCATGAAGTCCAGTACAGGTCTGGCACAATGTTATAATGATGCAGTCAGCCACTTGCAAAGCCCACTATAGGTCTGGTACTATATACAAAGTAAGCTACTATGGCTATATATCTCAAAAAGAAAGAAAATTAAGGGCACAAAATACGTTATTACTCAAGTTAGGGTTTCTTTTTAATGCTACAAAAGTAAGGATGTGATGTTAGAGTTTTTGAAACTTAACTTCGCCCACCCCCATGCAGCACCCCAGTGAACCCCACCGAACTGAGTGCCAAAGCACAATCCAGATTTAAACCATATGCTTTGACACCATAATAAATAAAACAGTATTAGGAATACAGTTATACCCCATGACTCTGACAGGCCTACATGGCCACTGGCAACATCCACTACAGGTCTGCTGCAATGTCCATGATGATGCAGCTACTCTGCATCTGGCAGACACATGCACATGTGCACACACATGTACACACACACGCACACTGACCCAGCATGCTATCATGTGAGGTTGTCCCTCACAACCATAGAATCATAGAAGCTTGATGGCAGAAAAGGACTACACCGACCCACCTAGTCTGCCCTTCCCCTCCATACCTCCCTGTGAGCCCCGGCCCTCCCCCCTGATATTCAGCCCCATATGCTTGTCCCATGCCCTCTTGAATTCTTCCGCCGATTTAGCCTCCACCACTCTGTCTGGTAATCTGTTCCAGGGCTCCAACACCCTCTCTGTGAAGAAACGCCCTCTCACATTGCCTCTGTATAGTTTTCCTTGCAGTCTGAGGCTGTGCCTTCTAGTTTTGACCCCCTCCTTCCTTTTAAGTAAACCCTCTTCTCCCACTTTATTGAGCCCCTTTACATATTTCAAATTTTCAATCATGTCTCCCCTTACCCTCGTCTCCAGCGTGTACTCTGCTCGTATGACTTTCCCTGCATACTCTGCACTATCTTGACTTCCCTTCTCTAAACCCTTTCCAATGCATCTATATCCTTGCGGAGATGTGGCCTCCACAACTGAACCCCATACTCCAGGCCCATGGCTTTGTAAAGGGGCATTATTACCTCCCTCTTTCTGCTAGTAATGCCCCTGCCTATGAATGCCAACATTTCATTGCTCTTTCCCACCGCACAACTACACTGGAATCCTACCTTAAGGTTCAAGGAGACTATGATCCCCAGATCCCTCTCCTGTTCTGTTACTTTAATTTCCTCCCCACCTAGGGTGTACCCTGCTGTTCTGTTCCTATAACACAATACATATAGGATAATGTATGGGGTGGAGAGCATAAAGCAAATGTAATGCACACCTGAGGTGAGGGATGCTACATAAACGCCGAGGCCGAAGCCCAAGGGGTTTATCAAAGCATCCCACACCGAGGATGGGCATTAAATTTGAGGTTATGCTCCCCATCCCATGCATTGTTTTATGTAATTGCTGGCTGACGTTGTTTTCTTTAGTTGGAGAAACGGAAATGGCTGACGGTAACAAGAGCAAGGCAGTAAATTCCTGTGGTTGTAGAACCTTGAAAACTAAGCGCTAAGTCAAACTGCGAAAACTGGTTAGGAATACTTGTTCTTTATTTATTTTATTTTTTTTTTATTTATTCAATCTAGGATTACAAGTACCTTTGAGCGCCAAGCAACTCATTTACAAAGATTCCACGTCGGTAGCTGGGGTACAGATCCACAATGGAAAACAGACTGGTTTCACAAACAATTAAGCAATTTGTATTTCAAAATACAGAATAAGAGAACAGCAAATAAATACAAATTAGTTCAGCACGTGATTCAAAGCAGGGAGTGAGAAGAGGAGGGAATTAGGAGGGGAGCCAGATCAAGGAAGGGGAGAGCAACCAGGCAGCATTGTCAAGTAGCAGCTAGGATAGTAAGGGACGAAAAGCAAGGAAGACAGTGTGGGGGGAGAAAAAGAGGGGGAGATGGGAGGGCAGGAAGGTAGAGGAGAGTGAGAGGGCAAGACAAGTAGAGGTGACAGTGGCGGAATGGTGGTGGGGGGGGTGAGGTCCCGGGAAGAGGGACAAGGATGTTAAGTGGTGCAATCACAGGAGTTTTCAGTTAGGATGTGCTGATGAAGTTTGAGTTTGAATTCACCGAGACTGGTAAGGTTAGCCAAACCACTGTGGAGGCCATTTAACCAGTATGGCACTTTGATGCAAAAGGAGCATTGGTACTGGGCTGTCCAGCACATCGGGACTACCAGGAGTGTAAAAGATGAGGTGTGCGTATATTGGGTCTTGGGGATTTGTGAAGTAAGCATTTTAATCCTGAAGGCATGAGTCCAAGGAGAATCTTTTTGGCAAGTAAGCAGGTGTGGTATTTAATTCTCCCATGCAAGTTGAGCCACCCAGCCTGCATATAGACATCGCAGGTGTGGGTGAGGCGTGGTGCAAAAATTAGGAGTCTACTGGCCTTGTTTAGTGCCACACTGAGCCTTTTGAGTGCAGTGGTGGAAGCAGTTCCAGAAATGACAAGGCCATAGTCGATTAAGGACAGCACTGAGCTGTGGACAGCAAGATTTAGGGCTTCAGGTGTTAGAGACTTTCTCAGTCGATAGAGGAGCCCAATCCTGGTATTGACGGCTCTGGCAACATTTTTGATGTGCAGTGAATAGGTGAGGGGTCTATCAAGGGTAACCCCTAGGTACTTGAAGTGCTGTATTTGTTCAAAGGGGTCACCTTGGGAATTTTGGATGGTAAGAGCATGCTCTTTATATCGACTGTGGGCTGAGGAGAACAACAGGACTTTTGTCTTCTTGTAGTTTAGTACTAATTTATGGTTGTGGAACCAGTGCTCAACTTCCGTGAAGCCCTTTTAAGGATTACTTTCAAGGAGATAAGGGTCAGGGTGGCTTGCAAAAATGAAGTATCGTCTGTGTAGAGCAGTGTTCGCTGGTGGCAGGCAGTTGGTAGATTGTTAAGGAAGATGCTGAAAGAGCCCTTGGGTACCCCGGACGGAACAGGCTTCTGGTGAGAGATAGCATTGGAAATCTTCACACATTGAGATCTGTCCCCAAGATAGCTTCTAAACCAGAGCAGTGTATCAGGGGAGAGACCAGTTTGTGAGAGTTGTTTAAGGAGGAGTCGGTGATTAACCGTGTCGAAGGCCTTGGTTAAGTCTATAAAGACTGCAGCCACAAGACTGCCTTGGTCAACAGATTGCTGGACGTAGCTGGTGAACTTTAAGAGTGCGGTGGTGGTGCTGAGCCCATTCCGAAAGCCATGTTATTGTTCACACGGTAGGGAGCATCTATCGAGGTAGTCCACAAGTTGGTTGGCAACAATACGTTCGAGTATTTTAGAGAGGGGTTGGAGGATTGATATAGACCTATAGTTGCTGTGTAGTGCACGGTCTCCAGATTTGTGAACTGGGGTAACAATGGCTATTTTCCATACCTGTGGGAATTGTGAGAGGGTTAGAGAGAGGCTAAGTAATTTAGTAATAGGTGGAAGTACTTCCTACATGGTGAGTGCGATTAGCTTGAGGTGTAAAGAGTTCAGTTCAGTCTTCTGATTAAATTTTTATTTCTGTCTGGTAGTCTGCAAGGTTGAATTTCCATGGAGATATGCTAATTAAGGTCATGTTTCCTCGGAGTCTGCTAATGAGGTTGCGACCTCAAGCGCAGATGGCAGCTGTTCCAGTTTTACTGTGACAGGAGAAAAAAACGTAAGTAGTGCTTTTTTTTGTAAAAGACAGACTTTTCTGATGGCGACATGAAGCACTAGTTGTGGTTCCGACGAAGGACTCTTTGAGGAGATGTTGATGTGACTCGCATGTTCATGAAGCGCTGAGGTGCAGTGCGAGACCAGGGAAAGAGTAGGTGGCGCATGTTTGCTGTATAACCCACGGGTTATAACAGGAAATTATAACCCTCTCTTTCCCACTGAAAACAACGTCAGCCAGTTATTACAGGAATGTAATGTTTGTCATAGGTATAATTGTATTTCTCATACTATGTTGTGCCTTGGTAATAATTCTTATGCGTTAGTTTCTTTACTAACCTTTTTTCATTATTTTCTTTTAATTTTACCAACTACCAGTAAAAAATAATCCTCATATTATGAAGTCAGACAATCTTTACTATAGCAGGCCAACTGGGGTAGAGTGGAGGCAGCGCTACTACTTGCGCCACCGGCCACCCAGGTTTGGGTGTGATCTTGAATCACGGAAGCCCGGTTAGGGGAGAAGGATTGAGTGTCCCAGAGGATGCTTCCCCAGTCTGGGGAGGGAGGGATGCTGCCTCCACCACGGCACTGCCCCCTGTGTGCCCACAGGTGGTAGTGCGGCTAGAGACACACTCGATGGAGGAAGTGGATACAGATGTCGGCACGAGCAGGCATGCACGTGTGCGTCGTTACATCATAGAACCACACTGCTTCAGGACCTGGGGGAGCACAAAAATGAGAAAAAAGCAGAGCACTGGCCCCAGGGTTAGTAGTAGTCTTGGTATATGCGACACCCAACCTCAACTGAGGTAATTTTCCAAGGGTCAAAATTGCACATTCTGTTGGGGGGGGCCCCGTCACCCCTGACCCCCGAAACACCACACACTGAATGATCCCCCCCGACAAAGCCTTTACAGGTGAAGTACTGGGGCTATTATCTTCTGTATGGTGACTGGCCACAAGCTCTGCACTGTAAGTGTATTTATGTCTATGATTTGGCAACATAAAATAAAATTTGAGCAGGACTATTCCATGAGTTCTGTGTGGGTTGTTTTACATGGAGCTGTCACTGGGATTTCACTGATGAGCCTGGGGGTTAGCCCCCCCCCCAGCTTCACCACCTGGGACCCACTGTAGCATGGTTGGTTGGTTGGTGCTTTGCACCCCTGACCCCACCTGGGGGGCAAATCAAGGCTACGAGGTGGCTGAAGATGATCCTTAGGTAAGTGGCAATGGGGGTCTGGTATCAGAGTGAGGAAGGGACATAAACAGAATTAAAAAAAAAAAAAGGAAAAATAATTTCTGACAAAGCAGGCAATGTATTTCAATAGCAAACACCAGATCAGTTTGCAGATTTTTTTTGAGAAATAAAGCTTTATTCCCTTAAAATGTTATGTTATAGATTTAATATCAATATGTGATTTTTGATCTATGACTTTTTTATGATTAAGCAGGTGATAGTTTCATTCTAACCAGATTTTATCTGTGAAGAAGAAAAGTAAGCTATTTACTTTTTTTTAACTGTAAAATTATACAGATGGGCCACAATATAACAAACATTTCAGACGTACAATTTAATATTTTTTTTGAAAAGGACAGAAATGGTGACTATGCATGTATGCTCACCAGGAATAGGTGCATTCCCAAGGTAGTCCTGAACCCCCATTGCAATTAATATAAATATTAGCATGCAGCTGATGCCTTGTAACTCAAGGGAAAGGCATGAAGTTGGAAACAAGCAATACAGACACTTTTCTAGTGTTGATGGGGACAAAGCCACCACGAATGATGAGGAAGCAGGATGCAAAGCAGGCTGGGGCTGTGTAGGCATCGGACACAGATGCCATCCAAGAGGCCTCGGAGAAGGCAATGGAGGTATTGGTCGAGATGGTGTGGGTGCATGTGCAAGTTCTACCACACTTGCACCAAAATTGGAAGAAGCCTCTGCAAAGCTTGACATCCTGGGGACACAATACAAGGATCAGGAAGCCATAGTTGCTGCTTTGAAGATGCAGGTCTCCTCACTCAAAGATGACCTACACGGAATGCCACGCTACATGGCAAAGCTCGAGAAGGAGCTCACAGGGTTAAGGGATCAGCAGGATGCGCAAGCATACAGTCTGTACCATAATAACCTGCAAATTGGGGGGGTTCCTGAAGGAGTGGAGGGCTCTGACATGCGGACCTTCCTGGAGACTTGGATTCCTAAGCTGCTTAAGATGAAGTGCCCTAAACCCCACATCAGAAATGGCAGGGCTCACAGAGCAATAGGCCCATAGCTGCTGGAGGGTGCCCCCCCCAAGGAAGACAGTGCTAAGGCACCACAATTTTCTGGATAACAGCTTGTCCTCCAGGCCTACAGAAAGGCAGAATCTGTGAAGCTAGGAGAGAGCCAGATTTATTTTTTTCCAGGATTTCTCCCAGATTGTCCAACAAGAGCACAAGACATTTACCCCTCTGATGAATGAACTCAGGGCAAAGGGGGGTCACATACCCTGCCGTTATCACCATAAGGTTGGAGAGGCAATCATTTTCTTTCTGAGAGCTGGAGAAAGCTGAGAAGTTTTGCACAGAGAAAAAAAAATAACTGAATGATTATGCCCTGCCTGCATCTTGCAAAAACTTACTGCACTGACTGCACCACATGAGGGAGGTAGCTTTCCCACCCTTTTCTGGTCTAACCCCCATTGTGTGCTGCAAACTCGCACAGAAAACATGCTGCTGGATTCAATTGAGCGAGGACTTTATTAACTGTGATCTCGCCTACCATGGACAAAGACATTTAAACCGTTAGTGGATCTGAAGCGGATCAGGATAACTTTCCTGACTTGGAAACTCAACTGATCCTCTTACTGCTCTGGATTTGGTTTTGTGCTGAGATGTCACTGGTTGCTGCCACGGCTCATCTTGTTGCTGCCATCACTTCATGGAGTTCTCATCTTGGGACTAAGAGAAACCTCTATATACGAGTTAATTTGGAACTGGGAAAATGAACTGGTGTCTATATGAGGTCATGGTTGTGGTTACGGGGGGGGGCAGGACAGCCTGGGGAATGACAACCTTACAGTCTTCACACAGGAGAGGAAGGGGAATCCAGATGATACTCAGTCCACTGGCAATCGATTGAGATGACCATGGTGTATGTAAACAAGCAACTGGCCAGTAGCAGGGGGACCGCTAGGGACAGGGACAGTGAGAGCATATTGGCTTCATGAGCTGTAGCTCAGATCCGTATCAGCTACAGCCATGCGGGAGGAGGGCTCCACACCCAAAGTCTAAGGCACGGGAAGTTGGAGAATCAGGTCCTGCAACAAAGGGCCAACAAAGTAATACAATGAAAAATATTCAAAAAGTAATACAAACAGGCCTGGCACTAACAAATGTGTTGGAGGGAGATGTGTGAATGCTGATAAAAGCTTTTATTTTTTCCAGACTATCACATTATGCCAAAAGGTATGCCGGAGGGGGACGGGAGCGGGGAGCTGTGTCTGCAACTAGAGCGAGAGGTAGCAGTTATCTGCACTAATGTGGCAGGAGATAGCCTATGAGAGGTGCTCGGAGGGGGGGGAGCGCATAAAGGTAATGAGGAGACAGACTTCCAACTCTGGCATTTCGTCCCTGCTCAATTCAGTTTATGTCATCGTTATTGTTCTAAGTTCATGTTAAATGTTACAATGCTACACACACACACACACACACACACACACACACACACACACACACACCAAACAAGGTGGTATGAAACAAGAAAGGTCAGAGGAAAAGGGACTATTGCAGCATGGGAGGAACACTGAGAATATCTTGGTTCTAGGACAGAGTCTAATGGGGGAACCCTCCCCCAGAGCTGGGAAAGGTGCTAAGTTAGATGGATATACTTTCAGTGTGTACCTTGAATGTTCAGGGCATTTCCTTCCCTATTAAAAGAAAAAAGCTTCGGACTGTACTCAACAGACAAAAACTCAGATTGCCATGCTCCAGGAAACACTCACTGGAAAGGAACATAATATGGTGGTTACAGACTGGGTGGGACAGTGTTATGAGGCCTTCTTTAAAGGACACAAAAGGGAGAGGGTAACTATTCTGTTTCACAAGAATCTCCGCTTCATTAAGAAGAGAATGCTAACAGACCCTAGGGAAGGACACCACGTTTTTGTGCAGGGTGCAATCTGTGTGAAGAAGGTCACCCTGGGAAACATATATGTTCCTGCATCCCATGATCCAGTGTTTTATGAGCAAATGCTCTCCCTTCTCCAAAGGGATCAGTTCCCCAGTTTAATCCTTGGAGGCGACTTCAACTGCACCTTGGACCCAAGTTTGGACAGGTCAGCAAGGGCTGTGAGACTATAGCTGGCGGTAGCATGATGGGATCAGAGCCTGGTTGAACTTGACCTTCTAGACACCTGAAGGGAGGTGAATCCTGGCACAAGAGAGTACACTTTTTACTCCATTCCACATGGATCGTGCTTCCACATTGACTACCTAATGTCTCCCTGAGCCTGGTACCACAGAGTACAGAGAACACAAATAAGTCCAATAATACTCTCAGACCATGCCAGGGTGATGGTGACTCTCAGGTTGGGGTTGGCGTGTCAGAAACAATGGAGTTGGGGCTTTCCCACCTATATACTAACAAATGAACAATTCAGAGAGTACCGGAAAGAACAATGACAGATCTATGTGGGTACAAATGCTGCCACTGCGCCTTACTTTGAGAAGCAGGCAAGACCTTTATTGAGGGGTGGGGGTGGGGTGGCATTCATGGCAGCGAAGTGTAAAAAGAAACTGAAACAGCTCAGGGACCTTGAGATGGTCAAGGAGCTGGAACGGAAAGCACACAATGACCCGTAGGAGGAAACACCCAACCTTCTTAATGCTAGGTAAGCAGTAACCAGGGTACTGAGTGAGGAGCTAATACAGCATTATTCTAGGCTAATCAGCACTTTTATGAGTGGGGGAACAAACCTAGCTTGGTAATAGCCAGGCTGGTGAAAGGCAGGAGGAAACCCAATGCTATCTCAATTACTAAGGGGAGGGGAAAACTTGAACAATTGTACACAAGAAATACAGAGCTGCTTTGTTGACGTTCATGGGAAATTGTATTACCCTGAATGTATGGGCAAGGAATGGGAAGCAATTCCCTTCTTAGAGAAGCTGAAACCTACCTAGGGTGACCCCAGAACAATTGCAGGAGCTGGAAAAGCCAATTACACAGGGAGATCCGAGAGGCGGCGACTAGTTTCACCAGGAGAAAAGCTGTGGGTCACAATGGGTTATCAATAGAGTACTACAGGATGGTGGGTAAACAGTCTGGAAGCATATACACAAGATGTTTCAGGAGGTTAGGGAGCCAAGGGAGTTACTGGGTGCCTGAAGATGGCCACCATTACGGTGATCCATATGGAGGGCAAGGACCCCACAGAGTGTGGGATGTATAGGCCCATTTCACTGTTGAACTGCAATGTGAAGGTGCTAGCCCACAGGTTAGAGCCAATTCTACCCCTACTGGTAGACAGAGATCAAACAGGTTGTATTAAAGGCGCCACTCCTACCATAATCTGAGATGCCTGTTAAATGTGATCCGGGGAGGGGGGTGCTCAGCATCCGGGGTTGGTAAGTGTGCTCTCCCTGGACACAGAGAAAGCCTTTGATAGGATGGCTATTCTTTCTGGGTCCTTGACACATTTTGTCTAGGGGAGCAGTTTATAGGGACAATCAGGCTGCCATATCAAAGCCCAAAGGTAACTATACTGATGAACAGGGAATTGTCACAGGAATTCAAGCTGGGACAAATCACAAGACAGGGCTGCCCCCTCTTGCCACTTCTTTTCACCCTGGCAATAGAGCTCCTATCACAGATGATCAGGGCAGAGCAGCAAGTGAAAGGCATGGGTGGTGGGGGGGGGGGGCTGAGGGGAACAGCATAAAATTTTGATCTACACAGATGACCTTCTGCTTTTCTTGATTCAGCCTAGAACACCCATCCCAGCACTGACAGAAATTATTAAAACCTCTGCCAGGTTTTCAGGTTACAAGATATATTTTGAGAAATCTGAACGGTTTCGAGTAGGGGGAGTGAATGCAAGAGAACTGGAAGGACTGAAGTATAAGTGGGTACCATTTTAATATCTCTTTATAGCATTAACTACAAACCCCTGCTCTCAGTCATTAAGGCGGACCCACTGTGGTGGAGGGGACTCCCCATATCACAGTTGGGCAGAATAAATCTAATTAAAAGGAATGTTCTTCCAAGGGTATTGTACTCTGCTCACATGTTACCTATGGTCTAAAGAATTAGGACCTCCACACTCTAGAAAAAATGTTGCTTGGACTTGGTGAGAAGGAAACCAAGGACAAGTCTTGCAAAACTTGAAAGGCAAGACTGGGCAGAAAGAGTTCAGATTTCCAGACTTTGCCAAATATCACCTGGCGACGTAGGCCAGAATTCTGCCAGACTGGGTTGGGGGGACAAAGGAGTGAAATGGATCTCAACAGAGAGAGAGGGAGAAGCCCCCCACCTGATGACAGCCTATTTAAATCAGGGGGAATTGAGAGCTTTCAAACCATCAGGGACAGAAAAAAGAGCTAGTAAAGTTGCTTTTGGAAGCATGGTGTAAGATCAAGTGCCATATGGAAATACATAGAAAATACTGGTTGGGACACCATGCAGAACCAGTCTGTGTTGACACAGACCTCAAGAGCGAGGCCCAAGAGTCATAATGTAATCAGGACTTCAAAGCGCAGCACATTCTGGTTCTGCATTTGGCTGCTCGACCAGTATTTTTTTTTTTATAATTAAGTACACTTTATTGTTTTTCAAAAATATTAACAACATAAACATGTTATCATACAAACAAAACAATAAGAAAATATTAATAAAAATAAACCAACAGAAACAAATATACCCCTTTAAATAATAACCCCCTCAAAATCCTGCCTACATGAGTGCTGCTTACACCAAAAGAAAAAAACAACACAAAAGATTCAATAATGATACAAGAAGAAAAGTTAAAAACCACCATGTTTGAAACAGCGTCCTCCACAAAGTTAAATTAAAGCGTTATTAACCAAGCATATAATACACCCCCATTTAGACAGGATTGATGTCTGTGTATTATACTAGTAATATGCAATTCAGTGTTTCAGGCGCTAAGAACTTCAGCATACCACTCAGACAATGATGGGAGTTTAGCAAGCATCCAATAGTGTACCAGATAAAAAAATTTCTCACCTTAGTAATGTTGTTTCTTCTAATGGAGTCTTGCTATATTATGGCATATGCAGTGAGTCCCAACCTTCGAACTGCTCCGGAGGTGAAAGAGTTAACTTTCCATGCCAGGCATGGAACTTTGAGCACGAGCTCGGTTGAAAACTCTGTCTGTTGTTCTTCAAACTCAAACTGTCAGATCTTTATGACAAAACTCACTAAGGTTCTGTGTGGAAGCTGTAAACCCACACTAGCCAACCGGCTATTAAATATAAAACACATTTGGTCCCAAAACAAAGACTCAAGTCAGAAAATCCAAAAATGAAAAACACACACCCAATCACCCCAAAAAGGAGGGTGAAAAACAAAGGTGAGCATCTACTAAGTACCACTGCACTGCCCACCCACATCCCAAAAGCAGAGGTTCTAAGAGGGCGTAGGAGGAGGTCATAATATAGCAAGACTGCATTAGAAGAAACAACATTACTAAGGTGAGTAATTTTTTCTTCAAACAACATGAAGTCTTGCTATATTACATATGCAGACTACACAGCAGTACTCTCCATGGAGGAGGGCAGAAACCTACTTAGGAATAGGCTCTGAAGCACAGCTGTGTTAAACCGAGCATCACTCCTAGCCTGGATGTCCAGGGAGTAATGCTTGGTAAAAATGAACTGTTTTCCAGGTAGCTGCTTGACATATCTCTAGATAGGGATGTCCTGGCAGCAGCCAGAGACACAGCTGTACTCTCTGGTAGAGGAGCCCTCAGGCCTGAGGGAGGAACCTACCCAGTTTTTCATAGCAAAATTGGATACAAGAGACAATCCACCTGGCAATGGATCTTTAGTGGCAGGTTTCTTTACCAACCTCACCATAAGTGAGGAACAGTTGGAGGAATCAAACCCAGACCCTTGCACGCTCTATATAGTAACTAAGGGCTCTTTGACATCTAACTGTGCAGTCTCTCTCTCGCCAGAGGAGAAATGGTCAGTGAAGTACACAGGGAGAGACACAGATTGATTAAGGTAGAAGTCTGAAACCACCTTAGGCAAGAACTTTCTGTTAGTCCTGAGGACCACCTTATCTCTGTGAAAGGAGATAAAATCAGGCTCCACTGACAATGCTTGTAATTCACTTATGCACCTGGCAGAAGTGATGGCTACCAAAAACACAGTTTTCCAAGTCAAGTACTTAAGCTCTGCTGAAGACAATGGCTCAAAAGGGGGTTGCATAAGCTGGGCAATGCAAATATTAAGATTCAGGCAGGCTCTGAATGGGGGTTGGTGTGAAGCAAACCCTTGAAAACTCTGGAGAATACAGATGAGCTGAAAGAGAAGAGGGTTTACCTGCTGATAAGAAAGCAGACACGGCTGCCAGGTGCACTTTTAGGTAGCTGGTCTCAGCCCCAGGGTATTCAAATGCACCATATAATCCAGGACTGTGGGTAAGTCAGCAGATTCTGGGAGATATGCTTGTCAGAGCACCATATGGAAAATCTTTTCCATTTGGAATTATAAGTAGCTCTGGTGGAAGACTTCCTAGAAGCCTTCAAGATATCCAATACACCTTATGAGAGGTGTAGGTCAGCAACTCTAACTCTTCAAGAGCCAGGCCTTGAGATTGAGAGATTTGAGGTCTGGTACCAAACCTCCCCTGAGCACAGGTTAACAGGTTGTGATTCCTGGAGAACAGGGAAGGTGGACTGCTAAGGACATAAGGAGTGGGTACCAGGGCTGTCTGGCCCAATCTGGAGCAATCAGGATCATCTTGCAGGGTTAAGATCTGATTTTGACTAGCGCCTTGAACGGAAGAGGGAAGGGGGGAAAAGCATAGAGAAACTTCCCTTCCCAACTGAGAAGGAAGGCATCCAGAGGGACTGAGCCCAACACTGGGGGCCTGCAGCAAAAAAGGGGAAGTTGGTGATTGTCTGGGGCTGCAAAAAGATCTATCTGGCAAATACTACCTCCAGTACTAGCGGATCCAGTGACCATTCGTGATGGCCCTAGGAAATCCTGCTGAGAGCATCTGCCAGGACATTGTCCTTGCCTGGGAGGTGAAATGCAATAAGGAAGGTGTTCAGAGAGTAAACCAGAGACCACAACTTCATTGCTTCAGTGCACAAGGCCGTACACTGAGTGCCCCCTTGCTTGTTGATGTACCTCATTGTGGTGGTATTGTCTGTTCTGACCTGAACAACTTTGTTCTGAACAGATCTGGAAAAAACTTGAAGTGCTAGAAAAACTGCTCTGAGTTCCAACAGATTGATGCGGAGCACAGATTCCTGAGGGGACCACAATCCCTGGGTAGTGAGGTCGCCCATGCGAGCTCCCAACCCCAAGAGGGATGCATCTGTAGTAAGGATTAAGGAGTGAGACTGAGGGGCGAAGGGGACCCCCTGTCTCAGATTGCTCTGGTCCTGCCACCACTGAAGGGCTTGTTTCAGGGTTCGAGTCACTGGGATCAATTTGGATAGAGGGTCTCTCCTTTGAGACCAAAAGGCTCTCAAATGGAACTGGATGTCCCTCATCTGAAATCTTGCTCTCTGCACCACTGCTGTAGAAGCAGCCATGAGCCCCAGGAGCTGCAGAAAATGCCTTGCTGGTCGAGAGACGTGCAGGGTGAAAGAGAAGGCCAGAGAGACCAGGGTCCTTACTCTTTCCAGAGGAAGGAAGGCTCTGGCCTCTTTTGTGTTCAGTTCTGCATCTATGAAGGTGAGAACCTGGACAGGCTCTAGAACTGACTTTGGAAGATTGAGAAGGTAACCTAGAGATGTGAGCAGTTGCTGAGTTACCTGAAGATGTAATTTGACTTGGTCTGGAGACTGGCCTACTATGAGCCAGTTGTCCAGGTAAGGAAAGATGGTAATCTTTTGCCTTCTTAAGTGGGCAACTGCTACTGCCAGGCATTTTGTGAATAACCCTCGGGGCAGAGGTGAGGCCGAAGGGCATTGCTCTGAACTGGTAATGGCCTGAGGGCAGTTCAAATCTGAGGTACTTTCAATGGGAGCTTCTGATAAGAACATGGAAGTAGGCATCCTTGAGGTCCAGGGATGCTAGCCAGTCCCCTGGCCTTAGAGAGGGTAAAATAATTCCCAGTCACCATTTTGAATTTTGGTTTTAAAAGGTGATTGTTTAGGTATCTGAGATCCAAGATGGGCCGCCATTCTCCTGTCTTTTTTGGGGTAAGGAAGTACCTGGAGTACAACCCTTTGCCCTGGTGTAGGGGTGGAACCCTTTCCACAGCTCTGAGAGCCAGGAGGGTAGAAACTTCTGTCTCTAGGGCAAGTGCCTCTGATGGATTTGCAGGTGGAAAGGACCTGGTTCTCATCTTTGGAAATTTTTTGAAGCTGAGAACCAGTCCCTGGCTTACTACTTCCAGGACCCACTTGTCTGATGTTAAAGACATCCAGTCCTGACAAAGTAAGCCAGCCTACCCCCTACAGGTAGTGGAGAATCGGCCCTGGTCACCCCATCAGGGTGCCTGCTTGGCAGGGGCTTTAGACTGAGGGGTAGAAGCAGGTCTGCTCGTACCCCATCTGCCTCTCCCTCTAAAGAACCCCTCTGGGCGTAAGCTGAAGAGGAGGCCTGGGCTTGGTAAAAAGGCCTATGAAAAGGCCTGCCCCTGCCCCTGGAAGGCTGCCTTTGAGGAGTGGCCTGCCTTTCCTTGGCCTGTGCACTTCTATAGGTGGTCCTATACTCATCCATTTTTCATGTAATTCTCTGTCTGCTCCCCAAACAGAGAATTACCCACAACAGGAAAATCCATGGCCTTAGTCTGGGTATCCTGTGACAGGCTAGTACATCTGAGCCAAGCCATTCTTCAAGTGCCACAGATGTAGCCATGACTCTTGATGACACATCATTAGAGTCCACTGCAGCATGGAATTGCACCTTAGATGCCTCAATACCATCAGCAGCCACCTGCTCCAGCTCCTTGGCAAGCTGGCCAGGGACCTGTTTTGCTAGAGCCATAACAGTATCCCATCTGGATTTCTGGTATCCAGCAACATACACCATATAATTTGCCTGTCTGAGTCCCAAGGATGATGCCATGTACTGTTTCTTTGCCATGGCATCAATCCTCCTGGAGTCCTTGTCAGGGGGTGTGTGAAGCCAAGGGAATATTTGCCTTGTCACAGGCTGCAGCCTGCACTACCCAACATGGCTGCATTGTTGTGTAAGGAACTCTGTATTAGAGCCTGACAATGTGTACCTCTTGTCCATTCTTTTATCCACAGGAGGTATAGTGTGAGGAATTTTAAAATTTTTACTGTCTGTTTCCCAAAAATTTATGCAAAGGAATAGACAATCTCCTAGACTCTGGGATATCCATCATTTCTACATAGTCAGGCTCCTCTTGATCATCCACAGCTTCCTCCATAGGGAGCTGGAGGGTTTCAGCCACTTTTTTATAAAACATAAAATGAGAGGGGGACTCAGAAAGCCTAGGGGGAGACACTCCTGAAGGTCTGTCTGGGGAGATGTCCGGTTCAATGGGCACATCCAGACTTTCAAATCCACATTCACTCTCCTCTGGTTCATAAAATTCCTCTAAATCATATTCTTGAACCGGTGAAACCAACCGAACCGTATGCTTACCTGATGGTGCCGGTTCGGTCGGAACCGGGGAAAGCGACTGGACAATTTTAATAGCTTTGACTATTTCTTCAGCGGCACCATCAGGTAAGCATACGGGAGCAAATGCCTTTTCCAAATCAAGTGATGGGTCTAGGTGGTTCTTAATAACCTCCCAAAAAGTAGCAGCCTTCTCCCAGGACCATAAAATAAGAAAAAAAGAGATCCAAAATCACAAAGAAGATGGCGGCCGTGCTGGGCTGAGCGTCAAAAGTAGCAGCAGTCTGAGTCTGATTTTGTCGTTTTACTGTTTTATTGTTTCATCGCCTTTTCTGTCCATTTTATTTTATTTATGTCTGCTCTTTCAGGTAGCAATGAATTAGAGTGAGTTTAAGGTCACGAGTTGTCAGGGAAAATATAGTGAGGTAGTTAGTGTGTTTGTGTTTTCTGGGCAAAATTGGAGGACGCCAGTGTTCCGACTACTAAGTTTGGATTAGTGAGGTAGAAGACGCTGAAGGCATCAATGTTTTCTTGCTATTACAGCTCCGTTAAAATCGACTAATATTTGTGGACTATTACACCAGAGGCGCAGGGTTTTCTGGTGTTATTTCTTATTTTGAAGCCCAAGTCAAGCCCTATCTGTCCATTCTGGATTATCTGTTTGGGGAGTCCTGAGTGAATTTGAGTTTGTAGAGCCTGGAAGGAGTTTGCGGAGGTCTGGAGGAGTCATTGTTACAGGCCGTTGTGAGGAGTCTGCAGCTTGATAGAGTGGCACCACTTAGAAGCCTTGCCATGTTGGGTAAATCAAGGGCCTGCTGACTGAGGATTCGTTGGACTTTTCTGGGACTTATTGAGACCTGTTCTCCGCTCGGGGGGTGATCGCCCTGTCCTAGTTTCCCAAGGGGGTTTCTGAGGTGTCGGCTGGAGGGTTGATACCTACAGAAGTTCCCTGAAGGCTACCTGGGGTGCCCATTGGAGGACAGGCAAGACTGCTATAATTGCTGATCTCGTTGGTACAACTGACCTGGCTTGCATCACCAAGACCTGGCTGGATGGACATGCTGGCCCAGTATTGGAATCAGCAGTTCCAGCCGGGTACTTGGTGATGCACTGTTCGAGGAAGGATCGTGGGGGGGGATAGCCATTTGTTTTAAGTCAGGACTGGGCCTTGTAGACACCCCAGTGGGGATGACTGTGGTGAGCTACCCAATTGCCAATCCATATTTGTAGATATAATTCTGTTGTATATATATTTTTTTATGTAATTCTGTGAATATGTATATGTATGTGCCACAAGAAATGCCAGTGTTAATACAAAGACAACTAGGAAGAGACAGAGACTGGATCTCTGTTAAAAGGGGTTTGACCTTCCTTTGACCTGAAGGCCAGCTTGCTTGCCAGGAAACTGACATGTTATTGTCAAATGCTTGGGGACAGCTTATCTAAGGGTATTCCCCTAAGTTAACTAACCAAGGGAAACAGAGATGATAAAATCAGCTTGTATAGTCATAAACCTTACAGGATCTTCCTTGGAACTAATTGAAGGAAGCCAGTTTAAAAGCTCAGGATGTTTTAGCCAGGATTTGAGCAGCAAATGACCATTCTGACAGGATATTGTGAATTATATCTTATGGGTGCCAACTGTCTACAGGGGACTTCAACAGGCTTAAACTCTGAATGTCATATCCATGTTAATTATATGTCTCAGGACTGTGATAGTTTTGGAATTTTAGGAAACAGCAGAACAGGGACATCTCCTGGCTAAACGGAGCAGTTGCTCTGGGGGAATTAGACCACTTCTTTAGAACTGGGAATAACTGATTACACTGCAAGTTACAGATAGTATTTAAAGCCCCAGCTCAGGGCATTTGAACTCCACCTGACATACAAGCAGCCAAACTGCTGAGGCTCAGTCTCTGCGCACACTTTTCATTTGGACTTCGCCTGACACACAAGGAACACAATTGCTTCCAAGACTGACGAAACTGAACTTTAAGTTATTGTTCTGGACTTCAAGTTTCTATGAATTCCAAGCAGACTTCAGTTATCAGTCATGGTGCATTTTCATGTATATTTTTCTATTTTTTTCTGTATTCTGTGAACAAATTAGTGTTTTTTTAGTTGTAACTGTATGATTGTTATTTAAGTATTTTAGTAAAAACATTTGTTTTTCTAAAGAAAATCTGCATGAGCGAGATTTCTATAATTTGTGTGTGAATTGTGGGACAGTATTTATAATCTGTAATTAAACTGTTAATTGTTAAAAGGGATGTTACCATAAGCAACCAAATCGAGCAAGGGTCTGTAAGGGACAGCTGGATAAAGATAGGGAGAATACGAAAATCTCAAGGATGAGTCTGGAGAGGTTTGAACCTGCTTATTGCATGCCCATGGGAGAAGACCAAATCAGGTTTTACAAGGTTACCCTGAAGAGATTGTAATGTCTGGGTCATCCCCGTTTGTGTAGTAGCCAAGCAGGGTTTCATATTTTGTTACAAGACTTGAGACTCATATTTTGCCCTTATCCAGAGTTTAGAGAGACACCCTGGGTCCTCATGGCAGAGATGTAATTGTGACCTCAGCGAGCAGTCTAAAACGACATAAGGAGAGTAGCCCTGTCCCCACTCCATCATGGACTGCACTTAGGGGTGAGCACTGTGAGCTCAGTGGACCTGACCCCCAGGAGTGGGTTTGTGACAGTGACCAGATCTTTTGACTGTATCGTGGGAGCAGGTGTAGGTTGCAGGATACATCTCATCTACCGTCCAGGGGTGAGAAGGAGTTCCTGCAGGAAGTCGTGGACTTCACTGTCGACATGGTGCTGGACTCCCCCAGACGGTTAATTCTGGGGGATTTTAATGCCTGGGTCGATGATAAACTCTCGCAATTTGGTCAGGACTTCCTCCAACTTATGAACTCGCTGGGCCTCTGCTACCCATAGTCATGGTCACTCATTGGATCTGGTCTTCCTACTGGGGATGGAGACCCCCAATCTGGTGGTGGAACTAGTTGGATGGTCAGACCATCATACCATAAGGTTCAGTTGGCTCCCCCTAATAGACCTGCCCCTACAGAGATGGTCCAGTACCGCCCTTTAAAGGGTTTGAGCCCTGATAGTCTTATGGTGGTACTGAACCTATCAGATACGTCGAGTGTTAGCGGAAACCCAGGGGATCTGGTACTTGCCTATAATAAGGCAGTGACAGTGGCCCTGGACTCCCTAGCTCCTGTCCGTGTTCGCCTCTTCACTCTTCGCCTCAAGTCCCCCTGGTCTGCTGGGACTTTGAAGGAGTTGAGATGAGGAGGATGAAGGTTGCAGCAACACTGATGGAAATCTTGCCTGGTTGATGACTAACTTAGATTGATGGTCCATTATAAAGACTACCAATTGACAATCTCCCATAAGAAGGCAGAATTCCTGTCCAGGGAGACTGCCACTGTGCAAAATCAACTGGCTTGTCTCTTCCAGACCATTGGCAGATTGTGCAATCTAGTCTGTCTTCAGTCTCGGGGAGCATTTTCACAGACTAAGTGTGATGAGTTTGCTCGTTGTTTTGCAGATGAGGTTGCTACCATCAGGTCAGAGATCCACTCAGCGCCTTCCATTGGGCTTTGTGGAGGTCGGCAGGAGGTTGCAAGTGCTTGGTTTGTCTGGTCTGACTTTAGACAGTTGGACATTGTGCGGATCATCCAGGGTATTTATTTATTTATTTAGTTTTTGTTGACCGGGTAAGTGCACTAGACAATGCACCCAACCTATTGTAGTTTGGACCCAGGCCCAATGCGCCTCCTTGTGGGGTGCGTTGAGGTCACTGGTCTGGTCCTGGCTGAGATAGTCCAGAGTTCATTGGAGACAGGGGTGTTTCCTGACCCCCTGAAGGAGGCGGTAGTGGTACCCCTCCTTAAAAAATCCCCACTCAACCCTGACTGCTTAGTAAACTACAGGCCTGTCTCTAACCTGCCCTATGTGGGCAAGGTTACTGAGAAGGTGGCTGCGGTGCAGCTGGATGACCATTTAGTTATCCATGATGTCTATGATCCTCTCCAGTCTGGATTTAGGAAGAGGCACAGTACCAAGACTGTGCTTGTTCAGGCACTTAATGATCTCCTGATAGCGAAGGATCGAGGGAGTCATTCCATCTTAGTTCTCCTCGATCTCTCTGCAGCATTTGACACTGTGGACCATGATGTATTGTTGGAACCCCTGTGGTTGTTCTGTGGACTGTCTGGTACAGTCCTCAGATGGTTTCAATCTTTCCTCATGGGCAGAACTCAGAGAGTGGTATCAGGGATTTATTCCTCTGCCCCTCTCCCCTTGTCCTGTGGGGTCCCACAGGGTTCTGTACTATCACCCATGTTGTTCGCAGTGTATATGCTGCCATGAGGAGACTTTATAAGGTGGTATGGGCTGAGTTTTCACTGTTATGCAGATGATATTCAGCTCTACATGTCCTTTGTGCCCGAGCAGAGTGGAGCTATCTCGGTCTTTAATAGCTGCCTCTCTGAGATCCAGGGCTTTATGAGTGCCAGCTTGCTGAACCCTGACAAAACTGAGGTGTTGGTGCTGGATCCAGGATGCTGGGGTTTGGGGTTGTTGGCTGGTCAACCATCTGGGCTTTGGCGCGGGGTAGCCAGCTGCTTACCTCTGACTAGGTGCGAAATCTGGGCGTGGTTTTCGACAGCAGCAAGACATTAAAATCTCAGGTGTCTGTTGTTGTAAAATCCTCTTTTTTTATCATCTGAGGAACATTGCCCAGATTAAGCACCTGGTCCCACTCGGTGACCCTCCAACCCTGGTCCATGCCTTTGTGTTACATTACCTGCAATGAATTTTCTGTCCAAATTTGGCCTCTTTACTCCTTGGAAGAAATCCAGGCATTGGATCAAACTACTGGCTATAGTTTGGCACTCCAGTTATTGGAAAACGCTGACAATGATTTGCTAATCCTTCCATAAAATGTATCTGCAGTCCAAATTAGCACTTTTTATTCCTTGGAAGAGATTCAAGCAATGGAGCAGACTGCTGACATTAGTTTGCTTATTCAGCCATGGGGGAGACTATTGGAGATAGTTTATCATTCCAACAAACTACTAACAGTGCTTTGGGGCAGCAGAGTACTGCTGCTGGACCACTTGCTGAAAATACCCTGGAAGAATACTGAGATTAATGAACTATATTCTGCTAACTGCATTTTGCTTTCTCTGTAATGTAACAAATATAATCTAAGTCATAGATATTTTAACTACAGAGTACTGTATATCTTTAAGATAGATAAGGTTTTGTAGCCAAACTATTTTTTTTTTTACTGCATTTTGCTTCTCTGCGGGTACCTTTAAGATAGATGAGGTTTTGTAACCAAGTTATTTTTTTTTGTTGAGCTAATAAATTTAGAAGGTCAAGTTTAGACAGCTTATCTATGAAAAAACATAGCATGTTAAAAACATAGCATGTAAGTAGCATAGCATTAATTCCTCTGCTGCTTTAAGACCCAGTTGCCTGACAAGACAGGTGTTGTGATTTCAGGGTCGTGACTTAATTAAAACACATAAATTATGGGGCCAAGACTTAAATTGTCAGCTGGTATTATAGTATAAAAAACAGTTGCAGGGGTGCATCTGTAATGTACAGAAACATTGCATTGCTGTAATAAAGCTGGGAACCTAAGCTGACAAAAAAGGCTGAACTTCTCCTATACAAGTTACCTTTGAAACACAAGAAGTAAGGAGTCTTTTCTTCAGATAGTCGGCTCGGCAATTGGACCAGCTGCAGACTGAAAACATCTCTTAGGGTTTCTTTATCTGAGAGCTGGTTTGAACTAAAGGTGGTATGGTAAGCCAACTGCATGTTTTCCTGATTTTATTAAAGCAGGACAGGGTTACTTAAAATATTTCTCTGTATTTTTCTGTTTGTAAGGAAATACATTTCTATTCCCTGTTGTGATAATTTGCATGTTAATTCATTCTGCATGAGTTGCTGTCAGTAAAATTTGCTTTAATAAAAATTAATTGCTTAGAAAAGGATATGACTAATCACTTTATAGTTTTAGAGAATAAATTAACTGTCTGTCACGCAAAGGATAGAGATTTCTATGACTACTGCTATATTGGGCACTTGGAGATACTAAATAACCACAGAGGCTTATAAACATGCATTGATTTGTACAGCTCCTAATTGTCCTGTCTCAATTCACAGAATAGTTGGTTGGTGTAAACTAAACTCTGAGACAGAAGCTGCTGGGGCATGTGAAATATATAATTGCCTGAGACATGGCAATACAGATTTAAATTGTGTCGTTGTTAAGAGTTTTTGCACAGACAGGAAAAGACCATTTTCCCTCTCCATTTATACACAGACTTAAGAACCAGTGAGATTTTGTTGAGTTTAGCGTGTACTCACACAAGGGTAAAATACTTCTAATCAGTTAATAAGATCAGGACATTATAGAGCAGGGGATATTATAGGCTCAGAACATCATGAACAACCAGCCTTTTGTATAGCAACTCCATTGAGGTTATACCCTAACATAAATCAATTATTGGCTATGTCTGTTACTCCTGAAGGTCTTGGGAATCAGGAAACTGACTCATGTACACAGAGAAAGCTTAAAGAGCCATGCCCTAGAAACAGCACCAAACCTGGACAGAACAGTGCCCTCCCGCTTTGACTACTGTAACGCCCTTTACCTACAGCTACCGGGGGCTGATATTCGCTGATTGCAGCAAGTGCAGAACGCAGCAGCCAGGTTGCTGACTGGCTTACCAAGATCTTTCCATATCACGCCTGTGCTCCGCGGCCTGCACTGGCTGCCTGTTTATTGGCAGATCACCTTCAAGGTCAGGTTACTGACCTATAAGGCCCTACACAGACAAGGACTACATTACTTGCAAGATCTTTTCTGCCCCTAACGCCCCCGCCACTCAGTCCATTCCTCCACTGAGGGATTGCTAGAGGTTCCCAGGGTTTGACTTCAGACATCTGGGGCCCATTCTTTTAGTTTTGTGTCCCCTTCCCTGTGGGACTCTCTACCTTGTCAGATTAGAGATTGCCTGACTGTTAAGAGTTTTAAATCTGCTCTCAAAATGCATCTTTTTTAGTTTGGGAGGTGTTAGGGTGTATTAGTAGGGGTATCACAAGTCATAAGAGGGAGGTAATAATCCCTCTTTACAAGACACTGGTTAGGCTCCATCTGGAGTACTGCTTGCAGTATTGGAGGCCACACCTTCACAAGGACATTAACCAAATTGAGGCAGTCCAGAGAAGGGCAACCAAAATGGTGCAGGGACTGCATCAGAATACATACGAGGACAGATTAACAGAGCTCAATATGTATACCCTTGAGCAAAGGAGGGAGAGAGGTGATATGATTGAGGCATTCAAACACCTTAAGGGCATTAACAAGGTGAAAGAGTCTAACATGTTTAAATATAAGAAAAATAGCAGGACAAGAGGACACAGCATGAGATTAGAGGGGGGCCGATTAAGGGGGAATGTGAGGAAATTCTTTTTCACAGAAAGGGTGGTGGATGCATGGAATGGCCTACCTCAAGAAGTGGTGGCTATGAATACAGTGCAGGGCTTCAAACAGGCATGGGATAGGCATAAGGGAGCAATACAAATGAGTTTGAATAGATAGGCCACGGACAGAGCAAAGGCCGATGGCACATTTATAAGATAGAAAAAGAAATGGGCAGACTGGATGGACCTTGCGGTCCTTATCTGCCGTCAACTTCTATGTTTCTATGTTTGGCTTTTCCTGAACTAGTTTAGTCTGCCATTTTATTGTACTGATCACAATGGGGGGGTGAGATACTGACCACAACAAAAATGGAAAGGGAGCTGGGGGGTAGTCATAGCAGATGACCTAAAGGTGGGCCAGCAATGTGAGAAGGCAGTAAGGAGGGCTGGGGGGATACTGGGATGCATAGGGAGAGGCATCACCAGTAGAAAACAGGAAGTTGTTGGCCCTCTGTACAGACAGTTGGTAAGACCACATCTGGAGTACTGTGTACAGTTCTGGAGACCCCGTCTCCGCAAAGACATAGACAGGGTGGAGGCTGTCCAGAGGAGGGCAACCAAAATGGTGCAGGATCTGCACCAGAAGACATATGAAGAAAGACTAAAGGAGATTAAGATGTATAGCCTCACGGAAAGGAGGGAGAGGGGGCCAGTCACAAAGGAAGAAAGAGACTTGGGCATCATCATCACCGATGACCTGAAATCATCCAAGCAGACCTCTAAAGCAGTAGGTAAGGCTAGGGAGATCTTAGGGTGTATTAGCAAGGGTATCAAGTCGTAAGAGGGAGGTAATAATCCCTCTTTACAAGACACTGGTTAGGCCCCATCTGGAGTACTGCATGCAGTACTGGAGGCCACACCTTCACAAGGACATTAACCAAACTGAGGCAGTCCAGAGAAGGGCAACCAAAATGGTGCAGGGACTGGATCAGAAGACATATGAGGACAGATTTACGGAGCTCAATATGTATACCCTTGAGCAAAGCAGGGAGAGAGGTGATATGATCGAAACATTCAAACACCTTAAGGGCATTAACAAGGTGAAAGAGTCGAACATGTTTAAATATAAGAAAAATAGCAGGACAAGAGGATACAGCATGAGATTAGAGGGAGGCCGATTAAGGGGCAATGTGAGGAAATTCTTTTTCACAGAAAGGGTGGTGGATGCATGGAACAGTCTCCCTCAGGAAGTGGTGGCTATGAATACAGTGCAGGGCTTCAAAAAGGCATGGGATAGGCATAAGGGAGCAATACAGATGAGTACGAATACATAGGCCACTGACAGAGCAAAGGCTGATGGCACGTTCATAAGGTAGAAAAAGAAATGGGCACACTGGATGGGCCTTGCAGTCCTTTTCTGCCGTCAACTTCTATGTTTCTATGTAAGGAAGTTAACAAAGTCCAAGAGGGTAGCATCTTTCAGAAAAAGAGATGTGGAAGAACAAGGGGGTACAATTTGAAGATAAAGGGGGGACAGCTCAGAGGTAATGTGAGGAAGTATTTCTTCACAGAGAGGGTTGTAGATGCATGTAACAACCTTCCTGAGGAGGTCGAAGAGTTAAAAACAGTGGGGGAATTCAAGAATGCATGGGACAGACATGAGACAATTCTAGTGGGGGGTAGGAGGAAGTAGGCTGTTGGTTAACTAGGATCTGCAGCTCATCTGTTAGGTAGGGAAAGGGGCAGACTAGGTGGGCCAAGCGGTCCTTATCTGCCATCAAATTCTATCTTTCCAGTTTTAAACATTTTTTGTATGTAAGTTAAGAGAGTTGGATTTTGTACAAGCGCTTTGATCTGCAAAGGAACTGTGCTTTTTGTAAATGAAATTTGATTTAATTTGATTTTAATAACTTTACACCTGAAACAGATGGGTTGATTCGGCCTCCCCATTTTACAAAGTCGCTGATGCGTAAAATAAAGATTATGTAAACTTTTAAATTGTAGCAACCTACAGAAATACTGTTTTAAGAATTTATAAATATCAGTCCAGACTCTGCCAGTCCCCAGGAGCCCAGTACAACTGAACAGCATTATGCCAAAAATAAATTCCCTTCTACCTTATTGGACTGGAATATCTTATATAACTGAGCAGTAGAATGGTGTGAGTCTGCAGCTAGAATCATTTCCTCAAAGGGATGCCAGACTGATTCATGCCATAGAGGTGGGCCTAAATAATCTGTCATCATCTGAGAAAGTTGCAAATACTTAAAATAATGTGCGGGCATCAAGCAAAATGTAGCTTGAAATGAATGCAAATCAAGGAGCCGATCATCAGAAGATGGCACATCTGCCATAAAACTTCAGCCAAGTGAAGGAATTCAGCAGAGACAGGGTTTCAAGCAATTTTAAAATTAGGATTAAGTAATAGTGGCTGGCCAACCAGTATATTTTATAGTGTATTTTTTTTTTTTTTTTTTTGAGAGTCGGAGATAGATGTTTTGTAACCATGTGCTCGTGTCAGTGTAAAGCGGGAGAATGGAAATCCGAGTCGCAGTAAATTCCTGAAAGGCAAGTTATGAAAAAAAAAATATCATTAAAAAAGTGTGGAGCTATCTGTGCCACCTTTTATTGTTCTGATCCATCTCATTTTCGAGTCTGTGCCCGGCTGTCACCCCCCCCCCCAGCCAGTGAATTTCGGATCAACTGGAATCTTACTGTACCTTAGAGGAGTAAGTACTACAATGTTCCAGAACCTTTGAACTGTGGTACAACAACATTTCAGCTAAGATGGGAATCCATGCAGAACAAGGGCCAACTATACACTGTAGATAGCTATTAATTGTTTATTGAGATTCTTTACAATAACAGTACAACTTTCACAGTGATTGATACCATCTCAGTTCCTGTCCACAGCCACGTGCTCCATGGATTACAGACTAAGGGAATAGGACTGAGAACACTGCATGAGCAATACAATGAATCAAATGATGCATGACTTTATTCCCACAAGGCAAAATAGCATGCCACTGCAATCAATGCATATAAAATAAAGCCAGGCAAACACATACTGACAAGGTTGCTCGTCCATGGGTACCCATATCAGGCTATCCAGAACCCCAACAAGACAAAGCAAACAAAGATCTATAACTAAAAGTATCGTGAAGCTATATAAAACATCATGAAACTGTTAAATAAACAAAAAATACAAAACTAAGAATGAACACAAGCGGGACCTTTGATCAAACATGGCTGCCTGAGAGGTTGTGTGCGAAGAAGTGGCTCTCCTTGGTCTACAGTATATTAGAACAGTTTCTAAACAAAAGGACATTGCTTTATCATTAGAGATTGTGGCACTAAAGACGTGGTGTTAGCCAGCCAGTGCAAATTAACTTAAAAAGCACTAAAACCGGGGCGATAGCTACTGAGTTGTGTTTTATTTTTATTTATTTCAATCTAGGATTACAATACCTCTGAGCTGAGGCTCTTTTACAAAGGTTCCACGTCAGCATGTGCAACAGTCATCATTTATAGTTACAAACATATAGTCATTGACTTACAGACATGTACTAACCAGTACAAAGACTTGAGCTATGAGCAAGACAAGGGAAGGGGGTGGTGGGGAAGTGAGGGTAGGAGATCAGGGGAAGGAGGTGCAGGTGGTAAGGGGGAGTATGGGAGGTGGTTGGGGCGGGAGCAGGAGTGGAGATACGGGGGAGAGGGTGGGAGACAGTGCAGCCAGGGGGCCTTGTCGAGGGCATTTACAGCTGGAACGGTGGAAATGTTAAGATGAACAATCGCAGGATACAAGCAGTGAGAGGCGCAGCTTGGACTTGAAGAGGCCGAGTGTTGGAGCGGTCGCTATGTCGCTGCCAAGAGAGCTGAGCCAGTTGGATGCCTAATAGGCGAATGATCTTTGTCCTTGGGTCGTGCGACATTGTAGGATATGTAGTAGATGGGAATTGGATCTCCTTGTAGTGACGCTCTATGTTCTAGGCTTAAGGAGGGCACAGACACCAGGTGGGCCAGACCCATTATAATTTTCTTGGCCGTGATGCAGGTTTGGTATTTTATGCGTTGTCCAGTTGAAGCCATCCAGATTGGGAATAAAGGTCACAAGTGTGGGTACGGCGATGTGAGCCAGTGATGAGATGATAGGCCTTATTCAGGGAGGTTGCGATACGTTTGAGAGCAGAGGTAGTTGCAGACCCATAAATTATAAGACCATAGTCTATGATGCTGACGATGGAGCTTTGGACGGCCACTGCCAGTGCTTCTGGGGTTAGGTGTTTCAGTGCCAGAATAATATGCCTAACCTCGCACTGGCAGACTTTGCAACATTACTGATATGTACAGCGTATTAGAGGTGGGGATCAAGGGTGATGCCGAGATACTTGAACGATTGTGTTTGCTCTAGGATGGCTCCTTGTTTGGTTGCAATGGAGAGGTGGAGTTGTTTGTTTTTGTTGTGGGGGCTGCAGAAGACCATAGACTTGTTTTTTTTCTGATTGAGAAGCAGTTTATGATTTAGAAACCAGGATTCGATGGAGGAGAAGGCCTGCTGAAGTTTATTTTGTAATTGGATTGGATCAGGGTCCGAGGTGAGGATGCTACTCTCACCCCAGGTAATTATCTACACAGACCTAAGGATGGCTATGTAGGGACGCAACCAGAAAAAAGACTTACCGATGCAGCATGCTTTGGACAAACCTCAGGGTAGAGGTAAAAAGGATAAAGACATTAATTTGTACCTTATGCAATTCAGGTCACTTGTTCCTATGACACCTTTGACTACAGTTGCAGCAGAATCCACAAAAGGACGACATTTCTCTTCAGATGACGTGCCAGTCAATGCTATAAGTATGAGGGATACCCGTCCCTTGAGTTATAGATTGCTCATCTCCCCACAGTTATTTCCCCCATCCCGTTAACACCGCTAGCAAAACAGCACACAAAGATGTTGGGCAACCTGAAGCAGCTGAAGGAGAATGCAGTGCATTCCGTAATGAACACAGCAGGCTTGGAGAAAGATTCATCCATGCCGAGGGTAACACCAGTTCCTGAGTGTAAGATGGAGGGGCCGACTATGCGAGGAACATTTCAGGCCAGTTGTTTGGATGCTGAGCTGGTCAGAGACATGGGGAATCAAAACATCGTCAGAATGGACTGTGAGCAGGTAAATGCACTAGAAATAACAGCAGCATCTGGGGAGCTGAATTCCCTCCAAGCCATTGCTTCAAAGGAGGTAAGACTTTTCGAGACAGATGGCCTAATAATGTAGGGGAACAGGACAATAGGAACTAATGGGTTTCTGCTGCTACATCCAGTGATGACTCGAATGCTCAATCTATCTCTGTCAGTACTCCTGCAAAAACGACAAATTCTTTCCACTACTGTTTTTCCCATTTGTTCTATGGTCGCCACTGGTGATATGTTGGGGGCACAAAAAATGGCTTGCACAAAGGCTAGTAATATTAATAACCTTATAGCAGCTCAGCAAACAAACGCTAGCTTTAAGGATCTAATTAGCTTACCTAGCACAACCGGAGAGGGGGACACTTTTTATACTACAGATTTTGGTCAAGAGTTAAATTTTAGATCCTCCTAGGACCCCCAAAATTCATCATGCCGATAGAATCAAATATAGTCTCCCAATCACAGACATTTTATCAACTGAACATACAACAAGGCTCTATTCCAATACCTTCTGCTGTTAAAGAGCTAACAGACAGCTCTGTGCTATTGTTTGCAGAAAAAACTCCACAGGCGCTGGCTCTGGGAATACACACTCATCATTTGAAAAGGAGGGTCTGCCAGGTATCTGTTCAATTCAAAAAGCACTGGACCAGCTCTCAAAGGATGTAGCGGGTATCAATTTGAAGCTAGAAGCTTTGACTATCCACAACACAGAGGTGGAAACTTGGGTGGGAAAGACAGAAGATATAATCAATCCCATGCAAAAAATGTTTTCCCGTCATACTGCACAGCTTGCTATGCTCAATAAAATAGTTCATGAACAAGAGAAGACCACTCTTGGAGAGGTAACCTAAAACTTGGCCAAATTCCAGAGGGTGCAGACAGGATGGAAGACCCTCTACTTTTTTTGAAGAACTGGTAACTACAGCAGCAAGCCGTAATTATCTGACCAGAAAATCCAGCTAGATAGAGTTCACAGATGGCCACAGGTTTGTCAACACTAACACCCATCCCATTCTCATGTACTCTACACATCTCAGCTTCTTTGGGTGGGCATTAGTGTTGACAACCTTGAGACACACCCCATACCTGATTTGTGAAGATGCAGGAGATGTCAAACTGTAATGGTTTCTCCTGTTGCTGTCTGCAGGGTGGGGGTAGGTTGTTAGGGTTGGAAGCCTAACACCACATTTCCCTACATTTGGCAGCCTAACCCTAACTAGTGCATTAACAACATTTTTTGCAAAGAATTTCCTTACTTTCTGAGGTAGTGTAATCGTATCCTTATTTGCCTGTGGGAGCACAGGGCACTCTGAGCCCTGTGCTCCCATCCCTCCATAGGTGCGAGGGATTGAGACTGGAGACTGCTGACGTCACTTCTGCAGACATTGAGCTGATGAGGACCTTGGAGGAGCTGGTCTAGCTGAGGCTTCTATAAGCTTTAAAATTATTTACAAAAGGTATGCCATCATTGCCTTACCTACCTAGAAGTCTGAAAATATAACTACGATGTGTTAAATCGCATAGTCTCCCATCCTCTCCTTTTCTTTTCTCCTTACAGGAAGCCACAAAGCAAATGGACAGCAAAACTACAAAGTCTGGCACAAAAGCAGTACAGGTGTTGAGAACGCTATTCGGATGCTAAAACCGAGCCCGAAAAAACTCAAGGAGGAGATCAAAGGAATCCAGACTACCGTCGCGAAGACGCTGAAAATGCCAAGACACCGAAGAGCTGACAACCTTTCAGCGAACGCCCTCAAATGCCCTCGCTGCAGTGATAATTGGGACAAGTAAAGCAGCAGGAGAAGCTGTGGAATTTGGACATGCCAAACAGGACTAACAGGATCGGTAACAAAATTTAAAGAAAGTCAAAAGAAAAAGCAACAATAATTTTGGAATGAGGATGTGGTAAAACAAACTTTACAACTTTTAACTGTAACAGGCGATACAGAGTTATCTTGGACTTCAGTAATCTCATAGCAATTTCAAACTGACTCTATAGTGTTCGATTTTCTATTTATTTTCTATCAAGGCTATTTAGCATCCTCTGCATCTATCTCACGTTGAGCACCCTGAGCACTATGACACTGTAATTTAAACCGTAATTTTGACGTTTACCACTCTCTTCCTTTGAGGCATTTCTGCCTCCTACCACACTTTCGGCTTGATTTTCATTCCCTTAAATTTTATTAAATGAAAGCAACTGAACCCTGGCTTTTGGCCTATGAGTCAGCCTAATCTATAGGCCACAGGCCATTGTACCAGGCCCAAACCCTATGCCCTCCCGCACCCTCAAGCAATATCCCCAGAGAAGAGGTGAGCTCCTGAGGGCCTATATGACCACTGGCCCCAGACAATTAGCATGTTGGAAGACCTTCTTGCGGTTTCCTCTTGCATACAAGTTGCAGCTATGAGTTTATGTAAGCTGCTTTAGTCTATGTAAGCTGCCTTAGTCTCTGTATGCCTGATACGTTGCTACAATATATCAGTCTCAGGGAATTCTCCCAGGAGTTTTGATTCTATCTTATTCATTTTAATTTTAATTCTGCTTTATCACTACGATCATTTTATCTGTGATCTTTCTACACCAGTGTACTTGCCGCAACAGGGCTAGATGCTACCACAGCCTCTGGGCTCTGGGGAAAATTTGCATTAGTGTACATAAATTGCACGGAATTTGCTCATATTGCCATTACTAGCTGTTATTTAATCCAATTTCATACTTATTTTACTTATTTGTACTTATTTACACTTCTTCGCTGTGGATATTGATTGAGACTGATGATTTAGACTGTATTTTAACTGTATTTGATTAGCCTTTTGCCAATTTTGTCCATATAGACTGGGATGCTGCTTATATTAGGGAATAGCAATTAATGAATTAACGAATTACTGAATCACTGAACTACTGAACTGTGCTGATTTTAGCGGACGTATAGATCTGGTATATATTTGGGATTAGGATTTACAGGCCACAATGGTGTCCACTAGAAGCTGAAAAAACAGCTCTCTCATACTAGTAACTGACCCAGTACTCATTACCCCAAAGAAAAAGAAAATGGCTAAGAATAAAAGTAAGATATCAGAAACAAGTGCAGAAAAACTGAACCCCAATACTAAGGGCACTAAGGACAGTAATAAGCAACTAAACATAACAACATTTTTACAAGGACATAACCTATTGCAATAGATTTATTAACACCAATAATTAAAATCCAGGAGAAGGTAGTAAATTCTATTTCTTATAACCAAGCTATTGAAAATACAGAGAAATCTTTACCAGTGACATCTATGACTTCTCTCAGGAGGGCATTTCTATACCCACATATAGTTGGGAAATTAATGGCCCCTCCGTGTTTGAGCATAGCTCAACTACCCAAGGAACAGAGGGTAATTTTTCCCCTGAAATGAATCCCACGATGAGGAAAACAATAGTATTCATAATCTAAACACGTCTCATCAGGAGAAAGGTGGAAATAAAGGGTTGGAACCGAAACCTATAGATGGCATAACATCTGTTATACAAGATTTGAGCATAGCAATAGAAGGCCTGAAAAACTTAGTGCCAAATTTTCAGGAAAAAGACACTAGCAAATATAACACACATGTAATGGAATACGTAAAACCAACAGAGGTACTAGACCAACAAAAAAAGGACGAAGCAGACATAAATTTAATACAGAACGCTAGGCAATATTGTAACAATGAGGGAAATTTCCTCTCAAGTTCTATACTTTTAAGACAAATGCTTGAAATAGTTAGAAATCCTTACTTTGCTAGTATAGCAATATTAGAAAACATAGCTGTACTGAAGGACGAACTGGCCAACCTGAGAGCTGACGTGTTCTATGATCAGACTATTATTAAAAAGTTAACTCAAACTAACAATGGAAGGAAGGATACTCAGAGTCAATCTTTTGAACAGACAGAAACTGAAGTAGCAGAAATCACTAATAGTAAAAAAGCTATCCAGACAAATGCACCTGCTCCCGTTATTACGGCACTTACCCAAGCCAATAGATCCCCAAAGAAATCTCAAAATGAAACCAAAAACCCTACCTACAAAAAGAAGACAAACTGAGAAAGAAGAAAAAATTTAAAATCAAAATAGTAAGGAAATTCAGGACAGCACAAATGGGAATCACCCCAAAACAAACATACAAAGTACAACTACCCACAAGGAGAATGTAAAGCCTACAGAAATCACCACTACTGTAGAACCGGAAATTGTAATAGGGAGGGAGACCAAGGGACCCAAAGGGAACCCACCTGGGAGCCCTAATAATAAAGACAACTCTGAAATGGAAATAGTAATATCATACTAGATGCCTAAGGTGGGAACTGACAACAAACAAAAAAACACAATACAGATCCTGGATCAGCAGAAATGAAATATGAAAATTTAATAGAGACATATGGGATCAAATATTTAAAAGATGAGTCCCCAGATAAATTAAGAACCTGGATCTTATATTTACTCCATCTAGAAGAGACAGATGAAACAACATTTCTAATGAGACCACAAAATGACTTGGTTCAAGATTGTGTACTGTTATATTGCAAGGAGGATATATTGACACAAAAGACGTAAGTTCAGAAACAAGATCTGAATCTCACAGGCATATATTTATGCCCACCGATTAAAGTATCAGGAATCAGTCTCTGGTACTGAACCAGACAAGTATGAGTCCCAAACAAGCAAACAAATTTAAGGGATATAGTAAAGATCATAGAAAATGATGAGGTCCAGCAGCATAACAAATAGAAATGTAAAACCATTTTAATGTTTGGCTGAAAAGCAAATCCAAATGACTATCAATGAAACCAAGACAGAAATAGTCACATTTCTCTCTCATAGCTTAAAGCTTCCAATTATACTAATAGCTCAATTGCTAGACTGAAAATTCATAAATCTGATATTACAACTTCTCACATTGATCTTACATTTAAAAACTTTATGCTGCTAGCAGCAATTCTTAGAAGTTTGCAGATATTAGATATTTTTTATATTTACATAGTTCCCCCAGGAGATCTGGAAAAAAACACTGTCAAATGACGGGGTAAATAGGGGAACCATTATAAAGAACAAAAAGGGAGGAACACAATCTAGCACTGAAACTTCAGTCAGCAACAGTAATTCTAGTCAGGCTCTGCTTCAACCCTTAAGCTCAAGGTGACTGCTGGCTAGAATTCCAGCACCTGTACAAATATACAAGGGATCAGAACTAGAAACTAATATCCTATCTTGGAACATAGCGGGGGCAGCTGATAAGTTGGCAGATGTTGAAACTAAACATTTTTTTTAGAATTTTGAGATTATCTGTCTCCAAGAAACCTGGTGTTATTCTTCCTTTCCTCAGCTTCCAGGATATTCATCATATGAATCTCCTGCCCACAGGCAACAAACATATGGATGCCCCAAGACTGGTTTACTTACTTATTTTAAAATCTCTTTAGATCTTAACAAAAAAAAAAACTAGAGGCCAACTTGGAAACTGTACTAGTTTGGAGCTAGAAAAAGAATAACAAAAAAATTCTAATAAATACATATTTGCCTCTGCAAAGTAAGAAAATGCTCGACATCTTAAAGGATGCTCTTTCTTACTTTGAGGAAGTAACTGAACTAAATAATATGAATCTTGTTTTGATCATAGGCGATTTTAATGCAAGGGTTGCAGAAGAGAAACTTCCAAAAGATCATTATGAAGAATTGTTAGCCAGCATTACAATCATGAATCCCAAGGCACAGTATAAGAGAAGCTCAGCTGACAAAAAACTGAATCCTAGGGGAAAAGAACTTTATAAGTCCATGATGGAACATAATACATATTTAATCAATGGGAGAGTCCCAGGTGACCAAGAAGGGACATTTACATACATGGGACACCAAGGCTCTTCAATAAAAGACCTTATTTGGGTCAACACAGAAGCACTTAAAAAGTGCATTGATATAAAAGTACATGACAGAGTGGACTCTTCTCACTCACCAGTGCATCTTCAGTTAAACACCCTAAAAACTACAGCGGATGGAAGTAACAATCCCATCCTTAAGAACAAAGGTATCATAGAAGTTATTACCCAAAAGAGAATTCTATGGAAATCCGACACAATTAACAATTTCTCTGAAATATTGCCTTCAGAACCACTTAATCTTAGAACAGGGATTTTATCTACTGAATGACAAGATCAGACAATGGACAACTGGGGAAAAATGAATGACCTGATTAGGCCCCATTGTTGGACTTCATGCAGCCGCAGGAAAGCTTCATTAACCTGGTATAACCATATTTGTAGAAGGAAGAAACATCAACTATCAAAAATAGTATAGCTAGTTAAGAAAAATAGAACTAAGGTCAATCTTAAAATACTAAATGAAGCAAGAACAAAATATATAAAAGAATATTAGAACAAGAACGTGACAAGTATAGTAAAGTAATGTGGGAAAAGTTAAGAAGAACAATAATCAAAAAAACACCAAAGCACTTTGGACACTGGTCTCCACAGGATACAAATTATATACAAACAGATTAGAAGCACATATACTACCAAAAGTTTGGGAAAATCATTATAAACTACTTTATTTCTCCGAACAAGAATTAGATATAATAAATAAGATTAATAGACAAGAAAAACAACTAAATTTTCCACAACCAATTTGCATAAAGGAGGACGAGGTTTATTTTGCAGCTACATCTTTAGCCTTTAAAGATCATGTGCAGTGGTTTTTACATATTTTTTATAAAAGCTTGACAAGCTGAAATTCAAGTCTCTGTGTCATGATTAGTGTTTCCTGAAAATTTCATGCTGTTTGGTTTTGTGGTTTTCTTTTAATCAGCATTTGTTAACTTGCTCTACAGTGGCTGAAAACAGTGGAGTTATTTCTGTCCTCTCAGTCAAACTTAAGAGTGCGATGACATCATTTTGGAGTAGCTTGCTGTTTCAGATTCCCAATCAGAGCAGTAGTTTGTAGAGTTAATTGTTTGATGAGCTCTCCAAATTTCTTACAAACCCACTGTCCGATTTGTGTTTAGATAGATCAGCTTAAAATATATAATCATTTTCTCATAAAAAGCTGGTCATTTCAGTTTCAATGCTGAACTGAAGAAGGGGAAATCTTTCTCTGTGAAAAATCAGCTTGTCTGTCACGGCTCGTAGTTCTTTCTAATCAAAACTCAGATTTTTTTTTCTAACTACATAGCACTGGACTATTAAATGACTATAAAATAAATCTAAATTTTCTTTATTCACATAAACAGGCTGTCATTGATGTAGCCTTCATAAATACATTAATGTAAGAACATTTTTGTCAAATTGACAAACAGTACATGTGCTTGAAACACTATAGCAGAGTGTGACAGGCACCAGTCTGAACTCACACATTTCAGTTATTTGGTGGTTTCTGTGAGAAAATACATCATGTACTGTATAACTACAAACACTACGTGGCATCCCGATGCACCGTGTCTCTGCCCCACTGTTGAGGCAGCTGCAGTCTACTGCTACCTATCCCTGCCCCACAAGCCCCCTGCTTTCTGCTCCACATTCGAGGCTGCTGCATTCTGCTGCCCACTGTCTTCTCCCACACAGTCGGGGATTGTGCACCCTGCTGCCTCCATCCCCTGCCTAAAGAATCAGGGCCGCTGCACCCTGCCGCCCCTTGCCCAAACAGTTGGGGTTGCTGCACCCTGCTACACTCTCTCCACCACCCTCCCAGGTAGGTAAGCTGCACCTGTTGCCCCCTGTTCCTGTCTCCACAGACAGGGCTGTTGTGCTGTGCTAAGCCTTAGAGTGCCAGGTTCCCTGTCTCCACAGCTGGGGCTGCTGTACCATGCTGCCCTAGCCACCATAGGTGGGTTTTACTACACCCTGCTACCCACTTCCATTGCCCCAAATAGGAAGAGCTGCTGCACCAACTGTACCTCATCTCACAGTCAGGGCTGCTGTACCCAGATGCCCCGTGTTCTGTACCACAGTCAAAACTTTTGCATCATGGTGCCCTCTATCCCCGTCACCAGAGAGAGGGCTGCTGCACCCTGCTCCTTTTTACACAGTTCGGGTTGCTATGGCCTGCTGTGCTCTAGAGCCCCTTGTTGCTGCAGTTTGGGCTGCTGCACCATGCTGCCACTGGCCACAAGATTCAGGGCATTTGCTGCACCCTGTTGCATGCCTCTACAGTTGAGGCAGTTGTACCCTGCTGTCCCCCTGTCACAAGAGTCAGATAGAAACATAGAAACATAGACTTTGACAGCAGATAAGGACCACTTGGCCCACCCAGTCTGCCCATTTCCCCACCTACTGGATAAGCTGCAGATTCTAGTTAACCAACAGCCTACTTCCTGCCACCCCCACTACAATTGCCTTGTGTCTGTCCCATGTATGTTTGAATTCCCCCACTGTTTTAGCCCCAACAACCTCTCCAGGAAGGCAGTTCCACGCATCCACCACTCTCTCTATGAAAAAAGATTTCCTCACATTACCCCTGAGCCGTCCCCCCTCTATCTTTAAACTGTGTCCCCTTGTTCTTACACATCTCTTTTTCTGAAAGATGCTACCCTCCTGGACTTTGTTGATTCCCTTGAGGTACTTGAACGTTTCTATCATGTCCCCCCTGTCCCTCCTTTCATCAAGAGTATACATATTAAGCTCTCTCAGTCTCTCTTCATATGATTTCTGATGCAGACCCTGCACCATTTTAGTTGCCCTCCTCTAGACTGCTTCCATCCTGTCTATGTCCTTGTGAGATGAGGTCTCAAAACTGCACACAGTACTCCAGATGGGGTCTCACCAACTGTCTCTACAGAGGATAACCACTTCCCTTTTCTACTTGTGATGCCCTTCCTATGCATCCCAGTATCCCTGGCTCTCCTCACTGACTTCTACATTGCTTACCCACCTTTAGATCATCCGATATGACTACCCCCAAGTCCCGTTCCATTTTTGTTGTTAGTACCTCCCCTGCTATTGTATACTCTTCTCCTGGGTTTTTGTTTCCCAGGTGCATTACTTTGCACTTCTTTGCATTGAATCTAAGTTGCCACATGTCTGACCATTCCTCCAACCTTGCCAAGTCCCTTCTCATCCTTTCTACCCCACTTGTGTATCAACTCCGTTACAGATCTTTGTATCATCTGCAAAGAGGCATACCTTTCCCTCCAGACCCTCTGCAATGTCACCTATAAAGATGTTAAAAAGGACTGGACCCAGTACTGAGCCCTGAGGTACTCCACTAGTGACCCCCTTTCTTCGGAATGTGTGCACTCACTATTACCTTCTGTATCCTGTTGTGCAGCCAGTTTGAACCCAGGCTACCACCCTGGAACCACTCCCAAGCTGGCTAACTTGATTATTAATCTTTTGTGCGGGACTGTGTCAAATGCCTTGCTAAAGTCTAGGTAGGCCATATCCACAGCCCCTCCCTGGTCTATTACTTTGGTCACCCAGTCAAAGAAATCTATTAGATTTGTCTGACATGACCTTCCTGCTGTAAATCCATGCTGCTTTGGGTCCTGTGCCCCGCTGGCCTCTAGGTACTCAACAATTCTTTCTTTCAGAAGTGATTCCATCATTTTCCCTACCACTGAGGTCAAACTTACAGGTCTGTAGGTTCCTGCTTCTGCCTTGCTCCCACTTTTGTGAAGGGGAATCACATCTGCCCTCCTCCAGTCCTCAGATCCTTTGCTACACCCTGCTGCCCACATCTCTTGTCCCAAACAGGCATGGCTACTGCACCTGTCCCACAGTTTGGGCTGCTGTATCCTGATGCCACCCCTATCTCTTGTCTGAACATTAAGGGCTGCTGCACCCTGCTGCCCTCTGTCCCCACCCCCACAGCCAAGGCCACATCACCCTGTTGCCCCCTGTTCCTATCTCCACAGTCAGGGCTGCTGTGCTGTGTTATACCCTAGAGTCTCATGCCACCTGCATCAACAGTTGGGGTTGCTGAACCCTGCTATGCACTTCCATTGCCCCAAACGGACTGGGTTGCTGCACAATGTGCACCCTGTGCTATTGTCAGGGAGGCTGTACCCTGATGCCCACCTGTGTCCAGCCTCACAGTCAAGGCTTGTGCACCACGGTGTCCTTTGTCCCCTGCCACCATTGTGCCCTGTTCCACCACAGAGCCCCTTGCCTCCACAAGCAGGGGACGGTGCAGCAAATGCCTTTACTCTTGTGCTCCCTGAACAGTTGGGGTTGCTGCACCCTGCTACCCTCTCTCTCGCACTCACAGTTAGGGACACTGTACATATTGCCCCCTGTTCCTGTCTCAGCAGGGTGTAGCAAAGGATCTGACTCTGGTGGCAAGGAGGCAGCACGCTGCAACTGCCTCAACTGTGCAGGTATGCAACAGGGTGCAGCAAATGCCCTTAATCTTGTGGCAAGTTGCAGCATGGTGCAGCAGCCCTAACTGAAGAGGCACGGTGTTCTAGGGCATAGCAGGCCACAGCAACCCCACTATGTAGAAAAGAGGAGGGTGCAGCAGCCCTGTCTGTGGTGACAGGGGACAGAAGACAGTATGGTACAGAAGCCTCAACTGTGGAGCAAGACACATGGGGCATCAGGGCACATCAGCTCGGACTGTGCGATAGGGTAGATGTGGTGCAGCAGCCCTGACCATTTGGTGCAATGGAAGTGGGTAGTGAGTGCAGCAAATGCCCCACTTCTGGTGGCTACAGCAGCATGGTGCAGCAGCCCCAGCTGTGGAGGCAGTGAACCTGGCACTCTAGGGATTAGCACAGCACAGCAGCCCTGACTGTGGAGACAGGAACAGGGGGCAGCAGGTGCAGCATTACTAACTGTGAGGGTGGGGGAGAGAGGACAGCAGGATACAGCAACCCCAATTGTTTGGGCAGGGAGCAGCACGGTGCAGTATTCTTGATTCTTTAGGCAGGGGATGGAGGCAGCAGGGTGCACAATCCCTGACTGTGTGGGAGATCACATCGGGCAGCAGAGTGCAGCAACCCTGAATATGGAGCAGAAGGCAGGGGACTTGTAGGGCAGGGGACTGGTGGCAGTAGACTGCAGCTGCCTCAACTGTGGGGCAGAGACATTTTGCATCAGGATGCCATCTAGTGTTTCTAGTTATACACATACATGGTATATTTTCACACAGAAACCACCAATGAACTGACATTTGTGAGTTCTGACAGTACATGTGCTTGAAATACTGTAGCAGAGTGTGACAAAGCACCTGTTTATCAATCCAACATACAAAAAAATTTCTTACACGATTGTATTTATGAAGGCTACATCAAAGAACAACTGTTTCTGTGAATGAACAACACTTAGATTTATTTAATATTCATTAAACAGCCCTGCATTATATAGTTAGAAAAAAAATTGATATTTGATTACAAATAACAAGAGCTGTGATACAGACAAGCTGATTTCTCACAGAAAAACATTTCCACTACTTCAATTCAGCATTGAAAATGAAATGCTCGGCCTTTTAAAGAAAGAGAATGATATATTTTAAGCAGATCTAAACACAAACCAGAGACTGGGTTAATAAGAAACCTGGAGAGCTCAGCAAACCATAAACTCTATAGAGTGCTGCTCTGATTGGGAATCTGAAACAGCAAGCTACTCCAAAATGATGTCATCGCACTCCAAGCTTGACTGACAGGACAGAAATAACTCCACTGTTTTCAGCCACTGTAGAGCAAGTTAACAAATGCTGATTTAAAGAAAACCACAAAACCATACAGCATGAAATTTTCAGGAAACACTAACCACAACACAAGGACTTGAATTTCAGCCTTTTAAGCTTCTATAAAAAATATGTAAAAACCACTGCACATAATCTTTAAGAAAGCCCCTGGACCAGAATAAATATTTGGAGACATTTATAAGACTTTTTTTGACTGGTGGATCCCCATCCTCAAAATAATACTTAATTCATTCCTTCAGGGATCACAGTTTCCCAACAGCTGGAAGGGCAACATAATATTTCCAATTTACAAAAATAGGAACCATCTGGATCCCAACATGTACAGGCCGATGAGCCTGATTGATGTCCCTCAGAAAATATTTTCAAAAATAATACTACATAGACTTACAGACTGACTGGAGAAAGAACAAATCATAAGCAATTTTCAGTATGGATTCAGAACAGGACGCTCAACCATTCAGCACTGTTGCGTGCTTTATCATCTATTATGGAAATATATCAAAATTGAGAAAAATAAGCTTATTGTTGCTTTGTAGACCTGTCCTCTGCTTTTGATAGCTTCAGCAGAGCTATTCTCTGGCAAAATCTGGAGGAACTTAACATAGATCCCACATTACTAGATATCCTTATTAGGTTTCACCAGAATACCTGGACAAAGGTCCAGTATAACTACCAGGGGGACACCACGGATAAAATCATCACTAATGTAGGAGTCAGGCAAGGCTGCATATTAGCCCCTACATTATTCAGTTTGTACAGAAACCCAATAATTAAGGCCATGGGAGATTTAAACTTCCACTCCCCAGCAATATCTGACAAAAAAGTACCTGGTCTCGCATACGTGGATGATATTGTCCTTATATCCACATCTAAACTCAGCCTCCTACAAAAATTAAATTACTTTTCAGAACTATGCAAAGAGAATTGCTTAGTAATCAACAGAGACAAAACCAAGATGGTAATATTTGACAATTGCTCCAAAATAGCTCCTAGAGTTTCTATTAATAACATCAAAATAGAAACTGCTAAATTTTATGATTACCTGGGAGTTAGATTCATTCGAAGTTTAAAATGGAAGGGCCATACTGAACTCATATGGGCCAAAATGACAACAGCAGGTAATGCCCTGAGGTTATTCAATGCAAAGCTAGGAAAAAGTTCTATAAAGGGATACCTCAAAGTAATGAATGCCAAAGTTAATACCGGCATTTTATATACTGCTCAGGTTTGGGCCACAGAAAATCTAGATGTGTTAGAGAAAATAATGACTAAGCTATATAGGAACATCTCAATAGTTCATCAGTCAGTATCAGCAGAGGGCCCAAGGATGGAACTAGGTCAGTATTCTTTACAAACAACAGCCACACAAAGGCAACTTATGTTTATTATGGGATTACTAAAACGACCAGAATCATCTTTATCAAGATGCTGCACTGATGAAGAAATAGGATACACCTCAAAAAGTTTTACATTTCTGTCCATTTTAAAGATTAAGAATCACTTGTTTCCTCCTGAACTTGCCCATCTCATAGGTGAATGTGCCTTGTATCCTAGGATACAAATCAAGGAGACAATCAAGAACAGAGTGAGAGATGTGGCCATGGCAAAGGACTTAGGAAAACTAAACGACTTGAAATGTTTTCACTGGTATAAACAAATAAAGCAAACACACAGCCCTGAACCATATCTGACGTATATGTCCAACCCTAAACAGAGAAGGCTAATCATGAGTTATAGACTTGAATTATATAAAGCTAATTACATTTATTTTCAACAAGAAAGACCAGGAGCAGAAACTCAATTCTGCAAATGTGGCCTAAAATTGGAAGATGATCTCAAATATGTAACACTGATATGCCCCCTCTATGCTAAACCATGGAAATATTGGTTAGGCACAACTTTGGGTTCCCTTGGTCTCTCTCTCCCTCACAACAGATTACTGTATTATATACATCACAGAATGGACAACTATTGCATGGACTGGCAAGCTTTTTAACTGCACTACATCTATAAACAAATAATTTACTAAACGCTATAAACTAACTTAATAGTACATAATAATAGGGTAATTTAGATAAACTTCTGTATCATAGAAAATTATGACTTGCAATCTTCAGCTATGCATATATGGACATTCTGTTTCTCTGATAGGCACAATACACCTTTTCCTGCTTTGTGTAATGAATTTGCACTCACAATTGTTTGATTTACATGAATTTCAATATTCTTCTCTATTTTAAAAATGCTCTTTTCTTTAATTTTGATTGTAATGACATAACTGCTGAACAATAAAAAAAAATTTGTACTTGTTTAGATGCAAGGGACCATTTTCTTTTTTACAGGTATAAAAAAAATACATTGAGGGATTTTTTTTTAATTACAGCTTATACTAAATACAGGGACATTGATTGGAGAGTGGGGGTTGCCACTATACACTAGGGAAAAGTTAAAACAATACAGGGATGGTGATCGCAGGGATGGTGGGGTGCCACTAGGCACCAGGGAAAGATTTAAAAAATACAGAGACAGTAATCAGAGGGTGGGGGTGCCATTAGACACAAGAGAAAATTTTTTTTACAGGGATAGTGATCGGAAGAATTGGGGTGTCATTAGACACCAGAGAAAAAGGAAAACATTATGGGGACAGTGATTGGAGGGTGGTGCCACTAGATACCAAGGAAAGACAAGAAAAATTATGTGGTCAACGATCGGAGGGTGGGGTGCCACTAGACATTGTGGAAAGAAACACATACAATGGGGATGGCAATCAGAGGGTGTGGGTGGCACTAGACACCAGGGAATGAAAAACATATAACTGGTACAGCGATCAGAGGTTGGAGGATGTCACTAGACACCAGGGATAAAGAGGGAGTTATGGCTTGTTAAACTTCCTATGTTATCCTATAGGACTTTGCAATATTTAATGTTTGTGCTGTTTAATACAGCCCCTTCATGTCAAGTCAAGTCAAAGTTTATTGATCGGCTTAAAGCCACTGCAATATCAAAGGAGTACAAAAAAAAAATTAAAAAAATAAACATACATTATAATAAGAGATAAAATAAAGTTTCATCCGTTACAGTTGTTATAATAACAATTGTTACATATTGATAAATCTTATGTTGTCCAAAAATTACTTTCTTAAAACCTAATATATAAGTGTGTAATATTATCGCTAGATCAAATCCCTGTCACTTTATTTCTAAATGTTATGGGTTAAAACAATACATTTAAACAGTACAATTCATTTATGTCAAAGAAAGGGGAATTTCAGTACTGTAAGCAATTCAGTTTTTACAGCCACTAGTTTTATAGTCCTTAATCCTATACTTTAAAACCCTGTATTCTTTTTATTCTTAATTTCATACACCCTCTTAAGTATATGGCTAGATTGTTTAGGACCTCGGGGTTTTCTGCGTTGAATAATAAGTCAAGGACACATCTTGTTGGCATATATAGGGATCCAATATATGTCCCCAATCTTTTTTCCCGGATATGTTTGTACCACGGACATATAAGTACCACATGTTTTAAATCCTCCGGTTCCTGTAGTTTACAGTAACAGTTTCTTGGTTTCTCCCAGAAATATTCTTTATCATATCTTAAGTCTAGAATATTACTCAGGAACTGCTCAAATCTAAATTTGGTTAAAACACTTATATTTTCCGGGTCATGCACAAGATTTAAGTATGGTCTTAGGAAGTGTTCTTTTATGTTATTCGTTAGCCAGGGGGCAACTCTCAGTGTTGCTATGTTTTTGAAGTCTGCTACTTTAGAATTTTCCTTCATCAATTTGGCAATATATACTGTATATGTTTGACTGATGCTAATCTTCTGGGTAACCCAGTTCCATAGATATTGTAAATCATTCTCTCTCATTACCTTATATACAGTGCTAAGCCATCCATCCTTGTTACTTGCCAGTGACTGTATTTTTTCTTTTAAACATGTCGCCATTAATGAATTCTTATTCTCAGATGTTAATTTTATCCAATAATTAATTAGTTTGCCGTGTACTAGTATTGCAAACTTATTTGGCCCAGTTCTGCTCTAGCTAGTGAACTTGGAGTGCTGCTTGGTAGTCTTAATAGTTGCTTATAGGTCTTGTTTAATATACTTTCAATCTTAGTTATGTCATTTGTGCCCCAGACCTCAGCAGCATAGATTGCCTGTTGAATGGTTTTTGCATTTAACACTTTAATCATTGGTTCAACCATATATCCCCCATACAAATAATTAAATCTTTTTCAGTGTTTTTACTGAGTTCTGGATTTTCTTAGTGCATTTCTTAATATGTTTGTTCCATCTTAGGTTTTTAGAGAATGTTACATCCAAATAGGAATAGTCCTTCACAAACTCAAGATGTTTATTTAGCAAAGTCAGGTTTCTGAATTTCCTATTGGTGCCGAATATCATCACCTTTGTTTTGCTTGTATTTGGTTTAAGGTTATGACTTTTGCACATCTCCTCCATCTTTTTTAGTGCCCTCTGCAGCCCCAATCTAGTTGTAGATAAAATTGCCAGATCATCAGCGTAAGCTAAAACTGGGAGTCTCCTGTTTCCTATTTTCAGGTTGTGGAAAGCTGGGTCATCAAGTGCCACAATAATAGCATTTATACAGATATTAAAAAGTGTAGGGGCTAGTACACAGCCCTGCCTGACTCCTATTTCAGTTATTACTTTACCTGTCAGTGCACCAGCTGAGGTATATTTTATCCTTCTCCACATATTCTGATATAACCTTTTTATAAGTATTATTAAGTTTAAATCAATACCCAATTTCTTCATCTTTTTCCATAAAAGTTCTCTTATTATCGTATCAAAAGCAGAGTAGTAGTCCACAAATGGCACAAACATTGGTTGTTTTTTAATTTTACAGTACTTTTCAACTATGTGATCTAGTAGAAATATCCGATTTAACGTACTAGTATTTTTCCAGAAACCTGCTTGGTATTCTGAGATGGCGTTATGTTTCTCTAGCCATAAAGTTAATCTACTTAGTAACACTTTGGCATAGATTGTAGCTATAGCGTCCAGGAGACTAATAGGCCTATAGTTTGCAGGATCTTTGAATGATCCTTTTTTTTATCAATGAGGACAGTGTAGCTTCCTAACCAACTATCAGGTGTGTATGCATACATTACTGATTTATTACAGAAATCAGAAAGAACTTTAACCCACCAGTCTATACTTGATTTTATAATGTCCACTGATATATTATCCGGACCCAGGGATTTACGATTGTTGAAACTTTCGATGGCTAATTTGACTTCTGCATCTCTGACCCAGACAAAATTGCCATCTATTTCATTATCTTCATACTAATCTATTATTTGTTCTAATTTGTATATATTTTTGAAATAGCCTGTCCATGTATCTGGCTCGATGTAAACATCATAGTGTTGTTTAAGGGAATTAGTCCCTTTGGTTACCAAGTACCAAAATGTTTTACCATCTTTGTCCATTATTGCTCTTTGCATTTTTCCCCAGACTTCTTTCTGGTGGCTATATCTTTGTATTCTGACATGTTCTTTGTATTGTCTCCTTGCTTGATTTAACTCGGTCCTATTTTCTTTTGTAGGGTAGTTTTTAGCTCTCCTTGCTAGCTTAGCCACCTCCCTCTTTTCCTTTCTACAATTCTTGTAAAACCAGTTATCATATCCTTACCTTTGTGGTATCTTCCATTCTTTTTTTGGGCACTGCACTAATAGTTGCTTGTACTGCAATGTTATTTTGTCATATATGGTTATAGGATCAATCTCACACACGATTTTTATTGATACTTCCTGTATATATCTTTTGCTTAATTTGATAACCTTGTCCCCCAGAGTTTTATCCCAGTTTATTTTATTTTGTCTGTTATTGATACAGATTATTGGTTGCTCTTCCCTCACTACAGGTTTATCTGTCTTTCTGAACAGGACCAATGGAAAGTGATCACTTTCTGGCCTATTTATGATTTTAAGATCCTCATACTTGTCATAATCATAAATAGAAGCCATCATATAGTCCACTGTTGTTGAACCCCTACTGGTATTACAGGTTAATTCTCCTCTATTGTCTGATTCAAGGCGACCATTTAAAATTAATAACTGAAGTGTTTCAAGTAAGTATTTAATTTGCTTATGTACATCTGTGTTTTTCTTGTCCAGTGCACATCTTTTGGGTATATTCAGTGCACAGAGTAACTCATCATAATCCAAATCTATATTTTCATCAAGTCTAATGTTGAAGTCCCCAAAGAGAAGAAGCTCTGTATATTTTCCATTATCCAGTTTCCTAATGTCCTCTACTATCTTTTCCATTAAGGACTTATCATATGCCCTTGATGTAGATGGTGGGTTATATACATTTACAACCATCAGTTTCGCATCCCATGCTGTAAGCATAACAATTATGTAGTTTGATTTGACTATGTAGTCACTCACTTGGTAATTGGTTATTTTAACATACAGAGCTAGACCTCCCATTTGCCTCCCTGATTTCTTAACTTCCTTTGCAGGTGTGTGTGTATCAAGGTATAGCCATTTAAAGTGATATGTTCTTCTTGCTCTTCCCCATGCCAAGTCTCCTGAAATCCTAACACATCCATCATTCTCATAAGTTTACGGAATTCCTCATCAACACATCTGGAGATTAGACCAGTAACATTCCAGCTCATAAAGCCTATTCTGCCAGCATTTGTGCCTAAATAATGAAATCCATTGTGATATAGTATATCATTGTTTTGTAATTGCACAGTCTCCTGGACAGATGTGTTATTTCTTGTCTGTCAGCTCAATAAGGGTAAGGAGTTACTTTCTTTTGCCAGGAGTTCAAATCTATTCGATGTTTCTGTATTATAGATTAAATCCTGTGTGACTTCCTCCTGGGAATATGCTACCTTTTGTTCCTTGTTTTCCTCATTTAAATTTATAATTAATATGTTCATATTATCTAGTTTGGTACTCGCATGCAGTATTTTCTCAGCCAGCACTTTACTTTGTAGTGTTAAATCAACTTGAGTCCATCCCATCCAATCATTAGATAACCGTTTTACCTTAACTATATCATCTTCATAAAATTCAATGCCCAGGAGATTGGCAATTAGACAGACCATCATTGTTTTTAATGTTGAATGTGTTTCTGTCCCAACATGGTCTATTCCAAATATTGAGAGTGTTATTTCAGACTGAGTCTTATCCTCCATCTCCCAGATGTCGTTTAGCGATATAGAGCTTCTTAATTGCGCTACTAGGTGCGATTTTGTCATTTTTTCATTGTTTTTTAATTTTCCTATTTCTGTAGGGTGATCCATTACTAGATCTACACTGCTTAAAGCTTCAGAATTTCTCCATATATATTGTGCAACCCTGCTGTGTTTACAGAAAAGCAGTATATTGTCCATTGAGGTAAAATCATCTGCTCTTATTGCGTCGACAATATAATCATCCTGAAGGTCCAAATCAAGCAATTCTCTACATATCAGTTTCCCTAGTTCTATTCCGATCTGAGTATTCTCCTTTGTTTCCTTCTGAACCACTCTTAGTACAATTATGGCTTCTACATCGGCCTTAAAGTTGTCCTCAAGTGTGGAATCATCACTGGACATTTACTTTTTGTTGTGTATTTTTGTGATGTTTTCCAGCTTTACCATCCACAATTCCATCTTCATTTATTTCAATTCTCCCCAGTTCTGTACTAGTGGATAGTCTTTGAGTGTTGTCATGTATCTCCTTATCCAGTGAATTTATGTCTTGTTCCTTATCCAGAACTTGTCTCCTATTATTAGCCTTCTTTTTCCCCTTCTTTTTGCACTCTTTAGTATGCTTTGTCTTATCTTTGTTGTCACAGCCTGTAATATTTCCTACTTTTTTCTGCTTGATTCCTATTCCTAGTACTTCACCTTTCTTAGACTCCTTTTGTTCAGTTAAGGGGATGTTTAAGACCTCGCCCTTACTCTGACCCTTACTTCTTTCCTGTCTGTCATCCTGAAGTAATCTTTCCATTCGTTTCGGATTATAGACCACTTCAGTTTTTATTGACGTCAGTTCACTCCTAATGAGTATCAACTGTTCCATGAGGGTGATGTTAGCGATGTATGGATGTCTAAGTACCTCTGCCAAATCATTGTCCAGAAAATGATTATAGACAAATGGTTTACCCTTATACTGTGACTGTTCTTTCTCTATGGTCCCCATCAGATCCTTGAGCTCAACTATTGTGTTATGCAACTCCTCTCTTATTTGCTTTAATTCCTTGACCCTTGCTCTGAGTGTCCTTGCTGCGAGTAGTCACCAGGAAGCTGCTGGTAGCTATCATTTAGCTCAGTTTGCACACAGATACTTTCATTTTGTATGTTATGTTTATTTGGTGAAATCTGCATTTTGGGTGTAAGTAGGATCAACGATTTTGGGATACTAAGAACTATTACCCCCCCCCCGCATTGCTATCTATGCTTGATTCAAATACCAAATTTGGGGACTGTTCATAGCATTCGGTCGTGGTGTCTTGTTTCTTTGTCAAGTCTATAATGGGAGTTAAACTGTGCTCTAAAAGCACTTCCCTTTGGAAATGTTTTGTTATGAGTGACTGACCTTTTAGATCATGCTTTACTTCTCCCAAAACTGTTTTCTCCTGTTGTAAATTTTCTGATTTTTTATTTAGTTTGATGCCTTCTCCAGCCAGTACCTCTTTTACCAACTTCTTCCCCTTTTTTATTCCCTTTTGGTTTACAGATGATTTACCAAGCTCATCTTTGCTCCCCCTATTTTTTTGCTTCCCCTTACTTCTCGTTCTCATTATATATCTACCTGAGAGGACCTAGTATACTCCCTTGTTGAGAACGGAGTATGCGTAAAATCTATTGCTATACAGTATTAGATACTGAAGTTACACTGAATGCACTAAACAGAGGTAAACAAGGCTGAAAAAAAAAATATACATATATATATGTAACCCCCCTGTTACCCGGGGTTACTAGAATCCCAGTAAGACCTAGTGGTAGGTAGGGAAGGCAGCTTGTGAAACTCCAGTTAAATGGATTCCACACTGTCTCACTCTGTTCTCAGTCTCAGCTGAGACTGAGAGATGACATCATTTAGAGCTGTCGCTGCTGCATAAGCCACACTGAAATGTTGCAGTTGGAGGTTAGAGTAGAACATTGGGGAATTTGAAGTCAGTCTGAGAGTTGAGTAGAGTCTGTGCAGTGAGTTGAAGAGGTGCTCTGCTGTAAGTAGGCCCTCAGAGCTCTAAGCTCTGTCAAAGAGCTATTTTTTTGTTGTATAGGTGTATGTTCTCACCTGAAGAGGAACACAAGAAGAGCACACTGAAGTGGTGGAGACCGTTTTCAGTGGTTGTTCGGGGGGGGAGGAATCAGCCTGCTTCCAGGGGCAACCCCCCCCAGCCTGGCTAGGGAAAAGAAGCTGTCTGATTTAAGTTCGTGCTGAGGCACCAGAAGCTCTGGAAGAGAGTTCTTTGAGTAGAAAATGCCTGTGGGGCACCTGCAACCAAGGGGTGAGTTCGATCTGCTAAAAGGCCATGTGTTTTCACCTGAATAAAGATGAAACTAAAGGGACTATTACTGTGGGGTCAGGAAAAGACAGCCAAGTACAGTTTGGAAGATGTGGGGATTGGACTGCTTAGCTCTGTGGGGGGTCTAGAGTCATGGACACAGTCTCTTATTAAGTATGTTCAAGTTCAGCAGAAATGGGATGTAAAGACAGTAGACTGAATGTGAATACATTTAAAAATAATCTACATAGCAAAGTGTTTTAAAGGATGAGGTATTACAGTCCACAGAAATGGCCGGGTATGAATTATGGGAGCAAGAGGTGGGAGACCCCCCATCAGTAGTAACCAAATTCACCTCTATGGATTTGCTCTGGGACACCTGTTGCTTTCTCTGAGGCACTTGGCCAGTGCCTGAGGAAAGTACCCAGACGTGGGCTTGATGAGGAAGATTCTTTGATGGAGCAGAAGTGCTCATAGGGGGTTTAGGGAGCCACCAGTAAATGTTTCCATGCTATATGGAAAGTGTCCACATGGCTGGCAAGGGAGCCGAGCCAGGGAAACCAAGCAGCATACAAGTTAGGACTGTGTGCCCAGTGTGTTTCACAGCCTGAGGGCTAAAGTGATGAGGATGTGTTCTGGTCTCCTTAAATCTGCATTACCAGGAGTGTAGCCCCGTGGGGGTCCATCTATGCTTTGTTTATTCTTTTGGATGTGAATAAAAGCCACACTTTAGAATCCCACTTCTGGTACTGGACATTACAGTTATTGCTTCCTTTGTCTGGAGTTACTGGGGTGCCCCTGTGGCAGAGTAGCCAAACCTAGCCAATGTGCAGAGTGATATATTCCTCCCCGAAACTAGCCCACCAGGTAGAGTTGTCAAGATAGAAACGGCATACCTGGGTGGGGGTTATATACGTACATGTATATATGTGTGTGTATATATATATATATATATATATATATATATATATATATAAAAATTTAATAGAGTTTTTTTATAAGCGATGCAGAGTCAGATCAGCTGGAAAGTCCATTAGAAGTCCCATCAAAAAACTACAGTCGACATCACAATTTCAAACAAATGCAGAGCTTAAAGCAAAATTGGAGCAGTCCTTAGACCTGAATGTAACAAGCTTGCCTTCTAGTACAGTGTGTGAGTAAATGTGTCCAAGTTCCCCAATATCAAAAAAGAATACTATAAATAATCTAATAAAAGGAGGAAAAATTTTAAAAGGTGCAGTTGTCCTTGCAGATCTTTTGTGGAGAGGCCAGGGTGAACAAGAAAGGTCAGACACTAGGGCTAGGTGAAAAGGGACTGATAAAGACCCACACACTTTGATCAATTCAATCAATTCAGTCAAATCAGTTCAGACTAAACGTTTTTTAGCATCTGGTAGATGCACAATAATTGCAACACTGACACTGCAAAAGGAACAGGTACTGCGAAAAGGTACTGCGGAAGAGCTTAAGCTTCAAAAAAAAAAAATGGAACGACAGGACAAAGACTTCTCGCTAATTGATGAGAGGACAGCAAGTTTACTCTCTTTTAACAGCAACAGATTTATCTTCAACCTGCCAGAACCAGAGTCGAACACAATCACTGTGTAGCACAGCTATAAATTAATCGCCATTTAGGATACCCAGTCAGAAAGCGATCAGGAAGCGATCATAAAGCAGCAAAAAGAGTGAACTAAACTAAAAAGGCAGCTTAGCGGTTAGACATAAATACAACCTCTAATCATTCAAATGCACAGAGAAACAGAAACCATCACACTTGTACTATCAGTCGGCCAACTCCCCGAGTCTTCCACATACCCCACACACACACATATTCAGCAACCTGGCGCGAAAACAGAATTTCTGGGTTATGTAATATAGACTAGATATAGGCTAAAGACTAAAGAGTAAAAGATAAATTTAAAAAGAAAGGTAAAAACAGGACCTTGAACTCAAGAGAAAAATATTTTTGTTATACAATACATAGAATAAACACACAGTTCACTAAGAATTTTTACATATGATCCAAATATCTTCTAAAAATCCAATGATCTAATTGATCATATATTCATCAGTACTAATAACAAGGTATCTAAAGTAAACTTCTAGCCACTAAACTTAGGTTACCTAAATAACATGCATATTATTTGTACAGTATATAAAATAAAACATACAGATCACTTATGCTTTTTACTTATAATCGAGATAGCAGTGACATCTAGATAGAGCCTGTGTGGCTGGCTGTGTGTTTGTCTCTGTCAGTAGTTTAGTTTTTGTGGATTTTCATGTGTTTCTGCTTGGAGGAAGTGGACCATTCTTGGACACAACATCTATGAACATTGCCTGGACTAAGAAACTGCAAAACATCACCACCAGGTATTGGCATTCTCATCATAAATCAACTTTTTTGGAACCCATCAAAGCCAAAAGCAAGGTCAGTAAGTCTGCTATACGAGCACTGAGTTGTGGAGTGCTGCACTGAATCCACATTTCTGTCTGACTTGTTCTTAAAGGATGTGTATTTGTCTTTGAGGTCTATTCACAACCGTTTTGGAGAACAAAGGGAAGATACTGACAAAGGATTTTTACATCCTGCATTTGCCCTAGGCCAATGTTCATCATCTTCAGGAATTTAACCCCTTCAGGAATTTATCATATTCTGGGTCTCTGAGCTACAATAACAGTTTTCTGGTCCCCGGTAGTTCACCATTTCCTGTGGATTTGATTACTTTTCATCAATCACGTGGCACCTCTGAGAACATGGCTTTATATATTGTGCTCTGCAATATCGTGGGGCAAACGCAGATCAGCAAGGCCAAGAGGACTAGATGCCCTACAACAAAACTAGTCTGCAAAATGATTAAAGCGTATCTTCTTAGGATACTACTTATGCTACTGCTGATATCTGGAAATGTTCATCCTAACCTGGCCTACTGCCTAGCACCCATGCCACAAAAAGGCGGGAGGGGTCCCTCACATTAGCCTCAATCAATGTCTGCAGCCTCCTTAACAAACTTGACATCTTGCAAACCTGGGTCCAGCAACATAGCCCTGATGTACTCTCTGTGTCCGAGACAAGGCATACCCCCAAGATACCAGGCGCTGCAGTCACCATCCCTGGATACTCTATATTCAGGCAGGACAGGGTTTCCAAATGAGGTGGGGGCTGTGCCATCTACCTGAGGAATTCCTATCTGGGTCAAGTCTTCCCGTTCTCAAACCCTAAACCACCCTCGCAGGTTCTCGCTATTAAAGTTCTACTCGGGGCACACAACAAGGTGCTCACCATTGCCTCTGTGTACCTATCCCCTAAAGATCAGCCCAATGGATTTATGAGCATACTGGAAAACCTACATAGATTACGCCATAACTCTGAACTCATAGTACTAGGCAACTTCAACATAAATTGGCTATCGCTGGAGGCCAGAAACTACAAGGATTCTGTCACGTCACAGAACCTCACCCAGCTTATTACCACCCCCACCAGATGCAACTATAGGACAGGGTTGCACACACTTCTGGACTGGATCCTTACTAATCACCCTGAATGAATCTCAAAAGTCTCAGTGCTCCCTGATGGGATCAGTGACCACTCACCGGTCACATGCACCTGGACAAACAAATTCATTAAGCCCCCTTCTAAAATAATCCACACCAGAGTGTTAAAGCAGGGGTCCCTTGAGCTACTAAAGACACACCTAAGCCACCTGGACCGGACACCAATCGACTCTGCCATTGATGTAAACCAAGCCTTAGACCTTTTCATCAGCCACTTCACTGCGGCCTGCAATATCTTTGCACCTCTCAAAAAGCTGAAGGTCAGGGGCAGAGCTAACCCTTGGATAACCCCCGATCTAATCACTTTACTTAAACATAGGGATCATCTCTGGCACTGTGCCCGTGCAACATCCAAACCTGGAGATATTCATAAATATAAAGCTGCCAGAAATGAGTGCACATGGGCAGTTAGGAGAGCCAACAGCAAATACTTCAAGGAAGCTCTTTCCAACTCCTGGGGTGATGGAAAACAATTTTGGAGTAACTTGAAAGACCTTACAGGCTAGGACCTTAAGTCACCACCCACCATGCTCAACATAAATGGAACACCAACATCTGACCTGTACACAATCACCAACACCTTTAACAATGCGTTCTCCAACTTGGATAGTGTCCTCCCTTCTAATTTCTTTGATGCCCCCTCTGGTAGTAACCCTCCTGCAACTACTCCTCTCCTACACCCTGCCCCACAGTTCTACTTCAAGGAGATCCCAGTGCATGAAGCCAGAACCTACATTCAGAAGGCCATTCATAACGCAGGCTACAGCGGTGACTCCCTTGACCTGAAGTTGTTAGGACTTGTCCTTGAAGAAGTCCTTGAACCCCTGACAAAGGTCTTCAACCTATCACTAAGGATGTCCCAGTTCCCATCTCGCTGGAAACAGGCGACCATCACACCAGTACACAAAAGTGGAGACAAATCACTGCACTCCAACTACAGACCTATCTCCATCCTCCCTCCATTGTCTAAGGCCCTGGAGCGCATTGCCTCAGACCAACTAGTCAAGTACCTGGAAGAATATGACATCCAGTGTCCTGAGCAACATGGTTTCCGAAAAGGGCACAGTACCACCACTGCACTATTAGAATTCATGGGCTTCATCCATACCATGCTCGATCAAGGAAACTGTGTAGGGGCAGTATTCATCGACCTTACAAAAGCCTTTGATACTGTGAACAACCCACTCCTACTCAAGCAATTATCAAACATTGGGCTCTCCAATGAAGCGCTGCTCTGGTTTTCAAGCTACCTTGGGGAGAGGGTCCAGTGGGTTAGGATTGCCGGTGTCACCTCAGAAGAAAAGCCAGTCCTGGGGCCACTACTCTTCAGCCTCTTCCTCAATGACCTTCCCAGTGTCTATCACCAGAAATTACTGCTCTAGGCCGACGATGCAGTCATGTTCACCAACCACCAAAATGCAGAGCTCCTCGAGAAACAATTACAGCTTGAATTCACGCGCATCGAAGAATGGTTCAAGTCACACAATCTGGTCATGAACTACAGCAAAACAAAGGTTATGACCTTCTACAACACCAGGAGCAAGTACAAATCCCGTGACTTCACCATCCTACACCAAACAGGGACCTTACTTGAACACGTTCCTGATTTTAAATACCTAGGTGTCACACTGGACAGCTCACTCTCCTACCATCAGCACATAGATTCTGTTGCCAAAGCCACCAACATCCGTATAGGCCTGCTCTACAGGCACAAACACTGCATGACTCCTGACACTCTTCGGTTGACTATCAACATTTCTGTCACCTCTATCATCGATTACGGGCTAGCAATTTATGGCTCTGCCTCCGCCTCTGCCCTCCAAAGAATTACAGTTGCACTCAACAAAGAATGCAGGCTGCTAACTGGGGCTGACCGACTTACACACACTTGTGACCTGTACACTCGGGCAGGATGGTTTCATCTCATCAGCTGGATACAGTATCAAACCTGCCTCTTAGCCAAAAAACTCCTCCTCGGGGTCATGCCCCCTGGTATTGAAAAGCTCCTCATTGACCACTACAGCACCCAGCGAACTAGAAGTTCACAACAACTAACCTTCCTTGTCCCCAGATGCCGGACTACCATGGGCCAGAGGTCCTTTGCCCACAGAGCACCACAGTGGTACAATACTCTCAACAAAGAAACTCTTACTGCTGCTGCTCTTGGCCCTTTTAAGAGACAACTCTGACTTCAACTCATTTCAACTAGTCGTGACTGCCTCGCCTAATCAGGGGCCCACCGCTCACTGCCTTCCACTTCAGTCTTGATAGCAACCTCTCCCCACCTTGCCCCCTTCTACCTGCCTACCCCCTTGCCCCCTCTCCCTTTCCTCCCCCCGGGCATTTCCTGACTTTTATCCCTCCCCTCCCTCCCCTTTCGAGCTCTTAGCCTCACCCTCTACCCTCCGACAACGGCCTTCCTGCCTGCATACCTCCTTCTCTCTCACCTGCAGTGCTTATTTCTAAGATTGCCCTTGGCTGGTATGTCATGCTACCTAACATTTGGCACGTTTTGAATTACTGGAATTTCCTATGCCTCAGTCTCTTACTTCTTTTTATTGTGTAACTATGTATTATTACGTTGACCTTTGTATGTATGTATACCCCCCATTCCTTCGACATGGAACCTTTGTAAACGAGCAGTTCCTGCTCAAAGGTATTTGTAATCCTAGATTTCAATAAACAAATAAATAAATAAGCTCTGAAAAATCCAGCCACCTGATTAATCACATATTCATGCTGTACCGTTAACATGATGGCTAAAAGTATACTTCTGCCTGAGGTATTGATTTGCGACCAAACAGGGGTCAGCCAATAAGAACTAAGCTTGCAGTACCATGGGCACACGAAGACCACATGCCAAAGGTTTTCTAATTCCTCGTTACTACAATTGCAGAACCTGATGGAGATGTCCGTTGCCTTGCTATACCTTGCCATTAGGACACCGCTCCTAAAAACTTCAACTCTATAACTTGTGTAAGCAACTCTTAACTCCTGTTCAGTCAGTGATTCTAAACAGAATCTAAAGTTATGATTTACATCATTTTTCACAATCCACAGAGCAATTTTCAAGGTTGCAATTATCTGGCAATCTCTCTCTTTAATAACATTTATAATTTTATTGGCACAATATTTTTTATATTTAAAGCTAAGAGCAACTCCCTTCTCATATGCCTGTCTTAGATGTTGAAACCCAAAATTATTTAATATTTCCATTAACAAAGCAAGCCCTACAGATTGTTTACACCCCGTAGTTATCCAGATTTCTTTTTCCTTTAGGCATTCTCTTGGCAGCCTAACAGAGGGCATTCTAGTGAGAGATCCAACAGCCAAGCAATCTGGAGAGCACAAATGCCTCCATGCTTGGAAATCGAAGCTCAGCTCTTACTAAGGCAATCGGGATAGAATTAGCTAAGCCTAAAACAGATCTAAGAATTTTATTAAGGGGAATCTCTATTTTTCTTAGCTTTTTATAGGCCCATACTTCTGCCAAATAGAGAGCTTGGGGAATGTACTAAGCCTTTGTGGCCATCAAGGGGGATTGCACTGCTGAGCCACCAAATTTTCTATTGAATTTCAAGAGGGCATCTGCTGTTTGTTTAAGTTTAACAGTTAACATCTTAGTGTGCATTTCCCAGATCCCTGAGTTATCAAAAGAGAGGCCCAAATAAACATAAGACTTCACTGTTTTTATTTTTTGCTTGCCAACTAACCAATTCAATGAAGTATATCCGGTGCCAAATATCACAACCTGGCTTTTGACCGTATAAATTTGCAGATTATGTTCCTTAGTAAACTTATGCAAGATATCCAGTATCTTTTGCAAGCCTCAATCCTGGATAACTCAGGAGTTTGCAAAATCAGTGGGTAGAGGGGACAAAACCTTTTACAGGTACATAAGTGAAAAAAGAAAGACAAAGGGAGGGATAGTGAGACTGAAGGAGGAGGATGGGAGCCGCGTGGAGGATGACAACAGTAAAGCTGACATATTGAACAGGTATTTCTGCTCAGTCTTTACTGAGGAAGAAGAGGGTAATGGGTCTGAAGGGAGTACAAGGGGTGAGAATGGTGCAGAAATGGACACAAGTCCCTTTACATGAGAAAGGGTCCTGAAGGAACTGGAAGTAATAAGAGTTGATAAAGCAATGGGGCCAGATGGGGTGCACCCCAGGGTCCTTAAAGAACTAAGAGAGGTGGTGGCTGAACCTCTGGCTATTCTGTTTAGCCGATCACTGGAAACAGGGAGGCACCCAAAGACTGAGAACAGCAGATGTAGTCCCCTTATACAAAAGTGGGAACAAAGAGGAAGCGGGGAACTACAGACCAGTCAGCCACACCTCGGTAGTGGGGAAGATCATGGAAGCACTACTGAAGGAGAGATTGGTGGAACATCTGGTTATCAATGGACTACAGGACCCAAGGCAGCATGGTTTCACCAGGGGAGGTCATGTCAGACCAACCTCGTTGAATTTTTTGACTGGGTGACTAGGGAGGTGGATCAGGGGAGGGCAGTGGACACGGCCTATCTGGACTCAGCAAGGCCTTTGACACTGTGCCACATAGAAGACTATTACACAAACTGGGGAATATGGGTGTGGGCAGGACAGTAGTGTGGTGGGTAGGTAACTGGCTGGGTGGCAGGACACAGAGGGTGGTGGTAAATGGCTGTCACTCCACAGAGGGAAGAGTGACCAGTGGGGTACCACAGGGATCAGTGCTGGGACCGTCCTATTCAACATCTTCATCAGTGACATTGTGCAGGATCTAGAAGGCAGAATTTCACTGTTAAGCTAATGACACAAAGCTCTGTAACAGAGTAGACACACCAGAGGGTGTAGACAGAATGAGAGCGACCTGCAGAAACTTGAAGAATGGTCAGGGTTTGGCAGTTGAAATTCAATGCAAAGAAGTGTAAGATAATGCATATGGGGCACAAAACCCTGGCACAATATATCAGTTGGGGGTGAGGATATAGCATGCACCAAGCAGGAAAGGGATCTTGGGGTTGTCATCTCTGATGACCTCAAGTAGGAAACAGTGTGACAAGGCAGCAGGTAAGGCAAATAGGATGCTGGGATGTATAGGCAGGGGCATCACCAGCAGGAAAAGGAGAGTCATAATTCCGCTATACAAGACACTAGTGATGCCCCACCTGGAGTACAGTGTACAGTTCTGGAGACCATACCTACGTAAGGACATAGATAGGGTAGAGAAGGTTCAGAGGAGGGCAGCAAAGATGGTGCATGGATTGCATCACAAGTCCTATGAAGACAGGTTGAAGGAACTGAACATGTACTCCTGGAGGAGGGAGAGGGGATATGATAGAGACATACAAGTATCTTACAGGAGGAACAGGGTGCAGGAAAACACTATTTTTAAGCGAAAAAGATGTTCCAGGACTAGAGGGCATGGGATGAAGTTGGAGGGAGGACGATTCAGAGGAAACATGAGAAAGAATTTCTTCACAGAACGGGTGGTGGACAAGTGGAACACCCTGCCAGAGGAAGTGGTGGGGGCTGAAACAATCACAGGATTTAAGAATGCATGGGATAGACATAAAGGAATTCTAGAGGTCAGGGGGTAAGGGGCAACAGACTGAACTTACAAGCTCAAATGGGCAGACTGGGTGGGCCATAGGCCCTTATCTGCTGACACTGTCTATGTATCTATGTCTATGTATCTATGTATCTATGATCTGGATAAGGAAATTAAAGCCAAATCATCAGCATATGCCAAAACAGGGCAGAGTTTGGTACCCACCAAAGGGGAATCGGATTGGGAAATCAGAAGTTCCCTCAGAAGTTGATCAATATATAGACAAAACACCCCTGTCTTACTCCCCTTTTTGGTTTAAAATACTTCAGATATTTGTCCCATATTTTCGATCCTTACTTGTGCCCATGTTTGGTTGTAAAGTTCTTTTATTATACTTATAAGATCACATTGGAAACTTTTCTGTACCATTATTTGCCAACGCAAATTCGGAGAAACATTGTCAAAAGCCGCACTAAAGTCTATAAATGCCACATAAGACCTCAAGTTTGATATACAGATTGTCCCTTAAAGCTAGTTTCAGCTATAGTTAAGAAAAATATTAGCATTCCCAGGGATGGGGGGAGGTGCCACTAGGCACCAGGGAAAGATTTGAAAAATACAGAGACAGTAATAAGAGTGTGGGGGTGCCACTAGACACAAGGGAAATAAAAAAAAACTTTACAGGGATAGTGATCTGAAGATGTGGAGTGCCACTAGACACCAGAGAAAAAGGAAAACATTATGGGGGGCAGCGATTGGAGGGGGGTGCCACTAGACTCCAAGGAAAGACAAGAACATTATGTGGTTGGCGATCAGAGGGTGGGGGTGCCACTAGACACCAATGAAAGAAAAACACATAATGGAGATGTAATTGGAGGGTGTGGGTGGCACTAGACCCCAGGGAATGAAAAACACAATAGGTACAGTGGTCGGAGGTTAGGGGATGCCACGAGACACCAAGGATACCGAGGGAGCTATGGCTTGTTAAGCTTCCTATGTTATCCAATAGGACTTTGCAATATTAAATGTTTATGCTGCTTCATACAGCCCCCCTTCATATTTTTGGGGGGGCCGGGAGGATTGTGTGTTATTCTAGAAATACTAATTAAGACCTTTAGTTTGATATATAGATTGTCCCTTAAAGCAGTAGTACAACAATAAAGTTTTTTAAAAAAAAAAGCTAGTTTCAGCTATGGTTAAAAAAAATATTAGCATTCCTGTCAAAACGTACTTGTCTCGGTACCTCCTATACTGTGCATCATGAGTGTTTTTTGATTTATTCAATCCTAATGCTTGCCAGCCTACAATGCTATTCTTTTTTTTTTTTTGGTCTCGGATCCCCCAATCCTCCATTCGGAGGTCAGACTTGCCCTGCCTGTCATCCCCCCATGCCCTGGCTTATCCCCCTGGGTGGGGCTGTTGGGAGGCCCCCCCCCACAATGGACACTGTACGGCAGGCCCTGGCCTTCCTGCCAGGTCAGGACCACAGGAGCAGGACCCCCCCCAGCAGATGTCGGGCAGTAGAGACAATGGCAAAGCAGGTCATCATGCCAGTGGGCTGACTTTTTTCGATGCTTGCTGGATCCCTGTGGGGGGGATATGCAATGACATTCAGCATCCACCCCACCCCTAAGATAACAGTGCCAGCCACATTGGACCCCCAGACCCCACCAGGGGTCCATAAAGTGCTGGATACTCTATCCCCCCTTCCCAAGAGGAGAGCAGTCCCCAGGATGCTCAATCCTTACCCCCCCGACCCTCCGACTCTCGGATCCATTTCCAAACCCGAGTCGTCGGCATCGCAAGTGGAAATCCAACTGCTGAACCGGCAGGCTGGCTGTTACAATGCTATTTCTATGCAAAATGTAAGGGCCATCTTTTTTTTCTTGAGAAAAAACTGAAAAGATTCATAAAATGCTCAAATGTTGGTGAAATTAGAAAACCACACCACCAAATAAACTGGGAGATGCCTGGGATCTTTTATAGTGAAATAAGGTAGGGTAAAATTTTTTGCCCCATTTCGTTACGTTGCTGCTTTACAGGGTTAGTGGATCGGGCACACTGTTTATCTTTTTACATGTACAGTAGAAGTATAACATCATTATAAAGATTTGCATATTTATTTTATTTTCATCTGTCTGAATTGGATTTTATTTGTTTTCATCTTTTTAAAACTGTTGATGCTTTGCGGTCTGCATGGTGCCATCCCTTGCCCTTGTTTCAGAAGTGACGGTGAGGGAGAAAAGCCAACCTGTTGGTATACACAGCTGATTGCTATCAGTTTCAATTCTGACAAACTGTCCTTCATTTTTAGCACTGTTATCTAGCGTTATTCTTTTTAATGATGGTGACAATGTAGATATAATTACTGTTGTCCTCCTTTATCAACCTGCTTTCAAGGGTCTCCAAAACACCACAATAACTCGAAAACGAGTTACTACGGCATTCATTAAACTTTCTTTCACCTCCAGGGTCCTTTCGCTGTCACTCCAGTGTACCACACCACTTCATTGGCTCGTGCTCCGCTTGTGGGTGGGTTGAAAAGTATTCAAAACATGGTGGTTCAGTTTTCCACCTTCTGATGAGCCACCTGACAAGCCGCTTTCCTATTCTACCATCCCCATGCTTTTTTTTTTTTTTTTTTTTAAATCTGGTTGATCCTGCCTTTCAAATATAAAAGAAATATCTGGTTGATCCTGCCGTATCTCCAGATCAAGACACGCTGAGTCGCCAACTCCTAATACGATGGACCCTGGTAAGAGCCATGGCTGTGACAGTTTTTTTTTTTTAAAAAAAAAAGGAAAAACTCAGAGTGAAGCAGAAAGGGAAATTGTGTGTGTGTTTTGACAGCAAGTGAGAGAGGGAGAAAGAGTGAGTGTCTGTAGGTAGGGAAGACACTGTCTCGCACCAGGAATTATAAACAAATTCTGGTCAGATCCACTACGGCTGCATAATGAAGTTAGTGAAGTTGTGTGGAATTGTCAAGGAGATATGGAGAAACAATACAATGATTTGTAAGTAGTAAAATTTGTTTTAGTTTCTGTTCTAAGGAAGGCATACACATTATTAGAAAAATATATGGAGGTGTACATTTTAATGGAAGGAACAGGAAGCTTACAAAAGAACCCCAGAGCAAATGTCACTGATGTATGTGTTATCCTGGATGATATTAGCCAGACAGCCAAATTTTAAAGAAAACAAAGATGCACATGTCCCAATAATGCAAAGCATCAAGGGAAACATATGCAAATCCCTATGATGGTACAGAAGGTGGCAGTACATGAAAAAGTAATGGCTAGCATATGTTCAGCCTTGGGGTTATTTACATGGTTTTTTGTTGTCGTCGTTTTTAAGAGAAACAGGGGTTTTGTCCATGAGGTGATGTAAGTTATATTTAAGCAATGTGTTGATGTCAGGAAGTCAGGTGTAATGATGATGGACTGTTAGAGAAAATATGATATTAACTTTCAGAGGGGGTTGCTTTTGATAAGGGCAAGGTAGTTATGCTTGTGATAATGGGACTATTAGGAAAGTATGAGGTCTACGCAGAAGTGGAGTACAAATATGCACAGTTTCAAAAGTATGTGCTCAGAGTGCAGGCAAATGTGATATGCAGGTTTGTTTCAGAAATAGGTAAAACTAGCAATACATGCAATTAATAGAAAGATAGATAATTACACAGACATATAGACAGAGAGAGAAAGAGACAGACAGACAAACACAGACAGGCAGAATAGGAATGGCAGTGAAGTAGTGACGTGACGCCAACCCCACCCCCAATGCTTCTTCTTTTAATAAGAGTTTTTTTCAGCAAGTCAGTGGAGTTGCCATGGGTACCAAGGTGTGTCCCAGCTTTGCTAATCTGTTTGTGGGTTGGGTGGAGGAATGTTTTTCTCTCTCATTCACAGGGACTGTGCCTGAACTCTACAAATGCTACATAGATGACTGTGTGGGGCCACCTCCTGCTCCAAGGAGACACTCCAGGTCTTCCTTGACAAGTTTACCACGGCCCGTCCTTCCCTTCAATACACTGTTGAACTATCTTCCTCTACACTGCCTTTTCTGGATATCGCAACTGTCAGTACAGAACACTGGTCTGAAGACATCCGTTTATTACAAATCCATTGACTCTCACAGTTTCCTCCTCCTGCCATCCTAAACATGTCAAGAATGGCCTGCCTTATTCACAGTTTCTTAGACTTCGCAGGCTATGCAGTGAACAGGATGATTTTGCTAAGCAGACCCCAATAATGCACATTTTTTTTTTTTATCAACAGGGGATACCCTAAAAGCACAGTGGACAGAGCACTCTCTCTGGTCAATAACATGCCCCGTAACCTTGACCCCCATAGGAAGGCTACTGTCACGCAAGAACAACGGCGAATTCCACTAGTGCTTCCCTTCCATCAGAGCATACTTTCTCTTCACAGGATCATCACCAGTAACTTTCCCATTTTGCAAACTGACCCTAACATTGGTGCTTCCTTTACAGAACCACCTATTGCCTCCTACCACCAGCCACCTAACCTGCGGAATCTCCTGGTTAAAAGCAGCCTACCTACTCCTAACAGTTCCTCCCTACCAGGCACAAAACCTTGCAACAGGACTCGCTGCTACACCTGCAAATTTGTTTCCAGTGTGACTGAAATCCGGGGGCCTACAGGTGTTTTTCACATCACCAAGGAGTTCTCATGCACCTCCACTAACGTGGTGTATTGTATTCTTTGCAGGAAGTGTACAGCTATTTACATCGGAGAGACCGTTAGGCACCTTGCTGACCGTTTCAGGGAACATTACAGAGCAGTCAGGAATGGTGACACTGCTAAACCCATTGTATCCCACTTTATCTCTAGGGACCACAGCGTCAATGACCTTTCTGTTTGTGTCCTCCAGCAGGGCTTCTGGGATTCGGACCATAGAAAAAACACGGAGGCCAAGCTGATCATCTGCCTTGGCTCCCAGCAACCCTCTGGTTTAAATGATAGACTTATTTTTCACTAACATCTTTCAGCCACCCCTTATTTTCCCTAAAGTCTGTTTGTATCTGTACACATTTAATATATTTTACATTTTCACCATAAGTCTCCATCTCTGTCTCCTTCCCCCACATTTGTCACCTTTAAGCCTTCTTACTAGGCCCTGTTAATTAGTCCCCACCTGGGGACTTCTCTAGCTCTTTCACTCCTATTATGCTTTATCTTTCCCATCATCACCTTTTTGTTTCACAGATTCTCTCTTAATCTTGACATTTATCACTTCTTCTCCCTGAGCCTGCCCTTTTGTCTTTCCCCACACATATATATATATATATATCCATATCCCTCATTTTACCTCCCCTCTACATTAACTTTGTTTTTTTGTCTTTTAGATATTTTCTGAAGAAGACCTAAGGTTGAAACGTAGATTTTTACCTCTGTTTTCAGCGTGCATTTAATATAACCATTTTGTTTTGCTATATATATATATATATATATATATATATAGATAGATAGATATATTAGAGGCAAAAACTCAGTTTAATGCATTAGTTAAGGTTGTTCCACAGCGACAAAGTGATGAAATTGATTATTAGGGTTGGAAACCCCTTGGACCCCTGCTTACCCTCCAACGGCAATGCGGTGTGCATTAGGAGTTATCAGCTCTAACTCTCACCCATCCATGTGTAAAGTAGCAGAAGTATAGAAGAATGGGGTGAGAAGTTGGGACCGGCGGCCCCAATGCACCCCAATCCCGGTTGGGGTGGTGGGCAGGGGTCCAAGGGGTTTTCAACTAACATTGAATTTCCTCACTTTTGTCGCTGTGGAACAGCCCTAACTAATGCATTAACGAGGTTTTGCCTCTAATTTCCCTTCTTTTGAGAATAACGAGAAATAGTAGATATGTGTGCAGCGGCGGGAGCGCGCCACGTAATGCAGCGGAAAGGGCCCCGCGCTCCCGCCACGTGATGTCTTGTGGCATAGTAACAGGAACAGCAACGCAAACAGAAGCGCTAACAGTGGCGCACATGGTAACGCAAACATGAATGAGAATAGAAAGGGTAACGCTCACGGTGGCGTAGACGGGAACGGTCTGCTGCGTAATGTGTTGTCACATAGTAACATGGTGCCTGCAAACGGAAAAGTCAATGGGCACGGTGACACAAAGTGAAACAAAGAGAAACAGTACTGTAGACACAAATGGCAAAAAATAACAGAAACGCAAGCGCAAATGAAAACGCAAAGGATAACGCACATGGTGGCGTAGACATCAACGGTAAGTGAAACGGGTACAGAACTGCAAGCGGAAAGGGCAACGGTAACAGACATGTAAGCGCACAGGCTGGTTTTCTCCAAAACCTGCATACAGAAAGACAGTGAGTACAAAGAATGTATGCATAATAATGGGTATTGGAGCAGAAAATGAGGACTTGGAATACTAAATAGGTTATATCTCAGGAACCGTACGACGTAGAAAAATAATTTAAAAGTCATATGATTTACGACTGTCCTGGCTAGTTTTGTACTTAGCCCCCAATGGATTTTTCCGATGAAAAGTCAGTATCTCACACCGTTTCCGAGATACGGGCCCTGAAAGGCGCGGCGAACGCCGTAATGTTATCATATGGGAAAAAAAGAGAAGTACAGAGCACCATAACTTTGCCTCCCTGTAATATTTTTTCACCAAACCACTGAAAGGCACATCTGTGGGCTGTTGGCTGTCTTCCCTCCAAATTTCAGGAAAAAAGACCAAACCGTTATTTTGCAGCAGGGTGCCAAAGGATTCCTGTACTGCGTCAGGCGCCGTAATGTTATCCTATGGGAAAAAATGTAAACTTTGGAGTGCCGTAACTTTGCCGCCGTGTAATATTTTTTCCACACAACACTGAAAGGCACATCTGTGAGATGTCGGCGGCATTCCTCCCAAATTTCAGCCCAAAACTCCCAACCGTTCTTTTGCAGCGCAGTGCCAAAGAATTGCTGTAATTTCCCCCAGACTAGAAAACTACTGTCGCAATTTGCGAAAGCTTTCGCAAAAATTTGCAACACTTTCATGAGCATGAAAGTAATTTGCGAAAGTACTTATTCCAGAAATTTGAAAAACATATTTCTGGGGTGTTTTACTCCAGAATAAAGATATGGCTAGCACCCTCAGGGTCCGACTAGGTGAATACAAAAATAATTAGGTTGCTAGAGGGTCCCAAATTTAAATGCCAAGCATTTTTCTGATCATTAACTGAAAACAAAATGGTGGATTTGCGAAAGTAACAGGGCCATTTGTGAAAGTAAAAATGCATTTGCGACACTGTCGAACTTTTTGTTAACTTTTCCCATTGACCTATGATGGGAAATTGTTTTTTGAATAACTTTTGAACTGTTTAATATTTTTTCACCAAATCTTTGAAAGGCACATCGAGGACCCGGCATACGTTCCCTGAAGATTTGGGCGATCGAACAAAACCCGTGCAAACCTGTACGGCGTGACCGTGAGAATTCCAGAAAAGCGAAACGCTGTGCAGATCTCGCTTTAATAACTCTGCATCCTATATCCACCCGTAATTTAAACCTTGCACATCCCAAGGCCTATAGTTCTTGATCGTGTATTCCAAATTTCAGCCAAATCCGTCAAACGGTTGCAAAGTTATTAAGGTGCAAAATTTGGGGTTTAACATAGAAATGGCTCCTCAACCCTAACTATGGTAGCACTACTGTGCTACCATAATGTACATACATACATATTGAATATGGTAAACAAATATTGTTAATCCCAAAAGCTGAACTTTATGTTTTTAGTATATAAATGTTTAAGAAAAACCTGTGGCTCTTTCAACTTGAATCAGAATGCTGTGTCTATTGTTTTTCTTGGGAGCTGTAGTTTCAGGCACTCCTTAATTACTCTTTCCTTCTGAGATCCCAGGTGGCTCTGATAATCATTTGTTCCAGGGGGTTTTAAGTCACTTTGAAGGCATTAAGTACCTTCTGTTCTCCTAGTCCTTAATAAAATGCAGGGCTCCACAACTTGATCACTCCACAGACTTGTTCTGTTGCTTGGTCCAGGTCCCAAACTAGTGTGTCTTGTTCCAACATGATAGATCCACCTCATGCCCCTACCACATGAATAAAAAAAAGGTGGGGGTGGATCTTTAGGAGCTTCTCGGTTAGAGGTGGGGGTGTGGATCTTACTCCCCCAAAAAAGCTAATGTTGCCTCCCACTACTCAGGTTCCAGTTCTTGTACTGCCCATTTAAGAAAGAAAATAGTACCCTGCAACCACTAACACGAAAGAGTATTTATCTGAGGGTGGAAAGCATTTCTTGGAGGAAGGTAAGGCGGAGGAGACAATTTATACCTTCAGTCAGTTCCACGGACAGAAAAGATGACATCACTCCTTTTGTACATGCAAAACATCTGCAGGCTCCGCCTACTGCAGCCATAGAAATAAAGGATATGCAAGTGTATTCTTATGGATTTTTGTTTTGCACACCCTCAGTGTGTGATGATTTAATAAACCTCTCGAGCTTCACTTTCAGTGTTTATGGGTCATCATACACCTTGGGTGTGTAAAATAAGTCCATAGCACACACTTGCATATCCATTATTCTCTGTGTTATACATGCTGTTACTTTTAAATGTGCTTTATTTTATATTGCCAAACTGCTGGTACAGTATCCGAAGTTCTGGCTTTTGTCTTGTTTCGAGTGTAGCACACATCTCTTGTTTTATTGCTAGTCTTGTTTTTTAATATTTTCTATTAACATATATCTATTCTGATAATAAAGAAATACATATTTTGTATTTTGTGAATTTATTTGTTATTGATACTTTTTTTTTTTTACTTTTTCTGCTGTCAGTATGTGTAACATTTGCTCAATGGCAATGGGGGATGCTGTGATGCACTGGTCATTAAACTGTAGCATGATAACTCACTTCATTTTCTCTTATTTTATTGACAATTACCCCATTTAAAAAAAAAGGGAAAACATTCTGAAAGCTGTGGTGTGTGTGTGTGTGTGTGTGTGTGTGATCGTGCCCCTGCGAGTGCATGGAGAGGTCGGGTTAAGAATTCCTGTCACCTACCATACTTCTATTCATAAACCTGGGGATACAATACGTCACTCGTTTTCCCATATTTTACTGACTGCTGTTTATCACTTAGAAAAAAAATCAATATTTATGAATGGCTTGCTTATGTGTGTGTGGGGGGGGGTTAAAAATCATGCAGCATATTGGTCCGCAATTCATTAACCATAGCACAATACCTCAGTTGATTTTTCCCATTTCCTTGAATACTGACTGACTGCCCTTGCTTGCAGTAAATGTAGCAAATCATGAATGGAAGGGGGCTTGGTATGTACATTTTACATCAGTCCACAGTTCATTTACTGTAGCTTAGTACCTCATATCTCAGTTGCTTTTCCCCATTATATTGAACACTGAGTATCATTTCTTGCAAAAAAATTACATTCTATGAATGGCAGGTGGTAGGGGTGGGGAGCATAGTAAATCATTTGCTTCACATGTCCCAATTTATATACTGATGCATAATAGTTTCCAAGTCCTTTTGTGTTGTTTAGTTCCTTGAAGATGCTAAACGCACAGGTCAGAAACCAAGGGTGATATATTGAACCTGTTTATTTTTTTATAGCAACAGCATTTTCAGACAGTATGCTCACATATGTACACGCACTTATGTACAGACATACACACACGCATATACACACAACCATATGCAAAAATAGTTCTGCACCACCACTGATAAGTACGTTAATGGCCAACAGCACTAAACAATATTGCCATAGAGATAAGGTAGTGACATGGGCAGACAGACAAGATGTTAGTACTGATGAATTGTGCATTGTGTGGTGTAAGTGTTTGTTGTTGGGGTAGACTGTGTCTATAAGATCATGTTTTGCTACATGTACTGTGCATCCAAAGGTGCATGTTATTTATTTTGTTTTATTATTATTTTTTTTATTTATTTTTGTCTTTGGTAACCGGGTGAGGCCCACTAGGCACAAGTGCCTGTTTTCAGGGGCGACCTTAGAGCACTGGGTGGTTAAGTAACTTGCTTAGAGTCACACAGTATGCAAGTGGAGGTTGTGAGAATCAAACTCAGGTGTAGTCTGCTGGATGTACCAAGCTCGTTCACATCTCATTCCTCTAACCTATAGGCTATACTGCCAGCAAAGGATATACAGTCTGAGACTATTACTTTAATAGCAGTCTGCAACGATGTGCACGTGACATCGAACACCAGCCAGGATACCAATCCTTCCACATGACTATTACTGACACTGCCTTACAGGCAGCATTACAGTTTAATGGATAAAACATTATGAAAATCTATACAGGAAAGTGGAAATGCACAATTATACCCCCCCAAAAAAAACCTCTCGTTTTCAGCTGACATTATGAAAAAACCCAACTCCAGTACTATTCACGATATGAGCCTTTTTTTTTTTTTTTTTATGGGGGGACAAATTCATTGACTTCATATCTGCTAACCAAGCCCTCACAGCTACCCTAGAAACATTGCTGATGACCATGACAAAAATCTAACCTGCTATGACTTGCAGATTGATTTAAAAAATTACAGTGTAAATGGAATACTCTTTTCAAAGAAATAGATTAAAAAAAGATGCCGTGAGTCGGTGCTACATAGAAATACTCATACATCGCAAAAATTAGTGATCAGTTTATTAGCATCAAATGAGGCAGTAACAACTATTAAAACAAGACATCCTGTCATATCATTATTCACATTTCTTAATGTGACAGAAAGTGATTAAACTTCAGGAAACAGTAAAACTAAATACAGTGCTAATAGAATGATAGCACTATAAATTGGAAGACTGTGTTTTGACAACTCGAAGATTGACAGCAATTAGATGGTGAGTTTTCACATATAACTCTCAGTACTTCAAAAATTAATTTGGAAAACAACTTCATTTTTATGTAATTCCATTTACTTAAACAAAATACTGTCTCTGACAACCCCTTTGAAACACTTTTGTCCCTTCAAGAGCTAGTGGATCGAGCACACTATTTATCCTTTGACATGCAGCGTATTAGTATATCATTCTGAAGATTTGCATATTTATTTTATTTTCATCTGTCTGAATTGGATTTTTATTTGCTTTCACCTTTTTTAAATTGTTGATGCTTTGCGGTCCGCATGGTGCCATCCCTTGCCCTCGTTTCAGACGTGACATTGAGGGAGGAAAGTCAACCTTTCTGAAGGGTACACAGCTGACTGCTATCAGATTTAGTTCTGACAAGATTTCCTTCATTTTTAGCAGTTACCTAGTGTTATTTGTTTTAATGATGGTCACAATGTAGATGTTATATATGCTGTTACTTTTAAATTAGAGCGCGCTTCATTTTTTATTCTCAGACTGATAGCACAGTATCTGAAGTCTGGCTTTTGTCTTGTTTAGAATGTAGCAAAAATATCTTGTTTCATTGGTAGTCTTGGTTTCTATGTTTTCTACTATTAACATTTATTTATTCTAATAAAGAAATAGTTGTATTTTGTTATTTTTGTTACTTTTTCTGCTGTCAATATGTGCAACATTTGTTCGGTTGTAAGGGGGGGGATGCTGCAATGCACGGTCCTTAAACTGTAGCATGATAACTCAATATATTCTCCCTTAATTTATTAAAAATAGGATCTGTAAGTGGTGGGGTGTGTGTGTGTGTGTATGTATATAAGGCCCTGTCCACACTATGCCTCTGTAACGTTACAGAGTGCCCAAACCGTTACCGCAATGGTTTGCGTTTACACCTGTAACATTACAGAAGGCGTTTTCATAACCGTTGTTGAAACCACATATGAGGTGGTTTCAACAACGGTTATGAAACCGTTCCCACCTTGGTAGTGTGGACGGGCAGTAACGGTCCCCTGCAGGGCCTGAAGCACAGCGCGAGCTGCATTGTGGGATCAGGCACCGCCGTAACGGTCACCCATCTCCCGAAGTGTGGACCGACGGTGCCGGTCCCATAACGGACACCGCCATGGTGTGGACCCACTGCACCGATCCAAGGCCGTAACGGATTGCATCCATTACCGGGCCAGAGTGGTGTAGTGTAGACAGGGCCTCTGTGTATGGGGGGGAGTCGAATTCCTGTCACCTACCGAACCTCTATTCACAAACCCAAGCATACTACTTCACTTGTTGTTCTCATAATTTGTGGATTGTTTTTACTGTTTTTGAAAATAAAATCAATATTTATAAATGACTTGGTGGGGGAGGAGGAGTAAGAAACCTTGTGGTGTATTGGTCCACAATTCATTAACCCTAGAACAATACCTCCACTGATTTTCTCCTATTTCCTTGAATACTGACTGACTGGCCTGACTTGCAGTAAATGTGGCAAATCATGAATCTGCCATATCAGTTTGTAGGTTCAGAGACATTGTGAATTCAATTCAGCGATCTGTTTTTTTTGCTTGTTTTGTTTACATGGCTTTTGAACCTTGCCAGAACTCAAGAAACAGTCTGACATACTGCATTCACTTTTTCTACTATTAACATTTCTTTATTCTAGTAATGAAGAAATAATTTTTTTTCTGCTGTCAATATGTGCAACATTTGTTCATTGGTAAGGGGGTGATGCTGTGATATATGTGTCCTTAAACTGTAAGATGATTACACAATACATCTTCCCTTAATTTATTGAGAATTACTCCCATTAAAAAAAAAAGTTTCTGAAACTGGTGTGAGTGCGTGTGTGTGTGCACAAGTACATGGGTGAGGGGGTCAAATTCCTGTCACCAACCGAACCTCTATTCATATACCCAAGCATACTACTTTGCTTGTTGTTCCCATACTTTATGGATTGTTTTTATCATGTTTGGGAAAAAAAAATCAATATTTATGAATGTGTTTGGGGGTAAGAAACCTTGTAGCACACTGGTCCACAATTCATTAACTCTTGCACAATACCTCCATTGCTTTTCCCCTAGTTCCTTGAATACTGGTTGACTGTCTTCACTTGAAGTAAATGTGGCAATCATGAATTTGCCATATCGGTTTGAAGGTGCAGAGACATCACAAATTCAATTCAGCGATCTATTTTTTTTGTGTGTGTGTGTGTTTTTTTACACGGTTTCTGAATCTTGCTGGAACTCAAGAAACAGTCCAACATACTGCAATCACTTTCCTAACGACTGTGATCCAATACTTGCAAGGTTTCAGACTGGCACTATAAACTGAAATGTGATGCATACGCATGGGAGTCACGAGAATGATTTGCTCGGCTCGAGTTCAATGACGTGCAAAAAAAAAAGCAGATCACTGAATTGAATTCATGATGTCTCTGAGCCTACAAACTGATATGGCAAATTATCAAGTCCAGTAAACAGTGGGAGTTCTTATCGGTTAGGAAAGGAGACCCACAAAGTATGGAAACGCTCTTCCCAGTCACGATCCTCAAGTGCAACTTCTTGTTTTCTTAATTGTAAACAAGACACACAGATCCACAGTCACTTGCTGTCTGGGGCTGCCTATCACAAAAAAAAAAAAAGACAATATTTGAATTGTATGTTTGAAACATAAATGCTGTAATTACGTACCGTATTTATAATTATCTTTATGCAAAATTTTTAAGTAAGATTCTAGTCTGAGAATGTGTCATTATGTCGCTATCAAATGCCTAAAACCTGAGCTTCTGATCCCCACTATATCAACATGGCTAGCTATCAGTCTCTCTTTTATTATCGATTTATCTGTTTGATATTTGTTTCACATTTGGAGGGTCAGTGCTCCACATTTTACTTTGTTTTAAGTGTCAATGTCCAGAGACTCAAGTCTGATGTCTTTCCAGATGTAGCAGCCCACTGTAAAATGTCACGTTTCACAGGAAATTAAGCAGTATAAATGTACAAAATACAGAACATGCTCTGTACTGCAACAGTATGAAGGTGGACAAAGCAATGGGGCCTGACGGGATTTATCCCAGAATTCTAAAAGAATTAAGGGTAGAACTAGTGACACCACTGACTACCCTCTTTAACAAATTATGGGAGGATGGAGTGGTACCTGAGGACTGGAGGAGGGCAGATGTCATTCCACTTTACAAAAGTGGAGCAGGACAGAAGCAGGAAACTACAGACCTGTTAGTTTAACCTCAATGATAGGGAAAATGATGGAATCACTTCTGAAGGAAAGAACTGTTCAGTACCTAGAGGCCAGCAGGGCACAGGCACAGGACCCAAGGCAGCATGGATTCACAGCAGGAAGGTCATGTCAGACAAATCTAATAGATTTCTTTGACTGGGTGACCAAAGTAGTAGATCAGGGAGGGGCTATGGACATGGCCTACCTAGTCTTTAGCAAGGCATTTGACACAGTCCCACACAAAAGATTAATATACAAGTTAGCCAGCCTGGGAGTGGGTCCCAAGATGGTAGCCTGGGTAAAGAATTGGCTGGAGAACAGGACACAGAGGGTAACAGTAAATGGAGTCCACTCTGAAGAAAGGGAGATTACTAGTGGGGTACCGCAGGGTTCAGTACTAGGATCTTTATAAGCAACATTGCAGAGGGACTGGAAGGAAAAGTATGTCTCTTTGCAGACGACACAAAGATCTGCAACAGAATTGTTACACAAGGTGGGGTGGAAAGGATGAGAAGGGACTTGGCAAGGTTGGAGGAATGGTCAAATGTACAGCAGCTTAGATTCAATGCTAAGAAGTGCAAGGTAATGCACCTGGGAAACAAAAACCCAGGGGAAGAGTACACAATGGGGGGGGGTGAGATACTGACAACAAAAATGGAAAGGGACTTGAGGGTAGTCATATCAGATGACCTAAAGGCGGGTAAGCAATGTGAGAGGGCAGTAAGGAGGGCTGGGGGGATACTGGGATGCACAGGGAGAGGCATCACCAGTAGAAAACAGGAAGTTGTTATCCCTCTGTACAGACAGCTGGTGAGACCCCCTCTGGAGTACTGTGTGCAGTTCTGGAGACCTAATCTCCACAAAGACATAAAGAGGATGGAGACAATCCAGAGGAGGGCAACTAAAATGGTACAGGGTCTGCACCAGAAGACATATGAAGAGAGACTTAAGGAGCTTAATATGTATAGCCTCGAGGAAAGGAGAGAGAGGGGGGACATGATAGAAACTTTCAAGTACCTCAAAAGAATCAACAAAGTTCAAGAGGGTAGCATCTTTCAGAAAAAGAGGTGTGCAAGAACAAGGAGCACAATTTGAAGATGGGGGGGCAGCTCAGAGGTAATATAAGGAAGTATTTTTTTCACAGACAGGGTTGTGGATGCATGGAACGACCTTCTGGAGGAGGCAGTGGAGTCAAAAACAGTGGTGGAATTCAAGAATGCAGGGGACAGTCATTAGGCAATTCTAGGGGGTGGGGGTAGCAAGAAGTAGGCTGTTGGTTAACTAGGATCTCCAGCTTATTCGTCAGGTAGGGAAATAGGCAGACTGGGTGGGCCAAGCGGTCCTTATCTGCCATCAAATTCTATGTTTCTATGTAGCATACTGGAAAATAAGTTTGTTTCAGTTGCTATGAATACGACAAACTGCGGCATTCCTCCAAACAGTCCTCCCAAATTCTATGTTTCTATGTAGTATACTGGAAAATAAGTTTGTTTCAGTTGCTATGAATACGACAAACTGCGGCATTCCTCCAAACAGCCCTCTATATTAGTTTGCCTGCAGCATGTTACACTGTGAGCACTGCCAGAAAAAAAATACGTGAACTTCATAACCTTTGCTCTGTATTAATTTGCTGTTAACTATTGCCTTGATATGCTTGTTTGTTTGTCTGAGCCCCTGTCTGAAAATAGACTGTTGCACCTAAGCAGTAAGTGTAAACACAGATTAAATAAATGTATCTTTTGTTTTAGGTGAAAGGGTCATGGTTTGGGAGAAGTAACATAAACACAGTTCTCTCATTTGGCTCGATATCCTGAAAGTGAACTCAGGAGAACAGATTGTTTTTATTCCTATAAGGGGAGTTGGTAGCATAGAATCATATTCTGTGCATATCTTTCTCAAGGCCATTTCTGTAATTATGAATGAGAACCTCGTGATGGGATAACGTTTTTATATTTGTAATTTATTTGCATATGAAACACAACTGTTCAAGCATCAGCGCATTATCCATATGTTGGTTCTAAATGAAGGAATGAATTCATTTGGAGGAATTGTTGGATGAGTAGCCAGAGGATTTGATTCTGCAGGATGCTGATTATCTTTAGATTGGTAGAGATTATCAGAGGCAAAACTGAAGGGGTATCTTCTAGGAAATTGAATGTATAGTCTCATCACCAGTTTAGCAAAAGGTTCCCATTAATATGAGTCTGGAAGGGATTATAGGCATTTTTTTAGCTTGGTAAGAGTATCCTGCAATTACACCCACATAAAGGCATATGCTTAAATGCAAAGTCTCTTTGCAGAATAAAATTTAAAAGTCTCAGTCTTTTTTCAGTGATCCAATAAATGGCCAAAACTGTCACAAAGATTGACTGTAACCTCCCCATATGAAGCAAGAACTACAGAACCTTGAGACCCAAACAGAAATGGTAGAGAGCTGGATGGTACACCTCGTTATTACCAAGGACTGACACAACATGCTGCTGGTCATATTTACTGGTCTGAGAATGGGAGTTAACACTTAAATTACATGACCTAGAGGGGAGAAGCCAAATGCAAACTATCTGAATCTATGGGGTCCCAGAAAGAGCAAAGAGATCGACTGATTCCATAACAGTGTTTTCACAAAAACTACTGAAAGAAATACTAAATCTCTCAGAAGACTATGAAATCAATATGGCCAGAAACCCACTAATCACGGGGGCCTGACCTTGGTTCATCCTCACTAAACTTAATAATTAAGGCAGCAAAAACATAGGATCTGCCTGGCAACAAAAAGAGTTGTGGCATAGAGGGTACAAAAATTACAGTTGACAAATGACTATACCAGCATAGTGCAGGACAAGTAGGGAGTAATGTGGGGCATAGTAAAGCAGCTCCGTGCAAAAAAACTGATCGCTGACTGCAATATGAAAGAGTGCAGCCACAGACTGCGGCCATGAAGGAGCACCTATGGTATACAGTAGGTGCTCATTCATTGCTGCAGTCTGCAGTGGCGCTCATTCACAGCACAGTCTGTGGTCAGCCATGGAGGTGAAAGGAGGGCTGTGCTGGTCGCAGACGGGGAATGGGGATGGAGGGGAGCAGGGTGGGGTGAGGGACCACTAGATCACCAGTAAAATAAATTCATTTTCAGGGGAGGGAGGAGGGACCAATAGACTATCAGATAATTTATTTTTATTTTATATGGGGATGGGCATCCAACATCGGGGGAAGGGAGAGGGTCCACTAAACCACCAGGATGTTTTTTTTTTTTTTTTCTTATAAGGTATTTCTGGCCAGTATTTTGAAAAACAGAGGTCAGACTCTAGCTAAACAGGCCCATTTAGCTAGGTTCTGGTGTTAGTTTTCTAAAATGACAACAGTTTTATGCATTTTCCATGCTTTTTAGTTGGTGGGAGAAAACAAACAAGATGGCGGCTCACGAAAAGTTTCCCCCACACACACGAAAAAGGATTTTGTTCTCGGGGAGTTCTCACGTAAACAAAATCCTTTTACACGAGATCAAATCCTTTGTTGAACTCAAAACATCTATCCTAAAAAATGAACTTCCCATAGGATATAATTAGAAAGAAAGAACTGAATAACTTGCAACAGTTTAATATTTTTACACCAAACTAACAGTGGCAGTTCTGTTTCCCAAGTTCTTTCTACCATAAAACAAATCACACAAAAATTCCACACTGTCTAGGTGCAAGGTGACGAGGAAAAAACTGCAAAGAAAGGGTGACGTTTTACTTTTTTTCACTATCCGGATCTCAGAATCTGCACATCCGACCAGAATGAAACTTGCCACATCAAGAGAGCTATCCCATAGGACAGCGCATACCAAATTCTGAGCAAATCCACTGATTGGTTGGAAAACTATTAAAGTGAACAATTTGGGGTTTAACATTAAACAGGCTACTCACCCTAACTATAGGGGCATGACCGTGCCCCTACAGTATATAAAAGAGAGGGGGCTTATGTAGCATGGGTACTGGATGTAGGCATTTGACATTACATTTAAGTAAGATATGGGGCTAATTTTCAAAAGCATTACATTCGCCACAAGGGACTTCCAGCAGAGAGTCTGACGCAAGTGGTGACTTGCGTCAAACTGTGCCGCAAGTGCAATTTTAAAAAGAACCTTGCTGCAACCCCCCTGCCACAAGTCCCTTGCAATGATACAGCAAAGTTGTGCAGCTCCCACGGCATAACTCTCCCGTCGGGGAGCCTGCTGACGGGCTTGTGCTACATTTTGGCTAAGCTGCTGTAAAATGATGGTACTGTCTAACTTAAGCCCAAGGTTATAAAATCTGGTACAAGTTGTGGCAAACCCCTGGACACAGGTATGGTAAACTTTACAGGGACACAAGGCTTGGTCGCAACCCTGCGTCCCCATTTGAAAATCAGGCCCATAGTTTAACATAACTCGCTTTACCTATTGGTCTTTTTGTTGTAGAGCTCTATGTCTTCCCTTCTACCTATTCTATGGTGCACTGGGATGAGGCGGTGCCAAGAACTACCTCTTTCTATCTATAGTTGACTCCTTCATACCTTCAGAAGACCAGTCCTTCTTTTAATCATAAAAGGAGAGACCTAGCTCTCATCGCACATTAGGTAAGTCAGAATTAGGTCATCTTTTGTTGGTGTAAAAGGGTATGGGGGGGGATATAGGGTGTTTTCTTTTCCTTCTAGGAACTACAGTAAGTGGGTAGAATATGATATAAAAGATACAGGTTATACCAGAAAATAGATAGTATAATAGGGTTCAGATGGATTTAAAGTACAAAAAAGATGACAGCAAGAAGTACTGTGAAACTGCCATTATCCATTTTCTGTATATTATTTTAGATTGTTTTTCATTTATGATGTATGAAAAGTTGGATAGCACTGTTCGAAAAGGAATGTTAATATGGCTTGCAAAAGTTTGACATGAAATCTCAAGGGCCTGCGCAATAGGGTAAAAGCTAATAAGGTCTTTAGATATGTCAACAGTAAAAAGGCAACTGTTCTCTTTCAGGAAACTCACTTTTCTTTGAATGAGGTGTAATTTCACTCTAAAAAATGAGGTGATTGCTGGGTGGCAAATTATAACAAAGCACCTAGAGGCGTTGCAACCTTCATAAAGAAAAACTCTTCTTGCTCTTTCAGTAGATCATGTAGTGACCCAAAAGGTAGATTTGTCATTTCAGAAATACTAACTGTGGGAGGCTTTTACTATAGCCAATATAATTGAATTACATTTTTTTTTAATTTAATTAGTATTTCGGAAAGACCTTTCAGCGTGAGCTCTTTTACAAAGCTTCCAAGTCAGGGTGGACAATGAGACAATACACATATTCAGTGGTTACAGAGGCCTGATCATCAGGCATTAAACAGCAATTACATGACAATTAGACAAATAGGAGAAAAAAACAGAGCAGTTGTAATTGAATACTAAGCTATTTCTAATCGGTTGCCCTAGGTAGCACACCCCTGGAAACCTCCAAATCCGTTGATAGATTATGGCAGAGTAACTGCATAGGGTTTAACGCTATCCCAGATGGCGAGGCTGGGTGACAGTGAAACAAGGGGATTGGGTTTGAACCTACTGCAGAGAGCGAGAGGTGGGGGATAGTGAAACGGGGGCTGTGATGGGAGCAGCTCCAGAGGGCTTTGTCGAGTATGGTGTGTGTGTGGGGGGGGGGGCTTGGGAGGGGCAGTACCAAGTGCGTTTAAAGAGGACTGATAGCTTACTTAAGCCCTTGGCTAGACTGGAATGGAGGCAGGGTTCTCTAGGTAACCCTGCTGGGTGTTACCTTGGGGGTAGGCCTGTCTATCAAGTGGGGCCTGAGAAGCAGGTGCATTTTGAGTTAGACATTAGGTGCTATTTGAGGCCTACTTTGAACTGAGACAGGCTGTTGTTTGTTTGTAATTTCATCTCGAGTTCATTTATACAGAGGGGGGCCCAATAGGAGAAAGTACGCTGCCCTAGTGAGGTTCGGTGGAATGGTATGGACAGCGCTCCATTCTTCCTCCGTCTGGTGATGTGTGTTGAGAGAAAAGCCTTGAGCAGGTTTCCTATACAGGGTGGGGTTTTTCCGAGGAGTGCCTTCTTTCCCAGGAGGCAAGTTTGGTATTTGATCCTGTCTTTTAGGTTAAGCCGGTTTGTAAGCTCATACAGTGTGCAAGTATGAGTGCAGTGATCTGCACACAGGGTGAGGCAGCATGCCTTATTGAGTGCAATTTGGACCTTTTTGAGCACTGTATCAGTAGCAGCTCCATAGACCACCAGCCCGTAGTCTATCATGGAGAGTATGGAGCTAGAGACTGAGATTCGAAGTGCTTCTGGGGTGAGGGATTTCTTATGCCTATAGAGGACCCTGATCTTTGTGTTTACCACTCTGACAAGGGAGTATACATGCTGCACATAAGTTGTCATCAATGGTGACTCCAAGATACTTGAACAAGTGCACCTGCTCAATCTGCTCACCAGCCTTGTTGGTGATTATGAGAGGAGCATGCTTGTGTTTGTTGTAGGTGCTGGATTGTAGCATGGCCTTGTTTTTCTTGTAATTTAGTAGCAGCTTTTGCCTACTGAACCAGTCTTCGAGTTTATTGAAAGAGTTCTGTTAGTAGGGCAACCTGAGAAGTGTTGCTGCTCAGCAGCACGGCATCGTCTGCATACAGAATACGTTTGGTGTCACAGGCTGTGGGTAGGTCATTTACAAAGAGGCTGAAAAGCAGGGGCCCTATAATTGATCCTTGAGAGACTCCTAGGAGTACATCTCTGGAGTTGGATAACGTCTAACCGATTTGGACTTGCTGGCTCCTGTGTGTTACATAGTCATTGAACCAATTCACGGCATTTGGTGCCACACCCAATCTTTGGAGCTGGAGTACTAGTAGAAGGTGGTTGACAGTGTTGAAGGCTTTGGTGAGGTCAATGAAGATGGACTCCACCAATTTGCCTTCATCTAGCACCTTGTGCGCATAGTCAGTGTACTCCAGGAGTGCTGTGGTGGTACTGTGTTTTTGCCTGAAGCCATGTTGGTTTGGGCAGAGCAGATTGTACTTATTGAGGTATTCTGTGAGTTGACTTGCCACGATTTTTTCCAAAGCTTTGGATAGTGGAGAGAGGATAGATATTGGCCTGTAGTTTGACACCAGTGCCTTGTCACCATTCTTATGCACTGGAGTTACCAGGGCTTGCTTCCATACCTCTGGAAATTGAGCTCGTGCCAGGATTTATTAAATAGCATTGTTATGGGCATGATAAGAACATCAAGGGTGAGAGATAGTAACTTCATGTCTAGCCTGTCACTCCCCAATCTGGTTTTGCCTAGGACTTTCCTGACCATCGTTAAGGCCTCCTTCAATGTCACCTTCTTAAAGTAGAAGGCTGGGTGGTTAGTTATGAGCAGGCTGGCGCAACCTTGCTCCTCCAGAAGCAGAAGGTAGTCTGGAGGCAGCACTGAGGACAGGTCGGTAAAGGCCTGGCTAAAGGCATCAGCAATGGCTAGTGGATCTGAGGAGGATGAGTTATTAATGTTGAACATCTTAGGGTGTTGCTTTTGATCTTTACCAAGGATGTTCTTGATGTCCCAAAACCTCTTTCCATCTCCCCATGCGTTGTTAAGCTGGGTCTTATGGAAATTGTCTTTTGCGAGCCTGATAAGTTTGGTGCACCGATTTCTAGCCGTTTTGTAGCACTGTAGGTCAAGCTTGCTGCCTGAGTTTAAGGCTTTTTCCCAGAGGCAGTCCCTCTCCTTTAGGAGGAAGAGGGCTTGCCATCAATCCAGCCGTTAACCTCCCCCTGAATTTTCCGTTTTGTGCATGGGGCATAGATATCACAGATGGATTTGAAGCCCTCAGTGAAAAAACTAAGGGCCTGGTCCAGCGTAGGTGCCTTGTTGATGGGGGATCAATTGTAGGCAGACAGAGCCAATTTCAGGGATCCAAGTTTGCCTTTCCGCAGAACCCTGCTCTCAATGAGGCGGGGTGGGCTCTGGTGTAGTAGTCCATATAAAGGAGATTGGGGAGTGGTCACTCAACATGTCCGGGAGAACCCTGAGTTCAGAGAATCGAGTCAGTGAGCGAGCTAAGACCCAGTCAATGAGGGTGCTGGTACCAGCCTTGTAGTTATGCCTGGTGGGGTGAGTTACGAGTTGCGTGAGATTGTGGGAGGTGATTAGATCTCTGGAGGGTGTCACCTCCTTACATAACCAGTTAATATTAAAGTCACCGGTCAAGATGAGTTCTGAACCCTTTCTGAGTGTGCTAATTTCTTCCATAACAAGAGGAAGGCCTTCCTTGCTTTCTTGGGGGGCAGGTAGGTTGTATGCGATGTAGGGGTCTTGCCTTCTAGGCTGACTTGTATTTTACCACTAGTAGCTCATGAATCCTCCACAACTTTGGAGATGGGGAGGATGGAGCAACTCAGTGAGTTTCTGGCATATAAGAGGCAGCCGCCGCCTTTCCTGCCTATTCTATCAAGTCAAAACGCTTGGAATCCTTCAATGGCCACCTCAGCATCTTTGATCCTACCCGACAGCCAGGTTTCAGTTAGGCAGAGTATGTCAGGGGCATGGATGGTCATCCAAGCCTGGAGCTGGTCGAATCTGGCAGTTAGGCTGCAGATGTTTAGCGATGCTATCTTTAGGCCGTTCACTGTATGGACCCCCCTGCTCCTCAGGGTTGTTGGTCCAGGGTTTAGTTGAACATTGCTAGACGGTAGCAGTAGCAGAAAGATAACCTTTCTGGCAGATAGGGTGATGTTTATCTTCCCTCGTGTCTTCCGTCGCCTGCGCTTCAGGTGGAGAAGGTGTCTATATGGTTGTGTTAAACTGGGGGAAAGCTAACCGTTAAGGTTATGGTTTGGGAGGTTGGCTTGGCGATAACTGTGTATGGGAGGTGCGGGAGGATAAAGAGCCTATCATTACCGGAAATAGTAGTGGCCATGTGTATGTTTTTCTTCCAGCTTGCACCCAGTGAGGATTCAGAGTGGGGAGGTAGGGGTCCGAATTTGTATATGGTACCAGCAATGCCAAAAGAGGTAGTGAGGAGCAGTAGTAGGTGGTTGCACCCCATGGTTGTTTGTTTGGTGTTGTTAGCCTGCTTAACTGCTAGCTGGTTTATAGTTGAAAGGCTATATAGTCGAATTAGGGTGAGGTCCCTAACAATAGGGCAGGTAGAACAGTAATTGAGAGGAGTTAGATGGAATGCCTGGAGAAAAAGTTGAGAGCAAATGTGTGATCCTGTGGGTGGGACTGCTTTAAAAAGGGGCAGTGAGAAAGTGGGTCAAGTCAGGTATTGAAGACAGGGAGGCCAACAGCATGAAAATTTGCAGCAATGGAGTGACCAATCAGCTGCTAGGCTGAGGAAAGGGGTGGAGTAAGGGTCTATGTAATACTGTGAGGAGGTGGGGGGGGGGTGGCGAAAAAATTCAGTCCAGAACACAGCACAGAAAGAGATTTCCCTGAGATCAGGAAGCGCCAGGCATTGGAAAATCAGCCAAGGAGCAAAGCTGCCAATCAGTGCCTGGCTCCTCCACTGGGCATCCAGTCAAAACAGCGGCATTCAAAACCACGGGTTTCAGAGGTCCGGTGCGTACCTGAATCTGTCCGGAGGTCAGTCGGGTGGTCTGTTAGCTGTGGCCTGCTCAGAGAGAGCCAGGGCCATAGAAGCAGCTTGGGAAGCCCGCAGATGGGCTGTCTGTGGAACAAGGAAGGAAACACAGTGGATTAAATATGGCTAGAGTACAATAGCAAACTCAGTGGGGGGGGGCAGGCAATAGGGAAGGACAAAGCATGAGGTAAAGAGGTGGTAAATGCAGGGCAGTTATTTAGAGCTAAAAGAGGAGTTAATGGATCAAACACTTGTGAGCCCCAATTTTTTACTGATCTGTTTCTATATTATCCTTCTTTAATAGCCCATATATTATGGGGGAGATTTTAACTTAGCTTTAAACTCCCAACTTCATACATCTACCTCCTACACAAACAATATGGCTACTGTAAGAAAAACACTTAGAGACTTTGTTGAAGATCTGAATTTAACAGAACCAAGGAAGAGGCCCATCCATCTAACCAGGTCTATTCTTTTTTTTATTCCCCTGATCAATGCTATACTAGAATTGATTTCTTCCAGTTTCACATACATTTTGTCAAAACATTTCCGGTGTCAATATAATGCTATCTATATTTCAGACCATGCTTCAGTTGATATGCCAATCAACATCTTCAAGTCACCAAGGGCTGAAGTTTGGACAATGGACAATTCATATTTAAAGGATAAACTATTCTTGACATCTCTCCAATTGGTCATAATTAAACATTTCCAATTTAATAAGGCCCCACGAATCGCACCTGCTTTCTGGTGGGAGGCTTTTAAAGTGGTAATAAGAGGTACAGTGATTAGGCATGGTTCATATATTAAGAAAAAAAACATACAGAAACTAGGGGAGGCAGAGAAAGAACTCAATAGACTTGAAAAAATCCATATATCTTCTCAGGATCCCCGGATTTTTCAGGCCCTTTTTGCCTCAAGGAACTCATTCAATAGAATTTCTTCACTAGAAGCAGAGAAAAATATTCTATGGACCAGGGCAAAAAACTATGCTTTGGGAGACAAAACTGATAAGGTTATGGCATTACAGCTTCTGAAAGAGAAACAAGCCAGTTTGAGTGTGGCCATCAAAAATGTTAGTTACTGACCCAGAGCAAATTAACCAAACATTTTCACATTTTTATAAAAAAAACATTTATATAAACCGATATACATCTAATAGGAATAAATTTCCTAAGGCAATACAAAAATTATTTTCTCAAATAAAACTACCCATACTATCACAGGCAGATAGAAGGCTAGACACCCCTTTCTCTATAGAGGAAATTCAACATACCATCAAGCGTTTGTCATTGGGTAAGGCCCCAGGTTTGGATGGCTTCCCAGCTGACTTTTATAAGCAATTTTTGGACTAATTAGTGAATCCCCTGTTGGATGTATACAACTATTCATTAAACTCCGGAAAGCTGCCTCAGTCATTTTATCAAGCAAAAATTGCAGTTTTTCCAAGAAAGATAAAAATCCATAATCGGTATCATCATACTGACTTATCTCCCTTTTAAACATGGATATGGAAATGTTGGCCAAACTATTGTCGATTCGCTTATAAAAGGTAATAATACATCATCTCATTCAGCCCAATCAGAATGGTTTATTAAAAGTAAAAAATTTGGAGCTAATACACGACACCTTATACACCTGATTGACATCTGTAAAAATCAAGAAGTATTAATAATGACTTTGGATGCTGTGAAGGCATTTGATTTGAGCTGAATGGGATTACTTGTATGAAACGTTAAATAAATTCTGTTTTGGAAATACCTTTCTCAAAAGGATTAAGATACTATATCATTCCCCAACGGCAGTAATTCAAACTAATTCTAATATTTCAGGCATTATATCACTTGACAGCGGAACAAGACAGGGATCTCCCTTATCTCCTTTATTGTTTGCTTTAGCAACTGAACCCCTGGCAGTGGCTATCCGGGCAAACATTTTAATAAAAGGCATTAAACCAGCGTGAATGAGCATACGATCAGCCTATATGCAGATGACACTTTGTTATATTTAACTGACCCAGAAAATTGTCTCCCAACTTGTCTGTCCCTTATTGCAGAATATGGGGAAGCTTCAGGATACAAGATAAATATGAATAAAAAAGAAGCTATAAATTTAAACCTGAGATCTAATTCTCGGATCCCAGTACAATATTCTAATATTTTACAAGAAAAGATTGCATACTTTCAGGTGACTATACCCAAACAAATAACTCAATTATATGAGTTAAATTTTCTACCAATTCTAAACAATATTAGTAAAGACCTTGATAAATGGATGAAACTTCCTCTAACTTTGATTGGATGTTGTAATACGATTAACATAAACATACTACCACCTGTACTGTTTCTTTTCCAACCTCTCTCCATATTAATTCCTGAAAAGTTTTTCCGAGATATAGATAGTTTGATTTCCAAATTTATTTAGAGGGAGAAAAGACCTAGGCTTAGTATACAGAAACTCATGCTATCTAACAATCAGGGTGGTCTAGCCCTTCCCAACATTAAGAACTAATGTCTTGCAGCTTCCTACACTATATGGCATTGCTGGAAACAAATAAACAAGATTATTGTCTGGAAAGATTTGCTTTCTTATTATACTCCTATTTATCATAATTTTAGGTTTCTCCCATCAATCTCTGACCCAGGCTTTGGACTTTGGGAAGCTCAGGGTATTAGAAATATATTAGACATATGTGAAAATAAAAACCTGCTGTCTTTTAATTAAATTCAACACAAATATAAACTTCCAACCCATCATTTCTTCTGATTTTTGCAAATTCATGACTATATTATAAAGTCTGAGTCTGCCCATGTGTATTCTCCACTTGAAAATGTTTTGTTAACTAAAAACCCTATTGTTAAACTTTTGTCTGCCATTTACAAGTTCTTACTTGATTCTTTGTCAATGAATTTGGTCAACATAAAAGCCAAATGGGAACAACATTTAGGTACAACAATCTCACAGCCTGATTGGGAGGATATTATCTCATACCCTCACCTGGAATTTTATTCAACCAAACTTCAACAAATTCAATTTAACATTCTACATAGGACATATCTGACATCTGCACAATTACAAAACCCCAATCTGGATGAAAAATGTCCAAGATGCCAAAGTAACCAGGGATCCCTGTTACACATGTTTCTAACCTGTAAAAAACTAACAAAGTATTGGGAATCTATTTTTTAAGGGAGTTAGAGCAGGTGACCAACATTAAAATGAAAAAGGACCCTTCAACAATTCTCCTAGGCCACAAATTAAAACACCATAGGCTTCAGAATCATCAAAATAAACTTTTCTCATCAGCATTTCTAGTAGCTAAAAATGCATTCTAATGGTCTGGAAGGACAGGAGCCTGCCCTCTATAAGGACATGGTTTAATTTGATGATAGATCTACATAGTTTGGAGCAAAGTCACTACTTTTTGAATGATAAAGCCAAAATGTTTCATAATATACGGGATCCTTTTCTGAATGTTGCCATGACTTACAATGTTGCAGGCTCTAATGGTACAGGGATAATGACTTAATAAAAACTGACACAGAGGGCCTTAATTAGCCATCCATTGTGTACATTAGAAATATAAGGTTAATCGGACATATTTGTGTCCAGAAATAATGACTCTGGACATACTAGAACTATTAATTTACCTTGCTGTTATTTCTGCTGTATGAATTTTTGGTTTCAATAAAAAAAAAAAGAATGAAAACAAGCCACTGCTCACAGGTGGAAAACAGGAAGTGGGGGGGAGACTGGCAAAACTAAACTAAGGCCTCACACTAAGGGAGGACAACAAGGAGAACAATCCTATAATACAGTTACTCAGCTAAGGGAACCAGGGGGGCCCTCCAAGACAAACCTTGTCAAATGGCAAACCAAACTGAGAAAGGAAGGGGCTCCACACCTGTTGGAAATGGTACGACTTACTCGCAGCTATATACAATAACCGTTCATAGCCTGTGAGTCGAAACATGCCATTCAGACACTCCCTCGAGGGGATTTCTGAAGTCCGCCATCTCAGGAATAAAAGCCTCTTAGCTTCCATAACAGAAGCCATAAAACAGTCATGGAGAGGCCTAAGAGGGGTAGGAAAAACCACCAAAGAAGCATCCCTTGGGATGTGAAACCCCAACACTGAATCCATAAAGCATAATAACTCTTGCCACCATCCCTGTATTTTTGAACACTCATAAATATATGGAGAAGGGTTCCTTCCACGTCGCCACATTTCTAGCAAAAAGGAGTTTGTAAAAGATGCATCTTATGCAAAAGTGACGGGGTGCGATACCAAAGGTATACAGTTTGCAACTGTATCAACCTGCCTGCTGTATCCTTGCAAGCCCCGTAAACATTACTTGACACTCGGGGCCACTCCTCATCAGTGAGGAGATATCCCAACAACTTCTCACACCGAACCTTTAATAGAGAAGTGTCAGGGGTGAAGCCCTCAAGAAGTGACTTGTAAATAGTCCCTATATGAGGAGGGAGAAGACAAGAAGCTCCACTTGCCGGGGTACCAAAATCTTCCTCCTGTTTACCCCTTACAGGGAGTTGGAGCTATATACCCACTATAGCGAGTTTACAAACCTACCTATGGAAAAAAACTTTCATAGTTAACTGAAATGACTAATTATTGTAGTGGTATCTGATTTTAACTGTATTAACTGATCATTTGTTGTTGTATGTTTTGTTTTTATTGTTAGGCGCCTTGGCATTAAAAAGGCGTCATATAAATACATTTATTATTATTATTATAGTAGACAAAAGATGATGAAGTTGTAGATAACACCAATGATGAGACACTGGTAGAAGGGCGCCCTGCTGCAAGTCAGAAAAAGATTTCATGTATCTAGTGCTGGGAGAAAAAAAGGTCCTCCACTCAGACTAAGCTACCCTGCTTCCACAATGGCCAAAACAAAGGGGTGCCACCAACTTTTAACAGTGAATTATGCCACAAGGGTCAGTAAGAAATAGGGGCATCCCAACATGGACTGAGGAGGCCCTTAGCTGCCTTCCAGACATGCAGGGTGAATTCCTGAGTAGGGGTACATCACTTCCATTGCGCCACATCCCATAAAACCCCTTCGGGCAGCATCCCCCCCGTTCAACTCTAAATCTAACCAGCGTCCGGCCGATTTGACCCACTCAGCATGAAGCCATAACCAGATCTGCCACAATCCAGAAGCCAGATAATATTCCTTAAATCACATGGCATGGAAGCTACCCTTGGTCTGAGGGGTGATCAAACATACTGCAGAAAAGCAGACTTTTCCTCCCTCCCAGAAAAAAAAAAGAAGCTATAGCAGACAACTGCTACCATTAAGAGTCAGGTAACTTTACGGGCAAACAACGAATGACGTACAAAAACCTGTTGAGCACCATCATCTGAAGGGATTGTATTTTCCCCCAGAGAGACAGACGTAAATGTTGCTAGCGAGAAACAGCATCTTTAAACTTTTGTATCAACACGATAAAAGTTTACCGAAAGCCACTGTTTCCAATTCGAAGAGATATATACCCCTAAATATTTAATAGGCTGAGATGCCCATGTCAGCACCATACCCGATGGCATATGGTCTGCACAGAGGGAGTTTAAAGAAAAATGTTCTGTTTTGTCCCAGTTGTTGCAAAGACCAGACAGCCCAGAAAACTGGCTAAGAAACTGAAACAGAGGCGGGACAGAAGCAGCAGGGTGCTTAATAGTCAACAAATATCATCCACAAAAAGCACGATTTTATAACTATTACCCTCTCCTTTGACAAGCTGTATGGACGAAGAGTCCCGCAGCTTCTGTATGAGGGGCTCAATGGCAAGCACGAACAATGCTGGTGACAACAAACACCCCTGATGCATGCCCCAGCCTAACTGAAAGGGTGCAGACAGCTGTCCATTAGTAAGGAGAGCTGCCTGAGGTGAAGACTAAAGCGCCTGAATCCAACGAATGAAGCTATCACCCAGGTCAAATTTTCCAAGGACTGCAATAAGAGAGGACCACTGGACAGAGTCGAAGGCTTTTTCAGTGTTCAAGACTACGGCCACTGCACCATCCGCTAAAGAGGACAAAGCCCACAACAACTCTTCCAATCGCCGATGATGTCCCACCCCATCCTGATCAGGGACAAACCCCGCCTGGTCCAGGTGCACTAGCAATGGCAGCAGCATATCAAGATGAACTGCCAGGACTTTAGACAAGATCTTGTCATCCACATTCAGCAGTGAGACAGGGTAGTAGCTGGAACACTGGTGCGGATCCCTGCCCTTTTTCACCAGCACTGCAATGACAGCCTCATCCATTGTAACAGGTAGCTCACCTCGATGCCAGGCATTGCCAAATGTAGTGGCCAGTAAGGGGCTCACTAAATCACCCACAGCTTTGTATATCTGCACTGGGAAACTCATCAGGCCTGGAGACTCGCCCCCAGGGAGTTGAGCAATGACCGACTGAATTTCAGAGGGAGTAATAGGACCCTCAAGACCCCTCCACTGCTCTTCTGTAAGCTGAGGCAGAACAATGGAGGCCAAAAAAATCCTGTATGTCACCAGGATACTCAACACCAGTTCTCTGAGAGGCATAGAAGTCAGAATAATACTGCCTAGATGCAGCATTAATGGCAGCAGGATCTGTAGCGACAGTTGCCCCACACTGAATCCCCTGCATCACTGTAGCCACCCCACGCCATCTAAGATGATAAGCTAAGAGACGCCTGACTTTCTCCCCCCCCCCCCAATAAGCCTGCTGAGTTCTATAAAGACCAAACTCAGCCTGCTGTGTATTTAATGTAGTAATCTGGTACAGAACCTGTCAAAGGGCTTGGAGCAAAGAAGGCTCAGAGTGTCCCTGCTTATGCCGCTGTTCAAGGGACTGCAGCTGCCTTTCCAAACATTGAAGTTGACGGCCTCGCTCTTTCTTACAAGTTGAGGTGTAAGCTATAATTCAGCCCCATAAATAAGATTTAAGGCCCTCCCAAACCCAGCTAGTAGCAGTTTACCCTGTGTAATTTAGTCTGCAGATAATCCTGTACCTCCTGCTGGAACCAGGCTTTAAACTTGTTGTCACCTAGCAAGCCGACGTTACACCACCAACACTTATCCATCTTACTTAGCCCAGCCAGGTGAAAAGTAAATGTGATCTGAGCATGGTCTGAAATAGTGATAGTCTCAATAGAAGTGGTCACGGTGGTAGCACCCATGTAGAGAGCTGCACTTTTCAGCGACTCAATAATAGCACTCTACAAGACAGCGAGTGGTGCACTAGATCGCTATATCCTGTACAGCAAGTATAGCAAGGAGCTGTACTCACTACTACAGGATATAGGTTCCTGTGTTGCCAACTCCTGCCAAGCTGCTCACATAGCGTAGTGGTGTATGCCACCACTTACAATGTGAGCAGACCCGGGTTCGGGTCCAGCTATGGGAAGAATAATTTTTTTTGGTTTTAATCCAGTAATTTGACCTGTGATGCACACCCCCCTTGGAGTTTGTTATTTAAGTTTGGGGGGGGGGGTGCATTTTTAAAGTATTGTACCAACCATTGCTATTTTCGATGGTCGGTACAATATCCGTCACCCTTTTGACTATGGGCTCATATTTGTTTGCTTTATGTGATAGGCGGTCTTTCAGACTCGCCTGTATCACATAAAACCAGTCACGGCCCACTGAACTATCTGGGGGGAGGCCAACAACAAATAAATTCTCCTATAAGTCTGGTGCAGGGGTGAATAAGAAGTATAATCTCTATCAGTAGGATGAAACAAGCACAAAATATTCTGGAGTTCATTATCGGCCATCAGCCTACACAATGCTCTGGACCCAGTGGTGTCCAAAAGAGCTGGGCTGCCGCTCCATTCACAAACCACATCTGGTACTTCATTCATATCTCCACTCAGAAGGGTTTCCCCATGGCTGACATCTAAAAGAACCTGAGAGAGACAATAAAAGAAGGGGGCCCTTACTCCATTGGGACCATACACCAATACTAAAGTTAGAGGAAATCCATCTAAAGTGCCAGACACCAGGAGCCATCGACCATGAGCACGCTTATGGATCTGACTTGGAACCCAGCTGACATCCGAAGTACAAAGAATCATTACCCCCCCCTCCTCTTCGAAGTACAGGAGGCATTAAAAACCTGTCCCTTCCAACCTTTCTGAAACCTCTCAACTTCCTTCTTAAGCAAATGTCTCCTATAAAAATATAATCTGACCCTCCCCCCCAAAACTTTCAAGATGAATGAGTACTCGCTTCCACTTAATTGGACCATTCATCCCCCAGATGTTCCAGGAAATAACCTTATAGGTCATAGGGGCAAACACAAAAAAAAAACATCCTTTCCAGCCTCCCCACCACCACCTCAAGCAGCAGCAACCAGCCAACAGGGTTGCAAATGGATATCAAGCCAAACAGAGCAACTGTGAACACTATAAACAACAAAGCTAGCCCAGGTAGAACCAGGACATATTACATTGCTGACCATCTGAGAAAAGTGGTAGTGCGTGGGGTCATGGGACTCACCCTATCAATCAACCCCTGAAAGAAAAACACTCCATGTCCCCCCTGCCCCCTCCCCACATCACCACTGCCAACCGACCCAGTGCAACATAAAACCCCTCCGATCATGCCCAGCACCCAGAACTGGAGGTACTGTATATGTAAACGAGCCAGCATGGTTCCACAAGCACCTTGAACACCTGATAATAACTGCAAAGAAACAACCAGAAAGGAATTGGGGCTAAAAAGGGAGCAGTCACAAGGAAAAGCCAAGTCTTATACCCAGAGAAGTCCAAAACGAAACCAGTATGAAATCCGACTGCCAAGCAACCCTACCACAGTGATAAAAGGACACGGAATAAAACACAGGAGAGACAGCCAAAAAGAAAAGACAACCAGAGTTACCAGACTAAGCTTAGATGAAGAAAAACAATAAAAGAAAAACATACAAGACTGGTCAGCCTGAGGTGAAATAAAAGAAATGCTGAGCTACCCAGAAGGAATATGAAGGAGACCAGAGATAATGTAGTGCTGATTGCCAAGGTGAACTCCACCCCCAATCCTCTGCACTGACTGGAGCTCAGGTGCCCCAAAACTACCAAAAGTCCAGAATAGCATGCCCTAATATAGACACCTCAAAGCACCAGCTACAGAACTAAATATTCTACCACCAATATATTCAGAGCCAAGAAGAGCAATGAAGAGATAGCGAGAGCTAAAGAGGAGCAAAGGAAGCACTTGAGTTCATAAGAGAAGAAAGGCTCCACAACACAGAACACCCATAACAAAGAAAAATAGCAAACTAAAAAAAAAGGAAGACAGTGGGGGCAACTAAATAAGACAAAACAAGGAGCCAATTTCAAAAACCTGGGAGACACAGAACCACGGCTCCCCCACCCCACTCCATCGACTAATCTCCAAAAAATAACAAGGGACTCCCCCTTAGGTCCCAAATCAGTACTAATCAGAAGACAAAAAAAATAAATAAAATCAAGTACTATCATACTGAATTACTGGCACAATAAAAATAGAACAGGACCAACAGCTCTAGCAAAGAGAAGAGGGGGAAAAAAAAAAGGCTAACTGTCTCGAGGGGAAAATGCCCACAGGTTACAGAAACATCAATACAAGCTGACAATTAAGACAGCTGTTTCAGGCAAGGGAGACGAAACCTCCTCAGTCCACTGACCCTTAGGTACAGTCCATATCTTCCCCCAGCAGGTTAGTAAGAGAAGATGCTTGTTGTTCGTCATCCACAGGCACCAAGGGAGGCTGTTGCTTTGGAGCTGACTGCGCTCACTGCAGCTTAGGTTCCTGACGAGGGCGGCGCTGCGCAAAGAGTCCTGTGGCAGATAATTGGCTGAATCTAGTAAAAACTGTCGGGCTTCTTTAGGGCGCATAAAAGTTTCCACATGAATGCCCACATAGATGCACAAGGTGACTGGTGACCTTAGGAAACAGCGCAGTCCCCATTCTCTTGCCAGGTCCTGAACCTTGTCAAAGACTTTCCATTAACCACCATGGAAACTCGGCTGAAAGGAGAGCTTTGCTCCATGCCAAACGAGATCTTTTAACAGTTCCCACCCACTGCAGGATCCTCTCTCGATCCTGGTACCGAAGCAGTCGAAACACCAAAGGACCTAGATGAGCAGAGGTGTTCTGATCAGGAGGGTCTGAGGGGACCCTATGGGCTCTATCTGTTTCAACTGGCTTAGTCCAGGAATAGTTTAGTAGCTGAGGCAGCATAGTTTGCAAGAAAGCTATCAGATCCGCGCCTTCTACCCCCTCAGGCAAACCAAATGCACAGACATTGTTCCGTCTGTTCCAAGTTTCCTGACCATCAAAGTACTCCCATAACTGATGCACATCCACCATGGCCAAATGTCATCCTGCAGGGTGGGCCCAGTCCTCCAACTGTCCAACACAAGACTCTGCTTACTCCACTCGAGAGCCCAGTGCATCCACAGAAACGTTCACTGCAGCAAGAGTGAGCATAATGTTATTAGGATCTCTGTGGATCCCATTCATAAAAGTTTTAATCTCATAGAGCTCCCGGGCTAGTAACCCCGACTCCATCTCCCGCTCATATCTGGGCTCAGCCATGTTTGTGTGTCATTGAGAGAACTACATGGGGAGGCCGCGAGTTTATGTTTCTTTGCTGTTAAAACCTCCTGATTTTCAGTGTCGGACATCTCAGAAAATATCAGAGAGATCAGAGGCAGGCAAAAAAGGAAAAACACCAATTTACCAGGCACGGAAGACAAAAACAGCTAACAACAGGGCACAGCCTCAGATGCCAGGCTGCTTCTAGCTCAGCTGCAACACGTGACCCCATAGATAGCTATTAAGAACAAGGGGAAGTAAAATACCTATATTACTTCATCAAGGATTTCGTTTCACTCTAATGTAATCAAAGTGGATGCTTAGTTGAACCTTTTTAAATCTAACTGCTAATTTTGTATTCCCCTTATATTGCCTTGAGACGATGCTGCTCCGCTCCTCACTGCTCCATGCACACAGCTTGCTGTGACATTTGTTATGAGTTTTAAGTTTAAAGTTTATATTTTGGGGGGCTTTATGGGCTCTGAACTTGAATTTAATGAATGAAACTTAGGTTTATTTGGCCCATTGTTTGTAATATTGCGTTCTCTTAACACCTCTATATTTGAGAGCTGTTGGAACTGATGTTGGCCTGAGAAGAATTTTATCGGGGGGTATTGTTTTGAACTGCGGCTCCTTATCGGCAGGTTGTTGGCTCAGCAAAGGACTGCTTTTGGTCTCCCGAGTGGAGAAAATTGCTGTGAGACTTGTGACTTTGAGAGAACCGGGGAAGTGGAACTCGGCAGTGGCTGTGAGTGTGAATTGATGTCTGAACGCATGGACAAGGAGGAGAACAGGAGCATTTAATGTGCATCAATGCTTATAAACATTAAATAAAGGTATGCCAGTGTTGCCTAGGGCTGGGGGGGTTCTGCTATACATTAATATAAGCTGAATTTACTGTGCTCACTGGAGTGATGATTTCTCTCTCTATCTCCTGAGGCAAGTCCGACTGAAAGGAGCAATTATGGAAGGTGAAAGTTTTGTGAAATTAAAGGAGGGAGTTCCCAAAAAGACCTCTGGAGGGCTGGAAATCTTCATGAGTCCAGGAGAATGCAGCAATGATTGTCAGTTGCTGGATCAGCTCTCCTTTTATAATGAGTTGGAGGTAATTGTAGGTGGAAAAATCCCTTCAGAAGGCACTCCTTTACAAAAGATGGTAATTCTTGGCATAGGTTCTTTTTTTAAACTTTGATGGATTCCTAGCATTTAAAGGGAGCCTTACTCTTATTTAATCTCTGTTACCTGAAACCTTATTCTAATTTATAGCACCTTTAAACATGTCATTCAAAACAGAGATCCTGTGTAAGACTCGTTATCTCTTTGAATAGAGCCACTGAAAAGTCAGTACTCTGGTGAAGTGGATTTTCGATGCTTGACAGGTAACATCTCCATCTTCTGCATATAAAATACACAGAAATACACAGAACAGTTTTTGCATATTGGGAGGGAACTCCTGTACGGAGCTGACTGCTGTGCCGAGTGGATTTGGGCTTGGAAAATTGTTTGCACCTGTGACTTGGGACCCTAGTGTCCCTGAAACCCAGAAAATGGAATGTATGTCCTCCAGTAAATTATGTTTTATATTTAGTATTATGTTAAGGTGGATACATTTTCAAACTCACTGGGCACTCATTTGGCAGAGTGGTTCAGGTACACCACAATAGATCAATCTTCTGTTAAAACAGCAGGACTCATTAAGAAATGCCGTGTTTTTTTGCATTATTTGTTTATCCACCTCCTTGTCTCAATCGGCCTCTCCTTCGGGCTGTCAGGGACACTCTCGCCTCCTCTGAGAACCCTGTCACCAACTCCTGCCTCACATTTCAGCCACTCTACAGGGGAATCTGACATATCCCTTCGTCGGATGGGTCCTCTTCTTCTGGAGAGAATGTGCCTTGCGGCTTACCTTTCTTGGCCCTGGGTGCTGCTGAGGTTGGTCCCCGCTGTCTGGGGGCTCCGTGGCGGTGAGGGTCTGGGCGGTCATCATCCGGTCAGCTGAGACTCCATTTTCCCTGGTTTTCTTAGCCCCTGTGCAGCGCCGCTCTGCAGTGCTCCCGGTCTCTACCGGGGGCCGCTACAGAGCGAGGCAAGTTCCCTAACCCTTCCCAGGAGATGAGAGCAGTCCTCCAGACGCTGAATCCTCTCCTTCTCCTGCCGACCCCCCCCCCCCCCGAGTCCTGAGTCCATTCCAGAACCTGGGTCACCAGCATGATGCAAGGTGTGGCGTCCAGCACCTCAGCGCCCCCAGAACAGCCCGAAATGCCGTGTTTTTAACAATTTAAAGGCACACTAGTGCATTAATTTGGTGCATCTTGCAACAAAATGTGTGCCTATGTTACTAAGGACATCAGTGTTAAAAGGTGCTGAAAACTGAGCTATCTGCCGTTATACAAATGAATGCTATCTTACCCGCTGTTCTACTATGGTTTTTACTATTTTTGGAACATCCACTTAACTCTAGATCCTGTGGAATTTGCTAAAGACTTGGGAACCTGTTTTAAATAGAACTTGATGAATAACCATTAACCACTAATGAACTGAGCTGGACTCTATTAGAAGTTGAAGTAATGGTTATCTTTTGTAAATGTTACCTGCCATCTGTTATTTGTATGTTTTTATATCATTTTATAATAGGTTTCCTGGTTATACAGCCGAACCCTGGTATGAAAGAAAATATTTTTAACTGTGGCCCTTGGGTTTAAAAGCCTAGTCTACTTCACTGGCATGCTTAATTTGTAACATTTGTATTGGGTCTCTAAATAGTGCTTTTTAATTTTTACTTTGTTACAATAAAAGGTGCACCAAAACACTATATACATCTTTTGTCAAATACTGAACTAATATAACTTTGTTGCACACTCCTTGATATACTGGACTATTTCTCCAAAAGACATAACTGAATAGATGCTGAGGTGGGGTGATGGTTTCCCTGATTGCTAATGTTTCACAACTGTAGTGTTTTTTTACAAAAGTGGTCCTAGTGACTCAGAACTGGGGTGGAGTGCTTGTTTGTCCGTAAAAGTTTATTCCTAAAAACACCCAAGAAAAGGATAGCCCAATTGAGCGTTAGCTCATTTACAATGGGATCCTGCATTCATACATAATAAAAAAAAAAATACTATGGTTTCAATACATAAACATCTTAAAAAGTATACGTACAGTGTATATCAAGACACAGACATATATGTGAACACACATCGTTATATCACTAAAATATAAATAAATCAACAACATCTTTTTGGGGTGAAAAAATACTTGGAGCATCCAATTTTTAATCCTATTCTGTGGTGTAGTTACCTTAGATTTTAACTGGCGTTCCAAGCTCTTGGTCCACAAGCAGCTATAGTGGAGTTTCCCTTTGCTGTTCTCATCGCAGGGATCTTAAACTCTATATTCTGAGCTGTTTGCAGGTCTGCCTAGAGGCATGGATATCAAATAGGTTGTCTAAATAAGTAGGTGTCTTTTTCTTCAGAGTTGGGTTTGGGGTCAAGGCCTTAGCCGGAACTGAAGCTGGGACATGCATAGGATGAGAAGACCTGATGGGAGGGTATGGATCTGGCAGCAGGGACCTATATTTGATCCTAGGATGCATAACAGTTGAGAGTTAAAGCCTATCATGGGGGTCACCTAGTGGCACATGGGACAGCGTGTGCTATGGGGTGCTCCTTCCAGACCCCTTATGGCGAACTCGAACCAGCAGCACAGGTTGGAGCACTTTAGTCCCTACAGCCGGGGTCTTTAAAATCCATTGGGGGATAGTAATTGATGCAGAAATCCCGTTCTTAGGTTGCATGCTATGATCTAGGACTTGACCCTTTCACTTCCGCGAGGGTTATTTATAGTCCACTGAGTAAGGAGCCAGATGATAGTGAAAAGATATGGCACTCCAGGGGGGAACAGCTTATGAGAAGCAAGCATATACATTATTTTATGAAACAGCATTTTAGTATAAATTAAGCACAGATGTAAACATTCATGAAATATATTAATGGAATGTGTACAAATTTTATGTTCATGTTTGTGTGCCTATGTTTTGTAAAGGTTACTGCTGAACAAATAAACCTTTTGACATTATAGTGCCTTGATTTTACTGAATTGTTACAATAATGTTTTATTTATAATTTAGTCTTTAACAGTCTTGCACTGTTGATTTCCACAGTACTGTACTCAATTTGCACTATATCTGTCTGTACTAGTTTTGCTGTCTGTATTTTTTATCCAGTATCCCAGGTCACATCTGGAAATGAGCTTCAGCTCAGTATTACTTTCCCATTCCAATTTTAAATACCGATAAATATAGGGCGTCCTACCTGTGCGGCAGAAAACTCAGGCATCGGAGGGTCAACCAGAGGGAGGAGGATTTGGAGTTTGTAGAACTGCTCTCCTCCACCAGGCAGAAATGGTCACAGAATCCAGTGCACACCTAGCAAAGGCTAAGGGGGTAGGGAGTTCAGGCTACCAGCACGGTAGAAGGAGTGTTGGACACAGGAGCAGGTGACGTTTGTTATGATGTTATTACACATCCACTCCCCCAAGGGGAGAAAAATGTGAAATCCCGGCTGGCAGGACTACTCTAGTCACCAACAGGCCTCACAATGGATGACTTGGGCCTATCAAAGCAGAACTAGATCCTGTTCAACAGCAGGGCTTAGGAACCCCTACCAACCAGTGCTTGAATTACAGGGGGCCTGAGGGGGCCGGGCCTCTTTACTTTTTTGGAGGGCCCCCTGAGTTCTGTGTAACTGAAAGGTGCCGGGGAAGGGGCATGTTTTGGCCCCCCCTACTTCTCCCTGCTGAAGTTGTCGATCTCCATTCAAGTCAGGAACACAAACTGCAGCAGCACTGCCTGAGTGAAAAATGGTAATTAACACCATGTTTTCCCTTTTAACAGCCATCCAGGAAAACGACTGCCTCCCCCAACCCATAGTCACACAACCGGCATCAAAGTGAGTTAAGTGATACTTGAGACAGATACTTATCTAAAGCCATGATTACATGGCTGCAGCACTCTTGTATTTGTGTTACTTCCTTCCCGCTGTGCTGGCTACTGCTCCATCAATTTAGTATTTACACTGCCCACCATTGCAGCGCTGCTGTTCACTCTGTGGAGAGGCTGTAAATTCAGTGGAGGATGTTAGGAGACACTGAGACAAAAGGCTACCCATTGGAGCGAGTTCATCAAAGGGTTTACAATGTCAGTTAATGCACTCGCTCTGATACGGGTACCCACAATTGAGCTGCAGCAGAAAAGGGAAACAAAGCGCACTTATGGCACTCTGGAAAGTGTCTACAAAGCCGACTTTGCAGCACATCAGCCTGCGCGCGTGTGTTGATGCACTTTAAAGTCATCGGTGTAAACAAGCCTTAAGTGACAGCATGCCGCTGCTTGACTGCTTTGATGTCCGACTTCTTGGAAAACAAATAAACAGTAGCCTCCCACAGCTGGCACCAAAGTTAGTCCTTCACAGATACTTTTAAAAAGGTGATAGTCAGAGATCCTTATCTTTATCCTTATTTATTGTAAAAAAATGCTGCTGTGCTTGCCTTCTTTGATGTCCAGTGTGACACCTCCTTGAGCGAGTACAGTTGGGGGGGTTCATTTCAGTTCAGACTATAAATGACTTAAACCAGACGTAAAAGTAGCAGCCAGTAGCCCCCACACTGAGCCCCTGGGAACAATGTACTTGTTTGCTGTTGCGAAGTTGCCAGAGAGCGAAAGAGAAAGGAAGAGAAAACAAGCACAGTTAAGGAGCCCAGAGGACTAGTGCAGTACCTCTGCTGTACTGCCTGTTGAAATTAGATTACCGCTGGCTGTTCTACTGGAGGAATCTTGTTATTTTAGACAAGATACGATAATCAGGAGCATGCAACTCCAGATGGCATGTAAATTTATTTTTTTTTGTATAAAGGCGATGGGATAGGCAGGAATTAGGATGAGTAAGTCAGGACACAGAGGAACTTGGGGCAGGCAGGCAGGCATTGCTGGCTGGCTGGGGCTGGAGTGTAGGGCAGGGCCAAATGCGGAGCTGTACCAGATCCTGTACCTTCTGGCAGTGTCAACACAAGTTGCCACCATAGAGAGAGCTGAGAGAGAGAGAGACCCTCAATGGACCAGGGCTACACTCTTTTGGCCCCCTCAGCCTGACCTCACATATGAGGGCGGTATTTTAATCTCCAGAGCCCATGTGCAGTAAGGCAAGCTTGGGAGGGGTACTTGTCTCCAGCGCCAATGTGAAGTAAGGTAAGGAGGCTAGACAGAGGGTTATTGTTTTGTCTCAAGCACCCATGTAAAGTAAGGTATGTATGGCTGGCGGATGGGGGGAGGGTTGTGCCTCTGGACCCCATGTGAAATAAGACTAGGTTGAAGAGGGGGACGTTTGTCTCCAGATCCCATGTGAAGTAAGGCAAGGCTGGAGGGGTTCCAGAGCCCATGTGAAATATGGAAAGGCAAGGCAGGGGGTGTTTGCTTTGTGTCTCTGGAGCGCCTGTGAAGTAAGGCAAGACTAGTGGTAGGTGTTGTGCACCTCCGGAGCCTAATGAAAAGTGGGGCAAGGCTAGGGAGTGCTTTGTGTCTCCAGAGTCCATGTAAAATAAGGCAAGGTGGGGGGTGCTGTGCGTCTCTGGAACCCATGTCAATAAGGCAAGGCTGGGGGGTGCCATGTGTCTCCGGAGTCCATGTGATGCCAGACTGGGTACTTTGTGTCTACGGCACCCAAGGGAAATGTGTATATTATAGAAAACAGACAGTATGTTGCTTTCTCTTACTCGAGTAATGCATCCCAAGTAATTTACATACTGCAGCTGAGGCATATCCGCAACATTCTCAGATTTTTTTTACTAGTAAATCAAAGAGAGCTAGCCAATATGTGTATAACATGACAGAGGTTCAGTGCTAAATCCAGTAAAGGAGAAGATCCTATGAATTACGGATATTTTGGATAGTGGTTTGGCTGTGTGAGATGTCTGTCAGGGGTGTGGGGTTGGTCAAAATAAGGGGACTCCTGAAAATAGGGAGACCTGGAAGGAAATATTGCATGTATTAGAAAAGACGCATGTTAATCTCACTGTCTCCTGAACCTGCCAGCAGTGACCCCTGAGAAGACGGGACAACATGCAATCAGCCAGGGGCTTCATTTAATTATTTTAGGGGGATGTATTTGACTCTTAATAGTGAAAAGTGTAGTAGATTTTGAATTTTGCAGGCATGGAAGTCAAACAATGACGTGATATTTTTTGAATTAATTGGAGACATGGCATTATCTGTAATGTGTACATTACAAAATTATCTCTGACAACATTATGTTGGCTTCCAAAGTTGTAACCCGAGAAGTATTTTGACTTACCCAAAACTGAAATGACTTTCAAATTTTGACCACTGAATTTTTTGACATCAATCATCCAAAATTAACTGAACCTTAGAGACCATAATCTATAGCAATCTTATTTAGGAAATAAAATGGGTGGCATGTGTGCGTGTGGGGGGGAGGGGGTCCTCCCATTGTTAACTGGTGCAGGATACATCTACAAGTTTCAATACATTTTTTTTTTTGAGTTATCTATTTTCTCCCCTACTGTGCTCCAGATCCGCCTCTCCTTCAGGCAACCTAGGTCACTGGCACTCCTCCATTGACTCCCTCGAGCCCTCACCTCATATCGCAGCTGACCCCTGACGTAGCTTGACATTACCCTTATGCTGAGTGGGTTCCTCTCCTCCGAGAGGGAAGGCACTGGTGGAGACAGCCCAGCACACTATATATTTTCTTCAGCCTTTGGGGCGCTGCAGAGGCGAATTGGCCCACAAGAAGCTTGGAGGGTGTCAGTGGACCAGATGCCGTCATCCAGCCAATCTGAAGCGATTTTCTGTTTTTCTGGCACTTCCCACATTGTGACGTGTCTGCAGTGCTCTCAGTCTCCACCGGGGGCTGCTGCAGAGTGAAGTCGCCCTGTAACCCACCTCAGGAGAGGAGAGCAGTCCTACGGACGCTTAATCCTCTCCTTCCCCTGCCGACCCCCAGTGACCAGAGTCCGTTCCTGAACCCGGGTTGTCAGCGTGGTGTGAGGTAAGGCGCCAGCGCATCAACCCTCTGCACCAACGGGCCAGTTTAATCTTTTTTTTAATACTGTGCCTATCATCATAATGCTTTGGTTGTCCCTTAACAGTAGTTGAACTGAGTCCCCTCCCTTCTGTTTTCATCACCTGCTAGTCTAGTGCTCTGCTGCTGTGTCCCTTTTTTTCTTGTGCTCAGATCAGAATGGCAGTTCGTATGATAATAATCCTTTGCATAAGCTGCCTTGCTTACCCACTTTTTGTAATTGGGGTGTGGTACATACAGTACTTGCAAACAGTGGGCTGGCAAAAAATCCTAGAGTGTTGGTGTTGGAAGAAAAGGGTACTTAAAGGGGGTAAGAGTGATCTCGGGGGATCTGTTTCACAGAGTGTGAGAGAAATGGAAAGTGAGAGGCAAGTCACTTTACAAATGAAGCAGAGAATGCAATTTCATAAACAGTTTAATTTTTAAACATTCTTGCAGAAAACAGTAACATCCTCATCACAGAATGTTTCATCCTGGTGGGCTTTAATGTACCTTACTTAGCTCCAAAATGCAGGAAAATGCACCATTTACAGTGATGTTTTAAAAACTTTCCTGTGGACGCTTACCCCCAGACCCCCCTAGATTTGTGAGGAATTTTGCACCTCCTTTCACTGACTCTGCACACTCCTCTGAATATGGGCCATTGGTCCCCCCTACTTTTTTCATCATAATTCGAGCATTGCTACCAACCCCTCCAGGGAGTAAGTATGGGGGTACAGATGCATCTGGCAAGTCCCAGGAGAAGTCAGGGTGACGGGGTTGGGGTGGCAACCCAGTCCAAACGCATAAAAAGAGGAACAATATAAATAAATAAATATAGGAAATACCAGTATACAACATAAGCTGAAAGGAGTCTAAAATTATGTTTTTTCAAACCTGAGGGACTTTTAACATAGATGCCTTAGGGTAGCAGGGTTGTGGGTTTGAACAACAGCCCAGGACGTAGTCTGCTACCAGCTGGGATACTTGGGTTAGTGGGTGACATAGTTGGCAGGACTTTGGGTTCTCACCAGCAGGGGTGCTGGGCAGGGCCCTTGAGAGGGTGGAGGAGTCAGGAACAATTCCCAGGGCCCAGCACCAAAGAGGGGCCCAGACTGCACAGCATGCTACTGTACGCAGCTGCATAGGGGCCCCAGAGTCTGAACTTTTCCTGGGGCCCAGAATTCCTCTCAAGGAACCTGGTGCTGGGTGTGCCATGGAGGTGCAGCACTCTGCTCCCAAGGAAGGAGGGAGGGTGCCATCTCCTTCTCCCACATACCAATCATGGAGTAATGGTGGATTCACTGTGTAGGTAGCAGCCAATCCAACGCAAGGACAAGTTTCCAACCAGTTTTATATCAGAGAGGCTGGGCATGACATGGAGGTGTAGCACTCCACTTCCTTTTTTTGTTGTCATTGTTGATGGGGTACTCAGAAGAGTATAAAAATGTGCTCTATTACAGAGTGAAAGGTATGGTGGCGCTGTAATTCATGTCTCCCGGAAGAAGGTCTACAGGACTCAGACATGAATGAAATATGATGAAACATATATTGAAGTAAGAAATGAACAAGGTCATATATAAATAACAGAAAGTAGGACCTACAAAATATTCAGATATGAAGGATTGTGAATTTACACAAATACTAAGGGAAGGGATTTTATATTATTAATACTTGGATGAAGGCATCTCTTGATAAAGCCAAGACACTTGGTGAAATGTTGAGGCTTGCCATAATTAAAATAAAAAGTAATTTGGAATCAAGAAAGACTTTCTACAGAATTGAATTTTTGAAGCGCCACCATACCTTTCACTCTGTAATAGAGCACATTTTTATATTTTTGACACATCAGGAGTGGCAGCATAAGGAATAACGAAAATGTCCATTTCCTGTGGGATTGTGCTTTCTTTCATTACTCAGAAGAGTGCCAGACTCTTTTGAGCTGGGCAGGCCATGCAGGTCCGATGCTGGTCCTTCATCACTATCTGTTACCCACAGGGGCACCAACACATAATGGGGACAGGCAGAGTTCCTTCTTAGACCCCTGCCTATCTGGTTTCGGCATCATCAAAAGAAAAAAAAGAAGAAAAATGGCACTGCGAACTTTAGAGTGGTGACGTAGTTTAAATAGCGAAAGGTGCTACTGCTGTTGCTCCCACAGTGTTGCTTGACAGTGGGAAGAACAGCACTGGTTTGACAAGGGATGCTTTTGTTTCCCCAACCCCTCAAGTCTTGTCTTTTTCCTCCAGCCTCATGTACCAATCCACTGGACAGTACCCTCCAGCCCTGTCTCCAACCTTCTCGTGGACATTTCAGCTATCCACCACTTACCTGGGATTCCACCATGGTGACTAGCATGCCCTGTCGGTCATGTGTGGGCCTGAGGGTGCTGGCACAGCTCTAGTGAGCTCGGGGATCTTCTCCTCCATGATCTTCTCTCACTGAGGGTGGCACTGTGCAGTCATGTGCACACAAGCATGCCAGCATCTGTCAACCACCCCTCCCCTTGTATTGAGCACCCCGCTATGCGGCCACCAGGCTTCCACCAGGTGGCGGTTACTGAGCTGGATGCCGAGTTCCCACTCCATAAAGGGGGAGAGCTATCCATGGGATGCTAAATCCTCCCTCCTCCTGCCGACCCCCGAGGGACCAAGTCCGTTCCAGTACCTGGGTCACTGGCATAGCGAGAGACAGCACTGCTGCAGCAGTATTGGGGCTAAACAGAGATTCTGAAACTCCATCCTGACCACCAGTGCTAAGGCAGTAAACCAGTTCTAAGTCTGATGGATGGGCCCTTTGAATCTACCTGAAGTCACACTTACTTGTTCCACCTGTGTACCACAAAGAGGACAAGGACAAACAGGTGCACCACCAGCAGTGTAATGTGGAAGTATCGACTCAGAAAGACCTCCTCAGGCAGAAACCTCCAGTTCACCGTCCACTTGAAGAGAAACTGGCGTCCAAGGTCAAAGGCCCTCATAATGTAGCCCACCGGGTTGGTCAACAGGAAAGGCAGCCCCAGAACGAACTGCAAAAACATAAGGCAGCTTAAGTTGGGAATCAAATAATGATACAAAAAGGAAAAATCAACTAGAAGAAATTGGAAAGAAGTTGTAGATTAGAATAGAATCTTGTTTTATGTATACTGTATCTTTTAAAAACATAAAATCTAAGTAAAAAAACATTTTTTGTTTTATAAAACCTCTTTTGTAGTACAGTGCAATTCACTTAAGTGCACAATCCACTTAAGTGCACACTTTTCTTTTATCCCAGTTTTTTCCCTATACTGGCCATGTTAAATGTTCCTGTTAAATGCACTACACAGGTGCACATTTCAGTTTAATGCACAATTTTCCTCTACTCTATACATAGCAAAATTTGTTTCTCAGCCATGATAAGTGCACAATTCTGCCAAACAAATCAGCGTTGGATGCAGTTCAGATGCTGTACTCTGCCTGGTCAGCTGTTACACCCGAAGCAATCTCAAACTGTTACAAGAATGGCAGGTTTTTGTTACCGACCGTGTTTCCAGATGACGCAGACACCCTGGAAGTCCAGAGCAGTGAGGATTCCCTGCCAGTTCCGGTGCTGCCTATAGGTATGTCGGCATCTAATTTCAGGGCTTACACTGAAATCGATGACAATGCTTCTACTGTTGCAGCCTGCCGGCACCGTCGAGGAAGACAAAGAAAAAACAGAGCTGGAGCCGGAGCAGCCAACAACTGCTGCAAATGTACTGAGCTGCTTGAAGACTAACGCTATATATTAATACATATGGTAGCCAATGTTTCTTACGAGATAAAAAGGTTATCTCATGCTGGTTTGAGTGAGAGGACTGTGAAGCGAAGCTAAGCAGTTCTGTCAGCACGAGATAACCTTCTTATCTCATAAGAAACACCGCTACCATAATGTGATTATATTATGAAGCAGTGTAACTGCCTCTACAGAAAGAAAGAGTCTGAGAAATTTTATTTAGTTTCAGATTTGCCATCCCCCAAATCACACACTTAATAGTAACCTCCTCAAGGACATTAACCCCACTAACACAGCTGTTAGTGGTGGCGGGTTCAAACAGGATAATTCAAGTGGCATACTGCTTACTCTCGGGCGTGTAGTTTCTCAATTATTTATAAAATGGGCATGTAAAAAGAAGCATCATGATTGGCCAGAAAGGAAGTGTCAAATAGGTATTACACATAGGGAAAAAAAAAGAGCAGGCAAATAAATCAATGCACCCAAATGGAATGTTGACAGGTAATAATAGAATGTTAAGAAAAATTCAGTTAGCCATCTTGTTTTCAGCCTCAGAGAAAAGCAGAAATCAGCAATGTCTTCAAACAGTGACGTGAATTTCAATATTAGCTTAACAGAAGAAGAACTTGAGATAATATTTAGCAACGAAGAAAATGCTCCTGATAGCAGCACTGATGTTCCAACAGCCGCAGCGAGTAGTCAGTCAGAGCTGTCATTTTCAAAAACAGTGGCGGGAACAAGCAGGCACAGCATACTCACTGAGAAAGATCTCAACACAATCGAAGACTCCCATAACGAGCAAAATACTAAGCGTTCCTCTACATGGGGAGTCAAAGTTTTTAATGATAGGGCTGCAGCCAGGCAAGTACAGTTAGATTTGAAAACGGCTTCTCCTGAAGTGCTAAATGATATATTCCGCAAGTGCTACGCGGAAGTCCAGCTGCAGCGGTAAAGATATGCCTAAGCAGTTTCTGCAGCCTAAGGGCCGCTCTAAACAGACAGCTAAACTGTACCGCAATAGGCAGAAAATTCAATATTATCACCAACCAAGCCTTCACATCAAGCAACAACGTCTTTGTTGCTGTAATGAAAAAATACAGGAGAGAGCAAAAAGACTGCTCTAAACATCATCCTCTGATTAGTTAAGTGGACTTAACCAAACTCCGTAACTCTCCAGTGTTGTCCCCGAGTACTGCGCCTGGCCTTGTCCACAAAGTGTGGCTGGACATCCAGCTGTACATGGCCAGGCACGGCAGAGAAGGATTACGACTTTTGAAGCCTGACAGCTTTCAATTTCACACTGATGAAACAGGAAATGAGTTTGCCACACTCACTTTTAATGAACATACCAAAAACCACAATGATCCACGAGAACCCAATAAAGAATTCTATCGTGGCTTCATTTACACTAATCCAGAATCCCCGTCTTGCCCAGTGCAAAGTTTAAAAAAATACATACAAAAACTACCTGCAGATGCAAAATCACTGTACTGCCACAGTGTTCCACATTGCGTGGAAATATAGAGCGGTGGTAAGGGGAGGAGCCACAGGGGGCCGGGTCACCAGGGGCGGAGCTACCGGTTGGCGGAGTCCGTCGGGATGCAATAAATGCATAAGAAACAAGAAATAAAAGTAATATGATGATCTGGAGGCCTCTGTAGTATGCAGTAGCAAATAAAAAGTGTGATAAAACATACTGGAGAACCTCTGCATTCTAGTTGCAGGCCAGGCAACAGTTTGTGAGAGTCTTAACATTTTGGTGAGCCCATACTACAACTCTTTACTAGTGCCTGCAAGGCCAAGATCTAATCTTCGATTTCGAGTCCTGCCCAGTGAGCTGCAGCTTCCAAATAAGGGAAACTGTCAACATCGGGGCCCCCAATTGAGATAAGCATAAGTGCATTTAGCACACTGGCACTTAATCTATTTCTGCCTCAGCTTTTATTCGATTCAGTGCAGAAAACCCCCTCTCACAATCTGCAGTTGACATGGGTATTATCATTGCCAGCTCTGCCAAAGTAGATATGTTTGGATACAGGTCTACATACTTAGTAGTTAGAGCGTGCAGCACATCAGAAATAGTCTTAAAGGCCATCTTTTCCGTGAACATGAGACTACGCAGAGAAGCCCATTCCAGTGCAGAAGCATCTACATCCACAACAGTAGCATACTGACCAAGAATAATCTCAAGGCTATCACTACCATACCCTTCCAACTCTTCAGTATCAACTTCCTGTATCATGCTGGGGTCAAAGATACTGAACGCATCCAAAAGTTCTGTGCTTGGAAACCTTTGCTCAATTTGAGCAATTAGGGCCCTAATAAACTTGTCATGCACAGAGGTTGTGAAATGATTCAACTGTGGTTCGCTAAATGGCAAGTTCAGGCCATTATCATTCAGGAGTACTAGTTCAGGTGAAACGGAGGAGAAGTACTGACCAGGTACCAGTAGGCGTGCCTAAGAATCTCTAAAGTGGAATGTAAATGTCTCTTTATATCAGTAAAATTCAGAGCTGATGTTTGAAAGCATTTAGATAAGATGCTAAGGTGTGGAAGTATGTCACATCATGCATAAAATAGAGAAAACTCCCAGTTTTCCACCATTTTACTAGGCCCACAGCTTGGGATCATGCCTTTCAGAGGCCTCTCTATGCAAGGACGTAACAACGGATGGGAAAATCTTCCTTAGTGTGTCACATGCTGCATCATGGGACAACCACCTAACTGCTTTTGCCTGTTTAGGCTTTAAAACAGGGTTTTCCATTGCCTGCTGAATTTCTTTCAGGGCAGCCATGCGAACAGCAGAGTTTTCATAATATCTGTATAAGTGATCTAGTGTTTGATTAAACTTTTTAATGGCGTTCACTTCATTTGCTGCTGCCTTTACAGCCAAAGGCCTCCCGTGAGCCATACAGTGATTTTCAACAAGAATTGGGCTGACTTCTTTCAGCTTTTTAGCCACCCCGTTTTGCCTGCCCAGCATAACGGCTGCTCCATCACTGCCTAACCCTGCAAGGTGATCAACCGAGATTTGATTGTTATCAGAGAACTCCAGCATTTTTTTTTAACAATTGTGTCTGCCTTTCCATCAATTAGTTCCTCAAGTCCCAGGAAAGAAACTCTGGGTTTCCCTTCTTTGCAGTACATACCATACAAAATGAGCTGCTTCATAACAGCAATATCAGTTATTTCGTCCACTAAATATGAAAAAAATTTGGCAGCCTTCAAATCTGCAAGAACTGATCTCCTGACCACCTCACCCAGAGAGAGAACCATTTCTCTGACAGTTCGATCAGAACGATATTTAACAGCATCAGCAATATGTATATTGTCTAGGTATTTGCATCCCAATGATTTGGCGAGATCCAGCAGTGAGCCATATTTCGTTGTGTGAGGCAGTTCATTTTTTATTAGCCAGTACATGCAACGAAGGGATGCCACAAAAGCTTCTTGTTCCAGGGTCAGGGCCTGCTGCATTGCCTGCTCTATTCCACCTTTTGAAGCTGAAATTCTGCAGTTAGCTTCCAGTTCAGAAGCAACAACGTGAACTGAACTGTTCTGATGCCTTTTTATAGCATCTTCTCGGAATGTCTTACACCCACTGAGTACCCAAACTGTTCCTGATTTGGGCATCTGTTTATGTTTTATGCAAAATGCACAAAACATGCCATCATTTTCTTTGTAGTGTAACCAACAGTATTTGTTAAGCCAGCCAGTATAAAATCCTGTTGTTCTATGCTTAGAGGTGTTTTTCTGTATTACAGGAGGAAGTGCAAGATTTTTGGACAATGGCGTCGATATCAACAGGACCAACTGGCATTGTCCCAATCATCGACTCACAATTGTCATCTGATCAGGATGTTTCGTTTTTGAGTTAATTTGAAACCAAAGTTAGTTAGTTTCTGCATTGTGTACAATAAAGCTTTTTTTTTTTTCCTAAGTGTTGTCGTGTGTTTATTTGTCAATACAGAACGAGAACCTGGTAATGCTGGTTGAGCCCCAAATATTTTTTCTCACACAAATATTTTTTTTGTCTCCTGAATCAGGGTTCAGAACAAGTGACCACTGACGAAGCAAGACTGCACAACCTGACTAGTGGTGCAGAACCCCTGGTGGCACAGTTAAGGAGACCAGAATTTTTTTTTTCTCACTCAAATATTTTTTTATTCCCTGAATCAGGGTTCAGAACAAGTGACCACTGACGAAGCAAGACTGCACAACCTGACTAGTGGTGCAGAACCCCTGGTGGCACAGTTAAGGAGACCAGAATTTTTTTTTTCTCACTCAAATATTTTTTTATTCCCTGAATCAGGGTTCAGAACAAGTGACCACTGACGAAGCAAGACTGCACAACCTGACTAGTGGGACAGACCCGCTGTTGGCACAGTTAAGGAACCCCCAATTTTTTTTTCTCACTCAAATATTTTTTTATTCCCTGAATCAGGGTTCAGAACAAGTGACCAGTGACAAAGCAAGACTGCACAACCTGACTAGTGGTGCAGAACCCCTGGTGGCACAGTTAAGGAGACCAGAATTTTTTTTTTCTCACTCAAATATTTTTTTATTCCCTGAATCAGGGTTCAGAACAAGTGACCACTGACGAAGCAAGACTGCACAACCTGACTAGTGGGACAGACCCGCTGTTAGCACAGTTAAGGAACCCCCAATTTTTTTTTCTCACTCAAATATTTTTTTATTCCCTGAATCAGGGTTCAGAACAAGTGACCACTGACGAAGCAAGACTGCACAACCTGACTAGTGGTGCAGAACCCCTGGTGGCACAGTTAAGGAGACCAGAATTTTTTTTTTCTCACTCAAATATTTTTTTATTCCCTGAATCAGGGTTCAGAACAAGTGACCACTGACGAAGCAAGACTGCACAACCTGACTAGTGGGACAGACCCCCTGTTGGCAAAGTTTAGGAACCCCCAATTTTTTTTTCTCACTCAAATATTTTTTTATTCCCTGAATCAGGGTTCAGAACAAGTGACCACTGACGAAGCAAGACTGCACAACCTGACTAGTGGGACAGACCCTGTTGGCACAGTTAAGGAACCCCAATTTTTTTTCTCACACAAATATTTTTTTCCACTGATCTAGCAAGACTGCACAACCTCACTACTTTAAGCTGCCTGCTCAGCTGTCTTTAAAAACAACTAGACGACTTCTCTAAACTGAAGCAGAGACTGTGACAGAGTCTATCTTCTTAATCATTGCAAGAAAATCTTATTCAAATTAATCATTATCTTATATATTAGATCAGTGAAAGCTGCTGCTTCAGGGTCCACTGTGGGAGACCACGATGATCTCTCAACCCTCTCCAATCCTCACTCAGCCCACTTCAAATAATAAATTAAAACTACGTTTATGTAGTCAGTATTTTTAGTGCAAATATGTTTTTTTTTTTTTTTTTATGTTAGAGTAGCAGCTGCCTGCTGAAATAAACGTAAGAAGTCAAAGAGCCCGGATTAGTTATACAGAGATGTGAATCCAACGGAAGACACAAGCGTAATGATAAAAGCCCTCCAGTGGCAGCAGCTACTTCACTAGGAGGACTTACTCGAGTGTTGTAGCTGCTCCACTATAGGGCTCCTCGGCTGTCACTCCGCTTGCTTCCTCCTGGATTGGCTACATGATTTGGCGCTGAGGAGTCTGCTGACCAGCAAAAGAATTACCCGTGATCCTGACTGGCGTCTGCCCAAACTGCAGTTGTGCGAGGTTAGGATCCGTTTGCAAGCAGCTCCTCTTCCTTTTGCGCATGCGTGACTACGGAAGACAAGTGCACGAGAACGTCACTGCCTGGATCCCTGTGAACGAGCAGGGTGCGAGCTCCTAGCGCGAGTACAAAAATTTAAAGAAACAGTGACAGCACGCAGACTGAAAGAGTGGCAGCTATACAAGATGAGAGGCTGCCATTTAAGATAGCGTGGCGGCCCGCCTCTCAGTTTTAATGAATGGGGATCACTGTGCCACCCTCGTAAGGTCCCACAAGATTTCCTAGATACCCAGGACACACGGTACACTCGTGAGGTGATGGGGTTAAACTTTCTTTCAACCATGATGACTCGGCTCAGTAAGGAAGCTCAACTTTCCCAAATATACACAAATCATTTGGTTCGTGCTACAGCAGTCGGTTTATTATCTAAAGCTGGCTGTGAGGACCATGAAATTATGTCGGTGACTGGCCACCGAAATGAAGCCAGCCTCAGATCTTACTGGTCTGCAAATTGTACCGACTGTCGAAAATGGAGCAACATTTTAGGACAGAATGAAGAAACCATGGAGCTAGACATCATAAAGAAACAGAGTACTGCTGCCAAAAGCAGAAAAAATGCAGAATCCAGATCTCCCAAAGCAAGCTAAGGTGCAGTTTCTTACACAGTCTCAGCGGAATTCATATTCTACTGCAATGCAATCATGTCAGTCAGACGTGCTGTCAGCCCCGTCGCAAAAAGAGACTAACTGTCCGAATGGCACTTGGGGTTCATATTTTGATGCAGTGCAGCAGGCAGGTCAGTCAAGTCCGTGGCAAAAAATGAACTTACCGAGTGGCAATTCACGTTCATGTTGTGATGCAGTACAGTCAGCCATGCAGTCAGCTGATTTAGCCGTGCAGTCAGCTCAATCACCTAAATCGCAACAACCAATGAACTTTCTGACTGGCGCTTTCAGTTTTAATGCTCCTGTTAATTTCAATGGGACAGTTAATTTTATCAGCATGACTAAATGAGCAATTCACACGTGCCCCCACAATGCAAAGCATCATGGGCTGCATATGCAAATCACCACAGAATATTATGCTGGTTCAACTTTAAGCAGAAATGCAAGGTGCCGAAAGGCCTCTCACACAGTTTGCAAAGGGTACCAACAGAAAATACAGACACATGTTTCGTCCTACCAGGACTCATCAGTATGCCTAGTCTGTTTGACACCCCAGTGGAATGAACCAGCTACCCTAAGATGGTCGATCTGGGTTATGTTGTGGTGAACCCAAACTTGGCTTCCCAGCCAAATGCCCTTTGGGGTAACCATTGCCTCAGTGCTTGCACACAGAAGTTCTTTGTCTTTTAAACTGTTTTTTGTTTTAATTGGATTCACCACAACATAACCCAGATCAACCATCTTAGGGTAGCTGGTTCATTCCACTGGGGTGTCAAACAGACGAGGCATACTGATGAGTCCTGGTAGGACGAAACACGTGTCTATGTCTTCTGTTGGCACCCTTTGCAAAATGTGTGAGAGGCCTTTCGGAACCATGCATTTCTGCTTTAAGTTGAACCAGCATAATATTCTGTGGTGAACTGTATATGCAACCCATGATGCTTTGCATTGTGTGGGCATGTGTGATTCTGTATTTCTTTGAAACTTGGCTTCCCAGCCAAATGCCCTTTGGGGTAACCATTGCCTCAGTGCTTGCAAACAGAGGTTCTTTGTCTTCTAAATGAGCAAATTATCCTTAGTCATGATGTTTACTAAAAAGTTATGGTTGCAACAGATAGCTTGTCAATTTCACAGCTGTCAATTTAAAATTGCAAGTCGGTTACACTTTCAAGGTTCAACATTTAAAAAAACTGAAGTAATTTCTTATTAAAAAATGAAACTTTTTACTCTCTAATTGCTTGTTTGGCAACCTACTGAGTCAAATAAAAGGGACTATTTTACCTTGAGTAGGGACACTGTTCAAATAAACATATATTATAATGTAAATTATATATTTCCTGACTGTTTTTCTGATTTCTAATAAAAGTACTCCATTTTATAAGCCCAATAAGACACTCCGGGGTATGTGCTGAACATATATTACCGCACAGCTGGGGCCGAAGTCACTCGGCCACTTACTACGCCCTAGCCGTGAGGTAATATATGTTCAACACATACTCCGTCGTGTCTTATTGCTTACTTATTTTTTGGGGTGGGGGTTCCAATAATCTGTCCAGGCCAAAGTGGTTGGATACGTTCAGGACAGCTGGAGCAGCGTGAGATGACAATGTACACTGGATAAGAGGTACAGTAATCTAGGGCTGTGATTGCTTAAGGAAGTTACACTGCTTTACAATGCTTGCTGTACCATAACAGAGTTCTGAATTGGGTGGTGTATGTATTTTTTTTTTTTTTTTAGTTTTCTGTCTGTCTGCATTATTTAATTTCGTATACAGTACTTGGCAGTGACTGTAAGCACCAAAATAAGTTAAAATAAAATGCATTTGACTGAGTGACGGATTGAGCCTCACATCTTTGTTGTAAGCAGTTGCATCTGTGTGGTAATGGCACAAAATGTAAAATTCAGATAAGTGCACACATTTTTCATATCTAGAGGTTGTGCACTTAAGTGGGCTCCGATGTAGTAGGAGTACTAGGGTTATTTTGCACAACGCCTTTCATAGTAGTAGTACTATAGGTGTTTTGTACAGTACCTTTTATAGCAGTAGTAGACTGATTTTTGTATAGTGCTTTTTATAGTAGTAGTAGTATGTACAGTATATTTTTGTAAAGTGTCTTTTAGTACGTATATTTTTGTATAGCGCCTTTAATAGCAGCAGTAGGTTTGTTTATTTTTATATAGCACCTTTCGTAGTAGTAGTAATTTTTTTTTGTATAGAACCTTTATTAACAGTAGTAGTAGTGGGTGTATTTTTGTCATTATTTATATTTCTCCCCATACTCTGGCTGGCTTCTCCTCCCTCCGACCCCTAGTATTGTCACCCAGCATCTCCCAGTCTTATCAGCTTCAGATTCCCCCCATGGTGGGAGAGCAGAATGTCAAGCCCAACCAGCCATATGGGATCCAGTTGGGGACGTACCAGGTCACCTGTGTGAGGCCTGCGAGGGGTCAGAGAATTATCCTGCCAGCCACGGAGATTTTCTGGTTTTCCCTCCCTTCCTCCATGGTACAGAGGAGTTGGCATGCAATAACTTCAGTGGTGGTGTTGGTGCATGTTTCTGTACACAGCACACCAGATGTGTGCTGAATCTTTTTCCCCCTGCATTGGGGTCCCAGCAATCTGTCCCCCCAGCTACTGTTAGGGGACACGCTAATGCTGGGACAAACTGGGTAGCCAAGTGGCCACAAAAAAAATTGGTTCGGCTACTAGATTTTGAAAGTTACCAGCCTGCTGCCTTACATGCCCACAAAGTGATTTTTGAGCACTTAAAAAGGACAGTTTCTAAAAAATATTATTTGACTAACAGATATTGAAAGCTAGTGGCCAAACTGACCACCAGCTCCAAAATGATTTGTCCCACACTGTGCTAGGTGCCACTATCACCCATCATGGAGGAAAAGAGCAGCACATTTGACAATCAACCCTTCTCTCACGGCCAATCCAGGCTCAGGGTGAGAACCTGGGTCACCACCATCATGAGCGGTAGCTCTGCTGCATCAACAGGCCAGAGGTAGCTTTATTTCTTTACAGTGTTTCTTATAGTAGTAGTAGGTTGGCTTTTGTACAGCGCCTTTAACTGTAGTAGTAGTAGGCTTATTTTTTATAGTGCTATTCACAGTAGTAGTAGTCATATGTTCAGATCTGTATAGTGCCCTTCTCTGTAGTAGTGGTAGTAGGTTTATTTTGTATAGTGCCCTTCACTGTAGTAGTGGTAGTAGGCTTATTTCATATAGTGCCCGTCACTGTAGTAGTGGTAGTAGGGTTTATTTTTGTATAGTGCCCTTCACTGTAGTACTGGTAGCAGGGTTTATTTTTGTATAGTGCCCTTCACTGTAGTAGGTTTATTTTTGTATAGCGCCCTTCACTGTAGTAGTGGTAGTAGGGTTTATTTTTGTATAGTGCCCTTCACTGTAGTAGTGGTAGTAGGGTTTATTTTTGTATAGTGCCCTTCACTGTAGTAGTGGTAGTAGGTTTGTTTTTGTATGGTGCCCTTCACTGTAGTTATGGTAGTAGGTTTATTTTTGTATAGTGCCCTTCACTACAGTAGTGGTAGTAGGTTTACTTTTCTATAGTGCCCTTCACTGTAGTAGTGGTAGTAGGTTTACTTTTGTATAGTGCCCTTCACTGTAGTAGTGGTAGTAGGTTTACTTTTGTATAGTGCCCTTCACTGTAGTAGTGGTAGTAGGGTTTATTTTTGTATAGTGCCCTTCACTGTAGTAGTGGTAGCAGGATTTATTTTTGTATAGTACCCTTCACTGTAGTAGGTTTATTTTTGTATAGTGCCCTTCACTGTAGTAGTGGTAGTAGGGTTTATTTTTGTATAGTGCCTTTCACTGTAGTAGTGGTAGGTTTAGTTTTGTATAGTGCCTTTCACTGTAGTAGTGGTAGTAGGTTTATTTTTACATAGCTCACTTTACTGTAGCAGTGGTAGTAGGTTTAGTTTTGTATAGTGCCCTTCATTGTAGTAGTAGGTTTAGTTTTGTATAGTACCTTTCACTGTAGTAATGGTAGTAGGTTTAGTTTCGTATAGTGCCCTTTATTGTGATAGAAGAAGTAGGTTTATTTTTGTATAGTACCTTTCATTGTAATAGTGTTAGTAGGTTTAATTTTGTATAGTACCTTTCACTGTAGTAGTAGTGGTAGTAGGTTTAGTTTTGTAATGTGCCTTCCACTGTAGTAGTGGTAGCAGGTTTAGTTTTGTAATGTGCCTTTCACTGTAGTAGTAGTAGTGGTAGTAGGTTCAGTTTTGTATAGTACCTTTCACTGTAGTAATGGTAGTAGTAGGTTTAGTTTTGTATAGTGACTTTCACTGTAGTTGTGTTAGTAGTATGTTTAATTTTGTATAGTACCTTTCACTGTGGTAGTGGTAGTAGGTTTAGTTTTGTAATGTGCCTTTCACTGTAGTAGTGGTAGTAGGTTCAGTTTTGTATAGTACCTTTCACTGTAGTAATCGTAGTAGTAGGTTTAGTTCTGCATAGTACCTTTCACTGTAGTAGCAGGTTTAGTTTTGTATAGTGCTTTTCACTGTAGTAGTGGTAGTAGGTTTCTGTTTTGTATAGTGCCCTTTATTGTGGCAGTGGTAGTAGCTTTAGTTTTGTATAGTGCCTTTCACTGTAAGAGTGGTAGTAGCTTTATTTTTGTATAGTGCCCTTCACTGTAGTAGTGGTAGTAGGTTTATTTTTGTATAGTGCCCTTCACTGTAGTAGTGGTAGTAGGGTTTATTTCTGTATAGTGCCCTTCACTGTAGTAGTGGTAGTAGGATTTATTTTTGTATAGTGCCCTTCACTGTAGTAGTGGTAGCAGGGTTTATTTTTGTATAGTGCCCTTCATTGTAGTAGTGGTGGTAGTAGGTTTAGTTTTGTATAGTGCCCTTCACTGTAGTAGTGGTAGTAGGTTTAGTTTTGTATAGTGCCTTTCACTGTAGTAGTGGTAGTAGGTTTATTTTTCTATAGTGCCCTTTACTGCAGTAGTGATAGTAGGTTTAATTTTGTATCGTGCCCTTCACTGTGGTTGAGGTAGTATGTTTATTTTTGTATAGTACCTTTCATTGTGGTAATGGTAGTAGGTTTATTTTTGTATAGTACCTTTCACTGTCATAGTGGTAGTAGCTTTACTTTTGTATAGTGCCCATCATTGTGGCAGTAGAAGTACGTTTATTTTTGTATAGTACCTTTCGTTGTGGTAATGGTAGTACGTTTATTTTTGTGTAGTGCCTTTCACTGTAGTAGTGGTAGTAGGTTTCTTTTTGTATAGTGCCCTTCATTGTAGTAGTGGTAGTAGCTTTATTTCTGTATAGTGCCTTTCACTGTAGTAATGGTAGTAGCTTTAGTTTTGTATAGTGCCCTTCACAGTAGTAGTAGAAGTAGGTTTATTTTTGTATAGTATCTTTCATTGTGGTAATGGTAGTAGGTTTATTTTTGTATAGTGCCCTTCACTGTAGTAGTGGTAGTAGCTTTATTTCTGTATGGTGCCCTTCACTGTAGTAGTGGTAGTAGCTTTAGTTTTGTATAGTGGCCTTCACAGTAGTAGTAGAAGTAGGTTTATTTTTGTATAGTACCTTTCGTTGTGGTAATGGTAGTAGGTTTATTTTTGTATAGTGCCCTTCACTGTATTAGTAGAAATAGGTTTATTTTTGTATAGTGCCCTTCGCTGTAGTAGTAGAAATAGGTTTATTTTTGTATAGTGCCCTTCGCTGTAGTAGTGGTAGTAGGTCTTGGCGTTATTCTTGATGATCGGTTTGACCTCGAGAAACAGGTCTCATCAGTTGTTAGGGCCATTTTTTCCATCTCTGGAATATTGCCAGGATCCGTCCATTCTCGACTCCCACTGACCTGGCCATGGTTATCCATGCCTCTGTTACTAGCCAACAATTACTTAACGCCCTGTACTTGGGGTTGGCTGGAGGTTTGATGCTTTGCCTACAGCTAGTGCAGAATGGTGCTGCCAGATGTTGGCTGGTACCTCTATGAGGGACCATGCCACTCCTGTCCTGTGCTCTCTGCACTGGCTGCCTGTGAGTGTGCACATCACCTTCAAGATAGGCTTGATAGGCTTGTCAACATACAATGCCCTACGCGGTCTGGGACCTGACTACCCTAAAGAGCTCCTGATTCCGTACTCTCCTATCCGCCCCTACACTCCACTGAAGCTGGCTTACTAGTTCTATCACTGTAACATTTAAAAAGATCGAGAGATAGGACGTTTGGGGTGGCTGCACCACTCCTACGGAATTCTCTTCCTCCATATATTAAGGCTGCCAGCTCAGTGGAGGCCTTTAAAACCTCACTTAAAACTTATTTATTTGATAAAGTTTTTAATCTAATCTGAATTAATTTATTCTGGGTTGTTTTACTGCATTCTATTGTTATTTAGTTAAGTGCTCCGAGCCCTTGGATAGGGCGCTATATAAATAAAATTTGCCTTGACTTGCCCTTAGTTTTGTATAGTGCCCTTCACTGTAGTAGTGTTAGGTTTAGTTTTGTATAGTACCGTTCATTATGGTAGTAGGTTTATTTTTGTATAGCGCCCTTCATTGTGGTAGTAGTACTGGGTCTATTTTTGTATACTGCCTTTCATTGTGGTAGTGGTAGTAGATTTATTTTTTGTATAGTGCCTTTCACTGTAGTAGTGTTAGGCTTATTTTTATGACTACATGGTGATGTCACCATGCTGACATATTGCTGTGAGCAGGGGAAAGGATACACAGGATTTTGAGAGTGTGCTCTTCCACTTAGTAGTGTAGTTTGGCTGCAAGATTCATATTACTCCGCTGTTCTCTCCATTTATGGTGTGTGTTTGTCTCCGACCCTGCCTGCAGTAGATAGCACTATTTCTAGAGCCCCTTTAATAATACTGCCTGTTAAAAGAGCTTAAGGCAGTAATGGCTATAATTCCTATTGAAACATATTCATCATTTTAACAGCATATAACATAACTAGCTTTGGAACAGCTAACTCCCATAAACAATGACACTTCTTTCCCTGCACTCTGGCATTGCATTCCACTGTGTAGCATTCCAGTCTCTGCTTCAGCTCGATTCAACATTACAAGATTATGTACTTGTAGTTTGTTTTTTTCTTGCTGCACATTTACCCAATTCTGTGGTATATGTGTTCATTCCTTGCAAAATGTGACTTTAAAACAAAGATATTTATAATAATTACATAGTTAACGAAGCTGTGCGCTTTTTCCAGTTGGCTTTGTCTTTTTATTGCTTCCATCTCCCTTTGCTCTCAGATTACCTTTCAACATAGTTGAGTCTTAACCTTTGATTATCCTGGCCGTTAATCTTCAGCCTTCTTGTGTGCTTCTAAATAGATACATAGAAGTTTACATTTTATTTTAGCCTCCTGTTCTTTAGTCCTTATTCAGCGCCCATAAACGCATTGGCCAGGATATTCAAAGGGGTTGCACCTGGCACAACTGTTGCACTAGCGAAACCCCACATTGCACCCAGGTGGGATATTCAAAAGGCTGCCAGGCACAGTGCAATGCCTGATGTGCTGGTTTGCAATGTAAGCCTATGTGGGGGCGTGCCCATGCATATGCAGCACATTCCGATATTCAGCCCAGGTACATATGCCGGCACAACCCTGCAGTGCACCACACAGGGGGGCTCAAAGTTGAGCCCTGGAAAAGCAGGAGCAAGTCCCGGCCACCCACAGGTGGGCTGCTGTAATGCAAGGTGCAACACAACAGCTGCCAGCAGTGAGAGGCCAACCGCCCACCCAGAACACCGTCGCCGAGCACACATATCCTCTGGTGGTCCAGTGGACCCCCCCCAACCCATGCATCTGAACGCTTCATTCACATATCTGGTCCTGTGTAGTACAGTATGGTGTGCAAGCCCATTGGTCCACATTGTGAACCAATGAGCGTACAGATCATACTGTATGCTATCATTTGGTGGGCGGCCGGGCGGAATGCGGCAGGGTGCTGCCGCCCGCCAATGACAGGGGGGATGCTGGGTGGCCGGGGGACCTCTGTGGGTAGGGGTGGGGAGGGGGTACCACTGGACCACCAGGTAATTCCTTATTTCAGCAACAGCCCACGATCGGGTTACAGCTAGACTACCAGGGAATCATTATATTACTGGGATGCCTGCGATCGGGCTGAAGGGGGACCACTTGACCATCAAGGATTCTTTACATTTCTGGGATGCCCGCGATCGGGCTGAAGGGGGACCACTAGACCACCAGGGATTCTTTACATTACTGGGATGCCCGCGATCAGGCTGAAGGGGGATGGCTTAGACCACCAGGGATTCTTTACATGACTGGGATGCCCGCGGTCGGGCTGAAGGGGAACCGCTAAACCACCAGGGATTCTTTACATTACTGGGATGCTCGCAATCAGGCATATGGGAGCTGGGGGCTGCATTAGCCCACCAGGGTGTCAACGGCAGCAGCTTGGCAGGGCGCCAGGCACAATATGCCAGGAACCAGCACATCACATGCAAATGGGGCCATAATGACATGCAAATAGCCACATTTGCGCCTTGCATATATTATGGCCTCATTTGCATGCCCCGGCTGAATATTGTGGGTGATGCACCTAGCGTAACTGCACTTGCGCTGGCACATCCCTGTGCTCCCTTTCTGCATGTTGCGCTGGCACAGCCAGCGCAGCCCAGTTGCGCTGCACCCAGGCTTGTGCCACCACCCAGTGCAGTCTGAATATCTGGTCCTTTCTGTTTTTACACAGTTTTTTTAAATTCCTCACCTCTCTCATTTTATTTTGCTGTCCAATGTCCACCTCCATGTTTACAGTTTTTATTTCTAGTTGATCAAGCTTCACAGCACATGAGGCTAGCTAGCTAGGAGGAAGGTTCACAGGTGTAGCTGTAGCAGTCTATGTATTGAGGACCAAACAATACTCAAACAGTTCACTGCCACTCCATGCATGCAGAGGTTCTGGAAACGCTTGTAAGGGACTCTAGGTCCATTATGTCCAACCCATCACTGTAACATAGTAATTTATGTTGTAAGGGACTCGAGGGCCCTAATGTCCAACCTCTCACTGTAACACAGTCATTTAATGTAATAAGGGACACTAGGTCCATCATGTCCAACCCTTCACTGTAACATAGTAATTTAATGTTGTAAGGGACTCTGGGTCCATCATGTCCAACCCTTCACTGTAATGTAGTAATTTATGTTGTAAGGGACTCGAGGTCCGCCATGTCCAACCCCTCACTGTAACATAGTACTGTAAGGTTGTCAAGGACTCTAGGTACATGATGTCCAGCCCCTCACTATAATACAGTAATTTAATGTTGTAATAAGCTATAGGTCCTTCATGTCCAGACCCTCACTGTAACATAGTAATTCAATGTTGTACGGGGCTCTAGGTCCATCATGTCCAATCCCTTACTGTTTAACAAGAGGTATTGTAAATCTCAGGAGGTATCTGCATTCCAAAAGAGATGCGTTACTTTATTTTAATTAACTGAAGAAAAGTTAATCCCTCCTGATACAGGGAAGTGAGTGGATTACAATTTTATAAAACCAAACCCACATTTCATCTGGGGTTTGAGCAGTCAGCCTCGGCTTGATGCAGGGGACTGATCACTGGGCTTCAACTGTCCAGGAGTCCAGGACATGCCACTTTCACTGAGAGGACTGGGTGTGGGCACAGGAAATGGTGAGAGGCAAACACAGGTGAGGGTCTGTGGCAGTTAGGTGTGAGAGGCATGCTGGTTAAGGCACAGGTGAGGGATCTGTGACACAAACACAGAGCAGTCAGAGGCATATGTATCTTGCTTCTGTTTGAAAGCCTGCAGCTGACACTATTAACATAGCTAGGCAGTCACTAAGAGCCAAACCCCCGTGCTGCTCCCCCTCCCACAACACTGGGTGCCCAATTCTGGGGTTGGATGGTAAACTATCAAACTTGCTGCTCAACCCAGGTGATACCAAACTCCCCCCATTCTGACACCAAGTGCTCAACCCTGGAGTCAGACAACAAATGAAAAAAGTAAGCGGACAATGACAGCCAAACCCTGGTGCTGCCAATCCCCCATTCTGGCATGAGGTGCCCAGCCCCAGGTCCAAAAGTCAATGAAGAAAAGTAAGCAGGCAATGGGAGCCCAACTCCAGTGATGTTTTAGAAAGAAATGTTTTTTGCACTACTCTATTGTAGCACTGCTCCCTGCTATTCATTGTACTATTGCACTTTTGTGTACTTGCCACTCATAAATCAAACAAAAAACAGCATTATTCCATAATCATCAGTAAAACTTTAACCAGCTTCATAAAAAAAAGCATAATCGAATTTGTAGGATGAATACTAAAAACAACAAAAGTGCAACTGTGCAATGAATAGCTGGGAGCAATGCTATACAGACTGGGGCAAAAACAACTTAACATTTCAGTCCAGAAACAGAGCTTCATCTGAGTTAGTAACTTAATGCATAAATGCCCTTATATTATCCACCACCAGTGATGTGTACAAATTAAACATTTAAAACAACAAATGGGATGCATCTTCAGGATATGAGGAGGCACTTATAAAATTACAACTGGCAATTAAGGTAATGAAAAGTATAATATCAAACCTGGTATAAACTACCTACAAGGCATATTTTCAGTCAGTTAGTGCATGTAATTAGAAAAAGTGTTACATATAAACTACAATATCAGGAAATATAAATGTATATAGAAATCCATTTTGTGGATATGGGAATGAAGCACTGAGGATATACAATGTACAGGTATTCATTTATATATTCCTTCTCTTGACGGTCATTTTCTTTAGCCTTGTGGAACCAATTTAACTCTGCAGTATAATGATTCCAAATGTCAGGAATCTATTCTAAAAAAAAAAAAAAACCAGATAAAAGCAGGGCCGCACTCAAAAGAATTTGTTTCAGGAAGTCTGTCAACTTCTAAACAGATAAGTAGAGGAGTGCCTCAAGGGTCAATTTTAGGACTCCTGTTATTCTTATTGTTTCGTAATGATTTACCTAAATCAGTGCAGTACTCCCAGGTGAGGCTATACGCAGATGACACTGTCCTGAATGCTTCTGGTAATAGCGTCCAGGACCTCCAAATAAAGTTATAAAGTTACAATCTGACTTTGACAGTTTGAGGGAGTGGTTCACCAGGTCAAGGCTCATAATAAACAGTAAAAAAAAAAAATAAGTTGATGCATTTTGCTCCCAAAAAGAATGTTGATCAGATTAAGATACAAAAAAATCAAAATGAGTGTTTAGAATTAGTAAATAACTATTGTTATTTTGGGGTCATTTTTGACACTCATATGACTTTTGAAAACCATATAAATTCAGTAATTAGTAAAACAAATAAAAAGCTTGGTGCTTTATATCATACTACAACTTTTTTAAGTAGGGATGATTGGAAAAAAATGGCTGAGCAATTAATCATTCCAACTTTGACATGTGATGAATTGGTACATCGATCAACAAATAAAAAAAATGTTGGACAAATTAGATAGAACCCAATACAGAATAGCGAGGTATGTTCTAAAATGTAAAATGAATACACACTATTGCACTTTGTTGACTGCACTTAATTGGCAGACTTTGTACTCAAACCACATAAAAACCTGGTCAAAAATAATATATAAATATCAGAATTTTTACCCTGAACATTACATTACTAAAGCAGTATTTGATAGGGATAGGAACTTTTTCCAAGACTCAACGAGATCAGTTCATGTAAATAAAATAACCTTACTCAAGAACAAAAATAAATTTGGTATAAAAACTGCAATCACAGGCAACAAAAGCCTAGAATGTATTATCTTACACAGCTCGAATGTTGTCATCTTATAAGATGTTTACCCAGGAGATAAATGGGATATACAAGTTCCAATGATTTTGTAGGTAGTGATAAATTAGTGAACTTAGTACATAACACTTTATATTTAATGTCTTAAGTAAAAATGTGATTGTATGTCCCACCCCCCAATTTTATATTTCAAATTGTTATCGTGGGTAGTTATGTAATCACTAGTCTATGTAACTAAATGTTGTAAGTATAATTCTACAATGTAAATTTTGTTTTGTTTTAGAAACGTAAGTACTGACAGGACTGTCTTGAAAATAAGGTTGTATAACCTTAATGACATGATTTATACCTGTATAAAAATAAAGATTTTATCTATCTATTTATCTATAGCAGATGCTCAGCCACAGTGGATCTATACCTGGGGGGCTCACGATAGCCCAGGTGTGAATGTGTGCTTTGAGCTTGTGCACTTTCTATAAGATTTCTATAGACAATCTTTATTTCCAGTATATAAAGATGGCATACTTTGCAGTATAAGTATTTTTATTATATTATGACTAAATGGGCATTTGATAAATAATGTCCTGCTTTTTATTGTTTTTTAGAATACATGCCTGACATTTGTATTTTGTATCGAAGAGTTCATTGCTAGCAAAAATGTCTCTCGGGAAGGAATATATATGAATGAGCACCTAAACATTTTATATCCTCAGTGCTTTACCCCAACATGTGCAAAATGGACTTCTATATAAATTTATATTTGCTGATACTGTGGTTTATATGTAAAGCTTTTTTTTTTTAATAATTATATCTACTAACCAACTACTGAAAATATGCCTTGTAGGTAGGTAATACCAGGTCTGATGTTATGCTTTTCATTACCTTTATTGCCAGTTGTAACTTGATGAGTCTCCTTGTATCCTGAGGATGTGTCACATTAGTAACAGACTGCTAATGTCTCTTCCATATATGACACTGTATGTCATATTGCCATATTACATGTAATATGACACATTTTAAATATAACCTTTAACAACAAAACACTACTAATTCCTGATGTCATGAACAATCACTAAAATCATTTTGCAGCCGTATTGGCTCTGACTAGATTTTGTTGTATTGTACCCTTCATTGTGGTAGTAGGTTTATTTTTGTATTGTGCCTTTCATTGTAGTATCAGTTTTGTATAGTGCCTTTCACTGTAGTCGTGGTAGTAGGTTTAGTTTTGTATAGCGCCCTTCATTGTGGTAGTGGTAGTATGTTTATTTTTATATAGTACTTTTCATTGTGGTAGTGGTAGTAGGTTTATTTTCTTATAGCGTCCTTCACTGTAGTAGTGGCAGTAGTTTTATTTTTGTATAGTGCCTTTCAATGAAGCAATGATAGTAGGTGTGGGGATTTTGCAACTTCTGTCATAATTTTTCTGCATTTTTCCTTATGTTTAAGTTCCCAAAAAGGCCAAGCTATCAAGTTTACCAGAAAGATGCTCCGTTTTATTGCCAAGGTTACATGAGAAGAAAGAATGCATCTTGCAAATGTCTGACATCCCCTGTGCCTGAGACAAAGGCTGGTTAGAGATAAACAGGGGTTAAATTTCAATACGGAATTGAAATTTCCTGAGAATTATCTTCTCTGTGTTAACCTCTTACACTTCCAAAGGGAACTGGAATGTCCTAGTAAGCTGATCAAAGTGAAAAATGTGTCATAAAATGTTCAGAGATGGAAAGCATCTCCTAAGGTCATAAAACTTAAAATCAAAGAGAACACAGTTTTAGAGCAGGGGTCATGCAAGTAGCCAGTCCATGAACATAGTGTCAAGTTCTGGGAACTGCCTCAGTATATTTACATTTTATTAAGTGGCAGGAAGGATATTGGATCTCAAAAGCCCAGACAGGAAGTGGGATGGTGAGGGAGTCAAAATGCTGATAATATAGTTCACTTGCAACTTTGTAAAAACCTAAAGATGAACAGCTCTACCAAAAATATTAAGGCAATTTATTCTTCACTGCTCCAACATGCAATGAGATAACAGTGCTGGGAATACCATTACCCAGCAGCCTTGGCGCTTCGTTCCAATGAGCTTCGTCAGAAGGCTAACTGCTGGGACTTCAAAAAGTCCTTTATATGCTGTGGTCACTTGGCACATCATTAATTAATAATGGCCCACATTATTAACTGATTAAATAGTTGTAATTAACATGTATATGCAGTGTTAACGCCAGCGTAATAATTTCCAAGCTCTTAAATATACAAAAAACAGAAAAATACTTTGTAGTAAATACCAGATAATGTTTGGATAAATAAAATTTGGTAAAATAAAAAATTGGGGGATGTTGGAGCAGTGAAGAAGTGAAGAATAAATTGTCAATACTTTTTTGCCAACTTATTTTGCCTATTGCATACGTGTCTCGCTGGTATCCCTTTGGGACTTCCGCAATTTTTACTTCATTGTACACCTCTGGAGTGCAGGGCGGCTTTCTATTGTTTTGCAAGAGAACAGGGACTTGGAGACTTTGCTGAACCATTTATTTTCTGGACTCTTATTCAGTACTGACAAGGCAGAAATAAGCCAGTTAAATCTAACAGTGTGTTTTGTATGTATTTTTTCCAACTTTTTTTTTTTATCTTGTATCCAGATTTCTGAATCTTTTGTTTGTAAGTCTTGTATGGTAATTATTTAGGTAACTAGTAAAAGCACTTGATTTTAAAAACTGCCTGGGAGTAATTTGTTGTGATGGTGGGAAGGTTTATTTAAGCAATAATGCATGACAGGGTGTGGGTTGTGCGGGGATAACCTCACACCTGGGTGGCTGAGCACATGGCCACAGGCCGAGTGCATCCAGTGTCCCAGAAGTGAGGTTATCCCAGCACAACCCACACCCTGGAGTACACTATTGCTATTATACGTTGGCTCGTTGTTATACAAAATAAAAAAAAAAAATGTTTTCAGTAAATTTTTAGTGTGGCAATGTATCTTTGTTTCTGAAGGGGACATGTGAGGCATCAATAGTATCAATTGCAGCAATACGGTGAGGTTGTGCTGGGATAACCTCACTGTGCCAGGGACACACTGGCCAATCACAGTCCAGGAAATTTTCTTGCCATTGTATAATCAACCTGTGACATGCCTGTTTAGCACTAAGGTGCCAAAATAGCTACCAAAGACTAGGATCCTGGAAGGGAATCTGGGGGCCTAAGTAGGGGAAAGCCACAAGGTCTTGGGAGGGGTCTGTAGGGTTTCAACTAGGTTCCTGCACCACCTGTGGGAGAAAACACAATCAGGGTTATGAGGGCAGCCCAGAAGAGTTCGCAATGCCTGGGTCCTCTCCCCCTTCCCCAGTGCAGCAACCAAGAAGTGTTCTCACCTGGCTGCAGATTTGAGACTGTATTTTATCCTTAACCAGATTACAGAGAAAAAGCTCTGGGGCCTCATGGCAAGTGATCAATTAAGCAATAATGCATGACAGGGTGTGCTTTGTGCTGTGATAACCTCATGACTGGGTGGTTGGGTTAGAGACCACAGGCTGAGTGTGTCCAATGTCCAAGAAATGAGATTAACCCAGCACAACCCACACCCTGGAGTGCATTATTGCTATTATATAATAGCTCATTGTTATACAAAATAAAAAAATATTTAAAAAATGTTTTCAGTAAATGTTTAGTATGGCAATTTATCTTTGTTTCTGAAGGGGAGATGTGAGGCATCAGTGGCATCAATAGCATCAACTGCAGCAACAGAGTGAGGTTGTGCTGGGATAACCTCACTGTGCCAGGGACACGTCGACCAATCAGAGCCCAGGAAATTTTCTTACCATTGTATAACTGTGAACTCAGAGAGCACTCTAAAAGGACACAATGAGGGTATTCCTGTTCCCTCCTATCATGGATTGCACTTAGGAGAGGGCACTGTGAGCTCAGTGGACCCAACCCTCAGGAGTGGGTTTGTGACAGTAGGTTCATTTTTGTATAGTGCCCTTCATTACAGTAGCTGTTGTAGGTTTATTTTTGTATAGTGACCTACATTGTGATAGTGGTAGGATTATTTTTGTATAGTGCCCTTCACTGTAGTAGTGGTAGTAGGGTTTATTTTTGTATAGTACCCTTCACTGTAGTAGTGGTAGTAGGGTTTATTTTTGTATAGTGCCCTTCATTGTAGTAGTGGTAGCAGGCTTTATTTTTGTATACTGCCCTTCACTGTAGTAGTGGTAGTAGGCTTTATTTTTGTATACTGCCCTTCACTGTAGTAGTGGTAGTAGGGTTTATTTTTGTATAGTGCCCTTCGCTGTAGTAGTGGTAGTAGGTTTATTTTTGTACAGTGCCCTTCATTGTAGTAGTGGTAGCAGGCTTTATTTTTGTATACTGCCCTTCACTGTAGTAGTGGTAGTAGGGTTTATTTTTGTATAGTGCCCTTCACTGTAGTAGTGGTAGTAGGGTTTATTTTTGTATAGTGCCCTTCATTGTAGTAGTGGTAGCAGGCTTTATTTTTGTATACTGCCCTTCACTGTAGTAGTGGTAGTAGGGTTTATTTTTATAGTGCCTTCACTGTAGTAGTGGTAGTAGGGTTTATTTTGTATAGTGCCCTTCATTGTAGTAGTGGTAGCAGGCTTTATTTTTGTATACTGCCCTTCACTGTAGTAGTGGTAGTAGGGTTTATTTTTGTATAGTGCCCTTCACTGTAGTAGTGGTAGTAGGTTTATTTTTGTATAGTGCCCTTCACTGTAGTAGTGGTAGTAGGGTTTATTTTTGTATAGTGCCCTTCATTGTAGTAGTGGTAGCAGGCTTTATTTTTGTATACTGCCCTTCACTGTAGTAGTGGTAGTAGGGTTTATTTTTGTATACTGCCCTTCACTGTAGTAGTGGTAGTAGGTTTATGTTTGTATAGTGCCCTTCACTGTAGTAGTGATAGAAGAGTTTATTTTTGTATAGTGCCCCTCACTGTAGTAGTGGTAGTCGATTTATTTTTGTATAGTGCCCTTCATTGTAGTAGTGATAGTAGGGTTATTTTTGTATAGTGCCCTTCGTTGTAGTAGTGGTAGTAGGGTTATTTTTGTATAGTGCCCTTCACTGTAGTAGTGGTAGTAGGGTTATTTTTGTATAGTGCCTTTCACTGGGGTAGTGGTAGTAGGTTAATTTTTGTATAGTGCCCTTCGCTGTAGAAGTGGTAGCAGGGTTTATTTTTGTATAGTGTCTTTCACTGTAGTAGTGGTAGTAGGGTTTATTTTTGTATAGTGCCCATTGCTGTAGTATTGGTAGGAGGTTTATTTTTGTATAGTGCCCTTCACTGTAGTAGTGGTAGTAGGGTTTATTTTTGTATAGTGCCCATTGCTGTAGTAGTGGTAGGAGGTTTATTTTTGTATAGTGCCCTTCACTGTAGTAGTGGTAGTAGGTTTATTTTTGTATTGGAACTGGCAAAGCTATATATTTGTTTTTATTCTCCCTCCTACAGCGTAGCTGAATCCCTGCACTTACGGGGATCTTGTCTCACTACAAGTGCCAATTTTCAGTTTCAGTGCACCAAGTAGTTCCGCACAGCTTCCCCTCTGCAGATTTTCCCTGTGCTACTGCTTACAGTTATTTTTTGTATTGTGTTAACCTACTACCTCAGTCGCTCTGTCTAAGTTTATTGGAATACAGGATTTAGAGATCAGGATTTCTTTGCTGAAAGTCTCCATAGCCTGCTGATTTGTTGCATTTTAATCCAGTGCAGCTAGCAATTTAATTTCTTCCATTGTTTCGCCGCCCCGACTGTGACCCCCTTGTTTTACGAAACTCAGTTACAGAGCTGGCGCCTAGCTGTCTGCTTCCCGCCCCTTGATTTGGCCCTCTTTTAGTAAACTGCAGCTCTTTTGTCAGTGTGCCAGTTTTATTCTCACTCCCACCACTTTGGAGTGCTATTAATCCCTGTCCTGTCCCTCTTTCAACAGGTGTCCTTGTAGCCCACTGGGCTACCTACCGCCATCAGCGGTTTGCCTCCTGCATGCCTGGTCACCACTCTGTGCCTCTCTCGGTGCTAAGAAGCCTGCTGCCACTTGCCCCCTGGAAACAAGCATCAGGTATGGCCTATACATTGCCCCGGCCTCCACTGCTGCTGCTTCTGCTGCCAAATTTTTCAGCCCACCCCACCGGTCATGTTTAAATACACTTAAGCTCCTCCTTCCCTCCCTCCTCTACCCCGTCCTGCCCCTCTGTCTCCCAGTACTAGAGCTCTGGAGTTTAAAGCTATCCATCTCCCCACCCCCTCTATTGATCTCCCTCTCTCTCAAAGCTTCCTCACTAGTCTGCTGTTCTCACCTAGCAATGCTCATGTTAAAGTGTCCTAGACCTGAGTTTTGGACTCCAAATTTTTCACCTTTTCTCTACCAACGTCCGCTGTCACCATGAACCTGCCCCAGCTCACACTGTTTGCGATCTCCGTAGCATGTGCCCTGGTGCTGATGGATGTATGTGCCTCAGCACTGGCCCAGGACCAAATGTACCTTGCCTACCTCTCGGAATCCCGCTCCCCTGGTACACCCTACACTCCTCCCCTAATGGGAACTCTCCTGCCCAGGGCACATCACCCTCTCCTTCATCTTCATTTATTTATTTATGAATATTGGAAGACCTTTGAGCATGAGCTCTTTTACAAAGGTTCCACATCAGGGTGAACAAATAATACAAGACACCAACACAGTAGTTACAGATTTCAGAACAAATACAGTTCTTACAGGATTCAGCATAGATACAGTAGTTACAGATTTCAGAACAAATACAGTTATTACAGGGTTCAGCACATTAAAGAGTCGTATATACAGGTTACTCACCTGTAACAGGAGTTCTAGGAATGGTATATGTTGTTCATCCACACTGTCTGGCAGGTATCCTTGCCGCTTTAAATCTTGCCGGAAGGTCTTCAAGCTGGCTCCTCCCACCCACCCGGGTGGTAAAACTCTCGGCTCCGCCCCATGACACCAGATCTGGCCCGCTGGAAGCTCAGGTTGTAAAGGTCGGCCGGGAGGTTTAGGAATAGGATGAACAACATATACCATTCCTAGAACTCCTGTTGCCAGGTGAGTAACCTGTATTTAGGACATGGATATGTTGTTCATCCACACTGTCTGGCAGACTCCTAGCAGTTCTCCCGGGAGGAGAGAGGCAAGGCGCACACCCCCTACTTAGGGAATAGAGACTGGAGAACCGAGGCCCCAAAACCAGCATCCCGGCGTGACTCAAGGTCGATGTGGTAATGGGTGATGAAGGTGTGTGCTGACTTCCAGGTAGCAGCCCTGCAGATTTCCTGGATAGGGACGTCCCTGGAAGAAGCCACCGATACAGCAGTATGGCAGGTAGAATGAGCTCTTATCCCTCTGGGAGGCTCCATGCCCGCCAACTTATAGCAGAGATCTATGCAGGAGGTGACCCACCTGCCTATCCGCTTGGCTGCAGGTCTGCCAGGTGTGGCTTCTGCGTAGGTGACAAACAGCTGGCGAACCTCTCCCTGAATTACCGCCGTGCGCTCCTTATAGTAAGCGAGCGCCCTTCTAGGGTCCAGAGTATGGAGACTATATTCGGCCTCCGAGGTATGATTGGGGTAGAACACCGGCAGAGTCAACACCTGGTTAAGGTGAAACTCCGACACCATGTTCGGAAGGAATTTCGGGTGGGAGCGCAGGACAACCTTGTCTCTGTGGAAGACCAGGTAAGGAGACTCGATGCCAAGCACCTGAAGCTCTCCCATCCTTCTGGCTGACGTGATAGCCACCAAGAAGGTGGTCTTCCACGACAGGTGAGAGAATTCACACCTGTGCATTGGTTCGAATGGCTTGCCCATGAGCTTTGCCAGTAGCAGCAGTAGATCCCACGAAGGTGGAGGTTCTCGCACCAGAGGGGAAATGTGATCAAGGCCTTTGAAAAAGCGCCAGACCACCTTTTCCTGTGCCACCGACTGCTTTCTGGCCCGTACTCGGTAAGCAGAGATGGCTGCCAGGAGCACCTTAAGTGTCGTCGACCTAAGCCCTTGCTGAAAAAGGGACCAAAGGTAGTCCAATATGCTCGCCAAGGAACAGGAGGAAGGGTCCAGGCCCTTGCCCTGGCACCAAATGGAAAATCTCTTCCAGTTGAAGGCGTAGCATTTTCTGGTCGACTCCTTAGGGGATGCCTCAACTATGCTGAGGACCTCGTTGGAAAGACCCAAGGCCTGGAACTCTAGCCGCTCAGGAACCAGGCCGTCAGGTGCAGGGACTGAAGGTCCGGATGGAATACCTTCCCCTGATTGACTGAGAGCAGGTCCGGGCAAGCTGGAAGCTGCCTCGGGAGCCTGGAGCTGAGGCTGAGGCAATCTGGGTACCAGTACTGGCGGGGCCAGTCTGGGGCTATCAGAATCACCTGCGCCTTGTCCCTCCTTGCTTTGAGAAGCACCTTGTGCATCAAGGGGAATGGGGGAAAGGCGAAGAGGCCCGGGTCCACGGCCTCGAAAGGCATCCCTGCAGCGATCCCTGCTGAGGGGGCGGGCATGGAACAGCCTCAGCTTTGCATTCTCCCTGGAGGCAAACAGGTCCATCTGAGGTGTGCCCCAATGGGAGAATAGATCTTGTACTACCTCCAGCAGGAGAGACCACTCATGGGACGCAGCCCCTATCCGGCTTAGGGCATCGGCCAGGGTGTTGGAGGCTCCTGCCACAGGAATGGCTAGGAGATCCGCCTCCAGGCTGCGCAAGAGTGACCAGATGCGGAGAGCTTCCTTGCATAGAAGCGTGGAGCACGTCCCACCCTGGTGGTTTACATAGTACATGGTCGTGGTGTTGTCCGTCTGGACCCGGACCACTTGACCCCAAAGAAATGGTGCAAAGGCGGTGAGAGCTAGGCGGACCGCTCTGAGCTCCAGCAGGTTGATGTGGCATCGGGACTCCCTCGGGGACCAGAGGCCGTGCGCTCGGTGTTCCCCCAGATGGGCACCCCAACCCATCAGAGAGGCATCGGTCGATAGAGAGACCGTCGGCTCGGGCGGACAAACAGGATGCCCTCCTGCAGATGAACTGGAATGGACCACCACTGGAGAGCGTTCCACATCCCCTGGGTCACCGTCACTAGCTGGTCCAATGGATCACAGCGTTGGGACCACTGGCTGGCCAGCCCCCACTGAAGGGGGCGCATGTTCCAGCGGGCCCAACGGACCACGCTGGTACAGGCCGCCATGAGACCCAGGAGGCGCAGGAAGTCCCGGGCAGGGCACAACTGCCCAACCAGGATGATTGGGCAAAGGAGGAAAGAACCTCGACCCTGTCCGCCGGGAGCCGTGCCCTGGCTCAAAGAGAGTCGAGCTCTGCCCCGATGAAAAGAATCACCTGCTTTGGCTGAGTTCCAACTTGGCCTCGTTGATGAGGAGGCCGATCTGAGAGCAAACCTGGAGGGCCAGATCTCTGGACCACTCCACCTCCTGTCTGGAGGGAGCTGCTATCAGCCAATCGTCCAGGTAAGGGTAAACCCGGACAACTCGGCACCGTAGGAATGCTGTCACCACTGCCATGCATTTGGTGAAGACCCTGGGAGCTGGAGATAAGCCGAAGGGCATGGCTTGGAACTCAAAAAGGGATCCCTCCGCTCGAAAGCAAAGGAACCTCTGATGTGACGGACGGATAGGGACGTGAAAGAACGCGTCCTGCAGGTCCAGAGAAGCAGAACCACACGCCGTGTTCCAAGGATGGTATTATCAGAGCCAGAGTGACCATCCTGAAGGTTCGAGACCTTAGGAACTTGTTTGAGTCGTGTGAGTCGAGAATGGGGTGCCAGCCCCCATCCGTTCGGAACCAGGAAGTACCTGGACGAACCCGGGTTTGAGGGATCCACCACCTCTTTATCACCTCCTTCTCGAGGAGAGGCGATGTTGGCTAGAGGCTGACAGCGAGGCTTCGGACCCCGAGGCCCCCCGAGGTGCGACAGCTCTGAAGGGTGGGGCCTGCTCGAACTCCAGAGGCAGGCCCTTTCCCACCACCTCCGACACCCACCGGTCTGTGGTGATAACGGACCAGGAGGAAAGAAAGTGGCGGAGCCACCCCCCCACGGGGGGCACCTGGGGTGAGGCGACGGGGTTGGGGGCGACACCCCTCAACTCGTCACTGGGCAGGCTTGGAGGAAGGACCAGCCGAGGGACCTCCAGGGCCTTTACCTCCCTGCTTCCTGGAGGAGGAAGCCACAGGCTTGGGTTTGGGATGCCAAGTGCAAGCCTGCTGGCCCTGATGCTGCTGGGCGGACGTGCTGCTGGTGCGGACGGACGAAAGGGCTTGGGTTGCGGTCTGCGGCCCTTGTCCCTCTGAGCGGATGAGACCGAGTCCAAAGTGGCATTGGACTTTTCGATCCTCTGGAGGTAACCTTCCACTCCAGGGCCGAAGAGGTCGGTCCCCAGGAAGGGGACATCCGCCAATTTGTGCTGGGTATCCGCTGTGAAGGTGGATATCCTCAGCCATGCCCGACAGAGCATAGCCACTGTGGCCGTGACTGACCTGGCGCATGAGTCTCCAATGTCCAGAGCAGTCTGAAGTTGCTGCTTGGCCACCGCCCTGCCCTGGTCCCGCACCTGCCTAACCATGGTCTGCAGGTCAGCCGGGAGATGAGGGACTACCTGCGTCAGGGCCCAACAGGGCATGGGATAAATGTGCCATAGCCACGTGAGAGCTGGCCTGTGAGGCCAGGGAGGCCTTGGCGTCAGAACTTTTCGCCCGGCATAGTCCAATTTCTTGGACTCTTGTCAGGAGGTTTGTCCACGTCCCTAGCATTTCCAGCACGCCAGAAAACGCTGTTGGTAACTAACTGTCGGTCAATGAGTCAGATATTGGTAGTGCAGGGACTGTAGAATGGTATTTGGTTTCATACAGTGCCTGTCATACACACTGTATCCCAAAGTACTTTACAAAGTAGTGCTTTACCTAGTAATGAATTACTGTAAATAATGGTAAATCAAGGGCTGTTGAACAGAATAGTATTTGAATTTATATAGCACATTTCATAGGCACTGTATCCCAAACTGCTTTACAAAGCGATGAGTTAGATAATGGAAGTGCAGAGACTGTAAATTAGAATTTAGTTTTACAAAGTGCCTTTCATACACATTGTATCCTAAAGTGCATTATAAAGCAATGAGTTAAATAGTGGCAATGCAAGGGCTATAGAATAGAATTGGGTTTTATATCGTGCCTTTAATACACATTGTATCTCAAAGTGCTTTAAAAATTGATAAGTCAGATACTGGTAGTGCAGTGACTGTAGAATGGAATTTGGTTTTATACAGTGCCTTTCATACACACCGTATCCCAAAGTGCTTTACAAAGCAATGGACCAAATTTCGGTAGCGCAAGGACTGCCTGCCATATACATACAACAACCACGAAGCATAGAAATAACACACACAACTGTATTGTATTATAATCTGTGTTACTAAGTCAGGATAAGGGGATAATGCCACTGCTCTTGGGAAAAGTACCTATGTGGATCTATAACTTCCACCTGAGCAGCCACCAAAGATGTGCAGCAGGGACTGCATTGTAACCTGTCATCCAAAGGATGGCACCTGAACAGTGCAGCCCCCCCAATATCGGCATTAGGGTTTAGCCTAAGAGCCTGGTGAGTTAGTGGAACCCTCAACCAGTGGATTTTCTGGCTAGCCCACAGGCATGATAGTTACCTACTAAGTCAGGGCCAGGATATGAGACATATGGTGTCACTAAGGCCAGGACATTGAATGTAGGGTGTCATTAGAGCTGGGACATGTGATATAGAGGTGTCACTAGGGCAAGCCATGGAATAAAGGGTGTCACAAGGACTGTGACATGAAATATAGGGTGTCATGAGAGACAGGACATGGACTATATGGTGTGACAAGGATCAGAACATGCAATATAGAATATCACTAAGGCCAGGACATGGAATATAGGGTGCCACTAGGGCCAAGATATGGGGTGTCACTAGGGCCACGACATGGAATATAGGGTGTCACGTGGACCAGGACATGGGACATAGGGTGTCACAAGGACTGGGGCATAGGATACAGGGTGTTACTAGGGCCAGGATACGAGGTGGCACGAGGATCAAGACACGGGATATAGGGTTTTAATAGGACTAGGAAATGAGATGGGGTGTCATTAGGGCTAGGACATTGGATGATGGATGTTACTAGGGCCATGACATATAATGTAGGGTGTCACTAGGGCCAGAACATGGGACGTAGAATTGTCACTTAAGGCCAGATCATGTGACAGAGTATCATTATGGCCAGTACATGGGATACAGGGTGTCACTAGGAGTAGGATATAGGGTATAGGGTGTCACTAGGACATGGGGTATAGGGTGTCACTAAGACTAGGATATAGGATAAAGGGTGTCACTAGAGACAGGACATGTAATACAGGGTGTCACTAGGACACCATTTAATGTGCTGTTATCTTCCAGGTCTAACTGGCACCTCCCTTCTTTGGAATAAAACAGTGCTGTTTCAGGCTGCCACATCCCCACTTGCTTGTCCCTTCAGGAAGTCTCCCCAGATAGCCCAAGATTAGAGAAGGTGGGGGAGCCATGAGCCATGTGGCAAAGCCCACATGGGTTAGGTTAACAAAGGCAACCCAACCTTTTTAGTGCCTTTTTTCTTTATCTGTTTATCCTCCTTCATTCCGAGTGGCCCCATCCTTGCTGACCACCCCAGCCTAGTCATACCAACTTCCCTAAGGTCTTACCTGCCATATTTTCCCCAAGGGTAGAGTCAGCAGGGTTCTCCAATCACTGCCATTACACAGATCTGGTTGGTGGCATCACCCAAGCCGTCAGTGCAGGGTCTGCGGGTCACCAGTATCCTCTTGCCCACTGGAACGTCTCACCTTTTCCTCCCACCGGAGAAATGTGCATGCAGCGCTGTCGTGATGCACGCCACACGCTTCTGCACAATGTGCGCTGGTGACCACTGCTTTTTATAACCATTCTGTGGTCCCGAGCTGCCTGCCTCCTAGCTTTTGCTATGAACCAGACTTGTGTCAGGCTTCACCCTACTACTACCCCCACCACTACCCCAGAGGAGGAGGAGGACAGCAGTCCCACAGATGCTCAAACCTCATCCCCCTGGCCACCAACCCACCTACATCCCAAGTTTGTTCCCGAACTCAAATCATCGGTGCCACACGGGGTAGTGCTTCCGTTGCACTGCCAGGACAGCATAATCCCTAGAATGCCTTAATGCTATTATTAAACTGAATTATATAATTACACTTTCCTTGTTTTATTGTACATGAGGGTTATCTGCCATTAACATGACCATTTAGAAGGTCAGCCTATCATAATGCTCTATTTTCCTGCATTAGTTTCATAATTTAGTTTAACTGCATATCAGCATCCCCCTAACTGAGAAAAAAAAATGAAATTTATGAAACTAGCCAGTACTATTTATACAGACCACCAACATACACAGGACATTAGGGTTATATACCTACCTGCTCCCGGAAAGAAATATCTTAAATCAGCCATAACCTCTTGGGTCACAACAGGAAAGGAAGCAAGAGGGGAGTTTTAAAGGGGAACTGTCATCTACAGGATTTCTTAATGTCTGAAAGCCCATAGAAACTAATTTGAGTGAGCCATTGTGTTTATCTGAGAGTATTTGCAGTCCAGAGATATTCATACGTAAATCAGCCTGTAATTAAGGGCTGGGGGCAGCCATCTGTTTTAGGCTCCTGACAGGAAATGCTATCACCGAGGGTCTTGCCTCTCCTTTAACTGAAGGTTAAATAGGAAATCGTCTGTTTTATTAAGTGTGTTTTAAGGTGTTATTACAACACTTTCTACATTTATAATCATTGCTTTGTATGTGCATTGGAACTAGTGAGGTATCACCTTTACAGTTCAAACTGTTAGTAAAAATAATCCATCTTCAGGATTACTTTAACCTCTAGGCTATACTGCCAGCTGATCATCAAAAACTACACATCTCAAAGCTGGCTCTGTGTTGCCATCAAGTACTGGGACCCCGTATCAGGATATCTAACCCTGGTTGTGTTCATGTCAGTACAGACTTCTGCGGCTGCCACAGCATCAACTTCTGTCTTTTTCCATTCCCTCTCTAACAGCATTTTCTCTTACAATTTTGAGTGTGAACTCAGATCTTCAAGATCCAAATGTTGCTCCGTATCTACTGGCCTGGCATCATGGGGCCAGCCTTGAAATATGTACAGTAGTTTTTGATAATTAGCTGGCAGTACAGTCTTGAGAGCTGTGAACAAGTTTCGTTCACCCAGCAGAATGAAAAAATTACTTCCCATAGTCATCTTATTTCTTCCAAGGGAATCTTACTGTATTCTGACTAATGCAGTATACTCTCACCACAGGACTGCCCCGGAGCCGTAATAGTTAATAGAACCTATGCAAATGATGGAATGCTAGCCTCAAGCTCAGTTTTAAAACCACTGTCCCTAGTAAACAGTTCTAAACCGTCAGATTCTTATGAAGCATGCACAAAGATCTATCTAACTTTGCTACTACTACTGCTACCAACAACTGCCCCCCACCCCCCGTTATGGATTATCATTTTCCCCTCAAATGGTTCAACTTGGCACCACTAAGACTCAAGTCACAGATGCCCAATAGAAAAACATACTCACAGGTTTTCAACATCCTTACTACAGCTGCGGTGCAGTGACCACAGGCGCTTAGTAAGGGAGGAAGGAAGGGAGGGAGCTCAGAATAGAGTAAGATTTCCTTGGAAGAAATAAGATTACTATGGTAAGTAATTCTTTCTTCAAACCCCAGGAAATCTTACTGTATTCTGACTAATGCAGACTACCCAAGCAGTACCTTTGGAGGAGAGTACAGGACCTACTTAGGAAACAGGCTCTGCAAGACTGCTGTGCCAAACCTGGCATTCCCTCTGGCCTGAACATCCAAGCAGTAATGCTTGGTAAATGTGTGGACAGTTTTCCAGGCAGCTGCTTTACAGATTTCCACCAGGGGGGGTATCTGTAGCAGCTGCTAAGGAAGCAGCTGTACCCCTGGTCCAATGGGCCCTGAGGCCTGAAGGAGGCTGCTTACCCACACTGTTGTAGCAGAACTGAATGCAAGCCACAATCCATCTTGCCATGGATCTTTTAGTGGCTGGCTTCCCTTTTCCCACCTCTCCACAGGTGAGGAAGAGTTGAGTTTAATCCTGCCTATGATTTTTTGTGTGGTCAAAGTAGTAGCTGATTGCTCTTTTTACATCCAGGCTATGCAGCCTGCATTCACCTGAGGTGGAATGATCAGTAAAAAAGACAGGTAGTGTAATGGACTAGTTAAGGTGGAACTGTGATACCACCGTAGGCAGGAATTTTCTATTAGTCCTCAGGACAACTTTGTCTCTATGGACAGCAATGTAACCAGGCTCTGTAGACAAGACCTGAAGCTCACTAATCCTTCTAGCAGAAGTCGTGGCCACCAGAAATACTGTTTTTCAGGTCACATACTTGAGGTCTGCTGAAGACATGGGTTAGAAGGGGGTCTGCATGAGCTGGGCAATGCAAATGTTCAGGTTCCACATAGGAGTTGGTTCCCTATGTGGAGGATGCAAATGCAGCAACCCCTTAAAAACCTTTTTAAACACTGGATTTGAGGCTAGGGAAAGCCTCTTACCTGCAGATAAATAAGCTGAGACAGCTGCCAGGTGCACTCTCAGAGTAGAGGCCCTTGTGCCCGTAGAATGGAGATGGGTTAAGTAATCCAGGACCATTGGCAAACTGGCCTGGTTGTGGTCCACATCTCTGCCTTGACACCAGAAGGAAAATCTCTTCCATTTTGAAGAATAGGTTTTCCTAGTGGATGACTTTCTGGATACACTAAGTATTTCCATAATCCCTTCTGACAAATGCAAATCTACATATTCTAAGTCCTTCAGAGCCAGGTGTTGAGCCTGAGGGATTACAGGTTGGGATACAAGATCTTGCCCTGAGAGGATGACAGTAGGTTGTGCTTCCTGGGGAGGCTGATTGGTTTAGTTAATGACATTGATAGGATCATGGAGCACCAGGGTTGTCTGGTGCAATGAGAATCATTGTTGCTGGCTGGACTCTGAGCTTGTTCAGCACCCTTAGTAGTAAAGAGAAGGGAGGGAATGCATACAGAAACCTCCCTCTCCAATCCAGCAGAAATGCACCCAGAGGAATTGTGCCTTTGATAGGGGGTCTGCAACAGAACTGTGGTAGCTGATGATTGCCCAGAGCTGCAAACAAGTCCACTTCTGGAGTGCCCCATCTCCTAAAAATGGCCTCCAAGATCTGCTTGTTCGGTGACCACGCATGGTGGTTCTGGTTGATTCTGCTGAGAGCGTCTGCCAGAATATTGTCCTTTCCTGGGAGGTGGACAGCTGAGAGGGAAACCTCCAGGGAATATGCCACGGTCCAAATATTCATTGCCTCTGTGCACACTGGAGTTGATCTTGTGCCCCCTTGTTTGTTTATGTAATACATGGTGGTTGTATTGTCTGTTCTGTCCTGCACCACCTTGACCCTTACTATATTGGCGAATGATTGGAGACCAAGGAGTACTGCTCTGAGCTCCAGTAAGCTGATGTGTAGAAGTGATTCCTGTTTTATCCACGTGCCATATGCTGTGTGATCCCCAGATTTGCCCCCCCCCCCCAGGAGGAATGCATCTGCGGTCAGCACCACTTGCTGCAAGAATGGCACCCTTTGTCTGAGGTTGGTCTTTTGTCTTGACACCACTGCAGAGCTTGGAGAAATGTTACTGTGACGGGCACTAGCTTTGATAGAGAATCACTCTTTTGAAACCAGTGAGCTCTTAGGTGGAACTGAATGTCGCTCATTTGGAACCTGGCTCCTGACACAGTTGCTGTGGACGCTGCCATGTGGCCTAGTAGTTGCAGAAAGAAAAAATTACTCATCTTAGTAATGTTGTTTCTTCTAATGGAGTCTTGCTATATTATAGACATTAGCAGTTTGATCCAGCTCTAGAACTGCCCCGGAGTGAAATGGTTAAAACCATTCCAAAATAGAATTTTGGCACGAGAGCAGCTCTATCTGTGTCATTTCAAACTTGAACTGTCAGATCTTTACGAGCCAAACTCACTAAGGTCTGTGTGGAAGCTGTAACCTACACTAGCCAAATGGCTACCTAAATAATAACAACCACTGATGGTCCCAACACCCAAGACTCAAGTCAGGGGACCAGAAATACTAACACCATTCTAATAATATGAAAATGGAACATAAGTATAATAAAACACACACACGTACACATACACACCCCCAAAGTCCCAAAGGGGACAAAATGCTAACAGGACATAAGCAGTGCCCACACTAAGTTGCCCGCACCCCACCAAGTAGAGGTTCTGAGAGGGGCAGGTTGGGGGGGAGGTCTATAATATAGCAAGACTCCATTAGAAAAAACATTACTAAGGTGAGTAATTTTTCTTCAAACAACATGAAGTCTTGCTATATTATAGACATTAACAGAATAACAGCAGTACCTCCATGGAGGAGGGCAGAACCTACTTAGAGAATAGGCTCTGAAGAACAGCTGTGCCAAACCGAGCATCTCTCCTGGCCTGGACATCCAGGGAGTAATGCTTGGTAAAATGTGCCGTTTTTCCAAGTAGCAGCCTGGCAAATCTCTAATAAAGGGATATCTCTGGCAGCAGCTAGAGATGCAGCTGTACCCTGGTAGAATGAGCCCTCAAACTGGGGGCTCTGCCCACTTTCTGATAACAAAATTGGATACAAGAGACAATCCACCTGGCTATTGATCTCTTAGTGGCAGGTTTGCCTTTCCCAACTTCACCATAGGTAAGGAAAAGTTGGAGGGATTCGAACCTGTGACCTTTGTGCAGCTCTATATAATAACTAAGAGCTCTCTTAACATCCAGGCTGTGCAACCTCCTCTCACCCGAAGAGGGAGTGATCAGTGAAAAATACTGGAAGGGAGATAGATTGATTAAGATGGAAATATGAAACCACCTTAGGCAAAACTTCCTATTAGTCCTAAGGACTACCTTATCCCTGTGGAAAGAAATAAAGTCAGTCTCCACTGACAAGGCTTGCAATTCACTTATGCATCTGGCAGAAGTGATAGCCACCTAGATAAACAGTTTTCCAAGTTAGGTACTTAAGCTCTGCAGAAGACAGAGGTTCAAAGGGGTTGCATTAACTGGGCAATGCAAACATTAAGGTCCCAAGCAGGGCCGGTTCCCAAAGGGAGGATTAGTATGGAGTAATCCCTTAAAAACTTGGAAAACACAGGATGAGAGGAAAGAGGGATGACTTTCCTGCTGACACAAAAGCAGACACAGCTGCCAAATGAACTCTCAGGGTAGCTGGTCTGAGACCCAAGGAATTAAGATGTACCATGTAATCTAACAAAATGAGCAATTCAGCAGATTCTGGGAAATATTTTTCAGCACACCAAATGGAAAACCTTTTCCATTTAGAACTATAAGTAGCCCTAGTGGAAGGCTTTCTGGAAGCCTTTAGGATCTCAAGAACACCCTGAGAGAGGTGTAAATCAGCAAACTCTAACTCCTCAAGAGCCAGGCCTTGAGGTTGAGGGATTTGAGGTCCGGATACCAAACCCTTCCCTGGGCACAAGTCAACAGATTGTGATTCCTGGGGAGACACAGGGGAAGATGGACTGTCAGAGACAGAACGAGTGGGTACCAGGGCTGCCTGGCCCAATCCGGGGCAATCAGAATCACCCTGCAAGGCTGAGATCTGATTTTGACTAGTACTTTGAATAGGAGAGGAAAGGGGGGGAAAGCATAGAGGAACTTCCCCTCCCAATCCAGAAGAAGGGCATCCAGGGGAACTCAGCCCAGCACTGGAGGCCTGCAACAGAACAGAGGAAGTTTGTGATTGTCTGGGGCTGCAAAAGATCTATCTGAGGGATGCCCCACCTGGCAAAAACTATCCCCACACTTGAGGATCCAGGGACCATATGTGATGGCCCTGGGAAATCCTGCTGAGGGCATCCGCTAGGACATTGTCCTTCCCTGGAAGATGAACTGCTATGAGGAAGTGTTCAGGAATAGGCCAGAGACCACAACTTCATTGCCTCGGTGCACAAGGCCGAAGACCGAGTGCCCCCCTGTTTGTTGATGTACCACATTGTTGTGGTGTTGTCTGTTCTGACTTGTATCACCTTGTCGTGGACAGATGCAGAAAAAGCTTGAACAGCTAAAAAGACAGCTCTGAGTTCCAGCAAACTGATGTGGAGCAGAGATTCCTGGGGGGACCAAACTCCCTGAGTGGAAAGGTCGCCCATGTGGGCTCCCCAACCCAGAAGGGAAGCATCTGTAGTGAGAGTCAAGTCGTGAGAAGGAAATGAAGGGACCCCGCTCTTAAGTTGCTCTGATCCTGCCACCACTGAGAGCTAGGATCAAGGTTCGAGTCATTGGGACCAACTTGGAAAGGGGTCTCTTCTCTGAGACAAAAGGTTCTCAAGTGAAACTGAATGTCTCTCATCTGAAATCTGGCTCCCTGCACAACAGCTGTGGATGCAGCCATGTGCCCCAGGAGCTGCAGAAAGTGTCTTGCTGGTCGAGAGACCTGCAGAGTGAAGGAAGAGGCCAGAGCCACTAAATTCCTTACCCTTTCTGGGGAAGAAAGGCTCTGGCTAGCTTTGTGTCAATTCTGCCCCTATAAGGTGAGTACCTGGACTGGTTCCAGAACCGACTTTGGTAGGTTTAGCAGAAAACCCAGGGAGGTGAGAAGCTGCTGGGTGACCTGCAGGTGAGATTTTACCTGTTCTGGGGACTGGCCTACAATGAGCCAGTCGTCTAGATAGGGAAAAACAGCAATCCTCTGCCTCCTTAAGTGGGCCACTGCCACTGCTAGACACTTTGTGAATACCCTTGGAGCAGAGGTAAGGCCGAAGGGCATTGCTCTGAACTGGTAATGACCTGAGGGCAGTTCGAATCTGAGGTACTTTCGATGGGATCTTCTGATTAGGACATGGAAATAAGCATCCTTGAGGTCCAGGGAGGCTAGCCAGTCCCCTGGCCTTAGGGAAGGTAAATCATTGTCAGAGTTACCATTTTGAACTTTGGTTTCAAAAGATGCTTGTTCAGATATCTGAGATCTAAAATGGGCCAGCATTCTCCTGTCTTTTTTGGGGTAAGGAAGTATCTGGAATACAGACCCCTGCCCTGATGCAGGGGAGGAACCCTTTCTACTGCTCTGAGAGCTAACAGGGATGAGACCTCTGTTTCCAGGGCGGTCTCTGAAGCACTTGCAGGTAGAAAAAGTCTGCTTCTCAACTTGGAAACTTTTGAAGCTGAGAACCAGACCCTGGCTTACTACTTCCAGAACCCACTTGTCTGAGGTTAAAGAAGCCCAATTCTGACTGAAGTAAGCCAGCCTGCCCCCACTGGTACAGGAGAATCGAGCCCTGGGCACCCCATCAGGGTGCCTGTTTCACAGGAGCTTTAGGCTGGGGGGTGGGAGCAGGTCTGCCCACCCCTCGTCTGCCCCTGCCTCTGAAGAAGCCCCTCTGAGCATAGGCAGAGGAGGCCTGAGTCTAGTAGAAAGGCCTGTGAAAAGCCCTACCCCTACCCTGGGGCATGCCTTTGAGGAGTGGCTTGCCGCTCCTTAGCCTGGGCACTCTTGTAAGTAGTCCTATATTCATTCATCTTCTTCATGTAATTCTCTGTCTGCTCTCCAAACAGAGAATTTCCCACCACAGGAAAATCCATAGCCTTAGTCTGGGTATCCTGTGACAAACTAGTACACCTGAGCCAGGCCAACCTACAGAAAGCTACAGATGTGGCCATGACCCTAGAGGAAACATCATTAACATCCACAGCAGCATGAAACTGAACCTTAGAGGCTTCAATGTCATCAGCAGCCACCTGTTCTAGTTCACTAGCCAGCTGGCCATGGGCCTGCTTGGCCAGTGCATAACAGTATCCCATCTAGATTTCTTGATACCTAGCTACATAAGCCATATAATTTGTCTTGCCTGAGTCCCAGAGAGGCTGCCATATACTGTTTTGCCATGGCATCAATCTTCCTGGAATCCTTGTCAGGAGGATGTGAAGCCAAGGAATATTAGCTTTACCACAGGCAGCAGCCTGAACTACTAACATGACTGCATTGCTGAGAAAGGAATTCTGTATCAGGGCCTGACAATGTATACCTTCTGTCCATCTTTTTATCTACAGGAGGCACAGAATTAGGAGCTTTTAAAATTTTAATTGTTTGTTTCCTAAAAGACTTATGTAAAGGAATAGATAATCTCCTAGACTCTGGAATATCCATCATTTCTACAAAATCAGGCTCCTCTTGCTCATCCACAGCCTCTCTTCTAAAGGAAGCTGGAGGTTTCAGCAACTTTTTATAAAACATAAATGAGATGGGGACTCAGACAGCATGGGGAGATTCTAAAGGTCTGTCTGGGAGATGTCCAGTTCAATAGGCACACCCAGACCTTCCCAGCCACATTCATACTGTTCATAATCCTCCTCCCCTCCTCTGGTTCCATAAAATTCCTCAATATCATAATCCTGAACCACTGGGACGGACAAACCGACCTTTACCAGATAACAGTGGTTGGACGGACCCCGAAGACAGTGACTGGACAATTTGTATGGTTTTGCTATCTCTGCAGCAGTTGGAAGAATTTTGGACTCAGACCTGCTGATTTTCTTTTTTCTTTACTGGAATTGGTTCCTCAGAACCAGCTTTTCTTTGCCCGAGGAAGTCTGGCCTGGTCAGAGGGCACTCCCTCTGGTTCGGTTGGCACCGAACCGGGCTGGCCATCTGGGTCAGCGGACTTTTGACCTCTCGCTCCTGAGCCTGCCCAATCTTTTTCCAGGGTGGCTGCAGGAAATTCTTACATACCTGGCAGTCTGACTGGAGGTGGTCAAACCCAGACAATAAACACATGTGGTGTGTGGGTCAGCCTTGGCAAAGACTTCCCCACAAACATCACAGTGTTGAAACCAGTGGGCCAGTTTTCTTTGGGTTTCTCAGACATAATGCCAGCCTAACCAAAAAACTTGCCCTTTAACGGCAGTGCCAGGCAAGACACCCTTATCGGTTCTAACCGTGTCACGGGTATTGGAAAAACGAATAAATCTGTTTTTTAGAACCGATAAGAACCGGGAACCGCACTCTAAAATAGTAACTTTTAGTTTTAAATGAGTTTTAAACCCACTGATCGGTTCAAAACCGAACCGATAACTTACAAGTTCCACACAGACAAAACCTTCATTTACTTACGGTTACCACAGATAGAGCTTGAACCGAACGGTTTTGCGGTTAAAATAAAACTATTCTCGGTTAAATCCAACCGAGAAAACACTTTTTAAACCGAGAAATGAACCGAGCAGAAGGAGAAATCTCCGGAGCGACTGTTCAATGAGGCGGAGTAAAGAATCTGACAGTTCAAGTTTGAAATGACACAGATAGAGCTGCTCTCGTGCCAAAATTCTATTTTGGAATGGTTTTAACCATTTCACTCCGGGGCAGTTCTAGAGCTGGATCAAACTGCTAATGTCTATAATATAGCAAGACTTCATGTTTTTTGAAATGCCTTGCTGGCCTTGGGATGTGTAGTTTGAAGGAGCTGGCTACCTGTATCAGGTTGTCCACTCTGTCTTGAGGGAGGAAAGCCCTTCCCTTGTGCGTGTCCAGCTCTGCTCCTATGAATTTGAGTAGCTGAACTGGTTCCAGCACGGACTTTTTTATGTTCACCAGAAACCCCAGTGAATACAGGGTATCCTGTGTGAGTGCCAATGCCTCTTTCACTTGCTGGTATGACTGACCTACTATCAGTCAGTTATCCAGGTAGGGCACACTGTTATTCCTTGCCTCCTTAGGTGTGCCACGACCACAGCTAGGCATTTTGTAAATACCCTTGGAGCAGAGGTTAATCCAAAAGGCATTGCCCTGGACTGGTAATGACCTGAAGGCAGCCTGAACCTGAGGTACTTTCTGTGTGACCGCCTTACAGAGATGTGAAAGTAAGCATCCTTTAGGTCTAGGGATGCTAGCCAGTCTCCCTGCCTTAAGATGAGCAGAATAGTGTTCAAAGTCACCATCTTGAATTTTGGTTTTGACAAATGTTTAAGTGTCTGAGATCCAAAACGATCGCCACTCCTGTTTTCTTTATTGTGAGGAAGTACCTTGAGTACAATCCTTTTCCCCTCTGATCTAGGGGATTGGCACTATTGCTTCTTGTAACAGAAGACTTGAAACTTCCTCTTCTAGCAAGGCTGTTTCTGATGGGGAGGAAAGTTTGAAGGCCCTTGATCTCAGCTTTGGGATGAGCTTGAAGCTGAGGACAAGGCCCTGGCCCACTGCCTCCAGGATCCACTTGTCTGTGGTGATGTTTTTCCACCCCTGGAGGTAATGGGCCAGCCTGCCCACTACTGGAACTGGGGAGGCGACCTGAGCAGACACCTCAGGGTGTCCTGCTTAGTCTGGGCTGCTGGCTGAACACTGGGGCTAGTACGGCCACTGCCCCTTCTGCCTTTGCCCCTAAAGTATCCCCTTTGCTGCTGATACTAGGGAAAAGTTTGAGGCTAGAAAAAAGGCTTGTAGTGAGCTCTGCCCCTGCCACCTCTGGCCTGGTGCTTCTGGGGTGTAGATGCTCTCTCCTTTGCTGCAGCACTCTTATAGGCAGCCTTATACTCATCCATTTTTATGTTTGCTTGCACGCATGTGTAAGAAACATAGTGCCATCATCCTAGTTTTCAAAGGTGTGGCACCCTGTCTTCCAATGCATTCAGTGTGTTTGCAGGCACGGCCACAGTTTGCCAATGAATGCTGCAGCTGTCTATGACACCAGTTGAAAATGCAGTGCCGTACAGTTGAAAGGGAGAGCTATGCTTCAGTGAGCAGCAATAAGATCGTGCATGCTCATGTGCTCCTTCCACACATACATGCATATTGCGTGCTCATGCGCCCCCCCACGCACACACTGTATGGCCGACAGGGGTGCCCAATCCCCCATCGGCTCTGCTGCGCTCCCCCCCAACAGAGTTCCAGATGCCATGCTGGGACCCCACCCCAGCGTGACAACATTCTGTATGGCCGACGGGGCTGCCCAATCCCCCATCGGCTCCACTGTTTACCCCCCCCAGAGACTACTGGGTGCCATGCTGGGAGCCCACCCCAGCGTGGCAACATTCTTTATGGCCAGGGGGTGCCCAATCCCCCATGAGCTCTACTGCCCCCCCCCAAACAGCCTTCCAGCTGCCACACTGGGAGCCCACCTCAGCGTGGCACAAGTCCTGCGTCGTCGTCCTAAAAAGAAAAGCACCTGAAAAGAAAAAACCTTCCTTTGCTGACTGTCCTGATCCCCCACCCGCACCCACCTCTGCACACCCTGCCTCCCACCTCCCCCAGCCCATACTTACCTCCAGAGCTTGGCGCACAATCTTCGTGGACTGGAACACATCTGCACTTTCAAAGCCGACCGCTAAATGAGGAAATGCTGGTAAGCTGTATAATGGAATAAATAGGGGTTTTTCAACTTTGATGCATATCTCGGGCATTTTTCGGAATTTTTTCACCAAATTTTCAACATGGGGTTTTTGGGACCCCACCTCATGAATTCTGTCACTGTCATTTTGTTAATCAGAACCACCTTTCGGGACCCATTTACAAGACAACAGTGTCACAGCTCAAGAGGTAGGCCCCCAAAAACCCTATGTTGAAAATCTGGTGATAAAATTCCCCAAAATGACTGTTTTGCAAGCCTGCATCACGCTGTTCCTACACACACTCGTAAGTTAGCGAATTTTCAATATTTTCCCTCCAGATTTTCAACATTGCCATTTTACCACACCTCCTTATGAGCAGTACAGCTGTCATTTTTCACATTTCACCCAAAACGTGTTTCCGCGCACGTAGCGCAGTCAGTGTATGAAATCAATGTTCGGGACAGATTAAGAAAATCACAGTGACACTGTTCATGAGCAGAGGTGTTAAAATGGCTATGTTAAAAATCTGGTATAAAAGTCCATAAAATGTGTTACAAGCGACCACTGCGCAGTTTCCACACACCCTCGTAAGTTCATGGATTTCTAATATTTTGAGTCCAGATTTTCACCCTGGCATTTTTCCATACTTCCTTATGAACAGTACAGCTGTCATTTTTCACACCCTGGCCAAAATGTGTTTTCGCACTTCCAGCACACAAATGCGTGGTCACTGTGGGAAATCACTGTTCGGGACAGATTAAGAACATCACAGTGACACTGTTCAGGAGCGGAGGTTCCAAAATCCCTGTGTTGACAATCTGTTGTAAAAAATTCCCAGACTAATTGCATTATGGGTGTGCGCTGCGCATTTTCTATGCACACTTGTGACTTCACCAGTCACTTATTTTTTTAATATTTTCACTGCATATTTTCAGCATCGCTAGTTTTTACCACCTCATGAACGGTACAGCTGTCATTTTTCACATCCTGTTCGAAATGTGTTTTCGCACCTGTGGTGCCAAATGGCGTAGGTCGTCGTGCAAAATCAGCTTTCCGCTAAAAAACTGATATTGCCACTGTTCATACGGTGGGGGTCACAAAAAAACCATGTTGAAAATTTGGAGTGAAAATGCCAATGAATGCCTGAGGCGTTAGGGTTTCGGACCATACCGCCCCACCCTGTACAGATTGACAGGCATCAGGGGTATGACTTGGGATTCTCGCCTGTAATGCTCATACCATTCCAAACCCTGCAGCCAGTGACAGGCATCAAGGTGTGCCTTGGACTCTTCGGCCCCAAAGTTCACCCCATTCTCCTATACAGCACCCATCTCACCATATTTCCCGATGGAATGGGGTGAGCATAAGGGCCAAAGACCCCAAGGCACACCGTGACACTTGTCGGTGTCTGCAGGGTAGGGTGTGGTGAAATGGCGTGGCTGTTATGTCCAACGAACCAAAGGCACACCCCAATGCTTGTCAGTCTCTACAGGGTGCAGGTGGGGTTGGCTTCAGTTCAATACTTCACTGCCATTCCTATTATGCAGCTCTGTAACTCTTACACTACCAATGCCAATGCCAGCAAGCAAACATTCGGCATTGACAAATGCTTGTTTTCATGTATGCTTCCGTTTGCTCTCCAAACAGAGACACAGGGTCACAAGAAAAGGGCTTTGGTTTGTGTGTCCTGCATCAGATTAGTAGTTCTGAGCCAGGCAAACCTCCTAAGGGACACTGATGCTGCCATTTGCCTGGATGCAGTATCACTGGAGTCCACTGCCATTCTAAACTGCATTTTAGCAGCTTCAGTTCCTCTCTTTGCAGCTTCCTCCAGGTCAGCTGCCATGAGAGAAGGGACTGCTTTTTAAATCTCCAGAACAGTAGACCAAAGATTCTGTTGATACCTGGCCACATATGACATGTATGTGGCCTGTCTAATGGCAAGGGATGACCCCGGTTACACTTTTTTGCAATAGAATCCACCTTCCTAGAGTCTTTGTCTGGAGGGTGAGAGGCCGGGGGACGCCAGCTTTGTCACAAGCTGCAGCCTGAACAACCCCCTCATGACTGGGTTGCCCAAAAAGGAACTCAGCACATTTTGGCTACCCAGTACTTCTTGTCTCCCTTCTTTTCTGTAGGGGGGAATGAAGTGGGTGTCTGCAAAAGCTTGACAGTCTGCTTTTTAAGGGACTTGTGGATTGGCAGCAGTAACCTTTCTGATGCTGGTACATCCATCATTTCCCTATAATCCACTTCCACCTCATCTTCTGTGGATTCCTGGGTGAGGAGGTCGGGGGTTTGGGCTATTTATTTCATAAATGAATAGTAGGAAGTAAAATTCTCTGTTCCTTTATCAGGGGAATCTGGTCCGTGAGGATCAGGAGAAATATCTGGATCAATGGGTTCACCAAAATCCTCTTCCTCTTCACTTGTTCTCTGGTTATGGTGACAAAAATAAAAAAAATAAAAAAAAAAAGTTTGGGTTTTTTTGAGTCTGTGCTACACTTTCTAGCAGCTTTGCTCTCACTCTATTCGTACCCCTTTCTGTGCTTTTGTTTATTCACAGCTTATGCTGCAATCCCTCTCTTTGCCGCCAGATGGCACCTCGACTCCTTCGTCCCTGTCTGGCCTTCCCTGTGCTATCTCATCCATTTCGGCATCAGGGTCTACTTCCCACCATAGCTTGCATTCACTGTTTCTTTTTGGCTGATTCTCCCTTGACCTTATTGCCGTCCTCCGTCCTTTCCTGTATCACTTTCCCGTACCAGCCTCCATGACTTTCAACCATCATCGTATCTCATCTGTTCCTGTTTTACTTCTGTCTGCCCCATCTAGACCGCTATCGATATTTCTTTTGCTAACCTTCAAGGATTCTCTCCAGTCAAGCCTGCACCTATCCTGGATTCACCTGCCCTCCCTACAGTCTGTCTTTTCCTCAGCACCTCTTCCTTTCCTTCTTCCTTTCCTCGTTCTCAGCACCACGCTGTCCTTGTTCTTCCATTTTCTTTCCTCGCTGAGTGTCTGTCTCCTCGCCTCCCTACTCCCGATCATGGTTCATCTGCTCCTGTGCCCCCTCATTCGTCTTGCCCACCTACTCCTCTGCTCTACCTGTGCATTTCTCTTGAGGTTCCCCTCTCCTACCATGTATAAACTGCATCAGTCTGGCCTGCATGCCTGCCTTCATGGCCTCCAGCTCTGGTGGACTCCATCCGGCCTCCTGCTACTCGCCCTATTACTGTTCTAATTCTATTCCTGATGCCACCTCATTCTGATCGCCTTCCTGCCGTTCTCCTCCCATACTGGTTGGGTCCTATGCTACCCTTCATCCTTCCCCTCTTGTTCGCCTACCCTCTGGTTCTGAAATCATCTTCTTGGCTGTTGTGTTTGCCTCCTTTAGAGGAGCCTCATTGCTTGCATCACTATTGCATCCTGTGCTACTTCATCGACTTCTCAGTCGGAGTCTGCTTCCCATCATAGCCTACATTTGATTATTCTTTTTTGGCATGCCTATCATCGCTCCTATGCTGCCTCATCTCCATGCTTCCTCCAATCGATTCGATATCCAGTCACGGACAGGCTGGTCCCCGCTACCTTCCATCAATCTGCTCTTCTTTTCCAATGCTCATTCAGTATGCCTCGACTGTCTCAATCTGGCCTGCATTCGTTATTTCTTTGGGCCACCTCCCATTAGGTCCCATGCTCCCTAATCTACCTACTGTGTTCCTGCAGTGCTCCTCATAGAACGTCTTCCTCTTCCTTAGTCACCTTGATCCATCTCTCTCTCTGCTCTGGGCCTTGCCTTCTCATCTGTAGCCCTTTGCTATGGGCCAGCCGACTGCTCTCCAACATTGTTCATGTTCATTTGCAGTCTCCTTTTTCCCGCTCGGCTCTTTTGAATCGCTGCCCTCCTGCGCCTCTCATCGTTTTCTTTGACTCATTCCTGTCTACCTCCCCTCGTTCACTCATTCTTACGTCAAGGTTTTTCTATTTATTGCTACCGGCTGCATCCTACTCTGTTTTCCTCCGTGCCAGTCCCCCTTGGGAATCTGCCTAAATCTGCGCTGCCAGTCTCACCCTTGCTAGTTTCCAGTATCTCACCTAGTGGGCTGCTCCACACGCTGTTCGTTGCCCTCTACGTACATTGGTGCTTCCGATGTTTTGCCTTCTCTCTTCCTCTTCCCCCCCTCACCTTGAGGATCCGCCCTATAGTTCTGCTTGCATTCACCAGCTTCAACCGGCATGTATGCTTCACTCTGTCTATTCCTTGTAGTTTTCAGACCTTTTTTATTGTGTTTCTCCTCACCCGTCTCCTTACTAGGCTCACTACTTTGTTTACATCCGGTATTTTGTATGACTCTTGTTCCCTAAGCAGCACTTTGGCTAGGTTGTCCCATGCTGATCTACTTCACTTGCCTCTGAACTTTGTTCTTTCCTCCCTCAATTTTCCCCTTCGACCACTCCTGCTTCGGTATGCCCTCGTGCTGCTCCCTCTCCTCGGCACTCTCGCCAAACTCTGCCATCCCGGACTGCAGCCTGTCAGGGCTTCTCTCTCTCCTCGTGCCACGATTTCTTTATTTGTTTACCCTGCCATTCATACCCTTGAGCCAGCCATGGCTGCCTCCATGCCACCTTCCATCGGACCGGTCCTCCGTGCCACCTCATCTGGCTCGCCCTCCTGCCTCCTTGCGAAGCCTCCCTCCTTCACAGAGTCTAATTGCTACGTGTCGTCCGTCATTGATTCCTTCATCTGAGATCCTTCAAATTATTTGCCCCTCAGCTCCATGATACCTGGCTTCGACCTGCTCCTCTCATTCGATACCTCTCTCAGTATGCCTTGGCATGGTTCGCTGCCACGTCTGCGCTATTCCCTTGCTCGTCTGGCTTTACCTCTTATGGATTTTACACCACCTACTCCAGCTCAAACCCATGCGGTTCTCATCCCATACCGGCTGGGTCCTATGCTTCCCTATTTACCTTCCTCTCTTCCTTCGTCCTTTCCCACCTCGATTTCTGTACCTGTTATCATGGCATCACTCCCTTCTCGTTCCTCATCCATTCCTGTTACCTTCCTCAGCCTATCGCTTCTTCTAGTTCTGTCCTTAGTAGATTCTTTCCGCTCATGACTTCCCTCATCGTTCATCATATGACTTGTCTCCCTGTGATCGCCGTCCTGCACTTCCCTTCTGATTTGCATGCCATTTGGTTCTTGTCATGCCTTCTTGGCCTCGGAGTCTGCATCCTTTCAAGGAGCAGCAAGGTTCGGGTCACCCCATGGTGCATGATCCCTTTGTTCGGATTGTTTTTCTGTTCCTTCCAGTCTCCTATTCTTATGCTTCCATGCCGGCTCTTCCAGATTCAATCATTTCGTGGCCTAATGTCGATATTTCTTTTGGGCATACCTAACATAACTCCTATAACTGATATCAACCACGGCCATCCTGCTGTATGGGTAGAGTTCATAAATCCAGTCATATTGAGTTCATAAATCCAGTCATTATTCACTCAGTATTATCTCAAAGCTTATCTATTTACGTCACTTACTCTAACATTCCTATCATTCAATTCCATACAACCTCATCGACTACAACCTCAGGGTCTAATCATTTACATTGCTTAATCAAGCATGTCTCTTCAACCTCAGTGCCTGCTCACTTGCATTGCTCAATCAAGCACATCGCTCCATCAAGCCAGTCTGCAGTATTATTGGTCTCCTCATTGGTGCATCTGGAATATCCTCATGAGCACATCAGGATACCCCTTGCTGCTTCGACTCATGCATGGATATTTTCTCCCTCCCATCCTTGCTCCCCGATCTACTATCGCTCATCAACTACTTGAGCATACCCTCCTTGGGTCCAGCAAGGTTCATCTAGTTTCATCATTCCCTCGAGCATTCCATCACTGACTCTGATGCTACTCATTGATCACAACAACAGGATCTAATTGTTCATATCGCATAATCATGCCTTATCGACCTCAATGTCTACTTCCTCGCCTCACTTAATCGATCATACCTATTATCAGATCTTATGCTTTTTCATTGACCTGCCGACCTCCTGCAGTGATCAGCACCATCAGTATTCATTTTGCCTCATGTTCATATTCGATCTGCGTGCAGCCTCATGTTCCATCTTCGATCTGTGCTTTCTTTTAGGGATCTTCCCTATTCCATCATCCTCCTCCCTACTCGTATCCTTCTAGTTAGTTACTGAACCCTTTCTTTTAAAGATATGCATTCTCAAATCAAACGCAGTCAGCCTGGAGGGAAGGTGACCTAGGCCTTGGATCCCCAGCGGTTTCCTCCTCAAAGGGTGTTTTTCCTCTCCTCCATGCTGATGGTCATAATATTAGTTAGAGTTAGTGCGTTCTTCTCGTTAGTTGGTTAGTTAGGTTCTGCTGTTGAATGGAGGCGGATGGTGGCCTGGCTTTCCCCTCTCTCCTCAGGAAGTTAGTCCTTCTCACAGAATTCATTCATCATCCTCGTCTTTTCAAAGCTTGACATCTTTGGGTATTCTTTTTGGGTTTCTTCCTAACCTACCTTTAGCTGACTCATTCATTCCTGGCACCTGTGGGGAAGGGGGACCCTTCTCTAGGTTTCCTGGCATCATACCCCTACAGAGTGGTATATCCCATGGATAGAGAGGCAGGAAGCCACAAAGCAAATCAAGTTACACAAGCATCATCTCATATTATCTCATTCAGTTACATAAGCACATCGAATAGGAGGGCTTTAAGCCCGTGGTTCGATGGGCAGAGTAACAAACGCCACTCTCCCATCAAGCTTAAAGCATCACAAACATCCTGGGCTTGCCAGAATTCTTTTTTTCGTTGCCCACCATTCTCCCCATCTCCTCCAGAGGCTCGTCTCTCTTCCCCGTGGGCTTCTTTCTAACCTCCCTTTAGCTGACTCATTCATTCCCGGCACCTGTAGGGGGGGAACCATCCTCTAGGGTTCCTTGTGTCGTACCCCTACAGGGTTTTATATCCGGATAGAGAGGCGGAAAGCCACAAAGCAAAATCAAGTTACACAAGCATCATCTCTTATTATCTCATTCAGTTGCGTAAGCACATCGAACCTGGGGTTTGAAGGGTTTTGATTTCAACATGCTCTGCTTGTATATTGTGTGACCAGAGCAAGTCACTTAACCCTCCCTGTACCCCCAAACCACACCCGAGTACCAGCTGTAGCTCAGTGTGCCTTTCCTGGACAAAGACAGTAAAAACAATCTCAGCATGTGTTACAATTCTGAAAATATTATGCTCTTTCTGTACAGATTTGACTTGTAAAGAAAAGAATAGGACACATTTACTTGTTTATTAATTGCAAAAACACATAGATGGACAACACTGTTGAAACATACATAACCTGAAATGCATTATTAAAATATAGAATAATATGTGGGTGTGTGTAACCAGAATTTTACACACACACGTGTGGATGCTACATAAAAGCATCCACACTGAGGGTGTGTAAAATTTGTTCACACACTACGTATATATATATATATATATATATATATATATATATACACACACACACACACACACACACACACACACACATTATTTTATTTAATGGTGATAATTTTTCCCTTTCAGCATAATTCAGTTAGTGCAGCACTTCTGTCAGAGATAGAGGCACACTAGTAAATTATCACCTTTACATGTCAAACTGTTAGTAAAAATAATCCAGTAGAATTCTGGAATTGTTACGGTGGAAAATCCCATTCCATCCAAAGTATTTCAGTAAGAACAGGTTACTCACCTGTAACAGTAGTTCTAGAAGTGGTACATGTTGTTCATCCACACTCTTTGGCATGTCCCCTTCCACTTTAAATCTTGCCGGAAATCTTCAAGTTGGCTCCTCCCACCCACCCGGGTGGTATATACCTCAGCTCCACCCCATGATGCCAGATTTTAGCCTGCTGGAAGCCAGGTTGTGTGCATCTGCAGCCGGGGAGGTTAGGTGGGTCCATGTGGATGAACAATATATACCACTCCTAGAACTGTTACAGTTGAGTAAACTGTTCTTCTAGCAGCGTGGATATGTTGTTCATCAACACTCTTTGGCAGACTCCTAGCAGTTCTCCGGGAGGAAGGAAGTAAGGCACACACCCCCTACTTAGGAAACCGGGATTGGAGAACTGAGGCCCCAGACCCAGCATCCCGGCGTGACTCAAGGTCGAAGTGGTAGTGGGTGATGAAGGTGTTTGCTGACTTCCAGGTAGCAGCCTGGCAGATTTCCTGGATAGGGATGTCCCTGGAAGCAGCCACCGATGCAGTAGTACGGCAGGTAGAATGAGCTCTTATCCCTCGGAGGCTCCAAGCCCAACTGATAGCACAGACCTATGCATGATGTAATCCTTCTTGCAATAGTCCACTTTGCTGCAGGTCTGCCAGAAGCGGCTTCAGCGCAGGTGACAAACAGCTGGCGAACCTCTCCACGAATTTCCGCCATCGTCTCCTTATGGTAGAAGAGAGCACATCTCAGGTCCAAAGTATGGAGCCTGTACTTGGCCTCCAAGGTGTAACTAGGGTAGTATACCGGCAGAGTCAACACCTGGTTAAGGTGCAACTCTGACACCACCTTCAGAAGGAATTTCGGGTGGGGGCGCAGGACAACTTTGTCCCTGTGGATGACCAGATAAGGGGAGCCCACTGAAAGCACCTGGAACTCCCCTGTCCTTCTGGCAGACGTGATAGCTACCAGGAAGGCCATCTTCCATGACAAGTGTGACAAGGCACACTTGTGCATCGGTTCAAATGGTTTGCCCATGAGTTTTGCCAATACCAGCAGAAGATCCCACGGAGGTGGAGGTTCATGCACCAGAGGGGATATGTTATCCAGGCCTTTGAAAAAGCACCCGACCACTGTCTCCTGACACCAAATGGAAAACCTTTTCCATTTGAAGGCATAACACTTCCTGGTCGATTCCTTTCTAGATGCCTCCACCACGGTGTAGACATCTTCGGAAAGACTCAAAGCCTGGAACTCTAGCTGCTCAGGTACCAGGCTGTGAGGTGCAGGGATTGAGGGTCTGGATGGAATAGCTTCCCCTGATTGAGTGATATCAGATCCGGATGTGTGCAAAGCTGCTCCGGGTGCCTGCAGCTGAGGCTGAGGAGATCTGGGTACCAGAACTGGCGTGGCCAATCTGGGGCTACCAGGATCACTTTCGCCTTGTCCCTTCTCACCTTGAGAAGCACCTTGAGGATCAAGGGAAATGGAGGGAAGGCGTAGAAGAGGCCTGGGGTCCACGGCCTCGAGAAGGCATCCCCCTGCAGCGAGCCCTGCTGAGGGGGGCGGGCATGAAACAGCCTCAGCTTGGTGTTTTCCCTGGAGGCAAACAGGTCCACCACTGGTTTGCACCAACAGGAGAACAGGCTGTAAGCTACCTCTGGATGGAGAGACCACTCATGGGTTGTCTGGCCCAAGCGGCTGAGAGCATCTGCCAGATGGTTTGAGGCTCCTGCTACATGGATGGCTAGAGATCCGCCTCCAGTCGGCTCACGAGGGTCCAGATGCGGAGCACCCCTGCACAGCAGACGAGAGTGCGTGCTGCCCTGTTTGTTGAGGTAGTACATGGTCGTGGTATTGTCCGTCTGGACTTGAACCACTTGACCCCGGAGTTGAGGAGTGAAAGCTGACAGTGCCAGTCTGACTGCTCTGAGCTCCAACAGGTTGATGTGGCATCAGGACTCCTCGGGGGCCAAAGGCTATGGGCCCTTTCGTCCCCCATGTGGGCTCCCCAGCCCATGAGAGAGGCATCGGTCATGAGGGACGACTGTCAGCTCGGGTGGACAAACGGGATCCCTTCCTGCAACCGGTCTGGGGCGATCCACCATTGGAGAGCATCTCACATCTTCTGGGTTACAGTGACCAGCTGGTCGAAATGACCGTGGCGCTAGAGTCCACTGGGCGGCCAGCTCCCATTGGAGGGGCATGATGCAACCGGCCAATGGACCACTGAGGTGCATGCCACCATGTAACCAGAAGGCACAGAAGTCCCGGGCAGGCAACTGCCCAACCAGAAATGACTGGGCAAAGGAGGAAAGAACCTCCGCCCTGTCCGCCGGGAGCTGAGCTCTGGCTTGACAAGAGTCGAGCTCCGCCCCGGTGAAGCCCATCACCTGAGACGGCACAAGTTCCTACTTGGCCTGGATGATAAGGAGGCCAAGCTGGGAGCAGGTCTGGAGGGCCAGATCCCTGGACCTCTCCACCTCCTGGAGGGAGTGACCTGCTAGAAGCCAGTCATCAAGATAGGGGTAAATTCTAATCCCTGATGCCATAGATGGGCCACCACCACTGCAATGCATTTGGTGAAGACCCTTGGGGCCGATGACAGGCCGAACGGCATGGCTCGGAACTCATACAGGGTCCCTTCGACCCTGGAGCGGAGGAACTACTGGTGGGACGGACGGATTGGGATGTGAAAGAACGTGTCCTGCAGATCCAGTGAACAAAACCACATGTTTTGCTCCAAGGATGGAATGATCTGGGACAGAGTGACCATCCAAAAGTTGCGAGGCCTGCAATACTGATTCAGGTCGTGGAGATCTAGAATGGGGTGCTAGCCCCCTGTCCGCTTGGGCACCAGAGAGTACCTGGAGACAAAGCCTGTAGGAATACAGCCACATTTGCATCTTGAAGACCTGAGTTCACAGCCCAAGCTGTAAGAGAGAAGGCTGTAAAAGAGGGAATGGGAAAAGACAGAAGTCGGTGCTGTGGCAGCCCCAGAAATCTGTACTGTCATGAACACAGCCAGGGTTAGATAACCGGATACGGAGCCCCAATACCTGTTGGCAACACAGAACCAGCCCTGAAATGTGTCATTTTTGATGATCAGCTGGCAGTGTAGTCTAGAGCAGTGGTTCTCAAATGGTGAGGCCAGCCTCCCAAGGGAGGCCCCATACTGTTCCAGGGAAGGTCCAGTGAAGTCTGAAAATGTACAGCACTTAAATTTAAAGTTTTTAATGTTTTGTGTGAAGGGGACAAGCAAACTAAATATGGATAATGGCAGGTGAATTTCTTTACTTATGCATAGACTGGTGACCAGGAAAGGCCCTGAGCCAAAAGCTTGTTTATACTGTAGGCGTGTATTTACATGTGCATTGGTGACTAAGAAGGCACACTGAGTCAAGGCTTGTTTCTACAGTAGGTGTTTATATGCAAATTAGTGACTAGGAGATGCACACTGAGCCGAGGCTTGTTTCTACAGTAGGTATTTATTTTATATGTAAATTGGTGTCTGGAAAAGGCACTCTGAGCCAATGCATGTTTCAGGTGTGACCTCGGTAAGGGTACAAGAAGTTGCTTAACAGGGTAAGGGGGGGAAGAGATGATGTGGCAAGGTTAGTTGTTCCAGATAGAGAGGAAGTAGCATAATAAGGGTCCAAGGGTCAGAATAGTGGAGTGACAACGATAACCTGGGGTGTGGGGTTTTGGGTGGAGAACAATAAGTCAAATAAAAAGTGAATATACTCTGCCAACATTATTAGTCTCGCTTGATTCCTGGTGTACTGTGCAAAAGTATAATACATTTTTTCTAAGGGAGGTCCAAGATTTTTTCCAAATTTGAGGGAGGCTCAAAATCTGTTCCATGGCTTGGGGGAGGCTCACTATCAAAAAGTGTGAGAACTAATGGTCTAGAGGTTAAAGCAATCCTGAAGATGGATTATTTTTACTAACAGTTTGAAATGTAAAGGTGATAACACACTAGTTTCAATGCACGTACAAAGCAATTATTATAAATGTAGAAAGTGTTGTAATAACACCTTAAAACACACTTAATAAAACAAACGATTTCCTGTTTAACCTATAGTCAAAGGAGACCCTCGGTGACATCATTTCCTGTCAGGAGCCTAAAACAGATGGCTGCCCCCAGCCCTTAATTACAGGCTGATTTATATATGAATAACTCTGGACTGCAAATACTTACAGATAAACGTAATAGCTCACTCAAATTAGCTTTCTATGGGCTTTCAGACATTAAGAAATCCTGTACATGACAGTTCCCCTTTAAAAAGAATTTATTTTGTATGTCACAGATAACCTTTGCAGGGAACCAGCCACTTGAACTGTTTTGCTTGTTTTTCCAGTTCAGCTCAACATCTGCTGCTGCTTTAGGATAAAGAGAAAAGGGTTCTCAAGCAAAGTGATCTAGTTACAGATGGTGGTTGTTCTATTAGCAGTGAGAAAACCGTCTGCTTATTTTCTGAAACCATTACAAAGCCCAAAATGTAACACACAACACACATACCTTTTTTTTCTTTTAAAGGGCTACTGAAGACTCCGTTTTATAGAACAGGAGTGGGAGAAAAAATGTCAAGATAAAATAGAGAACAACACATGGGTTGGTGTGCACAACCAGAATTTTATACATATCCCAGATGTGGAATCCTACATAAACCTTAAGAGAAAAGCTCAAGGGGTTCATACAAAAGCATCACCCACAGAAGATGTGTGTAAAATTCTGGATTACACATACCCTCATGTTTTTATTTTTAATTTTTTTAATTTTTTACAACTACTGGCTCAACTGATTAAAGGAGATCTACCTGCAATGGTGCTTGAGTCATTGGTGCATAGATTGTGGCTCGAGCACCCCAATCCCCCCCCCCGAGTCCCAGTATGTGTTCATTAAATAAATTACCTTGTCGCTTGTAAATCTGCATTTTACGGTCGGTGCAGCCAGCATGTTACTATATGAAGTGGTGTCCCCTGGGAGATCGCAGACAAAAACTGCGAGATCAGGATGCAGTTTTGCCTTTTCCTCTGTAATGCCATAATATACGGAAATATTAAAATCTCAGTTTTTTTCTATATCCGGTGTTTGTTTTTACAAACAGTGCCTACATGCCATGTGGGTGCCACACCCACATGGCATATAGGCACTGTTTGTTAAAAAAAAAAAAAAAAAAAAAAAACAGGTATAGAAAACTAGATTTATATATATATACACAGTATATATATATAACACATACACTAAGAAACGAGGCGAGGGTGAGAAGTGAGGTGGCTTTGGGCTAACAGCACATCAAAAGTGGTTACTAGCATACATGACGCAGTGCGGTTGATCCAGTCCAGTCACTGGATAAGAGGATCAGGTCAAATCAGGTCAGTGTTATCTGGAGTAAGACAAGAGGATCTCTCTCGTCCTGCTGTTCGCAAGTACCGTATAGTGTAAGACTGTGGCGGCCAGAGTAAAAAAAAAAGTAACAAAAAATGCAGAGCATTGGGCAAGCAGCAGGTAGAGTGGACACAATGTCAGTGCCAACTGCGCCAGATTGGCTAAGAGGAAACTGAATAGGTCAGGTAGGCCAGTCCGACTGGGTCAGTGAGGGTTTGAGCGAGGAGGCATCTTGCAGCTGCCAGCCTGTCAGCGAACTATACAAGAGTGGAAGCAGGGCTACTTTTGAGGGATTTCTCGGATTTCTCCTCAGCAGTGAGTTGGCTTTCACTGTACGTGACAGTTACAGTAAAAGCCAGCTTCCGTTCAGCATGAGGAATTTGGTGGCTCACACTGTTCTCTTGCTCTGTTTGGAGCTCAGAACAATAGTATTTCAGGCTCTGAACAATAATATTACAGGACTTCACTAGTGGTATTACAGGATATTTTTTGGATGACTTCCAATCCTATTATTTGCAATATCCAATAATAATTCAGCTTTTTTTTTGCATTTCGCGTCCCCTTTTCCACTAGAACTCTGTGCATTAACTTGAAAACATTATCACTGTTTCCTGCACTTCCTCTTCTCTAAACTGCCTGTCTACATCTGACATCATAATTCTCCGTTTATGACACCATAACCATTTTGACAACAACAGAATAGGATGTCCCAAGCAGTCGAGTGACCTATTTGGAATTGTTCAATGTACGGAAAACACCATGGCATCAGCCTAAAGAAATCCTTACGTAAAGGCTAAATACAGCAGACAGAAGCAGACTGTTTCAAAGTTATTTATGTGTTTTATTTTGGTGTGGGGGGGGGGTGTTAACTGGGTGGATTCACTGAGACTTGCGTCCCTTTTTCAGGAGTGACCCAGGATAAGTTATGTATAATTTGTAACATTTTTCCACTTGGTACAGTATTCTGTACAATTAAAACCACATTGGAGACACTGTGACAATGGTAATCGTAATAGGTAGTAGTAGTAGGCAGTGTCAGTGGCTCAGCAGGTAGCACACTCGCCTCTGAGGTCGGGAGATCAGAAGGCTGTGGGTTCTATCCCCACACTAGGCACTTGGATTAAATCCCATCACTGACACTGTAGTGCAGCATGAGGGGGGTGCTGCACTCCTGAGGTGCTGTCTTTCGGTTGAGACGTTAAACCAAGGTCTCATTTGCTAGTTCAGGTGGATGTTAAAGATCCCATGGCACTTCTCGAAAAGAGTAGGGGAATTTTATTAAGAATTCAAATAAATATTACATCAGGTAAATAAATGCATGAGCAGAAAATAAAACACACTGACCAATCATATCTTGCTCTTCTAAGCTCTATACAAAATAATAGAACAGACATAAAATCATCATCAAAAAACTCTTTTTTTTTTTTTTTTACATGAGTAATAAGCCACATCCTAGACTTCAAAAAATATATCAATCCCATCCTGCATGTTTGTAAAAAGACAGAAGAAAAGGAAAGAATAAAATACATTCCTATTTAATTCCAACATATTACATTTTTTCTTAAAGCTTACACCTTCATTGAAGAATATTTATGTCTCTCCATAACAGGGTTTTATTTAACACTAAAAATTGATTAGCGTTTTGCTCATAAAACTTCTAAAACATTGTGAAAATGCATAGCACTTGCTTCACTGTGTTTAACGACATAACACTTCTAGAAAACGTATATAAATGCTTTCTGTGCAGTTAGGATTGTCCCAAGGAAAAAAGTGCTAATCAATTATTTAAAACCCTGCCATAAAGATCTAAACTGTTCAATCTATGTTCTCCTGCTATCTTCTTCCATAACCTAATAGCTGCTTCAGTCTGGGCTATTACCACCTTAGGTGGGGAGTATTATTGCTGGAGAACATACTGACATCTGTTTTGCCACAAATAATATTTGCATATAGCAAAACTAACCCTTAGTGTGCTCTTGTTAAACCTCCCCACATTCCAGTAAAATCTCCCAATACTGTATTAAAGTCTGATAAGTGATTCTACTTAAAAAAGGCCATTGCCAGCCTGGTGGCGCAGAGAGTTGAGGTGCTGGCGCCTAACCTTGTACCAAGTCGGCGACCCGGGTTCAGGATGGGACTCGGGATGCTGAGGGCTGGCAGGGAAAGGAGAGGACTGAGCATCCATAACACTGCTCTCCTCTCCTGAGGTGGGTAGTGGGCCATCGTCGTGCTGCAGCAGCCTCTGGTGGAGTCCAGGAGCTCTACAGATGCATGCAGAAGGGAACAGTACAGAAAAGCGGAAAATCCGCTTTGCGGCCGACCAGATGACGGCTGCCGGTCCATCGCTGCCGCCGATGCCCTGAAGGAGTCCCTCTACCTCAGCAGCACCCTGGGGCTAAGTATGTGCTGGTTACCCCTCCTGGTGCCTTCCTCCTCAGAGGAGGGGGACCCGCCCGGGGAAGGGTTACATCCGGGTTACCCTAGGGGCAGCTGTGATATGAGGCTGGAGGGCTCAGGAAGGGACAGGCAGAGCAGATGGGACCTAGGCAGCCCGAAGGAGTGGTGAGTCGCGAGGCACGAGGGGGTAAAAGAAACACAAAAAAAAGGCCATTGCCATTTGTAAGCTAAAGAGTCCCATAATGATTTTGCATCCGTGCAGTCAAAAAAGAAATGCTGCTTGGTTTCTTCAATCTGTACAAAAGTTTGTTTGGGGCAATATCTATCCTGGATCGTTCTATGTTTTAAGTTCCCTCGCACACTCAATCTCCCATGGCAACACAACCAATTTACATCTCACATGTTTTGGGGTATTCTTTTTTCCTTGAGGGTTTGTAAAGCAAACTTCATTTTTGAAGGAGTACATTCTGGGAATATAAGTAAATTCTCTGATATGAAGGCCATGTTCTGATACAGCTGTTTCCTCCCTAGTGATAGACTCACTGATTTCTTTAGTTTCCATTGTCTTAGTTTTTTAAAACAATCCACTGCATAGGATAGAATTTTGAGATTTTGTGTAATTTCTTTTGGGGGTAAGTCAACCCATTTAGTCACAACCTCTCCTACAGCTCTTTCACCCAAAATTCCCACGTGGCTCTTTTTTCCCCTTTTCTCACTCCGAAGTATGTTAAAAATTAAAAAGGAATAGAAGAATGCTATGGGGTTCATCATCCTGAGTCCCCCTCTCTGGACAGGCAAGTATGTAACATCTCTTTCAATGGGGTTGAGTCTGCTTCCCCATAACATTTAAAAGAAAGTACCAAGGAGCCGTGTTTCTATGTGTATTGGGGAAGGGGCATATACGTAGCTCAAATATAGAAATATTGGAACCAGAAATTTATTATCAATATCCTTTTTTCTTTCCCAGTTTTCATGCCTTCCATATTCGAACCTTATTCTCACAGACAACTACTCTTTCTTCCCACTTAAAAGAGACCCCATCTGGCACATTAACCCATACTCCAAGAATTTTCTGAGGCTCTACTGTTGTACTAATAACTTATATTTCCTGTACCTTTTCTGACTCTGAATCTAAAGGTATAGATGTGCTTTTCTTTATATTTATTGTCCCTCCTGTTATGGCAGAAAAGCTTTGAAAAGTCTGAATCGCTCTTCTCCCTACTTCTTTATTTTGAACAATTAAAACCACATAATCAGCATATGCTGATATTTTTCAAGAGTTAAATAATTATATGGGGCTAATCCTATAATCTGGTTGTCCCATTTTATTTGTCTAATAATAGGATCCAGGGCAAAAGTGTATAATAATGGGCTTAACAGACACCCTTGTCTTTTGCCTTTAATTTGAGGAATAAATTCACCTAGATATCCATTTATCTGGGGTTTAAAGCCAGCTTCTTTATATAGTTTAGAAATCCATTTAATGAATATGTGAGGTATCCCGTATTTCCCCATAACATGAAATAAGAAGTGATGATTCACTTTATCGAAGGCCTTGGCTTGATCTAGTGAAATCACATACCGCTTAATTCTTTGTACTCTTTTAGCCTCAAATATTTCTCTCAAGAGGTATAGGTTTTGCTGAATATTCCTACCTGGAATAGTACATGTCTGTGAAGTGTCTACTAGTTCCTGAGCCTTCTTCTGTAATCTGATGCTTATTATTTTAGAGAGTATCTTACAGTCCGAGTTTAGAAGGCTAGTGAGCCTCCAGTTGTCTAAGGAAAATATATCCCCTACAGATATATATATGTATATATATATACATATACACACACACATACATACACACACCTCAAGCTAGCTATTCCAAACTCATGACAGTTCTCAGTCTCTTGAAGTAAATCATTGTATACCGCTGTCAGAAGAACACTAAGTTCTGTGGAAAATGTTTAGTAGAATTCATTTGTAAGCCCTTCTAATGCTGGAACGATCCCCAATTGAAGATTTGTTATTACTGTTGCTTTTTCTTCCTGGGATACAGGTTCAATCCTATTGGAAGCACTATATTTTAATCTGTGGAGCTGGTGCTGTGAAAACCTCTTCCACAGAGTTACTCTGTGCAGCTTCGTTCCCAAATTCCTTTTTTAAATGCATCTGAGCTATGTGTTGCATACCTATAACTGACCTATCTATAGATCCATCTGGTTTGTACAGACCAGACTTCATTGTAGTTTGTAATCTATTTTTACAGGCCGTAAAAGGATCTACTGATAGATTTTTTGTTGTGCCAAAGCGCATTTCTAACTCTAATGATTTTCCCCTGCTATATTGGTAACAAAACATTTGTGTTTTGATTTCTTTAATTTGTTTACTATATTGTGCAGGACTGGTATCTGGAAAAGACGACCGTTTATATAACTGATTTCTGTACTCAAGGTACTTCATGTACTCATCCTGAGCCTTTTGTTTCCCTACATTTACAAACAAAGTTCATACCACCTTTTGTGTCTTTCCACCACTCCCACAGAGTCATATATACATTGTACCTACTCCCAGCTGCTAGTAATAATCTGTTACTGCTGAAGTACTCTTTCTTATTCTAGAACAGTAATATTTAACCTCCACATACTCTCTTGTGAGAATAATTTAGGAGGTGCAGATGCCATACTAAATATTCCTGTTAGCATATGATGATCTGAGAATTCTATTGGTTTCACTATTGCCTTAACTGGGCCACAGTGTTTTGAGGAAAAGAGAAAATCAATTCTTGTGATAGATAGATAGATAGATAGATAGATAGATAGATAGATAGATAGATAGATAGATAGATAGATAGATAGATAGATAGATATATGTATATATATGGAGTCGCAATAAATTTTTTTCCCCAACCTCATTCCTACAAGATATATCTATACAGCAATTAAAATCCCCTCCCCATATTATGTGTCTCCTTGTACATAAGTAAGGCTTGATTAGGTGAAATAGTTCCACCTTAGCTGCTTTGGTTTGGGAGGCATATACGTTTATTATTATATAATAAAAATCTCTGGTTCTACAATCAAGTATTAAAGCTCTACCTGAAGAGATATCAATAACTTTGGTGACTGAAAAAAGGGAAGATTTAAATAGAATTCCAAGGCCATCTGCAGTCTCCTCCCCAAAGGTCCAGTATGAGGGCCCCCAGAACCAACCTCCCTGGAGTTGCATAATTTCAAATAGGGAATTTTATCTTGTCTCTTGTAAAAGGATAATATTGGTTTGTAATTTATCCATATTGTGAAAAAAGGCTATTTGTTTTCTGCAGTTTTTAAAACTACAGATATTTAGGGATGTGATACTGATTGTAGCCATACAGCCCTTGTTTATAAATTTGTTTTGGGGTGTTTAACCACTTTCTTCTTGTGTGGCCATGTTTTTCCTTTTCTTCCCTCCCCTTTTTATGTTGTCTTGCGCAGACAACATATTGTGGTTGCTTCAGTGGAAAAGCAGGTTTCAGAATTGCGGACCTGCTGCAGCCAATGGTGCCACTGCTTTTTGTGGCCGGGCTCTGTGGCGCTAATGGCATAGCACGCTGTTTATGACAGCAGTTGAGAAACGTGCCACCACCTTGAAAGAAATTAGCCACTACAATCAGGGAGCGCCATGGAGCGGTCCCTGATTGCAGCAGCCAATTACTGCTTGCCTTGTCTGGTGTCCCCATCAAGCAACATGGTGGCGGCTTCCCCATCAGCTTCTCGTAGTCCCCACAGAAGCTGAGGGACAGCCGCCACCTTTCATAGTCCCTCTGAAAGCCGACTGGGGTGCCCAGTCCCCCTGTCGGCATGCCCCCTCCTAATTTAATTTGCCGACAGAGGTGCCCAATCCCCATCGGCATTATGTATCCCCCCCATTTCTTGTGTGCTGAGGGGGTGCCCAATCCCCCTCCACTCATGCAACCTCCCCAACTCTATATGTGCGGCGGGGGTGCCCAATCCCAGTCGGCTATAGACCCCCTCCCAAAACCACACAGGTGGCATGCTGGGAGCCTACCCTAACGTGCAAAAGTACCTGTACAAATAGAAAACTTTCCTGCATTGTTCTTTCTTTCCTGGTTTAACCTGTGAATCAAAAAACAGACCCTCGTCGAGTTTGGTGCCCCTCCCCAACCCACAGCCACCCTCTGTGCACCCACCTCTCCACACCCCACCCCATTCTTACCTCCGAGCCCAGCACGATGATCTTCGGTGGAGCGGGAACACGTCTGCACTCTTCAAAGCCGACCGCAAACTGAAGAAATGCCGGTAAGCTGTATAATGGCATAAACGGATTTTTTCAACTTATGTGGATACCACAGCCATTTATTTTACTTTTGCCACCACATTTTCAACATGAGGTTTTTGGGACCCCTCCTCATGAATTCAGTCACTGTCATGGTGTTATTCAGTCCCAAAAGATGATTTTGTGGTCACTGCACAGAATCACCTTTTGGGACTGAGTAATGAAATGATAGTATCGCTGCTCCTGAGATGGCCTCCCAAAACACTATATGTTAAAATGGGGAAAAATTCTAAAATGGTTGTTACGAAAGGCATATTGTGCAGCTTCCACACGTACTGTAACTTCTCGCAGTTTGTAATATTTCTTACTCCAGATTTTCAACAATGGCATTTTTTCACATCTCCTTATGAACAGTGCAGCTGTCATTTTTCACATCCTGGCCAAAATGTGTTTTCGCACTAACGGCACAGAATAGCGTGGGCGCTGTGGGAAATCAGTGTTTGGGACAGATTATGAAAATTACAGCAACACTGTTCATGAGCAGAGGTCCTAAAATGCTTATGTTAAACATCTGGTGACAGAAGTCAATAAAATGACTATGTTACAAGCATGCATTGCGCAGTTTCCATGCGCACTCGTAACTTTGACAACTTGTAATATTTTCACTCAACATTTTCAACATTGTCAGCTTTGCACACATCCTTATGAACAGTATAGCTGTCATTTTTCAGATCCTGCTTGAAATGTGTTTTCACTCAAGTGGCACACTATGGCACAGTCTCTGTGAGAAATCAACGATAAGGACAGATGAAGAAAATTATAGCGACAGTGTTCATGAGCAAAGGTCCCAAAATGCCTATGTTGAAAATTTGGTAAAATAATTCCACTAAATGACTGTGTTATGAGTGTGCATTGCGCAGTTTCTACGTATGCTCGTAAATTTGGGCATTTTTTATACTTTCACTCAAGATTTTCAACACTGCCATGTCTTCACACCTACTTATGAATGGTACATCTGTCATTTTTCACATCCTGCCCAAATGATGTTTTCCCACAACTGACGCAGAATGGTGCGGTCGCTGTAAGAAATCAACGTTCGGGACAGATTAACAAAATTACAATGCCACTATTCATGAGCAGAGGTCCTAAACTCTTTCATGAGGTGGAGGTCGCAAAAATGCCATGTTGCAAATTTGTAGTGCAAATACCAACAAACGGCCAAGCCATTAGCATTTCTAATCATAATGTCCCACCCTGTACAGACTGACAGGCGTCAGGGGTGTGTCTTTGCATTGCCAGCTGTCATGCTCCCGCCATACCATCCCCCCCACCCTCAAGCCACTGACAGGCTTTGAGGTGTGCCTTGGACTCTTCATCCTCACAGTTCACCCCATTCTCCTATGCTGCACCCATTTCAGCGTATGTCCTTATGAAATGGGGTGACTGTAAAGCTGAACACCGCAAGGCACACCTCAGCACTTGTCGGTGTCTGCAGGATAGGGTGAGGTAAAATGCCATGAGCATTATGGCCGAATGGGGTGAGCGTAAGGCCCGAGGACCCCAAGGCACAACGCAATATTTGTCGCACTGCAGGGTAAGGTGAGCTGAAATGCCATGAACATTATGGCCGATGCCCAAAAGCACACCTCAGTGCCTGTCAGTCTCTGCAGGGTGATGTGGAGTTTAATGTCACTGTCATACTTCCTTGTCATTCCTAATATGTATCTGTTCAACTCCTGCGCTACCGATGCCAATGTCAGCAAGACAACATTCGGCATTGACAAATGCTTGTTTCTTTTCCTTTTTCGTTGTAGCCGGGGGCCTAGTGATAGCTTCCTCATCATCTGTGTGTTGTACAGAGGCCTCCGATTCTAAATCCGACTCTTCCCCTCCCTCTTGCAGTAATGCATAAGCATTTTGGGTTTGCACCTCGCAAATTATTTGATGTTTTTTTTGCTGTGGCTCTTGTGAGTCTCCTAGTCTGGGTTTGATTCTCACTACTTGGTGGTGGTTCTACCTGATTTTTAGGACCCTGTTGATGTTGTTTCTCTGTCTGAGAATTATCAATTGCTGTGTCCTGAACTTCCATTCTATCCTGTAATGGGCCCTCTCCCGCCTCAGATTGTTCAGTTTGGGATTCCCTTCTTTCCTGATTGATAGCCAATTCATTTCTCTGATGGGATGCAGCTTCTCTCCTACTCTGCTTATCCTGGGATGTTTAGACTAAATTTTCCTGATTCCACCCCTCATTCCTGTTTCTACTCACCCAAGGGCACGGATGATAGGCGTCGCCTTTCTCATCGAACAGATTGCATTGATAAACATTATCACAGTTCACACTTGGATGACCATAATCCCCACATAGACTGCATTTTAAAAGATCACATGCGCTACTCAAGTGAGTGCATGCTCCACACTTGTAGCAGGCCCGCAGTTGCCCACCATAAAAGCATATCCTCTCCCGGTCTTTACCAAGGAAGAAACTGTTAGGAAGTTGCACCGTCTCTGAGTTGACCTGAAAAAGTGTGACTTTAAATTTCCAACCCCCAGTCTATAATCCTTCTGTGTCAGTAATAGCCTCAGGAGGGGACAAAATGCTACACCTATTTTGGAGCCAACGGTAGATGTCGCTAATGCTAACGCCCTCATTCCTGAATATTATGGTAACTGTCCGAATATTGGTTTGGTTAAGGAGATTACAAAAAAAGGGGTCCAGAGAGGGTTTTGTTTTAATGAGCTGTAATTTTGCCAGAATTTCTATAGCCCTGCATTTGTCTTGAAACTTACATCAAATGTATCTCGCCTGATATATGTATGAGAGCATACATTTCAGCGGCTTGAAAATGCATTGAATTCTTCAGTAACTGTCTTGCTACGTAATATCTATCTGGGTGTTCTGATAGGCCATCCCGTATCTAATTTGCACAGTATTCCATCTAGGGGCCTGCTCCAGTTTATTTTTAAATAAATCTGATAGAGTAGGCCCTCTGTTGGGAGCACCATCTGATTGAGACCTTTCACCAGAGACCCCCACCCCTGGGTCGTCAGTAGGTTGATTAGTATGCTTTTCCCTACCTTCTGTAGCCCTCACTAAAGGAGTCTGAGTTTTAGGAAGATTTTGTTTGGTATTTCTTGCAAAATCAGGTTAATTAATTAAGTCCTGTGCATCCCTCCCTTATGCTGCATTTTCATTTGAATTACACTGCTGCCTATTATTTTTAAACACCACATTAGTTTCACAATTCTGCTCAATAATATTAGAAGTTTCACCATTCTCTATAATATCCCCCAGTTCACAGGTCTACTCTGACCATTAGTTCGTCTTTGTGAGTTCTGGAAATTGGTGTGCTGTACCTTGTCTGAGCTCAGAAGTCCCGTTGCAGGCCTATGAGAGCGTTTTAAAACTCTGTGCACATTTTCATTCCACGAGTCGTCAGGAGTCCAACTGCCGGCTTGAGTCTGTTTTCATCCTGCAATAGCTAGTGCATTTTCCACCGACCAGTTGTCCCCACTTGAAATGCAGTCAGATCTGAACCAAATTGTTGTCACACCAACTGTGACATTGTTTCCGCATGTATGCATTATTCGCTCACCGATTCATCTCCCGGAAGCGGCTCCTGTGCCGTGGCAAAAGCCTTTCCCTCCTGCTTTAACGACACAGGGGGAATTGTCTCTAGAAACATTTTTTGCCATCTGTGCTGCTAGCCCACATGCTTGGACCTCAGGTACCTTTTCTTTTTGTCCTTCTGGCGACTTCACAGTGGAAAGTTTTCCATTGCCAGTTGGTTTTAAAACCTCCTTCACATGACTATGAATTAAGTCTCCAGAATCGCTTGCTTGCTCAGTCGATGCATTTCCTTGAGGAAGGATCTCCTCCATAAACTCCTCCACAGTCTCATCCACCTCCATCTCAGCATGTACTGAGACCTCCATCAGCGTGACCACGGTTCCCCCTACTGGCTAGTATGGGAATTTCCCTGGTGCCCTGGCCAAATTTCCCCATTTACTAAAAATACCTCCAACAGCTTAATCTGGTTCAAGGTCAGTTGGCATTCATCTGTATTCCCCTCCCCCGGGTCGTGCCTGAAAATAGGCAGAATTTGTCTAGTGCACTTACCCGGTCAACAAAAACTAAATAAATAAATACAAATAGGTACAACAGTGAAGACCCAACAAATTGTATAACAAATTCTACATACAGATCAGTAAGACAAAGTGTATTTAAGCAGTGTTACATAAAATCAAGTAAAGTGATTATTCATGGCCAACAGAGGGAATAAGCACCTATGCAGCAATTAGGCAGAGCGGGGCAGAGGTACACTCAGCAGAAGCAGAGCAAATTATGTATAGGGGCTGGGCATACTTTGAAGGCCAGCTAGGTATGGCTTTCCTGGATAGGAACAGGAAGCTCAATCCAGAGTAAGGATGTTTTGTGTGAAGAGGGCCACTGACCAAATGTGGTTCGAGTCCTAGGAACTAGGATGAGAAGTGGAGTTGTCTTCTAGAGGGCTTCCAGGGCAGTACATCTCAGTCTGGGAAGAAAGTTTGTTAATGTCTTATAAGCCATACAGAGGGTTGGGTAGTAGAAACGCTCTTCAAGAGCTGGCCAGGGTAGAGAGGCAAAGAGATTGAAGTGGTGTTCTCATTTCCTGCACCAGATACAAACCTGCCAATTCTGAGATATGTAGCTTTAAGCTTAGTTAACTCTGCGCCTTTCAGCAAGGAGAAGACTATGGCCCCATAGAGTAGTGTAGAGAGGAGGATGCTGTTGGTTACAGACAGGCAGGCTTTATTAGTAAGACAGAATTTGAGCCTATAGAGTAGTCCCAGCTTCAGGGAAAGAAGCATGGTGACATGCTTAGTGTGGGTCCTGAAAGTGAGTTCTTGGTTATTTAATAACTGAAATGGCACAATCTGATTGCCTGACAGCATTCTGAGCGAGTTATTTTATTATTTTATTTTTTTTATTTACGCTCCCGCACTGGCTTAGCCATCTTCCCTCAGGTTGGGCCCAGACTCATCCCCTGCATCCCTGCCACTTACCTTGCACACCACTTTCAACCCCACAGGTTTGTCCCCCACCCCCCGTTGCAGAGTCTGGTCATGACAGACTCAACTTCCCACCTCCTCTTGAGTGCAGAGGCAAGAGTTCCTGAGGTGCTGAGCGACAGCAGACAGTGGCAGGTATCGGAGCCCGAGTGCACCTGGGTTCATCATGTACAAGTTAGGGTGATAGGAGTTCCATTCCCTGCCCTAGACTTCCAACCCTTACCCCCCCACTTTCTTACCCCTCTCACCCCACGAGTCCTCACCCCCTCCCCTCCACTTGGTTTACACTACCCCAGGCTGCTCCCATGCATACAGCACTTATCTCCCTCATCACCATACCCCCTTCTCCTATCCCCTAATAACATTATACAATATGCCTCCTCTGTACCCATGCCAATACACTCCATACCTCCTCCCTCCTCCCCTTTTCTTTGACAAAGCCAATTTTGGCTGCCAACTACAAGCATTTAGTAACTAGACCTACAGACTAGAGATATTTCTATAATAAAAGTATTATTTGTATTTGAGGTTATATTCCACATTTATCTTGCTTGTAAAATAGTCTTGTCACTTGGCTATTGCATGTTCTCGTCATAGGATGTAAATTGTACTGTTTTGTCCGTTCTTCTACTGACTTGGAGCCCTTGTAAAAGAGCCAGTTTGGCTCACAGGTTGTAATTCTGAAACCGAAACCAATAAATAAAAATAATTTTTTCAGTGTTCTGGTTTTCCCCAACCCTGGAATGTCAGCATGCAAGGGGCTCAGTGTTTATGCACGTTAGACGTACTTGTGTGAAGCCCAGCTGACACCCCCCTTCCCATTGTACTGCTGCTGCAGTACTACCTATGGTCACCCAGGTGGCAGTATTGTAGCAGTAGAGCAGTTACCCTTCTCCTCTGGAGGAAGCAGGTGGTCTCTGGAATGCTTGATTTCTCTCCTACTGGCCAGCCACCAAAGGACAGGGCTCATTCTCAAACTTGGGCTGCTGGCGTTGCAAGCAGTAGCCCTACCTCTGCACTGTCGGACTGGCTTTAAGAGGGTTATTTATGTTAACATCTGAGAACCCTCAAGTACAACAGAACCATGAAAATGTTTAACTACTACAACATTTCCTATACTACTAAATACAGATAAGAAGCTGGATATTCTTATTTCTGAGTTGCAAGATTCCAGAAAAGAAGTGTGCCTTACAACCACAGCACTTCGAACACAAATTGATAAGACTGGTAAGAGGCAGGACGAAATGGAGGAAAGGGGGGAAAGAGGAAATTGTCTTACCAGGAAAGGCATGCTAAGGCGAAGCTTGTTTCCAGGTGTGACCTGGGAGCACAAGGAAGTTAAGTGACTTGCTCAGGGTCACACAGTGCGCAGGTGGGGTGGGGTGGGATTCAAACCCAGATCTCCAGGTTTGCAACTCAGTGCTCTTAACCACTACGCTATAATGCCTCCAAGAAGGAGCAGCTTACCTAGTCAGATGGGCATCTGGACGTTACAGAAGCCACAATAGTACAACTCCATCAAGCTGTTCATGGACTGCAAGAGAAACTGGAGGATGCTGAAAGTCGGCATCAGCAAAATAACCCAAGACTATATGGGTGTTTCGACAGAGCCAAGAAACACGCCATGCTCCCAGATTCCTCCAAGACTTTGTTCATACCACCTGACCGTGCCTTGGAGATTGAGAGGGTGCACCATGACCTCAGACCATGACCAACAGTGCCCTCTGCCAAACATAGGTCCATAACTGTCCGTTTTGTATGCTACCCCCGCAAACAAGACTTACTGATGAAAGCATGGCAAATGAAAGAGGCCACTTATCAAAATTCCAGAATCATCTTTGATAATGATTACCCCGCCCCCCCCAAAAAAACAACAATTCAGGCTCATAAGTGGGCCTATATTCTCCATAATGAAAATGCTCAGATCTCAGAAATCGCTCTCCCAAAACACCATATCTATCTTTTATGGCTGTTTTCTTCCCAGAGGGTAAGCATACATTTCAAATTGCAGATGCCACAGCTAAGGAGCTTGAGACAAAAGACATTAGCAGTCCTTATGACGCCTTACACACAGCCACCATGAACTCTGGCAGGAAAAGTTGCATAACAAGCCTGGCAGACCAGACAGTGATGGGATGCTAAAAGACAGCAAGCCCAGGAAACCATGCAAAAGATTATCACACATCTGGGTGCTTCTCAGCCCTCCGCAGCGTAACTGGTAGCATCAACACCATGAACATTGGCTCAGTGCATGACACAGTTTTTCCACCCTGGACCCACAGTTCATCTCTCCTTGTAAGTCCTCATTTCCTACCCTCCCTGCCTTCTGATTTGTGTCCTTCCATCCAGGGTCAATCCTCCTCTGAGGGCTTTTCTGCTGGGGTCAACAACACAGGCTGGGGCTGCAGACAGGGAGTCCTATCCCAATACAGGAGTCCAGTTTAGTTAGCTCCAAAAGGATGGGGCATCTGCTTACTTGGTTCTCAGATACAACCCATCAGGCACTGATGGAGGGACATCTCCACTCATTTATGAGAAAGTCACCACACTGCACTCTAACTAAAGCACTCCATGATCGTCAACCTTTAGGGCTGCACCTTACACACTGGCTCGCCAGTGGGGATATCATGGACTGGTGCAGAAGTGGTGAGTGAAATCTCTGCAAGGCCTATCCTCACACCCACTAGACTCCTGTGTGAGCCAGAGCTTCTGAAAGTACAATGGAGAGGGTTGGGAGGGCCAGGAATCAGAGAAGCTGTAGACCTGCAGCCTTCTCCATGCTTGCCAAATAAATGCCTGAGGCACTTGACCCACTGAGGTTGATCCTGTTTACTGGAGCCCTTCAAACCTTGGATTACTGTACTGAGTACTGAATCGGCCTGTTTTGCTGAACCTTAGAGACTGGTGTACAAGTGACATGCCACATGGTGATTTCAGAGAGCTGGAGGGGTGAGCCAGCCCCCCCCCCCCCACTGTCATAGTACATACAAATTAGTAAATACCTGCCTCTGGAGAGGGATGGCAGCCCCAGGTTAAGCATCCTGGGCCGTGGGACTGATGCTTGATCTGTTTGGGGGGGGGGTGGCTTCAGGAGGGAGGACTGTGCCTGAAGGACTTGGTGCTGCCAACGCTAAGGTTCTGGAATGAACTGCAGGCTCATATGCATCTAAAAGATGGCATTACTGACTTATGTAACCTGAATATGGCTATTTTAATCTGGAAGCCTTAACTCTCTAGCTGTGGAGTGGCAACTACGGACACATCATCTGCTTCCTCCACCCAATACAAAAGCTTAGCTAGGCAGGATAACCAGTGTGAATCTTGGGAGGCTGCCTGCCTGCACATGTGATCCATTCCTATGCCCCCAGGTCATTAGGAACGTTATGATACCAGCCTGCATAATCAGGCTAACATCTCCAATAGGTTCATGGGATCCTAACTCATTATGAGGCCCCTGGATGACTAGCCTATTCTAACTCGCCATTTCCCCATTTGAACAGGGACCTTTTTGCTGGGAGGTGTAAGAGGTTATATGATCTCTCCAGAGCACTGTTTTAAGAATGTCCCAGGCAATGGATGGTAAAATGTCAGGGGAGGTGTTGTCCTCCACTATTTGCCGGATATGTTCTTTGTGGGATCTTTTGAAATCCGTATCTCTACGAAGAGTAGTATTAAAGCACCAGAAACTGGTCTTGGGTGTCTTCCCCAAGTCCAGCTTCAGAAGCAAGGGAGGATGATCTAATAACAAGCAAAGTTCACAAGAGAGATCCTGAACATTATGAAACTGCTCTCAGGAGGAGAAAAATAATCTATCCTACAGTAAGTACCAAATATCAGGGAGAATAGAAAAAAATAAGCCCTAGTAGTAGGAAAAAAAGAAAGCCAAATATCTGTGAAGCTTAAATGCATGAGACTAGTTTGAGAAATGTTTGTGCAGTTGTAGCCCTAGATTTGGTTGCATTAGTAGTTTCAAGCTCCGGGTATAGTTTCATACTGAGATCCCACCCCAGAATCAACTGTTCCTGAAGCATATCAAGCAGTTTATTCAGAAAACAATGAATAATAGGGCTAGTCGAGTTGGGAGGAAGACAGAGATGGCCTTTCAAAATCTTGCAGCATCCTGCTGGGTCATTAAATTCTTTATGTATGATAAACAGGGTAGTAGAGGTGATCAAGAAGGCCATGCCACAACGTTTACCTTGTTCATAAAAAGATGCAAAAACCCAGTAGCAACCCCAAAGGACAATGTGGTATGCTCCAAGGGGGCAAAGGAGAGTTTCACACAGTAATAGCACATCCGCAGGGTGGGGTTGAAGTTAGTGGAGGAATTTGGTGCATTTAATAGAGTTACTCAGCCCATTTATGTTCATTGATAAGATCATTACTGGTGTCACACCCATTTTAACTGAGATGTTAGGGACAAGTACTGGTACATGCAGCCTGGTTTGTACACCTATAGAAAAATCACCCTATAGTAAGTAGGGTAGAGGCGCCCCCTTCCTAAATGCGAGCCCATCTCATAGGACAAAGAACAGCAGGGCAACCAAATTGTGGAATCTCCCAACAGCAGCAATGTGCAATACGCTCCTTGTCCACATATCAGGGTACCTGAAAACGTTGTACTTGTCGATCCTGCTCTTTAAATTTGATACACACAAAATAACAAAGACAGAGTAAAAACAGTACAAATATATCCAGCGGATGGCAAACATGTGTCCAACATCTCAAACTGTAATTGGATTCCGGGAAACCAAATGATGCCTAGGAGCTCTACCAACAAAGGAGTCTGCTCTTGACAAGTCAAGGAATGGACCAACCATATACAGGGTGGCTTGGTGTGACACCAGCCCTAGGTGCTTAGACCAGGCCTCCGAACATGGGGAGGTATGTGTCAGGCTAGAGGAAATACCACGATCCCAGGCCTCCAAACAGGACCGCAAGGCCCCAAAGCAATAAAAAAAGAGGGAGTAAGATAATATTATGGTTATATAAATCTGGGACAGGGCAAGGAATAATCTCATTATAGGTGGCTCAGGTGCTGAAAAGGGGTCTCCCATCTCCTTACACAACTCTAAGGATAAAACTGATGAAGCCCTGGATAGGGACTACAAAGTGTCATGTTTGGTTTGAGGTGGGATTTGAGTGAGCTCACTTCTGCAGCAAGCTAAATGGTCTCGGAGGGGAAGCTCACAGTGGGGTTAAGCATGCAGCAAGTTACACCATTGGGAGTCACAAAGCTCCTTTGTTATACATCTAATTATCACCCAGGATCATCAAATGCATCCCCTAAGCAGAAGCCAGACTCAGAATCACCAAGACCATGAGCTGTAACTTCACATGTAGCACCAAAATGAAAATACATCATTCATGCAGTGACTGAGCCTAAGGTGGCTTAAATGTTTCAGTCAAAATGGTTCCCAGCATGCAAATGCTGAAACATATGGAAGTCCCCCCCCCCACACCATGATTAGGGGAGAATGAACATGTGGGTGTGCAGAGTGTCTCAAGGCACAGACATAACCAGTCAAGTGTTTCAAACGCTCTAGGTCCCACCATTGTGGGTACCCTGTAAATGAGCTAAACATGCATCGCAGATAGTGTCACTTAGCTGCAGGTGCAGTAGTCTGAAGGCTCAGTGATTACACAGAGAAAAGGGAAAAAATGTAACAAAAGGTAAGTGACAGCCCAAATTCACATGGCTCTTGCACCATAATAATACCGACTGCATTTTCTTAGGTCAGGAAAAAATATTGGGGGGGCAGGCAGGGGAGACAAAGAAACATAGAAACATAGACTTTGATGGCAGATAAGGACCGCTAGATCCATCTAGTCTGCCCACTTCCCTACCTACAGGATAGGCCACAGATCCTAGTTAACCAACAGCCTATTTCTTCCTACCCCCCACAAGAATTGCCTTATGTCTGTCTTATGTCTGAATTCTTGAATTCTCCCACAGTTTTAGACCCCACAACCTCCTCAGGAAGGCTGTTCCATGCATCCACTACCCTCTCTGTGAAATAATACTTCCTCACATTGCCCCTGAATCGCCCTCCTTCTATCTTTAAATTGTGTCCCCTTGTTCTTGCAAGTCTCTTTTTCTGAAAGATGCTACCCTCTTGGACTTTGTTGATTCCACTGAGGTACTTAAAAGTTTCTATCATGTCCCCCCTCTCCCTTCTTTCCACAAGGGTATACATGTTAAGCTCCTTTAGTCTCTCCTCATATGGCTTCTCTTGCAGACCCTGCACCATTTTAGTTGCCCTCTTCTGGACTGCCTCTATCCTGTCTATGTCCTTGCGGAGATGGGGTCTCCAGAACTGGTCACAGTACTCCAGATGGGGTCTCACCAACTGTCTGTACAGAGGGATAACAGCTTCCTGTTTTCTGCTGATGATGCCTCTCCCTATACATCCCAGTATACCCCCAGCCCTCCCTACTGCCTTCTCACATTGCTTGCTAACCTTAAGGTCGTCTGATATGATTACCCCCAGGTCCCTTTCCTTTTTTGTTGTTGTTACTACCTCCCACCCATTGTGTATTCTTTCCCTGGGTTCTTGTTTCCAGGTGCATTATTTTGTACTTCTTTGCTTGAATCCTAGCTGCCATACTTCTGACCATTCCTCCAACCTTGCCAAGTCCCTTTTCATCCTTTCCACGTCCTTTGTATCCAACCCTGTTGCAGATCTTTGTGTCATCTGCAAAAGGCATACTTTTCCTTCCAGTCCTCTGCTGATGTCACTGAAGAAAACATTAAAAGGACTGACCTAATACTGAACGCGGTACCCCACTAGTAACCCCCTTCTCTCAGAGTGGAATCCATTTACAATTACCTTCTGTGTCCTGTTGTTCAGCCAATGTTTTACCAGGCTACCACCCTGGGTCCCACTCCCAGGCTAGTTAATTTGACTATTAATCTTTGTGTGGGACTGTGTCAAATGCCTTGCTAAAGTCTAGATAGGCCATGTCCACAGCCCCTCCCTGGTCTACTACTTTGGTCACCCAGTCAAAGAAATCTATTAGATTCATCTGACATGACCTTCCCGCTGTGAACCCATGCTGCCTTGGGTCCTGTGCTCCACTGGCCTCTAGGTACTCAACTATTCTTTCCTTCAGAAGTGACTCCATCACTTTCCCTACCACAGAGGTCAGACTGATAGGTCTGTAGTTTCCTGCCTCTGTCTTGGTCCCACTTTTGTGAAGGGGAATCACATCTGCCTTCCTCCAGTCCTCGGGTACCACACCATCCTCCCATGATTTATTAAAAAGAGTAGCCAGTGGTTTCACTAGTTCCTCCTTAATTCTTTAGAATTCTGGGGTGAATTCCATCAGGACCCATTGCTTTGTCCACCTTCAGTTTTAGGAGTTCTTGCAGAACCCTTTCTTCTGTGAAAGGACTGGGATCGACCCCCTATCAAGAGTGCTTCTGTTAATTGGATGAGGCACTTCCCTCCTCTTTTGAATACTGAGCAGAAATATTCGCTCAGTATTCCTGCTTTTTCACTGTCCCTCTGCCCACCCACCGCTCATTCTATTCAGCCTCACTATCCTCTCCTTTGTCTTTCTACGCTTGCTGATGTACCTATAAAAGGTTTTATCCCTCTTAACTGAGTTGGCTATCTTTTCCTCAGTTTGGGCCTTTGCTATTCTGACTTCCCTCCTGCTTCCTTCTGCCTTAACTGGTACAGCTCTCTGTCCTGCTCCTTCTGTGTTTCCTTATACTTCCGGAATGCTATCTTTTTCTTCCTGACTTTCACAGCCACCTCTTTTGAGAACCATAGTGGCTTTTTCTTTCATTTTGATTTGTTTATTTGCTTCACACAAAAGCTTGCTGCCTCTGTGATGGCAGTTTTAATAATTCCCATTGCTGCTCCACACCTCCTTCTAGCCTGTTTGCTAGTGCTTTTCTGAGGCACTCTCCCATCTTGCCAAAGTCAGCCCTCCTAAAGTCCAGTACCCACACTTTCGTATGGCTTGACTCTGTAGCTGAGTTTAACGTGAACCACACTGTTTGATGGTCACTTGTCTCCAGATGACAACCCACTTCTAGATCTGAGATCCTCTCACTGCCCCAGTTTGAAAGTATGAGGTCTAAGATTGCTCCCTCACGAGTGGGTTCCGAAACTAGCTGTCTAATGCCTGCCACTTATAGGGCATCAAGAATGGCCCTGCTCTTGGATGTGGCTGCAGCAAATGTGTTCCAGTTAACATCTGGCATATTCAGGTCTCCCATCAACAGCATCTCCCCTTTCTCTGCCATTCTAAGAATGCCTTCTATCATATCCTTGTCCATTCCTTCCCCCTGACATGGGGGTCTATACACAACTCCTGTGCGGATTGTGGTGCCCTTTCTAGTCTCCAAGGTGACCCACAGTGCCTCCTCTCCTCCCTGTTTACTCTTTTGTTCAGTTGCTTTTATCCCTTCCTTTACATAGAGAGCTACTCCTCCCCCCCTTCTCCCCTGCCTGTCTCTCCTGTAGGTTATGTACCCTGGTATGTTAACATTCCAGTCATGGTTCTCTGTGTACCATGTTTCTGTGACTGCCACGATATCCAGGCATCCCTCTTGCATTAAGGCCATCAACTCAGGGAGCTTGTTGCCCAGACTACGGGCATTGGTACTCATTACCCTCCATTTCCTGATGGCTTTACTCCCTTTTGCCCCATCCCTGTCCTTCTTGCCTTTGTCACTTTCTCCATTTACCCCTGCCCTTATCCCTATCGACACCTCTATGTTGGTGTTTGCTGCACTTCTACCGTGATTATTTGGGGGAGCTAGGATTTTCCTGCTCTTTCCAGTGCCTCCCCTTGTCTAGTTTAAAAGCTTCCAATGAAGCATTTAAACCTATCACCTAGGATCCTGGTTCCCTCCTGAACAGATGCAGCCCATCATGCCAGTATAGGCTTGCATCACTCCAGGTGGACCCCAGTCCCAATGAAGCCAAATCCTGAGCTCCACACCAGTTTTTCAACCACTGATTGAATCCCTGGTGCAGAACACCTAGCCTCTCCTATGCCATAGATGGGTAGCACCTCCGAGAAGGTTACCGCGTGCTACTTGACTAAGGCCCTCCCAATTCCACAAACTCTTCCTGCACTTCTCTAATCCCTTCTTGGCCAGGTCATTTGTCCCTAGGTGGACAATGACATCCAGCTCCCTCCCTGTGCAGCTGCTCCGCAATCCTGAGGATTCGCTTCCTGTCCTCAAGCCATGGCGCCAGGCAGGCACCTTACCTCCATCTCCCTTCCTCCCCAGTTCTACCTTCCTAACAATAGAGTCCCCACCAGGAGTTGTTTCTTCCTCTGCAGGGTCCCCTGCCACCCTCCTGTGGGTCTCCTTTGTGGAGATTCCCAGCATCCTCCTTGGTCTCCACTATGGGTGCCTCCATAGAGGAAACCACACTTTGCCAGAATGGCATAGGAATTGTGGAGAGGGTACAACTGGAGGGATGTCCTCTGTTCCACCACCTCACCCTCCTGAGCCCACCGTGGTCCAACCACTCCTCTTCTTGGCAACCTCTGAGGCAACGGCAGTGGCACTGGTGGTCCCTGGATGGAAGAAGAGATCCCACAAATCCTGGCCAACTTAGCCTGGAGATGAGCAACCTCCTCCCTCAGCCCAGAGAGGTGCCTGCAGATGGGACAACACTGCATCCTCCAGAACATCTCCCGGAAGACTGCTGCTCCACAGCCACTGCACTGCACCACTCCAATCATGTCTTATTTCTGGACCCTTAACTGTTTGCAATCCTTACTCTTTCCTCTGTTTTTTTTTTCTCTCTCTCCTTACTTTCTGCCTGTGTGCCCTTTTAGCTCCTGATTGTCCTGTTCTGAGACAAGAATATCCTATATTTCTCAGTAGACCCCTTACTTGCTCAGAGGCAGACCTCCAGCAGCTAGAGGGGGCCGGAGAGCTACTTTTGCCCTTCTAGGATGGTGGGTCCTTGGTGGTTCTGTGATCACTCACTTCCTGCCCCTAAACAGGAAGTTCCTGTTGTCAGTCAAATCCTGTGCCTATAAAAATAGAACTAGCTTTGGGTGAGGTGGAGGGGAGGGAAGGAGGGCAATATAGTCCCAGCAGAGAAGTTCAGTCACACAGCAGTCCTTTCTCCTGGTGCCTTCTGCCAAGCTATTAGCTGAAACTTTCTAAGGCAGTCTTTAAATGTAGCTCTTCCAGCTAAGCTCACTCCCCTACTTACCAGATCTTTCTACAAGTAATTTAAACCTCACAGCAGTTAAGTCCTTTCAGTCACCTGAGATTTACACCTAGATAACTCTTCAGATACCCATTCAGTTCAGTTAACCCAAACGCACACTTTTTTTTGTATGTTAGTTTTTTTTACCCTAAATTAAAGGTCCAAATACAAAAGTTCTTCTACTTTAGTCCCAGCAGAGAAGTTCAGTCACACAGCAGTCCTTTCTCCTGGTGCCTGGAGACACCCCCACACTATCCCATGGTGTACAATCATTTAGGTGAACTAGAAATTCTCCACAGGCTCGGGTAGTCAAGGACAGGTCGGGAAGACAAGATCTCCTCACAGGCATTGCTCAAAGAAACACCCAATCCAAGTTTGCTGCGTGCGCCTGGTCGGTGCATGGTCGGGGGGGTCAGCACGGTCAGGTGTCCCTCCCGCAGGCCCACATCATCAGGGGTATCTGAATAACAAAAGACCAAAATGGTTCAGCATCTGTGTTTGGGGTCATGGGTTTTATACATTTAGGTATGTACCTGTGGAAGGTCGTCCATCCTGCCTCAAACACACTGCGCAGCAGCCACTGAAGCTAAAGTCATGCCCCCCAACACGCACTTGCTATTACATGGAGTAATGCAGATTACTTAATACCCTTCATTCAGGTGGTCAAAGCAGTACGTTGGAATGAGTTTAAGTGTGCCAAAATGTACGCCTTTGTTGTTTCAGTCTGTTGCCTCCAGAGTTATTTTTCACTCGTGGTGCACCAAGATGGATGGGAGGACATGGTGGTTGTCCCCACAGTCCGATCTGAAAAGGCAGTGCCTCTGGCCAGGATGTCTGCTTTAGCCTGTCCTGAACTTTGGTATTCCTTCGTACCCTCTGGATAGTGGCCAAGCAAATGGACTGGATAAGGGGCTTGAAATTTCAGATTTTGTTGGTGGAGGGCTTGGAAGAGGGGAATGTATTCCCTCCTATAGGGCACTGTGTCCAAAACATAGTCATTATCAAAATAAAGCTTAGTTTGCCCTTGAAAAACTGTTTCCCATCTCCACGGTGTCTGTAGGATCTTTTCCTTGATGGCATAGCTTTGAAAATCTATTATCAATCTAGGGGCATGCAGTAGGTGCTGATGACTTTGGGCCCAGAGCTCTATGGGTCTGCTCAATGTTGAGTTGGGCGGGCAGTGTCTAACTCCAATGCTGTGCGGAGGAAGGCTTCAATAAATTCCTGCAGGTTAGTCCCTTCTGTGTTCACTGGAAAGCCATATATTCTAATGCTTTTGTGCCTCGTCCGGTTTTCTGCATCCTCCTGTCGGGCCATGATCAATGACCAATTTTCTAGAATTTTCCGGAGGGCAGTCTCCAGGTCATCCACCCCATTCTCTGTGGGTGCGGCCTGCTACTTTGTGTCATCTGCCCATTGTTCTAACGAGGCCACATCTTTCTGAATCTTCTTCAGTACTTTGTTCATATCAGCTCTGAACACCAGGATCTCCTTATAAATGGTTTCTCAATAAATCCTTTTCTATGGTGTCTTCTTATGTTTGGACTACTGGTCATCAGGCAGATGTGTCATTCAGCTCTGGATCCCTCATCATGCTCTCTCTGGGCTGAACCCTGGGTTTTGTTAAGCTTCATATCTGGTAGGTATCTCCGTCTCTGGCAATATTTATGTGATTTTTGTCAAGATTGAGATTAAAAAGCAGGAGATATACAGGAGCTCTGTCTTCAGCAGCCATTCTCTCCACGGCATCACTAAAAGTCTTGTTTTCACCATAATTCTTTTCCTTTTTAAATTCAGGTTTATTGACAACATACAGGTACAGTAACACATTAGTCAGGTATAGAAAAAGGAACCAGATTTTCACATGAGTAGATAACTAAGCAATCCATTAAGTTCTAGGCTTGGTTTACAGGAGTGGAGTATAGTCCAGAAGTTTTTATACAGTCTTTAAAATTGTGCAGTAAAAGAAGGAGGATTTCATTTTCTAATCCATTTTGTTTGATATGGTACACCTTACCCTCCCCTATCCTTAAACCGCCCTCCAAATCTCCCATTTGGTCTTTCTTTGGGTATAAAGAGGAACTCATTGATTTATTTTAACGGTGAGTTCTTCAAGTTCAGAGATGTTCTGGACCACTGATATCCAATCTTGTCTCCTAAGGGGTAGGGGATTAAGCCATGATCTAGTGATGGCTTTATGAGCCGCAGTTATAAGAATCGCCCAGAGATACATGGAGTCGGTCCCTTTCATGCCCACTGGTGGGACTCCAAGTACTGCCTCCATCCACCCAAGAGGAAGATCAAGGGGATAAGATCTCTTTCATTGCGTTAGAGACCTCAGACCAATATGTCTGAAGTTTCGGGCAAGCCCCAAAAATATGAAGGTAATCCACCACCTCCTCCCCACAATCCCTCCAACGCCGAGATGGGCATTCTGGGTTCCTTTTGTTTAGTGTTTTGGGGGTAAGAAAATATCGGACCCGTATCTCCCAGGCGAATTCTTGCTATAGGGGAGACCGGGTCGTCTTTTTGGCTGTGTTGAAGATAGGGCCCCAGTCAGGGATTGGGGAGTCCAAGTTAGCCTCCTCCCGCCATCTGGTCTTTATTTTAGTTAGTGGATCATTCTTCACTATGGCAAGAGACTTATAAAGATGGGAGATCAAGCCCCTTTGGTTAGGTGCAGCTCTGGTCTTTTGAATAGATAGTAAAAAGGGGGCCGCCCTGGACGGGTCTCTATCTTTCTTTTGTAGGGAGATGATGTAAAGCTCTGACTTGTAAGAACCTGAAGTGATCTGAACTTCTCAGGCCAAATGTGTTCTTAAGGGTAATGAAGTCCAGAGCCGTGTCTCCGTGCACAAACTAGCCTAGGTGCCCCAGGCCAGCCCTACCCCACTGTGCAGGTATGGTCCAAGCGGTTTTGGGGAGTCATCAGCCCATGCCAGACTTTTCAAAGGCCAGACTAGGTTTATAATTTATACTTTTGTCACAGCCTGTGGACTGAGCGAATAGTATCCCCAACTGTATGTAGCTTAGGGGACGGGTGTCCATGGGAGACAAGGGTGTAACCAGACAATCCTCAAGGGGCAACCTCCCACCCTCTTCCTCCTCGCCTTTCTCCATGTCCCTCCAGCCTGCAGTGGAGTTCGGGTTAGCCCACTGCAGAACATTTTTCAGTTGTACTACCAGGAAATAATCCTCTAGTTCAGGGAGGGACCTATCCCCCTTGCTGCGGTGGGTTTGTAGGATTTTTAAGTTAATTTGTGGTCTTTTGTTATTCCAAATGAATTTTGAGATCATCTTATGCCAAATTTGGAAGTTTGATTTATGAATGTGCAGCGGTAAACACTGAAACAGATATAAAAAATTAGGTAACACATTCATTATTATGGAATGAATCCTAGAGTACATGGGCAGATTGATCAAGGACCACCTTTCTATGTCCTTTTTTAGGGCACCTATCAGGGGAGAATAATTTGTTTTAAATAATTTTGAGTGATGTTTGGTGATGTTTATCCCAAGGTACCTCATTCTGTCCGCAGACCAGTTCAGGGACAAGAGTGATCGTATCTCCTCAGAGGGGATAAAGAAGAAAGCTCAAGACTTCTGTTTTGGTTTTATTAAGGGAATATCCCGCATGTTTCCCAAATTCTTCTAGTATAAGCCATACCTGTTCTATGGACCAATGTGGCTGGGTGAGACACAGCAGAACATCATCTGCATACAGCAATATTATTTTTTTGAATGCCTCCGACTTCCACCCTGGTCAGCCCCCGCCTCTCCTCACGGCCTCGGCCAGGGGCTCAATATAGAGGGCAAACAGAAGGGAGACGGGGGTACCCCTGCCCAGCCCAAATCTGTTTGAGACCCCACCGTTTACCCTGACGTAGGCTTGGGGACCTGTGTATAAGGCCCTGATGGTGTCTACAAATGGTCTTGAGAATCCTCTGTGCTCCAAAACCGTGAACAGGAAGCCCCATGAGACCTTATCAAAGGCCTTTTCAGCATCCAAGCTCATCAAGCATGCTGGAGTGCAAGAGTGTTGGATCCTGTCTATCAGATTCAAGACAGTACGGACCCCATCAGGGGCCTGTTGGCCCACAATGAAACCGGATTGATCTGTGTGGATCAAGTCCGGCAGAATGGGGTTTAACCGGGAAGCAATGATCGAAGTGAAGATCTTGTAGTCGTGGTTAAGCAGGGAGATGGAGCGATAAGATTCACATCTTGTTGGATCCTTTCCTTCTTTGTGTAGAACAGTTATAGTGGCATATTGCCATGAGAGTGGTACCGACCCTCCATCAGTCCAGAAATTTGAGAAGGCCTTTAGGAGCAGAGGGGCAGTCTCTAGTCTGAGTGTCTTATAAAATTCTGCCCCAAAACTGTCCTGGCCTGGGCATTTTGATGATTTAAGGTTCTTAATTGTGGAGCCTATCTCCTGTTGTGTGATGGGCCTAGTTAACATCTGCACAGAGTCTGGCGAGAGAGTAGAAAGGGGAAGGGATCCGAGATAACCCTGTTCGTCTTGGGTGAGGGGGGGGGAAGTCTCCTCTCGGGGACCATATAGATTGGTGTAATATTAAACGAATGCCTCTGCAATCTGAGAGGCCTGTCTAACCATCTGACCTGAACGTGGGGATATTATCTTGGTTATTGTAGCCCTGGCTGCGTATTGTCTGAGCCTGAAAGCCATGAGTTTGGTGCCCCTAGGCTCCCCCTCATAATATCTTTGTTTTAGATAAAACAGGGCCTTCTCAACTTCAGCTTTCTGTAGACTGTGTAACTGATTCTTGCAAGAGGTCAGTTCTTTGCCCCAGGCCTCATCCCACTTAACTTTTTGAGCACCTTCCAGTTCCCTGATCTGTGAGAGTAGCTCTTGCTGTCTCTGTCTCATTAGTCGTTTCTTATGGGAAGCTATAGAAATTAATTTGCCCCTAAGAGGCTATAATAGTATCCCACAGAATTTGTGGGGATGTCTCATGTCTGTTATTCTCATCTAAAACCATCTTAAGGTGTTTTTGTAAGCTCATCAACTACCCCTTTATCATGGAGGAGGGAGGTGTTCAGTCTCCAATGCATGGTACATCTGGGCAACCCCAGCTTTACTTCCAGAAAGACTGGGCTATGGTCAGAAAGAATAGTCGTTCCCACCCACATGGAGGAAAAGCTAGACAGATCCCTGGAAAAAGTAAAAAACATGTCCAATCTAGAAAAAACGCAGAACCTCTGAGAGAAGCATATGTACTCTCTCCCCCTGGGGTATCTTTCTCTCCAAATGTCAACCAGACCTGTCTGTTCCAGCATCAGTTTTAGGGAACGGGCTCTAACAACATCCGGTTTCGGAATTTGGGACGTAGTATCAAGGATCCTATTCAAGACTAAATTCCAGTCCCCTCCCATTATCAACAGGCCTTTGGCCATTTCAGCCACTAAATGGAGAAGGGTCGAGTAAACCTTGGTCGTTGATCCTGGGTGATATAGACATTAACTAACGTGATCTGGGTGTCCTGAATGGTCCCAATCACCATAAGGTACCTTGCTTCAGGATCCTCCACCACCTCCTGTTGTTGAAAGTGAAGGGTCCCCGAAAGGAGAATTGCCACCCCCCTTTTTCTGCCCGTAGGCAGAGAAGAGTGGTACACCTGAGGAAAGGTCTTCAATCTGAGCTTTTCGGCTTCTAAGGGGGAAAGGTGGGTCTCCTGTAGAAAGACTGCTTCACATCTCTGGGATGCTATAAATTGTTGAATCCTCCTTCTTTTAATGGGATTTGAACAACCATTTATATTGAAAGACATGATCTTTGTAACTTGTTTAGCCATTTGTGAACAGAGTTATGTTAATTACTACTTTCCTAGACAAAACCTGACTGTACCATTGTGATTTAACCTTACGAGTACCCTGCCAAGCGTCAAACTTTTTAGTAAAAGCACATTTAAACTTTAGAACCATTATTAATACATTTAATAAAGCAACTAGAAAATAGAACTGTTGCTCTGGCCTCTTCCAACTCTGAGCCATGAGCAGAGATAGTAGGTGGCTTCTCTCGACCAGGCTGCCCAAGATCTGCTGATTTGACTTCCAAAGGATTGCTGAGTGATGGTCGTCAGCTGAAGGGTGTCTGCATGCGCAGTCCAAAGCAGGGAGCTCAGTAGTGCAACGAGTATTCCCTGTGGGCCCCTGGAGCATCCATGGGTAGTGCCCCTCTTCCATTTGTCGCTATCATCCATGCGGGCATATTCTCCTGAACTCCCCTCCCCCTTCCCACCTTGTATGAATGAATTTCAAAACAACAGCATCGCCCTTCTTCTCCCTTAGTCATGGAAATGTGTGACTTCAGCCTTTCTTGACTGCTCTCCCTCCATTTCCATAGATTGAATTCCCTGTCTTCCTAGGTTCGTAGGTCCCGAGAAAGCGTTTAGCAGCTGCCCCAAACTCTCTATGTTATCTGTGCCCAGGAAACATCCCAGAGCCCAGACACCAAGCTGCAGCTACATTCATCTACAAGTGGGGAATTCAACCCTAGGCCACTCATCTCGGCTGACGGTAGGGGTGGAAGTAGGAGGGGCGTTCTCAGTGCGGCAGCACCCGCTGGGAAACAGTGTTGAGTGAGGTGCAGGCCTCCATATTCCGACAGCCATTCCCAGTGTAGGAGACTGAGTGGACAGGAAGAGAACAAGCCCTGTGCCCGCCGCTACAACTCAAGTGCTACAACTCAGCACCCCCCACCCCACGAACCTCTGAGGGCTGACCAAGTCAAGACAGAGCAGCACAGCGAGTGGATCCAAGCCTATTAACAATGGCCAGTCACCCAGGTTAAAGTCTGACTTAATCTAAAGGCGACAGTAATCAGCCTGACCCCTCATCCATACAGGCACCCTTCCCTTCCCCGACCCCAGAGGCACAGACCAGGAGGGGGCGGAATGAAGTTCAGCGCATTCCAAGTGACCACAGGAATAGCGTGGCATTAAATGCATGCCAGTCATGTCCGCTAACTCACCAGGCACCACGAGGTATAAGAAGGCAGTCGGATGGAGCGAATCCTCACCATCCCCCGAGGGTCGATCCAGTGGACCGCTTCGTGTTACAGTGTAAGGGAGGTTCAGGCAACCCATCAGAAGGCCAGGAGATAGCGAGGGCACAAGTAAAGGAAACACGAGGGCAGCCTGTCATAATAGGTTGATGGGCCTCGCAAGGGTCCTTTTTAAGTGTTTGGGACCAAATATGAGCCTGCCACCATAACAGCAATCAAGCCCTCAGAAGGGGTGCACAAGATATTAAGTGCCAATCCCACCTCCTCCCTCCACAAACCCCTAAGGGCTGCTATGGCTGAAGTCAGTTACTACTTCTAAGTATTTTAAATGTAACTATGGTATCTAGGTAAACAAATAAGGCCTAGGCTATTCCTACAAATCCCAAGTCTATTAGAAGAACATTAATCTTCCAAGTCCACATGGGCACAGTTCACGTTGAGGCAAAGCATCCAGTATACTTTAATTAGTTGTAGGCCAATGCAGTGATGTGAACTTAGCTTTTGTGGTCACCCAGCTGCTTATTCCATGCGGGATGGGCAACAGGTATGACAAGGGGGGGGTCAACAGTACTTACTGCAGCCTTTTCAAGTGTTCGGCTCCAATTTGCTTGGGGGGGGGTGCCCAGGGAACAAGATGGGTCCGAGAGTCGGGAAGTGACTAGATCACAGGGTAAAGGGAGCCAAGGGCGGGCCGCCAGACAAAAAAGTGAGCAAGCCTCAAGGAGATCCTCTTCATGTATCTGGAGACCGAGAGGGGCCTGCCTTATAGACGTCGTCAACCTCATCTACTGTCTGCAAGTGGGAGGCTCCTCTATTCAGCAATGTTGGGTCCCCAAGTTTCCGGAGCATGGTGCCGATTTCTGCTCTAAGGGAGGTCTGCGGGATCCAGAGTGTGGAACCTTGCTTGGTCAGTCCCTTCTGCGCTACTGACCAAGCGGATGCCAGCAGGTCTCTTTCCAACTTCTCCTTGAGCGGGGGGGGGGTGCTGATTCCAAGCTCCTCGAGGAATGGTGCAGCCGCCAGTAGATCCCTAAAGATTTTTGTGCCCTGCGCCGTAGTTATTTTAATCCTTGCTGGATACAGGGTTTGTGCTTTAATATTCTTTGCCTTCAGTTGCTTTATTATGGGCCAGATCATTCTGCGCGCCTCCTGTACTCCTGAAGTATGATCATTATCGATCGCGATCTTGTGGCCAGAAAATGACAGGGGGCCCTGCTTCCAGGCTCAGCGTAACAACTCCTCTTTACTGATGTAGGAGGTTAAACGGGCTATGAAGGACCTAGGCCTTGCTTCAGGGTTACAGGGCCTAGGACACAGTGATCGATGGGCCCGATCCATCCTCAGATCAAAATCATCTGGGAGGGCAAGGGATTTTCTGAGGAGATCTTGGAGAAATATGATAGTGCCTGAGGTCTTATCCTCTAAGCCTTCCAGGACCCCGTATATCCTCACATTTTGTCTTCTGCTTCTTCCTTCCAAGTTGTCTAGGCGGTGTGTGAGATCTCGGTCCCTTGCCAGTAGATATAGGAGCAGCCTGTCACGCCTGTCTGCTTGCTCTGAGACTGTTGTAAGGCACATTTCCATTTGTTCGGCCTTATGATCAGTGCGATCAAAGTCTGCCCTCAACTCGGAGAGGGTCTGGTCGATTTTTGTGACTGTGCGGGCTGTTTGGAGAATTGTTTCGGCCAGGTCATCCTGCGGTAAGCCTCCATGCGGGGCCTGTTTTCCTTCAGAGGTTTCCCACTCCTCAGAGGTTTCCGATCCTTCTGTCTGCAACATTTCTTTGAGCTTCTGAGCAGGGGTTAGGTGGAGTTTCCCCGGTTTATTGTGACGTTGTTTGGCCAAAGATGCCATTATTGAGTGGGCGATTAAATCGGATTGTAGACGGTGGGGAGCGGAGCACCCAGACTAAGCTGCCAACACGGACGCTGACATCACCGGAGGTCCTTCACCATAATTCTTGATCTTCTAAGAATATCTTCACCATTGATTCACACTAGTGGATCTGAGCCAGAGGCGCTAGGACCCAACAGGAGGCAGAACTTTCTAGAGAGCTGGCACATACATAAGCAGTGCATGTGCACAGCTCTGTGAGTGAGCACATGCGGCTGCCAGGTTATGTCTGCACCAGCCCCCCTATCTGCCTCAATACCTTTTTTGCCGAGGAGGTACAGCATAACCTAACAAGTACCTGTGCACTTAACCTAAGGGCATACAGTAGCTCTGGTGGCCCATTTAAAAAGGGCAACCAAATTCAGTAACAGTTTCTTCACAGAGCAAACCAAGCATAAAGGGGTGAGGACCAACACAACCATACTGGAATGAGACAAGAGGATGGAGGGCCGGTATGTGAATCAATAGTGAAGATATTCTTAGAAAGTGAAGAATTTTTTATTTTTATTTTACCAGGAGAGACACACTAAGCTGAAAGCTTGTTTACAGGTGCGACCTGGGAGCACAAGGAAGTTAAGTGACTTGCTCAGGGTCACACAGTATGCAAGTGGGGGCTGTGGGATTCAAACCCAGGTCTCCAGGTTTGCAGCTCAGAGCCTTAAATCACTGTGCTATACTGCCTTGTGGTTAGTATGACATTTTCATATCTTCCAAGACTCAGTCTTCACCACTGAGTCCCACAGATGGGTCACAGTACCAAGCTCAGACAAAGTCCCCTGGACTAGGGTGACAGGAGCGGAGAGTTCACTCAGGACAGTAATCTATTCAGGATTGTCCTGCCAAAGATGGCATGCTTCCCGGCATGGACATCCAGGGCATAGTATTTATTAAAAGTGTGCCCTGTACTCCAAGTTGCAGCTCTGCGTATATTTCCAATAGGAACTAGCGTGAAACTCTGCCAGGGACATGGCAACCACTCTGCTGGAATGGACACAGACTTGGCCCTCCAATTTAACCTGAGCCATGGCATAGCAGTGGCACAGACAAATTATAATCCAGGCAGAAATTCACTTGATTGTAACAGGCTGTCCCTTCTAATTAGGACTGAAGGAGACAAAGAGCTGTTTGGATTGTCTGAAGTCCTTGGCTCTGTCTAGATAAAACCTCAGGACGCACTTAATATCCAGTGAGTGAAACGTTTGCTCTCTCATTCTGGAAGTTGGCAAAGTAAGTAGGCAGGACAAGGGGATGGTTAAGATGGAATGGACACCACTTTTGGTAGAAACGTAGGGTGTGTGAAGAACTACCTTGCCCTTATGGAAAACAGTATTCGGAAGATCTGTGATCAAAGCATGAATTTCAGACACTCTGGAAGCAGAGGTAATGGCCACTCGAAATGCCGCTATCCAAGTTAAACATTTTAAGTCCCACATCACAAGAAGCTCAAAGGGCTTGTGAGTGAGTATGTCTAGCATAAGACTGATATCCCATGCAGCTATTGGCTTGCATGAAAATGTCCTTGAGGAATCCCTTGAAAAGTGGCAGCTGTGCCAGGTTGAGAGTACCGATGGGCTTGCGGTATGCATATAAAGCACACAGATGAACCTTTACTGTGGAATACTGTAGGTTAGCATCAGAAAGGGCCAGCAGATACTCCAGAACCTTGTCAGGTGGGCACACAAAGGGGTCTGTGCGGGTTTTGCAACATCAGATGGAAAATCTTTCCCATTTGGCTGTGTAAGTCTTCTTAGTGGAAGCTTTACATGAAGCCAAAAGTATTTTAAACACCTTCTGAGATACCTTGTACCAGTTTACTTCTATCTCTTCAGGAATAAGGCCTGAAGGTGAAGGGAGCGCAGGTTTGGATGGACCAGGTGATCCTCAGACAGTATGACCATCCTGAATGGAAGAATCCTTGGTCTGTTGGCTGAAAGTCTGTTCAACAGAGGAAACCAAATCTACCAGGGGGTCACCAGTATCATCTTGCCCCCTTGCACCTCCAACTTGAGCAGTACCCTCTGCGTGAGACAGACCAGACGGAATGCATAGAAACATAGAATTTGACGGCAGATAAAGACTGCTTGGCCCACCCAGTCTGCCCATTTCCCTACCTACTGGATAAGCTGCAGATCCTAGTTAACCAGCAGCCTACTTCTTCCTACCCCCAACCCCTAGAATGGCCTTATGACTGTCCCATGCATGCTTGAATTCCACCATTGTTTTTGACTCCACAACCTCCTCCAGAAGGCCGTTCCATGCATCCACAACCCTCTCTGTGAAAAAATACTTCCTTAAATTACCTCTGAGCCCCCTCTATCTTCAAATTGTGCCCCCTTGTTCTTGCACACCTCTTTCTTTGAAAGATGCTACCCTCTTGGACTTTGTTGATGCCCTTGAGGTACTTGAAAGTTTCTATCATGTCCCCCCTCTCCCTCCTTTCCTCGAGGCTATACATATTAAGCTCCTTTAGTCTCTCTTCATATATCTTCCGGTGCAGACCCTGCACCATTTTAGTTGCCCTCCTCTGGACAGCTTCCATCCTGTCTATATCTTTGCTGAGATTGGGTCTCCAGAACTGCACGCAGTACTCCAGATGGGGTCTGACCAGCTGTCTGTACAGAGGGATAATAACTTCCCGTTTTCTACTGGTGATGCCTCTCTCTATGCATCCCAGTATACCCTCAGCCCTCCTTGCTGACCTCTCATATTGCTTGCTCACCTTTAGGTCATCTGATATGACTACCCCCAGGTCCCTTTCCATTTTTGTTGTTGTTAGTATCTCTCCCCCCCCCCCATTGTGTACTCTTCCCCTGGGTTTTTGTTTCCCAGGTGCATTACCTTGCACTTCTTAGCATTGAATCTAAGCTGCCATACATTTGACCATTCCTCTAACCTTGCCAAGTCCCTTCTCATCCTTTCCACCCCACTTTGTGCATCAACTCTGTTGAACCGTTCTGTTGTACAGAAACCGATTCTGCCATTGGAGTCCAAATACATTCTAATAGAAAGTCCCATCTTCTGGATTTCTGGAGCAGAATCGAGGTAGCCTGACATTGAGTGGGGACACAAAAAAGTCCACATCTGGGGTACCCCACTCATGGAAGGGCGATCTCATGATGTATGGAGCTAGTGATCACTTGTGAGGACTGGCCTCTGTTTGACTGAGTTCATCTGCCAGAGTGTTCTGGACTCCTGGCAGGTAAGATTGCTTGGAGCAGAAACCCCTGTTCCAGGTACCATACCCACACTCTAACTGCCTCCCTGCAAAGAGGATAAGTGTGTGCTGTGCTCTTCCCTGTTTGTTGCTGTAGTACATTACAGACTTGTCTGTCTGGAGGACCATCTTGTGGATGACTAGGTCCATTAGGGCTCTCAGATTGTGCAAAACAGCATTCATCTCCATTTCACAGATGGGGAGATGAGTCTCTGACAGATCCCAAACGCACACTGTTTGAAGACTCTAAAGTGCCCCCCCCCCACCCCAGCAGGGAGGCATCCGTGGTGAGTGTCATATGAGGCTCCGGTTGGGAGAAGGGGCAACCCTCAAGGAGACTGCCCTCCACTGACCACCATGTAAGAGAGAGAGAGAGAGAGAACCAGAGGACTGGTCACCTGAATGGGCTTAAGTCTGAGGGTGTTTAATGTCTGTGACCACTGTCACTGAGCACCCACGGAGTTGTTCTCATGTGCAGATATGCCAGAGGCACTCTGAACACTGAGGAGACTATCAGATTCAACATGTGCTGCATGGGGTGGACTTACGCAGTCTTGTGCTCCATGATGTAGCACGCCATCTGCTGAACTGCACATAGTCTGCTCTCTGGAAGGAAAGTGCAGGCCCAGTTTGTGTCCAGAAGAGTTCCTATGAACAGCAGTCGCTGTGAGGGCTGGAGCGGAGACTTTGAGGTTCAGCAAGACCCACAATGAAATAAGAAATTGACAGACAGTGGTTACTGCAAGTTTTGTCTCTTGTCTGGACAGACTTGAGATTAGTCAGTCATACAAGTACAGAAAAGTACACATTTCCGCAGCTGTTCGAGTGCTGCGTAGAACTTTGTAAAGACTCATGACACTGAGGAAAGCCCAAAGAGCAGGACTCTGAACTGGTACTCCTGCCTCAGCACTATGGAACAGAGGTATCTGTGGTGGCTGGAATGTACCAGTATGTGCTGGTATGCATCCTGTATATCCAGGGATGCTAACCAATCCTGAGTCTTCAGAAAGGGTAGCAGAGAACCCAGAGAAATAATTATGAATTTTTCTTGATCCATACATCTGTTCAGCTTTTAAGGTCGAGAATGGGGCACATGCCTCCTAATTTCTTTGAAACTAGGAAGTAGTGGGAGTAGAATCCTGTGTTCTGTTCTGACTCTGGCATTATTTCCACTGCCTTGTTGCTCAGAAGGTCTGTAATTTATTGCGCCAGAAGCTCTGACTTATGAGCTGACAAAGAGAATAGCTTTCTGGGGGATACTCCGGAAGGATTTCTGTAAAACCTGGAAATTATCCCTCTCGGATGGTCCTGAGGACCCATTTGTCCATCGTAATGGACTCACATTGATGGTAAAACTAGGTCAAGCCCCCCTCAATACTGGGAAGGAGAGGTCCGCCTCGGGCAACTGAGGCAAGACTGGGACCGGAGCTTCAGACAGTGGCACCAGGTGCTTTTGGCACCTATGCCTTTGGATGCACCTTCTTCGGAGGCTGGGGAGGCTGACTTTTGTTTTGAGCTCTCCTGTCTTTGCCAGGAAAGGACTGCTTGTTTTGAAAAGAACCACTCCCCTTGCCATTCTGAGAGTTAAAAGGAGCTGGTCTGGAAGTGTTAAGGGTCATTCTAGTTTCATTTGATGCCTTAAGAGACTGTTCCATCTGCTGTCCGAACAGGCAAGTTCCATAACCAGGAACAGTCATAGCCTGTTGCTGGACATCATGGGTGAAGTCAGAAATCTGCAGCCAGGAATGCCATCTGATGCAAATGCTTACCACAGCGGAGTGGGAGGCAGTGTCAAAGGCATCCATGGAGGCTTTAAGCTGGTGACTGTTGTACTAAATATCTTGCCTGACAGTCTGCAGAATATCTTTTTAACATCTGATTCTGGCAGAGACTTCAGCTTGCTCCAAAGGGTATAGTCATACTGGGAAAACACCCATGGTAGCTTGTAATCCTCATGCCCAGGGAAGCCGAAGTGTAGGCTCACTTGCCCATAGTGTCAATCCTGTGTGACTGACGGTTAATGGGGTGTGCAGTGACTTCTTTAGACATAAAAGCCTTATTCTCAGTGAGAAAGACACTTGCATCAGCTATGGGTATAGTGACATACACTGGCTTATCTTTAGGAGCAGTGTATTTTTTGTCTGCCTGCTTGGGGACAGTGGCCACCAAAGCAGGTCTGTGCCAAACTGCATCAGATAAGGTCTCAAATGCTGGGGAGCTAGGAAGAACTAAACTGACCAGCATATTAGACACATTTAGGAAATCCATTTGGAGGCACTTACCTTGGTCACTGGCTGCTGTCTTGAAATCCAATGCCAAGAGCACATTTCTGAGCACAGCCTGAAAAGAGAGATCCTCCTGAGACACAGAAACTGGGTCTGAGGTCTCTAGACTGTAGAAAGAGGCATTGCCACCTTAAGAAATTTTGAGGTCAACGTCAGACTTGTTCCCCTCTACAAAACTCCGGTTTTATGTTGGCTCACGCATGCGCGCCAGCCAACATATTGCATTAGTAGCAGATTTAGAGGTGTGGTCACTGTGGGCGAATGCAGGGCATACATTATTTTATATTTTTTTTTATTTAGTTATTTAACCAGGAGTAGCATACTAAGCTGAAAGCTTTTTTTACAGGTGCGACCTGGGAGCACAGGGAAGTTAAGTGACTTGCTCAGGGTCACACAGTATGCAAGTAGAAGCTGTGGGATTCAAACCTAGGTCAGGTCTGCTGGATGTCACCAGATTTGCAGCTCATAGCCTTAAACCACTGTGCTATACTGCCTCCCTACCCTAGCAGGTGCGTCCCTCATTCCCCAATAAGATATCATGCAGGCGCCACACCAGCAATACGTAAACTGGCCACCAGATCAAAGAAAGGGTCCGCTGCAATGAGAGCCGCCAAGCTCCTCATGCAGTGTGCCTTTTCTGGTGAAGCAGTTTACAAAACATGGTGGCACGCAGCTGCTTCATTTGCCAATGGGAAAGCCCACTCCCCGTCAGCATGATGTTCTCCCCTCCCATCCCAAGTGTGTGCTGAGGGGGTGCTCAATCACCCTCGGCATCATGGGCCCCCCCAACAGTCTTTCCTTACCAACGCGGGCCCCAATTCCCGTCGGCTTCAGTCCCCCCTGTCAAGTTTAGTTTGCTGATGGGGGAGCCCACTCCCCGTCAGCATAATGTCCCCAGCCCCCATATGTGCTGTGTGCCGAGGGGGTGCCCAATTCCCCTCGGCATCATGCGTGCCCCCCACCCATTTCTGTGCCAACAGGGGGCCCAATCCCCATCGGCTGCAGTCCTCCTCCCCGTTATGTAGGTGGTACACTGGGAGCCCACCCCAGTGTACCAAACAACTGTAAAAAAAGAAAACTAACCCTCATCTTTTTTTTTCCATCCTGTAAAAGAAGAAAACAGTCCTTCGCAGTCTCTTCTGCCACCTCCCCGACCTGAGCCCACCCTCTGCGTACCCTACCTCCCCACACACACCCCCACCCCATACTTGCATCCGGAGTCCTGTGTGACGATCTTCGGTGGACCGGGAACACGTCTGCACTCTTCAAAGCTAACCGCGAACTGAAGAAATGCCGGTAAGCTGTATAATGGCATAAATAGGGTTTTTTCAACTTTGGTGCATATCTCGGCCATTTTGGGGAATTTTGGCAAAACAGTTTCAACATGGAGTTATTGGGACGCCTCCTCACGAATTGAGTCACTGTCATGGCATTATTCGGTCTCAAAAAGTGATTTTGTGGTCACTGCACGGAATCACCTTTCAGGACTGATTAATGAAACAACAGTGCCACTGTTCATGACGGGTGCTCTCAAAAAGCCTATGTTGCAAATTTGGTGGAAAAAATCTAAAAACTGGCTGTTTTACGAGCATACATTGTGCAGTTTCCAAGCACACTCGTAACTTTGTGAATTTGTAATATTTTCACTCCAAATTTTCAAAATTACCATTTTACCACACCTCCTTATGAACAATACAGCTGTCATTTTACATATCCTGGCCGAATGTGTTTTTGCATGTCTGGCACAGAATACTGCACTCAAACCTCCAGTGACGGTACAATAAATCATACCATAGTACTGTTTTGTTTCACACAAAGATACCAGGTTTATTCCAAAGTAACAAAGATGGTCTGAGTTTAACACAGCAATCTAATAACAAATCCTCCAGTGCTTCGCTAATTAAGGCTTCATCAGGGGGATGGCCTTTGGTTTGATTAGTTGCTCCTTTTATACCCATAGAAACTCAGAAAACATGACATCACATATTGACAGCCAATCAAATTACTTAACATTAGAAAATGCTTATTACTGGCTTAAAAAAGCAAAAATGGAAAAACTAAATACACAGGAGGTTTGAGGGACCTCCTGGCTCTGAAGTGCAGGTGAACTGTTTATTTTGTTCCCCTCTACACCCTCCTCAGAAGGGAGGCAGAAGAGGGGTTGGGGTCGCAGGCCCAACAATCAAGATCATGGCTGCAGCAACACGTGACCCTGACCCAAAAGGACGAGGGGATAGTGCCTAGGGTGGCACCGGAGCTGGAACAAAGGAGGTGCCAGGCACAGAGGGCAGTGCTGGAACCAGCACCAAATCTGGCACCAGACCAGGCCCCAAGGGCTTAAATCTGGTGTCAGACACAGCATCAGAACTGGCACTGATGACCCAGATGGCACCAAAGTGACATGCAATAGCACCATGGTCAGCTCCACTCCAATGGGGACAGGGGTGGGCCACTAGTGGGACAGACTTCAGCACTGCCGCACCCAACATGGACCCTGAGGCTGTTGCTGGAGATTAACACACTATCTGGCCTGACAGTACCGCCCAGGTATACAGGTTCCACTGATCCCAAAGGGCTAGGGACTGGTTCCACTAGTGGTACCACCCGAGCTAGACGCTGCACCCACTGCTCCAAAAGAGCTGCCCAGTGGTGGAACTGCCCACCGGAGTCCCCACTTAGATACCGAGAGGGGCTCCAGGCCCGAGATAATGATCTCCCAGAGTCTGAGGCCCTCAGTGACATCAAAGGTGACACTGACAGTCTCAGACTCCAAGAAACTGAGTGTCTCATGGCAGACCTCTGAGAAACTGAGCATCTTGTGGCAGACCTCGCAGAGGATGACCTCGACTGGCGCCATTTTTTCCTCTTTTGACGGGAAGAGGAACAAGTCAAGGCTCAGCGGTGCCTGGACCTAGACAAACAGCATGTACAAAACCACAACCCCATTTTTTTGTGCTTGTGGGAGGACTGTCCTTCCTCCTGGGCGCCGGACTGCCTATAGTCAGAACCTTTCTGTGGAGGGGAAAGTGGACTGGACACTTCCCTGCTATATGAGCAGCCTGCCTCTTCAGGCTCCCTACCTCTCTCCATGGCCTTTGACAGCTGATGCTTGGTAGGGCTGACAAAAACCTAAGATCATTTTGTGACAAAATACACTAAACAGACACACACACACAAAAAAACCCTCTAGCTTTAAACACTAAAACTGAGAGAACTGAAAGCTGCTGTCATATATAGGTGAGGTTCGGACTCCTGGAGGAAAAGTGACAAAACTCTGATGCACACTCAATGGTGGGGAAAAAAGGAACTGAGGTAGTTGGGGGCTGGTGCTGACATAATCAGGTGGCCACGTGTGCTCACGGAGCCACACATGTGTGCTGCTTACCTCGGCACCAGCCCTCTGCAAAGTTCTGGTTCTCGCTGGGTCCTAGCACTTCCAGCTCAGACCCACTAGTAGAAATCAATGGTGAAGACTGATTCTTAAAAGATCTAACCCCTATTAAGACATGAGTAATCCCAAATTCCACTTGTGCTCACTAAAAATTAACAGACTCACCAACCCATTTAAACAATCTAAAATATTCTTTCAAATAAAAAGAACAAAGCCAAATCTTCTTTACATGCAAGAGATACAACTTGCCAAACCTGAGCTTGATAAACTAAAGTAAGAGGCAGTATAGCGCAGTGGTCTAAGGCTCTGAGCTGCAAATTTGGTGACATCCAGCAGACCAGACCTGGGTTTGAATCCCACAGCTTCCACTTGCATACTGTGTGACCCTGAGCAAGTCACTTAACCTCCTTGTGCTCCCAGGTCGCTCCTGTAAAAAAGCTTTCAGCTTAGTGTGCTATACCTGGTTAAACAACTAAATAAAATAAAAAAACTGGCAAAGTCTGGCTTTTCTGCCATGTATTCCTCCACCTATAAAGATGGTAGGAGGAAAGGAGTGGCCGTCCTTGTGCCCAGGCACACTTCTTTCCAAGGACAACAGTCCTGGTGGGACCCAGAAGGATGCTTAGTAATAGTACATGGAAACCTCCATGGTATGGAGGTCAATCTAGCAAACCTATAGTTGCCCCTACTATTAAGAAACTTCTAGATCAGATAGTAACTCAAATCAAGAGGGTCCTCCTGCTGGTGGGTGATTTTAGTATCACTCTAAACCCCAATTGGGACACCTCTAATCCAAGGTTCATGAGAGAACCTGTCCCTCACAAATTTTTCCATCGCTTTGTTCAAGAGGTTGGCTGGGCAGAAACATGGCGGTTTGTCCACCCCCTGCACTAGAAATTTCTCCTACTGCATGGCACCTGTTCTCAGATTGAGCAACGCTATACGCAGACAGAACATTTAACTAATCTTGCTGACTGTAAAATAGAAAATATAATACACTCTGACTGTACCTCAGTGCAGAGCTACTGGGACTTGGGCCTAGAGAGGAGGAATACCTGGTGGCAATTTAACCTGTATTATCTAAATTCCCAAGAGTTTCACACGTTTCTCCAGGACAAAACTGAAGAAATAGTCCGTGATAATGCTGGCACAACTGTCTCATAGGCTCTTTGTTGGGACACTGTGAAGGCAGTCTTTAGGGGACAAACTGTAAAATATACCTCTACCCAAAACAATAGAAAAGACAAGAACGCCAACAAGAGCTGGAAGATACCCTTCATTTTCTCCAAATGGCATAACAGCAAGGTGACACTTCAGTGACCCTTCAGATAGCAACGGTAAAGGCAGAATTCTATGCCCTGTGCCTTCAACAAACAGAAATCTCTCTCTCACATTTTAGAGAGAAAAATAGTATGAAATAGAGGCTAGGGTCTCCAACTTATTAGCTTAAAAGCTGTGAAAACAATAGTTTGTCTACTATCCCAGCTTTAATACACTCCACCACAGGTGTCAGACACACAAGGCAACATGACATAGACACATAGGATTTGACAGCAGATAAGGACCAATTGGCCCACCCAGTCTGCCCATTTCCCTCCCTAATGGATAAGCTGCAGATCCTAGCTAAAGGAGCTAGGAAATGATTTCTGCATATTTAACTGCCCTTCCATCTTCCTTTCCATGCCACTTCTGTATTCTGATATGGTTCAATGATTTTTTGATAAATAAATAGTGTAGCTTTGGGGTGCCCTCTGATCTACATTGAGTTGCACTCTCCTCACCAGCTATTGCACTTGATTTTCATATCTCTAAGACATTCTATGACATCACAGACTCCCATTCCATGCTATTCATCTGAATGGCCTGGAAAGGAGTTTGTGATGTCACAGAATGTTCAGGCAGTATGAAAACAGACAGCAGCAACTGCTGAGCAGAGATAGATTCAGGCTAGTTACAAAAGCAACAAAATTAACTTATTAGTTTCACAAAAATGGTCAAAAGTATATTAGAATGCTGGGTGTACAATAAAAGAACAAATGGAGAGCAACTAGAGTTGTAAAACCTATTTCCTATCACCTTTAACCAACAGCCTACTTCTTCATACCCCCACGCCCTAGAATTGCCTTATGACTGTCCCATACATTCTTGAATTCCACCACTGTTTTTGACTCCATAACCTCCTCAGGAAGTCCATTCCATGCATCCACAGCCCTCTCTGTGAAAAAATACTTCCTTACATTACCTCTGAGCCGCCCCCCCATCTTCAAATTGCACGCCCTTGTTCTTGCACACCTCTTTTTCTGAAAGATGCTACCCTCTTGGACTTTGTTGATTCCCTTGAAGTACTTGAAAGTTTCTATCATGTCCCCCCTCTCCCTCCTTTCCTCAAGGCTATACATATTAAGCTCCTTAAGTCTCTCTTCATATGTCTTCCGGTGCAGACCCTGCACTATTTTAGTTGCCCTCCTCTGGACTGCCTCCATCCTGTCTATGTCTTAGCAGAGATTGGGTCTCCAGAACTGCATGCAGTACTCCAGATGGTGCTTCACCAGCTGTCTGTACAGAGGGATAACAACTTCCTGTTTTCTACTGGTGATGCCTCTCCCTATGCATCCCAGTATCTCCCCAGCTCTCCTTGCTGCCCTCTCACATTGCTTGCCCATCTTTAGGTCATCTGATATGACTACCCCCAGGTCCCTTTCCATTTTTGTTGTTGTTAATATCTCACCCCCCATTGTGTACTCTTCCCCTGGGTTTTTGTTTCCCAGGTGCATTATTTTGCACTTCTTAGCATTGAATCTAAGCTGCCATACATTTGACCATTTCTACAACCTTGCAAAGTCCCTTCTCATCTTTTCCACCCCACCTTCCGTATCAACTCTGTGGCAGATCTTTGTGTCGTCTGCAAAGAGACATACTTTTCCTTCCAGTCCTTCTGCAATGTCGCTTATAAAGACATAGAAGAGGACCGGTCCTAGTACTGAACCCTGCAATACCCTACTAGTAAAGCACAGTTATGTAAGAACTTAACGTAACAGTAGATCTTCGAGAACAGCTCTTGCTGCAGGTTACACCATTAGAACTGAAGTCGGCAGGCGCCAGGACCCCACGGAAATTTTCTAGCTAGCAGTATTCAGCAGGAACCTCCTCCGACGTCGGCCCCGCCCCCGACATCAGGTGTAGTACATAAGAGGGCGGTCCCCCAAAATCCCCAGTTCTCCCGCTGGAGACTCCTGGCCGCTGGATGACATCAGAAGAGGAGACTGAGGATCCGCCATCAAATGGTAATCAGAAAGAGTCTGTGAACGCCTTGTCCTAGGAGAAGGATGTTGGAACCAGAATCTACCTCCAGTGGGGATGGTGGGAGGGAACGTACCTGCTGCAAGAGCTATTCTCGAAGATCTACTGTTACAGTAAGTTCTTACGTAACTGTACTATCTTACTTCAAGAAACAGCTCTTGCAGCAGGTTACACCATTAGGACTGATTCCCAAGCAATCCTGGAAATCCCACACCATTGGGAGGAGGGAAGGCAGAAATCCTTGAATGACATCGAGCCTAGGACAGAAGTCCCTGAAGGACTGCTAGACCAAAACCTGCTCTTCGCCTCGATACAATGTCCAGACTGTAATGCCTGATGAAAGTGTGTACAGAGCTCCAAGTAGCTGCAGCACAAATAGCTGAGGTGGATACGTTCTTTAAAGCCCGCAAAAGAGGTAGCCACCCCTCTGGTGGAATGACCCTTAACCGCGCCCATTAAGGGTTTGTTGCACTTCTGGTAACAGAACGTAATACACTGGATGAGTCACCTGGACAGCGACTGTTTTGAAACAGGAGCTCCCATCATCCTGTGGGCAAAGGAGACAGAAAGTTGGTCCGACATTCGGTGGTGTTTGGTTCTGGTCAGGTAGTATCTGAGACACCTATGCACATCTAAAGTGTGCAGAAGGGCTTCTCCTCGATTAGTGTACTTAGGGACATACACTGGTAGATCGATATCCTGATTAAGGGTGAGAGCTGAGACCACCTTAGGCAGAAATTTAGGATTAGTCTGGAGGGATACCCTGTCTTGGTGAAAAACCAAATAAGGCTCTTTGCACATAAGTGCATGGAGTTCAGAAATTCTTCTGGCCGAGGTGACGGCAACTAAAAACAGCGTCTCCCAAGAGAGAAGACGTAGCTTGCAATCCACGGCTGGCTCAAAAGGTCGCAGCGTGAGCTGCTCCAGGACAAAGGGTAGATCCCATGGTGGAATTGGATCCTTAATCAGGGGCCTAAGGTGGAGGACACCCCCCTCAGGAAGGCACGTTTCGTGTCCAATTGAGCTATAGTGCGTTGGCCTATAGGGACGTGATAGGCTGAGATGGCACAGAGGTTTACCTTAATCGAGGAGTAAGCCAAGCCTGACTGGAAAAGGGACAGTAGGTAGTCCAAAACCAACTTCTCTGGACAATCCAAAGGCGAAAAACCACGTGCTTGAACCCATAAGCAAAACCTGCGCCACTTCATGGCGTAGGTCGCATGAGTAGCCGGTTTCCTAGCAGCAGCATGAATGTCTACTACCTCTTGCGAGACCCCGTGTCGCATTATGGCTATGTCTCTAGGAGCCAAGCGTGCAGGTTCAGGGAACGTTAGTCCAGGTGAACCAAGGAACCCGCCTCCCCAGACAGCAAGCGGGAGCTGATTGGCAGCGGCACTGGAGGTTCCCGGGACAGCTGATGCAAAAGAGGGAACCAGATCTGCCTGGACCAAAACGGCGTGATAATTATCAGTGTCGCTTGCTCTCTGTGAAGTTTCAGGAGAACCCTCTGGATCAACGGAACATGGGGAAAGGCATAGAGGGACAATGCGTCTTGCCAGAAAACAGCAGGCCCTGGATCTAGCGAGCAAAAATTGGGCAGTTTTACGTTGGATGGGGACGCGCAAAAGTCCAATTCTGAAGTACCCCATCTGTGAAACAGATCCTCTGCTACCTCCTGAAGCAGTTCCCATTCGTGGACTCTGGCCTGAAAGTGACTCAGGCCGTCTGCGATGACACTGTCCACTCTTGGAACATGAACGGCAATGAGGTTTCTGCCATGCTGCAAGACCCAATCCCACACCCTCACGGCCTCTTAGGCAAAGCGGGTAGGAATGGGTGCCTCCTTGTTTGTTGAGGTAGTACATCACCGCGGAATTGTCTGTTTGTAAGAGAAGTGTATCCGTTGGGATCTCCGACTGGAAGGCCTGCAGGGCGTAAAGAACTGCCCTCATTTCCAGGATATTTATGTGGAAATGAGTCTCTTGGTCTGTCCACAGGCCCCGAGACCGAACACAGTCAAGGTGTGCTCCCCAACCCAGCCCTGAGGCGTCCATGGAGAGTGTCACAGTTGAAGACGGTGCAATGAAGGGGACTCCTGCCGAAAGATTCCTCGAATCTAGCCACCATTGCCAATCTCGGACTACGGCCTTCGTGATCCAGATTGGATGCTGCAGATGGTCTTGCTTTTGATCCCATTGGACCCTAACATTCACTGGGTTACCCGCATGTGGAGACGGGCTAGCAGGACTGTTGCAATAGCCGCAACCATGTGTCCGGGCAGGTGAAGGACCAGTCTGGCAGGAACGGTCTTCTTCACCGAAATGTCCCTGAGGAGGGACCTGATGTGTTCCGCTCTGTCCAGGGGGAGAAAAGCTTTCCCCTGGATGGTGTCCAGAACTGCACCTATGAATTGCAGAGTCTGGGACAGAACCAGGCGTGACTTCTCGTGATTGATGATGATGCCAAACGTCTTGAACAGAGACTGAGTGCAGTGAATAGCGGACATCAGGGCCTCCCGGGAGGGCGCCATGAGAAGCCAGTCGTCCAGGTAAGGGAACACGTAGTGGCCTTGTCTCTTCAGAGATGCTGCTACGACCGCCATGCACTTCGAAAACACCCGAGGTGCTGATGACAGTACGATGGGAAGGGCTCAGAACTGATAATGGCGACCCTGTAATTCAAAGCGCAGAAACTTCCTGTGCGCTTGGGCAATAGATATATGCAGCTAGGCGTCCTGCATGTCCATGGACTCTAGGAAGGCGTCCTGCTTGAGCATGGGACTCAGACCTGGGAGAGTCACCATACGGAAGTGTTTGTACAGGACCGAGTCGTTGAGGTCGCTGAGGTCCAGTATCGGATGAAGGTCCCCTGTTTTCTTTGGAACCAGAAAGAAGTGAGAATAATATCCTAGGCCCCTCTGGTTCCATGGTACGTACTCTATAGCTTCTTTTTCCAGAAGCGCGAGCACCTCCTGCTGTATGAGCAGGGCATGCTGACCCAAGTAACGGGAGAGCAGGGGAGGTCTTACCGGAGGGTGGTCGAGAAACTCTATGAAATGGCCTTTCTCGACCAACTGAAGAACCCACCTGTCAGTGGTGATTGACTGCCACCCTGAAAAGTGGCGAGCGATGCGACCCCCGACCTTTTGTGCCCGTTGATCCGGAGGAGGGGCGGGGCCAGGAAGGAGTCATGCTGTGGCAGCACTGGTCATTGCAGGCTGGGTCGGTTTTGTGTAACGTTGGCCTCTGCCTGGGGACAACTTGGCCTGGGCTTTACGCTGAAAAGTACCCCTTTGGTACTGGCCGGAATGTGGCTGCTGCCGGCTGTGAAAACGGCTCTGGTTCCTGTGAAAGGAACCAGACCTGGATCTGTACATGGCCTGTACAGATCAGACTGCCTTTCTTGCATCCTGGAGTTTGGTGATGACCTTCTCCGAGGACTCACCAAAGAGTACTTCGCCATTATATGGGACATCAAGAATGTTCTTCTGTACGTCTGGGGTGAAGCCGGAGACATGGAGCCAAGAGCGTTTCCAGAGACAAACACCTGAAGCTGCAGCTCTAGCAGATGAGTCTGCAGAATCATATGCGGCTCGAAGCACTTGGGTACCCACATCTGACCCTATGCGGAGAAGACTGAGGAGCTCCGCCTTCTGATCGCCATCCGGAAGCTTATCGACCAGGTCCTGGCCCTGTTCCCACAGGGCATTCTGAAACTGTACCATGTGGGTGAGGTAGTTCAGAGACCTGATGGCGCATGTAGCAGCCACGTATGTGCATCTCCCAAGGGCATCCAGTTGCTTGGATTCCTGGTCCGGTGGCTGTGTGCTCATATGTTGTGGTCTTTGAGACCGGTCATGCGAGGCCATGATGACCTGGGAGTCTGCCAGAGGTTGTTGGGCCAAGTACTGGTCCTCCCTCGGGGCCTTATACAGGCAGTCAGCCTTCCTCGGCACGGCAGGAGTGGAGTGTGGACGCTTCCACGCAGCCTTGGTGACGTCCGCGAAACTGTCTACTAAGGGTGGTACTACCACAGGCTTTGGGTCTTTCTGCTGAAGATAGTGGGCAAGGCATTGTCGTTCGGGGTCAAGGTCTTCAGCATCCCATCCCATGTTGTCCTGGATGTGCCTCATGATCTCAGCGAAGGAGGGATCATCCAGAGGAGACCTGGGAAGGTCATGTGGGTCAGGAGAGGATGCTGAGTGGAGAAAGATCTGGAGTAGTCCGAGGTGTCCGATCTGGAGTTCTCCCTCGACGGAGTGTACCGACACCGTCTGAGTCGCTTGGGGCTGGGAGACCCAGATGGAGATCTTGAGGGAGGCCTTCTCCTGTCTTTGGAACTGCCCCTAGGAGGTGGAGTCTGCTCCTTGGGGGTTGGTGGTCGTCCTGCTGGCCCCGTAGGTGAAGGAGGAGGCATAAGAGGTGAAGGAGTAGGAGGAGGAGGTTTAACAGGGACCAAATTCTTTCGGATGGTGACCCACCAAAAAGTAAAGAGCTCCTTTACTTCTTCAATATTCATGCCCGACGACAGGCCTGGCGCCGGTGGTCTGTCGCCGGGGTCAGGCGTCAGGTCCCCAGGTGTCTCCGGGTTCGGGGAAGAGTCCCGTGGGAGCCCAGCATCCTCAGTGTCACCCACCTGGTCTTCAGGCTGTGTGGTGTCCTCCTCAGTCAATTCCCTACGACCGGCGTCCACCGGTGATGGGGGGCGGTCTTCTGCTCCAGAGAGTGCGATGCGGCGTCGGTCTCTGGCCCGATGCCTTGGATCCGGTGAAGCCCGACGGCGACTGGTGTCCGGTTGGTGTCGTCGGTTCGCGGCGCCTGGCCGACGGTAGCTGGCAGGCGTCGGGTGCTTGCCGGCGTCGGTCTGGACGACTGCTTCAGGGACATCAGGTCCTTGGTCTTTCTAGGAGCTGGATCAGGACCTCTGGGAGGCTGGGAGACTGACCTGGAGTCGGTGTCCCGACGTCGGGTGGACGATGATTTATGGCGCTCGGAAGACTTGGAAGAGGTCTTGGATGGAGTGGAGGAAGCCGAGGGCCTCGAAGTCTTAATAGGCTGGAGTGAAGAAGAGCCGCTTGAAGCCCGGACCTTAACTGGGGGAGGGGCTTTGACCAAGCCCTGGAGGAATAACGGTCCAGTCTGGTGGAGCCTGAGCTGCAGGAGTCTGAGGCCCGGTTCGGGGATCTTGACCTTACTTCCTCCTGGTGCTTGTCCAGGTGCTTATGGGTCTTCGAGGACGATTCTCCCCTGGAGGAAAGTTCTTGGTCCATCCTTTTTAATTTTTCTTCAAGAAGATACGCCTGGAGTGCCTTCTGACGGTGGATCCTGATGCGGCTATTGAACCCTTGGCAAATGGTGCAGGCCTTGGTATCGTGGTCCGGGCCTAGGCACCACATGTAGTAGGAGTGAGGATCCTTGAAAGGGATCTGTTTGCCGCAGGCACACTTTGAAAGGTGACCCTTAAGTGAAGGAGTTGGAGAGGACATCAGTTAGAAAACACAGAAGTTCTGTAGTCGTCGTACGCTAGGTAGAGACTGAGAGGCCGATGCTGGTGAGTCGATGGCAGGAAAAGAACTGGGGATTCTGGGGGACCGCCTCCTTATGTACTAAGCCTGACATCGGGGGCGGTACTGACGTCGGAGGCGGTACCCACTGAATACTGCTAGCTAGAAAATTTCCATGGGGTCCTGGCGCCTGCCGGCTTCAGTCCTAATGGTGTAACCTGCTGCAAGAGCTGTTTCTCGAAGTAAGATTCCCCCTTTCTTCAGAATGGACCCCGTTTACTATTACTGTCTGTGTCCTGTTCTCCAGCCAACTCACTACCCTGGCTACCATCTTGGGACCCACTCCCAGGCTGGCTAACTTGTACATTAATCTTTTGTGTGGGACTGTGTCAAATGCCTTGCTAAAGTCTAGGTAGGCCATGTCCACAGCCCCTCCCTGATCTACTACTTTGGTCACCCAGTTAAAGAAATCTATTAGATTCATCTGACATGACCTTCCCACTATGAATCCATGCTGCCTTGGGTCCTGTGCCCCTCTGGCCTCTACGTACTCAACATTTCTTTGCTTCAGAAGTGATTCCATCATCTTCCCTATCACTGAGGTTAAACTAACAGGTCTGTAGTTTCCTGCTTCTGCCCTGCTCCCACTTTTGTGAAGTGGAATAACATCTGTCCTCCTCCTCAGGTGCCACCCCATCCTCCCATGATTTGTTAAAGAGGGTAGTCAGTGGTGTCACTAGTTCTACCCTTAGTTCTTTTAGAATTCTGGGATGAATCCCATCAGGCCCCATTGCTTTGTCCACCTTCAGTTTTAAGAGTTCATTCAGAACCCTTTCTTCTGTGAAGGACTGGTTTTAACTCCCGTGTACAGAGTGTTTCTACTGTTTGGTTTAGGTACCTTCCCCTCTTCATTTGTGAATACTGAGCAAAAATATTTGTTTAGTATCTCTGCCTTTTCTGATCACCCTCTCCCCCACCCCTTTATTAAGCCTCACTATCCCTCCCTTGGTCTTCCTTTTCTCCCTGATCTGCCTATAAAAAGGTTTTATCCCCCTTCTTAACTGAGCTGGCAATATTTTCCTTGGTTTGGGCCTTTGCTGTTCTTACTGCCTTCCCTGCTTCCTTTTGCTTTAACTGATACAATTCTCTGTCCTGCTCCTTCTGTGATTCCTTGTACTTCCTGAATGCTTTCTTTTTCTATCTAACCTTCCCTGCCATCTTCTTTGAGAATCATAGTGGTTTCTAACATCATTTTGTTTTATTTGCTTCACACAAAGGCTTGTTGCCTCTGTGATGGCAGTTTTGATTATTCACCATTGTTCTTCCACCCCTCCTTCCTCCCAATTTGCTAGTGCATTCCTTAGGCATTCACCCATTTTGGCAAAGTCAGCCCTCCTAAAGTCCAGTACCTTTGCCTTTGTATGGCTTGACTCTACTGATGTGTTTATCGTGAACCATACTGTTCTATGGTCGCTAGTTCCCAGATGGCTACCCACTTCTACGTCTGTGATCCTCTCTCCATCTCCATTTGAGAGCACCAGGTCTAAGATTGGTCCCACCCGAGTGGGTTACAATACTAGTTGTCCAAGGCATGCCCCTTGTAGGGCATCTAGAATGACCCCACTCTTAGAACTGGCTGCTGAAAATGCACTCCAGCTAACATCCGACATATTCAGATCCCCCCATTAACAATATCTCCCCCTTTTTCTGCTATTCTAAGGATACTTTCTATCATTTCCTTGTCCATTTCCTCCCTCTGAGATGGAGGTCTGTATACAACCTCTGTGCGGATTGTGGTGCCATTGCCTATCTCCAAATTGGCCCACAGTTCTTCCTCTCCTCCCTGTTTACCCTTTTGTTCTGTTGCTTTGATTCCTTCTCTTATGTAGAGATATCACGAAAGCCTTTAGAGCCTCGTACCAAACCCTGTATACTCCTGAGGAGGTAAGTCTCTCTGAAAGATGTGGACATCTTTCTTATCCCCTTAACTCTCCCAAGGCTAATGCAAGCTCAAAGTGACCAGTTTTTGACACCCCTTACATTTGAGGAGCTGGAGGAGACTGTGAGAGACAGACTCCAAAACCATTAAAGGCTCAGGGTCAGATGGTTATGAGGTAGAGCTCTACAAGAACATCAAGGAACACACCCTGTGTCCCTTATTATTACACACCACGAATGATAAACTGCAGGGTGGGTCCTTCCCTCCCCCCCTCCTGGGCATATGCTGCTATCTGTAATCCCGAAACGGGAAAAACTCTCTGCATTGCGCAGCCTACCAACCAATCTTTTTTTGCGATTAGCTGCTACTCTTCCCTAATGGCCCCATCATCAGAGATCAACTCTCTAGCATCTCGTGGTCTTTCCATCCCTTAGCTGTTGTCCCTGTGGCTTTCCCCTCTTAGCAGGGGCAGCCCTCCCCCAGGCCGCAAAATGGATCCACAAATGGGAAGTGTGAGGTGTGCTACAAGCCAGATGCAGGACCTGCAAAGGGTCCAACAACCAATTCTTGGTATTAAATGCAGAATATAAATACTTCATGTAGGCTTTGGCCAGGAGGTTGGAAAGGCTCCTGCCAGTCCTTATAGGCCAAGATGAAACCGGGGTTATCCATGCCCGCATGACAACAGACTGTATAAGGCGTACTCTTCATATCACCAGTCAGATGCAGCAATGCCCTTCCCCTTCAGCACTTCTCAGCCCTGATGCCGAGAAGGCTTTTGACCAGGTCTCCCAGCCGTTCTTGAACTCCGTGCTTGGACAGCTGATAATCCCAGTCCCTTTTACTTCAGTGGCTCTACGGCTCACTCAAGGTCTCAGTCAAAGTCAATGGCCACCACTCCAAGGAATTTAGATACCACAAGGGGACTTGGCAGGAGTACCCTCTGTCCCCACTTTTGTTCATGGTAAACACAGAGCTACTGGCACAAGCCATTTGTGAATTTGAGGGCTTCCAGATGGTAGGCGAGGAACACCAGGATGCCCTACAGGCCAATAACTTGTTACTTTATCTCAAAAAATCTGAAGAAGCGCTACCGGTGGTCTTTTGGCTCCTTGACTCGTATGGAAGGGTCTCTGGATACAAGCTTAAAGAGCTGCCGACGCCTTAAAGAAAACTTTGAAAAACATAATAATTAGGTACAATTCAGCTTGCATTCCATATGCAGTCTAAAGATTTATCCTCCCCAGTATTTATTACTGAGGAAATTTGCATGAATATGTGATCTTTATCCCTCAGGGTTGATCTGCCTTTACAGCTAACTCCCTACTTCAAGTCATAATGATCTGTTTTGACATCACAATATGTTGCCATGGGAGTAAATGTGATGTAACAAACAGTGCATTATGACCTCAGGTAGGGAGAAAGCAATAAGAACAGATAAACTCTTCAGGAGCAAAGATCCTGTTTTCATGTAAATGACCTCAATAAATAAATTATGGGGAAGGAGAAATACAGAACTAACATTAAATACAAGCTGAACTGTAGTAGTACAAACGTTATTGATTATCTAAAAAACTCATAATTTTAAAACAATAAAAAAATTTACATTATCACAAATACCCCATCTCCCGTAAAGCAATCATAATAAATTACAATGTTGAAATCATTTATATAATACATTCACATACTTGGCCAGTCATGCACCGGGTGTAGGTGTCCCCCCTCCCCGGAGAAGGAGAGCAGTCCTACAGACACTCAATTCTTCTTTTCCCCTGCCAAACCCCGGCAGCCCGTGCTCGTTCCTGAACACAGGTCGTCGGCGTAGTGTGAGGTAAGGCATCCAGCGCCTCAGCCCTCAGTGCCACCAGGCCAGCTTTGCCATCTTATTTTATTTATTTCAGAAGAAAATGTAGCCATTCTATCTATCATAAAGTCATCCTCTGTATTAATAAGGATTTCTGTTAGAAGACTCCTATCCAAATTCATCCACTCCTTCACCAGTGGAAACAGCCAGTACATTCTAGCATCCCTGTACCAATCACATTCCCATATGACATGGAAAGTACGGTTACGCAAGAACTTACTGTAACAGTAGATCTTCAAGAGAGGTTCTTGCAGTAGGTAATTACAGATAGGACTGAAGCCGGCAGTGTCAGGACCCCACAGAAACATTTCTAGCTAGCAGTTTCTGGTGGGGGACCGCCCCGTCAGGTGACCGATGTCAGGCGACGTCAGTATAAAGGGGCGGTCCCCACACCCGCTTTCCAGTTCTTTTCCGCTAAAGGCCAAAAAGGCAAGACGAGAGAGAAGCGGATATTTCCTGCCAAGAAAAGAAGCTGAAAAACTATAAATAGAGGGTTGATACATTTACTGCAAGAGCCTCTCTCTCAAGATCTACTGTTACAGTAAGTTCTTCCGTCACTGTACTATCTTACTTCAAGAGGGCTCTTGCAGTAGGTAACTACAGATAGGACTGAGTCCCAAGCAGTCTGGAACAAGTAGAAGCAAACGGGAAGAGGAAACTACCCAAATGTAGACCCTCTGGCTGTGAAGGTCTTAGGAAAGAAGACCTTGCAGAACAGCCAACCCGAAGCCAGTTCTACGGCAAAAGGCAATGTCCAAACTGTAATGTTTTGTAAAGGTATGGACAGAAGTCCAAGTTGCGGCTGCACAGATGTCTGCTGCTGACACATTCTTGAAACAAGCAGCAGAGGCAGCAACCCCTCTGGTGGAGTGGCCTCTGACTTGACCCGGCAGGGTCTTGTTGTACTTGTTGTAACAGAAAGTGATACAATGAGCCAACCATTTAGATAGGCATTGCTTAGAAACAGCATTGCCTTCTCTTTTATGAGCAAAAGAAACAAACAGTTGATCAGTCTTTCTGAGATCCTTCGTCCTGGTGGTGTAGTATCTCAGAATTCGGTGAACATCCAAAGTATGCAAGAGGTACTCCCCTTGATTGGAGTGCTGCGTAAAGAAAGCAGGCAGCTTCATGGATTGATTCAGCGTAGATTCCACTGCCACCTTGGGGAGAAACTTATGGTTGGTATGCAGAGCCACACATTCCTTGTGAAAAATCAAATATGGGATTTTGCACATGACGGCCTGCAGCTCAGAAATCCTTTGAGCAGAAGTAATGGCCACAAGGAAGAGAGTCTTCCATGAAAGGAACTTTAGGTCTGCTGAGGCTGCCAGCTCAAAAGGAGGCAGAGTAAGCTTCTCAAGGATAAAATTCAAATCCCAAGGAGGGGCAGGAACCCCAATCGGGGGCTCAAGTGGAAGACCCCTCTAAGAAAAGTCTTGGAGACTTCTGGCTGTGCAAAAGCCCTGTCCCCAAAAGGAACATGGTAAGCCGAGATGGCTGCCATGTGAACCTTCAGAGAGGAATGACTGAGACCCAGATCAAAGAGGTGTCACAAGCAATCCAAAAGCCACCCAACAGAGAAAGAGAATGGCTCGAAATCTTTGGAAGAGGCCCAAATAGAGAACAGTTTCCATTTCATGACATAGGTAGATCTAGTGGAGGGCTTTCTGGCCTCCACCAGAATCTCAGCCACCAGTGGGGAAAACCCAGAATCGGGCTTGAGCTAGGTCTGCAGGAACCATGCGTGCAACAGAAGGGACTTGAAGCCTGGATGGACCAGGGTTCTCTTATCCTGGATCAGCAAAAGATGCGACAGAGGAAGAGGAAGCGGAGGTTCCTCTGAATACTGTTGCAGAAGAGAGAACCAAACTTGCCTGGGCCAGAAAGGAGTGATTAGGATTGTGCAAGCTAGTTCTGAGCCGAGTTTCTGTAAGACCCTTAGAATCAAAGGGATCAGGGGGAAGGCATAGACGAATCTGCCCTTCCAGTCTAGAGACAGAGTGCCTCTCCAAAAAATGCCGCACCCTGGATCGAGCGAGCAGGAGTTGGGAAGTTTTGCGTTGTGAGGAGACGCGAACAGGTCTACCTGTGGTGTTCCCCAACGTCGGAAGATATCGTCTGCTGCCCCCTGATCCAGTTTCCACTCATGAGCGTGAGCAGACGACTGACTGAGGTGGTCTGCCAATGTGTTCTCGACCCCCAGGACATGAACTGCCATGAGATGAAGGTTGTGCTGCACTGCCCAATCTCAAACCTGCATCGCCTCCCTGCAGAGAAGGCAGGAATGAGTTCCTTCCCATTTGCTGACGTACCAGACCACACACATGTTGTCCGTCTGGACTGCCAGATGCCCGGGGAGCAGATACAGATGTAGAGCCTGAAGAGCACACAGCACGGCCCGAAGCTCGAGCATATTGATGTGGAGTGTTTTCTCGAGCCTGGTACAGGAGTCCTGGGTCCTGTGAGACCCCAATGGGATCCCCAACCCTCACCCGAGTCGTCAGTAGTCAGCGTCTGGGGGGGGGAGCAAGGCAGAAGGGAACTCTCCAGCAAAGGTTCTCCTGAACCATCCACCATTGCAAGTCCCGAGCCATGGGACTGGAGACCAGAACTAGTTGATCTAGGTCATCCACCAACTGATCCCACTGAGACTGAAGCGTCCATTGAAAGATTCTCATGTGGAGCCGAGCGCGAGGGACTGTCAGAATAGCAGCCGCCACGAGCCCGAGGAGGGGAAGGAATGACCTGGCACTGACCCACCTGTGGCTGGACAACAGGCTGACCCAAGCCAGGAGTGTGGCCGCCCTGTCCAGTGGCAGTAATGCCATGCCAGAAGTCATGTCCAGTATCGCCCCCATAAACTGGAGCCTCTGGGACGGGATCAGATGGGATTTGGCCTGGTTGACGGTAATACCCAGGCTGGTGAAAACCTGCAGGGTAAGGGAAAGGAAGTGCAGGAGCTCCTTCCTGGATGAGGCTGCCAGGAGCCAGTCGTCCAGGTACAGGAAAACCTGAACCCCCTGGATACACAGGTAGGCCGCTACCACCAAAAGGCATTTGGTGAACACTCAGGGTGCCGAGGAAAGACCAAATGGAAGGGCCCTGAACTGGTAGTGGTCCCCCTGGAACGAAAAACGCAGGTATTTGTGATGGGAAGGGTGAATAGGGATATGCAGGTAAGCATCCTGCATGTCCAGAGTGCACAGCCACTGTCCCGGACGAAGAAGGGGCAGAAGACTCTGCAGAGAGAGCATCCTGAACCTTTTGTAATCCACAAACAAGTTCAGGGAGCTGAGGTCGAGAATCTGCCTCACATCTCCCGACTTCTTTGGGACCAGAAAGAAATGCAAGTAATAATCTGTCCCCCGAAGATGGGGTGGGATGGGCTTTATCGCCTCCTTCAGAAGAAGAGAATATATTTCTTCCCGGACCAGAAGAAGGTGTTCTGGGGAGTAAGACAACCTGGGGGTTCGAGGAGGTTTCTAAAGAAACTCTACTCTATTGAGTGTACTTCTGCGATCAGCTAGAGCACCCAAGTATCTGAAGTGATCCTCTCCCAACCCGGTAGATGGAAGGAGAATCTCCCTCCTACCGGTTCCTCTGGAAAGCCCAGAGGCTGTGGGAGAGGAAAGAAGTCAGGAGGTGTGGGGCAGCGTCATGGCTGAAGCTCCCGCTGCTTTTTTGGGCTGGGGGAGCTTGGCAGCCGGAGGGACCCGACGTTTGTTGGTCCACTTTCCCTGAGGTTTCACCTTAGAAACATAGAAACATAGACTTTGACGGCAGATAAGGACCACTTGGCCCACCCAGTCTGCCCATTTCCCTACCTACTGGATAAGCTGCAGATTCTAGTTAACCAACAGCCTGTTTCCTGCAACCCCCACTATAATTGCTTTGTCTGTCCCATGCATGTTTGAATTCCCCACTGTTTTAGACCCAACAACCTCCTCAGGAAGGCTGTTCCATGTATCCACCACTCTCTCTGTGAAAATAATTTCCTCACATTACCCTGAGCCATCCCCTCTATCTTTAAACTTGACCCTTGTTCTTACACATCTCTTTTTCTGAAAGATGCTACCCTCCTGGACTTTGTTGATTCCTTGAGGTACTTGAACATTTCAATCATGTCCCTCCGTCCCTCCTTTCATCAAGGGTATACATATAGCTCTCTCAGTCTCTCCTCATATGGTTTCTGATGTAGACCCTGCACCATTTTAGTTGCCCTCCTCTGGACTGCTTCCATCCTGTCTATGTCCTTGCGTAGATGAGGTCTCCAAAACTGCATACAGTACTCCAGATGGGGTCTCACCAACTGTCTGTACAGAGGGATAACCACTTCCCTTTTTCTACTTGTGATGCCCCTTCCTATGCATCCCAGTATCCCCCTGGCTCTCCTTACCGACTTTTCACATTGCTTACCCACCCTTGGGTCATCTGATATGACTACCCCCAGGTCCCTTTCCATTTCTGTTGTTGTTAGTACCTCCCCTGCTATTGTGTACTCTTCTCCTGGGTTTTTGTTTCCCAGGTGCATTACTTTGCACTTCTTTGCATTGAATCCAAGTTGCCATATGTCTGACCATTCCTCCAACCTTGCCAAGTCCCTTCTCATCTTTTCTACCCCCTCTTGTGTATCAACTCTGTTACAGATCTTTGTGTCATCTGCAAAGAGGCATACCTTTCCCTCCAGACCCTCTGCAATGTCACTTATAAAGATGTTAAAGAGGATTGGACCCAGTACTGAGCCTTAAGGTACTCCACTAGTAACCCCCCTTTCTTCGGAATGTGTTCCATTCACTATTACCTTCTGTGTCCTGTTGTGCAGCCAGTTCGCTACCCAGGCTACCACCCTGGGACCCACACCCAGGCTGCCTAACTTGATTATTAATCTTTTGTGTGGGACTGTGTCAAATACCTTGCTAAAGTCTAGGTAGGCCATATCCACAGCCCCTCCCTGGTCTATTACTTTGGTCACCCAGTCAAATAAATCAATTAGATTAGTCTGACATGACCTTCCTGCTGTAAATCCATGCTGCTTTGGGTCCTGTGCCCCGCTGGCCTCTAGGTACTCAACAATTCTTTCTTTCAGAAGTGATTCCATCATTTTCCCTACCACTGAGGTCAAACTTACAGGTCTGTAGTTTCCTGCTTCTGCCTTGCTTCCACTTTTGTAAAGGGGAATCACATCTGCCCTCCTCCAGTCCTCAGGTACCACCCCATCCTGCCATGATTTGTTAAAAAGTGTGGTCAGTGGTGTCACTAGGTCCCCCTTAGTTCTTTTAGGATTCTGGGGTGAATCCCGTCAGGCCCCATTGCTTTGTCCACCTTGACTTTTAGGAGTTCTTTCCAGTACTCTTTCTTCTGTGAATGGACTGGTGTCAACACCCTACCCAGAGTGCTTCTATTGTCTGGTTTAGGTAACTGCTCCTCATCTTCTTTGGTGAATACTGAGCAAAGTATTCATTCAGTATCTCTGCCTTTTCACTGTCTCCTCTGCCGACCTCCCTCTCCTTTATTAATCTTCACTATCCTCCTTAACCTTTCCATGCTCCTAATGTACCTATAAAAGGTTTTATCCCCCTTTTTGACCGAGTTGGCTATTTTTTCCTCGGTTTGTGCCTTTGCTATTCTGACTGCTTTTCCTACTTCTTTCTGCTTTAATTGATACAGTTCTCTGTCGTGCTCCTGTGATTCCTTATACTTTTTGAATGCAGCCTTTTTCTCCTTAACCTTCCCTGCCACCTCTTTTGAGACTCATAGTGGTTTTTTCCTCTGCTTTGTTTTCTTTATTTGTTTTACACAAAGACTTGTTGCCTCTATGATGGCAGTTTTGATTTTTCTCCATTGTTCTTCCACCCCTCCTATCTGGCCATTTGCTAGTGCATTCTGCAGGTGTTCACCCATTTTGCCAAAGTCAGCTCTTCTAAAGTCCAGTATCCTTGTTTTTGTATGGCTTATCTCCATGGTTGTGCCCATTGTGAAGCACACTGTGCAGTGGTCGCTTGTTCCCAGATGTCTACCAACTTCTAAATTTGTGATTCTCTCTCCATTTGAGAGTACCAGGTCTAGTATTGCTCCCTCCCGCGTGGGTTCCAGCACTAGCTGTCTAAGGTCTGCCCCCTGCAGGGCATCGAGAATGACCCTGCTCTTGGATATGGCTGCATTACATGTCCTCCAGTTAACATCTGGCATATTCAGGTCCCCCATCAACAGTATCTCCCCTTTTTCAGTCATTTTGAGAATGTCCTCTATTATTCTCTTGTCCATTTCCTCCCCTTGAGATGGGGGTCTGTATACAACCCCTGTGTGGATTGTGATGCCATTCCCCATCTCCAAGGTGACCCAAAGTGCCTCTTGTCCTCCCCTTTTACTTTTTAGTTCTGTAGCTTTGATCCCTTCCATTATGTATAGAGCTACTCCACCTCCTCTTTTGCCTTCCCTGTCCCTTCTGTAGATTGTGTACCCTGGTATGTTGACATCCCAGTCATGGTTCTCAGTGTACCATGTTTCTGTGACTGCCACAATATCCAATTGTTCATCTTCCATCAAAGCTACTAGCTCAGAAAGCTTGTTTCCCAGACTACGGGCATTGGTAGTCATTGCCCTCCATTTAATGTTGGCTTTATACTTTTTCCCCATCCCTGTTCTTATTGCTCTTATCTATTTTACCATTTACCCCCATCCTGCCTGTGTTGAGCTCTGTACCTCAGTGTTTACCCTACTACCTGCCATGTTTTGTGGGGGGAGGCTTGACTTTTCCTGCCTTTTATCAGTACCTCCCCCCTTTTCTAGTTTAAAAGCTTGCCAAGGAAGCATTTAAACCTGTCACCTAGGAGCTTGGTCCCCTTTGTGGACAAATGCAGACCGTCATACCAGTATAGACCTTTATTCTCCAGGTGGACCCCCAGTCCCCAATGAAGCCAAAGCCCTGTGCGCTGCACCAGTTTTGCAACCATTCATTAAACTGCATGGTGTGTAGTACCCTAGCCTCACTCCTGCCATGGACTGGCAGCACCTCTGAGAAGGTTACTGTGCTTGCTACCCATCTGAGGCCCCTCCCCAACTCCACAAATTCATTCTGCACTGCACTGGTCCCATGCCTAGCTAGGTCATTTGTCCCAAGGTGGACAATGATATCTAGTTTACTCTCCTGTGATGCTGCTTCTGCAATTGTGAGGATTCACTTCTTGTCCCTCAAGCCATGGCACCAGGCAGGCAGCTTACTTCCTTCCCTTCCTTCCCCAGTTCTACCCCCCTAACAATTGAGTCCCCTATCAGTAGCTGTTTCCTTCCCCTGTGGTGTCCCTTGCCACCCTTTTGTGAGTCTCCCTTGTGGATGTCCTCAGCATTCTTCTGGGTCTCCACTGAGGGTGCCATCATAGAGGAACCTTGCTCTGCCAGAATGGCATATGATTTGTACAGAGGTACAACTGGGGGGCTTCGCCTCTGGTCCACCACCCGCACCCTCCCAGAACCCACTGTGGTCCAACTGCTCTTCATACTCCGAACCCTCTGACTCAGTGGTTGTGGCAGTGGTGCTCTTTGGGAGAGGGATGCCTCCTTAGTGCTTGCTAATTCAGCCTGGAGGTGGGCAACCTCCTCTCTCAGAGCTGACAGTTGCCTACAAATAGGACAGCAACACAGTTTCCAGAATGTCTCCCGGAAAACTGCTGCCCCACAGCCAGTGCATTGCACCACTCCCCACATGTCCCGCTCCCTTATTATACACAATATGTAATTATATATGTATTACTACTTGATTTGTGTACCTACTCTTTATGTCCGTTGTAGGTTATTAGGAATATGACAGTTCTGCCCCAAGAACTGTTGAGGAAGTGATGTCAGAACTGTGTCTATAAAGGAAATGCCATGCCTGGGGGAGGGGGGGGTGGGTAGTGCACAGCCACTGGTGACTGTTAGAAACAATCAAATACACAACTGCTCCACCACCCTGGCAAGTACTGTCCTTTACAGTAATACAACACACACCACAATTTACTAGACCACGGCTCCTACACAAACCACTCTACTGCATCCAGGGATGAAAATGAACTAACTTCTCAGCCAGCAGGACACTTTAAATGTTACAAAAATATCCTTCCAAATTCTAGGTCTCAACCCCAGCACTCAAGCAAATTCAGTTGTATCTCACTCCCTCTGGTTATAAAATTACTACACTTTTAATGGAATCCTGCAATTAATTCTCTGCTTAATGCCAGTAAGGAAAAATAAAAATAAAACCTTTTGTAGAAAGCGTAGCTTCCTTTTCTTATCAAATGCTCTGCAGTATTATGCCTTAATCAGGTTTCCAGGTTTAAATGGAGTTGGTTTGTTCTTTGCAGTTACTTTCTCAGCTTCCAACAGTCAATTTAAAGTCAGTGTGACTGGCTTCTAACTGTGAAGGATGCCTACATCAAGCAGTGATGAAAACCCCACCCAGAGCCAACTGATTGACTAGTGACACCTGTGATGTAAGCAGGCCTTTCAATGCGGGCAGCCTGCTATGTCTGATTCCAATACACAATACCTTGGGCCAAGAACGTTTGTGAAAGGGACGACGTGGAGCCTGAGGGGGTCTGTACAAGGAGTCGACAGACTTAAGTGCAGTACCCTTTTCCTGCAGCTCGATGATGATGTCCTTGACATTGCCACCGAACAGCACTGAACCCCTGAAGGGCGCGTCCTGGATAGCAGATTGCACCTCCAGGACCAAACCTGACACCCAGAGCAAGGCATGACACCGCAAACCCATGGTGAAAGCCGAGCTCCGATGAGCAGTGTCCACTGCATCGTACGTGGCAAGACACATGTGCCGACTGGCTGAACGCGCAGACCAGACTAGATCAGCCACTTCCTGCTTCGTCTGAGACTCAGGAAGGGAGTCCAATTTAGTTTCCACCTTACTAAGGATCACCTTCTGGTAATCTCCCATGTGAGCAATGTAATTCAGGGCCCTTATTCCCAGAGTGGAAGAAGCATAGACCTTCTTCCCATACTGGTCCAGAAGGCGGGATTCTTTGTCAGGTGGTGACGAGCTCAAGTGCTTAGGGTTAGCCGTCCGGCCGTGGGCGGCGCTAATCACGACCAAATAAGCTCTAGGGTGTGAATTCAAAGAGTCAACACCCTCTGGAGCCTGATGAAGCCTGTCCGACTTCCTAGGAAGGGGGTTAATGCACGCGGTTGCTTCCAAAGAGTGGAGACAAGGTCGGCACGAGGCTCAATCCAGGGTGACACCAGGGTAGGAGCGGTCTCGGGCAGATTCAGGTGCGCAGCGAGTTTGTTACACTGTGGATCCTGCTCCAAGGACTGCCACTGATGAACGGCCTAGATTTTACGCAGCAACTCCGTACAAGAAGGATCCTCCGGAGGGGACTTCGGAGGAATCCCTGGCCTGTGCTTGTCCGGAGTGTGTGGCTCATTGTCCAGATTGGAATGACCGTCGGAGTCATCCAAGGTCTCTGAGGAGGAAGAAGAAGGAGACTCCTCCTCCTGGCGTGGGGGAGGAACAGACCCCTTGGAAGTCCCCGGGGAAGCGTATCCTACCCTGCCCTGGAACCAGAGAGATCACCTCTGGTATCCTGGGGGGGGAGGGGTTCTCTTGCCTCCAACATAGGGGGTCCGGAACCGGGACCGGCATTGGAAGATGGCTCTCTACCTCCCTGCTGAGCTGAGCCTTGGCCTCAGCCCACCAGGAAGCCAGAGTCTCCTTCAATTCCACCAGCGGCTAAGGGGGCAGTGGAGGGGGTTATGGATACTGAGCGTATCCGTACGGCGTGTATTCATATCCCGGTGGCGGGAGACTCTGCATCGGGTACTGGGGCACCGGGTACTGCGACATTGGGTAGGCTGGCGTCGGGTACTGGGGTGCTGGATACTGCGGGCCTGGGTAGGACGGCGCTGGATACAATGGGGTCGGATACCCAGGTACCAGGGGATCTGCAGGAGCAGAGAGCCCTGGAAATGGCCCAGCGGGCGGATCCGGAATGGGAGGCCCGGCACAGAGGCGGCGTCAGACAAGAGGATGTTGTCGGGTGTCGGATAGCCGGTGTCAGTGCCGGCGTCCAAGGGTGTGACATCAGGTCATCCGGCCCAGCGGGAGGGAGACCCGACGGCAGCATGCCCACCTCCTCCATGTCACCCAGGGAAGACGGGTTACCATCCCCGGGGCCCAGCAAAGGAGACATCTGGCTTATCGGTGGGATCCGGGTGGACGTCGAAGAAGCCGGCGTCTGAATTATCAGACCCAGCACCTGACGAAGGCCGCGAAGGAGGGGCAGCTTTGGCAGGTGCTTTGGAGGCTGTGCGCTACCCCGGAGGGTTAGGCGTCTTAACAGCCTTACCCGGATGAGCGTCCGAGAGCCGTGGTCTGACTTACCGGCCGCTGGACCAGAAGGCGCACGGGCGGCCTTCCATTGAAGCGCCTCTTAGATCCAGAGAGGCTTCCAAGAGGCCCGAGCGCAGTTCGAGCGGAGGATTGATGCCACTTTGGAAGCCTCCAAGACGGCCATCACGGAAGTGCCTCCCGGGGGAGGCGTTTCCTGCAGCACCGCGACCCCAACCGAGGCCGTGGCGACCACTGAAGAGAAGTCCTGGTCCCAGTGCTTCTTCTTGTGGTGGCCCTCCGGAGAAGTAGAAGCCCACCTGAGTTTTTTCAGCTCCTTTTCCATGGAGGTCATTTTAAGTTTAAGACAATGGGCCTCCAGGGACTGCTGCCTCCGCTTTTGCTGGCCACGTTAAACAGCTGGCAGAGCTGGCACTTCGACGGGATGATCGGGGTCTAGACCAAAAAGGCACTGGGAATGTCCATCCTTGTGCGGGAGCTGGGCGCCACAAGAATCGCACTTATTTTTGTGCTCGGAGGAAGTCAGGGATGACATACACGGCAGCTGAGGTAAGGCTGACGAAATTCGAAGAAAAAGGCTGAAAATAGACAGTAAAACTGCAGACGACTGACTGCCAGCAGTGAACTTAACCACGAGGCGCTGCAAGAGTTAACAGTGGGAAAGAACTGGAAGGCGGGTGTGGGGGGCCACCCCTTTATACTGATGGCGCCTGACGTTGGTCACCTGACGTGGGGCGGTCCTCCGCCAGAGACTGCTAGCTAGAAATTTTTCTGTGTGGTCCTGACGTCTGCCGGCTTCAGTCCTATCTGTAATTACCTACTGCAAGAGCCCTCTCGAAGTAAGATCAAATCTTATTTTTCTCCTATCATGCAGTAACATTGTTTTAATGGAGGAGATAATTTCTTGAGCCTTACTGTACGAACATTGCTTTCAAAGTTTTCAAATTTATATTTAAACGAATATTCTCCTCAATTTTGGGTCAGCAAGGCTGTCCAAGTAATATATAAAGCCATGTACACTTGGATGTTTCATAAACCAAGGCGAACATTTAGAATTAGCATTGAAGTCGCCATCTTTCTTTATCCAAAAATTGTAAATTTTGTTTTGATGTAGTCCTTATATTTCCAACTTAGAGCAATTTTTTTATTGACATATTCCATTAGTTTGCCCATATCATATTTCACTAGAGCCTTGCTGATTTTACTGTACCACCTGTTAATGTTGCAGCCATTTTCTGCCCAATATTTGTTTTCTTGGAGACATATGTAAGGAAGACGTTCGTGTGACATTCGTGTTACTTTTAACCAATAATTAATTTTTCTAGTGTCTATCATTGCTTGAATAGTCACCAGACCTAATTCCGAATGTATATATGCAGCAGAACAAGAATGACCTGTCCCCATTGTTGTCTTTTATGTATGGAACTAGTAAGTTTTTCAGTTTTTTAGATTCACATATTTCTGTTCCATATAGCAAATGTATCAGAAATTTCACTTTCATGGCCGTTACTAAGGGCCTGTTCGTATTTCCTCCATATAAAACATTAAATTTATTCAAGCCCCCCACAGTCTTAGAAGCTTGTTCAGTCATAAACTTCAGGTGTTTAACCCAGGACGTAGCTGATGTAAGAGTTAGACCCAGATATGTATAAAAGTTTCTATTAACCAATTTCTGTTCATCTACATACCATGACCTGGTGGTTTCTTTTTGCCCATTATCATCACCTTAGTTTTTTGGGCATTGATTTTTAATTTTAATACCTTTGACTCCACATATAACAAACGTAACTGCTTTTGTTAATCCTTTTTAGTTAAGGACATGAGAAGAACGTCATCGCGTAAGCCAATGCCGGGCAGGTATGTACTATTATTTTTGGTTGGTCAGCACTAAGTTTCTCCAGCTTTCTTAAAAGCCCATCAGTATATAAACTAAAAAGAGTTGGGGCCAGGACACATGCCCGGCACACCCCCTTATTAATACAGAATTTTTTTGAGATCTCACCCTTCATACCATTTCTGATATTAGTCCAGCTGTTACTATACAATTGTGAAATTATCCCCCCCACAGACGGGTCTATTACAAGCTGAACTGTTTCTAAGCATTATGTTTTATGAACATACGAACATAAAAAGAAGCTAGCAGAAGAATGCCATTTGGTCTTGCTAGTCCGCTCATATTGCAGGGTCCACAGCTTGAGCTACTGTCCCTGCCCTCCCTCCCACCACTTCCCATCCTCCTACCCTGATCCTTACCTCCCCCCATGCCTATCCCAGCCTCTCTTAAAGCTGCTCACTGTCTTCAACGAGATCACCTCTTCCAGCAGCACATTCCAAGTGTCCACCACCCTCTCTGTGAAGAAGTGCTTCCTGACCTCCCTCCTAAACCTTCCACCCTCCAGCTTAAAACTGTGCCTCTTCGTGTTATGGTTGCCACTTAGCTTAAAGAGACTTTCCTTATCAACCTTATTTATCCCTTTCCAGTACTTGAAGGCCCCAATCATGTCTCCTCTCTCCTGTCTTCCAGAGAGTACATGTTCAGTGCCCTCTGCCACTCCTCGTATGCCTTACCCTGCTGGCCAACTATTATCTTTGCAGCCCTCCTCTGGACCTTCTCCAGCAGGTTAATGTCCTTTTTGAGGTGGGGTACCAGTAGTGAACCCCATACTACATAAGAGACCTTATCATGGACCTAAGGGCAGTATAACCTCCTCTCTCTCCTACTACTGCTCCCCCTAGATATGCATCCCAGCATCTTGTTTGCCTTTGCTGCTGCTTTCTTGCACTGCGTGGAGTGCCTCAGGTCACTGGTGATTATCACTTCCAGGTTCTTCTCCTCTGATGCAGATATTCTGACTCCACCCAAGTAGTACTCTGTCCTGGGATTCTTGGCTCCAATATGCATAACTTTGCATTTATTGGAGTTGATGCTAAGCTGCCAGGTCCTGGACCACCTCCCCAGTGTTTCCAGATCATCCTGTAGGTCCTGTATCCCTTCAGCTGTGTCCACTCTTCCACAGAGATTGGTGTCATCTGCGAATAGGCATATTTTGCCCTTAATGCCATCTCCAATGTCACTGATGAAGACACTGAACAACACTAGCCCCAGCACCAAGCCCTGCAGGACCCCACTGGTTACCTCTCTGTCAGATAACTCTCCCCCCACAACCACTCTCTGGTTTCTGTCCCTCAGCCAGTTTTCCACCCATCTGGTCATCTTTTCCCCAACCCCGAGATCCACCAACTTCCTGATCAACCTTTTGTAGGGCATAGAGTCAAAGGCCTTGCTGAAATCAAGATGGAGAATGTCTACCACTTGGCCCCTGTCTACTGTCTTAGTGACACAGTCAAAGAAGTCAATCAGATTCATTTGACATGGTCTCCCCCCCCCATGAACCCATGCTGCCTTGCATCCTGGAGACCATGCTCCTCTAGATATTCCACCAACATTTCCTTTAGTATGGTCTCCATGAGCTTGCCCACAATGGAGATCAGACTGACTGGTCTGTAATTCCCTGGGTCATCCTTAGGACCACTTTTGTGGAGGGGCACTACATGTGCTGTTCTCTAGTCCTGCGGTACCACACCTACTCTAGTGAACTATTAAATAGATCTGCCAGTGGCCCTGTCAGCTCCTCAGCCAGTTCTTTTAGTACCCTTGGACGTACTCTGTCTGGGCCTGGTGATTTGTCCACCTTCAATGCCATCAGCCCCTCCTTCACTCTATCCTCCTCTATCACTACATCTGTGTTCCCCTCCCCTCCACTCCTCTTTTCCCTCCTGAAGGCACTGTTCTGTCATTCTTCCTGGTGAAAACAGAACAGAAGTATTCATTTAGTGTCTCTGCTTTCCCCCATTATCCTCCACCCACTCCCCCCCTTTCTTAAGCCTAACAATCACATCCTTCTTGTCCATTTTCTTACCTATATAGTGAAATAAAGTCTTCTCCCCCTTCTTAACTCCTTCAGCTATCTACAGCTCCTTCTGTGCCTTTGCTCGATGGAATTCCTTACTTGCCTCACTAGCCAACCTTAGGTAATTTTCCCTAGCCATCTAGTTCTTGGTCTTCTTGAATTTTCTATAGGCCAACCTCTTTTCCCTTACTGCCTGAGCAACCTCAGAACTGAACAGGCTGGGTGCTTTGGCCCTTGTATTCTTCTCCTTGAGCCTAACACACTCATCTGTGCAACCAATATTCCTTCCTAAATGATGGACCACCTTTGGTCTACCCCCATATCTGCTCTGATGCCCTCCAGGTGGCTCCTTAGCACTTCGCCCGTTTTTCTGAAGTCCGCCCTCCTGAAATCCAAGATTGTGGTCTTAGTCGGGATGCTTTCCTTGCCCATATCCAACTGGAACCACACTGTGCAATGGTCACTTCCTCCAAGTGGCTCCCTGACAATTATTTCCTCTACATGCTACCCATTTGTGAGCAACAGATCAAGAATTGCCTCAGCTCCTGTTGGTTGTTGTTGGTCCTGAAGACGTCAGCTGCTCTTTAAAGAGCCCCTGACACTGTTGTGACAACTTTGAACAAGCATTTGTCAATGCCGAATGTTTGCTTGATGGCATTGGCACTGGTAGTGTAGGAGTTAGAGAGAGATGCATAATAGGAATGGCAGTGAAGTATTGAACTGAAGTCAACCCCACCACCACCCTGCAGAGACTGACAGGCACTCCGGTGTGCCTTTGGGTCATCAGGCATAACGACCATGCCATTTCTCCACACCCTACCCTACCCTGCCCTGCAGACACCGACAAGTGTCACAGTGTGCCTTGGAGTCTGGGCCTTTGCTCACCCCATGCCATAAGAAATACGGTGAGATGGGTGCAGTATAGGAGAATGGGGTGAACTTTGGGGCCAAACAGTCCAAGGCACACCTCAATGCCTGTCACTGGCTGCATGGTGTGGGTGGGGATGGGGGTGGAATGGCAGGAGTATTACAGACGACAATCCCAAATCACACCCCTCATGCCTGTCAGTCTCTACAGGATGAGATGTTATGGTCAGAAACCCTAACATCCCAGGCGTTCGTTGGTATTTTCACTCCAAATTTTAAACATGTTTTTTTTGTGGCCCCCACCTCATAAACAGTGGCAATATCAGTTTGTTAGCGGAAAGCTGATTTTGCACAGCGACTATGCCATTTGGCACCACTGGTGCAAAAACACATTTCAAACAGGATGTGAAAAATGACAGCTGTACTGTTCATGGGGAGGTGTAAAACATGGCAATGTTGAAAATCTGGAGTGAAAATATAAAAAAACTGGTGAAGTCAAGAGCATGAGTAGAAACTGCACAATGCACACCCGTAATGTAATTAGTTTGGGGATTTTTTACAGCAGATTGTCAACACAGGCATTTTTGGACCTCCGCTCATGAACAGTGTCACTGTGATTTTCTTAATCTGTCCTGAACACCGATTTCCCACAGCTACCACGCATTTCTGCGACGGAAGTGTGAAAACACATTTTGGCCAGGGTGTGAAAATGACAGCTGTACTGTTCATAAAGAGGTGTTGAAAATGAGTGTTGACAATCTGGACTGAAAATATTACAAATTTGTGAACTACAAGGGTGCATGGAAACTTCATAATGCATTTCGTAACACAGTCATTTTATGGACTTTTGTCACCAAATTTTCAACATAGCCATTTTAAGACCTCTGCTCATGAACAGTGTCACTGTGATTTTCTTAATCTGTTGCAGAACATTGATTTCACACCGACTGCACCATATGTGCCTACATGCGCAGAAACACATTTTGGGCGAGATGAGAAAAATGACAGCTGTACTGCTCATAAGGAGGTGTGGTAAAATGGCAATGTTGAAAATCTGGAGTGGAATATTAATACTCAGAACTTACGAAAGGCATAGAACCGCGCAACGACACCTGTGAAAACAGTCATTTTGGGAATTTTCACCAAATTTTCAACATAGGGTTTTGGGGGCCTATCTCATGAACTGTGACACTGTCATTTGAAATTGGTCCGAAAGATGGTTCCGAGTGACTGCAAAATCACCTTGTGGGACGAATAACAAAATGACAGTGCCAGAATTCATGAGGTGGGGTCCCAAGAACCCCATGTTGAAAATTTGGTGAAAAAAATTCCCAAAAATGCCTGAGATAAGCATAACAGTTGAAAATACCCTATTTATTCCATTATACAGCTTAACGGCATTTCCTCAGTTCGCGGTCGGCTTCGAAGAGTGCAGACATGTTCCCGGTCCACTGAAGATCGTCACCTCTGGAGGTAAGTATGGGGTGAGGTGGGTTGGCAGGGTGCGCAAAGTGTGGGTGTGGGTGGGCAAGACAATCAACGAGGGACTGATTTTTGTTTTTAGGTCTTTTTTCTTTTAGGAAGATGACGCGGGACTTTTGCCACAATGGGGTGGGCTCCCAGCATGGCAGCTGGAACTTTTGTTTTTTGGGGGGGCAGTGGAGCCGACGGGAGATAGGGCACCCCCATTAGCCATACAGAGGTTTGCCATGCTGGGGTGGGCTCCCAGCGTGGCACCTGGAAGTGTGTTGGGGGGGCACAGCAGACTTGCCACGCTGGGGTGGGCTCCCAGCGTAGCACCTGGAAGTGTGTTTGGGGGGGGAGCCAGCAGACAGATGTTTGCCACGCTGGGGTGGGCTCCCAGTGTGGCACCTGGAAGTGTGTTGGGGGGCGCTGAGCCGATGGTGGATTCGGCACCTCGTCAGCCATACGAGGGAGTGCTGGAGTGGGCACCCAGCATGCACTTATGTGTTCATGGGAGGGGGGCAGAGACTGTCTATGACAGACAGTTCAGATGCAGTGTCTACATAGACAATTTGCATACTGCTGACAACAGTATGCAAATTGTCTGCAGCGTTTTCGTTTCAACTGTATGCCACTGCATCTGAACGGCTGACATATACAGCTTGGACATTCATTGGCGTGGTGCAGCCGCACCTGCAAAAGGGAGCAGAGCATTGGAAGTGAGGGAGACACACCTACGAATTCTTGTATGGTGGCACTATGTTTCTTGCACGTGCGTGCAAGCAAACATAAAAACTGTATTAGCTTATATTTAATCATTTTTCTGTAATTCTCACCCTTACTTCTTTGTTACTAAGGATGTTTGCATGTAAACAGGATCACAGCCCTATCTGTTCTGGCTGCTTGACTATATCTTTTTTTTTTTTCTCTATACTTTTTCTACCCTGGGGCCACCAGTCTGCCTTACCTCTGTACATCAGGCATCCTCCCGGGTACTCAGGCCGCCATCTCCTGGGACTTCTTCCGGCTCCATATTCAGGTCCCGCAGCTTGCCCCCCGTGGCGGAGTGGAGGGGAGCACTCCCCCACAGCTCAACCCACCCGGTCAGGATCCAGTACTGCTGCATACCCTCGGCGCCGAACGAGTCTGCTCTGGAGACGGCCATCATGCCGCCATGACTAGTGCCCCTATTTTCACTTTCCTCCCCTTATGGCTTGAGGTGTGCAATGACGCCCAAGGCCCCGAGCGTGCGCGTCCACACGCACTGCAAGCCAAGCGTCTGTCCCAGCATGTTCCCTCCATGTCCGCCAATGCTCTGTAGCCAGCCCCAGCCAGTGCCAGAGGCCGCTACAGCACCAGTGGCAATCCTCCCCCCTCCCCGGAGAAGGAGAGCAGTCCTACGGACGCTCCATCCTTCTCCTCCCCTGCCGACCCCTGACGACCCAGGCTCGTTCCCGAACCAGAGTCGCTGGCGGGGCGCGAGGTGTGGCGTCCAGCGCCTCAACACTCAGCACCACTGGGCTGGCTGCTTGACTATATCTAAAATCACAGTTCTGTTTATGACATCACAGTCTGCTGCTATGGAGATACAGTAATCACGATGCCATAAACGAGGGATTATGATGTCAGGCAAGAAGAAAGTGCAGATAAAGTCTAAGGGACAGCAATCCTCTTTCATACAAATGTCCTCAGCAATAAAAAAAAGGGAAAAAAATTACAGAAAATATATGAAATATAAACTGAATTTTGTATAATTCTCACATTTTTTCAAAGTTATTCTAATGGTGTTAGGAGATTTTTAATGCTACTAAAACCAAAACACTGACCTTTAACTACTCCCCTTTACAGAGGACAAGGGAAGCATTCCCTTTCTGCTGAGATCTGGACAAATTTAAATATCTTGGCATTCAGATCGCAAACACACATACTGTAGCTTACCACAACAAAATCATTCACGACACCACTGCTGCAGGACTGCTTGAGATGGGGCACTCTCTGCTTACACCTTACCAGTCGTATAGCAGCAGGTAGGATAGTGACTCTTACAAGAGCACTTTACCCGTTTCAAAATGTACTATAATTAATGGGCTCCGTTTTTTTTTTTACATAGAAAAAAACATGTATTAAATACCGTAACACCTAAGTAGGTGTTACGGCATTCACGCGCTCCCTTCCCCTAGCAAAGCGCTCGAGACACAAACTAAAAAAACACAGCATGAGCTTTCAACTATCCGTTTCAATTCACACACCACAGACTAGTGTAACCCCTAGATGGCGCTATCCCAGGGGCTACTACCCCTGCCTGATTTGCCACTAACAGGTTGAGGGGCCTGGATCCAATGGCGGGGTGCCTCCACCCAGAGGTCAGGGTTTGCAATAGTTAAACTAACTTGGTCACAGCCCTCTGGGACACTGCAACCCCCCTTTCTTCCCACTAGTGGCCCACACAATATATCAGAATTACCTTCACAGTATACACTTACCCCCAGGTCTGGTTCCGGCACTGGGACCTCCTGTGAAATGAGATACAGTGCAACAATCACAGTACAGTACTTTAACATAGACAAATACTCAGGCAGTATAACTTTGCTGAAACAAGCAGCTCTGATTTATTTAGGGATATAACAAGGACAGGGAAATCAGGTTAATTAGCTTATCACTCTAATAATCTACTTATGGCTCTGTGCACAGGCCTATCCCTATCAGTTACTGTCCCTGGGTACCCAAGCCCTAGTGGCTAGTCCAAACCGTGGCAGCTGGTAGGGGCCCTTTCACACAGAGAAAGGAGAATTAAACAGTCAGCAGTACAGTAATTCCATTTGGATTTAATGTGGCAATTCAACAGGAGCGACCCTGAATTAGTACTCACGACCTCCAAATAAGATAGGGTCCTTCAATGTCAGCAGGGCTCACTTGAGGTACACAAACCTCTTCACACATCCATATAAAGAAAGCACTATACCAGGCAGGCTGCATCTGTATCCCGATCGCATTACTGCACAATACCCGGGAGAACACACAGCAGATTCAGTTCCTGACAGACCGAGTGCAATTTTCAGCAATTCCTCCAGTCTTCTACAGGGTGAGCCTGGTTTCTACTCTTCAGAGATCCTTTGATTCTTTTCACAGGACAGATTCAGTCCTAACAAGCTGTTACACAAGCTGCAGACGGAACTCTGGGCCTTACACGTTTTTGACTAAAACTGCACACTGAAAAGCACAGGGCTCCTTCCTTCTTCACTGCCAAAGCTCAACTGAAACTCCAACTGACAAAACCGGGCACTTCCTTTGAGTTCCTCCCAGTTCTTGACTGGATTGGCTGTCACTCACAATAGACTGCTGCTGTTGGTCCAAAAGGTACTGAAGTCTAAACTACATCTCCCAGAGTCACTGCCCATACAATCCTCTTGTGGCTGGCTCAGATTATGAGTCCAAGTTCTGATCAGTCCAAGGCACCATTTTGAGCTAGCTTACCCCACACTGATTGGTCCAGTTCAGCAGTTCAAAACTAGAATGGGAACTAGCAGACACAGTTCTGACTGCAAAGAAAGCAGGTTAGACAAACTGTAATTTCATTATTACTCTAAATAATTTCTGGCAAACAGTTACATCTTTCAGATAGGTTCCCTTTGCACTCCTAGTGACTGCAAAATGAAGTGAATTGGCAGCAGCTGAGTGGTACTCAGAGAAGCACACAGTCCCCCATACAAACTAATTATGTCTGCAAGCAGACAGCTCTTAAGAGACAGTACCAGAGGCTCTAAAACACTCACTGATAAATGGCTTAAATGCCAAACACCATTCAGGCTTGGAGCATTCAAGCAAACTCCTGGAAGTCTTTTAGGAACCCCATTTGCGGGGGTTACACCCTTCCTGGCCTGGGAAAGCTTGGCGTCCGCGTCAAGCAAGTACCCATAAGTTTCAACTGCAACCATATACATTTGCATTAGGCTCGCACATGTAATCATCAGTCAATATATCATTTTACCAAGAACACATTTCTGAAACATTGCAGTCGTCACTCTTTACACAGTATTACATACACATTGTACCATAACTCAAGTTATTACCTCTTGTACATGAAACCTGAAGAGAGGGGGCCCTTCCCTATCAGTTACCTTGGGGCTGGATGGGGCAAGGGCACCATACTTAGAGGGCAACACAAGTAACTTGGAGTTAGCACTGATGCTCAGTTTGGGCAATGAGCTCGGGGACACATACACTCCTTTATGGACAACATTGAGAGGCAAGTCCACAGGCCTCCCAAGTGAATCATAACTGAGGTGCACCACAGGCTTTACAGCTCGACCAGTCTTTCTAGGGGAACTGTTATAGTCTCTGCACTCTGAGCCTCATTTTCAGCATTGTCCTCACTTGTCAGGGAGTCTCCATGGGGTAGAGGGCTAGAACTTGGGGCACTTTCAGCTCCAGGAGTTACAGTTTCTGAGTCCACAACATTTGGCTCGCATGGAGAGCTTTCGGACACTGGCAGTGGACTGTCAGGGCACTCAAAATACTCTTCTTGTTCGGGTGTATCACCAGTCTGCCCCAATCTATCATTTCCTCCCCTGAAAGCTCAAACAGTTCAACCATGCACAATGATTCCATTTCATCTGATCTGATGCTTTGCACTTCACTTTCTGGGAGCATTGGCTCCAGGGATGAAGCTGGGGGCTTAGACAGTCCAGAAGGCCCAGCTTTGTCTCCAGTATTGACTAGGGGATTGCCCGAAACAATTGACTCAGTTACGTAAGAAGGATAGTATTCAAAGTCACTCTCACTTTCTTCGATATGGACTGACAGTCATGCTCAACTGGGACTTGTGGAGGGAACACTTTAACTTTGCTTCTGTAGGTGCAGACTTTCTTGATCTTTTCTTAGCAGCAGCTCTAGTCACTGGTCAGAGGGGGCATCTTCTAGGGGCTCAGACTCAATTAAGATTTGTCCAATGGGCAGTAAATGATTTCTATGCAGTTTTTTACATCTTTTGAATTATTCTCAGGCCTTACTTTGTACACTGGCAGATCATCTAGTTTGCCCACTACAATGTGAGGGAGATGGTGCCATCTGTCAGCAATCTTGTGCTTGCCATGCAGTCCCAGATTTCTTAGCAATACCCGATCTCCCTCCTGGAGTTCCTGTGCTTTCACCTTTTATCATACCTTTCTTTGTTGGCCAGATTTCTTTTGGCAGCCATGGTTTGAGCCAGTTAGTACGCATGAGTTAGCTGGGCCTTTAACTTTTGCACATACTGTAAATAGTTGTCAGCTTGAACCCCATCAGGAGAGACCCCAAAACACACATCTACTGGTAGTCGAGCTTCTCTTCCAAACATCAGGCGGTGGGGAGAATCCAGTGGCATCACTTTTGGTGCAGTTATAAGCATGTACCAGGGTGCTAATTTGTTGCTCCATCTAAGCTTTCCTTTGGGTGCAGGTGCCTAGCATATCTAACAAAGTCGCGGTTAAGCGTTCAGGCTGGGTCCCCTGGGGTGGTAAGGAGTGGTTCTGGACTTTCGCACTCCCACAGAGAAAGCATCTCTTTGATCAGATGACTCTCAAAGTCTCTCCTTGATCAGAATGGATTCTTTGTGGAGCCCCATAGTGAACAAAAATTTTCTACAAGTACTTTGGCCACAGTGGATGCTTTCTGGTCTTTGGTGGGAAAGCTTGGGCATATCTAGTGAAATGGTCAGTGACCACCAGCACATTACTGATATTTCTTTGATCTGACTCCAAACTCAGAAAATCAATACAGACCAGCTCCATGGGTGCACTGGTGGTGATGTTAACAAGGGGCAGCCCTCTGAGGCAAAGCTTTCCTCTGTAAGCATGCGACTACAAGTTCGAATGTGTTGCTCCACATCAGCCCCATCTTGAGCCAATAGAATCTGGATCTCACCAAGTCAAGTGTTCTGTCTATACCAAGGTGCCCCATGTGGTTGTGCAAGGACCTCAGTACTGAGTCTCGAAAGGCAGTGGGCAGCACTAGTTGTTGTTTGTCTACTTGTCCCCCTCTGTCTACTGTTTCTCTGTATAACAGTTTATTGATCAGTTTCAACTTAGGACCTTCTTTGTATAACAGTGCAGTTCTCAAATCAGTGGAGCGTAATTTGGACACATCTTTTCCTGCATAGAGGGCTTCTAAAGCTGCTTTGATCATGGGATCGTGGGATTGAGCCCGAATACTGTCATTGTCCAGCTGAGGCAGTGCACCAATGTCTATTGCAGAAAGTGGCAATAAGCAGCAGGTATGCAATTCTCAGAGGCTCCCAAGCAATCACCATGCAGTCCACTGCGTCCGTGGACATTTGTTCCTCCTGTCAAACTTCCGGCAGAGTGCCCGAATGTCAGGTTCTGCCAATCGGACCCAATCATTCTGGGGAACAGGCCTCGGGAGAGAGCATCAGCATCTATGTGGTTCAAACCTGCTCGGTATTCGAGCATAGTCATATGTAGATAATGCAGAAAGCCACCTATGGCCAGTGGCATCCAACTTAGCTGAGGTCTGCACATAGGTCAAAGGATTATTGTCAGTTTTTACTAGTATTTTAGCCCCATACAAGTACTCATGGAATTGGTCAACAATAGCCCACTTCAAAGCTAGGAACTCTAACTTATGTACAGGATAGTTCTTTTCGGATGGGGTCAGGCTTCTACTGGCAAAGGCCACTGGTCTCAGGCCATTCTCGTGCTCTTGGTACAACACAGCCCCAACCCTTGCAAGCTAGCATCAGTGTGCAGGGACGTAAGGTTTTCTTGGATCGGCATAGAGCCAGCACTGGAGCATGGGTAAGTTGATATGGATCTCATGAAAAGCAGTCTCACAATCAGAGTCCAAGCGGCCCCAAATACTTCACTCGGATGAAAATACACTCTTTCAGTCTTGAGGCGCTGACTTTTGGTATTTTTGTGGGTTGGGGATACCCTTGAGTAAGGTTAAGTAAAGGGCGGATCACTCTTGAATAGTCCTTGATGAGCGCCGATAATAACCACAGAATCCAGGAATCTTTGCAGTTCTTTTAGATTTTTGAGCTGTGGCCAGGTGAGTCAAGAGCCTCAACTTTACTTGGGTGGGTCTCTATTCCCTCGATTGGATACTATGTGTCCCATACTTTACTGATGTTTGAAATAATTGACACTTATCAATGGACAGTTTAAGGCCAAAGTCCTCCAGTCGGTCCAATACCTTAAATAATCTGCTCTCATGTTCCTCCAGTGAGCTGCCAAACACAATAACATCATCTAGGTATACCAGGCACTCTAGTAAGTTCATGTCCCCACTGCACGCTCCATCAATCGTTGAAAATGGCTGGGGCACCTGAAATCCTTGAGGCATCCTCATGAATTCCGCAAAGCCAAAGCGGACAGATAAAGGCCGTCTTCTCCACGGTCCCTCTGAGGCCGCCAGGGATCTGGTAGTACCCACTGCGGAGATCCAGCACAGAGAACCACTTGCTCCCGTTTAGGCAGTCCAAAGCATCCTGAATGCGGGGCATTGGTACTGATCAGGATAGTCCGCGGTTTAAGGTGCGATAATCCACACACATCCTTACTGTTCCATTCTTTTTCCTCACTACCACAATGGGGGAAGCATAAGGGCTTCTGGATTCTTGTATTACACCAGCAGCTAACATCTCTTGCAGATGCCGTCTCACATCATCTATGTCAGCAGGTGCCAGGCGTCGAGACCTCTCACAGAAATGGTCTTTTCGTCATGCAGCTGGATATTGTGCTCAGCTTCTTGCACGCATCCTACATCCCATTCCTTTAAAGAAAACACCTGGCTCTCTGGGCAAGCTTCTCACTGATCCTCACTTTCCATTCAGCTGGCAGCGGGGTGCGCCGAAATCAAACAAGTCAGGCGTTACTCTGTCATTCTTCCTTGAACTCTTGCTGCTGGGTAGCACTGCAGTGTCTGCAATGCACATTAGCCAGGATGCAACCTCTGTTTACTCGAATGTCTCTTTCAGACACATTATGAACTTGGACCATTACCCTTCTGGCATAAGCATGGGCTCTAGCGGCAAAATACTAGGCTTGACCAGCAGTCCCTCTGGCAATTTTCCATCGCCTGGTGCATCCAACATTAATATTTTATTCTTAACATCCTTTCTGATACGGACCTCTCCTGTAAGGTACACTGGGCATTTGGCGCCAGGATCAGAGACTCAGGATCCTTCTTCCATACAATTCCGACCGGTTCCTCTGGTTCTGTTTTTCAGCATCCTCTGTGCCTCATAGGCCTTCTTAATTAAAGCCGGAACTCTTATAGCTCTACTAGTCTTTGACCCCTGTTTTCATAACACAACTGTGCCAGCCTTCCAACATATGAGCATTTGTTCCAATCAACAAAGGGACACCATCATACAGTCCAGTGGGGGACACACTAAGGCTAGGGTCTCTACTTGTTCGCCACTCAGCCACGGAGGTGGGAAAGACAGCCAAATTCGGATATACCTGGAATAGGGGTAGGCCTTCTCACTTAACCCCATACATGCAGTCCTTCTAAGTGTTGTAAGGGTACGTCTGACAAATGCTTCTGATACCAATCCTGGAACATAATTGTCACTTGGGAGCCACTGTCTAATACAGCTCTTGTAGACACTCCATTCACCTTTACAGTGGTCTCCATGGAGGGACCCACTATTCTGGACCAGTCTGGAGAGGCGGTGGTGGGGGCATGGGCAACTGACCTGCCCACAAAAGGACGTGAATTAGCATTTTTGGTGCCCTCACTGGGATCATGTCGGCACCTCTTAACCACTGATTTCTTCTCCAAGCTCTCCTTGTAGCCTATATGCAACTTTGTCAGTGTCTTTTGGGGACTGGCATTCCTTTTCATGTGCCCATCTTTCCCACAATTATAGCAAAACATACTTTCTGGAGTTTGAGCTGGCCGAGCGCCACACTGGGAGCCAGGGCGGGGTATTATAACTGGAAACCTAGTTGCCATCTCTGTTCTGGGCGTGATAAGCATTTGGAGACATCTCGTCAGTTTCTCCACTTCCATGGTCAAGGAATTGAGTTTGGAGCTGTTATCAGCAGGAGATACATGGGTGGGTACCCCCACCCCCATAGCAGATGCAGTCGGATATAGGTCAGGGCCCGTACTTGCAGGCGTGGCCTTCATAAAGGGACTGTTTTTGAATTCCCGGATCTCTCTCAACAGTTCGCCCCATTGTGGCATATCTTTTCCTTGTCAGAGCACTCATTGACTGTCAACCTCTGCCCCTGAACTTCACTTGATGGGTCACCCTCAGTCACTGGTCGTAGCCACAGCTGTTGGTGCAGGTACCTCCTGAGGTCGCCTTTTCTCAACTCCTTGAATTTCTCTCATTAACTCATCATAGGAGGGTGGGGATTCCAGTCGATTTGCCAGGCGTAACTGAAGCAACAGCAGTTCTGAGAAGGGGGCAGACTTAAGGATTCTGTCCAGTCTGGTTCGGTCCAGTTCAATCGCTGGCAAACTACCCTTTCTGAGGCATTCTTGCAACAATTTTTCCAGCCGAGAGACATACACAGACAACAACTCCCCTTGGTACTGTTGTGCATTTCTTACTCTCCACCATAGGTCCTCATCAGAATCTGGGCTCCCATACACATTCTCCAAGGCCTCAAGATAGGCCTGTGCAGTCGCTTCAGGGTTACTGGCCCGTTTAGCACAGATGGTAGCTAGGGCAGGACCTCGGAGGCTCCCACTAACCCTTTCGCTTCTTCCCAGCATTGCCATTCTAGCACTTGGGGGCAACATAGTCTATCCAGGTCTCCCAGTCATCCTCCCTTGGGGTGGGAGGGTGCCAGAGAAGATCCTCAACCTTCGGTAAGAGTCGTGACTAATGGCAGGTGCAGAAATAGGAGTCTGCATTGGTTCAGCCACCATTACGGCACTGGAGCAGGAGAGGGTGTTGGGGAGGAACACCCCAGGTGGCAAGAATAGTTTCTTCAAGTCCTCCACAGTTTTCCTCTCCCAGCAACCATTCAGCAAATTTCTCCTCAAAAGTTTCAAGATAGTGGTGGGGCTGATTCCCCGGTCTTTACTGTCCTTAGTTATCACTCTCCAAGCAGTGAGGGCTCCCTCTGGGGTAATGGTCTGTGGCACTTTGAGCTATCTATGGGATCCTTAAACTCTACTAGGGCCAGGAAAGTGTGGGTGAGCAGATTAGCATGCCGACCTACCACCACAGGGTTTTGTAAACCTTCCACCTTGGAAAGTACTCCCTGCACAGTGTCCAGATTGATACCCAGGGGATGTCCAGGATAAGCATAGCATTTTGGGGGTCGATCTCCTCCCAGTACACCACTCCACCAGCCGTGCACAGCCACTTCTGTCGGGTACCCATTTTTTTCTTAACAGTGGTTAGAATATGGCCACTAGAGGACACACAATCCCAGCGGTGAGCCTCCAAGATGTAACCCTAGATGGCGCATCCCAGGGCTACTACCCCTGCCTGATTTGCCACTAACAGGTTGAGGGCCTGGATCCAATGGCGGGTGCCTCCACCCAGAGGTCAGGGTTTGCAATAGTTAAACTAACTTGGTCACAGCCCTCTGGGACACTGCAACCCCCTTTCTTCCCACTAGTGGCCCACACAATATATCAGAATTACCTTCACAGTATACACTTACCCCAGGTCTGGTTCCGGCACTGGGACCTCCTGTGAAATGAGATACAGTGCAACAATCACAGTACAGTACTTTAACATAGACAAATACCTGTGCAGTATAACTTTGCTGAAACAAGCAGCTCTGATTTATTTAGGGGATATAACAAGGACAGGGGAAATCAGGTTAATTAGCTTATCACTCTAATAATCTATTATGGCTCTGTGCACAGGCCTATCCCTATCAGTTACTGTCCCTGGGTACCCAAGCCCTAGTGGCTAGTCCAAACCGTGGCAGCTGGTAGGGCCCTTTCACACAGAGAAAAGGAGAATTAAACAGTCAGCAGTACAGTAATTCCATTTGGATTTAATGTGGCAATTCAACAGGGAGCGACCCTGAATTAGTACTCACGACCTCCAAATAAGATAGGGTCCTTCAATGTCAGCAGGGCTCACTTGAGGTACACAAACCTCTTCACACATCCATATAAAGAAAGCACTATACCAGGCAGGCTGCATCTGTATCCCGATCGCAATTACTGCACAATACCGAGAGACACACAGCAGATTCAGTTCCTGACAGACCGGAGTGCAATTTTCAGCAATTCCTCCAGTCTTCTACAGGGTGAGCCTGGTTTCTACTCTTCAGAGATCCTTTGATTCTTTTCACAGGACGGATTCAGTCCTAACAAGCTGTTACACAAGCTGCAGACGGAACTCTGGGCCTTACACACGCTTTTTGATAAAACTGCACACTGAAAAAGCACAGGGCTCCTTCCTTCTTCACTGCCAAAGCTCAACTGAAACTCCAACTGACAAAACCGGCACTTCCTTTGAGTTCCTCCCAGTTCTTGACTGGATTGGCTGTCACTCACAATAGACTGCTGCTGTTGGTCCAAAAGGTGCTGAAGTCTAAACTACATCTCCCAGAGTCACTGCCCATACAATCCTCTTGTGGCTGGCTCAGATTATGAGTCCAAGTTCTGATTCGTCCAAGGCACCATTTTAGAGCTAGCTTAGCCCACACTGATTGGTCCAGTTCAGCAGTTCAAAACTAGAATGGGGAACTAGCAGACACAGTTCTGACTGCAAAGAAAGCAGGTTAGACAAACTGTAATTTCATTATTACTCTAAATAATTTCTGGCAAACAGTTACATCTTTCAGATAGGTTCCCTTTGCACTCCTAGCGACTGCAAAAAATGAAGTGAATTGGCAGCAGCTCGAGTGGTACTCAGAGAAGCACACAGTCCCCCCATACAAACTAATTATGTCTGCAAGCAGACAGCTCTTAAAGAGACAGTACCAGAGGCTCTAAAAACACTCACTGATAAATGGCTTAAATGCCAAACACAATTCAGGCTTGGAGCATTCAAGCAAGCTCCTGGAAGTCTTTTGGGAACCCCCATTTGCAGGGGGGGGTTACACTAGAAAAATTCACTTACTTAGTGGCATTATCTCCATCTGATATATTCTCCACCAGCCTCACATCACCTAAACCTGACTTCTACAGTTCACACTTTTGCCACGATCCCTAACTGCTCTCCCTTTCAACCCTAACCTTTCCTCTGCAGGTCAAACGGCGACATCACTGCAAAACAGTCTTTGCAACATGAAACTCTACCAGAAGCATCTGCACAGTTATAGACTCTTAAGTGTTTATACTGTTCATTCTGATTACCAGTTAAATAATTAAATGTTAATGTTCAAGCACAGTCTCTTTTTCTCAGACAAATAAAAACGTTCACCTCCAAGGTAAGATTCCAGTTCTTTTTTGAAAGTCAAATCGCAACATAAAAAAACGGAGCCCTTCAATTATATAAAACAAAATATGGGGTGCAGTGTGTTTGACTCGAATTTAACACACACCCTCGTTGTTGGATGGCTATCATAAACACCTTGGGTTTCGCCCTCAGGGTTTATGTGCCATCCATCAACTCGGGTGTGTGTTAAATTCTCGTAACACACTGCACCCTGTACTTTATCCTATATATAATGTATGGGGAGCCCCTATTAACCACAATAATCAGCAGTAGCACAGCCTTGCTATGCCACCGTTCAGAATGTTAAAAGCTGTTAACCACAGATTGGAATGTTCAAGCAGTGGCATAACAAAAAGGAACCATGACTGTTGCAATACTGCAGCCCCACAGATCACAAACGCCATTCTCGGGGGGAAAAAAATTCAAAAAAACATTACATTACCGGCAGTTCACATTCTGTTCCCCTCGTAGATTTTCTATCTTGGATTGTGACCTGCACGCATGTGAAAATCATCCCATAAGCTCGTTTGTTTGGGCCCCAGAACAAGACGCAACCTTGCATCCCATAAACCAGGTGACCACCAGCAACCAACCGGATTTGTTTCTTAGTTTTAAAAATGTAACCCTTGAACCTGGCGTAGAAATGGACTGTCTCCATTTTTAAAATGTCCACGGCAATAATATAATAAATATTTAAATTGTGTTTCTCTACTAGCATATTTGGAAAGAAGTATTTGTAAACGAAATAAATGCTGCTGTGGCAAACCATCTCAAAGGCTCCAATCGTTGATCTATGGTAAGAGCAAAGTCAAATGCTTTTCTTATTGTGTCTTTCAAAGTTCTTTACCTATACATATTAAAAAATAATGGCTGGAAAAATCAGGTGATAACCACGCATAAAATTACCTCTCGTGGTTGCTAAGGGCAACACTAAACCTCTTGAGCTGAGCTCTCAAGGTTTACAAAGTTGCCCTAGCAACCACTCGAGGTGATTACAGCATGGTTATCACCTGATTTCCAGCCATTATCCTCTATACTGTTTCTCCCGCAGGCCAGTTGGAGACTATGGAGCAGAGAATTGTCTCCCAGTTGGAGTCCATACCCCTGACCCATACCCAGCAGAGGTTTACTACTTTGTTTCCTAAAAACATGAGCTACTTCTCATACGATATCACAGCTATATCAGACCTCATCCACTATCACAGGTGACAGCACCCAAGAGAAAGCACTTAAGTGGGAGGAAGAATTGGGCACTCCATTTCATCTGGAAAACTGATCTGTAGTGTGCCAGGCCACTTCCAAGGTCTCCAGCTCACATCTGTGGAGGGAATATTCATGGAAACAATTAATATGCTTTTCCCATCCTCCACTGATCTCTGGATATTACCTCCACAGAGGAACTCCTCCTGTGGGCGCAACTGTGGTGAGGCATGGGCCACACATACACGTGTAATATGGGAATGTCTGGTATTATGACTTTTTCTTGACGCTCTCGAAATAGAACTAGGGAACTCTATACTAGGATAATTCCCCCTGACACCAGAATTGTACTTGTTCCTCCAATTTCCTAAATGTTTTAGAGACCCCAGTTCCCAATATTTATTGGGTATTCTAATAACAGCAACCAAGAAGGCTACTACCAGACTGTGGCTCACCCTACAAGCACCAGACCTGAAAACATGGCAAGGTATAGTGAATCAGATTTAGAGAATGACTGCACATCAGCCCAGTGGCATACAGGGCTGAGGCATTCAATGCCTTACCCCTTGCCACGCCAATGACCCATTTTTGGGAATGAGCATAGGCTGCCGGGGGTCAGCGGAGAGGGAGAGGATTGCATGTCCGATGGACTGCTCTCCTCTCCTCACCCAGGAGAGGAGGGGGTGGAGACAAGCTGTATCACTCTTTGGCTGCCATTTGGTGGAGGCCAGGTGGCAGTACTGGAGTCTAAAGCAGCGCAGAAGCAAGACTGTGGTTACGTAGCATGTGCGTACCTCCACGCACACGCGCTTATGGCCGCCGCAGCAGTGAAGAAAACTTAGAACAAAATGGCAGTCTCAGGCTACATGAAGCCCTGCCTGTCTGCCTCCACCCCGCTCTACCACTGGTTTGCTGGATGCCCAATCTGGATACAGGAACTCTGGGTGGGGAAAAGACGACTCTCCCCTTCCCAGCCCCGTCATGGGGGGGCAATCTTTGGAGGAATGGGGCTTGGTGGACAGGAATGGTAGTAGCCGGGTGGAGGAGGCAGGGATAGGGCTGAAGCAGCTGACCAATGCGTGCGGAGAATAAAAATCTAAATGGAAAAAAAAAGGCCGCACAAAATTATTTAACTTGCAGTGGACTGGATGGCTCTTATATGTGATAGGCAAAGTCCTGACCTTTGTTCTTTAATTAAAAAATAATAAATAAATAAATAATAATGAGCCCCAGGCCTTACTCTTAAAATACTGGCAGAGTCTGTGATCTGGAGTGCCCCCTCCACCCCATCCACCTTCAGGCTGAATAAAAGTATTGGACAAATGTATATATGTCATCGAAACTTATTTGTATACATATGCACAGACCAGGGACTGTCCCCTTCATGCTGTAACTTAAAGGGGGAAAGGTATTGGTCCTCTATGTATCACAAAAAATGCTGATTTTGACTGTTACGAGTTGGAAATGAAAACCAGAGGCACTGTAATTTAAACCATACATCTTTATTGTACCTTACAGTGTGCTGTGCAGATCTTTTAATAAAAACATATAAATAAAAGGGAAAGAAAAAGCGGTACAGGCTTACTGAAGCCCTGCCTGCTTGAATCTGACCTGCATCATCGCCTGGACTCGGAGAGACATCCCTTCCCTTTCTGGCCCTGCCACAGGAGGAGGGCAATCCATGGGGGATTTGTCAACATGTAAGGCCAAGTGGAGATGGTGGCAGATCTACTTTATGTCCTATCTTCTTTGGGGATATCTCCCTCCAGTGAGCCACACCTACGGAACAATTCCCAAGCAGTACTGCAGACAATGGGGAAGGGGGAAGGGTCCATCAGAGATGCATAACAGCCAACCAAAACACAGGCCAATGCCCCATAGGCCAAAGAATTAGGCAGCCATAAGAAGTTGACACTGACATAACACAGGGGGCACTGGAGCACAAAACCCAGAAGCCACCACCAGACAATAACGCTAAAAGTGTAGACGACAGACACATACCAGGGCCCATGACAGTCATGGAGACTTGACAGAAATAGTGGAAGACAATAGGGCAAGGCCCCACAAACTGTAAACCACAACATTCATGAGAAAACAGGTGACAAGGTTGGAATACCACTGAGGCGGAACTGGGCAGTCACCAACAAAAACCGGGATGATGGAAAAGGGCTTCCCAACAAAAAACAAAATAACACATGAGGCAAAGCCATGCAACACAGCTAAACAGCCGCTTGCCCCACAACCAGAGGGGGCTCAGCCAAAAAACTCAGAAACTGACTGCAACATCCCAAAGAATGGGCTGAATGACCAGCAACCACAGTTGAAGGCAAAACTGACAACAGAAAAAGAAAACAGCCATAAAACAAGCTGAGGGCTACAGAAGAAGCAGGGTTGGCAAGGAGGCAAAGCCAGGAGACAACCAGCAAGACAGGGGATGCCGGCAAACAGCGATCTCCACTCCAATGGCAAGACTGTTGACTAGGCAAGGCCAAGCGATGAAGCTGAAAGGAAGCCACTGTCCCCACAGTGGATGCCCGAGATGCCTGAGAAAAAGAGACAAGCAAGAACAAGGGGACACAATTTAAAGATAGAGGGGGGACGGCTCAGGGGCAATGTGAGAAAGTATTTTTTTCACAAAGAGGGTGGTGGATGCATGGAACAGCCTGCCTGAGGAGGTTGTGGGGTCTAAAACTGTGGGAAAATTCAAGAATGCATGGGACCGACATAAGGCATTTTTTATGGGGGGTAGGAAGAAATAGGCTGTTGGTTAAATAGAATCTGCCACTTATCCTGTAGGTCGGAAAATAGGCAGACTAGGTGGGCCAAGCAGTTCTTATCTGCTGTCAAAGTCTATGTTTCTATACCTGGACCTGCCACAAAGCCAAGTTGACAAGAAAACCTTACGATGAAACACAGTCAAAGGTAAAGTCAATGACAGAAATGTCAAAACAGCCTTACATAAAGCAGGGAACAGCACACATAGCAGGCACGCCGACAAGGCAAAGCTAGGTGGCAGCCAGCAAGAAAGGGGACACCGAAGAACAGCGAGCCCTACCCATATGGCAAAACTATCAACAAAGGCAAAACCAGGCGAAGAAGTGAGCTAATGGCCCCTACCGAACGGGGGCTGGGCTATCAAGCCAGAAACCACATTTGGCATTGGAGGATGGTTTGAACGGCTGTTAAGGCCATAGACATGACTAGCACTCACCACCAACAATGATCCTTCAGCAGGAACACAAACAGCAGTGGGATACCAGCAGGGAGCCACAGAAGGGAAGACCACCAAACGCCGACAGCCAGTGACAGCAAGGTAGCAGTCAATATCGGCAGCACAGGAGACAGGGTCCATGTGGAAGCAGAAGTACAGGCCCATAGCAGCGAGAAAGAGGTGGTGATGGCCGGCAAAGCACAAGGCAGTGATGTTTTCCAAACAAGAGTCCTTGCTCCAATGTGAAGTCGATGGCAGAAAAGAAAAGAGCTAAGAACCTATGTTATATACACACAGAAGGTGCATGTAATTGCAGGTGGCCCCATTAGGCAAACATTTCTGGATAGGTCCGATGCCGATGGCGACTATGTTCTATAGGTGTGGCTCACTAGAGAGAGATCTCCAAAGAAGGGCAAGTCTTAGTTCAGAAGGCCTTTCTCGGTCAACAATTTACAAATACTGTATATATCAATGTTGACTCCTGTTATACTAGATATGGGACTCTTGGAAATGTTCCTGCTATACGGTAGCAACAGCCAGGTGAATTAAGAGAAAGGCACATTCACTGAATATCCTGCTCCGAAGTCTGCAATAGACAAACAGCAACATCAGTGGAAAATGCCTGGAAGGAGACTCTTCAGTCACTGCTGTACGGCTCCTGCAGGCTTACAAAGGGTCTGTTAAAAGCATGTGGGCAGGAGACACTACACACAGGTCTGCAGTATCTACCTCTTCAAACAGAGTTCAGAAGCAGGGCTGCCACAAACAAGATTTGTAATGTCTAAATCACGCAGCAAGTCATTCAAGCTGAACTATGCCACCTGTCAGGTAGGTGCAGTTTTATAAGATATCGCCCTCCCCTCCCTCCCTAGTCCAAGGCTAAGAAAGCTTCAGCCTCTCTCCAGATGCCCACTGGACCACCAGCTCTGTAATGTTAGTATGGAAGGTATAACACCAGGAGTCTCATGAGCTCTGCTCCAGGAATAAAACTCCAGGTCACCCCACTGTGGAGCCCATGAGAGCCATAGTATCTGTTCTGGCCCCAAAATGTGAACTCCGGGTATATCTGTCTAATCCAGGCCTCGTACAGAGGGAGGACTATCACCCTTGAGCTGCTCTTTACCACCTCTTATTGCATCCCAATGAGAACATTGTGCTTCAACATATTATTGGAAGCTAGTTCTCCTTCAGAAAACATTTTGCTTTCTGTACATTCAGTTACTGTGCTAGCTTCCTGAGTCAACAGTGCCACCTGCTGAGAGTGCGTCCCTAATTGTTTTAAACTGCAATCCCTTATCTGTCAACCATAAGCTGCGAGCTATTTTATTTTTGTTTTCCTATTTTATTGTAATTCCATTTCTGCACAGCCCTTATCTCAGCAACAGAGCACAACTTCAGCCTGTACGAGTTTGACAGAATCCCATGTGCTAGCAGTTTGCCTCTGAAATATTCTTGATTTTCAGATTTGTACCTCAAAAATTAACTTGGTCTAGCACAGAACAGTAGCACTGGAAAATTTCGTTACTTTGTGTGAGAGGCAGTGTCACATCCTATGCCAGATTCCCATGACCTGAGCCACACAACTCTGGCAGGGGGATGCTAGTTCCGTACCTCCATGGACATAGAAAAATTATTTATTTATTTTTTTTTTTTTACAGGCACAAAAAGACCAAAGTCCACAGTCTTCTCTGTTCCTACCTACCACACACCCACAAGTCTATCACCATGCAGGCACGGCTGGAGTCTCTCACCCCCCCAATGATCTCCACAATCCCCCCCATTCCTTATCAGCTCCTTATGTCAGTCCCACCCTGTCCTGCAGCCCACCACGATTTCCACTTCCACCACCTCCCTGGGCACTCATTCCATTGTCCACCACTCTTTATGTGAAGAAATGCTTCCTCACATCCTTTTTGAATCTACATCCCCCTCAATATCAGCTTGTATTTATGTCCGCTTTTTATTTTATTTTTTTTAACTTCTTTATTGATCGCACAAGTTCATATACAGGGCAATATATGTTCCACAATCACTTATCAGGTCAAGTATGACTTATTCTTATAGTATTATATGTTTATTAGCATCTATGCAATTGACTTCCACCTTTGTTCTCTAGTACGATTGTTTAATCCTATTGCTTGCTTTTTTGTTTAAAAAGACCTTTTACTTTAATACCTTTGTGTTCCTGCCTTGTCTCTTGTACTATGAGCAATCACTCTTTAAGTTATATCTTTTTACTAACTTTTTTTCTAATATCTGTAACTTATGGATTTATTAAATGCAAACAACTTTTGTGGCAGATCCCCTCCCTAGTTTACTCCTAGATAACCAATACTCTCTCTTACTCTCATATTATTCATATATTAACTGTTCTAGCACCAGTACTCCCTCTGTCTTTTCCACCAGATGTGCAAAAGGTAGCCACCTCGTGTTGAAGCGATCGGTGCTCAGGTTGAGCTTTGCTGACATTTCTTTCATGGTTTTGATTCACTTTCAATTCTGTATCCAGTGACTTATGTCTGGGATGTGTGTAAGTCAACAATCTTCGTGTGATTGCTTTGAAAGCGGCAGCTATCAAGGTATTATATTCATTGCAAAAAAAACGTCATTAATGCATCACTTGGGGTTCTTACAACAGCAATAAAAGTAGGGAAATGGGGTGTTAGGGTTTCCAACCCTAAAACTCCACCCCTACCCTGCAGACACTGATAGGTTTCGTGGGTGTGCCTTGGGGTCACTGGCCCCAACGCTAACCCCATTCCACCCCACGCTGCAGACACTGACAGACGGGGTCTGCCTTGGGGTCACTGGCCCAAACACTTACCCCATTCCATAAGTAAATAACCTGAGAGGGGTACAGTATAGCAGAATTGGGTGAGTGTTAGGGCCGATGACTCCAAGGCAGATCCCCAACGCCTGTCAGTGTGTGCAGGGTGGGGGTGGAATGGGGTAGGCAGTAGAGCAGATGACCCCAAGGCACTTCCCCGATGCCTGTCAGTGTCTGCAGGGTGGGGGTGGTGTTTAGGATTGGAAACCCTAACACCCCATTTCCCTGCTTTTGTCGCTGTAGTAACAACCCTAAGTGATGCATTAACAAAGTTTTTTGCAACAAATTTCCTTACTTTTTCAGGGCTCAATGACCACCCAGCGCGATCCATTACTGTGCAGCAATCTCAGTGCAGGAAAAACTGCTGATGGGTGTTCCGCATAGGTGGTAATACCGTGCATGTCAGAACCGTGAAGGCGGGGGCAGAAGCACACATGCCAACAGCATGCAGCCACCTGCAGGACCAGGACCAGAACCAGAACGAGAAGAGAGGAGAACACAAGTGCACCAACATCCCCCCCCCGGAAGACAAGAGCAAACACCCTGTTGGCTAGTTTACCTGCCTCCCCAGGCACCTGCAAGCACCCTGTTGGCTAGTGGATCTGCCCCCAGCACCCGCAAACACTCTGTTGACTAGTGGACATGCCCCGCCCTGGCACCCGCAATCACTTTGTTGGCTAGTTGACCTGCCCACCCAACCCACACCACGTCACTGTGTGGAACAAGGAAGACTGTCACTGTACAGTGCCAGACTCCTCCTGTATTCCCCCTCACTCTCTTCATGCATGAAATGTGCCACAGCCGCAGGGCCACCCACAATGCCACCATCTGATGGCCATGACCAGCTTCTTGCACATACAGAGACACTGTCATGGTGAATACTACAGACCCCTGGAAGGGAGGCACACTGTGTACACATTACTGAAGGACACGCTGACTAAGGAAGTGTTGCCCTGTCTCAGTCTCACTCTCCCTAGTGTCTCTCCCCCTCGTATAGCCTTTGCTGACCCACACGCTGCCCTGTCTGTCCCTCTCTCCACGCTGTCTCTCTCCCACACCGTTTCTATCTAATTCACTCCGCACTACTCACTCCGGCATCTTGGACTTGGGCTCTCTCTCTCTCACTGCTCCTTGTGTGGCCATCACTGGGTACATAATACAGAGTGCCTGGGATGTGGGGGGGCAGGGGACACTAACGGGCACAGAGCACAGCTTCCGCACTACTGCTAACACAGTACACCCTGCGGACCCATGACCGTGTACAACAGGGCAGTTTAGTGGCACCGCAAAGGAGCCACAGCTGTTTACTGAGGGTTTACTTTGCGCTCGTTGCACAGAAGTCTGTGGGCTGGGTCGGTAGGTGCAGACAATCCTGCGAGGGGTGAGTGTGGAGGGGTGGAGGGGATGGGAATCAGGATGGCTACTATATGTATCACGGTAGGATGGATAGCACATACTGTGGTATGCAGACCGTAGTGAGATATTGGGAGGAGCAGGGAGGCTGTCAGGCATGGACTCCGAGGGGGAGAGGCCTGGGATGCTGCCTGGGGCGGTGGGCGGAGAAACACAAGGTGCACAAGCACATGAGTCCAGCACCCCCCATCACCGATAGGAATGCAGAAACCAACCCTGGTGGACCAGTGGCCCCCTCCCCAAACCCCGACCGAGTGCACAATGAACAATACATAGCCCCATAGCCTTGGTACTCAAGTGCCCCATCCCGATGACCCCAACAGTACTGTTCCAATGCACACCTGGTGGTCTAGTGGTCCCCCCATGCGGCAGTGCCTTACCACCCCACTCTCTCCCAAACCCGTGAGGCAGCTGGCGACTGACACAGCCCACCTCTCACCACCGCGTCCAGCCGCTGACTGAGCACTGACTGTACACGTACTGACTGTAGTACTCGCTCAGTGACCGACAGCTCACTGAGTGCATATTATATACAATACACACTCATTCAGTGATCAGTTGGTGACTGGCTGTGGTGGTGACAGGTGGGGTGTACCAGCTGTCGGTTCCCTTAAGAGTGTGGGGGAGCAGGCTGGTGGCACTGCGGGGGGCCACTGGTTTCTGGGTGTGCATCAGTACTGTACTGTCGGGTCATTGGGAAGGGGGAGCACAGACTACTGGGGATACAGGGCTCTGTATTGGTTGTGTGTACTTAGTCGGGGTTCATGGAGGGGCCAATAGTCCACCAGTGTGACTCTGGAGGGCGGGGGGGATCTGGCCACCATGGTGGGCGGCATGTTCTGTACCCTGTATGGTGCAGCTGTTGGGGGCACGTCTGCCACTGGAAGGATTTCATAGGTTTCATAGTTATACACAGCTTTTAAAAGACAAGGTCCATATGCTTGCCATAATTCAGGAGTATCCCACTATCCTATTCTTTATTAGAAAATGATCTAAATCTTTTTTAAAAGTTTCAATATTACTGCTAACAATTATTTTTATTGGCAGTTTGTTCCATATCCTAGGTGCTCTTACTGTCTACCAGTTCTTTTTATCTGAGCAAAATCTATCTGTTTTTATCTGAAGTGGATGTGCTCTAGTATTATAGTTATGATCCATGATTTTCAAATCCAGCTGTTCCCATAGTATCGGATTATTAAGGGCCCTATATATTAAGCACATATCCCCCCTCAATCTCCTAAACTCCAGAGAATATAACCCCAGAGCACTAAGTCGCTGCTTATAGTCCATCTCTTGTACTTCCTTCATTTTACGGGTGGCTCTTCTTTGGATCCTCTCAAGCGACGTTATATCTCCTTTTTTAAATGGGGACCACAACTGGGAGCAATACGCCATATGGGGACGTACCAACAACTTATATAATGGCAAAAGAACACCCCTATCTCTACTTTCAATATGTTTATTTATGCAGTACTGTATACTACCCGCTTTTTTCATTATCTGATTATAATGGGGTGTAAAATTCAAATTGTTATTGATTCTAATCCCCAAATCACATTCCTCATTGGTCACCTTGAGTAATTTACCCCCCATAGTATAATTATGGAGGATATTACTGTATATTTCCCCAGACGCATCACACTGCACTTATCTGCATTAAAATATGATTCATGATTGTGTGCCCAAAGTTCCAACTCACCCAAGGCAGCTTGCAACAATTCTGCATCTTTATTAAGATTTACCACTCTACCTAGTCTGGTATCGTCCGCAAACTTAGAAAACCAGATATCAGGAGAAGCCCTCATTGTCCCGATATACGCATTAAAACAGGCAAGGACCCAACACAGAACCCTGTGGCACTCCACTAGTCACACTAAGCCAGTTAGAATATTCCCCCCTTATACAAACTCTCTGTCTCCTATCTGTCAACCAGGATTTTATCCAACAAATAATATTATAGTTAACTCCCATATTGGCCAGGGTTTCAATCAACTTATCATGTGGTACCTTGTCAAATGCCTTGGTGAAATCCAAAAAGATGACGTCCACAGAACTACCCTCATCCAGTGCCTGATTTATTTTCCCATAAAATTCCAATAGATTTGTTTGACAGGACCTCCCTTTAACAAAGCCGTGCTGTATATAATCAGCATTACTGGTCTTATATTGATGTTCCATAATAAAATCCTTAATGAATCCTTCCAGTACCTTTCCCAAAACTGAAGTGAGGCTAACAGGTCTATAATTTTTAACCTCCTGTTTAGGGCCTTTTTTATATACAGGGATCACATTCGCTTGTTTCCAATCCTCTGGGACCTCTCCTTCGATTACTGATTTCTGAAATAATGCTGTAATTGGACCAGCAAGTTGTTCAGCCAGATCCTTGAGTAATCTTGAATGTATCCCATCTGGGCCCTGTGTTTTATTCTGATCCAGTTTTTGGAGTCTTTTCAACACTTCCTTCCTATCTAAAATAACCCCGGATCTTGATTGGGTGTACCACAATTGATCCCTCTTAATGATTTACCCTGATTGAAAACTGAAGAAAAATATTTGTTACTTACTACTTCCATCTGTCTGGGCTTCTGGTTGGGGGGCATTCTGTGTTTGGCCAATGCTGAGCCCGGTCGGCATTGTGTACGTTTGCATTCTGTAGTAGCATATTTACTTTCGGCATGTTTCCTTGCTGTGATGCTGCTTTCCGCTGTTTTTCCTGCACCCCTTTCACCCTCGCTGCTCTTTCATGCACAGTACTGTCATTGATCCCTTTTTCAGATAGTATAATCATATCCTTACTGCATATATGTAGCCATGATAGCTATCATTTTTTCACATTTTGACCCCAAATTTTTATTTATTTAGTTTTTGTTTACCGGGTAAGAGCACTAGCCATAGCAATGACTATTTTCAGGCACAACCTGGGAGGGTACAGTACAAACATTACAATATAGATTTGACATTGTTGACAATATATAACAAAAAAAAACATAGATTACAGACAAGAATAGATTCATTAACAGTGTAGGGAAAAAGGTATTGAGAAAAATTAGTTCATTATCAAGGCTAGATCACAATAATTGATTTGAGAAAAAAATTAAGAAACAACTGGAGGTAATTACAATACCACATTGGGATTGCCATAGATTTTAAGGGTGGGATAAGAGTAAGGGAGGTAGAAGTAGGAGGTCAGAAAGGGTAGAGGATGAGTCAAGGAGGTTGAATAAGGGCAAAAACAGGTACAGGAAAAAGTGCATTAGTGTTGGGTAGAGCAAACGAAGTAGGAATGCAAGACAAGGAGCTATAAGTGACCTAAAGGCTAGGGTGGTTTGAAACAGTTGCACTTTCCAGAAGTGCTGAGGTGGTTGCACAACCCACTCTTAAAAGACATGTGGGATGTGGATAGACGTAGGGAAAGTGGGAGGGTGTTCCAGTATGGGGGGCATGACAGGCGAAAGCGCTAGCACCTTTGGAGGTGGTATGTCTGGGGATGAAGACAGGAGCTTTGGCAACAGACCGCAGCCCATAACAAGGTGTCAGGTCTTGGAAGAGGTCAGCTAGGGGTTTGGGTATTTGTTGTCTGATAATGCTGTCAATGACAGAGCCATATGCGTAAAGCCTTAACTCAGGGGAGGAAGCCAACCCGGGTCTGAATAGAGAAGATAGTGGTGTTTCATCCGATGAGAGGAGGATGCGTATCGACATGTTATTATATGTGATATCCCACTTTTGAAGGCTAGTTTTACTAGCAGAGGTATATGTGGTGACACCGTAAGTAAGTGAGGGCAAGAGTATGCCACGGGCAATGGCAAGCCTAACTGAGGGTGTGAGCACATAGCTGGTTCGGTAGGCAACCCCCAGTTAGAGTTGACTATCTTGCAGGTCTGTTGGATGTGGAGGTCAAAATTTAGTGATGGGTCTAGTGTGACGCTCAGGTATTTAAAGGAGTTTACCACTTCAACTGTTGAAGCATTTATGAAGAAGATTCTGAAATTGGGGCGGGTGAGTTTGAGTTTGGCATCTGATCCAAAGAGCATAGCCTGGGTTTTGGACTCATTCAGGACAAGCTTGTGACTGGATAGCCACTGCTGGATTAGATGAAAATCAAGAGAGAGTTGCCGATTTATATAATCAGTGCTCTTTGCACTAGTCTTCTTATCACCCTGCCTCATAAAACCCATAAGTGAAAATTTCTTAATCCATGGCAAAACGTCACTCTGCGCCACAGATGCAGAAACTCATTTCAGGCAGGATGTGAGAAATCACAGCTGTAGTGCTCAAAAGCATTTCCAAGAAACAGCTGTCAAAAGAAATGGAACACTCCATTCAAATTTTGCATTTTTCATCACTGTGTACTGTATCTCAAAAACCACAAAACGGATTCACACAAACTTTTGCATGTCAAGAGACCTGCTCCTAGCCGAAAAGCATGCCACATTTTGTGCAAATGCCTTGAAGTGTTGCAAAGTTATTAAAGTGCAAAATTTGAGGTTTAACATTAAACTCAGCTGCCAATCCAAACTATACTGGTGCTACCGCGCCAGTATAATACATATTTCTTTGCCTACTCACCCTTAACATGCTTGGGTATAACCCACATAGAATGTTAATATCTATAGGTTCCTGGGGGTAATTCTATGGCTTCTGTGATTTAAGTCTTAATTACTATCCAAAACCCCTGCAAGACCATCCCATGTCCTCTTCTAGCAGACCACTCAGAACACTTGAAAAGCTGCTGGCAGTCATCCCTGTTTTTGCCTTGAGAAACGTGAACTTTTTATCATGTCTCGTCACTCCCTCCTGGTCTCCAGTGAGTACATATTAAGGCTGCTCGGATGTTCTTTGTACATTTTCTCCTGCTGCCCCCGCAATGTCTTGGTCACCCTCCTCTGCCCTGACTGTAGCCTGTCCCTGTCCTCCTTCAGGTGGACAGCTCCAAAACTGTGCACAGTGCTCCAGGTGCGGCCACACCAGGGATCTGTAAAGGGGCAGAATCAGTTCCTTGTTCCAACTAGAGAACCCTCTCCCCTTGCAACCCAGCATCAGGTGCACCTTCCCATTAGCCTTGCTGCACTGGGTCATCACATTTACATTATCGGCTATGGTCACCCACTGATCCCTTTCCTTCAGTGTCTGGGCTACTCTCATTCCCCAAAGCCAATATTCAGTTTTGGGATTACTTTTATTGCTATGCTTGACTTTGTACTTTTGAGCATTAAGCCTGAGCTGCCAGAATCCTGACCACAGTACCAACCCACTTAGCTTCCTTTTCATGTCTCATACACCCTATTCACTGTCTACCCTCCCAGACAACTCAGTAAGATCTGCAAATAGACTCTTCTTTCCAAGAATGCCTTCACCTATGTTGCAGATGAAGAAGCTAAATAGAACTGGTCCTAAGACAGAACCCTGGGGAACTCTACTAGTCACTTCCCTCAACACCCAAGTGTTGGCCATTTACCACTGCCCTCTGGGTCCTCCCCCCCCCAACCAGCTCTCAATCCATCTGGTCAGGTCCCACCCATAAAGTACAGTTATGCAAGAACTTACCGTAACAGTAGATCTTCGAGAGAGGCTCTTGCAGTAGGTATTCACATATAGGTCTAAGCCGCCAGGTGCCAGGACCCCACGGAAAAAATTATAGCTAGCAGTCTCTGGCAGGGGACCCACCCCCCCACATCAGATGACCGGCATCATATGACATCAGTATAAAGGGGCGGTCCCCCACGCCCACCTTCCAATTCTTTCCCGCCAAAGGCCAAAAGAGGCAAAATGAGAGAGAGAGAAGGATATTTCCCCCCACAGAAATGAAGCAAATAAAACTTAGGGGGATGGAGGGCGGAAAGGCAATACCTACTGCAAGAGCCTCTCTCAAAGATCTACTGTTACGGTAAGTCCTTACGTTACTATACTATCTTACTTCGAGAGGGCTCTTGCAGTAGGTATTCACATATAGGACTGAGTCCCAAGCAGTCTGGAACAAGGAAAAGCATTCAGGAGGAGGACTGTCATCCATAGCATGGAACCTCAGGGCTGAACGGGTCGCATGAAAGGAGACCTTGTAGGACAGCCAACCCAAAGCCTGCTCTACAGCGAGAAGCAATGTCCAAACTGTAGTGCTTCGTGAAGGTATGGACAGAAGTCCAAGTTGCGACTGCACAGATGTCTGCCATGGACACATTTTTGAAACAAGCCACAGAGGCAGCTACTCCCCTGGTGGAGTGGCCTCTGACTTGACCTGTAAGGGTCTTGTTGCACTTGTCATAACAGAAAGTGATACAATGTGCCAACCATTTTGATGGGCATTGCTTAGAAACAGCATTGTCTTCTCTTTTATGAGCAAAAGAGACAAAAAGCTGATCAGTCTTCCCAAGATCCTTAGTCCGACTGGTGTAGTATCTCAGGATTCTGTGAACATCCAAAGTATGCAAGAGGTACTCCCCTTGATTGGAGTGTTGCGTAAAGAAAGCGGGTAGCTCAATAGATTGATTCAGCCACCACATTAGGGAGAAACTTAGGGTTGGTGCATAGAGCCACACGTTCCTTGTGAAATATCAAGTATGGTATTTTACACATTAAGGCCTGCAGCTCAGAAATTCACTGAGCGGAAGTAATGGCCACTAGGAAGAGTGTCTTCCAAGAAAGGAACTTCAAATCAGCTGTTGCAGCTGGCTCGAAGGGAGGCAGAGTAAGCTACTCCAGGATGAAATTCAAGTCCCATGGAGGGGCAGGAATGCGGATGGGGGGGTCTCAAGTCTTAGAGACTTCCAACTGAGCAAAAGTTCTGTCTCCAAAGGGAATATGGTAGGCTGAGACAGCGACCATGTGGACGTTTAACGAGGAAAGGCTGAGACCCACATCAAAGAGGTGACGCATATAGTCTGGGACTTTACTGACTGAGCACGAGAAAGCTCAAAGTTTTTAGAATTTGCTCAAATAGAAAACAGTTTCCACTTCTTGGCATAGGTGGACCTGGTGGAAGGCTTCCTGGCCTCTACCAAAATGTCCGCTACTAGAGGAGAGACGCCAAAGCGGGCTTTAGCTACGTCTGCAGGAGCCACGCACGGAGATGAAGGGATTTGAGACCTGGATGAACAAGGGTCCCCTGATCCTGGGTCAACAATTGTTGCGACAGAGAAGAAGAGGTTCCTCTGAAAACTGTTGCAGAAGAGAGAACCAAACTTGCCTGGGCCAGAAGGGAGCAATGAGAATCATTCAAGCTCCCTCCGATCTGAGTTTGTTCAGGACCCTCAGAATTAAAGGAATGGGAATGAAGGCATAAACCAATCTGTGCCTCCAATCGAGAGACAGAGCATCCCGCCAAAAAATGTCTCGCCCTGGAGCGAGCGAGCAGAAGGCAGGAAGCTTTGCGTTTTGGGGAGAAGCGAGGCGGTCTATCCGAGGTGTTCCCCATCACTGAAAGATGTCATTTATGACTTCTTGATCCAGCTCCCATTCATGGGAACTGGCTGAGGACTGACTGAGTTGGTTTGCCAGTGTATTTTCCACTCCCGGAACGTGAACCACGGTCAAGTGAAGGTGGTGTTGGGTTGCCCAATGCCAGACTCTCATCGCTTCCTGGCACAGAGGGTAGGAACATGTCCCTCCCTGCTTGTTGAGGTACCAGACAATGCACATGTTGTCTGATTGTATGCGGAGATGACCGGAGAGGATGAATGAGAGTAGAGCCTGAAGGGCATACAGGACTGCTCTCAGTTCGAGCACTTTTATGTGCAGGTTTTGTTTGAACTTGGACCAGCTGCCCTGAGTCCTGTGAGAACCCAGATGGGCACCCAAACCCTCTCCTGACACGCCCATCAACGTCTGGAAAGGTGGATTGATGCAGAAAAGAACTCCCAGGCACAGGTTCTCCTGAACCATCCACCATTCCAAGTCCCTGATCATGGGATCTGATGCTAGAACCTCTTGGTCTAGGTCATCCCTGGTCTGGTCCCATTGAGACCAAATCATCCATTTAGAGATCCTCATATGGAGCCAAGCCATTAGTCCGAGGAGGTGGAGGACTGATCTGGCTCTGACCCTCCTGTGACCGGACAGACGATGGGCCTGGTTCTGAAGGGTGTCTACCCTGCCCGGAGGCAAGAAGGCTTTGCCCGTGGTCATGTCCAGAATCACCCCTATAAATTGGAGGCATTGGCATGGGACCAAATGGGACTTGGCCTGATTGATGGTGATACCCAGGTTGATAAAAACCTGCAGGGAAAGGGAATGCAGAAGTTCCTCCCTTGAAGGCGCCGCCAGGAGCCAGTCCAGGTACGGGAATACCTGTACTCCCCTTGGTACGTAAGTAGGCTGCTACCACAGACAGGCATTTGGTAAACACTTGGGGGGCCAAGGAAAGACCAAATGGGAGGGCCTTGAATTGTTAGTGGTCCCCCTGAAAGCAAAACCGAAGGAATTTGCAGTGGGAAGGGCATATGGGGCAATGTAGGTAGGCATCCTGCATGTCCAGAGCGCATTGCCATTGTCCCTGCTGAAGAAGTGGTAGAAGGCTCTGTAAAGAGAGCATTCTGAAGTGTTTGTTCTCCATGAACATGTTCAGGGAGCTGAGGTCTAGGACAGGCCTCAGATCGCCCATCTCCTTTGGAACTAGGAAGAAATGGGAATAGTAACCTGTTCCCCAAAGATGGGTGGGAACTGGCTCTATTGCTGCCTTCGACAGAAGGGAGATGATTTCCTCTAGGACCAGAGGAAAATGTTCCGGGGAGTAAGATGACTGGGGGTGTAGTCTTTGGGGTGGTTTCTGCAGAAACTCTATTGAGTGTTCTGCTGAAATCAACTGCAGCACCCAAGCGTCTGAAGTTATCCTCTCCCAACCCAGCAGATGGGAGGAGAATCTCCCCCCTCACGGTTCCTCTGGAACCTCCAGAGGCAGTGGGAGAGGCAGGGAGTCAGGAGGTGTGGGGCAGCACAGCAGCTGAGGCTCCCATCACTTTTTCGCTGGGGGAAGTCTTGGTTGCTGGAGGGGCCCATTTGTTGGCACATTTGCCCTGTGGTTTTTGTCTTTGCCGGTTCTGGCGATGAAAAGGACATCACTGCCCTTAAGGGGGGTCTGTACATAGTCTGGACGGACATAAGTGCAGAACCCTTCTCCTATAGTTCGGTTATGATGTCCTTGACATCACCCCTGAACAGTACTGAACCCTTAAAGGGAGCATCCTGGATAGCGGATTGCACCTCAGGGACCAAGACTGACATGCAGAGCCAGGCATGATGCCGTAAGCCTACAGCGAAGGCAGAGCTCCTTCCAGCTGTGTCCACTGCATCGTAAGTGGCATATAGCATGTGCCAATAGGCTGAGCAAGTGGAACGGACAAGGTCACCCACTTCCGGCTTAGTCTGTGGCTCAGGAAGGGAGTCCAATTTAGATTCCACCTGGCTAAGGATGGTCTTCTGGAAATCCCCCATATGTGCCACAAAGTTAAGGGCCCTAATACCAAGGGTAGAAGAGGAATAGATCTTCTTCCTGTACTGGTCCAGAAACCGGGATTCCTTGTCAGGTGGAGATGAGCTGAGGTGTTTAGGATTGGCGGAGCGTCCGTAAGCAGCGCTGATGACAACCGAATCCGCCTTGGGGTGAAGGCTAAAAGTCTACACCCTCCGGAGCCTGGTAAAGCCTATCCACCTTCCTCAGAAGGGGGGCTAACGCAGATGGTTGTTTCCAAATGGTGGAGACAAGATCTGCGTGAGGCTCTATCCAGGGTGGAATCAATGTCAGAGCGGTCTCGGGCAGATCCACATGAGCAGCGAGTTTTTTACGCTGTGGGGTCTGGCTCCACTGATTGCCATTGATGACTTCCCGGATCTTCCTCAATATCTCCAGAAAGGAATGATCCTCCAGAGGAGACTCCAGAGGATCCTTTGGCCTAGGACATTCCACAGTATGCGGCTCGTCTTCAGGGTCAGAGTGGCCAGACTCAGAGTCCATGTCCGAACATGATGAAGAGGAAGAAGACTCCTCCCTATGAGGGGGAGAGACAGCCCCTCTGGGTAGTTCCCTGGGGCATGTATCCTCCCCGCCTTGGGCGCCAGAGGGCTCTCCTCTGGTGTCGGGTAGGGGGGAGGGAGTCTCCAGTCTCTGACGTAGGGGATCCTGTATAGGGTCCGGCTTCGGTAGACAACTCGACGTAGGGGATCCTGTATAGGGTCCGGCTTCAGTAGACAACTCTCAACCTCCCTGGTTAGCTGAGCCTTGGCTTCAGCCCACCAGGAGGCCAAGGTCTCCTTCAGATCCGACGGTGGCTGAGGAGTGGGCGGTGGAGGTGGGGGATATGGATACTGAGGGTATCCATAATAGGAGTATCCATAACCCGACAGCAGGTAGCATGGCATCAGGTACCGAGACATTGGGTACTGCGGCGTCAGATATTGTGGCGTCAGGTACTGGTGCCCAGATACTCAGGGGCTGGGTATTGTGGCACCAGGTATTGCAGTGTCAGGTACCCGGTCGCCAGGGGATCTGATGGAGCAGAGGGACCTGGCAGAGGCCCTGCTGGCAGGCCTGACAGCAGGAGCACTGGCCCCGCTGGCATCGGGCCTGGCATGGGTATCCATTCGAGAGGGTCCAAAGGACCTGACGGAGGAATAGGCCCATCGCCAGGTAAAGTGACGCCAGATGGCGTTGGGTTGGCCGACGTCAGGACCTGCGTCTGAGGATCCGGCGTCAGGGAGTCCGGCACAGGAGAAGGGTTCCCTGATGGCAGTGTCCCAGTATCCTTGGTGATAACCAGGGAAGGAGGATTATAATCCCCAGAGGTCAGTCGAGGAGATGCGGGGACCTCAGAGAGCAATGTGGTGAGACGCTGCGGACAGCCTCGGGCGTCAGACTGTTCGATGGGGTCTGGCACAGGCTTCTTGGTTGGGCGGGCATCGGTTGAACCAGTGTCCGACTTATCGGCTGAATCCGGCAGACGTCGGAGGAGCTGGCATCCGACTCATCGGACTCCCTGCCTGAGGAAGGCCGCGAAGGAGATGCAGTCTTGTCAACAGGTGTTTTGGCTGGGCGCTCCCCCAAAGGGGTCAGCGACTTAGCAGCCTTGTCCGGGTGGGCGTCAGTGGGACCGACATCCAACTTACTGGACCCGTTCGGACCGGAGGGCTACATGGAAGAAGCGGCCTTCATGGGAGCAGAGGCCTCTTTTGCCCCGGAGGCTCCCGAAGGGCCTGAGCATGAGCCAGACGGGAGGGGTGATGCCTTCTTGGTAACCACCAAGACAGCCATCATGGAGCGATCCCCTGGAGGGGATGTTACTTTGAGTGTCGCGACTTTGGCCGGAGTCACGGCTGCTGTGGAAGCCAGTTCCCGCTCCCAGTGCTTCTCCTTGTCACGCTTTTTCTTATGACCTTCAGGGGAAGTAGACGCCTGCCTAAGTTTCTTCAACTTTTTTTCCATGGAGGCCATTTTCTTCTTTAGGATATGGGCTTCCAGGGACTGCTGCCTTCTCTTGTGGGTAGCGGAGCTGAACTTCTGGCAGTGCTGGCACTTCTCCATGGGGTGGCCTGGGCCCAGACAGAAGAGCCACAAGGAGTGGCCGTCCTTGTGTGAAAGTTGGGAACCACACGAGTCGCACTTGCTTTTATGCGATTTGGAGGGCATAGGGGACAACATACACAGCTAATTGTTTGAAAAATCGAAAATTAGAGAAAATGGGTCGAAAACTTAGAGACCAACAAATGACTGACGAGCGCTGTTTAACGCGAGGAACTTTCACATGCCCATGTCAGAAAAACTGGGGCGACATGGGCACTGTTTCTTTATACCGACGTCAGATGACGCCGGGTCACCTAATGTGGGAGGGTCCCCCACCAGAGACTGCCAACTAGAAATATTTCCATGGAGTCCTGGTGCCTGGCGGCTTAGTCCTATATGTGAATACCTACATATGAATACCTACTGCAACAGCCCTCTCGAAGCAGGATCCCTAGATCTCCTAACTTTTTCACCAACCTTCTATGTGGCATTGAAGCAAAGACCTTGCTGGAATCCAAATACAGGACTGTCAACAACCTGACCCTTGCCCGCTGCCTGCACCACTGCATTGAAGACATCAGAGAGTTTCGTCTGGCATGACCTCCCGTTTACAAAGCTGTGCTGCCTCTTCTCCTGTAGGTCATATACCCCCAGGGACTCTGTTACCTGCTCCTGTAAGAGGGTCTCAAGCAGCTTGCCCACAATGGACATCAGGCTTACTGGCCTGCAGTTCTCAGGGTTGCCCATGTCCCCCACCATGTACAGTGGTGTCACATCTGCACTACACCAGTCCACTGGGGCTATTATTGTCTCCAACGAGCAGCTGAATGCATCCGGAAAAGAGGCAGCTAATCCCTGACCCACTTTTTTCAACACGCTGGGGTGCAGCCTGTCTGGGCCTGAAGACTTGCTGACTTTCAATGCCCCAAAACTTTTAAATACCCTGTCCACGGGGACCGACAAATGGCCCAGGGGGTAGCATGCTGACCTCCCGCACTGGTGACCAGAGTTCAGGATCAGACTCGGGAGTGAGTCAGGCAGCCCAGGGGTGGGGTTGGGAGGCAATGCCATGCGGCAGTGCTCCCAGCTGGGGTGGGCCAGGGAGCTTGCCTCCTCTGAAGAGGACACTGCATGTATGTGAGGCCTGTCAGGGCACCACCTGGTGCCAAGGGGTGGGAGGCGGGGAGGGGGAAAAAAAAAAAAAAAGAAACAGAAAATCCTCTGACCAGTGAGCTGTCTATAAGACGGTCACTGATGCTCTTTTGAGCATCACCCCAAGTGTGTCCCTGTTGGCTAAGACAGCAGGGGGAGTGGTGATTGGGTCTGGGGGAGCAACAGGACCTGAAAGGAGAAGTCTGGTGGCTTGGGGACAAAAGGCTTGATTAATAACAGAATACCCTCTCCACAGAGCTATGTCCCACCTCTAGTCTGTGCCCTAGTCCCAGAGCCTTACTCATTTCACAATCTGGTAATGGTCCATCGTTTTCCTTATGATTCAGGGTCAGCATGACAACCCGTATGAAAAGAGGCTGCAGAGCGTTAATATGTACTCACTAGAAGAAACATGAAACAGAATTGTCAGTATAAAAGAACCAGTAGGCCCATCTAGTCTGCCCTATTTCCACTGTCTTTTTCTACACCCTGGACCTATCTGGTCACAGATGTCCCTCCCTCCTACCTTTCCTCTGCCTATTATACCCATGTGCTTATCCCATGCATGTTTGAAGATCCTCAATATCTTCTCCCCTACCACCTCTTTTAGCAGGCTGTTCCAAGTGATATTGCCACTGAACAGATTCATGGTGCGGCCTCACCTGGAGTACTGTGTGCAGTGTCAGAGTACCTTCCTGAGGAAGGACATAAATCATCTCGAGGCAGTACAAAGGGGACCACAAAAATGATTCAGGGTCAGCAAGACAGCCTGTACAAAGATGGGCTGCAGAGCCTTAACATGTACTTGCTAGAAGAAATATAGAATTTGTTGGAACAAAAGGACTAGTAGGCCCATCTAGTCTGCCCTATTTTCCCTGCCTTCTTCTACATCCTGAACCCTTTCTGGCCACAGGTGTCCCTCCCTCCTACCTTTCCTCTACCTATTATGCCCATGTGCCTACTCCATGCCTGTTTGAAGCTCTCCACTGTCTTTGCCATTGTTCACCCCGGGAGGTACTATAGGTCTCAATCAGGCCCCCTCTTGCTCTCCTCTCCTCCAAGGAGTACACACTGAGCTCCTGCAGCCTCTCCTGATACACTTTATCATGTAACACCCACATCATTTTAGTAGCCCTCCTCTGAACTGCTCCCACCCTGTCAATGCCCTTGCAGAGAAGAGAGTAGAGGGACATGACTGAAACCTTCAAATACCTTATAGCTATAAACAGGGTAGATTCTGGTAACCTGTTCAGCTTGAATGAGAACAGGAACACAATGGGGCATGGTTACAAACTGGTGAAGTGGAGGTTCAAGGTGGAGGTTGAAGAAGGAAGTGAGGAGACCCTTCTTTACGGAGCAGGTGGTGTCAAGGTGGAATGAACTGCCAGCATTGGTCATCAACCAGAAGATGGTTGGTGAATTCAAGAGAGTAGGGTTAGAACAAAAGGGGAAGGGGAAGGACCCACTATAAACAATTATACAGAGCGCACACATCAGGCAAACTTGACAGACTGTACTGTATGGCCTTCCTTTGCTGGCATACTCCTACAGAAGGCCCTGTGGGACCTGCCAGTGTTGTGGGTATGAGAGTTGGAAGCGCCCAAGGTTAGCATAGCCAGGCTGAGAAAACAGTATCAAACTTGTTTTGTCTATGGAGCTTTTGCTCCATCTTCCTGCCTTCCCCCGTCTTGATGGTGACCCCGCCAGCCTTGTCACCAACCTTCTCAGGGACTTGACTGGTTATTCACTACTTACCCCGGACCACAGTTGTGGTAAACGACCTGTCTTGTTGGTCGTGCATTGGTTTGCGAGGGGTGCTGTTGTCTTTTCACCTTTGTTTTTCTCCCCCGAGTGTACCAGCATGCAATGATGTGCATAGATTTGTCGCATGCATACCTCCTGGCATCCAGTGAGACTCCCGCCCCCATGATGTGCATCACACTGGTCTGCCACTTGGCTTCCATCAGGTGGTAGTCAAGTAGCGGGAAGCATGTCCTCCTGCCTCCTCGTGCGAGGAGAGCTTTGCTTGGGAAGCTCGATCCTCTACCCCCTGGCTGGTCCCTGAGCAACTAGAACCTGTTCTCAAACCCAGGTCGCAGGCATAGTGAGGGGTACTTAGCAATAACAGGCCAGTGATTTATATATTAAATCTGTCCCAGAGCCTGCCCATCAAAGCAGGCACTGTGTTACCGCTCATGATGCTGGCCATCCAAATTTGGCATCTAGTCTAGGACCTTGGGAGCCGTCCTGAGTGTGTGTGGGGTGGGGGGACCGAGTGTCCCCGAGGATGCTCTCCTCCTCTGGGGGAGGGAGGCTGTTGGGCTCCTGCTACATCACCGTCACCTGGGAAACCCTGGGAGGAGCTACAGTCAAACACCTGGCCTGCGGGAGGGAATACGTCAGGCAGACTTCATTCACTGACGCACACTCCATGTGCACACCATGGAGTCCTTCATGACAGCTTCCATGGAGAGGGTGAAAACTGGAGGAGAAAAGAAAATACAGCATGGCCCTGTGATATGGCGCTGTGCAAATCCAAAATACTAAGCATGATGACAAGTGGTAGCAACCTTAGCTGGCCAACCAGTTGGCTTCACATCAATGAGAAGTACGCATTTAGCAATGTAGAAATATTTTCAAATTAAACCAAGTGAGTTTATTGGCAACCATTCCAAGGGATACTGAAGTTAAAGGGGAACATTTATGAGCAGTACCCCTGATAGTCTGAAAGCTGTATTGGGCTTACCTGTAGCTAGCAACAGACCAGAGATATTGATGATTTAAGTCTGTCCCATACTGATACTACATTGCCACCATTTTTAGAACATTGTGAAGTCGCTGATGATCAAGCTGTGCTCAACTACAGTGTGGTTAGATACAGCCTGATCATTAGTGACATCACAATGTTCTAAAAATGGTGGCAGTGTAGAATCAATATGGGGCAGATATAGTCATCAATATCTCTGAACTATTGCCAGCTGCAGGTAAACACAACACCTCACTTAAAAAGAGCTTTACATGGGCTTCCAAACTATGATGGATGTGGTTCATGAATGTATCCCTTCAATACAAGTTCAGATAAGAGCTATATATACAGTCAGGTTCAGTGATGTTGGCAGAACGTGTCAAGCTCCCAAGTGGGCACACTGAGTTTGCAGCATGGATCTGTTCACACAGTCTGGGCCACAGGAGACTAGTTGAGACTAGGGAACAATGCAAAGGCAGTGTTGCCAAACTCTGGGGAGAGGGAGATTGGAACTGACACTCTGTTATCCCTGCCTCTGGTGGGATGGTGGAACCAGCAAAAAGGACATGCAACTGCACAGTAAGTGCAACAGAAAAAAAAATAGACTCGATCTGGCTACTGGGAACAAAAGAAGAGAGTCTGTGCACGAATGTATTTGTATCAGGGGCGCCTTTGTCACGAGTTGACATCAGTGCACATCTGCACCACCAGGGATGGAACCACACGCAGCAAAAATACCCCTTTATGGATGCAAGCAGAATGAAGCTGGGGTCTCCACAGCTTCTCTGCCAGAATGATGCCCCGCTGGCTCGTCAGAGGAATCAGGCTGATCTCGTTCCCTCCCCCAGCCCTCAGGTGAGCCCCACCGTGAGAGGTAATTCATGGGCAGCTGGAGGCATGCCAGGTGGACGGAGCTGGAGAGGGGTCACTGGGGTCGATAGAGGGGTACATCCCCATCAAACACGTAGATAGTAAACAGAGTTTACAAAACAAATTACTTTTTTGTGTATTAGGGTGAGGTAACGGACATCACGAGTGACCAAATTAAATTCTGCCCCACCCCAGAATGGCACGCATGGGAGCAGTCAGTAGTTCTTGCCCCAGGGAGATGGGTGGCGATGACTTTTTTTTTTTTTTTTTTAACATAACTGTTTATTGATTTTATCTTTAAAAAAAACAGTCAACACAGAAGTGATACACTACATCATTTGGTATATCTGTTACAGCTGATACAATCAATTAAACATGACATCATATTTACCATTCCTGGTATGAATTAATATTGGTACAATAACTCCAGTATCATACAGGGGGATGTGGATACGTTGTTCTTATCCAAACTTGTTGGCAGACTCCTAGCAGTTTTCCAGGAGGAGGGAGGCAAGGCGCACACCCCCTACTTACGGAACAGAGATTGGAGAACTGAGGCTCCAAAACCAGTATCCCGTTGTGACTCTAGGTCGATGTGGTAATGGGTAATGAAGGTGTTTGCTGACTTCCAGGTAGCAGCCCTGCAGATATCCTGATAGGGACATCCCTAGAAGCAGCCACTGATGCAGCGGTATGGCGGGTGGATTGAGCTCTTATCCCTATGGGAGGCTCCTTGCCCGACAACCTATAGCAGAGATCAATGCAGGATGTTATCCATCTGCCAATCATCTGCTTTGCTGCAGGTCTGCCAGGTGTGGCTTCAGTGTAGGTGACAAACAGCTGGCGAACCTCTCCCCAAACTTCAGCCATTCGTTCCTTATAATAAGAGAACACTTGTCTCAGGTCCAAAGTATGGAGCCTGTACTCGACATCCAAGGTGTAAGTGGCGTAGTACACTGCCAGAGTCAGCACCTGGTTTAGGTGAAACTCCGACACCACCTTCAGAAGGAATTTCAGGTGGGGGCGCAGGACAACCTTGTCCCTGTGGAAGACCAGATAGGGAGACTCAACAGAGAGCGCCTGTACTTCCCCAGTCCTTCTGGCTGATGTGATAGCCACCAAGAGGGTGGTCTTTCATGACAGGTGTGACATCTCACACTTGTGCATTGGTTCAAATGGCTTGCCCATGAGCTTTGCCAAAACCAGCAGTAAATCCCACAGAGCTGGTGGTTCATGCACCAGGGGGAAATGTGGTCGAGGCCTTTAAAGAAATGCCAGACCACCTTTTCCTGTGCCACCGTCTGCTGACCGGCCCATGGCCAGTAAGCAGAGATGACTGCCAGGTGCACCTTAAGGGTCATAAACCGGAGACCTCCTTCGAAGAGGGACCAAAGGTAGTCGAGGATGCTAGCCACCAGACAGGACGAAGGGTCCAGGCCCTTGCCCTGACACCAAATGGAGAATCTCTTCCATTTGAAGGCATAGCACCTCCTGGTTGACTCCTTCCTAGATGCCTCAACAACATTGAGTATGTTGTTGGAGATACCCAAAGCCTGGAACTCTAGCTGCTCAGGAACCAGGCTGTCGGGTACAGGGATTGAAGGTCTGGATGGAATACCTTCCCATGATTGACAGAGAGCAGGTCCGGGTGTGCCGAAGATGCCTCGGGAGCCTGGTTCTGAGGCTGAGGAGATCTGGATACCAGAACTGGTGGGGCCAGTCTGGGGCTACCAGGACCATCCTAGCCTTGTCCCTCCTGACCTTGAGGAGCACCTTGTTGACCAAGGGAGGTGGAGGGAAGGCACAGAAGAAAAAGATACTCACCGCAGTAATCTTCTTTCTTACAAGGGGTCCTTTAGCATCAGTAACGTTAACAGTTAGCTGGCTAGGTGCAACTGCCCTGGAGACTTTGCTACTATGAGCCAGTTGTCCATATAGGGATAGACAGTGACACCCAGTCTCCTGAGGTGTGCTGCTACCAATGCGAGGCACTTGATAAAGACTCTTGGGGCCGAGGACAGGCCGAAGAGCATTGCAGTGAACTGATAGTGGTCCGAAGGAAGTTTGAATCTGAGAAACTTCCTGTGAGATGTCCTTATGGGTATGTGGATATAAGCGTCCTTTAAGTCCAGGGAGACTAGCCAGTCTCCCTGTTGTAAGGACTGTATGACCAGTGACATGACAGAGTGACCATTTTTTCAGATGTTTGTTTAAATATCTGAGATCTAAGATATGTCGCCGTTCCCCAATTTTCTTTTGTGTCAGGCAGTACCTGGAATAGAGGCCCTTGCCCCTCTCATAGGCCGGAACCCTCTCCACTGCTCGTAGAGCTAGAGGATTTTGTACCTCCATTTCCAACAGTGGAACCTGAGTTGGGGACAGAGGTCTTGATACCTGGGTACACTTGAGGTCTGGCATCTGCTTGAACTGTAGTGGCAGACCCTTCTCCACTATCTCCAGCACCCACTTGTCCAACGTAATGAGGGACCAGTTCTGAAGACAGTGGGAGAGTCTGCCTCCCACCAGAAGCGTGGAGGCGACCTGGACACTCACATCAGGACTTAGACTGCGAGGCAGTCGGCTGGGTAGAGGTGGCTCTTCTTTGGCCCCTTCTTCCGCCGTCTCTGAAAGACCCCCTGTACTGACCAAAGTCAGATTGGAGATAGGAACTGTAAGACCTGGGAACAAAATTTCTGCTCCTACCGCCTCTGGGACGGGATTTCTGAGGGGTGGTAGGCTTAGGTTTAGACAAGTGGCTCTGCCAGGAGGCTTTGTACTCCTCAGCCTTTTTCATGTAGTCAGTGGTTCTGTAATCAAACAACATGTCGATCACAGGGAAAATCCATGACCTTGGTCTGGGTGTCTGTGGTTAGACTGGTAGTTCTAAGTCAGGCGAAGAGTCTCAGAGACTAGAGGTTGCATCGTTGTTGTCGTCTGCCATGTGGAATTGGTACTTGGTAGCTCCCAGGGCAGTTTTTGTCGTATCCACCAGTTCCTGCCCCACAGAATCTGACCCATTGCGGGCAATGGCCATGACAGACTTCCATAGGTTTTTCTGATATTTGGCTGTGAACGGCATGTACAAAGAAAGTATGAGAAGCAGAGAGGTTGTGGCATACATTTTCTTTGCTATAAAGTCAATTTTCTTGGAGTCTTTGTCAGGAGGTAAGGGGGACAAGGAGACCCCAGCCTTCTCACAAGCTGCCTGCTGCATTATACTCTCGTGGCTAGGATGTGCAGATAGGAACTCAGTACCTGTTCTAGACAATCTGTATTTTTTCTCAATCTGCTTGTCAACCCCTGCCACTGAAGTGGGGGTCTGAAGCACTTTCATGGTATTTCTTCTGAACATATTATAGATAGGGACGACCAGGGTCTTGGGAGTTGAAAGACCTCTCATCTCCCTATAATCTTTGTCTTCATTAACATCCTGGTTTGGCTAATGCACAGGGAGGTCCAGGGTGTCTAGCATATTTTGTAAAAATGTAAACATCGAGAAGGAATCCTCCCGGTCACCCAGGGGGTCCCCGAAGGGAAGGTCGGGGGGACTCATGGGGATCAAGGCCCTCAAAATCTGAGTCAGGGCCATCATAAAAATGTTCTTCATCATCTGTGTCACCCTCACAGTCTACAGAGGAGAGAACTGTGGAAGAGCGCTTGCCAGCCCCAGTAAATATAGGCCCCATCTTTTGTAGGGTCTGAAACAGTTGCCATGCTTTTGCCATGTCTTGTACAGATGAGAGATCCTGAGCAGACTTTGGTTGTATGTGTTTTGTTTTTTCTGTATGCTTTAAGCTGCCTGCTGTCTCGCTATTGGCCTTCCCAGGAGCAACAGGAGCACTTTTGTTCTTAACAGAGTTTTTAGCCACTTCTTCAACGGCTTGATCAAGCTTCCTTTTTTCATCACTTTTATTATTTTTTAATTTGTGAGGAACTTTATCTTTGGAAGCTTTATTTTTTGGCTGGGATCTGGTGGGTTCCTCAGCTCCTCTGCTTGCATTTTCATTGTTAGTACTTTTCGATGGCCCCTCATCGGAATCCTTTGATTTATCCTCAGCCATAATAATTACAGGTTTCTTTGCTATGCCAATTTAAACAAAGCAAACCCGAGATCTGGACCTCATGAACCGAGTGCAGGTTTCTGTGACATGCCGCTGGCCAGTCCTGCCCCAGTTAAATAACAGTCTATTTTAAATTGCCTTTTTTTTTGTAGTACTGGGATCTACACCAGTGCCAAACTTAACAGAATGCCCAGTAATACTGGTCAGCTGCACACAGGTTTCTGTTAAAACGCCACCGGCCAGTTCTGTGACACATGATACCTTAGGTCCAGTTTTTTATTTTATATATGGGTTTCTCTGTAAATGCCAGTCCTCAGAGAACCCCCAGGCAACTGCAGAAGTCTGAAATCCAGTTGGGTGCCTCACGGTAAAACCCACGAGGTCTGAGGTAAAAACAAGGCAACTGACACTAATTTGATGGTTCCTTCAAGAATTAGGTTAAAAAAAGGAAGGAACCATCGAAATTAAGCATCCACGGTAAAAATAACATAGGAAATGAACAGTCGCAGTAAAAATAAAGTCAAAATAGCGCGGTTGCGCTAAAAACAGAAAACTAGAGCGGCACTAACCAAAACTTAAAAAAACTTTCACTCAGCACACTATAAAATGATTTTAAAGGAAAACTTTACCCAGATAAGACCTAGGAGGCTGTTAACAAGGAAAGTTTGGAGGCACCTCAGGGGCAATGTTGCTCAGTCCAGTGGAGAAAAAATTCTGAAGCCTTCAGGCAGCTCTCACTCAGCTCACTCCCCCTCTTGTTTTTTGACTGACTATTGTTCAAAGTTCATTTAAATAATAGTCTCATAAAGGCATACCTCCAGGGCAGTTGCACCTAGCCAGCTAACTGCTAGTTACTGATGCTAAAGGACTTCTGGGGTAAGAGGAGGCCTGGGGTCCATGGCCTCGAGAAGGCATCCCCCTGCAGTGAGCCCTGCTGAGGGGGGTAGGCATGAAACAGCCTTAGCTTTGTGTTCTCTCTGGAGGCGAACAGGTCCACCTGAGCGGTGCCCCACTGGGTGAACAGACTGTGAGCTACCTCTGGATGGAAAGACCACTTGTGGGACGCCTCGCCCACACGGCTGATGGCATCCGCCATCTGATTCGAGGCTCCTGCCACATAGATGGCTAGGATGTCTGCCTCCAGTCAGCTCACGAGGGTCCAGATACGGAGCGCTTCCCTGCAGAGGGGCCGGGAGTGCATGCCACCCTGTTTGTTGAGGCAGTACATGGTCCTGGCATTGTACGTCTGGACTTGGACCACTTGACCCCAAAGGAACAGAGCGAATGCAGCCAGCCAGACTGCTCGGAGCGCCAGCAGGTTGATGTGGCATCGGGATTCCTTGGGGGTCCAGAGTCCGTGGACTCTGATTCCCCATGTGGGCACCCCAACCCATGAGAGAGGCATCGGTCGTGAGGACGACTGTCGGTTCAGGGCAGACAAACGGGATCCCTCCCTGCAGATGTTCCAGGACGGTCCACCACTTGAGGGTGCCTGACATCTTCTGAGTCACAGTGACCAGCTGGTCAAAATGACCATGTCACTGGGACCACTGGCTGGCCAGCTCCCATTGAAGGGGGTGCATATACCACCAGGCCCATCAGACCACAGTGGTGCAGGCTGCCATGTAACCCAGAAGTCACAGGAAGTCCCGGGCAGGGCGCGAGTGGCCAATCTGAAATGATTGGGCAAAGGAGGAGAGAATCTCTGCCCTGTCCACTGGGAGCTGGGCTCTGGCTTGGCAAGAGTCGAGCACTGCCCCGAGGAAGCAAATCACCTGTGAGGGCATGAGTTCCGACTTGGCCTCACTCAGGAGGCAAACACTGAAGAAGGTGTGGAGGGCCAGATCCCTGTACCTTTCCACCTCCAGTCTGGAGGGACCCACTATTAGCCAATCATCGAGATAGGGGTATACTCTGACCCCTCGACAACGAAGATGGGCCGCCAGCACTGCTATGCATTTGGTGAAGACCCTGGGAGCTGATGACAGGCCGACCGGCATGGCTTGGAACTCGTAGAGGGTTCCTTCCACCCTGAAGTGGAGGAACCTGCGGTGGGACAGACAGATCAGGACGTGGAAGAACGCGTCCTGTAGATCCAGTGAGCAGAACCACATGTTCTGCTTGAGGGATGGTATGATCTGGGACAGAGTTGCCATCCAGAAGGTGCGCGATCTGAGGAACTGATGCATATCATGCAGATCTAGAATGGGGCGCCAGCCCCCCCCCATCCGTTTTGGGACCAGGAAGTATCTGGAAACGAACCCTAGGTTGACGGGGGGTCCGCAACTCTGACCACTACCTCCTAGCGGAGGAGTTGGGCAATGTCGTCTCTGACAGCCAACTGAGTATGGGCGGATACCTTTTCCTCCCTCGGGGCACCTTGGAGGGTACTGCTCGAATTCCAGAGACAGACCCTGGCCGACCACCTCCAAGACTCACCTGTCTGTTGTGACAGCGGACCAGGCAGAAAGGAAGTGGCAGAGCTGGCCCCCATGGGAGGACCCAGAGTGGTCATGACGATCATGAGGGTGGCTGCCCCATCCCGTCACTGCACAGGCTTGGAGGATAAAGAGCCGGCAGAGGGCCACTGGAACCTCTCCCTCTGGGCTTATGTTTCACCAAAGCACCAGATTTGGACTGAGGGCACCAAGCTTGAGCCTGCTGCTGTTCCCAGTTTGGTACTGGGGCTGCTTGGCCGCAGGGGCAGAAGGCTGAAAGGGCTTCTTCTGTGATTTCTTAGAACCCTGGGGTTCTTTCTGGGTGGAGGTAACAGAGTCCAAGGTGGTATCAGACTTCTCGATATGCTGGAGGTGACCATCGACTCCTGAACCAAACAAGTAAGCACACAAGAAGGGGAACAGCCACCAGTTTGTGCTGGGTGTCTGCCAAAAAGGTTGAGACCCTCAGACAGGCCATGTGGTGCATGGCAACTGCAGCTACCACTGAACTGGCACAAGAATCCCCTATGTCCAGGGCCATTTGGAGTTGCTGTTTGGCAACGGCCCAGCCCTGATCATGGACCTGCCTGACAGTGGTCTGAAGGTCTGCAGGAAGATGAGGAAGCACCTCATCTAGAGAGCCCAAAAAAGCATGGGAGAAGTGTGCCATAATGACAGCAGAGCTCTCCTGTCAGAGGCAAAGCGAAGAAGCAGCATAGACCTTTTTGGCTGCATGGTCCAACTTTTTGGACTCTTTTTCCGGAGGTCTATCTGCATCTCCTGAGTTGCCCGAGCACCGGAACATAGACTTGGTCACCAATCCCGAGGAATGCTGTGTCAGCCCAGAGGGGGAGTCGATGGGAACTGCATGCTTGCAGGCCATACAAGCAGAAAGCACACGGCAGGAGGCTGGATGCTGCCAAAGCTCCAAGACTGGACCAACTATGGCCTTGGCCACTGGGAAGGCCTCAGACGGAGAATCCCCTTTCCTGAGGATATCAGTCAAGGGGTATGCTGCCCATTTTTCGATGGGCTCCAAAGGCATCCCCGCTGATTCAGAGATGAGACAGAGGATACCCAAGAAGGATGTGGGACCCTCCTCTGTTGACAGACTCATGGAATCGTCGTCATATGGACGCGAATGCAGGTCTGAGTCCTCAGACCCTGAGTCCAGGTAGAGCGGCCAGCCACCAGCGTCACTCTTGACCCACTGTAGCCAGTCAGGAGTAAGGGTGATTGACAGCCTGCGCAGGAGACCCTGATCAGGTCGAGACTCCTTGGCCGGAGCCCCTGAGGGAGGCTGCTTAGGAGGCGGCTCCATCAAGATAGGCAGACAGGCCAGCTTCGGCCGAGCTGGGAGGATCTTCATTGGCTCCTCGGGTGAAAGGACGGTGTCGACCAGCTCCGGAGGAGTCGGCGTCGGCCTGGAGGGCGACAACCAAGTGATGGCCAGAGTAGAAGTCAGGGTCGACTTCAGACCGGTCAGTATGAGCTGTTGCCACATGAGATCCTCGTAGCAACGATGCAATTTGCGTCAAAGCCTCTCCTCACCCGATGAAGAATGGCGGCGCTGCCGCTTCTTGGAGCACCACTTGTGAGACTTCCTCAGCCTGTTGGTCGAGGGGGTCAGAGATCTAAAAGACGACCACCGGGGGGGAACCACTGGGGCTTCTCAGAAGGAGCAGGGAAGAACTGCGGCACCTCCAAATGGGGGACCATGACCACGGGTGGAGCGTCAGTAAGCTGGGTCTCGTTGGTCAGTAGGACCGGAGTCCTAAATACAGAATTGTCGGCCTCATCAGTCGACAGTGGGTCAATGGGGTCGATTATAATTCAATCTGGTTGTCATCCCATGTCTGAGCTGACTGGCCTGACAGGGGTACCGTGAAGCCAGTGGCTGAAGTCGCAATTTTGACTGAAGTTGAGATAGACTCCTGGGATCAAGACCTCTCTCTCTGTCCCAAGAGCATCAATGTTGTGAAGACTTCTCTCAGCCCTCTGTCCTTTTTATGGGACCTGGAGGTGTGTGAACCGGATGGGCCCTCCCTTTTTGTAGGGGAGAGACTGGCACATCTCTTTGAAGGATCCGGAGAAGGTGGTACCCAGTTTGAGTGGAACAAAAACTGATAGAGAATTACTCCGCAGCATGAGACACCTCCTCCTCGAAGGCTTTCATCTGCTCCAGTTGGTCCGCGGATCCCGCAGCTGCGGAAACCACATGACGGGCATCTTTAGATTTGACTGGCGGGTGCCATTTTTCTGTCCGTCTGAGCTGTAAATGTGCGAGGTGATCATCCAGAACTTGAGGATGGAAGGCGCGACAAAGACTGCAGGCCTGTGGGTCATGCACATGGCCAGGCAGTAGATGCACATGGAATACGGGTCAGTACGGGACATTTTCTGCCCGCAAGGACACCGACGGAACCCGGGTGAGGACTTGTCCTCCATCGCGGTCGCAATCACGAATTTACGTGGAGAAATTCAAACGAGTTTTAATATTGTTAAACTAGCCAAAGCATTAAGCGCCAGTGCCTACTCAACGTGCAGCGGTAAGGAGGGAACCTGAATCTTCCAAGCGGAAAGGAAGATCTGGCATCATGGGGCGGAGCCGAGGTATATACACCACCCAGATGGCTGGGAGGAGCCAGCTTTTAGACCTTCCAGCAAGATTTAAAGGGAAAGGGGCATGCCAACAAGTGTGGATAAGAACAACATATCCATATCCCTAGAAAAGACTCTTAGTCCACCTTGTCTGCACATTTACCTACCAGAGCTGTAACAAAATCCCATGGGTTATGCCTAAGCTAAAAGTCCATTATTAGTTTATCCACCCTTTGTTCTATGCTCCCTTCACTGTCTTAGTTTTCACCAACCCCTTACAGTAGTCCACTGCTCTCTTGAAATCTGACACCGTCTTAGTATATACCACCTCCTTGTGCAAACCATTCCTTCCTTCTATCCACCACCCTTTTTGTGAAGAAGTACTTTCTCACATCTTTCTTGTATCTACCCATCCCAACCAGTTTATATTCGTGTCTCCTAGTTGTTGATCCCTCACTATGTTTAAACAAGTGGAGACTACATATTATGCAGATGACTTGCTACTACATATAACAAATCTGGAACAATTTCTCCCCCCCTTACTGGACATACTGAATCTTATGGAAATCCCTGCAGGTGGTAAGATCAATGAAGACAAAACTGAGGTCCTTCAAACACACTTTCATCCAAGTCCCAATTGGCAGATGCTCTATCCATTTAAATGAGACAGATCCTAGATGAAGTATCTGGGAGTAAATATCGGCTCCGAAATAACTCCGCTTTAGGGCCAAAATTTCCCAAGTTTAGAACAAGGGGTTCAAGAAGACCTAAAGTGGTGGATGTGGCACGTGGACAGCTGGTTCTGATTACAATATGATATTGTTTCTGCAATATAAAATATGTAAGGGAGTGTCTGTCAGGAGAAACTACAGTCTTGATGAAACTGACACATCAACCCCTCCCCCAGGTATAAGGTCAAAGGACAGGACGTAGGTTAAACTACAGATATCTGAGATGAAATTACTTTGTCAATTTGCTTTGAAGCCAGGGACCAATATATATCCATTTTATAATGCCCTCGGGGAAATCCTTTGATTTGCACTAGGTGTCATGAGGAAAAGGGGCATATGCCTATGTTTTGGGTGTGTTCCAAGGAAGCCAGCTAATTACATCAAAGAGACTTTGATGTCTGTGTGAAGCAGGTCCCTGACTGAATAGGGAAATCCAATATGCATTTGCTTTGGGTATCGGGTGAATGACATCAAAGAGACTTTGATGTCTGTGTGAAGCAGAACACAGGCTGGTTTTGGGGAAGTTACATGAAGAGAGGAGATTCACTGACGTCACCTATTGTTTTTAAATATCTTATTAGGACATCCTGTGTTATAAAATATAAATTTTAATACACCAAGGCGGAGTTAGGTGACCTCAGAGAGAAGGCTGGCTCGAGACTGCTTTTAAGTATACTGAGCAGATCTCACAGAGACACATTCATTTTCTGACTGAGAGAGAAGAACATCAAAGCACTGAAAGATTAAGAAGTAAGAAAACATTAGATAAGACCAGTCTGAATGTATGGGTTGTAGGAATTTGCACTTTTAAACCTATTTTGCTTTTAAGACTGTATGTGTTGGGATATCTTGTTCTGTATTTACTATTTTCCTATTTTTTACCTATTTTAAAGTAAAGACATATTTTAAAAACAGAAACTGCCTGGTGTGCCTTGAAACTTCTTTTTTTTTTTTTTATAAGTGAAGCTTAGATGGTTATAGTTGACACTGTGCATGAGCTTATTGTGATACCAAACTGGGAAACAGATGAGAGTTCTCTAGGTCTTGCACAGAGTTCTAAGGGTTCATTTTGTAATACCTGGTTAGGTGCCCACAGGCAAAGATATCTGGCTCCCTGAAGACAGAATTATCTCAGCCTGACAATTGGATACGCTAACAAGAGGTTATCAGTTTGAATCCCTCCAGAACTTGGGACAAAGGTGACTCGAACCCACACAACAGACAAGAGGGTTACCTTGTTCTCTTCACTATTCACAATACTACACTCAGAGGTTGGCACTTTGGGAGTAGAGGGCTGACCTATGAGTGGGTTTGTGACAGATTGGTTGGCAGCGGTGAGAAAAAGTTTGGTGGTATAAGCTTTATTGTTCAGTGTGTTAGCATGAGTCTGTTTAGCTCACTTGGAAAAAAGAAAGGCAGTGTTTTATTTCAAAAGGAAACAGAACTATATCCCTTGGCTTACAGTCAAGTTCCTACCCATTTTATTTTTTTTTCTAAAGTGCCAGTCAGAGAGTAGTAGTTAGGAAAGATGATGTCCGACTACAGCAGGCACACTGTAGATTACTTAAAGCAGTTGTGCAGGGACAAAGGAGTCCCGTTCGAGGTGGCAGCCAAAAAGCAGAACCTAATAAATGCCCTGATGGTAGCAGATACCCAGAGCAGCAAGTCACGGACCGTGACTGGAAAGGACCAAACCTCGAGTATGGCAGGGCTAGTGGCCAGTGCAGTATCCAGATCCCATGAGGAGGGCAACAGGGCCACTGTCAGTGAAGGGCCACAGCAGCAGGGGAAGGTCACCAGTATCCTCGATCCAGAAGTATTCAGGCTGCAAATTGAGTTGCGCAGGATGGAGCTGGAGTACCAGAGGGAGAGGAAGTGAGAGAAGAGAGAGGCGGATCATGAACGACGAGAGGCGGACCATGAGGCAGAGCGAGGGCAGAGCGAGAATGCCGTGAGGCAGAGCATGAATGGAGAGAGACGCTGACCGTGTGGAGCAGGAGCGCCAGAGGCAACAGGAACTGGAGAAGATAATGACCACCAGGGCAATTGCAGAGCAGGTAAGGGCTTGGGTTTAACTGTACTGCAGGACTGGGTTACAAACTGAATTCCAAATTAATAGCCACATTTAAAGAGGGGGGAGGATATGAATGCCTTTTAAATTCTTTTGAAAAGTCTGTATTCAGGCTAAAAATTTCTAGAGAGTCTTGGAGCTTCCAGCTATCCCCGCTACTTACTGGGAAAGCTCGGGATGCATTGGGTCAAATGGACAATGAAGACAGCAATGATTACAGCAAACTAAAAGCTGCACTGTTAAAAAAGTTTGAATTAACTGCTGAATCATACAGAGCTAAATTCCATAAGCTCAGGAGAAGCCCTGATATGAGCTATGAGGAGCTAGCCACGAAACGTCAGTTTTTAAAACACTGGTGAGAAGGAATTGAGGCAACCTCTGTTGATAAAATTGAAAATGTGATTTTATTAGAACAGTTTTATTGGGCATGCCCAGCAGAGCTAAAAACCTGGCTAGAGGACCGAGATCCCAAAACAGTGGAAGAGGCTGCTGAACTCTCGGACCGCTATGCCAAGAGCAGTCCTGCTCTGAGAGCAAATGGGCGGGCGTGGCAGCGCAGAAGGGAAAAAGTGCGCCTTCAGGGCAGCTAAAACCCTCACTGCCTCCACCGAAACCAGTTAGCCCCAGGTTTCAGAGAAAAGATTTTTCTGAAAAGAGAAGTGAATGCTGGTTGTGCAAAGAAACTGGGCATATTGCCAGACACTGTCCCAAAAAGGCAAGCAATATTACACAACCGGGTGCTAGAAAAGAAGTGGGTTGTTTGTGTGTCACTGAAAGCATGCCAGTGAACATGAGGGAACACATGCACCCAGTCATGGTGAATGGTGTACAGACACGGGGGTTAAGAGACACAAGGGCATCCCTGACCTTGGTAAAGGGGGATCTGGTATAGCCTGGTCAGCTTAAACCCGACAAATATATCACTGTACAGGACTTTGCGGTGGGGAGAAAACATTGCCCCTCGCTAGTGTTCTCCTAGACTGGGGTGAAACAGGGGGAACTGTGCAACAGGTGGCTGTAGCCAAAACATTAGCAGTGGATGTGATCCTGGGTAACAATCTCCAGCAGGGGATGGTATGTGCAGTTACCCATAGCCAAGCGGCAAGGGAAAATTGTAGTTCCCTGAACCCCACAGAAACCAGTGTGGAAACCACTGAGAGGCTGGTTCCCTAGCCTGTGTCTCCAGATGGGGAGACTGATAAAAAGGGGGTAGAAATTTCCCCAGTAGCAAGTAATCACACAGCTACAGAGGGTTACTCTGAAGAGGGAGGGGTAACCCCTTGTCAGAGGGTTGGGACTGACAGTGATCCTGAAGGCCCTGACACTAGTGCTAGGGACCCTAGTGTAGCGACTGAAGGGGACCTGTACCATGCCTTGGGACTGTGTGAGGGGTTTGTAGCTGCTCAGAGGAGTGACCCTAGTTTAGAGAAGCTGAGGGCTTGGGCAGACTCTGACGGAGCACAGGGAGGTGAAGGCAGACAAAAGGTTTATTGGGAAAATTGACTTATGTATACTCAGGCTGTGCAGACAGAGAGAGGGATGCTAGGCAGGCAGCTTGTTGTTCCCCAGGGGTATCGTGAGCAGTTGCTCAAGACTGCCCATGATATTCCCTTGTCTGGTCATCTGGGAATCATGTGCACTATGCAGTGCTTGGACCAGAATTTCTATTGGCCTAACTTCACCAAGCAGGTGAAGGAGTATTGCAGGTCTTGTCACCGGTGCCAAGAAATAGGGAAGGCGGGCAAGAAAACCCAAGCCGCCCTAATTCCATTGCCCATACTGGAGGAGCCATTCCAGAGGGTGGAAATGGATATTGTGGGGCCTTTAAATACCCCCAGCTCCTCAGGGAAGAGATTCATCCTGACTGTGGTGGATTATGCCACCCAGTACCCAGAGGCAGTCGCCCTATCCTCACTGAGGACAGACAAAGTGGCAGATGCCTTACATGGGATTTTCTCCCGTGTTGGGTTTCCGCAGGAGGTAATCACCGATCGAGGAGGTTCCTTCATGTCGGACCTGATGAAATGTTTATGGGAGAAGTGTGGGGTGGGGCAGAGATGCATGACACCGTATCACCCACAAGCCAATGGGCTTGTGGAAAGATTCAATGGTACCCTAAAGTCAGTGCTCCGAGCATTTGCTGAACAGCATGGGAGGAACTGGGAGAAATACCTTCCCCACCTGTTGTTTGCATACAGGGAGGTGCCCCAAGAGTCAACAGGATTTTCCCCCTTCGAACTCTTATATGGACGCCAGGTACATGGGCCCCTAGACTTGATCCGGGAGGACTGGGAAGGCAAGCACGCCACCCGGGGAACTCCCATTGTGGACTACGTACTTAGGTTTAGGGAAAGGCTGAAGGAGCTTATGGGGACAGCCCAGAGCAACCTGGCAGCTGCCCAACAGAAACAAAAAGTGTGGTACAACTGCAGAGCCAGAGCTCGCTCGTACATGGTGGGTCAGGAAGTCATGGTAAGTCATGGTCCTTATTCCGGTCCGGAAAGACAAGTTGCAAGCTGAGTGGACAGGACTGTACAAAGTGGTTAGGAAGGTAAATGACGTGAACTACATTGTGGAGTTACCTGACTGAAGACAGACAGAAAGGATGTACTATGTCAACATGATGAAGCCATATGCAAATAGGGCTAACATGGTGTTTGCAGTGTGTAGTCATAGGGAGGGGCCGGATGAAGGAGACCCCCTTCTGGACTTGCTGGAAGAGAGTAGAGTAAACAGGAGTCCTCTGTGGAGGCAGTAAAATTGTCTCCCCAGCTAACCCCAGGCCAGATCCGGGAAGTAAGGGAGGTTTTAGCAGACTTTGGCCCCTTGTTTAGCACCAAGCCTGGACTAACCCCCTTAGCGACACACGATGTGGAGACAGGGACACAGATGCCCACACGGCGGACAGCACATCGGGTGTCAGAGGCTGTCCAAAAGGACATTAGGAGGGAAGTGGAGGAGATACTGGATTTAGGGGTAATCCAAGGATCCCACAGTCCCTGGGCCTCACCCATAGTCCTTGTACCCTAGCCAGATGGCTCAACTCGTTTCTGTGTGGACTATCGTGGACTGAATGCAGTCACGAAGTCAGACGCCCACCCAATGCCCCGGATGGAAGAACTCCTGGACAAGTTGGGAGGGGCGACCTACCTTACGACCATTGACCTGACAAAGGGGTATTGGCAGGTACAGTTGACGGACAGAGCTAGGGAGAGGTTGGCCTTCATCACTACGATAGGCTTATTTGAGCTTAAAGTAATGCCTTTCGGAATGAAGAACACCCCAGCCACTTTCCAAAGGTTGGTGAACTAGGTGTTAAATGGTGCTGAGAAGTACACTGTTGCGTACCTGGATGACACTGCCATCTTTAGTACCAGCTGGGAGAAACACCTATCCCACCTTAGGGAAGTGCTGGGCAGGATACAGAGGGCTGGGCTCACTGGCAAATCCGAGAAGTGCCAGGTGGCCATGGGAGAGGTGGCATACCTTGGGCATGTGGTAGGCTAGGGACAGCTCCGCCTAACCAAATAAAAATACAGGCAATCCAGGCATGGCCCAGACCAGAAACTTAGAAGCAGGTCAGGAGTTTTCTCGGGACAGCTGGGTACCATAGAAAATTTTTACCCAATTACAGTGCCCTGGCTGCTCCCCTATCTGACCTGACAAAGAAAAGGATGCCCAAGAAAATTACCTGGGGCCCAGTCTGTGAGGAAGCCTTTTCCAAACTAAAGGAGGCACTGTGCAGTGCTCCTGTTCTGACAAGTCCTGACTATACAAACCTTTTATAGTTCAGACTGACACCTCAGACGTTGATATTGGGGCAGTACTGAGTCAGACATCCAGCCAAGGGAGGGAATCACCCAATAGCCTACCTGAGTAAAAAGTTACTTCCCAGGGAGCAGTCATACTCCACGGTGAAAAACGAGCATCTTGCCATAGTGTGGGCCCTAAAGAAATTGGAACCATATTTGTATGGGCAGCATTTTGTGGTGCAGACTGACCACAACCCCCTGGTTTGGCTAATGCAGATGGGGAAGAACAATGGTAGATTGCTAAGATGGAGTCTTGCTTTGCAAGGATTTGACATGACCATTCTACATAGGGCTGGAGTGACCAATCAGAACTCAGATGGGCTGTCTCGTGTCTACGAGGAGGGAACCGATTAGGAAGCTCATCCCATACAGGGGATAGAGCCCCCAAATTCAGTCTAGGTGGGGAGGATTGTGGCATGTGGACAGCTGGTTCTGATTACAATATGATATTTTTTCTGCAATATAAAATATGTAAGGGAGTGTCTGTCAGGAGAAACTACAGTCTTGCTGAAACTGACACATCAACCCCAGGTATAAAGGTCAAAGGACAGGACGTAGGTTAAACTACGGATATCTGAGATGAAATTACTTTGTCAATTTGCTTTGAAGCCAGGGACCAATATATCCATTTTATAATGCCCTCGGGAAAATCCTTTGATTTGCACTAGGTGTCATGAAGAAAAGGTGCATATGCCTATGTTTTGGGTGTGTTCCAAGGAAGCCAGCTAATTACATCAAAGAGACATTGATGTCTGTGTGAAGCAGGTCCCTGACTGAATTGGGAAGTCCAATATGCATTTGCTTGGGGTATCCAGTGAATTACATCAAAGAGACTTTGATGTCTGTGTGAAGCAGAACACAGACTGGTTTTGGGGAAGTCACATGAAGAGAGGAGATTCACTGACATCACCTATTGTTTATAAATATCTTATTAGGACATCCTGTGTTATAAAATATAAATTTTAATACACCAAGGCAGAGTTAGGTGACCTCAGAGAGAAGGCCGGCTCAAGACTGCTTTTAAGTATACTAAGCAGACCTCACAGAGAGATATTCATTTTCTGACTGAGACAGAGGAACATGAAAGCACTGAAAAATTAAGAAGTAAGGAAACATTAGATAAGACCAGTCTGAGTGTATGGGTTATAGGAATTTGCACTTTTAAACCTCTTTTGTTTTTAAGACTGTATGTGTTGGGATATCTTGTTCTGTTTTTACTGTTTTCCTATTTTTTACCTATTTTAAAGTAAAGACATATTTTAAAAACAGAAACTGCCTGGTGTGCCTTGAAACTTTTTTTTTTTTTTTTTTTTTAATTAGTGAAACTCAGATGGTTATAGCTGACACTGTGCATGAGCTTACTGTGGTGCCAAACTGGGAAACAGATAAGAGTTCTCTAGGTCTTACATAGAGTTCTAAGGGTTCATTTTGTAATACCTGGTTAGGTGCCCGAAGGCAAAGATATCTGGCCCCCGAGACAGAATTATCCGAGCCTGATAATTTGGTACGCTAACAAGAGGTTATCAGTTTGAATCCCTCCAAAACTTGGGACAAAGGTGACTCAAACCCACACAACAGACAAGAGGGTTACCTTGTTCTGTTCACTGTTCACAATTCAATGCTCAGAGGTTGGCACTTTGGGAGTAGAGGGCTGACCTACTGAGTGGGTTTGTGACAGTGGACACTTCTGCAGATGGCTCTTCTCAACCAGGTACAGGCTGTCAACATGAACATCCTCCCACGATTCCTGTACCTGTTTCAATCTCTACCGATTTTCCCCAAATAGACAAAATTCCAGAAGTGGATATCCCACCACCTCTAGGAAGGAGGCTGCCCCAGAATTATATACAAAAAGCTCTTGCTCCCAAAAATCAAAGGGAGGGTTAGCCCTCCAAGACCTAACTGCTCTGTACACAAGCAGCTTTATTTAAACATGCTTTAGCATGGACGCAAACCAGCCCACACCCAAGATGGGTGGGTTCAGAAGTAGAAGCCACACAATCTCCACAGGATGTCCAACTATTTGGCAAAAAAGATGGAGCAGAACCGGTGTCCCAACCCAGAACTCTCACAATAGACCTCTACAGAACACAGAAACAAACTCTCTTCCATGATATGTCACACAGGGATATATTGGCTCCAAATACCAGCATATAAGCAAACACTTTTCACCATCTCTGACTGACCCGAGATTAAGGCATGGGTCAGGAAAGGACTCTGGCTCGCTTTTCAGTGCTATGATCAAGGGGACACTTTCATTTTTTGAGTAGTTGATGGCAGAACATCAACTAGATGTGAGGAAGAGATTTAGAGATTTTCAAATACAGTACTATCTACAGGCCACAAGTGGCTCAAAGGTGGATCAATCAAAGTTCTCTGTACTCTCTCTAAATGAACCGTGTAATAGCACACAGTGGAATCTGGCAGAACCATTTCACATCAGCCTGTTACCAAGCACTCCTGGGCAGTATTACAACTAATACTGACTTGACTATTACTACATGGGAAGCAGAACTCAGAGTGATACCCCTGCAGAGTAGTCTCAAATTAGGTACAGACACCATAAGACAACGGCATCTGATCAGTGGAGACAGTTCGGCTGTAAAACTGCCATTCGTTATTTTTGCATACTACAGTTTACAGCAAAATTCACCACACCAAGGATACCTCCTGCTGATGTGGCTGTGAGGCAGGAATAGCTACATATACACACACACATATATATTATATATATTGGTCCTGTCCGACTCCCTTCTGGAAGGAAGTAAAGACAGAACTCAGTGCTCTAATAACAGCTATGGTACCCTAACACCAGCAGCAATTTAACTACATCTCCCACAACATATGAAAAACAAGTCCTACAGAAAATGCCAAGTCCCCTCTATCCTAAGTCTTGTACAGCTCTGAGCATCCCAGGACATTTCTGACTTAGGCCTTGCAACCCCAGAAATCTGTATATTCTCTGCTCTTAGACTGAATAGGCTCCCAAACACCCCCTGGCCAGGCCGAAGTGTCACACCAGAAAGGGAGACAGGCTGCCACCACCGTACTCCCTACAATATGGACTGCCACTACCGTGCTGCCCCAACAACCCAACACAGGACTTTATTCACACCTCATCCACAGGCGAGGAACTAGGACCCACCTGCGCCACCCTACCAAGGTGCCAGAGAGTCACGAAATGGGCCACTACATTCTTCATGGGCTCTGGCTCCCTAAAATGGCACAAGTGGTCCATATAATAGCTCCAGACACCCAACCGCCCACTTATCCGCCAGTCTTCAAGGTTGGAGGCCGGGGTGTAAATGGCCCACCCGGCCCTGTTCTTAGCCCTCACAGCGAAAAACCAATCCGGGCTCTCTCTTCCCTCGTCATGCCAAAACCTCACCCCCTTTTATCCCTTTGGGCTGGGCTCCCCCTCCCCTGCCAGCCGGCAGGCAAGGCCCCAAGTACCAGACTTTGCGGCTACAAAATAAATTAACTAGTAAACTCCCAAAAGGGGCTTACATACATTTTGAGTAACCTACTAAAACAGCCAAGAAGAATACGTGCCTGGGGCTTATGTTGGACCCTCCTACCAAAACTTAGTAAGAAAGACACCGTGTGGGACATCTACAAAATGGAGACATTAGACATTAACTGCCCAAATACGAAATTGTCACACCCAAACATGAGAACAGATGGAATGCCTGGCTCCTGCACATCACAGACAGTAGACCCGATACTGTATGACCCCCTAGGAGAGTCCCTTTCTCAGGTTCAGATCCGAGGGCTGGACAGACCAAGCAAACATCCACTAATCCAAACATGATTAATGGGTACCTGGGACAGCCCTCCACCCCTCCCACACCTTGACAGGGAGATCATCTCACCCCGACCCCCGATGTTCCACCCCAGAGAAAGACCTTACTAGGAAGTGAAGCTGATTTAAAATACCAAGTGTGAGGCGGTTTAATAATATTATATAACAGTTGACCTACCTTCCTGTAATACAGCAATCAAAGAAACCTGTGTAAAGATGTTTGCCAATAAAATCTACGTATAAGAAGGTTGAAATGCCCTACCCCGTTTACCCCCACTCAGATATTTAAAGGATTCAATCATGTCCCATCCCAGTCTCTTCTAGCCTCCAGTGAGCAAATGTACAAGTGGGTTAAACACTCCACATAAAATGTTCCGGTAGTACGTTAGCACGACAACTGAATTTCGGTGCCACAATTAGGATGCTGCAACAAGAGTGATCTTGATTTTTGATCGCCCCGCATTCACTTCATCTTTTGAGCCCTTAGTATTTTCCCTCCTTTTCAGGGCATGCCCGCCCCTGAATTTGTTATTTTCAGTTTGGGAGGGTGTCGGGGAGCGGAGGAATGTTTCCTGCACGGTGCTTTGGTGCTGTGCTTCCAGGAAGTGTGATGCCTGGTGATGTGGAGTCAGGTGGCATACTGCCTGCACCCATATCGGTTTCAGCAAAATGACTGTCGTACCGATAGGGGTGAACCAAATTTTCCTTGCTGACCCTCTATCATCTTTGTAGCCTGCCTCTGGACAGATTCTATGTGGACTTTATCCTGTTTCAGATGCAGGCTCCAGAACTATACACATTACTCCAGCTGTGACCTCACCAGTGAGGTGAGGTGCCAGGGTTTGTAAGGACCTCGGCTAAAGGAAACATATCCACCCTAATAGCAGAGCAGAGGCAAAGGAAGAGGAGGGGAGGAGGTGGAATTATGTGGCCAGCTCTAAGGAGGCAGAAGCCACAAGCTTACAGGAAGTTTGGTGGGAGAAGCTTCAACAGCTGCCCATAACAAACCATAGGCACAGCTTTTCAAATCAAACATGTTGTCATATTGAGACCTTTAACATGAAATTGTTTTTCTAAACAACTTACAGTACTTCTACACACTAACCTTACTGTTTTTATTTCTGTATAGTCTTTTTCCTGAGGCTGTCATAAAATTCAAGAAACAAAGACAAAAACACATACATATCCACATGAGTGACCGACTATTCATGCCGTCCAGGTAAGCCTTGCACCATGTCGTAAAAAGAAAATGTCAGGCCCCTTCCCCCAGTATACAGAAAGGTAAACCGTTCCCATTATAACCTAATGTTCATATATTGGACCACAGAGGGCAGGGTTGGACAAGGGTATAGGGGCCCACCTGGAAAAATCAATAAGGGAGGGCCCTTATCAGTATTCCACTTACATTTAATACATTAGTTCTGTGTTTGCATCTTATATTTACTTGCAGTGCCCAAACAACCATGCTTAATTAGGAAATAGATGACAAATGCACCGGAGTTATGGAACTCCCTTCCCTCCCAAGTTCGAGCTTCCCCCTCTCATTCCACCTTCAAAACCTCCCTCTGGAGTTTCCTGAAATCTGCTCCATCCTGTCTATGTGCTGCCTAATCTCCAGCCCTTCAGCCCACCATCCCATCTGCATTGGTACCCCTGCTAGGCTCTTACTCCCTCGCCGCCTTGGTGCTTTCTCCCTACCTCTGGGTATATGTTCATTGTTACTCTCTCAACCCAGGGTAAGGTCTTTTACCTCCATGTTTGCCCCCGGCTTGTATGTTTGAAAATCTGTGATTGTTGATATGCTAATCCCATCTGCTGAGTCCTACCGCTTTAGAATCTCTCTAGTGTCTTGTCCTTCCGTTTGGAGTATGCTGCTCCTGTTAGCAATGATGACTATGTATTTCTCTCATGTAAATTCCACTGTTGGAGTATGCCACTCCAGACTGTTATGCTTACTATGTATTCCTTCTACGTAACTACCCTGTAATTCTCCCGGGTCGCACCTGAAAATAGGCACTTGCTGTCTAGCGTGCTTACCCGGTTACCAAAAGCAAATAAATAAATAAATGCAAAGATTTTCAGAGTTCAAAAGGTGGCCAGGTACCTAACAGAGGGGAGCCCACCTGGAAATTTCCACGTATCTGGGAGCCAGTCTGACTCTGACAGAGGGGTTGGGTTGCCCCCTCCACAAGGTCATTAGAAGTCTAGTCTTCCAAACCCCTTTCTATACACACCTACCTTCTCCACCATGTGCTCCCCTCCCCCACAGTTGCTCTCCAGCCCTGCCTTCCTGTTTCATGAGTGTCACTATATATTTGTTTTAGCCTCACTCATAGTCACAATTTATTATCCACGCATTTTCTTATCCTGTCATAACAGATACTGTAGGAGTGAGCACCAAGACAAGTGCAGAATGCCTCTTTATCACCTCCTGGCCCCTCTGACACAGGGTGGGAGAGTCGGTAACGAGAGTTGATCCTGGGACTCCAACCTGGTAGTACAGTACCCTACCCACTGGTGCCACTCAGCTGGGTGATTTGATCTTGCTTAGCTGTGAAACTCTGTTTTATTGTTTACTTTCTAGTTTTGCCCTCATGTCCCCTCGCTGGCTGCCAGGTCTTCCTTCCACCTGCCCAAGTTCTTCTGTCCGGAGTCTTCCAATGGGCTAGTCATTCACCTGCTGCTGAAAAACATCCTCTCCAGAACCCTGGCCATAACCCCCAGCTTATTCACTGTGGGTAGCTACCCCAGTGCTGGCTACCTGACTTGACAGTCAAGGTCTGGGAGGAGAAGCCACTGAGGTATAGGAGGGCCCTACTATGGTATGTGGGGTATGGTGGCTTCATCGACCTGGGTCTGCTGGGGTATGTTTTCCCCACTAAGCCCTCCCTTATCCCTACCCAGGGCATGGTCCTGAGAAGCTACCCAGCTAAATGCTTATCATGACCATCAGAAGGGTGGATAAGCCCAACCCTACTTTTGGAAACACCCTTGCTGGCCCCCACTCTGGGTGTGTGACACCTCCACATCACTAGCTAGACAGGTGGGTCCGTGCCAATGCAAGGCTGCTTCAGAGGGACTACTTATTCCTGCTTGCATGACATGCCTTCTCCCTGGACCACCAGGGGGCAGTCATACAGCAGAAGAAGGTGCCCTTCCTCCCCAAGGCAGGCGGCATCCAAGACGGACACTGAATCCTGCCTCACTGGTCGGCACCAGACATCCAGGGCTCGGGAACTGTGAAACTGTTTGTTTCCAGGACTTCACTGAAAATTAGCCTTTGTATCACTGGGTAACATCTCTGTGTGCTAACTGCCAAATAAATAACTAAATACATACCCCGAGACACGTCCTGCACTTTGCAATCTTCTGAACAGGAAAAAGAGCACCCTCGACTTCGACCGCTGTTCCATTATCCACTTCAGCACAGTACTTCACCTGCTGGTGATCCCTACCGCCACATAAAATCTAAAGAACAGGAAGCACAAGTTGCAAGTGACTGTGGCTACAAGTCATTTTATTTACAAAGAGAGTTTTGTAAATTGAGAGATATTTTTGTAGGAAACGTAACCATATACTTCAGATGAGAGGGGGAAGAGGGCTAATTGTATCAGTTAGACGGGGAAGACAAGCACTATAACTCTTAGTAATTTACGCACAGAAGGGACTCTAGGTCGTGTCCGCTCCCTCCCCCACTCCACAAGTAGATATGGAGAAGTATGCTGTGTAAACACATATTAATAACTTCAAGGGGTTCCCTACCCACTCTGAGACAAAGAGAATAGAAAGAGTTTTACCTATTGAAAATACTGACTGGACATACAGCACTGAAATGATGCATCTCGTTCTCTCTGTTGTCCTGGTCAGAGAGACTGAAGATAGTAATGTGTGGTGCTTGGAAAGTTGGGCCCATTTCCTGTGTGTGGTGTTGTGGAGGTCAGAACAATTTCTCACGTGTGTGATGCTGCCAAGGAGAATAAGCCCATTTCTCATGTGTGGTGCTGTAGGAGAGGTCAGATCCATTACTTGGGTGAGTGCTGCTACCGGATATGTCAGGCCCCTTTCCTGGGTGAAGGATGCTGCCAGAGAGGTTAGACACATTTTCTGGGTGTAGGATACTGCCAGATAAGTCAGGCCCATTTCCTGTGTGCTGGTGCTGCAGAAGAGGCGAGACCCATTTCCTGTGCGAGTGCTGCTGCCAGACAGGTCAATCAATCAATCAATTTCACTTACAAAAAGCACCTTTCTTAGAATCAAGGCACTTGTACAACATGATAAATAAAAATACATCAGTACATATGCTCAACAGATTAAAACAATAAATATCACAGCAGCTTTAAAAATCAGAATAAGCCAAGTTAAATAGTAAGGTTTTAAAAGCAGCTTTAAGACTTTCCACGGTCAGGCAATCTCGCACCCGACAAGGGAGAGAATTCCACAGGGTCGGGGCCATAAAACTAAATGACCTGGCCCCAGATGTCTTTAAACAGACCCTGGGAATCTCTAGAAATACCTTGTTGGTGGATCGGAGAGAGCAAGAGGGACAGTAGGGATGAAGGAGATCTTGCAGGTAACTAGGTCCCTGGTCGTGTAGGGTCTTATAGGTCAGCAAACCGACCTTGAAGGTGATCCGCCACTGTACTGGCAGCCAGTGCAGTCCGTGGAGCACAGACATTATATGACTGGTCCTAGAAGCACCTGTCAATAGCCTGGCCACCGCATTCTACACTAACTGCAGCAGGCGGATATCAACCCCCAGTAGCCCTAGGTAAAGGGCGTTGCAGTAGTCGAGGCGGTAGGTAATGAAGGCATGGACGAAAGCTGGAAGATCATCGGAAGGAACCAGGTGCTTCACCCAGGCGATATTCCTCAGATGGTAAAAACAGGTTTCGAAGACTGCAAACACCTGAGATTTAAGAGTCAGACAGTCATCAAAAATAACACCCAGGTTCCGCACCCGGTCTGAGGTAGTCAGCTGAACACCTCCAAGCCATAATCCTGAAGGTAATCCCGCCAACAAACTCACCACCCGATGACCTGAGTCCACAGCCAACACCTCAGTTTTTCCAGGGTTTAACCGCAGCCAGCTCACATTCATCCAGTCCTGGATCTCAGCGAGATAGTTGTTAAAGACCGAAATGGTATCATCCTGACTAGGCACAAAGGACATGTACAGCTGAGTATCATCTGCATAGCAGTGAAAACTCAAGCTGTACCACCTAATAATCGCTCCCAACTGCAGCATATACACCGCAAACATCATGGGCACCAAAATGGAACCCTGCAGCACCCCGCAGGATAGGGGGAGTGGTGCCAAGGAAAAAATCCCAGAAACCACTCTGAGTCCTACCCTCGAGGAATGATAGAAATCATCAGAGGACCGTAATAGACAATCCACAGATGAACCGCAGGCATTCCAACAGCACACCATAGTCCACAGTGTCAAATGCTGCAGCAAGATCTAGATGAACCAAGATGGAAAGGGTCTTTCAATCTCTCGCTATTAGGAGGTCATTTAGTACCCGGACAAGGGCTGTCTCAGTACTATGTCTCTTCCTAAATCTGGACTGAAGAGAATCAATAGACATTGTGGCTGGTCAAATGATCATCCAACTGCGACACAACCACTTTTTCAATAACCTTACCCACAAAGGGCAGGTTAGAGACAGGCCTGTAGTTTGCCAGACAGTCCGGGTCCAAGGAGGGCTTTTTAAGAAGGGGCTGAACCACAGCCTCCTTTAGGGGATCTGGAAAGATCCTCTTCCTCTCCAAAGATATCCAGACTATCTCGGCAAGGACCGGGCCGATTTTATCCACACAACCTATTAAGAGGCGAGTGGGGCCTGGGTCCAAACTGCAGTTGGTTGGTCGACTCAACTGGATGACCATCACAATGTCGGTGACTGTGGGCAGGCCGAAGTCAGACCACACAGACTGGGTACCCAACATCTCCTGCTGACCACCACAATTCCCATTAGAGAGGGCCGAGCGGACCCCAGATCTGACTGTGGCAACCTTATCAGTGAAGAATCGAGCAAACTCCTCACACTGCTCTTGTGAAAAAGCACTTCCAGGCTGGAGACAGATTGCATTGCACAATCTGTCCACAGTCCGGAAGAGCTGGGCCAGTCAATTCTGCGCAGCAGCAATTTCCCTGGACAAGAATTCTGCCTTCTTATGGGTAATTGCTGATTGACAGACCCCATAATGATCCATCAATCTAAGTCTATCACACTCCAGGCCCGACCTCTGCCAACACCTCTCTAACCTTCGGCCCACTCTCCTCAACTCTCTTAAGGTCTCGTCAAACCAAGTAGACCCGGAGCAAAGAGTGAGGGGATGAACACGAACAGGAGCAATGGAATCCAGGGATCCTACCATACCTTATTATAGGCAAGTACCATGTCCCCAGGATCCATGCATTCACTCAGTAAACTCGATAGGTCCAGCACCATCAGGGGACACACCCCTCAAAGGGCGATATTGGACCATCTCCGTAGGGGCCGGCCTCCTAGGGGGAGGTACGAACTCAGATATCTCCATCCCCAGGAGAAACACCAAGTCCAATGAATGACCACCAATATGGGTTGAGGAGGAAATAACCTGTGTAAAGCCCAGTGAATTCATTAACTGGAGGAACTCTTGACCAAACTGTGAGAGTTCATCATCGACCCTGGCATTGAAATCCTCCAGGATCAGCCATCTGGGGGATCCCAATGTCAGGTCGACAATGAAATCCACGACTTCCCGTAGGAAAACATTCCCATCTGCTGGTGGACGGTAGATGAGAAGAATCCTGCACCCCACACCTCCTCCCATGATACATTCAAAGGAGTTGGGGGACCCCATTGGTACCTCCACCAGGTTCAGTTCTTATCTAAAACAGATGGCAGCTCCCCCAACCCTACAATCCGCCCTCGGGTGGTGTATCGCCGAGTACCCGGCTGGAATTGCCGACGCCAAAATTGGACCAGCATTCTCATCCAGTTAGGTCTCGGTGATGCAAGCCAGGTCAGATGACCCAACAGGACTTGCTATTATAGCAGTCTTGTTCTTAATAGACCTGGCATTACATAACACCTCCTGAGTAGGATGAGTAACCGAGGAAAACAGTGTTACCTGCCTGCTGCAAGCAGAGCCCTTGGGTATGGGAACCAGAAAGGAGGACCTCTTTCCTGGACCCATTTCACACCAGGGCGTCTCCTTGTCCCCACTATCCCAATCCGCCCACTCCTTTCCATTCCCTCTCCAGGCCAAGCCCCCACCCTCCTCTTCCTCCTAGCAATCCCCAGAGCTGGGCACCATCTATAAACCTCTGGGGACAACAAAGGACAAGAAAAAGGATGGTGATCCCTAAGCCTGGAGGGGGAGTAATGCCTGACCATCACTACACCTTCCCAACACATCTCTATCACACTCTGCAGACATCCAAAATAATCGGCAACAAAATTACAAATATAATCCACACTCAAACACCCACCACCCAAACACTCTACTATTTAATCAACCTCTCGGACTCACACCATAACTCAAATTTATTAAATAATACAAAAAAAAATCAAAAAATGATAAGCATAAATTAAAACCAAAACAACAACTGATGATGTAGTGTAAAAATTAAATTACAAACTAAAGAGCAGCCACAACTCGCTCCAAAAGAATTAACTATAATTTCTGAGGGCTCTCACCTCACCAGAAAACAAAACACTAAGGAGAACTGACTCCCCAACCTATCTCCCACCTAGGTCTGAGTACAGTAAACAGGATTATCACAAAATATCAAAAAATGTCCAGAACAAAAAAGGGCACTCTCACTGCTCAACAGGTTAAAAAATAAACAAAATACAGTAAGCAGAATTATCATAAAATGTCCAAATCAAAATAGGGCACTCTCACTGCCCAACAGGTTCAGAGAATAAGCAAAGAAAAAGTCAAACCATCTGGCTGGTGCAGTCCTTGTCGAGTTCTCAGAAGTCCTCAGACTATAATTCAAATATCTGACTTTGAAGGGAATCCTCCGGCTCCAAACAGACTTGACTGGACTTCTCAAATAATCCTCTGGCTTTAGGCAGAAAGATCATCCGCTATCTCGCGCTGCCCAGCCATCCCCCCAAGGAGACACTGCCAGGAAAGGAGGCGGCAAAAGGCTCAACAAGGGACAGGCTCTACAGTCCAACTCCTGAAAAACCCAGGACAGCCAGGCACCACAATAAGAGTCTTCCAACACACCAGCCCAGCCTCCCGTGCGGTCAACAACCCCAGAGGATCCCGCCCCAGGTTCAGACAAGGCCCACTCGGCAAATACAGACCCAAATACCAAAGCTCCCAATATCCAAATCCTAAAATACAGTCACCACATACACCGTGGCAGCAGTCAAGATCTTGATCCATACAGGAAGCTGTGAACACCCCCGCAGACTGACACGAACAGTTCAATACTCAACTCACTCCGCTCCTGGAATAGTTCGATAATCCACTCGCTCCACTCCTACAACAGGAAGCAAGGCTGCACCAGATCTTCCAGGCTCCCAAACAGGAACCCTACTCCAACCAGTTAGCTTCAAATTTACTTCAGACTCTGAACCTGTGGAAAATCTTCCCAAAGCAAGAAACAGATTTTTACTTTGCACCCGATGGCAAATGCTAGCTGTTCAGGGCACAAAAACGATGTGCTTGATGTGGCTGAAATGTATCAGAAACATAAAACAAATGGCAAAGCCTGAAAAAATGCCCCTACCACTACGAACTTCACTGCTTCAACCCTAACTCACTGTCTCTAAAACACGAATAAACAAATTTAACAGAATAAAATGAAAATGAGTAAATAAAGAATAAATAAAAGCTAAATAAAATAAAATAAATCCTTAATGCTGCAGAGCAGTTGATAGCTAGCCCAGCATGGATGCTATCTATGTCCTTGTGCAGGTGTGGCCTCCAGATCCATTTGCTGGGTGTAAGATGCTGCCAGAGAGGTCAAGCCCATTCCTGGGTGTGGGATGCTGACAGACAGGTCAGACTCATGTCTTGGGTGAAGGATGGTGTTGCAGAAGTCAGACTCATTTCCTGTATGAGTGCTCCTGCCAGATAGGTCAGATCCATTTCTTGGGTGTTGGATGCTGCTGGAGATGCCATGCCATTTCCTGGGTGTGGGATGCTGTCAGAGAAGTCAGACCCATTTCTCGTGTGATTGCTGCTGCTGGATAGGTCAGACCCATTTCCTGGGTGTGGAATGCTGCCCAATAGTTAAGGCCCATTTCCTGGGTATGGGATGCTAATGGTGAGGTCAGAACCATTTACTCGGTGAGGGATGTTCTTGTAGAGGTGAAACTTATTTTCTGGATGCGGGATGCTGCTGGATAGGTCAGATCATTGCCTATGTGGTTTGTGTGTGATGGTGCCAAGGAGGTTAGGCACATTGTGTGTGTGTGTGTGTGTGTGTGTGGTGCTCTCTCGTGAAAGTTAGGCCCATTTCCTGTGTGTGGTGCTGCAAGACAGATCACGCCCTTTTCCTGTGTGTGTGGTGCTGAAGGAGAGGTCAGACCCATTACCTCTGTGTGGTGCTGCCAGAGGTGAGGCCCATTTCCTCTATGTGTATGTATATATGCAAGGGGGGGGTGCGCACATACGTGCTGCTGCCAGAAAGGTCAGGCCCATTTCCTGTGTGTGGTACCGTCGGTGAGGTCAGGCCCATTTTCTGTGTGTGGTGCTGTTGGGGAAGTCAGGCTCATTTCCTGTGTGTGGTGCTGCCAGGGAGGTCAGGACCATTTCCTGACTGTGTGTGATTCCAGGGGAGGTCAGGCCCATTTCCTGTGTGTGGTGCTGTTGGGGAGGTCAGGGTTGAGACTCCTTGGCAGAAGCCCCTGAGGGAAGCTGCTGAGGTGGCAGCTCCACTAGGACAGGTGGAGAGGCCAGCTTTGGCTGAGCTGAGAGAGTCCTCACTGGCTCTGCGGGTGGAGGGATAGTGTCGACCAGCTCCAGAGGAGTCAGCGTTGGCCTGGAGAGCGACAGCCAAGTGATGGCAGGAGTAGAAGCCGGGTCGACTTCAGACCGGTCGGCATGAGCTATTGCCACATGAGATCCTCATAGCGATGACACAACGTACGTCAAAGCCTCTCCTCACCCGAGGAGGACAAGGAAGAATGGCTGCAGCAACGCTTCTTGGAGCACCGCTTGTGAGACTTCCTCAGCCTGTTGGTCAGGGGGGTCTGAGATCTAGAAGACGACTGCTGGGGCTTCTCAGAAGGAGCAGGGGAGAACTGCCCCCATAGTAACCTAATGTTCATATCCTGGAATACAGAGGGCAGAGTCGGACTAGGGTATAGGGGGCCCACCTGAAAATTGATGCAGGGGCCCACCTGGAAACATCAATAAGGGAGGGCCCTTATCAGTATTCCACTTATATTTAATGCATTAGCTCTGTGTTTACATCTTATATTTACTTGCAGTGCCCAAACAACCACATTTAATTAGGAAACAGATGACAAATGCAAAGATTTTCAGAGTTCAGAAGATGGCCAGGTACCCAACAGAGTGGCGCCCACCTGGAAATTTCCACGTATCTGGGAGCCAGTCTGACTCTGACAGAGGGGTTGGGTTGCCCCCTCAACAAGGTCATTAGAAGTCTAGTCTTCCAAACCCCTTTCTATACACACCTACCTTTACCACTGTGTGTTCCCCTTCCCCACAGCTGCTCCCTAGCCCTGCCCCTTCCTGTTTTGTGAGTGTCACTATATACTTGTTTTAGCCTCACCCACAGTCACAATTTATTATTCACGCATTCTCTCATCCTGTCATAACAGATACTGTAGGAGTGGGCGATCCTTCTCCCTCCCCACCAAGACAAACACAGAATGCCTCTTTATCACCTCCTGGCCCCTCTGACCCAGGGTGGCAGAGTTGGGAATGAGAGTTGATCCTGGGACTCCAACCTGGTAGCACAGTACCCTACCCACTGGTGCCACTCAGATGGGCGATTTGATCTTCCTTAACTGTGAAACTCTCTTTTATTGTTTACTTTCTGGTTTTGCCCTCATGTCTCCTCGCTGGCTTCCAGGTCCTCCTTCCACCTGTCCGAGTTCTTCTGACCGGAGTCTTCCAATGGTCTAGTCATTCACCTGCCACTGAAAAACATCCTCTCCAGAATCCTGACCATAATCCCAGCTTATTCACTGTGGGTGGGGACCCCAGTGCCGGGTGCTTGACTTGACAGTCAAGGTCTGGGAGGAGAAGCCACTGAGGTATAGGAGGGCCCTACTATGGTATATGGGGTATGGTGGCTTCATCGACCTGGGTCTGCTGGGGTATGTTTTCCCACTAAGCCCTCCCTTATCCCTACCCAGGGCATGGTCCTGAGAAGCTACCTGGCTAAATGCCTATCATGACCATCAGATGGGTGGATAAGCCCAACCCTACTTTTGGAAACTCCCTTGCTGGCCCCCACTCTGGGTGTGTGACACCTCCGCATCACTAGCTAGACAGGTGGGTGGGTGGATGCCAATGTAAGGCTGCTTCAGAGGGACTACTTATTCCTGCTTGCATGACATGCCTTCCCCCTGGACCACCAGGGGGCAGTCGTGCAGCAGAAGAAGGTGCACTTCCTCCTCAAGGCAGGAGGCATCCAAGACGGACACTGAACCCAGCCTCACTGGTCGGCACCAGACATCCAGGGCTCAGGAACTGTGAAACTGTTTGTTTCCAGGACTTCACTGAAAATGAGCCTTTGTGTCAGTGAGTAACATCTCTGTGTGCTAACTGCCAAATAAATAACTAAATACATACCCCCCCCCCCCCCGAGACACTTCCTGCACTTTGCAATCTTCTGAACAGGAAAAATGAGCACCCTCGATTTCAACCGCTGTTCCATTATCCACTTCAGCACAGTACTTCACCTGCTGGTGATCCCTACCTCCACGTAAAATCTAAAGAGCAGGAAACACAAGTTGCAAGTGTCTGTGGCTACAAGTCATTTTATTTACAAAGAGAGAGATTTGTAAATTGAGAGAGATTTTTGTAGGAAACGTAACCATAAACTTCAGATGGGAGGGGTTAGAGGGCTAATTGTATCAGTTAGAAGGGGAAGGCAAGCACTAAAACACTTACTAATTTACGCACAGAAGGGACTCAATGTCGTGTCCGCTCCCTCCCCCACTCCACAAGTAGGTATGGAGAAGTATGCTGTGTAAACATGTATTAATAACTTCAAAGGGTTCCCTACCCACTCTGAGACAAAGAGAACAGAAAGAGAATTTTATCTATTGAAAATACTGACTGGACATACAGCACTGAAATGATGCATCTCATTCTCTCTGTTGTCCTGATCAGAGAGATTGAAGACAGTAATATGTGGTGCTGCGAAAGTTGGACCCATTTCCTGTGTGTGGTGGTGTGGATACTGCCAGGGAGGTTAAGCCCATATCCCATGTGTGGTGCTGTAGGAGAGGTCAGATCCATTACTTGGGCAAGTGTTGCTACCGGATATGTCAGGCCCCTTTCCTGGCTGTAGGATGCTGCCAGATAAGTCAGGCCCATTTCTTATGTGGTGGTGTTGCAGAAGAGGCGAGACCCATTTCCTGTGTGAGTGCTGCTGCCAGACAGGTCAGATCAATTTTCTGGGTGTGGGATGCTGATGGAGAGGTCAGACTCATGTCTTGGGTGAAGGATGCTGTTGGAGAAGTCAGACTCATTTCCTGTTTGAGTGCTCCTGCCAGCTAGGTCAGATCCATTTCCTAGGTGTGGGATGCTGCTGGATAGGTCAGTCCCATTTCCTGGGTGTGGGATGCTGCTGGATAGGTCAGACCCATTTCCTGGGTGTGGGATGGTGCTGGAGAGGTCAGACCTCTTTCCTAGGTGTGGGATGTTGCCAGAGAGATCAGACCCATTTCCTAGGTGTGGGATGTTGCCAGAGAGGTCAGACCCATTTCCTGGGTGAGGGATGCTGCCAGACAGGTCAGACCCATTTCTCGTGTGACTGCTGCTGCTGGACAGGTCAGACCCATTTCCTGGGTGTGGAATGCTGCCCAACAGCTCAGGCCCATTTCCTGGGTATGGGATGCTAATTGTGAGGTCAGAACCATTTACTCGGTGAGGGATGTGTCACCCCCTACAAATGGGGGTTCCTGAAAAGTCTTCCTTGAGCTTTCCTAAATGCTCACTGCCAGGCTGGTGTCCTGCATTTTAGCAGTTTAAATGTGACTGCCAAAGAGTGCCTGTATAGCCTCTGTGTACTGTCTCTTTAAAAGCTGCCTGGATTGTAGTCATAAGTAATCTGGGAGAGAGCTCTGTTGAAATATGTAACATTTGCTGGAAATCATTTAGAGTGATAATGATAATGTAGTTTATCTCACCTGCCTTCTTTGCAGCAGGGACTGTTTTGTTTGTCCCCACCATTTTGGCCCGGGACTGCCGAATTGAACCAATCAGTACTGCTGGGACCTAAAATGGAGCCGGACTATAGGAGCTGTCTGGAGTCAGAATCTGTAGGAATTGTAGTTTTGGCACCTTTTTGCACCTGAAGGGGGAGCTCCTGTTGTGACTGACAGATGAATCAGCCAACCAAACCTTTTGGATCTTGGGGAAATTTCCAGACTTGCTGCAGTTTGAATCAGATCTAAGTTCAGAGCTGAAGAAGCAAGAGCTCAATACAGTCTCTGTGGAAAGGCTTGAGTTTTGGCTGCATGCCTGCCTGCTGCCCCTGAGAGGGAGAGAAGAGAATTGTTTTGGACTAATTCCAAGTTTATGAGAACAAGGTAAGCCACTGATTTTTTACCAGGATCATACCTGAGGAAGACCAAGGATTTTGCTGAATGTAACTGGCCTGTCAGGATTTCCAGCTGCTTCTGAATCCCTGGTTTGTGCAGAGACTTTGCGATCATGACCGGAGAGCGGTTTGCCTGGTACAGTAGAATTTCCTTACATGTAAATGCGCTGTGTATTGAAAGTGGGTCGTGATTTGGTTCCCCACTGTGTGAACTGTGTTCTGCTTGCTAGAAGCTGTATCCAGCCCAAAATGGACTGTATCAGAATTTGTCTCCATTTGGCCTGGGCCTTGCCACACTGGCCCAGCCAGACTACCTGCTGCACAGAGAAAGCCATCGATGAGAGACCTGCCTGGAGATCAGCCCCCTGTTCCACGCTTGAACAGGAATGACACCTTGGCAAACCGTGTGGGCCCTGCTTCTCCTGGCACTCCAGATCAACCACCTGCAGTCTCAATTTTCATCCAGCCTGTGTCCTGTCTTGGGTATCGTTGAGTAATCATCAGGGTAGCTCCCTGCAACAACAGCCTAATCTAAAAGTGTGTCATTTGACTGTCATGTTGTTTTCTTTTCACGATCTGAGCCCTCCAACTCCAGATTGCAAATAGTGTGTGTTGTGCATGTTGTTTTCTTCCATCACAGGGCCCCAACCAGCTGCAACGTTCCTGGCTAGTCCACCATTCTCCATCTGGGTAATCAGAGTATGTGACTGTTTATGGACCCTGAAGTGCATGCATAACTGTTTGATTGATACAGCCTTTAAGCAAATTAACCTGATTACGCTCCTCCGTTGTTCAAGTCCCTTAAATAAATCAGATCTAACTCTTTTTTGCATTTACCCTGACTGTGGTTCCAGTTTGTGCAAGAGTACTGTACTGCTATTATTTGCTGTGTATAACCTTCTTTTACAGGGTGGTCCCCAGGACCAGGCCAGAGGAGAGCCCTGGTGGTAAGTGCAAACAGTGTGGTGTATCAGGGGTATTGTGAAAGTGATCACAGTATATTGTTCCAGCCACTAGTAAGGAAAGAGGGGGGGTTACAATGTCCCGGAGGGCTGTGCCCAGGTTAGCTTGACCACTACCAACCCTGACCTCCGGATGAAGGCACCCGTTTCAGAACTCAGGCCCCTTAACCTGCTACTAGTCAAGCAGGCAGGGGTAGTAGTCGTTGGGATAGCGCCACCTAGGGGTTACATTTTGGAGGATCACTGCTGGGCTTTTGTGTCTTCTAGTGGCCAAAAATTACGAATTATGTGTGGTGTACTGGGCAGGAGCTCGACCCTCAAAAGGCTCTGCTTATACTGGATATTCCCCTGGGTACCAGTAAGCACACTGTGGAGGGAGTACTCTCCAAAGTTGAATGTTTAAAAAACTCTGTGGTGGTCGGTCGACAGGCTGATTTGATCGCCCAAACCTCCATAGCCTTAGAAGGGTGTAGTGACCTCATGGACAGCTCTAAAGTGCCACAGACTATTGCCCCAGAAGCGGTTCCAGCTGCCTGGAGAGTGATAACAAAAGACAGTACAGACCCCGGGGAGGATGAGCTCCGACCATTATCTGAGTCTTTTGAGAAGAAATTTGCCAAATTATTGCTGGAGGAAGGGAAAACCGTAGAGGACTGTAAGAAACTATTCCTGCCACCTGGGGGTGTTCCTTCCCAACACCCCCTCCCACTCCAGCACCTGTTACTGCCCCGTCTTCTGTGCCCTGCCAATGCTGGCCCTATATCTGTACCTGCCATTAACCACGACTCCTACCGAAGACTGAGAATCTTCTAGGGTACCCTCCACTCCCATGGGGAGGATGACTGGGAGACCTGGATAGACTATGTTGCCAATCTAGTACTTGAATGGCAATGCTCAGAAGCAGAGAAACAAAAGAGGTTGAGTGAGAGCCTCCGAGGTCCTGCCCTGGCTACCATCCATGCCAAGCTGGCCAATAACCCCAGAGCAACTGCACAGGACTATCTTGATGCATTGGAGAATGTGTATGGGAGCCCGGATTCAGATGAGGATCTGTGGTGGAGAGTAAGAGATGCTTAGCAGTATCCAGGGGAGCCATTGTCTGTGTATTTACCTCAGCTTGAAAAGCTGCTACAAGAGTGCCTCAGAAAGGGTAGTTTGCTGTCAAATAAATTAGATCAAACTAGGCTGGACCGGATCCTTAAGTCTGCTCGTTTTCCAGAATTGTCTGCTTCAGTTGCATCTTGCCGCAGCTGGAATCACCCCCTCTATGACGGAGTTAACAGAAAGGGGTTGGAGGGTTGAGCAAAAGCGACCCCATGGGGGAATTGCACCCATAACTGCTGCTGCTGCTGCATAAGTGACAGAAAGTGATCAGCCAAGTGAGGCTCAGGGGCAAAAGTCGGCACTTAACGAGCACTCTGAGAATGCAAAGGACTTCCCACCCTGGGCCCAGCATTGGAAAGACAAACTACTAAAGGAAGTCCAAGTATTGAAGATGGGTGCCTCTGCAAGGGTTTCCCCCATGAAACAAGATTCTAGTCCCTTTGAGGACATGACTGCCATGGGGGTTGGGGTGCACCCTCAGGCATCCGCCACCGAAGGTGGCTCCAAGGCTGAGATCACCGGATTGACTGCCACTCCACTCTCACCGCTGCAAGCAGACACTACACCCCAATTTCTTACTACTGCTTCAGTTCCTCATACGATGTTCTCTCCCAGGATGACCCAGGAGTCTATCATTTGTCACAACTGTGGAAAGGATGGCCATATGAAGAGAATGCCGGTCTCAGAAGGACTTAGAAAGAGTAGTAAACAGACTCCAAGGGGAGCTCTGAAAAGCAAATCAATGGCCAAGGGGTGCCTGAAATGACTACAGTGAAGGTTCGAGAAACCCTAACTCAAATTTCTTTGTAGCTAAATCGTCTGTCCAGGCCTCTGCCGCTGCCTCTCCAGACTAGTCCAAAATAGTGGGCCCTTCAATGGAGACTACAGTGACTGTGAATGGTATTCATACTCGGGCTGTGCTTGACAGTGGGTCATAAGTGACCATTGTATTCCAGGACTGGTATGACAAACACTTATCTGATGTGCCTTTGCAATCCCTGGAAGGCCTACATGTGTAGGGCCTGAGTGATGAGTCTTATCCCTACCTACGGTATATCCACCTCTGGTTGTCTTTTCCTGCAACTGCAACTGGTGTAGAGGAGCGAGTAGAGACATTGGCCCTAGTGTGTTCCCCAACTGGACTGTATGATGGGGTCCCCCTGTTAACTGGGACAAACGCCCATATGTTTGGGAGACCGGCACAACTTGTCATGAGAAACAAGGGCGACGAACTGGGAGGGCCCTGAGAATTCTGGCTCTGATCAAGAGGGCCTATGATTTGCAACAGAAACCTGAGGAAGTAGACCAGCATGAACCAGTGGGGATCATGTGGAAGAAGGATCCCGATTCAACGGTACTGGCCCCCAATGCCCAGTGTACCATTCAAGGGGAGGCCCACCTTCAGAAAGATGTCAAGAACAAAATACTGATGTTGGATGCGCCAGTCGATGGAAAATTGCCAGAAGGATTGCTGGTCAAGCCCAGCATCTTGCCTGCTCATGCCCATGCTTATGCATGACTAATGATGGTCCAGGTTCACAATGTGTCACATCGGGAGATCCGGGTGAACAGAGGATGCACCCTAGCTGTGGTACACTGCATAGATACTGCAGTATTGCCCAGCAACGAGCACCCTGGTGAAAAGGGGTGAACGACCCCAGACCTGCTTGACTTTGGTGACTCCCCGTTGCCAGCTGAATGGAAGGCTAGAGTTAGCAAGAGACTTGCCCAGAGAGATCAAGTGTTTTCGTTGAAGGAATGGAATGTGGGATGTGTCCAGGGTGTGGAGCATCACATACGCCTGCATGATGAATGGCCATTTCGAGAGAAGTCCCGACGTCTAGCCCCAGCAGACATAGATGATGTGAGAAGACACCTGCAGGAAATGCTCGCTGCTGGTGTGATACAAGAATCCAGGAGCCCATACGCCTCTCCCATTGTGGTTGTGCGACTCACTACTTGGCCCCAGCCCCATAATCTGAAAGAACTACAATGTTTCCTGGGGTTCTGTGGCTACTACCGCAGAATCATAAAAGACTATTCCAAGGTGATTCGCCCACACTTGAACCTAACCCAGGGTTACCCTCCTACCAATCATAAATACAAAAAAGGGTCTGTTAAAGAACCAGAAAAAGTATACTTCCGCCCAGGTGAACTCTTCGGGCCCCGCTGGATGCCTGACTGTGAAGCAGCCTTCTATGAGATCATATACCAGCTCACCCACGCCCCCATCCTCACCTATGCTGACCCCACCAAACCCTCTGCGGTGCATACGGACGCTAGTCTGCAGGGTCTAGGAGCGGTACTGTATCAAGACCATGAGGATGACCTGAGACCAGTAGCTTTCACCAGTAGGAGCTTGACCCCATCCAAACGAAACTACCGTGTGCATAAGTTGGAGTTCCTTATGCTAAAATGGGCTATCGTTGACCAGTTTCATGAATACCTCTATGGGGCAAAGATATTGGTGAAGACTGATAATAACCCATTGACCTATGTACAGGCTTCGGCTAAGTTAGATGCCACTGGGCATCGGTGGCTTTCTGCATTATCAACCTATGACTATGCTGTCGAATACAGACCAGGCCTGAACCATATTGATGCTGAAGCCCTATCATGAAGGCCCACTTCCAAGAGTGATTGGGTCAGGCTGTCTGAACTTGACATTCGAGCACTGTGCCAAAAGCCTGATAGAGATGAACAGATGTCTGCAGACACAGTGGACTGTTTAGTAGATTGCTTGGGCCCTTCTGACACCTGCATACCAGCTGCTTATTGCCACTTCTCTGCTCTAGATATTAGTGCACGACCTCAGTTTGACAATGACAGCATTCAGTGGGCTCAATCCCAAGATCCTATGATTCAGCCAGCACTTGATGCCCTGCGTGCGGGGAAAGATGTGTCTAAGTTACATTCCACCGACTTGCGAACTGCTTTATTATTTAAAGGCGGCCCCACATTGAAGTTGCTCAATCAGTTGCTGTATAGAGAGACAGCAGATCGTAGTGTCAAAGTAGACAAGCAACAATTGGCCCTGCCCACGGCCTTTAAAGATTTGGTACCGATGTCCCTCCACAATCACATGGGGCACCTCATTATTGACACAACCCTTGACCTGGTACAATCTCGCTTCTACTGGCCCAAAATGGGGGCAGATGTTGAGCACCATGTAAAGACTTGTAGTCACTGCATGCAAAGAAAAGCCCTGCCTCAGAGGGCTGCCCCCCCTCCCCGTTAATATTACTACCAGCACCCCCCATGGAACTAGTCTGCATAGACTTCTTTTGTTTAGAACCTGATCAGAGGAGCACTGCAATGTGTTCGTGGTTATGCACAAGCTTTCCCCACCAAAGATTAAAAGGCATCTGCTGTGCTCAAGGTGCTAGCGAAAAATTTCTTCGGCCACTATGGTGCCCCCAGCAGACTCATTCTGATCAAGGCAGAGACTTTGAGAGTTGGCTAATCAAAAAAATGCTCTCTATGGGGGGTGCAAAAGTCAAGAACCACCCCTTATTACCCGCACAGGGGGATCCTCAACCAGAACGCTTTGACCACACGCTGCTAGACATGCTAGGCACCCTCCAGCCAAAAGACAAGCATAAATGGAGCCAGCAGATTAGCACCTTGGTACACGCACACAATTGCACAAAAAATGATGCTACCGGGTTCTCTCCCCACTGCCTCATGTTTGGGAGAGAGACCCGGCTGCCTGTTGATGTTTGTTTTGGGGTCTCTCCAGATGGTGTCTGAGCCAAAAACCACTTGCAATATGTACAAAAACTGAAAACTCAATTGAACCATGCCTATCAACTGGCCCAGACAATGGCCGCCAATAGAAATCAAGCCAACAAAGAGAGGCAAGATAAAAAAGTAAAGGCTCTCGAGCTTCAACCTGGAGACCATGTGTTGTTACGCAATTTGGGACTGTATGGTAAACACAAAATTGCTGATCAGTGGCACCATCTTCCCCATGTAGTAGTTGGAAAGTTGGATGATTTACCTGTGTACAAGGTGCACCCAGAGAACAACTCCAAAGCTGTCAAGACCATGCACCGTAACCACTTGCTACCTATCGGCCAAGTCATGACTGAGGCTGAACCCCCAGAAGTTGAGCCCCCTGGGCCGGTGACTCGTGCTGCTGCAAGAAAGAGACAGAGTCAACCTACCGCAGTGGTCACAGATTTAAGGTTTCCTCCGCAGCAGGCCCAGAATGATAGTGACTGTCACTCCATTTCTGACGAAAGTGAGTGTGACTATGCCTAGTACCCTCTTATGAACTGAGTCAGCTGTTTCAAGGTAACCCCATGATTAATTGTGGGGATGAAGCTGGGCCTTCTGGACTGCCTAACCCCCCAGCTTTGTCCTTGGAGCCAATGCTCCCTGAAAGTGAAGGGCAAAGAATCATGTCTGAAGATGCTGAGTCTCTGTGTATTGTGGAACTGTATGATTTGCCTGAGGGAGGGGCTGATGGAATGAGTCTTTCTGGTGGCATACCAGAACTTGAAGAAGACTATGAGAGTGCTGACCACCCCCTTCAGTGCCTCAAAGCTCGATTGTGCCTGAGCCTTCGCAAAATGAGTCAAGTGTTGTAGAAACAGAGCCTGCAGAGCAAGGAGCCAATAGTGCCCCAAGTTTGGACATTCCCACCCAGACAGAGGCACCCATCACAAGTGACGAGAGTCCACAGGCCAGTGCTGAGAGTACAGAGACTGTAGTTGTCCCCCTCAGAAAGACTGGCCGAGCTGCCAAGCAAGTAGTACACCTCAGTTATGATTCTCCCGGGAAGCCAGTGGATTTGCCTCTTGATGTGGTGCACAAAGGTGTTTATGTCTCACAAAGCTCACTGCCCAAACTGAGCCTAAGTGCCAATTCCAGGTTACTTGTTCTGCCCTCTCACCATGGTACCCCTGCCCCAACCAGCCCCAAGTTAGCTGATAGGGAAGATCCCCGTCCTGCACTGTTCAAGGTACAAGAAGTTATTACCTGATTTAGTATAGTAATGTTCAACTGACGTGTGAAATATGCCTAATGTATTGTCAGAATGAACAAAGTATTGAGAAATGTAGTGAAGATGTATAGTAAAGTAATAAGTTTATGTTAACTGATGCAAGATGGTACAGACTTGACATGGACGCCAATTTTTCTCCAGGCAGGGAAGGGTGTAACCCCCCCCCCCTTACAAATGGGGGTTCCCAAAAAGTCTTTCTTGAGCTTACCTAAATGCTCACTGCAAGGCTGGTGTCCTGCGTTTTAGCAGTTTAAATGTGTTTGCCAGAGAGTGCCTGTATAGCCTCTGTGTACTATCTCTTTCAGAGCTGCCTGGATTGTAATAATAAGTAATCTGAGAGGGAGCTCTGTGGAAAGATGCAACTATTTGCTGAAAATCATTTAGAGTGATAATGATAATGTAGTTTGTCTAACCTGCCTTCTTTGCAGCAGGGACTGTTTTGTTTGTCCTCACCACTTTGGCCCGGGACTACCAAATTGGACCAATCAGTACTGGTGGGACCTAAAGTGGAGCCGGACTATAGGAGCTGTCCAGAGTCAGAATCTGTAGGAATTGTAGTTTTGAGCTTTTGGCACCTTTTTGCACCTGAAGGGGGAGCTCCTGTTGTGACTGACAGATGAATCAACCAACCAAACCTTTTGGAACTTGAGAAAATTCCCAGGCTTGTTGCGGTTTGAATCAGATCTAAGTTGGGAGCTGAAGAAGCAAGAGCTCAATACAGTCTCTGTGGAAAGGCCTGAGTTTTTGGCCTGCATGCCTGCCTGCTGCCCCTGACAGGGAGAGAAGAGAGTTATTTTGGACTAATTCCAAGTTTGTGAGAATAAAGTAAGCCACTGATTTTTTTTTTTTTTTTTTACCAGGCTCATACCTGAAGAAGACCGAATATTTTGCTGAATGCGATCAGCCTGTCAGGATTTCCAGCTGCTTTTAAATCCCCGGTTTGTACAGAGTCTTTGCGATCGTGACCGGAGAGCGGTTTGATTGGTACAGTAGAATTTCCTTACATGTAAATGTACTGTTTATTGAAAGTGGGTCGTGATTTGGTTCCCCACTGTGTGAAGTGTGTTCTGCTTGCTGGAAGCTGTACCCAGCCCAAAATGGACTGTATCCGAATTTGTCTCCATTTGGCCTGAGCCTTGCCACACTGGCCCAGCCAGACTACTTGCTGCACAGAGAAAGCCATCGACGAGAAAACTGCCTAAGGATCAGCCCCCTGCTCCACGGTTGAACAGGAATGACGCCTCGGCGAATCGTGTGGGCCCTGCTTCTCCTGGCACTCCTGATCAACCACCTGCAGTCTCAATTTTCATTCAGCCTGTGTCCTGTCTTGGGTATCATGAGTAATCAGGGTAGCTCCCTGCAACAGCAACCTAATCTAAAAGTGTGTCATCTGATTGTTTTGTTGTTTTCTTTTCATGAACTGAGCCCTCCGGCTCCAGATTACAAACAGTGTGTGTTGTGCACATTGTTTTCTTCCATTACAGGGCCCCAACCAGCTGCAACGTTCCTGGCTAGCCCACCATTCTCCATCTGGGTACCCAGAGTGTGTGACTGTTTATGGACCCTGAAGTGCATGCATAACTGTTTGATTGATACAGCCTTTAACCAAATCAACCTGATTATGCCTCTCCCTTGTTCAAGTCCCTTAAATAAATCAGATCCAACTCTTTTTTTGCATTTACCCTGACTGTGGTTCCAATTTGTGCAAGAGTATTGTACTTGCCCCAGGGCCTGGCCAGAGGAGAGCCCTGGTGATAAGTACAAACAGTGTGTTTACTTGTGTGGTGTATTGGGGTATTGTGAAAGTGATTATTGTGTATTGTTCCAGCCACTAGTAAAGAAAGAGGGGGCTTACAGTGTCCCGGAGGGCTGTGCCCAGGTTAGCTTGATCACTACCAACCCTGACCTCTGGGTGGAGGCACCCGTTTCAGAACTCAGGCCCCTTAACCTGCTACTAGCCAAGCAGGCAAGGGTAGTAGCCCTTGGAATAGCACCACCTAGGGGTTACAGATGCTTTTGGAGAGGAGACTCATTTTCTGGATGTGAGATGCTACTGGATAGGTCAGATCATTGCCTGTGTGGTTTGTGTGTGATGGTGCCAAAGGAGGTTAGGCCCATTTCATGTGTGTGTGTACGTGCGCCATCAGGGGTGTCAGGCTATTTCCCGAGTGCGTGGTGCTGTCATGAAAGTCAGGCCCATTTCCTGTGTGGTGCTGCCAGAGAGGTCAGGTCCCTTTTCTCTGTGTGTGGAGCTGAAGGAGAGGTCAGACCTATTACCTGTGTGTGGTGCTGCCAGAGGTGAGGCCCATTTCCTCTCTGTGTATGTATGTGTGTGTATATCTATATATCTATATATGCGCAAGTGGGGTGCGCACATACGTGCTGATGCCGTAAAGGTCAGACCCATTACCTGTGTGTGGTGCTGCCAGAGCTGAGACCCATTTCCTTTGTGTGTATGTATATATGTGTGTGTGTGCGCATGCGCGCACTCGCGTGCTGCTGCCAAAGAGGTCAAGCCCATTTTGTGTGTGTGTATGTGAGATACTGCTAGAGAGGTCAGGCTCATTGTGTGTGTGTGAAAGAAGAGAGAGAGAGAGAGTGTGATACTGCCAGGGAAGTCAAGCCCGTTTCCTGCAGGAGTGTTGCTGACAAGGCTCAGGTCTATTTTCTTTGTGAGAGGTGATGTCAGGGGAGGTTAGGCCCATTTCCGGTGCATGTGGTGCTGTCGGGCAGGTCAGGCCCATTTCCTGTGACTGGTACCGACAGGGAGGTCAGGCCCATTTCTTGGGTGTGATGCTGTCCAGGAGGTCAGGCCCATTTCCTGTGTGTGGTGCTGTGTCAAGGACGTCAGGCTCATTTCCTGCGTGTGGTGTTGGTGGGGAGGTCAGGCCCATTTTCTGTGACTGGTACCGACAGGGAGGTCAGGCCCATTTCTTGTGTGTGGTGCAGCCAGGGAGGGCAGGCCTATTTCCTGACTGTGTGCGATTCCAGGGAGGTCAGGCCCATTTTCTGTATGTGTACTGCCAGAGTGGTCAGGACTATTTCCTGTGTGTGGTCCTGTCGATGAGGCCAGGCCCATTTCCTTTGTGTGGTGCTGTCGGTGAGGTCAGACCCATTTCCTGTGTGTGGTGCTGCCAGGGCGGTCAGGCCGATTTTCTGTGTGTGGTGCTGTCAGGGAGCTCAGGCCCATTTCCTGTGTGTGGTGCTGACAGGGAGGTCAGGCCCATTTCCTGACTGTGTGTGATTCCAGGGAGGTCAGGCCAATTTTTTGTATGTGTACTGCCAGAGTGGTCAGGACTATTTCATTTGTGTGGTGCTGCCGGGGAGGTCAGGCCGATTTTCTGTGTGTGGTGCAGCCAGGGAAGTCAGGCCCATTTCCTAACTGTGTGTGATTCCAGGGAGGTCAGGCCCATTTTCTGTATGTGTACTGCCAGAGTGGTCAGGACTATTTCCTGTGTGTGGCCCTGTCGGTGAGGTCAGGCCCATTTCCTTTGGGTGGTGCTGTCGGTCTGGTCAGGCCCATTTTCTGTGTGTGGTGCTGTCTGTCAGGTCAGGCCCATTTTCTGTGTGTGGTGCTGTCTGGGAGGTCAGGCCCATTTTGTGTGTGGTGCTGTTGGTGAGGTCAGGCCCATTTCCTGTGTGTGGTGTTGGTGGGGAGGTCAGGCCCATTTCCTGTGTGTGGTGCTGCCAGGGAAGTCAGGCCCATTTCCTGACTGTGTGAGATTTCAGGGAGGTCAGGCCCATTTTCTGTATGTGTACTGCCAGACTGATCACGACTATTTCCTTTGTGTGGTGCTGTCGGGGAGGTCAGGCCCATTTTCTGTGTGCGGTGCTGTTGGGGAGGTCAGGCCTGTTTTCTGTGTGTGGTGCTGTCGGGGAGGTCAGGCCCATTTCCTGACTGTGTGCGATTCCAGGGAGGTCAGGCCCATTTTCTATATGTGGTGCTGCCAAAGGTCATGCTAATTTCTTATGTGTGTGTAACCTCCCCCCCCCCCCACTCCCAAATTCGGGAGGCTTACCTTGAGTATTTCCCTGGGCTCCGCTGATGTCCACTGCCTGGCAGACATCCAGAAAGAGAAAGAAAATCCATGTACAGTGATGTTCTGATGTGTCCTGTGTGAGTGTGCAGAGCTATGCCACCGCTCTACCCCTTTAAGAGCTGCAGCCTGTGTTGTATAGCGTAAATAGCCTGGGCTGGGTCTGAGTACAACAGAGCGCGTGACCAGTCAGGCAGAGCCCTTATTTACTTCGATCTGTAGGGAGCTCTTTGATGTACTGTAAATATTAATTTCTAAATCATTACTGTTACTAAATAAACAAGCTGTTTATATTGCCTATCTATTCCTCCACTATGGGAGCCGCCATCTTTAGTCCTGGACTCCGTGTTAGGACCAGTCGGAACCAAGGGGTCCTTATTATAGTGCCTTGTGGGTGAAACTATGAACTTTCCTTGTTCGCGCCTAAATTAACCACTAGAAATGCTCAGACTGTGATTGACAAGTGAGGCAGCCAGTGAGGAAGTGAGGAAGACCCCGGTCTTCTGTGGGACTGTTTTGTACAGAGTTGTGTTCTGTTCGGCTCGAGTGACTGAGAAGGAGCTCCTGTGCAGGCTGAGAGAAATCGTAACGTAAAGGCCTGTTTGCCTCCCTGCAGAAGCTGAGAGAAACTCTAACTGCCTAAAAGCAGATGTAACCCCTAGATGGCGCTATCCCAGGGGCTACTACCCCTGCCTGATTTGCCACTAACAGGTTGAGGGGCCTGGATCCAATGGCGGGTGCCTCCACCCAGAGGTCAGGGTTTGCAATAGTTAAACTAACTTGGTCACAGCCCTCTGGGACACTGCAACCCCCCTTTCTTCCCACTAGTGGCCCACACAATATATCAGAATTACCTTCACAGTATACACTTACCCCCAGGTCTGGTTCCAGCACTGGGACCTCCTGTGAAATGAGATACAGTGCAACAATCACAGTACAGTACTTTAACATAGACAAATACCTCAGGCAGTATAACTTTGCTGAAACAAGCAGCTCTGATTTATTTAGGGGATATAACAAGGACAGGGAAATCAGGTTAATTAGCTTATCACTCTAATAATCTACCTATGGCTCTGTGCACAGGCCTATCCCTATCAGTTACTGTCCCTGGGTACCCAAGCCCTAGTGGGCTAGTCCAAACCGTGGCAGCTGGTAGGGCCCTTTCACACAGAGAAAAGGAGAATTAAACAGTCAGCAGTACAGTAATTCCATTTGGATTTAATGTGGCAATTCAACAGGAGCGACCCTGAATTAGTACTCACGACCTCCAAATAAGATAGGGTCCTTCAATGTCAGCAGGGCTCACTTGAGGTACACAAACCTCTTCACACATCCATATAAAAGAAAGCACTATACCAGGCAGGCTGCATCTGTATCCGATCGCAATTACTGCACATACCGGAGAACACACAGCAGATTCAGTTCCTGACAGACCGAGTGCAATTTTCAGCAATTCCTCCAGTCTTCTACAGGGTGAGCCTGGTTTCTACTCTTCAGAGATCCTTTGATTCTTTTCACAGGGCCGGATTCAGTCCTAACAAGCTGTTACACAAGCTGCAGACCGGAACTCTGGGCCTTACACGTTTTTGACTAAAACTGCACACTGAAAAGCACAGGGCTCCTTCCTTCTTCACTGCCAAAGCTCAACTGAAACTCCAACCGACAAAACGGGCACTTCCTTTGAGTTCCTCCCAGTTCTTGACTGGATTGGCTGTCACTCACAATAGACTGCTGCTGTTGGTCCAAAAGGCACTGAAGTCTAAACTACATCTCCCAGAGTCACTGCCCATACAATCCTCTTGTGGCTGGCTCAGATTATGAGTCCAAGTTCTGATTACGTCAAGGCACCATTTTAGAGCCAGCTTACCCCACACTGATTGGTCCAGTTCAGCAGTTCAAAACTAGAATGGGAACTAGCAGACACAATTCTGACTGCAAAGAAAGTTAGACAAACTGTAATTTCATTATTACTCTAAATAATTTCTGGCAAACAGTTACATCTTTCAGATAGGTTCCTTTGCACTCCTAGTGACTGCAAAAATGAAGTGAATTGGCAGCAGCTCGCGTGGTACTCAGAGAAGCACACAGTCCCCCCATACAAACTAATTATGTCTGCAAGCAGACAGCTCTTAAAGAGACAGTACCAGAGGGTCTAAAAACACTCACTGATAAATGGCTTAAATGCCAAACACCATTCAGGCTTGGAGCATTCAAGCAAGCTCCTGGAAGTCTTTTGGGAACCCCCATTTGCAGGGGGGTTACACAGAGAGAGAAAGATTTTTGCAGGAGTTAGACTGTAAGTTCAGCTTGAGCCATTGAGAAGGAAGAAATTTCTGTGTGAGCTGAAACCATTGTGGGGATCTTCGGCCTGCTCTTCTGCCCTGCAAGGCCTCAAACTGCCGAAATGCAGAACTGAAAACATAAGTCCTGTTGCCCTAAGTTCAGAGACTGTGACACCTGTGCACACTCACACAGGACACATCAGAACATGGGAAGATGGGGTGGTACCGGAGGACTGGAGGAGGGCAGATGTGAGTCCCTTCACAAAAGTGGGAGCAAGGCAAAAGCAGGAAACTACTGACCTGTTAGTTTGACCTCAGTGATGGGGAAAATGATGGAATCACTTCTGAAAGAAAGAATTGTTGAGTACCTAGAGGCCAGTGGGGCACAGGACCCAAAGCAGTATGGATTCACAGCAGGAAGGTCATGTCAGACGAATCTAATCAATTTCTTTGACTGGGTGACCAAAGTAATAGACCAGGGAGGGGCTGTGGATATGGCCTACCTAGAGTTTAGCAAGGCATTTGACACAGTCCCACACAAAAGATTAATAATCAAGTTAGCCAGCCTGGGAGTGGATCCCAGGGTGGTAGCCTGGGTAGCAAACTGGCTGCACAACAGGACACAGAAGGCAATAGTGAAAGGAACACATTTTGAAGAAAGGGGGGTTACTAGTGGAGTACCTCAGGGCTCAATACTGGCTCCAGTCCTCTTTAACGTCTTTATAGGTGACATTGCAGAGGGTCTGGAAGGAAAGATATGCCTCTTTGCAGATGACACAAAGATCTGTAACAGAGTTGATACACAAGGGGGGGTAGAAGGGATGAGAAGTAACTTGGCAAGGTTGGAGGAATGGTCAGACATATGGCAACTTAGATTCAATGCAAAGAAGTGCAAAGTAATGCACCTGGGAAATAAAAATCCAGGAGAAGAATACACAATAGCAGGGGAGGTACTAACGACAACAATAATGGAAAGGGATCTGGGTATAGTCGTATCAGATGACCTAAAGGTGGGCAAGCAATGTGAGAAGTCAGTAAGGAGAACCAGGGGGATACTGGGATGCATAGGGAGGGGCATCACAAGTAGAAAAAGGGAAGTAGTTATCCCTCTATACAGACAGTTGGTGAGACCCCATCTGGAGTACTGCGTGCAGTTTTGGAGACCTCATCTACGCAAGGACATAGACAGGATGGAAGCAGTCCAGAGGAGGGCAACTAAAATGGTGCAGGGTCTACATCAGAAACCATATGAAGAGAGACTGAGAGAGCTTAATAGTTACACCCTTGATGAAAGGCGGGACAGGGGGAACATGATAGAAACTTTTAAGTACCTCAGGAGAATCAACAAAGTCTAGGAGGGTAGCATCTTTCAGAAAAAGAGATGTGTAAGAACAAGGGCGCATAATTTAAATTTGGAGTGGGGACGGCTCAGGGGTAATGTGAAATTCTTTCACGGAGAGAGTGGTGGACGCATGGAACTGCCTTCCTGGAGAGGTTGTGGGTTCTAAAACAGTGGGGGAATTCAAACATGCATGGGACAGACATAAGGCAATTATAGTGGGGGGTTGCAGGAAGTAGGCTGTTGGTTAACTAGAATCTGCAGCTTATCCAATAGGTAGGGAAATGGGCAGACTGGGTGGGCCAAGTGGTCCTTATCTGCCGTCAAAGTCTATGTTTCTATGGAGCATATGTGTTGCCTGAAGAGAGGGCATTTGTCAAAATGGTGAGAAGATTTCTTGGTCTAAGGACTCCAGTACCAGTTGGAGCTGGTAAACATGTATTTGTCGCTTCACAGAATCGTAGAATCTTGACGTCAGAAAAGGACCATACTGACCCATCTAGTCTGTCCTTTTTTTTCTCCTCTACACCTCCCCCTCCCTGCCAGCCACCGCCCTCGACCCAATACTCAGCCCCATATGCTTGTCCCATGCTCTCTTGAATTCGTCCACCGATTTAGCCCCCATCACTCCATTTGGTAGTCTGTTCCAGGGTTCCACCACCCTCTCTGAGGAAACACCCTCCTATATTGCCCCTGTATATTTTTCCTTGCAGTCTGAGGCTGTGCCCTCTAGTTCTGACCCCCTCCTTTCTCTTAAGTAAACCCTCTTCTCCCACTTTATTGAGCCCCTTTACATATTTAAATGTTTCAAATCATGCCTCCCCTTTCCCTCCATGTCTCCAGCGTGTACAGATCCAGCTCCTTACACCTCTGCTCGTATGACTTTCCCCTGCATACCCTGCACCATCTTGCTTGCCCTTCTCTGAACCCTCTCCAACGCATCTATATCCTTGCAGAGATGTGGCCTCCAGAACTGAACCCCATACTCCAGATGCGCCCTCACCATGGCTCTGACCCCAGTTGGGAAGAAAGGAGACCTGTTGCCAGTTGTTCCTGTTTGCTCCTTAAGTCAGCCTGCAAGCTGCATGTTAAAAGACTTTGTCAACTGGGCCCATGCCAGCTTTGGCCCTAAAAAATTGTTACTGCGCCAGATCCATCCACTGCTCAGCGAGAAACCAGCCTTGGGGAGTCAGCCCCTGCGAAGAATCAAATCGCAGGTTGGGGCCACCTACAAGGAAAGGCCGTGAAGAAAAGGTGAGTTGTGTCGGCCCCAGTCTCCACCAGAATCCTGAGAGGTCAGCAGTCCATGCTGTTGCCAGTCATTCCATCCATTTGTCTGGGTGCAGTGAGTACAATCAGTGTAGCCCCTACAACAACCAAATAAATGCTTCTGTGTCATCTGATTTGTTCTATCAGTTTTTGTTGGTTTCTAACTGTGTTTACAGGCCATCCAGCCTGGGATTACAAATCTTATTGTCTGCAAGTGTTTTCATCTGTTTAATAACATCCTTCTTTCTATCAAGGGCCCTAACCAGCTGAAACGCCAGCCTACCCATGGCAACGCTTCAGGCCTGCACCTAAATTCCACTCTGGGTACCCAGCAGCTGGTTAAACTGATTAATTCAAGGACAGATCAAATGTGCATTATTTATTATCTGATTAATTTCAGTACTGCAGCAATCGTTAGCCTAAATGTATGCCCCTTCCTTGTTCAAGTCCCACTTAATAAATCTAATTTACTGTTTGATGTTAAGTTGGGCTGTGAAGCATCCAGCCCCGTGGCACTGAGAGTTGAGGTGCTGGACGCCACACCTCGCGCCATGCCAGTGAGCTGGGTTCAGAAGCAGACTCAGGCCATCGGGGGTCGGCAGGGGAGGGAAGGGATCAAGCATCTGGTCTGCTCTCCCTTCCCGGGGTAGACTTTGGGGGATGCATTGCTGAAGTGCGGCCTCTGGCAGCTGCTGGGGGATGAGTATGTAGGGGCAGAGCTGCAGCGGACGTCGGCATGCAGTGCCCAGACATCACTGCACATCTGAGCTCCGAGGGATGAAAACCTGAGGAGGGAAACCCCGGCTGCCTGGGAGATGAAGGCAGAGTGAGGAGGCTGAGCCCACACGCCCAATGCAGGCTCTGATCTCAGTTTGACTTTCCATGGTCCTGCCTCCCCACTGGCAGCCCAGGGGGTAGGACCCAGCACCCGATTCCTCGGCCGGGTGAAGAGTATGGCGGGCGGTAGAGGCAACATGCCTGCCCTGCCGGAGAGATGCCCATGTGACTGGCGACCGGAGGAAGGAGAGTTTTTGGGGGAAAAAAAAAGTTGGGTAGTGAGCATACTATTTATTTATTTATTTTTATTTAGCATTTTTTTCTGGGAGGCCGTCATCCTGTCTCTGCCCTGGTCATGGCCCCCGAGACTTCCACCAACCACCAAGTGCCGTAACTCCCGGTTACCCTCGGCTTGCCCCCCGGGAGGCTGGGGCCACGGTGCCGGTTCCCCTAATTCCAGTACCGTAGAACTGGTATCTGGTTGGGAGTGCGGCGGCGGTGGCTAATTGAAGCCCTGGGGAGGGCTTCATGTAGACAGAGGTTCTCCCCTCCATTTTCTTTAGTTTTCCTCCGAGGCAGGGACGTGCAATGACGTCCAACGTCCGCCCCTGCCTCCATTGAGTGCAAGCGCCGATGTTGTGGGACCCCTGGCCTCTGCAAGGGGTCTGTCACGTGCCGGACACTTCCCCACCCTCCCCCCGGAGAGCTGTCCGTAGGATGCTCAATCCTTCTCCCCCCGGCTGGCCCTCCAGTGTCCCGGGTTCAATCCCGAACCCGGGTCGCCAGCGTCGCAAGCAGAAATCCAGCCGCTGTGCCAGCGGGCCGGCAGTAAGCATATTATTACCCAGTGTTCAGTTACGGAGTCATTCCAAAGGTACTGTGCAAAAGCACTGTTGTTTCAGGAAGCTGTTTCTTACAGGGGGGGCACAGGGTCTATGCCAGAAGTCAGACCCTGTTTGTGGTGTCCATGAGCATATTATTAGCACTCACCACTAATTGCATGTTAACTGCTACATATGATAATTGTTGTGTTTATGGTATAAGGTCACTAGTCAGGGGTGTGGGTGAGTATAGCTTCCCAGAGGGCTGTGCTAGTTTAGCAAGTAACTCACGTAACCATTAATCTGGGTGCAGGCACCAAAATCTTAGTTCTACTGCTGGTAAGCAAACCACAGTACCCCTAATTTCCGAACCAAGGCCCCTCAACCTGCAGCCAGAGAAGCAGACAGGGGTAGTATAACAGCACCAGGGTTACATGTGGTACTGTCAGAGGGTCAGGCCCATTTTCTGTGTGTGTGTTGCCCGGTAAGTCAGGCCCATTTCCTGTGTGTGGTGTTGCCAGGGAAGAGAGGCTCATTTCCTGACTGTGTGTGGTGGCAGGAAGGTCAGGCTCATTTCCTGTGTGTGGTGCTGCCAGGGAGGTCAGGCTCATTTCCAGACTGTGTGTGGTGCTGCCAGGGAGGTGAGGCCCATTTTCTGTGTGTGGTGTCAGCGAAGTGAGGCCCATTTCCTTTGTGTGGTGCTGCTAGGGAGGGGAGGCCCACTTCCTGACTGTGTGTGGTACCACATATCTAGATCTTCCTCCCACCCTGCCCCCAACTCTCACCACAGACGGTGTTCATATCTCTGACCCCTCCATAACTGCCAACATTTTCAATAAATTCTTCACCACCTGCAGCTTCCAGACCCTATCTCCTCACACCCAAAGACTTGCCACTGCCCCCCAATGGCTTTGGTTTCCCACCAGTCTCCCCACATGAAGTACTCCAAAGCTCTGTTGTCTCTAAACCCATCCAAACCTAGCCCTGCTGACCTTCGCCCTAGGCTCCTCCACATTTGTGCCTCCGCAATCGCCTTCCCCCTCATGCGCCTGCTGAATCTCTCGTTCTCTTCCTGCACTGTCCCTGCAGCTTGGAAAACCACTAGGGTGCTCCCCTGCACAAGGGTGGGGACCCCTCCACCCCCGGCAACTATCAACCCATTTCCCTTCTCCCCTCCCTTGCAAAGCTCCAAGAGTCCTTGGTATTAACCAGACTTACGGACTTTCTATCATCCTCAAATTTTCTCTCCCCTTACCAATCAGGGTTTTGCAAAAATCACTCCACTGTCTTCTCCCTCTTGCGGATGACTAACACCATCCTTTCTGATACGGACAAAGGGCACATCTCTGCAGCTGTTTTTATAGATTTAGCAAAAGCTTCTGACTCAGTCTCACACCCTCTGCCCTGGTTACCGAAGTTAAATAAATGAATAACACTTCCTGACTGTGAATGGTGCCTGGGAGATCAGGCCCATTTCCTCTGTGCGGTGCTGCCAGAAAGGTCAGGCCCATTTCCTAACTGTGCATGGTTTCAGGGAGGTCAGGCCCATTTCCTATGTGTGGTGCTGCCAGGGAGGTCAGGCCCATTTTCTGAGTGTAGTGCTGCCAGGGAGGTCAGGCCCATTTCCTGTGTGTGGTGCTGCCAGGGAGGTCAGGCCCATTTCCTGTGTGTGGTGCTGCAAGGGAGGTCGGGCCCATTTTCTGAGTGTAGTGCTGCCAGGGAGGTCAGGCCCATTTCCTGTGTGTGGTGCTGCCAGGGAGGTCAGGCCCATTTTCTGTGTGTAATACACAGAAACATAGAAACATAGAATTTGACGGCAGATAAGGACCGCTTGTCCCACCCAGTCTGCCCATTTCCCTACCTAATGGATAAGCTGCAGATCCTAGTAAAACCAGCAGCCTACTTCTTTCTACCCCCACTCCCTAGAATTGCCTTTTGACTGTCCCACGCATGCTAGAATTCAACCACTGTTTTTGACTCCACAACCTCCTCCGGAAGGCCATTCCATGCATCCACAACCCTCTCTGTGAAAAAATACTTCCTTACATTACCTCTGAGCCGCCCCTCTATCTTCAAAGTGTGCCCTTGTTCTTGCACACCTCTTTTTGAAAGATACTACCCTCTTGGACTTTGTTGATGCCCTTGAGGTACTTGGAAAGTTTCTATCATGTCCCCTCTCCCTCCTTTCCTTGAGAGGCTATACATATTAAGCTCCTTTAGTCTCTCTTCATATGTCTTCCGGTGCAGACCCTGTAACATTTTAGTTGCCCTCCTCTGGACAGCTTCCATCTTGTCTATGTCCTTGCGGAGATTGGGTCTCCAGAACTGCACACAGTACTCCAGATGGGGTCTCACCAGCTGGCTGTACAGAGGGACAACTTCCTGTTTTCTACTGGTGATGCCTCTCCCTATGCATCCCAGTATCCCCCCAGCCCTCCTTGCTGCCCTCTCACATTGCTTGCCCATCTTTAAGTCATCTAATATGACAACCCCCAGGTCCCTTTCCATTTTTGTTGTTGTTAGTATCTCATCCCCCGTTATGTACTCTTCCCCTGGGTTTTTGTTTCCCAGGTGCATTACCCTGCACTTCTTAGCACTGAATCAAAGCTGCCATACATTCGACCATTCCTCTAACCTTGCCAAGTCCCTTCTCATCCTTTCCACCCCACCTTGTGCATCAACTCTGTTAAAGATCTTTGTGTCATCTGCAAAGAGACATACTTTTCCTTCCAGTCCCTCTGCAATGTTGCTTATAAAGACATTGAAGAGGACCGGTCCTAATACTGAACCTGCAGTACCCCACTAGTAACCCCCCTTTTTTCAGAGTGGACTACATTTACGATTACCCTATGTGTCCTATTCTCCAGCCAATTCTTTACCCAGGCTGTCATCTTGGGACCCACTCCCAGGCTGGCTAACTTGTATATTAATCTTTTGTGTGGGACTGAGTCAAATGCCTTGCTAAAGTCTAGGTAGGCCATGTCCACAGCCCCTCCCTGATCTACTTTGGTCACCCAGTCAAAGAAATCCATTAGATTTGTCTGGCATGACCTTCCCGCTGTGAATCCATGCTGCCTTGGGTCCTGTGCCCCTCTGGCCTCTAGGTACTCGACAATTCTTTCCTACAGAAGTGATTCCATCATTTTCCCTATCACTGAGGTTAAACTAACAGGTCTGTAGTTTCCTGCTTCTGCCCTGCTCCCACTTTTGTGAAGGGGAATCACATCTGCCCTCCTCCAGTCCTCAGGTACCACCCCATCCTCCCATGATTTGTTAAAGAGGGTAGTCAGTGTCGTCACTAGTTCTACCCTTAGTTCTTTTAGAATTCTAGGATGAATCCCATCAGGCCCCATTGCTTTGTCCACCTTCAGTTTTAAGAGTTCTTTCAGAACCCTTTCTTCTGTAAACGGGCTGGTATCAACGTCTGTATCCAGAGTGTTACTATTGTTTGTTTTAGGTACCTCCCCCTCTTCATTTGTAAATACTGAGCAAAAATATTTGTTTAGTATCTCTGCCTTTTCACCGCCACCTCTGCCCCTCTCCTTTTTATTAAGCCTCACTATCCTCCCTTGGTCTTCCTTCGCCTCCTGATGTACCTGAAAAAGGTTTTATCCCCCTTCTTAACTGAGTTGGCTATCTTTCCTCAGTTCAAGCCTTTGCAGTTCTGACTGCCTTCCCAGCTTCCGTTTGCTTTAACTGATACAAGTCTCTGTCCTGCTCCTTCTGTGATTCCTTGTACTTTCTGAATGCTTTCTTTTTCTCTTGGAACCTTCGCTGCTACCTCCTTTGAGAACCATAGTGGTTTCTTACATCATTTTATTTGCTTCACACAAAGGCTTGTTACCTCTGTGATGGCAGTTTTTATTATTCCCCATTGTTCTTTCACCCCTCCTTCCTGTCCATTTGCTAGTGCATTCCTTAGGCACTCACCCATTTTGGCAAAGCCAGCCCTCCTGAAGTCCAGTACTTTTGCCTTTGTATGGCTTGACTCTATTGCTGTGTTTATTGTGAACCATACTGTTCGATGGTCACTAGTTCCCAGATGGCTACCCACTTCTACATCTGTGATCCTCTTTCCATCTCCATTTGAGAGAACCAGGTCTAAGATTGCTCCCTCTTGAGTGGGTTCCAATACTAGTTGTCTAAGGCATGACCCCTGTAGGGCATCTAGAATAACCCCACTCTTAGAAATGGCTGCTGCAATTGCACTCCAGTTAACATCTGGCATATTCAGATCACCCATCAGCAATATCTCCCCTTTTTCTGCCATTCTAAGTATACTTTCTATCATTTCCTTGTCCATTTACTCCCCGAAGGGCTTATCTAACCCCTGTGCGGATTGTGGTGCCATTGCCTGCCTCCAAACTGACCCACGGTGCTTCTTCTCCTCCCTGTTTACCCTTTTGTTCTGTTGCTTTGATTTCTTCCCTTATGTAGAGAGCTACTCCTCCTCCTCCTCTTTTACCCTCCCTGTCCCTCTTGTAGATAGTGTATCCTGGTATGTTTACGTCCCAGTCATGGTTCTGTGTGTACCATGTTTCTGTGACTGCCACGATATCCAGATGTTCCTTCTCCATCAAGGCCACTAATTCAGGAAGCTTGTTACTCAGACTACGGGCATTGGTACTCATTGCTCTCCATTTTTTGATGGCTTTACCTTCTGTAGCAGCATCCCCCACTGACCTTTCTACCTTGGTCTTTTTCTCATTTAGTACCCTATTTTGTAGGGGGAGGCTGGGATTTTCCTGCTGCTCATCAGTGCCTCCCCCCTTGACTAGTTTAAAAGCTTGCCAATGAAGCATTTAAACCGACTGCCCAAAAGACTTGTTCTCTTCCTGGACAGATGCAGAGCATCCTGTCAGTATAGGCTGGCATCCCTCCAGGTGGAACCCCAGTCTCCAATGAAGTCAAACCTCTGTGCTCCACACCATTTTTTCAACCATTCGTTGAACTACCAGGGAGGCCAGGTCCATTTTCTGAGTATGGTACCAGGGAGGTCAGGCCCATTTTCTGGTTGTGGTGCCAGGGAGATCAGGCCCATTTCCAGTGTGTGTGTGGTGCTGGGGAATCAGGCCCATTTCCTGTGTGGTGCTGCCAGGCAGGTCTGGCCCATTTTCTGCAACATACAACTCTACTTTCTCAATAAGGAAGGACATTTATTACTAAATACTACATTATTGCACTCCATACATGCACAAAAGGAGAGAAATGTAGCAATAGGGGGTTTTCAACCCTAACCCCCCTCACCATCCAAGACCAATATATACATCCAGAACCATGCCCCACAGATCTATTGCTTTAAGTGACAAGCCTGGGGCCTAGTGTGAAGAAAGTTATGACCCATCTTCTTCATCATACAGGACCTTCAGGGCCCTATACGAAGACTGTTATGAATGATCTCCTGCATCCTAGAAAGTTATGAGTGACTGCTCTCCTGCCTTTCGCACAGCCCTGCACGAAGAAACCTACGAGTGATCTGCGGGCCTTGCGCAATGAAGGTTATGACTCATTTTGTGCTTTGCTCAAAGAGAGTTATGACTGATCCTGTAGCCCCTTAATGAAGCAACAGACTTGTGGAGCACAGCTTCAGACCTGTAGCCTGAAGTAGCAGATTCATATAGAATGGCCCCTGACAGTAGCCTAGCCTTGGGTCATGAGGCTAGGGTCTAATTAGGGGGTGTGAGTTAGTGTTGAAAAAACCCTAACACCACATTTCCCTCCTTTTGTGACTTTGGCATCCTAACAATGCAGCAATGCAGTTTTTTGCAATGAATATATATATATATACACAGTACCAGTGAGGAAAAATTCTGGCAAATATCTGTCACATCTAGAGGGTGGTCAGACCTATAGTGAGGATATCGCATTTATCCTCACTGAAGGTTCACCCATGCCAGAATTTATCCACACTGTAAGTGGAATTGGTTGGAGCTGGCAGTGCGAGCAGCTCAGTTTCACTTTCACTGGCTGCAGCTCACTCGCACCCTAGCTCTGAATCCCCAGCTCAAACACTCCCCACAAAGCATCTGAACTACAAAGTGCTGTCTCCTGAAAACTATTTAAAAACACAAACAATTAACAAGCAGCACAGTCTGCCTAAAAGCACTTTCAAACCAGCAAAACTCCTCTCCAAACAACTTTTCAGTATCTCCCTTCCCCAACAGACCTGACCTACAACCACTGTATAACCAGCATTTGCCACTTCCCGATGCCACTAACAGCAACACCTTCCCCAGCCTGCAGCTATGCTGCCGCCTGCTCTCCAACTGCCGTAACTTACTCCAGCTACTGCAGCCACAGTGATTTGTGCTGACACACAAATGTAGGACGTCAGCACTCAGTCACTTACTGCTCAGTCATCCTGAATGGAAACAATAAAACTAAAAGAACAGCAATGTTTTAAACAAAAAACGAACACACAACAACAAACAGCTAAACACTGCATAAATTAAATATGCCATGGCCCGCGACTGAGAATATCGATATTCTGTCCCCATGCAGTTTGACCTTTGACATCACTTGTGGCTATGCCACTCGTGATGTCATAAGGTCAAACTGCACTCCGGAATAATATCAATAATATCCTCAGTCTGGCTATGGCATATCCCCGGCTCCGGGTCACCGACTCAATACAAAGGCCAAATTACTGCTGCCATTTTTATAGACCTAGCAAAGGCATTTGACTCGGTCTTCCACCGACTACTGCTCCACAAACTCGAATCTCTCGGCATGTCGCAAGCAATAGTTAACTGGTTCAACTCCTACCTGAACAACAGACAAGAATCAGTCCAAGTCGGTAATGCCCTATCCTCTCCTCTCCCCTCCCTATACTCACAGGCGTTCCCCAAGGCTCCATACTTGGTCCCATCCTTTCTTCAATCTTTATTAATGACCTCCCCTTCATCTGTTCTGTGTCCCACATACATATGTATGTGGAAGACACAGTGATCTTCTCTACTGGCTCCGCCGTAGGCGTCACTGTTACCCCCTCCAACAAGACTTTAATGAAGTTCAGGACTGGTTCCAGGCAAACCAACTGAAATTAAACTCCAAGAAAACAGTTTCTATGTTCTTCAGTTCCCGACAGAGGCTGTCCAGACTTCAATCCACCCCATGTTCCTCACTCTGGCAGGCTCCCCCCTAGAACTGGTCCACAAGCAAACTCTGCCCAAAACTCAGCGCCCTCCACCGACACAAAGATTGCCTCCCTTTACCCATACGCTCTGACCTTGTTACCAAAACAATCTTACCCATTTTTGATTATGGTGCCATTGTCTATGCATCTGCCCATGTGACTTCCCTCTCTAAACTGGACACACTCCCAAACTCTGTCACTTCGCAACCTCCTCCCCTCACTCACCACTGTCACTCTATTCTGCTCTTTCCATTGCACCTCTTTCCCACAGGCACCTAGTCCACAGCATCTCCCTAATTGCCAAATTCTGGTTTGGGACCATCCCATCCTATCTCTCCTCCCATTTATCACCAGCTCACCTCTCTACCTACTCCCTTCGCTCCAGGGATACTCGCTCTTTCTCTTTTCCCCCACTCGGGGGCAGGGATGTCTGCTTTACCCATCGACTCCCTTCCTTTTGGAATCAGCTTCCGAGCGAAATCCGCCACTCCCCATGCTCATTTCCCTAAAGTCCTCTCTGCATCTAATCCCTCGCTCTGACTGCTCGTGTCTCTCCTCTACCCCACCCGTCATCCTAGCTTCTGTAACCCCTTGCCCATACTCCTTCTGTCTTCTTCCCCCACCTTGATCTCCAATAGCACTTTCATCTACTACTTTTCTCACCCTAGTCTCAAGCCACCGACTGTTGTTTACTATAATTCACTTTGATTACTACAACTTTTGTCACACTTATTCTCTGTCAGTTTGACATTATTGTAACCCACTCATGTAACTAAAGTAGTTCAGTTTATATTACAATGTACACACATTGCAATTCACTGACCTGCCTGTTTTCATTGTGCCCGTAAATTTTTGTGTAAAAATGTTTGTATTGTAGGCCAGCCCAGTAGCACAGAGTGCTGAGGCGCTGGCACCTTACCTTGCATCACACCGGCGACCTGGGTTCAGGAACAACCTCGCCAGCTGGGGTGCCGGCTTGGGGAGGCAGGGTTGGAACTGGATCGAAGCTATGGCCTTCCAATCCATTGGGGTGGATGCCCGCTCCGCCGTAGTCCCACTCCCACCGGGTGGAGGTCCGGTTGGTAGCGCAGGCAGACAGGAGCAGCGATGCAAGTCTGGGATGGGGCAGAAGGGGCCACCGGATCCTGGCGAGAGCGCACGCCTCCATGCACATACACACATATGTACACCGTGGCCCAGGGGGGAAGGGGAGTAAATAGAGAAAAAAAAAGCCGAAAAAGTGTATATATATATATATATATATATATATATATATATATATATATATATATGAAAAAAGGTTTGTATTGTGCCTGAAATTTACTGTAAACTGTTTGTTACTCCTCCTCCCTATTCAGTCCCCCGGGTTGCACCCGGAAACGAGCCTCAGCTCAGTGTACCTTTCCCGGTTATCAAATTTTAAATAAATAAATAAATATGCAATCGGCTGACTCAAAATATGCAATTTATCTTCAAGTGTGAGTGGACAGGACCATAATTCACAGTGACAGGATTGGGTAAGACCCTGTCCCATTTGTTATGCAGAGAGAGTTAAAAGCAAGGATCTATTTTCTCCTATTCTGTCACTTGTCTGTCACTAGTCTATCTCTTGCCTGTCTGACTGCACAATCAAATTTTCCTTGTGGCACTTAACTAGTCACGCCAATGATACTACAATTTCCGCTGTTTTCTCCCTCCCTTCCTTCACTTGCTGTTTCCATTCTTTCTTTCTTACCTTGCTTCTCTGTGGTTAAAAAAAAAATACATGTGAATCTTTATGTAAAACTGAAATTTCGACAGGACAGAGACTGGTGGGTTGACGGCGAGCCCAGGAAAATCTGAGCAGGAGACGATGGGGAATTCGCCTGCAACGTGCGCTGTTTCTCCTCTATTGCCTGGATTTTTACATAAAGTTCCAAGGCCTTCTTGTGATGTCTCTGAGAAGTCTGGTAAATGCACTAGCAAATGCTGCAGGCCTTCACGCTGTGAGCAAGGCCCAAACAGAAAATGCACATAGAGTCATCATTGTCTTTGTAAATCTTAACTTCACTACAACAACAATTACAGAACAGCCAGGAAAACTTTGTCAGCGGTATAAAGCAGGGATTTATTTAACTCTAAAAATTGATTAGCGTTTTGCTCATAAAAGTGCTAAATAGTTGTGAAAATGCATAGCTCTTGCCTCACTGTGTTTAACAAACACAGCACTTCTAGAAAATCCATATAAATACTTTCTGTACAGTTAGTATAGTCCAAAAGGAAAAAACTGCTAATCAATTATTTAAAACCCTGTAAAGGATAAAGTAATTAAAATAACAAACAGATGCAGTAGAAGTGTTAGCGAGACTTGCAAAGTTCGACAGCGTTCTTCAGCGGCAGTGAATCAATGAGCAGTAAATGGTGGGAGAAAGAACTGAGGCATAATGGGGCCACTCATGCTACACAGGGGGTGACGATGCACGTTGATGTGGGTGGCCCTAGCTAGCAAAAGTTTCTGGCTGGTCCTGATGCCGACGGCTTACAGTTCCATGATGGGGCCCAATGGAGGGAGATGTTCTTGAAGACTATCTCACCCCCTCTCTAAGGGAAAACAGCAGCCTCAGAGATGCTCAAATCCTCCTCCCTGACTGGCCCAGGCTTGCTGCCAAACCCAGGTCACTAGCATCGCCAGTGGCAGCCCTACCACTACACCTATAGGCCAGCCCATCCATATCTCCTTTTCAAAGAACTAAAGAATTTTTTTTTCTTCCAATCCTCCTTCTCCCTGACCCGTTCCTTCCCATCTTCTTTTGGTTCTCCGGTGATTGCAAAGCTCCATCCACCACCAACCACACCATTTCTGCCAGCTACCACATTTTTTAATGGCAGTGGTCTTCGTTGGGGGAATGAGGTGGCTGTCTCCCTCTGGCGACTGAGTTAGGATCCAGAGCAGTCAGTGGGCCTCATGGGGTGGGACACGGGCGTACCAGCTACAGCCATCATTCAGGCAACACCTGGCTGATTTTCACCTCCTGTAGTACTGGTGTCCCACCACCAAGTGGTGTGTGTTATAGCCACTGGGAGCCTCACCAGCATACAGTTCACCCTGCAGCTGGAAGGCGAGCCTTCCAGGGCCCTACTGCATGTCACTGATGCAGTAGAGGCATGGAACCAACCCACATGATTGAGGATGTGTTACCACTGGCCATACTTCTTGACCATTAGTTGTCCATTTGTTAGCATATAGGGCTCATTCCCAAACCCAGGTTGTCAGCATGGAAGTGCGATGTGCAACCCACTTGGCTATCGGACGGCCTTGACTATGTTATATTTTTTCATTTTATTTTATTTTTTTAAATATGGTTTTTATCCCTCTTCTCCAACTGGCCCCATTCTGCTCCAGTCCATACAGCCCCAGCATCCAACTTCTCAAGGGCTTACCTCGCCTCTGGCAAAGTACCCCATGAATTACCCCCACAGCAAGGACATCTGGACTGGGCAGGCCCCTCCAGAGCAAAATCCAGATAGCCTCAGAGGAGGCTGGTCAGTGGAAAGGGTCCTCTGGTGGACTGGAACCCTACCCTGCATGGTCAGGTTTTACACCCATTTTCTCTCCTTAGGGCCACAAAGCATGCGGTAACACACCGTTCATGTGTGCAGAGGTATGTATGGGTATATCAGTGTCCGTATGCAGGCCCTCCCCTGTGAAGATGCATCTGCTGTGCTACTAGTGGGTTTCTACAAGGTGGCAGGCAAGCAGTGGTGCATCAGATCCCCAGAGACAGGAGAACTGGCTATGGCATGCTCAATCATCTATCCCTGGCCAGCCCCTGAAGCCAGAGTCCACACCCGATCCTGGGTTGCTGGCATAGAAAACAATACCGCTACTGTCTTGCTACCAGGCCGGTTCACCAAATTTTCTTTTTTTTTTTTTTTTAAACAATAAGTATTTTGAGGACCTTCCCAGCTCTCAGTGTTGTTGTGAAAGACTGGGGAACACTTGGGTGGAGGGGGGGGGACTAATGCCTGGACTTGAGGTGGGGTCCTATGGTGGGAGGAGCCAAGGATTTCTGTCAGGGATCCCCCGTGTACCCTCCATTCTGTACCTGAACCCAAAGGCAAGTGTATCTGGCTTTGTGTATGCCGCTGTAAAAGGTGTTTGTCCACAGATCAGGTTGAGGGTAGCCATAAACCTGCATGGCCCACCATCACAATGTCCAACATCACTTTCCTTGTAACCAAGTTGAAGTAACATGCAACAGACACAGCTGCTTGACCTTATGGGCACTGGGTGTTCAGAAAGGGCCAAGAATACTGAAAATAAAACCTATGGAAAGCCATATTTAAAGGAGCTCTCCTTTAATTATTTTACATTTTAAAAACAGCTAAGAGGAAGGGGACGCTGGAGAGCCGAGCTCAAGACAGGATCACTTTCGCAGCAGCTCCTGCTCAACACTGGAGCTAACTTGAAGAAATGTGATTTTTAATTAGAATTCATTGTTTTACTCAACAGAGTCTTACAGCCCATATAGCCCTGAACATTTTGGTACAAAATTTACTTTGGTACATGCAAAGGGAGCATCGGCAAGAATGGGACAAAAGCAACAGTCTCAGCAGCAGCAGGCCGTCAGCCTGGGTTAATTGGCTGACCATCTGGAGTGGGAGTACTGGCATACAGAGGCCCTAGTGGAGCTGACAGGCATTGTACGTGACATTGGCCACGGCATCATGCAGATTGCTAGTGCCCAGGACCGGACTGTGGCACTGCTCACTGGCTGGGATGTGCCACCATGGCGCACAGACACAACCTTGCCACACGGTGCGGATGTACACAGCCAGGTGCAGCCCGACAGTGGCAGAGTGTGGCAGGCCACACTCATGGTGTCAGCCATGGTAGATGCAGGGGGTATGGACAATGGGCATGCCAGAGAGACCGCAGGGCTGGCACGCGACAACATGCTGGATACAGACACCCAAGACAAGGACAAGCAGGACATGAATGAAGCATGCTCATGGTGGGGAAAGCAGGACAAGGGCACACCCAACACCACATGAGTCACAGGCACATAGGGCGATGAGGGTGGGGCTATAGGCATGGGCAGCAGGCAGCATGGGCATGGTGGGAGGGTCCTCGGCCAGTCCAGGTACTGTGGCACAAAGGCCTTTTCCAGGCTGCAAGCTATGTCTCCCAGTACACCAGGCCATTGACGTGCTAGGGGACCATGCTTACATGAGGGGGACAGTCAGTTCATGCGCATGTGCGAGCGGCGGGGTAGCACACCATGCGGTTGTGGGTGTGTGGATGGTACACACAGGGATGTCCGTGGTGCACATACGCCACCATCCAAGGCCCTCTGTGGAGCTGTCTACCTTGCCAGGGTACAGAGGCTTCACACAGTGTACCATGTGCACTGTCATCAAATGCTAGCCACAGGACGATGGTACATGGGGTGGGTGCGATGTTCCTGGATGGCCTCTTGCACTAGGCAGCTGCCCGTATCGCCATGCCGAGGACGTGCCCAGCGCCACCCATGGGTGCCCTCAGCCTCTGTCTCCATCATCGGGCACATGTTGGGCAGTGTGTGGCACCACATACGGACTGTGGCAGAGGTGCCCACCACCACCAATGTCTGGACGTCCACCCACCCCAATGGACCCCACAGCTTGGCACACCCGCAGTAATGCCATGCCAAGTCCCATGTAGAGCTAATGCTGGAATGTGCCCTGCATGAGAGCTGCCCACGCCGCACGTCCCATGACTGTCTCCTGTCCATGACACTGCTCAGTGCCTGGCAGTTCCGGCGGTTGGTCCGGTGGACAATAGTCCGGCAGTGGAAGTCCAGGGCACAAGGCCATGTTGAGCAACATGACGCAGCCAATGAACACACTGCATGCACGTTCCAGCGCCAGCATAATGGTCCCCCTGTTGTGGTTCAGACACCGGAACCGCATCTTCAGTTGCCTAATGCTCCTCTCAATGATGCTCCTCATCTGTCTGTGTGCACTGTTGTACGCCTCCTCTGCTGGCGTGGCAGGCGTGAGGAACAGTGTCATCAAATAGGGGCGTAGTGGGTATCCACTGTCACCTGTGCAGGAATGGAAGAATGGTAAGTAAGAGTGGTCCACGGCCACCATCCCCACACAAATGGCCACCCCCTACTCATCCAGCAGCCATCCATCCAGCCTTTCTGCATGTAGCATGGCACCCAGCCTGGAGGCATCCAGGATGTATTCATCATGGCATGTGCCAGGGAACATGGCAGACACATTGGTGAACACGCCACCAACGTTGCATACAACCTGACAGTTAACGCTGTGGAACCCTTTCCTGTTCCTGTATGCCTCCTCCCTGCTTGAGGGCATCAGGATGGCAATGTGTCTGCCATCCACCACCCCAAAGGCACTGGCCATGCCATGCAATGCGCAGAATGCCTGCTCTGTTGCACGAACCTCGGCCTCCAACGTGGGGAGCCTGATGTGGGCACACTTATGGTCCACCAGGGCATCCGTCACCTGTGCCAGGGCCCTGGACACCAATGACTGGCTCATGCCCACTGCACTGCCTACCACACGCGGGAATGACCCTGATGCATAGTAGGTAAGCACACGCATCACCTTTGTCTCAACGGTCATCACCATGGACCATTGTGTTGTGGGCGCAACACGGTCATGGTGTGTTTGATCATGGTCCAGGGCAGTCTGAACCTCCCCATGCAGTGAGTGTCCCGCAGTGTGGCCCCATCCATGCATGGGTGGAACACCCGCTCCCACGGTCACAGGCACCTCTGCTTCGCACAGGCCTGCTGTTGCAGGTAGTAGTTCGTCAGGAGTTCTGGGAACATCCCCGTTGTCCAAGTGCACACAGTGTGAACGTGACTGTGACTTGTCACAGTTGCAAGGCATCATCCACACTGTGTCACAGGCATGCAGGCATATGTGGTTGTGGCCGCTGTTATGTGCACCATGCACATGCACGCTGCTTCCACACAGAAGGATACGGATGGTCCATTAGTCATGGTATGTGGATTTCATGGGGCACACTGCTGCTGCAGAGGCCGGTTGGCAGCGTGGCATGTTCCCGAGGTGCATCATGTGGGTGTCCAAGGACAACTCCGCGGATCGCCATGGTGGGGGGACCCTGTGGCATATTGTGTGCCATGTGCTGGTGAGTTGCATGGGCGCTGGGCTGGGCAAGGGCAGTGAGTGGGTGTAGCTGGGTAGTATGTATGGTGTGATGCTCACCTTGTTCTTTCCCTTCCAGGAGCGACATGGACAGGCACAGCACCTCAGATTCCTGTGGATGGAGCAGCCAGATGGTGCGCCATGTGCTATGTGGTTCCCCTCACCAGTGGACAAGGCGGAGGCGGCTGAGGATCCCAGACTTTAGAGAATAGTGTGGTGTACAGGTCTGACTCCACAGTCATGTGAAAGGTGGTCGTCCCCTCACAGGTATGTCCCTCATTTACTTGTACAGCACAGCACTGTTATTGTGCCCGCATGCAGGTGAGCATACATGGGCAATACTCTGACATGGGTCCCCCTATTGTTCTGCAGCATCACTGGGGCCCTGTGCGGCGCTTCATCCTTGACATGCTGTGGTGTGACTCATCATCGACAACAAGCACATCATCGGGGGACGAGGTCACTGTGGTGGACTAAGGAGGTGCTGGCATGTCAGACATTGATTGGGCCCGTGATGGAGGGTGTGGCTGTTGGCCTGGGCACACGGGTGCAGCACATGCTGTTTGGCTTACTTGTCTGTTGAGCTCCTGCATGTGTTTTGGACTGTACGTGCCATCCATGCAGTGTGTGTGTGTGGAGGGGGGCTGGGGTGTGCCACTGTGGGGGTGGTGCCACAGGGGCTGACAGTGGTGGGCCTGTGTTGCCATGAGGTCCTTCGCAGCCTAGTGCTGGGGTCGGGCCTAGCAAGGCCGCCAATCTGTGCAGGTCCGCGGTGTACATCACCACACACCTCATCTACCACCATTGCCTGGCTGCCCGTGAGCATGGTTCACCTGCTGTTGACATTGCATGCCCTTAGCGGTGTGCCGCTGCTGGCCCATGGGTAGGCGTGGCAGCTGCTGTGTTCCACACGGTCACACTGCTGGCATAGTGGAGGAGGGAGACACCGCCACAGGCTGTCCATGTGTGCTTTCAACCATGGGCGTGCACCTTGGCTCACACTGGGGTGCCACTGCTGTCATTGTGGGCTGCGTTTCCGGCATCGCTTATGCCCACCGGACACCACTGCCTTCCTCCATGCCCCTATATGGAAGCCCTCTAGCAGGCATGTGTGTGTGTGTGCCTCATCCCATGTGGCCTTCCAATGTAAGGGCAGTCGTGCATGTGCACTGCACACTGTTGTGCCTCGTCATCCATGACCATGCCCCCACGTGTGGGGGGTGCGGTGCCAGCACCTGGGTGCACGTGGCATGGCTCCATGCTGCTATGCACTGCCTTGGTGAATGTCGTAGCATGTGCATGTCTGCCATATTTCTGTGTAATGTTGCCATGCATCCTCTGTGTGCATCGGGCCCCATATGTGTATCATCCTATGTTGATGTTTCTTTCTGTCTGGAATTATTATCTTTGTACTTTACACAGTGCAGCTATTATTAACTTTTTCAACTGTTGAACGTGATGTGGAGGTACATTTTTGCCTTATCAATATTAGGTGCCATAGGAACAAAGGCACTAGAAGGCCATACTGCGGTTAAAACTGCGGTTACAGAGATGGAATAAGACAACTTGTCCATGCAAGTCCATCTCATAATTTACCCATTTTAAATGTTTTCAAACTAGTACATTTACTAGGCCTTGCAGTAGATTGTTCCACAAATTCACCACCCTCTGTGTATAAAATAATTTTCTAGTGTCAATTTATTTATATGATATTCAGAGATACACCTCTGAGCAGCAAGTGCTCTTTTCCAAAGGTTCCACATGAGTTACATCACATTTAGGCACAGTCTTGCTCAAGAGAACTTGGTCAAACGATAACATTTAAGAGACAAGGACAGTTTCAGTAATGGCCCAGATAGGGCCTAGTCTGGTACATAAGCTGTCGCAGTTAGTAGAAACCTTGACAACTGATACATTATGGGGATACATTATTAGCCTGAGTGGGGCTTGGTCTATGGGACAGCAGAGATTTCAAGGCTTTACAGTTTTGGGGTAGCCCTCTGGTGGTGGCTGTGGGCAGCAGGCAATTGACAGTCGCCATAGTTACACATGTAGCAGCAGCATGCTGCCATCTTCACGAGTTCTTTTCAGGGACAACTTAAACTGTGAAATCTTGGATAGGCCCCATATGCATTCTCGGAGATCATTCATCCAGTATGCGGCTCAAGTAGCAAATGAGCATTTCCCTAGGCTTGTTTTACAGCAGCCGACTTCAAGGGCTTGTCTAGTCATACTCGTGACTGAGTAGTCATTAGTAACTGGGCAAAGAAAGTCACTGATAGCTGACGGGGTGAGGCCCAGCTGGGCTTTTCTTGCCAGGAGGCATGTCTGGTATTTTAGCCCTTCACGGAGTGGGAGCCATCCAGTTTGAGAGTACAGGGAGCGTGTGTGTTAGTCATTTCTGCATTACAAACAAAGCGGCATACTGTTGTGGAGACTGCCAGATGTTTTGCTTCTGGGGTAAGGTTCAATTTTTGCCTGTAGAGTGCTCCAAGTTTTTGATTAGTCTGGTTTATTATGTTGTCAACATGAGTGGCAAATGAGAGGGTGTCATCTAGGGTGATACCCAGGTACCTGAAGGTTTCAACTTGTTCCAGGGCTGTGCCGTGTGTATTGAGGATGGCCCGTGTGGGTGCCACCTTATTATTATGTTGCCCCATGAACAACATCATTTTAGTTTTTTTTGTGGTTTAGAACAAGTTTGTTCCCTTCAAATCATTCTTCGAGGGCCTTGAAACTGGTTTGGAGATCTCTGGTAGGAGTATCCATTGGGGAAGTTACTGTTGTAGATTACCACATCATCGGCATATAATATAATTTTGTAATGGGGGCAGGCTTCAGGAAGTCTGTTGATGAAAAGGCAAAAGAGGAGAGGGCCAAGTACTGACCCCTGTGGGACCCCAATTGTGACCCTTTTGACATTTGAGAGTACCCCATCAATCTTGACCCACTATGATCTTCCTGAAAGGTAACATCTAAACCAAGAGAGGGTTTCATTTGAGAGGCCAAGCACAGCTAGCATGTCCAGTAACAGCTGGTGATCTATAAGGTCAAATGCCTTTGTCAAGTATATATATATGTAGCGCCTACCAACTGGCCTTTGTCAAGAGCCGTATGTAGATTGTTGGTGTACTCAACCAGTGTGGTACTGGTGCTATGGAGTTTTCGGAAGCCGTGTTGTTGCTTATAGAGCAGGTTATTTTTGTTTAGGTAGGAGACTAGTTGGTCAAAAATTTTGATTTTGTTTACCAAGTAGGTGCACTAGACAAAGCATTGCCTATTTTCAGGCATGACCCAGGAGAGTTACAGATAAAATGCACAGTAATTACATGCGATACAACAATACAATAACATCAATAATTGCCTGGCACAATATAGAAGTAACATAAAACAATACACAGTACAAAGAAATAAAAGAAGTGCAATATTGTCATATGGAAGAAAGATAAAGCCAAGTTAAGTGTAAGTATGCTAGATCAGTTACACGAGCACTAATCAGAATAAATAAGGAACTTACAAACTTCTTAAAAACTTGGTGAAACTCACAGTACCTTAAAGTCATAGGAAGGGGAGTTCCAAAGCTTAGGAGCAGATGCTGAGAAAGCATGCTCACCCATCTTAGTCGCACATTTAGGTACGTCAAGAAGAGACCTATCAGCAGACCTCAAGGGGTAGGCCTGCGAGGCATGTTTTAACATGCTGGCCAGCATAGCCAGTGTACCAGTTTTAATATTATTACCAACAGCACAACCAGCAGTGTAACATCGATAAGATGATGGGGGGAGCCATCCTAGACTTGAGTAGAGGATGGAGTGATGGGTAGGATTACCAGATTTCCTCTTTTAAGAGGACATATCCTCTTTTCCAGCTGCCAAATATTCTTCATGTACCTTCTCTATCCTTTGTATTATTATTGTTTTTACTCTCACCTATCCAAGACCTTCCTGTAAATGATCTGTGAAGGTGGTGGAGACATTAAACCTATTTATTCGGGGTCTGGCACAAGGGCTCATAGGGGGAAGGAGAAGCCTTGTGACCGGTACAGCTATGAGAGGGGGTGGCAGTTTTGAGGAACCTGGGTTGTAGGTTTTGTTTGCTGAGTCTCCTCAGTGTGTATACTTCTTTTCCCATCCCCATATTTAATGCTTCCATCAATTCATTATCATTATACATATTAAACAGTAATGACAAATCACCCTGTGTCCTTCGCTGTTCTAAAGTGTGTACACCTAGTCTAGTAAGTCTCTGTTCATAAGGGATGTCTTCAAATCCCCATATCATTTGGGTGGCCTTACCCTGAATATATTCCAATTTTTATGCTTTCCCCAATATTGAGCCCTCCCCAAAACTGAGAGCCATACACTAACAAGGGCACGATGTAGGATCTGTAGAGAGGCAACAGTATGAAGTTGAATCCTGACAAGACTGAGGTGTTGGTAGTGGATCCAGGTCGTCAGACCGGGGGACTGGCAGCTGGCAGCGCCTCCGGGCTTTGGCTCAGGGGTAACCAGCTGCTGACCTCTGAACAGGTGCGAAATCTGGGTGTAATATTTGACAATGAGCTGATACTTCGTTCACAGGTGTCGGCTGTTGTCAAATCCTCTTTTTACCATCCGAGGAATATTGCCCGGGTTAAGCACTTTGTTCCGTCCGACGACCTTCCAACACTTATCCACCTCTTTGTGACCTCCCGCCTTGGCTACTGTGACTCCCTTTACTTAGGGTTTCTGGTGGTTGATATCCACTGCCTAACGCTGCGGTCAGGTTGCTGATTGGGTCATCTCAATCCAGTCATATTACTCCTGTGCTGTACGAACTGCACTGGCTGCCAGTTCAGTGGCGGATCACCTTCAAGGTCAGTTTGCTGACCTATAAGGCCCTACATAGTCAGAGACTGGGCTACCTGCGAGAACTTCTGTTTCCTTAATGCCCCTCCCATCTACTCCACTCTGCTGACGAGGGATTGCTAGATGTTCCCAGGGTTCGGCTGGAGACATCTGGGTCCCGGGCTTTTTGTCTGGGGCCCCTACCCTGTGGAATTCTCTACCTCATCGGATACGAGAATGCCTGACTGTGGAGAGCTTTAAAGCTGCTCTGAAAACATACTTGTTTGAACTCGCTTTTTGTGACTCAGTTTAGTGAGGCCATCTGGTTGGGAATATAAAATATTTTTTTTTTTCCTTTATACCTTTTGCCTCCTCGGCTGGGGGTGTTCCTTTGGAGCCCCTTTTTAGGCTTCCTTGCCTCGGTTGCTCCCTCGGACCCAGTCAGAGCTCAGACCCTTTGCCCTGCCTTCCCAGGCTGCTTTGCAGCGGGGATTTAGCCCATGCACTGCGGAAACCTGGAGGCTGGGTGCTGAAGGGGAGCTAGCTTGAGTGGGACCACTGCGGCGCCGATGGAGTCTGCCATCAACGAGCTGGTAGATTTTTACTTGCCCTTTATCACCCCTCCCCAGTACGAGTGTGCAGTGGCATCAAGGATGTTTCTGTCCATGCAATCATCCACTGAACACTCGACGCCTGCCCGCGCCAGCCCAGTTTGATCGCCAAGCTACACCTGCCCCCAGCCACCACCAAGGGTCAGTGTCTCAGCGATCCTCCCTCACTGAAGGAGGAGAGAAGTCCTTAGGACGCTCGATCCTCCTTCTTGCTGCCAATCCCTGGCATCCCATGCTCATTCCGAACGCGGGTCGCCGGTGTGGTGCAAGGTGTGGCATCCAGCTTCTCAACCCTCAGCACCACCGGGCCGGCATGGTTGGAAATATTATTTTAATGTTTTTACTGTTTTTTAATTGTTAAAGCACTATGATCTTCTGGAATAGTGCCTTTTTTTTTTACAAATAAAGAGAACTGAATTGAAAGAGAGTGTGTGTCCAGATCTACAATTATAATGCAGTTTCATGGTATTCATTAGATGATTTGCTTTTGCATAAATAGCCATAACTTGATTTTTGGGTTTAAGGTCTTCCCTAACGTAGACTCCTAGGTCCTCTTCATATGTTGTTTTTAAGTTGACCCCCTCCATGTAATACTGTTTCTTCATATTGTTTCTCCCTAAATGCATAACCATACATTTAGTGCGACTACTCAGCCAGTCTAGTCTCTGAGCATGTTCACAGCCCAAAGTGTGTGGGTGTATTTGGGTGTATTTGGTTCATCCTTACACTGCTCCAAGGCATCGATGTCAGCGGCACATAGATCTGTGTGCCTACTGCTGCCTGACAGCTGAGCTTCACTGCTGCAGCTGTCTACAGTGCTTACTGACATGGCGCTCGTGCCCGCCTCTGTGTCCACTTCCTCACACTCAATGTCTGTGCTTTGCTGCTTGGGCCGCTTGGTGGCACACAGATCTGAGTGGCTACTGTTGCCTGACAGCTGAGCTTCATGCTGCAGCTGTCTCTGGTACGCACTGACATGGCGCTCATGCCTGCGCTTTGCTGCTTGGGCCGCTTTCTCGGCAGCTCCCCTTGGGGAACCGCACATTCAGCCATTCATTCACTGTCAAATCTCAGAGGCCGGAGAAGTTGACATCCATTACACTTTGCTCTGTCAGACTTTCTATCCCAGTTTATAGCAGGCTGATTGAAGGCCCCTAATATTAACACCTGTCCCTTTTAGGTAATTTTGTCTATTTCTGTAACACAGTTTGCAAACTATTGTTCATTTGTATTAAGAAGTATAAAGAAGTTTCCGATAATGATTCTTTCTGGTTTTAAATTCTCAGTGTTCACCCAAATAAAGTCATTGTTTTGATCACAGGCAATAATATTAATCTGTTACTCAAATATAATGCAACTCTTCTATTTGTCAGTGGCTCAGTAGGTAGCACACTCACCTCTGAGGCAGGGAGATCAGAGGGCCATGGGTTCAGTTCCCACATCTGGCACTTGGGTTAATATCCTAGTACTGACACTGTAGTGCAGCATGAAAGTGGTGCTGCATTTCTGAGGTGCAGTCTTTCGGATGAGACGTTAAACCGAGGTCTCATCTGCCTGGATTGGTGGTAGTTCAGGTGGATATTAAAGATCCCATGGCACTTATCAGAAAGAGTAAGGGAATTTCCCCGGTGTCCTGGCCAAATTTCCCTCATTCACTAAAAATACCACCAACAGCTTAATCTGGTTCAAGGTCAGTTGGCTTTCATCTGTATCCCCTCCCCCGGGCTGTGCCTGAAAATAGGCAGGATTTGTCTAGTGCACTTACCCGGTCAACAAAAACTAAATAAATAAATAAAATAAATATTTGTTTTATTTATTCACTTCTCGAATTAATTAATTAATTTATTTCTAGGCAGTACCTTTGAGCCAAAGGCTCTTTTACGAGGTTCCATGTCATAGTAACACATGGGCATTACATCATTTACAATGGTTACAAGTACATAAGCAATAATACCTTTGAGCTCAAAAAGCTCTTTTACAAAGGTTCCACGTCAGTTAGGGACGTAAAACAGAAGGGAACAAAAAAACTGACACATGAGGACATAAAATTGAAACAAGTTGAAGCTTACAAAACAAATTAGCAAGTACAAAACTGTACCCTTTTTATTTGTTCTAACCCTGTGTACCAGATTGTACCCCTCTATATGTTTGTCCCAGTTGTCATTCGGGTTCCACCAAGTTTCAGTAACAGCTACCACATCTGTATGTTCCTTCGATAATAACAGTTTAATGCTTTCAAAGTTTATTTACCAAACTCCTGGCATTTAGGGATACAATTTTCAAGCTGCTCACATAAAGCTGGACATAAATCTATATCCCTATTTAAGAACTTTTCCTAATTTCCCACAGGTCATAGCCCGGTGGCCTATCCTGGACTGTACCGAGGAGCAATCCACTGATAAAATGTAGAAGGTACCCCACTTCCTGTATTGAATGTTCAATGGATGTTTAGTACTGAAGCAACATGTATGTAATTGATGTTTCTGTATACACATGCTGATACCCAGTTCTGTTGACATATATCATTGCCATGTTGCTTCATGACAAAACGAATAAACATAAAATTAAAAAAATATAATAAAAACCGCTAAAGGAAACTTAAACTGGTGAAAGTGGATCTTACAAATAAAAAGGGCAATATAGCTGGCCCATCGGCACAGCAGTTGGATTTCCGCTTGCAACGTCAGCGACTCGGGTTCAGGAATGGACTTGGGTCGCTGGTGAGCTGGCCAGGGGAGAAGGCTTGAGCATCCGATGACTGCTTGCCTTCTCCAGGGGGGAGGGTGGGTATGCGGGCTGGTGTACAGACCCCCAGTGGAGACCGGAGGTATCGCAGCACACTGACCCAACTAGGCGGGCGGGGGACAACAGACGTCAGGCAGAGGCTCAGATGTCGTGGCATGCTGCACTCCAAAGGGGAGAAAAGTGGAAATACAGTCTCCATGCCGACTAGATGACACCACCACAAAGCCCTGGACTAGCCCGAAACAACCTCGCGGCAGCTTGCCAAAGGGATACGGAGTTAGCCAACAAGCGCTTCCTCCTCAGAGAAGTGGGACCCTCCCAACACAAGGATAGGTCGGGTTACCCTAAGGTAAGACTGCATGGCGAGTCAGAGAATGGTGGTGTGGGGTGTGGAGCCTTGGCACTCCAAAGGAGAGGATGGCAGGGGTGCCACGAAAGGAAAGAAAAATAGATAACACACACAAAAAAAAAGGCAATATAAAATAAAAAGGTAGAGGTACAATATTTTCCCCTCCCCTGCTGGAGACAGATCTGAGGAGGAGCGGTAAGGAGTGCAAGGTCAGAGTGTGCCAGAACCATCATGCTGACGGGTACAATTTTCCTCTGGTTAACCCTTGACCTGATTCATTTCCACCACTCCCAGTGCCATGTACAGCCCAGTGCTGACCTCCTGCATATATAATGTGCCTCCAGCAGGCATACCTATCAACTTTTTTCACTGAAATATAGAACTGAGGCACTCAAAATGAGGGACACATCCTCAAACATGGAGATACAAACTCAAAACACTGTGGAAACAATGCCTTGTACAAAGTTTATTTTGGATGTAGCATCTTAGAATATCATACACTTCTGCATTAAAGTCTAAATTTACAGCACATTCTGTGTGTGAGCAGCCCCTTTTCCATTAGGGGCACAGCATTTCTGAGGGACAAAATGATGGATGTCTCTCGTAATCAGAAACAGCTGAGAGGTATGCCACTGGGGAGCTAGCACCCTAGCCCTCTGTAATGCGTTGCCGCGCAGCAGACAATGGTTTTGTTCCTCCCCAGGCTGAGACGTACTGCCAAAGGCAGTTCTCTCCCCAGCCAGCCCCCTAACTGCCAGATTTCTGGGTGCACTCCCGAACTCCAGCCATCAGAATGCTAGTACAGTGACCACTGAATGGCTCAGAGCAAAGAAATGTTCAAGGGGGGCTCTATAAGTCTTCATCAGGCACTGAATTTGCTGGTTAAGGAAGCTATCTAGAACTGTGCTGAGCTCAGACAAACTTGGATCACACTTCCTGGAAGCTGTGATTGGAACCGTGATCTCCTGGCTCATAGTCTAGTGCTCTAACCATGCCTGTTTGGGAGCTAGGATTGGAACCAATATATCCTGACTCACTGCCCTTTGCTCTAACCATTAGACACACACCATCTGGGAGCTGGAACTGGAACCAGGATCTCCTGACTCCCTGCACTTTGCTCTAACCATAAGACACTACACTGCCTGGAAGCTGGAATTGGAACCAGGATCTCATGACTCACAGCCCTAGACACCACACTGCCTAGGAGCTAGTATTCGAACCAGGATCTCCTGACTCACAGCCCTTTGCTCTAACCATCAGATCAGACTGCCCGGAAGCTGTGACTGGAACCAGGATTGCCTGGCTCAAGACTCTTTGCTCCAACCATCAGACCACACTGCCTGGGTGCTGGGTTTGGAACGTTGATCTCTTGACTCATGGCCCTTTGCTCTAAACATTAGGCATCACAAAGGCTAGTAACTGGGTTTGAAACCAGGATTACCTGGCTCACATTCCTTTGCTCTGACCATTAGAAACACAGTTCTCCCTTTTTGAGTACACATAGCTTTGACTAATAAAAAAGTTCCTAGTTACCTGCAGACTTGCGCAGATCATGAGCTTCGGAATTGTTCTCAGCAATCCAAACTCCGAGAGGAGGAGGAAAAGAAGGCCTGGTGCGAAGAGTAAGATGTTCATCTTCACAGAAACTGCTAAACTGTCCATGGGAGAGAGAGAGAGAAGGAGGACAGTGAGATAACAGTTAAAGGAAACTAGCACTCTGTCTCAGTGCCACATACCTACACCTGCAAATGGAAAATGCCAGCATGTAAAGCTAGGACACCCTTTCATTCACAGTACTGCCCTGCCAGGATGGGTACCACTCCGGTTAGTACCACTCCTGATAAGGAAGTGAGCTCAGAGATGCTCAGACACCCCACCCAACTGGGTACCATCATGTCCTAGGATTCACTCCTAACCCCCCATTCTCCAACAACCCATTAACTTGCTATGCCACAGAGATCTTGTAACTCATTTACAGAGAAGGTGGTTGGGAGTGGATGGTCATGGAAATATTAAAAAGTATTGCTGTGTTTGGAACTTGAATGTAAAATTTGAGCCCTGATAATATGAAACAGATATGCATTATCACCTATTGCCAATCTGCTGCCATCTAGTGGAGAAACACAATTACATACTGAATGCCAGCCGGCTCAAAAATGCAGAGGTGACTCAATCTGCCCTTTGGGAGAGCCCAGTTCACAAGCAGGTGTGTACATGTGTGTGTTAGGGGAGTACGCTGCAGAGCTAAGGTGATTTGCTCCTTGGGAGTGAGAGCGTAGGTTGTTGGCAATCATGTGTCCCTGAAGGACAGCAGCAGAGGCCCACCTAAATTAAATCCAATTGCACTAAGTTAGCATTAGTTGCTATCAACTGCACTGGATCAAATGTATTATTAAAGCCTGCTTTCCAGCAAGTTTTGGTTCAGCTAAAACTTTGTCAGCATACCCTACGCAGGGATTTGCAGGTTACCCATGATGCTGTGCATGAGATTGGGAGAGAGACTCAGTAATCAAACAAATCTGTGATATTTGTTCTCTCCTCTCCTTTTCTCTTCAAGGGATCCTACATACTAGCCAGCCCAGTGGCACTGAGGGTAGATGTAATGGAAGCCTTATCTGCCACCACACCGGTAACCTGGGTTTGGGAGCAGACCTGGGTCACTGGAGGCTGGTCAGGGAGAGAGAGAGAGAGCCGATAGATCGTAAGGAGGGCTACTGTCCTCTCCCGGGGGGAGTGGGTAAAGGTGCCCAATGCTAGCCTGGCCTCTAGTGTTGGCAGATGGCATAGCAACCAAGGACCATTTGTTGGGGAAGGGGAGGAGTGGTGGTAGCTGATGTCCTATGCACTGAAGCATCAGTGGAGCCATCTTGGGTGGCACTGCACGCCCTCTCATCCTGGGGCACGGAAAAGGAGAAAAAAGTGTCCAAGTGATTGGCTTGACACCCAGCTACCTTTAGGCCCTGCACCCAGGCTATACTGTTTCCATGCGAGCTAAGTCCTGGAAGGAAATTGGAGTGATGGGGCTGGGGTGGCTGGTAGAGAAGGTTGGCCACACGAGCTGTGTGTGTGTGGGGGGGGGGGGGATTAGCTGGAGAAAAAAAAAAAAAGGATCCTACGTGCATGTGTTCTGAAAACTCCCTCTTTTATGCTACTGTACCTGGGACTGTATTAAAAGTTTGATTTTAATTTCATTTATTTTCCTTTATCTGTCTATGTCCATTCATCATTGACTGTCCCTCTACTGGAACCCATCACCATTGACCCAAGCCCATTACTCCTACATGTGGCTACTCCTTCAACCAACCTCACTGTACTATGCCCTTTCTTGGTTGTTGGGAGAGGACTAGCAGGCTGTACGTATACAGCGTTTTCTTTATCTTTCTGAGTCAGGGTATTTGCTGCTTTTTCTTTCCCCTGCAACCCTAGGACACCGCTGGTAAGCAGGACAGAATGTTGCCATGCACGCGAAGGGTTCCAGCACGAATATCAAGTGCTGTCTCCCCATCCTCAGTGGTCTCTCCATCTGCACCACCACCTGTGGAGATCAGGTGGCAGTGTTACAGCAATGTCTCCAACCCTCTCTCCGCAGTGGAGGAAAATAGCCTTTGGGATGCACTATCTTTCTCCCACTGGCTCTCGAAGTCTCAGGCTCGTTCCTTTTTTTTTCTCCCCCTTCTTTCTTTTTCGTTATTGACACTTTCTTCTCCTATCCTATGGCCAGCCCTCCTTCCCATTTACCCTCCCAGTCCTTTCACCTGGCTTCACCCCAGACTTACCTCTCCTGTGTCCCCCATGGCTTGCCCTCCATGGCAGGATGGTGGGGAGTCCCTCAACCTGCCAATCAATGGATCCAGATTACCTAGGAGATGCTTGGGTGACTAGTGCAGGGTCTGTGGAGGGCTGGAGTTCATTCTGCCAGTCAGGGTGTTTTTTTTCCACCTTTTTTCCTCCTCACTTTTTGCCACCCAATAGGTATACAGGTGCTGAGACACTGTTCCTGGTGTGAGCGTCATGTGATACCCAGTGCAATGCATCCCTCCCTCCCTGTGTCCTTCATTGTGCCCTACCACCTGCATGTATGCAGGTGGCAGTGCTGGGATAGGACGCAGGCCCCCCCAGGACAGCATCCTCTGGGATGCTCAATTCTCATCCCCCCCCCAGCCAGCCCCTCATGACCCAGACTCATTCCAGAACCCAGGCTGCAGGCATGGGATGGGACCTGAAAGTGCCTGTGTCATCACTCTGGGGGGCTAACACACGGGCATTTTGTTTTCTTCTCTGGTTTCCCCCAGTAACCTCCCTATGGTGCCGATGCTGCTGATTACTGCCCTCACATGCTGCACTGCACTCTGGTCATGCATCAGCCCTTGCAGAGTAGCAAGACGTATCTCTCAACTGTCACACATTATGAGGTAAGTCACTCATTTTATCTCTCAGAAACCCTCTGTCCCACACTAAGAAGGTGACATCAACCATTGACCACTGAGACTTAAGCAGAAATTTATAACGATATAAGATGCTATATTGTCAGCAAGCATTAGTAACATTAGTACACTGATTTACACAGTCTTTTGAGCTTGCAGTGTTGTGTTTGATGATTTGTTACACATCTGGTGAAGAAAGGTTGAGAGGTATGGAGCAAGCTCCCAGACCCACTGCAACACTGGATTTCGGATACCTCCCTTCCCAGGCTGGTTCTTGCTGTATTTATCAGCTCTGCTCAGCCTAGGACTGCACCACTGATCCAGCTCCCCAGGCTTGCTCAGGGTGATATACAGACTGCAGGGACAGGGGGATGAGGGGATTAGGGAACTACTGCAGAAAATGAAAAGAGGCCACAAAGAGTGGGGTAGTGGTTTGGGGGGGGAGATCGCAACCTACCAGACAGATTGGGACATTCCAGCAGCTAACAGCACCAAAAGTCCAGCCTCGCTAGATATGTTGCAGGACTGCCTGCTGGTGCAGCTGTCATGGAACCTGCAAGACAGGCTGTCAATCTCAATGTGGCACTCACCATCTCAGAAATGGTAGGTGGAGTGGGGGTTGGGGAACCATTGGGGTCCCGTAACCCTAACACCATATTGTTTGAACTAGCCACTGGTGTCAGAATACCCTAGACAAAAGCTGTGGTTCTGGATTTCAGACAAGTAGACTTCGATCTAAATGAGGGAATTAGTCAAGGGCAGGTTAGTTTAAGTGGATGAAAGCAGGAGTGTGAATAAGAGGTGGGAAAAAGTTAAAGTTCTGGAGGCCACATCTCCGCAACAATATAGACGCATTGGAGTGGGTTCAGAGAAGAGCAACCAAGATGGTGCAGGGTATGCAGGGAAAGTCATACGAGCAGAGGTGTAAGGAGCTGGATCTGTACACGCTGGAGACAAGGAGGGAAAGGGGAGACATGATTGAAACTTTTAAATATGTAAAGGGGCTCAATAAAGTGGGAGAAGAGGGTTTACTTAAGAGGAAGGAGGGGGTCAAAACTAGAGGGCACAGCCTCAGACTTCAAGGAAAAAAGTACAGGGGGCAATGTGAGAGGGCGTTTCTTCACGGAGAGGGTGATGAAGCCTTGGAACAGACTACCAGACAAAGTGGTTGGAGGCTAAATCAGTGGAAGAATTTAAGAGGGCATGGGACAACCACATGGGGCTGAGTATCGGGAGGAGGGTGGGGCTGGCAGGGAGGGGGAGGTGTGGGGGGGGGGAGGGTAGACTAGATGGGCCGGTATGGTCCTTTTCTGCCTTCTACGATTCTATGAAGCAATCAAGCAATGCTGGAGAATAGTTGCCAAGGGTAGGTAATGGGCACAAGAGACTAATCTGTTTTTCTAAGAAGGTCAGGTTGACAGTGAGGACCAAAAGGGGTCTTTCATTGGCTACAGCAAAACAAAAGAAGCAGAGTGCAAAGAAAATAAGAGCAAATACCAGGTAAAGATGAAGGAGGCTAAGACGGCAGTCAGGCATGCAAAAGCAGACCTACAGCTGCATATTGTGGAAGGGAAAAACTGTTTTTCAGGTACATATGAGGAAAAGTAAGATGAGGGAGGAATTGTACGGCTGACTGAGGGGAACAGGGTAGCAGCAGAAGACGGGCAGAAGGCAGCTGTTCTAAATGACTAATTCTGCTCAGTATTCACAGTGGAGGATATCTGGCCTCTACTGGAAGGTGGCATAAAGGCTGATGCAACAGGGATCCCAGAAATGAGACAAGAGGCAATTACAGGAGAAAGGGTTAGAAACGGGCTTGCAGCCCTGAAAATAGGCAAGGCTTCTGGGCCAGATGGGATGTAGCCAAGGGTGCTCAGGGAACCGGTATCAGAACTGGCTGACCCCCTGGCAGGGCTATTCAGTAGTTCACTACAGTCAGAGGTGGTTCTAAGATATAGGAAGATAGCGGACATGGTGCCGCTCCACAAGGGAGGGGACACAGAGTAACCTGGAAATTACAGATCTGCCAGTCTTACCTCTCTCCACTGTAGGTAAACTGATGAAGACACTAGTCAAAGAGGACCTTGTAGACTACCTGGAGAGAAATCAGCTCCAGGATAGTAAGCAGCATGGGTGCATGGCAGGGAGGTCTTTTCAGACCAACCTGATAGTGTTCTTTGATTGGGCAACAAGGGCAGTGGATACTGAAATGCAGCAGATTTACTCAATTTCAACTTCAGCAGGACATCTGACTGAATGCCACACAGAAGGCTCCTGAAGGAATTAGAGGATCTGGGGCAGCACAGGACCTAGTTAGATGGGTGGGAAGTTGGTTGGGGTGAAACAGAAGATGTCAGCCTACAACAAGGCAAAATTAGTCTGATACAGTGTACTACACTAGAGTAAATATTAAGTAAACCAAAATGTTTTTGCACACAAAGTGCATATTGGGACAAGCTCCACACTTGAGTGTGGGGTCCCTTGGTGTTGACTGTTCCCCTTAAAGTAGGCGATAAATGTTTACTTGTCGGTATTGGGTGGTATACAACAACTCCCTATTGTTGTTAAGTTTTATATCGGATATTGTTGCCCACACTGATTCAGCATTATCTTCATCATGTTTATTGGTGACTTTATCTTTGTGAGCCTTAATATATGATGCGACTCCACCACCTCTCCTTCCCCTCCTGTCCTTGCGCAACAGATAGTAGCCCTTTATGGTTTTGTCGCATGTATCATCAGGGTCCCAACAGGTTTCACTGATAGCTGCTATACCTGGTTTCTCTTCTGCTAGCAGCACTTTAAACTCCTCCATTTTACTTACCAAACTTCTTAGATTTATTGAAACTATTTTTAGGTTCTTTCGAGATTTGCATAACTCTTTTGTTAGTTTACCCTAATTTGTTTTAGCCATCTCCTCAACCCTCAGTTCATGTTTAAATTTGTCTGTGCTGTGACCTCAAATATTTCTGCTGATGTATTTGCCCCTTTTGCACTTAGGTGCAACCTGTCTCTAGCATATAACTGGTTATTATTATAGAACAGGTCCCAATGTCTCACTAGTATAAAATCCTCATTGCAAGCTCATTCGTCTAGCCAGCAGTTTATTTTTATGATGTCTCATTTCTTCCACTTTAAACTGTTTTTTTAGCCTTTTCTTGTACAGTGCCGACATTGCCAAGTAACAAGACACCTCATAGCTTTAGAGCTGGCGTATAGCCTAGAGCCTAGATGGCTGGCACTGTAGACTAGAGGTTAGAGTAATAAGCTATGAATGAACTTGGTACATCCAACAGACCTGGGTTTGATTCCCACAACCTCCACTTGCATATTATGCAAGTCTGACAAAGTCACATAACCTCCCCAGTGCTTGCAGGTCACCCCTAAAAACAGGAACTTGTGTCTAGTGGGCCATACCCTGTTATCAAAGAATAAAATACAAATAAAAAAAAAAAAAAGATAATTCTGCTAATATGCAAGAATTTAAACAGGACCCGAAGGATTCCAGTCTGGTTACCTACTCTCCCTCACTGTGTAATGTAACTTATAATAACAAATCCATAGGACTGATGGTCCATTTGACCTTAAAAAGGCATTTCTTCAAAATCCTCTATAGCTTAATGCTGACTTTGTCTGTAGGAACACCATAAAAATCTCACAACAATACTATTGCATGCAATCAGATGTTTTTGGTATCTGCCAATTTTTTAATATAGAGTGTAACAATATCTGATCAGTAGAAATTATACAGATAATACATATCATAATCGTTTCAGAAATTATCCCTTCTATGTTCCCTTTTAGTGCTGTAACTTAGATATGTTATGATAATCTTCACAAGTGATGGGAGTCAATCGTCTCTTGATTATGCAAGGCTGAGGAAGGTAATAAATGCAGTTATTTTTCCCAACAGATACTTTTCAGTAGAGAAATACAAGGAAAAGAAGATCTCTCTCAGTGACCCATACATATCATTTAACGGGTGCATCAAATATTTGCCTCTTTGCTATTTATAAAATGGACAAATTAGTGTAATGGGTTCCGAATCAGCAGCCCCTGAGCCACAAGAACAGAATGGTGCTTGAACATCCTCTCTACCTTGCTTGAAGAATGAAAGATTGTTTTTGTAGATTGCATGGTGAAATTTTATAAACAGAGTTCGTGATTTTTTTTTTCTCATTATATATTTTTCTCTTCCAAAAGTGGTCTTCGAAGTTTTTAAATATTATGTCATTTTTATTTATTTATTTATTTAGATTTTTGGAAAAACCTTTGAGCCACGGGCTCGTTTAGAGGTTCCACATCAATTGAAACAAACAGAAATAATTAACAGAATAAATTTAGGATCTTTTAACCTGGCTAAATCTTGCTGAGCAGTCATCTGTAGACTGCTTTGTTTTACGAACACATTAATTCTCTCCTACATATTCTATGAATGTCTGTAAAAACTGTATCCATAGGGAAACAGCTTATTTTTAATGTAATCCATATAAGGATAATTAAATGCCCTATGCAAATGTTCTATTTGTTCCTTTATACACCATTTGGGAAGTCCGTTTTATTTATTTAGTTAGTGTTTGTTGACCGGGAAAGGAGGACTAGGCAATTCTGCCTATTTTCAACCTTGTCCTTGGGGATGGGGGGATGCAGATGGAAACCAACTGACACTGAACCAGATTAAGCTGTTGGTGGTATTTTTAGTGAATAGGGGAAATCTGGCCAGGACATCAGGGAAATTCCCTACTCTTTTTGAGAAGTGCCATGAGAATAACGTCCACCTGAACAACCACCAGAACAGGCAGACGGGAACTCGGTTTAACGTCTCATCCGAAAGATGGCACCTCAGGAGTCTCTCCTCATGCTGCACTTCAGTGTCACTATTGGAATTTAACCCATGCTTCTGGTATGGGGATGGAACCCACATGGTTCTGATCTTCCAGCCTCAGAGGTGAGTGTGCAACCTGCTGAGCCACTAACACTGACTGTTTTCATTCATTATCTGTAAATACCTAAGTAATGTAATAATTCTTATTGATGCTAATGAATGTATAGTGGCTTGTCCCAATTCATCTCTAAGAATAATACCTGGAATATAAGTAGGCAGATTCATTAGGTATCTCTAAATCTGATTAATCATGTTTTTTTTCCAAAGGGTTCAGATCTACAAAACTCCATACTTCTGCTGCATAAAGTATAGCCGTTCTGATTTTTGCATGAACTACATTCAGATATCCCCTTACACAATCCCCTCCATAATTTCTCATGAACCACTGAACCTCATTTATTGAGGTGACTCATTTTTGTCATTGCCAGCAAATGAAATATGGGATCCTCCAAATCGTTAGTATTTTATTGATAAAAAGACTGAATAAAGTGGAGCTAAGGGTGGCGCTGCTTTACCCCAACACCATTTGAAAGATATATTTGAAAGATACCGGTTGTATCCCCTACAAGTGAATATCTTACTTTTCCCTATCATGAGTCCTTGTGTAGATTTATAATAATTCTTCTCAGGTAATTATTGACCCCTATAGCTTTAAGTCCTATCCAGAGTTTAATTCTAATTCTGTCGACACCATCAAATGTGGACTTAAAATCTATAAAGACTGTAAATGATTTTAAATTTATTGACTACTACATATTTTTCAACTAGATGGTGCAAGACATAAATTTGATGGCAAGTTGAAGGATTCTTATAGAACTCAGCTTGATATATGATAAAAGCATCATTTCTTAATGCCCAAGACTGTAACTATCATGAATAATTTTACAAAATAATTTTATTATATTTACTAGACTGATAGGTCTAGAATTATCAGGATCATTTTTTAGACCTTCTGTTTGTTTAACAGATCCATTTCTCAACCTTTCCATGTATTTGGTATGCCATGGTTAAAGTGAGTTTGTACTGAAATCCAGGTGATGAAAAAATGTTTAAAAAACGTCTGATGAAATTTTATCGAAGCAAGGAGTTTTTCCTAATTTTAGTGATTCAATCACCTGGCTAACTTCACATTTGAAAACGTATACTACATATCTTCACTATTAAGTAGTGCAGCAGAATATTTTGTATTTGTGCCCACTGGATCTTTTTGTATTATTATAAACCATGACATCATTTTTAGCCAATTGGGACTGTTTGTTTCTAAACAGTGCAGGCACTCTTATAACCATTATAATCGAGGGAGCACTTCTGACAAATCAGAGTGCCCCTTCCCCTGCACGTGAGACACTCTTATTCTGTGAAGAGCATCTCACGTGCAGATGCCCTTTAAACGGGCACATTCCGGGGCAGTTAAAAAACCAAAAAATAGTAACATTGATCCATCAATCTATAATACATCAATATGTCCCACGTCGTCATTCCTTGTGGTATAAGAGTGGATTCACTTGCTTTCTGCTTGGGTCAGAACAGCACAGCTTCGCTTCATTGTTCTCTCTCGGGCAGAACGCGCCTGAAACCACTCTTGTACCGCAACGAGTGGCTCTGTGGGACATATTAATATATATAAGAGGTTGTCTCATTCAAACAAATGATTCTAAAATTCTTCCGTTCTAATTTCACTTGGCATAGTCCATTTCCACTCTCGAGGGTTCTCTAAATTTTCTACAAAGTAAAACATTTTGATGTTAAACTTCATTGGAAATCTCCAGCGCTTCCCAGTTCTCTCACCCAAAGAACTCAAGAATGCACTTTATAACCGTAACAGACACAGTAACTGTACGTATACATATACAAAAGACTCTCTTGGAATGCTCCCACCATTTTGACACTTCAGTGGTTACAGTGGTACTATTCTGATACCAAAGAGTGCCCTAAGCTACCAGATGTCAGAAGAACTTGGCATTATTCTCTTCAATTGATTGTGCCATTTGCCCCTAAAGTCATCTTTGATAAAGATCTTTCTTTGACTGCAATGTTTTGTTATACTACTTTCCCTCTTTGTTTAAAACCATTATATATTTATTTTTAATAGGACATTTTTGGGTCATCCGTACAATTCTTGCCAGGTTCTTTTTGGCAATCTTACGAGTTCCAGTGAACTATCCCCTATCCACACTGTCAGCCTCGATATGCTTGTATAATTATGGTTGAATTTCTTTAAACAGTTTAGTTAATAATTCTTGTATCACTACAGGATTTTCAGATTCCATTACTATATGCTAATTAGTGTTGCTGACCTTTGCCACTAGTCTGCAGCACTAATTAGCATACTGAGTTCATAGGAAGCCAGCTTCTATGCGCGAGATGGCCACAAGCATAGATACACAAAATTGGTCGGCAGATAAGGACCGCCTGGCCCATCTAGTCTGCCCATTGTTTCTACCTTTAACTTATACTGCAGACTGTAGTTGATCTGCAGCTTTCCTACTCTTTCCTTTTTCTAGGGTTCCCTTGTGTGTGTCCCATGCATTTTTGAATTCCTCCACCATTTCTGCTTCTACCTCCCCTGCAGGAAGGCTGTTCCAAGCATCCACCACCCTCTCTGTAAAGAATGCTTCCTTACATTACCCCTGATGCTTCTTCCCTCCAGCTTCATATCATGTCCCCTGGTTCTTGCCCATCTTCTTTTCTGAAAGATGCTACCCTCCTGTACCTTATTAATCCCTTTAAGGTATTTATATATTTCTATCATGTCCACCTCTCTCTTTGCATCTCTAGAGAATACATACTGAGGTCTTTCAGCCCCTCCTCATATAACTTCTGGTGTAGCCCCTGTATCATTTTTGTAGCCCTTCTTTGGACTGTCTCCACTCTGTCTATGTCCTTCCCAAGATGCATCCTCCAAAACTGAACATTGTACTCCAGATGAGGTCTTATCAATGATCTGTATAGTGGCATCACCATCTCCTTTTTCCTGCTTGTGATGCCTCTCTCTCTATGCTCCCCAACATCCCACTGGCCCTTCTAACTGCCTTCTCCTACTCCTCTCCTTGGTGCTCTTTACACCTAGCTGTGGTCTCTCCCTATCGCCTTCTACCGTGAACACTGAACAAAAATATCTGTTCAGGATTTCTGCTTTTTCCTGGTCCCCTTCTGCTGACACCCTCACTTCCCTTTTTAGTCTCACAATCACAGCCAGTTTTTCTCTCTCTCTCTAATGTATGTAAAAAAACATCTTGTCTTCTTTTTTAATTGCCTTGGCTAGTCTTTCCTCTGTCTGTGCCTTAGCCTTTCTGACTGCTTTCCCTGCCTCATTTATCTTTTCCAGATACATTCCTCTAACTTCCTCCTTCTGTGTTTCTTTGTATTTTCTTAATGCTGTCTTTTTTCCCCCCTCATCCTCCCTGCCACCTCCTGTAAGAACCAAAGTGGCGTTTTCTTCCTCTGTTTTACTTATTTGCGTAATGTAAAGGCTTGTGGCTTCCGTTATGGCTCCCTTAAGATGTGCCCATTATTCCTCTACAACCTCTTTCCCCACTGAACCCCTAGGGCTTTCTTCAGATATACCTCCATCTTTTCAAAATCAACCCTTCTGGAATCCATGACCCTTGCCTTTGTGTGGCTGGATTCCTCTACTATCCTCATCTTAACCCATACCGTACTGTGATCACTGGACCCCAGGTGACTCCCCACTTCTACATCCATCACCCTTTCTCCACTGGTGAGCACCAGGTCCAATACTGCCCTCACAGGTGTGTTCTACCACTAGCTGTCCGAGTCCCACCCCCACCCCAAAAAGCTTCCAGGATGTCCCTGCTCCTAGCTGGGGCTGCAGTATGGGTGCTCCAATTGACATTTGGAAAACTGAAGTCCCCCATCAGCAATATCTCCCCTTTTGCTGCCATTTCATGGATTATTTCCACTAGCACATTGTCCAGCTCCTCCTCCTGTGTCAGAGGTCTGCAGATCACACCTACTTAAATGGCAGTACCATTCCCAGTTTCCCGCGTGACCCACAGTGCCTCCCCTACCTCTCTTATGCCCTGTATTTCTGTAGCTTTTATTTCCTCCCTGATGTAGATAGTCACTTCTTTCCCCTTTCTTCCTACCCTAGTATCTGTGTCACTTGGAAGTTTCAGTGATACACAAGAAAAGGCCAAAAAAAAACAAATGGTAGGTGTAAAGAAAATAATTCTGTTTATTCCTAGAACCCTTAATCAGCCATTTTTACATGACAAGGTGACATAAAAAGGTCTTGTGTGCTGTTTTCCTCAGCTCACCAATAGCACAAAAATGTCTGCAAGCTGAAACCTGAAACTTTCAGTTATGTTAGAGGTTGCACCAAAGACAGTTCTTTGGTAGGTGCTTTACTGAAAAACGTGTTGATTTAAAATTATTTAAAAAATAAAACTTCCATTTTTGTGCACGCACAATTAATTTTTTTTAACATTCTGTTCGTAACTGCATTTTTGTGAAACACACGTATATCGCTTTCAAGAGCTGAACTCCATCTTCGCAAAATAAGACTTTTTGTTTCCGTGAGTCTTAGCGGTTGGAAAAGAAAAGGAACTTTTGTGCATCAAAAACATGAAAATGTATTGAAAGGTTAAGTCTGAAATATGCATGGTGGACACAGTGGGCTGTAAGGGTGATTCTTCAACTGTTGTTTTTGTAAACAGTATTTTGTTAGCAGAAAAAATATCACACAGTTTTTTTAGTGATATTGTATCACTGGCAAAACAATTTCATTCCTGAACTGAGATATGGGGTCTTAATGTTTTTGCAATGTACCTTCTCTCTGGCTACGCCCACTATGAATAAATTAAACATTGTGGTGTAGTATTGTGATGTTGACCATCAGAAAGGTGTGCTAGCATCCTGCTAATACAGCCACAGAATGAATCCGGTATGTAAAAGTCACCTAGCGGGAAGGGATTTTTAAAAAAATTGCTAAAGGTGGCCATCTTTAATAACTTGAGCTATTAGGTATAAAAGTAGTAATAAAAGCCATTTAAAAAAATCTGAAAGAAATGAAAATATACTGATGATGAAACTAATTATGTCAGAAATATAATGTATTAATGTTAAAGACTACGTGATGAAATTTTTCGCTGAATAACAGATACTGTGGCTTTAAATTATTATTGAAATTAGGCTTTGTGAGTCAAGAAAACAGGTCCTGTTTTTATGACTTGCAAAGCCACTCTGGAGAAGTTCACACAAGTTATGTGACACAAAATGATCATCCCACAGTTTGCATGAAAAGAATGTCTTTTATTGCCAACTTCTGGCCACTGGGTGCACAACCCCATGGCTCGCTAGAGAATTCCCCACCCCCCAAAATGTGTTCCTGGGACCCCCTCCAAATGTGTTCCTGACAGCAGCTGACCAATCCCAGTGCTGGGCAGTAAACCCTCCCCAAAAAAAAAAACCCCTACCCACCACCCACCAGTGATGATGTCACCCTCCTCAGCCCCTTCCAAGAAAAAGACCCCATACCCCCAGGTAAGTTAGCACCCATATCCACGATCCATACCCCCCCACACCAGGTACTCACCTTTTAAAGGTAAAATGCCCCCGTGCTGGGCGACCAGTACAACCCTCCCTCCACCTCTGCCAGCTGCTGTCATCTAACGAAAAACACCCGTTAAGAAACTACGTCTTGAAATGTGCTAAGTGCTTATGCATATAGAGTTTTTTTTGTTTTTTTTTTAATCCTTACCTTGACATTTGGCTCAAATTTTCAGGATGCCAAAGTCCACACCCCACCTCTGGACCACCTGTCACCTTGTAAATCCAATCTAATATTTGTTTTTGAGGTTCACCCTCCCCTAAAAAAACCACACACTTCTAGTCCGATTCACAAGGTGCTACTTATGTAGTCATGAGAGTGAGTGGTGACTGAAGACTAAATAACATATCTTTTTTAAACTAGCAAAAAGCATTTCTTTGGAAGACAGTCTAATGAACCTGTAAGTTTCATAATTTAACTCTATTTTTTTAATTGGGGTGAGCAAATAAAAAAGTCTTCAAAAGGGTATTTTAACCTAAATTCAACAATCTATAACTTTAAAAGTACCAACAAGCACTAACTCTCTCATAACGTACAGGTGCTACTGGGTGCGTACACACACACACACACACACACACACACACACACACACACACGGAAGTGGGTGCTGCTCTGTTGAAGTGCTGTCCTTCACATGAGACCTTAAATCAAGGTCTCTTCTGCTCACCTCTGGTGGTTGTCCAGGGGAAGTTGAATATCCTATGGCACTTGTGAGGACTGGGGAATTTATTTATTTATTTTTTTACATAAAAATAACCAGTTTGTACAGTAACAATCATATTTCACCAAACACATTGACAACTTAATAAATTAATATACTGTGCCATACCTTCAAACCCTCAATCACCCATCATCATACAAAGGTTGAGTAGTACTCTTTCCCTGCCCTCTCCTCCATGAGGATATGGGATTTTCCCCAGTATCCTGGACAACAATTCTTGCCAATAAAACAGGTCATTATACCCCACCCGACCCCTCTTTAAAAAAGAGCTGTCACAGCTCAATATGCCTTTCCTGGTCAAAAATGACAGTATGAAACTATAGTGTGTGGAAGGGCATGACTACGAATGGAATTCAATGAATCCCTCGGCTTGTTGTCCAGTACTATCGTAGTGATGTCAAATCGCTGTTGTACTATCTTGAGTACGTCATTACGATGGTGCAACACTGAATGCCCTCACGCACTCAACTGCCCCTCCCAGCAGCACCGTCTTTTTTTTTCTTCACTTGTCAGTTTCATCTATCACTTCTGACAGAAAAATGAGCGATTGGGGATGGCTTCCCCAGACTTTTCTAAACTCTCCTTTGCTGCGCAGAGCTGCCCATACACTATAAAAGACAATGGATGGGCAGCATTTGACAACGGCACAGAGTTTACTTCTCAAGGTTGTCATGACAACTGCAGACCTCTTGAGCTTCTCTCTTGAAGTCTACTTGCTGTCACAACAACCTCTGGAAGCAAACACAGCACTGTTGTTAACTGTAGACTATCCATTTTCCTCTGTGTTTCTCGCTTTATGCCATGACAAAGAGAATTTCTTTAGGGCAATCCTTTGCCATTTTTAATTTGCAACACACCTAATATTAAATAATTCATTTTTGTTCATTCGTTTCCCATCATTTTTCTGAATGTAAAATATTTAATTTAAATAAAAGCCTGTTTGCAGGAGAAAAGTAAATGAGTTACTTTAGTACGGGAAATGTTGTTAGTCATAGGCATATGGACACTGCTAACCAAAACAGACAGAAATGGAGGGTAAGGCCATGTATACAGTATGGGTACATAATTCCACACAAGTGATCATTTAGAAAAGTATACTACTTGCCTAAAGAAGAAGCAGCCCAGAGACCAGTGGTTGTCCAGGAATAGATTCACGGCCCCAAAAAGGACTGCCATGGCAACAGGGTCATTGAAGAGGCGGAGGATAAAGATGGAGTGGATCCGATATGAAGCACAACACATGAAGAAGAATACAAATGGTGGGACCTGAGGAGACAGTATGATACAGACAAGTCACCTGCTGTTCAAGGAATTTAAAACTGATTTCCTAGGAGAATCAAACTTTTTTTTTTTGAGAATAGTAAACTTTATTGAAGATTAAAGAGTACACTACATAACAAAATCAGAATACATGTAGCAGGTGTAATGCATTCCATCCCGTCAACATTCAGAGACAAGTTAGTTTAACAATTGTCGACAGCGGTCAGCATCCTTTCACGCGAGGGACCGAAAGATAAAAACACTATAACCTTGTTGGCCCCTTCAGGGGGCTGTCCGCGCTATACCCAGATCAGTACCTCATGTAGAGGCAGAACCATCTCTCAGCTGTAATAGGAGTGTGTCCAATATACCCCATCTATTTACATTCTTTTTTTACCCCTTCCCTGCTCTGTGCCTGGTCCCTCTCTTAGAACCCCCAAGCACCTCTCGCCACTTGAGGACGAGGTAGTCTGCTCCTAAGGTGCATCGCTCCACTTAATTCTAGAGTCTCCGGATGACCCCCGGGCAGGGCGGGAGAAGATCCCTCAACCTCCCCCGAACTTTCGAACATGGAGCGCGTACTGTGGAGTCTGCCCCGGTTCTCCTCGTGGTTGTGGTGCAATGGGTTTGTCGCCTGGAATGGGCACAGAGTGTTTTTCCTTGTTCTTCAGTCAAACCCCCTCCAACATCAGCATGCAGGGAGAACCAATGAGACGGATGCATGCTGTGACATACATCTGCTCCGGTCCTCAGTCGACATCAGCTCCTCCCTGCTTGTCTGCCTCCCTGTCTGCACCAGCACCGCCTGAAGTCACCCAGGTGGTGGCAGTATAGCAGCAGGACAAGCAACTCACCCCTCCCTGGAGAAGGAGAGCAAGCCATCAGGTGCTCAATCCTTCTCCCCCTGGCCGACCCCCACCAACCCGAATCCGTCTCCGATCTAGGGGTTGCTGGCATGACACGAGGTGTGGCGTCCAGTGCCTCAACCCTCAGCGCCACTAGGCCAGCTATATCCCATCTATTGTGATATAGCTTTTGTGTATTTCTCATGTAACAGATCATTTTTTCCATTCATAGAGCCTCCAGAATGGCATTGTGTCATTCGTCATAGTATGGTACTCTCTCGTCTAACCAGTGTAAAAGAATCAAACTTGAAGGCAACAGGGAAGATGGAAGCAAAGTAGGGATTAGAACCAAAACCCCTGGCACATAAGACCTGTGCTCTAGCCACTCAACACCACACTGTCTGGAGACTGGGACTGGAACCAGGATTTCCTTGCTCACAACCCTTTGCTCTAACCATAGAATCACACTGTCTGAGAGCTTGGATTAAAACCCAGATCTCCTAGTTCACAGTCCTTTGCTCTAGCCATTCTACCACACTGCCTAGAGCGCCATCATTTTTGGAGCTTGATGTCTTGCAGGGAGAAGCAGTGCTTCACCATATGTGACATCATAAGGGTCATTAAAGAGCTAGTGTACTGCCTGGAAAATGCCTGCAATTAATTGCAACTTTCAGATGTAGTCAGCTATCACTTCTTTGATCTCAAGTATTTTTTTTCTTTTCTGTTTGCTAATTAGAAGATTTTCCACCTGGCAGTACTGGGCTGGGTGCTGTGTGGAGCAGCACTCTGTCTGGAGGGAAAAATGTTAGTTCTGTTCCTCCCACTATATCAACACTGAGACCACATTGACTATGATATCACTAGTAACCAATGAGAACCATTTCTCACCGCCAGGTTTCACTTTCACATGAAGCAGCAGGGACTGTCTCTCCCTGGTTACTAGTGATGTCACAAGTTCCTGCATTTTGATTGGTAGCTTGTGAAAGTCACTGCTCAGGCTGCAAGAATTGTGCTGCCTCAAGGTGTTTGATCTCATTTCTGACGATGTAGTGGGAGGAACAAAATGGACCTTTTTTCCCCCTCCAGACAGAGTGCTGCTCCACACATCCGATCACCCCAGTACTGCCAGGTGGAAAACCTTCTAATTAGCAAACAGAAAATAACAAAAAAATACTTCAGATATTGGAAGTGATAGCGGACTGCATCTGAAAGTTACTGTTAATTCCAAGCAGTACACTAGCTCTTTACAAAATGGTGGCAATGGGCTGGCCCAGTGGGGCAAAGGGCTCAGGCACTGGCACCTCATCTGCCGCCACATTGGCGACCTGGGTTCAGGAATGGACTTGGGTCACTAGGAGTTGTCCGGGGGTGGGGGGAGAGGGTTAAGCATCCAGGGACTGCCCAGTCTCAGCCTCTAACTGCCAAAGGTGGAGGCTCGGTGGTAATGCAGGCTGCGAGCGACTTTGTGTGAGAGGCAAAGACTCCATCATGCATGCACGCCTCCACATGCACTGCTTACCCTGCTGTGGCCAGCAGACAGGGGAAGAAAACAAATATGGGGCCCTGTGGGCTACATGAAGCCACATGAATCTCCCGACCTGTATCCCCACCCAGACTTCTGGTGCCTCTGGATATGTAACTCTCATATATAAGCATTTGATGCCAGACATAAATGGACATGCATTGCCTACAATAATAAAGGACCATATGTTATATTTTACGTAGGCCTTTATCCCCTGAGGAAGCCCAATGGCTGAAACGTTGGGCCAGGATCTGAGGGTCCTTGTGATGTCTACAATAAATTTGAAAAACTGATGAACCATCATTCTTTGTTTTGGAGTGGTTGCGTTTTTGAACAGTTTGTCCAGGGTTAATCAGGGATATCACTGGACTGCTGCAAGTTACAGGCAAGCCCAATGCATTATTTAAAAAAGCCTTGCATACGCTTTCAAATGATAAGGAAAACTTGCTCCCTTTAAGTCTGCCAGAATAGCATAAAGAACACAGGTAACCATTCTTCACATCGTTTTGTTTTTACTTTCTATATTTTAAGCTTCCTTTCTCCACCAGTCACTGCTTTCCTTCGCGACTTCCAAACCAACCACCAAAAGCAGGCAGCAATATCTGCAGCTGATCCTCCGTGGAGCAGTGGTGTACCCCCAGGCAGGGACAGAGGTGGCTCCAAAATTCATTGTGTTGTCAGGAGGCACGACAGAAGGCTGCGTGGGACCCTGAGTGCATCAGAGGTCCATCACTTGCACTGCTTGGAAATGTTAACATTTTGTTTCCTGGCCACAAGGGAAGTCACAATCGTGAACATCAAAGTGGTGCTTGTGCTATGCACGCCACCGCACTATGATGGCAGCAATGCTCCCACCCTCCCCAGGACGTTCCTGCAGCGGAGTGCACACCACCGCACTATGATGGCAGCAATGCTGCCACCCTCCCCAGGACGTTCCTGCAGCGGAGTGCACGCCACCGCACTATGATGGCAGCAATGCTGCCACCTCCCAGGACATTCCTGTGAGTGCACGCCATCAAGACTATGATGGCAGTACGCTGCTGGCCCTCCCCAGGACGTTACTGCAGCGGAGTGCACGCACCGCACTATGATGTCAGCAATGCTCCCACCCTCCCCAGGGACGCTCCTGCAGTGGAGCATTTGGCTCCCCCCTGAAGGAGAGTATCCTCTAAGAATGTTCAGTCCCCTGCCCCCCCCAGCCAGCACTCATTAGTTCTAAGCCCAGGTTGCCACATCACAAGTGGAAACCGGTATCACATAACTTTTTAAATTCTTCTCCTGTTTTTTCCCCCCCTTTTCCCAGTATTAATGATCACAGTCATCATGGCTACATCCTACTTCGGACCGGGGAGGTGGGTATGCAGCTACTTTCCCAGCCTCTGTGCTCCATAATTTAGCCGGCAAAGGGTGCATGAATGTCACATGGCCCGCATCCCGCCTCACCTCCACAATGTGCCTGGCCCCTAGCATGGGATTCTTGGGGTCACATACAAACCTTTTATATTTTGTTACACTTCATTTATTGCACTGAAGCAGCACAGAAACTGGCGCAGCCCTATATCTCACGGTTTATTTATTTACTGAAAACGGGTAACTGGAAAAGGCACACCGAGCCAAAGCTCATTTCCAGGTATGATCCGGGGACAGAGGAAAAATGCAGAGAAAATATATACAAAGCAAAACATGTTTGACAGTAAAGAAGTAAGGCAGGATATGGTCTATTCATTTTAAAGAGAGAGCTTGGCCAAAGTCCAATAATCAATAAATTCAGAATTACAATCAGCATATCCTCAGTATACCTCATACCATACATATGGATTGAGGTACATGTAATTATGGAAAAACAAAAGTATCTGCTATGCCCCTGGTAGTTGTGAGACATGTGGACAGCAACCTGGAAATTGCATTTTTCCCCGATAACACCCGTAATCAGGAGTGAATTATTGCACTTACAAAATGAAAAAAAGGTTTTGTTTTAAGGAAAAACATTTTATTCAGTCAGACTATTGCTAGGACGATTACAGTAGATGTGTTAACAACTACTTATACCAGATATTAATCAATGGTCAGGTGATCTGTTGCTAGGATTCTGAAGCCCATTTTGCAATTATTGTTCATCAATGGGATTCATTATCACCTGAACATACCCTCTTGCTGAAGTCATGTATCAAGGAAGAAAGGAGTCCTCCCTTTCTGAACTATAGAAAAAAAACATCTAAACCATCACTCTGAAAATGTGGGTTACAGTCTGTGTAATGAAAAAGTACGTTTTTCCATGTGGCAGATCTCTGAAAAAAAAATTTTCACCCACTGAGCCACAGTCAGAGGGTCCTCTAAAAGCCAGTTCCAAGCAATTGCTTTATTCACTGCGGTCAGTTGTGGGTAAACTATTGGACGCTATCCTGAGGGGAAAAAAAATTATGCCATTTCTGGAGGAAAATTGTCTATTAGATGAACGAAAACATTGGTTCACACAGGGAAGGTCTTGTCAGACCAACCTCGTGGAATTTTATGACTGGGTGACTAGAGCACTAGATTAGGGTAAGGCTGTGGATGTTCTGTATTTGGACTTTAACAGGACCTTGGACTCAGTGCCTCACATGGGGCTGATAGGTAAGCTGAGGGACCAGGGGGCTAGTAATAGGGTGGTCAGATGGACTGGAACTGGCTGAAAAAAAGGCAGCAGAGGGGGGTGGTGGTAAGGGGGGAATTATCAACACCACAGGAGGTCATCAGTGGGGTCCCACAGGGCTCGGTGCTGGGACCAATTTTATTTAACATCTATGTAGCACATATGGCAGTTGGAGTTCGGAGTCGAATAAGGATGTTTGCTGATGATACCAAACTGGGAGAAGTGCAGGATGGGGGGGGGTGCTGCAGAAGGACCTAGAACCCCTGGAGAGGTGGCCAAATACCTGGCAGTTGGGCTTCAATACTAGGAAGTGCAGGGTTATGCACTTTGGGAATAGGAATCCTGGATTCAGTTATAAGCTGGAAGGGGTGCAGTTATTGGTATCAGTTGAGAAAAAAAGATCTGGGTGTGCTAGTCACAGGCCTTTACGAATCACTCTGCACAGTGTATGAAAATGGAAGCAAAGGCTAATAGGATGCTGGGGTATATAGTAAGGGGAATCACCTCAAGGAGTGAGGAGGTGATCCTGCCGCCGTACAAGGCATTGGTACGGCCTCATTTGGAGTACTGCGTGTAGTTCTGGCATCCGTACTTAAAAAGGGACATCAGACTGCTGGAGGGGGTACAGAGAAGAGCAACCAAGCTGCTGAGTGGGATGAGGGAAAAGACCTACGAGGTTAGGTTTCCACTGCTCAATATGTACTCACTTGTGGACAGAAGAGACAGGGGGATATGACTGAGACCTTCAAGTACTTGAAGGGCATTAATAGGGTAAGCTATGAGGGCCTGTTTAAAATGAGAAGGGAAGGGATTACAAGGGGGCATAGTCCAAAGCTGGAGAGGGGGAGGCTTAAAAGGGAGACGAGGAGGCACTTTCTCACTGAGAGGGTGGGGACAGCATGGAACACTCTGCCTGAGGAACTGGCTTTGAGGGCCTCAGTGGGGGGATTTAAGAGGGGGTGGGATAAACTTAAGGGCAAAATAGAAATGGGAAATGGGGAAGATAAGGCAGTGGGATCATCTGATGGGGGAGGTGTGGGGGCAGCATCAGTGCACAGCACTAAGAGCTGTACACTCAGGCAGACACGATAGACCATAAGGCCTTTATCTGCTGGCTTCATCATATGTTCATATGCCAGTAACACCCACCACAAATAATGGGCTTCCCAATCACTCAGATTTTCCAGTAGCACACCCAGCACCACAGACATAATATCCCAAGGCTGTTGGGCCTCAAAATCTCCCCAAGAGCCTGGGAAATGGCTTGCCAGGCTGCTGTGAGCTTATCGCAGCTCCAGAAAATATGGGCATAGGCCACCTTAATTTCTCCACATCCCGTTGAACAGCGACTGGAAGTATCCCTTCCCTATGCTGCATGAATGTGTGATGTGAAAAACAACAGAAGCTCATCTGGGGTTATATACAAACTCTGGCAGCATGATGTGCTGTTACAGTATGAACTAGCCCCCAAATGTCTGAATTGCCAGCCGTTCCATTTTTTTCTTTTCAATATAGCTCACACCACTGAGTCAGTCCGCACCTCACGTTCTAGTGGATAAGCAATACAGAAACTGCAAATCTCAGACTTGTGGCAGCAGACCTACATCAGCCCCCTTCCCCCATCCCCCTGGTATCCTTACCTTTCGGGTGCGGTCGTAGATGCGGAAGACAAAGACTAGCGTAACAAGGTAGAGAGCAGCAAAGATGTACTGCGCCAGTCGAATATCTGCACCACGGCCCGTGATGAAGTAAAACACTGTAAAGATGTAAACAAACCCAGCTGGGTAGCTGTAAAGGGAGGAGAGAGAGAGAGAATGTTACAAACCAGAGAGGAGATGGGACCACACAGACTTAAAGAGCTGCTGACACCTCACAGAAAACTTTGAAAATCATTATAACTAGGTACAATTCAGCTTGCAGTCCCTATATATTCTCTAGATTTCTGCACCCCATTATTTGTTACTGAGGAAATTTGCATGAATGCATGATTCTTATCCCTCAGAGTTTATCTGCCTCTATGGCTTACTCCCTACCTCAAGCCATAATCCTCTGTTGTGACATCACAATCTGTTGCCACAGGAGTAACTATAATGTCACAAGCAGTGCATTATGATCTCAGGTAGGGGGAAGGCAACAGGAACAGATAAACTCTTCAGCAGTAAAGATCCTGTTTTCATGCAAATGACCTTAGTAATAAATAATGAGGAGGAGAAATTCTTAACTAATGTGAAATACAAGCTGGACTGTGTCTAAATATGTATTCTGTTTTTTTTTTCTGTTTCAAAGTTCCATGAAATGGCTCCTGACATATTTAGCATAGGGGAGATTTAGACAGGGTTGTCTCCTGACTGGGACACCTACAGGTAAGAACAATACCATGTCAGAAAGAGCTTTTCATGGTCTTTTAAACTATGGGGGACCCTGCATACCTTCAGTCCCCTTTAACTTCGAGATCTGCTGCTCCAAAGCAGACTAGTGCAAATAACTTTTAAAAAGGACAGAAATGTTACCTTTGAGATAATTTGTAGTTCAATCTCTTGGGTTTCCCAGAAACACAGGTTACTCACCTGTAACAGTAGTTCTAGGAGTGGTGTATGTTGTTCATCCACACTATCTGGCAGAGTCCTTTCCCCTTTAAGAAGTGCCAGAAAGTCTTCAAGCTGGCTCCTCCCACCCACCTGGTTGGTATATCCCTCGGATCCGCCCCATGACTCCAGATCTTGCCCGCTGGAAGGAGAGGTTGTGTGCCTAACCCAGGGGAGGTCGGGTGAGTTCATGTGGATGAACAACATATACCACTCCTAGAACTACTGTTACACCTGTGTTTTTAGGGATGTGGATATGTTGTTCTATCCACATTATCTGGCAGACTCCCAGCAGTTCTCCAGAAGGAGGGAGGCAAGGCACACACACCCTATTTAGAGAACAGAGATTAGAGAAATGAGGCCCCAAAACCAGCATCCCGGCGTGACTCGAGGTCAATGTGGTAATGGGAAATGAAGGTGTGTGCTGATCTCTAGGTAACAGCCCTGCAGATTTCCTGGATAGGACATCCCTAGAAGCAGCCACCAACACAGCAGTATGACTGGTAGAAATGAGCCCTTAGCCCTTCGGGAGGTTCCCTACCCACCAACCTATAGCAGAGATCAATGCAGGAAATGATCCACCTGCCAATCATCCGCTTGGCTACAGGTCTGCCAGGTGCAGCTTCAGTGTAGGTGACAAACAGCTGGTGAACCACTCCCCCAACTCCAGCCATGTGCTCTTTATAATAAGAGAACACTCGCTTCAGGTCCAAACTATGGAGCCCGTGTTCGGCCTCTGAGGTGTGATTTGGGAAGAACAGGTGAAACTCCAACACAACCTTCAGGAAGAACTTTGGGCTTGGGCGCAGGGCAGCCTTGTCCCTGTGGAAGACCAAGTAAGAAGACTCCACTAAAGAGCCTGGTGCTCCCCAATCCTTCTGATTGACATGATAGCTACCAAGAAGGTGGTCTTATATGACAAGTGTGATATCTCACACCTGTGCACTGGTTCGAATGGCTTACCCATGAGCTTTGCCAAAACCAGCAACATGTCCCATGGTGGTGGTGGTTCATGCACTGGAGAGGAAATGTGATCTAAGCCTTTGAAAAAGTGCCAGACCACCATCTCCTGCACCACTGACTGCTGACCAGCCCGCACCTGGAAAGAAGAGATGGCTGCCAGGTGCATCTTAAGGGTCCTCGATTGAAAACCCCTTTGGAGAGAAGAAGAAGAATTAGCATTTATATAGCGCTTTTCATACACAGTGTATCCCACAGAGGGACCACAGGTAGCCTAAAATGCTAGCCACTGGACAGGCCAAAGGGTCCAACCCCTTGTCCTGACACCAAATGGAGAATCTCTTCCATTTGAAGGCATAGCATTTTCTGGTCGATTCCTTTCTAGATGCCTCCACGACAGTGAGGACATCTTCAGAAAGACTCAAAGACAGGAACTCTAGCTGCTCAGGAACCAGGGTGTCAGGTGTAGGGATTGAAGGTCCGGGTGGAGTACCTTCCCCTGGCTGATGGAAAGCAGGTCCGGGCTGAGTGGTACATACCTCATGAGCCTGTTGCTGAGGCTGCGGAGAGCGGGGTACCAAAACTGCCATGGCCATTCCACAACCAACAGGATCACCTGTGCCTTGTTCATCCTGACCTTGAGTAGCACTTTGTGGATCAAGGGTAGGGAAGGGAAGGCATAAAAGAGGTCTGGGGTTCAGGATCTCGAGTTGGCATCCCCCTGCAGCGAGCCCTGCTGAGGGGGGCACAGAACAGCCTCAGCTTTCTGTCTCCCTGGAGATGAACAGGTCACCTGAGGGGTGCCCCACTGGGAGAACAAGCAATGTAATGCTTCTGGATGGAGAGACCACTTGTAAGGCACATCGCCCACCTGGCTGAGGGCGCCTGCCAGCTGACTGGAGGCTCCTGACACATGGATGGCTAGGAGATCCACCTCCAGGCTGTGCACGAGGGTCCATACATGGAGAGCTTTCTGGCACAAAGGCAGGGACTGCATTCCACCCTGTTTGTTGAGGTAGTACATGGTCATGGTGTTGTCCATCAGGACTTGAACCACCTGACCCCAAATATGAGGAGCAAATGCAGTCAGCACCAGCCAAACTGCCCGGAGCTCCAGCAGGCTGATGTGCCATCGGGACTACTTAGTTGTCCAAAGCCCGTGGACTCTGTGTTCCTCCAGATGGGCACCCCAGGCCGTGAAGAACAAATTACTCACCTTAGTAATGTTGTTTCTTCTAATGGAGTCTTGCTGCATTCTGACTATATGCAGTTAACCCCAACACTTGAACTGTCCCGGAGAGTAAAGAGTTAGCTCTATGCAGAAGCATAGAACATTGAGCTCAAGTTCGGTTTTCAAACCTCTGTCTCTAGCACTCTGAAGTGTAACCGTCAGATTATTACGAGCACTAACTAATCAAATTAACAGGTGAAAATTGTTTAAACTTTTGTAAACCAAATGGCCACCACAAATTGTTTTTAGGGTCAAAAAGACTCAAGTCGAGAACCCCAAAAACAAAGCTAAAGATAAGACAAAGACAAAATCAAAGCATGTAGTGAAATTAAAACATTAATAAACCCATAAGATAGGGCAAGCCAAGTACACCTCTGGGGAGAAAAGCATTGTGCCTGCCCTTCACATCCCAAAACTACTAAGTTCCAGGAAGGGAGGCAGCAAAGGAGGTCAGAATATAGCAAGACTCCATTAGAAGAAACAGCATTACTAAGGTGAGTAATTTTTTCTTCAAACAACATGAAGTCTTGCTGTATTCTGACTATATGCAGACTACCAAGCAGTACCCCCCAGGAGGAGGGAGTCACAGAACCTATTTTGGGAACAAGCTCTGCAGCACAGCTGTGCCAAACCTAGCATCACTTCTAGACTGACTGTCCAGAGAGTAATGTTTGGTAAATGTGTGAACAGTTTTCCAGGTGGCTGCTTTGCAGATTTCCACTAAAGGTACATCTCTAGCTACTGTAGCGAAGCAGCTGTACCTCTGGTAGAATGAGCCCTCAGGCCTGAGGGAGGTTCCTTCCCAAGCTTTGAATAGCAGAATTGGATACAGGAGACAATCCACCTGGCAATAGTTCTCTTGTTGGCTGGTTTGCCCTTTCCCACCTCGCCATAGGTCAGAAATAACTGAGAACAGCCATTCCTATAAGCCTTAGTATGCTCCACATAGTAACTAAGGGCCCTCTTCACATCAAGACTGTGTAATCTTCTCTCCCAGAGGAAGAATGGTCAGTGAAAAAATACAGGCAATGACAGATTGGTTCAGATGAAAGTCTGACACTACTTTGGGAAGAAACTTTCTGTTAGTTCGGAAGACCACCTTATCCCTGTGAAAAGAAATAAAATCAGGTTCCACTGATAAAACCTGTAAGTCACTGATTCTCCTGGCAGAGGTAATAGCTACCAGGAATACAGTTTTCCATGTCAAATATTTCAGCTCTGCTGAAGATAGAGGCTCAAAAGGAGGCTGCATAAGCTGTGCTATACAGATGTTCAGATCCCAAGAAGGAGTAGGGTCTCAAAAGGGAGGATTAACATGCATCAGACCTTTGAAAAACTTCTTGAAGACTGGATGAGAGGCTAGAGAAGAGCCCTTCCCAGCGGAAAGGAAGGCAGACACAGCTGCCAAATGTACCTTGAGAGTAGTAGGCTGGAGGCCTAAGCTATTAAGATGCACCAGATAGTCTAATACAGCAGCAATGTCAGCCAACTCTGGCTGAACAGGTTTCTGGGAACACCAAAACGCAAATCTTTTCCACTTGGAATTGTAAGTGTTTCTGGTAGCAGGTTTCCTGCTAACCTTTAGACTATCCAAGACTGATTGAGAAAGGTTTAGATTTGCATATTCTAACTGTTCAAGAGCCAGGCCTTGAGCCTGAGAGCCTGAAGACTGGGGTAGAGGATCCTCCCCCAACTGTCTGGGAAGACACAGAGGCATTGTCACCGACAGTGACAGTAGTAGAGGATACCAAGGCTGTCTGGCCCAGTCTGGTGCCACTAGAATCACCCTGCAAGGCTGAGATCTGATTTTGATCAGGACCCTGAATATCAAAGGAAAAGGAGGAAATGCCTACAGGAACCTGCTTGTCCAATCCAAAAGTAGAGCCTCCTGGTGTACACAGCCTAGGAGAGGAGGTCTGCAACAAAAGAGCGGAAGTAGTTGATTGTCCGGGGCTGCAAAGACATCTATCTCTGGAGTACCCCACCTCTTGAAGATAACCTGAAGGACCAGGGGAATCAGAGTCCATTCGTGATGACCCTGAGAAATTCTGCTGAGAGCATCTTCTAAAATGTTGTCCTTACCTGGGAGGTGCACAGCCACGAGGGAAGCCTGAAGGGAGTAAGCCAAAGACCATATCTTCATGGCCTCTGTGCACAAGGCCGAGGACCGAGTGCTCCCCTGCTGGTTGATGTACCACATGATTGTGGTATCGTCTGTCCTGATTTGTACTACTTTCCTCTGAACCACAGCTGAGAATGTCTGCAGAGCTAGAAAGACAGCTCTCAACTCTAGAAGATTTATGCGAAGCAGAGACTCCTGGTGAAACCAGGTTCCCTGAGCTGTGAGCTGATGCAGGTGAGCCCCCCAGTCTAGGGGAGAGGCGTCTGTGGTGAGAATCACTGAAGGAGCCTTACTGATGAATAGAACACCTTGCCGAAGGTTGTCCTCCTCCAGCCACCACTGGAGTGCTTGAACTAGAGTTTGAGACACTGGAACCAATTTGGAGAGACAGTCCTTTTTCTGAGACCAGTAAGATCTGAGATGAAACTGAAGATCTCTCATCTGAAACCTTGCTCCCTGGACCACAGCTGTGGAGGCTGCCATGTGGCCTAGTAACTGAAGAAAATGTCTGGATGGACGAGAAACTAGAGGATGAAAAGAGGAAGCCAGAGTGACTAGAGACTGGAATCTTGAAAGAGGAAGGAATGCTCTTGCCTAGGTAGTGTCTATGTCCACCCCTATGAAAGTGAGCTGCTGAGTAGGTTCTAGAACAGACTTTTCTAGGTTGAGAATGAAACCAAAGGACTCCAGGAGCCTTTGGGTGACCTCTAAGACTGACCTGATTTGGTCTGAGGACTGACCTACTAGGAGCCAGTCATCCAGATATGGGAACAGAAGAATACCTTGTCTCCTGAGGAATGCCACCACTACTGTCAGGCACTTGGTGAACACCCTTGGAGCAGATGTAGGCCAAAAGGCATGGCTCTGAACTGATAATGGCCTGAGGGCAACTCAAACCTGAGGTACTTTCTGTGGGAATGTCTGATGGGTATGTGGAAATAGGCATCCTTGATATCCAGGGAGGCTAGCCAGTCTCCTGGTCTCAGAGAGGGAAGAATTATTCCCAGAGTCACCATTTTGAACTTTGATTTTGTTAAGTGTTTGTTGAGGTACCTTAAATCTAGGATGGGTCGCCACTCCCCTGTTTTTTTTGGGGTAAGGAAGTATCTGGAATAAAGTCCTTTTTCCCCTGCGACAAAGAGGTACCTTCTCTACTGCTCGTATGAGCAGAAGAGAGGAGAGAGGAGACTTCTGCCTCTAAGGCCTTTGTCTCCAAGGGGGGGAAGGGGCTGAAAGATCTGCTCTCATTTTTGGGAGCCTTTTGAAACTGAGAACAAGTCCCTGGCTCACTACTTCCAGGACCCATTTGTCTGAAGTAATGGACTCCTAGGCCTGGGAGTAGTGAGCCAGCCTGCCCCCTACAGGAATTGGGGAGGCGACCCTGACTGACACCTCAGGGTGTCTGTTTGGCAGGGGGCTTGGACTGAGTGGATGCTGAGATCCTGGTCATCCCTCGTCTGCCTCTTCCTCTGAAGAACCCCTCTGGTGGAATGAAGAGGAAGCCTGGGCTTGGTAAACAGGTCTGTGAAAAGGCCTGCCCCTGCCAGCCTTAAACTGCTGCTTCTGAGGAGTGGCCTGCTCCTCTTTTGCTGCAGCACTCCTGTAAGTGGTTCTGTACTCGTCCATCTTCTTCATGTAAGCCTCTGTCTGTTCACTAAACAGAGAGTTACCAGCAACAAGAAAATCCATGGCCTTAGTCTGGGTATCCTGTAACAAACTGGTACATCTGAGCCAAGCTAATCTCCTCATAGAGACAGATGTAGCCATGATCCTGGAATGCACATCATTAGAGTCAACAGCAGCGTGAAATTGGACCTTGGATGCCTCAATACCATCTACAGCCATCTTCTCCAGCACCTTGGCTAGCTGGGGAGGGGCACTCTTAGCCAGTTCCAGAACCATATCCCACCTCGATTTCTGGTACCTGGCAGTATATGCCATATAATTAGCTTGGCTGAGCCCAAAAAAGGATGCCAAGTATTGTTTCTTGGCAATGGCATCCACTTTCCTAGAGTCCTTATCTGGGAGGGGGTGGGTGGGATGCCAGGAGAATATTAGCCTTGTCACAGGCTGCAGCCTGCACTACCCCAACATGGCTGCAATGAGTAGTAAGAAATTCTGTTCCAGGACCTGACAACATATATCTCCTGTCCATCTTTTTATCCACAGGAGGTATAGAAGTTGGAAACTGCAAAATGTTTGTGTCCGTTTCCCCAGGGATTTGTGCAGAGGGATAGACACTCTCTTCGACTCTGGGACATCCATCATTTCCATGAAGTCAGGTTCCTCCTGATCCTGTTCAGCTTTCTCAGCTAGGAGCTGGAGAGTATCAGCCACTTTCTTGTAAAACAAGAAATGGGAGGGGGACTCAGAAAGCCTGGGAGGAGACACACTGGAAGGCCTGTCTGGGGAGTTATCAGGCTCTACTGGCTCATCTAGGCCTTCATCTTCCTTTTCATCATACTCTTCTTCTCCATCCCAAGCGCCCTCATAGAAAGCCTCTGGATCAATGTCAGAAGCGACTATGTCCAACTGAACCGAACCTCTGTGAACCGTTGCCAGTTAGGTCGGAACCAGGCAAAGTGACTGTACTACAGTGATCGCTTTTGCAATCTCCTCAGCGGTCGGACCATGGGAAGTTGGATCCAAACCAGCTGATTTACGTTTCCTTTTACTAGGAACTGATTCCGTAGCATCGGCTCTCCTTTTGCCCGAGCAGGTATCGCCCAGGTCAGTGGGCACCTCCTCAGGTTTGGTCACAACCAAACCGCGGTGGCCATCCGGGTCAGCGGACTTCTCGGCCTCCCTCTCCCTCAGCCTACTCAAACGTTTTTCCAGAGTGGTTTGGGAAAGTTTTTACAAATCTGGCAGTCTTCTTTGTGGTGGTCAAACCCCAGACAGTAAACACAGACGAGGTGAGGATTGGCCTTAGCAAAGGCCTTACACTCGGTACAGTGTTGAAATCCAGTGGGACCGGTTTTCTTTTTGGGTTTGTCAGACATGCCGAAATACTGAAACAGTTACTCTTACCAGCTTTTACGCCAGGCAACTAAAAACTGATCAGTTCCAAGCATGTCACAGGTCAGTTAAAAAAAAATCCAGAAAATCAGATTTTTTTTTAGGAACCAGTAAGTACCAGAAACCACAGCAATATTTTTGAATAAAACTCAAATAGAATGGGATTCGGTTTTAAACCAAACTGACCGGAGAAGAAACGAAGGCAAATACAATTTCCACAATAATACCAGAATCACAACAAACAACCTACTACTACCACTTACTGTTACTGAGACAGAGGTAAGAAGACCGAAAATAAAGAAGTGGTTAGATAAAACCGACCGATTTAAACTATACCGAACTGAAGTGCAGGAGGGACCTCCGGAGTGATTTCACAGTTAGGCGGAGTAAAACATCTGATGGTTACACTTCAGAGTGCTAGAGACAGAGGTTTGAAAACCCAGCTCGAGCTCAACATTCTATGCTTCTGCATAGAGTTAACTCTTTACTCTCTGGGACAGTTCAAGTGCTGGGGCTAACTGCATATAGTCAGAATACAGCAAGACTTCATGTTGTTTGAAAGAGACGTCAGTCATCAAGATGACCGACGGCTCAGGGCAGACAAACAGGATCCCTTCCTGCAGATGCTCTGGGACTAGCCACCACTGGAGGGCTTCCCACATCTTCTGGGTCACAAGTGACCAGCTAGTCGAAGTGACCTTTGTGCTGAGACCACTGGCTGGCCAGCTCCCAATGCAGGAAGCGCATACTCCAATGGGCACATTGGACCACACTGGTGCAGGCCACCATGTAACCCAGAAGGCGCAGGAAGTCCGAGGCAGGGTGCAATTGCCCAACCCAAAATGATTGGGCAAAGGATTAGAGAACCTCAGTCCTGTCCACCAGAATCCAGGCTCTGGCTCGGCAAGAGTCAAGCTCTGCCCCGATAAAGCTGATCACCTGTGAGGGCATGAGTTCCGACTTGGCCTCATTGACCAGGAGGCCAAGGGAGGTGCAGGTCTGGAGGGCCAGGTCCCTGGACCACTCCATCTCATGCCTGGAGGGGCCTGCGATCAGCCAGTTGACCAGGTAGGGGTACACCCAGACCCCTCCGTGCCTCAGGTAAGCTTCCACCACTGCCATGCATTTTGTGAAGATCCTGGCAGTCGAGGAGAGGCTGAATGGCATGGTTTGGAACTCGTAGAAGGTTCCCTATGCTCAAAAGCAGAGGAACCTTCAGTGGGACGGACGGATCGGGACATGAAAGAACGCGTCCTGAAGATGGTATGATCTGAGACAGAGTTACCATCCTGAAGGTTTGTGACCTGAGGAACTTGTTCAGGTTGTGCAGATCTATAACGGGGCATCAGTCCCCCGTCCACTTCGGCACCAGGAAGTACCTGCAGACACACCCTGGGTGTTCCGGAGGATCTGCTACTCTGACCATGACCTCTTTGTGGAGGAGCTGGGCTATGTCATCTCGAAGAGCCGACCAAATGTCTGCGGATACCAAGTCCTCTCATGGGGCATGGGCTCGGCTTGGAGGGTACTGCTCAAATTCCAGAGGCAGACGCTGACCGACCACTTCTAGAACCCATGTGTCGGTGGTGACAGTGGACCAGGCAGAAAGGAAGTGGTAGAGTCGTCCTCCCCCAACAGGAGGACCCAGGGGAGGCATGACGGGTATGAGGGTGGCACCCCCTTCCTATCACAAAGCAGGCTTGGAGGAGGAGGACCCGGCTGAGGCACTGCTGGGCCCCTTCCCTCTGGGCTTATGAACCACTGAGGCCACTGACTTGGGCTGGGGTCACCAGGACTAAGCCTGCTGGCCAGCCTGATGCTGGGCTGGTTTTGCCGCAGGAGTGGAGAACCGAAAGGGATTTTGCTTCTGTTGCCTGGAGCCCTTGGGATCCTTCTGTGCAGATGTTATGGAGTCCAAGGTGGCACTGGACTTCTCGATGCGCTGGAGGTGACCCTCCACACTGGACCCAAACAGGTCGGCAGCCAAGAAAGGAACATCCACCAGCTTGTGCTGAGTGTCTGCCATAAAAGGTTGAGATCCGCAGCCAAGCTCTACGGCACATGGCTACTGCAGTCACCACCGAGCAGGCACAGGAATCTCCCAGATCCAGAGCCGCCTGTAGCTTCTGCTTGGCCACAGCCTGGCCCTGATCTCAGACCTGTTTGACTGTGGTCTGGAGGTCCGCAGGCAGGTGAGGAATCATCTCATCCAAAGAGCCCAAGAGGGAGTGGGAGAAGTGTGCCATCAAGACAACCAAGCTCGCTAGATGGAGGCCGAGCGGAGAGGCAGAGCAACTCTAGTCGATAGTCCACCCCTTGACTCCTTGTCCAGCGGCTTAACAATGTCCTCGGTATTGCCCAACCGTCAAAACATGGCATTGGCCACCAGTCCTGACGCCAAGGTGTGCTCCATGAAACCTGAGAGGTACTGATGGGCACCACATACTTGCGGAAATCTGGGAAGAGGGCACAGAGTAGGACACGGGGCACTGCCAAAGCTCCAGGGTTGGGCCGACAATTGCCTTGGCCACTGGAAAAGCATCTGTCAAAGAGTCCCCTTTGTCCAGAATATTTGTAAGACGATAGCGACTCCACTTCTGAATGGGCTCCATCTTCAACCCTGTGGACTCGGAGATGAGGCGGAGGATGCCCATGAAGGAAGAAGGCCCTTCCTCCGACGACAGATCCCCCACGGACTCCTCGTTGACCAGACGGGGTTGCAGTGAGGAATCCTCAGACTCTGAGGAGCCCGTATAAAGCAGCCGACCGCCCGAGTCAGCTTGGAACCTCCGCGGGCAGTCAGGAGTGACGGTGACCAACAGCCGATGGTGAAGCCCCTTGGCCGGCTGAGACTCCTTGGTCGGAGCACCGGTCGACGGCTGCTTGGCCGGCAGCTCCACCATAATTGGCGGAGAGGCCAGCTTTGGCCAAACCAGAATGGTCTTGACCGGCTCCGCTGGGGGAGGGATGGTCTTGACTGACCCCACAGGGGGAGTCTGTGTTGGCCTTGGAGCTGCTCGACCCACTGGAGGAGGACCGAGACTTTGATCTCGGCCACTGGGGAGTCCAACGGGGGATCTTGGAAGGAGCCATGGGTGCCGGGGCTCCTTCTGGTCAGGGTCAGTGACCAAAGGGTTCTGGTCAGCGGACTGGCAGCCCCTTCTATGGTCACAGGCAGGATCGGAATCCTGAAGAGAGAGTTATTGGTCTCTTCGGATGAAAACCAGTCGACAGGGTCAAGAAAGATCTCGGCCCCATCATCGGCCGGTGTCTCAACTGACTGGTCTGACGGATCTTCGTGAAGCAAGAGACCAAGGCTGCAGTTTCCACCATTGTCAAAACCTGATAGCAGTGAGACTGAGAGCGCTTCCGATCCCACGAACGTCAACGATGAGTCTTCTCATTTTTCAACTCCTTCTCCTTTCGAGGTCTAGAGCTGTGTGCTTCTGAAGGACACCGACCCTTCATCGGGAGGAACTGGCACAGCTCCTTTAAGGAGCCCGTAAAAGTGTTGCCCAACTGAAGTGGCACACAGGCAGAAGCTGAAGTGGAGTGAGTGGTGGCCCGAGCCACCTCCTTCTTGAAGGCTGCAAGCTGTTCCAGCTGTTCAGCAGACCCTGCAGCCGTGGAGACCGCCCATCAGAGTCTTTAGATTTGACTGGCAGATGCTTCTTCTCCGGGCAGCCCAACTTGGGGTGGGCGAGACGGTCCTTGAAGACCATCGCGTGAAACAACCGACAGATATCATAGGCTTGGGTATCATATTCGTGGCCCAGGCAATATACGCACATGGCTTGGGGATCAGTACGCAACATCTGCCTGCATGGACACTGGTGAAATCTAGGCATGGATTTGTCATCTATCATGGTCGTGTAGCTTGAAGACAAACTGAAAAGGTTGTGAAAGCTTTTGAAGCAATCCAAGAGGATTAGAAAGCGTGAGGGCCTACAATGCGGGAGTGCAAAGGACGGAACCTGCTTCTTCAAGTGGATAGGAAGATGTGGCATCATGAGGTGGAACCGAGAAATATACCACCCCTGGTGGGTGGGTGGGAGGAGCCAGCTTGAAGACTTTCTGGTACTTCTTAAAAGGGAAAGGACTCTGCCAGATAGTGTGGATAGAACGACATATCCATGTCCCTAAAATAAATGTTTTTAGGTTGCTGTGGTGCCTAAATAGTTAACCCCCTGGGTTCCCTCTGGCTCCGCTGTCAGAGACTGTGGTACCAAGGTGAGAGGGAGGGGCTGTCTGCAGCAGCACATGTGCCGAGCTGCAGTGTGTTCCAGTCTGGAGTGTAAATGACAGTCCCAGTGGAGAGGACTGCCTTCCTCAATTTGCTGTCTGAAACCAGTTTTCTTTAAAACAAGAGAGAACTCCACCCTGTTAGTGATGTGGTGGTGGCCATTTCTACATGGTCCCTGTGGGAGATAAGACTGTTTCTTTATCATGTGTGTTAATGAGTACTGCACTGCATTCAACAAAGCAGCTGGTAAGAGTAATAGCAGTATGGGTCTGAGGGAAAAAAATGCAAAATGGAATCAAGGGACTGCTCCTAGCTGGAGCTATTCCAGAAAACAGGTATAGGAAATCTCGAATATTCTTCTATGGGTGACTTCAAGTGGAGGGAACCCAGTGGCTTCTCTGTGCCTGTCCCCAGAGCAGACTGAGGACCCTGGTTCAACGGGAATAATATGCTGCTATTTGCAGATCTATGGAGTGTAGGTTGGTGGATGGGTGGTCTCCTCCAGAGTGCCCCTTAGAATCGGGCTCAAAGTGGGGTCACTCAGAGTGCAGGCTGCCCCTGTGCCAGGCAATATACTCCGTGTCTGTTGAACAGCACACCTGTCGAAAAATATAATCGGTTTAACTATATCTCTAGAGTACCCGTGTGCGTCTTGCCAAGTGTGGGAGCTTTTACCCTACCTCAAAAAGGGAAGCAGTACTGGGGCAAAGCCTCACATATGCCCAGAGTGTGCACCTATAGCAGGACTGTTTGAAATGACGACAAACTGCATTTGTCTGTTTGGAGAATGCCCCCGCAGTTCTTGCTGGGACCGACATTATTCGAAGTGAAGGTGTGGTAACAGCAATAAAGGCACAACTACTTGATTCAATATTTTGCGTAGACATTATTGTGTACCTGTGTGTGTTCATGGGTCACCCCATGTGGTCCTGTGTACTCACTGCCACTGCGTCCTTGAGGCCTGGTTTATGCAAAATATAAATGTTAATGGTTTGCTCCTCGCCCTGAGAGCCAATGTGATCACTGGAATCCCTTAAACGGGGGTTACAGCAGCCACTTGTTACATCCCTATTTTCAGAAATGATATTAACACTGTACCCCAAATGATACTTCTTTAACTGTACTTGAATATATGCTGATATGAGATTTCTTCCTTGTATTTTCATTTATACCCAGCATTCTGTACAAATTTCATGTATTCAGTGAAATTACATGGAGTAGAGATGCTACTGGGTCACTGCCCTCCAACTCACTCCTAAAAGGATATCCAAAATTTCTAAAATCTCAGTGTTTGCAAGAATAGCTCCCACTAACTTAAAGGGGAAACCGTCAGCAATAAGAGCCTCACACCCAAGTGTGAGGCTGATTCCAAATTTTACTTTGTGTAAAAAACTCTTTTTTTTATTATTTTTTTTATTTACTGTTTTCTGCAGTATAGTAGAATGTATTAGGCTAATTTTGCTGACTTCTTGGATTCCATTTCCTGTAACCAGAAATACCAGAATCCCCTGTAACTGACATCAGAGGAGGACTGCAGAGCTGGCAGATTCAAAGCTCGAAGTATATATGTTAAAGATTTTTTTTTTCCAACTTTATTTCCCTCCCGTCACCGCTGACTGGGGACCCTTCAGTCGACCTAACTGTTCCCCTCCTACCTGAAATCCTCCCAGCTGTACCCTGGTTCTCAGTACACTCGCGACATGCTTCATGGAGCAATCCCTCCGGAATCCAACCCCCCGGAGTGGGGCTGCCTTCTGCTCCTCAGCGCTTTCTTCCGGTGCTTCCACAGATGGAGGTGACGCAGAGACCAGGTCCACAGTGGGCAGGATCCAGTGCTGGAGGTGGGGGCAGGTGATGTCTACTCCCCATCCAATGGGTGTTTTCAGTGTTCTTAGAGAGCTCCCCCCTAGGAGCCTGGACATGCAATGATGTCCAGTGCGGCCGGCCGCTCTCCCGCACCCAGCCCGCGGATGTCTGCCGAGGCTCCTCCCCTTGTGTCAGCGTGATCCCCCAGACTGTAGTGCTCTGAGCCTCCGCTGGGAGTCGCTCACGCTGGGGAATCATCCACCCACCCTCCCCAGGAGAGGACAGCAGTCCTCTGGGCGCGTAATCCTCTCCCTCCCCAATGACCCCGAGCTCACTCCTGAACCCGGGTCGCCGGCATGGCGCAAGGTGTGGCATCCAGCGCCTCAACCCTCAGCGCCACTGGGCCCATGTTAAAGATTTTGTAAGTTAAAATGAGATGTTTGCTGGTCCTGCTGGTCTCATTGTGCTCGCGGGGCTTAGCACAGTCCTCTGTGGCTATATCTAGCCCCAGAATAACAACAGACCAACAAACAGAAGATTACAGCTTATCAAAAACTATTACATTCACTGTAGGCTATTGAATCTCCCACTGCTGCAGTTCTTCTCTGATGTCAGCTGGAAAGGAGTCTGGCATTTCTGGTTACAAGGAAATGTCAGCTTACAAGTCAATGAAATTAGCCTGACACAATCTGCTACACTGCAGTAATCATCAGGTAAAAAAAAAAAAAAAAAGGTGTTTTGCGCACAAAGAGGTAATTCGGATCAGCCTCATGCTTGGGTGTGAGGCTCTTATTGCTGTCAGTTTCCCTTTAAGTTGTTGCTGACACAGTAGCCGTTTACACAGCAGCAGCTTATCAAAAGACTCTGCTGTTTTCCCGCTGTGCTGTAACTTGATCCCACAGTTTCTCTGTTTACACTCCCGAACCTGATGTACCATAGATCATGCAGAGAGAAGTGTCCCTGGACATGGGGTCAGAGTTCCCAAAAATGACATCTTCAGCCGATAGATAGAGAATCGCAGCAGATCGAACGCATCAGTCATTTACACCGTGGGGTAATGCGCTTGATCCAGTACATGTCCCCACTTTTCTGTCAGTTTAAAATCTGGAGCGGTACCGCACTTAGGGCGATGTGGTAAGTGTCCACAAAGGCCGTCTTTGCAGCACATCAACTGGAGTGCAAGAGTCGATGCACTGCAAAGACGGTGGTGTAAACGTGGCTAGTGACTCAGTCTTGTCTGACAGTTTTAAAAGCCTTTCTTTGATACAGTATGTGCCAAAGAATAGGGTATGGTTGAAATCCAGACTGCTGGATCGGACCCCAGATGGTAAAAACTGAACTGGCTGGTCTGGCCAGACTGGGCACAACTTGCAAATTCCCACTATTCAGCTGGACCAGTCAGTCCATTTTTTTACCATTTTGGTCCATCCATTCTGGCGGGACCAGATTTCATCTAAAGTGAGGGTATGGGTAAGGGTGAGGGTATGGGTGAAATCTGGACCACCAGATTTGGACCAGATCAAAACAGTAAAAGATCCAGTCTTGTTCCACTGGTCTGGATTTCACCCATGCCCTCACCCTTGATGAAATCAAGACCAGCTGGAACGGATGGCCCAAAGCAGTAAAAAACGGACAGACTTCTCCAGACGGAATAGCGAGACCATGCAAGTTGCTCCCAGTCCAGCTAGTCCAGCCAGAGCAGCCAATCCATTTTTAATGTTCTGGGTTCAGTTTGCCCGTGTATATTTTACCAGATCCCCACAGAGTACTCACAAGTCTCATTCCACAGGGTTGCCTTTGCTCCTGGCATGGGATTTTGTAGGGAACAGCCACTGCTACTCGTAGCTCTCTACTGCTATGCATTTTGCATAGTGCTACTATTTTTGCACCTAAATTTACCCTTGCTCTGTGAAATTTTACTGAAGTTCTTCAAAATGATAGAGCTACTTCTGGACATACCAACTACTAAAATGTAAACTAACCGGACAGAAACAGTCCTTAAAAAGAAACATACGGTACCCACTACTCTAAAAATGTGCTATAGAAACATAGAATTTGACAGCAGATAAGGACCACTTGGCCCACCCAGTCTGCCCATTTCCCTACCTGATGGATAAGCTGCAGATTCTAGTTAATCAACAGCTAACTTCCTCCTGCCCCCACTAGAATTGCCTTATGCCCGTCCCATGCATTCTTGAATTCTCCCACTGTTCCTGACTCCACAACCTCCTCAGGAAGGCTGTTACATGCAACCACAACTCTCTCTGTGAAAAAATACATTCTAACATTACCTCTGAGCCGCCCCCCCATCTTCAAATTGTGCCCCCTTGTTCTTGCACATCTCTTCTTCTGAAAGATACAACCCTCTTGTACCTTGTTAATTCCCTTGAGATACTTGAAAGTTTCTATCATGTCCCCTCTCCCTCCTTTCCTCAAGGGTATACATATTAAGCTGCTTTAGTCTCTCCTCATATGTCTTCTGGTGCAGACCTTGCACCATTTTGGTTGCCCTCCTCTGAACAGCCTCCACTCTGTCTATGTCTTTGCGGAGGTGGGGTCTCCAGAATTGCACGCAGTACTCCAGATGGGGTCTCACTAACTGTCTGTAGAGAGGGATAACAACTTCCTGTTTTCTACTGTTGATGCCTCTCCCTATGCATCCCAGTATCCCCCAGCCCTCCTTACTGCCTTCTCACATTGCTTGCCCACCTTTAGGTCATCTGATATAATTACTCCTAGGCCTCTTTCGATTTTTGTTGTTGTTATTAACTCACCTCCAACTGTGCACTCTTCCCCTGGGTTTTTGTCTCCCAGATGCACTACCTTACACTTCTTTGCATTGAATCTAAGCTGCCACGTATTTGACCATTCCTCCAACCTTGCCAAGTCCCTTTTCATTCTTTCCACCCCACCTTGTGTATCAACCCTGTTGGAGATCGTTGTGTTATCTGCAAAGAGGCATACCTTTCCTTCCAGGTGCTCTCCAATGTCACTTATAAAGATATTAAAGAGGACCGGTCCCCTACCGAACCCTGCGATACCCCACTAGTTACCCTCCTTTCTTCACTGTGGACTCAGTTTACTATTACCTTTTGCATCCTGTTGTCCAGCCAGTTTTTTATAAAGGCTACCACCTTGGGACCCACTCCAAGGCTGGCCAACTTTTATATTAATCTTTTGTGTGAGACTGTGTGGAATGCCTTGCTAAAATCTAGGTAGGCCATATCCACAGCCCCTCCCTGGTCTACTACTTTGATCACCCAGTCAAAGAAATCTATTAGGTTCGTCTGACATGATCTTCCTGCTGTGAAACCATGCTGCCTTGGGTCCTGTGCCCCACTGGCCTCTAGGTACTCAACAGTTCTTTTCTTCAGAAGTAATTCCATCATTTTCCCTACCACTGAAGTCAAACTAACTGGTCTGTAGTTTCCTGCCTCTGCTCTGCTCCCACTTTTGCGAAATGGAATCACATTTGCCTTCCTCCAGTCCTCAGGTACCACTCCATCCTCCCATGATTTGTTAAAGAGAGTAGTCAGTGGTGTTATTAGTTCTACCCTTAGTTCTTTTAGTATTCTTGGGTGAATCCCATCAGGTCCCATTGCTTTATCCACCCTTAGTTTCAACAGTTCTTTCAAAACCCTTTCTTCTGTGAATGGACTGGTATTGACACCCCTATTTAGAGTTTCTCCCTTGTTTGGTTTAGGCACCTCCCCCTCCTCATCTGTTGTGAATACTGAGCAGAAATATTCGTTCAGTATCCCTGCTTTTTCGCTGTCACCCTCTGCCCACATTCCCTCCCCTTTGGTAAGTCTCTGTATCCCTCCCTTGGTCTTTCTTCGCTCCCTAATGTACCTATAAAAAGTTTTATCCCCCTTCTCAACAGAGTTGACTATCTTTTCCTCAGTTTGTGCCTTTGCTATTCTGACTGCCTTCCCGGCCTCCTTCTGCTGTAACTGATAAAGTTCTCTTTCCTGCTCCTTCTGCGTTTCCTTATATTTCCTGAATGCTATCCTTTTCTCCTTAACCATCTCTGCCACCTCTTTTGAGAACCATAGTGTTTTTTTCCTTTGTTTTGTTTTATTGATTTGCTTCACACAAAGGCTCGTTGCTCTCATGATATGGTTTTGATTATTCTCCATTGTTCCTCCACCCCTCCTTCTTGCCTATTTGCTAGTGCTTTTCTAAGGCACTCTCTCATTTTCCCAAAGTCAGCCTTCCTAAAGTCCAATACTCTTGTTTTGTATGGCTTGACTCTATGGCTGTGTTTATTGTGAACCACACCTGTTTGGTGGTCACTTGTTCCCAGATGGCTACCCACTTCTAAATCTGAGATCCTTTCTCCTTCCCCATTTGAGTACCAGGTCTAAGATTGCTCCCTCCAGTGGGTTCCAACACTAGCTGTCTGGGCGCTGCCCCTGTGGGCATCAAGAATAACCCTGCTTTGGATGTGCCTGCAGCAAAGGTACTCCAGTTAACATCTGGCATATTCAGGTCCCCATCAACAATATCTCCCCTTTTCCTGCCATTTTAAGGATGCCTTCTATCATTTCCTTGTCCATTTCCTCCCACTGAGATGGGGGTCTGTACACAACCCCCATGTGGATTGTGGTGCCATTTCCTGCCTCCAGGGTGACCCATAGTGACTCATCAACTTCCTGTTTACTCTTTAGTTCTGTTGCTTTAATCCCCTCCCTTATATGGAGAGCTACTCCTCCTCCTCTTTTACCCACCCTGTCCCTCCTGTAGACTGTGTATCCTGGAATGTTGACTTCCCACTCATGGTTCTCTGTGTACCATGTTTCAGTGACTGCCACAATATCCAGGCATCCCTCTTCCATTAAGGTCACTAGTTCAGGGAGCTCGTTGCACAGACTACGGGCATTGGTATTCATCACCTTCCATTTATTTTTTATGGCCTTACCCTTTTTAGCCCCATCCCTGTCCTTAACACGTTTTTCTGCATTTATCCTTGTCCTGCTCCCTACTGACTCCTCTGCCTTGGAGTTTACCTCTATAACTACTGCGCTTTGTGGGGGGAGGCTGGTATTTCCCTGCTCCTTTTCAGTGCCTCCCCCCTTGGCTAGTTTAAATGCTTGCCAATGAAGCATTTAAACCTGTCACCTAGGATCCTGGATCCTCTCGGCAGATGCAGACCATCGCGCCTGTATAAGCCTGTATCCATTCAGGTGTCTCCCCAGTCCCCAGTGAAGCCAAAACCTGAGCTCCACACCAGTTTTCAACCATTCATTGAATCCCATGGTGCGGAACACCCTAGCATCATCTTTGCCAAAGACAGGCAGCACCTCCGAGAAGGTTACCGTACATGCTACTTGTCTAAGGCCCCTTCCCAACTCCACAAACTCCTCTTGCACCGCTCTGATCCCATTTACAGCCAGGTCATTTGTCCCTAGATGGACAATGACATCCAGCTCCCTCCCTCGTGCAGCTGCTCCCGCGATCCTGAGGATTCGCTTCCTGTCCCTCAAAGCCATGGCGCCAGACAGGCACCCTACCTCCCTCTCCCCTTCTTCCCCCACGTCTACCCCCCCAATGATTAAGTCCCCCACCAGGAGTTGTTTCCTTCCCCTGTGGGGTCTCGTGCCACCCTCCTGTGGGTCTCCTTTGTGGAGGTTCCCAGCATCCTCCTTGGTCTCCACTGCAGGTGGCTCCATAGAGGAACCACTCTTTGCCAGAACAGCATATGAACTGTGGAAAGCTACAACTGGATATGCATTCTGATCTTTTGTTACACAGTTTAAAGGCCGGTGCTACACATTTTAATGCTGAAAGGTTAAGAGATATGCCACCACTTCACCTTCAGGCTAGAAAGTTCTTCTTCTAGATGAAATTGGGTTTGCAGAGAGATGCAGGCTACGCCTCTCTTTCTAGGGTTCTCTTCTGATCTGAACGATGCAGTTCTGCTGCAGATAGCCCCGCTCACCTTGATGCCAGTGTCTGTGACTGACAGGGGATCCAGATGGGGAGTCCCAGGATTAACGCTTAGGTGCCGAAGCAACCTATTTACTTATTTCCGGGAATCCACAAGGATCCTGAGGGTTATTACAACTGGTCCAGTTTTACAGATGGAATGGACTGCAGCACACAAAGGTCAAGAGTTTTACTTAAGGTCACTCAGTATGCCAGTGACTGCTGTGGGATTTGAACCTGGGATCTGCTGGTTCTTGGTTCAGTGTGATGTGCACCGTACTACACAGCATGATTCTCCCCTTCCTGGGGTGTCATATCCCTGCTGCTACTAGCGAGCATCACTACTGTGTGAGTATCACAGCGACAGCATCAAGTTAACTTGACAAGAGTTTAGCAAATGGTAGTGAAGACATCAGGGAGACAAGATCAGCAGAGGGCAGTAGTTCCTCATTTATTAAAATTATACACTCCTGCCTTTCCAAGCTTGCTGCAAGTTTGTCAGCCTATGTGCAATAAAATCCTGGGCCTCTAACGTCAGTGAATTTGGAATGTCACATCTTGGATGGAAGACAGACAGCTAGGTGGTTTCATGGTTACAGTGCCAAAATGTCACTGTGCCGGGGCTTGAAACTCATCTCAAGTAATAAGTGCAATAAGTTTCCCGTTCAGCGCAATCCATTGTAAACACACCTCCATGTCATAAAACCACCATGAACAATTTGATGCACAGCTGGCAGTCTTGGGCCAATAAGGTTGTGCACCGAATGAGTTCAGAACTTGACATAGCCTCTCTGTTGGGAAAGGTGGGCTCTCCAGAGCTTGAATGAGTTTGGTGATGTAGTGCGGGGAGCCCGTAACATCACATTTTGGGGAAGTCTGTGCTGAACTTGCACAGACTGTATCCAGCCCTTGGCATAAACAGAGAGCTTCAGTCTCCAGTGTGGTCAGTCCCTCACCTTTCACCAACACTAAATACATCACAATGTGGGGAAGCCTGCTCTCTACCTGCTCACATTGTACCTGGCCTGTGGATAAACAGAGGGCTTCAGTCTCCAGAGCAGTCAGTCACACGCCTTTTAATAGCAGTAAATACATCATAACTGCAGGAATCCTGCTCTGTTAAGACAGGAGTAAGAGTTCCACCACTGTCAAAACAAAAATGGACTACAAAATTCAATCTCTGATGATGCTATAAAAGGTGAAACCAATCGGAGGTTTGTGTGCCCCCTGCCAGCTTCTCCACAAGGGGTGACCACACTTAAGGATTTGATGGTGTGTGTTTTGGGGTTTTTTTGTTTTGTTTTGTTTTGTTTTGTTACACACAAATATATTTTTGAAACCCTGACTTCTGTAGTCCATTTTTTGTTTTGACAATGGTGGTACTCTTATTCCTGTCTTGCCAGTTCAGTTTTTTTGAGTAGCACATGAAGCAGTGGGAAGGTCTTTCCTGTTTCCGAATCCTGCTCTGTACCGGTGTACATTGTATCTGGCATGTGCATAAACAGACAGCTTCAATCAATCAAGCAATCAAAATGTTTATTTTGCCAGGCGGAACATCATTGAGACAAGCTCATTTACAAGATGGACCTGGGGCAAAACAATTGCCAACAGGGTTAAGACATAACCGGTTGAGGGAACGTACATAACAATTACATAGTAGTAATAATAACAACATAACAACATATAACCATCACATGTAGCAAGATACTTCCACGAGAACATAGCAATAGGTTCAACAAGAGGTGGTGCCATTTAAATACAATTGCATGAATACAGATACATGGGCGTAAGGTAATGAGCTAAAGTTTACACAGTAAACATCATTGAAGGAGTCATAGTAAGCAGGAGTGGCAGTTCCTCTAGCGTCAAAGTGCGAAGAAGATTGAGATGTAAGAGTCCTTTGATAAGTACTGTAGGCATGGCCTGGCAAGTGGGGTGGGAAGGGGAGGGGTATAAAGAGCGGGGAGGGAAGGTCAGCCGAGATAGGAGAGGGTTGGACATGATGGCCTAGGGAGGAAGGACTGTTCTAAGGGAGAAACACAACAGATGCCACAGGCAATGGCTGGGGTTTCAGTCCAATATTTGAAGCAAAGACAGATCATGATGTTAGGACTGTGATTTGGACAATGACAGAGGGGAGGACTCAAATGACGCCTCAGGTAATGGTTGAGGTTCAAGTCCAGAATTTAAAGCAATAACAAATCATGATGTTAAGACCTTGACTTGAAGCAATGACAGACCTCGGAGAAGGTCCTCAGGAACAAAGGATTTGAAGAAGGAGAACGTGACAGGGGAAGCGAGACTTAAGGTTTTCTGGATCTTATGCCAGAACGTAGGAAGAGTGAAGCTTATTGAAGCTCTACCAAAGTTTCAGTCTCCAGTGCTGAAGTCCCTCACCTTTCACCAACGCTAAATACTTCACAATGTGGGGAAGCCTGCTCTGTAGCTGTCCACATTGTATCTAGCCTGTGGATAAATAGACAGCTTCAGTCTCCAGTGCTGAAGTCCCGCACCTTTCACCAGCACTAAATACATCACAGTGTGGGGAAGCCTGCTCTGTAGCTGCCCACATTGTACCTGGCCTGTGGATAAAAGGAGGACTTCAGTCTCCAGTGCTGTTGATCACTCTCATTTGACCAACGCTAAATACATCAGTATAAGAAAGCCAGTACTGTACCTAGCCCTTAGAAGATGGGTTACAAAAGTCCTGATTGACTAAAAGCAGTCACAATGTGTAAGTTTATCAGGCAATAGAGTCCTCTTATAAAAACAAAGCTGTCACTGGCTCCTACACAAAGACTATGTTACATACAAAACTTGTTCTTTAAATGTTTTAAAATACTTTTTTTTTTTTTTTAAACTCTTGTTTCTAAGTTCAGTAAGTGCCTTGTGGGGTGTTAGAGATACCCACACTCCCAGATACCGTAAGGACCTCTGCCTGCATCATTGGGTCTCACTCCTCCCTGGGTGTGCAGCTATTCTCCAACACCACAAACCCTGTTGGATCATCACTTACACTTTACCTGTCCTGAGATGAACAGATGACTTTAAGCCTTGGAGTGTTGGGCTTTAGGCCTCGGTGTGGTTAATCTAAATTTATCAAACTGTGTGAAAGTCTGCACTGTGGCTGCCTGTTAAAGAACAGCAGACCAGGCAGCCCTCAAGGGAACACACTGGGATAGAAATACACATACTCGGTTTAAATAAAATAAACATCAGCTTGACTTCAGTAACTATTCAGATTAAAATAAAAGACACCTACAATCAGTCATGCCCAGTGGCCACCATAGTCTGAAACCCAATGAAAAGCTCTTTCTAACAAGGAATTGGGCTCTTCTGCAACTGGAAGCACTCCTGCGATACAGCTGAGAAAGTCTGTTCAGTATGAATACTATACTGCAGCCATTTGTAGAACACTGTGATGTAACTGAGGGACAAGCTGTGCCTCAGTACACAGAGTCAAACACAGCTTGTTCCTTGATGACATCACAATGTTCCACAAATGCCGGTAATGTGGTATTCATACTGAAATGACTCAGGCATCTGTATCTCTGGAGTGCTTCCAGCTACAGGTGAGCCTAATACCTCATTTGAAAGAGCTCCACGTGGGCTTTCAAACTATGTCAGGCACGGCACATGAATATTTCCCTTTAACAAGAATGGAATTAAATGAAAACAAACCCCAATCAGGTGCAAGTTTTTTCAGGCCAGTCACTTATAGGCTGGGAGGGGAGTTGCTAGCAGTCACAAAGGAAGAAAGAGACTTGGGCATCATCATCACTGATGACCTGAAATCATCCAAGCAGACCTCTAAAGCAGTAGGTAAGGCTAGGGGGGTGTTAGGGTGTATTAGTAGGGGTATCACAAGTCGTAAGAGGGAGGTAATAATCCTCTGTACAAGACATTGGTTAGGCCCCATCTGGAGTACTGTGTGCAGTATTGGAGGCCACACCTTCACAAGGACATTAACCAAATTGAGGCAGTCCAGAGAAGGGCAACAAAATGGTGCAGGGACTGCATCAGAAGACATATGAGGACAGATTAACGGAGCTCAATATGTATACCCTTGAGCAAAGGAGGGAGAGAGGTGATATGATCGAGACATTTAAACACCTTAAGGGCATAAACAAGGTGAAAGAGTCTAACATGTTTAAATATAAGAAAACAGCAGGACAAGAGGACACAGCATGAGATTAGAGGGAGGCCGATTAAGGGGAATGAGGAAATTCTTTTCACAGAAAGGGTGGTAGATGCATGGAATGGCTTACCACAAGAAGTGGTGGCTATGAATACAGTGCAGGGCTTCAAACAGGCGTGGGATAGGCATAAGGGAGCAATACAAATGACTATGAATAGATAGGTCACTGACATAGCAAAGGCCGATGACACATTTATAAGGTAGAAAAAGAAATGGGCAGACTGGATGGGCCTTGAGGTCCTTATCTGCCGTCAACTTCTATGTTTCTATGTAGTCTTTCTCTGCTGCACCCAGCAACCTTAGCTATTTAGCCTATCTCCTCACCCCTTTTTTGGAGGATCAGGAGAGCTTCATTAGCACTTCCCTTCTCCCTGACAGAAGAGCAACAGTACATGCTGGCATTGCATGCTTGCGGCCTTAAAGGGCCAGCATGAAAGTAAGTAGGGTTTGGTTTGAATACCCCTTTGGCCCCAGGGAAAAAAATATATATATCGGCACTGCTACGCCGGAAGCCTGCCCAGTGGCACATGTCAAAGGAAAATGTCTGAAAAGTCAGATACCATCAGCTGACCAGGGAATAGGCATTCAGCATGACAAGTAACCATTTAAGAGGGGCAAGATCAGTGACCAGCATAAGACTTCTCCCCTGCAGACAGTGCTGTAAGGCCACCACCCAGACATTCTTTTCCCAGTGTGGCATAACGCTGCACCTGGAGAAATAGTTTTCTAGATAAATATTGTATGGGATGAATCCAGTCCTCAGAGTCGTGGGAAAGGGCCACCCCCAAACTGACTGCCGAGGCGTCCACACAGGTAACGAAAGGGAGGGTGAAATCCAGACTTTGCATAATCATCCGTTCACACAACACTTTCTTAATGATCTCTCATCTGACTGGCAGTCTGACACATCTGGGGAACCAATGGATCTTATTTGGGGCAACCTTATCAGGTCAGTCAGTGGAGTAGTGAGGGTTGAAAATTCCATAAGAAACGGGAATAATGCCCTAAATTCCAAGAAAGGGCCTATCCTGCATCTTTATAGTTGGTACAGGACGGTCTGCTAGGACTTACTTTATCAATAACTGGGATGAGTGACTGTTCCCAACCATGCACACTAGGCCTTTTGTTTCCTTCTGTCCGAGAGTACAGTTTGAGGCATTGGCCATGAGACCTGCTTTCCTGGGCAAATAAATTAACACAACCACATCCCGCAGGTGGCAGTCCAAGTCACGACTAAATATGACGGTATCCCCTGTCCCAGCAACCTCATCCTATTTCACAGCTTTATAATGCTATTAGTCAGCCTTTTTGGGATAAGACTTCTCCAGTTACTTTTTATTGGGCCATTACCTTGGAAACTGATTGTCCTGCAGACTACTGGAGGAAAATATGGGTAGATGTTTATAAATATCTCAAGCAAGACCACTTATGTTTGTTGCAATTTAACATATTGCACAATTTATATTCACTCCAGTGAAGCTCCATCGGGTCGGGAAACCGGAGTGCTCTATTTGTCCCAAATGTAATGGTGAGAAGGGCATGTTGCTCCACACGTCGTGGCAATGTTCTTCAATTTGATCCTTTTGGGAGTCTGTTTGTAGGGGCTCATACCCTCTTTTGGGCCTCCAGGATGCTTTTACTCCTGAGGTGTGTGTCTTGGGAGACTATGGTCCACCCCTCTGAGGCCTCAAAGTGTATATATGGCTTTAACGGCGGCCATGGCTAAGTTACTTATTCTTCGCCACCGGTTAGAACCAGCCCCTCTCTCTAGATCTGAATGGGTGACTGAAATGTTGCATGCCCTAAATGCGGAGAAATCCATTACATGTTTTGCCAGACCTTTTCATATTTACAAATCTCACTGGGATATCCTTCATACATTACTTCTGGCTTATCAATAGCCGTGATTTCGTGCAGTCGATAACCTTCTAGGAAAAGTATCTTTTTTTTTCTCTGGACATCTTTCGAAGTTTGTCTTTTTCAGGGGGGCCCTTTCTTTTTCTTTTACTTTTTTGCCTTTTCTCTGTTAGACTAAGCCCTGCATGGCCATAGGGGTAGGGGGTTGGGAGGGGGCATTGGGGTATTTTTTTCTTTTCTGTTCCTGTTTGTGATTTTCTTTATTGATAAAGTTCATGTTACTGCTGTATTTTTCGTTTGCATTTCCTTATTATTATTGTTGAAGTTATTCTTGTTCTTACTGCATTTAAACTGTTCAATAAAATTCACTTAATTGCAAAAAAAAAAAAAAAGTAATTATACCATCTAGGTACACTGCCACATACAGCCAATGAGGGTGGAGGATGCAGACTATCCTCTGCTGGAATGTGGGTATGGTAGACTGATACAGTCTAAACAGGGTGACAAAGGCTGTATTCTCTTAGGACTCAGGTGTTAACAGGATTTGCCAAAACCCCTTCATAAAGTCCAGGATACTGATGTATCAGGCCTTTCCCAGTCAGTCCAAAAGTTTTTTTACGCTTGGTATTGAATATGTGTAAACAGTAGGCACAGCACTGACTTTCCTGAAGTATATACAAAATCAAGTGGAACGGTCCAGTTTTGGGACAAACAATGGGGCTGGACCTTTCACTCTGGGATTCCTCAGTGATCCCCCATCTCCAACATAGAAACATAGCAGTTGGCAGCAGAAAAAAGGCCAACTGCAGACTAGTGTAATTGTTAAATTAACAAGTCCTGATGCCCAGAGCAAAAACCAAAAAACTTGAAGTCGACCCCTGACTTGGATGTGTTCCATACTCAAACTGGGTATAGTCAATGACGTGCGATCTGAGTGGTGAACACAAAAAAAACTGAAGACTTTCCTTCCACCACAACAATCATATTTTACTATGACTGCTGGCAACTGTCTATGTGTTGGGAGGGGGGTCTCCAAAGTGATCATACTTACACCAGAGGGCCAGTATCTCCCTTGAGCTTCATATAATCAAAGATCCTATTCACCACCCCTTCCAATAAAAAAAGTGAACCCGACTTTTATGTGTTCCATACTCAAACTGGGTATAGTCAAGTGTAACCCCCCTACAAATGGGGGTTCCCGAAAAGTCTTCTTTGAGCTTGCCTAAATGCTCACTGCCAGGTTGGTGTCCTGCATTTTAGCAGTTTAAATGTGATTGCCAGAGAGTGCCTGTATAGCCTCTGTGTACTGTCTCTTTAAGAGCCGCCTGGACTGCAGTCATAAGTAATCTGAGAGGGAGCTATGTTGAAAGATGAAACTATTTGCTGAAAATCATTTAGAGTGATAATGATAATGTAGTTTGTCTAACCTACCTTCTTTGTAGCAAGGACTGTTTTGTTTGTCTCCACTATCTTGGTCCTGGACTGCTGAATTGGACCAATCAGTCCGGAGGGACCTAAAATGGAGCCGGACTACAGGAGCTGTCTGGAGTGAAAATCTGTAGGAATTATAGTTTTGGGTTTTTGGCACCTTCTTGCAACTGAAGGGGGAGCTCTTGTTGTGACTGACAGGCAGATCGGCCAACCGAATCTTTTCGATCTTGGGGAAATCCTAGACTGCTTGCAATTTTCAGTTAGTTCTGAGCTGGAAAGTGAAATGAGAAGAGCTCAAGTGATTTTTGAACAGCAATCCTAAGTGAATTGGCATGGGAGAACTGTGAAAGGGCTCAGTATTGGCCTGCATGTCTGCCTGCTGCCCCTGAGAGGGAGTAAAGAGAATTATTTCACACTAAATCAGAGTTTTCGAGAACGAAGTAAGCCACTGATTTTCAACCAGCCTCATACCTGAAAAAGACCGAAGATTTTGCTGAATGCGGACGGCCTGTCAGGATTTCCAGCTGGTTTTGAATCCTCGTTTGTGCAGAGACTTTGCGATCGTGACCGGAGAGAGGTTTGCCTGGTACAGTAGAATTTCCTTACATGTAACTGTGCTGTGTATTGAAAGTAGGTCGTGATTTGGCCCCCCACTGTGTGAACTGTATTCTGACTGTATCCGAATTTGTCTCCATTTGGCCGGGGACTTGCCACACTGGCCCAGCCAGACCGCCCACTGCACAGAGAAAGCCATCGACAAGAGACCTGCCTGGGGATCAGCCCCCTGCTCCACGCTTGAACAGGAATGATGCCTCGGCGAATCGTGTGGGCCCTGCTTCTCCTGGCACTCCAGATTAACCACCTGCTGTCTCAATTTTCATCCAGCCTGTGTCCAGTCTTGGGTATCGTGAGTAATCATCAGGGTAGCTCCCTGCAACAACAGCTTAATCTGAGTATGTCATTGATTGTCTTGTTGTTTCTTTTCCTTTACGAACTGAGACCTCTGGCTCCAGATTACAAACAGTGTGTACTGTGCATGTTGTGTTTTCCATCACAGGGCCCCAGCCAGCTGCTACGCTGGCCAACCCGGGGCAACGGTCCTGGCTAGCCCATCTCTTCTCCACCTGGGTACCTAGAGGTGTGACTGTGTAGGGGGACTCAAAGCACGTACATAACTGCTTGATTGATATAACCTTTAAGCTAATTAACCGGATTTCACCCCTCCCTTGTTCAAGTCCCCTGAATAAATCAGATCTAACATTTTCTGCATGTAATCTGACTGTGGTTCCAGTTTGTGCTCAAAGCACTGTACTGTTGCTATTTGCTGTGCATAACCTTGTTTTACAGGGGGTCCCCAGGGTCGAGCCAGAGGAACCAGCCCTGGTGGTAAGTGCAAACAGTGTGGGTACGTGTGTGGTGTACCAGGGGTATTGTGAAAGTGATTACTGTACAGTGTTCAGGCCACTAGAGGGGAAAGAAGAGGGTTACAGTGTCCCGGAGGGCTGTACCCAGGTTAGCTTGACCACTACCAACCCCGACCTCCGGGTGGAGGCACTCTTTTCAGAACTCAGGCACCATAACCTGCTACTAGCCAAGTAGGCAGGGGTAGTAACCCTTGGAATAGCGCCACCTAGGGGTTACATAAGGACATGCAATCTAAATGATGAACACAAGGGAACTGAAGACTTACTTTCCACCACCATAATCCTATGTTACCATGACTCTTGGCAACTGTCTGTGTGTTGGGAGGGCGTCTCCAAAGTAATCATACTTACACCAGAGGGCCAGTATCTCCCTTGAGTTCCATATAATCAAAGGTTCCATTCACCACCCCTTCCACCTCATCCATGTATGCCTTCCAGTCGATCTCGGTGTCTGGAAAGAAAAAGTTGTAACATGAACTAAGGCTGTGGGATATCGTGCTGGCCAGATACAGTAAAGCACAAAATACAATTTAAAGGAGAATTACTGTCAACATTTACAAAAAATATGTTGTGCAAAGTGTTCTGATTTGTGTGCGTAGTCCTACTGAGTTCATTCTTTTGTCTGCTGTTTGGATTTTTTTTTTTTTTTTTAACTAAATTTGTGTAATCCCCCCTACGAGTGGGGCTTACCTTGCCACCTCCCACTTGACTGTGCCACCAGTCCCAGTCCGGTTGTGGCCCCCACTTGTGTTCCTGCTGGCCCCAAGCTCTAGGAATTAAAAGTGGACCGGTGGAGTGAAGAAGAAAAGTGAAGCCACCAGGTTGGTGGTTTTGCCAATTGCAGCACGGCTCATAGTATGTGAGCTGCTGCAGTCGGTGCTCTCTCTCCCCCTCTCTGTAAGAGTGCTGCGGTGCTCAGACGTGAAAGTCGCTCCGGTGGCGTCTGCAGCCCTCTGTTGTGTGCTCCAGCCCCTTATGGGCATAAATAATAGTGAGGGGGTCAGGAGGCACTTGGGGGGCATACAAAATAAAATGTTTTTAAAGCGCTCTTGAGCACTACTGTTAAAAGGGAGTGCTGTGGCGCTTATTGTGAAAGCCGCTCCTGTGGTGTGTGGGCAGCTCCACTGCGTGTACTCCAACCCCCGGCAGTCTAGCAGCAGTATGGGGGAAGGGGTTCAGAGACACACCGGTAAGAAAAAATAAAGAAACACTTTGTCAGAGTGCTTTTAAGCACTGTACATTTAAAAGGGGTGCATATAAGTTAAGAGCAGCCAAGGCTGCTTAATGAATATTAACGAGCACCACGGCATGCTGCCTAGGGGGATAGTGCTATGGAGGTAGTGATGGGCAAACAATGCCCTGTATTGAGCCCACTCTGCAGTTGGATAATAGAGCAGAGGGGCAGCTACACAGTATGGGGGAAAATAAATGTAAAACCTTACAGTTTGCCTGCAAGATAATGCAAAAAAGGGACATGGTGTGAACTGTTTTGTCAGCTGCCATGTTTGCCCCCTTTGACCCTGCCAACAGCCAATGAGGAATCTAGGAGCCAGAGGAGCTGCAGAGATGGCTTCTGGGAAAAGGGTGGTGGTGCCCAAACAGCCAGCCAACGGGACGTCGAGTGAGCCTCATGAATATTACTTTTACAGATGGAAAGTGATGTCAGCCAATCGTAGGCTGCCATGTTCCTCTGAAGCCTGTTCTCGCCAATCAGAAGTGGCCCTGAGACCTTGAATCCAGTGGAGAGAGAGAGGCTGTAAGTCAGTTTGGCTGGAGCCCCTCCTGAGGGAGGTGGCTTCTGCCCCCTTGCTCCATGATATTGTGTGGAGAAATAAAGAAGACCTGTCTAGGGGCTTGAGTTTTCTTGATGGAAAGGAAACTGACCGGGATGTCTGAAGAAGTCTGGAGGCCTTCTTGGGTGCCTGCATGGTCAAACAGCCAAGGGAAGCCTGCCTGATGTCCTGCTTGGGGGCTTGTGGAGCCATGGTTAGCCAAGAGGAGCTGCTGGGTGTGTTCCTGTAGATGGAAAGTTAAGTGAAGAGATGTCCCCAGACTTCTACCCAGCGAAGTTAGGAGATGCACTCTTCTGTTTGAGTCTGCACCTGTACAGTGAGATTTTGTTCTTCTGGAAAGCCAAAGAAGGTGAAATCTCTATTTTTGCCTCAACTTTATTTATTTATTTATTTATTTTTACTTTTTATTTATAAATTTTATAATATTACAGCACATACTATAGCAAACAAAATAAGTGAAGTGAGGTACGCAGACCTCCACGGCACATGTACAGCTAGCTAGTACTTAAAAAACAGGTACATATGGGAGTCCTATAAGTCCAAGCAGTGTGAAAGCTGCCAAATATTGATCAACAGGAGTAAAGTCCGAGCTGAGTAGCCTATAAAACAGTGCCACTCTCAATCAATCAGTCACTTTATTTAACCAGGCATAAACACCATTGAGCAAGCTCATTTTCAAGGTGGTCCTGGGCATTAATACCATACAGTACACTTCATAAGATTACAATTACGGTGGACAACGGTGCAAAAAAAAAAACACTGTGAAGGTGTCAGTCAATATGGGCCTATACATACCGGTCAACATAATTAACATGCAAAGGTACATAATGATAAGCTTTACTGAAATGAGAAGAGACAACAATCCCATATAGCCTCCGCTAAGTAAGAGCTCATACCTAAATGATAAAAAATAAGGAGGTATTAAGGAATAGGGTAGAAACTGGAGTGAAAGAGTAGGCAGCCAAAAGGGAGGCCAGAATAGGTAAAAGGTAGAGAACAGGCAGGGCCATCTTGGATTGAGGGAACTAGGCTTGTAGGTCCTAGGTTTCTGTTGTTAGGAATGTGGGGTGGACGAGATACTTAGGCGTATGGTTTGAGAGTGGCACCCAGGGCTTAGGAGTCATCGGCGTCTGAAACAGTTGCAGGATTCCTTCAGATAATCCGTTAATAGAGCTTTGAATGTGAAAATGCTTGGAAGTGAGGATAATTTTAATGAATCTTGCATAGTGTTCCAAAGTGATGGAAGTGAGAAGTTGATTGCTGCTGAGCCAAGGGTAGTTTTCACTCTAGGAATCTGGAAGCAGATTAAGGAGAAGTGTCTCAGGCCATAGGAACCTTTAGCCCGTTTGAAGATGTTCGAGATGTATGCAGGGAGGTCATCAGATAATGCTCTAAACAACCAGAGGAGAGCATTCCTTTTTCTTCTAGTTGAGAGTGAGGTCCATCCCGAAACCTGGTATAGACGACAGTGATGTGTACTACGGGGTAGATTTAAGAAAAATCTTAAAGCCCGGTGGTAAAGGGTGTCCAGTTTGTTTAGCATCGTTGATGGGCAATGACTGTAAAGGAAGTCAGCGTAGTCCAGTATAGGTAGGAATGTAGTTTGTACTAGTCTCATCTGGCTTCTAACGTGAGTAGGTGCTTAATGCGATAGAATAAACCTAATCGCTGTCTTAGTTTCTTCAAGGTTTCATTTAAGTGGCACAGAAAGTTGAGCTTGTTATCCAGCCAGAACCCTAGGTATTTAAAAGGTATCAACTACTTCAAGGGGTTCATCTAAGAGTGTTCGGATCTGTGTGATATGTGGACATCCGGAAGTAGACTTTGGTGAGAGAATCATTGCTTTAGTCTTTTTGGCGTTGAGGAGGAGCTTATGAGTGAGAAGGTTGTATTGGAGGGTGACAAAGTTTTTCTGTAAGTACTCATGGGCCAGATCCATGGATGAATTTGTGGTATAGAGTACAGTATCATCTGCAAATAAGTGCACATTTGCTGTGCCCAGCTGAGAGTCCAGATTATTGATGTATATTGCAAAGAGGATAGGGCCCAGGATGGAGCCTTGTGGGACTCTTCGTAACAAGGATTTTTGTGGGGACAGATCTCCTATGGCTTTGACTTGTTGTAACCTATTGGTTAGGTAGCTGGTGAACCATTTAATGGCAGAACTATTAAGTCCGATGTTACTCAGTGCAGTAAGCAAGATGGTATGATCCACAGTATCGGAGGCCTTACTTAGATCAAGGAAGAGGGCAAATACATGCTTCTTAGAGTCCAAGGCCATTTGTCAGTCTGTAGTTACTTTGGCAAGAGCAGATACTGTACTGTGTTTGGCTCTGAAGCCGAACTGAGCCGGGTTTAGCAACTTTTGTGAATCCAAATGTTCTTTAAGTTGGATGTTGACAATTTTTTCAAGTAATTTAGAGAGGACGGATAGTACAGAAATAGGCCGGTAATTGTTCAGATCACTCGGATCCCCAATCTTGAATAATGGTAGGATGTGGGCAGTTTTCCACAAGACAGGTAGCTCACCTTGAATCAGAGAGGTGTTGAATAAGTGTGTAATGGGGGCGGTCAGATAGGTATGGCCAAGTTTTAGGAAGTAAGGTTCAATATTATCTGCACCTGCACTCTTTTTTGTATCCAGAGAAAGGAGGAGGTCCTCCACTTGCTTGAACGTAATTGTGAGGAAGCTGAAGGGGGGTGGGATGCGGTTGGTTATGGTTGTGATTATCAGTGAAGCCAACAGTGTAGTCTCTTGCCGGGCTAAGTTTGCTGATAGGTGAGGTGTCAAAGGCAAGCCCTGCAGTGGCAAAGTGATCATTAAGCTTCTCTAGTATATCAGCTTTGTCCATATAGGTGGTACCATCAGACACAATTTTGTTTGGAAGGGGTGTTGCAGTGGACTGACCTTCGACTTCTTTGAGGATGTTCCAAAATTTGGCAGAGTTGTTTTTATTGTCTTCTAGTTCTTTTTGGAAGTACCTAGCTTTTTCTGACCTAATTAGCTTGGTACAAGCATTCCTAGTGGTACAGAATGCTAACCAATCAGCCTCCAGGTGGGATTTCCTCACTTTTTTCCACTAGTAGTCCATATCCCTAAGTGCTTTCTTCAGGATGGGAGAGAACCATCCAGGAGTTTTATTTTTTTATTTGATCAGTCTTAGTGGGGGTGTGTTTGTCTATTAGCCCCAGTAAGAGGCTGTGAAAGATGTTAAATGCCTCGTTAAAGGTGGGGGCTAGATAGAAATCCTGCCAACGAATGTTGCTTAGATCTTTCAGGAAAGTGTACTGGCAGAACTTTTTCAGGCATCTTTTCAGTTTGAATTTGGAGGCCGTTTTTATTTGGGAAGGATGTCTGATGCAGGCAGTAGCGCAATGGTTGCTTATATCATTGAAGAATACTCCAGTATGCGAGATAGTGTGAGGTTTGTTTACTAGCATAAGGTCCAGGAGGGTGCTGCGCTCAGGTTTTTTTCTGTTAGGTCTGGTTATTGCAGTCGCCATTTGTAACAGACCATTAACATCGCATAGATCCTTCAATTTCTTAGAGCCGTCATCATTCCAATTTAGATTGAAATCCCCCATTAGAATACACTCAGTATTAGCAGAGTCAAGAAGGTTTTGAAGGTGTGGCAGAAGTGCCCAGCCACCAGATGGTGGTCGGTAGCATGCTGCCATAAGGAGTGATTTCTTGCTGGAAAGTGATAATTTTAGAGCAAGGCATTCAAATTCCTTAGCTTTTGAGGTACAGTCAAAGACTGTGACTGTGAATTTGCTTTTGACATACATTGCAACCCCTCTCCTCTAGTCGGTCTATCACAGCAGTAGATGATATATCCGGGTACGTTGATAGATTTGTCCAGGGTCGAGAGTGTGAGCCAGGATTCAGTTATCATGAAGAAATCGGGAGATGCATGTAGAGCCCAGGTCTGTATAGAGTCAATCTTCTTTAGCAAACTACAGACATTGATATGGAGAAAGCTAATCCCTTTATGTTGAGGGAGGTCCGCAGGGGCGTCCAGAGAAATAGGTGGACCTGGGTTTAATTCAACATTTCCCGAACAGAGTAGGAGAAGCAGTAGTAGTTTTTTAAGGTGGTGTCTTAGCCTGCTAAATATTCTTTTGTTACTCCTTCTAGCGTACATTGGTTTAGCGGTGGCTGTGTTAAGGGCAGGATTGCTATTTGCTAGGGATAAAACATAGAGAACTGATAGAGCCGACACCATCCTTGGGAACTGCACGTGTTCTATAGTTATGGCCTGGTGGGAGGAGGGGCATGACCATAGAGGAGACGTCCCTGATGTAGGATGCCATGGTCTAATGTGGGAGGCTATATATTGGTAGATTATAGAGGAGGGAAACAGGCCTTTGTCCGAGTTGCAAACAGAAATTTTGGGTAGAGTATAACAAAGTAATATAAGGCGACTATAGAGAAGGATAGGCGCAGATGGCATTCTTAACATGGAGATATTTCCTTTTACCAGTAATAAACACAGGATTTGCAACAGTTCCTTGAGAGGGCCAAGGAAATGAGTGGATCTTGTGGGAGGATGGGGTACCAATGAAAAAATTAAGGCCTAGATAACTAATGAGGCGTGGCTGGCAATAGCCAGTAAGAGTGCGCTAGAAGGCCGGGGCGGGGTTTATGTGTATTTAATCAGGACCAGGGTAGGTGGGCGAAAAAATTGGCAGCTAGAGCTCCCTTCCTGGGGGTGATCAGTCCCTAAGGGCAAGTCGGTACCTGCGTTTCTGTGAAGGGCTGGTGGCTTCAGACTTGGACTGCGGGTGGCAGTCTGGCAGGTCGGGTTTGTCAAAGAACCACTGCTGTGGCTCTCAGACTACATGGAAGGAGAAGGCAGAGGAGAATTAAATAAGAAAGTCAGAGGGGGTGGGGCTGCTCGTGGACCTAAAAAGAAATGCAGACTGGCTTAAACAGAGGGGTTGTTGCAGACCAAAATGTTAGGCAAGGTGCCTCCAAGTCTGAGTGGGCAATAACAGGGCTATTTAAAACACAATACTAGCGTAAAAAGGTGAAGGGGCAGATTCAAAGGCCTGAGCTGAGGTCACTACTGGTCTTATGAGGAACACAATACAGGCATTTACATTAAATCAGAAAACTTCAGCTATAAAATACAAACAAGACAGTTTTAACAGAAAACATAATCTAGCACAATATAGTCAAACATTAACAGTGCAGAGCTATATGGAACCAATCGGAGTGCTCCTGGGGCTGACTGCAGCCAGTGGGCCACAGCAGTAAAAGGCTCTGGATTTAAACCCAGAGACAACTGTCTTCATGTAAAAAAAAAAAGCAAAAAAATTGGCAGCTAGGGCTCCCTTCCTGGAGGTAATCAGGTCCTGAGGGCAAGTCCGTACCTGCATTTCTGTGAGGGGCTGGTGGCTTCAGACCTGGACTGTGGGTGGCAGTCTGGCAGGTCAGGTTCGTCAAAGAACCACGGCTGTGGCTCTCAGACTACCTGTGTTTCTGTGAGGGGCTGGTGGCTTCACACCTGGACTGCAGGTGGCAGTCTACCTCAGCATACTACAAACAATTAATAAAGCCAGGTTATCAGATCCCATGTAAGAGTAAAATAATTGTGGGAGGCAGAGTGGCTTAAATAACTGTAGACAGGCAGTTGAAATGACGGCTTGGTCTCAATTAAATTGCCTTAAAAACCCATCGCCTATGGCATAGCACGGCAACCTGCCCTATGGGTACAGTGCAGAACTACAAGAAATTAAAGTCCACAAACTGAGTGGTGCTCTTCCGCCTAACATTTAAATCTACAGTATTGGCCTAAAACCATATATTGTACTGACCATTATAGTGAAGCAGCAAAAGTGACGACTCAAATGAGAAAAAAACCCAAATAATTAATACCTCTAATTATAAGGCATATAGTTATATACACTAACAAGACATTTTTTGTTAACAGCCCTCACCAGAATAACAAGCTAAAACATCTTTAACCCGCCAAAGTACAATAAAGATTTACCATAAAGAGTGTCAAACATTAGGCCGAGCCAAGTACAGGTTCACTAGACAGTCACAAATTGAAAGTCCCCACAAAACGGCACAGAGCATCACCCCTCTTCATCAGAGGTAGCTTCAGAGGGATTTAGCTTTCAGAGAATCTTCTCAGTAAACAGAGACACTGCAATGGGATCTACAAAGACATGCATTTTTGAGGCATGGCAAATTTGCAGATGTGCTGGGAAGTTGAGCCATGCCTCTATGCTGTGCTGTAAGAGCTCCTTTTTATGTTTGCTTGCATGCATGTGCAAGAAACATAGTGCCATCATCGGAGATTTCGGAGGTGTGTCACCTCCTCCTCCAATTTAGTCAGTGTGCTGGCAGGCATGGCCCCTGTAAGCCAATGCATGCTGGAGCTGTCTATGACAAGCTCCAAAATGCAGTGGCATACAGTTCAAAGGGGGAGCTACGCTTGAGTGAGCAGCGATAAGATATCACCTGCCCGCGCGCAGCTCCCCCACCCACACACACAGACACACACACGCCCATGCAGGCATGCGTGCTCTCCGAACGCACGCACACACACTGTATTGCAGCCGACGGGGTGCCCAATCCCCATCGGCTGTGCCGCGCTCCCGCCTCCTCCTCAAAGCTTTCAAATGCCACGCTGGGTGCCCACCCCAGCATGGCAACTAATGATATAGCTGGACGGGGTGCCCAACCCCGCCGGCTCCACTGTCCTCACCCCCCAGAGTATAAGTGCCACGCTGAGCCCACCCCAGCGGCAATCGATGCTAGGCCGACGGGGTGCCCAATCCTCGCCGGCTGAACGCCCCCAACCGCCTTCTGTGCCACGCTGGGAGCCCACCCCAGCGCAGCAAACGCCCCACATCGCCTTTTTTTTATACCTGTAAAGAAAAAACGGTCCCACGTAGTCTCCTGACCCCCATCCCACAACCCGCACCCACCCACTGCGCACCCTGCCTCCCCACCCCCAACACCCCATAATTACCTCCGGTTCCGGCGCCGACGATCTTTGGTGGACCAGGAACACATCTGCACTCTTCAAAGCCGACCGCGAACTGAGGAAATGCCTGTCAGCTGTATAATGGGCTAGAAGGGGTTTCAACTTTGTTGCATATCTCAGGCATTTTTGGAATTTTGCACCAAATTTTCAACATGGGGTTTTGGGACCCTTCTCATGAATGATGTCACTGTCATGGGTATGCCTGGCCCGAGGGTGATTTCGCGAGTCACTGCACAAAATCACCCTTCAGGCCTGAATAACGCCATGACAGTGACATCATTCATGAGAAGGGGTCCCAAAAACCCCATGTGGAAAATTTGGTGCCAAAATTCCAAAAAATTACTGTTTTACGAGCGTGCGTTGCGCAGTTCCTACGCAGGCTCGTACGTTCCCGAATTTTCAATATTTTCACTCCAGATTTTCAACATTGCCATTTTACCACACCTTCTTATCAGCAGTACAGCTCTCATTTTTCACATCTCACCCAAAATGTGTTTCCGCCTATGTAGCACACAATGGCGCAGTCGGTGTGCGAAATCAATGTACGGAACAAATTAAGAAAACCACAGTGACACTGTTCATGAGCAGAAGTCTTAAAATGGCTATGTTGAAAATTTGGTGAAATAATTCCTAAAAATGACTGTTTTACGAGCGTGCGTTGTGCAGTTCCCTCGCATCGCTAGTAAGGTCGCTAATTTTCAATATTTTCACTCCAGATTTTCAACATTGCCATTTTACCACACCTTCTTGTGAGTAGTATAGCTGCCATTTTTCACATATCACCCAAAACGTGTTTCGGCCCATGTAGCGCACAATGGCGCAGTCGGTGTGCGAAATCAATGTATGGGACAAATTAAGAAAATCACAGCACACTGTTCATGAGCAGAGGTCTTAAAATGGCTATGTTGAAAATTTGGTGAAAAAATTCCTTAAAATGACTGTTTTACGAGCGTGCGTTGCACAGTTCCTATGCATGCTCGTAAGTTTGCAAATTTAATATTTTCACTCCAGATTTTCAACATTGCCATTTTATTACACTTCCTTATGAACAGTATAGCTGCAATTTTTCATATGTCGCCCAAAATGTGTTTTCGCACATGTAGCGCACAATGGTGCTGTTGGTGTGCGAAAGCAATGTTTAGGACAGATTAAGAAAATCACAGTTACACTGTTCATGAACAGAGGTCTTAAAATTGCTATGTTGAAATTTGGTGACAAAAGTCCATAAAATGACTGTGTTACGAGTGAGCATTGCGCAGTTTCCACGCACCCTCATTAGTTCATGACTTTGTAATATTTTCAGTCCAGATTTTCACCAGTGGCATTTTTCTACACTTCCTTATGAACAGTACAGCTGTCATTTTTCACAACATGGCTGAAGTGTGTTTTCACACTTTCAGCGCAGAGATGCGTGGTCGCTGTGGGAAATCATTGTTCGGCACAGATAAAGAAAATCACAGTGACACTGTTCATGATCGGAGGCACCAAAATGCCTGAGTTGACCATCTGCTGTAAAAAATTCCCAACCTAATTATATTACGGGTGTGCGTTGCACAGTTTCTATGTACGCTCGTGACTTCACCATTTTTTTAAATATTTTTACTACAGATTTGCAACATTGCCTTTTTTTTTTTTTTTTTTTTTTACACCTCCCCATGAACAGTACATCTGTCATTTTACATCCTGTTCGGAATGTTTTTGCACCTGTGGTGCTAAATGCTGTAGTCAGTGTGCATAAGCAGCTTTCCGCTAACAAACTGATATTCCCCCTGTTCATGAGGTGGGGTCACAAAACAAACATGTTGAAAATTTGGAGTGAAAATACCAACGAATGCCTGAGGTATTAGGGTTTCCAACCATAATGCCCAACCCTGTAGAGAATGAAAGGCATCAGGGGTGTGACTTGGGATTCTTGCCTGTGATGCTCATACCATTCCACACCCTGCAGTCAGTGAGAGGCATTGAAGTATGCCTTGGACTCTTCGGCCCCAAACTTCACCCCATTCTTCTATATCGCACCCATCTCACCATATTTCCTAATGAAATGGGTGCGATAAGGGCCAAAGACCCTAAGGAACACCGTGACACTTGTCAGTGTCTGCAGGGTGGGGTGTGGTGAAATGGCGTGGCCGTTATGCCCGACGACCCAAACGCACACCCCAATGCCTGTCACTCTCTGCAGGGTGGTGGTGGTGGGGTTGGCTTCAGTTCAATACTTCACTGCCATTCCTATTACGCAGCTCTGTAACTTCTGCACTACCACTGCCAATGCCAGCAAGCAAACATTCGGTATTGACAAATGCTTGTTTATTACCTGCAGTTCCTTCTTTCAGGCCTGTGTTTATGCAGATAGATTAGGGAAGCTCCCACATCATTTCTTCCTGCAATCTAGCAGCCTGCAGAAGAGCTATCCGAGCTTAGAGAGCTGACAAAGTGGCAATAGCGGTGAGTGGTCTTTGCTGTGGGTCACCTTGTGGTCTGGACTGCTGAGGAACTGCAAAAACTTTCAGGATCTTAACCCCAGAATCCAGAGGTAACAGTTTTATATCTTCAAAAATCAGCCTACAGAATATCCGTTGCTCCCACATATCTTAGAAGAAAGCCCACAATCTGGATATTTGCTTGTCTTTGGGTATTTTCTAAACTTTCCATTTTTGATTTTAGCAAGGAAAGGTCTCGCACAAAGGCAGCATTGCAATCGGCTTGCCAACTCTTCACGTCCATCAGTTCCTTAACAGCTGCGGCATTATCTTGTATGGTGCGGTCGTATTCTATTAATTTTGCTTCAACGGCTGCCAATCTTTTATTGGTCTCCTCTCCAGTGGCCTGTATCTTTGTAAGCATGGCGAGTATTTGCGCCGATGGAAGTTCAGGTGCCACCAGTCCACTTGTTGCAGCATGTCCTGCACTTTAAGCAGAGCTCTATGAAGAAAGGAATACATCAAGGTTCCGTGATGAATGTTTAGAGTCCTTTTTTGGGGCCCATTGTAGTGCAGGACCCTTCCAATAAATTCCGGTGTGGTTTTGGCTCATTTTTGATTGAGAAATCGGTAATTTATAAGGCTTTTAAGATGTAATCGAAGATATTTCAGAATGCTGCTGCCCTGTTGCTGCTCCACAGTGCCCTCCTTTTGTCTCAACTTCTGAGCCTTCATAAGTTTCAAGCTGAGAGACCAATTCCTACTACACCCCGGTAGTGAACGTTTTGTGCCACAGCTGCCAGTCTGCCATGTGGTTGAAGCAACCTGCAGCCAAGACAGCCAGAGGACAGTGCTGAACTCCTGCTGTGTGCCTGAGTGCTGAGTTTGAATCCAGTGGAGATAGAGACTGCAGTTTGTCTCAGGCTGTCCTGGAGCCAGGTAAGGGACCTGCTAGCCCTTAATAAGTGGGGTAGATTTTTTATCTTTTTTTTTTTTTTAAGTCTTTAGTAACCAGGTAAGGCCCACTAGGCACAAGTATCTGTTTTCAGGGGTGACCTGGGAGCACTGGGCGGTTAAGTGACTTGCTCAGAGTCACACAGTATGCAAGTGGAGGTTGTGAGCATCAAACCCAGGTCTGGTCTGCTGGATGTACCAGGCTCATTCACAGCTCATTACTCTAACCTCTAGACTATACTGCCAGCCCAGATTGGGAAACAGGGAGCCACAAGCACGGGCTGAGTGCTAGGGCACTCTAGATCCATTTTGTGGGGAGTTGGAACGTGGGGTCCCTCCTGGGGTCTGGGCTTTTTGTGGACCAGGAAGCCGCTGCTAAATGCTCCTGCATCCTGGGTGTAAGCCAGAAGGTGACAAGTAGCTAGATTTCTTCAGTCAAGCCAGAAGGTGACAAGCTGTTAAATTATTCGCTTAAGCCAGAAAGCGACAAGCTGCCAGACCCTCCTGCCTCCGCCAGCAAGCCTGTTTCCAACCAGTTCCAAAGCTTGATGCTCCAGTCCTCCAGCCTGCCTTGCTGTTGTTTCCTAAGTCCTGTGTAACTGTGCTCTAGAACCGTGAATAAACGCAGGAGCTGCCCTGCATCTGGGGATTGTACATAGCTTCTCCAACAGTTACTGTCTGTGTTAAAAGGGCACCACCGCCAGCCAACCAGCTGCACCACATCGGGCCTGCACCGGTTCAACAACTGGTACCCAGAGGGGCAGTGCAGGAAGTGGTATCAGTGGGGAAGGGAGTTATATTGTTGTGTTGCTGTTGGAGGATGGGCTCTGCCCTTACTATGGGTGTGGATGTTATAAAATGCAAAACTGTTGCTGTAACTCTAGATCCTTCCCCACCCCTTCCTAACCCTCCCCATATAAATAAACTGTTTAACATTTTGTTAACTGTCTTGTGAGCACGTCATCAGTGAGTATATTATTAGCCACAGTTAATAACTGCATGTGTATTAACCGAGGGTTTTTTGTTTCAGGTATTTCATGTGTGAGGTGACTGGAATGGGAGGTGGGTAGGTACAGCATCCCAGGGGGTTGTACTGCTAAAAATATCTGACCCACTTTACATTTTACTCTGGGTGGGGACAACGTGCTATTTATCTTACTTTTGGGAAAGAGCCCCCCCTTTTTCATTTAGAAACCGAACCTAGTCCTCTCAACCTTGTTTGAGCCCACAAGGCAGGAGTAGCAGCTCATTGGTACATGGCACCACTGGTTACATTTGCCTGCTTGCTTTATGGTCCCTGGATATCACCATGACCAATTCTTTTATTACCTCTCCTTTTCTCACAGTTCCTTCTATCCCATGTGGCACTGATGTGCTGGAGACCACTGATATCACCAGAAGTGCAAAGTTAACACTTTCTGCTGCTAGTGGAATGCGAAAGTTCTTCCTACGTTTAGGAAGGTGATAAATGATGACAGAAGTAAATGGCAAATACCAGTCCCATGCTAACTGTCCATGGTTGCAGTAGAAATCCTGACAGGCACAAGCAAAGTCCAAGCGGAGCGCAGCTCTGCATCAATCCCACAGGGCAGGCATTCGACAGCTGTGCAAATCCCAATTACCTCTGCCACTTCACTGAAGCCTGTTGCGCATCACTGGCACCACGAGAGGAACCAGACAAGGTGCTCTCTCTCACAGTTGTGGCACAAGCTACTCTCCTCTGAACTCCCACTAAAAGCTGACATGGCCTGTTGGCACAGTGGCACTGCAACCACTTTCAACAATAGCAACTGCAGTTTGGGAGAGAGCCTGGGTCATCGGGAGGAGGAGGACTGGGCATCAAAGATGACACTCTCCTCCTCCTCCAGGGAGGGAGGGAGGGTGGGTTGCCGTCCTTACTGCAATACTGCCACCTAGGTGACCACAGGCGGCAGTGAAGCTCAGGGCACCGTGGGCAGGGAAGACGCAGGCCTGGGACCAACACACAAAACGTTCTGTTTGTATACACATCTTCATTCCTCTAATGTGCCTGCATCTTTAGGGTGGGAAGCAACAAATGAAAATACCCCCAGCCATGCAAGATGATTCACTGCTCCCTTCGCAGACCCTGTGCTGCCGACTGCAGTTCCTTTCCGGGATGAAGCTGGCTTGTGTTGCTTTGAGGGGTTCTAAAGCTCTCCCAGGACCCTGATGAAACAGCCCCACTGTGGGGGGTGAGTTACAGGGGCTAGAAGCCGGAAAGCGGTAAGTCCCAGAGGAGGCGTGTTAAGGAAATGAATGAGAGTTAAGTGCAGGAAGGGAACTGGCAGGAAAGAAAGGGGCAAAAATAGAGACTATAAAAAAAAAAGCTGCCCTTATCAGAATATGATCGATGCTCCAGCAGACATCAGTTACTCAGCACACCACCACCACCACCCCACCTCCCCACATGTGTACCACAGCACATGGCAGCGGGAGATCTCAAACCTTAACACCTGGAGTGCTACTGGGCAACCTCACCGATTTTTAGGAACTCATGGGTGGTTACACAAGTGCACTAAGTAGGGGTATACTGTACTGTAGAGGTGTGGCATCCTTCAGACAAAATGCTAAACCAAGGTCCCTCTGCCTCTTTCTGGTGCTGCCCTGGTGTGTGTGCAAGTAGAAGTAAAAGAACCGAAGGCCCTTTTTCCAAGAGTTGGGGATTTTCCCTGGTGTACTAGCCTACATTTCCCTTTCCATAAAACTAGTTCAGACAATTGTCTAAGGCTGTGTGTGGGTGGAGATATATGAAATGCTGCCACTACACGTTTATAATCACTTCACTTCACTTCACTACCAATACTTCACTGTTTGTAAGGCATGCTGGGGTACAACGTGTATGAAAAGTGCTATACATTCTTCTTTTTCTTCTTCCATGACCGGACAGTGAATATGGTATTTTTTAGCACTACGTCCCCCACCCCAGACACAGTGCCCAGACGTCAAGACTCTCAAACATCAGCCACCCCCTATGTCTGGCTCATGAACCTAGCATCTGCGTGCTGCCTCCACCCTATACTGGGAAGTAGCTATGCAATGGAGTGAGCCAACCCTCCTTCCAGGAAGGAGAGCATCAGATCGGACTCTTGATCCTGCCCTATTGGCCTACACTCCTAATGTCCTAGGCTAGAAGCAGGAACCCTGACTTACCAGTGCACCACAAGCTGACTTTTACTTCTCTCAGAAAAAGGAAACGAAAGGACAACCTATAAAAGCACAAATTATGGCATGTTTATACACATTTCCATGACTCAGCATGCTGTCCTGACACCTGTAAAGGCGAGAATTATTCCCCCACCTCCAAGCAAGTTTTATCCAGGGAAGTGTCAGTGTGCATCAATGAATAGCACTCATCTGTACTGCAGGTGAGAAAGTCATGGATTCTAGATAGATTCTAGTTCTGCAAAGAACAGTTATCTACCAGTACTACAGGTGTGACTGTAGGTATGAAAAATGGGCAGACTAGGTGGGCCAAGAGGTCATCTGCTGTCAACATCCATGTTTCTATGTAACAATAGATCTTCAAGAGAATCTCCTCCACTGGGCCACACCTTTGGAACTGTAAGCTGTCTGGGTGTCAGGACCTGTTGGAAACTTTTGCCTAGTTGGAGGTTGCCCACAATGACATACAACGTTGGCACCTACAAACTTGGGCGTCACCCTCATTCCTCAGTTCCATGCTGGAGATAAGCTAGGAGGGCCACATACTGAGAGGAACAAGGAGACCGCAACAGGACCAGGCACACAAGGAGAAGTTGGGACTGGTGACAGAAGACAGAACAAGCACAAAAAAGTACCTTCCACCATGGTAGTGGGATAGCCTGCACGCTGGTACCTCACACAGGGGGGAAAGAGGTGGGTGTGCTGTGCCCCAATGGTGGAAATCTTCTCAAAGATCTACTTTTACTGGTAGCTAACTGTTCTGTCTTCCTCGAGGATATCTCCTTCATTGAGCCACACCTTTGGAACAATTTCCAAGCATAAAGTACCCAGGGAGGCTGGCAAAGTCTGATACGTAATCAGGACAGAAGGCCTTGTAGGACACCAAGACCAATGCCTGTATGTCTGCATGAGATATGTCCCGTACAAACAGTGCTCCATGTGGCAGCAGCACAAATGTCAGCAGTAGACACACCCTGGAAGCAGGCAACAGAGGTGGCCGTACCTCAAGTAGAGTGGCCCCTAACATCATTAGGAAGCTCCTTACTGCACTTCCTATAACAAAATATAATAGTTAGCCAGTCATTTGGACAGGCACTGCTTAGTCACAGCTACATCCTCTCTCCCTGGGCAAACGACACAAATGGCCGATAAGACTTCCTGCAGTCCTTCGTACACTCCAGACAGAAATGCAATGTTCTGTGTACATCGACGGCATGGAGTAATTCCTCACCCTTGTTAGTACACTTAGAATAATACACTGGTAGGTAGATGGCAGGGTTCACACTTAAGAGTACAGAAATTTACCGGCCAGGGGCACAGTGCAAACTGCCTCAAGCCAGTGCAATCTTCCTCTGGCTTGCTCATTGAGGCTACTGTAAACTCCCCCCACCCATCCCAGCCCCACACACCCTCCCACCCCATGTCCCATCAAAAGTTTAAAAATATGCCTATAAAATCCTTAAAAAAAAAAAAAAAAAAAGCATAACACTGATAGTATCTTAACAGTCTCACTGCTGGGCCCAAATGTCAGCAATCCCTCCCTCAAGTGTTAACGCAAAGCACTACTACTAGGAGAGACAGCCGACATTTGGGCTCCGCATTGACAGTTAAGATACTTTAGGCGGCATGCTTCACGAAAGATTTTATTCACATACTTTAGAACTTTTGGTGGGCTGCTGACTAAGGGGACATGAGGAGAGAGGGTGGTGGAGCAGAGATGGGGGATGATTTTTTTTTTTTTTTAACTTTATGTTTATTGTTATAACAAATATACAGTTCAGTCACTTACAGTGAACAATACATTTGTACATACCAAAACTGGGCGGGTGCCACTCCTCTTAATAAACTCAATTAATATATCCATCCACAGTAATAAGATACATCCTAGGAGGGGGTTCCCTGTAATATCCAAAGACATGTTTTTAAACGTTAGAAACTGTGTAGTGAGCCCATGAGCTGTACAGTGTTATATAAGAAAACAAAACAAGGTCTCAAGTCCATGTGTCCCTTCCCTTCAGAGGGGAGCAGGGAAAGGTCACTGTGCTTTTGCTTAGTATTTGCACCAAGGTGCCGTCAAAAGAAGATAATGGTAGCTCCTTTTCCACAAAGCTCACATTAAAAATAGGTGTGACTATAGAGAACCCATAAGGCATAATTTAATAGACTGGTTACTTTAAGCCATCACAGAAATTCCTTCTTTCACATAGTAAGGCGCTTTAAATCCAAATTCCTTAAACTGAGACTATAACTAGCTCATTACAGGCAACTAAGGTGTCAGCGTGGCTCAGTTGGTAGCACATCCGCCTCTGGACCAGAAGGTCGTGGGTTTTCGTCCTACACTGGGATTGGACTTACTCCTAAAAAAAAAAAAATCGCTGGCATCAGAGTGCAGTATTGGGGGGTGCTGTACTGCTGGGGTGTGCCGTAATTCGGATGAGATGTTAAACCGAGTTCCTTTTTGCCTATCCTGATGTTGTTCTGATGGGTGTCCGGGTGGAAGTAAAAGAACCCAGGGCACTCTTCGCAAAAGAGTAGGGAACATTCACGGTGTCCTGGCCAACATTCCCCTTCCCATAAACCAGTTCATACAATTATCCAGGCTGTGGGTGATGATGTACGATATGGCCGCTGCCACCACACATTCAGTCACTTCACTACCAGTCTAGCATTGCTTGTAAAGCACTTTGGGATACACTGTGCATGAAAAGCACTATATAAATGCTGATTCTTCTCCTTCTCCTTCTTCTTCAACAACTATGCAAACATTCAAACATGTATTTTTAACTAACCACACCCTCAGTCTTAAAACGACTGAAGCAAGAGAAAATACAGTAAACAGCATTTTCAGCATTTAAACTGTGGTCCCCAGTTATTTCCCTTATTATATCTTTTCCTTTTTTTTTTAACTCAAAATTTGTTTCCAGAATCAAGTGCACAGCTCACATACACATTGTATCACAGAAAATGCATCAGTTTCCATTACTTATATGCACCGTCATTTTTTTCCGTCTAAAAGCACCCTTCTTCTACTTCTTACATGGAAAGATACACCACTTTATGTTTCTATAATCACTCTATCCCTCCTGGAGATCAGTCTAAAACAAGATATACTCTATTTAGTAAATCTCAGGTAGCTATGAGCTGTACGTTACTCTTGGGTATCTATGTGTCTTCTAAACCCTTATTATAACTTTTAATTAAAAAAGGGGGGGGACCAACTGGCATTAGCTGGACGATTTCCTGGTGATCTGTTCGTTTCCCTCCCCAACAGTATGTACTATACCATTTTACATAGTGAATTGCAGCCCTTTTCAGGTATGTTCTTCATCTGAGGAGGATTCTTCAGCTGAGGCAATATGGGATCTCCCAACGGTATTTCTCAGACACCACTTCATGGCTTCAGCGGGGTCTGAAAAGATGTAGACTCGCCCTCTGTGGACTATGCAAAGTCGGGCCGGGAAAACAAGGTCATGTGAGATCCCCGACTCTCTCAGTAGGGCTCTGGCACCGTCGAATCTCTTGTGCTTTGGGTGTGTCTCGTAGCCCAGATCAGGGAACATCCTAATCTGCTGACCTTCGTGGAGTAGAGTTTTCTTTTGCCTGGCCATTGCAAGGTGATAATCACAGGATCCCACTGCATCGGAAACAATCACCATGGTTCTTGGGGCTTCAGGATTGTCAGGTCGGCCTCTCACCAAGACTCGATAAGCTTTCTGGAAACACTTCACTGTCGACAGTAGCTACTCTGTTGGTAAGGGTGTCAAATTTGTTTGGCAATCCAGTAACTGATGCTATCAGTCTATTTAATTTTGCTCCTCCGGTCTGTAAAGTTTCTTCGACGGGAGCATCATCCTGTATTGGGTCCCGGCCTTGTATAACCCTCGTGGTTGGAGCTGCAGAACTGGATTTGAGTTTAGCTCCATCCCACGACGCTTTATCTTTACAAGGGTTACCCATTTTATTACTTGTGCCTTTCTCTCTCAGCTTTGTTCAAAAAGATGCACCTTATTCAAAATTACTTTAACATTTTCTATATAAATTGAGACTGTGAGGCACAGCTATATCTTCATTCAGCCATTTTGCCAGGCTCCACAGCTCCCTGCCCCCGGATGATTTTTTTTTTTTACCTTAGTTGTCAGAGTTAGATGGTAGTTGGACGAGAAGGTGAGTAAAGGGTTTGTTTCAACCACTGTCAGGGACTAGCGTGTTCTTGGGGTGCTCTAGGACTGGGGATTGCCACTGGACACTTGTAAGAATATATGGAGAAGGGAAGAGGGAGGACCTTGCCACTGGACACCATGGAGAAGTTATGGGGAAGGGGAGAGGGAGGGGTACCACTGGACACCAGGGAGAACTTATGGGGAGAGGGAGGGGTACCACTGGACACCAGGGAGAACTTATGGGGAGAAGGAGAGGGAGGGGTACCACTGGACACCAGGGAGAACTTATGGGGGGGGGTGCCACTGGACACCAGGGAGAACTTATGAGGAAGGGGAGAGGGAGGGGTACCACTGGACACCATGGAGAAGTTATGGGGAAGGGGAGAGGGAGGGGTACCAATGGACACCAGGGAGAACTTATGGGGAAGGGGAGAGGGAGGGGTACCACTGGACACCAGGGAGAACTTATGGGGAAGGGGTGCCACTGGACACCAGGAAGAACTTATGGGGAGGGGGTGCCACTGGACACCAGGGAGAACTTATGGGGAAGGGGAGTGGGTGGTGGTGCTACTTGGACACCAGGGAGAACTTATGGAGAAGAGGAGAGAAAGAGGGGGTGCCACTAGACAGCAGTGAGGGATTATGGGGAAGGGAAGAGGGATAGCATACCACTGGAAAACAGGCAGTAATTGGAAAGAGATGGGAGGAGGGAGGCCCCCCAAAGTAGTCACAATTATGGCTTAGGGCCAGTATAAATCTTGGGGGGGTTGGGGCAGTGCAAATTGGTACCACTTTCCTAGCTGGACCAGTGCAAAAGAAAAGTTAAGTGTGGCCCCTGAGATGCTCTGATTCAATGTGAATTCAGAATCCATCTTAGGTAAAAAATGAGGATTCATATGCAGTGCTACCCTATTCTTGTGGAAAATCAGGTAGAGGTGCACACTCATGAGAGCCTGAAGTTCAGAAATCCTTCAGTCTGATGTAACAGCAACCAGAAAAAAGCACCTTCTGAGAAAAGAAGCATAGTTCACTAGTTGTAGTAGGCCTAAAAGTAGACAAAATCAACTTCTCAAGCATAAAGTTAAGGTTCCATGGCAGAACCGGTTTACGAATCCGGGGATGCATGTGCAAAATACCCTTCAGGAAGGTACAGGACACTTCCAATTGCACCACCATTCATCATCAACAGGGGCATGGAAAGCCAAATCTACAACTAAGTGCACCTTAATAGAGGACTACTGCAGCCCAGAGCCTGACAGAGACTGGAAGTAGACAAATACCATATTAATAGGAGAAGAGAAGAGGAAGAAGCCTAGCTATGGGTGCCTAGACCACTGAAGCATGAACTAATCCACAATTGCAAAAAACTGGGGACGTCACAGGACAGTCAATAAAGGAAATGCAGGTACAGATTCTGCCCAAGATCTTCAATTGAGCAGTTTAATTGTTTTTATTAACACTTTATCTCGCCTTCTGTCAGCAGCCACCTTACTGTCTACTGGGTTTGCTCCAGCCCTCACTGCTGCTAGGCCACATGTCTAGTCCTCCATGCTACCTGTCCAGACCACCAATCACAGCACTGAACCCCACAAGAACCCCCCCCAATTTAATCACACCACTGAACCCCACAAGAACCTCCCCCCCGCCACCAAACAGGCCCAGAACTGGTGATGGGAGCGATACCAGAGCATGTGATTTTGAAGTGGGAGGCAGTATAGCGCAGTGGTTTAAGGTTCTGACTGCAAATCTGGTGACATCCAGCAGACCAGACCTGGGTTTGAATCCCAAAGCTTCCACTTGCAGACTGCGTGACCCTGAGCAAGTCACTTAACTTCCCTGTGCTCCCAGGTCGCACCTGTAAAAAAGCTTTCAGCTTAGTGTGCTAGTTCTGGTTAAACAACTAACAACAACAACAACAAAAGTGGGGGACTGCCATTAGTCTGGCACCTAGTGGCATTGTTGTGTGCGCTGGTCTGTGGGCAGGAAGGTGACGTCTCATGTTCAACTGCAACATCAAGAGCACCCCACTAATCACTGGTGATGCTACTGTGGCAGGAAGACAACAGTCTCCCTCCCAAAGCTTGAAGACATTGTTTAGGATGGGGACTTGGGTTACAACAAAAACTCGGGTCTCCCACATGGGATCCCAACACGCTCCACCAGTGCCACTGAGTCAGGCAGCAATTTAATGTAAATAATTTAGTGCCCGTTGTAGTCTTACACCACAATAGTTGGCACCTCTTTATTCTACTGTCCCATATTAGTTGAAGAAGCTTCCCCATACTGCCCTGATGGCCCAGCAGCAACCTGAGTTCAGGAGGAAACTCCGGAAGCAGCTTCGGGATGCAGGCACAGTGCACTGCAGTTGAGGAGGGATGCCGGGCTCTGGTGCTCCAATAGCCCCCGCAGGGGAGCATGTGAGCTTGCTCTCTCCGCAGGACTTCACTGCGCACAGTCGTGACCACTCAGTGGGCTATGCCCATGCTTGGGGGGGGGGGAACCAAAGAAGAAAAGTGGAGTAAAAAACATGTCCTTCTTTATGACAGCTTGAGCTTCTTTGACTTTCTCCGAGTCCTGATGCCCACCAATGTGGGATCGCAGCCCACACAGTGGACTGCAACCATAGGCAGGATGGCCCTTCCCTTGGAGCTGCTGTCACTGAGGAGAGACCCGTGGGAGATGTCAATAAGGGTGGGACCCAAAGGCAAGGGAGACAGAGGTAAATGGGCCAGAATAAGGTACATCCCTGACAGACGCTGCTGGGGAGAAAAAGGTTTACAGAAATTGACCTGGCCTGTTGGTGTAGCAGCAGTGTTGCCATTTGTAATACCAATGACCAGAATCTGAAAGCAATCCCTAATCACTGGACTACCAGCAATTGCAAGAAGACCGGACACCTCCTCTGGGGAGTAAGGATCATACCACCCACTGCGTTACCACCCCCTTGGTAACCACAGTGTAAGGTGTGGCTGGGAATACAAAAGGCATAGTAAGGAAAGCAAGCATGCACATTTTAAGTGCACCTGGCTTGCCGGCACCTAATGATGTCATACACACTAACAAGTGGGTTGAATGTGAAAATGTGTCCCCGATTATACATAGATAATGTATGTATAATTTGAGGACACTGTCTGCTGAGGCACTGTAATGGCAAGGTCCCTTCCAAGTGGGACCAGTTGGTGGTATCACAGAGACTGTGGGAGCTGGTGGGGGGTAGGGGGGATGTCACAGACTGAGATAGAAGGACGGCCCCATCAGTTGGGTAAGGAGTACAAACAGAATTGCCAAAAACAAAAAAAAAGCAATTCCCATGTCAGTTATATCAACCACATTCACACGAAGTCACCCTTTACCCTTGTCTTCTCCATCCTATAATGTTGTGCTCCTATGTGAAGAACTACAAACTGTAGTGGTAAGGTTCAGCTACCCAAAGGACACACAATGTAATACAGTGAAGAAGAAGAAACCCAGCCAGGAGCCCATAAAATATTGTAACTGGATGGCACTTTATTTTTTATAACATTACATATACTTTTTACAAATATTGGTAAAAATCCTGATTCTACAATTTTGTACAAGATTTCAAAGGAATTCAGCCACAGAGTTCCTGCAATTGTTTGCCTGTTATAACTAGGTGATGAACAAGAGTGGCTTGTTCTCCCTGTGTGCTCCCTAAATTAACTAGGGAAGCCTGCAGAGGTCACCTGTCCAGAGGCAGCATCAATGCTACCCAGTGGCACAGGTATAGTCTATGTAACAAAACAAAAAAAAAAGATGAGCTGTCAGGATTGTGGCACAGAGAAGGAAACTGTACTGCAACCTGCCTTCTGATTAGTGATCTTTCACGATTCTGCAACTACAGAATGCTGTGGTCTCATCCATGGGGGGGGGGGGGCTTTAGTTGTTGGAGGCACTCTTACTCCATTAAGCCCTAGGGTGCTTGCCCACCCACTGTTTTATGGTTGCCTGTCCCATAATACTTTTTGGAGTGGAACTGGGTGTCTCATTTCAATAAATGAAAGGTGGTCGTAAAACTGAGCCCTAGTGGATGAAGCTACAGTCCCAGAACCAGAGAAGGTAAATGTTCTTAAACACACACAATATACAGTCTCAAAATTATGTACAAGGAGGTACAAAGGGTTCCAACAGTCAACCAACCCATGGAATAAGTAAGTAATCAGGAAACTCTATGAGCTGGAAACAGCAGGGAAATAAGCAGTGTATAAACTGTGACCTGTCAAACAGCGTTTTGTGCATTGCCTCTACAAATATAGTCCCAGAACCAGAGAAGGTAAAGCGCAGTGGTTTAAGGCTCTGAGGTGCAAATCTGGGTGACATCCAGCAGACCAGACCTGGGGTTTGACTCCCACAGCTTCCACTTGCATACTGTGTGACCCTGAGCAAGTCACTAAACTTCCCTGTACTCCCAGGTCGCACCTGTGAAAAAGCTTTCAGCTTAGTGTGCTACTCCTGGTTAAACAACTGAAAAAAAAAAAATAAATAATAATAATACTGTTCAGGTAGACAGATGCCCCACAGGCTGCAGAAAATTACTGAGATTTTCTGTTTTTAATGTGTGGCTAGGAGTTTTGTCATTTGGCAAAAACAGGCAGATTACAATTATCTCTAAAAACACTGCAGCTGAAACACTGGACATGTGGATGAGAAAGACGTAAGGAAGATAAGTCAGATTACTCACAAGCCACTCGCTGAATAACCCAAAGGTTGATGACCAGCTCAGCCAGCCACAGGATAACAGCTATGAGAAGGGTGTACTGGGGCTGGAACAGAACCAAGTGCTTGTCCTGCCAGACCTTCCTGAGGAGACCCCCCAGCTGCCAGGAGCCACCAGCTCCTGATCGTCTCTTCATTGTAACACTGGCAGGAACTGCTGCAGCCGGAGCCATCTTTAAAGTCCAGCCCCCTTCAGCATAACAACTCATCAGTGACCTTTCTCTCTGTGCTACAGCAATACCATCCCCCCAGAGAGGAAACACACTCTCTGCACACAAGGTTCCCCTTTGGGGGTTGGTATGGAATACAGTTGTGTGCAGCAGAGAAAGCAAATAAAAACTCTCCTCTCTCTCTCTCTCTCTGGATGTGGAAACAAGAACAAATATTTTATTTAATTTTTTCAAGACTTTTAAAGGAACTGCTGAGAGTAGGTTTTGAAACAACTTTCAGAGGCAAAGAGAGATTTATTTTTTCTAGAACATGTATTTCTTAAGAGTCTCACTCAATTAATTTATTTATTGAGTTTTACCAGGAAGGGCCTATTGAGTCATAACAGCTCATTTTCAGAGATGTCCTATGGAGAATTAGTATATATATATATATATATATATATATATATATGTATATATATATATATATATAGGATATACAATGGTGAGCTGTCAGATAAATGATTTATCTACACAAGTGCTGTTTGACCTCAGGTAGCCTCACGAGTAGCGCGAGGTCAATCAGCACAAGTGTAGCAAAATCATTTATCTGAAAGCTCACCATTGTATATTTCATTTATGCAATAGGGATGCTTTCAATCACTGCAGGAACATTTGGTTTTGACTGTTTAGCTTTTTTTTTAATGATAATTTCCTGGAGTTTTGGTTAACTTTCCTAGAATATGTCCGCCTAGCATAGTGATCGCTATTAAATGAAACATCACTCATTTTGTAGAAAACTTCTTGCTGAACAAATGTCATGCTCACAGTACCATGCTACCTTTTTCATTTTAAAGTTATTCACATTTGTTTGTCAAAAAAGGGAAAAGAAAATAGAATTTTATGCTGTTTTTTTTGCTAATTATAAAAAAAACTAAAAGGTATCCATAAATGAAACACCACTCATTGTGTAGATATTTTTGTGCTGTACATTTTTCGTGCTCACAGTACGATGCTGTCATTTTTATGCTGGCGTGCTTGTGCAGTCAACATCGTGGGACAGTGCAGCTTTGGAGGCGCGGACGCTGTTGGGCGAATGCAGGGCACATACCAGTAGATGCGTCCCACATTCTCCAAGCAGCCTGCATGCTGGCACCACACCATGCATACATACTGTGGCAAGCACATCTAAGAAAAGGTCCGTTGCAATCTGAGCAAAGCTCGTCATAAGCAGCTGTCCTTTTCTTGCCGTGCTCGCCGCCATTATGTGCATGGTCGGTGAGTGCTTAGCCGTCTAACTACTGCCGACTTGAGTGCCCAATCCCCTGTCGGTTAACCCCCTAAGCTTTCTTTGTGTGCCGATGGGAAGCCCTCCCCATCGGCATAACTTAATTGCTGAATGCCAATGGGGTGCCCAATCCCTCACTTCGCGGCCCCCGCTTTTTTTGTGCCGGCGGGTGCTCAATCTCCGTCAGCATTACTTCCTCCTCCCCATATGTGTGCCGACGAGGGTGCCCAATCCCCGTCGGCTACAGACACCCCCAACAGTTTGATGGCACACTGGGAGCCCACCCCAGCGTACAAATCCCCTGCAAAATAAAAACTGTCCATGCATATTTTTTTTTCATTTTTCCCTGTAAAATGAAAACGGTCCGTCGTAGTCTCGGCGCCCCCTCCTCCCACCAGCACCCACTGCGACCACTGCCTCCTCACCCCCCACCCCATACTTACCTGCGGAATCTGGCACGATGATCTTCTGTGGACCGGGAACACATCTGCACTCTTCAAAGCCGACCACAAACTGAAGAAATGCCGCTAAGCTGTATAATGGAATGAATAGGGGCTTTTCAACTTTAATGCATATCTCGGGCATTTTTGCAGATTTTGGCCCCAAATTTTCAATATGGGGTTTTTGGGACCCCTTCTCATGAACTCTTGCACTGTCATGGCGTTATTCGGTCCCGAAAGGTGATTTCACAGTCACTGCATGGAATCACCTTTCGGGACCGAGTAACGAAATGACAGTACCACTGTTCATGAGAGGGGCTCTCAAAAGCCTATGTTGCAAGTTTGGTGGGAAAAATCAAAAAAATGACTGTTTTACTAGCGTGCGTAGCAACTGCGCAACGCATGCTCGTATGTTAGCGCATTCGCACTATTTTCATGCCAGATTCTCAACAATGGCATTTTACCACACCTTCTTGTGAACCGTACAGCTGTAATTTTTTCATATCCTGCCCGAAATGTGTTTTCACACTTCCGGCGCAGAATAGCGCAGTCATTGTGCAAAATCAGTGTTCGGGGCACATTACGAAGATGACAGTGACACTGTTCATGAGCAGAGGTCCTAAAATGCCTGTGTTGAAAATTTGGTGACAGTACTCCATAAAATGACTGTTTTACGAGCGTTGGTAGCAACTGTGCAATGCACTCTCGTAAGTTAGCGCAATTGCAATATTTTCACACTACATTCTCAACATTGGCATTTTACCACACCTTCTTGTGAACCTTACAGCTGTCATTTTTTACATCCTTACCGAAATGTGTTTTCACACTTCCGGCACAGAATAGCACGGTCGCTGTGCAAAATCACTGTTCGGGACACATTACGAAAATGACAGTGACACTGTTTATGAGCAAAGGTCCTAAAATGCCTGTGTTGAAAATTTGGTGACAATACTCCATAAAATGACCGTGCTACGAGCGTGCATTGCGCAGTTTGCACGCACACTCGTAAGTTCGCAAACTTATATTTTCACTCCACATTTTCAACAGTGCCATTGTCCTACACCTCCTAATGAACAGTGCAGCTGTCATTTTTCACATCCTGACCAAAATCTGTTTTCGCAGTTCCAGCACACAATAGCGTGGTCGCTGTGGAAAGCCCGTGTTTGAGACACATTATGAAAACGGCAGTGACATTAGCAGATGTCCTAAAATGCCTATGTTGAAATTTAGGGACGAAAGTCAATAAAATGAGTGTTTTACAAGCACGCGTTGCGCAGTTTGCATGCACGCTCATGACTTTGTGAATTTGTAATACTTTCACTCCAGCTGTTAATCATTGCCATTTTTCCTTACCTCCTTATGAACTGTACAGCTGGCTGAAATGTGTTTTCCCACGACTGGTGCAGAATTGCATGGTCACTGTGCAAAATCACTTTTCGGGACACTTTCAGCAAATGACGGTGACACTATTCATCAGCAGAGGTCCTAAAATGCCTATGTTGAAAATTTGGTGGCGAAAGTCCAGACAATGACTGTGCTGCAAGCGTGCATTGCGCAGTTTCCATGTACCCTTGTAACTTTGTCAATCTGCAATATTTTCATGCCACATTTTCACCATTGGCATTAGTGCACACCTCATTATTAACAGTCCAGCTGCCATTTTCCACAGCCTGCCCAAAACGCGTTTCCGCAGCTCTGCCACACAGTGGCGTAATCGCTGTACAAAATCACGTTTTAGGACACATTGACAAACTCACAGCGCTATGCCTCTCCACCTCCGCCACTGCCAATGCCAGCGCGACAACATTCAGCATTGACAAATGCTTGTTTGTTTTAAAGTTATTCACATTTGTTCGTCAAAAAAGTGAACAAAAAATTTAATTTTCTTCTGCTTTTTTGCTAATTGTAAAAAATCTATAAGGTATCTATACATGAAACATCACTCATTTTGTAGATGATTTTGTGCTGAATAATTGTCATGTTCACAGTACCATGCTATCTTTTTTCGTTTTAAAGTTATTCCCATTTGAATACGGTTAGTACTGCTTCTGAGGCTGAACATTCTAAATGAATTCTAAAGAGATTTGTGACATAGTAACTGTGTGTATAAATGGTCATTGCATGTATACATTTATTTATACATACAGTGACTCAGATAAATGCATTTATCACACTGAATATATGTCTACCCCATTGCATATATATATCAGACACCAGTAGGGGCTGGGGGAACTGAAAACAACAATATAAAATGTTTAGAAGACTCCCCGACCCAAACCAAGCCTCCAGTTTGTCAGGAGTACTGGGACAAAATGGCAGCTGGGGACTACAAGTCCCATGATACTCTGTGGCCAAGTGCCGTTTTTCTGAGACCGCTCCTGCTGGGGAGTGCTGAAAATGGAGCTTCCGCTGGGGCTCCTGTCCCCCAATGTGCCCCCTGGCCACAGAGACCACCAGATGGGACCAGCAGGGTCCTCACCATACAGCCAGATGCTGCCAACACATTTTACTTTTCATAATATTTTATAGAGTTGTGCAAGACTGTATGGGGGCGGACATGTTGGATGTGGTCTGCCTGAAAACAGCAAGGGACCTGAATGGTAGCTGCAGTAGTCCAATCAGGGGGTGGAGCTCGAGACTCCTTTCAGCCAATGGGATGCTGTGTATTCAAAACTAACATTCTAGGGTTGACAGTTTAAACCTGGGAGAGACTGTGTGAACTGCTAAGACAAGTCCATTTATGGGGTGAAGAGGATCATCGTCAGCATCCACAGTAGCCCAACTGTTCTACCCAACTGCCAGTCAGGGCAGATGTCCCCCAATGCCTGTACCTCCTGGTTATCTAAGGGTCTTGAGTACTGGGTTTTATCCAAACAATTGCTTTTCTAACTGTCCAGCTAGCTAGTTCACTAAAAATACCAGCAACAACTTAATCTGATTCAAGGTCAGTTGGCATTCATCTGTATCCCCCTTCCCTGGGTAATGCCTGAAAATAGGCAGGATTTGTCTAGTGCACTTACCCGGTCAACAAAAACTAAATAAATAAATAGTTAGTTTACCATCTGGGCTTTCTGCATGACCTTAAATTAAGCCCACAGCAACAGTTACAGCCAGAATCATCTGTGTATTCACATTCACTGGTGTAATCTTGTATTTTGCAACCGCAACATCCACCCACTGCAACAGTGCTGCACCCAGTGTCTACTCATCACAGGCTTGCAACTCCTCATTGTGTACACAATAAGGTATTTGGGAGCTGCCACAGGGACTGTGGGGTTAACTGGTGCACCAGTGGGGGGAGAGGGACTGGGACAGAGGGAATATTGGTTTGTAATATGTTACTGTGCTATTTTCATCTGACTGATTACAGTGTTTATTCTAAACTGATTTTTGAATGTTTTACTACCTTTGTTTCCCTTGTTCACTATCTTATTCCCAGACCCCAAAATAAACCCATGTGGTTATTTTTCTGCAATTGCTGAAGTATTTGCCATTATTGTGTAGTGTAATATTTGCATGCTTTAGAGTGGGTAACCCGTGAAGTGGGCGCATGAGGAAGGGCGCTGTCCGTTCTGGCGTACCTTCCTCGCACAATCCACTCATGGCGACTGACAGATAGGGCGACCGGATGAGGGGTAGCAAACTGCAAGCAGGATGTCGCTATACGTATGCACGCGTGGGTGGGTGGGAGCGAGCACGGTAAGCGTGGGCTGGGAAGAGGTGGAGAAGCTGTAGAGGGTGGTGCTGCGGTCGTCGGTCAAGCTGTGGCGTGGCATCGGGGATTGGACAATGGCTGGGGTGGCCGAGGTACTGGGTTTTGGTCAGGGCGCTGGTGCAATTTTTATTGCGCCCAGCTCAACCCTTTATTTTGCTACTTTCTCCCTCCCCAACATGCATCCTCCTGGAATTGAGAACTTTAGACAGCAGGGCAAAGCCCCTGCAAGTGGAAGGTGTGGGGAAAGTAGTAAAAATATGTCCTGGCACCATTGTGCTGGTGAGGCAGGGTTGTCAGAGTGCCAAAAATGTGTTCGGCACTCTGACTGAGCGATAACGACGATCACTTTTAGGTGTTCGCCGTTATCACATAGACCTCTTAGAGTGATATGTTGGGAAGGGATTGTGTTACTAACCTACCTGTCACTGAGGGAAGGGGCTGTATTCATTTCCTGTGGGGAAGCACCCAGCCAGTTCACTGCTATAAGGATCCCCATAGGTGGAGGCACCATGGCATTTACAAAGCCAATACTAACCACGAAACCAGGCGCCAGCCTATATCCCTTAGGCAGCACCACTTGTGAGTGGTTTTGCAGATAGACGGATAGGGGTGGTCACAAAAACATTTAAAATTTCATAAATTTATAGATGTTATAACCATAATCCCATGTGCATTGCAAACTTCAGTCTCTTGGTGCAGCTCAGCAGTTTCCATTTGGTCTGACTCACCACTATGAAACTGAGGGAATATAGCGACCGGAGTCACTGCCACAGTGAGCAGAACACTAGAAGTGTCTCCACACGTGTGTCCCATTGGTAATCTTATTTTTTTCCATTATGTGCATATACTGTTTACAAGCCAACCCCCAATCCAACTGACCATCCCTGCTCTGTCACCCGCTTTCTCTCCAGACTTAACCTCCACCATCCTTGAAGTACTATGATCCCAGTGGGAACTTGAATTTAGGGAAAAAGCCCCCCAAGGTCCATACCCTTGGTGTGTGGAGCTCCAAAGTCAGTGGTGCAACTAGGGCTGTGCGCATCATCCTGCTGAGCTAGCATCATGTTCTCCCCAGTAGGAGGGCGATGTGCAATGACACACATGGTCTCTGAATCTCGGCCTTCCCCACAGTGTACATGTCTCCTGCTGTGCTGCCATCAGACTTCAACCAAGGCAATGAAGCAGCAGAGAACACTGTCCCCCCTCCCCAAAAGAGGAGCGCTGTCCTTAGGATGCTGGATTCTCCTTCCCTTGGCCGACCCTGACTACACAAGTCCACTCTCAAACTTGGGTCACCAATGTAGTGAGCAGTAATGCTACCGCTGAGCAACCAGGTCAGCCCCAACCCTTTTTTTTTGTTAAATGCATGTAGGTGTTTGTGGTGGTTGGGATAGCAAACTCTGTCCTCCCCGATCTCAACAGAAACTCTTCCTTTTCCTTTTTTAGTCAGTTGCTGCAGGGGTACTGACAGTCTGGCTCCTATGTCAGGAACATATCGACATGTGGCCAGCTTTTACAAAGAAACAGTTATTCAGATGATGGCTGTTCGGGCACATGCAGGGGAAAGGGCATGAGGGCTGAGTAGCAGCCCTAGATAGTGACTATACAGTCAAGCTCCTGATTTGTGTAACCAATTGCATTGCCCCTGCCCCAACCAACCAGGGAGCCCTTAAGAGTGGTCATGCCCCCTCCCAGCAGCATAAAAGAAGGCTCCCAGAAGGGTTTAAGTTCAATTCAGTGGCAGTGAGCAGAGACGCCAGAAGAACTCCAGAAGAGGAGCAGCCACAAAGGGAGCCCCATAGAGAAGCCACTGAGGGACCCACAGAGGCAGCTGAGGGAGCACTGCCACTGGAGAGCCTTACCTGCCTGCCTGACTGTTGGCCCATTTAAGGGCACCAAGAGCTATATAAGCAAGGCAGTTGATTTGGGCGGCCAGCAGTAGGGGCTGATGCCATAGGGCAGCTTATCTTAGAGCCTTGCAGGGGGTGTTCCTGAAGCATGAGAGAGCCCAGCAAACTCAGCTGTCATACCAGCCAGCAATGGGGGTGATCAGCCAGAGTAGACCCCCAGGCAGGATCAAATGGTATGTCAACCAGCAGTGAAGGGTAGCCTGCAAACAAGCACCTTTGGAAAAAGTAGAAAATGGTGCACACTGCAATAGATCTGTGGGCAAGTCAAACAGGGTGCTGGGTTGCATAAGGAGTGGGATGAGCTGAAAATGTTGGGCGGTGATCCTCCTACCGTACAGGTCACTGGTGTGATCACATCTGGAATACGGTGCAAGGTACTGAAGTCCACACCTGAGGAGAGAGACTGTGACCACATGGAAGCAGTACAGCACAAGGCAAGCAAGATGGTTCATGGACTGGGGGCAAGACATATGAGGAGAGACTGCAGAACTCGAAAATGTACACCCTTGAGAAAAGGAGGGAAAGGGGTGACATAATTGAGACATACAAGTACCTGCATGGGATAAATTGGATGGACGTCAAGGAACTTTTCTCCTTGAGTTCAAATTACAGGGAAAAGAGGGAACTCACTTAAATTTGCAGGAATGAGAGTCAAAAGAGATATCCATAAGCACTTTTTCACAGAAAGAATGGTAGATGTGTGGAACAAGTTGATGGAGGAAGTGGTACAGGCCAAATCAGTGAACAGCTTCAAACAGGAATGAGATGGGACAGGCATATATTAGTTACAAAAGGAACAAAGGGGAGGGATGGCCACCAGGGCCAATGCAGAGTAGTTAGGGAGGGTGGGCAGACTGATTGGGCTAACAGGCCTTATACTGCCATCGTCATCTATGTATCTATGAGACTTGGCTAGCAGGTCGGATAGTAGTGAGAAGCAGCAAGACTCAGCTAGCAGGGCATCTGGCAGCATACTACCCCTACAAATGCTTGTATCCTTTACAAAACAGCAGCCAATCCCAGATGGGAGAGGGGTGGCACCCAGAGAGGGAGTTTTGGGGAAGTGGTATGGTGTCGTGGGTACCAGTAATTAAGGTGACCTTATCCTAGTGCCAGGGTGGGCTAGCAAGGACACCCCATACCTATCCAATTGACTGTTGGGACCAAAGTTCCTAGGGTGGGTTTGATTCCTCACAAAAGCCATTCTCAGGACTTGTAATTGCCCAGGGTCACTGAAAGGCAGTCTTTCATTTATCTGACTGGAAGAGGTAAGATCTAGCTCTTTTTCTATCTTTTTGGGGGTGACCCACAATTTTATTTTTTTATTTATTTTTTTCATATAGATTTTTCCCCAGATTTTTCGAGTTTTTCTCCCATCCCGGTACCTCAGCCACACGTGTGTGTGTGGAAGCACACATATGCCGTGTCTCAAGGTGCCCTCCCTCTACTTGGCCCCCACTTCTGCCTACACTAACCACTGGACTTCCACCCAATGACAGTGGAACTATGGGGGGGTGACAACCACCCTGGGAGAGGAGAGCTGCCTTCCGGCTGCTCAATCCTGCTCCCACCCTCCCCCCCCATCCCCTGTGACGGCTTCCCGACAACCCAAGTCCATTCTCGAACCCAGGTTGCCAACGTGACACAAGGTAAGGCTTCCAGCACCTCAGACCTCTGCACCACCAGGCTGGCTATGACCCACAATTTTAGAATGATAAGCATTATAGTAAATTTTCGAGAGCACTGTCCTAAATTTTAAAGTGATAAGCATTTCCATCACCTAGTTAATTGCACAGTTCCATTTGTCAGTTACACTGTATTGTTCACTGTTTACAACCTCTGTTTATTGAACTGTTTGTTTATTGCTACTGATTTATTAAGAAAAAAGTCTTACTTATCCTTAGATCCAGAAGCAAATGATTTGACACCTTTTAATGGACCAACATAGATGTAACAACAAGAACAAAGTGCTCTAGCTTTCGGACCAACCCATCCTTCTTCAGAAGTGTAATGGCAGTTATTTAGAAAAACAATTCTTATAACAGCTAGATCATGCAGAAAAAACAGAAAAAATCCCCACTGATTTAAAATACTCATTTAAAAAAATACAGATGATGATGTCAGAGAAGTTTAACAGTACCATATTATCTTCAGCCAGGAGGGTCCCAGGGTCAAAGGTGCTTGGTGCAAAACACATACAAAGAATCCTATTGCATATAAATTTAATTGACATAAGATAACACTGCTGGAGCAGATGACTCTTAAATCAAGCTATGAGTGTCACAGTGTGCATAAGGATGTGATTACTGAAAAACAACCCCCACCCAGATTAAACACATACTAAGATTGTCTTAGGACTCCAAGAAATTTCAATGTATGCATTATGGACAAGAAATTACCAGTAAAGCTGTCTTAAAAACATCAGTGCACACTGTACAGTATGATGTGTAAAAGTTAGTTGGACCTATCACCCAGCTATACTCTCCAGCTAGATATCATGCCACATAACTTCAAAAACCTCTAGTATAGTGACACGACTTTATAAATGATAATTTAAATATAAATTGACAGTATTAGTGTCGAACAAAAAACTCTTGTCGAGGACCACCAAGGAATTAAGACCATATAGCCTGATATGTACTGATGTCAATAAATTAAGTTAGGAGAGTGTGTGTGTGTGTGTGTGTGTGTGTGTGTGTGTGTGTGTGGTGTGTGTCCTTAAAGCTAGTTACCCCCCCCCCGCATTATGGGGATGTGGGGTGGAGTAGGGTGTATCGTTTGTGTGAAGAGGAGAGAAATTACATTTTGATCTCTTTTTCAGATTCCTTAGACACTTCTGGTACATCAAGTTGTTATACACTGAGAATTTATTGACATCAGTACATATCAGACTACATGGTCTTTAACTCTATTTTACTATGCTCCCATCCTCCAGACTCTCTCCAGCGAGGGCTCTCGGTCGCCAAGATATCCCGTCCTGCCTGAAGCTTGGCCAGTAGAATCCAGTACAGAGGGATCCCCACAAAGCGCACCCAAACCCCCCAGGTCTACGTCCTCTGGGAAAGGACTGCCTACTCCACCTGGCACCCTATCTACAGACTTGGTAGGGCAGCTATGTGAGGGAAACAGGATCTCGCACCCTGATGCCCAGCGTTGGATGTGGTGCTGACGCAAAAGGCCCCATCTTCGCCTACTAGAGGAGGGAGGGAGGGATTTTTTGTACTTTAAGGTTGCCCCCCCAGCGAGAGCAGTGCAATGTTGCCCAGCCCGTAACATGCGCACTCCTGCACACGCCCAGAAGGCAGCTGCCCGACGCTGACCCTTATGTAAGAGCCTGCGACTGTGGTACACCCGGCCATCGCTAGGTGTCACCAACTGCGCGGGACATCCACCTAGTCCCTCCCCAGGAGAGGAGAGCTGTCTTGGGACGCTCAATCCTGCTCCTCCCCTGACTCCTGACAATTCAGGCTCGTTCCCGAACCCGGGTCGCCGGTGTTACACGAGGTGTGGCGTCCAGCGCCTCAACCCTCAGCGCCACTGGGCCGGCAGGCTACATGGTCTTAATTCCTTGGTGGTCCTCAACAAGAGTTTTTTGTTTGACACTAATACTGTATTTATATTTAAATTATCATTTATAAAGTTCTGCCACTACACTAGAGGTTTTTGAAGTCTAGAAAAATCTAGATTTTTACTTATTCTTAAGAATTCTGCACACCAGTGGAATTCTGCACATCAGTGGTTATTTCTTAGTATGTCTTGGTGCATCTTTTTAGTCTGTTTCTCTGGTTGATGTCGGCAGCATAGGAGGTGGAGCTGGGGGGTCAGTAAAGCCCTCACATTTCTAGCTGAAGGGTCACACAATGAATTTTGACACACACACACACACCCATGTCAATCAGTGGAGCAGCATTAAAATGAGGCTAGTTGGATTTTTACAATGACAGCAAGTAGGCTACTTTTAAACCTTTTTATTCAACATACGTTGAAAATCCAGGCAACCAAAATTATACTTTTTGGAAAATCTCTGTGGAATACAGTATTTTGTTTTACTGTTGCATGACTTGCACTGCAACTATATATTTTTGGCTTCCTGTTTCCTCTCAAGTCTCTTCAAAAGCTACAATTCCTGACCATGTTCTGTTCTGATTATCATGAATAACCCATGCATTTCTGTTAATAAATCAAGGATTATTCATCAAAATGTGTGGATTATTCAGAATTATTAAAAGCTAGGTAGGTGGACTAAAGCATATTTAAGAAGGCAATTGTTTTCCCAGTGCTGTAGTCTAAGGTGTTCTATACAGTTCTGACACCCACTTTTTTTTTATTTACATTTTTCCGTTTTACCCATTTTCTCCCATTGTGTCCAGGGCCCCAGCACACAGCTGTGTGTCTGCGTGGAGGCGTACATGCACCCCATGAAGCTGGCTTAGCCCCTTCCACCCCCATTGCCTGAACTGCCATCCGTCCTCCACCGGGTGGCAGCCAAGGGCCAGGGAAACTCTACATCCTTACAAGGGAGAGGAGAGTTGTCTCACAGCAGCTCAATCCTGCTTCTCACCCTCGTCCACTCGCTGACCCCCGACAACACAGGCTCGTTCCCAAACCCAGGTTGCTGATGTGACATGAGGTGTGGTGTCCAGCGCCTCAACCCTCAGCGCCACCAGGCCGGCTCCTGACCCCCACTTTTTGGCACACTCCTCTGCTACTGGTCAGCAGTACCGTTTCTGGGGTAACAGTGCATTCACTTTATTAAGGCACTTTTTAGTTTTTGCCAGAGGCTGGCTCTAACCATGTTTGGGTGTCCAGCCACCGGGCCAAAGAACACAACACTGTCACCTCAGCCAATTAAAAGCCTGCTACCTGCAGCTCAGGGTGGCGCCACCAAAAATGCCATATTGTTGACATCACTGGCACAATTTCTAGAATAAATTCATCACAGAATTAATCAGTTCTTTCCTATTGCCCTATAGATCAGAGCTGTACCTCATTCTCCCGTGACTATACACAGAAACAAGGTAGATGCACTGAGTAACAGAGGAAAAATTCAAACTAGTGAAGCCAACTGCATGTACAGAAACAGGTCAGTGAAGTACTACATAATATCAGAGGCGTATAAAACAGCAATCTTTCCCTATCAGAACAGCAGGTTTTATGAGATATATGAATTATCCAACCTGCTGACAAAGGAAAAAACATTATTATTATAAGAGAAAGTCATTACATATAGAATATTTAGGGGAATCATACACAACAAGGTTGTGCTGCCATTGAGGGGTTAGGATGATGTCATAGGAACCTAGAGAGTGAAACTCGAGAGATCCTATGATGTCATCACAAACCCTTAGATGGAAACACACGTCAAGATGTGTATAAATTCCATACACAATTTTTTATAGTACATGTTTTTAAAAATGTTTCCCTTGTAGCCAAATACTAAGGACACAGTGAAAGTGGATGGGAGGTGGGAGGCACAAACTAAAAGCGGTGATGGAAAGTCAGATTTAGGGGCTATGCATGGTGCACTGACTTGCATGGACAGCCTAGAAGAAAACAGTAGAAATAGGCAGTGAAAAGTCAGTAGAAAACCAGATAGCAGCTAAGAAGGCAGTTTTAAAAGTCCACTGTGTGACAGCGTGTTTCAAGCAATGCCCAGTGACTGAATTTGAAAAGCAGGGCACAAGATTATGCAAGCAGTTCAGAGGAAAGAAGTTGTTTTAGTATTCTTGTGATGTCAGAAAGATACTACAACACTTTTTTGTGACCTTTGAACTATCCTACAACATGAAATGCTGTGCATGGTAATACACAACAAGGGACAACCATACAATTATGCAATAAGGCATGAAAGGGTGTTTTTTGTGCTGGGATAGTGGCATGTGTTGGGTGGGATGAAGCACAAAGTCAAAGGCTGAGAGCTTCCACCATCTGAGAAGTGCCATTATTCCAGCACAAAGCAAACCCTGGACTGCCTCACTGTGATTATGAAATGAATCCATTAGGATTAGCAAAAAAAAATGTTAAAACATTTCTTTGTAATTTAAATGTGTAAAAATGAGGAACAACGATAAACAAGTATTTGTCAATGCCGAATGTTGTATTGCTGGCATTGGCATTGGTAGTGCAGGAGTTAGAGAGATGCATAATAGGAATGGCAGTGAAGTATTGAACTGACGCCAATGCCAACCCCACCCCCAGCCCGCAGAGACTGACAGGAATTGGAGTGTGCCTTTGGGTCATCGGCCATAATGCTCATACCATTTCACCTCACCCTACCCTGCAGACACCAACAAGTGTTGCGGTGTGCCTTGTGGTCTTCGAGCCTTATGTTCACCCCATTCCATAAGGAAATATGCTGGGATGGGTGCAGTAGAAGAGAATGGGGTGAACTTTGGGGCTGAAGAATTCAAGCACACCTTGATGCCTGTCACTGGCTGCAGGGTGGGGGTGAGGGTGGAATGTCATTAGCATTACTGCCGTCAATCCCAAGTCACATCCCTGACGTCTGTCAGTCTCTACAGGGTGGAATGTTACAGTTGGAAACCCTAACGTCCCAGACATTTGTTGTTATTTTCACTCCAAATGTTCAACATGGGCTTTTTGTGACCCCCACCTCATGAACAGTGGCACTACCAGTTCGTTAGCCGAAAGGTGATTTTCCACGGCAACTGCAGGTGCAAAAACACATTTTAGGCAGGATGTGAAAAATGACAGCTGTACTGTTCATGAGGAGGTGTAAAAAATGGCAATGTTGAAAATCTGGAGTGAAAATATGAAAAATTGGTGAAGTTATGAGCGTGTGTAGAAACTGGGCAATGCACAGCCATAACGCAATTATTTTGGGGATTTTTTTAAACCAAATTTTCATTACAGGCATTTTGGGACCTCCACTCATGGATGGTGGCACTGTGATTTTGTTAATCTGTCCCGAAAGTTGATTTCCCAAAGCGACCACGCCATTGTGTACCAGATGTGCAAAAACACATTTCAGGCAGGATGTAAAAAATAGCAGCTGTACTGTTCATAAGGAGGTGTGAAAAAATGGCAATGTTGAAATCTGAAGTGAGAATATTAAAAATTGTCAAAGTTACAAACGTGCATGGAAACTGTGCAATGCACGCTCGTAACAGTCATTTTTTTGCAATTCTTTCACCAAATTTGCAACATAGGCTTTTTGGGACCCCATGTCATGAACAGTGGCACTGTCATTGCTTGATCCCAAAAGGTGATACCGCACAGTGACCGTAAAATCACCTTTCGGGACTGAATAACGAGATTTATTTATTTCATTTTATTTAAATTTTGGTAACCGGGTAGGCCCACTGAAACTTTGACAGTCCCTTTTTCATGGGCAACCCAGGAATAACAAGATGACAGTGCATGTATTCATGAGGTGGGGTCCCAAGAACCCCATGTTTAAAATTTGGAGCCAAAATTCAAACAAATGGCTGAGATATCCACCTAAGTTGAACCCCCCCCATTGATGCCATTATACAGTTTACAGGCATTTCTTCATTTTGCAGTTCGACTTTGAAGAGTCCAGACGTGTTCCTGCTCCATCAAAGATCGCAGCACCAGGCCTCCGGAGGTAAGCATGGGTGAGGAAGGGTGGGGAGGTGGTGCAGAGGGTGGTGCGGCTGCGAGGGGGCACCGTGGACAACGAGGGACTGTTTTCTTTTCAGGTTAAAAAACAGAATCAGACCTGGCAGAATGATTTATTGAGTGTGCCACACAATGGGGGTTGGGGGAAGGAACATGCAGACACAGTTAGCTTTAAGTGAGCGGTGGCACACTGGGGTGGACTTCCAGTGTGCCACACATGTGGGTGGGTGGGGGACATACTGACACGGGGATTGCACCCCCATTGTCACCTTTGTTTGGGGATTGTGTGGTGGTGGCAGGAGCCACCGCCATGTTAACTGAAATGTTTCACCAGGAAAGGAACGTATGTGAGGCGTGTCATCTCTGCTGCTGCATGACGAGCTTGTCTCTGATTGCAGTGGCACATTTCTTTCAAGTTGGTGGCACTTCACATAATTCTTGCATCGGCGCTAGCATGCTGGCTAATTTGGGAATGAGGGACACACCTACTAAAGCATACCTTGCATTCACCAACACTGACACACCTCTCACTGTGCTACTACTGCCGCAAGATGTTGCTTGCACATGCGCAAAACATAAAAATGGAGAAAAAGGAAAAAGTAGTCCTATTGAATCATTGTAATTTTGCTGTTTGACCAGTAGATGGCAAACGTAAGTGAACAGAGGCACACTGATAAACTGTAACTGCTTTTTGTAAACATGACAGTTTGGTCACAGATCTTTTTCCAGTGCTGTTGTGCTGCAATATCAGCACTGGATTCCAAGCTCCTCAGCCAATTAGGTTGCTGGATTTTTTATATCCATTTCGAACTACAGACTAATTAGGTGAATGCTTGAAGAGGGAGTAGTGCTGGACGCTGAGAGCTGGTCGCTAAGACATTGTGGAGAGAAAAAAAATGCCTGTAGCAGGAGTCGGTGAAAAGCTTTTAAAATTTTACAAAAGGTATGCCACCGTTGCCATTATAGTATTTATGGTTTTATGTTTTACCGACCTTTCCAGTCGAACTTTGAGCTCTCTGTATCTGAGTGTAGTGGTGTGGGGGGGGGCCCTGGGGGGGGAATCCAGGTCTTCGAGCATGCTCATTATGGAATGGAGTCCTAGTGGTGTGAGAAGCCTCCTGAGTGAGTGAAAGGAAACCCGGCGGAGCCCATGCGGGCTTATCGGCCTAGATGAAGCCACAAAATCCACAGCTCTAGCTTGGAACATCTTGGAATAGGATTGCAATAAGGACTATAAACTGACTGCTTCCTACTGACTATAATAGTTTCAGAAAGAGATTTTGCTTGAAAAACTGTTTTTTTTCCTTTGTGCATAAAATCTTTATATGTCTGTCTCTAAATGCTTTGATTCTATGTTTTAGTGTCGAGTGTATGCTTCTGGTTTTTTAGGCTTTCCTTATAAAATTACTGGAGTACATAGAACATTCAAAGATTGTAGTGAATTCTGAGCCTAGTTTTAACTTAATATAAGGAGGCAGAGCTGCCTGTCTATGTGCCTATGTGTACAGTATGCATATGGCCGCAGAAGTACATAACGCTAACATAGTTTTAATCTTGCAGGCAGATAAAGACAGCACTGTAAACACTGTGTTTTATGTTTATGACTGTTGTTTTTGAGAATTTATCTTAGATTTTAAGAGATATAGCCCCAGAATTTTAAATAAAAGGAACCAGGAAGTAGGAATAAAGATTTCAGGAGGGGAGTTTTCTGTTGGCCCATTTCTGCACGTGACTCCAGTGCTTATAGCGCATGTGTGTGTGTTCTGGTGTTACAAGCGCCATTTTTTCTTGGAGCTATGTACAGAGCGGACCCACAGAAAAACCTCCTGAAAAGAAGAAGCAGTGTGAACTGTTTTCCTGGTTGATTCTCCTGGTTATTTCTTCAGTTTATTTCATATGCTTGTATGCCCATATGACCGTACAATTACTCGTTACTCATTACTTTGTTACCTTCCATTTGCTATCTAAATTTGTAGCAGATTGCTCTGCGATAGAAGCATGGGATTGTAAATTGCAGAGTTACCGGGGCACAAGTAAGCCTATGTCAAGTTAAGTTTCAACTAACTTGGGTTGTTAAAGCGGCACTATACTCAGTCTTATCTGGACAAGAAAATATATTGAGCGCTTTAGTGCTCATACTTAGGAAATAAAGTATACAACACATACAAAGTAAGTATTGTAAGAACTGTAGATAAAAGTTTGCTCGTCTCCCATAATAACATATAACATAAAGTTAAAAAGGGATATTGCATTGGACTTTTTATTTCACTTATTAAAAATCGTAAGAAAAGTCAGATGTTTTACTAGGTTATTACTAGTGTCTTATTTTTACAGTGGAATTACGGACTTTAAGAATGAGTGAAGAAGCTGGCTACATCCAAGTTGAACTTGAAGGAACCAGGAAATGTATAGCCCTTTCCATTTGGAGTTTCATTAAACAAGGGGGAATAAGGAGAAAGAAATATATGCCTTATAAGAGCTGGGCCTATGTGACGTTTTGGACTCTGTGGACTTGGAAAATAAAGTTGAGGCTGAATTGTGAGAGAAGAGATTGGAGATCTGTGGAGAACTTATAATTTATAATGAAGATTCGGACAATACACATCAGATAAGGGGCAATCTTGAATACTTTTAAGCACCCGATTGCACTGATTTATTGATCTTCCTTATGTTTTGCCTCTGCTACTGATTTTACTATTGACTTTACTAATCTTTGTCTACTATAGGGATAAATAGAGATTGTATGAGACCATAACAGATTATAAGAGACAGAGGAAGAGTGTTGTGAGATTCTGTTGTAAGCAGTTGTGATTAATTGCAACTAACTGATTGACTGATTAATTAATTGATTGATCTGCTAGTCAAATAAAGTAATAATACCCATTGTCACCAGAAGTGGAAAAGAACAAATGGAAAAACCCCTTGTAAAAAATGAGAAAAAAGGGTTGAACCAAATGTCAACTAAAGGTTCAAGGAAACCTAGGACACACACGGGTGGGGCGGTAGGAATTTAACAATAGGTGTAAATAAGGAAACTACCTCCACCCCCTTTTCTTCCCTTAGTAAATCCAGAGGGAATAGGATGACTCAACTACTGATCAGTGAGGCTTTGAGAGGTTGTAAATCACAGGAGTTGCTAGAATAAATACTGACTTAAAAAGAAAGGGAGAGCCAACAAAAATGAGAAAGGAGGGACAGTAGTAGATTTATGGGAAAAGAAGAAGGGAAGAAAGGATAAAGAAAAAAGGGAAATAATCAAGAAGAGGATAAAAGACAAGAGAATAAACAAGGAGAGGATGAACAAGATTTAGGTGTTAAAATAAAAATAATAAACAGGTTAATGAAGAAATGGAGAGAGTAAATCTGCAGGGTGAGCTTCTTGAACAATTTTTAAAATGACTGGATGAAAATGATTTTGTTCTCCCCTTGTATAAGTTTGCAAAAATACCAGATGAGATGGAAAAGAAATTAAAGAAACATCTAAAAAAATGTTTAATTACAGTGTTATAAGGACATAAGGATTACACTTTAATATTAGATTGTTTTAGTGTGATAAGACCTTTAGAAGACAGGGAAATGGTATTTTTAGTATCGGATCAATATTACATTTTGAAGGCTTTTGAAAAACAAAAGGTTAAAATCAAGAAAATGAGAGTAGAAATGGAAAGTGTGGTCAATGCTAAAGTATTGTTTCCCAAATATTTTGAATTAGAAAGGAAAAAAGGCATTGACAATATTGATTTTTCAATATCTATTTTTAGTATGAACAATTTTATAAACAAAACAAAAAAACATGAAGTTCAAAGTTTCTGAGATTTTACAAAATCTCTTGAAAACAGATGGTGTATTAAGTAAGATTAAAAGAGCAAAAAGGTGGGAAAGTAATGGTCAAATTACAATATGGATGAAAACCCAAGAAAGCTATAAACAAATGGTTTCATAGGCAGAGTGGTTAGATAAAATCGATATTAATATAATTGGAGAAGGTAAGGAACTTCCAATAGAGGTGAAATCAAATTCAGAGGAATGGACATCTGATTATGATTGCTGACCTCACCTAATGTGTATGACAAAGAACTGAAAATAGTCCCCTTTAATACTCTGTCTGCCTATATGACTGTCTCCTTTCATGAATTATAATTTAACTGTATGTTGTTGAATTTAATGTAGAAGTTATATCCTGTTGTACCATTGTTGTAATTAACCCCAGGTCGCCTCTGAAAAAGGGACTATTATTGGTCTCAGCAGGCCTACCCGGTTACCAAAATTTAAATAAATAAATATTTGATTGCAACATCTAATAGGTTTCAAATATTGTAAAATCAAGGGGAAGACTGACATCAAATTAGGAAAAAAAGTAAAGAAACTAAGATAGACGGAGACAAAGAATTGGGTAAGGAAGATAGAAATAAAATATTATCATGGAATATAGCAGGAATTAGGGTTAGATTGGCAGATCCATCATTTATAAAATATATCAGGGGATTTGAAAGTATATGTTTACAGGAAACGTGGTCAGATCAAGATAAAAATCTTAATGGATATAAAGTATATAATAAAAATGCTATTAAAAATTAAAAAAATATGGAAGACTGTCAGTGGGATTAATTACCTGCATTAAAATATCCAAAGAATACACGACAGAGGAAATGTTACTAGATTCAAATAAATTCTAGGAATTAAGATAAAGGGGAAAAAGTTGCATATGATAATTTTTTACATTTATATTCCCCCTTTATCGTCAAAATATAATGATAATGGGATAATTAAGAAACTAAAAATGGTAATTGAGGATATTAGAGAAAAAGACCAAGACTGCGGAATTATGATATTAGGAGACTTTGACTCTAGGCTAGGACATTATGAGAAATTGTCAATGGAAAGCAGGGAATTTTATGTAGCAATGGGATGGGATGTGATCGGATAGCTAGAAATCAAAAATCTAAGGACAAGAAATCAACAAAGAGAGGAAGAGTTATTGGTAAATTATTAGGAGAGTGGAATTGTGTCCTATTAAATGGAAGAACAAAGGGAGATGATAATGGAGATTTTACCTATATGGGGAATAGAGGAGATTCTGTGATTGATTTATGTACGGTAGATTTAAATCTCATACATGTAATGAAAGACTTGAGAATTGGAAAGAGAGCTGAAAGTGAATCCCTTGATAACTGAGATTAAACTTTGGGACCAGATAAATATGGGTGAGAAGAATTTGAGAATAATAAGAACGAAAACAGGAATAAAATGGGAAGCTATCGATAATAATGTTGATGGTTGAGAGTGGAATAAGATTTAGGATTGAGGATTTAGTGGGGAAAGATGATGACAGAATTGTGGCAGAGTTTGAGCAGATCATGAAGGAAATTAGAACTCTCATAATAACAGCATCCTTCTGTAAAGAGAAAAAAGGAAGTCAATGGTATGATTTTGAGTGTAAAAGAACTATAAAAAGAATTGAATAAGAAAGCGAGAATGGTGACAGAGTATCCAACAAAGGAAAATAGGGAATTATTGACACATACAAGGAAGGAATATAAAAAATGATTTAATAGAAAGAGAAAGATTTATAGAAAAACCTTATGGGTAGAAATGGAAAGGGTAATCTTGAATAAAAATGATAAAAGTTTTTGGCAAATGGTAGCCAAAGGTGGAAATACATATTGTGAGGAGTTAGAAAATTATATTGAACCTGATACATGGCTGGACTATTATGCAAAGTTATTTCTGGATCAGGATATTGGGATTTGGGAGGAAATACCCAGAGAATGGATCTGTTTAAAGGAAGAAATTAGGGATGAGAAAATAATGGGGTCCCCAGAAATAGTGAAAAGACACAAAGCACTGGGCCCTGATGGAGTACCTATTGATATAATCTTAAATTATGTTTTTCTATAGGTTCCATTTTTGGAAAAAATTATTTAATTAAATATTACAAACCGGAGACATGCCAGGGACATGGAGAGAAAATATAATAATCCCAATTTTTCAAAAAGGGGATAAAAATAATCCAAAAGATTACCACCCAATAAAATTAACTGGATACTTCACTTAAAACTTTCTCAAAAATCTTACTTAATAGGATCATGGAATGGATACAAGGAATAGGAATTATGGATGAAGCACAGGCAGGATTCTTGCCTGGATATTCTACAGTAGACCAGTGCTTTGTGCTGTCACATGTAATACATAAATATATCAACATAAAGAAACAGAAATGTTACTGTGTTTTTGTGGACCTCAGGGCCACATTTGATCAGGTCAAAAGAAATAAGTTATGGAAGATCTTACAAGGATATGGTTTGGATCAAGTAATAATTAGTTTAATAGCATGTATGTATGTATAGTGAGAATAGAACCAGTGTACGTTACAATAAGGAAGGAGGCAGAACGGTAAAGTTCGAGTCAAATCTAGGCTTAAGACAAGGATGTGTTCTTTCCCCAATTTTGTTTAATATACTGTATATTTGAACAAAATTTGGGAAAACTTATATGATACTGAGTGCCATATGCCAAGAATGGGCAAAAGGTATTGCCCATTCTTGGCATATGCAGATGACATTGTACTAATATCAACAAGTTACATGGGCATTAAAAGACTTTTGAAAAATTTAGATATTGCTGTCAGGAGGCTGCTTTGGAAATAAATTTGGAGAAAACTAAATACATGATCTGTAACAAGCCCCTTGTGAGACAGGGAAAGGATATTAAATTAAGAGGGGACAAGTATACAATAGAGACAGTTCAGAATTTTTGCTACCTTTGTATTGAATGTTCTTATAATTAAAAAAGGGGACAGAGCATAAAAATAATTTAATTAAAAAAAATAATAAATTCATCCCAGCTGTAGAACGATTCACACATAGATGTGGAGGCTATTCTATTAAGGGGATTATTTTATTTATTTAGCTTTTGTTGACCAGGTAGGTACACTAGACAAGTCATATGCCTATTTTATGACCCAGGAGAGTACAATGAGGGTACAGAATCAAACAATGTTCATAACAGAGAAGAGGAGCTATGTACAGGGACACAAAAGAACAGGCTAACATATATGGTCTAGTAAACATTGTTATAAATATATATATGCATACATGCAAAAATAAATAGCCCAGTTCATTCAACAGCAAGGTCAGTGAATGCAGTGTACGAGTGATCATTAACAGAGCCACAGAAACAATTAGTTCCTAAGCGTACAAATTAAGCAGATCATATGTAGCTCAGTGTGAGTCGACTACAGAGACCACAGTTAAGGTGGCTTATGACACCCACACACGGAGGTCAGCTTCAAGTGCTCCCACAGGGAATTCCGGAGGCTCAGGTGGGCTGGGGAGGAACGAACATGGACAGGAAGGGAATTCCATAGCCTAGGAGCACTTGTAGTAAAGTCCCTTACCCCATAAGGGTACAGATGAAAGGAACTTTGAGCACTCCGAGACCCTGAGACCAGAGGGAGTAGGTGGAGGGGTTCAGCAGGCATGAGAAGCTGTGCAAGCCCTGGAAGGGTGCCAGCTCTGATCACCTTACCCACGAAACAGCCCATCCCAAAGTTCAAGTAATTAGCTGGGGAAAGCCAGCCAAGTTTGTCGTATAATTCACAATGATGGGTGAATCGAGGGGCAGCCAGGGTGAAGCAACAGATATTGTTGTAGGTTGTGTGCCACCGAGTCAGGTAGGCCTTGGAGGTCCGGGCAAACAGAAGGTGACTATCGCCAAGTGAAGGAAGCAGCACTCCTCTGGCTAGTGCCAAGCAAGCAGCAGTTGTTAGATTTTTTTTTGCCCTGTAGGCGAGGCCCAGTTTGCAGTTTACGGCTCTGCAAACATTTAAGATGTGGCTCCACAGGTCAAGTTGGGGGTCAAGTGTCACTCCAAGGTATTTAAAGGAAGCAGTGGTTAGGAGGGGGAGTACCATCCGCACCTCTGACGCACAGAGGGGCAGGGGAAGGCCTTGATCTTAGCCGATGACCCAAACAGCATGGCCTGAGTTTTTTTTAAGTTAAGGACCAGCTTGTGAGATGCCACCCAGGAATGAATATTCTTGAAGTCCTCAGTCAACTGTAGGTTGAGAGTCCCAATGTCCTGGGAGTGTGATCTGTATAGAGGGTTGCACTACAGTTGGTTACAGTGGCTGGAAGATTGTTAACAAATGCAGAGAAGAGGAGGGGCCCCAGAATGGATCCTTGGGGGACTCCAGAGGTCATCAGAGTGAGAGAGGAGAGGACCTCGTTGAATTTGGTCAGCTGGACTCTGTCCTTAAGGTAATTTCCAAGCCATTTCAGGGCAGGAGGGAACAGGCCAAGGGACCGCATTTGTGTGCAAAGTAATTCATGGTCCACAAAGTCAAAGGCCTTGGATAGGTCACTGAAAATGGCTCCAGAGAGTTTACCCTGGTCCATGGTGCCCTGATCAGAGACAAGGGCCATGGACGTGCTGTACCCTTTTCGAAAGCTGTGCTGTGCAGGGGATAGTGACTTATGGGCCTGAATGTACTCTGTGAGTTGTTCAGTCACAACTTTCTCAAGAAGTTTACTAACAGCCGATAGAATGGCAATCGGCCGGTAGTTATCCAGGACTTTGGGGTTGCCCTGCTTCGGGACAAGGACAATCTTAGCCACCTTCCAAATGTCAGGGATAACACCAGTGGCAAGGGACAGGTTGAAGATATGTGCCACCGGGAAGGCAACGTGGGAAGCACCTAGCTTCAGAAGCTTAGGCTCCATGTTATCGTGGCCAGCACTGGAGTGCAGGGAGAGACCAGAGAGAAGTCTCTGTGTCTACCTGATAGATACAGCCCTGAGGTGGAATTGCAGATGGGAGGGGTGAACCTCCTGCATAGCAGGGGCTGAGGGGCAACTGGTATTCACTCCAGCAGGGGAAGGGGAGGTGTGAGCTGATAAGTCAGAAAAGTAGGAATTGAAAGCATCTGCAATTGTAAGTGGATTATTACAAGCAGAACCTCCAATGATCATATCGGATTCCCCAGAATTGGAGGAGCCAACGACTAGGTTTTTTATGTTCCTCCAGAACCTTCGTGGGTCCCTAGCAGAGCTAAGCAGGGCAGATTTACAGTGATCACTTTTTGCCACCCTGATGGCTTTTTTGCACTCGTTTCTGAGCTTCCTATACTGTTGAAAGATGGTCTGATCTAGTGTGCCTTTGAAGTGAGCCCAGCACTTGTCTCTAGCCCGCATGAGGGCTAAGAGGCTCCCATGCAACCACTTTGTGGTGGACCCCTTTACCCTTTACCTGATAAGGGGGGCATGTTCGTCCTGTAGGTCACCAAAGACAGTGAGAAACTGGATGACAGCAGTAGAGGGGTCACGAGCACTAATCACCCCAGACCAGTCAGCGAACCTCAGATCCTCCTGGAATGACACCAGATCAAACCTAGAGAAGTCTCTAACATGAATGATTTTGTGGGAATTTTTGGGGAGGGAATTTTCCACACACAAAATACCGGGCTGTGATCTGAGATGGAGTCTGGCAGGGTGCCAGCAGACCTGATCATCTCAGGATGATTTGACAGAACCCAGTCCAATAGACAGCAAGTGTCACCTTTAGCCGACCATATGGTGGGCTCCAGTATGAGCTGTGTCAGGGCAAGACTTGCAAGTAGTGGCTCAAACTGCTTAGAGTTTCCTCCGTTCCAGTTTAAGTTTACATCACCTAGGATCAGTAGTTCATTGTCCCCAACATTAGGACCAACAGCATCCAGGAGATGGGCAAGCCCAGGGTAGACCACCATTGGGGGGATTGTAGGTGAGTACAACATGCAGCTTCTTTGTGTTTCCAAGTAATAGCATTGTGTGCAGCAGCTCACATGCAGACATAGAGGTTAGCTGGTGAGCCACCATAGATACTTTAAGATGTCTCTTATAGTAAATTAAAATACCACCACCCCGCTTTTTGCCCAGTCGGTCCAGTCGAATAAACTCATAGCCAGGGAGCGCACAGGCCAAGTCAGGGATTGAGGGTTTCAACCAGGTCTCTGTAATGCCAAGAATGTCAGGCTTATAGTGTGCAGCCCAGGCAGTAAGTTCATCCAGGTTGGGCATGAGACTGCGGATGTTAAGGTGAGCAAGTTTTATCCCCCTTTCCCGATTTCCATCCTGCGGGAGGAGAGAAGGCCTGATGGGCAGGACCACGATTTAGCTCAATATCGCCGGCCAGGGCCAGGATCACCAGGAAGAGCCAGAGAAGATACCATCAGAATGGGGTACCTTTGGCCAAGGACCTACGGGCAGGGCGTCTACATGCCAAGGTAGGACACAGGAGGCATCTGAGGTCAAGGCAGCAGGTAGGGCAGGGGGCAGTCTGTCATTGGCTAGGAGGCTAGAGATGGTGAAGTCGAACACCTCATGGGGGGGGCGTTGCCCAGTGGACCCCATCCAGGGGGGGGGGTCAGCGACCATTAGGGAGAGGAACAGGCCAGAGAAGAGGGGGGACTGATAAAGAGGACAGCACTAGCTGAGGAGGGCATGACGCCTTCCCTGGTAGGCTCAGGAGTCTCCATTTTAAGGAAGAGCTCAACAGTAACCAGTAAACCCCACTTCATCAGGTGAAAGTAAACGACCAGAGGGATAGCCTTAGGGGAGACTGGTCGGTGCACACAGTGCTCTAGTACTGCTAATGGGAACAGAGTTGAGAAGGGGGAAGCATTCAACTTAGTCAAGCAGTGATTTCTGAAAAATTAATTGTCAAAACGCTCACCACAGGAAATAGCAGACAGATAGGTAAGCACTCCCCAGGAACCCAGAGAGCACTAATTTACTGTTGGTAGAACAGCAACATTCTAATCAATATCATTTGTAAGAAAGGCAAGGAGTAAGCAGTGTACAGCAGCCAGGAAAAAAAGAGACAAAAAGCCCCCAAGAAAACGGTGTGATCAAACTGTTGAACGTAGTCAAGACAGAGTCACCCATTCAACTGAATAGGAGCTACTTTAGAATAAGAGTCAAGCAGAAAGGATTTTTCAGCTACACCCATCCAGCTAATAGGCACCACAGGCAGAGAGGAGGGGCTATCAAGTATTTAACGAGGAGGAACGGGGTGGTGGAGGGAAATTTTCTTAATTGCCTTGCCCCCCGACAGGCAATTTATGCTGCGCACCTTGCGATCAGGACACCTGCACCAGCAGGGGCAGAACTTGTTCAATAGGCAGGCAGGATCTTTAAATTCTTGTCCAGGATTCCAGGACTGAAGACTTTCTGAGGAGGTCCGACGGAGCTCGGTTAAGTGAGCCGGCACCTCGACTCAAACAATGCAGCAGACCAACAGAGGCAGGGGGGCCCTCCAAGCTCATAACACCCACACCACCCCTCCGCGATGAGAACAGAGTCAGAGATTCAAAGCCGCTGGGTGCACTCTCTCTTTTGAACATGGAGAGCTGGTGCATCACCACAGTAGGAGCCAATTACAGGCAAGAGTCCAGGAGATGGAAGTCAGTGCCAAAATTCAAATTTTCTTGCTACCCGACAGGTTCGAATTTATGCTGCGACACCTCGCGATTGGTACACCTGCACCGGCAGGGGCAGAACTTGTTCAATAGGCAGGCAGGATCTTTAACTCTTGGCCAGGATTCCAGGACTGAAGACTTTCTGAGGAGGGCTGCCGGAGCTCGGTTAAGCGAGCCAGCACCTCGACTCAAACAATGCAGCAGACTAATGGAGGTGGGGGAAACCTCCAAACTCAGAACACCCACGCCACCCCTCCACAATGAGAACAGAGTCAGAGAGAGCTCTAAATGCAAAACTAAAGAGCAAAATAGTATATGGAGCTGAAATACGGGAAAAATGAAACATCTGAATAAATTTTATAAAAGACTCCTAGGGTTACCTAAGGGGCCTCTTCAGTATTATCAAGAAGGGAATTAGGGCAGACTCCCGTTAGGTGTCAGATTGACCAGAAATTAGCTACATATTGGTTAAAAGCATATAAGATGAAAGAGGAAAGGTTACCTAGAAATTGTATAGAAGAAGCTTTGTCATACAAGGAAAATGTATTTTATTGTCCAAGCATAAACACACTAGAGAAAGTGATAAAACCTTTTGGTTTGTTAGAAAGCTTGGTGCACAGTTATACAAAACCAATAGAATATATAAATTGGGAAATAAAAAATAAAATAAAAGATATTTATATTTAACTGGATGTTAATTTAAGTAAGGGATGTAAAATAAGCAATTGGCTGGCGGAAAATAAAAGAAGAATCTTTAGGATAGAACCTTATTTGACTATTATTAAAAATCCGGATAAAAGAAAATGCTACACAAAATTCCACTTTGAGTATTATAATTCACAACAACTAACTGGAATGTACACCAAGCAAAATAAATCTAGATGTGAATGTGGCCTTGGAATAGATAACAATCTTCACCTATTAATATTGTGTCCTTTGTATGATTACTATCGAGGGAGTTACCTGGGAAATATCCTAAGTAATTTGGGTATGGAGCCAAGATATCAAGCACATTATTTGCTAAAATCAACAACGGAAGAGGCTTTCAAAAAAGTAGCAAATTTCTGTAAAATCATCAAACAGAAAAAATACCATATGGAAAAAATAACAGGACTTGTTGGACCTGGTAGTAGATAATGAATGTAATACACTGAGATACTATAACATCATTTTAATTGTATCTGGATGCACAAAAGTTTAATTTCTCTCTGTACTATACAATGTTTGTGTTTACATGAAGTAAACTATATATCTGCACAATTGTAAAGATTGATTTTCCTGAATGTATGGTTAAATTTGTATTTTACATGTTCGTAATGTTCTATTAGACCAAACAATAAATTAAATTAAATTATACCCATTTCACAATTAAGCAATAAGGCATGACAGGGTGTGTTATGGTGGGTTAATGTCACACCTTAGGTGGCTTGAAGCATGAAGTGAAGCCAAGTGCTCCCACCACCTGAGAAGGGTTGTTAGCCCACCATAATGCACTCCCTGGAGTGCCTTATTGTGATTATGAAATGGGTCCTTTTTAGTAAGTTGTATGTATTTTGTAAACATACCTTTTACCTACTTTCAGCTGAGCCATTGTGCTGGGATAACAGCCTAGCTAAAAGGACCTCTCAGCCAATCAGGAGCCAGCATTTTCTACCCACTTCATAATATAGAAATACTGTATTGAACTTGTTGCAAAATCCAGGAAACTATATACTTTTGCCAGGGAACACTTTAAATATGTCTAAAAAGGAACTGCTTCAGTTGCTTGAGCAAGCTACAGCAGACAGGGCTATCTTTAGTGGTGAATTCAGTTTCCACAGGACTGAATACACTGTGACACCCAACTTTCACACCCTTCCTGAGGTTCATAAGAATCCTTTGAAGCCATCAGTTTACCTTCGGAGTGAGCTCCCTGTCCAACAACTGATTATATTTATTGATTGTTTCTTACAGGAAAGTGTTGTGGGTTTGGGATCCCATCACAGGGATATAATGAATGTGCTGTACTAATTCGGTGACTTTCAGTGGAGGAATGACTTTTGGTTGGATGCAGATATGGAATCTCTCTATACTTCAGCGAGACATAGTAATGACATCAGCACCTGTGATTTTTTTTTTAATTTGTACATTTTCCATCTTGGTCCTGCTCTCCATCTGCACCAGGAACCACCCAGCCCTGCCGTCCCCATCTACCACCAGGGGGGCCAGATTGGAGTATTTCCCCTGTTGAAAGGAGCACTATGGGTAGTGAGGGGTGCCGTGGGCTGCAGAGGGCCAGAGTGTGCCAAGTATCATGCTGCAGGCCAGGGCATTTTTACTCACCTTTTTTTCCCTCTCATGTGGATGTCTGCATGCAAGGATTCTAATAGGTGGGCGTACCTGCAGCTGCATGTCACCACATGGAGCCGTCAGCCAGGCATCCACCCTCCCCATCAGCTCTGCCTGCACTTCCACCTGTGAACGCCTAGGTGGCAGTGCTGTGGCAGAAACTGGCTTCCACCATCTCAGGAAAAAAAGACCATCCTCTAGGATGCTCAGTCCTTCTCCCCTGCCATACCTCTGACAATCCTGGCTCAGGTGCAAAGCCAGGTCGCTGGCATCACAAGTGGTAGCAGTTTTTTATGCATAAGGCATAACTGTTCCACCTTAGAAGAGTCTGAACACCAGGCAACAGACCACAAGCAGAGGCTCCTGGAATGACAATATGAACTAGAACTTATACAACACGCTATGAAGGAGCAGAGGCAAAAAGATAGGTCAAATCACCTCATACCAAAAAACAGAACACAAAATAACTGGGATCCAACAAACTTTGTGACTGACTAACAGCATTGCAGGCAGGACAGGAAACACTATTTTGAGAAACTGCTTATTTTACTTGGGGCTCAGAAAATAGGCAGCTGTAGTAGGAGACAAACCATGACTCACCTTCAGGAGGGTTGTCTGTTTGAAAGGTAAGTTGGTACATGGCCAATTTGGTAAACAAATCATACAAAGCATAAACTGGCTACTTACATGTCCAGTGGGTTTCCACAAGTTTGAGACTTCTAACATCTGTCAGTACTTTAAACAAGGTAAAGAATTTACCCACCCAGGAATGCAATTCAAGGTAGATATTAGAGAATTTATTTGCCCCACCACAGCTTTTGTGGTATGTATGTTGTGGTGCCACTGCAACCAGTTATATGTGGAAGTGATACATGCAAAGCTTGAAGGTGCATGTCCAGGAACACGTGCGCTCCATTATTAACCAACAACTTGACAGTCCTTTGGGTGAGCACTGTCAAGACACACATGCATCAAATCCCACCAGTCACTTGGCAGATATGGTGGTTTTCTCTACAGCTTTTGTTTCCTCTATTTAACCCTATATTTTTTGCTAGGTCCTTTATCATTCAAGTTATTGAGATAATGAAATGGAAGACTGCCTCAGAAACTGTCCAATAGGGGAAAGACCGAGAATTGGTGTGCTCAGCAGTGCAGATCCCAGTGCTGAGAACAGGTAGCAAGCCCCATCACATTCAGAGTATCCAAGTTAATCAGAGCACTCACTGGTATGAAGGTCAAACATGTTGGATCCGAGTAATCACAATCACAAAAGTTGCAAGTTCAATGGATTTTATTCCAGGGCTGAAGTTAGTTCAATACAACAGCGTGTAGCTACAATTAGCCACACCACCTAAAAACTTCGACCATGTGTCCCCCCTCAGGAAGACTGTGATTGTGATTACTTGGACCTGACATGTTTGACCTTTATAACAGTGAATGCTCTGATTAACTTGGATACACTGCCTCATAGGGGGGACTGCCAGGGAAGGTTAGAGGCACAGTGGGGAGGATAAGTGAAAAGAAGAAGCCCCCCACTGCATGATGTGCCAAAGCAAAAGAAACAGCACAGTAACAAATGAGCTTAGCTCCACCTCAACTGCATAAACAAACTGTACCAGAAGGCAGTATATTTGCAAGCATAAAAAAATGTTTATTTCTACTCACAGCTGCGCCCAGGTACACAAGACATGTTAGCCCCTTCCTAGGAATGCTGGCACAGCACACTGAGAAACACTACCAGTTTTGTTTAACGCATCATCAGAGAGTGCCTGCTAGTGTTTGCTAGTAGTTTAAATAATGTATTTAAAAAAGTTCAAAGTGCAAATAATGTGATATCTATATCTCAGTGCAAATACATTAGTGTAAAATACAGACCCCAAAGAAATTTACGTATCAGTGTTTTCACAGATGGTATAGGTAAGTAATAAGTCAAGAAAGGTATGCATTATAGGATTTTAAAGTGTCAGAAGATCAAAGGCCGAGTGTCCTTACACCCCTGGAAAGTGCATTAAAATCCTATAACAACGCACCCCCTGATTGGGGCTTATTACACTTATAAAATGGTTTTAAGTAGTTTAGTGGGGAAGGAAAATTAGATTTGGCACCTGACCATGCATTCAAAGAAATTAAATGCATGGTCAGGTGATGCCTCTCAGCCAATGAAATTTCTATATTTTTTCTCTTGACATTATGTAAGTTCCTACTAGCATTTATCATCTTCACAGATCAAATTCCATAGTATGTGCAATAAACATGTTTTTAGAACTAGTATCTGTATTTATGTTTGTATTTTTCTTGTCTGCATTGATATATGAATTTCTTTGGGTCTGTATTTTGCACTAATACAGTCCTACTGTTCCACAATATATCTGTTATTGCATTCTGAACCACATAATGGCCAGATTAAAATGTTTAAATAGATATATTGTCATTTCTATATGCTTACAAATTCAAGAAAGTTTTGTGATGTTGAACTTTGTCAATCTCACGCAGTATCAGTGGCTCAGTAGGTAGCACACTCGCCTCTGAGGCCGGGAGATCAGAAGGCTGTGGGTTCTATCCCCACACCAGACACTTGGGTTAATATCCCAATACTGACACTGTAGTGCAGCATAAGGGGAGTGCTGCACTCCTGAGGTGCCATCTTTCGGATGAGACATTAAACCGAGGTCCCATCTGCCTGTCCTGGTGGTAGTTCAGCTGGATGTTAAAGATCCCATGGCACTTCTCGAAAAGAGTAGGGGAATTTTATTGGTAATAAAGTGGGCTTCATTACAAAAAAACAAAACAACACAATAAACAGAAACAATCCAAACAAGGCAAAAATCAGTTAACAGAAGAAAGTATCACAATGTGTCCAGAACAATACAGCTTGCGAAGTAGAAAAAAGTAAGAAGTCAGACTTTTTACAGAACACAAAGCAGTCTAATATTACAAAACACTTCATGAATGGAAATAGTTTTTGGTGTAACACTAGCAAACATCTGGCTTGCCATAAATAATAACGAAATAATAGCAAAATTATATATAAACTGTCAACATGATACTTTCTATTAAGCAGGTCATTCGTGCAAAACATAACATGTTCTATAAGAAAGAGAGGCCAACAAGGGTTCTGCCCAGTTAGCAGATAGGGTAGACCAGACTTCCAAAGAAAAGGGCATTCACAAAATAAATGTTGCTGAGTTTCACAAACATTGAGGCAAGAGGATCTAGGACAATATCTCAAAGACAAGGCTTTATGCTTATGATTGTTGTTAACTCCTAGTCTATCATAGTTGCATAACCATACCATATCCCATAAATACGATGGCAGCCGTTGATTTAGCAGTTGGTGGAGTACCCAGGGAGACGTCCAGAGGGCAGAACGGAAAACAATCTCCTCCTGAGCCTCCAACCTCCAAAGTCGCTCATATAGTTGGGGTCTAGATAAGATACAAAAGTCCTGAGGATGAAGACACCAGGTCAAGGCCATCTTAAAACTCTCTTTCCATAAGTAGGGATCAGTTGATTTGAAATAACCCCTTTATAACGGGCTTGCCAGTTATCAAGGCAGAGGGAGAACCAAGCTAAAAATAGGGTTCCAAAAACAGTCCCTGGTTTCAGCACTTTCCCATAATTATAATGAAGAAAAGGCTATAAAAACAACGGGTGGATCATACCAAGTCCACCTTCCTTGAGCGGTCTGTAAGTAATATTTCTTTTAATGGGGTTTAGCCTGATCCCCACAATCCTTGAAAAACTCGTTAATCTGGAAAATAGGAAATGGGCTGGGGAACACATAACAAAGATGCTGGAAAATCGCATAGCCAGAGTTTTAAGGAGCACAACCTGCTTTCTTCTTCCCAATTAAATGCTTTTTCCACCCATTAATCACATTATCTGCCTTTGTAGGGTAAGATTCCAATTATAGATATGGATCATCACAACCAAAAAATACCTAAATATGAAAAACATTAGTGGATACAGAAACACCAGCATAAAGGCCCGCACTAGGAGGGAAGTATGCCCTAGTGGTACACAAATACTTTTTGTAAAATTTATCTTAGAACCTGAAACAGAAGAGAATGTCTGTAAAACCTGAACAACATCTCTCCTGTTTCGTGGAAAATCCACAGCCAAATTAAATCATCCGCGATAAGCCAATATTTTAAGTGATAAAGAGGAGGGAGTACAGAGCAACCCAATAATCTGTGGGCAAAGAAAAAGGCTCTCAAAAGAGTATCAATAAAAAAGGTATACAATAAGGGACTTAACGGGCACCCCTGACGTACCCCACGGGCCAGAATAGTAGGACGGCTATCCAGCCGCTCACATTAGGACGTATTACAATATTCCTATATAATAAATGTAGCCAGAAAGGAAGCATACCGGAACCCAAAAGCCTTCAGGGCTAGAAATAAGAACTCATGAGAGACTGCATCAAATGCTTTTCCTGGTCTAAACTTATAATCCATCCTGTTACAGCATTTTGTTTTCCCAGAGTAAACAATTCTCTCAATAAAATCAAATTGTCAGAAAGATGCCTACTTGGGATACCACAGGTTTGAGTTGGGCTAATCATGTGTGATGCCAAAGTAATCATTCTAGATAAAAGAATTTTGGCAAGGATCTTATAATCCACATTAAGCAGACTGATTGGTCTCCAATTTGTAATGTCAAAGGATCCCTTTTTCTTAAACGGTAAAATCAGTAAAGCGCCTTTCATAGAAGTAGCTAAGGTGTCAGATTGTAACATCTCATTATAGAGAATAGTTAGAACCGAACAAGATCAGCAGAGAAAGTCTTGAAAAATGTGGGGTTAGCCATCAGACCCCGGAACAGAATGTGATTTTAAACTAGTAATGGCCGCTAATACCTCTGGTTCAGTAATGACCCGAGAAAGCTTGTTTCGATCAGAGTCCAAAAGCTGAGGTAAGGACAGTGGCGAAGAAAATGATCCGCATTGTCAAGGTCAGCTTTAGTGCCAAAACATGTTGAAAACATAATTTTCAACACAGTGAAGCAAATCCTCAGGTTTCTTAAGTAACTCCCCGACGGAGACAATAGAGAGGTAATTAATTTAGCTTCAACTCTATCTTTACAGGCCTTAAACGGGTCTAAACAACCTTTAGTAAGATGAGTGCCAAACGCGCCTCCTAACCAAAGAGTCAGCACGATTATACTGAATAACCTCATTTTAGCGCTGACCTCACTAATCTGAGAGCTAAAATCATGAGTAGTAGAGCTAGCTAAAGAGAATAGGTGCTGTAGCTGATGCCGTAGTGACAGATAAGACAAATATTTAGTATTCTGTTTCTTTGCCGCTACCTTCTGAAAAAACTGTTTCCAGCTTAGCTTAGATTCCTCCCACCAGTCCATCCCAGTATCATAAAAATCAACTACTGACAACTGAGCTGTAAACTCTTTGTGCCAAAGTTTAAGAAAAAGAGGGTCATGAAGTAGAGAATCATTAAGACGCCAACTGGCTTTCTTACATCTAGGAGCAGAGTCCCAGGAAAAAGTGGCACATAGGGCAACGTGATCCGAAAATTCAGTAGCCACAGTTGTACAGGAAAGTAAAATCAAAATCTTAGATAAAAAAAGAAAATCTATCCTAGTATGTAAGGACCCCTTAAAAAAAGTGGACCCACCTGTTTTATGGAAATGTCTATAAACGTCCACAAGCTTGGCCATAGAGACCACACTATTTAAAGCCACAGAGTCACAAAATAACTAGGAAGTCTTTAGGCCTCGATCTGTTTGATGTAGGCCGATTGAAATCACCCACCCATAGGAGTAATCTGGATGAAAAAGGTAGGGTTTAATCTGGTGAAAAGGGAAGCCCTCTGAGCCTTGGTTTGAGGCGCCAGAGGTCCCAATCATAATAAATCTCTCAGATTTATATGAGAAATCTAATAACAAAGCTCTACCAGGGAAATATCTACTAGTCTAGAGACTGTAAAATTAGAGCTGGAGAACAATATCCCACCCCATCACAAGTATCAGGTCCAACAGACCAAAAAGAAGGGCTTGCAGTCCATGCCTTAGAGGCCTGGAATAATTCCCATGGGTCTTTAATCGAGTGTCAACAAGGCAGATAATGTCACACTGTAAATCAGAAAGGGTTAAAAAATCCCCTAATTTCCTCTTCCTTTAATGCTGTTCACATTTAAAGAGCAGATCTTTAAGGAAGACAGGATTTAAGTAATAGGTGGTGACTTACCCTTCGTCGCTGCCTGGTACGCTTGCAATGGGATCCGTGATCAGCCCCATCACCCCCATCCGAAAGAAAGAAGGAGGAGGAATCAGTATCCTCACCCCGAGTCTTTGTCTGAAAAATCTGTGGCTAAAACCGCAAATTTATTAGAGGTTTGCCAGTTCACGCTGCAGGGGGTTCCTTGCTACAGTAGCAACAGCTAAACCCTTCCTAGTCCGTTTATGGGCACAGTGTCTAAAACTAAAATTATCTCCCCCTTGACCCGAGGGGGGAGGCATATCCATAACTGGAATAATGGGTGTAGTAACAGGGGAAACCACAATGGCAGTAGGAGTAGGTATAACAGGAAAAGAAGGTTGGGAAACTGGAACAGAAGAGACATCTCCAACTACCGGAGGAGGGGTAACCTCTGAATTAGAGGAAGCTAGACTATGGGCAAGTGACTGTTGAGCAATAGTAATAATGCCATCATGAGAGGGACAACATTCTCTGTTATGAGAGGCCCAGGGACACCTGCCATACGCGTGGCCAGTCCCATCACATAAGTTACACTTAAATGAATTAGTACATTTAGCTGCAATATGACCGTATTCAAAACAGTGGCTACATTTAAGGGTATCACAAGCCGAACTTAAATGGGTACGTGACCCACATTTAAAACAGGATTTGGGTTGTCCGGCATAAGAAATGAAGCCCTTGTCTTTACCTAGAAAGAAAAAATTAGGCAAATGTCGTGGGCCAGTGTTAGTGGAAAAAAGCTTAACACGGACCTTCCAACTGCCATCCCAAATCTGTTCAGAGTCTAGATTAGGGGTAGGCCTATTCAAGACTTCACAGCGTTTGTTTAACCAAAATAAAATGTCTTCAATGTGAACTCCCTCATTTTAAAACAACAGTAATGTTACGAATGGCAGGTTTAGTGAGAGGATGGCCTGGAAGGGGGACCAAAGGGTGTAGTCTGAAGTTTGTCATATTGGGCCCTGAATCTATCAAGCCCAGACATTTGTTTAAAACTAACATCAAAATTGAAATTACCTAAATTAATCAGGGCAAAAATCTCAGAAGAAAAACTTCATGGAACCCTTAAGGAGGGTTTAGCTATATACAAACGATCTGGTGGGAGTTCTAACCCACCCTTATAAAGCAACGGACTGCATTCCTCCTAGGTGCAGGTTCGCTTTGGAGGAAAATAAATCAGTAAGTTTAAATGTTGAACTTTTAAGTGCAGCAACAGTAGGTAACAAAGTAGGTCCTGAGAAAACAGTAGTGGGTTCAAGTACAGTAGAAAGAGACTTAGAAACAACAATAGTGTCACTAGTAACAGTAGAAGAAGAAAGAGTCACACCCCGGGGTTCGTTGGAGCTCATGTCAGTATTCTCATCAGATTTCTGAAGCATATTAATGTAGACAGGGTCCTGAGAATCAGGAGTCCAAGTCCCTTCAATATCCCTTTCCCAGCCAGCATGCAATAAAGCTGACTCTGGTGACCAGTCTAAATCAGTATTTCGCCAGATTTAATTTTTTTGGGGAATAAGGAACCCCCTCGTTTGGACCAGCCAGGTTCCTGTGTAGCTGAGAAAAAAAATACTGTAGGTTTCTCCGAAAACGAAACGGAAGCAGTTGTAGCGCTAAAGTCACTTACAGAGCAGGGAATAGCTGCAGGGATTTCAGAATCTGGCTTGTCCAATGTCGGTAGTTGAAGTGGGTCATTTGAAGTAGTCCGAGAAACAGCAGTAGCAGGGGGCTGAAGAGAACTCTCCACAGCAGGAACAGAAGCCAATCCATGAGTAGGCCGTCGACTGGGGGCTTTCCAGTGCCGACGTCGCGAGAAGGAGAACAAGGAAGTGGCGTCCGAGGCAATGCCTGCGCAGAAACTCGCAGTGCCAAATCTAAAAGCTGCAATTGCAGAACTAACGCCTCGCGCTGCTCCTGAAGACTGGAACTGAACGCGGAGCCACTTTGCACATCCGGTAGACTGGAAACAACTTCTTTAGGGTCGTTTTGAAGAACGGAGTCAAATTCCAAAATAGTCAGATTACTAACATCAGCTACAGCAAGACATGCATCTGGGGCCTCTTGAGAAGGTAGCACAGAGGAGGAGGCCGACTCCCCTGAGCTAACAGCGTCCATCTCCTCCAGGGGATCATGCGAACTGGCCATCTTGCAGCCAGCAGCAAAGGCTCCACCTACTCAGAGTAGGGGAATTTCCCTGGTGTCCTGGCCAAATTTCCCTCATTCACTAAAAATACCACCAACAGCTTAATCTGGTTCAAGATCAGTTGACATTCATCTGTATCCCCCTCCCCCGGGTCGTGCCTGAAAATATTCAGAATCTGCCTAGTGCACTTACCCGGTCAACACAAACTAAATAAAATAAATAAATAAATAAATCTGTAGAAGAGCTTCTAAAATCTGAAAAAATGAACCTCATGCAGGGCTAATTAGATTTTATTTAGTGACCCGCAGCTTGTCAATATTAAATTAATTCAAAAGCAACATATTTTGTCAGTGCCTAGTTATACAACATTAAAAAAATAAATGTGTTCACTGCATCATGCAGTGGTTTTTAATTCACATTTGTTTTACTCTGGCTGCAATGACTTTGTCTGTTTGAAGAAAAATGTTTAAATATATTTCACGAGTTTTATCAGATTGTTTTTTGTCGTGTAACTCTAACGATCCCAGATGTGCCTGAAAACAGGCATCTGCATGTCTACTGCATCCCCTGGTGAACAAAAACAAATACGTTTTTCATTGCACTCCTAGCACATGAACATATACTGTAAGTAACAGTGAGTTAAGGAAGGGACCACTCAGAAGCACATTCAGGAGTAGAATCAACAGGGCCATCCTAAATCCTCAGCTGTTCAAATTGAGATCTATTCAGAAAGAAATGTACACAAAGAATAATAAACTTACCCTTCCACTTACAACGCTGTTTTACAGTTTGCACCCTATTTAAGTGAATGGCACAATTAACAAAGCAGTAGGGAGAGCCAGTGGGATGCTTGGGTGCACAAGGAGGGGTATCACCAGCAAGAGGGAGGTGATGTCACTGTATCAGTCATTGGTGAGACACAACTGGAGTACTGTGTCCCGTTCTGAAGACCACACCTCAGAAAGGACACAAACAAGGTAGAGGCCATTCAAGGAATGACAACAAAAATGGTGCAGAGGCTGCATCAAATATCCTAGGAGGAGAAACTAAGGGATCTAAACTTGTACACCCTGGAAGAAAGGAGGGAAAGGAACATGATGAGGCCTTTAAATACTTCATGGAGGTGAATAAGGTACAGGAAGGGAGCATTTTTCAGAAAAGAATGTGTACAAGAATTAATAGGCATGCAATGAAGCAGCAGGGGGGAGGTTTAGGAGGGATGTGAGGAAGTATTGGTTTCACTGAGAGGGTGGTGGATGCCTGGAACAATCTTCCAGCTAGGGGAAAACAGTGGTGGGTTTCAAGTGTGCATGGGCTAGGTATAAGGGAAAACTGCTACCAAAGCGGGGGGAAGGGAGGTGCTGGAGACCAGGTAGGGCCTACAGTGGCAGAATAGGCAGGAAATACATCTGTGGCCTGTTGGGTATGGCCCTCAGTTGGTTTTGGTCTTCCCTTACTGGCAGAACTCAGAGAGTGGTGTCAGGGATTTATTCCTTGGCCTCATTCTCTCTGCCATGTGGGCTTCCTCAGGGCTCTGTGCTGTCCCCTATTGCTCTTCGTGGTGTGTCTGCTGCCATTGGGAGACATTGTAAGACGGTATGGGCTGCGGTTTCACTGTTATGCAGATGACACCCAGCTCTACCTGTCTTTTGCCACCGACCAGGATAGTGCAGTCTCTGTTTTTAATAACTGCCTCGTGGAACTCTAGGACTGAATGCGGGCCAGTTGAATCCTGAAAAGACTGAGGTGTTGGTGGTGGAGCCAGGTCGCAGGATAGATAGGACGGGAGTGCGGTCTGCCTCCGGGCTTTGGCTCAGGGGTAGCCAGCTCCTGTCGTCTGTTCAGGTGCGGAATCTGGGCATGCTATTCGACGAAGGTCTGACACTTCATTCACAAGTGTTGGCTGTAGTCAAATCCTCTTTTTAGAATCGAGGAACATCACCTGGATTATGCACCTTGTACCGTCTCGCGATCTTCCAACGTTGATCCACGCCTTTGTGACCTCTCACCTTGACTACTGTAACTAACTCCCTATACCTAGAGCTTCCGGGGGGTTGATATCCGCCGCTTGCAGCTGGTGCAGAATGCTGTGGCCAGGTTACTGGTAGGGGTTTCCCGGACCAGCCATATCATGCTGTGCGAACTGCACTGGCTGCCTGTTCAGTGGCGGATCACCTCCAAGGTCAGCTTACTGATCTACAAGGCCCTACATGGTCAGGGTCCTGGCTACCTGCAAGAGCTCCTGGTTCCTTACTGCCCCCTCTGACCCCTCCGTTCAGTCGACGAGGTATTGCTAAAGGTTTCCAGGGTTTGGTTGAAAACATCTGGTGTGAGTGCTTTAAGTTATGCAGCCCTGACCCTGTGGAATTCTCTACCTCATCGGATTAGAGATTGCCTGACCCTGGAGAGCTTCAAGAGGGCCTTAAAAACATATTTATTTAGCCATGCTTTTGGAGATTAGTCTATCTGAATCTGTCATTTTTTTATTGATTTAGCTCAGATTTTATTGTTTTATTTATGATTTTTAACTCTATATGGCGCTTTGATATTTGTATTGAATTGCGCTTTCTAAATAAATTTTATTATTATTATTACAAAAAGCAGGGCAGACTAGGTGGGCCAAGTGGTCCATTTTTGCTGACAAATTCTATGTTTCCATTTGCACCTTTACTGCCACCCATTGTTTTGCTTGCTGTAGCAACTTAGGTTGCTTCAAAACAGATGTTGAGTGTTTAAGCCTCACATCCTCACTCAGTGGATTTTGAAACGAAACAAGGCAGTGAATTAGATGAAAGCAGCATCACACAGAACCCCTCATCCACACAAATAGATGATTTGATACCTTTTTTTGGAACAACAGAGTTGTTAAAAAAAGAAAATGGGTACTTTGAGCTTTTGGATTACACAAAATCCTTCATCAGAAAACAATGACAGTTTGGAAGAATACACTTTCTTAAAGTCCAGATCATACATAAAAAACAGATAAAAAGTTGTTAAAAATCTCATTGGCCTAAACTGCTTCTAAAAATCAACATAGACCATATAAAGACAATAGAGTTTCAACAAAGGAAAGGTATTTCAAGGTCAAATGTCACAAAAGAAAAAATTACTCACCACAGTAATCTTCTTTCTTCCAAGGGGTCTTTTAGCATCAGTAACTTTTGCACTTAGCTGGCTAGGTGCAACTGCCCCAGAGGTATGCCTTTAAGAGATATTTAAATTAGCTTAGGGCCAAGCCAATCAGAAGACAGGAAGGGGAGTGAGCTGAGTGAGAGCTGTTGAAGGCTTCAGAATTTTTTCGAAGGAAAAACGAGGGCAATTGCACAGAAAAAGAATCAACAGGATTCAAAAAACATGCAAATATCCAAGTGGAACTATAAACAATGCGGGTTAAAAACTCATCAATAAGAAACTCCAAATTTGGTAAAAGGTGAGATAAAGATCCCTTCTCCGACAGGTGAACCAGGAGGGAAGGGTGGGAGCTTAATGATGCTAAAGGACCCCTTGGAAGAAAGAAGATTACTGTGGTGAGTAATTTTTAATTCTTACCCCAGGAGTCCTTTAGCTTCAGTAACTTCTGCAGACTACCGAGCAGTACCAAGTGGGAGGTGGGCAGAGAACCTACTTAGGAAAGAGGCTCTGCAGAACTGCCCTGCCAAATTTGGCATCAGATCTGGTCTGCACATCCAAACTGTAGTGTTTCACAAAGGTGTGCACAGATTTCCAGGTAGCTGCTTTACAGACATCCAGTAGGGGAATGTCCCTTGCTGCTGCACGTGAGTCTGCAGTGCCCCTTGTGGAGTGGGCCCTGAGCCCCACTGGAGGTTGGTGATCAGCTTTTTCATAGCAGAAACTAATAGAAGAGACCAACCAGCGGGAAATAATTCTCTTGGTTGCAGGTCTTCCCCTGCCTACAAACTCGTAGGTGAGGAACAACTGAGTGGAGGAGCCTCTGGACTGCCTAGTATGCTCTAGGTAGTAGAAGATGGCTCTTTTGACATCCAAACTGTGGAGCTTTTGCTTGCCAGACATGGATTTCTCAGGAAAGAAGACAAGCAGTGTAATGGACTGGTTTAAGTGGAACTCTGAAACCACCTTTGGCAGAAATTTCCTATTTGTCCTGAGCTGAACTTTATTGTTATGAGGGATGATGTAATTTGGCTCACTGCACAAGGCCTGTAGCTCTGAAATCCTCCTGGCAGAGGTAATGGCCACCAGGAACACTGTCTTCCAGGTCACGAACTTGATATGAGCAGTGGACATAGGCTCAAAGGGTGGCTTCATGAGCTTGTCTATGCAGAGGTTCAGGCTCCAATGGGGAATCGGCTCCCTGACTGGAGGCTGAAGTTGCAAGAGGCCTTTTGAAAAGTGTTTAAAAATGATGTGGGAAAAGATAGATTTTTTCTTTCCCATGGAAAGGTAGGCCGAAATTGCCGCCAGGTGAAGTTTGAGGGAAGCTGGTTTCAAGCCTGATGCCTGTAAGTGTACTAGGTAGTCTAGCAGCTGAGGGTCTGAAGCTGATAGAGGTTTGACCTTTTTGCTCTTGCACTAGAGGAAAAATCTTTTCTTTTTTTTAAATATTCTTTCTTTATGCCCCCTTCTCGCCACAGTACTCCCTTTCTTCAAGAGACTCCTATGGCCTTGTGCATCCCTGCTCATCTATCCGGACACCGGTGCAGTCCGTCCCCCCCTCCACAAAGCAGTAGTTATACCCCCAGATGGGTACAGGGCAGGACCCCCTTCCACCCTGATGTGTCTATGTTTCATCAGGGATGCTGTTGCTGGTGCTGGTAGGGGCACTGGGTATCAAGGCCTGGAGCTCCATCTACAGGGAGCACTGCTGTTTTTTTCCCTCGTTTCTAGTCCCTCCCACAGGCTATTGGCACACTTGGAGAGCTTAGGGATGGAGCATATCAGGACATGCAAATGCTCTGGCTCCCGGCTGACGTCCCCCCTCCCTTCTTGCTGCTGTCCTGCTGCACCTCTGCCCATGGTTACCCAAGTGGTGGTAGAGCAGCGGGACAAGCAGCCCACTCTCACGGAGAAGGAGAACAGCCTCTGGGTGCTCAATCCTCCTGCCCCCGGCCGACCCTCCAGCTGCCTGAGTCGATTCCTGAACTCAGGTCGTTGGCGCCATGAGCGGTAACCCTACCACTGCACTGGCTGGTGGCTTGAGGGAACACCTTTTCCATTTGGCTGCAAAAGTCTTCTTAGTGTTCATTTTTTTAGCCATCCTCAGTATCTTAAGGACCTGTTCAGAGTACTGTGAGGATGGAAACTCAAACTCCTCAAGAACCAAGCCTTGAAGTGAAGAGAGTGTATGTCTGGGTACTGCACTCTTGTCTGAGGAAGTGTCAGCAGGGAGTGAGTTGGAGGCAAGTGAATGGGCCTGCTGCAGGACACTGACAGAAGGAGAGGGTACCAGGCTTGCCTGGGCCAGTCCGGAGCCACTAGGATCATTGATGCAGGCTGCTGTCTGAGTTTTAGCAAAACCCTGAGTATCAAGGGAAAGGGAGGGTGGGAATGCGTATAGGAACCTCCCTGACCAGTCCAGGATCAGGGTATCCAGAGGAAGTGTTCCCGGGACTGGGGTCCTGCAACAGTACTGAGGAAGCAGAAAACTGAGGGGAGAGACAAACAGATCCATGTGTAATGTGCCCCGCCGCCTGAACACTATGGCTAGTACTTGCTTGTTCAGTGTCCATTCGCTCTGGCCTTGACTGAAGCGACTTACAGCATCCATCGGACTACTAAGTTTGCCTGGGAGGTGAATAGCTGAGAGGCTGACTCCCAGGGTGAATGCTAGAGACCAGAACTTCAGAGCTTCCAAACAGAGTATTCCTGATCTGGTACCTCCCTGCTTGTTTATTTATTTATTTTTATTTATTTAGATTTTGGATTACATCTTTGAGCCAACATGGCTCTTTTACAAAGGTTCCACGTCATGGACAGACAGGACAAATTATGACAAAAAACAGTAGCTTTAATAACAGGCAGAACATTACAGAATCTTAAGATGAACATACAGGTTAAGTAGCAGGTAAGGATTTTACAGATACATAGATACATAGATACATAGACAGTGTCGGCAGATAAGGGCCTATGGCCCACCCAGTCTGCCCATTTGAGCTTGTAAGTTCAGTTTGTTTTCCTAGAAGTCTGTTGCCCCTTACCCCGACCTCCAGAATTCCTTTATGTCTATCCCATGCATTCTTAAATCCTGTGATTGTTTCAGCCCCCACCACTTCCTCTGGCAGGGTGTTCCACTTGTCCACCACCTGTCTGTGAAGAAATTCTTTCTCATGTTTCCTCTGAATCGTCCTCCTCCTCCAACTTCATCCCATGCCCTCTAGTCCTGGAACATCTTTTTCGCTTAAAAATAGTGTTTTCCTGCACCCTGTTCCTCCCTGTAAGATACTTGTATGTCTCTATCATATCCCCTCTCTCCCTCCTCTCCTCCAGGGAGTACATGTTCAGTTCCTTCAACCTGTCTTCATAGGACTTGTGATGCAATCCATGCACCATCTTTGTTGCCCTCCTCTGAACCTTCTCTACCCTGTCTATGTCCTTACGTAGGTATGGTCTCCAGAACTGTACACTGTACTCAAGGTGGGGCCTCACTAGTGTCTTGTATAGCGGAATTATGACCTCCCTTTTCCTGCTGGTGATGCCCCTGCCTATACATCCCAGATCCTATTTGCTTTACCTGCTGCCTTGTCACACTGTTTCCTACCTTGAGGTCATCAGAGATGATAACCCCAAGATCCCTTTCCTGCTTGGTGCATGCTATATCCTCACCCCCAACCGATATATTGTGCCAGGTTTTTGTGCCCCATATGCATTATCTTGCACTTCTTTGCATTGAATTTCAACTGCCAAATCTCTGACCATTCTTCACGCTTTCTGCAGGTCACTTCTCATTCTGTCTACACCCTCTGGTGTGTCTACTCTGTTACAGAGCTTTGTGTCATCAGCGAACAGTGAAATTCTGCCTTCTAGGTCCCGTAATGTCACTGATGAAGATGTTGAATAGGACCGTCCCAGCACTGATCCCTGTGGTACCCACTGGTCACTCTTCCCTCTGTGGAGTGACAGCCATTTACCACCACCCTCTGTGTCCTGCCACCCAGCCAGTTACCTACCCAACACACTACTGTCCTGCCGACACCCATATTCCCAAGTTTGTGTAATAGTCTTCTATGTGGCACAGTGTCAAAGGCCTTGCTGAAGTCCAGATAGGCCATGTCCACCGCCCTCCCCTGATCCACCTCCCTAGTCACCCAGATATGGTAGCACTGGGTAAGCAGCCAGAGGCTTTGTCTAGTAAACAAATGAGAAATAATTAATGAAGCAACTGAGGTCCATTTAATGTAGAAAATAAGCTTGGAAAGGTTTGTAAGGCAGTAAGTGCACCAAGGGGCGAGAAAGGAAAAGTAAGTTTGGGGTGAGGACACGGAAATAGAAGCAACTAGCATAGTTCAGGGGGAAAGGGAGGAGTGGGTATGTGAAGGGGAGGGATATGGGTGATGCAGTGCTGTGTGTTTGTGGCACGGAGGTAGGAGAGGGAGGAGGTAAAGTGCGAGAAGAGCAAGAGGGAGGGAGAGAGAGAGAGAGAGAGATGGAGAGAGTGCGTAAGAGAGAGAGAGAGAGAGAGTAAGAGAGAGAGAGAGAGTGAGTGAGAGGGTGAGGGAGAGAGAGAGAGAGAGAGAGAAAGAGGAGAGAAAAAACAAGTAGGGGCAATATTGAAAGTTAAGGGCCATGAGGAGGTGAGGGGAGAGTTGGAGAGGTAAGGTTTCAGGGGAAATTCAGGGAGTGCACTGGGAGAGGGAGGCAAGACACAAAACATGGGAGGCAGAGAAGTGTGCCGAGTATTTTACTAGAAACAATCACAGCGGCACTGGCCACCAAATGTTGTGGAAGGTTGTGCTTAAAGGCGGTAAGGATCGAGATGTTGGAGATATCCACAGGAAGTGAATTGAACCAGTTTGGGGCCCTAGCTTTGAAAGATCGCTGTCCTTGTTAGGTCTGGCAGCAAGGAACAGAGAAGGCCTGGTTTACAGAACTCCTGGTGAGTTAAGTGGTGCGGTGAGGGGACAGTATTTACTGGACCCCAGGAGGCAGGAGGCCTATTGAGGCCTTCTTTGCAAGAAGGCAGGTCTGATACTTTATTCTGCCAGATAGTTGTAGCCAGTTTGCCTGCTCATATAGGTCACATGTATGAGTGAGTCATGCGGCTGAGGTGAGGAGCCAACAGGCCTTGTTAAGGGCTAGTGATATACGCCGGAGAGCAGTATCTGTAGCACATCCATAGACTACTAGGCCATAGTCAATAAGTGATGTAACTGAGCTGTGAATGGTAATCTTCAGTGCCTGAGTTGTCAAACAGTGCCTGTGTCTATATAGCAGTCCAATTAGTTTTAGCAGTTTTTGCAGTGTTGTGGATATGAGTGGCGTACGATAGTGTGCAGTCTAGGGTCACACCTAGGTATCTGAAATGGTCAACCTGTTCCAATATGGAGCCACTGCTATTTTTGATAGGCAGCTGCTGGAGTTTGTGCTTGCTATGGGTGCCAGGAAACAGCATAGCTTTCGTTTTTGAGTAATTTAGGATGAGCTTGTGCGAACTGAGCCAGGATTCAACCTCTGCAAAACTTCTTCGCTGCAGTTTCTGTTGAAGAAGGTGGGGTTGGCGTGACTTGTGAAAATTACTGCATCATCAGCATAAAGGAGAAGTCTGTCTTGGCACGATGCAGGAAGCTCATTCACAAAGATGCTAAATAACAGGGGGCCAAGGATAGATCCTTGGGAAACGTCTGACCGGACTATGCAGGAGAACAAGATGGTTTCCCCTATTCTGACCTGCTGGGAGCAGTCAATAAGGTAGCTTCGGAACCAGCTGGTAGCATCTGGTGAAAGTCCAAGGGATGATAATTGACTGGTCAGTAGGGAGTGGTTGATGGTATCAAACACCTTTGTGGGTTCAGTTCCCACATCTGACACTTGGGTTAATATCCCAGTACTGACACTGTAGTGCAGCATGAGAGGGGTGCTGCACTTCTGAGGTGCCGTCTTTTGGATGAGATGTTAAACCGAGGTCCCATCTGCCTGGATTGGTGGTAGTTCAGGTGGATGTCAAAGATCCCATGGCACTTATCGAAAAGAGTAGGGGAATTTCCCCGGTATCCTGGCCAGATTTCCTCATTCACTAAAAATACCACCAACAGCTTAATCTGGTTCCATTTCAGTTGCTTACCATCTGTATCCCCCCCGGTCGCCCCTGAAAAAGGGACTTCTAGGCCCAGTGGGCTTACCGGGTCAACAAAACAATAAAGGTGGTGCCGACCAGGTGGTTTTGATCTAGTGCATGGTGGACGTAGGAGGTGAGGTCTAAGAGTGCAGTGGTGGTGCTGTGCCCTTTATGAAAGCCGTGCTGTTGAGGACACATGAGGTCATATTTTTCTAGATATTCAATGAGGTGGTCAGCAACTATCCTTTCCTAAGCCTTGGAGAGCGGGGGTAAGATGGAGATTGGTCTGTAGTTGCTTGCAAGAGTCACGTCACCACTTTTATGAATAGGGGTCACCATCGCGGCCTTCCATTTACCTAGGAACTGCGAGAGCATCAGGGAGCGGTTGAGAATTTTTGTTAGGGGTGGCAGGACTTCATCCATGGTGAGGGCAATGAGCTTTAAATCTAGGGAGTCATTACTGTGCCTAGTCTTTCCAAGGACCTTGAGTAGATGTTTTCTGGCTAGCCCTTCTGAGATCTCCTTAAAGTAAAAAGGGGGTTGTTGCTGAATTCTGTGTGGGCTAGCGGGACAGGTAGTTGCTTGTGCTGGATCAAAGACATTTGATGGAAGTACATGACTTAGGTCTGCAAACGTAGTGTTGAAGGCATTGGCTATTTCAGTTTTATTCAAGGTGATTGCCCTGTTAATGTTAAGCATTGCTGGTGTGAGTTTGGGTCTTTTTCCAGTGATTTCCATTAGGTTGTTCCAGAACTTCCTGCCATCACTCCAGGTGCTAAGCAAGAGCATTCCTGTAGTAGTTAGCTTTCACCTGGCGAATGGCTCTGGTGCAGACATTCCATGCGGTTTTATAGGCCTGGGTGTTATCTATTGTGTTAGTAGCCTTTGAGCGGCACCAGAGCTGGTCACGAGCTTTCATCTGTTCAAGGAGGTTGAGTGTAATCCATGGGTTAATTGTACCCCTGCTCTTAGGTTTTTTGAATGGTGCATGGATGTCACATGCTGAGTCAAATGCTGTAATAAAGTAATCAAGTGCTGAGTCCGCATCCTGTGCTGTGTCTAGTGGAGACCAGTCGAGTGTTCGGAGGTGTTGTCTAAAGTGGCCTAGGTGCCCAGGTATGATGACTCTGTTAACTGTAAATTTGTGGGGGGGGGGGTTGTGGAATTTGTTCCTCAGAGGGATAGGACAGGGAATGATCACTAATGGTGTCCGGGAGGGAGTACTTTCGTTTTTGTGATGTGTTCTGGGCTATTGGTGAGAGCCCAATCCAGCAGTGTGGAGGTTCTGATGGGTGACTGTACCATTTGCACAAGGTTGGCAGCTGCCAAGGCATCTTTATAGCAGTTTGTACTGCGTGCCAGCCAGTTGACATTAAAGTCTCCCAGCATAATAACTTCTGAGCTACGACCTAGGAGGTGGATGCAGTAGAGGAGAGAGGGGAGACCTTTATTAGCCGGTTTGGGTGGGATACATACTGAGGCAATGATCAGTACCTTATTATGTGCGCAGAGCAGCACTTTGGTGGCAAGAATCTGAATAGCATTCCCAGTGCTGGGTACAGAGACAACATGGCCCTTGAGTATCACTTTTAGGTAGAGGGCACGGCCTCCTCCTTTTCTTGTAAGCCTGTCTTGCCTGTAGACTGTGTAACGTGGCAGGGATATAGCAGAGTTGGGGATCTTAGGGGTGAGCCATGTCTCAAGTACCTATAGTATGTCTGGGTTGTGTTGGGCGATCCAAGCAGAGAGGGTATCTTATTTCGGAAGCAAGCTGCAGATGTTTATGCTTGCCAAGGAAAGCGTAGCAGTTATCGAATTTCTTGGGTGCCGATTGCAGTGGGCCAGGATTCGGATGTATATTGCCTGAGATGAGCAGCAATAGCAGGATGAGATGTTTGAGGAAGGCTATTAGGTATTTCCCGTGGTGTTTGTATATCTTCTGTTTCGTCTTTTGTTTCCTGACATGGCAGAGGGTGTTGGTTAATAGTAATGTGGGGCTTATGAAAAAAGTATTATTCCTAGGGTGTAGGTGGAATACCCAGAGGTTGTATAAGCCTAGCGAGGGTTCCTTATTATGATTCAGGTCCAGGCTCCTAGTGTAGGTCCTGTAAACTGATAGAAGATAATTGTTACTCAAAGTCGTGTACACTCCCTCTGTGTGTGTCCCAGCTGTGCAGTTATGTGGAAGGATGCATAAAAATGAGAGCAGGCCTAGTAGGAGATTAGCAGGCAACATAATTGTATTAATAGGCTATTGTGGATGAGTGAGACTTTGAGAGTTGGCATGGCCCTTTAAGAGGGGGCGTGAAAGATGAGAGGGAAATACAGGAAAAGGTAGGGGGAGGGATAGCAGTGGGCAGGACTAAGCTGTATTTAATAGAGATCAGGACAGGGGAAGGTCAGTGGGAGAAAATACTTGGGAGCCTCTGCAGTTTACAAATAAAACTCAGCAGCTACAATCCACATTACTGCTGGCAGGAGCTGAGGAGTCCGAAGCTTACAGGCGCACCAATCAGTGTGCTGCAGCATGCGAAGACAGCCAATCAGAGGGACCCAGCCTTGAGCGCACTGAAGTATGAAATAAAAAAACCAAACAAATCTTCATGAACTGGCTGTACCTGCTTCTGAAGCACTGGGGAATTAAGGAGCTGTAAGGCAGGTGGCGGATCAGTATAGCCACGCTGCCAGATGGAAAGCCCGATCAAGGGCTGCTGAGCTGTGGGGCAAAAGAACAAAATTCAAATTAGATAAGGGGGAAGGAGAGGAGAGCGGGAGGTTCAGCAGCACAAGAGGGGGTGGGAGTAATTCACTGCCGATCACAGGACAGCGGGGGGCCGAAGCCAGTCAAGGCAGACAGGAATGAATTTTAAGTGAGGGGCATAGACAACAGAAGGCAGAGGGAAAAGCTAAAACGAAGAATCAGGATTGACTTGGGTTCGAGTTGAGAAGAGAGAGTCTGAGGGCACAGCAGGTCAGTGCTGTGAGCTGGGGGCTAGGACTATCAGCAGAGAAATGGAAGAAGAGAGAAACAGTAGGAAGAAAGGTTGGGGGGGCAGGAGCAAAATACAGTAATTAGCTGGAATTAGTCAATACAGTGTTAAAACCAGGTAAGCAGTTTTTTCCTAATATCGCAGCAGTGCAAGCAGCATAGTTAACAGCGGGCAATTTTATTTTTCAAATAACACAGCAGAACTATAGCATTTCAACAGAGGTAGGTTAGGAAGTGTAACCCCCCTGCAAATGGGGGTTCCCAAAAGACTTCCAGGAGCTTGCTTGAATGCTCCAAGCCTGAATGGTGTTTGGCATTTAAGCCATTTATCAGTGAGTGTTTTTAGAACCTCTGGTACTGTCTCTTTAAGAGCTGTCTGCTTGCAGACATAATTAGTTTGTATGGGGGACTGTGTGTTTCTTTGATTGAGTACCACTCAAGCTGCTGCCAATTCACTTCATTTTTGCAGTCACTAGGAGTGCAAAGGGAACCTATCTGAAAGATGTAACTGTTTGCCAGAAATTATTTAGAGTAATAATGAAATTACAGTTTGTCTAACCTGCTTTCTTTGCAGTCAGAACTGTGTCTGCTAGTTCCCATTCTAGTTTTGAACTGCTGAACTGGACCAATCAGTGTGGGTAAGCTAGCTCTAAAATGGTGCCTTGGACGAATCAGAACTTGACTCATAATCTGAGCCAGCCACAAGAGGATTGTATGGGCAGTGACTCTGGGAGATGTAGTTTAGACTTCAGTGCCTTTTGGACCAACAGCAGCAGTCTATTGTGAGTGACAGCCAATCCAGTCAAGAACTGGGAGGAACTCAAAGGAAGTGCCCGTTTTGTCAGTTGGAGTTTCAGTTGAGCTTTGGCAGTGAAGAAGGAAGGAGCCCTGTGCTTCTTCAGTGTGCAGTTTAGTCAAAAAACATGTGTAAGGCCCAGAGTTCCGGTCTGCAGCTTGTGTAACAGCTTGTTAGGACTGAACCTGTCCTGTGAAAAGAATCAAAGGATCTCTGAAGAGTAGAAACCGGCTCACCCTGTAGAAGACTGGAGGAATTGCTGAAAATTACACTCGGTCTGTCAGGAACTGAATCTGCTGTGTGTTCTCCCGGGTATTGTGCAGTAATTGCGATCGGGATACAGATGCAGCCTGCCTGGTATAGTGCTTTCTTTATATGGATGTGTGAAGAGGTTTGTGTACCTCAAGTGAGCCCTGCTGACATTGAAGGACCCTATCTTATTTGGAGGTCGTGAGTACTAATTCAGGGTCGCTCCTGTTGAATTGCCACATTAAATCCAAATGGAATTACTGTACTGCTGACTGTTTAATTCTCCTTTCTCTGTGTGAAAGGGCCCCTACCAGCTGCCAAGGTTTGGACTAGCCACTAGGGCTTGGGTACCCAGGGACAGTAACTGATAGGGATAGGCCTGTGCACAGAGCCATAGGTAGATTATTAGAGTGATAAGCTAATTAACCTGATTTCCCCCTGTCCTTGTTATATCCCCCTAAATAAATCAGAGCTGCTTGTTTCAGCAAAGTTATACTGCCTGAGGTATTTGTCTATGTTAAAGTACTGTACTGTGATTGTTGCACTGTATCTCATTTCACAGGTGGTCCCAGTGCGGAACCAGACCTGGGGGTAAGTGTATACTGTGAAGGTAATTCTGATATATTGTGTGGGCCACTAGTGGGAAGAAAGGGGGTGCAGTGTCCCAGAGGGCTGTGACCAAGTTAGTTTAACTATTGCAAACCCTGACCTCTGGGTGGAGGCACCGCCATTGGATCCAGGCCCTCAACCTGTTAGTGGCAAATCAGGCAGGGATAGTAGCCCCTGGGATAGCGCCATCTAGGGGTTACATCTTGGAGGCTCACCGCTGGGATTGTGTGTCCTCTAGTGGCCATATTCTGAACCACTGTTAAGAAAAATGGGTACCCCGACAGAAGTGGCTGTGCACCGCTGGTGGAGTGGTGTACTGGGAGGAGATCGACCCCAAAATGCTATGCTTATCCTGGACATCCCCTGGGTATCAATACACGACACTGTGCAGGGAGTACTTTCCAAGGTGGAAGGTTTACAAAACCCTGTGGTGGTGGGTCGGCATGCTAATCTGCTCACCCACACTTTCCTGGCCCTAGTAGAGTTTAAGGATCCCATAGATAGCTCCAAAGTGCCACAGACCATTACCCCAGAGGGAGCCCTCACTGCTTGGAGAGTGATAACTAAGGACAGTAAAGACCGGGGAATCAGCCCCACCACTATCTGAAACTTTTGAGGAGAAATTTGCTGAATGGTTGCTGGAGAGGGAAACTGTGGAGGACTTGAAGAAACTATTCTTGCCACCTGGGGTGTTCCTCCCCAACACCCTCTCCTGCTCCAGTGCCCGTAATGGTGGTTGAACCAATGCAGACTCCTATTTCTGCACCTGCCATTAGTCACGACTCTTACCGAGGTTGAGGATCTTCTCTGGCCCCTCCCACCCCCAAGGGGAGGATGACTGGGAGACCTGGATAGACTATGTTGCCCCCAAGTGCTAGAATGGCAATGCTCCGAGGCGAAAAGTGAAAGAGGGTTAGTGAGAGCCTCCGAGGTCCTGCCCTGGCTACCATCCGTGCTAACGGGCCAGTAACCCTGAAGCGACTGCACAGGCCTATCTTGAGGCCTTGGAGAATGTGTATGGGAGCCCAGATTCTGATGAGGACCTATGGTGGAGAGTAAGAGATGCACAACAGTACCAAGGGAGTTGTTGTCTGTGTATGTATCTCGGCTGGAAAAATTGTTGCAAGAATGCCTCAGAAAAGGTAGTTTGCCAGCGATTGAACTGGACCGAACCAGGCTGGACAGGATCCTTATGTCTGCCCCTTCTCAGAACTGCTGTTGCTTCAGTTCGCCTGGCAGATCGACTGGAATCCCACCCTCCTATGATGAGTTAATGAGAGAAATTAAGGAGTTGAGAAAAGGCGACCTCGGGAGGGACCTGCACCAATAGCTGTGCTACGAGCCAGTGACTGAGGGTGACCAAGTGAAGTTCAGGGGCAGAGGTTGGCAGTCAATGAGTGCTCTGACAAGGAAAAAGATATGTCACAATGGGGCGAACTGTTGAGAGAGATCCGGGAATTCAAAAACAGTCCCTTTATGAAGGCCACGCCTGCAAGTACGGGCCCTGACCTATATCCGACTGCATCTGCTATGGGGGTGGGGGTACCCACCTATGTATCTCCTGTTGATAACAGCTCCGAACTCGATTCCTTGACCATGGAAGTGGAGAAACTGACGAGATGTCTCCAAATGCTTATCACGCCGCAGACAGAGATGGCACCAAGGTTTCCAGTTAGTAATACCCCACCCTGGCTCCCAGTGTGGCGCCTCAGCCAGCTCAAACTCCAGAAAGTATGTTTTGCTATAACTGTGGGAAAGATGGGCACATGAAAGGGAATGCCAGTCCCCAAAAGACACTGACAAAGTTGCATATAGGCTACAAGGAGAGCTTGGAGAAGAAATCAGTGGTTAAGAGGTGCACACATGATCCCAGTGAGGGCACCAAAATGCTAATTCACGTCCTTTTGTGCAAGGTCAGTTGCCCAGGCCCCCACTACCGCCTCTCCAGACTGGTCCAGAATAGTGGGTCCCTCCATGGAGACCACTGTAAAGGTGAATGAGTGTCTACAAGAGCTGTATTAGACAGTGGCTCCCAAGTGACAATTATGTTCCAGGATTGGTATCAGAAGCATTTGTCAGGCGTACCCTTACAACCATTAGAAGGACTGCATGTATGGGGGTTAAGTGAGAAGGCCTACCCCTATTCTGGGTATATCCGAATTTGGCTGTCTTTCCCCACCTCCGTGGCTGGAGTGGCGAACAAGTAGAGACCCTAGCCTTAGTGTGTCCCCCACTGGACTGTATGATGGTGTCCCTTTGTTGATTGGAACAAATGCTCATATGTTCGGAAGGCTGGCACAGTTGTGTTATGAAAACAGGGTCAAAGACTAGTAGAGCTTTAAGAGTTCCGCTTTAATTAAGAAGGCCTATGAGGCACAGAGAGATGCTGAAAAACAGAACCAGAGGAACCGGTCGAATTGTATGGAAGAAGGATCCTGAGTCTCTGATCCTGGCGCCAAATGCCCAGTGTACCTTACAGGGAGAGGTCCGTATCAGAAAGGATGTTAAGAATAAAATATTAATGTTGGATGCACCAGGCGATGGAAAATTGCCAGAGGGACTGCTGGTCAAGCCTAGTATTTTGCCCGCTAGAGCCCATGCTTATGCCAGAAGGGTAATGGTCCAAGTTCATAATGTGTCTGAAAGAGACATTCGAGTAAACAGAGGTTGCATCCTGGCTAATGTGCATTGTGCAGACACTGCAGTGCTACCCAGCAGCAAGAGTTCAGGAAAAATGACAGAGTAACGCCTGACTTGTTTGATTCGGCGACTCCCGCTGCCAGCTGAATGGAAAGTGAGGATCAGTGAGAAGCTTGCCCAGAGAGACCAGGTGTTTTCTTTAAAGGAATGGGATGTAGGATGCGTGCAAGGAGCTGAGCACAATATCCGGCTGCATGACGAAGACCATTTCGTGAGAGGTCTCGACGCCTGGCACCTGCTGACATAGATGATGTGAGGCGGCATCTGCAAGAGATGTTAGCTGCTGGTGTAATACAAGAATCCAGAAGCCCTTATGCTTCCCCATTGTGGTAGTGAGGAAAAAGAATGGAACAGTAAGGATGTGTGCGGATTATCGCACCTTAAACGGCGGACTATCCCTGATCAGTACACAATGCCCGCGATTCAGGATGCTTTGGACTGCCTAAGCGGGAGCAAGTGGTTCTCTGTGCTGGATCTCCGTAGTGGGTACTACCAGATCCCGATGGCCCCAGAGGACCGTGAGAAGACGGCCTTTATCTGTCCGGGCTATTTCTATGAATTCATGAGGATGCCTCAAGGGATTTCAGGTGCCCCAGCCACTTTTCAACGATTGATGGAGCATGCAGTGGGGACATGAACTTACTAGAGTGCCTGGTATACCTAGATGATGTTATTGTGTTTGGCAGCTCACTGGAGGAACATGAGCAGATTATTTAAGGAATTGGACCGACTGGAGAACTTTGGCCTTAAACTGTCCATTGATAAGTGTCAATTCTTTCAAACATCAGTAAAAAGTCGTGGACACATAGTATCCACCGAGGAATAGAGACCGACCCAAGTAAAGTTGAGGCCTTGACCACCTGGCCACAGCCCAAAAATCTAAAAGAACTGCAAAGATTCCTGGGATTCTGTGGTTATTATCGGCGTTTCATCAAGGACTATTCAAGAGTGATCCACCCTTTACTTAACCTTACTCAAGGGTATCCCCCAACCCACAAAAAATACCAAAAGTCAGCGTCCCTCAAGACTGAAAGAGTCTATTTTCATCCGAGTGAAGTATTTGGGGCCCGCTGGACTCCTGATTGTGAGACTGCTTTTCATGAGATCATATATCAACTTACCCATGCTCCAGTGCTGGCCTATGCCGATCCAAGAAAACCTTACGTCCTGCACACTGATGCTAGCTTGCAAGGGTTGGGGGCTGTGTTGTACCAAGAGCACGAGAATGGCCTGAGACCAGTGGCCTTTGCCAGTAGAAGCCTGACCCCATCCGAAAAGAACTATCCTGTACATAAGTTAGAGTTCCTAGCTTTGAAGTGGGCTATTGTTGACCAATTCCATGAGTACTTGTATGGGGCTAAAATACTAGTAAAAACTGACAATAATCCTTTGACCTATGTGCAGACCTCAGCTAAGTTGGATGCCACTGGCCATAGGTGGCTTTCTGCATTATCTACATGATGACTATGCTCTCTATACCAGGCAGGTCTGAACCACATAGATGCTGATGCTCTCTCCCGGAGGCCTGTTCCCCAGAATGATTGGGTCCGATTGGCAGAACCTGACATTCGGGCACTCTGCCGGAAGTTTGACAGGGAGGAACAAATGTCCACGGACGCAGTGGACTGCATGGTGGATTGCTTGGGAGCCTCTGAGAATTGCATACCTGCTGCTTATTGCCACTTTTCTGCAATAGACATTGGTGCACTGCCTCAGCTGGACAATGACAGTATTCGGCGGCTCAATCACGGATCCCATGATCAAAACAGCTTTAGAGCCCTCTATGCAGGAAAAGATGTCCAAATTATGCTCCACTGATTTGAGAACTGCACTGTTATACAAAGAAGGTCCTAAGTTGAAACTGATCAATAAACTGTTATACAGAGAAACAGTAGACAGAGGGGACAAGTAGACAAACAACAACTAGTGCTGCCCACTGCCTTTCGAGACTCAGTACTGAGGTCCTTGCACAACCACATGGGGCACCTTGGTATAGACAGAACACTTGACTTGGTGAGATCCAGATTCTATTGGCCTAAGATGGGGGCTGATGTGGAGCAACACATTCGAACTTAGTCACTGCTTACAGAGGAAAGCTTTGCCCCGAGGGCTGCCCCCTTGTTAACATCACCACCAGTGCACCCATGGAGCTGGTCTGTATTGATTTTCTAAGTTTGGAGTCAGATCAAAGAAATATCAGTAATGTGCTGGTGGTCACTGACCATTTCACGAGATATACCCAAGCTTTCCCCACCAAAGACCAGAAAGCATCCACTGTAGCCAAGTACTTGTAGAAAACTTTTGTTCACTATGGGGCTCCACAAAGAATCCATTCTGATCAAGGGAGACTTTGAGAGTCGTCTGATCAAAGAGATGCTTTCTCTGTGGGGAGTGCGAAGTCCAGAACCACTCCTTACCACCCCAGGGACCCACAGCCTGAGCGTTTCAACGCACTTTGCTAGATATGCTAGGCACCCTGCACCCAAAGGACAAGCCTAGATGGAGCCAACAAATTAGCACCCTGGTACATGCTTATAACTGCACCAAAGTGATGCCACTGGATTCTCCCCTACCGCCTGATGTTTGGAAGAGAAGCTCGACTACCAGTAGATGTGTTTTGGGGTCTCTCCTGATGGGGTTCAAGCTGACAACTATTTACAGTATGTGCAAAAGTTAAAGGCCCAGCTAACTCATGCGTACCAACTGGCTCAAACCATGGCTGCCAAAAGAAATCTGGCCAACAAAGAAAGGTATGATAAAGGTGAAAGCACAGGAACTCCAGGAGGGAGATCGGGTATTGCTAAGAAATCTGGGACTGCATGGCAAGCACAAGATTGCTGACAGATGGCACCATCTCCCTCACATTGTAGTGGGCAAACTAGATGATCTGCCAGTGTACAAAGTAAGGCCTGAGAATAATTCAAAGATGTAAAAACAATGCATAGAAATCATTTACTGCCCATTGGACAAATCTTAATTGAGTCTGAGCCCCTAGGAGATGCCCCTCTGGACCAGTGACTAGAGCTGCTGCTAAGAAAAGACCAAGGAAGTCTGCACCTACAGAAGCAGAGTTAAAGTGTTCCCCTGCACAAGTCCCAGTTGAGCATGACTGTCAGTCCATATCAGAAGAAAGTGAGAGTGACTTTGAATACTATCCTTCTTACGAACTGAGTCAATTGTTTCGGGGCAATCCCCTAGTCAATACTGGAGATGAAGCTGGGCCTTCTGGACTGTCCAAGCCCCCAGCTTCGTCCCTGGAGCCAATGCTCCCAGAAAGTGAAGTGCAACGCATCAGATCAGATGAAATGGAATCATTGTGCATGGTTGAACTGTTTGAGCTTTCAGGGAGGAAAATAGATTAGGGCAGACTGGTGATACACCAGAACAAGAAGAGTATTTTGAGTGCCCTGACAGTCCACTGCCAGTGTCCAAAGCTCTCCATGCGAGCCAAATGTTGTGGACTCAGAAACTGTAACTCTTGGAGCTGAAAGTGCCCCAAGTTCTAGCCTCTCTACCCCATGGAGACTCCTGACAAGTGAGGACAATGCTGAAAATGAGGCTCAGAGTGCAGAGACTATAACAGTTCCCCTAGAAAGACTGGTCGAGCTGTAAAGCCTGTGGTGCACCTCAGTTATGATTCACTTGGGAGGCCTGTGGACTTGCCTCTCAATGTTGTCCATAAAGGAGTGTATGTGTCCCCGAGCTCATTGCCCAAACTGAGTATCAGTGCTAACTCCAAGTTACTTGTGTTGCCCTTTAGTATGGTGCCCTTGCCCCATCCAGCCCCAAGGTAACTGATAGGAAGGGCCCCTCTCTTCAGGTTTCATGTACAAGAGGTAATAACTTGAGTTATGGTACAATGTTTATGTAATACTGTGTAAAGAGTGACGTACTGCAATGTTTCAGAAATGTGTTCTTGGTAAAATGATATATTGACTGATGATTACATGTGAGAGCCTAATGCAAATGTATATGGTTGCAGTTGAAACTATGGGGTACTTGTTGATGCTGGGATCGCTGCTTTCCCAGGCTAGGAAGGGTGTAACCTCTGCAAATGGGGGTTCCCAAAAGACTTCAGGAGCTTGCTTGAATGCTCCAAGCCTGAATGGTGTTTGGCATTTAAGCCATTTATCAGTGAGTGTTTTAGAACCTCTGGTACTGCTCTTTAAGAGCTGTCTGCTTGCAGACATAATTAGTTTGTATGGGGGACTGTGTGTTTCTTTGATTGAGTACCACCAAGCTGCTGCCAATTCACTTCATTTTTGCAGTCACTAGGAGTGCAAAGGAACCTATCTGAAAGATGTAACTGTTTGCCAGAAATTATTTAGAGTAATAATGAAATTACAGTTTGTCTAACCTGCTTTCTTTGCAGTCAGAACTGTGTCTGCTAGTTCCCCATTCTAGTTTTGAACTGCTGAACTGGACCAATCAGTGTGGGGTAAGCTAGCTCTAAAATGGTGCCTTGGACGAATCAGAACTTGGACTCATAATCTGAGCCAGCCACAAGAGGATTGTATGGGCAGTGACTCTGGGAGATGTAGTTTAGACTTCAGTGCCTTTTTGGACCAACAGCAGCAGTCTATTGTGAGTGACAGCCAATCCAGTCAAGAACTGGGAGGAACTCAAAGGAAGTGCCCGGTTTTGTCGGTTGGAGTTTCAGTTGAGCTTTGGCAGTGAAGAAGGAAGGAGCCCTGTGTTCTTCAGTGTACAGTTTTAGTCAAAAACGTGTGTAAGGCCCAGAGTTCCGTCTGCAGCTTGTGTAACAGCTTGTTAGGACTGAATCCGTCCTGGAAAAGAATCAAAGGATCTCTGAAGAGTAGAAATCAGGCTCACCCTGTAGAAGACTGGAGGAATTGCTGAAAATTGCACTCGGTCTGTCAGGAACTGAATCTGCTGTGTGTTCTCCGGTATTGTGCAGTAATTGCGATCGGATACAGATGCAGCCTGCCTGGTATAGTGCTTTCTTTTATATGGATGTGTGAAGAGGTTTGTGTACCTCAGTGAGCCCTGCTGACATTGAAGGACCCTATCTTATTTGGAGGTCGTGAGTACTAATTCAGGGTCGCTCCCTGTTGAATTGCCACATTAAATCCAAATGGAATTACTGTACTGCTGACTGTTTAATTCTCCTTTTCTCTGTGTGAAAGGCCCCTACCAGCTGCCACGGTTTGGACTAGCCACTAGGGCTTGGGTACCCAGGGACAGTAACTGATAGGGATAGGCCTGTGCACAGAGCCATAGGTAGATTATTAGAGTGATAAGCTAATTAACCTGATTTCCCCCTGTCCTTGTTATATCCCCCTAAATAAATCAGAGCTGCTTGTTTCAGCAAAGTTATACTGCCTGAGGTATTTGTCTATGTTAAAGTACTGTACTGTGATTGTTGCACTGTATCTCATTTCACAGGTGGTCCCAGTGCCGGAACCAGACCTGGGGGTAAGTGTATATGTGAAGGTAATTCTGATATATTGTGTGGGCCACTAGTGGAAGAAAGGGGTTGCAGTGTCCCAGAGGGCTGTGACAAGTTAGTTTAACTATTGCAAACCCTGACCTCTGGGTGGAGGCACCCGCCATTGGATCCAGGCCCCTCAACCTGTTAGTGGCAAATCAGGCAGGGGTAGTAGACCCTGGGATAGCGCCATCTAGGGGTTACAGAAGCATGCAAGTAGATTCTAAACTATAAATCAGCACAGTACATCTTAGTAGTGAGGCAGAGCGGGAGAAAATACTTGGGAGCCTCTGCAGTTTACAAATAAAATTTAGCAGCTACGATCTGACTTACTGCTGGCAGGAGCTGTGGAGTCCAAAACTTACAGGCGCACCAATTGATGTGCTGCAGCATGCGAAGACAGTCAATCAGAGGGACTCAGCCTTGAGCACACTGAAGTATGAAATAAAAAACCGAAACAAATCCTCAGAAACTGGCCGTACCTGTTTCTGAAGTACCAGGGAGCCGAGGAGCTGTAAGGCGGGCAGCGGATCAGTAGAGTCGTGCCGCCAGATGGAAAGCCTGATCAAGGGCTGTTGAGCTGCTTCTGAAGCACCGGGGTGCCGAGGGGCTGTAAGGCGTGTGATGGATCAGTAGAGCCGTGCCGCCAGATGGAAAGCCCAATCAAGGGCTGCTGAGCTGTTTATGTAAAACATTACAGTCTTGTTGTCCGTTCAAATTTGAACTGTCTGCCCTTCTATGCTGGGCACGAAAGCTTTGAGAGATAGGAAGATTGCTCTGAGTTGCAAAAGATTTATGTGCAACTATTACTCTTCAGGAGTCCAGTTGCCACTTACTGAGGCACTGTCCAGATGAGCTCCCCAGCCCAAGAGGGAGGCATCTGTTGTGATCACCTTTGTGGGAAGAGGAGCTTGAAAGGGAACACCTGCCTGCAAATGTGCAGGGTTCTTCCACCACAGCAGGTTTTGGAGGAACTGCTCCGACATAGGTATCAACTTTGAAAAGTTGTTGCTTCTCTGAGACCAGCAAGCTCTGAGGTAGGCTTCCAGGAGTTGCATCCTGTACCTGACCCCTAAGACCATTGCAGTCATAGAGCCCATGTGTCCCAGACATTTGTTGAAATGTCTGGCTGGTCTTGGCTTTCCCCAGACGAAAGAATCTGCCACTGAAAGGAAACTCTGAATTCTTTCCTGCAGGAGGAAAGCATATCCCTTCTGAGTGTCCAGCTGGGCCCCTGTGAAGGTCAGCAGCTGGGTGGGTCCCGGGTGAGATTTCTTTAGATTTACCAGGAAACCCAGAGACTCCAGAATGCATTCTGTGAGGGAAAGAGACTCCTTGACCTGATAAGGAGACTTTCCTACTATGAGCCAGTCATCCAGATAGGGGTAGAAAGCAACACCCAGTCTCCTGAGAAGTGCTGCTACCACTGCGAGACACTTGGTAAAGACTCTTGGGGCCAAGGACAGACTGAAGGGCATTGCAGTGAACTGATAGTGACCTGAAGGAAGTTTGAACCTGAAAAACTTCCTGTGAGATCTCCTTATGGGTATGTGGAAGTAGGCGTAGCCTCCCTGTGGTGGGTCAACCTCAGCGTCCGCCGAGCCTACTGAGCTCAGGGTCTTTTGGGGGCTTCTAGTGCCATGTGCACCCTGGCAGATCCCCAGAGTTGCTCTGGAGGCATCATCCACGTTGGCCCCCTCAGTTTCCTTTGTTTTCTCCCTAGAGTTATCCCGGGACCCCAGGAAGTGGTGGCGCATGCGTGTGGAGGTGCACATGCGCACCACAGCTCCGGACCGGGTCCACTCAACCCTCCCCATTGACCTATGTCAGAGCTCCTCATGGCACTGTCCCTCTGGCCTCCACCAGAGGGTGGCCAAGCTCCAAGAGAGCTGGATTCCAGCTCCCGAGGCACAGTGCTGCCAGCCGGCAGCTTCTTGCATCCTCTCCCTCCTCCCCCTTGCCGGCCTCCAATGACCCTGGCTCGTTCCCGAACCCAGGTCACCAGCATGGTGCGAGGTGTGGCATCCAGTGCCTCAATCCTCAGTGCCACCGGGCCAGCCCCAGATTGACCATTTGAATTTGTTTTTTTTTTCAGATTTCTGTTTAAATATCTGAGATCTAAGATAGGTCGCCACTCCCGTTTTCTTTTGCATCAGAAAATACCTGGAGTAGAGGCCCTTGCCCTTCTCATGGGCAGGGACCCTCTCCACTGCTCGTGGTATTGCAATGTGTTTGGATACAAAATGCGTATATGGATTCCTTTTTACTGGTTATCTATACATTGGTTTCACCTTGGGGGGTGGGTAGGGTGTGGTGGCGAAGTGTTGATTCCCTCAGTTTTTGATTTGGATTGATAGAACTGTTATTTAATATTACAGAATATTAGGTATATACAGACACATGTTGATACGTGGACGTATTAGGAAAACAGTATCTCAGTTACAAGGAGGTCTGTATTAGGTTTGAGTGTTAAATGTGCAGAAACACTAGTCACTTATTACATAGTTGCAGACAGATCATGTTTAAACAGTATAAGTTTGAATGTTCATGAATAATACTGACTTATTGTACACAGGTTTTAAGACATACATATCTGAACAGTACTTTCACTATATAAATGTGGGAAACAGGTGGTTAATGCTTAATTTACACTAGGACAGGTTGTCTTTTTTTTTTTTTTTTTTTATACTTGTAGACCAGATGAGCAAAATGCCCATTTTCACAGGTGACAAGATTAAGATACAAACAATTAATAGACAACAATAAACAATACAATAATTTACAACAGTACTCAATGCATTGCACGGGTACATTCATTTTTCATTAGAAGCCATTGTTTAAGACTAGTTTCAAAACACCAAAGAGAATTGCATTCAGTAATCTCAGATGGAATGGAGTTAAAAAAAGTGGGTGCCTTGAACAGAGGAGATCTCTGCCCAAATGTGCTTTTGAATTTTGGAAGTTTAAAGGTAAATCTAGACTGGGACCTAGTACTGATAATATTGATAAACCTGGGAAAAAGTTCACCTATGGAAGGAGGGTAGAGCCCTTGCATGACTTTGTATAAGAGAATACCCATTTTATACAAAATCCTGTTATCAAATGATAATGAAGCAGATTGTTCATACAGAATACAACAATGAGTACAGTTGGGAAGATTTAACCAAAATCTGAGGCCAGAGTTATAGAAACATTAAGACAATTTAATAAGTTACTACTAGAGGATGTGTAAATTACAAGTCCATAATCCATAATGCAGAACATAAAACTACATGTCAAACGTTTTCTAGAATCAACAGTTAAGAAAGACTTTATGCGATACAATATACCCAACCTTTGATGAAGTAATTTTCTTAAATATTGGATATGGGCTTCAAAAGTAAGCCTACTATCCAATACGATTCCTAAGTACCTGAAAACCTCAACAAACTCTATAACAGTGCCCTTGTTATTTGAGATGGGCAGGAATTCATTAGGGTCATACTTTCTACATGAAAACAACATTACTTTCGTTTTTGTTTTTTTTTATTAAGAACCATACGGTTGGATGATAACCAAGTTTTAAAGAGATCAAAATAATTTGAAGATTGTGAAGAGCAGTGTTAGGATTGTGGGCCAAACTATAAATAATGGCGTCATCGGCATAGAATCATACTTGTCATAATACAGACATTGGGAGTGGAATCCATATATAGTGAAAAAACTAGTGGGCCCCGGATTGAACCCTGGGGCAAACCACACTTTATTAGTCTGGAAGAAGAAATAGAATTACCAATTAAGGTTCTATGTTGCCTATCTGACAAACAGTCAGTGAACCATCTAATGACCCCTTCAGGGAAATGAAATCTCCAGAGTCCCAGGTAACAGACAATGTTCAACTAAATCGAAGGCCTTGGTGAGGTCCATGAACAGCGCTGCACAAGAGTGCCCTTTATCAAGGACAGCCTGGATGCTGCTTGTGAACCCCACCACAGCCGTCTCAGTGTTGTGTTTTGGTTTAAAATCATGTTGAAAATCAGTTAACAGAGAATATTTTTCAAGATACATCAAGAGTTTAGTCCATAATAATTTTTTCTAAGATTTTCGAGATGGGTGAGAAAAGTGATATGGGTTGGTAATTTAATATAAGGGAGGGATCACCATTCTTGAACACCTGTTTAAATGTTGTAAGTTTCCAGGTACTAAGAAAAATATTGTGACAAAGAGAAAAGTTGAAGATATGTGACAGAGAGTTTGCAAAATGGTTTATACCCAGTTTAATTATTCTAAAATCTACACCATCATGACCAAGAAAGGGCCTAGGATTTTGTTTGAAAACATATTTTTTTACTAAATCAGGTGTAATTTCTTTAAAATAAAATTTTGGGATAGAGGGATTCAATTATTTTACTGAACAGTTAGTATGAGAGTTTATGAAATGGCTGGTGGCAAATCAGCATTCTGACTGGCTGCTACAAGTGTGCTAATATGTCTAACACCATGGAAAAAAGATCAGGTTCTGCCAAGCTATGGCAAGCGGGCATTGATATGGGTGATGCTGCCCACTCAGAACCTTGAGAAAAGAAAATGCAGCCATCTTGTTTCTGCCAGAAGTGGTGCCAGCGTAACTGTAAAAAAAATAAAATAAATACATCTGACCTCCTGTTCACTTGGCCTCAGTCTTTGAATGTTTCTGTTTTAAATCCATGCAGCATGCAGCAAAGGGGAAAAAAAACAAAGTGCCACGATCTGTTTCCCAGCCCGCTCGCTCGTTCTCCATCCTAGTCAGAAGCCGACTGCCGATTATTACATTCGATGAAACATTTAAACAAAGTACTGCCACAATCCTTCTCCTGGCCCGGCTGCTCAGTGGCTGTTCAAATTAATTGCTAACTTGCAGCCGGTCACAACTTCCCCCGCATAGTGTCTAATTTCCGATTTATGTAAAAGTTATTTATTTACTGTATTAGTTACAGAATCCACTTCTTTGCTTGTGGGGGGTTCAATACTGCCATGACAACCAGATGTAAACTACAGAAGCCTTTGTAGGGCAAAATTCCTTAAGTAAAAAAAAAACATTAGGCGGAGGAACTATTTTATTAAAAATGAAGATGAACATTAAACTTTTTCACTTTTAAATACTATACATTTTAGCTATCGTATACATCTGTATTTTTGATAGCCATTTCATAAGTGCAATAAGCCACTCCAGGGTCTGTGTGTTAGACACTTTAACACACGGCTAGGAGGCTGGATGCACTCAGCCAGTGGCCTTGTGCCTCACTATGCCTCCTAGAAATCTGTTAAAGTATCTAACACACACCCTGTCATGTCTTACTGCTTACTTAAAGGGGTTCTATATGTTTCAAGGTTCCCAAAATACATATTAAAAACATCTGAAACAAGGGTGGAATCACAGATGTTTTGCCCATTATGCAAAAGAAAACCACTTTTTTGCCTAACACAAAGATATTTTCTTATTTAGAAGATTTTTAACATTATATACTATGTATTTTTTCTGCCTACTTTTTCTTGTGGTTTAAAATCATAGACACTTATTGCATGTGTAACCCTCTACAAATGGGGGTTCCCGAAAAGTCTTCCTTGTGCTTGCTTAAATGCTCACTGCCAGGCTGGTGTCCTGCGTTTTAGCATTTTAAATGTATTGCCAGAGAGTGCCTTTATAGCCTCTGTGTACTGTCTCTTTAAGAGATGCCTGGATTGCAGTTATAATTAATCTGGGAGGGGGCTGAGTGTTTCTATGCGTGAGTCCCGTCCAGGCTGCCAGATAATCGCTCCCTTCTGCCATCACTATTTATTTTTATTTATTGAAAATGTTTCACCAGGAAAAGCACGCTGAGCAAGAAATGCTCGTCTCACGGTGCGACCTGGGGTTACAAAGGAGGCAGGTATACATACAATAGTTGAACTCACAGTAGCATAATATGGGAAAAGTACATAGTTGGGAGGGATTACATCTGAATTTATACAAAGGCAGTACAGTACAGCGGACACAGTAAGTACAGGTATACAATTATGGATTCATAGCGAGGAAGAACAGTACAGGACATGATCATAAGGCAAGGTATACAATACAAGGGTAAGCTTCGAGGCAAAAACAAAAAGTGCATAAGTGCAAGTTACAGAACAGAGGTAGTAATAGCAGGTATTGAATGACTGTAGTGGAGGTTGAGCTTCAGAGAGATGCAACACATAGAGAGGAGGATTTGGAGTGAATATGGGGAGAGATAGAGGGAGGAAGCGTGGGTGAGAAGGGCAGAGGTATAGGTGAGGAGGGGTGGAGATGGTGAGCTTAGGTTGAGTAGGACAAGGGAAGGGAGGGAAGAGTGAGGGGAGGAAGTAGGGAAATATAAGGTGCTGGGGTAGCATATAAGCCAGACAATTAGGCATCGCCAGGCCGCTGGTCAGGCACAATGGGGAGTGGGGAGGAGCCAGCCAGAGGTGGTCAGGGCAGTCGCAACTAGGTGCCAGGAAGTTTGAGAGGGCATAGGAAAGGAGAGCTTGGATGAAGAATGACGGATCTGGGTGGGTAGGCCATTCCAGAGTTTAGGAAGAGGTAGGAGAAGGCAGATTGGCGGTGGTGGTCCTGACGTGGGATGAAAAGTAATCTAGGGTCAGTGGATCTGAGGCGTGTGAGGGGGTGGGCGGGGGCTGGGGCAGATGCAAGATAGGGAGGGAGGGAACCGAGCCAGAAGTTAGAAGTGAATTTAGCGCAATGAATTAGGGGCCGATTACACAGAGAAGGTAGGGATAGGGAACGATAAAGCGTGCAGTGATGTGAATGAGGGGGGGCGTCGAGGGCAAAGCGGCAAAAAGCATTGAAGAGGGGGTCTAATCTGGCGAGGGTGGTCTGTGCTGCGGAACTGTAAACTACATCACAGTAGTCGAAGGAGGGTAGAATCATTTTCAGAACAATTTCGCATCTGACAGGAAGAGGGAGACTGGTGTGGTTTCTATAGAGGGCACCAAGTTTAGGGCGCAGTTTGGAAATGATGGAATCGACGTGGGTAGAAAAGGAGAGGTGGCGGTCGAGCCAAACCCTGAGGTACCTGAAGGAGGATACTTCTTCAAGGACTGTGTTATTCAGAGTGTGGAATCTTAGAGGGGAGGTGAGTTTGGAAAGACGCTGTCTGGTGCCAAAAATCATAGAGTTGGTTTTCTTAGCATTTAGGGAGAGTTGGTTGCAGTTGAACCAGAGTTGGATTTTAGTGAAATCAGTTTGAAGTTTGGAAGTGACTTCTTCGGGGGTCCGACCGGAGGAGAAGAGGACTGTGTCGTCTGCATACATATGAATGGCGGAAGAGGAGCAGGAGTTTGGCAAGTCATTTAGGAGGATGGAGAAGAGGATGGGGCTGAGAACTGAGCCTTGCGGAACACCAGAAGTAATGGGGGGGGGAGATGTGGTCAGCTATTTTAGTGGATTGGGATCTATTTAGAAGGTAGGCACTGAACCAGTTGATGGCGGATTCAGCTAAACCAGCTCCAGAAAGGCAGGATAGTAGGAGAGAATGGGATAGGGTGTCGAAGGCTTTTGCTAGGTCGATAAAAATAGCAGCAGTGATTAGCCCTTTGTCCATCCCAGTGAGGATGTGGTCAGTGAGTCTGAGTAGGGAGGAGGTGGTGGAGTGGTGCTTTCTGAACCCGGACTGTAAAGGGGTGAAGAAGTTAGTATCTATGAGGAAGTGGGAGAGTTGGGAAAGCACAAGGTGTTCCTGGAGTTTAGCGAGGGTGGGGAGGAGGGAGATGGGGCGGTAGTTGGATGCAGAGGTGGGGTCACCACCTTTGGGGAGGGGTAGAACAGTGGCATGCTTCCATGCGGAGAGGAGTGACTTGGTACTGAAGGAAAGATTTAGAAGGGCTGCGAGGGGGGTAGCGATGGCGGGAGCGGATAAGAAGAGGAGCTTGTTGTCAAGACCGTCAGGGGATTTGCCTTTGGAAGGGTTTAGGGCGCAGAGGGCATCTAAGGTTTCAGAGGGGGGAAATGGGTCGAAAGGAGAAGGGGTTCTTGCCGGATAGGTGGGGGATAGGAGACTGAGGAGACAGAGTAATTGCAGGTGGAAGGGCTTCAAGGAGGGCATGGGCGCAGGTAGTGAAATATGAATTAAACTCGGTGGCGACTTCCAGGTGATTGGAGAGGAGAGAACCCTTGGCAAGGAGAAGAGGTGGAGGGTTAACTGTTTGGGGGGAAAAAAGGGAGCCAATGACTTTCCAGAATTTGGAAGGTCTACCAAGGTTAGCATTAAGTGTGTTATTAAAATATTCAGACTTAGCTAGGCGGATGGCCTTGGTGCACCTATTGCGGAGCATGCGATAGGAGGTGAAGTCACTGGGGAGGAGTGAGGATTTGTAGTTTTGCCAGGTCTTGTCACGGGCTTGTTGGCAAGCAATCAGCTCGGGAGTGATCCAGGGTAGGTGGGAACCGCGGACTCTAGCCCGGCGTAGGGGGGCGTGTTTGTCCCAGATGGAGAGGAAGGTGTTCTGGAAGTGCATAAGGACAGAGTCCATATTAGAGCGGTTTGTGCTTGGGACCCAATTAGAGTGGTGAAGATCATCCAGAAGGGGGGAGAGGTTGAGGGATTTGTAGGAACGTTGGATTATAAATTTGGGAGGGGATTTGACTCTGTGGATTTTGCAGACTAAGTAGATAAGGTGGTGGTCGCTAATGGAATCAGGGAGAAGACCAGAGCTGACGACGCGGTGTGGGTGGGAAGTAAGCACCCAGTCGAGGAGTGAGTGATTACCGGACTTAAGGTTAGAGTGGGTGGGTTCGGTAATTGTTTGATAGAGGTTAAGAGCAGTTAACTCGGTTTGGGTTTTGTTGAAAGTGGGTGCTAGCCAGTTGTGGTTAAAGTCATCCATAGTGTAAAATTCACCCGATTGGGCAAGGGAAGACAGCTGGCCCAGCAGGTGGGTGACTATAGTGGTTGGGCGTGCCCGGGTAGCAGTAGATGCCAGCCACAAAGATGGGTAGTGAGGAGGGGAGGGCAGTTTACCATCAAAATCTCGTAAGTTTTGGGTACAGTTTTTGTAAAGGAAACAGTGAAGTGGAGGGCTGAACTGATGTAGATAGCCACCCCACCACCTCTGGAGGGTCGGTCTTGCCGTATGATATTGTACCCTGGAATAGCAAAATTATTATCAGGTAGGCTAGGTTTTAGCCAGGTCTCAGAAAGGATGATTATATCAGGGGAGTGGTGAACAGCTAGGACCTGGAGCTGATCGAGCTTAGGGGCTAGGCTACGGATATTTAGATGGAGAAGACACAGGCCCCGGGGGAGGAGGCTAGGATGGGGGACGGAGTTTTCCCTGTCTGAGGGGTTTGGTATGTGGTGGGCAGGGCCAGTGGTACAGGCTGGGCCAGGGTTAGGGTGTATATCCCCAGCAGCCAGGAGGAGTAGTACTATGGTAAGGTGGCAGTGTAGCATGCGAAGGGGCCGGGATTTAGGCTTACGGTGGGTGGGGGCAGTAGCTGAGTGGGCAGTATGGAGGGGGTAGGTGCAGGAGAAGGAGAGAGAGAGGCAAGGAGGCAACAGAAGGAGTATGATGGGGAGGAGGGGAGTGGGTAATGGGACCAGGAGATAGCTGGGAGGAAGCAGTGGACTTAGAGGGCAGGAGAAGGGGTAGCAGGAATGGCAGTGGAGGGTGGTAAAGGGTAGGGACATAGAGGGGGAGAGGGTGTCGGGAGGGATAGTAAAATGGAGGAGAACAGAAGTAGTGCCAGGGTCATAGAAGGTGTCATTATGTCAGATGTGAGGTAGAGGTGACCAGTCATGAAACCCTGTTGAAGCCGGGTAGGGAATTACAAGTGAATGAGTTGCCCTTCAGATAGCGTAGATACCACTTTGGAGTTGTGGTACTGACACGGCCTCTGGTGGGCAGGGTGCAGGGTTCGAAACCCTGGTAGGGCAGTAGGGCTTGGACCTAGCTGGGAGCAGGGCACCAGGTACTAGGCGGCGCACCGTGGGCTATGATAGGGCCAGAAAAGGGGGTTGAAATAGTGACTCCTAGTGGACACTAGGGAAGTAGCAGGCTAGGTGAGGGGTGAGCAGTAGGGCTAGGGGGGTGTGTAGGGAGATGGGCACAAGGAGGGGAGTGGGCAGAGGCAGGTGAAAGGGGAGGGGAAGGGAGAGAAGTGGCCTGAACAGGAAGAGAGACAAGCAGAAGTGAGAGGGAAGTACAGGTAGTGGAGGAGAGGACAGAGGGGCCCTCTAGTGGCTAGCAGGTATAACCTGCGAATGGAGAAATGGGGACTTAGTTAAAAGGCGTGACAGGAAGTGATGTCACTAGTCTGAGCCTATATAGGAAATGCTGAGAGGGTGGGTGGGGCAGTCGACGCACATAGCGTGTCGATGGGCTATCACCCTTCACAAGGGTGCTGCAATCTGGTGGTAGTTTATTACCTCCTAGTGCCTGTGTGATCACGCTCAGGAGGGAGCTCTCGGGGGGGGGGGTTTCTGCCGAGTAGTTGCTGCATTAGTACAGAGGGAGCTCTGTTATAAGATGTGCCTATTTGTTGAATATCTATTAGAGTGATAATGATGTTGTAGTTTGTCTAACCTACCTTCTTTGTAGCATGGACTGTTCTGTTCATCACCACCATCTTGGTCCTGAACTGCCAGATTGGACCAATCAGTGCCTTTGGGGACTCTAAAATGGAACCTGTCCCCAGGAGCTTTGTGGGAGCAAAATTCTGTAGGAATTGCAGTTTGTGGCTTTTGACGCCTAAATGAACCTGGAGGGGGGAGACCTTGTGACTATTAGACAGATCAGCCAGCTGAACCTTTTGGATCTTGGGGAAAGTCCCAGACTGCTGGCAGTTTCAGTTCCGATCTGAGTTGGGAAGTGAAGGAGTAACAGCTTGAGACAGTTGAGCAGCCGTTCTGTGTAGTTTTGCACAGGAGAACTGTGGAAAGGCTTGAGTTTTGGCCTGCCTGTCTGCTTGCTGCCCCTGAGAGGAAGAAACAGAGTTTATTCGGACTGAATCCGAGTTGTGAGAATGATTTAATGCCACTGAACTGTGACCAGGCTTGAAACCTGAAGAAGACTGAAGATTTGCTGAATGCAATCAGCCCGTCAGGACTTCCAGCCACCTCTGAACTCTCGGTTTGTGCAGAAACTCTATAATTGCGACCACATAGTAATCTGCCTGGTACAGCAGAATTTCCTTACATGTAAATGTGCTGTATGCTGCTGCTAGTGGGTCATGATTTGGTTCCCCACTGTGTGTTGAATTATGTTCTGCTTGCTGTAAGCTGCATCCAGCCCCAATGGACTGAATCTGAATTCATCTCCATTTGGCCTGGGCCTTGCCACACTGGCCCAGCCAGACTACCTGCTGCACAGAGAAAGCCATTGACAAGAGACCTGCCTGGGGATCATCCCCCTGCTCAACACTTGAACAGGAGCGATGCCTCAGTGATTCGTGTGGGCCCTGCTTCTCCTGGCACTCCAGCTCAACAACCTGCAGTCTCAATTTCATCCTGCCTATGTCCTGTACTGGGTATCGTGAGTAACCATCAGGGTAGCTCCCTGCAAAAACAGCTAAATCTAAAAGTGTTGTCATCTGATTGCCTTGTTGTCTTTCTTTCACGAACTGAGCCCTCCGGGCTCCGGATTACAAATAGCGTGTGTTGTGCATGTTGCTTTCTTCCATCACAGGGCCCCAACCAGCTGCGACACCGGCCTACCCCGGGCAACGTTTCTGGCTAGCCCACCTCTTCCCCACCTGGGTACCCAGAGTATGCGACTGTGTAGGGACTCTGAAGTGCATGCATGACTGTTTGATTGATATAACCTCTAAGCAAATCAGCCTGCTTATGCCCCTCCCTTTGTTCCAAGTCCCCTGAATAAATCAGATCTAACTCTTTTTGCATTTAACCTGACTGTGGTTCCAGTTTGTGCCAAAAGTACTGTATTGTTGCTATCTGCTGTGCACAACCTTGTTTTACAGGGAGTCTCCAGGGTCAAGTCAGAGGAACCAGCCCTGGTGGTAAGTGCAAGCAGTGTGAGTAATTGTATGGTGTATAAGGGGTATTGTGAAAGTGATTACTATGTACTGCTCAGGCCACTAGAAGGGAAAGAGGGGGGTTACAGTGTCCCAGAGGGCTGTGCCCAGGCTAGCTTGACCACTAACAACCCTGACCTACGGGTGGAGGCACCTGTTTCAGTACCCAGGCCCCTTAACCAGCTACTAGCCAAGCAGGCAGTGGTAGTAAGCCTTAGGGTAGCACTACCTAGGGGTTACACATGCACAGATGCACTAATACAACTTTAGTATGTTTATGGCTGTTCCCAGGGAAGAAGCTATCTAGTCTGTGACATTTTGATCCTGAAATACCTTTCCTTTGATGGAACTCTGTTGTCTTTATATGGCCCTATGTTGATTTTTAAAAGCAGTTTAGGCCAATGGGATTTTTACCAACTGTTTATGTTTTTTATGTATGATCTGCACTTTAAGAAAATATATTCTTCCAAACCAACTGCCATTGTGTTCTGATGAAGGATTCTGTGTAATCCAAAAGCTCAAAGCACATATTTTCATTTTTAACAACTCTGTTCGTCCAATATTTTATTTATTTAGTTATTAGAATTTCGGATAAATACCTTTGAGCCAATGGCTCTTTTACAAAGGTTCCACGTCAGTATACAAAGAATAGAAGTACAGTTTGTGTGAGATTAGCAGGCAAGCAGTTTGAATACAAAATTCAATATAGATTATAGAAACATAGGTATATATGGTATACATGGTCTAAAAGTTACAGATAATATAAATAACAGTTAGAACAACATAATCAGGCATACATTTAAGAATGATGAGTCACAACAAATAATATTTACATGAATTAAAGCTGCCAGAAGGGCAATGTCAAAGGGAAAGGTACAGTGGAAAAACGGAGTTGCTGCCAATTGTGCCAGGTAGCGTAGGAAAGTGGAAGAGAGAGAGTGGGTGTAGAGGGGTAACTAGGAGGGAGGTAGAAGGAGGGGTGAGTGGGAGGAAAGGATCAGGGAACAAGTGCAACAGTGGGTGGGGTGAGCAGATTAGAAAAGGGAGAGTGAAAGGGAGTTGAAGGAGGGTAAGAGAGGAAGGTGGTGGACCAGGGCTAGTGAAAGAGGCAGGGGTAGACATAGGGAGGGGGAGGGTGGTGGCAGGCAGAGGTGGTGATAGTGTAGAGGTGCGAAGAACAGAACAGAAGCGACTACCAGGGAGGTTAGGAGAAATAAAAGGTATCAAATCATCTGTCTGTGTGGCTCTTGTGTTACAAGGACCAATATGGCAACAAGAATTTCTGTGACAGAACCCCTGAGAAAACCCCTTCCCATCTCATGCTGGATTGTGCTGGCCAAACCCTAATCTGGGTGTTACATCATCAGTATATTTGTGAGTTTTTCTTTGCGTATGTTAATATTTTCACACAATTTAAGAAAAACTCCAACAATTATAAAAAAAAAAAAAAATGTGGAAATATTGTAGAGAATGGTGAAAATTGCAGATTTTGCAATAAAATTATGGGTAGGAAGTAGTATATCATTAAAGTTTGACCCTGGGTTCCCAGGTGTTAGCTTTGTTGGGGGCTACTTATACACTTACCAGATTTCACCTCTTTCTTGAAGCTGAAGGTGTGAATTCTTATTATTGGGAAGGGTAATGTTATGTTTCAATGTAAATGGCCCAGCCATGGTGTGGGGTGCATAATGACATGGTCCTTGGTCCATCTCAGTACCACTGTACTTTGATTAATGACAGGTAGTGCCTGGACTAGAAAATAGTATAGAATTTACATTTATGTAATAATGTTCATGCACTGTGACCCAAAGTGCTTTACAAGCAATCTATTTCACACAGGATTGCATAGCTAAGATGCTACATCTCATTGCCAGTGGAGTCCTGCTGGTGCTTAGGACAGCTTACAAACATACAACGAAGCCCACAGAATAAAGCCATTAGGTCTATTGAGTCTGCTCTCACTGCAGGGCCCTCAACTCAGCTAGTGACCCTGCCTCCCCTCAACCCTTATTTTCCACAGCACCTTTTGGAGCTACCCACCATATTTCAGTGAAACCACCTCCTCAGGAAGGCCATTCCAGCCTACCACCACCCTCTCCATGAACAAGTGCATCCTAAACCACCTCTCCTCCAACTTGAGACCGTGTCCCTTCATGCTTTGAGTCCCACTGAGCTCGAATAAACTCTCCTTGTTCACTCTACTCCTTTCAAATACTTGAAGGTATGTAGTGATGCCTTTAGTACCACTGGTACTTTGATAATGTTCTGGGGGGATAATTCAGAGGCAGTATGGCGACTTAGCAGTGACAGCAGTTACTGCCCTACACTGTCATCATAAGGTGGAGTATTTATTCCTAGGTTAGTGCTGTCACCTGTCAAGAAGCCCAACTCCAGACATCTCGGCAAAACAGGGTAGTTTTCCAAGTCTCAGGAAAGTCAAACACCATAGCTCCTTTTCATACCTTTCAACCCCCAGCCTCAAATTTTTTTTTTTTAAGTCTTTGGTAACCGGGTAAGGCACACGTGCCTGTTTTCAGGGGTGACATGGGATCACTGGGTGGTTAAGTGACTTGCTCAGAGTCACACAGTATGCAAGTGGAGGTTGTGAGAATCAAACCCAGATCTGGTCTGCTGGATGTACCAAGCTCGTTCACAGCTCATTACTGTAACCTCTACTACCAGCCCAAAATCAGGGACATATGACCAAAATTATGGACACATTTTAGAAAAGGGTAATATTAGTTCATGAAGCTGTTACAATAAATGGTTTCATGATAAAAGCATTTTCTGATTGAGTAGACTGTAAAACTATCTTTTGGTATGATATTATGATTCAAATCTCTACTCTTCCACAGCAACTCTTCTATACTGTTAAGCGATTAAGTTTTGCTAGTATAAAAAGGCACAACATAAAACCAAATTCCTTTCCATCCCTCTCTAAAAAGCAAATATAAAACCAAATCCCTTTCCGTCCTTGCCTAGAAATCCCAGCATTTATTTACTTTAGGGGACACTCTGGGGATGCGAGTGCACCGAGTGAGAAATACGGGTGCATGCGCATTGCAATCAATGGTACGTCACTGGTTCAACACTGAAGGCAGTCACATACTATAACATGAAATGTTATGGTACGCAGAAGAACGACTGCTATTAAAGAATTTTAGTTGTTCTTTACCGCTGCGCCCCCCCCCCAACAGAAGAAAGATTGTTGTTATCATAATAATACTTATATTCCCCACATAAGGAGAGAATTTTATTTCTGTGCACTGCTGCAGACCCAGGGGGTGTGGGGGGGGGGGGTGGAGCACCCCCACAGAAGAAAGAGATCAATTAAGGAACTGTAGTTGTTGTTATCATAGTGATACTTATATTCCCTACATAAGGAGCGAATTTTCTGTGCACCGCTGAGGACCTGGGGGGTGTGGGAAGCAGAGTGCCCCCACAGAAGAAAGATGTCAATTAAGGAACTGTAGTTGTTGTTATCATAATAATACTTATATTCCCCACTTAAGGAGCACATTTGTTCTGTACCGCTGTGGACCCTGGGGGGTGCAGGGGCAGAGCGCCCCCACAGAAGAAAGATGTCAATTAAGGAACTGTAGTTGTTGCTATCATAATAACTATATTCCCCACATTAGGAGCAAATTTTATTTCTGTGCACCACTGCGGACCCGGGGGTGTGTGGGGGCGGAGCACTCCCACAGAAGAAAGATGTCAATTAAGGAACTGTAGTTGTTGCTATTATAATAAAGGAATAATGCACAACAGGGTGTGTGTCGCGCTGGGATAACGCCATGCCTGGGGGGGTTGGGCACGAGGCCGCAGGCTGAGTGCGTCCAATGCCCCAGGCGTGGCATTATCCCAAACGAAACACACCCTGGAGTGCATTATTCCTATTATACAATGGCTCGTTGTTATACAGAATAAAAAAAATTATTTTAAAGATGTTTTTGTGTGGAAAAATATTTTTTGTTTTTAAGAGAAGATGAAACAATCAATCAAAAGCTCAAGCAACAAATCGTCTACAGGTTCACAGTGAGGCTGAGGCTAGATCTGTGGCATCGTGATGGGATAACGTCATGGGGCAAGCCCCAAACTGACCAATCACAGTCAAAGATTCTTTCTTGCCATTGTATAATAATTATATTCCCTACATTAGGAGCGAATTGTATTTCTGTGCACCACTTCGGACCCAGGGGTGTGGGGGGGGGATGGAGCGCTCCTACAGAACGAAGATTTAAATTCAGTTTATCACTCGTTCACTGTCCCACTTCATATTTTACAGATTAATCTTGTTAGCACTGCTAATCTTGTTATCATTCGCTTAGGCTAAACTGATGCTGCATTCTGAATGCTAAATGCATATTATCACTTAATGATGTTGCAATCTGTATGCTAAACACAAATTTTCACTTACTTACAGTGCCGTTACAGATTTGCTTTTTTATCGAGTAATATGTTAATGCTGGCAATTTAGTCATCTATAAAAAAGCAAATCTGTAATGGCACATTTTCACTCTTGACTTGGCTACTACTGATCATCAATCTTGACTCTGCTACTATTGAACTGACCAGACATGGAGAAATTTGATTTGGAGAAAATGCGTGAGATCACCTTGGATGTCAGCTCCACTATTGCCTTTCTGCAATCGGTGGGCACAGTGAAGGAGCGCAGAGACTGCCACAAATGTGACTCACTGATGAGCCTGACAAGGGATGCCACCAGAGGGCATGGTGTATTCTGGCGCTGCAAGAAGAGCATCTGCAAAGCAAAGAAAAGTATACTGGCACAAACATACTTTCGCCAGTGCATGGTTCTGGTGCCAAAAATGGTCAACCTGATCCACTGTTGGGCCTCGAAGACCTCATTGTCAAGAACTGTCCACGACCTAGGCATGTCCTCAAAAATAGTCGTGGCTGGAAACTGATGCTTGACCCGGTGAAGCCAGGAGGTGCAAGCACCACTGTGTAAATTGACAAGACTTTACTTATTAAAGCAAAGTACAACCGAGGGAGAAACTCGGCCATTACAGACCGATGGCTTTTTGGGATTTTTGACACAAAATCACAAATCGGTTATTTGACCTTTGTGACACTCTGAGATGATGCCACATTGCTGCCCATCATAGAAAGGCATGTTTTGGCACACTCTGAAATACGCAGTGACCAGTGGGCTGTGTACAATGGCACTGCACGCGTTCCAGGAAAGCAGTACATTCATAGGACTGTGAACCACTCACAGAACTTTGTCGACCCAGGCTCGGGAGCACATACCAATGCCATTGAGGCATATTGGTCACATGCTAAAAAAACAGTTTAAGTCCATGCATGGGACCAGATTGGAGTTGGTGCCCTCATACTTAGACTCCTTCATGCGGTTCGAGCGGTTTGGAAGGACGTTGGATGAAGCCTTCTACAATATTCTGATTCACACTGCAGAATACCAGGACAGCAATCCTGCCGTAGAGAATGAAGAAAACATCCCTAAGTGACTGTTCATACTTATTTCAAACTGCTATTTTAACTGTCCCTGTATTTTTTTCGTTCTTATTCCGACGAAATATTGTAAATCATGTAAGTCCATGTTTTTTATGTTATTAGCCGGGGCCTCCGTTGTTCCGGCCAAATAACCGGGTGGTGTGGTGTATTCATTCACGCTTTCAGTGCTAAAACAAATAAGGGTGCAATGTACTGCAAACTCTTCCAGTATTTCCTGAGTTGACATGTTCGGCTGTGGTTCTGAAGTACAGTATCAGAATGAGTGAAACAAGAAAGACAGAAATTAAAAAAAATGGGATACCCCATTAAACTGGATTTTTAATGGAGTCTAGAGTCTCTGGTTGTGGTTATTTGAATAATTTCTTATTTTTGTTCGGCGTTGTGCAACGCAATAGTTCTAGCCGTATGCTTTCTAGCTGGACAGGTGAAGTACAGACTGAACATCAGAATGAGTGCGACGAGGAAGACAGTAATTAAAAAAAAAGTTAGACCCCATTAAATTGCATTTTTGGCTTTTATTTACTTTAGGGGACAGTCTGGGGATGAGAGTGGTTATTTTAATAATTAGTTATTTCTGAAACGCAATATTTCTAGGCTACTACCTGTATGCATTCTAGCTATACCTAGCAGGGGGGTGTCTCCGTTGAGTCAGTGCTCGAGAGGAGTCACACTACCGTAATCCGCTGAACGAGGAAGCTGGAGCACTGTATGTCCCTATATCTAATAAAATGCCGAAATCCCCACCCTGCTGCCATAACGAGCATTTCCCCATAAGTTCTGAGTCCCCAGATTGGTTTCTACTCCGGGCTAGTAAAAGAGCTGCACACGTTGATGGGCGGTGTTAAACCGGATATCCAGCCTATCGGGAACACGTGGGTTTAGTTTTTTAAGGTTGTGGCGGTAACGACGAGTTGCAGTGTGTATCCCGTACTGCTGCCCCCTCTCTTCTGGCCTAGGCCGTCTGTGGAGTTTCCGGTCTGCCGGCGCTCGGCTGTAGACGAAATTGCAGCCAGTTACCCTCAAACCAGCCCCGGCCCCTTTCACTGGAACCACGCCCTCCACTCGTACGGATACAGCGTTCCGTACGCATGCAGCATGGAGCAGCTACCTGACAGCAACAGTTGCTACCAGGAGCGAGAGTACTGGGACCAGCGCTATGGCGGGGACTCGGATGGCAGCTTTGAGTGGTTCGGGCCCTACGTTGCCTTCAGACATTTGCTGGAGGGACCCGAGGGAGGAGGAGTCCGCAAGGGGGAGCGCATACTGGTGATGGGTATGTGATGATAGATATGGTGTACTGTACATATTCATTAACATTGTGTATTGCCATGTGAATCCAACCGGGGGCAGCAGTGTACCACGCATGCCCACCAATGCTGACTACATGATGAGCGCAGCCTTATGCTAGGTAGTTTTTATGTTTGCTTGCAGTGTGGCAAACGTACCACGTCGTCTTCTTAAAAAAAAAAAAAACAAAGCCTGTAAACAAAAAAAAGTTCCCTCGTCGGTCTCCCTACCCACCTGAGCCCACCCTCTGCACATCCTACCTCCCCACACCCTATACTTACCTCCGGAGGCCAGAGAGACAATCTTCGGTGGACCAGGAACACGTCTGCACTCTTCAAAACAGACCGCAAACTGAGGAAACGCCAGTAAGCTGTATAATATAGTGTATAGTGGAACGTCGTTGTTCACTGAAATCTAGCGCGCTCAAAATGTTGTTCTGCTGCATTAGTGACGTCCGTATTGCAGCAGAAGCTAAAAGTGATGTCCGCAGGACAGCAGAACAACTTTTCGTTCTGCTGCAGTGCGGACGTCACACATGGTGTCCTCGAGCAGCAATCTGACAGTTAGCCTTATTTTAAAAAGAAAGATGATGTAAATTTTTTTTTTTTTGAGGCAAGGACGTTCCACTATACAGAACAGTATACGCGCATTTCATTTAACGGCAGAGTTGCCCTTTTCTCGCTATATTTATGACGATTGATTACCTCAGCCGCGCCTCGGGCGTAATCTGTCATCATAGTACCAACTCAGTGAAAGAATAGCCCTGTTGTTAACTGGTACTCATGCACTATCCTATAGGTGATAAATAGGGGTTTTTCAACTTTAGTGCACATCTCAGGCATTTTTTGGAATTTTGGCACCAAATTTTCAACATAGGGTTTTTGGGACCCCTCCTCATGAATTCTGGAACTGTCATGGTGTTAATCGGGCCCAAAGGGTGATTTCGCAGTCACTGCACGAAATCATCTTTCGGGACCGATTAACGAAACGACAGTGCCAGTGTTCATAAGGTGGGCTCTCAAAAATCTTATGTTGCAAATTTAGTGAAAAAATTCCTAAAAATGACTGTTTTACGAGAGTGCGATGCGCAGTTCCTACGCATGCTTGTAAGTTCGCGAATGTTTAATATTTGCACTCCGGATATTCAACAGTGCCATTTTACCGCAGTACAGCTGTCATTTTTCACATCTTGCCCACGGGCAGCGGTCACAATCCAGCCATAGCACCTCTATGGTGCAAGGAGCCTGATCCACCTACCCCCCAAAGAGATAGATAAGGTACGACGCTTGAAAAATTGCCACGATTTCTCTGGGCTGTGTGAACGCTGAACCAGATCATCACTTGCAATTTGCTGTTTTCAATTTCAGCGCCTTCTCAGGGTAGCACTATTGGCTCCACACCTGTGTTGAGCTCCCTGATTGGCTGGTCTCACTCACCTGAGACAGCAGCACCAAAGACACGTGGCTTAATGTAAGCCTGCACCCCTGTACTCGGCTTCTAATTTAAATATTTTAATTTTAGCCTATTCTGCTCGGCCTGTGTAAAGTAACTTACCATTCCCCCCCTGCTGCAGTTTCTCTCCAACTGTATGTGCACTGATTCAGTGCTAGTTCTGCAGACTTCCCCTTGATTTTTCGTCCCACCCCTCCCAGGCCTCCTTTATACACAGTGACTCCTGCATACACAGTCTACACCCACTCCTATCTGATGTTTCAATTTATTGTCTACTTACTGTCAACAACTGCAATTCCTCCCATCCCCTTTTTGCAACTAAGCCTTCTAGCAGCTTTATCGCATTCTGTCTTGCTGAGGCATACCATTTTGGTACTTTAGGGTTTGCTTATTGCTGACTAGCATATCCTGTCTTGCTAAGGCACTGTTTTACTTGAAAATTGTACTACAAATTACTGAACTGTAACTGATTTGCCCAAAAACTGTGTTTATTGTCTAAAAATGTTCCCAACAACCAAGTGTTACAGCCCCTTTGTGACTTTGTAGCTCTCTCTCCAGACTGCAAGGCGCCAAGGACATCGCTGGCTTTTCAGTTGCTAATTGAGCTGTTTTCATTCAGACTGCTAACCTTTGTGTTACCCCACTATTAATTCAAGCTCCTCTCTCCTTTCTCTAGCCAAGAACCCGCTAGGGATCCCAGCTCAGATGCCCTCTGTGTGGACCGTGGACACTGGGCGGTCGGCGCTTCCGAAGCTGCCGCCCGAGACCTCCTCATCGGACTCCACCGCTTGAGAGGTTTGGCAAAGCCACAATTTTTCGTCCACCTGCCCATCCCCCTCCTGTCCCCCCGTGTGCTATTACATAGACCCGTTAGCACTGCCCACTCCCATCCCTGATGAATCTCCTGCCTTCTCTTTCTTACTAAAACAATTTGTTACTGCCAAGGGAATCCTGCAACCAGCAGCCGGCGAGCTACCCTTGTTAGCAATATTCCCTCATTTACCCAACAACTGCAATTATGGCAGCCTCGTGGCAGTTCCTCCTCCTGACTGCACTGTGTATCATACCCCCTTACTGGCTTATTATCCGAAAAATTTGAGACTGGGGGTACCCACATCCTCATCCTGAAGACTGCTCGCCCAATCTGACTCTACACATCACATGTTATGCCAAGGCTCCTTGCCAGCTGATCCAGGTGGACTACCTTCCTCGAAGAGCAACTATTGCAGGTTTGTCTACGCCTCCTTCCTTATCTCTAATTAAGTCAAGTTGCTCCCACTGGCATTACACAGCCAGAGTATTAGCCTCAGTGTCCTTAGGCTTGCATAAATTAAAAAACAAAGCTTGGCACCCTGGTTCCTCCTCCATGCCAAGCTGGAAAAAGCCTCGAGCTCATTGCCTTTCACTTGAATCCCTGAAAAAATTGCTACTCCTCCTCTTACTCTGCTCTGGCAGTGTCAAGTTTAATCCAGGGCCCATAAATAAACTTATCTCCCCTTCTGAGTTACTGTCTCTTAAAGGTATTAGTTTTATGCACATTAACGTGTGCAGCCTGCTGAAAAAATTCACCCTTATCCTGGCTTGGGACTGCCCATACAATGCCAGATGTACTTGTTATCTCAGAATCCTGGCTATGGCCTCTACGCCAAATAGCGTGATTAATATACCTAACTACCAGATCTTTAGATGCGATAGGCAATCCAGAGGAGGTGGGGTCGACATCTACATCAAAGATAGATTTGTGTCATCAACACTTAATTCTAACTCACTGGTAGAGGGATTTCAGTGCCTGGACATAAACATTGACCTATCCCCATCATTAGCACTCCGAATCATAGGATACTACAGACCACTATCTGCCGGTACTCAGCTCTTGTCCTATCTTACAACTATCTTGGAGACTAGCCCCCTGGAAACAATTATCCTCGGGGATCTAAACTACGATTGGCTGTTGGAAGCCGGTCACCCGCTTAAATCTTTCTGCGACTCCCTTGGTTTCACCCTATTCAACGAAGAGCCCACCCGTATCAACAAAAAGAATACAGCCAAAAGTACTCTTCTGGATGTCCTGCTTGTGAATAAACCCCATTCCTTTTCCCACGTTGGAATCTTTGACGTGGATATTAGCGACCATTGCCTAATAGCTGGAGTTTGGGCAGCCAACAAAGTGCCAACTACAGCCAGATTCTCCACCAAAAGGTCAATCAGGTCATTCAACCCAAAGGCATACCTACTTGACCAAAAAAAAACTCTTCCTTGTAGCAGAGGTTTTACCTTGCTGAAACAGTGGAAACTGCATATTCTGTACTACACGAAATCATTACCTACGCCATGAGTCTACATACGTCTCTGTCAAAAATACACATAAAGGCCAGGAAATGCTGTTGGTTCACTCAAGATCTCAATGCTGCACTAGTGTCCAGGGATAAACTCTGGAAGACTGCCCGCAAATCCCCAAAAGAGGAAGATTGGCGCCTCTTTAGAACAGCCAGAAATCGCTGCACCAAACTGATTAGGGAAGCTAAAGCCTGCTATTACCAAGCAGAACTAGATACTGCAGCCATTTGTCCCTCCAAATTCTGGGCCACAATCAAAGAACTGGCGGAAGCCATGTCACAAAATATGCTCCCTACAAAAATTACCTCTGACAATACAGTAATCAATGACAAAAAAAAGATACTGCAGGGATTCAACACGCACTCCGCCACAGCAGGCTTAGCCTTTGATAACTCGCCTGCGTGTGGCCTGCGCACCCTACTTGGCATGACCCCACCAAATGTTGGCTCCGTTAGTCATCATTTCTCATTCTCATCAGTTTCCCTCAAGGAAGTGGAAGACTTGATTCTCCACCTAGATACTAAGAAAAGTGCCGGCGCAGATGCACTTGAACCATACTTCCTAAAGATAGCATGCCACGTATTGGCAGTGCCTTTTACTCATTTATTCAACCTGTCCCTAACACAAGGTACCCTCCCTCAAATATGGAAGATCGCACACGTTATCCCGCTATTTAAATCTGGAGACCCTTGCTACCTTAATAACTGTAGGCCAATTTCTCTCCTACCCACACTCTCGAATGTGATGGTCTAGAGCGGTGCTCTGTGGTACTCTACCCTAAAGGTGGTGAAAAGAGATGAATGAGGCACCAAGATCCGAATTATTGTGGATAAGATAACCGTTACCCAGACAAGGAGAGGCAGGAGTCGTCCTAGAGATTCAGTGCCCGCAGGGTGTTTATTTTGTACCGGGGGAGAGACACAGTCACAAAAGAAAAGAGAAATCACCAAAACAATAGGGCGATAAACAAGACAGGTACTTTATCTATGACTGCTAAAATTATTACAACAAGAGTAGAATAGATGTGGAGGCCTACTGCCACTCTAACTCTATTATTATTCTACAATTCAATAAGCTTAGGTGAAGATCAGATGACATACACTACTCAGAACAGTACTTGGTTAAGCTATCACTACACACTTCCACCAAAGTCCAGATGTTACAAGAGTCCAGAGATCCGGCGTCTTCGTGTACACCGTCGGTCTGCGATGGTAGCTACGAAGGGAAAACAAATAGAACAATAGATGTTAACGTAATTCTCAGCAGGGACCTTGTCAAGGCCACTGGGTGGTGAGAGGTTTGTTTCGGCAAAAGCTCACTCTCTCCAAGGCTGCCGGAATAAAGAACCAGAGCAACTGGTTCCTGAAATTACCCACTGATGGGCTGTCGGATTCCTACTGTAAACAAAGGGTTCCTCAGCCAAAATCCACTTCCAGGGTTGCCAAGGATGAAGAGAAATCAGGACCTGCGTGGTGACGAATCCAGTGGAGGACTACCACGACCTGAAGGATGCTGCAGCACACCAAGGGCCAGCTAAACTCTGAATGATCTCCGACAGGACCAGGAACCAGAAGAATCTGAAGAGATGATGGTTGATTCTGCAATCTTAGCATCGGAAACTAGAACAAAACAAACGGCGGACACATCCCATACTGGGCTTCGACGGACTCGACTTTTGGCGAATGACCAGGGACACAGACCAGGTTCTCCAGGATGAGCACATTCTTCTGAGGAGGGCGACCAACTTTGGGACATCTGGAACAGGAACCATACGAAACGACACTGGGACGGCTGTTGTGATGCGCTTTGATGGACGTACCTTCAAGCTGTGAAAACAAGAAACGGCGGGTACGACTTATACGGCTGGCAACGGACTCGACTTCGGCGGATGACACAGGTGGAAGAGATGTGCTGAAGGACGATCCTACTTGAGTGAAGAATGCGGAGAAGACGTCCTCTTCTGGGTAGAGACTGATTCTGAGTGTGGAGTATTACGGACCACACTATGGGACTGCAGTGTGGTGGAAGATTGAGACTGTCCCCATACAGTAGTAACAATATAGCTGAAGATGCACCTTCCTGCACTGCCAAGGGGACTGCGGAATAATCCGATGATTCGCAGAGGAAAGGCAAACTATAAATTTCTGGGTAATTGCTACAGGTGGAGCAATTGTTCAAGTGCTTGGAGAAATAATTCAAATGCTTTGATCAATAGTTCGGGTACTAAGAGCAATAGTTCGGATAACCAGGGGCAATAGTTCAGATAACCAGGGGTAATAGTTCAGATTACCAGGGGTAAATAACCACAATCCAATACAACACAGTCTTGGTGCTTCTTAGCAAGTTCACAGTCTTTTAAGTACTTCAGCAATAACAATTGTGTAAACGGTACAATGGTTACAGTAGCTTCACAATGTCTGCGAACTGAGCACCCTTGGATGGATCCCTTTTCCTAAATGTAGGGTCTTCTTGAATAGGATCTGGCTACCCCTGAACGTTTTGCTAAGGATGCCCTAACCCCTGTACTGAGGGTACCACTTGCCCTAGGTTGATTGCCTGGAACACTAAAGGCCTGAACGCCTTGTTCACTATACAGCCTATATGCCCTACTAACTGCTAGGCTGGATTGCCCTAATCCGCTAGGCCGGGGCTACCCTTAGTACCACTAGGCTGGCTTGCCCTACTACACTAGGCCGGGGCTACCCTTAGTACCACTAGGCTGGCTTGCCCTACTACACTAGGCCGGGGCTGCCCTTACTAACACTAGGCTGGTTTACCCTAATCCACTAGGCTGGGGTTGCCTTTACTACCACTAGGCTGGGTTGCCCTAATCCACTAGGCCGGGGCTGCCCTTAGTACCACTAGGCTGGGTTGCCCTAATCCACTAGGCCGGGGCTGTCCTTAGTACCACTAGGCTGGCTTGCCCTAATCCACTAGGCTGGGGCTGCCCTTAGTACGACTAGGCTGGCTTGCCCTAATCCACTAGGCCGGGGCTGCCCTCGAACCCTGCTTTACCTCGGGCCTAATGCCCTACATTTACCTTGGGTCTGATGCCCTACAGTTAACTCAGGCCTGATGCCCTAAATACAGTGGGCCTAGTGCCCTTCTCTACTGTGGGCCTAGTGCCTTCGAAATACAGGGCCTAGTGCCCTCTTTACTGTGGGCCTGGAAGCCGTGCTTTACAGTGGGCCTGAATCGCCCCTTTAAATAATCGGGCCTGGCGCCCTTTTTACCTGTGGGCCTGATAACCCTACTTTACTTTGAGCCTGGTACCCTTATTTCAGTGGGCCTGGTGCCCTTCTTTTTACTGGGCCTAGTAGCCCTGCTTCACACTAGGGGCCTGGATTGCCCTTTTAACTGAACTGCCCCTTTAAATCTGCAGCTCTCCGAGAGCTGCTGTCACTCAGTCCTGAGTCACCACCCTTAATCCCACCCCCTTCATGAATATTTAAGAGGCCACTATACTGGCCTTGCCTCCTGGCCCCTCTTTTGGGCGTCGCTACCCCACCCACCCTCCTGAATATTAATTTGGGGTCCTAATGACCCGATTCCCCTGCGGCGCTCAGCTGCTCCTCCAAGCGCCTTGTGCACTACCGGATAAACAAACAAAAAAAAAACAGTACTTCCCTCAGAAGCTTAGGCGGACAGCACGAATAAGCGTGCTGCCGACGACTCACTGCACCACACGATTCGGGAAGCTGCCGGGAGGCGGGCAGTCTTGCAGGCAGAGGGAGAGAGGGAGTGTTACAGGCAGCTGGGGGATCGACTGGGGGGGCCCTCAGAAGGCTGACAGGATGAGCGGCGTGATGCAGCTGGCAGGGCTGCCGACGGGGGACCAGAATAAACTTAAAAATACTTGTGGGGGGGGCTAAAATAATAAAACGACAGGGCTACACAGGCCAAACTGTGGCAAACGGCCAATTTACTTTCTTCTGGTGCCCTGATGGCACCGCAGTCTGAAACGGAGCTCTCGGGGGATCTTCACTGGCTGGAGCCAGAGCAGGCACACAGACTGGCCCTTGGGGAACAGCTTCAACCACCAGGTAAGCTCTTTACTGGTTCCCCTTAACCATCTGCGTCCTCTCTTCTCCACAACCAGCAAGAACTCCTCAAAAACTGTTAAAACTTTTGAAACCAAAAACTCTAGTTCTGGAATGGCTGGATTGGAATGCTGTGCATGAGCAGCTCAGCAAAGCATTCCATCCAAGCCATTCTTGATGCAGCTGCACTAAATTCTGTCTTTTGACCATTTTTAAGTGCTCAGGGCACATTTTCTATTATTTACAGTGGTTTATACTGTACAGGGAGGGGTAACAACTACTGAGGGGCCCCCTTATTATCTAAATACCCTGCGGACTGTACCTAAGGCAGGCGCCCTGGGCTCCTCCAAACCCCTTATATTTTTATTGAGGTTAATTTTCTGGGATGCCCCATCTTTAGGGCATTACACAAAGCTACTGGAAAAAGTAGTAAATGGCCAACTTAGATCCTTCATCGACAGAGAAAAATTACTAAACCCCCTTCAATGTGGCTTCAGAGCCAACCACAGTACAGTCTCGGCATTAGCTAAAGTAACCAATGACTGGCAACTGGAGTTGGAGCATAAAAAGTCAGTATGTGCTGTGTTTCTTGACCTCAACAAAGCATTCGACACAGTTGACCACGACCTGCTCCTCGACTCGCTAAAAACACTAGGACTAGATGCTACTTCTGTAAACTGGTTCTCTGAAAATCTGACAGACAGATACCAGCAGGTGAAAGCGGATGGCGAACTATCAGCCCTAAAACTCTTACAAAGAGGTGTCCCTCAGGGATCCATATTAGGTCCCCTCCTCTTCGCAGTGTATATCAACAACATTGATGAGGGAATCAAGGATGCAAGTATTTACTTATTCGCGGATGACACAGTGCTGTACCGGAGTCGTCCCACACCAAAAGAAGCTTGTACTGACCTACAAAAAGATTTCAACCTACTGCAACTCCAACTAATCAATAAAAAACTGCTATTAAACGCTAAGAAAACTAAAGCCATGTTATTTTCCCCTGCAAACTACACAAGCGCTACTGACTCCCTTTCCCCAATAACCACGATGCTGGAAGAGTGCTTAGAGTACGTTCCGAAATTCAGATATCTTGGGGTCTGCATCGACTGTAAACTCTCCTTCACTGACCACCTGGAAGACTTACTGAAAAAATTAAGGCAAAGACTTCGCCTTTTTTACAGGATAAGAAGACTTCTTACAGCAGACACAAAGAAACGACTAGTCCAAGCCACGTTCCTATCCTTAATTGACTACGCAGACTTCATTTACAGTAGCTGTGCGGCTTCCTATCTTGGAAAATTGGATACGCTCTACCACAGAGCTATATGCTTCATTACTGACCTCCCCTTCTCTACACATCATTGTGCACTATATGACGCCATGGGCTGGACCTCACTTCACGATAGGCGCAACTTTAATGCAGCACTCTGGACACTTAGAGCCCTCAGTGGCAAACTCCCTCAATACATTGTCAACTGTCTGTCTCCGACTGTGCCCAGGAATTATTCCCTTAGAAGCTGCTCACAACTCCTGCTAAATATACACAGGGCACTCACACGAGTCGGGAGAGCCACCTTTGGATACTCACTCCCATCAATATGGAATAAAACCCAAAAAATACTTAAGTTGAAAACCCTGGTAAGTATCCTTTTGTTCAAAAGGCTTTACCATGATAGCATTACGGAAATTTGCAACTGCTTTACTAGACACTAACTAACCTCCCTCCCTCCCTCCCTCAAACTGCAGCCCCCCCCAGCTGAAGTGTGTGCCTCTGCCTCTAGCATGCCCACCAACAGATCCACAGGATTTATTGCTGAACTCCCATATCTTATTCTTTGATGCTCTGAACAGCTGCAGCCTGACTCTAGCACATGCTACCGCACTTGAGGATAATAATTGTCCTTCGCCCCCAAAAATATTCGGTCCCTAGTCCATCCAACACCTCCCTCTGCCCCAGCCTCCAGGACCCTCCCAGTTATGCCCCTGCTACTATATTCCTCTTCTTGCACTTAGTACAATGGTAGCTTTTCTCCTCCATATGTCACTGCGTTTTGGGGCAAAAATCGCTTCATCACCTTTCGTACGGTCCTCCGAATTCCCAATTCCTCACTGTGCTCTAATAATTGGGTCCTCTTCACTTGCACCCCTATTCCCCACCTCTCCCTACATTATGTGCTTGATATCTTCTATGTGGTATGCCTACCCTCTCCCTAACATTTCCCACTACAGAATGCACAGTTTTTGGCTTGGATCCCAGCACAGGTTCATTATCTATGACTCCTTGTAGTTCTATGTTCACTGTATATTACCTATAAATGTTCACTTTTACTATAATAGCAGCTATTTTTACTGTTTTGTACTATTGTAACTTGTTTTTTTGTAGTATTACTGTAGGACCGCAGGGCCACCTTGTAAATGAGCTTGCTCAATGGTGCCCACCTGGATAAATAAAAGATATTGATTGAAATGTGTTTCCACGCATGTAGCGCACAATTGCGCAGTCGGTGTACGAAATCAATGTATGGGACAAATTAAGAAAATCACAGTGACGCTGTTCAAGAGCAGAAGTCTTAAAATGGCTATGTTGGAAAATTTGATGGAAAAATTCCTAAAAATGTCTGTTTTACGAGCGTGCGACTCCAGATTTTCAACATTGTCATTTTACCACACCTCCTTATGAGCAGTACAGCTGTCATTTTTCACAAGTTGCCCAAAATGTGTTTCCCTGCATGTAGCGCACAATGGCACAGTCAGTGAGCGCAATTAATGTTTGGGACAGATTAAGAAAATCACAGTGACACTGTTCATGAGCAGAGGTCTTATAATGGCTATGTTGAAAATTTGGTGAAAAAATTCCAAAAATTACTGTTTTAGGAGCACATGTTGCGCAGTTCCTATGCACGCTCGCAAGTTTGTGAATTTTTAATATTTGCATACCAGATTTTTGACATTTCCATTTTATTACACTTCCTTATGAGCAGTACAACTGTCATTTTTCACATCTTGCCCAAAATGTGTTTCCGCATTACAAGAAGACAATGGTGCTTTCGGTGAGCGAAAGCAATGTTTGGGACAGATTAAGAAAATCACAGTGACACTATTCATGAGCAGAAGTCTTAAAATGGCTATGTTGAAAAGTTGGTGACAAAAGTCCATAAAATGAGTGTGTTATGAGTGAGCATTGCGCAGTTTCCATGCACCCTCATAAGTTCATGAATTTGTAATATTTTCAGTCCAGATTTTCACCAGTGGCATTTTTCCACACTTCCTTATGAACAGTACAGCTGTCATTTTTCACAGCATGGCCGAAATTTCTTTTCACATTTTCAGCACAGAAATGCATGGTCGCTGTGGGAAATCATTGTTCGGGACAGATAAAGAAAATTACAGTGACACTGTTCATGATCGGAGGTCCCAAAATGTCTGTGTTGACAATCTGCTGTAAAAAATTCCCAAACTAATTACATTACGGGTGTGCGTTGCACAGTTTCTACGAACGCTCGTGACTTCACCAGTTTTTTTAATATTTTCACTGCAGATTTTCAACATTGCCATTTTTCACACCTTCCCATGAACAGTACAGCTGTCATTTTTCATATCCTATTCGGAATGTGTTTTTGCACCTGTGGTGCTAAATGCCATAGTCGCTGTGCAAAAGCAGCTTTTGGCTAGCAAACTGATATTGCCACTGTTCATGAGGTGGGGGTCACAAAAAAACCATGTTGAAAATTTGGAGTGAAAATACCAACGAATGCCTGAGGCATTAGGGTTTCCGACCATAACGCCCCACTCTGTAGAGAATGACAGGCATCAAGGGTGTGACTTGGGATTCACGCCTGTAATGCTCATACCATTCCACACCCTGCAGCTAGTGAGAGGCATCGAGGTGTGTCTTGAACTCTTCGGCCCCAAAGTTCACCCCATTCTCCTATACCGCACATATCTCACCATATTTCCTAATAGAATGGGGTGCGCATAAGGGCCAAAGACCCCAAGGCACACCATGACACTTGTTGGTGTCTGCAGGATAGGGTGTGGTGAAATGGTGTGGCCGTTATGCCTGATGACCCAAAGGCACACCCCAATGCCTGTCAGTCTCTGCAGGGTGGTGGTGGGGTTGGCTTCAGTTCAGTACTTCACTGCCATTCCTCTTATGCAGCTCTGTAACTCCTACACTACCAATGCCAATAAGCAAACATTCGGCATTGACAAATGCTTGTTAGTTGCTAGAATTTACCTAAGGTAGCCCAGCTGAGATGAAGTCTCTGGTTTCCAGTGGGATCTTGCTTTTACTTCTTTCTGCAGCTGGGTGGAATTGGAGCATGAGACGTGTCTTACTTAAGATCTTGTATAGGAGTTAGAGCCTACAATCTCCTTCTTAATGTGATGCCCCGCTTGCACACAGGGTCCGACTGGGCTATAGAGGTCCCACCTGGAAAGTTGACACAAGGGCCCACCTAGGAAATCAGTAAGGGAGGGCCCAGGGTGTCACACTCGTATAACTATTCCACTTCAGTATGATACACCAGCTCTGTGTTTGCATTATGAATTTACTTACAGGACCTATTTAATAAAAAAAAAAAATAAAAGATACAACCAAAGATTCTCAGAACTTAGAAAGTGGCCAGGTACCCAACAGAGGGGGCCCACCTGGAAATGTCCATGTATCCAGGTGGGCCAGTCCGACCCTGCTTGCACATGGTTCAAATATGGAGCACCCAGTGCACTAATCACTAAACCACACTACCTCCACTCTGTGACTCTACTGTCGGATGTAAGTACATAACAGGTACTGATATCCTAGTTGGGGGCTGTCAGACTTGTGCAGCATATAATGTAAAACTGGTGGACAAAAAATTGCCTAGCTGGTATCATGATCAGTTTGTCTTTTTTTTGCTAACCAGTGGATATAGCCTACCACCTTGCAAACTACTTGCAGCCTGGCGCGGAGAATGTTATATAAAATACAGATAATTAAAAAATAATGCATAACAGTGTGGATTGTTGTGGGATTTACCAGCGCCTGGCATGGTGACTTTAGCCACACCAGAAGTGGGTAAATCCCACACCTTGGAGTGCATTATTGCAATTACCGTATTTCACCATTTTGAAGCTACAGCTTCTGTAATATTTCTTTGTTTTTGGCCCCAGCTTCTAAACGGAGGTGGCTTTAATTATTAACATGCCAAATGCCATCCTCATGCTATGCTTCCTTCTGTAATTTCCCCAGCGGGCAATGAATTATTTGACTGTGGGAGATATGTTGTACTGAATTCTCCATTTTCCTCAACAACGTTTGTATACCATACAGATTGAGGGACAAGTGAAGGCAAAATATGGACCACGTGGCAGACGCCAACTCAAGAGTGCTAACCAGGGAGCATGTTGATTCCTTAATGGGCATCTGTTAGGACAGTGCATTCTTTGAGAGGAGAGTGTAGGTTTGCATCATAATACTGGTAGTATGTGCCCCTTCATTCACTACTTCTGAAGCCCTGCTTCTTATTGTAATGGACCATAGAGTGCAGCAAGGAGCTGCTGAAACTGAAGCCAAAATGAGCGGGTGCCTCTTGAAATGAGAGAGACCTGACAGGGTTCTGATGCGCTGACAGACACACTAAGAAAGAGAGTGCAAGAAAGTGCATCTGCCTTAGCTGTTCTGTGGCAATTTGGGTAGGCATCAGAGAGGGGAGGAAGGCATGGAAACTATTAATGTCTGCCACGTGGCTTACACGCACATGATTTCACTGTTTGCTTGCTGCCCCCTTTAGAAGCTGCGGTTACAAATCAGGACGGTTTCTATTAATAAACTATTTTTCAGCTGCAGCTTTAATTCAGGGGCGGCTTCGGAATGGTGAAATATGGTATGCAGTCATTGGCAGAGCGTCATCAGACTTAGTGGCGTCTGGGGGCGTCCTTAGGGAGGATTGCAGGCCATGCCACTCAACGGAGGGTAGGCAGGAAAAGTAAGGGTAAGAAAAGAATGAATAGAGGTTCAATAAAGGTAGCATATATTCACTATCTAGGGACGGTCTCTGGAGTAGGCAACTAGTGGTAGCAGTGGTATAACAGGATCTTAGATACTTCCTATCTAGGGTCAGTCTACAGGGTGATTAGCAGGTGGGATAACAGCGGTATTTAGGGATCTCAGTCACGCCCTCTCTAGGGTCAGCCTACAGGGGAGTTATACGGCAGGAAATCAAGTAGGAAGGCATATAGTGCATTCCTAAAGCAGGCCTACAAACAGTCTTAATTAGAAGTTACAAAAGGTTAAGGGGGTTACTTTAGTACACTATAGGAGAGCCTGTAAACTTAATATGTGAGAAAGGGACATGCACTGAGGCAGAACGAGGCAGGAGGGGTTGTGGGGTAAAGAGGAGATGGAGCAATGGTGTTTTTGGGAGCACTTTGGGAGATGGGGAATGCCTGATTTGCAAGAGGTTTGATCAGCTGAGGGTGGAGGTGTGGCAGCTAAGGCAGGAAATAGATGCGCTGGTGGAGGGGGATCCACAGGGCATAGATGGGAGGTGCTGAGGGGACACTGGGCATGGAGGATGGTAAGAGGAGGGGATCAGGAAAGGACACAAGAGGTGTAGGGAGCCAAGGGGGGTGTAGGAAGGAGCAGGTGCTTAGGCAGTTCCCAGGGGTCCCCCTCCCCCAGTGAGAGAGGGGTCCAGAGAATGGGGGTGGATAACAATAAGGGGAAAAGTTAAGGTAAGATGGGGAGGGGCTAATGGGAGCATCTTCATAATTGCCAGTGCAGAACATATTCCTTCCACTGGATGGGCAGAGGAGGGGGAACCTGGTGGAATGGGGAGAGACAGTGGGTTAGGGAGGGATGGAGGTAATACGGGGGGGGATGTCCAAGAAAGTAGGGAGGAGGGGCGAGAGACAGTTCAGGTGAGAGGGGGAAGGCAGGTAGAGCAGGGAAGGAGGTGGTGGACGAGGGAGAACAAGACAGACAGGAGGGTGAGCAAAAAGGTAAGATAGGAGTTGTGCCAGGGAGGAGAAAGGCTTGGGAGGAGGGGATATGGAAGGGGATAACTGAGGTACGGGGTTGGAGGGAATACAAGAGAGACAGGAGGGGATAGAGGAGGCAGGTGGGCGTGGACAGAAGGATTGATAGATAGGAGGGCTCAGGATGGTGGCAGGAGGATGGTAATCTAGGGGGAATCAGTTGTGAAGGGGGTGAGATGGGGAGGGAAAGGGGCAAGGCAAGCCTTAGGAGAGTAGAATGTATGCCAGGGATGACTGCAGGAATGGTGTGATCTCTGATAGCACAGTCAGTGGGTCAGGAGGGAGAGAAACCTGTCATTATAGTGCACCTGGGGAAAAATGACCTTGCAGGATGTGAGGTGAGAGAGGTGCAAGAGAGGGTCAGGGAGGTGGGGAGAATTTGCAGCAAGGCAGGGAGGGTGATAGCCCTCTTTGAGGTGCTCCCAGTCCCAAGGCCTAGTACGGCAAGGAAGATAAGACTAGAAGAATTTAAAGGATGGCTTGGGGATGGTACGAAAAGGAAGGGGTATGGGATTGTTTGTGACTGGGGAGGGACCTGTGATAACAAGGACCTGTATGCGCTGAACAGGTTGCATCTGAGTAGGAAGGGTACAAGGGTCCTGAAGGACAAGCCAGAGGAATTCATGGGGAAAAACCTCAACTGAAACTGCTGGGAGAGGCAGTGGGGTGCACAGCACCCTTAGTCACCTGGTGTAGGAGGCCTATAGGCCTTCTCCCGAATTATGATAGCATGGGGAGAAGCTAGATGAGAAGAGTGGCAATAGGGAGGGATGACAGAAAGGGGGGGCAGGTGAAGAAAGCAGACAAAACCGTGTGCTTACTATGGGGTGCGGTTGCTGAACGAAACATGAAGGAGAAGAGCAAGCAAAACAAGGCAGCACTCAGATAAGTGAAAAAATGAAAAGGTACTCACAGAATTGTGAACCGACCACAGAGTTTATTCAGTGAGTCGAACAGCACTAAGCCCCTGGTAAGGGAGCAGGGCATGAGTAAGGGAGGCCCTGAGCCGCGGTGGAGAATGGTGTCTCTGAATGCCAGAAACCTCAGAAAGAGGATGACAGAATTGCAGTTACTAATGGCAGAGGGAGAGATGGACTTATTGGTCGTCACAGAGACATGGGCGATACAGAACCATGACTGGGACCTCACAGTCCTGGCTATGCACTGTATAGAGAAGATAGGGGGATGGCCCTGTGTGTGAAAGAGGGAATAACTTTTACCTGAGAGATAGAGGATAAGACTGAAGTGTTGTGGTTACAGGTACAATCCACTAGGGGGAGGAAACTAAGGATAGGATGGTCTACAGGCCACCTTTCCGGGAAGAGGAGTTAGACAGGGTACTAGGGTCTAAGATCATGGAAATGGCTAGTAAGAGAGAGGTAATAAAGTTGGATTTTATTCTACCTGGGGTAGACTGGAAAATCCCGGATACCGCCTGCTCTAGGGAGCAAGTACTTCTGGATGCATGTCAGGGTGGTTTCCTGGCCCAGGGTGTCATGGAACCCACTAGGGAGTGGGCTGTACAGGACCTGGTCCTTTCCAGCTGTGAGCATGTTCAGGATGTGAATGTGGAATAGCCACTTGCAGTTAGTGACCCCCACATGGTGTAGTTCCAGATGGACATGGGCAGAGAGGGATGGTAAGGACCAGAACAAAGGTACTGGACTTCAAGAGGGCAGACTTTGGTAGGATAGGAGAAATTCTAGTAGGGCACCTTACTGGGATCAGAAGAGAGATGGATGTGGAATAGAAATGGGCTGTGATAAAGGAAGAACAGATAGAGGCCTCTAGTGAGTGTGCCACAATCAAAAGTAAAAAAAAAAACTATGGCCAAAAAGTCCAGCTGGTTCAGCAAGGAGGTGGCAGAAGTTTTAGGTGACAAGAGGGCAGCCTTCCGGAAGTACAGATATACTCAGAAGGAAGAAGGTAGGGTGGATTACTCTAATTTAAGGAAGGCGAGCAGAGCAGTTAGAGTGGCAAAGGCTACAAGGGAAGTGCAGGTAGCACAGGGGTAGTAATGGGGAAGAAGGTCTTTTTCTGGTATGTAAGAATGAGATAGATTGAAAAAGGAGGATGGGTTGGCAGACAGTGGTGAGGAGAAAGCGTAGGTACTTAAGTATTTCTGTTAAGTCTTCACTAGAGAGACGGACCAGTAACAGAAGGGAACAGAGGGGTGGGGACCGGGAGGAGGGAAGCCACAGACAGTATCATTCAAGCTGATGGGGGTACTCAAGGGCCAAAGAGCCCTGAAGGTGAATAAATCCCCAGGGTCAGATGGCATTCACCCAAGGTTTGTATGGGAACTGTTGGAAGTTCTGGAGGATCCCCTGGCAGACCTGTTTAACACCTTTCTGGAGACAGGGTTCGTGCCCCAGGATTGGAGAATTCCACATCTAGTGCCTCTTCATAAAAGTGGGCTGAAGGATGAACCAGGGAACTACAGGCCAGTTAGCCTGACCTCAGTAGTGGGTAAGCTGATGGAGATCATCCTGAAAGAGAGATTGGCAAACTTTCTAGCGGGAAATGGGCTCAAGGATGTGAGGCAACATGGATTTGTGTCAAGGAGGTCATGCCAGACTAACCTAATTGACTTCTTTGTCTGGGTCACCAGGACAGTGAACATAGGCCAAGCGGTTGATGTCCTGTGTCTGGACTTCAGCAAGGCCTTTGACTCTGTACCTAACAGGAGACTGGTCAGGAAGCTAGAAGACCTGGGGGTTGGGGTTAAACTTGTTGGATGGGTCAGAAGTTGGCTGCAGGACAGAAGCTAAAAGGTGGTAGTCGGGGGGGGGGGTTCTCAGAAGCTAGTCCTGTGACCAGTGGGGTCCCATAGGGCTCTATGCTTGGTCCAGTTTTGTTTAACATATTCATAAGTGTTAGCATGGATGGGATATGGGATAAGATCTGCCTGTTCATGGACAACACAAAGCTCTGTGGGAGGGGAGACATGAAGGAGGGGAGACAGGAACTCAGGGAAGACCTGGCTAGGATGGAGAAGTGGTGTGGCATTTGGCAGCTGGGGCTCAGTGATAAAAAGTGTAAAGTTATGCACTTGGGGGTGAAAAATCCAAGGACCAAATACTAGTTGGGTGGTGTGCAGGTAACCAGGTCAGAGGAAGAAAGCGACATTGGTGTACTTATCACGAGTGACCTGAAACACTTGGCGCACTGCAGAAAAGCTGCGGCCAAAGCAAATTGGATGCCGGGCTGCATAACCAGGGGAATTACCTCCAGGAGGGCGGATGTCCTTCTGCCACTGTACAGGTCTCTAGGGAAACCACGCCTAGGGTACAATGTACAGTATTGGTGCCGTTATGTTAAGAAGGATATCATCTAGCTGGAAAAGGCAACCAAGATGATCCAAGGCCAGCAAGGGAACACTTATGAGAAGAGGCTCAGGGGGCTCAACATGTTCTCTCTTGAGGACAGAAGGGAGAGGGAGGACATGACGGAGACCTTCAGGTACCTTGAAACTATAAACAGGGTGAGCACTGAGGGCCTCGACGTAGCGTAAACAAGACCACTAGATCTAACAACCTCAAGCTAGTGGGGGGGGGTTCAAAGGGAGAGGAGGAGGCACTTTTTCACAAAGAGGGTGGTAGCTAAGTGGAATGAGTTGCAGGAGGAGGTGGTATCCCTAAAAACTGTGGTCAGCTTCTAAAAGAAATTGGGATGGAGTGAGGGGGCAAGCTGCAGGTAGATGGGGAGGAGGGGGTATTTGAGAGGGGTCAGCAGTTATATGGAGAGAGGGGACAGTGCCATCTGTAAACACAGTGGGAACTGTACACTCGAGCAGACTAGATAGACCCAGAGTCCTTTATCTGCTGGCACATTCGTATGTTTATATGTTACATTAGTAAAATAAAGATGAAAAAATTAAACTTGTATTTAAGTTTTTTTTTTGTATTATCTATTTTCTTCCTTCCTCGTATCTCCCTCATCGGCCTCTCCTTTGGGCCATCAATGGTCTTGTTCCTCCCACCACTTGCTTGTACCCTGGCCTATTACCACCATTCATCCCTACCTCAGATAGCAGCCACCCTTGGGGTAACCCAGTGTAACTCTTCAGCGGATGGGTTCTCCCCCTCTGAGGAGAAAGGTGCCAGTAGGGGAGCAGCCAGCGCAACTACTTGGCCCCTCGGGTGCTGCTGAGGTGATCTTTCTGGGGGCCCGACCAGGGCACTCGTGATGGTGGAGGGACCAGATATCCGTCATCCGGTTGAGTGGAGGAGAAATTGTTCCCGTTTCTCCCCGGGAGCGCAGTGTGCCATGACGTATAGGCATACGCCGATGGCCACCACGCCAACCAGTTAATTGGTCGGCGCACTGCTGTACCTCTGGTCTCCACCAGGGGGTCAGCAAATACTGGACCACATCCCCACCCTCCCCTCTTGGAGAAGGCGAGCAGTCGTCGGACACTCAAGCCTTCTCCCCTGGACAGCCCTCCAGCAACACAAGTCCATTCCCGAACCTGCGTCGCCGGCGTCACAAGCGGCAATTCAACCGCTGCACCAATGGGCCTGAATTTAAGTTTTTAAATAGTTTTACAGAAATATTTTTCCACTCTTTATGAAGTAGTTCCTTGCTGCTTGGGGAAGAGCATGGTGCGAGCACAGCTGCTGAGAGAGAGAATGGAGGAAACCTGGTTGGAGTGTATGCCTAGCATGAAAATAAAAGTTTGTACATGAGACTGCTTGTTTTGCAGAAGGGCTGTTTGTTGTGGCCGTTTGCCAGAATTTGTGCGATCGGGTGAAGGGTAGCGTTTTTTGTGGATTTTCAACTGAGTTCTTCCTTTTTGGACTGCAGTTAAAAATGAATGGCAAACTGTCTTCAAGTGTGTTTTGAATGCACTGTGTTTGTGTGTGTGTATTTTTTTTATATCAGTTGAGTTGGTAGAATAGTCTGTGAATAGGGAGAGCACTGAAAATGAAAAAGAAAATCGAGAATAGCTAGTGCCAACAGCTGAGGTGTGAGCAAGGCATGCGACTGGGGAGAAAGAATAATTATTACAAATGTCACTGTCAGGGGGAGAGTTGCAAGCAGAGCAGCCTAGTTGCAGGAAACAGCAGTGTTTGTAATGGAACTGTGAGCATTTCTTGAATATTTTAAAAAGTTTACTGGATCGGGTTGAGAAGAAAGAGATTTGGGCTTTTAGCGTCGGGGGGGGGGATGGTGACGGAAATGGTTTGAATTGGCAGATATAGTGATAGTGTGTTGATGCAGTGGCTGACAGGCACTTTTTGCATAGGCTATCATGGGACTTACCCACGGATAAAAGTGCCAGTTAGCCAATTAGAATGTCTGATTTTGGGACCCCCATTGTATGGTGTATATAATCATTTTAATATCCTCATTTATACAACACCAGTGGTGACACATGTTCCCTGATAAATGTATTTCACGATCTAATCGCAAGGTAAACATTTATCTAGAGGTTAGATATGTCACAATCACGTTCCTTGACCTTTGCACAGAACAGAACCAATTAGAGAGCAGCTATGATAATGCTGATGACATCATAATATGCCTATGCAGCACTGAAGCCAGCAGTTCAAATCACAGAAAAATAGAAAAAGCTTCCCACACAAAGGTGATTTTTAAAAAGGAATACACAATAACCTGACTCAAAATGCGCAGTTTATCTCAACTTGTGAGTGGGTAAGACTTTTATAACTCATTCTTGGCTTTGCCACTTGTGAGTTATGGTCTTGCTCCCTTATATGTGGAGAAACATTATCACTAATGCTCTCAATATTCATGCACCAATCACCAGTATCAGAACTAAAGCAAGATCCTGCCCTTGGTTCACTACTGATCTTAAAGCAGCCTTGTTAACCAGAGACAAACTGTGGAAAAAGGCAAGAAAAACAAAGGATACCAGAGACTGGCTAAATTTCAGAAAAGCAAGGAATTCATGTACAAAACAAATAAGAACTGCCAAAGCTGCCTACTATAGAGCTGAATTGATGCCTCCTACAATAACCCAACCAGACTCTGGGGTACTATAAAAGGAATTCTGGGCCAAAACTCTACTCCTGCCTTAACCTCCAAACTGCAACTAAATGATACAGAAATTACGAGCAAACAAGAAATCCTAAATACCTTCAATGACCACTTCACCACAGCTGGCCTAGCATTTGACTCATCATCTGCAAATCTCCTGAGATCTTCCTTGAACCTTCAATCCACTGTGGGACAAAAGGCTACTTCAACTTTTTCCTTCAACCCAATATCCTTGAAAGAAGTAGAAGACCTCCTCTCTAATTTAGATACTTCTAAGAGTGCAGGTACAGACTCCTGGATCCTACTTCCTTAAAATTGCATCACCGTCTTATCTGCCCCCTCACTCATCTCTTCAATCTTTCCTAACTACTGGATCCATTCCCTCCACTTGAAAACAGCTCAAGTAGTTCCACTACTTAAATCTGGTGATCCCATGGACCTCAACAATTACAGGCCCATTTCCATCCTATTCAGTACTATCCAAGATGCTCGAAAAATTAGTAAACTCACAATTAAGGGACTATCTGGATAACAATAACCTCCTAAATTCAGCACAGTCGGGATTTAGATCAAGGCATAGCACCATTTCTGCCCTTAGCAAAGTAACTAACGATTGGCAGATTGCCTTGATAAGAAGAACAGTACCTGTGCTTTGTTCCTGGATTTGAGTAAAGTATTTGACAAGATGGATCATGAATCATTAATCACCTCCCTAGCTCACTAGGACTGGATTCTCTCTCACTCAACTGGTTTAAGTGCTACCTATCAGATAGGTCACAACTGGTAAAAAATGGAAATTACCTATCCACCTTAAAACCACTGCTAAGAGGTGTACCGCAAGGCTCTATTCTTGGCCCCATCCTCTTTGCCATTTATATTAATAATATCGATGCCAACCTCACTCAATCTAACATTCATCTGTTTTCTGATGATACTGTATTATATGTCAGCAATCCCTCATTACCTAAAGCCTGTGAGCTGTTACAATCTGAATTCTCCATCCTGCAACACAATCTACTGGGAAAAAAACTACTTCTAAATGCCAAAAAAACAAAAGCTATGTTCTTTGCCACAAAGAGTTGTTCTGCCACTACCCCATCACCCACCACCATACAGTTATCCACCCTACTTGGAGAGAAGCTGGAATTTGTTGATAACTTCAAATACCTTGGAGTCTGGATTGATAATAGGCTTGACTATTCTGTCCATATTGAAGAGCTACTAAAAAAACTGAGACAAAGGCTTGGTCTATTTTTTTAGAATAAAACACTACCTTAACAGAGACTCCAAAAAAAGATTAATCCAGGCATCATTCCTATCCCTCATTGATTATGCTGACTTTCTCTATGGCCATTGTTCACTCCCCCTCTTAAATAAGCTGGACACCCTGTATCATAGATCCATCAGATTTATTACTGACCTTCCCTCCAGCACCCATCTTCGCTCTCTTTATATGGCAGTCAACTGGACATCACTACAACACAGAAGAAACAGGAATGCTGCAATCTGGATATTCAAAGCTTTATCAGGCAAACTACCCACCTATATCACAGACTGTTTTACCCGAATTACTTCTAGGCCATACACCTTAAGGATCAGTAAACTCATCATACTAAAGGTCCCCAATGCCTGCACCCGGTTTGGGAGGGCCGCTATCAGCCACTCACTAGCAGTTGCATGGAACTCACTCCAAAAATCCATGAAGCTAAATAGCCTATTACCTTTAACATCCTTCAAAAGATTATTCTCCACCCTATTTCCAGAGCTCTGCAATTGCTTTTATAAGGCCTAATCCCCTACCCTACCCTACCTACCCTCCCACCCCCTTTTCTGTGTTCCATTATGTTCTACTTCTATTTTCCAGTCACCTGATATACTCTCATAAAAGCCAATTAGGCCCTATAATTTATATATTATGCCTGCTATACCCATTGTCTCCTTTTTCTTACAGGTTAAATGGTTTTACTGTGCCTTGTATATATGTAAATTGTTGTATATTATCACTTTATGTCATTGTACTACTGTTTATGTTATTCTTGTCTATGTAAAAATACTTGTACTCTTATTTGTATGACTACTCAGGTCCATCTTGTAAATGAGCTACGCTCAATGATGTTCGCCTGACTAAATAAAGATTTTGATTGATTGATTGATTGAAACACTGCATATTTTGAGTAAGGCCATTGTGTATCCCCTATATACAGTATAGCCATATCAGTCCAAAAGAGGCAGTGCTGTACCTTCCAAAACACGTGCACACACATACGCGTGCGCAGACACTGAGCCGAGGAGATGGCATCTTGGTGCTGGGTATTGTAATGGGGTTGGATAAGACCCTGTCACATTTTTTTTGTTTTTTAAAAAATATTATATTTTATAATAGAACTTGAAAAAATAGGACATCTTCTTACAGAAAAAACAAAGGAAAAAGGAATTTCTAAAAGTTATACAAAATTTATTCCAACTCTTACTCCTTGTATAATAATTCAGTGATATACATCTTAGTTTAAAACCAATGTTGTATAATAATAATAACAAATCAATGTTTTCAGTTATAAAAAGAAAATCATATCCAATACCCCCCTTATTTTTTAACAATATTCTTTTTATTCAAAAGTAAGTAGTGGTGGCAATAATGCTTATATTTTATACCATGATGGTTCATTATGGCTGCAGTGGGCAGAGCCCGCAGACGTTTTGCATGTACAAAAGGGGTGATATCATGTTTTCTATCTGTAGAACTGACTGAAGGTGTAAATAGTATCCGCCGCCTTACCCTCCTCCAAGGAATGTTTTCTGCCCTCAAATAAATACGCTTTCATGTTAGTCAATGGTTGCAGGGTACTATTTTCTTTCTTAAATGGGAGGTACAAGAACTGGAACCTGAGTAGTGGGAGGCAGCATTATTGTTTTGGGGGGAGTAAGATCCACCTCCACCCGAGAAGCTCCTAAAGATCCACCCCCCACCTTTTTGTTTGGTTCATGTGGGAGGGGCATGAGGTAGGTCTATCATGTTGGGACAACTGACTATCAGAGCTGCCTGGGGAAGTAATTAATGAGTGCCTGAAACTGCATCTAGGCATACCCCATTCACACACACATAGGCATCATGATTTTTAATTTGTTTTTTAACTCTAAGCATGTCAATATTTGGCTCTAACAGAATGGGCAAGTTGGTCATAAAAATAAACCAGAAAAAAAAAAAGGATCAAGCAGGTGCCTTTTCCTTTGTCAGATACATGCAGACAGAAGGTCACAAATCCTGTATGACAAGTCCATTATGTGGATGTTTTCCATGTAAAACAGAAATGTTGTTATTGTCATGTCTGTAGCATCATTTGTAACCAGTAAGCTATTATTTACATAGCTACTGTAAACAACAGGTTTTAATTTAGAAATCCAGTCTTGATAAATGTGTTTGTTTTTTAGCAGTTTTGTAAGATTTCTGTCTCTCTGATGTAAGAGTGCATAGCACAGAAATGAAAGGGGTTTGTCTAATTGATTGTTGCTTGCATGAGAAGTGGGCATGACAGTGGCATGCAAGAGGGAAGTCTAACAATTGTTTCTTGGCCATTCTGGGACCTGAAGTTTAACAGTAATGTGTGAAGAGAATAAAGTCTTGTGTTTTGTGCATTTGAATAGGTTTAGTGTTTTAAAGTTGAAAGATATAAATAAATATATATACATAGCATCATGGGCACCTGAAAAGGAAGTAGATACTACTGAAATAAATATATTCTAATGATTTATTTATTTATGTGTAGGATTTTAAGTGTAGCTCTGCCTAGGTCACAGACACATAAGCTATAAAAAGTGCATTTAAGGATGAATGTATTAGTCAAAGCTTGTAGTAGCAAAATAAAGCAAGAAAAATAATATATTGTTTTTTTTGTATTTTTTCCTTTCAATTGTTTAACCAGGAGTGGCAAACTAAGCTGAAAACTTGTTTACAGGGACAACCTGGGAGCACATGGAAGTTAAGTGACTGTCTCAGGGTCACACAGTATGCAAGTGGGGGTTGTGGGATTCAAACCCAGATCTCCAGATTTGCAGCTCAGAGCCTTAAACCACTGTGCTATACTGCCTCCCTAGTTATGGCAGTCATCTGTTTTATGGTTCATGATGTTGGTGTGGTAAGCAGCAGTACATTGCATAGCAGGTGTAAAGTGTCAATAAGCAGGTCATGCAGTAGATGTGCTGAGCAGTTACTGAAGCAAGAAATGTATTTAGGATAGTAAAATATTCCTGTTAGAAAACTGATAAATGTGTGACATTTGCATCTCAATTTCAAGAGGTCCTTAGGGGTGTCAATGTACAATATGAAGTAGTTGTAGTTTTCAAGTTGTCTGAGCAATTGCTTTGTACTACCACTGTTACTAAATTTAAATTATTCTATGAAGGAAATTTAAGTTTATGTAACTGTCTGTAAATGTATTAAAAACATTTACTTGTCCTTATAATGTAATGCATTAAATGCTGTTGCTAGGTTAAGAAGTCACATAACAACAATAGAGATGAAAACAATGGGATGCATAGGAATTTGAACAAAGTATACGTTGGCAGGAGCAGTGTCATGACTTAACCAATTTTTTTTTATAGTTGCACTCCAGATTTTCAACATTACAATTTTTTTACACCTCCTCATAAACAGTACAGCTGTCATTTTTATGTTTGCTTGCACGCATGTGCAAGAAACATAGTGCCACCATACAAGTTTTCATAGGTGTGGCACCCCTACTTCCAATGCCCTGAGTGTTTCTGCAGGCGAGGCCGCACCACACCAATGAATGTCCCAGCTGTCTATGACAGCAGTTCAGATGCAGTAGCATACAGTTGAAAGCAACTGACCGCTACAGTCAGCGGTGGTAATGTGTAGGCAATTTGCGTACTGCCGTGCCATTAGCAGTATGCAAATTGCCTACATGTCACCACCGCTGACTATAGCAGTCGTTGTATCCGCCCTTCCCCATTTATTGTGTGCCGATGGGGTGCCAGTCCCCCTTGGCTCATGCATACCACCCAGCATACTGTATGTCCGACGGTGGTGCCCAATCCCTATCAGCTGCAGTGGCTCCCCCCCAAAAAAACTTCCAGGTGCCACGCTCGGAGCCCACCTCAGCGTGGCAAAAGTCCAGCGTCCTCGTGTGTTCCCCCCACACACTGTATGGCCAACGGGGGTGCCCAGTCCCCCGTTGGCTCCACTGCCCCCCAAACCTCCAAGTGCCATGCTGGGAGCCCAACCCAGCATGGCAAAAGTCCCATGTTGTCTTTGTAAATAAAAACCTGTAACGAAAGAAAAACAGTTCCTCGTTGACTCTCTTTCCCCCTCCCCCAACCTGCGCTCACCCTCTGTGTACCCCACCTCCCCTCACACCCCCACCCCATACGCATTCGAGGCCAGCGTGAATCTTCGGTGGAGCGGGAACACATCTGCACTCTTCAAAGCCGACCGCAAACTGAAGAAATGCCGGTTAGCTGTATAATGGCATAAATAGGGGGTTTTCAACTTTGGTGCACTTCTCGGTCATTATTTTGAATTTTTGCACCAAAGTTTCAACATGGGGTTCTTGGGACCCCACCTCATGAATTCTGTCCCTGTCATTTGGTTATTCAGTCCCGAAAGGTGATTTTGCGGTCACTGCACGAAATTACCTTTCGGTACCAAATAATGAAACGACAGTGCCGCTGTTCGTGAGATGGGATCTCAAAAAGCCTAGGTTGCAAATTTGGTGAAAAAATTCCCAAAAATGACTGTGTTACGAGCATGCGTTGCGCAGTTTCCACGCACAATCACAAATTTGTGAATTTGTAATATTTTCACTCCTGATTTTCAACATTGGCTTTTTTCACACCTCCTTAGGAACAGTACAGCTGTCATTTTTCACATCCTGGCCGAAATGTGTTTTCACACTTCCGGCACAGAACAGTGTGGCCACTAGGGGAAATCAGTGTTCGGTACAGATTAAGAAAATCACAGTGGCACTGTTCATGAGCAGAGGTCCTAAAATGCCTATGTCGAAAATTTGGTCACAAAACTCCATAAAATGACTGTGTTATGAGCGTGCATTGCACAGTTTCTACGCACCCTCGTAACTTCACAAATTTGTAATATTTTCACTCCCGATTTTCATCACTGGCATTTTTCCACACATCCTTATGAACAGTACAGCTGTCATTTTTCACATCCTGGCCGAAATGTGTTTTCGTACCTCCAGAGCAGAATAGCGCAGTTGCTGTGGGAAATCAGTATTCGGGACCGATTAAGAAAATCACAGTAACACTGTTCATGAGCGGAGGCCCCAAAATGCCTACATTGAAAATCTGGTACAAAAAATTCCCCAAATAATTGCATTACTGGTGTGCATTGCGCAATTTCTATGCACGCTAGTGACATCACCATTTTTTTTATATTTTTCACTCCAGATTTTCAACATTACCATTTTTTTACATCTCTTCATGAACTGCACAGCTGTCATTTTTCACATCTTGTTCGAAATGTGCTTTCGCACCTGTGGTGCCAAATGGCGCAGTCACTGTGCAAAATTACCTTTCGGCTAACAAACTGATAGTGTCACTGTTCATGCGGTGGGGTCACAAAAAGACCATGCTGAAAACTTGAAGTGAAAATACCAAGAAACACCCTGGGCATTAGGATTTCTAACCATAACACCCTGCCTTGTAGGGACTGACAGGCATCAGGGGTGTGATTTGGGATTGTCAACAGTAATGCCCATGCCATTCCACCCCCATCTCCACCCTATAGCCAGTGACAGGTACCGAGGTGTGCCTTTGACTCTTCAGCCCCACAGTTCACTCCATTCTCTTATACTATACCCATTTCAGCATATTTCCTTATGGCATGGGATGAGTGTAAAGTTTGAACACCCTAAGGCACACCTCGACACTTGTTTGTGTCTGCAGGGTAGGGTGAGGTGAAATGGCGTGAGCGTTATGGACAATGACCCAAAGGCACACCCCAGTGCCTTTCCATCTCTGTGGGGTTGGGGTGGGGTTGGCATCACTTCAGTACTTCACTGCCATTCTTATTCTGCCTGCTTGTCTGTCTGTCTTTCTCTCTCTCTCTATATATATATATATATACACACGTGTGTATATATATATATATGTCTTTATAATTAACTATTTTTTTATCAATTGCATGTATCGCTATTTTTAGCTATTTCGAAAACAAACCTGCATATCACATTTGCCTGCACTCTGAGCACATACTTATGAAACTGTGCATATTTGTACTCCACTACTGCATAGACCTCATACTTACCTAATATTCCCATTATCACAAGCATAACTGCCTTGCCCTTATCAAAAGTGATCCACTCTGAAAGTTACTATCACATTTTCACTGCTAACAGTCCATCATTACTTCTGTCTTCCTGACATCAACACATTGCTTAAATATAACATATCACCTCATGGACAAAAGCCCTGTTTCTCTAAAAAAAACCAAAAACTGTGTAAATAATCCCAAGGCTGAACATATGCCAGCCATTATTTTTTCATGTACTGCTACCTTCTGTACCATCTTGGGGATTTGCATATGTTTCCCATGATGCTTTGCATTATTGAGGTATGTGCAATTGAGTCTTCTTTAAAATTTGGCTGTCCGGCCAATATCATCTGGGATAACACATACCTCAGTGGCATTTGCTCTGGGGTTCTTTTGTAAACCTATATTGCTTCCTGTTCCTTCCATTAAAATGTACACCTCCATATATTTTCCTAATAATGTGTATGCCTTCCTTAGAACAGAAGTGAAAACAAATCTTATTACTTACAAATCATTGTGCTGTTTCTCCATACCTCCTTAACAATTCCACACAACTTCACTAACTTCATTATGCAGCCGTGGTGGATCTGACCAGAATTTGTTTTTATTTTGTGATTGGTCTCTATCTTCCCATAATGCTTCTAATTGTGCTGCTTCCTTTGCCATGTACCACCATGTCCTAGTATCCATTTTTCCCAATGAAGGTGCATTCCAATTTTCCAAGATGAATCTTTTCATTACCATTTTCCCATTGCAAAGAATCTTTCTATGGCTGTCGCTTAATTTTAATTTAGAAGTGTCATTGAGAACAGATCGTTCAAATTGCAGGGGAAGGGTCTGATTTAGAATTTGTGAAAGCATGTTATTTGTAGTTTTCCACCATTCTTGCAAATACTGACACTCCTATAGACAATAGTGTAGGTTCCCTATACTTCCAGTTATGCCAACAATCTATTTTCCCATATTTCTTTATATATTTCTCAACATTTTTGGTGTAAAATAAGTGCGGTCTAGTATTTTTTTCTGTATCATTTTGTTTTTTTGCAAAAATGTAGTCTTTGTTTATTTGAATTGTTAAGTTCTGCCATTGTTGTTCAGTAAAGTTTAATACTCCTTCCTGATTTCATTTTGAGTTAGCTTTTGCCCAAGGGTCTGATTTACTTCTAAATAGTAAAGCATGAATTGTTTGAAATAATTTCTCCATAAAAATATTTTGTTTGCCCCTTATGTAAACAAAATCATGTTTTTTATCTGTAACTATAAATTTGTAAAAAGTATCTTTAATAGTATAGTATATAAAGAAATTATGTTTATTAACTTTTGGAAATAGGGCATAAAAATGTTTTATGGATACAAAGTCTGCCTCTGCAAAGAGATGAATCCACTTTTGTATTGGTGTTTGAGATTCTGATTCTATTTTAATATTTTTTCTTATATTGTTTTTTTATAATATTGTCATTTTAAGGAAGCAAACATTTTTGGAAATTTGATATGTATATTTATATTATTTAGCTGTTTATTTGGCTCTGCCAGATTAAGATTTTCCCAAAATATAGTTTCCCACCACATATTTTCTTTGCTAGGAGAAAAATCCCATTCCCATAGAAGTTTAATTTGAAAAGTAACAGCATATTTAATTGGATCAGGGTAACTGTAACCTCCCTGTCTTCTTAGGTAAATCAGTTGTTGCCATGCAATTCTAGGCTTCCCTCTCCTGCATAGAAACTCCACAAAAATAATCATTACATCATTAAACCATAATAATGAGGGAACTCCAGTTATATTATGAGTAACAAAAATTAAATGTGGCAATGCCATCCTCTTAATGGTCTCTTTAAGACCCCATAATGACAGTGAGAGTTCTTCCCAATTCTCCAGTAACTTCCTTATCTTATTCTTTGTGGTATCATAATTTATTTTAATATTGTTTGCTTGATTATTTGTTAGTGTTATACCGAAGTACGACATTTGTTATTTCTTAGAAAATCTTTTACGATTTCCAGAATTCTGTTATAATTATTTCCACAAATTTCGATAATAATCGATTTTTGTTTGTTTAACTTGCATCTTGCTAAGAGACCGTATTTATCAATTTCATTCAGAACTATTGGAATAACTGAATTAATATCTTGCAATATGAGTAGAATGTCATCTGCAAACACACAACTTTATATGCTAATTATGAAGTTTTATTTATTTATTTATTTATTTATTTCAGTTTCAGAATTATAACCTTTGAACCAAACTGGCTCTTGTACAAAGGCTCCAAGTCAGTAAAAGAACAGACAAAACAGTACAATTTTTACATAATAAGTCGAGAACAAACAATAGCCAGGTGACAAGGCTATTTTACAAGCAAGATAAAAGTGGAGTATAACCTCAAATACAAATACTTTTATAACAGAAATATCTCTAGTCTATAGGTCTAGTTACTGAGTGCAGGTTGCTTGTAGTTCGCAGACAAAATTGGCTTTGTCAAGGAAAAGGGGAGGAAGGAGGAGGTATGGAGAGTATTGGCATAGGTACAGAGGAGGCATATTGTATAAAGTTATTAGGGGATAGGAGAAGGGGATATGGTGAGGAGGGAGAACAAGCTGATAAGTGCTGTATGCATGGGGGCAGCCTAGGGGAAGTGTAAGCTAAGTGGAGGGGATGGGGGTAAGAACTCTTGGGGCAAGAGGGGTAAGAAAGTGGGGGTAAGGGTTGGAGGTCTAAGGCAGGGGATGGAACTCCTATCATTATGCACAGCAGTTGCACTCTTGGGATTCTACCAGGAGGCAATGGAGTTTTTTAAGGTGAAAATAGGAGGGGGATAGGTTGTTCATGCAGAGAGGGCCTCGATAGGAAAGGGACCTATGGGCAAAGGAGGTTCATTTGTAAGGTACACGCAGTACCCCTCGAGCAGAGCTTTGGGTTGTTTCAGTGTTGGGGTTACACTGGAAAAGCTTCGAAGTTGATTCTGGGACTAGTCCTAGGAGGGCCTTTTTCCCTATGATACATGCCTGGTACTGGGACCAGAGGTAATGGGAGCCAGCCAGTTGCGGAGTAGAGACTGCAAGAGTGGGAATACTGATTAGGGCCTAGAGCAAGTCGGTAGGCTTTGTTGAGCAGGAGTTTAACCCTTTTGAGAGCAGTTTCAGTGGCCACACTATAGATAGTCAGTCCATAGTCAATGATGGACAGTGTGTTTGGTGACAAGGCTGAGGGCCTCAGTTGTCCTAGCATTTCTGTGTCGGTAAAGGAGTCCAAGTCTGATGTTGGCTGTTTTCATGACATGGTCAATATGGGTGTTGAAATAAAGGGTGTTGTCTAGGAATAATCCCAGGTATTTAAAGATAGTAACCTGTTCGATTATGTCGCTTGTGTTACTCAGTATGGTAAGTGGGCCACCCTGCTTTTTTGAGCTTTGTAGGGTAAAGTACATTGCTTTTGTTTTTCTGTAGTTCAAGAGGAGTTTGTTGTGAGCAAACCATGACTCCAGTTTGGTAAAGCTACTTTGAAGGGTAGCTGTTATTTCGTGGAGGTGTGTTCCTAGAACGGAGATCACTGCATCGTCTGCATAAAGCAGCATCTTAGCAGGGCACGCGCTTGGCAGGGAATTGATAAATAGGCTGAATAGTAAGGGCCCTAAAATTGATCCTTGTGGGACACCCAAAGTAACATTCTGGGGTTCAGAGGATACACCTTTTTTCCTAACACACTGGGACCTATGTGAGCGGTAGCTTGAGAACCAGGACAATGTATTGGTGGAGAGGCCAAGGGCTGCAAGGCTGTTGAGCAGGATGTGGTGATTGATGGAGTCAAATGCTTTGGATAGGCCAATAAAGATTGACCCAACCATTTTTCCACTATCCAGGGAGTCATATAGGTGTGAAGTAAAGTCGGTGAATGCAGTAATAGTGCTGTAGGATTTACGGAACCCATGCTGCTGAGAGCAAATGAGGTTATATTTGTTGAGGTAATCTGTAAGCTGATCTGACACAATTCTCTCTAGGGCTTTCAAAAGGGGTGGTAAAATAGATATGGGGCGGTAGTTGCTTATGCTGGTCCTGTCTCCACTTTTAAAGAGCAGGTTGCTACCTATGGACGCTCTCTCCCCTTAACTGATACTCTGATAACTGATACTGATAACTGAAGTAGCTTACCCTTCAGTTTAGCGATCCTTCTGAGGGTGTAATTTTCTCAACTGTATATTTTTTGCATTTACGCTCATAAAAACAGAGACCCGGACCCACAGCCAAAATGTCCCGACTTCCTATACTGGAGGCACACCCCGCGCGCTGTACGTTTCATGATGTCGTACTGGAATTTGGCCGCGCTCCATAGACTGTAATGGGGCCAGTTTTTCGGGCATCTTTAATACTTCAGAGTGTTAGTAATAAAAGCCACTGCTCAACTAACATGGATGTTGTTAGTTGAGCAGTGGCTTTCTTTTATTAAAACTGGCAATGGGGGTAGAGTAGTGTATGCGGTGGTAGCGGCCAGCTGTTAGGGTCAGTAGCAAGAAACTCTGGATGGAGGAGAGAGCTGAGGTCTGTAAAGGCCAGATTAAAGGCATTAGCTAACTCTTAGGGTTGCTGGAGAGGGTCCACAGGGGTGACAATTAGATCTGGTGGAGCTTTGGATTCTTTCCCAGTCAGTGTCTTAACATTCTCCCAGAATGCTCTCCCATTCCCCCAGCACTTTTGAAGTTCCTTTCTGTAATAGGAGGCCTTAGCATTCCTTATCAAGCGGGTGCATTTATTCCTTGCAACCTTGTAGGCCGTAAAATCTGCCTGTTTTCCGGTAGCTCTCGTTACATGCCAGAGGTTGTCCCTATTCTTCATTAGTTCTAAAAGGCGGCCATTAAGCCAAGGGTTGGATGCCCCTTTTGTTTTGGATGTTCTGAATGGTGCGAATAAGTTGCAGGCTTTATTGAAGATGGTAATAAGGTATTCCAGAGCCTGGTTAGGGTCCGGGCAAGTGACAAGGGGAGACCAGTCTGTGTCTTTCAGGTAGCTCTTGAAGAGGCCAAGTTGCCCTTTCCTCAGGGAGCGTTTTTTTTCTGGTTTGCGGCATGTCCTTAGGGCACTTGTTAGACCAGGAACAGATAATGGGAGAGTGATCACTCAAGGTGTCTGGCAGGATGATGATATTTTTTATGTGCTCGGGGCAAGTAGCTAGGAGCCAATCAATTATGTGCTAGTACTTGTTTGATAGTTCATCCTAGTTGTTTGATTTACCATCTGCATTACGTAAAGGGCATGTATTCATGTATTTATCCCTGATGGTAACTGTATCCTTAGCTAGCCAGTTTGAATTAAAGTCCCCAAGGATAACCTGTTCCCAGCCCTGCTTTGCTTTTTTGACGTGTTCAGTGAATAACTCCTTGCCCTTGTCTTCCTAGAGGTATGCAAACTGTTGTAAGTAACAGAATTTTACTTTGTTGGCCAATTGAAAGCTTAATAGAGAGTATTTGAGCTTCCTTGGCATTTGTATTGTAAGGCATGATTTGTCCACAGATGCTGCTCCTCAGGTAGATTAAAGGAAAGTTGAATTCTTTTAATGCTTTGATTTTCTCGTAGCATAATTAAAAGAGGTTCCAATGGCAAAATGAAGAGAACTGGAGAAAGGGGCACACCTGTCTAACTCTGTTTAGCATCAGAAAAGGGGGTCCCAGATATGAGTTGATTGCAAAGCAAACTGAGGTATTTTTATACAATAATGTGATGAATCTTAAAGCAGCAGTGCAACATAATCAGGAAATGATTATCAAAATTATTTTTTTTGGTTGTTCGAATGCAACCATAGACGAGGTATTTGTAAATATTGTTTTCTAGCGTTTTTTAGGTATTTAAAATTTATTTCCAATGTTGTGGCGCCACAATAAATATGGCGGCTGCCTAATTTTCAGCGGCACTCCCCCTTCACGTTGCATCACATATTTTGGTTACTGCAGTGGGACTCTGTGCTGAACATTCCTGATGTCCCTGTGTAGTATTGCCAGTCATACACATGCAGTTAGCAGCAGAGGAGGTTCTGGTTAAACATGGCCGTTGGCAGAAATGTAAACATAAACAAAGGAAAACTGAGCACATTGTGGGGTGATCATACAATGCCAGTGGGAAAGAGTACCAGCTAAATGCTCAGCAGAGCACAGGGAATAAACTGTCGAAAAAGCACAATTTTTTTTACATTGCACTGCTGCTTTTAACAATACTTCTGGAATATCCCAATGTTTTAATGCTGCTATCATAAATGTTCTATTCACTAAATCACAGGCTTTTGAGGTGTCAGTTGCAATTGCATGATTGTATTTTCTGTATTTGTGCAAAATGAAAAAGAGATTGGACTCTTCTAGTTGCATGTGATAAAGTTCTCCCCTTAATAAATCCAAATTGATCTCTATTTATTCTTTTCAGGAGTTCTGTTTTAATTCTGTTCACAATTAATTTTGCCAAAATCTTATAGTCTAGATTTAATAGTGCTATTGGCCTATAGCTTTCAATTTTGGCTGGGTTTTTATTCTGTTTTAAAATAAAAATAACTTTAGCTTCTTGCATGGTATGAGGGAGTGAAATTTCCTGTGTAGCTAATTCCAAGAACATTATACTGTATGTAGTCATGGGACTAAATAATCTATAAATATTAGATAGAATTCACTAGTGAATCCATCTAACCCAGGGCTTTTGTTCTTTGGGAGAGCTTTAATTACTTCTTGTACTTCAGTTACTGAAAAAATATAATTTTTACACAACAGCTGTGGAAGAGACATATTATTTAAAGGTGACATGCAAAGAAGTGTTCTAGCCCTCGCCCGTCCCCACATACCTTACAGCATTGCTGTGGGAGTCAGGGGCTGCTAGGATCATAATTTTTAGAGTAAACTTTATATTGTAAAAAAACTGCTGAAACTCCGCACCGAATACAGAAGCGCCATGTGGGTCCCGATTGAGTGGACACAAGTCGTTATGGGTATTCCACCCATTCTGTGACGTGGATAACACCATTGCTCTTATTGTAGTAGCAGTGGTGGTGGCTTAATATGTTTATTTTATTGTCTCCATGGGGGTCTTAATGCCTGAAATATTACTTACGGTAACAACATGTCCAGGTGTTGCCTTGAGTAATATTTCAGGTATTAAGACCCCCCACAGAGACAATAAAATAAACATATTAAGCCACTGCTGCTACAATTGGAGCAGTTGTGTTATCGATGTCACAGAATGGGTGGAATACCTGTAACAACTTGTGTCTGCTCAACTGGGACTCGCGCAGCGCTTCTTTATTTAGTGCAGAGTTTTGGCAGTTTTTTACAACATAAAGATTACTTTAAAAATTATGATCCTGGGGGCGCTAGTGAGTAGCTTACTGGCAAGACGTGATACTACACAGCTCTGCAGATTTTATTGTTAAAAACGTGGAAATTCACCTTTTCTAGCAAGAATTCGGAAACAAACTGGTTGGCACTGAATTGCTTATACTATTTTGCGTTGTTGGATACCAAAATCTAATATGGGACGCAATCAGAAAGTGAGCGGAAGCGGTGCCGAAAGTGTTGCGGCTAACCCAGAACAGGCCACGTCCTTGTCTGCTAATAGAGCTGGACCGGATCGGATCCCCCGTGGAGGGCCTATCAGGCCTCCATGCAGGCTATTGATTTAAAAGTTGAATCGATCTTGCAGCAATTCACTGAACAAGATGCTAAATGGCAGTAGTATCGCAGACTGCAGACTTGGCGGAGAAGACTGTAAATCAAGCCATGGCAGCCACCTCGAAAATTGTGCAAGAAAATGCACAACTGAGATATAGACTAGAGGCACTAGGGGATGCAAACTGGGCCTCTCATGTCCGAATCATTGGTCTCCTGGAAGGGAGTGAAGAAGCAGACTTATTATCTTTCCTGCAGTCCTGGTTACTTGAAGCCTTGAATCTGCCCAGGGACACCATCGGAGATCAATTTGTCAGAGCCTTCCGTATAATGCCTAGAGCAGCCAGGCCTCGTGGGAATACTCCCAGAGTTGTGCTACTAGTTACCACTAATGCCAGCATCAGAGACAATATTTTAAAAGCTGCTCGAGCAGCTGAAGGACTTACGTTTAATAGGGCCACAACACATCTTTTTCCCCGACTTGTCCTTCGCCATGCGAGCCCGACACAAGAAATTTGATGCAGTTCACGCCCGGCTCAGGTATTTGGAGGTGAGTCACTTTCTACTGATGCCAGTGCAACTCAGAATCCATTATGGATGCCGCACTCATCAGTATAGCGATCCGATGGAGGCGGGCAAGAAGGCCGAAGCCATCGCTCGCAAATTTAAGTCAGATGAGCCACAACCTGATTCTGGGTCAGAAGATGAAGAAACCTGAAAGAAATAATGGACTTCCTTCAAAAGAGACACTTGAGTATTGCCATTCCATTGATGCCTGTTGGGTTTTTACGTTTCTAAAATGGGCCGTTAGCAAAAGATGTTTTGATCTATTCATGTCTAGATAATCACTTTTGTAAACCTGCATACTGTCTTGTAGTGCTATACATGTTAGAAGCACCTTTTACTGGACTTGGGGACATATCAAGACTGGATGCTGAGTTACCAGCATTTGAAGGGATTACATTTTGGACTGGTTCCCCAAAAGCCTTAGCAGGCTGTAGCCTTTCTAGACACAATTTAAGTTTCCTGATGTTTTCTTCTTGGGTTACCCCCCATATCCTTACTAAAATCTGTGTAGACTACCTATGCTTTATACATTGGATGTATTCCTTCTGATGTATTTTATGATGTCTTGCAGGAATGTAAACAGTAAGTTATTGCTTTACTATAAGCAATAAATACAAAGTTTAAAAAAAAAGGTATGATCCTAGCAGGCCCTGACTCCGGCAGCAACACTGTAAGGTATGTGGGGACGGGAGTGGGCTAGGACACTTCTTTGCATATCACCTTTAAGTATTCTTGAATCTTTTCCTGTGATGGGTTTAGATTATTTTGATAGATGTTCCATATGTCTCGGTTATTACTATTCCCATATCTTTGTCTGTTTAATACTTGTTGCCAGATTCGTCTTCTAAATGAGTAATTGTTTGTTCCTTTTGTTTTTTTAATAGATATGCAGGCATTTTCCCTGACTTGTGCCCCGGAATGTATTTTGCTTTTTTACTTTTTTACATATTATGTAAACCTTGTTTATTTTTTCCTTTTTCTGGAGGATCAAATAGTACCACTCTTGTGCATAAGATTTATAGTCTGAAATTACCAGTGCATCCAACTGTTGTATTCTTTTATCAAGTGATTGATTCTTAACTACTTCCCGTCTCTTTTTGAATGAACTGTGGGAAATTACTGCGCCCCTTAAAACTGCCTTAAAGGCATCCCAAAAAGACTATAATAGTCTGTGCACCATCATAATTATAGTACCAATATTCATTAATCACAATTTTTATTTTCTATTTAAATTCAGGATTTTTTTATAAGTCATTATTTAGGTGTCATTGTTTAGTGTACGATCTTTGCAAATTATATATTTTAATATCTAATTGTATAAGAGCATGATCTGATATTAGAATTGAATTTATTTTAGAATTTTGAATATTAGGTGATAGTGATTTTAATGCAGGTATAAAATCAGTTCTGGAGAATCCTTTATTCTTTTTGTTATGGTGTGTAAATTCGTGTTCTTGGGGGTGCATAACCTCAAGATATCCACTAGATCATGTATTTGTAAGAAGTTTAAGCAAGGATCTGTTCTGTCCTCTCCTATTTCTATCACTTCTCTTGTCTTGTGCCTGTCTGCGCAATCAAATTTTTTGTGGCACCTAAGGAACTGGCCACTGTGAAGTTCCTCCCCGCTATCTCCCTTCCTTCACTTGCTGTTTCTGACTTTCTTTCCCTCCCCCACTTCTCTGTGGTTAAAAGGTATACGTGAATCTTTGTGTGAAACTGGGAACCCTTGGTTTGCAAATGCGATAGTTAAATTGTTGAAATGATTGCAAAAGTTATTTGGAACTCAAGGCCTTAACCTTGAGATGCAGTTTGACTTCTACAGGCTCAATTGCAGAATTGTCAACAGGAGGTCAGTTCTGGGACATAATATTCTATTTTGTTGCACCTGCAGGAAAGAAATTGACGAAGGTCTGATACATTTTGTGAGAAACAGGACATGTATCTTAACAAGCTCAGGATGCAGACGTTAATTGGCAAGAAAAGACGTTATAAAGAGATAGAGTAATCGTTTGTTAGAGAGAGAGAGAGAGAGAGAGATGTTGAGATTTAGATTCAGAGATACCCTCAGCTGAAGGACTTTGTTCTGTTTGAACTGCCTGTATAAGAGCTATCCTGCACAATTTTAATTTTTGATTTTATTGTTTATTGATAATAAACTGCTACTTGCAAATTTGATGATGTCTTCTGGTTTGCCTATGCTTCCTGACCTATGCCTCGATGGCAGGTATGTGATATTAAATATAACCCCCTGCCTTCACCCAACACACACCTATGTTCCCAGAAGGACTTTTCTTTTGCTACCTGCTCTGGCTAAAGCAATCTAACATTTTAGCCACACAAAAATAAATGGTAGCCATAGTCCAGATACAAAAATGTTGATAATAATTACTGCAACCCTTTATACCGCCGGGCTAAATCGAGGTTTGTTACAATGCATGCAGCCTAGGCAGAAATGCAGTGGCCAGGTTACAGACTGGCCTGCCTAAGTCACGCTATCTGACCCTGGTCCTGCAGGAATTGCAGTGACTGCCAGTGAAGTGACGTATTACCTTCAAGGTGGGGTTATTAACCTATAAAGCCCTGCATGGGATGCGCTTTGGCTACCTGGCTGAGGTTCTGTCTCCCCACTCGTCCTGCTGCCCATGTCACACCACTAATGTGGCCTTTTTGTGTGCAGGTGTCTTTTGACTGTTGACTGCCATTGGGTTACACCTTGCTCCCCATTCCTTTATCTTTTGGTTTATACCTCTTGAAGATCCCTAAGGCTCGGTTGAAATCATTGGGGGACCGGACGCTTACAGTGGCTGCCCCAGTGATCTGAAATGCACTCCCAAGAGCCCTGAGAGAGTCCCACCCCATCAGTAGAGGCCTTTAAGAGGGTCCTTACATTTTTTTGTTCAAAGAAGCATTCGATAACACCTGAGTTGTCCCATGGAACTTATCTATTATTAGAATTGCTTCAGATCATTTTATTGTTATTTATTTTATTTTGGTTATTTATTATTTTTCTGTTCTGTATTAATGTTGTTCTGAGGGTTGTTAGGAACCCTGAACCTCCAGGAAAGGATGCCATATTAAATAAACTTTAATACTACTACTAATGTGTGCAGCATGTTCTCTGCCTTTATGGTTTTAGCCACTGTAGCAGTTAAACAGGTTAGAAATTCCTGTAACCACTTAGGAATTGTCTTAGAAGTTGGTTACATGGCCAGTAGATCTTAACAACTTACATACAGACCTTCCCAACATCCTAGTGCTGGATATATGATATTAAATATACATATGTTTGTATGTGTATATGTATAAATATATATTTATACAACACGTGTGCTGTTAAATGGTAAGATAAAGTGTTATCTTGACTCGACTTAACAAGATAATATCATCTTGCAAAGTAGGATATGTCACAAGGTATACTGACCCAATAAGACTGCAACTTCAAAAAGCCCCTGATGCCATTGTGGTGACTTTAAAAAAATGTAATATTTAGACATAGTTCAGCTTATATTTAATATTTTTTCTGTAATTTTCACCCCCTCTGTATTACTAATACATCTGCATGTAGACAGGATCACTGCCCTATCTGTTCTGGCTGCCTGGCTGCTTGCTACACCTAACATCATCACAGTTCTGTTTATGACATCACAATCCGTTGCTGTGGAGATAATTATGATGCCATTAACAGGTGATTATGATGTCAGGCGTAGGCAAGCAGAACAAGCAGATAAAGCCTAAGGGGCAGTAATCCTGTTTCATTCAACTGTCCTCAGTAATATACTACTAAAGAAAAAAGGGAAAGAATTATGGAAAATATTTTAAACATAAACTGAATGGTCTCTAAATCTCACATTGTTTACAGGCTTCTCTAGTGGTGTCGGGGTCTCTAACAATGCTAATGGCATCACAGTAGCCAAGTGCAGCACTGAAGCCAGTAGCTGAAATCAGAGATGGTTATATCTGCATAGAAAGAAAACATTTAAAAGGTATAGCTAGTGGGGGCGTGGCTAGCAGCCGACAGCATCGGTCACACTCCAAGGAGCTTCTGCACTCCCTTTGAGAATATCTTCCAAATACATTTTTTTCTAACTGGAAACTAAACTAAGCTGACATCATTTCTGCAGCAATTGAGAAGAGAAGCTACTTACTGAATCTTGAGACTGTAAGCAAAGGGGTATCCTCGTAAGATGGGACAACATGATTCAGGCTGAGGGAAACCAGGCAAGAGACCTGATGGCGCCGGCCAACGTGCCCTTGTGGTGGACCTGACCGGAGAGAATGAGCCCTCTAACAGCGCTGTTTTACAGGCTGTTCAAGCCCTAGACAAATCAATGCAAGCTCTAGGTGCAAAAATGGACCTTTTCAACACAAGAGTATTTGACCTGGAGACTAAAGTCACCGCAGTCTCAGTGGAGTCACGAATGGCGAAGGAGTCTGCTGACAAAACTTCTGCGGTGACTGCAGGGCTCGTTTCGGAGAATAAAATCCTTCGGCTCTGTTTGGAGCATTTAGAAAATGGAGCTCGGTTGGCACATGTTCGTCTCCTCGGGGTCCCGAGGGTTATGAAGGGGATGATATATGTCATTTTGTCTCCTAGCTTCTTTCAACTAATTTGGGACTCTCACTCACCAACCTCATCTTCAACGCCTACCGGATTACACCACGGAGGAAAGCAACAGACCAGTATCAACCTCGAACAATCCTCATTGTTACAACGGGCCAACATTTAAGGGACAGAACCCTGCAAGCTGCAAAACATAAGGGCCCTCTACAGTTACTGGATGGTTCCAGGATCTTTTACTTCCCAGACCTCAGTTATAGCACGCGCCAGTGAAGGAAGGCCTTTGATGCGGTCAGAGGGGAGCTAAAGTCTCTTGGGGTTAATCATTCTTTACTGGTACCTACCAAGCTCAGAATTTCTTATTCAGGTAAAACCTACATTTTTACTGATCCAACAGAAGCAGGCAAAAGACTGGCCAAGATCAAGGATGACTTTATGCACAATGTATTACACCCTGAAGAGGCAGATGAGGGCTGAAGAAAGTTTTAAATGCAGATTTGTACCTTAATAATGCCATCTGGTTTTGTTACCTACTAATAAGAACAGTCTCTAGAAAGGTTTCTCTTTCCCCTATGTAAATAATTCAACAGTTTCCTAACCGATGATGTTTCTTAATTTAGCACAAGAATGGTATTTTCAGGGGCGTGTGGACTTTAAGGTTTGCCCCATCTATAGAAATGATTATCGAATGCCGAATTATACATGGACTTTATTACAAGTCACTGGTTGGCTTTCATGGGTCTTGTACCCCGGGACATTTTCAGACTTTAGATTATATTATTTGATATTTAGTCCATGGTGATGGCTGCATATCTAGCACTTTGTTAAACTTTTTCGGATACACATGCTGATATTTAAGTAGAACTTCCCCCATCTATGCTGTAACCTTGGGTGAGAAGTAAGATATCCTGATTTATACACTGTACCTCTACTACTTACTTGGTTATAAGTAATAGTAAGATTTTGTATCAGACCTGATAACAAAAAATAAAAATAAAGTTAAAAAAAGGTATAACTACTACACAGATGTTGTATAAATCAAATGTACAATGGTTTGACTCAAAATACACAGTTTACCATCGCTTGTGTGGGGCAGGACTGGAGGACACCTTGTTAGAAAGGAGTCTGCCAAACTCCTTGCACTTTTCAGCAGAAAAAGCTTGTGTGGATCACAGACAGGAGGGATTAATCAACTTGTCCACAGTGCAAAAGAGCTGAGTTGGCCGATTCTTCCCTGCAGCAATCATCCTTGACAGGAACTGCCTTTTTCAGGGTGATTGCCCATTGATACTCCCCATAATGAGTTTTCAGTGCCACCCATTTCTCCACAGACTGGGACCTTCACCAAGCATGCTCCAACTTCCATCCCTTAGTCTTTAACCAGTGCAACTCATCGCAATACTATGGACAGCTGCGATGGAATGACAAAGGACTAATGCAGTGAGGTGCTAGACACTCTAAGGCAGTTGCAAGAACTGCTGTATATTATTGTGCCCCACAGCATTCTCGGCTCCCTACGCAAAAGCAAGCATCTTGCCTGAGACGTCTTATCACCTTCAGGAGTTTGAGAGGCTCCAAATTATGTTTTGGATGGTACCACATTGTCTCCACGGGGGGGGGGAGTAATTAAACAGAGGATTCTGCAGAGGAATGACACTGCATAATAATCCAACCAAAAGACTGGATCAACCCTGACCGTACTAATGTCAAGACTCAATGAGACGATCAAGTCCAAAGTGTGACCATATTGATGTCTGCCTATGTGAGACCAAGTGAAATCATCAACTGGAGGAGTTGCTGACCAAGGAATGACATCTCATCACTGACTGAGGCATTGAAGTAACCTCAGCACCAAACATCTGAGAGCACTTAACACCTGTTTGACCATGAAATCCACAGCTCCTGCATAAACTCGCTCCCATATCAAAACCACTTTCAGTTTTCAAAAACAATAAATGATACAAACAATTTTGAAATCAATGGATGGCATTACTATTCAGCAGGTAGACAGATATCTAGGAGTAACGTGGATGTAAAATTAAATTGGAGACCTCATATTGAAGCCTTGATTAAAAACTTGGGCAACAAATTGGGATCATTGTATAAATTAAGGCGGTATTTGTCACCAGAGATCAGATTGAGGGTGGTTAATAATATGTTACTCCCTGTTTGGATTATGGGGATATTTTGTATGTAGGGGCATCTGGTGGAGTACCTGTTGGATTAGATGTTATATACAACAAGATGGTGTGATTTATACTTGAGGTACCTAGAGAGACCCACCACTGCAAGTTACACAGATCCTTGCAGTGGCTAAAACTAACTGATAGGAGAGATTGGCATTTTCTGACTTTTATGTATAAAGTATATAAACCAAAATTACCACAGTACTTATTAGCCTCATTTTTTATTAGGGAAATTAAACCTTTTTTTGGGGGGAGGGGGTTGCCTCTGGTTTAGAATGTAATGTTCCTAGATGCAACTCAAATATGGGGAGATTTGCTATTTGGCATAGGCGACCTTTAGTATGGAATTCATTACCTATTTCCTTATGCCAGAATAATCAGGTAATCAATTTGGGTTGCATAAAAGCAGTGGTATAAAACTAGGCCAGATGCCCCCTCAATTTCCTGTACTGGTGTACTTAATGGGTTTTTTGTTATTTATTGTCTAATGTTTAGTGTTCATCTTTGGGTGGTCAAAGTTTCCATGCATGGTAGACTATTCCTTTTTTATTAGGGTGAAAGTTATGTATGTTAATTGTGATTATTGTATAGTCTTTATGGTGTATATTTATATACTGGGCCAGATATTCAGGCTGCCTCAGGCAGGGGTGCAAGCCCGGGCGCAGCGTAACTGGGTTGAACCAGGGTACAGTCCAAGCGATATTCAGCGGTGCCGTCCCATGGCTTAGTACCGTTGAATATGGCACTGAGGGCACACGCACTGCGCCAGCGCATGTGGCAGCAAGGGACTACGCAAGTGCGGTTGCGCTAGGTGCAGCAAGAGCGATATTCAGCTGTGAGCATGCAAATTAGGCCATAATGCATGCAAGGAACAAATGGGGCTATTTGCATGTCATTATGGCTCCATTTGCATGTGGTGCGCTGATCCCCGGTGGCTTGCGCCTGGCGCCCTGCCAGGCAGCAGCCATCGGGGACCGATGCCCCACTGCCCCTCATCGGGCACCGCACCCATTCGCGGGCATGAGTAGAATTACTCCCTGGTGGTCCAGTGGACCGCTATCCTTTGCCCAGTCGTGGGCATATGTAGAATAAAACCCTGGTGGTCCAGTGGACCGCTATCCCATGCCCAATCATGGGCATATATTAAAATAATCCCTGGTGGTCCAGTGGACCACTATCCACTATGGGTTAATATCCCAGAACTGACACTGTAATGCAGCATGAGAGGGGTGCTGCATTTCTGAGGTGCCGTCTTTCGGATGAGACGTTAAACCGAGGTCCCATCTGCCTGGATTGGTGGTAGTTCAGGTGGATGTTAAAGATCCCATGGCACTTATCGAAAAGAGTAGGGGAATTTCCCCGGTGTCCTGGCCAAATTTCCCTCATTCACTGAAAAAAAATACCACCAACAGCTTAATCTGGTTCAAGGTCAGTTGGCATTCATCTGTATCCCCTCCCGGGTCGTGCCTGAAAATAGGCAGGATTTGTCTAGTGCACTTACCCGGTCAACAAAAGCTAAAATAAATAAATAAATAAATCCCCCGCCCAATCGAGGGGCATATATTGAGCTAATCCCTGATGGTCCAGTGGACCAATCTCCTTCGCGAGCAAACTCCCTGGTGGTCCAGTGGTACCCCATCCGCCCACGTAGTCCCCCACCACCCTGCACCCCGGTCAGTGGTGGGTGGCAGCTCCCCGCCCGCAAGCCACCCGGCTGCCCGCTGACTGACAGTGTACAGTAGGGCTGTAAGCCTATTGGTCCACTGCGTGTGCCAATGGGCATGCAGTCCATTCTGTACTACACAGCAGTCACGATTTGTGAATGAACGCTCACTCACATATTGGGACTGTGTAGTACAGTATGGACTTCACACCCATTGGCCCACGCAGTGGACCAATAGGTGTACAGCCCTACTGTACCCTCTCAGTTGGCGCGCGGCCAGGTGGCTTGTGGGCATGGAGCTGCCGCCTGTCACTGACCGGGGTGAGGTGATGGGATTACGTGAGGGGTACCACTGACCACCAGGAGTTTGCTCGGCGAAGATCGGTCCACTGGATCACCAGGATTAGTTCAATACGTGCCCACGATGCAGGGGACAGCGGTCCAATGGACCACCAGGGAGATATTTAACCTATGCCCACGATCGGGCGAAGAGGTACGGTCCACTGGACCACCAGGGCTTCATTTCCACATGGCACGATGCCCCCTGGGCAGGGCTGTCGTGAATTATGTCCTGGGAGGTCAGGTGGCCACCCACAGCAGGCAGCTTCTGTGTTGTGCCCAGCAATATGGCAGCCCGCCTGTGGGTGTCCCTGACTTGTTCCTGGTTTTGAGGGGCTCAACATTGCACCCCCCTGTGCGGCTCAAGGCGGATTTGTGCCTGCATATGCACTTACATCCCGGGCTGAATATCTGGATGCGCCACATATGCATGAGCACGCCTCACTCTGCGCCACATACATTATTGGTGCACCCTTAGCATCAGGGGTTGCGCAGCACAACCTGCTCATTTGAATGTCGTGCCGGGGCACATTGGTGGGTTGCGCATGGCACAACCCTTTTGCGCCATGCACAACCCCTTTGAATATCCTACCCATTGTGTCTGTTTTTATTAGATATTGTTGTACGTGCAGTTATTTATAATTTACAATAATAATGGACCACCTTTGAAATGAGCATCTGATCAATGGAGTATGTAACAACTATCCAATATCATGAAATCTGAATAACATTTTTAACAAACAAATATCCCAAAGATCAGTATATGAGGATGAGTTTGTAACCAGCACCTGAGGCACATTTAGCTGCCACATATTTAAAAAACCTGAAAGCTCCTACAGGGTATGCGGTGAGTCCCAGTGTGGATTTAAAACAAATGCCCCCCCCTTCCCCCAGCGATCCCATCTTGTTCAGTGTACCACTGAGTACTCGGGCAGGGTAGATGCCTCCATGATACAGACAAGGTTAGCCAAGGAATAAGTGATGAAATCCTCCATCACCGCTGCTTTATTCCTTAGTGACTTTGTACTACAGAGAATGGCCCAAACCCAGCCAGCACCTAGATCGCTGCCTGAATCCCTCCCTACAATTTAAACCACCATTATCTGTGACAAAGCTTTTTCGTGAATTGCAAAGCAGGATACCTCCCATTGTTTTTGGAGCTATATCTAACCCCAGCTTGTCCATTCTCCTTCAGGCATCCTCATAGCCCTTTGGGCTAACAGCACCTCAGACAGGGGTCTACACACCTCCACAGTGAGAAGAGCCTGTTGCCACACTCCCCGAGCCCTTGCTAGCAGATACGGCCTGGACAGCGTTACGGGAACTCAAGGCTGCATGGCTGTCTCTGTAAATTTTCTAATGACAATTGTCTTTATCTTGGGACAGCTCTTGTTGGCTGTCTATGGAACACAAGCTCCTTGCTTGGTTCCTCATCCTGTCAGGCATTTCCAAATTCCTCCTGACTGGACTATGTCACTACCATCGGCCATCTTATTTAACCTTTTTTTCCCCTAATCCAGCATTGCCTCTGATATCTGGTCTGTTTTTAATACCCAGTGCTGAATTTCTTCGGTTTAAAGTGTCCCCCCTTCCCCCCTCCATTTACAGATTATACTGTAAAGCCACTAGAGGGCAACAAGACATGTAGATTGCAATCCTCTTGCCACTGCCCCCCCCAACACTTCTGTCCTGCGTCATTCATACCTAAATTCTCTGCCTTTTTGGCCTCTCTGTAGTGTCCCTTGCACCGTCTCCCAGGCTATCACTAGACATACAACGTGGCATCCAAACCAGGGTTCGAACCAGGAACCTTTTGCTCCAAAGGCAGCAACCCTACCACTGCGCCACTGTGTCTGCCACAATGTTAGGTGTCAACAAGACCCACTCATACCTGCCCATGGTCACACCCTACCACCACTGTACTCCCTCACAACACCCACCCACACAGACTAATCCATACTACTGTTGCTAACCACGTTTACCCTGCTCAGCAACAACCCCCCAGTTGCCTCTGGTATGTACACACCTTTGCTGCTGGGGAGCACCTTACCCCTCATAGCGTCTCTGTCACCCTGTCTCTCCCCCCATAGCCCCCCACACCCCTCCCCCATCTCTCTGTGCCTTGAGCCCTCCATGTCTGTTCCTCCACCTGGCCATCCCAGCCCTCACGCAGCTGCCAATTCTCTGCTCATCATTTTCTAAGCTTGCCAGCCGCCACTACCCGGCGAAACGCCACCAATTCATGGCCCTTGTCAGGATCTTCCACTTGCTTTTTCTACTATCTGGCAATGTTCACCCCAATCCTGGCCCACTATGGTCACCCACGGGGCTTAGCATAGCCAGTATGAATATCTTCAGCCTGCCTGAAAAAACGGCAGCCCTGCAATGCTGGACAGCACAACACCAACCAGACATTCTGGCTTTAACAGAAACCTGGCTGTCAGCCAAGACCCCAGACTCATTTGTCCTATTCCTGGCTACTCTCTCATAAGGCTTGATCGTAACAGCAAGACAGGAGGTGGCTGTGCCTTCTACGTAAATGACTCACTGCATTACCAAGCCCTGCCTGCGCCCTTCCTAGACAATGGTACCCAAGCCCTCTCAATAAAACTCTCCCCTGACCCAAACCGTGCTCCTCTTACTCTCACCGTCGCCCACAGCCAATCCCCTGCCTGTAATGCACTCTCTGACTATCTAGCAAGCCACCCCCACAAAATGGAACAAATCGTAGTTGGGGATCTCAACATAAACTGGCTGGCGAGCTCATGAACACACGCCAAAGATACCTTTGCTGCGTTAGATATGACCCAACTGGTATCTCAGCCCACCAGGGCCAACCCCACTAATGGAACCCACAACCTACTAAATATCCTGCTCGCTAATCGTCCCCATCATATTACCGACCTGGGTGTCCTACCCAACGCCTTAAGTGACCACTCCTCGATCATCTTCAGCTGGTCCTGTCAGCTACCTAAACTACCACCAAATATCACCTTTCATTGTCGACTACGCCCAGGAGGCATAGCCAAACTCAAACAATATCTAATTAACTGGGACTGTTCCCCTATTTCCCAAGCCCAGCACATAGATGATGCATTGCACTACTTCACCACCACCTTTAATACCGCTTGTGATGCTTTTGCGCCAACCATCAAAGTAATCACTAAGAAACGTAGTGCCCCCTGGATCACCCCAGAACTCCTGCAGCAGTTCAAATCGTGACAACCTCTGGCATCGTGCCACTGCCTCCGGTTTGCCAAGCAATAGGCAGGCCTATAATGCTGCCTGCAATAAGTGTATCTGGGCAATTCGCAAGGCCAAGGCAGAGCACTACAGAACTGACATAGCCACATCCTGGAGTAGCACAAGAAAGTTCTGAGATAACATCAAGGAGCTTAATGGTAAATCCCGCTCTCCCCCCCGACAACTTAGTGTTAATGGTACTACCACCACAAACACACTTCCCATAGCTAACTACCTCAACTCCACCTTCTCAGACCTCAGCTCAGTCCTCCCTAGCAACATATTTGATCCAATTCAGCCTACCCCACCACCTGAGCTCCACCTCCCCTCAAACTCAGAGTCATTACCCCTACAGAAGCAAAAGCCTACCTGTCCAAAGCCCTCCAGAGCTCCAATTACTGCAGCAACACCTTCGATATGCATATCCTATACTGTACCTCACGCTAGACTCAGTTATCTCCCCACTTATGGACCTTCTAAACTGTCCCTGTGCCTGGACCAGTTCCCAACCTCATGGAAAATGGCAGTGATAACATCAATAATGAAATGTGGTGACAGCTCCCTCCCAAACAACTAGCAGCCCATCTCAGTTCTCCCCCATTCTCTACAGCCCTTGAAAAGATCATGGCCAATCAGCTCACTGACTACCTCCTCGCACACAACCTCTTATGTAGGGAGCATCATGGTTTCAGAGCTGGTCGTAGCACTACGACCACCCTCACAGAATTCGCTAACTCCCTGCACTCCATGCTTGACAAGGGGCAGCTCTCAGGGCTCGTGTTTATAGACCTGTCGAAGGCCTTCGACACAGTTTCTCATCCCGTCCTTCTTAACATATTACAACAAATTGGGGTCTCACATTGTCCACTCTCATGGTTCTCCAGCTATCTTTCATCTGTAACCCAATGTGTTAAAATTAATAATACCATATCTACTATGCTGCCTGTGTGCTCAGGGGTTCCCCAGGGATCTAGTCTGGGTCCCCTGGTATTCAGCATCTACCTCAACGCCCTACCTAAATCCTGCCCCGGCAACCTTCTCCTCTACACGAACAACGCTGTTCTTTATGCCGCACATCCTGATCCTCTCTCTCTTCAGCGTACTTTACAAAACTCCTTCTCTCAGATTGAACACTGGTTTGCTGAACACAGATTGGTGGTCAACATTAAAAAAACTAAGACGATGCTCTATGCCCACTGCCAAAACAGATCAAAGGATTTCCCCCTGGAAATACTCTCTGCCTCTCTCATCCCACTGGAACAGGTCCAAAAGTGTAAGTATCTAGGTATTACATTTGACTGTTCCCTTTCATTCCATGAACATATAAAAATCCTCACCTCCACCACCAACACTCACATTGGTCTCCTTTACAGACATAAAGACTGCCTGCTACCTGAAGCACTTCACCTAGCCATTACCTCCTCAGTCTTATCGCTGGTGGACTATGGCCTCACAATCTATACTGCCACCGACCCTACGGCGCTTCATCAAATACAAGTAGTTATCAATAAGGCCTGCTGGCTCCTGTCTGGTGCCGACAGAAATACACATACCTGCACCCTATACGCGCTCACCAATATCCTCTCCCTTGAGGAAAGACTATTATACCAGACCTGTCTCTTCACCCAAAAAATCCACCTGGGTTTAACCCCAGTAGGTGTCATGGCTTCTCTTCAGGCAGCCACCATCTCAGCGTCCACACAGGCTGCCCCAAAAACTATCTGGAAGGTGCCTACAGTCAGGACTACCCTGGTCCAGTGATCATTCCCCCTTAGAGCTCCATCCTGGTTCAGTGCCCTCCCACCAGCTGTCGCATCAATCACCAATCTAGGTCCTTTTAAAGCTGCCTTAAGGGCCCATATCCTCTCCTCACGTCAATGCCAGTGTAACTGGTAACCTGTGGATCCTGCACCACGCTGCTAGGCCACGCACCCGCCCTTGGCCAGGCAGTAGAGAGCCCTCACTATTTTTAGCCTACAGGCTCCTCACCTCCCTCGGTTACCATATAGTTGCACTTGACTATGAATGCATTGTATTATGTATAAAACAAGGCCTCTCTTAAACGGCTTACTACCAACTCATATCATGCATTGCTTTAGCTACCTATTGTATAGGTCTTAACCGCTCATTAGGTAAATATGTTGATAGCTCTGCCCTGTTTTAGCTACCAAATGTATAGGCATTAACCCGTGCTCATTGTACTTATACTCTGTATGATTGCTCACCTACATTTATTCTATGTATATACTGTATGAATATCTATGTTTTATTCTGACGTGGAGCCTTTGGAAACGAGTCTATGACTCAAAGGGTTGTAATTCTGATTTCCTAAATAAATAAAATCGATAAAAAACAAAGGGGAGGAGCAGAGCTGACTGGTCTTACTACTGCCAGCTTGTTGACATTATGTGGAGCCCTGGGGAGGGGAACAAGTGAGTTGGGAAGGATACTGGGATGCTGGGGTGCATAGGGAGGGGTATCACCAGCATAATGAGTAAAGTGGTGTTGCTTCTGTATAGATCATTGGTAAGACCCTACCTAGAGTACTGTGTTCAGTTCTGGAGACCACATCTCTTAAAGGATATGGAAGTGGAGGTGGTCCAGAGGAGAGCAACCAAAATGGTGCAGGTTCTGCATGAAAAGCCCTACGAGGAGACACTAAAGGACCTCAATATGTACACCCTGGATTCGAGGGAGGGAGGGCTATTACAGAGACCTTTAAGTACCTGACAGGGGTAAATAAGCTACAGGAGGGAAGTATTTTTCAGCAGAAAAGGTGCTGAAGAACAAGGGGACATGTTATGAAGTTGGGAGGGGGTAGCTTCAGAAGAGATGTGAGGAAGTGACAAAGGATTCTCCTCCAGCACCCCTCCCCATGACCTAGCTCTATTTTGCATCTAACTGAAGTGTTCCTTGCTATCTCTGTACATGACACTGTCAGGTCTCTTGCCTGGCTAAGACTGTTTGTTATTACAATTGTTTATCTTTTATAACTAATGTATCTACACAACCTATTGTCTATTTACTGTAATCATTTTATGTAACCCCTGTACATACTCAACCTATGTTATCCACTGCAACCTCGTTTATGTGCCCCCTTGTTTGTATATATGTCCATGACGTGGTGCCTTTGGAAATTAGTCTCTGACTCAAAGGTTGTAAACCCGAAATCTAAATAAAAAAATTTAAAAAGTACTTCTTCACAGATAGAGTGTTAGATTCCTGGAACAGCCTTCAGGCGGGAGGTGGTGGGGGTGAAAACAGTGGTGGAGTTCAAGAATGCATGGTATAAGCCCAAGGGAATCGTAGTGGAAAGGAAGGGAGGAGGGAGAAAGAGCTGTATATCGGCATTGTATATGGTAATAGCGTAGGTAGGAAGGAATGGGCAAACTAGATGGGCTGAGTGGTCCTTGCCTGTCGTCAAATTCTGTGTTTAAAGGGAGAACCCCTATCCTGATTTCAAACCCACCCCAGGTATCTCCTGGTTTTCATCAGCCTAATGCCCCCAATCATTATACCTGAGACCGCCACTGTGGATTTTACCCTGTTTCTGTAGGATCCCCAGTCCCCTGCAGTGGCTGGGTAGCTCTGCAGGGAGGACTGATGAGGTTTCACCGAAGGGGCAGAGTTGCCACAAGTGTTCAATAAATGAGCCTCTTCACAAAAATGCCTCTACACATTCTGCACCCCAGCAGTAACTTTAAAATCAAAAACCCACAACCATCCCCCAATATATGGCAAACAATCCCACCAATAAATACACAGCAAATCAAAATAATAAAATCCCAACCCACACTGACACCACTAATCGGTACTGAATCGGTACTCACTATCCTCTCATGCTGCCCATACACTCAGAACAGGCCTAATAATTCACCCTCCAACATTCGCACCACAGTCCAAACACTAAATAAATACTAACTACCTCAGTCATATACACCTCATGCAGTCAGACAAATAATCAATTTTTTTAAACTCAGTATACTTTATTAAAACTTTAAATAGGTACAGAAGTACCTCAGCAGCAAAAAGACTCACTATAGACATACACTTTGAGTTATTTTAATGATAAATGATATGGTGCAAATGAACAGTCATTAAAGTTCTGCTGATAACAAATGACGAATGTCTGTGCAAGACAAAACAGAAGCAGAGAACAAGTAACAGGTAACAAATTAACAATGAGTAAACAAGGGCAGCAATGTAATAAATAAAGCAAAGCAATACCAAGAGCTAAACTAGAAAAGTGGATTACAGGGTATTGTACCCAGGGAAGATAAATGGAGCCGTCCGCAGGGAATGGTGGTATAAAGTGTCCCCAAGAGAGGGGCTGTGAGGCTAGAGGCAAGGCTGGAAAAGAGGCAACGCAGCAAGCTGCAGAGTGCTAAGGCAACTGTAGGAGGGTGTGCAATTTTTCCCATCTGTGAGGAAAAACGTTCTCCACGTGCTTCATGCTAGCCAACATCTGCTCCATTCACAGTGCTTCGAGGACTGTGATTAGTCATTCTTTGTGGGATGGGGCTAGACAAATAACCAATTTGCAAAACACACAATTTAACCAAAAACCAAATTTGCAAAACACAAGATTTAAACAAAAATCAATTTGCAAAACAGAAGATGCAACCAAAAACTATTAAGGGCACTGAAACAGTTTTATATATAGCAGTAAAAATTTAAAGTCCAAAATATAATGTTGTATATGAACCCTCTTGTTGCCACCAAGAGGGAGTTTTGTCCATGAACTTGGTACAAGCAGCCATGTTGTTCAAAAGATAAGCCAGGATAAAATCATCCGAGGAAATGTAAAAGGCCTACTCTCACCAGGCTGAACAGCAGATTAAATTGGGACCAAGTCTAAGAGATTGCAGGGAATCACTTTCTCACTGTTACCACCTTTGGAAGGTAGGGCCCTGAGCTCAACAGTTCAGTTCGGAAAGGGTCTACCACCTGCTAACCCCCCAATACTGGAACAGGCTTAGTCCAGAAGCCTCACTCTTAACTGCATACTATACTTCAAAGGATTGCCTGATGCAAGCAATTTTCTTCTCCATCCACATACCAGTCTATCTGTCAATCACCTCCAGTGCTCCTGATATAGGTCTGATCACCAGAATGATAGTCCGCCAGCAGATAATCCTGAGACCAAAACGCCCACCTCATGAAGAGGCAAGAGGAAGCTGCCAACATGCCAATGGAATACACCAGTCGCTGACCAATCCCAAAGGTGCACCACAACTGTGGGAAAGCACCTATCTGCTCGAAATCTCAGGAACTCCGTCTCCAGACATAGCTCGGCAGTACACCCACCAGAACTCAAGTCTTAAACAGAGTTCAACATAGCAAAAATGAGCGAGTGTAAAATAAGCACACACTTCTATAACCCACTTACAAGACTGAAATCAAATGTAAATGAGTAAACGGCTCAGGTAATGAAAAGCCGACTAGTTTAAAAGGTGCACTTAATGGACCTAAAGTTAAAAAAATAAAGGCTAAAACTACCTTGTCTAACTTGCTATTAAACTAACTACAGCTAAAAAGGCAACCTTACAACTAACATTAACCCGAACATAAAAAGAGATTCAAGTGGTAAAAGAGAAAGTTGCTTTCTAAGTGAAAAGCCAATGCTTAAGGCAAATAAAAACGACTCTTAGAGCTGATCAGATGAACCACCCAGCTCGGCAGCCATCTGACAACAGACCATTCGGAGCCCTCCTTTCCTCTGTGCATGAGACACTCTTATTCTGTAAGCAGTGTCTCATGTGTAGCTGCCCTAGACATGGGCACATTCAGGGAAACTGTTTTAAAATTTTAATAGGTTGTTTATTGATCTCAGTCAATAATATATTAATGCAGCTGCTGAGACCACTTTTACAGTTGTTATGAATGGTCTCACTTTCATCCTTAGGGTATTCAGTTTGTGGTTCTCTTACCCCAAGGATGTGTTTGAGACCACTCTTACAACTGTGAGAGTGGTCTCAGCGACTATATTAACATACAATAGAGAGCTGAATCCTTCAGAAGCTCAAGCTAGGAACATCTGCTCCTTTGAGATGTTAAGCCACACCCCCATTCACCACTCATTCTGTGAAGCAAATGGATAGATAGATAGATACAGTAGCTAGCTATGCAGAGAGCTCACTAGATAGATGTATAGAAAGATACAGAGGGACAGACAGATAGGTAGGTAGATATAGATAGATAGAAAGAAGAGGAACAAACATAATAAATAGATGATGTATGAGAATGAATAGATACTGTAAATAGAGAGAGAGTATAGGTACTGTAGACATAGAGTCAGATGGATAGTGGCCAGAGAGAATGTGGAGGTCCTCCCTAGAGGGGCCCCAAGCTGAGAGGTAGAGGACCCCAGAAGTGGAGGAAGCAATTTCTGGTGGGGGACTCAGTCATCAGGAGAGAAGATTTGGGAAATTTGGCAAAATGGTCGGAAGAGTGGCAGCTGGGGTTTAACACGAAGAAATGCAAGATCATGTACATACGGAAGAGAAACCCTGAAGCCACCTATAGACTGGGAGGGGAGTTGCTGGCAGTCAAAGCGGAAGAAAGAGACTTGGGCATCATCATCACCGATGACCTGAAATCATCCAAGCAGACCACTAAAGCAGTAGGTGAGGCAAGGGGTATGTTGGGGTGTATTAGTAGCAGTATCACAAGTCGTAAAAGGGAGGTAATAATGCCTCTTTACAAGACACTGGTTAGGTCCCATCTGGAGTACTGTGTGTAGTACTGGAGGCCACATCTTCACAAGGACATTAACCAAATTGTGGCAGTTCAGAGAAGGGCAACCAAAATGGTGCAGGGACTGCATCAGAAAACATATGAGGACAGATTAATGGAGCTCAATATGTATACCCTAGAGCAAAGGAGGGGGAGAGGTGATATGATCGAAACATTCAGACACCTTAAGGGCATTAACAAGGTGAAAGAGTCTTAACATGTTTCAATATAAGAAAAATAGCAGGACAAGAGGACACAGCATGAGATTAGAGGGATGCTGATTAAGGGGTAATGTGAAGAAGTTCTTTTTTACAGAAAGGGTGGTGGATGCATGGGATGACCTACCTCAGGAAGTGGTGAATATGAATACAGTGCAGGGCTTCAAACAGGCATGGAATAGGCATAAGGGAGCAATACAGATGAGTATGAATAGATAGGCCATTGACAGAGCAAAGGCCTATGGCACATTCACAAGGTAGGAAAATAAATGGGCAGACTAGATGGGCCTTGTGTTTCTTATCTGCCATCAACTTCTGTGTTTCTATGGGAACAGGACAGAAGGGAAATGGAGAGGTGTGGTGCCAGCCTGGCGCCTAGGCTCGGAGGGATGGAAAGTGGATCCTAAGGATTGCCAGGGTGGCAGGGCAGAAGGGGGAGTTGGATCTCATTTTCCACCTGGGGACAAATGACCTGGCTAGGGATGGGGATGGGGCTGGGATTATGCGAGGGGATTTTAGGGAGCTGGTGAGGGGTCTTAGGCAGCAAGTAGTGCACTCAGTGGCTTTCGCTGAGATGCTGCCTGTCTAGGGCAGGTGGAAGGGTGGGGATCTCTACACGATCTTCAACTTGTGGTTGAAGGAATGGTTTAGAGAGGAGGGATTTGGCTACACTGGGGACTGCAGGACCTACCTGGAGGGATAAGGAACTATATGGGGTGATGGCCTGCATCCATTTGGGAAGGGAATCGCAGTTCTCAGTGGATGGTTTAAATGTTACTTTGTTTTTTTTACAAACTTTATTTTTCAGATAGAGCTTGTTACACTTCCCTGCACACTGCAGGGAATTAAGATTAATAGAAGATTCATTACAGGCCATGCAGTTCAATCTTATTTTTCCTACATGCAACATATATCAACAGAAGCAGCAGATTCATTGGACTATTAAATTCATTGGATTGTTAAACTCATTGAGGGAGCACTATAACACCACCCACCCATTTACCCAGGGGGGAGCAAGGAGAAACAGGGGACTGTTATTAGATATGTGTATGGACCTCTGAGAGTTCTACCAAGATCTAATCCAAAGTTAGCAGCCCCGGGGAGGGAGCCCGAAAAAATTTAGTTCCATCCCTGTGAATGACCCCCAACTGTGTGATCCTCCAGACTTCAGGATGCTGGAAACTGAGCTGAATCTATGGCCCCCTCAGCTGGTTCCCAGAGTTCCAGATATTTAATGACCTGGTTTCTGAGTTTATATTGAGTCTTCTCTAACTTCATGCACTCTAGTGAGTCTTGGATCCAGGCAGCAATAGACAGGATCGCCGGCAATCTCCAGTACCTGGCTAATAGATGTAGGCCTATCACCATTCCCAGACACCAAAGTTTATAGTTCCTAATGCACTCCCCTTCCCCCGCAAAGGTAAGCCCAGAAAAATCTCTACTGGGTCCATACGCAAAGCTTGGCCCAATACAGGGGGCCATCAGGTCCAGGAGAACCCTCCAGAACAGCTGGATTCTATGGCATTTTCCCACATCATGTGTCTAAATGTTCCCACATGCACCCTGCACTTCGGCCAAATGTCAGACATTCCCAGATCAATTTTGTGGGCTAGGACTGGGGTGAAGTATGCTCTCATGAAGACATTATATTGCACTGCTCTCAATCTGTTATTTACAGAGCATTTTAGGACATTTTTCATTATTAGAGACCAGTCACCCCTCGTCAAAGAGTCTGGGAATATATCTGTCTCCCAATTATGTTTCACCCTTTCCAGTGGATGTGGAGTAGCCCCCACCAGGAGTCTGTAACAACCCCTTAAAGGTCTGAAAGAGGGATCAGAGTGTCTTCCAGTAAAGAGTTCCTCAAGTGGGGAGCGGCCCACCCTCTCGGACCCTACCCCCCTCCAGCCTGGCCGCCAATCTTTTCTTAAGCTCCATATAGTAAAAACATTGGGCTGTCCCCACACCATGCCTGCACTTCACCTCCGGGAATTCCAGCACCCGTCCATCCTCCAGGACCTGATTCCAAGATTCTCCGGAGCCCCTGTGTACAAATATACGCTTCAGGCCATAGGGACACTAAGGGGATGTCTGTAGAGACACTTGACTCGAACTGCAAGATATCGTGCACCATTTTCCATGCTTTCCATAGTGCCCTCGTGCACTGATGACGGGGCTTATCTGGTGGGTCTCTCATCAAGGAGCTCACCAGAGTCCTAAAGTATTTGGAGGTGGAAGACTGAGACTCCATTTCCACCCAAGCTGGACGTTTCCTCTTTTCTCCCTCAACATGTCCTGCACAAGTGCTAATTGAGATGCCAAGTAATAATACTTGACACAGGGAAGACCCAAACCATCAGTGTGCTAAGGCATCCATAGAATGTTCTTTTTTAATTTTGGTCTCTTACCCTGCCAGAGTAACTGGGTGATGGCTCCCTCTAAGGCTTTTATGTATTTATTGGGAATACTCGTGGGAGTGGTTTGGAAAATATACAAAACTGTGGCAAGATACACCTCTTGACTAGATAAACTCTGCCTAGGAGGGTCAGGGAGAGGGCTCTCCAATTGTAGCAACTCTCCTGAACCTTACCGACCACTGAGCATAGGTTAATATCCGCCATCGAGGAAAGTTTTGACGGTATAAGGACCCCCAGATATTTAATCTTGTGGGTAGGGTAAATAATGGAGTGCAAGATGTAGACTGGTTGTTTGTTCCCCCACCCCTCATGGGCATCCATTCACATTTATCTCAATTGATTTTATATCCGGATAAAGGACCATATACTTCAAAAATCTCAGATAAGGCTGGCAAGGATGTTTATGGGTCTCTCAAAAACAGAAGGATGTCATCTGCAAAGAGAGAGATGACGTGATCCCTATCCTGTCACTCAAAACCTCTGATTGCTGCATGGGATCTAATTGTCTCGGCCAATGCCTCTATTGTGAGTACATAAAGGAGAGGGGAGAGGGGGCACCCCTGTCTTGTGCCTCGCGAGAGGCAGAAGGGTGCAGACAGTGTGGTCCTTTATATAACATCCGTATCCAGTTGCCCATTTTTTCTCCCAGGCCATATTTCTGCAGCACTGCATGCATGAATGACCATTCCACCCAGTCAAATGCCTTTTTGGCATCAAGGGCTAGGAGTCCTCCTTTCCGTGCCCCCCTCCCTGCCCAACCATGGATCACATTCACTGCCCTCCTGATATTGTGTTTGGCCTGTCTCCCCTTAACAAACCCTCCCTGGTCAGGATTGATCAGATCGGGGAGAATTCCCTCTAATCTTGAGGCTATCACCTTCACGATTATTTTATAGTCAGAGTTTAACAGGGATATGGGCCTATATGAACCACATTTAACTGGGTCTTTCCCGAGCTTGGGAAGGACAATGATGGTGGCCAGGTAGAGAGATGGTGGCAGTGACCCTGTCTCCCGGGTGTTTAATATCATTTGTCGCATGAAGGGTCCCACCTCATCCCACACCAATTTATAGAATTCGTCAGGGACCGGCGCTTTACCTCCCTTCCTTCCATATTGCACGTCATAATTTCTCCAGTGAAATGGGAGAGTCTAGTTCTTGCCTCTTACTCTCTCTGATGGAGGGGAGCTCTATGTTCCTGAGGAAATTATCCTGGTCTGCCCTCTCGAAGCTTCAATGTGTACAATTCAGAGTAAAATTTTGAAAATGTCATTTATCTCTTGTTGATCATATGTAATTTCTTCCCTGCCCCCATCCATCCCAAGGATGGTCTTCTCAGCTTTTTTCCCTTTTACCAGGCCCGCCAGCCACTTTCTTGCCTCATCCCCATCGAAATAAGTGCCTGATTAGTAAGTAGAAGGCTCCTCTCTATATTGCAGTTTGTGAATTGATTTAATTTGCCTTTTAGGATTTTAAGTTCCCGCAGTTTCTGGGGACACCCCGCCACCATCAATTCTCCCTCTAGCATTTGTATTTGGCTCTCCAGGGCTGTCTCCTCACTTGAAAGTTTTTTCTTTATGTGGGCGGAGTAGGAAATTGTCTCTCCTCGGATGAACGACTTTAAGGTGTCCCAGGTATTATTAATGCTGGTGTGTTCTGGGTTATTGTGGGCTGAAAAATCTCCAATACTCCCTTTGATCTGATCTACATATTTCTTGTCCAGTAACAGGGCAGGGTCCATTCTCCAACTGGACCTCGGGTGGTCACTCCTGGGAAGAACAACAGGACTCTTAAGGGGGCATGGTCCAAGGTAATTATAGGACCATACCTGGCATCTTCTATGTGCCCTGCTGAGGCTGATGGTATAAACATAAGATCTAATCTTGTGTAAATGTTGTGTGCATGGGTAAAAAAAGAGTACTCTCTTGTGAAGGGGTTGTGATGCCTCCATGCCTCCACCAGGGCTCTGCCTTCCATCAGGTTCCGTAGTGCTGCAACACTACAAGGAGGTGGTCTATTCTTATGCCCTGAATGGTCCAGATGGGGGTCCCAGTATGTATTAAAGTCTCCTCCCGAAATCAGATTATCCGGGTATAGGGCCAAAGAAACTCCCAGGTGTGTGAAGAAATCAGGAGAGTCGAAGTTTGGGTCATACACCGAAACCAAGGTGCATCTGGTGCCTCCACACTCCACTTCTGCAATTACATATTGGCCCTGGGGGTCCAACTGGGTCAACAGGACCTTATGTGGGAGCCCTGGTCTGATCCATTTCGCCACCTCACAAGTCTTTGAAGTAAATGGAGCAGAGACAAGGGTACCCCCCCGGAAGCCATCAGTTTCAATTCCTCCTCCCCCGTAGAGTGAATCTCTTGCAAGAAGACTATGTCCCCTCTCAGTTTCTTGATCTGGGACCAAACCCTCTTCCTCTTAATAACTGTCCTAAGACGATTACCATTCCATGTTATAAAAATCAACTTATCCATAGATTTTTGCATAGAGCATTACAGTGCTTCCTCAGCTTGTAATAAGAACCACTCCTGTGCAAGGATACATAAGCTCTAAACAGATTTTTCCGAACAGTTTTTACATATCTAAGAAACTTCAACTTGAACCATGCCCTCTGCCTCCCCCTACTAACCCCCCCTTTCCCTAAACCCCGAAACAGTAAATACCCTTACCCCCACCCCATACAAGACCTTCCATCCCCGATAAAGAATATATTCAAAAAGTATGTGACTTGTCCAAACCAGATCCCTCCCCCAATCACCATATTTGAAAACAAAGAGTAACAGTTAACAGCAAACCCCATACCCACCCCCCTTGTGTTGAACCATATAGCTCAATCTTCCTCTACTTTTTGTAGATCGAGTGGACTTCCTGTCTTAATAACCCGTTATTACCCTCATCTGATTGTCTACCCCATCCATGTAACATCATACATCCCCCCATTGTAAGAGGGGGAAGAGCACCCCCCCGCTGGGAGCCGGGTCAGAGGATGAGCCCAAACCCACCATCACGGATTCAACTTTCAGCGAACTCTCTTCCGGTCCACCTCCCAAGACCTCCCTGAGGACTTAGTTTCGCCCCCGGACTGAACCAGCGAGGAAGTCGTCCTCCTAAATTATGCATACAACAGATTAAACATCATTGCTCAATTGCCCACATTAGTTATTGATCAAGAGAGGCCCCAGGTCTAGCAGGCCGCCATTGTGGATCCCTCCCACCCCACCCCCATTAACTTCCAGCATTTAAGAGTTACCCCTCCAATGATACCACTTGAAGTCGTGAACAGTCTCTTTACACATGGCTAAAATGTCCCAGAACTACAATTTGCCACGTTGTGAAAATTAAGAAAGTCAAAGGCTTGTCAAATGAATGCCCCCGGTGTAACATAGGCAACAGCCTGTGCATATGCACTTAACTTTTTACCTCCATAGCTCTAGGCCTAGGGAAGCTCTCTGGCTTTACATCACCCGATAACAGGATTCCTTTCCAGCATCAGCAGGGACCTTTACTCCAGAAGAGAGCTAGCGCTGTGATTCAGAGTAGGAGAGAGCAGGGAAGGGAGTTTCTCCTGAATCAGCTCTTATAGGCCACCTCCCGGGTGTTGCAGTTCAGAGGATACCACGCCCCCCCCCCCAAGCCCGAGAGTCTAAGAGACAGTACCTTATGGAGGTTAAAAATTCATCAGTCCAGACCTCTGGTCAGTTATTTTGCTGCTGTCTTCGGTTCCTTTCCATCTCCAGCACAAACTCCATTGCCGACTCGGGATTAGAGAAAGATTTTTGGTTGCCTACCTGGGGTTTGATTACCAAGCTTGCTGGATAGACTAGAGGAAATGGGCAATCCATGTCATGAAGCTTTTTCTTAACTTCTGCGAAGGCTCTGCGTGGTTTTGCAGATGCCAGGAATAGTCTGGGAATACGCTCACCCGCGACTGCTGCACCACGATTCGGCCTTTCCTCCTCACGTATAAAAGACACTCTGGTGATCCGTAACTGGAGAAATTTAACAATTATATGTCTGGGCCTCTGTTCTGATGGTGGTCTGGCTCCAGGAGATCTGTAAGCGTGTTGGATTTTGAGGGTCACCTCTTGAGGGCTCTTTAGTGACTGTCTTAGCCATTTCTGAATATAAGTGGGGCAATCTCGGCCCTCCTGGCCCTCCGGCAGCCCCACTATCCTCACATTGCAGCGAGGCTCCCTGTTTTCATGGTCATCTATATTTTGTTTGAGCAGTTCTATTTCTCTTAAGGCTCCTTGTAGATCTGAATTTGAGCGCTGCGATTGATATTTTTGTATGCCCAATCTAGCCTCCAGGTCTCCCAGCCTTGTTTCGTGGGCATCTGCCATCTCCGAGACGGTATTAACGGTTTGTTGCAGGTGACATTATTGAAGCCTGCCTCCATTCTCGTCCCCAGATCGTATTTAAGCTTCTTAATCAGGCGTTCAGTGGCTTGATATCCCTCTGCCATCCCCAGGGGGATTTGTCGGGTCCATGCCTGGGGGGTAGCACTGCTGGGGAATCCGTTAGGTGCGACTGATGGCTCAGGCTCCCCTTGGCAGGAGCGTCTCCCGAGGCAGACTGCGGTAGGCCCTTGGTAGAGTTCGGGCTCAGGCGTTTGACAGGACAATTTCTCCCCTTTTTTTTATTTTGCAGGTTTAGCCGTCGCTGGCATCTGGAGATATCTGTGGCTTAAAATTATAAGAGACTGTTCTAACTCGATGCCGGATGGTGGAGAAATGTGATTGATGGTCACGGAACTCGCAGATTATGCTGCCATCTTGCTCCTTCACAAGGCCATGCCTCCTAAATGTTACCTTGATGAACATATAATTGGCTGAGGGGGTGGTGGAAGAAATCAGGGAGGCATAAACTGCCCCCCTTCCCACAGACTGAAGCAGAGAGAAGGGAGGACTTGTGGAGAGGTAAATCCTTCAGAATGCAAAATGAAGAAGGCAGTATGGTTGGAATGAAAGGGAGTGGAAACACATGCTGTAAAAAGAGAAGGGAAGAGGAGGCAGGGCAAAAAGGACACGAGGAGCAGGCAGAGTGGTAACAAAATGTTGACAGCCATGTGTTGCAAATGCAAGAAGTCTAGGAAATAAACTTGTGGACTTAGAGGCCACCAGGGTAGAGGCATGGCCATTACTGAGCCGTGGTGGACAGGAAACCACAGCTGGGACATGGCCATACCAGGCTGTACCCAGTTCAGGAAAGACAGAGTGGGAAGGAAAGGAGGAGGGGTGGTGCTGTATGTAAGGGATGATATTAACGCGATGGAGACACAGGGAATCAAGGGGGGAATGGAGGAGCTGGAGGGACAGTGAGTCACCCTGGGACAGGAAATGGAGCCACTATTCACACTGGTATGATCTGCAGTCCTCCAGTGGCAGAAAAAAAGTGCTGCTAGTGGGTGACTTCAGTATGCTGAACGTAGATTGCAGCCTCACAATCACAGCTTCATGTAGAAGCAGGGATGTCCTGAACTCCCCGCAGGGGGTATTTCTCAGGCAACTAGTCAGGAACCCACTTGTGATGGGGCAATACTGGACCTGGTGCTCACAAACAAGGACAGTACTGCAGATGTCAAGGTGGGGGCACCTGGGAACCAGCGATCATCATACAGTGTGGTTAAGCAACTAGACTTCTGGAGGGCAGATTTAAAAGAAAACGGCAGATGCACCAGAGACAACTGGGGATGACCTGGGTGGGGTGGAGGAAAAGTGGGGTAAGCTAAGGGAAGGCATAGTGAAGGTAACAAATCTATGCACAAAGGAAGTGAGCAAAAACAAGGGGAAAAAAGACATCTATTGTTCTCCAAGGAAGTGGCTGAAAAGGTAAAGACTGAAAGGGTAGCATACAGAAGGTATAGAGAAGAAACATACTCAGCTGCACGCTCAAACAGCAAAAAAATCCAGCGCTAGGATACTTTTAAAAATCATCTGGTTTATTAAAATAAGGTAAATGAGAAGCACCCCCCACAAGAGAATTTCACGTCACTCAGATGCTTGATTTATCAAGACATCATAACCAAGCTGCCTGCTTGTGGCAGCTTGGTTATGATGTGTTGATAAAGCATCTGAGTGATGTGAAACGTTGACGTCCTCTCGTAGGGGGGTGCTACTCGTTTACCTTATCTTAATAAACCAGATGTTTTTTGAAAGTATCCTAGCCGTCCGGCCCGGTAGCTCTGAGGGTTGAGGCGCTGGACGCCACATCTCGCGCCATGCCAGCAACCCGGGTTCAGGAACGAGCCCAGGAAGCTGGGGGTCAGTGGGGAGGGAAGAGATCGAGCGTCCGCAGGGCTGCTCTCTCTTCCCAGGGGTGGGACGGGGATACGACCGCGTGAAGAACGACCTCTGGTGGCGGCCGGAGATAGCCCAAAGCAGCGTTGTGGCGTATGCCTGGGGGTGGAGCTGCGGCAGCACGTTGCCATGACAGCCGGGCTCCACAGGGGATCTCTCGCATAAAAAAAGGAAAAGAAAACCTCATCGCTGATAGGCGAAGGTGCCTCCCACCACAGACCACACTCCTGTACATGGTCTCTGAGCTCAGGCTGTTTCCTCCCCCCCCGGCCCGGTGACTCAACACTAAGAGAAAGAGCGCCCTGGGTGGGGGTGGCCCTTCCCCAGAGGGTATACCCGGGGATGTCCAGAGTCGGAGAGGAGCCTGTGGAACACCGAGACACGTTGGGAGGTAGAGAGACTGGGGATCAGGAGGTCGCTGGAGAGAGTTCAGAGGTAAGGGGTGATAAAAAGAGTTTGTTTAAAAAAAAAAAAAGTATCCTAGCTGCTGGATTTTTGGGCTGTTTGAGCATGCAGCTGAGTATGTTTCTTTGTAGTGCTGATTTTCTCTCTGGCTCCGCCGCGGGTTCACTGAGCCACTCAGTTTGTTCTGTTTGTATCCAAAAGGTATAAAGAGACACAGAGGGAAGAGGACATGGAGGTGTATCAAAAGAAGCAGAGAGAGGCAGTGAAAGTGGTGAGGAGTGCAAAGGTGCAATCGCCCAAGGGGTAAGAAAAGGGGACAAGACATTTTTTTTAGGTACATAAGTGAAAAGAGGACGGCTGGGGGGGGGAATTTTAGGTTAAGAAGGGCAGGGAGGTACAGGAAAAAGCAGATATCCTGAACAAATAACTTTTGTTCTGTCTTCACAGAGAAAGGGGAAGGGAATGGGCCACATAAAAGCAACAGGGGCACTGGGGGGTGATAGACACAAGTCCCTTTACAGAGGAGAGAGTCCTAAATGGACTTGCAAATCTGAAAGTGGAGAAAGCTGTAGGGCCATACGGGGTACACCCAAGGGTACTGAGGGAGCTCAAGGAGGTAGGTACTGGCTGCACCTCTGACAGTCATTTGTAACAACTTACTGGAAGCAGAAGTGGTTCCAGAGGACTGGAGGAGCACAGATATAGTCCTGCTTCACAGAAGCAGTAGCAAGGAGGAGGATGGAAACCAGAGGCCAGTCAGCCTCACATTGTTGGTAGGGAAGCTAATGGAGTCACTTCTGTAGGAAAGGATTTTGGATTATCTTGAATCCAGTGGGTTTTCTTTGACAGGGTGACTAGGGAAATAGATCTAGGTGGGGTAGTAAACACGGCCTACTTTGATTTCAGTAAGGCTGTTTACATCATTCCACATAGGAGGCTCATAAGGAAACGGGGCAGCTTCCAGGTGGGTTTAAGGTGGTAAATTGGCTAACAAATTGGTTAAGGGATAGACGACAGAGGGTGGTGGTAAACGGAGTTCACTCTGAGGAAGGGAGGGTGACCAGCGGGGTGCCATGGGCTCAATCCTGGGACCAGTTCTCTTAAATGTCTTTATAAATGAGATTGCAGATGAGCTGGAAGGGAAGGTCTTCCTTTCTGTGGATGACACCAAAATCTGCAGTAGGGTGGACACTCCAGAGGGAGTGGAAAGAATGTGTAGAGACTTGAGAAAACTCAAGGAGTGATCAAGAGCACGGCAGCTGGGTTTCAGTGTGGAAAAGTGCAAAATCATGCACTTAGGGCACAGAAACCTAGAGGCAGAGTACAGTATGGGAGACGAGGTACTGACTGTTACCAAAGAGGAACGGGACCTGGAGGTAATTGTATCTGATCCCTAGGTGACGAGGCAGTGCAGTAAGGCAGAAGGCAGTTGGTAGGGCCAGTGGATGTTGGGGTGCATAGGGAGGAGTATCACTGGCAGAAGGAAGGAGGTGGTGTTGTCACTGTATAGATTGCTGGTGAGGCCCCACCTGGAGAGAGTTCTGGAGATCACATCTCAGGAAGGACATAGAGAAGAGATATTCAAGAGGAGGGCAACTAAAATGGGAGGCAGTATAGCGCAGTGGTTTAAGGCTCTGAGCTGCAAATCTGGAGACCTGAGTTTGAATCCCACAGCCCCCACTGGCATACTGTGTGACCCTGAGCAAGTCACTTAACTTTCTTATGCTCCTCGGTTGCACCTGTAAACAAGCTTTCAGCTTAGTGTATCTCTCCTGGTAAAAAATAAAAGTGGTGCAGGGTATGCATCAAAAGTCCTATGAGGAGAGACTGAAGGACCTCAGTATTTATACCTTGGAAGAAAAAAAGAGTGACGTGGGTTATGACTGAGACCTATAAATACCTCTTTGGGGGGGGGGGGGATAAGGTACAGAAGGGAAGTATTTTTCAGAGGAAAAGAATGAAATGGAGCTGGAAGGTGGTAAATTCAAGAGAGATGTGAGGAAGTACTTCACTGAAAGAATGGTGGATGCCTGGAACAGTCTTCCAGTGGAGGTGATGGGGGCGAAAACAGTGGTGAGCTTCAAGCATGCATAGGATGGGCACAAATGAGTCTTGGTGGGAAGCGGGGGAGGGGGCAGAGATCAAGTAGGGTCTGCAGTGACAGTATAGGTAGAGGAAAAAATGGGCAGACTAGGTGGGCCAAGTGGTCCTTACAGGTTGTCAAATTCTGTGTTTCTATGTTTCACCAAAATCCAAATAATATTAACAGTGCAAACAGTACATTAATACAAAAAGAAAACAAAGGCACATTACAAAAGAAAATAGAAAGCACCACCTGAAAGGAGGTAGAAAGCAAACTAGTCTGTAACTTGTGCTTAAGATTCCAGGAAGGCCTGGTTAAACAGCTGTATTTCAGACCGGCCATAAAACAAGTTCATTGAGGGAGCAGTCTGGATGTCTGATGGGAGCATGTTCCAAAGTCTTGGCGCAACGACAGGGAACGCTCTGTTGCCTGCTAAATTCAAGGGCGAAAAAAATCATACCTCTTAACTGTCTCCCCATTAGGAGGGATGTCCCTCATTTTACCACTTAGAACCCCTCTAAGGGTATGTGAGGTGTAACCCCTAGGTGGCACTATCCCAAGGGCTACTACCCCTGCCTGATTTGCCCCCAACAGGTTGAGGGGCCTGGATCCGATGGCGGGTGCCTCCACCCAGAGGTCGGGGTTAAGACAGTCTAATATGACTTGGTCACAGCCCTCTGGGTCACTGCAACCCCCCTTTCTTCCCACTAGTGGCCCACACAAATCAATCACAGTACCCTTGCAATATACACTTACCCCCAGGACTGGTTCGGTCAGCTGGACTCTGGGGACCCCTGTAAAACAAGATGATACAGTGCAAAAACCACAGTACAATACTGTAACATAAGCGAATACCTCAGGCAGTGTAACTCTGCTGAAACAAACAGATCTGATTTATTTAGGGGGGAATAACAAGGACTGGGGGAAATCAGGTTAATTAGTTTACCACTCTAATATATATATATATATATATATATATATCTATACTAGGGCACTGTGCACAGGTCTAACCTATAAGTCACTGTCTCTGGTACCCAGGCAATAGAAGGCTAGCCTATTTGGTGCAGCTGGTTGGGGCCCTGTGATGAAAAAACACTTGCACAATACCCAATTGTAATCCGGAGCTGGATGGCTCAGTTCATGAAGAAATAAAACACAACAATTAGATAACACACTTGCAATTCGATAAACAGATGGCAGGGAGCTACCCTGCTTTGTACTCACAAACTCAATGCTGGGAACTGGATGGCAGGCAGATTGTCCTGGACTGCCAGGAGGAGCAGACCATGTGGGCAAGGTCCTTGTGACTGGACCCCACTGCAGTTTGGAGCAAATGGATGTAGTCTGGATTAAGCTGGGGTTTACTTCCAGCTTCATGCACTCAATTCACTGTACAGGGGATTTGAAACGTGATTCCCCACAAGCACTACACACATTTATATATAAAAGGAAAGTACTATACCAGGCAGGCTGCTTCTCTATCCCGATCGCAATTACTGCACAATACTCGGGAGAACACACAGCAGGTTCAGTTCCTGACAGACCGAGCGCGATTTAGCAATTTCTCCAGTCTTCTACAGGGTGAGCCTGGTTTCTACTCTTCAGATCTCCTCTATTCTCTTCACAGGTCGGATTCAGTCCGAACAAGCGCTTGCACAAGCTGCAGACCGAAACTTGGGGCCTTACATGCATTTCCCGTGCTGAACTGCACACCGAAGAAGCACACGGTTCCTTGACTCTTCACTGCCAAAGCTAAACTGAAACTCCAGCAGACAAGACCGGGCACTTCCTTTGAATTCCTTGCAGTTCTTGGCTAGTTTAGCTGTCACTCACAATAAACTCCCCCTGTTGGTGGAAAAAAGGTGCCGAAGTCAAAACTACATTTCCCAGAGTAACTGCCATTACAATCCCCTTACAGCAGGCTCCAGAGGAGAGTCCAAGTTCTGATTCGCCCCAAAGCAGGCTCAATTTTAAAGGATCCCCACCATGACTGGTCCAATTCAGCAGTTCAGAACCAACATGAGGAAGCTTGCTCTGCACTGTCCTTGCTACAAGAAAGCAGGTTAAATCAAACTGCATTTTCATTATTACTCTAACAGGTTACAAGCAAACAATTACATCTTTGAAGAGTGCTCCTTCTGCCCACTTAGCGATAGCAGAAACGGAGCGATTTGGCAGTAGCTCGAGCGGGACTCAAGCAGGAAAACACACAGTCCCCCCATACAAACTAATTATGTCTGCAAGCAGACAGCTCTTAAAGAGACAGTACCAGAGGCTCTAAAAGCACTCACAGATAAATGGCTTAAACACCAAACACCATTCAGGCTTGGAGCATTTAAGCAAGCTCCTGGAAGATTTTTGGGAATCCCCATTTGCAAGGGGGTTACAGAGGTAAAATGAGGAACGTCCCTTTAAACTATTGGACAGTTGACAGGTACAGACAGAGGGGTCCTGAATGTTAAAATGAGGTATGCTTCTCCTGATCTAGAACATTTGAGAGGTATGGACAAAGGACATGAGTGGTAATATGAGTGACATCCATCCTAACGTGGGACAGCTGAGAGGAATGGACAGAGAGATTCCGAATGGTCCCACATGGAGAGCATCCTTCTGTACCACATGGAGAGCATGCTTCTGCCCCACATGGAGAACATGCTGTCCCACATGGAGAGGATACTGTCCCATGTGGGGAGGCTGCTGTCCCACGTGGAGAAGATGATGTCTCATATTCTCCACTTAAGAGTTTTCTCATTGAGCTTTTTCTCCTTTACATGCCAGTCCTCCCAGTCTTGAGGCCTTTTATGTTGGTTGGCAACATCCCAACCCTGACCACTGCTACCTGTCATGCTGTGACCCTGCAGGGTCAATGCAGCCAGGGGTCCGAGAATACTGACAGCCATCATTGAGAGAGCTGTTTGGTTTTTACATCCAGTTTTGTCTTGCAGCCACTCACTTTCCGACTCAGCACCTTGCTACAGCCTGCTGTTGGCTGTTTGAACTCCAGTCTCTTGTGCATCATCCACAGGGGTCAGTGTTGCCCTAGATGCGGGGTGCCTCCCTCTCTGGTTGAGGGCACGATTCCACTGGCAGCACTCTTCAACCATTGCCAGCATCTCCGGCCCATTCCCAAACCTGTGTTGCTGATGTAACCTTGCAGTGCACTACCACTGGACCATTGGGCGGCTGAACTGCAGTAGGATTTTTTTTTTTTTTTTTTATATGGCCACCCTGATGGTCCAGGAGCAGTGCATTGCACTGCCATGCAGGCAGCCCTAGTTCATGAATAAGCTCAGGTTGCTGCGTTAGAAGGCAAGCCAGGCTGAGGTACCTGATGCCTGGCAGTGTGCCTCAGTCGGGGAAGGTTGGTAGCAGGTTCCAGTGCCACAGCTACCAGGATAGGACAGATCAAGTAGCCAGATGGCCATTGGCCACAAAAAAATTGGTTTGGCTACCAGGCTATCAAAGTAACCGGCCATCTGACTGCTTGTGCACAATGTGATTTCTGAGCCCTTAAAAAGGATAGTCATTAAAAATATTGATTTGGCTATCAGATTTTGAAGCTTGTAGCGAAACTGACCGCCAGCTCAGACATTGATTTGTTCCATCCTGACTAGGGTGTTGTGTACAAGTGAGGTGCTAGTCATTGCTCATGCCATGGGGAGGAGGGAGGGCTTCAGGATAACAACTGGGTAAGTGGAAAAAAAACCTCAGCCTTCCACATGATGGCAGAAATCCCCGAACAGGGTATATCCCTGGTTACAGGGTTTATCCTTGGGGCAACACAGGGGGAACAGGCAGAAAAAGCTTGATTTAAAAACAAAAACAACAAAATGAACCCCAAAAAAAATATTTTAATATATTGTTTATACACCATCACCAGCGCATCCCACCTCTGCTCAGCTCAGCTCCCCCAGCATTGTACTTCCTTCTCTGGCGCTTGGTCACCTCCAGGCAGTCACCAGTGTAGCTCCAGCATTTGAGGTGGGCTCTGTCCAGGGGTTGCTTCATCCCGTGGCCCCTTTTTGGTCCATCCTATATGAGAGGTGGCATAGCCAGTAGGGTGGAGAAGGCCTGAAGGGCACCAGCTTCATGCTATCAGCTCCTGGGGCTTTCCTTCTTAGTTGCTCCTGGTGTGCAAGGCATCACAGAACATGCACACCTATAAAACATGCTCATACTCTGCAGCTGGGGTCCTCCCACCCTGTGCCACTCCAACTGCACTGTCATCTGTGGTCACATAGGTTGAGGTATTGCAGCGGAGCATGCAACCCTGCATCTCCTCCCAGTAAGTGAGTGTCACAGGATGTTCGATTTCTCCTCCCCCGACCAGTCCTAGACACCCTGGGCTCATTCCCAAATCCTGATTGCCGACGTCGCAAGCAGTAGCCCTATGCCTGTGCTGATGGGCTGGCCTACATAAAGATTTTAAAGTAAACATTCTTAGTAATGTGTTGCTCAGCCAACAGCAAACTTTGTCAACATGGAGGCACAAAATTCCACAGTGTTCTAAACTTCTAACTGTGAGTATTATCGCATGGGAGGAATTTTGTGGAAGCTGTTGTGTGATCATTTAAAAGGCTGAAACCGTGGCCGACTCCATGGCACCAAGAGGTTGGGTACCTGTTCACAGGCTGGCAACATGGTTGGCGACTTGAGCCTGGGATGATGGGAGTGGAGGCCACCAGGGAGGGTGAAGGAACATCTGCATGGACACTGCCCTTCAGGGGAGGGTTCTGTGGCACATCGAATGGTGGGTGACACCTAGAGAGGATCAGAGTATGTCTGACCATGTGCTGACTGGCTCAGCCTCATAGGGTGTTGATGTGGTGTGTGCAGCTGAGGTATGGAGAGGGGCACAGAAAAGCAGAAAAATGCCTGTTCAATGTGCTGGATGACAGCTTTTGCAAGTTCCTGCCCATACCATCATGCCCCTCTTTGCCTTGGTCCCCCAACCCCCAGCCATCTATTCCGAAGTTCATGGTGCTTCTCCCCTTACTGCAGAGGCCTTGCATCAGGGCAAGGAGGGAACCTCCTCGGCAGGGTAAACCGGAAGCCTGAGGACAGATGAACACAACTGGGGAGCCTGGAGGTGGGAGTCCAGTGGCAAGATGTGAAAACCAAATATCTGGATTTTAGACTGGAACAGTTTGCCTCAGCTACTGGGAGTTGCTTTGACAAGGCACTGAACCGTTTCATTCAGCCTGAACCTGTGGGACCAGATTCCTGAAATGCCTATTTGTTTAACCTTTGCCTTATGATGACTATTATTAATTGTTTTCTAACTTACTGTTTTTTAACTTATTCCCCCGCTTCCCCCAACCTGGACGTCCTTCAGCCACTCTCCATTGCCACTTCCCACCCATGCGAAGCCCTCCTACCTGACATTCTGGCACTCCAGACTACCCAAGACATGCGGAGGTTGGACCTTTCTGGATTAACCCCTCCCAAGTGGGTCTACCTTTAGCAGACTGCCCACGTGTCCCGGTCGGCCTTGGTGGAGGTGAAGCTAGAAAGCTCCAGGAGCAGGTAGGCAGGGTTCAATATGGACATGGGAGTGGGTGGTGCATTACCTCAGTGGCTGATGGTGGCATTTCAGCTTCACATTGCGCCTGGAGGAGTGGATATGCAGTGACGTCCTGATGCAGCTGTTCGTACATCCAGGTAGGATATATCGACGTCCGCCACTCCTCCACCCTAATCTTACGGTCCCAAGGCTCCCTGTCCCCTAGTGTCATCTAGGGGTCAGGTGTTTGCTGGGCACCATAGTCTTCCCTCATTGGAGGAGGAGGAGAGCAATCCAGCAAAATTACTCTGTCCACCCCCCCCCCCCGGCCAGCCCTCTGACACACCAGGCTTGTTTCTGAACCCTGGTCATTAGCATTGCAGGCGCTAGCTGTGCCACTGCGCAGGCAGGCGGGCTCTCCTGAATGGACTTTGAGATTTGCTTTTGTGGGGAAGGACGATTTATATGTTTAAGCTTCTGTCTGTGAGAGCTGATTAGGTGGATCACATTTTCAGGGACAGCACCCAAACTGAGGTAATGAAATGGTTAATGAAAGGTGATGGCTGGCAGTGTGGCCTACAGGTTAGACTAACAAGCTGTGAATGAGCTTGATACATCCAGCAGACGAGCCTCCACTTGCATATTGTGTGACTTTGAGCAAGTCACATAACCATGCCAGCGCTCGCAGGTCGCCCGTAAAAACAGGCACTTGTGCCTAGTGGACCTTACCCAATTACCAAAGAATTAAGAAAAAAGAAAGGGTTGGCAGGTGCATACGTCTCATTCGTCCCACATTAGGAGGGACTGCTGTCATTACATCCCTCAGATTAGCTCCATCCCACAACAGTCTTACATTAGGAGGGACACCCCCATTTCACCCCTCAGAATTGCTCGATTCCACAGCTGTCCCATATTAGCAGGGACTTCCTTCATTTCACTCCTTAGAAATGCTCTGTCCCCAGCTGCTTCACATTAGAAGGGACATCCCTCTTTTCATCGTTCAGAATTGCTCCATCCCACAGCTGTGAAACATTCAGAGGGACTTCCCACAACTGTCTCACATTATGAGGGACAGCCGTCATTTCACCCCTCAGAGTTGTTCTATCTCATGGCTGTCTTCTATTAGAAGGGACTTCCTCTATTTCACCCCTCAGATTTGCTCCATCCCACATGGAACCGGTGCTGCCTAAAGTTGCTGTAAAGTCAACTTCAAAGCCAAAATTCTTATTATACAATGGGCTAAATCCAAGTGTCCAATCCCTGCAACCTGATTGGTTGGCTGGCACATTTTCGCCATGATAAATTGGCCACTGTACCCACAGGAAAAGATGCCAGCCAACACCCCCCCCCGTGCCAATTTAAAGATATCCTTACGAGTACTGCACTTCAAAGCAAGCTGCCGCCATTTTTTTCCTCGTACACCGGTAGGACAGTAAATCCGTTAAATTCAAAAAATTAATATCTTGTTTGACTTATATGATGAGTCTGAATGAGAAATAATATTTACTCAGCAAAATTAACCCACGGACAATATTTTCATACCTCAAACAGTACCACAACACTTCTCCTACAGTAGCCGCCAGTTCAGAAACCACAAGCAGCCTACAGACAGCGCACCTTTTTCCAGACCACTCCATATAGTGAGGACTGTTTTATCCAGCATAACAGTACTTCCCTCTAAATAACCATTTTTTTCTGAAAAAATAAAGAAAAAAATGCAAAACTAAATAAAAAATCTATCTAAAACCATTCCATAATAGCAAGATACCCTTCCAGGGTGTGGATATACTGGTGGAGTTACCACGCCTAGTGTGGTTAAGTCACTCGGCTGCGCCTCATGACCGAACCACACCAGCCGTGGTAAATCCACCAGTATACCCACACCCTAGAGGGGTATATTGCTTAAATATTGCACAGTATCCATGATGCTAAATCAAAATTAAACCTTGCACAGATAAAGGTAGTAGTTTTTGTAGTGTTCTGAGCTTGTTTCTCCTTGTTTGATGATTTTTTTTCCCCTCTCATTTTGAGGCCCTGTGTCCCTCATTTTCGGGGATTGAGAGGTACGTATATATGCAGATCTGGGTGTATGCCAGGAGTTAATTTGCTCTGCATACATATCTGAAGCAGAGTCCCTGTTTACTGGACACACATCTAGTCATGCCCTTCTTATCCCACCAGGGGGCAGTGTTGCTTCTTGGCTTTGCTGCAGCAGAGCCGTCTGTTCTCTGGTGCACAGGGCTGCATGCATGGCCACCAGCATTCACAGTCGAAGAGCGTGAGAAGGCCGGTGGCAGAGCTCATCCAAGACAGATTAAAGCCACAGCAGAGATGTCAGACACGAAATTGCTGTTTCACTGCCGAACGCCTCTGGAATCTTAAAGAGACAGAATCCTCTGTGAATTGCAGTTGTGTTTTTTTTTTGTCAATGAGTTTGCATGTCATTGTGTGCGTGAATGGCGCCACAGTTTTAACCATTTCACTGCTGACATTCACAGCTGTGGACGGGAATTTGTTTCTTTAACACTGCGGCTGTCAGCAGTGTTTTCTCCTTGGTATCTGATCCATGATCAGAATCTTCTAGAAATATGCCGTTAAAACAGTCATTGCTTCCCCACAGTAGTAAATAGTCTTGTAATTCTGACACTGTGCTAGAAATGCTTAATTTAAAAAGAAAAATGAAAAGGTACACACACCAGTTTTGCAACCTTAAATTGGTTTATGAAATGTTTTGCAGTGGCCACTACTGCACCAGTACAACCATCTTGATTATTCCCAGTTGCAGTATATGCAGAGAAAGAAAGAGAGAGAGAGACTTTGGCAACCTCAGGCTGCCACGTCAGCCTGATAGCTCAGTGGATGAGTGCCGGGCGGTGTTCCAGGGACCTGGGTTCAATTCCTAGTTAGGTCACATTATCTTTCTCATTACACTTCATGTTTTGAGTAAAAAGCCAGTCTCTGTTAGTCATTAGAAGGTAACATATTACCAATATAAACCTTAATAGAGCACCATAACTTGTGTGAGAGTATACATTATGTATAATCTACATTATTGATCAAGACTTGAAGTGTAAATAGCTTGTAAATTGTGCCCCATTTTAGCCCGAAGCTATGCCCTTGGTCTAGCATTAAATGGGCCATTCTTTCAAGTCTTAGTATTTCTAAGCACTCATTTTTCCACTCCTGTAGAGAAGGAGGTTTATCATCAATCCACTTACAAATAAGCACATTTTTATCCGAGGCTGAGATAAGGGCAATCGTGTACCTCTGTTCCTTAACCCATTGTTCTTTCTCTTTCACTTTCTTCTCTTATTTCTCTAGTTTATGTGCTTATCTAGGCCTTCTTTCTTCTACAATATAGGACTAAAGGGGATAATTGCAATGTGAGTGTCAACCTTTAGTGGCATTTAGTAACTTTCAATAGACAGTAAGGAATGGGAAATGTTCTGAATGCTGTTTTATTAGATGTTTTATCTCTTGTTTTATGTCACAGAAGTTAACTTTTTTTTTATTTACACTTTCTGCTCCTTCTCATCCCCGGTGGCCTTCCTCTGACTGACCCCCCTTCTCCAGCCCTGTCACCCTGGCTCCCCTGGGACTTACCCTTGCTCGTGTCCTCTCACAGAGTTGTGGGTGTCTCTGGCCACCAGGTTCAGGGCCTGTGAAGGGTCAGTCATCACTTCGCCACTGTGGGGGGGGGGGTTCCCTCAGTCTTTTTTCCCCTGGGCCAACAAACGTGCAATGGGCAGAGTGACTGAGCTCTGCTTCCGCAGAGATGGCCTAACACACTGGATGTGGGGCCCCCTCCCAACGTGATGGCATGCATGCGCTGACATCCAGCTACTGCTGGGTGTCAGGTAAACAGCACGCCATACCGTCCCCCCTCCCAGAGGAAGGAGAGCTGTGTATGAACACTCAGTCCTTCCTCTCCCCGCCAGCCCCCGAGCAACCTGAGTCGACCCTGGGTCGGCGGCGTGGCTGCAGGGAGGCATGGATGCCTCAACCCGTCATGCCACTGGGCCGGCAGAAGTTTACATTTTTATGGTAATGTTGTCTGATATATTGATGATACTATTTAATGTTTATTTAAAAAGTGATGTATCTTTGTTTATGAATTATTACAATAAACAATTTATATTGACAAAAAAATTATACTTTGAGTTTTTAAATGCTCAGCAGTGCCTAATACTGACCAACAACTAATTTCCATTGTTATAGTTTGAACCTTGATGGCTTTATTTATTTGTAATTTTTGACCCGAGAGTTTCCAGGTGCATCCTGGGGATGGGTTACATGGACATAGGTATTTAATGGAGGAATGTTTGCCAGGGCACTGGGGAGACTTGCCTACTCTTACAATAAGTGTCATGGGATCTTTACCCTCTGCCTGGATAGCCACCAGAGATGGGCAGAAGGAACTTTGGTTTAATGCCTCATCTGCAGGATGCACCTCAGCAGTTCAGTAACCCTGCAGTTTCAGTATTGGGTATTCATTTATGTTCCTGTTATGGGACTAGAACCCACAACCTTTCTCTCTTCCGTCACTAGCTTCAAGTGTGCTACCTAGAGCCCCTTCCGGCCTTAAATTACCATGTTAAACATTTCATAAAAATTTGAAAGAAAAAATAATGTTTCATAAATATATTAAATGTGATTTTTTTTGGTCTTGTTGCTCTGGTATATGCTTGATTTATTGATTTATTTAGTTTTTGTTAACCAGGTAAGCGCCATAGCCAATACATGACTATTTTCAGGCACGACCCAGGAGATTACAATTGGGTAAAAATACATAGGGAATACATACAATTACAATACAAACATTTTACCAAATCAAGAATATCAATACACGATTTTCAGACTTAGTTGATAATAGGCAGGAAATACATCCGGGAAGAATACATGCATATAGCCAATAATGAAATCATCAGTGACGCAAGGATTTCACAAGTAGCGATCAAGCATATCAGAAAACATACATTTCGTGACTATACCACACTCTTTCTGTCAGACCACTGGGTTAAGGGCAGTTAGAAACTAGTACAAAACATACAATATAAGTACTTATAGTCTGAGCTAGAAGAGCTAGCCAGCGAGTAATATTCAGCAGCTGGGGATGAGTGGGAGAGGGAGTCAGATAGCAGGTTCACGGGGGTCTGTAGCGAGTACAGGAGACCTGGCTAAAGAGGAAGGAGCGAAGATTACTTTTAAACTGGGCATGATTAGGGGCTAGGCGAACCTGAAGAGGCAGGGAGTTCCAGAGCTTGGCTGCTGATTGAGAAAAGGCAAGGGTCCCTTTGTTTGATTTACATCTTGGTATTTTCAGCAATGCTTTATTAGGAGAATGGAGGCCATGGGAGGGGGCAGCAGAATTAATAGGGAGGCCAGCGAGACTGGGATGTTGGTTCTAATGACATTGTCGGTCAGTGATCCAAGAGCAAGCGTACAAGCTTCAGAGGGGGGCAGCCAGTTCAGATCCGCATAGAGCAGACAGTGGTGTTTGAACCAGGGAGAGGCCGAGGCATACCTACATATGCTGTTATAAGTGGTATCCCACTTTCTAAGGAGAGTTCCAGATGCATTTAGATAAGTGACTACCCCATAAGATAAAGACGGGAGTAAGATCCCTCGGGCTGTGGCTAATCTGGCAGGCTATGTTAGGATGTGGCAGGTTTTGTAGACTATACAAATTTTGGCATTAACTGATTTACAGGTATTCGTTATATGCTTGTCAAAGTTAAGGTTCTCATCAAGGAGTAACCCTAGATATTTGAAAGAGCGGACTTGATCAAGAATCATCCCACCCTGTCCTGTGACTTTAAAAAGATCCCAGTTTTTATTTAAATTAGATGCAGAGCCAAACAGCATAGTAAGGGTTTTATCAGCATTTAGGATCAGTTTGTGTTGGAAGAGCCATGACTGAGTAGACTTAAAAGCAGTAGTGAGGGCCAAGTTGATATGGTGTATATTTTTATCACTGCAGTATGAGACCAGGTCGTCCGTGTACAGGATAGCCGAGCAATCGGGGATATATGACAAGATACTATTAATAAAAGTAGAGAACAGAAAGGGACCTAGTATTGATCCCTGGGGAACACCTAGGTTAATTGTCATCGGGCTGGACACTGCAGAGTTGAATCTAACAGACTGAGTTCTATCACATAGATAGCTACTGAACCAGTCCACCACAGTTTGAGAGAATCCATGGGCTAAGAGTCTATCTAGAAGAAGAGAATGATCGACAAGTTCAAATGCCTTTGTAAGGTCAATAAAAACTGCCCCCATGAGGTTGCCGTTGTCCATAGCGATTAACGTATCATTTACAAAGTGGAGCAACGCCATAGTGGTGCTATGACCTTTGCAAAATCCATATTGGATAGGCGAGAGAAGGTTATACTTTGTCATGAATTCAGTGACCTGGACTGATACTAGCTTTTCCATTATTTTGCACAGAACTGGTAGTATAGCTATCGGGCGATAATTTATTTCTCTTTTATCACCTTTCTTATAGACTGGTATGATTTTAGCCATCTTCCAGATCTCCGGGACGAGACTATTGCTGAGAGAGCGGGTGAAGATCCTTGCTAATGGCTGGGCAATAAATGGTGCAGCCAGTTTAAGAAGTTTGGGTTCGATACCGTCCATGCCAACGCTAGTGTTGTGAGAAATAGTATTTAGCAGTCCCAGGATATCTGATTTGGATAACACCTTAAAGTAGAAAGGGGGGTGAAGTAGAGTAGGGTTCAATGGAATGGGTGGAGAAGGAGACAGACCCTGGAGGAAAACAGATGTAAGGCTGGACAGGTCAGAGAACTGCTTATTGAACGCTTCCGCAATAGTCACAGGGTTGTTACAGTGGACTCCATTTAAGATTATGTCATCCGCCAATTGAGCTTTCTTTGGGCCTAGGAAAGATATAACATGTGCCCAGAATTTCCTAGGGTCACGTGATGCTTCCAGCAGAAGACCCTTACAGCATGTACTTTTAGTAAGCCTGATCCGCTTTTTACAGTCACTTCTCTAAGTCCTGTTGGTGCGATAGTCAGCTGTAAGTCCAGAGTTCCTGAAACGTTTCCAGCTCTCGTCAGTGACACGCAATGCTGCCAGAAGATCTTTGTGCAACCATTTTGTGGGTGTCACCCACACCCGTCGGGTCACAAAGGCAGTATGTCTATTCTGGACTTCGCTAAATTTGTCCAGAAAGTAGTCGAGAGCTGCTTGTGCATCCTGGGACTGAGAAATATAAGACCAGTCAATAGTCGAGACTTCATACAGGAACTTCATCTGATCCAGATTAGCATAGTTTCTGAAGGTGATATAGTGTGGGGGCAGGGACTGGGAGCTAGAGTGTTGCCACACACAAAAAGTAGGGGACTGATCTAATATTGCATTCAGAAGAGTGCCTGTATCCACAACTCTATCAGCCCTATTTGTTAACACCCAGCCTAGCAGCGTGCTTGACATTGCTTCATTAGAGATCCTTGTTGGCTCAGTTATAACTTGATGCAGGTTAAAGCTATGGATAAGAGATAGAAGTGTGTCATGAGTTTGTCCAAGCCAGTTTAGATTCATGTCTCCTAGAATAAGCACTTTGTTTTGGTCTGCCAGTTTTAACGTATCCTCGATCAAGTTAGTGAAGACAGTCAAGCCTCCCTGTGGTGGGTTATGTGCAGCAACTATGTGTAAATTTTTAGCACCAAATCGGAGAAGTGCAGGAATGTTTTCACAGACGGAGGAATTTGGCTTGGCATTCTGTATGATATTTAGATGAGCTTTATGATACAGTGCAACTTCCCCACCTCGCTTTGGAGATTTTCTGTCATCCCTGAGAAGACTGTAGTTTGGCAAAGAGCTGCATGAATCAGGGTTAGAGGGTTTGAGCCACGTCTCAGACAAGCACAGGATGTCAGGGTTGTAGGTGGCGACCCACTCCTCCAGCTCAACAAAATTATGCATGAGACTCCTGATGTTTAGATGGGATATCCGGAGTCCAGAGTTTGTAGCCCAGGAGACATTATTGTATGGCAGGGGATGTAAGGGACCAGGGTTCAATTCCTCATCTCCTGCTAGCAGTAGAGCAAGCAGTATTAGATACCAGAGCTTGCGATGAATAAAAGGAGCACTCATTATGATTCTAGAGTGGAGTCTATAATCTATATCGGCAGCCACAAGATAGTTGATGAATTTGGGGATCATTAGAGGAGCAAGATTGGGGTAGACAGTAGGTCTGACCAGCATGTTCGAGAACTTGAATGTTTCATTCTGGTTTGTTTGCCCGATACTACTGAATGAGCATGTGGGCAGGGATATCCTAGTAAGAGAACAGAGTAGCAGACTGGTCACAAGAGAGACCAGAAAATTATTATTCTGTGTCTTTATGGTCATTATCAGTAATAGTAGCCAAAAATATATGAAGAATTCAATAATTGTAGCCAGCAAATATAAAGATAGCACAGCCAGCCTTTATGCAGAATCAGATAGCAAACTACAGGCTTGGAAAATGAGCACTAGAGATAAGCTGACGCCCCTAGTGTTTATATATATATATATATAAGAAGCAAATGATAAAGTGGGCAGATAGATTTCAGATGAAACTGACAAGCTGGCTGTATATAAGTAAATGCCAGATTGGGGGGGCAGGTGGGGTAGGTGGGTAGTAATTGCATAGAAGGTTTAGCTGTAGTGGTAATAAATTAGCACTGAGTCTCAGCTAAGCAGAAAACCTGCAGATTGCATGCAGCTGGCAAAATAAATCACAGCAATTACTTTTGAAGTTTACCACTGCAGCAGGTCGATGAATATAGTGCCCAAGAAATTACCATTAAGTTCTACTGTTTGTTCAGACAAAAAAGTAGCTGCAATCCAACGGGCGTGCAGGAAAAGGCGCTAAAGTGAAATTCAAAAAAATGTTCCCAGCTGTGCAGTAGTGCCGGCAACTGGCTGGGCTGACGGAATTACCTTGCCGAGTTCGTAGGTGGCGTTGGTCTCCTGCAAACAGGACCGCCAAGTGTGACCTAACTGGGGCTTGTCCAGCTCCGTGGAGGGTCTGAGTTGAGCCCGAGTGGCCGGGGAAGTCCTTGCTGAGTTCATAGGTGGCAGGCGGTCTCCTGCAAACAGGACCGCCAAGTGTGGGCTAATTGGGGCTTGTCCGGGCCATGGAGGGTCTGAGTCATGCCTGAGTGGGCAGGGAAGTCCTTGCTGAGTTCATAGGTGGCGGGCGGTCTCCTGCAAACAGGACTGCCAAGTGTGGGCTAACTGGGGCTTGTCCAGTGCCGTGGAGGTTCCGAGTCACGCCCGAGCAGGAAGGGAAGTCCTTGCAGAGTTCGTAGGTGGCAGGCGGTCTCCTGCAAACAGGACCATCAAGTGTGGGCTAACTGGAACTTCTCCAGGGCCGTGGAGGGTCTGGGCCATGGAGGGTCCAAGTTGCACCCGAGCAGGTGGAGAAGTCCTTGCCAAGTACGTAGGTGGTGGGCGGTCTCCTGCAAACAGGACCGCCAAGTGTTGGCTAACTGAGGCTGCTCAGGGCTGTGGAGGGTCCAAGTCACGCCTGAGCGAGTGGGGAAGTCCTTGCCGAGTTCGTAGGTGGTGGGCGGTCTCCTGCAAACAGGACTGCCAAGTGTGGGCTAACTGGGGCTTGTCCGGGGCCGTGGAGGGTATGAGTTGCACCTGAGTGAGCGGGGAAGTCCTTGCCGAGTTCGTAGGTGGCGGGCGGTCTCCTGCAAACAGGACCACCAAGTGTGGGCTAACTGGGGCTTGTCTGGGGCCATGGAGGTTCCGAGTCGCACCCGAACGGGTGGATACTAACACTTTTTGTGTAATGAGATACTGTCTTTAGGTTGGCAAGAAAAAATTACTCACCGCAGTAATCTTCTTTCTTCCAAGGGGTCCTTTAGTATCAGTAACTTTAGCAGTTAGCCAGATAGGTGCAACTGTCCCAGAGGTATGCCTTTAAGAAAATTTTATTTAAATGAGCTTTTGGCAATAGCCAATCAAAAAACAGGAGGGAGAGTGAGCTGAGTGAGAGCAGCCTGAAGGCTTCAGAATTTTTTCGAAGGAAAACTGCACATGCCCTGAAAAAGAATCAACAGGATTCAAAAAACACGCAAATGTCCCCAAAAGTGGAAAGAGAAACAACAACACGAGTTAGAAACTTATCAATAAAAAACTCCAGATTTGGTAAGAGGTGTGATAACAGAGCCCTTCTCCTGACAGGTGAACTGGGGAGGAAGGGTGGGAGCTTATTGAAGCTAAAGGACCCCTTGGAAGAAAGAAGATTACTGCAGTGAGTAATTTTTTATTCTTACCCTAGGAGTCCTTTAGCATCAGTAAAAGTAAACTTTAGCAGACTACCGAGCAGTACCGAGTGGGAGGTGGGCAGAGAACCTACTTAGGAAAGAGGCTCTGCAGAACCGCCCTGCCAAATTATTCATCAGATCTGGTCTGCATATCTAAACTGTAGTGTTTCACAAAGGTGTGCACAGATTTCCAGGTAGCTGCTTTGCAGACATCCAGGAGGGAAATGTCCCTTGCTGCTGTGCCCCTGATGGAGTGGGCCTTGAGCCCCACTGGCGGTTGGTGACCAGCTTTTTCATAGCAGAATCTAATACAAAAGACTAACCAACAGGAAATAGTTCTGTTGGTAGCTGGTCTTCCTCTGCCTACATCCCCGTAGGTGAGGAACAACTGAGTGGAAGAGCCTCTGGACTGTCTAGTATGTTCCATGTAGTAAAAGATGGCTCTTTTGACATCCAAGCTGTAGAGATTTTGCTCACCAGGAGTGGATCTCTCAGTGAAAAAGACAGGCAGAGTAATGGACTGGTTTAAGTGGAACTCTGAAACCACTTTGGCAGAAATTTCCTATTTGTCCTGAGCTCAACTTTATCATTGTGAGGGATGATGTAATCTGGCTCAGTGCACATGGTCTGTAGCTCTGAAATCCTCCTGCCAGAGGTAATGGCTGCGAGGAAGCCTGTCTTCCAAGTTACAAACTTGATATGAGCAGTGGACATAGGCTCAAAGGGTGGTTTCATAAGCCTGTCTATGCAATGGTTCAGGCTCCAAGGAAGAACAGGCTTCCTGACTTGAGGCTGAAAGTGCAAGAGGCCTTTGAAAAACTGTTTTAACTATAGCGTGGGAAAAAACAGATTTTTTCTTTCCCACCGAAAGGTAGGCCAAACTTGCCGCCAGGTGCAGCTTGAGGGAAGATGGTTTCAAGCCTGATGCCTGTATGTGTACTAGGTAATCCAGCAGCTGAGGGTCTGAAGCTGAAAGGGGGTTGACCTTTTTGTTCTTGCACCAGTGGGAAAACCTTTTCCAATTGGCTGCATAAGTCTTCTTAGTGTTTGTTTTTTCAGTCATCCTCAGTATCTTAAGGACCTGCTCAGAATAATGCAAGGATGGAAACTCTTAACTCCTCAAGAACCAGGCCTTGAGGTGAAGAGAGTGCATGTCTGGATATTGCACTCCTGTCTGAGGAAGGGTCAGCAGGGAGTGAGTTGGAGGCAGGCAAATGAGCCTCCTGCAGGACATTGAGAGAAGGAGAGGGTACCAGGCTTGCCTGGGCCAATCCAAAGCCACCAGGATCATTGATGCAGGCTGTTGTCTGAGTTTCAGCAATACCCTGAGTATCAGGAGGAAAGGAGGAAACGTGTATAGGAACCTCCCTGGCCAGTCCAGGATCAAGACATCCAGGGGAATGGTTCCCAGGGCTGGGGGTCTGCGACAGTACTGAGGAAGCTGAAAATTGACGAGCGAGGCAAACAGATCCACTTCTGGTGTGCCCCACCGCCTGAACACTGTGGCTAGTACTTGTTTGTTCAGGGTCCATTCGCTCTGGCCTTGACTGATAGGACTCAGAGCATCTGCCAGAGTGTTGTATTGCCCGGGAGATGAATAGCTGAGCGGCTGACACACAGGGAGAAGGCTAGAGACCAGAGCTTTAGAGCTTCCAAACAGAGTATTCCTGATCTGGTACCACCCTGCTTGTTTATGTAAAACATTGCAGTGGTGTTGTCTGTTTGAATTTGAACCGCTTGCCCTTTTATGCTGGGAGTGAAAGCTTTGACAGCTAGACAGATTGCTCTGAGTTCCAAGAGATTTATGTGTAACTGTGACTCTCTGAGAGTCCAGGTGCCACTTACTGAGGCACTATCTGGATGTGCTCCCCACCCCAAGAGGGAGGCATCTGTGGTGATCACCCTTGTGGGTAGCGGAGCTTGGAATGGTACCCCTGCTTGTAAATTTACAGGGTTCTTCCACCACAGCAGGTTTTGGAGGAACTGCTCCATCACAGGTATCAGCTTTAAAAAATTGTTCCTTCTCTGAGGTCAGCGAGCTCTGAGGTAGGCTTGCAGGAGTCGCATCCTGTACCTGACTCCTGGGACCACTGCAGTCATTGAAGCCATGTGTCCCAAGAGTTTTAGAAAATGTCTGGCTCGTCTTGGCTGTCCCTGGGCGAAAGAATCTGCCACTGCAAGGAAACTCTTAATTCTTTCCTGCAGGAGGAAAGCATATCCTTTCTGAGCGTCCAACTGGGCCCCTATGAAGGTGAGCAGCTGGGTGGGTTCTGGATGAGATTTCTTTAGATTTACCAGGAAACCCAGGGACTCCAGCATGCATTCTGTAAGGGAAAGGGACTCCTTGACCTGGCATAGAGACTTTGCTACTATGAGCCAGTTGTCCAGATAGGAATAGAGAGCAACACCCAGTCTCCTGAGATGTGCTGCTACCAATGCGAGGCACTTGGTAAAGATTGTTGGGGCCGAGGACAGGCCGAAGGGCATTGCAGTGCACTGATTGTGGCCCGAAGGAAGTTTGAATCTGGGAAACTTCCTGTGAGACCTCCTTATGGGTATGTGGAAGTAAGCGTCCTTTAAGTTCAGGGAGGCTAGCCAGTCTCCTTGCTGTAAGGACTGTATGATCAGTGACAGAGTGACCATTTTGAATTTGGGTTTTTTCAGATATTTGTTTAACTATCTGAGATCTAACATAGGTCGCCACTCCCCAGTTTTCTTTTATGTCAGAAAGTACCTGGAATAGAGGCCCTTGCCCCTCTCATGGGTCGGGACCCTCTCCACTGCTCGTAGAGCTAGAAGGATTTGTACCTCCATTTTCAACAGTGGAACCTGTGTTAGGGACAGAGGTCTTGACGCCTGGATATGCTTGAGATCTAGTATCTGCTTGAACTGTAATGGCAGACCCTTCCTTCTCCACTATCTCCAGCACCCACTTGTCCGACATAATGCGGGATCAGTTCTGAAGATAGTTGGAGAGTCTGCCTCCCACCAGAAGCAGGGAGGTGACATGGACACTAACATCAGGACTTAGATTGCAAGGCAGATGGCTGGGTAGAGACGGACCTTCTTTGGCCCCTTCTGCCCCTGCCTCCGAAAGACCCCCTGTACTGACCGAAGTCAGACTGGGGATAAGAATTGTAAGGCCTGGAAAAAAACCTCTGCCCCTACCGCCCCTGGGACGGGATCTCTGAGGGGTGGTAGGCATAGGTTTAGACAAGTGACTCTGCCAGGAGGCCTTCTACTCGACAACCTTTTTCACGTAGTCAGTGGTTCTGTAATCAAACAACATGTTTTGATCACAGGGAAAATCCGTGGCCTTGGTCTGGGTGTCTGTGGTTAGACTGGTAGTTCTGAGCCAGGCGAAGCATCTCAGAGAGATGGCGTGGGCCATCGCCCTAGAGGCGGCATCATTGTTGTCATCTGCCATGTGGAATTGGTATTCGGTAGCTTACAGGGCAGTTTTTGTCGTATCCACCAGCTCCTGCACCATAGAATCTGACTCATTGCGGGCAATGGCCAGGACAGACTTCCATAGGGCTTTCTGATATTTGGCTGTAAACGCCATGTATGAAGAAAGTCTGAGAAGCAGGGAGGCTGTGGCATACATTTTCTTTGCTATAAAGTCAATTTTCTTGCAGTCCTTGTCCAGAGGTAAGGAGAACAAGGAAACACACGCTTTCTAGCAAGCTGCCTGTTGCACTGTACTCTCATGGCTAGGGTATGCAGACAGGAACTCAGTACCAGTTCTAGACAATCTGTATTTTTCCCAATCCGCTTGTCAACCCCTGACATCAAAGTGGGAGTCTGAAGCACTTTCATGGTATTTCTTCTGAATGCATTATAGATAGGGACAACCAGGGTCTTGGGGGTTGAAAGACCTCTCATCTCCTTATAATCTTCGTCTTCATCGACATCCTGGATGGGCTCCTGTGCACGGAGGTCCAAGGTGTCTAACATATTTTGTACAAATGTAAACATAGAAGAGGGGTCCTCCTGGTCACCCAGAGGGTCCCCGAATAGAGGGTCTGGGGACTCATGTGGCTCAATACCCTCAAAATCCATGTCAGGGGCATCATAAAAATGTTCTTCGTCATCTGCGTCACCCTCACAGTCTACAAAGGAGAAAACTGTGGAAGAGTGCTTGCCAGCCCCAGTAAATATAGGACCCATCTTTTGCAGGGTCTGAAATAGTTGCCATGTCTTGCACAGATGGAAGATCTTGCGCAGACTTCAGTTGTATGTGTTTTTTTTCTTTATGTTTTAAACTACCCGTTGTCTCGCTATTGGCTTTCCCAGGAACAACAGGAGCATTTTTTTCTTGACATAGTTTCTTTTTGGCCACTTCATCAGCAGCTTGATCAAGCTTCCTTTTTTCATCACTTTTCTTATTTTTTAATTTGTGAAAGACTTCTTGGTAAGCTTTATTTTTTGACTGGGATCTGGAGGGTTCCTCAGCACTTCTGCTTACATTTTTCTTGTTAGTACTTTTAGATGGCCCTTCATCGGAAGCCTTTGATTTATCTTCAGCCATAATAATCAAAGGTTTCTTTGCTATGTGCCAATTTAAACAAAGCAAAACCAAGTTCTGGACCTCACAAACTGAGCGCAGGTTTCTGTGAAATGCCACTGGCTAGTTCTTCCCCAGTTAAATAACTCTATCTAATGTAAAAGTGCCTTTTTATGTTTGCTTGCACGCATGTGCAAGAAACATAGTGCCATCATCCGAGTTTTCGGAGGTGTGTCACCCCCTCTTCCAATTCAGTCAGTGTGTCGGCAGGCGCGGCCCCAGTCCGCCAGTGCATGCTGGAGCTGTCTATGACAGCTCCAAAATGCAGTGGCATACAGTTGAAAGGAGATATGCTTCAGTGAGCAGCGATCAGATATCGCCTGCTCCGCGCAGCTCCCCTACACACACGCCGCGATACTCGCGTGCTGCCCCCAAGCACAGTTACATAGGCCATGCTGGGTGCATCACCCCAGCATGGTCAGACATTGGGGAGCGGACGGGGTGCCCAATCCTCGCCGGCTGTGCTGCGCCCCCAAAAGCATCCAGGTGCCACGCTGGGGAAAATGATAATGGCCGACGGGGGCCCAGTCCCCGCCGGCTCCACTGTCTCTCTCCCACCCCCCATGCTGTCACCGGCGGGGTGCCCAATCCCCGTCGGCTTCACTATCTCCCGAGTACAGGGTGCCGCGCTGGGAGCCCACCCCAGCGTGGCAACAGATGCCATGGCCGACGGGGTGCCCAGTCCCGTCGCCTCCGCCCCCAGCCAGTCCTTCTGCCACGCTGGGAGCCCATCCCAGCGTGGCAAACGCCCCGCCGTCCAAAACCCTGTAAAGAAGAAAACCTTCCTCGCAGTCTCCCTGCCCCCAACCCGCACCCCCCACTGCGCACCCTGCCTCCCCCACACACCCCCACCCCATACTTACCTCCGAGTCTGGGCGATGATCTTCGTGGACCGGGAACACGTCTGCACTCTTCAAAGCCAACCGCGAACTGAGGAAATGCCGGTAAGCTGTATAATGCGATAAATAGGGTTTTTTCAACTTTGTTGCATATCTCAGGCATTTTTTGGAATTTTTGCACCAAATTTTCAACATGGGGTTTTTGGGACCCTTCCTCATGAATTCTTGCACTGTCATGGCGTTACTCGGGCCAGAAGGGTGACTTCGCAGCCACTGCATGAAATCACCTTTCCGGAATGATTAACGAAACGACACTGCCAGTGTTCATAAGGTGGGCTCTCAAAAAGCCTATTTTGAAAATTTGGTGGAAAAATTCCCAAAATGACTGTTTTATGGCGAGCGCGCGCTGCACAGTTCCACGCAGGCTCGTGAAGTTCACGAATTTTCAATATTTTCACTCCAGTTTCAACATTGCCATTTTACCACACCTCCTTATGAGCTGTACAGCTGTCATTTTCACATCTTGCCCAAAATATGTTTCCCCATGTAGCATAAAATTTACAGCTGGGCCAGCGTAAATCAATGTATGGACATAGTAAGAAAAATCACAGTGACACTGTTCATGAGCAGAGGTCTTAAAATGGCTATGTTGAAAATTTGGTGAAAAATCCTAAAAATGACTGTTTTACGAGCGCGCGTTGCGCAGTTCCTACGCACGCTTGTAAGTTCAAAATTTTTAATATTTTCACTCCAGATTTTCAACATTGCCATTTTACCACACCTCCTTATGAGCTGTGCAGCTGTCATTTTTCACATCTTGCCCAAAATGTGTTTCCGCCCATGTAGTGCACAATGGCGCAGTTGCTGTGCGAAATCAATGTATGGGACACATTAAGAAAATCACAGTGACACTGTTCATGAGCAGAGGTCTTAAAATGGCTATGTTGAAAATTTGGTGAAAAAATTCCTAAAAATGACTGTTTTACGAGCGCAGTGCTACAGTTCCTATGCACGCTCATAAGTTTGTGAATTTTCAATATTTTCACTCCAGATTTTCAACATTGCCATTTTATTACACTTCCTTATGAGCAGTACAGCTGTCATTTGTCACATCTTGCCCAAAACATGTTTCCGCCCATGTAGCGCACAATGGCGCAGTCGGTGTACGAAATCAATGTATGGGACACATCAAGAAAATCACAATGACACTGTTCATGAGCAGAGGTCATAAAATGGCTATGTTGAAAATTTGGTGACAAAAGTCCATAAACTGACTGTGATACAAGTGAGTATTGCGCAGTTTCCACGCACCCTCGTAAGTTCATGACTTTGTAATATTTTCAATCCAGATTTTCACCAGTGGCATTTCTCCACACTTCCTTATGAACAGTACAGCTGTCATTTTTCAAAACATGGCCGAAATGTGTTTTCACACTTTGAGCGCAGAGATGTGTGGTCGTTGTGGGAAATCATTGTTCGGGACAGATAAAGAAAATCACAGTGACACTGTTCATGATCGGAGGTCCCAAAATGCCTGTGTTGACAATCTGCTGTAAAAAAATCCCCAAACTAATTACATTACCGGTGTGCGTTGCACAGTTTCTGTGCACGCTCGTGACTTCACCATTTTTTTAAATATTTTAACTGCACATTTGCAACATTCATTTTACACCTCCCCATGAACAGTACAGCTGTCATTTTTACATCCTGTTCGAATGTTTTGCACCTGTGGTGCTAAATGCTATAGTCGCTGTGCATATGCAGCTTTCGTTAACAAACTGATATTGCCACTGTTCATGAGGTGGGTCACAAAAATCATGTTGAAAATTTGGAGTGAAAATACCAACTAATGCCTGAGGTATTAGGGTTTCCAACCATAATGCCCAACCCTGTAGAGAATGACAGGCATCAGGGATGTGACTTGGGATTCTTGCCTGTAATGCTCATACCATTTCACACCCTGCAGCCAGTGACAGGCATCGAGGCATGCCTTGGACTCTTCAGCCCCAAAGTTCACCCCATTCTCCTATACCGCACCCATCTCACTGTATTTCCTGATGGAATGGGGTGCGCATAACGGCCAAAGACCCCAAGGCACATTGTGAAACTTGTCAGTGTCTGCAGGGTAGGGTGTGGTGAAATGGCGTGGTCGTTATGCCTGACGACCCAAAGGCATACCCCAATGCCTGTCACTCTCTGCAGGGTGATGGTGGGGTTGGCTTCAGTTCAATTCTTCGCTGTCATTCCTATTATGCAGCTCTGTAACTTCTACACTACCACTACCAAAGCCAATGCCAGCAAGCAAACATTCGGCATTGACAAATGCTTGTTTTTTGTAGTGCTGGGATCTATACCAGTGCCAGTCTTAATAGAAAGCCCAGTAATACTAGTCAGCTGCGCACAGGTTTCTGTTGAAATGCCACCGGCCAGTCCTGTGACAGAGACAACCTAGATCTAGTTTTGTATTTGTATATTGGTTTTTCTGTAATTGCCAGTCCTCAGAGAACCCCTGGCAACTGTCAAAGACTGAACTCCAAATTGGTAAAGCCTGAGAGGTCTGTGGTGAAAAAAACAAGGCAACTGACACTAATTCGACAGTTCCTTCAAGAATTAAGTTTAAAAATGAGAGGAACCATTGAAATTAAGCGCCTGTGGTAAAAATAGCATAAGGATTGAACAGTCGCAGTAAAATTAGTCAGAATAGAGCGATTGCGCTAACAATATAAAATTAGCGCAGCGCTAACCAAAACGTAATTTTCACTCAGCACACTATAGTAATGATATTATGAGGAAACCTTTACCCAGATAAGATCTAGGAGACTGTCAGCAAGGCAAGTTGAGAGGCACCTCAGGGGCAGTGTTGCTCAGTCCAGTGGAGAAAAAATTCTGAAGCCTTCAGGTGACTGTAACTCACCCTCCTGTTATTTTGATTGGCTATTGCCCAAGAGCTCATTTAAATAAAATTCTCTTAAAGGCATACCTCTGGGGCAGTTGCACCTAGCCAGCTAACTGCTAAAGTTACTGATGCTAAAGGACTCCTGGGGTAAGAAGCTTTATTACACTATGGAAACACAAGGGCACTTTGCTGTTAGAGAGAAAGCTGACAGCACTGTTCTGTGTCAGTGAGAAAACCATACTGTGCTGTCCGTGAGAGAACGAATGGAGCCATGCTGTTGATGAGAGAGCGGTTGGACGCTGTTCTTTTGATAAGACAGATGGCAGATGATATGCTGCGTCAGTGAGAGAGCTGGTGTTTTGCTGTTGGTAAGAGAGCGGATGACACCGTTCCCTTGATGAGAGAGCTGTCGGGTGTTGCTCTGTTGGTGAGCTAGCTGACGAATGCTGTACTGTCTGTGTATGAAAGATATGATAGAGGCTGTATTCTTGCTAAGAGCAGGAATCAAAATGATACAGACAGAGATTTTCCAAGAAAATGGACAGGAAAATGGTACTGGTCATTCTAACCCCAGGAATCCATCAGTATGTATTAACAAATACAATCAGTCCACAGGATCGAGGTGCCCTGGAGCTGTAATTTATGCTAATTATGGAACTTTCAAATTAGAGTGAAGTTCAAACTCTGCTGTGTGGTCATGCTTCTCCCTGCCTCCTAATATCAGATTTATTTCTCCAATGAAGAGAGCAGTCGCCCCGAAGCACAGCTGCACTCTTTTGGTAGATCGGTGTTTTGTTTTTTCATTATTTTGTTTTATATATATTATTTCTTGATACTGTATGTTAATTAGGATTTACATTTCTTTATTACTGTAAAATTTTGAGATTATTCCAATTCCTGATCGGTTCCCCAGAATCAGAGATGGCCATCAGATAGCACAGTTCCTGCCTTTAGGGAACCACTATTTCTTGTTTTAAAATAATATAGATCTGGCTTTATAACTGCTTTTACTTTCTTTTTAGCATTTTTTGGATCATTTTCTGCTCGATTCTGTTACAGAGGGAACTAAGCCATTTTTTTTCTTCAAATTTACTTTTACCTCAGCATTTGCTAAATAAAACTAAGATTCTGATGTAAAAAAAATATTAGCGGTTCATTTTTAAAAGGAACCAGACTATTTGTTCCTGTAAATCCCTCCTTTACATACTTTGGGATTATTTTAAATAGTTTTTTCAAATTTGGAAACCGATAGTTGGATAGCCTAGGAGTAGGTCCTAAGATAGTAAAATGGGTAGAGAGTTGGCTATGCAATACGAGTCAGAGGGTGATAATTGATGGCGTCCACTCTGGAGAAGGCAATGTGTCCAGTGGGGTGCCACAAGGGTCAGTCCTCTTCAGAGTCTTTATTAGCGTACATTGCAGAAGGATTGAAGAGAAAGTGTGCCTGTTCAGTAGATGACACAAAAATCTGCAAAAGAGCAGAAACTCCAGGGAAGGGGGGAATATGGATGTGCAATGATCTACAAAAGCTGGAAGAATTGTCACGGGTTTGGCAGCTGAATTTCAAAGGCAAAAAAGTGCAAAATCATGCACTTGGGGCACAGAAACCTGGGGACAACTTACCAACTGGGAGGAGAGATATTAGCAGTCACAAAAAAGGAAAGGGACCTGGGGATAATAATTTCTGATGACATAAAGATAGCGAAACAGTGTAACAAGGCAGTGGGGAAGGCTAGTGGGATGCTCGGATGTATAGGCAGGGGTATCACAAGCAGAAAGAGGGAGGTAATACACCTGTATAGAGCACTGGTAAGACCACACCTTGAGTACTGTGCCCAGTTCTGGAGGCCCCATCTCTGAAAGGATATAGGTAGGGTGGAGGCAGTGCAAAAGAGGGCAACCAGAATGGTACAGGGCCTGCATCAAAAGCCCTATGAGAAAAGGGCTTAAAAAATTAAATATGTACTCCCTAGAGGAAAGGAGGAAAAGGGGGGATATGATAGAAACATTCAAATACCTCGCACGTATAAACAAGGTACAGGAAGGGAGCATTTTCCAAAGAAAAAGATGCTCAAGGACAAGGGGTCACACTGTGAAGCTGGGGGGAGGGGCCACTCAGAGGAAACATGAGGAAGTACTTCTTCACGGAGAGGGTGGTGGATGCTTGTTGCAGCCTCCCAAAGGAAGTAGTGGGAGCTAAAACGGTTACAGGATTCAAGAATGCATGGTATAGACACAAGGGGATATTAGAATGGCAAGGTGGCCGGCCCGGTGGTGCTGAGGGTTGAGGCGCTGGACGCCACACCTTGCACCATGCTGGCAACCCGGGTTCGGGAATGAGCCCAGGTTGGCAGGGGAGGACTAAGATTGAGTGTCCATAGACAGCTCTTTCAGTCCTGGGGTGGGTTAGGGGCTCCTCCGTTGCACTGGCGACCCCTGGCAGAGGCTGGGGCCACTGCAGCGCACGGCAGCAGAAGCATGGGGATTGGGGCAGTGGTGGACATCCTCCGGGTGCATGCGGGAGCGTGTGCATGCCGGGCGGGACGTCATTGCACATCCGTGCCCCGGGGAGGAAACGCCAAGAAAATCCCTCTGCTGTCGGGTGAGGCAATGGGGATTGCAGGCAAGTCCACCCACCACATGCCCAATGCTGTCTGACTCGCCGGTTCTCTTTGGCATCTGGAGGCCTCTCCATGGGGCCAGGAGAGCTCCAGACTTCGCATACCCATTATAGCTTCCGGAGTAGTCGGTTCAGGCGGGCGGTTGAGTGTGGCGGCTGTCGGTGAGACCCTGAGAGATGCCCCAAAGGTAGGGTGCATAAACAGATCCTACAAAAAAAAAAGAATGGCAAGGTGGGATGAAACTAGGAGCCTGAGTAGGGTCTGTGATGGCACCGTAGGTAGGGAAAATGGGGCAGACTAGGTGGGCCATGAGGTCCTTATCTGCCAACAATTTCTATATTTTAATGATAACATTTTTCTTAGGGTCTTCAGTGTTTGGCATGACTGACGGACCCACGAAGAAAAGAATAGGGCCTACAGGCTTTAAAAAATTGTACAAATTGCTTCCAGCTCCTGGCAAGGGCAGATTACTGCAAGCTTTGTTTGAGGTGCCTGGGTCCTGATCACAATTTTAAAAACTGTGACCTTAAGTTTTGTCCTAAAAAAGAGAATACCTAATGGTTTCTTAGTCTGCCTCCATGTCACCTAAAGGCTGAGATGCTGGTCCTGCCCCCAGAGTAAGCAGTAGCCCCTGTCCGGGGGGGGGGGGCAGAAAAGAAAGATAAAGCTGCAAAAGATGGTCAGAAAACAGGGTGCCAGACAGGGACCGCAGAATCCAGTAAAAGCAAAAGAGCCTCAGAGCTGCCACTGGAAATGGTGTCTGCTAAGAAGAAATAACAAGACATAAATGTCTCTGTCACTCCTTCTGAAAAAGGAAAGGAACAGGCAGCTGACTCAAAACAAATGCCCTCAGCAGAGGACATGACAAAGGCATGGCAATTTTCCAGGCTAAGGAAATTTTATGAATGTGCTTGCCCCCCTCCCCCCCACACCTTGCTTCTATACCAAATGCCTGTGGAGGAGGGAGGAAGGAATGTATTATGAAGTTGAGAAGGAAGGGGAACCTCTGGAGCCAGATGGTTCCCCTGAGCAAGAATTTGGCTCTCCTTCCAGACCTTCAGAGGACTACACACCCTATTACTTCTTTGTAAGACAAATGGTGAACACCCTTAACGTCCCCTCCCAGAAGGCTGAAGAGGATGAAGAGGAGGTTGAGTTCATAAATATGATGGGACAAGCTCCCACAAGGAAGTTACTGCTTTCCATCCACAAATCCCTCAAGAAAGCCACTGGCAAAATCATGTCACCACCCACCTCAGCTGCTGGCACTGACAAGAAACTAGAAAAAAGTATCAGGTGGACAGACAGGGGATTGAGTACCTGTATTCCAACCCTGATCATGAGGGAGTGGTTCAGGCTGCTGTATGCAAGAAGACCAAAGTGCCCTTTTCTTCCCAGCCTTCTGAGAAGGATTCCGGAAAACTGGCTAGCATGGCCAAAAAAGTGTGGACATCAACTTCCTTGCCTCCTCAAGCAAGCAGCTTACCTGGCCTACATGGCACGGTACCAGAAGGCACTCTGGGACTCTATACTGGCACTGAGCGTGACAGCAAGTGGTGACTTGGCACTGGCCATGGCTGACACAGCTAGATTCGCAGTGGGTGCCACAAAGTACCAGTTCTACGTGGCAGTGGACACTAATGACACAGCTTCAAGGATTCAGATCTGTACAGGATCCTTAACAGGTTTGCCTGGCTTAAGACTACTATCCTGTCCTGGGACACACAAACAAAAGCTGTGGACTTCTCTTTTGAGGGAAACTCCCGGTTCGGTGACAAAATAGCCGCATATATGAATAAGCATTTGTTAATGCTGAATGTTTGCCGCTTGCATTGCTGTTGTACCGGGTCTTGCTTGTACACATTTTTACTGTGTATTTACCCAGGGTAGACCAGATGAGATGCAATCTCTCATTTTCAGTGGTGTCCTGCTTTTACACGTTTTTAGATTCTATCTACCTAGGATAGGTCAGCTGAGAGGCAATATCTAATTTTCAGTCGGCTCTGACATTTTGACCCCAAATTTCCTACAGTGTTTTTATGACCTGATGTTATGATCAAGACAGATGGAATTTTTTTAATCCCGTCCAAAAGGTGATTTTGCAGTGTGACTAGAAAATAAGTTTTGGAGGGAATTTGAAAATTGACACCTGTCATGCTCAGAAGGTGGGGTAACACGAGGGATATGTTGAATATTAGGGACCAAAATCTGCAAAAATAATGTTACAAATAAACGCTGAAACAGTTTTTCCAACATAGCCTTTTTATGACCACTCCTCCTGCACATAACAGATGTCATTTATGAAATAGTCATTTTGTGGTGTGAAAACACATTTTATAGTTTACATCCCTTCCCTTCGGCCTCACCTCAGCACCAAGGGTTTTTACAAAGTACCTAGCTGCTGTGACTGTATTTCTAGGATGACAGGGTGTGGTGTTTATACGGCCGCAGTGGGCGGAGCCTGCAGATGTTTTGCATGTACAAAAGGGCTGATGTCATGTTTTCTGTCTGTGGAACTGGCTGAACATGTAAATAGTCTCCTCCATCTTACCCTCCTTCAAGAAATGCTTTCCGCTCCCAAATAAATACGCTTTCATGTTAGTCAATGGTTGCAGGACACCATTTTCTTTCTTAAATGGGAGGTACAGGAACTGGAACCTGAGTAGTGAGAGGCAGCATTAGCTTGGGGTAAGATCCACCCCCACCTCCACCTGAGAAGCTCCTAAAGATCCACCCCACCTTTTTTTTTGGTTCATGTGGGAGGGGCTTGAGGTGGATCTATCATGTTGGAACAACTGACCATCAGAGCGGCTTGGGGCATCAGAGCTTAAGGTTCAGAAGGAAAGAAAAAGTAATTAACGAGTGCCTGAAACTGCATCTTTACACAGCACTTGTGAAACCGCATCCTGAAATTACAGCACTTGAGGAAAGCAAGCACTTGCAACACAAGAATGGCAATTAAGGTATAAACCCACAAAGGAGTAAAATATGTCACTCAAAGACTATCCTATATTGGATCCTAGAGTGTCTGTTTCTTAAAAAACTTGTTATACCCTTCCCCCCCAATACACAAACCTGAAGCACCCACCCAAATAGCTAGGGGAAGCTCTACATTTTTATCTCTCTGGGACCTAAAGTTTAGCAGTAATGTGTGAAGAGAATAAAGTCTTGTGTTTTGTGCATTTGAATAGGTTTAGTGCTTTGAAGTTAAAATATATATATACGCATAGTGTCATGGACATCTGAAAAGGAAGTAGATACTACTGAAATAAATAATTTTATTCTGATTATTTATTTATATACTGTATGTGTAGGATTTTAAGTGTAGTTCTGCCTAGGTCACAGATACATAAGCTATAAAAAGTACATTTAAGGATGGATGTATTAGTCAAAGCTTGTAGTAGCAAAACAAAGCAAGAACAATAATATATTGTGTTTTTTTTCTTTCAATTGTTTTACTAGAAGTGGCACGCTAAGTTTAAAGATTGTTTACAGGGGCAACCTGGGAGTACATGGAAGTTAAGTGACTTGTTCAGGGTCACCCACTATGCAAGTGGGGGCTATGGGATTCAAACCCAGTTCTCCAGATTTATAGCTCAGAGCCTTAAACCACTGTGCTATACTGCCTCCCTAGTTATTGCAGTCATCTATTTTATGGTTCATGATGTTGGTGTAGTAAGCAGCAGTACATTGCATAGCAGGTGAAAAATGTCAATAAGTAGGTCGTGCAATAGATGTGCTGAGCAGTTACTGAAACAAGAAATGTATTTAGGATAGTAAAATATTCCTGTTAGAAAACTGATAAATGTGTGACATGTGCATCTCAGTTTCAAGGAGGTCCTTGTGGGGTGTCAATGTACAATATAAAGTAGTTATAGTTTTCAAGTTGTCTGGGTAATTGCTTTATACTTCCACTATTACTAAATTTAAATTATTCTGTGAAGAAAATTAAGTTTATGTAACTGTAAATGTATTAAAAACATTTACTTGTCCTTATAATATAATGCATTAAATGCTGTTGCTAGGTTAAGAAGTCACATAACAATGTCCAGGGCATTAGGGTTTCTGACCATAACACCCTGCCCTGTAGGGAGTGACAGGCATCAGGGGTGTGACTTGGGATTGTCAACAGTAATGCTCACGCCATTCCACCCCATCCCCACCCCACAGCCAGTGACAGGTATCGAGGTGTGCCTTTGACTCTTCAGCACCAAAGTTCACTCCATTTTCTTATACAGTACTATACCCATTTTAGCATATTTTCTTATGGAATGGGGTGAGTGTAAAGCTTGAACACCCCAAGGCACTCCTCGACACTTGTGTGTATCTGCAGGGTAGGGTGAGGTGAAATGGAGTGAGTGTTATGGGCAGCAACCCAAAGGTACACCCCCAATGCCTCTCCATCTCTCAAGTGGTGGGAGTGGGGTTGGCATCACTTCAGTACTTCACTGCTATTCCTATTCTGCCTGTCTGACTGTCTATGTGTGTCTCTCGCTTTATCTATATGTTTATGTATTTATCTATCTTTATGTCAATTGCATGTATCGCTGTTTTTACCTATTTCTAAAACAAACCTGCATATCACATTTGCCTGCACGCTGAACACATACTTATGAAACTGCATATTTGTACTTCACTTCTGCATGGACCTCATACTTTCCTACCGTTCCCATTATCACAAGCATAGAAACATAGATTTTGACGGCAGATAAGGACCACTTGGCCCACCCAGTCTGCCCATTTCCCTACCTAATGGATAAGCTGCAGATCCTAGTTAACCAGCAGCCTACTTCTTCCTACCCCCAACCCCTAGAATTGCCTTATGACTGTCCCATGCATGCTTGAATTCCACCAGTTTTTGACTCCACAACCTCTTCCGGAAGGCCGTTCCGTGCATCCACAACCCTCTCTGTGAAAAAATACTTCCTTAAATTACCTCTGAGCCGCCCTCTATCTTCAAATTGTGCCCCCTTGTTCGTGCACACCTCTTTTTTTGAAAGATGCTACCCTCTTGGACTTTGTTGATTCCCTTGAGGTACTTGAAAGTTTCTATCATGTCCCCCCTCTCCCTCCTTTCCTCGAGGCTATACATATTAAGCTCCTTAAGTCTCTCTTCATATGTCTTCGGTGCAGACCCTGCACCATTTTAGTTGCCCTCCTCTGGACAGCTTCCATCCTGTCTATGTCTTTGTGGAGATTGGTCTCCAGAACTGCAGTAGTACTCCAGATGGGTCTTACCAGCTGTCTGTACAGAGGATAATAACTTCCTGTTTTCTACTGGTGATGCTCTCCCTATGCATCCCAGTATCCCCCAACCTTCCTTGCTGCCCTCTCACATTGCTTGCCCACCTTTAGGTCATCTGATTTGACTACCCCAGGTCCCTTTCCATTTTTGTTGTTAGTATCTCACCCCCATTGTGTACTCTTCCCTGGGTTTTGTTTCCCAGGTGCATTACCTGCACTTCTTAGCATTGAATCTAAGCTGCCATACATTTGACCATTCCTCTAACATTGCCAAGTCCCTTCTCATCCTTTCCACCCCACCTTGTGCATCAACTCTGTTGCAGATTTTTGTGTCATCTGCAAGAGACATATTTTCCTTCAGTCCCTCTGCAATGTCGCTATAAAGACATTGAAGAGGACCAGTCTAATACTGAACCCTGTGGTAACCCACTAGTAACCCCCCTTTCTTCAGAGTGGACTCCATTTACTATTGCTCTCTGTGTCCTATTCTCCAGCCAATTCTTTACCCAGACTGCCATCTTGGGACCTACTCCCAGGCTGGCTAACTTGTATATTAATCTTTTGTGTGGGACTGTGTCAAATGCCTTGCTAAAGTCTTGGTAGGCCATGTCCACAGCTCCTCCCAGTCACCCAGTCAAAGAAATCTATCAGATTTGTCTGGCATGACCTTCCCGCTGTGAATCCATGCTGTCTTGGGTCCTGTGCCCCTCTGGCCTCTAGATACTCGACAGTTCTTTCCTTCAGAAGTGATTCCATCATTTTCCCTACCACTGAGGTTAAACTAACAGGTCTGTAGTTTCCTGCTTCTGCCTTGCTCCCACTTTTGTGAAGGGGAATCACATCTGCCCTCCTCCAGTCCTCGGGTAACACCCATCCTCCCATGATTTGTTAAAGAGGGTAGTCAGTGGTGTCACTAGTTCTACCCTTAGTTCTTTTAGAATTCTGGGATGAATCCCATCAGGCCCCATTGCTTTGTCCACCTTCAGTTTTAAGAGTTCTTTCAGAACCCTTCTTCTGTAAATGGGCTGGTATCAACTTCTGTATCCAGAGTGTTTCTACTGTTTGTTTTAGGTACCTCCCCCTCTTCCTTTGTAAATACTGAGCAAAAATATGTTTAGTATCTCTGCCTTTTCACAGTCACCCTCTGCCCACCCTCCCTCCACTTTATTAAGCCTCACTAACCCTCCCTTGGTCTTCCTTCGCTCCCTGATGTACCTATAAAAGGTTTTATCCCCTTTCTTAACTGAGTTGGCTATCTTTTCCTCGGTTTGGGCCTTTGCTGTTCATACTGCCTTCCCAGCTTCCTTTTGCTTTAACTGATACAGTTCTCTGTCCTGCTCCTTCTGTGATTCGTTGTACTTCCTGAATGCTTTCTTTTTCTCTTGAACCTTCACTGCCACTTCCTTTGAGAACCATAGTGGTTTCTTACATCGTTCATTTTGTTTATTTGCTTCACACAAAGGCTTGTTACCTCTGTGATGGCAGTTTTATTATTCCCATTGTTCTTCCACCCTCCTTCCTGCCCATTTGCTAGTGCATTCTTAGGCATCACCCATTTTGGCAAAGTCAGCCCTCCTAAAGTCCAGTACTTTTGCCTTTGTATGGCTTGACTCTATTGTTGTGTTTATTGTGAACCATACTGTTCGATGGTCGCTAGTTCCCAGATGGCTACCCACTTCTACATCTGTGATCCTCTCTTCATCTCCATTTGAGAGAACCAGGTCTAAGATTGCTCCCTCTCGAATGGGCTCCAATACTAGTTGTCTAAGGCATGCCCCCTGTAGGGCATCTAGAATAACCCCACTCTTCGAAGTGGCTGCTGCAACTGCACTCCAGTTAACATCTGGCATATTCAGATCACCCATCAGCAATATCTCCCCTTTTTCTGCCATTTGAAGTATTCTTTCTATCATTTCCTTGTCCATTTCCTCCCCCTGAGAAGGGGGTCTGTATACAACCCCTGTGCAGATTGTGGTGCCATTGCCGGTCTCCCAATATACCCCCAGTGCTTCTTCTCCTCCCTGTTTTCCCTTTTGTTCTGTTGCTTTGATAAGTTCCCTCATGTAAGGAGCTACTCCTCCTCCTCTTTTACCCTCCCTGTCCCTCCTGAAGATAGTGTATCCTGGTATGTTTACATCCCAGTCATGGTTTTGTGTGTACCATGTTTCTGTGACTGCCACGATATCCAGATGTTCCTCCTCCATCAAGGCCACTAATTCAGGAAGCTTGTTACTCAGACTACGGGCATTGGTACTCATTGCTCTCCATTTTTTGATGGCTTTACCTTCTTTTGCAGCATCCCCCACTGACCTTTCTACCTCTGTCTTTTTCTCATTTAGTACCCTGTTTTGTAGGGAGAGGCTGGGATTTTCCTGCTGCTTATCAGTGCCTCCCTTGACTAGTTTAAAAGCTTGCCAATGAAGCATTTAAACCCGATTGCTCAAAAGACTTGTTCCCTTCCTGGACAGATGCAGACCATCCTGCCAGTATAGGCTGGTGTCCTCCAGGTGGAACCCCAGTCCCCATGAAGCCAAACCCCTGCGCTCCACACCATTTTTCAACCATTTATTAAACTGCATGGTGCAAGTACCTCGCCTCACTCATGCCATTGACAGGCAGCACCTCAGAGAAGGATATTGTGTGCTACTTGTCTTAGGCCCCTCCTCAATTCTACAAAGTCCTTCTGCACTGCTCTAATCTCATGATGAGCCAAGTCATTTGTCCCTAGGTGGACAATGACGTCCAGCTCAGACTCCCATGTAGCTGTTCTCGTGATCCTGAGGATGCGCTCCTGTCTCTCAAGCCATGGCACCAGGCAGGCACCTACTCAGTTTTCCCTGCTCCCCCAGTTCTATCCCCTAATAACTGGAGTCCCCACCAGGAGCTGCTTCCTTTCCTGTGGTGTCCTCTGCCTCCTTCCTGTGGGCCTCCCTTGTGACAGTTGTCCTCAGCCTCCTTAGTCTCCTCTGCGGGTGCATGCATAGGGGAGCTGTGCTCCCCCAGAATGGTGTATGGATTGTGGAGTGGAACAACTGGGTGTGCCTCTGTTCCACCATCCTCACCCTCCCTGAGCCCACTGTGGTCCAACTGCTGTGCTTTCTTCGCAACTTCTGAGGTAGTGGTGGTGGCTGTGGTGCTCCCTGGATGGGGGAGGTTCCCTTCCTACCGTCCAGTGTGGCCTGGGGGAAGGTTCCTTACTACTGTCCAGTGTGGCCTGAAGACGGGCAACTTCCTCCCTCAGGGCAGAGAGTTGTCTGCAAATAGGGCAGCATCTCAGCCTCCAGAAAGACTCCCGGAAGACTGCTGCCCCACAGCCATTACGTTGCACTACTCCCCACATTTTTTTTTTTTTGTGTGTGATTGGTTTGTTATATAGAAATATATATATATTATACAATGTGTATGCTTATATTGTCAGTGCAGTGTGCTAGAGAGGATATGACAGTGATATGCACCTTGCACTCTTGAGGAAATGATGTCAGAACCCCAGGTATAAAGCAACTATTTCCAGGGGTGGGTGGGGTGAGGAGGAGAAGGGTTGGGCCTAAACTGTGCCCTCACAAAACAATCAGCTAAAAGCTCTGACCCACGCTATGCGATTAGTGCCTTCCTGTCAGCAAGATGCCCTACACAACAATTTGACAGAGAAAATACCCTGCTAATCAAACAGAGAAAATCCACACATCCAAGTCAGACACAGGTAAACCTCCCCAGCCCCAAAACAGACCTGGTGGTTTGTGCTCTGAAAGCAGTCAGCCCCAAAATAAGTCAGCTGTGCTTTAAACTCTTCCTGCACTGAAAATCTTAAAAATTGTAACAAAAAAACGTAAAGATCCACCTCTCTCTCTTGCTTGAAAGACTGTCTTTTCCTGTTTCACACTGCAGGTTTTGCTATGACAACTCCTTAACCACAGTAACTTATTTAAAAATAGTTTAACAATCACAAACTCCTACGCACCAGTAAATTATTTAAAAATTGTTTCTGTCCCAAAATCCTAGTAATCAATCCAGCTACCCCCAAGGGACAACCAAAATGCAGTATTCAAACACTTGTGAAGTTACTTCCAAGATAAGCAGAGTTTGCAAGCTCCTTACCCTTATCAAAAGCGACCCCTTCTGAAAGTTACTATCACATTTTCTCTGCTAACAGTCCATCATTACACCTGACTTCCTGACATCAACACATTGCTTAAATATGACTTACATCGCCTCACCTCATGGACAAAAACCCTGTTTCTCTAAAAACAAACAAACAAACAAAAAAAAACTGTGTAAATAATCCCAAGGCTGAACATATGCCAGCCATTACTTTTTCATGTACTGCCACCTTCTGTACCATCGTGGGGATTTGCATATGTTTCCCATGATGCTTTATTGGGGTATGTGAAACTGTGTTTTCTTTAAAATTTGGCTGTCCGGCCAATATCATCCAGGATAACATATACCTCTGTAGCATTTGCTCTGGGGTTCTTTTGTAAACCTATATTGCTTCCTGTTCCTTCGATTAAAATGTACATCTCCATATATTTTCCTAATAATGTGTATGCCTTCCTTCGAACAGAAACTAAAACAAATCTTACTGCTTACAAACAGGACATGAAATTCATGAAAAAAAGTACATGACCACTGGGGCATGTAAGCAGTAAAAGTGCAGGCCCTAGAAACTTTTTACATGCCACCCTTTTTTTTCACATAATTTCAGTTTTGTCGTCACTGAACCAAGCTTTGTCATTTTCGTCATAACTAGTAGTGGTTCTGGCAGGAGCCACATGCAGTGTTCTGGAACCATAAGAGTAGCTTGAAAAAAAACAAACTTTCACATTATTTCTCCTTTTAAACAGATCTCCCTCTTGTATTTAGGTTTTAGATAATCAGCACAGAGTAGCTTGTAAAAAAAGCTTTAAGTCGAGATTTTTTGAAACCGATCACCCCTTGTATTTAGGTTTTAAGTAGTCATCCACAGAGTAGCTTAGACTTTGAGACAGCTCCTTGTTTTATTAGTTCTTATATTTATTTAGATTCCTCAGATTCAGGGTACCTGCGAGTCCTCCGCACAAAGCAGATAAACTTTTTTTGAGGATGTTTGACTTTGCTTATCTTTAGTTAGGTAACTTCGGTATCAGTTTTTAGGCAGATTTTCTTTTTAAATACACTCTCCTCCCCAGTAACTTATGTAGTGCTGCAGGCAGCCTTCAAACTCTGACAATGGCAGCCGAGCACCCCCTTAACCTTTATTTAGGTACTTGATTGAGTTATTTATATATAATGTACTTATTAATGTAGAAGAGTCTCTCAGACAATAGCTGTAGCCTGTAGCTTCCTACCCCAATCCTTTTTAAAGAACACTAGCTCTGCTCCAAGTAAAGAAATAGCTGTTTTGATGCCTGGCAGTTAGCTAGCTACTTAACTTCTAGCAAGTAGGTAAAAGCAGCACACAGCTGCACACACTTATAAGAGACCACTTGATTGTCCTTAGAGTTTTGAATGTTCCCAATCCATTCCCAGTAATTTCTGTAAGCAACTGAATACTGGAAAAAAAAAAAACTGTTACAGCCTGAAAATGAACTTGGAATGGCCCTGTGGCTGTCTCTGCAGCGAGCTGATTTTCAGTAGCATGATCAGTCTGGCTGTTGCTATTACACAAAACTAGCTGACAGAGTTGGTTGGGTGGGGTAGCTTGCTCTTTTTTTTGTCTTTCCCTTTTTTTCTTTTCCCCCAAGGTCTGATCCTGCTCCCCTGGGAGACTTCTTTCCTCCCTGCTGTGAGAGACCTTTGCGGTCTCACCTGCCATCACCCTCCTCTCTCCCGGCTAAGTCCCACATTTTCCTTATGTACACACCGCCTCTGAATAAGGACTAGCTCTTAATAGAGCTTTTTGTTTTAAACTAAAGTTGGATCGCGATTAGCGATGCCGATTGCACGCCCAGGCAAAAAAGGTGTCTGTATGTAAAAGCGTGGCACAACTTACCCATTAAGGCAACTGGATAGAATGCCGCACTTTGCAGGGTCATCCTCGCATCACATTTATCGAAGGGGGCGGGTGAACTTGTAATGCAGACACCAACTGGTGTGTTAGCCTGTAACCCTGCTTCCAGAAGTGAAGGACGGAACACTTTCAACGCACAGTTGGCTCTTGGCAGTGGCAATCAACAGCAGGGGTGTTCCTCTCGGACAGTCAGCTGACACTGGGGAGAACGGTTCTGTGCACATCGTGATCATGTCCCGGTGCCAGCTCCATGTGCCTGCGCTCTTGTCTGTCACAGCCCCCGATGGTTAAACAAAAAAAAAAAAGAGAGAGAGAAGCAATGAGGAAAAAAAAAGATGAGCAGCACTGAAAAAAGGAAAAAAAAAAAACCATGGAGCTCTGCAGGAATACCTTAGGTGCCCCACTGGGCAGGCAGAAACCAGCAGTAGGTGTCCTGAGACAATATTTCCTGCCCTGGGGCACCTAAGGTATAGGAATTTCGCACACTGCTTACAAATCATTGTGTTGTTTCTCCATACCTCCTTAACAATTCCACACAAATTCACTAACTTCATTATGCAGCCGTCGTGGATCTGACCAGATTTTGTTTTCCCTGCCTGAACAACTGGTTAGCCTCAGAAAAAAACACAGCAGGAGGCAGGGTGCTCCATTCAATTAATGAAAAGCACCCTCGAAAATCTGGGCTTCCTGATAAACCTGTAGCACTCACAGAGCCTGCTGAAGTGTAGTGCTCCTTTGCTATAACGAACTCTGGTATAAGGAAATCTCAGTTATAATGAATGTTCATCTTGGCTCCTGACCTTAAGGTAGACATTGTCCCAGAACGCTGTTGGCTGTGTTTTCTGCTCTATCAGCTGTTCAGCATGAATATGAGCCATGCAGTCAGCTGCTCTTTCATCCTGATAAAAGGCTCAATTGTCAGTAGTTACCAGGTGTTTTCCTGTCGTTACTGTGTCCTGCTCACATTTTGTCTTTGTGCCTGCCTGCTGTACTTACAAGGAAAAGATTGAACTATTCTGTCCATACCAAGCTCTCAGTATTGGACAGTCTAAAAGCAGGGGAAAATTTGACAAAGCTGTCCAGTGAGATGGGGTATTCTAAATCTACCAGTTCAACCTGGCACAAGCAAGAGGGTGCCTTGTGCAAGTTTGTGGTTGAATGTACAGATATGGAAGGGCTACACTGCACGAAACTCAGGAAGGCTGATGAGGATGCAATTTGGTCAAGACTTCCTCCAGTTAATGATTTCACTGGGCTTCACACAAGTTATTTCCTCCTCGACCCGTATTGGTGGTCATTCACTGGATTTGGTGTTCTTTCTGGGGATGGAGATATCCGACTTGGTGGTGGAACCAGTTGGATGGTCGGACCATCACTCCATTGGGTTCAGTTTTGAGGCCACCCCTTGTAGGCCAGCCCTTATGGAGATGGTCCGGGTATGCCCTAAGGGTGTTTCCCTACTGACCTGATGGCGGTGCTGGACCTATCGGGCATACCGGGAGATTGCGTGGATCCAGGAGAGCTGGTACTTGCCTATAATAAGGCGGTGGCAGAGGCCCTGGATTCCATTGCTCCTGTTCGTGTTCGTCCTCTCACTCTTCGACCTAAGTCTCCTTGGTTTGATGAGACTTTGAGGGAGTTGAGGAGAGTTGGACGAAGGTTGGAGAGGTGCTGGCGGAGGTCGGGTCTGGAGTGTGACAGACTTAGTTTGATGGATCACTACGTGATCTATCAATCAGCAATCTCTTGTAAGAAGGCAGAATTCCTGTCCAGAGAGATTGCTGCTGCACAGAATAGACCAGCTCAGCTCTTCCGGACTGTGGACAGATTGTGCAATCCAATCTGTCTTCAGCCCAGAAGAGCTTTTTCTCAAGAACGGTGTGAGGAGTTTGCTCTGTTCTTTCCAGATAAGGTTGCCACAATCCGATCGGATATCCATCTGACCCTCTCTAATGGGAGTGGTGATGGTCGGCAGGAGATGTCGGACACCCAGTTTGTGTGGTCTGACTTCGGCCTCCCCACAATCGATGAAATTGTGATGATCATACAATTATTGCGTCCGACCAACTGTAGTCTGGATCCGGGCCCCACACGTCTCTTAGTGGGTTGTGTGGATAAAATTGGCCCTGTCCTTGCTGAGATAGTCTGGAGGTTCTTGGAGAGGGGGATTTTTCTAAGTCCTCTAAAGGAGGCTGTGGTCCAGCCCCTTCTTAAGAAATCCTCCTTGGACCCGGACTGTCTGGCAAACTACAGGCCTGTCTCTAACTTACCCTTTGTGGGTAAAGTTATTGAGAAGGTGGTCATATCGCAGTTGGATGATCATTTGACCAGACACGATGTCTATGATTCTCTCCAGTCTGGATTTAGGAAAAGACATAGTACCGAGACAGCTCTGGTACGGGTACTAAATGGCCTCCTAATAGCGAGGGATCAAAGGACTCGTTCCATTTTGGTCCTTCTTGATCTCTCTGCAGCATTTGACATGGTGGACCATGGTGTGCTATTGGAACGCTTACGGTCTATCTGTGGGCTGTCTGGCACAGTCCTCAGTTGGTTTCGATCTTACCTCGAGGGTAGGACTCAGAAAGTGGTGTCCGGGATTTTTTCCTTGGCATCATTCTCCCTATCCTGTGGGGTACCGCAGGGTTCCATTTTGGCACCTATGTTATTTGCAGTGTATATGCTACCGTTAGGAGCGATTATTAGGCGGTACGGTCTGAGCCTTCACTGCTATGCAGATGATACTCAGCTGTACATGTCCTTTGTGCCTGGCCAAGATGCTGCCTTTTCGGTCTTCAACAAGTGTCTTGCTGAAATCCAGGACTGGATGAATGTGAGTTGGCTGAGGTTGAACCCTGACAAAACTGAGGTGTTGGTTGTGGGCGAGGGTCACTGGGAGGCGGGTTCATTGGTTGGATCACCCTCGGGTCTATGGCTTGGGGGTGTCCAGCTAACTACCTCAGACTGGGTGCAGAAGCTGGGCGTTGTGTTTGATGACTGCTTGACATTTAAATCCCAGGTGTCAGCAGCTGTCAAAACCTCTTTTTACCATCTGAGGAACATCGCCCGGGTGAAGCACCTGGTTCCTCCAGACGATCTTCCTATTCTGGTCCACGCCTTCGTTACCTCCCGCCTTGACTACTGCAACGCCCTTTACCTGGGGCTACCGGGGGTTGAGATTCGCCGCCTGCAACTAGTGCAGAATGCGGCAGCCAGGCTGCTGACTGGCTCTTCTAGGTCCAGTCATATGACGCCTGTGCTCCTCGGACTGCACTGGTTGCCAGTTTGCTTGCGAATCACCTTCAAGGTTGGTTTGCTGACCTATAAGGCCCTACATGATCAGGGACCTGTTTACCTGAAAGATCTCCTTCATTCTTACTGTCCCCCCCCCCCCCGCTCTCTCCGATCCACTGACGAGGGATTGCTAGAGATTCCCAGGGTTCGTTTAAAAACTTCAGGGGCCAGATCTTTTAGTTTTATGGCCCCAACCCTGTGGAATTCTCTACCTCGTCAGGTGCGAGATAGCTCGACTGTCCAAAGTTTTAAAGAATCTTTAAAAACCTATCTCTTTAGCAAAGCACATAATGATTTCTGAATATTGTTGTTTAGTTTAATTTTAAAAAATGGTCTTAATTATTGTTTTATTTTGTATTGTACAGGCGCCTTGGTTTTAGAAAGGCGCCTTATATAAATAAATAAAGACTGAGATTGAGATTGAGATGCGGTAGACAGAGCCACCCGGTTATGGTTCGGCCAGCAGCGTACCAACGATGTCCCCATGTCTGGCAGCCTGCTGTATGAAAAAGCTGAACATTTTGCTAAGGAAATTCACAGAGAGGGTAGCCACTTCAAGTCCTCATCTGGGTGTCTGTGGCATTTTCAGTGCTGTCAGGGCATTAGAAAAGTGAGCCTCACTGGGGAGCAACGATGATGTGGCAGCCACTGAATTTATTCCAAAGTTACAGGACATTTTGGACAAGTGCTGATACCTGCCAGAACAGGTGTGTAACACAGACCAGACAGGCCTGTGCTGGAGGTGTCTCCCCCGGATGTTACACTCGCTGCCAAATATGAAGTTAATGCTGCCAAGGGCTTTAAAGTGCCAAAAGACAGAGTAACATTTATTTTCTGTACCAATGTCACAGGCACACATAAAGTCACACCACTATGCATTGGTAAATTTCAAAAGCCCCAGTGTTTCTACCATGTTAACATGAAGTCGCTACCAGTTACATATGCTAGCAGCAAGAACCTGTGGATGACTGCTGAAATTTGTAAGTGCTGGTTCGATTCCTGCTTTGTCCCCTCAGTTTCTGTCACTTGCATGCTAATAGACTGCCAAGAAAAACCCTTCTCCTGTTAGATCAGTGCCCTGCCCACCCACCTGAAAATAAGCTCAAATATAGGGGTGGTCGTATCAAAGCAGTGTACCTACCTAAGAACGCCACCACCTGTATCCAACCCCTTGATGGTGGCATTGTTGCTACATTCAAAACATATTACCATAAGTGGCTGTTGTCAGATCTCGTAGCTGATGATACTGTAACTGACTTTTTGAAAAAACTCGCATTAAAGGATGTTATCCATTTGTCGGAGAAGGCTTGGGCAAAAGTGACACCTGCAGCTGTTCTGCTTTGCTGGTTTTCTACGTTGGGTGATGCTTTCAAAGCTATGCTACAGCTGGATGGTGAAGATGATCCTGAAGATAAGGAGTAGATCGATGCTATGGCAGTTGAACTGAACTGGCAACAGTAAACAGCAGCTCCATAGATGCTTGGCTAGCAATTGATGACACCGCGCCTACGTACTAGCAGCTCTCCAACATGGAAATAGTGCGGTCAATCAGTGATGCTGGTGCCGACTCCATGGAATATGAATCGGAGGACTATAACGATGATTGCGAGGAGAGTGTCCCCATAATAAACTCACGACCACTAAGGCAATCACAGGGCTTGAAAAGGCATTGGAATGGCTCAAATATCAGTCTGTGGATCCTATTAAACTACTACAGGTCAGGTAGCTAGTTTCATACACACGCGATCTTGTGATGCAAACAACCATGTGTCAGACAAAGATAAGACATTTAAAAAAAAAAACAGGATTTATTAAATTAATGCACAGAATACCTGATTTAGTAACCAGTTTTAATATGTTGTGTCTCTTGAATAGCAAAGTGTTTTTACGACATTTGGCAGTGGTTTCCACTTGCACCTTACAGTACCTCGATCTAACGAACACATCACTGTAACAAGCAGTCGGTCTGGACCCGACTTTGTTCGTTATAGCGAGGGAGCACTGTATTGGATTTCATAGACACAGAGCTAAATACTCTGCAGTGGAAGGCTTTTCTTCCACGTGCAAGGATAGCAAATCTGATTTCCACTGCAAAATCCTGCAGAGCAGGCCAGCCGAGGCCTGCAAGGGATTTTCTGCAGCAGTTTGGACACATGGCCTTGTCCACTGTGGTGGCATCAGTGGCTAAGTTCCAGATGAGAGACATGCATTACCACCTAAGGGACCACTGGTCCCAAAGATGAGGTCCTCTGTCTAAGCTAATGCCTGCCACAAAACCTTTGCTAAGGACACCATAGTAGTGGAAGGAGGAAGACAACCTCAGAGAGGGCATTGCCGTCCTCCAGCAATCCCCTACAAGTAGCCTCACAATAGATGCCTCAATTCTAGGGTGGGGTACCCACCTAGGGGATCTCACTGTAAGTGGCACCTGGAGCACACAGGAGACCCAGGAGCATATTAGCCTCATGTAGCTAAGGACAGTGTTCCTAGCAAGGCAAGAATTTTGCTCCGAGATCTAGGGTCAGTCTGCCCAGATCTGAACAGGCAACACAACAGTGTATTACATAAACAAGCGGGGAGGAACAAGATCTTCACAGCTATGACCAGAAGCCATGGAGATCTCGAATGTAACCTATTCCTTATGTCTATAGCTGCCCACAGTACACCTGCTAGGGAAAGACAATATCCTGCTAGACTCTCTCAGCAGAATCAGCCAGGAACATCACAAATGGACTATGAACCAGCAGGTTCAGGAACAAATATTCAGACACTAGGGTACACCCTACCTGTTAGTTTCCTGGGAGAACAGCCAGCTCCCACTTTTTTGTTGCACACCCCCAGTAATGGGGGTCAGTCCCTGAGGATGCCCTGGACTTGGATTGGACAGGAAAGTTCGTATAAGTGTAACCTCTAGTTGGCGCTATCCCAAGGGCTACTACCCCTGCCTGCTTGGCTAGTAGCAGGTTAAGGGGCCTACGTTATGTAACGGGTGCCTCCACCTGGAGGTCGGGGTTGGTAGTGGTCAAGCTAACCTGGGCACAGCCCTCCGGGACACTGTACGCCCTCTTTCCTTACTAGGGGCTGAAACAATACACAATAATCACTTTCACAATACCCTGATACACCACACAAGTACCCACACTGTTTGCACTTACCACCAGAGCTTTCCTCTGGCTTGGCCTTGGGGACCCCCTTTAAAACAAGGTCATACACAGCAAATAACAGCAGTACAGCACTCTTGTGCAAACTGGAACCACAGTCAGGGTAAATGCAAAAAAGATCTAGATCTGATTTATTTAAGGGACTTGAACAAGGGAGGGGCATAATCAGGTTAATTTACTTAAAGGCTGTATCTACCAATAGTTATGCATGCACTTCAGGGTCCATAAACAGTCACACACCCTGGGTACCCAAATAGAGAGTGGTGGGCTAGCCAGGAACATTGCAGCTGGTTGGGGTCCTGTGATGGAAGAAAACAACATGCACCACACATACTAATTATAATCTGGAGCCGGAGGGCTCAGTTCGCTAAAAGAAAACAACAAGACAATCAGATGACACACTTTTAGATTAGGCTGTTGTTGCAGGGAGCTACCCTGATGATTACTCACGATACCCAAGACTGGACACAGGCTGGACGAAAATGGAGACTGCAGATGGTTGATCTAGAGTGCCAGGAGAAGCAGGGCCCACACGATTCGTCGAAGCATCGTTCCTGCTCAGGCGTGGAGCAGGGGGCTGATCCCCAGGCAGGTCTCTCGTCGATGGCTTTCTCTATGCAGCGGGTAGTCTGGCTGGGCCAGTATGGCAAAGCCTAGGCCAAATGGAGACAAATTTGGATACAGTCCATTTTGGGCTGGATACAGCTTCCAGCAAGCAAAACACAGTTCACACAGTGGGGAATCAAATCACGACCCACTAACAACTCACAGCACGTTTACATGTAAGGAAATTCTACTGTACCAGGCAAACTGCTCTCCGGTCACAATCGCAAAGTCTCTGCACAAACCGGGGATTCAAAAGCAACTGGAAATCCTGACAGGCCGATCGTATTCAGCAAAATCTTTGGTCTTCTTCAGATATGAGCCCGGTAAAAAATCAGTGGCTTACTTTGTTTTCACAAACTTGGATTTAGTCCGAAATAATTCTGTTCTCTCCCTCTCAGGCGCAGCAGGCAGACATGTAGGCCACAATTCAGCCCTTTAACAGTTCTTCCATGCAAAACTACATAGAACTGCTGCTCAAAAATCACTTTAGCTGTTAGTTCTTCACTTCTCAGCTCAAAACTGAAACTAACTGCAACAGCCTGGGAAATTCCCCAAGATACAAATGGTTCGGTTGGCTGATCCTCCTGTCAGTCACAACAAAGGCTCCCCCTTCAGGTGCAGAATGGCGCAAAAAGCCCAAAACTACAATTTCTACAGAGTTTGACTCCACACAGCTCCTGTAGTCAGGCTCCATTTTAGGTCCCACCAGAACTGATTGGTCCATTTCGTAGTCCAGGACCAAGATAGTGGAGATAAACCAAACAGTTCTTGCTGCAAAGAAGGCAGGTTAGACAAACTACCTTATCATTGTCACTCTAAATGATTTTCAGCAAATAGTTACATCTTTCAACAGAACTCCCTCTCAGATTACTTATGACTGCAATCTAGGCAGATCTTAAAGAGACAGTACACAGAGGCTATACAGGCACTCTCTGGCAATCACATTTAAACTGCTAAAACGCAGGACACCAGCCTGGCAGTAAGCATTTAGGCAAGCTCGAGGAAAACTTTTCGGGAACCCCCATTTCTAGGGGGGTTACACCCTTCCCAGTCTGGAGAAAACTTGGCATCTGTACCATCATGCATCTGTTAACATAAACTTATTACTTTACTTTACATCTTCACTACATTTCCCAATACTTTGTCCATTATGACAATATATTAGGCATTTTTCACACAAGTTAGTTGAACATTACTATACTAAATCAGGTAATAACTTCTTGTACCTTGAACAATGCAAGAGGGGACCCTTCCCTATCAGTTAACTTGGGGCTGGATGGGGCAGGGGCACCATGGTGAGAGGGCAAGACCAGTAACCTGGAATTGGCTGTCAAGCTCAATTTGGGCAGTGAGCTTAGTGAGACATAGACACCTTTGTACACCACATTGAGAGGCAAATCCACTGGCCTCCCGGGAGAATCATAACTGAAGTGTACTACTGGCTTGACAGGTCGGCCAGTCTTTCTGAGGGGGACAACTACAGTCTCTGTACTCGCAGCACTGGTCTGGGGACTCTCGTCACTTGTGAGGGGTGCCTCTGCCTGGGTGGAATGTCCAAACTTGGGGCGCTGTCGGCTCCTTGCTCTGCAGGCTTTGTTTCTACAACACTTGACTCATTTTGTGAAGGCTCAGGCACAATCAAGCTTTGAGGCACTGAAGGGGGTGGTCAGCACTCTCATAGTGTTCTTCAAGTTCTGGTATGTCACCAGAAAGACTCAAACTCTCGGCCCCTTCTTCAGGCAAATCATACAGTTCCACAATACACAGAGACTCAACATCTTCAGACGGGGTACTTTGCACTTCACTTTCTGGGAGCATTGGCTCCAAGGACGAAGCTGGGGGGGGTAAGGCAGTCCAGAAGGCCCAGCTTCATCCCCACAATTTATCAGGGCGTTACCTCGAAACAGCTGACTCGGTTCATAAGAGCGGTAATAAGCATAGTCACACTCACTTTCGTCAGAAGTGGACTGACAGTCACTATCATTCCGGGCCTGCTGCAGAGGAAACCTTAAATCTGTGACCACTGGGGTAGGTTTATTCTGTCTCCTTCTTGCAGCAGCACGAGTCACCAGCCCAGGGGGCTCAATTTCTGGGGGGTTCAGCCTCAATCATGACTTGGCCGATAAGTAGCAAGTGGTTTCGGTGCATGGTCTTGACAGCTTTGGAGTTGTTCTCTGGGCGCACCTTGTACACAGGTAAATCATCCAACTTTCCAACTACTACATGGGGAAGATGGTGCCACCGATCAGCAATTTTGTGTTTACCATGCAGTCCCAAATTGCATAACAACTCATGGTCTCCAGGTCGAAGCTCTTGAGCCTTTACTTTTTTATCGTGCCTCTCTTTGTTGGCTAGATTTCTCTTGGCGGCCATTGTCTGGGCCAGTTGATAGACATGGTTCAATTGAGCTTTCAGTTTCTGTACATATTGCAAGTAGTTTTCAGCTCATACCCCATCTGGACAGACCCCGAAACAGACATCAACTGGCAGCTGGGCCTCTCTCCTGAACATGAGGTGGTAGGGGGAGAACCCGGTAGCATAATTTTTCGTGCAGTTGTATGCGTGTACCAAGGTGCTAATCTGCTGACTCCATTTATGCTTGTCTTTTGAGTGGAGGGTACCTAGCATGTCTAGCAGGGTGTGGCTAAAGCGTTCTGGTTGAGGGTCCTCCTGCAGGTGATAGGGGATGGTTCTTGACTTTCGCACCCCCGATAGAGAGAGCATTTCTTTGATTAGCCGACTCTCAAAGTCTCTGCCTTGATCAGAATGAATCCGCTGGGGTGCACCATAGTGGACAAAGAAATTTTCCACTATCACCTTGGCCACGGTAGACGCCTTTCGATCTTTGTTGTGAAAACCTTGTGCATACTGTGTGAAATGATCCGTAACCAGTAACACATTGCCAGTGTTTCGCTGATCAGGCTCTAAACTCGAAGTCTATGCAGACTAGTTCCATTGGGGTGCTGGTATTAATGTTGACGGGGGGGGGGGGGCAGCACTCTGAGGCAGGGATTTTCTCTGCAGGCAGCGACTACAAGTCCTTACGTGGTGCTCAACATCAGCCCCCATCTTGGGCCAGTAGAATCGAGATCATACTAGGTCAAGGGTCTGGTCGATACAGAGGTGGTCCATATGATTGTGGAGGGACCTCAGAACCAAATCTTTGAAGGCTGTGGGTAGGACCAATTGTTGCTTGTCTACTTGGCCACCCCAATCTGTTGTCTCTCTATACAACAACTGATTAAGCAGCTTCAACCTGGGGCCTTCTTTAAACAATAAAGCAGTTTGCAAGTCAGAGGAACGCAACTTGTACACATCTTTCCCTGCACGAAGGGCATTAAATGCTGGCTGAATCATAGGATCTTGGGATTGAGTCCACTGAATGCTGTCATTGTCAGATTGAGGTAGTGCACTAATATCTAGAGCAGAGAAGTGGCAATAAGCAGCTGGTATGCAGGTGTCAGAAGTGCCCAAGCAATCTACTAAACAGTCCACTGAGTCCGCAGACATCTGTTCATCTCTATCAAACTTTTGGCACAATACTCGAATGTGAGGTTCAGACAGCCTGACCCAATCACTCTTGGAAGTGGGCCTTCGTGATAGGGTGTCAGCATCAATATGGTTCAGGCCCGGTCTGTATTCGACAGCATAATCATAGGTTGATAATGCAGAAAGCCACCGGTGCCCAGTGGTGTCTAACTTAGCTGAAGTCTGTACATAGGTCAACAGGTTATTGTCAGTCTTCACCAATATCTTTGCCCCATAGAGGTATTCCTGAAACTGGTCAACAATGGCCCGTTTTAGTGCAAGGAACTCCACCTTATGCACAGGGTAGTTTCGTTAGGACAGGGTCAAACTCCTACTGGCAAAAGCTACTGGTCTCAGGCCATCCTCATGGTCTTGATACAGCACCACTCCAAGACCCTGCAGACTAGCGTCTGTATGCAGCACATAGGGTTTGGTGGGGACAGCATAGGCGAGGATGGGGGCGTGGGTGAGCTGGTATATGAGCTCATGGAAGGTTGCTTCACTGTCGGGCGTCCAGCAGGGCCCGAAGAGTTCACCTGGGTGGAAGTATACCTTTTCTGGTTCTTTAACGGCTCCTTTTTTGTATTTACGATTGGTAGGAGGGTAACCCTGGGTAAGGTTCAAGAGTGGGTGAATCACCTTGGAATAGTCTTTTATGAACCTGTGGTAGTAGCCGCAGAATCCCAGGAAACGTTGTAGTTCTTTCAGCTTAGCATGGCCCAGCGTCAGCCTCCCTGCTGAACATCCTGAAGGTCTTACACCTTCCCTTGCCATAAAGCAACTGACCTTCCTGTCTAACTAAAGTGAAAGTTTTTCGTTGCTTGGTATCTACATATCCTGCTTTCTTAATATACACTATGGAGCGATGACCTCGGTGAAATAAAGAAAGGACAGTTTTCGCTCCGTTGGACCAATACTGTGGATACATTAAGGGGCACCATGCTATTTACAGTTCTAATAATGGGACATTCTTCTGTCCCTAATACTTCAACCATGACAAACATGGGGTTCTTTTCAAATAACATGAAGTCTTGCTATATTCTGACATATGCAGACTACAAAGCAGTACATCCATGGAGGAGGGACAGAACCTACTTAGGAAATAGGCTGTGAAGCACAGCTGTGCCAAACCGAGCATCACTCCTAGCCTGGATGTCCAGGGATTAATGCTTGGTAAAAGTGTGAACTGTTTTCCAGGTAGCTGCTTGACATATCTCTAGAATAGGGATGTCCCTGGCAGCAGCCAGAGAAGCAGCTGTACTTCTGGTAGAGTGAGCCCTCAGGCCTGAGGAAGGAACCTTACCCAGTTTTTCATAGCAAAATTGGATATAAGAGACAATCCACCTGACAATGGATCTTTTAGTGGCAGGTTTCCCTTTGCCAACCTCACCATAAGTGAGGAACAGTTGGAGGGAGTCAAACCTGTGACCCTTGGTACGCTCTATGTAGTAACTAAGGGCTCTCTTCACATCTAAGCTGTGCAGCCTCCTCTCGCCAGAGGAGGAATGGTCAGTGAAGTACACTGAAAGAGATATAGATTGATTAAGGTGGAAATCTGAAACCACCTTAGGCAAGAACTTCCTGTTAGTCCTGAGGACCACCTTATCTCTGTGAAAGGAGATATATCAGGCTCCACTGACAAAGCTTGTAATTCACTTATGCGTCTGGCAGAAGTGATGGCTACCAGAAACACAGTTTTCCAAGTCAAGTACTTAAGCTCTGCTGAAGACAAAGGCTCAAAGGGGGGTTGCATAAGCTGAGCAATGCAAACATTAAGATCCCAGGCGGGGGCAGGGTCCCTGAATGGAGGGTTGGTGTGAAGCAATCCCTTGAAAAACTTGGAGAATACAGGGTGAACAGAAAGAGAAGAAGGCTTACCTGCTGAAATAAAAGTAGACACAGCTGCCAGATGCACTTTCAGGGTAGCTGGCCTCAGCCCCGAGGTATTTAAGTGGACCATATTACCCAGGACTGTGGGCAAATCAGCAGATTCTGGGAAAATATGCTTTCCAGAGCACCATATGGAAAATCTTTTCCATTTGGAACTATAAGTAGCCCTGGTGGAAGGTTTTCTAGAAGCCTTCGGGATATCCTTTACACCTTGGGAGAGGTGTAACTCAGCAAAAACTAACTCTTCAAGAGCCAGGCCTTGAGATTGAGAGATTTGAGGTTTGGGTACCAAACCCTCCCCTGAGCACAGGTTAACAGGTTGTAATTCCTGGGAAGACACAGGGGAAGATGGACTGCTAAGGGCAGTAGGAGTGGATACTAGGGCTGTCCGGCCCAGTCTGGAGCAATCAGGATAATCTTGCAGGGTTGAGATCTGATTTTGACTAGCACTTTGAACAGGAGAGGGAAGGGGGAAAAGCATAGAGAAACTTCTCTTCCCAATTGAGAACTAAGGCATCCAGAGGGACTGAGCCCAACACTGGGGGCCTGCAGCAAAAAAGGGGAAGTTGGTGATTGTGTGGGGCTGCAAAAAGATCTATCTGCGGGGTGCCCCATCTGGAAAATATCACCTCCAAGACCAGGGGATCCAGTGACCATTCGTGATGGCCCTGGGAAATCCTGCTGAGAGCATCTGCCAGGACATTGTCCTTGCCTGGGAGGTGAAATGCCATAAGGGAGGTGTTCAGGGAGTAAGCCAGAGACCACAACTTCATTGCTTCGGTGCACAAGGCCGTAGACCGAGTGCCCCCTTGCTTGTTGATGTACCACATTGTGGTGGTGTTGTCTGTTCTGACCTGTACAACTTTGTTCTGAACAGATCTGGAAAAAGCTTGAAGTGCTAGAAAAACTGCTCTGAGTTCCAACAGATTGCTGTGGAGCAGAGATTCCTGAGGGGACCACAACCCCTGGGTGGTGAGGTCGCCCATGTGAGCTCCCCACCCCAAGAGGGATGCATTTGTAGTAAGGATTAAGGAGTGAGACTGAGTGACAAAAGGAACCCCTTGTCTCAGATTGCTCTGATCCTGCCACCACTGTAGGGCCTGGATCAGGGTTCGAGTCACTAGGATCAATTTGGTGAGAGGGTCCTTCCTTCAAGACCAAAAGGCTCTCAAATGGAACTGAATGTCCCTCATCTGAAATCTTGCTCCCTGCACTACTGCTGTAGAAGCAGCCATATGCCCCAGGAGCTGTAGAAGATGCCTTGCTGGTCGAGACACCTGCAGGGTGAATGAGGATGCCAGAGAGACCAGGGTCCTTGCCCTGTCCAAGGGAAGGAAGGCTCTGGCTTTCTCTGTGTTCAGCTCTGCGCCTATGAAGGTGAGAAGCTGGACAGGCTCTAGGACTGATTTTGAAAGACTGAGAAGGAAACCTAGAGAGGTGAGCAGTTGCTGAGTTATCTGTAGGTGTAACTTGACTTGGTCTGGGGACTGGCCTACTATGAGCCAGTCGTCCAGGTAAGGGAAGATGGCAATTCTTTGCCTACTTAGAGAAGCAACTGCTACTGCCAGGCATTTTGTGAATACCCTTGGAGCAGAGGTGAGGCCAAAGGGCATTGCTCTGAACTGGTAATGGCCTGAGGGCAGCTCGAACCTGAGGTACTTTCGATGGGAGGTTCTGATGAGAATATGGAAGTAGGCGTCCTTGAGGTCCAGGGACACTAGCCAGTCCCCTGGCCTTAGAGAGGGTAGAATAATTCCCAGAGTCACCATTTTGAATTTTGGTTTAAAAGGTGCTTGTTTAAGTATCTGAGATCCAGGATGGGCCGCCATTCTCCTGTCTTTTTGGGGGTAAGGAAGTACCTGGAGTACAACCCTTTGCCCTGGTGTAGGGGTGGAACCCTTTCCACAGCTCTGAAAGCCAGGAGGGAAGAGACCTCTGCCTCTAGGGCAAGTGCCTCTGGTGGATTTGCAAGTGGAAAGGATCTGGTTCTCATCTTTGGAAACTTTTTGAAGCTGAGAACCAGTCCCTGGCTTACTACTTCCAGGACCCATTTGTTTGATGTCAGAGACTCCCAGTCCTGGACAAAGTAAGCCAGCCTGCCCCCTACAGGTAGCTGAGAATCGGCCCTGGCAACCCTATCAGGGTGCCTGCTTGGCAAGGGCTTTGGGCTGAGGGGTGGAAGCAGGCCTGCTTGTACCCCGTCTGCCTCTCCCTCTAAAGAACCCCCTCTGGGCATAAGCAGAAGTGGAGGCCTGGGCTTGGTAAAAAGACCTATGAAAAGGCCTGCCCCTGCCCTTGGAAAGCTGCCTTTGAGGAGTGGCCTGCCTTTCTTTGGCCTGTGCACTCCTATAGGTGGTCCTATATTCATCCATTTTCTTAATGTAATTCTCTGTTTGCTCCCCAAACAGAGAATTACCCACAACAGGAAAATCCATGGCCTTAGTCTGGGTATCCTGTGACAGGCTAGTTCATCTGAGCCAAGCCATTCTTTGAAGTGCCACAGATGTAGCCATGACTCTAGAAGACACATCATTGGAGTCTACTGCAGCATGGAATTGCACCTTGGATGCCTCAATAAAATCAGCAGCCACCTGCTCCAGCTCCTTGGCAAGCTGGCCAGGGACCTGTTTTGCTAGGGCCATAACAGTGTCCCATCTGGATTTTTGATACCTAGCAGTATATGCCATATAATTGGCCTGTCTGAGTCCCAAGGATGCTGCCATGTACTGTTTCTTTGCCATGGCATCAGTCCTCCTAGAGTCCTTGTCCGGGGGGTGTGAAGCCAAGGGAATGTTTGCCTTATCACAGGCTGCAGCCTGCACTACCCCAACATGGCTGCATTGTTGTGTAAGGAACTCCGTGTCTGAGCCTGACAAATGTATACCTCTTGTCCATTCTTTTATCCACAGGAGGTATAGTGTTAGGAGTCTTTAAAATTTTAAATGTCTGTTTCCCAAAAGATTTGTGCAAGGGAATAGAGAGCCTCCTAGACTCTGGGATATCCATCATTTCTACGTAGTCAGGCTCCTCCTGGTCATCCACAGCTTCTTCCATAGGAAGCTGGAGGGTTTCAGCCACTTTTTTATAGAACATGAAATGGGAGGGGGACTCAGAAAGCCTAGGAGGGGACACCCCTGAAGGTCTGTCTGGGGAGATGTCCGGGTCAGTGGGCACATCCAGACTTTCAAATCCACATTCACTTTCCTCATACTCCTCTTCCTCCTCCTCTGGTTCATAAAATTCCTCTAAATCATAATCTTGAACCAGTGGAACCGCTGAACCGAGGGCTCATTTGATGGTGCCGGTTCGTCGAACCGGAAAGCGATTGAACAAGTTTGATCGCTGATATCTCTTCAGCGGTTGGAGAGGAAAGTTTTGGCTCCACACCAGCTGATTTCTCTTTTCTAGTTCTTTTAGCCGGAACCGACTCCTCAGAATCGGCTCTCCTTTTGCCCGAAGAAGTCTTGCTCTGGTCAGAGGGCACTCCTTCTGGTTCGGTTGGAACCGAACCGGGCTGGCCATCCGGTTCAGCGGACTTTTTGACCTCCCTTTCCCTGAGCCTACCAGCTCTCTTTTCTAGGGTAGCTGCAGGGAAATTTTGCAAATCTGGCAGTCTGCATTGAAGTGGTCAAACCCCAGACAATAAACACAGGTGGTGTGGGGGTCAGCCTTGGCAAAGACTTCCCCACATACACTGCAGTGTTGAAACCCAGTGGGTCTGGTTTTTCTTTTGGGTTTCTCAGACATAGTGCCAGTCCTAACCAAACTTACCCTTTTATGGCAATCCGCCAGGCAAGACCCTCTTATCGGTTCCCAACAGTGTCACGAGTCGTGGAAAAAACCGTAATAAAATCCGTTGTTTTTTTTAGAACCGATAAGAACCGGTAACTACACTCTAAATCACAAATTAAGATTTTTTAAAACAACTTGATCGGTTCAAACCAAACTGATAAACCGTTTACAAGTTCCACACAGAATAGAATTAATGTAAAACCTATCTGGTACTCACAAATACCACAGACAGAGACTGAACCGACAGGTTGTGGTTTAAATTCAGTAGAAAACCGAGAAAAACGGTACTTTAACTGACAAAATGAACCGAGCAGAAGGAGAAATCTCCGGAGTGACTGTTCAGTGAGGCGGAGTAAAGAATCTGACGGTTTGAGTTTGAAGAACAGACAGACAGAGTCTCAACCGAGTTCGAGCTCGGCGTTCCATGCCTGGCATGGAAAGTTAACTCTTTCACCTCCGGAGCAGTTCGAAGGTTGGGACTCACTGCATATGTCAGAATATAGTAAGAGTTCATGTTGTTTGAAAAAGTATTACTATAAGATGGAAAAAGATTTAGAAAGAATAAGTCAGAACTGACGTAGGTGGCCAACCCATGTCAGTTGTAGAAAAGAATAAGAAAGTTATTAGGGAGCACTGTTGCGCAACTGTTTATATAGGGAGAAGAAAAAGAGAATAAGCAAGATATCCCTCCTCCTTGGCATGCAGACTGATAGAACACAGTTCTACCACACTTCTGTTTTTCATTCTTTATATTCTGGGGAACAGTAAACATTCTAACCCCTTAAAAGGTTTGATTCCACTTTTGTCTCATCACTCAATTTATACCCGATGGCTGTAATTTCAGGCCTTTGGCAATATATTTAATTTGGGCCTTAAAGCGTTCTAGCCGCTCAAACTGAACATGCAGCTGCTTCTGAGCAGGCTATTACAATAATTTTTCTTTCCATCCCTTAGTACCCACTTCCGCTCAGAATTGTGAGCCGCTTCGTTCATTTAATTGCAGAGCAGGGCAGCTTTCTGCTAAAAAAAAAAAAAAAAAAAAGGGTGTGGGTTCAAATCCCACTATTGCTACCATATGTCGTGGGGACGTGGGATTTCAGTGCATGATTCTTGAAGAACTAGAGTTCTTTAGCCTAAACCTATAGAGAAAGCAATGAGAGTGTTGAACGTTTCTAGAGAGCCAGCAATGAGGAAAACATATACTTCAGAATGGAAGAGATTTTTGTTCTGATGTGTTCCCAGAAAGATAATCCCTATGTAGACAAGCCTGACTACCATTTTAGACTATCTGGTTCACCTGCAGTCCCTGGGCCTAAGACCCTCAACCCTGAAGGTGCGTTTGGCAGTAGTTTCAGCTTGAACATCAGCTAGCAAGGAAAAGTCCATGGCCTTACAACCTATGTTTAAAAGGTTTTTCAAAGGCCTTAAAGAGCCACTGATGCCTCGAGAACAACTTTGGAAAACATAATATTTGAAGATGGTCTGGTGGCGCTGAGGGCTGAGGTGCTGGATGCCTTACCTCATGTCACACCAGCGACCTGGGTTCGGGAACGAGCCTGGGTCATCGCATGCCGGCCAGGGGGAGGGAGGGACAGAGCAGGATCGAACAGCCGAAAGGCAGCTCTCCTCTCCTGTCCTGGAGGGGACACCCATCACCCACCGTAGTTCCACTGCCCCCAGGTGGAGATCCGAGCCAGTACAGGTGGGCAGGCGGCAAAGTAGAGGGAGGGCAACTTGTTACCGCAGCATGTGCATGCACCCACATGCGCGCATTGTTGGAGCACGGGGATAGGACCAAAAACCAGGGAAAAAATCCTATAAAATAATAATAAAAAAAAAAAAAAGAAAAACATAATATTTGGACACAAAAGCAGCTTGCATTTCTTATTCCCATTATGTATTACTGAGGTCATATGCATAAAATCAGGAGAGTTGTTCCTTGAGGGTTTATCAAGTCGTATTGCTTCTTCCCAACCTGGTGTCATAATACTCTGCTTGTGACATCACAGTTGTTTCCATGGCAACCGACTGTGATGTCACAACATAGCATGCTTTCAAGTAGGGAATAAGCTATAAAGGCAAATTAACTCTTAAGGGATACAGATCTTGTTTTTATGGCAATTTCTTCAGTAATGAATAATGGAGAGGATAAATCTAGAGAAGATTCATGAAATACAAGCTGAATTGTGCGTAACTTTAATGTATTCCAAAGTTTTTCCAAAGGTGTCAGCTGCTTTTTAATCATCTGTATCCTCCTGTGAGGGATCGTGTCCCTCCCTGGGACCTAAACGTGTGCATTGCCCAACCAATGAAAGCTCCCTTTGAGATTATGGTCACTGCCGCAATTAAATATGTCACTTGGAAGACAGTATTCCGAATGTCCATGATGTCTGCTAGGAGGGTGAGCGAGCACCAAGCCTTCTGCATAGATCCAAACTACATAATGTTCCATAGGGGCAAGGTAGTCCTCAGGACAAATGGGAAATTCCACCTGAATCAGTCAGTTTCCCTTCCTGTGCTTTTTTTTTTTTTACTGAAAATTCCTGCACTGGGGAACAAAAACTCTACTGCCTGGATGTAAAGAGAGCACTAAGTTACTACTCGGAACACACAAGGGGTGTCAGCTTCAGTAGTACTCACCTTTCTTGTCATCTGTGGTGAAGTAGGGAAAGGCCTACCAGCATCCAGGAGGACCATTTCTCAGTGGATGGTCTCCTGCATACAGTTCTGTTACGAGAAAGCTGGCAAATTACACCCCCCAAGGCTTTAGGGCACACTCTACAAGAGGCATCTCTTTCTCTATGGCAGCATCAAGGGGTATCCCTCTGCAAGAAATTTGCAGAGCAGCTACTTGGAAAGCAGTACACACTTTCACAAAACTTTACTGTCTGAACATGTAGTCCAGAAGAGATGCCAGCTTTGGCACTGCTGTCTTGCAGAACCTTTTCTTTAAATAGGTTCTGTTCCCAGCCTCTGAAGGTACTGCTATGGAGTCTGCACATTCTGAATACAAACTGATGGATTCCTGGGGTTAGAAGAAAAAAAATACTCACTGTAGTAATGCTGTTTCTTTGCAAAGAGCACCGTTTCTCCTGTTTTAAGAATTTCCCCTCTAGAAACAGCAAAGGAGCCCTACCTGCCCCAAAGTTTGTTGCTGCCTTACATTTATTTTTTTGGTGGCTGTAATTAGGGAAGGATAGGATCATATTTTGGCTCTGTGTAGCCAAAAGTCTGATCCCTTCCACTTCCTGAATCGGCGGCACACCTCTGCATTCTCATGTTTTGTGATGTAATGCTATGGAGAGAGTGTGGGCATGTGCCATAGGCTTCTATAGGGGTCAGTTTTTATGTACTATTTTTAATATTTTAGAGTGCCAGTTTTAACAATCAAGGCTACCGCTCAACTAAACAGGACCATTTTTTATCCATGCAGTAGCATGTGGCCGAAATACTGTAGTGACTTGTGGGATCCGAAATTTGCATTGTCTAAATGTTGTACAGAACCAGTAAAAGTTTCCTCGATTGCCCCATATGGCTTATTTTTTTATTCACACTTTACACCAACCAGCCATCCCCAGCGCTCAACTCCTTCGGGAGCACCCATGGCATAGCCAACCACCACAACCCCACACACCTGTACTTCCCTGCCTTCACGTAGCCTTGATTTGCCCCCATGTGGAATTGGGGTGGCAGATATGCTAATCTTGCACCTCTTGGGTGGGAATGTAGAACCCAAGTATACCGGGTTCATTGTCATGAGAAGTCAGGCCATTTCTCTGTGTCTCCGCTTTCCCTCCTGTTAGATGCCAGCTACTTAAATGCCATGCGAGGCATGCACATACAGAGAGCATGCAGCTGCCATCATCAGCCAGCCTCCCACTCCAAAACGCTGCTCCACTGACAGTCAACCAAGAGGCACTGCTCAGCCTCCCACCCTGGAGAAAGAGAGCGTCCTCAGATACTCAGTACTCCCCTTGGCCAACCTCAGTGGCCCAGGCTTGTTCCTCAACCTAAGTCACTTGGCCTCACAAGTGGGAACCCTCCAGGTGTGCCAGTGGGTTAGCCTCCCTTATATAATTTTGGCCACCACTCGGGCCAGTAGAATATCTGTGAGGACCAGTGGATTTGCCTAACCATCAGCCTCTCTGGCAGCAAACATGAATTCCTTGTGACCTGTCTAAAGCTGTGATTTGAAGTCAGTGCTTGGAACAGAAGCACCAGTGTACCTGACCCACTTCCTTATGTGTGCAGTCGGCATAGGAGGAGGAGGAGGAGTTAATACTTCAATGTCTCTGTGGGCCACACTTTCGAATATTTTTTTCACTTTTGGGGGCATATTATGCTTCAGTGTTTCTGTGGCCTTCACTTTCAGAACATTTGTTTCATTTATGGGGACCTGTAAGGTATGCAGCCATATGGAATGCTCTAGGCGTGACTGAGTATCATTTGATACAGCGTGGGCAGGTAACTTAAGCTTTGCACCTCATTTTTGTTAATTTTCTCGTACCTAATGAGCCCTAAAACAAAAAATGTCATCCTTGCACTTCGGCTGGATGTAAAAACCTAATGATTGCGTCTTGCAATGATATTCCATTAACTACGCAGCAGGTGGTCTGCAGCAACGTTTGTCTTAGAAGCCATTATGCACAGAGCTAGGGAAAGAATGATATGTTGATTAAAGCCTTTCCTAGTCTGTTCTGTTAAGGAATGGAAGGGGGAGTCGAGGGTCCTCCCTTAACAGACTTGCTGAGATCCCACTAAACATACTGGTAAGCCAGAGAAATTCCTAACATTGGTGAAAATAATGCACAGGAATGTAAAGGTTAAAGGGAGAAAATGGTGCGGAGTCTGTTGGAGTGTGTGTTTGAATCCCATTGCTTATGCCATATGTATGGTTCCTGCCACTACTGCCACCTGCTAAGCATTCCTTACATTGAAACATAGAATTTGTCAGCAGAAAAGGACCGCTTGGCCCACCTTGTCTGCCCAGGTGGTCTCTGGCTAGTCTGTCCCCGTAGACCCTAATTGGTCTCCGACAGCCTTCCCTCCTTCCTGCCTATTTACTAGTAATATTCCCCTGTGTCCATCCCACACATCCTTGAAGCCCCCTACTGTTTCCACCTTCAGCACTTCCACTGGCTGTGTATTCCAGGCATCTACAACTCTTTCAGTGAAGTAGTACTTCCTCACATTCCTCTTAAACTCCCCTCCCCCCCCCCATTCATTGCATGCCCTCTGGTCCTGGTGCTTTTTCTCATTTGAAAGAGACCTCCCCTCCTGCACCCTGTTTACCCCAGTGAGGTACTTGCAGGCCTTTAGCATGTCCCCCCTCGTTGTCCTCTCTTCCAGGGTGTACATGTTGAGATCCCTCAGTTTCTCTTTGTAGGACTTTTTTGTGCAACTCCTGCACCATTTTAGTTGCCATCCTCTGGACTGCCTCTACCCTTTGTCCTTTTTGAGGTGAGGCCTCCAGAACTGGACACAGTGCTACAGGTGGGGTCTCACTAGTGAGTGAAAGAGTGGCAATACCAGCTCTGTCCTGCTGCTGAAGATACCGCTCCCTAGGAATCCCAGCATCTCACTTTCTCTACCTACTGTGTTCTCACACTGCCCTGCCACCTAGAGGTCATCAGATATGATAATGCAAGGGTCCCTTTCCCGCTTGGTGAGTCTCAGTACCTCCCCCCACCATCTTATACTTCGCTCCTGGGTTCCTATGCCCTAGGTGCATGATTTTGCACTTTTTTTGGCATTGAACCCCAACTGCCGTGCTCTCAGTCACTTCTTGAGTTTCCCAAGATTCCCTACATGTCTTGGCTACTCAGTTTCTTTATCAGTCTACTCTGTGGCACAGCGTCAAAGGCCTTGCTAAAGTCCAGATAGACCACGTCCACTGCCCTCACTTGATCTATTTCCCTGGTCACCTAATTGAACAAATCAATAAGATTCATCTGGCATGACCCCCCCTCCCGTTGAATCCATGCTGCGTATGGTTTTGTAGCCCACTGAATCAAAATACTCTGCCAACCTTTCCCTTAAAATGGTTTCTGTTAATTTCCTTACCACTGAGGTGAGACTGACCAGCTTGTAGTTGCTAGCCTCCTCCCTACTACAGCTCTTGTTTAGAGGGGACCATGTCTGCTGTCCTCTAGTCCTCTGGAACCACACCTGTGTGCAGAGATCTGTTGAAAAAGGCCATCACTGGGGCAACTAGCACCTCCCTGAGTTCCTTTAGTACCGTTGGGTGTATCCTGGCTGGTCCCATAGCCTTGTGCACTTTTAGAGCTGCAAGTCCCTTCAGGACCCTTTCCTCTGAAAATGGACATCTTCGAGGGTATCTTTTTCATGAGGCCACACCTATGGAACTATAAGCCACCAGGCACTAAGAGCACATGGAAACTTTGCAAGCAGTCAGCCAGGGGCCTCCCACGATGACGTCAGATGTTGGCTGCTGCATAAACATGGGCGACCCCATCTCTCTTCAGTTCTTTTCCCGCCGTCGACCATAATTATCGGACTGCTGAAGGAAATGCCACTGTAGTAGCGCTGTTCTATTTCTTTTTTTTTGTGGGGGGGGGAATTACTTTTAGAGTGATTTTTGCTGACCTGTATGTCGTCAAAGGAACCGTCGAAATTGTTCTGGTATTGTGCCTGTGGTGAGAGGATCTGCACTGGCGACTCCCACGATGACTGTATCTGCTACCTAGGCCCAGATTACAATGTGAAAGCCTGCAGAAACTGTAGAGCCTTCAATTCTGTGACCAGGCAACGCCATGAGGGGACCCTAGAAAAATTCCTCCTTAAGCAGAAGGTGGCCAGCATGGAGAAGGAGCTCCAGCAGAAGAGCACTGCTGCATTGCTGGCCCCATCTTCTGAGTTCAGGTCTTCAAAATCCCAGGACAAGGTGTCAGGGAGTCACAAACACAAGCACCAGAACAAGGAGAAGAAAGGAACCTCCCCAGTGCTTTCCAGATCACCCCTCTGTACAGTAGGTACGACCTGTTCTGCACTGTCGGTCCCTCCTGCCCCCACCCCCCCGGCCGTCAACATGACACCGAGGACAAGGCTTGGTGCTGGCACTAGCAGGCCTAGTATGGCTGATACTTTGTTGTCGATGTTGGGGACTCAGCCTCCCCCGTCAACACCTCTGGTCACACCCGTTGACCACATAGGCGCTGATGCTCAGGTGATCCTATCCTCTTTCTTGGATATGATTCGATGCCTGCTACCTAACCTCCCAGTTCCTGGGGGTCCATTGATGGGGCCTACAGCTATTCCCCTCTCAACAGTGCAAGGTACACCATTGCTACAGCCACCTCCTAGGGCACTGCCGACGGCGCTGGCCTGCTCCCTTCTCCCCGTCGAGCAGCTCGACTATGAATATAATCCTGACTTGATAATGCAGGATGAGGAGGAGAAGGCTAAGGATTATGCTGAAAGCTGTTATGACAGGGCACCAACTCCACTGTGCCCGCCTGTAGTGAGGACTCGGTGATAAACACATCAAGGTTTACACTAGAGGATCCCACTTTCCTCATCATGATGCAGCAGTTACAAACTGCCATGGGCTTTGACCTGGAGGAACAGGACACAACCAAGAAAAACCTCATAGAGGTTCTGAATTTATCAGAATCTCCATCAGTTGTAATACCTCCTCTGCTATCTGCCTTAGAGGATGCCACATTTGCTGCCTGTTACAGACCCAACAGTATTCCAGCTGTACAAAGGAAAACAGACAAAATGTACGTGGCCCCCTCTGGGAAACCATTTTTTGCCACCCAGCCTGAGGCAGACTCAGTTGCCATTAATGCTGCCCATGATGGCCGCCTGCCGGTGCAGCGGTAGACCTACTGCTTGCAGTGCCATCGACCCAGCGTTGGGAGCGATCTTGGGAACTAGATTGTAAGCCGGGGGGAGGTGGATTGAGTGTCCCATGGACTGCTCTCCTCCAGGGTGGGTGGGATGGATGGACCGCTGTGCTACTGGCACCTGGGGGCCAGTGTACTGAGCATCCGGAACATGGGGTCAGTGTGGGGAGACATCCAACATGACAGTGTCATTGACATCATTGCACGCCCACGCCTTGCGGGAACAAGGGAAAAATCCTCCAGCGCACATGAAGATTGGTCCCGATGGTGCTGCACTCGTACTCAGGCTGCTCCCCCAGATCCTGACCCTGGGCCTTCTGCGGTGGTGGGGTAAGTACCTGTTATGTAGTGGCTCATGAGAGGAATGGAGGAGGGGGTGGAGCACAAGCACTGTGCAGTGTGTGGTGCCGTAGGACCAGTTGGAGAAGGGGGAACCATAGGCAACACCCCACACCCCCCCCCCGCTGAGGAGGGATAAAATAAATAATCCAATAAAAAATGCATATACCAAGGCACCTAAGTATCTGAGTTCCCTCCCTCCTGATAAAGAGTCCAGGAGGCTGTATGTCCTGGGAGAATGACTTTTGCCTCGGCATCATTGGGCCTCCTTATTGCTAACTGTCAGGCCCACATGATGAAGTACCAGAACACCCTCTGGAGGAAGGCCACGGCAGCTGCACAAGCTGTGCTAGAGGGCACTACAAGAGCTACTTGAAGCCCTTTCTGCTGGGCTGATGTGGGCAAGCATCTGCTCCGCACAGCCTATGATGTCTCTGGTGCCTCTGCCAGGGCGGTGGCCTCTGGCATCTGTCTCAGGAGGTATTCCTAGCTCAGGGTAGCAGGCTTTGTGAATGATGTGCAACAGTTCATTCTCCGTGCCCCTTTTCAAGACATAAATTGTTTGGTGCTGAGGTCTAAGATATTTTATCCACTTTGTAGGCCTCAGGTAGAACCTTAAAGTCTGTGCATTACCTCTACCATACCCAGCCTTGAGGTAGGAGTAGGGGTCTTTTCCATCCAGCTGGTGTTAGACAGTGCCCAGCAGCCAGGCAGGGGCAAGGGAGCAGGGGCATTGCCAGCCCCAGTACCACCCCAGGTGCCCATTCAAAAGCCACTAGAGGTGATAGAGCAGGGGGAGCCTGACTCACTGTACACCTACAATGACCTTTACCTCCAGGAGTGGTTGTGGGGGGTTGCCCCTCTCTCCACTTAAAATGGTGGAAAGAAGTGACAACAGGTGCATGGACTCTGGAAATTATAGAACAGGGTCATGCTTTGGAACTTCTACGCATACCTCCGGATTATCCTTCACTAGTGATCCACTTACCCCTGCTTTTGGAGGAGATCCAGACTTTGTTACAAAAGAGGTCCATAGAACCAGTTCCTGTAAAACAAAGACACACAGGGTTCTACTCTCAGTACTTCCTGGTACCAAAATGGACAGGAAACCTGTGGCCTGTCCTGGATCTCAGTGAGCTGAACCTCTTCGTAGAGTACAAGAAGTTCAGGATGGTAACATTGCAAGGCCTGGTCCCACAGCTGCAAGCAGGGGATTGGCTGTGTTCCCTAGCTATGAAGGATGCTTATCTCTATATCAAAATCTGGAAGCCTCACAGAAACTACCCGAGGTTTCTTTTTCAAGGGGAACATTACCAGTTCAGAGCATTTCCCTTTGACGTGTCTTCTGTGCCTCCGGTCTTTTTTATTTAAATTGTACTTTATTCTCCTTCCCCGCCTCTCCAGGCTCCGCTTCAGTGGAAACACCTGTGGAGTCTGCCCCCACTTCTGCCACCTTACCTGAACCTTCCCGTTCCCATGGAGGCGCAGTTCTCCCTCTCCTGGCGGGGACAAGGTGGAGCAGCTACACCCCGAACAATTCAGGTCTCGTTGGGATCTGGTGGTCAGGCAGGTGCGAGCTATGAGGGGTCTGCTCTGGTGCTCCGTCTTCTCAGAGCCTGGAGAGCATTTTCCCTTGTTCTGGAGGAGTGGCATGCACCCTGAGATTAAGGCATCAGCGCCAACGTCACTACCCCCCCAGCCCTCTCTGTATGCGTCTGCGCTTGCTGTGCCTCCAGCTTCCGCCAGAGGCCAGTCAAGTGCCGAGCGTGGATCCCCCCCTTCCTCCCAGGAGAGGAGAGCTGTCCAGAAGCTCAATCCTCTCCCTCTCTGCTGACCCCTGATGGCCCGGACTCATTCCCGAACCTGGGTCACTGTCATGGTGCGAGGTGTGGCGTCCAGCACCTCAACCCTCAGCGCCACTGGGCCGACTTGCACCTCGGGTTTTTACTAAATGCTTGGCAGTAGTGACAGCAGCCCTTTGCAGGGCAGGCCAACTGGCTATTGAAAGCCCCCTCCAGCCAGCCTGTCGGTGCAGCAGTAGCACTACTGCTCGTGATGCTGGTGACCCGGGTTCGGGAATGAGCCTGGGGAGCTGGAGGGCTGGCTGTGGGGAGAAGGCTGAGCATCCGTGGATTGTTTGCCTTTAGGGAGGGAGGGGACGAGGTCCGGTGCTCGACTGACCCCAGGCAGAGGCCTGGGATACAGCAAGCGCCCGGCCATGCAAGAGATGGGTTTGGCATGCTGGACGTTGGCGGATCTCCACCTTAACGTCGGGGCGCATGATACGCCCAGAAAAAAAAGGGAAAAATCTCCTCCTGCGCTCCGGGAAGACAGAGTGCCAGCACAGACCTCAGTGGTCCCCTGCCTGTCCTGCGTGGCGGCCCCAACAAAGTGACGTTAGTTAAGGATGTAAGGGCCCCACCTCATCCCTGCCTGGGGGGAAATCCAAGGCTACATGGGGGACTGCCGTGGGGCTCCAGGCAGGAAGGAACCGAGGCAGATGCCATGTGCCCCCAACGAGGCGGAGTGCAGGGAGGCGAATAAATAGAAAGTACAGGGGAAAAAAAAAAAGAAAGCTCCCCTCCAGAGATCAGCTCCCGCAGACCATGACTCAATCCAGACAGCTGTTTGACACTCTGGGGGTGACTGTCAACACACCAAAATCAGTGTTGTCCCCTTGCCAAAGACTGTAGTGTATACAGTGCCTTCGGAAAGTATTCACCCCCCCCCCTTAGATTTTGTCACATTTTGTGATGTTGCAAACTCAAATTAAAATACATTTATATGGGATTTTTTTTTCACGTATCTACACAAATTACTCTATAATGTCAAAGTGGAATGAAACTTCTGGAATTTTTTGTACATGTAATTTAAAATAAAAACCTGAAATGTCTTGATTTGATAAGTATTCACCCCCTTTGCTATGACACTCCAAATTGAGCTCAGGTGCATCCAGTTTCCTTATGAGATCACTCTAAAACTTGAATGGAGTCCACCTGTGGTCAGTTCAAATGGTTGACATGATTTCAGAGGAAATACACCTGTTTATATAAGGTCCCACTGTTGACAGTGCATGTCAGAGCAGAAACTCTACCATGAAGACCAAGGAGCTGTCCATAGAACTCCGTGATAGAATTGTGAGGAGGCATAGATCTGGGGAGGGGTATAAAAACATTTCTAGGGTGTTGAAAGTTCCCAGGAGCACAGTCAAGTCCATCATTAGGAAATGGAAAGATTACGGAACCACCCAGACTCTTCCTAGAGCAGGCCGTCCTCCCAAACTGAGCAACCGGGCAAGAAGGACCTTGGTCAGGGAAGTGACCAAGATCCCAATGACTACCCTGACAGAACTACAGAGTTCCATGGCTGAGATGGGAGAACCTGTCCAGGGACAACAATCTCTGCAGCACTTCACAGATGTAGCTTTCTGTGAGAGTGGCTAGACGGGAATACCCTGAGAAAGGTCACAATAGCATGCCTGAATTTGTAAGAAGGCATGTGGCAGACTCTGAGACAATGTGGCAAAAGATTCTCTGGTCTGATGAAAAAAAAAATTGAACTCTTTGGCCTGAATGCAAAGCGCTATGCCTGGCGCAAACCGAACACAGCTCCTCACCCGTGTAACACCATCCCTACCATGAAGCTTGGTGGTGGCAGCATCATGTTATGGGGATGCTTTTCAGCGGCAGGGACTGGGGCACTTGTCAGGATAGAGGGAACAATGAATGGAGCCAAATACAGGCACATCCTTGAGGAGAACCTGCATCAGTCTGCAATAGACCTTGGACTGGGGCAAGATTTACTGCCCAACAGGACAACGACCCCAAGCATACAGCCAAAGCAACACTGGAGTGGCTGCAGAACAAGAAGGTGAATGTCCTTGAGTGGTCCAGCCAAAGCCCAGACTTGAATCCCATTGAGAATCTGTGGAAAGACTTAAAGATTACGGTTCACGGATGCTCCCCATCCAACTTGACAGAGCTTGAGCAAATCTGCAAGGAAGAATGGGCAAAAATCCCCAAATCCAGATGTGCAAAACTGATACAAACATACCCAAGAAGACTCAAAGCTGTAATTGCTGCCAAAGGTGCTTCTACAAAGTATTGACTCAGGGGGGTGAATACTTAAGTAAACAAGATATTTAAGTTTTTAATGTTTCATAAATTTTTGTTACACAATAAAAATATTTTTGGCCCTTTAAATTGTTGAGTATGCTGTGTGAATCAAGGGGGGGAAAAATCATTTCAATGCATTAAAAATTCTTGTAGTAACACAACAAAATGTGACAAAGTCCAAGGGGGGTGAATACTTTCTGAAGGCACTGTAGGAGCAGTACTGGACACGACCCAGGGCTCAGCCTTCCTACCTCTGAACAGGGTCCAGCGCCTGATTGCTCAAGCACAGCTAGTGCTCGACAGCTGGTATGTCTCGGCCAGGACATTACTACACCTTTTGGGTCTCGTAGCAGCTGCCATAGGACAGTCCCCTTAGCCAGGCTGCACATGTGAATTCTGCAGTGGACTGTGAGAGTCCAGTTGGACCAGCTCACAGATGACCTAGAACAAATGGTCCTAGTCACGTTCCCTATTTGCAAAGTGCTGAAGTGGTGCATGGAACCCAACAACCTGTTAAAGGGGGTTGCTTTCATGATCTCCTCCCCTCTCCAGATTCTCACAACAGATGCCTCAAGGATGGGTTGGGGTGCCCACCTGTGCTCCCATCAGACACAGGGTATATGGTCCTCAGTGGAGAGCACCTTGCATATCGATGTGCTAGAAATGCGAGCTGTCCTGCATGGACTCCAGGCCTTCCAGAACCATCTGTCTCCAGGTCCTCTGCTGGTGCAGATGGACAACATCAGTGTGATGCATTACATCAGCAAGCAAGGGGGAACTCATTTTTATCCCCTATGCAGGGAAGCAATGAGAGTTTGGTATTGGGCTGTGGAACACAGTCTATAACTGTCAGCAGTACATGTTCCAGATGTCGTAAACGTCTAGGCAGAACGGCATCCTGGACTGGGCTCTGCTTAGTATGAGTGGGAACTGCTGACTTCAGTTGTAGAAGACCTGCTCAACAGATGGGTCGTCCAGAGTTGGACTTTTTTGTGTTCCCACATAATGCAAAACTGCCGCTTTTTTATGTGCTCGTTCCAGGGCCTAGAGTTTTCTGGTGATACTCATTGTCCCTCTCTTGGAAAAGTTTGTATATGCCTTCCCTCTAATTCAGAGAATGCTACTCAAGCTTCAGATTGAGGGGACAGCTCTAATACTCATTGCTTCCCTATGGCCTTGAGAGATTTGGTTCCCCTTACTCAACAGCTAGCAGTGGAACCTCCAGTGCCTCTACTGTGCAAGGGTCTACTATCACAGAAATAGGGAACCCTGGTCTATCCGGACCTCAGATCTCTTCGTCTGCATGCATGGCTCCTGAAGACATAGCCATTGCTCATTTTGGGCTTTCATAAAAAGTGACTGATTTTTTAGTAGCTGCTAGAAACCTTCTGTCAGGTCCACTTATTCTATGAAGTGGACGCAGTTTGGGCAGCTACCCGCCACCTGGATCCAGTCACCTGTTCAGTTAATGAGGTTCTAGAGCAGGGGTTCTCAAATTGTGAGGCCAGCCTCCCTTGGGAGGCCCCAACCTGTTCCAGGGGAGGCTCAAGGAAGTCTTGAAAAAGTATTATATTTCAATTTTGAACTGTATAGATTTTGCGTGAAGGGATTAGGCAAACTGAAAGAGGATAATAGTAGGTGAAGTTATGTATTTAGTCACAAGTCTGTGACCAGGGAAGGTACTGTACACTGAGCAATGGCTTATTTCAGGTGTACCCATGAAAGGGTAGTGAGAGAATACAATTCAAAATGTAACTGCAAAACACTCAAGAAAATACAAAATGAATAAAAGTACAAACAAATTCAGAACAATAAACTAACAATGCGAGGAACAGTTGATCAATTAGACTGGCAGCAGAACTGTCTAAATACAAGAGTTAACCATACAGGTACTAGGAATAAGAGCAGGAGGAGCAAATGATCCCTGAGAAGTTGCTTAAGAGCAGGGTGAGCGGGGGAGAGGCAGAGGTCAGCAGGAAGGTTATTCCAGTTAGAGGGGAAACAGAAAAAGCAGTCTGACCCATGAAGGTATGGCAGTAAGGGGAAACAATGGTTCGAGAGTCAAAATATTGGAGCAAGTAGGTTGTCCTGTTGGGGGGGGGTTACAATAAGCTTAATAACATGAGAGCCAGCTATGCAAAGAGGTTTCAATTTATTCCTGATGTACTGTGAAAAGTAGGCTATTTTTCTATGGGGAGGCCCAAAAATATTTCAGTATTTTGGGGGAGGCTCAAGATCTTTCCCATGGCTTAGGGGAGGCTCACTATGACAAAGTTTGAGAACTGTTGTTCTAGAGTATTTGTTGTCCTTATTGAACTCAGACCTTCGGTATTCCTCTATCAATGTGCACCTGGCTGCCATATCAGCTTTCTATGTGCCTGGAGAGGGTTGTACAGTTGCCCGGCTGGATGTGGCCCGTATGTTTTTGAGAGGCATTCTGCATCTGAAGCCTCCCATCCATAATCCAATCCCGGCTTGGGACTTGAATTTTGTTTTGGAAAAGCTTACTTTGGTTTCTTTTGAGCCAGCCGCAAGTTGTGGCTTACGCTTTCTTTCTTGGAAAATTTTATTGTTAGTTGCAATCACTTCTGCTTGAAATATTTCCGAACTGCAGGCTGTAATGTGTGAGCCTCCTTATTTGATTTTCCACAAATACAGGGTATCTTTGTGTACCAATCCTAAATATCTACCAAAGGGTGTCTGAGTTTATTTTAAATCAAACTATCCACCTGCCAGTTTATTATCCTGGGCATGCCAGTTCAGGGGAAGCATTGCTTCATGCTCTATATGTACATAGAATACTCAAGTATTGTATACACTGCACGAAGGGCTGTAGAAGATTCTTGCAGATTTTTATTTCCATCTCCCTGGGAAAGAGGGCGTCCCAGTTTCCAAACAGTGCCTTTTTGTCACAGGAAGTATGGTAAGGAACTTCCTGGGGTGGTTCATGGGCATTCCACAAGAGGCATGGCCACTTCTAACTTCCACTGGGGTGTCATACAGACAAGGCACACTGATGAGTCCTGGTAGGACGAACCACGTGTCTGTGTCTTTCTGTTGGCACCCTTTGCAAACTGTGCGAGAGGTCTTTCGGCACTATACATTTCTGCTTAAAGTTGAACCAGCATAATATTCTGTGGTGATTTGCATATACAGCCCATGATGCTTTGCATTATGGGGGTATGTGTGATTTTTGTATTTCTTTGAAACTTGGCTTCCTGGCCAATGCCCTTTGGGGTAACCATTGCCCCAGTGCTTGTGCACTGAGATTCTTTGTCTTCTAGCTTGTTTTTTTGTTTTTATTGGGTTCACCACAACATAACCCAGATAGACCATCTTAGGGTAGCTGGTTCATTCTACTGGGGTGTCATACAGATGAGGCACACTGATGAGTCCTGAAAAAACGAAACACGTGTCTGTGTCTTTCTGTTGGCACCCTTTGCAAACTGTGCAAGAGGTCTTTCAGCACCATACATTTCTGCTTAAAGTTGAACCAACATAATATTCTGTGGTGATTTGCATATACAGCCCATGATGCTTTGCATTATGGGGGTATGTGTGATTTTTGTATGGCCACTTCCGTTGCTTGCCTTAAAGTGTCTGCTGCAGACATCTGTGCAGCTGTTACTTTGAGTACTGTCCACACCTTCACTAAACACTGCAGTCTGGACACCATACCTCACAAAAGGGCTGACTTTGGCCTAGCTGTGCTCCAAGGCATGCGCTCTTAGGCCTGTAGGCTCCAGCCACCCAGACTACTGCTTGGTACTCGTTCCATAGGTGTGGCCTGATTAAAAAGATATCCTTGAGGAAGATAGAACAGTTACGTGGTTACTGTAACAATAGATCTTTGACAGAATCTCTTTCAACAGGCCATGCCATCCCACCTCTTTCCCCATTCTTGGGCCTACTCTAACCTAGACTGTTCCTTTCTCCAGTCTAGTCTACCCTTCCCCTCTGCCTCGCCTGGGTTCACAGAGTACTGGGTTCTCTCCTGGTTTCCTACAGAGAGGTCCTCTAAGCATGATCTCCAGTGGGGAACTAAGGATAGGAGGGGCCGCCCACTTTTATGTAGCAGCTGATATCTGACATTGTTGTGGTCAGTCCCTGGCTAAATGCTTGCAGAGTTTTCATGTGGTTCTAGTGCCCAACAGCTTATAGTTCCATAGGTGTGGCCTGATGAGAGATTTTCTCAAAGATCTACTGTTACAGTAGGTATGTAATTGTTCTTTGTGTCCACGTCCCCTCACTTGGTTCCCACTGCTCCCTGGTGGTCAGTCCTCCCTCCCTTCACTGTGAAGACTGAGCAGAAGCATTTGTTTAAGATATCTGCTTTTTTTTTTGGTCCTCTTTAGCACAGTTCCTACCCTGCGCCCTCGTTATCCTCACTATCCCTTCCCTTCCTTTCCTCTTTTCACATACGTGCTTGAAGAATGCCTTATCCCTTTTAGCTACCCATTTGTCTATTCTTTCCTCTGTCTGTACATTTGCTCTACTCACTGCCTTTCCTACTTCCCTCTCTTTTAGTTGGTACACCTCCCTGTCTTCCTTCCCCTGCATTTCCTTATACCTCATGAATGCCACCCTTTTTTTCTTCACCACCTAGGCCACTTCTTTAGAGAACCATAACAGTCCCTTTTTCCTTCTGCTTTCATTCACCCTTTATGCAGAGTCTGGTTGCCTTAATTTTGCCCTCCCCTATTTTTTCCCACTATACCTCTACCCCTTCCTGGCAATTCCCCCATGAGGCAGTTTCTGTGGCAGTCTCCCGTTTCTTTAAATTTGCCCCCCTAAAGACCAGGACCTTCATCCTCATGTGGTTTGCCTCTGTTCCCATTTTAATATTTAAAACACACTGTACAGTGATTATTGGTATGTAGTGGACTGCCCACTAAGACATCCGCAGTGGCATTCCTGTTTGTAAGCAGCTGGTCCAGCACTGCTCTCCCCCTATTGGGTTCACTGTCTAACTGCCTGAAGAAGGCCCTTTGTAGGGAGTTAAGGATGGCCTTGCTCCTTGCTGAAGCTGCAGTTGGAAGGCTCCAGTCCACATCTGATAGATTAAAGTCACCAACTAGCAGCACCTCCCCTTTACTTGCCATCCTAATGTTGGATTCCCCAAGTGCCTTGTCCAACTCCTCTTCCTGTGCTGGAAGTCTGTATACCACCCCTGTGTGGATAGTTTATTTATTGATTTAGTTTTTGTTGACCGGGTAAGTGCACTAGACAAATTCTGTTTATTTTCAGGCACAACCCGGGGGAAGGGGATACAGAAGAATGCCAACTGACTTTGAACCAGAGTAAGCTGTTGGTGGTATTTTAGTGAATGGGGGGAATTTTGGCCACTGCACCGAGGAAATTCCCCTACTCTTTTCGAGAAGTGCCATGGGACCTTTAAAGGGAAATGTCCATATCCCATCGAGCCCCACCTCCGTGTGAAGCGGGGCCCTATTAGCAGATGTAAAAAAAGTATTAAATGTGGCACTTACTGATTATTATAATATTTTGATTCATATCTGGTTGATCCTGCGCCCTCCCCGGCGGTATTTTAGGTTTCAACACCCTCCCCGTCATGCCCACAAGCACCCGAGGTTGTCCCCGTGATGACTTGGCAGGCGGGGAGCAGCCGGGGTGTCTCCATAGACTTGCCATACTGCAGGATTTTTAAACAGCTCCAGTTTGGAACCCGCGTACTACCGAGACATACGGAGACCAGGTACAGATGCCTTGTGTGCCTGTTAGTCTGTACCTGGTCTCGGTATTGCAAGGACACCGACAGATTCCAAACCAGAGCTATTTGAAGCTACCACAGTACATATAATCTGTATTGCAGTAGCTTCAAATAGCTCCGGTTTGAAATCTGTCGGTGTCCTTGCAATACCAAGACCAGGTACAGACTAACTGGCACACAAGCTGTCTGTACCTGGTCTCCGTATGTCTCGGCAGCACACGGGCTCCAAACCAGAGCTGTATAAAAATCTTGCAGTATGGCAAGTCTATGGAGACACCCCGGCTGCTCCACGCCTGCCACGTCATCACGGGTGCTTGTGGGCGTGACGGGGAGGGTGTTGAAACCTAAAATGCCGTCTGGGAGGGCGCAGGATCAACCAGATATGAATCAAAATAATATCATAAACAGTAAGTGCCACATTTAATACTTTTTTTTACATCTGCTAATCGGGCCCCGCTTCACACGGAGGTGGGGCTCGATGGGACATGGACGTTTCCTTTTAACATCCATCTGAACTACCACCAGAACAGGCAGATGGGAGCTCGGTTTAATGTTTCATCCGAAAGACGGCACCTCAGGAGTGCAGCACCCCCCTCACGCTGCATTGCAGTGTCAGTATTGGGATATTAACCCAGGTGCCTGGTGTGGGGCTAGAACCCACAGCCTTCTGATCTCCTGGCCTCAGAGTCAAGTGTGCTACCTGCTGAGCCACTGACACTGGCCCCAGTGCCTGTCTCCAGGATGACCTACAGCACCTCCAGCCCTTTGTTTTCCTCCGGGTGACCCTATGCTTCCTTGAGCTTGATTCCCTCCCTTACATATAGTACAACTCTCCTCCCTTCCCTGTCTTTCCTGAACGGATAGTAGCCCAGTATGGGCATGTCCCAGTCGTGGCTGTCTGTGGACCGCAACTCCATTATGGCCACCAAATCCAAGATAGCCTCTGCCACGATGGCCTCCAAGTTCGGAATTTTATTTTCCAGACTCCTGGCATTGCCACACATGGCTTTCCATACCTTACTCCCTCTAATCCTTCGCCCCTGCCTGTTTTGTTCCCTGATGCTCCCGCTGACCCACCTCCTCCCTTGTTACCTTCTCCATTACCAGTTTCCTTTACTCCTTCCTTCTTGCTTGTCCTCTGCCTTGTTCCCATCCTGTCTTCTTGGGCCCTGCCTCAGGGGAGTTTAACCCCCAACCTCCCTCCCTCCCTGCTGCTTCATCATTTTGGGGGGTGACGCATTTGTTGCCTCCATTAGTTCTACAGCCTGCCCCCTGGCTAATTTAAATGCTAATCCAAATAGCATTAAACCTTCCACTAAGGACAGTAGTTCCTTTATTGGAAGGATCCACGCCATCTCCCGTATAGTGGTCCATATCTTCCCAGGTTGACCCCAGCATCCAGTGTTGCCAAAACTATCCTCCATGCACCATGCCATCAATCGTTTAAAGCCTTGGTATAGAGTGTTCTTTGCTCTCCTTAGCCATATACTGGAAACACCTCAGCAAAAGCCACTGTGCGTGCCACCTGTTTGAAGCCCCTCCTCAGCTCCCTGAAATTTCCCTGCACTACCCCAACCCTGTCCCTTGCCAGGTTACTTGTCCCCAGGTGAACAATGACATCTAGCTTCCTCCAATCTCCTGCTGCTCTAGCAATCCTCTGGATCCTCTTATCTATCCCTTCAAGTCAAAGCACCTGTCAGGCACTTCACCTCCCTCCCTCCCTCTCCCATTCTCCCCCTGCTTCGAAGTCTGTCCTCTAACAGTAGAGTCCCCCCCCCCCCAAGCAACTGCTTCCTCCTTGGCTTGGAGGAGGTATCCTCCCTCCTTAGGGCCTCCCCTTCTGAGGACCCCCACTTCCTCCCTTCCCACTGCTACAGATGCCTCCTTATGGCTGCCCCATCCTGCCAGTATGACAGAGGAATTCTGCAGCAGTACAGGCTGAGGAGTGTGTGCCCTTCTTCTACCCCCACCCTCCGGACCCACCATGGTCCAGCCGCTCTGCCTCTGCCTAGGCATCCTTTGGGAGCGTTGGTAGACATTTTGGCCCCTAGGTAGGGAAGAAGGTTCTTTGCACCCTTGCCCAGTTTGGCCAGGAGTCCAGCAACCTCTGCCCTTAGCCCAGAGAGGTAAGTAGCTTACTATTGCAGAATCACATGGTTTTGGAGGAAAAGAAAAAGCTATTTGGCTATTTCTTCTTTAGTAGCATCCTATTATGGCTCCCATATACTGCTTTTCCTGCAAACCGCCTCTTCAGCATACTCACTCTGAGGGTTCTAAATGGACATTTCTAGACATGGGGACTTGGAGATTTGGACTTGTTTCTGAAGCAGATCTGGAACTGTTTTAAGAAGGTAGTAGTTTTGTTAAGAGGGTAGCACTTTCAGGCCGGCCCAGTGGCACTGAGGGTTGACGTGCTAGATGCCACACCTCGCGCTACGCCGGCGACCTGGGTTTGGGAACGAGCTTGGGTAACCGGGGGTCGACGGGAGGGAGGGAGGATCGAGCAACCCACCAGATGCTCTCCTCCCTCAGGGGTGGAATAGTAGGGTCACAGCAGCATCCGACACTCCTGTAGAGAGCTGGTGGAAGCACTGGCCCTTGAAGGGACTGGCGGCTCCGACATCGGAATCGAGGGGGCAGGACGTCGTACGGCGCATGGGAGGAGGACGTGCATCAGCACGTCACCTCTCTGGACGTCACTCCTAAGCGCCGGCATCCCAGGAGGCTGGGTGGGGGAACACAGAACAGGGAAAATATCCTTGCGGTCCTGGATGACGACCGCACCGCTCTCCCCAGACCACCGATACCAGGACAGACCCCGATGTGCAGAAGGTGGGAGGGGGCACTCTAGGGGCAGATCCTGAGTTCGGGGTCTGGACGCGAAGATGAGTGGCCTGAAGGAGTGGAACACAAGGGCAGAAAAGCAAGGAGAGAGAAACAGAAATTGTAAAAAAAAAAAAAAAAAAAAAGAGGGTAGTACTTTCCTTGAAAAGTGTAAAATGTTCCATTTCCAAGTTTAAATTAGGCTAAAACAGTTACAGTTTGTTGGCCTTAGGGGGTAGCGGGTGCTACTTTGGATATAGCTGGATCCGTTAGGCCAGGCTTCCAGTGCAGGATTCTGCTAATCAAGTTGAAGGATCAGCTCACCTAGAGGAAACACCAAGAGCCGGAGATAAACAAAGTAGGCGATTTGATACCTTTTAGTAGACTAACACATTTTCAAAAAACAAGCTTTTTTTTAACTTTCTTTATTGAAGATTAAATTCCAGTACATTGTTATATTTTCAAAAAAATGTATTTCACGTTTTTCATGTATAAACTTATTTACAAACATTCTAAATAAAAATCTATCAACTTAAACTATATTCAATTTCGAGTGATGCTCCAACAAAAAAATTAAAGTAAACTTTTTTTAATTTATATTTTGTGCGGCTTTTCCCCTGTGGAGGCACGCGCTCCGGGGCACCCTCTCACTTCTGTGCCACCCCCACCCACCTATGCTACCCGTCAGACCGCCACCCGACAGGAGCGGAACTATGGGGGGGGGGGAGAGGAGATCCTCTCCAGGAGAGGAGAGCTTCCAGTATGGCTGCTTAATCCTACTCCCTCCCCGATGACCCGGTCCCATTCTCGAACCCAAGTCGCCGGCGCAGCACGAGGTATGGTGTCCAGCGCCTCAACCCTCAGCGCCACCAGGCCTGCATTATGCAACATATTACTTTTTCATTACTGTTGTCCACATACCTTGAGGAGGGCACCATAACTCTTACTTCAAGAGGGTTCCTGCAGTAGGTCTTCACATGTAGGACTGCACCCCCTGGCATCAGGACCACAAGGCAAACTTCTAGCTAGCGATCTATAGTGGGGTACCGCCCCCGGCGTTATGTGACGAGACGTCGGCATGACTGTATATAGGGGGCGGTCCCCACGCCTGCCCTCCAGTTCTTTTCTGCCGTAGACCTGAATCGTCAGACCTTGCGGTGAACAGCTTCAGTTGTCCGCCATTTTCAATAGTATAATTACAATTTTTTTTTTCCCCATATTCTTTCTATAATTGTGCGTATGTCGTCGCAGAAACTGAAGAAAAAGTGCTCAAAGTGTGGCACTCAAATTCCACACGAGGAGGACCACTCCCACTACGTTCTCTGCCTGGGCCCCAAACACAAGAAAGCATATTGCGAAATCTGCCTATCCTTTAACCAGGCCACATCCACCCATCGTCAGAAGGTCTTTGATGCTCATCTCCTAAAACAGCGCCTTGCATCAGTGGAAAAAGAGCTTCAGGAGCTGAGGGAACTGTCTTCTTCACCCACTCGAGAAAAAGAAAAAAAGAAGGAGAGGCACCGGAAGCGGAATAGTTCTCCCTCCACACAACATCGCCAGACAGCCGACGCCACATTGAATGGGGCCTCCACGTTGATGAGTACTCCACCTCTTAGGTCTCCATCTGCCCTGGTGGATCAGATGCCTTCCCCCATTCCTGCCTTGGTCAGTGGGCAGTTAGGGGTTTCCTCTCCAGAGGATCTTCCTTTGAGGCCTGTTGTAGGCTCGGCCGATAAGTCTACCTCCAGCTCTGTCGCCGGGTGCTCGGCCTCGGTCGACCAGCCAGACTCCAGCCTCCCGGTTGTTGTCATCCTGACTGCGACATGCAAGTTATATGTCAGCTCCTCTGACACCCATCAGGTTGATGCCGGTAAGTCAGTTGCTGGCTTGCCCAACATCTGCTCAGTGGTTGCTCGCCCGTCAGATACCCTTGTGGTTCCCGACATTGCACAGAGCAAGCTTCCAGGCTCCCCTCAGTCCCACAAGGATTCTCCCTCTCAGGCCTCACTGACCCAGCCTGACGTCTCGTTTTCCCCAATCCCCCAGGAATCGAGTGTTGCTGTCAAGGAGACCTCTCCTGCGTCAGGCCTACTTATTGAGACTCCTGCCTCCCCAGCAGACCTGTTGATGGGTTTCTATTCTCTTATCTCCCCTCGCCTGTCTTAGTTCTGACTTCAGGCGCCTTTAGACCTCCAATGCTGGGCCAGTCCCCAGTTCACACTTCCACAGATTTGGACATGGATCAGGGACTATTCACTCTGATGCTGGAGCATCCTTCTGGCCCATCAGGGGTCCAATTACCAACCCCAGGCCTGCAGACAAACCCTACTGTCCCGTTGGTCTCACGGCACCGCTGCTCCCTGGGCTATCCGGACCCTCCTCCATCGAGCCCCACAGGCAACTATCCCGGCTACCCGCCACCTCAGTTCCCCTACTACCCGACGTCGGGAGGGCCGTCGCTGGGTTACCCAACGCAAGTGCCGATGCCAGGATACCTGCCGCTGGGCCAGGACCACATGTACCAAGGCTACCACCCATACCATTACTGGTAAAAGGTACCTTGCTACCCCCCCATTCTATGAGGTACCAAGACTATCAGCCTCTGCCACCTCCTTTTCCTCCTCCACCCCAGCCGGAACCCCAAACAACTATCCCGGCTTGGTGGAAGGATGCTAAGTCCCAGTTTTTGCAAGAGTTGGGTCAATCCCTTCAGGTCGTGGCTGCCACCCTGACCCACAGGGCACTAACCAGGAGCCCATCCCCTATGGAATGGACATCCAATAGGGATTCGGGCAGGCGTCCGACAGGGGTGCCCTTGGGAGCTAGGATCAGGGAAACGGTCCCAGGTGTAACCTCTTTGCCCAGCAGACCAGAGTCTTCTGTCTCGGACTCGGACACTGACTCTGTGGGCCATTCGGAGCCTCATTCCCTGATAGAGCCTCAGCCCAAGGAGTCTCCAAAGTCTCCGCCGGAGGACCCATCATTTGCAGAACTCCTCCAGTCCATACAACAGGCTTGCGGTTGGGCATCCCAGGAGATAGACCCCAGGAGAAAGAGGCTGACGGAACATCTGGATCTTAATAATGTGGACCCCCTTCCCATCGCTCCATGGAAGGGGCCACATGAGGACTTAACTTCTACCATATGGTAACAACTGTCATCTGTTCCTGCAGTTTCCAAGAAAGCCAGCCGGATCCATCACCCTCCAGAAGGGGCTTGTCATTTGACTACCCAACTTAAGGCCGACTCTACTGTCATTACAGCAGCCCACGATAGGTCGGCTCAGCCTAAACACCTGAGTGCCTCCCCACCAGCAAGGAGTCCAAACAAATGGGCCAATATGGCCGCAAGGTCTATGCCTCTTATACCTGCGCCATTCATTCTTTAAATTATGTGGCCCATATGGTATCCTTTCAGAAGAAGTCGGCTTTATCCGAGTTGAAGAAGGAACTCCAGGCCATTCCAGACGAGGACCTCAGGAATAGGCTTCTAGAGAAGGTAAGACTTAATAAGTCTTCCTGCTGCCATGTCTTACGGTCCATGTATGACTCAGTCGATTCTGTGGCCCATTGCACCACTACAGGAGATTGTTTGAGGTGCCTGGCTTGGCTTCGTCTTGCGGGACTGGTGCAAGATGTCCAAAGCACCCTGCTGGACGCCCCCTTCAGGGGTTCCGTCCTTTTGGGGGGCGACACCAAAGATATAATAATGGAGCTACAAGAGAGCGGGAGATTCCTTACTCCGCTCCATGTACCACTCAAGCCAAACACCCAAGCAGAATTTACGTCGACCCCAGAAGAGGTGGAATAGGCAGAACCAGGGCAGATGTCAGGGCAAGAGTTGCACCACTGGTTCTGGCACCCAGACCCCTCAGGCGAAGTTTCAAAAGGCAGCCGGTGGCGGTAAAGCAGCCTTCCCCTCCATGTCCTGACTCGGGGGAGGGGGATCCCCTCCACCTCCTCCCGTCTTTCTAGAGGAACCAGTGAGGGGGAAGATTCACCCTCCACCTGGAAGGGTGGAAGGCGATAACCACAGATGCTTTGGTACTCCAGCTCGTCGCAAGAGGGCACGTCATAGAGTTCCTGGACAAACCTCCAGGCAGTCCACTGGGAATGTCTCATTACCCGTCAGGCCATCAAAGCCTTATTCAGCAGGAAATCCAGGCTCTGCTAACAAAGTTGGCCATAGATTGGTTCCACCAGGACAAATAGGAAGGGGATATTACTCCCTCTTCTTCCTAGTGTCCAAAATGACAGGGGATCTGAGACCTATTTTAGATCTCAGTCTGCTCAACCTCTTCATAGAATATAAGAGGTTCCGCATGCTTACCCTCCAGGGACTCTTACCCCTGCTCCAACAGAATCAGTGGCTGTGCTCACTGGACATCATCATCATCATCATCATCATCAAATCTTTATTTATTCAGGCGAACATCATTGAGCAAGGCTGATTTACAAGATGGACCTGATAAGGTCAAGGTACAATAGTTGATACACAACAGATACATCATACACTTATATAAGACAGTTATACATACAGGGGAAAATAACGTTTATAAACACAGTGATGTACAGTAAATTCACATGATAAAAAACGGTTACAGGAAAGTTAAGCTAATATTTACAGTATGTACAGTATATACATATCCCAGTGGGGGGGCATGGCAGACACTCAACATAATGTAATACTAGGATGGTGAAGGTATTACTGGGTGCCATAAGATGGGGTGTCTGTCTGGAAGGAATATGCCATATATGGTTTGGAAGGGAGATTTGTGAGATGACAATGCTAGCTCTAGTGGTAGCAATTGCATTTCTCTTTGAAGAAGACTGTACAATGCTGTTTAAAGGATGCAAATGGAATACCTGCACATCCCAATCCTCCCGGCCCACTGCCATTTCCTGATGTTCTCCTTTCAGGAGAACCATTATCAGCTCAAGGCCGTCCCTTCGGCACCTTGGGTTTTCACCAAGTGCCTAGAGGTGGTGGCTGTGGCCTTGCGCCGCAAGGGGATTTATGTGTTCCCTTACCTGGACAACTGGTTGTTGTCAGCACCATCTCAGGACAGTCTGATGGAATCTCTTTCCACCACCCTGGACCTTTTCTCCAGACTTGGCATCACTGTGAACTACCCCAAGTCTCAGCTCTCACCCTCCCAGCTTCTTCAGTTTATTGGAGTGGTGCTGGATACGGTCCAGGGCAGGGCCTTTCTTCCTATGGACAGAACGGAAACCCCGATTCACCAAGCTGTGCTGGTATCCTCCTCCCGTTGGACCACAGTGCACTCTATCCTCTGCCTGTTGGGTCTTATGGTGGCTGCCATACCCACAGTCCCTTTGGCTAGACTACATATGAGGGTGACCCAGTGGTCCCGCTGGGTCCGGTGGGATCAACACTTGGATGACATGGACCACAGGGTCTTAGTCTGCAGCAGTCTGAAGAGGGATCTTCTCTGGTGGCAAGACCTATCCAACCTTTCCCTGGAGGTTCCCTTCCACCCCCCGCCCTCTCCATGGCCCTCACGATGGACGCCTTGGGCCATGGTTGGGGAGCCCACCTGGGAGACCATCGGACTCAAGGGACATGGTCTTCACTAGAGGAGCATCTACATATAAACATTCTGGAGTTGAGGGTTGTGCTCTACGCTCTCCAAGCTTTCCAATCCCTCTTACTTCTGGAAACACTTATGATCCATACTGACAACATGGCAATGGTCTGGTACATCAACAAACAGGGAGGCACCCGATTGTACTGCTTTTGCAGGGAGGCGATGCAGGTGTGTTACTGGGCAGTCCAGCATGGCCTGACATTGATAGCAGTCCATGTTCCAGGAGTTCACAGTGTCGTGGCGGACAGTCTCAGCTGCACTGTTGCACAGGCTCACGAGTGGGAGCTAATGCAGGAAGTAGTGGAAGATCTCCTCCTTCAGTGGGGTCAGCCAGAAATAGATCTATTCGCCTCCCCATCCAATGCAAAACTACCCAGCTTTTACTGTCTTGTTCCCGGGCATGGTGTTTTTGGCGAGACGCGCTGTCTCTATCCTGGACAGGGTGATTTCTATACGCTGTCCCACCTTTTCCTATTCTACAGAAGGCTCTGATGAAGCTCCAGGCAGAAGGGGCCCACATGATTCTCATAGCCCCCTTTGGCCTCGGCAGATTTGGTTCCCTCTGCTGCAACAGCTGACATTGGAACCCCCAGTACCTCTTCCTCTCTCCCACAACCTTCTGTCTTAGGAGCAGGGCAGCCTGGTGCATCTTAGCCTCAAGTCTCTCCACCTGCATGTATGGCACCTTTGGACATAGCCGTCTCACGCTTTGGTGTCTCTTCCAGAGTCACTCAGGTCCTAGTGGAGGCAAGAAAATCCTCCACTAGATCCACATATGCTATGAAATGGAAGAGATTTTCTATTTAGGCCATGGCCAAAGGCTTGGACCCTTTTTCTTGCTTGGCCCCCAGGTCCTCGAGTACCTCTTGCACCTGTCTGATTCGGGCCTCAGCTGTTCCTCTCTGAATGTCCACCTCTCTGTGGTTTCTGCCTACCACCTTCAGGTGGAGGGCAAAAACCTTGCCCAGTTAGAGGTTTCCAAAACCTTCTTTTTTTTTTTTAATACTTCGTCTTTATTGAAAGAATGCTTATTACAACACAGAACAAATATAAGCAGTTATTTATGTAATATTCGTAATTATGAAGAGACCTTATACCCGAGAATGTCACTTTTCCAGCATAAGGACAAATCTCAGCGGGTCTAAAAATCATTTAAATTTTCTCCTAAATTCAATAACTACACAGATTAAGTCAAAACAGCATTACCATCTCATTATACAGTATAATTAAAGATCCATAATATATACTGTGTTATACCACACAATAGTATTAAGCCAATATAAAGAAAAGAGAAAAAGGGGGGATAAGGATTAGAACAGAAGTGAGTCTAGCTAAGATTCAAAGAAAACTATTAGTAAACTAGAGTTTAAAAGAGAAAGAAAAAGGCCTTAAATTCCTTTACCAATGACTTCATTTTAAAGATTGAGTTCCTTTATACATATTAATATTATCTATCTATTACACCCAAATCAACAGTCCATCATGAGGAAGTATCTACTCAGTTCTTAAGCCTCTCTTCCATCAAAGCCCCCTAACTGAGTAACTCCCATCAAGTCCATCTGTCTATGAACTGTGGGGTCCTCAAGGCAAGGGAAAAGGTTATTCTTTCATAGGTTTTGACATTGTTTACTAATTCCCTCCACTCCATCTCAGTAGGTGGAAGGGGGGATAGATACTTCCTAGATATCACCTTACATGCTGCTGCAACCAAGATGTTCCAGAGATATTTAGCTTCATGGCCTCTTACCTCCACAGGGTATAGGCCAAGAATAACATATTCTGGTCCCAGCGGAACCACAATGTTAAAGATCTTCTGCAATTGGTGTTGTATATTATTCCAGTATTTGTTGAGCAAGGGGCAGTGCCAGAAGATGTGAGGCTGGGAAGCCCGCAGGGTGCCACATTTTCACCAACAGGAGGGCGGACCTCAGGGTTCCATTTGTCCACCTGTTCAGGTACTCGGAAGTACCTACTTCTGAGCTTCCACAGAAATTCACGCCATCCTGGGGATGAGGAGGAATGCCAAGTGTTTTTTATGGACTGCAACCATCTCTCTGTATTCAAATTTATTCCCAGATCCCTCTCCCAATTCTCTTTAATGTATGTTGTTGAATGATGTAGGTCAGTGAGATAGTTCTTATAAAGTATGGAAATTGTTCTCTCCCCCCTCCCCAAACCCCAAATCTTTTTGAACACTACTGGTTGTGGAATATCCCTGGAAATTAGGTAGGATTTACGTAGGTGCTTCATTATATAGTCCCTAATCTGATAGTAAAATAAAAGGTCTCCTTGTGTCCAGTGAAATTTACCCGAAGCCTCTTCAAATGCTAAGATCTGATCCCCTTTTAATAATTGCCAAGGTGCCCAGCATCCTCATCTCTCTTGACGTTTGTACCAGGGGTCTCCATGGGCCATCATGTGAAATGAACTCTGAGACCACCCCTGATACTTCCAAAGGTATGCCTTAGTGGCACCTCGCACACTCCCCCGTGTACACCCCTCAAGGGCTGCTGTAGTGCCCGAGAATAATGGTGGAGAGCTGTTTGTTATTGCAGCTTGCGCAAATATCTGGGACAGCAAGGGGGGGTAACGGAGGACAACCAGGTCGATAGTCTTCCAACTAGCCCGATAAGTGGGGTGTAATAATAAGAGGGCAATCCTCATCTGGGTTACTACCCAGTACCCCTCTAAACAAGGTACTCCGTATCCACCCTCCTCCTTAGGGAGAAAAAGAGTTTGTTTTCTAATTTTGGAACGTTTTCCTGACCATATAAATTTTAACAGGATCCTCTGCCAGACATCCAGTCTTTCTTTTGGAATCCTACAGGGAACACATTGAAACAAAAAAAGAAATCTGGGCAAGAGGTTCATCTTAGTAGTCTGAATTCTCGAGTGTAGGGGAAGTGGCAGAACGGACCATTTCTCAATATCTGCTTGTATTTGTTTTACTAATGGGGGAAAATTCAAATCATATAATTGAGAGTTGTTAGATGATTAGAATTATCCCCAAATATTTCATGGTAGGGAGGTCCCATTTCAAGGGATATTTATCTCTAAGAGTCTGAGAAGGGTTATAGTTAAAGGTAATGGCCTCAGTTTTATGGGTATTCAGGGTATATCTTGAAAGTTCCGAAAATTTGTTTAGATGCTGAAATAGGTGTGGGATAGATAATTCTGGTTCTGTGATATAAAGCAGAATATCATCTGCATACAATGCAAGTTTGTGTTCTTCCCCACTTATACGTATCCCCCCGTATGTACATTTTCTCTAATGCCCTGAGCTAAAGGCTTGAGGTATAGTGCAAAAAGAATGGGTGACATAGGACAACCCTGTTGTGTACCTCTACTCAGTGTAAAAGAGGAGAAGGTGTGGCCATTTGCTCTAATAAATCCCTTTGGTGTATTGTATATTTTAAATATTACTTTAATAAATTGAGTGGAGAAACCAAAATTAACAAGTACTGCTCGAAGAAAAGGCCATGAGACTTTATCAAAAGCCTTTTTGGCATCTAAACTTAATAAAATGGAGGGTATCTGGGTGAAATTTAAATGATCAATTAAGTAGGAGGTCCTTCGAACATTATCCTGCACCTGACGATTGGGGATGAAACCAGTCTGGTCTAAATTAATCAAATTGGGTGTTAACTTCTGCATGTGCTGAGCAAGAATTGACATGAAGATTTTATAATTGGTATTTAAAATGGCGATAGGTCGATAAGAGGGGCAGAGTATAGGGTTTTTCCCTTGTTTTAGAATAACTGAAATAGTGGCCTGCTCCCATGAAGTCGGGGGACCTTCAGTTTGCAATACCACATTATAGACCTTAAGTAGCTGTGATAACACCTGTCCTTTGAAATGTTTATAGAATTCACCCGGAAGTCCATCCATACCCGGGCACTTTGCAGCCTTCAGGTTTGAAAATTCATTATGTAGTTCCACCTCCGAAACGGGAGCCATCAGGCCCAATTTAGCCTGTGAGGTCAAAGAGGGCAGGGAGAACCGACTCAAGTAATCTATTATTTTGTTATCTTGTGGGGGTGGGTGAGGAGCAGCATACAATGAGGTGTAGAAGTCCCTGAAGGCTGCAACTATTTCAGGAGTCTGGTGTGTTTTCTGCTTAGTGGTGGGGTGGATTAGGGTTGGAATCATCGCCCTCGCTCTCTGGGACTGCAAACGATCCACCAGTAGGCGAGTGGCCCTTGGGCCCCCCTCAAAATATTTTTGCTTAAGAAACAGGACTTTCTGCTCTACCTGGTATTCCAGCAGACTGTTCAGTTCAGTTGTGAGTTTAACAAGTTTTTTATAGGTCACTGCTTCATATTTAATCTTAAGCTGGGATTCACAGGAGTCCATCTCCCCTTTCAGCCTTGTCATTTGGGTTTCTCGCTGCCTTTTCTTAAAGGCGGAGATAGAGATAAATTTGCCCCGGATTATAGCCTTGATAGTGTCCCTGAGTAATGGTGCTGGTGTCTCTGGAGAGTCATTGTTGGACACAGCCTGCTTTATAGTATCAATAATTGCCCCTTCACCTCAGGATCCTAGAGCAGAGACGTTTTAAAGGAAAACTACACCCAAAACTTGAAAAAATATATGCTGTGCAGCATGTTATAATTTGTATGTGAAGTTCTAGTGTTTCCTTCCCTCTGACTGGTATTAGGAGTTTTTCCTAAATTAGCCTGCTAGCTTTAGGGTAGTTTTATGACCCCTGGAGATCTCAATATCAAATAGGTTTATTGCATTTCTTTGTCCTACAATGCACCTTGTTTCATGTAATGGTGATGTAGGAGAGCCCATAAAACCAGCAGAAAGCACTGCATTACAATCAGTTCACAACAATAGAGATTGCTATATTTTAAAATCTGTAGAATTCAGCTTGATGACCACCCTCATCCTAAAGGTTTTACTGTCCTGAAAAACTTTGCTACTGGTAATTTTTGTGCAGCTTGTAAAGCTTCCAAGATATTTAGTTTGTTTGGCATGTGTGTGCTGAATGTTGGGTCTCTCTTACATCACAGTCACGTGAGATAAGATGCACTGTGGGAACAAGAAATACAATTACACTATCAGGTATGAAGATCTCCAGGGGTCGTAAAACTAGCATAAAGCTAGCAAGCTAATTTGGGAAAAACTCCTAATACCAGTCAGAGGGAAGGAAACACTAGAACTTCACATACAAATTAAAACACTCTGTACAACATATATGTTTTCAAGTTTTGGGTGTAGTTTTCCTTTAAGTCTCCAAAAAGTACGCTTAATGGAGTCCCCAAGGTGAAGCTGGCAAAAGACAGGGGCATGGTCCAACAAGGCCCTATCCCCTAGCCAGTTATCCTTGATCTGTCCTACCAGTTCTGTTGAAAGCAAAAAGTAGTCCAACCGGGAATGAGACTGATGGGGAGCAGAGAAAAATATATAATTTCTCTGATTACCATGAGTGATGCGCCACACATCAGCATAGCCTAATTCCCCTAACAACTTCACAACTTTTTTCATGCATAACTGATTATGGCGCAGAACCACAGAGGAAGAGTCAAGGATCGGGTTAAGGACTAAATTTAGGTCATCCCCAATAATCACCTCCCCTTCCGCCCACTCCTGTAACCTTAAAAAGTCAGATCCAGGTGGCACATAAATTGAAGCCAAAGTTAAAGTCCGCCCCAGAAAACAACCCTTAAGAAAAGCAAAACATCCCTCCCCATCCACCAGTTGTTCTGTCTGCTCAAAAGATGTTTTAGCTGGGACTGGCACGGCTACCCCCCTCCGCCTCCTCCTTCCATTTGTTGCACACGCAGTGGCACAGAATCCAAATTTCCCCAATTTCTGATGTTCCTGTAAAGAAAGATGTGTCTCTTGTAATAGCAAGAAATCAGCACCCATCTTTTTAAGGAATTAAAGTATTTTGCTACGTTTTACTGGGTTAGTCAAACCATTTACATTGAAAGAGCAAAATGTAATGGGTTTAGCTGTCATTTCAGTGGGCCAAAAAACTCTTCCTATACAGTATCCCCTGTATTATATTTCCTTCCCACAATATCTGTCTAGGTGATAACCAGTCAGGGTAACTCAAACTTTTACTCAGGCCAAAAAAATAATAAAAACCTACCTAAGGAAAGAAAGAGAAGAGAGAAGAGAGAGGAAAGGGGAATTAGAAAAAAGAAGTAAGTGATAACGTAGTTTGTAACAGTAGTTTTACAATTATATATTAACTAGAACTCTGAACCAGCAAAAACGGATAAAGCTATCAGAACTTTTTAAGCAAAATGGCTTCCAAGGTAGGGGGTCCAAAACATAGGATCCCTTGCCCTATCCTCTAAGAAGCCGATGGAATCAAGCTGAGAGGTAGGGGTTGAAGAGCACGTATGCCCTGAGTTAACAGAGCCTCTTCAACAAAAAACTCCAATGGAGTGATTTATGAAGAGTGAAACCGACACGTATTCACTCAAATCGTATTTACATATGAAAAAAGCGTGAGCACCGAGGAGAGAAAAAAAACAAACAATTTTTACCCCAAGGCTCCCCAGGGACAGTATGGGTTTGGTATAAAGTTTGTCATACTACATTAACTTCCCATCCCCTTTATTAACATATTAAGGGAAGATCAATTTCCGAATACGAGTGTTATGGCTCACCCCAATAACAGTCTGCTACGTGACTATCCACCAGCGAAATGCAGCACAATCACATACATAGGGAGCCAAGACCACTCGCAACAGCCCAATATAAACAACTACCAAAAGAAGTGAGAAAGAGAAAAAATTAAAATCAGCAGTGTTAAAGAGGCAACTTCTCCATATGCGTTAAATTATTTCCCAGTCCCTGGATCTAAAGGACCCTTCCGCCTCAAGAATATTATGCCAGTCTTATCTCTTCTCAGAGCGATCGAGCTCAACAGTTTGCCGCCGACGGACCCAGATCAAACCCATTCTCCGTTTTCTTCAACTACCGACTGATGTGGAGTCGCTCACTTTCCTGGTGAGCTCTAATCGATGCAACAGCTCCAGTGCTTCCTTAGCTTTTTTCAAGGGCATCAGTCTCCCTCATCCATATATCGGCTGGGGCAGTGACAAAACAGGGAATCTTTGCTTCTGCAATCGATCCGCTTGCAGGGGGGAGATAGAAATTCCTTTTTTCTGTAAGTCCTCCAAGGCCTGCCCCGGAGTGAGATACAATTGAGGGCCCTCTTCCCAGTACACCCGGAGCTTTGCTGGAAACGGGGTTTGGAATCTTATGCCTTTAGCTCTCAGAGCTTTCAGGATTGGTATATATATTTGTCTTGCCTGCTGCACTTCTGGGGCATAATCATGATCGAGAGATATCCTGGATGAGAGGTAGGATAGCTCTTTTTTTACCCCAAGCCCTCCGGAGGATATCTTCCTTGGTTTTGAAACTACTCAACTTGAAGATTATTGAACGTGGGCTGGCTGTTTCCCCAGTGGGCTTTAGGCCTAGAGAGCGATGGGCTCTTTCAATATTGAGGGCATAGTTAGGTGGCAATTCGAGTATATCTTTCAATAAATTCTCCAAAAATGCTGTCATGGGGGGTTCTTCAGCCCCTTCAAGAAGGCCATACAACCTGAGATTACTGTGTCTAGATCATCCCTTTAGATCGATGCATTTACTCTGCAAGGCTTGTGCGTGTTGGAACAGGGCGTCTACTGCTCTACTAAGGTGTGTATTGCTTTTGTCTTCCGCAACATGAACTTTGTCATCAATACTGGGAGATTATGTTGTGCCAGTGACTGAAATTCTCTTCTAGACTCGGCTCAAGAATCGCGGATTTCCCTTAGTATATTCTCATATCTGGTACGTGACAGAAGATCCGCCTCGGCCTCTGTATCATAACTAGAACCCCTTGTGCTGCTGCGAGAGCGACTAACATAGAAACATAGAATTTGATGGCAGATAAGGACCGCTTGGCCCACCCAGTCTGCCCATTTCCCTACCTAATGGATAAGCTGCAGATCCTAGTTAACCAGCAGCCTACTTCTTTCTACCCCCACCCCCCTAGAATCGCCTTATGGCTGTCCCATGCATGCTTGAATTCAACCACTGTTTTTGACTTCACAACCTCCTTCGGAAGGCTGTTCCATGCATCCACAACCCTCTCTGTGAAAAAATACTTCCTTACATTACCTCTGAGCCGCCCCACCTCTATCTTCAAATTGTGCTCCCTTGTTCTTGCACACCTCTCTTTTTTGAAAGATGCTACCCGCTTGGACTTTGGTGATTCCCTTGAGGTACTTGAAAGTTTCTATCATGTCCCCCCTCTCCCTCTTTTCCTCGAGGCTATACGTATTAAGCTCCTTTAGTCTCTCTTCATATGTCTTCCGGTGCAGACCCTGCACCATTTTAGTTGCCCTCCTCTGGACAGTTTCCATCTTGTCTATGTCCTTGTGGAGATTGGGTCTCCAGAACTGCACACAGTACTCCAGATAGGGTCTCACCAGCTGTCTGTACAGAGGGATAATAACTTCCTGTTTTCTACTGGTGATGCCTCTCCCTATGCGTCCCAGTATCCCCCCAGCCCTCCTTACTGCCCTCTCACATTGCTTGCCCACCTTTAAGTCATCTGATATGACTACCCCCAGGTCCCTTTCCATTTTTGTTGTTGTTAGTATCTCACCCCCCATTGTGTACTCTTCCCCTGGGTTTTTGTTTCCCAGGTGCATTACCTTGCACTTCTTAGCATTAAATCTAATTTGCCATACATTTGACCATTCCTCTAACCTTGCCAAGTCCCTTCTCATCCTTTCCACCCCACCTTGTGCATCAACTCTGTTGCAGATCTTTGTGTCATCTGCAAAGAGATATACTTTTCCTTCCAGTCCCTCTGCAATGTTGCTTATAAAGACTAATACTGAACCCTGCAGCACCCCACTAGTAACCCCTCTTTCTTCAGAGTGGACTCCATTTACTATTACCCTCTGTGTCCTATTCTCCAGCCAATTCTTTACCCAGGCTATCATCTTGGGACCCACTCCCAGGCTGGCTAACTTGTATATTAATCTTTTGTGTGGGACTGAGTCAAATGCCTTGCTAAAGTCTAGGTAGGCCATGTCCACAGCACCTCCCTAATCTACTACTTTGGTCACCAGACTTCTGCTGTGTTCTGAGCTGATCGGCGGCATCTCATCTCTATCAGTTTTTTTCATCGGAGTTTTGCACGACGAGGATGGTCCCCGGTCCCTTTTACGACCTTCTTTGGACATATTGTAGTTTTAGAAAGCTTAGAAATGGGATAAATTTGTCCCTGGGGAGCGGAGGTTTGTTCCTAAGTGCTGTCTGCTCCGTGGCAGAACCGGAAGTCCCTCCAAAACCTTTCTTAAGTGGATCCTCCACCTTAAGCCTTCCGTCTGTTTCCAGTTCCCCCCTGCGATTTCAATTTTATCTTAGAGAAACTTACTTTGCCCCTTTTTGAGTTGGCAGCAAGTTGCGACATGTGTTACTTGTCCTGGAAAACGCTCTTTTTAGTCATTTTTACTTCAGCTCAAAGGATTTCAGAGCTTCAGGCCCTTGTTTGTAAGGAGCCTTATATGATTTTCCACAGAGACTGGGTGGCTTTGTGGACTGACCCTTTCTTTCTTCCGAAAGTAGTCACAGAATTTAACTTGAATCAGAATGTTGAACTGCCGGTATATTACCCAAAGTATTCCAGCAGTGGGGGAATACCTCTTGCACACTTTAGATATGCACAGAATTCTGAGATATTACATTTCTAGGACCAAATGAGGCTCGTAGTTCTGGCCAGTTATTTGTGGCCTTTGCACCCAAATGTCAGGGCAAGGCCATTTCTAAACAGGGTTTGTTTAAATGGTTGGCTAATTGCATCTCATACATTTACCGAAGTACAAGAAGCCTCTTCCAGGGGACATGAAAGGCCACTCGACTAGGGGCATGGCTGCTTCGATGGCCTTCCTGAGGAAGATATCCACTGCCGACATTTGTGAAGCGGCCACTTGGTCTTCCATCCATACCTTCACCAAGCATTATAATCTAGACATTGCCTCTAGGCGCAGAGCCGATTTCTGCCTCGCACTTCTGCCAGACCTCCTGTCCTAAAGCAGACCTCTATTTAGCAGATGCTTCCTCCTCCTGGAACTTAGTCTCCGACTTCCTTTTTTTTTTTCTTTGACTGTTTGGTATTCAGTCCTGTATGTGAAGACCTACTGCAGGAACCCTCTCAAAGTAAGATACAGCAGTTACGTAAGAACTTACCGTAATAGTAGATCTTCGAGAGAGGTTCCTGCAGTAGGTCTCGATTTCCCTCCCACCTTCCCCCCAGTTCCTGTATTTTCCTCTTTTCCTTTCCCAGGGCTTTTTTTTTTTTTTTTAAGCAGCTCAGGGCTTCAGGAGTTTCTACTCCTTTCTCCTGTTTCCTTTTTCAAGGTCTCTGGTGGGAGAACTGGAGGGTGGGAGTAGGGACCACCTCTGGCGTCATGTGACGAGATGTCGGTGTGACTGTATAATGGGGGCGGTCCCCACGCCCGCCCTCCAGTTCTCCCACCGCTGCTATAGATTGCTAGCTACAAGTTTGCTATGCGGTCCTGATGCCAGGGGGCGCAGTCCTATATGTGAAGACCTACTGCTGGAACCTCTCTTGAAGATCTCCTGTTATGGTAAATTCTTACGTAACTGCTATTTATGTGTACAGCCCTGTGTGATATAATGGCCTATTTATTTACTTTAGATCTAACTTAGTCTAATGTTTTCTATGTTCAGGAAGGTGTTCTTTTATAACTAAGATTTTCTGTTCCGTTCTGTGGCCTGAGAGAGGTCCTAGCGGGTCCATCTGGACATATATATGTATATGTATTCTGTATATATGACAGATATATATATATGGGATTGCCCCGACTGTCCAAAGCTTTAAGGGGGCATTAAAAACACATCTTTTTAGCCTTGCATACAATGATTTTTAAATGCTGCTGCCTTAGATTCATTTTAATATCATTTTAATTATTTATTGATTTTATTATATTATGTTTAGGCGCCTTGGTTTTGGAAAGGCGCCTTTTATAAATAAAGTTTGATTTGATTTGATATAGGCCCGCATTCTGTCCTGTACTGAAAAAGTTAGCTTTTACATTTCCAAGATCTGACCCACTATCTCCTCCCATTCGCCTTTCTTTGGAGGGTGGGGAGTTTGTAGCCACTTTCTTGTTACTTTAGCTGCTGCAACCACACAAGCATCCCAAATATACAGAGTCTCCTTTCCCTTCATTTCTTGGGGTAGGACCCAAGACTAAGTGTTGGAATGATACTGGCTCTGTTATTGTAAACAGCTGTTTCATCCGGGTAATGAATTTAGTCCAAAAGGGTTGAATTTCTGGACAGTCCCAGAATATAGAACCATAGAAGTTGACGGCAGATAAGGACCGAATGGCCCATCTAGTCTGCCCATTTCTTTTTGTACCTTATGAAAGTGCTATCGGCCTTTGCTCTGTCAATGGCATATCTATTCATACTCATCTGTATTGCTCCCTTATGCCTGTCCCATGCCTGTTTGAAGCCCTGTTTTCATAACCACCACTTCCTGAGGTAGGCCGTTCCATTCATCCACCACCCTTTCTGTGAAAAAGAACTTCCTTGCATTACCCCTTAATCGGCCTCCCTCTAATCTCATGCTGTGGCCTCTTGTTCTGCTATTTTTCTTATATTGAAACATGTTAGACTCTTTCACCTTGTTAATGCCCTTAAGGTGTTTGAATGTTTCGATCATATCACCTCTCTCCCTCCTTTGCTCTAGGGCATACATGTTGAACTCCGGTAATGTGTCCTCATATGTTTTCTGATGCAGTCCCTGCATCATTTTGGTTGCCCTTCTCTGAACTGCCTCAATTTGGTTAATGTCCTTGTGAAGGTGTGGCCTCCAGTACTCCAGATGGGGCCTAATCAGTGTCTTGTAAAAAGGGATTATTACCTCCCTCTTCCAACTTGTGATACCCCTACTAATACACTCCATCATCCCCCTAGCCTTACCTGCTACTTTAGTGGTCTGCTTGGATGATTTCAGGTCATCGGTGATGATGATGTCCAAGTCTCTTTCTTCCCTTGTGACTGCCAGCAACTCCCCTCCCAGCCTATAGGTGGTTTCAGGGTTTCTCTTCCCTATGTGCATGATTTTGCACTTCTTTGCATTAAACCCCAGTTGCCACTCTTTTGACCATTTTACTAGGTTATCCAGATCTGTTCTCATTCTGCCCACCCCATCTGGATCATCTACTCTGTTGCAGATCTTGGTGTCATCTGCAAACAAGCAAACCTTACCCTCCAGTCCATCTGCAATGTCACTGATGAAGATATTGAAGAGGACTGACCCCAGGACTGATCCTTGAGGTACCCCTTGTGACTTGCCTCTCTTCTGACTGTATACCATTTACCACCACTCTCTGTTTTCTGCCCGTCAACCAGTTTGCCACCCAGTTGACCAAATTCGACCCACCCGAGCCCACCCAGCTTATTAATCAATCTTCTATGTGGAACAGTATCGACAGCTTTGCTGAAGTCAAGGTAGACGACATCAACTGCTCCCCCTTGGTCCACCACTCTGGTTGCCCAGTCAAAGAAATATAAGAGATTAGTTTGACGGGACCTTTCTTTTGTAAACCCATGCTGTCTTGGATCCTGTGCTCCTATGTATTCCAGGTGTTGCACTATCCTTTCCTTAAGGAGTGCCTTCATAATCTTGCCCACTACTGAGGTAAGACTGACTGGTCTGTAGTTCCCTGCCTCCTCCCCTGCTACCACTCTTGTGGAGCGGGATCACCTTCCTATCGTTCCTCTCCTTCCGTCTTCCAAACCCTCTAACCTACCTTTCCCATAAGTGTGTACCCCCTGCATCATTCCCATCTATGCCCCCTTCACTCCTTTACCCTTTGATACCTGCGCTTTGTGTGAGGTTTCTGTTAATTTTGATACTGCATCTTCCTCTCTTTATGTAGCTCCCTTTGCAATAACTCCTTTTTCTTTCCCTGAATATGATATGACATGTATATAGTTAGAAATATTACAATATGTGCTCAAATATTACACTGTTTACTTGTTGTTACTTAGCTTGTTTTTATTATGTTTACACATGTTTTGTCTTCCTGCCTGTACATAAATGCATTGTATCTTGACCTTATGTGATGCAGGTCCACCTTGTAAATGAGCTTGCTCAATGGTGTTCGTCCGGATAAATAAAGATTTGATTGATTTATTAATTTGCTAGTTTAAATATTCTGCAAAGACATAAAACTTCTGCCCCAATGCACTGACTCCTTCCTTAGTCAGATGCAGCCCATCAAATTTAAAGAACTTTCGCTCCCAGAACTGTTGCCAGTTCCCTACAGATTTGTGTCCTTTTTCCTGGCACCAGCCCTTGAACCACATGTTTAGCATCCCTATCTCCCCTTTGCTGACCTTCCGTCCATCTGCCCCCCTCTCCCAGACAAGCAGGATCTCAGAGAAGGAGATGCTGGATGAAATGGATGATAGTTTGTCACTCAGCCTGGTCAGATGTTCCTTGGTCTCCTCTACCGACCGGCTGGCGAGATCATTAGTCCCTATGTGTACCAAGACGTCAAAGTTTTCTCCTGCTTCCTGAACAATTTTAGCAATGCGGTCAGTTTCTCTCCATGCTGATGTACCTACATAGATACATAGATACATAGACAGTGTCGGCAGATAAGGGCCTATGGCCCACCCAGTCTGCCCATTTGAGCTTGTAAGTTCAGTTTGTTTTCCTAGAAGTCTGTTTCCCCTAACCCCTGAGCTCTAGAATTCCTTTATGTCTATCCCATGCATTCTTAAATCCCGTGATTTTTTCAGCCCCCACCACTTCCTCTGGCAGGGTGTTCCACTTGTCCACCACCCGTTCTGTGAAGAAATTCTTTCTGATGTTTCCTCTGAATTGTCCTCCCTCCAACTTCATCCCATGCCCTCTAGTCCTGGAACATCTTTTTCGCTTAAAAATAGTGTTTTCCTGCACCCTGTTCCTCCCTGTAAGATACTTGTATGTCTCTTATCATATCCCATCTCTCCCTTCTCTCCTCCAGGGAGTACATGTTCAGTTCCTTCAACCTGTCTTCATAGGACTTGTGATGCAATCCATGCACCATCTTTGTTGCCCTCCTCTGAACCTTCTCTACCCTGTCTATGTCCTACGTAGGTATGGTCTCCAGAACTGTACACTGTACTCCAGGTGGGGCCTCACTAGTGTCTTGTATAGCGGAATTATGACCTCCTTTTCCTGCTGGTGATGCCCCTGCCTATACATCCCAGCATCCTATTTGCTTTACCTGCTGCCTTGTCACACTGTTTCCTACCTTGAGGTCACATCAGAGATGACAACCCCAAGATCCCTTCCTGCTTGGTGTATGCTATCCTCACCCCCCAACTGATATATTGTGCCAGGGTTTTTGTGCCCATATGCATTATCTTGCACTTCTTTACATTGAATTTCAACTGCCAAACCCCTGACCATTCTTCAAGTTTCTGCAGGTCGCTTCTCATTCTGTCTACACCCTCTGGTGTGTCTACTCTGTTACAGAGCTTTGTGTCATCAGCGAACAGTGAAATTCTGCCTTCTAGATCCTGTGCAATGTCACTGATGAAGATGTTGAATAGGACCAGTCCCAGCACTGATCCCTGTGGTACCCCACTGGTCACTCTTCCCTCTGTGGAGTGACAGCCATTTACCACCACCCTCTGTGTCCTGCCACCCAGCCAGTTACCTACCCACCACACTACTGTCCTGCCCACACCCATATTCCCCAGTTTGTGTAATAGTCTTCTATGAGGCACAGTGTCAAAGGCCTTGCTGAAGTCCAGATAGGCCATGTCCACTGCCCTCCCCTGATCCACCTCCCTAGTTACCCAGTCAAAAAATTCAACGAGGTTGGTCTGACATGACCTCCCCCTGGTGAAACCATGCTGCCTTGGGTCCTGTAGTCCATTGACAACCAGATATTCCATGAATCTCTCCTTCAGTAGTGCTTCCATGATCTTCCCCACTACCGAGGTGAGGCTGACTGGTCTGTAGTTCCCTGCTTCCTCTTTGTTCCCACTTTTGTATAAGGGGACTACATCTGCTGTCCTCCAGTCTTTGGGTACCTCCCCTGTTTTCAGTGATCAGCTAAACAGGATAGCCAGAGGTTCAGCCACCACCTCTCTTAGTTCTTTAAGGACCCTGGGGTGCACCCCGTCTGGCCCCATTGCTTTATCAACTCTTATTACTTCCAGTTCCTTCAGGACCCTTTCTCGTATAAAAGGACTTGTGTCCATTTCTGCACCATTCTCACCCGTTGTACTCCCTTCAGACCCATTACCCTCCTCTTCCTCAGTAAAGACTGAGCAGAAATACCTGTTCAATATGTCAGCTTTACTGTTGTTATCCTCCATGCGGCTCCCATCCTCCCCCTTCAGTCTCACTATCCCTCCCTTTGTCTTTCTTTTTTCACTTATGTACCTGTAAAAGGTTTTGTCCCCTTTACCCACTGATTTTGCAATGTGTTCTTCTGTCTGAGCTTTGGCTTCCCTTAGTGACCTCCCTGCCTCCCTTTGCTTCTCCTGGTACTTCTCCCTATCCCCTTCTGCCTGTGTCTTTTTGTATTGCCTGAATGCAATCTTTTTGGCTTTCACTTTCTTTGATACCTCTTTGGAAAACCATAATGGTCTCCTCTTCCTTTTCCTCTTGCTAACCTGCTTAATGCATAATTCTGTTGTTCTTGTAATCCCCATTTTAAATACCTGGGAGACATCTGACCATTACTCCTGGCTGGAGATTGGTATCAACTCCCCAAATCATGGAGTCTCCTATGATCAGAAGTTTTTTGGATTTCCTTTTTGCTTTTTTGTTTTGGTTCCTGTTTTGGGCAAGTTTTGTTGTGGTAGCTCCTGTGCTGCAGTGTCCGACTCTGCAGTGTGCTCAGCCCATTTGTTTGATTTCGAAGATAGAGGCAGATACCTGTTTGTAGTTTTTATATGGTTTGTGGAGGTGATGTGTTCAGTGATATGTGGAGGTAAGTGGCTACCTCTCTGCACAGCCTCCGACCACTAGGTTGTTTTTGATTATCCCATTTAGACTGCCGCACAGGTGTAATTAAATACCTGGTCGAACCTTCCAGGTAGAGTCTCATCATTGTGGGGAGGAAGTGGTCGTAAATGTTCTCCACCATATTTTAACCCAGTCTGTGGGGAGGGGGGCACTTGGATTTGGGCCTCCAAATGCCATTTATTTGTTACATGCTGTACTTGTGGTTTTTTTTTTACTAACAAAAGGAACTGATACAGCCAGCCCGGTGGTGCTGAGGGTTGAGGCGCTGGACGCCACAGGTCGCGCCACGCTGGTGACCTGAGTTCAGGAACAAGCCCAGGTCGTCGGGGGTTGGCAGGGGAGAGAGAGGATCGAGCATCCGGAGGACTGCTCTCCTCTCTCGGGGAGGGGTTTGGGGTTGGCTTGGCTGCCTAGCGGCCCCCGGTGGAGAACAGAGGTGCTACAGGCAAGCCAGCTTCACGTAAGTGGAGATGGGAGCACTGCAGACGTCAACAGGATAACCGTGCGTGGATGTCATGGCACGTTGCTCTCTCGGAGGTAACCACCAAGGAAAAATTCCTGTCTAGGATTGTGGAGATGATGGGGGCTCCAGGGGCAGGACACTCATCCCAGCGCTGGCCCACCTCATCGGTGATCTCATTCCTTCCCTCCGAGGACCAAGCTAGGCACTCTTTAATCACAGACAGGCTGCTAAGGGAGAGCAGGCCCTGCCTGGGGGGTGATCCGTGGCACTAGAGTCTGCCTTGTCGCTGGAGGAGGTCACTGAGTTTAGGGTTCAGGCAGACAGCAGAAAGTCCCTAGCCAAATGAACACCCTGGAAGGATGCCCAGCTTAGGTAGTGAATGAAATAAAGTCTACAAGGAAAAAAAAAAAGAAAAAAAAAAGGAGCTGGTACAGGACGGTAATAGCTTCCTTCTACTGAAGGTTTGGAGTACTGAGCTCAGAGAAGGTTCCTTGTGCGGGATTCCTTTCTTCACTTCTCCCCTAGAGCTCTCAGTTTCCATATCAAGCTTTGAAGTCTACCCAGGGACCTTCTTCACCTGAACAAGGATCCTGAGTAGACCTGAAAGCATGTGTATTAACAGTTTCATATTCATAATGTCAGGCCGTATCCCAAACGACTTCATATGCAGGTAGTGTGCCCCCTGCAGAGGAAGGGGACACGTCAATTTGTCCCAGGCAGTTTGTCGTGCAACAGCATGCTCCATCACATTATCTATGGCGTCAGTTGGTCCCTATGGCAGTTGGTCCCCGGACAGTTTGCTCCCACTAGATATCCTACTTTACTCCAAATAAAATTACAGCTCAACTTCCCCTTCTACTACCATAGAGCACATTGTTTCATGTGATGGGTGAATTGTGCCCACCTGGAAATTATTTTCTAATATTATGTGGGGTGTGAATTGTCCGGGGATGAATTATCATAGGCACCGATTGACGCCGGAGCTGATGTATTGAACTGCCCGGGACGAACTGACATAGTCACAGAGGAGGCAAGCTCCCTGGCCCACTTCAGGAGTCACTAGTGTGGCGGAACCACATGACTGTCCCTCCTTGGCTGAGAGCCTCCCCAACCCCCTCCAGGGCCACTCAGAAGGCTGAATCTGCTCCCAAGCCCGGGTCACCAGTGTGGCTGCATGTCGCACCACCTACTGGGCCATAGGACTGCCCCGATTCAAATATTTTCAAGGAAAAAAAAGGATTTGAGACTGGCACCAGTCTGTCAGTCAAATGCTTGTAGATTCTGCCTCAGACCAGTAAAATGTTCTTTACAAAGTTGGTTCCGAAAATCCTGTATTCAGATTTGTCAAAACAGGTAACCTGACCATGGATTAATTCTCAAGAAACCCACAGTCAGGTTGCCGGACTACAAAATCCCGATTGAAAGCAATGTAAAGTGATCTAGTCAGATCATGCCACAAAAGAGACTTGTAAAAAACTACAACTACAGCATCTTCATTAGGACAAATCCACCTAGTGGAGAACTACAACTATGGCATCCTCAGTAGGACAAACCCATTAGGTGGAATAACTATTTTATTACAAATGCATGTTGGTAGTATTTTTTTTTTTTTATAATATTTATTTAGGTAAACCCCTAAAATAAAGTTGCCCATTTTATAAGCGAATTAACCCCACTCCAGGGCACAGGTTTACTGAGAATTAATCCAAGCCTGAGTGGTTGAAGTCACTCATCCTGCAGCCTCATCACACACGCACACACACACACACACACACACACACACGTATGGATTAATTCCCAGTAAACCCATGCCCATTGTGGGTTAATCGTTACTTTATTTATTTATTTGCTTTTGTTAACCGGGTAAGCACACTAGACAGCCAAGTGCCTATTTTCAGGTGCGACCCGGGAGATTACAAGGTACATACATGAACATCAGACAAATACTAGTGAAGGATTACATTAAAGAGAATTAGCACACAGGAACATTACAAGCAACAGTACCATCAGGCAAATACAAGTGAAGGATTACTTTAAAGAGAATTAGCACACACGGACATTATAAGCAACAGTACCAGCAGGGATTTACATTGCAGTATTTACATTGCAGGCAGTAGGAACAAGTGCAGTGTGGTTTCATCGTTCCAGGCAGCAATGTTGTGAGGCTTGCAGGTAGGCAGAGAGGAGTCACATTGGGATAGAGTGGGCCCAGAGCAAGATAAGGGAGTGCCCAGTTATAGTGCTCACCCTGTTGGGCCGGGGGGCCTAAGTGGTCTATTTTTCTAGCAAGCTGTGAGTACAGGAGGTGTATAAGCGCAGATGTACTCTACCCAAGTCATATTGTTTAGGTCAGCTCTGGCTTGTACTGTAGGAGGTAACTTCCCAGCTCAAACTTGCTCACATGCATATCGGCAGTCTAAGACACAAATTCCATGACCTCGAGGCGTGGGCTGCACTCTGTAATCCCGACGTACTAGCCGTGACTGAAACCTGGCTCAAACCACAGATCCTCCCCCACGAAGTCGACCTAGCGGGCTATCTTACCTTCAGAAAGGACAGGGTGGGGGAAAAGGGAGGAGGAGTTATTATCTATGTCAGCACTGCCCTGCAAGCCTCGCAGCTCGACTACCCCCCTCTCTGTGGATCCCTAGATGAAACACTATTTGTAGAAATCATCCTTGATAAAACCAAGCCCTTCACCATAGGGTGTGTCTACCTCCCACCCCAAACTGCTGCTTCCTCCTTGGAATTCCTAACAAATCACCTTGAGGAGTACTCCATGGGGGAGGCCATACTCCTCTGGGATTTCAATCTCCACTGGCCATCCCTAGTCTCCTCCTCTACCAAGAACCCAATACTTGGCTCTCCATTTACACAGGTCATTGACCTCCCCACAAGTCATAACCCTAAGACTGGTAACCACTCTCTCATTGACTGGGTCCTTGTCTCCTGCCTGGGCCGTATTCTGTCGGCGGGGATTATCTCTGACTCCTTGAGCGACCACTCGCCTATCTTTTGCACCTGGTCCAACAAGCCTCCAAAAATTACCGCTAAGGTCATAGAAGCGAGGAACTATAGTAGGTTTGCACCAGCCGATTTCTGCTCCGACCTGAGGAAAATCAACTGGGCCCCCATTGTCTCCCTCCCTACACTTGACAAGGCACTTGAATATTTCACCCAGGCCTTCTTGTCTGCATCTAATATGCACACCCCAATAAAAACTCAGGGTACAGGGAAAATGCCACAAATGGCGAAGCCCGAGCCTCAAGCATTCCATGCTCCTCCGTGACAGAGCATGGGGCACCTACAAATTCTCTGGCAACTCACCAGACTGGGAGAAGTACAGAGAGCTGAGAAATCAGTGTAAAAAATCCTCGAAATAGGCTAAATCCCAGTACCTAAAAGACCTCCAAACAAGTTACCTACGTGACCCCAAAAAATTCTGGGGCCACATAAACTTACTTCTCAAGGGTTCCACAAGCAGTCAAGCTGACTCTATGCTGGTAGGGGACTCACTGACCAATGTTCTATCCGTAGTTGCTGAGGCCTTCTGTGCCTCCTTCTCTATCCCAAATGGGCACCCCCTCCCTGTCCTCCCTTTACTCTAGAGAGGTCTGGGTGCACCCAAGGCCTCAATTCCACCTGAAGCTGGTCAGTCAGTCTGAGGTACTACCTCTCCTACACAAAATTAACCCTGCTTCCTCCCCGGGCCATGACCAGCTAGAACCCCACCTGCTGAGGGCTGCTGCCCCGGCTGTCACCCTCCTCATCAATAGGTCACTTCTTGAAGGAATAGTCCCAAAAATGTGGAAGATAGTGACCATCGTCCCCATCCACAAAAGTGGGCCCCGGACAAAATGGGAAACTACAGACCAATCTTTCTTCTCAGCCCCCTTGGGAAAATACAGGAAAGACTAGTTTCTAACCAGCTTCAGGACTACCTAGAGCAGCACCTTCTCATGGCTGATGTGCAGCATGGCTTCAGGAAGGGCCATGGTACCGACACTGCACTCATCCGGCTTACAACGGACATCCTTGCTGCTATGGACCAAGGCTTCTCAACGGGTGCCGTCTTCATTGACCTATCCAAGGCCTTTGACCTTGTCAACCATAATCTCCTTCTCTCCAAACTCCTACTCCTAGGACTGGATGACCACTCGCTTTCATGGTTCGAGAGCTACCTGAATGACCGTACCCAAAAAGTCCGCTGGAGGGGTACCCAGTCTGGACCTAGACCCGTTACCTCTGGCGTACCCCAGGGCTCTATCCTGGGCCCCTTGCTCTTCTCACTCTTCCTCAAGAATTTTGAGGGCAATTGCACACTCAGCAAACTCATTCTATACGTGGATGACACTGTCATATATACAGCAGCGACCCACAACCTAGTGTCATCTCCACCAAACTGCAGGGCAGTCTCTCAACTCTTGAGACCTGGTTCTCCTCAAACGCCCTAAAGCTCAACGAAGAAAAAGACCAGAGCCGTCCTGTTTGGTTCTAGATGCCTGGGCTCTGACAGAAGTGAGCTGCTCCAGATCAGCACAATCCAAGGAAAAAGAGTTGAGGTCATGACCAATTTCAAATGCCTTGGGGTCCATCTTGACCAAGAGATGACCTACAGACCCCATATCAACTCCATAACCCGGTCCATCCACCAAAGGCTTGGCCTCCTCTACCGCCTAGGTAACTCCCTTTCCTGTGTTGCTCGACGAGCAATTGCCTGCTGCAGTCTGCTCCCCTCCATCCTATACGGTGCTCCTCTATTGCAGTTCCTCCGTGAAACGGAACTCAATAAACTTACTGTACTCTACAACGGAGTGGCTCGCTTCGACACAAACTCCTCCCCTAGGAGGCATCACTGTGAGGCACTTAAGGACCTGAACTGGCCCACTCGACGGCACAAACTAGCCGTCCCTACTGCCTGCCTTGCCTTCAAATTCTCTAACCTTGGCCCCCCTCCTCACCTTCATGGACTACTCACCCCCAAAGTACAATACCGAACCCTGCGATCCTCTGAAAATCACCCTCTAGACATCCCTCGGATCCGCTCCAACCAAGACAAGCGCTCCTTCAGATATGCTGCCTCCTACCTATGGAACTCCCTCCTAGCTAGCTTGATTGACTCACCCACCCTTACCCTGTTTAAGACTGGACTCAAAGTATATCTCCTCGAACTCAGCCTCTGTGGCTGCAGCCATTAGCTCCCTAGTCCAGGTCTCCTGTCCATCACTCTGCCTTAAATCCTCCTTCGTCCCTGATGAATCTCCCAAACAAGGATGTCAATTATACTGTTATTGTCTCAATTCCCTACTAATGGTGTAAAACTTGACGTCATGTATTGCTTATAAGAGCCTGAATGTGAACCTGTTGTTACCCCTGTAAATTGATGCTGATGTATATTTGTGTACCTATTGTAAGTACTGTAAATAATGTCTATTATTTGTCTTTTTCTGTAACTAATTCTGGGTCGCCCCTGAAAAAGGGACCTCTGGTCTCAGTGGGCTTACCTGGTTACCAAAATCTAAATAAATAAATAAATAAGTTCACCAGCTGGGCCAGTGGAATCAGTGTAAGGACAATGGATTTTCTTGGTGGTTACTTGCTGAAAAACTTAGTTGTGTGTCCGCCCCTATTGGCAGTTCATTGGTATGGGCTATCCCCCCCTGCTGGCTGGGACAGGATGAAGCAGTCTGTAAGAAGTGTTAGAACGCATCGCTTACCTTAGTCTTTAATCCTGCCATAGCTGGTATGTAGCTCACTTATCTTCCTCAGCAGGTGCATCCTTTTCTTCAATTTTGGCAGTTCATCTAGAGCTGGGCTGCTCTGGACTCCACTACATTCAGGAATAATACAGAAAGCTTCTACAACATTTTCTGAACTTCTACAGAGGGCTTATTCTGCAGGAGGGTAACACTGGGTTGCAGTGCCTTTGTACGGCTGAAATAGCCCCCTCTCCCTTTTTTGTTCCTTGCAGGACTGGTATCTTGCCTTTACCCAGGAAGGCGAGGCAGAGTCAGGGACTTGTGAACTTAAGTTAATGATCATTGGAGTGCCGCTAGTCGGTGTGCAATCAAAGATTCTCGCACCATTCATCTGCGCAAGTGCGATGGGCACCATATTGGGAGTTGCAAACTGTGTGAGAGGCCTTTCGGCACCATGCATTTCTGCTTAAAGTTGAACCAGCATAATATTCTGTGATGATCTGCATATGCAGCCCATGATGCTTTGTATTGTGGGGGCACGTGTGATTTTGTATTTGTTTGAAACTTGGCTTCCCAGCCAAATGCCCTTTGGGGTAACCATTACCTCAGTGCTTGCACACAGAGGTTCTTTGTCTTTTAAACTGTTTTTTGTTTTAATTGGGTTCACCACAACATAACCCAGATCAACCATCTTAGGGTAGCTGGTTCATTCCACTGGGGTGTTAAACAGATGAGGCATACTGATAAGTCCTGGTCGGACGAAACACGTGTGTATGTCTTCTGTTGGCATCCTTTGCAAATTGTGTGAGAGGCCTTTCCGCACCATGCATTTCTGCTTAAAGTTGATCCAGCATAATATTCTGTGGTGATTTGTATATGCAGCCCATGATGCTTTGCATTGTGGGGGCACGTGTGATATTGTATTTCTTTGAAACTTGGCTTCCCAGCCAAATGCCCTTTGGGGTAACCATTGCCTCAGTGCTTGCACACAGAGGTTCTTTGTCTTTTAAACCATATTGGGAGGCTACTTCTGCACTCGTCCAGGTAGTGGTTATCTTGGTAAGGCCACGCATTTGCAGTAAGCATAGCATTGAGGCTATTGTGGTAGTCCATGCATGTGTATTGAAGCACAGTGGCCATATTGGGTAAATATTTTAGTGCAAAATTGCTGTTATGGGTATTTTTTTTTTTAACTTTATTGATTTTATACAAGTACATATAGGTATAATCACTAGAGTGCAGATTCACATCAGTTAATACAAGCAGATATCACAGTAGTATATGTGATTGACACTGTGATGTTACTTCCATGAGGGGTCTTAAAGTCACAAATTAAACATTTTATTGTAAAGCCATTGCTTCTATGAGCCTAGACCCTTATATACTTAGGACAGATAATAAAGCTGGTTTTAACATGCTACCATCTATTGGTCATACTTTGACTTACCTTAGTTGACTAGAAGTATAGAATCTGTCGGCAGATAAAGACCATACTGCCCACCTAGTCTGCCCATTTCCGTACTCACTGCTGCAGCGCCAGATCCTATTTGATCTGCGGCTCTCTTGCTCTGCACATCTCCAGGGTACCCTGATGTCTGTCCCATGCACTCTTGAACCCCTGTATTGTTTTCGCACCCATCACTTCTGCTGGAAGGCTGTTCCATGGCTCCAACACCTTCTCAGTGAAAAAGTATTTCCTAACATTACCCCTGATCCTTCCACCCTTCAGCCTCATACCATGCCCCCTCGTTATTGTGCAGAGGTTTCTCTGAAATATGCTTTCCACGTCTACACTGTTTATTCCCCTAAGGTACTTGAAAGTCTCTATCATATCTCCCCTCTCCCTTCTTTCCTCCAGTGAATAGATATTAAGGTCCTTAGGTCTTTCCTCATAGGGCTTCTGGTGCAGTCCAGGTACCATCTTCATTGCCCTTCTCTGGACTGCATCTGTTTTGTCAACGTCCTTCTGGAGATGTGGTTTCCAGCAGAGGTGGATCCAGTAGTCCTATAGATGGGGAAGCTGAAGTCAGATAAAAAATAAAAATAATAAGCCGGGTATCTGGTGGGCTGCCTAGGCCCCCAGAAATTGTTTAACATTTTGGTGCATTCTGATGCATTTTGGAGGGTATTTCTAATGCAATTTCTACCCATTTCTTCCCTCCCCATGCTTTGTGAGTTGCACCCTAGCACCATCCCCAGAGCCCCCACAGTCCACATGACAGTGTGTTGCCCAAAATACCCTCCCAGCCCAAAAATAAAACAAAATATCAAAAGACTGCAGCTGGGCAGCAGCACATCTGAAACACACAAAAATGAGACAAGTTGAAAGAGACTTGGTGATGAGGACAAACTGCAGACAAATTAAATGGCAATCCAAGTAAACAAGTTCACAAATGTCATTAACTCAAGCACAGTATGACATTACCATAAAGCCAACCCATCCCAGTTTGTCCTGCAGTACAGATTAACCTATCCCCCAACCTTACTTGCCTCAGTTAAAAAATAAATACAATAACTATAGAAATATGGGAACAAAGTCACTTTGCTATCTAGTTCTGAAAATATAATTTCAAGTTTGATTGTTCTTTTTCCAAACAGATTTCATTCTACAGAGCAACTTATTCCAAAGAAAATACATTTCTAAATAAATAAAATATTTTTTGTTTTAAAATTTTCTTCACTGGGATAACCCAATGGTATGAGGCATCTAATTTTTATGATAAGCACAAGAAGTCAGTAAGCAGACAGCAGAACACAGTTTTTAAACAAATATAAAAATGCATTTTTTTTATTAGCAACAGCACTTGCTTGGGTACATCACAACTTGCACCCCTCCCATTCAACACATAGAATCAAATATTTAGTTTATATAGTTCTATCTCATTCTTTTCTGGTTTTTTAACTGCCTGTGTCAATGTGCCAAACAAGGTCTTATGACTTCTGTTGCTAATTTTGCTCTCCAAGCATGCAGAAACTCCTGCACATGCCATAATATACAGCAGAACACCTTCAAAACCCCTATGTCTATTAATTCCCTCTGTGCTCATTCACATTGTACAACCATGACTGAAAAGACCACACAGATTAGACATACAGTACATGCTGAAGTTTTTACCTCAGTTCAGAGGTCTCATGTACCAGTTTCTGCCTCTCCTGGTTCATGCTGTCGCTGAGACCAGACCTGTCCCAGCAGTAGTTTTGTGCTATTCTTAGCATGCTACCGGAGGGCACTACCCTCCAACTCCCTCTCCTGCAAATTCACACCAAAATCGATTTGTCATATAGGACAAAACCAGCAGTGACCTTAAACGATTTTAATGTCATGAATTTAAGCTCCCCATACTAGAAATTAATAACACTAGTACTACATTTATTACACACCCAGTCTGATGGAACACTAATGTCCTGTCTCATCCCAGCAGCCACCTCCCACCCACCGTAGTCAGAGACTGTGAAAGTCTTTTTTTTTTTTTTGAAGCAAGAAGTATCTGATTAAATGAAGACTTGATCCGTTTTTAGCAGGCTGAAGTCTATGTGCCCCTAGTTGAGTACTGTCTCCGGTCACCTGGCTGCCAAACTTTTTCTCTCTCTAGACAGAACATACTGACCCCATGACTCCTAATGAGCAGAGCTCCTAGCTACAGCTTGCTTTAGCTACCAGAAGGTGACCTGAACCTCACTCCAACTCCTTGTGCTGATTTACTAAGGCCACACCGACCCCGCATTACTGGACTGCTGCCACCTGAAACCCTGGTCTCTGCTCTTCACTTGTGGGCTCCTCTCTCTCTCTCTCTCTCTCTCTCTCTGTCTGCATGTCTGCTCCTCAGTAGTACACTCACTCCTCTCTTGCTCCAACGTTAATCTTCTGAGTGAATGAATTACAACTCACTCTTGTTTTGGCAGCCCAGACATTTAAAGAAAGCGCCACTTGCTAGCCACATCCACTACTGGATGCAACAGCAGATCAGTAGCAGTGACCACCAGGCGACCTGGTTGAGATCTGTATTGTTAAGGCCCAATCCGCTTTGCTGCAGCTGTACCCCCCCGCATGAACAAAGGAGCTGCACCAAGCATGCAAAAGTAAAGAACGAATGCTCAGGCTCACCGAGGCAAGACCAGCTGCTGCCACAGTGCTGGGACCTGACCACATGGTGCAGGATGAAAGTTAGTATGAAATTCATGCTGGATACTGGCTTTTCTGGGGTGGGGGATCAACCTCATAATGCAGGTGGGGGTGGTTGTTTACTGCACTACCAGGACACTGGAGGACAGATGAGACCCGTGTGGCTCAGACGGCTTTCATGGAGGCACTAGTGCATACCAATTAAAAATGCAGCACAGTGTGTTACTAATAGAGGAGCTCCATGATGGAGGAGCTGTAGCACCCATAGCTCCCCCTCTAAATCCGCCTGTGGCCTCCAGAACTAGCCACAGTACTCCAGCTGAGGCCTCACCAGTGATCCTGTACAGTGGCATCACCACGTCTTTCCTCCTGCTTCTTATGCTCCTCCCAATTCATTTTGTACTCATGTTGTTGCATTCACTGCTGGGAGGGACGGAAGGCAAAAGGTAGGCCTAAACTGGAAATAGAAGCAACACCCTACCTATAGTAGCTGTATAAGGGGAATTACCCAGGTACAGGGCAACACAAACGTCAGCACACAGAAAAAGGGGATGCTAGGAAGGGCAGAAGGTAAAAGATAGGCCTAAAACTGGGACTAGGAGCTACACCCTATCTAGGGTAACAGTATAAGGGGAACGAGGTTTACTGGTATGTTTAGGGCTGGCCACCCTGGAGTAGTGAGAACTGGTCCAACTTTGCAGATTGCAGCTACTTTTTGGGACACAGCAAGGGGATTTACACCAGGTACGGTGGGGGGGGGGGACACAAGTAGCAACAAACAAGAAAAAGGGAAAGTTAGGAACACTGTTATCATGTGTAAGGGTACATAAGTATTTCTAGGTAACACAAGAAGTATAGAAGCTGGAAATGTTGGGAGTAGTGCAGTGCAGTGGTTGAGGGGCAGCAGTTTTCAGACACCTTCTGGAGATTGCGGTGCTGCCCCAACTTCGTGCATCTCTCTGGGTTGAGGGAGGAGGTAGCTAGAGTCCAGGCTGAGTTGGCTAGGATTCTGGGGAACTCTTCCCCCACCCAGGGGCCACAAAGTCTGACACCATTAACCCAGAGGATGCTGGGGGGGGGCTGGACTGAGGTGGACTCTGGAAGGATGGAGGTGGTGGGTCAGAGGCACATTTCTCAACCGGTACCAATATGCAGTTCCTATGCCACTTTGGCAAAGTGGGACAGATGCACCCATGGTGGTGGCCAGGGAGGATGAAGGGGTTCTCCATAGCAGAAATCCCACAGGAGAAGGAAGCAACTTCTGGTAAGGGACTTGATTGTAAGGCGGATAGATTTGAGAATAGGAAAGAGGGGGGGGGAAGTTAGGTGCCTGTGTGGTGCCATGCTCTGGAGGAATAGGAAGCAGATCCAGGGTATCACCAGGGCAACAGGATGGGAGGCAGAGCTGGATGTCATTGTCCACCTGGGGACTAATGACCTAGCTAGGGATGGGGCTGGGATAGTGCAGGAGGAGTTTAAGGAGCTGGGGAGGGGTCTGACAGGTAATGCATTCTGTGAATTTTGCTGAGGTGCTGCCTGTCTACTACGGGGGGATCTCCGCACCAAGACCTCAAACTCATGGTTGAAGGAATGGTGCAGAGAGGAAGGGGTTCAACTACATTGGGAACTGGGGGTCCACCTGGAGAGATAAAGGCTTTTACAGGGGTGATGACTTGCATCTGTCCAAGAGGGGAACCGCAGTCCTCAGTGGACGGTTTAGATGTTACTTTGATGAACATTTAAACTAGCTTAGGTGGGTGGCGGAAGAAATGGGGGAGGCAGTAACCGCTCCCTCCAGAGGCTGAAGTAGAAGTAGGGAGACCTGAGGGGAATTGAATCCCCCAGGGTGAAAATTAAGAAAGGAAGCAAGGCAGTAGAAATGAAGGGGGATGGGAAAGGAAGCATTAAAAGGAGGGAAAGGAGAGAGGGCAAAAAGGAAAGAAGGAGGAGTACCAAGTGAAGTGGTAACAAAATCTGGAAGGCAATGTGTGCGAATGCTAGAAGTCCAGGAAATAATATTCTGGACCTGGAGGCCATAATGGCAGAGGATATTGTGGCCCTTACCAAGTCATGGTGCGCTGAAAACTATGACTGGGACATGGCCATACCCATACCAGGCTATACTCTGTTCAGGAGGAGCAGGGTGGAAGGAAAGGAGGGTGTATGGTGCTTTATGTAAAGGAAAGCATAACAGCAATGGAGATACAGGAATACATGGGAGGAGCAGAGGTACTCTGGATCATCCTAGAGATGAGGAATGGAGCCCCTGTTCACACTGACAAGATCAACAGACCTCCAGCACAGGGAAAGGTTAGATAAGTGTAACCCCTAGATGGCGCTATCCCAGGGGCTACTACCCCTGCCTGATTTGCCACTAACAGGTTGAGGGGCCTGGATCCGATGGCGGGTGCTTCCATCCAGAGGTCAGGGTTTGCAATAGTTAAACTAACTTGGTCACAGCCCTCTGGGACACTGCAACCCCCCTTTCTTCCCACTAGTGGCCCACACAGTATATCAGAATTACCTTCACAGTATACACTTACCCCCAGGACTGGTTCATGCACTGGGACCCCCTGTAAAATAAGAAGATACAGTGCAACAATCACAGTACAATACTTTAACATAGACAAATACCTCAGGCAGTATAACTTTGCTGAAACAAGCAGCTCTGATTTATTTAGGGGGATGTAACAAGGACAGGGGGAAATCAGGTTAATTAGCTTATCACTTTACTCATCTACCTATGGCTCTGTGCACAGGCCTATCCCTACCAGTTACTGTCCCTGGGTACCCAAGCCCTAGTGGCTAGTCCAAACCGTGGCAGCTGGTAGGGGCTCTTTCACACAGAGAAAAGAAAAATTAGTTAAACAGTCAGCAGTACAGTAATTCCATTTGGATTTAATGTGGCAATTCAACAGGAGCGACCCTGAATTAGTACTCACGACTCCAAACAAGATAGGGTTCTTCAACGTCAGCAGGGCTACTCTTGAGCTCCACGAGACTCCTCACACATTTATATGACAAACTGCAACAGGCAAAAGTCCTTTAATGGCAGCAGGATTCACTTGAGCTACCAAGCCTCCTCACACATTTATATGGTAAAAGAAAGTACTATACCAGGCAGGCTGCTTCTCTATCCGATTGCAATTACTGCACAATACCGGGAGAACACACAGCAGATTCAGTTCCTGACAGACCGAGCGCAATTCAGCAATTTCTCCAGTCTTCTACAGGGTGAGCCTGGTTTCTACTCTTCAGATATCCTTTGATTCTCTTCACAGGACGGATTCAGTCCTAACAAGCAGTTACACAAGCTGCAGACCGGAACTCGGGGCCTTACACACGTTTCCCGACTAAAACTGCACACCGAAAAAGCACAGGGCTCCTTCCCTCTTCACTGCCAGAGCTCAACTGAAACTCCAGCAGACAAACCGGCACTTCCTTTGAGTTCCTCCCAGTTCTTGGCTGGATTGGCTGTCACTCACAATAGACTGCCCTGTTGGTCCAAAAGGCGAAGTCAAACTACATCTCCCAGAGTCACGACCCATACAATCCTCTTGTGGCTGGCTCAGATTACGAGTCCAAGTTCTGATTCGTCCAAGGCACCATTTTAGAGCTACCTTATCCCACACTGATTGGTCCAGTTCAGCAGTTCAAAACTAGAATGGGGAACTAGGCAAACACAGTTCTGACTGCAAAGAAAGCAGGTTAGACAAACTGTATTTTCATTATTACTCTAAATGATTTCTGGCAAACAGTTACATCTTTCAGATAGGTTCCTTTGCACCCTAGTGACTGCAAAATGGAGTGAATTGGCAGCAGCTCGAGTGGTACTCAAGCAGAGAACCACACAGTCCCCCCCATACAAACTAATTATGTCTGCAAGCAGACAGCTCTTAAAGGGACAGTACCAGAGGCTCTAAAAACACTCACTGATAAATGGCTTAAACGCCAAACACCATTCAGGCTTGGAGCATTCAAGCAAGCTCCTGGAAGTTTTTTGGGAACCCCCATTTGCAGGGGGGTTACACAAGGTACTGGTGGAAGCTACTGGCAAGATGGCAGAAAATGGGGAGTTGCTGCTGGTGGGGGACTTCCGTCTTCTGTATGTAGACTGAAACCTCCCAGCTGTGGTTTCAGCTAGAAGCAGGGACATCCTGGGCTCCCTGCAGGTGGTTTTGTTCCTCAGGCAGCTAGTCAGTGAGCCCTCAGGCAGCTAGTCAGTGAGCCCACTCGTGATGGGGCAGTACAGTGCCTGGTAGTCACTAACAGGGACAGTGTTGCAGACATCAAGATAGGAGGCCACATGGGGAACAGACACCACCATACTGTGTGGTTCATAAGATGGCTGCAGAATTGAAACACAAGAGCAAGAGCCCTGGACTTCAGGAGAGCAGATTTTAAAAAAGATGGGTGAGGCCTCGGGGATGATCTGGGTGGGGTGGAGGAACAGTGGGCGAAGCTGTAAAGGGCCATAGGGAAGGCAACAAACCTCTGCGTCAAGCAGAAGAGCAAAAGCAAGAGGAAAAAGGGATTGCTGTTTCTCGAAAGAGGTGACAGAAAAGGTAAAGGCTAAAAGGGTAGCATGCAGAAGATATAAGGAGACGCAGAGGGAGGAGGATAGGGACAGGGAGGTGTATCAGGGAAAACAGAGGGAAGCAGGGAGAGCAGTAAGGAGTGCGGAGACTCAAACTGAAGAGAGAAGTGCCCAGGTGGTGATGATGGGGGACAAGTCATTTTTGAGTTTGTCGTGGCGCGCAGATGCAGACGAACTCATTGCTATAAGAGGTGCTCTACATGGGTGTGCTCAATGGAGAGAGCCATTTCTAGGGGCGGGTGAGCGGCAGTCAGCAGGCTGGTGATGACTTCATTTCAGCTGTTCGGGCAGAGCTGGACAACTTTTCAAAGGACAGAGCCACACCTATAGTGGTGCGGCTTGGTCCTTTGAAGCTGCATTCCTGCACTGCATTCCTGGTTGCGCGTTCACAGTGCTGTAGCTTACAGCAGTGTGAACTCGCTGAGCCCAGGCTGTCAGCATGCCCTCTCGCCGTTAAAAAACAAACTGACGGGGATGCCCAGTCCCCATGTCGGCATCATCATGCCCCCTTCCAGTTCATTTGCCGACGGGGGCATGCACTCCCTGTCGGCATAGTGTCCCTCCTCCCCCCCAATTTGTTGTGCACCGAGGAAGGTGCCCAATCCCCCTTGACTCTTGTCCCCCCCCAACACTCAATATGTGCCGACGGGGTGCCTAATCCCTGTCAGCTACAGCTTCCACAACAAAGACTCATGTGGCACGCTGGGAGCCCACCCCAGCATGCCAAACATCCCTGTAAAAATAACCTTCCGGTAGGTTTTAAATTTTTAAAACCTGTAAACTAGAAAACGGTCCCTCTTGAATCCAGTGGCCCTTCCCCAACCCGCGCCCACCCTCTGCGTACCTGACCTCCCACACCCCATACTAGCTCCGAGCCTGGCGGACGATCTTTGACGGACCAGGAACACGTCTGCACTCTTTAAAGCCAACCACGAACTGAGGACATGCCGGTAAGCTGTATAATGACATAAATGTTTTTTATTTCAACTGTGGTGCATATCGCGGCATTTTTGCGAATTTTGGCACCAAGTTTTCAACATGGGGGTTCTTGGGACCCCACCTCATGAATTTAGTCACTGTATTTTGGTTATTCGGTCCCGAAAGGTGACTTCATGCTCACTCTACGGAATCACCTTTTGATATTAATTAATGAAACGATCGTGTCACGGTTCATGAGGTGGGCTCCAAAAAAGCCTGTGTTGAAATTTGGTGAAAAAATTCAAAAAAGTGACTATTATGAGAGTGTGTTGCGCAGTTTCAACACAGACTTGTAACTTTGTGAATATGTAATATTTTTAGTCCAGATTTTCAACATTGGTATTTTTTTACACCTCCTCATGAATAGTACAGCTGTCATTTTTCACATCCTGGCCGGAATGTGTTTTCGCACTTCCGGCGTAGAATAGCACGGTCGCTGTGGGAAATCAGTGTTAGGGACAGATTAAGAAAATCACAGTGACACTGTTCATGAGCAGAAGTCCCAAAATGCCTATGTTGAAAATTTGGTGGCAAAAGTCCATAAAATGACTATTTTACGAGCTTGCGTTGCGCAGTTTCCACGCACACTCATAACATCGAGGATTTGTAATATTTTTACTCAAGAGTTTCAGCATTGTTAGTTTTGCACACCTCCTTATGAACAGTACAGCTGTCATTGTTCACATCCTGCCCGGAATGTGTTTTCGCACATCTGGTGCAGAATGGCATGGTCGCTGTGGGAAATCAACGTTCGGGACAGATTAACAAAATCACAGTGCCGCTGTTCATGAGCAGAGGTCCCAAATGCTTTCATGAGGTGGGGGTCACAAAAGGCCATGTTGAAAATTTGTAGTGCAAATACCAATTAAGGCCCGGGGTGTTAGGGTTTCGAACCATAATGTCCCCCCCCAACCCATGGTGGGGCTCCATTGCCTTCATCTTCTCTGAACTGCAGACACATCGTCACTCTTCAAAGCCAGATCATGAATTGAGAAAACAGGTATGCACTTTGCTGTATTTCAACAGGAATGTGAACTTGGTGGCATAACTTGTTCTTTCTGCTGGGAACTGTAGTCCTGCTAAATGGTGTGTACCAGCAGCAATCACGACGACCAACTCCGGCATTGACAAATGTTTGTTTAGGTATGTAAGCAACAGGAAGAAGACCAGGGTTGGGAACGTAAGGTTAAAAAGGGAAAGGGGGGACAAGGGATATTTAAATTGGACTACTAGGAAATTGGTACTGTTCACTCAATGTTTAGACCCTAATGGCATATTGTCATTTACACAGTTGAAGGACAAATTATCCCCAGAACAGTTCAGATATTTTCAAATCAGACATTTTCTATCTGACCCAAAGGTTCTCTGAGGGATAAAACGAGAACAAACAGAGCGAGTCATTCTTTTACTCCGCAGTAACATTGAAAGATAATTCTCATGCCTTATCACAACTTTACAAAAGTATCACACTACTGTCCCTTCCACGGTGGATAAGGTGTGGCAGAGATGGGAAACAGAGCTAAACATTACTATAACACCACAGCTTTGGCTCAGGAGACTAGCTAGAGGTTGGGGAGTTACGAGTTCACCCTCTTGGAGAGAATTTAACTGGAAGATTGCAATGAGATTTTTCCTAACCCCGACAACTTTGCAACACTACAATGCTTCTGGGTCAGACAGGTGTTGGAGGAAGTGCGGGGGCTGTGGCAACCATGCCCATATTTTCCGGGAGTGTCCTGAGATAAAGGGGTTCTGGCAGCAGGTACATTTCAGAATGCAGCAACTAACTAATATAAAGTTACCACTTACAGGAGAGGATTTGGTGTTGAGCCTTCCTACCCTCTTGTTGGGGAATCGGGATACAAACAAATTAGGGCAAATATTGAGGGTGGCAGCCCTGAAGTGCATCACTGCAAGATGGTTGTCCCCAGACCGCCCCACGATACAAGAGTGGCACTTGAAAGTAATGGAACTGGAGAGAATGGAACGAGTTACCAGTAAACTTAGACTACAGGAAGATAAATTCTGTCAGATATGGTCCCCCTGGCATCAAGACGCCGGAAACCTATGAAAGTATTAAAGAGGTGTACATTGGAGAGTTATAGTGGAGGGTGGAATGGAGAAATATGTTGGCCTTATGAAACTGTTCTTTTTTGGTTTTATTTCTTTTTATCCCATCTATCAAGGTTTGAGACGTAAGCAGAACATTATAATAAGATTACATATAGCTGTTTTAAACAGTGTCCTTATTTAGTAGATTAAGAAAAAAAGGAAAACAATGTAACAAAGAAAATATTTAATCTATCAAAGGCACTGCGAGATTGTACGGCTTTGTTGTTGTAATATGATGAGTTAACTAAATAAACTTGAAGTTTTAAAAAAAGGGAAAGGGGGGGGGACTGTGCAGAGGAGTACCAGGAAAAGACAGACATCCTGAATAAATACTTTTGTTCAGTGTTCACAGAGAAAGGATAAGGGGAAGGTCCAGAAAAAAGTAACAGGAATATTGGAGGGAGGGAGGTGGACACTTGTCGGTTTTCAGAGGACAGCATCCTGAAGGGATTCACTAGTGGACAAAGCAGAGGGGCCGGACGGGGTGCTTCCGAGGGTACTGAGGGAGAGCAGAGAGGTACTGGCTGTACCTCTTGACAGTCCTGTTTAACAGCTCATTGGAAACAGGAGTGGTTCCGGACAATTGGAGGAGAGCAGATGTAGTCCCACTCTACAAAAGTGGTAGCAGGGAAGAGGCTGGCAGTTATAAGCCAGTCGACCTGATATTGGTGGTGGAAAGTTAATGGAGTCACTGCTGAAGGAAAGACTTGTGGAATATCTGGAATTGAGTGATATGTAAGACCTGAGGGCAGCATGGATTCTTTGGGGGGGGGTCATGTCAAACGAATTTGATAGATTTCTTTGGCTGGGTGACCTAGGACTTAGATTAGGGTAGAGTGGTGGATGTGCAGTACCTAGATTTCAGTAAGGCTTTTCACACTATTCCACATAGGAGGCTAGTAAGCAAACTGGGTAGCTTAGGAGTGGGTCCAAAGGTGGTAAACTGGGTAAGAAATTGGTTAGAGGATAGGCATCAGAGGGTGGTGGTAAACAGAGTTGACTCCGAGGAAGGGAGGGAGGGTGACCGGCAGCATGCCTCAGTGATTAGTGCTTGGAACAATCCTCTTTAATGTCTTTATAAGTGACATTGCAGAGGAGCTGGAAGGGAATGTCTGCCTCTTTGCAGATGACACCAAAATCTGCAGTAGGGTGTGAAAAGGATGAGCAGAGACCTGAGAAAACTTGAGGAGTGGTCAGGGGTATGGCAGCTGGATTTCAGTGTGAAAAAGTACAAAGTTATGTAGGGCGCAGAAACCCAGGGGCAGGGTACAAAATGGGAGGAGTACTGCTGACGCTCACTAATCAGGAAAGAGACCTGAGGGTAATCATATTGGATGACATCAAGGTGGCCAGGTGGTTCGACAAGGCAGTTGGGAGGGCTAGTGGGATACTGGGATGCATAGGGAGGGGCATCAGCAGCAGAGAGAAGGAAATGATATTGCCTCTGTACTGATTGCTAATAAGACCCCACCTATAGAGGGAAGGACATGCAGCCGTCATGTCCTCAAAGCAATCTGAAGCACAGATGAAAAAAGGATCCCAGTGATGTGATCTTGACTGTTGCATCCTGACAAATGCTGTGTAATGATTTATTCTCTTTTATTTTCATTTCCTTGTGTTTTTCATTTTTGGAACCTTGTTGAAATAAAGTCTCATAGCAAGTGTGTTGTACCTTATACAGGCTGAATCAGTGTCTATCATTTACACCAAGAAATAGATTAGTTGCTGTATTGGTCCTTGTAAGAACAGATCCAAAAGCAAATGATTTGATACCTTTTATCGGACCAACATAGATGTTTTAAAAAGAAAACAATGCTTAGAAGGCTTAAACATTGTTTTCTTTTTGTAACATCTATGTTGGTTGTTTTCTTTTGTAACATCTATGTTGTTCCAATAAAAGGTATCAAACCATTTGCTTCTGAATCTATCTTTTACACCCACATCCTGGGACAAGTACACGCACAGACTTTTATTTTTGTTTACAACTTCTTTATAGTGTATGTTAGAACATTGTTGTTAGGCAAAATCCATCTTTTACCAGCATTGTTGTACCATCGATGAGTCGTCATGCTGTTGTTATACCATCGATGGCACGTCATATTGATGGTACAACAGCTCTGATTACATTTGAGCATGTGCATCTCGCAGTTTGTAGGCGTTCATAGAATGGATGGCAGTTAAGTGAAGGCACAGGAGGAAGTTCTAATGTAATAGTAAGTGCTGTTTTTTAAATCTTTGTGGGCACACAGCAGGACACCAGTTGAATTTAAGAAATAACTATTGTTGTGGACCGGGAATGAGCGGAGTGTTTTCATGGATACGGGCGGGGGGTCACCGACATCATGGCGCAACCGAAGAGAAAGTCACAAGCTGTTTTGTTTTGCATTTGCCCATACACTATAAAAGACAGTGGATGGGCAACAGTAAACAACACAGTTTTTCACTTCTCGAGGTTTCCTGACAACCAAAAACCTCTCGAGCTTCTCTCTCTCTCTCGAGGTTTACTTGGTTGTCATGACAACCTCTCGAAGTGAATACCAGTGTTGTTGTTCACTGTTGCCCATCCACTATCCTCTATGTGCTTCTTCTTACCGTCTTCCAGATTCTCTCCAGCGGAGTCACTCGGCACGGCATCTCCCGCCCCACCTGATGTCCCCCAGTCTTACCTTCGGCTTGCGCTCCTCTTCACACAGCGCCTCTGAACACTCAACCCATTGGCTCTGAGTCGCCCAAGGAAGGACTGCTGAATCCTCCTGGTGCTCTATCTAGAATCTAGTAGAGCAACCAGGACATGGAGGGAGAACTGGAAGCAGACTGGAGACACCAGGCATTGGGCTTGAGGGCTGGCCAATGGACCCACCTTCGCCTACCACGAACCAGGATCTTTTCCTTGTTCTGCCCCATGATGCGGACATGCAATGGTGCCAGCATGTGGAGGGCGTGCTCCCGCCCCCTCTGGCAGATGCCCGCCAACACCATTCCCCCATTGGCTGTCCCCGCCTGGTGTGTGGTGCCCCCAGCCTCCATCAGGAGCCACTACCAGGCGGGGAAATCCCCCAGAAACCACCCCAGGAGAGGGGAGGGGAGCAGTCCATTGAACGCTCAATCCTCTCCTCCCTCGCCAACCAACAGCCCAAGCCGCTCCTGAACACAGGTCGCTGGTGTGCCATCCAGCGCCTCAACCCTCAGTGCCGCCGAGCCAGCCACACACATATCTTGGCTTCTAAAAAGACATCTGCCTTAATGAATACCACTTCAGTTTCTTGCAAGACAAAGGTGCAAAGCTCAACTAATCATGGGTTATCTCACTACATCAGAGGAAGGTGAGACACAGTTACCTACTGGGGCAACAGAGATCTTAAGTCATTCTGAGATTGGGATATTCCCAGTCTGTGGCACCCTTCTTGGGTCAAGTCTCATGCTATTTGCTGAACTGGTGGAAGAAAACTGTGTTTTTTCAATGGGTTTGTTTGACATTATCCAAGTCAGGAATTCTTCCTGCAACCACTACAGTCTTGCCAGGGTCTGAGCGATTGACACCACTATCAGCCATCTTGGAGATATCAAAGCAGTCCAACCGGTCTTCCACAGCAGTGGGGCTCAGCCCTATATTTTGTCTCCTTTACTGTTTCCAAGATCATAGGGGTATGAGAGACATTCTTACTCTCAAACGCTTTTCCAAAAGAATCAGATATTCACCTGTTACAGATGTACTGTAAATGTGCTGTTCCACAGGGACAGCGGGCATATTGACATGTAACCCCTATTCCCTAGCCATCTAACGGTGGAGCCAATGTTTTCAAAGGGGCAAGGACAAAAAACAAATGCACCTCCTTGACCTCCGTCAAATCAGGTGACCTCCGGACATCCCATGGTACCAAGGTGGGTTTGCATGGCTGCGGACTTAAAAAGGCAGTATTCAAACAGTTCAAATAAAACATTGTCCAAACGGAACAACAACAGTTAAAAACTCCAAACTGGATTGTTTTATTTTTAAAAACCAAACCATTTCTACATGGAGGCTGATGTTACAGGGTACTGGCCAGTACAGGACACTGGGTGGTCATGAGTTCAGTTCCCATTGGTGGAACAATTCATTCTTTCACCACAACATTCGATCTCAAGTTTCAAGTTCAAGTTTATTGCATGAAAACTCCATTGAGCAAGCTCATTCACAAGGAGGTCCTGATGAACATACACAGACAATGAAGCATAATATAGCAATGCACTTTGGTTACCAAAATAGGGCGGCAGTATAGCGCAGTGGTTTAAGGCTCTGAGCTGCAAATCTGGTGACATCCAGCAGACCAGACCTGGGTTTGAATCCCACAGCTTCCACTTACATACTGTGTGACCCTGAGCAAGTCACTTAACTTCCCTGTGCTCCCAGGATGCTCCTGTAAAAAAGCTTTCAGTTTAGTGTGCTACTCCTGGTTAAACAACTAAAAAAAAAAAATACAAATTGCACACAAGGTTCGAATCAGGTATTACACAGCAGGTACATCTTTGTAAACATATGTACAGTTAAGGGACATTTTGAAAAAAGTGTACAGGCAATGCAAGGTAAGGTTTAAAACCTTAACACTGTTTTATGCAATAGATAAGCGTAATGAGGTAAGGAAATGATAAGGAGGATAGGATAATTAGGGTGAATAGGGATGGGGGAAAGGATGAATTAGCAGGGTGTAATATATAAGTAGGAGGCCTAGGGTTGGAAAGGGAATAGCAAAGGGTTATATGTAGATAGAGGGCCTAAGTAAGAAGGGGGTATAGGAGCAGATAGAAAAGAAAAAAATCCTATAGTTTAGTTAGCCATGGGATACATTTTGCAAGCTAAAGAGATTAAGATCTCAGTAGGGCAAGGACCAAAGGAGACAATAGACAGGAAGCTCACATAGGGATAGCGGAGGGGCTTAGTGGCAGGAAGTTAACCGAGACAATGCTAGTTAGTTTTAATACAGATTGAAGTTGGTTCCATATAGTGGGAAGAGCATGCAAGACAGCTCGTTTGCCAAAGGAGGTACGAGTCCTAGGTACATCAAGCAGGATAAAGTCTATTTTCCTGAGGGAATATGCACTGTGGGAAATGCAGATTAAAGATGTTAGGTAACATAGTAGTTTCTGCAAAAGCAACTTAAGGGTCCAAAGACCAGCGTGGAACGGGTGTCTAGTGGTGAAAGATGTCCAACCAACAGCTGCATACAGATCACAATGGTGAGTTCGGTAGGAGGAATTGGTAATGAATCGTAACGCTCGGTGATAGAGGATGTCCAGCTTCCTGAGGCTTGAAATTGTAGCTGTAGAATAAATTAAGTCCCCGTAATCAAGTACAGGAAGGAATGTGGCCTGGACAAGCCTGGTACAGTTCTCAAGGGGGAAGAGAGACCGATTTCTAAAAAAGAATCCTAGTCTTACTTTGAGCCTCCTGGATAGGTCATCAATGTGGTTATCAAAAGAGAGCGTATCATCTAACCAAATACCCAGATATTTGAATTTAGGAACGATTTCCAAAGGTTCACTTAGAGAGGTGACAATAAAGTCATATGGTGGTAAAAGGGAGGGACCAGAAGAAGTACTACGAGAGAAAATCATTGCTTTCATTTTCTTAGCATTAAGGAGAAGCTTGGCTTTTATCAGATTATTTTTAAGCTGAGCGAAGTCAGCTTGTAATACATCCCTGACTTCCGACAGTGTTGATCCAGAGGTATACAGAACAGTATTGTCCACAAAGAAGTGCAGGTTGGAGCTAGTTATGTGAGAGTCAAGATTGTTTATGTACAGAGAGAACAGGATTGGGCCTAGATTGGATCCTTGGTGGACTCCTCTGACAACCGGCAGACGGGCAGAGAATAGGCCATCCACTTTGACTTTCTGTGTTCTCCCTGATGGATAACTAGTGAACCAGTGAGTCGCGGACGGAGTGGCACCTAAGTTGGACAGGCAAGAGACTAAGATGTTGTGATCAACAGTGTCAAATGCTTTACTAAGGTCCAAGAAGACTGCACCAGTAATCATCTTAGCATCGACGGCGGAGATCCAGTCATTTGTAACTTTAGCCAGAGCTGTGATAGTGCTGTGATTTGCCCGGAAACTGGATTGAGCTGGGTTATGGAGTGAAAAGGTTTCAATGTGAAGTTTTAATTGGTTATAGACCAATTTTTCGAGGACTTTAGAAAGGATAGGCAAAATGGAGATAGGCCTATAGTTGTTCAGATCGTATGGGTCCCCTGATTTAAATAGGGGGAGGATGTGGGCAGATTTCCAACAGGTTGGAACTCGAGCAGAAGTGACGGAGAGGTTGAAGATATGGAGAATGGGCGCTGTGAGGTGGTCATAGCCTAATCTTAGGAAAAAAGGTTCAAGACCATCTTCTCCTGTGCTCTTTCTGGTATCAAGTTTAAGAAGTGAGTCTTCTACTTCTTTATAGTTAAACAAGCGCAGTTGAAAGGGGCAGGATGGGGTGCAGTTTGTCATGGAGGAGCTAGGCTGACTCTTCGCGTGGCTAGCATAGAGTGAGGAGTCAAACGCAAGACCAGCTGTAACAAAATGGGAGTTGAGTTCTTCGAGAATTTGGGAATTACTTTCCACTATCCTGCCATTTGTAAGTATCTTAGTTGGAGCAGAGGGGCTGCTGGTCCACCCTTCAATAGATATGAGTGTCCTCCAGATTTTGTGAGAGTCCCCGTTTGCCTGTTCAAGGGAAGAGACGTAGAAGTAGTCTTTTCCAGTGTGAAAACTTTTTATACAGGCATTCCTAGCAGCTCTAAAGGCCTGCCAATCTGCAGGGCTCTTGGATTGCCGAGCTTGGGCCCAGAGCTTGTCCCGATTAGTAAGAGCTGCCTTATGATCTGGGGTGAACCAGGAGTGAGAATTTTTTCGCACCCTGACTTTGATAAGGGGGGCATGCTTATTTGCTAGAATGGCAAGGTTGCCATTGAGGACAGAGACAGCCTCGTCGACATTTTTGGCAAAGTATAGCTCCTGCCATCTAACCTCACCGAAGTCAGATAGGAAATTGGCTGCATTGAATTTTCAAAAGGACCGTTTTGTTATAAATGTGGGCTGCTGACAGGCGTTAGTTTGAGATCTTATGCATACAACCCCATGGTCACTCATATCGTTGTGAAAAACTGCTGTGTTAGAAATGTTATGAGGATGAGTGGTTAATATGACATCTAAGAGGGGAGTTACTGTCTAAATTAAAGGTATTGTTTCTTGTTGATTCACTAAGTAATTGCACAAGGCCAAGCTCATCACAGAGAGCTTTAAGGCAGTGAGATTTTGAGGTAAGCCAATCCATATTGAGGTCTTCTAGGAATATTGTTTCTGTATTAGTACTGGAGATTAAGGATCTTAGTGTATTTAATTTCTGAACCACCAGACAGAGGCCTATAGCCCCCAATGGTGCTGACGCATTCAGAGGAGGGAAGGTGAAGCTTCGTAGGTACGATCTCAAATTCATTTCATAATGATTTGCAGCTGATGTCTGAGACTGTGTACTTGAGTTTAGAATAGATTACTACACCCTCACCCCGAGATTCCCTGTCTGCTGTGAATAGTTTATAGCCCGGGAGGGTAATTTGTTGGTCAGAGATAGCCTTTTTAAGCCAGGATTCTGTATTAATGATAAGATCTGGATTGGTATGTGCAGCCCATGCTTGTAGCTGGACACATTTTTTGGGCAGGCTCAGTATATTGACTAACATCATTTGCTGCAAACTGTGATGGGGAGGAGAGTTGCACAGGCGGACCAGGATTTAGCTCAACATTACCTGAGCATAGGAGGAGCAATGGTAGCATTTTCTTTAAGGATCTGATCAAGAAGGAGACAGCTTTTTTCCTTTGGGACCACCCATGGGACCATACCAATGGTGCATTTTTTGAGCTGGAGACAGTAATGCTGAAATGACAATTTGATGTGTTAAGGGAGAGTGCTCTCATAATCATAGGTGAAGAAATCAGAAGGGAGAAGGGGGCAGAATGGAGGGTCTGGGCGCGATAAGGGTAGGTTGACAAGAAGTGGGAGGTGCATTGAGCAGGGGCAAGATAGAATGTAATATGGGGGTCCAAGACTAGATTAGGTTGAGGTACTTCTTGTTGTAGTGCAATATAGGGTACACTGTTTTCGAGGATCACAAGAATAACAATAAAGTATGTCATACTTGCAGGAGGATGGGGACCAGGTGATATTAGGGAATGGATGTTTCTGACGAGTATGAGACAGGGACACGAATAGATACCCACCAGACTCAACGATAAAATAATAAAAGTTATGGGTGAGGAGAGCAGAGAAAATAACAGGCTGAATACTATAACGCTGTACCATGCAGCACAAGCTGATTTGCTCAGCTCCCCTATCAGTAGCTGTTGGATAACAGGCCAGTATCACTAGTGAGATGGCAGGAGAACCAGGGAGGGCGGAGCAAAGTTGTATTTAATGGTGGCCTGGGAGGGGGTGGGGGTCAGGAGAAAATATAGGAACACTTCACTTCTGCGTATAGAGGCACTAAATTGCTGTTCAAGTCAATGGGTATGGGCACACCAATCGGTGCGTAGCAGAGAAGCAGGCGGGCCAATCGGTGTACGCCTGGTAGCACGCTGCACCAATCCGGGATCAGCTGCCCATACTAGTTCCACAGAAACTCCAGCGGCCGTACCTGCAGTAGGATCTGAGTTGGGCGCACAGAAATCCAGCTAAGGCTGCTGAGGGGTTGGGCGATGGCCATAGAGACGGCTAGTGCTGGCTGCCTTTCTTCTGGAGCGCCGCTCAGACACAAGATCTTAGGGAGAGGAGAGGAGGAGAGGGACAGGATAAATAGATTGAGAAGGAGTTCAGGGTGGTAAGCTAGCGGCATATCGTCAGTGGGGGGTGGGGGTGCTTGCAGGTAGGACAGAAGAAATGATTAGGTAGTCTGGGTGAGGAAGGCCAGAGGATAATGGGCGAAATGAGAAAGGGACAGAGTTGGAAAATAGCAGGGCAGGGAAGGGCTGCCTCAGTAAGAGATGAGGGGGCAAGAGGTAGAGAGAGAGAGAGAGAAAAAGGATTTAGAATGGAGAGAGATGCAGTAGAGAGGAATGATTGCAAATAGGAGATGGGATGCAGGGCTGATCAAAGCATTCAAAAAAACAATCAAGGGCTAACACAATCTTATACTATAAAGGACAGTCGGCAGTAAAACTTAGTAAATAGAAGAAAAAAGAAAGTAAATAACACACAGATATTCAGTACAGTACTGGTTTGGGACTGCTTCTTATCTAAAAGGTATTTAACATAGTAGGTACAGGCAGTTTGAGGAGAAGAGAAAAATATAGGAACACTTCATGTCTGAGTATAGAGGCACTAAATTGCTGTTCAAGTCAATGGGTACGGACGCAGCAATTGGTGCATAGTAGGGAAGCAGGCGGACCAGTCGGTGTACTCCTGGTAGCGTGCCGCACCAATCAGGGATCAGCTGACCATGCTAGCTTCACAGAAAATTTAGCGGCCGTACCTGCAGTAGGATCTGAGTTGGGCGCACGGAAATCCAGCTAAGGCCACTGAGGGGTTGGGTGGTGGCCATAGAGAGATGGCTGGTGCTGGCCGCCTTTATTCTGGAGCGCCGCTCAGGCGCAAGACCCTGCAGTAGGATCCGAGTTGGGTGCACGGAAATCAGGATCCGAGTTGAGTGCACGGAAATCCAGCTAAGGCTGCTGAGAGGGGTCGGGCGGCGACTGTAGAGACGGCTGGTGCTGGCCGCCTTTCTTCTGGTCACCCCACAGGGCTAAAGGTTATACCGCTAAGGATTTATTTCATTTAACTTCTGTACTTTCTGCCTTCAGGACACATACATGCTGGCTCTTTACTTCTCTCTTACTTGCAATCCTCATATTTTTCAACAGCTAGGGAAGGCTATGATCCCCCTTAGGATTCCACGGAACATGGACCCAGCCTCCCACTCTTCCCTTTCATGACTGAGCCCCCATGAGGAGGGAAAAGTCCAAGTCCACATCAGACAGGCAGCCCCACAGGGCTTAATTTAGGGGCAAGGAGGGCAGAGCATCCCCTTGGGGTCCAAGGTGCCAGTGGATGCCTGCCCCCACCCTCACTCAAGAGTTGACCCCCATGAGGAGAAGGTTCCAAAAGTCCAAAACAGGCAGAATTCACTGAAACATCTCGGGGCACCTGTCACATACTAGCCACAGGGATAGGGAACAGTCTCTCACTTCGTGTGACATAGGCAGGGTAACACACATACTCTTCTGAAAACTGTCACCAACTACTAGCAGGCAGACAGTATTAACTTGACAGTTTTCCTCAGCAATCTTCACTGCGAAAATCCCCACAGCCTTTAGTGCCCAAAGGCTCTCTGACACTCTGGCACAAGAGCATATGGCAGTCCCCTTTCTGAAAGGCAGTCACACTCTGACAGGAAACTTCTTTAAAACTCAGAAAACTGTAGCTTTAAGAAAGGAAGTATTTAAAGACCTGAATAGATGGCAACGCTTACCCTTCTCATTTACTAATAGAACAGATGCAATCAAAATGAATGTTCTTCCAAGGTATCTGTTTCTCTTCTCCACCCTCCCCATCCTATTTCCCAGAGCAGATTGGAAGGAACTTCTGAAAAAAATGTCTAATTTCATTTGGGCAGGGAGACTCTCACGAAAAAGATGGGACTTATTAACTGAGCTTAAGAGCAAAGGCAGCTTAGGCCTCTCTAAAATACTCGAACGTATTGTTGCCAACCAACTTGTGGACTACCTTGATAGATGCTCCCTACCGTGTGAACAACAGCATGGCTTTCGGAATGGGCACAGCACCACCACCGCACTCTTAAGAGTTCACCAGCTACGTCCAGCAATCTGTTGGCCAAGGCAGTCTTGTGGCTGCAGTCTTTATAGACTTAACCAAGGCCTTCGACACGGTTAATCACCGACTCCTCCTTAAACAACTCTCACAAACTGGTCTCTCCACTGATACACTGCCCTGGTTTAGAAGCTGTCTTGGGGACAGATCTCAACGCATGAAGATTTCCAGTGCTATCTCTGACCAGAAGCCTGTTCGGTCCGGGGTACCCCAGGGCTCAATCTTGGGTCCACTCCTTTTCAGCATCTTCCTTAACAATCTACTGACTGCCTGCCACCAGCGAACACTAGGGTTATCACCTGTCCTGATTTTCGCAGGACAGTCCTGATTTGGGGCAATTGTGTTCTGCAAAAAAACGTGAAAAATACTACTTGTCCTGACATTATAGTAGAAAAATTATTTTCCAACTTTCCTCTAAATGCTGAAGAAAACTATATTATCTTAACTAAAATACCTTAAAATGATAAGAAACAATAGAAACAACTAAAAAACTATAACACATAGTCTTAATTTTGATGATATAGAGAAAGCATGTCTGTTGCATTGGTTGAGGTTACATACTGTCCTGTGAAAAGTGTTTCAGTAAGAAATGTCCCACTTTGGGCCTCTTAAAAAGTGGTAACCTTAGCAAACACTGCTCTACACAGACGATGCTGTCATTTTTGCAAGCCACCCTGACCCTTACCTCCTTGAAAGTAACTTTCAAAAGGGCTTCACTGGAGTTGAGCACTGGTTCCGCAACCATAAACTAGTACTAAACTACAAGAAGACAAAAGTTCTGTTGTTCTCCTCAGCCCGCAGTCGACATAAAGAGCATGCTCTTACCATCCAAAATTCCCACGGTGATCCCCTTGAACAAATACAGCACTTCAAAGACCCCTCACCTATTTACTGCACATCGAAAATGTTGCCAGAGCCGTCAATACCAGGATTGGGCTCCTCTATTGACTGAGAAAGTCTCTAACACCTGAAGCCCTAAATCTTGCTGTCCACAGCTCGGTGCTCTCCTTAATCGACTATGGCCTTGTTATTTACGGAACTGCTTCCACAACTGCACTCAAAAGGCTCACTGTGGCACTAAACAAGGCCTGTAGACTCCTAATTGGTGCACCATGCCTCACCCACACCTGCGATGTCTGTATGCAGGTTGGGTAGCTCAACTTGCATGAGAGAATTAAATATCACATCTGCTTACTTGCCAGAAAGATTCTCCTTGGACTCATGCTTTCGGGATTAGGATGCTTACTTCATAAATCCCCCAAGACCCAACATACGCGCACCTGATCTTCCGCACTCCTACTGGTCCCGATGTGCCGGACCACCCAATACCAACGCTCCTTTTGTATCAAAGCGCCATACTGGTTAAATGGCCTCCACAATGGTTTTGCTAACCTTACTAGTCTCGGTGAATTCAAACTAAAACTTTGTCAGCACACCCTAACTGAAAACTCCTCTGATTGCACCACTTAACATCCTTGTCCCTCCTCCCGGGACCTCACCCCCCCCCCCACACCGTTCTTCCATTGTTCTCTCTTCTTGTCTTGCCCTCTCACTCTCCTCTCCCTTCCTGCCCCTCCCATCTCCCCCAACTGTCTTCCTTGCTTTTCATCCCTTACTATCCCACCCTCCAAGATTCCCTGCAATTATCCTATAAAGACGTGGAAGCCTGGTTTAAAGAGCATAGACTGGTTATCAATCTTAAAAAGACCAAATCTATGCTCTTTTCCCACCCCCAAAACAAAGCTAGTAATTTTCAACTTCAAGTCTTCGCCGCTGTAAGTTCCCACTTAACAAGTTTACACATACAAGTACCTTGGGATAACCTTTGACCCTGCCCTCACGTTCCATTCCCACATCTCCGCCCTAGCCTCCACCACCAATATTAGGTTGGGTATCCTTTACTGCCACAAACACTGTCTCCCCCCTGATGCCCTCCGACTCGCAGTTATGTCCTCTATTCTGTCACTAGTAGATTATGGCTTACCAGTCTATGGGGCTGCTGACCAGACTTCGCTAAACAAAATCCGCCTCACCTTAAATAAGGCCTGTAGGCTAATCTCAGGTGTTCCCAGACTTACGCATACCTGCCATCTTTATTCCCAGGCAAATCTGCTTGATCTTGACGAACGTCTTGGGTACCAAATCTGCATCCTTACACAAAAAACTCTCCTTGGGCTATCTCCACCTGGTTTGTCTGCCCTTATCCATCATGTAAATTCACTAGCTCCAACGTGGTCCTCCTGTAAAACCAAGTTGAAGGTACCTAGGGCAAGGACCTCTCATGGACAATGGGCCTCCTGTACCGTGCCCCTTCTTGGTACAGTACCCTCCCCGCCAGTATCTCTGACACCCCCACAATCTCTCACTTTAAAACTACCCTCCGGAACCACTTTTTCACTACTCGCAGCTGCTGCTGTTTCTAAGCTCCCTTGCTCACTGTCTGACAAAGCTCCCCGAATGGCTGCTCAAATCCTTTACCTCCTCTACCCTTGGTTCCTGATACCTCTATGTTGTCTCCGCCAAAATGCACTGTATAGATGTCCTATGTTTTTGCTTGATGTTCTAGTTAATTTCTGACCAATGTTAACTTCACCAATCCTGTATTTTTGCGCATTGTTGCTTTCTTATGTTCTCCTGTTTTCCAAAAATCTGTACGCTGTTTTCCTGTACCAATTTGTTATCACTGTTTTTGTCCTCTCTGTGACGAAGTACCTTTGTAAATGAGCCTCTGGCTCAAAGGTTGTAAACTGATGCCTAATAAATAAAATAAAAATAACTGCTACTTGACAATGCCGCCTGGTTGCTGTCCCCTTCCTTGATCTGGCTCCCCTCCTAATTCCCTCCTCTTCTCTTCTCACTCCCTGCCTTGAATCACGTGCTAAACTAATGTGTATTTATTTGCTGTTCTCTTATTCTGTATTTTGTAATACAAATTGCTTCATTGTTTGTGAAACCAGTCTGTTTTCCATTATGGATCTGTACCCCCCATTGACATAGAACCTTTGTAAATGAGCTGCTTGGCGCTCAAAGGTACTTGTAATCCTAGATTGAATTAAAAAAAAAAAAAAAAGAGTGCCAAATTTTTTTGTTGCTTGCACACATGTGCAGGAAAAGCATTGTGTCAGCCTCCTTCACAAGTGGGGTTGTGGAGGCGTAGCATTGTTGTGCTGAATGACAGCAGTCCATTCTGGGGCTGATCTCTGCCGCAGCGAATAGAGGAGTATGCTGTAGATGAGGGCAGTTAATGAGCATGCCACTATGATCAAAGAAACTGGCCGCTGCAATCAGGGAGTGACCCATCACTACTCAATCAGCTGTTTTTGCTGTGGGGCGTCCCAGACTGCAGCAGACAGCTGCAGCTGCATTGTGTGGTGTTCCTGTGGTGTCTGCTTCTCTGTCGGCCTCTCACAGTCCCCACAAAGCCTACAGAAAGCCGCTGCCTGCCGTTCAGTGTGCCTTCCTGGTGAAACATTTCAATAAATAAAAGAAAAATTGACGGGGAGTGCCCAATCCCCCTGTTGGCATGCACCCTATCTGGTTCATTTGCAGACGGGGTAGCCCAATCCCCATTGGCATGAAGCCCCCCCCATTTGTTGTGTGCTGAGGGGTGCCCAATCTCCCTCGGCTAATGCACACTCCCCCCCTTCAAGCATAAACACTGTGTATGGCCGATGGGGTGCCCAATCCCCATCGGCTCCAACACCAAAAAACAAAGAAGCACCCAGGTGTGCCGCATGCTGGACCCACCCAGTGTGCAAAAAAGTATCCACGTCATCTATATATTTTAAAACAGTAAAAACAGAAAATGGTCCCTCGCGGTCTTTTATGCTCCTCCTCCCCCAACCCGCATCCATCCACTGCTCACCCACCTCCCCCCACACCCCTCACCCCATACTTACCTCCAGAGCCTGGCGCAATGATCTTCAGTGGACCAGGAACACGTCTGCACTCTTCAAAGCTGACCGCAAACTGAAGAAATGCCGGTAAGCTATATAATGGCATAAATAGTGTGTTTTCAACTTAGGTGGATATCTCGGCCATTTTTGGGAATTTTTTCACTAAATTTTCAACATGGGGTTCTTGGACCCCGCCTGATGAACTCAGTTACTGTCATTTTGCTATTCGGTCCCGAAAGGTGATTTTGCGGTCACTGCGTGGAACCACCTTTTGGGACCGATTAATGAAACGACAGTGTCACAGTTCATTAGGTAGGCCCCCAGAAACCCTATGTTGAAAATTTGGTGAAAAAGTTCCCAAAAATGACTGTTTTATGAGCCTGCATTGCGCAGTTCCTGTGCACATTCATAACTTTGAGTATTTTTTATATTTTCACACCAGATTTTCGACATTACCATTTGACTACACCTCCTTGTAAACAGTACAGCTGTCATTTTTCACATTTCACCCGAAATGTGTTTTCGGACATGTAGCGCACGGTGTGTGAAATCAATGTTTGGGACAGAGTAAGAAAATCACAGTGATATTGTTCATGAGCAGAGGTCTTAAAATGCCTATGTTGAAAATTTGGTGGCAAAAGTCCATAAAATGACTATGTTATAAGCGTGCATTGCGCAGGTTCCACGTACCCTTGTAACTTCTTGAATTTGTAATATTTTCACTCCAGATATTCAACATTGTCATTTTTCCACACCTCCTTATGAACAGTACAGCTGTCATTTTTCACATCCTTGCCAAAATGTGTTTTCGCACTTCCGGCGCAGAATAGCGCAGTCACTGTGGGAAATCAATGTTCGGAACAGATTAGGAGAATCACAGTGACACTGTTCATGAGCGGAGGTCCCAAAATGCCTATGTTGAAAGTCTGGTGTTAAAAAATTCCCACAATAATTATATTACGGGTGTGCGTTGCTCAGTTTCTACACATGCTCATGACTTCACCAGTTTTTTTATTTATTTTTACTCCAGATTTTCAACATTACCATTTTTGTACACCTTCTCATGAACAGTATAGCTGTCATTTTTCACATCCTGTTTGAAATGTGTTTTCGCACCTGTGGCGCCAAATGGCGCAGTCGCTGTGCAAAATCACCTTTCAGCTAACAAACTTGTAGTGTCACTGTTTATGCAGTGGGGTCACAAAAAAAAACCATGTTGAAAACTTGGAGTAAAAATACCAATAACACCCAGGGCGTTGGGGTTTCCGACCATAATGCCCTACCCTGTAGTGACTGACAGGCGTCAGGGGTGTGACTTGGGATCGTCGACAATAATGCTCACGCCATTCTAACCCCACCCCCACCCTGCAGCCAGTGACATGCATCGAGGTGCGCCTTGAACTCTTTAGCCCCAGAGTTCACCCCATTCTCCTATACTATGGGCAGACTGAATGGGTCTTGCGGTCCTTATTTGCCGTCAACTTCTACAGTATGTTTCTATGTTCTGTACTGCACCCATTTCAGCATATTTCCTTATGAAATGAGGTGAGTGTAAAGCCCGAACACCCAAGACACACTTCGACACTTGTCAGTGTCTACAGGGCAGGGTGAGGTGAAATGTCGTGACCATTATGGGCAACGACCCGAAGGCGCACCTCAATGCCTGTCCATCTCTGCACGGTGGGGGGTGGAGTTGGCATCGGTTCAATACTTCACTGCCATTCCTATACTGCATCAGTCTAACTCCTGCACTTCCACTGCTAATGCCAGCAAGCAACCATTCAGCATTGACAAATGCTTGTGTTTATGTTAAATTTGTCCTCTGTCACCTGTTCTCTGGGTGTTCTGTGAGAGAGACAGAGTGTGGTGAAGGAACAACAATCCCTAGTGGCTGTTTTATTTCAGTTCTATTATTGAATTATCTTACTGAATTTATCACTTTGGTGACTGTTATTACCCCCCCAAGGGCGTATGAGTCTGGTCACCCCAAGATGCATGGGCTAATGTACCTTCAAGATGTAGGGTAAAGGCCTCCTATCAGGTACAGTGATCCCCCCCCCCCCAGTACATGGACTGGCCCATCATCCTCCAAGTAGTGTGTTCTGGTTCCCACACCTGCATCAGGGTACTAATCTAGCCCAATGTCATTGTACTGGATCCCCACCCTCATATACAGTGTACTGGTTTCACCCCCCCATATACATGCTTCTGGTCCACCAGGCACATGGTGCAGGGGGTCCCCCCCATGTTCAGGGTATTGTCCCTCCCCATGTGCGGTTGCTGTCCCCCCCCCCAAATGCAGGGTTCTGGTCACTTCCCAGGGGCAGGGCACTGTTCCCCCATATGTGCATGGTAGTGGTCCAACCACACGAGCAGCGTATTACTCTCTCCCCTCCAGTACTGGTACCAGTCCCCCAATGTGATGGGTACTCGTCCCCCTCAGATGTACAGGTCTGGTCACCCCCCCAGGTGCATGGGGAAATGGTCCCCTAAGATGCAGAATACTGAACTCCCATCAGAGGCAATGATTGGTCCACCCCCAGGTTCAGAGACCTGCCAATCATCCCTCAAGTAGTGTGTACTGCTCCCAACTCCATTTTTAGGCTACTCCCCCCCACCACCGCCATGTACAGTGTACTGGTTCCCAGCTCAGTGTCAGTGAACTGGTCCCCCACCCTCATGTGCAGCACCTGGTTCCCCTCCCTCTCCCCATGTGTACGGTTCTGGTCTCTTCCCCCACCCCCACAGTGCATTATACTGGGCCCTTCCCTTACCCCTCATGTTCAGGGTACTGTCCCACCCACCTCCCCACAGGTGCTGGTATCTGCCACCCCCCAGGTGCAGGGTTCTGGATCAGCCCAACGGGCAGGGTATTGCTCTCCCCTTCCCCATGTACTGGTAACAGTCCCCCCCCAAGGCGACAGGTACCCCCTTCCCAGGTGTGTAGGTGTCTGGTGACTCAACCCCCAGGTGTACTGGGAAATGGTCCCTCATGATGCAGGGTACTGGCACCCCATTAGGGAAAGTGATTGGACCCCCACCCCCCGGTTTCCCATCATCCCCAAGTAGTGTGTACTGGTCCCCACCCCAGTGTCAGGTTACTGGCAGCCCCTCTACCCCCACTTGCAGTGTACTGGTTACCCCACCCTCACTCTCCCCAAGTGCATGGTGCTGGTCCCCCAAGTGCATGGTACTTGGCCCTTCCCCAACCCCCATGTTAAGGGTACTGTTCCACCCCACCTCCCCACAGGTGTTGCTATCGGTCCTCTTCCTCAGATGCAGAATTCTGGTTCAACCCAACTAGCAGTGTATTGCTTCCCCCCTCCCCATGTTTTGGTACCAGCCCCCCCCCAACAAGGTGATGGGTACTCACACCCACCAATTGTGTGTAAATATCTGGTCAACCTCCAGTTGCACGGGGAAATGGTCAGCCAAGATACATGGAACTGGCCCCCCATTAGGGGCAGTGTTTGGTCCCTCCCCAGTTTCCCATCATCCTTCAGTGAGTATCTACTGGTTCCTACCTCAGTGTCATCAGTCAGTCAATCAAAATTTTAATTGTAAAAAGCGCCTTTCTGCAACCAAGGTGCTTATACATAAAATGGGCATCATAAAACTTTATAAAAATAACAACATCATTAATCGATAAAACCCAGCAGTTTAATCTATATAAATTACAGTGGCGGCCTAAAAGCTACTGTAAGTCAAGCTAAATAAGTGTGCTTTCAATGCAGTTTTAGAACTCTGGATGGTCAGGCAGTCTCACACCCAGCGAGGTAGAGAATTCCACAGGGTCGGGGCCACAAAACTAAAAGACTGGGCCCCAGATGTCTTTAAATGGACCCTGGAAATCTCTAGCAATCCCTTGTTGGTGGATCGGAAAGGGCAGAGGGGGCAGTAAGGGCGAAGGAGATCTTGCAAGTAACTAGTTCCCTGATCGTGTAGGGCTTTATACATCAGCAAACCAACCTTGAAGGTGATCTGCCACAGTACTGGCAGCCAGTGCAGTCAGTGGAGCACAGGCATTATATGACTGGTCCTAGAAGAACCTATCGATAGCCTGGCTGCCGCATTCTGCACTAGCTGCAGGCGGCGAATATCAATCTCCGTTAGCCCTAGGTAAAAGGAGTTGCAGTAGTCAAGACGGGAGGTAACAAAGGCGTGGACCAAAACTGGAAGATCGTCTGGAGGAACCAAAGGTTTCACCCGGGCAATATTCCTCAGATGGTAAAAAGAGATTTTGACTACTGCCACCACCTGAGATTCCAGGGTTAGGCCATCATCAAAAATAACGCCCTGGTTCCGCACCCAGTCTGAGGCAGTCAGCTGTACATCCCCAAGCCACAACCCAGAGGGTAATCCTGCAGACATACCCACCTCTTGACAATCTGGGTCCACAACCAGCACCTCAGTTTTAGCTGGGTTCAACCTAAGCTAACTTGCACTCATCCAGTTTTGGATCTCAGCTAGACAGTTGTTAAACACTGAGAGGAACGCATCCTGATCGGGTACAAAGGACATGTACAGCTGAGTAACATCTGCATAGCAGTGAAAACTCAAACCATACCACCTAATGATCTCTCCCGACGGGAGCATATACACTGCAAACAACATGGGAGACAGACTGGAACCCTGCGGTACCCCATAGTTCAGGGGGAGAGGGGCTGAGGAATAAACTCCAGACTCCACACTCTGAGTCCTACCCTCAAGGAAAGATCAAAACCATCTGAGAACTGTACCAGACAGTCCACAGATGAACCGCAGGTGTTCCAACAGTATCCCATGGTCAACAGTGTCAAATGCTGCAGAGAGATTGAAAAGGGACAAGATGGAATGGGTCCTACAATCTCTTGCTATCAGGAGGTCATTTAGTACCTGAGCAAGGGCCGTCTCAGTGCTATGTCTCTTCCTAAATCCTGACTGGAGAGAATCATAGACATTGTGGCTGGTCAAATGATCATCCAACTGTGACGCAACCACCTTCTCAATAACCTTACCCACAAAGGGCAGGTTAGAGATAGGTCTGTAGTTCGCCAAACAGTTCAGGTCCAGGGAGGGTTTTTTAAGGAGGGGCCAAACAACTGCCTTCTTCAGGGGATTTGGAAAGATCCCCCTCTCCAATGACCTCTAGACTATTTCGGCAAGGACCAGACTAGATTTCTGTATGCATCCTACTAGGAGGTGTGTGGAGCCAGGATCCAAACTACAGCAGGTTGGTCGGAATGTGTGGATGACATCACAGTGTTAGTGATTGCAGGTCGGGGGAAAGTCAGATCAAGTAAACTGAGGGCTTGGCATCTGCCGACCACCGCAGTAGCAGCTCCCATTAGAGGGGGCCAGACAGATGCCAGATCTGATTGTGGTAACCTTATGTATGAAGAATTGAGCAAACTCTTAACACCGTTCTTGTGAAAAAGCTCCCACAAACTGAAGACAGATTGGATTGCACAATCTGTTCACAGTCCGGAAGAGCAGAGCTGGTCAGTTCTATGCAGCAGCAATCTCCCTCAACAGGAATTCTGCCTTCTTACGGGTGATTGCTGATTGATAGGCCGCATAATGGTCCATCAGTCTAAGCCTATCATACTCCAGACCTGACTTCCGCCAGCTCCTCTCTAGCCTTCGTCCCACTCTCTTCAACTCCTTCAAGGTCTCATCAAACCAAGGAGACCCTGAATAAAGAGGGAGGGGATGAACACGAACAGGAGCTATGGAATCCAGGGCTGTCACTACGCCTTATTATAAGCAAGTACTAGATCTCCTGGATCCATGTATTCACCCTGTATACCCGATAGATCCAGCACTGCTATTAGGCCATATGGGGTAACACCCCTCAAAGGGCAGTACTGGACCCCGGGTTCGGGAACGGACTCGGGTCGGCTGGGAGAGGGAGGATTGAGCATCCCAACGGATGCTCTCCTTCCTCAGGGGAGGGATACCAGGGATGCAAGTTGCACCCGACTCCCTGAGAGAGCCGGTGGGAACATGTGGGCTCTCCCGGGGGGACTGCTTGTCCGTTCGCAGTGGGAGGAACGCTGTCGGGCGGCGTGAGAGAGGCGTGCGTCAGCCGTCGCCTCTCGAGCGACGTATCTGCGCCGGCGTCCCAGGGGGTGGGGTTGAGGGGAGCACAGAAAAATTGATAAGCCCCTTGGAGGTCCTAGATGAAGACAGCTCCACCCAGGGACCACCAATTCCGGGACAGACCCCGCTGTGCAGATAGGAGGGAGGAGAAGAAAGCACTCTAGGGGCAGATCCTGGAGCAGTGGCCCTGAGGAATGAGTAAAGTCCGAAGGAGTGGACACCGAGGTAGGAAGGCGGAAAAAAAAAATTGGATATCTCCATTCCCAGGAGGAACACCAAGTCCAGTGAGTGACCACCAATATGGGTCAAGGAGGTAACAACCTGTGTAAGGCCCAGCAAACTCATTAGCTGGAGGAAGTCATGTTACTGGCACCCCCACTAACAGTGTACTGGTTACCCCTCTCCATGTGCATGGTTCTGGTCCACCAGGTGCATAGTATCTGGCCCTGCCCCAGTCCCCCCATGTTCAGGGTACTGTCCCACCCACTCCACCTCCCCATATGGAGCTGCTGTTGGTCCCCCTCACACCCCCAGTGCATGGCTCAGCTCACCTCCCAGGTACTGGGCACTGGTTCCTTCACCTGTGCATGGTAGTTGTCCACCCCCACAATCAGCATATTGGTCTATCCACCCGTGGTACTGGTCCCCCCAATGTGATGGGTACTAGGCGCCCCCCCAGGCGTAGGAGTCTGGTCACCCCCAGGTGCATGGGGAAATGGTCCCATAAGATGCAGAGCACTAAGGGTTGAGGCACTGGATGCCGCACCTCGCATCATGCCACCGACCCAAGTTCGGAAGCGAGCTCAGGAGATGGGGGTCAGCAGGGTAGGGTGGAGGATCTAGCACCTTTGGGCGGCTCTCCTCTCTAGGCGGGTGGGTGAGGGATAGCCTGGCGCACCAGCGGCTCCCAGTGAAAATTGGGAGTGCTGCAGTGCACAGGCTGCACATTACAGCGTGGCTGACGCTGGCAGGGTTGCCGTGCCCCATTGCGCCAGACGTGCCCATGCATGGGGGGTCAGAAAAAGAAAAAAACCCGGTTTGAGGAACAGGCGACGGCACCTGTCCCCCATGCTGTCTGCTGGGCTTACCCAGACTGGCCTTCCAGTTCCTCCTGCCCTGCCCTCGCCCGCAGCCAGAGACTGCCTTGTAAGTACGCCCATGAGGAGAAGGGTGACCCACCCCGGATTGGTTAAAACTGGGGTGCTGGCAGTAGGGGAGTGGAGGAGAGAGAAGGTACAGCTGTGGAAGCCTCAGGCAGGCAGGACAAGGATAAGGATGCCTGAGGGATGGTTCCTTGGGCTGTGACCGGCCCGAAAGAAAGTTGAAGAAAAAAAAAGATGCAGGGCACTGGCCCCCAATCAGGGGCAGTGATTGGTCCCCCCCCAGGTTCAGAGACCGGCCAATCATCTCTCAAGTAGTGTGTACTGGTCCCAACCCCATTGTCAGGCTACTGCCCCCCCCATCATGTACAGTATACTGGTTCCCAGCTCAGTGCCAGTGAACTGGTCCCCACACCCTCATGAGCAGCACACTGGTTCCCCCCTCCCTCTCCTCATGTGCACGGTTCTGGCCCCCTCAGCACATGGTACTGGGCCTTTCCCCACCCCCTCATGTTCAGGGTACTGTCCCACCTCACTTCCCCAAATGTGCTAGTATCTGCCCCTGCCCCCCCAGATGCGTGGTTCTGGATCAGCCCAACCAGCAGAGTATTGCTTCCCCTTCCCCATGTACACGTAACAGTCCCCCACCCACAAGGTGACAGGTACCCCCCCAGGTGTGTGGGAGTCTGGTGACTCAACACCCAGGTGCACTGGGAAATGGTCCTTCATGATGTAGGGTACTGGCCCCCGTTAGGGAAAGTGATTGGTCCCCCACCCCCCAGTTTCCCATCATCCCCCAACTAGTGTGTACTGGTCCCCATCCCAGTGTCAGGTTACTGGCACCCCCTCCACCCCCACTTGCAGTGTACTGGTTACCCTCCTCACTTTCCCCATGTGCATGGTTCTGGTCCCCCAGGTACATGGTACTTGGCCATTCCCCAGCCCCCCATGTTAATGGTACTGTCCCACCCCACCTTCCCACAGGTTTTGCTATCAGTCCCCTCCCTCAGATGCAGGATTCTGGTTCAATCCAACTAGTAGTGTATTGCTTCCCCCCCTCCCCCATGTAGTGGTACCGCCGCCTCCCCAAGGTGATGGGTACTTGCCACCACCCACTGGGTGTAAGTGTCTAGTCAACCCCCAGATGCACGGGGAAATGGTCAGCCAAGATGCATGGTACTGGTCTCCCATTAGGGGCAGTGTCTGGTCACCCCCCAGTTTCCCATCATCCTCCAATTAGTGTATTCCCTTCCCAGTGTGATGTTACTGGTACCCCCAACCCGACTAATAGTGTGCTGGTTAGCCCCTCCTTCCCTCTGTGTGCACGATTCTGGTCCACCAGGTGCATGGTACTTGGCCTGTCCCCAACCCCCATGTTCAGGGTACTGTCCCACCCATTCCACTTTGCCATGTGGGGTTGCTGTTGGTCCCCCTCTCACCCCCAATGCATGGTTCTGGTCATCTCCCAAGTGCTGGGCACTGGTTCCCCCACATGTGGATGGTAGTTGTCCAACCCCACGATCAGTGTTTGCTCCCCCCCCCCGGTACTGGTACCGATCCCCTGAATGTGATGGGTACTCGGCCCCTTCAGGTGTAGGGATCTGGTCACCCCCCAGGTGCATGGGGAAATGGTCCTCCAAGATGCAGGGTACTGGCCCCCAATCAGGGGCAGTGATTGGTCCCCCACCCACCCACCTAAGTTCAGAGACCAGAACATCATCCTTCAAGTAGTGTGTATTGGTCCCAACCCCACTCTCAGGCTACTGGACCCCCCCATGTACTATGTACTGGTTTCCACCCCAGTTACAGGGGACTGGTCCCCCCCCAACCCCATGTGCAGTGAGTGAAGGATAATGGGGGAAAAGCAGAGATACTAAATGAATACTTCTGTCTTCCCCAGAGTATGTAAGTGGATGCTGTGGGATTCAAACCCAGGTCTGGTCTGCTGTATGTTACCAAATTTGCAGCTCAGAGCCTTAAACCACTGCTCTATACTGCCTCCCTGCCAGCTCTCCTATGGTATCTCCTACAGTATTAAGTATTCACTTGGAATGGAACTGGATTCTCAGTTAGTGATAAGAGTAATTAACTCTCTAAACTTTAAAACAGAAGAATAAAATAAAGATCTAAACATGAATAGTGGAACCCAGTTCATATCTGAAGTTCAGCAATATTAGCTACTAATTAATACATGTCATTATAACAATAAAGTCTTATTTTTATACAATACAATTTTAATACAGTAATGCCTAGAGTGGTGAGAGGTTTTTGTCCTGGAACCCAGAAAATCATACTACTCCCCCAAATCCTTCTGAAAAAATTAATACTTCTGCTGGAGAGAGCACTGCTATAGGCTATGTCCACATTCTGGAGAACAAATCCATCTTCCCCTTCAGTGCAAATGTTAGTCACTCCATTGCTAATGTGGATAGCATCAGATTTGTCCACATTGGGGTTGTGAGTACTGTGCATGAGACCCAAGTGTTTAATAGAATTTGTCGGGCCAAAATGAGTAGCACCCTCACCTATCTGGGATGTAAGGACCAGTCCCCCCCTCCCGTCCCTTCCAAGTCCAAATAAAAGCGAGATTGGGGACATTTCTAGTTGCTGACCCCACATTCTACTAATTTCTTTCATATCTGTTCCCCGTAGCTTTGGATTACCTTACACTCTGAAACAATGTAGGTAGGTACCCTTCAGTCAGGCACCTACCACACATAGGTGAAATCTCAAGGTAATATTTGTTAACCCTTACAGGGGGGTTAAAGAGATAGTGAAGGAACCTATATTTGTGCCTCTTTAAGTTTATTACAGGCTAAGAGGCCCATATGAGAGGATACTACCTGTTCCCACATTTTATCATCGAGAGCACAGTTAAGGTCCCTCTCCCACCTACTCCTGCTAGCTTGAGCTGGTTCCCTGAAGTGTTTCCTGTCCAATTTTGCTACTCTCCCAATCAGGCCTTTTTCATTGGCACCAGCCCCTCTGATTTCTCTTTCCATCTGTATTATCATCTCCCCCCTCGATGTCTGCGCCATTATTTTTTCCCCATAGTGTCTGACTTGTAGGTAATGATACACGTGTGAATTTGGTACGTGAAGGCTTCTCTTAATGGTCTGAAATGTGAAGGCACCTTCTTTCTCCCATAAGTCACCCAGACACTTAATCCCATTGGCTTCCCAGGTGGCAGATCCCACATCCTTCCAACCCGGGAGAAATTCCGGGTTTCTCGCTATGGGTACTAATAGGGTATTGTTTCCCACTGCATTCCCTCTCTTCTTAAAGCTCTTCCAGGCCTTCAGAACTGCCATTACCATAGGGTTAGGACAAGCCAACCTGGCATAGGCTCCATCACCCCCGGGTGCTAGATATGCTGTAAGACGACCTGGACAGCCCTCTTACTCTAAGTCTAACCAGGTCGCTGCCTCCCCCCACGACACCCAATTGTGTATATATCTAAACTGCACCTCTAGAAAGTACCCCCGCATATCTGGTAATTCCATGCCTACCTTATATTTCGATGCCTTAAGTCTATTCAATGCCATCCTTGGTTTGCTTCCTTTCCAGATAAAGCTAGTAAAGCTCCTATCCAGGTGTTTCAAATCTTTCTTGGACGGGCTGAATGGTATCATTTGCATTATTTATGATAACCTGGGGAGTATATTCATTTTTATAAGGTTGCTCCTCCTGAGCCATGATATGGGGAGTCCATTCCTCCTAGCCATATCTTCCCGCACGTGTTTTATAATTGGGGAGTAATTTAACCCATATAGATTTTTTAAGTCTCTACCCACTTTTATTCCTAAATAAGAAAGGTCTTGGCCCACAGCCCTCAGCCCCCAAGTAGTCTCCCCCCGCCCCAGGAATTAGTCTCTTAGTCTCGGTACATCATCTCAGATTTGCATAAATTGAGTTTCTAGCCAGAGAATGTGGCAAACTCCTGCACCATGTCCAACATGACGGGTACAGAAACCTCCGGGTTAGATAGAATATAAGGTCATCAACGTATAATGATATGCGATGCTGGGAACCATTTTGAAGCCCTATACCCTGAATTATCCTACTCTCCCTCACCCTACACACTAGAGGTTCGATTGCCATAGCAGACAACAAGGGGGAGAGGGGACAGCCCTGCCTCGTGCCCCTACAAAGCTGAACCTCTGTTGAGGGAGTACCATTAACCAGCACTCTTACCTTGGGCCTATGATACAGTCATTTTACCAGTTTAATGCAGTCAGTTCCCACCTTAAATTTTGTTAAGACCTCAAAGAGGTATGGCCATTCGATTCTGTCAAACGCTTTTTCAGCATCCATCGATAACACACAAGCATTTCCCGGGTTCTTTGTCCCCCACCACACAACATTAAGGAGTCTTCTTATGTTATGATACAGCATCCTTCCCTGGATAAAGCTCGTTTGATCTGGGTAAATAATTAAGGGCAATAGGGTTTCCAGACGTAAGGCCAGTACTTTAGCTATGATTTTACAATCATAGTTGAGTAGGGAGATGAGCTGAAATGATGAGCACTCCGTGCTGCCTTTGTCTGGTTTCAGCAATAAATGAATATTAGCTAGGGAGCACGAGGCAGGCAACTCCCCCCCGCCTCCTTAATAAAACCACACATTGGACCTGCTAGCGCATCCTTTAATAATTTATAATATTCTGCCCCAAACCCATCCGGACCCCCTGCCTTTCCCAACTTTAACCCAGAAATTGCTCGAACTTATGTGAATGCAATTAATAAATACCTGTGACTAATCACCATCATAACTTTTCACCCCTCTGCTTACCTCCCCCCTTCCTTAATCCCCACTTCTTTCTCTCCACCCCCTCCCTGACAAAGCCTCTTGGGGGCTGCCCACTACCCCTGCTCTTCCTCTCACCCCAATCTCCTTATACTGTGACAGAGCCCCCTCAGGCTGCTCCCACCTTGCTATGTGGTTCTTATTTGTTTGACTCCTTTTCCTGTTTTTTAATGTGATCAGTTTAGAATGTCAAATTGTACTCCAACACCTTGTAACACTTCTGACACTGTTATTGGCATATTTGCTTGCTACTTGTACAGCCTGTAACCAGTTGTATACTCTGAATGTTCTATAACCTGTTTATGTAAATTTTGTCTCTCGTCCACTTGACATGGAACCTTTGCAAAAGAGCCTTCCTGGCTCAAAGGTATTAATCTGCAATTGAAATAAATAATATCTGTCTCAGAGATCTCCGTCCCCAAGATGGCGGCTTGATCCTCCGTTAATTTTGGAAGTGTGATATTATCTAGGAATAGTTTTGCCTTTTCCTCGTTACCTGAGCATTCCACCATATATAAATTTGAATAGAATTCTCTGAAGATCTCTCGGATGCCATCTTCCTGGGTAATGACTCTATTGCCTCTATCCTTAATTGAGACAATTCTGCTAGGGACCTTCCCACCCTTCATTAATCTGACAAGCAAGGGGCCCAGCTTATTACCCCACTTGTAGATTCGTTGTCTTGCAAACAACAGATTCTTTTGTGCTATGCCAGTAAGAGTCTCATTAAGGGCTTCCCTAGCTACCTTCAACTGCTGCCTATCTTCCAGCTTATTATCAAACAAGATCTTAGTTTCTAAATCTTTAATTACTTTCTCTAATTGGCAAATTTGTTGTCTTCTCTCTTTCTTCACCTTCGCTGTATAGCTAATTATAGCTCCCCTCATGACAGCCTTGCCCGCCTCCCAGACTAGGCCCTTGGAGGGGATCAAATCTTTGTTATTGGCTCAATATTCTTCCCATGTAGATTTTAAGAAGTCACAAAACTCCTCCTTACACAACAAGTAAGTGGTGAAACTCCATTGGCCTAACCTTCCTCCATTAGTAGCCCCAGTCAAATTCAGTTGTACCATAGCATGGTTTGACAGCATTATCGGGCTGTGTGTGACCTCCTTGACCCTAGCAAATAAATCTTTTGTGATTAAAAATGTGGTCCCTTCTTGACCACGAATCATGGGATGTCGAGTAAAATGTAAATTCTTTGAGCTCCGGATGCAACGTGCGCCAGCTGTCAATCAACTCAACCTCTTGCAAGCCCATAGCCCACACTTTAGCAGTCCAGTTTTGTCTCTTACCCACTCCCTTATAGTCAAGGGCCCAATCCATAATGCAGTTGAACCCCCCAATAAGCCCTGGAAACTGCTCCCTGTGCAACATATCAAGTATAGTCTGAAAAAGCTGGGATCATAAATCACCAGGGCATAGATATTACCAAATGTGACCTCACAACCCCGTAGCCTGCCCCTAACAAAAATGTACTGACCCTCTTTGTTGTCCTTAACCACCTGTAATACCTCTAAATGGAAATTTTTGTTCTCAAAAATTGCAACTCCTCTTTAATGCGAGGAGTACACTAATTTCCCATGCTGTTTGGGTAGCAGGTGTGTTTCTTGAAGCATTGCTACTTGAGCTTTCCTTCGTTTAAGAGTAGATAAAATTTGAGCTCTTTTAATAGGGTTATTGATTCCCTTAATATTCCAGGAAATTATGGCATCTTCCTGTCCATTTGCCATCATTTTATGCAAGTGTAATCCAAATCCCACACATGTATTGCTCTTTGTTCACCACTCACCAGCTTTGACATGAAAAGGCTGCATTTAACATTAACAATAACATTAGAACTATAGAACAGTAAATCTCTTAAACCTTGATAATTACTAAACCCCGTATCTCCCTTCCCCTTCCCTTCCCTTACACCCCCAACTGCAAAAAAGTAACTATTTGACTGATTTTTACATCCACCGATTGTAGAACTAACAGCCCCCTCGGCTGACATGTTCTATTTCCCAACTCTCCCCCACACGCAAAACTCCCACCCCCACCCCCGCACCCAATATGGATCTATTTTATTAGAATAGGTGCCCTTTAGGATAGTAGTGTATGAGGAGAACTTAATTGTGCATAATTATATGCCCAGTATAGCTTGACACTACATCCAGTAGTGAGCAATCCACCCAGTCCTGCAGCTCTGTGGTGACAGTCAGTGGTCCCCGCAAAGCACCACATGGCGTGGTCTATGCTGTTTCATCATTGAAACAGCAATTAGGACGTTCGCGTGGCGCTGAGGGTTGGCGCTGGATGCCACACCTCGCCTACGCCGGTGACTGGCGCCGAGCGACTCAGGTCGCCTGGCTGCCAGCCGGGGTGGGAGAAAGGCTGACATCCGACAACAGCTCTCCCTCTCCGGGGGAGGGACTGGCCGGTGGTGACCCCTAGCGGAGGCTGGGGCACGACAGCTCGTCAGCACCTCGAGGGTTTGATTGGTCAGGGGCAGAGGCCTGTGGACAGATCACCTCTAGCAGCTACATCAACAAGGGGGAGAACGCTGCGGACATCGGCGCTTGCGCCTTGAAGTCAGGGGCTAGCAATGTCTACACAGAACAGGGAAAACCCCCCTCCAGAGCCAGGAAGATGAATCGCTGAACCCGGTCATGATGTGCCAGCGTCTGCCTGCAGTCCAAAGGGAACCTGACGAAATTACAAGATTCAGGGTGTTTCACCCCACACTGACCCCACCCGGGGTGTAATCCGCGGCCGGATGAAGGACCCGGGTTGTTGTAAGATGGCAGGACGGGATACATTGGCTACTCCCTTGACGGAGTGGCCTTGGTAGGGACGAGGAGGGACAAAAATAGAAATTAAAAAAAAAAAAAAAAAGCGGCAATTAGTTTTATTATATCCCTAAACAAACCTTTAACGGTGAAAGGGACGGTCATCTCTGTAAATATATAAGCCTCTGGACTGAGGCACTGCTGGTACAACAAATGAGCCAGGCCATCTGTCCCCCGGCCCTGTATTTTATTCAGTGTGGCGCTAAGGGGTACGTTGCGCCATAAGCCAATCATGCTGGAGGAGAAAGCTCCAGTTCCCAGACCCCCCCCAACAGAGCTTCGGACAACAGGGCACTATGAAATGAGAAGGATGAAAGTCACAGAGTTACGAGCTGTAAGTCTCACTTTCCCATGTTCTTTTTGTCCCAGTCCTGAATAAACGATTTCAACTTATGTGACTCCCAGGATGAGTAGGATGCCCCTTCCATGCGAACTCTTACAATTGCTGGATAGGCAAGAAAAAATTCAATATTCCGCTACCGCAGCATGTTCATGGTTTCGTTGAAAGTCTGGTGCTTCTTTTGAATGCATTGCAGTAAATCTTGGTGTAGGGTCAGCCTGCAGCTCTCATAGACTAGCTCCTTCTTAGCCTGTATGCCGGCATTACCTCTTGACTGTCTTGGAAGTTATGCACGTGAAAGATGATCTGTCTGGGCAGCTGGTCATCTGGTGGTTGAGGGGTCAACGCTCTGTGGGCTCTCTCCAACTTTAAATGCCCATTCTTGAGATGCATCCCCAGGAGTTTTGGCAGGATTTTGGAACAGAAGTCAAAAACACTCTTTCCTTCTTTGCCTTCAGCAAGCTCCCGGAGCCGCAAGTTACTCTGTCTATTATAGTTCTCTTGGTAGTCCACTGTTTTCTGTAGTTTTTCTAACTCTCTCTCCAAGGCTAGGACTCTGTGTGGGATTTTGTACATGGTATCCTCTAAATTTGAAACTCTCTGCTCCACCTCTGTAAGTCATTTTATATTTTCACCAACTTCTGAGGCAATCAAAGCGATCTTTGTTTCAAAGGCATCCAACTGCGGTCCCAGACCCTGCAAGACCTGGTCCCCCACGGCCCGACTGAGCACTGCAATTTCGGCTGCAGACGAGATAAGCCCCAACTTGGCAGCATTTGGTGTGTCTCCTGGGCCCGGCTTTTTGTTTACATTTTTGGAAACATTTCTCGTCGATTTACCAGAAATTAGATATTCCTCTATGTTCCTGGTTGTTTCTTCTTGCCACTTTGACGTTTAAACTTTGAGTTTATTCTGCTAAATATCAGTTTTAAGCTTTAAAGGTGCGGAGGTGTGGAGATTTGCATCTCTTCTATTCATAGCTCATTAGTGCCCCCGGCAGACCTATTTAATAGTTTACTAGTCTGGTGTGGTACTGCAGGACTGGATAACAGCACATGTAGTGCCCCTCCACAAAAGGAGTCCTAAGGATGACCCAGGGAATTACAGACCAGTCAGTCTAACCCCCATTGTGGGCAAGCTCATGGAAACCATACTAAAGGAAAGTTTGATGGAATATCTAGAAAAGCATGGTCTCCAGGATGCGAGGCAGCATGGGTTCATGGGGGCGAGATTTTGTCAAACGAATCTGATTGACTTCTTTGACTGTGTCACTAAGACAGTGGACAGGGGCCAAGTGGTAGACATCCTCTATCTTGATTTGAGCAAGGCCTTTGACTCTGTGCCCCACAAAAGGTAGATCAGGAAGTTGGTGGATCTCGGGTTTGGGGAAAAGATGGCCAGATGGGTGGGAAACTGACTGAGGGACAGAACCCAGAGGGTGGTTGTGGGGGGAGAGTTATCTTATCTGGCACCAGAGAGGTAACCAGTGGGGTCCCGCAGGGCTCAGTGCTGGGGTTATTGTTGTTCAGTTTATTTTATTTATTTATTTATTGAAATGTTTCACCAGGAAGGCACACTGAACAAGTTGCTCGTCTCACGGTGTGACGGGGTACAATGAGGATAAGAAAACAGATTATACAAATAATAGATGGTAAGGACAGTTACAATTTATGTAGGAAGCAAGTAGACAATATAATGCAACAATTAAAGGCACAGTACAGAAAATTACAACTTGTAAAATTAATACAACAAATAGGAGTGCACAGATCTAAGATACCATATTACAGACGGTACAATAATGCGACAGTACAGTTATAGTGCAATAATGTTCCGAGCGCTAGGCTCAAATCAGTAAAGAAGTGCAATTAAAGGAGTAGGGACGGAAGTAGCTAAGAAGTGCTGTAAGGAGGTGTAGAGGAAAAGGAGGAGGGGAAAGACAGTCAAATGTATTGAAGAACGGCCTTCTGCACCCTCCATTCCAACTAAGATACTCACCAATGGTAGGGTTGTTGAAAGTAATTCTCAAATCCTTGAAGAACTTAGCTCCCATTTTGTCACTGTTGGCCTAGCCTTTGACTCCTCACTTTATGCAGGCTGTGGGAATAATCAAGCCAATCCCGAGCAATCCCTAGGGTCCTCCTCCCATCCCTTCAAGCTGTGGCACCGGAAGGCACCTTACCTCACTCACCTCATCCCTACCTGTCCCCAACTGAATCCAACTCACTATTGAGTACCACACCAGGATTCACTTCCTTCTCCTCTGGGACCTCTGCTACTCCCCTTTGGGTTTCCCTCATGGAGGACCTCCACATCCGTCTCAGTTACTGCATTGGGTGCCTCTGTGGGATAATTCTGCCCGGCCACTGCAGTGTACGAGTTACGTAGTGGTATGGGATGTGGAACAGGCTTTCACTCCACAACTCTGTAATTCCCAGGGCCCACCTTGTCAAACCGATCCTTCTTCCTGGCACCCTCTGAAACAGTGGAGGTGTACTAGGTGGTGCCTGTGTTTGGGAGTAGATCCTCTTAACCCAAGCCATCAACCTCCTCCCTCAGTCCAGCGAGATGCATGCAGATGGGGCAGTACCGAATGCTCCAGAAGGTCTGCTGTAAACTGTACAATGACAAAGAGGACACTCATTACCTGAATAGGAGTTCCTCTGTGACACCAGTGTAATTTTTTAAACAGCCCCCAAGGAAGGAAAGGGAAGGGATCATACTTTGTCCTTAATGAGCTAGCTGTAGAGCCCAGTGTCATGAAGGGTTGAAGTGTCTAGCGCCTTGCCTCCTGACACACTGGTGACCCGAGTTCAGGAACGGAGTCGGTCATTCAGGGGTTCCCCTATGGCTGTCCCAAGAATGCTTGAATCCATCCATAGTGCTCACTCCCACCACCTCCTGAGGCAGACCATTCCACATGTCCACCACCCTCCCTGTGAAGAAGAACTTCCTCACATTCCCTCTTAACCTCCCACCTTCCAATTTCATGTCATGCCCCCTCATTCTTGTGCTCCTCCTGTATTGGAAAATGTCTCCCCCCCCGCAGCTTGTTTATACCTTTGAGGTACTTGTATGTTTCTGTCATATCCCCTCTTTCTCTCTTCTTTTCCAGTGAGTACATGTTGAGGTCATTTAATTTACGAACATACGAAATTTGCCAGCAGATGAAGGCCTAGAGGTCTGTCAAGTCTGCTCGAATGTGCAGCTAGCACCCTTTATTCTGCAGCTGCCCCTCCCTTCTACCCTTCCCCTTCATTAACCCTCCCCCTTGTCCTGTCCCATCCTCGTTTGAAGCAGTCCACTGTTCTACTGCATACCACTTCAGCAGGTAATGCATTCCACCCAGCCACCACCGTCTCTGTAAAAAAGTGTCTCCTCATCTCCCTCCTGAATCTTCCTCGCTCCAGTCTCATATCATGGCCCCTGGTGGCCCTCCCCTCCCTTACTTTGAACAGCCCCTCTGTACCTGTCTTGTTTATTCCTTTCATGTATTTAAAGGTTTCAATCATGTCACCTCTGTCTCTCCTCTCCTCCAGTGAGTACATGTTCAACTCCTTCAACCTCCTCTAGTATGATAAGTCCCCCAGCCCCTTGATCATCTTTGTCACTCTGTGCTGCACCCCCTCCAGTAACTTAATTTCTCCTCATAAGTCTTGTGTTGCAAGCTCTGTACCATCTTATTCGCCCTTCTCTGGACCATCTTCAGCCTGTTAATGTCCTTACAAAGGTGTGACCTCCAGAACTGCACACAGTACTCCATATGAGGCTTGATCATGGTTTTATATAATGGCATCACTACCTCCCTCCTTATGCTGGTGATACCCCTGCCTATGTATCCCAGCATGTCACTGGCCCTCCGAGCTGCCTTAGCACTTTGACATTTTCAGGTCATCTGAAATAGGAACCCCCAGGTCCCTTTCCTTCTTTGTGACTGTCAGCAACTCCCCTCCCCCTGTCTTGTAGCTTTCCCCAGGGTTTCTGTGTCCCAGGTGCATAATTTGCACTTTTTTGAATTGAACTTCAGTTGCCAGTCTTCAGACCATTTTTCAAGCTTCCCCAGGTCCCTCCTCATTTTCTCCACCCCCTCTGGGGTATCCACTGTGTTACAGATCTTGGTGTCATCTGCAAACAGGCAGACCTTTCCCTTCAGCTGTTCTGCAATGTCACTAATGAAGACATTGAACAGGACTGGCCCCAGGACTGATCCCTGTGTGCACCCCACTGGTCACCCCCTCTCCCCAGACTGTGCCCCATTTACCGCCACTCTCTGCTTCCTGTCTGTTAGCCAGTTTCTAACCCAGTTTACCACCCTTTCCCCCATGCCCAGCCTACCCAGCTAATTTATCATCCTCCTATGTGGAATGGTGTCAAAGGCTTTGCTGAAATTAAGGTACGCTTTGTCCACTGCCCCACCCTGATTTACTTCCTTTATCACCCAGTCAATGAAATCAACCAGATTTTGTCTGACATGACATCCCCCACTGTGAATCCATATTGGCTATGGTCCTGGGCTCTGATGGCTTTTAGATGGCCCACTATCCTTTCTTTAAGCAATGTTTCCATGATCTTCCGCACTACTGAGGTGAGGCTGGCCGACCTATAGTTCCCTGCCTCTGGATTTGTGTAGAGCTACCACATGTGCCCTCCTCCAATTCTCTGGTACCACCCCTGTATTGAATGACTCAGTGAACATGGCTGCCAGAGGTACTGCTATCTCCCTTCACAGTTCTCTTAATATCCTTGGGTGTATGCCACCTGGTCCCATCGCTATGTCCACCTTCAATTTAGTCAGCTCCTGCAGGACTCTTTGGCCTGTGAATGGACTATTGTCCACCTCTTCACCCCCTTGGCAACTGCTGTACTGCTGTGGCCCTTGTCCCTCCCCCTCTTCTGTGAATACTGAACAGATAGACACAGTGGCTGTCTTGAGGGGGGCACATGACAGTTCTTAGGCATGGTACTATCACTTCCAAATACCTAAACAGCACATATAAGCAAGCAACATTCGGCATTGACAAATGCTTGTTATAATTACTATCTTGCTGCGCTGCTGCTTCCCATCTTAAAAATACTATCTCCAGGACTAAGAGGTAGTTGGTACTACATAGAGGAAAAAGAACTACCGTCCACACCCCTTAACCTCTTGCCATGGATATTGATGCCCTCGGATTTTAGGAAAATCCAAAACAAATGGATTTGGCATACCCTAGCAACCTGGTTGGAGGCTAGACAATGGTAGGCGATCCCTACTGTAGTCTGGAAATATATTCCGTTAGCTAGGCTGCCCAGCTTCCTAGCTGCAGACAGGGATCCAGTGTTTCTGTGCTGGGAATGGAGGGGTCTTAAATTCCGCACTCAGTTTATACAAGGACAGAAATTAAATCCTTTGGTATGCTGCAGTCAGAATTTGGTTTGCATCATATGGAATGTTTCAAATTTCTCCAGTGCAGGCATTACCTCTCTACCACCATAGGCTTACCATCACTGACAGCAGACCCTGCCCCTTCTATAGCGGCCACTTATCAGAATAGTAAAATGTGTAACACAAGGCAATATATCTCTACCATCTACAAATCATTGCAAGAAGGATTGGGCTGTCTGCTGGTTCAGAGGATACAGGAGAATTTGCATGAGGAGATGGGAGAAAATCTCATGGAGGATGAATGGGGTAGAATATGGGAGGGACTCATAAGACCACTGGTTCTCCCTCGTGGAGGTGTTTCCGCTGGTGTGTAAACATTAGATACTTTATTACCCCCACAATTTCATGCCACTACTCATCCACCCACATAGATGCATGCTGGAGACGGTGTGGAGGGAGAGGTAATCATAGCCATATTTTTTAGAAATGCCCAGTTATTCAACCGTTTTGGTTGGGGGTCATACAGGGGGTAATGAAAATCTTTGATCTGGGAAGCAGGCCTACATTTGCAAATTTGGCTCTGGGTCTTCCACTAGAAACACTAAACTCTCCAAGCGGGAAATATCTTTTCTATATTCTGGCCCTTGTTAGTCAACCAGTGTCCACATTTCATCACCAAATGACCATTACAGTGTATAAAAATGATTGGAAAGTGGCCCCCCCCCCCGTTGTCTATAATGGGCGGCGTCCCTGCTCTCTAGGATCTCATCATACGTTTGCTGTGCATGGGGGCGGAGCGTGGGCGATTCTTCACACTGGGAAGTTCAGCAGACCCGGTGCTCCACAATTTTACGAGTGATTATGCTTTTACTAATTAGATATTTTCGGTGCCATATGGATAAAAATGTTTGCACAGAAGTAAAGCACCGATGTGTGAGGGGCATAGCAATAGCCTGGCAAATCTCTTTAAAGAAACACACACACTCCTATACCTAGTAACTCCCAAAGGGGGGGTTATAGACATATGCCTGTTTCCCAATCATGTCACCGGTTCTCTATGTTCACCATTTTTTCAGTACACTACAATACAGGTTTGATCATTTACCAAGCTGAGGTAGTTTTCAAAGGTCCTGCTGGAACTGGAGAGTGGCTCAGATGCAAGAGCAATCTCTCTTGTGCTGGGTCTGATGGCGGTAAGCATCGACTCAGGGCAATGGGCCTGGCACCTTTCTAGCTCCCTTTCAGATCCACTGACCACAGCTATGGGATCCACATGTGAAGTCCCTGTTGACCAATGTCTTTCTCGCTCTCTACCTAGATGAGCTCATACCTCAGATGGTTGCTTCCAAGGCAGACGAACCTGCCTCAGCAAGTGTCTGTTCAGAATGAGCAAAAGCTTAACCTCATGATATCCACCAGCTGTTGGGCTGGGACCAATGCCAGACATGGTATCACTCTAGGGACATGGAGCCTAATGGAAAGATGTTCCCCATCACTGTTTCTCGAGATGGGACGAGTATTCAGGGCGCTGCTCGCATCCAGAGTCAGATTGACAAATCAACTTGTCCTAGTCTGATCAGACAATGCAGACACTGTAGTATACCTCATATGTCAAGGATATAGTAAATGTAGAGCAGTAATGGAGGAAGGCACACAGGCTAATTCACTGGGTGAAAATGAACCTCTGTCACTGTCAGTGATGGCCCCAGTGGGTCCTTTCACATGCATCAGAGGTTTTTATCCTCTACCTGGCTCCCAAGTGTAGAAGATTTGTGACAGCAGGATCTTTGGCAAGAGTTATCCGCACCTTGGTGCAATCCAGATAGGTTTCTGCAAATCAGTCCTTCAGAGGAGTCTGGTATCCATATCACTCATGCTGCACTCTTTCTAGGAACACACCTCAGCTGTCTCTTTGTCCATTGTATTGGGATTTCTGCAGCAAAGCTTAGACAAAGGGTTGCCAGTTAGCTACTTCGGCATAGATGCATCATTTCGGCATCATTTCGGCTGTTGGGTGTTGTATGGGATCATTCTCCCTGGGGGCCCTTCAGATATCTGCTTCTGCAAAGCATGTCACAAGCTCCACCACAGAAGCACGCAGGTCCCACCTCCCTCAGTGCTTCATGTGGTTCCCGACACCACTAGGTGTCTCATGGTTCCTATCCTTTAAGGTTCTCTCCGTCATGGCCACCTGTTGGTTAGGAGGATTTGTGAGATCCCAGCTTTTTTTTACACAAAAAGCCTTACTTTGTCTCTCACAAGAAAGAAGTGGTCCTCAGAACGGTGCCCTCCCTCTTTCCCTAGGGAGAGAATTTGATTTCCTCAGGCAGCATCACATAGTAGCATTGCCTTCCCTCTACCCAAACTCAAAAGAACACCATGGAGAACCAGCTATAGTCTCTCTGGATCTTCTTCGAGGATATCTCTTGCAGCAAGCCACACCTTCCCAACTACAACCATCAGGTGCCAGGACCACACAGAAGCTTTTCTAGTTAGCCGTCTACAAGGGTACTCTCACAATGACGACATCAACTAATGTCAGCACTTCTGTACATATGTGGGCAGCCCCGCGCCCTCCTTAGTCCTTTTCCCGCCGTCGACCATCAGACATCAGGCTCCGCAGAGACATCACTGCTTCAGTCGACCACCAAATCTTCGATTCTCTTGCTAATCTTTTCTAAAATCAGTTTATATTTTTAAACAGGCATGTGTGAGGCATGTCTTAGCTGCTCAGATTTGGGCAGCTGCTACCTGGTGTACTGTCCACACCGTCATTGCACACTACAGTCTGCGCACTGCCTCTAGGTGCTTCAGCCTAGCTTGGCTACAGGGCCTTCTTTCATGCACCTGTTGCTTCAAGCCACCCAGTCTGTCCCCTGTGAGTACTGCTTGGGATTCATTCCAAAGGTGTGGCTTGCTGCAAGAGATACAACCTTAATGAAGATAGTACAGTTACATAACTTACCATAACAGTAGATCTTCAAGAGAGACTCTTGCAGCAAGCCATGTCGTCCCTCCCTCCATCCATCTTACTCCTGTAACCCCTTTGTTACCCAGGGTTACTAGAATCCCAGTAAGACCTAGTGGTAGGCAGGGAAGGCAGCTTGTAAGAAACCCATTGGCAGGCTTTACAAGCTGCCTTCCCTGATCTTCTAAAGATGGCAAATAACAAAAGGGGTTACTCCTCTGTGACTGTCTCCTTCTCCAGGGTGCTTTGCACCACTGTCTCTCAGTTTTCAGTGGCAGGAACCTCTGCCCTGCCTCGGTTCCTTCAGCAGGCATCCTTTATGTCTGGTCTTCGGTGGGAGAACTGAGGAGGGCATGGGACCGTCCATGTACATATAGGAGTGCTGACATCATCGTCGTGGGTGGCCCCTTATAGACTGCTAGCTAGAACATTTTCTTTGTGGTCCTTTGAGCCTGATGGCTATAGTTCCAAATGTGTGGCTTGCTGCAAGAGATTCTCTCGAAGATCTGTTACGGTAAATTCTTACGTAACTGTTCTTTCACAGTGCCCTTAGAGTTTGCCTCATGTGTGCTAAGCTGTTCTGCAACACAGACAGGCTGTTTAGGGCCAGGGAAGAACAGGTCTGCCGTGGCCGCACACACTCTGGCTATATGCCCCTGTCAGACTAGCTTTCTTCCCAGGGTCTGTCTGTTTCTGCTGGGGATCTGAGCTAATTCCATGAGGGATACACTATGGAAAAATACTAGAGACAAAACACTATCCGTACCAGAAAATGCCAATAGACTATAAAAAAAACGGTGGCAAGAAAACAGTAAAAGCAAACCAGGAAATAATAGCAAATGCAATCTAAAGGTACAGCTTCACCAACCATGTGTGTTATATAAAACAAATTGTAGTAAGTCAGTCAGAAATATACTCGACTTTGAGCTAACCAGATAATTTATTATCTGATTAGCCCCTTGATAAGTCTATTTCCTTGTATACTACACTTATCCATCATTTATTCACTGTATGTAGTTTAAGAGAGGTGTGAGGTTGTCAGAAAATAATCAAGTCATGTGACATGTTTTGACCAGTGAGGTTGCAGGATTTTCGTGGCCCATTTTAAAAGATACACTACATAGAGTCCAGTTCTAATTTGCAAGGGACTGCAAAAATGACACTTCTGCACTCATTCATTGCCTGTGTCCCCTGAGATCTGCTCAAAGAGGGTCAGAAACTCCATTCCACGCATTTGCAAAATCCCATTGTGAATGTGCATGTGAGGGAGCAGGGTCATCTTATTTATGGCATGCTGGGTATTCACAAACAAACAGAAGAGAGCAAGAAATAAATTAGTGCCTTAGTTGGGTTTTGAGCCCAGGCCACCCAGAATTCCATTCCGGTTGTGCTCAAGCTGCGCTACCAAGGCAACTGGAAACCTGGAACTCCTGGAAGCACATTACTGTTTCTCTAACATACAGCTGGGTGAGGCACAGATAATTGCATTTTCATTCACAAGGTGCAGCACCAGGTTGTACATTAGAGAAAGAATAATGTACTTGTGGAAGTCCCAGGTTTCCAATTGCCTTGTTGGTACAGCTGGAGCACAACTGGAACGATATTCCGGGTGGTCTGGGTTCAAATTCCCACTAAGGCATTTATTTCTTTCACTCTTTGGTTCCATATATATGCGCACTGCACCCTTGTGAATGAAAATGAGTTATTCACAAAGCATGGCAACCCTTGCTTATGTGGGCACAATGGTTTTCTGACTTCCCTGCCCTAAAAATAATCAGAGTAGGCAGTGGGCTATTACAGTGCCTTGCCAGTAGTGGCTGAGTTCTTGGGGAACAGAAATCGACTAGGGACCAGTATATGGAATGGATGAGTATGGAGGAAATAGGGCTAGGGAGGAGGGGGGACTCTACTGGAAGCTTTGGACTGCATTTGGGCTTCGGTTAGGGAAGGGTTGCCATGGGGCCATTAGGAGAACCAGGACATGGTGAGGACATAGATAAGAAGGGGGGTCCTAAGGTAAGTGTTTGGTGGGGAGGGCCAGTATGGTTATCACATTGATGCCACAGAGATTTATGCAAGGTGACTAGCGGTAGGCCATAACACGGAATGTGGTTGGTGTTGCATATCAAGTGTTAGTGTGTTTGCATCCTGTAACATCTGGATGGAGCATCACAGAGAATGCTTTCCTCCGGGGAGGGAGGGCAGCTGTCTGTGCTGCTATACTGCCACCTGGTAACCACAGATGGAAGTGCACATGGTGCAGCTTTGTAGGGAGGTGGACACTGGCTGGTGCTGTGCTGCGCACATTTGTGTTTGAGCATGGGCCCTCCAGTTGCCAGCGTCTTGAGGGAAGGGGACAGAAAAGGTGAAACCCCAAGGTAGCACAGGATGATAATCTGACCTCCCACAAGCCCCACACTGGTGACTTGGCCCATGTCCAGATCTAGATCCTGTGATAGCCAACTCAGTTAAGAAGGGGGATAAAACCTTTTATAGGTACATCAGGAGGCGAAGGAAGACCAAGGGAGGATAGTGAGGCTTAATAAAGGGAGGGAGGGTGGGCAGAGGGAGACTGTGAAAAGGCAGAGATACTAAACAAATATTTTTGCTCAGTATTTACAAATGAAGAGGGGGAGGTACATAAAACAAACAGTAGAAACACTCTGGATACAGAAGTTGATACCAGCCCATTTACAGAAGAAAGGGTTGTGAAAGAACTCTTAAAACTGAAGGTGGACAAAGCAATGGGGCCTGATGGGATTCATCCCAGAATTCTAAAAGAACTAAGGGTAGAACTAGTGACACCACTGACTACCCTTTTAACAAATCATGGGAGGATGGGTTGGTACCGAGGACTGAAGGAGGGCAGATGTGATTCCCTTCACAAAAGTGGGTGCAAGGCAGAGGCAGGAAACTACAGACCTGTTAGTTTAACCTCAGTGATAGGAAAATGATGGAATCACTTCTGAAGGAAAGAATTGCCAGTATCTAGAGGCCAGAGGGCACAGGACCCTAGGCAGCATGGATTCCTAGCGGAAGGTCATGCCAGACAGATCTGATAGATTTCTTTGACTGGGTGACCAAAGTAGTAGATCAGGGAGGGGCTGTGGACATGGCCTACCTAGACTTTAGCAAGGCATTTGACACAGTCCCACAAAAATTAATATATAAGTTAGCCAGCCTGGAGTGGGTCCCAAGATGGTAGCCTGGTAAATAATTGGCTGGAGAATAGGACACAGAGGTAATAGTAAATGGAGTCCACTCAGAAGAAAGGAGGGTTACTAGTGGTGCAAGGAGTTCAGTATTAGGATCGGTCCTCTTCAATGTCTTTATAAGCGACATTGCAGAGGGACTGAAGGAAAAGTATGTCTCTTTGCAGATGACACAAAGATTTGCAACAGAGTTGATGCACAGGGTGGGTGGAAAGGATGAGAAGGGACTTGCAAGGTTAGAGGAATGTCAAATGTATGGCAGCTTAGATTCAGTGCTAAGAAGTGCAAGGTAATGCACCTGGGAAACAAAACCCAGGGAAGAGTACACAATGGGGGTGAGATACTAACAACAACAAAAATGGAAAGAGATCTGGGGTAGTCATATCAGATGACCTAAAGGTGGGCAAGCAATGTGAGAGGGCAGCAAGGAGGGCTGGGGGATACTGGAATGCATAGGAGAGAAATCACCAGTAGAAACAAGAAGTTATTATCCCTCTGTACAGACAGCTGGTGAGACCCCATCTGGAGTACTGTGTGCAGTTCTGGAGACCTAATCTCCGCAAAGACATAGACAGGATGGAAGCTATCCAGAGGAAGGCAACTAAAATGGTGCAGGGTCTGCACGGAAGACATATGAAGAGAGACAAAAGGAGCTTATATGTATAGCCCGAGGAAAGGAGGAGAGGGGACATGATAGAAATGTTCAAGTACTTCAAGGGAATTAAAGTCCAAGAGGGTAGCATCTTTCAAAAAAAAAAAGAGGTGTGCAAGAACAAGAGGGCACAATTTGAAGATGGGGGGGGGCGGTTCAGAGGTAATTTAAGAAGTATTTTTTCACAGAGAGGGTTGTGGATGCATAGAGCGGCCTTCCGGAGGAGGTTGTGGAGTCAAAATCAGTGGTGGAATTCAAGCATGCATGGGACAGTCATAAGGCCATTCTAGGGGGTTGGGGTAGGAAGAAGTAGGCTGCTGGTTAACTAGGATCTGCAGCTTATCCAGTAGGTAGGGAAATGGGCAGACTGGTGGGCCAAGCGGTCCTTATCTGCCGTCAAATTCTATGTTTCTATGTGCTGTGGGTGGAGGTTGGAAGCCCTACCAGCATTGCCTTGGGGGTTTAGCTGTGAGGGACAGGAGTCCAGGTAAGTCCAAGAGAAGCGGGGTGAATGGGCTTGGGAGGTCAACAAAAGCGGGACATGGCCAGCGATGAGGGGGAATTAACAAAATATACCCCCAAAAAAATCAGCAGTAGTCATTTGACAGTGCAAACTATGACATCAACAATACAAACTAGGAAAGTCACTTGTTTGATTAAGTAATTAAGTCATGTGGTGTAGGCAGAGTTTTTCCACTCAAGGGCTCCGTATTGTGTGGAATGTTCCTTTCAGTCCCCTGGGCCTATCCGTTTCACATATCCCCATGTGGCAGTACTTGCTGCCTGTGCCAAATTGACTAATTAATTTGAAGTATTTGAAATATTTAACCAGGACATGCTCTGTTGAGATGAAACTGTTTCTTTTCAGGTAGTTTTCTCCCAGTGGGAGAACGATAGTCAGCAGCGTGTTCATTCGTTTCAGGTTCACAGCATCCACCCACTAATTAGGTTTATGCAGTATAGAAAAGAGCTGTATGCCGAGTATAAACAACCAACTACAAGGGCCTTAAATATGCAGAGGTTGGTGACTTCTTGCATTGTACATAGACATGCCTGTTTGTAAGGTTGGAAAGAATTCACATTCATCTAGCCTACCCTGTATTGCTGCCTAGAGGTACTGATTTGTATTATTAATTTATTGATTTAGTTAGTGTTTGTTGACTAGGAAATAATGGCTTGGCAATTTTGCCTGTTTTCAGCCTCATCTGGGGCAGGGGGATACAGATGGTAACCAACTAAAATTGAACCAGATTAAACTGTTGGTGGTATTTTTAGTGAAGGGAAAATTGGCCAGGATACCATGAAAATTCCCCATCTATTTTCAAGAAGTGCCATGGGATTTTTAACATCCACCTAAACAGTCACTAGAACAGGCAGACTGGACCTCAGTTTAACATCTCATAAAAAAGACGGCACCTCATGAGTGTTGCACCCCTCCCCCATCCCCCCATGTTGCATTAGTGTCAGTAGTAGTTTTTTATTCCAAGTTTCTGGTGTAGGGCTAGAACCCATAATCTTCCCATTTTCCATCCTCAGAGCTGAGTGTGTAACTTGCTGAGCCTCTGACATTGATTCCGTTCCTCTGCTGTCTCACATCTCTTCAGTACTCTTCTATTCCTGTTTGACACTAACTACCCCTCTATGTCTATCCCATTTGGTCTTATTTTCAGTACACATCTAGTTCTCCATTGTGCGGTGCCTCTGCTGATGCTGTCCTCCATCTCCCATCCACGGTTTTCATTCTAGTCTGCGTGGTTTCCCTGCTGGTCATGGCTGTTGCCCAACGGCTTGCCCCTCCCCCGGGGTGGGGTCCATGTTTCCAGCTGCCCCTTTACAGCATACTCTGAAGGAGGTTCAGGATTGCTGTGCTGTGGTCTGCAAGGGGCGGCTCTTCTTTTGGCGTGTCCTGTGGGCATGAGTGGTGCTAGTCATGATTTCATTGTGTATCCACTGGAGACTTTTCTCCCCTTTTTCATCCATCCCTCCTCCCCATATCCACGACACTCCTGGGGGAGGGAGATGCTAGGTAGTATGTGTTCACTCACATCACCAGTAGTATCTCCACTAAGCTTCACCAGGTGTCCCTCTGCCAGGGGTACAGCACTGAACCCACACACACAGATGCACTGATCCCCCTTGTGGCCTCCCCTCCTGACGTCCAGAGCGCAGAGTGTAAATCCAGGTCACCACCATGCCAGAGAGTTCCTTCACTGCACAGCGCCACAGAACCGGCTCCATTTGATCTTGAAGTCTGAGGTAGTGGCAGCATTTACCACCACGCTGGGCAGTCTGTTCCACTGCCCTCTCCTTGAAGAGGTCTATCTGCATTTTCTTCCTTAACTGTCCTCCTGCCAGCTTGAGGTGGTGACCTCTGATGCCAGCCTTTCTTTTAGTTTGAATAGGACACTCTATACTATTATATCCCCCCCCATGTATTTGTATGTCTCTATCATGTCCACATTGTCGTTAAAGAGTACATATTAAGGCTGTCCAGTCTCTCCAGGTAGGTCCTCACGTGCTGCCCTTGGATCATTTTTGTCCTCCTCTGTAACCGTGTTCAGTTTCAGACCTTGAGATTCATGTGTTTCTTGCTACTGTGTCCTGACTCAAAAAGGGGTGCTGGAAAATTCCAACTGCTTGGTCAAATATTGTAGCCTATTTGAGGAATATGCAAAAAACAGAAATCATTTTTGGGACAGGTAAGGGCCATGTGGCCCTTCAGGTTCCTCCCCCTGCCAGCTTGGCAGATGCGCCTCAGCTGAGACTCTAAAACACTGTAGCAGAGTGGCTACCTGCCACCTGAAGTTTGAAGCCAAATGATGGAATCCATAGCCAGACCTCTGAAGATTGATCAGCAAATTGTGGAACTGCAGTGGTAATTTGGAACATTACTGTTTATAGCTAAATGTAGAAATGCTTATTAAAATATTGTTTTGTGGGGGCAGAGCCAGCATCCAGAGTGTGCAGACATATTTTCTTTACCTTCGGCCACTGAGCAGGCTTTTGTTCAATGAGAAATCCACTTTAAGTTGACAAATGTCATTGAAAATTCATTAGGGTTGCTTAGACACTGGAACAGCATCTTTGGACCAAATTTCACCAGCTGTAATTGAGTTTTTGGGGAGCTAGTTAGACTTTGAGCTGACCATGCAGAAACCATGTGGTGTAGCCTGTTGGCCACAAGATTTCTTTAAGCCCAAGCAGGGTGCTAAGATTAACCTGACAGGCATGGGTCTAGCTACCTTGGGGATGTCTGAAATAATGCCACAGTCAGTGCTATGAAATGCCTCTTTACAACTGATGCAAGATAAATTTGAATCTTGTACCTCCTGCTTGCAAACTGTGGAAACGGGTGGCGACCAGTCAGGTGGAGGCCGCAGAGGCAGTGAACTTGGCGGGCTGAGCACTCTCAGTCATGGCAGAAATTATCAAAGAAAGTAATTTGCTGGGAATCAGGCTGGAGTATGCAGAAAATAGGCTGTGAGGGTCAAATGTCCGTATAACTGGGCTCCCCAAGGGGTTCGAACAGAACACCTTGTTCATACCTTATTGAGCTTGACCCACCAAGCTCTGGGACTGGATATCACAAGACTAGCTGTTGATCGGCTTTACAGAATTACATCCTGGAGTAAGATGGACTTGGGATCTTGGACCCTGTTTTTGATACTGGGCTCCATGGCACAAAGAGACTTCATTTTGAGAGTGGCGAAATGAGTGAAGGTCAGTGGCTCGAGTTTTTCCCAGACATGAGCTTCATGAAAAGGCAATGTCAAAAAAAGCTTTGATGGGCTTAAAAGATAGTTAAAGGACTTGGAGATACCTTTTAGCACCAGTCGCCCTGCTAAGTTGCATATTCAGCATGAAGGGCACACTAACATCTGCACGGATTCGAAGGAAGTGCTTAAGGTGTTAAACGAAATCAGAACAGCTCATGCTCGGGAGGAATGAGAATAGTCTGAGTCTGATGGTGAAACATTAACATTTCCCTTGTGCAGCCATTTCCAACTGCACACTCAGACTTCAGACTTTGGGACGCATGGAGGTACATGAGACATGCTCTTTGGTAAAATATGTTAATTGTGTTTACACTGTTTCGACTCTATAAGTAATCAGCATGGTTCTTGGACTATATATATATATATATATATATATATATATATATACACACACAGTATATATACATTAATACATAGAAACATAGAAGTTGACGGCAGATAAGGACCGCAAGGCCCATCCAGTCTGACCATTTCCTTTTCTACCTTATAAATGTGCCATTGGCCTTTGCTCTGTCAGTGGCCTATCTATTCATACTCATTTGTATTGCTCCCTTATGCCTATCCCATGCCTGTTGGAAGCCCTGTACTGTATTCATAGCCACGACTTCTTGAGGTAGGCCATTCCATGCATCTACCACCCTTTCTGTGAAAAAGAATTTCCACATTCCCCCTTAATCGGCCCCCCTCTAATCTCATGCTGTGTCCTCTTGTCTTGCTATTTTTCTTATATCTAAACATGTTAGACTCTTTCACCTTGTTAATGCCCTTAAGGTGTTTGAATGCCTCGATCAGATCACCTCTCTCTCCCTCCTTTGCTCAAGGGTATACATATTGAGCTCTGTTAATCTGTCCTCATATGTCTTCTGATGCAGTCCTTGCACCATTTTGGTTGCCCTTCTTTGGACTGCCTCAATTTGGTTAATGTCCTTGTGAAGTGTGCCCTCAATACTGCCGTAGTACTCCAGGTGGGGCCTAACCAGTGTCTTATAAAGAGGATTATTACCCTATTACGATCCAGGATACCCTACTAATACACCTAACACACCCTAGCCTTACCTACTGCTTTAGAGGTCTGCTTGGATGATTTCAGGTCATCAGTGATGATGATGCCCAAGTCTCTTTCTTCCTTTGTGACTGCTAGCAACTCCCCTCCCAGACTATAGGTGGTTTCAGGGTTTCTCTTCCCTATGTGCATGATCTTGCACTTCTTTGCATTAAATCCCAGTTGCCACTCTTCTGCCCATTTTGTTAGTTTATCCAGATCTCTTCTCATTCTGCCCACCCCATCTGGATTATCTACTCTGTTGCAGATCTTGGTGTCATCTGCAAACAGAGAAGCCTTACCTCTAGTCCATCTGCAAGGTCACTAATGAAGATGTTGAAGAGGACTGCCCCAGGACTGATCCCTAGGTCCCCACTTGTGACTAGCATCTCTTCTGACTGTATACCATTTACCACCACCTCTGTTTTCTGCCCGCAACCAGTTTGCCACCCAGTTGACCAACTTGTGACCCACACCCAAGCCTACCCAGCTTATTTATCAATCTTTTATGTGGAACAGTGTCAAAGCTTTGCTGAAGTCAAGGTAGGCAACATCAACTGCTCCCCCTTGGTCCACCACTCTGGTTACCCAGTCAAAGAAATCTATAAGATTAGTTTGACAGGACCTTCCTTTTGTAAACCCATGCTGTCTTGGATCCTGTGCCTCTGATTCCAGGTGTTGCACTATCCTTTCCTTAAGGAGTGCCTCCATAATCTTGCCCACTACTGAGGTAAGACTGACTGGTCTGTAGTTCCCTGCCTCCTCCCTGCTACCACTCTTATGGAGCGGGATCACATGAGCCCTTCTCCAGTCTTCTGGGACCTCTCCTGTGCTCAGAGACTCACTAATACATATATACAGATTTTTAACTACCTCCATCTCATGGTGGCTAATCAGCCTTGTCCTTGCTTCCCCAAGCCAGCAACCACCTCCCCAAGCACCCACCTTTCAGTCTTGGGTACCCTCATGAATCTTCCCCTTGTGGTGGAGCTGGAGAGAGAGTAGGGCTATGCCCCCCCCCCAAGTTCTAGAATCCAGAGCAGACTGAAGGTGAGCTCCTGGTGGTGGCGGAGGCTCAGAACAAACAGACAAGGCTTTATTAAGCACTTGATGTCCTATATCTCAATTGTCTCCCTACCCCTTGCTGTAGGGTGTCAGGCTACTGTATGGAGGCGCATGTGCCTGATGTTCACTTGACACCTTCCCATCATTGATGGCTACACAGCATTGCCACTAGGCGTCCACCTGGTGCCAGTCTAAGGCCTGGCCAACATGCCTCTCCAACTGAGAGACGAGAACAGTCCCTCAGACACTCGATCCTCTCCCTCCCTGGCCAACCAGGTGCCCCGAGTCCATTCCTGAACCCAAGTTGCCAGCATGACAGGAGGTAAGATGCAAGTGCCTCAGCCCTCTGCACTTCTGGGCCAGGTATCTGGACTTTCATGTGCAACAAAATTGGGACAACAGATGCTCAGATTGTTTTCCGTATATTGTGAGTGTAACTAACCCTGTTCCCTTTTTCACCCATGAATGCAGTACACTGTTTGATCAGGATAGTTTTATTGCGAATTGCGTAGATGCTGGTTTGTCTTTTTCCTTTTTCACAAGCAGAAAAATAAAACAACAACAAAAACCTCAAAAACTGTGCACTATGTAATACATGAGTCTGTACCATCTAGTAATGTAAATGTGGGTCCACGTACTTACTGCACTGTACACTGACTGTGTTACGATGGACACAAATCCTGCCTGGTATAGGGGGTGCTTTTGTCTCCAAGTGTGACGTGCTTTACTACAGAACTATTATTGGTTCTGGAATTTGTAACTGTTCCTCCACAAGTGGGTCTCAAACAATTCTTCTTCACATAGCTTTGAATATGTGGTTTTACTGGTAACAAATTATTTCAGGTTGAAGAATCATCTACTTTTGTTTGCATTGCATGTTTGTTGTTCTTAATTAGACTCTTTTGCTTTTTAATTATGTATATGTAGCAGGTTAAAACTCTTTAAATTGTTTATGTATTCTACCAAACGTGGACAGACCAAATGAAAGGTCATTTATAATAACTCTGTGTATCCTATGTTATAAGGGCCTTGTTCCATTGATGCACTTGGCATGTGTATAGTATAATTGTTAATGTTTGGCTCCTGTATGTGCTATTGGAGCTGTTTAACCTCTAATGTCATAACTGAGATGACTCAACTAGGCGTTCTGTAGTAATTGTACAGTGTAGTAGGTGGCGTGTGTTCTGTGAGACTGGCCTTCTGGAACTTCCAGTTTGTCTAGTATAAACTCAATAAAAATAAAGTAAAAAAAAAAAAAATACATATATTGTTTGGCTAGTGACAAGTTAGGCACTCTACCAGTAGGTTCTGTAAGAAGGGATTAATCCATGACGGGGTATAGGCTTACTGAGCATTAATCCACGCCGGTGGGGGTTGGAGTCATGAGGAAGAAGGTGATACTGACTTACTATAGGTCACTGGTGAGACTGCATCTGGAATAGTGTGCCCAGGTCTGGAGCCCCCACCTAAGAAAAGATGAAGACAGGGTAGAAGGCTTGCCTGTTGGTGACCGCAGTCTAGAGTTGGAGAAGGAGCAGTAGTAGTAAGTTTATTCATAGAACGTAAGTTTACCCAGTTGAGCAGAGGTGCATTTTTAGTGGGTTTGAAACTTCATACACAAACAATGCTGCTTTCAATTAAGGTTACTGATAAATATAAAATAAAACATACCAGTTACTGAATTACATTCAGATATCGAGTGAATTACAAGTTCGTCACCTTAAGATATCAGAATTAATCCAATTAACCACAAGTAAAGTTCTCCAGTTTCTGTCAAGCAATCCTGTTGAGCAGACAACATTGGAGTGGCTTCATTGCTTGGTCACAAAACTAGAATTGTAAGTGTCTAAGAGCAGTGGTTCCTAACTCGGGTCTTACATTAACAGGAACGGAATGCCAAATTAACAGGAACAGAATGCCAAACACTTGGGGTAACGTTAAGAAGAAAAGAAAAAAAAAAAAGGAAGACTGGCCTGTAGCCATTGTGCTAGGGGGAAGGTAATATTCTACACCATGTGACAATCCCAATCTGTAGAAATCTTTTCAACATACCATTAATGATCTCCCATGTCCTAGTCTGCACTTTATTAAATCAAAACAGCTGCTGTTTTACGGAACATTGAAAAAGAAGGTGATGTTACAGTTTGGGAAGCTCTGTTTATTAAGCACAGCATCCCAAAGAGTGAAAACACATTCTTTCCTCGGGTTCTATGAAATGGACCCTGCCCATAAACAGTATAGGGCAGACATAAAATGTGGATATCTTGGGACTATGGACATCTGCAGAGCAGCCCAGTACCTTCTTTGAAAGAGCTTTTCGTGGTCTTTCAGACTTTGTTCTGTTGACCCAGCCTGGACTGTAAAATCTGGAACCTGGGGCCATATTTCCAGAAGGGTTTCTCCTGCTCTGTGCCAGTGGCAAAAGTCTCTGGATACCTGGTGCATAGCCTGACATTACATTATTGTCAGGTAAGGGTGGATGAAGTAGTTAAATTTGGATTTCATGGAATTTTTCGGGATTCAACACAGTAAGAATCCTGACGTTTCCGCAGGTGGAATTCCAAATGCTGTTGGCTTTCTTTACATTTCTTGTGGAGGAAATGACAGCTGCCATCCCAGTGGCTGAGCAGCAATGTGTCATGCTGCTGACCTGGCTTCTAGAGTGAACTCAAGTGGCTGTGTCAGGAGGTATAGAAGACCGCAGTAGCTTTTGCGCAGCAGTGTACTGCAGTAGAGAGGGAAAGCATTGGGCAGCTGGCACTGCAGCCACTCCTGTGATGAGCCAGGGGATCTCCCTCCACAGACGTTGTTGCGTGCATCCGAGACTGTTAGTAGGCTCTGCCCACGCCGGGGAAAAGGGAAGACAAGGGGGAAATACAAGGCATAAAAATCAAATGTACCTTCTAAATGACAGCAGATATCCTGGCTGCCCCTGGACCTTAGCACCCCCTGACACTGGATCCTGTCCACCTGGTGGACTGCCTCGGGGGGAGGATGGTCCTGTGCCCCCCCAGCAGGTCTCAACAATGTATATAGAAAAACAGAAGTTGACGGTAGATAAGGACCGCAAGGCCCATCCAGTCTGCCCATTCTTTTTCTGCCTTATAAATGTGCCATCAGCCTTTGCTCTGTCAGTGGTCTATCTATCCAGGAGAACAGCATGACTGAGGGGGAAAAAAGCTCTTTGGAGAGAAAAAGAAAGAAACAGCTAAATTTTGGCCAGATAGAATGGCAGTTCCATTGAAATTCCGCTGGTGGAGTAACATTCTTGCACACTGTCGATGCACTGGTGCACATGCAGTAACCAGCACAGCAGTCTTCAGTTTGCTTTTCCGGGGGTGGGGGGGGGGTATGTTATCCAACCTCAGTTTCTGTATAAAATAACAAGGTGTATGTCAAATGAGCACTGAAATACAATTCTGCATACACAATAAATAAATAAAAAGTTTCCAGTTAGTAGCCAAAACAACCTGTTCTGTAACTGATGATGTTGCAGAGTGTAGGCAGCTGTTTTTGGCATTCTTATGGAATGGAAGTTAATTCGAGATATTCTGTAACCAAATGAGTGTGTATGCCTCTCTGGAGATGCTCCATATTGTGGAGGACATTCCATTTTCACTGCCCCTTCCCCCGGATCAGCCTGTTCTATGTACAGTAGCGCCACATGGCAGTATTGACTGCCAGTGCCGACTGGCTTGTCTATGTGTTCTCTTTAGATTTGAAGTTTCATGCATCACACCACCTCCAAGAGATCCGTGGTAATTTTTTCCCGCTGTCTCTGGAAATTCTGATATATCCTGAGCTTTCCATATACTGTAGTTCTGTAGGTTGCTGCAACTAAAAGCCCAGACATGGTTAATGGGAGGGTGGAGTTCATAGTGATGATTGTGTTGATAAAATCGTTATTACTTATATGCTGCTTTGGAAACTCACAGAGACGCTTATGTAAGTAAGGAATATGCCATGACTGGGTAGACAGGGTACACATTAAAGGATTTTATAAAATGGCTAGAAGAAAATCTTGAAATTTCATTGGCTGAGAGACATCACCTGACCGTGCATCAAATCTTTATAATGCACGACCTGTTGAGGCTTATTATTTACTTGATGCATGTGTCAAGGGTGTGAGGCACTAGGTCAAAGGCTGAGTGATCTTCCACCCCTGGGGAAGTGCATGGAAATTCTTTACTGCACACCCTACATTGTCTTACTGCACTTTTTTCCTTAACTCATTTTTTTATTGCTTCTGCAAGATGGCTGTCTAAGGAATAGCATACACAGTACATGTACACATTTAACATTAAACTAGGAATAATGATTCATTTTCTTTTGTGGCACATCTTTGGGGGAGTGAGCAACATGGTATTACATAATAAAAAAAAACACAAGAGCTATTGCAGCTAATACTTATCGAACATAAACCTAATTTAAGATATAAACTAGCCAAAATGACCCTTAGTTAATCCTCTAAGATAAGTACATAGAAACATAGAAGTTGACGGCAGATAAGGACCACAAGGCCCATCCAGTCTGCCCATTTCTTTTTTTACCTTATGAATGTGCCATAGGCCTTTACTCTGTCAATGGCCTATCTATTCATACTCATCTGTATTGCTCCCTTATGTCTATTCCATGCCTGTTTGAAGCCCAGCACTGTATTCATAGCCACCACTTCCTGAGGTAGGCTGTTCTAAGCATCCACCAACCATTCTGTGAAAAAAGAACTTCCTCACATTACCCCTTAACCAGCCTCCCTCTAATCTCATGCTGTGTCCTCTTGTCCTGCTATTTTTCTTATACTGAAACATATTAAACTCTTTCACCTTGTTAATGCCCTTAAGGTGTTTGAGTGTTTGTCATATTACCTCTCTCTCCCTCCTTTGCTCTAGGGTATACATATTGTGCTCAGTTAATCTGTCCTCATATGTTTTCTGATGCAGTCCCTGCACCATTTTGGTTGCCCTTCTCTGGACTGCCTCAATTTGGTTAATGTCCCTGTGAAGGTGTGGCCTTCAGTACTCCAGATGGGGCCTAACCAGTATCTTGTAAAGAGGGATCATTACCTCCCTCTTCCAACTTGTGACACCCCTACTAATACACCCCAACATCCTCCTAGCCTTACCGACTACTTTAGTGGTCTGCTTGGATGATTTCAGGTCATCGGTGATGATGATGATGCCCAAGTCTCTTTCTTCCCTTGTGACTGCCAGCAACTCCACTCCCAGCCTATAGATGGTTTCAGAGTTTCTCTTCCCTATGTGCATGATCTTGCACTTCTTTGCATTAAACCCCAGTTGCCACTCTTCCGACCATTTTGCTAGTTTATCCAGATCTCTTCTCATTCTGCCCACCCCATCTGGATCATCTACTCTGTTGCAGATCTTGGTGTCATCTGCAAACAGAGAAGCCTTACCCTCTAGTCCATCTGCAAGGTCACTAATGAAGATGTTGAAGAGGACTGCCCCCAGGACTGATCCCTGAGGTACCCCACTTGTGACTTGCATCTCTTCTGATTGTATACCATTTACCATCACTCTCTGTTTTCTGCCCATCAACCAGTTTGCCACCCAGTTGACCAACATCTGACCCACCCTGAGCCTACCCAGCTTATTGATCAATCTTCTGTGTGGAACAGTAGCGAAAGCTTTGCGGAAGTCAATGTAGGCAACATCAACTGCTCCCCCTTGGTCCACCACTCTGGTTACCCAGTCAAAGAAATCTATGAGATTAGTTTGACAGGACCTTCCTTTTGTAAACCCATGCTGTCTTGGATCCTGTGCTCCTATGGATTCCAGGTGTTGCACTATCTTTTCCTTAAGGAGTGTCTCCATAGTCTTGCCCACTACTGAGGTAAGACTGACCGGTCTGTAGTTCCTGCCTCCCCTGCTACCACTGTTGTGGGCGTGATCATGAGTCCTTCTCCAGTCTTCTGGGACCTCTCCTGTCTTGAGAGACTCACTAAACAGTTCTGCTAATGGCTCTGCTAGTTCCACCCTTAGCTCCTTTAGTACCCTGGGATGTATGCCATAAGGTCCCATTGCCTTGTCCACCCTGAGCTTATCGAGCTTTTGTGGGATCCTTTCTTTTGTGAAGGGACTAGTGCACCCCCCCCCCAATGTCCATGGTGCTGAGCTGTGGGCCCTGCTCTACCTTCTCTTCAGTAACTACTGAGCAGAAGTATCTATTTAGGATAGATGCTTTCACATGGTCCTCCTCACATGGCCCCGTATCCCCTTTGATCTTAGCAATACCCCCTCTGGACTTTCTCCTTTCACTAATGTATCTGTAGAAAGTCTTGTCACCTTCTTTTACTGTTCGTGCTAGTGTTTCTTCGGTGTGGGCCTTTGCCTGCCTTACTGTGCTGTGTTCCCTTCTATTTCCCGAAGGCCAGCCTTTTGGCTCTGACCTTTTCTGCTACTGTGTTTGAGAACCAAAATGGTTTCCTTCTTCTTTTGCACTTCCTTTTCTCACTAACACAATGGGATGTTGCTTCAAGTATTGCATCTTTAATGCTTGCCCACTTTGCCTGTACCCCCTCACCTGCATTTCTTTTTGCCAGGGTTAGCTTAACTTTGTTGGCCATTTTATCAAAGTCAGCCCCTCTGAAGTCCCATATTTTTGACTTGGAATGGGATGATTTTGTTCTAGTGACCAAATTGAACCATAGCATGTGATGGTCAGTGGCACCCAGGTGACCTTCTACGTGGAAATCTGTGATCCTTTCCCTGTTGGTCAGTACTAGAGCCAGGATAGACCTGTCTCTTGTGGGTTGCTGCACCAGTTGTTTGAGGCCCTCCCCCTGCAGGGAATCCACCATGTGTCTAGTTCTGGCAGATGTCCCTGCTGGTATTGACCAGTCTGTATCTGGCATGTTGAAGTCTCCCATTATCAGAACCTCCCCCTTAGCTGTCATGTTTTGTATATCTTCCAACAGTAATCTGTCTTTGTCCTCCCCCTGGTCTGAAGGCCTGTGCACAACCCCAGTCCGTATGGCTGTCCCATTTCCTGTTTCCAGGGTGACCCACAGTTCTTCTGGCTCCTTATGTGTATTCTGAATTTCTGTAGCTTTGATATATTCATTGACATAAAGGACCACTCCACCCCCCGGTTTTGTACCTCGGTCTCTTCTGAACAGTACATAGCCAGGTACTGAAGTCTCCCAAGTGTGGTTACTTGTAAACCAGGACTCGCTAATGGCTACTGTGTCCAGTTTAGCCTTTGTCATTATTGCCTGCAGGTCTGGGATCTTACATAGAAGCATAGAATTTGACGGCAGATAAGGACCGCTTGGCCCACCCAGTCTGCCCATTTCCCTACTTAATGGATAAGCTGCAGATCCTAGTTAACCAGCAGTCTACTTCTTCCTACCCCCACCCCCTTGAATTGCCTTATGACTGTCCCATGCATGCTTGAATTCCACCACTGTTTTTGACTCCACAACCTCCTCCGGAAGGCCGTTCCATGCATCTTCCAACAATCTTGTTTCTCAGACTGCAAGCATTTGTGTACATGATTTTCCATTGGCCAGATTTCGGTGTGTTAGTATTTGGGTGAGATCTGGCATTTCCCCTGTGCATCATATGGGGAGCCGGACCTTTTTCCTTACCTGGTGATGCAAATGAACTACAAACATGCTGAACTCCTGTTTGACCACTAGCTGAGAGGGGAAGGGTGTTCTTCCCCTTCGATGTATGGGGTGCTGCACCCTTCTCCCCATTTGCTAGTTTAAATATTCTGCAAAGACGTCAGACTTCTGCCCCAATGCACTGACTCCCTCCTTAGTCAGATGCAGTCCATCAAATTTAAAGAACTTTCGTTCCCAAAACTGTTGCCAGTTGTCCATGTTATAAATTCTTACAGGGCCCAAAACTGATCTTCCCTTATTTCAAACATCAACATATATTTCTAGAGATTAGAACAGTGACTTGTGCCTAAGTTGGCCATTATATAGAGAATAATTCCTGTGCAGGTGTGTGTTATGAGGATTTTTCACCCACTCGAGGTGTATGATAATCCAAAAAGATTATTACACACCAAGGGTGTGTGAAAAATCCTCATAAAACAAAGTTTGTACAGGCATTATTTATTTATTTATTTTTTAAATTGTACTTTATCCACCCCTCATCCTGCTGGTTCCGACCCTTCAGGGCCCCACAAGGAGTCATCCTCCTGCCTCCTGCTCTACTCGTACTCACCTCCTGATCCCATGTAGCTGCGGCTTACTCCCAGAGCAGGGACAAAGTGGGGGACCAACACCCGTAGCCCTTTATTGCGTCAGTCTTGGCTGTGGTTGAGTGGGTGGGGCACATTGGAGGCACGCTCCTGGAAGCCCATCTTCCCGGAGCCGGCAGGCAGTTTCCTTTTCTCCCTCCCTTACAGTGTGCAACTGCCTGACGTCATGGTGCAAGGCGCCGATGTCCACACTGTGCAGCGGCCGCCCATCACCTACAATTGGGGCTTGCAGTACTTCAAGCCTCTGCTCGGAGTCAGGCAAGTGCGCAGGCATTGGCCTCTTTCCTCCCCAGAGAAGGCAAGCTGTCATGGGACGCTCAAGCCTATCTCCCCCCGGCCAACCCACCAGCGACCCGAGTCTACTCCCGAACCCGGGTCGCTGGCGTGGTGCAAGGTGTGGTGTCCAGCACCTCAACCCTCAGCGCCACGGGGCCAGCACAGGCATTACTTTTTTATAACTGGTGCAAGGCTTTAGAGAGAAAAACTGTAAATTGTGTTTGTGCAAGTGAGCATGTCTATCAGCGACTGCTGTACTCACACAAATACCATCCTCTCCGGAATGGATCAGGGCCTCATCACATCTGCCATCTTTGTCGACCTGGCCAAGGCTTTCCGCACTGTCTCCCATCTCCTCCTTCTGGGCAAACTCTCAGCCACAGGGCTGTCAGCCACTGCCATCAACTGGTTCAGATCTTATCTTGTGGGTAGGTCATAATCAGTCAGAATCAGTGACTCACTTTCTCTGCTCTTCCCCATCAACACTGAGGTCCCACAAGTCTCAGTCCTTGGACTGATTCTGTTCTCCATTTTCCTTAATGATCTCACCTCGGTCTGCTCATCTGCATCCATTCATATGTATGTGGATGACACCATCCTGTTCACATTCGGCCCCTTCGCTCCCATGGTGGCGTCCAGTCTCAGAAGGACTTCAGTTATGTCCAGCACTGGCTTTTCTCCAGCTGTTTATAAATGCCAAGAAGACTGTCTCCATGACCTTTGGCACAAGGCAGAGACTCACCAGGCTCCCCCCTCTCCCCTCTTTCCACACCCTAGATGAGACCATTTTGGAAGACACTCCCTCATTCAGGTACCTCCAGGTTTGGCTCGACAGTCACCTTGACTTCTCTGGTTATGTGGATGCTATTCACAAAAAACTGCCCCCCAAATTGGGTGCCTTGTACAGGAATCGTGACTGCATCCCTCTGTCAGCTAGCCGAGAAATTCTTCTGAGTTTGATCCTTCCAACATTTGACTACGGTGATGTGGTCTGTAGTGCCTTCCCAAAACCACCCTAGCTAGATTGGACACCCTCTTCCACACTTTCTGTCTCTTTACTGTCGACTGTCCTCCCCTTACTCACCACTGCTCCTTATATCAATCTCTCCCACTCCCTTCCTTCAGTGATCATCGCCTGGCTCATTGTGCCAGCTTCCTTGGCAAAGTCTGGTTTGGAGCACTCCCCTCTTACCTCTCGTTCTCCCTCTCTCACCCTGGCCATTCCCTCCAGGACCTCATCTGCCAGTCAGACATCCTTCTCCCATCACTTCCCCAAGCTCTGGAACTTGCTTCCCTCCTCCATATGTAATGCCCTCTCTCTTCACACCCTCTCCTCCCTTCTATGAACCTTCTCCGCCCCCACCTGCAACTGCTCCTAACACCCTTTGCCTTCCCATATTGTTACTCTCCTACTCATTATCCCCTTGTGCTCAACCTCTGTGGTTTCATTCCTGTCCACGCATTCACCGGGGAGTCTAACTATACCTATTCTGTGTACACTTGTAATTCTGAAATGGCTATTAGCCACTCGATATGCACTCCTGATGTCGCTGTATCCACTGCTTTGTATTTGTTATGCATTGTTATCACTGTATCTTCTGCTTTGTATTTTTTGCATTGTTATTATCATTGTAGCCTCTGTTGTTGTATTTTCCCCCTTTTCCCTTCCCCAGGATGCATCTGGAAACGAGCAATTTTTGCTCAGTATCCTGGTGCAACTTTTCAATAAACAAGTAAAACAGCAAGAGGAAGGAGGTGCTGTTAGAACTATACTACTCTACTGGACTGAAGAACTAGAACATCAATTTAAGGTAAAAACAACCAAAAAAAGTGTGTCTGAGTTGGGTGAAGGAATTGTTATCTATGCAGGTAGCTAGGTGAAGAAACAAACTGTTAATTGGGGGGAGTGGCTTAGAGAAAAGGAAGCTAAGTGTTTGCATTTAAAAACTGACCTAGATAGCTTGTGGCAGAGAACAGCAAGAGGAAGGAAGTGCGCGGTTAGAACTATACTACTCTACTGGGCTAAAGAACTAGAACTCTATTACTAGGAACTTCAATTTAAGGTAAAAATGAACAAAAAAGTGTGCTTGTCTGAGTTGGATAAAGGAATTGTTATCTGTGCAGTTAGCTAGGTGAAGAAACAAACTGTTAATTGGGGGAGTGGCTTAGAGAGAGAAGAAAGATAGGTGTTTGCATTTAAAAACTCGCCTAGGTAGCTTGTGGCAGAGAACAGCAAGAGGACGGAGGTGCTGTTAGAACTATACTATTCTACTGGGACTATATTGTCCCCCCCCCCACTCTTAGCCGGTTCTACTTTTGTAGACACAGGATTGACTAACAACAGGAACTTCCTATTTGGGAGCAGGAAGGGAGTGATCACAGAGGCACAAAAGAATCACCATCCTAGAAGGAAAAGAGTAGCTCTCCATCACCCTCTAGCTGCTGGACATCTGACTCTGAGCAAGTAAGACTAATGAGGAATATAGGAACTTACTGTCCCAGAACAGGACGATCAGGAGCTTTAAGGGCACGGAGGCAGTAGGAAAGTAGGGGAATATATATATAATATATATATATTATATAAAATAAACAGAGAGAGGAAAGAGTTAAGTATACAAAACAACAGTTAAGGGACCACAAAAAAAGACATGATGGGAATGGTACAGTGCAGTGGCTGTGGAGCAGCAGTCTTCCGGGAGATATTCTGGAGGATGTGGTGTTGTCTTATCTGCAGGCACCTCTCTGGGCGGAGGGAGGAGGTTGCTTATCTCCAGGCTGAGTTGGCCAGGTTTCGGGGGACCTCCTTTCCCACCCAGGGACTACCAGGGCCACTGCCACTGCCTCAAAGGTTGCCAAGAAACAGGAGCGGTTGGACCACAGTGGGCTCAGGGAAGGTGAAGGTGGTGGAACAGAGGCACATCCCTCCAGTTGTACCTCTCCACAATTCATATGCCATTCTGGCAGAGTATGGTTCCTCTAAAGAGGCACCCACAGTGGAGACCAAGGAGGATGCTGGGAATCTCCACAAAGGAGACCCATAGGAGGGTGGCATGGGACCCCACAGGAGAAGGAACCAACTCTTGGTGGGGACTCCATTATTAGGAGGGTAGAACTGGGGGAGGGAGGGGAGAGGGAGGTAAGGTGCCTGCCTGGCGCCATGGCTTGGAGGGACAGGGAGTGAATCCTCAGGATTGTGGGAGAAGCTGCATGGGGCAGGGAGCTGGATGTCATTGTCCACCTAGGAACAAATGACCTGGCTGGGAAAGGGATCAGAGAAGTACAGGAGGAGTTTGTGGAGTTGGGGAGGGGCCTTAGACAAGTAGCATGCACGGTAACCTTCTCAGAGGCGCTGCCTGTCTATGGTATGGGTGTGGCTAGGGTAACCACACCATGGGATTCAATCAGTGGTTGAAAAACTGGTGCAGAGCTCAGGGTTTCAGCTTCATTGGGGACTGGGGCTCCACCTGGAGGGATACAGGCCTATACTGGCGCGATAGTCTGCATCTGTCCAGGAGGAGAACCAGGATCCTAGGTAATAGGTTTAAATGCTTCACTGGCAAGCATTTAAACTAGCCAAGGGGGAGGCAGTGAAAAGGTGAAGGGAAATCCTAGCCCCCCCCAAACAAAATCAGGGTAGTTAGTGAGGTGAACACCAGGATATAGCAGTCAATAGGGAGAAGGCAGGGGTAAATGGAGAAAAAGACAAAAGCAGTAAGGACAGGGATAGGGCAAAAAGGAATAAGGCCATCAAAAAATGGAATGCAATGAGTACCAATGCCCGTAGTCTAGGTATCAGGCTCCCTGAACTGGTGGCGTTGATGGAAGAGAGATGCTTGGTTATCATGGCAGTCACAGAAACATGGTACACAGAGAGCCATGACTGGGATGTCAACATACCAGGGTACACAATCTACAGGAGGGACAGGGAGGGTAGAAGAGGAGGAGGAGCTCTCTATGTAAGGGAAGGGATCAAAGCAACAGAACTAAAGGGTAAACAGGGAGGAGAGGAGGCACTGTGGGTCACACTGGAGACGGGAAATGGCTCCACAATCTGCACAGGGGTTGTATACAGACCCCCATCTCAGGGGGAGAAAATGGACAAAGAAATGATAGGTGGCATCCTTAGGATGGCAGAGGAAGGAGAGATATTACTGTTGGGGGACTGGAATATGCCAGATGTTAACTGGAGCACCTTTGCTGCAGCCACATCCAAGAGCAGGGCCATTCTCTATGCCTTACGTGGGCATGCCTCAGACAGCTAGTTTTGGAACCCACTTGGGAGGGAGCAATCTTAGACCTGGTATTCTCAAATGGGGACAGAGAGAGGATCTCTGATCTAGAAGTGGGTTGCCATCTGGGAACAAGTGACCACCAAACAGTGTGGTTCATGATAAACTTAGCTGTAGAGTCAAGCCATACAAAAGTGAAGGTACTGGACTTCAGGAGGGCTGATTTTGTCAAAATGGGAGAATGCCTCAGAAAAGCACTAGCAAACAGGCAAGAAGGTGGGGTGGAGCAGCAATGGGGAAACATCAGAACTGCCATCACAGAGGCAACAAGTCTTTGTGTGAAGCAAATAAACAAATCAAAATGAAAGAAAAAACCACTATGGTTCTCAAAAGAAGTGGCAGGGAAGGTTAGGGAGAAAAAGATAGCATTCAGGAAGTAAAAGGAAACACAGAAGGAGCAGGACAGAGAATTATACCAGTTAAAGCAGAAGGGAGCGGGGAAGGCAGTCAAAATAACAAAGGCCCAAACTGAGGATAAGATAGCCATCTCAGTTAAGAAGGAGGATAAAACCTTTTATAGGTACATTACTAAGGCAGGGATACTGAGGCTGAGTAAAGAGGAGGGTGGTTGGGCAGAGAGGGATAGTGAAAAAGCATGGATACTGAACGAATACTTCTGCTCAGTATTGACAAAGGAAGAAGAGGGGGAGGTACCTAATCCAGTCAATAGAAGCACTCTGGATAGGGGGGTTGATATCAGTCATTTCGCAGAAGAAAGGGCTCTGAAAGAACTCCTAAAACTGAAGGTGGATAAAGCAGTGGGGCCTGATGCGATTCACCCCAGAATTCTAAAAGGATGAAGGGGAGGACTAGTAACATCACTGACTACCATTTTTAACAAATCATGGGAGGATGGTATGGTACCCAAAGACTGGAGGAGGGCAGATGTGATTCCCCTTAACAAAAGTGGGAGCAAGTCAGAAGCAGGAAGCTACAGACCTGTCAGTTTGATCTCAGTAGTAGGGAAAATGATGGAATCACTTCTGCAGGAAGGAATTGTTGAGTACCTAGAGGCCAGTGGGGCATAGGACCCGAGACAGCGTGGATTCACAGCAGGAAGGTCATGTCAGATGAATCTAATCAATTTCTTTGGGTGATCAAAGTAGTAGACCGGGGAGGGGCTGTGAACATGGCCTACCTAGACTTTAGCAAGGCATTGGACACAATCCCACATAAAAGATTAATAAACAAATTAGCCAACCTGGGAGTGGGTCCCAGGGTGGTAGCCTGGGTAAAACATTGGCTGCATAACAAGACACAGGGGGTAATAGTAAATGGAGTCCACAGTGAAGAAAGGGGAGTTACTAGTGAGGTACTGCAGGGTTCAGTACTGGGGCTGGTCCTTTTTAATGTCTTTATAAGTGACATTGCAGAGGGACTAGAAGGACAAGTATGTCTCTTTGCAGATAACACAAAGATCTGCAACAGGGTTGATACACAAGGTGGGGTAGAAAGGATGAGAAGGGACTTGGCAAGGATGGAGGAATGGTCAAATGTATGGCAGCTTAGATTCAGTGCAAAGTAATGCACCTGGGAAACAAAAACCCAGGGGAAGAGTACACATTGAGGGGTGAGATACTGACAACAACAAAAATGGAAAGGGACTTGTGGGTAGTTATATCAGATGACCTAAAGGTGGGCAAGTGTAACCCCTAGGTGGCACTATCCCGAGGGCTACTACCCCTGCCTGCATGACTAGTTGCAGGTTAAGGAGCCTGGGTACTGAAAACGGGTGCCTCCATCCGGAGGACAGGGTTGGTGGTAACGTAGCTGACTTGGGTACAGCCCTCCGGGACACTGTGACCCACCTCATTCTCCTCTAGTGGCCTAAACAGTGAACAGAATACACAAGTACAGTAGCCTCCAAACAACAGCTATAGCTCCACTTTGATTGCACTTACCACCAAGGCTGGTCCCACCTGTTTGGCCCTGGAGACCCCCTGTAAAGTAAGGTTAAACACAACAAACAGTAGTACCACAGTGCTATTTGTACAGAAGTGCACCACAGGCAGGTTAAGTGCAAAAAGATTCAGATCTGATGTATTCAGGGGGAAATGAACAACGAAGGGGCATAATCAGGCTGATTGGTTTAGATACTGATTCAATCAGGCTACAAGGCATGCACTTTAGAGTCCTTCAACACAGTCACACACACTCTGCGTACCCAGTTGGTGAGGTAGGCTAGCCTGAAGCATTGCCCAGGGTAGGCTGATGTTGCAGCTGGTTGGGGCCCTATAGGTGGAAAGAAATAGTCATGCACAGTAAGCCACAATTTGTAATCCGGAGCTAGATGGCTCAGTTCATGATAATCAAGCAAAACAATTAAATCAGATGACACACTTTTGATTGAGCTGTTGTTGCAGGAAGCTACCCTGGTGTTTATGCTACCTAGTACAGGACACAAGAGTGACGAAATGGAGACTTCAGGATGACTTGCTGGTTTGCCAGGAGAAGCAGGGCTCACACGAATCACCGAGGTGTTGTTCCTGTTTGAGGTATTGAGCAGGGGACTGATCCCCAGGCTGGTCTCTTGTCGATGGCTTTCTCTGCGGCGTGTGTAGCTGGCTGGGCCAAGGTGGCAGGGCCCAGGCCAGGTGGAGATGTGCAGATTCAGTCTGGTAGGTGCTGGATGCAGCTTCCAGTGAGCGTGACAAAATTAGGCAGTGGGGAACCAAATCGCGACCCACTAACACCATTCAGCATACTTTTAGTAAAGCAAGGTAAATATCACAGTTCAGATGATAGTCCGGTTGCAATTTCAGCTTTCCTGAGCAAAACCGTGACCTCTGTGGTGATTGCAGACATCCTGACTGACCGATCGCATACAGCAAATCTTCGGTCTTCTTCAGGCAGTGGTACAGTCACAATCCGGTGGCTTTTGTCTGAGTTCGGATATAGTCCAGTTATTTAGGCACTCTCTAAGGATCCCTTTCGAGGGACAGCAGGCAGTCAGGCCAAACTCAGCCTTTCCACCAGTTTCCCGCGTGACTACGCAGGAGTAGCTGCTTGAATGTCTCGAGTTGTTCACTCTTTCAACTCCAATCTCAGACTGACTCTCTGCTGCAGGCAGCTTGGGACTTTCTCTGAGATCCAAAAAGTTTGATTCGTTGATTCATCTGTCTGTCAAAGCAAGGGCTCCCCCTCCAGGTCCATTCAGGTGCCAAAGTGGAAAAACTGCAATTCCTATAGAAATTCACTCCCACAAGACCCTTGGGGACAGACTCCATTTTAGGGTCCACAGAGGTACTGATTGGTCCAAACTAGGCAGTCCAGAACCAAGATGGTGGTGATTTACAGAAATGTCCATGCAGCAAAGATGGCAGGTTAGACAAACTTTGATATCATTATTAGAATAGATAATCTGCAAATAAGTACAGCTTCTAACAGAGCTCCCTCTGTGCAATTAGCGATGGCAGAATGGAGCAGTTATCTGGCAGCCTAGGCAGGTCTCAAGCATAGAAACACTCAGCCCCCACCCAGATTAATTATACACTGCAATATAGGCAGCTCTTAAAGAGACAGACCACAGAGGTTATAAAGGCACTCTCATGCAAATGCTTTTAAACGGCTAAGACACAGGACACCAGCCTGGCAGTGGACATTTAGGCACACCCAAGAAAGACTTTCAGGAACCTCTATTTATAGGGGGGTTGCACCGTTCCCTGCCTGGAAACACTTGGCTTCTGTGTCAAGTCTATACCACAAGAATATTGAAAAGGCAATATACCATACAAGATATACGTAACATTCGTATACTATGCAAGTAATATCTGATGCATCAGTAAATGCAAACTTATCACATTACTATGCATTTTCACTACACTTCACAATACTATATAATGACAATAGTTATGCATGTTTCATACACGTGATACTGATTACACTATGATTAACATACTATCAACATTATACATTGATTCAAGTTATAACTTCTTGCATATTGAACAGTGTAATAGGGGGCCCTTCCCCATCAGCTAACTTGGGGCTAAGTAGGACAGGGGCACCATGTTCTGAGGGAAGAACAATTAACCTAGAGTTGGCAGACAGTCTCAGTTTGGGTAGTGAGCTCTGAGAAACATAGACACCTTTGTGAACCACATTGAGAGGCAAATCCACTGGCCTCCCAGGGGAGTCATAACTAAGGCGTAGCACTGGCTTGACATCTCATCCAGACTTTCTGGGGGGTACAGACACAGGCTCTGGGCAGTCAACACTGCGACTGGATTCTTCTGTCATGAGCGGTGCCGCTGCACTGGTTGAAATGTCCAGATTGGGAACATTGTCAGCTCCTTGCTCTGTAGATTCTGTGTTCTCAACACTTTGCTCATCATTATCTTCGGAAGAGGGCCCAGGTTGCTCATCTTGAGGGAACTCTTGAATCATTGAACTTTGTGGCACAAGTGGAGTGCTATCAACACTGTTGTATTGTTCTGCAGGTTCTGGTATGTCAACAGGGAGATTTACTACATCGGATTCTTCCTCAGATAACTCGGACAGTTCCACTAGATGCAAGGAATCTGGTACTTCAGACATAATACTCTGCACTTCACTTTCCGGGGGCATTGGTACCAAGGAAGAAGCTGGGGGTTTACACAGTCCTGAAGGCCCAGCTTCGTCCCCATAATTATGCATAGGGTTTCCTTGGAACAATTGATTCAGTTCAGAAGAAAGATGATAAGCATTGTCACACTCACCTTTATCAGAGTTAGACTGACAGTCACTATTGTTCTGAGCCTGCCGGAGGGAAGGCCTTGGGTCTGGAATAGCAGGGGCAGGTTGACTCCGTTTCTTCTTAGTAGCAGCATGAGTCACCGGCCCTGGTGAGGCATCACTTGTCGGTTCAGCATCAATAATCACTTGACCGATGGGCAGTAGGTGGTTCCTGTGCATGGGCTTTACAGCATTAGTGTCATTTTCAGGGCTCACTGTGTACACTGGCACGTCATCCAATTTGCCAACTACCATGTGAGGAAAATGATGCCACCTATCAGCAATTTTGTGCTTGCCATGCAATTCCAAGTTACGCAATAGGACTCTTATCTCTGAGCAACAACTCCTGGGCCTTTACTCAACAATCATATCTCTCCTTGTTAGCAAGGTTTTGTTTGGCAGCCATTGTTTGAGCCAGTTGGTATGCTTGGTTCAACTGACCTTTCAGTCTCTGTACATTTTGTAAATAGTTCTCAGCTTGGACCCCATCTGGGGAGACCCCAAAACAAACATCTACAGGCAACCGGGCTTCTCTCCCGAACATGAGACGATAGGGAGAGAATTCGGTAGTATCACTTTTGGTGCAGTTGTAAGCATGTGCCAAGGTGCTACTCTTCTGACTCTACTTAGACTTATCTTTGGAATGGAGAGTGCCCAACATGTCCAGAAGGCTTCTGTCAAAGCATTCTGGCTGGGGATCCCCCTGAGGGTGATAGAGAGTGGTTCTGGACTTTCGCACCCCCCACAGGGAGAGCATTTCTTTGATTAGTCTACTTTCAAAGTCTCTTCCTTAGTCGGAATGGATACGTTGGGGTGCACCATAGTGGACAAAGAACTTTTCTACTAGCACCTTGGCCACCATAGAAGCCTTTTGATCCTTGGTCAGAAAAGCTTGTGCGTCTCAGGTAAAGTGATTGGATACCACCAGTATATTGCCAATGTTTTTTGATCGGGCTCCAGACACAGGAAGTCTATGGAAACCAGCTCCATGGGGGCACTGGTAGCAATGTTGACACGTCGGGCAGCTTTCTGGGGCAGAGCTTTCCATTGAAGGCAGCGACTGCAAGTTTTGACATGATGCTTGACATCTACCCCATTTTCGGCCAATAGAGTCTAGACCGCACTAAGTCAAGGGTCCAGTCAATACCGAGGTGTCCCATGTGGTCGTGTAGGGACCTCAGCACCAGCTGCTTGAAGGCTGTGGGTAGTACCAATTGCCGTTTGTCTTACTGACCCTGCTGATCCACTGTCTCTCGATAGAGTAACTGGTTTTGCAGCTTCAGTTGGGGGCCTTCCTTAAACAGTAATGCAGTTTGTAGATCAGTGGAACGTAACTTGGACACATCTTTCCTGGCCCAGAGAGTATCAACTGCAGGCTGAATCATGGGGTCTTGGGATTGAGCTCACTGAACGCTGTCATTATCAAACTGGGGCAAAGCACTGATATCTAATGCAGAAAAAAATGGCAATAGGCTGCAGGTATGCATGTATCGGGGGGACTCCAGACAGTCCACTGTGTCAGCAGATAGTTGCTCATCTTTGTCAAATTTTTGCCACAGTTCTTTAATAGAAAGTTCAGACAGCCTCACCCAGTTGTCTTTTGAACTTGGCCGCTGTGAAAGGGCATCATCATCAATATGGTTCTGTCCAAGCCGGTATTCAGTCGCATAATCATAAATTGACAGGGCAGAAAGACACCGGTGTCCGGTGGCGTCCAACTTGGCTGAAGTCTGTATATACGGTAGAAGGTTGTTATCAGTCTTTACTAATATCTTGGCCCCATAGAGGTACTCATGAAACTGATCAGCTATGGCCCACTTTAGAGCGAGGAACTCCAACTTGTGCACAGGATAATTCCGCTCGGAGGGTGTCAAGCTGCAGCTGGCGAAGGCCACAGGTCTGTACTCCAACTTGTGCACAGGATAATTCCGCTCGGAGGGTGTCAAGCTGCAGCTGGCGAAGGCCACAGGTCTGTCCATCTTCATATTCTTGATGCAGTACATCCCCAAGCCCCTGCAGACTGGCATCCGTGTGCAGGATGTATGGTTTGGTGGAATCAGCATATGCAAGGACTGGGGTGTGGGTAAGCTGATAGATGACTTTTGAAGAATGCCGCCTCACACTCGGGGTTCCAACGGGTTCCAAAAGGTTCTCCTGTTTGAAAATAGACCTTGTCTTCTTCTTTGAGGGACCCGTTCTTGTATCTGCGGTTGGTAGGAGGATAGCCTTAGGTAAGATTTAGGAGTGGCCGGATTACCTTCTAATGGTCCTTAATGAATTGGCGATAGTAGCCGCAAAACCCCAGAAAATGCTGCAGCTCTTTTAGGTTTGTAGGCTGGGGCCAGGTGGTCAGAGACTCCATCTTGCAGGGGTCCATCTGTATCCCCTCAGCTGACACTATCTGTCCCACATATTTCACAGACGTTTGAAAAAACTGGCACTTGTCTGTGGATAACTTGAGACCAAATTCTTCCAAACAATTGAGGACTTTGAACAGTTTGGTCTCATGTTTTCTTTCAAACTTAGATTGTGGGCTTTTAGTGACACTATACTTTCTTTGTTGTCTTTACTTATAATTGTTTTTGGGCTGTTGAAAATTTAAAACATAGTGGTGGTGTAGTTCTGTGCTGTCTTTAATTGCTGCAAATTTTATCTTGGCTTGTCTGACTGCCCTGTAGTTGGGTGAAGGGTGTTAATTGTCTGACCTCTGACCTCAGCTATGCGATAACTGGAGGTGGGGCTTAGTCAGAGTTGAAGTAGCAAGTAGAGTTTATTTTCTCAGAAGAAGCCAGAAGGGAAAGGAAGGAAACATATTCAATTCAGTGCTTTAGAGTAACTGGTAATTGCTATTTTTCTTTTAAACTTAGATTGTGGGCTTTTAGTGACACTATACTTTCTTTGTTGTCTTTACTTATAATTGTTTTTGGGCTGTTGAAAATTTAAAACATAGCGGTGGTGTAATTCTGTGCTGTCTTTAATTGCTGCAAATTTTATCTTGGCTTGTCTGACTGCCCTGTAGCTGGGTGAAGGGTGTTAATTGTCTGGCCTCTGACCTCAGCTTCGTGATAACTGGAGGTGGGGCTTAGTCAGAGTTGAAGTAGCAAGTAGAGTTTATTTTGTCAGAAGAAGCCAGAAGGGGAAGGAAGGAAACATATTCAATTCAGTGCTTTAGAGTAACTGGTAATTGCTATTTTTCTTTTAAACTTAGATTGTGGGCTTTTAGTGACACTATACTTTCTTTGTTGCCTTTACTTATAATTGTTTTTGGGCTGTTGAAAATTTAAAACATAGCGGTGGTGTAATTCTGTGCTGTCTTTAATTGCTGCAAATTTTATCTTGGCTTGTCTGACTGCCCTGTAGTTGGGTGAAGGGTGTTAATTGTCTGGCCTCTGACCTCAGCTACGTGATAACTGGAGGTGGGGCTTAGTCAGAGTTGAAGTAGCAAGTAGACTTTATTTTCTCAGAAGAAGCCAGAAGGGGAATTAAGGAAACATATTCAATTCAGTGCTTTAGAGTAACTGGTAATTGCTATTTTTCTTTTAAACTTAGATTGTGGGCTTTTAGTGACACTATACTTTCTTGGTTGTCTTTACTTATAATTGTTTTTGGGCTGTTGAAAATTTAAATCATAGCAGTGGTGTAATTCTGTGCTGTCTTTAATTGCTGCATATTTTATCTTGGCTTGTCTGACTGCCCTGTAGTTGGGTGAAGGGTGTTAATTGTCTGGCCTCTGACCTCAGCTACGTGATAACTGGAGGTGGGGCTTAGTCAGAGTTGAAGTAGCAAGTAGAGTTTATTTTGCCAGAAGGGGAAGGAAGGAAACATATTCAATTCAGTGCTTTAGAGTAACTGGTAATTGCTATTTTTCCTTTAAACTTAGATTGTGGGCTTTTAGTGACACTATACTTTCTTTGTTGTCTTTACTTATAATTGTTTTTGGGCTGTTGAAAATTTAAAACATAGTGGTGGTGTAATTCTGTGCTGTCTTTAATTGCTGCAAATTTTATCTTGGCTTGTCTGACTGCCCTGTAGTTGGGTGAAGGGTGTTAATTGTCTGGCCTCTGACCTCAGCTACGTGATAACTGGAGGTGGGGCTTAGTTAGAGTTGAAGTAGCAAGTAGAGTTTATTTTGTCAGAAGAAGCCAGAAGGGGAAGGAAGGAAACATATTCAATTCAGTGCTTTAGAGTAACTGGTAATTGCTATTTTTCTTTTAAACTTAGATTGTGGGCTTTTAGTGACACTATACTTTCTTTGTTGTCTTTACTTATAATTGTTTTTGGGCTGTTGAAAATTTAAAACATAGCGGTGGTGTAATTCTGTGCTGTCTTTAATTGCTGCAAATTTTATCTTGGCTTGTCTGACTGCCCTGTAGTTGGGTGAAGGGTGTTAATTGTCTGGCCTCTGACCTCAGCTACGTGATAACTGGAGGTGGGGCTTAGTCAGAGTTGAAGTAGCAAGTAGAGTTTATTTTGTCAGAAGAAGCCAGAAGGGGAAGGAAGGAAACATATTCAATTCAGTGCTTTAGAGTAACTGGTAATTGCTATTTTTCTTTTAAACTTAGATTGTGGGCTTTTAGTGACACTATACTTTCTTTGTTGTCTTTACTTATAATTGTTTTTGGGCTGTTGAAAATTTAAAACATAGTGGTGGTCTAATTCTGTGCTGTCTTTAATTGCTACAAATTTTATCTTGGCTTGTCAGTGCTTTAGAGTAACTGGTAATTTTTGCCCCCCCCTTCCCCAACTCTTAATTATATGCCCTGTTAAATCTGATTGACAGGAGCTAAACACAGGGTATAGTAAGAGGTGTGAAGTAGGAGGGGCATAAGGGGGAAGAAGCCCACCCTCAGCACGACAAGTGTTTTGATTCATTTATTTATTTATTGGTTTCTTTTTCTTTAAAAAAAAAAAATTATCTGAAGATCAGTGGCAGGATTTTTAGGACAGTAAATTAATAAAAAGGGAATTAGGAGAGCTTCAGTAGCAGACAAGTAGTGGAATTGCTGTATAATGTGGGGAGTGGTGCAATGCAGTGGCTGTGGGGCAGCCATATTCAGGCAGACCTTCTGGACACTGAGGTGCTGCCCATCTGCATGCATCTCTCTGGACCGCGGAGGAGGTAGCCAGACTCAGAGCGGAAGTAAACTGGGTCAGAGTACCATCACCCCTATCCAGGACCACCTACCCAATGCAACTGCCCTCAAAGGATGCAGAGAACGAGGAGCACTGGATGACAGTGCCTAGGAGGGTTAGAGCGGTCAGACAGAGGCACATCCCAGATCCTATTCCACTCAAGAACTCATATGCCACACTGGCAAATGAGGACAACCAAATGGAGGTACCCAGAGAAGTGGAAGGAAAGGATGTGGAGGTTAGCCAAGGAGATGATCTCAGCGGAGAAAAAAGCAGTGGACCCCAGAGGAGGAGGAAACGAATCCTGGTGGGGGACTCCATCATAAGAGGGGTCCAGCTAGGAACACAGGAGGGGGAGGACAGGGAGATGAGGTGCCTACCAGGTGCCACGGCATGGAGGGATGGAAGGAAGATCCTGGGGATCACTGGGAAGGCAAGACGGGAGGGTGAGCTGGATGTCATTATCCACCTAGGTACTAATGACCTGGCAAATGGGGAGCCAAGGAAGTTCAGGAAGAGTTTAGGAAACTGGGAGGGGTCTCAAGCAAGTAGCTACTTCTGTCACTTTCTCAGAAGTACTACCTGTGAGAGGAAAGGGAGAGCATAGGAGTGCATGCACCAGGAACTTTAACTCATGGTTGAAGAACTGGTGCTGTGAGGAAGGGTTTGGATTCATTGGTGACTGGGGACCCACCTGGAGGGATGGAGGTTTGTTCAAGCCTGACGGCCTGCATCCATCCTGGAGGGGAATCCAAGCACTCAATGATAAGTTTAAATGCTACATCGACAAGCATTTAAACTAGCAAAGGGGGGTGGCAGGCCAGCAAGGAGGGTACCTACTTGGTCACCCCCCACAGCTAGCAGTGGAACCAGTGAACCAGAGGAGTGGCTATCTCTGCACAGCAGTGTGCAAAAGATGGAGATTAGTGCCCAAGAGGTGGATAAGCAGAAAAGGGGCAAAATTCAGCAGAAGGGCAGACAGCAAGAAGAACCAGGAATAAATGACAACCAAGGAAGGGGCTGGAGTAGAACAGTGAAACAGTCTAGGGAGGTCAAATCATGGAAAGCCATGTGTGCAAATGCCAGGAGCCTTAGCAACAAGATGGAAGATCTGGAGGCTGTCATGGTGCAGTCAGACCTGGACATTGTGGCCATCACTGAAACCTGGTGTAATAATAACCACGACTGGGAGATGGCCATACCTGGCTACAACATATTCAGAAGAGACAGAGCAGGCAGGAAGGGAGGAGGAGTGGCACTGTATGTGAAAAATGACATAAGGGCCACAGAGATCCAGGAGGAACAAAATGGGGGAGAGATACTGTGGGTTAAGCTGGAAAGGAAAATGGGGACAGCCATCCGCATAGGTGTGGTCTATAGACCAGCAGCCCAGGAGGAAGAAACAGATAGGGAGCTGATGCTAGCCATCCAAAGGATGGCAGACAAGGGTGAGGTAGTACTGGTTGGAGACTTCAATATTCCAGACGTGGACTGGAGCATCCCAGCAGCAGCATCAACTCGGAGCAGATTTATCCTGGACTCCTTCAGGGTGCCTTCCTCAAGCAACTGGTCATGGAACCAACTCGGCAGAAGGCAATACTGGACCTTCTGCTCACAAACAGGGACAGTGTGATGGGGTAACAGTGGGGAGCACCTGGAAACAGTGACCACCAGTCATTGTGGTTTGAAATCACAGAAAGAGCAGAACCAAACCACACAAAAACACGTATCCTGGATTTTAGGGGGGCAGACTTTGGGAAAATGGGGAGATACTTGAAAGAGGCATTAAGGGGAATGGGACAGGAATCAGGGGTTGAGGAACAGTGGGCAGTATTTAAAATGGGGATTACAAGAACAACAGAATTATGCATTAAGCAGGTTAGCAAGAGGAAAAGGAAGAGGAGACCATTATGGTTTTCCAAAGAGGTAGCAAAGAAAGTGAAAGCCAAAAAGATTGCATTCAGGCAATACAAAAAGACACAGGCAGAAGGGGATAGGGAGAAGTACCAGGAGAAGCAAAGGGAGGCAGGGAGGTCAGTAAGGGAAGCCAAAGCTCAGACAGAAGAGCACATTGCAAAATCAGTGGGTAGAGGGGGGACAAAACCTTTTACAGGTACATAAGTGAAAAAAGAAAGACAAAGGGAGGGATAGTGAGACTGAAGGGGGAGGATGGGGGCCACGTGGAGGATGACAACAGTAAAGCTGACATATTGAACAGGTATTTCTGCTCAGTCTTTACTGAGGAAGAGGAGGGTAATGGGTCTGAAGGGAGTACAAGGGGTGAGAATGGTGCAGAAATGGACACAAGTCCCTTTACACAAGAATGGGTCCTGAAGGAACTGGAAGTAATAAGAGTTGATAAAGCAATGGGGCCAGATGGGGTGTACCCCAGGGTCCTTAAAGAACTAAGAGAGGTGGTGGCTGAACCTCTGGCTATCCTGTTTAGTCGATCACTGGAAATGGGAGGTACCCAAAGACTGGAGGACAGCAGATGTAGTCCCCCTTATACAAAAGTGGGAACAAAGAGGAAGCAGGGAACTACAGACCAGTCAGCCTCACCTCGGTAGTGGGCAAGATCATGGAAGCACTACTGAAGGAGAGATTGGTGGAACATCTGGTTGTCAATGGACTTCAGGACCCAAGGCAGCATGATTTCACCAGGGGGAGGTCATGTCAGACCAACCTCGTTGAATTTTTTGACTGGGTGACTAGGGAGGTGGATCAGGGAGGGCAGTGGACATGGCCTATCTGGACTTCAGCAAGGCCTTTGACACTGTGCCACTTAGAAGACTATTACACAAACTGGGGAATATGGGTGTGGGCAGGACAGTAGTGTGGTGGGTAAACTGGCTGGGTGGCAGGACACAGAGGGTGGTGGTAAATGGCTGTCACTCCACAGAGGAAGAGTGACCAGTGGGGTACCACAGGGATCAGTGCTGGGACGGTCCTATTCAACATCTTCATCAGTGACATTGCGCGGGACCTAGAAGGCAGAATTTCACTGTTCGCTGATGACACAAAGCTCTGTAACAGAGTAGACACACCAGAGGGTGTAGACAGAATGAGACGCGACCTGCAGAAACTTGAAGAATGGTCAGGGTTTGGCAGTTGAAATTCAATGCAAAGAAGTGCAAGATAATCATATGGGGCACAAAACCCTGGCACAATATATCAGTTGGGGGGTGAGGATATAGCATGCACCAAGCAGGAAAGGGTTCTTGGGGTTATCTCTCTGATGACCTCAAGGTAGGGAAACAGTGTGACAAGGCAGCAGGTAAAGCAAATAGGATGCTGGGATGTATAGGCAGGGGCATCACCAGCAGGAAAAGGAGGTCATAATTCCGCTATACAAGACACTAGTGAGGCCCCACCTGAGTACAGTGTACAGTTCTGGAGACCATACCTACGTAAGGACATAGACAGGGTAGAGAAGATTCAGAGGAGGGCAACAAAGATGGTGCATGGATTGCATCACAAGTCCTATGAAGACAGGTTGAAGGAACTGAACATGTACTCCTGGAGGAGAGGAGGGAGAGGGGATATGATAGAGACATACAAGTATCTGACAGGGAGGAACAGGGTGCAGGAAAACACTATTTTAAGCGAAAAAGATGTTCCAAGACTAGAGGCATGGGATGAAGTTGGAGGGAGGACGATTCAGAGGAAACATGAGAAAGAATTTCTTCACAGAACGGGTGGTGGACAAGTGGAACACCCTGCCAGAGGAAGTGGTGGGGGCTGAAACAATCACAGGCTTTAAGAATGCATGGGATAGACATAAAGGAATTCTGGAGGTCAGGGGTTAGGGGCAACAGACTTCTAGGAAAACAAACTGAACTTACAAGCTCAAATGGGCAGACTGGGTGGGCCATAGGCCCTTATCTGCCAAAACTGTCTATGTATCTATGTTCCTCTAGCGTGCGTCCAAAAACAGTGACATCATCCAAGTACACTAAACATTCCAGCTTGGTCATGTCTCCCACTGCACATTCCATAAATCTCTGGAAGGTGGCAGGGACACCCGAAATCCCCTGTGGCATCCTCAGGAATTCATAGAACCTCAATGGACAGATGACGGTTGTTTTCTCACAGTCCTCCAGGGCCATCGGAATCTGATAATATTTGCTGCAGAGATCCAGTACTGAGAACCACTGACCCCTGTTCAGGCAGTCCAGGGCATCCTGTATGTGTGGCATGGTGTATTGATCCTGGACGGTCCGCTGGTTTAGGGTCCAATAATCCACACACATCCTCACGGATCCATTCTTTTTGCGCACAGCTATGATGGGGGATGCATAGGGACTCCTTGACTCTTGAATAATGCAGGCAGCTAGCATCTCCTGTAGGTGCCTCCGAACATCGTCTATATCAGCTGGGGCAAGGCAGTGGGGTTCTGTGTGATAAAGGCAAGTCTGAAAGACCGCCTATCACATAGAGCGAATGAACTAGAGCCCATAGTAAAACGGGCAATGGATATTGTACCGACCATCACAAATAGCGACGGTCGCTACAATACTTACCAAAACCACACAAAAATTATTTTTTTATGCAGGGGGCTGTGCCCTATGCGCCACCCCCTTGTGGGGGCATGCCCACCGCACCCCCCAAACTTAAATAATCAGCTCCAAAGGGGGTTCGGACCATGGGACAAGTTATTGGATTAAAAAAAAAAAAAAGGTTTTCTGCCTATAGCCGGACCCAAACCTGGGTCTGCTTGCATTGCAAGTGGTGGTGTATACCACTAAGCTATGCAAGCAGCTTGGTGAGAATCGACCACAAAGGATGCTATATTCTGTAATAGTGAGTATAGCGCCTTGCTATACTCGCTATACAGGATGTAGCGACCAATGGCACCACTCGCAGTCTTGTAGAGCGCTATTATTGAGTTGTTCAGAAGTGCAGCGCTCGATAATCAGCGCTCTACATGAGTGCTACCGGCAGCGGTACTGCTGTCGGAAAGGTCTGTCATCGTGCAACCGAATGTTATGCCCAGCACCATAGACGAATCCCACATCCCATTCTTTTAGCGAAAACACATGGTCTCTCTCGGCAAGTTTCCTACTGATCCAAGTCTTCCATTCAGCAGACAGTGGGGAATCACCAAAGTCAAAAAGGTCGGGATTCACCTCTTCCTTTCTGCCAAAATGCTTGTTGCTGGGTAATACTGCAGTGTCTGTGCAGTGTACTGTACTGTAGCTAGGAAACACCCCCTGTTCACTCGGATTTCTCGATCCGTCACATTTTGAATCTGGACCATCACTCGTTGTGCATAGGCAAGGGTCCAGGCAGGTAGGATACCGGGTTTAACCAACAACCCCTCTGGCAACTTCCCTTCACCGGGGGCATCCAGCATCAATATTTTATTTTTCACATCCTTCTTAAGACGATCTTCTCTATGGATGGTGTACTGAGTGTTGGGTGCTAGCACTATCCCCACTGGCTCGTCTCTGTCCACCTCGATACTCTGTCTCTGCAGGTCATAGGCTCTCTTGATCAAGGCTGGAATTCTCAGAGCCCGCTCAGTCTGTTGCCCTTGTCTTTCTTGGCACAACTGCGCTAGCCATCCAAACGTGTGCATTGGTGCCGATGAGCAGCGGACTCCATCATATAATCCGGTAGAAGGACACAGCAGAACTAGTGTCTCAACCTGCTCATCCACTCGGGCCACCGCAGTAGGGAATGACAACCAGATCCAAATATATCATAAGTATGGGTAGGACTTCTTGCTTAACCATGGAGCCATGGAATGCGCTTCCTAGGGGGCTGGTGGAGGCAGAGACAGTGGAGGGGTTCAAGAGGGGGTGGGAGAGGTACAGAGGAAGGGTTCTGGAAGCAAAATCCAATGCAGCAAGAATATCTGGAACTGGGAAGGGAGAAGCCAGAGAAGGCGAGTGGGGAAGCAAGGTCAGCTCCCAGGGTGAGGGCTGACCAATCAAGCAGACGCAAAAGACCATTAGGCCTATTTTGCTGGCATTTTAGTATGTTAGTATGTTAACCCCCACACGTGCAGGCCTTCCAGTGGTTGTAGGGGCACATCAGACAGGTGCTTTCGATACCAATCTTGAAACACTATGGTGACTTGGGATCCACTGTTAAGCACGACCCTTGCATATACACCATAGACTGTTATGATGGTCTCCAATTGATGGGCCTACCACCTCAGACCAATGAGGGGACGAGTACTGAGACATGTTCCTTATAACTGTCTTAGAAGAACAACTCTTTCTTGTGGGCCCAGTCTGAGGCCTTATGTTGTTTTGCCGAATTAATGCCAACAGCTGTGTAGTAACCTTTCTCAGATTCTCAGGCGAGCTGCAGTGAAACCGGGTATGCCCATCTTCTCCACAGTGATAACAAAAGATTTACTCCTTGGAGTCTCTAGTGGAAGGGGAGCCGTTCCCCTGCTTGAGCATGGTAGGCGAGTCTCGGATCCCTCTCTGATTCGCGACTTGCTTTCTGGGCTTCCCCAGGGGTCAGTGGCTTGCGTAGCTCAGAGCAGGTCTCCCACCAGGACTCTCAATTCTCGTACTTCTTCCAGCAGGTTACCCTCAGTCCGGGTTTCAGAGGAGATGACATGCACCTCCACCCCTCCAGGCGGGACCTCGCTCTTTGACTTGGTAGGTGCCTGACAGGGGTTAGCATCTCTTGCCGCCTCAACAGCTTGTTAATTGATTCTCAACTCTGTCAGTTCTTTAATCAGTTCCCTCATCTGTTGCAATTCAGTCTCATCACTTCTTTCAGGGGTCTGGCAGGTACGGGCAACCCCGGCATAGGGCTTCAGTCCCTCATCATCATTCTCTGCTTCACGAAGCTCTTTCATGAGGTAACAATATTCAGGAGAATTAGTCTTCCTGTCTTTGCAATTTAAGTTTCAGCATCATCATGCTAGAGTACCTGGCTGATTTTAGGATATGGTCAAACCTGACCATATTCAGTTCACTAGCAGGTACCCCTCCTTTCCTGTGGGCCCTCTGCAGAGCCCTCTCGATTTTGGTAACAAACATAGACAACTTCTCATTCTTCCATTGTTTTGCAGATTTGAATTTCCACATCAAATCATCCCCCGACTTGGTGCTACCAAAGACCCCCTCCAAAGCAGAGAGGTATTCGGCAGCAGTGACCTCTGGGCTGGTAGATCGGAGAAAACAAATGGCCTGCAGTGCAGGGCCCCTCAAGCTCTCCATGAGCCTCTCCCATTTCTCCCCCTCTGAGCACTGCCACTCCTGGACCAGGGGGGTGGCATAGTTCATCCACTTTTCCGGGTCGTCCTCCCCTACGGGCACTGCCTGAGAAGAGTCTTAAGTCTACGGTAAGAGTACAGGTGTACAAATGGTATCACTATGGAGAAAGTAACCATAGAGGAGGCCCTAGGGGTGGCAGGAGACACTATAGGAGACTGCAAGGGAGTGGTACCTTCAGAAAGATCTAGCATCTTTACTAACTCTTTGACAGATCTCCCCTCAGAGGCTAACAATTTGAGCAGCTTATCTTTAAACCCCTCTGTGCTGGGGGACCCTCCAGGAGTAGCTGGATCACTGTGCAGATGAATGACCCTCCACCCCTTCTGGGACCCTTCAGGCAGAATAACAGGAGGCACCTTCTCCAGGTCGATGGGGAGGCTGCAGGAGAGGAGGGTCACCATAGTTTGATCAAATAGGTATGAATCCCTCCCTTTCACCTCGACCTTTCCCAAGCACTTAACTTGTTCAGCAGTCTCTACAATAACTGCATTAATGGTCCCTAATGGGACGTCCATTAACAGAAGAGCTTGATGGGGGTTCACCCCTCAGCCTCACTCCACCCCATTATATGATGCACTAATAGGTTATGGGGAGCGAGTTTAAACTTAGGCATAGTAAACGCCTCCATTTTGTCACAAATTTTGAACGTGGGGTTGTAGTACCCACTTCTGACCACTAGAAGGCACAAATTCCGGTGGTGCCTCCAAGATGTAACCCCTAGGTGGTGCTATCCCAAGGGCTACTACCCCTGTCTGCGTGACTAGTTGCAGGTTAAGGGGCCTGGGTACTGAAAACAGGTGCCTTCACCCAGAGGACAGGGTTGGTAGTAGCGTAGCTGACCTAGGTACAGCCCTCCGGGACAGTGTGACCCCCCCCTTCCCCTCTAGTAGCCTAAACAATGAACAGAATACACAGGTATAATAGTCCCCAAACAACAGATATATCCCCACTTTGATTGCACATACCACCAGGGCTGATTCCACCTGTTCGGCCCTGGAGACCCCCTGTAAAGTAAGGTTAAACACAGCAAACAATAGTACCACAATGCTATTTGTACAGGAGTGCACCACAGGCAGGTTAAGTGCAAAAAGATTCAGATCTGATTTATTCAGGGGAAATTAACAAGGAAGGGACGTAATCAGGCTGATTGGTTTAGACACTGATTCAATCAGGCTATTGGTTTAGATACTGATTCAATCAGGCTATAAGGCATACACTTTAGAGTCCCTCAACACAGTCACACACACTCTGGGTACCCAGTTGGTGAGGTAGGCTAGCCTGAAGCATTGCCCAGGGTAGGAAGACATTGCAGCTGGTCGGAGCCCTACAGGTGGAAAGAAATAGTCATGCATAGCAACCCACAATTTGTAATCCAGAGCCAGATGGCTCAGTTCACGTTAATCGAAGCAAAACAATTAAATCAGATGACACACTTTGACTGAGCTGTTGTTGCAGGGAGCTACCCTGGTGTTTACTCACGCTACCCAGTACAGGACACAGGAGTGACGAAATGGAGATTTCAGGATGACTTGCTGGTTTGCCAGGAGAAGCAGGGCCCACATGAATCACCAAGGTGTCGTTCCTGTTCGAGGTGTTGCGCAGTGGGCTGATCCCCAGGCTGGTCTCTCGTCGATGACTTTCTCTGCAGCGTGTGTAGCTGGCTAGGCCAAGGTGGTAGGGCCCAGGCCAGGTGGAGATATGCAGATTCAGTCCGGTAGGTGCTGGATGCAGCTTCCAGCAAGCGTGACACAATTAGGCAGTGGAGAACCAAATCGCAACCCAGTAACACCATTCAGCACACTTATAATAAAGCAATGTAAATACCACAGTTCTGATGACAGTCCCATTGCAATTTCAGTTTCCTGAGCAAAACCGTGATCTCTGTGGTGATTTCAGACGTCCTGACAGGCTGATCACGTACAGCAAATCTTTGGTCTTCTTCAGGCAATGGTACAGTCACAATTCGGTGGCTTTTGTCACATTTAGTTCAGATACATTCCAGTTATTTAAGCACTCTCTAAGGATCCATTTTGAGGGACAGCAGGCAGACAGGCCAAACTCAGCCTTTCCACCAGTTTCCTGTGTGACTACGCAGGAGTAGCTGTTCGAATATCTCGAGCTGTTTACTCTCTCAACTCCAATCTCAGACTGACTCTCTGCTGCAGGCAGCTTGGGACTTTCCCTGAGATCCAAAAGGTTTGATTTGTTGATTCATCTGTCTGTCAAACCAAGGGCTCCCCCACCAGGTCCATTTAGGCACCGAAGTGGAAAAACTACAATTCCTACAGAAATTCATTCCTATAAGACCCCTGGGAACAGACTGCATTTTAAGGTCCCCAAAGGTACTGGTTGGCCCAAACTAGGCAGTCCAAAACCAAGATGGTGGTGATTTACAGAACTGTCAATGCTGCAAAGAAGGCAGGTTAGACAAACTTCGATATTATTATTACCAGAATAAATAATCAGCAAATAAGTACAGCTTCTAACAGAGCTCCTTCTGCGCAATTAGTGATGGCAGAATGGAACAATTATCTGGCAGCCCAGGCGGGACTCAAGCTTAGAAACACTCAGCCCCCACCTAGATTAATTATACACTGCGATAGAGGCAGCTCTTAAAGAGACAGAACACAGAGGTTATTAAGGCACTCTCATACAAATGCTTTTAAACCGCTAAGACACAGGACACCAGCCTGGCAGTGGGCATTTCGGCACACCCAAGGAAGACTTTCATGAACCCTCATTTGTAGGGGGATTACACCAGCAGTGTGAGAAGGCAGTAAGGAGGGCTGGTTGGGGGTAATGGGATGCATAGGGAGAGGCATCACCACTAGAAAGCAGGAAGTTGTTATCCCTCTGTACAGACAGTTGGTAAGACCACATCTGGAGTACAGTGTGCAATTCTGGAGACTCCATCTCCGTAAAGACATAGACAGAATGGAGGCTGTCCAGAGGAGGGCAACCAAAATGGTACAGGATCTGCATCAGAAGACATATGAAGAAAGACTAAACGAGCTTAATATGTATAGCCTTGAGGAAAGAAGGGGGGGGGAATGATAGAAACTCTCAAGTATCTCAAGGAATCACCAAAGTCCAAGACGGTAGGATCATTCAGAAAAAGAGATATGCAAGAACAAGGAGGCACAATTTGAAGATAGAGGGGGGACAGCTGAGAGGTAATGTGAGGAAGTATTTCTTCACAGAGCGGGTTGTAGATGCATAGAGCAGCCTTCCTGAGGAGGTCCTGGAGTCAAAAACAGTGGGGGAATTCAAGAATGTGTAACCCCTAGGTGGCATGATCCCAAGGGCTACTACTCCTGCCTGATGGGCTAGTAGTAGGTTAAGGGGCCTGAGTTCTTAAACGGGTGCCTCCACCCAGAGGTCAGGGTTGGCAGTGGTCAAGCTAACCTGGGCACAGCCCTCCGGGACACTGTAACCACCCTCTTTCTTTAGTAGTGGCCACAATACACAGTAATCACTTTCACAATACCCCGATACACCACACAAGTACCCACACTGTTTGCACTTAACACCAGGGCTTTCCTCTGGCTCGGCCCTGGGGACCCCCTGTAAAACAAGGTTATACATAGCAAATAACAGCAGTACAGTACTCTTGCACAAACTGGAACCACAGTCAGGGTAAATGCAAAAAAGAGTTAGATCTGATTTATTTAAGGGACTTGAACAAGGGAGGGGCATATTCAGGTAATTTGCTTAAAGGCTCTATCAATCAAACAGTTATGCATGCACTTCAGTGTCTGTAAATAGTCACACACTCTGGGTACCCAGAGGGAGAAAGGTGGGCTAGCCAGGAACATTGCATCTGGTTGGGGCCCTGTGATGGAAGAAAACAACATGCACAACACACAGTTTTTGTAATCTGGAGCCGGAGGGCTCAGTTCGTGAAAAGAAAACAACAAGACAATCACATGACACACTTTTAGATTAGGCTGTTGTTGCAGGGAGCTACCCTAATATTTACTCACGATACCCAAGACTGGACACCATCGAGACAGTAGGTGGTTGATCTGGAGTGCCAGGAAGCAGGGCCCACACAATTCGCCGAGGTGTCGTTCCTGTTCAAGCATGGAGCAGGGGGCTGATCCCCAGGCAGGTGTCTCATCGGTGGCTTTTTCCATGCAGTGTGGTAGTCTGGCAGGGCCAGCGTGGCATGGCCCAGGCCGAATGGAAATGAACACAGATTCAGTCCAATTTGGCTGGATAAAGCTTCCAGCAAGCAGAACACAGTTTACACAGTAGGGAACCAAATCACGACCCACTTTCAATACACAGCACATTTACATGTAAAGGATTTTACGGTACCAGCAAGCAGAACACAGTTCACACAGTGGGGAACCAAATCATGACCCACTTTCAATACACAGCACATTTACATGTAAAGGATTCTACGGTACCAGCAAGCAGAACACAGTTCACGCAGTGGGGAACCAAATCACGACCCACTTTTAATACACAGCACATTTACACGTAAGGAAATTCTACTGTACCAGGCAAACCGCTCTCCGGTCACGATCGCAAAGTCTCTGTACAAATTGGGAATTCAAAAGCAGCTGGAAATCTTAACAGGCCGATCACATTCAGCAAAATCTTCGGTCTTCTTCAGGTATGAGCCTCGTGAAAAATCAGTGTCTTACTTCATTCTCACAAACTGGGATTTAGTCTGAAGTAATTCTCTTCTCTCCCTCTCAGGGGCAACAGGCAGACATGCAGGCCACAACTCAGGCCTTTCCACAGTTCTCCCATGTGAAACTACTCAGACGGCTGCTTGACTGTCTCAAGCTGTTGCATCTTCAGCTCCCAACTTAGATCTGACTCAACTGCCAGCAAGCCTGGGACTTTCCCCAGAATCCAAAAAGTTTGGTTAGCTGATCTGTCAGTCTCAACAAAGGCTCCCCTTCAGGTGCAAAAAGGCACCAAAAGCCCCAAACTACAATTCCTACAGATTTTGACTCCAGACAGCTCCTGTAGTCCGGCTCTATTTTAGGTCCCACCAGTACTGATTGGTCCAATTCGGCAGTCTGGGACCAAGATAGTGGAGATAAACAAAACAGCCCTTGCTGCAAAGAGGGCAGGTTAGACAAACCACATTATCATTTTCACTCTAAATGATTTTCAGCAAATAGGGTACATCTTTCAACAGAGTTCCCTCTCAGATTACTTATGACAGCAATCCAGGCAGCTCTTAAAGAGACAGTACACAGAGGCTATACAGGCACTCTCTGGCAATCTCATTTAAACTGCTAAAATGCAGGACACCAGCCTGACAGTGAGGATTTAGGCAAGCTCAAGGAAGACTTTTTGGAAACCCCCATTTGTAGGGGGGTTACAAATGCATGGGACAGACATAAGGTAATTCTAGTGGGGGTAGGAGGAAGTAGGCTGTTGGTTAACTAGGATCTGCAGCTTATCCGTTAGGTAGGGAAATGGGCAGACTAAGTGAGCCAAGCGGTCCTTATCTGTCATCAAATTCTATGTTTCTATGTAAAAAAAACCACAGTGCTCTTTCTTTCGTGCTTCATTGAGGTGAGAGTGTGAGGAGGAAAACGCCGTTATAACCCCTTTTTGAGTTATGGAATTCAGCGGGTTATTACATCATTTTATCAAGACTGGATATCTAGTCATTATAGGGGCTCACCAGTTATTATACAGCCTTTCAAATTGTATTTATCAGCAAGATCCTGTAGTAAAGTACGAGAGCATGCCTGTCAGCTGTGCCCTCTGGACAACAGAGCTTCCTCTGTCTGTGAGTGAAAAGAGGCAGTCCCCAGGTTGCGTCAGGAAAAAGAAGTGGTGCAAATATACTGCAGTGCAGGGACCAAGCTTGTTGCAACATACCACCATTTAAGCTATATGACCCATCAAGTTTATAAAGCATCCAAGGACTAAATTAAAGACAGTGAACCGAGAAAACAGTAACAGTCATGACTTTTATTACTTGCACTTGGCAATGTCATCTAGTGTTGATAAACCTGAATGTGTTTCTGTATGTGCTATATTGTCTCTATACGTAATTAACTTTGTACCCTATATATTTGACTATGTATATGTGCAATTGCTATTCTCAGAATGTTCTGAGCAACATTATTGCTGTATGTAATTAACTCCGTGTTGCCCCTGAAAAAGGGATATTCATGTCTCAGAGGGCACACCTGGTAAACAGATAAATATTAAAGCAGCAGTATTTGTTAGTAGCCATGTGTTATTTTTTCACAGCAGTAATGTTCGTCAAGAATCTCAAGAGACACATTTTTCTTTACGTTTTCATTCATTCCTCAACCAAGATATAAGCTTTTGAAGTTAATTCCCACTCCCATGTCATGCCCACCATTAAAATATATATATATATATTTTTGTACAGTGTTGTACTGTTTACCATCAAAACCATGTGGTAGCACCATCTTAATACATCAACAGTGTGAATCTAGCATGTACATTCAACAGGTAACCTCAGTGGAAAAGATTTTTAAAAACTGCAAGTGGCTGCCATCTGTAATGTCGAGTCGTTATTTACAAAATTAGCAGCAAAATCAGTTTTAACAGTATCTGAGAAAACGAAAAATACACTGTGCATGAATCTTAGGATATCAAAAATGCATTGTTGCTAAAAAAAAAAAAAAAATACACATATAGATATATATCTATCTCTATGATGAAATGTTTTGCCTACCAACAAGTATTGCTGCCTTAATTGAGCAGGTCAGGAACCATATAAATTGGAATATGTTACCTTCCCCTTAGCCCAACAATCCAGAAAGGAATTTATAAGGATATTCAAATACCGAACTGCCTACATGGTAGAAATAACATATCTTGTTCACGTTGACTAAGTAGTTCAAGAAAATCTGAAGCAGCTCAGTTGCATTTATCCCAAAGTACACTGTGGTTGCCAGTTAGACAAACTCTGGCCAGAGCCGATAGGGCTGTGATGAGCTGCTAAGTGAGCAGAGTTACACATGTGCATAGAAATTATTGAATGCCCGGGTGTAACTTGTCATTTTTTTTGAGGTGTTGCACCAAATTTTCAACAAGGCCTCTTTGGGACGCCTCCTAATGCAGAGTGCCAGTGTCATTTTGTTCATTTGTCCTGAAAAGTGATTTCACAAAGCAACTGTGCCATTCTGTGCCATAGGTGTGAAAACATGTTTCGGGCAGGATGTGATAAATGACAGTTGTACTGTTAAAAGGAGGTGTACAAAATGGTAATGTTGAAAATGTGAATGAAAATACAAAATGGCATAAAGATAGGAGCGCGGCGTGAGATACCGCGAACGCACGTCAGAAGCATTAGTCATTTTTGGACTTGTTCACCAATTTGCAACATGGGTTTTGGAACCCCACCATGAACGGTGCCACTGTCATTTTGTGAATCGGTCCCAAAGTTGATTCCGTGCAGCGACCGTGAAATCACTTTTTGGGACCGAGTAACGAAATGACAGTGAAAGTTTTCACGAGGTGGGGTCCCAAGAACCCCATGTTGAAAATTTGGGGCCAAAATTCCAAAAAAATGGCTTATTTATCAACATAAGTTGAAAACCCCATTGAATGGCATTGTAGCACGCTTACTTTAGATTCTTCAGTTTGCGGTTTAGCTTTGAAGAGTGCAGACGTGTCCCGGTCCAGAGAAGATGACAGTGTTGACATCTGAAGGTAAATATGGGGTAAGGGGAGGTGGTTGCCAAGTGGTAGGGTGGGGATGGGGAGGAGACTGGGGCTACGATGAGGGTCCGTTTTCTTTTACAGATTTGAAAACGGGGGGCGTTTTATTTACAAGGAACAAAACAAAACAGATATTTGGGGCACACTGGGGTGGGCTCCAGTGTGCCACATGAGTGGGTGGTACATGATGTCCCATACGGAATTGGGCACCCCGATGTCGGCAGGGGGAAAAATACATTTGGGCACACTGGGGTGGGCTCCCAGTGTGCCACATGAGTGAGGGGGAGGGCTACATAGTGGTGACACAGGGATTGAGGATCCCAGTGTTGGCACGTTGTCTTTGTTGCCAGTGCTGGCAGTGACGATGCAACTGCACATGGACAGCACTCATGCATGCGCAGTTGTGGTGAATGGCATTTTGCCATTCACAACATGATGGCGCCAGCAGAACTGCGCACGTGCGTGAGTTGCACACACGCAGTTCATGCCCTTGAATGCAGAAGTAACAGCCAAAATAGTGCAGCTGTTATTCTGTAGCAGATGATCATGGTGGAGGGTTTCAAGCTCTGTTGGACTTTCAGAAGGATACTTCCAAAATCCAACAGAAGGTTCCATGATCGGCTGTTTTTAGAGCTACTGAGCAATCCTAAAATGTCTGTAGGCTTCGCCCACAGCCCCAGAAAGGAGAATAAACAATTTTAATCTCACCCAGCTGAACAGAGGCATTGCACTTAAGGAAAGTACATAGATGCAGAAAAAGAGAAAAGGTCACTCTGCTCTGTGACAGGTTGTATAACACCCTGTCCCATTTGTTATGCACAGAGAGTTAAAAGCAAGTCTCTCTTTTCTCTTCTCTCCTCTCCTGTTTTGTCACTTGTGTGTCATTTGCCTTTCTGATGGCACAATCAAATTTTCCTTGTAGCACCTAGGAACTGGCCACTCAGGTAGTCCCAAAATTCCCCCAATTTCTTCCTTCCTTCACTTGCTGCTTTTGTTTATTCTTTCTCCCCTTGCTTCTCTGTGGTTAAGAAGTATGTCGAGTGCCATCCTGGTGGCACTGAGGGTTGAAGCACTGCATGCCACACCTCGTCATGCCGGCAACCCGGGTTTGGGAGTGAACTTGGGCCGCTGGAAGTCGTCCGGGAGGGAAAGGATTGAGCATCCGGAGGACTGCTATCCTCTCCTGGGGTGGGTAGTGGGCCTTGCATCCTTCCACAGCGGCCCCCGATGGAGATCAGGAGCACTGCAGAAGTGATGCTGTACCAAGGGGTGGAGCAGCGACGGACGTTGGCATATTGGTGCACAGATGTCATTGTACGTTCTCGCTCCGGGGGAACCTGCACAACAAGGAAAAGCCATGTTCCCCGGATAGGTGATGGCAACCTCCCATGCCCCACCGGCACACACCTAGTGCTGGGCTGAACTCACTGACTCTTCTGATACCCTGCCCCGCCTTGGCTCTGATAAGTGGGGCAAGATCTGTTGGGCTAAGGTAGGTGGGAAGTGTCTGTCCCTGATTTCCCAGTGGGGTGGGCTTCAGGTGGGCGGTAGCATTGTTGGCGATAAGCGAGGTCTGCCCGAGAGAGAGTTCGGGGAAGGGGGGCAGAGATAAAGAAAGTTGAAAAAGGAAATACATGTGACTTTTTATGTAATACTGAGATCTCTTGGTTTGCAAATGGATATAGTTATACTATTGAAATGAATGCAGAACTCTGTTTGGGTTTATTGATCTTGAGAAACGTTTTGACTTCCACAAGCTGGTTTGCAGATAACGACTGCAGTAAGAAAGACCAGCTCTGGCCAGAATCTTAATTGGCTGCACCTCTTAAGAAGACTGGGGGCAGGATTCACAAAACTCATGAAAGTCTCGCAGCTGCGGGTAAACCGCAGCGCAAGTGGGTTGCCATTTGTGGATCCGCATGTTACCCGCAGTGGCGGGTATTCACAAAGGTGGAGCCGGATTACAACCAGCTCCACAGTTTACGGCTGCTTGTGGGTGGTGTTGCCTGGGAGATCACTGCAGCTGCGGAAAGTTGCTACAGCTGGTGGGAGGAGCCGTGACGCCTTCCACAACTGCAGCGGCTGTGAATCGCTATCACCGCCGCTGCAGGGATTTCGGTCCACAACTGTGGCTGCGGAGTTGGACTTAGTTCCCAAACTCTTTGAGAATCCTGCCTTGGATGTACTGGTTACAGGAAAGAAACTGACAAAAGTGGAGTACATTGTGTGAAAACAGGAGATATAGCTTAATGAGAAATGGATGCAGAATGTAATTGACAGGTGAAAACATCTTATAAAAAGAGAGCACTCTGAAGAAGACATCACTCATGATGTTGAAACAGTCAGTAATTGGCATGTTGTTTGGTCCACATTTCTAGTCTGTAATTCCAGTGTTTTGCCTTGCAATATGTTAGCCGCATAGCAAATGCAGAGCCAGCGCTAAGTTTTGTTATAGTGTATTATAGCAGTTTTTTGCAGGACTTGGTGACATTTATGACTTCGGTATGAGACCTGCTTGTCCATGTCAGGAGAAGAATAAAGAATACCTGACCAATATACTCTGTGGAGGTTAATTGATGCTGGATGCTTATTTGCACATCTGAATTTGGTACTTGAAGCTTTATTCATTATGCTTGCTGCGCTTGTACTTAAGCGTTTTAGGGATGACTAGCGAGTTCGGAGGGGTCAGCTTTCAAAGCAGTTACAGCTGCACATCGGATGTTTGCTACAGACCTTACCAGTGTGCAGCTGCTATATCAAGCCCTGTAGCAAACAAAAAACGTCCATTGATGTCTGTTGCTGGTGCCCATGTAACTCTCTCAGTAACTCTCTCACCTCCTCCATACCTTACTCTCCCCTACTTTCTTCCTCTTCCCCTACTCTAACTTCCTTTTACCTGTTGGTGACCCTTGATCTTACCTTTTCTTTATATATCTTCTTTCTCACCCCCACTTTCCCTCTAGCACCCTAGTCCCCGTCTTGCTCCCCTCCCCTCCCTCACCTCCCAACCCTTCCTCCTATTTACTATAGTCCCTACTCTTTCTGTTTCCAATGCTCCTCCCTAGGTTCACACTCTTTATATCTACACTACTACCTTTTAATCTGAGTACTATGTACCATATGGATCTAAGTTGCATTTTAAGTACTGTCATGTTATTCTCTATATATATTGTGTATTTGTCTGTATACTTGCCTCAGGACCTCCTTGTGAATGAGCTTGCTCAATGGAGTTTCTAGGGACGTGGATATGTTGTTCAATCCACACTTACCGGCAGGTTCCTTGCCGCTTTTAATCTTGCCGGAAGGTCTTCAAGCTGGCTCCTCCCACCCACCCGGGTGGTAAAACTCTCGGCTCCACCCCATGACGCCAGATCTTCCTTACTGCTTGGAAGCTCAGGTCCCTCCTTAGTGCTCTGCGTTTAGGTCTCGATCCACTCTTTGGTTAAACCGAAACTTATTCTAAAATTTAAAAGACTTCAGTCTTCTTTTTCCCTCGTGGCTGCGATGGACAAATCGACTCCCAGATTTCGTCGGTGCCCCTGTGGGCAGAAGGTGTCCCGGACCAACCTGCACTCCACGTGCGTTTACTGCCTAGGATTCGACCGTGACTCACAGGCTTGTGAGTTATGCAAATCCTTTTCAGGCCCGATTGCTCTTGGGGCACCCTGAAAAACATTATCCTCTGGTCAAGTCGAAGGAGGCCTGTTGGGCAGTGTCCGCGGTGGCGGGCTCGGCAGACCAGCTGGAGCAGATGATCGCCGTTGAGGAGGAGGCGGCCCAGGCCACATCTTCATCTTCCTCGGTCATGGCATTTATCCCGCTCTCCTTGGGCTCTTCTTTTACAGCTTCCTTTAAGGAGCTTTGCCAATCCCTCTCCACCATGGGAGAAGGGCCATCGGGACATTCCTCTCAGTCCAAGAAGAAGGACTCCAAAAGTAAGTCCCACCATCGATGATCATGGGAGCGGGAGAGGTCCCTTCCCTGGATAGTTGACAGTCGACTTCGGTCGAGGTTGTGGCTAAGGCCGCTGGCTTCACGGTGTCCCCGTCAGGTCAGCCGGCCGAGACAACCGTCGATGCGGTTGAGATTTTTCTTGACCCGTCGGATGGTTTGTTGACTAGAGAAGCCGACAGCCCTTCTTCACGGGTTCCCCCAGTGGAAACCAAGGACTTGCCTGTGCCTCCTGTGCCGGAGTCCCCGGTTATGGTCCCTGAACCGAGGGAGGAGCGGGTTTCCCCCGCTCCCTCTCTGACCCACCCTCAGAATCCCCCTAAGTTCTCAGGCTCGGACCTCTTCCAGGTCCAGCCGGTCCCGTCATCAGCAGTCTCGGCGTCATGGAAAGCGGTGGCGCCGCTCATCCTCATCGCCCTCTTTGGAGGATAGACTCTGGCGCAAGTTGCGTCAGCGCTCTAGATTTAATGTGGCAGCAGCTCTTATTGTCTGGGAATGAGGCCGACTGTCGCTTTCTCCGCCATTAAGGCTGTCACCGAGTGGCCGAAGCAACCTCGAGTGGTCAAGGAGCGAAGCCGAGACCGGTAGTTCGGCTGAAATCGCTGCACCACCCATTGTGGTGGAACCCTCCACAATCAAGACTGGGGCCGGCCATGATTCTTAATCGGTCAGGGTTTGCCCTATGGTTGTTGGTCACCTCACTCCCGATCGACCTCGGCATGTGGAGGGTGGCTCAGGTGCTTGGCAGCTGTTCGCAGACTCCTCGGAGTCTGACAACCACGACTCCTTGTTTTCCAGACCGCTTGACCTGGAGTCCACTGGGTGTCAGTCAGTGGACGAGAGCCCATCCTTGTTCCTTGGAATGCTTTGACTCATCTCAGAATCCACTGGGATGAAGCTCGAACCCATTTCAAAATGGGCCAGGTATCCCCTCACGGAGATACTGGACCGAGGGGATTCCCCTACGGAGGCCTTCCCAGTAAGCCCTTACGTCCTTCAGCCCCTGCAGCACGTCCGGCCCAGCAACACCAGCATCAGGGCCAGCAGGCTCGCACTTGGCACCCCAAAGCCAAGCCTGCTGCTTCCTCCAGCAGGAAGCCTGGAGGGAAAGGCCCAGGTGGCTCCTCGGCCGGCCCTTCCTCCAAGCCTGCCCATTGATGGGTTGAGGGGTGTTGCCCCCAACCTCGTCACTCCTCCCCAGGTTTCCCCCATGGGGGAACGGCTCCACCACTTCCTTTCTGCCTGGTCCGTTATCACCACGGACTGCTGGGTGTTGGAAGTGGTAGGCAGGGGTCTGCCTCTGGAAGTCGAGCAGTCCCCACCCTATCGAGCCGTTGCTCCATGGGAGGCTATGGGTTCTGCAGCCTCTCTGTTGGCTCGTCGAGATGACATTGCCCTTTTCCTCCAGAAGGAGGTGATCAGGGAGGTAGAGGACCCTCCTCAAGACCCAGGGTTTGTGTGAAGGCACTTCCTAGTCCCAAAACGAACGGGGGGCTGGCGTCCCATTCTCGACCTACATGACCTGAACAAGTTCCTAAGGTCTCGCACCTTCAGGATGGTCACTCTGGCTCAGATCATTCCATCCTTGGAATGAGGCTTGTGGTTCTATTCTCTGGACCTTCAGGACACATTCTGTCACGTCCCAATCCATCTGTCTCACCAGCAGTTCCTCCGCTTCAGGAAAGAGGGATCCCTTTACGAGTTCCAGGCCATGCCCTTCGGACTCTCTCCAGCTTCCAGGGTCTTCACCAAATGCATGGCAGTGGTGACAGCATTCCTGCGGTGCCGAAGGGTCCAGATGTACCCTTACCTGGATGATTGGCTGATTGCAGCCCCCTCCAGGTTGGAGGTGGAGCGGTCCAGGGATCTGGCCCTACAGGTCTGCTCTCAGATTGGCCTCCTCATCAACGAGGCCAAATCGGAATGCATGCCATCGCAGATGATTCAGTTCATCGGGGCAAAGCTAGACTCTCTTCGAGCCAGAGCACGGCTCCCGGCGGACAGGGCTGAGGTCCTTTCCTCCTTTGCCCAATAATTTCTGGTTGGGCAATTGCACCCTGCCCGGGACTTCCTGTGCCTTCTGGGCCTCATGGCGGCCTGCACCAGCGTGGTCCATTGGGCCTGCTGGCATATGCGTCCCCTGCAATGGGGGCTGGCCCTCCAGTGGTCACAGTGCTCCGGTCCTCTGGACCAGCCAGTGACAGTGACCCAGGAGATGTGGAATGGTCACCAGTGGTGGCTCGTTCCAGCTCATCTGCAGGAGGGTATCCCATTTGTCCGCCTTGAGCCGATGGTCACTCTGACGACCGACGCCTCTCTGATGGGTTGGGGTGCCCATCTGGGGGAGCTCAGAGCTCACGGTCTCTGGGCCCCTCAGGAGTCTCGATGCCACATCAACCTGCTGGAGCTTTGAGCAGTCCGACTAGCCCTCACCACCTTTGCTCCGTTTGTACGGGGTCAAGTGGTCCAGGTCCAGATGGACAACACCACGACCATGTACTACCTAAACCGACAGGGCGGGACGCACTCCTTGGCTCTGTGCAAGGAGGCTCTTTGCACTTGGTCTCTCGTGATCAGCCTGGAGGCAGATCTCCTAGCCATCCATGTGGCAGGAGCCTCCAACAGTCTGGCCGATGCCCTCAGCTGGATAGGCACTGCATCTCACGAGTGGTCTCTCCTGCTGGAGTTAGTACAAGATCTGTTCTCCCACTGGGGCACCCCTCAGGTGGACCTGTTTGCCTACAAGGAGAATGCGAAGCTGAGGCTGTTTCATGCCCGCCCCCCTCAGCAGGGATCGCAGCAAGGGGATGCCTTCTTGAGGCCATGGACCCCGGGCCTCTTCTACGGTTTCCTTCCATTTCCCTTGATCCACAAGGTGCTTCTCAAGGCAAAGAGGGACAAGGCACAGGTGATTCTGGTAGCCCCAGACTGGCCCCGTCAGTTCTGGTATCCAGATCTCCTCAGCCTCAGCTCCAGGCTCCCGAGGCGACTTCCAGCCTGCCCGGACCTGATCTCAGTCAACAAGGGGAAGGTACTCCATCCGGACCTTCGATCCCTGCACTTGACGGCCTGGTTCCTGAACGGCTAGAGTTCCAGGCCTTGGATCTTTCTGACGAGGTCCTCAATGTTGTTGAGGCATCCCGTAAGGAGTCGACCAGAAAATGCTATGCCTTCAAATGGAAGAGATTCCCTATTTGGTGTCAGGATAAGGGGCTGGACCCTTCCTCCTGTTCTTTGGCTAGCATTGTGGACTACCTGTGGTCCCTTTCTCAGCTGGGGCTTCGGTCAACGACCCTTAAGGTGCACCTGGCAGCCATCTTCTGCTTACGGGCGTGGGCGGGTTGAACGATGTAGTAGCGAGGAAAGCGGTCGGGCACTTTTCCAAAGGCTTTGATCACATATCCTCCGGTGCGAGAACCTCCACCTCAGTGGGATCTACTGCGGTATTGGCTAAGCTCATGGGCAAGCCATTCAAACCCGATCACACAGATGTGACCTTCTCACCTGTTGTGGAAGACCGCCTTCCTGGTGGCTATCACGTCAGCCAGAAGGATGGGAGAGCTCCAGGAGCTTTCCATCGAGTCTCCTTATTTGGTCTTCCACAGGGACAAGGTTGTCCTGTACCCCCACCTGAAATTCCTTCCAAAGGCGGTGTCGGAGTTTCACCTTAACCAGGTGTTGACTCTGCCGGTGTTCTACCCCAATTATACCTCGGAGGCCGAATATAGGCTCCATACTCTGGACCCTAGAAGAGCGCTCTCTTATTATAAGGAGCGGACGGCGGAAGTTCAGGGAGGGGTTCGCCAGCTGTTTGTCACCTATGCTGAAGCCGCACCTGGCAGACCTGCAGCCAAGCAGACGATAGGCAGGTGGGTCACCTCCTGCATAGATCTCTGCTGTAGGTTCGCGGGCATGGAGCCTCTCAAAGGGATAAGAGCTCATTCTATCCGCCATACCGCTGCTTCAGTGGCTGCTTCCAGGGACATCCCTGTCCAGCAAATCTGCAGGGCTGCTACCTGGAAGTCAGCACACACCTTCATTACCCACTACCATATCGACCTTGAGTCACGCCGGAATGCTGGTTTTGGGACCTCAGTTCTACAGTCCTTATTCCCTAAGTAGGGGGTGTGCACATTGCCTCCCTCCTCCCGGAGAACTGCTAGGAGTCTGCCAGTAAGTGTGGATTGAATAACATATCCACGTCCCTAGAAATACAGGTTACTCACCTGTAACAGGAGTTCTAGGAGTGGTATATGTTGTTCATCCACACAATCCACTCGACCTCCCCGGCTTCGAAGCATAACCTGGCTTCCAGCGGGCTAGATCTGGTGTCATGGGGCGGAGCCGAGAGTTTTACCACCTGGGTGGGTGAGAGGAGCCAGCTTGAAGAACTTCCGGCAAGATTTAAAGCGGCAAGGAACCTGCCAGTAAGTGTGGATGAACAACATATACCACTTCTAGAACTCCTGTTACAGGTGAGTAATCTGTATTTTCCTGCAATAAACTTTGAACTGTCCCCACCCGACCCTCCCTCTCAGTACCCACCACCCCACACCCCCACAAAAACATAACACTGACCCTGGGGCTGCCCAATCCCCAGTGTCCGCCTCATAGTTGTTTTATACAGCCTGCAACAAAGAAAACCGTTCATTGATGCCTGTGGCAGCCACTGCTGTAACGGCAAGCCCTCCCCCCCCTTTAGTTATGCTGCTCCAGGGAACCCACCCCCGGTGCTACCAAATATGACACTTACACTAGGGGTGCCCAATCCCCCAGTGTCCACTGAACTAAAGAAAAACTTCCCTCCTATTTTAGTTTTTCTTTAAATAGCCTGTAAAAAAACCCCAAAGGTCCATCAGTGTTTGTTGCAGCCACCACCATTAACTGCATGCCCCCCCAACCGGCCATCCTATATTTTATTTTTTCATAGCCTGCAAAAAAAAGAAAACGGTCTATCAATGTCTGTTGTTGGCTGTAACTGTTACCCCCACCCGACCCTCCCACTCAGCACCTACCACCTCATCCCACCCCAAACATAACACTGACACTGGGGTGCCCAATCTAATGTCGAAAACCTGAAATAAAGAAAACTTTTCCTCTGCCTTTTTTTTGTTGTTAAGCCTGTAAAAAGAAAACTGTCCATTGATGTCTGATGCGATAGTCCCCCATACCTGACCCTCCCACTCAGCACCCCCCCCCAAGCATAACACTGACACTGGGGGTGCTCAATCCCCCAATGTCAAACCTAAAATAAAAAAAACCTTCCATCATCCAACGATGTCTGTTGTGTTAGTTTCCCCCCTCCCAACCTGACCCTACCCAATCCCCCAGTGTCGAAACCTGAAATTAAGAAAACCTTCCCTGTGCATTTTTTTAATTAAATCCTCTAAAAAAGAAAACAGTCCATCAATGTCTGTTGCAGCCACCACCATAACTGCAACCTCCTCAACACCGTTTATAACACTGATACTGGGGGTGCCCAATCCCCCAGTGTCCACTGACATAAAGAAGGCATCCCTCGTTTCTTTATTTTGTTTTTTAAATACCCTGCTGTAATCCCTAGGTGGCACTATTCCAAGGGCTGCTATTCCTGCCTGCTTGGCTAGTAGCAGGTTAAGGGGCCTGAGTTCTGAAATGGGTGCCTTCACCCGGAGGTCAGGGTTGGTAGTGGTCGAGCTAACCTGGACACAGCCCTCCGGGACACTGTAACCACCCTCTTTCCTTACTAGTGGCCAGAACAATACACAATAATCACTTTCATAATACCCCTGATACACCACACAAATACCCACACTGTTTGCACTTACCACCAGGGCTTTCCTCTGGCTCGACCCTGGAACCCCCTGTAAAACAAGGTTATACACAGCAAATAACAGCAGTACAGTACTCTTGCACAAACTGGAACCACAGTCAGGGTAAATGCAAAAAAGAGTTAGATATGATTTAGTTAAGGGACTTGAACAAGGGAGGGGCATAATCAGGTTAATTTGCTTAAAGGCTGCTCTATCAGTCAAACAGTTATGCATGCACTTCAGGGTCAAAAAACAGTCACACACTCTGGGTACCCAGATGGAGAATGGTGGGCTAGCCAGGAACGTTGCAGCTGGTCGGGGCCCTGTGATGGAAAGCAACAACATGCACAACACACACTATTTGTAATCCGGAGCCGGAGGGCTCAGTTCATGAAAAGAAACAACAAGACAATCAGATGACACACTTTTAGATTAGGCTGTTGGTGCAAGGAGTTACCGTGATGATTACTCAGAATATCCAAGACTGGACACAGGCTGGACGATAATCGAGACAGCAGGTGGTTAATCTGGAGTGCCAGGAGAAGCAGGGCCCACATGATTTGCCGAGGCATCATTCCTGTTCAAGCGTGGAGAAGGGGGCTGATCCCCAGGCAGGTCTCTCATCGGTGGCTTTCTCTGTGCAGTGGGGTAGTCTGGCAGGGCCAGCATGGCATGGCCCAGGCCGAATGGAAATGAACACGGGTTCAGTCCGATTAGGCTAAATAAAGCTTCCAGTAAGCAGAACACAGTTCACACAGTGGGGGACCAAATCACGACCCACTTTCAATATGCAGCACATTTACATGTAAGGAAATTCTACTTCACCAGGCAAACAACTCTCCGGTCACAATCACAAAGTCTCTGCACAAACTGGGGATTCAAAAGCAGCTGGGAATCCTGACAGGCCAATCGTATTCAGCAGAATCTTCGGCCTTCTTCAGGTAGGAGCTGGTTAAAAATCAGTGACTTACTTTGATCACACAAACTTGGATTTAGTCCAAAATAATTCTCTTCTCCCTCTCAGAGGCAGCAGACAGGCATGCAGGCCAAAACTAAGGCCTTTCCACAGAGACTGTATTGAGCTCTTGCTCCTTCAGCTCCCAACCTAGATCTGCCTCTAACAGCAAGTATCTTGGGAATTTCTCCAAGATCCAAAAGGTTTGGTTGGCTGATCCTCCTGTCAGTCACAGCAGAGGCTCCCCATTCAGGTGCAGAAAGGCGCAAAAAGCCCAAAAACTATTAATTCCTACAGATTTTGACTCCAGACAGCTCCTGTCGGTCCCACCAGTACTGATTGGTCCAATTCACAGTCCCGGGGCCAAATGGTGGGGATAAACAAAACAGTCCTTGCTGCAAAGAAGGCAGGTTAGACAAACTGCTTTATCGTTATCACTCAATGATTTTCAGCAAATAGTTACATCTTTAAGCAGAGCTCCCTCTCAGATTACTTAGGACTGCAATCCATGCAGCTCTTAAAGAGACAGTACACAGAGGCTATCTAGGCACTCTCTGGCAATCACATTTAAACTGCTGAAATGCAAGACACCAGCCTGGCAGTGAGCATTTAAGCAAGCTCAAGGAAGACTTTTCAGGAACCCCCATTTGTAGGGGGCTTACACCCTTCCCTACCTGGAGAAAAGTTGACATCCATGTCAAGTCTCTACCATCATGCATCAGTTAACATAAACGTATTACTTTACTATACATATTCACTACATTTCCCAATACTTTGTCCATTCTGACAATACATTAGGCATATTTCACACAGGTAAATTGAACATTACTATACTGAATCAGGTAATAACTTCTTGTACCTATCAGCTAACTTGGGGTTAGAGGGAGCAGGGATACCATGGTGTGAGGGAAAGACAAGTAACCTGGAATTGACTGTCAAGCTCAATTTGGGCAGTGAGCTTGATGAGACATAAACACCTTTGTGTACCACATTGAGAGGCAAATCCACTGGCCTCCGGGGAGAATCATAACTGAGGTGTACTACTGGCTTGACAGTTCGGCCAGTCTTTCTGAGGGGGGGGCAACTACTGTCTCTATACTCTAAGCACTGGTCTAGGGACTCTCGTCACTTATTAGGGGTGCCTCTGCCTGGGTGGGAATGTCCAAACTTGGGGCACTGTTGGCTCCTTGCTCTGCAGGCTCTGTTTCTACAACACTTGACTCATTTTGCGAAGGCTCAAGCTCAATCAGATTAAGAGGCACTGAAGGGAGGTGGTCAGAACTCTCATAGTGTTCTTCAAGTTCTGGCATGTCACCAGAAAAACTCACACCCTCAGTCCCTCCCTCAGGCAAATCATATAGTTCCACAATACACAGAGACTCAGCATCTTCAGGTGTGATACTTTGCATTTCACTTTCAAGGAGCATTGGCTCCAAGGACAAAGCTGGGGGGTTAGGCAGTCCAGAAGGCCCAGCTTCATCTCCACAATTAATCATGGGGTTACCTCAAAACAGTTGATTCAGTTCATAAGAGGGGTAATAGGCATGGTCGTATTCACTTTTGTCAGAAGTGGACTGACAGTCACTGTCATTCTGGGCCTGCTGCGGAGAAAACTTTAAATCTGTGACCACTGGGGTAGGTTGACTCTGTCTCTTTCTTGCAGCAGCACGAGTCACCAGCCCAAGGGCTCAATTTCTGGGTGTTGAGCCTCAATCATGACTTGGCCGATAGGTAGCAAGTGGTTACGGTGCATAGTCTTGACAGCTTTGGAGGTGTTCTCTGGGCGCACCTTCTACACAGGTAAATCATCCAACTTTCAAACTACTACATGGGGAAGATGGTGCCACTGATCAGCAATTTTGTGTTTACCATGCAGTCCCAAATTGCGTAACAACACACGGTCTCCAGGTCAATGCTCTTGAGCCTTTACTTTTTTATCATGCCTTTCTTTGTTGGCTAGATTTCTCTTGGTGGCCATTGTCTGGGCCAGTTGATAGGCATGGTTCAATTGAGCTTTCAGTTTTTGTACATATTGCAAGTAGTTTTTGGCTTGGACCCCATCTGGAGAGACCCCAAAACAGACATCAACTGGCAGCCAGGCCTCTTTCCCGAACATGAGGCAGTAGGGGGAGAACCCAGTAGCATCATTTTTCATGCAATTGTATACGTCTACCAAGGTGCTAATCTGCTGGCTCCATTTATGCTTGTCTTTTGGATGGAGGGTGCCTAGCATGTCTAGAAGGGTGCAGTTAAAATGTTCTGGTTGAGGGTCTCCCTACGGGTGATAGGGATGGTTCTGATCTTTCGCACCCCCATAGAGAGGGCACTTCTTTGATTAGTCGACTCTCAAAGTCTCTGCCCTGGTCAGATTAGATCCGCTGGGGGGCACCATAGTGGACAAAGACATTTTCCTCTAGTACTTTGGCCACGGTAGATGCCTTTTGATCTTTGGTGGGAAACGCTTGTGTGAAATCCGTAACCACTAACACATTGCCAATGTTCCGCTGAGCAGGTTCTGAACACAAGAAGTCTATGCAGACTAGTTCCATGTGGATGCTGGTAGTAATATTAACAAGGGGGGCAACCCTCTGAGGCAGGGCTTTTCTTTGCAGGCAGTGACCACAAGTCTTTACATGGTGCTGAACATCGGCCCCCATTTTGGGCCAGTAGAAGCAAGATCATTCCAGGTCAAGGGTTCTGTCAATACAGAGGTGCCCCATTTGATTGTGGAGGGACCTCAGTACCAAATTTTTAAAGGCCATGGGCAGGACCAACTGTTGCTTGTCTGCTTTGCTACTACGATCTGCTGTCTCTCTATACAACAACTGATTGAGCAACTTCAATCTGGGGCCTTCTTTAAACAATAAAGCAGTTTGCAAGTCAATGGAATATAAGTTAGACACATCTTTCCCTGCACTTAGGGCATCAAGTGCCGGCTGAATCATAGGATCATGGGATTGAGCCTCCTGAATACTGTCATTGTCAAATTGAGGTAGTGCACTAATATCTAGAGCAAAGAAGTGACAATAAGCAGCTGGTATGCAGGTGTCAGAAGGGCCCAAGCAATCTACTAAACAGTCCATTGGGTCTGCAGACATCTGTTCATCTCTATCAAACTTTTGGCACAGTGCTTGAATGTCAGGTTGAGACAGCCTGACCCAATCACTCTTGGAAGTGGGCCTTCGTGATAGGGAGTCAGCATCAGTATGGTTCAGGCCCGGTCTGTATTAGACAACATAATCATAGGTTGATAATGCAGAAAGGCACCAGTGCTCAGTGGCGTCTAACTTAGCTGAAGTCTGTACATAGGTTAACGGGTTATTGTCAGTCTTCTCTGATATCTTTGCCCCATAGAGGTATTCGTGAAACTGGTCAACGATGGCCCATTTTAGTGCAAGGAGCTCCAACTTATGCACAGGGTAGTTTCGTTCGAACGGGGTCAAGTTCCTACTGGTGAAAGCTACTGGTCTCAGGCCATCCTCATGGTCTTGATACAGCACCGCTTCTAGACCCTGCAGACTAGCATCTGTATGCAGCACATAGGGTTTGTTGGGGCCAGCATAGGTGAGAATGGGGCATGGGTGAGCTGGTATATGATCTCATGGAAGGCTGCTTCACAGTCGGGTATCCAGCGGGGCCCGAAGAGTTCATCTGGGCGGAAGTATACTTTTTCTGGTTCTTTAATGGCCTCTTTTTTGTATTTACGATTGGTAGTAGGGTAACATACTAAAATGCCAGCAGAATAGGCCTAACGGTCTTTTGTATCTGCTCGTTTGGTCAACCCCCACCCTGGGAGCTGACCTTGCTGACCCCCTCGCCCTCTCTGGTTTCTCCCTTCCCCATCTCAGATATTCTCGCTGCACAGGACTTTGCTTCCAGAATTCTTCCCCTGTACCAGTCCCACCCCCCCCTTGAACCCCTCCACTGTCTCTTCCTCCACCAGCCCCCTGGGCAGCACATTCTGTGGCTCCACCACCCTCTCAGTGAAGTAGCCCCTCCTCCTTTCTCCCCTGAATCTCCCCCCCTCCAGCTTCCACCCATGCCCTCTAGTTGCCCGCCCCTTCCTTCAGAGCACCCTGACTGCTCCTCCCCTATTTACCCCCTTCATGTACCTGAAGACCTCTATCATGTCTCTCCCGGTCCCTTCTCTCTTCCAATGTGTACATATTTAGCTCTTCTTTTTTTTGTATTCTCTATTTTTCCACCCCCGTGCTTGCTGGTCCTCCACTCCTTCAGGCTCTGACAAGTTCCCCCCTGACCTCTTCTGTCCTTGCTCGGCCCTCCTCTAGTCCCCAGATCGCAGCCAACCCCCGGGATATCCTGGTGTATCCCTTCACCGGGCGGGTCCCTCTCCTCCGAGGGGGAAAGCACTGGGGGGAAGGTAGCCCCAGCACATCCTTCTAGGGCCCAGGGGTGCTGCTGGGGAACAGGAGGCACCAGGAAGGCACTGGAGGCTCTCGGGAACAGAGAGCTGTCATCTGGAGGGCCAGCGAGTGATTTTCCTGGCTTTCTGTTGGGGGTAGCATAGTGACGACACAGCATACGCCAACGTCCGCTCCTCCCCCAGTTAGTATTGGGGTCGTCTGTGATACTCCCAGCCTCCGCTGGGAGCCAGGAGGCGCCAGACCAGTCCCCTGCCCTCCCCGAGAAGGAGAGCTGTCCCTGGGGCACGCTCAATCCTTCTTCCCCGGCCGCCCTCCAGTGACCTGGCCTGTTCTCGAACCCGGTTGCTGGCGTCATGCGAAATCCAACTGCTGTGCGGCGGGCTGGCATATAGTTAGCTCTTCAAGCCTCTCCCCATAGGTCCTGTCCCCCAAGCCCCAGATCATTTTGGTTGCCCTTCTATGGACCCTCCCCAGGAGTTCGATATCCCTCTTTAAGTGTGGCCTCCAAAACTGCACGCAGTACTCGAGGTGCAGCCTCACCAAGCAGTTATACAGAGGGAGTATCACTTCCCTCCTGGAGGTGATCCCCCTAGCGATGCATCCCAGCATCCTGTTGGCCTTGGCCACTGCCCTTCTACAAGTCTCAGAGTTGTTCATCTTGACATCCACCACCACCCCCAGGTCCCTCTCAGCCATTGAGACTTGTAGCCTTCCCGCCCCCAAGGATGTACACTTGGCCCAGGTTTCTGGCTCCCAGGTGCAGTACCTTGCATTTCCCTGCATTGAACCTCAGCTTCCACTTTCTAGACCACCTTTCCAGAGCCTCCAGGTCCCCCTGTAGGGCCACCCTTCCCTCATCCCCATCCACCACCGCCCCCAGTTTTGAGTCATCCGAAAAGAGACTCATCTCACTCCTGATACCCTTCCTTATGTCGGAGACATAGGCGTTGAACGGGATTGGCCCATGGACCGATCGCCGAGGGACCCCACTAATGACCCTCCTTGGGGATGAGACTATCCCGCCAACCATGACCCTCTGGGTCCGGTCCTGGAGCCAGTTTCCTGTCCACCTGATTCTTCATCCCCATTTCTCCCATCTTATCCTACAGGCCCCCATGAGGAACAGAGTCAAACATCTTGCTGAAGTCAAGAAAGAGGACGTCCACCGGTCTACCCAGGTCCAAGGCACTTGTCACCCAGTCATAGAACTCCACAAGGTTTGTCTGGCGTGATTTCCCCAGGATGAATCCATACTGCCTATCGTTCAGGCACCCTGACTTTTCCAGGTCCATCCCCCCGCCTCTCCTTGACAGTGCCCTCCATCACCTTGCCCACCACCGATGTCAGGCTGATGGGCCTGTAGTTTCCTGCCATCTCCCTTGTGGATAGGCACTATATGTGCCACCTTCCAGTCCTGGGGCTTTCACCTTGTCCTCAGAGAGATGCTGAAAAGCTCCACCAGGGGTTTTGCCAGGACATCCGCCAGTTCCTTCGCACTCTGGGATATAATTTATCCAGCTCAGTGCTTTCTCTGTCTTAAGGGACCTGAGTGCTTCCCTCACACTCTCTGCCATGATTTCCACCTCTGCTACCTCGTCCCCCTGCTTTGCCTTCCCCTCCTGCCAGTGATGGCATCCCCTCTTCCCAGACCCGCCGATCAGTAAGGGCCCCCTCTCAGTTTCACCATCTTCTCCCATGTATGATGCAGTCTCCCCCATTTTCTTTCATGAAAACTGAGGTGAAGTACTCATTTAGTACCTCAGCCTGCTCCACCGGGTCTTGTGCCCATCCCTATCCTGTTTTAATCCTGCTAATCTGCCCCTTCACCCTCAGCTTTTCCCCAATGTATCTAAAGAGCCCCTTGTTCCCTCTCCTAATTTCCCTGGCCAGGTTCTGTTCCTTCCTTGCCTTAGCCGCTCTCACCACCCTAGTGGCCCTTCTGGCCATCAGCTCGTACTCCCCTCGATCCCTTTCACTCCTTGAGCACTTGAAATGCCTATAAGTCGCCTTCTTTCCCCTCACCATTTCCTGAACCTCCCTGGTCCACCAGCAGGGTTTACGGGCCCCACCGCATTTTCATCTTACTCTTGTACAGGTGCTGGTTGCATCCTGCACTCCCCTCCTGATGATTTCCCACCTACTGTCAGCGTTCATGTCCATCCCAATCCCATCCAAATGCTTCTTAAGGATCCTTCCCATTTCCTTGAAATCCGCTCCCCTGAAGTCAGTTACCTCCGTCTTTGTGCAGCCATCTATCCCTCCTAGCTCCAGGCAGAACCAGACCGTGACATGGTCGCTTCCCACCAGCGGGTCCCTTACCTCCAGGCCCCCAATCTGGTCACTATCTGCCAGGACCACATCCAGTATCCGCACCTCCCTGGTCGGTTCCTCCACCTGCTGAGTTAGGAACACATCCTGAAAGACATCCAACAACCTCTGTTCCCTGGCCACCGAGGATGTCATAGTGTCTCAGTCCATTCCTGGCATGTTTAAGTCCCCCAACACCAGTACCTTTCCCCTGCCCAAACTGCAGTGTCTCCCCACATCTGCCACCAGACTCTCCTCCTCCTCCGCCAGCATGGGCAGTCTATACGCTGCTCCTATTTTTACTCTCTTGCCCCCCCTTATTATCAAAGTGACCCAAATCGCCTCCACAGTTCCTCCACCTCCTCCACTCCTCCTATGCCAATGCAGTTTTCGACTATTATTGCTACCCCTCCTCCCCTTCCCTCCCCCCCTGTCCTTCCTGAACATGGTGTAACCCTTCAGGTTCAGGTCCCAGTCGTGCCCTCGGGTGGCCCAGGTCTCAGTGACCACTGCCACATCCACCTCTCTCCCTCAGTTAGCATCTTCTAGACTCAGGCATTTTATTGCCAGCCTGGCATTTAGCAGGACTACCTTCCACCCTTTCCGTATACTTCCATTTCCCCATGGGGATTCCGTTTTCCCCCAGTCAGCACCTTACCAGTCGGCCTTTTCCTGCATTCCTCCAGCTCCCCAGGGGGTGGAGACAGATTCCCTCCTTTATCGGATCCCCCTCAACTGCCTTTTCTCCCATCCCTCCCCCCTTCACAAGTTTAAACCCCACCTTTCACCAACGAACCCCTCTATTTTCAAGTTAAGGATTTCCCTCCCTTCCAAACTGAGATGGAGCCTATCTCTAGCATATAGCCCCTTATCCTCCCAGATCTCCCCCCAGTCCCTCATCAACCCATACCCTCTAGCCCCACACCACTCCCTGAGCCACTGGTTTATCTCCCTAATCTTCTTCTTGTGTTCCCCACTAGCCCTTGGCACCAGCAGAATTTCTAAGAAGGAAATTGTGTATCCTATGTCATGGCAGACTCTGGCAAGCTTCCTGAACCTTGCTTGTATCTCTAGCTCACTATTTCCCTCAATGTCATTGGTGCCTAGGTGGACCAGTATGTCTGGGGAACCTCCACAATCCTTTGCCAGCTGATATACCTCATGCTTGGCCCGGTGCACCGTTAATTCAGGGAAGCATTTTGTTCTAACCGGGCAGGCTTCCCCCTCCCTATCCCATTTGATACCCCTGATCATGGAATCACCCAACAGGAGCACTCTGACCACGTCTTTTCCTCCATCCCCCCCTTCCATGTCCCTCATCCTTTCTATCGGCCCCTCCTCTCAGCTGGCTCCTTGCTCCTCCCCCTATCTGGGTGCCACCTGCCGCCCCTCCTTATTTACCCTGGTCACTCCCTCCCCTCCGATCCTGTGCCTCTCCTCCTCCTGAGTATCCATCTGTACCCCTCTACCCCTGTCACTGCTCGTGACTGGTCCTTCCCCCCATCTGCTATACTTGCCTAGCTCGTCCTCCCTTCCTTCCCATCTCCGTTCAGCTCCTCCTTGCCTGTCGTGCTCTCCTGGCCTAAACCCTCAGCTCCCTTTGCTGTATCCTACTTGTACTTCTGGTCCCTCTCCTTGCCCTTTCTTCTCAACTGGTCCTTCTCCTTGCGCTTTCCTCCCTCTACCCTCTCCTCCTCCTCCTCCTGCTCTGTTCCCCTGCTCCCCCCATTTTCCCACATTCAAAGTTCCCCCCTGTTCTTCCTGCTATCCAGCCCCTGCCCCCCCACTCCCTTTCCATCTCTAGCTGCCCCTGTCATGGCTACTCCACCCCCCTCATCCTCAAGCAGAAGAAGAGAATTGAAGTGGTTACTGAGCTTAAGGTCCAGTCCAACTCCCCCCATTGCTTCCTTCTGTCCAGCCATCTGCCTACTTCCCTGAGAATGTCCTCCCTTTGGCCCCCCTCTGTGAAGGTCCCCAGATACCTGCCTGCTTCCTTGGTGTCCTCTTTTTGGGCCCCCTCTGTCAGGGTCCCTATGTGACCCCAGAGTACTCTCCTGCACTCCTTTCCCTATGCCCCCACCCCTAGTGCTTTGTGCAACTTTGTGGGAGAGCCTCTGCCCTATTCCCCAACCATACCTCCCCTCTCCCTCCAGCTGTCTCCTAATCCCCTCAACCTCCTCCCTAAGTTGTGCCAGCTGGTAGCACACTGGGCAGCCACTGAACTTCCAAGCCCAGTCCAGTATCTTGGCCCCCCCCACACCCTGTGCATCCCACTACCCTCCCAAAGATGCCAGCCGTAATGACTTGTGGTCCCATCCCCCTCCCAAGTAGGCTTCCTTGGGCGAATCACCAGGTTCCCCACTAGTCCAGTATACACCCCTACCCACTAATCAGGTCAGCCACTAATCCTAGATACAGTCCCACAGTAAACGGGGACCCCTGTTACTAGGTGCAGTACTACACAGTAAACTTATAGGGGAAGTGTACAACTCCCTGAGCTCCTCTGTCCCAGCCTTTAAACTCCACCCCTAGTGGCTAGAACTACATGAGCTGCACCTGAAGCCTTTTCCTCCGAATTGCAGGGTAGGTGTTCCCCTATAAATGAGCCGAGCTCTGGGGAGGGAGGGATGGGGGAGGGTGGGATTAGGGCTACACCCAACTCTCACGAGAGTGTATCAGCCCTGTGTCTGCCCCTGACTGCACCTTCAAGCACTACCAGCTAAGAAAATCTTTCAAGTCTACTTACTTCTCCCAGCCTCCAACTAGAAGCTTATTCCTCCTTCATTAACTGAAGACTGACTGAGCTGGCAGTTACACCTTGCATTCAGACAGCACTAATCCCCTGTAATATAATGCCTGCACTTACAGGCCAGATAGCAACTTTTAGACACACACAAACACCAAATTGTCTGTTTGAATCCCTTCCTCCTGCCCAAACTAAATGCAAAAGCAATAAAACTAAATGAAAAAGGACAGTAAATGGCTGTCAAGACCAGCCCTCAAATACAATTACAAACACACAGAATACCAGCTAAGAAAATCTTTCAAGTCTACTTACTTCTCCCAGCCTCCAGCTAGAAGCTTATTCACCCTTCACTAACTGAAGACCCTGGGTAAGGTTCAAGAGTGGGTGAATCACCTTGGAATAGTCATTTATGAACCTGTGGTAGTAGCCACAAAACCCCAGGAAATGTTGCAGTTCATTCAGATTATGGGGCTGGAGCCAAGTAGTAAATGCTTAAACCTTACTGGGATCAGTCTCTATCCCTTTTGTAGATGCCATGTGCCCCACATTCTTCACAGACGTTTGGAAAAACTGGCCCTTGTCAATGGACAGCTTGAGGCCGAAGTCTTCTATTCGGTCTAGGACTTTAAACAGTCGGTTCTCATGCTCCTCTAAGGTGCTCCCAAACACAGTGACATCGTCCAAGTACACCAGGCATTCCAGCAAATTCATATCTCCCACCGCACGTTCCATCAGTCGCTGAAAGGAGGCCAAGGCGCCCAATATCTCCTGTGGCATCCTCAGAAACTCATAGAACCCCAATGGACAGATGAAGGCTGTTTTCTCATGGTCTTCCGGGTCCATCGGGATCTGGTAGTATCTGCTTGCGAAGATCCAACACCAAGAACCATTTGCTCCCATTCAGGCAGTCCAGGGAATCTTGTATACAAGGCATAGTGTATTGGTCTGGGATGGTCCGCTGGTTCAGAGTTCGATAATCAACACACATCCTCACAGACCCATTCTTCTTATGCACAACCACAATGGGAGAGGCGTATGGGCTCCTGGATTCTTGTATCACGCCAGCAGCAAGCATTTCTTGTGGGTGCCTTCTTACATCATCTGTGTCTGCTGGGGCTAGGTGTCGGGGCCTCTCTCGAAATGGCCGTTCATGGTGCAGACATATGTGATGCTCCACACCCTGGACACATCCCACATCCCATTCCTTCAGTGAAAACACTTGGTCTCTCTGCGCAAGTCTCTTGCTAATTCTAGCCTTCCATTCAGCTGGCAATGGGGAGTCACCAAAGTCAAACAAGTCTTGGGTCACTCTCTCTTTCTCACCAGGTTGCTTGTTGTTGGGCAATACTGCAGTGTCTGTGCAGTGTACCATAGGTAGGGTGCACCCTGTCTTCACCTGGATCTCCCGATATGACACACTGTGAATCTGGACCATCACTCGTCATGCATAGGCTTGGGCACAAGCAGGTAAGATGCTGGGCCTGACCAGTAATCCTTCTGGCAATTTTCTGTCGCCTGGTGCATCCAACATCAGTATTTTGTTCTTGACATCTTTCCAGAGGCGGACCTCCCCTTGAATGGTACACTGGGCGTTATGGGCCAGTACCATTGAATCGGGATGCTTCTCCCACATGATCCCCACTGGGTTATCCTGGTCTACTTCCTTGGGTTTCTGTTGCAAATCACAGGCCCTCTTGATCAGAGCCGGAATTCTCAGGGCCCTCCCAGTCTGTCGCTTTGTTTCTCGCTGTGGACCGAAGCAGCCAGTCTCCCAAACATATGGGCGTTGTCCTAGTTAGCAGGGGGACCCTATCATACAGTCCGGTAGGGGGACATGCTAGGGCCAATGTCTCTACTTACTCCTCTACACCAGTTACAGTTGCAGGAAAAGACAGCCAGAGGTGGACATACCCTAGGTAGGGATAAGACTCGTTGCTTAGGCCCCACAAACGTAGGCCTTCCAGGGATTGTAACGGCACATCAGATAAGTGTTTGTCATATCAGTCCTGAAATACAATGGTCAGTTGCGACCCGCTATCGAGCACAACCCGAGCATGGATACCATTGGATAGTCACAGAGAGTCTCCATGCAGGCCCACTATTCTGGACCAGTCTGGAGAGGCAGTAGCAGAGGCCTGGACAGATGATTTAGCCACAAAGAAATCTGAGTCAGTATTTCTTGAACCCTCACTACGGTTATTACGGGCACTCTTCTGCCATTGATTTGCTTTTCGGAGCTCCCCTTGGAGTCTGTTTGCTACCTTTTCTAAGTCTTTCTGAGACCGGCACTCTCTCTTCATATGGCCACCCTTCCCACAGTTGTGACAAATGATAGACTCCTCGGTCATTCTTGGAGAGAACATTGAATGAGGGACTGAGGCAGTAACAAGGGATCAGGGTCCAGTATCAGCTTGCAGCGGTGAGAGTGGTGCAACGTATCTTAACAGTTCCTGTAGGGTGGCAGTCAATTCTTGGATTTCAGCCTAGGAGCTACCCTCAGTAGAGGATGCCTGAGGGTGCACCCCCACCCCCATGACAGTCATGTCTTGAGAGCGACCAGAATATTGTTCCATGGGGAAACCCTTGCAGCGGCACCCATCTTCAACTCTTTGACTTTTTTTAGTGGCTCATCTTTCCAATGCTGGGCCCAGGGCAGGAAGTCCTTTGCATTCTCAGAGTGCTCGTTAAGTGACGACTTTTGCCCCTGAGCCTCACTTGGCTGATCACTCTTAGTCACTTGCTCAGCAGTAGCAGATATGGGTAGTCTTCACGGGTCGCTTTCGCTCAACCCCCTAATTTCTTTTCATTAGCTTGTATAGGAGGGGTGATTCCAGTCGGAAAAGACGCAACTGAAGCAGTAACAATTCTGAAAATTGAGCAGCTTTAGTGATCCGTCCAGCCTAGTTTGATCTAATTCATTTGACGGCAAACTACCCTTTCTGAGGCACTTCTGTAGCAGCTTTTCGCCGAGGTACATACAGACAATGGCTCCTGGGTACTACTGAGCATTTCTACTCTCCACCACAGATCCTCATCTGAATCTGACTCCCATACACATTCTCCAATGCATCAAGATAGTCCTCTGCAGTTGCTTCGGGGTTATTGGCCCGCTTGGCATGGATGGTAGCCAGGGCAGGACCTCGGAGACTCTCACTCAGCCTCTTTCATTTCTGTGCTTCTGAGCATTGCCATTCAAGTACTAGAGGGGCAACATAGTCTATCCATGTCTCCCAGTCATCCTCCCCCAGGGAGATGGGGAGGGTACCTGAGAAGATTCTCAGCCTTCGGTAGCAGTCGTGACTGATGGCAGGTACAGATATGGGGCCAGCATTGGCATGGACACAGCAGGCAGGGCCATAACAGGTGCTGGAGTAGGAGGGGATGGTGGGGAAGGAACACCAGAGGTGGCAGAAATAGTTTCCTTAAAGTCCCCACGGTTTTCTCCCCTCCTCCAGCAACAACTTAGCAAATTTCTCCTTAAAATGTCTCAGATAATGGTGGGAGCTCATCCTCCCCAGGGATTTTACTGTCTTTTTTTATCACTTTTCCAGGCAGCTGGAACCCCTTCTGGGGCACTAGTCAGTGTCACTTTAGAGCTGTCCACGAGGTTACTACACTCTACCAAGGCTATGAAAGTTTGGGTGATCAAATCAGCCTGTCGACCCACCACGACAGGGTTTTTTAAACATCCAACTTTGGAGAGTGCTCCCTCTACAGTGTCTTTACTAGTACCCAGGGAAATATCCAGTATAAGAAGAGTATTTTGGGTGTCGATCTCCTGTCCAGTGCACCACCCCACAAACTGGTGTACAGCCATTTCTGCTGGGGTAGCCATTAATCTTTAACAATAATTCATAACTTTTGGCCACTAGAAGGCACAAAATCCCAGCGGTGAGACTCCAAAATGTAACCCCTAGGTGGCGCTATCCCAGGGGCTGCTATCCCTGCCTGCTTGGCTAGTAGCAAGTTAAGGGGCCTGAATTCTGAATTGGGTGCCTCCACCCGGAGGTCAGGATTGGTAGTGGTCAAGCTAACCTGGGCACAGCCTTCTGGGATGCTGTAACCCCCCCCCCCATCTTTCCTTACTAGTGGCTAGAACAATACACAATAATCACTTTCACAATACCCTGATACACCACACAAGTACCCACACTTGTTTGCATTTACCACCAGGGCTTTCTCTGGCTCGGTCCTGGGACCCCCTGTAAAACAAGGTTATACACAGCAAATAACAGCAGCACAGTACTCTTGCACAAACTGGAACCACAGTCAGGGTAAATGCAAAAAAGAGTTAGATCTGATTTATTTAAGGGACTTGAACAAGGGAGGGGCATAATCAGGTTAATTTGCTTAAAGGCTTTATCAGTCAAACAGTTATGCATGCACTTCAGGGTCCAAAAACAGTCACACACTCTGGGTACCCAAATGGAGTATGGTGAGCTTGCCAGGAACGTTGCAGCTGGTTGGAGCCCTGTGATGGAAGAAAACAACATGCACAACACACACTATTTGTAATCCGGAGCCGGAGGGCTCAGTTCGTGAAAAGAAAACAATAAGACAGTCAGATGACACACTTTTAGATTAGGCTGTTGTTGCAGGGAGCTACTCTGATGATTACTCACAATACCCAAGACTGGACACAGGCTAGATGAAAATTGAGACAGCAGGTGGTTAATCTGGAGTGCCAGGAGAAGCAGGACCCACACAATTCGCCGAAGCATCATTCCTGTTCAAGCGTGGAGCAGGGGGCTGATCCCCAGGCAGGTCTCTCATTGGTGGCTTTCTGTGCAGTGGGTAGTCTGGCAGGCTGAGGGATATGGCCCAGGCCGAATAGAGATGAACGCGATTCAGTCCCATTAGGCTCGATAAAGCTTCCAGCAAGCAGAACACAGTTCACAGTGGGGACCAAATCACCTCCACTTTCAATACACAGCACATTTACATGTAAGGAAATTTACTGTACCAGGCAAACCGCCCCGGTCATCATCGCAGTCTCTGCACAAACCGGGGTTTCAAAAGCAACTGGGAATCCTGACAGGCCAATCGCATTCAGCAAAATCTTCGGTCTTCCTCAGGTATGTGCCTGGTAAAAAAATCAGTGGCTTACTTCGTTCTCATAAACTTGGATTTAGTCTGAAATAATTATCTTCTCCCTCTCAGGGGCAGCAGGCAGGCATGCAGGCCAAAACTAAGGCCTTTCCACAGAGACTGTATTGTGCTCTTGCTTCTTCAGCTTCCAACTTAGATCGGCCTCTAACAGCAAGCATCTTGGGAATTTCCCTAAGATCCTAAAGATTTGGTTGGCTGATCCTCCTGTCAGTCACAACAAAGGCTCCCCCTTCAGGCGCAAAAAGCCCAAAACTCCAGTTCCTACAAATTTTGACTCCAGACAGCTCCAGTAGTCTGGCTCCATTCTAGATCCCACCAGTACTGATTTGGTGGGGCAAACAAAACAGCCCTTGCTGCAAAGAAGGCAGGTTAGACAAACTGCATTATCACTCTAAATGACTTTCAGCAAATAGTTACATCTTTCAACAGAGCACCCTCTCAGATTACTTATGACTGCAATCCAGGCAGCTCTTAAAGAGACAGTACATAGAGGCTATACAGGCACTCTCTGGCAATCACATTTGAACTGCTAAAATGCAGGACACCAGCCTGGCAGTGAGCATTTAGGCAAGCTCAAAGAAGACTTTTCAGGAACCCCCATTTGCAGGGGGGTTACACCGCAATAAAAGAAATGGTCCATCGATGTCTGTTGCAGCTGCCACTGTAACTGCAACCACCACCCTCCGCAATCTATTTCACTGACACTGGGGGTGCCCAATCCACTGAAATAAAGAAAGCATCCCTCGTATGTTTTTTTTTTTTTGTACTTCATTTTTTATTAGTTTCTGTGAGACATACAATCTCCTGTTACAGTACTTTAGGATATACAGTGTCCATTGAGGGTATCATTCCTCTCAATACAATCAATTTTAGAAATTCTAAAGCACGTGCTATAACTATAAGATACATTTTTGGGGTTATCTCAAAAGATATACTACAAGTATTATTTGAACAGTTGCTGCATAATAGAGTCCAAGAGCTGCATGTTTCAGTTCCGATTTGGAACAGAAAATAACATGCATGCACCTCAAGAATAGGCCTGATAAGGCTGAACACGTATAAGATTTGCGGTTAAGCAGAAGAAAATACTGCCGCTAAGTTACTGTATCAATTTAGCAACCAAACTGAGGGGAAAACATATGTGCTCCAAACCATCATTGCCTAAATTGTGGCACACATTTAACTTTGAATAATAGAACGCTTCATAAGCTATTAAGGCTAAGGGAACAGTTAGAGTTTACATTTTTATTATAGAGAGCAAACCTATAGCCCAGACCACCAGTCCTTCATGGTATGTCCACCTGTTTTTCCTCTGTGTCCGTGGCCTCTTCTCTGTGGGGGCGAGTTGGTGTATTCTTCTGAACCCACTTTAGGGGCTCAGCAGGGTCAGAAAATATAAAAATCTTCCCTTGATGTGCCACTCGAAGTCAGGCTGGAAAGATTATCCCATGCATGATCCCGGCCTCTCTCAACGCACAAACCCCATCAAAGTGTTTCTTCTTCATTCTGGTCGCATAGCTCGGGTCTGGATAAAAATTGAACTGTTGCCCCTCACACAGCAAAGTTTTCTTCTGCCTGGCCAGATTGAGCAGGTAGTCCCTTGAGCCTACACCATCTAGAACCATCACAATCGCCCATGGAGCTTCTAAATTAGCTGGCCATCCCCTGATTGCTACTCTGTAGGCCTTTTGTATATGCACTGGCCTGTTTTCTGAGTCTCCAAATTGTGAAAGCAGCCATTCTTGCAAAAAGAGGACAATGTGATCTCCCTTCGATCGCTCCATTATTCCCAACACTTGGACATTGAGGGCTCTAGCTTGGTTTTCGAGCAATTCCAATCTGGCTTTCAGATGAAGGTTCTCCTTCACTAAATTTGCAGTAGTGCCAGGGGCTGCTTCGAATCTTTTTTTGCAGTCGAATGTCTCCGTTTTTACTTCGACAATGTCGGACTCGACCTTATTCACTCAATTTTGTCAGTGAGTCAGATTTATCTGACAGCCCAGCAACTGAACGGATTAGATGAGTAATTCTCTGACCCAAGTTTTGAAGGGTTTCTTCTCTCTCATCCACAGCTACTGATGCCGAGTCTGCTGGGGTAGACCTCGAGGTTGGAGGGCCAGCCAGTGATTTGGTTTTTTCACCATGCTGCTGCTGTCTGTCTTTCCATGGATTGCCCATTTTGGTAGCCGATTGTTTTATAAAGCGTTTCCCCTCACACAGAAGAGTCGTTTTGAGCTACTATTAGGTCTAAATTGGTAATTTATCTCTGCTAATGTTTAGAGCAATTTCTTAAACCGCCATATTGCTCAGGGTCCACAGCGCCCCCCCCCTTTTTTTTTTTTTACAGCCTGCAAAAAAGGAAATGGTCCATCGATGTCTGTTGTTTGCGCCCATCTACCTGTCACCCCCGCCTCCCCTCCACTCAGCACCCCCAGACATAACACTGACACTGGGAATGCCTGATCTCCCAGTGTTGAAACATGAGATAAAGAACACCTTCCTTCCCTCCTCCCACTCAGCACCCCCCTTCCCCAAGGCCTTATTTACCCACCAGGGGTCTGACACTGTAATCTTCTCTGGACCGCAGACACATCTTCACTCTTCAAAGCCGGACCACAAACTGAGGAAATCAGGTATGCGTTTCAGTATGTTTCAGTGGGGGGGTTTGAACTTAATGGCATAACTTGGATATTTTTGCCCCAATTTTTCAACATGCCTTTTTGGGACCCCACCTCATGAACAGTTACAGTGACTTGAGGCAAATCTGTTCTGAAAGGTGATTTTGCTGTTGCTGTATGAAATCCCCTTTTGGACAGGACTTGAACATTTTCTGTGCCCTTGTTCATGAGGTGTGGTCATAACAAGGCTATGTTGAAAATTTGGTGTAAAAATATAAAAAATAACAAAGTTATGAGCCCACATTGAAATTCTGTAAACGAGGCTCATAACTTGATAATTTTTAATATTTTGACCCCAGATTTTGAAAATAGCCATTTCTTTACAGCACCTTATGAATGTGACAGCTGTCTTTTTACAAATCATGGCCAAAATGTGTTCTCACGCCCCGAAAGGTGATTTCATAGTTGCTGCGCGAAATTGCCTTTCGGGCAGGAGTTGAATACTTTCTCTGCCCTTGTTCATGAGATGGGGTCATAAGAAGGCTGTGGTGAAAATCTGGGTCAAATATATTACAAAACAACAAAGTTATGAGCCTATGTTGAAATTTACGAAGCAGGCTTGTAACTTTGTTAATTTCCAATATTTTTACCCCGAATTTTAAACATAGCCATTTCTTCACAGCACCTCATGACTGTGGCAGCTGTCATTTTTCAGATCCTGGCCAAACTGTATTTTCATACCTATTGCATGGAATGATGTTTCGGTGGCGCAGAATGACGTTTTGGCGAGGATTTAAAAATTGTCACCTGCTGGATCCATTAGGTGGGGTAATAAGAAGGCTATGCTGAAAATTAGTGTACAAATATGGTAAAATGCCCAGGTTATGACTGAACGTTACACTATTTCAGCATTCACTCATAACTTCGCTAATTTTGAATATTTTGACTCCAGACTTTTAACATAGCCATTTTTCCACAAACCTCATAAACGTGACATGTCATTTTTTTAAATCCTGGATGAGATGTGTTTTCGCACCTCTGGAGCAAAATGACATTTTGACCAATATATTATAAATGGTACATGTCATGTCTATAAGACAAATTCTAAAACAAGTCACTTTAGAAGTTGAGGTCAGAAAAAAAAGAGGTGCATACCTGCAGCAAACGTTTGGCGTTGACAATTGCTTGTTTGAGTGCTGTGAGTGCTGATCTGCTTCTGGCCATTTTTGGTGGTCAGTGTGTCCTCATGAAAAGAGAGCAATGTTTAATTAGTTGGGAGAGAGAAAGACTGAAATGTAGATTTAGAGATGCTCTCAAATGAAGGACTTTACTTTGGTTTTATAATGTCTCCTGGATTGCCTGTGCTTCCTGACTTATATCTCGACAACATGCTACATTGGCGTACGATCAGTTCCTTCCTCTTCCTTTCCGAACCTGATTGAGCCAGCCTTATCACTGTCAGACCTGCCACCTTTGGGTCACGAAAGCAGTACGCTTTATTGTCTTACATAAAAATGGAGGCAAGCTGGGAACCCCAACCGATAGGATATGCTTGCATCTCTTAGGGCCATAGTGACCCCTTCCCCCTTAGAGGCATTCCACTTCATCTTAGTTGAACAATAGTTGAGGAAGAAGAGTATGCGCTAATCCTCCAAAATTACTGTACCCAGATCCCGTGCTGGCTTTAGGACTTCTATCTGGCCGAGGTTGTGCACATCAGGATTGTATGCAGGCCATTCTCTGTTGTATGAGCCCCTCATTTGGTAATGTGAAACACCTTGACCACCTCCACCACAAACCCCAACGCCCCCGGTAACCAGCATTCCAGGAATGTCCCTGGGTCATCTCCATTTCCTCCGGGATGCCTAGGATCCTAAAATAGGGTTCATGAACAGGGTTTTCAAGTTGCTTTAGACGTGTGTGGAGCAGACTTTGCTCACGAACAGAAGCTGCTGCAGCCGCCACCACTTCACCTGTGGTTTTATTCAGGTCCTCCACCATATTGATAAACCCTCCACTTTAGCTTCCGTACTCACAAGCCATTCCAGGTAATTGTCCATTATTTTGTCCATTTTAGTGACAGAATGAGGGTAGTAATTAACGCTTGCAGAGAGTCTAAAGTAGCTGGTGGCCCATCTTCCGCTTTGGTAGGCTGTTGTGCATCAAGATGTTTAGAAGGCCCAGCTGGGGATGAAGAATCGTTTTATTAATATTTCTCCGATGGCCCATCTCATCCGTATTTGGTAGTCCTACAGTTCTTTTAAATAGTTAGTGACTGATGTTGAAATAAAAGGTGGTGTGATCAGTTAAATATCAATTTTTGGTTTTAAAATTTTGAAGATCAGGAGCTCCTTGAGACGATGTCTTCCACACTGGACTGCTGGCTTTTCTCCTGTTTGTGTGCTTTTAAATTGCCTTGCAGTTATGTACTGAAGTAGCTTTCAATAATAGAACAGTTTTTAAATCTAATAAGTTGTTTAAATATGTTTTTTCTTGTAAACTTTATTTGTACTACTTTTAAAGTAATAAATTCCATGACAGAAAAGCATGCTATTGCATATATACATATCAAATTATTTATTTTAACATATACTAATTACATCTATGTAAAAAACATTTTGTCAATTACTTCATGAATGTAAGAGAAAAAAATTTGATGAATAGTATATGTATAGTGTATACAAGGTATATGCAATTTAAATGAATTAGAACTGCAGTAATAAATGTTGTGGAGGCAAGAATTAAGAAAAAAATTAAAAAAACTCAAGTTCTTATTTATTTCAGGACAAAGAGAAAATTATGAAAAAAGCAATATTCAGGTCTTCTGCAGAAGCAAGCCCATGCTCTGCTGACCGCATCACAACCCTTTTTTTCCCTTTGGTAACCAGGTAAGGCCCACTAGGCATAAGTGTCTGTTTTCTGAGGTGCCCCAGGAGCACTGGGGAGGTTAAGTAACTTGTTCAGGGTCACAGAATATATGCAAGTGGAGACTGTGGCAATCAAACCCAGGTCTGCTGGATATACCATGCTCATTCACAGCTTGTTACTCTAGACTCTAGGCTATACTGCCAGCCCCAAGCCATAATACAGAATTTGGGCTTCCATTGGAAGATGAGCGCATCCACGTGTCAGTGTGACTCAGTTGTTAGCACATCTGCCTCTGGGGCAGAAGGTCATGGGTTCTCGTCCCACTCTGGGATTGGACTTATACCATAACCTCTGGTACCTGAGTACAGTACTAAGGGTATGCTGTACTGTCGGGGGTGTGCTGTCCTTCAGATGAGACATTAAACCAAGGTGCCTTCTACCCATCTCTGGTGCTTTCCTGGTGGATGTCCAGGTGGAAGTAAAAGGACTCAAGGCACTTTTTGCAAGAGTAGGGGATTTTCTACTGTGTCCTGGCCAGCATTCCTTTTCCCATAAAACCAGTCCATGCAATTGTCCAAGGTTGTGTGTCGATATGTGTGAAATGGCTGCCACTACACCATTCAGTCCCTTCACTTCCAGTCTTTCATTGCTTGTAAAGCGCTTTGGGGTACAATGTGTATGAAAAGCACTATAAAATGCTGATACTTATTCTTTTTTCTTCATGCTTTTAAATAACAAAAAATGCCTCATTTTGATTAAAGGAGACCTACTGGCAGACACGAAGCCCCGATCATTACAGTGATCGAGACTTCAGTAGCCAGATCCCTGCTGCAGGCACAATATACACCAATGTTGTCATTTACCTGAACACTCATAAAAATTATAACAAGCTCCCCACCAGCCAGCATTCTGTAACATCGTGACTCTCACCCTCGAGATTATGCTGCTAAAACCACAAGATGATGACATGGAAACATAGAATGTGTTGGCAGATGGGGACCGCGTGATCCATCTAGTCTGCCCCCCCCCCCCCAAATCTACTCGATATCCCTTTTGCCTATACCATGCTTTTTTGAATTCCCTCACCATTTTGGCTCTCACCACCTCTGTGGGCAGGCTGTTCCATGGGTTAACCACTTGTTCTGTGAAGAAGAACTTACACATGTTGCTCTTGAGTCTTCCACCTCTCAGTCTCACATCATGCCCTCTCGTTCTTCTGGAGTTCTTTATCTGAAGGAGATCCTGGGTCAGGACTCTATACCCTTCAGGTGCTTGAAAGTCTCGTTCATGTCTCCTCTATCTCTTCTATGTTCCAGTGAGTACATTTTGAGTTCCTTCAACCTGTTCTCGTAACGACAACCCATGGAGACCATAGATCATCTTTGTTGCCCTCCTATGTATAGTCTCCAACCTATCGATGTCCCTCCTGAGATGAGGCCTCCAGAACTGGATGCAGTACTCAGGGTGGGGCCTCACCAACAATCTGTACAGTGGCAGGACTACCTCACTTTTTCTGCTCATGATGCCCCTTCCTGTGCACCCCAGCATCTAGCTGGCCTTTAGTGCTGCCTTCTCGTATTGGTTGCCCACCTTCAAATCAGCTGATATGATGACTCCCAGATCTCACACTTGCGGGTGGTAGTTAGCTTCTCCCCTCCCAAGCAGTAGTCTGCCCCACTGTTCCCTTTTCCCAGGTGCGTGACCTTGCACTTTTTTGCATTAAATCTCAACTGCCATATGATTTGTCCCTTCCTCTATGGTACACTTATGTATGGAGATTTAATAGCCTCTGTATCTCCCCATGCCCTTTCACAAATGTTACCTGAAAGCCATATGTATACCATGTTTGCAGATGGCATTTAGGCAAAGTCTGTAAAAGTAAAGCAGGGCATGGGAGATGAGATTATTAAATCACTGTATATAAAGTGGCACTATATAGAGGAAGGGCAAAGAAAAGGCCATCATTCAAGGGGTTTTAATAGTATGCTCTCGGGTGAGCGTGTGATGTTACAAAATGCTGGCTGGTGGGGACCTTGTTACAGTTTTTATGAGTGTTCAGGTAAACTAACATATTGGTGTATATTGTGGCTGTGGGGGGATCTGGCCACTAAAGCCCCGATCTGTGCAGTGGTTGGGGCTTTCTGTCGGCCAGTAGGTCTCCTTTAAATAGTTCTTCTTTTTACACTGAGCCAGCAAGTAGCATTGCACAGGTTTGTTCTAGGATTTTCACATAAGTGTAAGGATGTGGTCTAGTTCACAGGCTTGGTTGGCTTAAAAACAAGAACTGATACCTGACTCCGCACTCGTAACATTTCGATGCATGGGCAGGTGACATCTCTCAGCCAGTAAGGTTTGTGGGTTTTTCCTTGTCGTTTTTCTTTGTAAACAAAATTAACAAAAGCCAGCGCCAACAGGTCACAAATAGAACAAGCATTCCAATGTATGTTCAGGTGACATCTGTCAGCCAGTAAGATTTGTGGGGGTTTCCTTGCGTTTTACTGTATAAACAAAATTAACAAATGTTAGAACCAACAAGTCACATATAGAACCCACAGACTAAAGGAGTGGAACACTGGGTCTCCAGGTGGCATCATGGTTTGCTGCCATCACACCCTCTGGCTCCACCCTCCCTTGGAGCCGAGCACCTCCTATGCTCAGCCACACGTCCGGTTCTAGTTTGGGATTCCAGGCCATGTCTGATCTTCAGTGTGGCATCGTGGTATGCTACCATCAGACCAGCTGGGCTCTCCCTCCACTAGAACCAAGTGCCTCCTCTGAGCAGCTATGTGCCCAGTTTCAGTTTGGGCTTACAGGCATTGCATTCAAAGCCTGGTCTCCCAGTTGGCATTGCAGTGGGCTGCCTTCATGCCAACTGTGCTGGCCCTCACTTCAACTTTTTTTTTGGTTTCTGCCTCCTGTCATCAGTGCAGCCCCCTTCCTGCCCTGCTGGTAACCACCAGCCCTGTCATCCCCACCCACTGCACTCCTTGCCTTGGCACCTTTGACTCAACAAGCTTGGCAGCTGTCTGGCTAGCCAGCCAGGTGGGTTGGGAGAGTGAAGATTGCTTGAGTTTACAGCTAAGTCTGAGATGGCAGTGAAGGGATATAGGGCCCGAGTGTACCTTGGCTGTCATCCGACAGTGATGGGGTGTTTCTTGGGTTACTCTCATAAAATCATAGAAGTCTGACGGCAGAAAAGGACCCCTTTGGCCCATCAAGTCTGCCCTTGCCCACCCCCCGCTTTAGTTGTCTTCCCTGTCAAGGGACCTCACTGTCCTCCCTCTGTTCAACCCCTTATGTCTGTCCCATGTTCTCTTGAAACTCTCCATCATTTTGGCTCCCACCACCTCCTCAGAAAGTTTGTTTCAGGACTCCACCACCCTCTCCATGAAGTAACACACCTTCACATTGCCCTTAAATCTTCCTCCCTCTAATCTTAGACTATGACCTCTGGTTTTAACACCCACTTTCCTTATAAATAAGCTCTCTCACCTTATTAATCCACTTCACCTACTTAAATGTTTTTATCATGTCCCCCCTCTCCCTTCTAGTCTCCAATGGATACAGATCTAATTCCCCCCTCTTCTCCTCCTCTTTCTAGGACTTCTCATGCATACCGTGCACCATCTTGGTTGCCCTTCTCTCAACCCTTTCAAGCCCATCTATGTCCTTACATAGGTGAGGTCTCCAGAACTGGATCCCGTACTCCAGGTGAGGTCTCACCATGGTTTTATAAAGAGGCATCAGCACCTCCCTCCTTCTGCTTGTTATGCCCCTTCCTATGCACACATTCTGTTTGCCATGCCCACCGCCTTGCTGTATTGGTTACCCACCTTAAGGTTGCTTTATATTATAATCCCTAAATCCCTCTCCTGCTCAGTTGACTTAATTATCTCCCTCACAGTGTGTAAGTGGCTTGTGGGTTTTTACGCCCCATATACATTACTGTACACTTTTTGGCTTTGCATTTCAGCTGCCAAGTTTCCGACCACCCTTCCAGAATCCTCAGGTCCTCCCTAATGGCCTCCACCCACTCTGGGGTGTACACCCTATTGCAGATCTTCGTATCATCTGCAAATAGGTACACCTTCCCCTCCGCTATATCACTGATATAAACAATAAAAAGGAGGGGTCCCAGTACCGACTCCTGTTGCACCCCGCTCATCACCCCCTTCTCCCTGGAATGCTCCCTATTATTCACGACCGTCTGGCTTCTGTCCTTCAACCAGTTTTCCACCCACCTAGTTATTTTCAGTCCCACCCCTAAGCTTTCCAGCTTATTTAATAGCCATCTGTAAGGGACGATGTCGAAGGCCTTTCTGAAGTCCAGATAGGCCATGTCCACCGTCCCTCCCTGATAGACCACCTTTGTCACCCAATCGAAAAACTCTGTTAGGTTCATATGGCATGACCTTCCATTTGTGAAGCTGTGCCGCCTGTCATCCTGCAGCGCACTGTCCACAAAGTAGTCTTCTACCCTTTCCTTTATTAGTACCTCCGTCACCTTCCCCACCACCAAGGTGAGGCTGACTGACCAGGTGATAATTCTCCACCTCCTTCTTGCTTCCCTTGTATGTATTGGCACCACATCTGCCTTCTTCCAGTCCCTTGACACCCACCCTGTCTCTAGGGACAAGTTTAACAGCCTCATCAGAGATGCTACCAGCTCCTCCCTTAGTTCCAGGCGTACCCTAGGATGCAAGCCGTCCGGCCCCATTGCCTTGTCCACCTTCAACCTTCCTAGTTCCTCTCTTACCCTGGCTTCACTGAACAGGCTAGAATCCACTGTTTTGTCTTCCCCTCCTCTCCCTCTTAACTCAGGCCCCCTTCCGTCCCCCCTCCTCTGTAAAGACCGAGCAGAAGGAGCTATTAAGCACCTCTGCCTTCTCAAAGTCCCCCTCCACTAGTACTCCCTCCTCACCCCTCACCCGTAATATCTTCTGCCTTCCTCCTGTCTCCTACATACCTAAAAAAAGGTTTATCCCTCCGTTTGGCCTGCCTTGCAATGTTCTCTTCTGTATTAGCTTTAGCCCTGTGACACGGTTGAATAGGACCCTGTCTCAATTGTTATCGAGAGTTTGAATGCACAGATTTGTTCTGTTCTTTCCATTCCTGTCTCTTATTTGTCTGGTTGCGCAACCAAATTTTCCTGTGAAACCTGGGTTTTGATCACCCCGACAGTCTTGGAGTTCTCTGCCTCGCACTGTCTCTCAACCTTCCGTTGCTGTTTCTGTCTTTTCCTCCCTTGCATATCTGCTGGTATAATAATATATGTAAATCATTGTGTGGAAATGTAACTGATATTGGGATCTCTTTGTTTAGAAATTATACAGTGTTACTGTTGAAATGTATATAATTATAGTTTGAGATGATTGCAAAAAGCTATTGGGAACGCAAAGGGTTAACCCGAAATGCAATTTTTAAGCCATTTTTTGAGAGGCTGTGGAAAAGGGGCCTCATTTCAGGGACATTGTGTTCTAGCTGCACCTGCCTGATATTTGCAAGAACATTTTAGAAAAAAACAGGATGCTTGTTAAGAAGGGGGGTTGCAAAGACTTAGAGAGAGAGAGAGAGAGAGAGAGAGAGAGCTCCAATGTTTTGGGAGACACAGAGATTAACAGAAAACTCAGATGGATCTTCTCTGTTTATTCTGCCTTTGTAAATAGTTATTCTGAACAATTGTATTTTTTTATTGTTATTCATAATAAAACTCTTGTTGCGAATTTTACAACTGCTCTTGGTTTTCCTATGCATCTTGACATGTGGCTCGACAACAAGCCCTCCTAATCTTCTGCCCTGCCGCCCTCAGTTTCCCTCTGTAAGTCTCCCTGTCCTCTTTCCTCTTGGTCTTTCTTATATGTTCTGAATGCCCTTTTCCTTTCCCTAATTGCCCCTACCACCTCCCTGGTAAACCAGCATTCTTTTGTTTTGTTTTTTTTGCACTCCCTAACTGTTGCCACCCTCCCCCCTGCAGTCACTACGTGCCCTTGTGGGCATGTACCTCTCCTTTCTCACCCTCTTGCGTCCCCCTCCCCTCCAAGCTCCTTCGATCAATAATTGTGTTCAAGGATGCTTCACATATACACTGTAATTATAGTTGTGTACGTTTAACCTGTATATACTGTACTGCAGTTGCTATACTTTTTAGCTGCATACTCTTCATGGTCCTAGCTTAATGGCTGTTTTTAATACTCTGTTTCGTGTGTATTATAAACCTCCTGTTTATAATTACTGCTCTATGTAAATACTATGTAAGTGTGAATTCATTTTATATATATTGTTTATCCACTTATGATGTAACTGAGTATTCCTTTGTATGTATTGTTAACCTCTCCTTTCCAGGCCCATCCTGAAAATGAGCTTGCTCAATGATGTTCTCCTAGTTAAATAAAAAATTTGGATTGATTGATTACTTTCTTTATGCAGAGTTCAGTGGCTTTCAGCAACCCCTCTTTAACAGATTCCCGTAATTCCTCCACGTCTCCTATTTTCTCTTTCCCTCCATTTCTTCCCTGAATTTCTCCCTCATTTTGGTAAAGTCCATTTTCTTGAAGTCCATAACTCTCTTGCTGGTTCTGTTTGTTTCCCTCCCTGTCCTTACCCTGAAATTCACTGTATTGTGATCACTTGTACCTAGGCTGTCTCACACCACGTCTTCCACACGTTCCCCATTGGTGAGGACCACGTCGAGTATATTATCCCCCTAGTGGGCTCCCTAACCAGCTGTTGCATGAAAGCACCCTGCAGTGAATCTAGGATCTTTCTGCTCCTGGCTGACGTTGCTGTCAGGATTTCCCAGTCAGTATCGTGGAGGTTTAGATCCCCCACTGTCAGGAGCTCACCCTTAAGTGCCATTTGTTTTAATCACCTGCAGCATCTGCCTGTCCTCTTCCTCTCCCTGCGTAGGTGGTCTGTAAATCACCCCTAGTCTTAATGATGCTCCAGTCCGTTTATCCAGTGTAACCCACAGGACCTCCTTCTCTCCTTGCTCTTTTTGCCCTTTCGTTGCCCTACTGTCGTCCTTGACGTACAGTGTAACCCCTCACCTCTTTCCTCCAGCCCTGTCCTTTCTAAAAAGTCTGTACCCGGTATACCTGTCTCCCAAGTATGATGCTCTGACCACCAGGTTTCAGTTATAGCCACAGTGTCCAGGTCCCCATCCACCATAATGGCCTCCGAGTTCCCCAGTTTGTTCTCCAAACTCCTGGCATTTGCTGATAATCCTTTCCACTATATACGACCTATCTTCCTGCGATCGCTTCCTGCCCCATTCTGTGGGGAAGTGCTAGCTAGACTATTCCCTGTCCCCCCCATTCAGTTTAAATGCAGACCTTTCCTTACGTAGTTATCCAATTTATCTTTTAGGACCCTAGTGTCCTCCTTACTTAAATGTAGCCTGTCAGCTGCATAAAGCTCTGAATTATCCCATGTCCTACCCCATTCTCCCAACAGACTGAACCCTTTTTCCTTACACCACTTCCTCAGCCATGAATTGAATTCCTCAATTTTCCCCTTTTTATCTGTGCTTCTGGTACTGGCAGGACTTCAGGAAAAGAGACTGTGTTCCCTAGCCAAACCCTTGGATCTAGCTTGGGCTGTGTTCCCTAGCCAAATCCTTGTGTCTAGCTTGTACTTCCATTACACTGTTCTCCTCCAGATCATTCGTGCTCAGATGCACCACTGTGTGGAGGGCCCCTCGTGTTCCCTGACTAAGGTGTGCACTAAGTGCCTTGCCTTGAGCGCTGTCATGCCCAGCATGTACTTAGCACTAATAGAGCTCTTTATCACGCTTCCTTCCCCCATATTTTTTTTAGTTGTTTTTTAATTGTTTTTTAACCAGGTATAGCACACTAAGCTGAAAGCTTTTTTACAGGAGTGACCTGGGAGCACAAGGAGGTTAAGTGACTTGCTCAGGGTCACACAGTATGCAAGTGGAAGCTGTGGGATTCAAACCCAGGTCTGGTCTGCTGGATGTCACCAGATTTGCAGCTTAGAGCTTTAGACCACTGCGTTATACTGCCTTCTCCCTCTAATTATGAAATCCCCCAAAATAAGTACCCTGCTATCCTCTTTCCCCCTGCAGTCTATGGATTTCCCACTTAACTGTTTCCAGTCTGTTGTTGCCCCTCTCCCCCTGGCTTTATCCCCCCGCACTCCAGTGTCCTCATGCCCAATTGACCTATATGCACCTCTGTGCTTCTTATCCACTGGGGTGCCTAATACTGTCTTTCTTTCCTTGGCATTGACCTTCCCCTTCTTTGTATTCCCTTGCTCATTCCCTTCCCTCTTGCCTTTTGCCCCACTTTCCATCACCTCTGCTGGGTTTCCTAGCCCAAGTGCCCCCTCCTTTCTCCTAACAGTCCTACTCTCGACTTCGTCGGATGTCTCTGTTGAAACCACAACCTGCTTTCCCACCATCAGCATGGTTTTAGGAAAGGCCATAGCATCACCATTGCCTTGGCCTGTTTTAACTACATTTCCTTAAGGGCACGGTGATGGAAATTAAGAGGGGCCATCTTCATGGACTTATCAAAGATCTTCAGTCTTGCGAACCACGATATCCTCCTGGCTAAGTTACAAAACTGTGGCTTCTCAGATGCAACCACAGCCTGGGTTAGAAACTACCTCTTGTGGAGGTCCCAGGTGGTTTGCCGGGGGGCGGGCGGGGCTATCTCCAACTCTCTGGGGATAGATAGTAGAGTCCCCCAGCGGTCCAGTCTCAGACTAATTCTGTTCTCCCCCTTTGTGAACCACCTACCAAGGGAAAACATAGGCTGCTGCATGCTTATGTACATGGTTGATCTGATCATCTGCCGCAGTGGTAGTAACCCAGCCAAGATATCCACCTCCCTCTCCAGTGAGTATAATGTCACTCAGATGTGGTTTACTTCTAAGAGTCTGCTTTTGAACGGAAAACAAAAATGAAGGAGATGCTTTTCAGGTCCAAAAGCAGGCTTGCAGACTTGGCTGCAGGCCTTAATGCTCTGAATCCCCTGAACATTCTAACATGGTAAGGGCCCCCCCGGAGCAGGTAATGTCAACTCATTCCTTCAAGTAGCACCATATGGCGTTGGAACCATCCATTGCTTAACTCAACCCAACAGGGCCGCGCAAATTAGAATGACCCCTCCCTAACCTTCTCTGACCATGTAGGAACAACAGTGACGCGCATAAACCAGAGTGTTTAGGATCTGCAACATGTTAAGGAACTTCATGAACCCAGAGGTCTGGCTAGTCTTTGCCAAATGTACACTTCTCCCCTTCCTTAGTTATTGCTCACCTTATTTTCTCCCAAACCTCTAGTTGTAGCCTCTCCAGGCTCAACTCCACCTACAATAACATCTGCAGATTTGCCCTTTTGTCCCCTTTCCTCACTCAGCACTGCTGCCTATATCGGAGGCTGGTCTGGCTCTCCCCCAAGGGCTGCCATGATTTTCTTTTGGGCTGCCTTGTTGATAAGTCTCTTAGGGAAAGGGCTAACTCCCCTTCTTTTGCATTCTTTTGTCTCAAGGCTGGCATTAACAACCTTAGGTCGGTATCACATCACCACAGTGACAGGAAAACAGCAAAGACCATTCAGAGACATTATCGACAGTTCGCTGTGATGGTCCGCTGGGTTCCAGACGCCGCTGCCTCTGGGGTGTTTTCCCCCTTCCCGAACCAACTCCAGATTGGAGTTGGTTATCTAAAGTGCATGGGGCAGAGCCCCCCACAAAAAATAGAGTTTTACTCAATGACAGCACAATGCCAGTTGGCATTTTGCCGTCGCTGTACTGACAGTTCATTCATTCATTCATTCTTTATTTTTATAAGGCGCTTTTCTTGTAACCAAAGCGCCTGTACAGTACATAAAACAATAAATAAGATTAAAACTGTCATAAATCATTAAAAGCTCTGCTAAAAAGATATGTCTTCAAAGCTCCTTTGAAGCTTTGGACAGTTGGGCAATTTCGCACCTGTTGAGGTAGAGAATTCCACAGGGTCGAGGCCATAAAACTAAATGATCTTGCCCCTGACGTTTTTAAACAGACCCTGTGGATCTCTAGCAATCTCTCATCAGTGGATCGGAGACAGTGGGGAGGACAGTAGGGACAGAGGAGCTCTTTCAGGTAAGTAGGTCCCTGATCGTGTAGGGCTTTATAGGTCAGCAAACCGACCTTGAAGGTGATTCACCAGAAAACTGGCAGCCAGTGCAGTCCGCGGAGCACAGGCGTTATATGGCTAGACCTAGAAGATCCAGTCAACAGGCTGGCTGCCGCATTCTGCACTAGCTGCAGATGGCAAAGTTCAGCCCCCGGTAGCTCCAGGTAAAGGGCATTGCAATAGTCAAGGCGGGAGGTAACGAATGCGTGGACCAACGTTGGAAGATCCTCTGGAGGAACCAGATGCTTCAACCGGGCAATGTTCCTCAGATGGTAAAAGGAAGTTTTGACCACTGCTGACACCTGAGATTTAAAAGTCAGACAGTCGTCAAATACTACGCCCAGATTCTGCACCTGGTCTGAGGTCATCAGCTGGACACCCCCAAGCCATAAGCCCAAGGGCGATCCAGCTAACAAACCCGCCTCACGGCGACCCTTGTCCACAACCAACACCTCAGTTTTTTCAGGGTTCAACCGCAGCCAACTCCCATTCATCCAGTCTTGGATCTCAGCAAGACAGTTGTTAAATACCGAAATGGCAGCATCCTGGCCGGGCACAAAAGACATATACAGCTGGTTATCATCTGCATAGCAATAAAACCTAGACCGAGATTGCCTAACAATCACTCCTAACGCAGCATATACACTGCAAACAACATGGACGCCAAAAAGGAACCCTGCGGTACCCCACAGGATAGGGAGACTGATGCCGAAGAAAATATTCCTGACACCACCCTCTGAGTCCTACCCTCGAGGTAAGATCGAAACCACCTGAGGACTGTATCAGACAATCCACAGATAGACCGCAGACACTCCAACAGCACACCATGGTCAACAGTGTCAAATGCTGCAGAGAGATCAAGTACCACCAAGATGGAACAGGTCCTACGATCTCTCGCTATTAGGAGGTCATTTAGGGCCTGAACAAGTGCTGTCTCGGTACTATGCCTTTTCCTAAATCCAGACTGGAGAGAATCATAGACATTGTTGTTGGCCAGATGATCATCCAGCTGCGCTGCAACCACTTTCTCAATAACTTTACCCACAAAGGGTAAGTTAGAGACAGGCCTGTAATTTGCTAGACAATCCGGGTCCAAGGAGGGCTTCTTCAAAAGAGGCTTAACTACAGTCTCCTTAAGAGGATCTGGGAAGATCTCCCTCTCCAAGGACCTCCAGACTATCATAGCCAGGACTGGGCCGATTTTATCCACACAGTCCACTAAAAGACGCGTGGGGCCAGGGTCCAAATCACAGTTAGTCGGTCGCAGCGCTCGGATGATCATCACAATGTCATTGATTGTGGGGAGGCTGAAGTCAGACCATGCAAACTGGGTGTCCGACATCTCCTGCCGACCATCACAACTCCCATTGGAGAGGGACAAGTGGACATCCGATCTGATTTTGGCAACCTTATCTGCAAAGAAGAGAGCAAACTCCTCACATCGTTCTTGAGAAAAGGCTCTTCTGGGCTGAAGACAGACTGGATTGCACAGTCTGTCCACAGTCCGAAAGAGCTGAGCTGGTCTATTCTGTGCAGTCACAATCTCTCTGGACAGGAATTCTGCCTTCTTACGAGAAATTGCGGATTGATAGACCACATAGTGGTTCATCAAACTAAGTTTGTCATCATCCAAACCAGATCTCCGACAGCGCCTCTCCGACCTTCATCCAACTCTCCTCAACTCCCTCATGGTCTCATCGAACCAAGGAGACCTGGGACGAAGAGTGAGAGGATGAACATGAACAGGTGCAATGGAATCCAGGGCCCCTGTCACCGCCTTATTATAGGCACTTACCAGGTCTCCCGGATCCATGCAATCTATCGGTAGGCCCGATAGGTCCAGCACCGCCATCAGGTCATCCGGGGAAACACCCCTTAATGGGCGGTACCGGACCATTTCCATAGGGGCTGACCTAATAGGGGTGGCCTCAAAACTGAACCCAATGGAGTGATGGTCCGACCATCCGACCGGTTCCACCACCAAATCAGATATCCCCATCCCCAGAAGGAACACCTAGTCCAATGAATGCCCACCATTATGGGTCGAGGAGGAAATAACCTGTGTGAAGCCCAGTGAAATCATCAACTGGAGGAAGTCTTGACCAACATGTGAGAGTTCATCGTCGACCCAGGCATTGAAGTCCCCCCAGAACCAACCATCTGGGGGACCCCAATGTCAGGTCGACAATGAAGTCTGCAGCTTCCTGCAGGAAAACATTCTCGTCACCTGGTGGACGGTATACAAGAAGTATCCTGCACCCCATACCCTTGCCCAGGATGCACTCAAAGGACCTGGTGACTCCCACTGGTACCTCCACTAGGCCCAATTCTGTTCTAAAACAGATGGCAACACCCCCGCCCCTATGATCCAGCCTCGGGTGGTGTATCACCGAGTAACCGGCTGGAACTGCTGCTGCCAAAACTGGCCCAGCATTTTCATCCAGCCAGGTCTCAGTGATGCACGCCAGGTCAGGTGACCTAACAAAATCAGCTATAATAGCCGTTTTGTTTTTAATAGACCTGGCGTTGCACAACACTGCCCAAGTAGGATGAGCCTCCAAGGGTGACCACCTTACCTGCTGATTATAGTCAGAACCCTTGGGTATGGGTACCAGACAGGGAGGTCCTCTTTCCTGGGCCCATTTCACCCCAGGGCATCTCCTTGTCCCCACTATTTATATCTTCCCACTCCTTTCCATTCCTCCTCCAGACCCAGCACCAGCCCTCCTCCTCCCCCTCACAATCCCCAGAGCTCTAAATCTTTTACAGACCTCTGGTGATAGGGGGGGACAGGAGAAAGGACGAAGGTCCCTGAGCCTGGAGGGGGAATAATACCCGACTGTCCTACTATTATTCCAGCACATAATTAACACTACAACAAAACAATCTAACAATTTTTAACCCCCCCTCAAAACACTTAAATAAAAACAACTACTCTACAATAAATAACACACAATTAATAAACTATAAATCTAATGAACACAATAACCAAATAACCAAGTAACTTAAAAACTAAATATAAAATATAATATCTATTTAACAAATCTATACCCTAATTCAAATGTATAATAAATAAATAAATCCTGTCAAAGTTCGTGTTGTTGAGTGTCCAAAATGTGCCTTCAGATCTTTAATTTGTAGATTTCATTTTATCTCTCTGCTCTCACCCACAATGCTCTCACCACTGCAGGGGACAGGAGCTTTTACAAACTATACAGGCCCCTAACATAAAGCTGGCCTTTAATATTAAAGAAGGCCTCCTAGTCCAAAAACCAGTACCACAGTTTCCTTTGAAAAATGGAGAAGAGAGTTCCAAGGTCTTTTAATATCCACACCCGTGTGCTCTCACCACTTTAGGATGGGAAATTTAGAATTATGCCAGCGTCCTCTCACGAGTCTGAAACAATCCCACAGAACCCAGTTCTGATCTTTACAAAAGATATACAACAAACGCTGGCCCAAAAACAAAATTTAAAAGTACATCACCGAACAGATGGTCCAGGAAGTTCTACTTTCCTTCCCACGTTGTGGTTTTTCCTCCCTAGGAATCCTTCACGATGGCAGGCAGGCAGCATGTAGATTTCACCTTCAGGTTAAGCTCAACCCGATCCTTCACCACGGTGAGGCAGGCTAGACCACCCTTTGGTTGTCCCCCTACTCCACCTAAGGAACTGAATTAGCACCACCACCCTCTGGTGGCAGTGACAACCGTCCCTCCATCCAGACCGAGGAACCCAACCTCTTTAAAATGTGCAGAAATCCTCACTGTACGCTTATACACACTCCCTCTCAGTGCTTCCTCTTCCTCTTCTTCCAGCCGGTCCTCTCTCACAGGCACCCGGCCACATCCTTCACATACAGTCTGGCTGTATTCCCGTCCCGTATGGAAACCACCACTCCACCTCACCGTTCCACCACTCCTCCGATCTCTCCACAGCCCCAAAGCGGCTCACTGGACCACTGAACCGCCAACCATAGAATCCCTCGGCGAATCGAGCAGGCAGTCAACACACAGCAAGCAGAGGCGACTTCCCGCAACTCCAATGTGCCAGTCTCTTCAAGTACGCGATAAATGACAGTCGTCTTAAACTTTAGACCGTAACAATACACAGAAAGCAGTAAGCTTAGGACTAGGACTTAAACAAAAGATAAAATAAATGAATTCTCCTAAAATTCAGCAACTAGTTAGGGGAGCTCACAGACGGCAGCAATTTGTGTCACTGTGGCATAGTGGAACACCTTAGGTCCTTTTCCTACCTTCTCCTTGATTACCCTCAGGTGACCACCTGTATTGGAGAAAAGGGCCTTCTACATAGCAGCCCCTAGGTTTTGGAATGTTTTGCCATCCCCCGCTTCACCACCTTGACATGGCCTCTTTTTTCAAAGCACGATTGCTAGGCATTCTCCTAACCAACTCTGTTTACCAGTGTCTTGGATGAAAGCAATCCATGATTCCCTCCTTATTCATGGATATTTCAAACTGAGTGGCTAGCATACGAAGCGGATCCCCCCCCCTGCCTAACAGGCTTTGCAAGTGACTATTTCACTGAGATAGCTTTAGCCCTGTGTTGTTATAATTGTAATATGACTGTAATACAATGTTTATTTATAACCTGTAAAGACTTATTTTTGTTTTGCCTCATTTCTCATTTGTATAGCTAAGCTCAGGTGTTCTATATTTCTCTGCAACCATATATCACCTGGTTTAACTTGCCATGTTTTTTGTATAGTATGTCTCTGCTCTTTGTTTTTGTGTTGTATCTATGCTGATGCGTGCCATCCTAATGGCCCAGGTCGTGCCTGAAAACGGTCCCACGAAACAGCGTACCTACCCGGTTAACAACTAGATACATAAATAAATGTCACGGGCGCAACAATGTCAGCAACTTCTCACCCACCTGCAGGCCCACAGCTCTACTGAGGAGGCCGCTTATTTATTTATTTACTTGGTTTTTGGTAAACAGGTAGGTACACTAGACAACTGGGTGCCTATTTTCAGGAATGACCCAGGAGAGTACACTGCACGAGAAAACAGCAGGTCAGATATTACCCTCCTTTCCTGAAGAAGGTGAGCGTCCTTTTAAACTCTCAATCACCCTGTCTCCTTGGCTGGCACCTATGACCGTGGCACATTACTGAACCTAGGTCACTGGTGTCATGAGTAGAAGTTCTACGGCTACACCCACAGGCCATCTCCTCGCTCCAACTGTTGAAAATTCACATTAATTTCCATGCCATGAGGCTACAGCCTTCCAACTCCCTTGGTGCTGTGCCTCTGTGCTTGTTTTTGCAAGAATGTCAGTGTGAGAGGTTTGCTTACATGTAGACTGCATGTAGAACTTGTAATTTAATTATTTAGAAGTTCGATTGCAGGGATCTGTTTATAGTTTATTTTCCCACAGTAGCCTGGAGGAGATGCAGCTTCATACTTTCAGAGTGCGTGTGTGTGTTAAGAGTCCTATTGCTACCTAGTTTCATGGCTGGGAGGGACTGGAGCAAACAGAGGTCAAGTGACTTGCTCAAGGTCTTTTTTTTTTTTTAAACTTTATATTCATGCTGCTGATACGCTGACCAGCTCTTTGGCCCCTTCTACGGTCCCTGCTTTTGCCCCAGTCTTATCACATTGTCATCTTCCAGGTAACTTACCTGCACCCTTGGAACCACCATGGATGGCTTGCTCCACATGGCGAGGCGTTCATGGTGGGACTAGACCCTTCCAGAAACTACCTTACTAGGTAGCCACGAGGAGAGCGTGAGTCAGCGGGTGTGAGACCTGCAAAAGCCCTGATGCCTTCATATTGCACAGAGTTTTTCCTTTGGGTTTCTCCCTGCTCGTGGAAGATGCCACACACAAGGATGTCAAGGTGCGCACCTGTACTGACACATGTGTGAGCATCGACAGTGACAGCGTCCTCCCCCTCCCAGAATTGCCCCAGCTGCACTTCTCCCTGTGGTCACCCAGTAGGCAGTATCACAGTGAGACTCATTACCCTTGCCAGAGGAAGGGAGAGTTCTCTGGGGTGCTTAGCCTTCCTCCACCTGGCCAACCCCTGGAAGGCCTCTGACAATGCAGGTTCACTCCAGAACCTGGGTCACCGACATTGCGAGCAGTAACGCTACTGCTGCGCTGATGAACCAGCTGCTCAAGGTTGTTTATTTTTATTTGATTACCCAGATATGTAGACTTGGTTGCATGACCTATCTTCACCTGCAGCCTGGAGGTAAGGAAGCAATGACAAGGCAATGATATCAAATGCAGGAGATACACAAGTACAGTATGAGGTAAGCAGCAATTGCAGTGATGCAATACTAAGGATTCCATGTTTCACACATTAGATTTACATACCATATTAACAGAGCATCGTGCACAAAGTCGGCTGCATGCCCAAACCTTTTCTGTCCCAAACTGCTGTAATATGATGCCCATAGCATTGCGTTACAGTATGCAGATCTATGGTCTCTCAGATTGATAAAGTCTTGTGGCCAAGTACAGATGTCAGCAGTCAATAAGACTGAATCCTGTGCACTTGTGTGGCTGGTTGGGGGCCCTGTGGAGGCACGGGCATGTTGGGCACCGTAGTAAACCTGTGCAGCAAACAGGATATGTGTTGGTTTAAGTGAATCGGAGGGAAAATCAGCTGAAGCTGCTGCACACTCCCAGCATTATATCTTTCTGGGCTTATGCAGTCCCATCCTGCCCCCACCCCCCAACCGGCATGGAGGACTTGGAAGCTTCTTGGGTGGCAGTATTTAATTTTTTTTTATGAAAATTGTGATGTTATGTATGAGGTGATACAGCAGTCCTGACTGTGAAGTGCTGTATTCCATGATCCCATGGAGCAAGTGAACCACAAGAGATCCATTTCAGAGAAGCCCTGTGTCCTTAAACTCCAACTGCAGGCCGCTTCTTTCTGTCTGCATAGCTACATGCTTGGGGGAGGGCTACGAGACAGTGGAATCATGAATGGTAGCCCTGTGTGTCCGTCTTACAGCCTGCGGTACATAGTGTAACTGTGTGGCTCAGTATGCAGGACTGGGTGGTTGTGCTTCAGCTGGTAACGACCCCAGGATGATGTCTTTTGTGCTGCAGCAGGTGGTGGAAGGAGGAGGAGGCACCTAGAATATGGGAAAAAAAGCCACTCCTGCACTCAAGATGACAGAAACTCATGACCCACACAGTCCCAACCCCCCCCCCAACAATACTGCACTATAGCCAGCACCTATAGCTGGTGCTCTAGCACTGAGGTGCTTTCCTTTCTGATAGAGGCAGGGGGGAGTGCTTTGGCAGGAATAAGCCAGATCTCTGGAATGTGGGAAGAATCTGTAGCACCTGGAATTCGACTGCAGCAGCAAGGGGTGAGTTCAGCGGGTGGTGGGCACTAGGGACCTGAATGAATGGGGGTAGGGTGGCATGATGGGGGGACACTGGGAGGAGCAAAACATTTGGAAGGATGTGTGGAAAAATAACATACTGCCTATGGAGGGGTTCCAAGATGGCCATCATGCAGCAGCCATGTAATGCTGAACTCTCCTGAGATATACACTAACTTTGTTTTTGGTACCATGAGGAAAGCTTCAAGGGGCTTAGCCTAATCTAAAAAAAGACGTAGTCATAGACCCCATCTTAGTCAGAATCAGGTACACTTTTGAAATAGGGTCCAGTTGTGAATTCTTTATCTTCATTGGCTCAGGCTGAGGGAGTGCTGCAGCCTCTGGAATGGCTAGCTGCCCAGTGGCTCAGACCAGGTGCCCGTAAACACCTAAGAAGGCTGACCTGATTGCAGTTTCTCTTTCTGATACATTCGGAGCAGCCGGTACTCCTTTGCAGCCTCATGCAAAGGGGAAAATGTTTCATTGGTGTCACAAAGAAGATCTAGCTGTTCATATGTTGAATTGGAATCCCTAAAATTGAAATCCAAGGTAGAAAATGTTTAAGGAGCTCAACCAACTCATGTGAGGTCTGGAGCATTTGATTGGAAAAAGCATTTTTTTCTTCTTCAGAGGCACTTCAATATAGACTTGATGAAGCAAAGTGTTTACTGAAGAGTTTGAATCAATTAAAGAGACTGATACACTAGGGAAGTAACCGAACTAAAGACTACAGCCCTCACTATGAATGTTCCAGCCTCTGTAAATACAAGAAACATTATGTCACTTACTAAGGATTGAATATCTGGAAAAGTCTGATACATTTTTGTAATTTAAGAGTAGTGGTTTTACCAGTAAACCATAATCCAGAGATCTTACTTCGAGAGGGCTCTTGCAGTAGAAAATAACCATTAGGACTAGAGCCGTCAGGCACTAGAACTACACAGAAAACTTTAGTAGAGTCTGGTGGGGGACAGCCCACCCTATGTCACGTGACAGACGTCAGCATAACACTATATAGTGGGCGGTCCCCACATCCGCCCTCCATTTCTTTCCCACCATTGACCTGCACATGTCGGACCTCATGGAGAACGCTGCTTCAGTCGACTGCCATTTTCAGATGAATATTACATCACTTTATTTCTTTTTCTGTAAAACAATAAAAGTATTAACCTTTTTCGTGCATGTCTTCTCTGACGCCTTCTGAGTCGCATGAGAACAAGTGCGATTCCTGCTGCACCCAACTCCCGCACAAGGATGGCCATTCCCTCTGTCTTTTCTGCCTGAGACCAGAGCACAAGACCGAGGACTGTGAGGCCTGCCAGAGTTTTAACCAGGCCACACAGAAACACCGCCAACAGGCCATGAAAGCCCACATTCCTAAACTAAAGATAGCTTCCATGGAGAAAGAGCTGCAGAACCTGCGGGACTAGTCCTCCTCCCCTGGGGGTTCTTCTGACTCCCATACCAAGAAGAAGAACAAGGAGAAGCACCATGACCGCAGTCTGTCTCCTTCCCACCCACGACCTCCTTCGGGGGCTGCGGGCAATGGCCGGCCTCCCGTTGATGCAGGTACCACTCCTCTGGCCAAGCCTACTCCCTACTCCATGGAGCAGCCCTTGCCCCCCCCCCATCCTCCTGAGCTGGTCACAGTTCAGGCGGGCACCTCCAATCATCCGAAGAGCTCTGCTACACTTAGGCCCCTCAGAACTCCAGAGCCTAAGCCTGGTGGTGCAGCCGATAAGTCGGGCGTCAGCTCCTCTGATGAATGCGCGGCCCAGGCTGATGAGTCACACGCCAGCTCCTCTGGCGTCCGCTCTGCCACTGCACTTCCTTCGGGCCCCGATAACAGGCCTGACATCGATCCTCCAGATCAGCGCACACTGCCGCTTCTGCCACAGCCTTCCCCAGAGGGTTCTTCCTCTCGGGATCCTCCTTTGCCACCTCCCCTGGTAGTGACTCCCGGCTCACCCTTCATTATGAGCCGGAGTCGGAGGGGCGTTTGCCCAGCACACCCCTGGTGCCAGGGCCAGAACGCTCAATGCTGGACCTCCCTCAACAGCTGGTGTCTCCAGCATCGCAGGCTCCTCTGTCTGGGGCAGCCCCCCGCCCCAGACTCCAACTTTACCAGTAAACCATAATTCAGAGTTTCATAATCTTGCAAACCTTGTGAGACCAGTTTTTGTAATTCTAGCAGTTGCCAGAAGAAAATCTAACTTTCTAATTGCGTGAGTTCAGTTCACTATCCACACTCTGGCAAAGCATAAAACAGCAGGTTCACCACCAACCTAGTGGTAAAGAGGAACGAGCTTGGAGCACTGAGGTTAGCTGGGAGGGAGAGGATTGAGCATCCGATGGATTGCTGTCCTCTTCCAGGGTGGGGAGGGATACTGTCTCATTCCTTGGCTGCCACCTAGGGGAGACTGGGTGGTAGCGCCAGAGTATGAGCAACATAGTAGGGAGGGGCTGTGAACCACAGTGTGTGTGCCTCAGTGGCAAGAGGAGGATGGGAGAAAATGGATAAGGGAAGGCGCCGGCTTAATGAACCTTGTCTGCCCCCATTCCCTCATTGCCACCCTATCACCACCCCCAGATCTTCTCTGAGGATATCTCTTTCATCAGGCCATGCCTATGGAACTATAGCCACCAGGCACTAGGACCCACATGAAAACGTTTTGCAAACAGTCCACTAGGGGTCACCCATGATGGTGGTGTCCTTGGTTGGCACTCCCATATATACGTGAGCATCCCCTTCCCTCCTCAGTTCTTTTCCTACCATCTACCATACTCACTGGAACCTGTATGGAGACACTGCTACTATATTCAACCGCTATTACAGTAATTTCTCTCCCTAGTTCACTATCACTTTTCATAAGTGATACCCAATATCATGTTTGTTTAAAGAGCCGGCTAAGCTCTTCAGCTACTGCGAATGTGGTGAAAAGATTTATTTTGGTGACTTGCACGACATTTGCATGTGCTGCCCTGGCGTGGCCCATAATGTCAAGGCCTGCCAGATTTGCCTTAAATTTAACACTGCTACCTGGCGACACAGAAAGAATGCCTTGGAGACCCACCTCCTAAAACAGCAAGTAGCCAGGATGGAGAAGGCGCTCCAGGAAGAGGACTCCACTGTGTGCCGGCCTGCTCTCGGGTTCTCCCTCATTGAAGTCCTGGGAGAGCACAAGCACCAGAAGAGGAAATGGAGCAAGGAGAAAACCTCCTCAGTATGCTCTCAGTTGCCCATTCACCCCAGCATGACTGCTTCTGCACCATAGACCGCCCCAGTGGCAACACTGCCAGCTGCCCAGACTGTTGACCCTTCCAGGTTGGGACAGGCTGTGAGCAACTCCAAGCCTAATATGGCTGGTGCATTGCCATCGATGTCAGGGATGGTGTCTCCTCTCGTTGACATCACCTGGCACACCTGCAGTTGAAGCAAGTGCTAAGATTCAGGCTGTGCTTTCATCCTTCGCGGACATGTTGCAACGCCTGCTATCTCTTCCTCCTGTAACAGGAGCTGTATTGACCGGCATCTCTGTCAAGCCCCAGCCCCAACACCTGTCAGGTTGACATGCTAGTTGCCTTCTAGGGCATTGACGACCTCTTCTGCTCCCTCTTTGAGGCCTACAGATTCCATTGACGAGGATCAGGAGTATAAGCCTGGCCTCATCATGTAAGAGGAAGAAGAGAAGGAAGAGTACATGGAGAGCTCTTATGAGAGGTCCAGCTCCACCATATCTAAAGGAAGTGAGGACTGTACAATATATACACCTAGGTCCCCTCCTGAAGTCCCATCATTCATCTCCATGATGTAGCAACTCCAGACTGCCATGGGGTTTAAATCTGAAGAGCAGAACAACACCAAGAGAAAGTTTGTAGAGTTCCTAGAACTGCTGACTCCCCATCCATTATTATCCATCCTCTACCACCTACCCTGGAGGATGCCACCCTGGCTGCCTGGCACATCCCAAATATGATACATTTTATCTGCCTTCCTAGGTATGAAAGGTATCCGGCCCCCTCAGGTAAAACCTTTTTTGTGGGCGAACCTGAGGCTGATTCAGTAGTAATAAATGCGGCCCATGATAGCTCTAAGGGGCCTAAACACCTTAGTTCTCTCCCTTCTGACAAGACGTCCAGGAGCCTAGAAATTTTGGGCAAGAGGGCTTTTGCTTCTGCTACTTTGGGCCTTAGGATTACAAATTATCAGGCCCACATAGTAAAATACCAAAATACCTTCTGGAGGAAAGCCGCGACCCACCAGAGGGTACTCCTAAGGTATTTCTAAGCAGGAACTATTAAGCGCTCTTCAAGCAGGGGCAGATGTAGGCATCCATCTACTACGTTTACCTGTGACATTTCTGATGCTTTTGTTAGGGCAGCAGCTTCTGGGGTCTGTCTTAGGAGACATTCCTGATTGAGGGTGGGGTGGGATTTGCCAATGATGTGCAGCACTCCATCCTCAGTGCCCCATTTAGAGGATATAAGTAGTTCAGGGCAGATGTACAAGGTATCCTCTTGAACCTGCAGGCCTTGGGCAGAACCCTAAAATCAGTACACTCCCTCTACCACAGTCAACCAAGAAGTAGGCAGAGGGTGCCATTTTGTCCAGCCAACAACAGACACCATTCAGCAAGTAGAGGAGCATCAGCTTTGCCTGCCCCAAGACCCACCCCAGGTGCCCATTCAAAAGCCCCTGGAAGTAGAGGTGCAGCTATAGCCACAGGATCCAGATCTGCATGACTCCTTTCTGAACCCCCCAACCGCCAGCGCTCCCAGGGTGGTTGTAGAGGGTCGCCTTTCCTTCCACCTGGACTTGTGGAAGAAGGTCTCATCAGATAATTGTGTCCTGCAGGTAATGGAACAGGGCCATGCTCTAGAGCTTCTGGAAGCACCTCCAGACCACCCACTGGTGCCTTCTTCCAATCCTCCAGAACAAATACCGGTGCTACTAGAAGATGTTCTTACCTTGATCCAGAAAAGGGCCATAGAACCTGTTCCTTGGGAACACAGGAACAGGGGGTTCTATTCTCGCTGCTCCTGGTCCCAAACTACACAGATCTGAGGCCCATTCTAGATCTAAGAGATCTGAACCTTTTTATCCAGTATAAGAAGTTCAGAATGGTCACTCTACAAGGCCTACCCCCACTACTGCAAGTAGGAGACTGGATTTGTTCCCTGGACATGCACGATGCTTACCTGCATATCAAGATATGCCCTGCTCACAGGAAATACCTCATGTTCCTTTTCTGAGGGGAACACTACCAGTTTGGGTATTGTCCTTTGGCTTCTTATTTGTACCATGGGTCTTTACCAAGTGTTTAGCAGTAGTAGTAGCAGCCCTCAGGAGAGAAAGACTGCATGTCTTACCCTACTTGGACAATTGGCTGCTCAAAGCCCACTCCGGAGAGCAGCCTTATCAGACTATAGTGCACACCAGGCATCTGTTCAATGCTCTTGGGATCACGGTCGGTGTGCCAGAGTTAGTCTTTACCCTTGTCAGCATCTACAGTACATAGTAGCAGTCTTGGACACAGCCCAAGGCTTAGCCTTCCTGCCCCAGGACAGGGTCAAACGTCTGATTGCACAGGCCCAAATGCTATACAACAGGTATGTCATAGCCAGGACACTCCTGAGACTGTTGGTCCTGATGGCAGCAGCCGTTGTCACGGTTTCACTGGCCAGGCTGCATATGAGGAACCTTCAGTGGGCCTTAAGAGTTCAGTGAGACCAATGCACAGTCGACTTAGGACAGAAGGTTCTAGTAACCTCTCCTGTTTGGAAGGTGCTGCTGTGGTGAGTGGAACCCAGCCATTTGTTGAAGGAAGTTCTTTTGTTTATCCCTCCCCTCATCCGATTCTCACTACAGACGCCTCAGGGATGGGCTGGGGGATACATTTGGGGCCCCATCAGACATAGGGAACATGGACCAGAGTGGAGAGCACTCCAAATAAATGTCCTTGAAATGAGGGCTGTTCTGTATTTCCCCAGGACCTCTGCGAGTACAAACCTACAGCATCACCATGATGCATTATATCAACAAACAGAGGGGAATTCGCTCTTACCCCCGTGCAGGGAAGCGATGAGGGTTTAGTATTGGGCTAAAGAACATGGTCTAGAACTGTCGGCAGTTCAAGTTCCAAGTGTCCAAACTGTCTTGGCAGGCAGGCTAAGCAGGTCACAGTCAAGAATGCATGAATGGGAGCTGCTGACCTCGGTGGTAGATCAACAGGTAGGGTCGTCAGAGCTGAACCTTTTTGCATTCCCACACAATGCAAAACTGCCGCTTTTCTGCTCACTCGTTCCAGGGCCAGGAGTTTTCTGGCAAGATGCATTGTCCCTCTCTTGGAAGGGGAGATTCCTTTATGCCTTTCCTCTAATGCAAGGTGCTAATCAAGCTCCAAATGTGGGGGGGGGGGGGGCACAATGCTGATACTCATTACTCCTCTTTGGCCTCGTCAAATCTGGTTCCCTTTACTGCAGCAGTTAGCGGTGGAACAACCAGTGCCTCTGCCCCTTTGCAAGGGTTTGCTGTCCCAGGAACAGGAAACCTTGGTCCATCTAGACCTCAAGTCACTCCATCTCTATGCATGGCTCCTGAAGACATAGCCATTGCTAGGTTTGGGGTGTCTCAAAAAGTGGCTGATGTCCTGGTGGCTGACCGAAAACCTTCCATCGGTGCCACTTATTCCATGAAATAGAAGTGGTGTGCTTTGTGGGTGGCTGCTCATCAACTGGATCCCTTTACCTGTTCAGTAAATCAGGATCCTACTTTGAGGTATCTCTTGCAGAAAACCATCACCAGTAGGACTATAGCTGCCCGGCACTAGGACCATACTGAAACTTTCTAGCTAGCAGTCTACCACATGGGGCCACCCACTTCTGACGTCTACCAATCCTATAAAATGTGGGTGGCCCCCATACCCTCCTCAGTTCTTTCCCATCGACCAACACATGTCGGACTGCTGGAACCGCTGCAGCTGCAGTCAACTGCCTTTTTCCCATGTTTACCACGCTTTATTACTTTACCTTTTAATTTTTATTCATTTATTTATTGAAGTGTTTCACCAGGAAGGCACACTGAGCATCAAGTCACTTGTCTTCCGGTGCGACCTGGGGGGAAGGGGTACAATAGGAATGAGACATTAAACATTCAAGTTACAAGATCAGCATTAACTTTCAGTTGCAAGGCAGGTGTTACATGCAGTGTTACAACAGTGTTGTGCATAACATGTAGAAAGAGTGGACAATAATAAGTGCCGGGTTAATAAGTAAACAAGTGCTTACATGAAAGAAAGGGGGGAAAGGGGAGGGAGTAGTGTGGTGAGGAGAGAGGGAAGAGTTGTGTCCCTGGAGACCCCCTCAGGATGCGAGGAACCCTGCAAGGGGACTGGTGGGACCAGAGAAAAGGGGATACGGCAGTGTCCCAGAGGGACCCCTTTAGGATGGTTGGGGAAGGGAGTAGATCAGAGATACAAGCCCCTTGGGGTGGTAGCTGAAGGTGAGGGTAGAGAGGTAGGGTTTATCCAGGACTTAGAGGAGGGAATTAGGGAAAGACATGGCAGCAGCTAGGTGCAAGGTAATTATTGAAGGCAGAGCTGATGGAGTAGGTGGAGGATGAGTGCTGGATCTGAGGTGGGAGGGAATTCCAAATTTTTGGGAGGTGGTGAGAGTAACCATATTGGCCGATTTGAATGGATCTGCGGGGGACAACCAGTGTATGGGAACTGGTCACTCTAAGGGAATGGGAAGGTGGGGGGGGGGGTGTTATAAAGGAGGAGGTGAGGTAGAAAGGGAGCTCACCCAGCCAATGCTTGGAGGTGAATTGTGCACAGTGGGAGAGATGTCTGTTTGTAAGATAGTGGAAGGATAGGGCACGATAAGGATCACAGTGATGGGTGCGGGGGCAACCAGGGCAGAGTGGCAGAAAGAATTGAAGAGGGTGTCCAGTCTGGCAGTGAGGACTTAGTGGCAGCACCATAGATTACGTCACAGTAGCTGAAAATGGGCAGTATCATCTTCTGAACAAGTTCACGCCTAGCCATAGGAGGGACGCAACTACAGTTCCAGAACAGGGCACCAAGCTTGGGGCACAGTTTTTTTTGGATGGCATCAGCATGTCCTGAGAAGTTTAGGTGTTGGTCCAACCAAACACCTAAGTACCTGAAGGAGGATGTGCCTCAAGTAAATTCCCATCAAGGGTGTGGAAAGTGGATGGGGAGGGGAGGAGGAAAGCCTAGAGAGTCTGTGCCTTGTGCCGGAGGTCATGGAGGCAGTCTTCTTGGTGTTGAGGAAATGTTGATGGTTAGCAAACCAGAGTTGAATCTTGTCGAAGTCTTGGTGTAAGCAGGTTGTAACCTCCTCAGAACAGGAGCCAGATGCATACAGGACTGTATCATCAGCATACTTATGTGTAGCAGAGGATGGGGAGTAAACAGAGGGAAGGTCATTTAAGAAGATGGAGAATAGGAGGGGCCCTAATACCGAGCCCTGGGGGACTTCAGTGCTAATCGGGAGGGGAGGGGAAGGGAAGTGGTGTCCAAGATCTTAACTGATTGGGCTCTGCTAATAATGTAGGCCTTGAACCAGTTTGTGGCGGAGAGAGTTAGGTCTGCTGCCATGAGTGAGTCAAGGAGAAGTGAGTGAGAGACGGTGTCAAAAAAAATGGCAGAGGTAATTTGGCCATTGTCCATCCCAGTTAGGGTGGAGTCTGTGAACCATAGGAGAGAGGTGGTGGTTGAGTGTTTTTTCCTGAAACCAGACTGGAAAGGGGTGAAAAAGGAGGTGTCAGATAGAAAAGAGGTGAGTTGGGAGAGGACAATGTGTTCTTGAAGCTTGGCAAGGGTAGGGAGAGGAGAAATGGGGCGATAACAGCCAGGGGATGAGGAGTCACCCCCATTGGGTAGAGGGAGGACCACAGCATGTTTCCATGTAGAAGGGACTGAGGCAGTAGAGAATGAGAGATTAAAGATTATTGACAGGTGGTAGGTAATGGCTGAAGTGGAAAGGGAGAGGAGTTTTGGGTCAAGACCATCAGGGGAGGTTGATGGTGAGAAGGGCACTTAGGGCATCGTTTGGGGTTACAGTAGCGAAAGAGAAGATGGGAGGGTGGTGAGGGGGCACACTGGTACAGGGTAGGGAGGGGGAAGGGTAGGAGGGGAGGGATTTCAAAAGCTCAGTGGTGCAGGAGGTTGAATTTATGGTGTTCTCACTGGGTAGTTTATCTCTTCTCAGCCTTCTTCATCTTCTGACTGCTCCACGTAATGTGCCTGTGGCAGGCATATCCTGGACAAGGACAGCCATTCTGACTGCATCTTGTGCCTAGGCCCAGTCCACAGTGTCCAAGCCTGTGAGGACTGCCAGGAGTTTAACCTGGCCACCTGCAGAAGTCGCCAGAAGATCCTGGAAAATTATCTTCTTAAAGCACTGGGACAAGGACTGGGACCGATCCTGGTCGCCCTCCTGCTAGCGGTCACCTCACAACACGACTTTGACAGCATCTGTATCTTCCTCTCTTAGGGGGTCGACCTCCTTGGCTCCACACACCCTAAGTCCCACAGGGCTAATGGTGGTCCCCCACCTGCCCGGGTCTCCCTCATGGGTGCCAGATCATTATGTCAGGGTAGTCTGTATCCTGCCCCACAGCCCCTGCTGTTTCAACCCCTGTTCTCCACAAGCACTCAGTCAGGTGGCTTGGCTGGAGTCTTTCCTGCTGGCGCAGTTGTAACGGACGACAGCCTCAACTTCTGGGACCACTGCCAGCTCTGCTGCTCTTTCACAGGGGCAGATGCTGTAGGGCACTGGCGTCTCCCAAAGTCCAGTCTCCCCTCAGCCTTTGCCCCTGGGGGGTCTGCCTCCACTCCAACGCCCACTTCCCATGGCCGGCGGCCTACAGATCCCACCCCAGCACCGTCTCTGCTGACTCCTGTGGATTCTGCACCTGTCCTTTCCACGCTGCTACCCACAGGCCCCATGTGGCCCAGCCAGTACCAGCCAAGCCAGCGCTGGCCCCATAGCCGACGCAAGTCGCCGCTCCACCCCCCCTCATGTGGCCATTCCCTGTTCCTGTGGGACTGCCACCCAGTCTTCCACAACTGGCACCTGTCAGTCCGTATCCTGGGTATCCTATGCCATCACCAGTGGGTCTGGCTCCCACCTACCCCTGTCCTGCACTGGGGGACCTGCACCGGATTACCTGTACCTGATGCCTACGGGACCTGCGCCAGTCTACCCCTACTCAATGCCTGGGGGCCTGGCACCTGCTCTTGTTAATTACCAAGGCCTGATCTCTGCTTTATGGTCTTTTATGCAGACCCTGGCTCCCACCCAGAGGGTGCTGGCTCTGGCCTCCACTCAAGGGCCTTCTCTGAACCCCCTCCCAGCCTCGGTTCCCCAGAGTTTCTCACACTCCCAAAGGGAGGCCTAATGCCGGGTCGTCTGCTCACTCAGATAGACGGCATGAGGACAGTGGCAACGAGGACAATAGTGAGGAGAGCATCAGTAGTGAGTCCTCCACTCTTCCCCCCACCCTCGACTCCTTGGAAGGGGAAGAAGTCCCAGCTAATGTTCCCAAGCCCCCTCCTGATGACTCTGCCTTTGTGGCTGTCATATGCCACATTCAAGCCACTATGGGATAGGAGACTGAGGGGCAGGACCCCGAGTGGCTCCGGTTAGCCATCTACCTGTGTCATCCCAATGCCCCTCCCCCTGTAGTACCTGCCATTATTGACTCCTATAAGGATATCACCCGGGCTGCCTGGACTCACCCCCACACAGTTCTAGTGGTCTCCAAGAAGGTGAACAGACTCTGTTGTGCTCCGGCTGGTAAGCCTTATTTTGGGGAACAACCCAAAGCCGATTCAGTCATCATCAATGCAGCGCATAAGCATACTAAGTAGTCCAAACATTAAAGCTCTCTCCTCCAGGACAAGGAATCTTGCCAGCTGGACCAGCTGGGCAAGTGTGTCTTTGCTTGTGCCACTCTGGCTATTCGGGTCATCAGTTATCTGGCGCATATGGTGTAGTTTCAGAACCTAATATGGGACCAGGCTAGGGAGGCGATCCAAGCCATGCTGGATTACACTTCCATGCAGCAGACCCTTCAGCTCCTCAGAATGGGCTTGGACATCGGTACCCACATCCTGTGGGCTGCCTGTGATGTGGTTGACACCTTGGGCTGGGCAGCAGCCACGGTCCTCTGTATCCAGCATCACTCCAAGCTATGGGTCTCAGGCTTCACACCCAGACACCCCTTTCGGGGTCTCAAACATTTTGGAGGTGATGTTCAGGACCTCATCCCAGACTGCAAAACTTGGGACATGCCCTCAAGTCCATCCACTCTATGTATCATATCTAGCCTAAGTCAGGACAGAGGGCTCCCTTTCATTGCTCTTCCCACAGGCAGGCCCGACCCCCTCCAAAAGCCCAGGACAAGCACAAAGCTGCGGGTGCTCTCCCCACCACCTCCTGTAGCACCTGAGGGGCAGCAGCTGCTGCAATAGCTTCCACTCCCCCTCCTGACTCCTTGACAGACCCCCCCTCCAGTGGAACTTCAGGAGGCGGTCGTTGGGGGTTGCTTCTCTCTTTACCTGGACAGGTGGAGGGAAATCACCATAGACAACTGGGTGCTGCAGCTCATTGAGCACAGTCACGCTTCATAGTTCATAGAGTGGCCTCCGGAAAACCCTCTGGCCAGTCCTCTTATTCTTCTGCTAACGTCCCTCTCATCAGGGAGGAGATTCATGCCTTACATAGAAAAAAGGCCATAGAACCAGTCCCGCTATGTCAACAGGGCAGGGGGTTCCACTCCCATTTTCTTCCTGGTTCCCAAGCAGATGGGAGATCTTTGATCCATCCTGGACTTGAGCCAGCTGAACCTGTTCATAGAATACAAAAGGTTCAGGATGGTTACCCTTTAGTGTTTGCTGCCCCTGCTGCATCAGGGGGACTGGATCTGCTCTCTGGATATGCAAGATGCCTATCTGCATATCAGGGATTTTGACCCCCACCGGCGCTTCCTCTCTTTTCCACTTTCAGGTAGTGCATTACCAGTTCAGGGCTCTGCCCTTTAGTTTGTCCTCAGTGCCCAGGGTTGTCACCAAATTCCTGATGGTGGTGGCAGCTATCTTGAGATTGCAGGATTTCTACGTTTTCCCATATCTGGACAATTGGCTCTTAGTTGCCCCATCCAGGGCATGTATCTATCAGACCTTGGCACAGACCTGCAGTCTGATCCAGGCCTTGGGCATTACCATCAATGCACCAAAGTCTTTCCTTATTCCCTGCTAGCGGCTCCAGTACATTGGGGGCAGTCCTAGACATGGCCCTGGGGGTGGCCTTCTTGCCTTCAGACAGCAGATCATCTGATGGACCAGGCCTGACTTTTTTACTTCGGCCATTATGTTTCAGCCAGGGCCTTCCTGCGGCTTCTGGGCCACATGGCCACAGCCATTGCCATGGTTCCCTTGGCCATTCTTCATGCAAGAGTCCTTCAGTGGATGCTGCGGGTCTGGTGGGACCAACGCACATATGCCCTGGATCAGCTAGTTATGGTTTCCGATCCAGTGTGGAAGGTACTGTTGTGGTGGCTCAAGCCCAACAACCTACTTCAGGGGATTCCCTTTTGCATCCCCCCCAGCAAGTACTGATGACAGATGCCTCGAATCTAGGCTGGGGGCTCACCTGGGGTTCCACCAAACCCAAGGTATGTTGACCACAATGAAGAGGACACTCCACATCAGTGTTCCGGAGATGCGAGTAATCTTGTACACCCTACAGGCCTTTTAGACTCAGCTATCCCTGGGTCAAGTGTTGGTTCAGATGGCCAGCGTGCATAGTTTATTACATAAACAAGCGGGGGGTGGGGACTCATTCCTATCCCCCTGTGCTGGGAAGCGATGAGAGTCTGGTATTGGGCCATAGATCAAAGGCTAGTGCTCTCGGCCATTTATGATCCCGGCATCCAAAACATCCTGGTGGACTGTCTAAGCCTGTCTTGGTCCAGAACCCATGAGTGGGAGCTTCTGACCCCAGTGGTCGAAGAGCTGTTCGACAGATGGGTCATCTAGAGCTGGACTTTTTTGCATCCCCACACAACGTAAAACTGACGCTTTTCTTCTGGCTAGATCCAGGGCCTGGAATTTTCTGGCTAGACATGTTGTCCCTCTTGTGGAAAAAGAGGTTCCTCCATGCTTTCCCTCCCTTCCCGCTCCTTCATAGGGTCCTGATCAAACTTCAGATGGAAGGGGCTGCCATGATCCTGATCACCCCTTCTGGCTTCATCAGATTTGGTTCCCCTTGCTTCAGCAACTGACTTTGGAACCCTCATTTCCTCTGCCCCTGTGCACAGGCTTGCTCTCCAAGGAGCAGGGCACCCCGGTCCATCTAGACCTCAAATCTCTGTCTCCTTGAATGGCTCCTGAGGATATAGCCATCGCCAGGTTTGGGCTGTCCCTCAGGGTGGCAGATGTTCTGGTGGTGGCTAGGAAACCCTTCACTAGGGTCTCTTATTCTATGAAATGGAAGTGCTTTGCTATTTGGGCTGCATCACACCAGTTGGATCCCTTTACCTGTCCAGTGGATCAGGTGCTGGAGTACCTGCTGTCCCTTTCAGACTCGGGCCTGCGGTACTCTTCGATTAAGGTACATCTGTCTGCCACCTCTGCATACTGTGTACCTCTTGAGGGCCATTCAATGACTCAACATGATGTATCTCGCACTTTCTTGAGGGCCATTCTGCATTTGAAACTTCTCATCCGTAATCCTTTCCCAGCTCAGAACCTCAACTTTGTGTTGAAAAAGCTTACACTGCCTCCCTTTGAACCGGCTGCAACTTGCCAGCTGCGTTTTCTGTTGTGGAAAGCATTATTTTTAGCTGCTATTATTTCTGCTCAAAGGATTTCCAAGATTCAGGCCCTCATGTGTAAGGAGCTTTATTTGATTTTTCACAAAGACAGGGTGTCTTTGTGAATCAACCCTAAGTTTCTTTCTAAGGTGATGTCGGAGTTTGCTCTGAATTAGTCCATCCACCTGCCTGTTTATTTTCTGGAGCTTTCCAATCAAGGGGAGGGATTGCTCCATCCCGTGGATGTGCATAACATCCTGCAGTACTATACGCACTGTACTGAAGACTCCAGGAAGTATAATCAGTTGTTTGTTTCATTCGCCCCAGGGAAAGGGGGTCACGCTGGTGTTGAAACAGTGCCTGTCTAAACGGTTAGCCAATTGCATTGTCTTTTGTTACCGGAAGTATGATACAGAGCTTCCGGGCATGGTTACAGGCCATTCCACCAGGGGTATGGACACATCAGTTGCTTGTTTCAGGAATGTATCAGCTGCTGACAATTGTGCAGCTGCTACATGGAGTACTGTCCATACCTTCACCAAACATTACAGTCTGAACATTGACTCTAGGCGTAGGGCCAACTTCAGCCTCGCTGTGCTTCAGGGCCTCCTCTCACAGGTCCTCAGTTTGCCTCCATCCAAACTGCCTGTCTGTAGTAGCCAGTACTGCTTGGTACTCAGTCCTATTGGTGAAGGCCTACTGCAAGAGACACTTAAAGTAAGATAATACAGTTACATAAGAACGTAACCATAACAGTAGATCTTATTTCGAGAGGGCTCTTGCAGTAGGTAATTACATATAGGACTGACGCCGGCCAGCGGCAGGACCCCACGGAAAAATTTCTAGCTAGCAGTCCCTGGCGAGGAACAGACCCCACGTCAGGTGACTGGCGTCATGCGATGTCGGTATAAAGGGGCGGTCCCAGACACCCATCTTCCAGTTCTTTCCCGCCGTTAGCTTGTGCAGCGCCTCGCGGTAAAGTTCATGCTTAGTCAGCCCTGCTCTTTTGTCAGTTTTACCGAAAATTGTAAGTATTTTTTCTTCCTATCGTCAGGTCATCGTCGGTGTATGTCGTCTCCTACACCCTCTGAGCACAAAAACAAGTGCGACTCGTGCGGCGCCCAACTGCCACACAAGGACGGCCATTCCCTCTGCCTCTTCTGCCTAGGCCCCGACCACCCGGTCGACAAGTGCCCGCATTGCATTCACTTCAACGCGGCTACCCACAGACGACGCCAACAGTCCCTGGAAGCCCATCATCTAAAGAAAAAGATGTCTTTGATGGAAAAGGAATTGAAGAAGCTCAGGCAGGTGTCGACTTCTCCGGAAGGACATCGTAAAAAGCGGGACAAGGAGAGGCACCGGGAGAAGGTCTCCTTGCCCGCGACTCCAGCCGGAGTCACGGCCCAGGTAAAATCCCCTTCAGGGACCGTCCGATGGCAGCCTCCAAGGCTTTGGAGGAGGCGTCGGCCCGCCCGTCTGGCTCGCGCTCGGGCCTTGCGGGCGCCTCTGGGCAAAAGGAGGCCTCCGCCCTCAGTTCAGCTGCAGGCTTGCGGCCTACTGGTGTGGGCGACTCCCATAAGTCGGACGTCAGCTCCTCTCACATCCGCCGGGAGAAGGTCGATAAGACGTCCGACCCTCCGGGGCAGTGCACGACCTCATCCCCCTTGGACCGGGCCGCTCCTCCTCCTCGGCCCGCCTCCGTCAAGGGACCCTGTAAGACGGACGCCGGCTCCTCCGATGCCCGCCGGGACCTAGCCCCAAGCCGCACGTTGGCTCCCCCGACGTCCACCGGGCGACAGAACCTACGATGGACCCTCCGACTCCCATCGTACCCAGTTCCTCGCAGCCTTCGCTGCCGTCTGGGGAGCCTGAGTCACCCCAGCCTGACCCGAGATTCCCCATCCCGGGTGATGCGAGGATGTTCCACCTCCGTCAGACCCTCCTTCTAGGGAACGGATCTGGCGCGGGCGCTGGTCCTGACACTGCCCCCGCCTTCTGGCCCCACCGATGCCGGTGGGGGATTTTCCCCTTCCGTCGGGCCCTGCTCCCCCCGGGCCTCTCACTGTTGACCCACCCATGGGGCCACCTTCCGGGCCGTCTGCTCCAGCAGCTCCTCCGGCGCCCGGGTACCCGCTGTCTTATCCGACCCCGTCATACTCGGGACCGCAGTATCCAGCACCGCAGTACCCGACGCCTCAATACCCGGCACCGGTTTTCCAGCAGCCGGGTTTTGGATACTCGCCTTACAGATACAACCCGTATTCTTTTCCCCCTCCTCCTCCTCCCCCGCCCCCGGCCCCTCGGCCACCGGTGGATCTGCAGGAGACTCTGGCTTCCTGGTAGGCTGAGGCCAAGGCTCAGCTCACCAAAGAAGAGAGCCCTGCTGCAGGCGCAGTTCCGCCCCGGCCCGCACCGCCTGAGGCGCACACTCCTCACTGCCTCCGGACTCCAGAGCCCTTCCCTCTGGATCCCGAGAGGGGCAGGACACGCGTTCAGGATCCCCCAAGGAACCCGTTCCATCCCCTAGCCTTGTTAGGGAGTCTTATTCTGCTTCTGATTCTTCTTCTTCCCTCTCGGATTCCTCTGACGGATGCTCCAAGAGAGATGACGAGCCTCGCTCTCCGTCCGAGCCCCGGCTGAGGACCCCTCTGAAGTCCCCTCTGGAGGACCCTTCCTTCACGGAGTTGCTCAGAAAAATCCAGGAATTACATCAGTGGTGCTCCTTGGAACCAGATCCTCAGCGGGTCAAACTCGCCGAACATCTGGACCTGCCCCTAACAGCTCCTACTTTAGTGCCACCCTGGATTGAGCCTCACGCCCACCTTGTTTCCACTATTTGGAAACAACCATCGGCTTTAGCCCCGCTTCCTAGGAAATCTAACAGGCTATACCAGGCTCCTGAGGGTGTAGATTTTTTGGACTGTCACCCTCGTGCAGATTCGGTCGTGATTAGCGCCGCTCACGGCTGGTCAGCGCATCCCAAACATCTAAGCTTGTCTCCTCCGAATAAGGAATCTCACCTCCTGGACCAGTATGGAAGAAAAATCTACGCCTCTTCCACACTGGGAATTCGGGCCCTGAATTATGTTGCTCATATGGGGGATTACCAGAAGGCCATCCTTACCCAGGCGGAATCTAAGATTGACTCCTTACCTGACTCTCAAGTCAAGCAGGAGTTAGCTGATTTAGTCCGTTCTGCTCGTTCGGCCAGTCGTCACATTCTGCGGACGACATACGATGCAGTGGACACCGCCGGGCGGAGCTCCACTTTCACCGTGAGTCTTCGGCGTCATACCTGGCTCCGCGTGTCAGGTTTGGTCCCGGAGGTGCAGTCCGCGATCCAGGAAGCACCTTTCAGGGGTTTGGTGCTTTTTAGCGGTGATGTCAAGGACATCATCACCAACTTGCAGGAGAAGGGGATGGCTCTGAAATCCGTGGATTCCATGTACCGTCCCCATCACCCACAGCGCCGTCCTTTTTGCAGATGCAGTCGGCCACAAGCGAAACCCCAAGGAAGGGGGGCCACTAAACGTTGGGACCCGCTGCTGCCAGGCCCCCCCTCAAAAAAGCAGCGGGTGCCCCAGCTGCGGCACTGCCCCACACCACCTGACTCCTCCCCTCTCCCACCGTCTCCGGCCACACCGGAGGAACCGGTAGGAGGGAGGTTCTCCATCCACCTTCTGGGTTGGGAGAGGATAACAACGGATTAATGGGTGCTTCAGATTATAGCGGAAGGGCACCCTACAGAGTTTCTACAGAAACCACCCTGCCACCCCCCCTCTGAAGTCATCCTACGCAATGGACCATCTTCCTTTGGTCCGGGAAGAAATCTCTGCCCTCCTCGTGAAGCAGGCCATAGAACCCATTCCCCTCACCTTCAAGGGACGAGTTACTATTCTCATTTCTTCCTGGTCCCAAAGAAGACGGGAGATCTCAGACCCATTCTTGAACTCCGCTCTTTGAACCTTTACGTGGAATACAAAAGGTTCAGGATGCTCTCCCTACAGACCCTTCTGCCCCTCCTTCGGCCGGGTCAATGGCTTTGTGCACTGGATATGCAGGATGCATATCTGCACATCCCCATTCGCCCTTCTCATCGCAAGTACCTTCGGTTTGCTTTCCAGGGGGACCATTACCAGTTCTGGGCACTCCCGTTTGGTCTTTCCTCAGCACTCCGAGTCTTTACCAAATGCCTGGCTATGGTAGCGGCCCACCTGCGTATGATGGGAGTTCAGGTGTTCCCTTACCTGGATGACTGGCTCCTGGCGGCCTCGTCCAAGGAGGAGCTCCTGCATTTTCTCTCCCTCACCCAGCAGGTTTTCATTTGCCTAGGTATTACCATCAACCATTCCAAGTCTCAACTGGATCCCTCCCAGAGACTACAGTTTATCGGGGCTGTCCTCGATATGAGGGTGAGCAAGGCCTTCCTGCCTCTGGACAGGGCGGCCTCTCTTCAGTCACAGATTTCCCTGCTATCAGAATGCAGGAAGGTTCCGGCGAGGTCGGTTCTCCGTCTTCTGGGGTTCATGGCAGCTGCTATCCCAACAGTTCCCTGCGCTCGGCTCCACATGACGATCTCTCAGTGGGCTTTTCGCTCCCAGTGGGATCAACTGGTAGACGACCTAGATCATCTAGTTCTGATCTCCTCGCCGATGGCTCGAGACCTGCAATGGTGGATGGTTTGAGAGAACCTGTTTCAGGGGGTTCCCTTCTGTCATCTTCCCCCTTCCCAGACTCTGACCACAGACGCATCAGGCGAAGGTTGGGGAGCCCATCTGGGTCCTCACCGAACCCAGGGATTATGGTCCAGATTAGAACTAGCTCTCCACATCAATGTGCTCGAGCATCGAGCAGTACTATATGCTCTCCAAGCCCTTCACCAATACATTCTTTCTGGTCACCTAGCCGTCCAGACGGACAACATGTGTGTGGTGTGGTACATCAACAAGCAGGGAGGGACTCGATCATACCCACTATGCAGGGAAGCAATGAGGGTTTGGGACTAGGCAACTCAACACAACCTTCACCTCCCAGCGATTCATGTTCCAGGAGTCGACAATACCCTGGCAGACAAGCTAAGTTGCTCCTCTGCCCTGCCGAGTGGGAGTTGGACCAAAAGGTGCTAAATCACATCTTCCACCTTTGGAGGACTCCACAGGTAGACCTGTTCGCCTCTTCCCAAAATGCAAAACTTCCCAACTTTTGCTCGCTCATTCCAGAGCGAGGCGCTTTCTGGAGCGATGCTCTGTCTCTAAGCTGGAAGGGCAGATTTGTCTATGCTTTTCCCCCAATTCCTCTGGTCCCTTGTGTGTTGCAGAAACTATCAACAGAAGGAGTGAGAATGATTCTGATAGCTCCTTTCTGGCCCAGGCAAATCTGGTTCTCTCTTCTACAACAATACTCAGAGGTTCCTCCTCTTCCTCTTCTTTTATCTCGAGGTTTGCTGACCCAGGATCAGGGGACCCTGGTCCATCCAGGACTCAAGCCCCTACAACTTCATGCATGGCTCCTGCAGACCTAGCCCAATCCCGCTTTGGTGTCTCTCCAAAGGTGGCGGAGATTCTGGTGGAGGCTAGGAAACCCTCCACTAGGTCCACTCACACCATGAAATGGAAGAGATTTTCTATTTGGGCCACCTCTAGGAACGTGGAGCCTTTCTCCTGTTCAGTGGCCGTTCTGCTGGAATATTTATGTCACCTCTTCGACCTGGGTCTCAGTCCTTCTCCTTGAAAGTGCACATGGCCGCTATTTTGGCGTATCATGTTCCTTTCGCAGATAAAGCATTTGCCCAATTAAAGGTCTCTAAGACCTTTCTTAGAGGGGTCCTTCATCTGAGGCCCCCCGTCCGGACTCCTGCTCCCCCTTGGGACTTGAACTTTGTTCTCGAGAAGCTTACCCTTCCTCCTTTCAAACCTGCGGCCTCCGCAGATCTGAAGTTTCTTTCATGGAAGACGCTCTTCTTGGTGGCCATTACTTCCGCTCGAAGAATTTCCGAGTTCCAGGCCCTTGTATGTAAAATCCCATACCTGATCTTTCACAAAGAACGAGTGGCACTCCGCACGAACTCTAAGTTCTAGGGACATGGATATGTTGTTCATCCACACTGTCTGGCAGGTATCCTTGTCGCTTTAAATCTTGCCAGAAGGTCTTCAAGCTGGCTCCTCCTACCCACCCAGTTGGTAAAACTCTCGGCTCCACCCCATGACGCCAGATCTTCCTTACCGCTTGGAAGCTCAGGTTCCCTCCTTAACGCTCTGCGTATAAGATTGGTTCCTAATTCTTCGGTTTTCCGAATTTAAAAGTTTTTTGCATTATAGATTTCGGTCTTCTATCCCTCGCGGCTGCGATGGACAAATCCGACTCCCAGTTTTCGGAGGTGCCCTTGCGGGCAGAAGATGTCTCGGATGGATCCGCACTCCACATGTCTCTACTGTTTAGGCCTTGAGCACAACCCGCAGGCTTGCGACCTGTGCTCTTCCTTCTCAGCCTCGTCCTCGAAGACTGTGCTGCCCATTTACAACTGGGCGCTACGAAAGCCGTTTTCCTGCTGTGAAGTCAAGAAGGCCGGTCAGCGGTTTCCTGGCCAGCTGGGCTCGGCGGATCAGCTAAAGCAGATGATGGCCCTCGAAGAGGAGCGGTGCAGTCGCATCTTCCTCGACACGTGGCATTTATCCGCTCTCCCTGGGTTCCTCTTACAGCTTCCTTTAAGGAGCTTTGTCTGTCCCTCTCCACTAGAGGAGAGGGACCAACGTCTGCTGGACCTTCTTCTCGGTCCAAGAAGAAAGACAAGGGTAAGTCCCTCCGTCGATGCTCTTGGGAGCGGGAAAGGTCCCTCTCCCTGAGTTGTCGGCCATCGACTTCGGTCGATCGTTTGGCTTCGGCCACTGGTCTCACGGTGTCCCCGTCAGGTCAGTTGACCAAGACTCCTGTCGAGATCTTTCTCAACCCGTTGGACGGGTTGTCGACCGGCGAAGCCGAAAATCCTCACGGTTCCCCGGTGGGAGTTGAGATCCTGCGGGCTTGCCAGTGCCTCCGGTTCCGGAGCCCTTGGGTGAACCCTCCGAGCCGAGGGAGGAGCCGGTTCCACCCGTCCCCTCCCCACACCGTCCTCAGAAAGGCTGAGGTTCTTGGTCTCGGACTTCTTCACGGTCCAGCCGATCCCGCCGTCTTAGGCGTCTCGGCACCGTGGTAAGTGGTGCCGCCGCTCGTCCTTCTCCTCGGATGAGGGGAGGCTTCGACGTAAGATGCGTCAGCGATCGAGGACCTCAGTGGCAACAGCTCCTTCTGACTGGGAACAAGCCGGCCCGTCGCCTTCCGACCGTTAAGTGGCTGTCACTGGGCGGCGAAACAACCTCGTCTTACCGAGGGCCTGTTCCCAGGCGGTTGTTCGGCCAAAACCAGCTGCTCCACCGATTCGGTGGAACCTCCGCCTCCACAGCCGCTGTTTGGGGCTCTGACCAAGAACTCGGTCGGCTCAGGGTCTGCCCATAGGCTGTCGGTCACCCTCACTCCCGATCGCCCTCGGCAGGTGGAGGGTGGCTCAGGCCTGAGGCAGCTTTTTTTGCGGACTCTTCTGAGTCCGATGACGATTCCTCCCTTTTCTCCAGGCGAGTGGACTTGGAGTCCTCTGGAGGTCAGTCGCTGGACGACAGCCCTTCTTCTTTCCTGGGTTTGCTCAGGCTCATCTCGGAGTCCACCGGGATGCAGCTCAAGCCCGTATCCAAGCGGGCCAAGTATCCCCTCACGGAGATACTGGACCGAGGGGATTCCCATATGGAGGCCTTTCCTGTGGCCGAGGCCATTGTGGACCCAGCCTTGGAGCTCTGGCAGCGCCCTGCTTCCTGCCCTGCGCCTTCGGCCAGGATGGCCAGGAAGTATGCGGTCCCTACCGGTTCCCTGTCTGGTTTCTGGGAACATCCCTCAGCTGAGGGGTTAGTTACCGACAGCGTTTTCCGGCGGGCCGGAAATGCTAGGACGTGGACAAACCTCCCGACAAGAAGTCCAAGAAATTGGACTATGCCGGGCGAAAAGTCTACGCTGCGTCCTCCCTTGGCCTTCATCAGGCCAGCTCGGCCGTGCTTATGGCACATTTCTCCCATGCCCTGTTGGGCTCCCTGGACAAGGTAGTCCCTCATCTCGCGGCTGACCTGCAGACCATGGTTAGGCAGGTGCGGGACCAGGGCAGGGCGGTGGCCAAGCAGCAACTTCAGACTGCTCTGGACATTGGAGACTCATGCGCCAGGTCAGTCGCAGCCGCAGTGGCTACGCGTCGCCAGGCATGGCTGAGGATATCCACCTTCACAGCAGATACCAGCACAAATTGGCGGATGTCCCTTCCTGGGAACCGACCTCTTGACCCTGGGTGGAAGGCCACCTCAGAGGATCGAAAGTCCAGTGCCACTTTGGACTCGGTCTCATCTGCTCAGAGGACAAGGACGCAGACGCAACCCAAGCCCTTTAGATCCGTCCGCGCCCGTAGCTTACTCCGGCCAACAGCATCAGGGCCGGCAGGCTCGCGCTTGGCATCCCAAACCCAAACCTCGGCTTCTTCCTCAGGAAAGCGAGGTAAAGGCCTGGAGGTCCCTCGGCAGTCCTTCCTCCAAGCCTGCCAGTGGCGGGTTGAGGGTGTCGCCTCATCCCAGGTGCCCCCCGTGGGGGGCGTCTCCGCCACTTTCTTTCCGCCTGGTCCGTTATCACCACAGACCAGTGGGTGTTGGAGGTGGTGGGAAAGGGCCTGCCTCTGGAGTTTGAGCAGGCCCCACCCTTCAGAGCCGTCACACCTCGGGGGGCCTCGGGGTCCGAAGCCTCGCTGTCAGCTCGCCGAGCCGACATCACTCTCCTCCTCGAGAAGGAGGTGATAAGAGAGGTGGCGGACCCCCCCTCAAACCCGGGGTTCGTGTCCAGGTACTTCCTGGTTCCGAAACGGACGGGGGGCTGGTGCCCCATTCTCGACCTACACGACCTAAACAAGTTCCTAAGGTCTCGAAACTTCAGGATGGTCACTCTTGCTCAGATAATACCATCTTTAGAACATGGCGTGTGGTTCTGCTCTCTGGACCTGCAGGACGCATTCTTTCACGTCCCTATCCATCCGTCACATCAGAGGTTCCTTCGCTTTTGAGTGGAGGGATCCCTTTTCGAGTTCCAAGTCATGCCCTTCGGCTTATCTCCAGCTCCCAGGGTCTTCACTAAATGCATGGCAGTGGTGACAGCATTCCTGCGGCGCCAAGGGGTCCGGGTTTACCCTTACCTGAGCAGATTGGCTGATAGCAGCCCCTCCAGACAGGAGGTGGGCGGTCAGAGATCTGGCCCTCCAGGTTTGCTCTCAGGTCGGCCTCCTCACCAGAGGCCAAGTCAGAACTCGAGCGAGCAGGTGATTCTTTTCATCGGGCAGAGCTCAACTCTCTTCGAGCCAGGGCACGGCTCCCGGCAGACAGGGTCGAGGTTCTTTCCTCCTTTGCCCAATCATTTCTGGTTGGGCAATTGCGCCCTGCCCGGGACTTCCTGCACCTCCTGGGTCTCATGGCGGCCTGTACCAGCGTGGTCCATTGGGCCCGCTGGAACATGCGCCTCCTTCAGTGGGGGCTGGCCAGCCAGTGGTCCCAACGCTGCGATCCATTGGACCGGCTAGTGACGGTGACCCAGGGGATGTGGAACGCTCTCCAGTGGTGGACCGTTCCAGTTCATCTGCAGGAGGGCATCCCGTTTGTCCGCCCTGAGCCGACGGTCTCTCTATCGACCGATGCCTCTCTGATGGGTTGGGGTACCCATCTGGGGGAACACCGAGCGCATGGCCTCTGGTCCCCGAGGGAGTCCCGATGCTACATCAACCTGCTGGAGCTCCGGGCGGGCCGCCTAGCTCTCACCGCCTTTGCTCCGTTTCTTCGGGGTCAAGTAGTCCGGGTCCAGACAGACAACACCACGACCATGTACTATCTAAACCGGCAGGGCGGGATCGCTCCATGCTTCTATGCAAGGAAGCTCTCTGCATCTGGTCACTCGTGCGCAGCCTGGAGGCGGATCTCCTAGCCATTCATGTGGCAGGAGCCTCCAACACCCTGGCCGATGCCCTAAGCCAGATAGGGGCTGCGTCCCACGAGTGGTCTCTCCTGCTGGAGGTAGTACAAGATCTATTCTCCCATTGGGGCACACCTCAGGTGGATCTGTTTGCCTCCAGTGAGAATGCGAAGCTGAGGCTGTTCCATGCCCGGCCCCTCAGCAGGGATCGCTGCAGGGGGATGCCTTCTTGAGGCTGTGGACCCCGAGCCTCTTCTACGCATTTCCTCCATTCCCCTTGATGCACAAGGTGCTTCTCAAAGCAAGGAGAGACAAGGCGCAGGTGATTCTGATAGCCCCAGACTGGCCCTGCCAGTGCTGGTACCCAGATCTCCTCAGCCTCAGCTCCAGGCTCCCGAGGCAGCTTCCAGCTCACCCGGACCTGCTCTCAGTCAATCAGGGGAAGGTATTCCATCCGGACCTTCAATCCCTGCACCTGACGGCCTGGTTCCTGGCGGCTAGAGTTCCAGGCCTTGGGTCTTTCCGGCAGGGTCCTCAAGCGTGGTTGGGCGTCCCATCAGAGAGTCGACCAGAAAATGCTATGCCTTCAGATGGAAGAGATTTTCCATTTGGTGCCAGGGCAAGGGCCTGGACCCTTCCTCCTGTTCCTTGGCGAGCATATTGGACTATCTTTGGTCCCTTTCTCAGCAAGGGCTTAGGTCGACAACCCTTAAGGTGCACCTGGCAGCCATCTCTGCTTACTGGGCGTGGGCCGGGAAGCAGTCGGTGGCGCAGGAGAAGGTGGTCTGATGCGTTTTCAAAGGCCTTGATCACATTTCCCCTCCGGTGCAAGAACTTCCACCTCCGTGGGATCTACTGCTGGTACTGGCAAAGCTCATGGGCAAGCCATTCAAACCAATGCACAGGTGTGAACTCTCTCACCTGTCGTGGAAGACTGCCTTCTTGGTGGCTATCACGTCAGCCAGAAGGATGTGAGAGCTCCAGGTGCTCTGCATCGAGTCTCCTTACCTGGTCTTCCACAGGGACAAGGTTGTCCTGCGCCCCCACCCGAAATTCCTTCCGAAGGTGGTGTCGGAGTTTTCACCTTAACCAGGTGTTGACTCTGCCGGTGTTCTACCCCAATCGCACCTCGGAGGCCAAATATAGGCTCCATACTCTGGACCCTAGAAGGGTGCTCGCTTACTATAAGGAGCGCACGGCTGAAATTCGGGGAGAGGTTCGCCAGCTGTTTGTCACCTACACTGAAACCACACCTGGCAGACCTGCAGCCAAGTGGACGATAGGCAGGTGGGTCACATCCTGCATAGATCTCTGCTATAATTTGGCAGGCATGGAGCCTCCCAGAGGGATAAGAGCTCATTCTACCCGCCATACTGCTGCATCGGTGGCTGCTTCCAGGGACGTCCCTATCCAGGAAATCTGCAGGGCTGCTACCTGGAAGTCAGCACACACCTTCATCACCCATTACCACATCGACCTTGAGTCACGCCTGGATGCTGGTTTTGGGGCCTCGGTTCTCCAGTCTCTATTCTCTAAGTAGGTGTGCTGCCTCCCTCCTCCCAGAGAACTGCTAGGAGTCTGCCAGACAGTGTGGATGAACAACATATCTATGTCCCTAGAAATACAGGTTACTCACCTGTAACAGGAGTTCTAGAATGGTATATGTTGTTCATCCCTACATTCCTCAACCTCCCGCTTGGCCTTTAAACCTGAGCTTCCAGCGGGCCAGAGCTGGCGTCATGGGGCGGAGCCGAGAGTTTTACCACCCGGGTGGGTGGGAGGAGCCAGCTTGAAGACCTTCTGGCAAGATTTAAAGCGGCAAGGATACCTGCCAGACAGTGGGGATGAACAACATATACCATTCCTAGAACTCCTGTTACAGGTGAGTAACCTGTATTTTCTACCTAAAGTGGTAGCAGAGTCTACCTTAAATCAGTCTATAGAGTTACCTGCCCTTTTCACGCAGTACTCCAACCAAGGAGAATATTTACTCCATACCATGGATGTTCACTGGATTCTGAGATACTACACCAACAGGACGAAGGATCTCAGAAAGACTGATCAGTTATTTGTCTCCTTTGCTCACAAAAGGGAAGGCAATGCTGTTTCCAAGCAATGCCTGTCGAAGTGGTTAGCTCATTGCATCACTTTCTGTTATGACAAGTACAACAAGACCCTCCCGGGTCAGGTCAGAGGTCACTCCACACGAGGAGTAGCGGCCTCTGCAGCTTGTTTCAAGAATGTGTCTGCGACAGACATATGCGTGGCTGCCACCTGGACTTCCGTCCATACTTTTACGAAACACCAGTTTGGACATTGCCTCTCGCCGTAGAGCAGGCTTCGGGCTAGCTCTTTTGCAAGGCCTCCTGTCTTGAGGCCTGCAAGGCTACTGCTACTTTCAGGAGTAGTTTCCTCCTCCCGGTGCCTTTTATTTGTTCCAGACAAGAGCCCTCTTGGAGTAAGATAGTACAGTTACGTAAGAACTTACCATAACAGTAGATCTTCGAGAGAGGCTCTTGCAGTAGGTGATACTTTCCCGCACTCCATCCCGCTAGGCTTTTTCAGCTCTTTCCCAGGATGGAAACATCTGCTTCTCTCTTTCTCTCGTCCGGGCCTTCCGAGCCTGTGGCGGGAAAGAACTGGAAGGCGGGCATGTGGGACCGTCCCTTTATACCGACGTCGCATGACGCCGGTGACCTGACGTGGGGGCGGTCCCTCGCCAGGGATTGCTAGCTAGAAATTTTTCCGTGGGGTCCTGCCGGCCTCAGTCCTGTATGTAATTACCTACTGCAAGAGCCTCTCTAGAAGATCTACTGTTACGGTAAGTTCTTACATAACTGTACTATCTTCGAGAGGATCACTTGCAGCAGACCTCACGTTCCCTCAATCCTTCCCCCTCTTCCTGTCTTGTCTCTCCTGTCCCATAAGAGCAAGCCTTCTGCTTCTTTTTCTCTCTGCATTTGGGTTACCTTGGAATCCTTCTTGGTTCCCCCGGACAGCATTCCACTTTTGGTCTCCGGTAGGAGAACTGAAGAAGTTATGGGGGCCACCCGCCTTTTATAATATTGGCCGGCATCTGCGGCTGTCGTTGGAGGTGGGTGGCCCCCTGTGGTAGGCTGCTAACTAGAAAGTTTCCAGGTAGTCCTAGTACCTGGTGGCTGTAGTCCTACTGGTGATGGCCTGTTGTGAGAGATCCTCTTGAAGATCTACTGTTATGGTAAGTTCTTATGTAACTATACTTTCTAGAGTATTTGCTGTCTTTGTCAGATACAGGTTTGCAATACTCTTCTATCAAAGTGCACTTGGCGGCTATTTCAGTCTTTCATGTGCCTATTGATGGTCATATAGTTGCTCAGTCAGAGGTGGCCAGTACGTTTTTAAGAGGCATGCTGCACTTGAAGCCTCCTATCCGCAATCCAGTCTTGGCTTGGGACTTGAATTTTGTGTTAGAAAAACTTACTTTGGCTCCTTTTGAGCCAGCTATGACTTGCAGTCTATGCTTTTTATCTTGGAAAACATTAGTTTCAGTTGCTTTTACTTCTGCTCAAAGGATTTCAGAGCTTCATGCTTTAATGTGTGAGTCTCCATATTTTTCCACAAAGTCTTTATGTACTGATCCTAAAACCATCCACCTGCCTGTTTATTTTCCTGAGCATGCCAATCCAGGGGAAGCACTGCTCCATATTTTAGATGTACATAGAACACTAAGGTACTATATACACTGCATGAAGGACTGCAGGAAGTCCTCACAGTTTTTTGTTTCCTTCGCTCCTGGGAAAGTGGGCGCACCTGTTTCTAAACAGTGCCTATCCAAATGGTTGGCCAACTATATTACTTTTTATTATAGGAAGTAACAGTGAAGGTAAGGGAGAACACGGCAGCCTTTCTGAAGTACAGGCATACTATGAGTGAGGAGGACAGAGAGTATTTTTTCAGGTAAATCTCGAGAGGCAGGGAGAGTGGTCTGGGTAGCTAAAGCTGCAAAGGAACTAAGGTTAGCACAAGGGATCAGGTAGGGGGGAAAAGGACTTCTTCAGATATATAAGGGAGAGAAGAAGTAGTAAAGAAGTAGTAAAGATGGGATTGTTAGGGTCAAGAAGGAGATGGGATGGGCGGAAAACAGTGAAGAAGAGGCTGAGGCACTGAACAAGTACTTCAGCTCTGTATTCATTAGGGAAAAGGACAGACCTATACTACAGGGGATTATGGGGGTAGGAATTGGGGAGATGAGACAAATTGGGACATCAAGATAAATAGGGTTTTGGAAGGCCTCAGGTTCCTTCAGGTGGACAAGGCAGAAGGCACCAGGCCTGGATGGCATACACCTGAGGGTCCTGAAAGAACTAGCGGAGGTGTCGGCCCCCCTGGTGGATCTGTTTAACCCCTCGCTGAAGATGGGATATGTGCCCTAGGACTGGAGAATGGCTCATCTGGTGTCACTCCACAAGAATGGTCCCAGAGATGAGCCTGGCAACTACAGATCGGACAGTCTAACATCCATTATTGGTAAATTAATGGAGACCATTCTAAAAGAAAGGTTGGTAAACTTTCTGGAGGTTAATGGTCTCCAGGACAATAGGCAGCATAGGTTTGTCATGGGTAGGTCCTGCCTAACAAACATGGTAGCATTTTTTGACTGGGTCACAAGGTCATTAGGCAAAAGCCAGGCAGTGGATGTACTACACCTGGACTTCAGTAAGATCTTCGACCCCATGCCACATGGTAGGTTGCTTAGCAAACTAAGTAGCCTGAGAGTCGGGGTTATGCTGCTGGGGTGGGTCAGGAGCTGGCTGCAGGAAAGGAAACAGAGAGTGACGGTAGGGGGTGAACTATCCAAGCCTCGACCTGTAACCAGCGGGGTACCACAGGGATCAGTGTTTGGTCCAGTACTATTCAACATCTTTATTGGCAACATAGGAGTAGGGATCAAAAATAAGGTCTTTCTTTTTGCAGATGATACTAAAATGTGTGGGAGGGTGGACATAGAGGAGGGGAGACAGAATCACATTTCTCCTGTGCTGAGAGCAGATTGGGAGGCTCAGACTTCTGTGCATTAACTAGCCAGCCGGGGGCCGGGGGGGTCTTTATACATTCAAGCATCAGTCAATCAGCCAGCCAGATTGGGGTGGGTCTTCAGACGTCAATGCACCAATCAGCCAGCTGGGGGAGAGAGAGGAAGGGGGGGGGCTTGGCTTTGGAAGGAAAGGATGTCTCCAACAAAAAAAAAAAAGGTGCCATAAACAGTGCCAGCATCTGCCAGCAGTATTGTTAGCAATCACTGCTAATCATGCTGGCAGGTGAATCACATTTGCTAATTCTTGGATCACTCGATGCAAACCCGCTTATTTTAATTTTTATTTTTTCAGTTAGCTTTTTACCCTGCAGGACGGCACCAGCAGGCTCATTCAGCCCTGTCCCTGCTTCCCCTGCCTGGCACTCACCCCCCCCAAACTCACCGCACCCTGTGTATTCCTCCATGGATTGCCCACCCCCCAGCAGGGCGAGGAAGGGGGGCTGTCCTTCCCCATCTGGTGACTCTCATCCAGAAAGAACAGTTACATACTTACCATAACAGTAGATCTTTGAGAGAATCACTTTCATCAGGCCACACCTATGAAACTATTGCTGCCAGGCAGTAGAACCCACACGCAAACATTTTGCAAGCAGCCTGCTAGGGGCTGCCCACGATGACATCCTACGTCAACACCTCCCATTTAAACATGGGTGGCCCCTTCCTCCTGAGTTCCCCACAGGAGGTCATGCTCAGAGAGCCTCCCGTTAGGGAACCAGGAGAGAACTAATTGTTCTGCCTACCAGGCGAGGCTGGAAACAGCAGGTGCACCATCCTGGAGAAAGAGACAAGAGTTACAGACCTCTGAATCCAAGGGGGGAGGAGGGTGGGACATAGCCTGATGAAAGAGATTCTCTCAAAGATTTATTGTTACGGAAAGTACATAACTGTTCTATCTTCTTCTAGGATACCTTTTATCAGGCCACACTTGTGGAACGAATACCAAACAGTACTGATAATAAAACAGTATGGGTGGTTGGATCCTACAGGCCTAAGAAAGGAGGTCTTGAAGCACAGCTAGGTCAAAATCTGCCCCTTTTCAAGAGGCAGTGTCCAGACTGTAATGTTTAGTGAAAGTGTGAACAGTACTTCAGGTGGCAGCTGCACAGATTTCTGCAGCTGGCACATTTTTGAAACAGGCAACAGAAGTGGCCATGCCTCTGGTGGAACGACTTGAGAAATGGTCTGGAATCTGGCAGTTGGGGTTTAATGCCAAGAAGTGCAAGGTCATGCCCATGGGAGCTAGAAACACTGGGGGGGGGGTACAGGTGTCCTGCTCAAAGGAGGAAAAGGATCTAGGAGTGATAGGGGCGCTATGAAACACTGTGCAGTGTTGTAAAGGGGCAGCCAAAGCAAATAAAATGCTGGGATGCATCTCCAGGGGAATCCCTTGAGGGAGATAAGAAATGATTCTGCCCTTGTACAGGTCATTGGTTAGACCGCATTTGGAGTACTGTGTGCAGTTCTGGTGCCCTTACTTGAAGAAGGACATAAAGCTACTTGAGGGGATCCAATGTAGGGTGAATAAGATGATCCAAGGCATGGGAGACAAACCGTATGAGAGGTTAAGGGAGCTCAATATGTATTCCTTGGAGAACAGAAGGGAAGGGGGGATATGATAGAAACCTTCGTATAAACAGAGTTGGAGTAGAGGGCATTTTCAATTTAAAAAGGGAGGGGACCACTAGGGGCCACAGTCTGATACTTGTGGGGGTAGATTTAAAAAAGAAACGAGGAGGTGCTTTTTCATGGAAAGGGTGTTGTCAAAGTGTCATGAACTACCTGAGGAGGTGGTATCTTTGGAAACAGTGGGAAGTTTCAAGGGGGTGGTGGGACAGGGTAAAACTGAGAGAGGCTGCGGGAGGCAGGAAGGCAGAGGACCGAGAAGAGGGGATAGGATCGCTTTTGGAGGCAAGAGGAGGGTGGGGCAAGTCCAGTAAAATAGGGTGTACCGTCACAATCTCAACAAATTTACAGCGCTGATCACCACAGCGATAAATCTCGCCAGGTTGCTGTGGTGGCGCGCTGCACAGTCTCTCTGTCTCTGTCTCTCTCTCTCCGGGTGTTCCGTCCACACCCCTGATATAACTCTGACTCGGAATTGTACATTTGGAGATGAGGGTGGAGGCACAACCCCCCACAGAATAAGACTTTCTCCCAGTGGGAGCAATGCCGACAGTCGGTATTGTTCCCGTTGCTGACAGGGTTGTCAAGGACATCCCTGACACTGTAAAGTGGTAGAACTGTCAAATAGACTGAGCTGCACAGTCGAGCAGACTTGATAGACCACTAAGGCCGTTTTCTGCTGGCAATTTTCGTACGTTCGTAAATACATAAACATTTCAGTAGGTTTACAGTGACACAATTATCAGTATTTTTGATGTCAAAGTGAATTTTTTTACGGTGTAGCTACAGCACTGGAATCTGCAACTCATGTTTAGTAATTAAGGCAATCAGCTAAAGCAGCAGTGCAATGAAAAATGTTTTGCCAAAAGTTAGTTTTAGTTAGTTAATAAACATATTAGCATACCAGTCAAATCTACTTTTCTAGATACTACTATGCTGTGCAATATGAATTTTTTTATTTTCGTAATCCTATCCCTTACCTAGAATGGTATTTCTAAGCCAAATGATGTGGCAGTCTTTTTTCCCCTGCGAAACAAAATGTAATCAAACATTTATAAAATACTCAAATGTTGGCAAATCACAATAGTTTTACCATCAAATAAAACTGGCAGATGCCTGGAATCTTTTATTGTGAAAAACACATGCAGCTTTTCCTTCCGGCCATGGTTGCCAGGGATGTATCCTGCTCACAGGGATTTGACCTGGTCAGGCCTGTTAGCCCCCATCCTCCCCAGGCCCACGTCCAGTACGATGTCTGTCACTATTATGTCCTTTATGGAAGGGGCTCAAAGGGAAGACCAACTTCCTCCCGAGGCTGTTCGCTGTGTGCAGTAGGCTCCACTGCTGGCTGACACTAGAACCCATAGGAGTTGTTAGCACCCAGGGTGAGACAGTCATGGGTTTTTACATCCCTGTTTTCTCCCCAATGCCTTCCCCCTTCCCTGGTGTGGGCATAGCGTATCTGGTGGCCTCGGCTGCATACAGCAACATCCTGTGGAGGAAGCACGCTCCCCTGGCCCATTGCAGTCATTGTTGGGGCACCGTAGCCTAGCGCTATACCTCCCCAACCACAGAGCACTCACAAAAGGTAACTGCAGCGGCACTGACCTGCCTTCCGATGTGGTATCCCAAGCTCACTCCTGAACTTACGGTACTCGCACAGAAGTGTATCGCACTGCTGCTGGGTCACTGGCACAGCCTCAGAGAAAAACTTAACTCAAAACAGCAACAAAGTTAATATCATATCACTGTCCCTGTGGTGATAAATCAACTGTGTCAAGATCTGGATTCCTATTTTGAGGCTCTTCCTCTGCTGTTTTACGAGATTAATTTTCTTTATTTGTAATCCCTGATCAGGAAAGGCATATTAAGCTGTGGTAGCTTGTTTCAAAGTGCATCTTGGGTGTGGGTTCAATGGACCTGATTGACAGGGGGAATTCTGACCATAAAACTGGGAAACTCGCCTACTCTTCATCAATATATGCCACTGTTCAGTCTGTGCCCCACTTCAGCCCCCATTGAGTCTGCTCACCCCATCACCCCTAATCAATGAAGAAATGAATCAGGAGCTTGAAGAAATAATGGATAGATGGGCCAATCCTCTGTTGGACATCATAAATTAATTTTAAGAAAGTCATTCTTTGCTAGGTGTGTTTTTAAAATGCAATAAACTAATAAGCAGATCTAAGCATTAATACCTTACATCTTCTTGCCTTAAAACATATGATTGCAGTTAAACTTAATACTTGGGCGTATATCTTAGTAATGATTAACTACTTAGAATTAAGTTTACCTAGAGTTTTGGTTTGTATTCAAGGGCCGAGATATTCAAACTGCGCCGGGCACTGGCGCAAGTGGGGCGCGGCGCATCCAAGATGCACCGGGGAAAAGACAGGGAGATATTCAAAGATGATGCGCCATGGTGCATCACCTTTGTACATGGCACAGACTGCGCATGGCGCAAGTACAATGCACTGGCACAGTCCCCAGACAGGGAAGACCGGGGCTGCTCCAGTGCAACTGTAGTTGCACTGGGCACGTCACCCACAATATTCAGAAGTGGGCATGCAAGTGCGGCCATAATATATGCATGGCACAGATGGGACCATTTGCATGTCATTATGGCTCCATTTGCAAGTGTTGTGCAGGGCGTCCCAGCGAAATGCGCCTAGAGCCCTGTGTAGCAGCTGTCATCAGGAGATGGGTCCCTGGTGGGCTAGTGTACCCCCCTCCCCTCCCGTATGCCCAATCGTGGGCAGTTGTTTCAAAATTGTTCCCTGGTGGTCCAGCGGTCCCCCTCCCACCCGTATGCCTGATCTTGGGCATTTATTGTACAGTAACCCTCCTGGTAGTCTAGTGGTTCCCCCCTCCCTCTGGTATGCCTGATCGCGGGCTTTTGCACTGTACAAAAATAACCTGTTGGTCTAGTGGTCCCCCCCCCATGCCCGATCACGGGCTTTTGTAGAAATAAATTACAACCTGGCGTACGTGTTCATTCACATATTTGTGCCTGTGTAGTACAGTATGGTCTGCAAGCCCATTGGTCCACATTGTGGACCAATAGGCATACAGATCATACTGTACACTGTATGCAGACAGGCGTATGCAGGTGGAGTGCAGCCGATGGGGCAGGGGTGCTGGATGGCTGGGTCCTCTGTGGGTGGGTGGGGTGGGATGGGGAGGGAGCCCATTGGGCCACCAGGCGCTGAAGGTTTGTACTACGGATGCCCGCGATTGGGCTTAAAGGATGGGGGGCACCACTAGACCACCAGGTACGGGGTTCTCTGACTCTACTGCCCATGATCGGGCAACACAGGGGGGTGCCACTGGACCACTGGGTAGTCTGTTTATTCACCATGCCCACGATCGGGCGACACAGGAGGGAGGAGGGACTCCACTAGACTACCAGGTAGAGGGATTACTATTGCTACTGCCCACGATCAGGCTGAATGGGAGGAGGGGAACCACTTGACCACTGGGTGGTGGGTTTCTAATACTGCTGCCTGCTATCAGACATACGGGAGGATGGGGAGGACATTGGGCAACGGGGAGGTTGTGGGTGCTCATGGATGGTGTCCCTGCTGGGTGGGTGGCTACCCACGGCTGGCGAGTGCTGTGTTGCGCCCTGCAATACAGCAGCCCACCTATGGGTGGCCTGGCTTTGAGCCTTTTATTTCTGGCTTAGCTGTGAGCCCCTTCCGTATACGGCACAATGTAAGGTTGTGCTTGCATATGCGCCGCACATCCCAGGCTGAATATCGGGATGTGCCGCATATGCATGGGCACGCACCCTGCATTTGCACCGCATACATTACCGTTGGCCTCAGGCACATCAGCACTTGCACTGAGCCAGGCGGCTCTATGAATATCGCGCTAGGGCTCACCGGCGCAACCCCTTTGAATATCTGGCCCAAGGTTTACTAATCTGATTTTGATTTTGTGTTTTTATTAATACGTATTAACATGATTACTGAGTTTGGATTCAAACATTTTTTACATTTACAGTAAATTACATGCAAGGTATCTTAAGATGCATTTTCTGGTAAATCACAATTAGATATTTTTAAATGTCTTTCTTGTAAATGGCTTAACCACAAAGTCATCTAAAGGTCAAGCATCACTTTCTCTTGCAACAGACTAACAAACAGACTTAAACATAAGCATCTTGCTACTAGGCATTTGGATATATGCTTTCATTCTATACTCATTTGTTAACCCAAATCATATTCAGGGCTTACTGGTCTACTTATTAATTTGTGTGAATGCTTATAACTGAGTGTGAACTTTTTACTTGATAAGTATTGAATGCTTTATAGTAAGGATTTTATACCAAGACATTTTAAATGCTCTTCTCATATATCACATATTAAAGAGTCCTTCTTGTAAAAGGCTTAACTGCAAGGCAACCAGATGTCTATGTGGGCCGTCACATCCCTGGGGTACTGTGAAAAAATAACTCGCTACACCATGTAGTGTGTACTATCTGTAAAGGCAACTTTATTTTTTGTATTTGGCTGAAAATTCCCTGGTCATAGTAGACATGGTACCATGATGTTAGACCGAAGTAGCAGCCCATATGTTCACTTAAAAAGTCCCTTTTTAATCAGATGCTTCGCGTTACTGATAACTTTCTGATACATAAATTTATTAACTGATGGTCTTCTGACATATAAAATTCATTACTAACGCAGAAGACTGCTGCCTTAAACCCTGCCCAAAAACTAGAAACTGCGGAGGTACCAACTCAACTAATTGCCTTGACAAAACTGTATAAATCTGCAGACAGCCCAGTCAAGGTAAGAACAGACAGGGGGAGGACAGAGAGTTATCCTTGCTCCAGGACCTCATTTCTTGGCATCTTGGTAATCTTGTGCGGTGAGTCTTTTGCCTATCAACTCAGGCATTTGGAACTGAGAGAATATAATGCTTGCATAATTTTAATTTCTGTTTTTATTCTTTTATTGCAACTATTTGGATTCAGCAGGAAAATTTCTATATTTTTCGCTTGTACTGCTGTTCAGAAAATGTATATCTTTTTATTTACATTACTCTTAAGATTAGTTTGTGATTTTTTTTGAATTTGATATTAAGTAAAAAATATTCTTTGAAACAGGAATCCTGAATATTTTGGTGCCGTCTCTCGTTTAAATTTAATACAGTTAAGGGGTTTTGATTTAGAACGTGTAAAACTGAAGACCAGTCCTAATTCTGATTACTGTTTTATCAGCCATATGGAAACGATTAAAATTACTATTCCTGGTTATATTCATATCATTATTTGTACACATTTAGGATGTCCAGAATTTATACATAAATACTTGGAATGATGTCTCATAGACCCTGATAGGAAAGACACTTGCAGAATAGAAAATTGTCTGAGACACAAAGACACTGGGAATTTTAAAATACAAGTAAGAATATTTGAAGAACTAGGTCAGACCCATTGTCCTGTGGTGGCCAGTCATGGTCATAGGGGAATTTTGGAGTATAATGAACATACATTATTTGTCAATCAAGATCAAATAGTCCTGGTCAGTCAAGTGATTGACAAGATAATACTGGCAGATGGGTTACTAGGTAATGACACACACACTGGTTTGCCTGTGCTATGTATTGCCACTCCAACCAGACTCTACCCTAATTTATCCGAACGCGTGGGAACTTTGGAAGGGTTGTCAGTCTCCGAAGGTCAGGATGAAAGTCTTGTGCATGAGATTGGCCCAGAGAGTCGTGCCAGGGGGTCAGAAAAATAGTCTTGGCACATCACCACGGGATGTTTTACTTTTACCTGGGCTGTGTCCGGAGGTGGGCAGAAGGGACCTCAGTTTAAAGTCTTATCTCTCTCTGCCTGTTCATTCTTTTTCATTGCTATAAACATGGACATCTGTTAAGGCTAATAACAGTCAGTTTAATATTTCTGTGAGTCACCAGGCATTTCACTGGGTATGGAATGGAGAACTTGCACCCAACTCATTGAAGTCTTCTATGCAAGACAGACGTTGTCTCCTTTCCTAGGTAGCAGGAGAGATGTCAGGGAAAATATGAAAATTCAGAAGATTTAAAGAAGAGAGCTCCTTTGGATCTGGCAGTCTTAATAATTATTTTCCTGTTCATATCAAACACAGAAGAAATTATAACAGAAGATTTATGAGGTTGTTAGACCTCCCCATCCTACATCTGTTGAAGGTGTAGGTATTTCACAATTACTCTTTTTCCTGTCTGTTTATATCGGTAGTTGAAAGGTTTAAGAAAAATATAGGTTACTGAACTGTAACCATAGTTCTGGTAGTAGTATTCAGTTCACATCCACACTCTGGCAATTCTGCTAGAAACAGCTGAGTCATTGGACATCTTCAAGCTAGGTTCCTCCCACCAACCAGGTGGTATATCCTCCATCACTGCCTCAAGATGTCAGATCTTTGTACGACTGAAGCAGGGATCCACCAGAGGAGGTCGGGTGGGTGGTGTGGATGTGAACTGAATACGACCAACAGAACTACAGTTATAGGTGAGAAACCTGTATTTCTAATAATGTGGGTTAATTTCACAAGCCACACTCTAGAGCAAACTCCAAGCAGTTCACCGGGAGGAGGGGGCAAGGTGCGCACCCCTATTTGTCGAACAGAGACTGGAGGACTGAAGACCTAAAAGCAGCATCCTGATGATTCATGATGTTGATGTTGTAACTGTAGATGAAGGTGTGTGCTTTACTCCAGGTTGCTGCCCTGCATATCTCCACGATGCGGATGTCCCTGGAAGCAGCCACTGAGGCAGCAGCATGTCTGGTGGAATGAGCCTTAAGCCCCTTGGGTGACTCCTTACCAGCCAGCTTACAGCAGAGGTCAATGCAAGATGTTATCCACCTGGCAGCTGTCACTTCTGCTATGCATGGCTTCCATGTATATCACCAACAGCTGGCGAGTCTCACCCTGAACCCCAGCCGTATTCTCTTTTTATAGTAAGAGATCGTCTTTCACAGGTCCAAGGTATGGAGCCTGCTGTTGGTCTTTGAGGTCAGTTTAGTACACTATACAGGTATGTTAATCACCTGGTTAAGGTGAAACTCCCATACACCTTTCAGGAGGAACTTGGGTGGGGGCAAAGAATGACCTTGTCCTTGCAGAAAACCAGATAAGGAGACTCTACCGAGAGCCTCTGGAGCTCACTGATCCTTCTGGTTGACGTGATGGCCACCAAGAAGCCAGTTTTGGGTGGGGGCAAAGAATGACCTTGTTCTTGTGGAAGACCAGATAAGAAGACTCCGCCAAGAGCATCTGGAGCTCACTGAGTCTTCTGGCTGACGTGATGGCCACTAAGAAGGCAGTTTTCCATGACAGATGTGACATTTCATTCCTGTGCATTGCCAACACCAGCATTAGGTCCCATGGCAGCAGAGGTTCATGCACTGTAGGGGACAAATGATCCAGGTCCTTGAAAAAGCACTTGACAACCTTCTCCTGGGCCACCGTTGGCATACCAGCCCATGCTCTGACTGCCAGGTGCACCTTAAGGGTTATGAATTGCAATCTCGACTGAGAAAGAGACTAAACGCACTCCAACATGGAGTATGTAAGGGGATCAAGCTTCTTTCCCTGGCATCAAATTGAGAACCTCTTCCACTTAAATGCATAGCATTTAATGGTCGACTCTTATGGCTCCACAACGTGGAGGACATCCTTTGAAAAGCCCAGAGGCCAGAACTCTAACCACTCAGGAACTAGGCTGAGAAGTGCAGGGACCAAAGGTCTGGGTCAGGACATTCCCCTGTTGTCTGGTCAGCAGATCTGGGTGGAGTGGCAACCTCCACAGAAGCCTGCAACTGAGGAGACCTGGATACCAGAACTGCCTGGGCCAGTCTAAGGATATCTTGATCATCCATGTCTTGTCCTTCTGGGCTTTGACTCTGACCTTGTGACCAAGGAGAAAGGTGGGAAGGCATATATGAGGCCTGGGGTCCAGGGCCTCGCAAAGGCATCCCCAGCATTGTCCCAGACTGTGGGAGGCAGGCATAAAACAGCCTTTGTTTTCTGTTCTCCCACAAGGCAAACAGATCCATCACAGAGATGCCCCCACTGGGACAACAGGTGGCTTACCACCTCCTGATTCAGGGACCACTCATGCAACATCTCTCCTTCCCAGCTGTAAGTGTCCACCAACTGATTCTGTTCTCTTACAGCATGGATTGCCAAAAGATCTGCATCATGGCTGCACACAAGTGTTCAGGTGTAAAGACTCCCTACACAATGGGAGTGCATCTTGCCCTACCTGTTCAGGTAGAACATAGTGGTCATGCTGTCTGTCTGGACCTGTATGACCCGACCCCAGATCAACGGAGCAAATTCCATCTGAGTCGGGTGCACTGCATGGAACTCCAGGAGGCTGATGTGCTGAAGGGAATCCCAGGGTGGCCAGAACCCACGAGTCCTGTAGTCTCCTAGGTGTGCTCCCCACCCCACCAGAGAAGCATTCATCATGAGCGTGTTGGATGGTTCTGGGTGGAAAAATGGGATTGCCTCTTCCAGATGGTGTGGGTCCAGCCACCAACGGATGGCCTTCCACATCAGCTGGGTCACTATGACCAGCTAGCCCTAGTGACCTTGGCACTGGGACCACTGTTGACCCAACTCCCACTGCAGGTGGCACATCTACCAGCGAACCCAACGGATCCTGTTGATGGAGGTTGCCATGTAGCAGCCACAGGAAGTCCCAGGCAGGATGTGAGCGCAGAACCTGAAATGATCAAGCAAAGGCGATAAGATCCAGTGCCCGGTCTGGAGTGAGACTAGTTCTGCTCTGATGAACTTCATCACCTGTGAAGGGACCAACTCAGACTTGGCTGGATTGATCAGAAGGCCCAAGTCCTTACAGGTTTGGAGGACCAGATCTCTGGACCTCTCCACAGCCTCTTTGGACAACCCAACTATCAACAGTCATCCATGTAAGTATACATCTTGATGCCCTTGCTTCGCAGATGCCCTTGTGCCACAGGAAGGCCGCCACCACTGACATGCATTTGATGAAAACCCTGAGTTCGGACAGGAGGTCAAAGAGCATTACCTGGAACTGGTACAAGATTTCTTCTGTATAGAACCGAAGGTACCAGCAAGGGGACAGACTGGGATGTAGAACAATGCATCCTGTAAGTCCGTGGAGCAAAACCACACACCCCGCTCCAGAGAAGGAATGATCTGACTCAGAATGACCATCTGGAACTTGGGCTTCTACATAACTGATTCAGATTGAGCAGATCCAGTATAGGGTACTAGCCCCCCTGTTTTTTTCAGAACCAGCTGGACACATATCCGAAAGGCCAGTGCATCTGCAAAACAGGCTGTTGACCCATGCTGTAGGAGCTGAGCTGTGCTGGCTTGTAATTTGGACATATTATCTGACACCTTGGACTCCCAGGGAGCACGGAGTTGGTACAGTGAGACAGTCTCGAAATCCAGAGGCTACCCTTTCCCCAGCACTTCTGGAACCAACTTGTCTGAGGCAGTGGTGGCCCACTGTGGAAACAAATGAAGGGAATGGACGGGAGGAGGAATAACACCCCAAAACCTGTTACTGTGCAGCCTTAATGGGGCTGCCAGCTGCAGGGGCTGTGGGGGCTTCACCACCTCTGCTTCCCTTTTTGCTCCTGGTGCCGAATTTGGACTTCCTGCATCTGCACTGAAACTGACCCTGCTGGAGCTGCTGCTGAAGTTGTTATGGCTAAAAGGACCAAAACTGAAACGCCTTCTTTTTAGGCTTTAGATCCTTCTGGAATGAAACCTAAGACTCTGTGGTAGCATTGGGCTTCTCAATCCACATGAGATGTCCTTCCACACCGGGGCCAAAGAGCTCTGTGCCCAGGAATGGGACATTTGCAAGCTTATGCTGAATGTCCGCCGTGAAGAAGGAAAGCATTAACCAGACCCTTAGATGCATGGCAACGGTCATTGCCATGGCTTGGGCACAGGAGTTGCTCATGTCTAGAGTCATCTGAAGCTGGTGTTTAGCCAGCTACTGACCCTGGTCTCTGATGATCTTAAATGGAAGCTGTCTGCCAGCTGGAAGATGGAGGAGGAGTTACCCTAACACCCCAAACAAGGAATGGCCAAAGTATGACAGCATAACTGGCATGATGAAGACGCAGCAGCATACACTTTTTTTAGCTTCGGGGTCAATTTACTTTGACTTTTTGTCGGGCGGCTTGTCCGTATCCCCTTGGCCACACGATTTACAGAAGGCAGAATCCACAACAAACCGTCCACAGAGGGGTGGTCAGAGAACCCACAAAAGGTGCCCTTCAGGACTGCATACTTGCGGACCATACAGGTGGAAGGTGCCGGGCAGGATGCTGGATGCTGCCAAAGCTCCAAATGCTATCCCAAGATGGCATCAGCCATGGAAATGGCAACCCTCGAAGAATCGTCCCTGTGCAGTACATCAGTAAATGGGTACTTAAGTCACTTTTGGACTGGCTCCAAGAGATCATTCATGGACTCCAATATAAGTTGGACCAGAGCTCCAAATGACACCAGTCCTTGACGATCCACCTTCAGAGTTATTGGAGGATTCCTCAAGAATAGCCCACTATGGGCCACCCTGGTGTCCTCATCCTGGGTGATCTCCACTGAAAGTCGCCATGGCAAGCCAGTTATGGACCAAGACTACTTGGTCGGGGACCTGAACAGGGGCTGCAGTGGAGGTGGCTCCATCCAGAAAGGCAGAGATGCAGATGCTGGAAACTGTTGAGAAGCATGGACCGGTTTGGGAACAACTGGTGAAGGCCAAGGGACGGAAGGTCCAGGGGGCAGAGCCCTACCTCTCCTAGCCATGGTGCAATGTTGCCAGAGGAGCTCCTCATAGCATTGATGCATTTTTTGTCTATGCCTCTCCTCCTCCTCCTCCTCCTCCAACAGTGAGTAGTGACAGTGGTGATTGAGTGGAATGGAGAGTGCCAATGGCATCTTGACTTCAATCCAGGGTCGACATTGATGTGAGTCCTCCAGAGGGTTTGTGTAAACCATCTGCCTTGGAAGGTTAAGCACTAGAGGCTTTGGAGGCATGACCACCAGTTGAGGCAGCTCCCTAGTCAACTCAGCCTGGGGTACCAACTGGACTTCATGCTCCTGGGTGAGGACTAGTAGCACTGAGGTCTGGGAGATCGACTCCTCATGTATCGCCTCCAACAACTGGTCAACAGGCACGAGGAATATCTTGAGTGCCTGCTCCTCAGGAGTCGAGGTTGACAAGCCTGACAGGGTTTCCATGGAGCCCTTGACCGTACTCTTGATCTTAGGAAGCTCAACCAAGGCCAAGCTGTTGGGGGAATAGAAGGAGAGGGAACAGCGTGATCTTTTCTGATCCCACAGTTGATGGCATTTCTCGAGTTTTCTGCTGCGGTGAGAAGGGCTCTCCCTCAAGGTCTGGAGGGCCAGACATATTTCCCTGAACTTGTCACAGAATGACCTTCTGATACTGGCCCCAGCCAGGAACAACACCAAAACCAATGAGGAACTCACTGCAGCTGCTGCCTCCTCTTCTTCCATGACTGCAAACTGAGTGGCTGACCCAGCCACCAAGGCCTTTTTGTGGTCTTCTGGCCTACCAACGGCCAGTCAAGCCTTCTGATCTTCGATGGAAGAGGGCAAAATAGTCCGGCACAAACTGCATCCCTCGATGTCATGTTGATCACCTAGGCAGTATTATCACATATGCGGATCTGTGGCCAACATCTTCTACCTACATTGAAGGTAGAATTTAAAATACAGTTTCTTGCTTTCCACTGTTGATTGCGAAGCCTGTAAGACTGTGGAGCAATTTCAAAGTTGAATATGGACTGCGACAGTCGAAGATTCGCCTGAAAAATGAACTTAAAATACTAGACTCCTTTAACTCTGCAGAGCTGTGAAGAAGGAGACCTGACCCTTCCAGCAAAAAGAAAGGTGTGACATCACACTGTGAAGCTGGAGGGTATACCAGCTGGGTTGTGGGAGGGGCTTGCCTTGAAGACTTCTGATGACTCAACTGTCTCCAGCAGAACTGCCAGACAATGCACTAATCAATGCCAGAGACGGAGTAGAGGCATCACTATTCAAAACAAAAATGCTTAGCAATCAGCTGGTTTTGAGGAGCATTTTCAAACATGGGTATTTTTACTTTAAACCATTGAATTATTATCTGTGTATAGCTGATAAAATAGACATTGTACACATATTTTGAGACACTATCTCGTTTTATGCCATTTCTGTTTTTTCTGAGATGTGACATGTTCAGTAAGCAGTTTAAGTTCGTTGTACACAAAAATGCTGCCTGTTAGGCATTCAGTAAAGACACACATGGCAGAGAGGCATCAAGTTAGTAGAAATATTCAACAATATACCTTCTTTTAAAGAAAACTAACACATATGAAGACTGTGAGATAGAAGAACAATACAGTGAGAAACCATGACCCTAATCATCATAAAATTGCAGGCAGTTTGTTTTGACAGTTAAAAACATAATAAAACAGCCGGTCCGGTGGCGCTGAGGCGCTGGATGCCACACCTCGTGTCACACCGGCGACCTGGGTTCGGGAACGAGCCTGGGCCATTGGGAGTTGGCAGGGGAAGGAGAAGATCGAGCATCTGGAGGACTGCTCTCTTCTCCTGGGGTGCGCTCTGGGGGACTCCTTGCTCAGTGGTGACACCTGGCAGAGGCTGGGGGCTTTGCCCAAGCAGCGAGGACAAGGAGCAGGGATCTGGCGATGGCAGGTCATCTATGGGAGGTCCCACACCAATACCATTGCACGCCGAGCGACGGGGCGGAACAAATAGAAAAAAAAAACTGCCTCGGGGGTAGGCGAAGGTGGGATCAGTGGCCAGGTCCCATGCCAATGTCGAGTCTCTTCACCGTGTACTTCTGTTCTCTCTCCTCCTCCTCGGTCACTCATCTAAATTATAAATAGAGCGCTGGAAGGAGATGGCGGTCCCACCCCAAGGGGCTGAGAGCCGGGGGGGTGGTTGGGTGAGGCAGGAGCGAGAATGCCCACCAGGAGTTCGGAGGTGGAGGCTTCTGGCGGGCAACAGAACTGAGCGCCGTGTATCCACACCGGGGAGAGGCCCCTAAGGTAGGAGAAGAAATAAAGTTAGAAAAAAAAAAAACATAATAAAACTTTCATCCAACACACTGGTGTCAGTTTGGTTTCTTTCAGAAAACAGGTCTTGCATGACAGTAGTGAAAAATACAGGAGCTGCTTGCTCTAAGTACCAACAATAATCACATCATCTCATACACCGGGCAGGTAGCTTGTAATTCTGGCCCATTTAGGGGGTGGGGGGAGATGACCAGGTTCAACATCCTGAGCTGCCATATCACCAGGATGTCCTGGATTTAAGTTAAAAAAAATAAATCTACAACCCTTTTCTGATTTGAATTCAGTTGGAGGTGGGCCCTGTGTTGTTTAATGTGCATCAATAGCCTCTTTTACACGACAGGCTCTGTACCACAACAAGCGGTACAGAACAACTGGAGCGTTACCTCTTTTGTCATGTAGAGGCTCCCGGTACCACATCCAAAGTGAGCATCCGCTGAAACGGCGTTCCCTGTTTTTTTCTGGGTACACCGTTTCAGTGTATCATTCTGCACCGCATCCAGTAGCCATGTAATCACGTGGGAGCACTCACAGCAGTCCCTAGTGTTTTTCCAGGCTGAGCATGACCGTACCCCTCCCGAGACTTGTGCATGGGATCTTAAACCCGAGTTCAGCGAACTGTATCTTAAGTTACTAGAAAGAATGCTGAACTTGGGAAACTAGTGCATTTTTAGTAACGAGGGCTAAAAAGCACTCCAAAAGTGGAGCTTTGATATCGTGCATGTGCTTATGCATATTCATAGCCTAATACGCATAAGCACATGCCCAGTATGGTGGCTCAGCTTTCAGAGTGATTTTAAGTACCTTTACCCTTGTTACTGAAAATGCATTAGTTTCACAAGTTCAGCTTCTTTCTAGTATTTTAAGATACCGTTAGCTGAACCTGGTGAAAAGACGACTCGGAATTGCCCTCACAGTCGCAGATACGGCCAATACACCAGAAAGGCCAAGAGAGCGATGCAGGGGTTGGCATGTAAAGCCGGCATGTGGTGCAGCACGGGGAGCGGTGTGAAACGCTCACTGATCAGAGGGTTTCAGGTAGGCGCCGTGTAAAAGCGACTAATGTTTCTACAGTGTCTTCTGCCAGTGATGCTCTCCAGTCAGTTTAACCCAGAAACATAGACTATGTTGGTAGAAAAGGACTGTTAGGTCCATCTAGTCTGCCCTATTTTCCCTGCCTAACACTACACCCTGGACTCAATTTTGTCAGAAGTGTCCCCCCACCTCTGTTTATTATACCCATGTGCCTTTCTCATGCCTGCTTGAAACCTTGTTCGTAAACTTTTCCACAGTTGAAAAACACTTTTTCACTATTGCATTAGACACAGGAAATACTCTTATCACATTCACAATCTTCAAAAGAGTAGGATATGAATTTTGAAAGTCATATGACAGCTTTGTCCAGACAGTGGATGAAGGCATATTCTAAAAGTTAGTTTAAGCAAAAAGCCTTAAATTATTGCCATTTGCAAGCACCAAAGTACAGTCACAGTCAGTCTGCAAAAGATGTAAAAAATGAACAGCTACTACAGTAATGTCATTGTTACCATACAGCTCCAATTCCTTTGGGTCTGATGGCCAAAGTCTGATATCTAACAATTTTACACAGTTGCATATAGTGCTATTAGTCAAAGAGAACCTGTCTTCGCATTACTTCTCAGTGTTTGTAATGTATTTCTTAAACTGATGTTTAAAAAATGTTTTTTTAATTACTGTAGTGTTTTTTGCCATTTTTGCATTTTTCTCCCGGTCCCGATTCCGCACATCCCTGACATGACACACACGTGTGGAGGCATGCGCACGTCATGCCCTATGGGACGCCCCACCCTGCTAGCCTTCCCTCTACCCGCCTGCGCCACCACCGGGCCTCCACCCAGTGGTGACAGGACTACAGGCAGGACGGCATCCACCCCAAGAGAGGAGAGCTGCCTGTAGGCAGCTCAGTCCTGCTCCTACCCCCAAGCTGGCGCCCAGAAAACCCGAGGTCGTTCCCTAAACCCAGGTCGCCGGCATGGTGCGAGGTGTGGTGTCCAGCACCTCAACCCTCAGTGCCACCGTGCCGGCTATTTAACATTTTTGACAGCCTTGGCAACTGAAATGTGTTAATTACAGACCCTTGTAAGTAACTTCAGGACATTCTCCTGAAAGAACATCAGCTCCATTTTTCAAGAGTTTTTCAAGTTCACTGCCATCTAATGGACTGCTCTCATTTGCTAATACAAGAGTGTTTCTCAAAGTTTCGACAGAGCTAAGTAGATCTCACTTCAAGATAGAGCTCTTGCAGCAGGTAATAACCATTAGGACTATGACGCCAGGCACTAGGACCCCATGGAAAACATTCTAGCTAGCAGTCCAAGACGGGGGACTGCCCCAGACATCAGCTCTACCCCCAACCCCAGCATCATCCTGTGTATATAGGAGGTGGTCCCCTGACACCACCTCGGTTCTTTTCCTGCCGTCGACCCTACATTTCAGCTTCATGGACACCTCCTGCAACTGTCGACCGCCATTTTTTCTCATCGCTCTGCACCGTTCACTTCTTTGAGTTTATCAATCACCTCTTTATGTCTACCAATTCTTCCACTTCTACACCATGGCGTAAGGTAAAGTGTGTGTGCAGCAAACAAATTTCAGCCAAAGATAGCCATTCGGCTTGCCTCCTGTGCCTGGGACTACAGCACAAATCAGACAGCTGCCCTCACTACCTCAGCTTTAACAAGCGCACCTGCATTCGCCACCTGAAGATGCTCAAGGTTCACCTGCTAGAACAACAAGTGGCCATGATGCAAAAGTCTCACTCTGGGCACAACTCTTCTTCGTCCTCTGCCCACGACAACTCTCCCAAGGAGAAGAATCACTCAGGAAAGCATCACAGGACAGTTAAGGACAGGTCCCGGTCAGACTCGTAGTCCAGTTCCCTGCACAAGAGCTCCATGGCCTCCGGCTGGAGGTCGGATTCTGCCCTCCTGGGGTTGCTGGCCCACCCATTGCTTTCAACCATGAAACTCTCTGCCTCTACCCAAACGTCAGGCGGAGGTTCAGGGCAAGGGCCTTCCTAGACTCTCTTCAATGTCTTTGGCCATCAGACCTCATAATCAAAAGCTAGGGTCTAGGGCTGAGAACTTGGCCTCTGTTACTTCTGCTTCAACGGATGTCTGTTCAGGCCCCGCCATTGATAAAGCCTTGTCCACAACAGGCGCCAGGGTCAAATGCACACTAAGGAAGCGCCCTCTCTGCCTAAACTGTTGTTGGCTGTTCCTTCGGACCAATGACAGTGCACGGCATGATCTGTTTCCATCACTCTGGAATCAGACCAGACGTCGGTCTCCAAGCCGTCATCAGCCCCTCTAGAGCGCATGGGACTACGCCAGAGGACCTGATGACTGCTGATCTGATGTCCAGGCCCACTAAGCCTATGACCACAGGGCTTGACACCCAGTCAGCAGCCAAGGCTAAAGCGTCTGATGCTCAGACAGAGGACCAGATGCCAGGCAATTTGTCAGTTGGGCGCTAGAAGCCCCTCAAATCCCAATCCCAGCTCCAACCCCTTCGGGATCAACTAACCAGACGCCAGACCAGCCATCAGGCTGTTTGGTCCCCTTGGCAGATGTAGGAGCAATCTTTTCCTGATGGTGGAACACTGTCAAGAGTGACTTTCTTACCAAACCTGAACCCACAGGGCAGCAGTGGCCGCCCCGCAGCCACAACCTATGCCTCCCTACAGGACTCTGTCACCACCCCCGACGCCAGACCGCCCAACTCCAGGTGGCTCAGATCAAGGCTCCGGCAGACGTCGGAGACACAGATGTCACCCGTCCTCAAGATCTTCCTCCCACAGGCAGAGTAGGTCTAGCGACCATTGCTTCTGAGGGTGGAGCTGGTCAAGCGGACGTCGCTCCCAACATCAGAGTAGGTCACCGACAGTCACTCCTCACATTACAACTCTTCTGAGGATGATTTTCCTCTGCCTTCACCAGATCCAAGGAAGGATTCACTCATGTCACCACCTGATGATCCCACCTTCCTTGAGGTTATGAGACATATCCAATTCCTCAACCAGTGGAAAACAGAGGAATTGGACCTGGAAAGTAGACGCTTGACTAAATATTTGGGAACTACTGACCCAAAACCACTAGTCATTCCCCCATTGGTGGAGCCATTCCAGGATGTAACAAAGCTTTCATGGAAGCATCCTTCGGCTACTTCTGCGGTGCGCAAAAAGACTGACCGCCTATGCAGGACCCCAGGAAACGAGCTCCACTTTCGTGAACAGCCTAATGCGGACTCCATAGTCCTTACAGCGGCTCACGGCAAGTCACAACAGTCTAAGCATACCAGCTCCCAGCCACCAGACAAGGAATGAAAAAAAAAATTGACCAATTTGGGCAGAAGGTGTACAGCTCTTCCACCTGTACTATTGGGTCTCTGAATTTCTTAGCACATATGGTCATGTATCAGAAGTGCCTGTGGCAGAAGGCTATGGACTTAGCTAAGACACAGCCAGATTCTTCCAATAAGTCAGAGCTTCTGGCAGTCCTGCAATCTGGGGCAGATGTGGGCAAACATATCCTCAGATGCTCATATGATGCAGTGGATACAGCAGCCAGAGCCGCAGCCTCAGGAGTATGCCTCAGGTGACACTCATAGCTTCGAGTGTCCGGGTTCCGACAGGACCTACAGGACACTGTTTTGGACCTGCTGTTCCAGGGCCCTGTGCTCTTTGGCCAAGAGGCTGAGAAGATCATCACTGGCCTACAGGACTTGGGGAAGGCTGTCTCCGAAGTACACAAGATGTACAAGTTGGAACTATATACACCTAGGCATTGGCCCTTTCAGAGGCACCAGGGACAGCAAGCAAAGAAACAGCAGCAACGAGGAGGGTCCAAGAGAAAAGCACCCCTTCAGACACCAGAAATCCGGGGACCGTGAACTGCTAAGCAGTCCAGAGCTCCTCTCCCTACCCCATCAGCCTCCACCTGACTTCTTGCCCACTCTCCTCCTCTAGCAGAGTCGATAGGGTAGGCAGTGGGAGGGCAGTTCTCCCTTTTTCTCGCAGGTTGGGAGAACATCACAACAGATCAATGGGTGCTGCAACTCATAGAAAGGGACTGCGCCCTTGGGTTTTCCCAACTTCCCCAGAACAATCCACCAGCCTACATATTCAACTCTCCATCCCATGCAGGTCTCATTCAGGTGGATATACAGGCCCTCCTGTCAAAGCGAGCGATTCAAGTAGTACTGGAATCCCAGAGGGGCCAAGGTTACTAGTGTCACTTCTTCCTGGTTCCCCGAAGAAAATCAGGACCTTTGTCCCATTTGGACCTAGTCAACTGAACGTCTTTGTAGAGTACAAAAGGTTCAGGATAATGATACTTTAGGGGTTGCTTCCCATGCTGCGCCATGGAAATTGGCTCTGCTCCCAAAACATGCAGGATGTATACATGCACATAAAGATCCTGCCATCCCACAGGAAGTTTCTCCAGTTCACATTCAAATGAGAGCACTACCAATTCAGGGCCCTTCCTTTTGGGCTGTCCTCAGCACCTCGGGTATTCACCAAGTGCCTGGTGGTAGTAGTGGCAGCTGTCAGGAGGCAGGGTCATTATATCTACCCCTACCTCGACAACTGGTTACTAGCGGCCTCATCCAGAGAACAGCTATGTCAGACCGTGGAGTGCACCGTCAAGATGTTCCAGGATCTTGGGATAACTCTAAATGTCCCAAAGTCAGCCCCTTGGTCATCCCAGAGACTCCAATTCATAGGAGCCATCTTGGATACAGTTCAGGGGAGAGTCTTTCTCCCTTCAGAAAGGGTAGATCACCTTCAGGTGCTGGCTTAGAGATTAATCTCTGTAGACCGGGTTCCAGCCAGCACGGTACTACAACTCCTGGGTCATATGGCCGCTGCCATAGTGACCGTGTCTCTTGCTCGCCTGCACATGAGAATTCTGCAATGGAACCTCAAAGTGCAGTGGGATCAGTGAAGTGATGATCTCAACCAGAAGGTCAGAATCTCCAAGGCAGTACACCAACCCTTACTATGGTGGCTGAATCCCTCCTGCTTGGTGATAGGGGCCTCCTTTTGGGGAAACCCTTCCCTCAACAAGTTATCACCATGGATGCATTGGGCATGGGTTGGGGTGCTCACTTCAGGAGCAATCAGACCAGAGGTCTTGGACTCAGACAGAATGCTCTTTGCATATAAACGTTCTGGAGAAGAGGGCTGTGCTGTATGCCTTACAGGCGTTCCAGGATGACCTCCATCCAGGCCCAGTTCTAGTCCAGATGGGCAACATGCCCGTGGTTTTCTACCTCAGCAAGCAGGGGGGCATGCATTCATATCGCCTTATGCAGAGAAGCCATGAGGGCCTGGTACTGGGCAGTAGATCACAGCCTGGAACTGTTCACAGCACATATCCCAGGTCTTCAAAACACCTTAGCAGACAGCCTCAGTTGCTCGCAGTCCCAAGCTCACAAATGAAAACTACTTCAAGAGGTAGTAGACGACCTATTCGAAAGATGTGGGACTCCAGAGCTAGAACTCTTCTCATCCCCACTCAACGCCAAACTGCCCAATTTATGCTCACTAGAGCCAGGGCCTGGTGTTTTTTGGTCAGAAGCGTTGTCCCTCTCTTGGACCAGGAGGTTTCTCTATGCCTTCCTGCCCTTCCCACTTCTGCAGCAAATCCTTCTCAAGCTACAGTTAGAACCAGCTACCCTGATTCTGGTAGCACTGTTCTGGCCCAAGCAGATTTGGTTCCCGCTTTTACAACAGCTGGTGGTAGAACCCCCAGTTCCACTTCCTCTGACCTCTCGGTTGCTATCCCAAGAGCAGTGCTCTCTAATTCACCCCAGCCTCAGGTCTCTGCATCTCCATCCATGGCTCCTGCAGACTTAGCCAGGAGCAGGTACGGGATGTCCGAGAGGGTAGCCGAGGTGTTAGTGGCCGCAAGAAAACCATTTACAAGGCCACATATGCTATGAAATGTAAGTGGTTCAGCCTGTGGGCTGCTGTCAGTGACATAGAACCATTCTCAAGGGAGGTGAACTGGGTCCTGGAGTATCTATTATCCCTGTCTGATTCAAGTCTCAACTACTCATCCATAAAGGCACATCTTTCAGCTATCTCAGCCTATCGTGTACTGGTGGATGGCAGGACCTTGGTACAGCTAGATCTGTCATGTACCTTCCTGCGAGGTATCCTGCACATCAAGCCTCCCATTCAGGATCCAGTTCCCACATGGGATCTTCTGTTTATGCTGGAGAAGTTAACAGTGCCCCCCCTTTGAGCCAGTCACGAATTGTGAGCTTCACTTTCTTTCTTGGAAAGTGTTATTTTTAGATGCCATTACCTTGGTAATGGAGGATTTCAAAGCTCCAGGCTCTCATGTGTAAGGAGAGTCATAGTTGGTTTTTCGTAGGGACAGGGTGTCCCTTCGCACAAACCCTAAGTTTCACCCGAAGGTGGTGTCAGAGTTTGCTCTCAACCAAGACATTAACCTGCCTGACTACTACCCCAAATACTCTAACAAAGGGGAGGCATTGCTACATTCTCTAGATGTACATAGAATCCTTAGATACTGTGTTGACTGTACACAGTCCATAGGGAATTCAGACCAGTTGTTTGTGTCATTTGTCCAATGGATGTTAGGGGCACCAGTCAACAAATAGACTATGTCCAAGTGGCTAGTCAACTGCATTGTGTTCTGCCATGAAAAGTATGGCAAACCCCTTCCGGGCCCAGTCTGAGGTCACTCGACCAGAGGGATAGCGACTGTTTTTGCATCTCTCAAAAATGTGTCAGCAGCAGATCTCTGTGCCGCAGCCAGCTGGAGTTCTGTACACACCTTTGTCTGGCGCTACAGTTTGGACATTGCTTCCAGAAGGAGGGCAGGTTTCGGCCTGGCAGTCCTCCAGGGATTGCTCTCATAGGAGCCACAAGGGCATTCTTACATCCACCGCCCATATGACTTGGTGTTATCCCAGTACTGCTTGGGACTCAGTCCTAATGGTTATTACCTGCTGCAAGAGCTCTATCTCAAAATGAGATAGTACAATTACGTAAGAACTTACTATAACAGTAGATCTTCGAGAAGAGCTCTTGCAGGTATGCTTTCCCTCCCTCCTTCCCCCAGTGCTTCTTCCTGTATGTCCCTATCGGGATGACAAAGTCTCCTCGGTTGTCCTATCCTTCATGCCAGCTGGGTCTCTGGTGGACAAACTGAGGTGGTACCGTGGGACCGCCTCCTGTATACTGAGGATGACGTAGGGGGGCAGAGCCGATGTCGGGGGCAGTCCCCCGTCTTGGACTGCTAGCTAGAATCTTTTCCGTGGGGTCCTAGTGCCTGGTGGCATAGTCCTAATGGTTACTACCTGCTGCAAGAGCTGTTCTCAAAGATCTACTGTTACGGTAAGTTCTTACGTAGCTATACTTTCTGGCATTTCATCTGCTTCTTTCTGAAGTGCTAGTGAGAATTGGGCAAGTGGCTGAAACAACTTTTCAGAATACAAAAGGTGTGTCACCATTTGGGAATTGGTTACAGTCTTGAACACACCCTTGTCTTTGGCCTGGTCATGAGTTCGATCTGTGGCCACAGATTCTAAGTAGGCACAAATTACAGGGAATGAGTAGTAACAGCCCAGGCAGCAAAAAGTTTATGCTGCACCGAGCATGATCCATGAGTCTTCTAGGGCTTGTCAACTGACATCTCCATTGCCTGGAAATGGGATCACAGTTCTCTCAGTCACTTAGGACTTTTCTGATAGAGATAAAAAAAAGTTGGGCCAGAAGGTTTGAAACATCATTAAAACAGGTTTTATCCAAAGCACCTTTTATGGCCAATTCAAATCTGCATGAGAAAAAGTGAACAGTGATTAACCACTCAACTTGTTCTGCCCACAGAAGTGCAGCAAGTCCTCGTCTTACACCCATGTTGACAGATGCCCCATCAGTGCACACCCCCACCATTTTTTATATGAAAGCTACAATCAACAAGAGCATTAAAGAGGATATTTTTTCATTCCTTTGCTTGTGCCATGTGATACAGCTTTAATTCGTGGAAATCTAGCTTCAACGTGACCATTTTTGGGATATTAACATAAATTACGTATATGTGTTCCTTTTCAGCCACACTGCTGTCAATACTACCCTCCATAAGCACTGAAAAATAATTTTCAGCCAGCCTGGTGGCACTGAGGGTTGAGGCACTAGACGCCATACCTTGCGCCACGCCGGCAACCCGGGTTCGGGAATGAGCCAAGGCCATTGGGGGTCGGCAGGGGAGAGAGAAGGATCGAACGTCCGGAGGACAGCTCTCCTCGCTCTGGAGGGAGGGGGGTCATAGTTCGGTGTTTGACTGGCCCCTGGTGGGAGCCGGGGGCACAGCAAGCGTTGGAACTGACGTTGAGAGATGGGGAGTGGTAACATCGGTGGTGATGCTTTGGCATCTGGGTGCGTGCCACTTCCTCACGAACAGGGAAAATGCCCCGCAGGCTCCGGGGAGACAGAACGTCAAGGTAGTCTTCTCATTGCCCCACCTGCATGACTCCATGGTCCCCGCGAAACTAGATTGTATTGGGTGTAACCCACCCCACCTCGTCCCCGCCCGGGGGGCAGAACCGAAGCTCCATGGGAGTCGACCGAGAAGTCAAAGTAAGGTGGCAGAGGTGGGGAACGGCCTCATTGACGTCCTGATGAAGCGGTGCCGCGGGGGCTGGGGGTCTAGAAAACAGTAATTTAAAAAAAAAGAAAAACAATTTGCATTTTTGACAGTTGCCAACCGTTTCTTTTTTTCATGGTTCTTGCCAATTCACATTGTGAGTTCTTTCCTACTAACAGCGTTAATGTATATTATTGCCCAAATGCACTCCATGGCACTTCTCTTGTTCTGCTATTGCTTAACTCTTTTTAATTGGGATGTTCTCTTTGGCCATCATATACAGGATCTCCATCAACCTCCCTACAGTTGTTCTGTGCTGCTCTTCTGCAATTACTGAAAGCTCTCCTTGCAAATAAAATAGTTTCAATGTCTCAGCTCAGTCTGGGTCCCAACCCCTTGCTCTCCACACCTCCCTCTTGACTCGACTTACCAGCTGTGGTGTGTTGATATATATCTAGTGGTGACCTTGTTTTACCAAGTGTCTTAACAGCTTTCTTGTGCTGCCCTGTCTCTAGATGTTTCTGGATCGTGTCAGCCTTCAGCTGGGGCCTGTTACCTCTGCAACTAATGTCTCACTGAAGTTCCTCAAGCCACAGAGCTCATCTTTGTATTCATAACACAATTTGCAACTTGCATGCACTGCAAAATCTCCCTTACTGATTGATCATTTGTAGCCAGTTTTTTTTTCTGGACCATATTTTTTGAGCCAGCCCTCAACAGTTGATAACTTTCCTTCACTTGCCATGTTAGACTGAAATTAAAATGTTTGCAGTTAGACAGAACCAGAGAGGGGTCACGTATATGTGAACATGACTAGGGTGCATTTGAGAAGTAACACATTTTAGTGATTTCTCTGCTGACATTGTCTGTGTTTCTATGATCATGTAATCCCTTTGTTACCCGGGGTTACTAGAATCCCAGTAAGACCTAGTGGTGGGCAGGGAAGGCAGCTTGTGGAACTCCAGTTAAATGAGTTTCACACTGTCTCACTCTGTCCTCAGTCACAGCTGAGACTTGAGAGATGACATCATAATAGAACTGTCGCAGCTGCATGAACCACATTTGGAATCTTCAGCTCAGAGTAAGTTTAGAACCTTGGGAATTCAAAGTCAGTCTTCAGTTTGTCCTTAAGCAAACAAGAAGGACAACAGTAGTTGTCTGTTTACCCCACTCCTCAGTGGCCTACACTAACCCAAATACTACAGATTAGAATGATAATATTAACAGAGTGTCTTATGGTTTGTGACAGGCACTCAACAAAACTGTACACAAATGTGTACAGTGAGTATGCCTGTCTACACCCTTGCTCCCTCTGGGGGGGGGTGAGAAAAAGTTCTTTGTGGGTTCCAGGGGCAGTCCCCCTTCTCCCACCCTGGGAAGAAAGCTGCCTGTTTTAATTTAAGTTCAGTCTGTTCATCTATAACAGCAAAGGTTACAGTTTTCGCCTGTGGGGCACCTGCAACGAATGGGTGAGTGTTTGGCCCCATTGGAAGGGGCAAACAACTTCTTTTCTTCAGTTGGATTTCAAGTGTTGGGGACCGCTATTTGGGAGGACTATGTCAACTAGGACAAACAAATAGAGCAGTCATCTGTTTAAAATGTTAATGGATTAAAGTTCATTGTAGAGGGGGTGCTTCAGGTCATCCACCGTCAATCTACATTTTAAAGTCTAAAGTTCTGTGTGTCCAGAGAAATGGACGGGTATGGGCTGTGGGAGCTGGAGGTGGGAAAACCCCCCATCTTTAGTAACCAGGTCCACCTCTACGTATTTCTTCTATGTTTTTGCTACTTGCCTCATGCGCTTGGCCAGTGATGGGGTGGTGGGTACCCAGGCGTGGAGTGCGCCCAGCTAGAAAATCTCTCTAGGAGTGCACTTGGACTCTAAGTGGTGTGGGAGCCACAGGATGGGAAAATTACCCTGTTGGATGGGGAGTCTCCTGTCGGATGGGAGTTTCGATTGAAGCACGAAACAATCTCTAGGAGTCTCAAACTTCAAGTGGTGGGGAGCCACAGTTTGGGAGCCTCCTTGTTTGATGGGATGTCTTTCCAAGTAGAGTTTGGGTTCATTCGCCAAGTGGACCGTCAGTCAAGTGGCCGGCAGGGGAGCCGGGCCAGTCGGGCTGTGTATCCAATGCGCATGCAAGGTCCGGGCTGAGTGCCTGGTGGGTCCAAAGCCAGACAACTGTTGTATTGTGTTCATTCCTCAAATGGACCGCTGGGTTTAACCTCTAATCTGCATTACAGTTATGTAGCCCTTTGGGGGGGACCATGCAGTGCTTTGTTTAAGTTCAGTGAGTTAATAAATAAAGCCACACAGAAAAATCCCAATTCTGGTTCTAGACATTACAGTTATTGCTTCCTGTAGTTGGATTTACTTGGGTGCCCCTGTGCAGAGTAGTCAAACCTAGGTCTCTTGTGCCAGGTACCCTCATCCTTCCCCGAACCCATAGATACACATATGTATATCCATGTTACAAAAATGGACATATGGGTTACAATCATATTTTAGTTTCAGGAACAAGGTGGAGCAGGGCAAATGTCTCCACTGCTGGCACTGCAAGCAGATTGTTTGTGAAGTTGCCGCAGTCTTTGTTGGTTAAAGAGACTCCCCAAGTTAAATTAATGTACATCTGCACCCCATAGTTTGGTGCCTTACCTCTTTGAACTACTGCTGAGGTATATTAGATGCAAAAATATCCAGTACTTTTCGTGGCAGAACACTCGTAAAATTGATTTAACCGGGACATAGGCACTTCCCAGTTCAAAGATCTGCCTCTGCACCGCCCTGCACTCAGCCAATTTTATGTCATTATCACAGGGAAAGCATGGGGACGTGCGACATTATAGTCTATGGAGGTTAACTTTAACATCAGTTTTATATATTACAGTGAGCATGTGGTGATTAAACGAGGGCACCCGGCAACTAACAACCCCACCTGGTCCACTTTTTCCCTTGACTCTGTTCCTGGCCTCCACTCCTTCCTGATCCATGGCCACGTTATCTGCCCCCCACTCATCCAAATCTGACAGTATAGTGCACCTGTTTGAGAAATCCTCCCCCTTGATAAGTCCAACTTGTGATTTCCTCCATTATCCCTACTGCACCATCCTTGCACTGAAACCTCTCCTCCCATTCTTCTACCCTACACTTCATGCCAGTTATCCACCCTGTTTTGCTGCTGACCATTTGGTGAGAATGCCCCCAATCCATATATGTTTCTCTTTGGATCTACCCTGAGGGTAACTGCCATGTTGTTAGAAGATGACACCCCCTGACCATTCCACATATGAAATTCCCCCCCCCAGCCCATCCCTCCACTTCCCATCTTAGCCTCCGTAACTCCTTCCTTATTTGCTCAAGCTGTCTACACACTTGACAAACTCCTGCTCGCCACATTATACCTAGGATGATAGTGGCCCCACACCCATTACACCTAACTGCCCTCCCTACTCCCCCCTGTGTCATGCTAGTTCCGCCTCTGCTCCACCTTTGTGTCTCCCATCCATCTTGATCCTTACTCCAGTTCCTTTGCTCCTGCATACTCCCTTGCTAGCTTTTCTTAATCTTATTATATCAGAGTCCTGTTTATTCAAGCTACACTAGACCACACCTAGGTATGAACATTATCTATTAAACCACATAACCTGCGATGCCCTAGATTGTCATACCAGTGCTGTAAGAGCAGTATAGTACCTCAGAACATTACGATTAATCTACAGGACAGTATACCTGTACTTTACCATATTCAATATTATACAATCCAAACACAACCTACACTCACAGTTTTGCCCTCTTGAACATACAGTTGTAACCAATGCACACTGACACCTTTCAGGAACACCTTAATACATTGTACAATGAATTTCCCCTTCATTAACGGCTGATATATAAAATAATTACCTTACTGAAGTGCAGAGTCTCCTGTCGACTGCTGCCTTACGCTGACACCCACAGTATGGCACCCTTAAGCTGCGGTGTTTTAGCGAGGACCACAGCGGAGGACCGCTTTGGGAAATGGACCCTTAAGCTATGGATATGACATGCCCCCTCCTTCCAAAGATGCCCCCTATTGGCTGAGTACAGCAAGGGGCAGGGTCTGCACCAGGAAGCCTGCATCCAACAGGCACAAGGATAGTCTGTGTCTCCGATGAGACACTGCAGCCCCCAAAGTCCAGATGAGAGCCCACCAAACTCTGTGGCTTCCCTTGTGCTGTTTATTTATTAGATGCACATTGAGCTGTCATGTTTGGTCCCTCCCACTTTTGTGGGGACAAAACCAGTTTATATGAATTTAAATTTTACTTTCTGTATTAATATTTTTTTCTCTCCGAATCAAATACAAATGTAAAATAAAATTAAAAAATAACACACCACCTTCCTTTCTACGGCATGATACTGTAGGCAGGACTGTATAACTGTGTTTGTTTTGCGAGTATTGTGTACAAAATGCAATTGTAACTCCGGGGAGATGGGTATGCGTTGTTTCTTTGGGATAGGTAGGGACATACTGGTTAAGTAGTGTGTCTATTGCCTTTGTTCGTTGATTTTAAAATTAAATTTCTCCTTTCTCTTTTTGTAGCTCTTGTGCCAAAGCTGGTAACCAGCTACGCAGTTCTATACTGGACAAATGCATTTGCGAGTGTGAGCAAGCCTGGCCCAGGGCATTTGCTTACACCATTGAATGGGGCTGCATTAAAAAATACAAAGGCAAAATAGTGACGCAGCTTGCGCAATGCCAGTGAACTCTTGGTACAGTTTTTTTTCAGGTTTATTTGCAGGATAAACTCCATTGAGCATGCAGATTTACAAGGAGGTCCTGGTAGGACAACAAAGTGCACACAAATACATTTATAATTTTTACAATGAGAGAATACACAACAATCAATAAGTCATTTCCAGGATACGTTTACAATGAGAGAATACACAACGATCAATAAGAATCAAAGAGCATATTAAGATAGGGAACAGTGAAAAGGTGGGCAAACAATAACCACAATGTACAACAATGAAGAATGAACATATTAAGCACAGATAGCTAAGTGCAGAAAAAGGACACTTGAGCTGGGGGAACAACAACATGGGTTTGAGTGAGGCAGAAGGAACATGCAAGCTGTATTTTGGCATATGAGCATTGAAAGGGTGGGCAACGGTAGTCAAAAACTGTTCAGGTCTAGGCCGGGGATGCCTGAAGGGACTAAGGAGGGGTACTTACTGCTGGTTGAAGTAGAGGTAGGGGTGGAGTGGGGGGAATAGGATTGAGAAGTGCTGCAACTAACAGGGAACCATGGTGGGTAGACCTACCCATTGTGACACTGGCGTGTTACGCTGTAAAACTTGTTGAACAGAGCTTTGAAGGAGCTGACAGACACAAGTTCAGTGAGTTTGAGGGAGGTTTGGATTCTATTCCAGTAGGCTGGTATGGTGTAGCTGATTGCAGCTCAGCCATGGAGAGTACATGCCCTGGGCACATTTTTGTTAGAAACAGGACAAGTGGCACGCCGGTGCAGCGGTGCTGCTACCACTTGCAACACTGACAACCTGGGTTCAGGAATAATCCCGAATCATCAAAGGGGGAGAAAGATTGAGTGTCCCAGCTGATGCCCTTCTCCGGAGGGGGGAAGGGAGGGCTGTCCTGCGACCCCCTGCTATACCATCACCTTAGTGATCATAGGTGGAGGTGCAGGGGAATTGAGCAAGTAGAAGGAGTTGGAGCGTGGCTGTCGGCAGGTGCTTCAGGTGTGCTGGCGCTCGCTGACATCACCACAGTCTGGTGGGGGGCAGGGTTAAAAGGGGAATAAAAAGAACACTGAATCAGAGAATGATGCCGCCACCTGTTCACAGTGTTAGTCTTGGATTGTTGCAGCTAGCCCCCAGGGATGCCCCTAGCCACACCTCCACTATGGTTGGCCAGATAGCAAGGGGGAAAGTAACCCAAGTAGTGAGGGGAAAAGACAGCAGTGTGCTGTGGGTGGGCTGGTAGAGGTCCCGGGGTGACTGGCTGGTAGGATCTTGGGGGACAGGATAAGGACTTTGGTGGTAGGCTGAAGGAGATCCAGGTCGGAGTCCGGGGGGTTGGGGACAGCATAAGGTTTTTTGTTTTTTTTAATTTAATTTGTTTATTTACTTTTTGGCAACCACGTAAGTACACTAGACATGAAATGCCTGATCTGACATAGGGGGTATCTCTTGCAGCAGGCCACATCTACGGAACTACTGACGTCAGGCACTAGGACCACCTGGAAACTTTTCTAGCTAGCAGTCTATTTGGAGGCTGCCCACTCCAACATCACCCTCTGATGTTGGCCAGCTTTCTAAGAGTGGGCGGCCCTCGCTTCCTCCTCAGTTCTTCCTGCAATCAACCAACACACGCCAGACCTCCAGAGACCACCGCAAGCTTCAGTTGACCTCCATTTTTCTTTGAATTTTCTTTTATTTTCTCACCCTAGTTTGTAGAGTTTTATTTGATTGTATTTATATGTCGGACCCGACTTCTTCTTCCGACCAGGCCTCCAAGATGAAGTGTGCTTGTGGTAAGTAGCTCCCAGAGAAAGACGGCCACTCTGCCTGCATCCGCTGTGTCTGCTGCCTCGGGCCTACCCACGACACCCAGGCCAGCAACATCTGTAAAAGCTTCAACCATGCCACTTGATGCTGTTGCCAGCGGGCCCTGGAAGAATTCCTCTTGCAGCAGAAGTTTGCCAACATGGAATGGGAGCTGCAGGCCAGAAGCTCCTCCTCTTCTCCACTTCTATCTTATGGGTCGCTGTTCAGGCCCCTTCTGGTGGCAGGGCTACAGTCAGGAGGCTCCACCAGTTCTTGTCAGTCCAGTGTGGGTTCGGTTGAGCTTCGGGTTTTCCCTTGCAACTTGTCCACTGCCCTCTTCATGCAGGCTATCTCCCCCACAGCCGCAGAACCTTCACGTTCCCCAGCATTTCCTGTGGCAGATTCTCGATGGCCTTCGCCCACTGTGGAGGTGCCCATCACCGATGTCACCCTCCGGGCAATGTCGGTTTCTTCTTAGCTGGCACCAGCACCAACCAGACCTTTCCTTCCTCCGACGTCTGTTTGGCCACAGCCAGAACCGATGCCAGTCCCCCAATTGATGCTGCCAGGCTACTTGACATCAGTAACAGTGGACTTTTAATCAATGCTGATGTCCCTCTGAGATTTATTTTGTTCATATAGATTTTTATCCATAATTTTGGGGAGCTGGCAGGCTGAGCTTCGCCCCCCCCCCCCCCGGGGCTTGCATCCAGCCCGGTCTGCGTCCCAGTCACCAAGATCGCAGCCAGGACCATCACGGAGCCTGCCAGCTCAGTTTTCTCCCTGCCTTTGTTGTGGATGCATGTGTGGAGGTGCATGCATGTTGCGCCCCCTGCAACTCCCTTCCTTTATACCTCCTGCCATCTGACACTGCCACCGGGCCTCCACCCAGTGGCAGTCATATGGCAGGGGCAGTAAATTCCTCTCCAGGAGGGGAGAGCTACATTACAGCTGCTCAATCCTGCTCCCAACCTCCCCTTCCCGGCCGACCCCTGATGACCCAGGCCCATTCCTGAACCCGGGTCGCTGACATGGCATGAGATGTGGCATCCAGCACCTCAGCCTTCAGCACCACTGGGCCGGCTATCCCTCTGGGACTTCATGTAGGTATGCCTTATCCCTCAACAGGACCTGACTCCATTTGGATCTGCGCATCCTGACTCGATGCCCGATGTCCCCAGGGACCCCCTCCCTGCACCACGTCTTCCGGCGCCCTATACACCACCTGTTCTCCCAGTAGATGAGGGAGAATATCACCCGGACCTTCAGCTCCCTGTCGAGTCCAAGGAGTCCAGTGATGGCAGGGATGAGGGGCCTTCCCCTCCTCATTGACAGTGTCTTCTGATGGGTAAGAAACCTCTAAATACATTCCTCGATCTCCCCCCAGATGACTCATGTTTTTATGGGGTCTTGCATTATATCCAGTCGGCCATGGGGTTAGAAAATGAGTAGCTGGACTCCTCCCGTCATCAGCTATCTACTTACCTCAAGCTGCCGGACTCTTCTTTTCTGGTGGTTCTCCGACTGATAGACATATTTGAGGATGCCATCATAGCTGTCTGGCATTGCTCGACTGTTATGCTGGCCATGCCGTGGAAGGCGGATAAATTACATAAGGCACCTGTGGGCAAGCCTTTCTTTGGGGAACAGCTGCAGGTAGACTCGATAGTCATTAATGCTTTGCATGACTGCACTAAGAGGCCGAAACACCCGAGTTCCCTTCCTCCCAACAGGGAAACATGGAGACCGGACCAGTTTGGCAAATGGTCTTTTGCCTCTGCCACCTTGGCCATCAGGACTATTAACTATATGGCCCACATGATCCAATACCAAGATGACTTGTGAAAACAAACCGTGGAGATGGTCAGATCGTTGCCTGAAGGTCAGGCGACTCAGCAACTCCTCCAGGCTCTCAAGTCAGGGGCAGACATCAGCTGGCACCTCCTGCGCTCGGCCTACAATGCGGTAGATGCTTCCACCTGGGCGGAGACGGTAGACAAATGCCTGTGCCGGCACTCCTGGCTGCGGGTGTTGGGTTTGCTTGGGATGTTCAGATGTCCATCCTGAATGCCCCTGTAGGGGTAATAAATTGTTCGGGGCTGATGTTCAGGATATTCTGTCCAATCTGCAAGCCTCCAGACACAGCCTAAGGTCAGTACATTAGCTGTACCATACTCAACAACAGAGTGCCCCACAGCTGCCCTTTTATCAGACAACCCACAGACCCAACCCACCTTCAAGCCAATCAAATGTAAGGCTACTCCTGCCCCTGCCTCAGCTTAACTCCTTGCCTGACCCTCCCCCCTTCCAGTAGAGCTAGTGGAGGTGGTAGGGGGCTGGTTCTTCCTGCACTGAGACAGGTGGGTGGAGATCACAAGTGACAGCTGGATGATACAGCTCATAAGCCATGGCCACACTCTGGAACTCTCCAGAGAGACCCCCAGTCCCTTCTTCTTCTTCCCCCTCAGCTTGCATCCCTGTTCTTTGGGAGTAGATCCGGTCCCTACTCTGAAAAGGAGCAATAGAACCTGTGCCAGAAGAGCAGAGGGTTCTATTCCCATTTCTTTCTGGTTCTAAAATGCACAGACGACCTCTGGCCCATTCTGGACCTCAGAGAGTTAAATCTCCTCATTCAGTACAAAAAATGTGGATGGTAACCCTTCAGGGGCTGTTGCCCCTCCTGAACAAAGGGGATTGGATATGTTCTCTCGACATGCAGGATGCATATCTACATATCAGGATTTGCGCACCACACAGACAATACCTCAGATTTCAGTTTTCAGGGTGCACACTGACAGTTTTGGGCCTTGTCCTTTGGCTTATCCTCTGCTCCTCGGGTGTTTACTAAGTGCCTAGCAGTGGTCGCGGATGCCGTCAGGAGACAGAGGTTCTACATCTTTCCCTAGCTGTATGATTGGCTGCTCAAATCTTCGTCCAGGGACAGCCTCTTCCAAACCCTGGCACACACCATCCATCTATTACAGAACCTGGGCATTACAGTCAGCTTGCCCAAGTCCACCTTAACACCCAGTCAACGACTCCAGTACACTGGGGAAGTCCTGGACATGGCATAGGGTATAGCTTTCTTTCCCCAGTACAGGCAGACTGTCTTATAGCCCAAGCCAGACTGATGTTTCACAACTGCTGTGTCTCTGACAGTATTTCTTCATCTCCTGGGCATAATGGCAGTGGCCATAGTCATAGTGCCCTTGGCCAGATTGCATATGAGGATCCCCCAGTGGACGTTGAGAGTCCAGTGGGACCAACATACGGACAACCTGGAACAGGAGGTCCTGGTCTCCTCCCTTGTGAAGAAAGTTCTCCTCTGGTAGATGGAACCCACCAATCTTCTCAGGGTGCTCCCCTTAGCAGATTCTGACCACAGATGCCTTAGGGATGGGCTGGAGTACTCATCTGGGCCCACACCAAACACAAGGGATGTGGTCCCATTTGGAGTCCTCTTTCCATATCAATATCCTGGGGATGTGGGCAGTGCTATATGCCCTCCAGGCCTTTCAGACTCAGCTGTCCCAGGCCTTCTGCTGGTGCAGACAGATAATATGACTGTTGTCCACTACATCAACAAGTAGGGAGGTACTCACTCATATCCCCTCTGCAGGGAAGCGATGAGAGTCTGGTATTGGTCTCTGGAACACGGCCTGGAACTGTCAGCTGTCTGTGTCCCAGGTGTCCAAAATGTCCTGGCGGATGATCTAAGCCAGTCAAAGTCAAAGACACACGAATGGGAGCTCCTGACCTCAGTCGTTGAAGACCTCTTTGGCAGATGGGGTCAGCCAGAATTGGACCTTTTTGTGTCCCCACTCAATGCAAAACTGCCACGTATTTGCTCGCTAGATCCAGGGCCTGGAGATTTCTGGTGAGATGCATTGTCCCTCTCCTGGAAACAGAGGTTTCTCTATGCTTTCCCTCCCATCCCGCTGCTTCAGAGGGTGCTAATCAAGCTATAGATGGAAGTGGCCACCATGATCCTAATCGTCCCCTTTTGGCCTCATCAGATCTGGTTTCCCTTACTCCAGCAGCTAACAGTGGAACCTCCAGTACCTCTTTCTCTGTGCACTGGCTTGCCATCCCAGAACCGGGATACCCTGGTCCATCTGGAGCACAAGTCCCTGCACCTTCATGCCTGACTCCCAAGGACATAGCCATGGCCCAGTTTGGAGAGTCACCTAAAGGACTGATATCCTGGTGGCAGCCAGAAAGCCTTCCATCAGGGCCACTTATTCCATGAAGTTGAAGGGTTTTATAATATGGGCTGCTTCACGTCAGCTGGACCTTGTCACGTGTCCTGTGAATCAGATCTTGGTGTTCCTGCTGTCCCTTTCGGACTCAGGTTTGGGGTACCCCTTCCTTAAGGTGCACATATCTGCCATTTCTGCTTTCTGTGTGTCCACTGGTGGCCATACGGTGGCACAATTGGAAGTGTCACGTACTTTTGTGAGAGGCATCCTTCACCTGAAGAACAATCCTGTCCCTCCATGGGACTTGAATTTTGTGTTGGAAAAACTTACTTTGGCTCCTTTTGAGCCTGCCGCAACTTGCGAGCTACGCTTTCTGTCATGGAAAGTGTTATTTTTAGTTGCCATTACTTCTGCTCAAAGGCTTTCCAAGTTTCAAGCACTCGTGTGACCAATCTTTTTTGGTTTTCCGCAAAGACAGTGTCTTTGCGCACTAACCCTGAGTTTCTTCCTAAGGTGGTGTCCAGGTTTACCCTGAATCAGTCCATCAACCTGCCTCTTTATTTTCCAGAGCATGCCAGTCCAGGGGAAGCATTGCTCCACACGTTAGATATGCATAGAATTTTGCATTGTTATACACACCTTACCAATGACTGCAGGAAGTCCAAACAGTTGTTTATTTCGTTTGCTCCTAGAAAAGAGGGTGCCCCTGTTTCTAAGCAGTGTTTGTCCAAATGGTTGGCCAACTGCATTACGTTCTGTTACCGAAAGTACAACAAGGAACTTCTTGGAGATGTTAATGGCCATTCTACCAGGGGTATGGCTGCTTCAGCTGCCTATTTCAGTAACGTCTCAGATGCAGAGATTTGTGCAGCGGCTACTTGGAGTTCTGTCCACACCTTTACCAAGCACTACAGTCTGGACATTACCTCTAGGTGTAGGGCCAGCTTTGGCCTAGCTGTTCTACAGGGCCTACTTTCTTAGACTCTTGGTTCCCTGCTGCCCAGACTGCATTTCCTGATATCAGAACTGCTTGGGACTTGTTCCATAGGTGTGGTCTGCTGCAAGTGATACCCCTGATGTCAGATAGTGCAGTTGTGTAAGAACTTACCATAACAGTACATCTGCGAGAGAATCTCTTGCAGCAGGCCATGCCATCCCTCCCTCCTTCCCCCTAGTTTTGGTAGACCTTTCAGTTATTTGCAGATTCCTTCTTTGCTTCCATGTTGGCAGAAACCTTCGGTACCTCCGCTGTTCCTCAGCAGTAGTCACTTTGCTCTGGTCTCTGGTGGGAGAACTGAGGAGGGAGAGGGGGCCTCCCACTCTTACAGGGTTAGCTGTCGTCAAAGGGCAACGTTGGAGTGGACGGCCCCCAGATAGACTGCTAGCTAGAAAAGTTTCCAGGCGGTCCTAGTGCCTAGACAGCAGTAGTGCCATAGGTGTGGCCTGCTGCCAGAGATCCCCTCGCAGATCTACTGTTACAGTAAGTTCTTACATAACTGTACTTTTTCAGGAACAGCCAGGGTAGTACAAAATGTACAGCACATTAGCTACTTATGCTTTTTGCACAGTGCCGAACAGAGCAATGTTCCCGTCACCTTGGCATCCACTGACTTGACATTTGGTGTCACAGCAGGATGGCTCTTGAACTGTGAAATAAAAACTTGTGCTGTTTCTAAATAAAAGGTGTAATTGGAGTTTATTGGTAGTGAGCAGCTTGCCTTGCTATTTTGTTTTTGTCGTTCCGTGCACTTAAAAGAGCATTGTGTTACTGGCAGGCTGGTGATTTTGAACTTTGGCAGCGTTAAAGGGTGCTAACGTTTCATATATGGGGCCCAAGTTTCACAGCTTTATCAGGTAAGGGCCCACAGTGCTGTGTGCTGATGTCCCCAAATTAGACACTAGACATTCAGAATATTTGTAGGTGCAGTCTGGTTGGCTGTACAGATTTTAAAATATCTAGAGGGCATCCACAAGGCTGTTCTCCTCCCAGGGATGGGGGACTGCATCACACCGCTCTCCGAACGACACCTAGGTTCTTGGGTTACCTTCTTTATTCTAGGACAGAAACCCACAAGAGCCAGATATGTATAAACTATTAGCTGTCTAGAGGATATTGGCTGTCTGGATACAGTCTGGTTTTGCCAGATTAAGGGCTACAACCAGCGTTGCAATCTATAAACAAATTAAAACTGTTTCCCCAGAAAGTTTTTTATTATCTTGCAGACTAAATTCCCACGTAAACATTTTGGCACTATTAAGATTTGGCTTTTTTCTGTTCAAACTGTTGCATTTTGGTTTAGGGCACAATTTTCGAACATTCCTGATTGCCCTTAATGCCTGGGAACAAAACTTAACCACTTTACATTTACTATTAGAATGCCCCCATTTACATAATTTTAAGAAAAATGTTTGGACCCCTTTGTGAAAAATATTACTTGTAATAACCAAATGCATATTGTGATTTATTTTTTTTGCTTGCTGCCTCATCTATACCACTGCTGTTTTCATTGGCTAAATTTGTTATTGCTGCTAACTATGTCTACAAAAGATTTGTACTGCTGTATCTGAATTGTTTTAACATGGACTTTTATTTCTTGTATTGCTGTTCTAAAAATGTATGTAACAGTCATTTGACTGTAATCATATTTCTGTCTTTTTTTTAATTTTTATTATTGTATTTTTTTGTGCTGGCTTCCCAAGCTCTCCAGGCTCCGGCAGCTACCCCCTCATATTTGGGCTTAACCCCTCTCCCCTGAGTGGAGCCGCCGATAGGCGAACTCTGGTGGCCAGAGTGGACGGCAGTGGAGCTGACTCATTAGCAGGGGCCTGCAGTTTTTTTTATTTTTTTTCTGTAAACCCCTCGGGGTTGGATGTGCAATGATGCCTCGCATCTGCCCCACCCCCAAACGTGCAGGCGCCAACCGCAGCAGAACTCCCGACTTCTGCCAGGGGTCCATCGTGTGTCAGACACTCAACCCCACCTCCCCCTGGAGTAGGAGAGCCATCCACCGGATGCTCAATCCTACTCCTCCCCCGGCCGGCCTTCTGACTCCTGGGTCTGTTCCCGAACCCAGGTCATCGGCGCCACAGACAGCGATCATGCCACTGCGCCAGTGGGCTGGCATCATATTTCTGTCTTAATAAACTGAAGTGAACCTAGGTGAGGTCTGGTAGTAGTGACACTCACAGTTTGGGTGAAGACATGTCTCTTGGCAACCCCCCTCCCCAAGGCTATCGTGAGCATACACTGTCACGTAGGGAGGTGGGAGGGACCTTAAGGTGTGGGAACACCCCCATCGGCTGCCAGGTGATTGCTGCAGCCAGTTGGCACTCACATTGGGGCATGCTGAATGTCCTGCTCCTGCCCCCACCATGACATACCCTCTGATCCATTTAAGTCCCCGATTACTCCCTGGCCAGGCAGGATAGAGCAACCCTGCTTTATGGGATAGCCAGAGTTGCACGATGTATGGGAGGCAGTGATTAGACCGGGAAGGGCATCAGACCAGGTGGGCAGAATCCTAGAATGGTTAGTTGGAATGAAATAGCAGAAGCCTGAAGTTAAGTCCAGATGGGGTAGGGGCAAAAACAGAATGATAAAACACCTTTGTTTTAGGCATGAATAGTCCTCCCTAGAGCCACCAGCAAACTCTAATGTGGTCAAAGAAATCCTGGACAGGCAGTTTCAGCTGAGAAAGAAATCTGAAAATCATAATCTCTGCATTTAAAAAAAAGGGGAAAAAGTATTTGTGTAAAGTTGCTTTTAAGGGTAATTCTCAGTTTTCAGCTAACTGTATCCAAGAAGTAATGCCTCCATTCTGGGTAATCCTTCTTTTGCCTGTGTTGCTAATTTTGCTGTTTTAGGGGGGGCCCTTATTTTACAGTGACACTTAAAGTAGACCAACAGCGCTGGTGCTACATGAGAGGAAGCAGATGTGATAAATAACTGTGACCCATTATGACGCAGGGGTTCCTGAAGTGCTCTTTTTTAAAAATAGAATTGGTTTTGTGTTTGCTTTGCCTTCGTATGTCACTCCATGCTGAAATGTGCAGGTGATTTGTCAACTTGTGTAGGCTGGAAGAGAAAATAGCCTTGGTATTTGAACCCTTTTTTGAGTTTTGTTTTTCCTTAAGTAGGCACATGCAGGCACACGCCCTTGTGTGTGAATCTGCAAGCGTCTCATTTTGCAAAAGTTTGTGGCACTGAGAGCTTTATTTTGTAACATACCTCATAACTTTTTAAAAATGTTGTTTTCCCTCTCTCCACCCCCCCCCCCCATCACACACTGTCTGCCAGTTCAGAGGTGAATCACTTTCAAGATGCTAGTCCTGATGCTAAAAGTCTTAAACAGACTGGCAGAGGTCAACAAATCTTAAAAATAAATACTTGTCCATGGACAAGTAGCTGCACTGAAACTAGTAGTCCCGGTGCTCGAGCTGGTAGTCCAGTTACAAACATATATATTTTTTAAATATACCTTTTTTTTTTTCAGTTAGTACCTTCAGGCTGTACAGACAGAGATCAGACCCTGTCCCACACAACCTTTTTATAGTTTCCTTCTCTCTCTCACTCACCAGACTGCACAGTTCACAACCTTTTCCAGAGCAGTAAATATTTTTTTAAGCAACTGTGATGTATTCAATGCAGTCAGATTGATCCTGGCCCAACACTACGGCCTGACCAGCTTTTTTCCTCAGATCTCCATTGTCGTCCCCCATCCCCTTCAGTCACTTTTCTTTGGTTTTAAATCACAGATTTATAAACTGGCTGCTACAAGTACGCTTCCCTCTCCAGACGACTGTGCACCTAAAGCACTGTTTCACCTGTGCAGTTCGCACACAGTGCCAGTTCATTTGGCCCTTGCTCACCGCTACAGCCAACTGTGATGAGCTTTGCGATACCTGCATCTTGCAATGGTTGGGAGATGCTGTCTTTCTTCCCTTGCTGTCTTGCTCCATCGACCACTGCTTGCTCCCAGTACTCCAGAACAGGTCCAGTGCTCACGCGACTAATCTGTTCAGCTCTCATGTGACACATTTCAGGTGTGGCAGAATCCCAAGCACCCTAGTGGCAACTGAGGATAGTACAAGGAAAAAAAAGTCTGACTTTTAAGTTGGTTGTCCATGGGACAACTGGCTGCTTGGGCCATGCTTGTCCCTGCCTCCAGACTGGTAGCCCGGGGCAGAGGGCTATGGGACTTGATGACCCCTGCAGACTGGGTCCCCATGACCTCCCTTATCCCATACACTGCACACCACCTGCTCCATGCCACAGAGCTAGCTAGCCTCCTCATAGTCCCTGGATCAGCACTGAAGTATTCTGGGGGCAGGGAATTCAAGGCGGTGGTGCCCACTCCACGGAACCGAGTTGACTGCCACTTTGGAGCAAAAGAAAACCATGCTGGCACTTACCTTTCTAATTCTGCTTTAGTGAGCCGTAATGATGAGCTTGATTTGTTGTTTTGTAACTGTTCTGTAATTTCATTTATTGTCTGTCAGCACTCAGAACCTATTATGTGTGAAATGGGCATGTAAATAAACAAAGTACTGTATATGTGTTTAAGCTGACTCCCATTTACCTTGTCAGTTTTGGAAAAAGATGTTTGTGGCTCATTGCGGCAGTGTATTCTAGTGGTTTTATCATTGGCTTGGGTACAAAGAGATCATAGGTTCAAACCCTGCTAGAGCCAAATACTCACTGTGTGACCTTGAGCAAGTCACTTAGTCTCCCACTGCTCCAGTCCACCCAGCTGTGGAAATGGGTTGCAGCAGGACCCTGCTGGAAATAGGATGTTGCATCTCAGCTGGGCTGGTCTGGGCAAATAAATTGTAAACAAAAACAAACAAAAAGAAAACTGGATCCCGAAATCTGTTCTATGTGGACACAGCTGAAAAGATGATGATTTAATAATGATATCTCATAAAGGGGCGGTATCAGTTATGTTCAGAGATCATGTTCAAGCTTCAAAAACCATCATTGTGATCATGACCAGCAGTGATGAGACATGAACGTTAAATGTCCAACATTCCAAAACCACGGTGGTATGTAAATGGTGATGGTGCTTAATGATGCTCTCATATCTTCATGATTTTTCATGATTGCCCATGTCAAGATTACTGCAATAAATAAAACAAGCATTTGTCAATGCCGAACGTTCGCTTGCAGGTATTTGCAGTGGTGTTTGTTACGTATGGTGCTTTACCCTAATGCCCTGTGCGATTCCTGGAATTTGCACAATAAATTCAGCATGACCTTTTTGTTACCCCCATTGTGCGCTACATAGGCGGAAACACGTTTTGGGCAGGATATGAAAAATGACAGCTGCACTGCTCATAAGGAGGTGTGGTAAAATGGCAATGTTGAAAATCTGGAGTGAAAATATTGAAAATTCTCAAACTTACGAGCATGCATAGGAACTGCGCAATGAACACTCGTAAAACAGTAATTTTTAAGAATTTTGTCACCAAATTTTCAACACAGCCATTTTAAGACCTCTGCTCATGAACAGTGTCACTGTGATTTTCTTAATGTGTCCCATACATTGAGTTTGCACACCGACTGCGCCATTGTGCGCTACATGGGCGGAAACACGTTTTGGGCAGGATGTGAAAAATGACAGCTGTACTGCTTATGAGGAGGTGTGGTAAAATGCCAATGTTGAAAATCTGGAGTGGAAATATTGAAAATTCGCAAACCTACGAGCGTGCGTGGGAACTGTGCAACGCACACTCGTAAAACAGTCATTTTTAGGAATTTTTTCACCAAATTTTCAACATTGCCATTTTAAAACCTCTGCTAATGAACAGTGTCACTGAGATTTTCTTATTGTGTCCCATACATTGATTTTGCACACCGACTGCGCCATTGTGCACTACATGGGCGGAAACACGTTTTGGGCAGGATGTGAAAAATGACAGCTGTACTGCTCATAAGGAGGTGTGGTAAAATGGCAATGTTGAAAATCTGGAGTGAAAATATTAAAATTCGTGAACTTACATGAAGGCATGAGCGTGCATAACGCACGCCAGTAAAACAGTTATTTTAGGAATTTTTCACCAAATTTTCAACATAGCCATTTTAAGAACTCTGCTCATGAATAGTGACACTGTGATTTTCTTAATGTGTCCCATACATTGATTTCGCACACCGACTGTGCCATTGTGCGCTACATGGGCGGAAACACGTTTTAGGTGAGATGTGAAAAATGACAGCTGCACTGTTCATAAGGAGGTGTGGTAAAATGGCAATGTTGAAAATCTGAAGTGGAAATATTGAAAATTCTCAAACTTACGAGTCGCGTGGGAACTGCATACGCATGCTCGTAAAAACAGTCATTTTGGAATTTTGCACCAAATTTTCAACATGGGGTTTTGGGACACTTCTCTTGAATTGATCACTGTCATGGCATTATTTGGTCCGAGCGGCGATTTGCGCAGTGACTGCGAATCACCCTTCTGGCCCGAATAACGCCATAACAGTGACATCATTCATGAGAAGAGGTCCCAAAACCCCATGTTGAAAATTTGTGCAAAAATTCCCAAAATGCCTGAGATATGCATAAAGTTGAAAACCCCTATCTAGCCCATTATACAGCTTATCGGGCATTTCTCAGTTCGCGGTCGGCTTTGAAGAGTGCAGACGTGTTCCCGTCCATCGAAGATCGTCGCCAGCCAAGCTCGGAGGTAAGTATGGGGTGAGGGGGGTGGGGAGGCTGGGTGCGAGTGGTTGGGTGCGGGTTGTGGAGGGGGACTGGGAGAAGCGCCGTGGGACAGTTTTCGATTTACAGGTATAAAAAAAAACAGACGATGTGGGACGCTTTGCCACGCTGGGGTGGGCTCCAGCGGGCAGAAGCATGGCTGGGGGCTGAGGAGCCGACGGGGATTGGGCACCCCGCCGGCAGACAACCTGGATATTTGCCACGCTGGGGTGGCCTCCAGCTGGCAGAAGGATGGCTTGGGGAGGGCCGGAGCCGACGGGTATTGTGCACCCCGCTGTCAGACGACGTTGATATTCGCCACGCTTGGGTGGGCTCTCAGCGTGGCAGCAAAGATTTGGGGCGGCGTGACGTAAGCTTTAGGCGACAGCGATGGTTTTTGAAGTGAAGACCACCGCTGTCATACACAGCCCCGCATCGCTGGTGCAGGATCGCCACGCCTGCTCAACGGAGCAGTGGATTGAAAGGGAGAGGCACACCTCCAAAGTGTGTTACTCTCTCAAAACGTTCCTTGCGCATGCGCGCAAACGAACGTAAAAATGGATTTCTGTTTTTTCTATTCTTAGAATTTGTCTTCTATTTAGACATTATTATTGCACTCATCAGTTATGATACATTTTCTAACCAAACACACTGCTTTCAATTATACCTAACTCTGACGCCTCCCTTCTTACTAGTGCTATATAGACTCAAGGTTCCTTTTATGGCTGTGGTGGGTTCCTACAAGTATCAGCTGTGTGTTCAGGACCTTTCCAAACAGTCTGCATATGAAAGGACCACTTTTTGTGCCATAAACTATGATTTTGAAACAGGCAAATTAGTTATGCAAATGTATATACTATGCCTAACATAGCATGTACTCTTTCTAAAAGGATTAGAACTTGACTTCACGTGATTTACATAAAAATGTATTTCCTTTCGCATATGTTGGACACTCATCTTTTCACTTTTTTTTTTCTGTATATATTTTTGTCCCGTTTTTGAACTCCATACCTGGGCCCCCGGCAGACACGTACATGCATGTGCGTGAAGGTGCACACTGGGCACCGGCTCAGCCCCTTCCTCCCCACCCCTGACATTATTGCAGCTGCTCCCCCTTGCCTATGCTTCCCATTGGACCTCCACCTGGTGGGAGCGGAACTACAGGGGGAGTGGACAACCACCCCTGTGAGGGGAGAGCTGCCTACTGCAGCTCAATCCCGCTCTGACCCTCCCACTATGCCGGCTGCCCGGCGACCTGAGGTTGTTCCCAAATCTGGGTCACTGGCATAGCGTGAGGTAAGGCGTCCTGCACCTCAGCCCTCAGTGTCACCAGACCGGCCACACTTTTTATGAATAAAACTTTAAGTACTACTCATGTGGCTTACAGTCTTACAGTACAGAATGTATATTCTTTATTTATTTAACTTTTGTTAACCAGGTAAGTACAGTGAACAAAAGGCCCTTTTTCATGAACGACCTGGGGCCATGTTTACAGACAGCCAAGATGTTAATAAGAATACTTACGATACATATATGCAATATGCAGGATAAACTTAATCACAATAAACATAATCAATCAAATCAATCAATCAAATCTTTATTTATTCAGGCGAACATCATTGAGCACAGCTCATTTGCAAGATGGACCTGATAAGGTCAAGGTTCAGTAGTAATTACACATACAGGTATGTTAAGAACACTTATATACAATATACCAAAACATTGTTGCCTAAACATAAAGACAAGTAGGGACACATGGATGTACACTATCTAACATAATATATATATACATATCAACAAGGGATGTTCATTAGTAAGTCTCTTAAGTAAAGCATCCAATATTTCAATACTAAGGGGTTGGGGACCATAAGGGACAAGGAGACGCAGTGATAAGATGTAGGGGTGGCTTGGGCAGGGGCTGGGGCTAGCCCCAGGCGATGTGTAGTATGGATGAGGACTACGGTAAGAGCCAAGAAGTAATGGAAGAGGACTATAGACAGGATGTACAGGGACTATGGAATTGAATGATTAGAAGGTGTAATGTAATAAAAAACTTCATAAAGCATTTACACTGCAACTGTTTTTAAAAAAGTACATTTTAACTGCTGCTTGAAAACTGTATGACATTTTACTTCATGAAATGACTCTTGGTAAACTGTCAGTGCTCTGGTAAACAATCCATGATCATTACTTTATCATCCACAGATCATCGAAAACCATCATTCTGATTTAAGCTTACAAAAATAATCAATAATCGTAACATTTGATGATAAATGTGGGGCTTGCTGTACAGCGCAGAGGTTAGAGTAACAAGCTGTGATTGAGGTTGGTAAATCCAGCAGACCTGGGTTTGATCCCTATAATCTCCACTTGCATACTGTGTGACTCTGAGCAAGTCACTTAATCTCCCCAGTGCTTCCAGGCCACTTCTGAAACCAGGCACTTGTGCCTAGTGGGCCTTACCCGGTTACCCCCCAAAAAAAAATGAATGAGTAAATAAATAAATAAAAGAAATAAAAAGTGATCAGTCATGACTGACCTTCAAAATAAACATGGCTGATGGTTTGCCGATTTGCCTGCTTAGGACAAAATAAATCCATTTTGGGGCCCAAACTGGACCCTCTAAAGTTCTTGTGCATCATTCTAGTATAAGTGTTCAGTATTCTGAGACACTCTACAATCCTTGTGCAGCATTTGAGAGCTATTGTTCAGCACTCTAAGCATTCCCATTCAAGTTATAAAATATCCAGAGATTCATGTGCAACACTTGAGAGACTGTAATTGAAGTTACACCAGCTACAGTACAAACATCTGCTGTATGTTCTTTGGGACTAGCCTGGGCTGGATAGCATAGTTCATAGAGAGAGTGGGTTGCTAACCTGTAACGTGAGATCTTACTTCGAGAGGGCTCTTGCAGTAGGTAATTACAAATAGGACTGACGCCGGCAGGCATCAGGACCCCAAGGAAAAATGTCTAGCTAGCAGTCTCTGGCGGGGGACCACCCCCCACGTCAGGTGACCAATGTCAGGCAACATCAGTGTAAGGGGGCGGTCCCCCACGCCTGCCTTCCAGTTCTTTCCCTACGTTAGTTCGTGCAGCGCCTCGCGGTTAAGTTCACTGCTTCGCAGTCAATTGTCGGTAGTTTTATGGCATATTTTCTCTTTTTTTCCTGATTTTTGTCAGCCTTACCTACAGCTGCCATGTATGTCGTCCCCGACTCCCTCCAAGTGTTGCGTCTCCTCTCAACGCAAACCTTCCCACCTTCTGCTCGCTCGCTCCAGGGCGAGGCATTTTTTTGGAGAGACGCTCTGTCTCTAGACTGGAAGGGAAGATTTGTCTATGCCTTCCCCCCAATCCCCTTGATTCCGAGGGTCTTAAAGAAACTCAGCTCGGAAGGAGCTCACATGATTCTCATCGCTCCTTTCTGGCCCAGGCAAGTTTGGTTTGCTGTTCTGCAACAGTATTCAGAGGAACCTCCTCTTCCTCTGTCACAACTTTTGCTGACCCAGGATCAGGGGGACCCTGGTCCATCCAGGCCTCAAGTCCCTTCAGTTGCACGCGTGTCTCCTGCAGACATAGTTCAAGCCTGATTTGGGGTTTGCTCACTGGTGGCTGAGATTCTGGTGAAGGCCAGGAAGCCCTCCACTAGATCTACCTATGCCATGAAGTCTAAACGGTTCTCTGTTTGGGCCACTTCCAAAGATTTTGAGCCTTTCTCATGCTCTGTTGGGCGGCTTTTGGATTACTTGTGACACCTCTATGATCTGGGTCTCAGTCATTCCTCTCTGAAGGTTCACATGGCAGCCATCTCGGCTTACCATGTTCCTTTTGGGGACAGGTCTTTTGCGCAACTGGAAGTCTCCAAGACCTTTCTTAGAGGGATCCTCCACTTGAGACCCCCCGTTCGGGTTCCTGCCCCTCCTTGTGATTTGAATATTATCCTTGAGAAGCTCACTGTGCCTCCTTTCGAGCCGGCAACCTCAGCAGACCTAAAGTTCCTTTCATGGAAGACTCTCTTCCTTGTGGCCATTACATCTGCTCGAAGGATTTCCGGGCTCTAGGCCCTGATGTGCAAAATCCCGTATTTGATTTTTCACAAGGAACATGTGGCTCTGCGTACCAACCCTAAGTTTCTTCCCAAGGTGGTAGCAGAATCTACGCTTAATCAATCCGTAGTGCTGCCTGCTTTCTTCACGCAACACTCCAATCAAGGGGAGTACCTCTTGCATACTTTGGATGTTCACCGAATTCTGAGATACTGCACCACCAGGATGAAGCATCTCAGAAAGACTGATCAACTGTTTGTCTCTTTTGCTCGTAAAAGAGAAGGCAATGCTGTTTCTAAGCAATGCCTATCTAAATGGTTGGCTCATTGTATCACTTTCTGTTACGACAAGTACAACAAGACCCTGCCGGGTAAAGTCAGAGGCCACTCCACCAGAAGGGTTGCTGCCACTGCTGCTTGTTTCACGAATGTGTCAGTGGCAGACATCTGTGCAGCCGCTGCTTGGACTTCTGTCCATACCGTTATGAAACACTACAGTTTGGACATTGCCTTTTGCTGTAGAGAGGGCTTTGGGTTGGCTGTTCTGCAAGGTCTCCTTTCCTAAGATCTTCAAAGCGAGAGGGTCTACTTTTGGGTAGTTTTCCTCCTCCTGTTTGCTTCTGCTTGTTCCAGACTGCTTGAGACTCAGTCCTATTTGTAATTACCTACTGCAAGAGCCCTCTCAAAGTAAGATAGTACAGTTACGTAAGAACTTACCGTAAAAGTAGATCTTCAAGACAGGCTCTTGCAGTAGGTAATACCTTCCTGCCCTCCATCCCCCTAAGCTTTTTCAGCTCCTTTTCCAGTGAAGGAAACATCCGCTTCTCTCTCGTCTTGCCTTTTTTGGCCTTTGGCCGGAAAAAACTGGAAGCTGGGTGTGGGGGACTGCCCCTTTATACTGACATCGGTCACCTGATGTGTGGGTGGTCCCCCACCAGAGACTGCTAGCAAGAAATTTTTCTGTTGGGTCCTGACGCATGCCGGCTTCATTCCTATTTGTAATTACCTACTGCAAGAGCCTCTCTCGAAGATCTACTGTTACAGTAAGTTCTTACGTAACTGTACTTTAGGCAACTGAGGAACCACTCTCACTCATTATTTAGACTGCTAACGTAAAAAGAGGCTAGAGAATTCCTTTTCATATTCTCCTGCAGTCATCCTATCGCTGAGGACTGTCCTTACCCATTTCAGTGCCTAGAGGTGGCACCGTCATGCTGGTGACCAAAGCAATGTCTTTAGCCAGTGATCCTTCTTCAGTTCCATGTCCAGAGGTGGCAGATGCTTTGGCAACCACAACAGTTTGTTCTTCATTCTAAGTAGTTACTTCTTCAGGATTCACAGTTCATAAATACTGGAGTGCCTCCTTACCACAGCTGCTTCTTGCATCCAGTAGACAGAGCTACACAGTAGTCAATGTACAAGGGACGCTTGACTGCCAGTCGCACTTGGACTAGAATGTCAAAGCAGTTCATGTTTTAGTGTAATAATTTCCTTGCACAGTAGTAAGTTCCTGTAGCGTCATATAAGCATACAGCTGTAAGTTCTTAGAATCCTGGTACTCTTAGCATTGCCGAGAGTTATAGTGAGTTAGAATTGGTCCCTCATTAAGTATTTGTTACACTGCACTGGTGTTACCTGCTTGCCTTCCTGTGTGCACATCAGTTCGCTTAATGTAAATTCCACACTCTTGATCCCTAAATACACTTCCTGCCTCTCTTCCACATTCGTCTGGCATCCAACATACAGTTGCGGACCTACCCACCATCACCGTCGGGGTTCAGTCACTGCAAAACTTGGACAACTATAAAGACAAGTGATAATTCTACAGTTTCTCATTGAAATACTTATCGCTGCTTAGTAGCTGGGATTTTCTGACATCATAATACCAGAATTCTGTTACTCAGCAGCAGAGTTTTTAATGTGCAGAGGAGCTCAACACTGACCCATTGTGCAGTGGTAGGGCTAGCATATGATGCAGGTGACCCGAGTTTGGGAATGTGCTCAGGCTGTCGGGTGCCAGTTTGGGGGAAGGGGGTCAGGATTCCCAAAGGATGCTATCCTCTGGATGGGTGGTTAACCATTATGCGCTGCTTGAGTGCCACCTGAGTGGTGCCCAGGAGATGTAAGCCTAGCAAGGACAGCAGTGGAGGGGGGGATGCAGAGGCCTCGCAACGTGCACACTTGCTGAGTTCTTGACTGTCCCATCACAGCTCAGCATCTTGGGGAGGAACCTGTCAGGGAGAAACATCCTCCTTGCATGGCAGGAGGAGTACCCATCCAGCATGGAAGAGCCCTGCAGCCAACAAACTCTGTGGACTCTGGTTAAAGGGCTCTGGCCCCCTCTCAGCCCTACCATAGGATGGTAAACCCACGAGGAAGATGGATGGGGCTCTCTGGGGTCTGGGTAGGTGATGGAACTGGGTAGTGGCCAAGGCTGAAGAATAACCGGCTGTGGGAAGGACAAATATTAAAAATTAAAAAGACACAAAGGGGCTCTTGGTCTGTCACGTCCCTCCCCCTCCTTTATAGGCAGGGGAGAAATAAGTATGCTGTGCCAGCAAGTACCAGTCTATAGGGATTGCTTGTCCACTCTGCTACTCTGGGTACCCAGTGATTTTCTTGGTAAGCATAATTTTGTCCAGGTATATACCCTTAAAAGTCTGTATTGTCTTCACACCCACTGTCTCCGCTGATAGGCTGTTCCATATGTTCACTACCGCCCTGTGGGAGAAGTGCCTCTTGACACCCTTTAACTTATTACCTGTGGGCTTCGGGGCATCTGTCCATGTTGTCCTGGATGACAGTAGATCAAACATGTCTCTGAAGTCTTTTTGCTATTAGGTTTTTTTTATAAATAAGGTGAAAATTCACTACTTTCATTGCGTAAATAAAACAATCATTAAACAAGTGGAGAGCCTTTTACTTACACATCAGAACATGTGCAGTAGCCACTTGCTTATTTAATTGAAGAGTACACCAGCTGTTTAAGCACAGCTTGTCCGACCATGACTTGGCTGTCTCACGATGAACTGTGGTTGGAGGTTATCTTGCTTTATATGCGGCTGATTTAGATATGAATACTTCGGGACTGCTGACACCTACAGGTAAGGCCAGTACCTCATTTGCAAAAGAGTTTCCTGGGCTTTCAGACTTTTGAGGATCCTGCACACCTAAGTACCTCTGCCTTTAATTAATTTACTATATTACGCATTATCAGTGGCTGAGTACGTTGCATGCTCACCTCTGGGGTCAGAAGACCAGAAGGTAGTTGGTTATAGTTCCGCACCAGAAACTTGGGCTAAGACCTAATACTGACACCGTAGTGCAGGTCGGGGGGGGAGGGGCTGCACTGTTGTGGTGCTGTCCTTCAGATGAGACATTAAACTGAGGTCCCAGCTGCTCATCTCTAGTGGCTGTCCACAGGTGGACATCAAGAATCCCATGGCACTGATTGTAAGAGTAGGGGAATTTTGTATTCAGAAAAACTCAAATCCAAATATACAGGAACTTAGTACTGCATACAAAAATATGATCAAAGGAATCAGAGAACAGAAAGAAAAAAGTATTACATCATACAGCAGTGTAAAATATGAATACATCAGGTTAGTAGAACCCCCCCCCCCCACACACACACACAAAGAAGTATGGGAACAGCATATGCAAAGAAAAAAAATGAAAACAAAACATACCGAAATGTAGTACTTCATACAAATTCAGAACAAAAAGGAATCAAAAACAGAAATAAGTATTTCAACATGCATAAGTGTCAAACAGGGAAAATACATATCAATAGAATCCCCCCCCCCAGCAAAGAAAAAACAGGGGAATTACTTATAGAACTGCTAAAGCCTATCATTACAAAAACTGTGTAAATTCCCACAAAATGTATACAAAGCAGAAAAAACTAATAAGTATGTCTGTCATACCAGAGCTGATGCACTGTCAGAAGAAACAATTAAGACCCCAAAAATTAAACCTAACTGAAAAAGAAGCATAAAACATAATGCTATAATCACCCCGTATCTAGCCAAGTCATGTGTTTCCAATGTATTTGAAACCAGACTTGTGGAACATGAACTTGTTCAAACTGTTTAATTTTTAAAATGGTAGCCTTTATTTTCTAGAACAGTTGTACTGGGGTCAGATACTGTTGTTGTAAAGACCAGGCACAACATACTTGCCAGATGTGATATTTAACACAAGATAAAACTACATGAATTGTATCCAAAAAATAATGGCTCCAAGATTGAGGTAAAATACCCAAAAACAAAATATCTTCAGTGAGTTGCAGCAATGGTGTGCCTGCCCACTGAGTAACTGCATGTGACCAAAATTCAACCACATATGGGCAATCGAAAAGTAAATGCTGAACAGTTTCAACTGGGGCTTTACACATATGTTGCCTTGGGCACCCACGTTACAAAACACCTTTATGTTTTAGATTTCCCTTGACATTCAATTTTTTGTGTGCACCAAGCCATACTACATCCACAAGTAGGCAGGTATCCATTTGAATGTCAACATATTACCAATTTGTGCAAGTTGGGGAGGTGAGCAAGCAGCAAAGGCTGGAGGGATTAAAAAAAACCTCTCCATAACTTCATTATATGTCTTCCTGTGGTAAGTTTCCAGGTAACTTCTTAAGACACCCCAGACTTTTAACTTCAAAAAACAGGATTTAAAATATTCAGGGAGTCCCACCAAAGATTTTAGTTTTTGTATACTTTTTGAGGATTCCCAAGGCAGGATCCAGGGGTAAATGGCATCCCACACCCAACCCTCCCAGATCTTCCCAACTTTGTTCAAAAACGAGCAAATGTTCTTAGTAACAAATAAGGAAAAGAAAAACACTACTGGGATCCAAATCGCACCCAGTCTAAAATCATGATATAATATCCCTCTCTTAATTGGATTCAACCTGCTACCCCATATTGCTGAAAAAATATCCCATAAATCACTGAATCCAAAGATGCCGGAGGGAGATAAAAAAGCACCCAAATGCAAAAATATGCTTAATAAAAATGTTTTAGCCATATAGACACTTTTTTTTTTTTGACATCCTCCATTTATTCCATTTTTTAACTTTGGATTGAGCTTCTGTCAAAATAAGATCCCAGTTATACCTAGCCAGGTCATTCATATCCCAAAAAATCCCTAAAATTTTACAAGCACCAGAACACACTGGGATCTCCATAAAGTCAATAGTGAACAAAGGCTCTGTATTGAAAGGAAAATACTTACTCTTTTTCAGATTCAGTTCTGATCCTGAGCCCTCCGCATATGCTATCATCAAGGCTGCAGAAGCATGGCACGATGGGAGATCTGCCAAAATCATGCAAAGGTCATCAGCATAGGCAATCATTTTAACTTCTACACAAGAGCAGCTTATCGAAAGACTCCTGATATCATCTGTTGCATTAATTTTAGCAAGAAGAGGTTCCAATGTCAGAATACATAAGAGGGGGCTTAAAGGGCACCCCTGCCGAACATCTCTAGTGACTGATACAGATTTACCCACCCATCCGTTCACAAATGGGTTTGCCAAAGCAGCACTGTAACAAATTTTAAGCCAAGCTATTAATGGAGATGTGAATCTCATTTTAGCAAGACATGCCCAAATATAATCATGTGAAACTCTGTCAAATGCTTGCCTTTGGTCCAAACTAAGGATAAAACCCATAAGTTATCCCAAAAGGGCCTCTGGAAAACAGCTCCCTTTACAAAATAAGACCATCTGTAATAGTCTGGTACTGAGCAAAACTGAGTAGGATGGATTAAATCCTCCAGACAAATAGATAAACGATTACAGAAATTTTCGTGAGAAGCTTAGAATCACTGTTTTTTTCGTGAGAAGTTTAGAATCACTGTTTAGGAGAGTTATTGGCCTCCAATTACATATGGATTCCTTGTCCCCATGTTTATAAAGTAATATTACCAATCTCATGTACATGCTGGGAGGTAAAGCTGTGGTCTGCAAACTGACCGAAAAGAGACAAGCTAGTTCTTCTGCCAACAAAGGTAACAGTAGTTTGTACAACTCATTTGGGAGCCCATCAAGGCCCGGGGCATTCCCCACTGGAGAGCGAGAAACTACATCCTAACTTCCTGCACTAAAATTGGTTGTATCAAAGCTGAAAATAAATATTGTGGAACCATTCGAAAGGGGCAAGAAGTCAACCATTCTTCTATATGGGAAGCAGTAAGTTGAGGGTCAGCAATAAAGAAAGACTCAGAGTACCCTCTCAACTTCTCTTAATATGTCATCCTTATTATAGATCACCTCCCCCCTGTGAGTAATTTGAGTGTTTTAATATATTTCCTTTGCCTAGAAGCATTACAATGATCAAAAAGATTGGTATGAGCCCAGTTACCACTCACTCCAAACCTCTGTTCCTGCCTTAAGGAGGACATGTGATCATATTGGAGTTTGGTAAGTTTGGCTTTTAAACACAGAAATTCCTGGTTATCACACTCAAGTCCTTGTAGCATACGCTCCTGAAATGCAAGCAAAGTCCGTCTGGTTGCTGAATATTCCTGTGTTCTATATCTACCCAGTAACCTACCTATAGATTGAAAAAAAATCCGAAATTCCTGTTTCGTATCCTCCCACCAGCCCTGCCTTTCGTCATATAAACAAAGTACTGATTTCCAGGCAGTGACAACAACCTGGAACCCTTCCATAACCTCTGGAATATCCAATAAAGAACAAATTAAGCTTCCAATACCCAGACCTCCTAGAAGTTTTATGACAATTTGAAAGAGTAATGCTCAGAAGTACGTGATCAGATGTAGCTATTAGCAGTACCGTGGGATCTCTGGTCCGCAAAGAAGATAAAAACCAATAATCAATATGGGAGGATTTCTTCCCATGGAAAAAAAGTATGGGGTGCCTTGGTATGTAAAGAAAAGACGTTAATTAAACCAGATTGAGTGAGCAAGAAATTTAAGAAGATTGTATCACAATATAATTATGTAGTGGTAAAATGTCTGTCCTGCATCGTACAATTAATATTAAAATCACCCCCAAACAAGACATGTTTACTGGTAAAGAGAAAACGATGTATTAGTTTCAATAAGGAAATTCTCCCGGATTTAGATTGAGGACCATAAATACTAATTAATCTGAAGTCTATTGAAGCCAAAGTAACATCCAAAAGATATGCACGACCAGGAAAGATGTCCACCATATGAGTAACTGTTACATGAGGAGTAGTGAAACAAATCCCTAGACCTGAACAACGGTCTTCCCCCTCTGACCAATAACTGGGTGCCCATATCCATGCCTCAGAGGCTGTGGCAAAATCTTGCAAAGAATACAATCTGGTATCTTGCAAAAATACTACATCATACTGTAGAGTGGAAAATAAATCAAAGGTAGCCAACATCTTCACCTCTGAACGGATACTATTAGTGTTTAGACTAGCTATTTTTAAGTCATAGCTAACAGGATTAACAACAGAAGCAGTAGTTCAAGTACCAGTTGTAAATGTTCTTGTGCTTTTCCTGGTACCTACTCTAGGTTTTGAACCACTTTTTATCCCCACTTTAGTAGGTGGGATAGTGCTAGTATCTGGGTCAGAAGCAATCTCCATTTGAGAGGAAGCCATGGAGGCAGTATCAGAATCCAGGTCTTCCCTGTCAGCATCGACTGGCAAAACCGAAAATCTGTTGTCTATGATAGAAACACCCATCACTGAGGGTGGAATAGACTGTAGTGCGGACTGAGAACAGGGAACTTCCTAATTTTGGGAATTGGGGGAACAGAAATCACTTGAGGCGGAGGAGGAGGGGGCATGGACAACCTACAACCCTGTCCAACCTGGGATTGTTGAAGTGGGCCTGAGTCCTTGGGGGGGGAGGCACAGTTACTGCCTTATCCCGAAGGTAAGGGGCTACAAGTACTGTTTTAGACCCCCTGGGAGGGGTAATGGTACTGGGGTCTTTACTGGCAGGATGCCTCTTTTGGCTCTGCTGCCTTCTCTTGGGTTGAGGGTCAGATGGGAACGGTGGTTGAGCAGAATCACGAGTTGGTTTGGTAGCCCTGTGTACATAAAAATCTTGAATACCATAATCTGCTTCCCCAGTGTTGTGTGCAGCCCATGGGCACGCAGTAAAATTATGACCCCCCCCTTCATCACAAAGGTTACACTTTGGATTATTGATACAGTGAACACTTGAATGCCCAGTATCCCCACAATAAGTACATTGCTGAATGGTACAAGTGGAACTAAGGTGTCTGGGAGACCCACATTTAAAACATCTTTTAGACCGTCCTGGGTAAAAAAATAAAACCCTTATCCCGACCAATATAAAAACAATTTGATAGATGTTCCAATCTGTCAGCAGTTTGGGTCAGCTTGATTTTTATTTTCAAGCCCCCAATTCCAAAACCCCTCTGCATCTAAAATGGGGTCGGGGGTACCTTGCAATTCACAATGCTTTTCAAGCCAATAAAGAATGTCTGAAATATTGGCCCCCTCATTCCTAAATAACATAGTAATAACCCGAAAAGGCTGTTTAGTCAAAGGGATCACCTGAAAAGTTGTCCATAATGGATTAGTTTTTACTGTCACATGCTTGATCCAAAAAGTTCCAAAATTTCAGGAGTTCTGAAACTAATGTCAAATGTATGTTCTTCAGAAAGTGTAAAGCCCAGAGACTGTTTGAGTAAAATTCACCCCGCAAAGTATCTGTCCGGGACAAGATCCATGCCCTCCAGGTATCTCAGTCTAATAGCATTCCTGCGTTTGGCTAATTCAATAGGTTTGCGGAACAAATCCGCATTAGAAGGGCGCTTTGTATGATCAGGCCTCTATGGGTGATCAGGTCTTTGTAGGTCTGGAGCGTCATGCCCAATGTCTAAGTTCATATCTGGAGCGTCATGCCCAATGTCTAAATTGACATCTGGAGCGTCATGCCCAATGTCTAAATTGACATCTGGAGCGTCATGCCCAATGTCTAAATTGACATCTGGAGCGTCATGCCCAATGTCTGAATTCACATCTGGAGCGTCATGCCCAATGTCTAAATTCACATCTGGAGCGTCATGCCCAATGTCTAAATTCACATCAGGTTGCTCAAGCTGCTCTGCAACCCCGAGACAGTAGTTGTAAAACCAACAGGGGGAGAAGAATCTGGGGGGTAGTAAAATTTTACCTGCGCCTGCAGTCTTGTTTTCCACTGGTATGGGCTGCTCCTGAGGCCCCGGTGTTGTCTGCAAACCATCCGGCATCTGTACCATAGGAAAATCCGATGATTGAACAGGGGCCGAAACAGCTCCAGAGAAAAACTCCTCGTTTGTGACAAGATCAGCACTTAGGTCTCCATTTTGTCGTTGATGCCACCTGGCCTCCCGCAAGGCCCAATCTGGGGACCACCCTGGATCCCCCGAAACTTCGTACTGCTCTGAAATCTTCCAGTGTTCATCTTCCAGCAAGGTTGATCCAGTCAGAAAAACTTTTGTTAAGTGGAATGAAGCTTTTTTTGGACTCCGCTTTCTTTTCTTCTCTGCCTTCTGATGAATCTGTTCCCGTTGCAGTTCTTCATCCAGAAGGAGAAGCTGTTGTTATAGGTAAATCCTTTTTTCTTCTACGGCCATATTTGAGCGTAACTGAGAGGCCACTGTCTCCATACCATCCTCATCTAGGACCGGTGTACTCGATAGATGTAATGCTGCCACTTGGATCTCCTCTGGAGTTCTGTCACAGGGGAGGTATTCTGCTGGAAACCCCCATCACCAAACCAGCAGCCTCCTTGCAAACACTTCCTACTCCCTCAGTCACCGGCTCCGAACTGAGCCCCACCATCTCCGTAGACAGATGGACAGCACCACCTGTCTACAGAGTAGGATAATTTTTTTATTAACACTTGAAAGAAAAATACATTCATAAATGTGTTACTTCACACAAAATCATGATAACAAACAATAAGAAACAAAAAGAAGTATTACAGCATACCTTCAATACAAAATTCCATTCCCCAGTTCCAACACTCCATAAGAAATACTCAACCCACCCCTCCCTTCCAGCAGAGAAGAGGAATTCTCATTCAAAGGGCAAAAGAAAAACAAAACAATGTAAATATCTCAGAATATATAAAAAAACAATAACTAACAGTACATTATACGAGAAGACCCTTACCATAAAGAAAACCCCCTCTCCCCTCCTTACCAGAAAAAGGATATAGTAGTACATAAAAAAGTAACAGAAAAAAATAACAAATATACATACAGTGCTTGGTCTCACTAATCAGTTTACATTAGGTATAAGGAAAAAAGCTGTGATTAAGGCACATGAAAAAATAAAAACCAAAAAAAGAAAAACAAAGGAGCAGTACAGTCATGTTAATATACATGAAACTTCCCCAAAAATACTTAGAACCGGAAAGAAAATTATAATAGTTCTACTCTCCGCACAAACCTCTACCCTGTATCAAACCAATTCATTTTCCTCCACCAAAGTTTATAAAGATCTGGGTGCACTTTCCTCTTTTCCAGCATCCTCCAGCTGAGTACTGTTTTTCTAATATTAAATAAGACCTGATTTCCAGTTTTTAATTGCTGCCAAAGCGTAAGGCTGCACCGAGCCTGCCAAAGCTGAAAGCCAATGTATCCCATCAAAAGACGAATTGTAACAGAATCATAAACAACCCATGAACCAGGAAGAACCCCCTCTGCCCAGATCTCAGATGGATGACCCTGGAAAGGGTTCAGCAGCCAGGTAGCATGGAAGTGTGACCAGAACGACACAGCAAAGGGACAGTCAAAAAAGAAATGTTGCATCGTTTCAGCTACTTCTGTACAAGTCTCTTCCCTAGGACAAAATCTCTCTGAGAGTTCTTTATGCTTCATATTACCCTTTACCCCCAACCGTTTATGTAGGCAAAGCCATAGAAAATCCCACATATACTTAGGGACTCTTTTGCTAACTAATAATTGCAGCTTGGAATGTTGACCAGAAATGGACAAATCCAGAAACCATGGATTTGCATAAAAAAAAAATCCTGTAATGCACCACAGTGAAATTGCTTCCGTGATTGAAGAGAAAGATATTGTTTAACAATATGACAGGACTTTAGATTCCGAAACATCCCCTGAAAGTGGCTTGCCATGGTATACAGCCTAACTTGATGTGATAAAAAGGTAGCGGAGTCCCATTGCTCCAGAAGGAGACCAATACCATCAGCCACCCACGGGGTCCAGATCTTACTTTCCCCTTTAAGCAATGGAATTAAATTATAAAAAAGAAAAATACTATGTAGAAATACCACTGGGTTCAACATCCCCAGACACCCCTCACTAACTGGTAAATGTGTTATACCCCTCTGCACCGGGTTCAACCTACTTCCCCACAAACAAAGAAAAAACACACTATAGAGAGATGTTTCTAAAGAAGGGGGGGGGGCAAACTGCCGCTACAAAGAAAGATATGGTAATAAAAAGGTCTTAATAAGGTAAATACGTTGGCTTTTGTCATTCGACCCTTATTCCAGAGAGCCACTCTGTCACGGCCCTCCAACAACTGCCTTTCCGAATTGTAACTATGGGAATCAGCACCTCCAAAATAAACCCCAAGAATCCTCCTATACCCAAGATCAGTAGGCATATCCCAAATCAAGGACACATCAGCAGCATCGTACCCCAATGGTAATATCCCATTCTTAAGCTTATTGAGGGAGGAGCCAGAAATTTTAGAACAGGTCTGCAATAGCAGCTGCGCCGTGACAGCCGAAGCCCTATCTGACAAAACCAAGACCAAATCATCTGCATATGCTATAGAAACAATCTGCGGACCTGCACAACCCACTGACAGACCTCTAATGTCATCTGAGTCTGACCTATTTAAGGTATGCAAGAAAGGGTCTAAGAAAAGCACATAAAGCAAGGGGCTGAGTGGACACCCCTGCCTAACACCCCTATATACCTTAACTTCCCTTCCCAACCAACCATTTACACTCGGTAATAAAGTATTACCTTTATAGCATGTTTGCAACCATCCTATAAATTTTAAAGGAAAACCATACCTCCACAAGGTCTCCCAGAGGTAAAGATATTCCACCTGATCAGAAGCTTTCGCTTAGTCTAAACAGAACAGATGTCCAAAGATTTCCCTTGAAGCTCCCTTATGGAGAATCTCCCTGAGAAGAATCAGGGCATCCTGAACCCTCCTGTGTTGTACCCCACTAAACTGTGAAGGGTATAACAAAGAATCCAAAATCCCCCGTAAACGAGTACATAATACCTTCATCAGAATTTTGTAATCAGTATTTAGGAGAGACAAAGGCCTCCAGTTATCCAAATCCCCTCGATCACCTTTATTTTTATAAATCAGCAACAAAACACCCTGCAACATACTCTCAGGGAGATTACCAGCTTGCAAGTCTGCATTCAGTACCTCACAAAATTCCACCCCCAACACTTCCCAAAGAACCTTATAGACCTCATGAGGTAGCCCATCAGAACCAGGAGTAATGCCTGGTTTCAGGGACCAAATAACAGATTTTAATTCATCCAGTGTGATGGGTTTTATCAAAGTATGCTGAAATTCAGGAGCCAAGACAGGTAACGTCCTGCAAGATAGCCAATCACACAGAGAGGCTTCCGAAAGTTATCTACTCTTGAAAGAGTCAGAAGCATAAGCATGAATAGTACCCCAAATGCCTTCAGTAGTTGACACTCGCCCACCCTCTACAGTATTCAGATACAGCATACCATGAGATTCCTTAAAAAGCCTAATAGATTCAAATGGTAAGGTATCCCGCTTTTTACCAAGAACCCCATACTTATGCTTCCGCTCCATATCCTGAAAAACCTGTGACTGTAGCCTAGCCAACTCCACCTTCAACTCCTTAATCCTGTCAAGACAGTCAGACCCAAGATGCTGTCGGAGAGTGGACCAGAAATGAAGTTGACCTCGTAGATAACGAAGCTCATCAGGCCGAAGCCTCCCATTAATTCTACCTATAACCTTAAAGTAGGTCCTGACTTCATTTTTGGTATCCCCCCACCAAGCATTTAAATCATCATATAAAAAAAAAACACAAACTGACATGCCAGCAAAAGAGATTGAAGCCCGTCAGCCACACAAGGGATAGCTAGTAAGGCAGTATTTAACTTCCAAAGGCCTGGCCCCCTCTGGACCTCTGGCACATCACACAAGGTTAATTTAAGTAACTTATGGTCAGAAGTAGCCACCTCCTGCAAATATTTGGACTGCACAGCAACCCCTGAGGAAAGAAAAAAAATAATCAATCCGGGATGCCCGGGGACCACAAAAATATGTATTGCCAGACCCATCAACAGTAGGCCCAAAAGCATCAACTAAACCAACATCTGCAAGTAGTCGAGCCAGACAAGCCACATCAAAATAAACCTTTTTCCTGCAAGTGGAAGATACCTGGGAGGGTAAAGAACAGTTAAAATCACCACCCAGAATAACCACAGAAGAAGTGCACAAAAAAAGATACAGTGATTTAAAAAGGGTCACTCTATCAAATTTAGTTTGAGGTGCATAAACATTCAGTAAACGCAAAGGCATGGAACCCCATTTAATATCCAAAACTAAGGTTCTGCCTTCCATAATTTCTACATGATGAATCACCTGAATATGTGACAAAAAAAAAAAAAAATCCCAACCCCACTACACAAATCCTTCCCTTGTGACCAAAAGCAGTCCCCCCATATCCAACCAGTAGTAGCAGCCGGTAACTCCTCAGGAGAGTGTAAACGAACATTCTGAAAAAAGACACAATCCAAATTCTCATGTACAAAATGAGAAAAAGTGTGTCTACGCTTAACAGGCGACTTAATGCTATTCGTATTCAAGGATGCCACCCGAAAGTGAAATGGAGCCATAAGATGCAGAAAGAAAACATCATTTCACTTTACTTGAGGCCTGAGTTACCCTACCACTTTTATAGTCCTGAGGCCTAGGTTCCAGATGGTCACCGGAAGGCTCCAGAGGTTCCGGCTAAGAAGGGATCACAGAAGGCTGAACCAACTCTGACATCACCTCCGAATCCTCCATCAAAACCTCATAAATATTAGGGTCAGCTATAGGAGGTGCCGAGACAGAGACAGTGGATTTCTTAGCCAATTTATTTTTCCCTTTTATCGCCTTCCCTTTTCTACCACTAACTGTGGTAAAACCCTCATCAGAGGGGCCTGAAACGGAAGGCAAGGGGGGGGGCAGGACCAGCAGTTCCCACAACACCAAGCTCAGGTGCCATGGACTCCTCAACTGCATTCAAATCAATGTCAGCAGAAACCAAAGCAGGCTCCTCAGGTAGGGTCTTCTCAGCTAACGGAAGCCCAGCCACAGAGACTCTAGGATCTAGTCCCCCCCCACAGAAGAGAGGCCTTGCCGCACAGCCACCCGAATATAATGGTCCTGGACCCCAAAATCTGCTTCAGCCGTGTTTTTAGCAGCCAGAGGACAAGTCTCTAGACCCACATTTAAAGCAGACTGTGGGCTGACCTGGATAGAAAAGGAAGCCCTTATCTCTTATCCCTACCCAGGAAAAAACAATTAGGGAAATGTATTAAATCAGAATCTGTAGAATGCAGTTTCACCCGAAATTTCCATCCCCCATTCCAGAAGCCTTCAGCATCCAGGATAGGAACAGGATTTCCCTGAATGTCACATCTTTTAGTGAGCCAGTTCACACTATCAACCACATTAACCCCTTCATTCCTAAACAGGATAGTGATGACCCGAAAGGGCTGTTTAGATAAAGGTAAAACAATAAAGTCAGACCATAAAGGGTTAGTTTTCAAATTTAATAGCTGCTTCAAAAGATCTCCAGTAGTGCAGGGGTATGAAAACTGATATCAAAAATAAACTCCCCAGGGACATGAATCAATGCATATACTTCAGAGGGTGAGAACCCCATACTGCGTTTCAAAAATGTTTTTCCAACATAAAATTGATCAAGAGATTGTCCCTGGGACCCACTTAACGCAGACAAATAGCATTACGCCGCTTAGCTAGTTCCACAGGCTGCCAAAAATGGCTAGCGTAGGTAGGCTGCTCGGAAGGGTCGGGAGCTGGCTGCTACACTGCTTTTGTATGAAGAGCAGAATCTTCAGCCACCCCACCAGGCATATCATCTCACAACAAAACAGGATGAGGTAGAGAAGACTCATCAGTAACAGTTTTAACAGTACTTATCTGTGCATCAGTAGGCAGAGCTATAGCTTCCCCAGCCGGCTTCCACGCAGCACCTGAAACAGGGATCCATCCAGCATTCCGTAGCACTTGTTCCGGGGACCAGGACTCATCAGCAAGATCCCCCCAAGCTGAAGATGCCACACAACTGCCAGAAACTGGCCACTCAATGGCCGTATGGAGCTTACTCGGCCCCGCCGCCTCCAAAGCTCCCGGCGACATCATGGAACACTTCCTCTTCCGGTCTTCCTCCAAATCCACTGTCTGATTCCCCTGTGCAAATAATTCACTTACGCTGAGGAGTTCCTCCTCTAAACAGCGCCTCTTCTCAGCCAAACTTGGAGGCTGTACTTCCGAAACTTCCATGGGACCAGGCGTTTTGCTGGCCACCCATCGGGTGCATCCCAGCCGCCACCTCAGCGGATCCCTCCTGCAACAGAACTCCTTGTCCTTTAGAACTCTGGGCCATCATAGCCCTCTGCAACAAACCTTCCTCCTCCACAGTTAGGGTCAGAATGACCGCCTCGCACTGCAGCAGGGTCCCCTTACTGGCAAGAGTAGGGAATATTTTATTGAAAACTTAAAACAAAATATACAAAATCATATAACTTCATACAAAATCATAATGAAAGAAATCAAAAACAGAAATAAGTAATACAGCATACATGAACAACAAACAAAAATAATCCGTATTGGTACATAACCCCCATCCCAGCCCCACTAAAAGAGTAGGGGAATTTTTATTAGAAACGTCAAAAATCAAATAAATACACAAAACGTTAATTCACACAAAAGAATATACAAATCATAAGAAAAATCAAATAAGTATTTCAGTCATACCATTATTAAAGTACTTCCATGGAAAGCTGTAAAACTCAAATACATCCTAATACTGAAAATATCCCTACCCCCCACCCCTACTAAAAGAGTAGGGAAAATTTTTATTATAAACTTCAAAAAATCAAAAAAATATACAAAGCAGTGTGAACTCACACAAAAGGAAAATACAAATTGTAAAGAAATCAAATAAGCATTAAAGCCATATAATGTCTGAAAATAACTTAATAATAACCTAAAACATATCCTAATACACAAAAGGTCCCCTCCATCCCCACTGAAAAAAAATAAAATACAAAATCAACAAGAATGTATTACATCATACAAAATCATGAGAAAACAAATAAAAGACCTATGGTTCTCTCCAAGCATGCGGAAAACAACCTAACAAAGAAACCTCACCCTGTATCTAACCAGGACATATTCCTCCACCATAATTTATACAAATCAGGTAAAACTTTATGCTGCTCCATAACCAGCCACTTCAGTATTTCCTTCTGTAATAACAAAACTACTTGTTCTCCTGTCAAGACTTGTTGCCGAAGAAACCAACCACACCTAGCTAACCACAGCTGATAACTAATAAAACTCATTAATAGTCAGATAGTAATATCATCAAATTTGGCCCGTGCTCCAGGGAGCACCCCATCGAGCCAGATCCGTGAAGGTTGATCCTGAAAGGGGTTTAAAGGCCATGTCTTGTGAAATACTTCCCAAAACGTCATAGCAAATGGACACTGGAATAGAAAATGAGGAAAAGTCTCTATGGATTCTATGCAAATATTCCCACTAGGACTTGTACGTTCATTAATGCCTTTATACTTTAAATTGCCCTGACCCCCCAATTTTTGGTGGGTACATAACCAAATAAAGTCTCTCATAAAATATGGACGTCTTTTGCTGGATAAGAAGGAGTTGATCAGAGAGTGTTGGGTAACCGATAAAGTGACATACCAAGGGGAGACATAATAAAAGTTTCCCATTATCCAATTATACATGGCTTTTTTTGAAAGTATACAAAGAGAATTTTTCTGAAGTGTCCATGCTTTTATTTTACTTATTACACTCAAGAAGTGTCCTGGGAAGTGAGCCACCCGTGTCTGTTGAGGGAGAGGAATAGCCGGATCCCAATCATCAAAAAGGGTCCAATCACATCCTCTACGCACGGGATCCAGTCCTTTGCAACATTTGTCAGTAATGGAACAAAATTAAAAAAATAAAAGTTACATAAAAGAAAACTACCGGGTTTAACATACCCAAGCCCCCCTCCTTTATAGGTAAATAAGTCACCCCTCTCTTAACAGGATTCAACCTGCTACCCCATAAACATTGAAAAAAAACACTATAAACTGAGGCCTCCATATTTAATGGTGGGGGAAAAACAGCGGCTAAATACAAAAAATAGGACAATAAAAAAGTTTGAATTAAAAAGATACGCTTCCCTTTAGTCATCTGCCATTTATTCCAGTGGGCTACTTTTCCTGCAGCTGATATCAAAAGTTGTTCCCAATTATACCGCTGGGGATCATCCCCACCAAAATAAACACCCAATATTTTTCTATATGTAACATATCTACACATATGTCTATGGGTTCGGGGAAGGATGAGGTTACCTGGCACAAGAGACCTAGGTTTGGCTACTCTGCACAGGGGCACCCAAGTAAATCCAATTACAGGAAGCAATAACTGTAATGTCCAGAACCAGAATTGGGATTTTTCAGTGTGGCTTTATTTATTAACTCACTGAACATAAACAAAGCACCGCATGGTCCCCCAAAGGGCTACGTTACTGTAATGCAGATTAGAGGTTAAACACAGCGGTCCATTTGAGGAATGAACACATTACTACAATTGTCTGGCTTTGGACCCACCAGGCACTCAGCCCGGACTTTGCATGTGCATTGGATACATAGCCCGACTGGCCCGGCTCCCCTGCCGGCCACTCGACTGACGGTCCACTTGAAGAATTAACCCAAACTTTACTTGGAAAAACATCCCATCAAACAAGGAGACTCCCAAACTGTGGCTCCCCACACCACTTGAAGTCTGCGACTCCTAGAGAGATTTGTTTTTGCACTTCCAATCGAAACTCCCATCCAACAAGGAGTAATTTTCCCATCCTGTGGCTCCCCACACCACTTAGAGTCTGCGACTCCTAGAGAGATTTTCAAGTTACGACCCGTCTGGGTACCACCCCATCACTGGCCAAGCGCATGAGGCAAGTAGCAAAACACAGAAGAAATCCGTAGAGGTGGACCTGGTTACTAAAGATGGGGAGTTTCCCACCTCCAGCTCCCACAGCCCATACCCGGCCATTTCTCTGGACACACAGAAAACTTTAGACTTTAAAATGTAGATTGAACGGTGGATGACCTGAAGCACCCCCTCTACAGTAAACTTTAAATCCATTTAAAACTTTAACCAGTTGACTGCTCTATTTGTTTGTCCTAGTTGACATAGTCCTCCCAAACAGCAGTCCACATTTACTTGAAATCCAGCTGGAGAAAACAAGATGTTTGCCCCTTCCAGTGGAGCCAAACACTCACCCATTCATTGCAGGTGCCCCACAGGCGAAGTACTGTAACCTTTGCTGTTATACATGAACAGACTGAACTTAAATCAGGCAGCTTTCTTCCCAGGGTGGGAGAAGGGGATTGCCCCTGGAACCCACAGAGAACTTTCCTCCCCCCCCCAGAGGGAGGGGGGCACTGAGACCGGGGAAGTGGTCTCCACCACTTTAAAAAGGTAAAATACAGGAACACTTCCTTTTTTCTGAGTGAGAGATCACACTGCAGACTAATGCTTCCTTCTTGCTTAAGGACAAACGGAAGACTCTCTTTGAATTTCCTAAAGTTCTAAACTTCACTTCCTGAGCTGGAGATTCCAAAGTGGCTCATGCAGCTGCGACAGTTCTATAATGATGTCATCTCTCAAGTCTCAGCTGTGACTGAGGACAGAGTGAGACAATGTGAAACCCATTTAACTGGAGTTTCACAAGCTGCCTTCCCTGCCTACCACTAGGTCTTACTGGGATTCTAGTAACCCCGGGTAACAAAGGGGTTACATATAGGTCATATCTATAGGAATTCCCCAAACAAGGGGGACATCGCTGGCATCATACCCTAAGGGCAGGATCCCACTCTTCTGTGTATTGATTCTAGATCCGGAAAGATTAGTAAAGTCACATAAGAGATCACGAGCGGCTACTGCAGAAGATTTGTCTGCCAAAAAAAGTTCCAGATCATCCGCAAATGCCAAAGCAACCACCTGCCTATCCTCTGATCCCACTGAAAGTCCAGTTATTGCTTCCGTCCTATATAATGCATGCAATAAAGGATCAATAGATAGGACATATAATAAGGGGCTGAGAGGACATCCTTGCCTCACCCCTCTGTGAACAGAAACTGCATTACCTACCCAACCATTAACTCTTGGAATAAGACTTATTCCTGTATAACAAATCTGTAACCACCTGATAAAAGGAGATGGAAATCCAAAGGACCGTAATGTTTCCCACAAATAATTATATTCAACCTGATCAAAGGCTTGAGATTGATCTAAACATACCAAATAATTCCTGGTTGTCTCCCTTATGTAGAATTTCCCGAATCAAAATGAAAGCATCCTGAATCCGTTTTCCTGGGATGCTACTATATTGGGACGGATGCACTACCAGATCTATGACACTAGCCAATCTATTACTAAGAACTTTCATAAGAATTTTATAATCGGTATTCAGAAGCGAAATTGGCCTCCATTGTCTTATATCTCCCCGATTCCCTCCCTTAAAAATCAAGAGCAAAAGGTCTTCCAACATACTGTTAGGGAGCTGCTGTTGGGATAAGCCATCATTTAAACACATACAAAACTCAGGTCCTAAAACATCCCAAATACTTTTATAAATTGCATGTGAGAGGCCATCAGATCCAGGTGTAATACCTGGTTTAAGTGACCAAATTACATTTTTTAGTTCAGTTTGTGAGATAGGTTCAGTCAGAAGATTCCCAACATCTTTAGGTAGCTGGGATAAATTAAGTTCACCAAACCACTGTCTCATTTTCCCTACCGATACATTCTGGCTATCAAAAACCTGAGAGAAATGAGTAGTAATTTCATGTAAAATATCTGCTTTTGTATGCATAGTATTACCAGAAGAGGTATTCAGATACTCCAGATTATGGCAATCACGAAAAAGTTGCAGAGAGTCAAATGGCAGTGTGTCTTTCCTCTTACCATTCGTGCCATACTTCTGCTGATATTCTAAAGATTTAAGGTCTTCAAGCTGTTTCTTTGCCAGTAAAGTTTTTAGATATTTAATCTTCTGCAAGTCCTCCACTCCTAAATTAGGGTGGAAAGACGTCCAGAAGGCAATATTTTTCCTCAAAGAGGTTGTTTCATCATATTTAAATTTCCCATTAATACGCCCTATTGTACGAAAAAAGGAATGTATCTCCACTTTTGTGTCTTCCCACCAAGTAGTATTATCATCATATAAAAGAAACACAAATTTTCTTGCTTGCAATACTGCTAAAAATCCTTCACATGCTACTGGAGTAGACAATAATGAAGTATTCAATTTCCAGGTCCCTGGCCCCCTTCTTACCTCAGGGACATCCCTAAGGACTAATGTTAATAGCTTATGATCAGAAGTAGCTACATCTTGAAGGAGAGTCATTTCAACTTTTATAAAATCAGATACAAAAAAATAATCAATTATAGAGGCCCATGGACCACAAAAATATGTGCTACGCTCTGTTATCGGGAGAGAACCAAAGGCATCTATCAAGCCCGCATCGCTAATCAGGTGAGTCAGGCACTGAGCATCACAGTATATTTTTTTATTTGGGACAGGAGTAGAACACTGGGCCAAATTATCGTTAAAGTCCCCTCCTAAAACTATCAAATGGGATGTCTGCAATAAGGGAGAAAGAGAGCGAAAGAGCACTACTCTCTCATACTTTGTTTGAGGTGCATAAATATTTAAAAGTCTAATCAGTTGGTATGCCCATAGTATAGCCAGTATCAAAGCTCTGCCTGGCTGCACCTCTAAATGACGCACAACCCTAACCTTAAAAGAAAAAAAAAACATATCCCAATCCCTGAACACTGATCCTCCCCCGGGACCAAATACTATCCCCCCCAAAGCCATGCATCCGAAGCTGCAGACCTCTCAGCTGCTGAGAGTAACCAGACATCCTGAAAAAAAATACAATCCAGGTTAGCATGCAAAAAATAAGAGAAAGTACTTCGTCTTTTATTCAGAGATTGAATGCTGTTAACATTCAAAGAAGCCACTCGAAAGGAAAAGGGATCCATTGATTTAAACAGGCGGGGCTCTTCATTTTACTTTACTTGAGGCTCTTGTTACTCTTCCACGTTTTGGGCCCTGAGTTGAATGAGCAGCAGGATCCAGGCAATCACCCTGAGAGTTTGCCACCATTGCTTCTGCAACAGATAAAGTCACAGGGTCTAGGTCCTGAGAAATGTCAGACAACACAGTGAATTTATTATTGTCTTCCACAGGGGTCACCAGTTCAGGTTTCCTCTGTTTGCCTTTCAGTTTAGCCGATTTCCCTTTCTTACCCTGTACCAAAACAAAGCCTGAACCACTGGCAGTGGATTCGGGGGGAGGGTTTTCGAAAGGCAGGATATTAGGAAGATCAGTAGGATTACCCTCATGTAAAAGGGGGCCAATGTCAGGCAATTAGGGTTCCTGGCCTTCCTCCTCAGTCAAGGGGCCTGATACAGGACTGTTACCACTAGCAGGTACCCCTGAAGTGGAGGATATGCGGGTCACCACAGGGCCTGGGCCTTGCTTTACCTGCAGAGGATATAATGATCCTGGACTCCAAAATCAGCGTCCTCTATTTACGTGCAGCAGAGGTGCAATCATCAAAGATATGACCTAGTTCATCACAAAAGTTGCACTTAGGTTGTTTAAAGCAGTGGGCACTAGGATGACCCATATCTCCACAATAAGAGCACTTCAGAATGTCACAAGAGGTGCTTATATGTCTAGATGAGCCACATTTAAAAACATACCTGTAGCTGTCAGGGTAAAACAGAAAACCTTTATCTGCCCAATAAAAAGCAATTAGGCAAATGTATCAAGTCCTGCTCATTATGGTGCAACTTTATACAGAATTTCCACCCTCCATTCCAAAACCTTCAGTATCCAGAATGGGCATGGGATTACCCAGGACATCGCATCTCTTTCCCAACCAGAGCATAATGTCCACTATATTAATCCCCTTATTTCTAAATAAAATAGTAATTACCCGAAAAGGTTGCTTAGTAAGGCGGAAAACTATAAAGTCCGACCACAGAGGATTGGTTTTTAGATTCATGTATCTACACCAAGAAGTTTCCAGCAACGCAGGAATGCAGAAGCTGAACTCCCCCTGTACATGTATGAGAGCATGGACCACCGAGGGGAGAACCCCATGCTTCATTTCAGTAGGACTTTGCTCACAAAAATCTGTCGGGGGTTTCCACGAGGCCTACATAACGTGGAGACGAATTGTCATTTGCTGCCGTCTAGCTCCACTGGTTTGTGGAAATGACTAGCATAGGAGGGTTTAACAGGATCCCCAGGATGGAGGGCAAGTGTGGGATCAGAAACAATAGGTACAACTGGGGTTTCCTCAGGGCCTGGCGCTTCAGTATCTAAGTGACAAGCAGAAATAAAGTCAGACTGGGAAGTAGATACAGGGAATTAACAGCACAAGAATCAGAAACAGCACTTATCTGCTCCTGTATTTGAGAGGCAGGTCCAGTATTGGGCTTCCAGTGCCCATCAGAAAGAGGAATCCAACCTGTTGCAAGCAGGGCCTTATCGGGAGACCAAGAATCCGCTTCTCCCGTACTCCAATCCCGCTGTAGTGATAAAGGAACTGGCTCAGGTTTTTTTTTGGAAGCATCCTCCGCTGTTAGCAGCTTCGCGACTCCCCCTGAGACTTCTGCGCCCGGAGATATGTCTAAGCGCTTCCGCTTCCGATCCTCTGCTTGACGCCATCACTCAGATGTCAATTGCTCGCTCACATGGAGCAACTCAGCAGCTAAACACTGCTGTTTCTGCTCAAGACTCAACTGATTCTCCGGACTTTCTGTGATAGGACCACTGCTGTGGACATTCTGCTGGCCACCCACCTGGTGCATTCCAGCCGTCCCCTTAGTGGTTCCATTCTCTTGAAAACTCATAATGTCTTGTAAATTCTCCTGGGCACGCGCAGCCCCATCCATTCTTCACCAGTCCTGGCAGCTCCCCCAGGATCTGGAACAGCAGCCATCTTGGAGTCACCAACAAAAAGGTCCTCCTCCTCACAGGAAACAGAGTAGGGGCAATTTTTATTGTAATAATCACATAAATACAACTTCATACATCAAACAATAACCTTGTCTAATATACCCTATAACGACCTCTATACATACATAAATTATAAAACTAAGAAAATCACACTTACAAGCTTTGTGCTTTACTATTTAAACAATTTCCTTATATATATATAATAACGAACCCAACTAATATACCCATAGAACTCCTAAATTAATAATCCATATAAATCATAAACGGAATGAAAATCTCATTGTATAACCCACATACTCATCAACCCATCTCTCTTTTCTCTCTATTCAAAATATAGTTAGTAAACCCGCTCCCACCTCCTTCTACCACCATTACCACTTCACTTCCCAATATATACTATTTGTATTTAATAATGTGTGAAAACCCTTCCACCATATCCTTACTTTATCCACATTATACATTTGTAACTCTGATAAAAAACTTTACTCAAAACATTAGTTACATAACAACTATATCCTTCTAAGGTGGGTTTCTTTGGTATAACACCCATTGACATCTTGTTTGCCATAAACAATATCTTAAACTTGCCAAAGAAACTCTCAAAGTACCCTTCTCATATCTTTGTAAAGACGGGGGAAAACTCCCAATTACCAGAATGTCATAATTTAGTTTAGCTAACCACGATAAGTCCCATATTTTTGCCAAATATACCCACAATTTAGTCGGGAATGAGCACTGTAGAAAAAAATGTTCTATTGTTTCCTCCTGGTTTATACATTCCAAATAAGGACAAGATCTCTCTTCCTTTGCCTTGTACTTCGCTGTTCCTCTTACATTTAATCTCCCGTACATCATAAGCCATAGAGTCTCCCACATGTAATCTGGCAACCTGAGATTATTCAGTTGTTCTAATACATCCGAATTTTGTTCTATAGAGCAGTTTTTGAAACTTGGTTCTGCTGTATAATTTAAAGTCATAAGCTTCTTATACAGAGATCTTGATGAATTCTTTAATATTTGATTTTAGAGACTTTCCATTTATATAATTTTTGTTGCGGGTTTAAAATATTCTGGCAAAGATAAGTGTGGTGATAATTTGGGTGCTAATGCAACCAAGAAGATATGTACAGCCTTCATTATGTTATTAAAGAATAAACTCCCCTGACTTCCTGAAGAACCTAAACTATTTTTTAATGAAAAGGAAAAAAATAATGAAAAACAAAAAACAATTGGGTCTACCATCCCTAATCCTCCCTGTTTTCTGTCTAGATAAGTAAACCCTCTTTTAACCGGGTTCAATCTGTTCCCCCATAACAACTGGAAGCAAATACTATATAGTTTCGTCTCATATTGGGCAGGCAGAGGGTATAATACAGCTAAATAGTGTAAGCTTGGCAGAATGAATTGCTTTAACACTTGAATTCGTTTGCTCTTAGAAAATTTAAACCTTTTCCATCTGTTGATTTTGGCTTCTATTTTATCAGGACTAATTTCAATTATCCTCCTGACGATTTCTAGGCCCAAACCTTACCCCCAGAATTAACAAAGGCTCAGAAGACCATTCAATTGCATTAAAACAACTGATTTTTGACTAGGCACACCAATAATAAACCTTTAGTTTTCTTAAAATTAATCTTTGCATTGGCTATATTTGCATATGTCTCAAATATTGAAAAAACCTTTATTTATGACTCTATGGAAAAAAGAGGCATACATCGTCTCGGACATGCTTGAATGGTAATAAATGAATTGGTTCCAGAATTCTCACCCCCGCGTCAAAGGTGACAAACTCACTGCTCTAAGTAATGGCTCCAACGAAAAATTATAAAGTAGGGGGCTTAGAGGACATCCCTGCATGCACCACAATTCATTTTAAAACCCTCCCAATTCACCTTTAATACTTGGGAACACCTTAGCATAGGCATATAGTCCCTTAATTAAATTCAAAAGTCCCTCCTACCTTAAAAATTCTAGAGTGGCAAATAGGAAATAATGGCTAACTCTATCAAGGCTTTCCAAATCCAATGACATAATGTAACCATTCTCCCTAACTCATTCCTTTGCTCAATTATATCCCTAATCAAACACAGAACTGATTGGATTCTCCTATTAGAATACCACAGTGTTGCACTGGCGTAAACATCATTTCTGACAAACTTTCAATCTATTATTGATCAAGGTCATAAGTATTTTATAATCAGAATTCAGCAAGGTTATAGGTCTCCAGTTCTGAAATTCTCCCTTATCTCCTGATTTAAATATATAAATTTGCACGCCTCTGCAAAGAACTAAAGCTTACCCCTCCTTCAAAAAAAATTAAAGGCCAACTCAAACAATTCACTGTTTCATCATGAAACATTTTATAAAATAAATTAGAAAGTCCATCTAGACCTGGAGAAACATTACCTTTCAGTGAATTTATGACTTCTTTAATTTCAACCTTTGTGAATGGATGTTTAATACTTTTAAAATTTCTGGATCCAGTTTATTTACTATGGCGGGCCCAGAAACTGCTTTATCTGACTCAAATTAATAGTATTGTGTGATTCCATCTCCTAAAATGTTCTATGATTTTATCCCTATATCCTGCACTGAAACCACTTTCTCATTTCCTTGGTTTAAAAATTCTAGTGAAACCTGATTTTTAAAGATTTACACAACTCAAAGGGATCTCCAAACACTGATTTTGTCCTATGATTCTAATTACTGCCTGTAAGGTCTTAGACCTGTCATATTGTAATTCCTCATTTGAGCTTTAATTTCTGCAATTTGAAATGAGAAATCCTCACCGAGGCATTTGCCCATGTTATTAATTGTTGTAATTGTCTTCTTAGTTTTAAGTAGTCAAAAACTCCGATTTCTGACGTCTCTTCCCAAACTTTTTAAACCATAAAATGCAATCCTCTTTTGTTTCTGCCACCACTCCCTAAATTCTGATATAAGAAACTTACTGATAATCTAGCTTGTAAAATCATTTTAATAGAATTCAGAACTATTTTGTCATGTAGGATGGAGGTGTTTAATTTCCACCTAGTCCGCTGTCTGCTATATCTCTTTATTTCTCCTACTTTACCAATAACAAAGCATGATCCGAAAATTCTACGGAATAATCTGCAGATTATCTGTTGGAATTTTTTAGAAATAAAAAGATAATCGATTGTAAAACTTTTCCCTCCTTTAAAGAAAGTACCCCTAGGCCCGGTAGTCCTGTTATCCATACAGGGTACTAGATCTGCTGCTTTAATAATTTCTCTTAAACAGTGTGTGTCACAATATACTTTTTTCTCCATTCCCCTCCCCTCCCCTCTCTCTGACCCTCCTATACTACAGTTAAAATCCCCTCCCCAGAAGATAGGTATGTGTGATACCAGAAAAGGTTGAATCTCTTTAAAACAAGTTACCCTCCCTGATTTTGTTTGGGGGTTATAAATATTAATCAAACGTAAAGTATTAATGCCCCATTTCCCTTCCACTATCAGAATTCTACCCGGATTTAAATCTATTAATTTATGTAAAGTAAAATTATAAGAATTGAAAATAATCCCTATACCATCTGCCCTATCCTCTCCGAATGACCAAAAGGAAGGTCCACATGGCCAATCCTTAGTAAAAATAGCAATCTGGTTTTGGGATGACATCCACGTTTCTTGTAGAAAACACACAGAAATTTTTAAATCATAAATTAGCTGAAATACCGCTTGTCTCTTCTGAGCCTTCAACAGGCTATGAGTATTTAAAGTAGCCCATAACAAAGCCATTACCATTCATCCAACCCATTCTCCAATCCTAAGGTTTTTGTTTATTTTTTCCTTCTTTTCTTTTTCTTTCCCTTATATTCCTCCCTAGTAGGTGCCAATGCATCTTGTGTTGACACTTGCGAATCTGTATCCCCCATTTCCATTTCTGAATTCCCCCAAAATAAGGCTGCATAAGAATTTTTAGTTTCAGTAGCCTCTGGAACAATATTTGTCAGTGTTTTAGAAGATCTACTTGACCTTCTAGGAGGTAATGGGGGTTGCAAAGGAGGTACCTCAGTTACTGATGAATCCTCATTTGGGGCTATGTAACACACGGGCTGCAAAAGATCGGTACTTTCTTTTACCGACTCCTTTCCCATCCTCTTAGGTGGAGCCATCGTAGCCTCATTCACCCCTACTTTTGCCAGAGGTTCTACAGTGCTCTGTGGAATGGAAGGGTTCTTTGCAGTATTATCAACCCCCTGCAGGTTTTCTCTGGCATCTTGTGCTTTTGAAATGATCATATCTAGATTTCCACAATTAATCTTATTCTGTACTGCCCATGGACACTCTCTAAAGGCATGATTCTGTTCTTCAAAGATCACATTTTATTGCATTTCACAAAACATGGATACATGCCCCACTTCCCCACAGTTATCACATTTCGCTGATCACAAGAACTTGATAAGTGTGTCCGAGCCCCACATTTGTAACATGCTCTAGGCTGCCCACTGTAAAAGCATACCCCCCTATCCCTACCCAGCAAAAACGAGTTTGGGATGTGCTCCACCCCCAGGGCTGTTTGTCTTAGTTTTACTTTAAATTTTCACCCTCCTGTCCAGAACTGCTCCGAATCCAAAATTGGCTCAGGATTGCTCTGAACCTCACACTTCTGTGATAACCAGAAAACAATATCTTCCACATGAACCCCCTCATTTCTAAACATTACCGTCACATACCTAATCAAAGGTTTTGACAGAGGAATAACTAAAAAGGGGGCCCATAATGGAGAAAACTTTACCTTGTTATACCTTTCCCAAAATAGCTCCAGTAAAGCAGGGGACCGAAAACTCACATCGTAGTTATCCTCTCCCGAGATGTTAATGAAAGCAAAAACATCTCGCGGGGAAAACATTAAAGACTCCTTTATTAAAGTTTTACCTACAAAATGTCTATTTGGTCTTTCCTTTAATCCCCCTTTATATCTGATGCGTACTGCATTCCTCCGGGGAGCAGCTTCTCTTTTACACTGTGAAAATAAACTGGACATTAGAGGTTTTCCAGGATTAGACCTTTCCCCTTCAACATTACTTTGTTTTGGTAATACAGCTGATTCTCCTTGTTTAGCTCTATTATTCATATTCCCTTCTTTAAAATTAGCTAGTTCTGTTTTACTTTCTGTTGAGATTGTTTTACTTATTCCCCCTCCAGGTTGCCAAACTGGCCCAGATTTATCTAACTCCCAGGACTTGTCCCAAGCTGAATCTGGTGTCCAAATTCCTTGCCCCAATTTCTTCCACCCTGCAGCTAACAATGCTGTCTGTGGAGACCAATTTTCATCATGCTCAAAAGGCTGTAATTTTGTAACAGATTTTTTAACCATGGCTGGGATATCATTATGCATTTCTTTAGACCCTTGCAACTCTTTAAATTTCTGCTGTTCATTGTTACTAATACTATTATTTTTTTTTATAAAACTAAATTCAGTAACCCCATCTTGTACACCGACTTTAGTTTGATAAGTCACTTGGGGGGTTTTCTTCGACTCCCACCACACCCTTATTGCTCGGTTTAAACACAAACCCGGTCTCTCTATTGATTTTAAAGGTGGGGAAGCCCTCTTTATTTTCCACAGTACTCACAGCCCCTTTATTGTGTGTTTTTTCCCTAGTCAAAACGTTCTCCGGTTCTCTCTGCCTCCATTGCTTCTGGATCGCCGACCGTCCTCTTTCTGCCGCTTCCTCCGCTTTACCCATAGCCAACTCTTTCACGTTTCCCACTTGTTGTTCCTTCATTAGTTCCAAACTCCTCCACGATAACTCCGATAACCGGGCTACCTCTCTCCGTCTCCACTGCACTTCCGCTTTCCCGATACTCTTCTCCGCATCGTTTGCCGGTTTTAATGGCGTCACATGTTGTAAAACTTGAACGCTTGCCCATGGATCCTCCGTACACGCTACTTTTAAGGAACTCCCTTCACTCAGTACCAGCGTCTTTTCCAGCACCTCCGTTGATGCTACGGCATCTAGAAAAACTTCTTTCTCCTCCAACTCCTCTCCGTTTCTTTTGTTTGTCTCCTCCATCCGTTTTCTTTCCGACTTTGTGTCCATAGCTGACACCACCTCCTCCTCCTCCAACGACTTGGCCACAGTGGCCATCTTGGCTACAGCTACGAAAAAACTCCCCTACTGGCCACTGATCGCCAGCGGCACAAAGCAGGGGAATTTCCCTGGTGTCCTGGCCAGCATTCCCCCAGTCAGTAAAACAAATCTAAAAAAATCCACCCCGAACACACCTGGAAATAAATTATCGCAGATCAGTGTGCTCTGCTTGGTGAAAAATTACAGATAAATAAAGTGGGGTTGTTACTTTTGAAACAACTTGAGAAAAACATAACATTTCAACCCAGTTTATCTTAGTTTATGTATTGCTTGCATTTCTCTGTTCTTCCTTAGTAGGTTCATTGTCATGGAGCCAGTATCCTTGACTTTTTACTCGCCCATTGCGGCTGCTTAATTTTTTCCTCAAGTGATAGCATTGTTTGTGACATCACAGTTTGTTGCTGTGGAAATGATTATGATGTCACAAACAAAAGATTGTGGCTTCAGCCAAGGATAAAACAGCAAGACTTGATCAACAGTGGGGAACGAAGTTCTTGTTTCTGTGCAAATGAACCCAGTGGTGAAGAATTGAAAGGACTAGAAATTCAGAAACTCACCAGCTCCGTGGCACCAGGTGATGGGGGAATCACCTGGCACGCTGGTGACCCGGGTTTGCACCCGAGCCTGAAGCGACAGGAGTAGAGGCCAGCAGGGAGGGCTCAAGAGCGTCCTTGGGGGGGAGTTCATACAGGCATCGCCCTTCAGCGGCTCGTCATGGCCAGATTTGGTTTTGCAATGTGGGTGACCACACACCACATGCGCAAGAAACGAGGATGCCGCAGCATGCCTCTTAAGGGGTGGGGGAAACAGAATAAGGAAAATGGCCACCCATGCCAGCCGGATGACGGCAGACCATGTCCCCTGCCTGCAAAGCCGGGAAGCCCCCAAGTTGACCCACGCCACTCGATCAAGATGTCAGGGGGTGACTCCCCTCTCAGATACCTCCCCACAGGTAAAGGCCCCCCCCCCGATGAAGGGATACATTGGAACAGTTGGGCGGCGGGGCAGATGAATGGCAGAATGGGGAGCAGGAGAGGGTGAGGACTTGGTCGCCCAAATGAGTGGGTGGCTGGGTTGGAAGGAAGGGGACATAAAAAGAGCATGCAAAAAAAAAATAAATAAATTCAGAAACTCTATAAAACTGACTCAGTGGCTTGGCACCAGCATTCTGGACTTATACTTAGGGGATTCAGGCAGGGGCTCAGCAAATCATGGAGATTAATTTAGATTTGGGGGCAAAGGGAGAAGGGCAGTGCTGACTGCCCATTCCATAAGCACCCACTACCAGCCAATCTGAAAGTGGCACTCATGTTTCTGGGAGACAGGTGCTTGTTTTCCTCCTGATTAGAAATGATAAACCTCACTGTGCATTGTGCACAGAATCCTGCATTCTGCAGGGCAAATTGAGCCAAATACAACACAAAACATAGTTTGAATTGCATTACATGCTAATCAAACTTTTGGATAATTTGCCTCAGAAGCAGGCCTTAGAGCATCCAGGAACATGTGTCTCACTTTAGAGTCTGACCACATGTTTCATGTAACAGATATTAACATTCTCGAACTGCGTTATCATTTAATATAATTCTTTATTTTTTATTTCTCTTTATAACCTCTGGTTGTACTGACCTCTGGTCCTTGCTTCCTGCCTGTATCTTGTTGTGGACACCTAGTTATGCCAAACCACCTCTGCGCCATCCCTGAATGACCAGAAACCTTGCATGTCCTCTGTTTATCACCTGTGGCCTGGCTCGTCCTTCCTTTCTGCTCGCCCGCAGCACAGCTGGAAACAAAGGAAAGTCATTCCAGTGTTTCATTGTTAGTTAAGGGGCTGGACATTTGGCGTGCCTGTGAGCATGGACAGCAGTTGGCTAACCCTTCATGTGCCAGTCCTCAGTAGTTTTCCCCCCTTAATACTCTCCCACTTCTTGAAGTCCATGCCTATGCGATCGTGACTGCCCTGGGGGGTGGGGTGTCATGCAGCACAGGTTCAACTGCACAGTCAGTTATACCTCCTTAGAGACACCCCTAGGTGTCACCACATGTGTGACACTGCAGCCAGTCCCTCTGTGGGAGGAGAATATCCTCGAAGATACTCTGAGCTCTTCCTGACAGTCCTCACTCCTTCAGAATTCAGAGTAAATGGTCAGAATTTGTTGCACTCTCTTATTTTTTTTTTTTGTTTGTTTCATATATTTTTTAGTTGACAGTTGACCATATACAATTCATAGCCAGCAGCTATAAATAGTCCATACAGCATAGTCATATTCATTTACAACAACACTTTGTTGTTACAGCATTTCAAACTTCATTCCACATTATTGTCATTTTTCTTTTACTTTTAAGTATCCCCCCCTTTAGCCCACTAAACTAGTAACCTCTAACAATTAACTTGGTCTGTGTCCATTCTTTCCACCTCATCCCCAGCTTACATAGAGGCCCTTTCTTTCAGTTAAATAATCCACTACCCTCCAGAAGCATTCTTTCCCCTATACTCAGAGCACCCGGATATTCTGCCCAGGTTCTCTCAAACCTATCTTCTGTCCCTTTCAAACAATATGTCAGCTTATCAATTGCTAATACTTTCACCGTAAGCTTTTTCCACTGACCCACTGTAGGTCCCAGGGCTGTGGTCCATACATTTTGTATTCCTACCATAGGTACAGTGAGTAGCACCCTGATCCACCTGGGTAGAGAAACCATTCCTCACTCTCTTCTCCTTCTACACCTACTGTAACAGCAGTGATTTTTGGGAGATCTCAATGGGCATTCCTCTCATAGATGTAATTTCTTTGGATATGTCTTGCCAGTAGGACTTTATCACTGGGCAACTCCAATAGTAGTGCTGGTAAGTGCCCGTATTTATTTTACACTTATTGCAAAATGGCAAGACCCCTGGGCAAAAGCTGTACACCATAGCTGGTAGGTAATATAGCCTCCGTATATATTTAAATTTAGGTTCTTTGAACTTATTACACACTAATAATCCCTAATGGGATTCTAATATTAGCTGCCAGTTAGCCTCACTAATTTCTTCCCCAATGTCCCGTTCCCACCAAACCTTCACCTTCTGGGGAGGATCTTGAAAAAAATGTTTCTGTCTAACTTCACGGCCCTCCCTGTTAGCCCCTTCTCACATCTATTAGCCCCCATTATTTCTCTTTTCACATCTTCCATCAGTCTGCTTGCTTCTCTAGGTCCACTAAGCCATTTGTAATAATCCCTTACTTGGAAGTATCTATACATGTGTGAGGTAGGCACGCTCCATCTCTCTTTCAAATCCTGGAATGTACATATCCCCCCCACCGATGTTAAGGTTGCTATACATTTTACCCCCTTGTCCTGCCACAGTTTGAATCCATCATCCTCCAGGCCTGACAAGAAATCAGGATTCCCTACCATCGGGACCAGCAGAGTCTGACATGCATCAATGCCTTGTCTCTTTAATTTTGTCCCAGGCCAGTAAGCCCACCACCACCATCGGGTTAGGTGCAGCCGACTTTCTGTACTGCTTAAGTCCTTCTCCACTTAATTAACTGGAAATTCTCCCTTGAGCCCCATCCTCTTCTAACTCGACCCACCCAGCCACTTCCTGTCTATGTACCCAATTTTGTATGTACCTGTATTGTGTTGCCAAAAAGTACCCCATCATGTCCGGGACGTTTAGCCCCCCCTTGTGCTACCGGTGCTTTCAGTCATTTCAGACTAATTCTAGGGTGTTTGCCTCTCCACACAAAAGTTGTAAATGCTTTTTCCAGTTTCTTTATATCCTGGGCTATCGGGCTGAAAGGGATCATCTGCATTTTATACAAAAGTCTGGGCAGAACATTCATTTTGAGGAGACTAATCCTTCCTATCCAAGAAATGCTCAACTCCTTCCACCTACTCAGGTCCTGTAAGACTTCCCTCATCAGTGGTCTATAGTTCACCTCATACAAGCTCCCCACTTGTTTTCCCACCTTAATTCCTAAATATGTAAATGTATGTTGTACTATTTTCAACCCCCAAGCATCCGTCCTGTTGCCCCCTCCCAAAAACATTATTTCCGACTTTTGCACATTAATTTTATACCTGGGGAAAATTGTGAATTGCTCTATTATTGGCAATACATTAGGAGGTGACACATCTGGTTCTGACAAGAGCAGAAGAAAATCGTCCGCATAAAGAGATATAACATGCCTCCCCCCCGTCTTCCCCTGATACCCCTTATAGCAGGCTCATTTCTGACTTTAATTGCCAGGGGCTGTATTGCCAACGCAAATATCAAGGGTGACGAGAGGCATCCCTGTCTTGTTCCCCTGTATAATCGGAATTCCGAAGATGCTGCTCCATTAATTAGAATCTGTGCCCTCAGACGTACATAGAATGCCCCCACTATCTTTACAAACTCCTCCCCCAATCCAAATCTCTGCAAAATATGCAGCAGATATTGCCACTCAATTCTATCGAAGGCTTTTTCGGCATCCATCGAAAGAACACATTTATTTATTTATTTATTTATTTAAGAGATTTACCAGGAAGGCATGCTGAGCAGAGTACCGCTCGATTCCAGATGCGCCCTGGGGGTAGGGAGTTACAGCGGTACAGTAATACGGCAGAAACAAAAACATACATAATGTGTTTGGGACAAACAAATGGATGAAGCAGTCATAATACAATAGAATAGGTACATTTTCATTTGCATTACAATACATTAGGTGCTCGCCGGGGTGCCTCTTCCCCCACCAAATGATATTTAGTAACCTCCTTAGGTTATGACAGGAGTGCCTTCCCTTCACAAACCCAGTCTGATCCGGGTTAGCCAATAGGGGAAGTACATCTTTTAATCGGCTTGCTAAACTTTTTTTTTGCAATCATGGTGCAGGAGAGAAATCGGTCTAAAAGACACACGATCCTCCAAGTTCCTTCCTACTTTAGGGAGAACAGTAATTGGAGCCTGACAACATGTGTTAGGGATCCCTCCCCTTCTCTGGTTTCTTGTAGAATATTACACAATGAACCCGGCACCTCTTCCTTCAGTAATTTGTAAAATTCCACCCCCAACCCATCAGGTCCCGCCGCCTTCCCATTTTTCAGCTGGTTTATCACATTCTTTACTTCCATCACCGTTATTTTTCCCCCCAGCTTTTGTCTTTGTGCTTTATTTAATCTGGGTATTTTCAGATCCTTAAGGAAGCCATCCCTTTCTCCTTCTTTCCCTTGACATTCATCCCTGTATAGTTCTTCGTAGTACTCCTTTAATCTATTAAGAATTTCCCCTTCCTCCTTGAATATTTTCTCCTCCTTATTTCTAATTTGAACTATCCTATGACTACTTTTCCCTCCTTTCATTAGCCGGACCAGTAGGGGACCCGCTTTATTGCCCCATTCATACATCCTCTGTTTTGCGAAGAAAATATTAGTATTCACCTCCTTACCCAAATTGACATTAATCATCTCCTTCGCCACCCTAAGCTCTCTCTGGTTTTCTCCTCCTCCCCATAGGACTTTTCTTCCCAATTCACTATTCACTTATTTTGGCTTCCAAATCCCTTTGTTTCTGCCTTTTGTCTCTTTTTTGTTTAGCTGTGTAGCCAATTATAACCCCTCTCATAAATGCTTTGCCAGCTTCCCAGTATATGCCCTCATCTTGAGCCGTGTCCTTATTTGTCTCCTTGTAAAATTTTCATTGCTGTTTTACAAATTCCCCAAACTCCTCCCTCTCCAACATATACATAGGAAATCTCCAATGACCCCTCTGCAAATCATTCTGGCCCAAGGCAATCTCCATTTCCACCATAGCATGGTCTGATAAGAATATAGGGCTATGCCCCATTGCTCTAGTATACTGATACAGGTCTCTACGAATATAGACATAGTCCAGTCGTGACCAGGAACGATGTGGGTTAGAGAAAAAGTATATTCCTTCACCCCAGGATTGGCTGTTCTCCACCCACCATTCAGGCCTAATTCTGTTAACTCAAGTAGCCATTGTTGTATATCCCCGTCCATCTTATCCCTGTTCCCTAGGTAATCTAGTTTAGGGTCTGCCACGTAATTAAAGTCCCTCCCCAGCACTCTCTTATTTTAAAGAATAGTGAGCCTCATGTGATTAGTGTTAGGAAGTGTTTCTATCAAGTTAGTTAATTGTTTTAATAGTTTGTGTGTCCAGAAATAGCTGTAACATTATGAGGAACATAAGTAAAGCATCACTGAGCAAGGGTAAATAGAAATCATAAAAGTTTAGAGGTATGTGCGGGACACCAGGAAAAGAGAGAGACTTTTTGAGAGCCATGAAAGTGTTGGACACGGGGTGAATGTTAGAAGCCATGACAGTAAGGGACACCAGAGAGAGAGAGAGAGAGAGAGAGAGAGAGAGAGAGGTTGTTAGAGAGCCATGACAGTGTGGGACACCAGAGATAGAAGTTGTTAGAGAGCTATGACAGTGCGGGACACCAGAGATAGAAGTTGTTAGAGAGCCATGACACACCAGAGAGAGACTGTTAGAGAGCCATGACAGTGAGGGACACCAGAGAGAGGCTGTTAAAGAGCCGTGACAGTGAGGAACACCAGAGAGAGAGAGAGAGACTGCTAGAGAGCCATAACAGTGTGGAACACCAGAGATAGAAGTTGTTAGAGAACCATGACAGGGTGGGACACCAGAGAGAGAGAGACTGCTAGAGAGCCATAACAGTGTGGGACACCAGAGAGAAAGAGAGAGCTGTGACAGTGTGGGGCACCAGAGAGAGAGAGAGAGAGACTGTTAAGAGAGCCATGACAGTGAGGGACACCAGATAGAGAGAGACTGTTAAGAGAGCCATGACAGTGAGGGACACCAGAGAGAGAGAGAGAGTTTGAGAGCCATGACAGTGTGGGACACCAGAGAGAGAGAGAGAGAGAGTTTGAGAGCCATGACAGTGTGGGACACCAGAGAGAGAGAGAGAGAGAGAGACTGTTAGAGAGCCGTGACAGTGTGGGACACCAGAGAGAGAGAGACTGTTAGCCATGACAGTGTGGGACACCAGAGAGAAAAAGACTGTTAGAAAGCCATAGCAGTGTGGGACACCAGAGAGAGAGAGACTGTTGGAAAGTCATAACAGTTTGGGACACCAGAGAGAGAGAGATTGTTAGAGAGCCATGACAGTGTGGGACACCAGACAGAGAGACTGTTAGAGAGCCATAACAGTGTGGGACACCAGGAAGAGAGAGAGAGAGAGAGACTGTTAGAGAGCCATGACAATGTGGGACACTAGAGAGAGAGGATGTTAGAGAGCCATGATGACAGCGTGAGACACCAGAGAGAGAGACTGTTAGAGAGCCATAACAGTGTGGGACAGCAGAGAGAGATATTGTTACAGTGCCACGACAATGTGGGAGATGAGAAAGAGAGAGAGAGAGACTGTTAGAGAGCCATGTCAGTGACGGACACAAGAGAGAGAGAGAGAGAGATTGTTAGAGAGCCATGACAGTGTGGGACACCAGAGAAAGAGAGACTGTTAGAAAGCCATAACAGTCCGGCCTGAGTGGTGCCGAGGTTGAGCGCTGGGCGCCCACATCTCGCGCTACGCTGCCAACTCAGGTTCGGAAACGGACTCGGGTTGCTGGGGTTCAGTGGTGGAGGGAGAATTGAGCATCTCTATGGATGCTCTCCTCCCTCTGGGGTGGGATATAAGTGGTACATCTAGCACCTGACGCCCCTGAAGCCGGTGGATGCATGGGCTTTCAGGGCACTGGCTGCTTTTCTAAAGTTGGGAAGGGGGGGACACTGTCACACGCGTGGCTGTTGGTGTGCGTGAGCACGTCAGCAAACCTGGACATCAGTCCTAAGCACAGGCGTCTCAGGGGAATGGGAGAAAACAGGAAAAATGAAACATCCCTGGCCCTATGAACAGATGAAACTAGGGGATGGGATGCCATGGGGATTGCCCTGGCGGACGGAGTAGGAGGAGGTACAAGACCTCCTCTGAAAGCCATGGGAGCCAGGCAAATTACAAAAAAAAAGAAAGCCATAACGGTGTGGGACATAGAAACATAGAATTTGACGGCAGATAAGGACCGCTTGGCCCACCCAGTCTGCCCTTTTCCCTACCTACTGGATAAGCTGCAGATCCTAGTTAACCAGCAGCCTACTTCTTCCTACCCCCAACCCCTAGAATTGCCTTATGACTGTCCCATGCATGCTTGAATTCCACCACTGATTTTGACTCCACAACCTCCTCCGGAAGGCCGTTCCATGCATCCACAACCCTCTCTGTGAAAAAATACTTCCTTAAATTACCTCTGAGCCGCCCCCCTCTATCTTAAAATTGTGCCCTCTTGTTCTTGCACACCTCTTTTTTTGAAAGATGCTACCCTCTTGGACTTTGTTGATTCCCTTGAGGTACTTGAAAGTTTCTATCATGTCCCCCTCTCCCTCCTTTCCTCGAGGCTATACATATTAAGCTCCTTAAGTCTCTCTTCATATGTCTTCCGGTGCAGACCCTGCACCATTTTAGATACCCTCCTCTGGACAGCTTCCATCCTGTCTATGTCTTACGGAGATTGGGTCTCAGAACTGCATGATACTCAGATGTGGTCTCACCAGCTGTCTGTACAGAGGGATAATAACTTCCTGTTTTCTACTGGTGATGCCTCTCCCTATGCATCCCAGTATCCCCCCAGCTCTCCTTGCTGCCCTCTCACATTGCTTGCCCACCTTTAGGTCATCTGATATGACTACCCCAGGTCCCTTTCCATTTTTGTTGTTGTTAGTATCTCACCCCCCATTGTGTACTCTTCCCCTGGGTTTTTGTTTCCCAGGTGCATTACCTTGCACTTCTTAGCATTGAATCTAAGCTGCCAAACATTTGACCATTCCTCTAACCTTGCCAAGTCCCTTCTCATCCTTTCCACCTCACCCTGTGCATCAACTCTGTTGCAGATCTTTGTGTCATCTGCAAAGAGACATACTTTTCCTTCCAGTCCTTCTGCAATGTCGCTTATAAAGACATCGAAGAGGACCGGTCCTAATACTGAACCCTGCGGTACCCCACTAGTAACCCTCCTTTCTTCTGAGTGGACTCCATTTACTATTACTCTCTGTGTCCTATTCTCCAGCCAATTCTTTACCCAGGCTGTCATCTTGGGACCCACTCCCAGGCTGGCTAACTTGTATATTAATCTTTTGTGTGGGACTGTGTCAAATGCCTTGCTAAAGTCTAGGTAGGCCATGTCACAGCCTCCTGATCTACTACTTTGGTCACCCAGTCAAGAAATCTATCAGATTCGTCTGGCATGACCTTTCTGCTGTTGAATCCATGCTGCCTAGGGTCTGTGCCCCTCTGGCCTCTAGATACTCGACAATTCTTTCCTTCAGAAGTGATTCCATCATTTTCCCTATCACTGAGGTTAAACTAACAGGTCTGTAGTTTCCTGCTTCTGTCTTGCTCCCACTTTTGTGAAGGGGAATCACATCTGCCCTCCTCCAGTCCTCGGGTACCACCCCATCCTCCCATGATTTGTTAAAGGGTAGTCAGTGGTGTCACTAGTTCTACCCTTAGTTCTTTTAGAATTCTGGGATGAATCCCATCAGCCCCATTGCTTTGTCCACCTTCAGTTTTAAGAGTTCTTTCAGAACCCTTTCTTCTGTAAATGGGCTGGTATCAACTTCTGTATCCAGAGTGTTTCTACTGTTTGTTTATGTACCTCCCCTCTTCATTTGTAAATACTGAGCAAAAATATTTGTTTAGTATCTCTGCCTTTTCACAGTCTCCCTCTGCCTACCCTCCCTTGGTCTTCCTTCGCTCCCTGATGTACCTATAAAAGGTTTTATCCCCCTTCTTAACCGAGTTGGCTATCTTTTCCTTGGTTTGGGCCTTTGCTGTTCTGACTGCCTTTCCAACCTCCTTTTGTTTTAACTGATACAGTTCTCTGTCCTGCTCCTTCTGCAATTCCTTGTACTTCTTGAATGCTTTCTTTTACTCTTGAACCTTCACTGCCACTTCCTTTGAGAACCATAGTGGTTTCTTACATCGTTTTGTTTTGTGAAGCAAATAAACAAAACAAAACGTTAGTTGCTTCTGAAACAAGCGTTAAACTCCTATAGTCTCAAAAATAACTATCTTAATCATGGTTTCCCACACTGTCATGGCTCTTCAACAGCTCATCTCTCTCTCTCTCTCTCTCTCTGCCTGGTGTCCCACACTGTCATGGCTCACTAACAGTCTATCTTTTGACTGTGAGACTGTGAAAGGGCAGAGATACTAAACAAGTATTTTTGCTCAGTATTTACAAATGAAGAGGGGGAGGTACATAAAACAAACAGTAGAAACACTCTGGATACAGAAGTTGATACCAGCCCAGGACACCAGAGAGAGACTGTTAATGAGCCATGACAGTGTGGGACACCAGGCAGAGAGAGAGAGATGAGCTGTTGAAGAGACATGACAGTGTGGGAAACCAAGGGATTAAGACAGACAGTTACATTTCCATGAATCTGAGGGACACCAGGGAAAGAGACTGTCACAGTGCCATGAATGTTTGTGACACCATTAAGACAGACCGTTTCAGAGCCGTGAGAGTGTGGGTCACCAAGGATTGAGACAGTCTATTACAATACCATAAAAGTGCCCAACACCAGATAGAGTGTGCTTTTTGAAAGCCCTTAAAATGCGGACACCAGGGAGTGTGACTGTTGAGGGAGCTATAAAAGCATGGTATACCAAGGGGGGAAAAGAGAGAGACTGAGAGCTATGAAAGCACCGGACACAAGGAGAGAGAACAGGCTGTCAGGCACTGAGAAGCAGAATGTCTGAGAGTGATTAATGCAAATAAAATGATCACTGAGGAAACAGACAGAGAAAAGAGGCTAGTTGCAAGTAAAATATGATGACATTTGGGGGGGGGAGAGACTAACAGAAAAAAGAAACATTTTTACATTTGTTAGTTGCTAAATAAAATGAAGCAATTGCTAATACAGACACTTTTGATTAGTGAACACTACTAACCACTTTTCAGAAATGAATTTATGCCTGGTTCTAATTGCTCTCGTACTAGCAGTCCTTGTCACCCAGGGAATGGGCCGCTAGAATAAACAAAATGCTGGCATGGAAAGGAACATTAAGCAGGCTTGGCTCTACAGTTGTTATTGAATTAAAATAATTCCTGTTTTGCATCATTTAAGTTTACCTCCAGCCCCGGTCGGGAGGTGTATAATGGCAATAAGGACCTTTGTATTGGTCCTTATGTGTAGAATAAGGACCAGAAGGGCATTGGTGCCCAAGGCAAAACCTATCCCAACTGTTTTTTTTTTGCTCCTTAAATCAGCACTTCCATGGTAGTCCCTAAGGACAGCAAGGGTAGGGGGTTAAAAAGGAAAAATGGGATAAACAAATCATCTAAGTTGTTTTTTTCCTATTACAGAGTGCACCTTAATGAAATGTTTACTTCTGATATGTGGCACTCCATTCCGTTGAGAAGTAGTCTATTTGGCATGTACATGCCATGTACGTGTGGGCATTAGAAATGAATGATAATCCTACACCATATTATTGATTAGTGTGCTGGTTGGTTTGTCACAATTCATCCAATGTTGTGTGTCTTGTTACTTCCCTTACAGGGGTCAGGCTAAGGATGCAGCTGTTACTGCAGTCCGCACAATGCTGTATATCTTGTTACTTCCCTTACAGGGGTCAGGCTAAGGATACAGCTGCTACTGCTGTCCGCACGATGCTGTGTATCTTGTTACTTCCCTTACAGGGGTCAGGCTAAGGATACAGCTCGTGCTGCTGTCCGCACAATGCTGTGTATCTTGTTACTTCCCTTACAGGGGTCAGGCTAAGAATACAGCTCCTGCTGCTGTCTGCACAATGCTGTGTATCTTGTTTCTTCCCTTACAGGGATCAGGCTAAGGATATAGTTGCTACTGCTGTCTGCACAATGTTGTGTATCTTGTTACTTCCCTTACAGGGGTCAGGCTAAGGATATAGCTGCTGCTGCTGTCCCACACATATACTGTTTAAAGAGACACTGTCAACCTTTTTTGCATCATATTATTTCTAGCTTAAACCCCACATTTTATGATTGCTTACCTTCTCTAAAATTCATTGATGTTGCTGGTTGTTTTATCTGCCTGCTTTCATAGAAGAAGTGAAATCCATACTAATGATATAATTATACACAATCTCATTTTGTTTCAAATCCTTGAGCTACTCTTACTGCATACTTCTTGAACATGATGAACACCCCCAAACAGTGCAGTCATTCATGATGTAGTAGTCTCCTCCTTTCCTTTCACTGCAACATAAGTGGCTAGATGGTGTTGCAGGTGTTCCCAAGTCCAGGAAAGATGTAATGGGAGTTGATCAAGGACTGTAAACAAACTTTTTCTTTTTTTGTGGTAGCACCAGTATGGTGGTCAGTCTGATTTTCACATTTAAAAAAAAAGGAATCAAGAGCAAAGTACCAGCTACATCCGCAATCTCTACAGAATGTGACCAATTATAAAATTATTTTTTTAAAATATTGAGGGAGTTTCATCTTTAGGGCCTAGCTTGGATGTATGTTCATGTATAGACTAATGTACGGGCAACCATATACAATGAGGCCATGTTTCCAGGGGTGAGATGACATCATAGATCTCAAAAGTGATCAGCATTCTGACATCACTACTGTACTACGCCAGCATTCTGACATCACTACTGTATTACAAGGACATTCTGACATTGCCACTGTACACCAGCATTCTGACATAACTACTGTACTGCAAGAGCATTCTGACATTGCCACTGTACACCAGCATTCTGACATCACTACTGTACTACAAGAACATTCTGACATCACTACTGTACTACACCAGCATTCTGACATCACTACTGTACTACACCGGCATTCTGACATCACTACTGTACTACAAGAGCATTCTGACATCACTACTGTAATACACCAGCATTCTGACATCACTACTGTTCTACAAGAACATTCTGACATCACTACTGTACTACACCGGCATTCTGACATCACTGCTTTACTACAAGAGCATCCTGACATCACTACTGTACTACACCAGCATTCTGACATCACTACTGTACTACAAGAGCATCCTGACATCACTACTGTACTATACCAGCATTCGGACATCACTACTGTACTACAAGAGCATCCTGACATCACTACTGTACTACACCAGCATTCGGACATCACTACTGTACTACAAGAGCATTCTGAGATTGCCACTGTACACCAGCATTCTGACATCGCTACTGTAATACACCAGCATTCTGACATCACTACTGTACTACAAGAACATTCTGACATCACTAATGTACTACATCAGCATTCTGACATCACTATTGTACTACAAGAGCATTCTGACGTCGCCATTGTACAACAGCATTCTGACATCACTACTGTACTACAAGAGCATTCTGACATCACTACTGTAATACACCATCATTCTGACATCACTACTGTACTACAAGAGCATTCTGACATCACTACTGTACTACACCAGCATTCTGACATCACTATTGTACTATAAGAGCATTCTGACACACTGTGCACCAGCATACTGACATCACTACTATACTACAAGAACATTCTGACATTGCCACTGTACAATAGCATTCTGACATCACTACTGTACTACACCGGCATTCTGACATCGCCACTGTAACCAGCATTCTGACATCATTACTGTGGTACAGCAGATTTCTGATATCCCTACTTTGACATACCAGCATTCTGACATCCCTACTATGGTACAACACCATTCTGATATCACTACCAGCATTGACATCACTACAGTGGTACAACAGCATTTTGAAATCACTTCCATAATTAGACGGTTAGAGAAAGGTGATTGCGAAAGGTTGCACTAAAACCTGTTTATGGCAATATAAATGGTGGTATTATAATCAGGGATTTGAGCCAGCGAGGCAGGGTGGGTGGTTTCTCCACCAAGTTAGAAGAGGGGTTACCTCACCATTCCAGTTGATTAGTAATGGGTCAGTTATGACATCCAAAACTGCTCAAAGAAAATTGGGATGGGGTAATGCAGATAGACTTTGGGTCTGTCAATTACAGGATTATATACAAAAGCAGATGACATCCAATATGTGGGCTGAAGGAGGGGAAGGGGCTCAGGTACCCTTTATGAACATTTGATCCTCATCACATGTAGAGAAAGCAATCTCCTTATTGTATTCTAATTATTTAGCAGATAGAACCATTTCCCATGTTTATATAAAAATAACTGGGAGACAGATCTTGGAATAACCCTGTCAGAGGTACAGTGGTCCAGGGTTTGGAGGAATACGTGGTGCACTTCCTCCTCTCCTGTCTGACAGGAGTACTTTTGGAAGTTGAGGATTCGTTATTTCCTGGTACCAGTGCAAATAGCTCATCAAGTATCAAGAAATGCTGTGCAAATAAAAGTACTCAAAATAAATTCCAAATGGAAAAACACGATCAAAATGTATTATCCATGCAGCTAAATACATGCATAGTAGCCACAATCCATGGAGTTCCAAGTAATGGAAAATTGTATTTTACTGATCGTGAATGATACCAAACAGTGTAACAACAAACTGCCTCACCTCGGCGCTTCGGGTAACAAACCCTTCCACAGGAGGCGTGGTTTAGTGAGAACATAAGTGACCTTATATACAGGGCCCCTGGTGTTCTGCGGCAGAATTTTCTGATTTCTGAGGCAGGGCTCCTTGACTTCTGCGGCAGCATTTTCTGATTTCTGCGACATGATTTATTCAGTTCTCTGGCAGAATGCAGTCCTGTCATTGGCTAAATATGATGCAGTGTCATCGATGACATCATATGCTGAGCATAGAGGAGGGGCTTCAGGATAAACGAGGTGGGAAAGAAAGCCTGACACTATGGAAAAACAGTATATTTATATGAAAATTCACCCAAAACAATGAATTCTGCGGCACTATATATATTCTGCGGCATGATGCAAATTCTGCGGCAAACTCTGCAACTGCAGAACCGAAGAATTCCAGGGGCCTTGCTTGTATACAAAACTTTTTGGAACACCTGTGACCAATTATATTTAACAAGATTACAATTATAAAAGGTGCAATTTAAAAAGCAAAACACAAATATCAACATAAAGTTTGAGGTCTCATTTTGGCTGTGTTCTAAACATTATTACCCCATTTATTTAATAAAATATTTTCAAAATATAGCCTTTATTTATAACTTGCTATAAGATACCTTTAAATTCTATGTTGGATTCTTGTTATACATTTTAGATGTAGTCAGATACATTTATTCAGAGAAGAAATAATCAGTAGTACATAATTCATATGAAGTATGAATTTACATAAGCATTTGCAGGCATTACATAAAGTACGTATCCAATGGGCAGCAAAGCATATCGTAGACTTGGATTGAAATATAAGACAGAATGTCTAATAAATGAAAAATAGAATCGGGGGGGGGGGGAGATAGAGAAAGGAGATAATTATATACTACATTTTAATTCACATTCACAAAGCAGTTGAAAAGCATAATGCCGATGGATCAGCACTTCATGCTTGCTTGTCATAAGTCGATCCCACCTTGGCTTTATGTTTTTCAAATTTTTCCAGAACCTTGAGAATAAAGGAAGAGAATAAATAATCAAATGTAGCTTTTACCAGTCTTTAAAGGGTTACAGCCATTCATTCGAAATGACGACATTTTCAAAATAAACAATCACTTCAGTAACATACAGAGAGAGAGAAAGGTAAACAAATCAATAGTCAAATCCCTCTATGATTGCTGAATACATGAAGGTCAATCCTATTGCAAAAGGTCACATCACCAACAAGAAATACCCATAGAAAAAATATAGCAATGAGAACCATAATGCAGGTGGATCAGGGCTTTATGTTAACTTTTGATAAGTCAATCGCACCTCTACTTCATGGTTTCTTGATTACATCTAAAGTGTTTAACAAGAATCTAACATAGAATTTAAAGGTATCTTATAGCAAGTTATAGATAAAGGTTGTATTTTGAAAATATTTTATTAGATAAATAGGGTGATAATGTTTAAAACGCAGCCAAAATGAGACCTTAGTTATCTCCTTTCCCTGCCCCCCCCCGTATTCTATTTTTCATTTATTAGACATTCTGTCTTATATTTCAGTCTAAGTCTATGTTATGCTTTGCTGCCCATTGGATATGTACTTTATGTAATGCCTGCAAATGATTATGTAAATTCATACTTCATATGAATTATGTACCACTGATTATTTCTTCTCTGAATAAATGTATCTGACTACATCTATAATGTATAACAAGAATCTAACATAGACTTTAACGGTATCTTATAGCAAGTTATAAATAAAGGCTGTATTTTGAAAATATTTTATTAAATAAATGGGGCAATAATGTTTAAAATGCAGCCAAAATGAGACCTTAAACTTTACTCTATGTTGGTATTTGTGTTTTGCTTTTTAAAAAGCGCCTTTTGTAATTGTAATCTTGTTAAATATAATTGGTCACATGTGTTCCAAAAAGTTTTGTATATAAGGTCACTTATGTCCTCACTAAACCACGCCTCCTGAGGAAGGGTTTGTTACCCGAAACGCCGAGGCAAGGCAGTTTGTTGTTACACTATTTGGTATCGTTCACGATCTGTAAAATAAAATTTTCCATTACTTGGAACTCCATGGATTGCGGCTTCTGTGTATGTATTTAGCTGCGTGGATAATACATTTTGATCGTGTTTTTCCATTTGGAATTTATTTTGAGTACTTTTATTTGCCCAGCATTTCTTGATACTTAATAATTGACATTGGGCTTGCTACCCCTATGCTGTGCAGACCCGAACAGTTTCCACTGGCTCGCTGAGCAACTGTTCTTTTACTACTCAAATAGCTCATCACCAGCCAGGGCGTTCCCATCTTGCTGGTGTGAGTGTGGATCATCACGAGCAACCCAAGCCCATATTTTTTGGCAGTGTCCCAAGATAGCTGAGTTTTGGAACCAGATTATAGTTAGATTGCGATTCATTTTTATTACACAGATATGAATAGGCCCTGAACATGTAATATTGGGACTTATCCCCGAGCATATACAAGGGAAGGAATTAAAATATCTGTGGTCCATTTTATTAGCAGCAGCCCTAAAATCAATAACCAGGAGGTGGCTTCAGAAGGACCCTCCAGAAGTCTTAGATGGGCTGGATATTGTACAAAATATTCAAAGAATGGAAAGACTGACGTATATATTTTTTTTAAACTCCGCTTTATTGCATGGGTTGATATCACAAACATTGGTATGATCATCACAGTACCTCTCACATATACAAAAAGTATGAGCATCATCAATTGATAAACCATAACATGGCTAATAAAGCTCATCTGAATACAGTTCCAGGATACAATAAACTAACAAAATTAACTTTGGTGTATTCAGTCCATTAAGACTCTTCTACAAGAGCAATTTACATTTCTGTAAAATAATTTAATACTACTTCTGGTTTGAATCACCATTGAAACTGATTGAAAAGGGCCAACAGGCCAAACTAAAAAGCTGCACTGACCATCCTCTCCTTCACCTTCAAATAATACATGTATCAGAGAGATTTATTGACACCTTAACAGATCTTCCATGGTCTGCTAACATGAGGGACCAAGTACATAGTTGTGGTATTGTTTACTACTCCCCTCCATTGTCCCACCCTTCCCTAAAGACAGTTACGTAGAATTATGTCCTTGTGTGACGACTGACATATAGTTTAAATCAAACGTTAGACAAATACTCAAATAGATGGAATATGTGGGATCTGGGCAATTTTGAAGATGAGCCAAATAATGTTTCCTCCTAATGGAGAATAAAGTATGGGCAACCATACACAACAAGGCTGTGTTTCCATTGAGGGGCTGAGATGACAGCATGTGAACCTCGAGATGAAAGCACATACCGAGTTGTGTGTGGCTGACCATATTTTATTTTTTATAGTATATGGTTTTTTTACACAAGAGTGACAGACCCCCACTGAAGTCAAAGCAAAAATGGTGCCATTTCTTTGTTCTATTCATATATCAAAATCAAATTTCCAGACTTTTGAAAGGTAAAAGGCATGACTTTGGGCATTGGGTGGTTAGTAAGTAGCTAGGTGTAGAATAAATGAGAAATGTCCAATTGTTTAACCAGGTGAGACACATTAAGCTGAAAGCTTTTTTACAGGTGCAACCTGGGAGCACAGGGAAGTTAAATGACTTGCTCATGGTCACACAGTATATGCAAGTGGGGGCTGTGGGATTTAAACCCAGGTCTCCAGATTTGCAGCTCAGAGCCTTAAACCACTGCGCTATACTGCCTCAAATTTACAATTTAAAACTGTATTATCTTTGAACTGTGCACAACAACTGTTCGGAATGCGCATAACAATACTTTAGAATGCACATAACGGTTTAGAATGTGCTTAACAAGGATTTTGAGCAGGCTGATTTTTATACATAACAAAGGGTAACCATATACTATAGGATTTTTGTATATACACTACCTTTTCTGATCTATTGTTTTCTTAAACTAGTGAAGGATGTCCCTAGTATTAGTTTATGTGTGGTCAGGATTAAGTGTTTAGAGAGCCCTGTGTTATGTTCTGTCATGTTATGCACTACCTCTAAGAAGCTGTTTTATGCTTTTTTCTTTGTTAATACTTAATTTGTTATGCAATGAAAAACTCTGTGTACTGTACCTGTTAACAGTTGAAATTGTCTGGGGAAACCAGTCTACTGTACTGTTATTTTCAAAATAAAAAGAAGTATAACAATAAAAAGAAATCACTACCATAAAGCAACAGCATTGTGACACCCTTACTATGGTACAACAGCTTTCTGACATTCCTACTTATGTACAACAGCATTATAGTCTATGGTGGAACACTGTTGAGCATGGAAATCCATGCTCAGAACAGCATTGTTGTGCTGTCTTAACTACGTCACGATGTTGTTATGCTACACTGAGTACATCACCAGTGCAGCATAACAACATCGAACGTAGTTGCGCGTGCGCGATAAAGGGGTCGCGGCAGTGAGAGGCCAAACAGAAGTAACTGGCGTCAGAGCAATGCGCCACAGTAAGGACTTTTAAAACCATTTGGGGGACATTGTTTGCCAGGAATGAGTGCCCATACACTATAAAAGATTGTGCAGTAGCATTTTATTCACAGACATGGTTATTTTCGTCTGCGTGGTTTCCATGATGTGAGACGCTTCGAGCTTCGCTCTGGGGTCTGTCACCACGAGAGCACTCAGTCAGGAAAAATAACCGTTTTGTGTATGAGTGCTCATACACAATCCTCTATCATTTTTTTTTTCATTTAAAAATTTATTTCATATTGGTAACGAAAGTTACAGACAGTTCAGCTTAACGGTGACAAGGACAGACTACATGTCGCATAAAATGACATTTCTGCTAGCTTTACTGTCATTCGTGTTTACAGCCAGCAACAGGAACATCTACAGTACTTGTAGCTCAGTTTTACATATCAGTTATCCCAGGGTAAGATATTCTAGTCCAGGTTCATTGTGCCACATAACTAGATCTCATTGTTCAGTATGGGAATATTCTTACATCTGGCAGGGGTTCCATAACTTACAGTCCATATTATTTTATATTGTGTTCTGTTGCTAGCTCATTGATGAGTTGAGGATGTGAAATCTGAGCATTTGAAGAAAGGCCAAAGAAGAAAGTCAAGATTAATAGAAAGCAAGAAGTATGTGCCAGAGAGAGGGGGAAAAGGAAGCTGAGAGAGAAGAGGGAGAGCCACAGTCAGTCATTTTTAGAGGAGAGGATATTGTTGAGGTCTACTGGGAAAGAGGAAGACAGTCCCATCTCTAGGGTACAAATTCAGGATAGTGTTCTAGCTGGAATAGTACCCACCTGCGCCACCTAGTTTCAAAAGCAGAGGTACGGGTCTGCAGTCTTGCCAAAATTCTTTCTAGGGAATAGAGTTCGAGAGTGAGGGCACACCAGTTGCTCCAAGTAGGTATTTTAGTAGTGTGCCATAACCTTGTGATGGCCTTCTTGGCAACCAGTAAAAGAAGAAAAATCTGTGAGTACTCGTGTTTACACTTACGTTGTCGGGGGGGGGTGACTTTAAGTATATAAGAAGACGTTATGATGCCTGGACAATCAAACATGCAGTTGACATCTCAACGTCTTGCCAGTAAAGGTGAATTAGCAGGCAAAACCACAGAATATGCAAATGATCTGCTGGAGTGTGTCAACATCCACGCCAACAGTGTCCACTCTGGGGACCCAAGTATTTGGCCACTACTGCTGACGTACGAAAGAACCTGGATCTGCACTTCCATGAGTACTCTTTCCAGCATGTGGCGGTGGAGATTTTGTAGGTGGGTAGAGTGAATTTGTTCCAAGAGTTGAACAGAATGTTGGAATTTAGTTCTTGATTCCATCTGCACTGGATTGCATCAGTTGAACCCATTAAGGCAGTCTGCAAGGCTTTCTATATATTATTGGTAAGGTGTTCCTGCGTTCTCCCTAGGAGGTAGGACTGGATGAGATGAATTAAGTGAGAGGGTTTCTCAGCAATAAGTGCTACGGCTTCCACCTGCAGCTGTAGGTATGATCATAACTGCATAAATCTGTGGAACTCTGAGTTCAGTAAATAAGACACCCAAAACGTTACAAATGGAAGTAAGTCCATAAGGCCCACCATCTGGAACACATGTGCCATTTCCTAAGAGCTGCATCTAATTTTTTTAAGTGGGTATGTAGTGTTGTAGGCTAAGGCTTGTAGAAATAGCCTTTCTGCGGAGTTGAAATGTGCCTCAGCACTGATCACCACTGGCGACAGATTTCTGCTGTGTATGGGGGAATTTACTGAGTGGAAGACAGGTAGGTGGGGTACCAAAAAGATACAGTGTCAAGTCATGGATGTTGATTAACGCAAGTTTGATGTGCTTCCAGTGCATTTGGTATGTGGGGGCTAGCCAGTACAGGATGGTTCTCAACTGCGATGCTAAGGTGTAGTTACACAGATTTGGGAGGTTTACCCCTCCATTGTCTCTCGGGAGCTGGAGGACCTGATCCTAGGAGGTTTTCCCTACCATAGGAACTGAAAAATTAATTTATCCCAAGCCTGAAAATATTCCCTACTGGGTATGAAGGGGATAATCTGTAGGAAGAATAAAATCTGAGGCAGTATATTCTAGTGAATTACCTCCACTCTGTTGAAGAACCCCAACATCTGCTGTGACCAATGAGAGAGGTCCTCTGCTATTTGCTAGGTGAGAGGTTCGTAATTCAATAATTCCACAGGAAGTAGATTTTTAGTTAGTTTTATACCAAGGTAGTGGATGTCCATCCTATGCCATTTGAAGGGGAAACTATTTTTATTTTTTTATTTAAAAGTTTTGTGACCAGGAGAGGCACACTGAGCCATGGCTTGTTTCCAGGTGCGACCCGGAGGAAGGGAAGGAGAATATTTGTACAGATGTAAACTGACTTGCAGAACCAGATTAAGCTATTGGTGGTATTTTAGTGAAGTGAACTATTTTTAAGCTTTAGTTTAAGGGTATAATGATAAAGAAGCACCTCTGTCTTCTGACCTTTCAATTTGTACCTTGCTAATTCACCAAATTCCCGTATTTGGCCCCACACAGCTGGAATGGAGTCCTTTAGGGAGGTCAAGGTGAGAAGAATATCATCTGCCAATATTGAAATCTTGTGCTGACATCCTCCTTAGGTGTATTTATTTATTTCTAGGAAGTAACTTTGAGCCAAAGGCTCTTTTACTGAGGTTCCACATTGTAGTAATACATGGGCATAACATTGTTTACAATGTTACAAGTACATACGCAAATACAAGGAAGTTCCATGCCTAGAAAGACACGAGTACATCAGGTTACAGAGGTTACATAATTACAATAACAGGAATTACAGGAGTAAAACATACAGACACATAATTTAAAGCAAGCGAGGTTGACAGGTTGTTCAGTGAACAACTTGAGAATCTACAGGATATAGAGCGAATCAGGTAGGGAACGGAGGATGATATAGTCTGTAAAATAATTAACTAATACTAAATGCAAGGAGGCAAGAACTTGATGGGCAGCAGTTCTTTTGTCTTAAGTGCTAAAGAGTGTAGTCATAAAGGAGGGCTAGACTCACTGGGGGGGAAGTGCTGAGGCTGGGAGCTAGAGCCTACTAGGGGAGTGTTGGTTAGCAAGAAAAGAGGAGAAGGTAAGAGTAGGCCCTCAGTAGTAGGTTGGCGTTGTATAGAAGCTGCTAATGGCTCCAAATATAAAGCAAAAATTAGCAGGGATAAAGGACATCCCTGATAAGTGCCTCTTGTTAACAGAAACGTCTCAGAAAGGGAACCATCTAGTTTCACATATGCTTGGGGTGAGACATAGCTATTTTGCAGTATTAGTATAAATTCGTCAGGTAGGCCGAAGCGTCACAGTGTGGCCCAAAGGAAGGGACAAGCCACCCTATTGACTGCTTTTTTGGCGTCAAGGCTCAGCAGTGCTAGAGGTATCTTTTGGGTCACAGCATACTCTGTTAACAGTAGAGTACGCTGGACACTGTCATGAGCCTGACGCCACCTAATAAAGCTTACTTGGTCTGGATCATTGAGATGGGGAAGGAGAGATTCCAATCTGCGGGCCATTATAGACATAAAGAGTTTGTAGTCGTAGTTTAACATACACGTAGGGTGATATGAAGCTGGGTATTGGGGGTCCTTCTGGGGTTTCAGAATTGCAGCAGTGACAGCGAATCTCCAGGAGGAAAGGGTAGGTTCTCCCCCGAACACTGCGAAAGGCTAGCATGAGCTGGGGAAGTAATGGTACAACAGCATTCTGGCATCACTACAGTGGTACAGCAGCATCTGGAAGTGATGGATTTTAATACAAAACAACCCTGAACCATATACTATGCTTGTTTAATTAATTCACTTTCTTTCTAACTCCGTCTTCAAGTGTGTTCAAATGAACAGAAAACAGCAAACAGGATATGATTAAAAACATTTAATGTGATTTAAGTGATAGCTACATAAGCTGGCAACATTTCTAGTAGAGTTAAACAAACTGTACCATATTCCCCTGAAACGGGTCACGTACAGGCACACAAATCTCTTTTTAGTAGCATAGCAACCTGCAGTTGTGCAAAACCTTATTCGCGTGCAAAAAATAAGCAATTACTCAGTCACTTTTCAGAGATAGTTCATTTCAGCAGCCTTTAAACCTTTTAGCAGCAATTATGTAGTCATTTTCACCTTGTGTGTATTTGCAAGTCCATAATTTAATGTTTGTTATGTTTGACTGGCCTGATACTGTTGGTTTCCAAAGTGCTGCTGCATGCAGGTGGCGAGCTCCACTTTCACAGACAAACTTCCCCATCAAGTGGCTGTGCAGACTGCTTGCTCCAGGGATTCTTTATTTTAAAACTCCTTCCTGGCGTTGTCCTACTGACTGCAATGTTGCTTGCATTCCTGCTGGTCACATAGCTGTATGCTTACGTATCAGCACTCAGAGCGCTTTCTTCAAAGCATGAACATTTCCAGTAGTTTCTTTTTTTTTTAATTGAAGTTTATAGAGTGTTTGACAGAGAGAAAATTAAATTTATATTTCAATTTTACCCATCTGGATTAGGCTTGAAGAAACTACACGCAGAGTTATCTGATAATAATAACAACAGTGCTGTCAGCAGGGCAATATTGTCAAGCAGCCCCCCCCCTTCTCAGTCCCTAATTGCACAAACTCGGGTCTTCAATCCATCATGTAAAATAACCTAGCAGTCCATTGGTTCTGAAATTTTTCTGGTGTGTTTCGAAGCCCTTCAGGTATTTTTTTCCATTCTATAGATTTCAATAATGGTATCTCCCCACTGCTGGGTATTCAGGATTCCTTGCTATACCCATAGCCTGGTTATTACTTTTTTGCTGCAGAAATAAAGGTCCCCAGTAGATTAATAGGAGCTTTTTTGGTGGTATTGCCTGGGTAAATTAAAAATATGACCATCTCAGAGGTCAGGGTACTGAGTCCAGGTATCAGTGTGGTTAATTCTTTGTTAACTTGAGTCCAAAAGGGTTTTAAGTGATCACAGAGCCAAAAGATAAGTGTACTGTCAATGGGGAGAAGGGCAGGGGTAAATGGAGAACGTGACAAAGGCAATAAGGACAGGGATGAGGCAAAAAGGAGTAAGGCCATTAGGAAATGGAGGGTAATGAGTACCACTGCCTGTAGTCTGGGCAACAAGCTCCCTGAACTGGTGGCATTGATGGAAGATGGGATGCCTGGATATTGTACCAGTCACAGAAACATGGTACACAGAGAACCATGACTGAGATGTTAAACATACCAGGGTACATAACCTACAGGAGAGACGGGGGGGGGGGGGAGTAGCTCTCTATGTAAAGGAAGGGATAAAAGCAACTGAACAAAAGAGTAAACAGGGAGGAGAGGAGGCACTGTGGGTCACCTTAGAGACTGGAAATGCTACCACAAACTGCACAGAGGTTGTATACAGACCCTCATGTCAGGGGGAGGAAATAGACAAGGATATGATAGAAGGCATTCTTAGGATGGCAGAGAAAGGGGAGGTACTGTTGATGGGAGACCTGAATATGCCAGATGTTAACAGGAGCACATTTGCTGCAGCCACATCCAAGAACAGGGCCATTCTCGATGCCCTACAGGTGGCATGCCTCAGACAGCTGGTTTCAGAACCCACTCATGAGGGAGCAATCTTAGACCTCATACTCTCAAATGGGGACAGTGAGAGGATCTCAGATATAGAAGTGGGTTGCCATACAAAAGTAAGGGTACCGAACTTCAGGAGGGCTGAATTTGGCAAGATGGGAGAGTGCCTTAGAAAAGCACTAGCAAACAGGCTAGAAGGAGGGGTGGAGCAACAATGGGGAACTATCAAAACTGCCATCACAGAGGCAACAAGCCTTTGTGTGAAGCAAATAAACAAATCAAAACCAAAGAAAAAGCCACTATGGTTCTCAAAAGGGGTGGCGGGGAAAGGCAGGGAGAAAAAGATAGCATTCAGGAAGTACAAGGAAACACAGAAGGAGCAGGACAGAGAGCTGTACCAGTTAAGGCAGAAGGAAGCAGGAGGAAGTCAGAATAGCAAAGGCCCAAACTGAGGAAAAGATAGCCAACTCCGGTTAAGAAGGGGGATAAAACCTTTTATAGGTACGTAAGGCAGCGTAAAAAGACAAAGGGAGGGATAGTGAGGCTGAATAGAATGGACAGTGGGTGGGCAGAGAGGGACAGTGGAAAAGCAAGGATACTGAACAAATATTTCTGCTCAATATTCACAAAAGTGGAGGAGGGGGAGGTGCCTAATCCAGTTAACAGAAGCACTCTTGATAGAGGGGTCAATCCCAGTCCTTTCACAGAAGAAAGGGTTCTGAAAGAACTCCTAAAACTGAAGGTGGACAAAGCAATGAATGGGTCCTGATGGAATTCACCCCAGAATTCTAAAAGAATTAAGGGGGGAACTAGTGAAACCACTGACTACCCTTTTTAACAAATCATGGGAGGATGGTGTGGTACCTTAGGGCTGGAGGAAGACGAATGTGATTCCCCTTCACAAAATTGGGACCAAGACAGAGGCAGGAAACTACAGACCTGTCAGTTTGACCTCTGTGGTAGGGAAAGTGATGGGAATCACTTCTGAAGGAAAGAATTGTTGAGTACCTAGAGGCCAGTGGAGCACAGGACCCAAGGCAGCATGGGTTCACATCAGGAAGGTCATATCAGATGAATCTAATTGATTTCTTTGACTGGGTGACCAACGTAGTAGACCAGGAAGGGGCTGTGGACATGGCCTACCTAGACTTTAGCAAGGCATTTGACACAGTCCCACACAAAAGATTCATTGTCAAATTAGCCAGCCTGGGAGTGGGTCCCTGGGTGGTAACCTGGGTAAAACACTGGCTGGACAACAGGACACAGAAGGTAATTGTAAATGGAGTCCACTCTGAAGAGAGGGGTTACTAGTGGGGTACCGCAGGGTTCAGTACTGGGTCCAATCCTTTTTAATGCCTTTATAAGTGACATTGCAGAGGGACTGGAAGGAAAAGTATGTCTCTTTGCAGATGACGCAAAGATCTGCAATAGGGTTGATTCACAAGGAGACGTGGAAAGGATGAGAAGGTACTTGGCAAGGTTGGAGGAATGGTCAGAAGTATGGCAGCTTGGATTCAATGCAAAGAAGTGCAAAATAATGCACCTGGGAAACAAAAACCCAGAGGAAGATTACACAATGGGGGGAGAGGTAATAACAACAACAGAAATGGAAAGGGACCTGGGGTAATCATATCAGATGACCTTAAGGTTAGCAAGCAGTGTGAGAAAGCTGTAGGTATACTGGGACGTATAGGGAGAGGCATCACCAGCAGAAAACAGGACATTGTTATCCCTCTGTGCAGACAGTTGCTGAGACCCCATCTGGAGTACTGCGTCCAGTTCTGGAGACCCCATCTCTGCAAGGACATAGACAGGACAGAGGCAGTCCAGAGCAGGGCAACTAAAATGGTGCAGGGTCTATAAGAGAAGCCATATGAGGATAGACTAAAGGAGCTTAGTATGTATACCCTTGAGGAAAGGAGGGAGAGGGGGGACATGATAGAAACTTTTAAGTACCTCATTGGAATCAACAAAGTCCAAGAGGGTAGCATCTTTCAGAAAAAGAGATGTGCAAGAACAAGGGGACACAATTTAAAGATGGGGGAGGCGGTTCAGGGGCAATGTGAGGAAGTATTTTTTCACAGCGAGGGTGGTGGACGCATGGAAAAGCCTTCCTGAGGAGGTTGTGGGGTCTAAAACTGTGGGAGAATTCAAGACTACATGGGACAGACATAAGGTAATTCTTGTGGAGGGTAGGAAGAAATAGGCTGTTGGTTAACTAGGGTCTGCAGCTTATCCTGTAGGTAGGGAACTGGGCAGACTAGGTGGGCCAAACGGTCCTTATCTGCCGTCAAAGTCTATGTTTTTGTGTTACTGTATGTCTGGCTAGTTGTCCATATCCTCTCCAGCACTCTGCAGTGTGAGTGTCAGAGATTTTTGCAGTTATGTGGGAAGTCCTAAAGCATCGGATCACTCAACTCCATATGAACTCTCTCCAGTAATATGAGGGGATAATTTTATAGCCCAATCTGATTCCAAAATCTGAGTTTTTGGTTCTGTTTACCGTTTCTGCTTAATTGGCAGCATTGTTACTTGGTGTTTTTCATAATTTCTTTGTAGTTTGGAGAGATGATCTGGTATCTCAGAAGTTAAGACGGTAATTATGAGGTGTATTATTGGGTATATTTTGTTTTTATCTAGGGTTAGGCCAGTGTGTTTCATTCAGATAGTGCTGCACTTGTAAGTACAGAAGTGAATTCTATCCAGGTTACATGCTTGGGCTAGCTGTGCAAATGGTTTGAATTGTCCTGCAGCATAGAACTGAAAATGTTGCATTTAGCCCTAGATTGAACCATCTGCGATATCAGTGGTCTAATTTTACTGGAAGGAATTTATGGTTATACACTAGCATCTGAAGGATTTTGAAATATCTTACCATTGGCTTTAATTTTATTATTGTTTTCCACATCGTTAACATGAATAAAGTTAACTGGCTAACAATTTCCCTGTCTCCCCTTGAATTTCAGCCAGAAAAATTACTTCGGTTTTATGAGACAGGTTTGCAGCAATTTCTGCTTGCTTCTGTCTCGATGTATGAGTGCTATCCAGTCATTCTAGACTATGTTTCAGGCTAGCTGCTTGATAGTAGGCTAAAAGGCTGCTATGGTCTGGAGGCAGTCATTTACAGTAGATATGGCAGGGATGCCGCAGGGTCTGTAATGTGTAAAAGGAGACTGCCTGCATAGGTTGTCTGCAGTCTGTCTCTGCTGAATAAATCCTGCTTGGTTGGGATTAATAATTTTAGGCATGGTTCCCTGTAATCTACAAGCCAGGGTATCCTGTGAGTTTGGCGACCGCAATTGGGCACCTACTGAAAGGATGACTCAGTCGTGGTGCCTGGGGAAGGTGGATGACCAGATGGGGGGGCCCAAATAGCGACATCCTGCCGCTACATGCCTACACGCGAGAGGCGGAAACACGCCAAAAGTGGGTGGGAGGAACAGAGGGTGGTAGAGGTGGTGCAGCGCGAACTACCAAGCTGCTTCTGTGGTGTGGTGGGTGGATTTAGGGCTGGGGTGGGAATGGTGCTGGGTTTGGGTCCGGGTGCAGGTATGTTTTGTTCGCCTATCTCGAATATTTTCCCGCGTTTGCATCCCCAACATACCCCGCCCCTAGAGTTAAAATCCATAAGTTGTGCACCCCTGCATAAAAGCGGAAAATTCCAACTCCCCAGCGCCATTTTATTGTGCGCTGGGTAGTACATCACCAAAATATTGTTTCGGTCGATGTGCCATCGCCCTAACGGCGATCGCCGTTATCACCTAAATCCACAAGCCAGTACTCCTATGAATAATTTATAGTCAAGGTTTAAGACTGAGATCAGTCTATATGACTCACAGTTCTTGGAGGGGGGCCCATCTTTATTATGGCTGAAATATTTGTGTAACGCCATGTATCCGGAGGAGTTTCTCCCTGTAGTTCATCTTTTTACTATACAATTCACCTAGGGTGTTTTCGGTCTTGCTGATATCTTCATTATGAGGAGTCTGCAGTGATGTTAAGCATGAGGAATCTTAATAGACACATGATTCTGTGCTGTTATAACACAGTAGTGATATAGCTACTGTGGTAAAACAGCATTCTGATATCTCTACTGTTGTGCAACAGTATCTGGCAGTGTATTGATTTCAGTACACTACACTGAACCGTATACTGTATAGGGGATAATGTATGGACAGCCATGCACAACATGTTGGCATGGAGATGTTGCCATGGCAACTGCTCAACTTCAGAAGTGAAACTGAAAAGAATTTGGTTGCCATAGCAGCCTCGAGATGCCAACTGAGGCGTGTCTGTGCATGGCTGCCCGTACGTTGTCTTTTATAGGGTAAGGGTACCTGCGACAGAAAAATATGGCCAGTTAAGCAAGATTTAAATGAATGCTAATTTTACTGTACAGATATAGTTGTACAGTGAGGCTTCAGCACGGTGTTACTGTCGCAGCAAAGCTGAGCACAGAGTGCTTTGTGAATGGCCATGAAACAGAAAAAAAAACTAATTTTTTTTAACGATTTGCCTTCTTTTGGCAGTGTAGGGTGTTTCCAAAAGTCACTAAAGGGCTGAGCTGCAAGCTGGTAATGAAAAATAAAATTTTCAGTTGCTCTGTTTCTGTTGATTGGAAAGTGGGGGGTGGGATCAGAGTTGTGGGGGCGGCAGCCAGATGAGGATGTTCCAAGTTGTTGTATCACAGTAGTGCCGCATCTATAAGGGTACAGCAGCATTTTTACTTTACTACTGTAGTATAACACAATCGTAAGGCTGGAAACCTTGGAATACCAACTTTCTGTTATGCAGCATACTCAAATTGCATATAGCCATTGGTTAGCGGCAGGGAGGAGCATACAAGATGGACCCTAACTTCCTTCCATCACCGCAATTCTCTGTTGCTGTGTTATTATGATGCTGATGTAACAGTTGCTGAGATCATGGCAGTGTGTCTTATACTCCACGAAATCTGGGAAGTAGAGCAGTCTAATTGCTTTGTCTTTGAATTGAATTCTCAAGGGGGAGATCATTTTAAAAAGTCCGCTGGAAGGTTAGGCCAGAAGTGAGTAACTAGGCCTGCCACTAACCTGATCTGATTAGGGCCATTTATATTTAATAGATCTATTTTTAGACTTGCTCCCTTTGGACACCACCTTGCTGACAAGCTTTTCCAATAGAGAAGCAGTGATTCCTAAGAGCATACACACTGTGCTCCTAAGTGCTTTACGGAGCAGTGAGTTAGATACCGGTAGTGCGGGGACTATTAAATAAAACTGAATTTGAATTAATATTGCACCTTTCATACACTTGGTATCCCAAAGTGTTTCACAGAGTGATGTGTTTAATACTGGTAGCGCAGGGGCGGTGGAATACAGTTTTCATTTATATAGTGCCTTTCATACACATTGTATCCCAAAGTGCTTTGTAAAGCACAGCGTTAGATACTGGTAGTGTAGGCACTGTGTAATATATTAGAATTTGTATTTATACACATTGTACCCCAGAGCACTTTATAAAGCATTGAGTTAGTTACTGGTAGTGCAGGGACTGCAGAACCGAATTTCAATTTATATGGGACCTTTAATACACACTGTACCCCAAAGCTGTTTACAAAGTACAGAGTTAGTTACTGGTAGTTCAGGTACTGTAGTAGAACACAATTTGGATTGATGTAGCACCTTTCATACACATGGTATGCCCAAGGCTAACAAAGCAAAGCTTGTGGAGACTGTCAGCTGGCAACTGCTGACAGCTGTTGGTGTGTACCTGTGTAAGGCGTTCCTTTTCTCCGCTACTCGAGAGGAAGAAACTTGGACAGACATCTGTTAGAAGGTGTTTTAAAGGGGAATTTGAGCCCTTTTTTGTACCTGGCTAGGTTGCCTTTTTAAAGGCTGCCTATATGGTATTATCCAGCCCCATGGGGAGATAATCATTCAGGTAGCGTCACCACAGCAACGGTGACATCACAGGCAGGCACCCTATAAAACGCTCAGCTCTAGCGAGCACCTTTTAAATCTTTCACTTCGCTGCAGGGGCAGGCAGCATCTTTTTTTTGCTCTGGGCTAACAAGAGCATTGTGCAAACAAAGCTTGTGGAGACTGCCGGCTGGTAACTGCTGACAACTGTTGGTGTGTACCTATGTGAGGCGCTCCTTTTCCCTGCTACTCAAGAGGAAGGAACTTGGACAGGCACCTGTTAGAAGGTGTTTTAAAGGGGAATCTTTTGTACCTGACTAGGTAGCCTTTTTAAAGGCTGCCTATATGGTATTGTCCGGCCCCAAGGGGAGGCAATCATTCGGGTAGCATCCCCATAGCAATGGTGATGTGTCACAGGCAAGCGCCTATAAAGTACTGGCTCTAGCAAGCGTGGAGCAGAAGTGATATGGGCAAGAAGTTAGCAGCGTCTGACAGTGTCAGACGGGGAAGAAGGGGAAAGAGCCTGTCAGTATATACCACAAGATATTATTAGTAATCGACCCAAGGTAATATATCCTGCATTGGTGAAGCTAAATAGTACAATATGGACAACATATATGTTACACTGATGGGGGGGAAATAGGTGTTAAATGCTGTGTATGTCATACATTTAGTGTCTCTGAGACTAGCAAATTAATGCATTTTATGTGTGAAGAATGCATAGAGCTGAAAGAGTTAAGAGTTAAAATTCGGGGACTAGAACTAGAAATCAAATGTTATAAAAACAACGATAAACAGGCCAGGAATACAGAAGGTAAAACAGACAGAGGGGTGGGGTTTGGATGGGAAAGACTGAGGGACACTGAAGAAGAGTTGGAGAACACTAGTGTAGAAGGAAATCAGATAAAAAAAGGGAGGAGGGCAATGCAGTTTACAGTCACAATACAGAACCAGTTCACGCTGCTAGAATAATTAATGGAAGATATAGAAACCGAAACAGATAACTTGATGGACTTGGCACAAGAGGTTTGTAATAATACAGAGATTAGCCATGTACATGATCACACTGAAACTGTTACATCGAGAACTAGTAAATTAAATAAGAATGTATATGTATTAGGACTCTATAATAAGGTATACTGACCATACGACAACCAAGATCAGTAAGGAATCAGTAATCAGCAGCTGCTTTCCTGGAGCAGGTGTAAGGGACATGATTAGTATAACTGGAGACCTAATGACCAAGGCACCAAGTAATTCTTTGGTACTAGTACATACTGGGGTAAATGACATTAGAAACTGTGAGGCAGACAATATTTTTAATGCAATTAAATAAATACATAGAAGGATTCAAGAAAACAAATGTGATTTAATTATATCTGCGATATTACCCATACCCAGAATGAATCCAAATTTTGATAAAATCAAGAGAATAAATAACTGGATTAGGCAATGGAGTCTGATTAGGGGCATCAGGTGTATGAGAAGTTGGGCGAAGTTTGAAAATCAAAATCACTTATACAGTCATGATAAATTACACCTCAGTAGAGTGGGAGGGGATTTGTTGGGTGGTAGTTCTCCAACACAATCAAAAATGCTTTAAACTGATACAACAGGGAAAAGGGAATCACACACTGCAGCAACTAATAGTAACACCGGCATATTAAAAAGCAACAATAAAAATACAAATACAAGCATAGGCACAAGGAGGACTGTAATCACAACAGTAAATTAAACATTTTCTGAGAAATAAGATGGACGAGCTTAAGCATACACTGATTACCTAGAATGTGCAGGTGTGTGCAGTCACTGAAACCTGGCTTTAAAGATGGTGATTGGGTGATGATAATCCCTGGTTACAAACTGTTTAAAAAAAAACAGAAAAAAGAGGGGTGGGGGTATAGATATATATGTAGCTGATGAAATAAACGCACACGAGATAACTTCTCAGACTACGTTAACGTAAGACACAGAACTACTTTGGATAACGATACAAGCATCTGGGAAAGATATTACTTTGGGTATGGGTTATAGATCACCAAGCTTAAAAATAGTGAAGAAAATAGAAAATGTATGACAGCTATCGAAAATATGACAATAACTGGTAACTATATCCTATTGGGGGATTTTAATTTTCCCACCATTAATTGAGGCACACTTGAAGGGAGTACGACAGATGAAAATGAATTTATTGAGATAATATCACAACAAGGCCTTGAACAGTTTGTGATACATAAGACCAGGGGAAACAACATCTTAGATCTTGTGCTAAGTAATGTAGATGCTGATAGTATCACATTCTGGTATCTGCTTGCCCGCCGGGCGCAGCTGTAGGGTTACTGTCATGTGCCAGTGACCCGGTTCGGAACGACTCGGCAGCTGGGAGACCGGCCAGGGGGAGGAGGATTGAGCACCAGAAGGCTGCTGTCCTCCTCCGGGTGGGGTGGGATGCAAGTCTCACTGCTATACCGCCATCTGGGTGACCACAGGTGGAGGTGCAGCGAAGGTAGCTTGCAGACAGGGGTGGGGAGGCGCCCGTCGGAAGTCGGAGCAAAAGCGCGTGATGACGTGCTTAGCCCCTAGGCTTTCCTAGTGTACGGACGCCTCAAGGGCTGGGACCAGAAAAAACTGAAATACTGTCCCAGGTTCCTGTAGACGGGATCCGGTCGTCCCGAGAAAATCCATAACTGGGCTCTAGAGATGGGGCCAACTGACCTCCCGACACAGTCTCGAGGTGTGAGAGAGGATAAAGGATGGGCCCTCTCCTCCCCACCCGGGGACAAACCGCGGTATGATGGGGGTAGGCAACTGGCACCTGGAATGGAGGTACCCAGGGCGGAACTACGGGAGCGCGCACGACCTAGGAATCCCTGAAGAAAGGTTCCTGGAGCAGTGAGGAAGGGAGCAGAAAAAATAGTAAAAAAAAAAAGACCTTGGTATCTGACCCAATTGGTGAAAGTGACCATAATTCAATACATATACAGATAAACAGGGCAATGGATAGAATTTAGGGAATAATGAAAGAATTAACATAAAGCCGATTACAAATCAATGGAAGATTATCTAGCAAAGTGAAATTGGAAACAAGATCTGAAAGATTTAGATATGAAGACTATATGGCCAAAACTCAAGAGTAAAATAGATTGTTGTATAAAAGAGCAGGTGCCTAACATTAAGAAATATAACAAGAAAGGAAGAATACCAGCTTGGTGGGGTGAGACCATTCAAAACTATTAAAAGGAAAAAGAGGAAATATATCAAATATAGAAAAACAGACTACAAAAAATTGGGAAACTTTAAAAAAACTAATAAGACTAAGATTAATTAGTAATGCAAAAAAGAACGCTGACGTACAAATGGCAACTATTGTTAAAGACAAGAAGACATTCTATTGCTACGTGGGATCACTTAAGGGAAGTCAAAAAGCGCAGGCTCAGTGCAAACACTGCAAGGGATTATGAACAGTGAACAGGATATAGCAAATGAATTAAATCATTATTTTCTGAGCGTATATCGACCCAAAAAATTCACTAGATACCCAAGCAAAAATCAGTATTGACCCACATACAAGGTTGGAGTTTTCAGAGATGGAAGTGCTGGGAAAAATTAATAAACTACAAAATAACAAATCAACGGAACCAGGTGGTGTTAATCCAAGATTCTCTAAGGAACTAAAAAATGAACTTGTGGGACCTATTACAAAACTGTTCAAAGCATCTATAAAAGGAGATACACTGAAGGAATAGAGAGAGGCTAATGTGACTCCAGTTCTTAAAAAAGGGGATTGTAGAAAGGTAGAAAATTATAAGCCCATTAGCCTTACATCAATACTGAGTAAATTGTTGGAAGGGCTAATACAAGAACACATAATTAAACATAAATACAAAGGGGTTTACAGATACAACACAGCATGATTTTAGCAATGGAAGATCATGTCTCACTAATCTTCTGTATTTCTTTGAGCCTGTAAGTGCAGCTCTCGACAAAGGTGTGCCTATTGACATCATTTTTCTAAACTACGCAAAAGCATTTGACCCACTCACTCATGAAATACTGTTGGAACAGTTAACTTTACTACAAGTACAACCAAACATAATTGCATGGGTCAGGTCGTGGTTAACTAACAGGCGACAAAGGGTGGGAGTTAGAGGCTTTTATTCTGATTGAGGCGAGGTGACAAGTGGAGTCCCCCAGGGCTCTGTCCTAGGACCTATGCTTTTTTTTTTTTGTAGATTATATGTATGCTCCTCCTAGGCCAGGCATCCTTCCGGGGTGCTTATGTGGCAAGGACTGCTACTCCCTGCCTGAACCCTGTAGTCCGACTGATCTCCCCCGACAACCAGGCAGCTCTAGTGTCCCGGATCACTCCCGGGCCGGGCCTGCTGTCCCTCAGCGGCCTGTCTGTAACTAGAGAGGACTTGCCCAGTTGTAGGGTTGGCCAGGGGTTCATCAGGGAATGGGCTGGCGGTGGGATGTGTGTCCTGCCCCTGAAGGCCCCATCATCATCTCTGTGATCCTAGGCGGGGATTTTTCTGGTAGTTGTCCTGGGGTGCAGCAGCGTGCAATGGCGTCCATGCACGGCTTGCAGCTGGCGTCTGCCGCACTCCCGCTCCTCACTCTGGCTGCCGTGTCTGTGCTGCCACGATCTCCATCGGGGGTCATAGGATGCCATAACGAACCCTCCCCAGAGAGAGGAGAACAGTCCTCCAGACACTCAATCTGCTCCCTCCCCTGCCGACCCCCAACGGCCTGGGCTCGTTCCCGAACCCGGGTCGCCAGCGTGACGCAAGATGTGGCGTCCAGTGCCTCAACCCTCAGCGCCACTGGGCTGACTGGGACCTATGCTTTTTAATATCATGGTTTCAACTATGAATACATCTGAAACTACTTGGCTGGGAAAGTATGCAGATGATAGTAAGGTAGGAGCTATTATAAGCAACCACGAGGCAGCAAGTAAATTGCAGAAAGATGTTACAAAACTAGAGTACTGGGGAAAAAAATAATAAAAACTTAAATTTAACCAGGAAAAATGCAAGGTCATTCATTTGGGATCTAATATTCAAAAAATTTAATATAAATGGTATCAATTTAATGGAGACTACTACTGAAAGGGATTTGGGTGTGACTGTCACAAATAACCTCTCTTTTATTACCCACACTAGGACCAAAGTTAAACAAGGAAATAGAATACTGGGATATATTCTTAAGAACATAAAAAGCATTGATGCTTCAGTGTTGGTACCCCTATACTACTCACTCGTAAGACCACATCTTGAGTACTGCTCACGCTTCTGTGCCCCACAGAATAAGGGTGGCGAAGTTTTGATAGCGAAAGTACAAAGAAGGGCAACAAAACAAACAGGAGTGGATGGGGGTGACTTGTGCCTGGTTTACAGTGCATCTGAGGATAGCTATAAATGGGAGACCGTAGGTTTAACATCTCAGAGTGATAAGAGATGTACTCAGACACATGGGCTGAAAATTAAGGGTGAGGTCAACAGAACAATTAAAAGAAAAAAAGTGGTTTACTCTGAGGGTGGTGGCAGTTTGGAATGCCCTGCCAGAAGCTATAGTTACAAGTGAAACCATAGATATTTTCAAAAAATCGTTGGATCAATACATGGAAAGTAAAAAAATATGAGTATCACCACTAATTAGTGGCGAGCTTATTCATGAGTCATCTGACCTCCTAGCTCGTACAAACCAATGAAACCTATATTGTTTCACACAGCAGTGAGTTAAATACTGGTAGGGCAAAGACTATAGAATAGATTTTGAATTTAGTTAGCACCTTTCATAGCCACCATATCCCAGTGGGCCTCATAACGAACAGCGGAGGTTTGCTCCATTACTGTATGTATCCTTAATGTGAGTCTGTATTAGCAGGGAACATATTGCCTGGTTTGGATAAGCAAAAAAAGGATACTGTTTTTCATCTGACTTCATCAAAAAGTGGTTGTGCACAACTGCTTTATACAAGGTTGCCTGCAAAACGCTGCAAATGTTTTTCCTACTGTGACTCAAATTTAGTTTTATAACACTGCAAGTGCTATACATTTTTTTAATAAAAATTTCCCTCAGTGTTAGCAACATTTCCTAAGTTTGCTATTATATCGAACAAGCCCTGAGCACAGTACGAATGCCCAGAACATGTTTACATATAGCACAGCAATGAGTAAAGCACTAACAGGTGTGCTTGGCACATTCCCCGGCCACAGAGAGGTATGTGGCCATGGGAAACATACAGGCTGTGAAGAGGGGGAAGGGGAAATTGTTTAACCTGGAAATGCACACTAAGCCGGAGCTTGTTTCCAGGTGGGACCTGGGAACACAAGGAAGTTAAGTGACATGCTCAGAGTCATACAGTATGCAAGTGGGCGCTGGTAGGATTCAAACCCAGCTTAGTGCCCTTAACCACTATGTTACACTGAAGGAGCAGTTATAAGTGAGGGCATCCCAAACTAGTTTGTGCTTTGCACTAAATTGTTATATTTGCGCATCCCATGCAAAGGACCTCTTCCCAAATCCAAGGCCCTAAGAGGTAATTTACAAACCGGAGAGCTGCGTGCACTCCCCCCTCAGCTCACAGCAAAGAGTGGTCGCGAGGGTCCTGAAGCCCTCCCGAACCGGAGGCAGCGTGCACCCTCCCCATCAGCTTACAGCAAAGTGGTCCTGAAGCCCTCCCAGACCGAGAGGCTGCGTGCACCCCCATCAGCTCACAGCAAGAGTGGTCACGAGGGTCCTGAAGCCCTCCCCCGAACTGGAGAGTTGCATGCACCCCCCCCCATCGGCTCACAGCAAAGAGGTACGCAGCCACCCACTCCTCGGCAGCTCACCAGAGATCTAATAGTTTGGGTGCCAAAATTCAAAATTGCTTTTATTACAGTTGGCAGACAGATAGAGATAGTTTTTTCTGCTCTTCCTTCCTGCTTAAACAAAGGGGTTTGCCTAGCCTGCAGTTGGACACTTTAATTCGGCAGTTGCTACTGCCTTCAAACATAAAAGTAAACAGAAAAGTACTTTAAGAAATGAGAGGATATTTTAGCATACAGCAGGGTGCCTTATTTTGCAGCTGAACAAATGCTTGATCTAGTTAACTCTGCTGCTGTCCATTTAAAAGCTGTTGAAGTGAAGCTGTTTTAGTTGCTCTAAATTTGAATTTACTGTTTGTTCAAGCAAGTTTCTTTGTTTAACCACGCTGCTGCTCCTGGTTACAATCCTGTGCATCTACTGTTTAAATGAACTTAATCCTGTGAGCCCAGTCCTGATGTAAAGCTCTGTTTGTGCTTAATTTAGAAGTTATTTCTAGAGTAATCTCTGTACTGCAGAACAGGCTAGTCCCTCCCCTCATTTCCTTTACCTACTTAAACCCTGTCTTTTTCTCTGACCTCCTTAGTGGTAGCGAGGGTCCTGAAGCCCTCCCCTGAACCGGAGAGCTGCGTGCACCCCCCCCCCCCATCATCGGCTCACTGCAAAGAGGTCCGCAGCCACCTGCTCCTTGGCAGCTCACCAGAGCTAAGCCCCGATGATGCTCCCCCCCCCACCACCACCCTTGGCAAATTAGTATTTATATACCCCTGGTCACATGGTACTAAGAGAAAACAAAACCAATCAGCTCAGTTCCCCATTTGCAGGCTATACCTTTCAACCACTTGTGGCCTCTATTCTAACATTCAACAATACAGAAACTTAACTCTTGCACTGCTGCCTCTACACGATGATCCCTCTTGCTCTTTTAACAATCTTCATCCTCATCCTCATCCCCTGGGTGTCCCTCCCTCCATCTAACTATCCTGATCTGCTCGTCTGTCAGGTCCCATGCATCAAGCTCCCAATTAACCTTGCTCACTCCGGTACAAAAGCTGACACCCACTCTGGGTGCCACTTCCACACTCTTATCACTTGGCCCTGCAGTACTCCCACCCAGCTTCCAAACCAGCCACCTAGCCCTTCTGCCCCATGATCGTCAGCCAACACCTGATATCGCCAGACCTAATGCCTCCCTCAAGAAGCTGCACTGGCTTGCACATAATTCCAAACTCGTGATTACCCTACTGCTACTCATAGCAGGTGATATTGAGCCAAACCCTGGACCCAACCACCACCACTCACCTAACCCCTCCTTACCACTCCAACTCCCCCCAGGCCTAAAACTGTCCCATCTAAATATATGTAGCCTACTAAATAAAATAACCCAGCTTCAACCCCTCGCCATGTCCCTCAGCCCAGATATCCTGATTATCTCAGAAACCTGGCTAAAGCCTCACAACCCAGACTCTGAATTCTCTGTTCCTGGCTATACATTCGCCCAACATGATCACATGGGCAAAAAAGGGGGGTGGCATAGCTATGTACATTGCCTCCACCATCCAGTTTTCCACAGTCGCCCTACCCCTGCCCTCAAAGTCCATCGATGCTCTTATGATCAAACTCTCCCTCCCCCACTCAATTCTAATCTACGTTGCAGGTACCTTTTGTGCACCTGACACCACCACAGCTGCTATACTGGATCTCTTGGGCGCACTAAACTCCCTGGCTTCAGGAGGCAAGTGCCATATACTTGGGGATTTTAACCTGAACTGGCTCGCTGGGGTCAACTCCAAGCTCTGGGACAAGGTCACTGCCCTAAATTTAGCTCAACTAATCTCCAAGCCCACTCGATTAAATCACAAAACTTTGAATCACACCCTTCTAGACTGGTCCCTCACCTCACACCCTCACAGGATCATAGCCTCAGGCCTCTTCCCAGATGCCCTCAACGACCACCATGGAATCTACGCTGTGCGTAATATCTGCAAACCAAAAGCCCACCCACCCAGAATCCTCATGGCTAGATCCTTCAAATCACTGGACCTCACCTCCTTACTAAATGACTTGGACAACTCTGACTGGTCACGCATCAGTCAATCAAACTCCTTAGATGAGGCCCTGGAGTTCTTTAAGGCCAAGTTCACTGCCTTCTGGGACCATTACGCCCCCCCCCTCAGGCGAACCAGAGTCAGAGGTGCTCACCTCCCATGGATCTCAATGGAAATCCTAACCCTCCTCAGAACCAGGGACAAAGCCTGGAAATCTTTCAAGGCCTCCAGATCACCAGCTGACCTACAGCAATACCGTATGTTACGCAATGTCAGTACTAGTAAAATTCACCAAGCAAAAGCCAGCTACTTCAAAGTCACATTCAACTCAACCTCCCACCACCAAGCCAAATTCTGGAAAGTGGTAAAATCACTTCTCAGCCCTCCATCGCAGCCCCCCACTCCTACCCTGGTGATAGGAGGTCTCAACATCACTGAACCCCCTGCAGTGGCCACACTGTTCAACTCCCACTTCACAAATAACAATGTCACTCCCCAGTCCTCACTTCACCCTGCAGAGTACACCACCCCCACCACCACAGTCAGAACCACAATATCAACTCACCCCTTCTCCTTCATACAGGTCACTCCTGATGAGGTCTATAAGACACTGATTGCCCTTAATCCTGGGAAGGGCAAATGTTCAACTGGGCTGGATTCCAAGATGCTCTTCTCTCGGCCCCCACCATAGCCAAACCCCTGGCGTCCCTTTTTAATCTGTCCTTCTCCCTTGCTGAGGTACCCTCTGAACGGAAACATGCCACTGTAATCCCCCTTCCTAAGGGCGGGGATGCCTCAAACCCAAGCAACTACCAACCCATCTCCCTTCTACCTATTCTGGCAAAACTGCAAGAACATCTAGTACTCTCTCTTCTATCACCCTTTCTGGATTCCTCCTCCTTTTTCACCCCCTACCAGTCTGGCTTTAGGAAATCCCACTCCACCACTACCTCCCTTCTCAGGCTCACTGATTCCATCCTCACTGGGATGAATGCTGGCCACATCACAGCTGCCATTTTCATCGACCTGGCCACGGCATTTGACACTGTCTCACACCCTCTTCTCCTGTCCAAACTTGCCAACGCTGGTCTATCCAGCTGCGCCATTAGCTGTTTCCACTCGTACCTTGCAAGCAGGTCCCAATCCGTCAGAATCAGTCCCTCCATCTCAGCCCCTCTCCCAGTCACCACAGGGGTACCGCAAGGCTCTGTCCTTGGCCCACTCCTGTTCTCCATCTTTCTTTTTTTTGCATGATATGTTTATACCACCTACCCCATGCTACACTGGCCTCCACCCCTTCAGGCTCCACAAGCTCCCACCCGACCCCACTGACCTTTATCCAGCCCTCTTCAGGTCCTCATATCGCAGCCGATCCCTGGGATATCCCGGCGTATCCCTATTACCGAGCGGGTCCCCCTCCTCCGAGGGGGAAGGGCACCAGGGCAGAAAGGAAGACCCTGGCACACACTACATTAGGGCCCGGGGATGCTGCTGAGGAGCAGGAGGCCCTGGATAGGCACTGGAGGTACTTGGGAATGGGGGGCTGTCATCTGGGTGGCCAGCGGAGCAGTTTTCCGGTTTTCTGTGGGGGCAGCATGGTGAGTCAGGCATCGCCCGGCATCCGCTCCTCCCAGGTAACTCAGGCCGTATGGCCTGCAGTACTCCCAGCCTCCGCTAGGAGCCAGCAGGCACCGGACCTATCCCCTGCCCTCCCCCCAGAGAAGGAGAGCTGTCGCGGGACGCTCAATCCTTCTTTCCCCCGGCCGGCCCTCCAGTGACCTGGGCCCGTTCCCAAACCCAGGTCGCTGGCGTCGCAAGCGGGAATCCAACTGCTGCGCTGGCGGGGTGGCCTTTCTCCATCTTTCTGAATGACCTGCCTTCTGCTTGCCCACACACCTCAATCCACATGTATGCGGACAACACTGTGCTGTATTCATCTGGCCCCTCGGCCTCAGAGATTAAAACTAGATTGCAGCTGGACTTTAAAGCGGTCCAGCGCTGGCTTTACTCCAATCAACTCCTTCTCAATGCCAAAACAGTCTCAGTAACCTTGGCGCAAGGCAGAGACTTTCAAGGCTTCCCTCCCTGATCACATTCCACACCCTGGATGGAACACCCCTGGAGGCCAGTACCTCCTTCAGATACCTCGGGCTGGACCAGCACCTCAACTTCTCTGTTGATTCTATAATCAAAAAGCTGTACCCCAGGCTCGGGGCACTTTACCGCAGCTGGGACTTCATCCCAGTCTCTGCCTGCAGAGCCACTGTGCAGAAAATGATTATCCCCGTCTTCGACTACGGGGACGTAGTCTACAGTGCTGGTCCTAATTCCAGCCTAGCCAGACTGGACCCTCTTTTCCATTCTTTCTGTTGCTTTGTCCTGAATTGTCCATACTCCACACACCACCATAACCTTTAGCAATCAACCAACCTCCCCTCTCTAGACAACTCTAAACTGTCCCACTGTGCTAAGCTCACAGCCAAATATTGGTCCCAGCTGCTCCCCTCCTACCTTGCCACTGCCCTTGTCAACCCCAGCACCGCAGCGTACTCCCTCAGAAACTCTGACTGTCGGTCCCTAGCTGTCCCACATAGGTCAACTGCTGCAGGCCAAGTGGCTGTCAGCTGCCGCCTACCACTGTTGTGGAATTCCCTCCCAGCAAACATTCGCCACTTCTCTTTCCCCCCACTCCTTAACTCCATGCTCAAATCACATTTCTCATCTACCTGCTCATGTGCCTAGACAGCTTACGGGCCACAAAATGGCAGGGCTATGCATCCAAGCTGTGTACACATTTCAGTATGTTCTACCTGTCTGTCTATATTATATGGTAGTGGTACTGATTCTAGTTTATGCCTGTACTCTTTTATTATCTCAAATCCTTTTGTATTTAAACCTGGACCTATTGTGCTATCAGGTATTCCCATTACGTAACCACAATTGTATTTATGTCTGTCTCTCAACTATGTATCTGTACCCCTTTCCCACAGGACGCATCTGGAAACAAGCAGTAGACTGCTCAGCATGCCTTCCTGGCTAAACATTTAAATAAATAAATAAATTATGACCTCATTACACTGTGAGGAGGAGCCCTGTGCTCCTTGGAATGTGTGGTGGCTCTGTCTAGTACAGACCATTGCAGAGATATTGCAGAATTTAACTATCTTATTTAGTTTATATCCATGGGACAAAAGCCACCCAGAATAACCCAACAATCTACTCTTAATTTATGTGGAAAGTTTTAACCAGGAGAGAGCACATGGAGCTGCAGGGTGCTGTTTTCTAGCTCTGTCCTGGTAGACAGAGCACAATGAAGAGGAACAATTCACGGTGTACCACAGTACCTGTTGTAGGGTACAGTAAAAAAATTGTAATACAGAATTCTTACAAAATGATAGGCAGAAAACCAGATGCAGTTCATTGTCATGCAAAAAAATGACATACAGTCGAATAGCTAATAACACAGTGAAATAAATGCCTGGCAGAGACAAGGATATTCTAAGCAGATGTCGGATAAGCATGGGTACAAAATCAAATAAACTCACCAGATCGTTTTTTTTTTTAAACTTTCTGTTTATTGACATTTCAGTAAACATACAGTTTATGTGCCAGATGCACCACTCATATATGCATTGATATTCAGATGAGGACACGACCCCTCTTACTACAAGCCATTAAAATATCAGAGTGCATCAATTAGATACATCATAGGGGGTAAATACGTCTTTAAACTAGTTAAACCATCATTATCAACATATGCTGTATGTATTGAGCCCCTGAGCTGCATATGATTACTAACCCAACACTTAGTACAGTTGTAAATGGTAGTAGCCACGTAAGGCGACACCAAAACAGCGAAATACACTCCTGTCGACAAAATCGACACTTTGCCGATAGGTCGTTGTGTTTGTGTGCCTGAGACAGGGACACATTGTTTCCTGGTCCTGCACTCGCGCCCTGAATCAACTCCGACTGGAGTTGAGGAACCCTGAAGGAGACACACAGGAATCATGTAAACCGCAACTTGCAGTCGACATGATTCCTGTTGGCGAGATGCTGGTCGGCAAAAAGGGTTGTCGAACCAGCATCGTAGAGCCATTGTAAACACCATTCTCTTTATCCTACCAGAGGAAATGAGAAAAGGAAACACATGCCTGACCCATATTAATGGACCCTTAAGGTACCCCCACATTTGAATTCAGGCTCTACAAAAAGCAATACAATTACAATTCCTGGCCCCTGAACTGCGTGCATAATAAAATATACCTTAATTTTAAACATTTAGCTCAAGCTTGAAATCTTAAGAAGAAAACTAACATTTATGTGGTCAACTACTATAGCTCCCCTCTTGCCCCACTTAAAGTCATTAGGTCTGGTATAGTATCAACTTTGAGCGATAAAGCAAACAATTAAATGGGTTTTAGATGATTAATTTTATCCAGAATGGACTTTAGGATTTAAGTTGAAGGCCTTAAAAGAAGGGACTAAAAAGACATGATGTGCTGAATGTTTTATTTGAGCTGCTTTCTTGTGTACTTCTTTTTTTTTTTTTTTTAATCTCTTTTTATCCTCCTCACGCACCGGAGCCCCGCTCTGTCGGGAGATGCCTAAGCACCAGCCCCACTTCACTGCCTTACCTGATTCCTCGGTGGACCTCCATGGAGCCATGGCTATACCCCCTAGGCGGGTACAAGGTGGGGCTCGTACACGCCAAGACAATTCTTGTTTCATCAGGTCCCCTCCAGTGATTCGGCAGGCAGGAGCAATTAGGGTCTGTGCTGGCGCTCCTTTCCCTCGGCACTCTGATGTTGTTTTCCCCTGTTCTGAGGGAGTGGCATGCACCCGACGTCAAGACGTTTCCATAGACGTTTACCACTCCCCAACCCTCTCTTTGGGTGTTCTGCACTTGCTGTGCCTCCAGCTTCTTCCAGAGGCCAGTCAAGCACAGAGCTGGTGCCCCCTCCCTCCCAGGGAAGGAGCCATCCCTGAATACTCGATCCTCTCCCTCCCTACCCGACCCCGACTCCCGAGCTCGTTCCCAAACCCAGGTTGCCAGCGTGGCGCGAGGTGTGGCATCCAGCGGCTCAATCCTTAGCGCCAGCGGGCTGGCTTTCCTGTGTCAATCAACCATTCAAGCAATCAAAATCTTTATTTTGCCAGGTGGAACATCATTGAGACAAGCTCATTTACAAGATGGACCTGGGGAAAAACAGTTGCCAGCAGGGTTAAGATATCACAGGTTGAGTGAACGTACATAACAATTACATAGTAATAATAACATATAACCATTGCATGTGACAAGATACTTGCAACGGAACATAGCAATAGGTTCCACAGGAAGTAGTGCCATTTAAATACAATTGCATGGATACAGATATATGGATGTAAGGTAATGAGCTAAAATTTATACAGTAAACATCATTGGAGGAGTCATAGTGAGCAGGAGTGGCAGTTCCTCTAGTGTCAAAGTGCAAAGAAGATGAGATGTAAGAGTCCTTTGATAAGTACTGTAGGCATGGCCTGGCAAGTGGGGTGGGAAGTGGAGGGGGTATAGGGAGTGTGGAGGGAAGGTCAGCCGAGATAGAAGAAGGTTGGACATAATGGCCTAGGGAGGAAGAACTGTTCGAAGGGAGAACACGACATATGCCACAGGCAATGGTTGGGGTTTTAAGTCCAATATTTGAAGCAAAGACAGATTGTGATGGTGGGACCTTGATTTGGACAATGGCAGAAGGGAGGACTCAAGTGATGCCTCAGGCAATGGTTGAGGTTTAAGTCCAGAATTTAAAGCAGTAACACATCGTGATGTTAAGACCTTGACTTGAAACAATGACAGACCTCAGAGAAGGTCCTCAGGAACAAGGATTTAAAGAGGGAGAACGTGACAGGGGTAGCGAGCCTTAAGGTTTTCTGGATCTTATTCCAGAGCATAGGAAGAATGAAGTTTATTGAGGCTCTACCAAAGTGCGTTTTAACTTTAGGGATAGCCAGAGATAAGATGGTAAGACTTCTGAGAGAATAGGCATTATTGATGCAGGGAGTTAGATAGCTTGTGAGTTACTGAGGTAATTTATGAGTGATTGCCTTCTATGTCCATACATAGATACATAGACAGTGTCGGCAGATAAGGGCCTATGGCCCACCCAGTCTGCCCATTTAAGTTTGTAAGTTCAGTTTATGTTTTCCAGGAAGTCTGTTGCCCCTTACCCCTGACCTCCAGAATTCCTTTACGCCTATCCCATGCATTCTTAAATCCCGTGATTGTTTCAGCCCCCACCACTTCCTCTGGCAGGGTGTTCCACTTGTCCACCACCCGTTCTGTGAAGAAATTCTTCCTCACGTTTCCTCTGAATCGTCCTTCTTTCAACTTCATCCCATGCCCTCTAGTCCTGGAACATCTTTTTCGCTTAAAAATAGTGCATTCCTGCACTCTGTTCCTCCCTGTAAGATACTTGTATGTCTCTATCATATCCCTCTCTCCTCCTCCTCCAGGGAGTACATGTTCAGTGCCTTCAACCTGTCCTCATAGGACTTGTGATGCAATCCATGCACCATCTTTGTTGCCCTCCTCTGAACCTTCTCTACCCTGTCTATGTCCTTACGTAGGTAAGGTCTCCAGAACTGCACAGTGTACCCAGGTGCGCCTCAGTAGTGTCTTGTATAGTGGAATTATGACCTCCCTTTTCCTGCTGGTGATGCCCCTGCCTATGCATCCCAGCATCCTATTTGCTTTACCTGCTGCCTTGTCACACTGTTTCCCTGCCTTGAGGTCATCAGAGATGATAACTCCAAGATCCCTTTCCTGCTTGGTGCATGCTATATCCTCACCCCCCAACTGATATATTATGCCAGGGTTTTTGTGCCCCATATGCATTATCTTGCACTTCCTTGCATTGAATTTCAACTGCCAAACCCCTGACCATTCTTCAAGTTTCTGCAGGTCCCTTCTCATTCTGTCTACACCCTCTGGTGTGTCTACTCTGTTACAGAGCTTTGTGTCATCAGCGAACAGTGAAATTCTGCCTTCTAGGTCCTCGACAATGTCACTGATGAAGATATTGAATAGTACGGTCCAGCACTGATCCCTGTGAATGCCCACATGGTCACTCTTCCCTCTGTGGAGTGACGAGCCATTTACCACCACCCTCTGTGTCCTGCTGCCCAGCCAGTTACCTACCTACCCACGCACTACTGTCCTGCCCACACCCATATTCCCCAGTTTGTGCAATAGTCTTCTATGTGGCACAGTGTCAAAGGCCTTGTTGAAGTCCAGATAGGCCATGTCCACTGCCCTCCCCTGATCCACCTCCCTTGTCACCCAGTCAAAAAATTCAATGAGGTTGGTCTGACATGACCTTCCCCTGGTGAAACCATGCTGCCTTGGGTCCTGTAGTCCATTGACAACCAGATGTTCCACCAATCAATATAGTAGCATAGCATATAATAGCACCATAGAATAGCATTCTTTTGCCTGGTACGTGTCATAAGAGGCATCCGAAATTAACCTAAGGGCTCTGTGGTGTAGGGTATCAAGCTTGGAGAGAGCTGTACTAGTACTATGGCCATATAGGAAGTCTGCATAGTCTAGGAGTGGCAAGACGGTAGCTTGGACTAGGAGTTTTCTAGCCTCCTGGGTTAGTGAGTGCTTGATCCTGAAGAAAATACCGAGCCTTTGACACAGTTTCTTAGTGAGTTCATCAGTGTGATCAATGAAGGACAATTTGTAGTCAGTCCAGACCCCCGGGTATTTGAATTTTTCCATATACTCCAGGGCTTCTCCCAAAAGGCTTCTTATTTATGTGAGGAACCTTATCTGGTTTTTTTTTTTTTTGAGATGAGGGGCCAGTGGAGAGAAAATCATGGCCTTAGTTTTTATTTTTTTTTTTATTTTATTTAAACAGCAGTTTGGAAAACCTTTGAGCCATAGGCTCATTTACAAAGGTACCTTGTCACAGTAAGACAAACCAAAATACACAGTATAGCAGTACAACACATAAGTATAACAGTAAATTAAGACATAGATACAAACAAGCTGGTACAGGTAGGATGGATGCAAACAATACCAGAGTTATGTTGTCCTTAGCAGCTTAGTAATAAGCTTTGTCATAAGTATTAGTCTGACTTTGACTAGTGGCAGTTACAGCATCGGGTGTTAATAAGGTGGTTACGTAAGGAAGTTTTGAAACACGATATAGTTGGAGCTTGGAGATGGAGGGGGCAGTGTGTTGAACCAGGAGGGGCCATAAAGCTGAAGGCTCTTTGGCGTGAGAGGTCTAGCTCTAGGGATAACAAGAGAGGTTTTCCCAGAGGTCCAGTATGAACTAGTGGGACAGAGCGGGTATGGTGGTGGTCAATCCTGGTGGGGATAGCCCAAGGAGGGTCTTTTTTGTAAGGGTACAGGTCAGATATTTGAGGCACTCGTCGAGATCAAGTACTAGCGCTTTAGCATACAGTAGACAGGTGTGTGTCATCCTAGGTGCTCCAGTAATTAACCTGCAGGCCTTATTCAGAGTAGTGCAAATTTTATGAAATGCGGTCTGATCAGCAGCACCATACACCGACCGGCAGTCCATAGTCCACTAGGGACAGGATAGAGGGAGGTGACTACGAAGTCAAGAGCCTCGGGGAGGCAGTGTTTATATACCATGTAAGATGCCCAAACGGATATTAGTGGCAGTGGCTAGGGCAGCGATGTGTCCATGGAAGGAGAGGGAGGGATCAAAATGGATCCCTAGGTATTTATAGGAGCAAACTTGTTTGAGTGGGAAAGAGGACCCAGAGTGAATGAGGAGTTTGAAGTTGCAGGACTTGTTTTGGGGATGAGTGAAGAACATGGTTTTTGTTTTTTTAAGATTTATCACCAATCTGTGTTCCTTGAACCAGCCCTCGGCTTCAGTGAAGGACTTCTGCCGAGTCCTGGAGGGCAATAGGGTTATGACTTGAGGCAAAGATGACTGCATCATCAGTACAATAGAATGTTCCCGAGCAAGAGTGTGGAAGGGTGTTAAGGTAAAGGGAGAATAGTAAGGGGCCCAGAATGGAGCCCTGGGGAACCCCGGAAAAGATGGGACAGATGTCTGAGTAGGTCCCATTAATTTTTACACACTGTGAGCGGTCAGACAGATAACTGGTGCACCAGGAGATAGGCCCAGCAGCAAAACCAGAGAGACTAAGGGCATCAAGAAGGAGGGGGTTGGAGACAGTGTCGAAAGCTTTCGAGAGGTCAATGAAGACAGCACCAGCCGGAGAACCAGTGTTGGCATTGAGCAGGAGTTTCAAGTTGAGTAGATTTTTTTTGGAGGATGTTGAAATCCTCTGTACTTGAACGAAATCCTCTGTACTGTACAAAAGCCTGTGTACTTCTGTATAGTAACAGACCACTAGAAATATATGATTTTATTGGAAGGCTTGCAGCAGATAGCAAGGAGGCCTTTCTTGGGTCATGTAGTTATGTGATGGAATGTATAATTTGGGGACACATTTTATTGGGAAGCCCTGGCCCCAGTCTGCATGGTTTGGTAGGGCTATATCAGAGGTGGCCATACGAAAGTTCTGTGATGAGAGGCCAACTTGTGAAGAAGATTATCCTACCCTTACCTTTTTAAGTTTTTCTTATGGCTTTGATTTATGTTTGAAATTGTCCAGGTTCCCAGGAGGCCCCGGGCAGGCTTGTCTCAGGATTCATCTCAGTTATTGGGAGTTCTCTCTAGGAGATCAAGGGAGGATATTGCACACCTCCCCTACCTTGGAAGTCCAAAGTATATACCTTAAGTGGAACAGCAGAGTGGAGATTATGCAGTATGCAACACATTATATAGTACTGTTTTGTTGTTTTTTAATGTTAAAGTTATCATTGGTTATTAGGGTGTGGTTGCCCTTAAGTTTAAGAAAAGTTGATTTATTTTTTGGAGTTACAGGTACTGGGGTACAAATAAGAGACTTTCAGACACAAGCAAAAAGTAAATACTTTCATGAGGGACCTAATGAAAGCGGGACCTCTCTGCATTAGGGGTGGATATGCCCCTCTATGTAAAAATATGGAAACATTTTCAAATGGTTTTCACGAGACTGTGAGTTTTGGTATAGGAAAAAAGAAACGGGGAGAGAAATATGGAGAATGTTGGGAGGGGGAGTAACAACAGAGGGGACTTATATAACTGCATTAGAGTTCTGTTTTGTAGAAAGGCAGTAACTCCTGTAAAAATCTTATTGTTACATATTAATGGCATAAATAGCCAGGTTAAGAGGGCCAGGCTCCTCCAGTATATATATAGACAGGCAGTGGACCTGGTGTATCTTCAAGAGACACATTTGTCCCCGGGGGAACATCTGAAATTGTCAGTGAGAGGTAGATACTCAGTGGTGTCATCATCTAGCAAAACAGGGAAGAGGGCGGCAATTATGATCCCAGCCTCCATTCCTTATGTCATGGAATCAGAAATAATAGACCCCAGTGGATGTTATGTGATCACACAGGGGCGAGTGTGTGGGACACAGGTGACATTAGCAAATGTTTGTTTTCCTCTGGCCTCACCTCCAAGCTCATTTTAGACATATCTTTAACAAATTAGTGGAGACCCAAAGGGGGATTCTGATCCTTGGCGGTGACTTTAATGCAGCGGTATCTCCAACTTTGGATGCATCTCATCCTCAGAGGCATCGGGTGACGCCCTCTCAGAGATTGCTACAAACGCAACTTCCAGTTTATGGGCTGGTAGATGTGTGGTGCCATTTTTATCCAGCGGGGGAGCTTTACCTACTTTTCACCTCGATTTCAAACCCCCTCTCGTATTATTTTTTTGTGTACATTGAACATATGGACAGAATACAAGATCTGTCATTAGGTACTAGATTTATGTCAGACCGTACACCCCTACTGCTTAAATTGGATCTAGGCAAATTACATAAGCCCATATTGTGGCGATTAAATCTCTCCCTGCTTAAAGATGAGGAATTTTGCACTATGATAAAATGCAGAATTTCTCAAATTATACAAGATAATCTTTCACCAGATACCTCATCGGCACTAATTTGGGATACCCTTAAAGTAGTAATCTGGGGAGAAATTATTGCATACGTTTCCTGGAAATGCAAACAATGTGAGGCTAGATATACTCAACTCCAAACAAGATTAAAGGATTTATAAGAAAAGTCAAGGCAGAGTGGACTCTGCTGAGGAGATACTGCGCCTTAAGTCAGAACTTCGAGGTGTTTAGATGCAAGGGTGCAAGCAGCCTTCTTATATCTTAAGAAATTTCATTATTTTTATTTTTTTTTTTTATTAGTTGTTTAACCAGGACTAGCACACTAAGCTGAAAGCTTTTTTACAGGTGCGACCTGGGAGCACAGGGAAGTTAAGTGACTTGCTCAGGGTCACACAATATGCAAGTGGAAGCTGTGGGATTCAAACCCAGGTCTGGTATGCTGGATGTCACCAGATTTGCAGCTCAGAGCCTTAAACCACTGCGCTACACTGCCTAGGGTGGACCTAGGGGGAGCAGAGCACTAGCTAAACGAATTAGAGGTTTTCGACAGGCGGCTTGTCTTAGATCAAAAATCCTAGGACAGGTGGTATGGCACAAACTACTGCAGACATACTGCAAGTTTTTCAGCAGTTTTATAAAGATCTATATGCTAACCCAGTACCCCCTCAGGACACCTTGATGCACGACTTCTTATTCCCCTCTCTCTCTCTCTCTATACCTAAACTTTCCCAATCTCAACAAGAGCTTCTATTATGCCAGATTACAGAAGAGGAGATTAGGGCTGTACTAACAAAGGCAAATACATTGAAGTGCCCTGGCCCAGATGGGTTCCCAGTGGAATGGTACAAGACTTTCCTACCTCATCTATTACCCCTTATGAGGGGGGCTTTTCTGGAGGTACAGGAAGGGGAGCCCCCCCCCCCCGGCATTTTGGGATTATGCAGTGATATCAGCCATTTTAAAACCTGAGAAGGATCCCCAGCTCCTGGAGTCTTATAGACCCATCTCCATTTTAAATTGAGAGTATAAATTATACAAAGCTGTCTGGGCTCGTCGACTAGAGCATATTCTGCCACACGTATACATGTGGATCAGGCAGGCTTCCTTAAGCCGCGTCAGACCTCCGATGATAGTCTGAGGACTGTACACCTTATGGATCCTATCTCTAGATACTCTTTTCCCACCTCTCTTGTTAGTCTGGATGCCTTTAAGGCATTTGATAGGGTGATCTGGCGCTTTCTGTGGAAGGTGTTGGCCTCCTTTGGCTTTCCTGGCGGTTTCATTACCTGACTAAGTAATATATATGCTGCCTCCAGGGCCTATATTAGGATAAATGGCAGTATTTCTACCCTATTGATACTGGAGAGGGGCACCCGGCAGGGCTGTCCCCTCTCCCCTCTCCTTTTTGCTGTTTATATTGAACCATTAGCAAGAGCCATCAGGAGTGCACGGGATGTGCAGGGAATTCAGGCGGGACAAGAAAGCTATAAAATAGCACTGTATGCTGATGATATTCTGCTCTCACTGCTGAAACCGGGAACATCACTCCCAGAAGTTTGGAGAATTTTAAGAGAATTTGCATTGGTTTCAAGGTATAAAGTAAACCCCTCCAAGACAGAAGTACTAACATCGAATATTTCCCCTACTCTGGCTTTGGGGGCACTTCTCCCTTTTAGATGGAGCGGTACTAAAATTAAATACCTGGGAATTCACCTACCTTAGTCTCTTCAAAATCTATACCTGGTCAATCATGAACCACTTATGCAAACATTAGAGGCAGATCTTCATCGATGGGCACAGCTACGTCCCCCTCTCTATACTAGAATAGAACTTATAAGGATGACTATCCTACCTAGATTGTTATATATGTTTCAGACAATCCCGGTCCTTCCCCCCACCCTCCTATTTCTTGTCTTGGAACAAGTCCCTAGCTAGATTTGTCTGGGGGGGGGGGAAGAGAAACCCCATATTAGATGGTCTCTCCTTCAGCTCCTAAAGGAGATGGGAGGGGGGCTGAACCTTCCTAATTTGTTACATTACGCGTATGCGGTAGTACTAAGCCAATTCTGAATTGGCTTAATCCCTTCTATAAGGCCCCTTGGAAGAGTATAGAGCCTTCACTTAATGACCTACATGATGTCTCTGGAGTGTTTTTTGCACCTTTGGCATCCTTTCTGGGTTTAAAGGATTACTGTATGAGAGCTCAGCATACCTTACAAACATGGTACAAACTAAGAGCTGCTCCGGGCATTGTTACCTGTGTTATATTTTCTTAAGATTACTTAAGTCTGAAGTGGATTTCTACCAGCTCGGATAGATCTTACTTTCTAGGGGTGGCACCAAAGTGGCCTATCCATTATATTTCAGTTTCTTGATGTTGGGGGGTTAGTCCTTTTCTCACAATTACAGGAAGCTAATAACCTAACTAATAGGAAATATTTTAGATATTTACAAGTGCAAACTTTTCTGTTCCACAAAGGTCCAGAGAGGAGCCATCTCCCAAACCCACTTCCCCTTTTACTAAATATGTTTATCTCTACCTTGCAAGGTAATCCTTGCCAACATATGATTGGACTGTTATATAGAGGGCTTAGAGAATATTTAATGGACTCTTGGAGGCCTGGAATAGGGAACTGCCAGTCCCGATTTCAGAAGAAATGTGGTTTAAGTATGCCTGCCCTTCACTTGGGGTCTCTTTGGCCCCATTTTGGTGAGAATTCGCTTGGAAGATGTGCAGTTGCTATTTTAATATGCCAGCTAAGTTGGCAGAATTTTTCCCGAGCCCAGTGGGAAACTGCTGGAGACAGTGTGGAGAATCAATGGCTAATCATGTACATGTTTTCTGGTCTTGTCCAGTTTTAAGAATATTTTTGCAGGAGATAACTTATTCACTGGTGGAGTTGGTGGGAGAGGAAGCAGTCCTCAGTCCAGAACTAGTTTTGCTCTCTGTTCCCCCAGCAGGCCTTCATATACAAAAAGGTTCCCTTTTATTTACTTATCTATTGGGAGCTAGGGAGGCAATTACTCGTCTGTGGAAGCAGAATAGATCCCCTACAATTTACGACTCGTTTAAAATAATGGAGGAGGTGTGTATATATTATAGAACGTTTAATAACCAGATGTAATAATAGATGTAACCCCCCTACAAAAGGGGGTTCCTAAATTGTCTTCCTGGGCTTGCCTAAATGCCCACTACAAGGCTGGTGTTCAGTGTTCCACCCGTTTTAAAAGTGCCTGCATGCGAGTGCTTTGTTAGCCTCAGTGCCTGTCTCTTTAAGAGGCATAATTTTCGTAGTTTATAATTAATCTGGGTGGGGGGGGCTAGTGGTTTCAGGCTCGAGTCCCACCTGGGCTGCAGTACAGCTGCTTCATTCTGCCGTTGCTAATTGTGCAGAGGGAGCCCTACTAGAATCTATGATTATTTATTGCTTATCTGCTTTAATAATAATAATAATGATAATACTATCGTAGTTTGTCTAACCGGCCTTCCTTTGCAGCATGGACTTTCTGTTTTGTACCACCATCTTGGTTCTGGACTGCCAGTTTGGACCAATCAGTACCTTTGGGGACCCTAAAATGGAGACTATCCCCAGGGGCCTTGTGGGAGTGAATTTCTTTAGGAATTGTAGTTTTTACTGTTTGGCGCCTAAATGGACCTGGAGGGGGAGTACTTGCTGTGACAGACAGATGGATCCACCAACCAAACCTTTTGGATCACTGAGAAGTCCCAGAGTTGCCTGCAGCAGTGAGTCAGTGTGTAGTTGGAGTTGAGAGAGTGAACAGCTTGAGTAATTCGAGCAGCTGCTCCTGCGTAATAGCGCGGGGGTAATGGTGGACAGGATGTGTCTGGCCTGCCTGCTACCATCTTCTCGAGTGAAGACATCTGCATTAAGATCTTGGACTTTATCCGAATTTGCTGTGATTGTGACCAGAATCCTGAATTGTGACAAAGTGAAATTTGCCTGGTGTGGACCGAAAATTTGCCTCAGTGCGATCAGCCTGTCAGGACTTGAGACAGAGAAAACCACAGAGCATACGGTTTGCGCAGAGACACTGTTGATTGCAACCAGACTGTAATCAGAACTGTGGTATTTGCCTATCCTTTACTGTAGTTGTGCTGAATGTGCAGTGTGGGTCGCGATTTGGTTCCCCACATTGCTTGAATGTGTCACGCTAGCTGGAAGCTGTATCCAGCACTTTACCGGACTGAATCTGAACTGTTCACCTGGTCTGGGCCTCACCATCTTGACCATTTGCACTGCAGAGAATCATTCAATGAAAGACTCGCCTGGGGATTTGGCTTCCTGCTCAACACCATCGAACAGGATCGACCACCACGGTGCATCGTGTGGTCCCCACTTCTCCTGGCACAGCAGTCAGTCATCCTGAGGTCTTCATCATCCATTCTGCATCCTGGTCTGAGTAGTGTGAGTAAACATCAGGTTAGCTCCCAGCAACAAAGCTCAAATCAAAGTGTGTCACCTGATTTAATTGTTTTGATTGATCATTACGAACTGAGCCCTCCGGCTCTAGAATACAGATTGTGGGTTAAAGTGCATGTTGTGTTTTTCCTTCCTAAGGGTCCCAACAACAGCTGCAACACTGGCCTACCCCTGACAATGCTTCAGGTTAGCCTGCAGACCAACTGGGTACCCAGAGTGTGTGTGACTGTGTTAGAGGGACTGTTAGAGGCATGCATGCTTAGCCTGATTAAATCAGATCCAGAATCAAACACCAGATTACTGCTCCTCCCTTGTTCATGTCACCCAATAAATCAGATCCAAATCTTTTTGCATTTACACTGGCTATTGTGTACCTTTGTGGTGGGGATACTGTGTTGCTTTTGCCTTTCTCCATTGTAGGTCTTGTTTTGCAGGGGGTCTCCAGGGCCAGAGCAGCTGATCCGAGCCCTGGTGGTAAGTGTGGGTATAACATTGCATTCTGGTGTTCATTGTGACCGTCTAATTGCTGACCAGTATAGGCTACTAGAAGGGTTAGAATGGGGTATCAGTGCCCCGGAGGGCTGTACCCAGAGCAACTATGCTACCCTTAAACCAACCCTCGGGGTGGAGGCACCCGTTCACAGAACTCAGGCCCCTCAACCTGCGCTTATTCACGCAGGCAGGGGTAGTATCCCTTGGGATAGCACCAACTAGGGGTTACATCTTGGAGTGCCCACTGGGATTAGCGCCCCCTTAGTGGCCGATATCAAAAATTACAGCTAGGCGTTTAATGGCTACCGTGGTAGAAATGGCTGTACACTAGTTGGTGGGATGGTGTATGGGGCAGGAGATTGACCCCCACAGTGCCTTGCTAATACTGGATATACCCTTGGGCACTAGTAAGGACACTGTTGAAGAGGCACTTTCCAAAGCTGAGTGTTTAAAAAAAGCTGTAGTGGTGGGTCGACAGGCTGATTTAAATGCCCAAACTTTCATGGCCTTGGTGGAGTGTAGCGACCCCATGGATGGCTCTAAAGTGCCACAAACTGTTGCCCCCCAAAGGAGTCTCAGCCACCTGAAGGGTGATGACTAAAAACAGTAAAGATCCCTCAGAGGATGAGCCCCCGCCATTGTTTGGGACTTTAGAGGAGAAGCTTGCTAAGTTGTTATTGGATGAGGGTAAAACCGTAGAGGACTTTAAAAAGTTGTGCTGCTTGGAGGGGCCCCTTCCCCAGTGCCCACGCCTGCTCCGGTACCTGCCCCTACACCAGCTCCTATTCCCACATCTGTGCCGGCACCCACATCTGTGCCTGCAGTTAGCCACGACTCGTACCACAAGCTGAGGATGTTTTCAGGTACCATCCCCACCCCACCCCGGGGGAGGATGGCTGGGAGACCTGGATAGACTGTGTTGCCCCCTTGGTACCCGAGTGGCAGTGTGCAGAGGCTGAGAAGCAAAAAAGGATCATGGAAATCTTTACGGGTCCTGCCTTGGAAGCAATTATTTTCCTGAGATCCACAAATCCTGATGCATCTGCTCAAAAGTACCTGTCTGCACTTGAAGGCATTTTTGGTAGCGTTGAGTCAGGAAAGACTTTGATGTGGCAATGCAAAGGCACCAAACAATGGAAAGGGGAATGTTTGTCTGCATATGTTACTCGCCTGGAGAGGGCCCTACAGAGAGCTTACCGGAAGGGCTGGGTAGCAGCCAGTGACTTGAACCATGTGAGATTGGATCACATACTGCAACACACCAAGCACTGTAAGTTACAAATTATCCAGTTGAGGCTCTAGAATAGGAGGGGGTAACCCACCTGATTACTGCGACCTGATAAAAGAATTCAGGGAGGCTGAAGGCGAAGAAGGAGATTGGAATTCTGGTGTGGGCGCAGCCCAAGTGATCATGACACAGGAAGGTTTTTCTGAATTGGAGACCACTAAGGGTGCCCCGCCGTTGGCCAAGCTGTTGAGAGACGAGCTACTGAGAGATGTCAGGAAAGTAAAAATGGGTGCCATCACGGAGGGTTCCCCGCAGACAAAGACCCTGGTCCATCTTAAGACGTGTCTGCCATGGGGGTTGGGGTGCACTCTCAGGCATCCTCTGCTGAGATCAAGGAATTGACTCCCACCATAAAGGAACTTTTGAGACATGTTGCACTACCCTCAACGCTGCAAGCAGAAGTCGGAACATGATCTGTTGTTAATGCTCCAGCTCCTTGTGAAATGTTTTCGCCAAGGATGACCCAAGAGCCTATCATTTGTCACAACTGCAGAAAGGATGGCCTTATGAAGAGGGAATGCCAGTCTCAGAAGGACTTAGAGAAAGTGGTAAACAGGCTTCAAGGGGAGCTCCGGAAAGTAAATCATTGGCCAAGGGGTTGATGAAATGGCCACAGTGAAGGCTCAGGAAATCCTAACTCAAACTTCTTTGTGGCTAAATCGTCGGTCCAGGCCCCTGCTACTGTCCCTCCAGACTGGTCCGAAGTAGTGGGCCCTTCAATGGAAACTGCTGTGACTGTGAATGGTGTTTCTGCTCAGGCTGTACTAGACAGTGGATCACAAGTAACCATTGTGTTTCAAGACTGGTACAACAAACACTTAGCTGATGTGCTCCTACAACCTTTGGAAGGCTTGTTTGTGTGGGGACTGAGTGAGAAGTGTTGCCCCTACCTGGGGTATGTCCGAATCTGGCTGTCTTTCCCCACAGCTGTAGCAGGAAAAGATGAGCAGGTGGAGACCTTGGCCTCGGTGTGTCCACCTACGGGATTGTATGATGGTGTTCCCCTACTCATTGGTACCAACACTCGCATGTTCAGGAGGTTGGCCCAGCTGTGTCAAGAGAAGCAGAAGCAGGGACGGCAAACCAGATGGGCAATGTGAATTCCAGCCTTGGTGAAACAAGCTTATGAACTTCAAAGACAGAACACAGAGATGAAGACGGATGAGCCCATGGGGATAGTGTGGAAGAAAGATCCCGACTCCTTGGTATTACCACCAAATGCTCAGTATACCATTCATGGTGAAGTGCCCCTCAAGAAAGATGTAAGCAACAAAATCCTCATGCTGCATGCCCCAGAAGAGGGGAAGTTGCCGGAAGGATTATTGGTCAAGCCCAGTATTTTATGTGCTCGAGCCCATGCCTATACCCGACGGGTGGTAGTGCATATCCAGAACGTGTCTAATCGAGAGGTTTGGATCAACTGGGGATGTACCTTAGCCACGGTGCACTGTGCGTACACTGCAGTGCTCCCCAGCAAAAAGTACTCTGGTGAGCAAAAATAAGTGACCCCGGACCTGTTTGACTTTGGAGAGTCCCCACTGCCTTCTGAGTGGAAGACCAGGATTAGCCGGAAGCTATCCCAGAAGAACCAAGTGTTTTCGCTAACAGAATAGGATGTGGGATGTGTCACTGGAGCTGAGCACCATATTCAGCTTCATGATGATAGACCATTCCGAGAGAGGTCCCGTCGTCTTGCCCCAGCTGATACAGATGACGTCCAAAGGCATTTACAAGAGATGTTAGCGGCTGGGATTATCCAGGAGTCGAGGAGCCCCTACACCTCTCCAGTTGTAGTGGTACACAAGAAAAATGGATCAGTGAGAATGTGCATAGATTATCGGACTCTGAAGTGGAGAACTGTACCGGACCAGTGTACCATGCCCTGAATCCAGGATGCTCTTGATTGCCTAAATGGGAGTCAGTGGTTTTCAGTGCTTGATCTGAGGAGCAGGTATTATCAGATCCTGATGGCCCCAGAGAACCGTGAGAAGACAGCATTCATTTGTCCCCTGGGGCTCTACGAGTTTCTAAGGATGCCTCAAGGTATTTTGGGTGTGCCCGCCATCTTCCAGTGGCTGATGGAACGCACTGTAGGAGATATGAATATACTGGAGTGTCTGGTGTACCTGGACGATGTCATTGTATTTGGGTGTACTTTAGAAGAGCATGAGGCCCGGTTGTTCAAAGTTCTTGACTGTTTGGAGGATTTCAGTCTGAAACTGTCTATAGACAAGTGCCAGTTCTTTCAAACATCCATGAAGTACATTGGGCATATAGTGTCAGCAGATGGGATCCAAACAGACCCCAGCAAAGTGGAGTCATTGACCACTTGGCCCCAGCTGAACAATTTGAAAGAGTTACAGCGATTCTTGGGGTTCTGCGGCTATTACTGCCGATTCATTAAAGACTACTCAAAAGTTATCCACCCTCTACTTAATCTTACCCAAGGCTATCCTCCTACTAACCAAAAGTACAAGAAGAGTCTTGTCAAAGAGGAAGAGAGAGTGTATTTCAGAACCAGTGAGCCATTCGGGGCCCGGTGGACCTCTGAGTGTGAGTCTGCATTTTTCAAGATCATTCATTAACTCAGCTATGCACTGGTGCTCGCTTATGCTAACCCCACTAAACCCTATGTCCTACATACAGACGCCAGCTTGAAAGGGCTAGGGGCTGTGTCATATAAGGAACATGAGGAGGGCCTGCAACCCGTGGCTTTTGTATATAGAAACTTAACACCAGCTGAGTGCAACTACCCTGTCCATAAACTCGAATTTCTCGCCCTCAAGGGGGCTGTGGTGGACCAGTTCCATGAATATCACGATGGGCTAAGATTGTAGTGAAGACTGATAATAATCCATTGATTTACGTGCAGACTTCAGCAAAATTAGATGTCGCCGGGCACAGGTGGCTTTCTGCCATATGGCTATGCGGTAGAGTACCGACTTGGCTTGAACCATATAGATGCTGATGCCCTCTCGAGACGACCAAACCCCACTGACACCTAGGTGAGGTTGTCTGAACATTCCATCAAAGATTATGCCAGAAATTTGATAAGGATGACTGCCTGTTGGCTGACACTATTGAATGCTTGGTGGACTGCTTGGGGCCCCCCCCGACGACACCTGCATCCCTGCAGCTTACTGTCATTTTTCAGCATTAGTCCTCAGTTTGATAACGACAGTATCCAGTGGGCTCAGTCCCAAGACCCAATGATCCAGCCTGCGCTCAATGCTCTGTGTGCTGGAAAAGGCATACCCAAACTTCGTTCTTCTGAATTAAGAACTGCTTTATTGCTCAGGGAAGGCCCCAGACTTAAGCTGCGTGACCAACCATTATATAGAGAGACAGTGAATCATCAAGGCCAACTGGACAGGCAGCAGTTGGTGTTACCCACAGCTTTCAAACAACTGGTACTCAAATCTCTTCACAATCACATGAGGCATCTTGGTTATGCCCGGACACTTGACCTGGTGTGCTCTCAGTTCTGCTGGCTGAAAATGGGGTCTGATGTCGAGACACATATTCGAACCTGCAGTCGTTGCCTGCAAAGGAAAGCCTTGCCACGAAAAGCTGCTCCCCTTGTCAATATCTCCACCAGTGCCCTCATGAAGTTGGTTTGCATCGACTTTCTGTGCCTGGAGCCTGACCAGAAAAATTTTGGGAATGTGCTAGTTGTAAAGACCATTTTACACATTATGCTTAGGCCTATCCCTCAAAAGGTCAGAAGGCCTCCACTGTGGCCAAGGTGCTTGTAGAAAAATTATTTGTCCATTATGGTGCACCCCAGCGTATCCACTCTAATCAAGGAAGAGACTTTGAAAGCTGGTTGATCAAAGAAATGCTCTCTCTGTGGGGAGTGCAGAAGTCTAGAACCACTCCTTACCACCCTCAGGGGGATCCTCAGCAGGAACGTTTTAACAGGACCCTCCTGGACATGTTGGGCATACTTCAACCTAAAGATAAACCTAAGTGGAGCCAGCAGATTAGCACCTTTGTACACGCCTACAGTTGCACCAAAAGTAATGCTACCAGGTTTTCCCCCTATCGTCTCATGTTCGGTCAGGAAGCCCGGTTGTCTGTGGATGTCTGTTTCGGAGTATGCCCGGATGGGGTCCGTGCTGAAAACTATTTGCAATATGTACAAAAACTGAAAGCTCAGTTAAACCATGTGTACCAACTGGCCCAAACTATGGCTACAAAAAGAAACCTCACCAACAAAGAGAGACATGACAGGCAGGTGAAGGCTCAATAGTTGTTGCCAGTAGACCGCGTGGTGTTGCGCAATTTGGGGCTGTATGGAAAGCAAAAAATTGCAGATAGATGGCACCATCTCCCACACATAGTAATCAGTAAACTGGATGACCTACCTGTGTATAGAGTGCATCCTGAAAATGACTCTTGAGCTGTTAAAACTATGCACAGGAACCACCTGCTGCCTGTTGGTCAAGTGGTTATTGATGCTAAACCATCAGATGCTGCCCCCTCAGGGCCGGTGACTTGTGCTGCTGCTAAAAAGAGACAGAGTCAGCCTTCGCCAGTTGTTCAAGAATCAAGGCCTTCCCCCGGCAGGCCCAAAATGACAGTGACAGTCAGTCTGAATCTGGCAGCAGTGAGTGTGAAACTCCTTATTACCCTACTTATGAACTAAGTCAGTTGTTTCAAGGTAACCCTATGTTTAATTACGGGGATGAAACTGGACCTTCAGGACTGCCTAACTCTCTAGCTTCCTCCCTAGAACCAATGCCCCTTGGGAGCGAGGTGCAAAACATAACGTCTGAAGTAGCTGATTCACTGTGCTTAGTGGAACTGTTTGAACTGCCCGAGGAGGAGCATCTGATGAGCAGTGTGAAAGTAATAGTCAAAACCCTGTTGTGCTGGTTGACCCTAGGACATCCTCTTGTGATGAGTGTACCACTCCAGTGCCACAAAGTCCAAATGTTTCAGAGTTTTCCCTGGATGATAAATTTGGATCTTCTGCAGAGTTCAGTGATAAATTTAATGATGTGGAAACAGAATCAACAGAGCAAGGAGGTGACAATGTTCCATTATTAGAGTCTTCAACTAGTGTAGAGGTATCCCTTCCTACCAGAGAAGAGACTAATTCCAATGATGATACCCCAGAGTCTGTGTCTGTTCCCTCAAGAAAGTCTAGAAGAGCTGTTAAATCAGTAGTACGCCTAAGCTATGACTCCCCTGGGAGGCCTGTGGACTTCCCCTTAAACATTGTCCACAAAGGTGTCTATATCTCTGAAAGCTCACTGCCCAAACTGAGCCTGTCTGCCACTTCCAAGCTAATTGTTCATCCTTCAGAACATGGTGCCCTTGCCCCATCTAGCCCCAAGTTAGCTGATAGGGATGGGCCCCATCTATGTTATTTACAGAGCAGGAAAACAATTACCTAAATAGTACAGTAATATTATTGTGTGAAGCATAGTAAAATAGTAATGTGTATGAAAAATGCATAACTGTTGTCATTACAGGATATATATAGAGTGTATCATGAATAAGTATTGTAATGTTATAAGTGTACGTTACTGATGCATCGCTCTTTATTTTGGTCTTGTATAGTGATGAAACGTATGTCTTGTATAGCATAATGTTTATTCTATGAATATATTGTGAGTATAGACTTGACGCGGACGTCAAGTTCTTTCCAGGCAGGGAAGGGTGTAATCCCCCTACAAATGGGGGTTCCTAAATTGTCTTCCTGGGCCTGCCTAAATGCTCACTGCCAGGCTGGTGCTCTGTGTTCTGCCAGTTTTAAAAGTGCCTGCATGTGAGTGCTGTATTAGCCTCCGTGCCTGTCTCCTTAAGAGACATCATTTTCATAGTTTATAATTAATCTGGGTGGGGGACGAGTGGTTTCAGGTTCGAGTCCTATGTGGGCTACAGTACAGCCACTTCATTCTGCCATTGCTAATTGTGCAGAGGTAGCCCTACTAGAATCTGTGATTATTTATTGCTTATCTGCTTTAATAATAACAATATAGTAGTTAGTCTAACCTGCCTTCCTTTGCAGCATGGGCTTTCTGTTTTGTACCACCATCTTGGTTCTGGACTGCCAGTTTGGACCAATCAGTACCTTTGGGAACCCTAAAATGGAGACTGTCCCCAGGGGTCTTGTGGGAGTGAATTTCTGTAGGAATTGTAGTTTTTACTGTTTAGTGCCTAAATGGACATGGAGGGGGAGCCCTTGCTGTGACAGACGGATGGATCCACCAACCGAACCTTTTGGATCACTGGGAAGTCCTAGAGCTGCCTGCAGCAGTGAGCCGGTGTGTAGTTGGAGCTGAGAGAGTGAACAGCTCGTGTAATTTGAGCAACTGCTCCTGCGTAGTAGCGTGGGGGAATCAGTGGGCAGGCTGTGTCTGGCCTGCCTGCTACCATCTTCTCGAGTGAAGAAGTCTGCATTAATATCTCGGACTTTATCCGAATTTGCTGTGATTGTGACCGGAATCCTGAATTGTGACAAAGTGAAGTTTGCCTGGTGTGGACCAAAAATTTGCCTCAGCGCGATCGGCCTTTCAGGACTTGAGACAACCGCAGAACGTACGGTTTGCGCAGAGACACTGTTGATTGCAACCAGACTGTCATCCCAACTGTGGTATTTGCCTATCCTTTACTATAATTGTGCAGAATGTGCAGTGTGGGTCGTGATTTGGTTCCCCACATTGCTTGAATGTGTCACGCTAACTAGAAGCTGTATCCAGCACTTTACTGGACTGAATCTGAACTGTTCACCCGGTCTGGGCCTCACTATCTCAGCCTAGATTGCCATTCACGCTGCAGAGAATCATCCGACAAAAGACCTGCCTGGGGATTCAGCTCCCTGCTCAACACCATCAGACAGGATTGACCACCACAGTGCGTCGTGTGGGCCCTGCTTCTCCTGGCACAGCAGTCAATCATCTTGAGGTCTTCATTTCATCTATCCTGCATCCTGCTCTGGATAGTGTGAATAAACATCAGGGTAGTTCCCTGCAAACACAGCTCAAATCAAAGTGTGTCTCCTGATTTAATTGTTTTGATTAATCATTACGAACTGAGCCCTCTGGCTCCAGAATACAAATTGTGGGTTAAAATGCATGTTGTGTTTTTCCTTCCTAAGGGATCCAGCAACAGCTGCAACGCCGGCCTATCCCGGGCAACGCTTCAGGCTAGCCTGCAGACCAACTGGGTACCCAAAGTGTGTGTGACTGTGTTAGAGGGGACATAGACACATTACTGTTAGAAGATATATAAAACATGACAGCTAAATAGGAGGTTCTGATAATGGGAGACTTCAACATGCCGGATACAGATTGGTCAGTACCAGCAGGAACATCTGCCAGAACTAAACACATGGTGGATTCCCTGCAGGGGGAGGGCCTCAAACAACTGGTGCAACAACCCACAAGAGACAGGGCTATCCTAGGTCTAGTATTGACTGACAGGGAAGGGATCACAGATCTCCAGGTAGAAGGTCACCTGGGGGCCAGTGACCATCACATGGTATGGTTCAGTTTGGCCACTACATCTAAATGATCCCATTCCAAGGCAAAAATATGGGACTTCAGAGGAGCTGACTTTGATAAGATGGCCAACAGAGTTAAGCTAGCCCTGGCAGAAAGAAACGCAGGGGAGGGGGTACAGGCAAAGTGGGCAAGCATTAAGGATGCAGTACTTGAAGCAACATCCCATTGTGTTAGAACAGAAAGGAAGTGCAAAAGAAGAGGAAACCACTGGTTCTCAAATACAGTAGCAGAAAAGGTCAGAGCCAAAGGCTGACCTTCAGGAAATATAAGGAACACAGCGGGATGAAGATAGGGAGGCATACCAAGCTGCCCTAAGGGAAGCAGGGAAGGCAGCAAGGTAGGCAAAGTCCCAGACTGAGGAAACACTAGCACGAACAGTAAAAGAAGGTGACAAGACTTTCTATAGATACATTAGTGAAAGGAGAAAGTCCAGGGGGGGTATTGCTAAGCTCAAAGGAGAAAAGGGGGCATGTGAGGAGGAGGACCCTGTAAAGCATCTATCCTAATTAGATACTTTTGCTCAGTATTTACTGAGGAGAAGGTGAGGCAGGGCCCACAGATCAGCATCATGGACACAGGGGAGGGAGGTGAGCACTACTGCCTTCACAAAAGAAAGGGTCCTACAAGAGCTCGCTAAGCTCAGGGTGGACAAGGCAATGGGACCTGATGGCATACATCCCAGGGTACTTAAGGAGTTAAGGGTGGAACTAGCAGAGCCATTAGCAGAACTGTTTAGTAAGTCTCTGAGCACAGGAGAGGTCCCAGAAGACTGTAGAAGGGCTCATGTGATCCCGCTCCACAAGAGTGGTAGCAGGGAGGAGGCAGAGAACAACAGACCAGTCAGTCTTACCTCGGTAGTGGGCAAGATTATGGAGGCACTCCTTAAGGAAAGGATAGTGCAACACCTGGAATCCATAGGGTCACAGGATCCAAGACAGCATGGCTTTACAAAAGGAAAGTTCTGTCAAACTAATCTCATAGATTTCTTTGACTGGGTAACCAGAGTGGTGGACCAAGGGGGAGCAGTTGGTGTCGCCTACCTTGACTTCAGCAAAGCTTTCGACACTGTTCCACATAGAAGATTGATAAATAAGCTGGGTAGGCTCGGGGTCAGAAGTTGGTCAGCTGGGTGGCAAACTGGTCGACAGGCAGAAAACAGAGAGTGGTAGTAAATGGTATACAGTCAGAAGAGATGCAAGTCACAAGTGGGGTACCTCATGGATCAGTCCTGGGGCCAGTCCTCTTCAATATCTTCATTAGTGACATTGCAGAGGGACTAGAGGGTGAGGCTTGTCTGTTTGCAGATGACACCTAGATCTGCAACAGAGTAGATGATCCAGATGGGGTGGGCAGAATGAGAAGAGATCTGGATAAACTAGCAAAATCGTCAGAAGAGTGGCAACTGGGATTTAATGCAAAGAAGTGCAAGATCATGCACATAGGGAAGAGAAACCCTGAAGCCACCTATAGGCTGGGAGGGGAGTTGTTGGCAGTCACAAAGGAAGAAAGAGACTTGGGACTCATCATCACCGATGACCTGAAATTATCCAAGCAGATCTCTAAAGCAGTAGGTAAGGCTAGGGGGGATGTTAGGGTGTATTAGTAGGGGTATCACAAGTCGTAAGAGGGAAGGAGGTAATCATCCCTCTTTACAAGACACTGGTTAGGCCCCATCTGGAGTTCTGAGTGCAGTACCGGAGGCCACACCTTCACAAGGACATTAACCAAATTGAGGCAGTCCAGAGAAGGGCAACCAAAATGGTGCAGGGACTGTATCAGAAAACATATGAGGACAGATTAACTGAACTCAATATATATATCCTAGAGCAAAGGAGGGAGAGAGGTGATGTGATTGAAACATTCAAACACCTTAAGGGCATTAACAAGGTGAAAGAGTCTAATGTTTAAATATAAGAAAACTAGCAGGACAAGAGAACACAGCATGAGACTAGAGGAAGGCCGATTAAGGGGGAATGTGAGGAAATTCTTGTTCACAGAAAGGGTGGTGGATGCATGGAATGGCCTACCTCAGGAAGTGGTGGCTATGAATACAGTGCAGGGCTTCAAACAGGCATAGGATAGGCATAAGGGAGCAATACAGATTATTTTTTTTGCAGGGGGTCTCCAGGGCCAGTGCAACTGATCCAGCCCTGGTGGTAAGTGTGCCAAGTGTGGGTATAACATTGCATTCTGGTGTTCGTTGTGACTGTCTTAATTGCTGACCAGTATAGGCCACTAGAGGGGTTAGAGGGGGTATCAGTGTCCCGGAGGGCTGTACCCAGAGCAGCTACGCTACCCTTAAACCAACCCTCAGGGTGGAGGCACCTGTTCACTGAACTCAGGCCCCTCAACCTGCGCTTATTCATGCAGGCAGGGGTAGTATCCCTTGGGGTAGTGCCACCTAGGGGTTACATAGATATGAAAGATTTGAACTTCAGTGGCGCAGCTGGGTCTTTTTTATTTCGGAACGGGACCCATCCTTTCTACCGTAGATGGGGGGGGGTCGGAGGAGCCTAACCCTGGGTTTAGATGGCCTAGGACAGGTAAATGTATAATATCTGTTTTAAAAGATGCTGAAGAATGTTGGTTAGTAGATCGGGTGAAACTATTGATATTGAAAACCAATTGCTTAAATGAGATTAACTGGAAATTCAACCGATTTATATATGTGCTGTTAGATCAAATGTATTGTACTCCATATAAAATTTTGTACCTTTGTATGGTTTTAATAAACAGAAAGTTTAAAAAAAATGGATTCTAGGGACATGGATATGTTGTTCATCCACACTGTCTGGCAGGTATCCTTGCCGCTTTAAATCTTGCCGGAAGGTCTTCAAGCTGGCTCCTCCCACCCACCCAGGTGGTAAAACTCTTGGCTCCGCCCCATGATGCCAGATTTTCCTTACCGCTTGGAAGCTCAGGTTCCCTCCTTAACGCTCTGCGTATAAGACTGGTTCCTAATTCTTCGGTTTTGCGAATTTAAAAGTTTTTGCACTTCTAGACTTTGGTCTTCTATCCCTCGCGGCTGCGATGGACAAATTGACTCCCAGTTTTCTGAGATGCCCTTGCGGGCAGAAGATGTCTCGGACAGATCCGCACTCCTCGTGTGTCTACTGTTTAGGCCTTGAGCACGACCCGCAGGCTTGCGACCTGTGCTCTTCCTTCTCAGCCTCGAAGACCGTGCTGCCCATTTACAACTGGGGCATCCCGAGAAATGTTTTCCTACGGTAAAGTCAAAAGAGGCCCGGTCGGCAGTTTCCGCGGCGGCGGGCTCGGCGGATCAGCTAGAGCAGATGATCGCCCTCGAAGAGGAGGCGGCGCGGGCTGCATCTTCCTCGACTGGCATTATCCGCTCTCCTGGGTTCCTCTTATACAGCTTCTTTTAAGGAGCTTTGTCTATCCCTCTCCACTAAGGAGAGGGACCAGCGTCTACTGGACCTTCTTCCGGTCCAAAAGAAAGGCAAGGGTAAGTCCCTCGTCGGCGCTCTTGGGGCGGGAAAGGTCCTCTCCCGAGTTGTCGGCCGCCGACTTCAGTCGATCATTTGGCTTCGGCCACTGGTCTCCACGGTGTCCCGTCAGGCCAGTTGGCCGAGACTCCGTCGCGCGGTTGAGATTTTCTCCGACCCGTTGCTCGGGTTATGCGCCAAAGCTGAGAATCCTCTCTCCCCGGTTCCCCGGTGGGAGTTGAGGATCCCGTGGGCTTGCCAGTGCCTCCGGTTCCGGAGCCCTCGGGTGAACCCTCCGAGCCGAGGGGAGAGCCGGTTCCCCCCGTCCCCTCCCTGCACCGCCCTCGGAAAGCCGAGTTCTCGGTCTCGATCTCCGGACTTCTCGGCGGTCCAGCCGATCCCGCCATCATAGGCGGTCGGCACGGTAAGCCAGGCGCCGCCGCTGAGTCCTCAGACGAGGGAAGCTTTAGCGTAAGTTATGTCGACGGTATGAGGACCTCGTAGCAGCAGCTCCTTCTGACCGGGAACAAGCCGGCGCCGTCGCCTTCCCAGCCATTAAGTGGCTGTCACCGGAGCGGCCGAAACAACCCCTCGACTTACCCGAGGAGCCTGTTCCCAGGCCGGTTGTTCGGCCAAAACCAGCTGCTCCACCGATTCCGGTGGAACCTCTGCCTCCACAGCCGTTATTTGGGGCTCCGACCAAAAATTCTCGGTCGGCTCAGGGACTACCCCATAGGCTGTCTGTCACCCTCACTCCCGATCGACCTCGGCAGGTGGAGGGTGGCTCAGGCCGAGGCAGCTCTTTGCGGACTCTTCAGAGTCCGGCGGCATTCCCCCTTTTCTCCAGGCGAGTAGACTTGGAGTCCTCTGGAGGTCAGTCGATGGACGATAGCCCTTGTCCTATCTGGGATTGCCCGGCTCATCTCGAGTCCACTGGGATGAGCTCGAACCTGTGTCTAAGCGGGCCAGGTATCCCCTCACGGAGATACTGGACCGAGGGTCCCTAGGAGGCTTTTCGGTGCCATAGTGGGCCCGGCCTTGGAGCTCTGGCAGCGCCCTGCTTCCTGTCCTGCGCTCTCGGCCAGGATGGCCAGGAAGTATGGCGGTCCTACCGGTTCCTTGTCCGGTTTTTCGGAACACCCCTCAGCCGAGGGGCTAGTTACCGACAGCGTTTTCCGGCGCGCCGGGAACGCTAGGGACGTGGACAAACCTCCCGACAAGGAGTCCAAGAAATTGGACTATGCCAGGCGCAAAGTCTATGCTGCGTCCTCCCTCGGCCTTCATCAGGCCAGTTCGGCCGTACTTATGGCACATTTCTCTCATGCCCTGTTGGGCTCCCTGGACGAGGTAGTTCCTCATCTTCCGGTGGACCTGCAGACCACGGTTAGGCAGGTGCGGGACCAGGGCAGGGCAGTGGCCAAACAGCAGCTTCAGACTGCTCTGGACATTGGAGACTCATGTGCCAGGTCAGTAGCGGCCGCAGTGGCTATGCGCCGTCGGGCATGGCTGAGGATATCCACCTTCACTTCGGATACCCAGCACAAGTTGGCGGATGTCCCCTTCCTGGGGACCGACCTCTTCGGCCCTGGGGTGGAAGGTCACCTGCAGAGGATCGAGAAGTCCAATGCTACCTTGGACTCGGTCTCATCTGCACAGAAGGACAAAGGCCGCAGACCACAGCCTAAGCCCTTTCGGCCCTCTGCGCCCGTGGCACGTCCGGCCCAGCAACGTCAGGGCCAGCAGGCTCGAGCTTGACATCCCAAACCCAAGCCCTCGGCTTCCTCCTCCAGGAAGCAGGGAGGTAAAGACCCTGGAGGTCCCTCAGCCGGTCCTTCCTCCAAGCCTGCCCAGTGACGGGTTGAGGGGTGTCGCCCCCAACCCCGTCGCCTCACCCCAGATGCCCCCCGTTGGGGAGCGGCTTCGCCACTTTCTTTCCGCCTGGTCCGTTATCACCACAGACCGGTGGGTGTTGGAGGTGGTGGGAAAGGGCCTGCCTCTGGAGTTCGAGTAGGCCCCACCCTTCAGAGCCGTTGCACCTCGGGGGGCCTCGGGGTCCGAAGCCTCGCTGTCGGCTCGCCGAGCCGACATTGCTCTCCTCCTCGAGAAGGAGGTGATCAGAGAGATGGCGGACCCTCCCTCAGACCCGGGGTTCGTGTCCAGGTACTTCCTGGTTCCGAAACGGATGGGGGACTGGCGCCCCATTCTCGACCTACATGACTTAAACAAGTTCCTAAGGTCTCGAACCTTCAGGATGGTCACTCTGGCTCAGATAATACCATCCTTGGAACACGGCGTGTGGTTCTGCTCTCTGGACCTGCAGGACGCGTTCTTTCACGTCCCTATCCGTCCGTCACATCAGAGGTTCCTTCGCTTTCGAGCGGAAGGATCCCTTTTCGAGTTCCAAGCCATGCCCTTTGGCTTATTGCCAGCTCCCAGGGTCTTCACCAAATGCATGGCAGGGTGACAGCATTCCTGCAGCGCCGAGGGGTTCGGGTTTACCCTTACCTGGACGATTGGCTGATAGCAGCCCCCTTCAGACAGGAGGTGGAGCGGTCCAGAGATCTGGCCCTCCAGGTTTGCTCTCAGGTTGGCCTCCTCATCAACGAGGCCAAGTCGGAACTCGAGCCAAAGCAGGTGATTCTTTTCATCGGGGCAGAGCTCGACTCTCTTTGAGCCAGAGCATGGCTCCCGGCAGACAGGGCCGAGGTTCTTTCCTCCTTTGCCCAATCATTTCTGGTTGGGCAATTGCGCCCTGCCCGGGACTTCCTGCGCCTCCTGGGTCTCATGGCGGCCTGTACCAGCGTGGTCCGTTGGGCCCGCTGGAACATGCGCCCCCTTCAGTGGGGGCTGGCCAGCCAGTGGTCCCAACGCTGTGATCCATTGGACCAGCTAGTGATGGTGACCCAGGGGATGTGGAATGCTCTCCAGTGGTGGACCATTCCAGTTCATCTGCAGGAGGGCATCCCATTTGTCTGCCCCGAGCCGACAGTCTCTCTGTCGACCGATGCCTCTCTGATGGGTTGGGGTGCCCATCTGGGGGAACACCGAGCGCACGGCCTCTGGTCTCTGCGGGAGTTCGATGCCACATCAACCTGCTGGAGCTCCGAGCGGTCCGCCTAGCTCTCACCGCCTTTGCTCCGTTTCTTCGGGGTCAAGTGGCCCGGGTCCAGACGGACAATACCACGACCATGTACTATCTAAACCGCCAGGGCGGGATGCGCTCCATGCTTCTATGCAAGGAAGCTCTCCGCATCTGGTCACTCGTGCGCAGCCTGGAGGTGGATCTCCTAGCCATTCATGTGTCAGGAGCCTCCAACACCCTGGCCGATGCCGTAAGCCAGATAGGGGCTGCGTCCCACGAGTGGTCTCTCCTGCCGGAGGTAGTACAAGATCTATTCTCCCATTGGGGCACACCTCAGGTGGACCTGTTTGCCTCCAAGGAGAATGCAGGCTGAGGCTGTTCCATGCCCACCCCCTCAGCAGGGCTCGCTGCAGGGATGCCTTCTCAGGCCGTGGACCCGGGCCTCTTCTCGCCTTTCCCCGTTCCCCTTGATGCACAAGGTGCTTCTCAAAGCAAGGAGGGACAAGGCGCAGGTGATTCTGATAGCCCCAGACTGGCCCATGATACTGGTACCCAGATCTCCTCAGCATCAGCTCCAGGCTCCGAGGCAGCTTCCAGCTCGCCCGGACCTGCTCTCAGTCAATCAGGGAAGGTATTTCATCCGGACCTTCAATCCCTGCACCTGACGGCCTGGTTCCTGGCTGGAGTTCCAGGCCTTGGGTCTTTCCGACAAGGTCCTCAACGTAGTTGAGGCGTCCCGTAAGGAGTCGACCAGAAAATGCTACGCCTTCAAATGGAAGAGATTTTCCATTTGGTGCCAGGGCAAGGGCCTGGACCCTTCTTCCTGTTCCTTGGCGAGCATATTGGACTACCTTTGGTCCCTTTCTCAGCAAGGACTTAGGTCGATGACCCTTAAGGTGCACCTGGCAGCCATCTCTGCTTACCGGGCGCGGGCCGGGAAGCAGTCGGTGGCGCAGGAGAAGGTGGTCTGGCGCTTTTTCAAAGGCCTTGATCACATTTCCCCTCCGGTGCGAGAACCTCCACCTCCGTGGGATCTACTGCTGGTACTGGCAAAGCTCATGGGCAAGCCATTCGAACCAATGCACAGGTGTGAACTCTCTCACCTGTCGTGGAAGACCGCCTTCTTGGTGGCTATCACACAGCCAGAAGGATGGGAGAGCTCCAGGCGCTCTGCATCGAGTCTCCTTACCTGGTCTTCCACAGGGACAAGGTTGTCCTGCGCCCCCAACCGAAATTCCTTCCGAAGGTGGTGTCGGAGTTTCACCTTAACCAGGTGTTGACTCTGCCAGTGTTCTACCCCAGTCACTCCTCGGAGGCCGAATATAGGCTCCATACTCTGGACCCTAGAAGGGCGCTCGCTTACTATAAGGAGCGCACGGCTGAAATTCAGGGAGAGGTTCACCAGCTGTTTGTCACCTACGCTGAAGCCACACCTGGCAGACCTGCAGCCAAGCGGACGATAGGCAGGTGGATCACCTCCTGCATAGATCTCTGCTATAAGTTGGCGGGCATGGAGCCTCCCAGAGGATAGAGCTCATTCTACCCGCCATACTGCTGCATCGGTGGCTGCTTCAGGGCGTCCCTATCCAGGAAATCTGCAGGGCTGCTACCTGAAGTCAGCACACACCTTCATCACCCATTACTACATCGACCTTGAGTCACGCCGGATGCTGGTTTTGGGGCCTCGGTTCTCCAGTCTCATTCCCTGACTAGGGGTGTGCTGCCCTCCTCCTCCCGGAGAACTGCTAGAGTCTGCCAGACAGTGTGGATGAACAACATATCCATGTCCCTAGAAATACAAGTTACTCACCTGTAACAGGAGTTCTAGAAATGGTATATGTTGTTCATCCCACCCACCCGACCTCCCGGCTTCGAGTACAACCTGAGCTTCCAGCGGCCAGATCTGGCCATGGGGCGGGAGTCGAGAGTTTTACCACCCAGGTGGGTGGGAGGAGCCAGCTTGAAGACCTTCCGGCAAGATTTAAAGCGGCAAGGATACCTGCCAGAAAGTGTGGATGAACAACATATACCATTCCTAGAACTCCTGTTACAGGTGAGTAACCTGTATTTTTAGATAACTTAAAGAGATTCACCAACATTTGTTATTCTGCACCTGCCACTGATTAAACAGTGACTTACCGCCACAGGAGTCTGCCGGTATAAATATTCCACAAAGAAATGCTGCCTTTAAAAAGTTATTTGCCTTGTAAAATCATAGAAACCGGGTCCCAAGAACTTCCCAGTTGTTTCTCTGCCACCCAGCTGCACCCCTGGTGCCCACGTTTCAGTAGCAAGTGGCCATCATGTTAATAAAAATTGATTTAAAAGCTGCCACCCATTGAATACAATGTGGCATGCCCCCGCGCTCTGACTGGCATCTCGTCATCACGCTAGTGAACGCAGGGGCGGAGCTGGATGGCAGAGAAACAACCGGGAAGTCCTTGGGTTAGCTTCTATGATTTTACGTGGCAAATAACTTTTTAAAGGCTGCATTTCTTTGTGGAATATTTATACTGGCAGAGTCCTGTGGTCTTTCTTTCGGGTTTCAGATTCCAGCCAATACTTTTTGCACCAGTCAAAACTCCAGGAAAACAGCTTTTATAAAGCAAATGAAATGCCTATTATGTAGAGCGCTAAATCCTGACGACCATTTTGCTCAGGCTCCACAGCGCCCCCTTCACCAGATGGGTTTGAGTCAGTGGGCTGAGGTGTACCTAGTCCGGGTTCAAGGTCAGCTGACAGGAGGGGAGGGACAGCAGTCACAGGCAGGGCAGGACAGTTGCTGAACCTGCTTCTTAGGGGACCTCACTGAAGCTGAGGACTGATGGTGAGGAGGGAGATCCAGAGGGCAGGGAGCCACCAGGAAAATTTGACATTTACTGAAGTCAGCCGCCTTCATAGAGACATATTCTTTGGTCTTAGCTAGTGAAGTACTAGGACCCGCAAGAATCATAACTTTTGGGATTGAAGGTGCCAATGCTCTGCGCTGACATGTGACTGTCATGCACTGGTGGTCAGTATTCAAGGTCGTCTGTCCGAATAGCCTCTGTTTCTTTTTTTCCTACCACCAAGAACACTTCATCTCTCCAGGAATCTAGGTTTTCTTTTTCTATAACGTTTTTTTGTCCCTGTCTGTAGCACATCCTTACAGGGATATAACATGCTTGCAGAGATATACCCTGATCAGGCCACACCCGGCCATCAAGTACCTAGCTACTGGGTTTTTGCCCATCATTTTTTCTCCCTCCCTCCCTCCTCCCCTGTTATTGGCATTGCCTATGTGGCCTTGCTCACTCACAGCTTCCCCCCATGGTGGGAGCTAGCTCTCTGGCCCAGCTGCAGGGGTTTCTATGGTGGTGGAGCCTGTCGGCAACCCATTTCGACCAAGACACACTGCCTTGCGGCAGCTGTCTCGGCCTGCCTCCAGACGTACTCCCCCAACTTGCTTCTGAACCCAGATCATCAGTACAGCAGTGCATTGTGCTGCTGCTGGCCTTATCGGGACAGCCTACTGGGAATCATTTTTACACCCCCCCCAACCTTCCCTAAATTTGTTTGGGCTGCAGCAGTAATCTAAAAGAAAAAGAATCTCAGCACCTGCTGTGTTAATGCTGTATTGACTATTGTTGAGGTGGAGCCCTATCAAACTTACTGTGTGACCCCAAGCAAAGGCACTTAACTTCTGTGCTTTATCTGTCTCCATTCTATCTCTGTGTACTATAAATACCCTATGCAGCTAAAATAGCAACAACATCTCCCTCCCTCCAGAGTGTAAAGCACTTTGAGGTACTCTTTGTAGCAGAGGAGCCATATACAGTAAAACCAAGTTCCTCTCTGTTATTTTTTCATAATCTTTTTTTTTCTTATTAAGTTTTTCCCCTGGTCACCAGCCTGCCTACCTCACACTTCCAGGCATCTTCCTGAGGTTTTCTGGCCGCCATCCCAAGGACCCCCCCTTCGGCACCATGTTCAGGCCCGTGGCATACCCCTGCGGTGGGGAGGTGGAGAACTCCTCTCGCACCAGGACCGGATCCAGTGAGCTGCGCACCCTCGGCATCGAGCAAGTCCTCCTCAGAGACTGCCATCAAGCCGCCGCAACTGGTGGCCATATTTTTTCCATTTTCTCCCCATGGACATCTGTGGCGTGCAATGACGCTAAGGGACAGGAGCGCGCACACTACCGCAGTCGCCTCTTCCTGATGTCTGCCACATCATGTCCCCCCATTCTGCCCATGGTCTGCATTTGCCCCCAGCCGTTGCTAGAGGCCACTAGGCCACCGGAGCATTCCACCCCACTCTTCGGAGAAGGAGAGCAGTCCAACAGATGCTCAATCCTTCTCCTCCCCTGCCGACCCCTGACGACCTAGGCTCGTTCCCGAACTCGGGTCGCCGGCATGGTGCGAGGTGTGGCATCCAGCGCCTCAACCCTCAGCGCCACTGGGCCATTTTTTTCATTTTCATTTAATGTATAGTCTTCACTTGTGAGAACAAACCACCCCAGGGCACCCTTATGTGTTACATTTTCAACAGCCATTCAGTGAGGTTTGTGGCTGAAAGCACTCCATTACCATTTGTCAGTGTAACATAGTTGACAGGGGAGACCAACTCAAGTGGTGTAGATCTCATCACTCAGCACAGAGCAGAGCCAGGTGCACAGCTTACCCCCCACCAACTCGGATGACGTGTCTTGCCCACACACCCAGGGGTGAAAGGACATCCCTGTCCAGTGAGGGGAAGTATCTGAACAAGGGCAGTGCTAGGCCCAGTGTTGTAGAGGGCTGAGGCGTACCCGCCTTACCTCCTGCCATGGGGTGGGGAATGGACTTGGGTCGGCTAGAGCATGAGAGGATTGGGCATTTTAGGGACAGCTCTCCTCTCATGGGGTGCGGAGGCTGGTCTGCTTGGCCATAGACTGCCACCAGGTGGAGGCCTGGTGGTAATGCAGCACAGGGGAGCAAACGTAAAGGAGGGACACCGTGGGGAACATCAGCTGGGTGTGCCTCCATGCACGAGGCTGACAAGGGGGAATTCGTGTGGAAACCCTGACCAAGGAGTGTATCGGGGGGAAGCAGGAGCCGGTTCAGTGTGGTGGGGACTGGGTTGATAATCCCCCGGACACAGGAGTAGCAACAGAATATAGGGGAGAAAACAAAACATGGGCAGTGCTGGAGTTGCACCCGCTGAGTCAGCAACTGCTTATCTGGCTTTGTGGGTATCTCTTGCAACAGGCCGCACCTATGGAACTATAGCTGCCAGGCACTAGGACCGCATGGAAACTTTTCCAGCTAGCAGTTTACCAGGGGGGCACCCACTCTGATGTCATACGCTCACGTCGACCTATCCTGTAAGAGTGGGCAGCCCTTGCATCCTCCTCAGTTCTTTTCCTGCTGTCGACCAGCACACGTCAGACTTCATGGAGACCCACCAGCTTCAGTCGACCATCATTTCACTGAATTCCTTCATCGAACCTTTACTTTTTTTTTTCCTCCCCCTAGTGTGTGTCACTTTAGCAATAAAGTGATTTTCCCTCTTGGTTTGTGCCGAAAACTGCCTCCAGAAACCTGTTCAAAAAGCGTGCCTGCAGGCAGAAGAGCCTGATAAGGATGACCATGAGGCCTGTCTGCTCTCTAGGCCCAGAACATGACACCCAGGCTTGTATGACCTGCTGCAGCTTCAACCTGGTCACCAGGAAGTGCTGAGAGCAGACCCTCAAATCTTTTCTACTGAAGCAGAAGGTCGCCCAGATGGAGAAGGAGCTTCAGGCTTGAAGTTCCTCTGCTTCCCCCTCGATGTCATAGATACATACATAGATACATAGACAGTGTCGGTAGATAAGGGCCTATGGCCCACCCAGTCTGCCCATTTGAGCTTGTAAGTTCAGTTTATTTTCCTAGAAGTCTGTTGCCCCTTACCTCTGACCTCTAGAATTCCTTTATTTCTATCCCATGCATTCTTAAATCCCGTGATTGTTTCAGCCCCCACCACTTCCTCTGGCAGGGTGTTCCACTTGTCCACCACCGTTCTGTGAAGAAATTCTTCCTCATGTTTTCTCTGAATCATCCTCCTCCAACTTCATCCCATGCCCTCTAGTCCTGGAACATCTTTTTCGCTTAAAAATAGTGTATTCCTGCACCCTGTTCCTCCCTGTGAGATACTTGTATGTCTCTATCATATCCCCTCTCTCCCTCCTCTCCTCCAGGGAGTACATGTTCAGTTCCTTCAACCTGTCTTCATAGGACTTGTGATGCAATCCATGCACCATCTTTGTTGCCCTCCTCTGAACCTTCTCTACCCTGTCTATGTCCTTACGTAGGTGTGGTCTCCAGAACTGTACTCCAGGTGGGGCCTCACTAGTGTCTTGTATAGCGGAATTATGACCTCCCTTTTCCTGCTGGTGATGCCCTTGCCTATACATCCCAGCATCCTATTTGCTTTACCTGCTGCCTTGTCACACTGTTTCCCTACCTTGAGGTCATCAGAGATGATAACCCCAAGATCCCTTTCCTGCTTGGTGCATGCTATATCCTCACCCCCAACTGATATATTGTGCCAGGTTTTTGTGCCCCATATGCATTATCTTGCACTTCTTTGCATTGAATTTCAACTGCCAAACCCCTGACCATTCTTCAAGTTTCTGCAGGTCCTTCTCATTCTGTCTACACCCTCTGGTGTGTCTACTCTGTTACAGAGCTTTGTGTCATCAGCGAACAGTGAAATTCTGCCTTCTGGGTCCTGTGCAATGTCACTGATGAAGATGTTGAATAGGACCGGTCCCAGCACTGATCCCTGTGGTACCCACTGGTCACTCTTCCCTCTGTGGGTGACAGCCATTTACCACCACCCTCTGTGTCCTGCCACCCAGCCAGTTACCTACCCACCACACTACTGTCCTGCCCACCCCATATTCCCCAGTTTGTGTAATAGTCTTCTATGTGGCACAGTGTCAAAGGCCTTGCTGAAGTCCAGATAGGCCATGTCCACTGCCCTCCCCTGATCCACCTCCCTAGTCACCCAGTCAAAATTCAACGAGGTTGGTCTGGCGTGACCTCCCCTGGTGAAACCATGCTGCCTTGGGTCCTGTAGTCCATTGACAACCAGATTTTCCACCAATCTCTCCTTCAGTAGTGCTTCCATGATCTTCCCCACTACCGAGGTGAGGCTGACTGGTCTGTAGTTCCCTCCTTCCTCTTTGTTCCTGCTTTTGTATAAGGGGACTACATCTGTTGTCCTCCAGTCTTTGGGTACCTCCCCTGTTTCCAGTGATCGGCTAAACAGGATAGCCAGAGGTTCAGCCTACCACCTCTCTTGGGTCTTTAAGGACCCTGGGGTGCACCCCATCTGGCCCCATTGCTTTATCCAACTCTTATTACTTCCAGTTCCTTCAGGACCCTTTCTCGTGTAAAGGGACTTGTGTCCATTTCTGCACCATTCTCACTCCTTGTACTTCCTTCAGACCCATTACCCTCCTCTTCTTCAGTAAAGACTGAGCAGAAATACCTGTTCAATATGTCAGCTTTACTGTTGTCATCCTCCACGCGGCCCCCATCCTCCCCCTACGGAGCTCGCAGCTTTCCAAGGCCTGGGACACATCTACAGGGAAGCATAAGCATCGAGACAAGACCCGTCCCAAAGACAGAACCTGGTCCTCTTTGTCTTGACCCCAGTCACCACTCCGTGCACTGACCATGGCAAAGCCATCCTTGTCTTTGGGGGTTGTCCCCTCTGCCTCGCACATCCTTTCCCTTGCAGGGCTACCATTGACAGCTCCCCCCACCATCTTTCGGTGGCGGAGGTTGGTTCAAGGGGCTCTAGCACCCCCACTGACTTCAAAGCCCCTGCTGTTCAGGCCCTTATTTTCTGTGAGCACTCAGTCGGGTGGCTCTGCTGGATCATTGTCGATGGGCTCAGCATCGGCGGTTGCCGAGTCACAGCCAATACCCCAGCCACCGGCCATGGCCGGTTCTTCAGTCATTGTCTCGGAGCCCAGAGCCTCTACCTTCTCTGGAGTTACCCCGACCCGAGCCTCGGTCATCATTGCCATCCCCATCGCTGACCAATGCTGAGGAGCTCCCCAGCTGACCCCAGTCTGTGTAGCTGCCCTCCCTGGTACCAATTCTGGTACCGACCTCAGTGTTTCCTCACCCGATGCCGATAGCGGTGAACTTCCACTCTGTGCATACCACCTTATGGGATTTCAAGCAGGCTAAGCTTACTCCTCTCCACGGCCCATCCCCGCAATGCCCCCTGCTTCTCCAGCAGTGTCACAGCCCATGCCCTAGAACCCTGGGCCCTTGCTTCCCCCTCAGGACTTTGGGGCGAGGGTGGGTGCCGTCCAGACCTCATTCCTTCCAATGAGGGTGATGACAGCAATGATGGCAACAACAGAGGAGCTACTCCTTACGACTCCTCTTCCACAGTGTTGTCCAACGGTGACGAGACCCGAGGTATATCCCCCCCCCCGATGATCCCTCTTTTGTCTCAGTTATGAGATGGTTATAGTTGGCCATAGGCTTCGACACCGAGAAGCAAGATCCCGCTCAACATTGGTTGGCCACTTATTTAAGGCTTCTGGATATCCTTTCTCTGGTCATCCCTCCCTTAATTGAGCTTTTTGAAGATGCCACCATGGTCTTCTGGCAGTGGCCCAGTTTGATACCCACTGTGCCCAGGAAGGTGGACAAATTATATCAGGCTGTAGAAGGAAGGCCTTTCTTCACTGATCGGGCTCAAGTGGATTCAGTGGTCATCAACGCTGCCCACACCCACACCAAGAGGCCAAAATACCTCAGTTGCTTGCTCCCAGATAAGGAGTCACGGAGGCTGCATCACATTGGCAGGAGAACCTTTGCCTCTTCTACACTGACCATCAGGGTGCTAAATTACATCGCGCATATGATCCAGTACCAAAATCTGCTCTGGAACCAAGCCCTTGAATCTGCCCAGGCCCTCCCAGAGGACTCCCTGAAACAGCAGTTGCTTCAGTTTCTTATGGCCAGGTCTGACATCAACACCCACTTCCTTAGGGCAGCCTACAATGCTGTCAGCGCCTCGGCAAAGGCTGCCATGTCAGGCATTTGCCTTCATCAACACTCTTGGTTGAGGGTGTTGGGCTTTGTTCTGGATGTTCAATTGTCCATCCTGAATGCCCCTTTCAGAGGTTACAGGTTGTTTGGTGCAGATATGCAGGACATACTGTCTCAGCTGCAAGCTTGGGGCCACATCCTATGTTTGGTCCACTCCATGTACCACACCAATCCACCAAAAAGTGGTCAGTGAGTGCCCTTTCATCAGTCTGTTCATAGACCAAGCCCTCCAGCAAACAGGGTAAACGCCTTGCCCCCCCCCCCAAGAAAAAAAACAACAGAGGAGGAGGTGCGGTCCTGGCTGCCCCTGCCTGTTCAGCCTGACTCCTTGTCCAGCTCCCCTTCCCGGAAGGCAGGGGGTGGTGGTGGTAGGGGGTCGCTTCTCCCTACACTTGGGCAAGTGGAAGGAAATCACCAGAGATGCCTGGGCCCTGCATGTCATAGAAAGCGGCCACACTCTGGAACTTCTGGAGTGGCCTCCAGAAAAAAAAAACAGTTCTGTCCTCTTGCTCTCCAGACCACATTCCAGTGCTCTGGGAGGAAATTCATTCTTTGCTGCAGGAAAGGGCCATAAAACCTGTCCCAGAGACTCAACAGGGCACAGAGTTCTATTCTGATTTCTTCCTGGTGCCCACATGCACAGGAGACCTCAGGCCCATTCTGGACCTCCGGGAGCTAAATCTGTTCATCCAGTACAAAAAATTCCAGATGGTGACACTTCAGGGTCTGCTGCCCCTTTTGCACCAGGGAGACTGGATTTGCTTCCTCAACATTGTATGTTCAGTTGTATTCCGAATAATTCAATAAACAATGAACAAGAAGGATTCCTATCTACACATCCAGGTACATGCCTCCAACAGACACTACCTAAGGATCTTACTTCGAGGAAGACTCTTGCAGTGGGCCACACCAGTAGGACCAATTTTTCTGCACTTGTCACTGTATCTGAAGCATTCCATGTATTTTGTGATTGCTTTTCTCACCTCTTGACACTTTCTAAATTAATGTAAATGTATCTGTATATTTGCAAAGTTATGTAATTGTATTGTCTTGTACATCCATTGCACCATCTTCATGGCCCGGGTCATTCCTGAAAACGGTCCACTGGATCAGTGCACCTACCTGGTAAATAAATAAATAAACCACCAGGCTCCACATGGAAAACTTCTAACTAGCAGTCTACCATGAGGGACCGCCCACCGCCGACATCAGTCATCTGATGTCAGCCTAGCCTGTATAGGTGGGCGGTCCCCCACACCTACCTCAGTTCTTTTCCTGCCGTTGACCTGTGCACTTCGGACCTTAGTGGACGCTGCAGCTACGGTCCACTGTCACTACCCGCGCTTGCCGCACTTTTTTAATTTTTGTTTATTTTCAGTTCTCCTTCGACCAAACAGCGAAAATTCTTTTGAGTTTGTCTTCTCCACCAACCTCGTCTTGCGACCACTCCACGAAGTGTGCCTGCAGCAAACAGATCACTGGAAAGGAGGGCCACTCTGCGTGTCTCATCTGTCTAGGCCCCAGGCATGACACTGAGGCCTGCCAGCATTGCAGAAATTCAGCCAGGCCACTCGACGTCATTTAAAAGCGCTGGAGAGCCATCTTTTAAAGCAGAAGTTGGTCTTGATGGAGAAGGAGCTGCAGGTCAGGAGCTCCTCAGCCTCACTGGCACAGTCCTTCAGGGCCCCTTCTTGTCACAAGGGGAAGTCGAGGAAGCACAAGCACCGGGACAAACTCTGGGACCCATCAGCTTCCCATAAGCAGTTGCCTCTTAGGCCTTCGGCCATGTCTGGGTCGTCCTCCCGCAGGAGGTCAGCCCCTTCAGCCTTTCCATCCCTCTCTTCCTCCGTGCTCTAGTTGGCTCTGCTGCCCGCCCTTATTTCCATCTCGGTTGGTGGTTCTTCAGGGCAGGGGACTTTGTCTCCTGTCACGCAGCCCCTGTCGCTCAGGCCCATATCTTTATTGGGTTCTCAGCCAGGTGGCTCGGCCAGTGTTGGTGCTTCAGGTGTCGGCTCTTCCATTGTCACCCCCCCCCAGCCACAATGCTGCCTTCATCAGTTTCCACTACTGGGACGAGCATCAGTCCTACTAGGCAATGCCCGCAGCAGACCTTCGCTGTCTCTTCCACACCAGCATTACCTCTGCCTCTGCGGCAGGGGTCTCCGCCCCCTCAGGCACCAGCTTCCCCAGCTGGTCCAGCATCGGGGGATCCGTCTTCCGGACGCTCCAGGCCATGGCCAGTCAGGCTTCCACAAGTGCTGCCGTGGCTCCAGCCCTATGGGTCCAACTCACAACAAATGCGCCCCTGCCGCCAACCCACACGGCCGATGCCTGTTAGGCTGAAGCCGGATTCTCAACCGGCACCAGGCGAATCTTCACTGGCTCCTCAGTTGTTGTACCCTTCTTTGCCTTTCCTGCCGGTGTACAGTATTGCACCCCAAGTGGATTATAATGCTCTTTTTTGCATGGTGGTCCTTCATGCATCTCCCCTCCACTCTCCCCAGCACCCTCAGAATCCAGATAGGGCTGGTCTGCGTGAACCCCGCATGTCTGACTCTTCAGGGGCTCAACCTGACGGTTCGGGTTCTAGATGGGATGAATGCTGGCATCCAGCATCGGTCCCAGATTCGGACATTACTGAGAATGACTGTGGTTCTTCTCATCGTGACTCTTCTGACAGGGATGAACAGCCTAAAGAGGTGCCAAAGTCCCCCCCCCCCGACCATCCAGCTTTTATGGATGTTATGCGCCACATCCAGTCCATTATGGGCTGGGAGACAGAGGGGCAGGACCCGGAGAGGCATCATTTGGCACAATATCTGCAGCTGCATGATGCCCTTTCTATGGTTGTGCCCCTCCTTGATCGAGTCCTATGAGGACATCACCAGGGTGACCTGGAACCACCCTTCTACCACCCCTACTCTGCCCAAAAAGGCCTTTACCATGCCCTGGCAGGCAAGCCCTTTCTGTGGACTCGCCCCGAGGTGGATCCTATGGTTATTCATGTGGCACATGACCATATTAAGAAGCCTAAAAATCGTAGTACCTTCCCCCAGACCGAGAGTCAAAGCAGTTGGACCACCTTGGCAAACGGGTTTTTGCCTCCACCACCCTGGCTATTCAGGCCATAAATTATCTGGCCCACTTGGTCCAATATCAAAGCATTCTTTCAGACCAGGCCAGAGATCTGGTGCAAACCCTATCCGAGGACCCCACCAAGATGTAGCTCACGAAGTTGGGCTCGGACGTTGGCAGCCACGTCCTCTGGGCTGCTTATGATGTAATGTATGCCAGCGGGTGTGGGGCAGCTGCTGGAGTTTGTCCTCAGTGCCATTTCTGGCTCCAGGTGTCCGGCTTTGCCTCTGATGTGCAAGCCAGCATCCTGGACACCCCTTACCGGGGTCAGTCCTTTTTGGGGGAGATGTTCAGGACATCTTCTGTACCCTGCAGGAGTCAGGGCAGGCCCTCAAGTTGGTCCATTCGCTGTAACACACACCCAACCTAGAGCGAGCCAGTGTCAGCCCTTTCGCAGATCCTTTCGCAAGCAATCTTGAAACCAGCTTGCCAAGGGTCAGCACAAGCTTAAGGCCCCAGCAACCCCTGTTGATACCACTGCTGGAGCCTCTAGGGCCACCGCGGCCCCCCTTCCTGCACCCACCCCCAGCTCCTGACTCTTTACCTGCCCCCCCCCCGGCAAAGGATCTAACGGAGGTGGTCGGGGGGTCAGTTCTCCCACCACTTAGAAGGGTGGCCGGGGTGCTCCAGATTATAGAACACAGTCACACTCTGGAGTTCCTAGAGTGGCCAGCAGAAAACCCTCCAGTTCATTCCACATTCCCTGCAGCATACCTGTCTCTGGTTTGGGAGGAAAGCCATATGCTTGAAATTATAATCTCCAGACTCCTATCCTGCTCAGATGTCTTAATTCCCCGTGTGTAAACGATTTGCAGTTTGTTTTTCTTTTGCTCCGTGTGCATTACTGTACACTTTTTGGCATTGAATCTCAGCTGCCATGTTTCTGACCACCTTTCCAGAATCTTCAGGTCCTCCCTCATGGCCTCTACCCCCCGGGGTGTCCACCCTATTGCAGATCTTTGTATCATCTACAAATAGGCACACCCTTCCCTCCAGTCCCTCCACTATGTCGCTGATGTAGATATTGAAAAGTGGGGATCCCAGTACCGACCCCTGGGGCACCCCGCTTGTCACCCCCCTGTCCCTAGAATGCACCCTAATTACCACCACCTTCTGACTTCTGTCCCATAACCAGTTTTCCACCCACCTATTTAGTTTTTGTCCCACCCCTAAGCTTTCCAGCTTGTTTACCAGCCTTCTGTGGGGGGCAGTGTTGAAGGCCTTTCTGAAGTCCATATAGGTCACGACACCGACCCCCCCCGATCGACCACCTTCATCACCCAATTGAAAAACTGTTAGATTCGTCTGGCATAACCTCCCATTTGTAAAGCCATGCTGGCTGTCGTCCTTCAAGCCGCTGTCTGCCAGGTACTTTACTACCCTTTTCTTTATTAGTACCTCCATCACCTTGCCCACCACCAAGGTGAGACTGACCAGGTGATAATTCTCTGCCTCCTCCCTCCTGCCCCTTTATGTACCGGCACCACATCAGCCCGCTTCTAGTCTCTTGGCATCCACCCTATATCCAGGGACACAGCCTCGTCACTGGTGTTGCCAGCTCCTCCCTTAGTTCCCGGAGTACCCTAGAATGTAAGCCGTCCTGCCCCATTGCCTTGTCCACCTTCAACCTTCCTAGTTCCTGTCTTACCCTTTCCTCACTGAACAGACTAGGATCCACCATTTTGTCTTCCCCTCCCCTCCCTCTTAACTCAGGTCCCCTTCCCTCCTCCTCCTCCACCGTAAAGACCGAGCAGAAGTAGAGTTTAAAAAGTAAAAAAGAGGAAATGCTTTACACTGTGGGCTGCTTTATGTCAGCTGGATCCCTTCACTTGTCCAGTGAATCAGATTCTGGAGTACCTACTGTGCCTTTCAGACTCTGATCTGAAGTACTCCTCTCTTAAGGTGCACAAGTCTGCTGTCTCTGCCTTCCATGTGCCTATTGATGGCTGTACGGTGGCACAACTGGAGGTGTCCCATGCATTTCTGAGAGGCATTCTTCACTTGAAACCTCCTATCTGCAATCCAGTCCCGACTTGGGGCTTGAATTTTGTGTTGGAAAAACCTACTTTGGCTCCTTTTGAGCCAGTCATTACATGTGAGCTATGCTTTCTGTCGTGGAGTGTTATTTTTAGTTGCTACTACTTTTGCTCGAAGAACTTCCGAGCTACAGGTGCTCATGGGCGAGCAGCCTTATTTGGTTTTCCGCAAGGACAGGATGTCTTTGTATACTAGCCCTAAGTTTCTTCGTAAGGTAGTGTCTCAATTTACTTTAAATCAGTCCATCCACCTTCCTGTTTATTACCTGGAGCATGCCAGTCCAGGGGAAGCATTGGTCCACATTTTAGATGTGCGTAGAATTCTGCGTTGCTACACACACACACACACTACGAAGGACTGTAGGAAGACCTCTCAGTTGTTTGTTTCTTTTGCCTCTGGGAAAGAGGGCATCCCTGTTTCAAGACAGTACTTGGCCAAATGGTTGGCCAACTGTGTTACTTATTGCTACAAGAGGTATGGGAAGGATCTTCTTGGCCACTCCACCAGAGGTATGGCCACTTCTGTTGCCTGTTTCAGGAATGTGTCCACTGCAGAGATCTGTGCTGCTGCTGCTACTTGGAGTTCTGTCCACACCTTTACCAAGCACTGTAGTCTGAACCTTGCCTCTAGGCATAGGGCCAACTTTGGCCTAGCAGTCCTCCATGGCCTACTTTCTTAGGCTCCAGGTTTTCTCCACCCAGGCTGTGCTGTCTACTGACGGAATTGCTTAGGACTTATTTCATGCCTGTGGCCTGCTGCAAGAGTTGCCCCCGAAATCGGATAGTACAGTTACCTAAGAACTTAACTGTAACAGTAGATCTGTGAGGGGATCTCTTGCAGCAGGCCAAGCCATCCTTCCCTCCTTTCCCCTGGACCTTGGAGGTCTTCCTGTGTCAGTACCTCTTTCTCCATTATTTTCTTTTGTGGAAACCTTAGATTCCTCCTCGGTTCCCTCTGCTGGGACTAGATAGCATATGGTTTCTGGCACGATAACTGAGGAGGGCATGGGGGTCACCCACTCTTATAGGATAGGTTGACATTGGCGTGGGTGGCTCCCTGGTAGACTGCTAGCCCGAACAGTTTCTGTGTGGTCCTAGTGCCTGGTGGCTATGGTTCCATAGGTGTGGCCTGATGCAGGAGATCCCCTCGCAAATCTACTGTTACAGTAAGTTCTTTCTAACTGTACTTTTCTAATGTCATTTCAAAGAACAGAATCTGCTCTCTGAAGCCAGGGTCACAGTTATGGGGCCTAGAGCAGGCTGCCAGCACACTGTCAGCATTTGTCTGCTCCACAGGGCATCCAAATCCTAATCTGTTAGATGTTGGGGCACATTCTTATCACAGGATATAAATCCTACAAGAGTTCCTAGCTCTCTTTTTCAGGACACTGCCCCCTGCAACCCAGCCCTTCGCTATTTCCCAGCCTCCTTTTATGTGGCACTATACTCTGCTCCTCTCTAACCCAGCCATTCCCTGTTTATCAACCTATTTTTATAGGACACTGTCTCTCTGTAACACAGTCCTGCCCACTTTCCCAGCCACCTTTTACAGGGCACTGCCGCATCCCACTGTAACCTACCATTTCCCCAGCCTTCTTATACAGGGCACTATACCCTGCCCCTCTGTAACCCAGCCCTGCCCTATTCCCCAGCCTCCTTTCACAGGGCTCTTCTCCTGTCCCTCTGAAACCCAGCCTTGGCCTATTTCACAGCCTACTTTCGCAGGGCTCTTCCCCTGTCCCTCTGAAACCCAGCCTTGCCCTATTTCACAGCCTCTTTTTACAGACACTGTCCTGTCCCTCTAATTCAGCCGTGCCCTATTTCCCAGCCTTCTTTTACAGGGCACTCATCCTGTCCTTCAGTAACCCAGCCCTTCCCTATTTCCTAGCCTTCTGTTATGGTGTATTGCCCCTGCCCCATTGCAACCCAGCCTTACCCTTTTCCCCAGCCTTCTTTTACATGTTAGTTCCCCGGTCCCTCTGTAACCAAGCCATGCCCTATTTCTCAGTCTCTTTTTCAGGGAACTGCCCTGTCTTTCTCTAAACCAGCCTTGTCCTATTTTGTAGCCTCCTTTTACAGGGCACTATACCATCTCCCTCTGTAACCCAACTGTGCCCTATTTCACAGCTTCCTATTACAGGACACTGACCCCGTCCCTGTGTAACCCAGCCCTGCCCTATTTCACAGCCTCCTTTTACAGGGCATTGTACTCACTCCATAACAGTCTACATTGTTTGTGGGACATGGCAAGTTTCAGAAGTTTCTTCTAACCCACAAAGGTCACTTTGGCTAAGAAAATGTCACTGGTGTGGGTTAAGTTGTGGCCTTAGAAATGAAGCCACAGATTTATTCCAGATTTCAACAAATGTTATTCTCAGAAAGGACTGAAACGTTTTGCACTTGCTATAGGACTTTTTCTAGGGGATTTTCTGTACGTTAAAAAAAGTGATATTTCATTGAAAAAACCCTTTGACACCTTAGTTTTCTGAGCTATATTATGAGTCAGCTGTAATACATTGGTACCTTGTTGTAGTCGTCTCGTTTTTAACAGGACAGCAGTACTATGCTCAGATATTTTCAGATAGGTTATAGTGCTGCAAAAAAGTAGATAATATGCCAGGCGTCTACATATTTGCTAAATAAAAAACTTTAGTTTTCATAACTGAGTATTTAATTTGCACCCGTGCCTAGTTTAAAGTAGCGGTGTATGATAGTGTGGAAAATCTAGACCTATACTTTTTGACTGCATTTTAGACAGCTCCTCATCTCCTGACTTGTATGATTTCCTTCTTTCTTCAGTTTAAGTCTGCTTTAGCACCTTTTTAGTCTGCTGAGGTTTAGTTTGCACTGTCTGTAAGTCATTTTTTGGAATGAATCCGTTGTTTTATCCAATAGCCAAGGTGGTATATTTGTGTTGCAGCGGGTGAGCTTGGCTAGCTTGTGCTCGATCCTTGAGAATATTTCACCTGTGACTCCTTCCAGAGGGACTGGTGGCCACCATCTTTCTTGTTTGCTCCTGTCCCTCTGTAACCCAGTCCTGCCCTGTTTCCTAACCTCTTTTACAGGGCACTTCCCCTGTCCCTTTAACCGAGCCCTTCCCTATTCTCAGCCTCCTTTTACAGGGCACTGTCCCTCTGTAACCCAGCCCTGCTCTGTTTGCTAGCCTCCTTTTACAGAGCATTGCCCTTCTCCTTCTGTAACCAGCCTTGCCCTTTTTCCCCAGCCTTCTTTAACAGGTCACTGAACCCTGTCCCTCTGTAACTTAGACTTGCCCTATTTCACAGCCTCTTTTTACAGAGCACCACCCCCAACCCTCTGCAACCCAGCCTTGTCCTGTTTCTTAGCCTCCTTTTACAGGGCACCACCCCTGTCCATTTCCAGTCCAGCCTTGCTTTATTATGCAGCATCTGTAACACAGCCTTGCCCTTTTTACCAGCCTCCTTTTTCAGGGTGCTCTCCCTTGTCCCTCTGTAACCTAGCCCTCCCCCATTTCCTAACTTGCTTTTACATACAGGACACTTCTCCTTTTCCTCTGAAACCCTGCCTTGCCCTGTTTCCCAGACTCCTTATACAGGCTACTGTCCCCTGCCACTCTTTAACCCAGCCCTTTCCTATTTCCTGTCTCTTTTTGCAGGGCAGTACCCCTCTGTAACACAGACCTGTCCTGTTTCCTACCTCCTTTTACTAGGCACTATATTTTCCCCCTCTGTAACCCAGTCCTGCCCTATTTTTCAGCCTCATTTTACAGGGCAGTCTATCCTGCCACTTTGTAGCACTGCTCTGTCCTATTTCCCATCTCCTTTTGCAGGACACTGCCCCTGCCCCTATGTAACTCAGCCCTGTCTAATTTCCTAGTCTCCTTTTACAGGGCACTGTACCCTGCCACTCTGTAACCCAGGGCCGTCCTTTTTTTCAGTCGTCTTTTACAGGACACTGTCCTTCTGTAACCCAGCCCTGCCCTATTTCTCAGCCTCCTTTTGCAGGACACTGCCTCCTGACCCTTTGTAACCCAGCCCTGTCCAATTTCCCCACGTCTTTTTATAGAGCACTGTACCCTACTCTTCTGTAACCCAGAAATGTAAAGAAATCCAGCACTCCAGACTTCGGAAAATGAATTCAATGAGAGTTTATTATAAATAAAAAATCAATTTGTAGTTCTTACAATGAGGTAACTGTGCAAAAAAGCAAATGCATAGATTTTCAACTCCACACTCAACCTCTGTAACCCAGCCCTGCCCTATTTCCTACCCTCGTTTTGCAGAACATTGCCCTTGTCTCTGTATAACCCAGGCCTGCCCTATTTCCCAGACTCCTTTTACAGGGCAATTCCACTGTCTCTCTGTAACCCAGGCCTGCCCTGTTTCCCAGCCTCCTTTTGCTGCAGCCTGCCTCGTGTCTCTCTGTAACCCAGGCCTGCCCTATTTCCCAGCCTCCTTTTACTGGAGCCTGCCTCCTGTCTCTCTTGAACCCAGCCATGCCCTATTACCCAGCCTCCTTTTACTGGAGCCTGCCTCCTGTCTCTCTGTAACCCAGCTTTGCGCTGTTCTGCCCTGTTCCTTAGTCTTCTTTTACAGAGCACTGCACCCTGTCCCTCTCTAACCCAGCTGTGCCCTGCTCTGCCCTATTTCCCAGTCTCCTTTTACAGGGCTATGCACCTTGTCCCTCTGTAACCCAGCCGTATCCTGCTCTGCCCTATTTCCCCAGCCTCCTTTTACAGGGCTATGTACCCTTTCCCTCTGTAACCCAGCTGTGCCCTGCTCTGCCCTATTCCCCAGCCCCCTTTTACAGGGCACTGCAACCTGTCCCTCTGTAATACAGCTGCGCCCTCCTCTACCCTATTCCACAGCCTCCTTTTACAGGGCAGTGCACCCTGTCCCTCTGTAACCCAGCCCTGCCCTATTCCCCAGCCTCCTAAACATAGAAACATAGAATTTGGGGGCACTAGAGAGTCAGATCCTAAATAGGACGTGCTTCAGCAGAGCTCTGCACAAGAAAAATGGGAATCTCACAATATTTTGCACAAGCAAAAAAATTTTTAACTGAACATAGAGCTCACAGTCCAATTCCTGACATTGAGTGGAAGAGATTGATGTAAAACACTCACCATGGGTGAACATAAGGGAGCAGCTCTAGAGGAGGACAAAAATCATAGCAGCCGCCTGCTGAGATCTCAAGTAGCTGTGAAGCCAGGAAGCCTGAGGTCACAGGTACAAAACCTCCCTGGCAGCCTAGTCCTTTAACAGGAAAGGTGACGGATGCAAAAATAGAAAAAAATGCTGCAGCGCCTTAAGGCTCAAGATGCTTCCATGAAAGTCCTTTCTGCAACGGTGGCAGCTGTGGATAGCCGATCGACGTTGACCCTAGCTGCAGTCACAAAGCTCACCACTGAAAACACAGCTGCGTCACAGAATGAAGGCCCTGGAAAATGAAAAGTGGGCTCCCAACTTACATATTGTAGGAATACCAGAAAGAGTCAAGGGGAACAGTGTACTGAAATATGTGGTAGGCTGGTTGAAATTAACTGTACAACTGCCGGAAGAGATGGAAGACAGGGCAGTTCGCAAGGCATAATGGTAACATGAGAGGTGCGTAGAAAAATCCTAATGTAGCCAGAACTGTCCTTTTAAAAACTTTCAGCACGGAAATTGAAGACTGCATGCTGACTGCAGTGTGGGCTGCTTATCTGCTTACAGTTGAAGGGCATGACATCAAAATATACTCTGATGTGTCATTTGCTAGCAAAAATCAGCATAAACAGTTTGATATGGTGTGCAGTAAGTTAAGGGCATTGGGCACAGTGCACTCACTTCTGTTTCCAGCATGACTGCAGATCATATATGGAGGGAAAGAATACCAGTTCTCAGACACTAAAGATGCTGGACGATGGGCCAAGAAAATGGCTCAGGGGTTTAATGCCAGATCGGGAATACCCCTCGAGAGAAGGGAGTTGGAAACATTGGACAAAGGGGGCTGAGGATGATACTCTTTGGACTTAACTCTATAAGTTTAGCAGGCGCGTTAGCAGGATTGTAAAATTGGGGTGGGGGGCACTTGTCACCATTAGTGATTTTATCCAGAAAGGGTGGGGGGTCCAGGGTGATTTGCCCCGGAAGAAAGTTTGAAGCATTTGGTGCCAAATGGTGCATTTTAGAAGCCCCAAGATAGGTAGGGAGTGTATGCAAACACGTGCAGCTCAGTGAGCTCTCGACCAGCTGCTGCACTGTTTTTCTTTCTCTCTCTGTCTCTCTCTCTCTCTCTCCCCCCCTTCCACTCTCTCAAACACTGTGGTCTTTCTCACTCTCTTGTTTTTATTCTTCAGTTTTTTTCCTAATAAATAAATCTCATTTTCTTTAAATTATAAGATCTGCCCAAGTTTCCTATACTACAGAGTCTGAGACATGGAGATGAAAGTTCAGCACACTGTGGAGACTAATATCATGTCCCTTGTCACTATGAGAGACCATCAGATGTATGGCCATTGGCCACAGTCCTCTCAGTCATAAGATAAGCCAATCACTGTACTTTTTATTAAAAATAAATCCCATACCACACCACAAGCTATTAATATAAGTATGTATTGGCCCTTGTAAGAAGGCGGTGTGGCAAACTCCTTTCCACTTTTCTAGCAGGCTGGATCACAGATATATTTTTTTTTTTGAATTTTAACTTTTATTGATTTTGCAAGTAAAACTTATATCTCAAGTACACACAGGAGGATAGCATTATACATGTTAAGATGAGATTGTACACTTACAAAGAACTTGTGAAAGACCTCCCCTCCAGAGATACATAATGGAGGGAATTAACATCAGATACATTAGTTATTAAATAGTGCATAAGATTGCATGCAGCCTGGAAGACCCAAGGTGATTCAACAAAGGATAAGTCATAAATCAGATACCTTATTATCATGGTGACTACAGTAGTCTGAATGAATCCCCCAATACTACAATGTGCAAAATGAACTAGGGAAATCCAGAAACAAGACCTCCCAGGAGTGAAAACTCAGGATAACACCCCTTTCTTATAGGGAAGTTAGCAAGTACTTTAGTATAATTAAGTCAGTAACTAAGCATATCATTACACAGTAAAGCTCAATATAACAGAAGAGCATTAATTTATCTCAGCTAGAGAGTAGACTCAGTCCCAACATAAAGGTTGCAAAGATGCAACTAGTCCCATCTGTCCATAGAAGACAACTGTAAATGGCAGCCAAAGTCTGTTGTTACAGTCGCTGCATAGTAGTGGAAAATCAGCAAAATCAGGAGCCCAAGTCTCTTGGTCCAACCCCACCAAGCCAGAACGCAACTTACAGCAGCTCAGTCTGCATCTGAGGAATCAGCTTCAACATCCTCCACCATCAGTTTTGCCGATCATTCTCTCGGCATCTCTTGTCTCATTAAATAAATATTGTTTCCCCTGCTAGGAGATCCAGAGTTTAGCCGGTAACAATAACTGATGAGAGATTTTTAGACTTATCAAGTGACCCCGAAGCCCATCAAAGGCTCTGTGCCGTTGCCGGGTACTGTAAGAAAGGTCCGGGAACATCTGAAGGGCATCCTCTCCATATTTCAGTGATCTGTGACGTCTCGCTGTGTTCAGGGCCCTATTCCTCTACCCAATACCAGTACACACAATCAGAAGAGTTTGTGGAGCCACGTGGTCTGCTGTTGCACGGTGGGGGGTGATTCTGTAAACCTTTTCGATATGTAAAAGAGGATCTGTCTCTTCAAGGCTCAGGATTTGCAGTAACATTGCCCTGGCAAACGATTGAGGGTCTTCACCCTCAGCACCTTCCGACAGACCAAGAATCCTTAAGTTCTTTTCCCTCGCTTGATTTTCTACCGTCTTGAGGCGTTGACAGAGAAGCTAGTTTTCTTTTATTAATTTTGTAGTGGCATCCACAGTTTTCATAACTGACAACTCCGCGCGCTGTGTAGTAGCCTCACACTGGTCCATGCAGGTTTCTAGTGCTGAGACTCGAGGTGTGAGTGAATCAAACTTCTTGTCAAGTTCCTGCATGGATTTTACCAACTGGTGAAAGGTGGAGAGTCTGTTCGTTAGGGAGGTCTCCTCTGCTGCTTCTGGCAGCAAATCCGCTGCTGCACCACGCTGCACAGGCCTCTCCTCCTGACTGTGTCTCTTCAGTGTGTAAAAATCGCCTGCTGCAGCCGCCACTCCCTTATTCTTGCCCATTGCAGTAGTTCTCTGAATAGTTGGCTAAGATTAGCTCTCCAATCACCTTAGAGCAGTAATATTAGAAGTATAAAAATCTTAGTTTTACTTACAAAACAATTTTCTCCCGGGAGCTCGGTCTAGTTGCTGCTTCCTGCTAGGCTGCTCAGAAACGCCCCCAGATTTATTGTTTTAAAGTTACACATTTTGTTTATTTTTTTTAAGGAGTTAGTCATTAACAACCTTTCTACATACCAGAAATTGTTTCTACTAGACCATGTTTCACAGCATCACGCAAACACTACACGTCTGATGACAAATGAAACTTAATTTTTATTCATTATAATAAAATATCATGAACAACAATGGCGTACTTGCCTGGAGTGTGCTCCTGCCAGCATAGCTCTTTTGGCCTGTGTCCTGCTCTTCATCTGCCAAGACCTGCTCAGGAAGCTTTGCTATGATGGCCACAGTCACCAGCCCCAATGTTCTCTGGCTGGCTCACCAACCTTCCTACCTCTAGTGCTCAGCTTGGCTCAATGGAATCGGCTTCTGCCAGCCACCACAACTACTGTTGGTACCATAATCCCAAGGCAAGACTCCCTCTTGCAAAATTAGAACATTAGCTTGTCGCCAGCTGCCACCAACTTGCCGCCCACCTCATTAATTAAATCCCTTCACTTCGGGCTCGTACACAGCATTGTATCGATCACCGGACAGGCGCTGGCTGCTGCAGTGATGTCCAATTACTCGTTGCTAGCTGAAATGACAATTGGCAGGACAGGAGCAGCTACGCGCGTGGAGACTAGAGTCCTCCTGGGAGATCTCAGTGGGTGTCGGTGGCTGCACTCAGTTCCACAGCCTCAGCCAATAAAGTAGGAGTGAAGGAGGGGCAGGACTAGGAGGAAGGCTCAGTGGCTAAGGCTTGCTATCTGACTGAGTGAGTGAGTGAGGCAAGTGCGTATCTGCAGCATTGCGCTCACTCACTCATTGACGGTCTCAATTCCATGCAGGCAGCCTCAGGCCCCTTGAGCTGAGTTCTAGGCCCCGGGAAAAGTTCAGATTCTGGGGTCCCTATGTAGTTGCATACAGTAGCATGCCAGGCAACTTGGGGCCATTCTTTGGTGCTGGGCCCTGGGAATTATCCCTGCTCCCCACCCTCTTGAAGGCCCTGGGTAGCCTGAATGTCGCTGCTGGTGATGAAAAGTACAAAAACTGAAGAACAGCAAGAACTGGGGCAACTACCTTAAACTGAGGGGGCCCATGCTCCCTTTTTTAGGACTGCTGATACTACTGAAGTTTAGCCATGTTCACCCACCTTGTTGTTCTTTTTTGGGGACAATTGTTTCCTGGAATACTTCTCTAACTTTCTAGGGACGTGGATATGATGTTTTATCCACACTTCTGGCAGTGTCCTTTCCCTTTAAGATATGCTGGAAGGTCTTCAAGCTGGCTCCTCCCACCCACCCGGGTGGTAACTCCCTTGGCTGCGCCCCTTGCCGCCAGATCTTCCTTTCTGCTGGAAGAAGCAGGTTCCTTCCTTACTGCTTCCGCATTGAGTACACCCTAGAACTTAAAATCTTTGGTTTTACTTCCGAAACCCTCTGAGTTTAGTTTTCAGCTCGATCTTTGATCACGAATGCGATGGACGATAAGTCCATTCCCGGGTACCGCCAGTGTCTTTGCGGGGCAGAAAATGTCCAGGACCGACCCGCACGCCAAGGGCGTTTACTGCCTAGGGCACAACATGATCCCCAGGCCTGTGATTTTTGCCACTCGTTCCACCCTACCATTCTGGAGGACCGTCTCGCTCACCTAAATTGGACTGACCGAAGCGTGGCGGAACCTGGCGGTCAAATCTAAGGATGCCCGTTGGGTGGTCTCTGCAGCTGCGGGATCCGCCGAGCAGCTTGCAGCCTTCGAAGAGGAGGTGGCCCAGGCCATGACCCATTCCTCCTTGGCATCTGCCTTTGTGCCACTTCAGCTGGGCTTCTTCAAGGAATTGCGCCAGTCTCTGCCGACTCTCAGTCAGGGACCCTCTGGCAAATCCAAGTCTAAGAAAGACTCTAAAAAGGAGAAAGAAAAGACTCATCATCGATCGTGGGATCACGAGCACTCTCGTTCGAGAGCCTCTGATTCCCACACTTCACCAGATGTGACCTCGGTCAAATCTTCAGCCTAGGCCGCAGGCTTCTCGATGACCCCGTCGGGCCTGTCGGCCAAGACGCTGGTCAGAGTGCCAGCTGAGGTTTTCTCGAGCTGACCAACTAGTTGTTGACCAAAGAGGCCAACACTTCCTTGTCTAGTACTCCGGTCCTGACTCAGACCATTGGAAGGAAGGCTCAGTCTGCTGACCCAATGCCTCTGGTCCCTGACCCGGACCAGGAGGAGCCTTGGCAATCGCCAGCTCCCTTTGAGTCCTGCCGCCGGTCCCCCCGGCAGTCGAGGTCTCAATCTTTCTCCCATGGGTTAAGCCGGTCCTGCCGGCATCAGCGCTTCCCACTCTCAGCACCACGGGAAGCGGCACCGCCACTAATCTTTATCCTCTTCCTACTCAGATGAGGAGAAGCTTCGGTGCAAGTTGCATCGACACTATGAGAACTTGATGTGGCAACAGTTGGTGCTTATTGGCATTAAACTAACCCCAGTTTCCATGCCAGCCATCACCTGGCTGTCGCCCAAAAGACCAACGGCATCTCCTTCGACGGAGCTGACCAAAACGGTCCCAGCTCAGCCGCCTCTGGTGTCTCCGCTGATAGTGGTGGAACTGGCACCTAAACAGCCTCCAGTCGGTGCTCTGACTAAGGAGTCTTGACTGACCAAGGGGCTTCCCCATCGAATGTTGGTCACCATCACCCCTGACAGTCCGCGGAGGGTCAGTGGGGACTCGAGTGGTCGACCATTCTTTAATGACTCCTCGCAGTCCAAGGGATCCTCCCTGCACTCCTGTCCAGTCGACGCTGAGTCTGTGGGGGACCTCTCGACGAATGAAGACCCATCTTCATTCATGGGGTTTCTCCGCTTGATCTCTGAATGGACGGATATGCAAATGGGGCCCGTCCAGAAGTGGGCTCATTACCCATTGACTGAGATCCTTGACCGGGTGGCAGAGGCCATCCTTGGCCCTGCCCTGGAGCTTTGGCAGTGTCCTGCTTCCTGCCTGATGCCTTCTGCCCGGATGGCCCGCAAATACGTGGTGTCCACCGGTTCCCTTTCGGGATTCACAGAGCAACCTTTGGCTGAGGGCTTGGTGGCTGATTCTGTGTTTAGGTGCTCCAGAACACCGGGAATGTTGACAAGCTGTCAGACAAGGAGTCCAAGAAGTTGAACCATGCGGCTAAGAAAGTCTATGCTGCCTACTCGCTTGGACTCTGCCAGGCGGGTTTGGCCTTCATTATGGCCCACTTCTCCCATGCCCTGCTGGGCACTTTGGATGAGGTCCTTCCTCATCTGCCTGCGGACCTTCAGACCATGGTCAAACAGGTCCAGGACCAGGGTCAGGCTGTAGCCAGAAAACAGCTCCAGACAGCCATGGACATTGGGGACTCCTGTGCTCGCTCTGTGGAGGCCTTAGTGGCCATGCACTGCAGGGCTTGGCTGAAGATCTCGACCTGCACGGTGGATACTCAGCACAAGCTGACAGATGTCCCTTTCATGGGCACCAGCTTGCTTGGGCCTGGTGTCGAGGGCCACCTCACCCTCATTGACAAGTCTATTGCCACCTTGGACTCCATGACATCTGCCCAGAGGGACCCCCAGTGCTCCAAGCAGCAGCAGAGTAGGAAACCCTTTCAGTCCACCTCCACTCCTACAGTCAAGCCAATCCAGTCCCAGGTTGGACAGCAGGCTCAGGCCTGGCGGCCTCGGCCAAAGTTGATGGCCTTAGTTGTCCGTCAGCCCAGAAGGAGAGGCTCTGGTGGTGCCTCAGCCAGGCCCTCCTCCTCCTTCTCCTCCTCCAAGCCTGCCCAGTGACGGGATGAGGGGGTGCCTCCCTCATGCCCATCAAACCTCCCCTGGGTCCTCCTGTGGGGAGCCGGCTCTGCCACTCACTTTCTGCCTGGTCCACTGTCACCACGGACAGGTGTGTTCTAGAAGTGGTGGGTCAGGGTTTGCCTCTGGAATTCGAGCAGTACCCCCCCTTGCCGAGCCCGCACCCAATGGGAAGACTTGGTTTCTGCATACATGCTGTCAGCTCTCAGAGGTGACATAGCCCAGCTGCTCCACAAGGAAGTCATGGTTCCTGTCACAGATCCTCTGGAACACCCAGGGTTTATCTCCAGGTACTTCCTGGAGCCAAAGTGGATGGGGGACTGGTGCCCCATTCTAGATCTGCACGACTTGAACAAATTTCTCCTGTTGCTCACCTTCAGGATGGTGACTGTCTCAGATCATACCATCTCTAGAGCAAGACATGTGGTTTTGCTCCCTGGATCTGCAGGATGCGTTCTTTCATGTCCCGATCTGTCCATCTCATTGAAGTTTCCTCCGCTTTTGAGCAGAGGGAACCCTCTACAAGTTCCAAGCCATGCCATTTGGCCTCTCCTCAGCCCCCAGGGTCTTCACCAAGTGCATTACAGTGGTGACAGCTTACCTGAGGGAGCCAGATTTACCCCTACCTGGATGACTGGCTGATTGCGGGTCCCTCCAGATGGGAGGTGGAGCAGTCCATGGACCTGGCCCCTCCAGACCTGTGACTCTGTTGGCCTTCTAGTCAACAAGGCCAAGTCGAAACTCATGCCCTCGCAGGTGATCAGTTTCATTAGGGTGGAGCTTGACTCTTGTAGAGCCAGAGCCCAGCTCTCGGCGGACAGGGCAGAGGCTGTCTCCTCCTGTGCCCGAACATTTCAAGTTGGGCAGTTGCACCCTGGCTGAGACTTCCTGCACTTGCTGGGCTACATGGCAGCTTCTACCAGTGTGGTCTGTTGGGCCCGCTGTAGAATTCACTCCCTACAGTGGGAGCTGGCCAGCCGGTGGTCTCAGCGCAAGGGTTACTTCCGATCAGCTGGTCACTGTGACCCAGCGGATGTGGGACGCCACCACTACAACATCCAGTGGTGGTTAGTCCTAGCACACCTGCAGGAAGGGATCCCATTTGTCCTCCCAGAGCCAACATTCATCTTGACGACTGATGCATCTATCTCACGGGCTGGGGTGCCCACCTGGGGGAACATGGAGTCCACGGGCTATGGACCCTAAAGGAGTCCTGATGCCACATCAGCCTGCTGGAGCACCGGGCAGTTCAGCTGGCACTGACTGCATTCGCTCTGCACATTCGGGGTCAAGTGGTCCAAGTCCAGATGGACAACACCATGACCATGTACTATCTCAACAAGCAGAGCGGGACGCACTCCCTGCCCTTGTGCAGGGAAACTCCATGTTTGGATCCTCGTGCACAGCCTGGAGACGGATCTCCTAGCCATCCATGTGGCAGGAGCCTCCGATTAGCTGGCGGACCCTCAGCCAGGTGGGCGAGGCATCTCATGAGTGGTCTCTTCACCCAGAGGTAATTCACAGTCTGTTCTCCTAATGGGGCACCCCTCAGGTGGACCTGTTTGCCTCCAGGGAGAAAACAAAGCTGAGGCTTTTTTGTGCCTGGCTCCCCTCAGCAGGGAATGCTGCAGGGGGATGCCTTCATGAGGCCCTGGACCCCAGGCCTCTTCTACGCCTTCCCTCCAATTCCCTTGATCTACAAGGTGCTCCTCAAGGCCAGGAGGGACAAGGCACAGGTGATCTTAGTGGCTCCGGAGTGGCCATGCCAATTCTGGTACCCCGAACTCCTCAGCCTCAGCAGCAGGCTCCCAAGATGTCTTCCCCTAAGCCCAGACCTGCTTTCCATCAGTCGGAGAAGGTGCTTCACCCAGACCTTCAGTCCCTGCACCTGGCAGCCTGGTTCCTGAGCGGCAAGAGTTCCAGGTCTTGGGTCTCTCCGAAGCTGTCTTCACCATTGTGGAGGCATCTTGGAAGGAGTCGACTAGGAAGTACTATGCCTTCAAATGGAAGAGATTCTCCATTTGGTGTCAGGGCAAGGGGTTGGACCCTTTGTCTTGTCCAGTGGCTAGCATTCTCAACTACCTTTGGTCCCTCTCCCAGACGGGCCTTTGGTCGATGACCCTTAAGGTGCACCTGACTGCCATCTCTGCTTACTGGGCGCAGGCCAGTCAGCAGTCGATGGCACAGGACATGGTGGTCTGGTGCTTTTTTAAGGGCTTTGACCACATTCCCCCCCCCCCCGTGCATGAACCACCACCACCGTGGAACTTGTTGCTGGTTTTGACAAAGCTCATGGACAAGCCATTCAAACTGATGCACAGGTGTGATCTCTCTTACCTGTTGTGGAAGACCGCCTTCTTGGTGGCTGTCACATCAGCCTGAAGAATCAGTGTGCTCCAGGCACTTTCAGTGGAGTCTCCTTACCTGGTCTTCCTCAGGAACAAGGTTGTCCTGCACCCCAACCCGAAGTTCCTCCTAAAGGTTGTGTCGAAGTTTCACCTTAACCAGGTGATTTGTCTCCCAGTGTACTTCACCAGTCACACCTCGGAGGCTGAGCACAGGCTTCATACTTTGGACCTGTGGCGAGCATGCACTTATTATAAAGAGCACACAGCTGGAATTTGGGGAGTGGTTCACCAGCTATTTGTTACCTATGCTGAAGCCACACCTGGCAGACGTGCAGCCAAGTGGACGATTGGCAGGTGGATCACATCCTGCATTGATCTCTGCTATAGGTTGGTGGGTAGGGAGCCTTCCGGAGGGCTAAGGGCTCATTCCACCTTCCATACTGCTGCGTCGGTGGCTGCTTCCGGGGACTTCCCTATCCAGGAAATCTACAGGGCTGCTACCTGGAGGTCAGTACACACCTTCATTTCCCAATACTACATCGACCTCAAGTCACGCCGGGATGCTGGTTTTGGGGCCTCAGTTCTCCGAATTCTGTTCCCTAAATACGGGGTGTGCGCCTTGCCTCCCTCCTCCCGGAGAACTGTTAGGAGTCTGCCAGATGTGTGGATAGAATATCATAGCCATGTCCCTAGAAAAACAGGTTACTCACTTGTAACAGTAGTTCTAGGAGTGGTATATGATGTTCATCCACACGGAATCACCTGACCTCCTTTGGCTTTGGTGCACACTTCTGCTTCCAGCGGGCAAGATCTGGCATCATGGGGCAGAGCTGAGGGAGATTCCACCCGGGTGGGTGGGAGGAGCCAACTTGAAGACTTTCCGGCACATCTTATATATTTTTTTTTTTTTTTTTTTTTTTTTTGTAGACTCACTTTTTGTTCCCCCACAGCACGGGCATCCTTCCAAGGTACTCTCTCAGCCAGGCCTCTACTCCCTGCCTGAACCCATTGCTTCCTCCCCTGAAGCACCCAGGTAGGTCTAGCCCCCTGGATCAATCCCTGGGGTGAGCCCGCCCTCCCATGGCTGCCTTTCTGGAATTAGAGAGGCCTGCCTGAGCCTCGGGTCAGCCGAGGAGTCCCCTGGAGCGATGGGCCAGGGTTGGGATGTGGGCCTGCCCCTGGAGTCCTCTTCATGTCCACGGTGCCATGGAGGGGTATTCTCATGTTTCCCCCAGGAGTGCAGCAGTGCAATGACGTCAGCACGGCATGGCACCGCAGATGTCCACCGCACTCCTCCCCTTTGTCAGCCCAGGCGTATGTAGTGCCTCCAGCTACCACTGAGGCCGCTACTTCACAGGGCATACCGTGGATCCCACCCCAGGGAGAGGAGAACAGTCCAGCAGATACTGTATCCTGTCCCTCCCCTACCGGTGCCCGAGCTTGTTCCCAAACCCAGGTCACCGGCGTGGTGTGAGGTGTGGTGTCCAGCATTTCAACCCTCAGCGCCACCTGGCCGGTTTTCTGGCACATCTTAAAAGGAAATGATACTGCCAGAAGTGTGGATGAACATCATATACCACTCCTAGAACTACTGTTACAGTGAGTAACCTGTTTTTTTAGTGTGTTCCTTCCAAGGAAACAAAATGGTGATGAGCACATGGTAGTAGTTCAGGACAGTGGGTAAGGTGCCATTATGGCGTGAATAACAGACTTCTCCAAAAGTAGCCCTTCACTTTTGATTTTTTTTCTCCTGTTGGGGCTATATTGCAACACTTAACACTGCCTTTATGGATATCAAGACTCGTTTGTGAGTCGAGTTTGTTACTGTAGTACCCTAGAGTTTAATTCAGTTAATAGTTTTTCCAAATGTATTTGTGGGGTTCTCCACCATTTACTATTTCCTAATAGTTGCAGTTTGCTAACCAGACTATTGTAATTGCTGCTTAGGCCAGGATTTGAGCCCTGTTACAAAGCACCAATACTACCTAAGCTTTTTTGTCTAATTTTGGTTTAACAGCAACCTAAAAGTTGTAGCAAAAATGTCTCTTCTGTAGGTTCCCTTTACAGCCTATATCATTCAGCTGGTTGGCTTTTTCTAACTAGAGTAATTTACTTCTCAGCTAAACTGAACCCTCCATTCCTTGATGCATAGAGTGTGGGCTGCATTTACGTAGTGTAGTGTATTGTGACAGAAGTGTTTTTTCTGATCGTGACTAATGGCCCGTATGATATGTAGCTGTTTTTGTACTTCTCAGTTGCAAAATAATAAAATATAAGTTAAAAAAAAAAAAAGAATTTGTCAGCAGATAAGAACTGCCTGGCCTACCTAGTCTGCCTCTCTTTTCTCTGTCTATTCTGTCACCACAGACCCTACCTGGTATCGGATCACCTCTGCCCCACCTGTTCTGATACCAGTTTTCCTTTATACCTATGCTTGAAGCCCACCACTGTTTTGTCCCCCACCACCCCTGCTGAAAATTGTTCCAGGCATCCTCCACTCTGTCAGTGAAGAAATACGTCCTCCCATCCCTCCTAAACCTCTTCCCTCCAGCTTCGTTGCATGACCCCTAGTTCTTGTACAGCTTCTTTTTCTGAAAATGGCTCCTTTCCTGTACCTTGTTCACTCCTGAGGTATTTAAAGGTAGCTATCATGTCCCCCCTCACCCTTCTGTCTTCTAGGGTGTACATGTTTACATCCCTCACTCTGTCCTCATAGAATGTTTGGTGCAGCCCCAGCACCACTTTTGTTGTCCTTCTTTGGAGGGCCTCTACCCTGTCTGTGTCCTTTCCGAGTTTTGGTCTTCAGAACTGGACATAGTACTCCAGGTGTGGTCTCACCAGTGACTGATACAGTGGCAACATCACCTCCCTCTTTCTGCTGGTGATGCCCCTCTCTGTGCACCCCAGCATCCCACTGGCTTTCACTACTGCTTTGTCGCATTATCTTGCCACCTTAAGGTCATCAGTTATGATTACCCCCAAGTCTCTTTCCTGTTTATTGACTATCAATACCCCCCCCCCAATTCTGTACTCTGCCTCTGGGTTTTGCAGCCACAGTGCTTAATGTTGCACTTTTTTTGCATTAAAATCAAAATGCCATAGCCTTGGGGGCGCTGTGGAGCACCTTACCGAGCAGATGTGGTTCAGAACTGCTCTGCATTTGGAGGTGCATTTTGTTCAAAATCTGACTAAAAAGTATATAAACAGTTGGAAATACCTGCAGAAATTGAAAGTGTACATCGAGTGGAGCAGATTAGTGTCAGACATAGTGATGGGAGGATGAACAAAGGAGGTCCTGGGGGCTCAAAGTCACAACCATTGATGGAGTCACTGGCCTCGGCATTCACGCTAGAACATACAGTGCAGGAATCACCATGGAAGGCCTTACAACTGTCAATACAGACCATTGACAGGAAGATTGAAACAATCCTGCAAAGAATCGGGAAGAAGGGCGTGAAAATTGAGGCGGCCACTAAGACTGCGGCAACGGCAGAATTGCAAGCTACCAGAGCGCTAACAACCTCCACAAAGCTGGTGTAAGAAAATACGCATCTGTGCTACAGGCTAGAGGCTCTTGAAAATGCCAACAGAGCCTCCAACGTGCATCTCGTTGGGTTACTGGAGGGCCTCGAGGAAGCAGACCATCTCCGGTTTTTGAAGCAGTGGTTGCCTGGTGCACTTCATCTGGACTTGGACTTGGCCACGCATTTGTGTAGAGCTTACCGGATTTCTCCACAGACAGTGACGACCCAGTAGGACTTTCCCAGGGCTGTTTTGCTGGTGATGAACAGAGTCAATACCCATTATCCCATCCTGAAAGCAGTGAGATCAGCGGATCGCTTGAACTTTCAAGAACATACAATTCATATCTTCCCTGATCTGTCCTTCGCCATGCGATCTCGCTAGAAAACATTTGATGGAGTCAGAGCTAAGCTCCAAAGCTTGTGGGTGTCTCACTCTCTATTAATGCTGGCTCACCTCCAAATCTTCTATGGGGGGCCGCACATACCAGTTCATGGATCCAGAGGAAGCCGGACGTTGGGCCCAACAGATCAAGCAAGAGTTTGCTGCTGCTCACAGGGAGGAGGTTTCGTATCCCGATTCAGCTGAAGAGGAGACCTGAGGTGGTAAGAGGCCATGAACCATTCTAGATACTTTAATATGGACTGACGGGCATTTGCTGTGTAATTCACACAGCTAAGGGACTGATGAGGACTTGATTGCTTCTCTTAGGAGGGTTGTATTCACTAATGTCCTAAAATTTCAAATGTTCTAACTTAGCACTGTTTAGTTCCCTTCAGTTAACTTCAATCAGTGTTTGCCCTGCTCGATTGTGCAGTAACTAATTTAGCTACAGGCAGCAGATATAGTTATTATATCATTACTTAATCCTTCTAATGTTTTTATTGCCAAATGTATATATTCTGGACTGCTAAACATGTTTGGGGATTGTTTAACATCTTTGGAGAGAGGTCATATCAGTTAGACTGGCCAAATGTTGCCTTTTGTTGGGACTCATCATATTTGGACTGACCTCTATACTCTTGTAAGGTACAGCTATTGGGTTTAAATTTCTAATTAGTTTATGTTTTACAGGTATACCCCCATATTTGTAATCTGTGTGTTAGACTACCTAATCAAGGATAAACTACCTCAAGGATAAACTGGTCTGGTGTTTACCTTTTCCATAATGTTGAGTCTGCACTAAGTATCTTCCTTAATGAATTCCTGGCCCTCCAGAACAAGCATGCCCCCAAGGTGACACGGAGGGTGAGGGCTAAACAAACAAGATGGCTTCACAAAGACTTGTTGAAAAATCTACGCTCTAGAGACAAAAGCCTCGGGGCTACAATCTGACTATGCTACCTACTGAACCCTATGTAACGTCTGTAAAAAACAGGTCAGAACAGCTAAGAGTGCCTATTGTAAAGAATTGCTGCTAAGCTCTGCTGGGGACGCTAGGAAATTCTGGGTCAATGTCAAGACCTTTCTCAGTGTGTCCCAGTCAACTAGTATCATTGACATGGTATTAAATGGAGCACATTGCAATGACTCCAACACCATTGCTAATTCCTTCAATCAAATGTTCTCGGACCTGTCTCAGTATACCTCTGCCTTCCCATCTCCCCAGGCAGCCTCTCTGCTTGCAAAATCAGCACAGTCCACTACCCCCAGCTATCCTTCCCAACAAATGTCTAAAAATCCTCCATTCTACTTCAAGGCAGTCTCAAGGACTGAGGTCTTAAAACTATTACGGACCGTCTCTGACAACACTAGCTCTGTATCAGATACACTTGAGCCTTGGCTCCTGAAACTAGCTGCACCATACATAGCCTCTTCTCTGGCTAGAATTTTCATCTTGTCTCTCTCTCTCTCTCTCTCTCTCTCTCATAGCCAAGTTTCTGACCTCTGAACGATTGCTTGTGTAACGCCGGTCCTTAAAAAAGGTGATACCAAGGAGATTATTAACTACAGGCCCATAGCCATCCTATTGGTCCTAAGTAAAATTCTGGAAAAATTCGTTGCAAATCAAACTGTTGACTACCTCACAAAGTACAGCCTTCTCTCTGACACACAACATGGCTTCAGTAAAGGTCACAGTACCTCTACAGCACTTCTCAAATTCACTACCGATGTGTTTACCAGTATGGACTCTGGCCAGCTGACAGGGGCAGTTTTTACAGACCTTACAAGGGCCTTTGATCTTGTGGATCACCCCCTGCTCCTCTCCACTCTTTGCAGTCTGAGTTTTTCACCAGCAGTTGTCGCCCGGTATGGAAGCTATCTATCAAATGGAAGTCAAATTGTGAAATTCAATTCCTCTTTATCTGATGGTGCTACCATCAATATTGGGGTTCCCCAGGGCTCTATTCTGGGACCTCTTCTTTTCTCACTTTTTATCAATAAGATAGATGAAGTTTTTCTTTCATGCTCATCTATTCTCTGTGCAGATGATCTTGTACTCTATTCAAGCTCTGATAAGGTCGTCAGCATAAATGCATCCCTTTCTTCAGATTTCACAAATGTCCAAAAATGGCTTTCTGCACATAAGCTTGTACTTAATGCTAAGAAAACCCAAGCAATGTTACTTGGATCTGCCCCTAAACTTAGGACACGTCAAACTCCCCTACTGGTGCAAGACTGCAGTGGCACACGAATAGAATGCGTTACATCTTTTAAGTACCTCAGAATTCTTCTGGACCAATCCCTGGACTTCAGCCTGCATATACAATCTGCCTGCAAGGCAGTGAATGCTAAACTGGGGGTTGTTTACAAGTCCAGTTTCATGTTGACTCCCTCTGCTAAACTTGCTATTGCCAGAGGCATATTACTCCCTGCCCTCACCTGTGGCATGCCGACTTTTGCTGCCACACACAAAACCATCCTTCATAAGTGGGATATCTCTTCTAATAATATCTGTCGATATGCCTCCTTGTCACCACGGCATAAGCACCACAGCCAACTGTACAGGGACCTGGGCTGGTTATCCCCCCTCAGCTTGCTGTCAATACTCTCTGGGCTCCCTGATTGACTCTATACCCAGAAACCAGACCTCTTCAGCGCGCGCAACATTGTTGGTACCTCAAACATCCTCCTATAGACTGCGATCGGTAGATAAATCCTTGCTGAATGTACCTAGATGTAAAACATCAAAAGGCTCTGTTGCCTTCAGTCACTCTGCTCCCTAAGCTTTGGAATTCTCTCCCCCAAGCACTTTGTATATCGGGATCTCAAGACAACTTCAAAAAGGAGCTGTGCTTCCATCTATTCCTTGCTGATCCCTGCACTTGTTTTAATCCCCCCAATCCACTCACCCGACAGATGCTGCCTGGCCAACTTTAACCTTCCTACCTCATAGCACTTCTTACCCTTACTATCTCCTTGACAGCTAATCTACCCCAACCCCCCACACACACACACCCTGAGCCTTGCTTCAGAGGCCGTGATAATGTATCCTGCCCAGTCAGGAATTTGCCCTTGCCTTGTTTCGTTGCCTATATGAATCTTCACTGTTGTGACTAATTTTAACAATATTTCTTGCTGCTATGTTGTGGTATCTCTTCCTAGACTGTGTAGGTTTTCTCTGCCTAAAATGCTATGTGAATTGTATTGATTGTTATTGTTCTGGCTTCATGTATTCATTACTACTAACTGTTTTGACCTATGCTATTGTAATTTCATTGTACTCATGATATGTACCTGTCTTTGATTGTTGTACTTTCCTGGGTCATGCCAGAAAATAGAAATTTTGTGGCTAGTGCACCTACCCAGTTAACAAAAAACCAATAAATAAAATAAATAAATAATCCTGTACCATTGGATGGATCTATTGTAAGATGTGATGCCTGACATATATGGATGTAATGTTTCTTGTTTTTTAAGAAATGCAATAAATATATAATGCAAAAAAAAATGCCATATCCTTGACCATTCCTCGATTGTTTTCAAGTCTCTGTTCATTCTCTTTGTCACAAACGCACTCTGCAGGTCAGGCCCTCTGCTCCCACAGTGCCAACCTCAGAGCGCAATAGTGTGAACAGGTAACAGACAGGGTAACCCTCCTGTCTGCTTTGTGTCCGAATCACCTGTAGTCTCAAGTTTTGGGGGGAATTCAAACTATGAACCTTATGCTAGCATACCCAATTAACAGGTTCATATACATACTGTCTTTGGGGAATGCAGCACAATCCTTCGCCCAGGGACACCTAACCAGGTATCCAAAATGAACCCTTAAAACTCTTTAAGAGATCTTAGGTGTTTTCTTACCTTTTCCGAGCTTAGTAACACCATCAAGCCTTTTTAAACCGTTGTCAGACTTAAAAATACAGGCACTCCACATGCAAAAATAAAACTGGGAAGACACAGGCATTATCTTAAGAAAAGGTGGTTTACTAAAAATTATAAAATAAGTAAGATAACGTACAGAACAAATACCAAGAGCTTACAATCTCAAAAGAAAAATTGGAAAGTTACAGAACAAAAACTCCTACCACAATACTCTTAGATCTCTTCTGTCTAATGTATTACCTCTGTAAGTGCATTTTAGGTTAGAGAGACTTTGTTTCTTGAGAACCGAAGATGATATGTAGGGCCCGATTTTTCTTGACGCCAGACAAGGATTCTGCAGCAGGGCTCTCATTTACCCTTAGAACTTCTCGGCACTCGATGCCAATTTCTGCAGCAATTCTGCGGCACATTTTTACCCTTCATTTTACCCTTTTGTTTGCCATATCTGACACAATGCACGCTTGTAACACAGTCATTTTATTGACTTGTGTCACTAAATTTTCAACATATCCAGTTTAAGACCTCTGCTCATGAACAGTGTAACTGTGATTTTCTTCCTTTGTCCCGAACATTGATTTTGTACACTGACCGCGCCATTGTGCACTACATGTGTGAAAACATAATTCGGGTGAGATGTGAAAAATGACAGTTGTACTGTTCGTAAGGAGGTGTGGTAAAATGGCAATGCAGAAAATCTGGAGTGAAATATTAAAATGCTCAATTCACGAGGTATGCTGTTAGGAACCGCATAGCGCAGCATATAAACAGTAATTTTGAGAATTTTTCACCAAATTTTCAACATAGCCAGTTTAAGACCTCTACTCATGAACAGTGTAACTGTGATTTTCGTAATCTGTCCTGAACATTGATTTCACACACCGACCGCACCATTGTGTGCTACATGTGCAAAAAAACATTTTGGGTGAGATGTGAAAAATGACAGTTGTACTGTTCACAAGGAGGTGTCGTAAAATGGCAATGCTGAAAATCTGGATTGAAAATATTAAAAATGCTCGAAAGTTACAAGCGTGTGTAGGAACAACTGCTAGCGGCTAAATAAAACAAGTCATTTTGGAATTTTCACCAAATTTTCAACATGGGTTTTTGGGGGCCTGCCTCAGGAACTGTGACACTGTCGTTTTGTTAATCAGTCCCGAAAGGTGGTTCCACGCAGTGACCGCGAAATCACCTTTTGGAACTGAATAACATAATGACAGTGACTGAGTTCAAGAAGTGTTTCCAAAAACCACATGTTGAAAATTTGGTGAAAAAATTTCCCCAAAATGGCTGAGATATGCACCAAAGTTGAAAAAAAATCCATTTATGCTATTATACAGCTTACCGGCATTTCTTCAGTTCGCGGTTGGCTTTGAAGAGTGCAGACGTGTTCCCAGTCCACTGAAGATCGTCACGCTGTGCTCCGGAGGTAAGTATGGGGTGAGGTGAGGTCAGGTAGAAGTGTGGGGAGGTGGGGTGGTGGGGTACGCAAAGGGTGGGTTGGGGAGGGGACAAGAGAATCGAGGACATTTTTCTTTCAGGTCTTTTTATTTTTAAGGACAATAGGGTTTTTGCCATGCTGGGGTGGGCTCCCAGCATGGCACAAGCGAATTTAGGGGCCAGTGAGCCGCGAGAGTTGGGCATCCCGTCGGAAATGAGACTTTTGCCACGCTGGGTAGGCTCCCAGCATGGCATATGGATGTTATTTCTTGGGGGGCAGTGAAGCCGATGGGGACTGGGCACCCCCATCAGCAAGCAGACTTTTGCCATGCTGGGATGGGCTCCCAGTGTGGCATATGGACATACTGAGGGAGGGTCAGTGAAGTCGAGTGGGATTGGAGGCACCCCTGTTGGCAAGGACACCCATTTGTTCGTGGTGACCACAATTCAGCGGTTAATTCTGAGGTTTGCCACGGAATCGTGGAAAACTCGGGGCCGTGATGATATGTCACTTTTTCCCCAGATGGATGTTCATGTGAATTCCAGCTCTCCACCCCCCTTTTGGTGAGTTAGCTAGTTCCTTCTTTTAGAAATAATTCCAACATAATTTCTACCAGGAGGTATCTTAATAAATGTGAACATCAGCAAAAAGCCATTTCTCAAATTATGAGTCTTTGATCGACACATCCCCTTTCCTGTTTTACAATCTCACACTCTGTCACAAACTCTCAGCTAGGTGATAGAAAACATACAGGATCAGCCTAAATGACGTCCCTTCCTGATATCATAAAATGTATATTTAGTTTCCAACTTCAAAAGCATGAGCAGGTCATAAAAGGTCAATAAAATATCTTTATGTAAGGAAGTCAGTTAATTAACTGGTTCCCCTGGTCAGTTTAATTTCATCCTGTAGTTCCAGCTACTGACCTTTAAAGTTACAGGCCAAGTCTGCTAACTGATGTGAAACAATTTCATACACAGACCATTTATTTATAATAATAATAATATCATACAGGTAACCAGAAGCAGGGGCAGAGCGTCACACTCTTCACACCCTCTGGAGTGTTCATCCTGTTGCAGATGTTGGTGTCATCTGCAAAGAGGCACATCTTCCCTTCAAGCTCTTCAGAGGTGTCACTTATAAAGACATTAAAGAGAACTGGACCCGGTACTGAGCCTGAGGAACCCTGCTGGTCACGCTCCATTCCTCCAAGTGAGTGCCGTTAACCACCACCCTCTGTCGCCTATCTGCCAACCAGTTATGTACTCAGGGTACCACCTTGGTTCCCACCTCCAAGCTTCCCAGTTTTTTTTATGAGCCTTCTGTGTGGTACAGTGTCAAAGGCCTTGCTAAAGTCTAAGTAGGCTACATCCACTATTCCCCCCAATCTGTTTCTCTGGTCACCCAGTCAAAGAAATCAATCAGGTTTGTCTGACATGATCTCTGTCCCATGAATCTGTGCTGTCTCGGGTCCTGTAACCTGCCAGATGGAAAGTAATGTACTAGTCTTTCCTTTACAAGTGACTCCATTAGTTTCCCCACTACTGATATTAGACTGACAGGCCTCTAGTTGCCAGCCTCTTCCCTGCTGCTGCTCTTTTGGAGCGGAACTACATTTGCCCTTCTCCATTCCTCTGGGACCCCCCCTGTATCTAGTGAGTTACTGAATAGGGCTGTCAGAGGTGCAGTCAGACCCTCCTTGAGCACCTTCAGTACCCTTGAATGTACCCCGTCCGGCCCCATAGCGTTGTCCTCGCTCAGATTCGCAAAGCTAGAATAGAAGGATATCTGATTTTTTCTGATTGTTCTCTGTACAATCCCCCTCTGCACCCATCAGCCTCATAATTCCTCTGCTTGTCCTTCTTTTTTCACTTAAATACCAAAAAAAAGTCATGTCCCCACCTTGTTACCCCCTGACTGTTCTTTCCTCAGTTTGTAATTTAGTGCCCCTTACTGCCTTCCCTGATTCCCTCTGTTTGTGCTTGTACACCTCTCTATCCTCTTCTCCTTGTATTTTCTGAATGCTGCCCTTTTTGCCCTTACCCTTGCTGCCACCTGTCTTGAGAACCATATTGGTCACTTTTTCCTCCTGCTTTTGTTCACATTTTTGTGCAGAGGTTTGCTTTACAGAGCACTGCACCCTGTCACTCTGTAACTCAGCCCTGCCTGTTCCCCAGCCTCCTTTTACAGGGCGCTGCACCTTGCCCCTCTGTAACCTGGCCTTGTCCTATTTCTTAGCCTCCTTTTACAGGGCACTACACCTTGTCCTTCTGTAACTCAGCCTTGACTTATTTACCAGCCTCCTTTTACAGGACACTGTCCCTCTGTAAGCCAGCCTCCTTTTATAGGACACTATACCCTGCCCCTCTGTAAGCCAGTCTTTTACCAGCCTCCTTTTACAAGACACTGCCCCTCTGTAACCCAGCCTCCTTTTACAGGACACCATACCCTGCCCCTCTGTAAGCCAGCCTCCTTTTATAGGATGCTATACCATGTCCCTCTGTAACCCAGCCTCCTTTCATAGGACACTATACCCTGCCCCTCTGTAAGCCAGCCTTTTACCAGCCTCCTTTTACAGGACACTGCCCCTCTGTAAGCCAGCCTCCTTTTATAGGGCACTATACCCTGAAGCTCTGTAAGCCAGAGTAGTTGCATCCCTCCTACAGCTAGACATGACATTATTCAGAAGATGATCCTCCTCATTTTAGATTATTGTGATGTAGTCCATGGTGCTGCTCCCAAATTGTCCCTAAACAGATTAGACACCCTCTTCCACTCCTTCTGCCGCTTTTCCCTTGAAGCCCCCTCCTGCACCCACCATTGTGGTCTCTATCATGCACTGTCTCTCCCCCCTCCCTCTCAAATAGATGCCTGTCCCACTGCACCAAGCTCACCTCTAAACTCTGGTTGGGGGTACTCCCTGACAACCTCTCTTCTTCCTTCGTCACCCCTCCTCCTCCTCCCTCTCATTCCCTTAGATCCTCTGACTCATGCACCCTAGTGATACCTAGGCGCTCCACCTTCATTGGCCAGTCAGGCTTCTCACACAGCTTCCACAAAATCTGGAACTCCCTCCCTCCCCAAATCCATCACTCCTCCTACTACTACTACTACTCCTCCTTTAAATCTGCACTTCACAACTACCGCTCATCGTGCTGCTCCTGCCATGACCCTCCTTAACAGTACCCTTACAAATGTCTGCTGTCTTCCTTTTATCCCATACCTTCCCAAATCTATTCTCTTCTCTAGTAGTCACCTTTCCCTATACCTTAGCAGCCACCATGCCCCTTGCAGGGTTCTCAGCATCCTGAAGGGATCCCAAATGGACTTGGCTGTACCTCCCCCCCCCCCTCCTTTCTTTCCCTTCTCTCATCCCCACCTCATGAAGTCTAGTTTCTGCTTCACCCTTAATCCACCACAGCCCTCCAGGCCCCTTGCAGGGTTCTCAGCACCCTGAAGGAGCCCCCTGAGGTGTTATCCTCTCTCTCTCTCTCTCTCTGGACACCCCCCTTGAGAATACTCTTGGCACGTGCTACCCTAATGCCAGTCTCCCCATTCCTCCTTGCTTTTCCACTACTCCTCTTCTCTCCCCATCTTCTGATCCCTTCCTGCATTACCCACACTCTTGCAGGGTTCTTAGCATCCCGGAGGGTTCCTCCGCTGGCTCAGCTCCCACATCCTAGTGTCCTCCTCATCTCCTTCCTGTGCCCTATAGTTATATCCTCCCCCCCACCCACCTTCTTCCCTAAACTGGCTCTACTGTTAACCTTGCCTGTCTTCCTCCCTCCCCTAGCACTTAACAAATAGCTTGTAACTATGTACTTAAATGCCCTTGCTGTCCCCCTACCACCCACTCCCTACTACCTGCTCTCCTAATTTTTTCCTATCACTATACTCACCCCATTACCAGTTACTCTTTTTGCTCTGTACCAGGCCCCAGTTTATGATGATTGCTTTTTTCCCCTTCCTTATCATGAAATTCACAAACTGCCATTGAAAATATTTTGATTCAGTGTTGTACCTTCTTAGTCATGAATTCACAACTGTAATTGTTAGTTCACTTCAATGTAGATACCACCCATTGTCATGAATTTTCAAACTGTATAGCTAAATGTTCTGTTCCAATGTGTGTACTTTTTTGTATCGTAATCTCAATGTATTATGTTCATACCCAATGTACCCCTTCCCCCAGGTCGCATCGGGAGACAAGCAACTTGTTGCTCAATATGCTTTCCTGGTGAAACATTTCAATAAACAAATAAATAAGTCAGCCTTTTGCCAGCCTCCTTTTACAGGACACTGCCCCTCTGTAACTCAGCCTGCTTTTATAGGACACTATACCCTGCCCCTCTGTAAGCCAGCCTTTTACCAGCCTCCTTTTACAGGGTGCTGCATCCAACCCTCTGTTTCCCAGCCCTGCCCTATTTCTTAGTCTCCTTTTACAGGGTACCATACCCTGCCTCTCTGTAACCCAGACCTGTTCTGTTTCCCAGCCTCTTTCACAGGATACTATACTCTTCTCTTCTGTAACCCAGCCTTGCCCTATTTCCCACACTCCTTTTACAAGTGCTGCTTCTCCCATTTATCGCCATTCACCCAAGGAAACCTCTTGAGTTCCTGTGTAGCTGCCCAGCTGGACTCCCACCTCTCCAGGCCTGCCATTGTACTCCAACTGTGGCTCCTCTCCACTTCCACTATTACAGGGCCCCCATTGAAGAGCAAATTATTGGAAGTGTACTCAGTTTTCAACACTGGCCATGGGGTTGGGACAAATCTGATGGGAGGTGAGCCACTTGCTATATTAGCCTGGGTGTGCATGGGGGCAGTGAGATCATGATCAATCACCCATGTGTCCTCAGATCCCACATCTCTCTCTGTGGGGTGGCTCCTTTAGGGCAGCCAGAGACTGACCATGCAGGCGTGTTCGCCAACGCCATGTCTATATGCTGCTTTTTGTCTGGATATCAGCACTTGTGCTTTTGATGTCAGATAGCCCAGGTAGCACTGGCAGCATGGTGCACTCGTAGGAGTCATTTTCCTGCCCACAAGACTCCTTCCCTCTGCAAAGTAGGAGAATCCAAAGCTGAAGCTTAGCCTAACCTTATCCACCGGTGTTCCAGTGTTGCCTGGCTCAGTGGTTTCGTTTTGGGGGATTGTTTTTTATGCCATGCAGAAAACACAAGTGTACGTCCAGATTCCCACTCTGAGGTGGACATTTCTAGGATGGGCAACAGATTCAGACTCTGGAGGAAGGAACCTACTCGGAGTATGGGCAGAGGCAGTGTGCTCAGACTATGGGGGAGGGAGCCTGCTCAGAGCATGTGCAGAGACAGTGTGCTCAGACTCTGGGGGAGGAAGCCTGCTCAGAGTATATGCAGAGGCAGTGTGCTCAGACTATGGGGGAAGGAGCCTGCTCAGAGCATGTGCAGAGATAGTGTGCTCAGACTATGGGGGAGGGAGCCTGCTCAGAGCATGTGCAGAGACAGCGTGCTCAGACTCTGGGGGAGGAAGCCTGCTCAGAGTATATGCAGAGGCAGTGTGCTCAGACTATGGGGGAGGGAGCCTGCTCAGAGCATGTGCAGAGACAGTGTGCTCAGACTCTCGGGGAGGGAACCTGCTCAGAGAATGTGCAGAGGCAGTGTGCTCAGACTATGGGGCAGGGAGCCTGCTCAGAGCATGTGCAGAGGCAGTGTGCTCAGACTATGGGGGAGGGAGCCTGCTCAGAGCATGTGCAGAGGCAGTGTGCTCAGACTTTCGGGGAGGGAGCCTGCTTAGGGCATGTGCAGAGGTAGTGTGCTCAGACTGTGGGGGAAGGAGCCTGCTCAGAACATGTGCAGAGACAGTGTGCTCAGGCTCTCGGGGAGGGAGCCTACTCAGAGAATGTGCAGAGGTAGTGTGCTCAGACTGTGGGGGAGGGAGCCTGCTCAGAACATGTGCAGAGACAGTGTGCTCAGGCTCTCGGGGAGGGAGCCTGCTTAGAGAATGTGCAGAGGCAGTGTGCTCAGACTATGGGGGAGGGAGCCTGATCAGAACATGTGCAGAGACAGTGTGCTCAGACTCTGGGGAGGGAGGGAGGAACCTGCTCAGAGTATGTGCAGAGACAGTGTGCTCAGACTACGGGGAAAGGAGCCTGCTCAAAGCATGTGGAGAGACAATGTGCTCAGACTCTGGGGGGGAGCCTGCTCAGAGCATGTGCAGAGGCAGTGTGCTCAGACTCTGGGGGAAGGAGCCTGCTCAGAGAATGTGAAGAGACAATGTGCTCAGACTGTAAGGGAGGGAGCAAGCACTGAGCATTTGCAGAGGCAGTGGGCTCATTCTGTGGGGTGGGAGCATGCATGGAGCAAGTGCAGAGGCAGCATGCTCAGACTGTGGGATACAGAGTGTGCTCGAAGCATGTGCAGAGGCAGCACACTCAGACTGTGGGATAGAGAGTGTGCTCGAAGCATGTGCAGAGGCAGCACACTCAGACTGGAGGAGAAAGCATGCTCAGAACATGTGTAGAGGCAGCGGCTCAGTCTATAAGGAGGGAGCATCCTCAGCATGTGCATGGACAGCGTGCTCAGATTCTGAGGAAAGGAACATAATCAGGGCATGTGCAAAGACAGCATGCTCAGATTGTGGTGGAGCGAGTAGACTCAACAGCCCAGATATTCAAACTGCGCCATTTTGTGGCGCAAGCCCCTGCGCCTCTCAGAATAGTTGCGCAAGGGTGTGGCCAGGGCGATATTCAACAGAGTTGCGCTTATGGCACAACTTCTTTGGAATATCGCCTCACACACCTTATTTTTGCATGGCGCAGTGGAACCGCGCCAGCAACAAGTGGTCAGAATGGAGCATTGAGGTGCGGTGGCGCCAAGTTCCATTGCGCCATGCAGCACCTACGATATTCAAATGGTGACATGCAAATGGGGCCATAATTTATGCAAGGGCTCGGGGGCCATTTGCATCTGATTACACCCCATTTGCATGCCATTAACATGCTGATGCGCCCGATCCCGATGACTTGCACCTGGCCCTGCCAGGCAGCATCCGGGACCGACGCCCTGCGCCCGATCTGATTCGTCCATAAGGGACAATGCATGTCTCCAATCCTCGTGGTCCAGTGGACGCGAGTGTCTCGATCGCGGGCATAACAGTATTCCCCGAGTAGCCCGATCGCGGGCAGAAGTGTCCCCACCCCGAGTAGCCTGATCGCAGGCAGAAGTGTACCCCGAGCAGCCCGATCAGTGGGCACGGACCCCCAAAGTCAATATCCCTGGTGGTCCAGTGGACGGCGAGTAGCCCGATCACGGGCGGCATCTCTCACCCCCGTCCAAATCCCTGGTGATCTGGCACCCCACCCGACCACGGAGCCCCACCACCCCACTCCCCCGTCAGCCGGCGGGTGGCAGCACCTCACCCGCCTTACCAACGCCAACTGACAGTTTCCTAGGGGCTATGTGAATGAATGGAATTCATTCACATATTCGACTGACTAGTACGGGAGTGGGCTGCACGCTCATTGGCTCATGCTCTGAACAAATGGGCATGCAGCCCTACCGAGCTGTCAGTCGGCGGCGGCAGAGCGGGTGGGCGCCGCCACCGCTGACGGGGAGCGGGGTGGTGGGGCTCTGGGGTGGGGGGACCACTAGATCACCAGGGATTTCCGGACGAGGGGGGGAGGAATGACGCCCGCGATCGGGCTACCTACGGTCCACTGGACCACCAGGGATATTGGACTTTGGGGAAGGTCGGATGCCCGCGATCGGGCTACTCGGGGTGGGTATACTCTGCCCGCGATCGGCTACCGGGGATGGGGTACACTTCTGCCCACGCATTGGCTACTCGGGGTGGGGGTACACTTCGCCTGCGATCGGGCTACTCGGGGTGGGGGTACACTTCCTGCCATCACCAGGAGCATGGGGCGCACACGCCAGGTGTGCGGAACAGTTGAGGCCACCCACAGGTGGCAGCTGCTGTGTTGCACCCTGCACGCGGCAGCTCACCTGTGGGTGGCCCTGGACTTGTTCCTTTTGGCTCAACTTTGTGCAGACGCGAGTAGGGTTGCGCCTGCATAACTCTCTGCAACGCTGGGCTGAATATCGGCTGTGCAGTTTATGCATGGGCACCTCCCCACCTGTGCCTGCATACATCACTGATGTGCCCCAGCACATCAGGATTTGTGCAGGTGTACTTTTCCCTTTTAAATATCGCACCGGGGCGCATCAGTGGGTGGTGCATGGCACAACACTGTTGCGCCATGCGCAACCCTTTTGAATATCTGGGCCAACATGTGCAGACAGCATGCTCAGACTGTGATGGAGCGAGTAGACTCAACATGTGCAGAGACAGCATGCTCAGACTGTGGCAGAGGGAGCTTGCTAAGCATGTCCAAAGGCAGAATGTAAAGACAACAGGGGAAAGTGCATTTTCCGAGCATTTGCAGACAGTATACTCAAACTATGGAGGAAGGAGTATGCTCAGAGCAAGTGCAGAGACAGCATGCTCGGACTATGGGGAAAGGAGTATAAGTACAGGGACAGCATGCTCAGACTATGGGGAAAGGAGTATAAGTGCAGAGACAGCATGCTCAGACTATGGGGAAAGGAGTATAAGTGCAGAGACAGCATGCTTAGACTATGGGGGAAGGAGTATAAGTGCAGGGCCAGCATGCTGAGACTACGGGGGAAGGAGTATAAGTGCAGGGCCAGCATGCTTAGACTATGGGGGAAGGAGTATAAGTACAGGGACAGCGTGCTCGGACTATGGGGAAAGGAGTATAAGTACAGGGACAGCATGCTCAGACTATGGGGGAAGGAGTATAAGTACAGGGACAGCATGCTCAGACTATGGGGGAAGGAGTATAAGTACAGGGACAGCATGCTCAGACTATGGGGGAAGGAGTATAAGTGTAGGGCCAGCATGCTGAGACTATGGGGGAAGGAGTATAAGTACAGGGACAGCATGCTCGGACTATGGGGGAAGGAGTATAAGTACAGGGACAGCGTGCTCGGACTATGGGGAAGAGTATAAGTACAGGGACAGCATGCTCAGACTATGGGGGAAGGAGTATAAGTGCAGAGACAGCATGCTCAGACTATGGGAGAAGGAGTATAAGTGCAGGGACAGCATGCTCAGACTATGGGGGAAGGAGTATAAGTGCAGGGACAGCATTCTCAGACTATGGGGGAAGGAGTATAAGTGCAGAGACAGCATGCTCGGACTATGGGGAAAGGAGTATAAGTGCAGGGACAGCATGCTCAGACTATGGGGGAAGGAGTATAAGTGCAGGGACAGCATTCTCAGACTATAGGGGAAGGAGTATAAGTGCAGAGACAGCATGCTCGGACTATGGGGGAAGGAGTATAAGTGCAGAGACAGCATGCTCGGACTATGGGGGAAGGAGTATAAGTGCAGAGACAGCATGCTTGGACTATGGGGAAAGGAGTATAAGTGCAGAGACAGCATGCTCAGACTATGGGGAAAGGAGTATAAGTACAGGGACATCATGCTCGGACTATGGGGAAAGGAGTATAAGTACAGGGACAGCATGCTCGGACTATGGGGGAAGGAGTATGCTCAAAGCAAGTGCAGGGACAGCATTCTCAGACTATGGGGAAAGGAGTATAAGTGCAGGGACAGCATGCTCGGACTATGGGGGAAGGAGTATAAGTGCAGAGACAGCATGCTCGGACTATGGGGAAAGGAGTATAAGTGCAGGGACAGCATGCTCAGACTATGGGGGAAGGAGTATAAGTGCAGGGACAGCATTCTCCAGACTATGGGGAAGGGTATAAGTGCAGAGACAGCATGCTCGGACTATGGGGAAAGGAGTATAAGTGCAGGGACAGCATGCTCAGACTATGGGGGAAGGAGTATAAGTGCAGGGACAGCATTCTCAGACTATGGGGGAAGGAGTATAAGTGCAGAGACAGCATGCTCGGACTATGGGGAAAGGAGTATAAGTGCAGAGACAGCATGCTCAGACTATGGGGAGGAGCAAGTTCAGCGCATGTGCAGAGGTAGCATATTCAGACTGGGGGGGGAACATGCTCAGAGCATATACAGAACCAGTGTGCTCTTAACTGTGGGGGAGGAAGAAGCATGTTAAGAGCATGTGCAGAGTCAGTGTGTTCAGACTGGAGAAGTGAACGTTCCGAACATGTATTCAGACAACATTCTTAGACAGTGGGGCAGGGAGCGTGCTCATGTGTAGGGACATCATTCTCAGACTGTGTTGGAGGGAGCATTCTCAGCATGTAAAGAGCAGTGTGCACATACTGCAAGGGTGGGAGCCTGCTAAGCAGGTGTAGTGGCACAGTGTTCAGGCTGTGGGGGAGGGAGCATGCTCAGAGCATGTGTACACGCAGTATGTTCAGACTGTGGGGGAGGGAGCATGCTCAGAGCATGTGTACACGCAGTATGTTCAGACTGTGGGGGAGGGAGCATGCTCAGCATGTGTGCACGTAGTATGTTCAGACTGTGGGGAATGGAGCATGCTCAGAGCATGTGTGCATGCAGTATGTTCAGACTGTGGGGGAGGGAGCATGCTCAGAGCATGTATACACGCAGTATGTTCAGACTGTGGGGCAGGGAGCATGCTCAGAGCATGTGTGCACGTAGTATGTTCAGACTGTGGGGCAGGGAGCATGCTCAGAGCATGTGTGCATGCAGTATGTTCAGACTGGGGAATGGAACATGCTCGGAGCATGTGTGCATGCAATATGTTCAGACTGTGGGGGAGGGAGCATGCTCAGAGCATGTGTGCATGCAGTATGTTCAGACTGTGGGGGAGGGAGCATGCTCAGCATGTGTCCACGTAGTATGTTCAGACTGTGGGGAATGGAGCATGCTCAGAGCATGTGTGCATGCAGTATGTTCAGACTGTGGGGGAGGGAGCATGCTCAGAGCATGTATACACGCAGTATGTTCAGACTGTAGGGAATGGAGCATGCTCAGTGCTATGTGCAGAGACAGCGTGCTGAAACAATAGGTGAAAGAGAATGCCCAGAGCATGTGCAGAGACAGCATGCTCAGACTGTGGGGGAAGGAGCTTGCTCAGTGCTATGTGCAGACACAACGTGCTCAAACAATAGGTGAAAGAGAATGCCCAGAGCATGTGCAGAGGCAGCGTGCTCAGACTGTGGGGAAGGGAGCATGCTTAGAGTATATACAGAGATGGTGTTCCCTTACTACATAGAAAAAGAATGTGTTGGCAGAAAAGTACTGGCAGGCCCGTCTAGTCTGCCCTATTTTCCCTGGTTCACACTACACCCTGGACTCTGGCCCTCCTCCCTTACCTCTATTTATTGTACCCATGTCCCCATTCCGTGCACGCTTGAAGCTCTTTACTGTCTTCATCCTCACTTCCTCCTCTGGCAGGCAGTTTTAGGTGTGCACCAGCCTTTCTGTGAAAAAGTATTTCCTCACATCCTTCTTAAACCCCCCAGCTTCATAGTATGCCGCCGCGTTCTGGTGCTTCTATCTAAAAGACTCCCCTCCTGCACCATGTTCAGCACCATGAGGTAGTAATAGGTCTCAGTCATATCTCGTCCTGCTCTCTTCTCCTCTAGGGAGTACATCTTGAGCTCCCACAGCCTCTTCTCATATGGTTTCTTATGCAACTCCCACACCGTTTTAGTAGCCCTCCTCTGGATTGCTTCACCCTGTCAGTGTCCTTGCAGAGGTGTGGCCTGCAGAACTGGACACAGTACTCTAGGTGTGGACTCACAAGTGAGCGATACAGGCGCAACATCATTTCCCTTTTCCTGCTAGAGATCCCCTTCCCTATGCATTCCAGTATTCTGCACACCTTGCCTGCTGCTCTGTCGCACTGCCCCATCCCACCATCATTTACACAGCCTCCGGGTTTCTCTGCCCTAGGTGTATGACTTTGCACTTTTTGATATTGAAACCCAGCTGCCACTCCCTGGACCACTCCTCTAGTTTCCTCAGACCTCTGCATTCTTTCAGCCCCCTACTGGGTGTCTACCCTGTTGCAGAATTTTGTATCATCTGCAAAGAGACACACCTTCCCCTCCAGTTCCTCCACAGTATCACTTATGAAGACAGTAAAGAGGACAAGGCCCAGTACCAATCCATGAGGTACTTCACTTCACTGGTCACCCTCTTGTCCTGTGAGTGACTGTCGTTTACCACCATGTCTCTGGTCTTTCAACCAGTTTGATACCTAGCTCACCAACCCCCATCCCCAGGTTACCAAGTTTCTTTATCAGCCTCCTGTGAGAACAGTGTCAAAGGCAGGTCACATTTACTGCCCTCCCTGATCCACCTCCTCGCTACTCCAGCCAAAGAAATCTGAGATTTGTTTGACATGATCTCTCCCCCCACCCCTCGTGAAACCCAGCTGCCGGTGGTCCTGCAGCCCATGTGTCTCTAGGTACTCTGTCAGTCTTTCCTTCAGCAGGGATTCCATTAACTTCCCCACCACTGATGAGAGACTGTCTGTAATTACTGGCCTCCTCCCTGCTCCCACTCTTGTGCAGAGGGACCACATTGTCCCTCCTCCATTCCTCTGGAACCACTCCCATCTCCAGTGAGCTGCTAAATAGCATTTCCAGAGGGGTGGCTAGCGCTGTGTTCAGTTCCTTAATTAACCCTTGGCTGAATCCCGTCCGGCCGTATTGACTTGGTTTCCTTAAGGGCTTCCAGCCCCTGATGGAGACTCTCTTCCATAAATGGACTTATGTCCACTCACCCTTCCCCGATGGTGTCTGTTAATGCATGACTGCTTATCCCCCACTTCCACTGAGAAGATCAAGCAGAAGCATTCGTTGAAAATGTTAGCTTTTTCTTGGTCTTTCTCTGCACATTTTCCCTCCTCGTCTCCTAATCTTCACTATACTACTCCTTGCCTTCCCCTTCACATACCCAAAGAATGTCTTATCCCCATTTTGACCACCTGAGCAGTCCTTTCCTCGGTTTGAGCCTTTGCTACCCTCACCCTCCTTCCTGCCTCCCTTTGTTTCACTATATACACCTCCCTGTCTGTCTCTGTTTGAGTCTCCTTGTATTTCCTGAAAGCTATTTTTTTCTGCTCTATCACATTAGCCACCTCCTTTGAGAACCACTGTGGCCTCTTTTTCCTCTTACCCTTGCTTATTACCTTTAAAAAACTTGCTGTTGCCCAAGTTATTTCCTCCTTGATTCTATTCCATTGTGGCACCAACTGCTGCTATCCCCTCGCAAAGTATTTCCTGAGGCAGTCTCCCATTTCTTTAAAATCTTCTCTCCTGAAGTCCATGACCCTCATCCTAGTGTGTTTTTTCTCCTGCCCAATCCATATGTCAAACCACACTATACGGTGAAGTCTGCACTGCTGTCCCTGTTCAAGTACCAAATCCAGCACTGACCCATTCTTGGTGGCATCTGTAACCAGCTGCCTGAGAAATGCCCCTTGCAGGGAGTCTAGGATAGCCCTGCTCCTAGTTGTAGCTGTGGCGTGGATGCTCCAGTCCACATTCGGTAGATTAAGGTCACCCATAATTATTACTTCCCCTTTGTTGCCATTTTGCCTGTCACCTCTCCCAAAACCCTGCCCATATCCTCCCCCCTGTACTGGTGGCCTGTATACCACCCCTACGCATATAAAGGCCCCTGACCCTGTCTCCAAACCAACCCAAAGAACCTCCAGCCCTTCCTTCCCAGTGCTGTGACCTTGTATTTTTGTGGCCTTAATATCTTTTACATGTAAAACCACCCTGCCTCATTTCTTCCTGCACAAATCTTTCTAAACATGGTGTACCCTGGTATGGCCACTTACCAGCTGTGGTTGTTGGTGCACCATGATTCTGTTATGGCCACCAGATCCGGATCTGCCTCTGTAATGGTAGCCTCAAGGTCAGGAATTTTGTTTCCTAGGCTGCTTGTGTTGGCGCACATGGGTCTCCACTCCTTTTGTCGCTCCCTGCCCAAGCTCATCCTCCACCTTTCTTTTACACTGATACTGTCCTTCCCCTTTTTATCCTTCCTCTGACCACCCTCCCTAGTAGTTTCCTCTGCCCTAGCTCCACCTCTCGACTCTCCCGTCCTTTTTTCCCCACTGCCCCTCCTCCCTACTACCTCTTTGGAATTAATTTCCCCTGGGCTAACCATCACTGCTGCTCTGTCATCTTTTGGGGGCATTCACTGCCTTTTGTATGCCTTCTGCCACCCCCTTGGCTAGTTTAAATGCTCGACAAAGTAGCATTTAAAACCTCCCGCCTCGGACTGCTGCTGCCCTCTTGGATGTGTGGAGGCCATCCATCCCATTTGTAAAGGCCTCCATCCCTCCAAGTAGGACCCCAGTCCCTGATGTAGCTTAACCCCTTCTTCCTGCACCATGCCTTCAACCAGCTGTTGAAGCACATGGTGCAGTATGCCCTATCCTCCCCCAGCCTTGCAGAGGGAAGCACGTCAATTCACTCCCACAAATTCATCCCCAGACAACCCACTCCCAACAATTCACTCCTTGCACTTATTGCTGCTCACATATTCACCCCCGGCAATTTGCTCCCGTAGTCCCACGCATACAACATGTAACTTGTAGCGTAAGGCAGTACAAAACAGAACATGTAACTTGTAAGTTGGCATTTCTGAGGAATTTTTGAGAGGTGTTGCTCACACTTTTGAATACTAAATGGAGCTCTGAGTTGTCATTGATTTTAACTTTTGGAAATAAAATAGTTTTTAATTAGTTTTAAGAAATTTTTGTGATTGGAAACTGCAAAACAAACCGTGGAACAAAACCAACATCTTCAGCCAGGTAAGCCTCTTATCACTGCATTTCATGCCTCATGCTGAAAAAACTGTTTTGAAAGTCATTTTAAACTTATAAAAGTATGTTTTCTTTTCCTGCTGAGAAATCTTTTATCATGATGAGATGCTGATGAGAAACTTAAAACGTTGTCAGTGCATGCCTCATGTTGTATGCTGTCTGAGAGAAAGGCTGTGTGCCTGAAAAAACTGTTTTGAAAGTCATTTTAAACTCATAAAAGTATGTTTTCTTCCCTGCTGAGATGCTGATGAGAAACTTAAAACATTGTCAGTACATGTGATGTACCGAGGGAGTGAGTTGCCAGGGTTTGAATTTACAGGGAGCGAGAAGTGCAGGGAGTGAGTTGAGGGGGGATGAATTTGCAGGAGCAAACTATCATGTACCCCTTGCAGAGGCAGCACCTCAAGTGAAGTCCAGCATGCATTATAGCTGCTTCAGGCCCCCCTCCAGCTCCCTAAACCTATTCTGGATGACCCCGGCTGCTTCCTTTACCAGGTCATTTGTCCTCAGATGGACAATGACGCCCAGCTCCCCCTCCTGCCCCGCCACCCTAGCGATCCTAAGGATCTGCTCCCCATCCTTTTTTACCGAGGTGCAGAGTACACCCTTCACCTCCAGCTTATTTAAATGAAAGGTGAGCAACTCTGGGAACGGGCACTGAAGCCCTCTGTGTACACCCCAACTAGTCAAAAAGATGGATTGGTAAAAGATTCCTTTTATTTATATTTTAAGTACCATCATCCACAGGGTGTAAACTTATATTAGGGACTGAAGTGCTTTACAAGATGTTTAGAGAAAGGTGCAACCTATACATCATACCGCACATTTGCTTTTAACATAGACGACAAGCAATAAAATATGTGCGTTCTGTTCCCTATCATACACCAGCCCCCAGCAAGAAATTACCCCAGCACTTCTGCTCTCGCACCCCTGACCTCTCTTCTTCCCTCCTGTGCTGTTCCCAGAACTATCCCTCTGACAATTGAATCCCACACCAGAAATTTGTTTCTCTTTCACTGGGGTCCTCTTGCTTCTTCCTTGGGGCCTCTACTTTGAAGGACCCCCACATAATCCCTTGCCACTGCCACAGTTGCCTTGTCCTGGCAGTCCTGTGCAACTAGAGTGGTGAAAGAGTTCTTTAGTGGCACAGGCTAAGGAATGTGTTCCCTTACTCCCACTGCCACCCTCCTGGAGCCCACCACAGTCCAGCCGGCCCTCCTTTCAGGCACCTGTTGAGGCAATAGCAGTGCACTCGGTGGCCCCTGTGTAAGGGAAAAGGCCTTCTGAATCCTAGCCAGCTTGGCCTGGAGTCTAGAGTCATCACCCTCTGCCCAAAGAGGAGCATGCAAATGAGGCAGCACCTCAATCTCCAAAGGGTCTCCCTGATGATTGCCACTCCTCAGTCCTGCAGTGCATCACTCATGTCATTTCCAAATCTACTCCCCCTATTACCCTTAAAATAATTTATACCCTACCCTAGATACTATGGAGAAGGGAACATGTTAAGAGACTGTGCAGAGGCAGTGTGCTCAGACTGTGGGGAAGAGATCATGCTCAGAACATATACAGGGACAGCATGCACAGACTGTGGGGAGGGAGCATGTTTATTTTTCCATAGGACTTTTTCTCCATACAGCTGGCTGTTCAGCCCTGCCCCCCCCCACGCACAACGACTGACTCACCTGATCTTGAGTTCCCCCACAGCTTCCACCCCCCCCCCACTTGTCAGGGCTGGAGGAGGGAGGGGGCCCCCCCTTCAGTCATGCAGTGCAGACCAGGGTCCCAGGTAGCAGCGGCGCAGGTCGGAGACAGACGGGCAGGGTTTCATCAAGTCCCCACCATCATTTTCTGTTTTTTCTTTCCCCGTCCCTGCTGCAGTGCACATATGGGTGCTTGTGGAGGCACACAGGCATCACGCACTTACGGTTCTTCCCTTTGTGCCTTGCAAGCTGCACTGCCACCAGGCCTCCACCTGCTGACAGTCTGAGGCCAGGCCAACAAGCCTTCCCACCCTGGGAGAGGAGAGCAGTCTGTCGGACTCTCAGTCCTCTCCCACCCTGGCCAACCTCTGGCAAACCCGGCTCATTCCCGAACTTGGGTCACCGATGTGGCAGAAGGTAAGGCGCCCAGTGCCTCAGCCCGCCATGGCACTGGGCCAGCATAGGCGAAGGAGCATTGTAAGAGCTTATGCAGAGGCAGTGTGTTCAGATGGTGGGCGAGGGAGCATGCTCCGAGCATGTGTAGAGCCCGAATGTTTAGTGTGGGGGATGGAGCATGCGCGGAGAATATTCAGAGACAGCATGCTCAGACTATGGGAACAGGAGCATGTTAAGAGCATATGCAGAGGCAGGTTGCTCAGACTTGGGGAGGAAGCATGCTCTGAGCATGTGCAGTGGCAATGTGCACAGACAGTGGGAAAGAGAGCATGCTCGGAGCATGTGCGGGGGAGGCAGTGTGCACAAACAGTGGGAAAGAGAGCATGCTCGGAGCATGTGCAGTGGCAGTGTGCACAGACAGTGGGAAAGAGAGCATGCTCGGAGCATGTGCAGTGGCAGTGTGCACAGACAGTGGGAAAGAGAGCATGCTCGGAGCATGTGCGGGGGAGGCAGTGTGCTTGGACTGTGGGGGAGGGAGCAGGTTAAGAGCATGTGCAGAGGCAGCATGCTCAGACTGGGGGAAGGGGATGCCTCTCCTTCACCCTGCTGCTTGAGCATCTTCTTTGATGGGTGCATAATGGTGCTACATTGCAGCTGCTCACGAGACATATAAGCATAATTACCTTTTCCTTTTTCTTCTTTATAGATCATTCTCCCTCTCCCCAGAAAAAAACACGGTCAAAACTATTCTAACTTTGTTTTCAGTATGTATTTAACCTAGCTCCTTTGGAGGGTTTGCAGCCTACTTGCCAGTACACAACCCTGTCATTTTGTATTCTGACAGTGTATGAAACATTTACATAGTGTACTGTAAGCTGTATAGTGTCAACATACTGTCTCATAGCGGGTTTATAATCCTAAGTAGCTTTGGGAGTATCTCTCACTGTTGTCAAAGTAACCATATTAGTACAGTTTCTGTCCCCCTTCGTAATTAAGCACCAGGACACACCAGGCTGGAGAGAGAATTGGAGGTCCCCAAATGGAAAAAGGACATCCGTTCCTCGTCGTCATTGGGATTTTGGAGCATTGTGTTTATTTTACAAATTGCAACTTTCTTCCGCTCTTGCAGTGCATGAAGGGAAAATAATGATAGTGAGAGGCATGGCAGGGGCGGGGAATGATGCCATTTCTGTATATTTACTGCGGGATGGCCTACTGATTTGTTCCTTTACCTGGCCTGGCTCCATCCCTCCATCCTGATAATTGCATGATGAGACACAGCAGAACACTGACAACTGAATGCTGAATCCCTTCAGCTTTCTGAGGTGCAGCTGCTTCAACTGCCTTGCCATGGGAACTTGAGTGACTCATGGGTGACAGACGCTATTTATTTATTTAGTTTTTGTTGACCGGGTAAGTGCACTAGACAAATCCTGCCTATTTTCAGGCACGACCCGGGGGAAGGGGATACAGATGAATGCCAACTAACCTTGAACCAGATTAAGCTGTTGGTGGTATTTTTTGTGAATGAGGGAAATTTAGCCAGGACACTGGGGAAATTCCCCTACTGTTTTCGATAAGTGCCATGGGATCTTTAACATCCACCTGAACTACACCAATTCAGGCAGATGGGACCTCGGTTTAACATCTCATCCAAAAGACGGCACCTCAGAAGTGCAGCACCCCTCTCATGCTGCACTACAGTGTCAGTACTGGGATATTAACCCAAGTGCCAGATGTGGGAACTGAACCCACAGCCCTCTGATCTCCCAGCCTCAGAGGCGAGTGTGCTACCTACTGAGCCACTGACACTGACTAGAAATGGAACTGTGCCAGTGCACAGGAGTCCCAGCTAATGGAACAGCCTACCATGCCATCCCCCCCACCTCTCTGTAAGCCTTTAGTGAGGTAGTGGGAGAAAGTGGCTTCTTCTGAACGTGCCAAGCCTGGAAAGTGTAGACGTTAGGGGTCGTTGACTTCATAATGTGCATAGGCAGCAAGGCAGAGCACAAAAAGGGATTTTTTTGGGCAGATGAGGGACTTTGTCAGCTCAGTAGCTCCACAGCAGCCCCTCGTACTGACATTGGAAGACTGGGGATGGGTAAATTCTTGACACTGATTCATGGAAGTTTAGTGTGAGATTTTAACGTCATCACATCACAGCAAGACTATGTCACAACTTGCACAGATAGGATGCAACAGATTTCAGAAGCAGCAGGCAGTGTTTAAAAAGAAATGTTCAAATTGGTAAGGAGGGGGGTCTAGGGTATGGGGGTGGAGCTTTGCACCCCAATAAATGCAGGCTGACGTCCCCTCGCGCTGAGGACTGAAATGATGATTGCAGACAAGATTTTCTAGATGAGATTTCTTATGCAATGTTTTCCGTCATTTTTATGAGTAAATGTCTGTAGTTGCTTCGTAGGATTTATGTGGGGCTCTAGAATCAAACTTGGAGGCTTGAAGGCACGGACTCTCTGGCATTAGCGCAGACCACCAAGGAGCCACATTGTCATCTGGTGTGGGAGCAGCTGTTTGCCCGCTCTCCAAACTGGAGTAAATGTGCAGCCAAGTGACCTCGATCATTGGGGAGGATGGGTTCTAGTAACAGAAAATAGGAGGTGAATCAAAGAAGTACAAAAGGGAACTGCGAGGCAAAACCAGACTTCTTGGAACTGAAGGGCAGGTGACATTTTTTCCATTGGCCTTTGGATTCTCAATTCCCCTCCTCCAAAAGTGTACACTGGTTGAATTTGCAGCAGTTTTGGGATTTTGATCAATGTGACACATTTTCAATGTGTTTACTAAACATATAGCTTCAAGAACTTTTGCCATCAAAAGCAGGATTTGTTTGAAACATAACGCACTGCTTCGCAGGTGTCACATGTCACTGGTTTGCGGTATGGATCTGGCAGTATCTGGTGCCTTTAAACCAGCACCAGGGACCTGATTTTCAGATGATGGCAGTGTGTGTGTGTGGGGGGGGGAGGGGGGTGCTAACATCACTAATACAGAGAAAAGCATCTCTCCCCTGCTGACAGATGATTTTAACAGTTTGTCTGCAGGGGCACTGACACTGCTCTGCACCACTGCTACACAGGGTTATATTAGGAATATCATTGGTGCAGACAGATGGTTGTAAACTGCCATAGTGCATGTAAAAATGTGGCAAAACAAAAACCTCTTTGAAAATCCCAAGCATGTGGAGCGGTCTGCAGGAGAGCTTGCTCCCCTCCCCCGCCCCCCACCATGAGTTGATTTTTCCAGTTTACTTTTCCCATTGTCATTCCCTGCCTCATGGAGCCAGCAGAGACACCAGGAACGATTTCGTTGGATGTGGAATTTTCCAAGCGTTTCTGATGGGGTTGGGGGGATTGAACACTGTGAGGGGGCCGGGCTCCAAGTTTGAACTGGACCATGCAGAGAGCCAGGAGAGAGCTGTATGAGTGGGTCTGAAAGAGTTCAGTGCTGGTGATTGGGGGCGGGGGGCTCAGTTTCTCCATGGGGTCAGGTACTGTGTGGGCAGATGCAGAGCAGGCATTCCTACAGTATGATGTATTTAGTGCTGGTGAAAGGTGAGGGACAACAACACTGAAGATTGACGCCCTCTGTTTATTCTCAGGTCCAGTACAGACTACTGTGGGGCAGGTAGAGTGCAGACTCCCCAACACTGTGCTGAATTTAGCATTTGGAAAGGACAGGGACTAACAGCACTGGAGACTAAAGCCCTCAGTTTATCCACAGGGACAGGGACAGGTACAGTGCAGGCTTCCCCACACTATGATGAAAAGTGCAAGTGATAAGTGAGGGATTAACAGCATTGAAAGGTGACCTGCATGTTTTCTCTTCAGCCTTCTCCCATTCCCACATATCTTGTTATGCCACTGCAGGAGTCAATAACCACAATTTTCTGTGCTCTGCTTCTTTTTCTAAAACAACACTGAACTTGGAAGCGCCATGCCGGTCCTGATCGAGCGCGCACAAGGCCTCTTGGGTTTTCCAACCCATTCAGTGACAGATTACACCACTGCTGTGCATGTAACAGCAGTGGCTGGAGCGTATTATATTTTATTGCTTCCATGGGGGTGTGTTTTCCTAAAATAATACTTACAGCAACACTTGGATAGGACCTTGAATACCCTTGAGGCCTTGCTCACGCTCGATTGGGACCCGCATGGCGCTTCCACGTTCAGCTTAATAGTTCATTGTTGATTTTAAAAAATAACAATAGCTCAGAAAATTGTGGTTACAACAGCCTTTGACTCCCACAGTAGTACGACAAGGTATATGGGAACGGGAGCGGACCGAAGACAAACTGTATAGGTCACCTTGAAGATTGGAACTCTGTTACCACAGGGATAGGTGCAATGCAGGCTTCTCCACACTGTGGTGTATTTGGCATTTGTGAAATGTGAGGGGCTGACATTACTGGAGATGTAAAGCTTTCTGTTTCTCCACAGGTACAGATGCAGTCTGGAGCAGGTACAGTGCAGGCTTCTCCACATTGTGATGTATTCAGTGCTGGGGAATGGTGAGGGACTGACAGCACTGGAGACGTAAGCCTTCTGTTTATTCCCAGGGACAGGTGCAATATGGGACAGGAACAGTACAGGCTTCCCCACATTATGATGAGCTTAGTGCGGGTAAAATTTAGGAATTGACAACAGCACTAGAGACTGAAATAGTGTTTATCCACTGGGACACTGTAGGGCAGGTACATTGCAGGCTTCCTCACACTGATGAATTCTGTGATTGTGAAAGGATAGGGACTGATGGCACAGAAGACGGAAGCCCTCTGTTTATCCACAGGGACAGGTACAGTGTGCTTTCAGGTACAGTGCAGGCTTCCCCACACTATGATGACTTTAGTAATTGTGAAAGGATAGTGGCAGACAGACCCTGAGGCTAAAGCCTCCATTTATCCACAGGGACAGGCACAGTGTAGGGGCAGGTACTCTCACCCCATGATGAATTTAAAACAGGTGGAACATGAGGTATTGCCAGCACGGGAGACTAACTTCTCTGTTTAGCCACAAAAACGGCTACATTGGCCAGCTCAGTGACATGGTGGGTTGAAGCACTGTGTGCCTTACCTCCTGCGGGGCTGGCTACTCGTGTTCATGAATGAGCATGAGTTGCCAGAGGTTGATGGGGTGGGAGAGGATCGAGCTTCCCAGGGACAGCACTCCTCTCCTGGGGAGGATGGCCAGGCTTTCTCGGCCCATGACTGCCACCAGGTGGAAGCCAATTGGTAGTGCAGGTGTGAGTGATATGAAGAGAAGGGGCTACGCTGATGTCAGATGTGTGTGCCTCCACGCTTAAATATGGGTGCCGCAGTATGGGGCAGAAGGACAAGAAAAAGTGAAAATATGGGGCCTTGGCGTCGTGTAGCCCTGTCCATGTCCTGGTAGTCCACCCTGCCACTCTGGTCCTGAGGCCATACTGGATTTGTCTGCCGGGGTGGGGAGGGAGGGAGGATGGCCCTCCCCCTCCTACCCTGCTGTGGGAGGAATCCACGGGGGTACATGCTTCCGCACCAGGAGTAAGGTCAGGGATGATTGTTGAGTATGAGGACAGGGCTGATAGCCGCACAAGTCTGCCTAGGAGGATAAGAAAAAAAACATTGTGGAAAAAAAGAAACAGCTACATTACAGGCATCCCCACACTGTGATGAATTTTAGTGATTGTGAAAGGATGGAGACTAACAGTGCTGGATACTGAAGCTTTCTGTTTATCCACATCGACAGATACAGTGTGGAGCAGGTAAAGGGCAGGCTTCCCCACACTGTGATGGATTTAGTAATGGTGAATGGATATGGACTGACTACTTGAGACTAAAAAACACTTGTTTATCCACAGAAACAGATACAGTGTGTGGTAGGTAAAGTGCAGGCTTCCCCACACTATGATGAATTTAGTGACAGTGAAAGGATGGGGACTGACAGTACTGGAGACTGAAGCCCTCTGTTTATTCACAGGATCAGGTACAGTGTGGGGCAGGTAAAGTGCAGGCTTCCCCACACTGTGATTAATTTAGTGCTGGTGAAATGTGAGGGAGTTACAGCATGGGCTCCATATGCTCACTGTTTATCTGTTTAATACAGCGAGGGCTGGTGCAGTGTGGGAATTAATCCTGTTTGGTAAATTCCAGCTGTTAATGTGATCGACTGTGTAAGCATGTGTGCACGTGTATCTTCTTTTGGCTGGCCAAGGTGTTTTTTTTTTGCTTCTACTGCTCTGGACACTAACTCTTTCAGGCTGTCCAAAAGGAACACTCCCAGCTGCCTGCTAGACTTGCTGTATGTTGCCGGACCCTTCCCGTAGGCCTCCAGTACCTCTGTTGTCAGATGGGTCCAGTTTGTCCTTGTTGGGAGGGACCGTCTTGCTTCCACCAAGAAAGAAGTGACTTAGTTTTGTCCACAATGGTTTGGGGTAGAAGAACCAGCCTGCTTTGGGGGCCTGGTATTCTAAGAGGGGCTGCATTGGAGGCCGTCACCTAGGATGCCCAGTGCAACTCTTTTTCTCTGTTCAGGGCCCCACCTACCACCAACATGTGTGTTACTGCAGCAACTTCCTGGGGCAGGGACTCTCAGCAGCATGTGGTCACCCATATTGCCAGGATCATCTCTGTAAAGCTACCATCAGGAGCTGCTGTTGAAATGGAATGCAGCTACCCATCTGTAGGGGGAAGCATTTGATGGGCGCTTTAAATCCCTGCCTCCTTGTCTCTGCTGCTGACATCCTGGGCTTGCCAAGGTCACCAGCATGCCAGAGCAATTCCCTGACGCTCAGCGCCACTGAACCAGCAGGCCAAGTTAGTAAGCATTTCACATCGTTCCTGTCTGCGTAATGGACTGCCAGTATGAATAAGGGTCTTCTGTCCAGGCTGAGCTCCTGCATCATGAATGAGTCAGCCTGGGATTATCTGAACTCAGTGTTGACTAGAGAGGACCCCCGTTTGCTGCAGTGCGCTTTACCATGACAAACCTAGATTGCCGGAAACGGTCCTCCAGAGCACAGTAATGCATCAGTTCACTCTGCACAGTGCGAACGGTTGTCAGCCTTGAAGGACAGCCTTAATTTACTTTCATTGAATTGGGGGGGAGGTAGAATTGCCTCCCATCATATTGTGCCATTGCTGTGTCTGTACTGCAGTTTATGAATAGCCTTCCTTACCTTAAAGGAGAACTACACTAAAGCTGGACATCATGTTTTCTGGTAGCAACTGTTCTTTATTAGTAGTCAGATTCTGTTCTTGTTTCCTCATTGCTGACTTTTTTGCTGACTAAGTGGAGTTTCTGATTTACACACTACTGGTAAGAACCATTTTAGAACTGTATGATGTACGTTTATGTCTTTCAAACTCAGGAGTTCTAGAGTAGAACACTGATGTGTGGTGAAAACAATAAGAACTTATCAAGGACATAAACTACATCATACAGTTCTAAAACTCAACTTCTACAGGAAAAAATGACTTACAGATTCAGTGCACTTCTCCTTTAAAAAGCACCTTTCTAGGGACATGGATATAGTTCACTAGTCACACTCTGGCAGTTCCACTGGATCAGTCTGATTTGCCAGATGTGTTTAAGCTAAGCTCCTTCCACCACCTGGGCGGTATATCCCCTGACTCGGTCCCGTGATGTCAGATCTTTCTTTCCGCTGGAAGAAAAGAACAAGTCACTTTCTTCATGGCTCTCGCTTAGGATTTAGTGCACCATAAGCGAACTTTGTTTTCAATGTTTTTTGTGTTCTGTTTTATTTTCTCAGTTCCTTCAACTGCACTCGCAGATCTTCGATGGAGCAACAGAAGCTGGGGTTCAGATTCTGCATTTGGTGCCAGCAGAAAATGTCGGTTACTGACCCGCATGACACATGCATATACTGCCTGAACAGGCAGCATGACATGGCCAGGTGTGGTCTTTGTCTCAGCATTCTTCCTGATTCCCTCAAGGACGGGAAGTTCCGGCTGTTGCTTGGTCAACCTTTGAAATCAAATCTAAAGGACCATCCTAAGGGCCGTAAGAAGGTCTCAGCTGTGGTCGTATCTGTGCAGCAGCTTGTGGCCCTTGAGGTGGAAGTGGTAGCTGCCATGGCAGGCACCTCTTTGGTCTCTGCACTGTTCCTGGCTGGGGCCAGTGTAGGAGGATCATACACCAGAAGCTTCTGGGATATGTGTTTGGCCCTCCAGACCCTGGGGGAGAGCCCTGCCCACTGTTGTTCCAACCACAAGTGCTGCCAGCGCCGGTCATGAGATTGGAAGAGATTGAGATCCTCCTGGCACCTTGACTGGCCCGACTGCTGGACGGTGGTCGAGTGCCCTTTGGTCAAGGGTCAGGTGGATCAAGGGCTCTTCTGTACCTCCATCAAGCTAGTTGACTTCGACTCTGGTTAAGCAGGCTGTGTAGATTTACCTAGAGTTTGTTGATTGGCTGTCAGACAAGGTCAAGGAATTGATCTTGCAGACCCTGGTGCCCCTGGTCCTCACTCAGAAAGACGTGGCTCAATTAGTGTCCCTGTCCCTTCCTTGCAGGAGCAGTCTCTGCTGGCAGTCGAGCCTTACACGCCATTGCTACTTAATGTGGGCAAGCACATGGTATACTACAGCCAGCCACAAGGCTCCCCTCGCTGTTGATCGTTTGGTCAGTGGTCAAGATCTCGATCAAGGCATTCTTACTGTTGTTCCCACTCAATCTGGAGGCATCGCCATTAATGCTGCTTGACCTTCTCATCCTCGGGTGAGGAGAGGCACTGTTGTAAGCTACACAAGTGCTAAGAGGCACTTCTCTGGCAACAGTGGACAATTGCAGGGCAGAATAGGGCTCTACTTCTGGAATTCTGATCACCTGGTAACTGCCAGTGGAGCTCCCACCAGTCCACACTACACAGGTGCTCCCTGCAGCTGCTTCTCCACCACTTCAGGTGGAGCCACCACCACCACCACATTTGAAAGTTGGCACTCTGTTCAAGGAGGCCTGTTCGGCCACCGGCTTGCCAGGCCGATTGTTGGTGCAGATAACCCTGGAGAAAGATACCTGGATGGTCTGTTGCAAGAAATGGTCATGGTCTGTTTTTGAGAAGTCCTCGAATGACTTAGACCATGAGTCTATGGCCTCCGCTGGGACTCTTCTCCTTGACTGGGGATTGGTTGAATAGTTTTTCCGGTGAGCAAGGCCTGATGTCTTTCAGGATACTTCTCCAGTGTATTTTGGAGTCCATTTCAGTCCCGTTACAGCCAGTTCAGAAAAGGCCTAAGCACTCTTTTCCTGACATTCTGGACAGGGGCGAATCCCCAGGGTTTGCCTTTCACGTGGCTGAGGCCATTTTTGGACCAGCCCTGGAGCTTTGGCAGCATCCAGCATCCTGCCTGGCACCCTTTACCAGTATGGTCCAAAGTATGCGGTTCCAACAGGGTTCCTTTTGGGGTCCTCAGACCACCCCTCCATGGAGGGTCTGGTTACCAGCTCAGTTTTGTGTAAGCTGGGAAACCAGAGGGACAGGGACAAGCCTCTGGACAAGAAGTCCCATAAGATTGACCATGCTGCAAGAAAGGTGTACGCTGTGGTGTCCTTGGGTCTCCTTCAGGCTAGCTGTGCCAGGACGATGGCCAATTTTGGTCACTTCCTAATCGGACTGTTTGATTCCATCCTCCCTCACTTTCTGGCTATGCAGCAGTCGTTGGGGGATGGTCATGAGAGACTAGAGTCAGTCGCTGGGTAAACACCAGCTCCAGATAGTCTTGGACATGGACACTTTGTGGGCCTATGACATGGCAGTGGCCATCTCCACACATCGTAGGGCCTGACTGCGTCTGCCTACCTTCATGGCAGCACCCAGCACAAGCTAGCCAATGTCCCATTCTTGGGCACCGACCTATTTGGCCCTGGGGTGGAAGGACATCTCACCCAAATTGAGAAGTCCAGTGCCACCCTGGATTCTGTGACATTGTCACAGAAGGACCCAAAAAAAGAAGCCTAAGGAACACTTTCGAGTACTGGTCCTTTCAGTGATAGCCTTCTTGGCAGCAGCCCCAGCAAGGGCAGTACCAGGCCTGGTTCCCCAAGTTCAGGGGCCAAGGTACTAAGAAGGGGGGGCATGGGTGGTGGTGCCCCTCCGGCTGCAGCCTTCAGTGCCCCTGCAAAAGCTGCCCAGTGATGGGTTGGGGGTGTCATCCGTCCACTTATCATGTCCCTATGTGCACTCCCCATAGGGGTCGGCTACTTCACTTCTTGCCACGTTGGTCCTCAATCACATGTGAAGCAAACATATTGTCAGAGTAGTGGCCTTCAGAGGCATGTCACTATCACATCCAGTGCAGTTCAAGCTGCAAGGGGATCGACTGTGACAGGCTAGTGATCAGTGAGGCTGACCATGATGCTGTTATGCTGGTTGATGGGCAGAAACTCTGTGTGGTTGAAAGGAGTCAGCTACTCCTATCGCACAGTGACTGGATCCTTCCATCTATGTGACACTGCTCAGCAACCAGCTGAGTAACGTCATTATCAGACAATCTCATACTGGTCTGCTCTGACATTTTTCTTTGTGCCCACCCGCTCTATCCCTCTGTTAAGTACCACCCTCCAATCCCGTTCTGCCCTGCCATTTTTCTTGGTTTCCTGCTTCATCCCTCTGCTCATAGATACATACATAGATACTGTCTGCAGATAAGGGCTTATGGCCTACCCAATCTGCCCATTTGAGCGTGTAAGTTCCCTTTATGTTTTTCTAGAAGTCTGTCGCCCCTTATCTTTGACCTCTAGGATTCCCTTATGTCTAGCCCACTCATTCTTAAAACCCATGATTCTTTCAGCCCCCCACCACTTCCTCTGGCAAGGTGTTCCACTTGTCCACCACCCTTTCTTTGAAGAAATTCTTCCTCAGATTTTTCTGAATTGCCCTCCCTCCAACTTCATCCCATCCCCTCTAGTCCTAGAACATCTTTTTCGCTGAAAAATGGTGTATTCCTGCACCCTGTTCCTCCCTGTAAGGTACTTGTATGTCTCTGTCATATCCCCTCTCTCCATACTCTCCTCCAGGGAGTACATATTCAAGTCCTTCAGTTTGAACTTGTGATGCAATCCCTGTACCATCTTTGTTGCCCTCCTCTGACCCTTCTACACCCTGTCTATGCCCATATCTAGGTAAGGTCTCCAGAACTGTACGCTGTACTCCAGGTGGGGCCTCACTAGTGTCTTGTATAGTGGAATTATGACCTCCCTTTTCCTGCTGGTGATGCCCCTGCCTATACATCCCAGCATCTTATTTGCTTTACCTGCTGCCTTGTCGCACTGTTTCCCTACCTTGAGGTCATCAGAGATGATAACCCCAAGGTTCCTTTCCTGCTTGGTGCATGCTATAGCCTCACCTTCCAACTGATATGTTGTTCCAGGGTTTTGTGTCCCAAATGCATTATTTTGCACTTCTTTGCGTTAAATTTCAATTGCCAAGCTCTTGACCATTCTTCAAGCTTCTGCAGGTCCCTCCTTATTCTGTCCACACCCTCTGGCATGTCCACTCTGTTACAGAGCTTCGTGTCATCAGCGAACGGGGAAATTCTGCCTTCTAAGTCCTGTGCAATGTCACTGATGAAGACGTTGAACAGGACTGGTCCCAGCACTGATCCCTGTGGTACCCCACTGGTCACTCTTCCCTCTGTGGAGTGACAGCCATTTCCCACCACCCTCTGTGTCCTGCCGCCCAGCCAATTACCCACCCACTGCACTGCTGTCTTGCTCACTTCCGTATTCCCCAGTTTGTTTAATAACCTTTTGTGTGGCACAGTGTCAGAGGCCTTGCTGAAGTCCAGATAGGCCACGTCCACTGCCCTCCCTTGATCCACCTCCCTTGTCACCCAGTCAAGAAATTAAATCAGCACTACCTGCCAACCCTGTTCTGCCCTGCCATTTTTCTTTGTTCTCCCTGCTCCATCCCTCTGCTCAGTACCACCCACCAGCCCTGTTCTGCCCATCCCAGCCATTTGTGTTCTGTCCCACCCACTCCTTCCCTCTGCTCAATGCCACCCTCAAACCCTGTTCTACCCTGCCGTGCCATTTTTCTTTGTTCCCACCTGGTCCATCCCTCTGCTTAGTACCACCTGCCAGCCCCATTCTACCCTGCCCCTGCCATTTGTTTTCTGTCCCATCTGCTCCATCCCTCTGCTCAGTACTACCCTTCAACCCCGATCTGTACTGCCCAGCTGTTTTTCTTTGTTGCTCTGCTCAGTACCACCCGCCAACTTCATTCTGCCCTGCCCTTTTTCTTTTTTCGTTTTGTTTACATCTGAAAAGCAGAACATTGTCCATCATTGTCTTTTACAGCTAACCCTGACCAATCACGCCACCCCCACCTGACCCCCGACTCAGTACCCACCCCCCCTACACCTCCCTACCACCCCTCACTCACCTAAAAACAGCCCAGTACAAAAATCCATGTCTTCATTTCCATTGCCGACCGGGAACTGAGGAAACGAGTAAATTCGGGTAATGTTATGTCAATGTGCTTTGAACTTTTATTTGTAACTTTGTAATTTTTGTAATATTTTCTCGCCATATTTTCAGCATTACCTTTTCTGGACCCCACCTCGCGACAAGGTATGTGACATTTTTCGAATCCTTCATGAAAGGTGATTTCCCAGTCACTCCACAAAATCACATTTTGGGCAGGATTTGAGAAATTTCACCTACCAGGTTCATGAAGTGTGGTCATAAAAAGACTTTGTTGAAAATTTTGGGTCAAAATCTTAAAAAATAAAACACCAAAGTTATGAAGATATGTTGCATTCACTCATATGTTTGGTAATTTACAAAATTCTACCCCCAAATTTTCAACATAGCCATTTTTCACACCAGTTCATAAATGTGTCATTTCTCAAATTCGGCCAGAAAAGTGATTTTGCAGTAGCTCTGCAAAATCACATTTCTGGCAAGATTTTAAAATATTCACCTTCTAGGTTCGTGAGGTGGAGTCATAAAGAGTTCATGAGGTGGAGTCATAAAAAGGCTGTGTTGAAAATGTGAGGTCAGAGTCTTAAAAAACGTGAACGTTATGAAGGTATACTGTGGCTCTGTGTTGCTGTGCCTGGAGGAGTGGTTGGTAGGATTTGCTGAGGATGCTCTGACATCCTGATGTCCTTGATGCACTGATGTGCATTTCTGTTGGTTGATTTTCTATAGCTGCTGTAAGTGTTTTTGAATAATGTGTCCGGCCCTGTTAGCAAGCAAGAGAGGAGGCAGTCTGACCATGGCTTGGTATGGCCATGGTTTAGGATATTAATTTGAATGCCTGTTTGTTTTTGTTGTTTTTTTTACATCCATTTGCAGTGGACCATGTGGGGAGAGTGACTATTCTGGCAAGGTTTCAGGTGTTGTAGGTGGTGATGATGAATGACTGGAGCTCACAGGTGGAGAAAGTACTACAGTTGTCAAGGTAATAAATAAAAAGGGCAAAATAGTGTAGTGACTGGTTAGGAGTATTATCAGAGTGTCGTCCTATTGTAAAAAGAAGCAGGGCTTTTGAATTTTGGAGATGGAGGGCAGCTGAAGATCTCGTATACGGGACTTTGTTAGTTAAGCGAGTGGAAGTGGGGCAGCTAAAGATCTGAATATTGGACTTTTAGTTAAGCGAGCTGAAGTAGGACAGCTGAACATCCTGGAATGGGACTTTGTTAGTTGAGCAAGTGAAAGTAGATGCAGTTTGTGGAGATGCTGATGGCAGTTAAAACAAAGACAAACAAAAAGTACAGAAAACTAAAATAGACATATAAAAGCCTCCCCCCCCCCATGTGGGGCTTACTGTGATTGCCTCTCCGGGCACTTCTCTGCCTTTCTGAGATCCCGGTCCAGCTCTGGGCTGCATTGTTGTGTTCCTGCTGGCTCCTGTGTCCCTAAATCTTGTGGGGGACCGGAGGAACAAAGAAGAGTGAAGCCACCTACTTGGTCGGTTTGCTACGGAGCACTACACCGATCAGGTGAGCATTCTAGCAGGAATCCCTGCTTGGATGTGTGAGCTGGCTTCTGACACCTGGCTGATCCAGAGCTGCGCTAGCTAAAGCGTGGTGGCTTTGGCCAACGGGTCCCTCCATGTGCTTCGACCCCGGGATACCAGAACACATGTGTGGGTCTGGAGACACAACAGGAGGGCAGAGGGGAAATAAATAAAAATGTATTAAAGCGCTCTAATGGGAGCATAGATACATAGACAGTGTCGGCAGATAAGGGCCTATGGCCCACCCAGTCTGCCCATTTGAGCTTGTAAGTTCAGTTTGTTTTCCTAGAAGTCTGTTGCCCCTTACCCCTGACCTCCAGAATTCCTTTTATGTCTATCCCATGCATTCTTAAACCTGTGATTGTTTCAGCCCCCACCACTTCCTCTGGCAGGGTGTTCCACTTGTCCACCACCCGTTCTGTGAAGAAATTTTCTCATGTTTCCTCTGAATCGTCCTCCCTCCAACTTCATCCCATGCCCTCTAGTCCTGGAACATCTTTTTCGCTTAAAAATAGTGTTTTCCTGCACCCTGTTCCTCCCTGTAAGATACTTGTATGTCTCATCATATCCCCTCTCTCCTCCTCTCCTCCAGGGAGTACATGTTCAGTTCCTTCAACCTGTCTTCATAGGGACTTGTGATGCAATCCATGCACCATCTTTGTTGCCCTCCTCTGAACCTCTCTCTACCCTGTCTATGTCCTTATGTAGGTATGGTCTCCAGAACTGTACACTGTATTCCAGGTGGGGCCTCACTAGTGTCTTGTATAGCGGAATTATGACCTCCTTTTCCTGCTGGTGATGCCCTGCCTATACATCCCAGCATCCTCATTTGCTTTACCTGCTGCCTTGTCACATTGTTTCTACCTTGAGGTCATCAGAGATGATAACCTCAAGATCCCTTCTGCTTGGTGCATGCTATATCCTCACCCCCAACTGATATATTGTGCTAGGGTTTTTGTGCCCCATATGCATTATCTTGCACTTCTTTGCATTGAATTTCAACTGCCAAACCCCTGACCATTCTTTTTCAAGTTTCTGCAGGTCGCTTTCATTCTGTCTACACCTCTGGTGTGTCTACCTGTTACAGAGCTTTGTGTCATCAGCTAACAGTGAAATTCCTGCCTTCTAGGTTTCATGAATGTCACTGATGAAGATGAATAGGACCGTCCCAGCACTGATCCCTGGTACCCCACTGGTCACTCTTCCCTCTGTGGAGTGACAGCCATTTACCACCACCCTCTGTGTCCTGTCACCCAGCCAGTTACCTACCCACCACACTACGTCCTGCCCACACCCATATTCCCAGTTTGTGTAATAGTCTTCTATGTGGCACAGTGTCAAAGGCCTTGCTGAAGTCCAGATAGGCCATGTCCACCGCCTCCCTGATCCACCTCCCTAGTCACCCAGTCAAAAATTCCAACGAGGTTGGTCTGACATGACCTCCCCTGGTGAAACCATGCTGCTCTTGGGTCCTGTAGTCCATTGACAACCAGATGTTCTACCAATCTCCTTCTAGTAGTGCTTCCATGATCTTCCCCACTACCGAGGTGAGGCTGACCGGTCTGTAGTTCCCTGCTTCCTTGTTCCCACTTTTGTATAAGGGGACTACATCTGCTGTCCTCCAGTCTTTGGAATTCCTCCTGTTTCCAGTGATCGGCTAAACAGGATAGCCAGAGGTTCAGCCACCACCTCTCTTAGTTCTTAAGGACCCTAGGGTGCACCCATCTGGCTCCATTGCTTTATCAACTCTTATTACTTCCAGTTCCTTCAGGACCCTTTCTCGTAAAGGGACTTGTGTCCATTTCTGCACCATTCTCACCCCTTGTACTCCCTTCAGGCCCATCACCCTCCTCTTCCTCAGTAAAGACTGAGCAGAAATACCTGTTCAATATGTCAGCTTTACTGTTGTCATCCTCCACGTGGCCCCCATCCTCCCCCTTCAGTCTCACTATCCCTCCCTTTGTCTTTGTTTTTTCACTTATGTACCTGTAAAAGGTTTTGTCCCCTCTACCCACTGATTTTGCAATGTGCTCTTCTGTCTGAGCTTTGGCTTCCTTTACTGACCTCCCGCCTCCCTTTGCTTCTCCTGGTACTTCCTTATCTCCTTCTGCCTGTGTCTTTTTGTATTGCTGAATGCAACCTTACTTTCTACTTTCATACTTTGGAAACCATATGGTCTCCTCTTCCTTTTCCTCTTGCTAACCTGCTTAATGCATAATTCTGTTGTTCTTGTAATCCTCATTTTAAATACTGCCCACTGTTCCTCAACCCCTGATTCCTGTCCCACTCCCCTTAATGCCTCTTTCACAGTATCTCCATTTTCCCAAAGTCTGCCCCTGAAATCCAGGATAATGTGTTTTTGTGTGGTTTGGTTCTGCTCTTTCTGTGATTTCAAACCACAATGACTGGTGGTCACTGTTTCCCAGGTGCTCCCCACTGTTACCCCCATCACACTGTCCCTGTTTGTGAGCACAAGGTCCAGTATTGCCTTCCGCCGAGTTGGTTCCATGACCAGTTGCTTGAGGAAGGCACCCTGAAGGGAGTCCAGGATAAATCTGCTCCTAGTTGATGCTGCTGCTGGGATGCTCCAGTCCACGTCTGGAATATTGAAGTCTCCAACCAGTACTACCTCACCTTGTCTGCCATCCTTTGGATGGCTAGCATCAGCTCCCTGTCTGTTTCTTCCTCCTGTGCTGTGGTCTATAGACCACACCTCCAGCGGATGGCTGTCCCCATTTTCCTTTCCAGCTAACCCACAGTATCTTCCCCCATTTTGTTCCTCCTGGATCTCTGTGGCCCTTATGTCATTTTTCAATACAGTGCCACCTCCTCCTTCCTGCCTGCTCTGTCTCTTCTGAATGTGTTGCAGCCAGGTTATGGCCATCTCCCAGTCGTGGTTATCATTACACCAGGTCTCAGTGATGGCCACAGTGTCCAGGTCTGACTGCACCATGACAGCCTCCAGATCTTCCATCTTGTTGCTAAGGCTCCTGGCATTTGCACACATGGCTTTCCATGATTTGACCTCCTAGACTGTTTTCACAGTTCTACTCCAGCCCTTCCTTGGTTGTCATTTATCCCTGGTTCTCCTTGCTGTCTGCCCTTCTGCTGAATTTTGCCCTTTTCTGCTTATCCACCTCTTGGGCACTAATCTCCATCTTTGCACACTGCTTTGCAGAGATAGCCACCCTCTGGTTCATTGGTCTCCACTGTTAGCTGTGGGGTGAGCAAGCAGGTACCTCTGGCTGGCCTGCCACCCTTTGCTAGTTTAAATGCTTGTCAATGTAGCATTTAAACTTATCATTGAGTGCTTGATTCTCCTCCAGGATGGATGCAGGCCGTCAGGCTTGAACAAACCTCCATCCCTCCAGGTGGGTCCCCAGTCACCAATGAATCCAAACCCTTCCTCACAGCACCAGTTCTTCAACCATGAGTTAAGTTCCTGGTGATGCACTGCTATGTTCTCCTTGCCTCTCACAGGTAGTACTTCTGAGAAAGTGACAGAAGTAGCTATTGCTTGAGACCCTCCCAGTTTCCTAAACTCTTCCTGAACTTCCTTTGGCTCCCCATTTGCCAGGTCATTAGTACCTAGGTGGATAATGACATCCAGCTCACCTCCTGCCTTGCCTTCCCAGTGATCCCCAGGATCTTCCTTCCATCCCTCCATGCCGGGCACCTGGAAGGCACCTCACCTCCCTGTCCTCCCCTCCTGTGTCCCTAGCTGATCCTCTTATGATGGAGTCCCCACCAGGATTCGCTTCCTCCTCCTCTGGGGTCCACTGCTTTCCCGCTGAGTTCACCTCCTGGCTAACCTCCACATCCTTTCCTTCCACTTCTCTGGGTACCTCTATTTGGTTGTCCCTATTTGCCAGTGTGGCATATGAGTTCTGAGGGAATAGGATCTGGGATGTGCCTCTGCCTGACCGGGGCTCTAACCCTCCCTGAGCCCACTGTCATCCAAGTGCCCTCGCTTTCCTGATCCTTTGAGGCAGTTGCATTGGACTGGGTGGTCCCTGGATAGGGGTGATGGTACTCCTGACCCAGTTTACTGGCTCTGAGTCTGGCTACCTCCTCCCTGAATCCACAGAGATGCATGCAGATAGGGCAGCACCTCAGTGTCCAGAAGGTCTGCCTGAATATGGCTGCCCCACAGCCACTGCATTGCACCACTCCCTTAATATACTGCAATTCCATTACTTGTCTGCTACTGAACCTCTCCTAGTTCCCTTTTATTAATTTACTGTCCTAAAATCCTGCCATTGATCCTCAGATAATTTTTTTTTTTTAAGAAAAGAAAACAATAAATAAATAAATGAATCAAAACACTTGTCGTGTTGAGGGTGGGCTTTTCCCTGATGCCTCTTACTCACACCCTTACTATTTCTTGTGTTTAGCTCCTGTCAATCAGATTTAACAGGGCATATAATTAAGAGTTGGGGGAAGGGGAGGGAGGGGCAATTAAAGACAGCACAGAATTACACCACCACTATGTTTTAAATTTTCAACAGCCCAAAAACAATTATAAGTAAAGACAACAAAGAAATTATAGTGTCACTAAAAGCCCTCAATCTAAGTTTAAAAGAAAATAGCAATTACCAGTTACTCTACAGCACTGAATTGAATATGTTTCCTTCCTTCCCCTTCTGGCTTCTTCTGAGAAAAAAAAATCTGTTACTGTTACGTTAAGAAGCAGCTGTGGCTGCTATATGTGAACGGCACAGCCTACCACCTGGGTAGACAGTGCTATGGCACTAGCAACAGGTAGGGGGCGACTCTGCCAAAACCCACTCTTCCAACTGACAGTAGGGCAGAGGGACAGCTAATGGACCATGGGGCAAATAAACTAAAAGCTAAATAGTTTGGCTGGAAGGTGGACTTAAAGTTGGGCCATTGTTTTAACTGATTTACAGCAGGCATATTTAATAAATAATAATATCTTTATTTATAAAGTGCTATTCACAAAGTATCAAAGCACTTGCAATTTGTGGAGATGCTGATGGCCACCTTTGACCCTGCAAGCAGCCAATGGGAATTCAAGGAGCCCTGGAGGATTTACCAGAGGAACTTTGGGAAGAGGCAAAGACTATGTATTGGCACCAAAACAGACAGCCAATCAGGTGTAGAATGAACTGAATGCATATTCATTTTACAGATGGCTAGAGATGTCAGTCAATCAGAGGCATGGTCCCCTGAAATCCTGGGGACAGATTCAGTTGAAGTCAGTTCAGCATAGCGCCCTCCTGAGGAAAGGGGGGCTTATGTTGTTGCTCCAGAGAGTGTGTGAAAGGCTCGCCTGGGGGCTTACACAGCCACCAGCCGGGGAGATGCAATGTGTTGCCTTTTAATATCGAGAAGGAGCTGTTTCAGAATTAAAGTGCTGATTTGCTGTCCAGAGGCAAGAACATTGTCCGAGAGGTTCCCAAGGGAGGGGAAGCCTTTCTGTGATCTTCAAGTGAAGAAGACCTGCCTGAGGGTTTGCACAGCCACTAGCCCAGGAGGTGCTTTATGTTGTCCTATGTTGCTTTCCAATGGCTAGAAGGAGTTGTGTCTAGAATGGAAGTGTTGTTTTTGCTCACCAGTGTCCAGGCAATGGTCTGGGAGTTTCCAGAGGTAGAGGAAACTGTTTTGATGTCTGAGAGAAGTTTGGAGGCCTACTTAGTGCACAGCCAAAGAGCCAAGGGAAGCCTGCGTGATGTTTCCAGTAGATGGAAAGACAGTGAGGAGGTTCATTCTTCTGTTCAAGTCTGAGTACTAAAGTGAGTAGATCTGTTCTTCTGTTCAAGTTTAAGTCTTTAAGGTGAGAAGATGTGCCCCCATCTTCTGCTTCAAGAGGCTGAGACCGTTTCCTGCTAATGTTTGGTGGGAAACTCAGGGACTGTGTTCCAGTCGAGAGAGAGAGAGACATTGCTGCCGGCTAGCAGTGTGGCTAAAACCATTTACATCCAGATGTTCCTGAATAACCGAAAGAGAGCAACTACCACCCAAGCACAGTCTGGGGAATCAGCCAGATAGTGTTACCACTAGGCATTACTCAGCGTCTCCCCTGAGGCATGTTGTCTCTGGTCCCTAGTACTGGCCTGTTTCAGTGCTGCGACTATACAGAAAGAAGATGACAAGCTGCTAAAGAAGCTGAGAGAGATCCTGCTTATTAAAGCTGCAAGAGCTTGCTGCTGAGAAGGCCCAAGCTGCAAGAGATGCAGAGAGAGAGGGTCCAGGCTGCAAGAGCCTGCTGCTCACCTCAGCCATTCTAATGTTCAAGCTTTCTACTAGTTTTTAAGCACTCCGGATCCACAGTTGGAAAGCCATCAGCTTGGCAAGTCAGAGACTGTTCTACAAAACTGTGAGTAAATCAGGGCTTGCCCTGCATCAGGGGAAACTGTACATAGATGTCACCCAAGTTTCTGTGTTTGGCCATCCGGCCCCAGTGCCAAGTTTCTGTGTTTGGCCATCCGGCCCCAGTGCCAAGTTTCTGTGTTTGGCCATCCGGCCCCAGTGCCAAGTTTCACCAGCTAACTGTTGCTACCACTAAAAGGCTTTGAATCTGAATTGTTTGTTCATAAAGGTGCACCAGTGCCAGCCAAACAGCTGCACCGCGTCAGGCGTGCAACTGCTCCAACTGGGTAACCAGAGAGATTGAGGGAACTCCCTAGATAAACACTGGCGGGAGACTGGTACCAGTCAGGGAGTGGGTAATGTTAGAACAAGTGGGCTATTACTGATTCTAATGTATGTGCTGGTGGGAGGCAGGCACTGAAAATGTTCCTGTGTTTACAGACAAAGTGACTGATTGGTATTGACAAAATACTAATACAAAAGGTTACTTGTCCTCTGCATCCTTTTCCCCTTTTCCTAGCCCTACCCCATATAAATAAATTGCCAGCTTACCTTTTTACAGTTGACTCATGAGCATGTTATTAGTGAGCATATTATTAGCTATAGTCTTTAATTTCAAGCATACTGAAATATGATTTGGGATTATAGTAATCCATGTGTGTGGTGACTGTAAGGGGAAGTGGGTAGGTACAGCATCCCAGGGAGCTGTACTACATAAATATCTGGCCCAATATAATTTACTGTGGGTGGAGGCATCGTGCTGTAATTGGTATCACCCCTACTGCATAAATTATTTGCAAAGAAACTTTCTTAGTGCACCAGTTAGGATAACTTAACACCATGAATGTAGAAAAATGTGGTGTTAGGGTTTCCAACCTTAACTCCCCACCCCTGCCCCCCAAGCGAAAAAAGAAAATAGGGTTTGGGGACTCCGGAGTCCTGGCAAATCAGTGGTGGAGTCTTTTTTTTAATATTTTTTTGTGAATAATTTTTTCCCTGGAATCCTCTGCCTTCCTTCTGACATGGTGCGCCCCCCCCCCCCCGTGCAGGCATCGGGTATTAGACCCCCTCCTCTAAACCTCCACGACTTACCCTTCATGGTAGGGAGTGGGGAGACCTCTCGACCCACCAAACTGGATCCAGTTATTCGGGGAGGCACCTTCCTGGGCCATTGCGGTGGGGACAATCGACATCCACAGAGGACTCCTGTTTTTTCCTGTTCTTCTTCCCCTCAGAGGATGCAGCGTGCCATGACACCAGTGGCTGCAGTGCACAAGCTCCAGCGCGCGCTCCTGCAGGTGTCTGCAGCATCCCCCCCATGTCTTTCAGTGTCTGTGTGTGCCACCACACAGCCTCCACCAGGGGCAAGTGATCGCCAGGTGCTGCCATCCCCCCTCCCCAGAGAAGGAGAGCAGTCCATGGGATGCTCAATCCTTCTCCGCTCCTACCAACCCTCGGCAAGGTGGAGTCTTTCTTGGGATTGCCAACCCTAATGCCCATCCCATTCCGAGAGCAAATGAGCAAACAGTGTCACACAGAAAGCTACAACAAATTGTGTTGGCAACCTGTGGTGAGACATACTTCTCTACCTTTGAAGAGTGTATTATTATGAGGCAATGGCTTGGAGCTGTACCTTGTGCTTCGGATTGGAGGCTATGGGCTAGGGGGAAGGGGGAGCATTAAAGTTGACAACCCCAGGGAAGACCCCACCACTGATTCGCCAAGACTCCAGAGACCCAAAACCCTAATGATTTTTTCTTTTGCTGCTTGGAGGGTGTGGGTGGGGAATTGGGATTGGAAACCCTAATGCCACATTTCTCTACTTTTGTGTGGTTTAGTTACCCTAACTGGTGCAGTAACAAAGTTTTTTGCAAAGAATTTCCCTTCTTTTTGAGATAGTGGAATTGTATACTCATTCACACAGATCCCTTTGGTACCTGCATGAACAGGTGCAGATGTGCAGGGCCCTCTGGGCTGTATGCCAAGGGAACACTCCGTCTGCCTAGAGAAGTGCAGGGTCCTGCTGACCCTGCCATATTGTGCAGTGTCAGATGTCAAATGTTACCAAACTTATGAACTTGTGTAGAAAAATATCAACATACCTTCATAGCCTTGTTATGAACAGTTGTTACATTCATGAGGAGAAGTGAAAAAATGGTAATGTTGAAAAGTTGGAATCAAAATAGTAACAATAGCAAAGAAAATTCTTGTGTGCTGATTGGCCAGCAACATTCCAAAGATGTGCATCTATTTTTCAATAGAGCCCTCTCAAAAACAAGTACCAGCTGTATGCTACAAAGGCAAACTGGTATCGGACAACCGAACGAGACCGCCCCAGCAAAAGGAGGCCCCTCCAACATGATTCCCCAAAATACATTGTTAAAGTGAGAGACAGTAAATCAGAAAAAGGAAACCATCACACTTGAAAAATGTCCCCTTCTCGTCTCAGTTCAGTTACTTCTGACTAGAACTCAGACTCTCCTCATCTAATAGACTGTCTGCTTGCTTAAACGCCACAAGCCGGCAGCACATTTCCATCACAAGAGACAAGCTGAAAGAAACATCGCTCCTGTCATCGTGGAGTGAGTGATGTGATGTGGCGCTTAGTCTTTACTTGCTCAGTTATGGACCCATCTTCCTTGTCACTGTAAAACAAGCTGCTGCCACTGGCTGCAGCCCTGCTCGCCCAAAACACAGGAAAATGAAGGAGTGTTTTTTTTTTTTTATTAATGTCAGTAACCTTGACTTGTCTGCATACCTGATTACACTCTGTCTCTCCCTGACCATAACCACGGCAGTCTGCTATCATAATGCCATGCAATAATGTCATAATGTGTCTCCCTAGACACTGAAATAACAATAATTTCACCCCCAAAACTAACGATCAGTGGCAAGGTGCAAGAATGCCCAGTAAAAATCAAAAGAGCAGATGACACACTACAGCTAATGTACCAGTAAAATACAGTTACAGTAAAACAATGCTGAAAGACTAGAGTGCCCTCTACTGGCAAGTATATTAGTAGAGGGACTACTTTACCACTATAACAATGTTCTATTTATTTTACTCATGTTATGGGTTTCTTTTTTTTTTTCATTTTCTTTTTATATTACAAAACTGTCACATGTAGGCCATTTTCGCCATTTCCTTTTTTTTTTGCATCTCCCTGTGCACCCCTGACTGGCCTCTCCTTCGGGTCACCTAGTTGTACACCGTCATCTCTCCCCCCACCCCCTCCCACCGCTGCCAACCACCACTCCATACTGCAGCCCTCGAGGAACCCGATGTATCCCTTCATCAGATGAGTCCTCTCCCCTTCCAGGGAGAAAGTGCTGGTAGGCGCATCCAGTTGACCCAGGTGCTGCTGGGGTCAGTGCGGGCTATCCAGAGCTTTGTGGTGGTGGGGGACCGGCGACCGTCATCCGGTCAACTGGGGACATTTTCCCTGGTTTCTTTGGGAGCGTGGCGTGCCACATGATGTCAAGGCATAAGCTGACATCCATCACACTCCCTTCTACAGCAATGCCCAATGTCCTGCTGTGCCCGCAGCCTCTGCCAGGGGCTGACAAACAGAGGGCCACATACCCACCGCCCTCCCAGGAGAAGGTGAGCAGTCATGGGATACTCAAGCCATCTCCCACTGGCCAGCCCTGTGACACCCTGGTCTGTTACCAAATCTAGGTCATCGGCATCGCAGGTGGAAATCCAACCGCTGCACCATCGGACTGGCTAGGCCGTTTTCTAAGCACAATAATACCTTGCAGGGTGGACGATATTGGGCAATACCGAACCTTCTAGGGGCTATACGGCCCTCTGTCTGCGGTGTTGGGCCTCATTACGCGATGTACTAGGTTCAAGAACTGGTGCATGCACTTTTTTTTTGTTTCCTACATTTAAAAAGCCTGGTACCTGAGGAGTTCGAATTTTTCAGATCAGAACTCTCCTCCCAGGTGCTGGAGGTATTGAGCATTTCTAGAAAATGTGACTCTAGCAAGATTCATTCCTGTAACTGGGAACATTTTTCATTTGGTGAAATAACAGGTCAATAAGTCCAGGGGGCACAAGTATAGTCAACATTCTGGTAGGGCAAATGTATTTACTACAGCACCCAATCTCAGTGGCTCTGTGCACTTTACAGAAAGAGCATCATGCACCACACAGTATAAATACCACTGCAAAACGGAGCCAACTTTGAAATACCTGAGAGATTCAAAGGGTAAAGATCTAAGACCTTTTTCACTGAAATTCCATTTTTTTGTAGTATAAGTACAGTATGCGACGCTTGTAATGGACTAGTTTGACATTCTGCAGTTAGTCTGTTACAAGCGGCATCCGTTACATCCGTTTCACATTTTACTAGCCACAAATGGTATGGATGCTACAATTAAGGCACAGTGCTATAGTAGACGCCAGTACATGATTACAGTTTGCGTGATTACAGCTCTTTTTGGCTATTTGCAAGGCAACCTTTGTATTGGAATAGCTTTATTTAAACACGGGAAGTAAATTAAAAAAAAGTTCAAATCTTGCCGTCTGCTACTCTGTCTGCTGTGCTGCGTTTACTTAGCTTTATCTTTAGCTTCTTTGTCTTCTTTGGCATATCGACTCCGCGCAGACTCTGTCAATGCCAGCTGCTCCCAGCGTAGGATGATGTTGTCTCTTTGTTCTACTGTTCGTCAAAGTTTGCATAGTACCTGATGCACATCAGGTAAGACACGTCCGCTTACCTGTAGCCATTGTTGCAGCACAAGCACAGCACAGAAACGGCAGTAAAGCAGCGCAGGGATAAAATTAAAGACAGTGAGAATCAAGTCAATAGAAGGGACCTTAAATAAAGACAGTTAACTACTTCAGACTTGTTGGCTTAATGAGGGGATTAGTAACTTAGCTGTTACTAACATACAGCACCTGTTATAATGCTAATTAATGCTCGTCAGCAAGACAGAAGTGCAAAATTAGTCACTCACGAGCGATAAATATGTGTGAACTTTGTGTCTCTGGCAGCTGCTAAATCCAGATGCAGGTCCGCATTAACAGGGTGCTTTAACATTGCAACAGATACGGTTTGGCATTTGGCAAATAAGATTTGTCCGGTACTTCCAAACATCCACTACGTGTGGGTCCATGATATATGCTGCATACTGTATTTATCTAAGATAGCCCAGTTAAGTTGCAGAATTTTTTTTCCCCCTGCTCCTTCTCATGCCTCCAGGTGCCCCTTTCCTTTGGGTCTCACACATGCTACCCCTGCTTGCCGGGCTCAACCATTACTACCGGCACTTACCTCCAGGCTTCCCAAGTTTCTCTGACTCCCCCTACATTTTGACTTATCCATGCCGGGGGCCTTCCTGCTTTCACTGAAGAGGAAGTACCTCAGACATTGGGGGATGATGGTCTGGGGCAGGGACGGTGTGCCTGGTGGTCAGGTGGCGTAAGCTAGACACACTGAGGGTTGCCATCTGGTGCATTTGAGATGGGCCAAGTTTTCCATTTTCTTCTTTTCCCTGCACCACCTCTTCCCATGTTATGGTTGCACATTATGGCATTCTGGGAGAGGCACATGGTACTGTGTGGTCACTTACATCGTCAAATGCACCTCCGCCAGTCTACAACCAGGAGCCACTCAAGGAGTGGTGCCGACCACTTTCTTCCCTGCGGAGGAGAGTGGATGCTCCTAACACTCCTTGCCGGTCTCTGCTCTAGTGGTCTGGGGTGCAGGGCATGAACTCGGTTTGCCAATATGCTGAACGGGCATCTTGCTGCAAAGTGTCATGGAGCCGGCTGCGTTTCATTTTCAGCGGGGTTCTGAATATACCCATTTCCACAGCTGAATGGAGCACTTAAAGGATAAGTGACTTGGTCAAGGTTACACAGGGATTATTTAGGTGTGGTGGGGTTTGAACCTGTGCTCACCTGGATCCCAAGTCAGTTTTCTAACCATTAGACCAAACTGTCTCCTCCACTTGACAGCTGTTTCAGCTTACAGATATAACTGGGGCTAAAGAATGTTTGTGAGCTGGCCTATTGGCATAATGGTAGTGCTACCGCTTGAGATGTTGGCGACTGGGCTTGAGAGTGAAGCTTGGACATCAGGGGGCCGGCTGTGGGGAGGAGAATCGAATGTCCCAGTGGATGCTCACATCCGTAGTGGGAGGGATGCCTTCTCTGCTACCATACCATCAGGTAGTGGCACAGCTGGAGAGTGCATATGAGGCAAGGGGGATGTGGCCTGGCTCTGGTGAGCTGTCACCTATGTACGCATGCATGAAGTGGAGCCCTAGCCGTTGGAGTCCCCAAGAAACAGAGACACACAATGCATGGCAGAATGGCGCAAGCACTCTCTGGTCCCACTGCTCCTCGCATACCATAGGCCTGTGGGAGGCCATGATTAGTGAGCAAATGCCCCAGTGAACCACGTGAAAGTAAGTAAGTGACAGGAGAGTGATGCGGATGAGGCTGGAGGTCACCTAGCAGGAAAGGAGAAGGGACAGAAGGGATATGATAGAGACATTTAAATACCTCAGAGGAATCAATTCAGTACAAACACAAGATCTTTTCAGAGAGAACAAGTCCACATGAACTAGGGGGTGCAGCTCGTGCCTGAAGGGAAGCACTGTAGTTTCAAAACAAACAGCAGAAACTTCTTCACTGAAAGGGTGGTGGAGCCCTGGAACAGTCTGCCCCCAGAGGTTGTGGCATCAAAAACAGTGCAGGAGTTCAAGCTAGCGTGGGATAGCCACTGTGGAAACATAGGCAAGTTAAGAGACTAGGCGGGTAGTACACATGGGCAGACAAGATGGATCGCATGGTTCCCTTCTGCCGACACTTGCTTATGTTCTTAAAGACAGCACAGGTGACCAGAGGTGTATATGTTATTCCCTTTGTCTTCTTTTTTCTGTTTGGCTGCTGGCACCACATGATAACCTTCCATTCGAGCCAGCTGGGCTGATCATGGTGCTGGTGAGAGCCTCTTTGTCTAAAGGTGTGTTAAACATGATAAACTACTTACCAGAGGACTCCCTTACAACAGTATCTCCCAACTGTAAACCAGCAAGTTTCCAGCCATGGTACACGTGCAGCTCATACCTCTGCTCTGACAGGAAAAATCACACTGCACAGTGTTTCAAGCAGCAGTCAGACTTTACTGACGTATATTTGGTTACAAATGTGAACACAATCCTGGCCACTCTCCATGTTCGCACCGTTCGTACCATGGTTTGATCCTAACCGCAGACATGAGTCAGGACCTTGGGGATCCTTGATAAAGGACGTAACCCTCTCTAACATCAGGAGCCACACGATCCCTTCTATGTTCTTCTTTCTGCACACCAATGTGGGAGGTTATTCCTCATATCAGAGACTATTCTACTCTGCACAACTTTATGTTTTCTCACTACACTATCAGCTTTGAGGTTACAGCACATTCCACACATATATGGCACCTTGGCACCTGGTCAGCTAGTGATGCAGAAGGCATCCACTGCTGTAGAGACATCACTTCTTGGATTTTAGTTTGCGGGTGAGCATCCATGGATTCCCTGAATCCTGAAGACAGCCACTCCATGCCAGGACAGTCTCCCTACTGGTGTCTGGAGTCACACCCTTTGGCCGAGTGCCTCACATCATCACATCTTTTCCTTATTCAGATGTGCTGGGCACAGCGTGGCAGCTCGTAGTCAATCCCACCCACTGACAGTGGCTGGCAGTTGCCTCAGTCCCTCAGCCAGAAGCAGTAGCTCCAGTACCCATTCCAGCCTGGGATCTCCTGTTTCCTATTTCCAGTACTGTGGATCTCATGAATGGAAACTAATTGTAGGTAACTGCTACTCTTCAGAGAGCCGCCACCTCCTTTGCTGTAGGAAACATGGAGAGTCTTATAAGCTGCAGGCATAAGCTAGATGTAACTTGTTCAGGAAGAACCATGGATAATTACATTTTAACACTAAAATGCCAGCAGAATAGGCCTAACGGTCTTTTGTGTCTGCTCGTTTGGTCAGCCCACACCCTGGGAGATGATCTTGCTGCCCCCCTTGCCTTCTCTGGCTTCTCTCTTCCCAGTTCCGGATATTCTCGCTGCACTGGATTTTGCTTCCAGAACCCTTCCCCTGTACCTGTCCGACCCCCCTCTTGAACCCCTCCACCAGCCCCCTGGGCAGCGCATTTCATGACTCCACCACCCTCTCAGTGAAGTAGCACCTCCTCCTTTCTCCCCTGAATCTTCCCCTCCAGCTTTCACCCATGCCCTCTAGTTGCCCCTCCTCCTTCCTTGAAGCACCCTGACTGCACCTCCCTATTTACCCCCTTCATGTACCTGAAGACCTCTATCATGTCCCCCCCGCCGGTCCCTTCTCTCTTCCAATGTGTACATATTTAGCTCTTCGGGCCTCTCCCCGTAGATCCTGTCCCCCAAGCCCCAAATCATTTTCGTTGCCCTCCTCTGGACCCTCTCCAGGAGTTTAATGTCCCTCTTTAAGTGTGGCCTCCAAAACTGCACGCAGTACTTGAGGTGTAACCTCACCAAGCAGTTATACAGAGGGAATATCACTTCCCTCCTTTTGGAAGTGATCTCCTTAGCAGTGTATCCCAGCATCCTGTTGGCCTTGGCTGCTGCCCTCCTACAAGTCTCCGAGTTGTTCATCTTGACATCCACCACCATCCCCTGGTCCCTCTCAGCCATCGAGACTTGAAGCATTCCCCTCCCAGAGTGTACACTTGGCCCGGGTTTCTGGCCCCAGGTGCAGTACCTTGCATTTCCCTGCATTGAACCTCAGCTTCCACTTTCTAGACCACCTTTCCATAGCCTCCAGGTCCCCCTGTAGGGCCACCCTCCCATCCTCCCCATCCACCACAGCCCCCAGTTTTGAGTCATCTGCAAAGAGACTCATCTCACTTCTGATACCTGTCCTTATGTCAGAGACGTAGGCGTTGAACAGGAGGGACCCAAAGACCGATCCCTGAGGGACCCCACTAATGACCCTCCTTGGGGATGAGACTATCCCACCAGCTATGACCCTCTGGGTCCGGTCCTGGAGCCAGTTGTCTATCCATCTGATCACCTGGTTCTCCACCCCCATTTCTCCCAGCTTATCCAACAGGCCCTCATGAGGAACAGAGTCAAATGCCTTGCTGAAGTCTAGAAAGAGGACGTCCACTGGTCTACCCAGGTCCCAGGCACTCATCACCCAGTCATAGAACTCCACAAGGTTTATCTGACATGATTTCCCTGGGAGGAATCCATGCTGTCTGTCGTCCAGGCACCCTGACTTTTCCAGGTCCCCCCAGCCTCTCCTTGACAATGCCCTCCATCACTTTGCCCACCACCGATGTCAGGCTGAAAAGCTTGCACCTCCCTTGATCCCTCCTTGTGGATAGGCACTATATGCACCACCTTCCAGTCCTGGGGCACTCACCCTGTCCTCAGAGAGATGGTGAAAAGCTCCTCCAGGGGTTTCGCCAGGACATCCGCAAGTTCCTTCAGCACTCTGGGATGTAATTTATCCAGCCCTGGTGCTTTCTCCGTCTTAAGGGACCTGAGGGCTTCCCTCACTCTCTCTGCTGTGATTTCCACCTCTGCTACCTCTTCTCCTGCTTAGCCTTCCCCCCTCCTGCCAGTGATGCCTCCCCCTTTCCCCAGACCCACCGATCGGTAAGGGTCCCCCCTCCTCAGTATTACTGTCTCCTCCCATGTATGATGCAGCACCCCCATTTTTCTTGGTGAAAACTGAGGTGAAGTACTGATTTAGTACCTCAGCCTGCTCCCCTGGGTCTTGTGCCCATCTCTCCCTTGTTTTAATCCTGCTAATCTTCCCCTTCACCCTTCGTTTTTCCCCAGTGTATCTAAAGAACCCCTTGTTCCCTCTCCTAATTTTCCTAGCCAGGTTCTGCTCCGTCCTTGCCTTAGTCACTCTCACCATCCTAGTGGCCCTTCTAGCCATCAGTTCGTACTTCCCTCGATAATTATTCACTATAAGAGGTGTAATTAAAGATATTAGGGTACTGCCACTGTTTAAGAGCTCTGAAGAAATTGTGCTGAGCTACAAAATGTCAGCTTTAGAGTGTTTTGTTGAAAAGTCAGAGTTCTCCCAGATGAAGTAAATGAGCTGCTCCCCTTGTTTATTTAAAGTATTTTTTATTTACAATTTGTGAGTGGGCTCGGGAGCTGCATCTAGTATTAGAGTAATGAATGTTTGTCTTCTTCTAGTTTGGTTATGTGTGTGACAAGTATTTGCATTGTCTTGTTTTTTACATTATTATTGTATTGTAGTTTATCAGTTTTTGGAATTATATTTGAAATTTGACTTGTGGTAGTTATCTGTTTTTATTTTCTCAATGCTAGGATGCATTTTAGTATTCCAAGATGATATTTCTGTTGTGCATTGTTTCATTGTTTAAGTGTTTTGTATCTTTTTTTTTTTTTCTCCTCCCAAGCACTCCCAACCGGCCACTCCTTCATGTCTCCTAGGACCCGTGCCTCCACTCCACCCCCTCACCATCCACCGCCCCCATCTTTGGCAGTCCCCCGGGAGACCTGAAGTATCCCTTCCATCAGACAGACCCCCCCCCCCCTTCCACTGGAGAAGGTGCCGGTAGGCATATCTTTGTAACCCAGGGGTCAGTCTGGGCGATCTGTGGCTTTGTGGCAATGGGGAGCGGCGACCATCATCTGGCCAATTGGGAGGCAGTTTTCCATTTTTGTGGCCCTCCCAGTCGTCCCTGATTTGACCTGCGTGGGGCAGCAACCTGAGGCGGAGACGTGCTGGGGATTATCGAGACTTAATGCTCCATGCACATTGCCCAATGCGCCTCCAGGTGCCGAGGCTCTGCCCACCTCCTCAGGTGGGAAATGTCCAAAAGATGCTCTGGCTCCCCTCCCTGCCGGTCTCTGCTCCCAACACCTGAGCTCATGGTGCGAACCCGGGTCACTCGGCACCACGGAGCTGGCCTAAGTGTTTTGTGTTTATGTGTGAGTTTTGTGAAAAGCTTAATAAAAAGAATTTTCAAAAAAATGAACTACTCTAATGTCTTGGGGAATGCCGCAAGTGCAAGATGACTGCAAAAGTATGAAGCAGACTAAACATCCAATAGAAGAACAGTTAACTTTTCTAATTGGCTAGATTTATATCACACCCATTTCTATCAGTTTCATTCTGTGAATGTGACAGTTTGATGTAAACATTTGTGCCACCATTAAAATACTGTTCTACCATGGATGTTATACCATCCATCTGATGTCAGAATGAGGGTACAGCAGCATGGTGATGTCACAGCAGTGATACAAGGCTGTGATGTCACTGCTTCCCTGTGGGAAAAGTGATCAGCTGGCTGGCATGTTGGCGCAGTGGTAGCACTGTTACTACCGACCCCGGTAACCCTGGTTTGGGAACAAGCTTAGGTCTTCAGGGGTCATCTGGGGGAGAGGATCGAGTGTCCCAGGGAGAGGTCTCCTCCTTTGGGGTGGGGAGACACTGCATCTCACTGCTTGACTGCTACATGGCAGAGGCCAGGTGGTGGAATAAACAAGTGCATACTACAGGGAAGGGACTGCTGCTGAGCGTGAAAACTCCAGAAAATACCCTGGTCAGATTCTACCCCACAGCCCATGCCGACCAACATGGCAGGCCACAGACCACAAAGTATGGTCCTGGGTATGTAGAATTACCATGAAATCCATGAGAAGGTCTCTGATGGGGCTGGGGGGAGCCACAGGACCTGGGACTGGATGCACAGAAACAAAGAAGGGAAAAACATAGAATCATAAACTTTGATGGCAGATAAGGACCACTTGGCCCACCTAGTCTGCCCATTTCCCTACCTGCAGGATAAGCTGCAGATCCTATTTAACCAACAGTCTATTTCTTCCTACCCCCTACAAAAATTGCCTTATGTCTGTCCCACACATTCTTGTATTCTCCCACAGTTTTAGACCCCACAACCTCCTCAGGAATGCTGTTCCATGCTTCCACCACCCTCTCTGTGAAAAAAATACTTCCTCACATTGCCCCTGAGCCGTCCCCCCTCTATCTTCAAATTGTGTCCCCTTGTTCTTGCACATTTCTTTTTCTGAAAGATGCTACCCTCTTGGACTTTGTCGATTCCACTGAGGTACTAAAAGTTTCTATCGTGTCCCCCTCTCCCTCCTGTCCTCAAGGATATACATATTAAGCTCTTTTAGTCTCTCCTGGTATGGCTTCTCTTGCAGACCCTGCACCATTTTAGTTGCCCTCTTCTGGACTGCCTCCATCCTGTCTCTGTCCTTGCAGAGATGGGGTTTCCAGAACTGGACACAGTATTCCAGATGGGGTCTCACCAACTGTCTTTACAGAGGGATAACAACTTCCTATTTTCTGCTGGTGATGCCTCTCCCTATACATCCCAGTATCCTCCAGGTCCTCCCCACTGCCTTCTTACATTGCTTGCTAACCTTAAGGTCATCTGATATGATTACCCCCAGGTCCCTTTCCATTTTTGTTGTTGTTACTACCCCAACACTGTGTAATCTTCCCCTGGGTTTTTATTTCCCAGGTGCATTATTTTGCACTTCTTTGCATTAAATCCAAGCTGCCATACTTCTGACCATTCCTCCAACCTTGCCAAGTCCCTTCATCCTTTCCACGCTCCTTGTGTATCAACCCTGTTGCAGATCTTTGTGTCATCTGCAAAGAGGCATACTTTTCCTTGCAGTCCCTCTGCAATGTCACTTATAAAGATATTAAAAAGGACTGGACCGAGTACTGAACCCTGCAGTACCCCTCTAGTAACCCCTCTTTCTTCAGAGTGGACTCCATTTATAATTACTTTCTGTGTCTTGTTGTCCAGCCAGTGTTTTACCCATACTACCACCCTGGGACCCACTCCCAGACTGGTTAATTTGTCTGTTAATCTTTTGTGTGGAACTGTGTCAAATGCCTTGCTAAAGTCTAGGTAGGCCATGTCTACTACTTTGGTCACCCAGTCAAAGAAATCAATTAGATTCGTCTGACATGACCTTCCCGCTGTGAACCCATGCTGCCTTGGGTCCTGTGCTCCACTGGTCTCTAGGTACTCAACAGTTCTTTCCTTCAGAAGTGATTCCATCACTTTTCCTACCACAGAAGTCAAACTGACAGGTCTGTAGTTTCCTGCCTCTGCCTTGCTCCCACTTTTGTGAAGGGGAATCACATCCACCTTCCTCCTGTCCTCAGGTACCACACCATCTTCCCATGATGTGTTAAAAAGGGTAGCCAGTGGTGTCACTAGTTCTCTCTTTAATTCTTTTAGAATTCTGGGGTGAATTCCATCTGGCCCCGTTGCTTTGTCCACCTTCAGTTTTAGGAGTTCTTTCAGAACCCTTTCTTCTGTGAAAGGACTGGGATCACCCCCCACCCCATCCAGAGTGCTTCTGTTAATTGGATTAGGCACCTCCCCCTCCTCCTCCTTTGTGAATACTGAACAGAAGTATTCGTTCAGTATCCCTGCTTTTTCACCGTCCCTCTCTGCCCACCCACCGTCCATTTTATTCAGCCTCACTATCCATCCCTTTGTCTTTCTATGCTCCCTGATATACCTAAAAAAGGTTTTATCCCCCTTCGTAGTCGAGTTGGCTATCTTTTCCTCAGTTTGGGCCTTTGCTATTCTGACTACCCTCCCTGCTTCCTTCTAGCTTAACCTGTACAATTCTCCGTCCTTCTCCTTCTGTTTTTCCTTATATTTCCTAAATGCTATCTTTTTCTCCCTAACCTTCACTGCCACCTCTTTTGAGAACCGTAGTGGCTTTTTCTTTCATTTTGATTTATTTGCTTCACATAAAGGTCTTTTGCCTCTGTAATGGCAGTTTTGATATTTCCCCATTGTTGCTCCACCCCTCCTTCTAGCCTGTTTGCTAGTGCTTTTCTGAGGCACTCTCCCATCTTGCCAAAGTCAGCCCTCCTGAAGTCCAGAACCCCAAAAAATATGGAAACGTGACCAGTCATATGAGAAGAAAAAATAGAAAACTGACTAGTCATATTCTGTAAGCCAGCTGTGTTTGTGTGTGAGACATCCACTGACTGCCCTCAGATACACATCAGTTTGTGAGCATGCACTGGACCGCCATTTTATTTCTGACAACCATACACCATAGTCTTAAATGAGACATGAAATTTGTACTCAAAGCTGGATTCAGTTCACTGTGGCAGTTATGCTGTACATATCTCAATCACAGGACATCTTCATGGTCCTGCAGCCTCTCTTTCTACATCTTTCTACTTTCCCTGTTCACTTTTCAGCTTGAAGTTCTGTACCTATGAAGGGACATAGGTCCATTCTCCATGTTTTTGGTTCTTTGAAGAGAATGGTACAGAATAGTATCAAAAACCACTGCTGCAACAGTTGGTTCATTTAAACGCTAACTGCGACAACACCTTGTTACATAGAAACATAGAAACATAGAATTTGACGGCAGATAAGGACCGCTTGGCCCACCCAGTCTGCCCATTTCCCTACCTGATGGAGAAGCTGCAGATCCTAGTTAACCAGCAGCCTACTTCTTCCTACCCCCAACCCCTAGAATTGCCTTATGACTGTCCCATGCATACTGTTTGTGACTCCACAACCTCCTCTGGAAGGCCGTTCCATACATCCACCACCCTCTCTGTGAAAAAATACTTCCTTAAATTACCTCTGAGCCGCCCCCTTCTATCTTCCAATTGTGCCCCTTGTTCTTGCACACCTTTTTTTGAAAGATGCTACCCTCTTGGACTTTGTTGATTCCTGAAGGGTACTTGAAAGTTTCTATCATGTCCCCCCCTCTCCCTCCTTTCCTCGGGGCTAGCCATATTCAGCTCGTAAGTCTCTCTTCATATGTCTTCCGGTGCAGACCCTGCACCATTTTAGTTGCCCTCCTCTGGACAGCTTCCATCCTGTCTATGTCTTTGTGGAGATTGGGTCTCCAGAACTGCACGCAGTACTCCAGATGGGGTCTCACCAGCTGTCTGTACAGAGGGATAATAAGTTCCTGTTTTCTACTGGTGATGCCTCTCCCTATGCATCCCAGTATCCCCCCAGCCCTCCTTGCTGCCCTCTCACATTGCTTGCCCACCTTTAGGTCATCTGATATGACTACCCCCAGGTCCCTTTCCATTTTTGTTGTTGTTAGTATCTCACCCCCCATTGTGTACTCTTCCCCTGGGTTTTTGTTTCCCAGGTGCATTATCTTGCACTTCTTAGCATTGAATCTAAGCTGCCATACATTTGACCATTCCTCTAACCTTGCCAAGTCCCTTCTCATCCTTTCCACTCCACCTTGTGCATCAACTCTGTTGCAGATCTTTGTGTCATCTGCAAAGACATACTTTTCCTTCCAGTCCCTCTGCAATGTCATATAAAGACAGTTGAAGGGGACTGAATCTAACTCTGAACCCTCGGTACGCCACTACTAACCCCCCTTTTTTCAGAGTGGACTCCATTTACTATTACTCTCTGTGTCCTATTCTCCAGCCAATTCTTTACCCAGGCTGTCATCTTGGGACCCACTCCCAGGCTGGCTAACTTGTATATTAATCTTTTGTGTGGGACTGTGTCAAATGCCTTGCTAAAGTCTAGGTAGGCCATGTCCACAGCCCCTCCCTGATCAACTACTTTGGTCACCCAGTCAAAGAAATCTATCAGATTTGTCTGGCATGACCTTCCAGCTGAATCCATGCTGCCTTGGGTCCTGTGCCCTCTGGCCTCTAGATATTTAACAATTCTTTCCTTCAGAAGTGATTCCATCATTTTCCTACCACTGAGGTTAAACTAACAGGTCTGTAGTTTCCTGCTTCTGCCTTGCTCCCACTTTTGTGAAGGGGAATTACATCTGCCCTCCTCCAGTCCTCGGGTACCACTCCATCCTCCCATGATTTGTTAAAGAGGGTAGTCAGTGTTGTCACTAGTTCTACCCTTAAGTCTTTTAGAATTCTGGGATGAATCCCATCAGGCCCCATTGCTTTGTCCACCTTCAGTTTTAAGAGTTCTTTCAGAACTAGTGACACCTGTGATTGTTTCCACTTAGCTCCTCTCCCATACCCGGAATCGCCCGCCAGCACTTAGCCAACTCCACTAACAGTCCTCTGTTGGTGGCAGGCCAACTTTAGCACTGTATTTATCCTCCCCCCTTTACCTTCCCTCTCTGTCATTTCTATGACATCGCCCTGCCACCTTTACGCCTCCTTCTCTCCCTGTCCCCTCTCTCTCTCTCTCTCTCTCTCTCTCTCTCCCTCGACCCCTCCTCCCTGTCATTACCTCCTGTTACTCCCTGTTTGTCTGACTTAACACTGTGATTTCAGTATTGACTCAGGCATACAGTGGCGTCCCCCAGGATGAAATCCAATTCTGCAGCATTTTGCAGCACTCTGCAGAATGCTGCAGAAGACCTACTGAATAAAGCAATATAATTTCAATGGCAATTTGTTCCTTTTGTCATGCAGGAAAATGTGACACTGCCAGGATGAAGTGAATGCCATGGTTTCCTGCATGACAAAAGGGACTAATTGCCATTGAAATTACATTGCTTTATTCAGTAGGTCTGCTACAGCATACTGCAGAGTGCTTTAAAAGTGGGTTTCATCCTGAGGGATGCCACTGTACATTGTACAGTGCCTCAGCTGCCTCTGTCCTATTGCAGTAATATCTTATTGTTTTCTCAAGTCTTTTATTTGACACTGTAATTATCAGTACCAGCTGTGCATAATAGCTTATTTGTATGTGCCGTACTGTTTTTTGTCTATTGACGTGGAACCTATGTAACAAGCATCCACTCAAATGTGTTAACCCAAGAATTTAATTAAAACAAAAGAAGAAAAAAAAAAAAGAAAACAATTCAAAACACTTTTTTTCACATCAGGAAGCGTACAGGCAGCAAAAAATTAGTATGAATTGTCTGTCCTCTTTAATGGGAGAGCTTCACACATGTGTGCGAGTGAGGCTTACTTTGGATTGATTTGTTTCTTGGGTTGAGGTGTCAGAGGGTCCTAATTTGTTCCTTCTCAGCTATTTGATGAGCTGTGCCCTGTGTCTGTTATGGCACACCGTGTTCCCAAACTTTAAATGAATATTGAAGTATTCTCTGATCAGCAACACAACCATGCTAAGTGCTGCTGTAAAACATCTGTATGAATGACACACGTGCACGCGCGTGCATACACACACACACACACACCTCTGTAAAGAAGAGGTGTATCCCCATGGATGTTTTTCCTTCAGAAGGGTGATTTTGTCAGGCCTAGATTCTAGAATGGATTACGCTTGGCAGGGAAGAGGAGATGGGATGTGATGCATATACTTACACAGGTTAGCAAATGACTGCTAATAATGTGTAGTTGCTAGATTCCTTCTCATAGCCGTGATTGATGAGTTTGCAGCCTGAGGTTTCTGGGGTTCTTTTTATGGAGATGAAAATGCTTGGTTATATAATTTTTCATGCGTGTTGTTGTTCCTTTTTTTTATATTCTGTTTATACCCCCTTACTCACCGATCTGGTCTCTATCATCTGGGATCCTTAGGCTGTGCACGCTCCTGTAGGTCCTCACAAGTTATCTCCATTCTGGGCCTCATCAGCTCTGCCCCCATCTGGCCTCGGTTTGCCCCCTGGGCAGGTAGGAGAGGGACTCCCCTGTAGTCCCCTCCAGTCCATTAGTGTGCGTTGGGTATGCTGCTTAGGCCCTTCCTGAAGCCTGGTTGTGGATTTCTCTCGGGCAGCCAGACTCCATCTCCAGGCGTCCATTGAGGGGTTTTTCCTTTTTCTGGTGCTGTCCCTCCTCAGGATGCCAATTCACTTGAAGAGCCAAAGGGCGGGGCATGTAGCAACATGCTGCCATGCCTGCTCCTGGCCGACATCCTCCCTCCCTTCTTCAGGCCGTCCCACTGCACCTCCATCCGTGGTCACCCAGGTGGTGGTAGAGCAGCGGGACAGGCACCCCACCCTCCCAAGAGAAGTAGAGCAGTCTATGGGCACTGAATCCCTCTCCCCCTGGCTGGCCCTTCAGCTGCCCGAGTTCGTTCCTGAACCCGGGTCACTGGCATCGCAAGCGGTAGCCCTGCTGCTGCACTGGTGTGCCGTCCCCATATATTTTTGTTCCTAACAAGTGACTATATCATCTATCAAAATGCCACACAGTTAAGGTTTGTTTGGGGTAAAATTACTACAGAAGTTTGACCACCATAACTTTGATCAGTACTATTAGAGCTATCAGGAAGATCACTTCCTTGGTGTATAAAACCCCACAGTACATCGGCATCAATTGCAGTGGAATTTTTGTGACCCTGTATTGATAACTATATTTTCTAGGGACATGGTTGCCTTTCCCTTTAAGATTGGCCAGAACGTCTTCAAACTAGCTCCTCCCACTCACCTGGCTGGTAACTCCCTCAGCTCTGCCCCATGATGCCAGATCTTCCTTTCTGTTGTAAGAAACAGGATCCCTCCTTATCACTCTGTAGTGCTGAGTAGGCCCTTTTGCTCTAAATCTTCAGATTTATTTCCAACCTTTAAAAAACTTTGTCTTCAGGCTCATTCCTCAATTGCGACCACAGTGAACAATGACAAGTCCACTCCAGGGTTCCACCGGTGCCTTTGCGGGCAGAAGATGTCCCGAATGGATCCGCACACTGTGTGCATCTACTGTTTAGGCCACGAGCATGATCCTCAGACCTGCGACATTTGTCAGTCCTTCCACCCTTCAGTTCTCAACGGCTGCTATGCCGACATTGTTCTAGGCCAACCAGTTGAACGGGGCCCACAAGTCAATTGTAAAGATGCCCACCTGGTGATCTCCGTGGCTGAGGGGTTCCCCAACCAACTAGCGGAGTTTGAGGAGCCGGCGGCCCAGGCCACAGCTCACACCTCCTCAGCTTCAGCCTTCGTACCAATTTCGCTGGGTACCTCTTTTACGGGGTATTTTAAGGAGTTGTGCCAGCCTTTACTGACCTTTGGTCAAGTCTTGTCTTCGGGGCACAAATCCAAAATGAAAAAAGAGACAGAAAAAAATGGTCTTAGCGTTGTTCGTGGGATCGTGAACACTCTCAGTCAGGGGCTTCTGATTCCCGTGTTTCTCCTGATCCAACTTCAGTTGAATCTTTGGCCCAGGCTGCTGGCTCTGGTACCCCAGTTGGGGCAGTTGGCCGAGATGTTGGTGGATGCACCGGTTGAGATTTTTCTCGATCCAGTCAACCAGTTGTTGACTGAAGAGGCTGACACTTCTCTTTCCAGGATTCCAGTCCTGGCTCAGACTGTTAGAGGGACGGATCAGTCCGCTGACCCACCACCTCTGGTCACCAACCCTGACCCGGAGGTGCCTTGGCTTTAGCTGGCTCCCTCTGAGCCCCGCTGCCTGTCCCCCTGGCGGTCAAGGTCTTACTCCCAGGAGACGAGCAGTGCCCCCACCATCATCGGCGCTCTGCTCTTGGCACCATGAGAAGCGGTGCCACCGCTACTCTTCATCCTTGTCCTCCATGGGTGAGGAGAGGCATTGGTGCAAGCTGCGCTGACACTACATGGATCTTATGCGGCAACAGCTGGTGCTGTCTGGTATGAAGCCGACTCCGGCTCCTACACTGGCCAACACATCGCTCTTGCCACAACGACTGAGGCCTTCTCCTCCTCAGGAGCCGATCAAAACAGGCCTAGCTTGGCCAACCCCAGCATCTCCACTGATTTGTGTGGAGCCACCACCCAAACAGTCGATATCTGGCACTCTGACTAGGGAATCTCGACCAGCCGTGGGGCTTCCCCATCGGCTGTCAATCACCATCACTCCTGACCATCCAGGGAGTGTCAGTGGGGACTCTGGTGGCTGACCCCTCTTCCATAACTCCTTGGAGTTGGAGAGTTCCTCATTGCACTCCCGTCTGGTTGACGTGGAGTCAGTTGAGGGTCTCTCGACAGACAAAGGCCCTACTTCCTTCATGGGTCCTCTCCACCTGATCTCTGCGTCTATGGGTATGAAGATGGAGCCCATCCAGAAACAGGCTCAATACCCCTTAACTGAGATCCTTGACCGGGGAGATACTCCTGGGGAGCCCTCCCCGGTGGCAGAGACCATTCTCTGCCCTGCCTTGGAGCTTTGGCAGCGCCCTGCTTCCTGCCCAATGCCATCTGCCTGGATGGCCTGCAGGTACACAGTCCCTACTGGTACCTTGTCGGGATTCACAGAACATCCCTCTTCTGAGGGGCTGGTGGCCAATTCTGTGTTCAGGTGCTCTGGCAATGCTGGGAACGTTGACAAGCCACCCAACAAAGAGTCCAAGAAGTTGAACCATGTGGCTAAGAAGGTCTATACTGCCCCTTCTGTTGGGCTTCGCTAAGCAAGCTCTGCCCTCGTTTTGGCCCACTTCTCCCACACCCTGTTGGGCACCCTGGATGAGGTGCTTCCTCATCTACTGGCAGCCCTCCAGACCACGGTCAAACAGGTCTGGGATCAGGGACGGGCCGTAGCTAAGCAACAGCTCCAGACTGCCATGGACATTGGGGACTCCTGTGCCCACTCCGTTGTGGCCACAGTGGCAGTGCGCTAGAGGGCTTGGTTGAGGATCTCAACCTTCATGGTAGACACTCAGCACAAGCTGGCTTATGTTCCTTTCCTGGGCACCAACCTGTTCGGACCCAGGGTCGAGGGTCACCTCACCCGCATTGAGAAGTCCACTGCCACCTTGGACTCCATGACAACTGCTCAGAAGGACCTCAAGGGCTCAGAACAACAGAAAAAGAAGCCCTTTCAGTCCACTTTCACTCCTGTGGCCAAACCAGCCCAACCCCAGTCTGGACAGCAGTCCCAGGCCTGGTGACCTCAGCCAAAGTTAGTGGCCTTGGTTGTTAGTAAGCCTTGGGTCCTCCTGTGGGGGGCTGGCTCTGCCACTTCCTTTCCACCTGGTGTGCTGTCACCACGGATAGGTGGATCCTCGAGGTGTGGGTCAGGGGCTGCCTCTGGAATTCGAGCAGTGCCCTCCTTGCCGAGCCCATGCCCTACGAGCAGACTTGGTGTTCGCAGACATCTTGTCGGCCCTCCGGTACAACATTGCTCAGCTCCTCTGCGAGGAGCTCATGGTTCCTGTTGTGGACCCTCCGGAGCACCCAGGGTTTGTCTCTTTGTTGGGTGGGAGGAGCCAGCTTGAAGATGTTCTGGACAATCTTAAAGGGAAAAGCAACTGCTAGAAAGTGTGGATGAACATTAAATACGTCTCCTAGAGCTACTGTTACAGGTGAGTAACCTGTTTATTTTTGCACCCACTATGACCCCCTGTGCCTCATTCCATCTTGCTCTTCAGTGCCCCCTCTGCTTGTCTGGACACTGCAGACCCATGGATGCTCCTTATGATACCCTCAGTGCCTCCATCTTCAGAGGTGTGTGATATATCCCAGTGGGAGGTACCAGCTAACACCAAGTGGAGGCAGCCTGTGTGGCCTGATAGTGGCTGGGGAGGGAGCAGCCCATTTGAGAATGTGGAGATGTAGGGGCTGGAGTCCATCCTTTGAGCCACCAGACCAACCCCTTTCCTTGTTCTGGCACTGACCACCTCCCTTGTGGTAGGACGACATATCCAATTCCAGTCCTGTAGGTATGGCTCCAGCTGACAGAGTGTGGTCCCCCACACCACCTAGACTGTGCACTTATCTGCTGCAGGAGGCACTGCGGATTTGGCATCCCCTATCTCTGTCTCTCTCTCTCTCTCTCTGTCTGTGTTGAGGTGCCATCCTTCTGATGAGATGATAAAGCAAGGTCTCTACTGCCCATCTCTCATCACTGTCCAGGTGAAAGTTAAGGATCCCATGGCACTTATCAAAGAAGACTAGGGCAGATTCCCTGGTGTCCTGGCCAACATTCCCAATCAATAAACTAGATCCATGTATCCCAACCCCTAGGACGCACCTAGAAACTAATTTTTACTTTACGTGTTCGGTTGAAGATTGTTTCTGTCATGTATTAAGTTTTATTTTTATTTGAAAGTTTGTGACTGGGAGAGGCACACTGAGCTGTGGCTCATTTACATGTGTGACCCGGGGGCAAGGGAAGGGGAACATTTGTACAGATGTAAACTGACTTACAGAACCAGATTAAACTGTTGGTGGTATTTGTAGTGAATGGAGGAATTTGGCGGGACACTGGGGAAATTCTCTATCATTGTAGGGTCCTGCGGTTGCCAGCATGATGTGTCACTTGATGGCTGATGTTGGTGGAGAGAGGTTGGAGGAGAGCCCGATGTCGGCTACGGATATGGAATTTCAGGAGTCAGGGGAGTCTGAAACTGCTGTGGAGGTGGCTGGGATGCACCCTCTGGGTGGCCAGCATATCGGTCAAGGCAGCGGTTCCGTTCCTGATACTGTGGGTGCCTTGAGCTTGGCCAAAAGAAGATGTTCCTTGAGACGGAGTTACAAAAAATTAGCAACCAGCTAGCTTCAGGGGACTTACAGAAGGGGCAAGAACGTAAACACAAACGCTCAATCACTTCTCCCTTGGACGAGGGTTCTTCTGGGCCCACTAAACTTATGGCAGCAGCAGACAGACCAGATATACTTCCTGGGCAAGTTGATAGGACCCCACGCTGGGGTTGGAGCAAGGGGGATGACACAATTTGGTCTCCAGAACATGCATTATCTTCCGCTGGCTAGATTACCACGCCTCGTGGGAACTGGCAACCGGATCCCCAGGTTCCGCTCCCAGGCACTAACATGACTTAGCCTGTAGAACCTGTGTTACCTGCTACCTCTGACATGGTCGATGTGGTGAGAGTGCCTGGACTTTCGGGTAATGTGCTACCTCCGGGGGTTCCTGGGCCTTCTATTACTGTTACCTGTCTGGGAGGGACTGGGCCTCATTCCACAGAGCTACCGGTGAAACAGCATCAATGCAACGATGCTTCAGCTTGCCCTGATCCTCTGACTTACGCGAGACACTTATACAAGCCTGTGGAGTTAGCTAAACGGTGGAACACCATTCGTCTCCACTACATTGGCAATGGGGATTCTATCCCTGATTGTTTTTACGTGGGTAAGATCTTACTGAAGTAGTCCCTAGGCTTCTCCCCGTTGGAAGTATATGCCCCGATCCTTGCACAGGGGGAAAGTACTTTCGATATCAGTTTTAGGACCCCTGCTTTGTTGGAACGCTTTTGGTGTTGTTGTACTAATCTGAAAACTTACCCTTTATGGGTAGACTTTATTGTCATCCCCTTAACGAAACAACCATTCCAAGTTATCACCATCCTTTTTCAGAACGAAGGGGTGAATATCACTGACATAGTTTATTGGTTGGAGAAATGGTGCACTATTCAGGGTAACCCGGCTCCCATATTGGACGATGAAGGCTTATTTGGAATGTGGGCTGGAAGTTTAAAGTGATGTTGCAACATTCTGACCAGGATATTGTTCACTTTCCTAATTGTTTTTTCATTGGCTGGGATAAGGATTTCTATTTTACCCGGGTCAACTCAGGATGTGTTTCAAGTGTGGCTCTCATAGGCATATCAGTACAGCCTGTGACGTTCTCAAATGTACTCATTCTGGGGACCTGGGTCATTCCAGTGCACACTGCTTCCATGAACCCAAGTGTAATCTCTGTGACAGTCTTGGTCACACTTTTACTGATTGCCCACGGGCTGCTAAAAATACAGAAAATGCTGATTTTGGGGTGCAGGATTATTATATTAGAGAAACTATGGCTCCCTCCTTGGTCTTGGTCCTAAGCCTATGCCTGCCAGGCGAGATCTGGGGGTTACAGAGCAGTGCCCCCCCCACTCCCCCGATCTTGTTGGCTGCAGTCCCGGTTGCTGAGCCAGATCTGGGTGCTTCCCTGGTGGATGTGGGAACCCCCTCACCCCTCCCACCTGCACAGCTACCTCCAGCTCCAGAGTTTGCTGTGGTTCGCAGCAAGAGAGGAAAGGATTCTAAACACAAATATTTGAAGTCACTGGTAGTTCTCTTATAGGATTCTAATCAATATGCTGTGCTTCAGGATGTGCCCTCCGATATGGAGGGTGTCTCTACTGACCCTTCTGCCCATCCATCTCAGGCGGTTCAGGTGTCTGACTTTGGGGGGGTTGGAGGATTGTAGACTAGCTCTCATATCCAGTGGCAGAGTTACCCAAGCATCGAGTAAAGTTAAGTGATGATTTCGTCATTTCATGGCTTCCCTTTTGTATAATTTCAAACTAGCATCCCTGAATGTTAGCAGTATTCAACCTGAATTTAAAAGATTGGCTATCTTTGCCCTCTTTTTGAAATCTGATTTGGACTGTTTGTTTCTCCAAGATGTTCGCCTCCACTCTCCGGTACTCTTGGAGGCAGCTTCTGCTGGCCGAATATTGGGTGCTAGCTACTGGTCTCAGGGTGTGGACATTCGTTCTGGTGTTGGGATTTGTTTTTTCTCCCAGGTTAAAGTGCTTAGACAGTTGGATATCTTGGAGGGGAAGGCATTATTGTTGGATATCTTGTGGAAAGGCTTACCTTTTCTACTCCTAAACGTGTATGCCCCTCAGTTGAAACATGACATGGTAAAGTTTTTTCGGGCCCTTCAGCCATTTTTATTCACTAACATGCATGTACCTGTAATTTTAGGGGGTGATTTTAATTGTGCACTCTCGTCACATGGTCTGGGTCCTCCTCCCAAAAAACAGTATTGTGATGGCTCATGTTTAAGGGAAATTATTGCAGATATGGGGTTGATGGATGTTTCTGGCTCACGATTTCAGATGGCCCCTCATACGTATTTTTGTGGGCCTCGTTCGTCCAGGATTGATTATTTTTTGTTTCTACCTCGCTTCAACTGCAGGATGCACGGGTGGTGGCCATGTCTGATCATAGAATGTTAGTTCTTTTAGTGGGTAGTTACCCGGAGCAGAGGCGTGGCCTGGGACTAATTTGTCTTTGCTAGATATTCCTCAACTTCAGGAATGTTTTAGTCATGTTTTCATGGCTAGAAAGTCAGTTTTCTTTTTGTATGAGGATACTAATGCTTGGTGGGAGGACTCAAAGAGGGAGTTTTGTTATTATTTTAAGTCTGCGGGGAGGCTTAATGGGAAGTTTAAATGGGACACATTGCACCTTTTGTGGTCCAAATTACATTCTTTGTCTGCCCTGCATTATGAGAGGGGTAAGGATTGTCTCAGTGCCCTTAAGACTCTTAAGGATAGGGTGGCTATCCAGCAGCAGAATATGATGAAGGGTTTAGTGAGGCAACAGCAGTATAAGGTGTTTTGCAAGAAGCATGATACTGTCCCTTTTGATACCTGTGCTCAGGTTGGAGAGAAACGTACTATGCTTTCTTTGCATACTGATAGTGGAGGCACTGTAATAGAGAATTCGGCCATTTTAACTGAGATACTTTTTTTGCTGCGGCATTTACTAGTCAGTCTCTGTCTCAAGAGGTGATTAGACAGTGGTTGTGGGATTGCACTCTTCCTACCCTTTCTGAGGATATGAGTAGGGTGTTATCTTACCCTATTTCACTTTCTGAAGTGAGACGGGTCATTTGGTCTCTTCCTTCTGGTACAACTCCTGGTTCTGGTGGCTTAATCTATCTGGAAAACACTGGGGGGAGAATTGGTGGCTGTCTTTAATGGGGCTCTGAGCTCGGGTACCTTGCCTGTTAGTATGTCGGAAGGGGTCCTGGTCCTTTTATTTAAGGATGGAGATAGAAGGGATCTGAGGAACTGGCGGCTTGTAACTCTACTTAATACTGACAGTAAAATCTTGATGAAGGTCCTGGGGAACAGGCTGGTGGGAGTACTGGAAGCTATTGTTCATCCCCCGCAGTTTAGTGGGGTACCCCTTAGGAAGATTCAAGATGCCCTGATCCTTCTCAGGGAACTCCTTCATAAGGGTAGTACCCAGGAATTACTAGGGCACCTTGTGAGCCAGGATCAATTCAAGGCCTTTGACCGGGTGGAATATGATTACCTGTGGGAGGTTCTGCGGTGTTATGGGTTTCCTGACATTTTTACTTCTTGGTTACAGATTTTCTATAAAAATATTAGTGTTCTACCGACCATGAATGGTTGGGTGGGTGCTAATGTCCCTGTTGGTAGAGAGGTGAGACAGGGTTGCCCTTTAAGCCCCTTTTTATATTTACTGTCCCTGGACCCTTTGCTCCATAGACTGCATAGGGCTGATGATATCATTGGCCTCTCTGTGAGTAATTCCGATCTGCAGATCAAATCCATTGCCTATGCGGACGACCTCTGTTTGGTTTTGGCTGATCAGGCCTCGTCCTGCTTGGCCCAGAATGAGTTGCAAGCCTTTTCCGCTGTTATTGGCTCTGTCCTGAATCAAGACAAGTGTTGTATTCTCCTGCTTGGTTGTGATGGTTCTGTGTGGTCTCCTATTTGGCAGTTCCCGCTGGTGCAAGGCTATACTAAACTTTTGGGCATTAATTTTGGTGGCCCAGACCCACTATTATACAATTGGGAATTAAAACTCTGGACTGCACAGCTTTTGGTTGCTAAGTGGAACAGATGGTGTATGTCCAAACGTAAATGGATCTATATGATTAAATCTCATTTGTTGCCAGTTTTTTTTTTTTTCTTTCTGCAGTTTTTCCTCCTCCACGAGCTTTGGAAACAACCGTTTATAGTGGGTTTTTTTCAGTGCTTATGGGGGAGTAGATTGAACCTGATTAAAAGGGGAACTACCGCTGGCTCGTCGGCGCAGCGGCTGGATTTCTGCTTGCAACGCTGGTGACCCGGGTTCGGGAACAGACTCAGGTCGTCGGAGAGCCGGCTGGGGGAGAAGGTTGGAGCATCTGTAGACAGCTCACCTTCTCCAGGGGGGAGGGTGGGGATGTGAGCCGGGCACCTGCTGGCCCCTGGCGGAGGCCAAGAGCATAGCAGAGTGTTAGGGGCTTAAATTTCCGGGGGAGTGACGGACGTCAGCGTTTGCCTTGACATCAGGTACGTCACTCTCCGTGGGGAGAAAACCGGAAAATGGCTCTCTGGTGAGCCAGATGACGGCTCTCCGGTCCCCTCACTGCCATCACGGCCCCAGGACCTCCCACCCCAGCAGCACCTGGAGCCGATGCCGCAGTCCACTGGATGACCCCACCAGTGCCTTCCCTCTCGGAGTAGGTGGACCCACCCGGCGAAGGGTTACACCGGGCTACCTCCAGGGGGCTGCGATCTGGGGTTGAGGCAGGTCATGGGGATGGCGGACAGATAGGGCAGACATTGACAGCCCAAAGGAGGTGCTCGCCAGATGGAGCAGAGGAGCATAAAGAGGATAAAACAAAAAAAAAGGGGAATTACCTACTTGCCACTGGTGCTGGGTGGGTTGGGGATGATTAATCCTGTGGTGGTGTTTTTTTTTTTTTCCATAACATTGCTCCTATCCTTCATAAGGTCCCAAACTGTGGAGTCTATGGGTGTTGGATGAGTTTGTCCCAATGCTATTGGCATGGAGCTCAGCCGGCTCCATTTTTAAACAAGTTAAGGTTTCCTTGTTGGTTTCTCATTGGAAGGATGTGGTTGGGAAGCTTAAGGTTTGGCATGTGACCTATAGGCAGCTTACTACTGGATCACGAAAAGAAGTATATAAATGGCTTGTAGATACGCATTATATAGTGGATCCTTGGTTTGTGGAGTATCCTCCTTTGGTATGGGATTCTTTTACCAGGTTCCTCCACAGTCCTCGGATCCCTGCTTACATGTGGGATTTGATATGGCTCTGTACACATCAGAAGTTGGGGGTTAATGGGAATATGATGTATAAAGAGGTTACGGAGCGTACCTGTCCTAGAGACTCTTCTTGCTCCGGGGTTGTCGAAACTATGCAACATTTGCTTTTGGATTGCCCCTTTGCAGTTGATTTTTGGACTATTTTCCACACTTTTTGGCCTTCCAGCCCTTTACAGGTCTCACACAAGGATGTCTGGGTCAGTGGCATCCTCCCTGGTTCCTGGGCGAAATATGATTCTAGTATGGTGTTATTGTTTATTGGGTATGTTAAATTTCAGATTTGGCAAGCTCATTGTGAATTGACCCAGCGGAAGAAATTGCTGACTTGTGTACACGTGTTTTCTGCTGTTAACTGAGATGTCCTTAGATGGCATGCCTTTGAATATAATTCGGCTTCCCCAGACCTCTCTAGCTTGGGGTGGCAACATATGTCCTGGTTGGATACAGATTGAGGTGCCCCCCCCCTTATGGGGGGAGTTTTGATATTGCATTTCCTTCTTGTTCTGTTTAGGCTTGCCCGTCAGCTATATTATTGCTTTTTACACTTGCCCTGCTCCTTTGGTAGGGATGGGACTGGGGTTGTGCTTCCATACAACTTCTTTCAGTATTACAGTTTCTCTGTTTTATGTAACAATTTCCCCTCCTCTTTGGGGGGGTGTTTTCAGCGTTTATTGCTAAGTTTTGGGACTATAACTATGATATTTTGTATTGACTGTATGTTAAAATACTTATTTCTGTTTACCTTATTTTCGCATTATGATTTCGTGTGAAGTTACACTATTATGTGTATATGTTTTCCTGAAACTTCCCCATCTCTTTTCGTAGGGATGGGGAGGGGGTATGTTTTTTTAATTTCAGTTGGGGTTAATGGAATATTGTACTGATGGAGATTGTTTTTCCTTTCCTTTATTATGCTTTTGTATGAAGTAATACAATTTTGTTTGTATGTTCTTTTGAGTTTTTGAATAAAATATTCCCCTACTCTATCGAGAAGTGCCATGGGATCTTTACTGTCCACCTGAACAACCACTAGAACAGGCAGACAGGACCTCGGTTTAACGTTTAATCTGAAAGTTATTTTCAGATGGTATTGGAAATGCAGATATTGTATGTTTATCGTGATGAAAATGAATACAAATTTTATTGACTAAAAGGGACCTTTCCTGGTTTCAGATTACAAATAAACAAAACATTTTTATTCATTTTGTTTTAGAGTGTCCATAGGTGCCATTTTTCCGTTTTTAAGTTTGCCCCAGTAGTTTACTTTGCAATAATAAAAGCGCACCATTTTTAATGTGACTGACTCCAGGTTGTCACCGTTGTTCTGCGCTTTTTGTGAACTCCCATTGTTTAATATCTCTTGTGACCGAGATGAACAAGTATGCATTACTCACAGCTCCTTGATCTCATGGAACAATTGATGTTCAGAAACAGCTGAGGATACTGACGAAAATCTGGGAACAGCAGGGTATTAAATGGCTATTATAGCATAGCAGATCAGAGGGTGATGCTAACCATTTCCACAAATGCGTAGCAGTAGACTGCAGTCCGTTTTTAAAAGGGGTCCATGCAACTGAGGACAAAATTACTAAAACTTTATGTACTGACTGTATTCTTTAAATTCTGCTAACCATTCTGTGCCAGGTGCTATGCATTTTCACAGCTGATTAGCACTTTCACGTGTAAAACCACTGTCAATTTGTTTTGCTTATTTAATACACTGGGACAGTAATAATAAATAGAAAGAACACTACTTTTATTATTTTAGATGTGAAAAAAGTGCTAAAGCAGACTGAAAATGGGGAAAATGGTATATTGCAAGATGGTAGCCAAAGGGCCAATGTAAAATAGAATAAAAAGATATTGGTAAAAATGTTCACCCTAACACGCCCTGCAGAGCTTTTGGTCTTGCAGCTGCATGTCAGCAGGGCTGCCGACTAAATTTATCCCACTGGCTTTACTGCTGTGCTTATTGAAATAGTATACCCTTTAGAACAAAGGGGCTAGTTAAAGGAAAATGTGATCAAAAAAATCTTCCAACATTTGGTCAGTGCCAGTTGCGACCCCAACAGAGGTGGGGTCAGTTGCAGAACCTCACCTTAGCAGCTGGTCTAGGTTTGCTGTGATCTGTGCATCACCATGGATGTTCTCTTAAAGACAGAGACTTTATATCAGTCTGTCCCGGTTTGTTTTGAAGGACCAACAAGGGTGTTCTTTCCTTCATGAGACAGTGAGAGGGTGTTTGACCTACTGGTATGAGCACAGAGCTGAGTGCTTGGAGGCCCAGGAATCGCACAAACACCAGTTACTTACTGTGTGACCCTAATCAAATCACTTAACCTCCCTGTGCTCAACCTCTCTCTAGTTTCAACTCTGTCTCTGTATTTAAATCTCCTTGTGCACCTGAATAGCATCACTGTTTTATCCCTTCTCTCGCCTGGATTGTAAAGTGCTTTGGGATACAGTGAATATGAAAAGCACTGTATAAAACCAAATTCATTCATTCATTCCTTCCTTCCTTCCTTCTTGCTGGTGCCTGGCTGTGTCTGTCATCAGGAGTGCTGCACTCTGCCACTCCTGTGATGCCTTCATCACAGCAGTGCCCTGATGATGCTGGCTTGGATCCAGCAATGGGAGTACTAAGGTTACTCGCTTGCACTCTGTAGGGAGTGACCTGAATGGCATAATATGTGCAAATTCACCATCTGCATCATATGTATTATTCTACATTGACCAGCAGGCATTTGGGTTCCACCTTCGTGATTCATAGGCAGAGAGGCTAACACAGACATAGTGAATCACCGCAGCCCACCCCCTCCCATCAGTTCTTTTCATTTTTTTTTCCCAGTCTGCTTACGCAGAAGAAATAAATCTGTCATCCCCTGAATGATCAGTGAGAGTGATGGGAACAGCTTTTAAAAGGTTGGGGGTGGGGGCGGCATGCTGATGGAGACCCAAATGCATCAGCAGTGCCTGCTTTTCATTCGCCTTAAAGTGTCAGGCCCAGCCATTAACAATAAGTCATGTGTTTAACTGCAGGTGGGGGGTTGGGGACTATTGTGGAGTCTCCAGGGAGAGCGTTTATTTATTATATTGGAGGAGAAGACTCACTGCAGGGCCTGAGCTTCAGAAGGTCCAAAACACACCAGGGCCAGAATGGATCTGGTGGGGAGGGGGTGGGAGGATGAACTAGCTTGAAGTGACTGTTTTCTTCCTGTATGGGGTGGGAAAATAAGTTATAAAATTTCCCTTGAATTGTTTCGTTTTTTGACATTTGAAGGGAAAGGGCTTGATGGGACTAAAGATTCTGTTCAGAAATACTCCCTTTGTGGGGAAAAAAATCATTCAGACAGTCAGTCACTAACTTTCCAAAACTAGTAGCCAAACCAGTTTTTTAGTGCCCATTGACCACCTGGCTACCTGATTAGTCCTGCCATGGAAGGGAAAAATTGTAACATTCCCAATTCATATTTGCTTACATCTTTGTGACAAGGTTGAATAAGGCCATGCTCCATTTGTTATGCAGAAAGAGTTTAAATGCAAGGGTCTGTCATTCCTCTCTGTTTCTGTCTCTTCTGTTTCTGATAGTGCAACCAAATTTTCTTGTGAGACCTAGGAACTGATCACTTCAATGGTTTTGCAGTTCTCCTCCTCTCACAATCTCTCTGCCTTCACTTGCTCTTCTGTCTTTTCTTCCCCTTGCATATCTGCAGTTATAAAAATATATGTGAATTTTTATGTGGAAATGTTACTGATACTGGGATCCCACGGTTTAAAACTTTATATAATTATACTGTTAAAAATGATTGCAAAAAACTATTTGGAACTCAAGAGGTTAACCTGAAATGCAGTTTTTAAGCCCTTTGCAGAGCTGTGAACAAAAGGTCAGTTCTGGGACACTATGTACTGTTTTGCTGCACCTGCAAGGAACAAAACTGACAAGAACATTCTGTGAGAAGCAGGCTCTCTTAATGAGTTCCCAGACAAAGACATGTAAAAAGAGCAGCAGTGCTTTTGCTAGAGAGACAAGGAGAGTGAGAGACTGAGAGACTGAAACTTGAAATTAAGTGATACTTTTATTTTTATTTTTTTTTATTTATTTATTGTAGAGATCAGATTTACAACCTTTGAGTCAAAGACTCGTTTACAAAGGTACCTCGTCAAAAAAGGGGGGGAGACAACAAAAGTGTGAGGTACCCTCATACCCTCAGAAGAAGGACTTATTTTTCTCTGTTTGTCCTGCCTTTGTAAATAGTTATGCTGAACAATTTTGTTCTTTATTTTACTGTTATTGAAAAAAATAAAATGTTACTTGCGAATGTTATACCTGCTCCTGGTCTTTCTGTGCCTCCTGACCTGTGCCTTGATGACACTTCTGCATGCTTTCCCTTGCTTTCTGTCTTCTTTGTTTTGAACACTAGCTCTCTAGGGAGCCATCTTTGGCACCATTTGAGGCACCCAAACTAGTGACATCAGTTGCAATCGGTCGGTTGCTCCGATTGCTGAAACTGATACTGTACTTGCAAAAGTTGGTACTTTGATGGAAATTGAGTACATTGAGAAACTGCTCCATTGTAGTCAAGTAGTGGTGTCACCAATGGAAGCTACCGACTGATTTCAACCCATGATGTCGCTGGTTAGATCACCAGCTGGCAGGCTTTTAGAGATCAGGGAGATGAGAAACAAATTGTCTGCAGCTTAATAGTCACTTTCTGTCTTTTCTGTCACCTCTGCATGTGCAGGCCTGTGGGAAGGCGCAGCATGGACATTTAGAGCTGTGGATATCTAACTTGAAGTTCTCCATATTTCAGCCCTGACAGACACCCAAGTTATATGTTAATATGACCAAACAGACCACTCTTACAGTTGCAAGAGTGGTCTCATGCACATTCCTAGGGTATGAGAATATTAGCCTGTGCAGCCAACACTGCACCTTCCTTCCTTCCTTCCCCAGCCTGGGAGTGGTGCCACATAGCACCACCACCTTCCCCCCAGCCTTGACTCATCCAGCTGGCTCCCGAACTCAACTAACTGGCAGTAGATTGCAGCATGCTACCCAATCAGCCAACGGCTGGCCCAGAACACAATGTTTCTTTGCAACTTTCCTTTTTGTTGACATTTTAACCCCATATTTTCAACATAGTATTTTAATGGCCTCGCCTCTCTTGTGAACATGACCAGTTTCAGTACTGGCCGAAACATCATTTCACACCACAAGTGCAAAAACACGTTTTGAGCAGGATTTGAAAAAACGACACCTGTCATGTTCATGAGGTGGCTGTAAAAAGGGCTATGTTGAAAATTTTGGATAAAAATATGGAGAACATGTATACGTTGGAGGAGAGGAGGGAATGCGGTGACATGATTGAGACCTTCAAGTATCTTAAAGGCATAAATAAGACGCAGGTGAAAGACATGTTTCAGTGTAACCCCCCTGCAAATGGGGGTTCCCAAAAGACTTCCAGGAGCTTGCTTGAATGCTCCAAGCCTGAATGGTGTTTGGCATTTAAGCCATTTATCAGTGAGTGTTTTTAGAGCCTCTGGTACTGTCTCTTTAAGAGCTGTCTGCTTGCAGACATAATTAGTTTGTATGGGGGGACTGTGTGCTTCTCTGAGTACCACTCGAGCTGCTGCCAATTCACTTCATTTTGCAGTCACTAGGAGTGCAAAGGAACCTATCTGAAAGATGTAACTGTTTGCCAGAAATTATTTAGAGTAATAATGAAATTACAGTTTGTCTAACCTGCTTTCTTTGCAGTCAGAACTGTGTCTGCTAGTTCCCATTCTAGTTTTGAACTGCTGAACTGGACCAATCAGTGTGGGGTAAGCTAGCTCTAAAATGGTGCCTTGGACGAATCAGAACTTGGACTCATAGTCTGAGCCAGCCACAAGAGGATTGTATGGGCAGTGACTCTGGGAGATGTAGTTTAGACTTCAGTGCCTTTTGGACCAACAGCAGCAGTCTATTGTGAGTGACAGCCAATCCAGTCAAGAACTGGGAGGAACTCAAGGAAGTGCCGGTTTTGTCGGTTGGAGTTTCAGTTGAGCTTTGGCAGTTGAAGAAGGAAGGAGCCCTGTGCTTTTTCAGTGTGCAGTTTTAGTCAAAAAACGTGTAAGGCCCAGAGTTCCGGTCTGCAGCTTGTGTAACAGCTTGTTAGGACTGAATCCGTCCTGTGAAAAGAATCAAAGGATCTCTGAAGAGTAGAAACCAGGCTCACCCTGTAGAAGACTGGAGGAATTGCTGAAAATTGCACTCGGTCTGTCAGGAACTGAATCTGCTGTGTGTTCTCCGGGTATTGTGCAGTAATGCGATCGGGATACAGATGCAGCCTGCCTGGTATAGTGCTTTCTTTATATGGATGTGTGAAGAGGTTTGTGTACCTCAAGTGAGCCCTGCTGACATTGAAGGACCCTATCTTATTTGGAGGTCGTGAGTACTAATTCAGGGTCGCTCCCTGTTGAATTGCCACATTAAATCCAAATGGAATTACTGTACTGCTGACTGTTTAATTCTCCTTTTCTCTGTGTGAAAGGGCCCCTACCAGCTGCCACGGTTTGGACTAGCCACTAGGGCTTGGGTACCCAGGGACAGTAACTGATAGGGATAGGCCTGTGCACAGAGCCATAGGTAGATTATTAGAGTGATAAGCTAATTAACCTGATTTCCCCCTGTCCTTGTTATATCCCCCTAAATAAATCAGAGCTGCTTGTTTCAGCAAAGTTATACTGCCTGAGGTATTTGTCTATGTTAAAGTACTGTACTGTGATTGTTGCACTGTATCTCATTTCACAGGAGGTCCCAGTGCGGAACCAGACCTGGGGTAAGTGTATACTGTGAAGGTAATTCTGATATATTGTGTGGGCCACTAGTGGGAAGAAAGGGGGGTTGCAGTGTCCCAGAGGGCTGTGACCAAGTTAGTTTAACTATTGCAAACCCTGACCTCTGGGTGGAGGCACCCGCCATTGGATCCAGGCCCCTCAACCTGTTAGTGGCAAATCAGGCAGGGGTAGTAGCCCCTGGGATAGCGCCATCTAGGGGTTACATCAGTATAAGAGAGGGACAAGAACAAAAGGACACAACATGAGATTGGAAGGGGGAAGATTGAGAGGAAATGTGAGAACATTTTTCTTTACTGAAAGGGTGGTGATGCATGGAATAACCTGCCACAGGAGGTGGAGGAGGCAAGCACAGTGGGGGGATTCAAACACGCATGGGATAGGCATAAAGGAACACTAATTATGGGAAGGGGGCCAAAATGGTGACCACACAGAGTCACCATCAGCAGATTCAGGTAGGAAAAATGGGCAGAGGATGGGCCTAGCGGTCCTTATCTGCCGGCAATCTTCTGTGTTTCTAATATTGAAAATGACTAAACTTACAAGTGAACATTTGAAAAAGGTCAACATTTTTTAACGTATTTGTTCACCAAATTTTTTTTCAACATTGTCTTCTTATACCCCCCTAAACAGCTAATATGTTACATGGTATAGCATACAAAAAAAAAGTACACAATTTTCATCAGCCACGACACAAAATTATGTATAGCAGTCACTTGCTACATATCTAAGTTCACCCAAAAATGATTGTTACTGCTGCTCAAATTAAGTTTTGTAATATTGCAGTTGCTACACAAACATTTTTAATAAAATTTTCTCTGCCCATGAACCTGAAAGGTGAAATTATTCAAATTCTGCCCAAAAGGTGATTTTGTAAAGCGATTAGGAAATAACTTTTCAGCATGCATTTGAAAAATGTAATTTGCCTTGCTCATGAGGTAGGGTCCCAGAAAGGCCATCATGAAAATGCTGTGAAAAAATATTTAAAATTGATGAAGTTTGAGTAAAAGTTCAAAACCCATTGAAAATACGTAAACCAGCTGGCCCGGTGGCGCTGAGGGTTGAGGTGCTGGACACGACACCTTGCTCCACACTGGCAACCTGGGTTTGGGAATGAGCCCGGGCCATCGAGGATCGGCAGGGGAGGGAGAGGATTGAGTGTCCGAGGACAGCTCTCCTCTCCCGAGAGGGAGGGGGGGCACCTGCTCGGTGCCTGACTGGCCTCTGGCGGAAGCCGGAGGCATAGCAGGCACCTGAGCATACAGAGAGGGTTGGGAGTGGCGGACATCGGCGCTGATACCTTGACGTCGGGGTGCAGGCCACTGCCCTAGAAAACAAAGGGAAAAAATACCCTGCAGCGTTCCCGGTAGATGGCACACCAGGCCCTGATCTCCAGTGCCCCTACCAGACCTGGCACCAGCATCCCGACGAGACCAAGAAGGACTTTGGGGGACGCCCACCCCACATGCCCGTCTGGGGGATAAAGCCACGGCTCCATGGGGGACGGACTGCACCAGGATCCAGGTAAGAGGGTGGAGACTACAAGGCCCTAGGTATTTTCCGAAGAGTGGCAGCGCTGTGGGGTAGGGGGAGTATAAACAGTAAGTAGAGAAAAAAAAAAAGAAAATACGTAGACCACATTTATCCTGCTTTCTTTCAAGTTCACAGCTGGCGTTGCAGGAGGAGGAGGACCTCTTTCTTTGCGGAGAGTGAATCTCTGGTGCTGAACATTCTGTAACTGAGTGGGGGGTGGTGGGTGCTGAGTGGGGGGGTGGTGTCAGATATCAATGAGGAGCATTTTTTTCTTTTCAGGGTTACACATAAAATGAAAACGATTATCAAGGGACTGTTCCTTTTTCATGTGGGCTAAAAATGGGAACTGGGCACCCCAGTGTTGGTAGACTGTTTGGCAGCAGAGGGAGTGGGCACTGTGGTGTCACCAGGTATGTGGGGCAGGCTGAACTGGAGGGGAGTGGGAAAAGTCATGTACAGTGGTATCTGGGGTGGGTACCATGGTCCACTTCTAATTGGGGGTGGGATCATAGCCGGTACCGGCATGGATGGAGGAGAAAAAGGGAGCACCCAGGAGAGCTGTGCAAGGTGGCACTATTGAGAGCAGGGCTTCAGGGCTGAGGAACACCCAGTAGAGCTGTGCCAGGCAACACTGTTGACACTGGGGCTCCTGCAGCTGGGAAGCACCTGGTAGAGCCATGCCAGGTAGCACTATTAAGATAAGAGCTCTTACAGCTGGGGAACACCTGTTAGAGCCAAGCCAGGTGGTACTGTTGATATAAGGGCTCCTGCAGCTGGAGAACACCTGTTAAAGCCATGCCAGGTAGCACTGTTGAGATAAGGGCACCTGCAGCTGGGGAACACCTGTTAGAGCCATGCCATGTGACACTGTTGAGATAAGGGCTCTTACAGTTGGGGAACACCTGTTAGAGCCATGCCAGGTGGCACTATTGAGATAGGGGCTCCTGTAGCTGGGGAACACCTGTTAGAGCCATGCCAGGCGGCAGTATTGAGATAGGGGCGCCTGCAGCTGGGAAACACCTATTAGAGCCATGCCAGGTGGCACTGTTCCAATCGGGGCTCCTGCAGCTGATGAGCACCTGATAGAGCTGTGACAGATGGCACTGTTTAGATCAGAGCTCCCACATCGAGGGAGCACCTAGTACTGTCCTTTGACACTGTTTGGCGGAACCAGGGGTGGGACCCCAGTGTGACAGGGTGTGTGTTTGGGGGGAACACAGAGGTTGTGGGGGGAGGATGAGCGGGTTGAGCATGACAGCATTCAGCTAGCTGCTGGGTGGCATCTCAGACTCTCATAAAGTTTCATCACTGTCAGTCTGCTTCTCGTTGGGCAGTCAGTGATGAACCTCCTGCAACCTGAGCTGCATTGGCTGCTACACTGACATGCCTCTGCAGCCTCTACGCTCCTGAGTAGCCAAACAATATTCGCTTTGCACTGTGATTGCGAGCAAACATAACAGGCATTTGTCAATGCCGAATGTTTGCTTGCTGGCATTGGCATTGTTAGTGTAGGAGTTAGAGAGATGCATAATAGGAATGGCAGTGAAGCATTGGACTGAAGCCAACCCCACCAGCACCATGCAAAAACTGACAGGCATTGGGGTGTGGCTTTGGGTCGTCAAGCATAACGGCCATGCCATTTCACCACACCCTACCCTGCAGACACCAACGAGTTTCATGGTGTGCCTTGGGGTCTTTGGCCCTTATGCTCACCCCATTCCATCAGGAATTATGGTGAGATGGGTGCTGTATAGGAGAATGGGGTGAACTTTGGGGCCGAAGAGTCCAAGGCACGCCTCAGTGCCTGTCACTGGCTGCAGGGTGTGGGTGTGGGTGGAATGGCATGAGCATGAGTATTACAGGCGGCAATCCCAGGTCACACTCCTGATGCCTGTCAGTCTCTACAGGGTGAGACGTTATGGTCGGAAACCCTGACGCTCCCGGTGTTCGTTGGTATTTTCACTCCAAATTTTCAATATGGTTTTTATGTGACCCCCATCTCATGAACAGTGGCAATATCAGTTTGTTAGCCAAAAGCTGATTTTGCACAGTGATTACGCCATTTGGCACCACAGGTACAAAAACACATTCCAAACAGGATGTGAAGAATGACAGCTATACTTTTCATGGGGAGGTGTAAAAACTGGCAATGGTGAAAATCTGAATTGAAAATACACAAATATTGAAGTCACGAACGTGCGTAAAAACTGCGTAATGCACACTCATAATGTAATTAGTTTGGGGATATTTTACAGCAGATTGTCAATGCAGGCATTGTGGCACCTCCGCTCATGAACAGTGCCACTGTGATTTTCTCAATCTGTCCCGAACACTGATTTCCCACAGTGACCATGCATTTCTGTGCCAGAAGTGCGAAAACATATTTTGGCCAGGTGTGAAAAATTACAGCTGTACTGTCCATAAGGAGGTGTGGAAAAATGCCAGTGTTGAAAATCTGGACTGAAAATAGCACAGAGTCGTGAACTTATGAGGGTGCGTGGCAACTGCGCAATGCACGCTCATAACGCACTCATTTTGTGAACGTCTGTCACCAAATTTTCAACATAGCCATTTTAAGACCTCTGCTCATGAACAGTGTCACTGTGATTTTCTTAATCTGTCCCTAACACTGATTTCACACACCTGCTACATACGCGAAAACACATTTTGTGCAAGATATGAAAAATGACAGCTGTACTGCTCATAAGGAGGTATGGTAAAATGTCAATGGTGAACATCTGGAGTGAAAATATTAAAACTTTGCGAACTTACGAGCGTGTGTAGGAACTGCGCAACACACGCTTGTAAAACAGTCATTTTAGAATTTTTCACCAAATTTTCAGCATAGGTTTTGGGGACCTTCCTCATGAATTGTGACACTGTCATTTCGTTACTGGGTCCCAAAAGGTGGTTCCACACAGTGACTGCAAAATGACCTTTTGGGATGGAATAACAAAATGACAGTGACAGAGTTCATGAGGTGGGGTCCCAAAAACCCCATGTTGAAAATTTGGTGAAAAAATTCCTCAAAATGGCCAAGATATGCACCAAAGTTGAAAAAAATCCCATTTAAGCCATTACCGGCATTTGTTCAATTCGCAGTTGTCTTCGAAGAGTGCAGACGTGTTCCCGGTCCACCAAAGATCGTTATGCCAGACTCAGAGGTAAGCATGGGTCGGTGGGGTGTGGGGAGATGAATGCGCAGAGATTGGGCACGGGTTGGGGAGGGGGCAAGATAATCAACGAGGGACCGTTTGTTTTCAGGTGTGTTTTTCTTTTTCGAAGACAACACGGGACTTGTGCCATGCGGTGAGCTCCCAGTGTGGCAGGTGAAGATTTTTTGGGGGCAGTGGAGCCGGCCGGGCATTAGGCACCTGTCGACTCCATAGATCTTTGCCATGCTGGGGTGGGCTCCAGCTGGCAACTGGAAATTAGTTTTTGGGGGTGGGGAGAGGAGCTAGCGGGGATTGGGCACCTCTGTCTATTCTGACTTTTGCCACGCTGGGGTGGGCTCCCAGTGTGGCACCTACAAGTCTGTGAAGGGGGCCCTTGAGGCTGATGGGATTGGGCACCCCGTCAGCCATACCGTGTGCGGCGGGGGCAATGAGCACGCTAGGATGGGCTCCAGCATGCTATTTGAGTGTTTGAGGAGGGGAACTTAAAGGGAGCTGTCTATGACAGCTGTGTTCTAGATGCAGTGCTGTGCTTAGTCACTTTGCATACTGCCGACGGCAGTATGCGAAGTACTACCACGGACGACAGTAGGCAAATTGCCTACGCGTTACAACTGCTGATTGCAGCAGTTTTTCGCTTTCAGCTGTACACCACTGCATCTGAACGGCTGTCATAGACAGCTCGGACATTCATTGGCGCGGTGCAGCTGCGCCTGCAAAAGGGAGCAGGGCATTAGAAGTGGGGGAGGCATGCCTACGAAAACTCTTATGGTGGGACTATGTTTCTTGCACATGCATGTAAGCAAACATAAAAATGAGAGACATACAGTATAAAGAAAGAGTGAGGTAGCCAGTTATGCACTTGGAATGCTGTGGTACTTTTCTTTCTCTTTCAAGAGCTGGTGTACTGCCTGAAATTAATATTAATGTTTAAAAGTAGTGAACTGTTACTTCTTATATCTGAAGTATTTTTTTGTTCCCCTTTCGCAAATTAGAAGCTTTTCTACTTGACAGTAGTGGGTGTAATGTGTGAGATTGTACTCTACCTGAGGGCAGACATAGTTAGTTCTAAGGGCATGGGTACAGTTCACTATCCACACTGTGGTAGTTTCCTAAAGACAGGCAATCTATTGAAAGTCTTCAGGCTGAGCTCCTCCCCACTGGATGATATATCCTCAGGCTCCACCTCATGACGTCAGATCTTTCTTTCTGTGGTAAGCGACAGGTCTTTTCCTTCACAGCTGTGCGCTGTTGAAGAAAAGGCTTTTCTTGGTAAACCTTCAACTTTAGAAGTCAGTTTTCAACTTTACAGTTGTTTCATGTCTTCTGGCTCCACTTCATGACCGTGATTGATGATGGAGAGCAAGGAACCTATATTCAAATTCTGCAGCCAGTGCTGGCAGAAAATGTTGGCCATGTGCCCGGATGACATGTGCCTTTACTGTTTTGGCGAACAGCATGACATAGATGGATTCTATCTGTGCTGGACTTTGCTGCCCTCGTCCCTTGAGCACTAGAAGGCCCAACACGCTCAGTCGACCAAAAGATCGACTCAAGGACCACAAAAAGTCTCCAGCAGCTGCTGGGTCTGTTACATACCTAGCAGTCATGGAATAGGAGGTGGTGACTACATTGTGTTCCTTCTCAGTCTTGACACTGTTCCAGACTAGGGCCAACACCATGGGATCATTATCTGATGATTTCAGAGGAATGTGCCTGGCCCTCCAGACCTTCAGGGAGAGCCTCTCTCACCAAAACAGAAAACACAAACTTCGCCACCATCAGTCATGGAGCTGAAAAAGATCACATTCTTCTCACTCCCTCAGCAACATGACCACTCGACTCTGGTTGAACTTAGTTACCTTTGGTTGATGATAAGGTTGAGTGCTCCATGGTGCCCTTGCTGGGCTTGTCGACCTCTGCTCTGGTCGAACAGGCAGGCAAGATCTTTCTGGAGACTGTCATTCACCTGATGGAAAACATCAACTAGGAGTTAGTCTCCCGGACTTGGTGCCACCAGTCCTCACTCAGGAGGATGTGGCCCAGTTGATGTCCCCTGCTGGGTCGCGTCAGGAGCATCCTCCACTGGTGGTCATGCCTCTGAAGTCTCTCATGCTCAATATGGCAAGGCATGTGGTCTGCCATGACCCACCAGAGGATACCAGTCTACACTGATCCTCAGGTAAGTGGTCGAGGTTGAGGCGCCATTCGTGCTTTCGATCCCGCAAGACTGGGAGGCACCGTCTTTGAAGCTGCCCGACCTCCTCGGGTGAAGAGAGACATCGACTCAAGATGTGTCATTGCTATGAGGAGCTCCTCTGGTAGCAGTGGACTGTTGCCGGGAAGGGTGGGGCTGTGATCTCTGGACCTTCAGTCCTTTGGCATACATCAGTCATTTCCATACTGCACAGTGCTTCACCACTGTTCCCTGCATCTGCTTCTCCATCCCTCTGGGTGGAGCCACTTCCACTGCATCCCTTGTTTGATGCTCAGACCACAGAGTACTGTGCTGCTGCTGGCTTGCAGGCTGGTTGTCAGTGGAAATCATCTAGTCCGAGGACACTAGGGTGGTCCATGGTCGTGAATGGTAGAAGGATGTTCTTGAGGGGTCCTCCAATGTCTCTAAAGATCAGCTAAACATGGCTTCCACCAGGACTCACTTATTCGACCCAGAGTCAGTTGAAGAGTTGACTACCGACCATGGGCTGATATCTTTTGGGGCTGAGGCCATTCTGGGACCAGCCCTGGAGCTTTGGCAGCATCCAGCATCCTGCCCACTACCCTCCACCCACATGGTCTACATGTATGGTGTCCTTGCAGGCTCTCTTTTGGGGTTCTCCTGCCATCCATTTACTGTGGGCTTCATGTCAGACTTGGCCTTACGTAAATTGGGCTGCCAAAGGGACATGGACACGCCTCCAGAGAAAAAGATCCAAGAAAATTGGCCATGCATTAAAAAAGGTCTACGTTGCTGCATCACTGGGTCTCTGTCAGGCAAGTTATATTATCTTGATTACTAACTTTGCTCACTTCTTGCTGGGAGTGCTGGATGACCTTCTTCCCCACCTTCCTGCCAAGAGGCAGTTGCTAGTGAAGTTAGTCTGGGACCAGGGTCAATCGCTGGCAAAACACCGGCTCCAGAAGACATTGGACATGGGCGACTCTTGTGTCCATGCCATGACAGTGGCAGTTGCCATACATTGCAGGGCCTGACTAGAGCGTTCCACCTTCACAGTGGATACCCAGCACAAGTTGGTAGATGTCTCCTTCTTGGGCATCAACCTCTTTGGTCCTGGGGTAGTGCGACATCTCATGCATATTGAGAAGTCCCATGCCACCCTTGAATCTGTGGTTTTCATCCTAGAAGAACTGAAAAGCCCCAAAATCTAAAGAAGAGGCCTTCCAGTATTGACCCTTTCAGCCACAGCAGCCTTGGTAGCAGCCCCAGTAGGGGAAATATCAGCACTGGTGTCCAAAACCCAAATTGAACAGCCAGAGACCAAAAGAGGGGGGCAGAGATGGTAGTGCTTTACTAGCCCCTGCATCCTGAGCCCCTTCCAGAGCCACACAGTGACAGATTGTGGGGAGTCATGCCCCCGCCAATTCTGTCCTTGTCCTAGTTCCCGGTCAGGGGTCGACAGCACCAGTTCTTGCTGCAGTGGTCCACTATTACCGCTGATGAGTCAGTTGTAGAAGTGGTGGGCAGAGGATTGCCTCTGGATTTTGAGACTCTCGCGCCATACTGACAGCACGCTCCTCAGGAGTACAGGGTGTTGCAGGACACACTTCCTACCTTATGGGCGGACATTGCTCAGATCCTGGAGAGGGGGGCAATAGCCTCTGTCCCAGATGCCCTGGCCAGTCAGGGATATGTGTCCATGTACTTCCTGATCCTGAAACAGATGGGGGGATGGTGCCCCATACTGGATCTGCACGATCTGAACCAGTTCATGCAGAAGTGCAAGTTCCATATGGTCACTCAGAATCAGGAGCAGGGCATGTGGTTCTGCTTCCTGGACTTCCAGGATGTGTTCTTCCACAGCCGAGTATGTCCTTCCCATTGCCAGTACCTTTGGTTCTGCACAGATGGGATGCTGTACCAGTTCCCAGTCATGTCATTTGGCCTCTCATCCATGCCCAGGCTCTTCACCAAGTGCATGGCAGTGGTGGCAGCTTTCCTGCGGTGCATAGGCATCAGGGTATATTCATATCTGGACAGCTGGCTGATAGTCAGGTCATCCAAGTAGGCAGTAGAGTGGTACAAAGATCTGGCCCTCTAGATCTGTCATGACTTGTGCCTTCTGGTCAACTCGGCCAAGTCTGAACTGATCCCCACACAGGTGATCAAATTAATCAGGGCAGAACTAGACTTCAGTCAGGCCAAGGCCTGTCTTCCGGTGGACCAGGCTCAGGCTCTTACCTCCTTTGCCCAGTGATTTCAGGTTAGGCTCTCACTCCCTGCCCAGGACTTCCTGCAGCTACCGGGTTACATGGCCTCCTCCACCAACATAATCAGCTGGGCTTGCTGGAGGATGTGCAACTTGCAATGGGAGTTGGGCTGCCAATGGTCCTAGCACCTGGGTCATTTGGACCAGCCAGTCATGATTACACAGCCGATGTGGGATGTCATCCAATAGTGGCTGGACCCACAACATCTGAAGGAGGGAATCTCATTTATCTGCCCAGAACTGTCCATCGCATTTAAGACAGATGCATGTCTGGTGGGGTGGGGAACTCACCTGGGAGCCCACTGAGCCCACAGGTTCTGATCACCCAGGGAGTTCCGTCACCATATCAGCCTGCAAGAGCTCCATGTAGTGTGCCTGGCTCTGATGGAGTTCGCCCCATTAGTCAGGGATCAGGTCATGCAGGTTCAGACGGGCAACACATGACATGTTCTACCTCAACAGGCAAGGTGGAATGCACTCCCTTCCTCTGTGGCCGGAGACTTTCTGTACCTGGACCCTCATGCACAGCCTGAGTGCAGATCTCATGGCAATCCATGTAGCAGAAGTGAGCCATCAACTAGCAGGTGCTCTCCGCTAGGTTGGAGAAACATCTTATGAGTGGTCCCTGACTCAGGAGCTGGTAAGACACCTGTTCTCCCAGTAGGACACCCCTCTTGTAGACCAGTTTGCCTCCTGAGAGAACGGAAAGCTGAGACTATTTTGTGCCCACCCCCAACAGTCTGGAACACTGTTGATGGATGCCTTCATGAGGCCCTGAACCCCAGGCCTCCTCAACACTTTCCCTCCTTTCCCCTTGGTTCACAGGGTTGGGATCAAGGCCCAGAAGGACAAGATGCAGATGATCCTGATAGCCCCAGATTGGCCCAGACAGTTCTGGTACCCAGATCTTCTCAGGCTCAGCAGCAGGTATCTGTGACGGTTGTCAATCTGCCCAGACCTGCTAACCAGATAACAGGGGAAGGTCCTACACCCGGACCGTCAGTCCCTGCACCTTTCAGCCTGGTTCCTGAATGGATGGAGTTCCAGGCTTTGGGCCTTTCCGAAGATGTCCTCCATGTTGTGGAAGTGTCCCTTAAGGAGTCTACTCATGAGTGCTATGTATTCAAGTGGAACAGGTTCTCACTCTGGTGCCAGGACAAGGAGCTTGATCTCCTTGTCTGCCCCATGATTCGTATCCTTGACTACCTGTGGTCCCTCTCTCAGTCGGGTCAGCAAGCAGTGACCCTTAAGGTGCACCTGGCAGTTATGTCTACTTACTGGGCTCAGGCTGGTAAACCAGTGGTGGCCCAGGAAAAGGTGGTAGGGCACTATTTCAAGGGTCTGGACCACTTGTCCCCTCCAGTGCATGAACTTCCACTACCTTGAGACCTACTACTGAAATTAGCAGTGCTCATGGGCAAGTCATATGAACCTATACACAGCTGTGAGATCTCTCACCTGTCATAGAAGTCCACCTTCTCATTGGCTGTCACATCAGCCAGAAGGATGAGCAACCTCCAGGTGTCTTCAGTGGAGTCTTATCTGGTCTTCAACAAGAACAAGGTTGTCCTTCACCACCACCTGAAGTTGTTCCCAAAAGTCATATCAGAGTTTCACCTTAACTAGATGATTAAATTACCGGTATATTTTATGAACCTGGCCTCGGAAGCCGACCATAAGCTCCATACTCTGGACCTAAGGAGAGTGCTCTCCTATTATAAAGAGCGCATGACTAGAGTTTGGGGTGACACTCACCAGCTATCTGGAACATACACTAAAGCTGCACCTGGCAGACCAACAGCTAAGCGGATAGTTACGAGGTGGATAACATCCTGCATCGACATCTGCTATTGGTTGGCTGGTAGGAAGTCACCCAAGGGATTAGGGCTCATTCTACCAGACATACCACTGCCTCAGTGGCTGCTTTCAGGGACATCCCCATTCAGGAGATCTACAGGGCTGCAACCTGGGTAAAGCACACAGCTTAATATTATATTTCAGTATTGACATTGTGAGCCATCAGGATGCTGCATTTGGGTCCTCGGGCCTCCAGTCTCTGTCGCCAAATAAGGGTGCATGGTTTGCCCCCTTCTCATGGAAGTGTAGGAATATAGACTTTGACAGCAGATGAGGCCATTTTTTCCCCTGCCCACACTGTCACCACAGAGGCTACTTGATCTCCAGCTCCCTCCCTTCCTCTCTCTCCCTTGCTCCCCAACTAATGTTTCCTTGCGTCTGTCCAATGCATTTTTGAATCCCTCCACTGTTTTCCCTCCCACCTCTACTAGAAGACTGTTCCAGGCACTCGTTCACTGAAGAAGTACTTCCTCACATCTCTCTTAATTATACCCCTTCCAGTTTCATTGCATGTGCCCTTGTTCTCGTGCATCTTTTTCTTTGAAAAATACTCTGATCCTGTACCTCATTTAACCCTGTGATGTATTTGTATGTCTCTACCATGTCCTCCCTTTCCCTCCTCTCCCAGGGTGTACATTTTGAGGTCCCTTAGGCCCTGTACACATCAGGCCACTTAAAACGTTCTAAGGTGCTTAAAACGTTTTAAGTTGCGCAAACATGGTGCCCGTCTGCATTTAAGCACGGTTTCAAAGCGTGTTAAGAAACCATGTTTAAACCCTGCTGTGAGCTAGTCTCAAGTCCGTTTTTAAAAACGGTTTGAAGGAGGAAAGCGTGTTACCTTGTGGTGTGGACAGGCATGCGATTTTTCCCTCTATTACAGTGCCAACATAACCATGCTACAATCACGGAGGATTACCGGGTTTAAAAACGTTACTTGCTGCTGATGCAGATGGGAGTTTACCGTGTTACAATCGAGTTCGAACTTGGTGAACAGTAATGTGGACGGGCTGCTGTAGTGAGTTTTAAAACGTTTTGAAACCGTTATTTAAAACGGTACAAATCTTCAGTTTTAATGTGTACAGGGCCTTAGTTTCTCCTCATAAGACCTCATGTGGCTCCTCCCCGGTCCTGGTCTCATGATGCCGGGGCCCGTCTCCAGGCATCGCTGCGGGTCTTTTTCCTGCTTTCTGGTCCCGCCCCCTGCAATTGTCAGCACACTAGGAGGGGCCAAGAAGGTGAGGGCACGCAGAGACGTCCCCTTGTTCTGGACCCTCAGCCGACGATTGCCCCTCCCAATTGTTCCTGCCTCCTCAACTGCACCTCCACCTGTGGTCACCCAGGTGGCGGTATCACAGCAAGGAGTGCAGCCCACCCTCCCCGGAGAGGGAAAGCAGCCCTCTAGGTGCTCAATCCCTCTCCCCCCGGCCAGTCCTCCAGTGACCCGAGCTTGCTACCAAACCCGGGTCGCTGGCATTGCAAGCAGAAATCCTACTGCTGCACCGGCCGGCCAGCCCACCCCCTGCATCATTTTAGTTGCCCTTGTCTGTACAGCCTCTAGCCTGCCTATGTCCTTTCTGAGCTGCAGTCTCCTGAACTGGACACAGTACTCCAGGTGAGGTCTCACCAGTGATCTATGCAATGACACCACCACCTCCCTCCTTCTGCTGGTCATACCCCTCTCTATGCATTTCAGCATCCCACTGGCGCAACCTACTGCCTTGTTGCACTGTCTCACCACCTTGAAGTAATCAGATATTACTTCCTGTTTCGTGACCATCAGTACCTCTTCTCCCATTTTATTCACTGGGTTTCTGTGCCCTAGGTGTCGGATTTCACACTTTTTTGCATTGAAACTCAGCTGCCATGCCCTTGACCACTCCTCTAGTCATCTCAGGCCTCTGCACATTCTTTCCACCCCATCTGGCATGTCAACCCTGTTGCAGATTTTGTTGTCATCCGTAAAGAGGCATTCTTTCCCTTCCAGAACCTCTGCGATTTCACTTAAAAAGATATCAAAGAGGACTAATCCCAGTACTGAGCCCTGAGGCACCTGCTGAGCACCCTCCCTTCCCTGCAGTGAACTCTGTTTACCATCGCCCTCTATTGCCTTTCTCTTAACCAGTTTCTTACCCAGTTTACATTAGGGCCCTCCCCAAACTGCCCAGTTTCCTTATGAGTCTCCTTTGTGGCACAGTGTCAAATGGCTTACTAAAATCTACATAGGTCATGTCCACCACGCCACCTTGATCCATTCCCTGGTCACCCACTCAAAGAAATCTATCAGATTTGTCTGACATGACCTCCCTGTGTGAATCCGTGCCACCTTGGGACCTGTAACTCGCTGGATTTATGATACTCCACAGTTCATTCCTTTTGCAGCGACTCCGGTAACTTCCCCACCACCAATGTCAGACTGACCGGCATATAGTTTTTTTTATTTTTTTTTAGCTTTTGTTGACCGGGTAAGTGCACTAGACAAATCCTGCCTATTTTCAGGCACGACCCGGGGGAGGGGGATACAGATGAATGCCAACTGACCTTGAACCAGATTAAGCTGTTGGTGGTATTTATAGTGAATGAGGGAAATTTGGCCAGGACACTGGAGAATTCCTACTTGCTGCACATCGCAGAAGTCGCGCTGCAGGAGAGTCGAATGGAGGTCAGTGTGCCTCTGATTATGGACAGTGCGGGTCGCTTCTGAGGAGAGCTCCGGTTTGGAGCAAAGTCGTCAGGGTTGTCTCAATGGAGACTTTGAATTTGGAGTCGGAGGACGTTCAGCTCGAAGAACACACGAGGTATTGGACTCTGGTTCAGGGTCAATCGATCCCGATGAAGAAATACTTAAGCAGGATTTAGAGGTTCGAAGCAGCAGTTAATGGATCTAATTTCAGCTGCTGAACGTGATTTTTAGCAGGAAGCTAACTTTAGAGGAACGGAAAGAAAACGTCTCAGGGCAAAGCCCTTTACCTGGGAGTAGCAAGCGTTTTCCTCAAGAGGTAACTGCTGATTCTATTAATTCAACTCTGCATTCCTCAATGGATCCTGCTTTGGTTGATGATGTCATCATTTCGGCGCCTGTTTGGATGCAGAATGGACCCCAGGGCTCATTCTACAGAATGCCGTTGGGTACAAGTCGGAGACCGTTAGTTTCTGACCGCCGTTTCGCTGCCGGGTTCTCTGCCTGTGGTGCCTATTCCTGTTTTGATGGTGACTCCAGAATTGCTGGTGGAACGACAAGAGACTCACTTGCCTACTAGGGAGTCTCCAGCTTTAGTGGGTAATATGGACAAAATTGATTTAGATGGCGCTGCCCTTACAGCCTTCAGTGGCTGTTGGTATTCCCGTTGAAAATGGTAGGTGCCGAACCTCCTTTGCAAGATAAGGGTGTGGATGCTGGGTCTCAAGCTGCACATAAGGAACAAACTAAAACTTTTGCCGGATTGTTTAGCAAGCCTGCTGAAATGACAAAGAGACGGGTTTCTAGTCAGGTTAAAATATATTGGGACTGCTCCGTAATCCCTGACAGAATATGGGTAGGAAAACATTGATTAAGGATTCTTTGGGCTTTGCGCCATCAGAGGTGTATGCTTTTATTCATGCAGGTGAAAGGATGTATGATCTTAGTTTTGCTCTATGCATTTATTGGACAAATTTTGGACATTATATTATTCTGTTAAAGACTTCGGGTGTGGCATGATTTTATAGCCATCCCTGTAACAAAGCCGACCTTTAAAACAGTTACCATATTGTTTCGGAATGAGGGGGTTTGTATAAATATTTCTTTCTGGTTAGAAAAAAAATGTACCATTATGGAGAAACCTAAACCTATTATTGATGCAAATGGATTTTGGAATGGGGGATGGATATTTCGGGTACAGTTGAATCAAACCGAGGTTGGGATTTCCCATTTGCTTAGTTCTTTTTTTGGGTAGAGATCGGGGGGTCCTATTTTATGCTGGACAACCTAAGAGTTATTATAAATGTGGGGCCCTTACTCATCTAAATGTAGATTGTGATCAGATTCGGTGTTTTCACTGTGGGATGCTTGGTCATACTGCCCCTCAGTGCTGCCCATCCCCTTTTTGTAATTTATGTGGGAAGAAGAACATTTCCTTCCATGAGTGCCCTTGGGCAGCACATAATTAGAAGGAGATTCAGACCAAGATTATTACCTGGACAAAGCGAAACAGCGGTTTTCTGTACCTGTGCAGCCTAATGAAAGATTGATATCTGGTCGAGGTAGGGTAGGAAATAGGTCACGTACTGTTCCACAGGAGGTGGTCCAGTTCCCCCCCTTTCTACTTCTGATTTGGGAGATGAGGAAATTTCTCTTTCCCTTTCCCTTTCCCATATGTCTTCGGGTCCATCATGCTTCCAGACAGTGGACCTTGTCCAGTCACCAGTTATTCCACAAGGTTCCCCTGTCCGAACTTTGTCTCTGGCTACTTTTCAGGAGCAACAACATTTAACCCATTTAGGTTTATCTTCCCAGGGTCCCTCTGAATACAATGCACTTACTGGTGGGGTTCCACCTGGCTTAGTTCCTAGACCTGAATTAGACATTTCAGCTCACGGAACAAGAATTTTTATTCCTCTGAAATCTCAAAATCGGTCTCAAACTGGAGGAAAGACTCCTCTTTCTCCTTTGCCTCTGTCAAATAGATTTTCAGCCTTTTCATGGAGCGAACAGGTGGATTCGGATCTCCGATGACAGGTATTGATCCTGACCCGTTTCCGCTCTTGCTCCCAGTACTGCCCGTCAAAAAACATCAATCTAAAAACTCAGATGAAGCAGGTTACTGTTCTAGTGGTAAATTAGTAGATATTCTCCCTGATGGGATAGGATTGCGTATTGCTAGTTTAAATGTAAATAGTGTGTTATCAGGAAGGAAGCGCTTGTTACCTTTGGTATTCTATCTCAGTTACCTTATGACATTTTTTTTCTTCAGGATACAAGAATTCATTCTCATTAGAAATTGATCAGATTACAAGAGATTGAAGGGCGGGCTGTCCTTTGGTCAGCAGGATTGGATTCTTGTAGTGGGGTAGGGTTTTGTTTCAAAACTCATGTTTCATGTTTTCGCTTAGTGGATATTGACCCTGGCCGGCTTTTTGTTAGATGTTGTTATTAATTCAGTGTCTTGCAGACTGATTAATATATATGGTCCTCAAGTTAAAGCCCAGAGGATCTCTTTATTGAAGAAAATCCAACCTTTTTATATACGAATAGGCTTGTTTTTTTCTTTGGAGACTTTAATATTAATGTCCTGAAGGAAGGGCCTCTCAACAAAGTGTATTGTGATAGGGCTTTCCTGAGGGACTTAATATCTCATGCTGAGTTGAAACAGGTATTAGTTAGGTCTTCAAAGTCATTGAAACCTACTTATTATAGGGAAGGTTAGCTTCATGTATTGATATGATTTTTCTTACTAAATCTTTGTCCTGTGGGAATCTGGTTTCCATCCCTATTGAATCTTCTGATCATGTTTTGCTTGAGTTGATATGGATTCTCCTCGAGTAGGATCGCTGGTCCGGGATACTGAAATTGAATTCCACTCTTTACAGAATCCTTTGGTTCTGTCTTCCTAACAGAGATTCTTAATGATAAATTGACTATAAGTTTCTTTATGACAATATGGGTTTATGGTGGGAAGATTTGAAGATTTGTCTCGTGTTTTTTTTCTTAGCAGTAGGCAAAAATCAACAATTATCTAAATATTCTCAGTATCTCTCCAATTGAGGCACCGTCTAGAGGATTTTACTTAGAAACATCATTTGGGAAGGGAGGATGTAGTTTTTGATATTCAAAAATTTGTGTTCAGATGGAGTTATTCCAATATAATAGAATGCTGTCTCTGCAACATGAACAGAAATTTGGTACCCATGGAATTTGGACCAAGGTAATCCCTTTCAAAATTGCTATAAGCATAGAGAAGAAAGTGTTCAAAATTTAATTTCAGCACAATGAATTTTGGTTTCTGAAAATGAAGGTGTTATGTCTATCCTTGAAGAATATATTGACCTTGGATTTGGGACTCGGTTCCTGATATAGGTTTTAGTACTGACATTTTGAATTGGCAGCCTTCACATTAGATTCTGTATTATAGGAAGAACTACTTTTACCATATACTTCTTTAGAGATGGAGTCAGTTATTCTTTCTATGAAGGGGATACAGCTCCTGGATCAGATGGTTTGACTGTTGAACTGTATAAGATCTTATGGAGTCTCATTCCAACTGATTTTTTAGAAGTGTTTAATTTTATGTGGTCAGATTTTTATTTGCCTTCTTCTATGTATCAAGGTTTAATGATTTTTTTGTATAAATCAGGTGATAGAGCAGAACTTACAAATTGGCGTCCTATTACCTTACTTAATGTTGATTTTAAAATCTTTGCTAAATTACTTGGCAACAGGATTGTGTCTAGGATGGCTCGATTAATTTTTCCTACACAGTTTTGTTCAGTGCCTGGGTGGCGTCTTACTGAAGCTTTACTGTTACTCAGAGAAATCTTAGACAGTAGGACTTCATTGACTTCGCATCGGTTGGAAAAGGTACATTGTTAGCTTGGATCAAGCCAAGGCTTTCGATGGGGTTTCTCATGGTTTTTGTGGAATTGTTTGGCGTCTATGGTTTTCACGGATTTATTCATACAACGGATAAAGTTATGTTATGCATTAGCTTGTGTTACACCTTATGAGAATGGATGGATGGGGAAAACGATCTTGATACGTAAAGGAGTACGGCAAGGTTGTCCCCTTAGTCCTATTCTTTATGTATTTACATTAGACCCCTTATTACGCATTCTTCAGAGTTCTCCCAATGTTTATCCTTTAGGTATGGGTATGTCCTTGCCGACTAAGGTGCTTGCATATGCAGATGATATATGTTTATTGGTTAATGATGTCCAGTCTGTACATTTGGCTTGTGCTTTACTTCAAGAATTAGGTAAAATTTCTGGTGCTAGGTTGAATATGTCCAAATTGCTGTTTGAATGTTGCAGGATTTATCGACCAAGAGGATCATCTTGGTGATATCCCCATTCCACGGAGTGCCCTATCGTATTCTTGGGATTTATTTTGGGGAGCGATATGGCATATACTAATTGGTCACGAATCTTGAATGTGGGGCATTCTAAGGTTAAATTATGGAACGTGGAAATTGTCAAAACGACGAATTTTTTTTTGCAAAATCTTTTAGTCCCTGAATTTCTGTTTGTAAGTTCAATTTTCTTTTTACCACCATGTCTGTTTACTTCATTGATGGGTTGTTTTTTCCTGTGTTTGGGGCAGTAGATTGAATCCTATTAAATGGGAGGTTTTATGGCCCTAATTAAATATGGGGTTTAAATATGATTCACCCAGGGTATTTTTTTTACGATTTTCTTAATGTGACTATTGTCCCTTTAGAAGGGTTCAAAAGTTTGTGGTGTAGGTGGGGTAGAGACACCTTACATGGTGTGTTCTTGAATGGTCAAACAATGTTTTTGCATGAAAACGAGAGATCTCTCGCCTCTTGTAGATGGATGGTGTTATTGATAGCATTAAGAAATGGGGTGTACGGTTGGACGATGTTGTTAGTAAATCTAGGAAAGCAATTTATGGCCAAATTATTTTGAGCTATTTTACTATACCTACCTTTACAATTTTTCTTCCTTGGAACAAAACAAATTTCTGCTTATATTTCAGGCGTTAGACTTCGGTTCAATTATGGACACTGTTTGGTTGGGGTTGCATGGTAAAATAAATGTTAAAGGAAATCAGAAACATAAGGCTTTAACAGACCGGTACTGTCCCCTGTTTCTTGCCTTATGAAAATAGAAACCATGGATCATTTATATTTACATTGTCCATATATTGTAGATTTTGGGACATTGTTAAAGAGAGATGGAAAGGATTGGTTCTATTCCACCGACATCAGAGTTGTTATTTTTTGGGATAACTCCATCTTTACCGAGTGGGGTACATTATGGTACTTACAGTATTCTTTTGCTCATATTTTATATTGGTGTGATTAGTCGATGCAGGTTTATTCTGCAACAACAGGTTATTACTTCATGGGAACTTTTTCAAATCATTAACACTGAGTTAGGTAAATGGAAATTGGTGGAAAAATTAAATTTCCCCTTTCATCAATGGTCTGACCTTTGGAGACATCTTGCCTTTGTAGGCCATTAATTGAGATTTATTTATTTTCAGGGGTGAAATTGCAGATGTTTTGTTTATTTCCTTGGTGGTTTTCTTCCTTTTGAATATTACATGTCTTTTGTTATTTAGTTTTTCCTTTTTGTAATGATTATTGTATGAATTAATACATACTTGTTTTTTTTTTGGTTTTTTTGGGGGGGGTTTTTTTTCCTTTTCTCTTTTTTTTAAAAAAAGCTATTATGATGGAATATTGATTTGTCTATATTTGTTGAGGATTTGTTCTGATTTCAATAAAAAATTCCCCTACTCTTTTCGATAAGTGCCATGGGATCTTTAACATCCACCTGAACTACCACCAATCCAGGCAGATGGGACCTCGGTTTAACGTCTCATCCGAAAGACGGCACCTCAGAAGTGCAGCACCCCTCTCATGCTGCACCACAGTGTCAGTACTGTTATCAGCCTCCTCCCTGCTATGCTTATAGGAAGTGGGACCACATCTGCCTTCTTCCAGTCGTTCACAACCACTCCTTTTTCCAGTGAGTTATTGAACAGGGCTTTTATTTAGGTGCAGCCAGTACCTCCCTGAGCTCCCCCCCAGTACCCTTAGGTGTACCCTGTCTGGCCTAATAGCCTTGTCCACTTTCAGATTAGCAAGTCCCTCCAAGATGCTGTCCTCTATAAAATGACTTATGTCTACCTCCCTTCCCCCACAGTGCTCCTGCTGCTTTTATGTAGCTCATTCTCTTCTTCCTCAGTGAAGGCTGAACAAAAGTATTTGTTCCAGATATCTCTTTTTTCTGATGCTCCTCTGCACAGTCCCCCTGCCCTTCTTAACCTCACAAGCCCTCCCCTAGTCTTCCTCTTTTCACTTATGTACCTAAAAATGTATTATCCCCCTTAGTTACCCCTTAGGCTATTCTTTCCTCACTTTGCATCTTTTTTACTCCTCACCACTGTCCCTGCATCCCTCTACTTCTCCTGATACACCTCCCTGTACTCTTCCCTTTATGTCTCTATACCTCCTGAAGCACTGTGGAATTTGCCAGAGTGTGGATAGTGAACTGTATCCACACCCCTAGAAATATAGGTTACTCACCTGTAACTGTAACTCTAGGAGTGGTCTGCAGTTCACATCCACACAGCCTACCCGGCCTTCCCTGGCAAGCAGTACTCGATCCCTGCTTTCAGCATGCAGAGATCTGATGGATGTTACGGGGCAAAGCTGGAGGATATACCACCTGAGTGGTGGATGGAGCTTAGCTTGAAGACCTCTGATGGATTGCCTGCCTCCAGAAAACTGGCAGTGTGTGGATGTGAACTGTATACCACTCCTAGAACTATGGTTACAGGTGAATATAAAATGGGCAAAGAAATTCCTGTGTCCTGATTGGCTGAGATTGGTTCTGGCCATTACAGTAAGAGAGTGCCACCACTGGCTAAAACAAGTCCCTGCCAACCAGGGCAGCTCACAGAATTCATAAGCCACCTATTTCCTAGATTCCATCACGAACATGGCTGCAGCCATTACTCATACATAAAAAACGTAACTAGGCCCTAAAAATAAAAGTCCATTAAATTAAATAAAGCAAATAAATAATTTAATGTTACTTACACTCATGAGCCCCCCCACACACATACACAAATTAAAAAAAGTCAAGTACCATTCACAGTTTCTGTTGCTGATGTTTCTTTGATGACCATGAAAATCCCCCTCCTAGCTCTACCACTTTGTCAGAGAACGCCCTGCTCCTTACCTGGCAACAGATAAAACTGAGGTTCTGGCTTTACTTCAGGCCTGTGTGTGTATCTTTGTTTGTATGCCAGTTGAGCTCTGAAGAATGCTGAAGTCATGTATTCTGTGTTACCATTCTGTGTGTGGGCGGGAGAATTCTACTGCTGGAGTAATGCAGAGCTTTGAATTCTTCTATTCCGTGGTAAACAATCACACAATGTATTGAGTGTGAAGAAAGACAGATGACTGACAGGTGAAAAACATATGTGGAAGGACTATTTTACATTATTTAGCAACATTTTAGTATTTTTTTTGTGACCTTGAAAACTTTTAGAATGTTCTTTCTTCAAAGTTGCCTATGGGCCCATTTTATATAAGCAATAAGACATGGCTGGGTGTTGGTATGTAGGAATCCCTTGCAGAGGATGAAAGGCACTCGACCTCGCGGTCTCGTGCCTAACTACGCCTCTGGGTGTGCGGGTATCTCAGTATTACTAACACCCAGCCATGTCTTATTGCTTATGAAACCTATATTTATATTCCTCTTCATACATTATCAACCCTGTGATCGCTCTGTCTGTGACATCACAAGTGACCAAGAGGGGGCACTAGAAAACCAAGCTTGTAACAGTAGTGCTTTGAGTCAGCTCCTGCACAACATGCAAATAAAATGTTAATAACTGCATTCAAAGTTTAAAATTTCTTTACTATTTTGGCTCATTGTGAGACACTGTTGCATCCTCAACAGCCAGATATAACATTTAATAGGTACCTAAACAAGCAGTTATGCAAAACTGCAAACTCCAAAATCTGGATTCATTGCAAGGTAAAGTAAAAGCTGCTGTTTATATTTATGTAAATAACATAAATGCAGTTTCATAGCTTTTGAAAAATTTAAACATTAGCCTTTCACTTTCAAAAAACAGCCCTGCTTGCTCCTTAAAATGTCTGCTAAGTGTGTTAAGTGATGAGTCGTAATGACATCATTGGAGCCAGAGGCAGAAACCCACATGGCTTCCCATAGTGCTAATTAGTTCTTCTGGTATCCTGTGATAAGGGCGTCCGCTATGGAGCGCTTACATAAAGGGTGACTCAATAGCGGCACCTGTTCACAGAGCTACTGGATGGGGGGGCGAATACGGATATAGAGACATCCTGTCATTATATATACACGTATGTGGGAGAGGGGAGCGAGCACGCCGTACAACAGGTGAAAGGGGAGGGAGGGTTTGTGAGGTGTAGTGCGGTGGTGGGTTGCTGAGCTGGCGTGTAGCATGGTGGGTTTGTGCAAGCTAGGCTGGAGGGTGCGGGTTCGATGCTGGGCACGCAGTATTTTTGCGCCAGTCCAGGATTTTTTTGCTGTTGTTTTCACCCTCACACATGCCCCCTGGAGTTGAGAATCCTTTAGTGGGGGTGCAGGGGTGAAAGCCCCTCGTGGTTGGGAGTGTGGGGGCACAGCCCCTGCATAACAAAAAAAAAATTATGTTTTTTGGCACCCTTTTGATCTGTGCTGCGAGTGTACATCAGTGAAATTGATTTTCACCAATGTACACTCACCCTAATGGCGATTGCCTTTCCGCAGTTGCCGTTATCACATAGAACCTGGTTCTATGTCATTTAAATTGTTTAAAATTGTTTCACCTGAATCAGAGGGCAGGGTGCCAGACTCAAACTTGCGGCTGGGCTACATAAGGGCTGCCCAGCTGCCTTGTCCAAAACTGCACCAGAGGAGCTATATTTGTTTCCTACCCTGGCCCCGCTCTCCATTAAATAGCCAGTGGAGGAGGAGTCAGGGGATAGGAGTGGCCTGACCTAGAAGGAGCTTGTGACCTTGGAGAAATTTCAGGGTTTTTTTTGTTGTTTCTTTTTTTGGACTGCCACCTTGTAAGCTGTGTGAGGACTGTTTAAGCAAAATTGCATATTGTGAGGGGGATTGTCCAAGCATCGACTCTGGTAGTTCTAAAATCTGTAGAGCCACTTGTAGCTCTGACCTCTGGGGAACCCAGTGGGGTTGTTTTTGACCTAAAGACCTGCTACGATGATGGGGAAGGGACCATACGTATTTAGAGTGGGCATCTTTGGGAGGGTGGCCATGGTATTTGACTGGACTTGGAAGTTTGGGGGTTGCCCAGTGTACTACCAGCTGGCACAGCTTAGGGAGGAGGTTGAGGAGATTAGAAGGCAGCTGAGGGTTTTGGGGAGGGACATGGGGGGATTGGAGAGGTAGGGGGCAAGGGGTCATCTACGTGGATGCACCAGGTGCTGAGGCCTCCCACATATGGGGAGGAGTGAATGAGGTACTTGAGGCACATGGGGATCCTGGCAGAGGAGGCCCAAAAGGTGGACATTTCCAAAGCAGCAGGCAGGAGTCTCGAGTTATCCACAGAGAACCGAGGTGGGGGGGAAGGATGGTGGGGAGCCCTGGGGTCTGGTCTTAGGCTCACAAATCGTTTTGACCCTCTGCGTCTGGTGGGGGGGGAGGATGTAGGTAGGGCAGGGACGGATAGGAAGGAGAAGGGGCAAGATACAGGGACTGGAAATTGGGAGCAGCAGGGGGCATGGTGGGTGAGAAAGAGGGGCAGAGGGGGCCAGACAGGCTGAGGAAATGGAGGTAGGAGGGGCAGGGAGAAGGAGGAGGATCAGATGAACAAGGAGGAGGTGGCAGAAATGAGGGGCTGAAGGTATGGACCAGGGGACATGGCAGGTGGGGGCGCTGAACATGGACTGGATAAAAGCGGTAAGAACCAAGGTGGGCCAACAGATAGGGTGGATAGCTTAGTGAAGGGCGGGACAGGGAGACAAAATACAAAAAAGATACTTGGGTGGGGGGGATGATGCCCAGGACCGGAGTAGAGGGGGGTGGCCAGTAACAATAGGGAGGGGCTACTTTGGACACCCAGATTGTGGGAGGTGCAAGGAGCCGGTTGGGGGGACAGACCGGGAGAAGGGTTGAGGATGAGCATGGAAGGAGGGGAGACCAGCATTACTTGGTATGAAGAACAGAAGAAGGCCAGAGCCCATCGAGACTGTTCCCCACACTATGTGGGACATTATTTATCTATTATTCCTCAACCAAACATCTAATTTGTTTTTAAAGACAGTGGCACTAGTTGCCTCTACCAATTCTTGTGGCAAAGTGTTCCACACAATGGATGCTCTTATTGGACAAAAGTTTCCCCTTTTGCTGGTTTTACAAGTTTTTACTTCAAGCTGTTTATTATGCAGTCTCGGAACATGTCTCCTTTTGGAGAGTGTTAGACCACATTTTTCCATTAGATCTGGTGAACTTATTAAATTAAAAAAAAACATAAGCATATCACCTCTTAATCTTCTAGTTTGAAGAGAGAAGAGACCAGTAGCTTTTAATCTGTTCTGATAATCCAAGTTTGTTAATCTTGGAATCATTCTAGTTACTCTCCTTTGAACCTGTTCAAAAATTGCTATGTCTTTTTTTTGGTTTGGATTCCAGAAAGGGGAGCCATAGTCTAGATACGGTCTAATGTATGCCGTATACAATGGAATAAGGCACTGTTCAGTGCGATTAACAAACGTGTGTTTTATTTGCCTCAAAAATCTGTTGGTCTTGCAAGCAGTTCTAACACAGTGTTCATTTGATGTAGATTTATTATTAACACATATCCCTAAATCTTTTTCACAATTTGATGAGTGAAGTGGTAGTCTGTTTATATGATGTATCGTTTTTGGATTATTTACACCGAAATGCACTACTAAACATTTGTCTTGATTAAACTGCATATGATTTTCAGTTGTCTTTCGGATGAGACGTTACACCGAGGTCCCATCTGCCTGGATTGGTGGTAGTTCAGGTGGATGTTAAAGATCCCATGGCACTTATCGAAAAGAGTAGGGGAAGTTTTTATTGAACATCAACTGAACAGGAAAGAAAAACGAAAATGATACAGAGAAAAATATAAAACACAAAATAATTATGTAACAGGAAAATCAGAATCAGTTATCCAAGGTAATAGTGTCCATAATTCCAACAAAGAGTCAGACGGCAAATGCTCTGCCTCTGAAAATATATGGCCTTCAAATCATGTTCGATCCTTCAATAATGGTAAGAAGAGGCACATCCTGATTCTGTAAATTAAACAGACAACGAGCATTCCACACATGCCATTTGATTATTACAAAAATCAAATTTAACGTATTAATATTCCAATGAGACCCAGTGAGGGGGAAAAAAACATACATCAAATTGTCATAAGTAATGAAAGCAAACAAGTGTTCACGCCATCTGGCAGCTAATAGAGTCCAAAAAGAAACAATAAATGTACATGAAAAAAAAAAATGTGTGAAATAGTTTCTTCTTGTTGCTGACATTCAGGTCTGGAACAAAATCTGTCCTGTAGTGATTTGTGTTTATGGTTACATTTGACGTTTATACGTTCATGGCAGCTAAGCCAATGCAAGTCCCACATCTTTTGGGGAACCCTAGAATTACGAAGTAAAGTGAGCAAAGCAGGAAGATGTTGCGTAGGACATGTGGGAAAAGCAACAATCTCCAGACATACATGGTCCACTAAATACTTATACAGTGATTTTCTGGAGACAGTTATTAGCATATGGCTAGTAATCTGCCAGTGTTTCAAATGAAAAAAACTATCCCTAACATAAGCAGAAATCTGGGGGGAATGTGTTAAAACCGTCAATTTGTTAAGTTTCCTTTTATGAAACCAAGGCCCACAGGATTCAAGAAACCAAGGTTCCCAACCTCGATCTTGGTTAACCAGCAGGGGTCTAATATTATGAAACAAGAAAAAACTAGTATAAAAAAAAACAGGTTGGACCATAGCTAGGCCTCCATCCCGAATAGGGAGATAGGTGATCTGACGCTTAATGGGGTTCAGGCTACCCCATAGGGCTTGAAAAAAGAGACTAAGCAATCTGGTTTCAAATTGCTGGGAGGGGAAAATATAAACCAGAAAGAAAAAGGAAGCAGAAAGGTTTTAATCATGTAAATCTTTTTTCTTACTCATCTGCCATGAATTCCAACGGCAACCATAGTCTGAGCATAATCTAATTTGGGAGTCCAGTTAAGGACATCTAAAGGACCAGTACCGTATAAAATGCCCAAAATCCTAATAGGGTCATCACAAAGTCTAATGTCAACAGAAGACTCATCTACAAAAGGGGAATCTAATCTATGGCCTACACATTTATCAAGATTAAGGGCCGCGCCAGAAACAGACCCAAACTTGGAACAATGCCGTAATGCAGAACGCACGGAGGCAACATTAGCCACCATGAGACTCATATCGTCTGCATAGGCCAACACGGAATATGGGACTGAGGGAAGTGGCATAATTGTTGGGGCTGAATTAATAGAATGAAGTAAGGGATCAAAAAAAACAACATATAAAAGTGGACTAAGGGGACAGCCCTGTCTAACCCCTCTGTGTAGAGGAAGCATAGGGCCCTTCCATCCATTGACCAGTGGAACAACATTTGCAGACCGATATAGCAACCGGAGTCTAGTCAGGGTATACTCAGGTACTTTATAATATCAAGAGTAGACCATAAAAATCATGATGTACAGAATCAAAAGCCTGCCGTTGGTCCAGTGAGAATATGAAACCATGTAAAACATTAAATTTCCACGTCTCAGTCATTTCTCTAAGTAAAATTAGATGGTCCTGAATACATCTCCCAGGGACACTGCAAGATTGTGCGGTAGAAATCACATATATGGCCAATTTAGAAAGTCTGAGGGCCAAAATTTTGGTCAATATTTTAAAATCAGTATTTAAGAGGCATAAAGGTCTCCAATTAGAGAGCGATCTTCTATCCCCTTTTTTATGTAAGTAAAATAAACAACCCATGTTAAAGTCTAAAGGAAGATGTTCGCACTGTAGAATAGAATTATAAACTGTAGCCAATTCAGAACTCAGGTCAGTAGAAAACAATCTATACAGCTCACTGGAGAGACCATCCAGGCCCGGCTTCACTCTTGGACGTAAAGACTCGATTACTGCTTCAATTTCATGTGCTTGTATCTCAGTATCTAACATATCTACAACAGAAGAAGGTACATCAGGAAGTTGTAAAAAGGAAAAGTAGTCCATTATGGATGCAGATGGGGGGGGCATGGGACCAAACAGTTTTTGTGTATAACAGGTAACATGGTGCCTGATATCCAAAATATCAGTGAGCTCAGTGAAACTGTCATCAAACAGTGTAGTAAAAGTTTTACTCTCTACTGTTCGCCGAATAGAAGCATATAGACATATTGTGTTACGGGTACCAGAGGTCCCAAAACGCTGTTGATGCTGAACAGAAGTAGCCTTCAGAAGGTGATAATCCATCATGCGCTCCTTAAGAGTACTTATTTGGGTGGAAAAATCATGGCCAGTTTCATGAGATAAAGTAAGTAATTTTTGAAGTAAATCGTCTGTTAGTGTGATAAAGGAATACAATGAATCATGATGATGTTTACTAAAATTTTAAATAAAGTTCGAGTCCAGATTTCGTATCCCGCCACCAATCCCAGGGGGCATCATATAAAAAAAATACAGTCTTTCGATTATGAATATACTCAGTTAAGTGACTTAACAAACATGAATCAGATAACAGGGAAGCATTCAGTTTCCAAATGCCAGAGCCAAAACGAGATGTCAAGGAAGGGCCTAAAGAAATAGAAAATAAATTATGATCCGAAAATTCTGCAACTTGAATTACAGCATCAGAAAGTTGGAGGTGGGAAGAAATAAAAAGAAAATCAATACGGGTTGCAAGGGGCCTTTGTGAAAAGTAGGAGTATACCGACCGTAAAAGATAAATATGCATCCTGTAAACCTGTGGAATGGAGCAATTGTTTCAGAAAATTCATGTCACAAAACAGCTTAGTAGTCTTTGAAGTAGAAGACTTATCTTTAGTGGATAACCCACAATTGAAATCACCCCCAAAAATCACATGCATTGATGTGTATAAATAGGGTTGAATCAGTTTCAGTAGTTCAATTCTGTGGGATTTCAATTGAGGGGTGTAAATATTAATAATCTGGAAAGGGACAGAAGAAATCAAAATATCCAACAACAGAAGTCGACCCAGGTAGACATCCAACAGTTTAACAACAGTAACATCAGGTATACTAAATAAAATACCCAAACCAGAACAAGAGTCCTGTCCAAAGGACCAAAAAGAGAGCCCAGAGGTCCAGGCACAAGTGGCCCTGGAAATTTCTGGAAGAGCATGGAAACATACATCTTGCAAAAAGATGAGACCAGCTGTCAAGCCAGATAAAAAGGAAAAAACTGCATCTCTCTTAGCATGCTTCTTTATACTGTTAACATTAACAGTATGCACTGAGAAAGCAGAAGACATGAAACGGGAAAGTGAAAGCAAAAACACTAAAGTCGCCTTAGCCTACCTTTCCTAGGGGTACCTTCCCTATGTTTCAGTTTTGCCTTAGCTTTCCTTTTTTGAGAACCAATATTATCAATGGGTACTTCAGTGTCCGTAGTCACATCAGGGTGGGAGGAAAGAACAGAGGTCGTATCAGAGTTCGTGTTGTCCTGAGGGTGGTGTAAAACCTCAAATTTATTCATATGAGTCACAGTAGAGGATTTCAGGGCCTTAGAAGAGGGAGAAGTCCCCTTCTTAGATCCTCGTGTAACTCTAACAAAAGGTTCGCGGGGGATCCATGGAAGACCCAGAAATACTAGGCAAGACAGGAATAGGGACCTCTTCCGAGGTAGAAATAGCAAGATCAGAGGAAGGGGGAAGGAGAGCTGTAGTAAAGGTCTATGGTTCCAAAACAGGAGCAGACCATTCGTGTAAAGTAGAAGAGGGGTCAACAGCAGGTACAACAGGGTGAGGGAGGGGTACGCGTTGAGGTCTAGAAAGAGTGTCAGATAAACGAGAACATTGTGCGACAGTAATAATTAAACGTTGTACTTCCCCATCAGCAAGAGTCGGGGAGTTGTGAGCTGCCCAAGTACAGGTCTGGAAAGTGTGCCCCAATTCGTCACAAAGGACGCAAAGAGGTTCATCCACACATTGGGAACCTGCATGGCCAATGTTACCACAAACAGAGCATTTAATCTTGTCACAGACACTACTGATATGATTCTGAGAGCCACATCTGTAGCAAGCTTTAGGCTGGCCGGGGTTAAAAAGAACTTCCCTGTCTTTCCCAAGCATAAAGCTGTTCGGGAGACACTGTATTCCAACCTCCGAAGTGCGAAGCATAACCCTTGCTCTCCACCCACCTGTCCAGATATTCTCAGAATCAAAGATAGCCTCTGGGTCAGAAAGGACAGTACATCTTTGCTTTAACCAGACAGTAATATCATTAAGACTGTCACATTCGTTACGAAACAATACAGTAACAGTTTTCTGAATAGGTTTAGTTAAGGGAATGGCATTAAGCGGTGACCACAAAGGAGAAGTTTTAAGCTCCTGATATTTTCTCCAAAACTTTTCTAAACCAGTGATAGTTTTAAAACTAATATCAAAATGAGACTGAAGAAACATGAATTAAGGCATGAATCTCAAAAGCAGCAAATTGCATAGAATCCTTCAAAAGAGTGCGATCTACAAAAAATCGGTCAGGAAAGTCAGGTAAGCCCTCCAAATAATGCAGCCGAACAGCGTTGTGTCTTTTAGCTTGATGTACAAGGGGATTGAAAGCATGCAGCATAAGTTTTAGGGGATGAAGCAGTAGAAGTAGCAGGAACTGGACGAGACACAGGGTCCCGAAGAGTCCGTTGTTCTTGAGGCGTCGAGGAAGCAGGACCAAATTGCAAAGTCGGGTTCTGAGTCAGAAGAAGTTCAGTTGGCAAAGAAAGATCAAGAGAAGCAGCAGTCTTTCAAAACAGGACAGGTCAGCAGTTTGTCAGTGTCAGGTGGCCTAGTACAGATCGAGGAAGAACCAGAACGCCAAGTCCCAACGGTAGGATCCTTCTCCCACCCAGCCGCTTCCAGGGCCGACTCAACCGACCAGTCCGTCGTGTGCAAGGTATCAGGGAGAGCAGAAGCAGGCACCTGTAGAGAAGAAATTTCTGGAGAAAGCTGAGCAAGAGGTGCAGTCAGTACAGGCGGTAGGGCGTAGAGGGAGGGTCCAGAGCAACAGGCAAAGAATGCGAAGTCTCAGAATCGGTGAAGAGACAGTAAAACAATCTTTCCCAGATGGTGAGTCAGTAGCAGCAGGTACAAAACCAGACTGAGGCTTAAGGGCTAACAAACGCTGTCTAGCAGTGAAATAACGCTGTTCCTCGATTTTAAGTAACGCATCTACATCCATAGAAACAGGAGGAGAAGACTCACGTATATCCATAGTAGCAGGGCTAGAAGACGGTGTAAGCACAGTTTGAGGAATAAATGAAGGATCCACAGGCAAACACTGCACACAAGTATCCACAACAGCAGCAGGGGAAGTATTCAAAGGCACAGAAAAACCATATTCAGTAGATTGCAGCACAATAGGCATAGAAGATGGGTTCTCTCTCAGAACAGAGACAGGGGAAGAGACCAGCTCCACTGCCTCCATGTCCTCCACAGCATGTCCAGCAGCAGCCATCTTGGTCCCACATGAAAATGGGACCCCCCTGCTTATAGGAAGCAGAGTAGGGGAATTTCCCCGGTGTCCTGGCCAAGTTTCCCTCATTCACTAAAAATACCACCAACAGCTTAATCTGGTTCAAGGTCAATTGGCATTCATCTGTATCCCCCTCCCCCGGGTCGTGCCTGAAAATAGGCAGGATTTGTCTAGTGCACTTACCCGGTCAACAAAATTAAATAAAATAAAATAAATAAAATCTGTCCAAAGCGTTAATTTTTCCATATCCTTCTTTAATGCAGAAATATTTTCTTGATTATTAACCTTACCCCCCAGTTTAGTATTGTCTGCAAATTTAACTATGAAGATATTTAGCCCTGTTTGTAAATCACTGATAAAGAGGTTAAACAATGTTGGTCCCAAGATCGACCCCTGTGGTACACCACTTGTCACACTACCCGAATCAGACAAGATATCATTAATTCTGACTCCCTGAGAATGATTTGTCAACCAGTTTAAAGTCCAGTTGACAATATCAGGTGACAAACCTAGATTGTGCATTTTAGTAATGAGTTTGTCATGTGAGACTTTATCGAAAGCTCTACTAAAGTCCAAAATAATTACATCAGTAGGGATACCCACATCTAGTAGAGTACTTATATCATTGTAAAAAGATATCAGATTGGTGGTGCAGGAATACTTGGGAGTAAACCCATGCTGATTTGAATAATAAATTCCTAATTTTTTACAATCTTGATCAATTAGAGACTTCATTGCTCGTTCCATTAATTTGCCAGCCACTGAGGTCTGGCTAATTGGATGATAAATTTGCACAGAACCTCTATTGCCTTTTTTAAATATGGGAGTAACTATTGCTGAATGCCAATCATTTGGTACAATGCTTTCTTATAAGGATTTATTGAAAATAATTGACAAAGTTCTAGAAATATTTATAGAGGTTTCGAACAGAAAACGTGGATGGATACCGTCTGGGCACGGACTAGTGTTTTTTTGTTTTTTGGTTTTAGTTTTTTGATAGCCTGTATAATGTCAGTTGGATAGAACCTATGATAATCTACGTGGTGAACTTTAAATATACTAATAGGTGATTTTTGAGAGAAGGCAGAACAAAAGTACTTTTTAAAGAGATTCAAGGTTTCTATATCAGATAGAGAAGAGCGATTGGTTATAATGGGACCAATGGTCCTTGATACACCTTTTCTACTATTCATATGGGAGAAACAAAATTTGTAACAGTCTTTTGTGTGAGCTAGTTTAAATTCTAGCTTATTTTTTGCCAATTTAATAGAATTTTTTTAAGTTTTTCACAAATAGTCTGCATTTGTGGAGGCAAGGGGGAGGTCAGAGTGCTACTGTTTAGGGACTCCATAATCAAAGGTATGCAGGGGGAAGGTAAAACCTGTCCGATAAAAACCAAATGCCACGCTGGCCTGATGGTGCACAAGGCCAAGCACGAGGTATATTCACTGGCAAGGGAATGTGGGGGTCCCCGGACATACTGGTGCACCTGGGTACAAATTACATAAATGGGAATAGTGAATTAGAGATACAGGCAAGGTTCTGGGAACTGGCCAGGGTAAGCCAGTCTGTAGGATGTTCGATCTCCTTCCGGAAATCCTGCCAGTGCCAAGGGCTAATGGAGAGAACAAGCAAAAAATTAGGGTGGTAAATCAGTGGCCCAGGGAGTGGTGTGAGGCAAGGGGTATGGCCTTGTGGGGGGACTGGGGGCAACCTGGGAGGTTAAGGGGTTGTACATTAGGGACAGGCTCCACCTTAATTTGGAGGGGAGGTAAATCCTAAAGCTGAAAATAACTGTGTTCATCAGTGAAAGGTGAGGTTTAAACTTGTAAAGGGGAGGGATCAAGGAGGGTGCTAAAAGTGCGACAAAGAGGAAGCAGTCTCCACTCCCTAAAGGGTTGGAGGGATAGAGAAAAACAACAGGTAGGGTGCAGGGGAGGGTCATGTGGCTGAATGGGAGCACAAGGGGGAATGAGAGGAGGGAAAGGGGTGGAGGGTGGTCCTGATAAATGCCAGGAGCTTAGGAAATAAGATGCCTGAGCTCCAGGTGATGCTAGTTGAGGGGCAATAGATGTAGCAGCAGTGAATGAGACCTGGGCCGCCCAAGGGTATGAATTGGACCTAAACCTGGAGGGCTACACTATGTTCAGAAAAGGGCGGGGAGGGGTTAGCACTGTTAGTCAAAAATGGCATAGGTATTGGAGGGGTGGAGGAGGCGGGGGGCCGTGGAGGCAATTTGGGTCACCCCGCAGACGCAGGGAGGTAAAAGAGTAAAAGTCGGGGTGGTATACAGACCCCCTGCGCTGGCAGAGGCTCTGGAAGAGAGTCTGGTGTCAAATGTTGTGGGTCACTGTTGATTGGGGAAGGGAAGGGTAGTAGTGATGGGGGACCTAAACTTGCCAGGAACAGACTGGAGGACTATGACGTCACCAGTGGCCAAGGAGCAGAGGCTGCTGGGTGTCTTCCAGGAAGCCTGACTAGGGAGGCTAGGACAGTGGACATAGTCCTGGTGGACAGTGACCAGATTAGGGGCCTGGAGGTGAGGGACCCATTAGCAGGGAGTGATCATGCCAGACTATGTTTTTTCCTGGACCTATGGGGAACTAAAGCCACACAAAAACAGTGGTAACTGACTTCAGGGGGATAGGAAGGATCATTAAAGGGGCATTTGGACAGGATAAGGCCAGACATGGATGCTGACAGTTAGTGGGATCATTAGGACAGGGGTGCAGGAGGCTACCAAGTCCTGTGCAAAAGTGAGGCCTGAATTCGGTAAGGGCAGAAAACCATGTTGTGGACCTGGGAGGTTCAGGAGGCGGTCAGTGATGATAAGGAGGCCTATAGGCGCTTCAAGCGCTCAAGGAGCGAAAGGGATTGGGGGAGTATGAACTGATGGTCAGGAGGGTTACCAGAGTGGTGAGAGCGGCTGAGGCGAGGAAGGAGCAGACCTTGGCCAGGGATATCAGGAGGGGGGGACAAAGGGTTCTTTAGATATATTGGGGAAAAAAGGAAAGTGAGGGGGTAGATCAGCAGGATAAGGACAGGGAAGGGATGGGCACTGAATGCAGGCTGAGGTTCTGAACAAGTACTTTGCCTCAGTTTTTACCAGGGAGGATGGAGGGGCTACGTCTTGTTGGGGGGAGAGGGGGCAAACCGGAGGAAGGGGCGGGACCCTTACAGATCAGGAGCCCTGACAAGTCTGGGGAGAGGGAAGGGCCAGCACCATCAGGTAGGGGGTTGGCAGTATAGGGAGCAAAGGGGGAGGATGTGGAGGTTGAAATCTCAGTAGAGAGAGTGGGGGAAGCCCTCAGGTCCCTTAGGATGGAGACAGCACCAGGGCTGGATGAAACACATCCCAGGGTGCTGAGGGAACTGTTGGATGTCCTGGCGGCCCCCCTGGTGGAGCTTTTCCACATCTCTCTGAAGATGGGGTGGGTATCCCAAGACTGGAGGGTGGCTCATATTGTGTCTGTCCACAAGGGGGGGGTCAAGAGAGGAGGTTTAGAACTACTTGCCCATTAGCATGACATCGGTGGTGGGCAAGGTGATGGACGGTATTGCCAAGGGAAGGCTGGGGGTTGAGTACTGGAGCAAATGGAGTATCTGGACAATAGACAGCATGGCTTCATCCCGGGAAGATTGTGTCAGACAAACCTTGTGGAATTCTACAGCTGGGTGACGAGTGCCCTGGATCAGGGTAGGCCGGTGGATGTCCTCGTTCTAGACTTCAGCAAGGCGTTTGATTTGATACCCCACAATGGCCTACTGGCTAAGCTGGAGGAAATGGGGGTGCAGATGATTAGATGGATAGGTAATTGGCTCTTGGGGCATACTCAGACGGTGGTGTTTGGGGGTCTAGTCTCATCTCCAAGGAGAGTCATTAATGGGGTTCCCCAGGGGTCAGTACTAGGACCACTCCTGTTTAATGCCTATGTCTCAGACATAAGGAAGGGGAACAGGAGTGAAATGAGTCTCTTTGCAGATGACTCAAAGCTGGGCACGGTGGTGGATAAGGTGGGGGGGAGAGTGGCCCTGTAGGAGGATCTGGAGGCTCTGGAAAGGTGGTTGGGAAAGTGGAAATTGAAGTTCAGTGCAGGGAAATGCAGGGTTCTGCACCTGGGGGCCAGAAATCTAGGCTGAGGGTATACCCTGGGGGGAGACACTACAAGTCTCAAAAGACGAGGGGGACCTGGGGGTGGTGGTAGATGGCAGAATGAACAACTCAGAGACCTGTAGGAGGGCAGCGGCTAAAGCAAATAGGATGCTGGGCTGCATCACTAGGGGAATTACCTCCAGAAGGGAGGAAGTGATCCTTCCTCTGTATAACTGCTTGGTTAGGCCACACCTCGAGTATTGTGTACAGTTTTGGAGACCACACTTAAAAAGAGACATTGCACTCTTGAAGAGGGTCCAAAGGAGGGCAACCAAAATAACCTGGGACCTAGGGGAAAAGACCTATGGGGAGTGGCTCGAGGATCTCAACATGTACACCCTGGAGGAGAGGAGGGGCAGGGGGGACATGATAGCTTCAAGTACATAAAGGGGATTAATAAGGGGACTCAGTCAGGGTGCTCCAAAGAAAAGGGGGGGCAACTAGAGATGGGTGGAAGCTGGGGGGGGAGGAAGAGGTGTTACTTCACTGAGAGGGTGGTGGAACCGTGGAATGCACTGTCCAGGGGACTGGTGGAGGCAGAGATTGTAGAGGAGTTTAAGAGGGGATGGGACAGGTATAAGGGGAGGGTAAAGCTGACAAAGTTCAATACACGGGGAACATCTTGGACTGGGGACAGTGAAACCCAAGGGAGGGGGACAGCAAAATCAGCCCCCAGTATGGATACTGACTGTAGAGCAGACTCGAAAGACCCTTAGAACTCCTCTGCTGGCATTTTAGTATGTTAATATATTAGAATAATCAACACCATGTATTAACACAGGGATTATTTTGATCAGTACATGTTAGGCTATGATTTTGTTCATTTTGTTTACTTTAACTTTATGAAATGTTTTGTAATCTAGCTAACTTTCTCTTTGGTAAACTGCAGTAGAGTACAACACTTCAAATACCTGATGATCTGGTGGTTATGTGATGTCCTGAAATTTGTAGTGAAGTACTGGTCTGGTCCATTTCCAAAGCTCATGCTTTCTTGGTAGTCCACAAATAAGCTTCTCTTGTAGTCTTTTTCCATGTACCTAGCCTGCCTTTTGTTGAACACCCCACCATCCATACTCTATCCTTAGTATGGTCTAGGGCTGCATATGAGCTCATGGTCTCATGAAGAGAATTATCACACCTCAGTTTGTAATCTTGTACCTCAGAGAGTTGTGCACACCTATACCGATACGCTTCATCAGCTGGCACTCTTAAAAAAAATTAAAATAAAAGCCTCCCAAATCACTCTTCAGTCCACTTTCTCAATGTTTGACTTCTGCTCCAACAGTAAACACTGAGTGGATCACCACCCTTCTGCACATTGAAGGCAGTATGTACAGTCCCCCATTGTGTTTTTTTTCCCCACCTCATTAACCAACAACTAGGTCTTCCTGAAGGGCCAAGCTATAAGCATCAGGACACACCAGAAGACCTGCTGTTCATGCCCTCACAAGGGCTGCACTTACTATGGATAACAATATTATTAGCAGGAGTAGCATACTAATGCCTTGAGCGAATCCACCCGACTTCCAGTGTCAGTCTGCTCCTTTACCTGTGATCTGCAGAACCCTGCAGGACAGTTCCCGTCAATTCTTCTCCAGTACTTTTCCGTGCCCTACTCCACAGTGTGAATTGGCTAGCTACCACCCTTCCGAATCTTGAATGAGCTATACACAGCTCCCTCGATACTGTCCTAACAAACGTCAACATCCCCACCCCCCACCCATCCGAGGGTAATCTCCCGTCACTCAATTCAAGTAACAGTTTCGATGCAGGCCTACCACTATATTTGTCGTTGCTGGCTGCTCTCATCCACAGTCAGGTAGTGATCACAGTGCTGGCAGCCCTACATCTCAGATCTCACAATGATCTGCTCAACTTACCCCTTCCTGTCTTCCCCTAACCTGAATATAGCTGTACTCTGCTGTAATGGCCTCTTCAGTCCCTGTCTGGCACTCATTCTTCTCACCTATTCCCTTCACCAAAAACTGGTGAGCTCACTACCCTTCCGCATCACCCCCCCATTTTAGCATCCTGGATCCACCATAACCACTAGACCACCAGGTTATTTAAGATTTGTACTGCACTTTGGTTTGCCAGTGAGAAAGTCGATTGGATTAAAACACAATTTCAGCATGTTAAAGTAAACAAAATGAACAGAACCATAGCCTAACATGTATTGATCACAATAATGCACATGGTTTTGACCATTTTGGTGAAACAATTCTAAACAAAGGGAAAAAAGAACTAGTTAGCACTATAGAGAGCCATATAGCCCACAGACTCTGGCTCCAGTGATGTACGTCATCACTTAACATATTTGGCAGCCATTTTAGGAAGCAGGTAAGGCAATGTTTTTGAAATTGGAAGGCTGATTTTACATTTTTCAAATGCTTTGGAACTGCATTTAGATAAATTATATAAATGTAGTTCCAGCATTAATGTATACAGCAGCCTTTTCTTTAGCCCCCTATGAAGTCATATTTTTGAATAGTTTGTTGTCAAAATGTTGTTTAGATATCTTTTAAAGTAATTTTTTTTTTTACTCTCTCTTTTTTTTTTTTTAATCATTTTGGGCTTCATACATTCTTACCTTAAGGCAGCTGTAGTCAGTTTCAGACAAAAGTAATCATGTCCTTTTTGGGAGGGAAGGGATCATAACTGGAGCTGAATCCACGGCCAGCTGATCCCTTCTACTTCCTGGTCCACTAGCCCAACCCCCGCACTCAGACATTTTGTGGTGGCTAAGCAGGGAGAGGAAGAAGGGCACCTCATACAAGTCTAAGGGACATTTTTAAATGCATATTTATATATTTAAGCAACTGTGGAAAAATGAAAGCGGCTCATCTATTGAGTGGTGGCTTTCATTTTTAATCCCAGAACTAGCAATAAATATATATAAAGCAAGAGCATGCCTTGCCTTGTCTAAATATATATAAATATGCATTTAAAAATGTCCCAATAGGCCAGTCTGGAGGCGCTGGATGCCACACCTCACGCCACCCTGGCAACCCGTGTTCAGGAACGAGCATGGGCCGCTGGGGTTGGCAAGGGCGGAGAAGGATTGAGTAGCCCAAGGACTGCTCTTCTTCTCTGGGGAGGAGGGTTTCCAGTAGTCAGCGATTGCTTGCCCCCTAGCACACTGAAAATGAGGGTGGGGATGGGGCAGACGCCTGGAGGAGCACGCACGGGAGCATGTGTGTTGCTTCCGCCGGCACCATTGCACGCCCCAACCCTGAATAAGAACAAGGGAAAAACACTTGGTCGGGTGGCTTGATGGCCATCCCAGGATGCACCCACTGGCTCTGAGGGTGTCACCCAAGCGCACTGGATCTGTCTGGGCTGTTAGTAAGGGGGAGTTTGCCACCTCCCCACCACGGTGGGGGGGGGGGCAAGCCGTCGGGTACAGCTGGGGTGAGGGCCTTGATTGTAGTAGGGGTGTGCCAAGACGGCGGCCGGATGAGGGCTGACTGGGGAAGGAGAAAAAGAATTTAAAATAAATGTCCCAATAGACTTGTATGGGGTACACCCCCTTGCTGTCCCTGCTTAGACATCACAAAATGTCTGAGCGCAGGGGTGGGGCCACAGGACAGGGAAGTCAAAGGGACTGGCTGGCCGTGGGTTTGGCTCCAGTTATGATCCCTTCCCTCCCTCCCAAAGTAAACATGCTTAAAAATGATGCTTTTGCCAGAAATGGGCTACAGCTGCCTTATGGTAATGGGCTATGAAGCCCAACTATAGAGCTTAGAAAACTCCTTTAAAGATGGGGTATCTAAAGGGAGCTGTTGGAGGATCCAGTCAAAAAAAGCAGCAGCTAGTACAGCAGGCCTGCACAATGCCATCTGGGCCCAGTGGTGCTAGAGGTGCAAGAAAATGGGAAAGTCCCAGCCCTAGAGCACCGTTCTACTAGTGGTATGAGAATGGAAAAACTTTGAAGAAGTGTTATAGAGAATGAGTGCCCAGGACACAAATATCGAGTTAGCAGTATTCCTGTGCAGTGAAGCAAATGAATGGTCAGTACATATGCAAGCTATTGTTGTGAAGCAGGCATCAGAGAACACTCACTTGCAAGCCAGACTTGAATCGCTGGAGAATAACTCCCCTGTGATGAACTTGAGTGCAGCAGGCAGTATGGAGAGGACAGAGAGGGAGGACTTGAGGTCCTATATTAGGAACTGGTTAATCAACACTCTACCTGCTGGCTCGCCGGCGAAGTAGTAGCACTATTGCTTGCGATGCTGGTGACCTGGGTTTGGAAACGAGCCCGAATCATCAGGGGCCAGCCAGGGGAAGGAGGATTGAGCACCCAAGGGGATGCTGTCCTCCTCCAGGGAGGGTGGGTTGCAGGTCCCCGTTGCTATACTGCCACCTGGGGGACCACGGGTGGCAGTGCAGCTGGGCCCCATATAGTGGGAGGGGAGGATGTCGGCTGAGGTCCGGAGCAGTGGCACGTCTCGGCATGCGCCCGCCTCCTTGGACCTCCTAGTATGCCATCATCCTTGGGGGTTGGGGGGGACCAAAACGGAAAAGCCCCACACCCGCTCTTGTTAATGGGCATCAGCCTTCAGACCAGCCTCTGGGAAGGTGCAGTGCGGACCGCCTGATGCTCTACAGTGAGTTGGAGGGGAAGGACTCGGGCTCCCTGCCCGGGGGGGAGGGTAAACCGAGGCTGGATGGGGGATGGCCCGCTGTTTTCCCTCAGAAGCCTGGCAAAGCCACACAGGACACTTTGGGAGTCCTGGAAAGAGAGGAGCAGGTTGTGAGGATGGGGACATAAAATCTGTCCATAAAAAAAAAAAAATCAACACTCTACCTGAAGCAGTATTGGATTCAGCAGATATCGAGAGCTGTCAGAATTAATTTCCGCACTGCTCAGCTTAATTCAGACACCTGACAGATAATTCTGGTGGATTCTTTTGGACCCATACTAACAGGTTGTATACTGAATTGGGCTCTCTTGAATGTCCCGATCCACATGGAAGAACATGAGATGAAATGGTTCCTGGACTGGTCCTATGTGACCCAGTTGCATAGTAAATTATTTGATCCCCTATGTCAACAGCTTCTAAGTCCGGGCATAGTTCAGTCACTTCTCGCCGTGGTCAACTTCTGTATAACTTACGGCAGGAAGACCTTTCAATACTCAGTACCGTGGAAGGCGAGAGAAAAGGTGGGCAAACTTGTGGCCTAGTTTATCATATGACCCAGAAGAAATTAAGCAATCCATTTAGGAGGATTGAGGAGCCAGTTTGAACTTTTTTATTACTGGTAGTATGGACTTTACAAATGTCAATTGTTTGAACCTGGGACTTTGGGGTAAGTGGGATGTGTTTTATTAAAATTGTACTGCTTATGTGTTCTGAGGGTTTGTCCGGCTGTTGGACATCTGCTTGCCAACCAAGAATTTGCAGACAATAATTATTTCTGGACATAGTAAATTTGAACAGTTGTGTCTCTAATTTAAAGTGATGCCCACCATGAGGCTTTCTGCATAGACATAAGCGTGACGTGAACCGCCATGGGACAGCAGTCCTGCTTGGTAACAGATTGAGGTAATACAGTTAAAATTCCTGTCCAAAAATGCCGGCCCAGTGGCACTGAGGGCTGAGGCGCTGGTCACCGCACCTCGCACCACGCCAGCAATCGGTGTTCAGGAACGAGCACAGATTGCCAGGGGTTGGCAGCAGAGGAGAAGGATTGAGCGTCCAAAGGACTGCTGTCCTTCTCCGGGGATGGGGGTCAGCATGCTCCGCTGCACAGTGGGGTAGAGCTGAGGGCAGACTTCTGGAGGGAGCGCATGCGGATGCATGCGTGCTCCTCTCCGGCAACTTTATTGCACGTCCCAGCTCCGGGGCGAAAATAGAGGTGGCGCCTGTGTTGAGCTGCTTGATGGCCATCCGTGAGCTTCACCTGGTAGATAGGCATCCAAGTTGGATCCGAGTTCTGTGGGGAGTCAGCTCCCTGCAGCCCTGCTGCGGAGGGTACAACCGCAGGGGTAATGGGTGCCGAAGGACCAGGTAGAGGCAGACAGCAGCTGGAATCTCTGCAAAAGGGATGCGTGGTCAAGAGGGGAGCAGACCAGGTTGCCAGGAAAAAAAGAGATAAAAAGTAATAACAAAAAAAAAATTCCTGTCCAAAAAACATGTATACTGTAGTGTTGTAATTACCAGGAAGTATTTTTTCCCATAGGAAACTCCTGCACCTTCTCCATCCCTCATAGTTGGTCCTATTCTGGCCTTTTTGCCTTCTTATCCCGTCTCCCCCACCTCTGGAACCAGTTACCCCCTAGCCTTCGAGACTCCCCCTCCTTCCCATCCCTCAAGCAGCAAATAAAACTCATCCCTCCTCCACCTTGCACTTGCCTCCCCCAAGCATAATTGTGAAGTTGTTTCTGTTCAGTCCAGCTGCTTTGTACGTAACTGTATAGCTGTATTGATTCACCCACGCCTAGATCCTCATAGTATACAGGTCAGACTTAGTATATTAGTATTGCATTAGTCCTCACTACTGCTGTCTGTTATAGTGATGTCTTCAGCTGCTTATATGATGTGATTGTTACTTATTCTTCTGTACCCCATTTCCCCAGGTCGCACCTGGAAACAAGTCCTGACTCAGTGTGCCTTTCCTGGTTATCAGCTTTTAAATAAATAACTAAAAGTAAAGTTATAATTTGCCTTTATAACCAGCTGGTTATATTGGCAAGCATGCTGTGGGTTTCCCCTCACTCCACGCATGCACCAGCCACCGCTGTTCCCTTTCTCAGCACCAGACACTTCACTGCCACTCGCCCTGAGTGGTAAGAAAATAAAAACAACAACTACTCAACAACCTTTAAAAAAAAAAAAAAGTTTCAGCAGCTGCTTCAATCTGACTGCAGACCGTACTTCACCAAGACCGGACCCTGGCTGAACAGCAATGTATTTTTATTTTATATAATTGCTGTGGTGAAAAAAATGCTCCCCAGCAGTTATACAGAATAAAACCTGGGGTGGGGTGTAAAACTTGCAGTCTACACACACCCTCAGTGTTGGATGCTTAAATAAACCCTTCAAGCCTCACTCTCATGGTTTATGTAGCATTCAACATCTCGGGTGTGTTTCAATCTGTTAAATGTGAACTATTGGGCATACTCCAAGTAGATAATCAGAAATTAAAAACTGAGTTAATTGCACTACATGAAACTGGGCAAATGCAAGCCTTTGTGGACACAGTTGAGCAAGAGAGTGGTAATCTCACTAATAAAAATGGGCACATGAAAAGAGTGCCACCCAAGGTGACTCGTATGAGCATGCACCCCCAAACTAAAAAAATTAGAGGAGATATGACAAGTAACCCCTTACTGGATGGGTCCCAGGTCACTGTTAGGAAGAGATTGAAACCCTTTAACATTAATACATCAAATAGATTCCTGCCCCTACAAAATGATGAACAGTCTGGTAATAGTAGCAATTCGACATGTATCCAACCCACTAATAGGCAACCTGTTAGCACTGATGTGCAACCTGTCAGCACTTTACACACTCCGTAGGAGATGAATAGAAATACTTTGGGACTCAGTGACAAGGCTTTGAGAAACCCCATATCCCAGGACATTCCCTAAAATCAAGCTGGAGCTAGAACACATAACATAATACTTGGAGATTCCACTCTTTGATTCACTGATACCCATATTTGTGGTAGGGACAAAGAATATATGATGGTATTCATGTTACCCCATTGCACTTATTAAAGATATCAAAGAACGTTTGGAAAATATTAACATTCCATGTGGTTCCACTATCACGTTTCATGTTGGTACTAATGATATAGGGCTGGAACGTGAAAAAGACATATGCCATGAGTTAATTGATGTAGGGAAAGCATTAAGAAATAGGGACACAAGGTATTCATATCTAATATATTACCCATTCCAAAAGCATACAACGAAAATAATTTAACCATCAAGATGGTCAGTGCTAGACTATTGAATTGATGTAGGGTAAATGGAATCAAGTTTATAGATAGCTGGCCAGCTTTTGAAAATAAAAACAGTTTGTATTGGAAAGATGGGCTGCACTTGACTAAGCATGTGACCAGGTTTTTGGCAACAAACATAACATCAGCAAATGCAAGTTGAAAGTTTGAACTAAGGGATAGGGGGTAACTGTCATGACCAACGGACTGGGACTACAAAAAAACATGGCGGACACAAAGATAACTTAAGAATGCTATTGTTCAGTGCACAAAGTCTTAACAGTAAAATGAATGACCTAGTAGCTCAATTAGATATGACCCTTACCAATATAATAGCAGTTACAGAAACATGGAGAAAAGATGATCAAGGCTTATGGGGAAAAAATATTGATGGTTATACTCTATATGAAGCAAATAGAAAGTCTAAAAAGGAAGGGGGTGGTAACACATTTTATAAAACAGGATATTACATCGAACAATATTACCGATAGAAGTAAAACTAATGATGGCATTGAATCACCTTGGGTTCGCATAAATGGTGGAATCAGTAACGTCATAATACTGGGATGCATATATAGGCCACCAGACTGTACACAGGAAGTTACAGAACAAATATTAGCTGATATACATTCTGCTGGTGAAACAGGTGATAATATTACAATGGGTGACTTTAATATCCCATGTATAAATTGGAAAGATGCTCAGGCAATCACCAGGTTGGGTACATTACCATTAGACACCTGTAATGAGGTGACTGTAACCCAGTGTGTAAAAGAACCAACTAGGGGTTAGGAAATATTGGATCTAATTCTAGCCTCTGCACCTATATCCATTAGTGAATGTCATGTGGGCCCCTCAATTGTGAACAGTGACCATAATACTGTTAGTTTTTTCGGCTAAGTACCCATATTACCCAAGAAAGAGTAGAACCACAATATACTTCTGTAACCTCCCTGTTACCCAGGGTTACTAGTATCCCAGTAAGACCTAGTGGTAGGCAGGGAAGGCAGCTTGTGAAACTCCAGTTAAATGGATTTCACACTGTCTCACTGTGTTCTCAGTCTAAGCTGAGACTGAGGGATGACATCATTTAGAACTGTCGCAGCTGCATAAGCCACACTGGAATGTTGCAGTTGGAGGTTAGAGTAGAATGCTGGGGAATTTGAAGTGAGTTCTGTAGAGTTCAGTAGAGTGTGTGCAGGCTGAAAGAGGTGCTCTACTGTAAGCAGACCCTCAGAGCTCAAAGCTCTGTCAAAGAGCTACTCTTGTTTTTTAGGTGTGTGTGTTTCCACCAGAAGAGGAACACAAGAAGAGCATATTGAAGTGGTGGAGACTGCTGTCAATGGCTCAGAGCCCCATCCCTGTGGGGATGGGGGAAGGGAATCAGCCTGCTTCCAGGAGCAACCCCCTTGGTCCAGTTAGAGAAAAGAAGCTACCTGTTTAAGTTTGTGCTGAGGCACCAGAAGCTCTGGAAGAGAGTTCATTGAGGAGGAAACGCCTGTGGGGCACCTGCAATGTAAGGGTGAGTTCGCTGTGCTAAAGGGCCATGTATTTTCACCTGCATCAAGATGAAACTAAAGGGTCTGTTACTGTGGGGTCAGGAAAAGACAGCCAAGTACAGTTTGGAAGATGTGGGGATTGGACTGCTTAACTCTGTGGGGGGTCTAGAGTAATGGACAAAGCCACTTTTTAAGTATGTTCAAGTCCAGCACAAATGGGATGTAAAGACAGTGGATTGAATGTGAAATACATTTAAAAGAATCTACACAGCAGAGTTTGTTAAAGGATGAGGTGTTACAGTCCAGAGAAATGGCTGTGTATGAATTATGGGAGCGAGAGGTGGGAGACCCCCCCATCAGTAGTAACCAAATTCACCTCTACGGATTTGCTCTGAGATACCTGTTGCTTTCTTTCAGGTACTTGGCCAGTGCCTGAGGAAAGTACCTAGACATGGGATTGATGAGGAAGATTCCCTTATGGAGCAGAAGTGCTCATAGGTGGTTTAGGGAGCCACCAGTAAATGTTTCCATGCTATATGGAAAGTGTCCAAGTGGCTGGCAAGGGAGCCGAGCCAGGGAAAACCCAGAGCACCGTAAAGTTTGGGCTGTGTGCCCAGTGTGTTTCAGAGCCTGAGGGCTAAAGTGATGAGGATGTGTTCTGGTCTCCTTTAATCTGCATTACCAGGAGTGTAACCCCGTGGGGGTCCGTCTATGCTTTGTTTATTCTGTTGGATGTGAATAAAAGCCACACTTTAGAATCCCATTTCTGGTATTGGACATTACAGTTATTGCTTCCGTTGTCTGGAGTTACTTGGGTGCCCCTGTGCAGAGTAGCCAAACCTAGCCTATGTGCCGAGTGACCTATTCCTCCCCGAACCCAGCCCACCTGGTAGAGCTGTCAGATGGAAACGGCATACCTGGGTGGGGGTTACACCTCTTTAATAAGACAAATTATGAGGAGATTGACAACACAATGGAATATATTAAATGGGGTGAACTATTGCATAATAAAACTTCTGATGAAATATGGAAATTATTAAGGATGTCATACATACCACAGCAGAAGAAAACATTCCAATAATCAATAAAATTAAGGATTGCAAAAAAGCAAAATGGATGAATCGAGGAATAAAGAGGCTGCTAACAAAAAGCCATAGATTATATAAGAAGTGCACACGAACTGGTATTAGCACTACATTAGAAGCCTACAGAAGATCGCAAAAACAATGTAAAACTAAAATCAGAATAGCCAAGAAACAAGCTGAGAAATATCTGACTAATTCTGCAAATAAAACAAATTGTAAGTAATTGTATGCATATATAAATTCCTTAAACAAACAACTAATGAGGCTGGCACTATTAATCATAATTCGACTGTCATTTCCGACAGTAAACAAATGGCTGAGGCCTTTAATAAGTATTTTTGTAGTGTCAGTAAAGATGGTGAGAAAAAACTGATACTGGAAAAGGATACCTCTGAAGGAAAATTTGAAATAACAACAGAGGAAATTAAGGACAAGATAAGTAAATGAAACAAAGGAAAATTTGAAATAACGACAGAGGAAATTAAGGACAAGATAAGTAAATGAAACAGAAATGTTTCACCAGGACCTGATAAAATTTCATCAAGACTAGTACAGATTATGCCATCATATTTAATAACACTTCTTAAGATTCTGTTTGAGGACTCTTCAACATCTTAGCTGTACCTGATGACTGGAAATTGGTACACATAGTCCCAATATTAAAAAAAGAGAATGAGGAGGATATGCAGAATTATCGCCCAATTAGCCTTACTAGTGTGATACGCAAAATATTAGAGAGCATTATAAAGGATAAAATGTTACAGACATTAAGTGATATTGATCCGCAGCAGCACGGGTTCACAAAAGGTAGGAGCTGCTCTACTAAGCTGTTGACCTTTTATGAAAAAGTTAGTCAGTACCTAGACAGAGACATTCTGTGTGATGTTATCTATTTAGATTTTGCGAAGGCCTTCAACCTGATATATGATAAATGCACACCAACTTGAAAGTACTGAATGTGAAAGAGATCTGAGAATTAATACTGGGAAAGATATGGATGCCACAAATGGGACAAAGAAAGTAATATGGTCAATAAAAAGAAATATTGATATTGCTTCTAGATCAGGTGATGTGTTGATACCTTTATAGAGAACATACATACACCCCCATTTGGAATACTCCTCCCAAATCTGGAACCCATACAAAGTGGGAGAAAGTAAAAGATTGGAGAAAGTGCAGAGAAGTTTCACAAAAATAGTAAATATCATGAAAATATGGAATATGACAATAGGTTGCAATCCCTTAATCTTATGTCCCTTGAAACTCGTTGGGTGTGTGGGGATTTAATATTTATGTGTGAAATCATACAAGACTCTGAGTTAATGTGTGATTTAGAAATGGAATTTAAGGACACAGTTATTGAGACAAGAGGCCACCCTTTGCAGATTAAGGGAAAGAAATACTGTACTGATGCTAGGAAATATTTCTTCACAAACAAAATTGTAAACTTACGGAACATGCTGCCCCAGGAAGTGATATTATCAAATAGTAAAAATGCTTTCAAATCAAATTAATACAAATATATATTAACTGGAGGTAAATTAAGGTATTTTGCATAGGAAAGAAACATTTATGGGCTCACAGGCCTGCTTGTTCCAACATGTACCTTAGTATGAACCTTAGTATTATTCTGTATGTTATCTAATAACAGACTTTACCATAGGTGGACTGAGAAGCACATCTGATTTGCAAGTTCTGTATTGAGTGATTATATTTTAACTTTAGACAATTCTACTGTTGACTGTAACTGTAGTTTTTGCTCATGTTTTGTATTCTGTCATTTGAAAATATTTTATTTTGTTAATAGCCCTCTGTTGTACGCAACTATAATGAAGTGATATTTACAGTACATAGATCATTATAGGATGCGGGAACAGTGGTGTCATTAGAGCTACATTTACTTATTCCTTGCAGGTCTACCTATTCATATGGAAAGTTTATTCCTACATATCTTAGCTTGGTAGCTATTCTGCTACTTCCTGTTGGTTTATACTGTTGATTAGTATCCCATATGATATATCACATAATTGATGCTCGTTATATGCTAATGCTAATATGAGGCCTATGTCAATTATACATTCATTTACTTCTTGTATTGGCATATTTGTTTTACAAAATGAATAAACATGATGTTTAAAAAAAAAAGCAGTAAAACAACTGACTAAAAAGTGCCAATAACCTGCTGCCAGACTGGTCACTTGTGATATCACAATAAGTGAGTTCACAATGCTGATAAGTTATGAAGAAGAACAGAACTAGATATATCAACATCCTAGTAAAGTACTGCTCTTTATATCACACTTGATACTATCAGGTGAAAAACCTTTCAATGAGCAAATGGAAAAAGAAAAGTATTTTCAGAAATAAAAAGTAACAATTGACTGCTTTTAAAAAATGAATACAATTTTTGGTGTGCTTCTTTTTGATTTTATTTAGTTATTTGTTTAAAATTTTAACCAGAAAAGACATACTGAACTGATAACAGCTCACTTCTGGATGCATCCTGGGGGAGAGGGGAGAGGGCGATAACTAAACAGTAAAACTATTAAGAATAAGAAGTACAATACACTAATGTAGTAATATGAGAAACAAAACCATTAAAATAGTTGCAAATAGAAAATGAATACAAGTGAAAACACATTCTTATATGTAAAGAAGGGAAAACAGTGGAAAAGCATAAACAGGGTGAAACTAATGAAGGGGAGAATGAAAAGAAACGGGTCATAGACGGTTGCAGGTAGGATAACAAAAGTCATAAAGAAGAGATTTTAGGGAAGAAGGGGAATGGAGGGCCAAAGTTTAGGAAATTGGTAAGAAAAAGTGTATTGACCAACAGTAGATTTTCTAGAAGGAATAGATAGAAGATGGGAAATATTATTTCAGAGAAGGTAGGAGGAAGAAGGAGGAGGAGAGGACAGAAGGGAATTCATTGAGGTAAGAGGGAAGGGTGGTGAACCAGAATTTGGATATAGAAGAGATACAATGGGAAAGGCACCTAGCATCAAGGGAGGGAAGAGAAAGGACTGAGTGAAGAGAGCAGTGGTGAGTACAGGGTGGTCAATCTGAGCAAAATGACAAAAAGAATTAAACGGGGTCCAGTCTGGTAAGAGAGGATTTAGGAGCTCTGCTGTAGACTAAATCACCATTGTCAAAGATAGGGAGAATCATTTTTAATACAGATTTTCAGTGGGCAGGAAGCGGAATACACGTTTTATTCCTGTACATTGCTCCAATCTTAGCATGTAGCTTATGATGGATAGCATTAGTATGCACTGAGAAGTCAAGATGCCGGTCAAGGCAGACCCCGAGGTACTTAAAGGAGGGAACATCATCAATCTTAGTACCATCAAGGATATTAAATAGTGGGAGAGAATTAAGTCTGACTTGCCTCTGATGGGTGCCAAAAGTCATAGAGACTGTTTTTTGGCATTGACGAACAGTTGGTTAGACTTGAACCAGTGTTGAATGTTGTCAAAATCCAACTCCAACTAGGAGGAAAGGTCATGGGGTAAAGGAGCCAGAAGCAAAAAGAACAGTGTCATCAGTGTGCATATGAATTAATGCAGAGGAATAGACAGTTAGAAGGTCATTTAAGAAAATGGAAAAGAGAATAGGACCCAAGACAGACCCTTGAGGGACACCTGAGCTAATGGGAAATAGAGATTAAATGGATTTACCAATCCAGACAGCTTCAGACCTTCCTTCAGTGCATGAATGAAACCAGCTGACTGAAGAGCCAGAGAGGTCTGCTGCTTTGAGTTTGTCCAGAAGGAGGGAATGTGCCACAGTGTAAAAAGCTTTAGCAAGATCAACAAAAATGGCAGAAGTAAACAGTCCTTGATCCATTCTTGAGAGTGTGGTGTCAGTGAGCCGAAGTAGGGAGGTGGAAGTGCAGTGGGATTTCCTAAAACCAGACTGGAAAGGTGTGAAAAAGGAGGGGTTGCCAAGAAAGGACGCGAGCTGAGAGAGAGCAGTGTGTTCTTATAAATTTGCCAAGTTAGGGAGGAGAGATATTGGATGGAAGTTACCAAGAGAGGCGGGATCACCACCTTTGTGGAGAGGTATGACAGTAGCCTGTTTCCAAATGTCAGGAATAGTAGCAGAAAAAAAAGAATAAGGGGAAGAATAATGGACAGAGGAATGGCAGGAGCTGAGAAAAAGAGAAGCTTAGGGTCAAGGCCATCTGGGCTACCTCTTTTAGATGATTTAGGGCAAGCAGAGCCTTAAGTGAAAAGGAGAGTGATGGGAAAGAAGGAAAAACAAAGAGGAGAGAAAGGCAAAGAGAGGGATGGAAGAGGAGAAGAGGAGGAAGGGATTAGAGGGCACAGGTAATAAAGTAGGTGTTAAAAGACAGCAACAACAGAAGGGTCAGAGATAAGTGAGTCACCAACCTTGAGAATAGGTTAGGGAGACTGGGTCTGAGGGGTGAAAAGGGAATGGATAACCTTCCAGAACTTGGAGGAGTTATTAATGCTGTTTTGGAATGTGGAAGCAAACTACTCAGGCATTGCAAGTCTGATTACCTTGATACTGGAGTTGTGAAGGCATGTAGTAAGCAAATGAGGATTGGGAGCCAGTGATTTTAACAGTATGCCAGGCAAGGTCTGTGTTGCAGAGACAAGTAAGTACCTCAGCCAATGTCCACTGAAGCTGTGAACTACACACTGTTGTTTTTCACAAGTATGCATGACAGTACCATACAGGCAAAATTGCAGACTGAAAAGAGTGTAGGGCAGAATTGATATTACTGGCTGAAAAGATGGGGGACCAATGAATTCACCAGAGATCAGTTAGGAGAAAGGCCAAGTCAAGTGATTTAAAAGACTGAAGATATATGAATTTCGGAGGGCTTTAGGACAATGTAGTTTATGCACACATTAAACCATATGATGATCACTGAGGGCGTCAGGAAGGATACCTGCATTCACAATGAATGAGAGGTGAGGACCCAGTCTAACAAAGTGATTTAAAGGTTTCAAATTTAAATGAGTGGGTTTAGAAATCAGTTTAGTTAGCTGCAGTGACTTTACATTTTGTGAGAATTTATTTGCATTTTGGAGAGTCAATTTAAATTAAAGTCACCAAGTATAAGTAGCTCACCACTCGAGGAGTTAGAACACATAGAAGAAAGAAGCTCAGTAATTAAAACAGAGGATTTGTTACGGCAGCAGTAAAGATCAGCAGTAAAGATGGGAATACAGAAGGGAAGGGAAGGGAAGGGAAAAGTTTAATGAGGAGCATCTCATGGGAAGAGGGGGAGGAGACAGCAACAACAATTGTAAATTGAAACCTGGTGGATATATAGACTGCAATACCGCTGCCCCTTTTAGAACAATCTTGCCTGGATATGATGTAGCCAGGAATAGTTACATTAGAATTCTGGACCTTAGAGGAGATCCAGATTTCAGGTAAAACTAGTACATCCAGCCGAAGGTTAAGTATAATAGGTAGTAATTGGTCAGTTGTAGGGAGAAGGGTACAGATGTTAAAATTAGCCACCCTCAAACCTTTAGGAAGTTGCAAAGGTGAAGGTGTCATGGGGCCAAAATGAACAAAAGTAGGAAGCTGACAGTGAGTTTTAAAGCACAATTACAGTGGCGTCCTTCAGGATGAAATGCACTTTAAACGCACTTTGCGGTATGCTGCAGCAGACCTACTGAATAAAGCAATGTAATTTTAATGGCAGTTAGTCCCCTCTGTCATGCAGGAAACTGTGGTATTCACTTCATCCTGGCAGTGTTACATTTTCCTGAATGACAAAAGGGACTAATTACCATTGAAATTACATTGTTATATTCAGTAGGCCTTCTACAAAGTGCTGCAAAATGCTGCAGAAATGCATTTTGCTGGGGGTCATCACTGTATGCTGGAAGAGGAAGAAAATGAGGACTAAGAGGAGAAAAGGGACAAAAGGCACCAAACAGTTTCAAGTGAAGACAAGGGGCAGGATAAAATTGACACAGAGGTCGCCAAGGGAAGTGAGCGGGAGCAGGAGTTTATGAGGGGAGAATATGTAAAGAGAGGGGAACAGTAAGAGAGTAGTTAGAGGAAGAAGCAGCGGGTTGAGGAGGTGGGACAGGAGGAAAATAGGGAAACAGAAAAACAAGAGACGTTAACAGCATAGTGAAGATCAGATGAAGGCAGTAAAATAGAAGTACGGAGACGAGGGCTGAGCAGGAATAGAGGGTAATGTTTGAGGTATGATAGGCCCAGACACAAAGGCGATAAGGATGCAGCACAGAAGATAAAACAGGGCAGAGTATTTATACACTGAAAAACTCCTTAAAGAGCTAGTGGAGCCAAAACAGACAAGACAGGAAAATAATACACATTTTTAGTAGTAGTTGTAGCTTTTTATTTCTTTTTTTTTTAACTTTGATTTTTATTAAAAAAAAAGGGTTTTCATTTCACATACAATGCACATACATCCACTTCTGACAGTGATAGCCACTCTTTGTTCAGATTACATGCTTTTACATTATTTTAAAAGTTAAGACACTCTTCTCCCTATTTCAGTATAGACAAGCAGGAGAAAAATGAGAAAAGCTGGAAGATGAGGCAGGGCCCCCCACCCCCTCCTCCTTTTTTAAGGAGTAAATTCTTTGTCTATACGAGCTTGGTATAGAGACCATCCTCTCCATTTGTTCTGGAAACTTGGTATTTTGTCATTTAGCTGTGCCAATAAATCTTCCATTTTTTATATATATATATATCAATTATAACTTCTCTCCATTCTTGTATTGTTGGCATTACTTTTTTCATCCATTTTCTAATTAGCACTTTTTTTGCTGCAAGCAAAAAAATGGGCATTAGCATTTTTTCCCAAGAGGGGGACGGGTCCGGATACATTGACAGTAGAACCATCTCTGCTGTCAATTCTGTTGTCTCGCCCAATCAACTTGTTAATTCCACCTGAAGGGTGCACCAGAATGGCATTAATATTGGACAAAACCACGTGATGTGCCCTAGATTAGCTAAAGTGCATCCACACTCTCTCCAGCAACGACCATACATTTCTGGCAGGTATTCAGCCAGCAAGGCTGGTAAGTGGAAACAGCGAATTCTGCATTTCCATGCATATTCTCTCCAGAATGTGGAGGAAATAATTTTAATGTCTCGCTCTGTTGTCTGTGTCCAAAGGGTGGGGGAGATGGAAAGACCTAACTCTGAGTTCCATCTCTCTAGGATGAACAATGTTGACTCCTGAGCTTGGTCACTGAATCCCTTGTAGATGTTCCCTATCAAATGCTCTCCCAGTTGGTCTTTAATAGTGTCTATGAATAGTTTTAAATTTAGGTTCATGGGGGTTGGTAATTTTGCTTCAATGTTCCTTTTCCTTAAAATATAATTTCATATTTGTAAATATCTAAAGAAGTCATTTCTTCTTAATTTATAGTTTGCTCTTAGTTCTTCAAATGAGCGCATTCCCTTTTCATCTAGAAACTGGAAAATATGGGATAAGCCCCCCTGTCTCCATTGTGAAAAAGTTTGATCTGAGTGAGATGGAATAAATTGCTCATTGTATGAAAGTACAGTATGTATGTATATATCAGATTCAAGTATGGTTTTTCCCTCATCCTATACCAAATATTTAAAACACTAGCTGTAATCTTAGTAAAATTCTTAAGTGGAGGGGTTTTCCCCGGAGAAGAAAATAAAAGCCTGTGAATGTCATACATATCATTGATTTCAAACTCCAGTGTTTTCCATGGTGCCAAGAATTTCCTTGATGCCCATAATATCAGTATTTTAAGGAAGGCGGCTGCTGCGTATAGTTCTAGAGTTGGTAAATTAATACCACCCTGGGCCACAGATAATGTTAAAATTGAATGATGTATCCTGGGCTTATGGTTACCCCACACAAAACCCGAAAATATTTTTTCCCAGGATTTAAAGTAAAATCCCGAAGGAAAAAAGGGAATATTTTGAAATAAGTATAAAAATCACGGAAGTACGTTCATCCGTAGCAGTTCTGCCCGTTGAAAAAGGGATAAGTGTAAGGCTGACCATTTTTTAAGGTCTTGCTGAATTGTTTGAGTTAGGGGTTCATAGTTTATTGTTTCTACTACCTCTAAATTTGAGGAAAGGTAAACTCCAAGATATTTAATTTTAGTGGTGTTCCATTTTAAGGGATATGTCCGACGCATTTCACTGCTGGAGCGGAAATTTAAAAGCAAGACTTCACTTTTATTCATATTGAGTTTAAATCCCCCTGCTTTTTCAAATTTTTTTAGTATATGCCATGTGGCTGGAATAGAAGTTTCCGGGGATATCAGAATCAGCAGAATATCGTCAGCAAATAAATTGAGCTTATATTCCCTTTGGCCCAGTGGGATCCCCTCCACCTCCCTGGCCTCACGAAGAGCCGATGCCAAGGGCTCCATGTAGATAGCAAATAATAAGGGCAACAATGGGCACCCCTGACGTGTGCCACGAGTTAATGGAAAAGGGGCAGAAACCCTCCGTTTATATGGACGTATGCTTGAGGAGCATCGTATGTGTTTCTTAACCAACCCACAAAAGTTTCTGGAAATTGAAATTTCGACAGGGTGTCCCATAAAAAATCCCAGGACACCCTGTCGAATGCCTTCTCAGCATCCAGGCTTAACATTACCACTGGGATCTTTCTTTTTTGAATATATTCAATCAGAATAAAAGTTCTTCTAATATTGTCTGTTGTATTTCTTTTTTTTATAAAACCTGTCTGGTCTGGATGAATAATAGAAGGCAAAATTGTTTCTAACCTAGTCACCCATATCGTCATAAAGATTTTATTATCATTATTTAAGATAGAAATAGGTCTACACATGGATGGGATTGAAGAGTCTTTGTTTGGTTTTGGGATCAGAGATACTGCCGCATAATCCCATGGGGGGGGGAGGGTTTCCCCTAGTGACCTCAGTAAACACCCTTGATAAATGAGGTGTAACTTCTTTGGCAAATTGTTTATACCATTCAGAGGCATATCCATCTGGTCCCAGGCAGCGATTTTGTTTGAGATTATTGATCCCTGCCTGAATTTCCTCTGTTGTAATTGGGGCTGTTAATATTGTTTTATGAGTTTCATTGAGGTGCAGGAGGGGCAAGTCCTTCAAAAATTTACTTCTTACATCTGAAGTATTTTCATCTTTTTGCTGGTATAGGTTGGTAAAATATTTAGTGAATATTTGCCTAATTTCTTCATCTTTATGAGTTAAAAAGCCCGTTGCTGTATTTTTAGCCTTGATTATAGTGGCCGTGCGTTTCTGGGTTCTTATTTTTGGGCTAACCAGCGTGTCCCTCGAGATCCTCCCATGTAGTTATTTAGTTTAAGGTAGAGTAGAGTCTGTTGTATTTTAGTATCCATTATTTTTTGTAAGGAGGCTTTTGCATCCTTGATTTTTTGTGCTAGTTCCTTGTCCCTGTCCCTATACATTAACTGGTATTGTTGGATACAGTTGGTTAATTCAGAGTATTTCTTATCTAGATCTCTTTTTTTCTTGACTGAGTATGCTATCATTTCTCCCCTTAATGTTGCTTTTAGAGAGTCCCAAATTATAGCCTCTGAGATGTCAGGAGTAGAATTTTTTGATAGGAATTGGGGTATTCTTTTTTCATTATGTCTGTAAACTGTTTGTCTTTTAAGATGGAGGGGTTGAGGTGCCACAGTGTCTGTTTTTTTATTTTGCCTAGGTCAATTTTTAAAATAAGAGGTGATGGTCTGACAAGATTTTCGGTCCTATTTCTATGTCCTGTATTGAGGTTAAGTGTTCACACGTAGTTATAAAGTAGTCTAGCCTAGAGTAAGTATGGTGTTGGTTGAATAGTAAGTATATCCTGGGCTCGATGGAAACATTGAGCACCATATATCCACCAGCCCCAGATGGTCAAGCATTTTTTTAATATGTTTAGTGGTATTTGTTTGTCTATGTTTTGGGATGAGAGCAGTCTTTGTTGGTGATAGTGTTAAATTAAAATCTCCTCCTATGATTACTTGCCCTTTAAGTAGTTCTAGGATTTTTGAAAGAAGAAATCTATAACGGAGTATTTGTCTGTGGAGGAAGGTATACGTTAACTAACGTCACCTCTTGACCATACATGCGTCCCAGCAAAATTACGTAACGCCCCTGTGCGGCAGTATAAGATTGAGTTATTTCAAAGGGGGTAGACGGAGAGATCATAATTGCCACTCCTCTACGACGCCCGCTGGAGTGTGATGATGCAAAAACCTCGTACTTCTGTCCCCATCTTAACTTCATATGTTCTGATTGCAAGAGATGAGCCTCTTGCACCATAATGATATCTGGTCCCTGTTTTCTAATATTCTGCATAAATCTAGAATGCTTAATAGGGTTATGCAAGCCATTAATGTTGCATGAGAGAATTCGCATTGGGAGGGTTGACATTTTTTTCCCCCTTACGTTTTCCCCCCAATTGGGAGGGCATCCATCATTTTTATCCGGACAGATCCCCCTACAACTATGGGGGGGGGGGGCCGCCTCTGTCCCCTCAATGTAAAGTTACCATGGTTAGTTTCTCCTGCAACAGTTTTAATTTAATCCATGCCAGGCTATTTGACCTTATCTTAATAAAAAGCATTTTTTCTAACTGTTTCATTGTGTGTGAGTTTTTTTCCTTAATTCCTATATCTATCCCACCTATAGTATATCTTATCCCAATATTTAAAACCCCTCCTTCCCCAAAACTAGCCCTTGATAAGGACTGTCTGCAAGTTATGTGGAATAATATTATATGAGTCATATATTTCCTTAATTGAGCTTTTTCCCCTCCCTTTATCCCTACCCCCCAAATCGAACCACATTCTATATAAACCACATAACATGCGGTATAACAATATATAAACAAAAAAACAATATAGAATCAAGTACTTTAACTTTTTGTACCCATGGACAATTAGAACTTTGTACATTAGGACTTCCCAAGGGGAGGAGTAAAAAATGCACCTCCAAACCCCTTTTCCTGGATCCGGGCATGGATACAGGAGGGAGGGTGAGGTCAAAACTCCAACCTCGGAGCGAAGAGCTCCTAGTGTGAAAAGCACAACCCCAAACAGGAAGGAAAGTGACCCTTCCCTTTTAGGTCCCAACATTACCCCACTATCTAGCTGTTACCTTCATTTGAGAAGGCATCCCATCTCTTTATTTACACCTTTTGGCCTTTTCATTTGCCTTTATAGGCTAAGTTTATATTCCGCATCTTCCCCTTTAGCTACTTTAGGTAAAGAGTCATTTGTGTTGTTTTAACGTCCCTTTCCCCCCTACCCCTCCTCCTCCTCCAAAAAGATGTTTAATTCGTATCTCTCAATGTCCAACATTCTAGTCCCACATTAAAAAGTCTGAATATTCCCCTTTCTCTGTTTTCTTCCTTCCCCCCATTCTTGCAGGGCTGCATTCTCCGTAGATAGAGTGTCAGTTTTAAGAATTCAATTCACTTTATATAATTTCCCTTCTTTCTCCTTGTTCCTTTCAGATCCTCAGTCCAGCAACATTTGGCAGGTAAGCGCCCCTTTGTTATTGAGCAGCAGTTCGATCCCCTCAGCAGAAAGGGGGGAAAAGGAGACGTAGGAGAGGAACATCCTAGAGAGGGAGGTGAACAAGGCCTTATTAGATGAGGGAGGGCAAGTCAGACCCGGGGGAAGACCTAGGAGGAATGGGCCAGTTCAAGGAGAGCTCTCCGGCCTGGAGGATCCCACCATTAGAGAGCTCTGTAGGACCAGATGGCAACCCCGGACAAATTAAGGTATAGAGGTGAGAAGGGAAGAAACTTCCCTCAATTTATCAGTTGCCTGGACCTATAAGTGGTCGCCCTCTCCCAGTCCATCCCAGTCCAACACCCTTCCCACCCCTTGCCCTGATTCGAACTCCCCCTCCGAATCTCCTCAAAAAGGGGTAGCCACTCAGCTGAGCAAGAGAGAAATATATCTCTACCTTAATTTTCAGGTTGTTAAAAGTGGGTTTCTATATTGTTGTAGTTGTTTAAGAATCTGTCCTAGTTGGAGCTGCGATATTTTCTGATCTTGACGATCACCCTGGTTTACTTGTTGAATTCATTGTCTTAGAGTTCCCATCGTTTTGTCCGTGATTATTCCCTTTTGCAGCATATCCTTCGCCGCTTCTTGTGCCGGAAGGTATGTTTTCTGACCAGTTGGGTAAAGGACTATTAACTTGGTGGGGTACGGTGTGCAAAATCAGAGCTTCTGTGCTCGCAGTGCGGGAATAACAAGGTATATTCTCTTTTCTGCTTCCGTGTACATGAAGTCTAATCATTATCAAAGATTAGGCAACTTTGGCCCAAAAAGTACTTTTCCTTTCTGCCAGGCTTTGCGGAGCAAAAGTTCTTTTATTTGAAAGCTTAGAAAATGCACAACAAATGAGCGAGGCCTGGCTTCAGGGCGTGTAGGTTGTGGGCCCAAAGCTCTGTGAGCCCTTTCAGTGTCTAACTGGAGATCTGGTTCTAGATCCAGGGATTGTCTGAATAGATGATCAGCATAGGCAAGAGGCTCATTTCCTTCCTCTCCTTCAGGTAGGCCAGAGATTCTAATATTCCTCCTGCGCCCTCGATTTTCTGCATCCTCCTGCCTCATTGAAGAGATCAGTTGTTCGGCTGCCAGTGTTCGTATTGTCTCTTCCAGGTTGTCTAACCTGGAGGTATTAAAAGAGATCTGCGCATCTGCTTCGGTTAGCCGGGATTGCAGTGTACCCATCTCAGCCCTGGTTCTCTGCAGTGCTTCTCAAACTTCCCCTCTAAACTCCATTATGGCACGTAAGATTGAGTCCGGGCTGCTTTCTATAGCCGAGATTTTATTTTTACCTTTCGCTTTGGATGGAGTTGCAGTTGCAGTTGTTTTTTTTTTGTTCAGGCCTTGTCTGGGGCTCTTCCCCCTGTGGCAAGTCCTCCGTGGGGCAATCATCTTGATCGTTCAGATCAGCAATAGGGAGGTAGCGTTCTGATTTTGTTTCGCCATTCGTTAAGCTGAGGCACTTCAATACGTTATTTAAACGTTAGTTTTGTTGTTTTCGTTTTGTTTTTTGGTGCCTCTTTTAATTGTTTTGGATGGGAGCCTCTCATTTTGTGTCTTCACTCGGCCATGCCGGAACCGGAAGTTGTAGCTTTTTATTTCTGAAGTATTTTTCTTTTTCCTTTTGCTGTTCAGAAACTCTTCTGTGTGATAATGTGCTGGATGTGTGAGCTTGGCAGCTGTCCTATCTAACTCTACTGCCCCACACTACATCATCAGCATTATGATCTCATTGACTGTGACATCACAGGTGAATGACCTGGTAGTCACTCACTTGCTGTTCCTAAGTAGCAGTGATGTCAAAGTCAGTGAGGTCACAATGTTGATGATGTATTGTGGGGCAGTAGAGCAAGATATGTCCACTGCCAGGCTAAGAGCAGTTTCTCACATCACTCCTACTAACATCAGGTAAACAATCTTCTAATTAAACAAAGGGAAAAGAAAAAGTACCTCAGATGTAAAAGGTAATGGTTGGCTGCTTTTAAAGTCTAATATCAGTTTTAGGCAGAACACTAGCTCTTTAATGCAAGTAGAACACAACACACAAATATATCATTACCCTTTCCCAAATGGAGTAAATTTGATATTACTAGCTCATTAAGGCAATAAAAGTTTGGGTGATTCTTTTTTAAATCTCTATATTTTTTAAACTTTTTAGTTACCTGAATTGCATCTACTTGATCATACTTGTGCAGTCTTTTTGCACATGTGCAAAGTCGTCGGAAATCCATTGGCTAGAACTTCAGCTCCTCCCCTTTATCTCGTGCCTTGGCCCTCTGTTTCCAGATCATTCTTTCTGCTGGTAGACTGAGCTCAACTGTTTGATAACTCCTGCCTATTCAGCCTTTGGTACCAGTTCTCTGTGTTTTTTGATAAGTCGTTGGTTTTCCTCCCCGCCATATCCCAGTTAGGGCTTCTAGTCCCCAGTTGTCACTGTTGGCCTGTTTATGAGCATTTTTCCCTGAGGGACTTTGGCTTGGGTTGTGATGGCAAGATGACCTCACACAAGTCGTGTTTCAAGTTTTGTATGAAGTGCAAGAGCAAGATGTCCTTGATTGACCCTCACAATGTATGCTTGACATACTAGGGACTACAGCATAATGTCAAGAATTGCATGCTGTGTGAATCCATCACATGCAGGACGTGCCTTTACTGGGAGCACCATCTTTCTGAGCCTTCAGACAAGAAGGCTAAGTCTCACAAGGCCCAGAATTTGACCACCCTCACTCTCTCAGTGGTGTCTTCTTCAGTGTCCTTGAAGACTTTGTTGACCAAACCTGCAGCACAAGCTCGTGGTCTAGAAGTCATGATCATAGAAACATAGAAATTGTTGGCAGATAAGGACCCCCAGGTCCATCCAGTCTGCCTGTATTCCCTATACATTGTATGTGGCCACTGACCCTATGTGATCAATGGGTTCTCATCACTCCCTCCCTTCTCAAGGTTCCCTTGTGCCTGTCCCAGGCATGCTTAAACCCCGCTACCTCCTGTAGCAGACTAGTCCAAGCGTCAACTACCCTATCTGTGTATAAAACCTTTTTCATATTACCTCTTAATCTTCCCCTCTCCAATTTCATATCATGCTCCCTTGTTCTAGTACTTTTTCTACATTGGAAAAGGTCCTCCACCTGCACCTTGTTTATGCCATTGAGGTACTTGAAAGTACTTATTCCTTGCTTATTCCTCACTGCTCTGAGAGGTGTGAGAAGACCTGTGATCCCAAACCCTTGCTGTGGGGAAGGAGCTGGAAGGGGATTTTCCAAGTGACCAGCTTTTATTTTTTTAGTAGTAATGATTTTATTCATAAAATGAACATGGTAATAACTCACTGAGTATAAAATATGCTCATTTACAAGGGACACCATATGCAATAAAAAGACCCTAATAACATACAACTATACATTTGTTACACTATATAGACATAGAATATAAATATAACCACTAAACATAAATACTACAATACAATATACATATCACATATGTGTCTACTAGACACCAAGGGAGTACCCTGAAGAACAAAGTTCCTAGAAACACTGTACAACATTCAAATTGATAAAACATTCTCTCAGGCCCTGTACACATCAGGCCACTTAAAACGTTTTAAGGTGCTTAGAGCGTTTTAAGTCGCGCAAACACGGCGCCCGTCCGCATCTAAACACGGTTTCAAAGTGTTGAAACAGTCTTAAACCCTGCTGCGAGCTAGTCTCAAGTCCGTTACTGAAACCGTTTTACAGGAGGAAGCGTGTTACCTTCTGGTGTGGACGGGTGTGAGGTTGTAACTCTATTCTTGTGCCGTGCTAAGAGCTTCGGTCCTCCAGTGCTTGCTGGCAAGCAATCCCATAGTGCAGCTGCAGTGAGGCCGTAGAGCGTTGCCAGCCAACAGAGCACCTAGCGGCGGGAAAATAAAGTGCTCGTGGAGGTTGACAGATGAATTGTCTGCGTCATTTACCAGTATTTACTACAGTAAAGCAGACACACTCAGCCTGTGTGGTGAATACATATTTAATAGTTAATTAGTGGTAGTGCTTCCCTGCATAATGCCCTTCCAGGAGATTATATCGCGACTGTGGTAGAATGACTGATCGTTCTGCAAGCTGGACAGAGGAGGCCACTAAACTCCTAATTGAGTACTGGTCCCAGGAGTGGGTTCAGGAGGAGTTGGCCAACTATCGCAGAAACACCAAGATTTATCAGAAAATTGCAGACTTCCTATTAGAGAAAGGCATAGAAAGGTCTGCAAAGCAATGCAGGGAAAAGGTAAAGCAACTTAAAGTGAGATACCATAAAGTGAAAGACAACAACAGGCAATCTGGTGGCAAGAGGATCACCTGCCCACTTTTTGATGAACTGGACTGAATTCTTGGTACTCGACCAACCTCAAACCCTGCATTTGTCCTTGAGGGAGCGTCTGTTGAGCCACCATGTCCACCTATTGAAGAAGAGTACCCAGATCCAGAACCCCTGCAGTCAGGTACATGCAATGTGATGTCACACACGTAACCCATTATTCGTCAGCACTGTAGTCCTTCCACCCACCCTGCAGTCACAGACATGTCTGTGTAATGTAGCGTCACTGTGGTGGATTCAGCAAACATGATGCTGTGCATTGCTTTGTCTGCACAAAGTATTCTCCATACCTGTGCATACTACCTTTAATGGCATAATGACATAATATATATTGCCGCTGTGTCTGGTGAAAGTGGTGCTGGGGGGGAGTGCACAGAAAGCATCTCCACATGGAACTGCATCGCCTGGCACTTACCATACAGCTGTCATCAGAGCTATTAACATTTACCAAATGTGATTTGTTTTGTAGACCATGAGGGTTGCCAGGACTCATCAGTGGAAGAGTCTTCTACCACCATCCATGACCCATGTGATGATACCCTAGATGCATTAGAAGAAGAAGAACCAGGATCCAGCCATGCAGCACCACCATCATCTGTGTCATCTGGGAAGAGAACCTGCAGCACTGAGCCTCTTTTCAATCTACAGAAGAAAAGAGACTGACAAAATGCATGAGATAGTTGAGTCCGTGTTTGAACCAACACGTAAAATGTTGATTGAGCAGCACAATCAGCTGTTGCAACAGAGAGAGAGAAAGGGCTAGGAAGATAGAGAGATGGAGGAGCGGCTAAGAACACGGAGATGGAACATACTGCATCATTGTTCCATAGCATTATGCAATGTTTGCACCTTTGGTTGCACTGGCGACAATGCAGATGCAAGTTGCAGCTGCCACGGTCCATCCAATGCCATGCAGTCACCATCCCCTTTCACTGTAATGACCTCGGGAAATACTTCTGCTGCCCATCCTTTTAACAGTAGAGGGGTATTGTATCAGCAACCGAATGTCATGCAGGACAGTCAACCTGTCCACAAGAATATGACTCCCACTCATGAAAATGTTGGTTATGTGTCTCGTTCTGTTTCCCAACATACTGCTACTGATCAATGTAGACCAAACAGTACTCATGTGCAGTCATACAGTGAACAACTGAATTCTGATGATTTCACATGGACAAGTCTGTGACATCTTAGCTGTTGCTGATATAATACCCCTGTACTGTTAAAAGGACGGGCAGCAGAAGCTGTTGTGTTGCATGAAAGCGGCAAAGGCGGTGTGTCGACTGTTTTATTGTGCCAATAAACATGTGTTACACTTGTTAAGATGAAATTCAAATATTTGTTTGTGCTACTGTTGTGAAAGGCACAGTTATGATCAATACAACAGTTCAAATTTAAGAAACAGTTTAAAGATAGAAAACCTGCAACTTTAATGCTGTCACATAACATCCAAACTGCTACGAATTGTTACAAATCAATTTCATAATATAAAAATATTCACTATTGTTGAAATAATTTAATGTTACATACAGAAATGTATGCTCGGTACTGCTGTTCCTTTGTGTTGTTACTGCCATGTTTTTAATTGAACAGTACATTAAAGAACTTTTTTTAAAATGTAAACAGTTCATAACAGGTTTTTAATCTGCTACTTGCAGAAATACAACCTCTCACTGAATTACTGTTGTTCCCTTTCATGGGACAATAGCATTTCATATAGAACAGTAACAATGTTTGTTTGCCAATAAAAAAGTCAATATTTTAAACGATACAAACTGCTTCGTACTTTGTACTGCATATATATCAGAACTGCATTAAGAACATATATTGTTTGTGTGACACAACATCAGCAAGGTTACTACTGGTGCACTGCGCTTATTAACTTGCTGCATTTACTGCAGTGTGACTAAACATGACACTATCCACCTCAGCAATATGTTACTGCACATGTGGCATTGTAACAAAATAAGCACACAGGGCATCATGGATCAAGATTGCCTGTCTTGTTTGAGATGCAACTGTTGCATCATATGCCTGATGATGTTCAATGTCGGGTTGAGAACAACACCATCTGTGTCAACCAACCACCCAGAGTGAACAACTCCCCTTACTCTCACATATATTGTGCAACGCAGCATGCAACAATAATGTATGGAATATTCTCCAGGCTGAACTTGCTTCTTTTGTGCAGACAATGCCATCTGCCTTTTAGTCTTCCAAAGGCGCATTAAACAACCATACGTGTCTTACTCAGCCTGTAATTAAAGTTCCTCTTATTGGGGTCTGTATAATCAGCATATGGCTTCATAAGCCGTGGTAGGAGGGGGTATGCAGGATCGCCCAGAATCAAAGCAGGCACCATCACACCATTTATTTCCCGATCACTGCTTGGAAAAAGATCCCCACGTTGCCCTCTACAATACAGGTCGCTGTTTTTAAGTACTCTAGCATCATGAACTTTACCAGGCCAACCAACATTTATGTCAATGAATCTGTACCGGTAATCAACAACCGCCTGCATCGCCACAGAATAGTAGCACTTCCGGTTGTAGTATTCTGTTGCATTACCAGGTGGGCATGAAATGGGAAAATGAGTGCCATCAACAGCACCGATGCATTGGGGAAACCCCCATTCTTTATCAAAACCTGCCATTATTTCACCTAGGTTTTGAATGACAGTCACTTTGGGTAGGAGGACTTGCACAATGGCATGGCACACTTCATTTATGATCTCACCCATGGTGGAGCGTCCAACCCCGAACAGAAGTCCAAGTGTACAGTACTCAACATTTGTTGCTAGCCGACACAGGGTGATCCCAACACACTTGCTAACTGACACTGATTGCCAAAACCATGTATTGCTACGTGCAATGTAAGGTGACAGCTCATCACAAAGCAATGTGAATGTCCCTTTACTGAGACGGAAGTTAGATATCCACTGCTCATCATCCCAGTGTGTCAACACAATATCATTCCACCAAGATGAGGAGCGATCCACACACCATACCGCCTATGTAGGAATTGAGACATACCCAGCAGTCAGAATCTGCATGACAGCTAGAGATTTGATAATGTGCTGCTGCCTCACTCTGGAGCGTGCTGTGCGCAAGCAATGATCTCTGCCTCATCTCAGAGTTCTCCTCTTCAGAGCAAGTACTGACAGAGCCTGATGAGCTGCCAGCAAGCATAAAATCACAGTATACATGTCCTCACTGCAGAACTCCATGTCTAAACAACTGATCTTCAAGGTGATACTTGATGTGGATCATGTGACAGGGTGAACTGTTTGCTGGGACAGACTGTCACAATTTAACATTCAGCAGGTTTTGGACAATTAAGCACAAATTACCACCCACTACTGATGCACTAATGAGCAAACACACACTGCAGTTACAAACACTTCCTGAACGGCAATTCGCGTTGTTTGTTTACAATATTGCCGAAATGCAGGCTGGGAGTAACAAGATGCATCCTGAGTTGAATGCCACAACATAAGCGTGCTACAGTCGGGCTGGATTAACGAGTTTGAAAACGTTACTAGCTGCTGATGCGGACGGGAGCCACCCGTGTTACAACCGAGTTCAAACTCGGTAAAAAATAATGTGAACGGGCTGCTGTGGTGAGTTTTAAAACGTTTTGAAACCGTTATTTATAACGGTACAAATCTTCACTTGTAATGTGTACAGGGCCTCAGTGTGCTCATTTGATCCTTAAACCATTTGTTTACTTGAGACCAGCTCCCGTTAACTCCTTGCCTTCTCGGGTCAAGGGGTAACTTGTTCCAATTTTTGGGACACAGACATGCAATTGTAGCACTTCCATGCTTTGTTCTCTTTCTGGGAACTTCAAACTCTATATATTGAGTTGATCTCAAATTTCGCCCTAAGGATTTCTGTTTAAATTCACTGGTAATATATCCTGGTACATTATTTTTAGTGACCTTGTACATTATTTTAATCATGTGCTGAGTTCTTCTAATATCTAAGTGTTCCCATTGTAGTTCTCTATGTAGAGCACAATGATGGGTAAGCCTAGGAGCTTCCAACGCATGTCTGGCCATTTTGTTATACGTGACATCTACCTTTTTCAACTCTTTCTTTGAGGCCCCTACATAAATCACGTCTGCATGATTTGTCACTGGCACAGCATAGTATTAATAATGTGCAGCTTAGTATTTCTGGAAAAGTAGTTTTTAAACTTATACAACATCCCTAACTGTTGTCCTAACCTTTTAGTCATTTTATTTATACTGTATGTAATGTCCATTTACAGTGAGAATCAAGCCAGAGGCCAAGATACTTATATTCTTCTACCTGCTGTAGTGTAGTGCCATCGATTACTTTTAATATCCAGCACATTATTACTATATGGGACTTTATTTTTGTGCCATAATAAAATTACTTTAGTTTTCCCACTATTTAATATTAATCTTTTATGCAGGTATTACTTTTGTAATTCATCAAAAGCTGCCTGCAGATCATGTTGTATGCTAGATGTTTTTTCGCCGGGCTAGATACAAAATTGTATCATCCACATACTGATAATACTTTATGCTCTGATTTCCAAGTTCCACATCATTTGTATATAAATTAAAAAGTAAGGGCCCCAGGATTGATCCCTGTGATACTCCCTGTAGCAGTACTCTACGATTTGAATAATGTGAATTAAGACAGACTCTTTTTTAGCCTGCCTTTTAGATAGCTGCTAAACCAAGCTATAACATTCTCTGAAAAACCAAAACAGTATAGTTTATGTATTTATTTAACAGACTTTAGGATTACAACCTTTGAGTCAGGGACTCATTTACAAAGACTCCACGTCAGAAAAACAAACATAAACACTTAATACATATAGACATAGAATAGCAGCTGAAGGTTACAGTTTTTTTAGTTATACAATATTGCAGAATCAAGATCAGCTATACATTGCATTGAACGTATTACCGAGAGCTGTATTTTACAGTTTACAAGAGCACAATAAGTTTGCTGATACAGGGAAGGAGGGAGTAACAGGTTAGATATTTACAGCGAAGTAGAGAATTAGACAGATATCTTGTGAGTGCAGCCAAATGAGGCATTGTTAATAGGTAATGTTTGGTAGCCCTATCGGTTGGAGCTCAGTGGCGCGGTGGTCCCGTAAGATGACCCAGCACTAGCTGGTACATTGGCAGCGCCGTGAAGCGAGAATGTGCTCTTTGAGGGCTGACTTGAAAGGTCCTAATTTGGAGATGGACGAGACATTGGAGGGGAGTTTGTTGTACCAGGCTGGGGCCCTGTGCGGGAATGACCTTTGGGCTAAGGAGGTTCTAACCCTTGGGATGGACCACACCTGTCGGTTGGCAGTGCGGATGTTCACCGAGGTGTGAGAAGATTGGAGAGAGGCAGAAACCCCCAAGGGGGTACAACCCAGGTGTATTTTCTTTGTGAGGAGACATGTTTGATAAAATAGCCTTTCATCCAGGGTGAAGAGATTTTTCAGAGCATATAGGGTACAGGTATGGGTACGCATGTCTGCCCCAGAGAGGAGTCTGCATGCTTTGTTAATGGCAAGGAGGATTTTGTTAAGGGCTGTGTGGTCAGCAGCCGAGAAGATAGTGAGCCCATAATCGACTAGGGAGAGGACTGAGGAGGTGACAGCCAGATTAGGGGCTTCCGGAGGTAGGCAATCCTTGTGCCGATACAATAGGCCTATACGGACATTTATGACTGTTGATAGAGTGTCAGTGTGTGAATGGAAGGACAGGCTGGAATCAAATGTAAGGCCCAAGTATTTATATATATGGACCTGTTCTAGAGGAAGGGGAGAGAGTGGGAGAGGATTGTTAGCTGCGCATTCTTGGCCTTACTCTGTCGGTGGGCAAAGAGCATGGTCTTCGTCTTTTTTACATTGACCACAAGTTTTTGGTCTATGAACCAGTTTTCAGTCTTGTTAAATGCCTGTTGGAGGGAGGACTGCAATACTATGGGATCTGGGTGCGAGGCAAAAAGAACCGCGTCATCCGCATAGAATAGTAGGTTGCTGGAGCAGGACTTGGGCAAGGTGTTTAGGTAGATGCTGAATAATAGAGGGCTGAGGATGGAGCCCTGGGGAACCCCAGAGCAGACTGGCAGGGTGGTTGAGAGGGTGTTGTTTATTTTAACACATTGTGATCTAGCTGTGAGGTAACTAGTAAACCAGGAGACAGGTGCTTGGGACAGACCTATGTGTCTTAAGAGTAAGGGGTGGGAGACTGTATCAAAGGCCTTTGACAGGTCTATGAAGACAGCTCTAGCTAGGTGTTTTCTATCCAGGGCAGAGTGAATAAAATTAGAAAACTCAGTGGGAGCCGTAGTTGTACTGTGCCCAGATCTGAAGTCGTGCTGCTCCCTGCAAAGTAGGTTATGAGCAGTCAGGTACTCAGTGAGCTGGGTGGCTATAATTTTTTCGAGGGCTTTCAAGAGTGGTGGGAGAATGGATATGGGACGGTAGTTATTGGGGGAGGTGCTGTCACCACTCTTCAGTATTGGGGTGACTGTGGCAGTCTTCCAGGCTGCGGGGAACTGCCCCAGACTTAAGGAGAGGTTAATGAGGTCAGTCAGTGGGGACAGGGCTGTATCTAGTACTAGATGTAGGATTCTCGTATCAAAAGAATCTTTGCAATAGCAAGAGCCACTGAGTGCTTTATTGAGAAAAGGCCTTGCTTCATTCGTAGAGATCACCCTGAGATGGAAGGGGAGATGCTGGGTGTTTGGGGGCAGGGTTGCAGGAGTGGGGTCGAAGAAGTTATTTGGGAATGCTGCACTAAGGTCAGAGAATGGTGAGTTGAGGCAGTTGGCGATGGCCAGCAGGTCGGTGGTAGAGACATTGTTGATGGTTAGTGTGGGGGGGATTTGCCATTGAGTTCCTTGATATTGTCTCAGAACAGCCAAGCATTCCCCCAGGAGGAGGAAAGGGTTGTTTTGTAGTAGCCCGATTTGGCCTGTTTAATGGCCCAAGTGCATCTGTTACGAGCCACTTTATAAGCTTGCCTGTCTATCTGCATGTTGAATGCAACTGCTTTATGCCAGAGATCATCTCTGTGCTTTTTTATAGCTTTATATAACAAGATTTATATAAATTTTATATAAATTTATATAACAAGATGTCATGATTTAAGATGTCGAAGGCCTTCGACAAATCTACTGATATGGCCCCCATCAATAATCCTTTGTCCATGGCTGTCTGAATGTCACCAGTCACTTTCACCAGAGCAGTCTGTGTACTGTGTTTTTCTATTAAACTGGACTGCTTCCTTTTCAAAATGTCATGCTCAGTAAGATACCTTGTAACGTGTTTTGCAACCATTTTCGCACAAAACTTGGCAGCTACCGGAAGGAATGATATCGGCCTGTAATTTGAGATTTCTCCCTTTGACCCAGACTAAAAAATAGGGGTCACTTTTGCAGATTTCCACTCCGATGGCCTCTCCGAGGTAGTCACAGACAAATTATAAACATATGTAAGTGGGTAAACAATTACAGGAGCAGCATACTTCAATAATTTACCACATATTTCGTCAGGCCCAGTAGCTTTTCTTCTGTCTATGTTTAGTAACTCGAACAAACTACATCCTTGGTTTTTATATGGCAAAAACTAAACAGAAAGTCCCCCCATTTCCTTATTGTCAGTTTTTTTATTACTTTCGAACTGCATGGAATTGGTTTCTTTTGTGGTCCCCATATTCATAAAATAGTCATTAAAACCATTAGCCACTATTTGACCTAATTCTTTGTCCTTACCATTTTTTTTTAATTTTTGGTTACCGGGTAAGGCCCACTAGGCACAAGTGCCTGTTTTCAGGGGTGACCTGGGAGCACTGGGCGGTAAAGTGACTTGCTCAGAATCTCACAGTATGCAAGTGGAGGTTGTGAGAATCAAACTCAGGTCTGGTCTGCTGGATGTATCAAACTCGTTCACACCTCGTTCCTCTAACCTCTATGCTATACTGCCAGCCCAAATTTATACCAAACATGTTGGGGAATCCAGATTTACCTGGATTTTGTAATTTGTTTATTAAATTCGAGAATTTACCTGAATGAGAAGATTGTGAATCCTTCAGGGTCTGTTTGTAATACTGGGCTTTTTCTTCACCTCTTTTAGGTAATTATTTCTTAAGGCCGTGTACTGGTCCCAAACTACCTTCTTCGTGTTTCTTTTTAGCTTTTTTCAACTGTCATTTTCTTTTTTTTTGTTATGTCTTTCTTTATACCACATGGCATTTTTTGGGGCTATGAAAAACTTTTCTTAATGGTGCCATGACGGTTACATACTTGAACAAATTCCTCCTTAAAATACTGCCAAGCCTCATTAACTGTGGGAATTAGTGATCCTTTCCCAGATACCCTCTTCAAGATCTTATATGAACTGGACATAATCAAAATGCTTATATGTTCTTTTAAACTCCAAACTTCCTGATTGCTCTACTTTTTCTTTAGATCTTACACATATAATGCCTTGATGTTCACTAAAGGCATCTAAAAGAACCCCACTCTGTTTATAATTGTCAATTCTTTGAGGTGAAAATTAAATCCAGGGTTGATGATGCTCTGCAATTCTTGAGATTAATTCCAGTGACCCCCTCAATCAATTGGTGCAAGCCCAAGCTAATAGTCATGTCAGTTAATTTGTGTTCAGGTGTAATTGTTTCCCAATTTACAATAAAATCCCCTATCAATAATACACCGTGGGATAATTTGTATTTCTTTAGATAAGCATGCATAATATTAAATTTGGATGGATGGATCTTTGGAGGTTTATAAACCTCCATTACTAATATGGGCTGCATAAAGGGAAGCTTCAATTCCACTGCCAAAGCCTCTATACCTCGTAAATCAGCATCCATGGTAATAAGTTTAACATCCAAATTTAATTTAACATACATTATGACTCCTTCTCCCCTCTTATTTTGATCTGACCTAAGTATTTGGTATCCATCTATGTCTAGCAAAGTGGAAGGGGTCTTAACATCCAACCATGACTCAGTTATAACAATAATTTGAGGCTGAAAATCTAAGGCCCATTCTCTAAAAGCATCCACCTTGTTATTTTTACTGCACATATTAAAGTGCACACAAGAAAAAGCATTTTCTTCATGATCTTAATATGGTGGGGGTATGTGGATTTGCTGATTGCTGAAAGCTGTCCAGTCGACCAGGCCATTACCCTAACCAGTGTCACTGTGAAGAATTTGCAAGATGAGCCCCCACTTCCAGTCTAGGTTGATGGTTCTCCTCACAGGGTTGAGTCAGGCAACAGTTCCCAGCCTTGAACTTGATGCAACTCCTAGGGTCAGTCTTCAGATCAGAGTTCTGAATCCCCTCTGGAGAACTGTGTTCACATCTGGTTGCTTTCTTCATGTGACAAGGCCCCTCAGCCCAGGGTACCATCTCTGAAACCTCCACCGCAGAAACTGGACCATGAACGTGTGTGTTTCCTGTTCCTGAATGGATCATTGAGCAACAGTTCCTCAAGCACCATTTCCAGGATTCCAGCTGACACTGGCCGTGTAAACCTAAGAGGTATAAACCTAAGTTGTAAGAGCTGAAACAGTCCACCCGGGGCAGCTGCTCTCCACCTGGAGCAAAGCCAGACACCCACATGGAACACCTCTAGCCAGCGGTGCTGACGGCCACGCTTCCCAGCCTGGAATCAAGGAGCCGAAACAGTCCGCCCAGGGCTTCTGCCAGCTATGGCTCCAGCGGCTGGTCTCTGTCTGGAGCAAAGCCAAACACCCACACTGAACACCTCCAGCCAGCGGCCAAGCTCCCCAATCCGGATTCAAGGTACTGAACTGACTGGGCTCTCCCGGCTTGTAACCTGGAGTTTCCATTGGCTTTCAGTGATCGATGCTGGCCTGCCGTTAGCTATAGCCATCTTATTTTAAACTAGCTGTGCCTTCCCGCTTTTGGCACTCTCCCTGCAGGCACTTTCTGTGACAAACATGTATGCAGGTTTTTCATGCACAGCCTAATTTAAACCATTTGTACTGCCTGCTATTAATTAAATTTTAAAACAGCCTTATTTAAACTTTGGATACAGCCTGCCATTCATTTTATTGTATACAGTTTTATTTAAACAACAGTCCTACTTAATCAATTTGCACTGCCTGCTCTACCTGTGCTTCTAGCCTAATGTTGCAGTCTGTAAGCTCTGTAATTGTTAATTAATAATTTCCTCACAGTGAGCTGCCTAGACTGAAATTGATATTGTTTCTGTTTAACTAATTCTGTGTGCCTGCTGCTTATCTGGTCCCTCCTCCTGAAACCTGCTTTCCTCACCTACCTAACTCGACTGTACAAACTACCCGTTTCACTTGTTCTGTGCCTCTTATTAACATTTTTCTTTATTCCCTGGACCTGCCTTCTTTTGTGCCACTGTATCTATTATTTCTTTGTGGTGCCATAGTGTAGACATCCCCTCCTTAGACCTTTCCCTAGCTATGCCCCCATTTCTCACTTCCTTATCTTCCTGCAATTATTTTAAACTGTGTCCCTCCCACCATTTAGGCATTCCTTTGTCTCAGACCTGCTTTAATCCCCTCTTTCTCCCCTCTCCCCTGTGTTGTAGGAGCCAAAATAGTCTGCCCGGAGCTTCTGCCAGCTGTGGCTCCAGCGGCTACTCTCCGCCTGGAGCAAGGCCAAACACCCACATGGAACATCTCTAGCCAGTAGCACCGATAGCACACGCTCCCAAACCCAGATTCATGGTACTGAACTGACTGGACTCACCTGGCTTGTAACCTGGAGTTTCCATTGGCTTTCAGTGATCAACGCCAGCCTGCCATTGGCTATAGCTATCTTATTTTAAACTAGCTGTGCCTTGCCGCTTTTGGAGCTTTCCCTGTGGGCACTTTCTGTGACAAACATACATGCAGGTTTTTTGGCCCATCCCAACTCAGCTCCTTATTAAATACTCTTCCTGTATTACAAACCCCACCTCCTCAATCCACGCTACACCCTTCTTTAACCCTTCTCTTCCTGCTGTTACAGATGCGGGCAGGTCTCCTTTTCCTGTGTATCCCTACCTACCTTTTTTTTATTTTAAACTTTATTTTTTCATCATGCCTTTTACAAAACATATATATATAATGCATGTAGTTGACAGTCCAAAAGAAGTACAACATTTCCTTCTGGGGAAAAATAAAATTTCCTCCTTAATCTAAAGGATATCATGCATCAACTACATTGTGTTACATCATATGGGGGGGGGATCCTATATTCAACAAAGCAGGATTTATAAACCATCCTAGTATGTGCTGCTTAAGTAGCCCACGGGCGCATGGCTTAGAATAATGTTAAGTAGTTGTCCAGCAATACAGTCCAAAAGTAATCAAGCAATGCCCCTAGCATAGGGGCAATTGGTGCCATGCTCTGCCCTAAAAGAAAGTGAAAAAATTCAGTTATAAATTAATTTACAGCAAATCTTTAAGCTAACACCGAAAGGAGACCATTATACTATAAAGTGCCCACTTCTCTTTTCTTTGTCTTTATTTATTCCTGCTTCCTTTCCCCACCGTTAACTAAATATAGCAGGCCCGCTCTATTTCTTGCTACAAAACCAACAATAAGGAAGAGAGCTAAGACATGCCTGCCTTCCAAATCTAACAAGTATACAGGCTTTATCAGTTTCCAAAAATTTTAACTAGTGGGTAAAGACGTAAAACATTACTAGAAGAGACAAGAGCATTAATGAGTCCAAAGTCCCCAAGACCTTCAAGATGTTGCCTCGTTGTCCTCTTCATCCGATCCCTCCATTCTCTTTCTCCGTTCCGCGATCCTTCTGTCTGCCCATTTACCGGCCTCAGTGGGATCTGAAAACAAGTAGACCCTGCTCTGGTGCACTATCCGGAGTCTGGCTGGAAAGATAACGGTATGCGGTATTCCCAGCTCCCTCAGGACTCGTCTGACCCCATCAAACTTTTTCCTCCGTTGCCTTGTTGCATAACTGATGTCGGGAAAAATATTGACTTGGGAATCCCCCTGAAATACTAGGGCCGCTTTACGGGCCAACAGGAGAATTTTATCTCTAGCCGCCACTCCCGCGGTGACCAACATTAAAGTGCATGGGTTGTCTGAGTTCTGTGAACGACCGCGAAGTGTTACCCGGTAAACTTTTTGTATGTCCCAGGTATTTGCTGAGGCTTCTGAGTTCAGCTTCTCCGTTAGCCATTCTTGCATGTTTAGAATCGGGTGGTCCCCCTCAGAGCCTTCGGGAAGTCCTACGATCCGGATATTTGCCCCACGTGCTTGATTTTCAAGAGCTTCCAAACGCGCTCTGAGATGCTGGGATTCTTTAATGAGCAGGGTAGTTGCTCCGGTCGAGGCCTTGGTCTGTTTGCGAACCTCCTGAATGTCGTCCTTCAGCCCGTCCACTGCTTTCTCTACAATCAGTACTCAGGTATTGAAATCATCGACCTTCTGGTTAAGTGTAGCCACTGATGTTATCAGAGTCTGGAGTTTATGGCCCAAGGTGCTGATAGTTTCTTTACCAATGGGTCTGCCCTCAGCCAATGCCATTTCCTCTGTTCTCCCAAGGCCCGCTGTTCCTTTAGCTTTCCCAGCCACTCCAGGCATCCTGTCTTTCTTCGGATTACCCATCCTGATAAACTTTGGGTCGCTCTTCACCTTGGAGAGGTCGAAAAAGCTGTGGGGAGCTTCAAAATACAAGATTTAAAATGAAATTTCCCCAATCGATATGTGAGCTGTAAATATTTGCTGCACGCTGCTCAGGCTCCACAGCGCCTCCCACCACCTACCTTTTTAATAGCATGACCAAACTGGTGAAATCCGTATTGATCACTGGGCTTACAATACTCGTCCTACAACAGCTCTCTGTCGGCTTTTGCCCCATAGCCATACCCAAATCAGCTTTGAAGTTTAATGATTTTACTTTCTCGAACATGAATACGGCCTCTCAAAACCATGCTGATCTTACCCCTATTATCCTCCCGAGGTTCCCGCTGTACCATGCCTTGTTATTTACAGCCAAACAAGAATCAAATCTCTCCTGACCCACTTGTTTATACACCATAAGCTCTGGTATCTGCTGCTCCTTGCCCTGTTACTGTCGGGGGACACAGAAACAAATCCAGGCCCTCTGTCACCACCTGGAGACGAAATAGGGAACTGGGTCAATCACAAAGGGCTACAAATCATACACCTTAATATCAAAAGCCTCATAAAAAATCTTTCTGAGTAGGCCAGCCCGGTGGTGCTGAGGGTTGAGGCGCTGGACGCCACACCTCGCGCCACGCTGGCGACCCAGGTTCGGGAATGAGTCCAGGACATCGGGGGTCGGCAGGAGAGGGAGAGGATTAAGCATCTGGAGGATAGCTCTCCTCTCCTGGGAGGGAGGGGGGTTACAGGCTCGGCACTTGACTGGCCTCTGGCAGAAGCTGGAGCCACAGCAAGTACAGAGCCTGGAGTTGGGGAGTGGTGCACGTTGGCAGAGTCGCCTTGATGTCAGGACACATGCCACTCCCTCAGAACAGGGATAATGATGCCGGAGTGCCAAGGGGATGGAGTGCCAGCACAGACCTTAATTACTCCTGCCTGCCTGACCACTGGAGGGACCTGACGAAACCAAAATGTCTCAGGATGTACGGGCCCCACCTTGTACCTGCCTGGGAGGGTATTGCCATGGCTCCATGGGGGTCCACCAGGGATCCAGGTAAAGCAATGAAGTGGGGCTGGTGCATAGGTATCTCCCAACAGAGCGGGGCTCTGGCGTGTGGGGGGAGTATAAAGAAAGAGTTAAAAAAAATATGTATTTCTGAGCTAGAGACCTTGTGGCTCTATAGTATCCTGACATCCTCTGTGTATCTGAGACCTGGTTCAAGCCCTCCCATCAGTGATGCTGTGTGCACACTAAACAACTGCTACCTTATTAGGAAGGGCAGAGCATCCTGTAAACGGGGCGGGGGTGGTAATCTATTTTAGGAACCATCTTAATCTCTCCCTAGCCTCAGCCCCCTCAGAACATTCATGTGAATCTCTCCACACCATCCTCCTACTTGGCTCAAAAAAGCGGCACATAGTATGTGCCTACAACCCACCCCGTAGTGTCACCTCAGGTCTCACTGAGCTACTTGAGCTTTCTGTCTCCATATCTGGCCACAATTAACTGCTCATTCTTGGGGTATGAACCTGAACTGGATGGGGCTCACCAATACCACCCTTCGGTCCAAGATTTTAACCTTCACCAAATCATCTCTGATCCAACTAGAATGACATCCACCTCTGCATCCAGTACACTTATTGACTGGATACTATCTAATCACATTCACAGGATCATAGCTGCTGGTACTCTGCCTTACGCTATCTCTGACCATGCTCCGATCCTGTGCATTTGGAGTCACTCTGTGTCTCTCTTCTCTCCACCAGGGCTAATTGCCTTCCATGACTGTGCAAAACTAGACCACACTATCTTCCTTAATGAGATCTCCTCTACTGATTGGACCTACTTATATCAAACCCTCGATACTCAAGCAGCCCTCGGCTTCTTTATTGAAAAAATTATGACCTTACATGATAAACACCTTCCTCTCACCTCACGGCATGCTCGAACAAAACAAACCAGATGGGTTCACAAAGATCCTCTGGCCTCCCTTCGGACCAGGGACAAAAGCTGGAGAAGCTTTAAAAAAATCAGGCCTCATGTCTAACTTTAATAACTACAGAGCCCTACGAAACACCTGCAAAAAGCAAATCAGGCTAGCCAAAAGCTCCTATTGTAAAGGACTCCTATTGGATGCATCTGGAGACTCTATAAAGTTCTAGACTCACATCAAAACGTTTCTGGGCTCTAAACAACATCACTCGAACAACGACATGGTCCTGAACAGTGCCCACTGTAACAACCCATCTACTATTGCTAATGCTTTTAACACTCATTCCTCCGACCTCACCATATACATGGCACTTTTCACATCATCACCACCCATAAACAGCCCTGAAACTGAGAACCACTCGCCCAAACACCCCCCTTTCCACTTTAAAACTATCTCCAGACTTGACGTCATCAAGCATTTAGGCGCCATCTCAGACTATACAGGAGTTGGGTTTGATGGCCTTGAACCAAAACTACTCAAACTGGTGGCCCCCTTCATTGCGGCACCGCTAGCCAGAATTTTCACCTTGTCTCTGCCAAGGACATGTCCCAAGCATTTGGAAAATTGCCGGAGTCACCCCAGTTTTCAAGAAAGGGGATAAAAATGACATCTCCAACTACCGTCCCATTGCCATTCTATTGGTGCTGAGCAAGATCCTTGAAAAGATTGTAGCCACCCAAATCACTGAATTTCTCTCCAGCTACAACTTGCTCTCACCATATCAGCATGGTTTCCGTAAAGGGTATGGCACCTCCACTGCACTGCTGCAGCTCACAAATGACATACTTCACACTATGGACTCTAGCCTCCTAACTGTGGCCATATTTATCTACCTCTCAAAAGCTTTTGACCTGGTTGACCACCCCTTTCTATTGACCAATCTTAGGTCCCTTGGCTTCTCACAAAACTCTGTTACCTGGATAAATAGCTATCTATCCAATCAATATCAAGTTGTTAAACTCAATTTTGCAATGTCTGGTAAATCCTCTGTTAAACTCTGCATCCCCCAGGGTCAAAACTGGGGCCTCTCCTCTTTTCTATTTTCATAAACTGGATTGCACTCAGTATCCCCTCTTGCTCGACCATCCTCTATGCAGATGATCTTGTCCTGTATTATAGCTCCAGCTCAATACAGGACATAAACCTGAAACTGTCCTCTCTCTGCTTTTCTTCATGTCCAATCCTGGCTCACTAACAGCAAACTTCTTCTCAATGTCTCCCAAGACACAGGCCATGCTGTTTGGCTCTGCCGCCAAACTGAAAACTTGTCATGGCCGGCTTAAGATTCCTAGTCCTGATGACTCCCTCTTGGACACTGTGAGTGCATTTAAATACCTTGGGGTACTATTCGATGAAACACTAGACTCGGACCAACACATCCAGGCCACCTGCAATGCAGTAAACAGCAAAATTAGGGTTGCCTACAAAACAAGTCATGCGCTCACTCCTTCCGCTAGACTGGCCATTGCGCCGTGGTATTCTGTTATCATCACTTGCCTATGGTTCTGTCACCTACATCAGTACCGCTAAAGCATCACTTCACAAATGGAACACCACCTACAGTAACATCTGCCGATATGCCTCTGCTTCCCCTCGATTAAAACACCACTGTCAATTCTATGCTGACCTCAACTGGTCCCCCCTCCACCCATCGGCTCTTTTCCCTCTGCCTCGTTGACAGCATAATCAGGTCTAACACCCCAACGTCACTAAACACCCTTTTAATGTGTTACTTCTGTACCCATGGCCTACGTTCTGCTGACCTAGCACTACTACACGTGCCAAGGAGCAAAAACCACAAAGGGTGGCACTGCCTTCTCTCATGTGGCTCCTAAGCACTGGAACTCCATACCTATGGAAGCTCATGTTGCACCCCCACATGCCATCTTCAAACACAAGCTACGCAATTTCCTTGTCATCCCTGAATCCTGCACTTGCTTTAAACCTCCCTAATCTTCTCAGCTCTAACCCTATCACTCACACCCTCCTCTCCTAACCTCCTAACCTCCCACCTCCCTCTCCACCCGAATTATAGCCTCCCCTCCCTACTTATGGCTATCTCCTTCCCTTTCCGCTGTTACTACCACTGGTTTAGTCACAGTACTTATGATGCTATTTGTAAATTGATTCTTATGCCATTTTGTTCTGTTTTTGGCCGGTTGGCGCGGAGTCGGTGGTGACTCATACATATATAGATATATATATATACTGTATAATATAACATGGCCCTCTGCTGACAACTGTTATAGCACTTGCCTTAATTACTATGTCTGCCTATTGCTTTGTATTACTATTGTATTTTAAATCTTGCCTCACAATTTTTGTGATGTGAAATTTTCTATGACCAAATGTAATTGTTAATTTGTATCACTTACCTTGCTATACTATCATATATACTGTACTGTGTTGATGCTCCTAATCTGAAACTGTATTACTTTGTTGCAACACTGTTTGTAACTTTGTAACCTCCTGGGTCACGTCTGAAAATAGTCACTGCTTGTGTCTAGCACACCCACCTGGTTATCAAAAACTAAATAAAAAAATAAAAGAAAAGGAGTCATGAGAAAAAGTCTGATCAGTCTTCATTGTCCGACAGCTGGACACATTGCAAGCAAGTTTGCCTTAAGATCAAGTGGCATAAGACCTTTGAGATGATGGCTAAGCTAGTGTAGTGTCCTATGTAGCAGCAGCATGCAATGGACCATCAATCTAAGACTCGTCCAAAACACCCTGCGTTACCTTCTGCTGTGCCTGTGCTGCCCTTGTGTAGTGCCTCAAAGTTGCATCCTGTGGCGCTCTACAGAAACAGGGGCATCAGACTGTCAGAGAGTGTAATGTGGACACTAAAAAATAAATGGGAACACTATTTTGAGATTAATTCCTTCTGTCCAGCCAGCAGCTACAAAGTGGAAAAAAAATAACTTTATGTGCTGGAAAGCTATGCCTGTGGTTTCCCTTCATGCAAGCCCTTTGTTCTCCAGCATTCAGGAGTAGCTTATGGGAGGATTCTAAATGGAGCCCTGAGCCTTGTGAACTGGTAGGCAGTTGGGGAAGAGTGACATATTACATTTACATGTCCTCGTCTTTTGATAAACGAGGATTGATGACTGCGGACCTGACTCCAGCGCTGTTCAGTTTACATAGTATGCTTGGTCGGGTCCTCAGGACATGCTCCAGTTTACATGCGTATCTGTGGTTGTAAAGGTAGTTAAATATGGAATACTTTGTACATGCAGAATTACATTGTTGGTTGCCAGGAGTGACCACATACATGCGCATTAAAATAAATTACAAATGCGCATGCCTTTAGAAGTCCATCTTCTTCCAAGTTGTGTAACAGGGTGTGCTTTGAAACAACTGAGAAGCTGCATGGGATATACTATATTGGACTAGATATCTGCAACAAATCTCTCTCTTGCTTACATCTGAGGGAAGTTTTCCTTACTTTACAGTCTTACATTGGTATTGCTTTGTGTTTAATTATTTTAGTTTTTAATTCAGGAAGGGGGTTTTCAAAACTGCTTATCTTGTGAGCATCTTCAGAAGGGTTGACATAACTGCATATTTGATTTTCCTTTGTGGCTAACTGGACTGTCTACTAGTATTCTGTGACAGTCTGCATCAGTATATTTTGCAATTTTTACTGGTGGTGGCTATGTACTTTAAAATAGCAAAGGCTTCAGTTTGTAACTGGATGCCAGCCATAGCCTGAGGTGGGGAAAATTGTCTTCACAAGTCAGGGAGACCTGCATCACAGCCAGTTGTTCTGGCTTGAACATTCCAGCATTGAACAATTACTATAAACTACTGGTGTGATCCTGTTTCAGACAGAAGTCCATCTTCTTCCAAGTTGTGTAACAGGGTGTGCTTTGAAACAACTGAGAAGCTGCATGGGATATACTATATTGGACTAAATATCTGCAACAAATCTCTCTCTTGCTTACATCTGAGGGAAGTTTTCCTTACTTTACAGTCTTACATTGGTATTGCTTTGTGTTTAATTATTTTAGTTTTTAATTCAGGAAGGGGGTTTTCAAAACTGCTTATCTTGTGAGCATCTTCAGAAGGGTTGAAATAACTGCATATTTGATCTTCCTTTGTGGCTAACAAACCACCAGGCTGTTTTGGGTCTGGGGAGGTTTACCTGTGTCTGACTTGGATGTCTGGATTTTTCTGTTTGATTAGCAGGGTATTTTCTCTGTCAAATTGTTGTGTAGGGCATCTAGCTGACAGGAAGGCACTTATCGCAGCGGTGGGTCAGAGCTTTTAGCTGATTGTTTCGTGAGGGCACAGTTTAGGCCCAACCCCTGCCCACCCCTGGAAATAGTTCCTTTATACCTGGGGTTCTGACATCATTTCCTCAAGAGTGCAAGGTGCATATCACTGTCATATCCTCTCTAGCACACTGCACTGACAATATAAGCATACACATTGTATAATATATATATATTTCTATATAACAAACCAATCACACACACACACACACACACACACACACACACAAAAACAAACAAAAAAAGTAGATAAACATGTGGGGAGTAGTGCAATGTAATGGCTGTGGGGCAGCAGTCTTCTGGGAGTCTTTCTGGAGGCTGAGATGCTGCCCTATTTGCAGACAACTCTCTGCCCTGAGGGAGGAAGTTGCCCGTCTTCAGGCCACACTGGACAGTAGTAGGGAACCTTCCCCAGGCCACACTGGACAGTAGGAAGGGAACCTCCCCCATCCAGGGAGCACCAGAGCCACCATCACTACCTCAGAGGTTGCGAAGAAAACACAGCAGTTGGACCACAGTGGGCTCAGGGAGGATGAGGATGGTGGAACAGAGGCACACCCAGTCAGTTGTTCCACTCCACAATCCATACACCATTCTGGGGACATAGCTCCCTGAGGTTCACCCACAGAGGAGACTAAGGAGGCTGAGGACAACTGTCACAAGGGAGGCCCACAGGAAGGAGGCAGAGGACACCACAGGAAAGGAAGCAGCTCCTGGTGGGGGACTCAATTATTAGGGGGATAGAACTGGGGGGAGCAGGGAAAACTGAAGTAAGGTGCCTGCTTGGTGCCATGGCTTGGAGGGACAGGAAGCGCATCCTCAGGATCACGAGAACAGCTGCACAGGAGTCTGAGCTGGACGTCATTGTCCACCTAGGGACAAATGACTTGGCTCATCATGAGATTAGAGCAGTGCAGGAGGACTTTGTAGAGTTGGGGAGGGGCCTAAGACAAGTAGCACACACAGTATCTTTCTCAGAGGTCCTGCCTGTCAGTGGCATGAGGGAGGTGAGGGTACTTTGCACCATGCAGTTTAATGAATGGTTGAAAAAATGGTGTGGAGCACAAGGGTTTGGCTTCATTGGGGACTGGGGTTCCACCTGGAGGGACACCAGCCTATACTGGCAGGATGGTCTGCATCTGTCCAGGAAGGGAACAAGTCTTTTGAGCAATCGGTTTAAATGCTTCATTGGCAAGCTTTTAAACTAGTCAAAGGGGGAGGCACTGATAAGCAGCAGGAAAATCCCAGCCTCTCTCTAGAAAACAGGGTACTAAATGAGAAAAAGACTGAGGTAGAAAGGTCAGTGGGGGATGCTGCAACAGAAGGTAAAGCCATCAAAAAATGGAGAGCAGTGAGTACCAATGCCCATAGTCTGGGTAACAAGCTTCCTGAATTAGTGGCCTTGATGGAGGAGGAACATCTGGATATCATGGCAGTCACAGAAACATGGTACACACAAAACCATGACTGGGGCGTAAACATACCAGGATACACTATCTACAGGAGGGACAGGGAGGGTAAAAGAGGAGGAGGAGTAGCTCTTTACATAAGGGAAGGAATCAAAGCAACAGAACAAAAGGGTAAACAGGGAGGAGAAGAAGCACTGTGGGTAAATTTGGAGACAGGCAATGGCACCACAATCTTCACAGGGGTTGTATACAGACCCCCTTCTCAGGGGGAGGAAATGGACAAGGAAATGATAGAAAGTATAATTAGAATGGCAGAAAAAGGGGAGATATTGCTGATGGGTGATCTGAATATGCCAGATGTTAACTGGACTGCAGTTGCAGCAGCCACTTCGAAGAGTGGGGTTATTCTAGATGTCCTGCAGGGGGCATGCCTTAGACAACTAGTATTGGGGCCCACTCGAGAGGAAGCAATCTTAGACCTGGTTCTCTCAAATGGAGATGGAGAGAGGATCACAGATGTAGAAGTGGGTAGCCATCTGGGAACTAGCGACCATCGAACAGTATGGTTCATAATAAACACTGCAATAGAGTCAAGTCATACAAAGGCAAAGTACTGGACTTTAGGAGGGCTGACTTTGCAAAATGGGTGAGTGCCTAAGGAATGCACTAGCAAATGGGCAGGAAGGAGGGGTGGAAGAACAATGGGGAATAATAAAAACTGCCATCACAGAGGTAATGAGCCTTTGTGTGAAGCAAATAAAACAAAATGATGTAAGAAACCAGTATGGTTCTCAAAGGAAGTGGCAGTGAAGGTTCAAGAGAAAAAGAAAGCATTCAGGAAGTACAAGGAATCACAGAAGGAGCAGGACAGAGAACTGTATCAGTTAAAGCAAAAGGAAGCTGGGAAGGCAGTCAGAACAGCAAAGGCCCAAACCGAGGAAAAGATAGCCAACTCAGTTAAGAAGGGGGATAAAACCTTTTATAGGTACATCAGGGAGCGAAGGAAGACCAAGGGAGGGATAGTGAGGCTTAATAAAGGGGAGGGAGGGTGGGCAGAGGAGACTGTGAAAGGCAGAGATACTAAACAAATATTTTTGCTCAGTATTTACAAATGAAGAGGAGGTACCTAAAACAAACAGTAGAAGCACTCTGGATACAGAAGTTGATACCAGCCCATTTACAGAAGAAAGGGTTATGAAAGAACTCTTAAAACTAAAGGTGGACAAAGCAATGGGGCCTGATGGATTCATCCCAGAATTCTAAAAGAACTAAGGGTAGAACTAGTGACACCACTGACTACCCTCTTTAACAAATCATGGGAGGATGGGGTGGTGCCGCGAGGACTGGAGGAGGGCAGATGTGATTCCCTTCACAAAGTGGGAGCAAGGCAGAAGCAGGAAGCTACAGACCTGTTAGTTTAACCTCAGTGATAGGGAAAATGATGGAATCACTTCTGAAGGAAAGAATTGTCGAGTATCTAGAGGCCAGAGGGGCACAGGACCCCAAGGCAGCATGGATTCACAGCGGGAAGGTCAAGCCAGACGAATCTAATAGATTTCTTTGACTGGGTAACCAAAGTAGATCAGGGAGGGGCTGTGGACATGGCCTACCTAGACTTTAGCAAGGCATTTGACACAGTCCCACACAAAAGATTAATATACAAGTTAGCCAGCCTGGGAGTGGGTCCCAAGATGACAGCCTGGGTAAAGAATTGGCTGGAGAATGGGACACAGAGAGTAATAGTAAATGGAGTCCACTCTGAAGAAAGGGGGGTTACTAGTGGGGTACCACAGGGTTCAGTATTAGGACCGTTCCTCTTCAGTGTCTTTATAAGTGACATTGCAGAGGACGGGAAGGAAAAGTATGTCTTTTTGCAGATGACACAAAGATCTGCAACAGAGCTGATGCACAAGGTGGGGTGGAAAGGATGAGAAGGGACTTGGCAAGGTTAGAGGAATGGTCAAATGTATGGCAGCTTAGGTTCAGTGCTAAGAAGTGCAAGGTAATGCACCTGGAAAAAAAAACCCAGGGGAAGAGTACACAATGGGGGGTGAGATACTAACAACAACAAAAATGGAAAGGGACCTGGGGGTAGTCATATCAGATGACCTAAAGGTGGGCAAGCAATGTGAGAGGGCAGTAAGGAGGGCTGGGGGATACTGGGATGCATAGGAGAGGCATCAGTAGTAGAAAACAGGAGTTATTATCCCTCTGTACAGACAGCTGGTCAGACCCCATCTGGAGTACTGCGTGCAGTTATGGAGACCAATCTCCATAAAGACATAGACAGGATGGAAGCTGTCAGAGGAGGGCAACCTAAAATGGTGCAAGGTCTGCACCGGAAGACATATGAAGAGAGACCAAAGGAGCTTAATATGTATAGCCCCGAGGAAAGGAGGAGAGGGGGACATGATAGAAACTTTCAAGTACCTCAAGGAATCAGCAAAGTCCAAGAGGGTAACATCTTTCAAAAAGAGGCGTGCAAGAACAAGGGCACAATTTGAAGATAGAGGAGGGGTGGCTCAGAGGTAATTTAAGGAAGTATTTTTTCACAGAGAGGGTTGTGGATGCATGGAATGGCCTTCCGGAGGAGGTTGTGGAGTCAAAAACAGTGGTGGAATTCAAGCATGCATGGGACAGTCATAAGGCCATTCTAGGAGGTGGGGGTAGGAAGAAATAGGCTGCTGGTTAACTAGGATCTGCAGCTTATCCAGTAGGTAGGAAAATGGGCAGACTGGGTGGGCCAAGCAGTCCTTATCTGCCGTCAAATTCTATGTTTATGTTTCTAGAAACGATCCCTTTAACACAATAGTTTACATGAAGCTTGTGACCACATTTGCAAGTATTAATTCTTTTGAACCGCATGCTTGCAATCAGAATGAAAAAATGACTAGGCCACAAGTCCAGCTGAGTTTACATAATTTATTTCTTCGATCATCACGGCATCGGTTCCCATTAGGAGCATAGACTGACTTAGACAACGCATGTAAATGAGGCAACAGAGAGGAGGGGGAGAGAGAGAGTTGCAGAGGAGGCTGCTGACTGGCTGGAACTGGAGTTAGCGAACTTACCAGCTCCTGTGGTTGTCTCTGGTGTCCCGGCTAGTTGTTGCAGGAGCTCCTCCTCCCCTGTATGCTTTGGTCTTCTAGTTGTGACAGTGAATCTGACTGGCAGTGGAACCCAGTGGCAGCAGCAGCAGTGTGGGCAGTGGCAGCATGTCAGAGCTGGGCAAAGCCAAAGTCCAGCCACCCAGCAGAGGTAGTAGTGAGACTCCTTGCCCTGACGGACTGAAAATGTGGCAGTGAGTGTGTCAGCACCAACAATCAGTGCTAATGCCAAAAGACAAACTTTTTTTTAATTTTTTGCATTATTTATTTACCCCCTGCTTCCGACCGGCCTCTCCTTCAGGCTTTCTGCCAAGGAACTCCCCAGTTCTCCACTCTGAACCCACCCCGGTGCCAGCTTCCTGATCCCATATTGCAGCCGGCCCAGGGTAGCCCAACGTAACCCATCGTTGAGTGGGTTCCCTCCTTCCGGGGGGAAATTGCCTTCCAGCATTCCTTTTCTCAGCCCTGGGTACTGCTGAGATCGAGCCTGGCTTTCCAGGGGCTCTGTGGAGGCGGGGATCCAGGTGGCCGTCATCCAGTCGCTCAGACACCATTTTTCTGTGTTTTCCTGGCACCCCTGATATTGCGCCGCATCTTGTAGTGCTCCCGGTCTCCACCAGGGGCCGCTACAGAGCGAGGCATTACCCTAAGCCATCCCAGGAGAGGAGAGCAGTCCTCCGGATGCTCAGTCCTCTCCTGCCCCTGCCGACCCCCAGTGAACCGAGTCCGTTCCTGAACCCAGGTCGCTGGTGTGATGGTTTGAGGCAAGGCATAGCGTCTCAGCCCTCTGCGCCACCAGGTCAGCCCTTTTTTTAATTTTTTATTAAATCTATGGCTTGTGGCACCTTTAGAGTGTGGCTTCAGCCATGTTTATGGGGCAAGCCAGGCCCAAACAGCTTATGTATCGTCTTGATGTGGGGCCCTGAACTAGCCCAGGTTCATGTCAGGAGTGGATGGGAAGACCAGTGGTGGCCATGATTGGTCCTTTTTCCCCTTGGGGAAGGATTAAAGATGGAGGAGGCCTATCCAGTCAGGGTGGATGAAGTGGAGAAAGCCCAGAAAGGGGCATCCCTGCTATAGTAGCAGATGCTACAGTTGGCTTATAGAGTCTTGTTTATTATAAATGTATTTTTAAGAGACTGGATGCCCCACCCCCTCCAGCTGTGGTAGGTTCATTGGAGGCAGGCATGGTAAGTGGCAGCTCCAAGGGAGCATAAGTAAGGCGACTGCACAGATGTTATAAAGGGAGAATCTTGGTTTAAATTAATTGATGCAAAAGACTGAGGTCATTAAAACAGGATATTGCCAGCAGAGGAAGGCATGACAGTCTATCCAGTCTGCCTAAAAGTGTTGGATTTGTTGAACTCCCTTATACAGTGCAAAGTGTGGAAATTTGAGAAAGAAGTATCTTAAAGAATGAAGTGTGAGTGCTGAATTGATAAAATACTGCCTATTTATAGGCTGCTTATCTGAACTGTGCTATTTAGAGGCTGCCTGTTACCAGCGTCCATTTAAAAGACTACCTTTTTTCTTGCATTACTTGGGAGACTGCCTGAAACATGGCATTTATTGAAAGACTGCTTACCTGTATAGCATTTATTTTCAAGGCTGCATTTAGAGTTACATTACTGTTATTGGCTGTAGGTAAAAAGCATCTAAAAAGTCTGAATCTCATCTAAAATGGTGCAAGGTGACCAGTATGCACAAAAAAGACATTGATTTAAGGAGACAGTTTGTACATTAATCAGACCAATACAAGGATAGCTCTAAAAGACTGCATTAGAGCCACACTCCTATCCGAGTGTGTCAGAATTGTCCTGCGTAACTTCTGAGGGCTCCAAATTGTATCGTGTGCTCCAGAGTGACAAACAGTAAGCAACAACCCAATGCAAGTCTTCTAGCACCTTGATCCATCTTTCGTCTAAGCACACAGTGGGTGGGCATGTTCCTGACAGCATACAAGGGCCAGCTGTTTGTCAGAATAGAGTGGGTTGTAACATTCAATTCCTGTTCCAGTACACAACTCAAAAGTGAGTTATGTAGTGTAAGAGCTGCCCCAGCTCATTAGATAAGGCTTCGATCATACAGTATAGTTGGGTTGGGGTTTCTCTTTAACAGGACCGGCTTTCTTAAGGTCCAGCTTTTTCTTCAGGTCCAACTTTTTCTTCAGCGTCCTTTGTTCTGGTGATCCATAAAGGATCTGGTCAGCCAGTGCCTAGAGAATCATGTTGTTCTTTGTGCATTCTTCAGCCTCAGTCATCTCGATGACAAACTTGGGGTCTCCTAAGCTGAGGCCTAGAGGATCCAGTTGTTCATTTTTCTACATTCTACACCCTTATTCATCCTGGCGACCCACTTGGGGTCTGTTCAGCTGATACTTTGAGAATCCTGTTGTTTTTTCTGCATTCTTCAGCCTAATTTGTCATGGTACGAGTAGAGCAGTCAAGGTTTGCAAGAACATATGTTGTGCAGAGTGTTTTGATTTGTGTCCTAATGTGTTCTTCCCTTTGTTTGTGTTAGAGAAACGAGCTGTGAGTGAGTTTTGTACATCCAGCAGACCTGGGTTTGATTCCCACATCCTCCACTTGCATATTGTGTGACTCTGAGTAAGTCACTTAACCTTCCCAGTGCTTCTGGATCACCCCTGAAAACAGGCACTTGTGCCTAGTGGGCCTTACCCAGTTACCAAAGACTAAATAAATCTATGGTAGCCCACTTGGAGTCTGTTCAGTTGAAACATAGAGGATCCAGTTCTTTATTCTACAGTTTAAAGTGTCCTTGTCCTGATAATCCTGGTGGGGTCCTGCTCCCCAGGTATTACTGCCCTACGCAGTTCTGGTCTGCATAGAGTATAAGAATGTTATTTTATTAATGGTAATAGTATGAAATGCAACAGGAGTGTAAGAATGATAGTATAATGTTTGTACAGTTTCATTTTCCATATGCTTTCTCTCTGTCACCATTCAAAACTGGTTAACTTTGAGAGTTTGATTCCTCCCTCTCCGTACTCCACAAACAGTCTTTACACTGGCTGGAAGAGCCATTGCGCTACACTCGACCCCAGTCTGCCCCTTGCTGGTAGTCTTGGTGGAAATGCCAACACCACCTGTTAGACAGCCATGCCTCCACCCTTAGACAGCCATGCCTCCACTCTTATCCAGTCAGTGAGATACCGTACTACAGTCGACTCAGTTTACTGTTATCGGCCAAATAAGTCAGGTGATCCCTGACACCTCTAAGTCTTCTCGTCCTGTTCCAAATGAGACATCCTATTCAGAACCTAAGTCACCTCACAAGAGGAGACTCTGTTGTTTTATTGAAGTAGAAGCCATGGCTAGAGCTTTGTCCACCACTGCAGAGGAGTTGTCCACTGCCTTCACCACACCCTTAACTTTTTGCTCAACTTGCACCATCCTGTCTGTAAAATTGCCAAGCTTTTTATCGCTGTGATGCACCAATTGTATGAAGGCCATTATTGCCCATTGTATCAAATCTAACGTGTCCTGGGTATCTCCTGCATGCTGCACTGACATCCGTGTGACTCCAGAGGTTCTAACAGGCCCTTGTGTCGGCCCCATACTGGGATTCCTATTTTTCTAGTAACCCTTCACCAGACTTGCTGAATGAACAAGATTTCAAACCTAAAATGGCAATTTGTTTCAAAAAATGTGCCACACATGCAGGAGCTCGACAGAAAAACCTCATTCCTTGCTTGGCTGTTAGCTGCTGTCCCAATCGCATTGTATTTGTTATTAGTTACGTTTGATTTTCCTTAGCCATTGACTACTCTAGCTATCCGTAGCTCTTACCTGTATTACAGTGTGTTCTACCTGAAAGTATTAGGTATGATGTGAAGAGCTGCACTTTGCCTGGAAGCAGACATTTCTAGTTCTGTTCCGCTTCATGCCTCCTCAGCATTGTGGCCTCACTCACTGTAACATCACAGGTGATCAGTCTGGCAGAAGATGAGTGGCTCTTGTGCTGTCACAGTTCTGACGAGGTGTGAAGAGGAGCAAAACAAGATGGGTCCGCCACCAGGAAGAGTACTGTTCCACACATCATGCCAAGTGTTTTCAGGTAGAAAATCTTCTAATTGGCAAGTGGGTAAAGAAAAGGTACTCGGTTGTCAAATGTTGCAGTTGACTACTTTTTAAAGATCATATAAATTTCAGGCACTGTGCTAGCTCTTACTCATTTACAGGCTGTGAAGCCCATTAACATTACATAAGACTCATTTAGTATGATTACCTGCCTTGGGGACACATACGCCAGAAGAACATGGCTGAGGACTGATTCTCGGAATATGACAGAACATCCAAACTGTTTTTAGGTGCCAACAAGTGTAGCTTGCAGTACCTCTTGTAGTCCTGCATACTCTTTTATTCTTATACTAATAGCTAGGGTAACAGTCACGCTGAGTGATTCGGTTGCTGATGTAGTAACAGGCAGCGTTGCTTAATTATCGACAAGTTGGCACTAGCAGCTGAGCATCTGTGTGAGTGTGTGTCAGTGGGACAACAGGTGGGACTCAGGACTACTGTGGGACTGGAGCAGAGACAAATAATACTGTCTTGAACTAGTCTGTGCACCCCCTCGACAAGAGGTTTACCCCGGGCTGTCTCAGGCTCAGATGAAAGATTGTATTGTGTGCACTTAATAATGTGCTGCATGGTGGTAGAAGTGGAGTGGGAGGAGCAGCTGGCTATTTTTTTTGCAGTCCCAAGGTGGCGTCCCTACAAGCAAGTGATAGGGACTGGGGTAAGTGCTGCAAACCATAGAACTATTATTTGTATTTAGCAGATAGTCAATCTAAATTAGCTCCCGACGGGGCTTGTTTATACTGTAGGTCTGAATGCAACTTGAGCAGAAAGCATTCCTACTGCAGTGTCTTCCAGAAAAGTCAGTTACTCAGGTTCATACCATCTGTGTAGGTATGGTAATTAGACATACAAAAAGTTGGGGGGAGATTCTGTACTGAGTTAAAATTAATATATGGGGCGTGGAACGAACTGCTGAACTGAATAGACATGTTTGCATCATGCTCTGAGAGAGCTAAAAAGACTTTAAACTTGTATTCATATTCAAATGCCAGAATTGGATAGACTTTATGAAGTGTAGCAGGTAAATATGAAAGTCTATAAAAATGAACAGAAATACAAAATGAGGGAAACGCAGTGAGGGAACCCACCTAAAGCATGACAAGGCCGCCAGGAGCCGAGAGCAACAAATACCTCCTACAACCTCTGATACTGCACGGCCCTGCAATGTGCCTTATTGAAAGCCATTCATGCTCTTGATTCTAAGCTCGAAAATTATGCCACAAAACTTGCAGCACTTGATGCAAAGGTAACTGCGGTGCAGGATGACTCCAAAAGTGGCAACTGAAACAGCCATACAAGCTCTTACCTTTGCAGCTGGACTTACAAGAGAATAATTTACTCCACCTGCAGCTCTTTGTGGAAAATGACGCAAGATCAGCAAACCTTAGACTTATTGGACTGCTGGATAAGGGTGAACAGGGAGACCCAAAAGGCTTCAAAAAGGCCTGGGTGCAGCAGCAACTGCAACTCACATCAGTCACAGTCAGGAAAGCCTACAGGATCATCCCTCGCCGCACCATGGGTATGGACCCCTCATTGCTCATGCTGCTGGCTGCACAAAGGCTGGAAATATGGATTGGCAGGGAGGATTAACTGTGGATCTTTTCTGACCTTAGTTTTGCCACAAGATCGAGGCGGAAAGGATTTGACAAAGTGCGAGGTCAGTTGCTCGAGCTGGGAGTTCAGCATGTCCTTATGGTCCCGGTTCAGCTAGAAATTGTGTATGGCAGCAAAACCATCTCTTCACTGGCACTCACAAAGCTGGAAAGGTTTTGATGTGAAAAAAGTTTGCAGCACGGGAGGAAAATTCCTAATCAGATGATAACTTACAAGATATGGGGCTAGACCGCAAAAAATTGCAAAGCACAGTGCAAACGTTTGCATTACGCTTTGCGATTGCCCAGATGTCAAAAGTTGCTGTTTACAGTCAGATAATGCACCTGCGCTATCCAACTGTGAATGGGACCAGGACGAGTCAGCATTAACCCAGTACCTCTATCGCTAACCCCACTAGTACTGGCCCGACATGCAGCCAGGAGTATGGCTCCGCGATGAATAGCTCAGGTGTGCTATTTGAAATTCACAAAGGAAGCCATGTAAATGAACCCATCGGGCATGCAAGGCAGGCTCATTTACATTGGCTGCACCAGACTGTGGTGTGCCCCAGCCCCTGCCTCATAGGTAGCCCTTTGTGCCTAAGTTTCTCTGCTGCTAGAGGCCCCCAACCCCCATGTTTGCTGATTGCCAGACCGTTAGTAAAACTTAATTTCCTGGTGGTAGTGGTTCTCCTTGGTGATCGCTGGACCAGTAGAAAAAGTTAATTTCCTGATGGTAGTCCCCGCATCAGTGATTGCTGGACCAAAGCATTAATTTCCGTGGTGGTAGTACCCCCGGCAGTCACTGGACTGATGAGAAAAAGTAGTTTCCCTGGTGATAGTGGTGCTTCCCAGCGTCAGGACCAGTAGACAAAGTTACTTTCTCTGGTGGTAGTGATTCCTCCCCACCCCATGTTCAATGATTGCCATGGAATGTTATCACAACATTGTATAGGGCATGGGGGGACACTAGACATTGCAGAATGGTGTTCCTTATTATTATGGGGGATTGGGGTGGGGGGATCACTGGACACCAGGGAATATGACATCTAGATCAGGCATGGGTACAGGTGAAGGAAGGGACCACTGGACACCAGGGAATATATCTATACATGTGGGGCATGGGTTTGGGGGGGAGACCACTGCCACCAGGGAAATTAATTTTCTTTTCTAAGTCTGGTGGTTGTGGGGGGGTAGAGAGTGGACCACTACCAACCACCAGGGAAATTAAGTTTTACTATTAGTCTGATGATCGGGAGAAGAACCACTACCACCAGGAAATTAAGGTTTTACTATCAGACCGATGATCACGCAGGAGGGCGGACCACTACTGCCAGGGAGACTACTTTTTCCCCATCAGTCTGGCGATCTGTGCTCGCTGAGGGGACCACTACCACCAGGAAATTTACATTTTTCCATTGGTCTGGCAGTCGCTGGGGCACTACCACCACTGAAATTAAGTCCTCAAAAGCCTGGACTTTTACCTCTAAGATACTCTGTGCAATGTCTGCCAGAAATGTTGTATTTAGTTAGAACATTGTTTGTTAAGCTATATACTTGGAAGCAATCACCCAGAAATGGCTACAAGCTGCATCCCCCCCTTCCCGATGATAGGCCAGTGGGCAGAAAATTGCAAATTGTTTCTTACCATAGAATGGATGACAGTCCATCTCTGAAATTTAGTGGAGAAAATGAAATCGGGAGGGCTGCCCTTTTTTAACTACATACAGTAGAGAACGGGGAAGGGTGGAGGTACTCGAGCTGCCAGTCTACCAATAATAATTTCCATCCTTGAGTAAGATATGCCCAAAAGGCAATTTAGCCTTGAAAAGGGTGAATGCAGATAGCTTGTGGAATTTGATCTGCCTTATCACAGCGTGCCTAGGACAACTTGGTTGTAACATCAAATTAAGGTGCACCAGATGAAATGTGCTTGTAGTGTTTTGTTTGTTTTTATTTGAAACTTTTTAGTGCAGAGTACAGCAGTTGACAGGGCTCAAAAATGGCAATATACAAAAAATGGTTATAGCATCCAAGACAGGGGACATGTTGACGTCTGCTATGTTAAATCAATGTTTTCGTCCATCATGATCAGCTTAATGAATTAACACAGTATAGGTAACAGTTCAGTCAATATCTGAGCTGTGGCACAAATGTATCAACAACTGACAGCATATGTCCAACCCATCTTTGCTGAAATAGTTTAAGACAGTTCTGACAGTAAGCTGTTATTCTTTCCATCAAACATATTTCTAGAAGGATCACTCTCCAGCTCTCAGCCGTCGGCTGTTGGGATTTTATCCCTAAGCTAGTGATTGCTTTCTTGGCAGCTAAGATATAAACATAAACTAGTGAGCAGGTGTGCCAGCCCAGTGGCTCTGGGGGCTGAGGCGATGGTCGCCGTACCTCACACCATGCCAGCAACTGGTGTTCAGGAAAGAGCACAGGCTGCCAGGGGTTGGCAGGGTAGGAGAGGGATAGAGCATCCGATGGACTGCTCTACTTCTCCAGGGAGTGGGTCCACGACAGTCAGCACCTGATTGCCCCCTGGCAGAGGCTAGGGGACAAGACGCTCCGCTATGCATGTGCGGACTTGGGCGCTCCCCTCCGCCAACGTCATTGCACACCCTTAGCTTTGGGGGAAAAGAAAAGGGGAAAAAAATGTCTCCTGATCGGGCGGCTTGATGGGCGTCCTACGGCGCTTCGGCTCGGAGGAGAGTTGCCGATCTGGATCCGGATGGTGTGTGAGTTAGGGGGCTCCCCACCACCCCGCTGCGGGGGGGGGGGGCAAGCTGCAGGAGACACAGGCAACAGCCCTAGAAGAGCACAGTGGCAGTTGGATGGCGGCCAGAGTCCCAGAGGTTGCCTGGATGGGAGCAGACCAGGTAGGAGCAGAAAGGGATAGCTAAAAAAAAAAAAAAAAAAATCATGAGCAGGGCTGTGGCTTTATTCCAGGAGGAGAGAGGAACAGCTGTACCATAGCCGGGAAGAGTAGGTCAGGTGAGAGTAATAAATCCACCAATTGCAAGGATATTTCTGTGCTAAAAGTCAGCAAGTATAGGGCAGTGCCAAAAAATATGTCTGTGCATTGCCAATGTGTGGCCATAAACTCGCAAGGAGTGCCTGTAATGGGAAAGCATAAATTTGGTGAAAATTGTTGGTATGTGGAAAAAACAGGAGCAGCACTTCCATGAAAATCCCCTCCACAAGGTTGAGCAAGTAACTTTCAGAGCTGGAAGGCTATATTTTAGTCAGAGCATATTGTATTGGGGTATTAACAACTTGGGCCGATTTGTCCATTACCAGTTTACTGGAGTCGCTCAGCAACTCCTGCAGCCCTTTGTAGAGATGGCTGATCAGGAACCTCCTCCTAATTTCCCTTTTAAAGTACCTACATACAGTTTCAGTAAGAGGGGTGTAGGCTCAGGGAAGGAGGTGCTCCCAGGAGTTTTATGTAACAAGTATGTCTTCACCTGTATGTACCGAAAATGTTTGTAGCTGGTTAGGCCATACTCCTGCTGAAGGAGCTCCAAAGGGCGCCCCTGTATCATCCAGAAATTAAAATATGTATGTAAGACCCAGCTGCTGCCACCTCTGAAAAGTGTGGTCTGTTGTGGGTAAAAACTCTACTGTTTATCGGAGGCCAAAACTCTGCAGAAGTAATAGATAAGTGATAGCTGTAGTTTGTCTTTAAGTTCAGACCAGAGCCGTAAAGTGTGAGCTGTAAATCCTTTATAATTACGGAAAGGAAAAGGAGTAGCTCTGTTTGTAAGTAAGAGAGGGCCAATGTTAAACATATAATTTAGGATAAATTATATCTGCTTCCAAGGAGACTGAAAAGAGGGACATAACTGGTGGCAGATAATTTGTAGGTGTGAGGCTGTAGGATAGATAAGTAAATTTGGTAAACTGACTCCCCCCTGTGAGAATGGGAGCTACAGCAGCGAATAACAAACCCGAGGTTGTATGCCTCCCCAAAGGAATTTTGAATTTAATTTATTCCATGAATTAATATAGTATGCTGATGGGAACAAGGGCAGAGTGTGAAGAAAGCAGAGTATCCTGGGGGGTATGTTCATACGGATGGTCTCAAGTTTAGGGAGAAAGGAGAGGGGGAAGGTGACCCCAGTGGGCAAGATCTTCACTTGTGGCCTCCGTCAGAGGTTTTAAGTTCAGTGATTCCAGGTGACTACCTCTTATTCATTTATGGGCTGTGAAGCTCTTGGGATTATGCATCTACATTTGAAGTGTAATTCTTGTTGAAATGATGGAGAGGGGGAGTAGAATAAAAGAACTTCTGTCTTCTGAAGATTTTAAGAAAAGCCAGAGTGATCTCCAAAGGCTTGGAATATAATCCCTTTGGCTGGGATGGAGGATTCCGAGTTCAGAAGGGAAAGAAACAAATCATCCATGTATAACATAGTTTTGTATGTGGTACCTCCTAAAGAAATTCATTCCAGTGCCAGCGAGACCTGAAGTGCTGTGGCAAGGGACTCAACATAGAGAGCGAATAAAAGGGGGGCCCCTGTCCAGATACAGGAGAATGAAATCCATTTATGTGTAAAAATGTCCAAGGGTCAAAACAGGTATTCTTCAACCATTTAAGAATCTCATCCAGAAAGCCAAAGGCCAACAGGGTGCCCCATAGAAAAGCCCATGACAGCCTGTCGAAAACCGTCTCGGCATCCAGATTAAGCAAGGCAAGACAGATCGAACTGGAGGTGGCATATTGAGTCATGATTGTCTTTCTGATTGTTATGTATTTGTGTTTTATGTTTTTAGTGGCTTAACTGCCTAATTCATGTTTGGTGGTTTATTTTATTGTTTTCTTGTCTGTCCTCAATGTGTAGTCTGTATGTATGGAACGTACAGTAATCTTGTTTTATTGAAAAATTGAATTTGGCTTTATTGCAAAATATATACTGTATATGAATACCTGAGTCAACAATGAGCAATTCTTGATGTTTAAGAAGTTTGATATATGACTTAAACAGAGTTAAAATAATAGACAAGTGTTTGAAGTTTAAGTGCCTTCACCTGATGCAAAGTGTCGCATGTAGCAAGTGTAATCCCAGGGTTACTAGGACCCCGGTAAATTAGGTTAGATTAGGTTGCTTGGTAGGTTTACTGGGCAGCCCAGGTCCATAGACCTGCTTTGGTTCCCATGGCAACTTCTATCAATCCGCCTGGCAGAGGGTCCAAGGGGATGGAACTCTCACAGCAGCACAAGCCACACTAGAATGTTGGCATGGAATGTTGTTTGGGATAGTTTTCTGACTGAATGCATAGTCTGGGGTGTTACCCTCTGCCTGCTGGTAGAGGAGGAGTATGGGGCTGTCTGGGGGTAGGTCACCCTTCCCTCGGCCCTGCCAGCAACAAAGTCAGCAAATGTGAGCAGTGTCGTGTGGTGGCAATGGCTTTTTACTGTCCATGCCCTATTAGAGGACAAAGAAGTCAGAAGAGATTAATTTTTCAACCATAAGTAATCTGGGGATGCCTTCCCCAACCTTTATGCAAGTGAAATAAAGTGTTGCCCAGTATGGGGAAAAGTGGAGTTGCCCTCTGAGCCAATGGAATTTCTGTGGAACAGTTCAGAAACTGAGAGAGGACTGCCTCAGACATGGGTGTCGCCTCCTCAGTATGGATCTGAAGGTTGAAAAAGAAAAAAGATGCACTTTCTGTCCAGGGGTGAACCCCAAGCGCCCAATCTGGCACAGGAGGAACAAGATCTCTTGCAGTTTTTGGTACAAACTTCATGTAAATTTCTTAGTGCCGTTAGGAAAAGAGATGCCCCCCACTGTCCAGGGATGAACCCCAAGCACCGATCTGGGAGTGGCGGAGCAAGACCTCACATAGATTGGATATAATGGTAGTGGGGAGGCCCGGGCGTTGTTCGCACTTGGGAAAGGCCAGTCAGACATAGTTGTTCCCCTGAGTAAAAGGGGCTGGGTTCATACCTGTTACTGTTCAATTACTGAGGCAAACTGCGCTTTGTGTACCTGCTATCACTGCATCTGCAGCACTGGGGGCAAACTGTTTCTGTCAGATGCTTTGTGTCAGAGTAAAACCTACTGCTTGACTCTATTTTCCGTTGTGGACAGCTTGTGTGTGTGTGTGTGTGTATGGACTGTCAAGTTTCTAGTGCCCCCAATGCCATGGCCCATCCCGGAACCCCGGAACAAATGTAAATGTTGCTTGGGTACCCCCTTCCTCCCAAGACCAAGTCAGGGATATAATTGCCAGTGGAGTGAATGGACTTCTGCCAATGTCATCTGTGGTGCCAATATGCCAGCTGTGTGTTTACCTGAGGGAAGGTGGGTACACAAGATGGGGGCTTGTTTTGGGATTTCAGGGTTTAGTTGCCTCAAGAAATGGCCTGGGGTGACAATTTTGGTGGCAGTGTACCCACTGGAGTAAGTAGTAACTGTAAAGTCAAAGTCATTTTCAAGCCGTGATCCAAGTGATGAAGGAAAAAAAAGTTCAAGTTTGCCATTTAAAATCCTTCCCAGAGAGCCAGTATGAGCTTCAAAGGAGAGGGTGTAACAAGTATAAAAAAATTAAAAAGGAAAGAGAGAGTGAACCCTGCCCTGATTTGCATGATGTCGTGTGATTGGCCGGAGCTAGTGACTCCCGCCCCTTGGACTGTGTTCTGAGTGAGAGGGGATGGGCACACAGTGGTGAGAGAGTGGAGCTCATGCAGCAGCATCAAGGGCTTCGGGCCTAGTGGAATTGCTTCAAAAGCTGGCAGTTTGGAACGATTTAAAGTTCACATGGAGTGGGCGATGGGCAGATCCCAATGCATGGGCAGCTGTCAGTTTGTTGTCACGGGTGAAGAAGTGTTCCAGAGTCAGTCACCGCTGTCTTAACCACCAGAGAAAGTGAATCATGCTGGGTGTTGAATGACGGGCCTGTTGGCCAACGTTGAATAAAGGAGTTACAAGATAGCTGGATTGTGAGTATTTTGGATCACATGCACTTCAGAAGTGCTGCAAACAGCTAGAGAATTGCAAAGCTGGCAAATCATTTGTTGAACAAAAATGGTTGCATGCAGATTGAGCATAGGGAAGGGGACAAAGGAAAAGCAGTTTAAAGTTAGCAAAATGCTGGTTGCAGCAGGTGCAGGATTCCTTAGTGGAGTCAGTAAAGCACTAGAAAATTGTGTGTGGCAGACAGTAGCAGGCAGGAACCTGGGGACAAGACAGTGAGGCCTAGAAATGGCGGAATCATAATTCAATCACAGAGTGCAAAGCTTTGAGTACAGCAGTGCACAGTGAGCAAGGAATTTTCAGTGGCAAGTGTTGCCAGAACGATCGGTAAGGTGGACTGTAACAAAGACAGTGAGCTGCTGTGCGAAGTGTTAAGTGGTGAAGCAGGGAGTGGGGACTAAATATATTGCCTTTCCTCTTAAAGTAAATTTCCGACATAAGGGAGCTACTCACATATTGTGGTAGCTGCCGTCAGCGGTATTTATTCTAGCTAGGTTTTAATAGCAGCCCTTACCTTAGTTATAGTACTCATAACATTTGTATACTGCTGGGCAGCTAGATCCTTTCTAAGTGTTCATTCTTTAACTTAAAAATGGAAGAGAAATTGAGCCCCATTTGTTTCAATAGGGCATGCCCCGCACTCTCCCTGGTCACATGTCATTACGTGCTTAAGCGTGGGGGCGAGTCAGTATCACCGGGACTCTGAAAGGATCGGGCTGCCCAGCAGTATACAGAAGTTATGAGTACTGTAACTAAGGTATGGGCTGCTTGCTAGTCACACTTAAAACCTGGCTAGAATAAGTACCGCTGAGGGCAGCTACCACAGTATGTGAGTGGTAATTGCTCTCATTTAGGTCAGAAAATCTCTTTAAGCCAAGTTGCAGTAAAAGTCAGTTTCAAGTGCAATCAGTCCAACTGATGTTGTTTTGTGTGTTTGTGCATCATCCAGAATGATGGATGGCAATGGAAGAAGCCACTGTCTACCATATGTGCATGCCTGGGTCACCTAGAAAGAAAAACAGCTCAGAGAGTTGGAGGAAAGTATTGGGTGTGCTGGGGCACCTGACGATGTGCCCCTGCCTGGATGGCCAGCATCAGCATGTGTCTTTTCACATGGGAAGAGATATCTTGGAGGTACTGTAGTGGCGTAAATGTAGGGAGACATATGGTTTATGTCCACTCCTGGGCCCTTTGGGGCCCAAGCCAGCTGTGCCCGATGTGTATCTAGGTGGGGTGTGGATGCTGAGAGAGATTCGTCTGAGGAAGATGATCCAGAGGAATTCTGCCAAGAATGGGGTCAGCAGTGATGCAGCCATGCCAGCACTTCTGGGTTAACAGCTAGCTTGTCAGGCGAGGAAGAGCCTGAGGGAGAGAAGCCAGCAGACAGTCTGGGGAATCAGCTAGGCAATATCAACGCTGGATGCTACTTGTCACTTTGCCCTGGTGAGGTGTGTGGCCCTGGCCCTCAGACTGTTTCAGCTCCAGCAGCCAAGGAGATTGAGAGGCCCAAGACAGAGCCCAGTGTACCACAGCCAGTGGAAGATCCGGGATCCAGTGACCAGTCCCAAGAGTCCACCCTGCCTGATGCCACTGCTGTCTGCCTGATGCCACTACTGCTATCGCCTTGTCAGAGAAGGCTTCATCAGCCAAAGAAGAGGAGGTGGATTACAGCAGTGTCCTGCCACCTTGGGACAAGGACGATTGGGATGACTAGGTGTCAATCCTAGATTATAATAAATAAATAAATGAATAAATGACCAGATCTGTCCACCACCCAGGAAGTCTGGTGAAAGACATTTTCCAAAAAGCAGCAAGGAAGAATGACTAATTTGGAGAAGAGCCAAGGAAGATTTTGGAGGCCACTACCCATATATTCCATGTTGGGTTTGGTATGAAATTGACTTCCATGAAACATAACTGATGGAAGAAGCCATGAGAACAGTTGTGGGCCGGAGATTCTTGTGGACCCCTGAAGGTGCCACTGATTTAAAGAAGAAGTGTGAGGAGCATATAAAGGTGTGGAAGACTGGAAAAACTCTCCACACAGACTCAGTAATTGTCATAGGTAAGCTAGAAGATACATAGGGGATATAGTAATGTTATACAAGATACTAAATAGTCAAAACTACTAGACTTGACAATGCCGCCTGGTTGCTCTCCCCTTCCTTGATCTGGCTCCCCTCCTAATTCCCTCCTCTTCTCACTCCCTGCCTTGAATCACGTGCTGAACTAATGTGTATTTATTTGCTGTTCTCTTATTCTGTATTTTGAAATACAAATTGCTTAATTGTTTGTGAAACCAGTCTGTTTTCCATTATGGATCTGTACCCCCCTTATTGACGTGAAACCTTTGTAAATGAGCTGCTTGGCACGCAAAGGTACTTGTAATCCTAGAATGAATAAATAAATAGTCAAGATTTAATGGCTGAACATGGTATCTCCTTCTGTGAAAGGCCTATTAACCTAAGTCTCACAATAAACAACAAGTAATAACAAGAGCGAACACAAACAACAGGGACAACTTCTTTACTTCTAAAACATCTAGGGCTTGGAATTCTCTTCCTCAATATCTGGTGGTAATGATTTTGTTTAACACATTTAAGAATGACTTGGACAAGTATCTAAAGTCAAAGTCTGAGAAATTACCATCTGCCCACTAGGAGTGGGAGTCAGTCCTGATGGGCACATGGCCTTCTTCTGTGTGTTCTAAACTGAGTAAACTGAGCAAGAAGTTCACAGCCTGCCAATGAAATGTCTGGATGGCACCATTGTTTACAAGCCTCACCCAGATTGGTACTAGTTAGGAGACTTCCTGGCAAGTCCAGGTTGGCACTGTCACAGTGCACCAAGAGTACAAAGGTGCCACGTTTGGCAAAGTTTGAAGATTTTGAGCTGTAGTTGGTGGGCCACATTGTCAAGAAAAGTTCAAAGAGACTGTAAGCCGTGGTCAACGGGCCACATGTTCTGCAGGGCATCGGCCAAAAAGGAGGACGATTGCCATTGCACCGTCATCTTCTGAAGACCAAGAGGATGAGTTTTCATCTGTGTATCCAGTTTCCAGAAGCCGTGAGGGAGTCGAGACATCAGGTTGGCCGACAGCCATTCCAGTAGCAGCCTTGAGTTACAAGAGATCTCCCTTTATGTCAGAACTGGCAGGGCCATGTTTTTGTTGTTATTTACTGTTAGATATAACTGGTATTACACCTGAGGGGTATTGTGGACAGCATTTCCACCTTGGCCCCTTTGGACACTTTGTCTGAACATTTACAGCAGGCCCTGTGCCCATCTGAAAACCTTTGGAACTGTTTCCATCCTTCTCCAGAGACACTATATCAGGGATGTCCCAGCCCCAAGGACATTTTATTTATTTATTTGTTTGATTCTAGGATTACAAGTACCTTTGAGCCAAGTTTCTTTTACAAAGGTTCCATGTCAATGGAGGTACAATACAAAGTAGACACAACATTCAGTTACAAAGGCAGGATAACAGTATAACAATTAGTTAAATATAAGGGATTCAGAATATTTGAGCTAAACTAGTGCTAGGGTACTACCAGAAGGGGATAGAGTACAGAAGAAGGGAGGAGACTATAGGACGAAGTAGCCAGAGCCATTGTCAAAACATAAGAAGTGCTGTGGTCAAAAGAAGAAAGAAAAGAAAAGAAAACAAAGAATGAGGATGAGCTAGGTAGCGATTGTGAGGCAGCAGTGAGTGCAGGTGAGGTATGCTATTAAGTAGGACAGTTAGAGGTGCTGGAGGCAAAGAGGAGAAGTTGGAGCTTGGATTTGAAAGGACCAAGCTTTGGCACAGATGAGATGTTTCTGCTGAGCGTGTTCAACCAACTGGGGGCCCTGTAGGTGAAAGATCTTTGTCCCTGAGAAGTACAGCAGTGAGGGACCTGAAGGACTTGAGCTGTGGTACTCCTGGTGTGTCTAGGATTTCTGCTGGAGCAAAGGAGAGCTTGGACTCTAGGGGGTGCGAGGCCCATAGTGATTTTCTTAGCCATAATGCAGGTCTGGTACTTTATACGGTTAGAGAGTTGTAGCCAGCCAGATTGTGCGTATAAGTTACATGTGTGGGTGAGTCGGTGGGAGCCAGTGATGAGCCAGCAGGCTTTGTTGAGTGTCGTGGCTATGCATCTGAGAGCTGTTTGTGAGGCAGATCTGTAAATGATCAGGCCATAGTGAATTACAGACATAACTGAGCTCTGAACAGCGACACTTAAAGCATAAGGGGTGAGGTGCTGCCTATGCCTATAGAGGAGACCAAGGCGGGTATTAGCAGCTTTGGCAACACTGTCGATGTGGGTTCCATAGGAGAGATGACTGTCGAAAGAGATCCCTAAATATAAGTGCACTTGTTCTAGTGCAGCTCCATGGCAGTTTGTTATAGTTAAGGGTTGTAGCTTGTATTTGTTGTGAGCGCTGCAGAAAAGCATAGACTTGTTTTTTTTTGTAATTTAGGACTAGTTTGTGCTTACTGAGGTGAATCCATTCTGAAGGTCGTTTTGGAGGGGTTGAAGATCCTTATGAGTGGCATGTATGACGGCGTCATCAGCGTAGAGGATGATTTGTTCTGGGCAGGATTGTGGGAGGCTGTTCAAGAAGAGGCTGAATAGGAGGGGCCCCAGTATGGATCCATGCTGGACTCCTAAGCGGACTGGCCTAGCATCAGAAAGGACATCAGAAATTTTGACTCTTTGGGAGTGGTTATCCAGGTAGCTTTTGAACCAAGCTGTAGAGTCAGGGGAGAGTCTGGCTAACAAACTGCTCAACCAGAAGACCATGGTGGATGGTGTCGAAGGCCTTAGTAAGGTTGATAAAGACTGACCCAGCCAGGAGACCATTGTCCAGCAAACTGTGAGTTGCACCAGTGAATTCTAGGAGGGCAGAGGTAGTGCTATGCCCTTTTCTGAAACCGTGTTGTTGAGATCACAGTATATTATGTTTATCCAGAAAGTCGGTAAGTTGGTCGGCTACTCTTTGTTCAAGGGCCTTGGAGAGTGGAGGTAAAATGAAGATTGGACAATGGTTCCCAAGGAGGGCCGTAGCTCCACTTTTGTGGATAGGGGTCACAGTTGCGAGTTTCCAGATGTCAGGGAACTGACCAAGACTGAGGGAGAGGTTGAACATTTTAGTTAGTGGCCCTATAAGTTCATCGAGGGTGAGGGACAGTAGTTTGAGGTCCAGGGATTCAGCACTACTTCTGGAATTAGTGATTGCTTTCTTGATATATTTGCAGGTTTCATGCATCCTGAGGGCTTTAAAGTAGAAAGGTGGATAGATAGACGGAGGAGAGTTGGGATTGTGAGCTGGAGTGCTGTCTTCATTGAAATCGTCGGGAGGAAGAACACTGCTGAGGTAATTGAATGCAGAGTTGAAGGTATTGGCAATAGTGGATGCGTCAAGCGTGTTTGTCCCATCAATGACAAGCGTAATAGGTGAAGTTTTAGGTAGCTTCCCAGTAACTTCCTTAATGTTGTTCCAGAAAGCTTTCCCATTTCCCCACGAGTTAGTGAGGGCTTCCTTGTAGTAGGTAGTTTTATGAAGATGGATTGATTTTTGTGCAGTCATTGCGGGCACGTCTGTAGTTTTGAAGGTTGTGTGGCATACCAGAGGCATGAGCCCGCTACCAGAGAGGATCCCTGGTTTTAAGCTGCGTGGTTAGTTCTGCAGAGAGCCAGGGGTTGCACAGACCTTTGACTTTACATTTCTTGAAAGGGGCATGGGAATCACAGGTGGCATTGAAGATGCTAATGAAGTAATCCAGGACTGAGTTTATTTAGATTTTTTTATTTAGCTTTTGTTTACCGGGTAAGTACACTAGACAAGTATTATGCCTATTTTCAGGAACGAGGGTGACATCTGACGCTGCGTAAACTGGAGACCAGTCTAGCTATCTGAGGTGGGATTTCAGGTGGGGCAGCTGGCAACGTGGGAGGACTCTACTGGAGATAATTCTTGGTGGGGGCTTGCAGAATTTGTTAAACCATATGCAGATGACTGGGGAGTGGTCACTAAGTGAGTCCGGGAGGACAGAGACGTTAATGGTGTGGTTAGGATGACTGGTCAGAACCCAGTCAAGCAGGGTGCTTGTGCCAGTTTTGCCTGGTTGTCAAGTCAACCAGTTGGCCAGCTGACTCAGGTGCCAGCCAGTTTATATTAAAGTCGCCAAGTGGGACTGACTCAGAGACAGGAGGTTGGGTTAGAACAAAGTCCAGGACGGCAGTGAGACCATTCACTTGCTCTTTCAGAGGGACGTATACAGCAACAACTGTAAGGGCTTTGTTGTCGGCTCCTAGTAGGATTTTGATGGGAAGGAGCTGAGTGGGGGACTCAGAGAGGGTGGTAGCAGTGGTATGGCCCATTTATCCTTAAATGGACAGTTAGGGTTTCCTTCCCCCTGTTTTTTAATGGTTTTACTGTTTCGCTGTTTTGCACAAATATGCACACAAAAAAATTTACAAAATATTTTTATAGAAAAAACCTTTTAAAAAAGTGTTAGTCAAGTAGTATGTGGGTGTGTGCTTTTGCATGCTCTTTTGCAGGTGTGGCAGAAGAAGATGAACTTTTGGACTCTACCAAAGCACTCAAGAGTGCTTCAGGGACTGTTGTTTTTAAAAATGGTTCTGCCAAGTAGCTTTAATGTTTTAACATTTACCGTTATGAAATGTTTTTACCAGTGTAGAGAATGTGTATGTTAGTGTTAGGAAATGCATTGCAAAGCTTGTGCATGTTCTTATTGGAGCTAAACAAACAAACAAAAAACATTTTTTTTCCAGGTATGGTAAAGGAATGGTTTGGGTGCCTCTGTAGTATAGCAGTGGGTAGTGCCTAGTTAGAGGGTACCCTGGTAAACACCTGGTGGTGCAGCTGGCCTGATGGGAAATAGGCTGGGGACCATGCCAATGGTGGTGGGTGGTCAGTTCTATCCCATCAGGAAGGTGCCTCTGGTGAAGTGCTACGAAGGAGGAACCCCGTAGTCAGTGGCTGTAGTAAACTGTTCCATTGCTTCCCAATCCTCTGTGGTGACCTACCTATGCTTGTTATGGGTAGGGAAAGGATTGCGACCCTTCCCGTAGGGCACTCTGGGGGATCTGTTGCAGTCCAAAAGCCTTGCTGTGAACAGCAAGGTTTCCTAGTGGTGGTAAGTGTAACCCCCAGGTTCCCCTGGGTTACTAGGACACTGGTAGATTAGGTTGCTAGGTAGGTTTATTAGGCAGCCCAGGCCCACCCCGGAACCTGGAACAAATACAGATGTTGCTTGGCTACCCCCTTCCTCCCAAGACCAAGTCAGGATCATAATTGCCAGTGAAGTGAATGGACGGACTTTTGCCAATGTCATTTGTGGTGCCAGTATGCCAGCTGTGTGTTTACCTTAGGGAAGGGGGGTTGCACAAGTACAAGAGAAGTGTGGAAAACTATTAATTCCACTTGGAATGAAAGCAAGAAGCTGTGTAATTTTTCATGGAAAATATGTTCTCATTCATAGCAGTAAAGACTTTTCATACAAATATTTGCTCTACATTAAAGCACTTCCCTCTAATGCGGTACCTGATTCTAGAGACATTGCATCTCCTAACATTGAATAATGTACTATCTGTATTCTGATGCTGTACTCCATATGTATGAAATTGTATTTTCTACTTGTATATGCACAATAAAATATAAGTTAAAATAATTCATTAAAAAGAACAGGGCTCTGAAACTACAACTCCAGATTGATACACAGCAAACACAAACCTTGGTGAATGCCTTTATATTTTCTTGTATGTTGTAGTGTAAGAGAACTTGTTATGCTTAGTAAGTGAAGGAGGGTATATTAATTTAAACAAGCTGTATTAGTGAAATTGTTATACTTAGTTACTGACAGGATAAATTAATTTAAAGAAGGACTGCTGATGAAGCATACTAAGTTAGTAGGACTGGAAATGTCATGCAGCACTCTTCAGTGTTGTTTTGTTTGTTTGTTTGCAATTTATTTACTAAGGAAAGCCCAGCTAATATGCAGCATTCTGATTCCTGTGGGGTGCTTGTCATCGAGGCACAGGTCAGGAGGTATAGGAAAACCAGGAGCAGTTTCAAAATTCACAAATAGCGTTTTATTAATAACAGCAAAATAAAAATTGTTCAATATAACTATTTACAGTGGCAGTGCAAACATAGAAAACAGAGTCTTTCTTCGAGTTTTCTTCTCAATTTCCAGTCTCTGTCTCTCCCTTTTGCAAAACATTGCAGCTCTTTTTATAACAAGTCTTTGCAGGCAGCTCGTTAAGAGAAGATTCTGCTTCTCACACAGTGTTCTTGTCAGTTTCAACAGGTGCAGCAAAAAGAACATTGTGATCCAGAACTGACCTCTTGTTGATAGCTCTAGAAATATTTTTCGAATCAGCATCTCAGGTTAACCCCTTGAGTTCCAAATAGCTCTTTGCAATAATTTCAACATTACAACTGTATACAGTTTTAAACAAAGTGATCCCAGTTTCACATACAGTTTTACACAGAGATTCACGTATATTTTTATACCTGCAGTTATGCAAGGGGGGGAGGAAAAGACGGAAATAGCAAGGGAAGGCAGAAAGATAGTGATAGGCAGAGAATTGCGAAACCGTTAGAGCGATCAGTTCCCCGGTCTCACTTGAAAATTTTGTTACGTAACCAGACAGACAGGAGACAGGAGACAGAAAAGAAGAAGATAGAACAGATCCTTGCATTTCATCTCTTTCTGCATAACAAATGGGACAGGGCCTTATTCAACCCTGTCACGGTCCTGTTTTGCAGTGTATTTGCCCAGGATAGTCCAGCGTAGATGCTGTATATCATTTTTTATAACTTGCGCAGGACCACACAGTATTTGGCAGTGCTCTGACCACTAGACATTAATTAATACCTGTCGTGGGTGGAGCACAGTTTATTTATATTTTTTAACCAGGAGAGACACGTTAAGCTGAAAGTTTGTTTACAGGTGCGACCTGGTAGCACAAGGAAGTTAACTGACTTGCTCAGGGTCACACAGTATGCAAGTGGGGGGCTGTGGGATTCAAACCCAGGTCTCCAGGTTTGCAGTGCAAAGCTTTAAACCATTGCACTATACTGCCTCCTGAAGTGTTATTTACCAAGAATGGTCCAGTTGAGATGCGACATGGACATTAGGACTGTTAAATTTGGTGTGCACCTTCTCATTCCTAGAGTCTTATAAAGTTCCAGATTGTATGAAGATTGGTTTTGTAGGTTTTCTCTAATTTGATTAATTGTTGCCCTCAGCTAAAAACAGCAAAGAGTTAAGCTATGAGACTAACAGGTGTTGTAGGTATCATATGGAAATAGATCCTTTTGGTTTCTTTTTTTTTAATTAACTTTTATGATGATTGTGATTAATTGCTTGTGTATGCGCATAAAAAAAACTCACCAACAAAAAGAGCTAAAATAACAGAATTTTTCATGTTAAAGTTTGACACACAAAACAAACTTTAAGGTAAGATAACTTTTTAATTTGGTAAAGTTAATATTGACAGTTTAGTGTTTGTGAGGGAGGATTAGTACAAGCCACACAATGTATTTTTTTTTAATTAAGAGTACTTAATTATCTTTGATTAAAAATGAAAATATTTGCACAGGAATCTTTCACAGATTTTTTCTGTTAAATCTACGTGTAGCACAGTCTTAAGATATCCATGTTACACAATGATTTTTGTGCTTTGCGACGGTTTTCAAAATCTGTGAGATATAAGCTATTTACTAAAATCTTCATGCTGCACTACAGTTTTTGTGCATTGTGATGATTTTTTAAATCGTCATGGAGTCAGGGGGTGCCAGAGAGCCATCTTCTTGGTAGGAAGCACCTCACCAGAGCTCCTACATCTATAAATATTTAAAGCTTTAAAATAGCAATTTAATATTCTTTAAACAGCAAATAAAGAATAAAACAGACTCCTGAACATTCAGAGAGTCTAAAGATATAAAAATTAAGATGGTTTGGCAAAAAGCGCAGCATCAGGGCCAACCGAAAGAGTCTCAGCAGCAAAGCACGGGTAAGGCCTGCGGAGCGGCAAGTAGTGGAGAAACGGTTACTACAGCCTCATTGGATCCCCCGTGGAAAGCAATGCTTGAATCTATGCAGACAATGAATGCTAAGATAGAAAAGACCCTACAGAAATTGGAAAATCATGATGCAGCTATACAGTCCTTAACCGGATCCGTGGCCGAGACTGAAAAAAGAAGTGTCTCCACAATGACCACGGTGGCTAATCTTACCCAGGAAAATACCCAGCTGAGAAGCCGTGTGGAAGCAGTCGAGAATCAACTCTGGTCTGGAAATGTGAGAATAGTTGGGGTTCCAGAAGGTGTCGAGGGCACAGATTTACTGCAGTTCCTCATCAAATGGATGCAAGATTACCTAACAGTACCCGATGATTTTGCTTGGTCCAAATTGAAACAAGCTTACTGAGTCAACCCTAGGGTGATGCCTACCAGAGCAAACCAATGTAGGACTGTCCTTATGCGCACTTCGGGCTCTGAGGTCCGAGATCTGTTGATTGCAGCAGCTAGAGCCACGTACCCCCTGGATATCGGTGGTTTAGACGTCAAGCTATATCCTGACCTTTCCTTCCAGATGAGGACACGTTGGAAGAGCTTTGATGCGGTTCGCTATCCTTTGAGGTCATTGGGCATAATCCATTCCTTTATACTTCCAGCTCAGCTCCGAATTATCTACGGGGAAAAAACCTGGAGTTTCAACAACCCGCAGGATGCTGGCCATTGGGTGGAGAAGGTGGAGGTTGAATTTGTAGGCCGTAGAGAAGCTGCGGAGCACCAGCAGTTGGACTCGGATGACTGAGGCAAGGCGTCGTAAGTGATGTAGCAGCTAAACTCAGAAATTACTCTTTAAAGAAAGACATTTTAGTTTTGACTATTAACATTTTCTGGTTTAGGTCACTAAGGGATAACGGGGATTCATTTCTTTCTTTAAACGTTTTTAAGAAAATATACTTCTGTATATTTGCTGGCTGAGCTCTTGTTGTGAGAGCACAGGAAGAATCTCCATAATGTCTCTTATACTGCATGGGCTGTAAAGGATCTTCGGCAATTTGATGCTGATTCTGCAGGTTTAAAGCCCATACTCAGATTGTTCTTAAACTGCATATGCTGTGCAAAACTGTTATACATTTAGACTAGTTGGCTTGACTTTTACTATATATAATGCTGCTTTATTTTTCTTTTACCCTTATTTTTGCGATGTTATACAGCATGATGTATGGAATCTAACAAGTTGAACTCAATGTTTATATTTTATATCTAATACTAGGTTTAATAGCAATCACTTATGATTGCTTCATAATGCTTGTGTTTAAATACTCCCAACAGGAAACCACTGAAGAGGCTGGCAACTTTTTCGAATGATTTGGGACTTGTTTAAATAAGAATTGAAGTAATCCCCCACTTCCTACTGTGAAAGATTATGGGGCTTCAGATTTACTATATTACTGCTTTCTACCTAAAACAATATGTACCTATTCCCTGTATGAGTATTGTATCTGTAGTCTGCTTATTAACAGAAAATTATAAAGTACAAAAAAAAAAAATCTTCATGGAGTCATAAAGTATTTGTAAAAATCTTCATGCTGCTAGACAGTTTTGAAACTCTACATGCTGCTCAGTGGTTTTCAAAATCTGCATGGCTGCATGATGGTTTTTAATATTCACATACAAGTCCTTTATGAAGGTTTTGAAAATACATGTTCTGCACAAAGGTTTTGAAAATCTATGTGCTGCAGGAAGGTTTTCACAATCTATAGTTTCAAAATCTAAGTGTTGCACAAGGGTAATTAGTTTGAAAATGTATGTGCTGCACTTAGCTTTTTAATTACAGAACAAAAGTTTTAATGTAACATAAAGTTTTAGATAATTAAATGATAAGGATGATATTGTACTGTTGGTGACAGGTATAAGAAGAGACACAATGGGTCATATGCATCACTGGGCTTGGTATATGCCGCAAAGGGCATGTACCAAGATGCTGAAATGTGCGCTGTGCACCCACTACCCATGATGTTGGGAGCCCCTGTCTGTTAGCAATGTCTTTCCAAATGGTGGCACTTGCCTCTCTCCCTCTAATACAGAAAATTGACATGATCAGGATGAATATTCTCCCAAGATTCCTATACTTATTTCAGAATATAGAAACATAGACTTTGATGGCAGATAAGGACCGCTAGGCCCATCTAGTCTGCCCATTTCCCTACCTACAGGATAGGCCGCAGAACCTAGTTAACAAACAGCCTATTTTTCCTACCCCCCACAAGAATTGCCTTATGTCTGTCCCATGCATTCTTGAATTCTCCCACAGTTTTAGACCCCACAACCTCCTCAGGAAGGCTGTTCCATGCATCCACTACCCTCTCTGTGAAATAATACTTCCTCACATTGCCCCGAACCGCCCTCCTTCTATCTTTAAATTGTGTCCCCTTGTTCTTGCAAGTCTCTTTTTCTGAAAAATGCTACCCTCTTGGACTTTGTTGATTCCACTGAGGTACTTAAAAGTTTCTATCATGTCCCCCCTCTCCCTTCTTTCCTCAAGGGTATACATATTAAGCTCCTTTAGTCTCTCCTCATACGGCTTCTCTTGCAGACCCTGCACCATTTTAGTTGCCCTCCTCTGGACTGCCTCTATCCTGTCTATGTCCTTGCGGAGATGAGGTCTCAGAACTGGACACAGTACTCCAGATGGGGTCTCACCAACTGTCTGTACAGAGGGATAACAACTTCCTGTTTTCTGCTGCTGATGCCTCTCCCTATACATCCCAGTATACCCCTGCCCTCCCTACTGCCTTCTCACATTGCTTGCTAACCTTTAGGTCATCTGATATGATTACCCCCAGGTCCCTTTCCTTTTTTGTTGTTGTTACTACCTCCCCACCCATTGTGTATTCTTCCCCTGGGTTCTTGTTTCCCAGGTGCATTATTTTGCACTTCTTTGCATTGAATCCTAGCTGCCATACTTCTGACCATTCCTCCAACCTTGCCAAGTCCCTTTTCATCCTTTCCACGCCTCCTTGTGTATCAACCCTGTTGCAGATCTGCAAAAGGCATACTTTTCCTTCAGTCCCTCTGCAGTGTCACTGATGAAGACATTAAAAGGACTGGACCCAATACTGAACCCTTCGTACCCCACTAGTAACCCCCCTTTCTTCAGAACGGACTCATTTACAATTACCTTCTGTGTCCTGTTGTCCAGCCAATGTTTTATCCAGGCTACCACCCTGGGTCCCACTCCCAGGCTGGTTAATTTGACTACTAATCTTTTGTGTGGGACTGTGTCAAATGCCTTGCTAAAGTCTAGGTAGGCCATGTCCACAGCCCCTCCCTGGTCTACTACTTTGGTCACCCAGTCAAAGAAATCTATTAGATTCGTCTGACATGACCTTCCCGCTGTGAGCCCATGCTGCCTTGGGTCCTGTGCTCCACTGGCCTCTAGGTACTCGACTATTCTTTCCTTCAGAAGTGACTCCATCACTTTCCCGACCACAGAGGTCAGACTGACAGGTCTGTAGTTTCCTGCCTCTGTCTTGGACCCACTTTTGTGAAGGGGAATCCCATCCACCTTCCTCCAGTCCTCGGGTACCACACCATCCTCCCATGATTTATTAAAAAGAGTAGCCAGTGGTTTCACTAGTTCCCCCTTAATTCTTTTAGAATTCTGGGGTGAATTCCATCAGGCCCCATTGCTTTGTCCACCTTCAGTTTTAGGAGTTCTTGCAGAACCCTTTCTTCTGTGAAAGGACTGGGATCGACCCCCTATCAAGAGTGCTTCTGTTAATTGGATTAGGCACTTCCCCTCCTCTTTTGTGAATACTGAGCAGAAATATTCGTTCAGTATTCCTGCTTTTTCACTGTCCCCCTCTGCCCACCCACTGTTCATTCTATGCAGCCTCGCTATCCCTCCCTTTGTCTTTCTACGCTCGCTGATGTACCTACTGTCCACATAGGCCGAATTTAAGAGATGGGATAAGCTGATAGCCAGATTCATATGGGCAGGGGGGACATCCAGAACTGCATATAAAACACTACAGCCCCCAAAACAGAGGGGAGACTTTGCTCTGCCTAACCTTTTATTTATTTATTTAGTATATCAGAAAGACCTTTGAGCGTGAGCTCTTTTATAAAGGTTCCACGTCATGGTGGACAATAAGACAATACACATATAGAGTGGTTACAGAGGCCTGCTCATTGGGCAGTAAAGAGCGATTACATGAGAATTAAGACAAATAGGAGAAAAACAGAGCAGTTGTAAGAGGATACAAGCTGTATCTAATTAGTTGCCCTAGGTAGCACACCCCTGGAGACCACCAAATCCATTGATAGACTATGGTTGAGAAACTGCATAGTGTTTAACTCTATCCCAGATAGCGACAGGCTGGGTGATAGAGAAACAAGAGGGATTTGGTTTGATCCTAACCGCAGAGAGCGAGAGGTGGGGGGAAATAGTGAAATGGGGGGTTCTGTGGGAGGGGAAGGGGAGGAGGGAGCAGCTTCTTAGAAGGTGTTGCCAGGCAGCTCTCTCCTCACACACATTACACTGTCTGGGTAGTACCTCTACACTGCATTGGAAGCATCTCGAGCTGAGGAAAGAGAGGGATCACATTTTTACTTGGTTATTTAAGTATTTTCCGAATATTAGAGAGATGGTACAAGATACTGAAACCCAATATACTACTTATATCCTAAATAACTGGTGGGTTTTACTTTACTCTCTGGGTATCAAACTGATGGCTCACTATTTAGAAACTTTGGTTTCTGATCCGAACTTTTGTGCAGCCAGATTGGAACCCACTTTTAAAAGATGGGAACACTTAGGACTTATTCACAATTACCAATATTATGACAAGGGCAACTTTCAGACATTTCACACCCTGCAGCAGAAATTTCACCTTTGAATATCACATAATTTTTGATATTAATCTGACACTATTTTAGAGAGGTTTGGTCTACAATGGGCCACATCCTCTAGGCCAGATAAATTTAGAAGTCCAAGAAAAAAAATGATCCCTGAACATATTATTTCACTAGTTTATAAAAGTATCCATACTACAATGGAAATGGTAGCAGAAAAAGCCCAAGTGAGGTGGCACTCGGAGCTAGGGATCATGCTTATAGACAAAGACTGGACTACCATATATATTACACAACAACGTAAGACAACCTCTTCCCATATTTGGTGGGAGTATGGTTGGAAATGTGTGACTCACTTCTTCCACACCCCACAAATCCCAGGGAAATATGATAAACTTAGAGGCACAGTGTGTTGGAGAGAGTGTGGAGAACCTTGTGCCACACACACGCATATTTTTTGGAGCTGTCCAGTGTTGCACACCTGCTGGCAATCTTTAGAAAGAGCACTCTAGGAGCTTTTCCCTGAGATAGGTAACCAAACACCTCCCGTGCTTATCTTACTTCATTTCCCAGCCCACGTAAGAAACAGACACACTTGTTCAGTGTTAGCTATAATGTTCATTACAGCGAAGAAGGCTATAGCAAGAAAATAGTTGCAGACCGAGGCCCCCACAACGAAAGAGTGGAAAGATACAGTGCAACAAATTTACAATTTAGGAAAACTGACTGCAGGACTTAATCTTTGTGTGACCTGCATTACCAGCTTCTGGAACAAATGGCAAATCTTACTCCGAGAGGGCTCTTGCAGTAGGTAATTACATATGGGACTGAAGCCAGCAGGCATCAGGACTCCACGGAAAAATTTCTAGCTAGCAGTCTCTGATGGGGGACTGCCCCCACGTCAGGTGACCGCCGTCAGGCGACGTCAGTATAAAGGGGTGGCCCCCCATGCCCACCTTCCAGTTCTTTCCCAAAATTAGCTTGTGAAAATGCCTTGCAGTTAAGTTCCTACTGCTTTGTCAGTCTGTCATCGGTTGTATTTACTGAATTTTTTCGTGATGTTCTATATTTCTGTAACAAAATTGCCGTGTATGTCATCCCCTACTCCCTCCGATTCGTAAAAAAATAAGTGCGACTCGTGCAGTGCTCAGCTCCCACATAAGGACGGCCATTCCCTGTGCCTCTTCTATCTAGGCCCAGATCACCCCATGGAGAAGTGTCAGCACTGCCAGTAATTTAACACCGCCACCCGTAAGCTGAGGCAGCAGTCCCTGGAGGCCCACATTTTAAAGAAAAAGATGTCCTCCATGGAAAAAGAGCTGAAGAAGCTTTGGCAGGCCTCAACTTCACCTGAGGGACACCATAAGAAGTTGTAGAAGCACCAGGACCAGGACTCCACTTCCACGGCCACCGTGACTCTGGCTGCAGTCACTGTGCTACAGGTAACATCCCTCCTGGGGGACCGACCCTCGACGGCCATCTTGGCGGTGCCCAAGGCGGCGGTGTCCCTCCCGTTGGTCTCACGCTCTGGCCTCTCAGGAGCCTCTGGGACAAAGGAGGCGACCGCTCCTGGGAAAGCCACCACCGACATGTGCCCGGACAGGGCCGATAAGACGCCTGCCCCTTCGGGGGAGCGCACGGCCCCCAAAATGCCAGCCAAGGCCGCTCCTCCCTCGCAGCCTTCATGGGGCGTTGGATCTGATAAGTCAGACACTGGGTCCTCCGACACCAACCCAGATCCCACCGGTAAGGCAGACGTCAGCTCCTCTGATGGACGCACTGCGTTAGAGCCGACCCTGCCGATCAGTACACCATCCCTGGCTCACCAGAGCGATCGCCGCTGCTGACTGAGGCTCCAGTGTCTCCCCTGTTGGATCCCTGGGATTTCAGTCCTCCTTCCCTGGGTGACACAGAGGACGCCGGTACGCTCCCATCAGATCTCCCTCCCGCAGGGCCGGATCCCCTGACGCCGGACCATCAGACACCAGCTCTGATGCCGGCCCACCCGACGCCAGATGCCATCCCAATGATGGACCCAATGCCCGCGCGGCTACCTGTTCCTGGCCTGCCTGCTGGGCCTCTCCTAGGGCCTTCTGCTCTGTCAGAGCCCCTGGTTCCTGGGTATCTGACTCCGTCCTATCCGACACCGTCTTACCCGGGACCGCAGTATCCTGCACTGCAGTACCTGACGCCAGCCTACTTGATGCCGCAGTACCTGGCCCCTCAATACCCGATGCCGGGCTTCCTGCTGTTGTGCTATGGATACTCACTCTATGGATACCCTCAGTATCCATATCTCCCTCCTCCTCCACCACCCTCCGAGCTGCCGGTGGACTTGAAGGAGACTCTGGCTGCCTTGTGGGCTGAGGCCAGAGCTCAGCTCACTAGGGAAGTGGAGAGCCATCTACCACGCCGGACCCAGTGCCGGATCCCCGTCACCGCAGACAAGAGACTCTCTGTCCCTTACCCGACACCAGAGGTGAACCCTTGGGTGCCAGGGCCGGGGAGGATACACTTCCCCGAAGGTTGTCCAAGGGGTTCCTTCCTCCCAAGCCGGGAGGGGTCTTCTTCCTCTTCTTCGGAGACCTCCGAATCCGATTCTGAGGGTTGTTCTGATCCTGACAATGAGCGACGCACTCCAGACTATCCCAGGCCAAGGACTGCTCCGAAGTCTCCTCTGGAAGATCCTTCTTTTCTGGAGTTGCTGCGAAAGACCCAGGAAATTCACCAGTGGCACTCTCTGGAGCCAGATCCACGGTGGAAGAAACTCGCTGCCCATTTGGATCTGCCTGAAACTGCTCCAACATTGATTCCACCCTGGATCGAGCCTCACGTAGACCTTGTTTCCACTATTTGGAAACAACTGTCGACGTTACCCACCCCCCCTTCCGAGGAAGACGGATAGGCTATACCAGACTCCTGAGGGCATGGATTCTTTGAACACATACCCGAAGACTGACTCAGTCATGATTAGTGCTGCTCACAGTCGGTCGGCTAATCCAGAGCACCTTAGCTCGTCTCCGCCAGACAAGGAATCCCATTTTCTGGACCAGTACGAGAAGAAGGTGTATGCTTCTTCCACTCTGGGGATCAGGGCCCTGAACTATGTTGCCCACATGGGGAACTACCAGAAGACGATCCTGAGTCAGGTGGAAGCCAAGTTGGACTCCCTTCCTGAGTCTCAGACGATACAGGAAGTGGCTGACCTTGTCCGGTCTGCTCATTCAGCCAGTCAGCACATGCTCCGTGCCACATACGATGCAGTGGATGCAGCAGGTCGGAACTCGGCTTTTCGCCATAGGTTTTCAGCATCATGCCTGGCTCCGGGTGTCTGGTTTGGTCCCTGAAGTGCAGTCCACTATTCAGGATGTGCTCTTCAGTGGTTCAGTGCTGTTCGGTGGGGATGTCAAAGACATCATCACCAACCTGCAAGAGAGGGGCACTGCACTCAAGTCTGTTGATTCTTTGTCCAGGCCCCCTCTGGGACAGCATTGCCCTTTTCGCAGATGTTCTCAGCCTAAAGCGAAACCTCAGGGCAAGCGGGCCAACAAATGTGGGCCCTCCGGCTGCCAAGCACCCCCGCCCAAAAAAGCGGTGGGAGCTTGAGCCACGACGTTGTCCCACACTTCCTGACTCCTTTCCTCTCCCACAGCTTCTGGATCTCCCAGAGGAACCAGTAGGAGGGAGGGAAGTTCTCCTTCCATCTACCGGGTTGGGAGAGGATCACATCAGATGCTTGGGTGCTCCAACTGATAGCAGCAGGACACTCAATTGAGTTTCTCCAGAAACGTCCCCCAAGTTGACTTACTCCCCAGAACATCTTCCTCTGGTTCGGGAAGAAATTTCCTCCCTTCTTCTGAAGGCAGTGATAGAGCCTGTCCTGATCCTCCTTTGGGGGACAGGCTACTACTCCCATTTCTTCCAGGTTCCAAACAAATCGGGAGACGTGAGGCCTGTTTTAGACCTCAGCTCCCTGAACATGTTCGTGGAGTACAAATGGTTCAGAATGCTCTCCCTACGGAGCCTTCTGTCATTACTTCGGCAGGGACAGTGGCTGTGCGCTTTAGATATGCAGGATGCCTACCTGCATATCCCTATATGCCCTTCCCACCGCAAATTCCTTCGGTTTTTGTTCTGGGGGGCCACTACCAGTTCAAGGCTCTCCCTTTTGGTCTTTCCTTGGCACCCCGAGTGTTCACCAAATGCCTTTCTGTGGTAGCAGCTCACCTGTGTACCCTGGGAGTGCAGGTATTCCCATACTTGGATGATTGGCTCCTGGCGGCCTTGTCCAGGGAGGATCTTCTGCACTCTCTTTCCCTTATCCTACAAGTCTTTTCCAGTCTGGGTGTCACCACCACATAGGCCAAGTCCCATCTGGTCCCCTGCCAAAAGCTCCAGTTCATTGGGGCAATCCTGGACACGACCATCGGCATGGCTTTTCTGCCTCTGGACAGGGTGGATACTCTTCAGACTCATGCAAGTCTGCTGTCCAATTGCAGACGAGTCAACGCCAGGTCAGTCCTTCGCCTCCTTGGGCTCATGGCAGCTGCTATTCTGACAGTCCCTCGCGCTCGGCTCCATATGAGAATTTCTCAGGGGACGCTTCAGTCTCAGTGGGACCAGACATTGGAGGACCTAGACCAGGAAGTTCTAGTCTCCAGCCCCATGGTCCGGGACTTGCAATGGTGGATGGTACAAGAGAACCTCTGCAGGGGCATTCCCTTTTACCTCAAACCCCCCTCCCAAACATTGACAACAGATGCCTCGGGAGAGGGCTGGGGCGCCCATCTAGGGCCTCACAGGACTCGGGGCTCCTGGTCCAGGCTCGAGCAGACTCTTCATATAAATGTGCTCGCGCTCAGGGCCGTTCTGTATGCTCTCAAAGCTTTGAACTCATATGTGCTTTCCAGTCATCTGACTGTCCAGATGGACAATATGTGCATAGTCTGGTATATCAACAAGCAGGGAGGAATGTGTTCCTACCCTCTGTGCAGGGAGGCAATGAGAGTTTGAAGTTGGGCTGTTCAGCACAGCCTTCATCTGACGGCAGTTCATGTTCCGGGAGTGGAAAACACTCTGGCAGATCACCTCAGTCGGTTATCAGCAAAGGCCCACGAATAGGAACTGGATCAAGGGGTAGTAGATGATGACTTCCTGCACTGGGGAACACCTCAGGTAGACCTGTCCGTGTCCCCTCAAAATGCAAAACTTCCCGCCTTCTGCTCGCTTGCTCCAGGGTGAGGCATTTTTTGGCGGGATGCTGTCTCTAGACTGGAAACACATATTCGTCTATGCCTCCCCCCTCCGATTCCCCTGATTCTGAGGGTCCTACACAAACTCGGCTCAGAAGGAAACACAGAATAGAAACATAGAATTTTGACAGTAGATAAGGAACACTTGGCCCACCTAGTATGCCCACTTTCCTACCTAACAGATAAGCTGCAGATTCTAGTTAACCAACAACCTACTTCCTCCTACCCCCCACTAGAATTGCCTTATGTCTGTCCCATGCATTCTTGAATTCCCCCACTGTTTTTGACTTTACGACTTCCTCAGGAAGGCTGTTCCATGTATCCACAACTCTCTCTGTGAAGAAATACTTCCTCATATTACCTCTGAGTCGTCCCCCCTCTATCTTCAAATTGTGCCTTGTTTTTGCACATCTCTTTTTCTGAAAGATGCTACTGTCTTGGACTTTGTTGATTCCCTTGAGGTATTTGAAAGTTTCTATCATGTCCCCACTCTCCCTCCTTTCCTTGAGGCTATACATCTTTAGTTCCCTTAGTCTTTCTTCATATGTCTTCTGATGCAGACCCTGCATCATTTTGATTGCCCTCCTCTGGACAGCCTCCACCCTGTCTATGTCTTTGCAGAGATGGGGTCTCCAGAACTGTACACAGTACTCCAGATGTGGTCTTACCAACTGTCAGTACCGAGGACCAACAACTTCTTGTTTTCTACTGGTGATGCCTCTCCCTATGCATCCCAGTATCCCCTCAGCCCTCCTTACTGCCTTTTCACATTTCTGGCCCACCTTTAGGTCATCTGATATGACCACCCCCAGGTCCCTTTCCATTTTTGTTGTTGTCAGTATCTCACTCCCCATTGTGTACTCTTCTCTTGGGTTTTTGTTTCCCAGGTGCATTACTTTGCACTTCTTTGCATTGAATCTAAGCTGCCATACATTTGACCATTCCTCCAACCTTGCCAAGTCCCTTTTCATCCTTTCCACCCCACCTTGTGTATCAACTCTGTTGCAGATCTTTGTGTCATCTGCAAAGAGACATACTTTCCCTTCCAGTCCCTCTGCAATGTCTTTTATAAAGACATTAAAAAGAACCAGCCCCAGTACTGAACCCTGTGGTACCCCACTAGTAACCCTCCTTTCTTCACTGTGGACTCCATTTACTATTACCCGCTGTGTCCTGTTGCCAACCAGTGTTTTACCCAGGCTACCACCCTGGGACCCACTCCCAGGTTGGCTAAGTTGTTTATTATTAATCTTTTGTGCGGGACTGTGTCAGATGCCTTGCTAAAGTCTAGGTAGGCGATGTCCATAGCCCCTCCCTGGTCTACTGCTTTCGTCACCCAGTCAAAGAAATCAATTAGATTTGTCTGATATGACCTTCCCGGTGTGAATCCATGCTGCCTTGGGTCCTGTGCCCCACTAGCCTCTAGGTACTCAGCAGTTCTTTCCTTCAAAAGTGATTCCATCATTTTCCCTACCACTGAGGTCAAACTGACAGGTCGGTAGTTTCCTGCCTTTGTCTTGCTCCCACTTTTGTGAAGGGGAATCACATCCGCCCTCCTCCAGTCCTCAGGTACCACACCATCCTCCCATGATTTATTAAAAAGGGTAGTCAGTGGTGTTACTAGTTCTTCCCTTAGCTCGTTTAGAATTCTGGGGTGAATCCCATCAGGCCCCATTGCTTTATCCACAGCTTTAAGAGTTCTTTCAGAATCCTTTCTTCTGTGAAAGGACTAATATCAACCCCCCTATCCAGAGTGCTTCTATTGACCGGATTAGGTATTTCCCCCTGCTTTTACATTGTGAATACTGAGCAGAAGTATTCGTTCAGTATCCCTGCTTTTTCACTGTCACTCTCTGCCCAACCACCTTCCTCTTTGTTCAGCCTCAGTACCCCTGCTTTAGTCTTTCTTTGCTCTCTAATGTACCTATAAAAGGTTTTATCCCCCTTCATAACCTAGTTGGCTATCTTTTCCTCGGTTTGGGCCTTTGCTATTCCTACTGCCTTACCCGCTTCCTTCTGCTTTAACTGGTACAGTTCTCTGTCCTGCTCCTTCTGTGTTTCCTTATACTTCCTGAATGCTATCTTTTTCTTCCTTACCTTCCCCACCACTTCTTTTGAGAACCATAGTGTGTTTTTCTTTCATTTTGATTTGTTTATTTGCTTCACACAAAGGCTTGTTGCCTCTGTGATGGCGATTTTGATGTTTCCCCATTGTTGCTCCACCCCACCTTCTTGCTTGTTTGCTAGTGCTTGTCTGAGGCCCTCTCCCATTTTGACAAAATCAGCCCTCCTGAAGTCCAGTACCTTCACTTTTGTGTGGCTTCACTCTACAGCTAAGTTTATCGTGAGCCACACTGTTTGGTGGTCGCTTGTTCCCAGATGGTTACCCACTTCAAGATCAGAGATCCTCTCTCCATCCCCATTTGAGAGTACCAGGTCTAATATCGCTCTCTCCCGAGTGGGTTCTAAAACTAGCTGTCTGAGGCATGCCCCCCTGTAGGGCATCGAGAATGGCCCTGCTCTTGGATGTGGCTGCAGCAAAGGTGCACCAGTCAACATCTGGCATATTCAGGTCCCCCATCAGTAATATCTCCCCTTTTCTGCCATCCCAAGGATGCCTTCTGTCATTTCCTTGTTCACTTCCTGCCCCTGAGATGGGGGTCTGTACACAACCCCTGTGCGGATTGTGGAGCCATTTCCAGTCTCCAGGGTGACCCACAGTGCCTCCTCTCCTCCCTGTTTACCCTTTAGTTCTGTTGCTTTGATCCCTTCCCTTACATAAGAGAGCTACTCCTCCTCCTCCTCTTCTTCCCTCCCTGTCCCACCTGTAGATTGTGTACCCTGGTATGTTGACATCCCAGTCATGGTTGTCTTTGTACCATGTTTCTGTGACTGCCACAATATCCAGGCATCCCTCTTCCATCAAGGCCACCATTTCAGGGAGCGTTTTACTTAGACTACAGGCATTGGTACTCATTACCCTCCTTTTTTTATGGCTTTATTTCTTTTTGCACCATCCCTGTCCCTACTGCCTTTGTCTTTTTCTCCATTTACCCCTGCCCTTCTCTCTATCGACTGCTGTGTCTCGAATTATCCTCATTGCTCCATTCTGGCCCAGACAACTTTGGTTCTCTCTTCTGCAACAATTTTCAGAGGAACCTCCGCTTCCTCTTCCTCTGTCTCAACATTTGCTGACCCAGGATCAGGGAACCCTGATTCATCCAGGTCTCAAATCCTTTCAGTTGCTTGTGTGGCTCCTGCAGACATAGCTCAAGCCTGATTCGGGGTTTCTCCGCTTGTGGCAGAAATTCTGGTGGAGGCCAGGAAGCCTTCCATTAGATCCACCTACGCCATGAAATGGAAACGGTTCTCAATTTGGGTCTCTTCCCAGGACTTTAAGCCATTCTCTTGCCCTGTCGGGAGAATCCTGGACTACATGCATCATCTCTTTGACCTGGGTCTCAGCCAATCCCCTTTGAAAGTTCACATGGCAGCTATCTCTGCCTACCACGTCCCTTTTTGGGGACAGGACTTTCGCGTAGCTGGAAGTCTCCAAGACCTTCCTTAGAGGGGTTCTCCATTTGAGACCCCCTGTCCATGTTCTTGCCCCTCCTTGGGATCTGAACTTTGTTCTTGAGAAGCTTACCCTGCCTCCTTTTGAGCCGGTAGCCTCAGCAGACTTGAAGTTCCTCTCGTGGAAGATTCTCTTCCTAGTGGCCATTACTTCAGTTCAACGCATTTCCAAGCTTCAGGCCTTGATGTATAAAATCCCGTATTTGTTTTTTCACAAGAAATGTGTGGCTCTGCGCGCGAGCCCTAAGTTTCTCCCTAAGATGGTGGCAGAATCTACACTGAATCAATCCATTGAGATACCTGCTTTCTTTATGCAACACTCCAATCAAGGGGAGTACCTCTTACATACTTTGGATGTTCATAGAATCCTGAGATACTACACCATTAAGACTAAGAATCTCAGGAAATCTGATCAGCTTTTTGCCTCTTTTGCCCACAAAAGAGAAGGCAATGCCGTATCCAAGCAATGCCTATCCAAATGGTTGGCTCATTGTATCACTTTCTGTTACGACAAGTACAACAAGACCCTGCCGGGTCAAGTCAGGGGTCACTCCACCAGAGGAGTAGCTGCCTCTGCAGCTTGTTTCAAGAATGTGTCAGCGGCCGACATCTGCGCAGCCGCTACTTGGACTTCTGTCTTTACGTTTACAAAACACTACAGTTTGGACATTGCCTCTCGCTGTAGAGCAGGCTTCGGGTTGGCTGTTTTGCAAGGTCTTCTTTGTTAAGACCCTTACTGCTGGAGGTTCTATGGATGTGTAGTTTTTCTCCTCCCGAGTGATTTTGCTTGTTCCAGACTGCTTGTGACTCAGTTCTATATGTAATTACCTACTGCAAGAGCCCTCTTGAGTAGTAGTACAGTTGATGACCATTGCAACAGCCCGAGAGGTTTTGCAGATAATACCTTCCGCCCTCCATCCCCTTAGCTTTTTCGCTCCTTTTCCAGGAAGCGAAACATCCACTTCTCTCTCGTCCTTCCTCTTTAGGCCTGTGGCGGGAAAGAACTGGAAGGCGGGCGTGGAGGACCGCCCCTTTATACTGACGTCACCTGACGCGTGGGCGGTCCCCCGCCAGAGACGGACGGCTTCAGTACTATATGTAATTACCTACTGCAAGAACCTCTCTCGAAGATCTACTGTTATGGTAAGTTCTTACGTAACTGTACTTTATGGCTTAGGGTCCATAGATCAGACATTTTTCCATAAGTAGTACAGTTAACAGAAAATATGTCCTCTTATTAGGACGACTCAGGTCAGGATGGGACACACCACCTTTTATTCATATTGTATAATGTTTTTATTTAATAAGTATACTATGTATTTATCACTGCCAATAATATCATGTATTGTTTTATTTGAAAGAGTATTTGCTGTATATGAGATCACTACCTATAATGCTCCTAAAAAAGTAAATAAACTTTAAATTCCAAAAAAAACCAAAAAGAAAATGTCTTTCCAAATGGCTGGCATCTTGTATTTTGTTTCCTTGAGAAGCTTTCTGATCTTGTCTGTGAATGTACCACCTGTGACACGCCCACTTTTGTGGCTTGTTTTCGTTCCATCTGTCCCCGCCACGTGGAATAAGAGCCACACTTTTACTCAACACTACAGTTTGGATCGGGAGTCCCCTAGACAGGTTGGCTTTGACCTTGCCACCCTAGGGAACTTCATGTCCTCCCTGTCAGGCCTTCCTTCCACTCTACAGTGCTGATCTTCTTGGGAATTGTTCTAAAAGTTTGGTTTTATGATGCAGGATCTCCTTGAATAAGATAGCTCAGTTCCCTTCCAGTAACAGTAAATCTTCAAGATAATCTCCTCAGCTCACCCTCTCACCTACCTTCGTCTGCATTTTCAGATGGAACACTCCAGAAAATGTGTCGGTTACTGCACTTCTTATTTTCTCCTTTTATGTACCCTTCCAGTGGGCTTTCATTCTGGACCCTCTGCCTGTCCTTTTGGCCTGGTCAGGGTTCTGGTCTCTTTTTCCTTTTGGTTTGGTGCAACTCTTGAGTTTTTCTCCAATGGGAAACTGATGAGTTATGGGACTACCCATGATCTTACTTCGAGTTGGAGCTGTTGCAGCAGACTACACCTTAAGGACTATGCCTACAGGCACTAGGACCCCATGGAAAAATTCGCATTATACAATGGCAAGAAAGAATCCTGGCTTCTGATTGGTCAGTTGATTATCACAGCAGGGATGTTATCCTGGCATAACATCCCTGCGGCTGATGAGATTGATATATTTTTTTTCCACTTGATGATTGTTTGCATCTTCTCTTAACAAAATATTTTTAAACACTAAAAAAAACTCGTTATTTTTATTTTTTTCTGTATAAAACAACTAGCTGTTGTATAATAGGAATAATGCCCTCCAGGGTGGGTGTTATGCTGGGATGACATCCCTTCTCTGGTGTTGGACGCCCTCGGCCGGTGGCCTTAGGCCCAACCACCTGAGCTGGGATGTTATCCCTCATAACACCCACCCTGGGGCATTATTCCTTAGTTACAGTGGGACCGCCCCCTGACATCAGACCGCCTTCGACGTCGGCCAGTGGTATAAAGGGCAGTCCCCAGCCCCACCTCAGTTCTTTTCCCACCATTGACCCATGCACATTGGCTCCATGGGCGCCTCTTGCTGCCAGTTGACTGCCATTTTTCATGTTTTCTTATTTTTTTCATCAAAACCAGTTTAATTTTGCATGTCTTCTCCATCTTCTTTCACAATGCGGCGGAAATCTAAGTGCACCTGTGGTAAACAGATACCGGCTAAAGACAGCCATTTGGGCTGCTTGATTTGCTTAGGCCCCAACCATGACTCAGAGACCTGCCTTCATTGCCAAAGTTTTAACCGCTGGACCGGATCTGTTGCCTGAAGACCTTGAAGAGCCGCCTGTTGGAGCAACAACTAGCCACCATGCAGAGGACCCCATCCAGCAATGGTTCCTCTTCTTCCTCGGTCCTTGGAACTTCCTCATCCTCTTCCCACAAAGACAAGAAGACCAGCGGGAAACACCACCACGAAGACAAGGAAAGACCCAGATCGGACTCCCACTCCAGATCTCCACATTGAAAGGTGGCTTGCTGAAGTGCACACTCCCATGGGAGGTTGGACTCTGCCCTCCCGGCAGCCCTAACTCCTTCAGGGCTCCCATTAGTGAAGCCCCCCCACCCTTGTCCTGAAGTCGGGTGGGAGAGTCTGCAGGGCAAGGGTCTTCGAACCCTTCCCTGAGTCTTAGGCCCTTTCAACCTCCTTCTGGGCCTAAGCCAGGGGGTTCAGCTGGCTTCTCTTTGGATGGTGGGCAGGCACCCATCGTCCACCTGGCTGGAGCATCTTTGTCGTCCGTCTGGACATCAGGGTCTGGCGACAAGAAGAGACACCAGGAGCAGGAGCTTCAGATCGGGGTTTGCTCCCCTAAACACATGATGATGGCCAGTACCTCCAGCAGTCGTCTTCAGACACTAGCATTCTCGACATTTGCTTCCTTGGTTTTGAACTGGGCAATACCCCCTCCGGCGGCTTCTCCCAAGCCACTGCCCAAGACACCATCGTCAACTGACCTGGCACCTCCTATTCCGACGCCGGACCAACTTCCGACCAACAACCTGATGCTGCCCAATAAGCCAGTATCGGATGACCTGACGTCAGGTACCTTGCCACCTGCCGGACTGCTTCCAGATATGCCTGAGTCCCCACACCTGATGACAGGGCTGACAGCCCGACACCAGGTACCCCTAACGTCTCACCCCCGGTGCCAGACCCCCCAGGAGCTCCTCTTCTCTTACTGACAGACTTAGGGGCCCTGTTCAACTCGTGGTGGAACACCATAAAAGAGGACCTCCTGCCCAGGGAGTGCCCGGGCTCCTTACCAGATCCAACCCCCTCTGTAGTCCCTCGAGGTCCTCCGAGGCAAAAAAATCCTCCACCACCCAGGAAACCTTTGCCTCCACCAAGAGGGTCACTCCTTCTCCAGACCTTTCGGACAAGGGGGTTCCCTAGGCATCACAGATGGAGACACCATTCTTTGTTCCGGTCTTCCTCTAGGCACTGATGCTGCTCTCGTGGATGATGGTCTTGACGCTCATACACCTGATCTCACTCTTCAGAATAATCTGGAAGGAACTCGTGTACATCTTCCAGTTACTTGGGGGATTCACGTTTCCTCCTTCTCAGCCTGACATCCACAAGGATTCCCATCGGTCACCTCTGGACGACCCTGCCTTCATGGACGTGATGTGTCGCTTCCAATTTTTGAACCAGTAGGACACTGAGGATGTGAACCTGGAAAGACATTAACTTGCTCATTTTCTGGGTATGAGTGACCCTAAGCTGCTGGTCATGCTCCTGTTGGTGGCCCCCTTTCAGGATGTCACAAGACTTGCCTGGAGACACTCTTCTTCGGCTTCAGCTGTCCCCAAAAAGGCTGACAGACTCTACGACCCCTAAAAATGAGGCCTTCTTAGGAGAGCACCCACGGGCCAATTCTGTGGTCCTAACGGCAACCCATGGCAGGTCTAAATAACCTTGACGCATGAGCTTCCAGCCACCGGACAAGGAATCCAAGAGGCTGGACCAGTTTGGCCATAAGATTTACTCTTCAGCCATCTGTACCATACAGTCACGCAACATTTTGGCACATATGGTGCAATAGGACTTTCGGTGACGTCACCAAAATGTGAACAGCTCTCGATCTTGGCTCTGTCATCCCCGATTGAAATCTAATTCATGCCGGCCCAGTGGCGCAGAGGGTTGAGGCACTGGCGCCTTACCTCATCCCACGCCAAGTAATTCGGTTCGGGAACGGACTCAGGTCGCCGGGGCTGGGTAGGGCGGAGAAGATCGAAATCCATAGGCTGCTTTCTCTCCCGGTGGGTAGTGGGTCTGTCGACAGCAGCGCCCCTGGTGGAGACCAGGAGCACTGCTGACGATGCAAGCAAGAGGAAAGGAATCAGAAAGCGGAAATACCGCCACGGTAACCGGATAACGCTGCCCGACGCCTCCCGAGGCCATCAAGGGTCCTTCCGAGCTCCCCACCTCAGCAGCACCCCAGGGCTAAAGTAGGAGCACTGGTCTCCTCCTTGGCTGGTGCCTTCCCTCTCGGAGAAGGGGGACCCATCCGGTGAAGGGTTACGTCGGATCACCCTGGGGATCGGCTGCGATATGAGGTGGGAGTCTCGAGGGATGGATGGGTCGGAGGTCTGCCCTGGCAGCCTGAAGGAGTGGCTGCCGTGAGGCACGTAAGGGGGTAGAAATAGATAACACAAAAAAAAAAAAGAAATCTAATTCAATCCCCCCAGTAAAGAGGACAAGAAAGCGCTAAAACTCCTCCAGTCTGCTTGTTAGCATGCTACAGAAAACTAACAGAGAGAGGAGCTCCAAAAGTGGACCCCCAGCATCAAAAATGGAGCAACTCCGACTGGACGTGGGGATGGAAGGCCTGGCGGCCTGCATGCCATGGAATCGAACAGTCTCTGAATCCTCTATGGACTCTGGGGAAGATGAGGTTCTGCACCCCATGAACATGGGACGCACACTAAAGAAAATCCTGCACTCAGTACAAAAAATAGAGTCCTCAGTGGCCAACCTACAACAAAATGTGCGGCAGTTGAGCCAATGAGTCGGGGAAAACACAAGTAAAATAGCAGAAGTGATGGAAGCAAAGGTCTCATCGGATCAACTCCTCCTTTATTTGCTGAAGCAGGAGAGGCAGTCGCGGGTCCGTATGGTGGACATAGAGAACAGGGCAAGACAAAACAATTTTGTATTCAGTGTGTCCTGGAGGGGGCAGAGGAAGGGTTTACATCTACGGTAGACTTTGTTCAGCATCTGCTATGCACAACCTTGCCTCAACCCTCAGATTTTCATTACGAGGTGGACAGGGCGCATCGCTTGTTAGGCCCAAAGCCCACCTCCACAAATGCAAGACCTAGATCTATAATCGTTTGGATGTTCTATTACCAGGTGAAGGACCAAATTCTGCAAGAAGCATGGCGACAAAAAGAAATAAAGATACAGGACACTCAGATCTATTTCAACCATGATTTTTCCCCTGTGTTGCAGGCAGAAAGGCAGAGGATATGGAGCGTAATTAGGGTGATTAAAGAGAAGAAAGGGCTAAAGGCACAACTCAATTTTCTGGTGAAATTAAAAATCCACACAGCAGAAGGACTCCTTGGTAGAAGCCACTCCACTGCTACAGGAATGGAGGATTCCATTGCCAGATTTAGAAATGAAAACCCTGGAATGTAAATTGTTGCAAGAATCCTGGTCAGTAGCAGGTAGAGCCACCTGAAGGGAACCACTGGGCAAATTACCGAAGGGACTGGCCAAGGATGTTAAAAAACTGATGCAACAGAGAAATGTGCGAGCTGGAAGTAGCGACCAAACCGGAGAAGCAACAGAAGGATTTGATGGCTCGGGGGGTAATCCAGGTGGGCCTGGACTGAATATGCAAGCAAGTGGAGATTGAAATTTCAGAGATTTTCATTAGAAGAATGGACCCTGGACGGGGATGAAACTAGCTTTTCTCTTTTTCTTTTTTAAAGGCGGAAAAAAAAATGGTTAGGGTGGGGGATTGCAGTGTCGACCGGATGGTGGGATGATCGCATTGGGCTCCTTGATCATTTATTTGCCCTCTCTCTTGTTTCCAACATAAAAGGGAACCTGAGGGAAGGAGAAACTAAAATGGGGATTAATTTAAAAAACGCAGAGGTAAAGAGGAGAAACGGGGGCCAGGGGAGGATGGGGGTGTGCGAATATAATTCTACCAAACAGGTGCAAATGAACAGAGAGCTTGGGGGGGGGGGACTGAAGGGTCCCAATTGAGTCTTAGATCCCCTCATAGAAGCAAAGGTGCTATAGATCTAAAATGAGGACAGTGAGGGTATGTGAGAGGAGATCAACTGGAGGAGCTGAAGGGACCAATCAAAATAAGAACTGTCTTATTTGTCTAAGGGAGAGCGATCAATTCCCTTTGTAACTAACTGCTTTTTTTTTCTGTTCAATCGGGGAAGGCGCCTGAAGGTAAAATCCCACATTTTATCTTTTCAGTGTTAGGTGATGAACACTTTATTTCTGACAGGGGCACTTGATCCTTGATCAGGTGATCTCCTTCCAAAGAAGGAGATTGTGCCTTAACAGACAACTGCTTGGAGGGGAGAGAGACTTCCCACACTCCTCCAAGACAGATTAGGAACCTAGGAAGCCATGTTCGACCCAAATTTGTTTTCCTTTTTCTAGTTCAGTAAAACGGTTACAGGGAATAAATGGCAGGTATGGTTATGGCTCTGTACTTAGTTGTTGTTGCATGTTTAATGTTATTAATTGTTAGAGAAACACTGTTATTCCTTTTTAAATTAAGTTCAGCAAATTTCTAGTCTTGATACCCAAAGGTCACCTAGGACAAAGAGAGGAAGCAAAGGTGCCTAAAGACCCGTGGGGAAGGGGGCCGCGGACATACCATATCCACAATAATGGGGGAACTTAAAATAATTTCATACAATGTGAAAGGTATTCACTCGCCTGTTAAAAGAACCTGTTTATTAGGTGAATTGAAATGACTAGGTGGGGACATAATTTTCCTAGAGGAAGCACACCTAACAGGGACAGAACATTTAAAATTAAGGCAAGATTGGGTGGGCAGGGTGGAATCTGCAGCCTCCTCAAACCCGAGAAAAGCAGAGGTGATGGTTCTGATTAGAAGTGATCTTCCTTTTGGAATTTCCTCAGTGGAGATGGGAATGGGGGGACGTTTCTTAAGAATCTCAGGAGAGTTTAGAGGTATGCGAATGCACTTAATTATTGTATATGCCCCAAACAAAGACACACATGAATTTGTGACCCAGATTTTGCATAAGGCAACAGAGTGCCCGCCAGGGCAGATTATAATAGGGGGGGATTTTAACACTGTGAGGAATGAGTTTCAGGACAGGTCGTCCAAAGGACTAGGCACGCAGACAAAAGGCTCTAGAGTATTAACTGACCTCACCAAAGAGCAGGGGTTGTGTGACATCTGGAGGATCCAGCTTAAAGGAGAAAGGGATTACACCTTTTTTCCCCAGCTCACACAGCCTGGTCTAGAATAGACACATTCTTCATGCAGACCCAGTATACGTACAGAATATCTAAGTCAAATATACAAAATTTTACTTTGTCAGATCATACTCCAGTGTCCATAGACCTTAAAATGGGGGAAACAGAGAAGAACTCTCTATGGAGACTGAATGTCTCACTATTGACTAGCAAGACTTTTAGGGTAAAACTGAGTACAGTGATAGGGGAAGGGGTGGCGATAAATAACCAGCAAGGTTGCTCTACTATCTCGACGTGGGACCCGGTCAAAGCTGCGGTCAGAGGGGAATTGATCCATAAGGGAGCAGCCCTTAAAAAGATAAAAAATCTTACATTGGAGCGCCTTTTGAGCAGGTTAAGGGAATTAGAGGAAAAACGCAAACAGAACCCTCAGTCATCTCGGATTCACAAACAAGTGCTCAAAGTAAGAGACGAGCTAACTAAGCTGGAGAATGAAGTAGTGGAGAGGAAACTGTGATTCCTTAGCCACAAATATCAAGAGTTGGGGGGAAGGACAGTGAGATTATCGGCATACCGATTACGGAAAGCTCAAGCAGATAGAGTAGTTTCTTATATAATAAGGCAGAGCCCCAGCAAGCCATGGAGGACCCTGGGAGAGATTGCCCAACAGTTTTTGCAATTCTATAGTCAGCTATATTCAGAGGGCAAAGAGAAAGAGGGGGTTAGGGAATGTACTAAGGCATTTTTACAGACATTGTGATTGCCAAAACTAATGACTGACATGGCAGATATATTAAACTCCCCAGTATTGGCCTAAGAGGTCAGCAGTGTGATCCAGATGTTGCCCACTGGAAAGTCCCCGGGATTGGACGGATATATTTCAGAATTTTATAAGCAAGCTGGGAGCTGTCGGCGTTGAACAGACAGAAACGTCATGGATGGTACTTGATTTTCCCCTTTTTGGAGCAAAAGTAATCCAGAATTAATCTGTAATCTGTACTAGATTATAGGCCAAGTGTGACTTTTAAAAATAATCTTAAAAACCCTGATCGCGCACCAGCCTTGATGTACTGGGCTGGCCAGTATTTGCTGTAAGTATAACATTAAATAGTATTGTTGCATAGTACTGTGATGGCTGAAGGAACTTGGGGTGTGTCCTTCTTTAATTTGTGCCCTTCTCACCACAAGGCAGTGACAGTGCCCGGTTTGAGACAGACTCACATCCAATCATATCAACTGGAATGCTAGCCCGCTTATGTTGTATAACCCATTGGTGTCAGCGTGGCTGAGTTGGTAGCACATCCACCTCACTACCAAAAGATTGTGGGTTCTAGTCCCATACCAGGATTGGGCTCATACCATTAACACTGGCACCTGAGTGCAGTAGTGAGGGAGGGGGACTGTACTTTTGAGGTAGGTGTGCTGCCTTTTCAGATGAGATGCTAAACCAAGGTTCCATCTGCCCATCTTTGGTGCTGTCTTGGTGGATGTCCAGGTAGATGTAAAAGAACGCAAGGCACTTTTTGTAAAAGTGGGGTATTTTCCCCTTGATATCCTGGCCAACATTCCTCTTCCCATAAAACGGGCTCATGCAGTTGTACAAGGCTGTTTGTGGTATTGATATGCAAAATGGCTGCCACTACACGTTTACAGTTGCTTCACTACCAGTCTCTCATTGTTTGTAAATCACTTTGGGATACAGTGTGTGTGAAAAGCACTATATAAATGCAAAGTCTTCTTTAATGCCATTCTCCTTTAGGAATCTGTCTAGTCCTGTGTTACCCCTACTCATGTTGTATATCACTCAGTCCTGTGTACGCCTACTCATGTTGTGTAACACTCTGTGATATTCAGAAATCTGTCTAGTCCTGTGTTACCCCTACTTCAGTTGTATAACACTCAGTGCTGTTCAGAAATCTGTCTAGTCCTGCTTTGAAAGCATGAACAGTGCTAACTTCCACAACCTCACTGGATAGTAGGCTATTCCAAAAAGTAACCACCCTCAGTCTTATGCAGTGGTTTCTAATGTTTCTGTTTATCATTTTAAAGGAAAACATTTTTTTTTTTTTTTGGTCCTTGGCTGGGAGAGTTGTTCCTTTGGTCCCCCCCCCCCTTCCTGCTATCCTTCACGGCTACTAACCCAGTCACGGCCAGAGCTTCACGTCCCTGCTGCAGTCCTTCCCAGACTGCATCGCAGCGGGTACTTATCCCACCACTGTGGAGACCTGGAGGGCGGGCTCAGGAGGGAGCTGACTTGGGCATGACTGTGGCGGTGCTGTCGGGGCAGTCATCATGCTGCCAAGGATTTGTTTTACTTGTCTGTAGCCTCTGCCCCCCGGCACTGGCATGCAGTGGCGTCAATGACGCAGCAACGCACACTTCTGTACGTTGCTTGTCGGACGCCGTCAGCGCCGTCTCTTGCTGTTGGCCCCGAAGTCTGCATATCCCCCAGCTGTCGCTAGGAACCAGCACCTCAGTGGCCGTACTCCCCTACCCTCCTTAGAGGAGGAGAGCTGTCCCTGGGATGATCGATCCTCCTCCTCCCGGCTGACACCTGGCGATCCGTGCCTATTCCCAAACACGGGTCACCGACATAGCGCAAGGTGTGGCATCCAGTGCCTCAACCCTCAGCGCTCCCAGGCCGGCTCAAAGAAAAGTATTTTTCAGAAAAAAAGGTGTGCAAGAACAAGGGGACATGTTATGAAGTTTTATTATTTATTTTTATTTGAAAAAGTTTTACAGGAAGGCATGCTGAGCAAAATGCTCATTTCCAGATGCATCCTGGGGGAAGGGAGATATAATTGGTACATACACTGTGAAAGCAAGAACTTACAGTATATACAATTTACATGTTGCAACTGCCCCATAATGGGACAGTAACATAGTAGTGGTGTCCACAGGATGCATAATACACATTGAGAGACTAGGCAGTTAACATTAGATACAGTTTGGAGCTGAAACGTGAGATGCTTCAACCTGGTAGTGATGGAGAAAATAAAAGTAGAACCTAAGGGTACAGGAATGTAACTGTAGAGAGAGCTGAGGGTCAGGAGAATTTAGGGGCAAGTGCAAGCTGGAAAGGTGTGGTGTTTAAGTAGGGAAAAAAGTGAGGTGGGTGAGGGTCCATTTGTGAGGAAAGCAGATTGTCTGGCTAAGGTGGACCTATGGAGGATGGCTAGGAGCTTGGGATTGGTGGTACGGAGAGAGTATGAGGGACGGGAAGGGGTCTCAAGTGTAGAGGTAAGATCGGAGGGTAAGGACCCAAGCCAGAATTTGGCCACAAAACTAGCAGAGTGGATTGGGCATCTGGAAACAAGGGAGGCAAGGGAGAGGGCTGTATAGAGATCGCAGTGATGGGTAGGGGGCAGGATAGAGCAAATCGACAGAGTGAAAGAGGATGTCCAGTCTGGCAAGGGTGGACTTGGAGGTGGCACTATAGACTGTATCAGCATAGTCAAAGGTGGGGAGGATAATTTTCTGTACAGTAGCATGGCAGGCTGGTATTGAAATGCAATCACGATTTCTGTAATAGTGTACCGAGTTTTGGGTGCAGTGTCTTTTGAACTGCATTCACGTGTACTAAAAAGTCCAGGTGCTGGTCTAGCCAGATACTTAAAAGAAGTGACACAGTCCCACACAAAAGAGTAATAAACAAGTTAGCCAGACTGGGAGTGGGTCCCAGGGTTGTAGCCTGGGTAAAACATTGGCTGGAAAACAGGATGCAGGGGGTAATAGTAAATGGAGTCCACTCTGAAGAAAGGGGGGTTACTAATGGGGTACCGCAGGGTTCAGTACTGGGATTGGTCCTCTTCAATGTCTTTATAGGTGACATTGCAGAGGGACTGGAAGGGAAGGTATGCCTCTTTGCAGACAACACAAAGATCTGCAACAGGGTTGATACACAAGGGGGAGGTGGCAAGGATGAGAAGAGACTTGGCAAGGTTGGAGGAATAGTCAGAAGTATGGCAGCTTAGATTCAGTGCAAAGAAGTGCAAAGTAATGCACCTGGGAAATAAAAACCCAGGGGAAGAGTACACAGTGTGGTGGGAGGTACTAACAACAACAAAAATGGAAAGGGACCTTGGAGTAGTCATATCAGATAACCTAAAGGTAGACAAGCAATGTGAGAAGGTAAGGAGGGCTGGGGAAACTGGGATGCATAGGGAGAGGCATCACCAGTAGAAAACAGAAAGTTGTTATCCCTCTGTGCAGACAGCTGGTGAGCCCCCACCTGGAATACTGTGTGCAGTTCTGGAGACCCCATCTCTGCAAAGACATAGATAGGATGGAGGCAGTCCAGAGGAGGGCAACTAAAGTGATGCAGGGTCTGCACCAGAAGCCATATGAAGAGAAACTAAAGGAGCTTAATATGTATACCCTGGAGGAAAGGAAGGAGAGTGGGGATATGATAGAAACATTTAAGTACCTCAAGGGAATCAACAAAGTCCAAGAGGGTAGCATCTTTCAAAAAAAGAGGTGTGCAAGAACAAGGGGGCAGAATTTGAAGATGGGGGGACGACTCATGGGCAATGTGAGAAAGTATTTTTTCACGGAGAGGGTGGTGGATGCATGGAACGGCGTTCCTAAGGAGGTCGTAGGTTCAAAAACAGTGGGGAAATTCAAGAATGCATGGGAGAGACATAAAGCAATTCTAGTGATAGTATAGCGCGGTGGGTTAAGGCTCTGTGCTGCAGATCTGGAGACCTGGGTTTGAATCCCACAACTGCTTAGGTGCATACTGTGTGATCCTGAGCAAGTGACTTAACTTCTTTGTGTGCCCAGTATGCATCTGGAAGCAAGCTTCGGCTTAGTGTGCTACTCCTGGTTAAACAATGTTCCCTTTCCCTTTCGTTATCGGGGGGTAGGAGGAAGTAGGCTGTTGGTTAACTAGGATCTGCAGCTTATCCAGCAGGAAATGGGCAGACTGGGTGGGCCAAGCGGTCCTTATCTGCCATCAAAATCTATGTTTCTATGTGACATTCTCTGAGGGTATACCATCCAGAGTGTGAAAAGTAGTTGGTGGGGGGGGGGGAGCTGTAGAGAGCTTCTGCCTAGTGCTGAAGGTCATGGAGACAGTCTTTTTGGCATTTAGGAACAGCTGGTTGGATTGGAACCAATACTGGACCGTGTGGAAATCCTGCTGCAGTTTAGCTGCGACTTCCGATTGTGAAGCACCAGAGGTGTAAAGAACAGTGTCGTCTGCATACCTGTGTAACCCCTAGATGGCGCTATCCCAGGGGCTACTACCCCTGCCTGATTTGCCACTAACAGGTTGAGGGGCCTGGATCCGATGGCGGGTGCCTCCACCCAGAGGTCAGGGTTTGCAGTAGTTAAACTAACTTGGTCACAGCCCTCTGGGACACTGCAACCCCCTTTCTTCCCACTAGTGGCCCACACAGTATATCAGAATTACCTTCACAGTATACACTTACCCCAGGACTGGTTCAGGCACTGGGACCCCTGTAAAATAAGAAGATACAGTGCAACAATCACAATACAATACTTAACATAGACAAATACCTCAGGCAGTATAACTTTGCTGAAACGAGCAGCTCTGATTTATTTAGGGGGATATAACAAGGACAGGGGGAAATCAGGTTAATTAGCTTATCACTTTACTCATCTACCTATGGCTCTGTGCACAGGCCTATCCCTACCAGTTACTGTCCCTGGGTACCCAAGCCCTAGTGGCTAGTCCAAACCGTGGCAGCTGCTAGGGGCCCTTTCACACAGAGAAAAGAAAAATTAGTTAAACAGCAGTACAGTAATTCCATTTGGATTCAATGTGGCAATTCAACAGGGAGCGACCCTGAATTAGTACTCACGACCTCCAAACAAGATAGGGTCCTTCAACGTCAGCAGGGCTACTCTTGAGCTCCACGAGACTCCTCACACATTTATATGGCAAACTGCAACAGGCAAAAGTCCTTTAATGGCAGCAGGATCCACTTGAGCTACACAAGCCTCCTCACACATTTATATGGTAAACAGTAACAGGCAAAAGTCCTTTAATGGCAGCAGGATTCACTTGAGCTACACAAGCCTCCCTCACACATTTATATGGTAAACAGTAACAGGCAAAAGTCCTTTAATGGCAGCAGGATTCACTTGAGCTACAAAGCCTCCTCACACATTTATATGGTAAAAAGAAAGTACTATACCAGGCAGGCTGCTTCTATCCCGATCGCAATTACTGCACAGTACCCGGAGAACACACAGCAGATTCAGTTCCTGACAGACCGAGCAATTCAGCAATTTCTCCAGTCTTCTACAGGGTGAGCCTGGTTTCTACTCTTCAGATATCCTTTGATTCTCTTCACAGGACGGATTCAGTCTAACAAGCAGTTACACAAGCTGCAGGCGGAACTCGGGGCCTTACACGCTGCTTCCGACTAAAACTGCACACCGAAAAGCACAGGGCTCCTTCCTCTTCACTGCCAGAGCTCAACTGAAACTCCAGCAGACAAAACCGGCACTTCCTTTGAGTTCTTCCCAGTTCTTGGCTGGATTGGCTGTCACTCACAATAGACTGCCCCTGCTGGTCCAAAAGGCGCAAGTCCAAACTACATCTCCCAGAGTCACTGCCCATACAATCCTCTTGTGGCTGGCTCAGATTACGAGTCCAAGTTCTGATTCGTCCAAGGCACCATTTTAGAGCTATCTTAACCCACACTGATTGGTCCAGTTCAGCAGTTCAAAACTAGAATGGGGAACTAGGCAAACACAGTTCTGACTGCAAAGAAAGCAGGTTAGACAAACTGTATTTTCATTATTACTCTAAATGATTTCTGGCAAACAGTTACATCTTTCAGATAGGTTCCCTTTGCACTCCTAGTGACTGCAAAATGGAGTGAATTGGCAGCAGCTCGAGTGGTACTCAAGCAGAGAAACACACAGTCCCCCCATACAAACTAATTATGTCTGCAAGGAGACAGCTCTTAAAGAGACAGTACCAGAGGCTCTAAAAACACTCACAGATAAATGGCTTAAACGCCAAACACCATTCAGGCTTGGAGCATTCAAGCAAGCTCCTGGAAGTCTTTTGGGAACCCCCATTTGCAGGGGGGTTACACATGCGTATATGTGTAGGAGAGCAGACAACAGGTTGGTCATTTAAAAAGATAGAAAATAGCGTGAGCGGACGATTTGCCGCCAGGCAGCTCGTTGAGGACTAGATGTCCCAGATTGATGGTCGTGCGGTAAAAAAGTCGCCAGTCAAGCTGTCGAAAGTTAAAGTAGTCGCTGGATATAAAGGGCGAACTGTATTCGCTGAATAACGGACAAATAGTCAAAATAATTAGTAGAATTACTTTATTCAGTAAAATTCTGTAGCAATAGCAATTTATTTCGGTAACAGCATTCAATAAAATACAGCTGTGCAAATGTAGCAAGTAATAGTAGTCTGTAGTGCAAGTAAGCTAACATGTGCAGTAGTTGATGCTGTGCAAATTAAGCAAGTCTGTGCAAATTAAGCAAGTCTGTGCAAGTAAGCCATCATGTAAGTAGATGCTGTGCAGGTTATGCAAGTAAGCTGTCATAATACCAAATTATACTACATTTATCTCTATGACCATTGCACTATCTCGTAGATACTGCAGCTCGTCTTGGTTTTTAAAATCTTCACAAATCATGTGGAACACCTTATTTACGCATTGATACTTTACATGCTTTCTAGAACGTGCTGTCCCAATTCCACCTGCCTTCTTAGTAGGGACACAGCATGCTGTTCCTGTCGCAGTTTTCTGGCGAGCTTGGCACGAGTGGGGTGTGCTATTGACACAGTACGTGAAAATGCTGTGTGCTAAGCCTCAAGAGCGTTATTGCTGCGAGGCAAATCAGCAATAACTCACTCATACTGGTTTCAGAATTTTATTAGGAACCGAGGCAGACAATGCTTTTTTTTTTTTTCGGGTTAAGCGTCCAATATAGGTGTCCTCAAAATAATCCATGAGGCACTGTACATCTTCCAAGTCTGTCCCATCTTGCAACATTTCAAAGACCACTTCTACACACTCTTCTGGCACAAATGCAAGTGCCAGAATACACTGCACCTTATGGGCTAAAGTCTCGTCATGTATGTACTGGCTCTGCATCCCCTCCTGCAGTACTCGCCCCACATAGCTTGACCTAGCGGAAATTGCAGCTATAAGCTCTGCATTTGGGATCATTTCTTTTAAAATGTTGACAGCTGCCAGTTCAAAGTCTGTCGTTACCGTCATGACATTGCTTGCAGTTAGTTTTGCACCAAGCACGTCTTCCAAGTTCTGAAAGAACTTTCTGTATACGCTCTCACTTCGCCCAGGTAGAAGAGTGTATACAGAGGGTCTGTTGACACTATTGACTAGTGCATGAATAGTGTAAAACTGATCAACATCTCTTGGTGCAACCAAAAATGTCCCATTGCAGAACCAGTGCTTTGCCTGTTTAAGCAGTGCAAGATCAGAGTCACTGGCAAATATAAGCATTTCTTCATCATTGACTCTTAGAAAGAGTTCCCCACTTACTGCGAGTTCATACAGCAACACATCAACATCATTGTGCCCTCCATACTGCCGTTGTCGGCAAACATCTCTCTGCAGTGTCTCTTGCGAGGGCAGTAGGTGTGCATGGGTGACAGAAACCTGTTGCAACCCCTGGTGAACAACATTTCTGGTTGGCTCCTCTGACTGAGCAGCACGCTGTTTCATGACAGCTCGAGCCGCTAACACCTCTACTAGTCCATGTACGGGTGCATGATTGTGGTCAGAGGGAGGTACTGTAATAGTATCCCCAAGGGTATGGAGATGTGCACGGCAAGTTCTTATTTCACATCGCCAAAATATTTTGCCGTTTGCTCCATTCTTCTCCTTGGTGTATAGAAAATTGTCCAGGGCCAGCTTCTGCTTCCCTTTCTATGTTGGCACATACTCCATTGTAAGCTGTTGGTTTAATGAATTAATGAAGGATCATGGTGACTGACAATATTTATACACCAGGATGTAGTAATGATTAATTGTAGATTAAACTGGGAATAGGATCAAGAAAATACAGGATTGAGTAGATTGCATCGTCTCTCTTTAAATGTAAGCAGATGTTGGGGCCGAAATCATCGATGCACAATCTGAAATGAAGGAAGTGAAGGAATTTCTATGGTTGTACAGTGAGTCTACCTTGGGTAAATGTTTTTAAAATTAATCGCAAGCAATGTTGCAAATGTTTCGTTTTCGTCGAGAGATGCGGGTGTGCCGTATTGTCCATGGCATAAAAGACGGCGACTGATTGTCTTATCGACTTTTTTACAACGACATATTAACCGCAATGATTTATACCGAGGTGTTTTGACCATATGCCGAAAATAGTATTGGACCTAGAACTGAGCTCTGTGGGACTCCAGTCGTGATTGGAGGGGGGGGGAGAGAGAGGTGCTGATCTTGACTGATTGCATCCTGCCTTCCAGGTAGGAGCAGAACCAGGCAGTGACTGTTGTGGATAGGCCAGCTGCTGTTAGTTTGTGGAGGAGGAAGGGGTGTGGTCCTGTATTGAAGGCCTTAGCCAGATCGACAAATATCATTGCTGTTATGTGCCCCGATCCATGCAAGTGAGTGTGGAGTCAGTAAGTAAGGAGGGAGGTGGTAGTAGAGTGGGATTTTAGGAAGCCAGACTGGAAAGGGGTGAAGAAGGAAGAGGAGTAAAGATAGGAAGTGAATTGGGAAAGGGCAATGTGTTCCTGTAGTTTGACCAGAATGGGGAGTAGGGAGATTGGGCGCTAATTATTGAGGTTGGTGCGGTCACCGCCTTTTGAGAGAGAGATGACAGTTGATAGTTTCCATTTTGAAGGGACAGAAGCCAGAGAGAAAGATAGTTTTAGGACAGCAGCCAGAGGGGGTGGAGGTAGCGGGGGTGGATAAATAAAGGAATTTGGAATCGAATCCATTAGGGCTTTTGCCCTTTTCTAGGGTTTAGAGCTAATAGGGTCGTGAGGGCTTCATTTGGGAGATGGGTGGGGGGTAGAATGGGGTTTGAGGACAGGGTAGTGGGTGGATTGGTTGTGCAAGTGGGGGGAGAGTGGCAAGGAGGGATGAGGCGCAGGAGGTGGAAAAGGGGTTGAAATATGCTGCAATGGGGGGGGATTGATTAGGATGGAAGAAGAGGGAGTGGACAGCTTTCCAAAATCTGGATGGGTGGCTTATCTTGTTGTTCAAGGAGCTGGAGAAGTATTCAGATTTTGCGTATCTGGTGGTTTGGTGCATGTGTATCTGTGGTGCCAGTATCTGATTAGGTCTGGGTAGGGGTTGGAAGCCTTATGTGCATTCCAGGCTTGGTCACGAGTGTGCATGCAGGCTAGCAGTTCTGTGTTTACTTAAAGGAGGTGTGGCCCTTTAACCCTAGCGTATTTGAGGGGGGCGTGCTGATTCCATATTCCCAAGAAAATGGAATTGAAGTAATTGAGGGCTTCGTCCATGGAAGAAGCAGTGGAGATAGGTGACCAGTCTGTAAGTTAAAGCTGAGAGAGGAGGGGGGCTAAATTTAGTGACCGAAATTAGCATAATGAAAGTTGTTTGGGAGGGGGGCTTTTGATTGATGTACTTTGCGGACGCAGTAAATCATGGTGATCACTCACAGGGAGTCTGGAAGGATGCCAGAGTTTATTGTGCAATGAGGGTGTGTAGTGAGAGCCCAGTCTAAGAGGGAGTGGTTGTGAGTTTTGTGGTTAAGTCATGTTGGCTCAGGGATTAGTTGTATTAGGCTGAGGGAAATAACAGCTGAGCAAGCTTTACTATATACAGGTGAGAGCTAATCCAGATTCAAGTCACCTAAAATGTAAAGCTCTCCAGAGGAGGCATGAGTAGTTATGGTGGTAATGTTTTCCTTGTGTACTGCTGAGGGGAGACCGGGACACCGGTATGTGCCAGCTATGAATATGGGTAGAGTGTATGGGAGGGAGAGTTTTATTAAGAGAAGTTCGGAGGTAGAGGGGGAAGAGATTGAGAGTACAGGGGAAAAGTGGAGGTTGGAAGATAGATACATGGATACACCTCCACCCTTACTGGGTCGATTGCTGAATAAAGGTATAGCCAGGTATGTGGAAGCTTTTATCTGTAATTTTAGGGGAGAGCCAGCTTTCTGATAGGACAAGCACATCTAGTTGGAGTAGTGATAATTTAGGGATTAAGCTTTGCATGTTTAGGCGGGTGATTTTTAGGCCTTTGGGAAGCTGCGTGGGGGAGGAGGGGGCTGAGCCTGAGTTAAGTTCGATGTCACCAGCAGAGAGCAGTAGTAAAGTAATAAGGAGTTTGATAAGTTTCTGTGATCTCTTAAGGAGCTTTGTGTAGTGAGAAGGGGGAAAGTGGGGGGAGGAGGGGCTGAAGTAGGAAGTGGGACTGAGTATTGGTAGGGCAGCTAGGAGGCTGGTGGGAGGAATGATAGTTGCTCCAGGTTGCCATAGACTGGAGAATATATTTTGGAAAAGGGTGTGTGTGGGGAGAGTTAGTGATATAGTTGGGTCTGGGATGGGGGAGACTGGGGTGGATGGGTGCTGGTATGGGAGGAGGGATGCCAAGGAGATTAGGAGAAGGAGGAGGAAGGTGGTAATGTGGAACATTTGAGGGGGAGAATTGCTAGTTGGGTAGAACATAGGACAAAAGGGGGGATTATAGGACTGGAAGGTCAAAGGAAAATAAAGGGTTAGAATGGAAGGTCACAAATGTGGATATGTAATTAGTCTTTGAGAGGTTGTTCCTGGTGTAGTAGTTTATAGCTGACGCTGGGACTATTAGCAAGTTCACAAAGAGAATGTTGAATTGCTGACCCAAGTTTTTAGATGGATTAAGAGTGGTGTTAAGGGGGAAGCATGAACTGGGATTTACTATCTGGGCAGGTGTATGAGTAGTGTGGTGCCAAGTAATGAATTGTATAGTTCAGGGAGGAGCTGCAGGTGATAATTAGAGGGGAAGGGGATTGGCTGGGAGGTATGAATGAAGTACAGTCGATGACCCCGGGTGGGAGTGGTGGTGCGAGGATGGGTTGGATACTCCCCATTGCTATGGCCAAGGTGCTAGAGTTAATCTGTTGCTGTGTGCCAACAGAAATTCATTGGGCTACACATGGAAAAAATGGTGTGGGGCTCCAGCACCTGCAGTGTCCTCCAGGGTTTCAGCATCATCAGGGCAGGGCCAGAAGAAACGGTGCACTCACGACCTCCTGGTCTCAGCTTAATTCTGTTTATGGAGGAGCCTGAGGAGGGAACAAGGAGAAACAGGTAGGTGAGAGGGGCATTCTGCACAGAGGGGTCAGGTTGCAGGGCAATCAAAAGTAACAGCTCCCACCCAAGGAGATGTGGGGGTGAGGAGTGGACTAGCAAAACAATGAAGGCCAGATAGAGTAATAGGAGGGGGAGACTGGCTATTGGGAAATGGCACCAGGTCAGCAGCGAAGCTGAAGGGGAGGGCAGCCAGTGTGTACTGTGAGACTGCAACAGACAGCATGGCCCTGAGAGAATGACTAAAAGTACAGGAAACAGCAAAACAGAAAGCGGGGAGGAGGGGAGCCAAGCTGTAGTTGGCAAGGTAGAATAGGGCTTCAACAGCAAGACGAGTTGCAGATTGGTATAGTAGGATAGAGCTTGCAATGCAAACGAAGAAAATGAGGCAGTCCAGAAGTGATCTTACTCACCAGAGTTAGGTAGAGGGAAACTCGGTCAGGTAGTTCTGAAGTGAGCTTACTCACCGGAGATAGGTAGAGGGAAATTTGGTAAGGTAGTACAGAAGTGAGCTTACTCACTGGCGATAGGTAGAAGGAAATTTGGTAAGCTGGGGAGACAGAAACATTTTAGAGTACACAGCTGGGACAAGAGTACAAGAGAAGCCGCATGATTCATTGGGGAGCAGTCCTAATCAGTAAAACTAAGAACCTGCACATGTAGATAAGTTAATAAATAGGAAAATATAAGATCACATGAAGATTCATTAATAAGTCTGCACTGTCACAGTATATAGGATGCACTAGCTAGCAGGTCAAGGGGCCTGAGTTCTGAAATGGGTGCCTCCACCTGGAGATCAGAGTTGGTAGTGGTCCAGTTAACCTGGGCACAGCCCTCCGGGATACTGTAACCCCCCACTTTCCCCTCTAGTGGCCTGAACACTGTACAATAATCACATTCACAATACCCCGGTACACCACACAAGTACCCACACTGTTTGCACTTACCACCATGGTTGGTTCCTGTGGCTCGACCCCGGGAACCCCTGTAAAACAAGGTTATGCACAACAAATAGCAACAGTACAGTACTTTGAGCACAAACTGGAACCACAGTCAGATTACATGCAGGAAAAGTTAGGTCTGATTTATTCAGGGGACTTGAACAAGGGAGGGGCAAAATCACGTTAATTAGCTTAAAGGTTAGATCAGTCAAGCAGTTATGCATGTGCTTTGAGCCCCCCACAGAGTCACACTTTGGGTACCCAGGTGGAGAAGAGATGGTCTAGCCAGGACTGTTGCCCAGGGTTGGCTGGCGTCGCAGCTGGTTGGGGCCCTGTGATGGAAAACACAACATGCACAGTACACAATATTTGTAATCCGGAGCCAGAGGGCTCAGTTCATAAAGGAAACAAAACAACAAGACAATCAGATGACATACTCAGATTAAGCTGTTGTTGTAGGGAGCTACTGTGGTATTTACTCACAATACCCAAGACTGGACACAGGCTGTACGAAAATCGAGACTGCAGGTGGTTGATCTGGAATGCCAGGAGAAGCAGGGCCCACACGAGTTGCAGAGGCGTCATTCCTGTTTAGGCATGGAGCAGGGGGCTGAACCCCAGGCAGGTCTCTCGTCGATGGCTTCTCTGTGCAGTGGGTAGTCTGGCTGGGCCAGTCTGGCAAGGTCCAGACCGCATGGAGACAAATTCGGATGCAGTCCGTTTTGGGCTCTGGATACAGCTTCCAGCAAGCAGAACACAGTTCACACAATGGGGGACTAACTCATGACCCACTAGCAGCTCATAGCACATTTATGTGTAAGGGAATTCTACTGTACCAGGCAGAGCGCTCCCCGATCACAATCGCAAAGTCTCTGTACACACTGGGAGCTTAGGTGTAACTGGAACTCCTGACAGGCTGATTGCATTCAGTAAAATCTTCGGTGTTCTTCAGGTTGAGCCTGGCCTACTTCAGTAGCTTATTTTAGCCACACAAACTTGGATTTAGTCCAAAATAATTCTCTTCTCTCCCTCTCAGGAGCAGCACACCGACATGCAGGCCAAAAACGTAGCCTTTTCAGAGTTTTCCTATGTGAATCCACTCAGGATTGTTGCTCAGAATCCTTCAGCTCCTTCTTGTTCAGCTTCCAGCTTAGATCTAACTGAAAACTGTAAGCAGCCCGGGACTTCCCCAAGATCTAAAAGATTTGGTTGGCTGATTTTGCTGTCAGTCAAAGCAAGAGCTCCCCCTTCAGTTCCAAAAAAGGCGCAAAAAGTTCAAACTACAGTTCCTACAGATTTTGAATTCAGACAGCTCCTATAGTCTGGCTACATTTTAGGTCCCACCAGTACTGATTGGTCCAATTTGCAGTTCAGGACCAAGATAGTGGAGACAAAACATTCCTTGCTACAAAGAAAGCAGGTTAGACAAACTACATTATCATTATTACTCTGAATGATTTTCAGTAAATAGTTACATCTTTCAGCAGAGCTCCCTCTCAGATTACTTAAGCTGCAATTAGACAGCTCTTAAAGAGACAGTACACAGAGGCTATATAGGCTCTGGTAATCACATTTACACTGCTAAAACGCAGGACACCAGCCTCGCAGTGAGCATGTAGGCAAGCTCAAGAAAGACTTTTTGGGAACCCCCATTTGTAGGGGGGTTACATCCTTCCCTGCCTGGGAAAACTTGGCGTCCGTGTCAAGTTTGTACCAACATAACATTAAAAATGCAACATATATAAGATATTTATACCATTAGCATGCTATACAAGTACTATCTGATTCATCAATTGGCATAACTTCTCATTTTACTATAAATTTCAGTGTACTCCACTATATCATTTCCATTCTGACAATACATTTTGTATATTTCACGAAGGTAAATTGAACATTACTATACAGGATCATGTAATAGTTTCTTGTACTCTAAACAATGCAAGAGGGGGCCCTTCCCTATCGGCTAACTTGGGGCTGGATGGGACAGGGGCACCATGGTGATAGGGCAGAACGAGTAACCTGGAATGGGCCGTCAAGCTCAATTTGGGCAGTGAGCTCTGAGAGACATAAACGCCTTTGTGGACTACGTTGAGAGGCAATCACTGGCCTCCCGGGGAATCAGAATCTGAAGTGCACCACTGGCTTGACAGCTCGGCCAGTCTTTCTGGGGCGAACAACCACAGTCTCTGTACTTTCAGCAATGGTCTTGGAGCTTTCATCACTTGTGAGGGGTGCCTCTGCATGAAGGGGAATGTCCAAGCTGGGAGCACTGTCAGCCCCTTGCTCTGTAGTCTCTATTTCTACAACATTTGGCTCATTTTGAAGACACTCTGGCACTGAAGGGGGGTTGTCAGCACTCTCATAGTGTCCATCAAGTTCTGGCATGTCACCAGAAAGACTCATACCATCAGCCTGTCCTTCAGGAAAATCATACAGTTCCATGATACACAAAGACTCAGCATCCTGAGACGTGATACTTTGCACTTCACCTTCAGGGAGCATTGGCTCCAAGGATGATGCCGGGGCATTGAGCAGTCCAGAAGGCCCAGCTTCATCCCCATAATTCAACATAGGATTTCCACAAAACAACTGACTCAGTTCATATGAGGGGTAATAGGCATTATTACACTCACTGTCATCTGAGTTCGACTGGCAGTCATTATCATGCTGTGTCTGCTGCGGGGGAAGTCTTAAATTGGCAACCACGGGGACAGGCTGACTCTGTTTTTTTTCTTGCAGCAGCACAAGTCACTGGTCCAGCGGAATCAGTCTCGGCAGGTTCAGCCTCAATTATAACTTGACCAATAGGTAGCAAGTGGTTACGGTGCATGGTCTTGACAGCTTTAGAGTTATTCTCTGGGCGCACTTTGTACACTGGCAAATCATCCAACTATGACATGGGAAAATGGTGCCATCGATCAGCAATTTTGTGTTTACCATGCAATCCTAAATTTCACAACACACGGTCTCCAGGCCTAAGCTCTTGAGCCTTTACTTTTCTATCACGTCTCTCTTTTTTGGCTAGATTTCGTTTGGCGGCCGTTGTCTGGGCCAGTTGATAGGCATGGTTCAATTGAGCTTTCAGTTTTTGTACATATTGCAGGTAATCTTTGGCTCGGTCCCCATCAGGAGAAACCTCAAAACAGACATCAGCAGGCAGCCGGGCCTCTCTCCCGAACATTAGACGGTAGGGAGAGAACCCGGTAGCATCATTCTTCGTGCAATTGTATGCGTGTACCAAGGTGCTAATCTGCTGGCTCTATTTATGCTCATCTTTTGGGTGGAGGGTGCCTAACATGTCTAGCAGGGTGCGGTTAAAGAGTTCTGGTTGAGGATCCCCCTGCGGGTGATAAGGGGTGGTTCTTGACTTTCGTACCCCCCATAGAGAGAGCATTTCATTGATTAGCCGACTCTCAAAGTCCAGGCCCTGATCAGAGAATTCGCTGGGGGGCACCATAATGGACGAAGAAATTTTCCACTAGCACCTTGGCCCCGGTAGATGCTTTTTGATCTTTGGTGGGAAAAGCTTGTGCATACCGTGTGAAATGGTCCGTAACCACTAACACATTGCCAATGTTTCGCTGATCAGGCTCTAAACTCAAGAAGTCTATGCAAACTAGTTCCATTGGGGTGCTGGTAGTAATGTTGACAAGGGGGGCAGCCCTCTGAGGCAGGGCTTTTCTCTGCAGGCAGTGACTACAAGTCCTTACATGGTGCTCAACATCGGCCCCCATCTTGGGCCAATAGAATCGAGATCATACTAGGTCAAGGGTCCGGTCGATACCGAGGTGGCCCATATGATTGTGGAGAGACCTCAGTACCAAATCTTTGAAGGCTGTGGGCAGGACCAGTTGTTGCTTGTCTGTTTGGCCACCCTGATGTACAGTCTCTCTATACAACAACTGATTAAGCAGTTTCAACCTGGGGCCTTCTTTAAACAATAAAGCGGTTCGCAGATCAGAGGAACGCAACTTGGACTCATGTTTTCCCGCACAAAGGGCGTCAAGTGCTGGCTGAATCATAGGATCTCGGGATTGAGCCCACAGAATGCTGTCATTGTCAAACTGAGGTAGTGCACTAATATCTAGAGCAGTGGCAATACGCAGCTGGTTTGCAGGTGTCAGAGGGGCCCAAGCAATCTACTAAGCAGTCTGCTGTGTCCGTAGACATCTGTTCATTTCTATCAAAATTTTGGCACAATGCTCGGATGTCAGGTTTAGACAGCCTGACCCAGTCGCTCTTGGAAATGGGCCTCTGAGATAGGGCATCAGCATCAGTATGATTCAGGCCTGGTCTGTATTTGACAGCATAATTATATGTTGACAGTGCAGAAAGTCACTGGTTCCCCATGGCATCTAACTTAGCTGAAGTCTGTACATAGGTCAACTGGTTATTGTCAGTCCCCACCAATATTTTCGTCCCATAGAGGTAATCATGAAACTGGTCGACAATGGCCCATTTTAGCGCAAGGAACTCCAACTTGTGCACAGGGTAGTTTCGCTCTGATGGTGTCAAGCTCCTACTGGCGAATGTCACTGGTCTGAAACCATCCTCATGGTCTTGATACAGCACAGCTTCTAGACCCTGCAGACTGGCGTCAGTATGCAGCACATAGGGTTTGGTGGGATCAACATAAGTGAGGATGGGGGCAGGGGTGAGCTGGTATATGACTTCGTGGAAAGCTGCTTCACAGTCAGGCATCCAGCGGGACCCGAAAAGTTCACCTGGGTGGAAATATGCTTTGTCTGGTTCTTTGACGGACCCTTTTTTGTATTTTCAATTGGTAGGAGGGTAACCCTGAGTAAGATTCAAGAGTGGCTGAATCACTTTGGAATAGTCCTTTATGAACCAGCAGTAGTAGCCACAGAATCCCAGGAAACATTGTAGTTCTTTCAAATTGTGAGGCTGGGGCCAAGTAGTCAAGGCTTCAACTTTACTAGGATCAGTCTCTATCCCCTCTGTAGACACTATGTGCCCCACGTACTTCACAGAGGTTTGGAAAAACTGGCACTTGTCAATGGACAGCTTGAGGCTGAAATCTCCCAGTCGGTCTAGTACTTTGAACAGTCGACTCTCATGTTCCTCTAGGGAGCTCCTAAACACAATGACATCGTCCAAGTACACCAAGCATTCCTGCAAATTCATGTCTCCCACCACTCATTCCATCAGTCGCTGGAAAGTGGCTGGGGTGCCCGATATCCCCGGTGGCATTCTCAGCAATTCATAGAACCCCAAAGGACAGATGAAGGCTGTCTTCTCATGGTCCTCCAGAGCCATCGGAATCTGGTAATATCCGCTGCAAAGATCCAACACCGAGAACCATTTGCTCCCATTCAGACCATCCAGAGCATCCTGTATACGGGCATGGTGTATTGGGCAGAGATGGTTGGTCCACCTGTTGAGGGTCCGATAATCCACACACATTCATACTGTTCCATTCTTCTTACGCACAACCACAATGGGAGAAGCATATGGGCTCCTGGATTCTTGTATCACACCAGCCGCAAACATTTCCTGCAAGTGTCTTCTTGCATCGTCTATGTCTGCAGGGGCTAGGCGTCGAGACCTCTCTCGAAATGGCCATTCATTGTGCAGGCGTATGTGATGCTCCACACCCTGGACACATCCCACGTCTCATTCCTTCAACGAAAACTCTTGATCTCTAGGCAAGTTTCTGGCTAATTCTAGTTTTCCATTCAGCTGGCAATGGGGAGTCACCAAAATCAAACAAGTTGGGAGTCTATCTGTCTTGCCAGGGAGCTTGTCGCTGGGCAACACTGCAGTGTCTGCACAGAGTACCATAGCTAGGGTGCATCCTGTGTTCACCCTGATCTCCTGATCTGACACAATATGAATCTGGATCATCACTCGTCGTGCATAGGCATGAGCGCGAGCTAGCAAAATGCTGGGCTTAACCAATAATCCTTCTGGCAATTTTCCATCGCCTGGCATGTCCAACATCAATATTTTGTTCTTGACATCTTTGTGGAGGCGGACCTCCCCTTGAACGGTACACTGGACGTTAGGAGCCAGTACCATTGAATTGGGATCCTTCTTCCACACGACCCCTACCAGTTCATCCTGGTCCACTCCCTTGGGGTTCTGTTGCAAATCATAGGCCCTCTTGATCAGAGCAGGAATTCTTAGGACTCTCCCGGTCCATCGCCCTTGTTTCTTGCAGCAGAGTTTTACCAGTCTCCCAAACATATGGGTGTTGGTCCCAATTAACAGGGGAACCCCATCATATAGTCCAGTAGGGGGACACACTAAGGCCAGTGTCTCGACTTGCTCCTCTACACCAGTTACAGCTGCAGAAATTAACAACCAGAGGCGGACATATCCTAGGCAGGGATACGACTTGTCACTCAGCCCCCACACATGTAGGCCTTCCAGGGATTGTAAGGGCTCAGCAGATAAGTGTTTGTCTTACCAGTCCTTAAATACAGTGGTCAGTTGCGACCCACTGTCCAGCACAGCCCGAGTAGGAATACCATTCACAGCCACGGTAGTCTCCATTGAAGGGACCACTATTTTGGACCAGTCTGGAGGGACAGCAGCAGGGGCCTGGACAGATGATTTAGCCACATAGGGATTTGAGTTACTACTTCTTGAACCCTCACAGTGGTCATTTTGGGAACTCCTGGACCACTGATTTGTTTTCCAAAGCTCTCCTTGAAGCCTGTATACAACTTTATCTAGGTCTTTTGTGGACCAGCATTCTCTCTTCATGTGCCCATCCTTCCCACATTTATGGCAAAATATGTTTTCTGGGATTTGGAAAGGCCAAGGCATCACACTGGGAGCTGGGGTGACTGAAAACCTTGGTGCCATCTTTGTCTGCTGTGTGGTGAGCATTTGGAGACATCTCGTCAATTCTCTTACTTTCATAGTCAAGACATCGAGTTGCTGTCAGCAGGAGATGCCTGGGTGGACACCCCCACCCCCATAGCAGATGCAGTTGGATAAGGGTCGGTGTCTGTACTTGCAGGAGCGGCCTTCATAAAGAGACTGTTTGTTTGTTTCCCTGAACTCCCTCAGCAGTTCGTCCCATGGCGGCACACCCTCATTGGTCTCCACTTCTGAAGGGCCTTCCGATGCCGTGATCACATGGGCTGCGCTCACCCTAGAATTACAATCCCCTCTTCATCTTCAACCTCCTGGAGTTCTTTTATCAAGTCACAATAGTCTGGTGGGTGACCCCTTCTATCTGGGAGCCTTAATTGAAGGAGCTGCAATTTAGAATGCTTTGCATGTTGCAGTATGTGCCCCAACCTCACATGGTTTAAGTCACTGGCGGCTACCCCACCTTTTCGGTAAGCCTTCTGCAGCACTCTTTCCAGATGATTAACGTATGCAGACAAACTTTCCCCTGGCCATTGTTTTGTACCTTGAAATTTCCACATCAATTCTCCCCTGACTCAATGCTCCCAAAATTACCTTTGAGTGCAGATAGGTACTTCTGGGCAGATGCATCAGTGTTTGTGGACCTCAGAAATTTAATGGCCTCTAGGGTGGGACCCCTCAAACTTTCTGTGATCCTTTTCCGTTTCTCAGCCTCCGCACACTGCCATTCAGGTACCAAAGGGGCAATACAATCTATCCAGGTCTCCCAATCATTCTCCTCTTGGGGGTGGGGAGGGTGCCAGAGAAGATTCTCAACCTTCGGTAAGAGTTGTGACTAATGGCAGGTACAGACATAAGAGCCAGCATTGGCATGGGCACAGAAGCAGGAGCAATAACGGTTGCTGGAGCAGGAGTGGGTGTTGGGGGAGGAACATCCCCAGGTGGCAGGAATAGTTTCTTTAAGTCCTCCACGGTTTTCCCTTCCTCCAGCAACAACTTAGCAAATTTCTCCTCAAAGGTCTCAGATAGTGCCGGGGCTCATTCTTCGCGAGGTTTTTACTGTCTTTAGTTATCACTCTCCAGACAGTGAGGACTCCTTTGGGGGTGATAGTCCGTGGCACTTTGGAACCGTCTACTGGGTCCTTACACTCTACTAATGCCATGAAACTTAGGGCGAGCAGATTAGCCTGTCGACCCACCACTACAGGGTTTTGCAAATATTCAACCTTGGAAAGTACTCCCTCTACAGTGTCCTTATTGGTACCCAGGGGAATATCCAGGATAAGTATAGCATTTTGGAGGTCGATCTCCTGCCCAGTACACCACCCCACCAGCTGGTGTATAGCCACTTCTGTTGGGGTAGCCATTTACTTTTAACAGCAATTTGCAAATTTGGCCACTAGAAGACACAAAATCCCAGCAGTGAGCCTCCAAGATGTAACCCCTAGGTGGCGCTATCCCAAGGGCTACTACCCCTGCCTGCTTGACTAGTAGCAGGTTAAAGGGCCTGAGTTCTGAAATGGGTGCCTCCACCTGAAGATCAGGGTTGGTAGTGGTCATGCTAACCTGGGCACAACCCTCCGGGACACTGTAACCCACCTCTTTCCCCCCTAGTGGCCTGAACACTGTACAATAATCACTTTCACAATACCCCGGTACACCACAGAAGTACCCACACTGTTTGCACTTACCACCAGGGCTGGTTCCTCTGGCTCGACCCTGGGGACTCCCTGTAAAACAAGGTTGTGCACAGCAAATAGCAACAGTACAGTACATTGAGCACAAACTGGAACCACAGTCAAATTACATGCAGAAAAAATTAGATCTGATTTATTCAGGGGACTTGAACAAGGGAGGGGCAAAATCAGGTTAATTAGCGTAAAGGTTATATCAATCAAGCAGTTATGCATGTGGTTTGAGTCCCCCCACACAGTCACACCTTTGGGTACCCAGGTGGAGAAGAAATGGGCTAGCCAGAACTGTTGCCCGGGGTTGGCCGGCGTCGCAGCTGGTTGGGGTCCCGTGATGGAAAACACAACATGCACAGTACACAATAGTTGTAATCTGGAGCCAGAGGGCTCAGTTCAGAAAGGAAACAAAGCAACAAGACAATCAGATGACACACTCAGGTTAAGCTGTTGTTGCAGGGAGCTACCCTGATATTTGCTTACGATACCCAAGACTGGACACAGGCTGTACGAAAATCGAGACTGCAGGTGGTTGATCTGGAATGCCAGGAGAACCAGGGCCCACACAAGTCGCAGAGGCATCGTTCCTGTTCAAGTGTGGAGCAGGGGGCTGATTCCCAGGCAGGTCTCTCATCGATGGCTTCTCTGTGCAGTTGGTAGTCTGGCTGGGCCAGTCTGGCAAGGCCCAGACTGTATAGAGACAAATTTGGATGCAGTCCGTTTTGGGCTGGATACAGCTTCCAGTAAGCAGAATACAGTTCACACAGTGGGGGACTAACTCATGACCCACTAGCAGCTCATAGCACATTTACATGTAAGGGAGTTCTACTGTACCAGGCAGAGCGCTCCCCGATCACAATCGCAAAGTCTCTGCACACACCGGGAGCTTAGAGGTAACTGGAACTCCTGACAGGCCGATTGCATTCAGCAAAATCTTCAGTCTTCTTCAGGTTGAGCCTGGCCCACTTCAGTAGCTTACTTTAGTCACACAGACTTGGATTTAGTCCAAAATAATTCTCTTCTCTCCCTCTCAGGAGCAGCACACCGACATGCAGGCCAAAAACTTAGCCTTTTCAGAGTTTTCCTGTGCAAATCCACTCAGGATTGCTGCTCAGAATCCTTCAGCTCCTTCTTGTCCAGCTTCCAGCTTAGATCTAACTGAAAACTGTAAGCAGCCTGGGACTTCCCCAAGATCCAAAAGATTTGGTTGGCTGATTTTGCTGTCAGTCAAAGCAAGAGCTCCCCCTTCAGTTGCAAAAAAGGCAAAAAAAGTTCAAACTACAGTTCCTACAGATTTTGAATTCAGACAGCTTCTGTAGTCCAGCTTCATTTTAGGTCCCACAAGTACTGATTGGTCCAATTTGATGTTCTGGACCAAGATAGTGGAGACAAACAAAACAGTCCTTGCTACAAAGAAAGCAGGTTTGACAAACTACATTATCATTATCACTCTGAATGATTTTCAGTAAATAGTTACATCTTTCAGCAGAGCTCTCTCTCAGATTACTTAAGCTGCAATTAGGCAGCTCTTAAAGAGACAGTACACAGAGGCTATATAGGCTCTGGTAATCACATTTAAACTACTAAAATGCAGGACACCAGCCTGGCAGTGAGCATTTAGGCAAGCTCAAGGAAAACTTTTTGAGAACCCCCATTTGTAGGGGGGTTACATAAGCAAATCTAGGAATCTCACATAAGGATTAAATAAGCTTGCACTGTCACAGTATATAAGATGCACTTACTAGCTAACAACACAGTGCTGAACAACATTAAAAGTACAATCGGTGTCCAAGATATAAAACCACATGCAAGCTTCTGGGTTAAAGTGCCTGTTTTTTTTTTTTCATTTTTTATGCAGCATGTAGTCTAGTATTAAGTTCACTAGGTACATAAAAGGCTTGGGTAAACCATGTATTAACTAGTCACTTAAACACACATCCGATTTGAGCATTAGATCAGAATCCAAGCAGGGGACACAGTCTACATGAGTACAAATGCAGAGGTTACCAGGTTCATCCTGTCAGAAGTAAATGCAGTGCTAAACAGACCACAGTAGCTAAAATGGAGACAAATACATTTAAATGCAGCTAAAACATGGTCACACGTGATCTATATAGAAACATAGAAACATAGACTTTGACGGCAGATAAGGACCGCAAGGCCCATCTAGTCTGCCCATTTCCCTACCTACAGGATAGGCCGCAGATCCTAGTTAACCAACAGCCTATTTCTTCCTACCCCCCACAAGAATTGCCTTATGTCTGTCCCATGCATTCTTGAATTCTCCCACAGTTTTAGACCCCACAACCTCCTCAGGAAGGCTGTTCCATGCATCCACTACCTCTCCGTGAAATAATACTTCCTCACATTGCCCTGAACCCCTCCTTCTATCTTTAAATTGTGTCCCTTGTTCTTGCAAGTCTCTTTTTCTGAAAATGCTACCTCTTGGACTTTGTTGATTCCACTGAGGTACTTAAAAGTTTCTATCATGTCCCCCCTCTCCCTTCTTTCCTCAAGGGTATACATATTAAGCTCCTTTAGTCTCTCCTCATACGGCTTCTCTTGCAGACCCTGCACCATTTTAGTTGCCCTCCTCTGGACTGCCTCTATCCTGTCTATGTCCTTTCGGAGATGGGGTCTCCAGAACTGGACACAGTACTCCAGATGGGGTCTCACCAACTGTCTGTACAGAGGGATAACAACTTCCTGTTTTCTGCTGCTGATGCCTCTCCCTATACATCCCAGTATACCCCCAGCCCTCCCTACTGCCTTCTCACATTGCTTGCTAACCTTAAGGTTTCTGAGGATACTCCCTGTTGCTGTGGCTGAGGTGCTAGAGTTAATCTGTTGCTGTGTGCCAACAGAAATTCATTGACCCAGACATAGAGAAAAATGGCATAGAACGCCAGAGCAGCATGGGGTTCCAATACCTGCAGTGTCCTCCGGGGTTCAGCATCAGTCTGGGGGGGGGGGGGCTGGAAAAAACTGCGCCCTCATGACCTCCTGATCTCAGCTTAATTTGGTTTGTGGAGGAGCCTGCAGTGTCCTCCACCTTTACGGGCAGACTGGATGGGCCTAGCGGTCCTTATCTGCCAATAATTTCTCTGTTTCACCTCCCAAGTTGGAGGTGGGGGTAGATTCAGGGGAGATGTGAGGAAATACCTCTTTACAGAAAGAGTGGTAGGTCCCTAGGAACAGCCTACTAGTCTAGGTGGTGGGGGACAAACAGTGGTGGGGTTAAAAAACTGCATGGGATAAGCCTAAGGGAATATTAGTAGCAAGGAATGAGGGGAAGGAGCAAGAGCTGGAGAGCAAGTAGGGTCTGCGGTGATACTGTAGGTAGGGTAAAATGAGCAGACTGGGTGGGACAAGTGGTCCTTATCTGCTGACAAATTATATGTTTCTGCGTTTCTACCCTGCCTCTTCTCAGTTTGTGTACCCTTGTTCTGCTTGCACTCACCAGCTCAAACAGCTGTGCATGCCCCACTCTGTATAGCGCCTTTAGTATTCAGAACATCACAGTGCTGTCTCAGCCTTCTCTTTTCTAGGCTTAATAATTTGTGTTTGTCCAATGTCTCCTCATTGCTCTTGCCTCTAAGATTCTTGGTGGCCCTGGGGGGGAGGGGGGCCATCTCAGTCTCTTCAGTGTCCTTTATGTACAGTACTGCAGGGACCAGAATTGGATGCAGCACTCTTAATGTGGTCTACCTGAGGCCTTGTATAGGAGGAGGACCATTTCCCATCACCTGCTCCTTATCCCTTCCCCACCATGCATCAGAAAATTGTGCGTCAGTTCTTTTGTGTGTCAGTTCTTGATTCTGAAGCACAGTGCCTACATTCCATCGGCTACTGTAGTTATGTACAGTTATCCCAGATCCTTTTCCTTAGTTGCATTGGTTACTGTTGCATGAGACAAGTTGTATGTATGACCCAGATTCCTTATCCCTGGGTGTGGTACCTTGCATTCCCCCACGCAGGAAGGTCATGTCAGACGAATCTAATCGATTTCTTTGACTGGGTGACCAAAGTAATAGACCAGGGAGGGGCGGTGGATATGGCTCCTAGACTTTAGCAAGGCATTTGACACAGTCCCCAGACAAAAGATTAATAACTAGTTAGCCAGCCTGGGAGTGGGTCCCAGGGTGGTAACCTGGGTAGCAAACTGGCTGCACAACAGGACACAGAAGGTAATAGTGAATGGAGCACATTCTGAAGAAAGGGGGGTTACTAGTGGAGTACCTCAGGGCTCAGTACTGGGTCCAGTCCTCTTTAACGTCTTTATAGGTGACATTGCAGAGGGTCTGGAAGGAAAGGTATGCCTCTTTGCAGATGACACAATTTATTTATTTATTTAGCAAGTCTAGGATTACAAATACCTTTGAGCCATGGCTCTTTTACAAAGGTTCCACGTCAGAGAAATACAAATTATGGGGAACATCAAGACAGGCATTACAACAATGTGGACATTGCAAACAGAGTACAGATTAATACAGTTCAAGGGTAGCATTGTAACAAGGCAGCCAGCGGCATTTGTCAGAGAAAATAGACAACAGATAAGAAGTGCCAGAGTAATAGGGAGAGGGAAGAGGGTGGGAGGTGGGTGGGGAGAAGGAATGTAGGAAGGGTGGCAAGAGGCTGTAAAGTGCAGCATTGGGTATACCAAGATGTGAGGGTAGAATCCCATGGGGGGGGGGAACAACTAGAGCAGAAAGGGAAGTGGAGAAACAAGGTTAAATTGGGCAGTCACAGGAGCTGTTGGTAGTGAGATAGTCCCGGAGCCTAGTTTTAAACATACCAATAGTTGGGGCAGAGGAGATGGTTGGGCTAAGGCCATTGAACCAGAGTGGCGCTCAATAAGCAAAAGAGCGTTGTCCCTGTGAAGTGTGACAGTGGGGGACTTTCAGTAGCTGTAGCGTGGATCTCCTAAGGCGCCATTTGTTAATTCGGTGTTGTAACAGAGTTGAGACCCCAGAAGGTGCAAGGCCAAGGAAGATTTTTTTCACCATGGAGCAGGTGAGAAACTTTATGCGGTTTGATAGTTGGAGCCAGCTGGTCTGAGTGTACAGGTCACATGTGTGGTGAGACAGTGAGCACCAGTAATGAGCCGACATGCTTTATTTAAGGCAGTTGAGAGGCGTCTAAGGGTTGTGGTTGTGGCCGAGCCATAAATGATGAGACCATAGTCTATTACAGAGATCACAGAGCTCAGGACTGCAACCTTCAAAGCTTCTGGCGTGAGGTGTGGTCTGTGTTTGTAGAGGAGACCAAGCCGTGTATTAGCAGCTCTAGCTACATTATCTACATGAAGTCCATAGGAGAGATTAGGGTCAAGCTGTATCTCTTAAGTATTTGAAGGACCCCACCTGATCTAGAGTGTTCCCCTGGGTGGTGGAGATAGCCAAGTGGTGTAGCTTGTGTGGGTTATAAGAGCTGCAGAAGAGCATATATTTGGTTTTCTTGTCATTGAGGACCAGTTTATGATAAAGAAACCATGTCTCTACAAAACTGAAACCAAGTTGAAGGTTGTGTTGAAGAGTTGCAGGATCTTTGTGAGTGGAGAATACAACAGCATCATCGGCATATAGTATGATCTGCTCAGAGCAGTGGTAAGGGAGGGAGTTTAAGAAAAGGCTAAAGGGAGGGGTCCCAGTATGGATCCCTGTGGGACACCAGGCGAACAGGCAGGGGTGTTAGAAAGAGTGTCTCAATTTTACTCTCTGTGACCGGTTTTCTAAGTAGCTTTTAAACCAGAGAGAAGAGTCAGTGATAGCCCGCATTCAGTAGTTGGTGTATTTTAATCCATGGTGTACTGTATCAAGGCCTTGGAGAGGTCGACAAAAACGGCCCCTGTGAGAAGGCCGTTGTCAAGGGATTTGTGCAAAGCTCCAGTGAACTCAAGAAGGGCTGTGGTGGTGCTGTGACCGTTCCGGAAGCCGTGTTGTTGTGGACAAGGTATATTGTATTTATCCAAGTGGTCGGTAAGTTGATCAGCCACGATGCGCTTAAGTGCCTTAGAGAGTGGGGGCAGTATGGAGATAGGGCGATAATTTGAGTGAATCGTCTTGTCCCCACTTTTATGGATGGGTGTCACGGTGGCTATTTTCCATAGGTCCGGGAATTTTCCACAGCTGAGAGAGAGGTTTAGGATTTTTGTTAATGGATGAATGACCTCATCGAGGGTGAGCAAAAGAAGCTTAAGGTCCAGGGTGTCGCTACTAGATCTAGATTTAGAGATAGCTGCAGTAATATAGCAGCGAGCTTCATTCAGCCTTACCTTCCTGAAGTAGAAGAGGGGATGGTTAGACTGAGGGGCTAAGGTATTTGGGGAGTAGGCCCTGTTTTCTAAAAGTCATGGGGTAGAACAGCACTAAGGTCTGAAAAAGCCGTGTTAAAGATGTTTGCGATCACCTTGGGGTTAAGGGTTGAGGATCCATCAACCATTAACATGGCTGGAGAGGTTTTTGGCTGCTTCCCTGTGACATCCTTGATATTGTCCCAGAAAGCACGACCATTTCCCCATGTATTGGTGAGAGCATCTTTGTAATAGGTGGATTTCATTAGCCATATGGCTTTTGTGCAGGCATTTCGTGCTTGTTTGTAATTTTGGATGTCCAGTTGTTTGCCAGTGGCTCTGGCAACTGCCAAAGGTGATCCCTTAGTTTCAGCTGTGAGAGAAGATCGCGATGACCCATGGGTTAGAGAGATTTTGTTTTAAACTTTTAGCAGGGGCAAAGAGGTCGCAGAGCTTTGTTGAAAATTGAGATGAAGTGATCAAGAGCCAAGTTAACATTTGTTGCTTCATAGATGGGTAGCCAGTCTTGTAGAAGTAGGTGTTGTTTGAGATGTGGAAGTTTTCCATGAGGTAGGACTCTGCTAGTGATAATTTTGGGAGGGGGCTTAAGGAATTTGTTAGACCATGCCCACATGACTGGGGAGTGGTCACTGAGTGAGTCTGGGAGAATGGTCGTACGAGAAACCCTTGTGGGGTGAGTGGTGAGGACCCAATCTAAGAGGGTACTGGTGCCAGTCTTGTAGTTAATCCTAGTAGGGGAGTTTACCAAAGATCTTTAACAGAGCTGATACACAAGGGGGAGAGGGTAGAAAGGATGAGAAGGGACTTGGCAAGGTTGGAGGAATGGTCAGACATGTGGCAACTTAGATTTGGTGCAAAGAAGTGCAAAATAATGCACCTGGGAAATAAAAATCCAGGAGAAGAGTACACAATAGCAGGAGAGGTACTAACGACAACAGTAATGGAAAGGGATCTGGGTGTAGTCATATCAGATGACCTAAAGGTGGGTAAGCAATGTGAGAAGTCAGTAAGGAGAGCCAGGGGGATACTGGGATGCATAGGGAGGGGCGTCACAAGTAGGAAAAGGGAAGTGGTTATCCCTCTATACAGACAGTTGGTGAGACCCCATCTGGAGTACTGTGTGCAGATTTGGAGATCTCATCTATGCAAGGACATAGGATGGAAGCAGTCCAGAGGAGGGCAACTAAAATGGTGCAGGACTGAGAGAGCTTAATATGTATACCCTTGACGAAATGAGGGACAGAGGGGACATGATATAAACTTTTAAGTACCTCAAGGGAATCAACAAAGTCCAGGAGGGTAGCATCTTTCAGAAAAAGAGATGTGTAAGAACAAGGGGGCACAATTTAAAGTTAGAGGGGGGACGGCTCAGGGGTAATGTGAAGAAATTCTTTTTCACTGAGAGAGTGGTGGACGCATGGAACCGCTTTCCTGGAGAGGTTGTGAGGTCTAAAACAGTGGGGGAATTCAAACATGCATGGGACAGACATAAGGCAATTATAGTGGGGGGTTGTAGGAAGTAGGCTGTTGGTTAACTAGAATCTGCAGCTTATCCAATAGGTAAGAAAATGGGCAGACTGGGTGGACCAAGTGGTCCTTATCTGCCGTCAAAGTCTGTTTCTACGTTAAATCCTAGCTCCCATTTCTTGGCCCACACCCATTTGCAAGTCCTCTCATAGTGCAATCACCCCCCCCCCCCGTCAGTTGTATCCGATTCTGCCCATTGTGTCCTCAGCAGTCTACTACTGACAGCCCCCACTAGATTATTAATAAATGTGTTTGAGCAATGGGCCCAGCATTGTTCTCTAGGATACTCCACTTCGTCCATCGCTCCACTTTGGTGGCCATCCATCAACACGATTTGCTTCCTACCTGTAAGTCAGTTGGCTATCTACCTTCTGTACACCTTGTGGACTCCATATTGTGCTACTTGCTCTGAGTTTTCTTTTCTCCACTTTTCTTTGTAGTGTGCACAAGTGTGACAGCAATCTTGTGTGCAAAAAAAAAAGAATCATTAACAAAACTTAAGAGAAAACATCAGCAGTTTCATTGATTGGGCAGGTTACACGGAGGGAAGGTCACAGAGAGGAACGTCGGCAGAGCCTGTTTGCCTGCCGTTGTAAATCCTTGATTAACTATGGATTTATTGGAGCTCCTTTCAAACCCCATTTGGTTAGCGTTTCCCCTGTGGCATCAGGCAGAGCTCCAAGGTTGAGAAAAAAATGGTTCATTCAGTTTTCATACCTGTTGCTTGCTGCATGGATAGGTAACACTCTGACCCCTACCTCATCAGTCGGCCCCAAGAGAATGATGCACACACATTGCAAGCACTTTTAGCACTGACCAGGATGGAGTGTGAATTTTGAGATATTCCGCTGGGCAGATGCAAGACCCAGACTTGTCCACTGAGCTGCTTTGGGAGGATCCCATGGCATTTGTAGCCCCTTCCCCGCCAATACTCCTGGTGCCACATGTGGTAATCCCTCTTAACTGTTTGATGCCCTGAATCTGTGCTTGTTATTTAGGGCTACGGAACTGCTTCTCACGATATAACATGATGTTAGCCTTCTTCAAAAGGAAACTGCAGTGGAAGGCAGCAATGGAAATAACAGAAGAAAGAGTACTGGGAATAGTTTTACCATGGTGACAGTCGACATGGACAGTGATAGGAGTGTAGATGGTAAACTACAGTAGATATGTCACTATATTTATAAATGCACGTCTCTTGTGAAGCGCCATTTGTATTCTGTTTATAATGTGTGATGTCACCACATATTATGACCTGTGTTGATTGGCACCACTTTATCTGACACCATGACTGGAAGAATCCTGACTATCTGAGACATTCAAAACAGACCATAGATTTACCTTCATATTTGCCACTACTGATAACATAGTGAGATGAAAGTTCTGAGGAACTTGGGATAAGGCGATGGGGGGTTGGAGTTATTGGTTAAGTAAGGTATACTGGACCACACGATGGCCCCGTGCTGCCATAGCATTGGCCCTGGTTCTGGAGCAGAGGCAGGAGCTGGCCATGTGGACTAAGGGGAGGCCAGTCGGGGAGGGAATGTGCCAGGTTCCACTGCCACAGAGAGCCCTGCCAGGGTCTCGTGACTGCATTCCTCCAGGGGGGCCTGTTGTGAGCTGATAGAGCAGACAGTCAACTATACCAGGCAACACGGGTTGGAGGGAGGGCTGCACAAGTAGGGAAGAAAAAACCCTCAACCGTCAAGATGGTGGCATTTTCATGCCCCATGTCTCAGGTACACACCAAAGGGGTCAGTAAAGATAGTGGTGGATGGGGCTAGGGGTCCTCATAGAGGAACTGTCCCAGATCTGAGGATGATGTGGTTGGCATAGGAGGAGCATGTGGTTATTAGGCATGAGGCCTAGCCGAGTGTCTTAATCACCTAAGAAGTGTCTGTTTCCTGAAACCAGACACCCTGTAGTGTGTCATCCCATATATAAAATGAGTAGTTTGTACTGGGAGGTGTAGCTAAATACCCTGATATCTATAAGAGCAAGGCAGACCACAGATGCCAAAGCAAATGTTCCTATTGTAACATAATAACTGCTGGAGATGTAATACCTCTAATGAAGGGCCTGCCCACCTTATGTACTTTTGTCTAAAGGTTAGATCATTTAGCAAGTCACCAATATGTTACTTGGGTGGGTCAGCCAAGCTTTTTATATGGTGGAGTGCTCCAGTCTGGTGGAGTGAACATGGGTCTGAACAAGTTGGCAAATACTGACAAAATGGAGACAACACCAAGTATCAGACTTTTAATGAGTGGGTTGTCAGAACTGGTTACCTTAGCCGTAAATGAATGGCTGAGCCACTAACTAACGGACCAGTTGGATAAATTCCACTAGGTATGGGAGTCATTCCTGTTATTATTGATTGCTCAGATCCCAGGGCTTAGGAGATGTATCCTGGTACCCCTCACATTGTCCTCAGATTAGTGAGCGTCTCCCTGAATGACCGTAAAAGAAATGAAATGAAATGATCATGTGCAATTCAGTGCATGCTGCTAACATAAGATCTGCATGGGTACAAGTGAAAAATAACAACACATGAACTAATATAGTTCCTAAGAGACAAAACAGTGGGATTAGTTTTATTTACAACTTTAGTGTGTTGGGACAAATGTTGGTAAAAGGTCATATTTTGATAATTGCTTTCAGTGTCTCAGGTGTCTTCATGTTTTAGTTGCTGGGCAGGTTTTTTTCTCCTCAGAACCCCACATATGGTTTGATCCTGTGTCTTTTTAAATCGTTATAAACAGGTTAATAGCCCTAGAGATGTGGGTGTAAATGAAACATAGAAAGATATAATCCCCTTCGAAGACATCTCCGTCGTAGAGCCACACTTTTGGAATTGTAAGTCATCGTTGTCTGGACCACTCAGAAACTTTGTCTATCTAGGGCCACCCACAATGACGTATAGCAGTACTGCTTAGAGAGCAGCCCCATACCTCCCTCAGTTTATATTTCTCTTACCATTGGCTTCACATTACACTGAAGAAACATCTTTGTCAAATTGCATCACTGAAGTTTACCTTCTTTTTTCTATGCTTTTTTACAGTAATGTGACACTTACTTTTGCAGCTGTAGATAGTAAAACCACCACTTTTTCACCTTGAGGCCTGGAGCCCATTTCTGTACCAGGTTCTTGTGCTGCTGCATGGTTTTAGCTTCGCTCTTTGTTGGTTAACCTCTTCAGGAAGGACATTCTTCGGCTTTGCTGTTGTCCAGCCAGCTGTCTGCCAAATAAATTAAAAAAAGCTGATGCTCTTCTCCCTTCATGTTCCAGTGATTCACTGTCGTGTTTCTCCTTTGGGTATATTCTGGCCATGTTCTCGACATTTGTTTGGTGCTCTGACCATGCTTGTAACACCAAAGTCAGTTGCTGGCACTGGGCTTGGATCCTTATGATGAGCTACAATGCTTTGCTTGCTGGTTGTTGCCTTCCTCTGCATTCTTGATGCTTCAGCTGCTGTCTTTGGCTGTGTTTTACTCCAGAGACTGTTTCCTTCTTTGCTGTCGCAGTTCTGATCATCAGCTCCAGCTGTTCTGACTGTCATGATAACAGTGTGGTTGGCTGCTGACTCTTTGCCAGGATCCTTATGCTGTTCCACAGCTTTCTGCTTGCAGGTCGTCACCTGGCTCTGCCTTGTTGACAGCCCTGCTGTAGTTTTTGGCTCTTTTCTCTGTTTTGCTCCAGGGACTGTTCCATTCTTTGCCATTGCCATACTTATCATCTGCTTTTGCTGCTCTGGCTGTCATTATGTCACCATGGTCGGTTGTTAGCTTTATGCTTGGGTCCTCATGCTGGATTGTAGCTCTCTGCTTATTGGTCATCACCTGGATTAAATGCACTGCTAGTTCTAGTTCAGTAGGGCTCACCAAATGAGATACAGCTGTGCCCATGAAGAAGGCAGGAACGGTGGCAAAAGCCAAAGCTAGACAGAGTCATGGGACAAAAGTCAGATATGATGTATCGGGGATGGAAGGTCTGGATGCCACAGACAGCCTGTGACAGAAAAAACAATCCCACCAGTAGAGGGGAAATGAGGTGGACCTGACCAAAAAGGGCCTCAGTCGTGACTGTCTAGAAGAGATCAACCAGAACCAAAGTGGCCAGTGCTACACAAAGCAGCCAGTAAATACTCTGGGAGCAGAGGGTAAAGGACCCAGCCAGGAGAGGGACTATACATCCTTGAGCCCAGAAAACACCATACCGAGGAACAGGATGTAAAAGGCCTGGACCAGGACAAGCGTGGATGCGAGCCACAGACTCTGGGATACTGAAAAGGAAACCAGAAAGACACACAGGATAAACAGCAGACCAGTGACAGACACCCAAGGTTTAGGAAGTCCTGAGAAGGGAAAAAGCCCATATCAAGGGCAGCACAAGACCAGTAGGAAAATATGGAACAGAATCAGCAGTAGTGGCAGAATGCACAGTACCCTTTAAGACCAGGGTGAACAGATCCCCCCACTTGTCAACAGGGGCAGAGTGACCATAAAAAAACGAGAGGAATACAGCAGCCATATGGAGAAAGGGCCCAGCAGCACAGGGTGAGTCAGGTGGGCAGTGGGAGCATGCCTTGTGGAGTGCCTGAAAGAGTGAGTGTCCAGTAGGGAAGAAAATCAAGTTCACAGGCCACAGTGGGTCTGGGAACCACAGATAAGTGGGAAACTCTGGTAGGGACTCATCAGATGTTGAATTTGCGTGGTGAAGAGGTGAGAGGGGGAGAAAATAAAGGCAATAGCAGAAGACACTTTTTGTCACACTGGGATGTGTGTTTTGGGACCTTGATTCTCCAGTCTCTGTTCGCCAACTAGGGGTGCGCACCTTGTCCCCTCCTCCTGAAGAACTGCTAGGAGTCTGCCAAAGTGTAGATAAGTAATCCACATCCACGCCCCTAGAAGAATAGGTTACTCACTTGTAACCATAGTTCTAGGAGTGGTATATGGTTCACATCCACACAACTCATCTGGCCTCCCCTAGCACGTGGCACCTGATCCTTCTTCCAGCATGTGAGATCTGATGTCACAGGGCAGTGTCAGGGGTTATACTGCCTGGGTGGTGGGAGGAACTTAGCTTAAAGGCGTTGCGGCCAAAAACATTGTTCCAGTGGAACTGCTGGAGTGTGGATGTAAACCATATACCACTCCTAGAATTGCAGTTACAGGTGAGCAAATTATTCTTCTAGCCTCAAACAGTACCAGAGTTAGACCCTTTAAAATATATTTTCTTTAAACTGTGATAACTTTGGAACCATTAGGGCTAGAGACTGAATTTTGTTTTGTTTTGTTTTTAAATGAAAGCCTGGAGTCAGCCGAGTAGATATATCATTACAATATCACTACAGTAGCCATATATTTGTATTGAAAAAAATTGAATGTTTCATATCGATATAAAAAAATAAAATATTTCACTAAATATTTAAAGTCCTGTCATTTTTAACAACAACCTATATCAACATGTGTAGGTATGTCACAACACAGAACAGCTGTATTAATGGGAGCTATACACGTTGATCAGACTCAAGCTTTCATCTTAAAAAAAATAAGTTTTTATGATTAACAGCTCAAATGATATAGCTTTCAAAATGATAGTTTCAAGAGCATTATGGAAATATCACAGATTATTTTTGGAAATGGTCAGAAGAGTCTAGTTGTTGTTCTATCTAAGAATAAACACATTCTTTTCTAATTTCTGTTTTTTAGTTTGCTTATATTACTTAAATATTGTTTTACTTGTTTGTACTGTTTTTATTTCTTGTTTCCCTACTGTTGTGAAAAGTGCCTGGGATTCTCTTTCTTCCACCTGACATCTGCCAGGTCGGCACCAGAGCTGGGCAGAAGGGTTCTTGGTTTAACATCTCATCCGAAGGACGGTACATCCTGAGAGTATAGCACCACCCCCAGTACTGACCTCTGGTGCTGGCGTTGTATAGTATGAATCCAGTCCCAGTGTGGGATGACCCCCTGGCTCAGAGCTGGAGTCACTACTAAAACCGAGGATAGTGGCGTACCTAACAGATACTGGAACAATGGACCCAAAGCAACATGGCTTCACAGCAGGATGCTCTTGCCAAACCAACTTGATCGACCTCTTCGACTGGGTCACCAGAACATTGGATCAGGGAGGGGCGGTGGACATTGTATACCTAGATTTCAGCAAGGCCTTTGGCACCATCCCTCACAGAAGGCTAACCAGCAAGCTGGAACATATGGGAGTTGGCCAGAAGATGGTCAGCTGGATCAGTAACTGGCTGAACTTCAGATAGGACCCAGAGAGTGCTAGTCAGTGGATCATTGTCAAGGGAGGGTAGGGTGACCAGTGGTGTCCTGCAGGGATCGGGACTGGGACTGATCCTATTTAACATATTTATAACAGACATAACGAATGGACTAACAGGGAAGGTTTGCCTGTTCGCAGATGACACAAAACTCTGCAACAGAGTGGACACAAGGGAAGGAGCAGACAACATGGAAGCTAACCTTAGAAGGCTAGAGGATTGGTCCAGGGACTGGCAGTTACAGTTTAATGCCAGAAAGTGTAAGGTAATGCACTTGAGAAAGAGGAACCCTGGGGAAAAAAGTACACACTGGGAGGACATCAACTTGAGGAGACACAAACGGAGCGAGATCTTGGCATAATCATCACTGACAAATTAAAGGTAGGAAAACAATGTGAGAAAGCAGCACAGAAACTGGGTGGCATCCTCGGATGTATAAGTAGAGGTATTTCCAGTAGAAAGAGGGAGGTTATCATGCCCCTCTGCAGGTCGTTGGTGAGGCCACACTTGGAGTACTGCATTCAGTTCTGGAGACCTCACCGCAAGATGAACATTGCCGTTGGAAACAGTGCAGAGAAGGGCTACTAAGACGGTGCATGGACAGATCATATGAAGCAAGACTCAGGGAGCTGAACCTATACTCCCTTGAGCAGAGAAGAAACAGAGAGGACATGATTGAAACAAAGTACGTGAGGAGATTAACACAGCTCAGACAGGCAATCTGTTTCAGCAGAGCACAGCAGCATGCACGAGAGGGCGTGATATGAGACTGGTAGGAGGAAGATTCAAAAGTAACCTCAGGAAGTACTTCTTCACAGAGAGAGTGATAGATCCATGGAACAACTTGCCCCAGGAGGTGGTAGCATCAAAGACAATTGGGGAGTTCAAATTCACATGGGACAGACATAAAGGACAAGTTAGGATGAAGGCTGCATAAGAAGGGGTTAGTTTCTAGGGCAGACTAGATGGATTGCATGGTCCCCATCTGCCGACACTTTTCTTATGTTCTAACTGAACCACACTGATACCTTTGATGAAGTTTTATTGTAATTGTTTTCTAAAATGAGTGGTTGGAAAGGTGTTTTTTGTGAGTATGTTACTGTGTCAGAGGGATACACTTGAAAACAGTGTGTGGGCCAAATGCGTATTTGCTGTATAAAAATAAATGTTATTAAATGCATAACATGCATACGTACATGCATATAGGTCTGGTTCTATCAGGGTGCTGACTGACTTGATTGCTATGTCTGGTTTTCTTGTCTTATGTATATGTTGCACTTACTGTCCTTGTGTTACTGTATGTATCTTACGACTAGGGCCCCTAGTTCTCTGATGGCATATCAGTCATAATTTCTGTGGCAAGCTCCTGGGCATCTGTGGCGGTGTTTGTTCATTTCTGCAGCAGGAATTATTCGAATCAGTGGTAGAACGCAGTCCTGCCATTGGCTAAAATATGATGTAATAACATTGACGATATTGCCTGCTGACCGTGGAGATGGGGCTTCATAATAAATAAGGAGAGGAAGGGAGCCAGGCACTATGGAAGAACTGTACATTTTAATGAAAAATCGCCAACAGCAGTGACTTTTGCAGCACTACATATATTCGGCATGATGCAAGTTCTGCGGAAAATCCCTTGATGGAATAACAGAATTCCAGGTGCCTTTTATATAGCTATTGCAATATCGTTGCCTCTCTTTTTTTTTTTTTTTGTTCCAGGCTGTGCCGAACTCAGCCCTGGTCATGGCCTCCACCACCCCCTGCACCCACATGAGCCGCTCTCCCCCATTATGCCCCCTGGCTTACCCCCCAGTGCAGGGTCATGGCACTTACCAGTGTCATGAACATCTGTTCTGGTCAGGAGAGCTGGACTGGGAGCACATCCGAGGTGGTGAGGAGGGCTTCATGGAGGTGCTGGCCAGGAATTTTCCTTGTCCCCGAAAGGACGCTATTTCTTCGGGGACAGGGACATGCAATGACAACCCGCATCCGCCCCGCCCCCCCCCCCAGACATCCAGATGCCGGGTGCGTTGGAGCCCCCAGCCTCCGCCAGGAGTCAGTGTGCACCAGACGTTCGTCCCCCCCTTCCCCCAGAGAAGGAGAGCGGTCCTAGGGACACTCCATCCATCTCTCCGTGGCCAGCTCTCCAGTGACCCAGGTCTGTTTCCGAACCCGGGTCGCCGGTGTTGCAAGCGGAAATTCCACCGCTGCGCTGACGGGCGGGCCCATCCTTGCTTCTTAACATCTTTGTATTATTCTCATTTGGTATTATGTACCTTACAATATTATGTTTGTGCTCCTGTAGTTTTTCCCCTCCCTCGGGCCGCACCTGGAAATGAGCCTTGACTCAGTGTGCCTTCCTGTCACCAGTTTTCTTTTTTTTTTTTTCTTATTGATTTATTATGCTTTATGGTGCGTACTGCCTACAAGGTTCAGCCCCCCCCACCTCCAGACGATCCCCCTGGCCTTGGTTCCCCCCTTGGGCATTGCCACCATCTTGGCGTGAACCTGCATGACACGGTAAAGGTCACTGGCAGGAGAACCCACTGGCATTGTTTCCTGGCTTACCCCCAGGCGGCGTGGAGTTGGATTGGGCATGGAAGACGCCGGTGCTAGGTCGTCAGTGGAGCACCATGGCGCACGATCAGGTCCAGAGGACCAGGGAGTCAAAAATGGCAGCCATAGCTGGCCCGGTGGTGCTGAGGGCTGCGGCGCTGGACGCCTTACCTCACGCCACGCCGGCGACCCATGTTCGGGAACGAGCACGGACCGCTGGGGGTCGGCCTGGGAAGAGAAGGATCGAGTGCCCGACGGCTGCCCTCTTTCTCTGGGGAGGTCAGTCTGCAAGCTCCTGCCACTATACTGCCTCCTGGGGGAGCTCGGGAGGTAGGTGCGGTAGAGGGAGGTAGCAGCATGGGTTCCTGGGACAGATGTCGGCAGAGGGGCGGAGCAGGAGGTGCGTCTCACCGCGCCTCTTTGCTCATTGGCCCTCATTGCACGCCGGCGCTGGGGGAGGGAAGAAACCGAGCAAAAACACCCTCTCCTCACCTAGGTGACGACTTCTCACTGCGAGCCGTCAGTTCTTCGGGGCAGACTCCGCTGCACAAGCATCCACGAATCAGTGGTCGGGGGGAGTAGGTGGCTCCCTCTGCCCCTACCGGGGGGTAATCCGGTATCATGGAGGTACATGGACCAGGGTGCTCTAGGGGCAGACTCCAGTGGGATGATGGACTGCACAACAGAGGACGTTTGAGTGAGTGGTGAGAGAGGGCAGTAGGTGGGATAAAATACTAAGTAAAAAAAAAAAAATGGCAGCCATGATTTTAACTAGCCCCCTGATGGGAGGTACAGCATGCAATGATGCAGCGACACTGAAGCGTCAGCGTCCAACACACCTCCTCACTAGTTTGGCACTGGCTTGCCATATTCCACCAGCCTCCACCAGAGATCAGTCATGCACCAGATACTCATCCACCCTCCTCCTGGAGGAGGAGAGTAGTCCCTCAGACACTCGGTCATCTTCCCCCCAGCTGGCCTTCCAACTCCACGGGTCCGTTCCTGAACCCAAGGTGTCTGCGTTGCAAGCACATGCCTTGCTGCTGTGCTGGCAGGCCGGCAGTCCTGTCACCAGTTTTCAAATAAATAAAAATAAATTGTCGAGTCAGATTATATGGACTGCTAGATCTGGTTCCATCGGGGGACAGACTCTAGGGCCCACTAGGTCTGGTTCCAGTAGGGAATTGCCTATGTGGACTACAAGCTGTGGTTCCATAGGGGACAAACTACACATGCTGTTAAGTCTGGTTACATCAGGGGATGGACTATATGAACTGTAACGTCTGGTTCCATAGTGGACAGATTGCATGGACTGTTAGGCCTAGTTCCATCAGGGACAAACTATATGGACTGCTAGATCTGGTTCTTTCGTGACAGACTGTTCCGACTGCTAGGTCTGGTTCCATCAAGGGACAGTTATATGGACGGCTAGGCCTGTTTCCATCAAGGCACAGACTGTAAAGACTGCTAGGTCTGGTTCTATCAGGGGGCAGATTGTTTGGACTGCTAGGTTTGTTTTCATTGGGGCCAAATTTTATGGGCTGCTAAGTCTGTTTCCGTAGGGGACAGAATATGTGGACTGCTAGGTCTTGTTCCATCCAGGGATAGTTATAAGGACGGCGCTACCATGCAGGTGATCTGGGTTCGGGGAAAGAGCTTGAGGTCTGTACTGTCTGCTGGCCCATGGTGGTTGTGGGTTTTGCCAATGGCAGTGCTACTGGACCTGGGGGGGAGCTGTCTTTCCTCTCCAGAAGTCCCCCTCTATGGCGGTTGAAGTGGGACATGGGGTAGATGTGTCCCTGCCTTCTCCCCCATAGGGATTGTTGTGGATCCATGGGTGAGCAGTGGTGCCTGCTGGAGGAGGGAGGGAATAGAAGAAGGCGAGAACAGCAGTCACCAGCCATACAAATGACATCTGCTGGTACCCCTTTTGCCCTGCGCCTTACAATAGAGGCGTGCTGTGATAGGTGGAGAGGTCACCAATTACAAACTCCTAAGAGGGAACAGCCTGGAAGATAACCAGCTACTGTATATAAAAATAAAGTTTGTTTTTTGCATCTGTTTTGATGTGGCAGATCCATTTGACCTGTGTGGTTATTTCCCTTAGCTACTTAACCGCCTGTTAATTTATACTGTTTCACTTTTCCTGATTAGCACTGCATGCTCTATAAATGTTCAGAGGTGTTAATGAGAAGACGTCAGTGACAGAATGCAGCACGAGGGGAGGCTCGCTCCATCACGCTTGATGGAACTGAAACTGTTTCAGAATGCAACCGGGGGAGGGTGTGTGTGTGTGTGTCACAGTGGTGTACTTACTTTTAGCTGCAGGAAAGCTCACCGCTGCTCAGTTACACTACTGCAGTTCTTTACTGCTCTGTGCCTCATCAGTTTATAAGCTTTCACTATAGCATAGACAAACACATTATAGTGTAGTGGTAGCATCACTACCATTAGAGCTGAGAAGGCATTTTTATGTTAAACCCAAATTTTTGCACCTTTACAACTGTGCCCAACAGGGCTACCTTTTGCGTATGACAGGGCCATACAAACAGTAAGGTACTGTGGCTGTCTAGCTCGAAAAGACGGAGTATTCATTGCAAAAAAATAACACTAATACACAAGTTAAAGGGGATTGGAAATTTGTGCTAATTGACAACAGTTAGTAATGTTCCTGTTTATAACAATGAAATGCATACCTCCAAATGATCTATACATTAACTGTATTTGAATAAGCACTTATGTTTGTTTGTTGTTTGTTGAATTTTGTTGACCCGGTAAGCCCACTGGGCCTAGAAGTCCCTTTTTCAGGGGCGACGGGGGGGGTACAGATGGTAAGCAACTGAAACTGAACCAGATTAAGCTGTTGGTGGTATTTTTAGTGAATGAGGGAAATTTGGCCAGGACACCGGGGACATTCCCCTACTCTTTTCGATAAGTGCCATGGGATCTTTAACATCCACCTGAATTACCACCAATCCAGGCAGATGGGACCTCAGTTTAACGTCTCATCCGAAAGATGTGAAAGAAGTGCAGCACCCCTCTCATGCTGCACTACAGTGTCAGTACTGGGATATTAACCCAAGTGCCAGATGTGGGAACTGAACCCACAGCCCTCTGATCTCCCCGCCTCAGAGACGAGTGTGCTACCTACTGAGCCACTGACACTGCTATGTGTGCTTATGTGAAAAACTGTTTTCAGTTGTTTTCTTCTGATGGACAACATTTTGCACAGTTCTCTTCATGGAACCGGTAATTTGGAGTGCAGTGTCACATTTCACATACAGAATGCTAATTATGAGCTGTTGACATATCAGAACCATACTTTCGCGGTCACTACACAAACCTTGACATAGCTAAATCCTTCGAATCCACCGCTGCTGCACGTCCCAAGGCCAAAGGTCATTTGCATACAGGGCTCCGAGTTGGCTGAATGAGCTCTCTAGTGACACCTCATCCACAGCAATGCTTGGAGCGTTCAAAAAAAAGCTTGGAGTGTTTCGAAAAAAGCTCTGCCAGTTCGTAACTGGCACCTCCGCCTGTGCTTGCACCCCATAACATCTTCATTCCCTACGCTGCTTCTGACCTGGTTGGTGTCAGTTTCTGTCCTCTCTTCTTGCACTTACCTGTCCGATGCAACTTCTAATGCACTTGTGTCTGTCCTGACAAGGCTCCTCGGCTGCCTCACCCTGACCCTCTACACCTATGCCTTCCCCTACCCTCAGCCCTCTCTCCCCTTCTTGCCCTCTTCCTCCTATTGTTTCTTGAGTTACTCATCGCTCAGTCTGATTTTGTAAAGCAAAGTTACTGTCTAAAACCATGTACCAGTAACTGTTTTATGTTTTAGTGTCTGTTACCCTGTAACCAGCATGACGTGGAACCTTTGTAAAAGAGCCTTGGCTCAAAGGTGCTTTGTAATCCTAGACACAAATAAATAAATAAATAAAACTCCAGATCAGTAGTTCCATGAAGAGAACAGTAACAGAATGCTGCCCCGGAAGCAAAAGAATGCAACACAGAATTTTTCACATCACTTTTTATTCAGGAGAACTTTAACAAAACATAATATTTATTTATTTATTTGAACAAGTTGGATTTACAACCTTTGAGTCAGGGACTCATTTACAAAGGCACCTCATCGCAGGGAGGGCAAGACAACAGAACATTATGCAGATACAACACTGGACAACATTACAGGTGCAGACATTGAACACAGAATACACTTAGTTACATGTTGGTATAAAATACAGATTTACAATTAAAGATGTACAATTTCTCTGGAGTTGCAGTGGAATACATCCTTGTATAAACCTAAGAGGATAGGTAAAAAGAGGTAGGGGGAAAGATGGATCGGCAGTCCAAGGGACCTTATCGAGATTAGGGGGGCCAGGTAGGGAAAGGTCCTGCAGTAGGATTGGGGGGACAGGGTTAGTTGCACCTACAGCAGCGGACATTAATGAGATGGTTCCGGAGAGCAGTTTTGAAGGGACCAAGTTTGGCAGTGTTGGTGATGCAGGTAGGGAGGGAGTTGAACCAGGCGGGGGCTCGATAAAAGAAGGACCTCTGGGTGAGGGAGGTCTTGGTTCTGGGCACTTTGAAGGTGGCTTTAACAGAGCTGCAGATGAAAACGGATGAGGATGACTGCGGTAGAGAGGCAGAGACTCCGGGGAGTCCGAGCAGGGATTTCTTTGCAAGAAGGCAGGTCTGATACTGCAGACATTCCTCAAAGTTGAGCAGGTTGGCAGAGGAATAGAGCAGGCAGGTGTGGGTGTGGCTGGAGGTGCCGATCAGGAGCCTACAGGCCTTATTGATGGAGAGCTGGATTTTGGAGAGGGCGGTGTTATCAGCTGCAGCATAGATGGGCAAGCCGTAGTCCACTAGGGACAGGACAGAGGAGGTGATGGCCAGCCAGAGGACAGCGAGGGGCAGGCAATCGCTATGGTGGTAAAGTAGGCCAATCCGAGAGTTTATGGCGGAGGAAAGAACGTTGATGTGGGTGTGGAAGGTGAGGGCAGTATCGAAAGTAATGCCTAGGTATTTGTATGTTGACACTTGCTTTAATGGGAGCTGAGAATTGGGGGTAATCAGGAAGGGGGCACTTCTAGCTTTATTTTGGTGGTGAGAGAAGAGCACTGATTTGGTTTTCTTAAGGTTTATAACTAGTCTGTGATCAAGAAACCACCTTTCTGTTTGGTTGTAGGCGAGTTGAAGGGATGATTGGAGAGTGGAGGGATCTGGGTGTGCGGCAAAGAGAACTGCATTGTCTGCATAGAGGAGCATCTTGCTATTGCAGGAGTTGGGGAGAGTGTTGAGGTAGAGACTGAAGAGAATGGGACCCAGGATTGAGCCCTGTATGACCCCGGAGCTAATGGGTCGAATGTTGGAGAGGGAGCCGTTAATTTTTACACGCTGGGATCTAGCAGAGAGGTAGATGGAAAACCAGGCAAGGGGACCAGCAGATAAACTGAGTTGGTGGAGAGAGTCGAGTAGGAGGGGGTGACAGACAGTGTCAAAGGCCTTGGAGAGGTCAATGAACACTGCACCGGCCAGGTTGCTGGAGTCGAGAGCAGAATGCAGGTATTGGGAGAACTCCAGAAGAGCAGTGGTTGTACTGTGTCCTGGGCGGAAGCCGTGCTGCTCCAGGCACTTAATGTCATACTTAGCTAAGTACTCAGATAGTTGGATAGACACCACTTTTTCGAGGGCTTTGGAGAGTTGGGGGAGGATGGAGAGTAGACAATAGTTGCTGGGGGAGGACTGATCACGGCTCTTGTGTATTGGAGTGATTTCAGCAGTTTTCCATGCACTGGGGAACTGTCCAAGGCATAGGGACCGGTTGAGTAGGTCCGTCAGGGGGACTAGGACAACATCCAGGACCAGCCAGAGGATCCTGGAGTCGAGGGGGTTGCTGCTGGGGTTATTAATACCAAGGGCTTTTAGTAGGTGTGGCCGAGCTTCGTGGGGGGATAGGGTGCGCAGGTAGAAAGGGTGGGCAATGCAGGGCAGGGGGGGGAGTGAGGAGGGGATTGGATCAAAAAAGCTGCTGGGGAGGACAGAGCTTAGATCAGAGAAAGTGATGTTGAGGCAGTCAGCTATAGGTAGTGGATCAGAGGAGGTAGCGCCATCGATGGTGAGCTGAGATGGTGGAGAGGAGCAGATCTTCCCATTTAGATTTTTCATGCTATCCCAGAAGGTCCGGGCCAAGCCCCATGTGGAGGTGAGGGTGGCTTGGTAGTGATCTGCCTTGGCCCAGGTGCACTTATTGCACTCTGCATTGTAGGCTTGTCTGTCAGATGGATTGCCTGAATCTACAGCGATTTGCCAGAGATTATCCATATTCTTAAGCTGCTGGATGAGGGAAGGGGTGATCCAAGGGGTATTGTGTTTTTTGTACGGATTCTAGTGGTGGGGGAGCGAAGTGGTCACAGACTTTGCAGAAGGCACTTGTGAAGAGGTCAACAGTTGAGTCGATATCTGGGGCATGTTGGATAGGGGACCAATCTAGCTGGGCTAGGTGCTGTTTCAACTTTTTTAGGGCACCAGGGCGTAGTCACTGGCACAGTGTAGCCTGGATAAACTGCTTTTGGAGAGGAGGATGACCAGGTACAGATGACTGGGGAGTGATCACTAAGTGAGTCGGGCAGGACAGTGATGTCCCGGATTGTAAAGGGGCAGTTTGATAAGACAACATCTAGGAGGGTGTTGGTTCCACTGGATCGGTTGAACCTGTGGGCTGTGAGACTAGCTGGGACATATCCAGGGCAGTGAAGGAGTCCCTGGTTTGGGAGGTGGCAGAAGCAAGCCAGTTAACATTAAGATCACCAAGGATGACTTGCTTGACTTTGTGTGGGAGGGATGTGAGGTAGTCGATGAGGGACTGGACTGCTGAGTTCTGGTTTCTTGGGGGTATGTAGGAGACAGTGAGAAGACGAGGGCTTCTGGCGGGGTCAGGGATTACTTTTAGTGTGAGGACTTGGGCACCATAGTCAACTTTTAGAGCAGGTCGGACCTATTAGGGGTGTCCAGCATGAATATTAGCACCCACCACCGCTTGCTCATTGACAGTCTTCCCTGAATAAGGTGTATCCAGGGAGGAGATAGCAGAGTCAGGGGTGGACTTAGAGAGCCAAGTCTCTAGCAGAGCAAGAATATCAGGTTGATGCTGGGTGACCCAGCACTGGAGAGCAGCAGTTTTCTTTGGGAGGCTACATATGTTAAGGGATGCAAGGCAGAGACCAGTAGTGGTACAGGATTTGGGAGGGCTGGCAGATAAAGGTCCAGGATTGGGGTGTATGTTCCCAGACAGTAAGAGTAGCAATGTAATTATTCTGATTAGGGGATGGTGGCAGCAGTGACCCATGGTTCGGTGCCCGGGCGAGGACCTGGTGATAAGGGAGCAGGGGATAGGTAGAGCATGAAGGGTGGGTATGGCAGGGAACAGGTGGGTCCAGGGTGGGCCCAGGAGGGCAGGGGGAGTGGGGCTGTAGACAGGGGGTGGGTGCTGGGGAGTTAGGGGTGCATTCAAGGTGGGGGAGCTGGGTCATACTGGGGTAGCGGGTGAGGTGCCTGATGTAGTGAGGCGGGAGCTCAGGTCGGGGAGGTTTCAACCAGGAAGGTAAGGGTGAGAAGACCTAGCAATGGAGTGCGAGTGCCCATAGTTCTATGCTTATAGTGAAAGATAAAGGTGATAGCTGAACTTCAGTGAGGGTGACTGCCCCTGTAGAGTAGTGATAGTGTTACTGACTTTGGTGCAAGTGGTCTCAGGTTTGAGTACACCAGGGAGAAGGTGTCTAAGAGCCTTGTGGAGGAGATGTTGGAGGTTACCCAGGGGCTGGATAGGGCTGGGTATGGAAAGGAAAAGAGGGAAATAGTGATTTAGGTTTGATCTCCTTAGGAAGGGAGGGTGTGGTTTAGGGGATAGAAAACCAGCTGACTGTGAGATTCCACTGGGAGGAGTTCCTGGACAGAGACTATATAATAAATTGTCAGAGAACAGGGAGGGTAGCGTGGGTGAAAAATTGAGTGAGAGCAGGCTCTGGAACAAAGGTCCCTCAGTGCGCAACTAGCTTGATTTAGAAAGCTGCTTAAGGTGGAAGAATAAAAACTAATACTAAAATATTGAGTTGCTCAGGCTCACACAAAGTGCTGAGAAATTGTGCCAAATTTAAAATGTATAGCTGGAGAGGGGCACTCTAGCAGTTGAGCAGGCATACCTGTTTTCGGCCCTTGAGAGGGCAGGGAGCAGCTCCTGTGGCTACATCCATGGGTGGAGGAATGCCCAGGGGACTTTGGCATAGTCTGTTTTTGGCCCTTGAGAGGGCAGGGAGCAGCTCCTGTGGCTACGGCCATGGTTGGAGGAATATTTAGACACAGTTTGGCTTGTATTGCAGATTAGTCCTGTATTTCTTCTCCACATTATTTATTACTGAGGTAATTTGCATGAAAACAGGATTTTTGCTCCTGAAGAGTTCAGCTATTCCATGTTTTTTTTTTTTTTTTTTGCAATTGTTTAACCAGGAGTGACACACTAAGCTGATAGCTTGTTTACAGGTGCAACCTGGGAGCTCAGGGAAGTTAAGTGACTTGCTCAGTGTCAGGAAACATTGTGTTGCTTTCTTCCTACCCGAGGTCATAACACACTGCTTGTAACATCACAGTTACTCTTATGGCAACAGATTGTGATGTCAAAACAGAGGATTATGACTTGAAGTAGGGAATACGTTATAGAGGCAGACGAACTTTAAGGGATAAAGATTATGTATTCATGCAAATTTCCTCAGTGATAAATAATGTATAGCAGAAATCTATAGAATATATATTGAATGTAATCTGAATTGTACCCAAATATTATGTTTTTCAAAGTTTTCATTGAGGTGCCAGCAGCTCTTTAATAAAGCAGAGTCAGCGGTATTGGGTATGAGCCCACGTTCTGTAGTGGGACTTGCTGTACCCACCTCTTCACCCAGAAAATAAAATTGTGTCAGCAAAATTGTGTATGAGCCCCCTTCCGTCCCTTCAATCCCCCAACAGTGCATGGGAAGGGAAGAGCAGCCTGCAAAGTAACCAACAAGAGGCACCCTCCCCCGGACCTGCTGATTTATGTGGGGTGTGCATTTACTCCCATCCAAGGCCGGCTCCAGATTGATTGGGAGTCATGGTTACTGACCACATCACATGACCTCCCTTGTGCGGCTTTATAAAGTGTGTACTTTCCCATTTGCAGGTTGTACTCTCTGACCACTTGGGTCAGTCACTAGTCAATGTTTTCTCTATCTACCTTCGATGGTTACTTAATCCCTTCAGACACATTTCTTTAACCTTCTTTCACCCCTGCCTGTTTTTTTCCCTTCTCCTCCTTCCTGGGGCTTGAATCCTGGACCTTCTGCACTAAAGACAGCTACCCTACCACTGTGCTATTTGTTCTGCCTACTTTCTACCTGTCTTTTCTCCTTACTTCTACTGAGTACCCACACTGCCTCCTGCTCACTGGCAGCCCCCCACCCACATACTGCAACTATGGTACTCCCACTCAGGCATATATGCCCTGTTTTATCTTTTTTGATACTAGCCTCCCCCATATCCCCTCTCCTACTTGCCCACCACCAGTTACCCCTCAACTTAGCAATAACACCCCTTCGTGGCTGGCTGGCACCATTAGTGACTTATCTTTCCACACCACACGTCTCCTGGGTGTAATACCCTGCTCGCCTATCCATCTGAACAAGCCATCCTTACCCATTCTGCCCCATGTCCTCTCTCTCTCTCTCTCTCTCTCTCCCAATTCCCTCCATTGGTGCCAAACCCCCCTTCTCATAAACCATTAGTCAAGCCTAAACTGCTGAAATTCATCTTCTTTAGACTTGCCTACTACTTATGCTCCTCTCCAGCAATGTGCACCCTAATCCCAGGCCCCTTTTTCTGCCCACTCCTACTAGTCGTCATGCCGGCAGCTTCTTACTAGCCTCAGAAAAGATACGCAGCCTGCTGTAGAAGCATGACAGCACAAACCTGACATCTTGGCTGTGGTTGAAACATGGCTCTCTCCCAAAATACCTGACTCAGCCATCACCTGAATGGCTATGTGCTCTTCAGGGACGATAGGCTGGGCAAAAGGGGTGGAGGATGTGCCATCTACCTCTGTGACTCCCTCCAAGGGCATGTACTCCAGACCACCTTCCCTGCTAATGGTGCTCAGGCCCCGACTATCAGAATAGCAATTAGTAACATGGGTAAGTCACTCATAGTTATGTTTGTATACATTCCACTCCAAAACTCAAAACTTGGCTTCAACTTCATACTCGACTGTGACTTCCAGTTGCTCAGTAAGGCTGAGGTCATTGTTCTAGGTGATCTTAATATTAACTGGTCCACTTCATCAGCTGCGAGCCATAGGGAAGCTGCTGCTGCCATCAACCTTACTCAGGTCATGCCATCACCCTCAAGGATCAACTATACGACAGGTACCAGTACCCTGAATGATCTCGTCCTTACCAATCGGCCAGAGAGACTCCATAATGTCACGGTCTTACGTGACACACTGAGTGACCACTCCCCTGTTCTTTGTAATTGGTCGAACCGCTCCCCAAACCCCCCTTCAAAGATTTCTCATCAACACTCCCTCAAAAAAAGGCTCTTAGGCAATTCAAGACTCACCTCCTTAACTGTGACTTGTCCCCTTTAGACACTGCCTCAAATGTCGATAGTGCCCTAGCTTTTTTCATTTCCACTTTTAACTCAGTCTGTGACATTTTCACCCCATACTCCAACCATATTACGAAAGGCCCTGAAACCCCATGGATCACTTGGGCACTCCTTGATCTTATGTGTACCCGTGACAATCTCTGGCAGAAAACCCAGGCGATTGGTCTCCCCATGGATAAGCAGTGTTATAGGGCTGCCAGAAATGCTTGCACTCGGGAAATTCATGGTGCAAAGGCTGCCCACTTCCAAGCTAGCCTCTCATCTACTTGGGGCTAGGGGAGAAAGTTCTGGGATGACATAAAGGACCTGACTGGTAAACCTAACTCTCACCCCCCTTGCAAAATATCAACGGTTTCACTACCCAGGATCCACAGCTTATTGCAAATACCTTCAGTACAGCAGTCTCTGACTTTAGTGGGGTTCTCCCCCACCTAGATTTCTTCAGTAACATTTCCAGCTCCCCCTAGCCTCCCCCCTTCAGGTATCCCTCCTTTCTGCTTCATGACTGTCTCCCTTTGAGAAGCTAAATCTTACCTTTTGACGGTCCTGCAAAAATCTAGGTTTAGTGTTGACTCACTGGATTTGAAGCTCCTGCTACTGGCCCTTGATGTTGTCCTATCCCCCCTTTTCCAAACTTCTTAATCTCTTCCTCCATCTAGGCCAATTCCCCTCACAATGGAAGTCTGTGGTGGTTACTCCAGCACTTAAGAGTGGTGATAGAACCTCCCATAGCAACTCTCGCCCAATCTCTATCCTCCCCTCCATCTCCAAAGCCCTTGAAAGGATAGTATCCAATCAACTCTCTGACCACCTCTCAAAATACAACCTCCTTTGTTGTCAGCAACACGGGTTCAGGAAGGGCCACAGTACTACCACTGCCCTCCCGGAATACTCTGATTTCATACATAAAGCCCTTGACCGTGGCCACTTAGTTGGGTCTGTATACATAGACCTAACAAAGGCCTTCGACACAGTCAATCACGCACTTCTAATTGAATCCCTTCCGTCTCTGGGCCTCTCACAAGATGCCACCTCCTGGTTCACTAACTACCTTAGTAAAAGATCCCAGTGGGTGAAAATAAGTGACACTCTCTCCTCCAGTCTCCTGGTTCATTCAGGGGCCCCTCAGGGCCCAATTCTTGGCCCGCTCTTGTTCAGTCTTTTCCTCAATACCCTCCCCCTTGCCTGCTCTGAGCAGATGTTACTGTACGCGGATGATGCCGTAATCTTTTGTAGCCCTCTGATCCCACCCCCTACCAAGTGATCTTCAGAGGTTCTTCTTGGAATCCGAATCTTGGTTCTTCCATCACAAACCCATTTTTAAATTACAAAAAAACTAAAGTGATGATGTTTGCCAATTCACACAAAAAAACAAAGGATCTCCACTAACCATTCTTAACGACAGAGCGCAAACCCCTGGAGTAAGTACATAACTTCAGATCTTTCTGCATCACTCTTGACTCCACCTTCTCTTTCCAAGAGCATGTAAACCTGGTCTGTAAGGTGGTTAACATCAGGATTGGCCTTCTCTACAGGCATAGATCCTGCATGCCAGCTGATGCCCTTCACCTGGCGGTAACCATTTCAGTCCTGTCAGTATTCGACTATGGCATTGTTATTTATGGGTAAGCAGCAGAGACTGCATTAAGCAGAATTAAGGTCACCTTGTACAAAGCTTGTCAGCTTGTGGTTGGTTGTGATTGGTACATGCCCACCTGCGACCTGTACCAACAAGCTAATTGGTTAAACTTCAGTGGTAGGCTTTGTTATCAGACCAGCCTATTGGCAAAAAAGATAGCCACTGGTCTCTCTCCTCCTGCTGCTCAACATCTCCTTACTCCTGCCCCAACTACTCGGGCAACCAGAAGCTCCTCCAAAGCCATCTTCCTTGTCCCGTTCTGTGGGACTTCCTTGGGGCAGAAGGCTTTCATGTACAGGGCTCCTCACTGGCTGAATGGTCTGCCCCCCGCCCTGAGGTTTCTTCTGTAAATAAAATAGGCCCTTTCAAACTAAAACCCTGGCAGCATCTCCTTGCCTCAAGTTGCTGCGACTGTTACTAGCCTGTCCTGTTATTCCCTCTCCCCTAATTTGCCTCCCTACCCCATAGCCACATCTTATATTTTTATTTTAGTCTTTGGTAACCGGGCAAGGCCCAGTAGGCACAAGTGCCTGTTTTCAGGGGTGACCTGGGAGCACTGGGTGGTTAAGTGACTTGCTCAGAGTCGTACAGTATGCAAGTGGAGGTTGTGAGAATCAAATCCAGGTCTGGTGTGCTGGATGTATCAAGCTCATTACTCTAACCTCTAGGCTACACTGCCAGCAGTGTCATTAATGACTGCACCATGTACTATTTCTCCTTCCCCTGCATCATCCCTATTCTGTGTCCCATTCTGTCCTCCTATCCTCTCTTCCCCTGTCTTCTACCCCTGCTCCTCCTCCTGACCTCTGCTTGACATGTTCTTGATTTCTCACTTTAAGTAATGTTTAGTCTTGTAACCCCCAGTTGGCGCTAAACTGAGAGGGCTACTACCCCTGCCTGTATGGCTAGTGAACAGGTTGAGAGGCCTGGGTCCTATGACACGGTGCCTCCATTTTTATAAGCTGAAAATTTGGGGAGAAAGGTGTCACTCAGCATGGTGATTAGGTTCGGCATCTCTCACACAACTAATAGTCTCTCACTTGGCTTTGAAGATTATACTGACGCTGAACCTATCATTATGCTCATGGTCTGTTGCTTAGAATTCTTGCTTTAGCTGGTTAAACTGGCACAGTCCTTCTTTATAAAGCGATTACACTGCTACACATAGATTCAGGTGCTTTTGTTGTAAATCACACCAGTTTGAGCAATATTTTGGTTGGAACTCACTGTTAGCAGTAGCCATTTGCTGCGGTGGAAAAAACGGCCTGCAGCCAGTCTTGGAGGCCTCTGGAAGGAAGCGGGTTGGCAGTCCTGCCGATTGTCCCTCTGAACACCACAGTCACAGTCCAGTCGATCGAAATGCGGGTTGAGCCCAAATCTGAGCAGAAAAGTCAGTTTTTAAAAGTTTAACAGTGTTTTCAATCACCGCGACACTTCTCCTTGTAAGCCAGTTCGCACACTCCACTCCATGCTCCACTCACTCTCCCTCTCGAATGCTGTGCAGTCGCTCTAGAGCTGGCTTGGGGCGGGACTGATTGCAGTCTCACCAATCACTCAACGCCATGCAAATGAGCTTCTTTCCTCTCGTGCTCTTGTCCTCATGGCGATTGTGGAGCAGGCAAAATTTAAACTGCAAAACCACACTGTTTTTTTTTCTTCAATGACACCTCGGCGGGGGCCCATTTTAACCATCTATCATGGCATTTTACTTAGCAACTCCTCCAGTTCATAAATCAAGCACTTCAAACTTCTAGGGCACAAGTCTCCTTTTGTTACCCACAGTTTTCCACACTTCTTTTTCCACAATAAAATTCAAAAGCTGGCAAACACTGTACTTATTTGATGCAGGACAAGGGCATACCCACTCAGGCTTTACTGTGCTTTGGTAAACAGTTGGCATTTTAATAGCAGCACATGGATAACAGCACACAGCGGCACATTAGTAAAACGTTGCTTCACATTTTTTGGGCTACCCACTGCCAGATAGCCAAAATGCTAGTCACCATCCAAGCAACCTTTCTTGTTCCTTCTCCCAAATTTCAACAGAATCCCAGCAGTGCCTCCATGATGTAACCCCGACTCTGCGCTAAACTGAGAGGGCTACTACCCCACCTGTATGGCTAGTGAACAGGTTGAATCCCAGCAGTGCCTCCATGATGTAACCCCCAGTCAGCGCCAGACTGAGAGGGCTACTACCCCACCTGTATGGCTAGTGAACAGGTTAAGGGGCCTGGGTCCTATGACGCGGTGCCTCCATTTTTATAAACCGAAAATTTGGGGAGAAAGGTGTCACTCGGCATGGTGATTAGGTTCGACAACTCTGCACAGGGGCACCCAAAGTAATCCAGAGACTAGAAGCAATAACATAATGTCCAATACCAGGAGATGGGATTCTAAAGTGTGGCTTTATTCAACAACACTGAATGAAAAGCATAGATGGACCCCCACGGGGCTACACTCCTTGTAATGCAGATAAAGTGATGACATAGACACAATCCATTCTTGGATCTTGAACTTCCATATGTCATGGACTCTTTAACTAGTGGCACATTACCACCCTCTACTCCATCCCAACGTCTGGGCACCCTCTTCAGGCACTGGCCAATAACTGACAGAAAGGTGACTAGTGTTTCAAAGCAAATCCGTAGAGATGAGCCCTGTTACGCCAGGTGGGGGGTCTCCCACCTTTTGTTCCATAGACCCATACCCGGCCATTCCTTTGTTTACACACACACACACACACATCCTTGGCTACTGTAGTGCATACGGCTTTGTAATGCAGTAACTGTCTTTCTCTGAAGACCCCCACATACATCAGTCATTACATCTCACTGTTCTGTAAGCCTCTTCCTTGGCTACTATAGTGCAGACTGTACATGGCTTTGTAATGCAGTAAACTGTCTTTCCCTTGAAGACCCCCCACATACAACAGTCATTACATCTCACTGTTCCATAAGCCTTGGACTTGGCATCCTGACTGACCCACAGCCCCAGAGACTTATTTACTCACTGTTTTGGTGAATTACACTGGCCTTTTGTCAAAGCTTCATCACCCTCATTGTTGCAGATGTCCCAAAACTCTGAAGGAATCTCTATTCCACAAAAACTGTAGTGCCCCAGCACTCTTCATCAGGCAGCTTATTCCTTTTCCCAGGCTAGGGGGTTGCCCCTGGGAGTTGGTTCTTTATGCCTCTCTTATGGTGAAAGCACACACCTTAAGGTAGCTCTGTGTAAGAGCTGAGGGCAAGGGGGCCCTGGCCCTGCAGTGCACCCCCTCCCTGCACTGCAGGATCTACATCCTTCTCTCTGTTGAGCCTACTTCAGCTTCAGCAGACTGACTCAGACTGCAGACTAGACTGTTGACTTCAAGGATCAACTCTAGACTGACTTTGAAATTCCCCAACGTTCTACCTAACTCCCAACTGCAACATTCCATTGTGGCTTATGCTGCTGCAGAATTCTAAATGATGTCATAGCCCCAGCTCAGCAGAGACTGAAAACAGAGCAAGACACAGTGAAATCCATTGAATTGGAGTTTCACTAGCTGCCTGTCCCTGCCTGCCACTAAATCTGAGTAGGGTTCTAGTAACCCCGGGAAACAGCGGGGGTTACACTCACCCTGAGCCAGGAAAATAACTGTCCCCAGTCATTAACATGTGTATGGTGCTGCTGATCAGACCGCACTCCATAAAATTCACACTACTCTGAATAAGGCCTGCAGGTTAATTACGGGAGCACCTAGGATGACACACACCTGTCTACTGTATGCTAAAGCGCTGGTACTTGATCTCGACGAGCGCCTCAAATATCTTACCTGTACCCTTACAAAAAAGACCCTCCTTGGGCTTTCCCCACCAGGATTGACCACCACCATGCCGCTCTGTCCCACTAGTTCATACTCGGGACCTCTGGGAAATCCTCTCTTGTTATCCCTAGAGCTAGGACCTCTCACGGCCAAAGAGCCTTCAGCTTTAGGGCCCCTCCTGGTTCAACACACTGCCCCTCCATCTCCGAGCTCCAACTATATACGTGCTTCAAAACTTCCTTACTAACCACCTTATTAACACCCAATGCTGTAACTGCCACTAGTCAAAGCCGTACTCAATACTTATGACAAAGCTTATTACTAAGCTGCTAAGGACGACATAACTCTGGTATTGTTTGCATCCATCCTACCTGTACCAGCTTGTTTGTATCTATGTCTTAATTTTACTGTTATACTTATGTGTTGTACTGCTATACTGTGTATTTTGGTTTGTCTTACTGTGACAAGGTACCTTTGTAAATGAGCCTATGGCTCAAAGGTTTTCCAAACTGCTGTTTAAATAAAATAAAAAATAAATAAATAAAATAAATTAACACCCGGCTTGGGCCATCCTACCCTCTGTGCTACCTACGGAAAGGGGTGATCAGGCCCTCTCCTACCATGTGCAAGGCACAGGCAGGTAACACTAAGGGCCCGGAGGCCATCGGCCGACGCATTGGCCTCTACTCTACCCGCTGACTATGGGTACCTAGTGGCTGTGGTAGAATTGTCCAGAGCATAGCCCTAATAGATCAGTATTGCTGCCCATACTGCAGGTCAGGACCACATCCTGTCTATTCCCCCTAGCCCTCTAGGGAAATCCTATCTGCCTTTTTACCCAAACAAAAACACTAAAGAGGACCTCCCCCCAACCCTGGACACCTGCAACCATACACCTGTGGAAGAAAACAAGTTAAAACACCATTAACTTCTTACAGCAATACTTTAATTACTACGAACTAAAACAAAACTGAACTCCGATGAGTTCCCATCCACTTCTTGTCTTGTCTTTGTTGCTTCTCCAGAAGTACCTGCAAGACAAAAAAGGAAAACATCCTCCCTAATCTGCAATTACAGTCCTGTCTAACTAAGACATAAACAAACTAACAAGCCCCATCCATCTGACACTGGAGAATCCCAAAAAAGCAATTTTTTTTTAGAAAAGGTAGAAAATAGAAACTGTATATACAGAATATTTACAACACACATTTAGCAGTTCTTTGGGGATGGAAGGCCCTACAAAGTCCCAACTAGTGACTAAATACAGGCCCGGAGGCAAATCCAATAAAGAGTCTCTCCTGGGCCGGAGCCCGGTGAAGCAAAGTTCTGCAGGCAAATGTCCCGTAGGGGAGAGTCTTTGAGGATAGTCACAATGAATATCTGCTGGAGTAGGATGTGCACTGCAAATGTCAGAAAAATTGAAAAAGTCTAGATTCACCAGTCCCTTGTAGAATGGAAAACATACAACACCTGTGTCCTTGATGAAGACTGTCCCTGGCAGCACTCTTCTTATACAGCTGGGCGGACATCTTCCGAAACACGACAGGATGACGCCTCTGGGAAACAGCTGGGCTGATGTCATCTAGGAGATGGTACCTTTGGGCAGGAAAAAGAAGAAGAAACACACAGCTTGACTGAAGTCATCCGATCTGGCAACAGCTGGGCTGGTGTCCTCCCTGGAGTTGACATCTTCTGGAATAGCCAGTTCATAACTTTATGGATTTGGGAGTGTATTGCATCTACTGAAGAATCGGGGCACCTTGGTCCTGGACGTCCAGACTGGCGGAACAGTATAGGTACGGCAACTGCTGGAATGGCAGCACTGGCTACCACTGCTCTGCTCTCCATTTGGTAGGCATGGGCACATTAGCAGGAAGGTCTTTGCATTGTGGGAAATAGCACAATGGGTCAGGTGCATAATTATTACCCCATGTAGGCGCTCATAATTCACATCATGAAAGGATTCTTGTCCCTTGCCGTCCACGATCCGAACAGTGTCAATAAACAGAGTCCTGCCCACCTTCCATTGCTTGAACTTTTCTTGCAACATCCAATCTCTGACAAATTTACTTGTCCCAGGATGCACGTTTCATGGCCTCTTCCATAATCCAGGATTTCCTGCTCCTCTATTTCTTCCCAGACTTTTCTAGGAAAGGTAGGAAACGAAATTCTGAAGAGCTCATTCACTTTCCTATGAACCAGTCTTTCCTCTTTGCTAGATTTGGTCAAAATTTAGACCTCTGGCCTGGCTTAGGGGTGACCAGTCCTGGTTCTGCCAGCTTTGCATGCTTAACGACCCACAAAATGGATCCCTGGTTCCTTCTTGCTCAGCCAGGGCTGTGGAAACACCACTCTCTTTCATGCGTCCCTCTAAACCAGGAACTTGAGGCTGTGAACCCACTCCTCCTTCTTCAGGCCAAATGGGTTCCCCCTCATTGTCTTCACTGAGAATCTGTGCCCATGAGTGAGCAGTCGTTCTCACTCCTGAGACTGTCCTCTCCTCACTAGGCGCGGAGGTCGAGACCTCCCACTCAAAGGCCTCTCTCAGTTCGTCCTCTCCCACGAGACTTGGACTAGGCCCCTCTATCCACAGGTCGGCTGATGTGCCCTCTCCATTGTCTCTTAGTGGCTCGGACGTGGAGTCATCAGTTGTCTGTGCTGCCTGTACATCTGCACCCTCTAGCTTTTTGCCACACTCCTCTGAACCTCCCATTTCAGGCTCTCCCTGGTGCTGCATGCTGCCAACTGCAGGTTCTTGTAATTTTGTCCATGTAGGAGCCAAATGAATCTTGGGGGCTGCTATCAATCCATACTTTTCCAGGCACCCAGAGCAGTGAGGAACCACAAAGACATCTCTTCCAGCCCTTAAGCACATCACACACACTCTGACTGGATAACCAGGAATCGCCTCAAGAGGAGGCAGTCTTCCCCCACAGTGGTACTTCTTACTGTTTCTCAGTTTTTTACTTCTTCAACTATCATAGTAGGGTATGATTCGGGTAGCGGGCTGGTTCCAAAGCCATGACTGCAGAAAAAACAAACAATACGCTTGGTTATTTCAAGTCCCAAACATTGATCAGAAACTTTCTATAAAATGGCTTCTTTGCTGCTGTGTTTACATGCCTGCCCCACCGTGTCATGGCTGCGGCAGCACTCCTGATGCATCAACTCTCTGTAATTGGGTCAAGCCACTGCACATCCGATTTTACACACACTACTGATAACTTCTGCTCAAACTTGCACTGTTTTCTTTCCTAGCACATTTATATGATTTACATTGGACCTTTCACTCGCTGAAGACATTGCTCTAGCTTACTGTCCCTTAAAGCCTCAGTATTTCAAACACAGGATTGCCTGCATTTACGTTGCATCTCTCATACAACTAATAGTCTCTCACTTGGCTTTGAAAATTATACTGACGCTGAACCTATCATTATGCTCACAGTCTGTAGCTTATAATTCTTGCTTTAGCTGGTTAAACTGGCACAGTCCTTCTTTATAAAGCGATTACACTGCGACACATAGATTCAGCTGCTTTTGTTGTAAATCACACCAGTTTGAGCAGCATTTTGGTTGGTACTCACTGTTAGCAGTAGCTGTTTGCTGCGATGGAAAAAACGGCCTGCAGCCAGTCTTGGAGGCCTCTGAAAGGAAGCGGTTTGGCAGTTCTGCCGATTGTCCCCCTGAACACCACACTCGCAGTCCAGTCGATTGAAATGCGGGTTAAGCCCAAATTTGAACAGAAAAGTCAGTTTTTAAAAGTTTAACAGTGTTTTCAATCACCGCGACACTCCTCCTTGTAAGCCAGTTCGCACACTCCACTCCATGCTCCACTCGCTCTCCCTCTCGAATGCTGTGCAGTCGCTCTAGAGCTGGCTTGCGGGCAGGACTGATTGCAGTCTCACCGACCACTCGATGCCATGCAAATGAGCCTCTTTCCTCTCGTGCTCTTCTCCTCACGGTGATTGTCGAGCAGGCAAAATTTAAACTGCAAAACCACACAGTTTTTTTTTCTTCAACGACTCCTCGGCGGGGGCCCATTTTAACCATTTATCATGGCATTTTACTTAGCGACTCCCCCAGTTCATAAAGCAAGCACTTCAGACTTCTAGGGCACAGGTCTCGTTTTGTTACCTACAGTTTTCCATACTTCTTTTTCCACAATAAAATTCAAAAGCTGGCAAACACTGTACTTTTTTGATGCAGGACAAGGGCATACCCACTCAGGCTTTACTGTGCTTTGGTAAACAGTTGGCATTTTAATAGCAGCACATGGATAACAGCACACAGTGGCACATTAGTAAAACGTTGCTTCACATTTTTTGGGCTACCCACTGCCAGACAGCCAAAACGCTAGCCACCATCCAAGCAACCTTTCTTGTTCCTTCTCCCAAATTTCAACAGAATCCCAGCAGTGCCTCCATGATGTAACCCCGACTCTGCGCTAAACTGAGAGGGCTACTACCCCACCTGTATGGCTAGTGAACAGGTTGAGGGGCCTGGGTCCTATGATGCAGTGCCTCCATTTTTATAAGCTGAAAATTTGGGTTGAAAGGTGTCACTCGGCATGGTGATTAGGTTCGGCCACTCTGCACAGGGGCACCCAAAGTAATCCAGAGACTAGAAGCAATAACATAATGTCCAATACCAGGAGATGGGATTCTAAAGTGTGGCTTTATTCAACAGCACTGAATGAAAAGCATAGACAGACCCCCACGGGGTTACACTCCTTGTAATGCAGATAAGGTGATGACATAGACACAATCCATTCTTGGATCTTGAACTTCCATATGTCATTGACTCTTTAACTAGTGGCACATTACCACCCTCTACTCCATCCCAACGTCTGGGCACCCTCTTCAGGCACTGGCCAATACCTGACGGAAAGGTGACTGGTGTTTCAAAGCGAATCCGTAGAGGTGAGCCCTGTTACGCCAGGTGGGGGGGGTCTCTCACCTTTTGTTCCATAGACCCATACCCGGCCATTCCTTTGTTTACACACACGCATCCTTTGCTACTGTAGTGCAGACTGTACATGGCTTTGTAATGCAGTAACTGTCTTTCTCTGAAGACCCCAACATACATCAGTCATTACATCTCACTGTTCCATAAGCCTCTTCCTTGGCTACTATAGTGCAGACTGTACATGGCTTTGTAATGCAGAAAACTGTTTTTCCCCTGAAGACCCCCCACATACAACAGTCATTACATCTCACTGTTCCATAAGTCTTGGACTTGGCATCCTGACTGACCCACAGCCCCAGAGACTTATTTACTCACTGTTTTGGTGAATTACACTGGCCTTTTGTCAAAGCTTCATCACCCTCATTGTTGCAGATGTCCAAAAACTCTGAAGGAATCTCTATTCCACAAAAACTATAGTGCCCCAGCACTCTTCATCGGGCAGCTTATTCCTTTTCCCAGGCCGGGGGTTGCCTCAGGGAGTTGGTTCTTTGTGCCTCTCTTGTGGTGGAAGCACACACCCTAAGGTAGCTCTGTGTAAGAGCTGAGGGCAGGGGGTCTTGGCCCTGCAGGGCACCCCCTCCCTCCCTGCACTGCAGGATCTACATCCTTCTCTCTGTTGAGCCTACTTCAGCTTCAGCAGACTGACTCAGACTGCAGACTAGATTGTTGACTTCAAGGATCAACTCTAGACTGACTTTGAAATTCCCCAACGTTCTAACTAACTCCCACCTGCAACATTCCATTGTGGCTTATGCTGCTGCAGAATTCTAAATGATGTCATAGCCCCAGCTCAGCAGAGACTGAAAACAGAGCAAGACACAGTGAAATCCATCTAACTGGAGTTTCACTAGCTGCCTGCCCCTGCCTGCCAGCCACTAAATCTAACTAGGGTTCTAGTAACCCTGGGTAATGGGGGGGGGGGGTACAGCCTGATGTAGAGATTTCTCAAGAGTTGATTTAAGTTTTGAGAGAAGTTTTAAGGTACTGTGATTTTGCTATCTGCCCTGAGCCCTGTGCCCCTTCTCTTAGAGCTGTAAGTCTGTGGGCTGCACCCTTGACCTCTGTGCCCCATTGAGGCTGCTGCAGTGCTCCCCACCCCCCAAAAAAAAACTTGCTTCAGAACCTCCCTGCCTGTTCTTTTTTTTTCCAGCTCTGTGGCCCACTGTTAATCAGAGCCCCTTCCATAACTGTATTGAGGCTGACTCAGACTACAGACTAGATTGTTGACTTCAAGGATCAACTCTAGACTGACTTTGAAATTCCCCAACATTCTACCTAACTCCCAACTGCAACATTCCATTGTGGCTTATGCTGCTGCAGAATTCTAAATGATGTCATAGCCCCAGCTCAGCAGATGATAGAAAGTATACTTAGAATGGCAGAAAAAGGGGAGATATTGCTGATGGGTGATCTGAATATGCCAGATGTTAACTGGAGTGCAGTTGCAGCTGCCACTTCGAAGAGTGGAGTAATTCTAGATGCCCTACAGGGGGCATGCCTTAGACAACTAGTACTGGAGCCCACTCGAGAGGGAGCAGTATTAGACTTGATTCTCTCAAATGGAGATGGAGAGAGGATCACAGATGTAGAAGTGGGTAGCCATCTGGGAACTAGCGACCATCGAACAGTATGGTTCACAATAAACACAGCAATAGAGTCAAGCCATACAAAGACAAAAGTAGTGGACTTTAGGAGGGCTGACTTTGCCAAAATGGGTGAGTGCCTAAGGAATACACTAGCAACTGGGCAGGAAGGAGGGGTGGAAGAACAATGGGGAATAATAAAAACTGCCATCACAGAGGTAACAAGCCTTTGTGTGAAGCAAATAAACAAAACAAAACGATGTAAGAAACCACTATGGTTCTCAAAGGAAGTGGCAGTGAATGTTCAAGAGAAAAAGAAAGCATTCAGGAAGTACAAGGAATCTCAGAAGGAGCAGGACAGAGAACTGTATCAGTTAAAGCAAAAGGAGGCTGGGAAGGCAGTCAGAACAGCAAAGGCCCAAACGAGGAAAAGATAGCCAACTCAGTTAAGAAGTGGATAAAACCTTTTATAGGTACATCAGGGAGCGAAGGAAGACCAAAGGAGGGATAGTGAGGCTTAATAAAGGGAGGGAGGGTGGGCAGAGGAGACCGTAAAAGGCAGAGATACTAAACAAATATTTTTGCTCAGTATTTACAAATGAAGAGGGAGGTACATAAAACAAACAGTAGAAACACTCTGGATACAGAAGTTGATACCAGCCCATTTACAGAAGAAAGGGTTCTGAAAGAACTCTTAAAACTGAAGGTGGACAAAGCAATGGGGCCTGATGGGATTCATCCCAGAATTCTAAAGAACTAAGGGTAGAACTAGTGACACCACTGACTACCCTTTTAACAAATCATGGGAGGATGGGGTGGTACCCGAGGACTAGAGGAGGGCAGATCATTCCCCTTCACAAAGGTGGGAGCAAGGCAGAAGCAGGAAACTACAGACCTGTTAGTTTAACCTCAGTGATAGGAAAATGATGGAATCACTTCTGAAGGAAATAATTGTTGAGTATCTAGAGGCCAGAGGGCACAGGACCCAAGGCAGCATGGATTCACAGCGGGAAGGTCATGCCAGGCAGAACCTGATAGATTTCTTTGACTGGGTGACCAAGTAGTAGATCAGGAAGGGGCTGTGGACATGGCCTACCTAGACTTAACAAGGCATTTGACACAGTCCACACAAAGATTAATATACAAGTTAGCCAGCCTGGGAGTGGGTCCCAAGATGACAGCCTGGGTAAAGAAGTGGCTGGAGAATAGGACACAGAGAGTAATAGTAAATGGAGTCCACTCACGCGGGTGCGGCTGCCGAGGCCCTGCTTGCCCTCCCGACACACGCACACAAGCCAGAAGGACTCACGGCTGAGCTCCTTCCAGACTCTGATTTCAGCAGGTGCGACTGCCGAGGGTAATTAAACTACCTCAAAGAGAACAGCACCCTTGTGAGGGAGGATTATTCCGTGAGCCCCTCCACCCACCCACCCTGGCTCGACATTTTCCTTTATAGGTACTCCCTTATGACATCACTTCCTGTTCTCCTTAACCTAAGTCCCCACTTTGCCATTAGCAGGTTATACCTGCCAACCACTAGAGGGACCTTACTACCCACCCTGCACCCACTATCTATCCCCATCCCCACTATTTTATAGACCCCTCCAAACCTCCTGAGCCACTCCAATCCGCCCAACTCACACCTTTCTGCAATCCACCCACCCACCCAGCCCCACAAACTAGCCCATTCTCTGACTTGGGACTGCTTGGCTGAACTGACCCCAGTGACCACTAGGAGTCACTATTTCACACCAATTCTCAACTCAAACCCAACCTGTTCTAGGCCTAGAGCGTGGACTTACTGCTCTCACCCAGGCACCTCACCAGCTGTCTTTGCTAAGACTTGAACCTTGCACCCTACCCACAGATCCGTGTCACTACCACTAATCCAAAGTGGTAACTCGTTCTTAGAAGTCCATTCAGTAACTTCTACTTAATCTCAGCTACACGCCAAAGTTGCCATGTTAGACCACCTCCTAAAATGCCTCCCCTCATTTACCTTCTAATACCCTCATGCCTCCAGCCAGCCATCCCCCTGGATCGCGGGTTCCAGCACTGGCAATTCCCCTAGACATGGCTCACACGAACCCCACAATTATCTTGCCTACTGGCCAAAAACACCCATTCTCCATGCTCCACCACACCGCCTCTCAAGACCACCCCTGGCAGCTTATCGCCCTCGCTCTACCACCCTGTCAATCCCTACCCATTCCCTGCTCCCCAAGGTCCCCCCCTCAGCCCCCCATACACGTAGGAAACACATACACCACCACATCCTGCCCAGAACTGTGATCCTCCTTCTACTCCTAACAGGCAACATACATCCTAACCCAGGCCCCTCCCGGACCTGCCCATCAGGTGGGCCCCCTGGTCTGAGTATTGCCTCCATGAATATATGCAGCATCTTGAAAAAAACTTGACACACTCCAGTGCTGGGTCATGCTGCACAAACCTGACATCATTGCACTGGTAGAAACCTGGCTATCAAAGTCCCTCCTGACTCTGCCGTCGCCTCCTGGCTACACCCTACACCCGGAGACGATAGTGTAGGCAAACGCGGGGGTGGCTGTGCGATCTATATAAGGGATTCTCTCACTGGTCAAGCACTCCCTGCCCCGACCCTGGCAGGTGGGGCACAGGCCCTCACCCTTAAACTCACTCCAGACCCCTCTAGGGGCCCCCTGTATCTCACCTCTGCCTACATTCCACCTAAAAACCAAAACTCAGCTACATCATCCTTAATTGACTATCTTACCACCATCCCACATAGGGCTGATCAAGTCCTTGTGGGTGACCTCAATATTAACTGGCTCAGCCCCACCTCCACCACCATCCGGGACTCCTTTTCTGCCATTGATATGACGCAGCTAGTCTCCAAACCCACAAGAGTAAACCCTAAGGGAGGTACCAGCTCCCTCCTTGATGTCGTCATCACCAACCGCCCCCAAAAAATCCTGGACATCCAAATCTCTCTGACTCACTCAGCGACCATTCCCCAACCATATTCCATTGGGTGACCACCCTGCCAAAACCCACCGCCCAGCACACCCCTCGCCGGCGTCTCAAACCTGGCGAGCTGAAGAACCTCAGGCAGTTTCTGGCCCAAACAAACTGGTCGCCCATTCACCATGCTCCAGATATAGACACTGCCCTCGCCTTCTTCTCCCATACATTTAATACAGCCTGCGACCTCTTCGCACCCCTCACAGCTACAAAACCAAAAACATAAAGTGCCCTGGATTACCCCTGCCCTATTACAGTTACTTAGACATAGGGATAACCTGTGGCACCTCGCAACAGAAACAGGCGGATGGCTGATGGAGCAGACCTAGCCACTCGGAATAAGTGCACCTGGGCAGTCCGAAAAGCCAAGGCCGACTACTATCAAGCCACCCTCACCTCCTCTTGGGGTGCACCGAACCTTTTGGGACAATATCAAACAACTGAACGGAGTACACGCCCTCCCCCATCCCATCTCACAATATTGGCGGCACCAACATTACTGACACGATAAAGCACGCAAATCACCTCAACTCCTCCTTCACGGACCTCAGCCCCATCCTCCCCAGTAACTTTTCGACCCACCACCCTCCCTACCGACCCCAGATCACGGCACCTAGCTTCTACCTCACGTAGAGCAACTACCCTCGAGCTAGACTCCACCTGATCCAGTGCGCTAAGGCAATAGTCCGCAACTCCACCGTGGACCCCACCATTCTCCGGTGCGTACTGGACCAGGTCCTTGTCCCACTACCAGCCTTCTCAATAAATCCCTCTGCCTGGGGCAGTTCCCCACAGCATGGAAAATGGCCATTGTCACTCCCATCCACAAAGGGGGTGATAGGTCCTCAGCTGGGAACTACCGGCCTATCTCCATACTCCCTCCCCTCTCCAAAGCCCTTGAAAAACTAGTCACTATACAGATTACTGAGTACCTGACTAAATATAACATCCTTTGCCCTGAACAGCACGGTTTCCGGGCAGGACACAGCACAGGCACAGCACTAGTGGAGTTCTCAACATTCCTACACAAATCCCTGGACTCTGGCTCCCTAGCTGGGGCAGTGTTCATCAACCTTTCCAAGGCGTTCGACACTGTCTCCCACCCCCTCCTACTGGGTGCACTCCACCAGGCTAGCTTCGCTACTGGGCCACTCACATGGTGCACCAGCTATCTATCGGCCTGCTCCCAATGTGTCAAAATTAATGGAGCACTATCAGAATCATGTCCCATCCGATCAGGGGTTCCTCAGGGCTCCATCCTGGGACCCCTACTCTTCTCGCTCTACCTTAACACCCTGCCAAGCGAATGCACCGGAAATATACTGCTGTATGCAGATGGCGCTGTCATCTTTGCCTCTCACCGCAACCTACCTCCTTCAGGACTCCCTGCAGCTCTAGTATACTGAGGCAGAAACCTGGTTCTAAGCATAGATTGATCATAAATCTCAAAAAGCGAAAACAATGCTCTTTGCCCACCCCCAAAACAAAGCCAGCAATTTTCCACTCCACATCCTCCCTGGTTCCAAAAAAACGCTAGAGCAAGTACGCTCATTCAGGTACCTTGGGGTCACCTTTGACTCAGCCCTCAACTACCATACCCACAGTGACACCCTTGCCTCAGCAGCCAATATGCGGCTAGGTATCTTATACTGCTACAAAAGCACTCTCCCCCCGCTGCCCTCCGGCTTGCGATAACATCCTCGATATTATCCCTGGTAGACTATGGACTCCCGGTCTACGGGGCTGCCGACACAACTGCGCTCAACAAAGTCCGCCTGTTACTTAACAAGGCCTGCAGACTAATCACTGGGGCCCCTAAACTTACACATTCATGCCAGCTCTATGTGCTGGCAACAATGCTGAACCTAGATGAACGGCTGCGTTATCAAACATGCCTAATAAAGAAAACTCTCCTAGGACTGTCCCCCAGAGACTGTGGCCTCACTCCCCATAGCCAAACCCTGGTCTGTACGGACTTCCTGCAGGACTACCTTCCAGACACCTAGAGCCAGGACCTCCCATGGTCAAGGTCCTTCCCCATAGAGGCCCTTCCTGGTTCAGCTCACTCCCCTCCACATCACAGATGCCCCTCGATCTCCAAATTCAAAACCGCACTCAGAAGTGAACTGTTCACATGAAATTGCACCTGTATAATCTAGGCGCTACCCACTGTACCCTGACAGTACCCACTGGGCAGCATCCAAACCACACCACGTATCTCCTCTGGCAAAATTACCACTGTTCTGCCGACTGCTCAACCTGCAGTATTGCAATATGTTACTGTAACTTGGCTTAAATTGCTCTGTTGATTTCGCCCTGGCAGTGTTACTATGTGCTGCTGTAGCCTGGTTAATTTGCCACTGCTCCTGACTGCTCTTACCATTATATACTGCTGTAACCTGTTAAATTACCACTGCTCCACTGACTGCTCCATTTCCAGTCTCTATGTTGCCACAATGACCAATCTGGCCTCTCTGTAATATCGCCAATCACCTATTTACTGATATACCCATATCCTGTAACCTTAAGTGAGTTTTGTATGTACTGCTGTATCTATCATGTTCCTCACAAACCTGTATGTTAATTCCTTGTAACCTACATTCTGTAACATGAATGTCTGCATTGTATTGTCCTCTTTGTGATGAGGTACCTTTGAAAATGAGCCCTTGGCACAAAGGTTGTAAACTGATGTACAAATAAATAAATAAAAAAGGAGGGTTACTAGTGGGGTACTGCAGGGTTCAGTATTAGGACGGTCCTCTTCAATGTCTTTATAAGCGACATTGCAGAAGGACTGGAAGGAAAAGTATGTCTCTTTGCAGATGACACAAAGATCTGCAACAGAGTTGATGCACAGAGGTGGGGTGGAAAGGATGAGAAGGGACTTGGCAAGGTTAGAGGAATGGTCAAATGTATGGCAGCTTAGATTCAATGCTAAGAAGTGCAAGGTAATGCACCTTGGAAACAAAAACCCAGGGGAAGAGTACACAATGGGGGGTGAGATACTAACAACAACAAAAATGGAAAGGGACCTGGGGGTAGTCATATCAGATGACCGAAAGGTGGGCAAGCAATGTGAGAGGGCAGCAAGGAGGCTGGGGGGATACTGGGATGCATAGGGAGAGGCATCACCAGTAGAAAACAGGAAGTTATTATCCCTCTGTACAGACAGCTGGTGAGACCCCATCTGGAGTACTGCGTGCAGTTCTGAAGACCCAATCTCTGCAAAGACATAGACAGGATGGAAGCTGTCAGAGGAGGGCAACTAAAATGGTGCAGGGTCTGCACGGAGAGACATAGGAAGAGAGGCGAAAGGAGCTTAATATGTATAGCCTCGAGGAAAGGAGGAGAGGGGACATGATAGAAATGTTCAAGTACCTCAAGGGAATCAACAAAGTCCAAGAGGTTGCGTCTTTCAAAAAAAGGTGTGCAAGAACAAGAGGCACAATTTGAAGATAGAGAGGGCAGCTCAGAGTTAATTTAGGAGTATTTTTCACAGAGAGGGTTGTGGATGCATGGAGCAGCCTTCCGGAGGAGGTTGTGAAGTCAAAATTGGTGGTGGAATTCAAGCATGCATGGGACAGTCATAAGGCAATTCTAGGGGGTTGGGGTAGGAAGAAGTAGGCTGCTGGTTAACTAGGATCTGCAGCTTATCCAGTAGGTAGGGAAATGGGCAGAATGGGTGGGCAAAGCGGTCCTTATCTGCCGTCAAATTCTGTGTTTCTATGTTTCTATGAGGCTACTGCTCTCTCCTGTTGAGCATACTGCAGTGTCCTCCCCAACTCCCAACTTGCTTCAGGACTTCCGTGCTTAAACTATCTCTGTCTGATTCTCAGCCCCTCCCAAACTGTTCATTTCTGTTTTGTTTTCTGACTGCCCTCCCCTCCAAGCCTGCTATTTAATTTCGTCCTCTTACCTTATCTCCCCAGGGGACTACTGTGCCCTTTCGAGCTGTTTGCTGTCAAGCAAACTGCATTCTGCAATTTGATAAGCAGACTAAGGAAAGTGCTGACTTTTCCATTAGCAGATTATATCATTAGGCACTAGAGGGCCCAGATATAAGCATACTTACCCAATCCAACACGATACAGTTCCTGTCTCATTTCACTTATTGTGTGGTCAGTCAATCACTATTCATTAGTCTTTGCCCCCTTCCTCTTCTTCTACTGATTGATACTGATTTTTGCCCATTTGCAGCTTATACTCTTCGCCCACTAGAGGGGGGGTTTCCCCCAACCATACCAAAGGTGCTCTACATCACCTTACTTTCTACTACTCCTGGACACTCTTCCTCTACTACTCAGCTGCTCTGTCCCCCTGCCTGGAAAACCTCACTGCACCTCCCCCCACCCTACTCTGCTCAATACTTAACCCCACTACCCAATCCCTAGACAACGACCACACCCCCATACCTACCCCCTAACCTGCTCCCTTTGTGACCACTAGGAGTCACTATTTCCACCCCTTTTTTCACCGCTAACCTACCACTCCCCAGCCTTCTCGGCAACCCCAGACAACCTCTCCACTATGCTCCAAGACCCCCCCCAGGGTAGTCGAAACTGGTACCTTCTGCACCAAAGTCAGCAGCGCTACCGCTACTCCACAGTTGCAGTCACCCTCACTGAAGGTCAGCCTGCACCCTTATTGTCTACTATAGGAATAAAACTATGGGTACCTACACTTCATTACTAAGTCTGCTCTCCTTCACCCTCTTGGTACAGACCTCACACCGACCGGAGCATCTGTCCTCCACACTAGGCACCTCATCCCTAGACTACTCCACAGTGACTCAGCCCTCCCCTACACTCGACACACCCGTGACCCCCCAACACCCCCACCCTGCCAACACCCCCTTCTCCCTCCGCCTTCCAAGGCCCGACCTGGACCCAGCTCTACCCTGTCATTCCCACTCTTCACACTATATCTATCCCATGCAACCTAACTGTAAAATCCTCAGCTGGGTGTCGACCCAAGGGTCTCCATCACCACCGGCCACTAACCATAATAATCACACTGCTATTATTATTATCTGGTAATGTACACCCAAACCCAGGACCTATGGCTTCTAGCCCTTCCAAACCCTGTACTGCAACTGGCCTCCGCTTTGCATCCTTAAACGTTTGCAGTCTCTTAAAGAAATCTGCTGCCCTCTAGTGCTGGGTCATTCAACATCAACCTGACATAGCGGCACTGGTAGATGCTTGGCTCTCCAAATCTACCCCTGACTCCGCTTCACCCTCCCTGGATATACCATCTACAGGGAAGACTGAGTAGACAAACGCGATGGTGGTTGTGCACTACTTGTATGGGACTCCCTTATAGGTCAGGCACTCCCAGCTCCCAAACTTGATTATGGAGCCCAAGCCCTCACTTTAAAAATCACATCTGACACCGCCCGAGGCCCTCTCTTCCTCACGGTCTCCTACATACCCCCGAGGAATCAAAACCAAGCAGTCCAGTCCCTCATTGACTACTTCATATCTCTCCCTCACAAAATGGAGCAAGTCATCCTAGGTGATCTCAATGTTAACTGGCTTGCCTCCACTGCCTCCCATATAAGGGACTCCTTTGCTTCCCTGGATATGTCCCAGTTAGTCACCCAGCCCACCAGATTCAACCACTCTACTGGCACCAGCACTCTCCCAGATGTTGTTATATCTAACCGCCCCTACAAAATCCGGGATGTCACTGTCCTCTCCGACTCTCTTAGCGATCACTCTCCAGTCCTCTGTCTCTGGTCATCCCCCACTCTGAAGCCAGTGTCCTAGGCCACTCTGTGTCACCGTTTACGTCCCAGCGGCCTCAGAAAATTAAAACAATACCTAGCCCAGCTAGACTGGTTCCCTATTCAGCACGCCCTTGACATTGACTTAGCTCTTGACCACTTCACAAATGCCTTCTGTAAGGCTTGTGACCTTTTCGCCCCCCTCACCAGTTTCTGCTCCAGAAAATGCAGTGCCCCATGGCTCACCCCACCCCCTCCTCCAGAGGTGCAAAAACAGAGATAATCTCTGGCACATTGCTGTAGAATCTGGAAAGGCATCTGATAGACAGGCCTACAATGCAGAACGCAATGTGCACTTGGGCCATTAGGCAGGCCAAGGCAGAGCACTACCAGACCACCCTCGCTTCCACTTGGGATTCAGCCCAGACATTCTGGGATAATATGAAAGAACGAAATGGGAAGTCCTGCTCCCCCCCCACCATCCCAGCTCTCCATCAATAGCACCCCCACCACAGATCCGCTTCTTATAGCCGATTGCCTTGACACCGTCTTCTCTGACCTAAGCTCGGTTCTCCCCAGTGGCTTCTTTGACCTAATCCCCGCCTCTCTCCCTCCAGTCCTGCATTGCCCACCATTCTACCTATCCCCCCAAGAAGCCAGGCCGCACCTGCTAAAAGTCTTAGGCAGCAATAACCCAATAAGTGACCCCCTCGACTCCTGGATCCTCCGTATGGTCTTGGACAAAGTCCTAGTCCCCCTGACTAACCTTCTAAACCAGTCTCTATGCCTGGGTCAGTTCCCAAATGCTTGGGAAACTGGTGAAATCACACCCATACATAAGAGTGGGGACCGGTCCACCCCCAACAATTACCGGCTGATCTCCATCCTCCCTCCACTCTCTAAAGCCCTTGAAAAAGTGGTGTCGATCAAGCTCTCTGAATACCTAACCAAGTACGACATTATGTGTCCAGAGCAGCACGGTTTCTGTCCAGGACACAGTACAACCACGGCTCTCCTGGAATTCTCCCAACAGCTGCATGCTGCTCTCAACTCTGGCAGCCTTGCAGGAGCAGTGTTCATTGACCTCCCCAAGGCCTTTGACACTGTCTGTCATCCCCTTCTACTTGACTCTCTCCACCAACTTGGCTTCTCAGGCGGTCACATTTCCTGGTTCTCTAGCTACCTCTCTGCTAGATCTCAGCATGTCAAAGATTAGCGCCTCCCTCTCCAGCACTCTTCCCGTTCGCTCTGGGGTCTCTCAGGGCTCCATCCTGGGTCCAGTACTTTTTAGTCTCTACCTCAGCACCCTCCCCAGCTCATGTACCGGTAAAATGCTCTTCTATGCCAACGATGCAGTCCTCATTGCCTCACATCCCTATCCCACCTTCCTCCAGTTATCCCTCCAGCAAGCTTACAACCAAGCCGAAAGGCCGTTCGGTGACCGAAGACTGGTCATTAATCTAAAGAAAACCAAATCAAAGCTCTTCTCCCACCACCAAAATAAAGCTAAAAATACCCTCCTCTTGATTATCCCCAGCACTCTGCACCCGCTAGAACAAGTGACCACATACAAGTACCTAGGCATCATGTTCGGTACTGCCCTCTCCTTCCGCACCCACATTAATGCCCTGTTGGCCGTCATTAACTCTCAGATTGGCCTGCTATACCGGCACAGGGACTGCCTGCCTCAGGTTGCCCTCAGGCTGGCCATCACCTTCTCCATCTTGTCCCTCGTGGACTATGGCTTACCCATCTACGCCACAGCTGACAACACTGCCCTCTCCAAAATCCAACTCTCCATCAGTAAGGCCTGTAGGCTCGTGACCGGTGTCCCCAGCCGCACTCACACCTGCCTTCTCTATACTACCACCAGTGTGCTCAACTTTAAGGAGTGACTGCTCTACCAGACCTGCCTTCTCACTAAGAAATCACTGCTAGGACACTCTTCCCCCCCCCCCGGGGTGTCCACCTCCCTTCGACAGTCATCATCGTCCATCACCACCTGTAGCTCTATTAAGGTCACCTTCCAGGTGCCCAGAACTAAGACCTCTCTTGCCCAGAGATCCTTCCTCTACCAAGCCCCCAACTGGTTCAGCTCCCTCCCTTGCTGCATCTCCAACTAGCCAAAAATTGGTTCCTTCAAAACAGCCGTTCGGAACCATATCTTTAATACCTGCTGTTGTAGGTGCAACTAACCCCCTGTTGTAACCTGTGGTACCCGCCCGCCTTGCCTCCTGACTTGACAATGTCCACTGGACAGCCTCTTCCTCCCCCAGACCCACTTCTTCCTGCTAGGTCCAAATAGGGATATAACCCGCTGTCTTCTCTGAGGACCTACTATATCCATGATTGTAACTCTCAGTTTTGTAACATTATGTAACCTAAGTAACATACGCACTGCTACATTATGTAACCTAAGTGCATCTATGTTAAATGTTCCTTTTACTGCACCTGTAGTGTTATCCTCTGTTTTAATCTGCACTGTAATAACTGTCTTGATGTCTGATTTCCCTGCGACGAGGTGCCTTTGTGAATGAGTCTCTGACTCAAAAGGTTGTAAACCTGATTTGTAATGAATAAACCTTTGCCTACCTGGATTCTTACTCCTGATTGTAACTTGCACTGTATGGCATGTAACTACATTGCTTCCTTGTATACTGTACGTTATCTGTTACTGCATCTTTTATTCTGTTATTGCACCTTTGTATTTCATTGTTGATTATTTGACATGGAGCCTTTGTAAAGGAGTCTCTCACTTAAAGGTTTGTAATTCCAAGACTTTAATAAAATAAAAAAATTAGAAAATAGGGTTGCCACCTGTCTGATTTTACATCAGATGATCTGTTCTTTATGGTTCTCATTCAGTCATCTGGTTTTGCTTAAATGTAGTTTGGTTTTGGGGTCATTTTGAGTGTTCACATATTCTTAGAACTGTCTGTATCAAATCATTCAATGTTTTGGCTGCATGTTCAGGTTACAAAGAAGTTCTGATGTCATACAGACCTTTGCTTGTAAAGCCAGTCAGTGTGGGAGATGTTACTGTATAGCCATTAAGACCATTAGTAGTACATAAACCTAATCTTTTTCACTCTGCGTTTTAAGTATGGTCTTTTACCCCTGTGATAAGAAACAGACTGTATACCTCTGCATACTCTCCTGTGTTCCTTTTTTGGTCCTATAATCTGGTATAAATGAGACCCATTTTTGTTACATATCTAATTTTTATTATAAAAAACAAAGAACCTCTGTGCCCAAACACTGAGGCAAGGGTTACCCCAAAGGGCATTTGGCTGGGAAGCCAAGTTTCAAGAAAATACAAAATCACACATGCCCACACAATGCAAAACATCATGGGCTACATATGCAAATCACCACAGAATGTTATGCTGGTTCAACTTTAAGCAGAATTGCATGGTGCCGAAAGGCCTCTCACACAGTTTGCAAAGGGTGCTAACAGATGACATAGACACGTGTTTCATCCTACCAGGACTCATCATTATGCCTTGTCTGTTTGACACCCCAGTGGAATGAACCAGCTACCCTAAGACAGTGTGTCTTGGTTATGTTGTGGTGAACCCATTAAAATAAAAAACTATTTAAAAGACAAAGAACCTCTGTGCACAAACACTGAGGCAAGGGTTACCCCAAAGGGCATTTGGCTGGGAAGCCAAGTTTCAAGAAAATACAAAATCACACATGCCCACACAATGCAAAGCATCATGGGCTGCATATGCAAATCACCACAGAATGTTATCCTGGTTCAACTTTAAGCAGAATTGCATGGTGCCGAAAGGTCTCTCAATTTTTATTATGTTGTCTTGTGCATGTGTAAGCAACATCTTCTGGTGGTAGGAGAAGTGCAGAGGTGTGTCAGTGTTGGCGAATGCAGGGCACACTTTAGTAGGTGCGTCCCTCATTCCTCAGTGAGCCACCATTCTAGCGCTATCACAAGTATATGCATAGTGCCATCAACTTGAAACAAACGTGCTGCTGCAGTCGGAGACAAGCTCGTCTTGCAGCGGCACAGATGACACGCCTCCCATATGTGCCTTTCATGGTGAAACATTTCAGTAAACATGGCGGTGGAGCCGCTTCCACACAATCCCCAAAGGAAGCCGACAGTGGGGTTGCAGTCCCCGTGTCGGCATGTCCAACGCCCCTCCCACATTGTGTGGCACACTGGGAGCCCACCCCAGCGTGCTGCCGCTCACAGTAAGCCAACTACTTCAGCATGTTCCTGCTGTCGGCCCACCCCATTGTGTGGCACACTGGGAGCCCACCCCAGTGTTGCCAACATTTGGCCCCCCTGAAAGTCATGGGGCACACTGGGAGCCCACCCCAGTGTGCCCAACATTTGTTTACTTTCACCTATAAAGAAAAACTGTCTCATGGCACAGTGTCTTTTTGTACCTGGAAAAAAAAGCGGTCCGTGGTCCACGGCAACCCCTTCCCCAACCCACACCCACCCTCTGCACCCCACCTCCCCATACCCCCCTCACCCCATGCTTACCTCCTGAGGTTCGGCACTGTGATCTTGATTGGGGCGGGAACACATCTGGACTCTTCAAAGCCAAACTGCAAAATGAAGAAATGCTGTAAGCCATATAGTGACATAAATGGGGGTAACTCAGTGGATATCTCAGCCATTTTTTGAATTTTGGCTCCAAATTTTCAACATGGGTTCTTGGGACCCCACCTCATAAAACATGCACTGTCATCTCGATTATTCGGTCTCTAAAGGTCATTTCACAGTCACTGCGGAATCACCTTTTGGGACTGACTAATGAAAACGACGGTGCCGCTTTCATAAGGTGGGGTCCCCAGCTTCAGTACAAATTGGTAGAAACATTCAAAAATTACTATATTCTGAGCGTGCGTTGCACAGTTTCCACGCATGCTAGTAACTTCGACAGTTTTTAATATTTTCACTCCAGATTTTCAACATTGCCATTTTTTCACACCTCCTTATGAACAGTACAACTGTCATTTTTCACATCCAGCCCAAAATGTGTTTTTGCACGTGGCACACAATGATGCAGTCGCTGTGGGAAATCAACGTTCAGGACAGATTAACAAAATCACAGTGACACTGTTCATGAATGGAGGTCCCAAAATGCCTATTTTGAAAATTTGGTTAAAAAAATCCACAAAATAATTGCGTTACAGGCATGCGTTGCGCAGTTTCTACGCACACTCATAACTTAACCAATTTTTTATATTTTCACTCCACATTTTCAACATTGCCATTTTTTTACACCTGCTTATGAACAGTACAGCTGTCATTTTTCACATCGTACCCAAAATGTGTTTTTGCACATGTGGCGCACGGTGGCATGATCGCTGTGGGAAAGCAATGTTCGGGACAGATTAACAAAATCACAGTAACACTGTTCATGAGCGGAGGTCCCAAAATGCCTATGTTGAAAATTTGGTTAAAAAAATTCCCAAAATAATTGCATTACGGGTGTGCGTTGTGCAGTTTCAATGCATGCTCGTGAGAGGTGGGGTCACAAAAAGCCCATGTTGAAAATTTTGAGTGAAAATACCAACAAACGCCTGGGGTGTTACAGTTTCGCCCCACCCTGTAGAGACTGACAGGCATCAGGGGTGTGACTTGAGATTATTGGCTGTAATGCTCACACCATTCCACCCCCACCTTGCCACTAGTGACAGGCATCGAGGTGTGCCTTGGACTCTTCGGCCCCAAAGTTCACTCTCGTCTCCTATACTGCACCCATGTCAGCGTATTTCTATTTTTTTAATTCAAATTTATTGAATGTCCAGAATCTAGCTGGAGTAAAGCTGTCTGACCAGGCGAACCATTGGAGAGGCCAGATTGCTTTCTCCAGTTGATATTTGGCCCACAATATGTGTGTCATTTTTAAAGTGACCCCCTACTGCTATCAATGGGTGTTTCACTCTTTTGTTCAAAAAGACATCTGCCACACTTGCTCCGTGAGGTGGATTTCAATGTCTATCCAGTGGGCCTCATATGTTCTGGAACTCCAGAGCAGGGCATTTATCAGGTTTGTGGCCAGGCAGTAATCCTCCAAACTGGGGACTGCTTTTCCGCCCCTCTGCTTTTCTGCTTGCAAAATTTTTATTTTTATTCTCGGCTTACCAAGGGACCATATGAATTTTGTGATTTATCGTCTGCCATAGTGCAAACTGTTTTCTACGGATGTTTATTGGGAGGGATTGAAATCTTGGGAGGATATTCATGGTTATAATTTGGATTTTTGAGTACATTGGGAGTCTTAGTACTTGCCATTTGTCTATCCTGTTGGGAGTTGTGAGAACAGGGGGCCATAGTTGGCACTGAACAGCCTTCCCAGGTGCTTCGGTATTTGGATTCCTAGGTATTTAATTTGGGGCTTGTTCCAGTTTAGGGGAAGAATTTTAGTTATTTCCTGTGCGGGGTTATAACAGAACCTCAGGATCTCTGTTTTGTCCATTTTTAAGGAGTATCCAGCGTGGCAGCCGAATTCTTAAAGGATGTTCCAGACTCCAGGGATAGTTTGGGTAGGGTTGGAAATATATAGAAGTACGTCGTCTGCTTATAAAGAGACTTTGTGCTCTATGTCCCCCAACCTCACTCCAGTGATATTTGGGTCTGTTCAGATGGCACAGACCCAAATATCACTGGAGTGAGATTTGGGTCTGTGCGGATGGCACAGGCCAAGGGCTCTATGTAGAGAGCGAATAGCAGGGGGGACAGGGTGCATCCCTGTCTCGTAATCCTCCCCAGTGGGAGTCTTTCCGACACACTCCCGTTAAGCCTAATATAAGCCTGAGGGGCCATGTATAGGGATTTATGGGCATTTATCATAACCTGAAGGAAACCAAATTTTTCTAAGACCATGAATAGAAAGGACATGAAACCCTGTCAGATGCCTTTTCGGCACCAAGGCTTATGAGACAGGTGGAGGTTTTGTCTTGTGAGATCTTATTTATAATGTTAATGGTGTGCCTAACACTATCCGGCTTCTGACTGCCAGGGATAAAACCTGTCTGGTCCTTATTGATCAGCTGAGAGAGGAAAAATAGTTTATTCTTGTGGCCAGGACGGATGTAAAAAGTTTGTAATCTGTGTTTAGTAGAGAGATGGGTCAGTATGAACCACATTCAATCGGGTTCTTGCCAGGTTTATGTAGAACTGTTATGGTGGCGTAGTCCCAGGAAAGTGGGACTCCTCCACCCTCTTTCCAGATCCCATTCATTGCCTGTAATAAATGAGGAGCTAATTCTTTGTTCAGGATCTTGTAGAGTTCCTCGCTAAACCCGTCTTTTCTTGGGCACTTCCTGTTTTTTGAATTCTGGATGGCAGATTTTATTTCCGATAATTTTATGGGGGGCATTAGGGCTGTTTGTTGATCTGGGGTAAGTGTTGGGAGTTCAAGGGTATTTAGAAATTTGTTTTTATCTTGGAGGAGGGTCTCCTCCTGACCCCTGTGCAGGTGTTTGTAATAGCTGAAGAATGCTTCCATTACTTGTTTGGCCTTGCATGTTAGTGTCCCAGATTTGGGGTGTCTAATTTTTGTGATGGTAGCCCTGGCCTGCCTCTGCTTGAGCTTCAGTGCTAACATTTTTAAGGCATTTGAACCTCCCTCATAGTATGACTGTTTCAAGTAGTGAAGGGATTTCTCTATTTCTAGTAGTTGTAATTTCTGCAGTCGGTTTTTAAATTCATTTCCTTGTCTGTTCCATTTTCATTTCTATTGGATCTCTAGACTTCTCAACTGGATGTTGAGCTGCTCTAAGTGGAGTGTCCTGTCTCTTTGTTTGTGGGCTTCTATCAAAATTAGTTTTCCCCTTAGCATGGTTTTCAATGTGTCCCACAGAATCTGGGGTGTTATATGTGGTTGGAAGTTATGGTTCAGCGTCTGATTAATAACTTCTTTAAGTTTCTCTATGGTGTCCTTTTCTCGGAGGAGGGAGAGGTTTAGGCACCACTGTGTGTGTTTCTGGGGCAAGCCAAGATCTAGCTCGGTGAATAGTGGTTGATGGTCAGAATGTATGGCCGTTCCTACCCAAGAGTGGCCGAATCCAGACAGGTCCCTTGCTTGGGTTAAGTAGTAATCTATCCAGAAATAGATTCTGTGCCTTGGGGAGTAGCAAGTATAGTCTCTTGCCTGGGGATATTGCTCTCTCCATATGTCTACCAAGCCCAACTCAGTTATCAGCTCTTGGAATCTTTTGGCTGTTATTGTCACTGGGGAAGGGATCTGAGATGTGGAGTCCAATCTGCAATTTAATGTAAGATTCCAGTCCCTCTCCATGATTAAAACACCCTCCGCCTTCTCTGCCACCAGCTTGATCAAATCATAGTAGAATCCAGCGGAAACCGGGCGTACACATTCACAAGGTTACCTTGGTGTCCTGTATTTTCCCAGTGATGAGGACATATCTCCTCCAGATTAGCCAGGACCTGATCTACCTTAAGTGGGAGTGTGTCAGCTATGAGCACTGCCACTCCTCTTTTCTTGCCCTTATCCAGCGAGGCATGGAAAAGCTTGGTGTAAATTCTGTTTTTGAGCTTTTCTGCCTTGGAGAGGGCAAGGTGGATCTCCTGCAGAAAAACTATTTGGCAGCGTTGTTCCCTAATGTACTTAAACACTCTTTTCCTTTTAATCGAGCTATTTAGCCCATTGACATTATATGATAACACTTTGATATTCATGGGCGACATAGTAACTTTTGTCTAGTGAGATATATTCAATTGAAATGTAAGACAATAACATAATGCAGTGCTCTCAAGTCTATGGTTGGTAGATACTAACCCTCAGGCGGAATGCAGATTCAGTTTGATACTAACAGTCTAACAAAACAAATCAAAATACAAATACAAGCTATTTATATCAACTGTAGTGTACTGTATAGTTAAGAATAGAGATGGTGTGCTTCCATGGTCAGGCAGGTTAATTTGTGCCTGGGTAGTGCCTTTCTTAGACACTTATTATCCTATGATGTAATGGAGGGTGCTATACGCACCAAGAGCAGTAAAAATGTGCCCATAGGGTAAATCCTACATCTGTGAAACTAGTATAATTGTGGTAAATAGGTTCCGATCTAAATGTTGGAAGACCGGGTCGACAAAATGCACCTTACAGGGCTTCGAACATGTCGACCTTGGTTTCGAGGGGCCACCTCTGACTTTATAGGTGGTGTTGGAATGCGAGCTTGGTGTATAGAAGAGGCCACTAGCATTAAGGCATCAAGTCCACCTGTCTGGGCTGTATTGACCGCGGTATTAAGTCTGAGAGCATCAGTCAGCCACCCCTGGATGACGTCACAATGCCCCCGCGAATCCCTAATGCAGTGTGGTGATCAGACCCACGGTTATAGGCAGCATTACTGTTTCTCTCCATCTGCGAGGCTCGCATATTAAAGGAGGAGATAACCAAGGCATCCCAGTCGAAGACATAAAGAGTTTTTTATGGTGGCCAATGGTGTACCAGCAACATTTGAAAACAGTAACTTTGAACAAAACAACAGTTAATGCAACCCTTGCCAATTTAAGGATATATGAAGCAGCCCTGTATACCATGCATCCCAGTACATCTTCTGATTAAGTTTTGTCATAGTCTGACCAGGCCTTTCATACTGTCTCCATCTGCTGGCATTTCCCAGATATCTGTGCCCCAGGTTTCTCTTTCAGCTTACTGGCGTTTCACTGGTATTATTGTGAGAATCCAAGTGAGCCATCAGCCATTTAGCTTGGAGAACCCGGCTAATTATTTTATTTTATTTTATTGAAATCTAGGATTACAAATACCTTTGAGCAGGAACTGCTCATTTACAAAGGTTCCACGTTGAAGGAATGGGGGGGTATACATACATACAAAGGTCAACATAATAATACATAGTTACACAATAAAAAGAAGTAAGAGACTGAGGTTTAGGAAATTCCGGTAATTCGAAATGTGTCAAATGTTAGGTAGCATGACATACCAGCCAAGGGCAATCTTAGAAATAAGCACTGCAGGCAGGGATCGACAAATTTCAAAATAAGGTACTTGTCCAGGACAACTGGTCTTACCAAAAACGGTAGTCCCATTGTTGGGAGTGGTAGTCCATGGTCGGAAGGCTATATTTTGAGGGAAATTAGAAAGACTTAATGTAACAAAAGTAGACTTGCTGTGGGGATTGTATTATTAATAATACCAGGTAGGTATAGAACATTAGGAAACAGGAAAAATAATTTATGAATGAAATGTTTTAATATATTCTTTTCTCTTGTTTCCTTCTCTACTACCATAATACGACAACCCACACCCTTTTCCAGAGACAGCAGTAAAGTAAATAGGTTTTATATAGTATATATCTATTTTCAATTTTTTTTTTTTTAGTTATCAACTTTGCTGCATTCGATATGGTCGAATTGATCCAGCAATGACTCTACAGGCTGACTCCCCAAAGATCTCCTCATCCCTTCCTCTTGCAGTCACTTTTCTTTTCCTTTTTACATTAAATCTGTCTGCTTGATTTTGCATCTTTTTAAGTTCTGCTACTAGGGTGTCACTGAGGACAGACTGAAATTAAGGCATAGATCTGCTCCCCAAATGCACCTTTCTGGCTGCAAAATTTAGTCAGTTCAGCAGCACTGTGTGAGACATGTCTGCTCTCTACATGACCACCCACCGACAAGCTGCCTTCATGTGTACCACTTGCACAGAGTGTGGTTCTACCCGTCGACAGTTCACCGCCACAATCAACTGCTGTGAAATTGGTGAACTACCCTTGAGTGATAGGCAGCCTACAATTTACAACATGCAGACTGATCTGTCACTCTTAAGTGGCCCGGCCACTGCAATGGCTGGGTGGGAGGTACTGGGAAGGCTGCGACACTGTTTAAACTGCGCTCGCTCCCAGTGCTTCTCCAAAATGACAGCTCCCTGAAAAACATGTGGTGCATCTCTTCTCCATCTTGCTCTCTCTTGTGAACTCCATGGCAGCAGGCAACCTGACTACCAACCTGACAACACCTAGTGGCCTCAACTGAACAATGCAGTACCTGTAGATAAACAAAAAAAACAAAATAACAGACAGCCCGAATTAATCTGGTTGTCCGTGGGACAGTTTCTGGCTCAGTTGATGCTTGTCCCTGTCAGCAGACTGGTAGCCCGGGACAAGGGACTACTGGATTTGCCGATCCCTGACTGCAGGTGAGAGGGAAGGGGGTATGCAGGCAGGAAGGCCATTGTCGGAGGGTGAGGGTGAGGGTAAGAGCTCTAAAGGGAGGGAGGGAGGGATAAAAGTCAGGAAATGCCGGAGGAGGGAAAGGGAGAGGGGCAAGGGTAGGCAGGTAGAAGGGGCAAGGTGGGAGTGGTAGCTGTCAAGACTGAAGTGGAGGGCAGTGAGCGGTGGGCCCCTGATTAGGCGAGGCAGTCATAACGATTAGTTGAAATGAGATGAAGTCGAAGTTGTCTCTTAAAAGAGCCAAGAGCAGCAGCAGTAAGAATTTCTTTGCTGAGAGTATTGTACCACTGTGGTGCTCTGTGGGCAAAGGCCCTCTGGCCCATGGTAGTCCGGCATCTGGGGACAAGGGAGGTTAGTTGTTGTGAACTTCTAGTTTGCTGGGTGCTGTGGTGGTGGTCAGTGAGGAGCTTTTCAATTTCCGGGGGCATGACCCTGAGGAGGACTTTTTTGGCTAAGAGGCAGGTTTGATACTGTATCCGGCTGATGAGAGGAAGCCATCCTGCCCGAGTGTACAGGTCACAAGCGTGTGTAAGTCAGTCAGCCCCAGTTAGCAGCCTGCATGCTTTGTTGAGTACAACTGTAATTCTGCGGAAGGCAGCGGCGGAGTCAGAGACATAAATTGCTAGCCCATAATTGATGGAGGTGACAGAGCTGTTGATAGCCAGCCAGAGAGTGTCAGGAGTCATGCAGTGTTTGTGCCTGTGGAGCAGGCCTATACGGATGTTGGTGGCTTTGGCGACAGAATCTATGTGCCGATGGTACGAGAGTGAGCTGTCCAATGTGACACCTAGGTATTTAAAATCAGGAACGTGTTCAAGTAAGGTCCCTGTTTGGTTTAGGATGGTGAGGTCACGGGATTTGTACTTACTCCTGGCGTTGTAGAAGGTCATAACCTTTGTTTTGCTGTAGTTCACGACCAGTTTGTGTGACTTGAACCATTCTTCGATGTGCATGAATTCAAGCTGTAATTGTTTCTCGAGGAGCTCTGCATTTTGGTGGTTGGCGAACATGACTGCGTCGTCGGCGTAGAGCAGTAATTTCTGGTGGCAGACACTGGGAAGGTCGTTCAGAAAGAGGCTGAAGAGTAGTGGCCCCAGGATGGATCCCTGTGGGACCCCTGAAAGGACTGGCTTTTCTTCCGAGGTGACACTGGCAATCCTAACCCGCTGGATCCTCTCCCCAAGGTAGCTTGAAAACCAGAGCAGCACTTCATTGGAGAGCCCAATGTTTGATAATTGCTTGAGTAGGAGTGGGTCGTTCACAGTATCAAAGGCTTTCGTAAGGTCGATGGATACTGCCCCTACACAGTTTCCTTGATCGAGCATGGTATGGATGAAGCCCGTGAATTCTAATAGTGCAGTGGTGGTACTGTGCCCCTTTCAGAAACCATGTTGTTCAGGACACTGGATGTCGCATTTTTCCAGGTACTTGACTAGCTGGTCTGAGGCGATGCGCTCCAGGGCTTTAGACAATGGAGGGAGGATGGAGATAGGTCTGTAGTTGGAGTGCAGTGATTTGTCTCCACTTTTGTGTACCGGTGTGATGGTCACCTGTTTCCAGCGAGATGGGAACTGGGACATCCTTAGTAATAGGTTGAGGACCTTTGTCAGGGGTTCAAGGACTTCTTCAAGGACAAGTGCTAACAACTTCAAGTCAAGGGAGTCACCGCTGTAGCCTGCATTGTGAATGGCCTTCCGAATATAGGTTCTGGCTTCATGCGCTGGAATCTCCTTGAAGTAGAATTGTGGGGCAGGGTGTAGGAGAGTAGTAGTTGCAGGAGGGTTACTACCAAGGGGGCATCAAAGAAATTAGAAGGAAGGACACTATCCAAGTTGGAGAATGCATTGTTAAAGATGTTGGTGATTGTGTACAGGTCTGATGTTGGTGTTCCATTTATGTTGAGCATGGTGGGTGGTGACTTAGGGTCCTTGCCTGTAAGGTCTTTCAAGTTACTCCAAAATTTTTTTCCATCACCCCAGGAATTGGAGAGAGCATCCTTGAAGTATTTGCTTTTGGCGCTCCTAACTGCTTACGTGCACTAATTTCTGGCAGCTTTATATTTATGAATATCCCCAGGTTTTGGATGTTTTTGCAGGACTCAGTGCCAGAGATGATCCTTATGTTTGAGTAAAGGGATTAGATCGGGGTTATCAAGGGTTAGCTCTGCCCCTGACCTTCCAGCTTTTGAGAAGTGCAAAGATATTGCAGGCCACAGTGAAGTGGCTGATGAAATGGTCTCAGGCTTGGTGTACATCAATGGCAGAGTCGATTGGTGTCCAGTCCAGGTGGCTTAGGTGTGTCTTTAGTAGCTCAAGGTACCCCTGCTTTAACACTCTGGTGTGGATTATTTTAGGAGGGGGCTTAATGAATTTGTTTGTCCAGGTACATGTGACTGGCCACTGATCCCATCAGGGAGCACTGAGACTTTTTATTTTATTTATTAATTTTATTTGCTTTTGTTAACCAGGTAAGCACACTAGACAGCCAAGTGCCTATTTTCAGGTGCGACCCGGGAGATTACAAGGTACATACATGAACAATTTTCAGGTGCAACCCGGGAGATTACAAGGTACATACATGAACATCAGGCAAAAGCAAGTGAAGGATTACAGTAAAGAGAATTAGCACACAGGGACAATACAATCAACAGTACCAGCAGGGATTTACATTGCAGGCAGTAGGAAGAAGTACAGTGTGGTTTTATCGTTCCAGGCAGCAATGGTGTAAGGCTTGCAGGTAGGCAAAGAGGAGTCACATTGGGATAGAGTGGGCCCAGAGCAAGATAAGGGAGTGCACAGTAATAATGCTCACCATGTTGGGCAGGTGAGCCTAAGTGGTCTATTTTTCTAGTAAACCGTGAGTACAGGAGGTGTGTAAGCACAGATTTGAGATTCATTCAGGGTGATTAGTAAGGATCCAGTCCAGAAGTGTGTGCAACCCTGTCCTATAGTTGCATCTGGTGGGGGTGGTAACAAGCTGGGTGAGGTTCTGTGACGTGAAAGCATCCTTGTAGTTTCTGGCCTCCAGCGATAGCCAGTTTATGTTGAAGTCGCCTAGTACTATGAGTTCAGAGTTATGTTGTAATCTCTGTAGGCTTTCCAATACGCTCATAAATCCATTGGGCTGATCTTTAGGGGGTAGGTATACAGAGGCAATGGTGAGCTCCTTGTTGTGCGCCCCGAGTAGAACTTTAATAGCGAGAACCTGCAAGGGTTGTTTAGGGTTTGAGAACGGGAAGACTTGACCCAGAATGATGTCTAAAACTCTATTAATTGCAAAACGCTAACACTGTGCCCTTGCATAATGAAGTCCTGGGTCATGGTTAGTATTTGTGAGGGGGGGACGCTGATCGGGGATGGGATGTAGGATGGCAATCAGGTATTCAGCAGTGCGGTCATGGCCTGTTGCGTCTGTTCCTCTGTGTCGGGTGCACATCCGTCTATCGCTTCCGCGATCCCCTACAACAGAATCATGGAGGTGTAGGGTGTAAGCGTTCTGATGATGTCTGAGTGCAGGTTTGTGTGGGGAACAGCTTGTTGAGTATCCTTCCTTTTCAGGCTCTTTTGGTCTACAGACCAGGCAGACCTCATCAATTCTCTCTCTCCATGCTCTCTTTCAATAATGCAAGTGTGGTAATTCCCAGACCATCCAGGAAAGGTTTGGCTGCAAGAAGGTTAGTAAACACTTGAGTGCCCCTGTCTGTGTCAACTCTCAAGTGGGCGAGAAATAAAATCTGGGCTCTGATGTTTTTGCTCGCAGCTGTTTGATTTTTGGCCATAGTGCTTTCCTTTTCTCTTGGACTTGTGTAGTGTGATCATTATCGAGGGATATTTTGTGCTGTTGAAAGGTGATTTCTCTCTGCTTCCAGGCTCTGCTGAGAAGTTCCTGTTTAGTTGCATATTGTATGAGTTTGACTATGAAGGACCAAGACCTGGAGCCTGCGTTGGAGGGTTTGGGAGCCAACGATCTATGGGCTGTATCCATGCCCAAATCCTTGTTGGCTGGTAAATTCAGAGCTTCTTTTAGAATGGTCAGTAAAAAGGTAATGATGTTTGGAGCCTTATTTTCAGCACCCTTGGGAATGCAATAAATTTGTATGTTTTATCTCCTGTTGCGCCCTTCAAACAACATGAAGTCTTGCTGTATTCTGACTATTGCAGTGATATCCAACCTTTGAACTGCTCCGGAGAGGAAAGAGTTAACTTTCCATGCAAGGCATGGAACGCTGAGCTCGAGCTCGGTTGAGACTCTGTCTGTTGTTGTTTGAACCCAAACCGTAAGATTCTTTACTCCGCCTCACTGAACAGTCGCTCCGGAGATTTCTCCTTTGCCCGTTTCAATTTAGTCAAAGTGTCGTTTTTTTCTTGGTTTCAACTGAATTTAAACCATCTAACCTGTCGGTTCAGTCTCTGTCTGCGGTACCGTGAGTACTAGATAGGTTTATTATTGTTTGCTTCTGTGTAGAACTTGTAAACGTTGAATCGGTTCGGTTTGAACCGATCAGGTTTGTTTAAAAAAGGTTTTTTCTACTTTTAGAGTGTGGTAGCTGGTCCTTATTGGTTCTAAAAAAACGGATTTCATTACGTTTTTTTCCACGACCCGTAACACAGTCAGGAACCGATAAGGGTGTCTTGCCTGGTGGATTGCCGAAAAAAGGGTAAGCTTGGTTGGGACTGGCCATGTCTGAGAAACCCAAGAGAAAAAACGGGCCCACTGGGTTTCAACACTGTAGTGTGTGTGAGGAAGCCTTTGCTAAGGCTGACCCCCACACCACCTGTGTTTATTTTCTGGGGTTTGACCACCTCGATTCAGACTGCCAGACTTGCAAAGATTTTCCCTCAGCTACCCTGGAAAAGAGAGTAGGTAGGCTGAGGGAAAGGGAGGCCAAAAAGTCCGCTGACCCGGATGACCAGCCTGGCTCAGTTCCAACCGAACCAGAAGGAGAACTGACTCTGAGGAGTCAGTTCCGGTTAAAAGAAAAAGAAGGGATAAGTCAGCCGGTTCGGATCCTCAAGTTCTTTCTCCGACCGCTGATGAAATAGCCAAAGCGATAAGGATTGTTCAGTTGCTAACCCCGGTTCTGACCGAACCGGCACCATCGGTTAGGGGCTCAGTTCGGTCGGTTCCCCCAGTTCCGGATTATAATTTAGAAGATTTTTATGAACCAGAGGAGGGGGAAGGAGAGTATGAGGATAGTGATGGTGATTATGAAAGTCTGGATGTGCCCATTGACCCAGACATCTCCCCAGACAGACCTTCAGGGGTTTCTCCTCCTTGGCTTTCCGAGTCCCCTTCCCATTTTATGTTTTACAAAAAAGTGGCTGAAACTCTTCAGCTTCCTATGGAAGAAGCTGTAGAGGATCAGGAGGAGCCTGATTATGTTGAGATGATGGATATCCCAGAGTCCAGGAGGCTGTCTTTTGCCCTTCATAAGTCTTTTGGGAAACAGACAACAAATATTTTAAAGACTCCTAATTCTATACCTCCTGTGGACAAGAGAACGGACTAGAGGTATACTCTTCCAGGCCCAGATATGGAGTTCCTTTCCCAGCAATGCAGCCATGTTGGGGTAGTGCAGGCTGCTGCCTGTGATAAGGCAAATATACCCTTGGCTTCACACCCCCCAGATAAGGACTCCAGGAGGATTCATGCCATGGCAAAGAAACAATACATGGCAGCATCTTTGGGACTCAGGCAGGCTAATTATATGGCCTATACAGCTAGATACCAGAAGTCTAGATGGGATACTGTAATTGCTCTAGCTAAACAGGTCCCTGGCCAGCTTGCCAAGGAGCTGGAGCAGGTGGCTGCAGATGGTATTGAGGCATCCAAGGTGCAATTTCATGCTGCAGTGGACTCCAGTGATGTTTCGTCTAGAGTCATGGTTACATCTATGGCCCTTCGTAGGATGGCTTGGCTCAGATGTACTAACCTGTCTCGGGATACCCAGACTAAGGCCATGGATTTTCCTGTTGTGGGTAATTCTCTGTTTGGGGAGCAAACAGAGAACTACATGAAGAAAATGGATGAATACAGGACCACCTATAGGAGTGCTCAGGCCAAGGAAAGACAAGCCATTCCCCAGAGGCAGCATTCCAGGGGCGGGGCAGGCCTTTCATAGGCCTTTCTACCAAGCCCAGGCCTCCTCTTCCACCTTTGCCCAGAGGGGTTCTTGGAGGGAGAGGCAGGCCGGGTACAAGAGGCCTGCTACCACCCTCAGCCTAAAGCCCCTGCAAACAGGCACCTGATGGGTTTGCCGCGCCGATTCTCCACCACCAGTAGGGGGCAGGCTGGCTTACTTTGTCCAGGACTGGATGTCTTTAACATCAGACAAATGGGTCCTGGAAGTAGTAAGCCAGGGACTGGTTCTCAGCTTCAAAAAAATTCCCAAGATGAGAACCAAATCCTTTCCACCTGCAAATCCTTCAGAGGCCCTTGCCCTAGAGGCAGAGGTCTCTTCCCTCCTGGCTCTGAGAGCCATAGAAAGGGTTCCACCCCTACACAAGGGAAAAGGATTGTACTCCAGGTACTTACTAACTTCCAAAAAGACAGGAGAATGGCGGCCCATCCTGGATCTCAGATATTTAAACAAGCACCTTTTAAAGCCAAAGTTCAAAATGGTGACTCTGGGAATAATTCTACCCTCTCTAAGACCAGGAGACTGGCTAGTTTCCCTGGACCTCAAGGATGCCTATTTCCACATTTTCATTAGAAGCTCCCACAGAAAGTACCTCAGGTTCGAGCTGCCCTCAGGCCACTATCAATTCAGAGCAATGCCTTTTGGCCTAACTTCAGCTCCAAGGGTGTTCACAAAATGCCTGGCAGTAGTGGTTGCTTTCCTAAGGAGAAAAAAGATCTCTATCTTTCCATACCTGGACAACTGGCTCATAGTAGGTTAGTCTCCAGACCAAGTCAAGTCACACCTACAGATAACTCAGCAACTGCTCACTTCTCTAGGATTCCTTCTGAATCTTTCAAAGTCAGTTTTGCAGCCAGTGCAGCTCCTCACCTTCATAGGGGCAGAGCTGGATACAATAAAGGCAAGAGCCTTCCTTCCCCTGGACAGGGCAAGGACCCTTGTTACACTGGCCTCTTCATTCACCCTCCAGGTGTCTCGACCAGCAAGGCATTTTCTGCAGCTCCTGGGCCACATGGCTGCCTCTACAGCAGTGGTTCAGGGAGCAAGATTTCAAATGAAGGACATTCAGTTCCACTTAAGAGCCTTCTGGTCCCAGAGAAAGGATTCTTTGACCAAGCTAATCCCAGTGACTTGAACTCTGATCCAGGCCTTGCGGTGGTGGCAGGATCAGGACAACCTAAGACAAGGAGTCCCCTTCGTCACTCAATCTCATTCTTTGATCCTTACCACAGATGCTTCCCTCTTGGGCTGGGGAGCCCACTTGGGGGATCTAACCACCCAAGGGTTGTGGTCACCTCAAGAATCTCTGCTTCACATCAATCTCTTGGAACTCAGAGCAGTGTTTCTAGCACTTCAAGTTTTTTCCAAGTCTGTTCAGAACAAAGTAGTTCAGATCAGGACAGACAATACCACCACAATGTGGTACATCAACAAGCAGGGGGGCACTCGGTCTACGGCCTTGTGCACAGAGGCAATGAAGTTGTGGTCTCTGGCCTATTCCCTGAATACCTCTCTGACAGCAGTGCACCTCCCAAGGAAGGACAATGTCCTGGCAGATGCTCTCAGCAGGATTTCCCAGGGCCATCATGAATGGTCCCTAGATCCCCTGATTTTGAAAGTGATCTTCTCCAGATGGGGCACCCCACAGATGGATCTTTTTGCAGCCTCAGACAATCAGCAACTTTCTCTTTTTTGCTGCAGGCCCCCAGTGTTGGGCTCAGTCCCCCTGGATGCCCTAGTTCTCAATTAGGAAGGGAAGTTCCTGTATGCTTCCCTCCCTTCCCTCTCCTGTTCAAGGTGCTAGTCAAAATCAGGTCTCAACCCTGCAAAGTGATTCTGATTGCTCCAGACTGGGCCAGACAGCCCTGGTACCCTCTCTTGTTGTCCTTAGCTGTCCACCTTCCCCTGTCTCTTTCCAGGAATTACAACCTGTTAACATGTTCTCAGGGGAGGGTTTGGTATCTGAATCTCAAATCTCTCAATCTCAAGGCCTGGCTCTTGAAGAGTTAGAGTTTGCTGATTTGCATCTCTCTCAAGGGGTTCTGGATATTTTAAAGGCTTCTCGAAAGCCTTGCACCAGAAAGACCTACAACTCCAAGTGGAAAAGATTTACTATATGGTGCTCTGGGAAGCATAGTTCTCCAGAGTCTGCTGGCTTGCCCACAGTCCTTGACTATATGTTCATCTCAATAGCTTGGGACTCAGATCAGCTACACTAAGAGTGCATCTGGCAGCTGTCTCTGCCTTCCTGTCAGCAGGCAAGCACTTTTCCCTTTCAGCTCATCCTGTATTCTGTACATTTTTCAAGGGATTGCTGCATACCAATCCTCCCTTCAGGGACCCTGCCCCTGCTTGGGACCTTAATGTTTGCATTGCTCAGCTTATGCAACCCCCTTTTGAGCCTTTGTCCTCAGCAGAGCTTCAGTACTTGACTTGGAAAACTGTGTTCTTGGTAGCCATCACTTCTGCCAGATGCATAAGTGAGTTACAGGCCCTGTCAGTGGAGCCTGATTTTATCTCTTTCCACAGAGATAAGGTGGTCCTCAGGACTAATAGGAAGTTTTGCCTAAGGTGGTTTCAGATTTCCACCTTAACCAGTCTATGTCTCTTCCTGTTTTCTTCACTGACCATTCCTCCTCTGGGAGAGGAGGTTACTGCTGGATGTGAAAAGGGCCCTTAGCTACTACATAGAGCGCACCAAGGGTCACAGGTTTGACTCCCCCCAACTGTTCCTCACTTATGGTGAGGTTGGTAAGGGAAAACCTGCCACTAAGAGATTTATTGCCAGGTGGATTGTCTCTTGTATACAATTCTGCTATGAAAAATTTGGTAGGATCCCACCCTCAGGCCTGAGGGCTCACTCTACCAGAGGTACAGCTGCTTCCCTGGCTGCTGCCAGGGATATTCCTATCTTAGAGATTTGTCAAGCAGCCACCTGGAAAACAGTACATACTTTCACCAAGCATTACTCTCTGGATATCCGGGCTAGGAGTGATGCTCGGTTCGGCACAGCTGTGCTTCAGAGCCTATTCCCAAAGTAGGTTCTGTCCCTCCTCCATGGAGGTACTGCTTGGTAGTCTGCAATAGTCAGAATACAGCAAGACTTCATGTTGTTTGAAGAAAAAATTACTCACCTTAGTAATGTTGTTTCTTCTAATGGAGTCTTGCTGTATTCTGACCTCCCACCTCCCTCTCAGAACCTGGGTTTTGGGATGTGGGTGGGCAGGAACAGTGTTGGCACCCTAGAGGTGCCTCCCACCCTTTTAATTTTGGGTATGTGTTGTGTTTTGTTTTTTTGGGTTTCCTGACTTGAATCTTTGCCTTGGAACCAAAAAAACCTTTTATTAGATTTAGTTGCCAGTTGGTTAGTGTAAGTTTACAATTTCCACACAGGATGCCCAGTGAGTTTAGCTCGTAAAGATCTGACGGTTTGGGTTCAAACAACAACAGACAGAGTCTCAACTGAGCTTGAGCTCAGCATTCCATGCCTTGCATGGAAAGTTAACTCTTTCCTCTCCGGGGCAGTTCAAAGGTCGGATATCACTGCAATAGTCAGAATACAGCAAGACTCCATTAGAAGAAACAACATTACTAAGGTGAGTAATTTTTTCTTCCAGATTGTCTAACTTGTGGTTAAGTTCTCTCTCTCTCTGTCTTGCAAGGAGGTACAGCAATAGGCGCTCGTGGTGGTCTGTTTGCTCGACTACAGTTGAGAGGCCCGGCTCTAGTTGGTCCACCAGGTGCACGATTCCGCTTATGATGGAGTGGAGGTCTGAGAGTGTTTTATCTATTTTAGAGACAGTGTGGGCAGTTTGTAGGATGGTGGCGATGAAATCGGGGCTGTTGGGTTCCTGCTGCATCTCGAGGGCCATGCTTTCCCCCGTGACCTCTTCGGCCAGTAGATTGTTCACTTTTTGTTTGTGGAGGAGCTCTCGGAGTTTAAATGACGGCGTTTCTGTTTGCTTGGAGGCATTAACTTTTGATCTGGTTACCTTTGCTAGTGATTGCATGCTGAGGCGATCGATGAGTTTTGATTTTTCTCAGAGTCGACCTGGAGCACGGAAATTAAGTGGCCATTGGTTTCCTGCCATCACCTGGTGTCCCATCTCAGCGTATTTCCTTATGGAATGGGGTGAGGTGAGTGTAAGGCCCGAAGACCCCAAGGCACACCACGACACTTGTCGGTGTCTGCAGGGTTGGGTGAGGTGAAATAGCGTTAGCGTTATGGCCAATGACCCAAAGGCACACCTCAATGCTTGTCGGTCTCTGCAGGGTGGGGGTGGAGTTGACGTCAGTTCACTAATTCACTGCCATTCCTATTATGCATCTCTCTTAACTTCTGCACTACCAATGCCAGTGCCAGCAAGACAACATTCACCATTGACAAGTGCTTGTTGCCTTTGCCACTACATGGATTCCCTGAGTCCTCAGCATCTACTGCTCTAATTTTTCATAATACCTGGACATATCATAATTTTAGTTACAACATTACAGGCCATTCAGATGTATAGCATCTGATATTATGGCATGTCCTAGAGAAAAGAAAAGAAACAGCAGTGGCTGCTGACTTAAAGGGAACACAATGCAGAATGGATGATACCACAAACATAGGTAATTAATTTATCTAACGTGGGTTAAGAAATATTTGAACACATAACCAACATGAAAAGTGAAAAAGGAGGGTGTGTAACACACATTACAGCAGTAAACCAGCTTGTTGCATCCTGCAGACCTGGTTTTGATTCCCACAGCCTTCACTTGCATACTGTGTGACCCTGGCAAGTCACGTAATCTCCTTGTGCTTCTGGGTCACTCCTATAAATGGGCCTTGTGCCCAGTGGGCCTTACCTGGTTACCTAAAAATTAAAATAAAAAAAATAGTATAGAAATTACGTCCTATCGCTTTTAAAGTCTTCTCTGACATTACAAAGGTCTTTGGGGGAGTAGAATATACTCACATGTCATAAGAAAATGATGGAGCTGGGTCAGAGTTTGGGTTGTGATTTAGTATAAGTTTTTCACCTCATCCAAAGGTGACAACCCTGAATGCGTATGAAGCAGTGAAAGTGACATTTGATGATTGTCATTTAATGTGACCTCTGTGTGGTTCCAGCCCATCAGTTTCCTCCTCTGCTGCAGGTTATGTACAGGAAAGATTTCCACCAACCTCCTCCCCCCAAACATACTGTAGCATCTGTCCACCCACATGCAGCAGTCCCTGCTGTCTCCTTTTACCTACTGAACAGCAGCAGCTGGAACACCAGTGAACTGATTTGTTTTCAGTTTTTTTCTGCCCATGTCTGACTGCTGCTGGATCCTAATCCATGGCCTGGAAAGGACAACAGCAACATAACTGAGATTAACCTCAACACCGGTATCTGGCACTGCGAGTAGCACCTTCTCCTACATGATACTGTCGGTACCAGATGGGCCAGAATGATTCACTGCTCAGATGCTCATGTGTAACCCTTCACTTATCAGCCAATTAATGTATGCATAGATTCAAGTAAAATGAAAATTCTAAGGCAGACTATTTTATGCTAAAAACTTCTAAAATGAGAGAAATTGTATTCAAAGACATGTTAATTATCAAATACGTGTGTAAGGAATTATAATAATAGCAATAAGGTACTCCGGGGCAATGTTAATGTCCAGTTAATCGCGCCCACAGATGGTGATTAACAGGACATTAACATAACCTCTGTTGTACCTTATTGCTTTATTAACGTAAGGGTCTCAGAATGCTGAGAGAGGCAATCAGATTGCAGCATCTCTGATATCCTTTTCATAATTACACTTATCAGACTAGACTGGCACTGCGCTATCCTAATACAGTGTCTTTGGTGTTGCGTATGAGCCCAAGTCCAGGTGTGGAACTCAGAGTTCCCCCTACCCACACACAATACTGTATGGTCCACTAACAAAGCAGTGTTATGTATGAGCTAAAGTTCAGTTGTTGGACTCGCAGTTCCTGCCCCTCCCCCAAAAAATTAAATAAGGCCGTGTCAGCTGTGTTGGGTATTTGGTCAGCACCACATTTCAGACTCACAGAACAGCCCCTCCCCAGCAGTGTCTGTGGTGTTTGGTATGAGCCCAGGTCCTGGTGTAGGAATCACAGTACCCCACCTCTGCACGCTATACTGCACTGTCCCCTAATAAAACTGTGTCAGTGGTATTGGGTATAAATCCAGGTCCTCAGAATGTGACCTGAACCCATGGGCTTCCAACTCTTGAGGCCAAGGTGCTAAAATTTAGTTATGCTGGCACTTAATAAAATAAACTTTGAAGGAGAAGTGCTGAAACTATCTCAGATATTGACAGAATTGTGTCTAAATAGTGTGCTTTCCGAAATTTCCATGGAGGCCTCAGTAGTAGTTTCAAAGGCAGAATATAGGGGTTATCTGAAGTGTTAAATGAATGAATCTAACTGTGTACTGCCTTATGCCAGTGCAGTATTTCATGCTGACTGTTCCCAGGTTACCCATTAGCACAGTGATTACCACACTACAAATATTGAAACCAGTGCCTGAAACTGCATGTTACGACAGCAACACGACAGTAACTGGTTGCTTGGGAATGGTGGGTACAGCAGGTGGTGAAACCTTCTGAAAGGAATTATCAATAAAATATCTTTGTGCATAGTCACGGTACACAGCAGTCCTGATCTGCAGCCGCTTAAAATCACTATGTGTGATGCAATCAGTACAAAGGAGACTTGAAACTGAAAAAGTATGGGTGGGAGCTGCGGAAGCAGTCTTATCTGCTGCATCACAGGTGCAGAAGCCTTATGATTAAAGTTTATTTTATGTAACTGAAGGCGGGTAACACTCGGCGTCAAGATGCCACCCTTGAAGAAGATGCTACTACCAGTGCCTGCTAAGGACACCCTTGTTGCCTTTGGAAAAAGAAAGAAGTGCACACACCAGGCAGCTGCATTACAAATCTTAAACTTTTATTAGTGAAAACACTTCATTTAAAGTGTACTGTGCAGTACTGCATCAATACAATGGCAAACAGGAAATGAAGCTTGAAAGGCACCTATTGTGGTCACTGCCAAAAACAAAATAGACCGAACATAGGAGCCTGACCTCCGTAGGAGTTGCTTAGTGCATAATATATCCTTTTCCTTTTCAGGGATTTAGAAGGGGATGGGACTGTATTTAGGCTCAATGGAGCTGAGAGCCCAATCCCTTCCACTTCCCAATTCTAAGACACTCACCCACGCTCCCATGTTTTGTGATGTAATAGTCTGGAGAGCACGGGGCACGCTCCATAGACAGTAATGGGGCTGTTTTTTTTAAATGCTTTTTTCATATGTTAGATGGCAGATTTGAAAAAAATCAAAGCCACCACTCAACTAACAAGTCGAACCATGATACTGGGCATGTGTGTGTATGTATATGCATGTATGTGTTGTTTACGTACATGCCAAGTATCATGACTCGACTTTTCAGACTGTGATTTAATTAAGTTTTAGCACCCATTTCAAAGAAAGAAACTTTTCCGAGTTCAGCTTTCTTTCTTCTACTAGAAAGTGTGTTTAGCTGAACTCGGGTAGAATAGTCTGCGCACAAACCTTCTGGCACTTCACCGTCGTTTACAAACGTGACCACACTTTGGGATTGGCACGGACAATGAGAGCTGACTGTCAGGGTTTCGCTTTTTACTAAAATTTGGAAAAGTGTTTTAATGAGGACTACATTGCTGCATTCTGTATTATGGCACAAGATGGCCTGCTGCAGGCAGTAAAGGCACATTTCTCAGTACTGTCCAAAAATGTGAGTAAAGGGCTGACAGTGTCCCCTTAACGTCTCTTTTCTTTATCATAAAATGAACTACAATAGCATGCAACAGTCAGTGTTCCTTGACTTTTTGGAACAGTAGATGTATAAAACATTGCAACATGGAATTTGTCAGCAGAAAAGGACCATTAGGCCCACCCAGTCTGCCCAAGGGTTCCCTGCCTATTGCATCCGGCAGACTCTAACTGGTCTCTAGGGACCTCCTCCTCCCCGTTTCTGTACTGTTGTGCCCCTTTGTCTGTCCCATGCATGCATGAAGCCTTCCACTGTTCTAGCCTCCAGGTGGCAGTTGGCTCCCTGCTTCTACCACTCTTTCTGTTAATAAGTATTTCCTCACATCCTTCCAGAAATTTCTCCCCTCAAATTTCATTGGTCCTGTCAGACAAAACTGATCGATTTCTTTGACTGAGTGACCAGGAAAATAGATTGGGGTGGGGTGGTGGATGTGGCCTACTTAGACTTCAGCAAGGCTTTCGACATCATACCACATAGGAGGCTCATAAATAAAGTGGGCAGCTGGGGGGTGGAACCTAAGATGGTAAACTAGGTACAAAATGTCATTGAGGGCAGACGTTAGAGGGTAGTGGTAAATAACTCGCACTCAGAAAATGGGAGGGTGACCAGCAGGGTACCTGAGGGCTCTGTACTGGGACCAGTCCTCTTTAATGTCTTTATAAGTGACATTGCAGAAGAGCCCGAAGGTAAGGTATGCCTCTTTGCAAATGACACCAAAATCTACAACAGGGTGGACACTTCTGACTGGAAAGAATGAGCAGAGACCTGAGAAAGCTCAAGGAGTGATCTAAGATATGGCAGCTGGGTTTCTATGCAGAAAAGTGCAAAATCATGCACCTACAGCACAGAAGCCCAAAGGAAAAGTATAATGTGGGGGAGGAGGTATTGACTGTCACAAAATGGGAAAGGGACCTTGGAGTAATCATATTGGTTGACCTCAAGGTGGTGAGGCAGTGTGACATGGCAGTAGGTAAGGCCAACAGGATGTTGGGGTGCATAGGGAGGGGTATCACCAGCAGAAAGAGAGAGGTAGTGTTACCACTGTATAGAACGTTGGTGAGGCCCTACCTGGAGTACTGTATCCAGTTCTGGAGACTGCATCTCAGAAAGGACATAGACATGTTAGATGTTGTCCAGAAGAAGGCAGCTAAAATGGTGCAGGGATTGCATCAGAAACCATATGAGGGGAGATTGAGGGATCTCAATGTACAGTATACTCCCTGGAAGACAGGAGGTACATGATAGTGACCTATAAATATACATGATAGGGTTAATAAGGTACAGGATGGGAGTATTTTGCAGAGTAGAAGGTGGCTAGATGAGAACAAGGGGGTATGCAATGAAGCTGGAAGGGGAGAATTTAGGAGAGAACAGCGGAAGTACTTCTCTGAAAGAATGGTGGGAGCTTGGAATAGTCTTCCAGTGGAGACAGTGGGGTGAAAACAATGGTGGATTTCAAGCTTACATGGGATATGCACAAAGAATCTAGTAGGGAATTGGGGGGGGGGGAGATAGCTGGAGATCAGGTAGGATCTACGGTGTCAGTATAGGCAGGGGAAAATAGACAGACTTGGTGGGCTGAATGGTCCTTATTTGCTGACAAATTCTGTTTCACGTCTCCTAGTCCTGGAGCTCATTCTCTTATGGAAAATCTCCCTCCCTGCATTTTGTTCCCTCCATGAGGTACCTGAAGGTATCGATCATGTCACTCCTTGCTCTCGTGTCCTCCACTGTGTACATATTGAGATCCTTCAGCCTCTCCTCATAGGGCTTCCCTTGCAACTCTTGCAACATCTTGGTTGCCGTACTCTGAACTGCGCCCACCTTGTCTGTGTCTTTCTTGAGGTGCAGTCTGCAGAACTGGATGCAGTATTTCAGGTGGGGTCTGTACCAGACAGTGGTACAGCGGTAGCACCACCTAACTCCTCCTGCTGATGATGCCCCTCCCTGTGGACCCCAGCAACCCGCTAGCTCTGCCCAGAGCCTTGTGACGCTGTGCTGTCACCTTGAGGTCTTCTGAAATAATAACCCTCGATGTCCCTTTCCTGCCTAGTGAATGCCAACACTCCACTCCTTCCTGTGCTCAGCACCAAGATTCCTGTGCCCTAGATGCATGATTGTGCACTTTTCAACACCGAACCCCAACTGCCATGCCTTTGACCACTCCTCCAGTTTCTCTAGATCCCTCGCATTGTTGTGTTAACTTAAAAGTGGGCCAGGCGCTCACGGTAGCCAGCCCCCCACAGCCTTTTGTTGTGATAATTTAAGTCTGAATTGCCAGCAAGCGCTTGTTCCTGCCTAAATATTAACTCCTGTGCCGTCCTCTGTCTCTTCCCAGTCGAAGCTCCCTGTTGGAAGCCCTGCGTTGTGAGCCAGGAGCTCGCTCTGCCGTGTGCGGCAGCAACTGCCTAGCCACCTCAGGGACCAGAAACCAGGAGGGACAGCCAGGAAGGTACAGGAAAGCCGCAAATTTATGCCACCCACCCTGCCCCTCCTCGGATGTTATTTTATAGGCATTTTCCACTGAAATTACAATTCCTGCCCCACGACACTATCCAGTAATCTGTCTTCTTGCCACTGCTGTACTGCAAATCAGCAACCCTTCCTTATTTTCTCCCTGCTACTACACTGTTGTTTCCTAGTTCCATTTAATCATCAACCTTGCTTTCATAATGGCGGGATCCCTTTGGATACTCCTGGCTATGTTCTTCATGTTGTTCAGGGAAAAAGACATCCTCCCTGCCACTGTCACACTGAAAAGTGCATCCCACCTTCCTAGTCTCGCTATTTCACCATTATTAAAGAAGGACCGGATCCTTATCTATGCACTACCTGTGCCACAATTTAACCAGTGGGGTAACCTCCATGTAGGGACGCAAATTGCTCTATCAACTTATCACTCGGTACCCCTATTATTGGGTATACAGTTCCCATTATGCCTGACCACCAGATTGCTATTGAGTGTATTGGCACTAACCCATAACCCTGACTGGCTTATCTTAAAACAGAAGCCCTGAATAGAAAAAGGAGGACCAAAGATAGTCTCCTCATTTTCTCTCTTAAAGCCCTTATGAAACTTTTAATTTTTTTTTCCTGATCTGTGTTGGAAATGTGAAATTAACCCCGGACCTCCACAGTGCATTACCTCACCAGCAGACTTAGCCTCGACCAAAGGTCTAAGCTTCTACATATCAATGCCTGCAGTCTGCTAAAAAGCTCACGTTGATACAATCCTGGGTTGCCCATACTTTGCCAGATTTTCTTGTGGTATCAGAGACATGGCTCAGACCATCACAGCAGACAGAGACATAAACTTACCCAATTATCAAATATTCAGAGCGGATCGCCAGACAAGGGGTGGGAGTTGCTATATATGTCAAATCAATATATCTGTAACTTGCTTAGATGCAACATCTATGCCCAAAGAATTCAAATGTCTATCCCTCAAAGTGGCTCTCTCCAACACTGCAGCATTTCGCTAGTTGGCTGCTACAGGCCCCTCTCAGCGGATCATAAGCTTCTAGCCCACCTGGGGAATCAAATCAAGATGGATACTGAAGAGACTATAATCCTAGGTGATCTAAACCTTAATTGGCTATCCAAGGCCCGGCTCCTTTAGTATCATTTTGTGATACATATGGTTTTCACAACTTATATGAACCAACAAGAATCAAAAAAAAATCTGAGCAACAGCACATTACTTGACATCATGCTGGTGAACAAACCCCACCTCTTCAGCGCTGGAGTGCTGTTCAGTGACATAAGTGACCACTGCCTTATTGCTGGAATAAGGTCATCCGGTAAACTAACACCCCAGCTAAATTCCTACTGAGGAGATCCAAGAAAACTTTCAACTCTGAGGCATATCTTCATGATCTAAATCACTCTACAAGATGGCAAGAGTTCTACCTAGCAGACTCAGTGGAAAAAGCTCATCAGGTGTTAAATAGCATAATACTAGATGCCCTTAACACTCATGCACCAATTACTAGAGTTGAATTAAAACAAATCTTGTCGTTGGTTTCACCTGACCTTAAATCAGCCCCTGCTTGAGAGAGAAAAGCTTTGGAAAAGGCAAGGAAGACTAAGAACCCAAATGACTGGTTGATATTTAAGAAAGCCAGGAATAGCTGTACCAAGAAAGCACGGGATGCTAAGGCTGCCTACTACATGGCTGAACTTCGACTCCTCATACCACAATCCTGCCAGGTTCTGGAGGCACTATTAAGGGCATAACGGACAAGATCCTAGCACTTCACTACCAGCTCAAATGCACCACAACAAGGTGACAATCTTGGACAGAATGGAAATACTGGACGCATTCAATAATCATTTTACAACCTCTGGCCTTGCATTTGATACCTCTCAGCCAATCTGCTACGTGCTCAGTTAAGCTCCCAGTATACAGGATCTCAGTTAGCTGAATCCTCCTTCTCCTTCAAACCGATTCTGTTGAAACAAGTGGAGGATCTAATCTCGAGATGGATATAAAAAAGTGCAGGTGCTGACTCCTTGACCCCTACTTTCTAAAGATTGCAATGCATGCACTTGCAGTTCCTTTAACACACCTTTTAACTTGTCCTTAAAATCTGGTTCTATTCCTGCAACTTGAAAACAGCCCAAGTTTTCCCTCTACTGAAATCAGGGACCCCATGGACCTTAACAACTATAGGCCAATCTCTATCCTTCCAGTACTATCTAAGCTGCTAGAAAAACTGGTAAGCATCCAATTAAGAGATTACCTTGAAGAATCTAATCTTTTAAATCCAGCACAATCCGGGTTTCGGTCTAAGCATAGTACTATTTCTGCACTAGCTAAAGTTACAAACGATTGGCAAACCGAACTGGATAAAAAGAATAGCGTTTGTGCTGTATTCCTTGATCTAAGCAAGGCATTTGATACAGTGGACCATGAGCTGCTGCTCTCTTCCTTGCACTCCATAGGCTTGGATCCATCCTCCCTTACATGGTTCAGGTGTTACCTAACAGGAAGAACACAGCAAGTGAAAGCTGAAGGAGACCTATCTCCACTAAAACCACTTCTAAGAGGAGTTCCACAAGGATCTATCCTGGGCCCTATCCTTTTCACCATTATATTAACAATATTGATTGAATCTTACCAAAGCCACTGTACACTTGTTACGCAGATGACACTGTTTTATATGTCAGCAACCCATCGCCTGCTACAACAGCGTGAAGTTCTACAAACAGAATTCTCATACTACAACATCAATTATTGGAAAAAAGCTTCTTTTAAATGCAAAGAAAACAAAAGCAGTGTTTTCTCCACCCAAAACCATACAAATCCTCATTACTAAACAACCTCCCCAGCTATCCACTATCCTTGGTGAAAGCCTTGATTATGTAGAAAAATTCAAGTATTTGGGGTGTGGATAGACAACAAACTTGACTACACAGTTCATATTGAAGAACTTTTAAAAAGCTTAGCCAGAGGCTTGGTCTATTTTTAGAATAAGGCACTTTCTAAACAGAGATTCCAAAATGAGGTTGGTCCAGGCCACATTTCTCTCAGTAATTGACTATGCAGACTTCCTCTATAGTCACTGCCCTATCTCCTACCTATGCAAATTGGATACACTATACCACAGAGCTCTGAGGTTGATAACAGATCTACCATTTAACACTCACCATTGCTCTCTCTATGCTGCAGTCGGTTGGACATCTCTACATCTCAGAAGAAACAGAAATGCTGCAGTGTGAACATACAGAATTTTGACTAAGATGCTTCCAAACTATATATTAGACTGCTTCGCACAGGCCACAGCTGGCACCTACGCCCTAAGAAGCTACAATTTCATTATGCTCAAAGTGCCTAAAGTCAACACCCGGCATGGGAGATCTTCTATCAGCTATAATCTAGCTATATCATGGAACACGATTCAAAAGTCCTTGAAGCTGATCGCCGGGTATCCTTAGCATCCTTCAAGCATCTATACCTAAGTCTCTTCCCTGAAAAATGCAATTGCTTCCACAAGTTCTAGTTTATTCGAAGTTCTTTCCTTCCCCCTCTCAGGCTGCCATCATATCATGGCAATTCACTTCCTAGAATTCATCTCCACAGATACCACTCCCCCTGGCTATAATCTTCTCCCATTAACTCCAGGCTCCTACCTAGCCCTTATCACTGCCTTCACCTCCCAGTTCTAGCACCAGCCTTGCTCTAGTCATGCATACCCCTTCCTACCATGTCACTTGTCTCAGTCTATGACCACCTCTTTCAGTCATCCAATCACTATTTCTCTTTGTCCACATTGACTTCCCTTGGATCTTTGGAATCTTGGGTATATCATGTTGAATGTATGCCATGTTTACTGCCAATGTTGATATGTATATACTGGTTTACCTAGAGTGCATTTCATATGTTCCTACCATATCCTGTTATGTTTAAACAATTTCTGTTATTGATTTCTGTATATAAGTGTTTTAATTATTCATGTACATATACCAATTATTGAACCTTGATTACTGTATATAAGTATATACGTGTTTTAAATCTTCCTATACATGTACCAATTATTGAACCTTGACCTTATCAGGTCCATCTTGTAAATGAGCTGTGCTCAATGATGTTTGCCTGAATAAATAAAGATTTGATTGATTGATTGTGTCTGCTCCCTCCTGTATCTCCACCCTGTTGCAGATCTTGGTGTAATCTGCAAAAAGACAGACCCTCCCCTCCAGTACCTTTGCAATGTCCTCTGTGAAGCTATTGAAGAGGACTGATCCCAGCACTGAATGCTGTGATACCTTGCTGGTTACTCCCCCCCATCCTTAGAGTGTGTCGTTTACCACCATCATCTCTCATGCATTAGCTAGTTGTGAACCCATTTAACCATTTTGGACCCCACCCCAAAATTGGTCAGCTTCCTAATCAACCTACAGTACTATGCAGTACAGCATCAAAAGCCTTGCTGAAGTCTAGATAAGCTACATCCACTGCCTTCCTTTGGTCTATTTTCTTGGTCACCCGTTCAAATAAATATGCTAGATTTGTTTGCCATTACCTTCCCCTCAAGAACTGGTGCTACCTGTGGTCCTGCAGCCCAAACAGCTGAGAATACTGATAAAAACCTGGTCTGAGCCATATTTAAAGGAGCACTCATCTTATTATTTTGAATGTGAAAAAAGTGCTAAAGCAGACTCAAAATGGAGGAAAGAGGGGTATCATAGAAGTCAGGACATAAGGGGCAATCTGAAGTAGATTTACAAATTACAGGTCAAAATGTTCACTGTATGTGGTGTCAGAACTAGCAAATGTGAACTCCTCAGCTTTTTTTTGTTCAAATGAAGAGCTTCTGAACAACACTAAGAAGTCCATGCACACTGACATAATCCGAGTAGGATTTCTCCAGCTATAATATAGTACCCATGTGGTACAGTGTGTGCCCAGTATTTATAGCTTACTGAGCTTTCTAATGATTGACAAGGGGGTCGAAAACAAGTAGCTCTGGGCTTTGGCTCATAACTCACAGTGCTGAAGGGGGAGAGGAGTCAGGGAGCAAGATCAGTCAAACCCGAATTGCATTGGACAGTTGGTCAAGGTTGGGATTTTGGGAGCTAAGTTTATTAAACATGGATTTCCATGACTGAACTCAAGAGGGACAAATGGCATGATAGGTGAATTTGCTAATCCTTCACAGATCCTTCCAGCACCAGCCTGGGAAGGTTTTCTTTTTTGTTTTCCTTTTAGGTTTTCATGCCCCAGGTGACACAGGGTGGCTGCTCAGTCTTCTTCTGCTCCTCCCCACCGGACTGACGACTGCCTCCCCTGGGACTCTCCTGGTCTCTTGAGGGTTCCCCCACGGCTTTCTCCCCATGGCAGGGCCAGAGGAGGGAGATCTCCTTCTGTGACACAAACATCCGGAAGCGAACTGGGGTTTCAGTTGGCAGCACAGACCTGAGTACAGATGAGCTGGACTTCATTAAACCCATTTGTCTCTCTCATCCCTGCCATCTTATTTGAATTTGTGTATGTGGAGGCACATACACATATCACGGTATGGTGGCCCCTCTCTTTGGGCCACTGAAGCTGCACTGCCGTCAGGCCTCCACCTGGTGGCAGTATAAGGATGAGCAGACAAGCCACCCCTCCCTGGGAGAGCAGAGTATCCCCTCATTCCCTCAGATGCTCAGTCCTTTCCCACCCCAGCCAACCCCCTGCAACTCAAGCTCATTCCCGAACTCAGGTCACCAGTGTGGCAGAAGGTGAGGCACCACCAGGCCGGATTTGAGTGGGAAGCTTTTCAGTTTACAGGGGCCATCATTGCCATGGTCCATCACCCAAATAAAATTAAATTTAGTATTGTTCTTTAACTAGCCCTTCCAACTTATACTGTAGGAGGTACCATTTCAGTGAATTCATCAGTTGGATCAGTGGATTTTCCCAGCAATTACCCTGCTAGTTAGTGGATGCCCAAATTTAATTTCAGACTTGGAAATTTGTAGGCTCTTACAGCTGTTTGATCAAAAAGTGCAATTTTTTTTTTTCTTGTTAATTGAAAGCATTTAAGGAATTGGGTAATCTGGCTCAGGACTGCCAGAGTAAACATGCACCTGGCCATTCTGTTCCTTTTATATCCACCACCTTGGCAGAAAAGTAACATTAAGCATTTCCACTGTGGGTGACAGGTGTGCAGACATTCCTTGGAGACTCTGCCGCCCTCGTTAGATTAGATCCCTCAAGTGGCCTGATTTAAGCAGTGATTAACTTCACCTGCTAGCAAACACTCTTCTTCACTGTCCCCCCACCCCACCGCCTGCCGCTGCTACCAGTACCAGCTTGCTGTATTTCACACAGGTTTTAATTACAACTCTCCTAACCTGCAGTTAGTAACTAAATCTCTGAGTGGGGAGTTCCAGCTGCTGGCAGTGACAGGGCAGAGTGCCATGTGCAATGTGCTTCGCCACTGTCGGCACAGGCACTGGGGGAGGTCATGGAAGAAGGCTCCTTTTTAAAGATGGTCTCAAATCTACTGTGTCATGTTTTATGAATCAGCAAGTGCATTAAAATCTTCTGTCCTTTTCCTCCCCCCCTCATACGCAGACCAATTCAACATCCCAGGATAAACGAGACCCTACTAAAAATATAATGGTGACAAACTGAATGCTCCTTGACTGTGCATGGCTAATTTATTTCTTTAAAGAGCCTCAGGAACCATGGGAGAAAACTTTAAAAACCGTACCATTTGGACAGAGTCCAACTTACAACTCGTATATTCCCTATTTTTACTTTCCCCCTCTCCATTTGCATGAAACAGGACTTCTGTTCCATGGTCATTTTCTATTCATCTGCAAGTGACATCATAAACCCTGCTTGTCATGTCACATTCATTTTTTTCCTAATCTCTAGTTTATATACAACCTTCCTCTGGAGGGCTGCCTCCTTCTGGACTTCTTTGTGGGGACTTGCCAAACCTGTCACCTATGTCTCTACCATGCAGCTCCGTGGCTTCCCTCCATGGTCAGACTGGTGGTGTTGGGGGAGGCACTCACTGGAGCAAGGTTGCGAGTCATCTGGCAGTGGAGGGGCATAGAGAGTACCTTAGGGTCTTTCACCTCTAGTATGCCCTGATGGAGCTTCCCTCAATTCTTTCACCCTCAACCCCCTTAGGATGCTGGCACTCGTAAGCCCAAGTACTCGAGTACAAAAGTGCACTAACACATGGAGTCAAGTTGATGTCCTCCCTCCTGCTTAGATGAGATCCCTAGCTGTAGCACCACTCATGGGCCCTCAGGTAGCAATAGTGCAGTGGCACCCTGGCACTCTCCCTCATGGAGGAGTGTGTCCTGTTGGATGTACAGTCCTTCTACCCTGCCTGCCTTCCAGCACCTTGGGCTTGTTCTCGAACCCAGGGTGCCAGCGTTGCAAGCAACAGCACTGCCCAACATCGACGGGCAGGCACACATCATAATCATTTCTGCAAGCACCAGATGTGACGTTACAAGTAAATGATTATGATATCACTTGTAGAGAGGCAACCAGATCAGATGAAGGTCAAGTGAGAGAGCATAGAGAGCATGAAAGGCAGACAGGTATATGAAATAGGATCTAAACTGTGTGTACTTAATGAACTTTAAGTCACCAAAGGTTTCATCCCTGGCAGCATGGGAAGTAAGAACTACTTTTGTGACTGCATGCCTTGAATCTTCAGCATGCATGCTGTGATGTGTTAGCTGTGATGTGATTACTCACATAGCATGTCTGCTGACTGGATCACCATGCGGAATAGTAAATGGCTGTTTCCAAAGCAGTAGGGTTTTTTGGGGGGAAATTGATGTGGACAGTTTGCAAGCAGGAATAGTTACTCTGGACAGGGAGGAATGTGTTTTTGCTGTGCTGCCACAGTCGTAGTGGTGATGAGCAGACAGTGCTGTGTGCTTACTTCTGGGCTGGGGAGCATACTGACAGCCTAAAGCTCTTCTCCTTTCATGCCTTGCAGTACCTTTGATACTGTGATTCAGGTTTGCTGCTGGTTGCCTTAGAGATCAGCAGCCAGCAGGTATATATTTAAGGGAACCTAGAAATCTTAATACTGTAGAGGATATCTCCTCTTCTGGAATCACATCTGAAAGAAAGAACTGTTGAGTACCTAGAGGCCAGCAGGGCACAGGACCCAAAGCAGCATGGATTTACAGCAGGAAGGTCATGTCAGATGAATCTAATTGATTTCTTTGACTGGGTGACCAAAGTAATAGACCAGGGAGGGGCTGTGGATATGGCCTACCTAGACTTTAGCAAGGCATTTGACACAGTCCCGCATAAAAGATTAATAATCAAGTTAGCCAGCCTGGGAGTGGGTCCCAGGGTGGTAGACTGAGTAACAAACTGGCTGCACAACAGGACACAGAAGGTAATAGTGAATGGAACACATTCCGAAGAAGGGGTTACTAATGGAGTACCTCAGGGCTCAGTACTGGGTCCAGTCCTCTTTAACATCTTTATAGGTGACATTGCAGAGGGTCTGGAGGGAAAGGTATGCCTCTTTGCAGATGACACAAAGATCTGTAACAGAGTTGATACACAAGAGGGGGTAGAAAAAGATGAGAAGGGACTTGGCAAGGTTGGAGGAATCATCAGACATATGGAAACTTAGATTCAATGCAAAGAAGTGCAAAGTAATGCACCTGGGAAACAAAAACCCAGGAGAAGAGTACACAATAGCAGGGGCGGTATTAACAACAACAAAAATGGAAAGGAATCTGGGGGTTGTCATATCAGATGACCTAAAGGTGGGTAAGCATTGTGAGAAGTCAGTAAGGAGAGCCAGGGGGATACTGGAATGCATAGGAAGGGGCACCACAAGTAGAAAAAGGGAAGTGGTTATCCCTCTATACAGACAGTTGGTGAGACCTCATCTGGAGTACTGTGTGCAGTTTTGGAGACCTCATCTACGTAAGGACATAGACAGGATGGAAGCAGTCCAGAGGAGGGCAACTAAAAGCATCAGAAACCATATGAAGAGAGAGACTGAGAGAGCTTAATATGTATACCCTTGATGAAAGGAGGGACAGGGGGGACATGATAGAAACTTTCAAGTACCTCAGGGGAATCAACAAAGTCCAGGAAGGTAGCATCTTTCAGAAAAAGAGATGTATCAACAAGGGGGCACAATTTAAAGATAATGGGGGGACGGCTCAGGGGTAATGTGAGGAAATTTTTTTTCACGGAGAAAGTTGTGGATACATGGAACCGCCTTCCTGGGGAGGTCGTTGGGTCTAAAACAGTGGGGGAATTCAAACATGCATGGGACAGACATAAGGCAATTATAGTGGGGGGTTGCAGGAAGTAGGCTGTTGGTTAACTAGAATCTGCAGCTTATCCAGTAGGTAGGGAAATGGGCAGACTGGGTGGGCCAAGTGGTCCGTATCTGCTGTCAAAGTCTATGTTTCTATGTTTCCTCCATTGGTCCACACCTTTGGAACTATAAGCCATTGGAATCACGACTACTCAGAAACCTTTGCAAGCTGGGGGCCACCGACAATGATGTATGTTATCACTGCCTATATAATGTGGGCACCCCAGAACTCCTCAATTCTTTCTCCTGCAATCCACCACTTGTCGGATCATGCTTAGAAACAGTGCCATTGTTTATTGTCTTTTCAGTTACTTTTTGTTGCAAAAATTTACTTTAAACTTCTGTGTCACAATCAAAAGAAACTTTATTCCAGTTCTGTCCCTGTGGTCAGAAAATCTATGAAGACAGTGCATACTCTGTCTGCTTTTTGGGTGTTGCTCACAACATTGGGGCCTGTGAGCTCTGTGACAGATTCAACCAGGCCACACAGAGACACTGTCAGTGTAACAGGGAGCTCCTCCCTCTCTTGAAGACTGACCTTTTCTTAAATCTGTTGCAACAGTTCTTCTGTTTCTTAGCCTAATCTGTTCTTTACAATTTCTAGTCCATAAGGTTGGCCACCTAGGGGCACCCCTTCCCTTTCTTGGCTATGCCATAGTGTCCTCTTTAATTTTCCTTTTCCCTCTCAGGTTCTCGTATTGTTGTGAACGCTGAGCTGATATAAAACAACACTGTGTTCCTCGTTGTTGGATTTAGTATGCAATGGCACTATGTTATGTGTATAAAACCTGTAAATGTTGAGAATACCATGGCACTAGGTGTTTTTAATAAAGGTAAAAGGTTACTAGGGGACTGTATGATAGCAATTAAGTTAGTTGTGTGAATTAAAATGCATGTAAACTGCTGTAAACAGAACACGTCTGAAATGTCATGGTGATTTGCATATATCCCATGATGCGTTGAATTATGGAAGTATGTGTGATATTGTGTTTCTTTGAAACTTGGCTTATTGCCAATGCCCTTTGGGGTGCCCCTTGTTTCAGTGCTTCTGCACTGAGGTACTTTGTCTTTAGTTTTTTTTTTTTTATTTGAGCCCCCAATACCCAAGCAAACAAGGCCCGCATATGGAAGGCTAAATCTCAACAGATAAGTGAGATCAGTAGGTGCTGACTAAGTGTAAAGACTTGCATAGTCTGTTGCTACAAACTGATGTACTGAAGAAGGGATATGACATTGCTGAAGGTAATCTTCTGCATTTTGAATAAACATCACACAGACATTTTGTGTTGAACTTGAAGTTTGGTGTCTGGTCCACCTGTTATCCCACAACCCCGCCACAGTCAGAAAGCATTGGAGGGCCAACCCGTTGGCACAGAAGTAGTGCTACCACTTGGGATGCTGGCAATCTGTTTTACTCAGATTGCTTTTATTGGTAAGATAAAATATATGTGATTGCTCAGATATGGAACAGTTAATCCGTATACACATCACATCTTATTCAGTTATACATGAAATCAACTTGAATCACTGGAAATAAAGATCTTTTGTTTTCCGTACAGTCTCTCTTGTTCTTTAACAAGGATTCAGAATAAATAGAGAAGGAGCAATAATATCCTACTGCAAAAAGTCTAGGACTTCATAGGATGGAAACAGTGTTATGCGGTAGTGTCTGTGTCTTCTGATCCATGTTCATCGTAAAGTACAAAGGAGACAAAGAAGTCAGTTATTGTTCCATAGGTCAGACCGGCCACAATTGTGGCTGTGCCTAATAATAACATTTTCACAAAATAATAAAGAAAGAAAAAAAAAAGAAAGTAGTGGTTGTCTACATAGATATAACGGCCCAGAATTTCAAAAGGGTTGCGCCATGCGCAAGTCTGAACTTGCTCCATTCTGCGATATTCAGCAGGAGGCAGTTGCGCCACAGAAAACATGCTGAGCAACAGTGCAATGCAAATGAATGCATGCTGAACTGGAGGGGGAGGAACCATGCATAAACTGCACAGCCCGATATTCAGCAGGGCTGTGCAGAGAGTACAAGCGCAACCCTCAACCTGCGCCTGCAACTTTGACAAACCAAAAAAGGCTTAAGTCGAGGGCCACCCACAGGTGAGCTGCTGCACTGCAGAGGCGCAACACAGCAGCTGCCACCTGGCGCCCTAACCAATCCTGTGCCTCCCCTGCAGCCCGATCGCGGGCAGGCGACTGTAAATCCCTCCCACCCCCACTGGCCTGATCGCGGGCATAGTTTAATCCCCCACCAGCCCGATCGCGGGCAGCAATGTAGCTCCCCACCGAACATATCCCTGGTGGTCCAGTGGACCAGTAAATCCCGATCGCGGGCAGTAGTTGTTTAATAAACCCCCTCCCAAATTCATCCCTGGTGGTCCAGTGGCACATCCAGCGGGATGTAAAGTTGAACAAACCCCGAACATAGCCCGGTGGCTAGTGTCCCACCCACCACCCACGAAGCCCCACCCCGCTCCCCGGCGGGCGGCAGCTACCACCGCCTGCCGCCCGCCACCCGCCAACTGACTGCCGGTGGGGCTGCACCATTGGTGCAGAGCAAGAGCCAATGGGCGTGCAGCCCATACCGTACATGACAGTCAGATCTGTGATTGAATACGATTCGTTTATTCACAAAACTGGAGCAGCTCTTTATGCGGCTATGGGCTGCGCCCGATCTGGCTCTTAGCTCTGCACCAATGCACAGCCCTACTGGGCAATAATCGGCATGGCGGCAGGTGGGTGATGCTGCCGGCCGTGGGGGGAGAGCGGGTGGTGGGCTGGTGGGTGGGGGGACACTAGCCACCAGGGCTATGTTCGGGGGTTTGTTCAACATTTACATCCCGCTGCAGGATGTGCCACTGACCACCAGGGATGAATTCGGGGATGAAACAACTACTGCCCGCGATCGGGCTTTTCGGTCCACTGGACCACCAGGGGATACGTTGGTGGGAGCCACATTGCTGTCCGTGATCGGGCTGGTGGGGGGGTTAAACTATGCCCATGATCGGGCCAGTGGGGGGTGGTGGTGGGGATTCTACACTATTTCGCCCGTGATCGGGCTGCAGGGGGCGTCGGTCCCCGACGGCTGCTGCCTGGCAGGGTGCCAGGCGCAAGTCCTTGGGGATCGGCGCACCTGCATGCTAATGGCATGCAAATGGGGCCATAATCAGATGCAAATGCCCCCCCCCTGCGCCTTGCATGATTATGGCCCATTTGTATCACCTTTGAATAATAGGATTTTGCATAGGCGCAATGGTACTCGCCACCGCAAGGTTGAATACTCCACTCTCTGACAACTTGCGGTGACACAAGTTCTACTGTGTCATGCACAGGTGGCTGTGGCCAGGGGTGATATTCAAAAGGAGTTGCTCAAAGGCGCCAACTCCTTTGAATATCGCTCTGGACACACCCCTGTGCAACTATTTTGTGCAGCGCAAGGGCTTGCACCACAAAATAGCGCAATTTGAATATCCGGCCCAACATGTTCAGCTGTTCGGCGCATTCTCCTTTTCCCATTTTATTGATATTTCCCCCTTTATGACCACATTCTAGGTATCATAATATATTCTATCCAGCTTCGAGATTATTCACTTTGTATTCTAGTGTGTATCTTCTCTCCTCATCTCTCCTTCTGGGGCCTCCACCCCACTTGTACACCCCTTATCCCCGTCCCTCTTCCCCTCTCCAAGATTCTCTCCATGTCTGCCAGGTACACCAGATCTCTCCAAACCTCTCCATCTCAAGGTGGACCACAGAAGTGATATTTTCCATCCTCTCCAGATCATCTGTCCTTGCAACCCATTGCCCAAACGTGGGGGGATCTGGTTTAAGCCACATAGCTGTGATGCATTTCAGGGCTACCACCCTGAGGGTCTGACCCAGCTCCACCTGTTTTCTTTTCTTAGAGGATAGGGTTGGGAGACCTAGTACCAAGTGTAGGAAGGCGAAAGGTAGAGGGAAGGCTATCATTTGTTCTATGACGTCATAAATCTGTGTCCAGAATTGTGACAGCTTAGGGCATCCCCAAAAATATATGATAGTGTGTCGCTCTATATGTGCCACAGAGGCACCAACATGCCTGAGAAGTTTGGGGAATAAAATGTTTGGTGATCACTGGGGTTCTGAAAAAACGGGTTATGATTTTCCAGTTAAATTCCCTCCAAACTGAGGAGGACATTATCTGCCACCCTTGCTTAAACCTACGGGTCCATCCTTTTTGAGATATTGTCTGCCCACTCTCCTTCTCCTATTTAATTCTTATTTCCTCTAAGATAGGTGGGTTTATGGGGGGGCAGCAGTACCCTGTATAGCACTGATATATAGTTCAGTTTGTCTCTAATTCTGATAGAATCCCACCAATAGTCTTCCAGGATTGTCCTATCTCTGAAAATCTTCTGGAGGTTGTCATCTGTATTAATAAAGTGCCTATCTTGTAGGTATTGAAAGAAATATTCTCTTCAAAGAGAAAATCTCTCCTGGAGAGTGGCAAAGGTATGGCAACCCACTCCATCCAGAAGCTGGGAGAACGTGGTGAAGCCCTTACTACCCCAATACTGATAGCCTAGATCCATCTTTGCTGGAGTGAATTTACCCTCATGTCAGATGAGTGAAAGAGAGCCTAGGGTGTTTGGTGTGTACATCACCCTTCACAGTTTACGTAGTATTCTTAAGGAATGTTTCACCCATGGGTTGGAGGTGGAAGACCAAATATGAGAGCTAATAACACTTGTGGGCAGGGTCCACAGCTTCTCACCCTTCAATGATTCTGCCTCCAAGTGGTACCAGCCCGACTCATTCCTCCATTTGGCCCATGTACAGAATTGAGCCCCCTGGGCCGCTAAGTAGTAGTAATGCAAATGAGGTAGACCAAGGCCCCCCTTCCCTGGAGCACTGCAAAATGTTTATTGATATTCTAGCTTGCTTCCCATCCCATATAAATTTCAGTAGGGGTTTATTTAGTTTATTCCAGAAAGATATAGGGATGCTAATGGGAAGAGTTTGAAACAGAAATAAGAACATTGGGAGTATATTCATTTTAACTGTATGGACTCTCCCATATAATGTGAGGGGGAGTAGTTTCCAATGGGCCAGGTCAGCCTGTAAGATATTAAACAATCTGTCATAATTGTTCTGGAAAAGTCTGGAGGTGTCAGCAGATATTTGTACCCAAAGATATCTGAAGGTATTCTTTTTTGCCCAGACAAAGGGGAAGTCTTCCCTGAACTCTCTGGATGGTGTGCCACTTAACACCATGGCCTCTGATTTTGTTATATTTATCTTGTATCCGGCCATCGTTCCGAATTCTCGCAGTGCGTCCAGCAGGTGGGGCAATGAGCATTGAGGGTCCCTCAGAAAGAACAGTGAATCGTCTGCATAAAGGACAACCTTCTGTTCCCTCCCTCCCACCTCCACCCCTCTAATGTCTGGGTTATTGTGCATCCAAATAGCCAAGGGCTCCAGGGTAAGAGCAAAGAGCAGAGGCGAAAGAGGGCATCCTTGTCTGGTGCCCCTTTTCAAAGGTATGCAGTTAGAAAGGTACCCATTGACTTTAACCCTAGCCTATGGTTTCTGGTAGAGCGCTGAAATGGCTGAAATAAATTTTCCCCCAGTCCAAATTTAGACAGGGTGGAGGACATAAATGTCCAATCCACCCCGTGAAAAGCTTTTTCCGCATCCATACTTATGGCTGTTTGAAATGTGGTTGAGTGGCGTTGGGCAAAAATAATATTGAGCAACCTCCTTATATTATCTTGTAAGAAACGTCCCACAGTGAAACCTGTTTGATTATGGTGTACTAATCTGGCTATACAAGTTTGGAGTCTGTCTGCCAGGATACCTGTGAATATCTTCATATCCAAGAGAAGAAGGGATATGGGACGATGTGAGCTACAAAGCTCCACATACTTGTCAGGCTTGAGGACTACTAAGATCTGCGCTAAGTTGCAGGATGAGGGGGCCTGTCCTTGATCTGTTAGGATCTCATTGTAGGTTGCCAACAAGGAATCCACTACACGTGGATGAAATTCCTTAAAGAACTCTGCTGAAAAGCCATCTAGACCAGCGGCTTTACCATTTTTAAGATGTTTAATTTTGGTCAGTATTTCACCTTTGGTGATTGGGAACTTAGCAAACTATTTCACTATATTCGTAGGGGAAGTGATAGTGGGTGCGCCTCTTCCCTCCCGTAAATGTACCACCACTTTGCTTGCCCTCTCTTTGCGTAGTTGCCACACCAGTAATCTCCCTGATTTATTCACATTCTCATAAAATTTTTTGCCTTGCAAATCTTATTTGGCCCTCCATCTGTATACCTAGCAATTTGTTTAGTTCCTTTCTAGTCTGATCGAGCTCCCTCAGTATTGTCATCTGGCTTATCTTGATGGCGTGTCTCTAATTCCACAATTTTATGTTCTAGCTGCACTCTTCTGTGTGCACTCTCCCTTTTAACTCTGGCTGAGTACGTAATGATTTCCCCTCTTAGGCAGCATTTCATGGCATCCCACCTAATACTTTCTCTTGTGTCTCCCTAGGATTCTCCTGCTTTTACCTATGTATCGTATAGATTGTCATTTCCTTACAATCTTCCCTGGTGAGAAGGCTGGTGTTTAGCCTCCAGCAAAATTCAGAGGGGGGGCCGCTGCTATGGAGAGACCAAGGGTAACCAGGGCATGGTCAGAGAGGGCTATATATCCTGTCTCACAGGTATTCACTTTCAAGAGCCAATTAGTGAACACTAGAAAGTAGTCAATTCTAAAATACCCCTTACGGTGGGGGGAATAGTACGTAAAGTCTCTACCTCTTAGATGTAGAAATCTCCAGCTTTCTTTTAAGCCCAGCTCTTGATTTAGTCTCTTGGTAAGTTTACCCGTTCTTGTGGTACCCCCTTGGTGTCTCCCGGAACAGTCTTCCCCCAGATGAATCACCTCATTAAAATCTCCTCTTACTACAATAAGGCTATGAGCATCTGTAACACTCTCCTGAATTACTTTCTTCAGGAAAGATATACGGGGGGCTCCTTGTTTGGGGCATATATATTCACCAATGTGCAGTTCTGCCCCTGTAGGTACCCTGCAGCTGTATGAACCTACCCTCTGGATCTGTTCGGACTTTGGTGATCTGGAGGGCAGTATCCCGTTGAACCAAGATAGCAACCCCCCTCCTGTATGGGGCTGCTTCATAGTGCAACGAGAACACCTGCCCCACCCACGACCTCCTCAACTTGAGATGTTCCTGTGTTGATAAATGGGTCTCTTGTAAAAAGGCTATTGTGGCTTTCCTGCTTTGGAGGTCCTGCAATATCTTGGCTCGCTTAGCTTGATTGTTGGTCCCCCTCATATTGAGGGATACTACTGTAAGATCAGCCATTTTCACTCGGTGGGGGCCAGGTGGTCATATTTTGGGGGGATCAGAGTTATGTGCCATCTACTCTTACAAACATACAGATAGTTAAACAGTATAACAAATAACAATAAAACTTTAAACTGTAACCTTAAGCTATCAAACATTTTTCAACTCTTCAAGGTGTATAACCTCTTGCTCTACACACTGCGGTTTGTTGACTCTTTGATGTGTGGTCGACTCACCCACTACAGGTGGGTTCTCAACCCAGCATGGGCCACCACTGAACCTGCTAGCCGGACGGGCAGTTATCAAGTCTTGCACCATTAAATGTAGGAGTCTTTAAATTTAGACAGTTGTCACCCCTAGCCAGAACTCTCCTTACTCCACTGCTAATGAATAATCTTCCCTTCCTGACCTCAAGGGGAATGCTTCAGCCTAACTAAGTTTGTGTGGAGCCGGAAAATCCCGCCACCCCGATTGTTTAGTGTCAAGATTGGGAGAGGCAGCGCCCACCCACCTCCCCCAGGCACCCTCCCCCATCTGGACAGGAGTCTCCCCGGGACAACCCAAGCAGCTGAACACACATGGCCACGAATACTACCAGCAATTCCTTACTTTTTCTACTTACATTGGGGGTCCACTCAGCATTTGAACCCAGGGAAAGTCATTCTAGGCCTCCGCTACCAAAATGGCAAATAGCAGGATGTTCGGGTTCACTCCAGTCTTGTCCACTCCGGTATATTGCCAGTTGAGTTAGGGTTCTTCGTCAGTGGCAACCCCATGACGGGGTACCAACCTGACCTCCAGAGCTTCTGTTTACTTTCAGTTCACATATATGGGAATACTACTGTTGTAATACATGGGGGTCTTCTACCAGTGCCCACCTAACTGATGAACATTCTAGTTACTGGGCCCCCTTTTCATCTCAAGGTTGGCAAGTCCCACCTTCACAGCATTCCTTGATCTCCTCTGGCTCAAACCTCAACACGGTCCCCCCCAGAGCATCGTGCCAGGTTTTCAAGCCATCAAGTCAAACCACAGGACCCCCCCCAACACAGGAGTCGCCCAGGCAGCAGGGGTCAGCTGCCCACCCACCCGACCCCTCCAAGGCCTATCCCGTCCATTTACTCAAAACATTCCTCCCTTCCTGGGTCACCAAAAAGATAATTGCTGCAAATTATTTTTCCACCTGTTAAACTAAAGAAATGGGAAGGATCCAGGATTGACTGTTCAAGCTTAGGATCCCCCCATCCCTCTTAACTGATGCGAGTCTAGGCTAGGCGACATCAGAAGGCCTACTTTGAGGTTGTACTTATGGCTGTATTAAGCCAGTCCATCTCGGCATGGGTAGCGTGTCTTCAGGACAGTTTTTCATTGCCAGACTCTTCTACCACTCCAGAAGCAGAACTTTCCTGGGTCGAGTCCTCTGCATCGCGACTGTTAGTGAGTTGTGGTTCCTTATGCTGTCGGACCGTGTCCCACACATCGGAAGTGTCCGAGTCACCCCACTGACCCATCCTTTTAGTTCCTGTTGTTTGCCGGAATCACTCTGTTACTCAGGCCCTTTGCTGCCTAACAAAATCTTGTGGAATGGAGACGTCAACGGATTGGAGGAACTTTGTTGCTGCTGTCAGGTCAGGAAACCATCTTTGGCCATTTTCAGTGATTTACCCGTAGTTTGGTAGGGTACTCGATAAATGCTTTTAACCCCTTCTCTTGCAGTGCACGAACCACCAACAAAACGCTTCTCCTTTCTGACAGCAGTTGGGGAGTGTGATCGTGCTCAAAAAACAGTTGTGTATCCTCAAAAATGACTTCTTTCTTTCTTTCTCCAGGCTAATCGAAGAATCTCCTCCTTCGCACAAAAGTCAAGGAAGGCAAGCACCATTGGCCAGGGCCACGCTTTAGGGTCTTTCGGCCGGGGAACCAAAGAACGATGTGCCCTGCTAGCCAGTTGGGTATTTCCCCCAGAAATGACTCCATGAATGCTGGTATTGGCGAGGTTTCAGTTCCCTTGGGTAAACCATGTATGTGGATATTATTCTGCCTATTTATATTTTCCAGTTCCTTCAGTCTCCTCTCTAGTTGCTGTTCTTGCTGATGACAGTCTAGTAAGGCTGAATTATGTATGTCCACCATGGTGGAACAGTTCGTAAGGCTCATTTCGATTTGGTCTGTTTTCTGGTTAGGGTTTCCAGCTGTCCGTGGTCTTCCACTGCTCTGGCTTCAAGCCGTTCTAATGTCACACTTATTATCTGCAAAGTAGCACAGAGTTTACTTAGAGGTTATCATGCAGTCGGAATCTTCAGTTCTATCTGAGTCAGGACCTGAGCACTGTGAGGCCTTGGTTGCCGCGGCTGAGGTGGGTTGTGCATAATCTGGCAACTTTTTCTGTTGTTTCGCTGACTGGTCGCCTGATTTCTCTTTTGTTCTGTGTCTCGCTACCATTTCAAGCAGTCTCTCTTCGTTTGGGTGCTGGGTGGGTTGAAATACCTGCAGATTCTAGTGGATATAGGTCCGCGGTGTTGTGGAGTTCTCGGTTCAGGCTTAACCATGTTGGTGCTCACACTGGAAGTCCAGGATGCTGGCAGTCTGCAATCGAGAATGAGCGTGGACCATCGGAGAGCAGCTGGGGATGGAAGGAGCGGGCATCCCATGGACTGCTCTCCTTTCTTTGGGGGGGGATGACTTCCACTTAAGGAGTGCCACCTGGTGGAGACTAGATGGCAACAAGTTTGGGGCAAACACAAATGGAGGGGCTGGCATGAGATGCCATGAATGCATGTCACTGCATGCATACACTTTTGCCTTACTACATGCAGCATCCCTGGGAAGAAAGCCAGAGGAAAAATGGACGACCTGTTCTAAGTCTGCACCCCCCCACAGGCTCTCACATGACTGATGCATCTGGACACCAAACACAGTGTGGTCCTGGGTAGGCGACCTGGGCAAGCGATGGATAACCAATAAGTCCACAAGAAGGTCAGTGACAGGGCTGGGGGTGTGTGCCCCAGGCAGCCCTGTGGGCAGAAAAATACAGACTAGAAAAAAAAAGGCATTGGAGGCTTTTCTCATTTAAGGAAAACTGTCCAAATCTGAAGTGCCCCTGATTAGGCTTTCACAAGGAAAAGCCTTTGTTTTCGGAACTTACTTTATTTTTTATGTTTATAAAATCTGGCGTCAGCAGCATGGCGGATGCTGCGTGGTTCCCTTTAGTGTAAAAGTGTGGTGGTGCGGCGCTGCACTTTCAAACTAAATGGAACCATGCAACGTCTGCTGTGTTGCCAACTGCCACACTTTACAACATTAAAATAAAGTAAGTTCCAACACACAAAGCAAAGGCTTTTCCTTGTGAAAAACCTAATCTGGGGGTAAGACTTTGGGGGGTGGGGGCTGTAGATTTGGACAGTTTTACTTTAATAAAATTGAGACCGCACATAAGGCAGCTGGTTTCACTCTGGCTCCTCCTTCATAGTCTCTTCGATAATGAATGCCAAAAAATTATTGTGGCATTCACCATTAGCTTCATGGCCATGGTCATCAAAATCCAGGGACAAGGATAAGATGAAATCCTCCTCATCGGACCGGCACTATTTATAAAATTAAGAAAAGGTGCCCAGTTATTCTGTCCATTCCATTCTCTTCTGTGCTCAGAGGGTAAGTTCTCATTGCCAAACACAGCTGCATCGTTGACACCAGTAGCCCTTCCAACATTCAAGTGGCACCAAGGTTTTGGTCTGGCTCAGGCATGTCTGCTAATAGTGGCATGCAGCCTCTGTTAACAGATCCAGTTCTGTTGATGATGGTCATTCTGACCCTGCTATAGGGTGCTTTCGACTTTCAAGCTGTACTTGCAACAGTGTCTGGATTATTTCAGCACTTGCTACCAGGCCTATCAGTGATGATCATGGCTTTGCCACAATGGTTCTAAACCCGTTGACACCTGCTGTTACTGTCCAAAGTACTCCTGACACTCCCCCTTACACTGCCAACTCAGTTGTCTTCTAGCCCTTTGGGGCATCTCATCGATATACTTGCCGAGGATGAAGATGCAGAACATGGCCAGGATCATACTGGATCCAGTTCTACCTTATCCTCCTGCAGCGACACACTGTGGGTCATACATTCAGATCTTCCCTTGAAGAAATGTTATGGGGTTTGCTGCTGAGGAGGAAGACACCACAAAATGCAGTTTATTTGAAAGTTCTCCTACTTATCCTGCATTAGAGTATGCTACTATGGTTGTTTGGCATAGATCTAGCAATTTACCTGCAGTACCGAGAAAGGCCAACAAACAGTATCCTGCCCCTACATCCAAGGCATTTTATGCATCCCAGCTTGAGCCATAATGATGGCTGCTCATGACGGGTCAAAGGCACCAAGAAACATGGGGCTGGATTCACGGAGGGTGACAAACCTGTGTGTTGACACAGCTGCACTGACAACTCTGATGCACACTGCACCTGATTCAAGAAGATCAGGTACGTTCACGACAGTTCATTTGATTTTTGGCAGCTTGTGCCAAATTTTTGGTGCAAGTCTCATAAAAAGGGTGCCTGAGATTGCCACAAGTTAGACCATAAAAAGCTGATCTAACTTGTGTCAGCTGGTGCACAGGATCGAGAATCCCGATCACCAGCCAGGGAGTGCCACAAGCTCCGTATGCTGTACGTTCGGCGCATTCGGGGCTTGTGGCATTCGGGGCTCATTTGAAAATCCGGCCCAAGAGCTGTTTGCTTCCTGATAAGGAACCCAGGAGGCTAGCTATTACCAGATAAGGGACCTATGCCTCCGCATTGCTGGGCTTCAGGATTGCGAACTACCAGGCATACATGATCAAATATATAGGAAAAAAGTAGAAGTCTCTTATGTCCAGCATTTCCGCCCTCCCTGAGGCTTTCATCAAATTTAAACTATCAAGAACTGCAACTATAACCAAACCCTAACTTAGATGCTGGGGGAGGTGGTGGAGGAGTTACGTTGTGGCCAAGTTGGAATGCAATTGAGTTTTACCAGTTATTAGTGTGCACAGACAATGTTTGCACATCTTTGTATATGGCAGAAGAGTCAGTCGCATGGCACTGTGCCATATACAGAGGCCATGGGCAGAGGCACTGCTGCCTTAGTTGTTCCCACAGCTACCCAACTTTTACCTTTTGGCCTGCATCTGGGTTATAATTTCCATGTAGTTTATGGCCCTCTCCTGGTGACCCATTACCACCTCTTCTGCTTCCTATTCTCTTAGTAGTCAGAGGTGTTTAGTGAATCCCTGCACTCTAGCCCCAATTCTGCACTGTTCTTTAACTCTTGAATCCTTCTCCGATCTCCATTCCCCTAGTGGGTCCAGTGCTGCAGCTTTCCCTCACCCTACCACATGTTATGATAAGTTCTAAGGGCAGGGGGTTCTGAAAATTCTATGCCCTCAAAAGTAAAGCTCGCCATGGTTTGCAAATAGGATTTGCAAGGTGAGCCCACACCTGTCCCTACACAAAATAATGGTAATAATAAAAACGATTTTATTCACACTATAAAGAAGGCGTTTCAGTCAGAAAGACTGAGGGGAGGGGCGAGCCAGCCATTGGTACAAACAGAGGCGTTTGTGTGAGCTCTTGCTGAAGACAATTTTAAATCTTTATTTGTTTGAAACTTTTAAAATGATTTCTAACTAAATTGGATAATTACCTTGCTCCTTCCTACCTGAATGTTATTCCGTTATGGGGAGACTGAAAGGGGCTGTTTCCCAGCCTCTATAACAGAATTGTTTCAGTAGAAACAATCAGACGGGCAGCCGCCTGAAACTCTCCCACTATTGAGTGAGATTACAGATATCAAAAACTTATTTAAAGCTCTGTGTAAATCCATACAGAACATTGAAAAAAATCTGATAACTTCACTATGCAGTTGGTGATTGTGGAGCAGCCGGTGTCTGAACTAATGGAGAAATTCAGTGAAACTTTGGGCCAAGCAGAGAGGGCAATGGTTGTGGCGACAAAACTGGTGCAGGAGAATGTACACTTGAATTTTCATCTTGAGCATGCTAAAAGCGCTTTAAGGGAAAGAATTATTCTGATTATTGATCTCACAGTGGGTTTTGAACCAATGACCCAGTACAGTTCCTGGAAGACTGACTTCCCCGGTTGCTTCAGTCCCCACCATCGGTGGGATTTGTGGACATAGTATACAGGTTCCACCCACATAGCATCATGGAGAATGCACGCACACCCAAAACTGTGCTAGTTACTGTATCCAGAGTGAGCTTAAAGGACAGAGTGCTTCAGTCTGCAAGGCAGCAGTGTGAACTGTTAGCTGGAAAAATGGTAATCCACATCTACCCTGACCTGTCCTTCACCTCCTACTCTTGGCAGAAGGACTGCAAAGGAGCAAAGCAATGGCAGAGAGCCTAGGGTATTCTTTTTGCGTTACTCTTACCAGCACGGCTAAGAATGGAGGTAGGAGGTAAAAACTACATTTTTTTTGTACTTTATATTTATTGTTTTCTATAGAAACAAAACAATGTACACTTCCTCATACAAGGCACTAGGTACAGTGTAATTCTTAAGAGCGGAGATAGAACCTCACATAGCAACTACCGTCTTATCTCCATCCTTCCCGCTATCTCCAAAGTTCTAGAAATGATAACTTCTGATCAACTTGTTGTTCACCAGATGTCTAGCAGTGGTGGCAGCTTTCCTGCGCACTCGGGGAGTCTAAGTGTTTTCCTACCTGGACGATTGGCTCATAGCAGCCCCTTCCAGGGAGGAACTTCTTTGTTCCCTGTTCATTACTCAGGAGACCTTTCTCAACCTTGGCATTACTATCAACCAGGCCAAGTCAGATTTGGTTCCGTGTCAACGGCTGCAGTTCGTTGGGGTAGTGTTGGACACCAGCCTGGGCAAAGCCTTCCTTCCTCCAAACAGGATCGAGACTCTGAAACAGCAGATATGTTTCCTGGTTTCTCAGAAATGTGTCCCAGCCCAGAAGGTCCTTTGTCTTCTGGGTCTTATGGCGGCCGCCATCCCAACTGTCCCTCTGGCCACACTCCACATGAGGGTCTCACAATGGACCCTCAAAACTCAGTGGGATCAAACCCTGGATGATCTAGATCAAGAGGTTCTCATCTTGGATCCGATGATCAGGGATCTCAAATGGTGACTGGTCCTGGAGAACCTCAACCGGGGGTTCCCTTCTGCTCCGCCAACCCCTCCCAAACCCTGACTACGGATGCCTCCGGGGCCTGGTGGGGTGCCCATCTCAGGTCACACAAAACCCAAGGGAGCTGGTCCCACATCGAGCTACAGCTGCACATCAGTGTGCTCGAATTGAGGGCGGTCCTATATGCACTCCAGGCCCTACAACCCCTCATCCTTCCAGGCCATCTTCTGGTACAGTCAGACAGCATGCACTGTTCTGCCAGCGGACTCACATTCTGCTCAGCACTTTCTCTGCTCCCTATGTGGTGCCAAGCTCCTCAACATCCTTCCTGGTGGCGGAGTCGCTAGTGGCTCTGACCTAGAACTCCCTTAGGGGTCGTTCTGGGGTAGAAGAGCATCTAGATGAGTCTCTCCCTGTCCTTCTGGTCAGTAATACAGCAGATGACTCATTTTATATACTGAGGGTATGCCCTCTCTATCATCAGAGTCCGTGAGGGTAGCATCTTTCAGAAAAAGAGACGTGCAAGAACAAGGGGACACAATTTAAAGATAGAGGGGGGGCGGTTCAGGGGCAATGTGAGGAAGTATTGTTTCACAGAGAGGGTAGTGGATGCATGGAACAGCCTTCCTGAGGAGGTTGTGGGATCTAAAACTGTGGGAGAATTCAAGAATGCATGGGACAGACATAAGGCAATTCTTGTGGGGGGTAGGAAGAAATAGGCTGTTGGTTAAGTAGGATCTGCGGCCTATCCTGTAGGTAGGGAAATGGGCAGACTAGATGGCCCAAGCGGTCCTTATCTGCCGTCAAAGTCTATGTTTCTATGAATATCTAGCAAAACATAGTCTCCAATGTCGTCAGCAGCATGGATTCCAGAAGGGTCCCAGTACCACCACTGCACTTCTGGTGTCTACGGATTTCATTCACAAAGCCCTCGACTGTGGTCACTTAGCTGGGTCTGTGTACATAGACCTAACTAAGGCCTTCAACACCATGAACCACACTGTCCTCATTGACTAACTCCTGTCTTTAGGCTTTTCACAAGAAGCCACCTCCTGGTTCGCAAACTATCTGAGTGGGAGATCACAGCGGGTAAAAATAAGTAACAATCTCTCCAATTGTTTACCGGTTCACTTTGGGGTTCCCCAAGGCTCAATACTGGGTCCTCTCCTTTTCAGTCTCTTCCTCCTCTGGTCAGTTGCTACTCTACGCAGATGATGCAGTCATCTTTTCTAGCCACCCTGAACCCTCCCACTTAGGAAGCAATCTTCAACGGTCCTTTTCCGAGTCAGAATCCTGGTTTTCATGGCACAAACTCCTTTTAAATTATAAGAAAACCAAAGTTATGTTGTTTGCCAACATACATAAATACAAAAATCGGCCACTTTGTATTCTCAATGGTTAGCAACAAACCTTGGAACAAGTGTGCAGTTTCAAATACCTTGGCATCACGCTTGACTCCACACTCTCCTATCATGAACATATCAACCTGGTATGCAAGGCTGTAAACACCAGGATAGGTTTACTCTACAGGGACAGGAAATGTATGACACCGGACGCACTCCGCCTGGCTGTTACCAGTTCGGTCCTGTCCATTGCAGACTATGGCTTAGTTATCTATGGAGCTGCAGTGGTTACTGCACTGAATAGCATTAAGGTCACTCTGAATGAAGCCTGTCACTTAGTTGTCAGTGGTGACAGTTTCACCCATACATGTGACCTTTACAAACAAGCAAACTGGTTAAACTTCGAGGGAAGGCTTACTCACTAGACTTGCTTGTTGGCAAAAAAAGATATCCTCTGGTCTTTCACCTCCAGCAACCCTACTTCTCTTAACACCTGCCCCTACCCCCTGGGTTACTAGAAACTCCTCTAAAGCGAACGTCTTTAGTTCCTCTCTGCAGGACATCCATGGGGCAGAGGGCGTTCATGTATAGGGCCTCCCTCTGGTTAAATGCCTACACGCTGAAGTCTCATCTCTAGAAAAACTAGTCCCTTTCAAATAATGCACTTCAGAAGCATCTCCTTGATAAACGTAGTTGTGACTGGGGGTAGTCATATCAGACGACCTAAAAGTTGGCCAGCAATGTGAGAAGGCAGTAAGGAGGGCTGGGGGATACTGGGATGCATAGGGAGAGGCATCACCAGTAGAAAACAGGAAATTGTTGGCCTTCTGTACAGACAGTTGGTAAGACCACATCTGGAGTACTGTGTACAGTTTTGGAGACCCCATCTCCGCAAAGACATAGACAGGGTGGAGGCTTTCCAGAGGAGGGCAACCAAAATGGTGCAGGGTCTGCACCAGAAGACATGAAGAAAGACTAAAGGAGCTTAAGATGTATAGGAGGGAGAGGAGGGACATGACAGAAACGTTTAAATACCTCAAGGGAATCAACAAAGTCCAAGAGGGTAGTATCTTTCAGAAAAAGAGATGTGCAAGAACAAGGGGGCACAATTTGAAGATAGAGGGGGGATGGCTCAGAGGTAATGTGAGGAAGTATTTCTTCACAGAGAGGGTTGTAGATGCATGGATTGGCCTTCTTGAGGAGGTCGTAGAGTCAAAAACAGCGGGGGAATTCTTGGAATGCATGGGACAGACATAAGGCAATTCTAGTGGGGGGTAGGAGGAAGTAGGCTGTTGGTTAACTAGGATCTGCAGCTTATCCATTAGGTAGGTAAATAGGCAGACTGGGTGGGCCAAGTGGTCCTTATCTGCCGCCAAATTCTATGTTTCCTAGCCCTCACTCTCTTCCTCTTTTACCATATCCCACTATGACATGGCCACCTTGGCTCTCCTTCCATCTACCCCTCTCTCTCCCTCTCCCTCTACAACCCCTCTCCTCTACCTCGATCTATATGGTAATCCCCTATGATAGGGCCACACTCTTGGCAGTTTCCTTCCTCCTGCCTCCCCCCGCCAACTCCTCCCCTCTGTCTCCCTTCTCCCCTGCCCCACCTACTACCTGCCTTCCCCTCTCGCACTCCCCCCCTTCACTGTATTCCCTAGTTAACTGATGCAACCCCTCTTCTCATCTGTCACTCCAAGTATCTTGAGTATACTTGGTCTCGGATCTGAAGTTTGTTCCCACCTGTGACTAGCTAGTGTTTACCTATACTACTAATTGCGCTGTCAATTGTTTTCAGTGCCTTTGTATACAAATCCACTTTTGCACTGCCTGTATCCCCACAGGGTCTGGCATCTTTGAACTGTGTCACCTGTTTATATACTGTAGTTGATACTGCTGCTGCTATGTTTCTAATGGTATCCCATGATAATCATGACTGAAAATACAGTGACTACAAAATAGCGAGCACATGAAGGGTGGCAATACATAACAGCAAATTAGCCATTATAGTGAAGAAAACTGCCATTAACATTACAAGTATGGCGACTGGCAAATTAGTGCTCAGTACAAATCTGACCTCCAACTTGAAACTCCTAAACTGCAGTAAACTTAAAATAAATAAGGAGCATGCCCTGGAATCGTCTGCAATGTAGAAAGAAATAACGCTCAGTACTAGTCCGACCTCCAACTTTAAACCCCTAAACTGCAGTAAACTTAAAATAAATAAGGAGCATGCCCTGGAATCGTCTGCAAGGCAGGAAGAAATAGGATCATATTTAACTTGCTAACAAGCATTTAAAAGCAGAAGATAGGGTGAGAGGGTCCATTTGAAATCCTTCGCTCCCCTCCCAGTGGACCACATTTGAGAGACAGCCACAAAATAGTTTTGACCAGGAGCCCCGAAGATAGGGTTGAGAGGGTTCATTTCGCCTATATAAGCACCCCATTCACTCTCCTGACTGGCGATCTCCCTAAAACTGACTTCTAGAAGTTCTTACAACTTTGCATTGCCCTAGTACCCACTCTTGCTAAGCTTCACTCCTGCCCGCTCCTGCTTATGTCTGTATGAGGTAGATGGGGTCTACAGGGTTAGATACTTTGCTATGTGGAAGGTGGATATGGTGGGGGGAGGAATGAGAGGGTTGGCAGATTAATAAAATAATGTAGGTGGCACTCCTATGCATACCCATTTTAATTCGTTATAGAGAGTCAAGAATAAAAGGTAAACCTGACAAATGCGGTATGTTGTTCCAGCAAACCTGCCTCACTATTATTACCGTGCCACTATTATGAGTGGCGCTAACAAGACAATGAGCTATTATAGCTCGCGTTATTAAATACTCGCCGATTTTTCAATCGTGATTTTTCAGTCGTGATTTTCACATGGAACCATTTCTAATTATTGCCTGAGAATACGTATATGCACTTTTTTTTCTTTGTTTTCTGTCTGATTTTTATGAAGTGGAGCCTTTGTAAAGGAGTCTCTGACTCAAATGTTTGTAATTCTGAATTGTCAATAAATAAATAAGCAATAGTGCCATTACATTAATAAACACATCTGCCCCCCTTTAATCTGTAGCAATAGGAATGTGGGGGGGTCCAATAGATTTCTCAAAAAGCCCATCACAAAAGTCCATGAATGCCAGCCATCTCATTGGCTATTGGAATATCCAAAATATAGGTAGAATATATAGGGAGACAGTAAACACAGGCATTATAGATTGCTATTTATCCAGATCGAAAGAATTAGTAGAAAAGAAAGGAAAAGTGCTTTTTCCTTTGCAGCACCACATTCAGTTTAGGAATGTTCTCCACTAAAATGATGAAGCAATACCTGAAGCCCACTCATAGAAGGATCAACATACAAGCAATTATATTATAGTAAGAGCAACCACAGCCGAACTAAAAATACCCCCCCGACATAACTGTGGAGAGACCAAAAGTGCCAAAAGTAGTGAAAACTTACTAGTTCCAAAGTTTCCCAATAAAATGTCTAGAGGTCTCTACCCATGAAGGAAGGAAAGCAGCGTTAATATACAAGCATTTGTCAATGCCGAATGTTTGATTGCTGGCATTAGCATTGGTAGTGTAGGGGTTACAGAGCTGCATAATAGGAATGGCAGTGACGTATTGAACTAAAGCCAACCCCACCACCACGCTGCAGATACTGACTGGCATTGGGATGTGCCTTTGGGTCGTCAGGCATAACGGCCACACCATTTCACCACACCCTACCCTGCAGACACCGACAAGTGTCACGGTGTGCCTTGGGGTTTTTGGCCTTTATGTTCACCCCATTCCATCAGGAAATATGGTGAGAATGGTGCTGTATGGGAGAATGGGGTGAACTTTGGGGCCGAAAGTCCAAGGCACACCTTGATGCCTCTCACTGGCTGCAGGGTGTGGGTGGGGGTGGAATGGTATGAGCATTACAGGCGACAGTCACAAGTCACACCCCTGATGCCTGTCATTCTCTACAGGGTTGGGCGTTATGGTCGAAAACCCTAACGTGTTCGTTGGTATTTTCACTCCAAATTTTCAACATTTTCTTTTGTGACTCCCACCTCATGAACAGTGGCAATTATCAGTTTGTTAGCCGAAAGCTGCATTTGCAAAGTGACTACGCCATTTGGCACCATAGGTGCGAAAACACATTTCAAACAGGATGTAAAAAATGATAGCTGTACTGTTCATGGGGAGGTGTAAAAAATGGCAATGTTGAAAATCTGCTGTGAAAATATAAAAAAAAACTGGTGAAGTCACGAGCGTGCGTAGAAACTGTGCAGCACACACCTGTAATGTAATTAGTTTGGGGAATTTTTACAGCAGATTGTCAACACAGGCATTTTGGGACCTCCGTTCATGAAAAGTGTCACTGTGATTTTGTTAATCTGTCCCGAACAGTGATTTCCCACCGTGACCACACATTTCTGTGCTGGAAGTGCAAAAACACATTTTGGCAATAGTGTGAAAAATGACAGCTATAGTGGTCATAAGAAGTGTGGAAAAATGCCAGTGGTGAAAATCTGGACTGAAAATATTACAAATTCATGAACTTACGAGGGTGCATGGAAACTGAGAAATGCTCACTCGTAACACAGTCATTTTATGGACGTTTGTCACCAAATTTTTAACATGGTCATTTTAAGACCTCTGCTCATGAACAGTGTCACTGTGATTTTCTTAATCTGTCCTGAACATTGATTTCACACACCGACTGCGCCCTTGTGTGCTACATGCTCGGAAACACATTTTGGGCAAGATGTGAGAAATGGCAGCTGTACTGCTCATAAGGAGGTGTAGTAAAATGGCAATGTTGAAAATCTGGAGTGACAATATTAGAAATATGCGAACTTACGAGCGTGCGTAGGAACTGTACAAACACGCTAAGTAAATCAGTCATTATTTGAATTTTCCACCAAATTTTCAACGAGAGATTTTAGGGCCTACCTCTTGAACTGTGACACTGTCATTTCATAAATCGGTCCCAAAGGTGGTTCTGTACAGTGACCGCGAAATCACCTTTCCGGGCCGATTAACGCCATGACAGTGCCAGAATTCATGAAGGGGGGGTCCCAAAAAACCCATGTTGAAAATTTGGTGGCAAAACTCTATAAAAATGCCTGAGATATGCATCACAGTTGAAAACCCCCTATTTATTCCATTATACAGCTTATCGGCATTTATTCAGTTCGCGGTTAGCTTTGAAGAGTGCATACGTGTTCCCGGTCCACCGAAGATTGTCGCGCTGGCCTCCGGAGGTAAGTATGGGGTGAGGTGGGTATGTGGGGAGGTGGATGCGCAGAGGGTGGGCGCAGGTTGGGGGGCAAGACAATCAACGAGGGACTGTTTTTTTTCTTTTCAGGTGTTTCTTTTCTTTTTAGGAGGATGACGCGGGACTTGTGCCACGTTGGAAGATTTTTTTGGGGGGCAGTGGAGCTGAGAACAATGACGTGGGACTTGTGCCACGCTGGGGTGGCTCCAGCATTGCAGCAGGAAGATTTTTGGGCGTGGGGCCGGCGGGGATTAGGCACACCTGTCGGCCATACAGACGTCTGCCACACTGGGGTGGGCTTCAAGCGTGGCAACTGGAAGTCTGTTTCTTTTGGGGGGGGGGTTAATTGAGCTGATGGGGACTGGGCACCAATGAAGAAAAAGAAAGGAAGAGAAATCAGAGACGTATACAAGCAGTATTGCCGGCAATATGCTAATCAACAGTATCTTATCGCTGCTCACGGAGCTCTCCCTTTCAACTGTAAGGCACTGCATTTTCAACTGCTGTCATACACAGCTGCAGCATTCATTGGTGAACTGTGGCCACGCCTGCAAACACACTGACTGAATTGGAAGACAGGGTGCCACACCTACAAAAACTTGGATGATGGCACTATGTTTCTTACACATGCGTGCAAGCAAACATAAAAATTACATCAAATACACCAAAATACAATGTCCAAGAATGTCTCAACTTGTGGTGTTATCCCTTATGGTGACACTCCAATATGAGAGAATCAGAGAACTCTTCAATCTTCCCCATCAGTATTCTCCTCTCCTTCCGAGACTTCTTCAGAGACAAATTATTTTTCCATCCTCTCGACCCATTGTCCAGCATCTTTCAGGTCCGTAAATTGCCAGCTCTTCCCCACATAGGTAATTCTTAGTCGGGCAGGTAGAAGAAAAGAATGTACGACGCCAGGGTTCAGAGGCATTGCCTGACCCCATCAAATTGCTTACGACGAGCCCAAGTTTGAAATGAAAGGTCTGGGAACTCTTTAATGTTCTTGCCATTAATATCAAGGGGATATATTGCTTGCTGTCGAAATGAGCTGATCGCGAATCTCCATACTGGAGGTCCGCAATAATACCATGCGTGGCTGATCAATATTACTAGGCTGCACTTTGGGATTCACTCTAAGCTCTTTTGAGTGTCTCCCAATCAAAGTCATCAGGCATGGGGATGGAAGCCTTCGTCTAGTCTTGTAGTAAATTTGTTCCTTCAGTGCCTTCGGGAACACCAACTAATTGAACATTCCCTGCTCGAATCTCATTTTCTAGTGCTTCAAGCTTACCCTGAAATTGTGTGTTCTCTTTTGCCAAGGTGGTTACCACTGCCTGGGAGTTAATGGTGCACTTGTCCTCTTCTGAGATTGTGCCTGATTGCTCCTTAATGGCAAGAGCATGCTGTTCCCATCTCATCAGCGTTTTTTTCAGTTTTTACATTCATGGACTGCATGGTCGCTGTCATCTGCTGCCAGGGAGGAGTGGGTGACAAATCAGGCACCATAGCTTCCTCATGGCTTTAGGCCTCCCTGGCCTTCCCAGATTTTGAGACAAAAGCTTTAGACAGACCTGGAGCCATGTTCTTTGTTTTCCTCATATTGAATTTAGGATCTTTCGAAAGCTGGTGACTTTGAGAGTCCAGAAATGAAAATGTTTTAATGGTTGTGGACTTCAGGAGGGCAAACTTCGGGGAGATGGCAGATATCCTCAGGGAGCATATAAGTAAAATCAGAACCAGAATGGGCATGGAGAGGCAGTGGCAAATCCTGAAGATGGGCATACTGGAGGCCATGAATACCTGCACCAAGGAACAAAACAAGATGACCAGAGCTAGGAAACCTTGCTGGTGCACAAGGGAGATACAGAAGGAAGTAAGGAATAAGAAGTTGGCCTTTAGAAGGTACAAATGCTCCCGTAGTGAGGCAGACCATGAGGAGTATCATAGTATACCCAGGGAGGTTAGCAGAAGGGTAAGAAAAGCCAAGGCTGATAAGGAGCTTAGATCAGCAAGAGGGATCTTGGAGGGGGAGAAGGAATTCTTTAGATATGTTAGGGAATGTAGGAAGAGTGGGGGACAGATGAGCAAACTGAGAAAGGAGGGGGATGGGTAAAGGAGTAGAACAGGCAGAAGTGTTAAATGATTATTTCAGCTCAGTCTTCACTAAGGAAGGGGATGGGCCATTGCCTCAGGGAGGGGACAGGAAAGGGGACATGGGGGGAGGCTTTCACAGATGGGGAGATCCAGGTTGGGAGGGTGAGGAAGGCTCTCAAGTCTTTGAGAACGGATAAAGCTCCAGGGCCAGATGGCATCCACCCCAGGGATCTGAAGGAAATGGCAGATGTCCTGGCGGACCCAATGACGGAACTATTCAATTTCTTCCTCCAATCAAGATGTGTCCCTCTAGACTGGAGGTTGGCCCATGTCGTGCCCCTCCACAAGTGTGGACCTTGGGAAGAACTGGGGAGCTACAGACCAGTCAGCCTGACATCCATAGTAGTGAAAATGTTGGAGGCCATCTTAAAGGAACGGTTGGTGGTGTTTCTGGAGGTAAATGGTTTTCAGGATGATAACCAACATGGGTGTGTCTGGGGGAAATCATGTCAAACTAACCTGGTCAAATTTTTCAGCTGGGTGACAAGATCCCTGAATGGAGGAAAGCCAGTCGATGTCCTGTACCTGGACCTCAGCAAGGCTTTCGATTCGGTTCCGCACAGAAGGCTAATTTGAAAATTGAGGGAACTGGGTGTAAGAGATAAACTGGTGGGGTGGGTAGCTAATTGGCTTAGGAATAGACAGCAGAGGGTGGTGGTAGGGGGTGAAGTCTCAACACCTAGAGAGGTCATCAGTGGGGTTCCACAAGGTTCAGTTTTGGGCCCTGTCCTGTTTAATGTATTCATTGCGGACATCGGGGAACGGGTTGGTAGTAAATTGAGTTTGTTCACAGATGATTCTAATTGGGGGTGGTGGTAGACAGCGAGAAGGGTAGGAGGGCACTGCAGGATGATCTGGTGGGGCTAGAAAACTGGGCCCCGCATGGCAGTTAGGATTTAACGCATGCAAAATGTAGTGTTCTGCACCTGGGTGTTGGGAATTCTGGGTATAACTACCACTTAGAGGGGTACAGCTGATTGTTGTGATGATGGAGAAGGATCTGGGAGTGATGATTTATGCTAAAAGGAACCCCTTGGAGCAGTACAGAAGAACAGCAGCTAAGGCAAACAAAATGCTTGGGTGTATAGCCAGGGTGATAACATCCAGGAGAAGGGAGGTTATATTTCCCTTGTACACCTCACTGGTGAGGCCACATCTGGAGTACTATGTACAGTTCTGATGCCCCTGCCTAAAAAAGGACATTACACTGCTGGAGAGAGTCTGGAGAAAGGTGATAAAGACGATTAGTGGTCTGGGGGGGGGGGGTTGCCATATGAGGACAGACTTAGAGAGCTGGGACTTCTGGTGATGTCATGCACTGAGCAACAACTTGGGTTGTAAGGCTCCCTGCTGAAAATATCAAACACCTCTATAAACACTGCTTACACAGAAACAGAGCATATCCAATACAACCCAGAGGTGGTAGAATGCCAAAGAAAAGAGGCGACTCCGTCCGTGGATCCCCCAAGCGCCTGGATGGAATTATATCTTTGGAGGAAGACTCTGAAAGCGGAGACTCGCGGGCCTCCTCGACCTCCCGCCACAGCAAAACGCGGGCAGACCAGGTCCCCCTATCTACCTTACAGAGGCAAATGACACAGATGTTGGCCAAAATAAGGGACTTTAGGAAGGAGATGCGGATCACAGTTACAGCACTCCGCACGGATATTGGCAAGATTGAAAAGAAGCAGGAGGAACAGGAGGAGCAATTAACAACCACGGATAGGAGAGTGGGGGAGACCGAAAGCGCGATTGTTCAGCTACACGGCCTGCTGAGAGGCCTACAGGACGTCTTGGAGGGCCTTGAGTAGGAGCTGCCGAAATATTCGCTGTCGGGCTCCCGGAGGGCACAGAGGGTGCCAAATTATCCCTTCGTGCAGAAAATGCTTAGAGAACTTTTGAAATTGCCGAAGAGATATCACTTGAGATGGAGAGAGTCCACCGCACTCTTGGCCCCAAACCAGCAGCAGGAGCCCGCCTACCCTGCTAATTAAATTTCTGAGACACCAAGACAAAGAAAAAGTCCTACATACAGCATGGAGGCAAGGAGCGGTCTTCTATGGTACTCACAGGCTCTTCTTCGAGAACGACTTTGCCCCTGAGGTTATGGCGTGCCGGAAGGCCTACATTCCAGTAATGAAGTCTCTTAAAGCGGCAGGAGTGCGCTTTAAAACGCTATACCCAGCGAGAATGGTGATCCACTTTAAGGGGGGGGCCCACACATTTGAAAACGCGGCGGAAGCGATAACGGAGCTCAAGAAGAGGAAAATGGAGATTGTGCAGCAACAGAGGAGATCTGCAGCAACCCCTGCCGCCAGGCTAGCCCAGAAGGTCTGGAACGCTGGTCACCGGGACGCTAGATGCCGCCAGGGCTTAGAAGCCATCCAGTCAATTGTGGAATCACTGAGGGCCAGATCTGGTGCCTTAGCAGAGGGAGGCACTGCTGCACCTAATACCTGAACTAACCACAAGTACATACAAGGACTGGGCCTACTTAAATGTGGACTGGATAAAATGACTGTTTCAATAGTGTCCACAGCCAAGCTCTTTCTCCTGATTGGGCGCTGGCATGGGAGTTGGTGGGGGAGTATGATGGGTATGTACTGGGTCGATATTGGGAATTTAATGGATGCGGAATAGGCGGGGGCTGGAGTGAGAGTCATAAAGTGAATTAAGTGGTGAGATCTGCATGGGAGGCTTTGTGGGGAGATGCTGAAACCACGAGGTGTATGCATGGGGTCAATGGTGGCATGGTCAAAGAGCGGCCTCGTGTCGCCCCGGAGATCGCTGGGGGGGATGGGGGGACGTCTGCCGGGATCATGACCCCAGTCCGCCTCCCGCTTGGTTGCTAGAAGAGGGAGAGAGATGGTATGGGGGTTGATCTGGGGAACCTGAGGGACGCACAGTATCAAGGGTGATGGCCTGTTGGGATCTAACCGAGGTTTAACTGGGGGGGACCTTGGCTCAGACCGGGGTGCTATGCACTGTGGCTGCTATGGAGCCTAGGAGCGGGAATAGCAGCATGGTCTTGCTATGCAGAGGCTACCTGGCTGCGGGGACCAGGTTGGGGCCAAGAGGGATCACACTGAGATGCAAGGAGAAGGGGAGGGGAAAGGGGGAGGGCATTGGTTTCAAAGGTGGTCGTGCGAAACAACCTTGCAGCCAGCAGAGGAAGACCGATGGGGTGGGTTGGGGGAGGAGGGACTGGGGATCCCTACGTGGAGCCAGGGACCAGATTTCCACTCACCCCTGATCGCCACGTGGCTCTAGTTCCCAGGGCCAGTTGAGATGCCACTGCAGTGATGCCCCCGTGGGTGAGAGTGGGGTGGTATCCTGCATGGACGGCAAGGAGGGTAGAGGGGAAACCTGGGGAGGGGGGGATATAAGCTGCCCCCCTGGCAAATATGGACAGCACCCTGCAACGGATCAATGGGAGTGGGTTTGAGGGGGGGAAAGGAATAGAAGACAGGCAATAATTAATTAACTGAGGTGTATAAAGAAATCCGGGCATATGAAATACAACTATAGATAGGGGTAAGAAGGTTTAGCCGTGGTGATGAGTCCTCGGGGTGCCCAATGTAGCTGCGCAAACTCACCTTCGCCTGAAGGGGGGGAAATTGTCCACGGGCCAGAATCAAGAATGAATATACTACCTGCCCTAATCTGACCTTGGCGGGGGTGGGGGAGTCCCCCTTCCCTCCTTCCGCTTTGAGATGATTGGCCGATGCCGAGTGGATAGCGGCGGAGGAAATAGATTGCACAACCACAAGTGTAAGAGAGCGGGGGCACCATGGGGACAGAGAACTGTGCTCTCATGATCGAGGACTCACTCGGTTCAGGGGAGCCCTGCGACAGGGTGAGTGCCATCGGCTCACGGTCTGGGTCTCCCAGCTGAGCCGATGGGAGAAAGCCCTTGCCCCAGACACACGGCGGTAGTCCCTCTAGCTGCAGTACAGCTTCCAGGGAAGCCTGCGACACCTGCATGACGGACACTTTTCCTTACTACCTTACCCGGACAGGTACCTAGGTGCCTTGAGCCCTGAAATAAGGGCCTTTAGGTTGGGTCATAAACCCATCCTCAGGTCAGGGCCAAGCCCAGACCGGTGGAAGTGCCAGTAGTGGTTGAGTCGGCCAGGTTGGCCAGAACGGGATATGTTAGGTTCTATGTTTGCTGTTGATCTTTACTTATTGTTATGTTTGTATTGTATTGTTTCGGAGTCACCAAATTTACACAACGTGGAATACAGTCACAAGCTGTGTTAGACTTTAGAGGGGGTTCCTGCGGGGGACTGGGAAGGCCGGGTACCAAAAATCACAATGGACATGCACAATGCAGGCCCACACACTGAAGTTGCTATCCCTTAACATCAAGGGCCTGGCCTCACCGATCAAGAGATCCAGGGCACTGACTTACATTAGAAGGGCTAAGGCAGACATTGCCTTCTTACAGGAAACACATATGAATCCAGCCGAGCATACCAAGTTAGCCAAACCGAGCAGGGGACAGGTATTTCATTCATCCTGTAAAGACGGTAGGAAGCGTGGAGTGGCTATTATTGTGTCCCCGCACACCCCACTTCAGGTGGAGTCCACTTGGTTGGATTCGGAGGGCCGACTGGTGGTTGCCCAAGGGAAAATTAACGGGGTGGAGGTGATGTTAGCAAACGTCTACTTACCGCCAGGTATCACGGTCTCAAGACTAAGACCCTTGCTGGATAGGGTAGTCCAGAAAACTAAAGGTATACTTATGCTGGCAGGGGACTTTAATCTGATTATGGCCCCCCAGGTCGACTCAACCAGTCGAAGACCTCGGAGGTTAACACCTACCCAAAAGTTTTTTAGTAAGTTTATATCAGAGGTTGGATGGTGTGATGTCTGGCGGAAACTACACCCAAATGCCAAAAATTTCTCCAATTATTCCCGGTACATCATACGTATTCCGTATAGACCATACATTTACCCAGGTAGAAAACCTAGGCATTGTGCGGGAGGCCCAATTGGGAGATATCGCCATCTCGGATCATGCGCCTCTGACAACCTGCTGGGAATGGGGCCTTCAACCGAGGAACACGCAGTGGCGATTAAACCCTATCCATCTGTGATCGGAAAAATTTAGGGAGTTCCTCTCAGATAAAATCACGGAAGTAGTGACGGATAACCCACAACAGGATTCTACTCCCTCAGTGCACTGGGATACAATTAAAACTGTCCTCAGAGGACACATCATTAAGTACACGGTGGAATTAGGGAGGCAGCGACAAGAGCGCAGGAGTAAGTTGGAGGAAACGCTTCACTTTCTCCAGATGGCGCACCAGCAGGGTGACGAGTCAGTCCTTCCCCAGCTAAAACAAACTAGATGGGAATTGGACTAGCTGGTTCAGCAACAAACTGAAATAGCCCTAACCTTTCTGAGACAAAGATTTTATGAAGTGGGGCCAAGAGCAACACGGTTGCTCGCTTACCAAGTGCGTAAGCAGAAGAAAGGGGCCACCATTGCGTCCATTAGACATCCCAGTGGGGGCCAGCAGCTGTCCCGTGTACAGGACATAGTAGACGCATTTGCAAAGTTCTATAAAGCTCTCTACACCCCAGAGACCACAGTCTCGGCTGAACACATGATGGAGCACCTGAACTCGATCTCTCTTCCCTCTCTTTCCGAGGCACACAGGGAGGACCTGATGAAGCCTATTGCAAACCTGGAAGTAGCCCAGGCAATTGCCAAAGCCAAATCTTTGAAGGCTCCAGGACCGGACGGGTACGGTCCAGAGTTTTATAAGGCGGTGAGAGCCCGGATTGATCCCTTGCTTCTCTGGGTCTTTAACTCGGTCTTGAGGGGAGAACCCCCTCCCCAGTCGTGGTCATATGCCACAATTTCGGTGATACCTAAGCCAGGTAAGAACCCACAAGATTGTGCCTCATACAGACCGATATCTGTGCTTAATCAGGACTATAAACTATTTATGAACATTTTGGCACACCGTCTAGATAGCTTATTACCTTTATTAGTACACAAAGATCAGACGGGGTTTGTCAAATCGCGTACCACCTCAGACAGTATTAAACGATCCCTGTATGTGGTGCAACGGATGCAGGAGACCGGAGAGGCGGTAGCCCTAATCAGTCTTGACGCAGAAAAGGTCTTTGATAGGGTCTTCTGGCCTTATCTGTATCACACTCTAAGCAAATTCGGATTCCCTCCCCCTGTTCGTTCAAATCCTTCAAAACATATACTCCGCCCCCAGGGCATGCGTCAAGGTGAACGGGCACCACTCTGAGTTTTTTCAACTTGAAAGGGGCACCCGACAGGGATGCCCATTGTCACCCTTGCTGTTCGCCATAGTCATCGAGCCACTGGCGCAACATATCAGGGAATCGCACAGATTTCGAGGGATGAAGATAGGAGACACTGAACACCGTGTAGCTCTGTACGCGGACGATATACTCTTATATCTTCGAGACCCCGATTGCACAATCCCAGTCGTGAGACAGTTACTTGACGCATACGGTGCGGTATCTGGATATAAACTCAATTTCGCCAAAACGGAGATCCTTACCTTTAACTACACCCCCACACAGGACACCCGGGATATCATTCCGGGTAGGTGGGACCTGCAAAAAACTGAAATACCTCGGTATATATATCCCAAAAGACTCCACGAAATATTATAAATATAATTATACACCATTTATTTCCCAGTTAAAACAAGAATTACAAGCTTGGGCCACCCTGCCCCTCGGCCTTCTAGGAGAGTAGACCTGATCAGAATGACAGTCCTTCCGAGGGCTCTGTATCTATTCCAAAATATTCCCCTCAATGTACCATTAAAACTTTTAAGGATATAAACCTGCTTATACGGAACTTCATATGGGCCTCTCAGAAACCCCGAATTCAGTTGGGATACTCTCTCTCTCTCGCCAGGAAGGGCATAGCTCTCCCAGACTTGAGGCTTACCAACAAGCAACCACCCTCACACATAATGACCAGACAGAGGGAATACCTACACCGCATTGGCTTGAGATAGAAAGGACCCTAATTAGCGATCGGGCGTACCTCGGGACCCTATACCGACAGGATCAGGGGGAAGGAAGTTCAGGGAGTCCTGATCCCTGGCTTGGAGCGCAGTTCAGAAACTGGGCCACAATAAAAAAGGCGCAGCGCTTGGCGCCCTATCAGGCACTTATCTGCCCGATAACAAGCTTAACAGATTTTACCCCTAATAACTTGGATAATGGTTTCTTTCGCTGGGAAAAATAAGGGTTAAAATACCTGGTACAGATAATGACTCAGGGGAATACCTGGTCATATGCAGAAATCCAGAGAAAGTTTCACCTTCCACATGGGGACTTTTTCCATTATCTTCAACTGCGACACTACATAGAGAGCTTACCGCGAACGATATGGGATCCTGAAGGATACCCGGCATTGATCCACTGCCAGATACAGTTAAATGCCACAAGGGCTCAAGAGCACCTGATCTCACGATATTATCAGGCACTTAATTCACAAGGGAGTGCCCGCACTGAGGGCATTCGCTCCCTATGGTCGCAGGAGACGGGACACCAGCTCTCCCTGGAGGATTGGAGACGAGCATGCATTTTGTCAAGCCGAGCTACCAGCTCGCACCAATGGCGAGAATTTGCCTGGAAAGTCCTAGTTCGCTATTTCCGCTTCCCGGTGGTTACACGGCACTACTCTTCCAGTTATACAGCGGAGTGCTGGAGGCAGTGTGGGGAATCATGTGCCACCTTGACTCATGTACTGTGGACATGCCCGGTTCTGCGAGGTTTCCTGGTACAGCTCGAGTCCCAGCTACAGGAACTGATTGATACACAACTCCGGCTTACCCTGGAGATATTTTTATTTCTGGATCTCCCTAGAGCGTTTAGAGGTCCCAATACCAGATATCTGCTTGTTTTACTAATAACAGCTGCAAAGAAGGCAATCACTAGGCAGTGGTTAACTACAAAAGTCCCCACAGTCCAAGATTGGTGGGACATCACATTGCAGATTTATAACATGGAAAAAATCACACACAACCTGAATGAACAAGGGGAGAAATTTAAGGTTAGATGGACACGGTGGCAGATATATTATATGCTGAAGGACCCTCATTGTACCCTAGGGTATCTAGAGAGGGACGACTGGCTGGGACCCTTGGGTGGGGAGGAGGCGGATTATTATGCCGCTGCGCCACTTGGCCTTCCTGGTACCCCATGGAGCAGCGACACCTACACAGAGGAGATGCCCTGGCTGTCTGGGCCTTGAGTTGGGTGAAGCAACTGGTTATTTAGTCACAATGAATTAAGAGTGTAACTGCAAACTAGAAATAGAACCACGCAGGGGATAACCCATAATGAATGTCATAGCACTAGTATTACCTGACTGTAATATTTGTAATACCTGACGATTACATAGATGTCTAAATATTGGTGACCTAAGTGTATATATGTTGAAAACTTAATAAAAAGAAGAATTACAAAAAAAGACTTAGAGAGCTGAACATGTACTCTCTGGAGGACAGAAGGGATAGGGGGATATGGTAGAGACCTTCAAATAACCTGAAAGGGTTCAACAGAAGGAACAAGGAGGGTTTGTTCAAGTTAAGGAGGAGGGGACTACGAGAGACCATAGTCTAAAGTTGACTGGGGAGGGTGGTACAGAGGAGAGGTGCGGGGCATTATTTCATGGAGAGGGTGGTGGCACCCTGGAATGCACTGCCGGATGACCTGATAAAATGGTAACTGTGTGAGGTTTCAAGAACGGTTGGGACAGGCATGGTTTAAGGTACAGGGTGGGGGTTTGGTGAATAACAGAGGTATTTATTTATTTTATTTATTTAGTTTTTGTTAACCGGGTTAGGTGCGCTAGCCAAAGTTGACTATTTTCAGGCATGACCCGGGAGAATACATACATAAAATGAGATGAGATTATACAATACATAGTATATAGTACAGGTACATAGTATATAGTACAGGTAGGTTAGAATACAGATCAATACAGGGGGAGGGAGGGGGGAATGGGGGGGAGCTAGAGCAGCTACTATACTCTAGCAGTGAGCTGAGTCAGGCAGATAAGATAGACCATTAAGCCTAATCTGTGGGCAACTGTGTATGCATATATGTATGTAACTCTAGCCCAAAGTGGAATTTTCAATGTTTATTCCACACTGATGTGCAGAGCTGAGCAGAAAAATGTTCTGCCTGGAGATCGACTCTCTAGCACCCCCCAAATCATTTTTACAAAACCACAAGATGCCAACAAATGTGAGTAAACATTTATTTGCAGCACCAACCATACATCAGGACCATGGGGCTGGGAGTTTCAGGGCCACATGTGGGATGACGCAGTTCTTTACTTTCGAGCCACCACCCTCCTTAATCCTCAAGTCCCCTGCTCTGTTAAATGAGCATGTGTGTTGACCATCCCAGAATAATTTGTTTTGGATTGATGAAGGTAGGGTTGTTCCGTGCTAGCCCACACAAAAGCAGGAGAGAATCAAAAAGAGAATCTTTGTGCTGGGTGAAGATAATACCTTCATTAGGCTAACGAAAAGTTAGATACAAGCTTTCGAGGCCTAAAGTACAACCTCTTCTGATGCAAAGTTTATTATTCTGCTTTTCTGGTCACATGACTTTTTATTTTTATAAGACATTCATAGCTGCCAAAATCTATATTTTTAGCTATAAGTAGTTCCTGAGGTTAGTTTTCCATGTGAGATATACCCCTGCAGGTTTGTGTATGCTGATTTTTATTCATAGACTAGCTGGTCTTTTGATGATTTACTTGATACTTTATGGGTGATATGAGGAGCCCTCCCCGGTTTTACAGTCCATTTAAGACAGACCAATAGTTTTTTTTTCACTTTTATACAGTGTGCAGCATTACAGATGCATAGTCCATTTATAATGTTGTTCCCATCTGTAAAGGTTCAAGATTCTCCATACTAATGTTTGAGGTTTTTATGTTTTTGAGTAACATTTGCAATATACATGGCCTATAGCTGGGGTCCCAGTTTTTTTTTTAACAAATTGCTCCATCAACAGGTTATGTATGGCATAACTGATCTGGAGCATCACTTTCTCTAGTAATAGTCTAACATGCCTGTACAAACTTTGATGTTTAAGCCGTACTTCTTGACAGCAATAGTTCATTCTATAAACTACCTGTATAGTTTTTATTACCCTCCTAGTGTGTCAAATCTAGTCATACTATGGTTCTGCTTAATTACATTGTCTGAACAGATGACTATGCTCTGGCTGTAAGTTTGTCTATAAATAAAAAGTAAAAAAAAAAAAAAAAAGACTGCGTGGAACAGAACCACGAAAACCCCATGTCTGCTGAACACATACCTACAGGAGTCCAAACAGCTAAACCCAATATATAGCGATTTTACAAATGTGCTGGAGGGGCGTGTGACCCAGTATACCCCTGTGAGAGTGACATTTCGACAGCGACCGACACTACAATGATACAGCGCCAGGTTGCTGTATTGTCAGTGTTGGACACCGGCACTGTATTCTGGGGGTGCTGCACCCCCTCCCCATATCAGCTGTGACTCTGAGTTGATTATATTTAGTGGGAAGTGCGCGGGGGGCACAGCCCCCCACAGAAAACATAATAGGCAGTGGGAAACCTTATGTCGACCACAAATGCAGTCGACATAACGCTTTCACTGTACAGTCGTTCAACAAGATTTCTGTCAACGCCCGTTCGTAGATCCGTGTGACCCCATTTTGTTTTTAACTTTATGGGGGGAGGGTGTCAGTCATGGGATTGGTGCAACATCACCAATCAGAAAATGTTGTACTAGTCCATTGTAACTGAGAACCAAGTCCCCAGGGAAGTAAGTTATGAAAAGACGGAGTGCAAAGCATTGTTCATCTGTGGACATCCTACTCCTTTGATCAAGAGTCCCAAGCAGCATTCAGATGTCTTGGGACCTTTACACTGGGGTTAACAGAAACTCTGAAACCTATTTAGAATGATTAATTAGGCATCCAGTAATCCCAGAGTGAACCAACTATTGTGTAAAACCTAGAATGCCTGCCCCCCGAAACCTTTTCAGAAGTCCCAGTGATTTTTTGCCAGATAGTTTGGATGCTGAAGGTGGTAACCCTAACCCCGGGCCTTGCATTAACAGTGATAACCCTAACCCTGCATTAACAACAGTGATAACCCTAACCCTGCATTAACAACAGTGGTAACCCTAACCCTGCATTAACAACAGTGGTAACTCTAACCCTGGTCCCAGCATTAATGACAGTGGTAACAGTAACCCTGGCCCTGCATTAACAACAGTGGTAACCCACAATCTAGCCCAGCATTAACGACAATGGTAACAGTATCCCTGACCCTGCATTAACAACAGTGGTAAAAGTAACCCTGGCCCTGCATTAACAACTGTGGTAACCCTAACACTGGCCTTGCATTAACAACAGTGGTAACCCTAACACTGGCCTTGCATCAATGACAGTGGTAACTCTAACCCTAATGCTTCTTTGATCAAGAGTCTGAAGCAACATTCAGGTGTCTTGTGACCTTTACAGTGGGGTTAACAGAAGCTCTGAAACCTGCTAAGAAGGATTAATTAGGTATCTAATAACCCCCAGAGTGAACAATTTTTTGTGAAAAATCTAGAACCCCTATCACCAGAACCCTTTTCAGAAGTCCCGGTAATCCTCAACAGATAGTTTGGGTGCTGAAGGTAGTAACTAATTCCCAGCCTTACAATGGTAACCCTAACCCTGCATTAACAACAGTGGTAACCCTAATCCCCAGCCTTTCGTTAACAACAGTAGTAACCCTAAATCTACATTAACAACAGTGATAACCCTAACCCTGGGCCCCGTGTTACGAAGAGTGGTAGCCCTAAACCTGCATTAACAACAGAGATAATTCTAACCCTGTGGCCTGTGTTAACAACAATGGTAATCCTAACCCTGTGCCCAGAGTTAACAACAGTGATAACCCTAACCCTAGGCCCTGCGTTAACAACAATTGTAACCCTAACCCTGTGCCCTGAGTTAACAACAGTGGTAACTCTAGCCATGAGCCCTGCGTTAACAAAAATGGAAATCCTAACTCTGGGCCCTGCATTAACAACAGTGGTAACCCCAACCCTGGTTGGTGGTCTGTGGAGCTGCTACTGATACAGTGCTCAAAAGGGTCCAAATTGCACTCAATAAGGCATGCCGCCTCACCCTGTGTGCAGATCACTACACTCATACTAGTACCCTGTATGAGCGTACAAACTGGCTTAACCTAAAAGACAGGATCAAATACCAAACTTGCCTCCTGGGAAAGAAGGCACTCCTCGGAAAAACCCCACCCTGTATAGGAAACCTGCTCGAGGCTTCTCCCTCAACACACATCACCAGACGGAGGAAGAATGGAGCACTGTCCATACCATTCCGCCAAACTTCACTAGGGCAGCATGCTTTCTCCTATCGGGCCCCCCTCTGGATAAATGAACTCCCAATGAAATTACAAATAAACAACAGCCTGTCTCAATTCAAAGTAGGCCTCAAACAGCACCTAATGTCTACCTCAAAATGCACCTGCTTCTCAGGCCCCACTTGATAGACAGGCCTACCCCCAAGGTAACACCCAGCAGGACTACCTAGAGAACCCTGTCTCCATTCCAGCCTAGCCAAGGGCTTAAGTAAGCTATCAGTCCTCTTTAAACACACTTGGTACTGCCCCTCCCAACCCCCCACGCACACACACCATACTCGACAAAGCCTTCTGGAGCTGCTCCCTCATAGCCTCACCCGTTTCACTATCCCCCCACCTCTCGCTCTCTGCGGTTGGTTTCAAACCCAGTCCCCCTTGTTTCACTGTCACCCAGCCTCTCGCCATCTGGGATAGCGTTAAACCCTATGCATTTACTCTGCCATAGTCTATCAACGGATTTGGAGGTTTCCAGGGGTGTGCTACCTAGGGGAACCGATTAGAAATAGCTTAGTATTCAATTACAACTGCTCAGTTTTTTTTCTCCTATTTGTCTAATTGTCATGTAATCGCTCTTTAATGCCTAATGATCAGGCCTCTGTAACCACTGAATATGTGTATTGTCTTATTGTCCACCCTGACGTGGAACCTTTGTAAAAGAGCTCACGATCAAAGGTCTTTCCGAAATACTAATTAAACAATTAATTACAGTGACAACCCTAACCTTGGCCCTTGCATTAATAACATTCATAATAATAAAATCAATAATCCCCATTGAGAAAGAAGGCATACAAGGCACCTTTTTCAAAACACAGCTTGACCACTGCCTTGCTGTACTGCTCTCTGGACAATTTTTTCTGCTGCATTTACTGCTCATGTGGAAAAATATATATATATTTTTTCTCTCTCTCCTCTTGGAATTTTCTGCTGTTTAGCCTGCTGTATTAGCTAGGCTTGACTTCTATCTAGCTTATGTCTTGCACTACTGAATGTTTCTACTGCTTAAACATTTTACCTTTAAACTATTGCACTGTATAGGTAGGAATTGCCTAGCCGAGTATAGCAGAGTTGTAATGAACTTTAACTGACTGCCTGACGTTTATATAGTTTACTGCTTGCACTGCTGAATTTTTTCTGCTATTTGCTCAATATTGTAGGATAGCTAGCGCTGACTACTGCCTGCTGTTTGTTCTGCCACACTGCTTTCCCATCACAGTTCCTCTCATTCATCCTCAGACTGCCTTCTTTGCTTCCCTTTCTCTTGCTTTTCTCCCTATTTCTTTCTCTCTATTTCCCCACAGTGTTTCTCTGCTATCTACTGGACCCCTGATTCCCTCCCCTGACACCCCCCTAAACCAGCACATTCTGTAAATATTGCCTTGCATTTTGGGCCATCTTCTCTACCCTTTCTGGACTACCTTGAGTCCTCTCCACCACATGCCTTCTTCCCAGCTCTCCCTGGTCTCATTCAAGGCCCCCAACCCCAGCCTCCTGAATCAGCCTTTTGTTTTGCCAAATTCCCACCTGGCACCTTTGACCAGACCTCTCTGCAGGAACCTTTTCTCTTCTACTATTTGCATCTACTTCTGCCCTGAGCACTAAATTGCCCAGGGCCCTCCCACCAATTTACTTGACCTTTGCCTTTGACTTTTTAACTAATGGCCCGCCACCCCCTGACCAAGGAAAGCAGGTACGTTTGGTCAGCTCCTAGCTCAGAGCTGTGAGGCTTCAATCCCCGTAATTGGACTGGCTCCTGGGGACTGTGTTTGCTTCCTGATTGGATGCTGCAGATCCCCATTGAGAAAGAAAGCATACAAGGCACCTTTTTCAAAACACAGCTCAGCCACTGCCTTGCTGTACTGCTTTCTGGACAATTTTTTCGCCCACGCCCCCTCCTCCTCCTCCCTCCTTCTTCCTTTATTAAGTACACCTCCCCAGTGATCCCTGCCTCCTGAGGCCTCACACTACTGCATTACAGCAACTCCTTAAAGTGGTTCTCCTTTCTGTAACTTCTTAAAGGGCTGATCCTCTCTTGTGCCCAAATAACTTATCATCCTCAATGCATCTGGGATCAAGTCCATTGACACTGACTGTGGTCCTCCTCCTACTTCCTACACCAGCCCCACCTTATTTAGGACCATCACCCTCTACACATAGTACCCCCCTCTCTTATCTGCAACACCTCTACCAGACCCCTCGCACGCTTGATCACCTCCCCTCGGTCCCCCACACTTCCACCCTTGCTACCTATTACTCCCACTCATACCTTGGTCTCGACTCCTCAATGCCTTTCCCACCCTTCATACTGTAACCACCCCTTGCATCCCAGCACCTGGCCCCATGTCCAGTCGCAAGGGGAGATGCCACAATCACTGCCATGCTTTGGTGCGCCTAATCACCCTCCTGTTGCTTCTATCAGGTAACATTCCTCCAAACCCTGGCCCTGTGCCCAACCTTATGAACAAACCTGCCCAGGCTCAAGGACTCCACATAGCTTTTATGAATATTTGTAGCCTCCTTAAGAAGGCTGCTGCATTCCAATGCTGGGTTACTCAGCACCAACCGGACATTGTCGCACTTGTCGAAACCTGGTTATCTAAATCCACACTTGACTCCTTCGTCTCCCTCCCTGGTTACACCCTTTTCAGGGAAGATCGGGTGGGTAAGCGTGGAGGTGGTTGTGCTGTCTATATGCGTGACTCCCTCCTTGGACATGCACTTCCACCACCCAAGCTTGATAACGGGGCGCAAGCCCTCACACTAAAAAATCTCCCCCAACCCTGGTAAGGGCCCACTCTTTCTCACCGTTGCCTATATTCCCTCCAGAAAGCAAGACCTCACCATTCAGGCACTTGCTGACTCCCTCTCTGGCCTACCGCCCAGAATGGCCCAGATAATTATTGGTAACCTGACTATCAACTGGCTCTCTGCCATGGCCTCCCAAACCAGAGATATCTTTGCTACCCTTGACATGTCCCAGCTTGTCACCACCCCAACTAGATTCAACCCCTCTACTGGCTCCAGCACCCTCCTGGATATCACCATTACCAACCACCCCCAGAGGGTGCTCGATATCAGTGTACTCCCCAACTCACTTAGTGGCCACTCCCCGGTCGTATTCTCTTGGTCAGCTGCCAACAACAAACCTGCACCACAAACCACCCAGTGACGTCGCCTACTCCCAGGTGGCCTGCGTCACCTTAGACTGTACCTCTCACAACTGGATTGATCCCCAATCAGGCTTGCACCGTCCATAGACGAGGCATTGGATTTTTTTCACTCGCACTTTTAACACTGCCTGTGACCTCTATGCCCCCTTCGATAGAAATCACACCAAAAAGCAAAACATGCCCAGGGTTACCCACTCCCTCCTTCACAAACTTAAAGTGAGAGACAACCTATAGCACATTGCTATGGAATCTGGCAAGCCTGCTGATAGGCAGGCGTACAACGCTGAGCGCAATAAGTGTATTTGGGCCATTTGACAGGCCAAATTCCAGTACTACCAATCCACTCTTGTCTCCTCCTGGGGGAGCTAGAAACTTCTGGGATAATGTAAAGAAGCTGAATGGGAAATCCCACTCTCCACCCCCACTCAACTCTCCTTTAATGGAACTGTCTGCTCTGACCCCCTTGGCATTGCAGACTGCCTAAACCACATTTTCTCAGACCTGAGTTCAGTCCTGCCCAGTAACTTATTTGACCCCATCCCAGTAGCACCCCTAACCACTCTCCAGAGACCTCCTTTCTACCTATGTATCATCTCCCTGTAGGTGGCTAGACCCCTACTGGACACTAGGCTACTTCGCCTGACGTTGGATGCTATCCTGGTCCCATTTACTGAGCGGCTCAACTGCTCTCTTTACCTGGGACAGTTCCCCAGCACATGGAAAACTGCCATCATCACTCCCATCCTAAAGAGTGGTGATCGAGCAACCCTGGGTAACTATTGACCTATCTCCACCCCCACCGCTATCTAAGGCCCTTGAAAAAGTAGTTGCCAACCAGATTGCCGAATACTTGACCATGCACAATATCCTGTGCCCTGAACAGCATGGCTTTCATGCAGGTCACAGCACCACAACCGCGCTACTTGAATTCTCCAACTTCCTGCACTCTGCTCTTAATGCCAGAAGTCCTGCCAGTGCCGTGTTCATTGACCTCTCCAAGGCCTTTGGCACGGTTTGCCATCCTCTCCTGCCTGACTCCTTCAGATGCCTTGGTTTCTCCCCCGGCCCCCTTGCATGGTTCACCAGCTACCTCTCTGCCAGAACCCAGTGTGTAAAAATCAATAGCACCCTATCTGACACATGACCAGTCCGCTCTGGGGTTCCCCAAGGCTTCATTTTAGGCCCTCTTCTCTTCAGTCTGTACCTCAACTCCCCCCTTGGCCTGCCCAAGTAAGATCCTCCTCTACGCAGATGACACTGTGCTCTTCACCGCTGACCCCAACCCAACACACTCCAGGCCACCCTCCAACAAGCTTTTGATAGAGCTGAGTATTGGTTCACATCACGAAGGCTAGTCCTGAACCTAAAAAAGACCAAAGCTATGCTCTTCTCGCATCGCCAAAGCAAAGCCAGTGGTGCCTCTCTCGTGATACTGCCCAGCACACTAAACCCCATTGAGAAGGTTTCCTCCTACAAGTATCTGGGCATTACCTTTGATTCGGCACTTTCCTTCCATTCCCATATCAATGCCCTTTCTGCTGCCACCAATGTCAGGATTGGACTGTTATACCACCATAGGGGCTGCCTACCATAAGAGGCCCTTAGACTGGCAACCACCTCCTCTGTCCTGTCGCTAATCGACTATGGGCTGCCCATTTATGCTGCAGCTGACAACACTGCGCTTGCAAGAATCCAGCTCTCTATAAACAAGGCCTGCAGGCTAATGCTGGGAGCTCCTAGGCACACCTATAGGTGCCTGCTGTACTCCACCACCAACTTGCTCAACCTTGAAGAAAGACTGCCTTCTTATAAAAAAGACTGTTAGGCTCTCTCCCCAGGGTCACCACCTCCTGCAGCGTGCCTCCCTCAGTCTCCACCGCAGCACTGTCAAAACCTCCTTATTGTCCCCAGGGTAAGGACCTCTATGGCTCAGAGATCCTTTTGCTATCGGGCTCCCTCCTGGTTCAATTCCCTCCCAGCCAATATAGCTGACTCCACTAAGCTTTGTCCTTTCAAGGTCTCCCTCAGAAGCCATCTGACAAGCACTTGCTGCTGCAACTGCACATAATCCCCCACCTGCCCCTTACCTTCACCCCTAAGCTGGGTCTGCTCTGTCTACTTTTGCTGTATATGCCTGGGGTCTCATGCATCTTCTCCTGACTAATGTAATAAAATATCTCTGGTTGCTAACTGACATGGTACTCGTGTACCTATATTATGACTACTGTGATCTACCTATTACCAAGCACGTACCACCAATGAATGCCTGTAACGCTGGTTGCTTTTTTAATCTAAGCATTATGTACTGTATTGTTTGCTTGCTGTGATGTATTGCTCTCTTGGCGAGGTGCCTTTGTAAATGAGTCTATGATTCAAAGGTCTATAAACCGATGATCTAATAAATAAATAAATAAACAGTGCTAACCCTATCCCTGGCCCCAGAATTAATAGCAGTGATAATCCTAACCCTTGGCCCTGCATTAACAACAGTGGTAACCCTAACCCTGGCCCCACACTAACAGTGGTAGCCCTAACCCTGGCCCCTGCATTAATAACAGTGGTAACCCTAACCCTGGCCCCTGCATTAATAACAGTGGTAACCCTAACCCTGGCCCCTGCATTACCAACAGTGGTCACCCTAACCCTGGCCCCTGCATTACCAACAGTGGTCACCCTAACCCTGGACCCTGCATTACTAACAGTGGTCACCCTAACCCTGGCTCCTGCATTACCAACAGTGGTAACCCTAACCTTTGGCCCTGCATTAACCACAGTGGTGACCCTAACCCTGGCCCCTGCATTACCACCAGTGGTAACCCTATCCCTTGGCCCTGCATTATCGACAGTGGTAACTCTCTAATGTACAACCTGGTGTTGTACAGAAAAGTACATATTCATACACAAAGGTGTGCTGTGCACATACATGGAATCCAAACAGAAGAGAGAAAGAAATAAATGTCTTAGCTAGCATTTGAACCCAGGCTGCCCGGAATACCGTTCCGGTTATGCTAAGGCACTTATTTTTTTCTCTCTTCTACTTGTTTGGATTCCATACATGCGAATGCGGAAATGTAATTATTAGTGCAGCACCAGGTTGTGCATTAGAAAAAAAAAGTAAGGTGCTTCTGGGAGTCCCAGATTTCCATTTGCTTTGGTGGCACAGCTGGTAGCGCAACCAGAATGGTGTTCTGGGCAGCCTGGGTTCAAATCCCAGCTAAGGCTTTTATTTCTTTTGCTGTTCTGTTTGCTCGGGTCCCATGGGCTGGATTTTCAAAGAGTAGCAGAGGGCTTGCATCGGGCCCTGCGCCACAACACTTTGATTCTGTCGGTCTACCGAACACTTTGGCCACAGCTATTTCCAGTTTTCATAGCTTGGATGCAGTTGCGATAATTTACTCAATTTATGGAAGCTTGCACCAAATCTCTGATGTAAGCACTGTAAAAAGGGTCCCCGGGATAGATGCAAGCTAGATCACAAAACGATTGTCTAACTTGCAGCAGTTGCCGCACAAGATGGAAAATCCCATTACATTGCCACTAGCCCAATGAACCATACCTGTGATGCACCTGGGGCTTGCAGCAGTCGAGCTTTTTGAAAATTGGACCCCATGTGTCAATGACAGTGACAGCCCTGACCTTGGCCCCTGTATTAACAGCAGTGGTAACAATAACAGTGGCCCCTGCATTGCCAACAGTGGTAACCCTAACCCTGGCCCATCATTAACGACAATGGTAACTCTAACCCTGGCCCCTCTGTTGCCAACAGTAATAACTGTGGCCCCTGCATTAACAACAGTGATAACCCCAACCCTGGCCTTGCATTAACAACAGTGATGACCCTAACCCTGGCCCTGCATTGTCAACAGTGGTGACCCTGGACCCTGCATTTTCTTCAAGAACTAACAACTTTACCATGGACAAGCTCCATGGCAGATACTATTAAAGGAATGTATGCCTTGTTGAAACCTTGGTAGCTAACAATATCTCCTTTTATATCAGGTTGTGGGAACAGTGCCATGAGCTACGACATGTTCCAGAGTGGCTACACGTCCATCACTAACATCGACTATTCCCCTGTTTGCATCGAGAACATGAGAGCCAAGCATGCCACATGCACTGGCATGGAGTGGAAGGTGATGAATGCCCAGTCCCTGGAGTTTGAGGATGAGAGCTTTGACGTGGTCCTAGAGAAGGGCACACTAGATGCCATGTTGGTAGATGAGAAGGACCCTTGGAATGTATCGCCAGAAGGAGCCAAGATGTTGGACCAGGTCTTGAAAGAGGTAAGACTGAGCTCTCATTGTACATTGTGCATCTGGTTGGAGCAGAAGATTTGCAAATGTGGTCTGAAATCTTGCTGCCAGATATAGTTTAGAGTCTCCCCTTTTTCTTTTAGCTCCTCTTCTACTTCCATTTATGCCATTTACTTTGGGCTCTACCAACACCCCTGGCTTCCACCTCGGTACTGTGTCCTAGGTTCCTTCTCCCCAGATCTTCAAGAGGTCTACACCATTCTCTGCTCTGTTTCTATCCCTAATGAGGCCCCCACCCCACATGGGGAGTGACACGCAGGAAAGACCTGTGTTTGGTCAGGGGGTGGCCTAGGATTTTAAAGGAAGAGGGCCCTACTGAGCACAAGCCCAGTGGGGTAGGCAAAAGATGGCGGCCATCACCTGGTACTGGGGATGGAATGTTTCAGCTCCTGTGTCCATCCCATTCCTTGTGACACAGAGAATTAATGTCAAGACACTTTCACAAGCATGACATCCCCTGTATTGCACCTACCTACCATGCCTCTGCATGTGACCTCTACCCCATCCCCATTAAAAAAAAAAAAAAACTAGGAATGAGGAGACAAACCCCAAGTGCTTCTACCATTCTACCATCCCCAGTGACACCAGCATCTTGTGTAATAATGGCATCAGTATTTATTTACTTTTTTGGAATTACTGCTTATCTCCTGTCTATCTGCATATCCCTTCCAGTTGGCTACACTCAGCCCTGTCTCCAGACCCCAGAGAGACCCTTTATGTATCTGTGGGACCCTGCAATGGTAGGGGGTTCCGGGGGCATCAGTTGTTAAAATGCACCTATTTGTTTGTCTAGGTGTGGCTTTGTTTGCCCTTCATGTCACTACCTACTGCCTTGTTAGCCAAAGTCAGATAGCTCCCTGTGACAGGATTGGGTAAGACCCTGTCCCATTTGTTATTCAGAGAGAGTTAAAAGCAAGGATCTGTTTTGTCCTCTCCTATTTTACCACTTGTCTGTCTCTTGCCTCACTGATTGCACAATCAAATTTTCCTTGTGGCACCTAGGAATTGGCTACCCCCAAGGTCCCACAACCCCCCCCCATTATCTCCTATCCTCTATTTGCTTTTGCTGTTCTTTCTTTCTCCCTTTGTATCTCTGTGGTTAAACGTGAATTGTTATGTGACACTGGGATGCCTTGGTTTGCAAATGTATATAATTACATCATTGAAATGGTTGCAGAAAGCTATTTGGATTTCTTAAAAAAATAGTCTGTAACAGAGGGGGTTGACCTTGAGATGTATTTTGAACTCCACACGCTTGTTTACAGAACTGTCTACAGGAAACAAGCTCTGGGACAGAATGTTCTGTAGTGTTGCATGTGCTATGATTAGATGTACTCTTCAGGCTTGCCTCATGAAAGAATCTGACAAAGTTCTGGTACATTTTATGAGAAACAGGAGATGCAGCTTAGAACAATCAGGATGCAGAATTGAAACTGCCAGGAAAAGGCATCTTATAAAAAGAGATCAGTGTTCTGTTTAGGGAAATATATGGAGAAACTTCGATTTTAAGGAGAGAATCTTAGATGTAGGATTTTTGTATTTGTGCTACCTGTAAAAAGAGGTATTCTGTAAAATCTGTGTTTGTTTTATTGTTGTTAATAATAATAAAATGTTACTTGCTAATTTTATAACTTTTCCTGCTTTGCCTGTGCTTCCTGACCTATGCCCCACGACACTCCCTTAAATTTTGTAATGACTTAGAGGATTTCTAGTTTTCAAACCAGATTCCCTAGAGTGACTGTTTCCCAAACCCTGCCTATTTGCTCAAGAAAAAAAGCGTAGTGCTGCTGTGCAAGTACAGTGAGAAAGGAGACGATTAGGGAGTTGAACACATGGGTGGTAGAATGGTGTCGAACTAAGGGGTATGGGGTTGTGGGCTGCTGGGGCAGTACCTGGGATAATAATCTGTTTGCAAGAGACAGTCTGCACCTGAGTGGGGAGGGGAAGGAGGCATTAAAGCAAAGACTGGGGAGGTATATTGCGACAAAGGTGGATTTAAACTAGATGGGGGGGTGGCCAGTGGACAGCAGGTAGGCAGGGATCCGAAAGAGTGGAGACACAGCCTACCCCCCAAGCTAGCAGGGAAGGACTTGGGGCGACCAAAAAAGGAGGGTGTAGAAGGGAGGAGATGGAGGCCAGTGAAGGGAAGGGGGCAAGATGGAGGGTGGCCTCACTGGATGCAAGAAGCTTAGGAAACAAATCAGCTGTACTACAGGCACTCTTAGCAGTGTGGAGGGTGGATATTGCAGCTGTCACAGAAACGTGGGCAACTGAGCACTGGGACCAGGATCTGGCAATCCCATGATACAAATTATACAGGAAAGGCCGTAAGGAGGGTGGGATGGGGTGGCAGTCTATGTGAGGGACGTGATCAATAGCACAAGGGATGAGGGGGAAGAAAGGAGAACAGAGGCAATCTGGCTGCAACTCCTAAACTGAAGGGGTAGGAAACTGAGGTTTGGGGTGGTATACAGGCCACTGTCCCAGTCTGAGGAGCTTGACAGGGAATTAGTGGGACAAATCAGAAAAGTATGTAGAAAAGGGAAGGTGGCCATCTTGAGGGATTTCAACTTGCTGGGGGTTGACTGGAGCATTCCGGTCACCTTCAGTGCTAGGTAGCAAGTGCTCCTGGATGCGATCCAGGAGGGTCTCCTGACACAGTTGGTTAGTGTACCTACTAGGCTAAAGTACACTTTAAATCTGGTATTGTCGAATGGAGAGGCAGTAAGGGAAATAAATGTGGAGGACCCACTAGCCGACAGCGATCACCAAACAGTGTGGTTTAATATCACGATGTGCAGGGAGCCAGAGAAATCAGTTACTAACTTACTTGGGTGGTAAACTTCAGGGGGGCGGACTTTGGGAGGATGCGGGAAGTACTGAAAAGGAAACTGGAGCGCATAAGGCAGGAGATGGACGCGGAGCAGAAATGGGATATTATTAAACAGGGGATTACAGAGGCAATAGAAGCCTGCACCAAGACACAGAGCAAGAAAACCATGGTGGTTGAACAGCGAGGTTGTAGAGGTGGTGAGGGCAAAACGAGTGGTGCAACAGAGGTATAGGAGGATGGGGAAGGAAGTGGACAAGGAGAAATATGCAAGATGGTCCTGGGAGGTGACCAGAAAAGTGAGAGAAGCCAAGTCCCAGAGGGAGCTGAGATTAGCGCAGGGAATTAATGGGGGTAGAAAGACTTTTTCAGATACATCAGAGAAAAAAGGAAGTGCAAGGAGACAATAGTGAGGATAAAAAGGGGTGGGGAGTGGACGGAAAAGGGGGAGGAGCAGCAGAAGCACTGAATGAATACTTTTGCTCAGTGTTCACGGAAGAAAAGGGGTGACCGCTACCACCGTGGGCTGGGAGGGTGGGGACAGAGGGAGAGGAGGTGACAGGTGGAAGAATTGAGGCAAGTAGTGTCCTAGAGTGACTGAGGGCACTGAAGGTAGACAAGGCACCAGGGCCGAATGGTATCCAACCCAGGGTGCTGACGGAGATGGCGGTGGTGTTGGCAGAGCCACTGGCAGATCTGTACAGCACCTCACTGGAGTCAAGATGTGTACCACTGGACTGGAGGATGGCACATGTAGTACCATTACACAAGAGCGGGCCAAGGGATGAACCGGGTAATTATCGTCTGGTAAGTCTCACCTCCATAGTGTGCAAATCCATGGAAACAATACTAAAGGAAAGACTGGTGTTGTACCTGGAGGACAGTGGCCTCCAGGATGTGAGGTAGCATGGGTTTGTTTCAGGGAAGTCTTCTCAAACCAATGTGATACAATATTATGACTGGGTGATAGGTGAGCTGGATAAGGGTCATGTGGTGGATGTTCTTTAATTGGACTTCAGCAAGGCCTTCAATTCGGTGCCTCATGGGTAGCTTGGGGGAAGCTAACTGGTGTAGGGGTAGGAGCAAAAATGATGAACTGGATTACAAGCTGGCTGGGTAGGAGGCTGCAAAGGGTGGTGCTGAGAGGGGAGCTGTCAACTCCAAAGCCGGTGACGAGTGGGGTGCCACAGGATCTCTGTGCTGGGGCCAGTATTATTTGGGCTCTTCATATCAGACATTACACATGATGTGGTGAGCAAGGTAAGTCTGTTCGCTGATGACACCAAAATCGGAGCGGTGGTGGATGGAAGTGTAGGATGGAAGCAGCTGCAGTGGGACCTAAGCAAGCTAGAGGAGTGGTCAGAGAGATGGCAGTTGGGGTTCAATGCAAAGAAGTGTAAGGTTATGCACTTTGGGATTAAGAACCCAAGGAGAGAATACTGGCTGGGGAAGTTAAGCTGGGGATCACTGAGGGGGAGAAGGACCTAGGGGTAACGACAACAGAGACCATGAACAACACTGCCCAGTGCAGGAAAGCGGCTGCAAAAGCAAACAAAATGTTGGGGTGCATAGCGAAGGGGTTTTAATCCAGGCAAAGAGAGGTGATCTTGCCCCTCTTCAGGTCGCTGGTAAGGCCACACTTAGAGTACTGTGTGCAGTTTTGGAGGCCATACCTAAAGCGTGATATCAGGCTACTGGAGGGGGTGCAGAGGAGGGCAACAAAGAGGATATGTGGAATGGAGAGGAGAGACTATGAGAGCAGACTGGGAGACCTGAATATGTACACCCTGAAGGATAGAAGGGACAGGGGGAACATGATAGAGACATTCAAGTATCTGAGGGGAATCAGTAAGGATGAGGCAGACGGGGTCTTTAAGCTAAGGAGGGGAGGGACACCAGGGGGCATGGGCTAAGAATAGAGAGGGGAAGATTTAGGAGGGACATGAGGAGACACTATTTCACAGAGAGGGTGGTAGCAAAATGGAATGCACGGCCAGAATGGGTGGTATCATGTAAATCTGTGAACAGCTTCAAAAGGGCATGGGACAGGGAACAGGGGAGAATGTGAGGGTGGGGAAGATGGGGGTGGCAGTGGGAAGACAAACGGGGAAGGGAGTGTGGCAGCTGCAAACTAGGGATGCTAGCTGCACACTCGAGCAGACTCAGATAGACCGGATGGTCTGTTTCTGCTGGCACATTTGTATGTTCATATGACCCACTTTGTTAAATGCAGACTGCATTGGCCATTTATACTCCATTAACTGGCCTTCCCAGCGTTTCCTTATTGGCTCCCAGCCTCGTTGGCTGAGATTGCTGGTGATGTATACCCCAATCCTGGGCCTACTTCCTCCACTTTTGCAGTTCCACAGCCTGGCATGATAGTAAAGGCTTAAAAATAGTGCACCTAATTGTTTGCAGTGTCATGCCAAACCTGGTGAAGCTCATTGCGTTGGGTGGACGCTATAGTTCTGACATACTGGGCATAACTGAGACCTGGCTTAAGTCTTCCATGGCAGGTGCTGCCTATGTCCCATACAGTTTTCTGATTTGTCTTCCCTTACCTCTTTTTTCACTAGTGCCACTCCGCAGTGCCCATCTGCATCTCTCTTCAGTCCGCCCTCCCAACAGCCACCCTTCTGCCTGCAGACAGTTTCAATAAAGCAGCCAGGCTCCTCATTGATATCTTCCCATCTGCCAGTGCTGGTTTGGAAAATATAGAGGCCAGGCTTATTTGTCTAGGAGCTCCTCTCCTCTCCTCTCCCCTTCTATACCCATATCCTCAACCTCTCATTATCTGGGGTTGTCCCTGATGTGTGGAAAATGTTTAGGGTGGTCCCAGTTTTCAAACAAGGTGACCCTAATGTTCTGAGCAATTATTGCCCTATTGCAGTACTGTTGATAATTGGCAAGGTCTTGGAGATGATTGTTGCCTCCTCGGTCACTGAATACATCCTCTCTAATAATGTACTGTCTCCGGGAAGTACCTGTACTGCTCTTACCATTTTTACTTCTACCATCAAGGCTGTCATGGACCACAGTGAACTCATGGGGACAGTTTCTTGTGGGCCTCTCAAAAGTTTTTGATATGGTGGACCACAAGTCTATTTGTCTCAAGCTCCATTCCTTTAGCTCGTCCATCCTTGTTGTTTTTTTGTTCTCCAGTCCCCCTCATGGTAAGCAAGAATTTGTTAAAACATTTTTTTTTAACTTGCATTTTACCCCCTGGATCCGATTGGCTTCCCCAACCCACCTTGACTGTGATCCACCAGTCAGGCACTCCCCTGTTGCCTTGGCCATGCTCCCCAGGTGGGGTTGGGATGGAGGGACCCCCAAATCCTTTGTGTTTCGTCAAGCCCCCCATTGTGGCCTCGTAAGTCGAGTGGTGAAGGGCGCCACTTCTGCTGGAGAAGCTCCAGTTGGCTCCATTTTTCCCTTTTTCTCCCCAGAGTCATGGTTACGCCATGATGTCAAGGTGCATACGCCAACATCCTACCACACTGCCCCCCACGTGAGGCATTGGGCTGCTGCACCTCTGGCCTCCACCAGAGGTCAGACCAGCCCCAGCCTGCTACCCCCGCCTCCCAGGGAAGCGAGCTGTCCATCGGACGCTCAAGCTTCCCCTTCCCGGCCGACCCTCCAGCTCCCATGCTCACTCCCAAACCCGGGTCTGCGGCATCGCTAACAGTAAGAATCTGTTAAATTTAACAGGGCTTTGTTTGAGCTTACACCCATCAAGCTGGATGTTCCACAAGGCTCCAATTTAGGGCTTTTTCTTTTCTCAGTATTCATAAATGAGCTCTCTAGGGTGCCTGCTCTCTGTAGCTCCACTTTGCATGCAGATGATCTTGTGTTGCTTACCAGTGCAAACAATATTAGTACGGTGAATACACAGCCAAATGATGACTTCAGTTATATGCAATCTTGGATTACTGCATAGTCTGGTATTGAATGTTAAGAAGACACAGGCAGTGCTCTTCGGCTTGCTTGGTAAGATTAAGTCCTGCCCAAGTACCTTGGAGTGACTCTAGACACTCGGGTAGATCTTTTCCTGCATATTTCAAATGTATGTAGAGCCATTAACTGCAAACTGGGTTTGGCCTATTGGGCCAAAAATATCCTTACTCCTCAAGCTCCTGTTTCCTTTGCTGGTGCGGAGTGCACCTACCCAACCTTAAATATGTCTTCATTAACTATCCTAATGTGGCTAAGGCCTCTCTCACAAAATGGGATGTAGCATAAAATAATGTCTGTAGGTTTGCTCTGTCAGCTGCCTGCCTCAGACATTGCTGTGAACTTCATAGTAAACTGGGATGGTTATCAGCTACAAACAGTTGTTCTTTTTTCCCCTGGGCTGTTTTTTAGATAAGACTCTTAAAACTGCTACTCTGCCTATCGTGGCAGGTCAGCTAAATATGCCTATCCAGAGCTACCAATGGTTCATTGACCAGTCCCTGTGGATGGATCGTAAGACTTGCACTACCCCGGGGGACCAGGCTTTCATGGCTTGGGCACCAGGGCTCTGAAATGCCCTTCCCATCCCTTGCTCATAGGGTCGTCTCCCACTTGCTTTTCAAAAAGCTCCTCTGGGACTTTCTGAAGGCTGACTCAGCCAGTTTGTGCACTTAACTGTATGGTATTTTATTCTAATGGACTGCAGTTTCCATGTTTTTGCCTCCTAGTTTGCTTTTTCTAAGGTGACTCACTGCCCTGTTACTAGAGGTTAGTTATCTTGAATAACGTACTTCAAACTATTTCTGTGATCTGTATCCCAACTCAAGTTTGTAACTAGTTTATCTTAACAGACACTTGTTATTTGCAATTTTTCTACTTACTGTCTGTGTATTTGCTATTCTGTCATCCTGCTGCATTTATATTTGGACTGTATCATTGTTGTTTTGGTTTTGTAATGCCTTGTAACTCTCCTGGCTCACACCTGAAAAGAGGCATTGTGTTTGTCCAGTGTGCTTACCTGGTCAATAAAAGCTAACTAACTAAATCACTCCACCACTAAGGCATCTTCGGGTTTAGTGGCAGGGGGGCTCTTTGTGCTAGGCAGATGGGCGGAGCAGGGCCCTAATGTGCAGTCATAATCCTGCCATGCCAGAATGTTTCAGGATGGACTTTTTATGCTTTACTGGCCCTTAGCCACCCCCCCAATACTGGCGCAAGGTCAACCCATCTACGCATGCAACACACATGTGCTGGAGCATGCTGCATGTCCATCCCTCCCACTTCTGTAGCCCTGATTTCAGTGCCTGTTGGAAACAATGCGGGTTTCAGTGAAGCGCTACTGATGATGTCAGCTACAGAACTCACAGCCTGGTTCATATTGCCAGCAACGTCATGTGACTTTTTTCGCCCAAGTTTAATAAAACTATAGTTGTAGGAAACATTTATACAAAAAGGTGACACTGGCTTGGGTGCAGTGGATTCATTTCCAGTTATGCAGATGCATAGTACTTTTGAATGTGGGGGTGTAAGAGGTTTTGGAATGCAGCAGAGGGTCATGTCTTTGGAATGCCAAGGTTGTGCATGATTTCATAATACTGCAGGAATGCGATTTCAGAATGTGGCAGGGTTGCTGATTTTTTATATATTTGTATAGCAGGCTTTAATATGAATCTTCACTGGAAATGTATACATTACAATATTTATTTTATCATGGTTTCTAGAAATTCTATCTGTATGAGGATATGTATATTTCAGATTTGCTATGGCTTTCTGCCCAATCATATAATAAATAATGATTGTTGGATGGATTGAGTAATTGATTGATTGATGGAATGAGTGATTGATTGATGGATGGATGGAGGGATGGATGGATTGGTGTCCCTGTGTTGCACCCTTTCCATTGCCTAGTACTTCAGGTGGGGCTTGACAGGGGCCTTGTAAAATGTCAGGATTACATCCCCTGCTCTGCCTGTTATGCCATTTTAATGTACCCAAGCATTCTGGTAGCCCTCTTGACAGTGGCCTCACACTGGTTGCCCTACTTCAGCTCCTTCTATATTATGACCTGCAAGTCCTTTTCCTCCCTGTCTGCGATAAGAGGAGCCCCACACAGTGCGTAGTTCCTACCTCAGCACCTCCCCCAAGTGTTGCACATTGCCTTTGTCTACATTGAATCTGAGGCTCCAGGAGTCAGATCAATCACCTGGCTTGTTCAGGTCCTCCTGAAGTTTGGACTCATCTTCAAGGGGAATCCACTACTTTGGCTAACTTAGTAATTAAGCAGCCTGCTGGAGATTCCAGCTTCCAAATGGTTGACAAAGACATTGAAGAGCAGTTGCCCCAGCACCAATCATTGAGGGATGCAGCTGACTACTCCTGTCCACTCAGAATAATGCCCATCCACTACAACCACCAAGATCTTTCTCCCATAATGAGCACCAGTCTCACCATCTAGATTTATTCAGATATATCACAGGAAATTCCCCTTCATTTAAGTGGGATTTCCTATGATACAGTATATCTAAACATATCTAAGATATTTAATGGGATGTATCTCTGGCTACCACTGTTGTTGCTGACAGTAAGGACTAGGTTGTTAGTTCTGGAGCTGACATCATCAGTAGCTCTTCACTGAAACCAGTGTTTTTGAACAGGCAGTTAAATCAGGGCTTGTTTTAGGTAGGTAGTTTATTTAAGTTTTTAGTGACCAGATAGTTGCACTAAACAATAAACACCTGTTTTTAGGCACTACTTGGGTACATGATTTTATGTTGATACATAAACATTAGTAACATATCCAGGGGATGTGCAATAAAGTATTGTTGGATAAATTTTTCATCCATATGAGTTGTGATAACCTTGGATAACCTCACAGATGAGTGTCTCCATTATAACCACAGTGAGTATGGAAGAAAAATGTATCCAAACACTGACCTTGTTGCATATTCACTTTATGCAGTGTAGTTTGTTTTTAGGGATTATTTGATTGACTTATGTATGTGTGCTATTGAAGATTTTAAGGAAAATCCATGAAGCTATTTTGTTATTTGTTCTACTGTTTATGCCAGTTATTGAATGGGAGGAATAGAGAGATTTCCAATTGGTCCACATAATGTTGGAATCAGACTGATCCAATAGCTGCTTTAGGGAAGCAAGAGTAATGATGTGTGGATAAATTTACACTGAGGGAATGATCAGTTTATTCTCATTTAGGATGTAGAACCTGGCCAGATAAATTATTTCTCTATCCTGCATTGTTTTCTCTCACATACATTGCATAATAAGCATTCATACAACAAAACAACTACGGACATGAGTATGAATTTGGGCTGGCAGTATAGCCTAGAGGTTAGAGTAACGAGCTTGGTACATCCAACAGACCAGACCGCAGTTTGATTCTCACAACCTCCACTTGCATACTGTGTGACTCTGAGCAAGTCACTTAACCACACAATACTACCAGGTCACCCCTGAAAACACGCATTTGTGCCTAATGGGCCTTACCTAGTAACCAAACGACTAAAATAAAATAAAATGTGTCAGAAATTTGATCTGTTTGGTTCCAAACTGTTTGTTGCCAGGCAGACTTTTCAGAATTTATAAGAGAGTTACAAAAAGGTTTTTAAACGAGGACATTTGACAGAGAAACACAGAAGTTCTTCACCATATAAGCACTGTCTGGCTCCATAATCCCAAGCACACTGGATTCACTTAGAAAAACAGCCTACCTGCCTTCCCCATATAGAGTGCTATTTGCTTATTACCCTCTCCTTTTCGGAACACAGGTTATGGACAGCTTCTTAACAGGTCAAGTGCTCAAGACATGGAAGGGCATACATAAAAATAAGAATTTAGTCAATGATATAATAGCCTTACAAAGTGTATCCTGTGACCAGACCTTCAACCCAGTTCAGCCACAGTAGATCACAAATATTAGCCATGATTGAAGATGGAGTTAACCTACATATATTAATTTTATACATTGGACAGTATTACATCCTTTATGCAGCTTACACAGGAGTACCACCTTTCACCCTCTGACTTCCATCGTTACCTCAGATACAACATTATTGCATTCATAAGGTGGGTAAGGTTCTAGACATATCCCAGCTCCATCCTCTGGTGACGGTTATCATGAGGGTTATGTCCAGTGGTTACCCCCATTTTTTATATCCCTATGCTACAAGACCTTACAGGACTCTCACTCATATAACCTAGATGCCCTCAGGCTGAAGTGGGAGGGAGGCCTTCATATAGCTATACCTCTGAAACAGTGGACACAGGTACTTTTCTTCCAGCGCAGAGTTACTTTATCACACATCTGGAAAGAATATGCCTTGAAGATTTTAAAAAACCTTTTTAGAAACTTGTATGACTGCAAAAATGCAACATCCACTCTGCCACACTAGCACATATTTTATGGCAATGCCTAGTGCTACAGAGCTACTGGGAGCACATTAATGAGAGAGACATTACAGCAGATATAGCCCTCAAACCCTCCCTTGAAATGGCTGTATTGATGATGTTCCTGCAGAGGACATGGGACAAGTCTAAGAGGTATCTTCTACCTTTTTTTTAACTTTTGTTATTTTCATATAATGCGAGACAATTTATATTCTCATGCATGAGATACTAAATGTAAGTGCATTGCAGTATTACAAATAAGTTGATACACAAAATAGAGCATCATGCAGTCTGGCACAATAGGATGGAGTGTATAGTAAATGTCTCTGATTGAATTCAAGTACCAAGAATGCCAGCCTTTCAACAGCTGTGGTAGTGTCTTATGAAGGGAGGAATATAAAGGTAGATAAATGCAGTTCTCTAGAACTCCTGTTTAACCATAATAAAATTAGAGAACTGGAAAGCTATGCTTCTGACCGAGCAATTGAACACAAGAACTGCAAACATGAACATTTAGAGCTAGGTCTCAAACCAGTTCCAACTGTACTTGCAGTATAAAAGTATATTTAAATACTGTAATCAAGAACTACTGATATCAGGGAATACAGTTGAAAATTCAGCAAGAGTTAGCACACTTTATTGACTAGAGCATCCGTATCAGGATTTCTGTGATGAGGCCATTCAGGGAGGGAGACTGCGCAGCAAAGAAAGTTCTCAGTGACCATGTGGTCAGCACCGTGACAACAGTCTAGAAAATACATGTTTTCTCCAGTCACCCTGGATGCCCCATGAAAGTCCCAACAAGTTATGGGAAACGGGCCACTAATACTTTCATAAGTTACACTATCAGACATTATATGATTAGATAGCCAAATTTTAAAAGTCAAGAGAACCTGTACAGAAGTTCATGTAGAGTCCCACAGATTGTATGTAATGTATGCTTTCCAAGTAATAATAATAATAAACTTTATCTATAAAAAGCACAATTCATGTAAATCAAAGCACTTGTACTGTACTAGAGCATGTTAAAATCCATAAATAGTTAAAATGCAATAACTAGGCAACAGCCAAGTAGCTGGAATCAGCCCTCTGCCCGTTTCTGCTTCCTCCTCGGTGATCTCCAGTGTCCCCTCTTGTAGAGCTGCAAATTCATTTGTGTTTTTTTCACACACACACCCTGACCTGTGTCATCTGGATCTGAAAATTGCAAGGCTTACCATGATAGATGATGCAGAGTCATGCAGGTAGCAGGAACAAGTAACTATGCCGAAGGTACACAGTCAGTGTCTGACAGCATCAAACTTCTTTCTCCTGTCTCTGGTGGTACGAGAAATACCAGGATAAATCTCGATATCTGCACCATTAGTCGTTAAGGAGCATGCTGCTGCCGCTGCCCCCAGTACCACATCTCAGACCGCTGTCCCCAGTACCAGATCTCAGACCGCTGCCCCCAGTACCACATCTCAGACCGCTGTCCCCAGTACCACATCTCAGACCGCTGTCCCCAGTACCAGATCTCAGACCGCTGTCCCCAGTACCAGATCTCAGACCGCTGTCCCCAGTACCAGATCTCAGACCGCTGTCCCCAGTACCACATCTCAGACCACTGTCCCCAGTACCAGATCTCAGACCGCTGTCCCCAGTACCACATCTCAGACTCCTACTCCAGGCATGTTTATCAGCAGCATCCTGGTTTGATTCTCGGCTTGTGGAGCTGTCCTGGGGTTCACTCTGTATGCTTTTCGGTTAATTCAAGGTGCTCAAGGATCCAGGTCGTGAGGAAATCAAGCAGAGCTGAGCCTTCGATGCTCTCTGTAACCCAGACCAGGCATTCGCTTACTGCTGTCATTTCATTTTTGAGAACCTCCGTGCAGCCCTGAATCTGGCTATTTTCCTTAGTGAGAGCTGCAACAGTTACCATTGTGGTCGTAGATCTTTTATCTGAGTCCTTCAGTCAGGTGGCTAGGTCTTTCATTTTGGCATCATGAGTCTCCAGTCAGGCCAAAGTTCTTTCCATGTTTGAGTCTATGGCCTACATCGACTCAAGCAGTGTTTGTCAAGGCAGTTGATCAGTGCTGGGCGAGTTACTAGGCTGGGTGCTTCCCATGGCCCTTGCTTGTTGAGTCACCGCATATTTTGTTACTCCAGTCTGCTGTCCTGAAGGCTAAGTCATGACAAATTTGGTATCCACCTGATCCTGAGGTCAAGTAGAGTCAGAACTGCCAAGCTAAAGAGTCTTTGCAGAGTTTAAAATCTGAAACTTACACTGTTTATCAGTTGTTAGTGCAGAGCTCATGCAGTGTGTGTCCTGCCAGGAAGATGATTCTCTAGCATCCCATCTTCTACCTATTCTGGAAGCAAAAAAGAAAATCATTACTCACCATTGGCTACAACCTTTCCCCGCAACAGTGCAAGAAGGGGAGACTGCAGTCATAATGACCTGCTATATGGAAAGAATCACTCATACACTTAGGAAACAGTTGAAGCATTTTACTAATCGGTAGGCATATTGGTTACATTATATTCTACATAAAAGAGATGACTTTGAGCTATGATGGGACTTACATGACATGCGGTCAACTGGAAGGAAAGGCTTGAGTTACACTGAGGAGGGGCTCTGTACTTCCTTGAGGATCGATCTATATTCTTTGGGGGAACTGCAGGTGGCCCTCTGATGCCCTGTGAACACAATACAAATAAATGTATGATGTTAAAATTTGACCTTAGATAATCCCCTGGTGCTGTCTAAGTGTACCTACGTTTGTTTCCTCTACCACACAGCAGTTTATTATTGTCTTGTACCTGATAAGAGCAATCAACAACAAAATACAAGTTTAGAAAAAGAAACCTAGAAGATGATGGTAGAAAAAGACCATTGGTCCATATAGTATGCCCGTGATACTCTATCCTACCATGGAGACCTAGTGTCTGTACAGGGTTTATTTCCACACTCCCTGCCCATGTATTCATTGCCTCCCTGCTACCACCTAGGTGACTGTTAAGCCCTTAACTCTGTCTCAACCATGTTTGAAGCAGTTAATGGTCTTGGTGCCGACCTCCTCAGGTTTCACGGCTTAACCATTCTCTCCATAAGAGCTTCTTTTACAGGAACAAATCCCTTTTCACCACAGAAGCCAGGCTTCGATTGGTCCAGACAACTTTCATCCCTCTACTTGACTATGCTGATATGCTATATTGTCGATGCTTAGACTACCTGCTTCACCAGTTGGGCACTCTCTACCATACTATGGTACGCTTCATTTCTAATGCTCACCATTGTACTCACCACTGTGGCCTTTACACCTTTTCGGCTGGTCTTCCTTATCGACTCGGCGTCTCATCCACTCTCTCACCTGGCTCTACAAAGCTCTCCTGTCAGAACCCCCCACACCATATATATTTAATCTCTTTTGGCGGACTGCCTGCTTTTACCCCTTACGCAGCAACTCCTACATTATGCTTGATATCTCAAGCTACTGCTTTGGAGCCATGGCTATAGCCGGGCTCTCCTGGATGCTTGCAACAAAGCCCAAGCTAGACTCAAATTTTAAAGTCTAATCCCTCTAAATAGCTTCAAAAAAACTAGTCGATAGCAAGTTACGCAACTCTTGTGTTTGCCACTGACTAAGTGTCAGTGCCTCGCCCTTTATTCCATGAATAAACAACAACATTCTCTTCTCTCCAGTTTCATCCCTTTACCCTCTTCCTTACCTGAATACCCTCCCTTCTTCCTCATCCCCCCGATTCACCCTCTGCCATCTTGACTTCACCATCCTTTCCACCTCCAGCATCACTCGCTTTCTTCTTTCTCCACTGCCAATCGCCCTCCTCCCAGACTGTGTTCAATACCATGTCAACATCCTCTACCTACATACCTAATTATTGCCACTATATGAGGTAATCCTGTATAATATAATTGGTACTGTATGATGCACAGTGTTTTACTATGTATCACCATCATTGTTCCGACATACTTAGAGTATTACCTGTAAATATTTTCTAAATAATCTTATACCCTGTATATATCTCAATTATTCTTTTTCTGTTTATTGTGTATCGTTTATGTTGCATATACTGTATCCTATATGTAATAATTGTATGTTCAGGACCTCCTTGTAAATAAGCCTGCTCAACTGAATTTTTTCCTTCCAATAATCTTGACTTGACTTGAACTTTATTGTATTTGCTTATTATTTGTTGCAGGGGTAGGTATACTGGTGCCAGGCACCTTTTTCAGACATGACCCAGGTACTACGAGTACATTATGTAAAACAGCAAAACAGTGCTACAGTACGTGATACATTTAGCAAGAAACAAAAAGAAAAAGGTATACGTTGTATGGTGCTGCAAAGTGACGCAGTTTTGCAATTTTTACATAGTGCAGAAGAGGCATGCATGGAAAAGTATACATGACAACGTTTTGTGCAGTGAGTTATACAGTCAGGATCGGGCTAACTTTAATTTAGTGCGGAAAGTGAAGCCAACAAGAAATGAGCATACATTAAGATTTAGCAGATGATCCTTCATTTTGAGTACAACTGCTTTGGGAGAGGAGGACAGTTCATAGGAGTGGTTATGGCATTCCAGGATAGGCAGCCTGATAGCTAAAGAATTTCTGGCCCATCCCTGCATGCATAAGCGGGGCCTTCAGTAAATTGTTCACTGTGAAGCAGGAGTGTGGGAAGTTCACGGGTGTGAGCAGCTCAGTGCCTTCCTCACGTCCCTTTTGAATTTTCCTCCCACCAGCTTCCACCCATGTCCTCAGATTCTAGATGTGCTATTCCTGCTGAATAGTTCCTTGCAGTTTACCTTGTTTTTTCCTATCAGTAACTTGAAGGTCTCCATCACTTCAATGCATGGGTGTAGGCAGGCATACTCCAAGCACTCCATGGTGTGCAATTTTATTTAAGAGGGTAGCAAGTAGGCTCTGAACTGCTTCCTTTTTCCATGAAAACTAACAAAGAAAATACTGAACCTTTTTGTAATTCTATTCATTGGAGTTGAAACTAGGACTGGTTGCTAGTACTCTCTTTGCATCCCAAGGACAATACAGCTTTACAGGCTCTGGGCTGGTATGTGGGTGTCTTAGGGAACAATGCATGGCATTTGTATTTACCCATGCATGGCAACAACCATTGTCATGAGATACAAAAGTTGTATTTATTGTGCCAAATAAGGCAACAAACACGGTCCTGGTGTACATTTGTATATTGTCTGTCTAACCCGGGGGGTAGCTCACCCAAACAAGGGTGTGTGGGGTAGCAGTGAGTCCACCCTTGGTGTGCAGATCTGAAATCCCTGGTTAAATCCCTGCTTCAGTGCTGTCTCTTCTGGCCTTCAGTGAGTACATGTTCAGTGCCTCTTCGAGGTCTCAAAGTTGGCCTGATCCTTAGTGAGATTTGTGGCTCCTAGTTCTGAATTTTGTGCTTTTGCCCAGACATCCTCGTCAGTACCTGAATTTCTTTGGAAAGCCACACAGCTAACAGGGCTTTAGTCTGGACCTTAGATAACTCTTGCGTTTGTTTTTCCAGGAGGTGGGGGCATTAAAGTGAGATTGGTGCTCTTATTAGAAAAGGATACATGTTAATATGGCTGCCAGTGTTACTCATACAAGTTTAAGAATGATCGCACGTGCATTCTTATGGTAGGAGGTCCATGAACCAAAGGGGGAGCTGTTCTGTTATCTTAAGAATGTAAGCTGAAGTAACTCCCAGGCACCTCAACTGCTTCCGGTCCCAGACTTCTCCAGCTACCTGATGTTCCCTGTAGATCTGTGTGAATCACGTCTGTTTACAATTGAGTGGTGGGAGGTAGGCCACCTCTTTCTTTCTTTTTTTTTAATCCCTGTTTATGCCCCCTTCAATCCAGACCCTCCAAGTCCCTCAGGCCCTGCATGTAACCCTCCCAAGCCTCCCTGGTCGCAGTCACCTACTTCCATGGAGCTCTGGCTTTGACCCCCCCAGGTGGGGTCAGGGTAGAGGATCCCCAAAAATTGCACATTTTGTAAGGCACGCAAGGCAGTCCGGAGAGGTGGAGGCCCAGGAGCTCTCTACCGGGCCATCATCATGGTGGTGTTGGGGCCATTTTCCTTGGTTTTCACCCTACCACAGGAGATGTCGCTTACATGGACACCAAGGAGACCCTGCCCACGCTCTGTGTGCATCTGGTCGCCAGTGTCAGCAACAGCTTGTCACTGTCTTTCCATTTGACTGCCAACTGTGGTCACCCAGGTGGCAGCATTGTGGCAGAAGATGACACCCTTCCTGCTCAATCCTCCTGCCCTCGGCTGGTTCCCGATAACCAAAGCTCATTCCCAAACCCAGGTCACCGACATTGTGAGCAGTAGCACTACCGCTGCACCAACGGACTGGCCTAGGCTGTCTATTTCTGCAGTGCACACTGACATTGGGCTTGGGGGTTTGGTAAATGGTGGGGGTATGGTGTTTGCTTGGTCTTTTGAGTCATATAATATTTTCCTGATCATGTTAACCAGCTTTTTCCCACAGAGATTTTTGTCTTCCCTATATGCCTTCAACTGTATGTGGATAGTACAAGTTTTTGAGTTGGTATGCTAATGGTGGGGGGTGGACTGAATTTCTTAGAGGTATTACAAGGGTGGGCCCCAGGGCTCTTAAATTGCTTGCCTTTAGACCCCGGACTCAGTGGGCGAGGCACAGATTACTAAAATGTTTCACCCAGACCTTGTACTTATTGATTCCATAGTTTCATAGTGTTGTGCAGGTTCTTGAAGCCAGAGGCCCATTACAAACCCACCACCACTGCTTTAGTGATGGAAGCTAAATGCATTTTTTTCCATATGGTTATCTAAGTTTATTTTAAATTGTTCTAGTGTCTTACTCATTACTATATATCTTGGTTGTGCATTCCACATTGGTGAAGATCAATGTGTAAAAAAATGCTTCCTCCTTGTTGTTTTACTTACAGTTGTCTCAAGTTGTAAGTTATGGGACCTGGTGTTATGGTATATTATTAGTTTTTCAAGACAAATACTGTATTAACAAGCAAGGAGTTGTCTTGAAATGCTTTAAAAATAAAAATCAGGTCCCCTCTGAGTGATCGGTATTCTAAGGAATACAGGTTCAGGGTTCTTAATCTATCACTGTAACTTTTGTTTTTGACATTACAGATTTTCTTTGTGACTCTACATTGTACTCTTTCGACCATTTTTTGGGTTCCCACAGCTGTTGGGGTACAAAGAGGAGCAAAGTACTCTAGGTGAGGTCGAATAAGGCTAATATATAAGGGTAATAAGACTTCTGTATGTCTACTTCTAATATGCCTTTGAATACATCCAAAAATGCCATAGCATTTTTAACCACATTGTTTATATGTGTATTTGTGGTTATCAGTAATTGTAACACCCAAGTCTTTTTCTCCCTTGGTTGTTGTTAGTTGCATTCCATTCATCACATAGTTTCCCTTGATGTTGTTTTTTCCCATGTGCATTGCCTTGCATTTCTGTTAGTTGAAGCTCATTCTGTTAAGGTTGGCCCAACTACATAGTTTAAGTTTTTGTGCAGATTATTGATTGACACAGTATCATTTATAATACATCCGACTTTGTAGTCGTCTGCATATTTGCTAATCCAGACACTGCTACTTGTTTGCATGGTCAAAATAAGTATATTAAATAGTAGTGGACCTAAGACCGAGCCCTGGGGTACCCCACTAATAACTTGCGTCCATTCTGATTCATGCCCTCTATTAACCACTCTTTGCTGTTTGTCTTTCAACCATGAATCAATCCATTGTATTATTTTACCATCAAGATTTATTTTAAGTAGTTGTTCCATTAACACTCTATGGGAAACTGTGTTAAATGCCTTGGCATAATCTAAAAATACCACATCAACTGGCAGTCCTTGTTCTAATGCTTCACTGACTGGATCAAAGAAATTTATTAGATTCGTTAAGCATGACCGACCTGATGTAAATCGGTGTTGTGCTAGATCAAGTCTATCACTGTTATTGATATGGTCAAGTATTTTATTTTGTATTAGTCACTCCAGTAGTTTACTGATTATTGATGTTAGGCTGATTAGTGTATAACTACATACATTTTGTTTATTACCCCCTTTAAAAATAGGAGTAATATTAGCTTTCCCCCATGATTCCAGTGTTTTACCTTCTTGAATGGAAGTATTGAATAAAACAGTTAATAGGCCTAGAAGTTCATTGCACACTTTTTAAATAAAATGTGGACTTATACCATCCGGTCCTGAGGACAATCCACTATTTAACTTCCCAATAGCTTCCAGAACCTGCTGTTTGGTGAAGGTAATTGGGGGGTCACTTGTTTTCAAGGTGTCTAACTCAAGTCTACTGTCTGTTTTTAAGACACTTGCAAAATATGTGTTTAATATCTCAGCCATGTCAGCCTCGTTACTCCATACTAACATACTAAAATGCCAGCAGACTAGGCCTAACGGTCTTTCGCATCTGCTCATTTGGTCAGTCCCCACCCTGGGAGCTGACCTTGCTGCCCACCCTCTCCCTCTCTGGTTTCTCCCTTCCCAGTCCCAGATATTCTCGCTGCACTGGTTTTTGCTTCCAGAACCCTTCCCCTGTACCTGTCCCACCCCCTCTTGAACCCCTCCACCGTCTCTGCCTCCACCAGCCCCCTGGGCAGCACATTCCATGGCTCCACCACCCTCTTAGTGAAGTAGCACCTCCTCCCTTCTCCCCTGAATCTCCCCTCCTCCAGCTTCCACCCATGCCCTCTAGTTGCCTCCCCTTTCCTTCGGAGCACCCTGAATGCTCCTCCCCTATTTATCCCCTTCATGTACCTGAAGACCTCTATCATGTCCCCCCTTCTCTCTTCTAATGTGTACATATTTAGCTCGTTGAGCCTTTCCCCATAGGTCCTATCTCCCAAGCCCCAAATCATTTTGATTGCCCTCCTCTGGACCCTCTCCAGTTCAGTGTCCCTCTTTAAATGTGGCCTCCAAAACTGCACGCAGTACTCGAGGTGCGGCCTTACCAAGCAGTTATACAGTGGGAGTATCACTTCCCTCCTTCTGGATGTTTGAGGCGAGCGGACCAATTTCATTCTGTGCTCCTTTTATTGTTCCTATATAGTTATAGAACTGTTTTCTATTATCTTTGGTTTTCCTAACTAGATTCAATTCTAATTTTTGTTTTGCCACACAGATTTTTTCTTTTTTTCTTTTGTTCTCTTAGCTAATAATTTGAACCTGTTCAGGTCATCCACCTTATTGGATTGCTTATATTTACAGTATGCTCTTTTTTTGTTAATTAATTTCCTTATCTTCCCATTTCTATATAGAGGAATCCTGTGTTTCTTATTATTATATATGAGTCTTAATAGTACCCATGTTTTGGTGCAAAAATCAATTTCATTTTTGATATGCTCCCATGTTTCTTCAAGACTGTATCTGTTTAGAGACTCTTTCCAATTCCAGTTACTCAGGTAGGTTTTAATCTTGGCATAGTCAGCTTTTGCAAAATTTCTAAACTTTGATTTTCCATTAATTGTTTTAGAGGTTTTGGTTAAATTAAGTAGCACCATGTTATGATCACTGTCACTGGGGGGTAGTATTTGAGGTGTTGAACAGAGATTCTTAATATTGGTTAAGATCAGATCTAATATATTGTCGCTCCTAGTTGGGAGTTTAACCAGTTGTTCTAGATCATGTAATGTCCATTGGTTTTATAGTTTAGCCAGTTTATATTCGGGAGATTAAAATCTCCCATCAATAAGAAGTTGCCTTTAACCTCAGTATTTTCTATTTCATGTAAGAAAAGCTGATTATCGGCTTGTTCCAGATTAGGGGAGTGATAAGCCAGTCCAGTTGCTGCAGTATTATTGTCTAATGATAATTTAACCCATATTATTTCTGTGTCGGACTGGTATGGGGAGAATTGGTATCCTTTAAGATGTTCCGGGACAAAAAGCGCTACCCCTCCTCCTTTCTTATTTTTCCTGCTCTTAAGGAATATATTATATCCAGGTATGTTGGTATTCCATTCATTTTCAGAAAACCAAGTCTCAGTGACTCCACAGATATCAATTGTCATGGTACTCAGGGTATGTTCTAATTCGTCCATTTTGTTCGGGAGACTTCTTGCATTTAATAATAATACCCTTAGTTCTCTATTCTCCTGTACTTCATTTATTAAGGACTTGCCAAGTTTTAATAAGTCCTCATCTTTTTTGGATTTAAATTATTTGTACAAATGGGTACGTGGGTGTCATTGGGTACTCGTTTGGGTTGACAGTGACTATTTGTATGGGTTGATATACTAGGCAAGGTAATATTTATCTCCAACCCCTCTTCTCTAGTTTAAATACTTAGAGAGAAAGACTGCTGTACGTTCCCCCAAATTTATTTATTAAGATCTTGGATGTACACCTGGCATAGGGTTACCAGGATCCAGGAGCTCTCAGATGGTTTTAAGTACTATTATATTGCCCTGTACAGGGCAAAACCTGGCAAACTGCAACAGAAGATACAAGATTATCTTATTTCACTTTACTTGCCACAGGTTACGCAGGAACAGAATGAGACTTTGTGTGCCCCGATCTCTGCTGTGAAAGTTAAGCAGTCAGTTGTGTGGAGTCAGACGGACAAATGTCTGGGGATAGGTTTGGGTCAAAATTTTATAAACAAGTTTGAGAAGTAACCATCCCACTCTTACGTCATGCTTACACTACTGCTTTATCTGAGGGAAGTCACCTGGCACCTTTTAGGAACCAAGCTGTGATATCTGTTATTCCCAAGCCTGGCAAGGGCCCCTCCCTCTGCCACGCCTTTACACCTATCTCTGTTTTCAGTGTAGACTGCAAATACTGATGTCTTTACCAGCCTGAAAATTGAAAAAAGTGATCCCGGGGTTGGTACATTTGGATCAGACAGCGTTTGTAGCAGACAGACAAGCAGCTGATAATGTCTGCAGGACATTCCATATTACTGATCATCTTAAAGTCATGCAACAACCAGCAGTGATCATGAGAATGGATACTGAGAAAGCATTTGAATCCTTATAGAGTCTTTTCCGTGTCTGGATTCTCACCTCCTTTTTTTTCATAAATTTTTATTAAAGTCAGAGAACACAATATAAAGATGTATATCACTGTTGCATCAGAAATCAGAAGAGATATAAAAATACAGCCCAATATTTATATCAACAGATGGTTAACATATAGACTGTAATCCAGGTTATTATATACATGGTGTTGTGCCCAAAGTCTTAGGCCCTGTACACATTAGGAAGAAAGATTTACACCGTTTTTTAAAACATTTTGGAAATGTTTTTAAACTCACCACAGCAGCCCGTCCAGATTAGTTTTCAACCAAGTTTTAACTCGGTTATAACACGGTCGACTCCTGTCCGCATCTGCATTTTGCAACATTTTGTAACCCGGCTCCCCAGAATGGAGAGAATTGAGGACAAAAGGCAGAAACATGGCACTGACATGGATCAAGAAACACATCTGTTCACACTATAAGGCAACACTCTTTCACTCCTCAAACCGTTTTTTTGAAACAGATTTAAGACTAGCTTCCAGCAGGGTTTAAGCATGGTTTGCTAACACGCTGTCAAACCGTGCTTTAATGCGGACGGGCACCGTGTTTGCGATAGTTAAAATGTTTTAAATGCCTTAAAACGTTTTCACTAATCTGATGTGTACAGGGCCTTAATCACCAATGATAACACTGTCATATCCTTATATCACAAGAGCACTATCTGTAATTCAGTTTGGAAAATTATCTACATTTAGAGTCTAAGGTATAAATGCATCATTTATTGACAAGATGTATATGACCCAATTCTGCCATCTGGTCTGGGTGTGGAGTAGCCTGTTATGGATTGAGGTAGTTATTTGCTCCATGGTATAAGTTTCCTGTATAATTTCTCACTAGTGCTCAACCATGGGGGGTCTTAGTTGCATCCAATGCCTTTTTGCGGTATATATATATATATATATATATATATATATATATATACACACACACACACACACACACACATATATATATATATATATATATACTGAATCAGAAACCCATCGGCAGGGCAGATAAGAGCACCACGGTTGGTGATGCCAGCTCTTTTCAGAGGGACAGATAACTTCAGCTGCATAGCAGTTACCTGTCAGAATTTGGCAATTACTGGGCAATGCCAAATACATGTGAATGGTCTGCAAGTATCTGGCCACATTGCCTCCAGCAATGCCCATACTCTGAGGGCAGAAACTTTGCCAGAATGGCAGGAGTTCAGAAAAACTTTTATCTACAAAAAGGATCCAGAAAAAGAGAAGGGGCCATAATACCCAAATTACTTCAAGACATGGTTTTGAGATTCTCGGAATATCAAACAAGATGCCTAATATTAGTGAGCAGAACAGACGGGGAGTTACTAATATAGCCACCCCTAACCAAGATAAATCATCTCAAGGGCAAAAAGAGGCAACACCTGGAGGACACACACAATTAAGCCAAGAACCAAGTAAAGTACAACAAAAGGAAAAAACTTTCAGAGGTTTGTCTAAATCCTATAATGAGTTACCTAACCTTGAGCAAAAGAAAGTAACATCTAGAGATGCGGCACAAACTGTTGAAACAACTGAGCGCAATGGGGCAGACGATCAGCAAGGAGAAGCAAATCTTCAAGAATCTGATGGAAGGATGGGAAGAAATAACCCTAGTATTACTGAAAGCCTAACTGACATAGTAGTAATAGGAGAGTCAGTTCTTAAGCACACTGATAAAATCATTTGCAATAATAGGAAGGACAAAGTAACCATGAGTAATCTGCCAGGGGCAGGTATTATGGATATTAACAACCTACTATCAGGTTTCTTAGAACATATTACAGAACCCCTAGTCATTCTGCACATAGGCACTAATGATATAGGTAGGAGTAGTGTTACAGATATACAGAAGACATTTGAGAAAGTTGGGGTGAACTAAAAACAAGGAAATGTACACTTGTCATCTCGGAATTCTTGCCAGTTTCAAGAGCTGGGAAGTACAGAACCCTTGAAATAATGAGACTTAATTTAATGGGTGGCTATGGAGATGGTGTGTCAGGGAAGATCATTACTTTATGGAGAACTGGAGCAGGTTTCAGCAAGCTAGGCATTTATATGCACCTGATGGTCTACATTTGAATAGACATATGGAAGAAAGTGCTGGCTGAAAATAAATAAAATGATTAGGGACTGGGGGAGGGGTGGAAAATGAGAACCCTAAAATAGACAGATTTGATGAAAAGACAATAAATCAATATGAAAGAGACTGGAAATCTCTAGTTATAAATGCAAGGAGCTTAAATGATAAAAAAGAAGAGCTAGACTGTATGTATAAAAAAAAAGAGGATATTGCACTTTGTGCAATAATGGAGACTAGGCGGAGTAATAATAAGTGGGGCGGAGACATCGATGGCTACCAGTTATTCATTAGAGACAGGGCCATGAAGAAGGGGGAGGAGTGACCTTGTTTTTAAGGAATTACATTGTTGTGCATCCCCTAAATCAGGATAATGGAAATGATTTGGAGCAGTTATGGGTCAAGCTAATTCCACACAATAAGGAAAAGATAATCGTGGGAGTATGTTACAGGCTGCCCTCATATTCAGTAGAAAAAACTACAGAATTATTAGACGTAATAAGAAAACAGGATCCAGGAAATAGAATACTATTAGTGGGAGATTTCAATTTACCAAGTATAGATTGGCAAAAGGGAATAGCATACACCAAACTTGAATCAGACTTTGTAGAAACCATTGAATACATAAACATTGAAAATTAAGTATTGAGTAACACCAGGTAAAATCATATACTTGATTTGGTACTTACTAACCTGGAGGATGACATTGTTTATTGTGCCAGTAGAGAGCCACTGGCTGGAAGCGACCATGAAATGATTGAATTCGCTATAGCTAATAGTATAGGTGTAACCCCTCCGTCACCTGGGGTTACAAGAATCCCACTTAGGACTAGTGGCAGGCAGGGAAAAGCAGCATGTGAGACACCAGTTAAATGGGTTTCACACTGTCTCACTCTGTCCTCAGTCTCAGCTGAGCTGGAGGGATGACATCATATAGAATTCTCGCAGCAGCGTAAGCCACACTGGAATGCTGCAGCAAGGGGTTGGCTTAGAACGTTGGGAGTTTTAGTCAGTCGAGAGAGAGACTCAATGGAAGAAGGAGGTGTGCTGCTGGTGTCAGCCCCTCAGAGCTCAGCTCTGTCATAGAGCTAAACAGATGTAGAGGGTGTGTGTTCTCGCCCTAGAGAAGGACACAGAAGAAATCTGACATGGGGTAGAGACCGTTCTTCTGCTTGTTCCAGTGCCCCATCCCTGGAGGGATGGGGGGGGAGAGACCAGCAATTCAGGGGCAATCCCCTGGCCCTGCTGAAGGAGGGAAAGTTGCCTGATGATTTTGAGAGCAAACACTGAGGTATCAGAAGTGTGTTTTTGCTGTACCAGAGACCTTGGGGCACCTGCAAACCAGTGGTGAGTCTGCTCTGACATAGAGCCCATGTTTTCACCGAGACAGTGTGTAAAGTATCTGTACTGTGGGGTCAGGAAAGGACAGCCAAGTACAGTTCTTGAAGTTTGTGTATGACTTAAAATGCTTCTAAACAGTGGGGGTTTACAGGGATGGACATAGCCACTCAGAGAACATTACAAGTCAGGACACCAGTTCATGAAGAGTAGAGTATTAAATGTGATATACATTTCGTGATCGCATTCTACAAACAGAGTTTCGCAAGAAAGGTGTTGATTCCAAATTAATAGCCGGGTAAGGATTTGGGAACAAGTGGTGGGAGACCCCCCATCTGGAGTAACAAGATTTATCTCCACGGGTTCACTTTGGGCACCTATAGCTTTCTCCCAAGCATTTGGCCAGTGTCTGCAGAAAGTACCCAGACGTGGGATTGAGGATAAAGTTTTCCCTTTAGAGCTGGGAAGTACCCAATAGTGGTAGAGGGAGCCACTAGATAAATGTCCATGCCATATAGAAAAATGTCCAAGTGTTGACCAGAGTGCCACGCTGGAGAATCCAAGAGAAGAGTGCCAGATCCGGCTGAGAGCACAGTGTGTTCAGAACCTGAGGGTTACAGTGTTGTGATGAAGATGTATTCTAGTCTCCATTAATCTGCATTACCAGGGAGTGTACCCCGTGGGGGTCCATCTGTTCTTTATTATTCTGTTGTTGTGAATAAAAGCCACACTCTAGAATCCCACTCCTGGTTTGAACATTTCAGTTATTGCTTCCTGTGTCCGGATTACTTGGGTGCCCCTGACCAGAAATCAAACCTAGACAAAATGTTGAGCAGTAGTTTTCTCCCCGAACCCAGGCAGCCAGGTAGTGGGTTACAAAAATGGAGGCACCATGTATGAAAACAAAAATAACATCAACCCGACCCCTGGTTACAAATTGGAGGCTACCACTGGGATATGGTTTAGAATTGGGAGAAAAGCAAGAAAGGTTGCTCGGATGGTGGCTAGTGTTTTGGTTGTCTGGCAGTAGGTAGCCCAAAAATCAGAAGCACTGCCAACTAAATGTGCCGCTGTGTGCTGCTGTCTATGTGTTGCTGTAATTGTGCCAACTGTTTACCAAGGAGCAGTAAAGCCCAAGAGTGTATGCCCATTGTCCTGCATCATAATTACAACATTTGCCAGCTTTTAAAGTGCTGTGTGACAGGAAAAAGTATGGAAAACTGTAAGAAACAAAGAGAGATTTGTGCCCTAGAAGTTGGAGGTGCTTGTGGTATGGACTAAGAGAGTCGCTGAGTAAAATGCTATGAAAAATTGTCAAAATGGTGCTCCCACCGAGGAGCTGCAGTTGAAAAAATAAGTGTGGTTTGCAGTTTAAATTGTGTCTGCTCTACTATCGCCATGGAGGAGAAGAGCATGAGAAGAGAGAGGCTTATTTGCATGGCATCAAGATATTGGTGAGACTGCAATCAGTCCCACCCCCAAGCCAGCTCTAGAGTGACTGCACAGTGTTCGAGAGGGAGAAAAAGAGGAGTGTGCGAACTGGCTTGCCAGGAGGACTGTCGCGGTGACTGAAAGCGTTGTAAAAGTAGTAAGATCAGACTTTTCTGTTTAAAATCAGGCTCAACCCGCATTCCGATTCGTCTGGAAAGAGAGCATGGTGTTCAGAGGGACAATCGGCAGGACTGCCAGCCCGCTTCCATCCAGAGGCCTCCAAGACCGGCTGTATGCTGCATTTTCCATCACAATAACAAGCTACTGATTAAATGAGTACCATCCTGAAAAAACAGCTCAAACTGTGTGTGATTTTTACTAAAACCAGCTGAATCTGTGTTTAACAGTGTGATTGTTTTGCAAAGGACTGTGTCAAGTTCATCCACTAAAACAAGAATTCTGAGCATTAGACTGTGAGCATATTATAGGTTCAGCAACAGTATAATTTTCAAAGCCATGTGAGAGACTGTGAGTTGTATGAGAGATGCAACGAAAATACAGGCAATCCTGTGCAATGAAATACTGTGGCTTTAGGAGAATTTAAGCAAAAACAGTGATTTGAAGTGAATGAAAAGTCCAGTAGAAATCATATAAATGTGCTGAGGGAACAAACAGTGCAGTTTATGCAGTTTGAATGAACTTTATCAGTAGAGCGCATAAATCGGATGCGCAGTGGCTTGAGTCAGAAACAGAACATTGATGTGCTGTAGTGCTGCTGCTGCCATTACAGGGAGGGATAGTAAAGTAAACACAGCAGCAAGGGAGCCATTTTGTAAAACGTTTTCCAACAAAGTGGGACTTGAAATAACAGTGAGTGTTTGTTTGTTTTTCTCTGCAGTCATGGCTTCGGGATCAGCCCGCTACCCGGATCATGCCTGGGCTATGAAAGTAGAAGCTGACAAGTTGAGAGACATTGAGAGATGTTACTACGAGGGACGATTGCCTCCTCATTTGGTGATTCCTGGATATCCAGTAAGAGTGTGCGTAATGTGCTTAAAGGCTGGAAGGGGCATCTTCATGGTTCCTCACTGTTCTGGGTGCCTAGAGAAATATGGCCTAACTAAAGCACCTAAGATTCGTTTGGAGCCCACATGAACAAAGCTTCAAGAATCTGTAGTTGGCAGCATACAGCACCAGGTAGAGCCTGATGGAGGAAGCCCAGCAAAGTGTGGCATAAAACAGGAGGGTGCAGATCTACAGGCAGAGCAAAGTACTGATGTGTCCGAGTCTGGGTCACAGAGAGACATAGCAGAGGGAGCATCAGCAGACCCTTGGAGAGAGTGGCCTAACCCAAGTCTCATAGGAGAAGGTGAGATGAGGGAGACCCTTGAATGGGAGGTATTTACCTCTGCTCTCAGTGAGGAGTGGACAGTCTCAGGAGTGAGGACGACTGCTCACTCTTGGGCACAGATCCTCAGTGAGGAAGAAGATGAGGGGGAACCTACGTGGCCTTATGAAGAAGATGCGGATCCACAGCCTCAAGCTCTTTCCTCAGAGGAGCAGAAAGTAGGAGAGAGTAGTGACTTCACAGCCCTGTCCCCACAAGGAGGAGTCAAAGATCCCGTTTATATTGCATTGAGTATGCATAGCTGGTAGAACCAGGACTGGCCGCCCCCAAGCCAGGCCAGAGGTCTCAAGTTGATCAAGTGTAGTAAAGAGGAAGGACTGGTTCGTAGGAAGGTGAATGAGATCTATGGGATATCCTTTCCTACCTTTCCTAGGAGAGTCTGGGAGGAGATTAAAAGTAACAGGAAATCCTGGATCGTGGAAGAGGCAACAAAACATGTGCATCCTGGTACAAGCAGATATGTAAGAGATAGAGTGTTACAAGTAAAATTCAGACAGTGGAAAGTGGGCAGGACACTGTTTATAGACACTGTTTGAATCGTGGATGGAGAAAGCAATGAAACCAAGGTTTTAAATAATTGATTAGCAGTTTTTTTTATTGGGACAATACTAACTGTACAGAAAGCATTTATATTGGTTTTCTGGAAGTGTTATGTTTGCTAAACACAATGAGGCAAGTGCTGTGCATTTTCACAATGTTTTAGAACTTTTATGAGCAAAACGCTAATCAAATTTTAGAGTTAAATAAAACCCTGGAAACCTTTCACAATGTGAATTATGAGTGCCCCAACGGGGTAATAATTCTTGCACCTGACCCATTGTGCTATTTTCTGCACTGCAGAGACCTTCCTGCGAATTTGCCCGTGCCTACCAATTGGAGAGCAGAGCAGTGGTAGCCAGTGCTGCCATCCAGCCATTGCCGTACCTATGTTGTTCTGCCAGTCTGGCATTCCAGGACCAGGTGCCCCAGATTCGTCAGCCTTACAGTGTACTGGCTTTCCAGATTCCATCTCCTGCCATTCCCAATGACTTCATATCCAGACAGGACACCAGCCCAGCTGCATCCTAATTCATTGCCTGGGATTTTGGATGACTTCAGACCAGCTGTTTGCCTTTCCTGTTCCAAGGTTTCATCTCCTAGATGACATCATCTCAGCAGTTTCCAGTTGTGCCATCCTGTCATTTTCTGGAAGATGTCCGCCCAGCTGTATCTGAAGAATGCCGCCAGGCAAAGTCTTCAGCGAGAATCCAGGTGTCATAAGATTTTCGTTTTACAAGGGACTGGTAAGTCCAGACTTTTCTATTCTTATGACATTGCAGTACACACCCTATACTAGCAGACTTCAGATGTTTGAACTGTCCTAAAAGACTCTCCCCTTTGGGATTTCAGCCTGCTAGAACTGTGCTTTACCGGGCTCCGGCCCAGGAGAGACTCTTTATTGGACTTGCTTTCGGGCACTGTTGTCACTAGAAGGGACTTTTAGGGCCTTCCATTCCCCAATATGTGTATTGTAAATAATGTCATTGTTTTTCTACTGTATTTTACTGTTTCTACTGTTTTTTCTACTTTTCTAAAAAATATTTTTTGGGATTCTCCAGTGTTTTGATGGTAGGGGTTAGATAGTACTGTGTTTGTAGATTAGGGGTGTTTTGTCTTTCTTTTTCTTGCCGGTGAACCTGAAGAAGACAAGAAGAAGAAGACAAGAAGAGGAGGAGGAGGGACTCAGCGGAGTTCCTCTAGTACTTTAATGTAGTAGTGTTTAAAGTACAGACTCGTTGTTTAATGTGTGTAACTTTACCTTCCACAGGTATGGTTGTGGGGGAGTAATGCATAGACTGTAGCATTAGCTCCTGGTGAGTGGTTGCAGGTGTCCAGGGTATGGGGGAGGTTCCCCTGTTTGTTTGTTTTGGGTAATTTGGGTTAGAGTCAGATAGGTTTCTCCTAGAGGGCTGGGGGGGATAGACAGGCTGTGGTCCTGACTGGCCGGAGGGGCTACAGTACTGATCTATTAGGGCTATGCTCTGGACAATTCTACCAGGGCCACTAGGTTCCATAGTAACATCGTAGAGAAGAGGCTGATGCATCAGTCGAAGGCCTCTGGTCCCGTAGTGTTGTCTGCCTCTGCTGGCATATGGTAGGGAAGAAGGTAGCGCTGTCTCCCCATAGTCAACACATAGGGTAAGATGGCCTGGGCCGGGTAAGTAATGACTGCGGACAGTCATTGTCCTGGCCAAGGGTGGGTGTAACCGCCCTGTCACCCGGGGTTACAAGAATCCCACTTAGGACTAGTGGCAGGCAGGGAAAGGCAGCTTGTGAGACACCAGTTAAATGGGTTTCACACTGTCTCACTCTATCCTCAGTGTCAGTTGAGCTAGAGGGGTGACATCATATAGAATTCTTACAGCAGCATAAGCCACACTGAAATGCTGCAGCAAGGGGTTAGCTTAGAACGTTGGGAGTTTTAGTCAGTCTAGAGAGAGACTCAGTGGAAGAAGGAGGTGTGCTGCTGGTGGCAGCCCCTCAGAGCTCAGCTCTGTCACAGAGCTACACAGAGGTAGAGGGTGTGTGTGTGTTCTCACCCTAGAGAAGAACACAGAAGAAGCCTGACATAGGAGTAGAGACTGTTCCCCAGCTTGTTCCAGTGCCCCATCTCTGGAGGGATGGGGGGGGAAGAGACCAGCATTCAGGGGCAATCCCCTGGCCCTGCTGAAGGAGGGAAAGCTGCCTGATGATTTTGAGAACAAGCACTGAGGTACCAGAAGTGTGTTTTTGCTTTGCCAGAGACCTTGGGGCACCTGCAAACTAGTGGTGAGTCTGCTCTGACATAGAGCCTATGTTTTCACCAGACAATGTGTAAAGTATCTCTACTGTGGGGTCAGGGAAGGACAGCTAAGTACAGTACTTGAAGTTTGTGTATGACTTAAAATGCTTCTAAACAGTGGGGGTCTACAGGGATGGACATAGCCACTCAGAGAACATTACAAGTCAGGAAACCAGTTCATGAAGAGTAGAGTGTTAAATGTAATATACATTTCGAGATAGCATTCTACAAACAGAGTTTCACAAGAAAGGTGTTGATTCCAAATGAATAGCTGGGTATGGATTTGGGAGCAAGAGGTGGGAGACCCTCCCCCCCATCTGGAGTAACCAGATTTATCTCCACGGGTTCACTTTGGGCACCTATAGCTTTCTCCCAGGCACTTGGCCAGTGTCTGCAGAAAGTACCCAGATGTGGGATTGAGGATAAAATTTTCCCTTTAGAGCTAGGAATTGCTCATGGGTGGTAGAGGGAGCCACTAGATAAATGTCCATGCCATATGGAAAAATGTCCAAGTGCTGGCTGGAGTGCCACGCCAGGGAATCCAAGAGAAGAGTATCAGATCGGGCTGAGAGACAAGTGTGTTCAGAACCTGAGGGTTACAGTGTTGTGATGAAGATGTGTTCTAGTCTCCGTTAATCTACATTACCAGAGAGTGTAGCCCCGTGGGGGTCCATCTATGCTTTATTATTCTGTTGTTGTTTTTGTGAATAAAAGTCACACCCTAGAATCCCACTCCTGGTTTGGACATTTTAGTTATTGCTTCCTGTTTCTGGATTACTTGGGTGCCCTTGACCAGAAGTCAAACCTAGCCAAAATGCCGAGCAACAGTTTTCTTCCCGAACCCAGGCAGCCAGGTAGTGGGTTATAAAAATGGAGGCACCGCGCATAAAAACAAAAATAACATCAACCCGACCCCTGGTTACATAGGAAAACAATCAGGAGTTTCATCACTAAAATGCTACGATAAAGCCAATTATGAGGACATCAGGAATTTAATTACAAGTTGGGATTGAAAAGGTGAATTCACTGGAAAAGGGGTACATGAAATGTGGGACTCACTAAAAAATGTCCTACATATAATTATTAATCAGTATATCCCCTCAAAAAAGTACAATAAGAGGGGTAAGATCCCAGCATAGTTTTCAAATAGAATTAAAAAAGCACTTAAAACAAAAAAAAAAAAAAAGCTTACAGAAAAGCTAACAAAAGAGGGTACTGACATAGCTAAAAGTAATTACAAAGATAAACATAGATCTTTAAAAAAGTTAAAGCAAGAAAAAAGGTTTGAACTGAAATTAGCTAACAGGGTGGGAGACAATAGGAAAATGTTCTAGAATTATGTGGCAAGTCTTAAGAATGTAATAATAAACATGTTGGACCCCTAAAAAATGGCGAGGAGGTGATCACTGATTGTCAAGAAATGGCAGAAGTCTTCAGTGGTTTCTTTGAAAGTGTCTTCCAGAAGGATAATAATCTAGATTTTATTGAGGTAGACAGGCCTAGTAATATTGTAATAACCTCTACTAGAATAAAGAAGGACAGGCTGTTGAGAATGGCAACAAACAAATCATCAGGACCGGATGGTTTACATCCGAGCCTCCTAAAAGAACTAGCCAATGAAATTAGTATGCCGCTAAGTGTAATATTTCAAAAATCTTTGGATGATGGAGTGGTACCTGATGACTGGACTGTAGCAACAATAATACCCATCCATAAGAAACTTAACAGACCCGATTATAGAAACTGCAAGCCTATAAGCCTGACATCCATTGTGGGTAAAGTTATGGAGGCAATTATAAAGGAGGAAATTGAACATCATGTAGTTAACAATGGACTTGAAGACCCTTTTCAGCATGGATTCATGAAGGGGAGATCGTGCCTCACTAATCTGCTATATTTTTTGAAACAATAAACAGCACTAGAATATAACATACTGGTGGATGTGCTGTACATGGATTTTGAAAAGGCATTTGACAGCATCTCCCATAAAGAATTAATTAAATCATTAACAGAAATAAGGTTAGATGACACTATAATTGCATGGATGGCTGCTTAGTTGAGAAGGAGAACACAGAGCGTTAGCATAAAGGGGCATTATTCCAGTTGGGCTAGGCTGTCCAGTGGGGTCCCACAGGCATCTGTCCTGAAACCTGGTGTTATTCAACATCCTAATAAAATCTATCACTTATAAAAATAATTCATGGCTGGTAAAATTTGCAGATGATCTAAAGATTGGTTCTCTAGTAACAAATAAGGATGATGCAGAGGTCCTACAGGTAAACATAAATGAGATAGTAGAAATACAATAGCTAGAGTAAAAAAACTAAAGTTTAACCTAAATAAGTGTAAAATAATGCACTTCGGAAAGAAGAACTGCATATTTAAATACTACATAGATGGAGGAGAGCTAACAAGACCAGAGGAGGAAAAGGATATTGGTGTTCTTGCAACGCATAACTTAAGTTTCAGCAAGCATTGTGTAAATGTAGTTAGGATAGGGTATGGGATACTGGCTTCATTAAGAAGGAACATAAGGAGTAGAGACAGATGTCATTCTCTTTATTTATTTATTTATTTATTAGAAAGTCGAATTTACAACCTTTGAGTCATAGACTCATTTACAAAGACACCTCGTCGCAGGGAGGGTAGACAGAGTTACATAGTGAGGTTACAACAGTGAGAATAGTACATTAAACATAGAGAACTCATAGGTTGCTTAATATAACTTATAAAATGTTACAATCATATACAAGGTACAGCCCTGGACGTGCCATGGAGAGATACCTAGAAAGGAAGGAGGTTTGGATGGGGAGAGGGGTGGGAAGGAGGAAGGAAGAGGATAGGCTGTCCAGAGGACTTTGTCAAGTCAGGGGGCCTGACAGGAGGGTCCCACAGTTGGATTAATTAGGTGCATCTACAACAGCGAGTGTCGAAGAGATGGTTCCGGAGGGTGATTTTGATGGGACCAATTTTGGCATTGTCTGTGATGCAGGGTGGGAAGGAGTTGAACCAAGCAGGGGCTCGGTAATAGAAGGACCTCTGGGCTAAAGAGGTCTTGGTTCTGGGTACCAGATAGGTGGCCTTGACTGAGCTATGGGTGGCAACAGACAAGGACGCAGGCAGTAGGGATGCAGCGACCCCCAGGGGGGAGAGCCCTAGAAGAGATTTTGTGGCGAGTAGGCAGGTCTGGTAGGGCAGACGCTCCTCAAAGATGAGCAGGTTAGTGGTGGAGTAGAGCAGGCAGTGCGTAGAGTAGGGGGCTCGGTAAGGAGCCCACAGGCCTTATTGATTGAGAGCTGGATTTTAGTCAAGGTGGTATTGTCCACCATGGCGTAAATAGGTAGGCCGTAGTCCACTAATGACAGGACGGAGGAGGAGGTGATGGCCAGCCAGAGGGCAGCATGGTGGAGGCAATCTCTATGACGGTAAAGGGGGCCTATGCGAGAGTTTATGGTAGAGGATAGGGCATTGGATGCGGGAGTGGAAGGTGAGAGCCGAGCTGAAAGTGATGCCTAGATATTTGTAAGAGGACACCTGCTCAAGTGGGTGCAGAGTGCTGGGGAGAATGAAGAGGGGGCATTTTTAGACTTGTTCTGGTGATGGGAGAAGAGCGTTGACTTGGTCTTCTTTAGGTTAATGACAAGTCGGTGGTCAAGGAACCACTTTTCAGCTTGGTTGTATGAGTGCTGGAGGGTTTCATGGAGAGAAGAGGAATCAGGGTGGGAGGCAAAGAGAACCGCATCATCGGCATAGAGGAGCATTTTTCCTGAGCAGGAGGTGGGGAGAGTGTTGTGGTAGAGGTTGAAAAGTACGGGGCCCAGAATGGAGCCCTGGGGTACCCCAAAGCAAATGGGCTGGGTATTGGACAGAGAGCCATCGATCTTCACCCACTGGGATCTGGCAAAGAGGTAGTTGGCGAACCAGGCAAGGGGGCCAGTGGAAAAGCTGAGTTGGTGGAGGGAGTCGAGCAGGAGGGAGTGACAAACAGTGTCAAAAGCCTTGGAGAGGTCTATGAACACTGCACCGGCAGGGTTGTCGGAGTCAAGAGCAGAGTGCAGGTACTGAGAGAACTCCTGGAGAGCAGTAGAGGTACTGTGTCCAGGGTGGAATGCATGTTGTTCAGGGCACATTATGTCATATTTGGCCAGGTACTCAGCAAGTTAAATATACACTATTTTTTCTAGGGCTTTTGAGAGCGGGGGGAGGATGGAGATCATCCAGTAGTTGTTAGGTGCGGACCGATCTCCACTCTTGTGTATAGGGGTGTTTTCTGCTGATTTCCAAGTACTGGGAAACTGACTGAGGCATAGAGACCAGCTTAGCAGGTCTGTAAGGGCGGCTAGGACAACATCCAAGACCAAGCAGAGGATCCTGGAGTCTGGGGGTCACAACTTGGGTTGTTGCTGTCAAGGGTTTTAAGCAGGTGTGGCCTGGCTTCGTGGGGGGATATGGTGCGCAAGTAGAAAGGAGGGCGATCCAGGACATGGGGAGATAGAGGCAGGGATTGGGTCAAAAAAGTTGTTGGGGAGGACAGAGCTTAGGTCAGAGAAGGTAGTATTGAGGCAATCAGCTATGCGAGGTGGATCAGTGATGATGGTACCATCGATGGAGAGCTGGGACAGTGGGGGGGGCAGGTCTTCCCATTGAGCTCTTTCATGCTGTCCCAGAAAGTCTGAGCGGAACCCCATGTGGATGCAAAGCTGTTCTGACAGTGCTCAGCCTTAGCCCGTCTAATGGTCCAGGTGCACTTATTACGCACTGCATTGTAGGCCTGTCTATCAGCCAACTTGCCTAATTCGATAGCAGTACACCAGAGGTTATCCCTATGCTTAAGTTTCTGGATAAGGGATGGGGACATCCATGCAGCATTTTGTCTTTTGGTACGGATTCTGGTATGGGGGGGGTCGAAGAGGTCACAGGCCTTGATGAATTTATTAGTGAAGTGGTCTAGGGCAGAGTCAATATCAGGGGCATGTCGGATGGGGGACCAGTCCAGCTGAGTTAGATGTAATTTTAGCTTTCTGAGACGGTGGCCTGGGACACGGGGTTCAGTGCGGAGGATGGCCAGAGACAGAGGATAGGTGAGTGATCACTAAGTGAGTCAGGGAGGATGTTGATATCCCGGATTTTATGAGGGTGGTTCGATAGTATTACATCTAGGAGGGTGCTGGAGCCACTTGTCCGGTTGAATCTAGTGGGCTGGGTGACTAACTGGGACATGTCCAGGGCAGCGAAGTAGTCCCTAGTATGGGAGGTAGTGGTAACAAGCCAGTTGACATTAAGGTCACCTAGGATGAGTTGCTCAGCTTTGTGTGGTAGAGAGGTGAGGTAGTCGATGAGAGACTGGACCGCTGGGTTCTGGTTCCTCGGGTATGTAGGAGACCATGAGGAAGCGTAGGCCCCTGGCTGGGTCAGGGATAATTTTTAGGGTGAGGGCTTGGGCGCCATGGTCAAGCTTGGGGGCAGGGAGTGCATGCCTTAAAAGTGTGTCACTAATGTAGACTGCGCACCCACCACCGAGTTTACCTGCTCGGTCTTCCCTGAACAGTGTGTCGCCAAGGAGGGAAATAACAGAGTCAGGAGTTGTTTTGGAGAGTCAGGTCTCTACTAACGCAATAATATCGGGTTGGTGTTGTTCAACCCAGCACTGGAGTGCGGTGGATTTCTTAAGGAGGCTGAATATGTTCAGAGATGCAACGCAGAGACCCGCTTCAGAGTGGGGTGTGGGAGGGCTAGTCGGCATCGGTCCAGGGTTAGGGTGTATGTTCCCGGAGAGCAGTAGAAGCAGAGTGATTAATCTAATTAGGGGATGGTGGTAATCAGGACCCTTAGTTTGGTACTGATGTGAGGTCCTGATAGTGGGGGTGCAGGGGACGGGTAGGGTGCTGAGGGTAGGTATAGCAAAGAAGAGGTGGGTCCAGGATGGACCTGGGAGGGCAAAGGAAGTGGGGGTGCTGGATGGTGGTGGATGCAGAGGAGTTAGGGGGTGTCCAAGGTGGAGGGGGGCCAGGCTGCTGAGAGGTGGCTTAGGAGAGCAAAGCTCGAGGTGGAGGGCAGGGGTGCAGGACGGGGGGTGGACTGAGCTAGAAGGGTGAACTCAGAGAGGGGGAACTCCCTCTAGTGGGAGTGGAATATAAGCTGCAAATGGAAAAGTGGGGACTTAGTTCCACAGGTACCAGGAAGTCACGTGACAGGATAAGGCAATAAATTGAGGTCGGAGCCTGGGTGGGAGGGTGGCTGGGGTGGGTGGGGCAGTTGACACATGAGCGCATCCAACAGGCTAACATCCGAGCAAAGAAGCAGGCAGGGCGGCCTGCCGCCATATTAAGACACTCTTCAAGGTCCCTTGCTCTGGTGGGCGTAGTAGTGTGCTCCAGTAGTGTTTGGGGGTTCTATATTATATGGAAGGGGAGAACAAAGAGAATTAATATGCAGTGGGAGGATTACTAGCACCAAGACCCCTACTGTGCATGCACCAAGTGTTAGGCTATCTGTTGGGACAGAGTCCCTAGTGCGCATGCACGAGGTCTGGAAGGCAAGATGGCGATAGAACACCAGAAAGCTGTCTGAAACAGGTAGGACAGAGCTAAAAACACACTGCTGAATAGTACTCCGCCCCTTTATGTGTCCCTTGCTCACCCACGCCTGGAATACCTTTGTCAACTATGGGCAGCAACCATTAAAACTTAAGAAGCTCAAGGGGGTCCAGAGGTGAGCCACAAATATGGCAGCTGGTTTGAGGGATACGCCTTATGAAGAGCATTTGAGAACACTAGGTTTATAGTCTCTCCATTATAGGTGCAACAGTGGAGACATGTGTTATGTCTAAAGTGCATTTGGAAATATTGATTTGTGGGAATGTGCAAGATTAAACTTAAGTCCTGAGTCCATGACAGTTAGAGGGCACACAAAATTATTGAAGGGAGATTATTATAAGAATAACCAAAGTGGGGCATAGTTCTCACAAAGAGTACTGAAAACATGGAAAGCAATCCCTGTGTCAGTTGTGGAGAGTAAAGATATGGGAATGGATGAGGTAATGGTAGATTGTGTGTTTTCAGACATACAGTAACTCTGTGGTTCAGGTCATTAATGGCTAACACTATAGACCTGTATCTGATCCTATGAATCCTATTTCCAAGAGAATTCCCTCCACCGTGTGGAGGAAGTTATTTTCAGTGCTGGGAGAGCATGCTTTAACCAACACTTGTACAAAACAGCAATACTCAGTTCCAGATTCCACCTGTCAAGCAGGGGTGATGTTAAGCATTTAGCATGGTGTGCTCCTCCAAAACAGAGGTGCACAGAAAATTATAACCATGCTTCGACCTACTTTTTAATTGACAGTTTCCTGTTAGTACTAAAGGTTCTTGGTAATTTATACAGTATTACTTGATCATTTTTATCCATCTCATACATATTCTTGAGATCTGATTGCATTACATATGTGTGTGTGTGCGTGTGTGCACGTGCATTATGATTACGTTCAAGGGTGTGTGTGTGTGTGTTTGTGTGTGTGCGTGAGTGCGTGCACGCATGTTATGGTTATGCTCAAGTGCAGAAAATACACCCAATCACTACTACACACAGAATCCCCAAACATGGTGTCCTTCTGCAGACACACTTAGCAACTGCATTCTGTAGTGACACCAGCAGGGCTCCCAAATCTACAAGGAAGGATTGTTGTGTTTTCAAGGGAAATGGTGAAGCAGTTTACAGGAAAATTGTGTGTATAAACGTATGTTGTGTACACAGAGGTAAACAGGGCAATTTAGCTTCTGTATCCCAGACTAGTCTTTCAGTTACACCGTGTAACAACTTTCAATAAAAGCACATGACATAAATTACAGATCATTGATCCTTATGGTAGTCTAATTATAAAGTAACAGCCCTTTGACTCACTTAAGCTGCTCCAGGGCCCATGGGTCAACTCTGTAAACACCTCCGAGGGGGCTGGCCTGGGTTCCACAGTGGTCAGCAAGTATGGCATGGTGCCTCTACCCGTGGTAAGTGGCAGGGTATACCTGTGGACAAAGAACAGGTTACCAACCCCCAGGAAAATACATAAGCATCCCCCCAGAACACTTTCCCCACACAATAACAATCCCCCACCTCCAGTAACTATGGCAATAAGTCACAACAACAACAGTTAACATGCAAACAATTACATTATTATGACTGTGGGCAGAACCTACAGCCATCCTGCTTTCCCTTGAAAAAAGGTGTTTTCGTAGAACACATCTTTTAGTAGTTCTCACTGTATTCCTCCATAACTGCAAATCACCATGACAGTTACACAGTCCCTTCTTTCTGTTTCCAGTGTTGTAGACAGAATTCACAGCTGCTTATCTGATGGCCATTAGGAAACCGAAACAGCTTCTTAAATATTGAGTGCCTATTAAACTAGAGATTTCTTCACCAACTTAGAAATGCAACAACTTGCACATTTCAATACTTAGCATGTAAGCACGTTCTTGCTACTTGCTTAAGTTGGATAGGTATTCTCTTTCAAGAAGATTTATACCTAATAAATGTCACCCATTCTCAGCAAGTAATGTTCAAGATTTACACTGTGTTTTAACCTCTTAAGACATTATCTGATAACAACTGTCTCAGACATAGTTTATTATATACAGCGAACACACACACACTGTACACACCATCCATATGGCCACAATATTCAAAATAAATACTGCAATCTAATATGTTATAAAACAATAAAGAAACTGTTTATGTCAGCCTTGGTTATGTGGAACACAGTGAAGTTAAGTTTACAGTGGACTTCCTTTAAATTCTGTATTTCTTATCCTATACTTTGTATCCTGGATAGCGCAGGGGAGATGCTACATCTCATTGTCATAACAAATCTTCATTTAACACATTTTTGCATTGTATTTACTCAGGATGTCCCAGATTAGACGCAATATCTTGTTTTCAGTGGGATCATAATTTTACCATTTTATAGTGTGTTTATTTAGGGCAGCCTAGTCCAGATGTAAAATATTATTTTCAGCATGTTCTGATTTTACGCAATGCATCATAATATTGTGTAGATGTAGAGCCCCACTGAAAATAAGATGCCACATCTTCTGTGTACTATTCAGGCCAAATACAGTATATATCAGCCAACAAGCATGTGTAACCCCTAGGTGGCGCTATCCCAAGGGCTCCTACCCCTGCCTGCGTGGCTAGGTGCAGGTTAAGGGGCCGGGGTACTGAAAACGGGTGTCTTCACCTGGAGGACAGGGTTAGTGGTAGCGTAGCAGAACTGTGTACAGCCCTCCGGGACACTGTGACCCTCTCTTTCCCCTCTAGTGGCCTAGACAATGTACAAAACCCACAGCTGCAATAAACCCCAAACAGGAGCTATATCCCCACACTGATTGCACTTACGACCAGGGTTGGCTCCACCTGTTTTGTCCTGGAGACCCCTGTAAAGTAAGGTTAAACACAGCAAACAATAGTACCACGGTGCTAGTTGTACAGAAGTGCACCACAGGCAGGTTAAGTGCAAAAAGATTCAGATCTGATTTAGTCAAGGGAAATGAACAAGGAAGGGGCGTAATCAGGTTGATTGGTTTAGATACTGATTCAGTCAGGCTACAAGGCATGCACTTTAGAATCCCTCAACACAGTCACACACACTCTGGGTACCCAGTGGCGAGGTAGGCTGGCCTGACACATTGCCCGGGGTAGGCCGGCGTTGCAGCTGGTCAGGACCCTATGATGAAAAGACAAGTCATGCACAGTAACCCCAATTTGTAATCTGGAGCCAGGAGGCTCAGTTTGTGATAATTATACAAAACAATTAAATCAGATGACACACTTTGAGCTGTTGTTGCAGGGAGCTACCCTGGTGTTTACTTACACTACCCAGTACAGGACACAGGATGGATGAAATGGAGACTTCAGGATGACTTGCTGGTTTGCCAGGAGAAGCAGGGCCCACACGATTCACCGTGGTGTCGTTCCTATTTGTGATGTTGAGCGGGGGCTGATCCCCAGGCAGGTCTCTCTTTGATGGTCTTTTCTGTGGCATGAGTAGCTGGCTGGGCCAAGGTGGCAGGGCCCAGGCCAGGTGAACAATTCAGATGGCAGTCCGATAGTGCTGGATTCAGCTTCCAGTAAGCGTGACACAAGCAGGCAGTGGGGAACCAAATCACAACCCACTAGCAGCATTCAGCACACTTATAGTAAAAGAAAAGCAGTACCACAGTTCGGATAACAGTCCAGTCGCAATCACAGTGTCTCTGCGCAAACCGTATGCTCTGTGGTAGTTTCAGACTTCCTGACAGGCCGATCACGTGAAGCAAATCTTCTGTCTTCTTCAGGCAACAAAGCAGTCACAATTCGGCAATTCTTGTCACAAACCTGTTCGGATTCAGTCCGGTTACAGTTAACTGAAGTATTCCCTCACAAGGGAAAATGAGGGAGGCAGGCAGGCCAAACACAGCCTTCCCACCAGTTTCCCGTGCAAGTGCGCAGGAGCAGCTGCTCGAATATCTCGAGCTGTTCACTCTCTCAGTTCCCATCTCAGACTGACTGACTGCTGCAAGCAGCTTGGGACTTTCCCAAAGATCCAAAAGGTTTGATTCGTGGAATCATCTGTCTGTCACAACAAGGGCTCTCCCTCCCGGTTCATTTAGGTGCCAACATGTAAAAACTACAATTCCTACAGAAATTCACTCCCACAAGACCCCGGGGGACAGACTCCATTTTAAGGTCCCCAAAAGGTACTGATTAGTGCATTACAGAAATGTCCATGCTGCAAAGAAAGGCAGGTTAGACAAACTATAATATCATTATTATTAGAACAGCTAATCAGCAAACAATTACAAATTCTAACAGCGCTTCCTCTGCACAGTTAGCGATGGCAGAATGGAGCAATATTACTGCAGCTCAGGCAGGACTCGAGCCTGGAAATACTCGGCCCTTACCCGGATTAATTATACACCACAGAATGATGCCTCTTAAGGAGACAGGCACGGAGGCTAGCTAGGCACTCACATGCGCAACACTTTTACAATGCTAGGACACAGAACACCAGCCTGTCAGTGGGCATTAGGCAAACCCAGGAAGACACTTTAGGAACCCCCATTTGTAGGGGGATTACACATGTTCTAGGAAAACACATTGTAAAAATGTGTAAAAGGCAGACTGCACTGAAACTGCCTCTCAGTAGATCTGCATTGTGTAAAAATCATTAGAAATAATGGGTTAAAGACATTTTACAGGATTTGCCAGATGAGATTCAATGCTTTTTTAACTTCTTACGACACTATCTGATAAGCATCGTCTCAGACAGTTTATTATATACAGCAAACACACACACACACTCACACACATGCACACATCACATATGCACACAAACACGCGCATGCACACACACACACACACATACTGTACACACCATCCTCATGGCCACAACATTCGAAATAAATACTGCAATCTAATATGTTACAAAACAATAAAGAAACTCTTTGTTTATACCAGTCTTTATTTATGTGGAACACAGTGAAGTTCAGTCTACAGTAGATTTCCTTTAAATCTTTCTTGTCCTATAGTTTGTATCCTGGATAGCACAGGGGAAATGCTAGATCTCATTCTCATAGTGTTCTTCATTTTACACATTTTTGCACTGTGTTTACTAGGATGTCACAGATTAGATGCAGCATCTTGTTTTCAGTGTGGTCATGATTTTACCTTTTTTATAATGCATTTATTCAGGGTAGCCTTGTCCAGAGGTGAAATATTGTTTTCAGCATGTTCTGATTTTACACAATGCAGCACAATATTGTGTAGATGTAGAACCCCACTGAAAATAAGATGCCACATCTTCTGTGAATTATCCAGACTAAATACAATATATACCAATGAGCAGGCATATTCTAGGAAAACACATTGTAAAACTGAGTAAAAGGAAGATTGCACTGAAACTGCCTCTTAGCAGATCTGCATTGTGCAAATTCATTAGAAATAATGAGTAAAGCATGACCTCACTGTAAGTGATGTTTTACAGGATACACCAGTTGAGATTCGATATAGCATATCTTGTAAAAATTCAATGTTTAAAATGGTTTAAATGCTTTGCCCAAATGAAATAAATATTTTAAATATCGGCTTGGTTAATCTTTCCTCATAGGTCTTATCCCATATGCCCTGCGCCATTGTAGTTGCCCTCCACTGTACCACCTCCATCTTGTCTATGTTTTTTACTCAGATGGGACCTTCAGAACTGGATGCAGTATTCCAGGTGCGATCTCATGAGTGTCTTATACAGACGTCAGTCACATCCCCACCTTCTCTTGCTGTAGCTGCGTCTGCTGCGCTACATCCTTCAATAGGTGGCAGGCTGAGTCTGGTGCAGCGAGAGCACCACATATTCTTTTTTCAGCACTCTTGCCACTCCTAAAAGCTCAAACAACACAGCACTTTGCGAAACAATGATTCCCCACACTGTAACCCCTCCTCCCACCGCTGGGTGCACTCAGAAATGTCCTTCTGCGGTGGGTACCTCACCGAGGTGGTGATGCAGGCCTAGAGTCTTTCATCGGGGCCCAAAACATTGTTAACCGATTTCCACCTTGAACTCTCTGCCTGGGCACAGCTTTATAGTTGATGCCATCCAGCCCAGAACTTATCTCCTGTAACCTAAATAGCGAGATAGCTAATAAGATTTCCCCAAGTCACAACTTGGGGTATGTACAGTGCTGCAGTTCGCAAAGGGGGTTTTCAGCAGCTGGGTTGCAGCCCAAAGGGCAGTTGCATGGTACCGAGGAGGTCTCTGGATGGTGGGTCACAAGGTCGCAGATCTGGATAACTGAAGAAACTGGAGAGTGCTGGTCTTCACCTGCCTGGCCTTTCCAACTTCACCCAGGGGCTTTGTAGACAGTTTTCATAGGTTCCATGTGAAAATGGTGAAAAACTAATGGCAGGTGGCAAAACGGCTACTACAATTACGACGACCACAAGAAATGGCGACTGACATATATGGTGATTTTGCACCCTATATATATTGCACACCAGGGATCTTTTCTGTAAGTGGGGGTCTCCGCCCTCACACCCCCCGGACCCCTGCTGTTTCTATTATTCCTGCTTCAAGACTTCTTGACACTGGGGTAGATTAATGCCTCAGATTCATCATTTTCACCCAGTTGCTGTTAATTATAGCTTGCCATTATTGTTTTCATTCTTTTAACTTCGCCATTATCGAGTTGCCATTTTGCTGTCGCGTTATTCCACGCTGCCGTTTTCACACAGGCAGGCCTGTCAATGTCTTCCTTCACTGGTCAGCTTCCTCTTCTTCGGTCTGGGGGATGATAGACGTGGTCCCCTTGACTCCTCTATTGCACACCCTGGTCACACAGTTTCAGCTGGGCTGTTGCCAGTCTCTCAACCCCAGCACTCTCCCCTTTTGGGTCTCTTTTTCCAGCAGTGCAGGACCCTCTCACAGATGCTTTGCCACAGCACTCACAAGTTCTTCCCTTGCCAGAATTTGCACTCACCCACAATTACCCCTCTGAGGGGGGGACACAGCAGTTTGGTCTGTTTCTGGGGGCTCACTATTCTTTTCTGGTTCAAACTACAGTCCCAACCTTCAGTCTAACTGGGAGCAAAATCACAAGTCTCGGCAGCACAGCCCAGTCTCTGTCACTCCCGCAGCACCACTGGGTAGTTTCTTTGAGAAGTCAGTAGCCAAAACCTTTTGGAGCACTGGTGCAGGAACTTGGGCTCAGGAGTCCACAGTAGTCTTTTTCCTCACGCCACACTCCTCAGCTCTCTCGAAGATTCTCTTATGGGTGGCAAACCAGTCCTATTTATAGCTTTTGGCAGCTCCCCTTCTGATTGGCTGCCACTTTCCTGGGCAAACTTAATGCCCTTTCACTTTACCCAGCAGCCCCCTGGGTTCTGTAGTTCATTAGGCCCACAAACAGTCCAGCCCTTTATTTTGAACACTTAAGCCCTTTCAAAGGGCTGAAAACATTTCTCCCCAAGGCTGAAGGCTTTCTGCTCATCATGTTATGGGTTCTCTGGCTCCTCTGTATTCCCTGGAGCCGGGGATATACTGTACTTTAATGGTGGCTGCATGGCCGAACCTAGAAATGGAGCTGTAGCTCCCTTAAATTTTTGAGGCTGGGCGGTTGTGTATGCGCACTGGGTGCATGGCCACCATATTTTTTATTTACATTTAGCAGCCTGGTTTTCAGAGGCACACCGGGACCGCTCCAACTCCCCAAATGCACCCAGAGACGTGGAAACAGCAGTCGGACCCTGGCCTCACTTGAGACATGGGCTAAGGTCCCAGAATTACAGCGGCCGCGGAGCAGCAGCGGGACAGCCAGGTTCAAGCCCCACCATGGCCACTCAGAACACCAGTGGGAGAGCGAAGAGCCATAGTCCTAACCAGGTAAGCCCATTTTGGGGCTTATAATAAAACAAAAGTATTTCTTTTATATTCCATCTGCAGCCTGTTGGAAGACAACATGCAATGTCCTAAGAGAAATGGACTTACCCAGCAGGCTTTACTGAACACCTGACTGTTACTCTCGCTGGTCTTCTGACTTATCTGTCTATGATTTATCTTTTCATTTCAGAAGTTTACTTATATGATCTTTATTCCTTTTTTCCTTTTGCCTCTTGCTCTGATCTTTCTCTTATATTTGCTCTCATTCTTTCATCTTTCTCTGGCCTCTGATCCTATCCTGTGTCGTCTGTTTTTTTTATTCTGTCTACTTGCTAAAGCATACAGTCCTTCCTTCTACTCTCTAGTTCCCTTTTTCTTTCTACCGGAGTCTCTCTCACTCCCTCTCTCTTCTTTCCTGTTATTTTTGATTAATTTTTGTAGCAGTGTAAGAAGCTAAAGAAAAACAGTGCAGTCAACACAGTCTGTTTATTCCAGCTTCCCACCTGCAAGTTTGTTCCCCCTCCTGGCTGCCCACATAATCTTTTAGTTCCCGGCCTGCCTGTTTCACCTTGTAGCCAACAAGTCCCAAGGGAAATCACTTGTGAAATTCACAACTTCTTTTGGTGGAGCAGCCCAAACCGGTTAAATCAAGGCAGAAGTAATGCTAGCCACTGTGACCGAAAGATAGTCTTCATACCATTTCAGTTTAAAATTCAGTTTTTTATTAATTTATTCTTTTTATAAGGCCCTAATATTTCACCTATATGACTTTATGTGGGAGACTGTAAATAAATTATAAACAAAAAAATAAATGTAAGCATATTTTATCATAAGATATAGTAATTTTCAGATAGTAATCTGATTTTTTTATCATTTTACAAGCATTACTTCCGCAGCAATCCACATACCAGTGTAATGCAATTTGAGTATTCCTTGTAAAATTAGAATCAAAGTTTCACTTCATTTTCTATAATTAGAAAAAAAATTTATTTTAAGAGACAACAATCCTTGCTGATACCTAGCTGTCTAACTTTTCCATATCTGGTCATTCATTCTCTCCAAAATTATTCCTTTTGAAAAACTATTGAATATTACCTTAAGGCAGAAACATATGAGTATTAGTTACTTGATTTCCTAGTACTCTTCTGTTATATATTTAAAAACCTGCTCAATAGTTACCATGCGCCTGCCTGAGGTTATTCCTAGATTAATATTCTTTTCATTTCACTGGTGCTAACAGTGTGTGAGCTTTAAACCTGTAATCAGAACAGAGTAACCATATATTGAATAACAGTGTGTGCTCTTTAAAACTGTAATCAGAACAGAGTAATCACATATTGAAATACATAGTGTTTTAACAACATATTGATATTTTGTAATTTCCTCCCTGTTGTCATTATCCTCATTTCCTCCCTGTTGTCCTCTGAGATGCTTCTTTCCCACCTGCCTACACACACTCTGATTCCCTCATGTGCACACACACTTGTTCCCTGCAAGCCACTGCACCACTTGTCCGCATGCTTGTTTCCTATTTGCCTGTACTCTCATGCAAAAACTCACACGCTCATTCCCTGCCTCTCAACCCATGTGTTCATTAGTCGGGCAGCTGCTGTCATGCTCATTCCTTGCCTGTCCACACTAACACAAGCTTGTGCTGGCTGTCCAGAAGTCCATTCCTTGCCAGTTTGCCGAAGCACATGCTGGCCACCCACACATTCATCCCTGCCAGCTCACCTACTAACTTGATAATTGACCACTCACCCAACTGCTTGTAAATCTAGCTTTAAAGTCTTCAGTTTTTTTCCCTTGAGACTGCCAGAGCCCCACTCCTTTGAGGTCTCATGCTAGAACTTCTCCCTGTTCAGCCAGGGAGCGTCAGCTCTACTGCTTATCGCCCATCAGACCCATAGATCTGACCCATCAGGCACACCTGTTGATTCTGACCAATCCCCAGCAGGGGTTAACCGGGGACACCAGCAGGAAGGGCAGGAATGGTCCATGCTGCGTGACCTGGGGTGGCGTAGGGAAGTCTACCTGAGGCTGTCATCCAGGGCTGTGGCAGCCATTTTTCTGTTTTTTTCCTGATCCCCCCCCCCCCCATATTGGCTGTGCAGGCTTATGGCTGGCCTGGGGTGGAGAGTCCGACGGTGTGTGATCACCCATGCTATCATTGACACTACCACTAGCCACCACCTGCGGCTGCAAAGGATCAATTTGACCACCTTCCTCCTGGGAGGAGAGCATCCATAAGAAGCTCTTGAGCCCTGCCTGCTGGCCTCTGCTCATCACGTCCTGGGCTCGGGGCATGAACGTGGGTCGCCAGCATGCCAGAGCGATCCCCCATCGCTCGCCACCATGGAGCCAGCGAACTCTGAAAACTTAGTAGAAAAGCTTAATCTGTATTCTAGTGCACCTTCTCGACCCCTCCCACTGCCAGGAAACCCTGCCTTTTATTGTACTCCAGAAAACCTGGAGGAGCACAGTTAACTGAATTTTCTAAAAAACTATGTTCTCCTGTGATCATGGGTTGTGCTCAGAGCATGGAGCACACCCTTAACGCTGCCCAGCTATCAAGAGTGGTCTGAGTGGAGTCACCTAGGAGATCATGAATCCTCAGATACTTATTACCAATCAAATGGTGCAGAGTGACTCCCCGAATAGCTCTCATTAATAACTTCAAGAATAAGGGGGACTATTCTGGAAAGGTACCTAAAATGTTTGTGCCCTGTGAAGCCATATTTCTGCTGTAACTCTTCAGAGGGGAGCACCACATTTGTATCTAAGAATTGGAAAATAAAAACTTAAGCCCAGTTGTCTCCATCTTTGAAAAGTGCGGTCTGTGTGGACTGGAAGAAAGTCAGTGTCTGCTGCTAGCACTCTACAAAAGTAAAAAATCTGGAAGAGCTTGGGAAGTCGGTGTAATCTTAACCAAACTGGTAAGGTCTGCGCTGTAAATTTAGTGAAGTCACTCAAGTGAAAAACATCTGAAGTGTGAGAAAATAAGAGCCAACCAATGCCATGCATATCGTTTATAACAAATTCAATTTGTTTGCAAGGGGAAGCAGCCTGGGGGCAAAGCCAGTCATACATTGTATGCAGGTCGGAGGCTCTTGCTCAGTTTTGTAGGTTATATAGGTTAACTCGTCAGCAAGGGTATTGTGGATATAAACCAGCATGGATTTTAAACTGGTCAGTCTTGTCAGACCAGTTTGTTATGTAACCCCCTTGTTACCCGGGGTTACTAGAATCCCAGTAAGACCTAGTGGTAGTCAGGGAAGGCAGCTTGTGAAACTCCAGTTAAATGGGTTTCACACTGTCTCACTCTGTTCTCAGTCTCAGCTGAGACTGAGGGATGACATCACCATAGAACTATCACAGCTGCATGAGCCACAATGGAATCTGCAGCAGGGAGTTGGAATAGAATGTTGGGAGGTTTGAACAGTAGTCTGTAGGTCAGTTGGTGTTGGGAGCTTGCTGGGGGAGCAGCACGGCAACTCTGTGTAGGCTCTTGGAGCCTCAGCCCTGACATAGGGCTATATTTAGTAAAAAAGGTGTGTGTTTCTACTTTAAGAGAGACACAAAAGCAGTCTGTAAGTGGTGGAGACCACTGTTTCGAATATCAGTCGCCTCCCTCCGGGATGGGGCAGGAAAGGTTTCCTGCATATTCCAGGGGCAACCCCCCTGGTTCTGCTACTAGTGGAGAAGCTGCCTATTTGTTCAAGAGTTTTGGGAAACAAGAAGATTTGTGAATCGCCTATGGGGCACCTGCAACCGGTGGGTAAGTTTCTGCTCTTCCTAAAGGGCCTATGTTTTTCACCCTGGGACTTGTGTGATAGTGGGGATTGGACTACTGAATAGTGGGAGGCCTAGAGTAATAGGCTTAGCCAAAAAGTAAAAGTATGTTCAAGTCCAGCACTTATGGGAAGTCAAGATATGTAGAGGAGATGTGACATACGTCTACCCAGTAATCTCCATTGCTAAGCTTTCAGTAAAAGAGTTGTTTAGTTTCCAGAGAAATGGCTGGGTATGGATTGTGGGAGCTGGAGGTGGGAGACCCCACATCTTTAGTGACCAGGTCCACCTCTATGGATTTGCTCTGTGGATTTCTACTTTGCCTGATTCACTTGGCCAGTGATGAGGGAAGTACCCAGACATGGGATTGGAAGGAAAATTCCCTCTAGGAGTGGAGGGCTCTAAGGTGGTTTGGGGAGCCACAACAGGAAAACTGGTTCATTTCCCAAAATGGAACGTGGATCAAGTGGTCGGCGGGGGAGCCGGACCTGTGGGGGAAAACCCAAGTAGTGTACAAGTCGGGCTGTATACCCAAAGCTGCGTGCAAGTCCAGATTGTGTGCCTGGTGGGTTCAGAGCCTGAGGGCTGGAAATAGTGAAGAAGTGTTCTGTTGTCTCTAATCTGCATTACCAGGAGTGTAGCCCCGTGGGGGTCCATCTGTGCTTTGTTTGCTCAGATTGGAAGTAAATAAAAGCCATACTGTAGAATCCCATTCCTGGTTCTGGACATTACAGATTTTACTTCGAGACACAGCTCTTGCAGCAGGTTACACCATTAGGACTGAAGCCGGCAGGCGTCAGGACCCCACGGAAAAATTCTAGCTAGCTATCTTCAGCGGGGACCGCCCCCGACGTCGGTCCCGCCTCCGACGTCAGGCGTGGTACATAAGGGGGCGGTCCTGCCAGATTCCCCAGTTCTTTCCCGCCGTCGACTGGCTTGTCTCGACCCTTCGGTTACAGTCTAGCGCGCGATGCGTGGTTTAGTGCTTCTCTTCAAGAAATTCTATTTTCTTCAAGCAAGATTGCTGATGTCCTCTCTGACCTCTGGTCACTCCTCCAAGTGTGCTTGCAGGAAACAGATCCCCTTCAAAGACCCCCACACAGCCTGCGTTAGGTGCCTGGGCCCAGACCACGATACCCGGGCCTGCTCGTTCTGCCAGGGGTTCAACAGTCGTACCCGGATCCGACGTCAGAAGGCCCTTCAGGCTTTTTTGTTGGAGGAAAAGCTGAAGACCATGTCCTCCAAGGGGGAATCTTCCTCTCAAAAATCCCACAAGCATGCAGAGAAAAGAAGGGAGAAGGCTCCTTCCAGGTCCCCCTCCAGGGCTTCGGAGTCACGCAGCTCCAGGTCCGACCGCTCTCCCTCCAGAGCCAGCTCTCAGCCTCCCCCGGCTGCGGTAAGGAAGCCTTCTTCTCAGGCCAAGTCCGCCAGGCCGTCCTCGTCTTCTTCCTCCAAGGCCTTGGCGAAGTCCGGGGAGCGCCACCATCATCATCACAAGTCGGGTTCCGCCTTTCGGTACCTGGCGTCAGTCTTCTTCTGTGCCTCCCTACTTAGGCGCTGGAGCTCACGCCCTTAAAGAGACCTGTGGACCCGATGCCCGGTAGCGACCGTGTCGTCTGCCAGCGTCATGCCTCCTGGAGCCGCCCGTCGGCCAGGCGGCGCCGTCGCCGGCCAAACCAACACCTCAGCGGACACCGGTAGGGGGACCGATGTCCGCTCCTCCTGAGAAGAGGGCCCTGACGCCTCCGACCGACGTCGGTCAGGAGACTTTAACTGAGGAGGACTTGACGCAGCCCGAGGACCAGACGGGTGACCCCGGTTTCGTCGAAACTCCCAGGGAACCCTCACCATTACCAGAGCCCCTGTGGAGCTGACGCCGGGACCCGACGACCGCCCACCGGCGCCCAGGCCGTCGTCGGGCCTTTCTTTAGCGGAGGTGAAGGACCTCTTCACCTACTGGTGGGACACCATAAAGAAGGACATGGTTCCCACTGTTCCTCCTCCTCCTCCTCCGGTTCCTGCACCCCGTTCGCCATCGGGGTCGGCAGGCCGTTTACCTTCTCCCCGGGAGCCTAGATCCTCTCCCAGGGGGAGACCGGAAAAACGGAGACCTCCGTCGAAATCTTCTTCTGGATCACCCAGCCCCAAGAGATCCAGGAGACACCGACGTTCGCCTTCGACGAAGGACACGGGATCAGACCACTCTTCCTCTAGATCCCCATCTCCACTCTCCATCCCTTCTCCGGACCCACGTGAGATGCCTAAATCCCCTTCGGATGATCCTTCGTTCCTTGATATTATGAGACATATACAAGAGAACATGGGATGGGATGCAGAAGAGCTAGACCCCGAAAGGATACGCCTCGCCAAATATCTTCGGCAGAAGGACCCCAAGCCTGTGGTGGACACTTTTGTGGACGTCACCAAGGCAGCGTGGAAGCGTCCACATTCGCTCCCGGCGATGCCGAAAAAAGCTGATCGTTTGTACAAGGCTCCTAAGGATGACCAGTACTTGACGCAGCAGCCTCAGGCCGACTCTCTGGTCATCACAGCTTCACATGACCGGTCACAGAGGCCGCAACATTTGAGCACCCTGCCACCAGACCCAGAGTCCAAGCAATTGGACGTGTTGGGTAGGCGCACGTATGCTTCCGCTACCTGCGCCATCAGATCCTTGAACTATTTAACCCACATGGTTCAGTTCCAGAACGCTTTGTGGGAACAGGGTCTGGAAATGGCTGAAAAATTGCCTGAAGGTGAGCAGAAGGAGGAGATGCTTCAGCTCCTCCATACGGGTTCAGACGTGGGGACCCAAGTGCTACGAGCCACGTACGACTCCGCGGACTCATCGGCCTGAGCAGCAGCTTCCGGCCTATGCCTCCGGAGACACTCTTGGTTACGCGTCTCTGGTTTTACCCCGGATGTCCAGAAGAATATTATGGACGCTCCTTTTGAGGGAGAAGTCTTGTTTGGTAATCCTTCAGAGAAGATCATTACCAGACTTCAAGAGACCGGGAAGGCGGTGAGGTTGGTTTAGGCCATGTATCGACCCAAGCTTGGTTCCTTTCGTAGGAACCAAAGCCGTTTTCGTGGGCAGACGCAGAGGCAGCAGCCCCGCTCCGCTACACATCAGAGGGGCTCCGGCTTCCGTAGAGCCCAGGGGAAACAGCCCGCCAGCCAAGGTCAGCGTTCTCCTAAGCCGGCCCAGCCAGCGGGCCCATCTGCCGCCACAGCCTGACTCCTTTCCAGCCCCCGCCCCTCAGGATCAATGGGAAATCATGGTTGGGGGTCGCATTGCAAACTTCCTGCCGGGATGGCAGGCTATAACCACCGACAGGTGGGTTCTTCAGTTGGTCAGTCTAGGCCACTTTATAGAATTCGCAGAAAAGCCACCCTCGAGGCCTCTTTTGCTCTCCCGGTATCCGGGTCAGCACAAAGCTTTGATCTGGCAAGAAGTACTCGCGCTCCTGCGAAAGGGAGTGATAGAGTACGTTCCGGAGAACCAGAGAGGACAAGGATATTATTCCCACTTCTTCCTGGTTCCAAAGAAAACAGGGGACCTCCGTCCGATTCTGGACCTCAGCCACCTCAATGTGTCTGTCGCCTACAAGAGATTCCGCATGGTGACTCTTCCGGGTCTTATTCCCATGCTGAAACAGGACGCCTTTTTAGCGTCTCTAGACATGCAGGACGCATACCTGCATATCCCCATAGCTCAGGCGCACATGAGGTTCCTGCGCTTCGAGTTTCTCGACCACCACTTTCAGTTCCAAGCCCTTCCGTTCGGACTGTCATCCGCACCAAGGGTCTTTACCAAGTGCATGGCAGTCATGGCAGCGTCTCTGAGGAGACAGGGTCATTATGTGTTCCCGTACCTGGACGACTGGCTTCTCATGGCCGCCTCTAGAGAGGCGTTGCTACATGCGGTTCAGAGCACCCAGGACCTGTTCCGTCTCTGGGCATCTTCATAAATTACGAAGTCTCTCCTGGTACCATCGCAGAAACTGCAGTTTATAGGCGCAGTACTGGACACTGTTCAGGGAAGAGCTTTTCTTCCGGACGACAGAGCGGAGCGCATCAGATCCCTCATAAGGGATTTATCGTCGAACAAGATCGTACCTGCCAGGTCGGTCCTTCGCTTGCTCGGACACATGGCTGCGGCCATTCCTACTGTCCCTTTCGCAAGGCTTCACATGCGGGTAACTCAGTGGATGCTCAAAGTGCAATGGGACCAAAGGCAAGACCATTTGCAGCATCCGGTCAGAATCACGAATTCCGTGATTCGAGACTGGCAGTGGTGGCTAGTCCCAGGGTCGCTCTCCATGGGCGTCCCATTCGTAGCGTCGTCCCCAGAGGTAACCCTCACCACAGACGCCTCAGGTCTTGGGTGGGGGGCACACCTGGACGGGGTAAAGTCCCAGGGTACGTGGACCCGATGGAAGCTCATCTACATATCAGTGTCCTAGAGATGAGAGCGGTTCTCTATGCCCTGCAGGCCTTTCAGTCAGTAATCCCACCGTGTACTCTTCTGCTTCAGACAAACAACACGACGGTGATGTATTACCTTAACAAACAAGGAGGCGCACACTCTTACCCCCTTTGCAGGGAGGCCATGAGGGTGTGGGGTTGGGTAGTCGGACACGGTGCAAATCTGATCACTGTGCACGTTCCCGGGGTGGGCAACACGATTGCAGACGGCCTGAGTCGATCCCAGGCCAGAGTCCACGAGTGGGAACTTCTTCAAGAGGTAGCAGAGGATCTGTTTCTTCGATGGGAATTCAGAACTAGACTTGTTAGCATCCCATCCAGCATAAAACTGCCCATTTTGCTCGCTAGATCCAGGGCCTGGTGTTTTCTGGCAGGAGCGTTATCCCTCTCCTGGGCGAACAGATTCCTCTACGCTTTCCCTCCCTTCCCGTTGATCCACAGAGTTCTTCTCAAACTGCGCAGGGAGCACGCACTCGTGATCCTGGTGGCCCCGTTCTGGCCCAGACAGATCTGGTTCCCTTTGTTGGTGCAACTATCTCGGGAACCCCCGCTCCCGTTGCTGCTCAGCTCCCATCTCCTGTCTCAGGAGAAAGGTTCACTTGTCCATCCGGACTTACGTTCGTTGAACCTGCATGCTTGGCTCCTAGAGACATCGCCATCTTGCGTCACGGGGTCTCGCAAGAGGTTGCAGAGGTTCTTTCTACAGCCAGAAAGCCGGCAATGCATGCGACGTACGCCATGAAATGGCGCCGTTTTTGTTTATGGTCGCGAGCACGCGATTTTTCCCCTTTAGGTTGTCCTGTGGGAGTAATTTTGGATTATCTGCTCTACCTCTTTCATTCGGGTCTAGCCTACTCCTCTATTAAAGTGCACCTCTGTGCCATTTCGGCCTATCACCTCCCGGTGGGACATCGTACAGTGGCTCAGTTGGACGCCTCTCGGGAATTTCTTAGGGGAGTGTTACACCTTAGGCCTCCTATTAGGGACCCTGTGCCTCCATGGGATCTGCTCTTTGTCCTGGAACAGCTCACGCTCCTCCCCCCTTTGAACCTGCCGCGGTTGGGAGCTACGTTTTCTGTGGAAAACGTTATTTTTAGTTGCTGTTACTTCGGCGAGAAGAATATCTGAACTTCACGCTCTTATGTGCAAAGAGCCTTATTTAGTTTTCCACCGGGACAGAGTATCCCTGAGGACGAACCCTAAATTTTTGCCTAAGGTGGTCTCTTCACTCACTCTGAACCAGGATATTGACCTTCTGGTCTACTTCCCGAGTTACTCAAATAGAGGAGAGGTTCTGCTTCACACCCTGGATGTTCACCGCAGCCTGAGGTATTACCTCAACAGAACTAAATCTTTTCGTAGTTCTGAGCAGCTTTTCGTTTCCTTCTCTGAGAGAATGATGGGCCAACCCGTATCCAAACAGTCCCTATCTCGCTGGCTTGTCCAGTGTATTTCTTACTCTTATGATATAAAACAAAAGCCCCTCCCGGGAACAGTCTTGGGTCATTCTACTAGAGGTGTGGCCACCTCCTTTGCAGCACTCAGAAAGGTTTCCACCTCTGCTATATGTGCTGCAGCCACTTGGAGTTCTGTGCATACCTTTATCAGGCATTATAGCCTGGACATCGCCTCTTGGCGAAGGACTGGTTTCGGCCTGGCGGTGCTACAGGGTCTCCTGTCCTAGGTTCAGGACCTGGAATTTATTTCCTATTTTCCTCCTCCCAGAATTTCTGGCAGCGTTACTGCTTGGGAATCAGTCCTAATGGTGTAACCTGCTTCAAGAGCTGTGTCTCGAAGTAAGATAGTACAGTTACATAAGAACTTACCGTAACAGTAGATCTTCGAGAACAGCTCTTACCTTCAGATACCTTCCACTCCACCTTCCCCCCTTGGAGGAGGCATGGCTTTGCCTTTTCTTTTAGGAATTTCCTCCCTTATTTTCTTCTGACGGTGGATCCTCGGTCTCCCACTCTGATGTCATCCTGCGGCCGGGAGTCTCAGCGGGAGACTGCAGAATCTGTGGGACTGCCCCTTATGTACCACGCCTGGCATGGGACGGGACTGACGTCGAGGCGGTCCAGCTGAAGATAGCTAGCTAGAATTTTTCCGTGGGGTCCTGACGCCTGCCGGCTTCAGTCCTAATGGTGTAACCTGCTGCAAGAGCTGTTCTCGAAGATCTGCTGTTACGGTAAGTTCTTACGTAACTGTACTTTATTGCTTCCTGTGTTCGGATTTACTTGGGTGCCCCTCTGCAGAGTAGCCAAACCTAGGCCCCCTGTGCTGAGTAACCTTATCCTCCCCAAACCCAGTCCCCACCAGGTACTGCTGTCAGCTTCAACAGCATGCCACCTGTCGTTTTGCTAAAAGGCAGGGGTCCGGGGGTTACAGTTACATTTCTTTAATCCAGTGAGCAGTGCTCTGGTCATGAGTTTACCTACCTGTTCAATCAATCAGTCAATCAATCAATCGGTCAAACATTATTTTTAAACACAATTCCAAGCTGATCAAAGCTCTGTACAACTGCAATAAAATCTGTATGGACGAATAAATTAAAAGCTAAAATTTAAAACATTATCCAAGATAAAATCAACAGCAACATGCTAAGTAGCACTAAAATCCAGAAATGCCAGGCAGAAAAGATGTGTTTTTAAAGCAGTTGTAAAACTGTTGTCAGTCAGGCACTCTCTGATCCGACGAGGTAGAGAATTCCACATGTTAGGGGCCACAAAAGCAAAAGAGTGGGCCCCAGAAGTCTGTAATCGAACCCTGGCAATCTCTAGCAATCCCTCATCGGAGGAACGGAGGGGGCAGTAGGGGCACAGAAGATCTTGCAAATAGCGAGGTCCCTGTACGTGTAGGGCTTTATAGGTCAGTAACCTGACCTTGAATGTGATCCACCAGTGTACAGGCAGCCAGTGCAGACCACGGAGCACAGAAATGACATGGCAGGATCTCGATAAGCCAATCAACAACCTGGCCGCCGCATTCTGCACAAGCTGCAATCGGTGGATATCAATGTGCAGTAGCTGTAGGTAAAGGGTATTGCAGTAATCAAAGGCGGGATCAAGTGCTAGATCCAGGTGACGTTTCTCAAATGGTAAAAAGAGAACTTAATGGCAGCAGACACCTGAGATTTTAATGTCAGGCCGCTATAGAACACAGTGCTCAGATTTCATGCCCGGTCAGGAGCTGCAGGTCGAGAGAGGGAACCTGAGAGAAGCCCCAGAAGGTGGGTGAAGAAAGAGTTTGAGAAAAAAAAAAAAAAAAGAACGAGGTTGCTCCACTCTGCTCAGGCACAAAGGACATGTAGAGCTGAGTGTCATCTGTGTAGCAGTGAAAGCTCATCCCATACAGCCTTATATTGTCTCCCAACAGCAGCATATACACTGCAAACAACATGGGGGACAGTACGGAGCCCTGCGGAACCCTACATGACAGGGGTAGAGGGGCCAAGGAATAAATCCCGGACACCACTCTGAGTCCTGCCAGTGAGGAATGATCGAAACCACCTGAGGACTGTACCAGACAGTCCACAGAGAATCTGCAGGCGCTCCACCAACACCCCATGGTCTACAGCATCAAACGCTGCAGAAAGATCCAGAAGAACCAAGATGGAATGGCCCCCCCAATCCCTCGCTATCAGGAGATCATTCAGTACCCGAACAAGCACAGTCTCGATACTATGCCTTTTCCTAAACCTGGCCTGGAAATGATCACACACATCATGGGTTGTTCAATGATCATCCCGCTGCACCGCAACCACCTTCTCAACAACCTTGCCCACAGAGGGCGGATTAGAGACAGGTCTATAGTTTGCTAGGCAGTCTGGGTCAAGGAAGGATTTCTTTAGGAGAGGTACCACTACCACCTTCTTTAAAGGGTCAGGAAACACCCTTGTCTCCAATGAACACCGGACTATTGCAGCAAGGACCAGGTTGATAACTTCAATACACCCCACTAGAAGGCGCGTTGGGCCTTGGTCCAGACTACAGTAGGTTGGGTGCATACTCTGGATGACCCGCACAATGTCTACAGTCACCAACTGGCCGGAATCGGACCGGACAGACCAGGTGCTTGCAACCTCGTGCCGATCTCCGCAATACCCAATTGAGGACGCTGAGCGGATCAACAACCTGATGGTGGCAATCTTATCAGCGAAGAACCGAACAAACTTATTACACTTAATCTATGAAAGTGCTTCCTGGGGCTGAAGGCAGGTTGGATTGCACAATCTGTCAACAGTCCGGAAGAGCTGAGCTGGTCGATTCCACGCTACAGCAATCTCCTTGGACAGCAGTCTCCTTGTTGATGTCTTATATTTAGATTTCTCAAAAGCGTTCAATACCCTGCCTCATAAACAGCTTATTGAAAGATTGATAGACATTGGGCTTGATATAAACATTGTTAATTGGGTCAAATCCTGGTCACATGTAACCATGGGTAGATATCACTAGCTGTGTCCCTCAGGAGTCAGTATTGGGCCCAACTTTATTTAGTGTCTATGTGGCACCCTAACAGACTTCACCTAGTTGCTGGAATACAAAATTAGCTGATTATGTCAAAATTGGTAGCATAGTAAATGATAACAAGTCTATCCATCAGTTTCATTCTAAAATAAACCAGGTAGGGGACTGAGTAACACAAAAGATGGGTCATAAGAATAAAAAGGCCAAGTACTATCTCTATGGCAAACCTATTCCAGTGTCCAGTACGGAAGGAAACTTGAGAGTGCTGGTCTCAGGCAATCTGTCCTCATCGGCACAATGTAGGGCTGCAGCTAGCAAGACAAATAAAATAATGGGGTGCATCTATAGGAAAGTAAAAAGTAGAGACAGCAGAGTTGCGGTTCCTTTGTATTCATCTCTTGTGCGACCGCACCTGGAATATTGTGTCCAGTTCTGGACAACACAAAAGAACAGGGACATCAAGATGATTGAGAATGTGCAGAGAAGGGCAACTAAAAATATAAAGCAACTGCAAGATGTCGAGTATGGAGACAGGATGAGACATCTTGGTCTGTACATCCTGGAATATTGGAGACTTAGGGGCAACTTGTGTTTAATATATAGAGCTCTAACAAACAAAGACTTATGGGAATCAATTGGCTTAGTCAGTAATGCAGTAAGAGGTAGTAGCTTCTGCCAACATCAGCCGAAAGGAGAATTTTACAAAACAAACATAATAGGTCAGTGAGTAAGTCAGAGAGTGATTAGCTCATGGAACAAGCTTCCTAGTAATGTGGTGACTAGCACCACACTAGACAGCTTCAAGGAGTCCTTGGATGACTACATGGGCAGTAGAAAATACGCCTTTTTAATATAGAAATTGGTCGAGTCTACATGGCCTCTGGCTTCTGACACGTACCTTTATGTGATTCTGTGTGAACTCCACCCTGGGAGGAAGGTAATTTCAACAAGGAGGATCGAGTTCTTGGGTGGGGGGGATACCCTACCAAAATGAAATGGGAAATCATCCTTTTCCAGGATGCAAAATAGCAAGGGGAGGGGAAGATGGGGAAGGTCTGGAGGAGATATAATATTCAAGGCAAAATATTTATATGCACCGTCACTAGCCAGGAAATAAGGGAAGCTGTAACTGACTCCAACGGGAAATATCACCAGTTAGGGCAATAGTAAGGGGTTCATAGTTTAGAAGCTCAAGGTTTCCCAGGTCTTTCAGGATGTAGACTCTTAGATATTTTAGTTTAGTACTTCTCTATCTCAGCGGGAGATCCTATTGTAAGGAAGCAGAGGTGGAGTAGTGCAGTAGCAGAACCTCCGCTTTATGGAGATTAAGAGAGAACCCAGCTAAGGAACCATAGGCATTAAGTACAGACCAGACAACAGTGATGGAAATTTCAGGGTTTAAAAGGGTGAGAAGGATGTCATCCACTTAGTAAGTGGTTTTATATTGAACTCCACCCAAGGGAAATCCTTCCACATCCAGATGCAAACAGAGGGCTGTCACCAGAGGCTCAATATACAGGGCAAACAAAAAGCAGGATAGGGGACAGCCTTGTTTGGTACCCTGTTGGAGGGTAGTAGGAGAGTCATGAGAACCATTCACCTGGACATAGGCTTGGGGACCAGTAGAGATATTCTGCAGCCAGGTGAGGAAGGGGCAGGGAATCCAAAGTCTGACGGAGTGCCCCAGAGAAAACTCCCGGAACTCTGTCAGACGTCTTTTCAACATTGAGACTAATGCGCATTGTAGGAATGGTTCACTGAGCAGTGTACTCCATCAGCAAGAAAGGTGCGATGTATGTTATCTAAAGGCTGCTGGCATCTAATAAAGCCCACCTAGTTGGGATGGATAAGGGAAGGTAGAATTTGATCTAATCTGTGTGCCCAAATCGCTATATATAATTTCTAATCGACATTTAAAATAGAGGTTGGGCATTAAGAGGTAGGGCATATGGGATCCTTCCCCAGCATGAGTGTAGCATATTTCCAAGAGGAGAATCCCTTTTGTCCACAGCCACATAGTTGGGATGTAAGTGCGGAAGTATTTGTTTCAAGAAAGATTTATACCATTCTACCTGGTAGCCATCCAGACCAGGATATTTTTGGGTTTTAGCATCCTTGAGCACTGAGAGAATTCCTTCTCTCTGAATTGGGGCAGCCAGAGACTCCCTCTGGGAGTCCGAGAACACCTGGAGGGAGGGAGCAACTCATGAGATATTCCAAAATACTAGCGATGACCAGAGAAGAAGGTTCCACATAGAGGTCTTGATAATACTCTGGAAATACAGTCACTTTGACTGGACTCATGGGTCAACCTCCGCTTGTGAGTATCTCTCAGCTGGAGGACACAATCAGCTTGTTTCTGTGCTCATAGTCTACAAGCCATTTCTGTGCTTAGTGTCTACAAGCCAATAGGCAAGTGCCTTTAGTGCCCACCTCATAATAAGAGTGTTTAAGAAAAGTTAAAGAGGCCGGTCTAGTGGCTTTGAAGGCTGAGCCACTGGATGCCACACCTCGCGCCACACCGGCTGGGGGGGAGGGCGAAGAGCGGATTGAAGGGGAAGGGGGCATTGTTTAACCAGGAAAGGCACACTAAGCTGAAGCTTGCTTCCAGGTGCGACCTGGGAGCACAAGAAAGTAAGTGACTTGCTCAGAGTCACACAGTATGCACGTGGAGGCTGTGGGATTCAAACCCAGGTCTCCAGGTTTGATTGAAGCAGTCGGCAGGCAGCTTTCCTCCTCAGGGAGGGGTGTAAGGGTTTCCCTGGCACTTAGCTGCCTCCCAGTGGAGGCTAGGTGGCAGTGCTATGCCAGAGGGGGAGCCTGGCAATAGGCTGGGTTGGTGGAAGGGGCCATCACTGGAGCCGTGGTATGCATGCATGCCTCCACGAGCATGGGCATCCGTGATCTGAGGCCTTGGGCAGGATGGGGAGAAAACCGCAAAACTCGGGGGTCACAGTTGGATGAAGCCCCCAGGCTAGCTCCGGTGGTCCGCCAGTGCACAAGAGGGAGGGTGCCTTGAACGACCACAGAGTCCGGTATGGTCGGCCGATATGGGACCACCGCCTACCGCAGAGCATAAATACCTGATGGAAAAACAAAATTAAAGAGCTAATGTACTGCCTGGAATTAATATTAACTTTTAGGAGCAGTCAGTTATGACTTTTGATACCTGAAGTATTTTTGTCTTTTCTGTTTTGCAAATGAGATTTTCTGCCTGATAGTACTAATTGTCATGTGTGGAACAGCACTCTACCTAGAGGCTGATATAGTCAGTCCTGTCCCTCCCTATACATCTTCAGCACTGTGACATCACTAGAAATAAACGAGAGCCAATCTCCTACTGCTTGATTGGTAACTTGTCACACATGTTACCAATCAGACAGCAGGGCTTGTGATATAACAATGGGTGTGGTCGCATGCAAGTGATGTAGTGGGAGGAACAGAACTAATTATGCCTGCTTCCAGATAAAGCACTTCTTTTCACATTACTCTCAATTCTGTTGATAAGAAAACAATCTAATGAGCACATAAGGGAAAAAAGTGCTTCAGAAATTAAAAGTAGTAAGGGGCTACTTTTAAGAATTACTAAAATGTTCTACCTACTGTTGTTAGCACTACTAGCTCTTTAAGGCCTGCTGCACGTTATTGTCAGTAATAGCCTGTAAGTCAATTTTCAGTGATTTAATTTGGGCTTTTGCAACCTTGGCAAGACAAGGCAAGACAAATGTTATTTATATGGTGCCCTTTCCAACGGCTCAAAGCGCCTCACAATTCATAAAGCAGATCACATATTTAAAAATACATTCAATAAATACATCACACTACCAAAAAAATCACTAAAATATTCATGTCAGAAGTTAGTTAATAATCAGGGTAGGCCTGCGTGAATAAATGTGTTTTTAACCTGTGTTTTATGGTATCCACAGTGGGGGCTGAGCAAACTGTATCCAGGAGGGAATTCCACAGTAAAGGGGCCACACTCCAAATGTCCTATCCCCGGAGTGTTTTAAACAGGAGCGGGGTACTGTAACCCGACCTGCATGTAGTGACCGGAGAGGCTGAGGAGTATAAGGCACCAAGAGATCTTTCATGTAGCTTAGGCCCAGTCCAAGTAGGGCCTTGAATGTTATCAAACAGGTCTAGAAGATGGTACGCCAATGGACTGGCAGCCAGTGAAGAGCCTGAAGTACAGGTGTGACGTGGGTACTATGGGGAGTTCCCGCCACCATCTGAGCTGCGGTATTCTGGACCAGCTGAAGTTGACACACCAAGCTTCCAGACAGCCCTGGGCAGAGAGCCTTGCAGTAATCCAAACGGGAGGTGACAAAGGCATGGACTACCGTCCATAGACTCAAGGTCGGCTGGCTCCAAATACGGTTTGATTCGGGTGATATTACGGAGATGGTGAAAAACATTCCTGACTACTACCGACACCTGTTATTCAAATGCAGGGTTTTAAATAGTGATTTTCGATTGATTAGCACTTTTGTGCAGAAAAGTGCTATTCAGTGTTGCTAATGTGTAGCAGTTGGATCGAATTGATTAGCAAAATGAAAAATTTGTCATATTTACTAGACACAATATGATTGGTGTTATTTCTCACCTGATAAACACATTTTTGACTTCCTTTGATGTGTGGAGCAAAAGGGGGAAAAAAAAAGACTTGGGTACTGAAGTACAGTCACTGAGTCACTTTATTAATGTTTTTTCATCAGTGTCTGAGTGAAATTCAAACAGAAGCATTTTTTTTCAAGTTCATACTCTTACAGCATTAGTAAGATTTGATTATTCATTTGTTAAAATAATGTAGTTTCTACTTGCCAACCTTCCCAAGCCTGACTACTTATGTGACCCGAAAGTGAACAGCAGTAGGGAAACTGAGAATAAGCAGCTGCAGCTGCACCCTAAAAGTAAAAACGCAGACACACATACCACTGACTAGTGTTCCCAACCTCCCATCCATTTGCACTGAGCCTCTAACTTAAATGGTCAATTTTAAATGGAAGGGTGGTTGGGAACAGTAGTCAGTTGTCGGTCTCTGGTGTATGAAACAAAATTTAAAGTTCTGTACGTACCGAACATTTTCTGACCTTGTTAAATGTAGTTTCCACTTGCCAACCTTCCCAAGCGTGACTACTTATGTGACCCAAAAGTGAACAGCAGTAGAGTAATGAGAATAAGCAGCTGCAGCTGCACCCTAAATTTATAATTTATTACACAGACACAACTACAGTACAACTGACTAGTGTTCCCAACCTCCCATCCATTTGTACTGAGCCTCTAACTTAAACGGTCAATTTTTTTATTTTTATTTTAATACTTTATTTTTATTCATTTTTCATAGACATTACATCTGTGGTTACCATATAGCAAACAGACCAATTACTAAAAGTAGAAAATCTTTGGGGGAATAATCCCCTTAATCAAAGGATACCAATTTGCATCTGCTACATATTGATACATCATCAGGGGTATACCAATTTTGAAACTACACGTAAGCATTAATCCACACAACGAAGGTAGCATTTAATGGGGAGTTAATGAATGGTTGGGACCGTTGTGGCCGAAGGCCAAGTGCCTACAATGGTCCAACCATGCATTAACTCCCCATTAGATGCCACCTTCAGAGTGGATTAATGCGCTTGTAACATGGCAGCTGGAAGGGAATTATTACATGAATACTCTTTTGCTTCCTTTGACACAGAAATGATCACTATGACTGGTTTGACTTCTATTTCCCTGGTTCACATCTCTTACTTTAAGCCTGTCTCGAACTAGAACCATGCGCGTGCACGTTGCACAGGCCACATTCAGTAATGTGGTGTATGCCAATTTCTGCACGATTGCAACTTTGCTGTACATTTCTTACATTCCGATTTCATGATGATCAGACCTGCAAAATTCCTGCTTCTAATCGGCTGTTCTCTTGCTGACCCTCCATTTTGGCATACCATTCATGTTGTGCTGCATTGTGGGGAGGCTGTATTCGCTACATCCTTTAGTATGCGCGAGCCGTCACTGCAGTTCTCTCAGCTTTGTTCCTTGAAGAGCGGTGACTGTCCCAACCAATAGGTGGCGCTTTTACCATGCCATGACAGTTTTTCTCTCCATTACATATCAGTTTCTGTTCTCCCCTCGTACTTTTCTAATACAGCACTGCTCACAGTACTATTCCATGACTACGTTGCATCGCTTCAGCGCAAAGAGCGAGCGCTTCTGTTACTTCCATGTCTATTCTCTCTCCTCTCCATTCTGTCCACTCCTTCACTATTCGACTACGATACAACACTTTTGCCACACCACTTCCCCCTTTTGCCGACCAATAGGTGGCGCTGTTAAGCACGAATGAACATTCCCTTTTCTTTCCACTTCGTTTCTTTCCCTGTTAGCCTTGCCCCTGATCTCTTCCACTGTGCTCCGAATGTTACTGTTTCTAGTCACTGGATGGGACCGGTTGGCTCCCAACACCCTGATATTCCGCCTCCCCTACTCTCTCCACTTCTTGACGTATCCTACACCTGCAACCAACCCTCTCCACTGACTCTCTTGGTGCCATCCCTTGTACTTCAGAGTCCCTCTTCCTAGTGCCACCTATTGGTCAACATCGTCCTGGAGCACTTCATTCTCCCTTTCTCAGCGCATTTACGAGCTCAACAGGGCATTATTGCTCTGAACGTTCTGAAGCAATACGGCATTATCGTCTCATAATACCGTATTGCCCCGTACCAGCTGATGCCTTTTGTCCTATCCCCGTTCCTTCTCAACCTTCTAACATTTTTGCCATGTTACAATAAAAGTTAAACACCAGTTTGTGCTATGTAAAACAAGCCACTGAGCTTCATGGCAGTTCCTCCATGTAATAGGATTGTCCAGCAACTCCAGTCCAAAGCTTTACAGCGCCCCCAAGGGGACCATTGTAGCCATTCATTATAGCTAAATGTAAATTTTTTCAATATGGCTGTGCAGCAGATTACATATGTTTTATTACTTCTTTCTTTACTAAAGATTTATACAGTGATGAGCCATACCCCACCTTCTCCCCTCTATCCCATATGTTTATTTCACTTATACTCCCCATGAATCAGAGTGGAAAGTAAACGAAAGAGAACAAACACTTTCAATGTCAGCTGAACAATATATAGTTATTGTATTTAATTAAACAAAACCCCATAATATATTCTCAACACAACAACAGTATTGTCCAGTTTCAAATGGAAAAAAGCATATCTTTCCCGAGCCTCTCAGGGTACAGCCTCGTCTCCTGAATCATCGTCATGTGAGCGGGATACAGCTGCGTGACGGTTGGCCCATTTTCCAGCTTCCACCGAGTCTGAGAAAACATAGGATTTATTACCATGAACGATCTGAAGCCTTGCTAGAAAAATAATCGAATGTGGTACTCCCAAGTCCCGTAGAACCCTCTGGACACCATCAAATTTCTTTCTTCGTTGTCTGGTGGCATAACTTATATCAGGGAAAATATGAACCAGATTCTCATCCTGGGTCAACGGAGCTGCATGGCGTAGAATCATGTCCCTCGCCCCTACCCCAGATGTTATCAGCATCAATGTCCTAGGATCCTCAGAGTTTTGTAGATGGCCCCGGGGAGAATTCCGGTACACCTTCTGGATTTCCTATTGCCGTTCAAAACCTTTCTGCAGTAACTTACTATTAAGTCAGTCATTAATAAACATGATGGGATGGTCCCCTTTCATACCCTCAGGCAGTCCCAGAACTTGAACATTCGCCGAGCGGCTTTAATTTTCGCGAGCTTCCAGCCTCGCTTTTAAGTGCTGGTTTTCTTTAACCATGAGGGCCGAAGCACCCAAGGCAGTCTCTATTTTTTATGTGCTTCCTTCATTTCTCCCTTTAGGCCATCCACAGCAGTTTCGAGCACCAGAACTCTCCCATTGAAATCGTCTACTTTTTTATTTAAAGAAGCCACCGAGGCAATAAGTAGCTGGAGTTTGTGCCCTAGAGATCTAATAGTTTCACTCGAGCTGGGTGTTTCATCAGCCTACAAAGTATCCTCATGTCGCAAGGCTGCGGGGATTCCTTTACTTTTCCTGGATCCCCCAGTTATCTTATCCTTCTTCGGATTACGCATTTTAGATGATTTAAGGTCGCTCTTTCCTTTGATGCTATTGTTAAGCCGCTCTTCAGAGTGGAAATAGCAAAAAGTAAGCAATTTTATTATTTCTAGTATGGAGCTGGTGTAATCTGCTGCTCGTTGCTCAGGCTCCGCAGCCCCTCCCCCCCAAGGGGTCAATTTTAACTGGATGGGTGTTTGGGTACAGTAGTCAGTTGTCAGTCTCTAGTGCTCAAACAAAATTGAAAGTTCTGTTCAGTATCGAACATTTTCTGACCTTAGATCCTAAATCCTCTGGTGCAGTCATGACTCGTGCTGACACGGAAATTTAATCACGGTGGCTGGGAAGCAGTCTGTAGGGTAACTGAGAATAAGCAGCTGCAGCACCCTAACTGATTTATGAACATGAGCTGCTATTAATCTCGTACTTCTGCAGTTCCCAACCATCCATCCATTTGGACTGAGCCTCTAACTTAAACAGTCAATTTTAAGTGGATAGGTGGTTCGGAACAGTCAGTTGTTTACTCAGGCCTGTAGACCCAGTTCCTGGCGGCCAGATCCCACAAATGTTTCTGTAAGTACAGACTTACAATTTAGAACAGAAAAAAACAGTTTAAGGCTGCAAACATACACTGTCAGACATGGCATTTAACTTCTCTTTTGACTTATTTCCAGGACCAGCCAGAGAGCACAAAAGATGATGATGACTTTTGTGTACCTGTCCCACCTGAGAAGCCTGCTCATACAGTCTCTTCCAACCTTCTACAAGGTGGGGGACAGGCTACTACAGTACTGACAAGTTTATAAAACGGTTCCTGCAGAAACACACTGGTTAAAAATACTCACTGTTGGAACTGTGTTGTTTCTTTTGAGGCTGCATCTGCTCGATGTGCCCTCATGTCATCTGGCCGCAATAGCAGCGCCGAGCTGTGACCACTAGTCTGGGCCAGATTGATGACTGGTGTTAATTGTCTCTGCTTCAGAATTTTGTAGTCTGACTCCACCCCTCAACCCAGATTTGGTCATCAGCTCTGCTGGGCTGAGCTGTGCAGACAGCAGACATACTAGCTAGGGTAATGATCATTTAAGTTAGAGGCTCAGACCCGCACTAGTCGGGTAGTGATTGCCCCTCTCTATTTCAGTTAGAGGTGATAAGCTCAATCATCTCCCTCCCCCAAAACCAGTTTGGTCTGCCCTGCAGTGTTGTGTACAGCAGACGACGTACTTAATACTGGGCTGTTCCATTTAAGTTAGAGGCTCAGACCGATGCTAGTACTACTGGGTAGTGATTGAGGTCCGTTTAAGTTTGTGGCTCAATCAAGTCACCCCAACTGGATGCTGGTCATCTGCCCTGCACAGCTTGGCAGTGTTGTGTACAGCAGACATACGTAAAACAGGGTGGTGACCATTTAAGTTGGAGGCTCACTCACTCCATGCTAGCCCTTAGATACTCTGGGTAACCAATTCACCGCAGAGGCTCATACCCTTTTGGGTAACTGTACTGATTGACCGTTTAAGTTCTAGCATCAGTCCCCCTTCCCCACACACCACCACACCACAACAACTGTTTAGCCTGATTCAAGTAAATCAGTGGTGTCTCTAGTAGTTTGGACAAATTGTACAGGAAAACAAGTGCACACACTTTGTTGTTCAATACTTTTATTGTTACAAGAGTGTCATTTTAGTGCAAACCTACAAGGCTCACTGGAAAAGAAGCAACACTGACACAAATTGTTCAAGTACTCAAAGTGTACTTCTGTCTTAATAAGTCAAAGTCAAAGTCAACTTTATTTAAAAAGACGCCCAATCCCGAAGGCTCTGGGTGCCGCACAAAACCTATACAGTTTGTCATACTGTATACATTCAAGTTAAAATATCATACATATAACTTAAACCCCAAAAGCCTGCACAAATAAAAAGGTCTTTAGACTACTCTTAAAAGCCTCTACAGTGGGGGCCTCTCTCACTTCAAACGGCAACGAGTTCCAGAGAGCTGGAGCAGCAACTCCAAGGAGCGATCCCTGCTGATTTCAGCCTAGCTCTCGGAACTGTGAGGAGGCCACCACCAGAGGCGAAGATCCCGGACAGAGGTGGCGGTGACCAGGAAGATCAGAAAGGTAACCTCGAGGTCCAGGGAGCGGAGGGGCTCTGAGCCGCCAGCGGTCGGCGGCACCTGTGCAGCCGACCAAGGGTTCCAGGAGGCCGGGAGAAGCAGGCAGAAAGAAGGCACAGCCCTCGAGGGTCCAGGGGAGCGAAGGGGCTCCGAGCCGCCAGCGGGTCGGCGGCACCTGTGCAGCCGACCAAGGGTTCCAGGAGGCCGGGAGAAGCAGGCAGAAAGGTACGGGCAAAGCTGCAAACCAATCGGAAAGCGACCGCAGTCTGTGCCTTGCTTCCGATTAGTGCGCCTTCCCCATAGACTTAAACTGGGGTTTGCTGCACTATTCTGGCCGGGATTTCTGCTATTCTTTAAATTACTTGGAATTCCTCATAAAAAGTGCTGTTTTCTCTTACTTTGTGCCTGATTTATGGGCTGTTTTTCTGTATTTTAAAATAAGTGTTACAGTCTTTTGAAATGATATGTGGGCTAGATGCTTAGGCGCCTAACCCCCATACCCTCCCAGTCTATTGTTGTGCAAATCTAAAGTTTGCTTTTATGTGCAGATTACTGCAATAAAGGTACCCTGCTGACTGCCTTCTCCTCTGTCCCCACCTTGTAGAGGCGCAGCCTCGCGAGGTCAGGGGAGGCGGAGGGCCTCCAGCGCCAGCGTCGGCACCTGTGCAGCCGACCAAGGGTTCAGGAGGCGGGAGAAGCAGGCAGAAAGGTACGGGCAAAGCCGCAAACCAATCAGAAAGCGACCGCAGTCTGTGCCTTGCTTCCGATTGGTGCGCCTTCCCCATAGACTTAAACTGGGGTTTGCTGCACTATTCTGGCCGGGATTTCTGCTATTCTTTAAATTATTTGGAATTCCTCATAAAAAGTGCTGTTTTCTCTTACTTTGTGCCTGATTTATGGGCTGTTTTTCTGTATTTTAAAATAAGTGTTACAGTCTTTTGAAATGATGTGTGGGCTAGACGCTTAGGTGCCTAACCCCCATACCCTCCCAGTCTATTGTTGTGCAAATCTAAAGTTTTAGCACCTTATTGCAGATTACTGCAATAAAGGTACCCTGATGACTGCCTTCTCCTCTGTCCCCCACCTTGTAGAAGGTGCAGCCCTCGAGGTCCAGGGAGCGGAGGGGCTCCGAGCCGCCAGCGGGTCGGCGGCACCTGTGCAGCCGACCAAGGGTTCCAGGAGGCCGGGAGAAGCAGGCAGAAAGGTACGGGCAAAGCCGCAAAAATTTTGCCCGCCCCCTCCGGGTTGATTCCTTTCTACACTTTCTCCCGCCATTTCTTAATCCACGCCACATTCCTTCCCTTCCTCCCTTAACCCATACCTAACCTCCACAATGCTACTTTGCTTCCTTTTGCTCCTGAGCCTCGCATCTCACCCAATCCCTTATGATATTAATGTTATGCCCAGTGTCAAGATAAATAACTCAGTTAATACGACCTGCCCACTTCTGCCATCCACAATGGCCAACCACAGATTCCTTATTCACCCCGAACCACGTTTACAATGCAACCTCTGGGATATCCCACATAAGGCCACCCTAACAATTCAGCACAGCCCTGGCACCTTACTTGTATCATGGCTTTTTATTAACCCACTATGCTGTCCATTAAATTAATATGCTATGATAAAATTCGCACCTATATACCAGGACCATCACTCATCTCACAGCAGGCACCCAGGATTAGGAGGAAACGCTCTGACCACTCACTATCCCTGTCCCTTGGTGCCCTCCTCAAATTAATCTTCTACCTTCTGATCTGTTTTGGTACCATTGAAATAAATCCTGCCCCATTGAAAGTTTATTTTCCCCTGCTGATCTATCCTCTATAAATGGCCTAAGCTTCCTACACTTCAATGCCTGCAGCCTCTTAAAAAAATTCTCCGTAATACAGGCCTGGGTGGCACATACCCTGCCTGACTTTCTGGTCATCTCTGAATCTTGGCTCAGACCTTGACCAAAGACAGTGTTGTAAACCTTACCAACTATCAGCTCTTCAGAGCAGATCGCCCTTCCAGGGTGGTGGGGTGGCCATATACATTAAGGACACCATCTCTGCTACCTGCCTCATCAACACATCCAGACAAAGGAATTTGAATGTTTGTCAATCAAAATATCCCTTCCTAACTTGTCCTCATTTAAATTGATTGGCTGCTATAGGCCCCTAAGCAGGCCTCAAATTACTATCTCACCTGGGGTCAATAACCAATCTAGGCCTGAAGATACCATCATCCTTGGTGATTTGAATTTAAACTGGCTATCTAATGCATCTACACCATTGGTAACCTTTTGACACCTATGGCTTTACACAGCTAATTAAAGACCCAACCAGGGTTAACCTAAAAATTCTAGCAACAGCTCACTCCTGGATATTATGTTGGTAAACAAGCCTCACTTATACGCATGCAGGAGTACTACGAATGATGTAAGTGACCATTGTCCCATAGCTGGCATAAGATCTTCACTCAAACCACCCAACCCTGCTGAATTTGTCCTCAAAAGGTCAAAAAAGAAGTTCAACATACCAGGATACCTCCATGACCTGAGCAACACAATATATTGGCAAGATTTCTACCTTACAACCTCAGTGGAAACAGCTCTCCAGATCTTAAAGGACATTATCACTAATGCTCTCAATATTCATGCACCATTCACCAATATCAGAACTAAAGCAAGGTCCTGCCCCTGGTTCACCACTGATCTTAAAACAGCCTTGCTAGCCAGAGACAAACTGTGGAAAAAGGCAAGAAAAACTAAGGATTCAGAGACTGGCTAAATTTCAGAAAAGCAAGAAATTCATGTACAACACAAATAAGATCTGCCAAAGCTGCCTATTATAGAGCTGAATTGGATGCCTCCTATAATAACCCAACCAGGCTCTGAGGGAACTATAAAGGGTATCTTGGGCCAAAACTCTACTCCTGCCTTAACCTGCAAACTGCTACTAAATAACACAGAAATTACGGACAAACAAGAAATCCTAAATACCTTCAATGACCACTTCACCACAGCTGGACTAGCATTTGACTCTTCACCTGCAAATCTCCTGAGATCTTCCTTGAACCTTCAATCCACCGTGGGTCAAAGGCTACATCAACCTTCTCCTTCAACCCAATATCCTTGAAAGAAGTGGAAGATCTCCTCTCAATTTAGATACTTCAAAAGTGCAGTACAGACTCCCTGGACCCCTACTTCCTCAAGATTGCATCTCAAGTCTTATCTGCCCCCCTCACTCATCTCTTCAATCTTTCCCTCACCACTGGATCCATTCCCTCCACTTGGAAAACAGCTCAAGTAGTTCCTTTACTCAAATCTGGTGATCCCATGGACCGCAATAATTACAGGCCCATTTCCATCCTATCAGTTCTATCCAAGATGCTCGAAAAGTCAGTAAACTCACAATTAAGGGACTACCTGGATAACGATAACCTCCTAAATACAGCACAATCAGGATTTAGATCAAGGCATAGCTTCCATTTTGGCCTAGCCAAAGTAACCAACGACTGGCAGATTGCTATGGATAAGAAGAACAGTACCTGTGCTGTGTTCCTGGATTTGAGCAAAGCATTTGACACAGTGGATCATGAATCATTAATCACCTCCTTGGCTCACTAGGGCTGGATTCCCCTTCACTCAATTGGTTCAAGTGCTATCTATCAGATAGTCACGACTGGTAAAAATGGAAACTACCTATCCACCTTAAAACCACTGTTAAGAGGTGTACCATGAGCTCTATTCTTGGCCCCATCCTCTTTGCCATCTATATTAATAATATTGATGCCAACCTCACTCAATCCAACATCCATCTGTTTGCTGATGATACTGTATTATATGTTAGCAATCCTTCATTATCTAAAGCCTGTGAACTGCTACAATCTGAATTTTCCATCCTACAACACAACCTACTAGATAAAAACTACTTCTAAATGCCAAAAAACAAAAGCTATGTTCTTTACCTCAAGAGTTGCTCTGCCACTACCCCACCATCCACCACCTAAACTAACCACCTTACTTGGAGAAGCTGGAATTAGTTGATAACTTCAAATACCTTGGAGTCTGGATTGATAAGAAGCTTGACTATTCTGTCCATATTGAGGAGCTACTAAAGAAACTGAGACAAAGGCTTGGTTTATTTTTAGAATAAACACTACCTCAACAGAGACTCCAAAAAGATTGATCCAGGCTTCATTCTATCCCTCATTGACTATACTGACTTTCTGTACGGACATTGTTCACTCCCCTCTTAAATAAACTGGACACCCTATACCACAGGTCCATCAGATTCATCTACTGACCTTCCTTCAGCACTCATCATTGCTCCCTTTGTAAGGCAGTTAACTGGACATCATTACAACACAGAAGAAATAGAATGCTGCAATTTGGATATTCAAAGCCTTATCAGGCAAGCTACCTACCTATATCTCAAACTGTTTTACTCAAATTACTTCTAGGCCATACAACCTAAGGATCAGCAAAATTATCATTCTTAAGGTCCCCAATGTCTGCACCCAGTTTGGGAGGGCTGCTATCAGCTACTCACTAGCAATTGTTTGGAATTCCTCCAAAAAACCATGAAGCTAAATAACCTCCTACCCTTAATATCCTTCAAAGATTATTCACCACCCTATTCCCAGAACTCTGCAACTGCTTCCACAAGGCCTAAACCCCGGCCCTACCTATCCCCCCTTTCTTTTTTCGTGTTCCTATATGCTGATAAAACTCGCGTTTCCAGTCCCAAGATTCACCCTCAAAATGCCTGCTAGGTCCTATAATCTACATATTACTCCTGATGTGTCCATTGCCTTCTGTCTCACAGATTAATAGTTTTAATGTGCCGTGTACATATGTATATTGTTATATATTAGCACTTATGTCATTGTATTACTGTTTATGTTACCACTGTCATTGTATTACTGTTTATGCTACCCTTGTCAATGTATTAACACTTGCACTTCTTGACCACTCAGGTCTATCTTGTAAATGAGCGATGCTCAATGATGTTCGCCTGATTAAATAAAGATTTTGATTGATTGATTGATTGAGTAGCCACCTGACCCACCCCACCCCCAAAAATGCACTCCTTGTTCAGGCAGACCTTGCTTACTCTCACCAAACAACTTGGAATCCAGTTGGATAATTACAACAATAAAATAAAGTGACTGTCCATGACGGAGGCATGTGGCTTTAGTTTGACAGTTTATAAATAATCCACTTCGTCAGCCTGCTTTCTGGCTTCTTCCTCCTGAGCTCCTTTCTGGCAGTTTCCTTCCTGACTGTCACTGAGCTTTTTCTTCCCTCCTCCTGTCTACCCAGCTGAGCAGTAGCTCCTTTTTTGCTCTGGCCGCTGACCTACAAACACAACGACAAATTGTGTCAGTGTTTGTACTCACCTAATGTATCCTTCCAATTTTAATATAATGAATCCCCAACACTAGCTTGCCGTGCCCCCAAATTAAGTTACCCTACCTTGTCTCTGGACAAACTGGGATGCACCCACGCTGTCCGGCCAGGCTGGCCGGGTGACGAGTCACTGCAGCAGCACCCCCTGCAAAACAAAACAGGACAATTACACTCAGGTCGAGACCAACTACTTTGTTACTAAAAAAAACTTCATTTCAGAGTGAGTTGAGGATTGTAACTTACCAGGGCAGGGCCGCAGGGCCACCGTCGTGCCGCCAGGGCAGTTGTACTCACTCATGCCACTGGGAGGGCTCACCAACTCTGCACACGGTCACCGACAACTTGAAAAAAAGTTAACAGAATAATTTAAAATTGAATCACCTAATGCCCCATGACCCTCCCCACAAAATAATAAAAATAATTAACTCGGCGCTACCACAAAACCCCGACAAGAACCCCTGGTGACTTGTCATGTTGACCTGACACAGAGCTACTCTGGCAAATGGCGAGCTGACTTTGCTGCAATATATGCCCGCCGGGAATAAAAATGGGCACACAAGGAAGTGTCAGGCCCACAAGTTGTTCTTGTGCTTCCTTGCATTTAGTGCCCCCAATAATTAGGTTGCCAGAAATACATGCCTGCTTTTCCACGGGGCAAGCCGGGCACTGACAGCTACTCAGCTACTCCCAGGGTCCTGATGCAGCACACAACAAACTCAGCAGCTCATCTGAAATGTGACGAAGGAACCCCTATTGCCGATGGAATCGGATGGGGTTGATTTTTACATGGCCACCCACCAGCAGGGCACAGGGTCATCATTGCTGTGTAACACACTACCCAGTCACCGACCACCCCCCTGAACACCAGGTAGGCACTAGGGCAGGCATCAACACATCAGAGCAGCAGCACCACACAGTAAAACAAGAATAATACCCTACCCCCTACCCCGTAGAAAGAAAATTCCCAGACCAGTTAGTTTAACCTCAGTGGTAGGGAAAATGATGGAATCACTTCTGAAGGAAAGAATTGTTGAGTACCTAGAGGCCAGTGGGGCACAGAACCCAAGGCAGCATGGATTCACGATGGGAAGGCCATGTCAGACGAATCTAATAGATTTCTTTGACTGGGTGACCAAAGTAGTAGACCAGGGAAGGGCTGTGGACATGGCTTACCTAGATTTTAGCAAGGCATTTGATACAGTCCCACACAAAGATTAATTCACAAGATAGCCAGCCTTGGAGTGGGTCCCAGGTGGTAGCCTGGATAAAAATTGGCTAGACAACAGGCGCAAGGGTAGTAGTAAATGGAGTCCACAGTGAAGAAAGGAGGGTTACTAGCGGGTACCGCAGGGTTCAGTACTGGGACCGGTCCTTTTAATGTCTTTATAAGTGACATTGCAGAGGAACTGGAAGGAAAGTATGTCTCTTTGCAGATGACACAAAGATCTGCAACAGGGTTGATACACAAGATGGAGTGGAAAGGATGAGAAGGACTTGGCAAGGTTGGAGGAATGGTCAAATGTGGCAGCTCAGATTCAATGCAAAGAAGTGCAAGGTAATGCACATGGGAAACAAAACCCAGGGAAGCGTACACAATGGGGGTGAGACACTGACAACAGTAAAAATAGAAAGGGACCTGGGGTAATTATATCAGATGACCTAAAGGTGGGCAAGCAATGTGAGAAGGCAGTAAGAAGGCTGGGGGATACTGGGATGCATAGGAAGAGGCATCAATAGTAGAAAACAGGAAGTTGTTATCCCTCTGTACAGACAGTTGGTAAGACCCCATCTGGAGTACTGTGTGCAGTTCTGGAGACCCCGACTCCGCAAAGACATAGACAGAGTGGAGGCTGTCCAGAGGAGGGCAACCAAAATGGTGCAGGGTCTGCACCAGAAGACATACGAAGAAAGACTAAAGGAGCTTAATATGTATACCCTTGAGGAAAGAAGGGAGAGAGGGGACATGATAGAAACTTTCAAGTACCTCAAGGGAATTAACAAAGTCAAAGGGGTAGCATCTTCCAGAAAAGAGATGTGCAAGAACAAGGGGCACAATTTGAAGATAGAGGGGGACGGCTCAGAGGTAATGTGAGGAAGTATTTTTCACTGAGAGGTTGTGGATGCATGGAACAGCCTCCCTAAGGAGGTCGTGGAGTCAAGAACAGTGGGGGACTTCAAGAATGCACGGGACAGGCATAAGGCAGTCCTAGTGGGAGTTAGGAGGAAGTAAGCTGTTGGTTAACTAGGATCTGCAGCTTATCTGTTAGGTAGGAAAATGGGCAGACTAGGTGGGCCAAGCGGTCCTTATCTGCCGTCAAATTCTATGTTTCTATAGAACAGTTGTCGTCCCCCCGGCACCCCACCACAGAGACTACCCATCCCTACTACACTTAAAAGTGCCTCTGGGACCGAACTGGTCTAGCAGACTCCCAAGAGTCAATCATATTGGCAGGACAGGCTGCGAAGACCCCCATTGAGTGACCAATGCTCCATGCTCTCTGGCACCCACCCATGACTCGCTCTCTGTGAGCTCTAATATGCTTGCCCAGAATTGCAGTCCACCCAACTGCTACCTGTGGAACAACACTGACCCCCCCAATATAAAAACTAAGGGTGAAAACTGTTGGCCTGGCCTTGCCTTAATGGCCCCATGTCTAGAGGGCCAGCAGCACTGCAGAACTGGTGAGATTTATGATTTTTAGACAGTAGAGACCCCACCTCAAAAACCTCAACTGCAGTAATTGCCCCCAAGTTGCAGCACATACTCTGCCCAGCTGCAGCTCTAAGGCAAAGCTTCCCAACTCGGAGCCTTGTCTGCACTGTCAGAAGAGACGGTCCGGTTTGTTCAAGTTCAAGTTTATTTCAGGAACACTCCATTGAGCAAGCTCATTCACAAGGAGGTCCTGTGACATGTAGACTTACACAACATACATGCATAAATAGTTGTTAAACAATATATACATAAATACAAGCGTCACATAATTCAGGCATGATATACATACCAGGTCACCACATAGGATGACTGCAGGTGGTAGTCAGCTAATATAACACAGGGAAGCGACTTATAGATAGCATACTGATACTTGAAAAATGGTAACTGGTGTTTGCAATATATACACTTTGGCAGATGTGACAAACAACTGAATAAAACAGATAAGGAAGGTACGAATGGTTTGATAGTGTGATCAGTGAAGTGTATACATAGACAAGGCAAGGAGTAGGAGGGGAAGGGGTAGCAGTAAGTGGGTTGCTGCAGCAAGGTAGCAGATGTAAGTCAGGTGCCAGATAGTGGAATAGTATCTTGTTATAAATGAAAGTGCAGGCAATAAGTAGTTAATATGAACAAAGCAATTATGTCTTACCAATGGATGCACATGGCACACATGGGGACAAGAAGAGGCTTAATGTCAGTTGCAGGTATCTTTTATTTTAGCTGAGCTTAGCAATTTGTAAGAGTTAATTGAAACTGTGCTAGTTAGTTTCAGTACGGTTTATAATTGGTTCCAAATAGAGGGAAAGGCATGTGCAATAGTACGTTTACCAAAGGAGGTCCGCGTCCTCGGTATATTAAGCATAATAAAGTCAGATTTTCTTAGCGAGTATGCACTATGTGAAAATACTAATGAGAGATGAGAGATAACTCGGAAGTTTCTGCAGGAGCAGTTTAAGAGTCCATAACCCAGCATGGAGCAGGGGTCTAGTAGTGAGGGATGTCCAATCAACAGCTGCATATAAGTCACAATGATGTGAACGGTAAGAGGAGTTGGTAATAAACCGTAACGGACGGTGATAAAGGATGTCCAGTTTACTTAGATTTGCAAGAGTGGTAGAGGAGTATATTACATCGCCATAGTCGAGAAGGGGGAGAAAAGTAGCCTGGACGAGCTGCTTTCGAGTTTCAAGGGGGAAGAGGGGCCTATTTCTAAAGAAGAAACCTAGCCTGGCTTTTAGCCTTCTAGAGAGGTCTTCGACATGGACATTGAAAGAAAGTTTGTTGTCAATCCAGACACCCAGGTATTTACATTTGGGGACAACTTCCAGAGGCTCATTTAGTGTGGTAACAATTAAATCTCGGGGCAGGGTATTGGGGGTACCTGTGGCAGCACTACGGGAGAATATCATCGCTTTAGTCTTCTTGGCATTAAGTAGGAGCTTTGCCTTTATTAGATTATGCTCGAGTTGTGCAAAGTCCGCTTGAAGCACTCCCTTAACTTCAGATTGCGATGAGCCAGAAGTATACAGCACAGTATCAGCTGCGAAAAAGTGCAGATTGGACGTAGATATGTTGGAATCAAGATCATTAATGTATAATGAAAACAAGATAGGGCCTAAGATGGATCCTTGGGGGACGCCTCTAACAACTGGCACGGCAGCAGAGAAACAACCTTCTGCTTTTACTTTTTGGGATCTCCCAGTTAAGTAACTAGTGAACCACTGGGTAGTATGGTATGTGGCACCCAACTTTGCAAGGCAATTGACTAATAGTTTGTGGTCAACAGTATCAAAAGCTTTGCTTAGATCCAAAAAGACTGCTCCAGTTACCTTCTTTGCATCTATAGCAGAGATCCCGTCATTGGTTACTTTTGCTAGCGCAGAGATTGTGCTATGATTTGCCCAGAAGCCAGATTGGGCTGGATTGATGAGAGAGAAGGTTTCCAAGTGAGATTTTAGCTGAATGTGGATCAGTTTTTCGAGAACTTTAGAAAGAATAGGCAATATGGAGATAGGCCTATAATTATTTACATCGCACGGGTCGCCAGATTTAAACAGAGGGAGGGTATGTGCTGATTTCCAGCAAGACGGCACAGTAGCAGATGTAATGGAAAGATTGAAGATGTGGAGAATAGGGGCCACAAGATGGGCATATCCTAACCTTAGGAAAAAGGGTTCCAAGCCATCGTCCCCTGCACTTTTTTTGGTGTCTAAATTAAGGAGAGAATCTTCTACTTCTTTATAAGTTATCTCGTGCAGTTGTAAAGGGCTAGGTACAGGACTAGATATAGGGGGAGGGGTATGCTGCCTCACCGTAGAACCAGCATAAGGTGACGAGTCAAAAGCTAATCCAGCTGTGGCAAAGTGGGAGTTAAGTTCCTCAAGGATTAGGGACTTGTTTTCCACAATCTTGCCACTTGCAACTATCTTTGATGGGATGGAAGGGGTCATGGGCTGCCCTTCTATAGATTTGATTGTCTTCCATATTTTATGAGGGTTACCTTTAGCTTGTTCTAGAGTAGAGATGTAATAGTTTTAGCAGAGCGTATACTTTTCACACAGGTATTCCTGGGTGTTCTAAAAGCCTGCCAATCCGAAGGTTCTTTGGAATGTCGAGCGTTTGCCCAGGGCTTATCTTGGACTATGAGGGCTGCCTTAAGATCTGAGGTGAACCAAGGGTTAGAGTTGTTCCGTACCCTTACTTTGATGACTGGGGCATGCTTATTTATTATTTTAGTAAGATTGTCATTAAGGGTGTAAGCTGCCTCATTGACATCTTTGGCTAGGTAGAGGTCTTGCCAACTGATCATGCCCAGGTCAGAAAGGAAGTGTACTGCACTGAACTTGCAAAAGGACCGTTTTGTTATAAAGAAGTGCTGTGGTCGGGCCTTTATTTGAGATCTTATACAAGCAACAGTCCCATGATCACTCATATCATTGTGAAACACTGCTGAATGAGATATTTTATGTGGATGGGTGGTTAGTACCACATCTAGGATGGAGCTACTGGCATTATTTAGAACGTTATTCCTAGTAGGTTCATTGACTAATTGCCCAAGACCTAGCTCGTCGCAAAGGGATTTGAGGCAGTGTGATTAAGGTGTTAGCCAATCCATATTTAAATCACCTAGAAATATTGTTTCAGTCTTTGCATCTGCGAACATGGTTTTCAGAAGATTAAGAACTTCATCACCACCAGATGGAGGTCTATAGCCACCTATAATAGTGATACATTCCGAAGAGGGGAGATGAAGGTTCAGAGAGACAATCTTAAATTCCATGGATAAGGATTTGCAACTAATATTGGTGACTGAGTACTTAGATTTGGCGTAAATAACCACACCCCTGCCTCTAGAATCTCTATCCGCTCTAAATAGTTTGTAGCCCTGTATTGAGATTTGTTGGTCAGTATTTGTCTTTTTTAACCATGACTCAGTAATTATGATGATGTCAGGGTTGATATGTGCGGCCCAGGCTTGCAGTTGTACAAGTTTTTTAGGCAGGCTTAGGATATTGACCATCATCATTTTGAGACCTGTGGCCTCAGCAAAATCAATAGGCGAGGTAACTTTGGGGGTGCAGGGTTTAGCTCCACATTTCCTGAGCAGAGAAGAAGCAGTAATATAATTTTCTTTAAGGAACTTATAAGGATGGAGACTGCTTTCTTATTTCTTCGAGGTTGCCCATAACGTACTGCATAGGAGGTAGCACCACTGTAGTGACAGTTTATCGTGATCAATGTGAGTGCCCGAATAGACATAGGCGAGGGCAGCAGTAAGGGGGAGGTGGTAAGCCGGGGGAAGTAGGCTAAAAGGGGGGAGGAGGATGAAGTAGTGGCTGCACAGCAGCCCGTGATAACATAAGGTATTGATAAAGTGTATTGGAGAACTGGTTTGCATTGAGGTACTTTGGGTTGCACTGTAATGTTGGGTGCTCTGTACATTAGGAATAATAATAGCACAGTAAAGAAAGCCATAGTACCAGGATGGGTGATCTTACAATTGGTATTAGTGCAGTGTTTTTCTAGGCAAGTAGTTGACCCACCTAGGTTCTCACTTAAGACCTAAGTGAGATATACAGCAGAAAGGGGAACAAGGAGAACAGGAGCAGATCAGTTAGTGGCTAGGGCTCAGAAGATATTCGCACAGGGCAGGCTTATTGACCATGCTCAGCTACCAATCATAGGTTGGCAGCATACAATACTAGGCCAATGAAACAGTAATGAGATCGGGAAAGCAGAGCATAAATATATTTAAAGGAGGCCTGGGAGGGGTTGGTGGGGGTGGGAGAAAATTTCAAGTCAGAACAAGAGCTCAGAAGTCCAGATTAAGAAGGAACACTGTAAAAGACTATATAAAAGGCGCTCCAATCAGAGCGAAGCAGGCAAGCGGGTGAACCAATCACGATCCCGCACCAACGCAAGAGCGCCCAGACATGCTGCTGGCTCTCTGCGAGGTTTTAGCAGTTAGTACCTGAGCTGCGGGTCAGTGCCGATGCCTTCGGCCAGTAAGGACTGCTGAGTGGGTCGGTGACGGTGACGACCGTAGGAGTGGCTGTTGCTAGCTGCTTTTTCGCCGGCGCACCTACGGGCGTAATCCTATGGACAGAAAGAGAGCTGGATCACTTATTTATAAGGGCAGACAATGTTTTAGGGGCGGGAAGGCAGGGAAGCTTGCGGCAGTTCGTCAGCAGGGGGAAGGTGTGAAAGCAGAGACAAAGGAAAATGGTTTACAAGGGCTGGGCAGGCAGGACAAAGTAAATGGCTGGATGTTAGCAGAGGAAGGTGGGTGGGGGAGGGTGTACTGTCTCAAGGAGAGCGAGGCAGCCACCGAAAACACGGTAAATTGCAAATTCGGTTTTTGGGGGGTACAGCAGGTCAACACTGGGTACTGGGGAAAAGATGAGAAAAAAGTAACAGTGGACAGAGCGAGAGTTTAACACAGTAGAATGCAATCAGTCAAGTTCAGAGGAAAGAGCAGTAGCTTATACTGTAGGATAGCAGGAGGGGAGAGAACAGCTTATCTCACTAACCATACACTGCCTAGATTTACAATTTGGTAGCAGTCTAAGCTAGGCAGAGCACAGTAATATCTTGCAGTCTTACTTTAACCAACTATACATGCACTATCACAGTTTTGTACAAAATTTCAAGTCAGAACAAGAGCTCAGAAGTCCAAATTAAGCAGGGAACACTGTAAAAGGCTATAAAAAAGGCGCTCCAATCAGAGCGAAGCAGACAAGCGGGTGAACCAATCGCGATCCTCCAAGGGCAGCGCCGCACCAATCAAGGGCGCCCAGGCGTCCTGGCTCTCTGCGAGGGATTTTAGCGGTTAGTACCTGAGCTGCGGGCCATACCCCGATGCCCTTCGGCCGGTAAGGACTGCTGGAGTGGGTCGGTGACGGCGGCGGCCGTAGGAGCAGCTGTTGCTGGCCACTGTTTCACTGGCGTGCCTACGGGTGCAATCCTATGGACAGAAAGAGAGCTGGATCACTTATTTATAAGGGTAGACAATGTTTCAGGGGCGGGAAGGCAGGGAAGCTGGCAGCAGTTCATCAGCAGGGGGAAGGTGTGAAAGTAGAGACAAAGGAAAACAATTTACAAGGGCTGGGCAGGCAGGACAAAGTAAATGGCTGGATGTTAGCAGAGGAAGGTCGGTGGGGGAGGGTGTACTGTCTCGAGGAGAGCGAGGCGGCTGCCGAAAACACAGCAAATTACAAATTAGTTTTTTTTTGGGGGGGGGTACAGCAGGTCAACACTGGGTACTGGGGAAAAGGATGAGGAAAAAGCAACAGTGGACAGAGCGAGAGTTTAACACAGTAGAATGCAATCAGTCAAGTTCAGAGGAAAGAGCAGTAGCTTATACTGTAGGATAGCAGGAGGGGAGAGAACAGCTTATTTCACTAACCATATACTGCCTAGATTTACAGTTTGGTAGCAGTCTAAGCTAGGCAGAGCACAGTAATATCTTGCAGTCTTACTTTAACCAACTATACATGCACTATCACAGTTTTGTACAAATTTCAAGTCAGAACAAGAGCTCAGAAGTCCAGATTAAGCAGGGAACACTGTAAAAGACTATAGAGGCACTCCAATCAGAGCGAAGCAGGTAAGCGGGCGAACCAATCACGATCCCCCAAGGGCAGCACCGCACCAATCAAGGGCGCCCAGGCGTGCTGGCTCTCTGTGAGGGATTTTAGCGGTTAGTACCTGAGCTGCGGGCCATACCCGATGCCCTTGACCGGTGAGACTGCTGGAGTGGAGTCGGTGGCTGACGGCGGCGTGGGCGGCTGTTGCTGGCCACTTTCGCCCGGCGGGCGTGCGATGCCCTTGGCTAGTAAGGACTGCTGGAGTGGGTCGGTGACGGCGGCGGCCGTAGGAGCAGCTGTTGCTGGCCACTTTTTCGCTGGCGCACCTACGGGCGCAATCCTATGGGGGCTTCATCCAGTGCATACAGCAGCACTGCAGCATGATTCCAACCATTGTGGTGGGGGGGGAGGACTGAGCAACGGTATAGCCTGCCACGCACTGAATGCTCACTGACATCCAAAGGGATCCCCGATGAACTGACTCGCGGTCAATTCATGGATGGGCTGCCTACAGCACACAGACAGTGACTCGTCGACGGCCATGGTGAACAAACCCGAGTACAGCAAAGGAACATTTCCGTTGCTGAGACTCGTGGGTTTGTTCGCCATGGTCGTCGATGAGGATTCTGTGCTGCAGGCTCATCCATGAGCTGACACCTCGTCTGTGCTTGTCCCCCCCCATGTAACCCCCACCAGCCCCCAATTCAGCGCAGTTTTAACCTGTGCAGCTTAAGATCTGCAGCTCAGAGGCCATGCTAGAGGCGCCTACATCTTGGGTCGAACTCGCGCACCTCACTCATTGACAGACAGAGCAGGCAGAGGCAGGTAAGCTTAATGTTTCCGGTGATTCACTATCACGGGAAACGTCTTCCTCCCTCATCAACAAGTAATTCTGTCTGCATATAACAACATGAAGTGGGAGGATTTCTATTCTCACCTAAAATCCAGAGTACTAGTCAGGCCCGGGCCTCAATCAGTTCATTTTCCCTGCCCTGCTTGAACAGAATAATTCCCCCCATAACCCTCATTGCAATGATCTCAGTCATTCCTCTGCCTTCCATGATCATGAGCAAGTGATACCCACCTTGTATGGTTGAACTCTTGCTCTGTTCACAGAGCTTTTCCAGCCTCTGCTCATTGCTGCGCCACAAGCGTCTTCAGCCACACGCTTCTTCACGTTTTCTCCACCGCAGTGTAGCCACTTTCCAGACACGTGGGATCAGGCAGCCAATAACTCCAGAAGTGGGCAGTGCTAACGAGCATAATGATGCCCATGTTACATAAAAAACAGTACTGCAGACCGGCCCGGTGGCGCTGAGGGTTAGGCGCGGGACCCACACACCCCGCGCCACGCCCGGCTACCGGTTTAGGAGCGGACTCGGGTCGTCGAAGTCGGCAGGGGAAGGAGGATCGGCGTCCCAGCGGATGCTCTCCTCCTTGAGGGAGAGGCCACCAGGGTGTTTAATATGCCCGGGAGAGCGGTGGAAGCACCGACTCTCAGAACGCTGGCCAGCTCCCAGCAGGTTGGGAGTCGGGGAGGGCGCCATTGGCACTTGGCAAGTGTCGTAAGCACGCCCGCCGAGCTGGCGCCCTCAGCGGGTGGGAGGGGAGACAGAAACCGGAAAACAACCCTCGTCGCTCCGGATGACGGCCGCTCCAGCCACCCAGTCCGCAAAAACATGGGCAGACCCCGCTGTGCAAGGTGCTCCGAGGGAGTAAGGAGGCAGGTAGGAGACACCTGAGATGCACTCTAGGGGCAGACTCAATGGGGGACTGGTGGGTATTGAGCAAGCCCAAAGGAGTGGAGCGACAAGGGCATTCAGGAGGGGATAAAAAGAAATTAAAAAAAAAAAAAACAGTACTGCACATGAAACATCCATCAAGCAACATGGAAAATGCGAGAAAACATGGAAAAAATGGATCACACTTTTATGCGGTCAGTCCATGTTTTGACTCGCATGACCAGATGGTTTGCATCTATTTAAAACCCTGACATGTCAGCATGCAGTCATGGATGATGCCCAAATCCTTCACTGCATCCACGGTTTGAAGATTGTGACCATTGAAGGATGGAAAAGAAAGGTCACCACTTGTCATTGCTGACTCAGTCTGTCCTGGTTCGGCGACCATCACCTCCATCTTCTCTGGTTTGAGATGTAACCAGTTGGAGGCCATCCAGTTATTGATTTCTTGAAGACAACGTCCAAGCACCAACCCCACATATACCTGATCTGGGGTGCAAGACAGATAGATTTGAGTATCATCTGCATAGCAGTGAAACTCAACCCCATGCCACCTTATGGCAGCATGTACACGACGAATGACATAGGTGCCACAACCGATCCCTGAGGAGCCCCACAGGTGACCGCCGCGCGCTAAGAGATGGAATTGTCCAAGGCCACCTGCTGAGATCTCTCTGTAATGTAAGACTCAAACCAGCGCAAAGCAGTACCGGTGAGTCCCACATAGTTCCTCAGCCGATCAAGCAAAACACCGTGATCCACTATGTCAAATTCCACTGAAAGATCCAAAAGAACAAAGATGAACAAAGTCTCTGATCTCTTGCTATGAGGAGATCATGCACCACCCTAACCAGTGCAGTATCAGTACTATGACGAGGCCTAAATCCCAACTGGAACTGCTCGTATATGTTATATGACTCCAGATGAACCTCTAGTTGTGTCGCTACAACCTTCTCAATAATCTTTTCTAAAAAAAGGAAGGTTTGCGACAGGCCTGTAATTTACCAAGACCTCGGGGTCCAAAGATGTTTTTTTTCAGGTGGGCTTCACCATAGCCCTTTTAAGGGTCACCGGAAAAAAACTTTCCCTCAATGAACACCTGATGAGCCTCACATACACTGGTCCTAAAAAATCAAGGCTACCAAAAAGGACCCAGGTCGGTCCAGGATCAAGTGAACAGCATGTAGGATATAATCCAGAGACCTTCTGGACCACCTCCTCTTCCATAACTGGAACAAACTCAGCCCAAGTTGGCAGATTGTCATTGCCCCTCCTTTCTTGGATACCACTGGCCCATAACAGGCCACTTGCAGCAATTACCCTCTGTATTGAGGACACCTTGTCAAGAAAGAAACGGCTAAACTCCTCACACTTTTCTGCAGAAAAAGCTTTAACAGACCGCAGACAGAGTGGATTAGTCATTCTGTCTGCGTTGTGAAAAAGCTGAGCAGGATTATTCCCACTTGCAGCAATCACCTTTGAATGGAACTCTTGACTTTTTTTTTTTTTTTTTTTGGTCCCGGGTTCCCCCATTCTCCATTCAGAGATCAGACCTACTCTGCCTATCGTCCTCTCCATGCCTAGGCTTAACCTGCCCCCAGGCGCATTCCCAGGAGACTCCTCCAGTGGACACTGTAGGCAAGCCCGTTTACCCCTGGTTCAGGGACACGGAGCAGGCCCCCGGGTGAATATCGAAGGCAGTGGAGACAACAGCAGAGTAGGTCATCATGCTGGGGGGGCCAGCTTTTTTTGATACTTGCCAGATCCCTGGGGCAGGGACGTGCAGTGACATCCAGCATCTGCCTCTCCCCCTTAAAGTGATAGCACCAGTCACAGTGAACCCCCAGCCTCTGCCAGGGGTCCGTAAAGTGTTGGACACTCTGTTCCCCCTCCCCCAGAGAAGAAGAGCAGTCCCCAGGAAGCTCAATCCTTCTCTCCCCAACTGGGCCTCCGACTCCCGGGTCCATTCCTGAACCCAGGTGGTCAGCGTTGCAAGTGGAAATTCCACTGCTGCGCCAATGGGCCGGCTAAATCTGACTTTTTCAAGGTGATTGCCCTCTAATAGTAACTGTTGTGACTCTTTGGAGACAGTTTGTCCTCAACGGAGCGAGATCTCCTCCAAAATCACTCCAAGCTCTGTCCCTTAGTCTTCAGCTGTCTCAGCTCCTCATAGTACCATAGAGAGCTGCGACAGGAGGGCAAGGAATGAATGCAGACAGGTGCCAGGGAATCCAAGACAGCAGCAAGAGCCATATTGTAGCCCTCTGCAGCCTTCTCGGTTCCCTCGGCACAAGCCGTCTTTATGCCCGAGATGTCCAACACCACCTAGAGTGTGCAAGGCTCCAAAATTTGTAAAGGGCGGTAGCAGACCACCTCCACTGGGGGGGGGGTAATAACATGGGGAGCCCCACAATGAAATGACTTGACATAATGATCCGACCAAAAAAACGGATCCACCCTGACTGCACTAATGTGAAGCCCCAATGTAAACACCAGGTCCAGAGTGTGGCCATGCTGGTGAGCAGCAGAGGTAATTACCGGTATGAAATCCAGTGAAGACACAGACTGAAGAAGCTGTTGCCCAGTGGACAAGACCTCATTGTCAACCCAGGCATTGATATCCCCCAGCACTAACAGTCTGAGGGCCTCCAACACCTGGTCAACTAAGAAATCCATCAGCTCCTGAAGGAAATCAGCCTTATAAAGTGGAGGACGATATATGAGGACGAGCCTAAAGCCCACACCTACCCCACCCCTACCAGCCACACATTCAAAGGACCCAGTCTCACCCACTGGGGATGCCGTGAAGCTCAAAGTGGATTTAAAACAAATGGCTACCCCCCCCCCACGCTCCTGCCTGTGGCAGTGCACCGTGGAGTAACCTGCTGGGATAGATGACTCCAGCACAGGCCCAGAGTTGTCACCCAACCAAATCTCTGTGATATAGGTCGTCAGACGAGGAATCGGCGATGAAAGCATCCATCACTGTAGTTTTATTTCTCATCGACCTTATGTGACAAAGAACAACCTGAAGGGAAGGGGCAGATTCGGCTGGCCTACTAACCTGTTGCTTCTCAATTGGCAAAGCCCTAGGGAAGGGAACCAGACTGGGAGGACCTGTCATTATTTCAAATCCTCCCTGGGCATCTCTGTGTCTTAACTAGCTTTATCTTTCCCCCCTCCGCCGCTGTCTTGGAACCTCCCCCACATCTCAAGCCTCACCTTCACAAAATCCCAAATGAGCACATCGGTAGGAAACCGACAGCACAATTATTGGGGATTCCATGAAAGGATGAAACAGACGTAGGTGGTCTGGTGTATAGCAGACCCTTAACACTTTCTCCCCTTGCACATAATTCCTAATTAATAAAACAGTTTTCCAATAAAATATAACCCCCCACAAGTAAAACAAGCACAGTACACACCAAATAAAGCCAACAGTTTCCCTATCTGCTACCCAACCCTCCCAAACCCACTATAAAACAACACACATGTATAGATGTACATATATATATACACACACACATATATATAAATTTATTATATATATAGTATTTATATATATATATATATATATTTATTTATTGACGTCCCCCAGGATGAAACCCAACTCTGCAGCATTTTGCAGCACTTTGCAGAATGCTGCAGCAGACCTACTGAACAAAGCAATATAATTTCAATGGCAGTTGATCCCTTTTGTCATGCATGAAAATGTGAAACTGTCAGGATGAAGTGAATGCCACAGTTTCCTGCATGACAAAAGGGACTAATTGCCATTGTAGTTACATTGCTTTATTCAGTAGGTCTGCTGCAGCATACTGCAGAGTGCTTTAAAGTGAGTTTCCTCCTGACGATACCACTGTGTATATTATACTGGTGCGGTCACACCGGTATACTTAGGGTGAAAGTGCACTTCTATGTTAAAGGTCACATTTTGAGGGTTAATAACCTTGGAACCGTTAAATGGATTTGTATGAAATTTGTCATGATCTCTAGGGGTAGGACTCTTGACCTGCCAAATTTGGTGGGAATCCGTCAAGTGGTTTCTGAGATACAAAGTGAGTGTTAACAAAAGGGAGGCAGCATAGCACAGTGGTTTAAGGCTCTGAGCTACAAGTATGGGGACCTGGGTTTGATTACCACAGACCCCCACTTGCATACTGTGTGACCCTGAGCAAGTCACTTAACTCCCCTGTGCTCCCAGGTCACACCTGTAAACATGTTTTCAGCTTAGTGTGCCACTCATGGTTAAACAATTGGAAAAAAGCAAGAATCAGGATTTTTTGGAATTTTTTTGTCATCCTGGATCTCAAAAACGGCTTTATGTTGTGGGCTGAAAATTTCAGGGTAGAAAGCCCTTGGGTCACATGTGCCTTTTGAAGGTTTGATGAACAAATATTAATCTGTTCAAAAGTGATTACAGTTTTAAATTTTCCTTGACTTCCTATGGGAAAAGTTAACTGTTTAGCTCGAAAATGGACCATTTGCGAAAATGTCTGCTTCCAAAAATGAAACCAAGCTGTTTAATTTTTGAACGTTAATAACTCTGAAACTGTTCAATGGATCTGCATGACATTTGGCATTCATAATCTTCAGGGGTAGGTCTCTCAAAATGCCAAAATTTGTATGGCTGGGTTTTGTGGTTTTTGAGATATGGACTGTCAGAAAAACGTAACATTAATGGTCATTTTCGAAAATGAATCGACTGCCCCATCCACTGACACTTTCACTGCCGACAGGGGTGCCCATTCCCCCTGTTGGCATCATGTATGCCCCCCCAGACTCATCTGGCATACTGGGAGCCCGCCCCAGTGTGCCCGTATTTATAAAAGCCTGTGGAAGAGGTTTTTTTCCCCTGGTTTCACTGAAAGATTTTGTGTGTTGGAATCAGACATAGCAGACTGCCTACATTGAAAGGCCTGCTTACATCACAGGTGTCACTAGTCAATCAATTGGCTTAATTCTTAAGATTTTCAGTGCAGGAAGAGTGTAAAGTACAGCTGACTTATTTGGGGGCTGACTGCTTTCAGAGCACAAACCACCAGGCTGTTTTGGGGCTGGGGAGGTTTACCTGTGTCTGACTTGGATGTCTGGATTTTCTCTGTTTGATTAGCAGGGTATTTTCTCTGTCAAATTGTTGTGTAGGACATCTTGCTGACAGGAAGGCACTCATCGCAGCGCTGGGTCAGAGCTTTTAGCTGATTGTTTTGTGAGGGCACAATTTAGGCCCAACTCCTTCCCACCCCTCACCCCACCCAGCCCTGGAAATAGTTCCTTTATACCTGGGGTTCTGACATCATTTCCTCAAGAGTGCAAGGTGCATATCACTGTCATATCCTCTCTAGCACACTGCACTGACAATATAAGCATATACATTGTATAATATATATATTTCTACATAACAAATCAATCACACACACACAAAAAGAAAAAGTAGATAAACATGTGGGGAGTAGTACAATGTAATGGCTGTGGGGCAGCAGTCTTCCGGGAGTCTTTCTGGAGGCTGAGATGCTGCCCTATTTGCAGACAACTCTCTGCCGTGAGGGAGGAAGTTGCCCGTCTTCAGGCCATGCTGGACAGTAGTAAGGGAACCTTCCCCCAGGCCACACTGGATGGTAGGAAGGGAACCTCCCCCATCCAAGGAGCACCAGAGCCACCACCAGTACCTCAGAGGTTGTGAAGAAAGCACAGCAGTTGGACCATAGTGGGCTCAGGAAGGGTGAGGATGGTGGAACAGAGGCACACCCAGTCAGTTGTTCCACTCCACAATCCATACACCATGCTGGGGGAGCATAGCTCCCCTATGGATGCACCCGCAGAGGAGACTAAGGAGGCTGAGGACAGCTGTCACAAGGGAGGCCCACAGAAAGGAGACAGAGGACACCACAAGGAAAGGAAGCAGCTCTGGTGGGGACTCCAATTATTAGGGGATAGAACTGGGGGAGCAGGGAAACTGAAGTAAGTGCCTGCCTGGTGCCATGGCTTGAGGGACAGGAAGTGCATCCTCAGGATCACGAGAACAGCTGCAGGAGTCTCGAGCTGGACGTCATTGTCCACCTAGGGACAAATGACTTGGCTCATCATGAGATTAGAGCAGTGCAGAAGGACTTTGTAGAATTGGGAGGGGCCTAAGACAAGTAGCACACAGTATCCTTCTCAGAGGTGCTGCCTGTCAATGGCATGAGTGGAGGAGGTACTTTGCACCATGCAGTTTAATGAATGGTTGAAAAAATGGTGTGGAGCACAGGGTTTGGCTTCATTGGGGACTGGGGTTCCACCTGGAAGGACACCAGCCTATACTGGCAGGATGGTCTGCATCTGTCCAGGAAGGAACAAGTCTTTTGAGCAATCGGTTTAAATGCTTCATTGGCAAGCTTTTAAACTAGTCAAGGGGAGGCACTGATAAGCAACAGGAAAATCCCAGCCTCTCCCTACAAAACAGGGTACTAAATGAGAAAAAGACCGAGGTAGAAAGGTCAGTGGGGGATGCTGCAACAGAAGGTAAAGCCATCAAAAAATGGAGACCAATGCCCATAGTCTGAGTAACAAGCTTCCTGAATTAGTGGCCTTGATGGAGGAGGAACAGCTGGATATCGTGGCAGTCACAGAAACATGGTACACACAAAGCCATGACTGGGACGTAAACATACCAGGATACACTATCTACAGGAGGGACAGGGAGGGTAAAAGAGGAGGAGGAGTAGCTCTTCACATAGGGGAAGGAATCAAAGCAACAGAACAAAAGGGTAAACAGGGAGGAGAAGAAGCACTGTGGGTAAATTTGGAGACCAGCAATGGCACCACCAATCCACACAGGGTTGTATACAGACCCTTCTCAGGAGGAAATGGACAAGGAAATGATAGAAAGTATACTTAGAATGGCAGAAAAGGGAGATATTGCTGATGGTGATCTGAATATGCCAGCTGTTAACTGAGTGCAGTTGCAGCAGCCACTTCTAAGAGTGGGGTTATTCTAGATGCCCTACAGGGGGCATGCCTTAGACAACTAGTATTGGAGCCCACTCAAGAGGGAGAATCTTAGACCTGGTTCTCTCAAATGGAGATGAAGAGAGGATCACAGATGTAGAAGTGGGTAGCCATCTGGGAACTAGCGACCATCGAAAAGTATGGTTCACAATAAACACAGCAATAGAGTCAAGCCATACAAAGATGAAGGTACTGGATTTTAGGAGGGCTGACTTTGCCAAAATGGGTGAGTGCCTAAGGAATGCACTAGCAAATGGGCAGGAAGGAGGGGTGGAAGAACAATGGGGAATAATAAAAACTGCCATCACAGAAGTAACAAGCCTTTGTGTAAAGCAAATAAAACGAAATGAGGTAAGAAACCACTATGGTTCTCAAAGGAAGTGGCAGTGAAGGTTCAAGAGAAAAAGAAAGCATTCAGGAAGTACAAGGAATCACAGAAGGAACAGGACAGAGAACTGTATCAGTTAAAGCAAAAGGAAGCTGAGAAGGCAGTCAGAACAGCAAAGGCCCAAACCGAGGAAAAGATAGCCAACTCAGTTAAGAAGGGGGATAAAACCTTTTATTGGTACATCAGGGAGCAAAGGAAGACCAAGGGAGGGATAGTGAGGCTTAATAAAGGGGGGAGGGTGGGCAGAGGGTGACTGTGAAAAGGCAGAGATACTAAATAAATATCTTTGCTCAGTATTTACAAAGGAAGAGAGGGAGGCACCTAAAACAAACAGTAGAAACACTCTGGATACAGAAGTTGATACCAGCCCATTTACAGAAGAAAGGGTTCTGAAAGAACTCTTAAAACTGAAGGTGGACAAAGCAGTGGGGCCTGATGAGATTCATCCCAGAATTCTAAAAGAACTAAGGATAGAACTAGTGACACCACTGACTACCCTCTTTAACAAATCATGGGAGGATGGGTGGTACCCAAGGACTGGAGGAGGGCAGATGTGATTCCCTTCACAAAAGTGGGAGCAAGGCAGAAGCAGGAAACTACAGACCTGTTAGTTTAACCTCAGTGGTAGGGAAAATGATGGAATCACTTCTGAAGGAAAGAACTGTTGAGTATCTAGAGGCCAGAGGGGCACAGGACCCAAGGCAGCATGGATTCACAGCGGGAAGGTCATGCCAGACAAATCTGATAGATTTCTTTGACTGGGTGACCAAAGTAGTTGATCAGGGAGGGGCTGTGGACATGGCCTACCTAGACTTTAGCAAGGCATTTGACACAGTCCCACACAAAAGATTAATATACAAGTTAGCCAGCCTGGGAGTGGGTCCCAAGATGACAGCCTGGGTAAAGAATTGGCTGGAGAATAGGACACAGAGAGTAATAGTAAATGGAGTCCACTCTGAAAAAAGGGGGGTTAGTAGTAGGTACCACAGGGTTCAGTATTAGACGGTCCTCTTCAATGTCTTTATAAGCGACATTGCAGAGGGACTGAAGGAAAAGTATGTCTTTTGCAGATGACACAAAGATCTGCAACAGAGTTGATGCACAAGGTGGGGTGGAAAGGATGAGAAGGACTTGGCAAGGTTAGAGGAATGGTCAAATGTATGGCAGCTTAGATTCAATGCTAAGAAGTGCAAGGTAATGCACCTGGGAAACAAAAACCCAGGGGAAGAGTACACAATGGGGGGTGAGATACTAACAACAACAAAAATGGAAAGGGACCTGGGGGTAGTCATATCAGATGACGTAAAGGTGGGCAAGCAATGTGAGAAGGCAGCAAGGAGGGCTGGGGGGGATACTGGGATGCATAGGGAGAGGCATCACCAGTAGAAAACAAGAAATTATTATCACTCTGTACAGACAGCTGGTGAGATCCCATCTGGAGTACTGCATGCAGTTCTGGAGACCCAATCTCATAAAGACATAGACAGGATGGAAGCTGTCCAGAGGAGGCAACTAAAATGGTGCAGGGTCTGCACCGGAAGACATATGAAGAAGAGACTTAAGGAGCTTAATAGTATAGCCTTGAGAAGGAGGAGAGGGGACATGATAGAAACTTTCAAGTACCTCAAGGAATCAACAAAGTCCAAGGGGTAGCATCTTTCAAAAAGAGGTGTGCAAGAACAAGGGCACAATTTGAAGATAGAAGGGGGCGGCTCAGAGGTAATTTAAGGAAGTATTTTTCACAGAGAGGGTTGTGGATGTATGGAACGGCCTTCCAGAGGAGGTTGTGGAGTCAAAACAGTGGTGGAATTCAAGCATGCATGGGACAGTCATAAGGCAATTCTAGGGGGTTGGGGTAGGAAGAAGTAGGTTGCTGGTTAACTAGGATCTGCAGCTTATCCATCAGGTAGGGAAATGGGCAGACTGGGTGGGCCAAGCGGTCCTTATCTGCCGTCAAATTCTATGTTTCTATGAAAAAGAAAACTGTCCCCCGATGTCTTTTCTTCAGTGCAGAATCCTGCATCGAAATTTGCAAACATTTTGATGCAGGATCCTGCATCGAACTAGTCTGCCCCATCCACTGACACTTTAACTACCAATGGGAGTACTCAGTCCCCCTGTCGGCATCATGTATGTTCCCCCCAGACTCATCTGGCACACTGGGAGCCCACCTCAGTGTGCCCAAATTTTCAATTAAACGATCCTGTTAATACAGAAAACCATCCCCTGTAGTCTTTTATATAAAAAAAAACTGGAAAAAAGAAAACGGTCCTCGTCGTCTCCCCCACTCCCCTCCCATCCCCACCCTCCCTCGCCTCACCTCCCGCACCCCTCACCATACCCCTCTGAGGTCGGGACGCGTGATTTTCTTTGGACGGGACATGTCTGCACTCTTCAAAGCCGAACTGCGATCTGAGGAATCGAGGTAGGCCGTATAATGGGAGTCAATGGGGGGGTTAACTTATGTTGATTTCTTGGTCAATTCTAGGAATTTATGCACCAGATTTTCAACATGGGGTTCTTGGAACCCCCTGTCATGAACACCGGCACTGTCAGTATGTTTCTCAGTCCCGAAAGGTGATTTTGTGGTTACTGCGCGGGATCCCCTTTCGGGACTGAGTCAAGAAATGACAGTGTCAAGAAACAACAGTGCCACTGTTCATGAAGTGGGCTCCCAAAAAGCGCATGTTGAAAATTTGGTGAAAAAATTCCCAAATGTGACTGTTACCAGCATGCGTTGCGCAGTTTCTACACACACTTGTAACTTCGCCAGTTTTTAATATTTTCACTTCAGATTTTCAGCATTGTCATTTTTTCATACCTCCTTATGAACAGTACAGCTACCATCTTGCCCAGAACATGTTTTCGCACCTGTGGCGCAGAATGGTGCATTCGCTGTACAAAATCAACTTTTGGAATGGATTAACAAAATCACAGTTGCAATATTCATGAGGGGACATCCCATAATGCCAATGTTGAAAATTTGGTGAAAAAATTCCAAAAAATGACCACGTTATGAACGTGCGTTGCGCAGTTTCTACACACGCTTGTAACGTCACCAATTTTTCCTGTTTACAGTCCAGATTTTTGACATTGCCATTTTTCCTCACCACCTCATGAACAGTACAGCTGTCATTTTTCAAATCCTACTGAAAATGTTTTTCCACACCTGTGGCACAAAAACGGTGTTACATTTGCACCAAATTACATTTTTACTGGGGTTTGATAGTTTGTTGCACTGGGTACATGAGGTGAGGTGCTAGGAAGGCTATGTTGAACATTTGGGGTAAAAATTATTTGAGATGACACAGTTATGACTATTTGTTGCAATTTCGGTATGCCTGCTCGTAACTTAATGTGTGGAAGTGCATGGGCCCGAGACCCCTGTGTTTCCACAGCTAGATACATATGTGCATCTGTGGAGGGATGGGAGTGCAGGGTCCAAAGGACTCTGCGCTTCCACCATGACACATGGACACTGTTGTATTATCTGCATGGAGGGATGGGAGCACAGGATCCTATATGGACACTGTTGTATTATTTAGATGGAGGGATTTGGATCCTGCGCTCCCACCGTCACATATGGACACTGTTTTGCTACCTGGATGGAGGGATTGGAGCACAGGGTCCAAAGGACCCTGACTCCCACCGTGACACATGGACACTGTTGTATTATCTGCATAGAAACATAGAATTTGACGGCAGATAAGGACCGCTTGGCCCACCTAGTCTGCCCATTTTCCTACCTAATAGATAAGCTGCAGATCCTAATTAACCAACAGCTTACTTTCTCCTAACCCCCACTAGGACTGCCTTATGTCTGTCCCATGCATTCTTGAATTCCCCCACTGTTCTTGACTCCACGACCTCCTCAGGGAGGCTGTTCCATGCATCCACAACCCTCTCTGTGAAAAAATACTTCCTCACATTACCTCTGAGCTGTCCCCCCTCTATCTTCAAATTGTGCCTCCTTGTTCTTGCACATCTCTTTTTCTGAAAGATGCCACCCTCTTGGACTTTGTTGATTCCCTTGAGGTACTTGAAAGTTTCTATCATGTCCCCTCTCTCCCTCCTTTCCTCAAGGGTATACATATTAAGCTCCTTTGATCTTTCTTCGTATGTCTTCTGGTTAGGGTTGCCACCTTTGGATGAGGCAAAAACCGGATCCTAAGCTCCGGCCCTAGCCCCACCCCTTTTCATGACTCATCATGCACTATTCCTCCAATAAGACAACACTTAAAGCAGCAGTTAAATAAAAATGTTAAGATACTGTACTGTGCCTGTTAAAGTTACTTTCCCAGGTTCTTCCTAATTATTTACTTATGAATTTATTTATTTGACATTGGTTAATGAGATAAACATACAGAGATAAAAGAAATTTCATTTACAGATATGATCTGGGGGAGACAAGGGAAATACTGTAAATAGCACACAGCAGTATACATACTTTATATCTTTTTCTGCCTCCATTTCCTGTTCTTGTTCACAGTACTATTTCAAAGAAGTGACCATACTTTTTTCTTGTGGGGAGAAAATAATTTACAACATTTAAAAATGCCTAAATTCTGTTAGAGGAAAATGTTTACCAGCAAATAAAAGTGGAGGACAACTGGCTCTGTTACTGTTACAAAAGGTGGGGCAGCTTTGCTGCTATGCCACTTTAAGATGCAGTGGAAAGATTAGGTTAAGTAAGTGCTAATGGTGTTAATGGCCATACGTTACACCTCCCAGGGTGACTGCATTCACAAACAAAAGGCTACACTGACAACAGAACTTGTTTGTAACCTGGACGTGAAGCTGAAACAATGAGTGATATGACAAAATTTGTTTCAAAAGAATGTAAGCTCTCAAAATGGCTAAAAAACCTGACCAGCACAGAGCAAAACCGGATTACCTGATAGGGACCCTGAAAACCTGATCACCAGGTAAAAAACCTGACAGGTGGCAACCCTACTTCTGGTGCAGACCCTGCACCATTTTGGTTGCCCTCCTCTGGACAGCCTCCACTCTGTCTATGTCTTTGCGGAGATGGGGTCTCCAGAACTGCACACAGTACTCCAGATGGGGTCTAACCAACTGTCTGTACAGAGGGATAACAACTTCCTGTTTTCTACTATTGATGCCTCTCCCTATGCATCCCAGTATCCCCCCAGCCTTCCTTACTGCCTTCTCACATTGCTTGCCCACCTTTAGGTCATCTGATATAATTACCCCAGGTCCCTTTCCATTTTTACTGTTGTCAGTATCTCACCCCCATTGTGTACTCTTGCCCTGGGTTTTTGTTTCCCAGGTGCATTGCCTTGCAATTCTTTGCATTGAATCTGAGCTGCCATACATTTGACCATTCCTCCAACCTTGCCAAGTCCCTTCTCATCCTTTCCACTCCATCTGGTGTATCAACACTGTTGCAGATCTTTGTGTCATCTGCAAAGAGACATACTTTTCCTTCCAGTTCCTCTGCAGTGTCACTTATAAAGACATTAAAAAGGACCGGTCCCAGTACTGAACCCTGCGGTACCCCACTAGTAACCCTCCTTTCTTCACTGTGGACTCCATTTACTACTACCCTTTGCGTCCTGTTGTCTAACCAATTTTTTATCCAGGCTATCACCTTGGGACCCACTCCAAGGCTGGCTAACTTGTGTATTAATCTTTTGTGTGAGACTGTATCAAATGCTTTGCTAAAATCTAGGTAAGCCATGTCCACAGCCCCTCCCTGGTCTACTACTTTGGTCACCCAGTCAAAGAAATCTGTTAGATTCGTCTGACATGACCTTCCCATCGTGAATCCATGCTGCCTTGGGCCCTGTGCCCCACTGACCTCTAGGTACTCAACAATTCTTTCCTTCAGAAGTGATTCCATCATTTTACCTACCACTGAGGTCAAACTGACTGGTCTGTAGTTTCCTGCCTCTGTCCTGCTCCCACATTTGTGAAGAGGAATCACATCCGCCTTCCCCCAGTCCTCAGGTACCATCCTCCCATGATTTGTTAAAGAGAGTAGTCAGTGGTGTCATTAGTTCTACCCTTAGTTCTTTTAGAATTCTTGGGTGAATCCCATCAGGCCCCATTGCTTTGTCCACCTTCAATTTTATTAGTTCTTTTAAACCCTTTCTTCTGTAAATGGACTGGTATCGACCCCCATCTTCAGAGTGTTTTCTCTTGTTTGGTTTAGGTACCTCCCCCTCCTCTTCCTTTGTGAATACTGAGCAGAAATATTCGTTCAATATCCCTGCTTTTTCATTGTCACCCTCTACCCAGATTCCCTCCCCTTTATTAAGCCTCAGTATCCCTCCTTTGGTCTTTCTTCGCTCCCTAATGTACCTATAAAAGGTCGTATCCCCCTTCTAAACAGAGTTGGCTATTCTTTCCTCGGTTTGGGCCTTTGCTATTCTGACTGCCTTCCCAGCCTCTTTCTGCTTTAACTGATAAAGTTCTCTGTCCTTCTCCTTCTGTGTTTCCTTATATTTCCTGAATGCTATGCTTTTCTCCTTAACCTTCCCTGCCACCTCTTTTGAGAACCATAGCGTTTTTTTCCTTCGTTGTGTTTTGTTGATTTGCTTTACACAAAGGCTTGTTGCCTCTGTGATGGCTGTTTTGATTACTCCCTGTTGTTCCTCCACCCCTCCTTCTTGCCTGTTTGCTAGTGCTTTTCTGAGGGACTCTCTCATTTTCCCAGAGTTAGCCCTCCTAAAGTCCAATACTCTTGCTTTTGTATGGCTTGATTGTATGGCTGTGTTTATCGTCAGTCACACTGTTTGGTGGTCGCTTGTTCCCAGATGACTACCCACTTCTAAATCTGAGATTCTTTTTCCGTCCCCATTTGAGAGTACCAGGTCTAAGATTGCTCCCTCCCGAGTGGGTTCCAATACTAGCTGTCTGAGGCATGCCTCCTGTAGGGCATCAAGAATGACCCTGCTCTTGGATGTACCTGCAGCAAAGGTGCTCCAGTTAACATCTGGCATATTCAGGTCCCCATCAACAATATCTCCCTTTTCTGCCATTCTAAGGAAGCCTCTATCATTTCCTTGTCCATTCCCTCCCCTGAGATGGGGTCTGTATACAACCCCATGAGGATTGTGGTGCCATTTCTGTCTCCAGGGTGACCCAAGTGTCTCATCTGCTCCCTGTTTACTCTTTAGTTCTGTTGCTTTGATCCCTTCCTTTACATAAGGCTACTCCTCCTCCTCTTTACCCTCCTGTCCCTCCTGTAGATTGTCTATCCTGGTATGTTGACATCCAGTCATGGTTCTCTGTGTACCATGTTTCTGTGACTGCCACGATATCCAGACAACCTCTTCCATCAAGGCCACTAGTTCAGGGGCTTGTTACACAGACTATAGGTATTGGTACTCATCACCCTCCACTTTTGATGGCCTTACCCTTTTAGCCCTTTCCTGTCCTTACTGCCTTTGCCTTTTTTACATTTACTTCTGTCCTGCTCCTAATGACTTCTCTACCTTGGTGTTTACCTCACTAATTACTGTTGTTTGTTGGGGGAGGCTGGGATTTCCCTGCTCCTTTTCAGTGCCTCCCCCTTGGCTAGTTTAAATGCTTGCCAATGAAGCATTTAAACCTCACCTAGGATCCTGGTTCTCCCCTGGACAGATGCAGACCATTGCACCAGTATAGGTCTGCATCCCTCCAGGTGGCTCCCCAGTCCCCAATGAAGCCAAAACTCTGAGCTCCACACCAGTTTTTCAACCATTCATTGAATTCCCTGGTGAGGAGTACCCTAGCAACACCCTTGCCATAGACAGGCAGCACCTCTGAGAAGGTTACTATATGCGCTACTTGTCTAAGGCCCCTCCCCAACTCTACAAACTCCTCTTGCACTGCTCTGATCCCATTCCTAGCCAGATCATTTGTCCCTAGGTGGACAATGACATCCAGCTCCCTCCCTCATGCAGCTGCTCCCATGATCCTGAGGATTCGCTTCCTGTCCCTCCAAGCCGTGGCGCCAGGCAGGCACCTTACCTCCCTCTCCTCTTCCTCCCCCATTTGTACCCCCTAATGATTGAGTCCCCCACCAGGAGTTGTTTCCTTCCCCTGTGGGGTCTCATGCCACCCTCTTGTGGGTCTCTTTGTGAAGGTTCCCAGCATCCTCCTTGGTCTCCACTGCAGGTGCCTCCATAGAGGAACCACTATCCACCAGAAGAGTGAATGAATTGTGGAGGTACAGCTGGAGGGATGCAACTCTGTTCACCACCTTCTCCTCCCTGAGCCCACCCTGGTCCAGCCTCTCCTCTTTCTTGGCAACCTCTGAGGTAGTGGCATTGGCCCTGGTGGTCCCTGGGTGGGGGAGGAGGTTTCACGAATCCTAGCCAGGTCAGCCTGGAGACGGGCAACCTCCTCTCAGACCAGAGAGGTGCCTGCAAATAGGGCAGCATCGCAGCCTCCAGAATGTCTTCCGGAACACTGCCGCCCCACAGCCATTGCACTGCACCACTCCTATCATGTCTTATTTTGTGTCCCCTCTCCTGTTTTTCTGTATGCCTACTCTCTCCTCTTCTTACAACTTTCACCCTTCCTGTTCTGGGACAGTAACTTCCTGTATTCTTCAGTAGCCTCCTTCTTCCTTGCTCAGTGTCAGACCACCAGCAGCTGGGGGTAAGAGTGAGCTACTTTTTTTCCTTTAGGGTTGACAAAAGCAGTGTTTCCCTATGATCCTTCCCTTCCTACTGCCAAACAGGAAGTTCATGTTGACAGTCAAATCCAGTGGCTATAAAAGTAGAACTGGCTTAGGGTCATACCTCTCAAGTGTCCCTGATTTTCAGGGAAGTCCCTGATTTGGCCTCAAAATTTGACTCTGTCCCTCCTAAAAATTGTGTTTCCATGACCAAATAATGGGAGTTGTAAGCACAAAATAATGTCAAACATTAAAGTTACAGACTTGTTCTTCCTTAGAAAATGCATTTTACACTAAGCCCCTTATTCTACCTGCTACCTGAGTGGATATCTCCAATTTTGAAGAAGTGTCCCTGATTTTGGTCCTTTGTCCCTGATTTTTTTAAGCCTGGTCCCTGATTTATAAGGAAGGAGGTTGAGAGGTATGCTTAGGGTGGGTGGGATGGAGGGCAATTAGTAAGAAAAAAGGCTAGCAACAGGAACTTGTAATTTGAATCACCTGCTTTTATAGTGTCTAAGTCACACCTTCAATTAAGCTCTCTCTCTTCCTGCTGGTTTAGCAAAGTAAACTGATACAGAACCCTTCACAGCACAGAACACACACTGACTTTCTTTCTTTTTTTAAAAAACCCTAAATAAGACCCCTTCTACTTCCAATAAAGTATCTGTTTGCTTAATCTCAACAGACACTAACTCCTGCTAAAATATAAGTGTTAAATTAATAAGAAAATGTAGCTTCTTTTAGTTAGCTGCTTTCTGCTGAACAAGCAAGGCTAGCAACAGGAAGTTGTAATTTCAGTCACCTGCTTTTATAGTGTCTAAGTCACACCCCCAATTAAGCTCTCTCTCCTCCTGCTGGTTTAGCAAAGTAAACTGATACAGAACCCTTCACAGCACAGAACACACACTGACTTTCTTTCTTTTTTTTTAAACCCTAAATAAGACCCCTTCTACTTCTAATAAAGTATCTGTTTGCTTAATCTCAACAGACACTAACTCCTGCTAAGATATAAGTGTTAAATTAATAAGAAAATGTAGCTTCTTTTAGTTAGCTGCTTTCTGCTCTACAAGCAAGGCTAGCAACAGGACTCATGGACTGCATGGAGGGATGGTAGCACAGGATCGTATATGGACACTGTTGTATTATTTAGATGGAGGAATTCGAACCCTGCGCTCCCACCGTCACATATGGACACTGTTATGCTACCTGGATGGAGGGATGGGAGCACAGGATCCTATATGGACACTGTTGTATTATTTAGATGGAGGGATTTGGACCCTGAGCTCCCACCGTCACATATGGATACTGTTATGCTACCTGGATGGAGGGATGGGAGCACAGGGTCCAAAGGGTACACTTGGATACTGTTGTACATTGTTGTACTATCTGGATGGAGGGATGGGACCCACCGTGACATATGGATACTGTTGTACTATCTCGGTGGAGGGATGGGAGTGCAGGGTCCGCACCATGACATATGGACAGTGTTGTACTATCTTGATGGAGGGTTCAGACCCTGCACTCTCACTGTGACCTATGGATACTGTTGTACTATCTCGATGGAGGGACTCTCACCGTGACATATGGATAATGTTTTACTATGTATAGCCTCGAGGAAAGGAGGGAGAGGGGGGACATGATAGAAACTTTCAAGTACCTCAAGGGAATCAACAAAGTCCAAGAGGGTAGCATCTTTCAAAAAAAGAGGTGTGCAAGAACAAGGGGGCACAATTTGAAGATAGGAGGGGCGGCTCAGAGGTAATTTAAGGAAGTATTTTTTCACAGAGAGGGTTGTGGATGCATGGAACGGCCTTCTGGAGGAGGTTGTGGAGTCAAAAACAGTGGTGGACTTCAAGCATGCATGGGACAGTCATAAGGCCATTCTAGGGGGTGGGGGTAGGAAGAAGTAGGCTGCTGGTTAACTAGGATCTGCAGCTTATCCAGTAGGTAGGGAAATGGGCAGACTGGGTGGGCCAAATGGTCTTTATCTGCCGTCAAACTCTATGTTTTTAAGTTTCTATGTTGTACTATCTGGATGGAGGGATTCGGACTCTGTGCTCCCACCGTGACATTTGGGCACTGTTGTACTATCCAGATGGAGGGAATTCGGACCCTGCGCTCCCACAGTAAAATGAGGATACAATTATACTATCTGAAAAAGAAGGGAAATTCTTTGCAAAAAACTTCATTAATTCACGAGTTAGGGTGAATACCATAGTGACAAAGGCAGAGAAATGTGGTGTTAGGGTTTCTAAATCTAGCACCCCACCCCCCAGGGTTCCCACCCCTACCCTCTTCCATCTCCCACCCTCCACACACCAACAGGCATCAGGGTGTGCCATTGGGTTGTCAGGCCTAACTCTCACCCCATTGTCCTATTCTGTAGCATGTAAGCTTGTTTACATGTGGAATGGGGTGAGAGTTGGGCCTGACAACCCAGTGGCACACCCCGATGCCTGTTGGTATGTGGAGGGTGGGGGCTTGGGGGTGTGGTGGTAGGGGTTGGAAACCCTAACGTCACATTTCCCTGCTTTTGTTGCTGTGGTATTCACCCTAACTGGTGCATTAACAATGTTTTTTGCAAAGAATATATATATATATATATATATATATATATATATAGTATGTATACACACACACACACACACACGACTCCAAAACCAAAATGCTGTGGAGAATAAAGCTTGAATGTTTATCTTTGAGGGAGCAGTATCCTGTATCCAGGTAATTTACTGCAGACAAATGTCATAGATAGAGACCCGTGAAATTCTTTTTATTTTTTATAATTGTTCTTTTTCTTTTTCTGGAATTTCTTATTATTTCTTTTTATTCATTAAAAATTTTGTTGTGTTTCTTGTTATCACATTTACACTCATAAACTACTTCAAAATCACCTTATACACACTAGAAATCACATTCCTAGTATACTACATTGTATTAAGCAACATTATGCTGTGGTATTGCAAGGTTTTGTGACTGAAACAATTCCGCTGTTGCTTCCTTGTGGAACATCTCTGTGGTGACAGTGGAGCCTAAACAACAACTGCTACAAGCATTTATTTAGATTTTGCTTGCCAAAAAGCAGTTGTTTTCACTTTATTCATGTGTTTTTTTCGTTTTATTCCTTTTATATGCTGAATTTCTTGCTATTTCTTGTTATATCTTGAATTTCTTATTATACCATGAATTTCATGTTATTTCTTTTTATGCCTTAATTTCTTGTTATTTCTTGCTATTTCTTATTTAAGAAAAACATGGGTCTCTAGTCATAGAATTGTGGCCAAAAGTAAGCCTCAACAGTCTTGGCAGTTTTTCGCAATTTTCTCAGTAAGCTCCCACCAATACTGAAGACAAAAGTAACCCGAAAGGAGACGATGCTCTCTCCACTGCATTCCAGTGGTATAGTGAAGATTTCAAGCTGTGAAAACCAGAGGTTTAACACAATAAAGAATATTTCCAAGGAGCTGTTTCCCACACTACCCACAGCACTGCTCTCACCGGTACTGGGATAACTAGTCACAGCAGCGAAAGTTCTCAAATACTCAGAGAGCTCTTACACTTTGAGACCACAACCCGTCAGTGTTGCCAAAAGGTCCTGATACTGCTCTCACCAGTGTAACAGCAATAACCAACCAGAATGAAAAGAGGTGGTTAGATTCCCATTTGGACTGACATTCTTCCAATCAGGTCCTCAAGAGCCGCTGAACAGTCTGAAGGCCGCTTCAGCCGCAGTCACATATACCGATTAGCTGATTCTAGCCGCGGCTCTCAGCTGAACAGTCTGGCAGCAATAGATCTTCTAGCTAATTTGGAGATGCTCTTCCCTGTAATCTACGGATTCGTTGTTCCAAACGGCTCTCCCTCTGGTGGTGAAATCAGTGAAGGCAATACACTGAAACAGCATCAGTCTCCATAAACCTCTGTCCCCTGGCAACTCCTCCACAGAACTTGGGCAGATCTCTCTGAAAATACAAACACTAACTCCTAACCTAAGATCACTGTCCGGCCCTCCTTACTGCTAACTAAAACAGATTTGAAAACTAAGTAAAAGCACTCTGGATGCTACAGCAGTCTGAGAGTTTTAGGATTCTCCTGGCTAGCAGATAATTTTGAGGGGTGAGTAGGAAAACAAAGTAAAATTAGGCTTCCCTCAGAGCCCTTGCAGACAGCAGCCCAGCCTGGCCGCCATCTTGCTCCTCCTTCCTACTTGAACACTGGGAACACCTTGGGTATAGAGTTGCTATACTGTATGCAGCTGCTCTGTTAGTTGGTGATATCTCCATTTTGTTGGCCACTCTTCAGAGATGCATAAGAGATAATGTCCCTTAGTACCATCTTTTTTTGTTTTCCATAAAGGTTGTTATGCTCCTGTGGCAGACTTGAGACAGTCCTCTTCAACCCTGCCATTCCCCCTGGCAGCCTGTGCGCATTCCCAAACAGGGGTCAACAGCATGGTAGGAGGTAAGGTGCTCAATGCCTTAGCCCTCCACACCACTGGTGCCTTAACCCTCCATACCCTTAGTACCATCTTAACATAGATAGAAATGTAGAATTTGTCAGCAGGTAAGGACCTCTTGGTCCACTCAGTGTACCCATTTTTCCTACCTACAGTATTAACCCAGACCCTACTTGATCTTAAGATCTTTCTCCCTTCCCTCGTTCCTTTCTACTAAGATTCCGTTATGCCTGTCCCATGCTTTCTTGACCTCCATCACTATTTTTGCCCCCCCACCACCTCAGCTGGTAAGCTGTTTCAGGAATTCACCACATTTTCTGTAAAGAAGTACTTCCTCACATCTCTCCTGAATTTACCCTCCTCCAGCTTCATAGCATGTCCCCTTGTTCTTGAGCACCTTTTTTCTGATAAATACCTTCTTCCTGTATCTTATTTACCCCTGTGAGGTATTTAAAGGTCTCTAGAATACCCCCCTCTCCCCTCTCTCTTCCAGGGTGTACATATTGAGTTCCTTTAGTCTTGTCATCATAGGGCTTTTGATAAAGACCCCCACCATTTTATTTGCCCTCTGTTGGACTGGTTCCACTCTGTCTGTGTCCTTCTGGAGATGTGGCCTCCAGGACTGTACACAGTAATCAAAGTGAGGTCTTATCAGTGACCTATACAGAGACAACACCACCTCCATCCTTCTGCTGGTGATACCTCTTCCTATACATTCCAGCATTCCATTAGCCCTCCCAACTGCCTTGTCACACTGCCTGGCCACCTTTAGGTCATCAGAGATGATTACCCACAGGTCTTTCTCCCCTGCTTGGTGGTGTCAGTAGCATTCCTCCCATTTTGTACTCTTCTTCACGGTTTCTATGCCCCAAGTGCATTATTTTGCATTGTTTCACATTGAACTCCAGCTGTCATAACCTTGACCACTCCTCAAATTTTCTCAGGTTTCTGAGGCTAATCCTTTCCACTCCCCCGCCCCCCCCCTCCGAGTGTCCCCATTGCATATTTTTGTGTCATCTGCAAAGAGGCAGACCTTCCCCTCTAGTCCCTCTGCAGTATCACTTATAAAGACATTAAAGAGGAGCAATCCCAGCACTGATCCCTGAGGTACCCCGCTGGTCACCCTCCCCTCTTCCAGTAAACTCCGTTCACCACCACCTTCTGCTGCCTATCCCCTAACCAGTTTGTTAGCCAGTTTACCACCTTTGGACCCAGTCCTAAACTACTCAGCTTGCTTACTAGTCTTCTGTGTGGAAAGTAGCCTCCTATGTGAAACAGTGTCAAAAGTCTTTCTGAAATCTAAGTAGACCACATCCACCGCTCCACCATGATCTAATTCCTTGGACACCCAATCAAAGAAATCAATCGGTTTGGTTGATATGACCTCCCATCCTTGAATCCATGCTTCCTCAGGTCTTGTAGCCCATTGGATTCAAGATATTCCACAATTCTCTCCTTCTGCAGTGATTCCATTAACTTCCCCACCACTGATGTCTTGAGGGTGTCTCAAAGTATTGGTGTTGAAATTTGTGAGGGGGAACTTTTATTCACAGTCTGGGTTCAGGGTCTGAAAAGATTCATCCCTCAGGAGGGAAGTATTGAACCTCCAAAAGGATGACTTTTTTCTCTTTACCCATGTCCAGCTTCAGTCAAAGACTTGCAGTTGGTGAAAGAATAGTCCAGGCAAGAGTAACAGCCGCAGTGGAGGGGAGGGGGAATAGTGTGCACAGGCTCTTCCTGATGGAAAAAAATTATGCTATATGTCAGTGATGCCCATCTGTGAAAGATTAGTGTGAATAAATCACTGTGTGGATGAGGCTTTGTATCTGGCAGTGTGGGAGGTGTCTAAGTGTATAGATATGGTAACATTAAAATCCCCACCCATTATAAGTTGTCCCTGAAGGAGGTGTAACAATTTACCAAGGAATCTTTTGAAGACTATTGAATCTGAATAGGAGGGGGGAAGTATACATTGGCTAAGGTAACCTCTGTATTATATAGATGGTATATCATAATTACATACCACCCAGAGGGGTCAATATACTCCTGCTGCAGTTCAAGGGGGTGGACGAGGAAAGTAAAGTAGATACTCCCTGCCTTTCTCATCCGTTTTGTGCAGTACATCTGTACTCTGTACACAGCTCCCATGGCATAAGTCCATGCTAATGGTCAGCTTTTGACTTGTTTTAAATTGAGAAGAGGCACTCAGTGGGGCTGTCCTCTTGCCTCAGTTTTATTTTCTTTTTATATTGAGCCACTGGCACAAAAAAAGTCAGGCTGCCTGGGAAGGTAGGGGATGTGGAGCTGGGCAGTACTGAGCATTGTATTGCTTTATGTGCTGATGATGTCCTGTTATATGTGACCTGCTCCTGCACCTCTCTCACGTAGGTCATGTCTTTGGTGGAGGAGTTCTATGAATATTTGAGACACACTCTCAATGCTTTAAAGACTTAGGTCCTGACTTTAAATTATTCCCCCACTCCGGACTTATGGCATACATTTCCAATGAAGTGGTCTCTTTCTAAGCTGAAATTTTTTGGGATTTTCCTGGGTACTGACACCAGGTCTCTATATAGGGACAACTTTGTGCCACTGACAGAGGCTAACGTGGAAGGAACATTGGTCCCTACTTCCTCTCTCTTTGTACTCAAAGATATTGTTGGTTAAAATGAATTTGCTCTCATTATTTGTACTTGTTCCAGGGTGTCCCAGTCAATTTCTCCCAGTCTTGGTTACAATGATGCCTGCAGCAGATTAATAAGTTTGTCTGGGCAAATATGAAGCGTAGATTTTGCATAGGGGAGGAGTATTGGATGGTGGTGCAGGTTCGGTTTGCTCTTTTATGGAATCATGACAGGTACCAATTCCACTGGAAAATTATAGAGTTGGAGGTCAGAGAAGAAGTCCCTCTTCCAGTTCTTTGTATGAAACCCCCCTACATAAGAAGTATGGTCCTCCTCCACTGATTGGTATAGTAGTTACTTAGGAGGCATGGGGTTGGTGTACCAGACAACCTAGGATCAGGTGGGACATATGAAAGTATAATTGGCTGGGGTAGGACTCTCAATTCACTCCCATTTGGTGGGAAGGTTGGTTCATAAGACAGGCTCGTAAGGGGTTTCATGCACCTTGGCAGATGTTAGATGGGTTCACTGTCAGAACATTTGAGGTCTGTAGGCAACTGTTTGGTTGGGAGCTGAGGGACCTATTTAGATATTTCCAAATTTGGGATTTTATTAAAAAAAAATTATGGACACAGGAGAGGATCCCTCAAAATAAAATGAAGGGACCACCCCTTTCATTTACGGTACATTTTGATCACCTTTGCAGCCAAGACCATAACCTGATGGTGGCTTCAGCAGATTCCTCCAGCTCTGCAGGATTGGAGTGATCTGATTCAACAAATAGCTGAAATGGAAAGACTTACCTTTATGGAGATGGATAGAACCAGACTATATTAATTGATAGACAAGGTGGGAGATGCTATGGGAGGAAGGTGGTTTTGATACGAGGAGAGGGAACCCGAGTAAAAATACCCTTGTCTTTGGTGGTGGTGGGGGGGCAACTGGTAATATAGCCCTGTTTGGGAAGCGGTTACCTGATGCCAAAAGCTTTAAGCAATTAGGGGTGGTCCTACCTATAGTTTAGTTGAGTATCACCAACTGTCCTGTTTGTAATCTCAGGGGTGAGTTCTGACCGATGGTGCCCCCTTATCTACTCTCCACCTCAGCACAATACTGCTGTAGCATTTGATTATTAAATTCCTCAGTGAGTTTGTTAATGGTTCCGAGTTATGGTTGTTACTATATACATATTGTTCAGTTTTTGATAGCACCGCGAATGAGAGACTGTGTGACCTAGACTTGTACTTTTCTTTTAAATTACATAGTATGCTTCTTTTTCACACTGTACTGGATAGATTTCAACCTGTGAGGAGCTGTGCTATCTTTCAGTAAAGAAAATATGAAAAAAAGAATGTAAGCTGAATGAAAGATTGAGGTTGATCAATAACATATTAAAACATTTTAAACATTTACAAAAGTCTACCAGACACGACTATTTCCAAATGACCTGCATGTGACACACTCTTTGCAGGGTAAGAGTATCTCAAGCATAGGAGAAGGTGTGCTCCAACTGGTTGGGATTGCTCCCTTGATCTCTAATACTGTACATTATAGAACAGTCACATTTTTCTATTGCTGACCTCAAATGATCTAATAACTTCTTACCAATATGGTGTTATCAGCTAGTATTCCTACCCCCATCAAGGGGTACTACTTGCCTCCTGCTTATCCAGTGATAATGAACATGACCAAATGCATTGCAAGAGTACATATGGTCTCATGATTATGATGTAATCACAGGAGAGCAGGGAAGATCATTGCAGTCCTGTGGACCGTGGTGAAACATTATGAAATGATGATCTTCACAACTCAGCAGCATATAACAGAGAAACGCTAAGAAACAGCTGTACCTTTGATAAACTCTCGAAAAATGGGCATTTTCGACTTCTGGTGATGTCACTGCCATGTGAAGAGCTGCACTCTCGGAGCTCCATGGTTCACTAACCCAGTTAACCAGCATCTAATATACTGAATTGCAGATTCTTGGGTAATTAAGACCTAAAAGCTTACCCGAGGATGGCTGCTAGACAGAATCATGGCAAACCACCAAAATTGGGCCCTAAAATGGCAAGACTAAAGCAGCTCTGTTTGAGCATAGAAATGGAAGACTTTGTGACTGTCCCTCAACAGGCCCGCTCCCGATCTCTGTCAGTAGCCTCATCAGAGTCGTCGGAGGGAGAAAACTGGTTTCATAGAAAAACAAGATGAACCCTAAACAAGATCCTAGCCATGGAATGGATGGACTCATCTCTAGCAGATCTGAGGCAAGAGGTGAAATCACTGGACAAAAAGGTATTAACTAACACTACAAAGGTTGCTACAGTTGCAGAGGCCCAGGAGACCACGGAGAGGGTGGTTTATCTTATGCAGCAAGACAGGAAACATACCGATCGTATGGAGGATCTTGAAAATAGAAACAGGAGAAACAACTTCTGAATCCACAGCGTTCCAGAGGGGACCAAGGAAGGGTATCCGACCATGACTGACTTTGTACAGCATCTCCTACATGCATCGCTTTCCCTACCAGGAGACATACAGTTAGACATAGCTAGAGCTCACCACTTGATTGGCCCACACCCCACTAATCCAAACTCCAGGCCTCGGTCAATAATCATATGCATGGTCTTTTATCAAGCAAAAGACATGATACTACAAGAGGGTTGTAGACACAGAGCAATAAAATTTCAGTCAGCTCAAATCTCCTTTGATCAATATTATTCACCAACTCTACAGGCAGAAAGGCAAAGATTTCGCCCAATTATTAAAGAGCTCAGAGAGAAAAAAGGTATTAAGGCCCAGATCAATTACCCGGTGCGCCTTAAAGTACACCTGGAAGGTGGCCCGAAGATCTTTTCCTCTCTGTTGGATGCAGCTTTCTTCCATAAAAGCCATCAGATCACAGTTCCAGAATTCAAAATAGTAGCCCATGAGAGGAAGCTCCGGTAGAATGTATGGTCAGTGGCAGGTCCAAACACCAGACAAACAGCCCAAGGCCCCTTTCCGAAGTCATTAGTTCCAGACTTTAACAGACTATTAAAGAGGGTCAGCAAAGCAAAATCATCACCATCAAATAATAGCATGCCAACTGACCAGTCCCAGCCAGGTATGGCCGAAGCAGCACCCTCTGGAAGGAGTTAAAGGCACAGCAAGGACGCTGAAAGAACTTAAACTAATAAAGTCTTAGTAAGTTAAGGTCCATGAAGACTGTCATAAGTGATTGTTTTCACTTGTATAATGTAGAGAGGGTGGAGATGTTTGTCGGGAAACTATCTGTTTGGCGGGGGGGGGGGGGATGAAGCTGGTTAAAATAGACCTAACATTTTATGTTTTGTTTTTGTTTGTTTTTTTGTTGTCTTTCTCTAGTCTCTCTCTCTCTCTCTCTCTCTCTCTCCCTCAGCCTGAGAGCATTACAGTGTACTAACTTAGACACAGTTGGCAAATGGGGAGGGGAAATGAGGGTACTACACACCCAATGTCTTCTCCTCTCAGTAATTCTGTGAATAGATTAATGGGGTGAGGTGGGCTGCCGGGGATTGATTAGTTCTCTCTCCATACCAGATCTTCCGGCGAGCCTGGAGATAGTAAATGGAAGGCATTTCCAAATCAGTGTGCATTGGGTCTCAGGCAGGATGAGCCACGGAGCATTGGCTCTGAGTTAACAACCAAATCTCGAAGTGCTCTTGTGCTGGAGGTGACATGAACCACATTGTGGTATGGGTAACTGTTCCTCCTGCAGGTTTAAGGTGGAATTACAGACTTCTACGTTAATAATAGCATGGAAAACTACACATTTATTCAGCCCCGTAGTGTGTAAGCTCAGGGTCTGAATTTGGGAAGTACAAGGGAAAGAGGGAAGGTAAGGAAATATAGAGGGCGGGGGTGGGGGGAATTCTTTCTGTGGGGAAGATGTCTTTACCTGCAAAACTTTATTGAGGATATAACCTCAGATATGTATATAGTTCTAATATTACAAAAGTTAAGTTATTGGCTCGGTCTCATGCTTTACTCAAGGGGGGGACCTGGTTTCCCCACAATACTTGGAGTTCAGTGGAACATTGAAATACATGCACAGATGGAGAAACTAAGAGTAATTTCCTACAGCATTAAAGGACTCTACTCTCCAATCAAAATAACCAGATTGTTGGTGGAACTGAAAAGATTGAGAGGGGATGTAGTCTATTTACAAGAGACACATTTAACCCCAGTAGGGCACTCAAAACTATGTGGACAGTGGGTGGCACATATTGAGGCATCCTCTGCATCTAACTACAGAAAGGTGGGAGTGGCTATTCTTATTAAAAGAGGAATCCCACTTCAGATAGGGACAGCGGAGGGATGTATGGACGGCCAATACCTAAGACTGTCTGGAGAACTCAGAGGGGAAAATGTTCACTTTATTAATATCTATGCACCAGATCAACGCACTGAACTCTTCATGACAGAAATGTTACACAAATTGGCACTGTTACCACCAGGGCAGATGATACTGTGTGGAGACTTTAATACTGTAATTGACCCCAGTGTAGACCGCTCATCAGGGAGAGTCACCACTAATAAAAAAGACACAACTATCCTAAACAACCTTCTCAGGGAACAAGGTCTCAATGATGTATGGTGTGCCCAACACACCAAGGAGAAGGGCTGTACATTTTACTCAGCCTCACAAAGGTCATACTCTAAAATTGAGCATTTCTTTACCCAAACTCAGTATATACATAGGTCAAGAGAAGTAAAAATCAATCAATTCATTCTATCTGACCATACTTCGCTATCCTGGGATATTCAGATAACACCCTCAGAGAGGGTAAGACTGTGGAGACTCAGTGGTTCTTTGCTATATAATAAAGCCTTTGTTAAGCAACTAATAGAAAAAATACAGGAAGTGTGTAACATAAACATGGCACAGGACTGTTCTGTCCTATCCACTTGGGAGGCGCTGAAGGCAGTAGTGCGAGGGGAATAATCAGTTTTGCCTCAGCCCCCAAAAAGTTGAAAGCCCTTGCCTTCAATAAACTAGTACAGGAGTTAAAAAAAATTAGAAGGCCAACATAAATTAAATCCCAACTCTCAAAAACTAGCTAGGAAACTATATATAGTCCGAGATGAGATAGCCAATGTAGAAAATGAAAAAAATGAAGGATGCCTTATATTTTCAAATCGCAAATACCAAGACATTGGTGGAAGAGCCTCCAGAGTGTTAGCATGCAGTTTCCGAAGGGAACAAGCATCAAGGTGGGTGCTAAATCTTAAAAATAAGAAAATCAGTCATGCCCCTGGACCAGGCCAAACGATATCGCTAACCAGTTTAAAAACTTCTACCAGAAATTGTACTCAGAAGACAGCCCCCTTGAGGAGGTGTTGGTAGACACCAAGCGTTTTCTAGATAGACTCTAGCTACCGAAGTTGGACGAGATGGCACAACAAGAGCTGAGTTCCCATATAACAGAACAATACTCATCGCAATAAAATCATTACCATCAGGTAAATCTCCTGGACCTGATGGATTTGGCCCTGAATTTTATAAACAGCTAAACCTCTCTCCACAGTTTTAACAAAGGTCTTTAACTCATGTTTAACGGAACAGAGAATTCCCCCTTCATGGGATCATGCATTGATGACTGTCCTGCCAAAATCCAATAAGCCTAAAGACCAACGTGATGCATTTTGGCCAATTTCACATTTAAATCAGGATCTCAAAATTCCAACCAAGATTTTGGCCACTGGATTACAAAAACATATAGAATGGATAATTTGTGAGGATCAAACTAGCTTCATTCCACACAGACAGATGTTGGACAGTGTTAGAAAACTACTAAATAGCATGTACCATAATAATAAAACTACCTCACCATTATTAGCGATCTTTTTGGATGCTGAAAAAGGATTTGATCACCTGAACTAGTCTTATTTAAAAACGGTTATGGAACACTGTGGGTTGGGGGGGGGGCAATTCCTCCAGTGACTTTCTCTGAGCTATGAAACACCATCAGCCAAAGTCAAAATCAATGGAACTCTGTCAGACACATTTAAGATTAATAGAGGGAATAGGCAAGGATGCCCACTATTCCCACTCCTTTTTTGCTGTTAGTCTGGAACCTCTCGTGGCAGCTATAAGGGAATCTCAGGGGATTGCAGGTATTGTGATGGGTCAACAGGTCTTCAAGGTGTCCCTCTATGCAGATGATACTCAGATTTATCTCTCGGAACCGGAGACTTCTCTCCCCCATTTACGAACCCTGCTCTCTGCTTACGAAAAAATATCTAGCCTTAAAATCAACCAAGAAAAATCAGAAATGTTACAGCTGGGTGGACCTTCCTCACCCATTCTAAGAACCCTACTCCCCTTCAAATGGGTAAAAGAGAAAGTAAGGTATTTGGGGGTTTGGATTCCCCAAAAGCTAGAAAATCTATACAAATATAACTACGGTCCCCTACTTGCCCAAATATATACTGACATAAAATGATGGACCTCACTTCTGCTTTCCTTTTCCAACAAAACAGACACAGTAAAACAGAATGTACTTCCCAGACTTATGTTCCTTTTTTCAACTTTACCTATCCCAGTTCCAGTGAGAGAATGGAAAATATTAAAAAAGAAAATATCAGATTTTATATGGGCTGGTCGTAGACCACGACTAAAATGAACAGTGCTACAGGCTTTAAAGGCAGAAGGTGGATTCGGACTCCCACATTTCCCATCCTATTATATGGCAGCACAAACACTGACTATACTTAAGATGGTTTCATTTGCAGGTGGGACAGGCTGGTGGGCAATGGAAAGGAATGCTCATCCTAACATGCCTCTTAGCTACTTGCCATGGCTGGCAACATCCCAGACCTTTAGAGAAATTGGTAATAGGTGGACAAAGCATAGCCTGGAAGCCTGGATGAAAGTAAGACAGAGATGGGAGATACTGGGGTCAGTATGGCAATATATATCTCTCTTAAGCTCCTTCCAGGCTTCCCGGAAAATAAGAAGGATTCCTGCTTTGACAGATGGGAAAGGCAGGGATTGCAGACACTGAGGCAACTGGTGATGCGGGACACAATCTTAGATTTCCAGTCACTGCAGTCTCTCCACAACTTACCTAAGCAGGACTTCTATAGATATCTGCAGTGCAGACACTATATAAATATGAGACCAGGAATAGAGGCCTTATTGAGTAATCCAGCCCCAGGTATAGCTATGGTATATAACAAAGCCCACTTAGCAGACACTAGGAAGCTAATCTCCTCACTATACCCCATATTACAAGAAAATGTAGGCAAGCTGAAGCTACAGCACATTCAAGGCATGTGGGAGAAAGAGTGGTCTCAGGAACTGACGGAAGAACAGTGGGAGAATATATGGGATAAAGTCCATAAAACAACAACATCTAGTGCTCGGAGGGAATTTCAATGGAAAGTTTGTACACAGGTCTTTGCAACACCGGTCATTACCAAATATTATGACATGACTAACTCCGATGTTTTCTGGAGAGGATGTGGGAAAGTAGGAACACATTTCCACATCTTTTGGGAGTGTGAACACTTAAAGGCATTTTGGCATTCAGTAGGCCAGACTATTCAACAAATTCTGTAAATTCCCTTTGATTTAACATTCGTCAACCTGGTCCTGGGGCTGGTACCAGACTCATTGCACAAGGCCACCGTGGTGTATTTGTCGTGGTGTATTTGTATAGGATACTTAAAAATGTCAGCCTTGAAAGCAATTATCCAGAAATGGCTAACGGCATCATCACCAGAAGTATCTCACTGTCTAACCAATATAAATAACATAAAACACCTGGAGGACATTACAGCCAAGTTGAGATTTCAGGTGAGCCTGTGTAACACCAGGTGGCTTCCTTTCTTTCATTATATGGAGGAGGAGGGTGGGGGGGAGGTTTTGGACCAACTTCTTGGGTAAGAGAGGAGTGAGGACATATAAGATAACTTTGCGAGGGGTACTGAACCCTGCACCATAATAACAACCTGGCGATCATCAAACAATGACAGAGGGAATTGGGTATGTGTGGAAAAATTGGATCCCCCTTGTTGGTCTTATTCCGGTACCAATCCCCCAGTTGGGGGGCATGAGTAAAAACCGAGCCAAAAAAGCAAACTGTTTTTTTCTTGCTGTTTCTCATCTTTGTAATCTTTTTATATTTTGTTTATTATTTGTTGTTTAAGATGACTCATGCAGTTTATGTAATGTCCTGATTCACTAGTAAGTTGATGGTATTAAATATACTTGCTAAAGCTCACATAAGTCTGACAACCATGAAGAACAAATGAGAACGATTTCCAGCCAACAATATGGAAAGCCTCATAGAGACTGGAAAAGCTCCTTACAGTTCGGAAGCCCTAAGGATGGGAATACATCATCTTAGATAAAAGCCTGGGGCGGTATACATCTAGGACCATGGCAATGGAATGTCTGTAAGTAATAACAAAGTCAGTAAACAAAAATGATCTACGCTGGGTCTTATGAACTCTGAAATCTGGAACTGAACGAGGCAAAGAAAATAGCAGCTGTTTAATATTTTGAGTAACTGTCGAGCTGATCCTAAAGTACCTAATAATAGTGAAAAGTTGTACTGTATTGTTATATAAAATTTTCAATAAAATACAAGTTTAAAAAAATTGGAATTTTCTGTAGAGCTGTATTTCCTATTAAAGGGAAACATCTGTTTGAGTGACTCCAAAGTTAATGTTTTCTACTCAGTGTACTCCTTGAAAACTTAATGTGCTGCTCTGCATTATCAATGGCAATTACTCATAGTATGGCAAGTCCTCTGAATATTTTGAGTATCAATTCAGTGGTACAAGTCTGTATTGGACAATAGTCTCCATGAAAATAATCAAAAAACAAAACAAAAACAACTGTCAGGTGTGGCCCCATCAACAACTTTGGAGCTAACCTAAAAAGAAATGACAGTAAGTCAAATAGAATTTCCTCTTTCTGTAGCGCTCCATGTAGTCACTAGGAATTGCTAACAGATGGCTAAGATGCACTCCTGCTAAGGACTCACTGACACAGCTCAGTTGTAACATCAGCACGGCATGTTGGAGATATGAGCATTCCACAGCCTCTCACTCATCAGTCTTTTGTGCCAGTCAACATGACTGGATAGTAAACAAAGAGAATGGGTCACTTCAGATATCTGGAACACCTAGAAGTGTGTTTTTGGATGAATTTAGGGACAGTGTCTCCCTCCCTCCCAAGCAAGCAAGCAAATCTTTATTTATATAGCGCCTTTCAGTATCAAGGCACTGTACAGAATATAAACCATAAATATACATGCAAACAACAATATAAATTTAAAATCAGTCTGGGAAAGCCAGTGAAAATAAATGCGTTTTTAACAAAGATTTAAAACTACTGACGGTCAGGCATTTTCTTAACCAACGAGGCAGAGAATTCCACAGGGTTGGTGCTACAAATGAAAAGGCACGAGCTACAGATGTTTTAAGACAAACCCTGGAAATCTCTAGCAATCCCTCGACGGCAGATCAGAGGGGGCAATTGGGGGAGTAGGGAGTCAGGAGATCTTTCAGGTAGTCGGGTCCCTATTCAAGGCAGAGAATCTCCAGTTGGACATCTGACAGTTGAAGTCTCAGACAGTTGTGCCATACCACTGATGCCTGTAGATGTTTGGGATTGACAGCAGTCCTAGAATTGGTTTCCTGGTCTTGCCTCCTCTTGAAGCCTCTCCAAGTGCATGCTGTCTAAAGTTGGTCCCTAGTTTCGGAACAGTATCAGATTCTGACTTAGCATCTTCTGTCAGGTCAGCACTCGCTGTCTTGATGGGAGGACCCTTAGAATCTCCTAAAGAAATTTCCTCTTTGGTGTCCACCAGAGACAGTACTCACAAAGGACACCAGTCTATTTGACTGGGGCACATTTCTTAACCAGATTCCAGTTCATGGTATCTAGGGTTTGGAGAAGAAGAATCTCAAGATAGACTTTTAGATTTGAGGGCTGTGAATGAATGAATGGTTCCTCTTTTGAAACACACTTAGTCATGATCTGATTTTTTCAAGCAGTTAGTATGGCCTGGCCCTCATGTGAGTTACCTATGCCTCCACAGGAACTCACTGTGGTTCTCAGAGCTTTCTGTAAACACATTTTGAGCCATTTGGCTGCCATTTCCAAAGATGATGTCTCCATAAAGTTGTGCTTCCTGGTAGCTATTTTTTTGCACCAGATGAATTAGTTAGCTTCAGTCTCTCCTGCAAGGATCTGCATCTCTTCTTTTCACCAAGACTATGTCATTCGCAGGACTGTGCCCTCTTTTTCCCCTTGAAAGAGCCCACTGCCTTTCATGTGAACAAAGAGGTGTGTTTTCTGTTTTTTGCACAAAGCCAATGAATGCCAAGGAAAGACAATTGCATAAACTAGATGTGTGCAGAGCGGGCAAAACATACTTTGTAAGGATACAGGAGTATCACCAGTTAGACAGTGTTTTTTTGTCCTCTAGGCTTCCAAGGCTACCTTGGCTAGGTGGGTCACAGCTTATATTGTAAAGGCTGCGCCAAAAGAGCAGAGACTTCTGTTTCAGAACTCTGCAGAGCAGCTACCTGGTCTTCCCTACACCCCTTGTCAAAGCTTTAGAGGCTTCATACTCAGAGCCTGGCTGAAGCAGCGTTTAGGCACTAAGTGCTGCAGGCAACAATCAAAAGGCAGACCTGTCTTTGGAAGATATACAACACTGTTCTCTCCCACCTGTGATAGGGAGCTCCTGCCACTCTTGAGGATCGACCTTTTCTTAAATCTGTTGCAACAGTTTTTCTATTTCTTAGCCTAATCTATTCTTTACAATTTCTAGTTCATAAGGTTGGCCACCTATGGGCACCCCTTCCCTTTCTTGACTATGCTATAGTGTCTTCTTTAATTTTCCTTTTCCCTGTTAGGTCCTCATACAGGGAGCTTATTGTGGTGACCTCCGAGCGAATGTAAAACAGGTTGTGTTTATCATTGGTGGCTTTAGTATTTAATAGCACTATGTCATAAAATACCTTGTTGTATATTTCTTATGTTTATGAAACCTGTGAATGTTGAAAATACCATGGTACTAGGTATTTTTTGATAATGGTAAAAAGTACTAGGTGACTATTATAGAAATTAAGTTAGTTGTGCTATTTAAAATGCATGTAAATTGGTGTAAGTTAAACAAGTCTGAAATTTCATGGTGATTTGCATATGTCACATGATGCTTTGCATTATGGAAGTATGTATGATGTTGTATTTCTTTGAAATTTGATTTGTTCCCAGTGCCCTTTGGGGTAACCCTTTTTTCCAGTGATTCTACACTGAGGGTCTTTGTTTTTAGCTTGTTTCTTTTTCCTTTTGAGCCCCCAGTACCCAAGCAAATGGGGCCCACATAGGGATGAAGGTTTTTCACTGAAAAGTGGTGAGATCAGAGATTAGTGTCAGTAGGTACTGGCTAAGTGCAGAGAAAGGACATTCATAGTCTGTTGCTGCAAACTGATGTACTGAAGAAGGAATATGCTATTGCTGAAGCTTATTTTCTGTATTCTGAATAAACATCACACAGAAATTGTGTGTTGAACCTGAAGTTTGGTATCTGGTCCATCTGATATCTCACAACCGCTCCACAAACTTGTTGTGAGAAGAGGGATAACTAGCTGGAATCATCTGGACTGGCTGAAGAGGGATGTTTTCTGGTGGATATCGCCCACATATCCCAGGTGGACCAATGCACCATGAGTTGCCAGAGGAGAACCCGGAGAAGAAAGTCCGTAGAGTTCTGACCATAGCCATGGCTGACAGATGGAGAGAAGCTGCTGCCTGGACTGAACCTAGGAGCTCAGAGGAAGGCCAAGCCTGAAGACAATAAAGAGATGCAAAGGGATGAGGAACTACTGTGGGGTCGAGGCAGACTGGAAGTGTGAGACAACACCCAGGAGGTGGAAACCCTGATGAGGATGATCCACTGGATGAGGGGGCAAAGGCTGGAGGCAGACCAACTATGCAGAGAGGTGAAACTCTGGTGCCAGTTGCTTGAGAGGTCCCTGCCAAAGAGTTTGGATAAAGAATCGGAGGAGGATTTTCATGGGTTCAGTGGGAGGGGACTCCTTGACTGAGCAGGATATTCCTTTGTTGCCTGTGTTCCCAGGATGTTACCTGTTGGAGGTCAGAGATGCAGGTATAGAAATTGAATGTGAGTCCCCAGGTAAGACTGCCTAGTGATATTGTGGTGGGGTTAAAGATTCCAAGCAAGCAAGAAGAAGCCTATGAGGCTGAAGGGACTTTTTCTTGATATAGCTAAATCTGTTTACAGTATTGCATGGGGTATACTGCAGGCTAAAGATGCCAAAATGTTACGTTATGTTAAGATGAAGGAGGTGGTACATGTGTTTTATTTATTTATTTTTATGGAAAACCTACAAAGGAGGAGGAAGTGGGTGGAAAATGGCTAGGAATCTGTGTTGGGGTAACACCTGGAGTGTCTACCTTCAGGCGTCTGTATCAGTGGCAAGTGAAATGAACGAATCAAGAAACATAGTGGGTTTATGCAGAGGGGTTGAACCTTGGACTGGCCCGTGCTTAAAACTGACATGTCTGCTGGGGTTGGAGCAGGTAATTACTCACCCCAGAGAAAGTTTCTCTATGGTACTGGACTTTACAGCCATCCAGATTTTTGGTTAAGAAATATGACAGACTTTCCCTAAAAGGAGATGTGAAGGTACCGTTAGTCTCTGTTGAGAAATGTGTTAATGCCTCAGGGTAAAGAATGATGACATCCACTATGTTTATGATGGAATGTGTATTGTTAATAGGGACCCTGAGACAGAGCTTCTGAAGATGGATGGGTGGAAGCTCCATCCCTTCCTGGGACAGGAAGATGTTAAGCAGTCTGCAATAACTGCTTCCCTCTTAAGGTGGGGGATATGTAACAGGGAGCTCCTGCCACTCTTGAGGATCGACCTTTTCTTAAATCTGTTGCAACAGTTCTTATATTTTTTAGCCTAATTTATTCTTTAAAATTTCTAGTCCATAAGGTTGGCCACCTATAGGCACCCTATTCCCTTTCTTCACTATGCTATAGTGTCCTCTTTAATTTTCCTTTTCCATCTCAGGTCCTCGTACAGAGAGGTTATTGTGATGAGCTCCAAATGTATGTAAAACAGGTTGTGTTTATCATTGGTGGATTTTGTATGTACTAGCACTATGTCATAAAATACCTTGATGTATATTTCTTACATTTATGAAACCTGTAAATGTTGAAAATACCATGGCACTTGGTGTTTTTGATAATGGTAAAAAGTACTAGGCGACTATTATAGAAATTAAGTTGTGCTATTTAAAATGCATGTAAATTGCTGTAAGTTGAACAAGACTGAAATTGCATGGTGATTTGCATGTATCCCATGATGCTTTGAATTATGGAGGTATGTATGATGTTATGTTTCTTTGAAATTTGATTTGTTGCCAATGCCCTTTGGGGTAACCCTTTTTTTAGTGATTCTACACCAAGGTTCTTTGTTTTTAGCTTTTTTTTTCTTTTTGAGCCCCCACTACCCAAGCGAACGGGTCCCACATAGGGACGAAGGGCTTTCAGCAGAAAGTAGTTAGTTCAGAGATCAGTGCCAGTAGGTGCTGGCAAGTGCAGAGAAATGACATTCATAGTCTGTTGCTGCAAACTGATGTACTGAAGAAGGAATATGCTATTGCTGAAGCTTAATTCCTGTATTCTGAATAAACATCACACAGAGATTGTGTGTTGAACTTGAAGTTTTGTGTCTGGTCCATCTGTCATCCCACAACTGCTCCACACCATCCATTCATTAATGGACACTGCTTATTGGAACCCATTTGTTATCAATCCCCAGTGACGACGTGGAGCGCTACAGAAAGACATTCTGGTAAACTTACCATATTTTTTTTTCTGTTAACTCCAGCATTGTAACTGGGACAGCAGCTCAAGGTTGTTTCTTTCGTGTAGAATACTGTCAGTGGGATTCCAAAGGCTGGCACTATAGTGACACTGTTTTGGGAATTTTCAAAAACATATTTTTCAGGCACATAGCTAATTTTTCTAGTGCTATGTAAATTTAAAGAGTTTAATCCTTTAGTCAGAGAGTAACCAGTTGTTCAGTGTTCTTAGTTACATCCTGTTTGTCCTGAGTTTAGTGACTCTAGTTTACCAAGAATCCTGTCATGAGTTTCCTGGTATTTTCAGAGTTTCGAACCAAGCAGTTCGGTTTGATTCTTCAGCAAAGGTACAATGCATTTTTTGTTAATTTATACTGTATCACATATGGTCAGAATTGAAAAGTCTGAACATGTCATTAGTTTGGATTATTATTATTATTACTTTGCATTGCAATAAGTGTGGCATGATGAGTGAGAGGCTGTGGAATGCACATATCCCCAACATTCTGTGCTAATGCCATGGCTCTGAGCTGTGCCAGTGAGTCCCTAGCAGGGGTGCATCTTACCCATTTGTTTTTAATTCCCAGTGACAATGATGGAGCTAACAGAAAAAGAACTTATGGTAAGTCTAGCAGATTGTTTTTATCTGGTCAATCCTGCAGCCTCACTCCCCACCATTAGATAAACAAAACCTTCTTGTTTAGCATCCAAGAATCCCCAACGGCTGTCATCACTGATGAGCATCAGCCGTGGGAGATTGATGTACATAGAATACGTCCAGGAGCAGTCAGATGCTCCTCAATGCTGGTCTATAGTTCTATGTTAATGCCAATGCCAAGTATAGGCAGTGAAATACAGGGCCTGGGGGAGAGATCCTATGAGGAGAGAGACTTGAGGAGCTGAACTTGTACTCCCTGGAGGAGAGGAGGGACGGGGGGATATGGTCAAGGTCTTGAAATATCTAAAGGGAATGAACAGGGTCAACCTAAATAGGATGTTCCAGCTAAGGGAGGAGGGGGCCACCAGGGGGCATTCCATGAGGCTGGCTGGTGGGAGGCTCAAGGGGGAGATTAGGAGACACTACTTTACAGAGAGGGTGGTGGACCCATGGAACGCACTGCCTTTGGAGTTGGTGGCCGTGGGAACAGTGGAGGGATTCAAGAGGGTCTGGGACAGAATGAGATATAAGGGGAAGGTAAAGCTGAGAAATGCTAGATCTGGAGGTACAGCTCTGTCGGGGGATGGGGTCGAGGGGAATTATGGGGGAGGAGAGGAAGACAGCAGCGGTGTCCAGACTGGGTGGTGATTTTCGAGCAGACTCAATAGACTTTTAGGCTTACTCTGCTGGTATCTTAGTATGTTTGTATGTAAAAATCAGGAGTGTTACTGCTCCAACAGATATTGCCTTTTAAGGCATTATACACCCATTATTACAGGGTGTGCCTACAGGTGTGTGCTTACAGATTACTGCTGTAATCTTCTGATTCAAATTGTCTTTTGCAAGGTATAGCTTCTGTTACTGCTTTATTTTTCTCTGTAGCAAAGTGTTTCTTACAGGGTATATCTTCTGTGAAATTATTACAGGTGGTGCTTTACAGGTTTTACAGTTTTATCTGTCATTAGGATAAGCTTTCAGGGCTACTGCATTTGATGCTGGCTGATTGTTTCTGCTCTTACCTCCTTGTTTCTTTCATCCATGGTTCTTTTTCAGCAGGGGGAGGGCCCAACCAGCCACCCCATCCCCAACCACCCCACACTACACTCCTTTTATAGGGTAGCACAGTCATGACATTTCCTGTTGCAAACCAGAAAAGGGGCGGATCAGAGGGGTATCCACACAGTGACCTCATTTACAGGGGCACTAGTAATTTAACTTGTTATATTAAGTTATACAAAAACAAACAAACAAAACACAAAATCAAACTTTTGCCTTCATTTTCTTCCTTCTAATTACTCTGACCAGGTTATAAACTCAGCAACTTATCTGGAACGGATATCATTAACTGCAGGTACTGCAGAACACTTTTCAAAGGGCAGTTTTACAAGATTTAGGACGCTGTCTTACATGCTGGGCCATTGGAGATCTAAGGGCTCAGCTCCAGGCAGCATGGGCAGAGGTTGCGCACCTCAAATTGCATATTCAAGAGGAAATATATTATAAGAACCGCCCGCCATTTCCCCAACATCCAACAGAAGCAGCTCGACCGCAGAGGGTAGTTGGTCCAGGAGGTTGGCATGTGGTTAGGAGGGGCAAATCGGGTGCCCCATCACTCGGTGCTCTCCAACATATCACCTCCACAAACCATATAAAAACTACAAATGGGTATCTACCTCTATCTCTGAAATCAAACAAAGGGGCAGAGGACACAGCAGAGCAGGACACTGCAGCACAGGAGCTAGCACAATAAAACTCGCCCAAAACAGGAACCAAAACAAAAAAAGCAAAAAGGAAATCCAAAAAACTTCTGATCATAGGAGACTCCATGATTCGGGGAGTTGATACCCATCTCCAGCCAGGGGTAATGTCTCCCAGGTACATCAGCATGGAGAGACACTGACCGCATTGCTAAAATTGTTCAGGAAGCAGGAGAAAACATTGATGTCCAGGTACACACAGGGACTAATGATCTTGCCAGCTGGTCAGTTGTGGAGATCAATGAACACCTGACCAGGCTGGGTGACAAACTATCATCCATTTCATCTGGCATCTCCTTCGCTGAGATCCTGCCAGTCTGGGAGAGGGGGACAGATGGACGGAAGGTCAGAGAAGGGGAGATAGGGGAGCTAAACATGTGGCTCAAGGGCTAGTGCCAGGAAAAAGGACACAAATCTGTAGGGAACTGGCAACAGTTTTGGGAGCGAAAGTTCTTTAAATTTGATGGACTGCATCTGCCTAAGGAGGGAGTCAGTGCATTGGGGGCAGAAGTTTGATGTCTTTGCAGAATATTTAAACTAGCAAATGGGAGGGGCAGCATCCCATATGTCGAATGGGAAGAACACCCCTCCCCTCAGCTAGTGGTCAAACAGGAGTTCAGCATGTTTGTAGTTCATTTGCACCACCATACGACGCACAGGGGAAACGCTGGACCTCACCCAACAACTAACACACCGAAATCTGGCCAATGGAAAATCATGTACACAAATGCTTGCAGTCTGGGAAACAAGGTCCCAGACCTGTAGGCAATAATGACAGAGGCTAAACTGGACATAGTAGCCATTAGCGAGACATGGTTTACCTGTAACCACAATTGGGAAACTTCAGTATCTGGCTATGAACTCTTCAGAAGAGACCGAGGTGCAAAAAGGGGGAGTGGAGTGGCCATTTATGTCAATGAAAATATCAAAGCTACAGAAATTCAGAATACATACAAGGAGCCAGAAGAACTGTGGGTCACCCCGGAAATATGAAATGGGACAGCCATATGAACTGGGGTTGTGTACAGGCCTCCAGACCAGGGGGAGGACATAGACACATTCCTGTTAGAAGATATACAAAACATGACAGCTAAAGGGGAGGTTCTGATAATGGGAGACTTCAACATGTCAGATATAGATTGGTCAATACCAGCGGGGGCATGTGCTAGAACTAGACACATGGTGGATTCCCTGGGGGGGGGCCTCAAACAACTGGTACAACAACCCACAAGAGACAGGGCTATCCTAGATCTAGTACTGACTAACAGGAAAGGATCACAGATCTCCAGGTAGAAGGTCACCCATGCCAGTGACCATCACATGGTATGGTTCAATTTGGCCACTAGAACAAAATCATCCCATTCCAAGGCAAAAATATGGGACTTCAGAGGAGCTGACTTTGATAAGATGGCCAACAGAGTTAAGCTAGCTCTGGCAAAAAGAAATACAGGTGGGGGGTACAGGCAAAGTGGGCAAGCAATAAAGATGCAATACTTGAAGCAACGTCCCATTATGTTAGTGAGAAAAGGAAGTGCAAAAGAAGAAGGAAACCACTTTGGTTCTCAAACACAGTAGCAGAAAAGGTCAGAGCCAAAAGACTGGCCTTCAGGAAATATAAGGGAATGCAGTAGGATGAAGATAGGGAGGCATACTAAACTTCCCTAAGGGAAGCAGGGAAGGCAGTAAGGCAGGCAAAGGCCCAAACCGAGGAAACACTAGCACAAACAGTAAAAGAAGGTGACAAGACTTTCTATATAGATACATTAGCGAAAGAAGAAAGTCCAGAGGGGTTATTGCTAAGATCAAAGGGGATAAGGGGGTGTGTGAGGAGAAGGACCACATAAAAGCATCTATCCTATGTAGATACTTATGCTCAGTATTTACTGAAGAGAAGGTAGGGCAGGGCCCACAGCTCAGCACCATGGACACAGGGGGGGAGGGAGGTGTGCACTAGTCCCTTCACAAAAGAAAGGGTCCTACAAGAGCTCGATAAGCTCAGGGTGGACAAGGCAATGGGACCTGATGGTATACATCCCAGGATACTAAAGGAGCTAAGGGTGGAACTAGCAGAGCCTTTATCAGAACTGTTTAGTGAGTCTCTGAGCACAGGAGAGGTTTCAGAAGACTGGAGAAGGGCTCATGTGATCCCACTCCACAAGAGTGGTAGCAGGGAGGAGGCAGGGACCTACAGACCAGTCAGTCTTACCTCAGTAGTGGGCAAGATTATGGAGATACTCCTTAAGGAAAGGATAGTGCAACATCTGGAACCATAGGAGCACTGGATCCAAGACAGTATGGGTTTACAAAAGGAAAGTCCTGTCAAACTAATCTCATAGATTTCTTTGACTGGGTAACTGGAGTGGTGGACCAAGTAGGAGCAGTTGATGTCGCCTACGTTGACTTCAGCAGAGCTTTTGATACTGTTCCACATAAAAGATTGATTAATAAGCTGGGTAGGAAGCCAGCCCAGTGGCACTGAGGGTTGAGGCGCTGGATACCACACCTTGCGTCATGCCGGCGACCCGGGTTCGGGAACGAGCCCAGATTTCTGGGAGTTGGCAGGGGAGAGAGAGGATCAACTGTCCGATGGACTGCTCTCCTCTTGGGGAAGGATCCAGGGGTAGCCCAGTGCAGCAGCAGCCCCCAGTGGAGACTGGCGGCACTGCTACGCACTCAGGCTCACACAGCAAGGGACGACGCTGGGCAGCTGCCTTCCAGACTTAGGTGGGAGCACCTACGTCATGGACCAGGTGGCATTGCATGTCCCGCATCGGGGGGGCATAACCAGAACAAGGAAAAACCCGGCGCTGAGGATCAGGCGACGGCACCTATCCCCCATGCCCAACGCTGTGCTTCCTCGACTGGCCTTCAATTTCCCCAACCCCACTCCTCATCCAATGTCGGAGTCTACCTTAGTAAGAGCGCCCAAGTTGGGGGGAGGGCAACCCACCCCGGATAGGTTTAGCCGGGGGTGCTGGCATCGATGAGGAGGGGGGGGAGAGAGGAGGCACAGTTCGGGGATCCTCAGGCGGGCACGATAAGGAAAGGATGCCTGAGAGAGGACCTTGGGGCCGTGATGGAAGTGAAATCAATTTGAAAAAAAAATAAAATAAATAAGCTGGGTAGGCTCGGGGTGGGTCAGACATTGGTCAACTGGGTGGCAAACTGGTTGATGGGCAGAAGACAGAAAGTAGTGGTAAACGGTATACAGTCTGAAGAGATGCAAGTCACAAGTGGGGTACCTCAGGGATCAGTCCTGGGGCCAGTCCTCTTCAATATCTTCATCAGTGACATTGCAGATGGACTGGAGGGTAAGGTTTGTCTGTTTACAGATGACACCAAGATCTGCAACAGAGTAGATGATCCAGATGGGGTGGGCAGAATGAGAAGAGATTTGGATAAACTAGCAAAATGGTTGGAAGGGTGGTAACTGGGGTTTAACGCAAAGAATTGCAAGATCATGCACATAGGGAAGAGAAACCCTGAAGCCACCTATAGGCTGGGAGGGGAGTTGCTGGCAGTCACAAGGGAAGAAAGAGACTTGGACGTCATCATCACTGATGACCTGAAATCATCCAAACAGACCACAAAGCAGTAGGTAAGGCTAGAAGGATGTTGGGGTGTATTCACTAAAAAAAAATACCACCAACAGCTTAATCTGGTTCAAGGTCAGTTAGCTTTCATCTGTATCCCCCTCCCCCGGGTCGTGCCTGAAAATAGGCAGGATTTGTCTAGTGCACTTACCCGGTCAACAAAAGCTAAAATAAAATAAATAAATAAATTAGTAGGGGTATCACAGGTCAGAAGAGGGAGATAATAATCCCTCATTACAAGACACTGGTTAGGCCCCATCTGGAGCACTGCATGCAGTGCTGGAGGCCATACCTTCACAAGGGCATTAACCAAATTGAGGCAGTCCAGAGAAGGGCAACCAAAATGGTGCAGGGACTGCATCAGAAAACATATGAGGACAGATTAACTGAGCTCAATATGTATACCCTAGAGCAAAGGAGGGAGAGAGAGGTGATATGATTGAAACATTCAAACACCTTAAGGGCATTAACAAGGTGAAAGAGTCTAACATGTTTCACTGTAAGAAAAACAGCAGGACAAGAGGATACAGCATGAGATTAGAGGGAGGCCGTTTAAGGGGTAATGTGAGGAAGTTCTTTTTCACAGAAAGGGTGGTGAATGCATGGAACAGCCTACCTCAGGAAGTGGTGGATATGAATACAGTACAGGGCTTCAAACAGGCATGGGATAGGCATAACGGAGCAAAGCAGATGCGTATGAATAGATAGGCCATTAACAGAGCAAAGGCCAATGGCACATTCATAAGGTAGAAAAAGAAACGGGCAGACTGGATGGGCCTTGTGGTGCTTATTTGCCATCATCTTCTATGTTTCTATATTTCTATATTCACCATTGCTATAAAACACTTTGCAGTTTAATGCTGCACTGTAAATAGGTCTCCCCTTGACTACCTATACAGAACTGATTGGGTCAGCTGGACTTGTATCTGAGAGAGTTCCTTAGTTAGACTATATATTATATCCCATGGCCGCTTGTGTGGACTCTTTTTAACAGTATGAATTCTAATGTTTGTTCTGCACAAACCAGAAGACCACTGGCATATTTCAGATTAAAACTTGTTTTTTGTTTGTTTTTTGCTCCCCCTGCTGTCGTAATCGAGTGCAGATGTCAGTTTTTAGACATATACGTGCAATTGTTCTTTAATCCTTTCAGGGCATTGCCAGCTCTACTTTGATATTAGCTGGATCAAAATGCTTTACAGATGTCAGCTTGCAATGATCCCAGCGGAGTCTGACTTTGTGTGTGTGTGTATATATTGTAACAGAGAAACAGGCCATCACATGTAAGATTTGCCAGTTGTTACTGTAGGTTCTTTGTTGCTTCTCTTTCCAACCACCATCATGGGCAGATATGCACACCTGTCTTACCAAGTGATAGCTGCGGGAGCCTGTGTGGGAGAGAAGACACTCTATTTGACTGACACTAGAAACAACAGAAATTGTGAGACTTGGATACCTTTGAAGTATGACTGGGACATAGTTTTCCAGTGAATTAAGGGGAACTAGGTTGTTCTGCCAGCTTGGCAGAAACAGTTTGCAAATATAAAAATAGCAAACAACTTTTGCAAATAATCTAATAAATGCTGAATTCTTTTATCCCCCAGGTCTGCACCTGCTGCCCCTAGACTGCAGGCCATACCAGTACCCACCAGTCCTCCAGTATTACCAATACCACCAGCACTAGGCCATCCCTTGGACCTCGGTTGGTGCACTTTCTCTTACAGATGCTTTAAGAGCGTGTAGTGGCTACTAGGCTTATACCTACTTCAGTCAGCATACTCACCCCTTAAATACCCCTCCTTGGTATCTAACACTTCAGCATTCACTTATACTGTTAATTCTCTTACATTCCATATTCTATAGCATTTAATGTATGGCAATCACTGTAATCAGTGAAGCATCAAAAATCACAGTTGGCTAACAAATACTTTTAGGCAAATCATGTTTAAATCTCCCTCCGTCTCAGAACAAATTCATTTTGTTTGGCAGATGGTGGTGCTTTTTGTAGCAATGGGAATCATAGTTTCCTGTATGGCAGATAAGTGTCCCTCTTCTGCTGAACTTGCTGGATGCAAGCTGAAAAAAAACTTTAAGGAACAAGTAGAACTTGCAGCAGGCAATAACTATCACTTTTCTTGTTCTCACTCACTGCCTTACTGACCCTAACATACAGGAGCAGGAACTAGAAGGGGGACAGGATCAGATCTACAGTACAGTAGCTTCTTGTTTTACATTGTTTTTCATGGATTCTACTTGGTAGAATGTTTATTTTCTTTCTTACTACTAAGGGCTAGCAGGGTATTGTTTGGGGCTGTTGGAATTTTGAAACCTGTTTTGGTAGCTAAAAGTGGGCTCATTTGTTTGGTTTACGGTGTGGCAGGCTGCATTTGTAGAGGCCTATTTCTTCTCTTTTAAACATAATTGGTGTAATTTAACTGGTCTGTTTCTTTGAATTGAGACCTATATCTTATAATTCCAAACCTATTTTGATGTATTGTTGGTGAAGCTGTTTGAATTGGTGTCCTGTTTCTTTGGGTAGCAAACCTATGTTGGGGCTTTGAGTAGAATTGATTCATTGTTGCTGGCTTCACTAGCTGCAAAGTTTTGAGTGGGGGAAGGGTGCTAATTGTCTGACTAGAGGCCTCCAGCTACCTGATTGTTTCCGGAAGACTTGGCTGGTCCCACCCACTCCAAACCCCTCACCCCACCCACCCTGGTCAGTTATTCCTTTGTACTAGGGGTTCTGACATCACTTCTCAAACAGGCAAAGGATTTGCACCTGTCATAACAGAAGCAGACATCCAGGAAAGGAACTGCAGCAAGTGAAGAGGTGACTGCTCTCTCAGTGGAAGGGAAGTAAATGCAAATCTAGGCGCTTTCATTATTACTACTTCACATAGTTATTGCATTGGGTGAAGGAGGAGTAGGAGTTGAAGAAGGTTGTGCAATGGCTACTTAAAGTATTTTGAGTGTGGATAGGAATATAAAAGCAGTTGCTCAACATATCTAAACGTGTGCAACAAAGGAGGTAAGGGACATAAAGAATGTTTTGCACTGGTAGAGGGGAGAGTGGGGACTTGGGGAGTGTTTGGTATCCTGCATCTGAAGGGTGGGGGTCGCTGGTGGGCAACGACAGCAATGGGTAGGGTGGTAGGTTGCAACAACTGCGGTGCTCCAATCTTTCTAAACATTGCCTGGAGAGTGGAGGATGTTTAGTGTGCAACCACATAGAAAACTTAGAAAGGAGATTGAGGGTCTGCAGGAGGAACTAAGACAGGCAAGGCAGATTGGGGGTGGGTTTAGCCCAATACTGAGGAGGGAAGAAGGGAGATGAGGGAGGCAATTTAAGCCAACAGTGGTGAGGAGAGGCTCAGAAGAAGGGAAGCAGAGACAAAGGGGCCCAGGCCAGGAAGAACGATTGCCGGGGAAACCAGGTCAGGAGACAAAAGTCAAATGGAAGGAGGCAATAGGGACTTGTGAGGGGACGAAGAAGTGGCAAAAGTCATGGAGTGGAAAGGAGAGAACAGGTTACTATGCAGAGAGAGGGAGTGGGCATTTGTGAAGGATCTTCAGAAAATAGTTTTGCACTGCTAGAGAGGAAGAAGGTGGAGGAGGGAAGTGATGAAATTAGAGGAGTAATTGATAAATGCCTGGACCAAACTGGAGCGGGGGGAAGTTCTGCTGGGAGAACTGCAACAGGGGTAAAAGGGCATAATAATGTGCAGGAGGAAGAAGAGGAGCTGGAAATGAGGGAAGGAGATGAAATGAAGCAAGCAGGGAGTAAGAGGGGTGGAATCTTAGTGCTGGGGGACTCAATACTAAGAGGAGTTAGGTGGGGTAGCAAGGCGAAGAGGCATAGTCGCATTTGGGTGGAGGCCATGCCAGGAATGACAGCGGAAAGGGTGGGACAGTCTGTTCTGAAATATGCTAGAAGGGGTAGGGACAAGCCTCATTTAATTATACATCTTGGGACAAACGACCTGGCTGACAAGACAGTGGATATAGTCCAGAGGAGGTTTGAGGAACTAGCACAATTATGTGAGGGGGCAGGAAGATCAGTAACTTTTTCCGAGATACTTCCGGTGCCAAAGGCAAGCACAACAAGAAAGCTGAGAATAGAGGAATTTAACAGATGGCTAAGAACCTGGTGTTGTGCTAAAGGGTATGGGCTGTTGGGGGTGGGGAGGGACCTGGGAGGACAGTAGTCTCTATGCCAAGGACAGACTACACTTGAGTGAGGAAGGAAAGAAAGTGTTGAAGCAGAGGATGGAAGAATATATAGAGGAAGTTGGGAGTTTAAACTAGGAGTGGGGGGGCAGTTGGGGAAGAGATATGCAGAGACCACAGGTTGGGAAATCATATGAGCTTACCCCCATAACAGTGACAAAGGACAAATGGCAAGTACTATTGGTGATGCTAGGAAAGGAGGGCAGGATGGGAGGAGGGGAAAGGGTGGAAGGTGGTTACCTTAATGCTAGGAGCCTTGGGAGGAAAACTGCAGAGTTGCAGGTTCTCATGGCAGAGGGAGAGGTGGACATTGCAGCCATCACGAAACATGGGCCACCCAATATAATGATTGGGACCTGTCTGTACCAGGTACAGGTTATTTCAGAGGGACAGGGTGACTGGGAAAGGAGGGGCACTATATGTGAAGGAAGGACTGAAGGTGTAAGGGAGGAAGGGAGGAGGGTAGTACAGAGTCACTTTGGTGCAAATCCAGGATTCCAAGAATAGGAGTCTTAGAATAGGAGTGGTGTACAGGCCACCATCTCAGATGGAGGAGTTAGACAGGGAACTAGCGGGACAGATCAGGAGGACCTGCGAGAAGGGTAGTGTGGTGATTGTGGGGGACTTCAACATACCAGGAGTGGACTGGAGCACCCCAACAAACAGGAACAGAAGGGAGCAGGTACTGCTGGATGCCTTCCAGGACAGCTTCCTGCTGCAAATGGTCAGTGAACCAACCAGGTTAGGGAATACCCTTGACCTTGTGCTGGCAAATGGGGACTTTGTGAGAGAACTTACAGTGGAGGAACGCTGTCAGGGAGTGACCACCACTCAGTATGGCTCACATTGGATATGGGCAAGGAAGGAGGGAATCTGGCACAAGATTGCTGGACTTCAGGAGGGCTGACTTTGGGAGGATGGGGAAGTGGTAAAGGGTACCTGGCCAGAATTCAATCTAGTATGGATACCTAACCAGAGATGGGAGCCTGCAAAGTTGGGGATAGTGGAGGCAACCAAAACTTGCTGCAAAGCCCAGAGCAAGAAGGCTAGGGCTAAGAAACCGAGCTGGTTGAGCAAGGAGGTCATGGAAAAGGTAAGGAGGAAAAGAGCTGCCTTTAGGAAATATAAGAAAACAGGGAGGGGGAGGACAGAGAGGAGTACTTGACAGAATCGAAGGAGGTGACAAGGGCAGTAAGGGGAGCCAAAGCATCTATGGAACTCAGGCTGGCACAAGGCATTAAGAAGGGGAGAAGGACTTCTTTAAGTACATCAGGGAGAAAAGGAGCTGTAAGGACCACATAGTAAGGATTAGGAAGGAGGGGGTTGGGTGAAGCAGGGTATCGATGAAGGCGGAAGCACTAAATGAGTACTTCTGCTCAGTATTTACTAAAGAGAAGAGGGGGGTGACACCCAAGATGGGTGAAATGGCAGACGCAGGGGGGGAAGTGGTGACAGATGGGGAAATCATGGAGGCAGAGTTCGAGAGGGTTTGAAGGCACTGAGGGTGGACAAGGCACCAGGCCCAGATGGCATCCACCCCAGGGTACTGAAGGAGCTGGCAGAGGTCCTTGCAGGACCTTTGGCAGACCTATTTAATGCCTCACTACATTCGGGGTGTGTACCTCAGGACTGGAGGATGGCTCATATGGTGCCCCTCCACAAGAGTGGCCCCAAGGATGAACCGGGAAACTACAGACCAGTGAGCCTCACATCCATCGTGGGTAAGCTAATGGAGACTATCCTGAAGGAGAGGCTGGTGGCCCTCCTAGAGGCCAAAGGACTACAGGACAGCAGACAGCATGGCTTCATACGTGGCCGATCCTGCCAAACCAACCTGGTCGGGTTCTATGACTGGGTAACTAGGCAACTGGACAGGGGACATGCAGTGGATGTCCTGTATCTGGACTTCAGTAAGGCATTCGACTCAGTGCCACATGGAAGGCTGGGAAGGAAGTTAGTAGGCACAGGGGTAGGTACAATGCTGGTGAGATGGGTAGGAAACTGGCTGCAGGGAAGGCAATAGAGGGTGGTGGTGGGTGGGAGCTCTCACACCCAAGGGCAGTGACGAGCGGTGTCCCACAGGGCTTGTGTTGGGACCAGTGTTGTTTGGGATATTCATTGCAGACATATCATGGGACATCAAGAACAAGATCAGTCTGTTTGCTGATGATACCAAGGTTGGCGCGGTGGTGGATGACCTAGGGGATGGCAGGGTTGCAGGATGATCTGGCAAAGCTTGAAACCTGGTCAGACACCTGGCAACTGGGCTTTAATGCCAAAAGTGCAAGGTGATGCATTTTGGGATGAAGATCCCAAGGAGGACTTACCAGCTAGGGGAGTGCAGCTAGCCCAGACAGAGGAGGAGAAGGATCTGGTGTGCTCATCACAGGGTCAATGAACAACTCGGCACAGTGTAGGAAGGCAGCTGCAAGGCCAACAAAATGCTGGGTTGTATTGCAAGGGGTATATCCTCGAGGAGGAGGAGGTGATTCTGCCACTGTATAGGTCATTAGTTAGACCACACCTGGAGTACTGTGTGCAGTTCTGGCGTCCGTATCTGAAGAGGGATTTAAGTTACTGGAGGGAGTGCAGCGCAGAGGCGACAAAGATGATCAAGGGTCTGGGGGACTTATCATATGAGAGGAGGTTGAAGGAGTTGAACATGTACTCACTGGAGGAGAGGAGAGACAGGGGACATGATTGAAACCTTTAAATACATGAAAGGAATAAACAAGACAGGTACAGAGGGCTGTTCAAAGTAAGGAGGAGGGCCACCAGGGCCATGATATGAGACTGGAGCGAGGAAGGTTCAGGAGGAGATGAGGAGACACTTTTTTACAGAGAGGGTGGTGGCTGGGTGGAATGCGTTACCTGCAGAAGTGGTATGCAGTAGAACAGTTGACTGCTTCAAACGAGGATGGGACAGGACAAGGGGGGAGGGTTAATGAAGGGGAAGGGTGGAAGGGAGGGGCAGCTGCAGAATAAGGGGTGCTAGCTGCACATTCGAGCAGACTGGATAGACCTCTAGGCCTTTATCTGCTGGCAAATTTCGTATGTTCGTAGGAGACCCCTATAGGCTAAGCTTACTGTGTGAGAGCTAATCCCCAAGGCCCCACCTGGCTGTAGGCCTCTGTAGATTGTACTTCCTCTGGTTGGGAACTGGTCCCTTCTGATCTATCTCCCTGTATTTCTGCCTTTCCAAAAATGAGTTCTGCAGCTCCTTTTATACTCAAACATTCTATTTTTCTCAAATCCAGGACCCTGAGTGGACAGCAAGCTAATTCCACTCCTTCGCACCAATTACAGTTGATTCCTCCCTGGAATCTTGCAGCATCGTATGCCACAATGGAATCCTCAGTTTGAAATTGCTGACCAACTGCCTGAAAATTCCAGACCTGCTGTGCTCTGTTCACATGGATACTGTACTATGGCAAGTTGAATAAGCAAGTAATAACCCACGACGAGGTGTGGGTTGTCTCCTAATAAGAGCACGCCCAGGTGTGTTATAAGGCATGAGATGCTTGTGCCGAGTGCCTTATGCACCTGGGTGTGCTCTTATCAGGAGATAACCCACACCTTGGAGTATGTTATTGCGCTTATGAAATGGGCTTCCCGCTGTAAAAAACTTAATAAAAAAATGCACAAAAAAAGGGTGTATGAAAAAGTATAAAATATGATGATATCAGTAGAAAAAAGAGAAAATAGTCCATGTGTTGGACTGGAGTTCTTTAATAAAAGTCACTATAGAATGCTTGTGTCCGTCTGTGTCTCCACTAACCACCCACTGACTGTGTTTGCTTTACCCACCTGCAGAATATCTGAAAACCATGTTTTTTTGGTTTTTGCAGTTTGACTTACAGGCAATGGGAACGAGCATGTCCAGTATCATTTGAGGTATTTACTGTTGCCCCCAACACACACACACACACAGACAGGTACAGAAAACGTGTTTTGAATCTTTTTCTTTCTTTTTTTTTTAGCTTTTATTTTTTTAAATCGTTTTTATTTGCTTTAGATTACTAGTCCCTCAGCAGCCACCACAGACTGTCGTTCCGGGTTCGCATTCTTTTTTAAAACTTTCTTTATTTAAAATGTTTTAGTTCAATCATACAGGACAAACAAAATACAGACATACAGTTAACAGATATGAGTTTTTCCTTTTCTTTTTCTTCAAAGGCATTTCATCTAATATAGTTTATATTTAAACCAGACAGTTTACAATCTGTAAACAGGGTAACAGCACGGCATACCTTATTTCAATCGTGCTTATAATCTTTAAATCACCACTAAATTGATTTCTATTCTATACCCATTTTATGTAAGGGAGGAGAGGAGAGAAGTCAAATAATTTATCATCCTATCAGTTATGAGACACCAAATACATTTTAATTATATCCTATAGGTCTCTATAATATATTATGCGTTCTAGTTCTGAGGTCTCACTATATTACCTTCTGCATGGAGTTGATCTAGGAATGAAGTCAGGTCTTACCCTTGCCATGTATAGGACCCAGCGCCTCCACAAGATCTCAAAACTGGGGACCCTTTTATTGATGGAAGCCGTTAATGCCTCCATTCTATATACATTAATCATGCGCTCTTGTCACATATTTAGGGTGATAGCTTTTTGAGATAACCAGTTACTCATTATTGCCTTTTGGGCCACTAAAAATGAGATTTTCAGAAGCTTAATTGTTAGGGGGTCTCATAATTCCTTGGGTAATTCCAGGAAAAAGTAACAAAGGGGTGAAATCTTCAAGTTAGGATCCACTATTGCCTGTAAGGTCTGCTGGAGGTCCTGAAGGAAGGAGGTTAGCACAGGGCAACCCCACACATTATATGTGCCAATGTTGCAGGTGCGTGCCCACAGTTTCTCCAACATGCTGATGAGTTAGGATTCATATATTTCATCTGGATTGCTGGGGTTTGGAAATACCTAACAAAAATCTTCCAAGAAAACTCCTGCCAGCTAATTGCCGACAGGCCCCAGTGGACCCTTGTTCATGTCCAAGCCCAAACCTCCTCAGAAATCTGAATTTCCAGATCTCGTTCCTGTACCTTCTTTATAGAAGAGGAAGAATCCCCCTTCCAGGCAAGGAGAGCTTGGTATAAGTTAAAGATGATATGAGATCTCACCGGGCTACCCTCTATTGCCTTTCTGAAAATGTCTGCGATCTGTGGAGGAGGTGAGCCCCCAATATTGAGGTGTACCAAAAGACTACCAATATAATTTCTAATTTGAAAATATCTGAATCTGTCCTTCCAGGATATTCCATATCTATTAACTAGTGTTTCAAAGGACAAGATCCCATTTCCTTCTAAAAAGTGCCAAACCAAATGTAAGCCTTTCTCCTCCCATCTCCGGAATCCCATGTCCCACCTGGTGGGAAAAAAGGAATCCAGGTATGGAACCGAGAACAAGAGGCTCCTCCAACCCCTAGCATTCCTGTCTCTCAGGATTCCAAGCCAAATGTTCAGGGTGAAAGCTGTATAAAGATTGCCCTCTTGACATACGTTTGATCTTTCCCTCTGCCCTAGTAGTGTACCATTTAAGTTTTTAAGGGGGGCGGCTTTCCACAACTCTAGAGTTTTCCACTTAGCTAAATAGGCCCGGTCCAGCCAATGCATGGCTGTTCGTAGCTGTGCAGCCTGGTGGTATAGTTTAAAATTTGGTAATGATAGGCCTCCCTCTTTCTTTGGGATTTGGAGCGTCGAAAGGCGAACTCTGGGTTTTTGTGACCCCCAAATAAAACAGGAGATTCCTCTTTTGAGAGAATTAAAATATGAATCCGGGATAAGGATAGGGATTGTCTGTACCAGATATAGGAACTTAGGGAGGATTACCATTTTTATCGCCTCCACTTTCTGAATCAAAGGGATGGGAATGGGGGCCCACTGCTTCAGTTCCAGCTTAATATTTTTTAAGATTGGGATAAAATTGAGAGAGAACAACTGATCCGATTGGAAACCCATCTGAACCCCGAGATATTTGATATGGGATAGATTCCACCTAAATGGGAACTTCCTCCGGGTCTGTTCCGAGGGTTCATAATGTGTTCTCAGGATCTCTGTTTTAGCCATGTTTACTTTGTATCCCGCTAGAAGGCTAAACTCTGTCAGTCGTGCCCAAAGATGTTCTAATGACTGCTCTGGATTTTTAAGGTAGACCAGTAGGTCGTCCGCATACAAAGCTAACTTATGTGTTTCCCCTCCTACATCCCACCCCTGTCTTAACGTCTGGGCTAAGGGTTCAAGGTATAGGGCAAAGAGAAGGGGGGAGAGAGGGTATCCCTGTCTGGTGCCACAGTACAAGGGTATCGGAGTGGAGATTCTGCCGTTAATCTTTATATAAGCCTGAGGGCTAGTATATATGTTATTTATAATTTTAATAAAGGATTCTGAGAATCCAAATACACTCAGAACGAGGTCCAGGAATTTCCATGCCACCCGGTCGAAAGCTTTCTCAGCATCCAGGCTTAGTAGCATACAGGGCGCCCCTGACCGGGCGGCATGGTATAGCACATGCAACGATCTTTTGATATTATCCTGGGTCTGTCTGCCCATGATAAAGCCTGTTTGATCGTAATTGATTAGTTTAGGCAAAACCACCTCCAGGCGCTTTGCCAGGACTGAGGCATATAGTTTATAATCGATGTTCAATACAGAAATAGGACGGAAGGAACTGCACTGTGTAATGTCTTTTCCAGGTTTGGGGATACTTGAGATAACTGTGTAATCCCAGGTATCTGAGAGCACCTCCCCTGATAGTACTTCCTTGCATGCCTTCAACAGAGGGTTCTTAATCTCTTTTATGAAGAACTTAAAGAATTCAGGGGTATACCCATCAGGACCAGGGGATTTTTTTGTTTTCAATCTTTTAATCGCAGAGGCCAATTCTATGGGGGTAATGGGGGCATTAAGAGAATCTCTAATTTCCTGAGTTAACCTTGGTAGTTTTAATTTGGCTAGGTATAATTCTATTTTTTCTCTGTCTGGTGGATGATCTGATGCATATAAACTTAAATAGAGGTCCCTAAAGCCAGCTAAAATTTGTTCCGAGGATTTTAATAGGTGGCCAGTCTTAGGGTCTCGGATCTGGGTGATCGTAGACCAAGCGGTCTGTTGTCTCAGGCGGTGGGCCAAGAGGCGAGAGGCCCGGGGCCCTGTTTCATAGTATCTCTGGCATAGGCACTGTAGAACCTGTTCTGTCTTTACATCAATTAATTTTTGAATCTGTTGTTTAATGATTTGTATATCTGACAGTACAGAGCAGTCCCCCCAGCATGTTGTCCCTTTAAATCCTGTAATTGTTTTTGAAGATCTTCCATCCGCTGATTCTGCTGTCATTTAAAATGGGCAGCGAATTTGATGCAATCCTCTCTAAACACTGTTTTCACAGTGTCCCATAGTATCGTGCCAGGAATCTCAGGAGACATATTATCCTGTTGGATTTGTGCTAACCTGACAGTGGCCATGTCTGTAAATTCCTTTAGATTCAATAGATAATTATTAAATCTCCAGAGGGACTGTCCCTTTTTGACTTTCCAATTCAGCTTCAACAACAGCTGTGCATGATCGGAGAGTACAGATGGGACATGCTTGCATTCTGAGACCTGGTCTTGGTGTTCCCCAGATATCAACAGATAGTCGATCTGGGCAAAAGAACCATGGGGAAATGAGTAATGTGTATACTCTTGTTTATTCTTATTTTGCCTTATCCCAAGCATCCACCCAGAAAGCCCCCCTTAAGTAGTTCTTGACAAATTTGCTGGCCGAACTCTGCCGAAATGCTTTAGTTTTAGAAGTGTCTTTTTGTTTCCACACCTGATTTAAGTCCCCACCCACTATCGGCAAACCCTTTTGTTGCTCGGTGATTTTACGTAGTGGAGAACGAAAGATTTCCTTTGTAGAGCCTGGAGGGGCATACAGGGAGGCTAGTGTGATAGGAGTACCCTACAGATTACCTGATAATATACCCTCTGGGTCTATGTAGCTGGCTGTCTTTTGGAACTGAGTTCCCCTGGAGACCAATATTGCAGAGCCTCTTCTCTTCCCCTTCCTAAATGAGGCAGCAACCACATGATCATAATCAAACTTCCCCAACTTCTGATGTTCGGACTTACTTAGATGTGTCCCTTGTAGTAAGACAAATGAGGGGTTCTGTTTTCATATAGTGGATATAACCTTATGTCGCTTTACTGGATTGTTCAACCCGTTGATATTGTGGGAGATAATTTTGATAATAGTATTATCCTCCATTTAAAAAACCAAAAACTGTATTCCCTCAAGTATACCAGCCCATGCCTTCCCTCCTTTAATATTTTTTGCTTTCCTCAATGCTTTCTCCGATGTCCCCTCCCCCTCCCCCTCCCAACATCTCTCCCAATGCCCTCCAAAAGTTGTGATAGTCTATGTCTTCCCCTTTGTTGTTCCAATGCAAATTGCCAATGAAGGTTTTTTGTTTATAGCAATAGCTTTTAGCTCAGCAACAACACATACAATACATATAATTTCCAAACTCCTGTAGGAAGATGCTAACAGAGCAATCCTCACCCAGAAGGAAAATTATTTACAAAATGGCTTCCAAGGTAAGGGAACAAGAGGTATTGTTCCCTACGTGTTCAAGCGAACCATACTCGAACCAGAGGAGAAGGAGCCAATAAAATGGCTCGTTCCTCCTGGACCCCAAAACTAACAGGTCCTTGCCAGATGACATGGCTCATCGTCCCCAACAGTGTACCTGGCATTATACAGGATACATATAACACAGAACACCTCAGTATAACTAGTCTGGAACTCAACATAATTATTCTGAGACTCAGTCCCCCCCATCGCATCTATCAGAATTCTGTACTGTGACCCCGTATTTCCACCATCTCTGAGGCCTTAACTGTGGTAATATACTAATTCTCTATATACAATAACAGAGCGTGAATTTTCTATCATATCCATAGATGGCCCCCAACGATTAACACAAAGTGTATAATTCAGAATGCTTTCACTGCAGTATGGTAGTGTGTTTCATCTTAAGAGAATAATCATTTAACTCAGGGCAAGTAATGCCCGTTAAGCCTTACACATTTTTTCTTTTTTTTCCTTTTCCCCTTTTTGTTTGGAAAAAAATACAAACTTTCCTTTTGGGGGTGATTCCCCACTGCGATTGCATGTAAACATTCAACTGTGGCCCAACAACCTCAGCGAGCATTCCCGCAGAGCAGGACAAGGCACAAGGGAGATGTGTATCCAGTACTCTCTGTACCTCCCCGTTTCCTGGTGCACCTCCCAAAATGGAGTTTCCCCCAGGAATCCAGCCAACCCTACCCCATATTATAGGTTTGCGTATAGTATTATATGTGAGGGGATGTTCTCTCCAGATAAATCTCCTGCCCCTCCATTGCCCTCTGCATAAGTCAGGTCTAATATGGGGCTTCAGGTGCCTAGACCCCCACCTCTGATCTGTCCAATGAGTTTGAAACATCAGGGAAATCGTATTATATACAAGAGCGATGTTAATGTGTGTAAAGGCCATCATACTATTCTAAGCCTCCAACTCGTATTGAACATACCCGCAACCCCTTGCTTTATCCGGTTCCCCCCCCCATCATATTCCCTACCATTTACCAGTAAGGTCCCGTTTAATTGCCCACAGTTCTGGATGTCAAGAGTCCCGTTTACTTTTATCGTAGAGATAAAGTCCAGTACTCCCACGTAGAGAAGGAGATGCAGGAGCAGGGTTTTATTTAACTCCAAAAATTGATTAGCATTTTGCTCATAAAAGTGCTAAAACATTGTGAAAATGCATAGCACTTGCTTCACTGTGTTTAACAAGCATAACACTTCTAGAAAACCTATATAATTCCTTTCTGTACAGTTAGCATTGTCCCAAGAAAAAAACTGCTAATCAATTATTTAAAACCCTGAGGAGGTAAGATTATCCTGGCAGCAGCGACTGTCTCATTCGGCTGAGCTCAGCTCTCATGTATCTTCGATTCTTTCAGCAAGTGACTCCTCTGGTACTGGAGGGTGCATGAGCTTGTATAACATACTCTTGATGTCTTGGAGGGTGTTAACAGCCGCTTTCTTCCCTGTTTAAACAGAGTGGGGTTTTGGTGCCGAGCTGGACGCCAAGGGTTTTGTAAGGTGGCTGGTTGTTCCCTACGACGTGGGGCCTCCGAGACCTCATGTCCCTTGTTCCTCATTGCCTGAAGCACTTCTTCAAAAGAGTAATAAGTCTCAGTGCCTGTTTCCCAGAAGACTCTCAAGCGGGAGGGGTAGGGTGTCTGGAACCTGATGTTCAGAGCCTTTAGCTTCCGAAGTAGCAGAATGTAGGCCATGCGCTGTTGTTGGATCACCGGGGGTAGTCCTAATCGAAGATCAATCGAGCACCATTATACTCCACGTGGCCTTGTTTCCATGCTGCTCGAAGGATACGTTCTTTCTCCCGGAAACTTGAGAATTTGGCAACTATCAACCGGGGCCTAGCGGTGTGGGTTTGGGTACTAATGCTCGATGTGCCCTTTCAATTTTAAACTGGAAGGCTTGCGGCAGATCAAGCACATGGCGCAGCATGTCCTCCAAGAATTCATTCATGTCCCCGACTTTAGCTGACTCAGGTAGGCCATATATTCTTAGGTTGTCTCAACATGAACGGGGTTCTAGATCTAGGCATTTGGCAGATGTAAGCTTTTGCTGTTGGACCAACTATTCGATCGCTCGTGAGATTTGGATTATGTCGTCCTCAGCAGTCGATATTCGTTCCTCTGCACCGGACACTCTAGTTTCCAGCCCATTTAGATCTGAATGTAATTTATTGAACTCCTGCTTCGTTTCGGATCTGAATTGTTTAATTTCTGTGAGTAAAGTCTCAAACCTAACCTAGATCGTGATAAAGTATCCAGTTCTGTCTCCGTATCTCCTCCCGCCATACTCAAGGGTGACTGTCTCCCGCTGGCAGCTGAGCTTGCTGGACTTAATCCACTCTGATCACCCTTCCCTTTTCAATTTTTTGAGCGGGGTCTTTTCACTGATGTGTTCCCACTTTGCAATCTATGCATCTTTGGTAAAATTTAAGCTGGCTGTGCTGTGTGGGAACGCATCTAGTAGCGATGGAGAGGAGAGCTGCTTGTTTAGGCAGCCATGGCATTGGTGACGTCACCGGAAGTCCCGGGTTCACATTCTTGAAAGAAAACAAATCTCTGTCGAGTTTGTAATGAAATAATGTGCTGCAGTGTTTCGTAGGATTTTCTGGGTTGTTGGGGCTGACCGGTTAAAGTACTATGAAGTCGGAGGAGGGAGGCTGTTTTGTTCACTGCATCGCTAAAGAAGGAGGATGGCAAATGGATCAGTAGCAGAATTTTGAAGCTGGTACTTTGCTCTGTAAGTTGCCATCAGCTTTACAAAAAAGCAGAGATTAGACTTTACTTTTAAACAGAGATTTGTCAGCATTTTCTATGGGATGGTGTTTGTGTCCGCGGTCAGCTTTTATAGATCAGCGTTGCCAGACAGGAAGTGGCGTTTCCCTGCTGTGCGCTGTGCCAGCCTGTGTTTTTGTTTATGATTGGCACAGCTCACTGATTTGTTGTTGTAATGGAGCTTGGGAGTGGAGTGTAGTGCCGATTGGCTACAATATCTTCTGATAAGGACACGGCTCAGAAGATGTTGTAGTCAATCAGGTTTGCAGATTTTTGATACCCATTTTATAAATCACTATAAGGCACATTTATAATTAAATATAATCCCTGTTTCAGTACCCTAGCTGAATAACTGACTTCTTTGACTCTCTGTGGTATTTTTTGTCATTTAAAAAAACAACAGAAGGTATAAAACAGCAGGAAGGAAATTTACACCACAGCACCAGGCACGAAACACAGTGTACGCAAGTGAGTCTTTAAACGTGAATTAAAGTTGCCCAGAGAACGACCTTCAGTCACCTCCAGCGGAAGGGCGTTCCAAAGAATTGGGGCAGCCACTCTAATGCCATGTCTCCCGAGAACTTTAAGCGAGATCTTGGTACAAACAAAAGGTCTGCCTCTGCAGACTGGAGGGGCAGTCAGGAGCGCATAGGGTCAGGATATCTTTCAGGTAGCCTAGACCCAGACCATGCAAGGCCTTGTAGGTTAACAAGCACTCCTTAAAGTTGATGTGCCACCACATTGGCAAACAATGCAGAACCGGCGTGATAGCTCGAATCAGGAGGTACCATCAACCAGCCAGGCTGCTGCATTCAGGACTAGCTGCAAGAGACACAACAACTTCTTAGATAACCCAAGGCATAGAGCGCTACAATAACACAATCTTGACATGACTAAGGTATGCGCCAGTGTTACTAGGTCAGTCGGTTTAAGAAAGGGCTTGATCTGAGAGATGTTTCAAATGTGTTAAAAGCCACTGTAGACAACAGCTGACAACTGATATTCTAATATAAGCTTGGAGTCCACAGTGATCCCCCCTGATTCTTCACCCTGTCTGCAGCTCTGAGTGTCAAGCCATCCAAAGAGACTAGGTTGGCACTACTGCATGTCACTGCTGAACCAAAATGACCTAGCCAGCTGGCCACCATCCAGTCCTGAATTTCCCTAAGGCACTTGTTCAGTTCCAAGGCAACCCAATCGCATTGTCATCAGGGGTACAAGACACATACAACTGGGTATCATCGGTGTAGCAATGAAAACCCAAGCCATAGTGTCTAATGCTATCCCTCAATGGTAACATATATATGGCAAACAACATGGGAGCTAAAAATCGACCCCTGAGGCATACCACAGCAGAGTGCAGCACTGCTTGAGATGAAATAACCAAGTATCACTGGCTGCACCCTGCCAGGCAAGTAGAAACTCAAACCAATGCGACACCATCCCGGTGAGTTCTATATAGTGCCTCACATGAGCCAAAAGTACCCCCATGATCCGCTGTGTCAAAGGCCGAAGAAAGATCAAGAAGGACAAGGATGGAACAATATGCGCTATCCCTAGCTAGAAGGAGATCATGATGCACCTCACTAGAGCCATCGCCTTACTGTGGTGAGGCCAGAAACAAGACTGGAATGGTTCATAGATGTCGTATTTCTCCAGGTATTGTTGCAGTTGCATAGCCACCACCTTCTCGATTAACTTCCCCAAAAAGAGAAGGTTCGGAACAGGCCTGTAATTTGAGAGAACATCGGGATCCAGAGATGTTTTTTTAAGAAGGGACTTCATAACCTCCCTTTTCAGGATGGATGGAAAAATTCCCTCCCTAAGGGAAACCCAAAAATCTCCAGAAAAATCAGACTGAGCAATCCCCAGCACTCTAAAAGAAGATGAGTCAGCCCAGGATCCAACATGCAGTAGGTGGGATGTAGTCCAGGAACCACCCCAAGGACATTGCAAAGGTGGAGTGCCACTGTCCATCAAACATCAAAAAATGAACACTGTTGGCTGACAGCAGGCCACATGAGGATATCCCAGCCCAAACCAAGTTAGCCTTGTCCAGAAAGAACCAGTTGAACTCCTCACACATATCTGGGGGAAAGACTGCAGGACTGCAGACAGAAATGGATTTAATAATCTGTCCATAGTATTGAGCTGAGCTGGCTGGTTCTTACCAACAGCAGTTACCCATGACAAGAATGCTGAATACTGACTTCTTCAGAGTGACTGCCTGCTCGTACTCATCATAATGAGCTCTCAGTGCCAGTTCATCCTCCTCTGAGTGGGACCTCTGCCAATAACTCTCCAACCTTTGTCTTCAGCCTCCTGAGGTCACCATCAAACCATGGTGACCTGCAGCAGAAAATCAAGGGGTGGACACAGAGAGGTGCTAGTGAGTTGACTGTAGTTGTAAGAGCCACATTGTAGATGTCCACAGCTGCCTCGGCTCCCATCGCACAAGCCATCTCTATGTCGGGGATGTCCAGCACAACCAGGAGACTCTGGGGTTCCAGATTTCTAAAAGAGTGTTAACTGACTGCCTCCACCGGAGAGGTTAAACGAGGAGCCTCACAAAGAAACTGCACAGCATAATGGAGTAAGGGAAGGCAAGTCATTTTTATTTGTATAGCACCTTTCTCCAAGGGCTCAGGACGCTAAAGAAAATAATAGCAAAATAAACATCCTAAAATTCAAAGAAAAACATTTAAAACTACAGAGGTACAAGTTAAATACATACTAATCAACAGGTCTGTAAGCCATTTCAAAGAGATAGCTTTTCAGGCCCTGTTTAAATGCCTCCACCGAAGGGAAACTCTTAAGATGATACGGCAAGTTGCCGACCTGGTGGCGCTCAGGGTTGAGGTGCTGGACGCCACACCTCACACCATGCTGGCGACCCGGGTTCAGGAATGAGCTCTGGTTGCTGGGGGTTGGCAGAGGAGGAGAGGATTGAGCATCTGACAACAGCTCTTCTCTGCTGGGGGGTGGGTGGGTTGTGAATCCCCAGTGTCAGCGACGCCCAGTGGAGGCCGGGTGCACATCAAGTGGTCCCCAGTGGAGGCCTGGGGACCACGTCAAGACAGGGGAAGTGTCAGCGGACATCCTGCAGGTGGGTGCGGGAGCACACCCATCTTGCACTGGACATCATTGCATGTCTGCGCCTCCGGGTGGGGATCACACTCACGAACAAGGAAAAACCCTGCACCGCTGAGTAGACGATGACGCCAGGCCTCCATGCCCACCTCTGGATCCTGCCCTCCTGGTCTCCTGATTCTCTCTGCTCCTTGCCTTGCCTGCAGCTAATTGGATTTCAAGGAGCACCAAAGTAGGAGTGGTGGCCCCGCCTTGGGGGTACAAGCTAGGGTGTTCGCTGCAAGATAAGTGTGAGGGTCCAGAGTACCGCAGGGGAGACTCGGGATGGTGGGTCTCAATTGCGTAGGAATAAGCCAGGATGACTGTGGGGATCTCAGTAGAGCAACGATCAGAGGGAAAAATAAGTTGCAAAAAAAAAAAGATATGGCAAGGAGTTCCAAATTGCTGGCGCTACCACTGAGAAGGCGCTGTCATCAAATAGTATTAGGTGAGATCTCAGGATAGCTAGCAGTAAATCCTTGGTGGAGTGTAGAGAGTGGCCGGGAGCATACCAGGCCAAGATGTCTTTGAGGTAGTAGGGTCCGATCCATGTAGGGCTTTGTATGTTAACAAGGCAGTCTTGAAGGTGGTGCACCACCTAATTGTTAACCAGTGCAGCTACCACAGCATGGGGGTAACATGATTTCTGTGCGATGCACCTGCCACAATCCTGGCTGCGGTATTCTGCACTAGCTGTAGGCAACACACCAAACCCCAGCTAGCCCTAGTGATAGAGCATTAGAGTAGTCCAGTCTCGAGGTCACAAAGGCATGTACTAGGGTCACCAGGTCCTCTTGCATTAGATAGGGTCTAATCCAGGAGATATTCCTTAATTGGAAAAAATCCACTGCAGACCACACTCAACATCTGATGTTAGAGTGTCAGACCTAAGAATGAAGGCAAAAGCAGGAATAGAAGGTGGACAGGCAGTAAAGTGTGGAAGGCCATGTACACAAATGCCAGCAGCCTAGGAAATTAAATCCCAGACCCAGTGGCCCTGAGAGCAGAGGCTGAACTTGACATAATGGCAATAACCGAGACGTGGTACACTGTAAACCATGACTGTGAGGTGAGTGTACCAGGTTATGCTCTATTCAGGAGGGATAGGGAAGGTAAACAAAAAGGGGGAGGGGGCCTGGTACATCAAGGAAGGTATAAAGACATCTGCAGTACAGAACAGACAGGGGGAGACAAAGGCACTGTGGGTCACCCTTGAGCCTGGAAAATGGCATAACAATTCACACAGGGGTGATCTACAGGCCTCCAGTTCAGGGGGAGGAGGTGGACAGATTGCTAGTGGAAGAAATACACAAGATGGCAACAAAAGGGGTGGTACTGCTGCTATGTGATTTTAATATGCCAGATGTGGACTGGACCATCCAACTGGCAGCCTCAGCCAGGAGCCGAGATATTTTGGACTCCCTACAGGGGGGCACGTCTCAGGCAGCTAGTGCTAGAACCCACCAGGGACAGGGCAGTTCTGGATCTAGTACTGACCAGTGGAGACAGAATCACAGACGGCCAAGTGGAAGGGCACCTGGGATCCAGCGATCACTACACAGTGTGGTTTAACATGGGTACAGGGTCACAGTCAAGCCACACAAAGGCAAGGGTCTTGGATTTCAGGAGGGCGGACTTTGCTAGGATGGGGCTAGGTATCAAGGAAGCCCTGGCAAGGAGGGATGCAAAATGGGGAGTTGAGAAGCAGTGGGCACACCTAAAAGGAGCCATAGTGGAGGCGACAAACCAGTGCATTAGGCTGAGGAACAAAGGCAAGAGAAGGAATAAACCATTATGATTCTCTAAAGTTGTAGCAGAGAAAGTAAGAGCCAAAAGAAGGGCTTTCAGAAAATACAGGGAGACACAGAAGGAAGCGGATAGCATGGTGTACCTAAATTGTCTGAGGGAAGCAGGAAAAGCTGTTAGGAGTGCAAAGGTGCAAACAGAGGAAAGATTAGCACAGTGAAGAAAGGGGACATGACATTCTATAGGTACCTCAGTGAGAGAAGGAAGGACAGGGGTAGGATTGCAAGGCTCGGGGGGAAGGGTGCATGGAGGGAGACCTGGAAAAGGTGTCAACACTGAATAAATACTTCTGCTCAGTTTTCACTGAAGAAGGGGAGGGATAGGGACCACAGTTAGTCTTCAGATATGGGGGGACCCTATTAGTTGATCGGTCACTTTGATTTATTCCAGTTGCAACTGTAAGTGGTATAAAAATATATAAAAATATCGCCCCCGTAGAACTCAGTGGGGCGTGTACATGCAGTCTTCGTTTTGTGACATCACAAAATAGGGCTGCGTGGGGGCATGGTTTTCTGATTGGGAAGTCAGTCCGTTATTATCACCTATGCCAAAAATAAATTTTACGAGGGACATAACTTTTTCTAACTGAAGAATTTCACTGCCAGATTTCTTCAACACACTCCTAAACAAGTCAGTTATCGACCATGCTGTGGGGAGCAGCTACTAGGAAGCCGCTCTTCAAGGGCATAAACAAGGTGCAAGTGGAAGATGTAGTTCGATACAGGAGAGGTGCAAGAACAAGGGGCCATGATATGAGATTGGAAGGGGCAGGATAAGGGGTAATGTGAGGAAGTTCTTTCTCACAGAAAGGATGGTGGATGCATGAAATAGCCTGCCCCAGGAGGTAGTAGGAGTAAGCACAGTGGCTGGATTCAAACATGCATAGGATAGGCATCAGGGAACCCTAGAGTTGGGAAGGAGAAACTAAAGCCGATGACCACGTAGGGTCAGTAGCTGCTGATACAGTTAGGATATACGGGCAGACTGGATGGGCCTAGCTGTCCTTATCTGCCATCAACTTCTATGTTTCTATGACATAGGTCCAGAATGACTCCCAGATTTTTAACCCTATCCACGTTTGCCAGAAATGGGCCATTCAGAGATGTTATTCTGATGGCATCACATCTTCTGGCTGAACCTCGAGGACCTGGTTCCACCAGCAACAACTTTGTCTTGGTTGGATTGAGACTCAGTCAGCTGGAGACCATCCAGTCAGAAATTTCCTTAAGACAGTGCTCCAGCACAGCCACTGCTCCTGGCCCATTCGATGTAAAGGACATGTACAGCTGAGTATCACCTGCATAATAGTGAAAACACAGCCCATACTGTCTGAGAACCTACCCCAGCAATGGCATGTACACCTCGAACAACATGGGGATAGAATTAAACCCTTGGGAACACCACTACTGATCACTGTCAGCTCCGATGAGAAAATTCACAGTCTCCTGCTACCTGCCAGTGAGGAAGGACTCAAACCACTTTAATGGCAACCCCCATATTCCCCAAGACATTCTGTCAAAACCCCATGGTCTATAGTGTCAAATGCTGATGAGATTGAGGAGGATGACAACTGAGTGTCCCCTCGCTCTCTTGCTAGGAGCAGGTCAGACACCTTAACTAACTCAGTCTCTGTACTGTGGTGTGGCCTGAAACCTGACTGGAGTGGCTTATATAGATGCCATACTGCTCAAGATGTGCCTCCAGCAGAGCCTCCACAACCTTCTCAGTAACCTTCCTTCAAAAAGGAAGATTCAAGACCAGCCTTAAGTTTGTCAACATATTAGGGCCCAAAGATGATTTCTTTAAGCATGGTCTCACCACAGCCTTTTTCACAGCCAATGAGAAATGGCCCGGTCTCATCACAGCCTTTTTCACAGCCAATTAGAATCGTCCCTCTGCTAAGGAACCCTTCACAGTGCTGGCAGACACTTTTTTTTTATCCACTGGTAAGGTATAATTGATTTGTCATATTAAGTGCTTTCCCTTCCCCTTATACTCCTGGCTTTATCTTTGCTTACGCTTCGCTGCTACTCTATCAAATCACTCCTCCACCCCCATATCAGTTGTAGACTGTTGTTTGTTCTAGCTGCCAAAATACTGTATATGTATTGCACACACCAGTCATCATGTTTCATTTATCAGTATGCAACCTGTAAGTCGCCTCCTGTCTCATATCAATGTTTACCACCTGCGGTCACCCTATGTGGTACCCTTGTATGTATATCCAGCCTGTATCATGTAACGTGCATTTCATGTATATACTGTTATTACCTATCTGTGTTTGTACTTTAAGTGTTTATGTCACAGGACCTCCTTGTGAATGAGCTTGCTCAATGGAGTTTTCCTGCAATAAACTTGAACTTGAACACTGGATCTTGGGCCACTTGTCAATCAGCCAACAACCTGGTAGTCCCCAGATCCAACATATGATAGGTAGGGTGCAGCGCTGATATCACCTTGAGTACATCCTCCATATGTCCGGCACTCAGACCAGATGCACGGAGTGCTCTTGTGCCTTTCCCTTGGACCACTACTGGCCCTCTTGTGCCTTTCCCTTAGACCACTGCTGGCCTCTGACAAGCCGTCTGTTGAGAAACAGCTTGAATGGAGGACACTCCTTCCAGAAAGAAAAGCTCAAACTCCTCACATATTTTTTTAGACAAGACTCCTCCAGACTGAAGACAGCTGATATTAAGCAACCTATCCACAGTCATAAGAGCGGGCCTGTTTCCTCCTGAGGTAATAACCCGTGACAGGAATTCTGCCTTTCTCAGGGTTATTACCCTCTGGTAGTCCTTATAATGGGACCTCAGAGCCATCCTGTCATCCATCGAGCCACACCTCTTCCAGGAATGCTCCAACCTCCCCCCTCCTGCCTTCAGCTGCCTCAGCTCATCTTTATGCTGTGGTGAGCTGCGATGGGAGATCAGTGGGTGGACACAGGTCAGTGTAGTGGAGTCGAGTGCCATAGTAATGGCCAAATAATAGCCATCAATGGCTACCTCCATGCTTCCATTGCATGCTGTTTCCATACCTGAGATGTCCAATACCACCAGAAGATTGTTTTATGTCAAAGCACATCTGGGATAGCATTGGACCACCTCCATGTGGAAGGATGGTGTTCGGGGGACCCCAGCAAGAAAGCTAACAGCATAGTGACCCGACCATACTACGGGATCTACCCTAACTTCAGAGATGTTCAGCCAAAAGAGAAGGTGAGTTCCAAAATGTGACCATGTTCATGGGTGGTGGAGGAAAAGGCCTGTGTAAGGCCCAGTGATTCCATCAACTGGAGGAATTGATGACCAAATTGCAAGGTTTCATCATTGACCCATGCTTTATAGTCTCCCAGAACAATAAGGTTGGGGGCATTCAGTGACAGGTTGATGATGAAATCCCCAGATTCCTGTAGGAACTCCTGTTCCCGACCCAGAGGGCAGTAAACCAGGGGAATCCTACAATTCACCCTCACATCACCCTTCACTGCCACACGTTCAGACATCCCCACCTCCCTCAATGGGTACGCTTTTAGATTTCAAGTAGGATCTAAAGCAGATGGCTACTCCAGTGCTCCTGCCTCTGGTGGTGTACAACCAAGAACTGGTGACTGGAGGAAGGTGTGATAAAATTTGATACCACAGCTGTTTTCTTCCTCAAGTGACCTAGCATTACATAACATGTCATGAAGGGGAGGAGCTAGAGTAGTCAGCTGTTCTACTACCTGCCCTCCACTTCTAGGGGGCTACCTGGGGATTGGGCCACGGCAGGGAGGACCCCACTCCATGACCCTCCTAAACCCAGGGTGCTGCTGAGCCTGATGATCCCAATTCTACTCTCTCTGGCTCCCTCACCAACTGGTGCCCCTCCTTCTCAAAATCCCTAGTCTACAGCAACAGTCCAAGACCAACCTCAGAGGAAATGGAATCCGAGGAGGACAGAGCTAGTGAAGCAGTTCCGATGAGTAGGAGTACACCGGGCCCATGATCTTACACACATCCTGTACTTCCTTAAATAATTAAAACAGAGTTCCAGCTACTCACTGAAATACACAGCAAATTATTAAATACCCCCAAACCCTCCCCATATTGAACAAGACAATCCAATAAACCAAGCAGTAACTACATAACTAATAACCCCCCAACACAACTACCTCGTTCTCCTCATATCAAATAAATATAACTCACACTAAAATAACCAAACAATAATCACAATAATCACAACTCCAGCATTTCCCCAATCAAGCCAGTCAAACTACAATAACACTATGAACTTTGATTTATTAAAATAAAACAAATAAAAAGAAGATGTGCGGTGTTTTCAATAAGGAAAGAGAATTCAGTCCAGCTAAAAAATAGCTTAAGACTCTCTTCTGCTAGGTCATAGATACATACATAGATACAGAGACAGTGTCGGCAGATAAGGGCCTATGGCCCACCCAGTCTGCCCATTTGAGCTTGTAAGTTCAGTTTGTTTTCCTAGAAGTCTGTTGCACCTTACCCCTGACCTCCAGAATTCCTTTATGTCTATCCCATGCATTCTTAAATCCCGTGATTGTTTCAGCCCCCACCACTTCCTCTGGCTGGGTGTTCCACTTGTCCACCACCCGTTCTGTGAAGAAATTCTTTCTCATGTTTCTCTGAATCGCTCCTCCTCCAACTTCATCCCATGCCCTCTAGTCCTGGAACATCTTTTTCGGCTTAAAAATAGTGTTTTCCTGCACCCTGTTCCTCCCTGTAAGATACTTGTATGTCTCTATCATATCCCTCTCTCCCTCCTCTCCTCCAGGAGTACATGTTCAATTCCTTCAACCTGTCTTCATAGGACTTGTGATGCAATCCATGCACCATCTTTGTTGCCTCCTCTGAACCTTCTCTACCCTGTCTATGTCCCACGAGGTATGGTCTCCAGAACTGTACACTGTACTCCAGGTGGGGCCTCACTAGTGTCTTGTATAGCGGAATTATGACCTCCCTTTCCTGCTGGTAATGCCCCTGCCTATACATCCCAGCATCCTATTTGCTTTACTTGCTGCCTTGTCACACTGTTTCCCTACCTTGAGGTCATCAGAGATGATAACCCCAAGATCCCTATCCTGCTTGTGCATGCTATCCTCACCCCCAACTGATATATTGTGCCAGGATTTTTGTGCCCCATATGCATTATCTTGCACTTTTTGCATTGAATTTCAACTGCCAAACCCTGACCATTCTTCAAGTTTCTGCAGGCCACTTCTCATTCTGTCTACACCCTCTGGTGTGTCTACTCTGTTACAGAGCTTTGTGTCATCAGCGAACAGTGAAATTCTGCCCTTCTAGGTCCTCGCCATGTCACTGATGAAGATGTTGAATAGGACCGGTCCCAGCACACTGATCCCTGTGGTACCCCACTGGTCACTCTTCCCTCTGTGGAGTGACAGCCATTTACCACCACCTCTGTGTCCTGCCACCCAGCCAGTTACCTACCCACCACACTACTGTCCTGCCCACACCCATATTTCCCAGTTTGTGTAATAGTCTTCTATGTGGCACAGTGTCAAAGGCCTTGCTGAAGTCCAGATAGGCCATGTCCACTGCCCTCCCCTGATCCACCTCCCTAGTCACCCAGTCAAAAATTCAATGAGGTTGGTCTGACAGACCTCCCTTGGTGAAACCATGCTGCCTTGGGTCCTGTAGTCCATTGACAACCAGATGTTCCACCAATCTCTCCTTTAGTAGTGCTTCCATGATCTTCCCACTACCGAGGTGAGGCTGACTGGTCTGTAGTTCCCTGCTTCCTCTTTGTTCCCACTTTTGTATAAGGGGACTACATCTGCTGTCCTCCAGTCTTTGGGTACCTCCCCTGTTTCCAGTGATCGGCTAAACAGGATAGCCAGAGGTTCAGCCACCACCTCTCTTAGTTCTTTAAGGACCCTGGGGTGCACCCCATCTGGCCCCATTGTTTATCAACTCTTATTACTTCCAGTTCCTTCAGGACCCTTTCTCGTGTAAAGGGACTTGTGTCCATTTCTGCACCATTCTCACCCCTTGTACTCCCTTCAGACCCATTACCCTCCTCTTCCTCAGTAAAGACTGAGCAGAAATACCTGTTCAGTATGTCAGCTTTACTGTTGTCATCCTCCACGCCCCCATCCTCCCCCTTCAATCTCACTATCCCTCCCTTTGTCTTTCTTTTTTCACTTATGTACCTGTAAAAGGTTTTGTCCCCTCTACCCACTGATTTTGCAATGTGTTCTTCTGTCTGAGCTTTGGCTTCCCTTACTGACCTCCTGCCTCCCTTTGCTTCTCCTGGTACTTCTCCCTGTCCCCTTCTGCCTGTGTCTTTTTGTATTGCCTGAATGCAATCTTTTTGGCTTTCACTTTCTTTGCTACCTCTTTGGAAAACCATAATGGTCTCCTCTTCCTTTTCCTCTTGCTAACCTGCTTAATACATTAATTCTGTTGTTCTTGTAATCCCCATTTTAAATACTGCCCACTGTTCCTCAACCCCTGATTCCTGTCCCGTTCCCCTTAATGCCTCTTTCAAGTATCTCCCCATTTTCCCAAAGTCTGCCCCCAAAATCCAGGATCGTGTTTTGTGTGGTTTGGTTCTGCTCTTTCTGTGATTTCAAACCACAATTACTGGTGGTCACTGTTTCCCAGGTGCTCCCCACTGTTACCTCCATCACACTGTCCCTGTTTGTGAGCACAAGGTCCAGTATTGCCTTCTGCCGAGTTGGTTCCATGACCAGTTGCTTGAGGAAGGCACCCTGAAGGGAGTCCAGGATAAATCTGCTCCTAGTTGATGCTGCTGCTGGGCTGCTCCAGTCCACATCTGGAATATTGAAGTCTCCAACCAGCACTACCTCACCCTTGTCTGCCATCCTTTGGATGGCTAGCATCAGCTCCCTATCTGTTTCTTCCTCCTGGGCTGGTGGTCTATAGACCACACCTGTGCGGATGGCTGTCCCCATTTTCCTTTCCAGCTTAACCCACAGTATCGCTCCCCCATTTTGTTCCTCCTGGATCTCTGTGGCCCTTATGTCATTTTCACATACAGTGCCTCCTCCTTCCTTCTCCTGCCTGCTCTGTCTCTTCTGAATATGTTGTAGCCAGGTATGGCCATCTCCCAGTTGTGGTTATCATTACACCAGGTTTCAGTGATGGCCACAATGTCCAAGTCTGACTGCACCATGACAGCCTCCAGATCTTCCATCTTGTTGCTAAGGCTCCTGGCATTTGCACACATGGCTTTCCATGATTTGACCTCCCTAGACTGTCTCACTGTTCTACTCCAGCCCCTTCCTTGGTTGTCACTTATCCCTGGTTCTCCTTGCTGTCTGCCCGTCTGCTGAATTTTGCCCCTTTTCTGCTTATCCACCTCTTGGGCACTAATCTCCATCTTTTGCACACTGCTTTGCAGAGATAGCCACTCCTCTGGTTCACTGGTTCCACTGCTAGCTAGGTCCAAGCTGTAGTAACCAAAATAACAAATAAAACCAGTGTGAAAAGTTAGGAAAGAGCCATTCTTTCTGCCACAAAGAAAGGGCCATTTGTCCAAAATTTATTTCAGGGTTGTAGATCACCACTTGGCAAATAGAGGACCTCGCAGTTCAAGTAGCAGTGGACCTGCCCTCACCAGGCCCTTCAAAAACAAACCAGTGTTAGTGGTGGAGAAGGAGAAAATGCTCTTCTAAAAATTACACTGCCTCCCCCACCTTGCCCCCTTCTACCTGCCTACCCCTTTGGCCCCTCTCCCTTTCCTGCCCCCCATGCATTTTCTGACTTTTAGCCTCCCCTCTCTCCCCCCTTTAGAGCTCTAACCCTCACCATCTACCCTCTGACAATGGCCTTCCTGCCTGCATACCCCCTTCCCTCTCACCTGCAGTGCTTATTTCTAAGATTGCCCTTGGCTGGTATGTCATGCTACCTAACATTTGGTACATTTTGAATTACTGGAATTTCCTACGCCTCAGTCTCTTACTTCTTTAATTGTGTAACTATGTATTATTATGTTGACCTTTGTATGTATGTATACCCCCCATTCCTTCGACGTGGAACTTTTGTAAATGAGCAGTTCCTGCTCAAAGGTATTTATAATCCCAGATTTCAATAAAATAAATAAAATAAATTCCAGACCCACAAGGCCCAAACTAAGATGCTTGTTGTTTGAACCCTCTCCAGGGCCAAACTCCCACTCCGGCCCTGGGAAACTACGAATGTGCTGTGAAGCAAGTCAGATAAAACAGGTACCTACCGTGACTGGTTAAAACCTCCACCCGCATTGCTGACATCCTTTAAATTTACCAGCTACCCACTGAACAACGATGATCCTCAGAAAGTGAAACAGCAGCTTACTGTGAAGCAGGAGGAGCAAAAAGTCCAAGTGAACGCTGATAGGTGTGACAGTATTGCTTCTGGCAGGCCATTTAGACCACACCTCCAACAGCACACTGCAGCACTGGTGAAAATGCTGGTGATAACAGACCAAATCCAGTCCAGTTCTACAACTTCTCCACTTCAAGACCAAGCCACAAACAGATGAATAAAAAACTACTGCTGTAACTGAGTAGCTAAGCACTGACCCACTAACAACAGAATGTTTAAGTTAGTAGTGGTAAGAGTACATAAAAGCGTGACCATGGCATAAACACAGTTCAGTGCACAAAGTCTTTATTAAACTAATAAAACAACAAAACGTTACTTCACCCTGCCTTACTCACTGTTTGTCCTAAGAGCCCCAGGCAGGCACAGTTATAGTTTATACATGCTTCAGCCCAGCACAACTACAGTGAAAACATGATCTTCCAAGAATCAGTCTTCAACATTGAGTCCCACTTATGGGTCTAGGCCAGAGGCACTAGAACCCCACCTCCCTTCCAAACCTCATTTCTAAGCTGGCCCAGTGGCACTGGAAATTGAGGCACTAGTCACTACACCTCATGCCATGCTGGCGACCGGGGGTTCGGGAACGAGCCTGGGTCGCTGGGGGTCGGCAGAGGTGAGAGAGGATTGAGCTTCCGGAGGACTGCTCCCCTCTCTCGGGGAGGGGGGGTTGTTGTCCCGCTCGTTGACTACCCTCTGGTGACGGCCGGGACTCAGTACTGGTTAGGAGGCATGTACTGACACCCTTGCATCAGTAGGGGAGGCAGGACGGGAGAAAAAAAATGGTGGAAAAGAGCCTGGCAGGCTCCCTGATGGCCCGCTGCATCCCGAGGGCTGCCTCCGGTTTCTGGATTGGGTTTTGGGGTGGGGGAGTTAACAGCCTCCTCCCTGGCCCTACCATGGGGTTAAGCCATGGGGGAGCTTCTGGGGGTAGGCAGAAGTGGGAGTGTGCGGGACCAGAGAGTGAGTCCCTCTGGAAGGAAGGCCATAGCCGCCTGCCAGGGCTCCAGGTGGAAATTTTTTTTTTAATTTCTTTTTATTCTATTTTTGCTCCCCTTTCTTTGTATCCCACCAAACTTTCTCCAGCGACTGCCCAGCACCACAGACTCTACCTCCTTGCAGCGGCTAAAATTTTGGCACGGGAGGCACTTTCACCTATCGGAGGGAGGAGGGTTTTCTTTCTTGCTTAATTATGCCCCTGTGGAGCCTGGCTACCATGGCAATGTACTGCTGCGGCTCCACCTCCCTGGCATACACCACCTGGCATACTCTACTTTCGGCCACCTCCAGCCTTCACCAGAGGTTGCTCCTTGAGCGGTCATCTCCCCAACCCTCCCCGGGGAAGAGAGAGCAGTCATCTGGACACTCAGTCTCTCCCCCGCACTGACCCCTGGCTGCCTGAGCTCATTCCTGAATCTGGGTCATCGGCATGGCGCGAGGTGTGGCGTCCAGCTCCTCAACCCTCAGCACCACCAGGCCGACAAGGCGGAAAAATAAAATAACAGAAAAAACAAACCTCATCTCTAGTCTTTTCACTGTTGAGTGCACACTGTGGAAGTGTAGCACCTCAGTTCGACTCGTCACCTCCTTTCTCACTCTGTCACCGCTATTTCTATCTTTCCATGATGCCACTTTTGTTTGTAATTTTTTTCCACAGTGCCATAGTTTGACAAAAAAGGGGTCAAAATCATAAAAACAAAAATTGGACAGCTGCCCATAATGCCTTGTTGCCCCTGTAGGAAGCCGCTGGCTGTTCTGGACTGGCATCAGGCCTGCACGTCCTGCCTTGGACCACAGCAGGACATGGATGCTTGCAGTGCCTGCTTTTCAGTGGACTGGCGTACCCTAGGAAACCATACATTGAAGTGGGGTTGTCTGATCCCCACCTTTGGAGGCCGGCTTTGCATGTGTGCAGTCAATATCAAGTGCTTAGGCCTTTCTCTGGGCCTCTTCCATGGGATTTCTGGTGCTGTGGATGCATGGAGTTCTTTACACTGAGGCATCAGAGACTCTGGAGGTTGGTTCTGGTGGACAGTCTACTCCATCTGAGCAGTTGACTGTGAACCCTCCACAGTCTGCCTGCCTTGAGCAGCAGGCATTCCTGGTGGCGAGACTGCAGTTGAATGCTTCTTCTACACCATTAGACACCTTGCCATCATCCTCGGGCATCGCCCATGTTGTCACCATTCATGATGATGATTCAGCAGGTGACACTGGGGATGATGCCAGGCTGCCTTTGGACACTGTTCATGGTGTCTGGAGAGGGAATGGGACTGTTGTTCATGTTATTGCTGATTCAGAGGTTGTCACCATCTATGGATCACTAGTGACACCAAGAAGGGTGAAGGCACCAGACATGGTGATGGGCATGGTGACAGCCATGGTGCTGCTTCTCAGCCCAGCTCTGGGTGAGCTGCCTATGATGGTGTCATTCACGATGCTGGGGTGGCTGATGACTCTGGGGAGGTCATTAAAGTTGGCAAAGAGCACAGTATCAAGAGCGGTGCCGGCCGCGATGTTTGGCATGGGCCTGTCTCTAAGATTGTTATCAACCCTGAGCCTGGTGCCAAAGGCAGCACCACCTTATGGCTGGATGGTGGCCTGGAAGCAGCATTCTGTCAGGAGCTGCTGGATGTCACCCCCACTGGCGAGGATCAGGGTCGCCCTATGGGACCTCTATGGTTCCACTTTCCACACCTGGGGTTCCTCCCCTATGGGCACTGAAGGGGTCGCTCCTCCAATGTAGGAGGACAGCTTTCATGCAGTTCTGCTAGGCCCTTCCTTCGGCAACGTCCCCTACTCAGTTCTGCAGCCCAGCTCGAGGTCCTCAAGATCAAAGAGTTTCGAACCCCTCTGGTAGGGTCTCACTGTTTCCTTGAGAGGTGACCCTCGTTCATAGATCCTGAGGGGCCACTAATGTGGGATCAACACAGGGAATTTGTTGGTGCCTTAGAAGTTTGGCACTGTGTGTCCAATAGTGCCAAGTTTAGGCCCTTCTCCCTGACAGCAACTGTCCCTGGACTTGGCACCTTGTCTCCACTAACATCCTCTTCAGAGGACAGTGAGTCTTCTATCCATCTGCCTTCAGCGACTGAGTACACCCTGTACCAGAGATTCTTGGTGGGGATGCTCCAGGTGATCGACTTGGATACTTTTGTAAATCACAATCCAGCAACCCTGCCATTGGGTCTCCTTAGAGTTCCCAATATTGGCTCTGTTGTGGTTCCTGCATGGACTACAACCTTTGAGGAGGCATACAGGACAGTGAGGAGGCATCTCCTCTTCATTCCAGCCATCCCCTGGAACCACCTGTTTCAGTATCTCGCACCCATGGGGTCTCCAGGTGAGGTACTTCACTCCTCCTCCTCCTCCTAGTGGCTTGAAGTACTGCAGATCGCATCGGGGCCTTTGCACCTCTAGCACAATCGTCCTCCAGAGGCAGATTCCACTCAGACAGATGCCCTTGGCAGTAAGGCTTTCTCCTCAGCAGGCACCCTAATGTGCATTTCTGTACACTAGGCACATATGGTGACCTAAAACTGATGCTTTTAGCTACACTGCCATAGAGCGAGACAGTCGGTCAGGCCACTGACCTTTCTGCTTGGGGCCTGGAGCTAGCTCAGCACCAGTAAAGGGCCTCTTATGATACCAACAAGGTGGCCTCCTGGCTAACAGGAACTACAGTCTGTATCAGATAAATGGCATGGCTTTGCCTCTCCTGGCTGGCACCTTCGGCCAACATAAGGTATTTAGTCACATTTCCTGGGGCTCGTTTCTTCCCCCTGAGGGTCAGGCAGGAACTGTTGGGTAACCCTTCTGCTCCTCTGGCACAGAAGTCCCAGCCTTACTCTGACCAGTCTCAGGTCTTGCCAGACCTGTAAGGAGACCCTACCCTCAGGTGTTCTCCACCACGCAAGGGATGAGGGTATCTGCTACCCTCAGGGTGAGCTAACTCGTCCCTCAGAAGAAGGGACAGATTGGTACTCTGACCCATAAGTGGGACTCAGTGATGAAGATTCATTCTTGGAAGATATGAAAATGATGTACTTACCGTAATTGTTAAACTTTCAGAATATGCTCCCTATCCTCTCCAAAACCTTGAGAATTTTATCAGCAGGCAGCAATCAAACTGGCTTCCTAACTCACTACCAATCTAGTTTTTGCTCCAACCACTCAACCTTTTCTTCCTTTCTTAGAGTCATCAGCTACATAAATACCAACACTGACAAAGGCCTGGGCACAGGGGGCTTATGTATAGACCTAGCAAAGGCCTTTGACACCGTGGATCTCCATCAGCTCCCACTCAGACTAGCTGACTCTGGTGTTTCCCCCTCAGCCCTATCGTGGTTCCAGTCATACCTGGCCATCTGGACCCAATCTGTTAAGCTTGGCCCATGATCCTTCCCCACCTTACCAGTCACCCTCGGGGTCCCACAGAGCTCAGTCTTGGGGCCCCTGCTCTTCACTACCTAGTTTGCCAGCTTATTATAATGCTGTATTCTAGATTTTTAGTTTGAAAAACATGGCTTGGTATTTGTCTTCATAATTAATCTCTTTTTCTATAGATCTTTACATACAACACAACTTATGAAGGCTGTATAGTCAATTTCTGCAGTTTTCAAACTCATCTGTGTACGCCCTGAACTGTATATTTAATTTTTGTATGAATTCATATTAAGTTAAACTTGTTGATCTAAATAACCTTACCCTACCACATATATTCTCTGACTGTTTCTCCAAATCATATTTTTTAATAGCTTTTTCACATCTGTTATTTCATTTTGTACCATTTTCTGTAGGACTAATGTACAGCATTGTAACTTTTTGTAGTAACAGGGCTTAGCAATAGGCTTACTAGCAATTCAGTCTTCTCAGGTATAACAGATCAAATGATAAAAGCTTATTTAAATGCACTGCTCTCATTTTTCCAATTTTTTAACGTTTTTAAAGTGTTTAACTTATTATGCAATATTATGAGAATCCATATGTTATGTTTGTTACATTATATTATATTATATTATGTCATATTACATTCATATAGAATCATGTATGGGGTGTTATACATTTTTTTTCACACTCGAGGTGTGTGACACCACATAAACTACGAGTGTGAAGCATGAGTTTTTTGTGATGGTATTATCACACCAAAGGTGTGTAAAAAAAATAAATAATGTCGGCACCCCATTGTTTATTTTTTATAATTGCTGGGCTTTTGTTGGGGGGACAAAAATGTAGCTGTAAAAGTATTGTGAAAGTGTAAAAAATATTTGCTTTGCCATTTACTGTCTTTAATGAACGTATTGTATAAACACAAACATTGAGTAAAAAGTCTCTGACCAAAAAAGCATATATTTTCACATTTTTGAGGGGTGGCTGGGAACTCGTTCTGAAAATACGAATGAAAATGTGGGGAATAACCTGAAACACACGCTGAAAAGAGAAGTCCACCAAGAGATATTTTAATTTTCTTGTAAGGTACTTCACAAACTTTGTGACAGTTGTTTGTTTAAAGAGCTAGTGTACTGATTAAAACTAATATTAGTTTTTAAAAGCAGTCAACCATTACCTTTTATATCTGAGGTACTTTTTCTTTTGCCTTTGTTTAATTAGAAGATTGTTTACTTAATGTTAGTAGGTGTGATGTGTGGGGCAGCATTCTGCCTGGTGTAACCCCTAGATGGCGCTATCCCAGGGGCTACTACCCCTGCCTGATTTGCCACTAACAGGTTGAGGGGCCTGGATCCAATGGCGGGTGCCTCCACCCAGAGGTCAGGGTTTGCAATAGTTAAACTAACTTGGTCACAGCCCTCTGGGACACTGCAACCCCCCTTTCTTCCCACTAGTGGCCCACACAATATATCAGAATTACCTTCACAGTATACACTTACCCCCAGGTCTGGTTCCGGCACTGGGACCTCCTGTGAAATGAGATACAGTGCAACAATCACAGTACAGTACTTTAGACAAATACCTCAGGCAGTATAACTTTGCTGAAACAAGCAGCTCTGATTTATTTAGGGAGATATAACAAGGACAGGGAAATCAGGTTAATTAGCTTATCACTCTAATAATCTACCTATGGCTCTGTGCACAGGCCTATCCCTATCAGTTACTGTCCCTGGGTACCCAAGCCCTAGTGGCTAGTCCAAACCGTGGCAGCTGGTAGGCCCTTTCACACAGAGAAAGGAGAATTAAACAGTCAGCAGTACAGTAATTCCATTTGATTTAATGTGGCAATTCAACAGGGGCGACCCTGAATTAGTACTCACGACCTCCAAATAAGATAGGGTCCTTCAATGTCAGCAGGGCTCACTTGAGGTACACAAACCTCTTCACACATCCATATAAAAGAAAGCACTATACCAGGCAGGCTGCATCTGTATCCCGATCGCAATTACTGCACAATACCGGGAGAACACACAGCAGATTCAGTTCCTGACAGACCGAGTGCAATTTTCAGCAATTCTTCCAGTCTTCTACAGGGTGAGCCTGGTTTCTACTCTTCAGATATCCTTTGATTCTCTTCACAGGACGATTCAGTCCTAACAAGCTGCAGACCGGAACTCTGGGCCTTACCGTTTTTGACTAAAACTGCACACTGAAAAGCACAGGGCTCCTTCCTTCTTCACTGCCAATGCTCAACTGAAACTCCAACCGACAAAACCGGGCACTTCCTTTGAGTTCCTCCCAGTTCTTGACTGGATTGGCTGTCACCACAATAGACTGCTGCTGTTGGTCCAAAAGGTGCTGAAGTCTAAACTACATCTCCAGAGTCACTGCTCATACAATCCTCTTGTGGCTGGCTCAGATTATGAGTCCAAGTTCTGATTCATCAAGGCACCATTTTAGAGCTAGCTTACCCCTCACTGATTGGTCCAGTTCAGCAGTTCAAAACCAGAATGGGGAACTAGGCAGACACTGTTCTGACTGCAAAAGAAAGCAGGTTAGACAAACTGTAATTTCATTATTACTGTAAATGATTTCTGCCAAACAGTTACATCTTTCAGATAGGTTCCCTTTGCACTCCTAGTGACTGCAAAAATGGAGTGAATTGGCAGCAGCTTGAGTGGTACTCAATCAAAAAAACACACAGTCCCCCATACAAACTAATTATGTCTGCAAGCAGACAGCTCTTAAAGAGACAGTACCAGAGGTTCTAAAACACTCACTGATAAATGGCTAAAGCAAACACCATTCAGGCTTGGAGCATTCAAGCAAGCTCCTGGAAGTCTTTTGGGAACCCCCATTTGCAGGGGGGTTACACCGGCAACTGACATATCTATCTCTATCCCCCCACTACATCATCAGCATTGTGACCTCACTAACTGTGACACCACTGATGCTTAGGAACAGCCATTCAGTAGCTGCAGATCAGTCACCTGAGGCTGTGATGTCACTGTCAGTGAGATCACAATGCTGATGATGTAGTGGGGGGGGGTAGAAAAATATATTTTATCTCCCAGGTTAAGAGCTCTTCCACACATTCTGCACAGTATTATAACATAGAGGCCTTTCTAATGTGCAACAGGAAAAGGAAAAATACTTCAGAAATAAAAAATTACGACTGGTAACTGCTTAAAAGTTGTACTGTTTTCCCATTTGCCTGTTTTGGCTCCACTAACTCTTTTGAAAGGCTTTTTGTACTGAGAGCAGAGGCTTTGTAGCAAGCAAAAAATGGCAGTTTGTTTATGTGGCTTAGAAGTACACAAGGTAAAAGGGTTTTCTCTACTTGAATAGGTTTGATTGACGGGTATACTGTAATAACTGGCTGGTTATTATGGCAAACACCAGTTATGGCATTTGAAAGTGCTGCCAACCTAGTTATTAAATAACCTCTTTACTGTAATTATAAATAGAATAATGGCTAGCTTAGCGATCATTACTGGGGAGTAATACTGTTGAGATGTTCTGGACCTCGAGATGGTAGCACTCCCTGGTAATGCTCACTAAGCTATCCATTTTTTAAATATATGGATCCGATTTTCTTTTTTTGTGACGGGCGGTCGGCCGCCGCACTAAAGGTTCAGTCCTGGCCGACTGCTGCACTGTCTTGCTCCTCTGTCCTCGCTTCTCTCCCCCTCCCACCTGCCCTCTGGTAAGCAGGATGTAGTACGAAACTTTCTTTTTTTAGTTTGGCAGGCAGTTCTACCTTTTCTTTATTTGAAGCACACAGGATCAACCAGATAATGCCCTTTTTATAATAAATAAAAGAAGAATAGACCCAGGGAAATGTAGAGAATGGAATGTACTCTCGCTAACCGAGGGATGGACACCATGTTTTTAAAAGTGTTCCGTCCACCCAGAGAGAGAAAGCGACCAATCATGAGCCGTGCTGTTGTTTGATTTACACTGCTAGCATAGCCTGGTGTAGGAAACTGCTGCGCTTGTGCTGTTCAGTTCCAATGACAATAGTATCGTTCAGAGCTCCAAACGATAGTACTACGGTCTTTGAATGATACTGTTATCACTTTGGAACAGTGGTATTATTGGTTCAGGAAAGGTGGTATTACCATGAATTTTTTTTTATGCCTTAGGATAGTATTAAACATGACTATAAATATATTAAATTGTATTATACTGATTACATTATTGATACAAAGGAATGATTTCCATATAAGGTTTCTGTACTGAGTTTGTACACTCATTTTAAAATTAGTATGTAAAAGACTCAACTACATAGATACATAGTGTCAGCAGATAAGGGCCTACGGCCCACCCAGTCTGCCTATTTCAGCTTGTAAGTTCACTTTATGTTTTCCTAGAAGTATGTTGCCTCTCACTCCCTCACCTCCGGAATTCCTTTATGTCTATCCCATGCATTATTAAATCCCGTGATTGTTTCAGCCCCCACCACTTCCTTTGGCAGGGTGTTCCACTTGTCCACCGCCCATTCCGTGAAGAAATTCTTCCTCACATTTCCTCTGAATTGTCCTCCCTTGAAACTTCATCCCCTGCCCTCTAGTCCTGGAACATCTTTTTCACTTAAAAATAGTGTATTCCTGCACCCTGTTCCTCCCTGTTAGAGACTTGTATGTCTCTATTATATCCCCTCTCTCCCTCCTCTCCCCCAAGGAGTACATATTCAAGTCCTTCAACCTGTCCTGATAGGACTTGTGATGCAATCCATGTACCATATTTGTTGCCCTCCTCTGAACCTCCTCTACCCTGTCTATGTCCTTACGTAGGTAAGGTTTCCAGAACGGTACACTGTACTCCATGTGGGGCCTCACTAGTGTCTTGTATAGTGGAATTATGACTTCCTTTTCCTGCAGGTGACGCCCTGCCTATGCATCCCAGCATCCTATTTGCTTTACCTGCTGCCTTGTCACACTGTTTCCCTACCTTGAGGTTATCAGAGAGGATAACCCCAAGATCCCTTTCCTGCTTGGTGCATGCTATATCCTCACTCCCCAACTGATATATTGTGCCAGGGTTTTTATGCCCCATATGCATTATTTTGCACGTCTTTGCACTGAATTTCAACTGCCAAACCCCTGACCATTCTTCAAGTTTCTGCAGATTCCTTCTCATTCTGTCTACACCCCCTGGTGTGTCCACTCCGTTACAGAGCTTTGTGCTGTCAGCGAATAGGAAAATTCCGCCTTTTAGGTCCTGCGCAATGTCACTGATGAAGATGTTGAATAGGACCGGTCCCAGCACCGATCCCTGTGGTACCCTACTAGTCACTCTTTCCTCTGTGGAGTGACAGCCATTTACCACCACCCTCTGTGTCCTGCCGCCTAGCCAGTTACCTACCCACCACACTACTGTCCTGCCCATACCCACATTCCCCAGTTTGTGTAATAGCCTTCTGTGTGGCACAGTGTCAAAGGCCTTACTTAAGTTCAGATAGGCCACATCCACTGCCCTCCCCGAGCCACCTCCCTAGTCACCCAGTCGAAAAATTCAACGAGGTTGGTCTGACATGACCTTCTCCTGGTGAAACCATGCTGCCTTGGGTCCTGTAGTCTGTTGACAACCAGATGTTCCATCAATCTCTCCTTCAGTAGTGCTTCCATGATCTTCCCCACTACCGAGGTGAGACTGACTGGTCTGTAGTTTCCCGCCCGCTTCCTCTTTGTTCCCACTTTTGTATAGGAGGACTACATCTGCTGTCTTCCAGTCTTTGGGTACCTCCCCAGTTTCCAGTGATTGGCTAAACAGGATTGCCAGAGTTTCAGCCACCACCTGTCTTAGTTCTTTAAGGACCCTGAGGTGCACCCCATCTGGCCCCATTTCTTTATTAACTCTTGTTCCTTCAGGACCCTTTCTCATGTAAAGGGACTTGTGTCCATTTCTGCATCATTCCCAACCCTTGTACTCCTTTCAAGCTCATTACCCTCCTCTTCCTCAGTAAAGTCTGAGCAGAAATACCTGTTCAGTATGTTAGTTTTACTGTTGTCATCCTCCACGCGGTCCCCATCTTCCCCCTTCAGTCTTACTATCCCTCCCTTTGCCTTTCTTTTTTCACTTATGTACCTGTAAAAGGTTTTGTTCCCTCCACCCACTGATTTTGCAATGTGCTCTTCTGTCTGAGCTTTGGCTTCCCTTACTGACCTCCCTGCCTCCCTTTGCTTCTCCTGGTACTTCTCCCTGTCCCTTTCTGCCTGTGTCTTTTTGTATTGCCTGAATGCAATCTTTTTGGCTTTCACTTTACACTATCTTTCTTACTATGTTAGATACGTTGCCTCTCGTCAAGGTGGAAATTCATCCACAAAATGTTGGTTCTAGGGCTGTGGATATGGTGCACTATCCACATTCTGGTAGTCTTCCTTTCCCTTTAAAACCAGCTGGAACATCTTCAAGCTAAGCTCCTGCCACCCACCCTAGTGGTATACTCCAGGGCTCTGTCCTGTGACATCAAATCTTCCTTTCCACTGGAAGAGTCAGGTCTCCTCCTTCTCAGCTCCGTGTACAGTGAAGGGCCTGTTGTTCTTTACTCTACTTCATCTTTGATTTGCATAATTTTTTTTTTGTACAGCTTCTCTGATTCTTCGACATCATGGGTCGCAAGGAAGCCTGGTCAAGTCCCAGTTTCAGGCGCTGTGTTGCTTGTAACTAGAAGATGTCTCAGATGGACTTGCACTAATCATGCATTTACTGCCTTTGAGGCAGAGCACAATGCCCAGGCCTGCGGCTTGTGTAAGTCGTTGTTGCTCTTCTTGCTTGAGGATCATTATGCCCACCTCCTCCTCAGTCGACTGGACGAACGGGACCCCCCGGTTTACTCCAAGGACATGAGCAAAACTGTGTCCATGGCCATGGGCTCGGCCTCTCAGCTTGTGACCTTGGAAGAGGCGGTGGCCCAGGCTGTGGCAGGTTCTTCACTGGGGTCAGTGCTGTTCCTGGTCAGGACCAGCATCGGGGCATCCTTCATGGGGTACATTTCGTGAAATATGCGAATCTCTTCAGACTCTCAGGGAGGGTCCTTCCCAGGGCAAGAAAAAGAAAGGCAAGAAATCCCGCTGTTATTCGTGGAACTGAGAATGAGCACATTCTTCCTGTTCCTGTGATTCCCTTGACTGCTCAACAGCTGTTCGGTGCTTGGCCTTGGCCAAGCCGATTCTGGTCGAGGGTCAGGCCGCTAGCTCCACGGTACCCCCATTGGGCTTGTTGGCTGTGATGTAGGCCAACCAGCCAGTTGAGATTTTTCTCGACCCAGTCAACCCACTGTCTGAGGGGATTGACGATGGCTCGATCTCAAGGACTCTGGTCCTTGCGACCATCTCCCATGAGGGTTGGGAACAGTCTGTTGAGCAGATTGTCTCATCCCAGGAGTTACCTCCCTCTCGGGTCCACCGACAGGAGCTGAAGCTGGTGCGTGTCTTGTTCACAGCCCCTCCTCCTGCTTCTCCTCGCTGTTGACACTCTTGCTTATTTATTTATTTTATTTATTGAAATATTTCACCAGGAAGGCACACGAACAATAAATTGCTCATCTCATGGTGTGACCTGGGAGGAGGGGGTTACATAGGATGATCACTTACAATAGTATGTGGCTAGTACAAACAATACAGCATTGTAAGATTATGCAACAGTTGGAACACAAGGTATTGTACAATAAACAGTAGTGGAACAGTGGGTATATTACAATACGTGTCCAAAATCGTACAAAAGAACATATAAATGTACAAAACAGTAATAATGCAACAGAACCATTATAGTGCATGAGTGTACCAGGAGCAGGCTCGAGGTAGTATGCAAGTGCTGTTGGAGTAAAAAGGATGGGGTAGGTTGTGCACACAGGTGACCCAGAAGGGCAGGTGGAGAAGAGAGAGGGAGAGGCAAGAACTGAATATGAAGAGAAGGAGTAGCTGTTTCCTGATTTCCCCTTCAGGATGTTGAGAACCCTGCTGGGGGGGGGTCAGGGTAGGAAGGCAGAAACTGGGGATAGGTATTACAGAGGGTTAAAGCAGGAACTACTGAGGGAGAGGTAATTGTGTAGTGCAGAAGTGAGGGAGTAGTTGGATGAGGAGTGTTGTATTTCAGGGGGGAGGGAATTCCATATTTTAGGGAAGCGGTGTGTGAAACCAGTCTGACCGATAAGGGTGGAGCGGCGAGGGACCGTCAAGGTGTGGGCGTCATTAGATGAGAGAGAGTGGGTGGGGGGAGGTGAAGTGGAGAGAGAGAGGATGAGAGATAGGAGGGGAGTACTCCGAACCAAAATTTGGAGGTTAGTTTGGCACAGTGTGAGATGTGTCTGTGAAACAGTGGAAGGAAGGTTAGAGAGCAATAGAGTTCACAGTGGTGGGAGCGGGAAGTGGAGTTGAGAGGAAAGCTGCAGTAGGAGTTAAAGAGAGTGTCCAACTTGGTCAGGGAAGATTTGGGAGCAGCACCATAGACTACATCACAGTAGTTAAAGATGGGGAGTGTCATCTTCTGGACAGTTTCATGCCTCGCAGTCAGCGGGATGCAACTATGATTCTTGTACAGAGCATCAAGCTTGGGGAGCAGTTTCTTCTGGATAGCATTGATATGCACAGAGAAGCTGAGGTGCTGGTCCAGTCAAACTCCCAGATATCTAAATGAGGAGGTGTCCTCCAGGATGGTCCTGTCAAGGGTGTGGAAGGTGAATAAGGCCGGGAGCCTTGAGAGTCTATGCCTGGTGCCAGAGGTCATTGAGACTGTCTTCCTGGCATTTAGAAAAAGCTGGTGAGAAGCAAACCAGAGCTGAACTTGGTTGAAGTCATGCTGTAAGCTGGTTTCCACAGCAGCCGGGTTTTTGCCAGAACTGTATAAAACAGTATCGTCAGCGTACATGTGAATAGATGATGATGAGCAGGTTGTGGGAAGATCATTAAGGAAAATGGAGAAGAGTAGGGGGCCAAGCCCTGAGGGACATCAGTGTTGATGAGGAGTGGAGGGGAGATGGAATCAAGGATGCTCACCAGTCGGATTCTGCCAATGAGGTAGGATTTAAATCAGTTAGTGGCTGATGGAGTAAGGCCAGCTGAGAAGAGGGAATCAAGAAGCAGGGGATGGGAAACAGTGTCGAAAGCTTTGGCTAGGTCAACAGAGATGGCCGAGGTGATCAGGCCATCATCCATCCCAGAGAGGATGAAGTCAGTAAGCCTGAGGAGGGAGGTGGTTGTTGAGTGGTTCTTCCGAAAACCAGATTGGAAGGGGGTGAAGAAGGAGGAATCAGAGAGGAAGGGTGATAGTTGAGAGAGAACTAAATGTTCTTGAAGTTTGGCAAGGTCAGAAAGGAGGGAAATGGGGCGATAGTTGCCAGGAGTGGATGTGTCACTACCCTAGGGGAGAGGAAGGACTATAGCATGTTTCCAGGATGAGGGTACATGGGCAGAAATAAAGAAGAGGTTAAGGATTAGGGAGCTAGGATAAGCAATTGCAGGAGCAGAAAGGTAGAGAAGTTTAGGATCGAGCTCATCTGGTGTGGAGCCTTTAGAGGGGCTGATGGATAGGACGGCACTAAGAGCTTCATCAGAGGAGATAGTAGAAAAGGAGAAAGGGGGAAGGGTAGGTACTGACTGAGGTGAAGGGCTGAAGTTAGTAGGTGGCAAAGGGAATTTAGAAGAGATGTGGTGCACAGGGTGTAGTAGGCATTAAATTCATTGGCCATGGAGCCAGGGTCGAAAATTAGGGAGTTATTTATTTTGAGAACTGGGGGGGGGGAATAGGGCATGAACTACCCTCCAGAATTTAGATGGAGAGTTAATGTTAGTCAGGAATGAGGAAGTTGAAATAATCAGACTTAGCCAGTCTAGTAGCTTTAGTACATGAATTGCGTAGCATTCTGTACTTGGCATAGTCATTTGGATGTTCAGTAGATTTGTGTTTTCTCCAGGCCCAGTCACGCTCCCTTAAGTAGGCCAGTAGTTGGAGGGTGATCCAGGGGAGGTGAATTCCACAGACTCTGATCCTTCTGAAAGAAGCAAAGGCATTCCAGGTGGCAATGAATTTATCCTTAAAATAGTCAAGGGCTTGGTCGACAGAAATGGCAGTGGAGAGGGGGGCCCAGTCGGTGGAAGCAAGTGCAGAGCTCAGTGGGGTAAGGTCTAAGGATTTAAAGGACCGGAGCTGTATGAATTTAGGGGGAGGTTTGGGTGATGGACCTTACGTACAATGAAAATGGGGTTGTGATCACTAAGGGCATCAGGGAGGAGACCAGATTTAATTATGCGGTGCAGGTGGTTTGTGAGTGCCCAGTCAAGCAGGGTGTGGTTTTGTGTTTTGGGATTGGAGCACGTGGGCTCAAGTATAAGTTGAGTGAGGTTTAGAGCAGTGATGTCATTGCGTAGCATATTTAACTTGGGAGACAACCAATTTAGATTCACGTCACCCATTATGAACAGTTCACCAGATTGCGAGAGGGAGGTGATGTTGGCTAAGAGTTCAGTCGTGACCGAGGGTTGAATGCTTGGGTGGCAATAGATGCCAGTCACAAAGATTGGGATTGAGAAAGGAAGGGTAATGCAGGTGACAAGGGCTTCATAGGTAGCTGGGATGGAGGTAGATAGGGTGGTAATAAACTGTAGTGAGGACAGGATATACTTGGCCACTCCCCCTCCACGACCCGATCGATCTTGTCTGGAGAGGGAATACCCAGGGATAGCAGTGGCATTGTCAGGGATACTTTTTTTGAGCCATGTCTCAGTGATAATTAGGATGTCAGGGGTGTGTGAAATCATAAGAGTTTATAGGAGGTCGATTTTAGGTAGCAGGCTGCAGATGTTCAGGTGGAGGAGCTTCAACCTGTTAGAAAGGGTTGTAGTGGAAGTGGGGTTTGGGGACATGTTGTTTGGGTAAGGAGCAAGGGTAGGAGAAGAAATAGAGCCAGGGCTGGGGTGGATGCTCACTGATGATAGAAGGAGGAGGGCAAGGATGAAATACTGAAGTTTAGGACTTTTTTAATTAGAGTAGGAAATATGAGAGGGAGGGGGTGGAGAGAAGGAGATAAGGAAACAATGAAAGGCAAAGTGACTAGGAAGGGAAAACAGAGGGGCTGGAGGGTAGTAGGGAAAGTGGGGTCTGTTTACAAGAGGAGCTGTGGGGGTGATTGACAGGATGAAGGAGTTATCTGGAAGTGAAGCGGAGAGAGAAGTGCCAATAGGTGTAGAGGGGGAGACTGGAAAAAAGGTAAGAACCAGGAAGGGAGTGAGTAGGAGGGAGATGGAAACCATTCTGGGTAGGGTAGTAGAGGCTTTGTACAAACTTACAGATTCAGATCACACCACTGAATGTTAGGATGTAGATAAGTTGCTTTAGGTATGAATGACCCAGGACTAGAAGTGTTAGGGGAGAGCAGTAGGAAGAGGATTGCAAACTACACATCGTGTTGTCCTCTACTGGCTTTACAGTATAATCTGCAAATGGAAAAGTAGACACTTAAAAGTACAGGTAAAATTACACTTTAAACTGAAGAAATTAAAACAGGCCAAAAATCAGAGGCAATACTGGATTAAGGGAAAACGTTAAGCTGGCTGATGGTAGTGACATAGTCCAGTCAGGAGGAATTTGAAAATGCGTGGCAGGATGAGGAACCAAACAAGGAGCTCATGGTCCACGGGTGACCAATAAGGGCTGTCTCAGGAGAAAGGCAATTGCCCTTAGAAAATTTACAGAGACAGCCATGCAGCCTTGAGTTCCCGGAATGCTGGCCAGGCTGTACCTGCAAGCAAGGGCTCGGGGAGTGTGGCTGCAGGCTCTTCTTCTCGTTGTTGGTCGAGACCTAGGTCTCCGTTAAGACCATGGTCTATCGACTCCTTGTGCTCCTACATTTGACCCTTGGTCAGGAAGTATCATTGGGGCTCCTCCTCTTCCTCTTCTTCATCTTCATCTTTGGATGACAAGAGGCTCCGTCGCAAGCTGCATCAATGCTGTGAGGAGCTCATGTGCCAGCAGTGGGTCCTTGGGCATGATAGGCCCATTCCCCTGAACCCTGCACTTCTCTGGTCTCCCCCGGTGCAGCCTGCTCCATTCTGCCGAGCCTGGTGTCTCTGGCCCCAGTCTCTCCACCGCCAAAGCAGCCCTTACAGGGGGCTCTGACCAAGACCTCCTGCCCATCTACTGACCTCCCTGGTCAGCTGTTGGTTGAGATCAGCCACTTGGACGAGTCTAGGATGGTCCACGGAGAATAGAGGCTGAGGGCAGTCTTTGAGGAGTCTTCGGACTCAGATGGGTTCCCTATGCAGTCCTCCAGGACCCCAGGCTTTGACTGGTCTCCTTCAGAACATTACTCTGGTTGTTCTCCGAATCAGTGGAGATACCCTTGGAGCCAGTCTAGAAGTGGGCCAAGTATACCCTCGTGGAGATCCTGGATCATGATGATTCTCAGGGGGGGTCACCTACCCTGTGGTGGAGGTTGTTCTGGGCCTGGTGCTGGAGCTCTGGCAGCCCCTGGCTTCCTGTGTGGCACCTTTGACTGGCATGGTTCACAAGTATGCGGTCCAGACTGGTTTGCTGTCCATTTTTTCCAACCATCTCTCTCGGTTGAGGGCTTGGTGGTGGGCTCTTTCTTCCATAAGATGGACAGTGTTGGCGGATATGGACAGGCCCCTCTGACAAACTGGATCAAGCAGCCAATAAGGTTTACACTGTGGCCTCCCTGGGTCTCCATCAGGTGAGTTATGCCTTAATGCTGGTCACTCCCTGATGGGAGTCCTTGATTACGTCTTACCCCTGCCTTTCTCCTGATCTGCAGATGGTAGTTAAGTTGGTCAGGGTCAAGCACTGGCAAAACACCAGCTTCAAACAGTGTTGGATATTGCTGACTCCTGCACCACGTCAGTGGCCGCAGTGGTTGTGATATGTTGCAGGGCCTGGCTGAGGATTTCCACCTTCACCACGGACACCCAGCATAAACTGGCGAATGTTTTTTTTTGGGGGGGGGCACTGACCTTTTCGGCCCTGGGGGTGGATGGGCACCTTATGAGGATTGAGAAGTCCAGTGCCACCCTCAACTCGGTGATGTCCTCCCAGAAAGACCAGGAAGGTAAGCGGGCAAAGAAAAAGCCTTTTCAGGTTCGGACCTTTTCTTCTTAGCATTCCAAACAGCAGCAACCTCAGCCGGGGCAATCGCAGGCCTGGTGCTCCGGAACCAAGTTCGCCAGGGCTCTTAAGAACCCTGGGGGTTGGGGCAGTGGGGCTGGTCTGGTAGCTGGTGCTGGTGTTGGTGTCTCCTCCAAGACTGCTTAGTGACGGGTCGGGAGGCTGTCTGTCTCCCATCCATCCAGTCCCTTCCTCACCTCCCTGTGGGGGTCAGCGTCAACATTTTTGGCACGCCTGGTCCACCATCACCTCAGAAAAATGGGTGCTAGAAGTGGTGGGTAGCAGATTGCCTCTCAACTTAGAGGCTCTCTTGCCCTACTGAGCCCATACCCCACGGGAGTCTGTGATGTCGCAGGACATGTTGTCCGCCCTCAGGGAGGACATCACTCAGCTTCTAGAGAAAGGAGCCATAGCCAGTGTCCGGATGCCACGGCTAGCCAGGGCTTCATGTCCAGGTACTTTCTGGTCCCCAAATGGACAGGGTTGGTGCCCCATTCTGGATCTTCATGATCTCAATCAGTTCCTGAAGAAACACAAGATCTTACTTCGAGAGGGTTCCTGCAGTAGGTCATTAAAAGTAGGACTAGCACTACCTGGCATCTGGACAACACAGCAGACTTCTCCAGCAATGCCTGGCAGGGGACTGCCCACCTGACGTCACGTGACAACGTCAAGCATGACCCTATATAGTGGGCGGTCCCCATGCCCACCCTCCAGTTCTTTCCTGACGTCGTCTCATGCATGTTACCTCTCTGTAAACTTCCACAGTGATCGCCGTCAGTTTTGCGCCTTTATTTAGTCTTTTTCCGAGTTTCTCGTTTTCTTCTAATTTTCTATGTCTTCTCCACCTCAGACGTGTGAGGTTCGCGGTGCCCAGATACCTTACAAAGATGGTCACCACAACTGTGTCATCTGCTTCGGTCTGGACCACCCCACTGTGACCTGCCCAGACTACCAACCCTTTAACCAGGCCACCCGCAAACGGAGACAGCAGGCTCCCACTTATTGACGTTGCGGTTGGTCTCACTCGAAAAGCAAATGGAGCAACTCCTGGATTTCACTTCGTCTTCTCCTGACAAGAAGAAACATAAAAAGAGAAGCATTGGGAGCAGGAGCACCCAGAAGACGGTTCCTAGGCCGAAGCCAGCAGGCCCCCAACAAGTAAAGTCTCTCCCCCGCCGCCTCTGGTGACGGTTGTTCAGCCTGCATCCGGAGATGCTGGGTGACCATCAAAGACTCTTCTCCCTATTTCTGCAGGTAAGTCAGCCGCCGGCTTCTCTGGCGGTTGCCCCTTCTTCTGCCGCTAAGTCGGTCCCCGGCTCCTCTGGAGACCGCCCGGCCACCGATAAGACGATTCCCCACTCCTCCAGGACTTGCATGGCCTCAGCCAATAAGTCAGCAGGAGGTTCTGCCCCCTCTCACCTGGCTCCCTTGTCTGATAAGTTAGCCACCTCTGGCGACCACCCAGACATGGCTGTCCCATTGGGGACTTCTGTCACCTCACCCGACGTCCAGTTGAGCCCAGGGAAGACTGCCATTCTTCCCCTTTCTCCTCCTCTTGCGGCCCAGGCTTTGCTTCTGGCTACTCCGAGGGGGATAAGAGAGCGCAGGTCACCTGAATGTGGAACATACGTTGGGTTCTGACCCCCACTCACCTGTTCGGGTCTCTGGGAAGGAGGTCTCTCCGCTGCCATCAGGTCCGACAATGGAGATCCCTCCAGTCCCTTCTGGAAGGACAATTCCTGCTCCGGCTAAAGTTCTGATGCCGGATGCGAGTCCTCCATCAGAGCTGGCAGGGCATGTCCCTACGCCGGACCCTCCAACAACTGTGTCTGCCTTCTACAGAACCTTCACGTCTGCCCCCGCCACTGGCTTCCATGGCAGATCAGGTTCCCGCATCAGAGCCCCTATGTCTGGTTTCGACACCAACCTTCCTGACGCCAGATCCTTTTCCAACGTCGGGCCTGGCAGTGCCAATTCCGATGTCTGTGGTCCCAATGTCAGCTACCCCTATGTCGGTCCCATCTTTAATTTATACTACGGCGGGTCCTTTGTGGGCTCCCCCAACATCGGCCCCTCTCACGTTGGGACTTTTCTTGAGACCCCTCTCTGTCCTGCGCTACCCCTCGGGGTACTCGGACCATCTCCCAGCAGGTCCAGCACCAGATTGGCACTCTGCAGGACGTTACTACCCGGGATACCCCCCTCCCCGTATCTTGGGTATTCTTTTCCGGGATACCATGAGTACCATTACCCACCTGCCCATGCTGTCCCTCTTCTTCCTCCTCCTCCTCCTCCTCCCCCCTCCTCCACCCCCTCCGTCTTCTCAGCCGGATTTCAAGACTCTCATTCGGTCTTGGTGGAGGGAGGTGTGGATGGAGTTGATCACGGACCTGGAGAGTCGACTCCCAGTACCTTGTTCTTCTCCCAGGTCCCTGTCCCCTGTGAACTCAGTCCCATCCACAGTTCATGTTTTGGGGACTACCCCCGGGATATTACCTTTTCGGACTTGGGAACACTAGAAGGCAATCCAGATTTGGGGGAGGACTCTTCAGAGGCATCATCGGATCAAGAATCCCCGGTCCCTAAAGGGAAGACCTCTCCAAAATCCCCTCCAGAGGATCCTTCCTTTTCAGACCTCTTGAGGTCCATACAACAATTCTATAATTGGGAGTCCGAGGAACAGGATCCAATGCGGCAAAGATTCATTGAGCACCTCAATCTCGAGTCCCCTATTCCTGTTCCTCCGTGGATCGGACCTCATGAACACCTCACCAATTCTATCTGGCAACTGCCCCATTCTATCCTGGCATGCCAAAAAGGGCAGATAGGACTTAATGGGCACCTGTGGGGGCTCCTTTCCTGAGCATGCACCCAAAGGCAGACTCCGTGGTTATCTCTGCAGCTCATGATTACTCTACAGCCCCAAAACACATGAGCACTTCTCCTCCAGACAAGAAGTCCAGGCAGATTGACCAGTACGGGAAGAAGGTCTGCTGTTCGGCTACATGCGTGTTGCATTCCCTTAACTATGTAGCCTACATGGTGTCTCACCAGAAAGCCACCCTAGCAAAGCTTGAGGCCTGTATCCAGTCCATGGAACCTTCGGACCTCAAGGAGGAGATTGCCAAGGACATTTGCCTGTCCAAAATTTCCTGCAGGCATGCTCTTTAAGCCATTTACAACTCGACTGAAGCCGTGGCCTGTACCTCGGTGACCACTGCTCTCCCCGCCACGGCGGCACGACGAGCACCATCTCTGGCCTCACCATATGGGGTCAGACAGTGATCCACAACACCTTCAGGGGCTTGATGCTTTTCGTTGGCGACACCAGGGATATCATTACAGACCTTCAGGACCACGGTCAGGCCCTTAGGTCTGTAAAGTCTGTGTACCAATCGGGCGCTGAGGGTCAGAAGCCCTTTTGGACAAGGACCTGGAGGCACTGCAAACAAGTCCAGAACCATCGTCAGGGCAAATGTAAGGCCACAGGAACCTTCTGTTCCCCACCTGCCTCCAAAAATCAGAGACGCTCAGGGACCCTCTCCCTGCCCGTCCAGCCACCTCCTGACTCCCTCCTCAGCCCCAGTGTGAGGAGTTGGTGGGGGGGAGGTTTGCCTGCCTTGCACAGGAGTGGTGGAGCATCACCTCCGATGCTTGGGTCCTGCAGCTAATGTCCCAAGGACACAACCTGGAGTTTCTGGAATCCTCTCCCGAATCTCCACCGCAGATTCTGTTGTTAAAAGAAGCAATAGAACTGGTTCCTCTTCATCACAGAGGGTGGGGGCTTTTCTTCCACTTTTTTCTGGTTCAAAAAAAGACAGGTGACCTGCGACCCATTCGTGACCTCTGCAGACTCAATCTGTTCATCGAGTACAAGAAATTCAGGAAGCTGACCCTTCAGAACCTCCTGGCTCTTCTTCAGGAGACTCACTGGTTGTGTGCTCTGAACATGCAGGACGCCTACCTGCATATCATGATTTTTCCCGGTCACCGTTTCTTCCTGCAGTATGTTTTCCAAGTGGAGCACTTCCAGTTCCAGGCCCTTCCCTTTGGCCTCTCCTCAGCACCCCAGGTTTTTACTGAGTGCCTAGCAGTGGTGGCAGCGGCCCTGCAATGCCAGGACATAGCAATTTCCCCTACCTGGATGACTGGCAGATTTCAGCTCCATCCAGGGACACTGTCTTTCGGAGGCCCTTTCAGTCACGCTGGATCTGTTTCCCAAGTTGGGGATTATGGTCACCCTCCCTAAGTCCTCTCTGATCCCTTCTCAGAGACTACAGTTCACTAGAGCAGTATTGGATACAGTCCAGGCCAGAGCTTTCCTCCCCTCAGACAGGATGGAAACTCTTGTCAAGCAGACCGCTCTTGTAGCTTCTTCCAGATTTCTCCCAGCTTGGGAGGTTCTCCATTCACTGGGTTTGATGGCAGCCTCCATCTCCACGGTTCCCCTGCCAAGGCTCCACATGAGGGTCACTCAGTGGTCCTTGCAGGTTCAGTGGGATCAACTTCAAGACAATCTGCACCACCTGGTCCTGATTTCCTCTGCTCTTCAGAAAGATTTTCTATGGTGGAGGGATCCCTAGAACCTGACCTTGGGTCTCCTGTTTCAGGGCCCAGCTCTGCTCGGCATGCTAACTACAGATGCCTCCAGTCTGGGTTGGGGAGCTCATATAGGGGACCACCAAGCTCAGGGACTCTGGTCCCATTTGGAGATGTCCTTGCACATCAATGTTCTGGAGATGAGAGCGGTTCTGTATGCTCTTCAAGCATTTCAGTCTGTTCTCCCAAGGGAATTGCTGCTAGTCCAGATGGACAACATGTCTGTAGTCTGGTACATCAACAAGCAGGGAGGCACTCGATCATACCCCCTTTGCAGGGAGGCGATGAGAGTGTGGAATTAGGAAGTCCAGTACGATCTGTCTCTAACAGCTATGCACGTTCCAGGCATGCAGAACGTCCTGGCAGACAGCCTCAGCAGGTCTTACACCCTCGCTCACGAATGGCAATGAATCCAGGAAGTGGCAGATTCACTGTTTCAGAGGTGGGGGCAACTGAAACATGACCTTTTTGCCTCCCCATCCAGTGCAAAACTTTCCAGTTTTTGCTCGCTCATTCCAGAGCATGGTGCTTTCTGGCACGACGCGTTGTCTCTCTCTCTTCGACAGGGAGATTCTTGTATGCTTTCCCCCCCATTTCCCATTCTGCAGAGGGTACTAATCAAGCTCCAGGCAGAGAGAGCACAGATGATCCTGATTGCTCCTCTTTGGCCAAGGCAAATCTGGTTCCCGTTTCTTCAACAGTTGGCGAGGAACCCCAGCTCCACTTCCATTGATGCACACCCTCCTCACTCAGAACCAGGGTCAGCTTGTGCACCCGGGGCTCAGGACCCTGCACTTGCATGTGTGACTCCTGCAGACATAGTGAAATCTCATTTTGGGGTTTCCACCAGAGTAGCCCAAGTAATACTGGAGGCTAGAAAGACCTCCACCAGATCCACTTACGCCATGAAGTGGAAACGTTTCTCTATCTGAGTGGCTTCCAAGAGTTGGGATCCTTTCACTTGTTCAGCCCCACATATCATGCAGTACCTGCTTCATCTTTCTGACTCAGGGTTATCTTATTCCTCTCTAAAAGTACATCTGTCTGCCGTATCAGCATGGCATGTGCTTCTGGATGGTAAGCCCATGGCCCAGTTGGAAATTTCCAAAACCTTCCTGAAAGGGATTCTCTATCTGAAATCCATGATCCGCAGCCCTACACTGCCTTGGGATTTGAATTTTGTGTTGGAGAAGCTCACTCTCTCTCCTTTTGAACTAGCGATGAGCTGTGACTTGTGCTATCTGTCTTCGAAAGTGCTATTTTTAGTTGCTGTTACTTCTGCTCGAAGAATTTCTGAGCTTCAGGTCCTGATGTTTAAGGAGCCTTATTTGACTTTCCACAGGGACCGGGTGGTCCTCAGAACAAATCCTAAGTTCTTGCCTAAGGTGGTGTCGGAGTTCACGCTGAATCAGTCAGTGGAACTACCGGTCTATTATCTGGCTTCTGAGAATAGAGGTGAGGCACTCTTGCATACCTTGGTTGTGCATCGAATTCTAAGGTGCTATATTCACCAAACTAAAGATTCCCGTAAGATGACCTGCTCTTTTATTCCTTTGCCTCCAAATCCTTGGGGAAGGCCGTTTCCAAACAGTGCTTGTCTAAGTGGCTAGCTAGCTAACTGCATCCACTTCTGTTATCAGAAGTATGACAAACCTCTGCCGGGGTCTGTTAGAGGTCATTCCACTAGAGGCATGGCTGCATCTGCAGCTTTTGTTTGTAATGTTTCAGCAGCGGAGATCTGTGCAGCAGCAACTTGGAGTTTGGTCCATACCTTTACCAAGCATTATAGTCTGGACATTGCTTCTAGGTGGAGGGTCAGGTTTGGCCTCGCCATTCTGCAGGGCATTCTGTCCTAGGCTGGTCCCATTCTGTCCTTTCTTTTTGGATTCTCCTCCTCCTGTGTTTTTCTCATTCTCTCTTCAGAGGGACTGCTTGGGATTCAGTCCTACTTGTAATGACCTACTGCAGGAACCCTCTTGAAGTAAGATAATACAGTTACGTTAGAACTTACCGTAACACTTAGCTCTTCGAGAGAGGTTCCTGAAATAGATCATATTTTTCCCTCCCTCCCTCCTTCCCTCAAATTTCTTTTGGGACTCCAGAATCTGTTTCTTTCTCCTGTCTTTCCTTTGGGGACTCTGGTGGGAGAACTGGAGGGGGGGGGGCGTGGGGACCGCCCACTATATGTGGGTCACACTGACGTCGTCACATGACGCTGCATGGGTGGTCCCCCGCCAGGCATTGCTGGAAAAGTCTGCCGTGTGGTCCAGACACCAGGTGGTGCTAGTCCTATTTGTAATTACCTACTGCAGGAACCTCTCTTGAAGGTCTACTGTTGTGGTAAGTTCTTACATAACTGTACTTTCTAGATAGTCACTCTGAACCAAATTATTGCATCCCTGGAGCAGGGCATATAATTTCGCTCTCTGGACTTACAGGATACCTTCTTCCACATTCCAGTCCATTCGTCCCACTGGCAGTACCTTCAGTTCTGTGTGGAGGTGGTTCTTTATGAGTTCTGGGCCATGCCTTTCAACCTCTTCTCGGCTCCAGGGTCTTCACCAGGTGCCTAGCAGTGGTGGCAGCATTCCTGTGGCAACAAGGAGTCCAGGTCTGTCCATACTTGGATGACTGGCTGATTGCCGTGCCATCCAGAGAGGCTGTGGAGTAGTCCAAGGACCTGTCCCTCCAGACCTGCAAGGACTTGAGCATTCTGGTCAACAGCCAAGTCCAGACTCATCCCCTCGCAGGTGATCCACTTCATCAGGGCAGAGCTAGACTCACTCCAGGCCAAGGCCTAACTCCCTGTTACTTCCTTTGCCCGATCATTTCAGGTGGGTGCTTGCGCTCTGCCCGGGACTTCCTTCAGCTTTTTGAGTACGTAGCATCTTGTACCTACCAGCATGGTCAGATGGGCCCACCGCAGTTGTGCCACCTGCAGTGGGAGTTGGCCCACCAGTGTTCGTAGTGACTCAGCTGATGTGGGATGCCTTCCAGTGATGGCTTATCCTAGAACATCTTGAGGAAGGAGTCTTGAGCCGGCCCGGTGGCACTGAGGGCTAAGGCGCTGGATGCCTTACCTCACGCCACGCCGACGACCTGGGTTCGGGAATGAGCACAGGCCATCAGCAGGGGGTGGGAGGGTGCAGAGCAGGATGGAGCCACCAAAAGGCAGCTCTTCTTTCCAGGGAAGGAAGCTGTCATCCCTCAGCTCTTGTCTGCCTCATGGTGGAGGCCAGGGTGCAGTACAGACTTGAGAGTGCACAGGTTCTAGGCCAGGGTGGAAGAAGGGGCCATCAGCAGGAGGGCTGTAGATGCATGTGCCTCCATGCATGCATCTCTCTCTCGGGGCCGGGGTAAAATGAAGGAAAACTAATCCGGCGGCAGGATGACACCCGACCCCCCTGCAGGCACAGCTTCTGGGCCGGGCATAAGTAAGCCCGGTAATTCCAGGTGTCAGGGCTGGGGGCTGGTCGGGCTGAATGGGCAGCTGGCAGCATAAAAAGTATTGTGATAAAAAAAAAAAAGGAAAGAGTCCCGTTCATCTGCCCAGAGCTGATGGTCACCCTGACAACCAATGCGTCTCTGGTAGGTTGGGGAGCACAACTAGGGGACCAAGGGACCCACGGGCTCTGGACTTCCAGGGAGTCCTGTTATTATGTCAACCTTCTGGAGCTCTGTGCAATGCGCCTTACTCTAATGAAATTTGCTCCATTTGCCCAGGATCAGGTCCTGCAGGTCCAGACGGACAATACCTCAACCGTGTACTACCTGAAAAAGCAAGGTGGAACGCAGTCCCTTCAATTGTGCCAGGAGGCCCTCCGCACCTGGACTGTCATGCACAGCTTGGATGCTGACCTCCTGGCAAATCATGTGGCGGGAGTCTCCAGCCAGCTAGCTGATGTCCTCAGCCGGGCGAGGTGTCTCATGAGTGGACCCTGCATCAGCAGGTGGTGAACCACCTGTTCTCCCAGTGGGGTACTCCCCTAGTTGACCTGTTCACCTCCTGGGAGAATGCCAAGCTGATGCTGTTCTGTGCCCGCCCCTTACAATGTGGGACACTGGCGGGGAATCCCTTCACAAGGCCCTGGACCCCCGGCCTCCTTTATATCTTCCCTGTCTTTCCCTTCATCCACTGAGCTCTGATCAAGGTGCAGAGGGACAAGACATGGATGATCCTGGTAGCCCCGGACTGGCCATGGCAGTTTTGGTACCTGGATCTCGTCAGCCTCAACAGCAGGCCTTCACAGTGACGTCCTCTTCGCCTGGACCTGCTGTCCTGTCACAGGGGAAGGTCCTGCATCCAGACCTTCAGTCCCTGCACCTGACAGCCTGTTTCCTGAGCAGGTAGAGTTCCAGGCTTTTGGTCTCTCTGAAGAGGTTCTCCATGTTGTAGAAGCCTTCCAGAAAGAGTTGATCCCAGTGCTGTGCCTTCAAATGGAAGAGGTTTTCCATTTGGTGCCAGGACACGGAGCTAGACCCCATGGCCTGCCCTTTGGCTAGCATTCTGGACTACCTTTGGTCCCTCTATCAGTCAGGCCTGCGGTCGATGACCCTGGAGGTGCATCTGGCAGCCATTTCTGCAAACCGGGCATGGGCTGGTATGCCAACAGTGGTGGAAGGGAAAGTAGTATGCTGTTTCTTTAAGGGCCTTATCCACCTGTCCCCGCCGGTGTGTGAACCACCACCACCTTGTGACTTGTTGCTGGTATTGGCGATGCTTGTGGGCAAGTCATTTGAACTGATGCACAGGTGTGACATGTCACATCTGTTGTGGAAGACCGTCTTCTTTGTGGCTATCACCTCAGTCAGAAAGATCACTGAGCTCCAGGTGCTCTCAGTGGAGTCTCCGTATGTGGAGTTCCACAAGGACAAGGTTGTCCTTTACCCCACTCGAAGTTCCTCCTGAAGGCTATGTCGGAGTTTCACCTTAATCAGGTGATCAACCTCCTGGTGTATTTCACTAGCCCTACCTCAGAGGCCGAGCACAGGCTGCACACCTTGAACCTGAGGTGAACACTCACTTATTACAAGGAGCGCACAGCTAGAGTTTGGGGAGAGGTTTGCAGCTATTTGTAACATATGCTGAAGCCGCACATGGCAGACCGGCATCAAAGAGGACTTTGGCAGGTGGATTGTCTCCTGCATCGACCTCTGTTATAGGTTGGCTGGTAGAGAGCCTCCTGTAGGGCTTAGGGCTCATTCCACCGAACATACTGCTGCCTCAGTGGCTGCTTCCAGAGGTGTCCCTATCCAGGAAATCTGCAGGGCTGCTACCTGGAAGTCAGTACACACCTTCATTTCTCACTACCACATCAACCTTGAATCATGCCAAGATGCTGATTTTGGGACCTCAGTTCTTCAATCCCTGTTTACCAAGCAGGGGAGTGTGCCTTGCCTTCTCCTCCCAGGGAACTCCTAGGAGTTTGCCTGAGTGTGGATGGTACACTATACCCATGCCCCTAGAAATGAGGGTTACTCACCTGTAACCGTAGTTCTAGGAGCGGTATATGATGCAGAGCCACACAATCCACCCAACCTCCCCTGGCAAGTAGCACACAGATCCCTGCTTCCAGCATGCAAGATCTGATGTCATGGAGTGGAGCTGAGGAGTATACCATCTGGATGGGTGGGAGGAGCTTAGCTTGAAGATGTTCTGGCTGGTTTTAAAGGGAAAGAAAGACTGCCAGAGTATAGATTTGCACACTATACCACTCCTAGAACTCTGATTACAGGTGAGTAAACCTCATTTTTTTCCCCCAGGTGTGCTCTCGTAGAATTAGTCTGCTGTGCCAGTTTGCATTTTTGTGAGTCAAGAATAAACTTGTTTTGCACATATATATTTGGCTTCTCTGAACACCCTTCGGATGAGACGTTAAACCGAGGTCCCTTCTGCCCATCCTGGTGTTGTGCTGGTGGGTGTCCAGGTGGAAGTAAAAGGACCCAGGGCACTCTTCGGAAAGAGCAGGGAACATTCCCGGTGTCCTGGCCAACATTCCCCTTCCCATAAACTGGTTCATGCAATTATCCAAGCTGTGTGTGGGTGACTATGTGCGATATGGCCACCACCACACATTCAGTCACTTCACTACCAGTCTAGCATTGCTTGTAAAGTGCTTTGGGATACTGTGTATGAAAAGCGCTATATAAATGCTGATTCTTCTTCTTCTACTTTATTTTTACATTTGTCCTAGTTTGGTATATCCATAGAGAGTGGCACTGGGTAGTTGGTGCGCATAGCTGCTCCTGTGTGTTGGCGCATGATTATACGGTATCTGTGCCAGCCTGAAGCATGTTTACACTGTAACTGTGCTGGCCTGTGACATATTTACAGCATACCTATGCCTTCTGGAGCACGTTTACACTGTAACTGTGCTATATTTGCATTGCAACTGTACCGGCCTGAAGCATATTTAGACGTGTACATCACCATGGGTGTCACAGGGCTTGTAGCGGATTCTCTTTATGTAGCCATATTTAACAGAATTACCGCAGTGCTGTCACAAAATGGGGCAGATAACCATGGGGAACAAAGCAAGCATACTTTGTACTATGGGGAACTTGCCCTGACGCAGATGCCATCATTTGTCTGGTGGCGTTCAGTCTCCTTTCCAAAAATGGCTTCCTCAGTTTGGGATACCTAACCAGGAGAATAAAATTCAACAATTCTATAATTCCATCGCTCCAACAAAGGAAGCAGTACTGTTCCTGCTACTGTTGTTGGCAGGGAATATTGAACTAAATCCTGGGCCAGTTACCTAGAACATTGTGATCGGTGCAAACACAGACCTGAGCTGGGCTGCCTGTAAAGAGTTAGCATTAGTACATATGAATACTGGTAGCCTAGCAACAAAACTACAGGAGTTAGAAGGATAGCTGCAACTGCACTACTCCTGTTGTATTTGCTGTCTCAAAAACCTGACTAAAATCTAAAATCACAAATCATGAAGTTGGAGTTGCTAATTAATTGCATACACAGGAAGGATTGCAAAGGTAAAAGGGGGGAGTTATGTCCTATGTGTAACCCCCCTGCAAATGGGGGTTCCCAAAAGACTTCCAGGAGCTTGCTTGAATGCTCCAAGCCTGAATGGTGTTTGGCATTTAAGCCATTTATCAGTGAGTGTTTTTAGAGCCTCTGGTACTGTCTCTTTAAGAGCTGTCTGCTTGCAGACATAATTAGTTTGTATACGGGGACTGTGTGCTTCTCTGAGTACCACTCGAGCTGCTGCCAATTCACTTAATTTTTGCAGTCACTAGGAGTGCAAAGGGAACCTATCTGAAAGATGTAACTGTTTACCAGAAATTATTTAGAGTAATAATGAAATTACAGTTTGTCTAACCTGCTTTCTTTGCAGTCAGAACTGTGTCTGCTAGTTCCCCATTCTAGTTTTGAACTGCTGAACTGGACCAATCAGTGTGGGGTAAGCTAGCTCTAAAATGGTGCCTTGGACGAATCAGAACTTGGACTCATAATCTGAGCCAGCCACAAGAGGATTGTATGGGCAGTGACTCTGGGAGATGTAGTTTAGACTTCAGTGCCTTTTGGACCAACAGCAGCAGTCTATTGTGAGTGACAGCCAATCCAGTCAAGAACTGGGAGGAACTCAAGGAAGTGCCAGTTTTTGTCGGTTGGAGTTCAGTTGAGCTTTGGCAGTGAAGAAGGAAGGAGCCCTGTGCTTTTCAGTGTGCAGTTTTAGTCAAAAAACGGTGTAAGGCCCAGAGTTCCGGTCTGCAGCTTGTTAGGACTGAATCCGTCCTGTGAAAAGAATCAAAGGATCTCTGAAGAGTGAAACCAGGCTCACCCTGTAGAAGACTGGAAGAATTGCTGAAAATTACACTCGGTCTGTCAGGAACTGAATCTGCTGTGTGTTCTCCGGGTATTGTGCAGTAATTGCGATGGGATACAGATGCAGCCTGCCTGTATAGTGCTTTCTTTTATATAAATGTGTGAAGAGGTTTGTGTACCTCAAGTGAGCCCTGCTGACATTGAAGGACGCTATCTTATTTGGAGGTCGTGAGTACTAATTCAGGGTCGCTTCCTGTTGAATTGCCACATTAAATCCAAATGGAATTACTGTACTGCTGACTGTTTAATTCTCCTTTTCTGTGTGAAAGGGCCCTACCAGCTGCCACGGTTTGGACTAGCCACTAGGGCTTGGGTACCCAGGGACAGTAACTGATAGGGATAGGCCTGTGCACAGAGCCATAGGTAGATTATTAGAGTGATAAGCTAATTAACCTGATTTCCCCTGTCCTTGTTATATCCCCTAAATAAATCAGAGCTGCTTGTTTCAGCAAAGTTATACTGCCTGAGGTATTTGTCTATGTTAAAGTACTGTACTGTGATTGTTGCACTGTATCTCATTTCACAGGAGGTCCCAGTGCCGGAACCAGACCTGGGGGTAAGTGTATACTGAGAAGGTAATTCTGATATATTGTGTGGGCCACTAGTGGGAAGAAAGGGGGGTTGCAGTGTCCCAGAGGGCTGTGACCAAGTTAGTTTAACTATTGCAAACCCTGACCTCTGGGTGGAGGCACCCGCCATTGGATCCAGGCCCCTCAACCTGTTAGTGGCAAATCAGGCAGGGGTAGTAGCCCCTGGGATAGCGCCATCTAGGGGTTACATCTTGGAGGCTCACCGCTGGGATTGTGTGTCCTCTAGTGGCCATATTCACGAACCACTGTTAGAAAAAATGGGTACCCGACAGAGTGGCTGTGCACCGGCTGGTGGAGTGGTGTACTGGGAGGAGATCGACCCCAAAATGCTATGCTTATCCTGGACATCCCCTGGGTATCAATACGGACACTGTGCAGGAGTACTTTCCAAGGTGGAAGGTTTACAAACCCTGTGGTGGTGGGTCGGCATGCTAATCTGCTCACCCACACTTTCCTGGCCCTAGTAGAGTTTAAGGATCCCATAGATAGCTCCAAAGTGCCACAGACCATTACCCCAGAGGGAGCCCTCACTGCTTGGAGAGTGATAACTAAGGACAGTAAAGACCGGGGGAATCAGCCCCACCACTATCTGAAACTTTGAGGAGAAATTTGCTGAATGGTTGCTGGGAGAGGGAAAACTGTGGAGACTTGAAGAAACTATTCTTGCCACCTGGGGTGTTCCTCCCCAACACCCTCTCCTGCTCCAGTGCCCGTAATGGTGGCTGAACCAATGCAGACTCTATTTCTGCACCTGCCATTAGTCACGACTCTTACCGAAGGTTGAGGATCTTCTCTGGCACCCTCCCACACCCCAAGGGAGGATGACTGGGAGACCTGGATAGACTATGCCCCTCAAGTGCTAGAATGGCAATGCTCGGAAGGCGCAAAGTTTAAAAGAGGGTTAGTGGAGAGCCTCCGAGGTCCTGCCCTGGCTACCATCCGCAAGGCAAACGGGCCAGTAACCCTGAAGCGACTGCACAGGCCTATCTTGAGGCCTTGGAGAATGTGTATGGAGCCCAGATTCTGATGAGGACCCATGGTGGAGAGTAAGAAATGCACAACAGTACCAAGGAGTTGTTGTCTGTGTATGTCTCGGCTGGAAAAATTGTTGCAAGAATGCCTCAGAAAGGGTAGTTTGCCAGCGATTGAACTGGACCCAACCAGACTGGACAGAATCCTTAAGTCTGCCCCTTCTCAGAACTGCTGTTGCTTCAGTTCGCCCTGGCAAATCGACTGGAATCCCCACCCTCCTATGATGAGTTAATGAGAGAAATTCGAGGAGTTGAGAAAAGGCGACCTCGGGAGGTACCTGCACCAACAGCTGTGGCTACGACCCGAGTGACTGAGGGTGACCCATCAAGTGAAGTTCAGGGGCAGAGGTTGACAGTCAATGAGTGCTCTGACAAGGAAAAAGATATGCCACAATGGGGCGAACTGTTGAGAGAGATCCGGGAATTCAAAAACAGTCCCTTTATGAAGGCCACGCCTGCAAGTACGGGCCCTGACCTATATCCGACTGCATCTGCTATGGGGGTGGGGGTACCCACCCATGTATCTCCTGCTGATAACAGCTCCAAACTCAATTCCTTGACCATGGAAGTGGAGAAACTGACGAGATGTCTCCAAATGCTTATCACGCCGCAGACAGAGATGGCACCCAGGTTTCCAGTTAGTAATACCCCCGCCCTGGCTCCCAGTGTGGCGCCTCGGCCAGCTCAAACTCCAGAAAGTATGTTTTGCTATAATTGTGGGAAAGATGGGCACATGAAAGGGAATGCCAGTCCCCAAAAGACACTGACAAAGTTGCATATAGGCTACAAGGAGAGCTTGAGAAGAAATCAGTGGTTAAGAGGTGCACGACATGATCCCAGTGAGGGCACCAAAATGCTAATTCACGTCCTTTTGTGGCAAGGTCAGTTGCCCAGGCCCCACTACCGCCTCTCCAGACTGGTCCAGAATAGTGGGTCCCTCCATGGAGACCACTGTAAAGGTGAATGGAGTGTCTACAAGAGCTGTATTAGACAGTGGCCCCAAGTGACAATTATGTTCCAGGATTGGTATCAGAAGCATTTGTCAGACGTACCCTTACAACCATTAGAAGGACTGCATGTATGGGGTTAAGTGAGAAGGCCTACCCCTATTCCGGTATATCCGAATTTGGCTGTCTTTCCCCACCTCCGTGGCTGGAGTGGCGAACAAGTAGAGACCCTAGCCTTAGTGTGTCCCCCACTGGACTGTATGATGGTGTCCCTTTGTTGATTGGAACAAATGCTCATATGTTCGGAAGGCTGGCACAGTTGTGTTATGAAAACAGGGTCAAAGACTAGTAGAGCTTTAAGAGTTCCGGCTTTAATTAAGAAGGCCTATGAGGCACAGAGAGATGCTGAAAACAGAACCAGAGGAACCGGTCGGAATTGTATGGAAGAAGGATCCTGAGTCTCTGATCCTGGCGCCAAATGCCCAGTGTACCTTACAGGAGAGGTCCGTATCAGAAAGGATGTTAAGAATAAAATATTAATGTTGGATGCACCAGGCGATGGAAAATTGCCAGAGGGACTGCTGGTCAAGCCTAGTATTTTGCCCGCTAGAGCCCATGCTTATGCCAGAAGGGTAATGGTCCAAGTTCATAATGTGTCTGAAAGAGACATTCGAGTAAACAGAGGTTGCATCCTGGCTAATGTGCATTGTGCAGACACTGCAGTGCTACCCAGCAGCAAGAGTTCAAGGAAGAATGACAGAGTAACGCCTGACTTGTTTGATTTAGCGACTCCCGCTGCCAGCTGAATGGAAAGTGAGGATCAGTGAGAAGCTTGCCCAGAGAGACCAGGTGTTTTCTTTAAAGGAATGGGATGTAGGATGCGTGCAAGGAGCTGAGCACAATATCCGCTGCATGACGAAAGACCATTTCTGAGAGAGGTCTCGACGCCTGGCACCTGCTGACATAGATGATGTGAGACGGCATCTGCAAGAGATGTTAGCTGCTGGTGTAATACAAGAATCCAGAAGCCCTTATGCTTCCCCATTGTGGTAGTGAGGAAAAAGAATGGAACAGTAAGGATGTGTGGATTATCGCATCTTAAACCGCGGACTATCCCTGATCAGTACACAATGCCCGCATTCAGGATGCTTTGGACTGCCTAAACGGGAGCAAGTGGTTCTCTGTGCTGGATCTCCGCAGTGGGTACTACCAGATCCCGATGGCCCCAGAGGACCGTGAGAAGACTGCCTTTATCTGTCCGCTTGGCTCTATGAATTCATGAGGATGCCTCAAGGATTTCAGGTGCCCCAGCCACTTTTCAACGATTGATGGAGCGTGCAGTGGGGACATGAACTTACTAGAGTGCCTGGTATACCTAGATGATGTTATTGTGTTTGGCAGCTCACTGGAGGAACATGAAAGCAGATTATTTAAGGTATTGGACCGACTGGAGGACTTTGGCCTTAAACTGTCCATTGATAAGTGTCAATTCTTTCAAACATCAGTAAAGTATGTGGACACATAGTATCCACCGAGGAATAGAGACTGACCCAAGTAAAGTTGAGGCTCTGACCACTCCGGCCACAGCCCAAAAATCTAAAAGAACTGCAAAGATTCCTGGATTCTGTGGTTATTATCGGCGCCCATCAAGGACTATTCAAGAGTGATCCGCCTTTACTTAACCTTACTCAAGGTATCCCCAACCCACAAAAATACCAAAAGTCAGCGTCCTCAAGACTGAAAGAGTGTATTTTCATCCAATGAAGTATTTGGGGCCCGCTGGACTCCTGATTGTGAGACTGCTTTTCATGAGATCATATATCAACTTACCCATGCTCCAGTGCTGGCCTATGCCGATCCAAGAAAACCTTACGTCCTGCACACTGATGCTAGCTTGCAAGGGTTGGGGGCTGTGTTGTACCAAGAGCACGAGAATGGCCTGAGACCAGTGGCCTTTGCCAGTAGAAGCCTGACCCCATCCGAAAAGAACTATCCTGTACATAAGTTAGAGTTCCTGGCTTTGAAGTGGGCTATTGTTGACCAATTCCATGAGTACTTGTATGGGGCTAAAATACTAGTAAAAACTGACAATAATCCTTTGACCTATGTGCAGACCTCAGCTAAGTTGGATGCCACTGGCCATAGGTGGCTTTCTGCATTATCTACATATGACTATGCTCTCGAATACCGAGCAGGTCTGAACCACATAGATGCTGATGCTCTCTCCGGAGGCCTGTTCCCCAGAATGATTGGGTCCGATTGGCAGAACCTGACATTCGGGCACTCTGCCGGAAGTTTGACAGGGAGGAACAATGTCCACGGATGCAGTGGACTGCATGGTGGATTGCTTGGGAGCCTCTGAGAATTGCATACCTGCTGCTTATTGCCACTTTTCTGCAATGAGACATTGGTGCACTGCCTCAGCTGGACAATGACAGTATTCCGGGGCTCAATCCCGCGATCCCATGATCAAAGCAGCTTAAAGCCCTCTATGCAGGAAAAGATGTGTCCAAATTACGCCCACTGATTTGAGAACTGCACTGTTATACAAAGAAGGTCCTAAGTTGAAACTGATCAATAAACTGTTATACAGAGAAACAGTAGACAGAGGGGGACAAGTAGACAAACAACAACTAGTGCTGCCCACTGCCTTCGAGACTCAGTACTGAGGTCCTTGCACAACCACATGGGGCACCTTGGTATAGACAGAACACTTGACTTGGTGAGATCCAGATTCTATTGGCCTAAGATGGGGCTGATGTGAGCAACACATTCAACTTGTAGTCGCTGCTTACAGAGGAAAGCTTTGCCCTCAGAGGGCTGCCCCTTGTTAACATCACCACCAGTGCACCCATGGAGCTGGTCTGTATTGATTTTCTGAGTTTGGAGTCAGATCAAAGAAATATCAGTAATGTGCTGGTGGTCACTGACCATTTCACGAGATATGCCCAAGCTTTCCACCAAAGACCAGAAAGCATCCACTGTGGCCAAAGTACTTGTAGAAAACTTTTGTTCACTATGGGCTCCACAAAGAATCCATTCTGATCAAGGGAGAGACTTTGAGAGTCGTCTGATCAAAGAGATGCTTTCTCTGTGGGAGTGCGAAAGTCCAGAACCACTCCTTACCACCCCCAGGGGACCCACAGCCTGAACGTTCAACCGCACTTTGCTAGATATGCTAGGCACCCTGCACCCAAAGGACAAGCCTAGATGGAGCCAACAAATTAGCACCCTGGTACATGCTTATAACTGCACCAAAAGTGATGCCACTGGGTTCTCCCCTACCGCCTGATGTTTGGAAGAGAAGCTCGACTACCAGTAGATGTGTGTTTTGGGGTCTCTCCTGATGGGGTTCAAGCCGACAACTATTTACAGTATGTGCAAAAGTTAAAGGCCCAGCTAACTCATGCGTACCAACTGGCTCAAACCATGGCTGCCAAAAGAAATCTGGCCAACAAAGAAAGGTATGATAAAAAGGTGAAAGCACAGGAACTCCAGGAGGGAGATCGGGTATTGCTAGAAATCTGGGACTGCATGGCAAGCACAAGATTGCTGACAGATGGCACCATCTCCCTCACATTGTAGTGGGCAAACTAGATGATCTGCCAGTGTACAAAGTAAGGCCTGAGAATAATTCAAAAGATGTAAAAACAATGCATAGAAATCATTTTACTGCCCATTGGACAAATCCTGATTGAGTCTGAGCCCCAGAAGATGCCCCCTCTGGACCAGTGACTAGAGCTGCTGCTAAGAAAGATCAAGAAAGTCTGCACCTACAGAAGCAAAGTTAAAGTGTTCCCTCCACAAGTCCCAGTTGAGCATGACTGTCAGTCCATATCAGAAGAAAGTGAGAGTGACTTTGAATACTATCCTTCTTACGAACTGAGTCAATTGTTTCGGGCAATCCCTAGTCAATACTGGAGACAAAGCTGGGCCTTCTGGACTGTCTAAGCCCCAGCTTCATCCCTGGAGCCAATGCTCCCAGAAAGTGAAGTGCAAAGCATCAGATCAGATGAAATGGAATCATTGTGCATGGTTGAACTGTTTGAGCTTTCAGGAGGAAAATGATAGATTGGGGCAGACTGGTGATACAACCCGAACAAGAAGAGTATTTTGAGTGCCCTGACAGTCCACTGCCAGTGTCCGAAAGCTCCATGCGAGCCAAATGTTGTGGACTCAGAAACTGTAACTCCTGGAGCTGAAAGTGCCCCAAGTTCTAGCCTCTCACCCCATGGAGACTCCTGACAAGTGAGGACAATGCTGAAAATGAGGCTCAGAGTGCAGAGACTATAACAGTTCCCCTAGAAAGACTGGTCGAGCTGTAAAGCCTGTGGTGCACCTCAGTTATGATTCACTTGGGAGGCCTGTGGACTTGCCTCTCAATGTTGTCCATAAAGGAGTGTATGTGTCCCCGAGCTCATTGCCCAAACTGAGCATCAGTGCTAACCCAAGTTACTTGTGTTGCCCTTCTATATGGTGCCCTTGCCCCATCCAGCCCCAAGGTAACTGATAGGAAGGCCCTCTTTCAGGTTTCATGTACAAGAGGTAATAACTTGAGTTATGGTACAATGTGTATGTAATACTGTGTAAAGAGTGACGTACTGCAATGTTTCAGAAATGTGTTCTTGGTAAAATGATATATTGACTGATGATTACATGTGCGAGCCTAATGCAATGTATATGGTTGCAGTTGAAACTTATGGGGTACTTGCTTGACGCAGACGTCAAGCTTTCCCAAACCAGGAAGGTGTAACCCCTGCAAATGGGGGTTCCCAAAAGACTTCCAGGAGCTTGCTTGAATGCTCCAAGCCTGAATGGTGTTTGCATTTAAGCCATTTATCAGTGAGTGTTTTAGAGCCTCTGGTACTGTCTTTAAGAGCTGTCTGCTTGCAGACATAATTAGTTGTATACGGGACTGTGCTTCTCTGAGTACCACCGAGCTGCTGCCAATTCACTTAATTTTGCAGTCACTAGGAGTGCAAAGGAACCTATCTGAAAGATGTAACTGTTTACCAGAAATTATTTAGAGTAATAATGAAATTACAGTTTGTCTAACCTGCTTTCTTTGCAGTCAGAACTGTGTCTCTAGTTCCCCATTCTAGTTTTGAACTGCTGAACTGGACCAATCAGTGTGGGGTAAGCTAGCTCTAAAATGGTGCCTTGGACGAATCAGAACTTGACTCATAATCTGAGCCAGCCACAAGAGGATTGTATGGGCAGTGACTTGGGAGATGTAGTTTAGACTTCAGTGCCTTTTGACCAACAGCAGCAGTCTATTGTGAGTGACAGCCAATCCAGTCAAGAACTGGGAGGAACTCAAAGGAAGTGCCCGGTTTTGTCGGTTGGAGTTCAGTTGAGCTTTGGCAGTGAAGAAGGAAGGAGCCCTGTGCTTTTCAGTGTGCAGTTTTAGTCAAAAAACGGTGTAAGGCCCAGAGTTCGGTCTGCAGCTTGTTAGGACTGAATCCGTCCTGTGAAAAGAATCAAAGGATCTCTGAAGAGTAGAAACCAGGCTCACCCTGTAGAAGACTGGAAGAATTGCTGAAAATTGCACTCGGTCTGTCAGGAACTGAATCTGCTGTGTGTTCTCCCGGTATTGTGCAGTAATTCGATCGGGATACAGATGCAGCCTGCCTGGTATAGTGCTTTCTTTTATATAAATGTGTGAAGAGGTTTGTGTACCTCAAGTGAGCCCTGCTGACATTGAAGGACGCTATCTTATTTGGAGGTCGTGAGTACTAATTCAGGGTCGCTCCCTGTTGAATTGCCACATTAAATCCAAATGGAATTACTGTACTGCTGACTGTTTAATTCCTCCTTTCTCTGTGTGAAAGGCCCCTACCAGCTGCCACGGTTTGACTAGCCACTAGGGCTTGGGTACCCAGGGACAGTAACTGATAGGGATAGGCCTGTGCACAGAGCCATAGGTAGATTATTAGAGTGATAAGCTAATTAACCTGATTTCCCTGTCCTTGTTATATCCCCTAAATAAATCAGAGCTGCTTGTTTCAGCAAAGTTATACTGCCTGAGGTATTTGTCTATGTTAAAGTACTGTACTGTGATTGTTGCACTGTATCTCATTTCACAGGAGGTCCCAGTGCCGGAACCAGACCTGGGGTAAGTGTATACTGTGAAGGTAATTCTGATATATTGTGTGGGCCACTAGTGGGAAGAAAGGGGGGTTGCAGTGTCCCAGAGGGCTGTGACCAAGTTAGTTTAACTATTGCAAACCCTGACCTCTGGGTGGAGGCACCCGCCATTGGATCCAGGCCCCTCAACCTGTTAGTGGCAAATCAGGCAGGGGTAGTAGCCCCTGGGATAGCGCCATCTAGGGGTTACATATGTAAGAAACGGGTTAAATATGACTGTGCTTTCCCACCTACTGCAGCTGAATCCGCCTGCAGATATCTTGCTCTGCAGCTAAAATTAGCAAACAGCAAAAAAACTGACCTTTTGCTGTGTGCATAATCCTCCTAGAAGGGGTTCCTGGGCATAGCTGACTGCCTGGTTGACTCAAACTATGGTGAATTGGTGGTACTTGGGCACCTGAACCTGAATTGGGCTGGAAATCTTGGAACTACTCTAAAACCAAAGTGGGTGATCTACAGTACATGTAACGGGGGAATCTCGGAGCTGACTCGTAAGAATCCTTCCTGTGTATGCAATTAATTAGCAACTCCAACTTCATGATTTGTGATTTTAGATTTTTAGATTCCAGTAAATGCTGTCTCAGGGCTCTTGGTAGGATTTTTAATTTGAGGACCCTGGACTTTCGTAGAGAAAACGGGGTCCTCAAGTAAAATTTGGGGGTCCTCTTGGAGTTTTTCAGGGTCCCCATTAAAATGAATACAACAAGGCAAAATGGTCAGTTAAATAAATACTGTGTGTTTATTTACTAATCCTTTTTTTTTTTCAGGAACATCAGTAACAGTCTTGTCAATTTTTCACATGGTGTTTTTCTAACAGAGAACTATTACATACCTTGTAGTTGCTCAGTTTTTTCTTGTTAGTAGAGATTTTTACCTTACCATTGCCACCTCATGCCATACTTCGAGCCACATCTCGGGCACCCCCAGTCCTGTCATCTGTTCCCCCAGCAGATCCTTCTGACTGGGATCTACACAGCACAGGACCTGAGAGTTCCTGAGGGCTGTTATATACAATATTTTCTGGGTTTCTCCCCATTACTTTCCAGGGCCTCAGCAACACAGAAGCACATGCATGTGGAGGCGCGTGTGCGCTGTGGGACCAGTGACCCCTCTCCACCAACCTGGCCTAATGCCAGCCCCTCCCCCCATTTTCTTTGTGACACCACCGAGCCTCCACTTGGTAGCAGCCAAGAGCTGGGAAGCTTAGGTACCCGAATCCGGGAGCGGAAAGCTGGTAGTCAGCTGCTCAGTCGTCTCCCAGCCCACCCACCCCCAGGCAACCTCCGCAACCCATGCTCATTCCTGAACTCGGGTTGCCGGCATGGTTAGAGGTAAGGCGCACAGTACCTCAGCCCTCTACGCCACTGAGCTGGCTTAATTGCTCAGTTTTTCACATGGTGTTTGTTCTAACAAAGAAATATGACATAACTGGTAGCTGCTTTACTGTCATTATTTTTGTTTTCATATGTACTTTACTTTTTTTCAGTTTTCTCCCCGCCCTCCCAAGGCCATGGTGTACACATGCATGTGTGCACATGAAGGCATCTTGCCTGTGCAGAACCGTGGCCCCTTCCACTCCTCCTTGACTTGCATCGCTGCACCGTCCTGCCTACATGCCCACCGAGCCTCCACCTGGTGAGAGTGGGACTATGGACGGGCGGGCGTCCACCCCATTTTTTGGAAGGGAGAACCACAGATCAATCCCGCTCCAACCCACCCCCGAGCTGACACCCTGGCACCCATTACTTCTCCTGACAGTTTCTCTCCTGACCAGTACTTCTGACAGTTTCTTTCCTGCCCATTACTTCTCCCGACAGTGTCTCCTGCCCAGTACTTCTGACAGTTTTTCTCCTGCCCAGTACTTCTCCCAACAGTTTCTCTCCTGCCTAGTACTTCTCCCGGTGGTTTCTCTCCAGCCCGGTGCTTCTCCTGACAGTTTCTCTCCTGCCCAGTACTTTTCCTGACAGTTCTCTCCTGCCCATTACTTCTCTTGCCTAGTACTTCTCCCGACAGTTTCTCTCCTGCCCAGTACTTCTGACAGTTTCTCTCCTGCCCAGTACTTTTCCTGACAGTTTCTCTCCTGCCCAGTACTCCTGACAATGTTTCTCCTACCCAGTACTTCTCTCGACAGTTTCTCTCCTGCCCATTATGTCTCTTGCCCAATATTTCTCCTGACAGTTTCTCTCCTGCCTATTACGTCTCTTGCCCAGTATTTCTCCTGATAGTTTTTCTCCTGCCCATTATGTCTCTTGGTCAGTATTTCTCCCAACAGTTTCTCTCCTGCCCATTATGTCTCTTGCCCAATATTTCTCCTGACAGTTTCTCTCCTGCCTATTACGTCTCTTGCCCAGTATTTCTCCTGACAGTTTTTCTCCTGCCCATTATGTCTCTTGCTCAGTATTTCTCCCAACAGTTTCTCACCTGTCCATTGTGATTGGTTGGCATCCATGGCACTCCAGACATTACCTCATGGGTTTTAGCCCACCTGATAGGCTACTGATGCACATGACCCAGATCAAGTTTCCAGTATATCCAGGTCCCAGAAACCCCTGCTCTCCAGTTTCGAATCGTACATCTGATCAGGCAAGAAGCACACCAGGAATCCCTGTTTGCTCCTAGAAGGTAAGACCTTAAACCAGTATTATATCTCAAATGATGTTTTCTTATACTAAGTAAAAAGGCAGTTTCAGCAGTTCCTTCTTGTATTGTGGCCCTGGATTTTTTCCTTTTACCAGGTGCAATATTTTAGTTAGTCCTGCCTTAACACACAACATGCAACTCTAGATAGCAAGGGGGAATTTATCTGAGAGTGTTGGAACCCCCTGCTAACGTGAACGTATTATTTTTACGACTATACTGTGCACAACGATTGTTCAATGCTGTGTAAACGTGTAAAATGGCCACTATGGGCAGGCCCCGCCTCGGGCCTAAATTTCCTTGCAGAAGGCCTCTCCTTCTCGAAACCCTTATATCTCCCGCGCGTAGCCCACCCGCTCAGCGCTCCGCGCCTGGCGGCCTAGCGCTCCACTCCTCCTCGTTCTCCCTCCGTTCTGGCCCCTACGCTAGAACAGCCCATGAGGCCGCGGGGGTGGTCAGTCACCCGCCACGGCAAGCGCCAACCTCGTGGCACTCTCTAGACTCATCGCTCCCATCTCGGAGCGAGGAAGGCAGCACCCCTCGGTCCATCGCCTCCGTGATGCAGGAGGCCCCATTCCCCTGTTCCCCCTGCCGAAAGTGGATCCTCCCACGGTGGCTCCGCCTCCTTGGAAGGCAGACAGAGCCACGGGGTGGAGGCGTTTTGTTATAGGCCTGGCGGGCCCTACCGTGTCCTCGCGTCCCAACCCACCCTCCTCTACACTCCAGGACCGCGCTACCTCCGCCCCCGTGGTTGCGCCTGGACAAGGGGGGGGGGTTGAGTTTTCTTCTCGCTCCTCGCAGCCAGGCCTCAGTCTTTCCGAGGAAGGCCCTCACCTTAGAGGGAGAGTGAGGAAAGACTCCCTGCCTTCCACACAGCAACCACAGCAGCTCAGCGAAGGGAACTGGAGGCACTACAGTACAGTAGTTTGTTAAGCTCTGAGCTGCAACTCTGGAGACCTGGGCTCGAATCCTACAGCCCAGAGCCCGCATACCTCTCTCTCCTGGACCCAACGACCTTATCAGGAACAGGGGCAAGGTCCCCTCACACCTAACTGATTCTGCTCCCCCCCCCAACCCTTCTCTCAAGGGGAGCATGGAGGCACTACCAATTCTCCTGGCCTCGCGGGTGGAGTGGGAAGACCCGTGGATTCCTCCGTGTTCCTTCTGGGGGTCCCTCCCACAGCGACCCCCACCACCACAACCACTCCGCCCAAGGCTCCTGCTCCGGTTACTCCTCCAGGGGCCCCAAACCTATCGCTACCACTAGGGTCCCTCCCATAGCGACCCAAGTAGGTTTTCTGATTCTTCTGGTCCCCTTCCCAGTGGCCACGGCTCCCTCCCATAGCGAGCCGTAGCACCAGACCGCCGTCCGGCGTTGCAGGGGTCCTCAAATAGCGCCCCTCAACCCCAGGCGCTCCTCTAACCCAGGGAGTTATGAGTATAATGTTTAAAAAAAAGAAAAAAAGGGAGACAGACACTGCGGGCCACCATTCCGACTCCGTTCCTAAGTATGTCTTCTCTCCTTCCAGATGGTGAAAGCAAGGAAATGCTCCACATGCAGCGCCAACCTCCTCCCCCAAACCCCGGGCCCCCTCTGTGCAGCGTGCCTACTGGACGACGACGATTCTTCCCTGAGCGAACCCCCCCCTGGCCCCAACAACCCCGGCCCAGCAACCCCTACGTGGATGGATCCGGGCTCCCTCTGATCCAGAACCAGCAGGCAGCAATTGCCATGATGGAGAGCCAACAGAACTTTATGCTCAAAATCATGGAGAAGCTGGAGTCCTCACCCAAAACAGGACGAAGCCAAGCTCAGAACCCGACAAGGCGTGGGGGCAACCAGAGGATCTTCCAAACCCCGAGGACACCCTTCCAGACATTCCGCGTGACAGTGCGCACGAGGACGGGGAGAGGGATGATGCAGGGGAAGACGATGAAGCGGATTCCGATGCAGAGGATATGGAGCTACAGACGACCCCTTCGCTGACTTCCAAGCTATGCTCGTTTGACACGATCCCGGGGCTCATGAAGGTCATCAAGGCCACCATGGGCTTTGACACCGAAGACACCGAGGAGAGCAGGCCCGAGTCGAAGCTCGACCCGATGATTCAACTTAGACCTTCAACCACAGAGACCTTTCCCATATGTCCGGCGATTGAGGACATCTTCAATACTGAATGGCAATCCCCCGAACCGGGCAGGATGCCAAATCGCAGGAATTTGGACAGAATGTACCCAGTAAAAGGGGAGAAATCGGACGCCTGGTGCAAGGCTCCCACCATCGACCCCCAAGTGGCGGCCCTCAGCAAAAAGACCGTACTTCCATGCGGCACGATAGCCCTCAAGGACCCTACAGATAAGAAGATCGAAGACATGCTCAAGAGGGCGTTTGAGATTGAGGGCACCACTGCTAAGGCGACCACTACAGCCATCTACACGACCCGGGCTCAGATCCGCTGGCTCGAGGAACTCCAGGAACAGGCCATCCCTAAGTCTAAGGAGGCAGAACTGTTGGAGTGCACCTTATACGCGGCAAAATACCTGGCCGATATGGCGGTAGACACCCTGCGACTCCAGGCAAGGGCCACCGCCATCACCAACTGTGCCCGTAGGGCACTGTGGCTGAAACTGTGGGACGCAGACCATGAGTCAAAGACATTGTTACAAAACTTACCCCTTCGGGGAAAGCATGTGTTCGGGGAGGGGTTGCAGGAGTATTTGAAGCAAAAGGAGGAGGGCAGGGACCTTCTCAAGGGCAAGACCTAGTTCCCCTATCTACCCTCCTCGAGACGGAGGTTTCGGCGGGGGAACAGACCACACCAACCCCGAAGGGATACACACCAACAGGGCCACTCCTTTCGAGGCAGCGGCTCCTCCACCGGCTTCCGTGGCTCGTACCTCCCGAACTATCAGCCCTCAACGTTCAGATCCCGGGGCCAAAGAGCCGGAGGTCGAGGCAGAGGCTTCAGGGGAAAGCGGCAGTGACTGCCTCCTCCCAAAAGCTCAAAGCCAGGACCAGTACCCGCCGGTGGGGCAAAGGCTAACTTCCTTCGCCCACCGCTGGGTCAACACGACTTCGGACAGATGGGTACAAGACATGGTAGCCAGGGGGTACTCCATCGAGCTATCACACGCCCATGTTCCACACAGATTCATCTCCTCCCATATCCAGGAGAAGGCGTCCCCACATTAGATCCAACAGATCTTGTCAGAGCTACTTCAGAACAGAGCCATTCAGCCCGTTCCCTACCGGAGCAGGGGCTGGGGGTTTACTCCATATTCTTCCTAGTACCCAGAAAATCGGGGGAACTCAGGCCCATCCTAGACCTGAAACATCTAAACCGGCATATGGTCTCCCACCGCTTCAAGATGGAGACCATCCGATCCACCCTGCAATGCATCCGGGTAGGCAATTTCCTCACGTCTATAGACCTGAAGGACGCCTACTATATCCCCATCATCCGGAAACACAGGCAATTCCTCCGCTTCCACATTCTGGCCACCACTTCCAATACCAGGCGCTCCCTTCGCCTGTCATCAGCCCGAGTCTTCTCCAAGGTCTCCATAACCCTGGTGGCCAGACTCAGGAGAGGACTGGACATCATCCCGTATCTGGACGACTGGCTCATCCGTGCATGGTCAGAAAATCAAGCACGGATACACACAAAATGCGCCATGCAGGCACTCTAAGACCACGGCTGGGTGGTAAATTGAGAAAAGAGCCATCTCAGCCCCACTCAACAGATCGAGCATCTGGGAGTGCTCATCAACTCGGCCGAGGGGTGGGCAAAACCGTCCCCAGCGCGAGTTCGCAACTTGATGGAGCTGGCGCGCCAGATGAGGGCATGCCACCACACCACAATGGGCAAGATAGCTCAGTTGTTGGGCTGTATGACCTCTTGTATAGACCTCGTACCCTGGGCCAGGTGGCACTTGCGCCCCCTACAAAATTACGTCCTGTCACGGGGAGCACCGAGCGAGTACAATCTTCAGTGCGTGGTGCCTCTACCCCGTGCAGTGAGATCCTCCTTGACATGGTGGACAATGGAGGGGAATCTGACCAGGGGAGTCCCTCTGGAGCCCCCACGCCCAGTCTCCATAGAGATGGACGCGAGCCTCTCGGGCTGGGGAGCTTGCCTAGGAGACAGAACGGCACAGGGCCTATGGTCACCAGCGGAGGAGAAGCTCTCCATCAACATTCTGGAGATGAGAGCCGTGTCCCATGCCCTGAAGGCTTTCAGGCCCCAGATCCTCAGTCAATTGGTCCTGATCCGTTCCGACAATCGTGTGACGGTGGCCTACATAGCAAAGCAAGGTGGGACCAGGAGCAGAGCCATGATGAAGGAGGCAACGACGGTCCTCAACTGGGCCCAGGCTCACCTCACCCATCTGGGCGCGGTCCACCTTGCAGGGAAGCTGAACGTCCACGCAGACTGGCTCAGCAGACAACAGGTACACCCAGGGGAATGGCAATTACACCCAGCCCTATTCCGGATCATACAGGCGACATGGGGACCCGTGTCCATGGACCTCATGGCATCACGGGACAACGCCCAGGTCGGGGAGTACTATTCGCGATTCAGGGACAGCCTCTCACAAGGAATGGATGCCCTGTTGCAAGCCTGGATGCGGGGGAACTCCTACGTCTTCCCGCCACTTCCCCTGATTCCCCAGGTCCTAGTCAAGATTCGGGAGTCAGGCCACACGGTCATACTGGTGGCACCTTACTGGCCGCGCAGGGCTTGGTTCGCAGCAGTTCGGGAAATGTCACTAGCCAGCTTCCGAATACCCTACCGCTCGGACATGCTCTCGCAGGGGCCAGTGCTCCATCCGACCCCACGGACCCTGAAGCTCATGGCCTGGCTCCTGAGAGGAGGAGACTGAGGGCAACGGGGTACCACGAGTCGGTCATCAGCACCCTGCTTCAGTCCAGGCGGGCTTCAACCACTTCCACATATGGAAGGCAATGGGCCATCTTCACCAAGTGGTGCCGGGAACAGGGGAAAGTGCCCGAACAGACCGACATGGCCACCATCCTGCTATTCCTCCAGCAAGGGCTGGATAAGGGACTAGCACACTCTTCCCTCAGGGTGCAACTGTCCGCCATAGGAGCGGCCATAGGCCTCGTTGAGGGATACCCCCCAGGAGCTCATCCCGACACCATTCGCTTCCTGAGGGCAGTAGAGATCCTCCGACCGAGGACTCGACCAACCATCGCACCATGGGACCTCCCTATGGTCCTTGACTCCCTCAAATCGCCGCCTTATGAACCCCTCCGAGAATCGGACCTGTTCTGGGTTGGCCTCAAGGCATCCTTCTTGGTGGCCATCTGCTCGGCTAGGAGGATCGGGGAGCTGGGGGTCCTATCCTGCGCAGAACCCTACACAGTGATCACCCCACTAGGGGTTAGTCTGAGGACAGTCCCAGCATTTCATCCAAAGGTCTCCACCAGCTTTCACAGAAAGCAGCCTATCGAGCTGCCCACCTTCCCAAGCGGTTCCACACAGGGCTCCAGCGGGCCCCCTCACCACCTCGATGTGGGATCTACCCTCTTGGTGTACTTAGCCAGAACCCGTCCCATTCGCAAGACGGAGAGGCTGTTCGTCATCGCGAAGGGACAGAGGCAGGGTAATGCCGCCTCCAAGACCACCATTGCCGGGTGACTAAGGCGAGTCATCCAGAACGCCTACACGGCAAACCGGCTGATTCCGCCCCAGAGGATCAAGGCTCATTCCACCAGAGTGTTGCCACGTCATGGGCAGAGAGAGCCAGCGTGTCCTCAGAGGACATTTGTAAGGCAGCCACATGGAGCTCCATACACACATTCGCAAGACACTACAGGTTGGAACAACTACAGGCCATACGACCCACCTTCGCCACCCAGGTCCTGGTGGCAGCATCCTCAACCGGTTACCCTTAGCTCTCGTCCCACCCGGAATTCTCACTGCTTCTTATCTACCCATGAGGTAATGTCTGGAATGCCATGAATGCCAACCAATCACAATGGGTGTTTACTCACCTGGTAAAGGTGATTGTGTTGGTTGGCATCCATGGCACTCCAAGGCCCTCCCTCTAGAGTGCTCAGAGTGACCGGTTCCGGATTAAGGGGGGGTCATCACCGGGTAGACCCACAGGGGAACAGACAGCGTGACTATGTCAAATGATAAATGACCAGTAGGACCCTCGGGTCCGGGACTAGACTGTAAATAATAGTGGAATAAAGAACAGGCCCCAGGGCCGTTGTTACTACTACGTTGTGGTCCGCTTCCTTTGTGTCTCTAGTCATCCCCCCTTAGTAATTCTCTCTCTCTCTCTCTCTCTTGGCTGTAACTGCATCGTATGTTTCTTCTTCCTTGTCTTGTGTACTAATTAACTTCATTTCAGCTATGGAAGATTCGAACTGGAGAGCAGGGGTTTCTGGGACCTGGATATACTGGAAACTTGATCTGGGTCATGTGCATCAGTAGCCTATCAGGTGGGCTAAAACCCATGAGGTAATGTCTGGAGTGCCATGGATGCCAACCAACACAATCACCTTTACCAGGTGAGTAAACACCCATTATGTCTCTTGTCCAATATTTCTCCTGACAATTTCTTTCCTGCCCATTGTGTCTCTTGCCCAGTATTTCTCCTGACAGTTTCTCACCTGTCCATTATGTCTCTTGCCCAGTATTTCTCCCAACAGTTTCTCTCCTGCCCATTATGTCTCTTGCCCAATATTTCTCCTGACAGTTTCTCTCCTGCCTATTATGTCTTTTACCCAGTATTTCTCCTGACAGTTTTTGTCCTGCCATTACGTCTCTTGCCCAGTATTTTTCCTGACAGTTTCTTTCCTGCCCATTATGTCTCTTGCCCAGTATGTCTCCTGACAGTTTCTCTCCTGCCCATTATGCCTCTTGCCCTATATTTCTCCTGACAGTTTCTCTCCTGCCTATTATGTCTCTTACCCAGTATTTCTCCTGACAGTTTTTGTCCTGCCATTACGTCTCTTGCCCAGTATTTTTCCTGACAGTTTCTTTCCTGCCCATTATGTCTCTTGCCCAGTATGTCTCCTGACAGTTTCTCTCCTGTCCATTATGTCTCTTGCCCAGTATTTCTCCTGACAGTTTCTCTCCTGCCCAGTACATCTCCTGACCTTCTTTCCTGCCCAGTACTTTTCCTTACATCGTTTCCAATTACTGTCTGTCTCCTACTTGTTAAAGTGATATTGAAAGAACAGAATGGGTCAGCAACTAAATGGGCATTTACCCCTCCCTTTTAACTTTGATAATAATTATCCTCTTTCCTGTCCAAAGTTTTTAATGTCTATCCTGATTCAGTCATCTTTGTCTCCTCCAGGCTATTGTCTGAAACAAAAAAAAAAATCACAATTTTAGTTATGAAACATTATTTTCTGTGCTGTCTAATGGCCCTTAATTTCTTAACTGCTGGAACAGGGTCACATTGTTTAACTTCAGTTCCTTCTTGGGCTATCCACACGAGTTTGCTCACAGTGTCAGTTTTCAGAGAACTTCGGCCTTTTTGTTTGTTTGTTTGTTGAATTTTGTTGACCCGGCAAGCCCACTGGGCCTAGAAGTCCCATTTTCAGGGGCGACCGGGGAGGGGGGATACAGATGGTAAGCAACTGAAACTGAACCAGATTAAGCTCTTGGTGGTATTTTTTTAGTGAATGAGGAAATTTGGCCAGGACACCAGGGACATTCCCCTACTCTTTTTCGATAAGTGCCATGGGATCTTTAACATCCACCTGAACTACCACCAGTCCAGGCAGATGAGACCTCGGTTTAACATCTCGTCCGAAAGACGGCACCTCAGAAGTGCAGCACCCCTCTCACGCTGCACTACAGTGTCAGTATTGGCTCGTTCACAAGGTGAGACAGTTGGATTGCCACTGTGTTGATCGGTGCAGCCAAGCTATCCAAAACGCTGTGGAGCAGCATTCAGATGACATAGCTCTGGAGCGCTACAGGTGCTGCAAGAAAAGTTCTGCCATTCTGAGGATGGTTCTGGTGGGGGGTACGGTTAATGATGCTACAGCGGCAGAAGGCTGGGGGGGTCTTCAGACCCAAGTTCAGCTAAAGGTTGCTTTTTGTACATTAAACACAGCTGAACTCAGGCAAGTAGCTGTTTTAAAAAAAAACGTGGGCTATAAGTTGTAGAAAACATGGTCAGAGTGGATCCGTGACACTGGGCAATGTTGTGGATGGTGCTGGCTGTTCACACAGCTGAGCAAACCGGTTCAAAACTCATGCTCCACTGTGCGATCCCTAAAAAACAGGAATCCTGGTCACAACAGAATGCAAGTGAAAAACGGCAGAACAGTGTTGTTCAGATGTGCACAGCAGCACCGATCTAGGCGCTGTGCACCACCACCACCACTGACCCAGAACTGACAGTGTGAATGAGCCTTGTGTTTTGTCTTCTTATGCTCAGAAAATCCTCTTTCATGTGCCAGTGATATAACAGGTGACACAAGTAAAATCTTGGCCATTGTTACAATGTTTTGGGAATATATCAAGGTAGTTTTCAATCATTTCCTTGCAAACGCACTCCTTTCTTACAAGTTTGAATTGTCAGTAATCTGCCTCTGCTCTCTGTTCATCACTAAGTGCTGGGTGTGCTGGTGGGATTTCTTCTTTAAAGTCTGCATCTTGGAAATAAGTGCATTCAGTTCCTGCTGTCCATAGTCCATTTTCTTTGAGTCATCTGGTAGACATTTAAGATTCAGAAGAACATTTAAATCATGAAGCAGCTGCATAGAAGATGTCTCAGATCTTGTGAGGATGTTTTCATTGAGCTGTGTCAGATAATGCTGAGGTGCAGTCTGGAATTACATACACAGTACTGGTCAGTCATTCACATTTTGTTCCTGCCACATGCCAGGACATCCATCAAGTTCTCGAATTGCCTTTTGAAGATCCACCCCGGTCTGCTCTTTGAACTGTTGCAGTCTAGTAGTTTATTAGGCTGCAACAGTTCAAAGAGCAGACTGGGTGATCCTGTCATGTTGCTGGCCCCCGAAATGCTGTCACACTGCATGACTAGAGAAGGTTAATTGACCCCCTCTAAGACATCCATGGAAAAAGCAGTGCGCAAGACAAAGCAGACAGATTTTACTTTTGTGTGAAGCCCCCTTATTTCTGGGGCGCCTTTTGCCACATCATGTGCTAATGCTTGTAGCAATGCAGGGTATAATCTGTAAATTGCTTAAACAGCATTATGCAGTGACAGTCACCTGAAACTTGCAGGTTCTTTTACAGAGAGAGAGCTAATGTTATCATTAAGTGTTTTTTGAATGAAATGTAGAGCGTTATACCGTACTGCAGAATTGCTGTAGTATCTGTATAGATCGTTAATAGTTAAGTGATATACCTTCTTGTGTCCACACGCTCGTCCTGCTGCCAGTGCAAGCTGGTAGGCAATACAAAGGATCTGAATTGGCCTTGGATTTACTTGCTGTCTTAACTTTGCACCCACACTATTGTGTATTCTTGTCGTTACGCTTGTGCCATCGCTTGCTGGGGTGATAATCTTCATGGAGTAACCTGCACTATCAGAACAAATTTTTACATTTCTGATACAGTAGTCTCTGCTGCTCATCAGATATTGCAGTACGCTGTATAAAATGAATTATTTGCCTCTGCATTGAGTATGCATTTGACATGTATGTTTAGTTTTTGTGAATGGTTACAGCTGTGGTTTCATCCACTATTTTACCAAGAAACTGAGACTCTGATAAGTGGAATTTGAATTCTTCCTATATGACACTGCTTATGGAGTCTAGCGTTTCATATCTTACATCCCATCCAGAGTAAATTGTGCCACTGTCTTGCAGCCGACAACAGAAGACACAATGGTTCAACTGTTCCTTCCTGTACGTAGCGGCATATATTCTCATTTTCTTTCATGTCTCTAAAAAGCAGACAGCTGCAGATTGTTCGCACCATTTGTGGCAAATGGATTGCCTTTTCCAGCTTTTTTTTATACCAGCTTCATTCCCCAACAGTGTTTCCCTCTATTTCATCCTTTACCAGTCATAGAAATTGCTTTGTTCAGCAGTCCTTCCAAACTTTTCTTGTTACTAACTGAACCTGCAGCTTTTGCCTGATCTTCAGATTCTTGATTATTGTTATTATCAGTCTCAACAACCTCTTCAAGTGTGTCTGAAACTTCACACTCACAAGATGAGGTGGTTTGTTTTTCTTCTTATGTCGGACCTTTCATTCGCTTTGAATTGTAGAGACAGCAGAAGACAAGAAGCCCATATTTTAGTTGTGGTAGTCTTCTAATCCCTTTTCTGCCGAGTATTTATCTAGTCTATTCTATTCTTATGGTGGATAAAGTTATTGCTGTTCATAGCCTCTGGAGGCAGTCTATTCCATATGCCCATGATCCTTTGTGTGTGGTACTTGTTTTTCTTATCTGTTTTAAAAGTATTTGGCTGGATTTCTTTTTCGTGACCTCTTATGTTTTGCAGTGTTCTGTATTTCAAGTTTAGACCTTCAGCAAGATCCTCCTTATTAACAATGTTGCACATCAACAGCAAATCTCCCCTAGTATATCTATTATGGCTAATGTTTAATCTGAGGACTCTCAGTCGGTCCTTCTATGACATATCTTCCAGCTCCTTGATTTGTCTTGTAACTTTCCTCTGTATACACTCTATTTTGTTTCTATCAGTAATGTTTAATTCCCCCCAGAACCGTGACCAGCAATCCAGTTGAGGTCTAACAGATATATGCATTATACAGTGGTAGTCGCAATTCATTTGGTTTGCTAACAAAATTCCTGTTTGTCAAATAATTGCTTTTCCTAAACACTTCTGTACATTGACTATGCGTTTTGAGATTGTTAGTTACTTTAACTTCCAAGTCCCTCCCTCTCTTTAGTTGTTTCCTCTAATAACTCCTTGTGTAAATAGTATTTGTAACCAGGATTTGTTTTACCAAAATGCATAACCTTGCATTTTGAGGTGTTGAGAGTCATTCCCCACTCCTCGGCCCACATTGCCAGCCGGTGCAGGCCCTCTGCAATTTTCTATGATTTTTGACAATATCAGCTCATTTCACCTAACTTGATGTAATCTGCAAAGACATAGTACTCAGATGATAATTCCTTCCTGATGTCCAAAATGTGCAGTTTGAATAGAACAGAACCTAGAATAGAACCCTGTGGTACACTGCTGGTCACTTTGATAGATGGTGATTCATAACATGCACTCTAACCCTTTGTTCTCTTTTATACAGCCAATTTGCAGTCAAGTTTATCAGTTTGTGTTGAATTGTAAACTCCATTAATTTATTTATTAACTTGGTGTGTGACACCACATCAAAAGCTTTCTTAAAGTAAAGATATATGACATCGGATGGTAGACCATTGTCCAGGTTTTGGCTTATTTTTTTTTTGTAGAAACATAATTGTGCATGATTTGCCTTCGGTGAAGCCATGTTGATGCCTGTTTATTGAGCTCAGTTGTTTTTCCTGCATTATTAGCCTGTCCTAAGCTTTCCATAATGTTTCCTATTATACAAGTCAAGCTAATTGGTCTCTAGTTCCGTGGGTTGCTTTTTAGGCATTTTTATATATATATAGGATCACCAATCCTCAGGTACCTCACTGTTGTTTAGTGACCTGTTAAATATGTAAGTCAATGATGCAGACACTTCATTTGCTATTTCTTTGAGAACTCTAGGTCTCAAGTCATCTGGTCCAGGTGATTTTGATGTTTTTAATCACTGGAGCCTATCTGACACCTCAGATTGCTAAACTTTCCCTAAAATAATCGTCTACTTCCCTATTTGTGGAGAACACCACCTCAGAATTCTGAAAAACACTTCCGAAATAATTGTTTAAATTTTTCAGCCATTTTTGCATTTTCCGTTATTTTATTGCCTTTGTACTTCGGTGGTCCTACTGCTGATAATTTATAATTTAGGGAATTCATATAACTGTAAAGAAGTTTTGGATTTGTCTTATGTTTAGCTAGCCTCTCCTCAAATGATTTCTTGACTTTTCTTATTTCTCTTTTACACGCTTTTATAGTTTTCATGTACCTAGTTATGTTTGATTCTGTGCGTGTAGTCTTCATTATTTTATGATATCCCTTTATTATTATACTAGTTCCTATACATTGGTGGTGACCGTCCCTCTTCTGCTACAGATTTTTCTGGGGAGAAATACAATTTTCTCTCACATCCTGTAGTTTTTATTTCAGTATAATCCAGGCCTGTTTAGCATCCTTTCCATCTATTTCAATTTTCCAATCCAATTTTTTCATACAGTTTTTAATACTTTCATAGTCCTCCTTATTGTAATTGTACATGACCATCACCCTATTATTGTAGATAGTACTTCTAATTACTCTAAACAGTATCATGTTACAGTCACTGTTCGATAATGGGCTTAGTATTTTGCATTGACAATTGTAATTAAAATTTGTGAAAATCAGATCCAACACATTCTCACTCTTGTTGATTCATATATGCAGAGTTAAACTACATTCATGTATAATTTCCAGAAACCCGTTACTTATGCGTGTTGTAGTTATATAGTTAGTCCAGTCTATTTCAGGCATATTAAAGTCTCCCACAATTAGAGTATCCTTACTTCTACAAGCATTATAGAAGACATCAGCATACAGATTTATGGTTTCAGTATTCTTCATGTCTGGTCCACAGATCATGACCATGCTAGGGAAAATACAGGCCACGGGGAGGATACCAATCGGAGGGCGACGTGCTGCCGCTAGAATTTGAATGTTAAAACTGACAAAACAAACCGGGGTTAAAAATAGAAGAATTGTGTGGCAATTTTAGTATAAAATTGTCCATTTGTGTTATTCTGATTGAAAGCAGCACTGATTTGTTAACCAGGCTAACATAGTTTTTTTGGGGACGGAGGGTAGAGCGGGCTGGTACAAGGACGCAGCTCTTGGGCTTGTCTGCTGGCAATCAGAAAGAGTATTTGCAGGCTGCTCAGGATAATCGTGAGTGGGTACTGTGCTGTTTCATTTTTTTTCTTTTGTACATCAGGAAGAAGACGTGAGGGCATGATGGAGAAGTTACTTTGGGGGATGAGCTGAGCAAGACAGTGAGAGAGCAGTGTATTCAGTAGCGCTACTGCGTGTGACAGGACCGGTACTTTCCGTACCGGAGATGGACATCACATACATAGCGTAAGCGCTCTTTCTCTGCTGCTCAAGAGAATACAATGGGACTGGAGTTATCCTCCTTATGTGTGCATACTATATTTATTAAAAAACACACACAAAAGCTAGAAGACAGACCTGGGAGGCTAGGAATTTGGTGGCTGCCAACTCACTTGATAAGCAAGAGAGAAGAATGTTGGCATATCATGGTTGAACATTCTGATTCCTTGATACTCGTTATGCGGCCATTTGTCACTGGCACTAATTCTAACCTGGGCTCTATTGTCTGATAGATGCCCACCTTGGCAGGGCTATCAGCCAATCAGAGCCTGAGAATTTCTAAGCCCATTTTCTAAATGAATAGTAAACAGAACAATGAACGTCAAACAGGTTAACAACAGAACAAGATTCCCCCTCCCCCCCCAACTTTTCACTTTCCCACCTATCTCCCTCTAGGTTAATATCTGGTCCATTGAAATCCCCCTTCTCCAACTGTATCTCTGATTTTGAGAATGTATTTGCAACATAGCCATCCCATATGCCCCCCTTCCTCTGCATCACTGTTAATCAGACCTTTTCTTTTGCTCTTACCATTGTTCCCCCATCCCGAACTGCTATCTTCCTTGAAAATGCTCCGTCACTCAGCTGGACAGAGCCAAGAAAGAAATAAGACCCTATGGATGATAAACCCCACAGCCCTACATGTCCCATCCGGGGCAACCTGAGCCCCCCCCCAAGCATGGTGCATTCTCTCCCTTCGGGGTAAGGCCTCTCGGGTGTGAATTTCCCCCACAGCCCCGGTCAGTCCCAAGGAACCTCAGTTTGGTCCCCACTCCTCCCCAGTCGATTCCCAGCCCTCGGACCTCCATGAGGTCAGTAGCAGCCACATTTCTGCTGGCGTTCTCAGTGCCCTTTATCAGGAGCATCCCCCTGGTAACTTTAGTAATCGCTGTCCCCCCCCCCACAGCCATCTAACACTGGTGAGAAGTGGGTTGGTAGCAGTGGGCCACTCCCTCCCCACCCCTTCCATTCACCCTGCATCTCCCATTTACATTGCTTCCCTTAACAATCCTTCAGTGAGTCCCCCCGCTCCTCCATTTAACATTACCATAGCTTCTCTTCCCACCCACTCGCTTGCTCCCCATGCCCTCAATGTCTCTATTAAGGTGTAGCCCTACAATGCTGATCCACCAGGTCAGCAAACAGTCCTCCGAGAATCCAGAGTAGGGTGGGGGGAGGTGGCCAGTACCAACAACCACCCATGCAAGGGCCCCCCCCAGCCCATTGAACTCACCAGTGCCCTGCAGCGGTCACTCTTCTAATCTCATCCGCTGCTGCATCTTTCAGTTTTTGGGACTCTTCCTCATCCAACCAGCCATCAGTCATTCTGTCAGTCATTTAATGATGTATCCACCGAGTAAGTCCCCCATTGCTGCCTCATCAAACTTGGGCATGTACGCCACGCCGCACTGTCCAGCACAACAGTCCCAGGGATTCTCCCCACTTACCAATTCAAAGTCCCGGGTACAGTCAGTGTCCATGTGGGGAGCCATCAGCCTGCAATAAGCTGTCCCAAATAAAGTTCCATAGAAGCTGAAGACACCTACTGTGACGCAGGGTAGGCAGCAAAGGGGGACAAGAATGATGCAGAATCGTCCGAGTGTGTGGGGCAAAAGGCAAGTTGGAGCGAGTGTAGATCCCTCCAAGGCCCTCCACGTGGTCGACCAGATTCCCCAGGAGATTCGCCATGATTAAATGTTAAAAAATTGTTGGTAATACTGTAAGGTTGCGGTCTAGCCTCTCACCCACGCTTATTTTTGTTATCTCATTCATCAATAAAAGCCTGCAGCTTTGCTGGTTCCCAGAACGAGTATGTTGCCCCCTCTGAACAAACTTTTACCGTGGCAGGGTACGTCATGAAGAATTCGAGAGCTCTCTCCCACATGCTATCCATCTGGTTAATAAATAGTTGCCTCTTCCTTTGAACTCAAGCCGACACATCCTGGTGCAGCAAAAGTTTGTGGCCCTCAAAAATGAGATCCTTCTTTTTTTCTATATGCTGCCATGATGGCTTGTCAGTTGGGGAAGTCATGCAAGCAAAAGATCACTTGTCTGGGCAGTTGGTCAGTAGGTGGGCGTGAGACAAGGACTATGTGCACCCTCTCAACCTTAAATCAGCCATTTGCTGTAGACATACCCAGCAACTTTGGTAATGTTCTGCGCAAAAGCCCAGCAACACAGTCATTTATAAAAGTGCCACAGATATCACTGAGATCAGTAATCGTATGGGAGAGCCGGCCTGCTGGCACAGTGGCAGCCATACCACTCATGATGCATGTGAACTTAGTTCGGGAGTGAGCGCAGGTCACCAGGTGCCTGTGGGGAGAGGAAGATCCAGCATCCCTGAGAACGCTTTCTTCCTTCTGGGATGGAGGGCTGTCGCTGCCACTGTAAGACTGCCACCTGGGTGACTACAAGTGGCAGTGCAGTTCAGGTAGCAACATGGAAGGGGGGACATCAGCCGGGGCTTGTAGAAGCACACTGGCGTGCATCTGCTTTATCTTCCTAGTGTGACAAGATCCCATGGGCAGGGTTACAGGGGAAAAAAACAGACCTGAGCACCAGGATATCTGGCACAGTCGGGCACCGACCCTAGCCACTGTCCACTGTGGGGATACCCAGGGAATCTCTGCCTCCGTGGCACTTTAAGAGGTGGAGGGTTGATTACAGGTCATCTGGACCCCACCATGAGGTGGCAAGCTTGTGGGGTTGGAAGTCCCCGCAGGTATTTGGCAGGGATGCTGAGGGACGGGGTTGGGTCTAACCAGGGGAAGGTCAAGCCGGGCAAAAAATGTGAATTAAAAAAAATAAATAAATAATAGCCTGTGAAGTGACTAAGAAGTTACAGGAGTGGCTCACAAAAAAATAACAGTGATAAACTAAGGAAGATCATAGTCTGTGCTAAACAGAAATAAGGAGGCACTGGATAACAATTGATGGAAAGAGTCTGGAAGTTCCTAACAACTTTAAATAACTTGGTACATAGCTGGACCTGTGCCAGACCCTTGATGTTCACCTTGATTACATTGCCAAAACCTTAAACAAAATATTTGGTTTACTGCATAGAAACAGGAAATAGCTGACAAAGGATTGCTGCACTCACAGAACTAGAAGGGTGGGCAGTGCATCATTGCAGAGTACATAACGCGTGCCACCATACTGGGGATGTCAAGACCTGAAAGGGGCCCCCTGACATCTATATGTTCCGGGCAGCATGCTCAGTCTCCACAGTGTTTTAAAAGTAATTAAATAAAAAGAACAGCCCTGTTCATGGCCGCCAGTGGAGAACAGTACGTCGGACATCCTATATACATTGTGAGTCGTGGTGGGGTTACTGTAGGGCGACCAGAATTGTTAGATGAAAAACTAGTACTACAGCTGGCTAGATACATATGTTACCACTAACTATTGAATGCATTAGGTTGGGGATCCGAGAAAACCTGGACAGGTGCAAAATGTCAGAAAAATATTCAGGGAAGTGGAATGAAACCAGACCAGCCCCCATGTAAATCAAGATGTTTGGTCCCTTTGATTACTGTTTGTGGGGTGTGAGGGATCCGGTCAGCAGGTTCTGGGCATCACTGCTATAATGGTTCTCTGTTACTGTATCTCTTCCATTCTCTGGCTCTCTCCCGAATGGGGGGGCAGCTACGAGGGTTGCTGGTATATGGGGGCGAAGTGTCTGGCTATGGGGTCGTGGTGGCTGGTCTGTGGGATAAATGGTTCCAGCTATGCCAATCCTTTCTGGGGAGTCAGCTGCAAGGGGGAGTGTGGGATGGGGCTTTCTGCTGTGGGAATGGGTACACACTAGTATATTGGGTGGGGTTCTGCTGAAGGGGGTAGCTAGTTTGTGGGAAGGGGGTTCAAGCTGGGGGATGGGGACACAGGATAGGGTCAGCTGCAGTTGGGTTTTGGTCTGTGGGAAGGGAGGTCCAGCTGTGGGGTGGTGGCTGGTCTGTGGAACAAAGGGTTCCAGCTGTGTGCGGGAGGCTCAAAGCCAGTCTGTTCTGGGTTGTCAGTTCCAAGAGGGAGTGTGGGATGGGGCCTTCTGCTGAGAGTGGGACACACAGTTAGTATGTTTAGGGGGGTTCTGCTGCAGGGAGGTGGCTAGTCTGTGGAAAGGGTGGGTCCAGCTGTGGGGTGATAGCACCACTCTTGCTGCCACATTGCAGTATCAGCAGTTCACGTGGCACAGTACAATAACAGCAGTGCATGTGGCTCAATGCAGTCAGCAGTATACAGTGTGTTTCACAGTGCAGTTGGCAGTACACGTGGCACAGCGCAGTGACAGCAGTGCATGTGGCTCAATGCGGTCAGCAGTATACAGTGTGTTTCACAGTGCAGTTGGCAGTACACGTGGCACAGCGCAGTGACAGCAGTGCATGTGGCTCAATGCAGTCAGCAGTATACAGTGTGTTTCACAGTGCAGTTGGCAGTACACGTGGCACAGCGCAGTGACAGCAGTGCATGTGGCTCAATGCGGTCAGCAGTATACAGTGTGTGTTTCACAGCGCAGTGACAGCAGTGCATGTGGCTCAATACAGTCAGCAGTATACAGTGTGTTTCACAGTGCAGTTGGCAGTACACGTGGCACAGCGCAGTGACAGCAGTGCATGTGGCTCAATGCAGTCAGCAGTATACAGTGTGTTTCTCAGTGCAGTTGGCAGTACACATGGCACAGCGCAGTGACAGCAGTGCATGTGGCTCAATGCGGTCAGCAGTATACAGTGTGTTTCACAGTGCAGTTGGCAGTACACGTGGCACAGCGCAGTGACAGCAATATCCATTGACACAGCAGTCTGTCATCATTGCATGTAACAGTGCAGTATCGGTAGCTGGGGTGAACTCAGGAGTCAGTCACCATGGCTAGCGAGCTCTGCAGCCTGCATTCAAAGGTGTTAGCACGGCATCATTGGTAGCGCTTCTGTCACTGGCCAGAAGGTTGCGGGTACTGGTCCCACAGCTGGCTCTGGGCTCTTATCGTAAATGCTGATGCTCCAGTGCAGTACCTCTGGTGTCACTGCGCTGTGTCATGTGTGCAGCTGTCAGTAGGATTTTGATAAACATTTTTTTGCATAACTATTCTTGTGACTTTGCAGTGATGCTATTACATTACTTCTGGCAGGGGGTGTTGTACTTGGGTTGTGCTGTCCTTCGGATGAAACGTTAAACCAAGGTACCTTTTACCCATCTCTGCTGCTCTCCTGGTGAGTCTTCAGGTGGAAGTAAAAGAGCCCAGTGCCCTTTTCGCAAGAGTAGGGGAATTTTCACCAGTGTCCCGCCCACCATTCCCTTTCCCATAAAATGGGTTCTGACAGTTGTCCGTGGCTATGTTTTGGTATTGATATGCAAAATGGCTGCAACTATATGTTTACTGTTACTTTACTACCAGTCTCTCATTGTTTGTAAAGTGATTATTACTGTTATTTGGGAATTCTGGTTGTACAACTCTTTACACAAAAGCTACTATGTTTTGCACATCTGAAAAATATAAAGGGATTTACACATGTAAGGACCACATAAACTGCCTTGAACTTACGTGCAGTATTTTAAGAGAATATGTCTTTGTGCAGTGTATAACACTAGTTGATTTACACAAAAGATAATGAAAAAATAAACAGAAGTATGGCGCTGGTGTTTCGGTGCAGTGGTAACGTTACCACTTGTGATACTGGCGACCCAGCTTCAGTAGCAAGCCCAAGTCATCAGGGGCTGGCCAGGGGGAGGATGATTGAGCGTCCCAGAAGACTTGCTCCTCCTCCTTTGGAAAGGGTGAGCAGTAAACTCCACCACAACACCGCCACCTAGGTCAGGTGAACATGGGTGGTGGTACAAGTGGAACCCCCTGCAGCCCTCCACCCCTCAACTGACAACACCATTCAGGAGAGGACACGGCAGTGGAGGATGTACAACAACAGAAAAACGCTGCTGTGGTAATGCCCAGAGTCTGCTGACTGGACCCCCCACCTCTGCAGACGGTAACCCCACCCCAACTCACAGAGTATGAGATGATGGACCTAGTGTGTTCCATTGGGAGCCACGAACATGGCTGTTTTTCTTTTTTAATTACCTGATTTCAAAATGCCACAGAGACTGAGCACGCTGCCCATAACACGTGGATGTCAGTGGGCTGCTTCTCAGTTTTGACATCCACAGTATGCTGGCACGCTTTGCATGCTCCACGATTATGCATTACGATTCAAGTCTTTCCTTTTAGTTCTGTGACCCTTGGATTATAGAGTTTCAATGCATGGTAGGTGTATGTAGGGAACTTTGCCATTCTAGTCTTTCCTTCTAGTTCTGTGGTATCAGCCATCTTGCTAGAGGAAACCGAACCCGGACATTCAGGAGTTGCATGGTCACCCACAGTGAACACAATAGATCTAGAGCACTGAGAATGATTGAGTTTAGGTAAAAGTCTGTGGCAGATGTCTTTCTACCACAGGAGTTGTACTTTTGATCCATTGGAGCTAGTTACCCAGTTCGGGGGTCGGTGGACCATGAGGCATGTGCTGGGGGGAGGCATGGCCTTGGGGAGTATGGGAGACTCAGGACCTAGAACCATGGCTGAAGGAGATGAAACATGACCCAGTGTGGGGCTGGCAACCTTGACGTGGTACAAAGGCTAAATCAATCCATGAGACTGTTATTAAAAGCCAGCAATTTCTGCCTGTTTTTGGCATACTGTGTGTTTACTAACCTACTGTTTGTTACATGGCCCTAATCTGTGTTATCAGATGTGGACGTTTGGTCATCAGTTTGTAGAAAATGACATTTGACAATAAACTTCATTTGGTTGTTGTGTCATGTAAGTTAGCAATAAGGCCAGACTGGGGTGGATGGGGTGAGCGGCTAGTCCGTGGGAGAGAAAGGTGGTCGGGAGGGTGGCAGATTCAGGAAAGATGATTGTCAAAAGGACCATGCTACTTGGGTCTCTGTGTTTGGCTGTCAGTGCATTGTGCCTTATGTACAGCTGTCATTTGTACTGCAGTGCCATCACTGTGCAACATGAACTGACCCCACTGTGACACATGGATTACCTTCACTGCACTATGCCACATGTTCTGCAGGCATTGGACTGTGCCTCATGTAATCTTGTCACTGTGCAACAAGCACTACCATCACTGTCTGCTGCTTCATACTACCTGCTGGAGGAGGTGTCGAGTGCTGGAGTACGTCAGGCAGTTCCACAAAGACAAAAATGTTTTAAAAGTTCCTTAGTTGCCAGCCCGCTGGCGCAGCTGTAGCGCTACCATTTGCGATGCCGGCAACTCAGGTTTGGTAGCGAGCCCGGATCATCAGAGGGCTGGTCGGGGGGGGGGATAATTGAGCACCCAACGGGCCACTCTCCTTCTCCAGGATGGGTGGGCTGTTCTCCTCACTGCCATACTGCCACCACCTGGGTGACCAGGGGTGGTGCTGGTGCAGCTGAGGAGACAGAACTTGAGGGATGGGTGGGCGTTAGCCGAGAACTGGAGCGGAGGTGTGTTTCTGCGTGCCTCCATTTCATTGGTCCTCCTTGAGCGCTGATGTCCGCAGTTGGTGGGGTACCAGAATAAGGAAAAAAGCCCCATGTTTGTGCAAGGAGACTGGCCTTGCATCAACAACCAGGGAATGAGGGATGCAGGCCCCAGGTGTCCGCTCTCCCTGAGGTCTCAGAGGAGGGTAGGGGAGACTTCCTCTGCCCCACCCGGGGGATTATCCGGGATGCAAGGTCCACTTGGGAGCGGAGCACTCAAGGACATAGGTGTCCCTTAGGTTCCCCCGGCATAGCTGAGCGACGCATTGAGAACCCTGAGGAAGGGGATAGACATGGTGAGAAAGGAGAGGGGGGAACAGAAAGTAAAAAAAAAAAAGTTCCCTGGTTTGGGTTTCTGCTCCAGTGGCAGTATATATTGGTGCATGGGCTGTGCAGGGGACATGCTATGGGCGGCGTAGGGCTGCTACTGTGGTGAACTGGCTGCTTGGGTATCTGTACTGTGGGGAGTTACTGTCGGCCATGCCACAGGGTAGTTCTGAAGTAGTCAGAGTGCCCAAAATAAGCATATTTTTCATCCCTGAGATCATCTCCTTTCTCTAAGAAGCAGTGGATGGTGAGTGCCTCCTTGGGTTTCTGACTGCCTTAAACTCTTGGGGATGTGGGCTGGGGGCTCTGGGGAGGGAGGAATGGGTGATGGTGTGCTCCTGGAGGGTGGTCTGGCTCTCCGGGGAGACAGGAGTGGACTGCCTGACCCAATAGCAGATAGACAGAATTGGCCTGGACTGTTGATCTGGCCCTTTTCCTGGTGGCGGCGGGCCTCAGATTGTCGGATGGATAGTGATCCCCTTTGGTGTAGATAGTACATAGCGGGAAGGCGGGCACTGAAAGTGATTTAAAAAAAAACCAAACTAGGACACATTACCCTGCTAAACAGGGTGAATAATACTAGAACATTTATGCCAAAGGGAGCCAGAGATGCACAGACAGAAGAGTAGTCGTAGGCCAGAAGCATGAGAGCTACCCAACGGAACTGAATACATTAAATTGGGTATACTAAATGACTGCTCAGGTGCCTGGGCCCCGCTTATATGTGTGCTAGAGAGTGCAGTGTATTGGGGGAACTGCAGATAGAGACGTCTACTCCCACAGCTGACCCCCAAAGCTATTCAATACTCTGCTAAATAGGAGCTATAAACCAGAGCACTGCAGTGGGAGTCCAGCCCGTTGGACGGGGTGGGGCCTGCTGACATGGGGGGGAGATATTAAATGTGGCTAAGATCAACAGATTGCTTACAGGCCGAGTGGCTTGATTACCTATGCACCTTAAATTGGGGGGGGCCGCCTGTTGTCTCCTTCTCCCACCTGCGGGGGGGTCCCCTGCTGGGGTTGGCCATGCGACCAAATAGTTGGAGGATCGGGATGAAATTTCACCTCGCTACCTCTCCCATTGCCTGACCCAGCCAGGCCCCTGTGGTTGGTCTGGGGGGGGTGGAGTAGGAGAGACTATTCACGCACTGCAAACCATTGCGACGAGGAGAGAACTGCCAAGGAATGACCAACAGTTCTTGAGAGAGAGAGAGAGAGAGAGAGAGATTATAGACTATAATATGCCATCTTCCTCCTTGTTGTTCCACGGATGTCATTGGGGTAACCCCCACTTCCTAAATTTTTTTATGACAAAGGAAGGACCCTAAGGAAGTATTGGGCAGATGGAACATTTAAATATCAGGACAGACAAAAGCATGGACTAACAATAACATAAAACACCTCCCCCTCCTTGTTGGACTATGAGAGTAAAGCACAATAGCGGAGAGCAGTGGACAGATAAACATACCTAGATGGCAGAAGGACAGCACCATTATACCCACACATTTTTCCAACCACCTACCCTCATCACAATATTATTTTAAGTTGCTTCCTGACCTATACTCCTGATCTTCTTTCCCTCCTTGGTTTTGGGGTAAACAAACCCCTAAAAGCCCTGCTCCTTGGCCAGAGGAACAGAACGCTGACAGTATATCACACTGACCCAGCCAGAGTTATGCATCATTGTGTACCTGGCTATGGAAGCCCACAATACCTTACTAAATGTTCGGCATTCTCACAGTTCGCTTTGTTGGCCCAGTTGGCTAGAATTGCCAGGTTTATTACTTCCTCGAGTAGGAGACCAGAGTTCGGATCCAACCCGAGATTTATATTTTATTCATTTTTTTAGACAAAGAAGATATAAAAGTAGCCCCCCCACAATTAGTTTTAGGCTTTTCCCAGATAGTAGAATCTATGTACAGAAACAGAAGATGCCGGGGGCAGTAATCCTAGTCCCAGAGTCCTCACAGTTCCAAATCACAGATCGGTATATGGATAAAGAAGGCCATTTGGCCTTGGCCTCAGGCTCATTTCAAGGGCATGTTTTAACAATCTGCAGCACATATATACAGTACCACTAAACAGTGATGCATCTTCCAGTCAACATATACTGGACCCCATGCTTACGCGTAAGAAGGGAATCCTAATAATTGATGGAGACCTGAACTGTCTGTTAAATCCCTCTTTGGACACAACAGCTTCCCACCTCCCACCCCGAGTCCTCAGGTGAAAAACACTTGAAGAGAATCCTTTAGAGCTATGGGCTTAGTGGAGACTTGGAGGCTACTCCATCCGTCTCAGAGGAAATTTTCGTATTATTCAAATGCTCACAAACATTATTCAAGACTGGACTACTTATGCATTAGCAATGAGCATAAAGATTTGGTCCATACAGCTGAAATCATGAACATCCATATTTCAGATCATGCCACTATAACCCTAGAACTTAGAATCTTTCGGGAGCAAAGAAACACACTGTGGAGGTTCAGTCCCATACTGTTGAGAGACCCTGAATTCAAAGACTTATTACAAGATAAATCCCAGTGATATTAAGATATAATGATTCTCCCAAAACTACCCCACAAACATTATGGGATACATTAAAAGTAGTTCTAAGAGGATCTATTATCTCGTTTGCGGCCAAAAGAAAAATCAGAGGGAAGCTTGCTTAAAGGAGTTGCAGGAAACTCTCACCTTCTTACAGATGGCTTATATGCAAGGGGACCACTCTGTAATAAATTAAGTGCAGCAAATACAAAGGGAAATACAGAACCTCCTGACCGCTCGCACGGAACAAGCCCTTGTGTGGCTACGCCAACGATTCTACAAAGGGGAAGCCTGAGCTTTTGGAGTTTTAGCCTACAGATTATGCAGACAAATCCAAATGTCCACAGTTATAAAAATAAAAGACCCAGTTGCAGCACAACACCAATCTGATACCCGAGGGATTCTGGCTGCTTTTAAAAAATACTACCAGGATCTGTACCAAGATCCTAAAACTGCCACCCCACAACAAATCTTAGATTTTTTAACTAAGATTCAACTCCATACCCTTAGAGAACCACAAAAGAAGAGACTGACCTCGCCTTTTACACTGGGAGAACTACAAAAATACAATACAAAATGTAAAAATAGAGAGTTCAGGCCCAGACGGGTATGGGCAAAATTCCATAAGGGTACATGGGAACTAATAAAAACCCCCCTCCTGGAAGTAATGCAAAAAAGTCATGACACAGACAGCTATCCAACATCTCAGAAACAGGTAGTTATAGTAGCGATACTGAAACCCCAGACCCCCCATTTATGTGATTCCTACCACCCTATATCAGTATTAAACCAAGACTATAAAATCTATATGAGCATTATTGCCCAGAGATTAGATAATATTCTCCCAGCGTTGATTCACCCGGACCAATCGGGATGTATAAAAATCGACAGACAATATCCTCTGTGCCCTATATCTCATTAACCATGCCCAGACATCTAACACCCCTCTAATAATCCTAAGTTTGGTCTCACCAAAGGCATTTGATAGGGTTTCATGGTTGTTCTTGAAATTGACCCTCTCAAAATTTGCCTTCCCTCAGAAATTTCTAGATAATATAGAGGGAATATATTTGAACCCTGAAGCCATGGTTAAGGTTAATGGCTCACACTCTGAACGCTTCCCACTCTCCAGAGGAACACGTCAGCGGTGCCCTCTGTCCCCTTATCTATTTGCCCTTTTTGTAGAACCATAGCACAGTTGTTGAGGCAGACAGAACAAATCAAAGGGTATAGGGTGGGAAATCGTTGGCATAAACTTGCTTATTATGTTGATGATCTCTTGCTTTTTTTTGTACTTTATTTTTATCATTATATCATAGGACATGACAATAAAAGAAGCATATAGCAAACAGTCCATAAAGTTACAGAACCTTTGGGAAACACTTCCCTTAATCAAAGGAGAGTTTATGCATTTGCCATATAGAAATACAACATCGGGGGATCCTAACATTTCTGTATTTAGAATTAAGTCCATCTTGTGCTGTGTTTATAGAGTCCAAAAGCTACATGGCTAAGTCTGATGTAGAAGGATTATCCAGCAATTCCAGTCCAGACAAAAAACTATTGGTGCCATGTATAAAAACCTTAATGCTAAAACCTTTCGGTTATAATCATGCAGCAGGTTATGTTACAAATCCACTGTTGGGAAAAAAGATCTGCCCCCAACCTCCTCTCGTATCCCAGTTATAAACAGTAAGATTTCCATTGGCCCGAAGAAAACTACCCTCATAGGGGATATATAACTTTGAACTGGATAAGGAGAGGAGCAACTCTCAACAAGACCCTTAACAGAAGATTACTGCAATTTAACATTAAACCAAACATTGCAGGTTTACAATTATGCAGTAGGATAACATGTATTTTAACTCTTGAAGCGATACCCAACAGAAGGTCCATAGTCTTAAATAGTGTTTCGGGTATCTCCCGTATCCTCCTCGCTCTCCAAATTCTCCCCTCAGCTACGTGACTCCACGGCCCTGTGGCCGGCCCATTTGCTGGCTTCAATAGGATCGAAAAAAATAAAGATCTTACTTTGAAAGGTGATCCGAAACTGAGATGGAAAGATCACAATATGTGGCACTCCCAAGTTCCCGCAGGACCCTTCGTACTCCACTGAACTTCTTTCTTCATTGTCTCATGGCATAGCTGATATCAGGGAGTATGTGGACCTGGCGATTGTCTTGAGGCAAAGGGGTGGCCCGGCCGGCACAGCGAAGAATTTTATCTCAAGCCCCTACCCCAGAGGTTATCAACATTAATGTCCGGGGCTCATTAGAATTCTCTGAATGTCCACGAGGAGAGATCCGGTAGACTTTCTGGATTTCCCATGTACCATCCATTCCCTCCAGTATTATTTTTTTGGACAACAGTCTTGAATAAACATCATCGGATGGTTACCCTCGCATCCTTCAGGTAAACACATTATGCGAATGGTATCAGATCTAGATTGGTTTTCTAGTGCCTCCAGTCTCACTCGCAGATGTTGGTTTCCTTTAACCATGAGGGCGGTAGCACTGGTAGAGGCCTCAGCCATCTTGCGCATCTCTTTCCTGTCTCCCTTTAGACCATCAACCACCTTTTCCACCACTAAAACACATCCATTAAACTCATCCACTGTTTGGTTAAGAGTCATCACCGATGTAATCAGGGCCTGAAGTTTATGTCCCAGTGAAGCAATTGTTTCTGCGGAACTGGAGGCCTCCTCAGCCCATGTAACAGCGTCGGGTCTCAGGGACCCACCAGTTCCCTTACCTTTTTTCTGCTCCTCCGGTCATATAGGCTCTTCTTGGATTACTCATCTTGGCACAGTCGTCCTTGCTCTTTCCAATGGTGGAGGTTAAAATCAGCTCCCGAGCTTAAAAAATGAGGATTAGGGCAGATTTCCTGAGTAATTATGGAGATGGTTTAAAAGTTGCTGCTCAGGCTCCACAGTGTCCTCCGTCTGAGTCAGTTTTAATATCGATCTCTTGCTTTATATTACTTGCCTCAACTACTCTCTAGATGCACTGAATTAACTCCTACTGACAATAGAATGCTTAACAGGCTATAAGATTAATCAAGATAAGACTGAAGTTTTAACAATAAATTATTCCCCTACTTCATCAATAATAGCTAAATACCCGTTTCAATGGAAGCGTCCCTATACCACATATTTAGGAATTAATATTCCCCCAAATTTGTCCCACTTGCATGAATGAAATTATACACCCCGTTCACTCAGATACAACTAGAGCTTAAACGTCTGATACATTTACCAATTTCTATAACAGAGTTCAAACCATTCAAAAGAACATCTTACCCAGGTTGCTGTAAATAATGAAAAATATACCATCATCAGTCTTCAAAACAGAAATAAGTAAATGGAACCGGGTGACATCTATTTTTCTATGGGGAGGACGACGACCATGTCTCTCTTACCAAAAAGTACAATTACCTAAAGAAAGAGGTGGGCTAGCCCTACCAGATTTTTATAAATCCTCAATGGCAGCCCTACTGCTTCACATCTCACAGTGGCTAAACCCACGATGGACTGCCCCAGGCTGGCTGAAAGTGGAACAGGATATGTCCTCTTTACCCCTAAACCACATATTAGTGTTCCAACCCAGGTACCTGGTTACCCGGAATCCTGCTCAGTCTTTACGAGAGACATAACTTGAAGCTGGGAGACTTTTCTTCAACTCCCTGAAAATCTATTTGGGGCAGTATGGATGGGAATCCCTGAGAAGAGCCGAGATTTTACTCTAGCCAAAACTGACATTGAATTTTGGAGATGGTGGGACAAGGGGTTGCTACATACCTACCAATTCTATAACAACGGGATATTTAAAACATTTTCCAAACTACAGAATTAATTTTCTATTGACCGAAAACATTTTTTCTGGTTCCTACAGATCCACCATTACCTAACTTCTAAACTAGACCTAGATGTCACAAATAAATCTCCCCCTCAACATGCACTACCCTAATACAGTTAAAAACTGAAGCCAATACTAAACATCTAATATCAAGATGCTACGAAGCATTGACTAATGTAATTAGTTCAGAAATGGACAACATCCAAATCAGTTGGGAAGCAGAATTAATGCTAAATTTAACCCTAATGGACTGGGTTCATATTTGGAGAAGACAGCACCAAACATCATGTTCATATACATGGAGAGAATTTGCATGGAAGGTCACAGTGAAATTCTTTCGCACCCCTCAAATAATGGCAAAATATTCCACATCAAAAGACTCATCATGTTGGAGGAAGTGCGGATGTGAGATGGCCACACATTCTCCCATCTTGTGGTATTGCCCAGTGCTGACCTCCTTCTGGGAGGAAGTGGAAAGGCAAATGAAAGCACTTTTTCCTACCTTGGTGAAACTCACCCCAGAAATCGCCCTTCTCTTACACCTTCCCAAATCGGTCAGAGGTGTACCCAGATCCATTTAATAAGTATCACGTTAGGGGTGGCTAAAAAAGTAATCACTCAATTATAGCTACAACCAACTTCATCTAGTATAAATAACTGGGAAACAACAATCTATGATATCTACAAAGTGGAAAGCCTCACGGCTAAGTTGCAAGACAAATTGCCAGCCCTAATGAATAGATGGACAACATGGTGTGTATGTATGTATATATATATATATATGTAGCAAAACGTAGACCAGACATAATACCATAAAATAGACGCATACAATCCTTAGTCCCATTCAAAACTACCCAGTACTTGATACTCAAGTAACTTGCTTAGAAATAATTGGGTCCGGTCAGCCCCTTCGCCTTCTGTCGATAACCAACTCTCCCTAAGAGACAGACTAAACTAATAACTCTACCTTATAAAGAAAACTCTGAATGGGGACAGGGGGAGGAGGGCGAAGTCAACAGAAACATCACTGAGGGACACCTTCAGAATTTGTTTGTTAAAACTAGCTCCATACAAAATAAGATACCAGAATTGAAATGTATATAATGAACTGTCCTAAATGTAATCCAGAAATGTATATAATGGACTGTCCTAAATGTAATCCAGAAATGTATATAATGAACTGTCCTAAATGTAATCCAGAAATGTATATAAATGACAGAGGCTACACTGTTGTACTTGATTATATAATACCAGTATCTCTTAAGTGTAAAAGCGAAACATTAATAAAAATTTAAGTTTAAAGAAAAAGCATATTTTTCACCCAAACACTGTCCCCTTGGGCTCCCGTTCTAACCAAGTGGACTCAGAGGGTTGTACAATAGATATTGGTGTTCATTAAATGAGTATTCATTGAGCATATCACAGGGATAGTGTTAGTCTGCTACAAACTGTTATGGGACTGTTAAAAAACAGGAAACAAACCCCGTATTGTACCTGGACGGAAGGCACACAATGATGGCAGTGCACGTGGCACAGCGCTGTGTCGACAATGCTGTTTATTAAATGAGTATTCATTGAGGACATCACAGGGATAGTGTTAGTCTGCTACAAACTGTTATGGGACTGTTAAAAAACAGGAAACAAACCCCATATTGTACCTGGACGGAAGGCGCACAATGATGGCAGTGCACGTGGCACAGCACTGTGTCGACAATGCTGTTCATTAAATGAGTATTCGTTGAGCACATCACAGGGATAGTGTTAGTCTGCTACAAACTGTTATGGGACTGTTAAAAAACAGGAAACAAACCCCATATTGTACCTGGACGGAAGGCGCACAATGATGGCAGTGCACGTGGCACAGCACTGTGTCGACAATGCTGTTCATTAAATGAGTATTCGTTGAGCACATCACAGGGATAGTGTTAGTCTGCTACAAACTGTTATGGGACTGTTAAAAAACAGGAAACAAACCCCATATTGTACCTGGACGGAAGGCGCACAATGATGGCAGTGCACTTGGCACAGCGCTGTGTCGACAATGCTGTTCATTAAATGAGTATTCGTTGAGCACATCACAGGGATAGTGTTGATCTGCTGCAAATTGTATGGAGACTGTTAAAAAACAAAACAAAAAACAAACCCCGTATTGTACCTGGACTGAAGGTGCACGGTGATGGCAGTGCACGTGGCACAATATAGTGTCGGCATTGCATGTGGTACAGTGTTGGCCTGGCACAGCGCACTATCAGCATCACATGTGGTATAGTGCAGTGTTGATATCACTTATGGCACAGTACAGTGTCAGCAGTGTATGTGGAACAATTTAGTATCGGCAGTGCAGGTGGAATCGCACAGTGCTGGCATCATGCATGGCACTGCACGGTGTTGGCTCACACAAGGCACAACACGGTGTCAGCAGTGCACATGGTAGAGTGAGGTGACGCAGCACAGAAGAAAGGGACTGCATCTAGTACTGCTCCTGGTACTCCAGTTCAAACAAAACAGCAAACTGGGCTGTGTTTGGCCGTTTAAAACAAACAGTCTTATTCCGACTGAATTTCATGCATAAATACTTTTAATGAAGTTAAAACTTACAGAGCAGCACTCAAGGGTCAATACTAGATGTTTCAAACCCTCAACTGGCTTTTAATCATGTGTAAGCAACACTCTATGGCTAATCACGTTTAAACTTGAATCTTTAAAGTGACAGTACACATATATTACACAAAGATATATAACACCATCAGATATCTTCATAGAGTGTAAATGTGAGTTCATGAACATTGCAGAGATGATGGCTGATACATGTTCATTCAATGCATGCAGTAACAGTGACGAACCCCCCCAAAAGTTCAGTAGCCCAATCTGCGATATCAGTAGTCCAGAGTTTAAATTTAAATGTGCAGATTTGCCACAGTTTATAGTGCATCTTCAAAGGACTAAAGTATATCCCCCATAACACTAATGTGATAAAAAAAAAAACTAAAAACACGTATCTAACTATTCATATCAACTTGGGACAAATTGTATACTTCAGTTTAAATTGATAACACTTTTGCTCAGTATTATGAAATGGGTAGAAAGAATGCTGGATTCTGATTGGCCGAGAGCTGCTTTCAGCTGGGCTGTAATCCCAGCACAACAGCCCAGCTGAAAGTCTTATGTTTAAAAGTGTATAAATTTACTAAAAATTACCCATTTCATGATCGCAATAAGGCATTCCAGGGTGTGTGTTATGGTGGGCTAACGGCCCTTCTCGGGTGGTGGAAGCCCTCGGCTACATCTCATGCTTCAACCTACCCCGAGGTGGGCTGTTATCCCACCATAACACACCTCCTGTAATGCCTTATTGCTTAATTATTGCATTCTTCTAAAGCATATTCCACTTTAGATGAATATTCCCCCAATAGCATGATTACATAATATTCTTAAAAGTGCAATATATATTTATCCATTTCAGCAAGGTTTCTTACCACTAGTTTTTGGCAAGATTTTATTTTTGTAGGAAGGTTGACAACCCTGCTCTCCCATTCAGTCCCAGGGACTTGTATGCTTTTAAATTGAACATTCATCTTGCCTCTCTCCTCAAAAGTAAGTTATCCAGGTTTCCCCTCTTGGGCCTAACCAAACCTTCTCAATCCCTAAAATGGTAAATACTATAACCATATCCTTTCTCCGTGATGTGACGTGCCAAAGCATTCTCTTCTACTCCTCTGTTGATCTCGCTCATATGCTCCCCCACCCTTACCTTAAATTTATGACCTGTCTTCCCCACATAGAAGCAGTGACAGCTGCATTGAGCCAGGTAAATCACACTTTCTAGTGCACACGTTATTAAGTGTCTTATATGGAAGGTTATTATGTTACTGGGGACTTTAAATGTTTTACAGGTATGGATGTGGGTGCATTGGACGCAGTTACCTCATCTATATGTGCCTCATGGTGGATCCGGTAGCCAATTTCTATAATTGCTACCCCTCTGCAATGGTTGAATACTACTTACAACCCTGTATTGGCACTTCTGTGTGTAACTCCAGGGGATCTCTGGTGCAGCTGTACAGAATGGGATCAGATTGTAGTACATGCCAGTTTGGATTTATTATTTCAATCACTTTGTTGGAGTTGATGCCATGAGTTGTAACAAAATTCACCCTATTATCTGTATACGCTTTATTCCTATTACTAGATCTGAGTAATTCTTCACGAGGTTTTTCATTTGCTCTTCCCATGGTTTCTGTCAAAACACTTTCTGAATAACCCCTCTCCCTGAACCTCTCTCTCATCTCAATTGCATTTGCTCATAATGCTGTTCCTCAGAACAGTTCCTCCGTAGCCTGTAAAATTGGATAAGGGGAATATTACTTACCATAAATCTAGGGGTGACAACTACTATTCAGTAATAGTTCTGATCCATACTTTTCATGTCAAGGTCTGTACCCAAACTCCCATTCCGTTGCACCTTAATAACCAAATCCAGATATTCTGTTTTTTTCTTAACTACGTTTTACAGTGAATTTTGGATTTTCGTTATTGTTTTCCAAGTACTGTATTGTTTGAAATCAGGTGGCTCTGTTCCTGTGCCACACCAAATAAAGAGCAAATCATCAGTGAATCTACGATACATTAAGTATTCTTCCATGAAAGGGGTTAGCTGTGGGTTCCTGTAGCACTGATTTTTACCACATGCCTAAATATAAGTTGGCATAATTAGGTGCCAACACTGCACTGATTACTGTCCCCGTTTGTTGCAAAAAATACTTTCCTTGAAAAGCAATCCTACTGCATGTCTATACCAATTCAGAAAGTTTCAGAGTAATGTTAGTTCTCATGAGTACAGATCACGCTACTGTAGGGATAACTGTAGGGTGAGGTGACGCCAATGCAAGTAGTACTACATGGTCCCGCCAGTGCACATGGCACAGTTCAGTAACATCAGTGCTGGCATTGCATATGACTGCAGTATCCGTGGTACAGTGCAGTGACATCAGTGCATAGTGCAGTGTTGGTAGTGCACATGGCACAGCGCAGTAACATCAGTGCTGGCATTGCACATGACTGCAGTATCTGTGGTACAGTGCAGTGACATCAGTGCATGGTGCAGTGTTGGTAGAGCACATGGCACAGCGCAGTGACAGCAGTGCATGTGCACTGCACCTCATGTACGCTTGTCACTGCACTATTCAATGTGTATGGCTGTCACTGCACTGTGCCACATGCACTGCTGCCACTAAGCATATAGCTGTCACTGTGCTGTGCGACATGTACTGCCAACACTGCACTTTGACACGTGCACTGCTGTTCGAAATGTGCACTACTGTCACTGCACTGTCACAGGTAATGCAGCAATGTGTGATGCAGAAACTGATGTCACTGAGCTGTTCCACGTGCACTGTGGATACTGCACTGTGCCATGCGAACTGACATCACCACGTGGTGCCACTTGCACTGGCATCACTACACTGTGCCACATCCACTGGTATCACAGCACTACGCTATGTACACTGCTGACACTGTGCTGTGCCTTGTGTGAACAAACACTGTGCTATGCCATGCATGATGCTGGTACTGTGCCATTCCATCTGCACTACTGACACTGCCACATGCTGTTCTGACAGTGCACTGTATTACTGGCAGTCCTGAGACTGCTGTGCCATGTGTGATGTCAGCACTGCACTGTGCCACATGTGATGCCGACAGTGCACTGTGCCATGCCAACACTGTGCCACATGCATTGCCAACACTACACTGTGCCACGTGCACTGCTGACCCAGAGCTGTGCCATGTGAAGAAGAAGAATCAGCATTTATATAGCACTTTTCATACACAGCGTATCCCAAAGCACTTTACAAGCAATGCTAGACTGGTAGTGAAGTGACTGAATGTGTAATGGCAGTCATATCGCACATCAGCACCCACACACAACCTGGAAAATTGCATGATCCAGTTTATGGGAAGGGGAGTGTTGGCCAGGACACCGGGAATGTCCCCTACTCTTTGCGAAGAGTGCCCTGGGTTCTTTTACTTCCACCTGGACACCTACCAGGACAGCATCAGGATGGCTAAAAGGGACCTCAGTTTGACATCTCATCCGAAGGATGACACATCCCAGCAGTACAGCACTCCCCTAATGCTGCACCTGGATACCAGCATTATAGGTATGAGTCCAATCCCGGTGTGGGACGAGAACCCACAACCCACAACCTTCTGGTCCAGAGGCAGATGTGCTACCAACTGAGCCACACTGACACCTGTGCTGTGCCACGTTCAGTCCCGACACTGCACTGTCAAGGCACTGTTGACACTGCAGTGTCATGTGGGATGTGGACACTGCACTGTGCCATGTGCAATACCAACAGTGCGCTGTGATACACCCAACGGTACGCCACATGAAATGCACCACTGTATTATGCCACATGCACTGCTGACAATTCACTGTGCCATATGCAGTTCCAACAATACATGCTGTGTGCAGTGCTGACACTGCACTGTGCCATGTGCAACTCCAACACTGCACTGCATCACATGCATTGCCAACACTGCACTGTACCATGCACACTGCTGACACTGCACTGAGCGACATGTACAAATGACACTGCACTATGCCCCATGCACTCCCAACACTGCACTGTGCCGCATGCACTGCCGACACTGCTGTGCCATGTGTAGTGTCAATATTACACAGTGTTATGCACAGTATCAACGATGCACTGTGGCACACATACACTAAGAGCCTGAGACGGAGGCAAGCCAGATGCCAAAACTGGGTGGGGGGATCCGGGTTCTAACAACCAATTCTGAGGGGGATTTGGAATCCAGCTGCAAGTGCTGGGAGAAGGCGAGGCTATAGAACCTGCCACCATGGTGTTGGGGGGAGGGGTCAAGGAGCATACTGTGATGGCATTGTAGGCTCCAATGAGCCTGCGGTCAGTGCTGAGGGGGGCTCAATAGCTAGAGGTCAGTGCTAGGTGGTGGACTCAGGAGGAGAAGCTGCAGCAGCACTGAGAGTGGTGACATAGAGTATTGTATAGTGGGTGTCCATGGGGCCAGGACGGAGGAGATGTCCAGGGAGCTCAAGGAGTGCAGGGTGTTGGGGGGCAGAGGAGGGAGGGAGGGAGGGAAGGAGGGAGGAGGGAGTATCCGGGGTCAGTGAGTGAGATGTGTAGGGACCCAGGAGGAGGGCTCCAGGGGCTAGGGAGGAGGTGTCCAGTAGTCTGGGGCAGGAGGTGTCCAGGAAGTCTGGGAAGAAGAGGTGTCTACTGAGGGAGGGGTGTCTGGTGGGATGGGAGAGAGGTGACTGGTTGGTCAGGAAGGGAGGGAACTGTCCAAGGGGCCATAGAGGGAGCGAGTGGAGGTGGTGGGGACTGTTGGGAGAGTGTGGGTGTTGGGGGCACGTGTGGAGGGAGCAGTGGTGTTAGGGGGGACTGTGGGATGAGGGGAGGGAGGAAGGAGGTAGTGTGGGGGTTAGTGTCAGGATGTAGGGGGAGGCGGTAGTGTCTGGGGTTGTGGAGGGAGGTACTCTTGAGGGTGGTGGGTGGACGGAAGGGTTAGTGCCAGGGGCTGTGGAAGGAGGGTGGGCAGCTTTGGTTTGGGGGCCATTCAAGAAGGTGGGACTAGAATCTGGAGCTGTGGAATTAGTGTTATCTATTGTCTTTGGCAAAAAAGAGAAGGGGGCTAGTGTCTGAGGCTGTGGAGGTGGGCGCAGGGGTAGTGTCAGGGCCTGTGTAGGGAATACACCCAAGTTCCCACCTTCTTCCCATCCCTGTTGTTTCTCTTCCTATCAGCACTCACCAGGAAGTGCTGTCACAAACACGCATGGGACCATACATCCATAAAGAGGTCACAAAGATGGGAGCTGGTTGGAGGTGTTTAGGTTGAAGAGCAGGTTTTACCTGTTACTTGTGGGATGGGTAAAAATAGCGGGATCCAGGGAAAGAAGGCCATGTAACAGGGGCTCAAGGTATATGAGGAGTGAGGGTTCTCTTACTATACCCTGATTAAAAAATACCACAGCAGGGGCATCACATTAGTATTGCCACCTTTTCTGGTCTGACCAGGACAGTCCTGGACTTAGGGTTACTTCATGGTGACAAACAGGAAGATTAGTAGATGCCCTGATCATGCCTCTCAATTGTCCCAAATTATGAGGGGAATTCCCTCCTTCTACCCCTCAAAATTGCTCTGTCCCTCATCTGTCCAACATGGAAATGTTGCTGCCACGTAGAAAATGAGTTGCAAATTCAGACGACTTTGAAGCAGAAATTCATGCTGTTCTAACATGCTAAATCAAAAATAAACTTTGTACAAGTGTCTAGTGCCCAAAGTAGCAGCGTCTAGGGGTTTTACAGGAAAAAAGATTTGCCATGGACCCCAGGGATTCTGGGCAGGGCAAGATAGGGTGCTTGAGGACCCTGTTAGGGCCCATTTAATTAGCACAGTGGAGAGAAATGTGTATGGGACCCCAGGGTGCAATGAGAAGGGCCAGGAGGGAAGAAATGTATCTTTAGTTTCAGGCATTCTGCCCACACTAGTTGCCAGTATGGCTCAGCAGTCCATACCAGTAGCCCCTATGCCCAGTAAATGCCCCTGCATCCAGCACAGCCAGTTGCTCCAGTAAACATCCTGTGGTGAGTAGCCCCACCACATTTTCTGGAAAATAGATTCCTCACCCCCTGCAACTGGTTTTCCTACACAGCTCAAGCCAGGCCTGATTTAAAACACTTTCAAGCCCTCCAAACTGTACATCCATACACAAAACCCGTCAATAAATAAAACGGAGTCTGGTCCATGAAAAAATCCACAGAGCAAAAATGGTTTTATATTAAATTGTTAAAAAAGAAACTCTGTGTCCGGCCCAGTGACATGGAGGGCAGCGGCATCGTGCCTTACCTCCTGCCATATCGACGACTCGTGTTCATGGTGCGAGCGGGTCACTGGAGGTCAGCCAGGGAGGGAGAGGATCGAGCATCCTGGGGACAGTTCTCCTATCCCAGGGAGGGTGGAGATTATAGACTGGCATTTGCCTGACACCCAGTGGTGGCCAGATGTTGGCATGCTGGGTCCCATACATTGGAGCGCGGAGGAGGAGCAGCCAACCAGCATGCAGCATGTGGACAGGCGTGCTGTGTGCCACTGTCGGCATTGCATGCTCCCCCTCCACAAGAAAAGTGGAAAAATGGATCCTGGCCAAGCGGCGTGAAACCATTCCCTGCAGGCGCCGCCTGGAGATGACACCTCCCCTTAGCTGAATCCATTTGGGTGGGTTCAGTCGCTCCCCACCACCGTGCCATGAAGAGTAAGTCATGGGGACACGAGGGGAAGGGGTCTGATGCTTGGGTGATGGCGCTGGGGGGACGACAGAGAGAGAGAGAGGTGGCCGGGTCCATGGGAAGAAAGAATACTGAAAAAAAAAAGCTACTTTAAGCATGCTGCCAACTCTGGGTGTTGACATCGGATGATATGACTGCATGCTTTACATACTCATGCTTGGCAGCCCTGATACGTGCTGCCATTCTAGTTTTTCTTTGAGTTCTAGAATGGCAACACATCATAGCGGAGCACATGAAGGTCACCACCATATTGTCGATGTCAAGACCCAGAAGCAGTCTACTGGCATCCACGTTTCGAGCATTGGGTTCATGCTCCGCAGTGTTTTAAAATTAAATAAATAAATAAAACTGCCATGTTGGTGGCTGTCAGGCGGAGCAAGTGAGTCTGTGAGTTGGGGAAAGAGGCAGGGAGGAGGTGTGTGCGTTTCTTATCTACCAGAAGTTATACTGAGGGCCCCTGGGCAGCAGTTCTCTGCTGTGGATCTTCAGCTCCCCATCCTACTCCCAAAGGGGTGGGGGCAGCAGCATGGAGTGGCTTGTCTATGGGGGGGTCCTACTGTAGGGTGGGGATGGGATACTACCAGTCTATATCCTTATTAAATCAAGATCATACAATTTTCAATAAGATATTAGCAGTGCGCTTACAGAAGCATATAGAACAACTGATTCACATAGACCATACAGGCTTCATTCCTCATCGCCACCCGGAGGACAATATTAAAAGATTACTGAATATTAAGTCACATGAAGAATCAACCTCGACAGCACAATTAGCCATTTTTCTCGATGCAGAAAAGGCCTTCAATCGCCTGAACTGGGACTACCTGAAAGTGGTGTTAGAACACTTTGGAATGGGGGGGTAGCTTTCTACAATGAGTTTATCTGTGTTATAACTGCCCGGTAGCCAGAGACAGGCTGACTGGCGCCGTCTCAGATCGGATTCAGATAGAAAGAGGCACTCGCCAGGGGTGTCCACTGTAACCCCTGTTGTTTACCCTCAGCCTCGAGCCTCTTGCGGCCACAATCAGGAGGGAAGAATCCACTGAAGGCATGAGGGTGAATCCATGTGAGTGCAAGATCTCCTATTGATGTATCTTTTTTAAAGCGCTCACGGCGAACTACCATTAACTTGGTTAGAACAAATTAGGAAACATTCAAAATGTTCCTGTGGTGAGGTGGAGTACCCAGGATTGCTTAGGAGAAATTGACAGTGTTACAAACAGAAGAAGGTATGGGGTGCCCAGATCCAATTTGCTATTATTGGACTACAAAACTCAAGCAAATGATAAGTCGGTCTGATCCATTATTTATTAATACAGATAATGAGGGCACATATAAATCACAGATACAGAACAACAAAACCATTACTATATAACGAAAATGTATCTTTAAAAATTAAAATTTTATTAGCTTATCCTATTCAGTTTTCACATATAAAAAACTCAACTATCAATGCATACTGTAAAGTCAGTGTTAAATGGGATAAGATTCACGTTTATAATAATGCCAAATTAATATATAGTATAGCGGGCAATAGAAATATATTAAATATAAAAAATTATTCTTTGCTTCCGTCAAAAGATCTTAAGAAACTAAATTAAATAAATTGGATACCTTTTATGGAAAATGTTTCAGAGATGTCTTGGGAAGAGTTCCAAAAACATTCCAAAGAAAATCAAATTAAAAATCCCAGACTTAAATACTTGATTTTAAAAAATTCGTATAAAAAATATCTCAAACCAAAAAATATAGTGGTTACTGATGAATACTCCCCCCGTAGGTATTCTAGTTGCTTTCCATTTTTCTTCCTGAGCCCAGTCCCTTTGTGTCCCCGACGTGATGCACACATGTGGAGACACATGCACGTCACACATTGTGGGACATTCCACCCTACCAGTCACTCCGTTACCACCTACTTCTGCCACCGGACCTCCATCCAGTGATGGCGGGACTGCAGACAGGCAACCCTCCCTCCTGGGAGAGAAGAGCCAACGTCACCTCCCCGCGTGTCAGTACCCTGACGACCCGAGGACGTTCACGAACCCAGGTTGCAGGTGTAGCACGAGGTAAGGCAGGATGCCTCAGTCCCCAGCGCCACTGGGCTGGCTAACTGATGAATACTTTATAGATATTACCACTCTTTTAAGAACATATAGAAAAGAGAAAATTAGTATTGTCGCATTTTTATAGCAGCTTTAATAAAATACTGTATAAAAAAATGGATAAGACCAACATGAAAACTAAAAAGAGCTGGGAAACTGAAATGGACCTGAAGCTGGGGGAAAATAATTGGAAACAAGTTTGTATCAAAGCTAACAAGCTATATACATATGTAACCGACCAGTTCCTGGGGTTACTAGAATCCCATCAGTTTTAGATCAGGCAGATAACCTGGGCAGTCAGGGAGTTTAAAAAGTCTCTGTAAAAACATTACCTCACCATCTGCGTAGCTCTGCTGTGGCAGGGGATGATGTCATGGCATTTAGAACCTTCGCAGCTGCATAAGTCACACTGTGCCTACAGCTGTTTTTTTGGCTGTGAGCCAGTTTGAAGGCAGAATTTGAGCTGAGAGTTCTAGGGCAAGTGGTGTTCTGCCTAGAGATCACTTGCTAGAGGGAAAGGCCCTCATTTGTTATTTTTCTGCCATAGTTCAATAACCAATGGCTGGTTTCCTGGGAAGTGGTGGCTACCAGATCCTGTGAATCCCGGGGGTGAAGATTTTTTGCAGAAAAAGGAAAGGGACTGAAGTATCAGTGAGTACTTTGGAGCAACCCCCAAAAGACTGTAAGAGCTACAGGTATCAGAACTTACCAGAATGTAGACACTGCGTGTGTACAAACTAGAGATATGTATTTTGTGTGAGATCTGCGGATTCCAAGTGTTCTTTACAAGTGTCCTGAAGGGTATAAGATGTAGCAAGTACAGTGTTCAAATGGGATTGGCTGATGCCTTGTCATATGCAGGTGCTCTGGACCCTGGCACAAAGTTTTTGCAGTAGGATGCCTCTTGTAGCCCCTGTGTGGCTAGGGAATCTTTTCCTAAACATAATGAGAGAGAGTCTAGCTTTGGCCAGAGTGAGCTATACCCTCACTCTAGAGGAATGGTCTAAGATATTAACTTAATTCACCTAGTAGTGCTCAAAATAGTCCCGGTACCCCTGAAATGGGGTTAGCTATTCGAAAGTCCATGATTCCCTGCTGGACGTCTGTGGGTAATGTTAGTGTAAGAAGTCAGTAGTGCCTCCAAGAGGTTGGAAATGTTTTTGCCTGCTACAAAATGTGTCATCTGTCTGTACAGCTTCAAGCCCTGGGGGCACCACCCTTTTCTGTTAATACTGTGTCAGGAGTAAAAGCCATACAGTAACATCCCAAATTTATGGTTGCGGACAAAACATCTCTGAGTAACTTGTTTGATGTTTTTGGGGGCCCTACAGACAAGAGACACACCATAGCCCTGGCACCTCTCTCCTCGACCTGGGTAAAATAGAAATGTTGCTCTTACTTCGAGAGGGCTCTTGCAGTAGGTATTCCCATATAAGACTAAGCCGCCAGGCATCAGAACCCCAAGGAAAAATCTTTAGCTAGCAGTCTTTGTCGGGGACCGCCCCCACATCAGGTGACCGGCATCATATGACGTTGATATAAAGGGGCAGTCCCCCACGCCTGCCTTCCAGTTCTTTCCCACTGTCGGCTTGTGAAAGTTCCTCACAGTAGAACAGCGCTCGTCAGTCATTCGTCGGTTTTCAAGTTTTCAAACTTTTTCTATTTCTCTATTTTTTGACTTTTTCTTCAACAATTGCTGTGTATGTTATCCCCAATGCCCTCTGAATCACATAAAAACAATTGTGACTCGTGTGGCTCCCAGCATCCACACAAGAACGGCCATTCCTTGTGCCTCTTCTCTCTGGGCCCAGACCACCCCGTGGAGAAGTGCCAGCACTGCCAGAAGTTCAACTCCGCTACCCGCAAGAGAAGGCAGCAGTCCCTGGAAGCCCATATACTCAAGAAGAAAATGAGTTAAAAAAGCTTAGGCTGGCGTCTACTTCCCCCGAAGGTCATAAGAAAAAGCATGACAAGGAGAAGCACCGGGAACGGGAATCAGCTTTACACCAGCCGCGACTTTGGCTGGAGTCGGTCCTCAAAGTAACATCCTCGGGGAATCACTCCAAAGGCCATCTGGTAGCTACCAAGAAGGCGCTTGCCCTCCTTCAGGCCTCGTGATTTGGCCCTTCGAGAGCTCTCCGGGGCAAAGGAGACCTCCGCTCCCGTTAAGGCTGCTCTTCTCTCATGGCCTTCTGGTCAGAGCAGGTCCGGTAAGTTGGACGTCAGTTCCATTGACGCACGCCCAGACAAGGCTGCTAAGCCGCTCACCTCCTTGGGTGAGCGCCCAGCCAAAACCCCTTCTGACAGGGCCACCTCTCCTTTGCGACCTTCCTCAGGTAGGGAGTCCAATAAGTCAGACGCCGGCTCCTCCGACGTCCATCCGGACATTGCTGATAAGTTGGATGCCGTCTCCACCGATGACTGCCCAACCAAGAAGCCTGAGCCAGACCCTATTGACCAGTCTGATGTCCCAGGCTCTCTGCAATGTCTTACCACGTTGCCCATTGACGTCCCCGCGTCCCCTCGACTGACACCCCGGGATTTTAACCCCTCCTTCCCTGGTTGTCACCGAGGACCTCGAGATGCTGCTGTCAGGGCTCCTTCCTCCTGCGCTGACCCCCCTGATGCCGGATCCTCAGACGCCGGCCAACCCAACACCATGTGGCATCCCTTTGCCTGACAAAAGACCTGTTCCTCCATCAGGAACATCGGACCCACTCGACGGTATACTCACACCAGGCCCAACACCCGCGGGGCCAACGCTTCCACTGTTTGGCCCTCCAGCAGGGCCTCTGCCAGGTCTCCCTGCTCCGTCAGAGCCCCTGGTGCCTGGGTACCCAACACCGCAATACTCGGTGCCACAGTTCCTGGCCCCTCAGTATCCGGGCGCCACAATATCCAGTGCTGCAGTACCCGACTACTTATTAGTACCCAGTGCCGGGCTACCTGCTGTCAGGTTACGGATTCTCTTTTTATGTGTACTCTCAATACCCATATCCCCCACCTCGTCCACCTTTGCCGCCCAATTCTCAGCTGCCGGTGGATCTGAAGGAGACCTTGGCCTCCTGGTGGGCTGAGGCCAATGCTCAGTTCACCCGGGAGGTCAAGAGTCATCCACCAATGCCGGACTGATACCGGAACCCCTACATCGGAGACAGGAGACTCCCTCCCCCCTACCTGACACCAGAGGAGAGCCCTCCAGTGCCCAAGAAGGGGAGGATATGCACCTCTGGGAACTCCCCAGAGGGGTCGTCCCTCCCCCTCCTAGGGAGGAGTCTTCTTCCTCTTCATCAGAAACATCTGACTTGGGCAACAGACTTCCAGGAAAACAAACTGAACTTACAAGCTCAAATGGGCAGACTGGGTGGGCCGTAGGCACATATCTGCTGACACTGTCTATGTATCTATGGACTCAGAGTTCGTCCACTCTGACCCTGAAGGCGAGCCCCATACTCCGGAACGCCCCAGGCCGAAGGATCCTCTGAAGTCCCCTCTGGAGGACCCTTCTTTTCAGGAGTTATTGAGGAAAAATCATGAAGTACATCAGTGGCAATCATTGGAGCCAGACCCACGGCGTAAAAAACTTGCTGCCTATCTGGATCTACCCGAGACTGCTCCTATGCTGATCCCACCCCGGACAGAGCCTCATGCAGATCTTGTTTTCACCATCTGGAAACAAACTTCTGCATTAGCCCCCCTTCCGAGGAAGGCAGACAGGCTATACCAGGCTCTTGAGGGTGTAGATTTTCTTAGCCTTCGTCCCAAGGCAGATTTGGTTGTCATCCGCACTGCTCACGGCTGCTCCGCCAATCCTAAACACCTCAGCTCAACTCCCCCTGATAAGGAATCCCGGCTTCTGGACCAGTACGGGAAGAAGATCTATTCCTCTTCTACCCTAGGCATCAGAGCCCTTAACTGTGTTGCACATATGAGGGATTTCCAAAAGACCATCCTTAGCCAGGTGGAATCTAAATTGGATTCCCTTCCTGAGTCACAGTCTAAGCAGGAAGTGGGTGACCTTGTCCGTTCCGCTCACTTGGCCTGTCGGCACATGCTACATGCCACTTACGATGTGGTGGGTGCAGCTGGAAGGAGTTCAGCCTTTGCCGTAGGCCTGCGGTGTCATGCCTGGCTCCGCGTGTCAGGTTTGGTCCCTGAGGTACAATACGCTATACAGGATGCTCTCTTCAGGGGTTTGGTGCTGTTCGGGGGTGATGTCAAGAACATTATTACCGAACTGCAGGAGAAGGGTACTGCACTGAAGTCTATCCAGACTATGTACAGCCCCCCCCCCCGCAAAGGGCAGCGGCGTCCTTTTCATCGCCAAAACTGACAAAGACAAAAGCCGCAAGGAAAACGTGCCAACAAACATTGGGCCCCTCCAGCAACCAAGACTCCACCCAGCAAAAAAGCTGCGGGAGCCTCGGCTGCTGCACTGCCACTTACCTCCTGACTCCCTGCCTCTCCCACTGCCTCTGGAGGTTCTAGAGGAACTGGTAGGGGGGAGATTATCCTCCCATCTGCCGAGTTGGGAGAGAATAACATCAGATGCTTGGGTGCTCCAGTTGATATCGGCAGGACACTCAATAGACTTTCTGCAAAAAACGCCCCGAAGACCACCCCCTCAGTCATCCTACTCCTTGCAACATCTTCCTCTGGTCCTAGAGGAAATCATCTCCCTTCTCTCGAAGATGGCAATAAAGCCTGTCCCCACTCATCTGTGGGGCACAGGTTACTATTCCCATTTCTTCCTAGTTCCAAAGAAGATGGGAGATCTGACGCCCCATCCTAGACCTCAGCTCCCTGAACATGTTTGTGGAGTACAAACGCTTCAGAATGCTCTCTTTGCAGAGCCTTCTACCACTACTTCATCTGGGACAGCGGCTCTATGCTCTGGACGTGCAGGATGCCTACTTGCATATCCCCATATGCACTTCCCACTGCAGATTCCTTCAGTTTTGTTTTCAGGGGGACCGCTACCAATTCAAGGTCCTCCCATTTGGTCTTTACTCGGCTCCCTGAGTGTTTACCAAATGTCTGTCAGTGTAGCGACCCACCTGCGTACCCCAGGAGTACAGGTACTCCTGTACTTGGATGATTGGCTCCTGGCTGCCTCATCCAGGGAGGAACTCCTGCACTCCCTTTCCCTTACCCTGCAAGTTTTTACCAGTTTGGGTATCACCATCAACTAGGCCGAGTCTCACCTGGTCCCTTGCCAATGCCTCCAATTTATAGGGACGATTCTGGACACGACCACTGGCAAAGCCTTCTTGCCTCTGAACAGGGTAAATACCCTTCAGAATCAGGCTTGTCTTCTGTCCGGTTGCAGGAGGGTTGGAGCCAGGTCAAACCTCCACCTTCTCAAGCTAATGGCAGCTGCCATTCTGACAGTCCCGTTCGCTCGGCTCCATATGAGAATCTCTCAGTGGCTGCTTCCGTCGCACTGGGACCAGACCAGGGACAATCTAGACCAAGAGGTACTAGTATCAGATCCTGTGATCAGAGACTTACAATGGTGGATGGTTCAGGAGAACCTGTACCTGGAAGTTCCCTTCTGCATCGATCCCCCCCTCCCAGACGTTAACGACAGATGCGCTAGGAGAAGGCTGGGGTGCCCATCTGGTTCAAGTTTGAAAAAAACCTGCACATAAATGTGCTCAAACTGAGAGCAGTCCTTTATGCTCTTCAGGCTCTGCTCTCCTTCATCCTCCCCTGTCATCTCCTCATACAATCAGACAACATGTGCGTAGTCTGGTACCTCAACAAGCAGGGAGCAACACGTTCCTACCCTCTGTGCTGGGAAGCGATGAGAGTCTGGCATTGGGCAGCCCTACATCACCTTCACTTGACTGCAGTTCACGTTCCGGGAGTGGAAAACACATTGGAAGATGAACTCAAGTCGGTCCTCAGCCAGGTCCCTCAAATGGGAGTTAAATCAACAAGTTGTAAACAACATCTTTCAGCGATTGGGACCACCTCAGATAGACCTCTTCTCCTCTCCCCAAAACGCAAAACTTCCCACCTTCTGCTAGCTTGCTCCAGGGCAAGAAATTTTTTGGTGGGAGGCTCTGTCTCTTGGTTGGAGGGACAGATTAGTTTATGCCTTCCCTCCTATTCCTTTAATTCTGAGGGTCCTGAACAAACTCAGATTGGAGGGAGCTTGAATGATTCTTTTTGCTCCCTTCTGGCCCAGGCAAGTTTGGTTCTCTCTTCTGCAACAGTTTTCAGAGGAACCTCCACTTCCTCTTTCTCTGTCGCAGCAGATGTTGACCCAGGATCAGGGGACCTTCGTTCATCCAGGTCTCAGATCCCTTCATCTCCATGCATGGCTCTGCAGATGTAGCTGAAGCCCACTTTGGAGTCTCTGTCTTAGTAGCAGACATTTTGGTGGAGGCCAAGAAGCCTTCCACCAGGTCCACCTACGCCATGAAGTTGAAACGGTTTTCTGTTTGGACAAACTCAAAAGACTTCGAGCCTTTCTCGTGCCTAGTCAGTATAGTCCTGGACTACATGTGTCTCCTTTTCGATCTGGGTCTCAGCCATTCCTCATTGAAAGTCCACATGGCGTCTATCTCAGCCTACCATATTCCCTTTGGAGACAGGACTTTTGCTCAGTTAGAAGTCTCTAAGACTTTCCTCAGAGGAGTTCTCCATTTGTGACCCCCATCTGCATTCCTGCCCCTCCATGGGACCTGAATTTCATTCTGCAGAAGCTTACCCTGCCTCCCTTTGAGCCAGCAGCATCAGCTGATTTGAAGTTCCTCTTTTGGAAGACACTCTTCCTAGTGGCCATCACTTCTGCTCGGCACATTTCCGAGCTTCAGGCCTTGATGTGTAAAATACTGTACTTGATTTCCCACAAGGAACATATGGCTCTTCACACCAACCCTACGTTTCTCCCTAAGGTGGTGGCTGAATCTACGCTGAATCAATTTATTGAGCTACCCGCTTTCTTTACGCAACACTCCAATCAAGGGGAGTACCTCTTGCATACTTTGGATGTTCACAGAATCCTGAGATACTGCACCAATCGGACTAAGGATCTCAGGAAGATTGATCAGCTTTTTGTCTCTTTTGCTCACAAAACTGAAAGCATTGCTGTTTCTAAGCAATGGCTATCAAAATGGTTGGCCCATTGTATTACTTTCTGTTATGACAAGCACAACAAGACCCTTCCGGGTCAAGTCAGAGGTCACTCCACCAGAGGAATAGCTGCCTCTGCGGCTTGTTTCAAGAATGTGTCAGCGGCAGACATCTGTGCAGCCACAACTTGGACTTCTGTCCATACCTTTAGGAAACACTACAGTTTGGACATTGCCTCTCACCGTAGAGCAGGCTTCGGGTTGGTTGTCCTACAAGGTCTCCTTTCATGAGACCTGTTCAGCCTGAGGTTCCATGCTGTGGATGACAATCCTCTTCCCGAGTGCTTTTCCTTGTTCCAGACTGCTTGGGACTCAGTCCTACATGTGAATACCTACTGCAGGAGCCCTGTTGAAGTAAGATAGTACAGTTACGTAAGAACTTTACGTAACAAAAGATCTTCGAGAGAGGCTCTTGCAGTAGGTATTGCCTTTCCACCCTCTGTCCCCCTAAGTTTTCTTTGCTTCATTTCTATGGGGGGAAATATCATCTTCTCTCTCGTCGTGCCTTTTTTGGCCTTTGGTGGGAAAGAACTGGAAAGCGGGCATGGGGGACCGCCCCTTTATACCGATGTCGTATGACGCCGATCACCTGACAGAGCAGTCCCTGCCAGAGACTGCTAGCTAGAGATTTTTCCGTGGGGTCCTGACACCTGACGGCTTAGTCCTATATGTGAACACCTACTACAAGAGCCACTCTCGAAGATTTACTGTTACAGTAAGTTCTTACATAACTGTACTTTTGGTGCTCCACCCCCCAACCTCTGAGATGCCCAAGCTGGGCATTGCCCTAATGCCAGGGGTGATACCTATTTTTTGCCACTTCTGGTTTGTTGCTTTGTCTGAGTAGTAAAAAAGGGGGGTTGGGGTTACACATATGCCAAAAAAAATCAGTACAAGATAGAGCTTACATAACCCCAAATAAACTGAAGTTTTTCTCTCAAGCTAATAAGGTAGCATGTTGGCATAATTGTCGCGCTCAGGAAAAAAAAATCATTTTCATTTACTTTGGAACTGTTCAGAAATAATTCAGTGGTGGAAAAAAATACAAAATGAAGTAAACAAAATGTGAAACATTTACAGTATGTACCATTACTACCTCAAATTTTCTTATTAAATGATTTCGAGGGCTTGAATTTAGAACTCAAAAACAAAAGATTCTCTTATTAAATGATTTTGAGGGCTTGAATTTAGAACTCAAAAACAAAAGATTCTCACCTTAGCAATAATTACTACTAAAAGAATGATATTAGCAGACAGAAACTCTGCCAAGCTAGCGGAATTTAATATGAATAAATGGACACAGAACTTTTAAGGACTAATGGACCATATTTCCAAAACTGGGAAAATTTTTGACACTACATGGAACGTGATAATAAATATGCTTCCCCCTCTGCTGCAGTCATAAAATTTAACATTGTATGTACGTTACTATTTCCTTGATAACAGAAGTAGTTATGAATTTGAAAATCAATTCAGTGGAAGACTGCTGCCCTTAAAATGGTTAAGGAGTGGGGGTTGGTAAGGTTGAGTCAATTAAAACTATGTTATGATATCAAGATTTAAACATTTCTGTATTCCAGAATTGCACTATTCTGTATTAAGAATTTTATTTTTCTTTAAAGAAATCAATAAAAAGTGCATTACATAAATAAAAGAGATCGTCAGCGTATAGTCGAGTTTTGTGCATCTGATCACCAGCTGAAATGCCAGAAATATTAGGATGTTGTTTTATAGTAGCTGCAAGAGGCTCAGTGGCTAATATGAAAAGTAAAGGAGAAAGGGGACATCCTTGCCTAGTGCCATAAGCCAGAGGGAAGGGAGGAGGACACTGTGGAACCTGAACTTTGGGTGAAGAGTACATAGCTATAATTGCTGAGGTAAAATTGACTCATATTCCTATGTGGGCTATTATAGAACACAAGTAATTCCATTTCATAGAATCGAAGGATTTTTCCAAGTCAGTAGCAATCATGGGAGATGTTCGGGCAATATGTATTAAGTTTAGTAAGGTCTTTATATGATCTGAACTAAGCTTACCTTGCACAAAACCTGCTTGTGAAGGATGTATTAACCCTTAGAAGACTGCGGGTATATAATATATATATATATATATATATATATATATATATGCTATGCAAAAAACGTTGTTAATGCATCAATTGGGTTATTCTACAAATTTGACATTAGGGTCCTCATCCTTGCACTCCACCCCCAACCTGGCCTCACCAGCAGCCATTGGTTGTGTGTCTGGGGTCATCGCCCCTAACTCTCACCCCATCCCATATGTAAACAATCTGAGGTGGTGCAATGTAGGATAATGGGGTGAGAGTTAGGGCTGATGACCCCAACACACAGCCCGATGCCTGTTGGTGAGGCCAGAGTGGGGGTGGGGTGCAAGGGGTGAGAACCCTAATGTCAAATTTCCTCGCTTTTTTCACTGTAGAATAACCCTAACTGATGCATTAATGAAGTTTTTTGTATAGAATTTCCTACTTTTAAAGAAAGACTACAAAAGTAGAAAGTTGAGCAAGTTAAGTGTTGGGCCACATTACACAGCTAATAAGTAAAAAGTACATTAACAACAACACAACCAGCCACTAAACAAATGTTAATGTAGTAGAACAATAGAAAACACTGTCTGCTAAGCATTAACTGCGCCACACAATCTCTCCACAAAAAATAAATTGTCTAACACGTAAACACAGCAATATGCATCCACAGGACATCCTGTCAGCACTCTCCAAATTTCAAGTGAAAAGACCAAACCGTGTCCAAGATATAACATGTCACAGTTTAAAATTTTCATTCATCACACTGGCACAGTTCCACACCTGTTGACATTTAACACACACAATGACTGAAAAGTACATCCATGACACTAAGGCTAGGTATTCTATCAATTTCAAGGCGCCACCACAAGCAAAACGCTGTCTGCAGAACTTAAAATGCACCACGCCATATCTCCAGCAATTTTTTTTTTTACAACACATAATCACTGTAATTTACTTCCACCGGACGTGCCGTAAACACCCTCCAAAGTTCAAGTAAAAAGACCAAACCATTTCCGAGATATTCAATGTTAAGCATTGGTAAAATTTCCCTATCTATTCCATTGTAAAAAATCTGGCCATCTTGTCCTGCCTTCACGATCAAAGATGGTGATCAAAGAATCTCATGATCAAAGAATTTGTAGGGTCGCAATCAAAAAATCTGCAGGCTCATGAACAAAAAATAAAAAATGCTATTTATCAAAAAATGTAAGGAATTCCGGCAAATCATCGCCATGGTTCGACAGAACGAAGTCTCCTGAGCAAAACCCACCCTCATTTGACTTCCTAGGGCACCGCTGGACTGAGAAAATAGATTTTTTAATCCGGCCATCTCGTCCTACCTTCTTGATGCACAATCGCAATCAAATCTCGCGATCAAAGAATTTGCAGGGTCACGATCAAAGAAATTGCTCGCTCGCAAACAAAGAGCGAGGGACAAGATGTCCAGATTTAAAAATTTATTTTCTCAGCCCAGGGTGCCTTACAAAGTTAAATGAGGCTGGGTTTTGCTCAGAGGACTTCGCTCTGCCCCATGTCAATAAAAAAATCATCTTTTAAATATCCCTGGTATTCTAGCGCCGCCCTCCCCCCCCCCATCATAATAAAATATGTAACCATCTCAATGTCCTGGTAGTCTAGTGGTCCTCCCCCAAATGTGTATTTCCCAAATATTGTTGTTTTAGATCCCTGGTAGTCTAGTAGTCCCCAGATTTGTATTAAATAGTAATTACTGTTAATTTCTGAGCGCCTCTTTGCATTAGCGATCATAATGCACCTGATCGGACAGGCCGTGGAGGTGAGAGGTGGACTGTGCGGTCACCAGCTGGAGAAGGGTGGGGGTGCTGGGTGGGGGCCACTAGACTACCAGGAAATTGAAATCCAGATCTACTGTATTATGATGGGGTGCTAGACTACCAGGGATATGAAAAATAATGATTATTTAATACAGATGGGGGCACTAGACTACCAGGGATCTAAAAAAAAGTATTTAGCAAATACACATTGGGGGGCCACTAGACTACCAGGACTGCAGATGGATATATATTTTATTATGATGGTGGGGGCCACTAGACTACCAGGGATATTTAATACATTATTTTTTTTATTCAGATGGGGCAGAACGAAGCCCCCTGAGCAAAACCCACCCTCATATAAGTTTGTAGGGCACCCATGGGCTGAGAAAAAGCAATTTTAAATCTGGCCCTCTCGTCCCTCGCTCGCGATGCATGATCACGATCAAAGAATCTCGAGAATCAAAGAATTTGCAGGCTCGCGATCGAAGATCGTTAGCGAGCCACTGACAAATATTTTAAAAGCTCAGAACTCTATTTTTAGACCGATTTCGATCAAACCAAAGGCATGGCTTGCTAGATCAGGGTCCCCTGAGTAAAACCCATCCACGTTTTACTTCAGAAGTGACCCCTGAGTCGAGATATTTGTGTTTTTCCGATTGGAAAATCAAAAACAAGATGGCGGACCTTGCAATCCTCGGGGACAAAAATTCTTGAACCGTGAGGCTGCAAATTCTTTGCTCGCCAGGTGGGACAAGATGACCAGAACCCAATTCTTTATTCACAAAACATACATATAAATTTTCCTATTGACTTATAATGGGAACTTAAAAGTGGCATAACTTTTGAGTGCCTTAATATTTTTTCACCAAACGAAAAGCAGCATGTTTGGCCACCAAAGCTCTTTCAAATGAGCCATCTCGCAGAGTGGCATGCCACACAATGGCCATGCAGGGCCACGTCCAAAATCACAAAAGCTGCCTCCAAAAATGGACAACTTTGCATTTTTCAGCATTCTCATACACAAACACCGTAAGTCTGACCGAAATGCAATTTGGCAAATCAAGAGATCAGTCATGCCCCACCGCACATGCCAGATTTCAGACAAATCTGTTGAACAGGCCCAAAGTTATTAATGCCCAAACTTTTGACTTTAGTATGTAAGTGACTGCTGAACCCTAACTATAGTGGCATGACCTCGCCACTATAATTTTAATATATATATATATACACACACACACACACATATATGTCCAGAATCTGTAAACGTTCACAGATATTCAGTTCTCAACGAGTTAACTGTGGCAGGTAAGATTCCAGATGCGTGGCCAGAATTTTTGTGTATATTTTACTATCTGCTGTGATTAAGGAGATGGGTCGGTAAGTGGAAGGGAGAGGGTGGTCTTTACTGAGCATAGGGAGGACAGTAATTATGGCAGTTGTCATGGATAGTGGGGACACCCCTGTGGACGCAATTTCTACACAAAGATGATGTGGTATGGGGCCTAGTTGAGGAGCCAAAATTTGATGCATGTCAATAGGGGATCATCCCCTTCGGGAGAGCTCCTAGGTTTAAAGTCTCTGACCACGGCTTCAGTTTCTTTAAGAGGAATAGGTTGATCTAAGGATGTTGTTTGGGTGGAGTCTAGTTTAGGGAGCTGCCCATTAGCAAGAAAATGTGAAAGCTGCTGTGGGTTAGGAGATGAAACTGATGTGTATAGTTGTTAATAGAATTCTGACATAGCCTTGTTTATCTCTTGGGGCTTAGTACAGAGTAGGCCTCATTTATTCAGAAGAGAAGGAAAATATCTCAGATTGTTGTTTTTTTTAAACGGTAAGCTAAAAGTTTCCCACTTTTTTATCCACTTTCTTAGTATTTGTGTTTTAGACACAGAATAGCAAGTTCAGCTTTCCTTGCAGTGAGTGTATTTATTTCATGATGAATTGCAGTTATCTCTTTCTGTAGTGGAAAGTTCTTAGTGATGCATGGGCTAGATTTAAGGATGCTTCTTTAGCTGCCAATTGAAGAAAGCCAACTGTTTTTTATGCACTTTGTGGTAATGGGCTACATATCCTATGATTCTACTTCTGAGAGTACTGTAGCCCTAAAGGCTTCCCACAGTACAGATACAGAGACATAGTCATTGTCATTTTCTACAAAGCATTCATCTGTGGCTTTCTGATGTCATAATTTAAATTGTGTATCCAGTAACAGAATGGGGTCCAACCTCCAACTTGGGAAGCTTTTTGGGGAACTGCCAAATAATAAATTTAATTGAATGAGAGCATGGTCAGAAATGACCAGTGGCTTAACATCCATAGAGATGATAAGTGGGATATGGTGTTGAGAGGTGAGCCACAGGTCTATGCGACTAAGGGTACCATGTACAGGAAATTGATAGGTATAATCTCTAGTTCTGGGATTGTGCTGTCTCCAGGTATCTGTGAGTGTTTGATCTTTAATCCATAATAGGACAGCTTGAGCAGCCTGTACATGTGGTTCAGATTTACTGTGGCTTCTATCCAAAGTATAGTCTAATGTTAAATTAAAATCCCCTCCTACTAGCACGGGTTTGTGGGTCGCAAAGCTGGATACTGCTGCAGTAAGGTTGTAGAAAAAATGAGGAGAGTCATTATTTGGGGCATATACATTTAGTGTAATTAAAGGGCCGGGGGGAAGGGTATTAAATTACGCTAATACTGCCTTCTGTTTCTTTGGTAGATTTATGAAGTGTCCATGCAAGTTTTTATGAATGAGAATAGAGACACCTCTTTTTTTAAATTAAGCAATACTGTGTACCTCAACACTCACCCAGCCATGCTGGAGCTTCTGGGATTCTAACTCATTAAGTTTAGTTTCTTGTAACAGAACCACCTAAGCTTTAAGTTTACAAAGATGAGTAAGTACTTGCATGCATCTGATTAGGGAGTTGAGTTCCCTAAAATTCCAGCTGTGACATCTGAGCTCAGCCATTATCCATGTGCCACTGACCCATACCTCCCACTCCACCACTGAACCATGCATCCCCTATGCTCCAGTCACCCTACTGGTACTACTGTGGTACCACAGTGAACACTACTCTGCCTGGCCTCTCCCTCCCTACAGGATCTATCTACTCCCACCTCTGCACAGTGCTGTTCCCCCTTCCTAATGACTTCTAAGCTCATGAAGAAACGTTTAAGGTTGGCCTCCTCGCATCCTACTACTACTACTCCTTCTTTCTGGAGACGTAACACCCCAACCCAGGACCCACCCTCCCCACCCCCAGGGTTACTATATCCAAGAGCCTCATGATCGCCTGCCTCAATATATGTAGCCTCCTCAAGAAATTTGATTCCTTTCAAGGATGTGTTGCCCAGAATCGCCCCAGTGTTATCTCAGTAGTTGAAACCTGGCTCAACAACCACCCCCCTGACTCTGCGGTCTCACTTCCTGGCTTCACACTATACCGAGCAGATAGAACCTCAAAGAAAGGCGGTGGTTGTGCACTGTATGTCCAGGAATCACTACAATGTCTCGCACTCCCCTCCTCGTCACTTGAGCACAGGGCCCAGTCCCTCACACTGAAGATCACTCTTGCCCGTAACAGAGCCCCTCTGTTCCTCTCCTCTGTATATATCCCTCCCTGAAATCAGAAGACCGCTTTCCTCTCTGTTCTCAACCATCTCCAGACTCTCCCTGGCAATGCTGACATCACTGCCCTCGGAGACTTCAATACAAACTGGCTGGCTGACACTTTAACCCCTGTTAGGGATGCTGCAACTGCCCAGAACCTGGCCCAGCTTGTGACTACTGCCATAAGAATAAACCAGAGGACTGGTACTGCCACCCTCCTAGATCTAGTGCTCACTTACTCCTCACATAAAGCAACACAGATCAGGGTACTACCCGATGCTCTGAGCGACCACTCCCCAGTGCTATGTCAATGGTTGTACTGTATTAACAAGACCCCCCACAAAAAAACTGTCTTACAACGCCGCCTCAAACCTGGCAAACTACAATCACTTACACAGTACCTCCTAGTTACTGACTGGTTCCCCATAAGAAATGCTCAGAACATTGACTCTGCCCTCAACTATTTCATTCATATGTTCAACACTGACTGCAACCAGTTTGCACCCCTAACCAAACAAACAATTAAAGGTGCCAACACACCTTGGCTATCCCAAGCCCTTTTGGATCAGATGCGTGAATGAGACAATCTGTGGCACTTTGTACAGGATACCAGAAAACCCTCTGACAGGCAGCGCTATCAGGAAACACGCAATAAATGTGCATGGGATATCCGTAAAGCAAAGGCTGAGTACTGTAAAACCTTTCTCACCGACACATGGAGTGCAGGTAGCAAGTTTTGGGACTCACTAAAAACGCTAAGTGGCAAAGTCCCCACTGCCCGCCTACCCATATCTGGGCCAATGGATCTATCACCTCAGACCCAGCCCTTATCGCTGACACATTAAATGACACCTTCTCTGACCTCTCTGATGTCCCCCCAATTTTTCTCCCCACCCACCCCACACCACACTGCCCTCACCAACCCCCATTCTACTTTAAAGCAGTATTCCAGCATGAAGCTGCCCCTCTCCTACTCAAAGCCCCTCAGCAAATCCCGCTTCAGCAGTGACTGCTGGACCTAAAACTGCTTAGACTCACATTCAACAAAGTTCTCCTCCCCTTACCATGCTTTTGAACTGCTCCCTTTCTCTGGGCCAGTTCCCATCCAAATGGAAATCTGCCCTCATCACTCCTATCCTTAAAAGTGGTGACTGCACCCTGCCTGGGAACTACCGCCCAATATCAATCCTGCCTCCCCTCTCTAAAACCCTGGAAAAAATCGTGGCCATGCAACTAACAGACTACCTCACCAAATATAGTACTGTATGTCCTGAACAACACGGCTTCCGCCAGAACCATAGCACCACCACTGCCCTCTTGGAATTTGCAAACGCCCTCCATACATCCCTGGACACTGGTAACACTACTGGCGCTGTCTTTATAGACCTCTCAAAAGCTTTTGATACCGTGCACCACTCGCTTCTCCTGGACTCCCTCACTCAGTTAGGCCTCTCCCATGAGACCATTGACTGGTTTGCCAGCTATCTGTCTGAGAGAACCCAGACAGTCTGGATTGCCCACTCCCTGTCATCCCCCCACCAAGTCAAGTCTGGGGTCCCTCAAGGCTTTATCCTTGGCCCACTTCTCTTCTCCCTATACCTCAACACCCTGCCCAATGCCTGCTCTGGGAAAACATTATTGTATGCAGACGATGCAGTCCTCTACAACTGTCACACTGATCCCACAGCCCTCCGCTCGGCACTCCAGAAATCCTTCTCTGAAGCTGAATCCTGGTTCTCTCAGCATAGGTTAGTACTGAATTACAAAAAACTAAATCCATGATGTTTGCACACCACCAAAATAAGAACCTAGGACAACCCTTGCACATTCTGAACTCACTAAATGACCCCCTTGAACAGGTTAACACTTTTAAATACCTTGGCATCACCCTAGACACAGGTCTCACTTTCCATGACCATATCCAATTGCTAAGCACCACCGTCAATGTACGTATTGGTCTCCTTCACCGCTATAAGCACTGCCTGCCTCCTGAATCTCTCCACCTAGCCATCTCTATGTCTATTCTATCCCTAATTGACTATGGTATCATCATCTATGGCGCTGCCAACACCACCCACCTACACAAAATTAGAGTGGCCCTTAATAAGGCCTGCAGACTTGCTACACGCTGTCCTAGACTCACTCATACATGCACCCTCTATGCCTCAGCAAACTGGCTCAACTTCGATGGGAGGCTAAAGCACCAGGCCTGCCTCTTTGCAAAGAAAATCACCTCAGGATTACTCCCTCCAGCCCTCACCCCACTACTTCAGGCCCCACTGTCCAGTCACCTCACACAGCAGTCAGCAACTACCCACTTTAGGGTACCTTGCTGCAAAACCACCTCTGGCCAAAGAACATTTCGATATCTGGCCCCAACCTGGCTCAGCTCACTCCCAAACTCCCTTCTCACTGAACCTAAACTTGGTCGGTTCAAGTACCAACTAAGGGACCTTATTACCCAAGGATCAGTATGTGATTGCCCCTAAACCTGACCCTCCATTTTTCTACCACCTCCCATCTCCCATGTCTATGGACCTAACTCTGGTCTGCCGCCCCTGAGTGCGCCTATACCATGACAATGGACATCTCTGTCCAGCCTTGGCCAACGAATAACATGTGGGCATGGCTAGTGCCATCACCCTGAAATGTTATACATATACCTGCAACCTTTATTCCCAGCTGCTATTTTTTGTATTCTTTGTATTTTCTGTAATCATCTGCAACCATTCTGTAACCGCTGTGTTTAACTACTATGTTACTTGTTACTCTGTACACTGTTGTCTCTTCCTATGTATGACATGGAACCTTTGTAAAAGAGTCTTTGACTCAAAGGTGTTATCCGATATTTATCAATAAATAAATAAACAGATGTGTATTATAGAGGAATGGTTCTAATTTTGTAATGAAAATATGGCAAGCAGATACTGAGAATATTGTGTTAGAACAGGTCCCACCAGGATCCTGGTAGTTTCAATGCATACCCTGTTCCACCTCTACAGTAGTCCTAATACTGTTCTGGGTAATAAATATGGCACATTCAGAAACATTACGATTATATGCTAACAATAAAAAACCAACACGAAGGCATAATAAATTGATGAATTAAAGAAAAGCACTGCACAGTTGGTAAGTGGATTCGAGGAAATTAACTGGATTGAATTAGTACCCTAGGTTCTCCTCATTGCCATGTGGGGTGGGAGGGCAAATCAAAGCTGAGGGAACACCTGTCAATTCAGCCTGGTAAATTCAGCCTGAGTCAATTCAGCTCAGTGAATTCAGCCCCATGGCAATTCAACCTGAGTCAGTTCAGCGCCTATGTCAGTTCAGCACCAGTCAGTTCAGCTCCTGGTGCACCCCTTTTCGTCGACATCCCGATGGTGAAACAGGAAAAAAGACCATTATGGTGACATTCGTGGTAATGGTTCTTTTTCCGTGTTTCGCCTTCACCCAGTGTTCCGCCCCCTCCCCGGACCAACTCCAATCTGGAGTTGGAATCCTAAAGTCCGGGGTGGGGTGGGCAGAGCCCCCTGCATGGGGTGTGTGGGGGCACAGCCCCCCACAGAAAACACCCGTAGAACAAGCGGCACAATACCTGTGTTGGTATTGTGTCGTCGCTGTGGGGGAGGCCGGCATTATTGCTGTCGACAAAACTTGGTGCTTCCTTCAGCTCCTAGGTCAATTCAGCCAACGTCAGTTCTGCCCCTATGTCAATTCAGCTCTTATCTAAGTGCAGTACTGATCAATAACCACGCACCTGATGCTGCTGGCAATGCTGTCAGACATGTTATTGACAAAGTGAAGTCCACTGCAGCCACAACATCTGTGATGGTACATACCATAATTTCTGGGGCCACTCAGGGACTTTCAGATGCAGTTCTAGCATGGCTGCCTGAGGAGCAGAGGATGAAAAGGACAGTACAGAGACAGAGCAGCCATATCTAGTGCACCACGTAATCCAGCAAGTCTGCAGGAGCTGGAAATCTCTACTACATACAGTGCGACAAGTGCAGGTGATGCCTTCCTCTTGTTTGACAGTGGACCAGGTAATGACAGAATCCTGTTATTTAGCACCAGTGCCAATCTACACTTCCTCAGCATGTCACAACACTGGTATGCTGACAGCACCTTTAACTCTTCCCCACCACTCTTCAAGCAGCTATATACCATTCATGGGGTCCATCACAACAAAGTGCTTCCTGCTGTACATGCTCTGCTGCCAAATAAGACTAAGCAAACATACTTGCAGTTGTTGCAACAGCTGAAGAAGCTGCAACCAGACCTTAACCCACAATCAATAAGAACAGACTTTGAGATTGGTGCCATATTAGCATTCCAAGACACTTTTCCAGGGACAACAATGCGTGGCTGTTTTTTTCATTTTGGCCAAAGTATCTGGCGGCAGGTACAGGACTGTGGACTTCAACAACAATATGGAGCTGATCCAGAGTTATCACTGAATGCGAGAATGTTGTCTGCACTGGCATTTGTGCCTGTACACGATGTAGTGAATGTGTTCGAGGCTTTAATGGACAGCGTGTATTACGGTGAGCGTGAGGATTTGCTACGTCCTATGACTGACTGTTTCGAAGAAGTTTGGTTGGAGAGGATGGACAGAAGACACAGACGATGACAGCCCAGATTTCTTCACAGCCAGAGGAACTGCTATGATGCAACTAACCAAGGCATCTCAAGGACAAACAATGTCATTGAAGGCTTGCGCAGCTGTTTTGTGAGCCTCCTAAGTGCTGAGCACCGTACAATATGGAAACGTATTGATGCTATGAAAACAGAACAGAGCCTGACAAAGACAATAATGGAGCAGTACATTGCTGGTTGCCCACCACAAGAACCTGAGAAGTGTACAAGAACTCTGCTGAAAGAATTTAGCACATTGTCACAGAATACCATGCAAGGGAAATAGTGGAGTACCTGAGAGGACTTGCACACAAGTTCATGTTTTAACTTAATGGATGCTTACAAATCTCCCAATATGTTTTAATGCTCCACTCTTCAGCCATTCCTCCTTTTTTTACAGAGGACATTTGTCTGTTGGGAGGATACTCCGCTCTTCCCACCATTAAGCAGAAAACCCAAATGGCAATAATATCCATAGTCACTGTCCACTCTAGTATTCACACCTGGAGCTGTTGGAATGTGCACATGAGGGTCGGAGTGAGTTAGTCGGGGTGGTTTGGGTGTTGTGTGGGTTAGACGGTTAGGTTTAGGCTTATATGTGTTCTATTTATTTATTTATTAGAATCTAGGAGTTGCAACCTATGAGCTAGAGCTCATTTACATAGGTTCCACGTCATTAGGAAGACATACATATTGACAACAAGTACACTACACAAGTTAAGTTCAGATGACATTTCCAGTGAGGGTTTAACAGTACATTTCATATGTATTACAAAAAGGTTACAATAGTGAGATAGTGCAGGAAGCATACAGGGCCGCCTTTGTCAATAGAAAGGTTGAGGGAGGGGAGAATAGGTTCCAAAGTAGGGGCAGCAGGAGATGAGAGGTGGGGTATCCATGGATAGATTTGAAAATAGGGTAGGTGGGAGAGATAACTGGGGAGAGGTTGGATGGTGGAGGAAGGGAGGGGGAAGGAGGGAGGCAAGTGTAGGGGATTGACATGGGTGAAAAGAGGAGAGGAGGAGGAGTTGGTTTAGAGGGGAAGGTGGCAGGAATGGAAGGGTGTATGTGCTGTAATCAGGGGATATGTAGAAGTGCTATTATCAGGGGAAGGGCGGGGGGTAACGAGAGAATAGGTTATGAAAAGCAGGAGCAGGTCATAAGATTAGTGCGGTGGGTCCGTAATTTTGTTTTGAAGGGCCAAATCTTGGGTTTAGAAGTGAGCTCAGTTGGTAGGGAATTTAACCAGAGTGGCACTCTATAACCAAAGGATCTCTGGCCTTGCATGGTACACCGGAATGGAACCTTGAATAGATTGTTGTCTGAAGCTCTGGTTAGCTTGACAGTTTCTGAAGGGCTGAGCATAGTACCTGTTCCTGATGGCAACAGGCCAATAGCCGCTTTTTTGGTCAGTAGACAGACCTGTTATTGAGTTCTTTTTTCCAGGTCTAGCCAACCTGTATGAGAATAGAGATGGCAGGTGTGGGTCAGGCGAGGAGCTCCTAGTGTTAACCTGCGGGCCTTGTTCAGGGTGGTGGCTATCTGCTTGAGGGACATGTTGGAGGCTGAGCTATGAACGGCAGGGTCATAGTCTATATCGGAGAAGACTGAGCTAGTTAAAGCAAATTGGAGGGCAATACAGGTGCCCAAGTTTGCGGCTTGCAGACCTGGTGACCAAGTCAATGTGGTTAGAGTAGGAGAGGGAACTACCCAGAGTGACGCCAAGATACTTAAAGTTGTTGACCTTCTCCAGTGGTTCATTAAATTTGTTCATAATAGATAACTTGGATGACTTGTGCCAACTATGGGTTGTTGCAAAGAGCATTGTCTGTGTTTTTTTATGGTTTAGGAGTACTGTAGCTTGGCATCGCAGAACCAGTCTTCAGTGTTCTTGAAGTCACTCTGTAACTTTTGATTTAGGGTGCCAGGGTCTGGGTGGCTTGTATATATGATGGTGTTGTCCGTGTAAAGGAGGATTAGGTAGTGACATGTTTGGAGGAGCTGGTTTATAAAGAGGCTGAACAATAGCGGTCTCAGGATGGATCCCTGGGGGCTCCAGTACTAACAGGTAGGGTTTCAGAGAGGGTGTTGTCAATTTATACCTTCTGTACCCAGTCAGAGATGTAACTCCTGAACCAGCACAGTAAATCTGGTGAGATGCCTACTGCTTCTAGTTGGGACAGAAGGAGATCATGTTTGACTGTGTCAGATGCCTTGGTGAGGTCTATGAAGGTAGCACCCACCAAGTTCCCTCAATCAAAGACCTCATGAATGTAGCCTGTGAACTCAAGTAATGCAGTAAGAGTACTATGGGACCTTCAGAAGCTGTGTTGTTGCCTGCTTTGCAGTTGGTACTTCTCAAGGTGGTCAACAAGCTGGTCATATATGATTCAGCCCCAGACTATTCTTTTGTTTTTCTGTCTGGTGTATGTGATTGATATTTGCTGCGTGTACTGTATGTGCAAATTAACATTTTCAATAAAGCGTACTTAATTGCAAAAAAAAGATGTTTTAAAGCTTTCAATAAAGCTTAAATACGCTGACATATGTTGTTAGTTATGTTTATTCAAGTGCAGAACCAAAAGAAGCTGAATTGACCTAGGGGCTGAATTGACATGGGGTTGAATTGATATGGAGCTGAATTGACATAGGAGCTAAACTGACTCAGGCTGAACTGACTGGAGCTGAATTGACATGGAGCTGAATTGACTCAAGCTGAATTGACTGGGGTTGAATTGAAATAGGAGCTAAACTGACTTGGGCTGAATTGCCATGGGAATTGACTCGGGCTGAATTTGCGTGGCTAAATTGACTGGACACCGGCCGAGGCTGATTGGCTACTGTAATGACTAGATATGTTTAGATGTGGCTGAAACCTATTTGAAAGGACGATTGTAATAGTCAGAGGGGAGCCTGATTCTCCAAGCCTCTCCTCCAGTGCAATATTAAAAATAAACAATTATTCCTCCTCCTCTTAGTCTAGAATAAACTAGGAAACACTGTGGCCTGTAAGTGTAAGCCATCCCTCTCAGAGATGGTTTACTACACCGTGCTCTCCCCTGTTAGTAAGAATCCTGGCTTTGGGACATTCTGTATCCCACCCCTGGGGGGGGGGGTGTTGCTCTAGGCTCAGGTGTAAAAGGGAGGAGATTTCCCTGGTGAGGGGGAGCCGACGACCAAGATGTAGGGCAAGTCATGTCAGGGCCTAAACCCCTCCCCCCCTGCGTGGGAGGTACCGGCTTAGTGAGCATCGTGGCTATATAGTATGATTAATTTCCAAAGGGAAGGGTGGCAGGAGTGTAGTGACTGTGGGTACTAGGGATCCAGAAGCTCAGCGGTGAGGAGGACAGCAGTCGGAGGAAGGCCTGACCATGGCTGGATTCGGGAGGCCTGTTGTTCTTACAGGAGGGTATGGCAGTGGGGGTTGTCATGGTGGTGGCAGGGCCATGGCAGGGCTTTTTTAGAGGTGGCAGCTCCAAGAGATCTGTACCTGGTGTGGCACGCTGCTGCGGGTCAGCTGGTGGGTGTATTCCGGGGATTCATTTTATCGTAATGTTGCGCCTATGTATGGGGCAGGTCCCGTGTTAGACCCATTAATGGAATGCACACGGTGAGAGTAACTGGAAAGGAGGGAGCCGTGTCATCTGTTTCTTCTGTTTAAAAATGGCATCTTTTCCTGCTAGGAAAGAGGGTGGCAAATTGGTTGGGTTTTCTGGCAAGGGTCAGGGGTGGCTGTGGTGTGGATTAAAGGCTACATTCCTGGTATTTTGGTTGATTCGAGGTGGGGGAGTAAGGCACTCCTCCGATCAAATGGTCAGATGTGGATTCATACCCTTTAAGGTCCTAAGCTTTTATATGGCTTTGGGAATCTAAATGGAGTCTGCACCTGATTTAATTAGTTAAGGCCTGTTTCAAGCACTTGTGTTATAGGGTACTGCTTAGTGCCTCTCAAATACTACATATGTTCTGTCTTGGTCACCCGGCTCCATGGAGCTGAGCAATTTATTTATTTATTAATTTTAAATATCAGAATCAGAATAACATTTCTTTTAGTTCCTACTTACGTGTGCTGAGATTATTGAATGAACTGATTCCTTCCTCGGATGAAGCAAGCTGGTCATTCTTTATCCTTCCCCCCCCCGGCCTGAAGCTGCAGCGAGTGGTATGGTGAGGTTGCTGGAGGACGCATAACCTGCACTGCGCTGACAGAATCAAGTTTGAGGCAAGGCCTTGTTTTTCTTATATCGGCTGGCTTACCTCTCAGGAAGGTCTTCGGTTTGTACCCCCTTCTTACCATCAGGACCCCTAGACACAGTGGGGTGAGTGGGGTGTTACATAAGATAGATGAGTATTAATTGAAAAAGCAAAGTTCATTTAATAGTTTAAATTTTGAGAGGAACTATGCTAGAGGGAGTCATGTGTTGACCCTAGAGTATAAGGAGTGGCAGACAACCCTTGGTCCTCACGGGTAGAAAACAAGAGGGAAAAGGGGTTTAGTAGAGCAGTACTTGGGGCTGACCAGCAGAGAGGGCCGTAGATTCAAATGTGCAAACTTTAGAATGTATGCGCTTTATGCCTGTGTGCAAATGAATGGTAGGACTGGGCACCAACTTCTGTCATAGAGATATGTGGAAAATGGAGCAGTTTTATATCTGAACCCCATGATGCTTCTGCCATCCAGTCAGACATTTAAGTGCTTATTAAGTCAGCTTTCAAACAGCATTTAGAAGAAAGTGCATTATGCTTCCATGAGCTATGCACTAGGAACTCTTTCTCTCTTATGCTATGCACTCCCTTGTGTTCGTACCCTAAAAATGCAGGCATAACAGTAGGATGAAAAATAAATTCCTGTGTCAGGTTTAACTTCTATAGGCTGACTTATTAGAGCTGTTTACATGTGCTGATGATCCTATGAAGTCAGTCACATGTTTGCACTGGAAAGTGTTTAAGTTTCTGCTGTTATAAGTAGATTAAAAAGGGGGTGGGGTACATATAAAAGTATTATTCAGTAGGATAGAGAGGAGTATAGATGAAGGGAAGTGAGAGAAAGCGAGGGTAAACATAGTAAGGAGAAGCATAGATATAGGATATCCCAAGGTTCCAACCAGTAGCGCTCGCCGCCAGTACTGGACCTCATAATCGAGTACCAAAATAAATGACTCACAAAACTAGCCTAGTCCTTCTTAAATTACATATCAGCCATTAATTTAAGGTCTGCGAGGCGGGACCACTCTACATCAGTCAAGTGCAAGGGAAAAAAAGGCCATGCACCATGCCAAGCACCATACACGCATCATCAGCTGCAAGCAAGGCCAAACACCTAGGCTTCAGGTTGCCCCAGAGGAAGGGATCACTGCACGTCCTCCTGGGCAAAGAGAGACCTTTCACCAATCCCAAGATACATGATTACAAGCAAACAGATATCTTGAAAGAGAGTTGAATCCTATAAGCTGTCTGGAAAAGGAAGAGCATAATTCTAGGTTATAAAAAAAACAAAAAAAAACTATCCATCTCTCTCTCCTCTTTGCTGGAGCCATTTCAAGTATTGCTGTATGTATGGATTAACCCACAACAGAGCATGGGTCTACTGGAGATTAATGCATGGCTGGGGGGGGGGTCAGCCTCGTGGTTCAACTACCCAGCCATACATTAATCCCCAGTAGACCCACGATCTGGAGTGGGTTGATTCACTTGTAACATGAGGAAGAGAAAGGGTTTGGTGCTCGTTTTATATGTTTCTCTTCCCCATGTTACATTTGCATAGAAGTAATTTTAAAGTGCAAAATTACAAAGGTTCCGGGAGGATATTAAGGTTCCTACCCTGGGGAAGAGAAAGGGGGTTGAACCTGACTGGGGAAGCTACATGCTGAAAAGGCTGATTTTCTTTTTAATATTGTGGTGAACAGTCACTGAATTATTTATTACATGCAGATGTGATCAACATTTCAGGATATGTGCTCATTTTGGCTGACTTAACTTTTGTGAACTGTGGAATCATCTCCGGTTTTCTGCTATTTTTGCTGTTTGGGATTTGGCTGCTGTGCATAATGGAAAATGCTTATATTTTAAAGGAAAACTGAAAATCTAGGGGATGTAACCTTTTGACACTTACCCCTCATTATGTCTGACACTGAGTTCCAATGTGAAAATTGCTATTCTCTGACTTTAAAATGTTCATGTTTGCTCCCCTGTGAGGGCATCGCCATCTCAAGCACAGGAGTGATTAGAGCCGCAACCAGTATGTAAATGAGCAGTTATTGCTCGTTCTTCATGCGTGGTCACTGCATTGTCCTGAACTCACTGTGACGACGTTGTGCGCGGCACCTAACTGTGGAGCAGCATGCAGAGATGTGAACCTCCGTATTGCTTTCACGTCCGGTATACTGTAGTGGTGCAGGAAGTGTGAGGAAAAACATTTGTGGACCACGCATACACAGGCTGAATTAGAGTACAGGTATTACAGTGCCGTTGTTTCTAGAAGACGTGTCAACTACTGTTACAACTTACTTGAACAGGCTGGAGTCGGACTACAGGTATTACAGTGCCGGTGTCTAGAGGAGACATGTCAACTACAGCTGCAAGTGCATCGCAACAGTAGTTGACGTGTCTCCTTTAGACACCGTCACTGTAATACCTGTAGTCCGACTGAGCCTGTCTGTGCAAGTCGCAACAGCAGTTGACACATCTTCTAGAAACAACATCACTGTAATACCTGTACTCCGACTCAGCCGGGTGTATGCGCGGTTCACCAGTGTTTTTCCTCACACTTTATGCAGTTACGCCGGGTTTCATATTTGACTGTTCTCAGCTATTTTATTGTCCACTTTCTGTTGCTGTAGGATGTGGGGAGATGTGTGCCACTGACGAAGACCACTCTTTATGTTGTGTCCAGCCTTCTGCACCTCCACCAAACCACATGTGCATGTCCATTTGTTGTGACAGTCATAGTAGAGTGTCCATGGTTTCTAGAGCGGTGTTGAGCATTTCTGTATGGTATTTGTGCATTGCATTGTGATAAAATGTGTCTGAGCAGCAGCACAAATTCACAGTACTGTGCTCCACTTGTTTACCATGCTTATGTAGAAATTGTAGTAACTGACACAGAATGTATAGGGTGCCCTTCAACTAATGTGCTAATCTACTTCCGATGTTGTGTTTCTTACTATGTTTCTTCAGTGCAGTCGGAAGAGGCATACAGGACTGTATCACTGCTGTTTGTGGGTGGATCTGTTATTCTTTCATGACCTGCTGTGTTGCCGACCCATACCTTGTCATGGCATATGTGTGTTGCCTCATGAGACTTCCATTACATGAATACTGGATTGTACTGGAAATATGGTGTTGTCTTAGGTATCCTCTACATTTCTTGTGAGTAGTGGTACTCAGCAGTTGTTGAGTACCCAATGTCACCTTACACACACACTTGACTGCTGTGATTTTTCTTGATAACATTGTTTTCTAATTTTCGGATATTTATAGATCATTGTCGGTTGCTCATTTATTGTGCTGCAATGTGTGTGTGTGTGTGTATGTGGGGGGGGCTATGCTCAGAATGCGTGATGTGGATTGGCACCAGGCAGACTGCCCTTCATATATGTGCCCATGCTATTGCCCTTGCACGTCTGCATGGATGGCACCGCATGTCACATTCCATGATGCTGATATTGCTGCTGGCCTATTGGCTGTGAATGATAGAGCTGTTAATATAGCAGTTATGTATTACCAGTGCTGTAGTGCTGGGTGTTGTGGCTGGCATAATGATTTCAATCTGGCTACCAAGGATGCGGCACAGATACTGTTGGCATGGTTTTTGTATAATATGCTCATCACAATGCTGGCAGTGCAGCTGTGGATGGGGGTCACTGAACATGTGTCAGGGGAATTCCACATTGTGTAATGTTACTCGGGCTGCATTTTCATTTGTTGTTTCTGGGTTGTACTATGACATCTTTGCTGTCAAGTTTGGTGTGATGACATGATGCAGAGAGTGCATCATAGTGTCACTGCTCCTCATAAGTTGTGGGTGTGCAGTCCAAGGACATGTGAATAGTAGGTATGTTTTGCCCACCACAGTAAAAAAACCTTGTCATTTGTTCACAGGACTTTTGCAAATCCCATAGTGTGATGGTCCTGGTACCCATACACAATAGCATGCCAACCCATGTATGCCACTTCCTGTGCTATAATGCTGGTGTCTGTGGAAGGGGCAGCAGTAGCAGTGAGACTCAATGAAGCATGATGGCTCCAGTGCACAGCTGTGCAGCAAGGGCAGGAAGTATGTTTTCAGTGCTGGCAATGATGATGGTGGTGATCCTTGTGAGGGTGCAGGAGTAGGAAGGGGGAGCAAGTGCCCAGGGAGCAACATAAATGGGTGGAGGAGTCATGCAACAAGTGTGGGTGACTGATTCGCAGTACAGGTGGGTCTAGGGGTGTCGGGGCCTTGTGCGAAGAGGGGACTGGATGGCATTACACACAGACCATTGGGGGGATAGGGAGAGGTAACACAGGATGAGCAGGGCAGGAGAGAGCGTCGAAGTGGACATGAACTGCACAGTGGGTGAAGATTTGTGAGGTAGAAGTGCAAGGGGTAAGGTAGATGGACAGGCTGGTGTAGAACCTCAAACAGGGACATGGGGACAGGGAGTGGAGGAGAACTGAGGAGGGTAGCATGCTAGTGCAGCAAGAATCTATACTGAATGTGGTCAGATGGGGAAGTAAGGGGTAGAGGCACAGTCACATATGGGTAAAGTCCGTACCTGGGTTGATGGCAGGTAGGGCAGGACACTCTATTCTCAAGTGCTCAAGAAGGGGAAGTCTGAAACCGCATGTAGTGGTACACTTGGGGACAAAGCACTTGGCTGGTGAAATGGTGGAGGTGTTAAGGGCGGGGTTGAAATAACTGGTGAGGTTGTGCGAGGAGATAGGTGGATCAGTGGCCTTCTTGGAAGTAGTACCATAGCCCTGTGCAAATATGGTGTGAAGGGTAGGATAGAGTATTTCAGCACCTGGCTGAGGGAATAGTGTCGATTAAAGGGGTATGGGATAGTGCTGTGCTGGGGCAGGGTTTGGGACAACAGTCAGCTGATCACAGGGGGACAGATTACACTTGAGCAGGGAAGGGAAGAGGGTGTTAAAACAGGGCATAGAGGTATACATAGGGACTAATGTTAATTTAAATTCGGTGCTGGGGGTTGGCAAGTGGGCACCTGGATGTTGAGGTCTCTGAAGGGGGGAGCAAAAGGAGCTTACCCCATACCAACATGGATGTATCCATAGTGGGGTATATAGAGAGTATTCAGAAGGGCAGGGCAAATGGTGATGAATGAAGGAGAGAAGCTTGGAACATTGTCTCCCTCAATGCTGCTAGCCTAGCACGCAAACTGCAGAACTTCAGTCTCTACAGGCAGAGGGAGGTGGACATGGCGGCCGTCATCAAAATGTGGTCCAACCAATACCAGGACTGGGACCTAATTATCCCAGGGTATAGGATCTTCAGGAATGATATGGGCATGGGGGAAGGTTAAGGGGTGTCGATTTACATCAGCCAGGTGGTTGGAGTGGAAGTTAAGAGGGGGAGGTGGTTAAAACTGAGGCACTGTGAGAGCAGTTCAAGGGCTCGATGAATAGGACTCTTGACAGTGGTGTTAGTATACAAGCCACCAGCTCAGGAAGAGAACTTGCCCTGGGAGCTATCAGAGAGACTTAGGAGGGTGTGCAAGAAGGGTAATACAGTGATTGTGGAGGATTTTTTTCTGACAGGACTGGATTGGTGTTCCTCCATTCATATCGAGTGCCAGGGAACACACTCCTTGAAGCATTTAGGGACAGCTTTCTAGTACAGTTGGTTACCACGCTATTTATATTGGGTAATACGCTGGGTCTGTTCTATCCAATGGGGATGCTTCAAAGGAGGTGTGGCGGTCAGAACCACTGATAGGGAGTGACCACCAATCTGTGTGGTTCATGCTCAACATGTGCATGGAGGGCCAGCCAAGTGGCGCTGAGGGTTGAGGCGTTGGATGCCACACCTTGTGCTACACGGTGACCCGGGTTCGGGAGCGAGCTCAGGCACCAGGGGTCGGCAGGGCAGGTTGAGGGATTGAGTGCCTGGCAAGGTGCTCTCCTCTCGGGGAGGGTTGGGGATTGCCTGGCATGCCAGTGACTCCCAGTGGAGACCAGGGGGCACTGCAGCACGTGGGACAGCACTAAATCAGTGTGGCTGATGCAAGGCAGGGTTGCCGTGGCTGTTGCATCAGGGCATGTGCCACGTGCGGGGGTGAGCACCAGAACATGGACAAACCCAGTCCATGGAGTAGGCGACAGCACCTGCCCCCATGTCCACAACCGGGTCCACCCTGCGTGGCCTTCCAGATTCCTCCACCCAGGCTGTTACCCACATGTCGGAGTCTGTCTGTAAAGTGCGCCCAAAAGGAGGGGCAGCCCCACCCCAGAGGGGTTAAGCTGGGGGTGCCGACTGTGGGATGAGAGGGAGGAGAGAGGAGACTCAGGTAGGAGGACTTCAGGTGGGACAGGAACAGGCAGAATGACCGAGAGAGGCCCCGTGGACCTTGACTAGGAGGGAAAAATAGTTGAACCCCCCTTCCCCTCAAAAAAACGTGCATGGAGTTGGTAGGGACAGGTACCGTGGTGGTTGACTTCTGAAAGGCTGACTTTCGAAAAATGGGTGTACACTTGCAGGAATGCCTGGAAGGAATTCAGTCACACTAGGAAATTAACCAGAAATGGGCAAACATCAAATTGGTAATTGTGTAGGCTACTATGAGCTGTACCAAATGGCATATCAAGAAGGGAACAGCTAATAAGCTGACCTGGATAAGTAGGCAACATTTTTATATCTGGTGATGGCCAAAAGAAATGCATTTAGTGAATTCAAGAAATCAGGGTGGTGGAAGATTGGGAGGAGTACACTAAGAACTCCACAGAGGTTACCAAACTTTTAAGTGCGGTCAGAGCCTCCAGAAAAGTGAGGCTTGCTTAGGGAATCACACATGGGGGGAAATGGAGACATCATGATACATAAGGTAAGAAGGAGCTGCAATGAATAGATACTGAGGTTCAAGATTCATGGGGGGGCAGAGAAAGGAGCAGAACAGGGACAAGCACTAAATGAGTACTTCTAACACAGAAACATGGAAACATAGAAGTTGACGGCAGATAAGGACTGCAAGGCCCATCCAGTCTGCCCATTTCTTTTTCTACCTTATAAATGTGGCATCGGCCTTAGCTCTGTCAATGGCCTATCTATTCATACTCATCTGTATTGCCCCTTATGCCTATCCCATCCCTGTTTGAAGCCCTCCACTGTATTCATATCCACCACTTCCTGAGGTAGGCCATTCCATGCATCCACAACCCTTTCTGTGAAAAAGAACTTCCTCACATTACCCCTTAATCGGCCTCCCTCTAATCTCATGCTGTGCCCTCTTGTCCTTCAATTTTTCTTATATTGAAACATGTTAGACTCTTTCACCTTGTTAATGCCCTTAAGGTGTTTGAATGTTTCGATCATATCACCTCTCTCTCTCCCTCCTTTGCTCTAGGGTATACATATTGAGCTCCGTTAATCTGTCCTCATATGTTTTCTTTTTTTTTGGATATTCTATTTTCTCCCTTCCAGGCTCTGGATCTGCCACTCCTTCAGGCATCCTAGGTTCCCTGCATCTCCCTCCAACCTCCCCGGGCGTCCTTCCGACTCATATCTGCAGCCTACCTCGAGGTAGGTCAGTGTTACCCTTCGCCGAGTGGGTCCCTCTCCTCCTCCGAGGAAGGCACCAGTGGGGATGGCATAGCATACTATTTTTATTCTCGGCCTTAGACACTGCTGAGGTGGGGGCTGACCCCGCAGGAAGTCTTCGGATGTGCCTTGAACTGGGTGCCATCATCTGGCTAATCCGGAGCGGTTTGTCTCGTGTTCTGGTGTTTTGTCCCTCCTGCACCGCTACCTATAGTGCCCCCGGTCTCCACTGGGGACCACTACTAGAGCGAGGCATCCCACTCATCCCACCCCAGGAGAGGAGAGGAGAACAGTCCTCTGAATGCTCGATCCTCTCCTTCCCCTGCCAGCCCCCGGCATCCCGAGTCCATTCCCGAACCTGGGTCGCTGGTGTGGTTTGAGGTGTGGCGTCCAGCTCCTCAGCCCTCTGCGCCACCGGGCCGGCTCACATATGTTTTCTGATGCAGTCCCTGCACCATTTTGGTTGCCCTTCTCTGGACTGCCTCAATTTGGTTAATGTCCTTGTGAAGGTGTGGCCTCCAGTACTGCATGCAGTACTCCAGATGGGGCCTAACCAGTGTCTTGTAAAGAGGGATTATTACCTCCCTCTTCTGACTTGTGATACCCCTACTAATACACCCTAACATCCCCCTAGCCTTACGTACTGCTTTAGTGGTCTGCTTGGATGATTTCAGGTCATCGGTGATGATGATGTCCAAGTCTTTTTCTTCCTTTGTGACTGCCAGCAACTCCCCTCCCAGCCTATAAGTGGCTTCAGGGTTTCTCTTCCCTATGTGCATGATCTTGCACTTCTGTGCATTAAACCCCAGTTACTACTTTTCCGACCATTTTGCTAGTTTATCCAGATCTCTTCTCATTCTGCCGACCCGATCAGGATCATCTACTCTGCTGCAGATCTTGGTGTCATCTGCAAACAGACAAACCTTGCCCTCCCAGTCCATCTGCAATGTCACTGATGAAGATATTGAAGAGGACTGGCCCCAGGACTGATCCCTGAGGTACCCCACTTGTGACTTGCATCTCTTCTGACTGTATACTGTTTGCCACCACTCTGTATTTTCTGCCCATCAACCAGTTTGCCACCCAGCTGACCAACATCTGACCCACCCTGAGCCTACCCAGCTTATTAATCAATCTTCTGTGTGGAACAGTATCGAAAGGTTTTCTGAAGTCAAGGTAGGTGACATCAACTGCTCCCCCTTGGTCCACCACTCTGGTTACCCAGTCAAAGAAATCTATGAGATTAGTTTGACTGGACCTTCCTTTTGTAAACAAATGCTGTCTTGGATCCTGTGCTCCAATAGATTCCAGGTGTTGTACTATCCTTTCTTTAAGGAGAGCCTCCATAATCTTGCCCACTATTGAGGTAAGACTGACTGGTCTGTAGTTCCTTGCCTCCTCCCTGCTACCACTCTTGTGGAGCGGGATCACATGAGCCCTTCTCCAGTCTTCTGGGACCTCTCCTGTGTTCAGAGACTCACTAAACAGTTCTGATAATGGCTCTGCTAGTTCCACACTTAGCTCCTTTAGTACCCTGGGATGTATGCCATCAGGTCCCATTGCCTTGTCCTCCCTAAGCTTATCGAGCTCTTGTAGGACCCTTTCTTTTGTGAAGGGACTAGTGCTCACCTCCCTTCCCCTTGTGTCCATGGTACTGAGCTGTGGGCCCTGGTCTACCTTCTCTTCAGAAAATACTGAGCAGAAGTATCTATTTAGGATAGATGCTTTTACATGGTCCTCCTCCTCACACGTCCCCTTATCTCCTTTGATCTTAGCAGTACCCCCTCTGGACTTTCTCCTTTCACTAATGTATCTATAGAAAGTCTTGTCACCTTATTTTACTGTTTGTGCTAGTGTTTCCTCAGTTTGGGCCTTTGCCTGCCTTACTGCCTTCCCTGCTTCCCTTAGGGAAGTTTGGTATGCCTCCCTATCTTCATCCCGCTGCGTTCCCTTATATTTACCGAAGGCCAGCCTTTTGGCTCTGACCTTTTCTGCTACTGTTTTTGAGAACCAAAGTGGTTTCCTTCTTCTTTTGCACTTCCTTTTCTCTCTAACACAATGGAATGTTAATTCAAGTATTGCATCCTTAATGCTTGCCCACTTTGCCTGTACCCCCTCACTTGTATTTCTTTTTGCCAGGGCTAACTTAACTCCGTTGGCCATCTTATCAAAGTCAGCTCCTCTGAAGTCCCATATTTTTGCCTTGGAATGGGATGATTTAGTTTTAATGGCCAAACTGAACCATATCTTGTGATGGTCTCTGGCCCCCAGGTGACCTTCTACCTGGAGATCTGTGATCCTTTCCCTGTTAGTCAGTACTAGACCTAGGATAGCCTTGTCTCTTGTGGGTTGTCGTACCAGTTGTTTGAGGCTCTCCCCCTGCAGGGAATCCACCATGTGTCTAGTTCTGGCAGATGTTCCTGCTGGTATTGACCAATCTGTATCCGGCATGTTGAAGTCTCCCATTATCAGAACCTCCCCATTAGCTGTCATGTTTTGGATATCTTCTAACAGTAATGTGTCTGTGCCCTCCCCCTGGTCCGAGGGCCTCTAGACAACCCCAGTTCTTATGGCTGTCCCATTTCCTGTTTCCAGGGAGACCCACAGTTCTTCTGGCTCCTTATGTGTGTTCTGAATTTCTGTAGCTTTGATATTTTCATTGACATACAAGGCCACTCCACCTTCACCCCTTTTTGCACCTTGGTCTCTTCTGAGCAGTACATCACCAGGTACTGAAGTCTCCGAAGTGTGGTTACTGGTAAACCACGTCTCGCTAATTGCTACTATGTCCAGTTTAGCCTCTGTCATTATTGCCTACAGGTCTGGGATCTTATTTCCCAGACTGCGAGCATTTGTGTACATGATTTTCCACTGGCCAGATGTTGGTGTGTTAGTTGTTGGGTGAGGTCTCGCGTTTCCCCTGTGCTTCATATGGGGAGCTGGACCTTTTGCCTTACCTGGTGATGCAAATGAACTGTAAACATGCCAAACTCCTGTTTGACCACTAGCTGAGGGGGGAAGGGTGTTCTTCCCATTTGACGTATGGGGTGCTGCACCCCCTCCCCATTTGCTAGTTTAAATATTCTGCAAAGATGTCAAACTTCTGCCCCAATGTACTGACTCCCTCCTTAGTCAGATGCAGTCCATCAAATTTAAAGTACTTTCGCTCCCAAAACTGTTGCCAGTTCCCTAAAAATGTGTGTCCTTTTTCCTGGCACCAGCCCTTGAGCCACATATTTAACTCCCCTATCTCCCCTTCTCTGACCTTTCGTCCATCTGCCCCTCTCTCCCAGACTGGCAGGATCTCAAAGAAGGAGATGCTGGACGAAATGGATGATAGTCTGTCACCAAGCCTGGTCAGGTGTTCCTTGGTCTCCACAGCTGACTGGCTGGCGAGATCATTACTCCCTATGTGTACCAGGACATCAATGTTTTCCCCTGCTTCCTGAACAATTTTCGCAATGCGGTCAGTATCTTTCCGTGCTTATGTACCTGGGAGACATCTGACCATTGCCCTTGGCTGGAGATAGGTATCAACTCCCTGAATCATGGAGTCTTCTATGATCAGAATTGTTTTGAATTTCCTTTTTGCTTTTTTTATTTTGGTTCCTGTTTTGGGCGAGTTTTGTTGTGCTAGCTCCTGTGCTGCAGTGCCTGCTCTGCAGTGTCCTCTGCCCCTTTGTTTTATTTCAGAGATAGAGTCAGATACCTGTTTGTAGTTTTTATATGGTTTGTGGGGGTAATATGTTGGAGAGAACCAAGTGATGGGGCACCTGATTTGCCCCTCCTAACCACCCGCTAACCTCCTGGACCAACTACCCTCTGCAGTCAAGGTGCTTCTGTTGGATGTTGGGGAAATGACGTGTGGTTCTTTATAATATATTTCCTCTTGAATATTAAATTTGAGGCGTGCAATCTCTGCCCATGCTGCCTGGAGCTAAGCCCTAAGATCTCCAATGGCTCAGCATGTAGGACAGTGTCCTAAATCTTGTAAAACTGCCCTTCTGAAAAGTGTTCCGCAGTACCTACAGTTAATGATATCCTTTCCAGATAATTTGCTGGGTATATAACCTGGTTAGAGTAATTAGAAGGAAGAAAATCAAAGCAAAAGTTTGATTCTAGGAGCGTGGATATGTTCTTCCACACTGTTTGGCATTGTCCCTTTCCCCTTTAAATCTGCTAGAAGTCTTCAAGCTGGCTCCTCCCACCCACCCGGGTGGTATATACCTCGGCTCCACCCCATGATGCCAGATCTTCCTTTCTGCTGCAAGATACAGGTTGCCTCCCTCATGCTGTTGCATTTCGTAGGCCCTGGCTTTCAAACTATTGGTTTTATCGAAGCTCAAACCTGTTCGAGTTAGCAATCGCGCTTTTGCAGCATCAGTCATGGAGGAGACATCTTCCCTGGAATTTCGCCAGTGTCCCTGTGGCCAGAAGATGTCGCACACCGATCCCCACCTTAAGTGCATCTACTGCCTAGGTGACGGGCATGACACCTTGTCGTGTAGCTTTTGCTTAGCCTTCCATCCCAATGTCCTGGACGACTGCAAGGCACACCTGAAGCTGGAGAGACCGGAAAAAAGGAAGCCTCTGGTGAAGGCGAAGGAGGCTAGGTGGGTAGTTTCTGTGGCCGCAGGCTCTGCCGTTCAGCTGGAACAGATGAAGGCATTCGAGGAAGAAGCTGCTCGCACTTCAGCCAATCGAAGCTTCTTCGTCCCGCTGAACCTGGGCTCCACCTTTTATGGGATCCTTTAAGGAGATGTGCCGGTCTCTTCCCACCTGGGGAGAGGCGCCCTTGGGCTTGCACTCCTCCCGCTCTCGGAAGAGGCATAAGGACCTGTTGTCTTCGTCCTGGCGAAGACTTTCTTGGGACCGAGGAAAGGTCCGAGTCCCAGGAACACACGGTGTCAACCTCAGTTGAGATCACATTCTCGGCCGCCGGCTTCATGAATCTTCTTTCTGGCCAGGGGACCGAGGAAGTGGTCGATGAGGTCGAAATTATCCTCGACCAGATCGACCCTTTGTTGCTGGCCGGTGCCGATGACTCACTAGAACGGACTCCAGTCCTGGTAATTCCAGATGAGGAGACCCAGCCAGCTGATGTCTCCATCAAGGACCCGGTTCTGGACCTGAGGGTTTCACCAATCACACTGGTGTCTCCCAGTCGACCGAGTCGTCTTCCCCAATCTCAGTCACGGTCCAGAGCTCCTCCTCGGCTGAACGACCGAGGAAGAGCAATAAGTGCTCGAAGAAGCGGTGACGCCACAGGTCCTCATCCTCTTCAGACGAGGAGAGGCTCTGTCAGAAACGCCATCGGCGCTATGAGACTCTTATAGCTGATCCTGACTGGGCAGAAGCCAGCTCCACCACCCACCCCGGCCATTACTCGGCTTTCATCTCCCAGGCCGAGGCCGACACCTCCGGAACCGAAGTCCCTGGTTTCTCCGCCCATGGGGCCGGCCCGTCTTCCAGTTCGGCCTATCTCGGTCTCTCCACCTAATCCAGTGGAATCGCCACCTAAGCAGCCTAAGGGAGGATCCCTCAAAGAGGACAACTAGACACCCGGCCCCCTGACATCTATCTTACAGTTCTATGCGCCCGGACCCTCCCCGGAGGATCAGGGTGATTTAAGCTGATGAACCCGCCATCACGACTCCTTAGACTTGGATGTCACTGGGCTCCACTCGCATCCGAGGGATGATGAATCATCCATTGGCATGGGGATGGAGGAAGGCCCTTCCTCCTTCTAAGGAATTCTCCATCTCATTTCCAACTTCACCGGAATGCCCCTGGAACCTATCCAAAAAAAGGCAGAGTACTCTCTCACAGATATTTTGAAGAGAGGGGATACCCTGATGGAGGCCTTTCCAATGGCCGAAGCCATCGTTGACCTGGCATTTGAACTTTGGCAGCGCCCTGCTTCATGCCCAAGCACCATTTGCCCACATGGCCCGCAAGTACACGGTGCCCATGAGGTCCCTTGTGGGATTCACAGAGCATCCTTCAGCCGAGAGCCTGGTGACCGCCTCCGTATTCAGACGCACTGGCAGTTCGGCTGACACTGACCGACCTCTGGACAAAGAGTCCAAAAATATGGACCACACTGCCCAAAAGGTCTGTGCGGCCTCTTCCTTGGGTCTTCCTCAGGCCAGCTTGGCAGTCATTATGACACACTTCTCTCATGCCCTTCTTGGGTCATTAGACAAAGTCCTCCCTCATCTCCCCGCGGACATGCAGACCATTGTCAAACAGGTCCATAACCAGCACCATGCTGTTGCCAAACAGCATTTCCAGATGGCCCTGGACATAGGGGATTCTTGTGCCCGCTTGATGGCCGCCGCAGTGGCCTCTCGCCGCAGGGCTTGGCTGAGGCTTTCCTCCTTCCTGGCGGATACTCAGCACAAGTTGGCTGATGTGCCTTTCCTGGGGACCAAACTTTTCGGTCCAGGAGTGGCTGGTCACCTACAGCGCATAGAGCAGTCCAACACCACCTTGGACACCACTTCTGCCAAGGGTTCTTCGGGCAAGAACCAGCAGAAGAAAAAGAATAAGCCCTTTCGGCATTCTTCCCCTGCAGTTCGGCAGCCCTCCTACCAAGGAGGTCAGCAGCATCAACATCAGCAGCAGGCTCAAGCTTGGCACCCTCGGCCCAAGCCTGGACCCCAGCAGGCCCGCAAAGAAGGCTGAGGCTCAGGTCCTGGAGCCTCCTCCTCCTCCTTCTCCTCTAAGCCTGCTCAGTGATGGGTTGGGGGTTGCCACCCCTATACCCATCATGCCAGCTCTGGGTCCTCCCTTGGGGGAGTCGGTTCCACCGCTTCCTTTCCTCTTGGTCTGCTATCACTTAGGACAAGTGTGTTCTCAAAGTGGTCGGTCGGGGACTGAATCTGGAATTTGAGCAGTACCCTCCCAGCTGAGCCCATGCCCCTCAGGAGGAATGGATTTCCGTGTACACCCAGTCAGCTCTTCGAGACAACGTAGCTCAGCTCCTCTGCAAGGAGGCTGTAGCTCCAGTGCCGGATACTCCAACAGACCCAGGCTTTGTCTCCTGGTACTTCCTGGTGCCCAAGCGGACGGGGGGGGGGGTTGGCTCCCCTTTCTAGATCTCCATGACCTGAATCAGTTTCTCAGGTCTCGCACCTTTCAGATGGTCAGTCTCAACCAGATCATACCATCCCTGGAGCGAAACATGTGGTTCTGTTCACTGGATCTACAGGACGTGTTCTTTCACGTCCCAATCCATCTGTCCCATCAGCGGTTTCTCCTCTTCATTGTTGAAGAGATCCTGTATGAGTTCCGAGCCATGCTGTTTGGCCTGTCATCAGCCCCATGGGTCTTCCCCAAATGCATTGCAGTGGTGGCAACCCACCTTCGGGGTCGAGGAGTCAGAATCTACCCTTATCTCGACGATTGGCTCTTGGCAGGTTCCACCCGTCAGGAGGTGGAAAGGTCCAAGGATCTGGCCCTCCAAACCTGCTCCCAACTCAGCCTCCTGATCAACGAGGCCAAGTTGGAATTCATGCTTTCTCATGTGATGGGCTTCATTGGGGCAGAGCTCAACTCTTGGCAAGTCAGAGCTTGGCTCCTGGTGGACAGGGCGGAGGTTCTTTCCTCCTTTGCCCAATCATTTCTGGTTGGGTACTTGCACCTTGCAGACTTTCTGTGCCTTCTGGGTTACATGGCGGCATGCACCTCCATGGTCTGTTGGGCCAAGTTACACATGCGCCCCCTTCAATGGGAGCTGGCTGCCCAGTGGACTCAGCGCCACAGTCACTTTGACCAGCTGATCACTGTAACCCAGAAGATGTTGGACAATCTCCAATGGTGGACTGCCCCAGACCAGTTGGAGGAAGGGATCCTGTTTGTCCACCCCGAGTAGATGGTCGTCCTCATGACCGATGCCTCTCTCATGGGCTGGGAAGCCCACATGGGGGACAACACAGCACATGGGTTCTAGACCCCTGAGGAGTCCTGATGCCACATTAACCTGTTGGAGCTCAGAGCAGTCAGAGTGGCACTGTCAGCTTTCGCTCCTCAGCTCCGGGATCAAGTAGTTCAAGTCAAAACGGACAATACCACGACCATGTACTACCTCAACAAACAGGGCGGCATGCACTCCCGTTTGCTGTGCAAGGAGGCGCTCTGCATCTGGACCCTCATAAGCTGGCTGGAGGCGGATCTCCTAGCCATTCATGTGGCAGGAGTCTTGAACCAGCTGGCGGATGCTCTCAGCCGCATAGGCCAGACATTCCACGAGTGGTCTCTTCATCCAGAGGTAGCTTCCAATCTCTTCTCCCACTGGGGCAAACCCTTGGTGGACCTGTTTGCCTCCAGGGAAAAACCAAGCTGAGGCTGTATCATGCCCGTCACCCTCAGCAAGGCTCGCTGCAGGGGGATGCCTTCTCAAGGCCATGGACCCCAGGCCTCCTCTTCACCTTCCCTCCTTCTCTTGATCCACAAGGTGTTACTCAAGGTGAGGAGGGACAAGAAGGTGATCCTGGTAGCCCCAGACTGGCCGCACCAGTTCTGGCATCCAGATCTCCTCAGCCTCGGCTGCAAGCCCCGGAGCGGCATTGCACATGCCTGGACCTGATATCTGAACCAGGGGAAGGTCTTCCATCCGTACCTTCAATCCCTGCACCTCACAGCCAGGTACCTGAGCAGCTAGAGTTCCAGGCTTTGGGTCTTTCCGAAGATGTCTACACCGTGGTGGAGGCATCCCAAAAGGAATCGACCAGGTAATGTTACGCCTTCAGATGGAAGAGATTTTCCATTTGATGTCAGAGTAAGGGTCTGGACCCTTTATCCTATTCTGTGGCCAGCATTCTTGACTACCTGTGGTCTCTCCAAAGGAGGTCTACAGTCATCTACCCTTAGGGTGCACCTGGCAGCCATTTCTGCTTACCAGGCATGGGCCGGTCAGCCAACATTGGCACAGAAAACAGTGGTCAGGCGCTTCTTCAAAGGCCCAGATCACATATCCCCTCCAGTGCGTGAACCTCCACCTCCGTGGGATCTGCTGCTGGTTTTGGCAGAGCTCATGGGCAAACCATTCGAACCCATACACAAGTGTGAGCACTCACACTTGTCTTGGAATTCAGCCTTTCTGGTGGCTATCTCATCAGCCAGAATGACCGGAGAGCTCCATGCTCTTTCAGTGGACTCCCCTTATCTGGTCTTTCACAGGGACAAAGTTGTCCTGCGCCTCCAACTGAAATTCCTTCCGAAGGTGGTGTCAGAGTTTCACCGTAACCAGGTGTTGACTCTGCCGGTATACTACCCTAATTACACCTTGGACGCCGAGTACAGGTTCCATACTTTGGACCTGAGACGTGCTCTCTCCTATTATAAGGAGAGGACGGCGGAAATTTGCGGAGAGGTTCGCCAGCTGTTTGTCACCTACGCTGAAGCCGTTTCTGGCAGACCTGCAAGCAAACGGACCACAACAAGATGGATTACATCATGCTATGAGTTGGCAGGCAAGGAGCCACCCAGAGGGATAAGAGCTCATTCAACCTGCCATACTGCTGCATCAGTGGATGCTTTCAGGGACATCCCTATCCAGGAGATCTGCCAGGCTGCTACCTGGAAGTCAGCAAACACCTTTATCACCCACTACTACATCGACCTTGAGTCACGCTGGGATGCTGCTTTTGGGGCTTCAGTTCTCCAATCTCTGTTTCCTAAGTAGGGTGTGTGTGCCTTGCCGCCCTCCTCCTGGAGAACTGCTTGGAGTCTGCCAAACAGTATGGATGAACAACATAGCCACGTTCCTAGAAGAACAGGTTACTCACCTGTAATAGTAGTTCTAGGAGTGGTATATGTTGTTCATCCACATGGACCCACCTGACCTCCCCGTCTGCAGACGCACACAACCTTGCTTCCAGCGGGCTAAGATCTGGCATCATGGGGTGGAGCCGAGGTATATACCACCCGGGTGTGTGGGAGGAGCCAGCTTGAAGACTTCAGGTAGATTTAAAGGGGAAAGGGACAATGCCAAACAGTGTAGATGAACAACCTATACCACTCCTAAAACTACTTTTACAGGTGAGTAACCTGTTCTTTTGTGTTTTGTTTGTTTGTTTTTGTATAACTTGTTATAACAAGTTAAATTACCAGTGCCTGTGTAAATAAGGTCACCCTGTGGATACCCCACTGATCCGCCTCTTCCTGCTTTGCCACAGGAAATGTCACGACTGTGCTACCTTATAAAAATAGTGTAGTGTGGGGTGGTTGGGGATGGGGGTGGGTGGCTGAGCCCTTCCCCTGCCGAAAAAGAACAACCACGGACGAAAGAAACGAGGTAAGAGCAGAAACAATCAGTCAGCAACAAATGCAGTAACCCTGAAAGCTTATCCTAATGATAGGTAAAACTGCAAAACCTGTAAAGCACCACCTGTAATAATTTCACAGAAGATATACCCTGTAAGAAACACTTTGCTACAGAGAAAATAAAAAGCAGTAACAAAAGATATACCTTGCAAAAGACAATTTGAATCAGAAGATTACAGCAGTAATCTGTTAGCACACACCTGTAGTCACACCTTGTAATAATGCAGCAGAAGGTATACCCAGCAACAACAATTTGAATCAGAGAAAAATAAAGTAATAAAATGTTAGCAACAAACAGTAACAATCCCTGTGAGTACAAAATAAAAATAACAACACACAGTAAATCTGCCTAGCCAAAAGAAGCCTTAATCCTTTTCCTTGCTCTGGTAAGGTTCTTTGCTCTGTCCTTTCAAGCAACCTAGAAGGAAAGAGCTCAGATGAAGCTAGGTGCCTTGGCCATCAAACCTAGTTCTGTGCCGTATTCATGAGGGAGAAGGGCGGGTACCATCGGCAGGTAGAGGGGAAGACTGGGCAAGGGGGGTGGATAGATGGGGAAATCTCTGAAGGTGGAGTATTGTAGTGTCTGAGGGATCTGAGGGTGGATAAGGCACCAGAACCAGATGCCATACATCACAGGGTGCAAAAGGGAGTGGTAGAGGTACTGGATATGCAGCTGGTGTACTGATCCAATACCTCCATGGACACAGAGTGCATCTCATCGGACTGTAGGATGGCCAGTGTAGTGCCAGTCCATAAAAGTGTCCCTAAGGATGAACCAGGCAGTTACAGATCTGTAAGCTCATCTCTATCGTAGGGAAACTGATGGACAGAATCCTGAAGGAGAGGTTGGTGACTTTTCTGGAGGCTAATGAACTCCAGGACAGTCATCAACATGAGTTTGTCTGGTGAAGGTCCTCTCAGACCATCCTAGTGCAATATTATTACTGGTTAACAAGGGAACTGGACAAAGGTCATGCCATGAATGTTATACTTTTGGACTTTAGCAAGGCCTTTTATTCAGTGCCACAGGGGAAGCTGTGGTGGAAATTGAGGTATGTTGGGGTTGGGAGAAACATGCTTACCTGGATACAAAATTGGCTACAGAGAAGACGAGAGGGTAGTGGTGTTGGAGACAGCTCTCATCTGTAAGGGCAGTGATGGGTGTGGTGCCCCAGGGATCGTCACTGTGGTCAGTATTGTTTTGTATATTCATAGCGGGCATCTTGCATGGCCTCCAGAATAAGATCAGCCTCTTTACTGATGATAACAAGTTGGTGATGGTGCTGAGTGACATAGAGTGATACTAGGGACTGAAGAATGAACTGACTACACTGAAGGAGTGTTCGGAACATTGGCAGCTGGGGGAGTGGTGAGACAAAGGGGGTAGGGAGATATATCATTTAATTCTTCATTTGGGTACAAATGACCTGGCAGACAGTATGCTGTATGTACTTCAGAAGAGGTTTGAGGCACTAGGACCAATATGTTAAGGGGAAGGAAGTTCTGCAACTTTCTCAGAAATACTTCATGTTCCCAGGGCAAGCGGTACAAGGAAATGTAGAATAGAGGAATTTAAGAAATTGCTAGTGACTTGGTATTAGGCCAAAGGTTATAGACTGCTAAGGTGGTGGGGAGTGACTTGGGCAGATAATACCCTTTACTCAAAGGATAGACCAAGTGAGGATGGCAAGAAAATGTTGAAAAGGGGGCTAGGTGATTACATAGAGGAGTCTAGGAATTTCAACTAGGAGAAAGGGGTGGCAGGTGATCAGGAGGCAAGTGGAGGCCACAGGATGGGAATACTTATGAGCTTACCCTCCATAACAGCGACAGGGGATTTGGGGAAAACACTAGGGAGGATGGTGGTATGGAATGTCAGGTGGTGAGGGGGGAGAAGGCAGAGAGTGGAAGGTGGTCAGCCTGAATGCTAGGAGCCTGAGGAAAAACACTGCGGAGCTTCAGACCCGCATGTCAGAAGGGGATATAGACATGGAGACCATCACTGACACTTGTTCCACCCAGTACCATGACTAGGACCGCGTGGTACCAGAGTAAAGGATATTCTGCAGGGATACAGGAAAAGGGAAGTGCTGGGGTTGCGCTATATGTGGCTGACGGTCTGAACTGTGTATGGGAGGAGAGGTTGAAGGGCAAAAGTGAGTCACTATGGATGCAGATCCAAAACTCGAGAAGTAGGACCCTCAAAATGGGAGTAGTGTGCTGGCAGCCCTCATATACAGAAGAACTGAACAGGGAATGGGACTAATCAAGAGTGCCTGTGGTGCGGCGGGCATGGTGAATGTGTGGGATTTCGACCTGCTGGAAGTGGATTGTACTACCCAAACCACCACAAATTGAAGGGAGTATGTAGTGCTGGATGACTTACAGGACAACTTTGTGATGCAGGTGGTCAGTGAACCAGTATGGGGTGGGGACATCCTTGACCTCATGGTGGCAAATGGGGAAAATGGGGAGTTTGTGAGGGAACTGATGTTGGAAGAAACACTTGGGGGCATGGGTGTAGGCAGGCATACTCCAAGCACTCCATGGTGTGCAATTTTATTTAAAGGGGGTAGCAAATAGGCTCTGAACTGCTTCCTTTTTCCATGAAAACTAACAAAGAAAATACTGAACCTTTCTGTAATTTTATTCATAGGAGTCGAAACTAGAAGGACTTGTCACTAATACTCTCTTTGCATCCCAAGGACAATGCAACTTTACAGGCTCTGGGCTGGTATGTGGGTGTCTTAGGGAGCAATGCATGGCATTTGTATTTACCTATGCATGGCAATAACCACTGTCATGAGATACAAAAGTTGTATTTATTGTGCCAAATGAGGCAACAAACACAGTCCTGGTGTACATTTGTATATTGTCTGGCTACACCCCGGGGAGGGGGGGTAGCTCATCCTAACATGGCGTGGGTAGCAGTGAGTCCACTTGGTGTGCAGATCTGAAATCCCTGGCTACACCCCTGCTTGGGGGGAGGCTTGTGACCATCACTCAAAGTTTGGTTCACGTTAAGTACGGGTGGGGAAACAGTAGTACATCACTAGGGTGCTGGACTTCATGAAGGCTGACTTTGATAGGGTGAGTGAAGTAGTGAGGGAGTACCTGAACAGAATTCAGCTGAATACGGACACATATTACAGGAGGGAGGTCATAAAACTGGGGATAGTACAGGCGACTAAAACCTGTGTCAAAGCCAACAGTAAGAAGGCTATGGCAAAGAAACATAGCTGGGTGAGGACAGGGGTCATCGAAAAGGTATTGAAGAAAAGTGCCGCCTTTTATGGGTATAAAAAAACAGTGACTGTTGAGGACAGGAAAGAGTGCCTGAGGGAAGCAAAGGTACTGACAAGGGCAGTAAGGGCAGCCAAGGTGTCAAAGGAGGTCAGGCTAGCACAGGGCAGTGAGGAAGGTGGGAAGGACTTCTTCAGGTACATCACAAAGAAAAGGTGGTGCAAAGACCATATTTTTTTTTAATTTTTATTTTTATTTTAGTCTTTGGTAACCGTGTCAGGCCCACTAGGCACAAGTGCCTGTTTTCATGGGTGACCTGGGAGCACTGGGTGGTTAAGTGACTTGCTCAGAGTCACACAGTATGCAAGTGGAGGTTGTGAGAATCAAACTCAGGTCTGGTCTGCTGGATGTATCAAGCCTGTTCACACCTCCTTCCTCTAACCTCTAGGCTATACTGCCAGCCTGAAATATTAGTGATTAGAAGGTAGGGAGTATGTGTGGAAGAGGTAAGGATGAAGGCAGAAGCGCCCAACGACTACTTTTGGTCAGTATTTACAGTACAAAAAGGGGGGAGAGATACCCATTTTGGGGGGGTTCTTAGGCAAGGAAGGGAGGAGGAAGAGGTGACCGGCAGGATAATCTCAGAGAACACAGTGCTAGAGGGCTTGAGGGCTCTGAGGGTAGACAATGCGGCAGGGCCAAATGGCATTCACCCAAGGATACTGAAGGAACTCGCAGAGGCTTGGGCAGAATTATTCAATGCATCACTGGATTAATGGTGTGTACCTCAGTACTTAAGGATGGCTCACGTGGTTCCTTTCTGTAACAGTGGCACCAAGGATGAACCATGGAATTATAGTCCGGTGCACCTCACATCATTTGTGTGTAAACTGATGATGCAGACAATACTGAGAGAGAGACTGGTGCTCCTGCTGGAAGACAATTGACTGCCGAATAGTAGGCAGCATGGCTTTGATGCAGGCAGATCTTGCAACACAAACTTTGTGGATTACTATGACTGGTAACTACACAACTGGACAGGGGACATGCAGTGGATGTCCTGTACTTGAACTTCTGTAGGGCTTTCTACTCTGTGCCCTATGGGAGGCTACAGTAGGTAGCAAGTTACAAGGTACTGTGGCAGGTGCAAAGATTGTGGGCTGATTAGTGAAGTGGCTACAGAGAAATCAGCACATGGTGGTGCGTTGGGAGCTATCAGTCCTAAGATAGTGACGAGCGGAGTTCTTTATAGAAACATAGAAATGTCTCAGTGTTGGGACCAGTGTTGTTTGGTATATTCATTGCAGACATGTCAGTGGGCATGAAGAACCAAGTAAGCCTGTTTGCTGATGACAGCAAGATGGGTGTGCTGGTGGACTATCTGGGCGGATGGTAAAGGTTGCAGGATGATCTGTTGAGGCCCGAGATCTGGTCGGATACCTCACAATCAGTTCAGTGGCAAAAAGTACAAGGTGCTGCATTTTAGGGCAAAGAACCCTAGAAGGAGCTACCCATGGGGCGCGGAGGTAGTTACCTATGACTGAGGAGGAGAAGGATCTGGGGGTGCTCAATATGGGAGCATTGAACAACTTGGCACAATGTAGGAAGGCAGCTGAAAAGACAGAATGCTTGGTTGTACTGCTACGAGTATATCCCCAAAGAGGGTGGGGGTGATTTTGCCATTGTACAGATCATTGGTTAGGCCACACTTGGAGTATTGCATTCGGGTACTAATGCTCGTACTTAAAAAGGGACATGAAATTACTGGAGGGGGTGTGGCACAGGGCGACAAAGATGATCCAGGGTCTGGTGAACTTATCTTGTAATAGTAGGCTGAGGGAGTTGAGCATATACTCAGTGGAGGACATGGGGGAAAGGGGAGATATGACTGAAACCTAAATATACACGAAAGGAATAAAAGTCATGCATGGAGGTTCTGTTCAAAGTAAGGGATGGGAGAGACACCCTTGGCCATGAAATAAGACTGGAGGTAGGTTCAGGATGGAGATGAGGAGACACTTTTTTACGGAGATGGTGGTTGCTGGGTGGAACGCGTTACTGGCAGATGTAGTATGCAGTACTTCAGTGGGCGGCTTCAAAAGCGGTTGGGACAGGATAAGACAGAGGGTCTTGAGGGGGGCAAGGGTGGGCGTGGCAGCTGCTTGGTGCATAATCGAGCAGACTTGACAGACCATAAGGCCTTTTTCTGCTGGCAATTTTCGTAAGTTCATAAGAGTGTTTACTACTGACCTGTGGGAGGGTATTCCTGTACACTAGTTTCCGGTACAGGTCATTAGCCGCCACCCCACCCATCCTTTATAACTATTGCATCCAAAAAAATTAATCTGGGTAGTGTCATATGTCACAGTAAATCTTAGGTCACTGTTGCTTCTCTGTAATTAATATTTTATCCAAACATTTCTATTGCCAATAAGTTACTGGACATGTGTTTCTAGAATGTTTTATTGTTGGTTCCACTGTTGACAGTGTTATCATTCATCATTTAAGTGATCACATTACTTACATTACTATGTCACTACTTCCTTTACCATGTAAAAGTTAACACACAGTACTTCTAAGCAAGCATGAAACCTGTTAGTAATAATAGAAATCAGTTATAACAAAATGTGTGCAACCACAGCAACAGGTTAGCATTACTGTTCATGTTTACTTGTTACAATAAACATCTGTAACCCCTAGATGGCGCTATCCCAGGGGCTACTACCCCTGCCTGATTTGCCACTAACAGGTTGAGGGGCCTGGATCCGATGGCGGGTGCCTCCACCCAGAGGTCAGGGTTTGCAGTAGTTAAACTAACTTGGTCACAGCCCTCTGGGACACTGCAACCCCCTTTCTTCCCACTAGTGGCCCACACAGTATATCAGAATTACCTTCACAGTATACACTTACCCCAGGACTGGTTCAGGCACTGGGACCCCTTGTAAAATAAGAAGATACAGTGCAACAATCACAGTACAATACTTTAACATAGACAAATACCTCAGGCAGTATAACTTTGCTGAAACAAGCAGCTCTGATTTATTTAGGGGATATAACAAGGACAGGGAGAAATCAGGTTAATTAGCTTATCACTTTACTCATCTACTCTATGGCTCTGTGCACAGGCCTATCCCTACCAGTTACTGTCCCTGGGTACCCAAGCCCTAGTGGCTAGTCCAAACCGTGGCAGCTGGTAGGGGCCCTTTCACACAGAGAAAAGAAAAATTAGTTAAACAGTCAGCAGTACAGTAATTCCATTTGGATTCAATGTGGCAATTCAACAGGAGCGACCCTGAATTAGTACTCACGACCTCCAAACAAGATAGGGTCCTTCACGTCCGCAGGGCTACTCTTGAGCTCATGAGACTCTCACGCATTTATATGACAAACTGCAACAGGCAAAAGTCCTTTAATGGCAGCAGGATTCACTTGAGCAACACAAGCCTCTCACACATTTATATGGTAAACAGTAACAGGCAAAAGTCCTTTAATGGCATTCACTTGAGCTACACAAGCCTCCTCACACATTTATATGGTAAACAGTAACAGGCAAAAGTCCTTTAATGGCAGCAGGATTCACTTGAGCTACACAAGCCTCCTCACACATTTATATGGTAAACAGTAACAGGCAAAAGTCCTTTAATGGCAGCAGGATTCACTTGAGCTACACAAGCCTCCTCACACATTTATATGGTAAAAAATAAGTACTATACCAGGCAGGCTGCTTCTCTATCCCGATCGCAATTACTGCACAATACCCGGGAGAACACACAGCAGATTCAGTTCCTGATAGACTGAGCACAATTCAGCAATTTCTCCAGTCTTCTACAGGGTGAGCCTGGTTTCTACTCTTCAGATATCCTTTGATTCTCTTCACAGGACGGATTCAGTCCTAACAAGCAGTTACACAAGCTGCAGACCAGAACTCGGGGCCTTACACACGCTTTCCGACTAAAACTGCACACCTAAAAGCACAGGGCTCCTTCCTCTTCACTGCCAGAGCTCAACTGAAACTCCAGCAGACAAAACTGGCATTTCCTTTGAGTTCCTCCCAGTTCTTGGCTGGATTGGCTGTCACTCACAATAGACTGCCCCTGTTGGCCCAAAAAGGCGCCGAAGTCCAAACTACATCTCCCAGAGTCACTGCCCATACAATCCTCTTGTGGCTGGCTCAGATTACGAGTCCAAGTTCTGATTCGTCCAAGGCACCATTTTAGCGCTACCTTAACCCACACTGATTGGTCCAGTTCAGCAGTTCAAAACTAGAATGGGGAACTAGGCAAACACAGTTCTGACTGCAAAGAAAGCAGGTTAGACAAACTGTATTTTCATTATTACTCTAAATGATTTCTGGCAAACAGTTACATCTTTCAGATAGGTTCCCTTTGCACTCTAGTGACTGCAAAATGGAGTGAATTGGCAGCAGCTCGTGGTACTCAAGCAGAGAAACACACAGTCCCCCCATACAAACTAATTATGTCTGCAAGCAGACAGCTCTTAAAGAGACAGTACCAGAGGCTCTAAAAACACTCACAGATAAATGGCTTGAACGCCAAACACCATTCAGGCTTGGAGCATTCAAGCAAGCTCCTGGAAGTCTTTTGAGAACCCCCATTTGCAGGGGGGGTTACACCCTTCCTGGCCTGGGAAAGCTTGATGTCCGTGTCAAGCAAGTACCCCCATAAGTTTCAACTGCAGCCATATACATTTGCATTAGGCTCACACATGTAATCATCAGTCAATATATCATTTTACCAAGAACACATTTCTGAAACATTGCAGTATGTCACTCTTTACACAGTATTACACACACAGTGTACCATAACTCAAGTTATTACCTCTTGTACATGAAACCTGAAGAGAGGGGGCCCTTCCCTATCAGTTACATTGGGACTGGACGGGGCAAGGGCACCATACTTAGAGGGCAACACAAGTAACTTGGAGTTAGCACTGACGCTCAGTTTGGGCAATGAGCTCGGGGACACATACACTCCTTTATGGACAACATTGAGAGGCAAGTCCACAGGCCTCCCAAGGAAATCATAACTGAGGTGCACCACAGGCTTTACAGCTCGACCAGTCTTTCTAGGGGGAACTGTTACAGCCTCTGCACTCTGAGCCTCATTTTCAGCATTGTCCTCACTTGTCAGGGGAGTCTCCATGGGGTAGAGAGGCTAGAACTTGGGGCACTTTCAGCTCCAGAGTTACAGTTTCTGGAGTCCACAACATTTGGCTCGCATGGAGAGCTTTTGGACACTGGCAGTGGACTGTCAGGCACTCAAAATACTCTTCTTGTTCTGTGTATCACCAGTCTGCCCCAATCCATCATTTTCCTCCCTGAAAACTCAAACAGTTCACCCATGCACAATGATTCCATTTCATCTGATCTGATGCTTTGCACTTCACTTTCTGGGAGCATTGGCTCCAGGGATGAAGCTGGGGCTTAGACAGTCCAGAAGGCCCAGCTTTGTCTCCAGTATTGACTAGGGATTGCCCTCAAACAATTGACTCAGTTCGTAAGAAGGATAGTATTCAAAGTCACTCTCACTTTCTTCTGATATGGACTGACAGTCATGCTCAACTGGGACTTGTGGAGGGAACACTTTAACTCTGCTTCTGTAGGTGCAGACTTTTTGATCTTTCTAGCAGCAGCTCTAGTCACTGGTCCAGAGGGGCATCTTCTGGGGCTCAGACTCAATCAAGATTTGTCCAATGGGCAGTAAATGATTTCTGTGCATTGTTTTTACATCTTTTGAATTAATTCTCAGGCCTTACTTTGTACACTGGCAGATCATCTAGTTTGCCCACTACAATGTGAGGGAGATGGTGCCATCTGTCAGCAATCTTGTGTTTGCCATGCAGTCCCAGATTTCTTAGCAATACCCAATCTCCCCCCTGGAGTTCCTGTGCTTTCACCTTTTTATCATACCTTTCATTGCTGGCCAGATTTCTTTTGGCAGCCATGGTTTGAGCCAGTTGGTACGCATGAGTTAGCTGGGCCTTTAACTTTTGCACATACTGTTGTAACCCCTAAATGGCGCTATCCCAGGGGCTACTACCCCTGCCTGATTTGCCACTAACAGGTTGAGGGGCCTGGATCCAATGGCGGGTGCCTCCACCCAGAGGTCAGGGTTTGCAATAGTTAAACTAACTTGGTCACAGCCCTCTGGGACACTGCAACCCCCCTTTCTTCCCACTAGTGGCCCACACAATATATCAGAATTACCTTCACAGTATACACTTACCCCAGGTCTGGTTCCGCACTGGGACCTCCTGTGAAATGAGATACAGTGCAACAATCACAGTACAGTACTTTAACATAGACAAATACCTCAGGCAGTATAACTTTGCGAAACAAGCAGCTCTGATTTATTTAGGGATATAACAAGGACAGGGGGAAATCAGGTTAATTAGCTTATCACCTAATAATTCATTTATGGCTCTGTGCACAGGCCTATCCTCATCAGTTACTGTCCCTGGGTACCCAAGCCCTAGTGGCTAGTCCAAACTGCGGCAGCTGGTAGGGCCCTTTCACACAGAGAAAGGAGAATTAAACAGTCAGCAGTACAGTAATTCCATTTGGATTTAATGTGGCAATTCAACAGGGAGCGACCCTGAATTAGTACTCACGACCTCCAAATAAGATAGGGTCCTTCAATGTCAGCAGGGCTCACTTGAGGTGCACAAACCTCTTCACACATCCATATAAAAGAAAGCACTATACCAGGCAGGCTGCATCTGTATCCCGATCACAATTACTGCACAATACCCGGGAGAACACACAGCAGATTCAGTTCCTGACAGACCGAGTGCAATTTTCAGCAATCCCTCCAGTCTTCTACAGGGTGAGCCTGGTTTCTACTCTTCAGAGATCCTTTGATTCTTTTCACAGGACGGATTCAGTCCTAACAAGCTGCAGACCGGAACTCTGGGCCTTACACACGTTTTTTGACTAAAACTGCACACTGGAAAAGCACAGGGCTCCTTCCTTCTTCACTGCCAAAGCTCAACTGAAACTCCAACCGACAAAACCGGGCACTTCCTTTGAGTTCCTCCCAGTTCTTGACTGGATTGGCTGTCACTCACAATAGACTGCTGCTGTTGGTCCAAAAAGGCACTGAAGTCTAAACTACATCTCCCAGAGTCACTGCCCATACAATCCTCTTGTGGCTGGCTCAGATTATGAGTCCAAGTTCTGATTCGTCTAGGCACCATTTTAGAGCTAGCTTACCCACACTGATTGGTCCAGTTCAGCAGTTCAAAACTAGAATGGGGAACTAGCAGACAGTTCTGACTGCAAAGAAAGCAGGTTAGACAAACTGTAATTTCATTATTACTCTAAATAATTTCTGGCAAACAGTTACATCTTTCAGATAGGTTCTCTTTGCACCCTAGTGACTGCAAAATGAAGTGACTAGCAGCAGCTTGAGTGGTACTCAAACAGAAACACACAGTCCCCCATACAAACTAATTATGTCTGCAAGCAGACAGCTCTTAAGAGACAGTACCAGAGGTTCAAAAACACTCACTGATAAATGGCTTAAATGCCAAACACCATTCAGGCTTGGAGCATTCAAGCAAGCTCCTGGAAGTCTTTTGGGAACCCCCATTTGCAGGGGGGTTACACTGTAAATAGTTGTCAGCTTGAACCCCATCAGGAGAGACCCCAAAACACACATCTACCGGTAGTCGAGCTTCTCTTCCAAACATCAGGCGGTAGGGGGAGAACTCAGTGGCATCACTTTTGGTGCAGTTATAAGCATGTACCAGGTGCTAATTTGTTGGCTCCATCTAGGCTTGTCCTTTGGGTGCAGGGTGCCTAGCATATCTAGCAAAGTGCTGGTTGAACGTTCAGGCTGTGGGTCCCCTGGGGTGGTAAGGAGTGGTTCTGGACTTTACGACTCCCCACAGAGAAAGCATCTCTTTGATCAGGCGACTCTCAAAGTCTCCCTTGATCAGAATGGATTCTTTGTGGAGCCCTAGTGAACAAAAAGTTTTCTACAAGTACTTTGGCACAGTAGATGCTTTCTGGTCTTTGTGGGGAAAGCTTGGAGCATATCTAAGTGAAATGGTCAGTGACCACCAGCACATTACTGATATTTCTTCGTCTGACTCCAAACTCAGAAAATCAATACAGACCAGCTCCATGGGTGCACTGGTGGTGATGTTAAAAGGGGCAGCCCTCTGGGGCAAAGCTTTCTCTGTAAGCAGCGACTACAAGTTCGAATGTGTTGCTCCACATCAGCCCCCATCTTAGGCCAATAGAATCTGGATCTCACCAAGTCAAGTGTTCTGTCTATACCAAGGTGCCCCATGTGGTTGTACAAGGACCTCAATACTGAGTCTCGAAAGGCAGTGGGCAGCACTAGTTGTTGTTTGTCTACTTGTCCCCCTCTGTCTACTGTTTCTCTGTATAACAGTTTATTGATCAGTTTCAACTTAGGACCTTCTTTGTATAACAGTGCAGTTCTCAAATCAGTGGAGCGTAATTTGGACATATCTTTTCCTGCACAGAGGGCTTCTAAAGCTGATTTGATCTATGGGATCACGGACTGAGCCCACCGATCACTGTCATTGTCCAGCTGAGGCAGTGCACCAATGTCTATTGCAGAAAAGTGGCAATAAGCAGCAGGTATGCAGTTCTCAGAGGGTCCCAAGCAATCCACCATGCAGTCCACTGCATCCGTGGACATTTGTTCCTCCCTGTCAAACTTCCGGTAGAGTGCCCGAATGTCAGGTTCTGCCAATCTGACCCAATCATTCTGTGGAACAGGCCTCCGGGAGAGAGCATCAGCATCTATGTGGTTCAGACCTGCTCGGTATTCGAGAGCATAGTCGTATGTAGATAATGCAGAAAGCCACCTATGGCCAGTGGCATCCAACTAGCTGAGGTCTGCACATAGGTCAAGGATTATTGTCAGTTTTACTAGTATTTTAGCCCCATACAAGTACTCATGGAATTGGTCAACAATAGCCACTTCAAAGCTAGGAACTCTAACTTATGTACAGGATAGTTCTTTTCGGATAGGGTCAGGCTTCTACTGGCAAAGGCCACTGGTCTCAGGCCATTCGTGCTCTTGGTACAATACAGCCCCCAACCCTTGCAAGCTAGCATCAGTGTGCAGGGCGTAAGGTTTCTTGGATCGGCATAGGCCAGCACTGGAGCATGGGTAAGTTGATATATGATCTCATGAAAAGTCTCTCACAATCAGGAGTCCAGCGGGCCCCAAATACTTCTACTCAGACGAAATACACTCTTTCAGTCTTGAAGGATGCTGACTTTTTGGTGTTTTTGTGGGTTGGGGATACCTTTGAGTAAGGTTACGTAAGGGCGGATCACTCTTGAATAGTCCTTGATGAAGCCCCATAATAACCACAGAATCCCAGGAATCTTTGCAGTTCTTTTAGATTTTTGGCTAGGCCAGGTGGTCAAGGCCTCAACTTTACTTGGGCAGTCTCTATTCCCTCGGTGGATACTATGTGTCCCACATACTTTACTGATGCTGAAAGAATTGACACTTATCAATGGACAGTTTAAGGCCAAAGTCCTCCAGTCGGTCCAATACCTAAATAATCTGCTCTCATGTTCCTCCAGTGAGCTGCCAAACGTGATAACATCATCTAGGTATACCAGGCACTCTAGTAAGTTCATGTCCCCACTGCACGCTCCATCAATCGTTGAAAAGTGGCTGGGGCACCTGAAATCCGTTGAGGCATCCTCATGAATTCATAGCCAAGCGGACAGATAAAGGCTGTCTTCTCACTGTCCTCTCTGGGGCCATCGGATCTGGTAGTACCCACTGCGGAGATCCAACACAGAGAACCACTTGCTCCGCTTAGGCAGTCCAAAGCATCCTGAATGCGGGCATTGTGTACTGATCAGGATAGTCCGCGTTTAAGGTGTGCGACACGCACATCCTTACTGTCCCATTCTTTTCCTCACTCCACACAATGGGGAAGCATAAGGGCTTCTGGATTCTTGTATTACACCAGCAGCTAACATCTCTTGCAGATGCTGTCTCACATCATCTATGTCAGCAGGTGCCAGGCGTCGAGACCTCTCACTAAAATGGTCTTTCGGCATGCAGCCGGATATTGTGCCGCTCTTGCACGACTTACGCCCCCATTCTTTAAAGAAAACACTGGTCTCTGGGCAAGCTTCTCACTGATCCTCACTTTCCATTCAGCTGGCAACGAGAGCCAAATCAAATAACTCAGGCGTACTCTGTCATTCTTCCTCGAACTCTTGCTGCTGGTAGCACTGCAGTGTCTGCACAATGCACATTAGCCAGGATGCAACCTCTATTTACTCGAATGTCTCTTTCAGACACATTATGAACTTGACCATTACCTTCTGGCATAAGCATGGGCTCTAGCGGCAAAATACTAGGCTTGACCAGCAGTCCTCTGGAAATTTTCCATCGCCTGGTGCATCCAACATTAATATTTTATTCTTAACATCCTTTCTGATACGGACCTCTCCTGTAAGGTACACTGGGCATTTGGCGCCAGGAGCAGAGACTCAGGATCCTTCTTCCATACAATTCGACCGGTTCCTCTGGTTCTATTTTTCAGCATCTCTCTGTGCCTCATAGGCCTTCTTAATTAAAGCCGAACTCTTAAAGCTCTACTAGTCTTTGACCCTGTTTTCATAACACAACTGTGCAGCCTTCCGAACATATGAGCATTTGTTCCAATCAACAAAGGACACCATCATACAGTCCAGTGGGGGACACACTAAGGCTAGGGTCTCTACTTGTTCGCCACTCCAGCCACGGAGGTGGGGAAAGACAGCCAAATTGGATATACCCGAATAGGGGTAGGCCTTCTCACTTAACCCCCATACATGCAGTCCTTCTAATGGTTATAAGGTACGTCTGACAAATGCTTCTGATACCAATCCTGGAACATAATTGTCACTTGGGAGCCACTGTCTAATACAGCTCTTGTAGACACTCCATTCACCTTTTAGTGGTTTCCATGGGAGGACCCCACTATTCTGGACCAGTCTGGAGATGCGGTAGTGGGGCCTGGGCAACTGACCTTGCCACAAAGGATGTGAGTTAGCATTTTGGTGCCCTCACTGGGATCATTTCGTGCACCTCTTAACCATTGATTTGTTCTCTGAAGCTCTCCTTGTAGCCTATATGCAACTTTGTCAGTGTCTTTTTGGGACCAGCATTCTCTTTTCATGTGCCCATCCTTCCCACAATTATAGCAAAACATACTTTCTGGAGTTTGAGCTGGACGAGGCGCCACACTGGGAGCCAGGGCGGGGGTATTACTAACTGGAAACCTTGGTGCCATCTCTGTCTGCGGCGTGATAAGCATTTGGAGACATCTCATCAGTTTCTCCACTTCCATTGTCAAGGAATCGAGTTTGGAGCCGTTATCAGCAGGAGATACATGGGTGGGTACCCCCACCCCCATAGCAGATGCAGTCGGATATAGGTCAGGGCCCATACTTGCAGGCGTGGCCTTCATAAAGGGACTGTTTTTGAATTCCCGGATCTCTCTCAACAGTTCGCCCCGTGTGGCATATCTTTTTCCTTGTCAGAGCAATTATTGACTGCCAACTTCTGCCGCTGAACTTCACTTGATGGGTCACCCTCAGTCACTCGGGTTGTAGCCGCAGCTATTAGTGCAGGTCCCTCCCGAGGTCGCCTTTTCTCAACTCCTCGAATTTCTCTCATTAACTCATCATAGGAGGGTGGGGATTCCAGTCGATTTGCCAGGTGTAACTGAAGCAACAGCAGTTCTGAGAAGGGGCAGACTTAAGGATCCTGTCCAGCCTGGTTCGGTCCAGTTCAATCGCTGGCAAACTACCCTTTCTGAGGCATTCTTGCAACAATTTTTCCAGCCGAGATACATACACAGTCAACAACTCCTCTTGGTACTGTTGTGCATTCTTACTCTCCACCATAGGTCCTCATCAGAATCTGGGCTCCCACACATTCTCCAAGGCCTCAAGATAGGCCTGTGCAGTCGCTCAGGGTTACTGGCCCATTTAGTACGGATGGTAGCCAGGGCAGGACCTCGGAGGCTCACTAACCCTCTTTCGCTGCTTCCGAGCATTGCCATTCTAGCACTTGGGGGCAAATAGTTCATCCAGGTCTCCCAGTCATCCTCCCCTTGGGGGGTGGGGAGGTGCCAGAGAGATCTTCAACCTTCGGTGAGTCGTGACTAATGGCAGGTGCAGAAATAGGAGTCTGCATTGGTTCAGCCACCATTACGGGTACTGGAGCGGAGAGGGTGTTGGGGAGGAACACCCCAGGTGGCAAGAATAGTTTCTTCAAGTCCTCCACAGTTTTCCCTTCCCCCAGCAACCATTTAGCAAATTTCTCCTCAAAAGTTTCAGATAGTGGTGGGGGCTCATTCCGCCCCCCCCGGGTCTTTATCAATCAATCAAATCTTTATTTATTCAGGCGAACATCATTGAGCACAGCTCATTTGCAAGATGGACCTGATAAGGTCAAGGTTCAATAATTGGTACATGTATAGGAAGATTTAAAACACGTATATACTTATATACAGTAATCAAGGTTCAATAATTGGTATATGTACATGAATAATTAAAACACTTATATACAGAAATCAAGAACAGAAATTGTTTAAACTTAACAGGATATGGTAGGAACATATGAGATGCACTCTAGGTAAACCAGTATATAGATATCAACATTGGCAGTAAACATGGCATACATTCAACATGATATACCCAAGATTCCAAAGATCCAAGGGAAGTCAATGTGGACAAAGAGAAATAGTGATTGGATGACTGAAAGAGGTGGTCATAGACTGAGACAAGTGATATGGTAGGAAGGGATGCATGACTAGAGCAGGGCTGGTGCTAGAACTGGGAGGTGAAAGGCAGTGATAAGGGCTAAGGTAGGAGCCTGGGTTAATGGGAGAAGATTATAGCCAGGGGTGAGGTATCTGTGGAGATGAATTCTAGGAAGTGAATTGCCATGATATGATGGCAGCCTGAGAGGGAAGGAAAGAACTGCGAATAAACTCAGAACTTGTGGAAGCAATTGCATTTTCAGGAAGAGACTTAGGTATAGATGCTTGAAGGATGCTAAGGATACCCGGTTGATCAGCTAAAAGGACTTTTGAATCATGTTCCATGATATAGCTAGATTATAGCTGATAGCAGATCTCCCATGCCGGGTGTTGACTTTAGGCACTTTGAGCATAGTGAAATTGTAGCTTCTTAGGGCGTAGGTGCCAGCTGTGGCCTGTGTGAAGCAGTCTAATATATAGTTTGGAAGCATCTTAGTCAAAATTATGTATGTCCACACTGCAGCATTTCCTGTTTCTTCTGAGATGCAGAGATGTCCAACCGACTGCTACATAGAGAGAGCAATGGTGAGTGTTAAATGGTAGATCTGTTGTGAACCTCAGAGCTCTGTGGTATAGTGTATCCAATTTGCATAGGTAGGAGATAGGGCAGTGACTATAGAGTAAGTCTGCATAGTCAGTTACTGAGAGAAATGTGGCCTGGACCAACCTCATTTTGGAATCTCTGTTTAGAAAGTGCCTTATTCTAAAAAATAGACCAAGTCTCTGGCGTAGCTTTTTTAGAAGTTCTTCAATATGAACTGTGTAGTCAAGTTTGCTATCTATCCACACCCCCAAATACTTGAATTTTTCTACATAATCAAGGCTTTCACCAAGGATAGTGGATAGCTGGGGAGGTTGTTTAGTAATGAGGATTTGTATGGCTTTGGGTGGAGAAAACATTGCTTTTGTTTTCCTTGCATTTAAAAGAAGCTTTTTTCCAATAATTGATGTTGTAGTATAGAATTCTGTTTGTAGAACTTCACAAGCTGTAGCAGGCTGTGGGTTGCTGACATATAAAACAGTAGTCATCTAGAACAAGTGTACAGTGGCTTTGGTAAGATTCAATCAATATTATTAATATAAATGGCTAAAAGGATAGGGCCAGGATAGATCCTTGTGGAACTCCTCTTAGAAGTGGTTTTAGTGGAGATAGGTCTCCTTCAGCTTTCATTACTGTGTTCTTCCTGTTAGGTAACACCTGAACCATGTAAGGAGGATGGATCCAAGCCTATGGAGTGCAAGGAAGAGAGTAGCAGCTCATGGTCCACCGTATCAAATGCCTTGCTTAGATCAAGGAATACAGCACAAACGCTATTCTTTTATCCAGTTCGGTTTGTCAATCGTTTGTAACTTTAGCCAGTGCAGAAATAGTATTGCTTAGACCAAACCCGGATTGTGCTGGATTTAAAAGATTAGATTCTTCAAGGTAATCTCTTAATTGATGCTTACCAGTTTTTCTAGCAGCTTAGATAGTACTGGAAGGATAGAGATTGGCCTATAGTTGTTAAGGTCCATGGGTACCCTGATTTCAGTAGAGGAAAACTTGGGCTGTTTTCCAAATTGCAGGAATAGAACCAGATTTTAAGGACAAGTTAAAAGGTGTGTTAAAGGAACTGCAAGTGCATGCATTGCAATCTTTAGAAAGTAGGGTCAAGGAGTCAGCACATGCACTTTTTTATATCCATCTTGAGATTAGATCCTCCACTTGTTTCAACAGAATCGGTTTGAAGGAGAAGGAGGATTCAGCTAACTGAGATCCTGTATACTGGGAGCTTAACTGAGCGCTGTAGCAGATTGGCTGGAGAGGTATCAAATGCAAGGCCAGCGGTTGTAAAATGATTATTGAATGCGTCCCAGTATTTCCATTCTGTCCAAGATTGTCACCTGTTGTCGCGGCATTTGAGCTGGTAGTGAAGTGCTAGGATCTTGTCCCATTATGCCCTTAATAGTGCTCCAGAACCTGGCAGGATTGTGGTATGAGGAGTCGAGTTCAGCCATGTAGTAGGCAGCCTTAGCATCCCGTACTTTCTTGGTACAGCTATTCCTGGCTTTCTTAAATATCAATCAGTCATTTGGGTTCTTAGTCTTCCTTGCCTTTTTCCAAAGCTTATCTCTCTCAAGCAGGGCTGATTTAAGGTCAGGCGAAAACCAACGACAAGATTTGTTTTTAATTCGAACTCTAGTAATTGGTGCATGAGTGTTAAGGGCATCTAGTATTATGCTATTTAACACCTGATGAGCTTTTTCCACTGAGTCTGCTAGGTAGAACTCTTGCCATCTTGTAGAGTGATTTAGATCATGAAGATATGCCTCAGAGTTGAAAGTTTTCTTGGATCTCCTCAGTAGGAATTTAGCTGGGGGTGTTAGTTTACCGGATGACCTTATTCCAGCAATAAGGCAGTGGTCACTTATGTCACTGAACAGCACTCCGCGGCGTGAAGAGGTGGGGTTTGTTCACCAGCATGATGTCAAGTAATGCTGTTGCTCAGATTTTTTTGTTGATTCTTGTTGGTTCTATATAAGTTGTGAAAACCATATGTATCACAAAATGATACTAAAGGAGCCACGGCCTTGGATAGCCAATTAAGGTTTAGATCACCTAGGATTATGGTCTCTTCAGTATCCATCTTGATTTGATTCCCAGGTGGGCTAGAAGCTTATGATCTGCTGAAGGGGGCCTGTAGCAGCCAGCTAGCCAAATGCTGCAGTGTTGGAGAGAGACTTTGAGGGATAGACATTCTGATTCTTTGGGCATAGATGTTGCATCTAAGCAAGTTACAGATATATTGGATTTGCATATATAGCAACTCCCCACCCTTGTCTGGCGATCCGCTCTGAATATTTGATAATTGGGTAAGTTTATGTCTCTGTCTGCTTGTATGGGTCTGAGCCATGTCTCTGATACCACAAGAAAGTCTGGCAAAGTATGGGCAACCCAGGATTGTATCAACATGAGCTTTTTTAGCAGACTGCAGGCGTTGATATGTAGAAAGCTTAGACCTTTGGTCGAGGCTAAGTCTGCTGGTGAGGTAATGCACTGTGGAGGTCCGGGGTTAATTTCCACATTTCCAACACAGATCAGGAAAAAAATTAAAAGTTTCATAAGGGCTTCAAGAGAGAAAATGAGGAGACTATCTTTGGTCCTCCTTTTTCTATTCAGGGGCTTCTGTTTTAAGATAAGCCAGTCAGGGTTATGGGTTCGTGCCAATACACTCAATAGCAATCTGGTCATCAGGCATACTGGGGAACTGTATAACCAATAATGGGGTACCGAGCGATATGTTGATAGAGCAGTTTGCATCCCTACATGGAGGTTACCCCACTGGTTAAATTGTGGCATAGGTAGTGCATAGATAAGGATCCGGTCCTTCTTTAATAATGGTGAAATAGCGAGATTAGAAGGTGGACGACTTTTCAGTGTGACAGAGTCAGGAGGATGTCTTTTCCCTGAACAACATGAAGAACATAGCCAGGAGTATCCAAAGGATCCCCATTATGAAAGCAAGGTTGATGATTAAATGGAACTAGGAAACAACAGTGTAGTAGCAGGAGAACAATAAGGAAGGGTTGCTGATTTGGCAGTACAGCAGTGGCAATGAGACAGATTACTGGATAGCGTGGCGTTGGGGCAGGAATTGTAATTTGCGGGAAAATGCCTATAAAAATAACATCCGAGGAGGGACAGGGCGGGTGGGCATAAATTTTGCGGCTTTCTTGTACCTTCCTAGCTGTCTCTCAGTTTTTCTGGTCCCTGGGGCGGCTAGGCGGTTGCTGCCTGCCGCTGGCAGAGCGTGGCCCTGGCTCATAGACGAGGGCTTCCAACAGGGAGCTCGACTGGGAAGAGACAGAGGTTGGCACAGGAGTTAATATTTAGGCAGGAACAAGGTTTCTGCTGGGCAATTCAGACTTAAATTATCACAACAAAAGGCTGTGGGGGCTGGGCCAGAAAGATCTGGCCCACTTAAGTTAACAACAGGATGCTGTAATCACTTAACCATAGTTACACTTAACAAAAAGCCCCAAGGATTTCATAAGTACATGAAAACAGCTCTTTTTGGCAGGATTTAACAAATTAAACTTAACCCAACAACAGCTTTTGCCATGAAAAATCAAGCAATGCAAGTGAATGGAGTAAGGGAATCAATTGGCTGTGAGGCCGCAAAAATGATAATGCAGGCCATATTGCCAACGAGTGAGCACAGTGATTTATGTAGAAGACCAAGAATCCCTTTGGTGGTAGGTCTGTATAACCTGCTAATGGAAAACTAGCCACAAAAAAAAAAAAAAAAGGTAGTTAGACTTATCGGAGCCAAGGCAGAGTGCTTGGATTGGGTGTGTGTGTGGGGGGGGGGGGCACTGCAGGAATAGCAGTCAGACAGAAGAGGTGTAAGCACTTTAAAACAGTAGTAGAAATTACAATCCAGCTAACACAGTTGAAAAAACTTCTAATAACACAGTTAAAATGTGCTTAGCTCTATTGAAAATCTAACAAAGTGCCAGGTGTCTATAGCAGGGGAAAAGTCCTTTACTGTCCTTAGTGATCACTCTCCAAGCCAAGCAGTGAGGGCTCCCTCTGGGGTAATGGTCTGTGGCACTTTGGAGCGATCTATGGGATCCTTAAACTCTACTAGGGCCAGGAAAGTGTGGGTGAGCAGATTAGCATGCCGACCCACCACCACAGGGTTTTGTAAACCTTCCACCTTGGAAAGTACTCCCTGTACAGTGTCCGTATTGATACCCAGGGGATGTCCAGGATAAGCATAGCATTTTGGGGGTCGATCTCCTCCCCAGTACACCACTCCACCAGCCGGTGCACAGCCACTTCTGTCGGGTACCCATTTATTTTTTTTTCAACAGTGGTTTGTAAATATGGCCACTAGAGGACATACAATCCCAGCGGTGAGCCTCCAAGATGTAACCCCTAGATGGCGCTATCCCAGGGGCTACTACCCCTGCCTGATTTGCCACTAACAGGTTGAGGGGCCTGGATCCGATGGCGGGTGCCTCCACCCAGAGGTCAGGGTTTGCAATAGTTAAACTAACTTGGTCACAGCCCTCTGGGACACTGCAACCCCCCTTTCTTCCCACTAGTGGCCCACACAGTATATCAGAATTACCTCACAGTATACACTTACCCCCAGGACTGGTTCAGGCACTGGGACCCCTGTAAAATAAGAAGATACAGTGCAACAATCACAGTACAATACTTTAACATAGACAAATACCTCAGGCAGTATAACTTTGCTGAAACAAGCAGCTCTGATTTATTTAGGGGATATAACAAGGACAGGGGGAAATCAGGTTAATTAGCTTATCACTTTACTCATCTACCTATGGCTCTGTGCACAGGCCTATCCCTACCAGTTACTGTCCCTGGGTACCCAAGCCCTAGTGGCTAGTCCAAACCGTGGCAGCTGGTAGGGGCCCTTTCACACAGAGAAAAGAAAAATTAGTTCAACAGTCAGCAGTACAGTAATTCCATTTGGATTCAATGTGGCAATTCAACAGGGAGCGACCCTGAATTAGTACTCACGACCTCCAAACAAGATAGGGTCCTTCAACATCAGCAGGGCTACTCTTGAGCTCCATGAGACTCCTCACACATTTATATGACAAACTGCAACAGGCAAAAGTCCTTTAATGGCAGCAGGATTCACTTGAGCTACATAAGCCTTCTCACACATTTATATGGTAAACAGTAACAGGCAAAAGTCCTTTAATGGCAGCAGGATTCACTTGAGCTACACAAACCTCCTCACACATTTATATGGTAAACAGTAACAGGCAAAAGTCCTTTAATGGCAGCAGGATTCACTTGAGCTACACAAACCTCCTCACACATTTATATGGTAAACAGTAACAGGCAAAAGTCCTTTAATGGCGACAGGATTCACTTGAGCTACACAAGCCTCCTCACACATTTATATGGTAAAAAGAAAGTACTATACCAGGCAGGCTGCTTCTCTATCCCGATCGCAATTACTGCACAATACCCGGGAGAACACACAGCAGGATCAGTTCCTGACAGACCGAGCACAATTCAGCAATTTCTCTAGTCTTCTACAGGGTGAGCCTGGTTTCTACTCTTCAGATATCCTTTGATTCTCTTCACAGGACGGATTCAGTCCTAACAAGCAGTTACACAAGCTGCAGACCAGAACTCGGGGCCTTACACACATTTCCCGACTAAAACTGCACACCGAAAAAGCACAGGGCTCCTTCCCTCTTCACTGCCAGAGCTCAATTGAAACTCCAGCAGACAAAACCGGGCACTTCCTTTGAGTTCCTCTCAGTTCTTGGCTGGATTGGCTGTCACTCACAATAGACTGCCCCTGTTGGCCCAAAAAGGCGCCGAAGTCCAAACTACATCTCCCAGAGTCACTGCCCATACAATCCTCTTGTGGCTGGCTCAGATTACGAGTCCAAGTTCTGATTCGTCCAAGGCACCATTTTAGAGCTACCTTAACCCACACTGATTGGTCCAGTTCAGCAGTTCAAAACTAGAATGGGGAACTAGGCAAACACAGTTCTGACTGCAAAGAAAGCAGGTTAGACAAACTGTATTTTCATTATCACTCTAAATGATTTCTGGCAAACAGTTACATCTTTCAGATAGGTTCCCTTGCACTCCTAGTGACTGCAAAAATGGAGTGAATTGGCAGCAGCTCGAGTGGTACTCAAGCAGAGAAACACACAGTCCCCCCATACAAACTAATTATGTCTGCAAGCAGACAGCTCTTAAAGAGACAGTACCAGAGGCTCTAAAAACACTCACAGATAAATGGCTTAAACGCCAAACACCATTCAGGCTTGGAGCATTCAAGCAAGCTCCTGGAAGTCTTTTGGGAACCCCCATTTGCAGGGGGGTTACACATCTCTGGAATTAACATTGTCCTCAATTTTTGGGTGTACTTAACATACCACTGCTTCTGTTCCCATGAATATCTCATAATGTGCAAACTGCATTAACGGTCATGACAATGGCAACACACATGAGGAGTCACATGCTGTCATTTAAGAAACAGCACACATGAATCAACACTACATATTTTACCACTTTTTATGTTGCCACTTCAATGTCACACGTAGCTTTAGTGACGTCACTGAAAATTTCTTTTAAATAAGTGAGTATCATGTTTTCAACTATGCACAAGTAATTTGGTTTGGTGGCTTACACCTTTCAGTCATATCACCTGCAAAACATCATACTGTGCGTGGAGATAAAAAAACGCTCCTGCCAGAAAGCACAGCGTATTTTCTTTGTGAATAGGACTGCTGCCTGCTGGCTACATTTCACCTCATCTGTGCATTACCCATACGCCTGACAATGAAATGTTAACACATGTTGAGATGTATGCTGCATTGCACAGCTACCCAGTGATACCCACTGCACCGTATGCTGCTACGTAATGGTGTAGCTTACACAAAAATGTGAATAACCAGTTGTATGTATTGTGTGTGATTGTTGGCAAAATGATGATGGGACATCTGATACTGCCAGACAGCTTGAGGTAACCAAAAAATGTACACATTCTGGTGTCATGCTGGACACATTCAAACTATTCTAAGTGGAGAATAATATGGATGCGGAAGGTCACTTTCAGCAAGGTGCTCAACTGACCATGACTGGGGCATAACTTTCAAATGGTGGGTGCTATTTATTTTTTTTAAATCTCTATTTTTCCCCTAAACCCCTCCAACTCCATATCATCAGGAGCACCTAGGAGTCATCTCCCTGCTAACCACCTTACCTGGTCTGTCCCTGGTTCCAAAAGGAGCTGTGGATTACCCCCCGGGGTGGGGACGAGGTGGGGGCTGAGCACCCCAAACACTTCAAGTATCATCAGTCCAAGGTGGCCAGGAAGGTGGTAGCACATCGAGGGCAACCTCCAGTGCTCCATCTCCTTGGAGCTGGAAGGCGTTTCCCATTTTCCTAATGAACGTCGCAAGTGCACAGACGTCAAGGCGCATGCGCTAACGTCCGTGACGTCCTCCCCCTAGCTGCCGTTGAGCTCGTTGAGCTCGTTGAGCTCCAGACCTTTGCCTGGGGCCAATCAAACACTGAGGCGCTTGACATACTGCTAAACCCCCGGCCTCTGCCAGAGGTCAGTGTATGCCGAGCTGCTTCCTGACCCTTCCCCCAGAGAAGGCTAGCCGTCGTTGGACACTCCAACCTACTCCTTCCGGCTGGCCCTCTGGTGACCGAGTCCGCTTCCGAGCCTATGTCGTCAGCATCGCAGATTGAAATCCCACCGCTGCACTGGCAGGCCGGCCTGGTGCTGCTGGTTTTTGCAGATAGGTCAGGAAACGATTATGGACACAGACTGTGGTACACACTTGCATTGCAATGCAAAACATGTTTGAGCTATGTGAGACAGAGATGAGCTTCAAGACAAGATGTAATAGGTATTGTGGCATGCTTAGGATTTCCTCAGGGAGGATGATGACCTGTCTGTATAGACCACATGGTGAAATGAGCATACACATAGAGCCAGCATCATGTGACCTATTGATTAGTTGTGTATGCTTGCATTGATGCATGGTCCTGGTCTTCCAGTTGCATCGCTGACCATGTACCTCACTGCGCCCCCCCCCCACACACACACTTCTAAACCCTATTCACTGTACACTGTCTTGGTCTCATGTCTCCCATCCAATGCAGGCAATGGATTTCTCAAAAGATCACACTATCTTGGCCACCACCACCACGTGGTAATGCATGTGTCATTGTGTGATGGTGATCATAGGCTATCTGCAAAAGTAAATGGCTAATGTGGATCACTTGCCAGATGTAGTCAGACATAGTTAAGACACAGAAGAAATATAGGATCACTTTCTTATGGACACTTCACCATGACATAATTACTGAGACCACTGTTCAGCGGTCACATTGTAGTCATTGGCATTGTGCGTGTGTTCACATTGAGACATGGTGAAACAAAGTTGGTGTTTTGCAGGTCCTTACTTGCACTTTTCTGACTGTTAATAACTGTTAATAACACACTGGGGTTGGCATACACTGACATTGGCTAAAACCACATAGAAAAAAAAGAGGTGAATGCCCAGTTGTGCTCCAGTCCACAGGACAAAGGAGTTGATGTTATTTTCTTCTGCCCCCCCACCTCCCCTGCTCCACCTCCATTATTAAATGGTCTCCTTGGGGCCACTCATTGGGGCTTGCACCTATCAGAGGGAGCCGTGCGACTGAGCATCACTGGGTGACTGGTGTGGCTACCCTAGGCTGTCTTTTCAAAGCTTCTCAGGGACAGTGACTTTGCAGGGGCACTATTTAAGGACTCTAGAGGTATCTTGTTCAGTGTGTAACTTTATTCTCTATAGATGTAACTTGTATAATGTTTAACTCTTGGATCTATTGTTGTACATTGTCTTGTTTGAGTTGGTACTGTATTGTGTACTTGCTGAGCTTTAGGTTGTGGGCATTCGCCAGGGAAGATGTGAGAGTGCCTAGACTGGAAAAAAACAAATATCTGGAATAATGCAAAAACTAGGATGGGGATGAGGATAAGGCAAGAGCCACAAATCACTACAGCTGACATCTTTGGTAGGGTACTGGGGTGTACTGGGTGATGGTCGGCCATGGTTCTGGCCTGGGAATGGAGCATGGGGGGCTGTATGGTATGTCACCAGTTGGCACAGTTATGGGAGGAGGTAAGGGGGATAAAGAGGACTCTTAAAGGGTGATGTGTAGAGAAAGGAGGCTGTTCTGGTAGGGAAAGGGGGAACAGTGGGGGAAACTATGAGGCAGGCAGAATGGGTGGGGGAGTAGATCATAGAAGAAGGATGGGAACACCATGGAGTTGGGGGGACCCTGAGCTTAGCAACAGCCAGGGAGACTGGCAGGCAATGAGGAGGAATAAGAAATGGACCTGGCAAGAGGATAGGAGAAGGGCACCGTGGCATGGTCAAAAGAGAACGGATGGGCAGGGTGAGTCAGCAGATGAAGACCACACAACTGGCATAGATCATAAGAACAGATTCACACCCAGGACTCTAACAATGAGGGAGGGGAATATGAAGAGGAGAAGGAGGCTCCTGTGGTGGCAGGTAAGCGACAGATGGTGATGGACACAGCAGGTAAAGGAAAAGGAGGAGTTACTCCCAGGCATAGAGCCTCGGTGGGTACTGGATGCAAAGGTGACATGAGCACTAGCAGGAGAAATAGGAGACGGGGCATGGGGGAAAGGAGCGAATGGCAAAGAAGAGGAAGCTCAGAGTGGGCAAGCCCGGGGGTGACTGAGTAAAGGAAGTGAGTATAATATGGGAGGACAAGGTTATGCAAGGAGGGGGAGAGGCAGGTAAGGAGGAGGGGGCAAGGTGGGGCAGTGCATTACTGGGGGAGAGGCTTCCGTGTTCCTAGGGGAAATACTGAGCTGTGGTGCTGGGAGAGCTGAATATGCCAGCAGCAGTCTGGGGAACTATGGCATCCTCGTCGAGCAGGGAGCAGCGCCTGTTGGACATTATACAGGATGCGTTCCTTACACAGCTGGTGACTGAGCCAACTAGAGAGGGGTGTGTCTTGGATGTGGTCCTGTCACATGGGTAGCTCGTCAGGGACCTGGTTGTTGGGGACCCACTGGCGGGAAGTGACCATGCCACAGTTTGGTTCTCCCTAGAACAAGGGGCGGGGTAGAACATGCAAAAATGACAGTGGTTGATTTTAGAGGGGTGGACTTTGGGGGAATGGAGCAGATCCTTGGGGAGATCAGGACAAGCATGGGCACGGAGGCCTAGTGGGAAATTATAAAATAGGGGCTACTGGAGGCTACCAAGGCCTGCAGGAGGGAAATACGCAAGTGGGGCAAAGGTGTAAGGCCGAGTTAGTGGACAAGGGAGGTCCAGGATGCAGTGAGGGGAAGAAAAAGTGGCTTATAGCTGATACAAATGTTCATGAGGGGCTGTACCCAAGGGGGAGTATGATAAAGCAGCCAGGAGGGTCACCAGTGTGATGAGATCAGCCAAGGGGGAGTGGGCTGAGCTGAGATTGGCCCAGGGGATTGGAAGGGGGAAGGGTTCTTCAGGTCTGTTAGGGAAAGAAGAAAAGGGAAGGGGCAGATTAGTTGGCTTAGGATATGGAGTGGGTTGGTGAATGAGGCGGGGGGAGAAGGCAAACGTAATAAATTATTTTTTTTGCCTCGATCTTTACCAAAGAGGGTGGGGGGGCAGCACGGCTAGGAGACAGGGTAGGGGGACCAACAGATGAAGTGGGAAAAATGGATGTTGAACAACCAGAGGGAGGGTGTGGGAAGCCCTCAAGGCCATAAGAGGGGATAAAACATGGGCCCAGATGGGATCCATCCAAGGGTGTTCAAGGAGCTGGAAGATACCCCTGGTGGACCTTTTTAACCCCTCCCTGCTGTCGGGGTTGGTACCTCAGGATTGGAGGATGACCCATATTGTGCCTATACACAAGGGTGGCTCGCAAGAGGAGCCGGGTAATTATAGGCCGGTTAGCCTGACATCAGTGATGGGCAAAGTGATGGAGAATTTTCTGAGAATGAGTGGTGACTAGACAGTTGCCAGCATGGCTTTGTTATGGACAGATCATTTCAGACCAATCTGGTGGAGTTTTATGAAGGAGTGATGAGTGCGCTGTATCAAGGCAGGTCAGTGGATGTCCTCTTTCTGGACCTCAGCAGGGCATTTGACTCTGTGCCACATCTGAGGAAGCTGGAGAAAAGGAGGGGGGAGCAGATGGCCAGGTAGATAGGAAACTGGCTAATGGGGTGGGTACAGAGGGTGAGGGTTGAAGGGGCTTATCCTCCGGGAGGCGCTACTTCACTGAGAGGATGATGGAACCCTGGAATGTGCTGCCCAGGGAGCTGGTGGCTGCTACTATTGTGGAGGGGTTCAAGAAAGGCTGTGATAGGTATAGAGGGAGAGTGTATCCTGGAGCCAGAGGACCACAGTGAGGAGGTGGTGTGACCAGTGGCAAGGTTCTTTAACTTGTCGCTAGATGTAGTGTGTCTGACAGAAGACTGGAAGATGGCGCACATGCAGCAACTTCAGAAAACTTGCAGCATGGCGTATGCGGTGAATTATAGATCAGTCATGGTCACATCAGTGATGGGTAGGGTGATGGGGACAATATGGAAAGAAATGGTGGCTAGCTACTGGGATGATGGTGGGCCTCAGAACATCTGTCAGCCTGCCTTGAGACAAGTCACATCTGCAGTTTGGAAATGACATAGACACGGTGCACCATTGATGAACTGTACAGGCACTGTATAGTTTAGGTGGTTTGACCAAACATAAAAAGGCTGGCACACAACTGGCTCAACATTACTTGTGAGGGCAGAACATGGTAACTGATTTGTAAGGAACTATTGAGTATTGCTATAACTGCCCGACCACGGACTGCAATGAGGTTCACTGTAACAGTGAGACAGTCACTCGTAATATAATGTAAAGAACAGCAAGTCACAGCTAATCATCTGAACAATAACAATAACAGTATTGCAGTCATGTGTGCAAATACCATAACATTTGTCAAAGGTTTTCAATTTGTTAACATCCCATCTAGCGTAAGAAAAACTCGGTGTTTCTAGATGGCACAGTGCCATCCAAACAGCATATAACACAGCTTTTCTTTCTTCAGTGAACTTGAGACAGTAACAATGGGTGGCAAACATATGGCTAACAGTAAGGAACGTATTTACAAATGTTGACTGATGCACAGTGTAGTGCGCATGACAGTAGTGTGACGCATGGTATGAGGTCCAGTTTTAGATCTGAAATGTCTTGTGCAGTGCACAAGAAACACAAAAGTTATATCACTGTTGCCGCTGCATACCACTACTCAGTGATGTCACTGTTGATGTTGGACTGTTACCATACAGAACATGACTTCTCTACACATCAAGGGTGCTTGTATTGCACCATTTTTTTCCTGATCAACATGTCACATGGTTCACACTACTGTTTTCCGAATCTCGAGTAATGTTTGTCAATTAACTCCTCTTTCTCTGGCCGTGGAAGTGGTGCTATATTTTGTGGGAGATTCAGCATGATGATATCAGGAACGTTAGTGAGTTCTCCTGTCTTGAAACGCACAACGTCATCCACGAGCTTGTCCAAAAACTGGGATGTCTTTCTGTTATACACTGGCTTGGTGACCCACGGTTTTGTCAATTCAGAGGAGACGAAACTATACTTTGCTTTGCCCTGGTTTTGACCTTTGGTATGCACTACCAGTAGACAATTGCAATTTTCAGAGTAATCCAGAATTGCCAGTTGGATCCAGGCAAGCATGCCTCCGTATGAAAAATGCTGGCACTTTGGGCAGTACTTATTCAGCATGGAGTGGAATACCTCAAGTTTGCCAGTGTGGCGGAACTCGGTGACTTTCCCAAGATCTTTCATAAGTTTCTTGTCCAGCACGATGGCTCTCAAGGCATCGTGGGCTGATGTTCCCTTATCATGCCAGCAGGTCTCCCTTTCATGAAGCTCAGAAATGGGTTGATGTTGACAGGCCCTGAAAAACAATCCCACGACCCAACTGTGCGAAGTAGCCATATGTTCTAATACTGACACCCATTTCTCCCTTAGTAGTTCAGCATTTCAGTGGCAGGTTGAGACACACCACCAAAAATGGTTTATTATGGACCTTGACCACGGGAGTAGGGCCTCACAGTGTCTTTGCTTACCTTTTGCTGAAATTTTTTGATCATCAATTGAGCCATGTGCCACACATCGAATTGGTGTGATATTCCAGGAAACATTGTACCGTAGTCCATCAACTGTGCAATCTTGGGGTGCCTATCAGTTGCAGTAGTGCCAATGTCAACCCCATTGTCGACCAGCTTTTGTATGGCACGTACAAATCCTTCCTTCTCCTTTTAGTTGGAGTTTGCCACTTCCGTGACTTGAATTAATTCAGACTGCAAGATATGATTGCTGGACATGTCCATCACAGTATATGTCAAGTATTTAGCAATGTGACCGGGAGAGTCACAACGGCCATCGCCAATCACCGTGGCATGTTTGTTGGCCAGTAAGTCAAGCTGTTTTTTTCCTTTCAGTTATCCAGTGTAGGTCTATTACTGGTGAAAAATAATGCCATTGAAGGGTATGGTAGTGACTTTCAGAGATGAATGGCACTTTGAGACAGCTGAAGAACTCAGATATGTGCGTGTAAGTATTGCTGGTCAATATGACAGCCATGCTACACAGATTTCCTGCAGTCATTTTTCCAAACAGGTTGGGAGCGCCAGGTGAATAAATGCGAACAGGGACAGCAAACTAACACTGTTGCGGTTTGAATGAACAGAGAACATAGAAACATCCTTATCTACGGACTCACTGGCATCAGAGGAAAGCATGGAAAGGTGAGTCAAGTTGGATGACGTTTGTGGCTGTTTAACTTTGACAGGGGTGGATGACATTTTTGGCCTGTCAATATGCAGCCCTTCATGGCAGTGAACAACAGCACCATAGTTGTCTCCGCATTGCCTGTTCGATATGCTCTCTGTGGTGATGCCAGATGCCCACCTTTTAGAGTACCGGTGGTCCTTGAAAACATTGTCTGGTGATTCAGGCCATTGGCATGTGAAGTCCGCTTTATCCACTGTGCACTGAATTTCAACAGACGCCTTCATGATTCCTGTTACCATGGTACTGCTGGATGGTGAGATGAATGCAGTCGGGAAGGAGACACCACTTTCACTGTATGAACATGTCCACTCGGATATTGACAGAGAAGTAGATGTTGACATTTGAGTGTCAGAACACATGTTATCACGATGCACATCATCATTTTGACCCTAATAGAAAGGGGGAATAATTAATAGTGACAAACATCACTGAATGTGTAGTCCTGTTGCATATGTTCTGAAGTATCATGAATCATGTTTGCCCACAGTTTCAGATAGCTGTAGTGTTGCATACAGCAATTGCCAAGCTTATCATGTAAGCTTGACATGAAAGAAGTACAAGATGGTGGCCATGCAGAGTTGAACAGCATGCATAAATGTACCAAGTGTGTGATGGAATGTTTAGAGATCAGTTGTGCATGATCTCTGAACCTCTGTGTGTGACACATTGGAATATTACCACGTAAGACTGTTTGTACTGTGAGCAATACAGTGGTGTTACAGTAGCACCTGTCGGGACAGCACTTGAAGTGAATCCAGGCAGTGCGTCAGAAAACACATCGCAGCTGTGTGTGCCGTCATGTGATAAGGAGCCATCTGGCAGGTATCAGAGCTGATATTTTGTTGACCAAAGATGGTCTGTCATTAAGGAACAAATACTGGTTGACATAGATGACTGCGTTAGGTACAGGAGAATAACACAATGGCCAAAGCACACAGCTGGTTCAGTTATGGGGTGGACATGGCAGTAAGAGCAAAAAGGGTGTCCTATATAACATTGTGGAAGACCAAGACAGAGGTGGATAGGGAAAATTACAAAAGGTGGGCTAGTAAGGCAAGTAAGGAAGTCTGACGTGCAAAGGCACACAAGGAGGTGAAGATAGCTGAAGGAATTAAGAAGGGGGGAGGCTTTCTTTCACTATCTAAGTGAGAAAAGGGACACGAAGGAAAGGATTGTTCAGCTTAAGAAAGGAGTGGACTGGGTGGAGGATAATGGTGGGAAAGCAGAAATAGTAAGTGAATACATCTATTCGGTCTTCACAAGGTAGAAGGATGGACCACTGCCTTCAGAAGGGAAAAGAGGAGCAGGGAGGGTTGGAGTGGAAAACAGACATAGTGATCGAGGAGGATAGAGTGAGGGAGGGGCTTCTGGCATTAAAGGTTAACAAATAACAGGCAACAGACAGCGTACATACAAGGCTACTAAAGGAACCGGCTGAGTAGCTGGCATGGACAATGGCAGACCGATTTAATAGTTCACTGCAGTCAGGTGTGGTACCGCAGGACTGAAGAACAGCACATGTGGTGTCTCTCCACAAAAGTGATCGCAAAGATCACCCGGGTAATTACAGAACACTCAAACTCTATTGTGTACGAGATCATGGGGACAATAGTAGAGGAAAGGTTGTTGGAATATCTAGAGGAGCATGGTCTCCATGATGAGGGGAAGCATGGGTACATTGGGGGGGGGGATTATGTCAAAGAAATCTGCTTGACTTCTTTGACTGTGTCCCTAAGGCAGCATAGCAGTGTGAAGCAGTACAAATCCCCTGTCTTGATTTCAGCAAGGCCTTTGACTCTGTACCCCAGTAAAGGTTGATCCTGAAGTTGGTGGGTGTTGGGGTTAGGAAAAGATGGCAAGATGGCTGGAATCATGGCTGAGGGACAGAACCCAGAGGATGGTTGTGGTGGTAGAGTTATCTGGCACCAGAGAGGTAACCAGTGGGATCCCACAGGGCTCAGTGCTCTGGCTGGTGTTGTGTAATGTCTTCATCAGTGATATTGGTGAGAGCATTAATGGCCAAATGGGCCTTTTCGTGGATGACACAAAGCTCTATGGGAGAGTGGACACAGCTGAGGGGATACAGGACCTACAGGAAGATCGAGAAAAGCTAGGTATGTGCTCCATGATCTTGCAGGTTGGCTGCAATGCCAATAAATGCAAAGTCATGCATATTGGATCCCAGACATCCAGGGCATAGTACGACCTTGGTGGAGTCAGAGTATCTGCATCAGAGGAGGATAAGGACCTTGGAGTGATGATCACTAGTGAGATGAAGCACTACACGCAGTGCAACAAAGCAGCAGCAAAGGCAAACAAGATGCTGGGATGCATACATACAGGGATCAGTAGTAGGACAGAGGATGTTATACTGCACTTGTACAGATCACTGGTAAGGCCGCATGTACAGCATGGAGTTCAGTACTGTGCCCACATCTCCAAAAGGACATTAACATGATGGAGAAGGTCTTTGGGAGAGCTACAAAGATGATAGCGGGTCAGTGGGGTGAGGCAGATGAGGAGAGGTAGAGTGCACAGAACATGTACTGAATGGAAGACAGGAGAGAGAGGCAGAGCACATGATTGGGGACTTCAGGTACTTGAAAGGGATACATAAGGTTGATAAGGAGAATCCCTTTAAGCTGACATGCTACCATAACACAAGGGTACACAGTCTTAGGCTGGAGGGTGGGAGGTTTAGGAGGCAGGTCATGAAGCACTTCTCCACAGAGAGTGTGGTGGACACTTGGAATGCGCTGCCGGAATAGTCTCGCTGAAGACAGTGGGTAGCTGTAAGACAGACTGGGATAGGCGCATGGGGGAAGGCAAAAATCATGGATAGAGAGGATAACAGAAGCGAAGAGGGAGAGCAGGGACATTAGCTCAAGCTGTGTACACAGTAGTACGAGAAGACCTGATACACCAAATTGCCTTCTTCTGGTGGCTTATTCGTATGTGTGTTTATATGAGTATCCGAAACTGTGGACATTACTACTGTAAGGACATGACTGGCAAAGTGGCATCTTACCTTGTCAGTTTCTCGATGCCTCACATGTGTATTTTCCGGCCAACATGTCTTGAACACCGAGGGAACAGCATCTGGCTTAATCCATTTAATGTTATTGTTTGCACCTGTAAATTTTCAAAATAAGGAATACTTCCTTACCAGTGTAGATAAGTAAATACAGGAGAACTGTGAATTACTTAGTGCAGAGTAGAAAGACAAGTTTTTTAGTGTATGTGTCTCAAAGCGTTAATGAGCAGTGGTGCGGAGAACCATGCCAAACCATAATACATGGTGACCCATACTGACAACAACAGCACAGATAAAAGAATGGAAAGTTTTCTGTTGACCATTATGTACCCACATCAAAAGTGACATGACTCAGGCCAAAAGCCTTAGTTTGAAGAAAAAAAAAAGGGGGAATGAAAAACATTGTGATTCTCAAAAGTGGTTGCAGGAAAGGTTAAGTAAGGTTAAGGCTGGCAGTATAGCCTAGAGGTTAGAGGAATGAGGTGTGAACGAGCTTGATGCATCCAGTAGACCAGACCTGAGATTGATTCTCAAAACCTCCACTTGCATACTGTGTGACTCTGAGCAAGTCACTTAACCGCCCAGTGCTCCCAGGTCACCCCTGAAAACAGGCACTTGTGCCTAGTGGGCCTTAACCGGTTCCCAAAGACTGAAAAAAAAAAAAAAGTAGGAAAAGATAGCTAGCATAAAGGATAAGGAAAATTAGAAGTACTGCAACAGATAACTGTACAAGTTAAAGCATAAGGAAGCATTGAAGAGAGTCACAATAGCAAGGGCCGGAAGAGAGAAAAAGATTTACAGCTTGCATAAGAATGGTGATAAAATGTTTGAAAGGCACATTACAGAACAAAGAAAGAGCAAGGTAGTAAGGCATAAATAAGGGGAGGCTGTTTGGAAAGGAGGTGACAGTCAATCAACAGATATAGTGAACAAATAAGTTATGGTCAGTATTCACAAAAGAGGAGGAGGAGGGTTAGGTACCTAAACCATACAATCCTCCCTCAAGACTAGAAATGGTCCTGAAAGTATTCTTAACACTGGAAATGGAGAAAACAATGGGGAACAGCGGCATTAACCACACAATATTTTTCATAAGGTTATATATGTATGATCTCATGGACCAGTTCCACCAGTCCCTACTGCCCTATAACCCCGACATCCGCTTCAACTCTCCTGTGGCGCACACTCCTCCAAGGTGTCCATTATGCTGTGTATTGAGCCTGCAGGGACAGGTGTCATCAAGATGCTACTGCACACCTTTCACCACTTTTGTTCAGCTACACCGGCTGAAAGGCATGCACTTACAACAGTGGCAGAGCATTGCGCACTGCCTCACAACGCACGACGTGTGTCCGCTACGAATCAGCTTACTCTGTATGCGGGTCTACTGTGACACTAACCAGCTGATGTTAGGGGACAATCAAGTAGCAGACTCCATACACACACCTCCCAAGGAGTGGAGAGCTGGCCTTTGGACACTCTCTTATCTCACTCCATGCCACTCCGATGGCGTACACTGCAGTCTGGAAAGTAAATTGAGTATTATCAAGGAAACGCTGGGGTTGGTACTGGAAAAGCCTGGGTACCTGGATGATAGACAGCATGGCTTCATCCCAGGGAAATAGTGTCAGACAAACCCTGTGGAGTTGTATGATTGGTTGACGAGTGCCCTGGACCTGGGTATGCCGGTGGACGTCCTATTTCTTGACTTCAGCAGTGCATTTTACTTGGTTCTTCATGGGGGCCTGTTAGGTAAGCTGGGAAAAATGGGGATGGGGAAACAGATGATCAGATGGATAAGAAACTGGCTCTCAGGTTGTACTCAGAGGGTCGTGGTTGGAGAGATAGCTTCAACTCCAAGGAGGGTCATTAGTGGAGGTCCCTCAGGGATCAGTCGTAAGGCCCCTCCTGTTCAATGCCTATGTCTCTGACATAAGGAAGGGTATCAGGAGTGAAATGAGTCTTTTTGTGGACAGCTAGAAGCTGAGAGCAGTGGTGGATGGGGAGGAGGGGATGGTGGTCCTGCTGGGGGACCTAGATGCTCTGGAGAGGTGGTGAAGGAAGCGGGGACTGAGATTCAATGCAGGAAAATATAGGGTACTGCACCTGGGTATCAGAAACACGGGCCAAGTGTATACCCGGGGTGGGGGGGATGCTACAAGTCTTGATGGCTGTGAGGGACCTGGGGGTGGTGGTGGATGTCAAGATGAACTACCGTGAGACTTGTAGGAGGGCAACAGCCAAAGCCAACAGGATGCTGGTTTGCATCGCTAGGGGGATGACCTCCAGAAGAAAGGAAGTGATACTACCTCTGTATAACTGCTTGGTTAGGCCGCATCTCAGGGCTCTCAGTAGGATTTTTTTGTTGAGAAGTCCCGGACTTTCTTGGAAAAAAAAAATGGGGGTCCAGACCGAAAATCTGGGAGTCCTCGTGAACTTTTTGGGGATACCCATTGAAATGACTGGAACGAGTCTGGAAAGTGCATTTCAGTGTTTTTTATTTATATACCCATGTTGTTTTTATATTCCAGAGTCATTGTGTTGCTGATGTAATGCCAGAAAGTCTTTTTTTTTTTCAGCAGACAGTGTTGTTTTGCATTCCTACAAGGTACCAGTGATGGCTAAGTAACCACAGCAGTAAATGATCACATAAAAATAATCACTTGTGTGACTATTGATTGACTGTTGTTCATTCATTTGTTCAATGACTGTCACAAATTAACAATGAGAAAAATGTACTTACCGTTTTGCAGTTCTGGTACATTGAATTGGAATTTCTACTGCTGCAGTTGAGTGCAGTTGACCAATTTATTTGCCAAACTGCTACAAACAAAGTTTGCGATTAGATTAGGTACTGACAATGAGATGTAAACATTAATAGACTGACAGTCATTGCTGACAGTCACCAATGTCTCCTAGTCACTCACCTCCTGCCCCAAATACTTCTCCTTCATTCTCTCCTGCACATTGACATTTTAGATGCAATTCTAATCAGCACCCCCTATTTCAGACTCCCTGGCAGTGCCCACCCACCAAACATTGCAGAAACCTCTCTCCCATCTCCCACCCCCACCAATGATGACTCAGGCTTAGATGACACAATCTAACATGATTGTGTGGTTTCTGCCCCTTGGCTTAGTGCAATTTTTTTAACTGACTAAATCAGACTGGCTACACTGCACACCTCCTGCCCAAACTTAATGTTAGCACCAGTGGTGGTGCCGTCTGTGTGGCAAATAATTGCTGTTTTGTGTCTTGACCTGGCATATAAGTGATTATTTCTTTGCCTACACCCTCCTGTCCACAATGTCTCCTAAAACACCCTCCTGCCCACAACTTCTCCTAAAACACCCTCCTGAACAAAACTTCTCTGTGCTACTGTCCTGCACAAAATCTTCTTAAATTGTAAGAATACCTCATCCTGGCTGTACCAGAGACATTGGATTTGACTGGGGTGACTGAAAGCCCCCATATTTCCACCCACCCCACCCTCTTAGCTTTGACATGCTGATCTGCTGTTAAGAAGAGACAGTGGCACAATCTGGTGGATATGACAACTGAGTCTGCAGTGTGTCTGCTTTCAGTATGTACAAGTCATGGGTACTTCTATGCTGGCAGGCATTCTCCTAACACCCCTCCTGTCCAATTAACATCTCCACACAACTCTCCTGCCCATAACTTCTCTGACTGTCCTTCTGCACATTTCTTACCCACCCCACCCCACCCACAGCCTACCTTGGCTGAGCAGGTTTCCCAGATCTGTCCAGTTTAACAGTGGCACAATCTAATCTGGTTGGTGGCATGAAATCTGCACAGTCTGCTTTTCTAGTGAACTTCTTTTTTCATGGCATTAGATTGCCATTTTTTATGTGGCTATTTCCTAACACCTCCAGCCCATAACTCCTCCTAACACCCTCCTGCCCATTATTTTGATTTGTACAGAAAACCCTCTTTCACATGCCACTGGTGTAACAGGTGATACAAGTAAAATCTTGGCCATTGTGACAAAATCTAGGAAAACATCTGAATAGTTCTCAATTAAGTCTTAGCAGATACTACTGAGCAAATTCAGTCCTTTTTTAGATTTCAGAACAAGTTTGAATTGTCCGTAATCTTTCTCAGTCCTATCTTGGTCAATAAGTGCTGGCAGTGTTTCTTCTTTGAAGGGTGTTTCTTGGAAATAAGTGCAAACATCCTTGAGTTCCTGCAGTCCGTGGTCCATTATGGTGGAGTCATCAGGGAGATGCTTTGGATTTAGAAGAACATTTAAGTTATGCAGCAGCTGCATTGAAGTTGTCTCAGATCTTGTGTGAATGTTTTCAATGAGTTGCATCAGATATCGCTGAGATGCTGTCTGGAACTGCATTTGCAGTGATGGCTTGTCATTCACTTTTTGATCCTGCCACATACCAGGACGTTGGTCGAGTACCTGAAATGTGTTCTGTAGCTCTACCCATTCTGCTCTTTAAACTGCTGCAGTCTAGTAACTGTGGCTTCTATCATGCTGCTGGCCACCGAAATGTCAACATTGTCCCATTGCATGACTAAAGACAGTTTATTTACCACATCTAAGACATCCATGAAAAAAGAAGTCCATAAGATAAAGCAGACTGATTTCAGTTTTGTGTGAATGCCCTTTGCTTCTGCCGCACCTTTTGCTGCATCATGCTCTAGGGTTTGTAAAAGTGCAGGGTATGATCTGTGAATTGCTTGAACTACAGTATGCAGTGACAGCCACCGAAAACTTGCAGGTTCTTTTAGGAACAGATATCTGATATTGTCATCATTGTGTGTTTCCTGGATGAAACAAAAGGCATTGTACCGTACTGCAGAGTTGCTGTAGTATCTGTACACATTTTTGATGGTTACTTGATATTCATTGAATACAGGGTTGTCCCAACATGCTTGACCTGCTGCCAGTGCCAGTCTATGGGCAACACAATGAATCTGAATCAGCCTTGGGTTATCTTGCTGTCTTAACTTTGCACCCACCCCATTGTGCATTCTAGTCATGACACTAGCACCGTCACTTGCTAATGTGATGATCTTGATAGGGTCAACTGCATTAGCAGAACACACACTTAACAGTTCTGCCACAATTGTGTCCGCCCTCCCATCAAGTATTGCAATACAGTCAATTAAATGAATGTTGGCCTTTGCTTTGTGTACGCACTTCACATAAATGTTAATTTTTTTGTGAATGCTTACATCAGTGGTTTCATGCACTATTTTCCCAAGGAACTGAGAACCTGCTAAGTGAGCTTTGATTTCTTCCTGTAGGACTTTGTTTATGAAGTTGAGCATGTCATGTCTTGCATCCCAACTGGAGTAGATTGTGCCACTGTCTTGCAAGGCTGGACAGCCATTTTGTTTCTGTGGATTGACAAACACACCAACAGTAGTGTCAATCCTCAAGCAACAGCCGCTGCCACCCTGTGTCCCAGCCCAAAATATTGCATTCCTCACCTGTAGAGCTATCAGTATTTCAAACTAGTTGAGTGATTGCCCTTATTTGGTAAGGTAGTACATTGTCATTAACTCATTATACCCTGAGCGGCCATTTTGTATCAGTAGAATCAATGGATGGTTCAGACTTCATACGGAGCTATTGGGTACAATGAGTAACTTTACTGTCATCCTTTGCCCCAGGACCCAAGATCTGCTTCTCAAATGCCACTTGCAGAGATTGTTTTTCTGCTGTTTTCTTTGTTCTTTCCAGTGTGCACCAGCAAATGTTCTCGGTTTTTTTCACATCTGTAGAAAGCAGACACTTGCAGACTGGTTGTGCCAGTTGTGGCAAATGGATTGTTTTTGCCACCTTTTTTACACCAACTGCACTTCCCAACAATACTCCCCTCTACTTCCTCCTTTACAAGCCATGGAAATAACTTTGTCCAGCTGTCCTTCCACAACCTTAATTTCTTGCTGCTTTTAGCAGGTGCAGTCTGTTCAGACTGATCATTTTCAGTTTCAACATTCACAATGTCAACTGTCTCTCGAGATGTGCTTAAATTACACTCAGAGGATGATGTTGTTTGTTTCTTATCCTTTGGTGTGGAGGATTTTCCTCCACCAAAATAATCAGTACAGCTTTGTTGAGACATGCTGCTCACGAGGCTTCCCCCACCCAGCTTCTTCACGCTCCTCCTCCTTCTCTCCTGGGTGCAATGCACTCCTGGCTTGGCCATGCACAAAGCACAAAAAAAGACACAGTAAACCCTAAGCTCACTAAACCGTCGCCAGAAATAGCTGCGATGCCCTAAACTACCTAAAGTAATTGTAAATAAAAAAATGTACTTTTTTGTGTTAAGTCTAACACTGGTGCCTCCAGGGAATGTGTGCAGCCTGCACCCACATGCCTCCTTCGTCTACTCAAGTGACTGGGCATTCTGTCCGACTACGTATTTGTTTTTAAACAAATTTTTCTTTTCTCTGCCTTCTCTCTCTCCTGCCACGTTTTCTCCATTGACTGCAAAAATGGCTTGGGAGCCTGACGCTGAGTGCTCCTCCAGCTTTCTCCCCCAGCAGAACCAAGGTGCAGGAGGCTTGAAGGGGGAACTGATCGCACCCCCCATTGAATACTGCTGCTGGCACTATCTTTCTCCTCATTTCCCCCCCTCCCCACCTTATCTAGTGGTGTGTGCCACTCTCCAGGGCACCTAAATCACTAGGCGGCAAAGGGGAGGGAAGGGGGAACAAAATAAAGCAATTGCGCATTTCACACATGCACAGTACATGGCCAGCTCAGAACTCCAGGGGTCTGTACTGCGGAGAGTCTTGGGGACTCTCTGGGCTGGCAGGTGAGCATCTCGAAACACAAAATGTGCATAAAGGATGCAGGTGCCCGCATCCCCGAGAGCCCTGCACCTCGAGTACTGTGTGCAGTTTTGGAGGCTGCACTTAAAAAGGGACATTGCACTCCTGGAAAGAGTCCTGAGGAGGGCAACCAAAATGATCTGGGAGCTGGGGGAAAGGACCTATGGGGAGAGGCTAGCTGAACTAAATATGTACACATTGGAAGAGAGAAGGGATGGAGGGACATCTTCAAGTAAATAATGGGGATAAATAGGGGAGGCTCAGTCAGGGTGCTCCAGTGGGGGGGCAACTAGAGGGCATGGGTGGAAGCTGGAAGGGGCGGGGGGGGGAGGAGGAGGTGCTACTTCACTGAGTGGCTGGTAGAACCATGGAATATGCTGCACGGGGGAGTGCTGGAGGCAGAGACTGTGCTGGGGTTCAAGAAATGTTGGGACAGGTACAGGGGATGGGTTGTGCAGGCAAAATGCAATACAAGGGGAATACCAGTGTGGCTAGTTAGGATGGTGTGAGGGCATTCAGAGCCAAGAATTAAAAGATGTGAAGGTCAGTGAACCTCACCAACTGAGTAATGGAAGACGTGTGAATTAAGGTGGTGGAGGGTGAGAATACCCATTTGTGAAAGGGAGGAGAGGGTGGGGATCACATAACAAGAGTTTGTGTCGGGGTTCACACACTGTGGAGAAATGTGAGGAGAAGAATAGAGGGAAGAGAAGGAAGATAAGATTCCAGGTGTAGGGTGGTGTAAATGAATGAATTTAGTATTGGAAAGAAGTTGGACACCCAGCAAGCAATATTGGCATGCAGTACTGTGGACATAGCTGCAGTAAACTATCATTGACTAACATGACACCATGAATGGCACCTTGCAATACATGGATATAAACTATATAGGGTGTGCAGGATCAGCGTGAAGGTGTTATTGGTGACAGTTTACATCAGGGAGAAAATTTATATGAGGGAGAAGTCAGAGGAAGGGGAGGTGGAAAGTGTGGTCCATAGGTTTCTGTGCTTTTGCAGGTGATAGTGTTGTTCAACATCTTCGTGAATGACATTCAGGATGACAACAGGGGTAAAATGTGCCTATTTACGAATGTCACCAAGATGCAGTATGTTGGAGACTGAACGTACCTAAAGAGATACAGAAACGTAGAAGTGTTACGGTACAAAAGGACCAACAAGCCCACCTAGTCTGACCATTTGTATAGCGATCTGCTAGCACATGCCCCATCCCATCAACAGTCCCCTGTGTGTGTCTCATGACTTTTTGAAGCCTTCCACTGTTGCTTCTCCAAACAAGTCCTCCGGAAGCCTACTACACTTATCCACCACCCTGTCCATAAAATAGTACTTCCTAATGTTACCCTTGAAATCTCCACACTCAATCCGGAACCAATGGCCTCTCTTCCTCTGATTCCCTTTCAGCTGAAAGATGCTTCCCAGTGGCACCTGGTTTATAACCTTAAGGTACTTGAAGGTCTCAATCATGTCCCACCTCTCCCTCCTCTGTTCCAGTGAGTACAACAGCTTAATCTGGTTCAAGGTCAGTTGGCATTCATCTGTATCCCCCTTCCCCGGGTCGTGTCTGAAAATAGGCAGGATTTGTCTAGTGCACTTACCTGGTCAACAAAAACTAACTAACTAAATAAATAAATAAACATGTACAATTCTCCAAACCTTTCCTCAGAGGAGCTATAGTTGAGCCCCTTAACCATCTCCGTTGCCCTTCTCCGAACTTGCTCCAGCCTCACCACATCCTTTTTGAGGTACGGCCTCCAGAACTGGACCACATACTCAAAAAATGGTCAGACTAGATGGGTGTACAATGGTACTATGACCTCCTTTTTCTACTGGTAACCGCCCTGCTGATGCAGGCCAGCATTCTGCTGCCCCTAGTCACTACTCACTCGCACTGCCTTTCCACCTTCAGGTCCATTCATATAGTGATACCTAGATCCCTTTTCTGTTCTGTTACTTTCATGGAACATAATGGGGACCTTCAGGTACATGCAAAGGGATAAATATGGGAGTCAAAATTTGCACCTGTCTAGTACCGAAATTATGGTAGATTTTGTATGGGCCTAGTCAGATTTTAATTTAAGTAGCCCCGTGGTCTTGAATTGGAGATGGCAACAGTTAAATATATACTCCAACTGTGCCGGTGGAAAACTCTATGTTGCTACTGGATTTTCCCAATCACTAGCCATGCTACCTAGTGGATGCAGAACTTCATTTGGACACCTGTAGATAGGGTCGATATAGAGGCTCTCTTTCAGCTAAGTGGGAACCATGACATGGGTGGTCACAATGGTACTTTAGGTGGGAGGTCAGGAAGCACTTCTTCAGAAATAGGGTGGTGGACACGGTGACGGCACCCTTGCAAGAGGTAATGTCATAAAAAACAGTGGGAATTTTTGTGATAGGCTGGAATAGGAATAGGGGTAAGTAAAGGGTCGTGGCTATTGAGGGTGGGAGGAGTGGGGACAGGGGCAGTGGCTGGGACTGTGGCTCCTGCAATATGAGCACACCAAGTCGGCAGAATGGCCTTCTTGTGAAGGCTTCTTGGAATGTTCGTATGTATGAGATGGAAATGGCATGACTGATGTACACCCTCAGTGGGATGCTGCAGCATGCCATGCAATAAAGCCACTATGGGATCAAGTGTAGGGCACGAGAGTACATCACTCTGACAGGGAGCTGTTACCATATGCATGGGGTAAGGAAGGGAGCTGTTACCATATGCATGGGGTGGGGAAGGTGGGGTGACTGGTAGAGGTTGCATTACAAAGACCAGTATGGATGAAAAATTGATAAAGGAAGAAATGAAAATTATAGTGGCAATGACTGACGTGAAACAGAGGAGCACAGCGCAGCGGTGTGCCAGTAATGCTCACTGAAAAGTGCTGAAGTAAGCAGACAAGACTTTTCTGTCACTGGGTACCTTGTCACCTGTATGACATCTGTGGTGAGGGGAAATGGACATGAATGAGGCATGGCAGCATACAGGACTAGGATAGTGGAAGGGTGCTAAAGGGACGCATGGACTGTCCTGAATTATGAGACAGGCATGAAGGGCAGAATATGGCTGTGTCCAGCCATGAAGGATACTACTGAAAGCACGGCATGATGCAGGTGCAAAAAGAGAAGAAACCATAGAAAAGAATAACAGGCAGCTCTGCTTCATTGTGTGCAGTGCACTTTGATTCCAGAAGTACCACACCGATGGGGAATATTACAAACCACTAGCTTGTCATAGCCATGTAAGATATTTGTGGGGGAAGGGACTATGACATAGCATCTCTGAAACAGCAAGTGGAATAGTAATGAGGCAAGTTACCAGTACTGACAGCACCGTGCATACTGCTATAAAGACTCACAACATGATCTCAGAAATGGGGCAGTGAAATATAGACAAACAAGCATTTGTCAATGCCGAATGTTGATTGCGTTGGTGTGTTGAGCTCGCTCACTGCCCCTCTGTCACTCGCTCAGTCTGTTTCTCCTGGTGCTGCAGGCTGCTCTGTTGTACTGGGCTCCTGCCTGCCTTGGCACCTTTTTTCTGCCCACTAAGAAATCCGCAGCTTTCCTGACAGAGCTGCGTTGAGGTGGCTCACTCCCCCACTCTCACTCGCTCATTATGTTTCTCCTGCCGCTGCAGGCTGACTATTCTACTGGGCTTCTGCCTGTGTTGGTGGCTTTTTCGGCTCACAAAGAAATCTGTAGCAGTTCCGAAACAGGTCTGTTGAGCCTGCTGACTCCCCCTCTATTACTCACTCGTTCCGTTTTTGCCGGCGCTGCAGGCTGGCCTTTTGTACTGGGCTCCTGCCTGCATTGCAGCCTTTTTCTGCCAAGAAAGAAATCCGCAGCAGTCACGCTAGAGCTCCGTTGAGCACGCTCACTCCCCCTCTCTCAGTCGCTCGTTGTGTTTCTCCCGGCGCTGCAGGCTGCCCTATTGTACTGGGCTCCTGCCTGCATTTGCATCTTTTTCTGCCCACAAAGAAATCCACAGCTGTCCTGACAGAGCTCCGTTGAGGTCGCTCACTTCCCCCTGTGTCACTCACTCATTCTGTTTCTCCTGGCACTGCTGCCTGCCCTTTTGTACTGGGCTCCTGCCTCTGTTGGTGCCTTTTTCTGAACACAAATAAATCTGCAGCAGTCCCGACAAAGCTCTGTTGAGCTCGCTCACCCCCCTTCTCTCACTCTCTCATTCTGTTTCTGCCGGTGCTGTAGGCTGCCCTTTTCTATTGGGCTCCTGCCTGCGTTGCCGCCTTCTTCTGCCCGCAAAGAAATCTGCAGCAATTATGATACAGCTCCATTGAGCTCGCTCACTTCCCCTCTCTCACTCTCTCATTCTGGTTTTCCCACCACTGCAGGTTGCCATTTTGTACTGGGCCCCTTCGTGCATTGCTGCCTTTGTCTGCCCACAAACAAATCTGCAGCAGTCCCAACAGAGCTCCGTTGAGCTCACTCACTCCCCCTCCCTCACTCGCTCATTCTGTGTCTCCTGCCGCTGCAGGCTGCCCTTTTGTACTGGGCTCCTGTTTGCATTGCCACCTTTTTTCTGCCCACAAAGAAATCTGCAGCAGTCACAATAGAGCTTTGTTGAGGTCGCTCACTACTGCTCTGTCACTGGCTCATTCTGTTTTTCTTGGTGCTGTAGGCTGCCCTTTTGTATGGGGCTCCTGGCTGCTTTGGCACCTTTGTCTGTCCACAAAGAAATCCACAGCTGTCCCGACAGAGCTTTGTTGAGGTTGCTTAGTCTGTGTCTCTCTCTCTCACGCGCACTCATTCTGTTTGTCCTGGCGCTGCAAGCTTCCCTTTTGTATGGGGCTCCTACCTGCATTGGCACCTTTTTCTGCCCGCAAAGAGATCCGCAGCAGTCCTGATAGAGCTCCGTTGAGTTCACTCAGTCCCCCTGTCTCACTCGCTCGTACTGTTTCTCCCACCGCTGCAGGCTGGCCTTTTGCACTGGGCCCCTGCCTGCACTGACGCCTTATTCTGCCCACAAAGAAATCCGCAGCAGTCCTGACAGCGCTCCGGTGAGTTCGCTCACTCCCCCTCCCTCACTCGTTCTCTCGTTCTGTTTCTCCTAGTGCTGCAGGCTGCCCTTTTGTACTGGCCTCTTGCACTGGGACCTTTTCCTGCCCACAAACAAATCTGCAGCAGTCCTGACAGAGCTCAGTTGAGCTCGGTTACTCCCCCCTCTCACTCGCTTGATCTTAATCTGTCCCAAACAGTGATCTCCCACAGCGACCATGCAATTCTCCAGCAGGAGTGCAAAAACATATTTTAGCCAGGATGTGGAAAATGACAGCTGTACTGTTCATAAGGAGGTGTGAAAAAATGCCACTGTTGAAAATGTGGTGCGAAAATATTACAAATTTGTGAAGTTACAAGGGTGCGTGGAAACAGTTCAACGCACGCTTGAAACACAGTCATGTTATGGAGTTTCACCACCAAATTTTCAGCATAGGGATTTTAGGACCTCTGCTCATGAACACTGCCACTGTCATTGTCTTAATGTGTCCCGGACACTGATTTCCCACAGCGACCGCGTTATTCTGCACCAGAACTGTGAAAACACATTTCGGTCAGGATGTGAAAAATGACAGCTGTTGAAAATCTGTTGTGACAATATTATAAATCTGCGAAGTTACAAGGGTGTGTGGAAAGTGCACAATGCACACTTGTAACACAGTCATTTGATGGGCTATCATCACCAGATTTTCAACATAGGCATTTTAGGACCTCTGCTCATGAACAGTATCACTGTCATTTTCTTAATCTGTCCTGAACAGTGATTTCCCACAGTGACTGCCGTATTCTACGTCGGAAGTGCAAAAACACATTTCGACCAGGATGGGAAAAATTATAGCTGTACTGTTCATAATTACGTGTGGGAAAATGGTAATATTGAAAATCTGGAGTGAAAATATTACAAATTTACGAAGTTACGAGCTTGCGTGCAAACTGCGCAACACGTGCTCGTAACAGAGTAATTTTATGGAGTATCATTACCAAATTTTCAACATAGGTATTTTAGGAAATCTACTCATGAACAGTGTCACTGTCATTTTCTTAATCTGTCCCGAACATGGATTTCCCACAGCGACTGCGCTATTCGCGCTGGAAGTGTGAAACACATTTGGCCAGATGTGAACAATGACAGCTGTACTGTTCATAAAGAGGTGAAAAATGTCAGTGTTGAAAATCTGGCATGAAAATATTGCAAATCCGTGAATTTACGCGCGTGCGTAGCAACTGCGTAACGCATGCTCGTAAAACAGTCATTTTTTAATTTTTTTTTCACGGGTTGTGGTCACCTCAAGAATCTCTGCTTCACATCAATCTCTTGGAACTCAGAGCAGTGTTTCTAGCACTTCAAGTTTTTTCCAAGTCTGTTCAGAACAAAGTAGTTCAGATCAGGACAGACAATACCACCACAATGTGGTACGTCAGCAAGCAGGGGGGTACTCGGTCTACGGCCTTGTGCACAGAGGCAATGAAGTTGTGGTCTCTGGCCTATTCCTTGAATACCTCTCTGATAGCAGTGCACCTCCCAGGGAAGGACAATGTCCTGGCAGATGCTCTCAGCAGGATTTCCCAGGGCCATCACGAATGGTCCCTAGATCCCCTGATTTTGAAAGTGATCTTCTCCAGATGGGGCACCCCACAGATAGATCTTTTTGCAGCCCCAGACAATCACCAACTTCCTCTTTTTTGCTGCAGGCCCCAGTGTTGGGCTCAGTCCCCCTGGATGCCCTAGTTCTCAATTGGGAAGGGAAGTTCCTGTGTGCTTCCCCCTTCCCTCTCCTGTTCAAGGTGCTAGTCAAAATCAGGTCTCAACCCTGCAAAGTGATTCTGATTGCTCCAGACTGGGCCAGACAGCCCTGGTACCATCTCTTGTTGTCCTTAGCTGTCCACCTTCCCCTGTCTCTTCCCAGGAATTACAACCTGTTAACATGTTTTCAGGGGAGGGTTTGGTATCCGAATCTCAAATCTCTTAATCTCAAGGCCTGGCTCTTGAAGAGTTAGAGTTTGCTGATTTGCATCTCTCTCAAGGGGCTCTGGATATTTTAAAGGCTTCTCGAAAGCCTTCCACCAGAAAGACCTACAACTCCAAGTGGAAAAGATTTACTATATGGTGAGGTTGGTAAGGGAAAACCTGCCACTAAGAGATCTATTGCCAGCTGGATTGTCTCTTGTATACAATTCTGCTATGAAAAATTAGGTAGGATCCCACTCAGGCCTGAGGGCTCACTCTACCAAAGGTACAGCTGCTTCCCTGACTGCTGCCAGAGATATTCCTATCTTAGAGATTTGTCAAGCAGCCACCTGGAAAACAGTACATACTTTTCACCAAGCATTACTCTCTGGATATCCAGGCTAGGAGTGATGCTCGGTTCGGCACAGCTGTGCTTCAGAGCCTATTCTAAAGTAGGTTCTGTCCCTCCTCCATGGAGGTACTGCTTGGAGTTGCAATAGTCAGAATACAGCAAGACTTATGTTGTTTGAAGAAAAATTACTCACCTTAGTAATGTTGTTTCTTCTAATGGAGTCTTGCTGTATTCTGACCTCCCCCGCCTCCCCCTCCTCAGAACCTGGGTTTTGGGATGTGGTGGGCAGGAACAGTGTTGGCACCCTAGAGGTGCCTCCCACCCTTTTAATTTTGAGTATGTGTTGTGTTTTGTTTTTTGGGTTTCCTGACTTGAATCTTTGCCTTGGAACCAAAGAAACTTTTTATTAGATTTAGTTGCTAGTTGGCTAGTGTAAGTTTACAGTTTCCACACAGGATGCCCAGTGAGTTTAGCTCATAAAGATCTTGACGGTTTGGGTTCAAACAACAACAGATAGAGTCTCAACCGAGCTCGAGCTCAGCGTTCCATGCCTTGCATGGAAAGTTAACTCTTTCCTCTCCGGAGCAGTTCAAAGGTTGGATATCACTGCAATAGTCAGAATACAGCAAGACTCCATTAGAAGAAACAACATTACTAAGGTGAGTAATTTTTTTCCTTTTGTTAATAAGGTGGAGGACATCGTGAGAGGGGAAAGACAATTGCTGTGGACCCAGCCATACATTAATTCTCACGCAATCATGGATTACTTGAGAATTAATGTGTGGTCACCTGATGCTCTTGAACCAATCTGACACAACCCTTTCTGTTCCCCATCTTACAAGTTTAGTTTATACCATATGTAACCCCCAGGTGGCACTATCCCAAGGGGTACTACCCCTGCCTGGGTGGCTAGTTGCAGGTTAAGGGGCCTGGGTACTGAAACGGGTGCCTCCATCTGGAGGACAGGTACCCAGGGTACTGAAGAAGCTGGCAGAGGTCCTAGCAGGACCTTTGGCAGACCTATTTAATGCCTCACTACATTCGGGGTGTGTACCTCAGGACTGGAGGATGGCTCATGTGGTGCCCCTCTACAAGAGTGGCCCCAAGGATGAACCGGGAAACTACAGACCAGTGAGCCTCACATCCATCGTGGGTAAGCTAATGGAGACTATCCTGAAGGAGAGGCTGGTGTCCCTCCTAGAGGCCAAAGGACTACAGGACAGCAGACAGCATGGCTTCATACGTGGCAGATCCTGCCAAACCAACCTGGTCGAGTTCTATGACTGGGTAACTAGGCAACTGGACAGGGGGCCATGTAGTGGATGTCCTGTATCTGGACTTCAGTAAGGCATTTGTCTCAGTGCCACATGGAAGGCTGGGAAGGAAGTTAGTAGGCACAGGGGCGGGTGCAAAGCTGGTGAGATGGGTAGGAAACTGGCTGCAGGGAAGGCAACAGAGGGTGGTGGTGGGTGGGAGCTCTCACCCAAGGGCAGTGACGAGCAGTATTCCACAGGGCTCAGTGTTGGGACCAGTGTTGTTTGGGATATTCATTGCAGACATATCATGGGACATCAAGAGCAAGATCAGTCTGTTTGCTGATGATACCAAGGTAGATGCGGTGGTGGATGACCTAGGGGGATGGCAGGGGTTGCAGGATAATCTGGCAAAGCTTGAAACCTGGTCAGACACCTGGCAACTGGGCTTTAATGCCAAAAAGTGCAAGGTGCTGCATTTTGGGATGAAGAACCCAAGGAGGAGTTACCAGCTAGGGGAGTGCAGCTAGTCCAGACAGAGAGGAGAAGGATCTGGGTGTGCTCATTACAGGGTCAGTGAACAACTCAGCACAATGTAGGAAGGCAGCTGCAAAGGCCAACAAATGCTGGGTTGTATTGCAAGGGTATATCCTCAAGGAGGGAGGAGGTGATTCTGCCACTGTATAGGTCATTAGTTAGACCACACCTGGAGTACTGCGTGCAGTACTGGTCCATATCTGAAGAGGGACATTAAGTTACTGGAGGTGCAGCACAGAGCGACACAAAGATGATCAAGGGGCTGGGGACTTATCATACGAGAGGAGGTTGAAGGAGTTGAACATGTACTCACTGGAGGAGAGGAGAGACAGGGTGACATGATTGAAACCTTTAAATACATAGAAAGGAATAAACAAGACGAGTTACAGAGGGCTGTTCAAAGTAAGGGAGGGAGGCCACCAGGGCCATGGTATGAGACTGGAGCGAGAAGGTTCAGGAGGGAGATGAGGAGACACTTTTTACAGAGAGGGTGGTGGCTGGGTGGAATGCGTTACCTGCTGAAGTGGTATGCGAGAACAGTGGACTGCTTCAAACAAGGATGGGACAGGACAAGGGGGAGGGTTAATGAAGGGGAAAGGTGGAAGGGAAGGGCAGCTGCAGAATAAGGGGTGCTAGCTGCACATTCGAGCAGACGTGATAGACCTCTAGGCCTTTATCTGCTGGCAAATTTCGTATGTTCGTATGTTAGTAACAAGACTAACCTGGGTACAGCCCTCCGGGACACTGTAACCCCCCTCTTTCCCCTCTAGTGGCCTAGACAATATGCAACAAACACTTTCACAGTAGCCCCTATTCAGCATACAAATCCCCACACTGTTTGCACTTACCACCAGGGCTGATTCCACCAGTTCGACCCTGGAAACCCCCTGTAAAACAAGGTTAGGCACAGCAAATAACAGTACAGTGCTTTTGGTACAAACTGGAACCACAGTTAGATTAAATGCAAAAAGAGATCTGATTTATTCAGGGGAATTGAACAAGGGAGGGGCGTAATCAGGTTGATTGATTCTAAAACTGATCTAGTCAGGAAATTATACATGCACTTTTACAGTCATACGCTGTGGGTACCCAGTTGAAAGTAAGGTGGGCTAGCCTAGAATGTTTCCTGGGGTAGGTCGGTATCGCAACTGGTTGGGGCCCTGTGATGAAAAGAAAAGGCATGCACAACGACATACAATTTGTAATCCGGAGCCAGGAGGCCCAGTTCGTGATGATTTGAGCAGGGGGCTGATTCCCAGGCAGGTCTCTCGTCGATGGTGTTCTCTGCGCCTGAAGTAGCTGGCTGGACCAGTGTGGCAGGACCCAGGCCAGGTAAGACAGTTCGGATGTCAGTCCAGGAAGGCTGGATGCAGCTTCCAGCAAGTGTGGCACAATTAAACACTGGGGAACCAAATCGTGACCCACTAATAGCAAACAGCACATTTATAGTAAAGCAATCACCATACCACAATGCGGATAGCAGTCCAGCAGCAATATCAGTGTCTCTGAGCAAAACTGGGAATTCTGGGGCAACTGGATGTCCTGACAGGCCGATTGCATACAGCAAATCTTTGGTCTTCTTCAGGTTTAAATCTGGTCACTCTTCAGTGGCTTTGTCACACTCCAATTCGGATACTGTTCGATTGCTAAGCCTTCCAGAGGATCCCCTCTCGAGGGACAGCAGGCAGACAGGCCAAACTCAGCCTTTCCACCAATCTCCCATGCGAACTACGTAGAAGCAGCTAGTCGAATTACTCGAGCTGTTTACCCTCCAAACTCGAACTCCAGACTGACTCACTGCAGCAGGCAGCGTGGGAATTTCCCTTCAGTCCAAAAGGTTCTGGTTGGCTGATCCATCAGTTTGTCAATGCAAGGGCTCCCCCTCCAGGTGCATTTAGGAGCCAAAGTCTCCAAACTACAATTCCTACAGAAATTCAATCCCACAAGACCCCTTGGGACAGACTCCATTTTAGGGTCCCCAGAAGTACTGATTGTCCCATTCTGGCAGTCCAGGACCAAGATGGTGGTGATAAACAGAACTATCCATGTTGCAAAGAAGGCAGGTTAGACAAACTACAATATCATTACTATTCTAACAGATAATCAGCAAATAAGTACAGCTTCTAATAGAGCTCCCTCTGCGCAAATAGCGATGGCAGAATGGAGCAATTATCTGGCAGCCTGCGCGGGACTCGAGCCTGAAACTACTCAGCCCCTACCTAGATTAGATAAGCACCATGTTATAGGCAGCTCTTAAAGAGACAGAGCACAGAGGCATTAAGGCACTCTCATACAAACACTTTTAAAATGCTAAGATGCAGGGTACCAGTCTGGCAGTGGGCATTTAGGCACACCCAAGGAAGACTTTTGGGAACCCCCATTTGTAGGAGGGGGTTACACAGATACATACTACAACTTAGGTGCAGTAAATAAAATGTGTCCTAAAGTAATTCACAGTTCCACTTTAAGTTAAACTCAGATGTTAATTTCCTTGTAATAATAGCAGTCCCAAGAGACAAATACAATTAGTCTCGATGCTGAAGCGGAACATTTTAAACAAACCACCTCAACCTTTCGAGTGTACTGGCTGTAATATAACCAAACTTCAGAGGCTTGGTTACTGGTAAATTGCCTGTAAACTAAAATGGCAGATTTAACTGGTAAACCGAGGCTACCCAAATTAAACAGACTTACCACACCAGTAGTCTCGTATAATATTCAGGTATCAGGGAGGTGAATGGTGAGTGCGTCTGCAGAGTCTTTAGCTGCCGTTCTGTTCCAGTGGATGGTTCAGGGGTTGTTAACTGCATGCGGCTGCGAGGCAGTCACTATTTCAGTCCAGGATTTTGCCTTCACTCCAGTGGGCTGTGGCTCAGATGCCAATGACTGGGGTGTAGGTTGGGCAGGACTGTCCGTACTCAAGGGAGAGGCTTTGGATGAGGCCTCCACAAGCAGTGGAGCATGTCAGCTGTTAGCAAGTAAAGGCAAGGGTTCATCTTCGGTATCCTCAGATTGGTCACTACAGCTACGACTCCTGGATCTCTCAGGAATGTAAGTGGAAGAGTTTCTGTGGCTACCATGGTGGCGATTTCTTCGCTTGTGTTTATGGGGCAACATCCACAGATCCTCCAGGGTCACCTATTTGGTTTGGGCAAGAGGATGATCTGTTGCTGAAGCAAGACTTGTCTCCATTTGGGCTGGTGAGTGCTCTTCCTCCTCTCTTTGGTAGGCCTGTGGTTTGGATTTCATCAGGGCTTTGGGCCAATGCTTCTGAATGTAGTAGTCAATAGCACACTCCATGTGAGAAATATAGTCCGAACCCCATTGTGTGGAGCCAGCCCGGTGGTGCTGGAGGTTGAGGCACTGGTCGCTACACCTCGTGCCACACCGGTGACTGAACCTGGATCGCCGGGGGTCAGCAGGGTCGAGAGAGGATTGATCATCTGGAGGACCGCTCTCCTCTCTCTCGGGGGAGGGAGGTCCTGTCATCCCACTCATTGACTGCCCTCTGGCAGTGGCGGGAGGGCAGTACAGGTTGGGAGGCATGTAACCGGCATCCTTACACCGGTGGGGAGGAGGACGGGAGAAAACATGAAAAGGAAGGGAGCTGGCAGGCTCCATGATGGCCCGACATGTCCCCGCGGCTGCCCGGACTTCTGGATTATGCTCGGGGTGGGGGTGACGCTCCCCTCCTTGGCCCCATTGTGGGGTGCAAGCCATGGGGGAATTACAGGTTGGTCAGGCAGGGACGCTCGGGAACGGAGGATGAGCCCCTCCAAGGGAGGGCCATAGTCGCCTGCCAGGCTCTGGGGGGATAAAAATCTATATGGAAAAAAAAGACTCCCGTTGTGTAGTATTCTCAGCCGAGCTGAGTACGGGAGCGTGAAGGGGATCCCGGCCCTGTGTAATGCTTGTCGTGCCTTGGTAAACACTCGGCGGCTCATAGTTAGATCTCTTCAGTAATCTTGAAAAATCATTACTTTGTGGCCTTGCAAGTCTAGAGTTCCTAATTCTCGGGCACATTATAAGATTTCCTTTTTAGCCTGAAAACAGAGAAATTGGGTTATAATAGGCCATGTATTTTTACCCTGCTTGGTTGCTGGGGCTAGTGATTGATGAACCCATTCTATCTTGTACTGCGTGTCCCCGGATTGTTTAAGGATGGCGGCCAGGATATGTTGTAAAAATGCAGCAGTGTCTCCCAGTTCAGTTTTTCCTGGTAGGCCAATAAATCTCAAATTGTTTTGACACCCTCGGTTCTCCAGGTGTCTAATTTAGCCTGCAAAGTTTGTACCGTTTTTTTCTTGTTCTGTAAGGATGGTGCATAATTCCCGGCATGATTCTTCCACATGTGAAAGCCGCTGCTCATTTGCTGCTGTTGTAGCAGAAAGTTGTTTTAATTGCTCAGACTGTAAAGAGGAATTGTGCTTGATATGCTGAAGTTCAGTGAGTAATTTAGAAAACATAATTTCTATTTTGTCCATGTTTGGTGCCGATGCCATGCTAGGAAGCAGCCTAGAGTCTGTCTGTTCTTTTTCTGGTTGATTTATATTTTACTCGTTTGACATGATGAAACAAAACATCAGTCCTGGTTGGGAAACATCAGACAGTCGTGACAAGCGAGGCACACTATACAGGATAAGAGTCTCTCCCAACTATGTCCAAACTGGGGGGATCCAAGATTGGTAGTTTAAACGTACATATTGAATAATAACTAAACATGCCATGGAATAACGGCCCATGAGCACATGGCAAATCACTAATGAGTTTCCTAACCCAGCTGATTGTCCAAAATTGCCCGTCCTTTTAAACAAACTCTGGCCAGAGCCGATAGGGCTGTGAAGCGCTACCAAGTGACAAAAGTTAGACTTGTGCATAGAAATTATTCAGCGCCCAGGTGTAACTTGGCTATATGTTGGAAGTGGTGCACCAGATTTTCAACATGGCCTTTTTTGGACCCGTTCTTATGAACAGTGCCAGTGTCATTTTGTTCAATTGTCCCGAAAGGTGATTGCGCAGACCAGATGTGCTATTCTACCCCACAGGTGCGAAAAGACAGTTCGGGCAGGTTGTGGAAAATGACAGCTGTACAAGTGTAAAGGAGGTGTACCAAAATGGCTATGTTAAAAATGTGGAGTGAAAATATTAAAAATTAGTGATGTTAGGAGCATGTGTAGAGACTGCGCAATGCACACTTGTAACGCAGTAATTTTTTGGAATTTTTTCACCAAATTTGCAACATGAGCTTTTTGGAACCCCACCTCATGAATAGTGGCACTGTCATTTTGTGAATCGGTCCCGAAAGGTGATTCTGCACAGTGACTGTGAAATCACCTTTCCGGACCAAATAACAAAATGATAGTGACAGTTTTCATGAGGTGGGGTCCCAGGAACCCCATGTTGAAAATTTGGGTCCAAAATTCAAAACAAACGGCTGAGATATCAGCATAAGTTGAAAACTCCATTGAATTGCTGTATATCACGCTTACCTTTAATTCTTCGGTTCGCAGTTGGGCTTTGAAGAGTGCAGATGAATCCCAGTTCAGTGAAGATGACAGCGCCAACCTCCAGAGGTAAGTATGGGGTAAGGGGGCGGGTGTGGGCAGGTGGGTGCTCAGTGGGAAGGTGGGAGGGGACCCCAGCGATGATGAGGGACTGTTTTTAGTTTCACAGGGGTAAGAAAACTGACAGCGAGGGACTGTTTTCTAATTTACAGCACAACAGAAAAACAAAACATTTTGGCACACCAGGGTGGACTCCCAGTGTGCCACATCAATGCCAACATGTGGATTGGGCACTCCATGTCAGGCATAACATGGGCAGGGGCACCAGAAAAAATGAAACCGACGAGGGACCGTTTTCTAATTTATAGGAAAAAAAAAACAACAATTCTGCACACTGGGGTGGGCTCCCAGTGTGCCATATGAATTCTGACATGGGGATTGGGCACCACATGTCGGGCATAACATGGGCAGGGGCACCAGAAAAAACTAAACTGACGGGGGACCATTTTCTAATTTATAGAGGAAAAAATATATTCTGCACACTGGTGTGGGCTCCCAGTGTGTGACAGGAGATGGCCATGACTTTGGGAGGGGGGGGGCACAAACAGTGAATGGCATAGTGTCATACACAGCATGGCGGCACCGCAGCACTGCGCATGTGCACAACTCCGTGCATGTGCACGACTCATGCGTATGTGCAGTGCACACATCGGAATGCGGAAGTAACAGCTGAAGTAGTGCAGCTGTTATTCCGTATGCCGATCGTGGCAGAGGGCTTTCAGCTCTGTTGGGCTTTCGGAAGGATACTTCCAAAGCTCCAATGGAAGAGGTTGTGAGATCGGCCATTTTCAGAGCTAAAAAGCTCTCGCAAAATGGCTGTAGGCTCTGTCCACAGCCCTAAAAAGAGCATGGTGGCAAGCATAAAGCTAATGTGTGGGAAGAACACTAGTTAACTGAGCACAGAGTTGGCATCGAGCAGCAATGAATTAACAGCTAAAACTTGGAAACTGGGACAGTAAGGCAGTCCACTATAAAAATGGTGAAACGATGCATTTTAACAAACAACAATGTTCCGATACAGTATCCTAGAGGTCTCTGCTGCCTGGAAGTCCAAGAAGAGCATCTGGAAGAACACCAGGCAGTGAGTTCTGCAGGAACGTAAGAGCATCCCCTCAACCATAGAAAACAACAATTACTACAATCGGAACCCTCTAAACAGAAAGTATTCACACATCTGGAGACACTCCTATAAACTAAATCATGGTGCAAAGTGCTTTATTCATTTAAACAGACTGACAGATAGGGACAGGAGTTGTCACTTGGAAATAACATCTATATGTGGAATAAGTATTAGGCACTCCACAGCAGAAGGCACAGATGCAGGAAAAACAAAAACTGAGATTTTTCGTCGTCTTCTCTTTCATTCGGCGCAGCATCACGCTCCCTCTCTGATCACTGTTGAGATTGTTGTAGGCTCGCTGCCCATTTCCCTGCATCCGAGGGGGTCCGTTAAGACAAAGATCTTATCTTGATGCACAGTGCAGAGTTCAGCCAAGAACAAAAGTGTGTGTGTTACCGCCAGGTCTCTAAGTCCGCCACAGATCCCATTGAATTTCTTTCTATACTGATGGGTGGTGTAAGATATATCTGGGAACAGAAGAATGGAAGCACCCTCATATAGTAAAGGGTGGTGTCATTGAGCCAATTGAAGCAGCAAATTCCAGGGAGTCATAGAATCCAGAATGACCATCATAATACAGGGCGTATCACCATCTTGCTGTCTGCATGGGTGAATCCTAAATGCTTTAAGTATAAGCCAGTCCTGGATCCCAGGAGAGTTCTTTAGCTGTTTTTAGCCATGTTTTGATGAACAGTGGCGGGTAGTCACCCTCTGCTCCCTCCGGAACACCCGAAAAGAGAATGTTAGCTGATCTGATTTGATTTTCTAAGATTTCCAAACTATTTGTGGTACTCTTTGAGTCCTTGGCGTACTGACCCGAGGCAGCACGGCTGTCTCTTGACATCAGCCATCTCCATTTTAAGGACATCATTGACAGAACTTTCTACAGTTGCCATGCGGACAGTTAGGAAGTCAGATTTATCATTCACAGCCAATACCGATACCAGGAGCTGGCACGTTTTGTTGCCTTGTGACCGAAGGGTTTCCTCCTGTTCAGTGTCTGCTACTCTGTTTTGTGGCATCATGATCAAATACTGGGCCCAGGTTCTCCAGATTTTGGCAGTTTTTTACTGTCTGCTGCTGCTTGCAACTGTTTTGCCCAATTGTCAGTATGAAGTCCTCTATCAGCAGGAGTAAATCACTCAGAAATAAAAAAAGAGTTTTAAAGTAGTTTTTGCAGTTTTTAAGTTAGTTTAGTGCAGAGCTCTGTATTCACATGGCTACCTTGCTCAGGCTCCACAGCGCCCCCCTCAAGTCTGTATATTCTTGATGGTGTTGCCACACTGTTTCAGCTCTTGCTGCTAAAGATGCTACAGTACCTTGTTTAAAAGTAGATTGGATAATAGCTTGAATTATTATCTATAATCTGCCACAGAATTCCAGTGAAAAATATATATGAGGAAGGCGGATGGCTTAGGGGAATAAACTCGGGAGGAGAGGAGAATTTGAATCAGGCTGCCATCTTCACTGAGCGCTAGCCATGCCCCCCACACACACAATAGACATTATGTACTGCCTTAGTGGCAAAATGTCTTCTGGATGGCATTTGATAACATGGAATGGCAATCTGCATTGCTTGTTTAAAGCCAACAGATTCAGTAAAAGAGAAGGGATACGGGCCAAGAGTTATGTTATGAATGGTTAACTGTCATGGTTTGGGGCATGGTCTGTTGGGAGAGGAATGGAGGGTAGATAATCGATGTGAACTGTCAGATACAAAGGTGCAAGATGGTGATGTTAATGGAAATGAAAGATCACGTTGTTTGCTTTTATTCTTAAAGAGCAGCTGACACCTTTGGGGCAGGCAGCTCATGCCCAGTAGCTCCCTGCCCCAGAATCTGAAACAGCCTTCTTTTGCAATTTTTTTGCCCGGTGGTTTATGAGGTTTTTGACTTATAGTAAGCTCGATCCTACTTCTTTGTAGCTCCAAAACCACTAACTGCCCACTGCAACCCTGCCCGGAAAACCGTGCATTGATGATGTGAAGTAAGGAAGGGGCTGCAGGGTTATAGATAGCATTATAATGCTATTTGGGGCAGTAGCGGACTTTGTATGCTACTGTAACACATACACTCGTACATGTTAAGGGAGGTAGTACATGTAATCCTACCCCCCTTAACATGTACAAGTGCCTGTTATAAGTTACAGTAGCATACAAAGGCCACCGCTGCACCCGGTAGCATTATAGTGCTATATATATATATATATATACAGTATATATATATATATATATATATATGTAACCCCCCTGCAAATGGAGGTTCCCAAAAGACTTCCAGGAGCTTGCTTGAATGCTCCAAGCCTGAATGGTGTTTGGCATTTAAGCCATTTATCGGAGAGTGTTTTAGAACCTCTGGTACTGTCTCTTTAAGAGCTGTCTGCTTGCAGACATAATTAATTTGTATGGGGACTGTGTTTCTTTGATTGAGTACCACTCAAGCTGCTCCAATTCACTTCATTTTTGCAGTCACTAGGAGTGCAAAGGAACCTATCTGAAAGATGTAACTGTTTGCCAGAAATTATTTAGAGTAATAATGAAATTACAGTTTGTCTAACCTGCTTTCTTTGCAGTCAGAACTGTGTCTGCTAGTTCCCATTCTAGTTTTGAACTGCTGAACTGGACCAATCAGTGTGGGTAAGCTAGCTCTAAAATGGTGCCTTGACGAATCAGAACTTGGACTCACAATCTGAGCCAGCCACAAGAGGATTGTATGGCAGTGACTCTGGGAGATGTAGTTTAGACTTCAGTGCCTTTTGGACCAACAGCAGCAGTCTATTGTGAGTGACAGCCAATCCAGTCAAGAACTGGGAGGAACTCAAAGGAAGTGCCAGTTTTGTCGGTTGGAGTTTCAGTTGAGCTTTGGCAGTGAAGAAGGAAGGAGCCCTGTGCTTTTTCAGTGTGCAGTTTTAGTCAAAAAGCGTGTAAGGCCCAGAGTTCCGGTCTGCAGCTTGTGTAACAGCTTGTTAGGACTGAATCCGTCCTGTGAAAAGAATCAAAGGATCTCTGAAGAGTAGAAACCAGGCTCACCCTGTAGAAGACTGGAGGAATTGCTGAAAATTACACTCGGTCTGTCAGGAACTGAATCTGCTGTGTGTCCTCCCGGTATTGTGCAGTAATTGCGATCGGGATACAGATGCAGCCTGCCTGGTATAGTGCTTTCTTTTATATGGATGTGTGAAGAGGTTTGTGTACCTCAAGTGAGCCCTGCTGACATTGAAGGACCCTATCTTATTTGGAGGTCGTGAGTACTAATTCAGGGTCGCCCCTGTTGAATTGCCACATTAAATCCAAATGGAATTACTGTACTGCTGACTGTTTAATTCTCCTTTTCTCTGTGTGAAAGGGCCCCTACCAGCTGCCACGGTTTGGACTAGCCACTAGGGCTTGGGTACCCAGGGACAGTAACTGATAGGGATAGGCCTGTGCACAGAGCCATAGGTAGATTATTAGAGTGATAAGCTAATTAACCTGATTTCCCGTCCTTGTTATATCCCCTAAATAAATCAGAGCTGCTTGTTTCAGCAAAGTTATACTGCCTGAGGTATTTGTCTATGTTAAAGTACTGTACTGTGATTGTTGCACTGTATCTCATTTCACAGGAGGTCCCAGTGCAGGAACAGACCTGGGGGTAAGTGTATACTGTGAAGGTAATTCTGATATATTGTGTGGGCCACTAGTGGGAAGAAAGGGGGGTTGCAGTGTCCCAGAGGGCTGTGACCAAGTTAGTTTAACTATTGCAAACCCTGACCTCTGGGTGGAGGCACCCGCCATTGGATCCAGGCCCCTCAACCTGTTAGTGGCAAATCAGGCAGGGGTAGTAGCCCCTGGGATAGTGCCATCTAGGGGTTACATATATATATATGGCCATGCAGTCCCTTCTCTACTTTGTGTCATCAAAATGCAGTTCTCTATGTGGGGCTGCAGTGGATGGTCTGTTGCTTTGGAGCTATGAGGAAGCAGGATTGAGCCTATTATAAGTTAAAAAGCTCATTAACCAATTGGCAAAAAAAAATGCAAAATAGGGCTGTTTTGGTCCTGCGGCAAGCAGCTACTGGGCATGATGTATACTCTGAAGAAAAATAAACCTGTTCTTAGTATATAGAGGTGTGCTACACCTACAACGGTCCAGGCCAGGACTCAGACAAATACAACTATAGGCTACCCTTGTGCTTACACAAATGGAAGGTGAGCAACCAGTGTAGGTCTGAGTCAAAAAGATAGGCCATAGCTGGCCCAGTGGTGTGGAGAGCTGAGTCATCCGTGCTTTACCTCCTACCACGCTGGCCACCTGTGTTTGCAGTGCTAGTGGGTCACCAGGGGTTGACCAGGGAGGGAGAGGATTAAGTGTCTGGAGGACAGCTCTCTTCTCCCAGGAAGGGACTCTTGGCTGCCCCACCGAATAAATGCCTCCAGGTGGAGGCCTGAGGGTAAAACGGGATGGGGACACCAATGGAAGGGTGGGTGCTGCAAGACTCTACAGCGTGTGTATGCCTCCATGTATGCATGCTGATGTGTCACACTCCAGCAGTGGGGAGGAATTGGGAGAAAATGGAGGAAAACACCTTGCAGCGGCAGGAGAAAGACTGACACCCACCCCCCGACTCTGCACCGATGGCCGGGCAGCTGATCCTGTGGCCAGGATGGCTCAAGGTAAGATCCCAGGAGGAGACGGGTGACGGGGCTGGGGGGGAGGCAAGCAGATAGGGGCCGCCGAGGGGAGGAAAGCTTAAAGTACAGATAAAAAAAAAAGGATAGGCTATAAATCCATATGAAACTATTTCATTGTGCAAAAAGACGGTGCATATAAATATCCATATATAAAAACAACATACAGACGTACCCAAGTCCAACAGCCAGCCACTACTAACCCCAGCACCTAGCAATAAGGCTTCCTCAGGGGCACCGGGCACAAGTTGCCCTAAACAATAGAAGGTGTCAGCAGCTCTTTTAGTGGAGCTGAAAAATAACTGGCTATGCCACTAGTTTTTAGTAACAAAGAAACACCTTCTAGGTCACTGTCACCTGCCTCATCCCGTCTCACCAGACACTGATGTTGGATTTTTTCTGTTGCATGAAATTGGTTAAGTGTCTTATTAAAGTGGATGCTCCAAGGTGTTTTTCTCTCTTTTCCCCTGCTGACACCAGTTTCGCAGAGTCTGCATATTGCATGACAAGCATTTCTGCAATGTTATAGTAGTTCCTTACCCAAGAAGAGTCCTCCTTAGTTTTACCTCCTGGCATAGGTACCTGCATGCTAGCAGTAACAGTGCTTTCATTCGTTACGTCACTTTTTTTCCTTTTAATTTTTACCTTTGTTCCCACAGAGCCACCTTTCTTCTTCCCTGGTCACCCACCCCTGTCACCCACTATCTCAGAGACTTACCTGAGCAAGGTCTCCCATAGATATACCCCTTATGGCAGAGTATGAAGCGGGAGGTCCGTCCCACCTCCGAAGCACAGTCCAGATGTCCCCAGGGCCCTGTAAGTGGTGTGGGGGCTCCGATAACTGGAAAATCATCCTGCAGCTGAGTGCTGGTATTTTTATGTTGATTGCGTGCATGTGCAAGAAACATATTGCTGCAGCTTTCTCCAGAAGCATGTTGTGGAGGCATGGCACTGTTGTGGCCAATGCCCCCACTGCCTTTAAAGGCTTGGCGCGCTTCCCTCAATGCCGTGGCATGCTGCTGCTGACACTAGTTCAGCCAGCATGCCACAACCTTGTAAAAATTTAGCTGCCGTAATCAGAGGTCACCAGCCATCGCGAGCCAGCCACTGGCTGTACGCGGGAGGACCCGCCATTGCAGGGCAGAACCTTGAAACACTGATATTGTTTGTGAACATAGCGGCATCTTGCCGCCATCTTCACAAACGATATTAACCCCCCGCCCCTCGGCAGCATGTGCCCATCCCACCTTGTTTGTTTGCCGACAGGGGCCCCAATCCCTGTCAGCTTCAGTGACCCAAGGTTTATGTTGCCCAATCCCTGTCGGCATAATGTCACCCCCCCTTTTGTTTTGTGCCGTTGAGGGTGCCCTATTCCTGTCGGCATAATGTAAACCCCCCCTCTTTTGTTGTGTGCCGACGGGGGTGCCCAATCCCCCATCGGCTACAGCTACCCCTCCATAAAAAAGACTCCGTTGGCACACTGAGAGCCCACCCCAGCATGCCACATGCCCTGTAAAATCAAAAATGGTCCCGCGATGTCTTTTTTTATAACCTGTAAAAAAGGAAATGGTCCCTCAGCAGTCTCCCTGCCCCCTCCCACAACCCACGCCCACCCACTGCGCACCCTGCCTCCCCACAGCCCCCCTCATCTCATACTTACTCCAGAGTCCGGCGCGATGATCTTTGGTGGACCAGGAACATGTCTCCACTCTTCAAAGCCGACCGCAAACTGTTTTTTCAACTTTGATGCATATCTCAGTCATTTTGTGGAATTTTGACACCAAATTTTCAACATGGGGTTTTTGGGACCCATCCTCGTGAATTCTTGCACTGTCATGGCATTATTCGGCCCCGAAAGGTGATTTCGTGGTCATTGTGCGGAATCCCCTTTCGGGACTGATTAACGAAACAACAGTGCCATTGTTCATGAGGTGGAGTCTCAAAAGCCTATAGTTGCAAATTTGATGGAAAAATACAAAAATTACTGTTTTACAGCGATGCATTAAAGCAAGGTTGTTATGCACGCCAGAATTCGCTGAATTTACAATATTTTCATGCCAGATTTTCAACATTGGCATTTTTCCATACCTCCTGTGAACAGTACAGCTGTCATTTTTCATATCCTGGCCGGAATGTGTTTTCGCACTTCCGGCGCAGAATAGCATGGTCACTGTGGGAAATCAGTGTTTGGACAGATAACAAAAATGACAGTGACACTGTTCATGAGCAGAGGTCCTAAAATGCCAATGTTGAAAATATTGTGATGAAAGTCCATAAAATGACCGTGTTACGAGCATGCGTTGTGCAGTTTCCACGCACCTTTGTAACTCTGGAAATTAGTAATATTTTCACGCCACATTTTCCACACTGGCATTTTTCCACGCCTCCTTATGAACAGTACAGCTGTCATTTTTTCACATCCTGGCCGAAATGTGTTTTCGCACTTTCGGTGCAGAATACCACAGTTGCTGTTGGAAATCAGTGTTTAGGACAGATTAGGATCAAGTGAGTGAGGGGAGGGAGTGACCGAGCTCAGCTGAACTCTGTCGGGACTGCTGCGGATTTCTTTGTGGGCATCAAAAAGTGCCAACACGGACAGGAGCCCAGTACAAAAGGGCAGCCTGCAGCGCTGGGAGACACAGAATGAGTGAGTGAGGGAGGGGGAGGGAGTGAGTGAGCTCAACGGAGCTCTGTTGGGACTGCTGCAGATATTTTTGTGGACAGAAAAAGGCAGCAATACACACAGGACTCAGTACAAAAGGGCAGCCTGCAGCGGCAGAAGAAACAGAATGAGCGACGCAGAGAGGGGGAGTGAACGAGCTCAATGGAGTTCTATCGTGACTGCTGCAGATTTCTTTGTGGGCAGAAAAGGGCGGCAATGCATGCTGGAGCCCCATACAAAAGGGCAGCCTGCAGCACCGGCAGAAACGGAACAAGCGAGTGAGAGAAGGGGAGTGAGGTCAACGGAGCTCTGTCGGGATTACTGCAGATTTCTTTGTGGGCAGAAAAAGGTGCCAACAGAGGCAGGAGCTAGTACAAAAGGGCAGCCTGCAGCACCAGGAGAAACAGAATGAGCATGTAAGACAGGGGAGTGAGTGACCTCAACGGAGCTCTGTCGGGGCATCTGCGGATTTCTTTGTGGGCAGAAAAAGGTGCCAATGCAGGCAGGAGCCCAGTACAAAAGGGCAGCCTGCAGCGCCAGGAGAAACACAACGAGTGAGTGAGCGAGCTCATCGGAGCTCTATTGTGACTGCTGCAGATTTGTTTATGGGTAGGAAAAGGCGGCAACGCAGGCAGGAGCCCAGTACAAAAGGGCAGCCTGCAGCGCCAGCAGAAACCTATTTGGAAGGGGATGGAACCACACATCATTAGGGCCGGCATCTTTGGGAGGGTGGTGGGGTGCACAGGGTGTGGAGCAGCCATGATACTGGACTGGGCTTGGAAGTTCGGTGGTTGCCCAATGTGCTACCAGCTAGCACAGCTTAGGGAGGAGGTTGCGGGGATTAGGAGAAAGCTGGGGGAAGGGGGGTGGTATGGTTGGGGAAGGGGGGTTGGAATCTCCCACAGGGTTGCACCAAGCACGGGGGGTGGGGGCATAGGGAAAGGAGTGCAGGAGAATACTCAGGGGTCACATAGGGAACCTGGCAGAGGGGGTGCAAAAGGACACTACCAAGGAAGCAGGCAGGTAACTGGGGGCCCTCACAAAGGGGGGACGGAGGGACAACATTCTCAGGGAAGTAGGCAGATGGCCAGGGCTGGACAGAAGGAAGCAAGGCGGGGAGGTGGATCAGACCTTACACTCAGTAACCGCTTCAATTCTCTTCTTCTGCTCAAGGATGAGGGGGGTGATGTAGCCATGACAGGGGTAGTTAGAGATGGAAAGGGAGTGGGAGTGGGAGGCAGGGGCCAGATAGCAGGAAGAACAGGGGGGGACCTGGAATGCAGGAGAATGGGAGCAGTGAATCAGAGCAGGAGGGGCAGGGGAAGAGGAGGAAAGCGCAAGGAGAAGGACCAGTTGGGAGGAAAGGTAAAGGAGAAGGACCAGAAGTACAAGGAGGATTCAGTAAAGGAGCTGAGGGTTTAGGCCAGGGAGCACGACTAGAAAGGAGGAACTAAATGGAGACAGAAGGAAGGGAGGATGAGCCAGGCTAGTTTAGCAGATGGGGAGAAGGACCAGTTGCGAGCAGTGAGGGGAATTAGCAAGGAACAGAAGGATACTCAGGAGGAGGAGGGCATGGATTGGAGGAGGGGTGGCCATGGTAAATAAGGAGGGGGTGGCATGTGGCACCCAGAAAGGGGGAGGAACACGGAGCCGGCTGGGTGGAGGGGCCTGTAGAAAGGATGAGGGACATGGAAGGGGGGAATGGAGGAAAAGGAGTGGTCAGAGTGCTCCTGCTGGGGGATTCTATGATCAGGGGTATCAAATGGGATAGGGAGGGAGAAGCCTGGCCAGTTAGAACAAGATGCTTCCCTTGACTAACGGTGCACAGGGCTAAGCACGAGGTATATCAGCTGGCAAAGGATTGTGGGGGTTCCCCAGACATACTGGTCCACCTGGGTACAAATGACATTGAGGGAAATAGCGAGCTAGAGATACAGGCAAGATTCAGGAGCTCGCCAGGGTCTGTCATGACATAGGATGCACAGTTTCTTCTCAGAAATCCTGCCAGTGCCAAGGGCTAGTGGGGAACACAAGAGGAAAATTAGGAGATAAACCAGTGGCTCAGGGGTGGTGTGAGGCCAGAGGGTATGGGTTGATGGGGGATTGGGGGAGACCTGGGAGGATAAGGAGCTGTATGCTAGAGATAGACTACATCTCAATTTGGAGGGAGGGAATCCTTAAGTTGAAAATAGAGGGGTTCATTGGTGAAAAGGGGTTTAAACTTGTGAAGGGGTGGGATGGGAGAAAAGGCTGTCAAGGGGTGCTGATAAGGAGGACTCTGTCTCCACCTCCCTGGGACCAGGAGGATTGCAGGAAAGGCCAACTGGCAAAGTGCAGACAGGGAAAACAGAATCCCCATGGGAATATGAGCAGGGGAAATGGAAGTATAGGAAAGGGTGGAAGGTAGTCCTGCTAAATGCCAGGAGCTTGGGCAATAAAATGCCTGAGCTCCAGGCAATGCTAACTGAGGAGCAGTGGATGTGGCAGCGGTCACTGAGACTTGGGCCACTGCAAGACATGACTGGGACCTGAACCTGAGGGATACACTATGTTCAGGAAGGACAGGGGGGGAAGGGAGGAGGGTAGCAATGATAGTCAAAACTGCATTGGCATAGGGGAGTAGAGGAGGCGGAGGGGAACCGTGGGCGATTTGGGTCACCTTGATAACAAGGGGGGGCAAGAGGTAAAATAGGAGTGGTGTATAGACCCCTGCCCTGGCGGGAGGAGCTGGAGGACAGTCTGGTGGCAGATGTTAGGAGACACTGCAGACTGGGCAGAGGAACGGTGGTGGTGTTGGGGACTTAAACATGCCAGGAACAGACTGGGAGACTATGACATCCTCTGTGACCAGGGAACAGAGGTTGTTGGATGTCTTTCAAGACGTGTTCCTAACTCAGCAGGTGAGGAACCGACCAGGGAGGCACGGGTACTGGATGGGTCCTGGCAGACAGTGACCAGATTGGGGCCTGGAGGTAAGGGACCCATTGGCGGGAGTGACCATGCCTACAGTCTGGTTCTGCCTGGACCTAGGAGGGTAGAAGGCTGCACAAAGACGGAAGTAACCGACTTCAGGGGCGGATTTTAAGGAAATGGGAAGGATCCTTAAGGAGCATTTGGATGGGATTGGGTCAGACATGGACGCTGATAGTAGGTGGGAAATCATCAGGAGGGGTGCAGGATGCTACCAGCACCTGTGCAAGAGTAAGACGAAATCATGGTGGGCCCAAAAACCCTGTTGGTGGACCAGGGAGGTCCAGGAGGTGGTGAGGAAAGAAAGTAGCCTATAAGCAATTCAAGTGCTCAAGGAGTGAAAGGGATCGAGGGGAGTACGAGCTGATGGCTAGAAGGGCCACTAGAGTGGTGAGGGCGGCTAAGGCAAGGAAGGAGCAGAACCTGGCCAGGGAAATTAGTAGAGGGAACAAGGGGTTCTTTAGATACATTGGGGAAAAACGAAGGGTGAAGGGGCAGATTAGCAGGATTAAATCAGGGGAGAGATGGGCACAAGACCCGGGGGAGCAGGCTGAGGTACTAAATGAGTACTTCACCCCAGTTTCTAAGGGAAAATGGGGTGCTGCATCATACATGGGAGGAGACAGAGATACTGAGGAGGGGGACCCTCACGATCGGCAGGTCTGGGAGAGGGGAGGCATCACTGGCAGGTGGGGAGGCTAAGCAGGGAGAAAGGTACCGAAGTGGAAATCACAGCAGAGAGTGAGGGAAGCCCTCAGCTCCCTTAAGACGGAGAAAGCACCGGGGCCGGATAAATTACATCCCAGAGTGCTGAAGGAACTTGCAGATGTCCTGGCAAAACCCCTGGCAGAGCTTTTCACCATCTCTCTGAGAATAGGGTGGGTGCCCCAAGACTGGAAGGTGGCGCATATAGTGCCTATCCACAAGGGGGGATCAAGGAAGGTGGCAGGGAACTACAGGCCTGTCAGCCTGACCTCGGTGGTGGGCAAGGTGATGGAGGGCATTGTCAAGGAGAGGCTAGGGGGGACCTGGATAAGTCAGGGTGCCTGGACGATAGACAGCATGGATTCATCCCAGGGAAATCGTGTCAGACAAACCTGGTGGAGTTCTATGACTGGGTGACAAGTGCCTTGGACCTGGGTAGACCAGTGGATGTCCTCCTTCTAGACTTCAGCAAGGCATTTGACTCTGTTCCTCACGTGGGCCTGTTGGATAAGCTGGGAGAAATGGGGGTGGGGAACCAGATGATCAGATGGATAGGCAATTGGCTCCAGGACCGGACCCAGAGGGTCGTAGTTGGGGATAGTCTCATCCCCAGGAGGGTCATAGTGGGGTCCCAGGGATCAGTCCTTGGGCCCCTTCTGTTCAACGCCTACGTATCGGACATAAGGACAGGAATCAGGAGTGAGATGAGTCTCTTTGCAGATGACTCGAAACTGGGGGCGGTGGTGGATGGGGAGGAGGGGAGGGTGGCCCTACAGGGGGACCTGGAGGCTCTGGAAAGATGGTCTAGAAAGTGGAAGCTGAGGTTCAATGCAGGGAAATGCAAGGTACTCCACCTGGGGGCCAGAAACCCAGGTCAAGTGTACACCCTGGGGGGGGAAATGCTACAAGTCTCGATGGCTGAGAGGGACCTGGGGGTGGTGGTGGATGTCAAGATGAACAACTCTGAGACTTATGGAGGGCAGCAGCCAAGGCCAACAGGATGCTGGGATGCATCGCTGGGGATCACCTCCAGAAGGAGGGAGTGATACTCCTCTGTATAACTGCTTGGTGAGGCCCGCACCTTGAGTACTGCATGCAGTTTTGGAGGCCACACTTAAAGCGGGACATTAACCTCCTGGAGAGGGTCCAGAGGAGGGCAACAAAATGATTTGGGGCTTGGGGACAGGACCTATGAGGAGAGCTCGAAGAGCTAAATATGTACACATTGGAAGAGAGAAGGGACCAGGGGACATGATAGAGGTCTTTAGGTACATGAAGAGGGTAAATAGGGGAGGAACAGTCGGGTGCTTTGAAGGAAGGAGGAAGGGGCCACTAGAGGCATGGCTGGAAGCTGGAGGGGAAGATTCAGGGAGAAAGGAGGAGGTGCTACTTCACTGAGAGGGTGGTGGAGCCATGGAATGCACTGCCTAGGGGCTGGTGGAGGCAGAGACAGTGGAGGGGTTCAAGAGGGGTGGGACAGGTACAGGAAGGGTTCTGGAAGCAAAATCCAATGCAGCAAGAATATCCGAACTGGGAAGGAGAAGCCAGAGAAAGTAGGGGAAGCAAGGTCAGCACCCAGGTTGGGGACTGACCAAACGAACAGACACGAAAGACCATTAGGCCTATTCTGCTGGCATTTTAGTATGTTAGCATGTTAGTATGTTAGAAAGCGGAGCGGCGAGGTGAGAGGGGGGGTAAGCGACTGAGCAGGCTGTGTGGGGACTGTTGCAGATTTCTTTGTGGGCAGAAAAAGGCAGCAATGCACGCAGGGGCCCAGTACAAAAGGGCAGCCTGCAGCAGTGGGAGAAACAGAATGAGCGAGTGAGAGAGGGGGAGTGATCAAGCTCAACATAGCTCTATCGTGACTGCTGCACATTTCTTTATGGGCATAAGAAGGCAGCAACGCAAGCAGGAGCCCAGTACAAAAGGGCAGTCTGGAACGGTGGCAGAAATGGGACACGCATGTGAGAGCGGAAAATAAGTGAGCTTAACGGAGCTGTGTCAGGACTGCTGCAGATTTCTTTGTGGGCAGAAAAAGATGCCAACAGAGGCAGGAGCCCAGTACAAAAGGGCAGCCTGCAGCACCTGGAGAAACAGAATGGGCGAGTGAGACGGGGAGTGAGTGACCTCAGCGGAGCTCTGTCATGACTGCTGCAGATTTCTTTGTGGGCAGAAAAAGGCAGCAATAGCTGGCCTGCTGGCACAGAAGCATGGTGGCCGTCTGTGGCACCGAACACCTGGGTTCGGGAACGGATCCGGGTGTCGGAGGGCTGGCCAAGGGAGCAGGATTGAGCGTCCATAGGACTGCTCTCCTGCTCCGGGGGGAAGGGGGTCAAGTGCTCGGTGCAAGGTGGACCCCCAGTGGAGGCCGGAGGTACTACACACGCGCTCTGGCAGCCTGCTGGAAGAGGTGGGGCGGACGCTGGTCATCACTGCACATCCCCGCCCCCGGGGAAAAACAAAAGAACAATTCCTTGGCTCCCTGCTAATGAGCCGGCTCCAGTACGCTGAGCCCTCTGGTCACCTAACTCCGCTAGCGGCCCCATTCGGGAGGGGTCAGTTCCGAGCATGTGGGGGTCGGTGACTGGGGCAGGGCGAACCCTGCTCAAGGGGTTAGGGGAAGCCAGGGCCAAAAAGAGAATATAAAAAAAAAAAAAAGAAAAGAAAAAGGCAGCAACGCAGGCAGGAGCCCAGTAAAATAGGCCAGCCTGCAGCGCCAGCAGAAACAGAACGAGTGAGCGAGTGAGGGGGAGTGAGCGAGCTGAACGGATGTCTATCGTGACTGCTGCAGGTTTCTTTGTGGGCAGAAAAAGGCGGCAATAGCTGGCCCACTGGCGCAGAGGCATGGTGGCCGTCTGCGGTGCAGACGACCCGGGTTCGGAAATGGATCCGGGTGTTGGAGGGCTGGCCGGGGAGCAGGATTGAGCATCCGTAGGACTGCTCTGGGGGGAGGGGGTCGAGTGCTCGGAGCAGCGTGGACCACCAGCAGAGGCTGGAGGTACCACAAGTGCTCTGGTGCCTGCTGGAAGGGGGTGGGGCAGATGCTGGTCATCATTGCATGTCCCCACCCCCGGGGAAAAACAACAGAAAAATTCCTCTGCTCCCCGCTAACGAGCCGGCTCCAGTATGCTGACCCCTCTTGCCACCTAACTCGATAGCGGTCCCATCTGGGGAAGGGGTCAGTACCGAGCATGTGGGGGTGGGTGGCTGGGGCAGGGTGAACCTCGCTCATGGGGTTAGGGGCAGCCAGGGCCAAAAAGAGAAAATAAAAAAAAATAAAAAAGTAAAAGTAAAAGGCGGCAACGCAGGCAGGAGCCCAGTAAAAAAGGCCAGCCTACAGCGCCAGCAGAAACAGAATGAGCAAGTGAGAGAGGGGGAGTGAGCGAGCTCAACAGAGGTCTATTGTGACTGCTGTGGATTTCTTTGTGGGCAGGAAAAGGCGGCAATGCAGGCAGGAGCCCAGTGCAAAATGCCAGCCTGCAGTGCCGGCAGAAACGGAACGAGCAAGTGGCCGAGGGGTGTGTGCGACCTCAATGGAGCTATGTCAGGACTGCTGCAGATCTCTTTGTGGTCAGAAAAAGCCACCAACATGGGCACAAACTCAGTACAAAAGGGCAGCCTGTAGCAGTGGGAGACAGAGAATGAGCGAGTGAGGGAAGGGGAGTGAGTGAGTTCACCGAGCTCTGTTGGGACTGCTGTGGATTTCTTTGTGGGCAGAAAAAGGCAGCAATGCATGCAGGGGGCCCAGTACAAAGGGCAGCCTGCACAGTGGAGAACAAGAACGAGCAAGCGAGTGAGGAGGAGGAGGGTAGTGGCGGGCTCAGGAACTCTATTGTGACTGCTGCAGATTTCTTTGTGGGCAGAAAAAGGCGCCAACAGAGGCAGGAGCCAACTACAAAACGGCAGCCTGCAGCGCCAGGAGAAACAGAATGAGCAAGTGAGACAGGCGGAGTGGGCGACCTCAACAGAGCTCTGTTGGGACAGCTACGGAATTCTTTGTGGGCAAAAAAAAGGTGCCAACACAGGCAGAAGCCCAGTACAAAAGGGCAGCCTGCAGCAGTGGGAGACACACAATGAGCGAGTAAGTGAGGGGGAGTGAGTGAGCTCAACGGAGATCTGTTGGGACTGCTGCAGATTTCTTTGTGGGCAGAAAAAGGCAGCAATGCATGCAGGGGCCCAGTATAAAAGGGCAGCCTGCAGCAGCGGGAGAAACAGAATGAGTGAGTTAGAGAGGGGGCCTGAGCGAGCTCAACGGAGCTCTATCATGACTGCTGCAGATTTCTTTGTGGGCAGAAGAAGGAGGCAGTGCAGGCAGGAGCCCAGTACAAAAGGGCAGCCTGCAGCGCCAGGAGAAACAGAATGAGCGAGTGAGACAGGGGGAGTGAGCGACCTCAATGGAGCTCTGTCGTGACTGCTGCGGATTTCTTTGAGGCAGAAAAAGCAACAATGCAGGCAGGAGCCCAGTACAAAAGGCCAGCCTGCAGCACTGGCAGAAATGGAACGAGCGGGTGAGAGAGGGGGAGTGAGAGAGCTCAACGGAGCTGTGTCGGGACTACTGCAGATTTCTTTGTGGGTAGAATAAGCCACCAATGCAGGCAGGAGCCCAGTACAAAAGGACAGCCTGCACCAGCGGAAGACACAGAACGAGCGAGCGAGTGAGGGGGAGAGGGAGTGAGTGAGCTCAACAGAGCTCTGTTGGGACTGTTGTGGATTTCTTTGTGGGCGAAAAAGGCAGCAGTGCACCCAGGAGCCCAGTACAAAAGGGCAGCCTGCAGCAGCGGGAGAAACAGAAAGAGCGAGTTAGAGGGGGAGGGAGCGAGTGAGCTCAATGGAGCTCTGTCGTGACTGCTGCGGTTTCTTTAGACAGAAAAAGTGACAACATGAGCAGGGCCAGTACAAAGGCCAGCCTACAGGCGCTGGCAGACATGGAACAAGCGAGTGACAGAGGAGGAGTGAGCAACCTCAATGGACCTGTGTCAGGACTACTGCAGATTTCTTTGTGGGCAGAAAAAGCTGCCACAGAGGTGGCAGCCCAGTACAAAAGGGCAGCCTGCAGCACCAGCAGAAACAGAATGAGTGAGTGGGGGGGGGGGAGTGACCCACCTCAACGGAGCTCTGTCGGGACAGCTGCAGATTTCTTTGTGGGCAGATAAACATGCCAATGCAGGCAGGAGCCCAGTACAAAAGAGCAGCCTGCAGCACTGGGAGAAACAGAATGAGCGAGTGACACGGGCAGTGAGCGAGCTCAACGGACTAACGCAATCAACATTCGGCATTGACAAATGCTTGTTTGTTTTTCTGACCACACCCTCCTCCCCTATGTCAGGCCTAGCCCCAAGGTGACCTCCTACGCTCTAGCATGCCCTGCAGGAATGGCAGTCTCCCAGGCCCACCACAGGGGTTGCTAGAGCGGTGGGATCTGACACCATCCCTCCTTGGCTGGGAGTGCTGTCACACAGGGTTACCTGACTGGCTTCCCATGCTCGCTTCCAAGCCTGGGCCGTCAGTGTGGGAGCTAGCAGTGCTACCCACTGGCCACCTGGTGGCCCCCTCATTTATTATGTCATTATCATCAGTATCATCAGGCGCATTGTCCTCCTCATGTAAAATAATAGTATCAGCAGGGTAGACAGTACTATCATCCTTACCGCCTCCATTTGTGTTGACCTCCCCTGATGGCTTATCTCCAGGGTTTCTGCTGGGACTTTGGCAATGCACCACATCAGTATCAGAAGAAGAATCGGATGACTCAGACTTAGACACACTGGCCACAAAGCTGCTACGTCTGCTGTTATTGTCTTTGCTGGAGTCTGAGTCATGAGATGATTTGGACAGTGGAATGTTAAAAGCATATGTAGTCATCCTTTCAGGGCCTCTGCATGTGACGCCTGTGATGACCTTTGTTTTTTTAATGACAGTGCCTCTATTACTTTGTCACTTACTCTTCTTATAAAACACAACACCTGAGCCTCTCTTTTTGTGTCCTCAATGTGCCAGGGAATGAATCAGTTGTAGGGAAAGGGATGGACTTCTGGTGTCACTCACAGACTGAGAACTACTGTAGAAAGGGAAATATTCATTGTACTTTTTATTCTCACTATATTTGCACAGTGACCTTACCCTGTGAAAATAAAAATACAGTAAACATTTAAATAAGCATGACCAGTTCTGTTTTAAAACTTTACTTACTCATTCTCATGTGTTCTTTTTTTTTCGCTTATTTCTCCTGGTCGGCCGGCCATCCATCCTCCAGCCTCGTCGGCCCGGCATCCAGTGGGACTCACCTCATGCTTGCTGCATTGAGGTGCCCAACTGGCCACGTACAGAGCCTGCGGGGGAACAGTGTCATTCTGCCAATTGACCACTGTTTTCTCCACGGGTGTGGCGTGGCAGCGTGCAATGATGCCAGTGGCCAAGCTGCGTGCATGTCCACACGCAGCATGCTGGGTATCTGTTCCACATTTGCCTCCTCTGTCTGTGGATCCATTGCGCCAGCTCCCAGCTAACGCTAGGGGCCAGGCAAGCAGTGGACTCCGTCCCCACCCCTTCTCAGGACAGGAAAGCTGTCCTTCGGTTGCTTGATCCTCTCCCTTCCCGGCTGACCCCTCGGCGACCCGCTCGCACCACAAACATGGGTCGCAGGCATGGCAGGAGGTAAGGCAGTGATGTCTCAGCTCCCCGTGCCACTGGGCCAGCTCATTCTCATGTGTTCTTGATGTAAACAGTGACGCACTCCTCTCTCTAGTGAACCCCCCAGCTGTGCGATCGAATACAGTATCTGAAAACAATGGGGCAGTAGCATCTGAAACAAGAAGTAAAAATAAAATATAAAGATGCTTTTCTTTACTTTATTCTAGGTGTCCGGTAAAATGTGCTGGTGAAATCCGGCGACGGGGATATCCAGCGGTCCAGTAGTGATATAGGTGCCCAGAGGTGACAGCAAATATAGGGGATATAAAGAAAACATCACCCTACCGTACTGTCAAAAATGTAACTTTTCTGTAATCTTTTAATTAAACGTTTCCAAGTTTGTTGTTTGAGGATACAGTCAGCACTCAGATATCCATTGCCTTCTGTTCTCAGGTCAGGTGACGGATATCTGAGAGAAACGGTTAAGTGGAAATGGGATGCTTCGGTCTGCAGTTGGATCTATGGCTGCTGTGACTGTTTAGGTCTGTGTCTGCTTTGGTTTGTGACTGCCTTGCCTGCTTTGGTCTGTGGTTTTCTGTACAGTACTCTACTGGGGATGAAAAGGGTCAGTTATCTGAGAGTAAATACTGAGATCCACATAGGAGACAACAGGCAGGATGGGCAACAGAAACGGATAACGCGAGGGACAGATTCACGAGTGTAAACAAAATGGAAATAAAAAAATCATGAGTCAAAGACGGATACATGAGAGAAACGGATACATGAGAGAAACGGATAAATGAGAGCCGGATAAACAAGTGCTGACTGTACTGAGTGCTGGCATGCTTATGCAGCATGGTGATTGTGTGATAACATCGTTTATGCCACATGGTTTGATCAGATATTGACTAAACATTAATTTAATTATTTAATGACTGTCAAAACAAAAGAAACAACGGACAAAAAGGAAATTAAAAACTCTGGTCCATTCCTGGTATGCTGTCCCTGAGCTTTAAAAGTTTTCCGAATTTGTTTGCTGAGGTGTGCTTTGGCAGCACGGCACAAGCTTTGAGGTTTACACAGTAGTTCTGCGGATGATACACTGATCATCAAATGATGTAGAGTGCATAGGATTGCCTGCTGGCAATAAAAGTGTTTGCCGAAAAGTACTGTATATTTATAACTGGCACAAGTTCTAGGTTCTTCTGCATGCATTGAGGGGGTGTTACCCGCTACTGTAACTGCTGTAGTCGCTCTCAGTGAAAATGCATTGACACGGAATCGGAGTCCCACATTGGAGCATGAAATAAACGATATGCAGTCGTTTCCTATTCTACATATTTTTTTTCTGTCAAACACAATTCAGCAGTACCACGAGGAGGAGTGTGACTACTTATAGCAGAATCAACTTGCTGCTTTTTTCCATCTTGTTTTTGGGGCAAACTGTCTTGGAGCCCCCCACCATTCTTCTTCTTCTTCTTAGTCTACTTCTGTCCGTGTTTTTTCAAGAACAAAATGTTTTTATAAACAGCAGGGTGATTTGGAAGACACACAATGTTTTTTCAAATGTGATTTTTGGACGACTTTGGACAACCAGCCCAGTAGGCGTACAGCACACTACTCGCCAGTGGGCTTCTGCTTTGCAGGATGGTCAGAGTCAGGCTGAGAACAATATATATATATTTTTTTAAAACAGCAGGGTGATTTGGAAAACACACAACAATATTTCTTCATATGCGATTTTTGGATGAAATTGGGTAGCTAGCCTGATAGGCTTATTACACAGTTGCCAAGGGCTTCTGGTCAGGGTCAGGCCGAGAACAGTTTTTTTTTTGAACAACAGGACAGTTTGGAATATTGTTTGAAAAAGAGATTTTTTTAAATAAACTGGACACTGGCCAACTAGTTCAGTAGGCTTATGGCCAGTAGCCAAGGGGCTTCCGCTTTGTAGGATGGTACAAAAAGGTATTTTTTTTTCCTCTTTTTTGCCCAGGCTCCAGTGTGGCACTGTAACAGACTTTAAGACCCAAACTGTCTTTCTCTCCCTCATGCAAGTCTTCTTTAATCTTTGTTATTTTTGTGTTTTCTGTTGCAAAAGTAAAATTGTATTTAAACTTACTGTCTTGTGATCATTTCTTACTTCATCATCCTGTTTTAGTTTCTGTCCACACCGCCACACTTATGATCATTTAATTGTCACCCTCCCTCCTTTCAGCCCACCTCCCCAAACTCCAGTATGTTTCTTAACTTTCTTTTCTTTCACTCTCTTTTGCTTTTTTAGATTTTTACCTTTTTTGTCTTCTTTAAATGTATTTCCTTTTTTTCATCTTATTTTGTTCTCTGTTAAGTTTTAAATCAGCACGCACACACACACACACACACACACATACCACAATGTCCCTCACTCTCATCCACCCCAGCCCCCAACTCCCACTTTCACTTGTCTCTCTGAGTGCCACCTATCATCTGCTTCATTCAGTGTGTTTTTTAGTTTAACTTTTTTTCTTGGTTATTAATTTGTCCCAATGTTATGTTTTACACCCCCCATTCCTGTGTCATCCGTCCCCCTTCGAGTCCTACCACCCCCTACCCTCATTTTCACTTTCTTTCCATCCATCTGGCGTCAGCTTTGTTTTCTTTTTTTTTGTAATGTAATTTTTTTAAAGTTAACTTTTTTCATTTCTTTTTATCGTCCACTTTCCCTCCCCACAAGTCCTGCCAGTCCACCACCACCACCACCACACCAATGCTATGCCTGGCCACTTTTTCAGGCGTGGCTGAAAAAGGGCAGTGCCAGTCCACTAACCTGGTTAAAAAAAAAAAAATGAAAACTCCCTTCCCAACAAAACAGTCCTCCCTCCCAGATTGTTCACTTTCCTCCTCTGCGAACAGTGAAATGTCACCAAACTATAGCGTGGTCCTGCTTTTATACCCCTGTTTGCTCATGTTAAACCGGGGTATGGGTCAGCTGCAGGGGCGCCCCTTCATCTCTCCTCAGCCTGAAAAGCCAGTCACATGACTGGCAAGTGACTTGGAAAGCCTGGTAAACAGACTAGTAAGCTGGGGGGAGTAGGGAGCTAAGTAAAAAAAAAAAAAATGAAATCAAACAAGCAGTGTTTGGTTGGGGGTTGCTGAAACTAAGCCACTTGAGTTCAGAGCACCTTAAGTGCTTTTTACTGTTTCCCAAGTGGTGGTGTGCTGGTTGGACAAAATAATTGTAAAACAGAGCAGATCTGTCTGCCCAACCAGTATGAGCGACAGTAAGAAACACACTTTACTGTATCTATAGTCATATTATATGGTAATGGATCACCATAATGTGATTATGCATTGCGTGACTTTTTTCGATATCTTAGTTTTTAATTTCTGTGGTCCCCCTGTGCTTGAGTGGTTTGGCCATTGTGGACACACACATTCCCGTTGCATGCTTTACAGCTCAGCGCAGCAGTGTGGAGACTGTAGGATTATTGCTGCGACAGGGTAGATGGCCATAAGAAACCTGGCATAACTTTGTTTTTTGTGTATTTTGTTTGGGGGGTATGCATTTTCTCTCTGTTTTCGCTTGATGCTGGTGTAGAGGCCATAGACAACTACGAAGTCGGGGATGAGCGGGTCAGAAGCACAGCATGAGGAGATGGCTGCACATGGTGTAAGAGGTACAGCCGTTCTCCTCAGGGACTGGTTAATACGGTGATCCATTTTCATATAATGGACAACATACTCCTGCTCTAAGTTCCTTAGTATGAACCTTAGGTTCCTTCGAAACAGCCCTAAATAGATACCTCTGTATCCAACACATGCATGCACATGCTTCACCTGAAACACAGCCTGCTACTTGTAAGTGCTACATCATTTTGTACATCAGCTCTGTAAATGCATTGTATATATGGACTGCTCCACTGTGGACTGTTTTCTGCTGCTGTACATGTACTGTGTGATATAGAAATGCCTGTGAACAGTCCTTGCTGTGTCCTATCCCATAAACGGGCTTGGATCCTAGTTATACTGTAACTGTACCAGCCTGGTGCACATTTACAAACATAAAAACATAAAATAGCAAAAGAAGTCCTTAAAGTCTACTGTGTCTGCCCAGTTGGGATGTCCGTGATCCAGAGATTACACTGGGCCCTCCCAACACTGACTTTCCCCTTCACCCTATCCCACCCTCTCTTGAACCCCCACCCCCACTGTCTTTTGAGTGATGACCTCCGATGGGAGTTCATTCCGCTCTCACGCCACCCTCTTTGTAAAGAAGTGTCTTTTGACTGCCTTCTTGAATCTTCATCCCACCAGCTTAAGACAGTGCCCCTTTTGCGGTCTTGTTATCACTGAGACAGAAAAGATCCCTGATGTCCACCTTGCTTATACCTTTCATGTACTTGGTTTCAGTCATAGCCCCTCTCTCTTCCCCGTTCGTCTAGTGATTACACATTGAGCTCTCACAGCCTGTCCTCATATGTCTTACCCTGCTGTCCCTGAACCACTCTTGTCACCATCTTCTGGACTGCCTCCAGCTATAAGTGCGCCAGCCGAGCATGTGTACACATAACTGTGGACCTGGAGCATGTTTACACTGTAACTGTGCTGTCCTGGGGCATGTTTACACTGTAACTGTGCTGTCCTGGAGCATGTTTACACTGTAACTGTGCTGTCCTGGGGCATGTTTACACTGTAACTGTGCTGTCCTGGAACATGTTTACACCGTAACTGTGCTGTCCTGGGGCATGTTTACACTGTAACTGCGCTGTCCTGGGACATGCTTACACTGTAACTGTGCTGTCCTGGGGCATGTTTACACTGTAACTGCGCTGTCCTGGGACATGCTTACACTGTAACTGTGCTGTCCTGGGGCATGTTTACACTGTAACTGTGCTGTCCTGGGGCATGTTTGCACTGTAACTGTGCTGCCTGGGGCATGTTTACACTGTAACTGTGCTGTCCTGGGGCATGTTTACACTGTGACTGTGCTGCCTGGGGCATGTTTACACTGTTACTGCACCTTCCTGAAGCATGTTTACGCTATCTCTGTGCTGGCCTGAAGGATACTTACACTGTACTAGCTGTGCCAGTCTGTTAGTGGGCCAGCTAGTAGCCTGTTTGCAGTGTTACTGTGCTGGGTGAATATTGAAACGGTGCCTGTGCATCCTGTAGCATGTTTACTCTAACTGAAATGACCTGCTGTATAGTTACACTGTAACTGTGCTGCCTGGGGCATGTTTACACTGTAACTATGCTGTCCTGAGGCATATTTACACTGTAACTGTGCTGTCCTGGGACATGTTTACACTGTAATTGTTCTGCCTGGGGCATGTTTACACTGTAAATGTGCTGACCTGGGGCATGTTTACACTGTAAATGTGCTGACCTGGGGCATAATTACACTGTAACTGTAATGTCCTGGGGCATGTTTACACTGTAACTATGCTGTCCTGGGGCATGTTTACTCTGTAACTGTGCTGTCCTGGGGCATGTTTACACTGTAACTATGCCGTCCTGGGGCATGTTTACACTGTAACTATGCTGTCCTGGGGCATGTTTACACTGTAACTGTGCTATCCTGGGGCATGTTTACACTGTAACTGTGCTGTCCTGGGGCATGTCTACACTGTAACTATGCTGCTCGTGGAAATTTTTTTTTCAGCTGTCTTTATTACTTGGTATTACTTGGTATGAAAGAACAGAAGAAGGCCAGAGCCCATCGAGACGGTTCCCCACACTATGTGGGACATTATTTATCTATTATCCCTCAACCAAACATCTAATTTGTTTTTAAAGACAGTGGCACTAGTTGTCTCTACCAGTTCTTGTGGCAAGGTGTTCCATACAATGGATGCTCTTATTGGAAAAAAGTTTCCCCTTTTGCTGGTTTTATAAGTTTTTACTTCAAGCTGTTTATTATGCAGTCTCGGTACATGTCTCCTTTTGGAGAGTGTTAGACCACATTTTTCTATTAGATCTGGTGAATTTATTAAATTAAAAACCATAAGCATATCACCTCTTAATTTTCTAGTTTGAAGAGAGAAGAGATCAGTAGCTTTTAATCTGTTCTGATAATCCAAGTTTGTTAATCTTGAAATCATTCTAGTTACTCTCCTTTGAACCTGTTCAAGAATTGCTATGTCTTTTTTTTGGTTTGGATTCCAGAAAGGGGAGCCATAGTCTAGATACGGTCTAATGTACGCCATATACAATGGAATAAGGCACTGTTCAGTCACGATTAACAAAAGTCGTTTATTTGCCTCAAAGTCTGTTGGTCATGCAAGCAGTTCTAACACAGTGATCATTTGATGTAAGTTTATTATTAACATATATCCCTAAATCTTTTTCACAATTTGATGAGTGAAGTGTGAGTCCGTTTATATGATATATCGTTTTGGATTATTTACACCGAAATGCACTACTAAACATTTGTCTTGATTAAACTGCATATGATTTTCATTTACCCAAAGTGTTAATTTTCCAAATCCTTCTTTAATGCAGAAATATTTTCTTGATTATTAACCTTGACCTCCAATTTAGTATCGTCTACAAATTTAACTATGAAGTTATTTGGCCCTGTTTGTAAATCACTGATAAAGAGGTTAAACAATGTTGGTCCCAAGACTGACCTCTGTGGTACACCACTTGTCACACTACCCGAATCAGACAAGATATCATTAATACTGACTCTCTGAGAATGATTTGTCAACCAGTTTGAAGTCCAGTTGACAATATCAAGTGACAAACCTAAATTGTGCATTTTAGTAATGAGTTTTTCATGTGAAACTTTATCGAAAGCACTACTAAAGTCCAAAGGAATTACATCAGTAGGGATACCCACATCTAGTAGAGTACTTATATTATTGTAAAAATATATCAGATTGGTGGTGCAGGAATACTTGGGAGTAAACCCATGCTGATTTGAATCATAAATTCCTAATTTTTTACAATCATGATCTATTAGAGACTTCATTACTCGTTCCATTAATTTACCAGCCACTGAGGTCAAGCTTATTGGACGATAATTTTGCACAGAACCTCTATTGCCTTTTTTAAATATGGGAGTAACTATTGCTGGACACCAATCACTTGGTACAATGCTTTCTTGTAAGGACTTATTGAAAATAATTGACAAAGGTATAGAAATATTTATAGAGGTTTCGATCAGAAACCATAGAAGAATGCTGTCTGGGCCCGGACTAGTATTTTTTTTTTAGTTTTTTGATAGCCTGTATAATGTCAGTTGGATAGAACCTATGATAATCTACGTGGTGAACTTTAAATGTACTAATAGGTGATTTTTGAGAGAAGACAAAACAAAAGTACTTATTAAAGAGATTCAAGGTTTCTATATCAGATAGAGAAGAGCCATTGGTTATAATGGGACCAATGGTCCTTGATACACCTTTTTTACTATTTATATAGGAGAAAAGAGATTTGTGACAGTCTTTTGTGTGAGCTAGTTTAAATTCTAGCATATTTTTTGCCAATTTAATAGAATTTTTTAAGTTTTTCACAGATAGTCTGTATTTATGTAATAGAGTAGTTTTAAATGGAACATAACTATTCTTAAGTTTCCTAAAAAGTTTAATTTTTATTTTAATCTGATTTTTAATTGTCTTGTTGAACCAAGGGGTATTTTTCCTTTATTATTAAATTTCCTCTTAGATGGAATAAAGATATTTTCCAAATAATGTACAATGTTTTTAAAAGAGTCCCAAGCTTGTTGTGTTGTACAATTAAGAAGATTAGATTCCCAGTTTATGTTTGGTAAGTATTCATTGATTTTAGAAAAATGTGCTTTGTTATAATTTTTTGTATAGTATAACTTCCTTTGTGTAGTTTTAAATTGTTGAATTTCAAAAAGAATAAATGAATGATCACTGGTCCCAAGTGGATCCCATATTTGTAAATTGCTAATTTTTTTGCTCTATGTTAGTAAATAATAGATCCAAAATATTAAGACCTCGAGTGGGTTCAGTAACAAGTTGTTGTAATCCAGTACTAACTACCACATCTATTAGTCCTTTCTCGGCATAGGACTGTCCTGAGAATGAGTCCCAGTTAATATGAGGGAGGTCAAAGTCACCAAATATTACAGTATCTTGAGATTCTGAAAAATGTGTAATTTCTTTAAACATATCAGTTGTGTAATCTGAATTTCCAGATGGAGGTCGATAGATGTTACCAACAGTTATATAGGACTGCTCTTTCAATAAGATTTTAACCCATATACTTTCCAAAGGAAAGGGAGAACACACTTCAAAAGAAGGAATATCATTTTGTATGTACATACAAACTCCACTGCCTTGCTTATCTAATCTGTTTTGATGATATAACTTATAACCTGGAATTTCTCTGGACCAAATTGAGGCTGCGTCCCACCAAGTTTCAGTTACTCCCACCACACCTATAGTTAAAGTTTTACATTTGGTTTCGAGTTCTGCTAATTTGAGTTGGTTTAAAGGTCTTGCATTCAAAGCTAGGAATTTACATTTAGTTGTAATAATATTTTGGTAAGTATTCAGAGACTTGGGAATAGACCCATTCTCCCCCATTGTTTTTAGTTTAAACAATGATTTATGATTTTAGTGATACTTTTCCCCATAAGTGTACTACCCCTACGACTGAGATGTATGCCTCTCAGTTGCAGGGTGGGGGTGTACCCTGGCATTCTGCGGTTGGACCTTCCACCCACCATCCTTCCTTGGTCTCCCAGAGTGGGAGGCCCAGAGCATACCCCCTGCAGTGTGGCTCCCCAAAGGGGCAGACCAAGAGCAACCTGAAGCCCCAGCCGAGGTTTATGCCTAGGGCGTCATTCAGGTGGAGGTCCAGGGGTGTCGTCATGCAGGCAGTCCCAAGGGATTTTGCTTTTTGGTTTTCCCTGGAGGCATGGACGTGCAGTGACATCAGCCCAGGATGTTTGTACTCCTGCACATGTCCCGTAAACATCTGCCGTCACATCCGCCTGTCTGCGTGTGCCCCCAGGTGGTGTATCCCAAGTCTCCACTGGGTGTCACTCATGTACCGAGAGTCCCCCCTCCAGAAGGAGGAGAGCTGTCCATACACACTCATCGTGCCTCCCCTCGTCTAGCCTTCTAATGCTCCTGGCTTGATCCCGGACTCAGTGATTAACATCACAAGTGGTAATGCTACCACTGCGCTGGTGGGCCAGCCCGACCTGAGGCATATTTATACAGTAATTATGCTGACCTGGGGCATCCGTCTTTCGGATGAGACGTTAAACTGAGGTCCCATCTGACTGTTCTGGTGGTAGTTCAAGTGGATGTTAAAGATCCCATGGCACTTCTTGAAAAGAGTAGAGGAATTTTTTTATTATCATAACATCAAAAACAAAATAATTATAAACAGTGTTAAGTCACACGAAATAATATACAAATCAGATGGCAAACAAAATCAAATAAGTATTGCAGTCATACATTATCAGATTGGTGTGTGAAAAGAACTATGTATCAGCATCCCCCCCCAACTAAAAGAGTAGAGGAATTTTTTATTATAATAACATCATAGAAAAGAAATACAAAACATACAAATGAAACAATGAGTACTGATTATAAATCTGAATCAAGGGGAACCTTACAAATCATTATAAACAATATTAATCACAATCCTAACCCGGCACTTAGCCACAGACATAAAGAAACCTACTTTCATACCCCTTGGCACACTGCTGGAATATAATTCCCAACCCCCCCCCAACACTCTTGATCTATTTATATTTAATAAATAATGTAAATCCTTTCCACCAATTAGTCACCTTTCGTGCTGTTTAAAATTGTAAATCTTTTAAATACACCTTCTCCATAGCCTCTTTTATCAGTAAACTGATTGTCTCGTAAGACATCACCTTTTAATAAAGAACCCATTGGCATCTAGCCTGCCATAAATAAAATTTTAAACAACAAAAAATCTGTAAGGTTTCTATATCGTAACTGGCCCCAAATTGAGGAAAGTTACCCAAAACCAAAATATCATAGTTCATATGCAACAACCATCTCATATGCCATTTTAAAGCCAGGAATTTCCAAAGGGAAGTAGCATAGTAACAAAAAAAGAAGAAATGCTCTATGGTTTCTTCCTGATTGATACAGTCAGGAAAAGGACATACCCTTTCCTCTTTAACCTTTTGTTTAGCATTTCCCCGTACCCCAATCCTCCAATATACAGTTAACCATAAGAATTCCCACATTTGTTCCGGCAATCTTGGATTATTTAGCTGAGAAAGCACCCCTGGTATTAGAGTAGTAGGACAGTTTTTTAAAGCTGGCACAGAAGAATATAATATCAACATAACTATGTCATATAATTTGGGCCCTGTATTCATTTTAATAATGTGTTTGGAAAGACCCCATTTGTAGAGTTTCTTTACTACTGGTTTGAAAAATAATGGGACCTGTAAATTTTGTGATAGTTTCGGGGAGGTAGTATGCCAAATCGAAAAGTAATGATTAAGAACACATTGTAATAGAGAACTGTACCGAGATGCTGATGGTAATAATCCCACTTTGACATTTTGAGAAATAAATAAAGAAATAAAAAAATGTGATTGGGTCCACCATTCCTAGTCCCCCCTTTTTTTTCCCCAGATAGGTATATTGCCTTTTTATGGGATTAAGCCTATTGCCCCAAAACATCTGAAAAAATAGACTGTATAGTCTGGTTTCAAATTCTTGAGGGGGTGGAAATATCAGTGCTGTATATAAAAATTTGGAAATTAAAAACTGCCTAATGACCTGCACCCTTTTTGTTTTGGCCAATCTCCAATGTTTCCAAACTTGCACTTTAGTATTAGCAGAGGAGAAAGCATGTTCCCAATTTAGTGTCGGGAGATTCTGAGGCCCAAAGTATAATCCCAAAATCTTAATTGGAGCTGAAGAAATATGAAATCCCTGAATGGAAACCTCAGCAGGATAGTTGACCCCAATAAATACACCCTGACTTTTTGTTTTATTAATTTTTGAATTAGAAACATGAGAATGTGAGACAAAAAAAATCCAAAAAAATTTAAATTTGAGTATTATCTGAGAAAAAAACACAACCATCATCTGCATAGGCTTGTAAATATAATGCATCCAAACCAGGGGATCCCAATACCCCTTTCCACTGTGGATAATGTGTTAATGATTGTATTAATGTATCTATTGTAAATAAATACAATAGCGGACTTAATGGACACCACTAAAGAACCCCTGTAGCTATGTGAAAGCCCTCTGTAATGCAATTGTGAATAATTGGATGAGTAATAGCAGTATCATAAAGTGTTTTTATCCAGTGGATGAAGGAAGATGGAACCCCATAATGTTGCAAGGTTAGAAACAAAAAAGGATGATATACCCGATCAAAAACTTTCATTTGGTCTAGGGCAAGAATGCATCCTGACTGCTTATGTGATGAAAGATATTCAATTAAATATCTGATGATCATAAGGGCCTGCTGTATCTTTCTGCCTGGGAGCCCACAATATTGGGATGGTGATATAACCATGTTTGCAAAGACCCTAAGTCATGAATTTAAAAGGCTAGTCAATAATTTATAATCTGAATTAGGAAGTGTAATTGGTCTCCAGTTTTCCAGGTTCTCTTTATCCCCTGTTTTAAATATAAAAATCAACAGGCCTTCTGAAAACCAAAGGGGGAATGTAGGGGTTGAGAGGAAAAAATTAAATACCAAAGCCAAATATTTTGAGAATTTGGATGGGAATGCTTTGTATAATTCTAATGTTATTCCATCGATTCCTGGGGAAATCCCATTCTTTTGGGATTTTATTGCAACCTCAATTTCTGCAACTGTTATTGGGGTAATTAAATTAAACATATCAAAATTAATTTTGGGAAGACGAATCATTTTTAAAAAAAGCTCCATCTCCTCAACACTAGGGGGCTCCACTGGGTTATGTAATTCCAAAAATTGATTGCGGCATGAATCCTAGTTATATCCTGAACTTGACACCCATCCTGTGTTATTAAAGAGGACATTGTAATTTTTGATTTATATTGTTTAAAGGCCTCATAGAGATCCCCATAAGGTTGTTTCCGAGTGCCTTCTTGAAAAAGCACTTTCATAGTATTGGCCCTGTTGTATTGTACCTCCTGTAGTTGTTGTTTTATGTTTGCAATTTGGGATGAGTAATCAAATTTGTAGGTGTTTGCCATAGTAAATAAATAATACAGCTGCTGACGTAGTTTTAAATAATTCAGGAATTTTACATTTTCTCTAGATCTGCCAAGGTTTGAAAGGAGTCGTTTTAAATCCTCCTTTGACTCCCTCCACCAGTCACCTAAATCGTCATAAAGAATAGCGACTGAGAGTCGTGCACAGAGCAATGATTTTATGGCCTTTAACACAATTGGATTTTTTAACAGAGGAGAACTTAATTTCCACCTTGGTTTTTGGGGAGATATTACTGTACTTGATAAAACTTTGCATTGAAGGAGTAAATGATCTGAGAAAGTCATAGGATATGTATAAAATTTACATGGGAGGAGGTTTTTTGACAAGAAAATATAATCAATTGTAGAAGTAAGGGTGTTTTTTTTATAGGTAAATTTTGGACCCCCTTGTTGAAATTGTCTAATATCTACTAGGCCAGACGTATCCAGTAATTGAAATAAAGCATTGGAGTCACAATAAATTTTTTTCCTTTATCCGTAAGTCTGCCGTTTGCTTTCTGTAACCCACAGTTAAAGTCACCACATAAAAAAATGTGAAATGAAGTAATTAAAAAGGGCCGAATCATGGAAAAAAGGGCCACCCTCTCTGCCTTTATCTGGAAACAACATTCATTAATAAATCGGCAAACCATGGAGTTCCATTTTCCATTCAAAATCATTAGTCTTCCTGCAATCAAATCAATAATTTTTAGAAGAGAAAAATTATATGAATTAAAAAGAAAACCTATACCATCAGCAGTCTGTTGACCGAAAGACCAGTAGGAAGGGCCCCAACACCATTCTCTTTGAAATCCAGTGTAAACATCCAAGTTTCTTGAATAAGACATATATCAATAGAGGAACTGTGAATATAATCATAAACAATCTGACGCCTACTTGGATTCAATAAACTATGGATATTTAAGGAACCGACTGTGAAGCCCATTTATTTATTTATTTATTGAATTTTGATGACCGGGTAGGCCCGCTGGGCCCTGGAGGTCCCTTTTTCAGGGGCGACCCGGGAGTAACAATTATTACAGGTAACAGATCAGTACACTCAGATGATTATCATGTTATATGCCATAAAAGACTTCATAAGTTTACAAACAGTAAGTTGTGGAAGATCAACCATCCTTTTTCCTTCGTTTTTTCCTTTTCCCTCTGTACCCCTCCTGTGGGTGAAAGGGGGAAGGGGGACTATCCTGAAGTGTCTGTGACTCAGGTTCATCACAATCCATGTCAGTATCTCCCCACTGAGTGGATAAAACAGCGAATGGATTGCTAGATTCAGTCTCCACCTGGGGGGGGGTTTGGTTCCTTGAGGACCTCCGAACTACAACTACCGGTGGAGGAGCCGGAGGGTCTGGTACCTGATTCCCCTGCTGTGAACTATAACACACAGGGGAGAGAAGAATAGGGAGAGTAGGGGAAGATAGGGGAGGGTCAGAAAGACTGGGAAGGGCCTGGTCTTTTGACTGCCCCATAATGTGGGATGAATCCATATGTGGGTCAGCCACATCCACAGAGGTAGCTGTAGTTGTCTGAGGAGAACTATCTGCTAAGTCCTGAGCTTTCTGAATAAGAAGGTCAGGGCTGCCACTAAACTTTATTTTTGCTGCCATACACATTCTGAGAAGACATGCCCAGTGTCTTCGCAAGAAGTGTGTTGGTAAAATTGGCACATTGAAAGGCAGTGTGACCTATTTCCCCACAATTATCACAACGGGACCTGTCACAAGAACTGGACAAGTGAGTACGAGACCCACATTTATAACAGACCCTAGGCTGTCCAGCGTAAAAACAACCCCCCATCTCTCCCTAAGAGGAAAGAGTTGGGGATGTGTTCTATACCACTATCTGTTTGTTGAAGTTTCACCTTAAACCGCCAACCTCCAGTCCAGAACTGCTCAGAATCGAGAATGGCTTCAGGGGGACTTAAAACTTCACTTTTTTGGGACAACCAATAGGCAATATCATCCACATGAACCCCCTCATTCCTGAACATAATCGTTACATATTTAACCAAAGGTTTAGATAAGGGAATAACAAAAAAAGGGGTCCATATGGGAGAAAATTTTACCTGGTTATATCTCTCCCAAAATAAATCTAAAGCATAGGCAGAATGAAAACTAACATCGAAGTTATCTTCAACGGAAATGTTAATAAAAGCAAAGACTTCTCTAGGTGAAAATTGCAGAGAGTCCTTTAATAGCTTTTTCCCCACATAATGTTTATCTGGCCTCACCTCCAATCCCCCTTTATAACGCAGTTTAACTGCATTTCTACAAGGTGCAGCTTCCTTCTTAATTTTAGAAAACAAATCTGATATTAATGGTTTCTCTAAATCAGGTGTCTTTTTTGAAAGAGTAGAAAGAGTTTCAGGTCCAGAATTTATAACTGAATCAGAAAGGTCAGTGGCTACAGGAACAATGGTCTGGGAGGCCGCAGCTGAGGGCCTTACAGAAGGGAAAGCGTCTGAACTAGCTGCAGGTGACAAAGTTGACAATGTTTCAGGAGATGACTGGGGTTTCCAAGCTGGCTCGTTTTGGGAAAAATTCAATTTCGGATCCCAACCAGGTGTTGGATGCCAGGTACCCTTTTTCAAGGTCCACCCTGCTTCACTGAGAGCTTTCTGGGGGGACCATAACTCTGTAGCCTGGGGTTGTGAAAGGGGGTCAAGTGGTAGCAACCCTGAGGAAAGTCTGAAGGTCCTTGAGGAGAGGAGGTGTTTGCAGTAATGCCGGTACCTGTATTACGTTTAGAGAAAAAAAGAGCAGTTTGTTTGTCCTTACTTTCATCCCCCGTTTTATCCTGTAATAATTGTTGCCGTGTTGAAAAAAGAACTTCAGAAACACCATCTTGATTTAGGGGGGTAGTTTGAAATATGCAGGAGGTATCAGAAGTAGTGCTATCAGTTGAAGAAACAGGTAATGAACTGCGGAACACAAAATCCCACAGTTTTTGTAAGCGTGATATAGCAAGGCTCAGGATCAGAGCTTTCGCTAGCTATGGTAATGTTATCTTTAGGGTGCACAGGATCAGCAGGCGGCAAGTTTAAGCCAGGTTGCTGTTCGTATAACTGTTGTGAGGGCTGTAGGCACTGAATCGCTGTGGATTCGTTACTGCCAGCCGACACAGGAGCAGAAATGCAAGTCTTTAACAGTGTTTAAAGTTTGTACAGACTCATCGGAATCAGTAAGCTCTCTGCACAGTTCAGCGTCACGGCTAATGACAGCCTGTTTGGAAGTACTGACAGGCGTCGCTGAGGAAAGCATTACACGCAGCTGCTGCTGGAGTCTGTATTGTTCTTTAGCCAGAACGGCAAGCTGGAGTTTAAGCTGTTCCTGTAAAGCTGCTTGATTAGGAGTTGTATTAAACATGGCATTACTTATTGGTTGAAAAACAGGTAGAACTTCATTCATTGCAGGCGCTGGTAATTCTGTATCTTGCAATATTTTATCAGCACATACGGTATTATTTTCAGGTAAAACTGTAGAATCCAAGGCAGAGCACAACAGCTGCTCCCCTTCTCTTGGAGCGTCCATCCTCCTTCGCGAACCAGACGAATCCATAGCAGGAGAAGTAGGCTGAAGAGCAGGAGCTGGAACCTGGGGACAGAGAGCAGCATTTTCACCACCTCCACCAGGATCTGGAACAGCAGCCATCTTGGAGTCACCAGCAAAAGGGTCCCCTCTGCTCACAGGAAAACAGAGTAGGGGAGTTTCCCTGGTGTACTGGCCAAATTTCCCTCATTCACTATAAATACCACCAACAGCTTAATCTGGTTCAAAGTCAGTTGGCATTCATCTGTATCCCCCTTCCCTGGGTCGTACCTGAAAATAGGCAGGATTTGTCTAGTGCACTTACCTAGTCAACAAAAATGAAATAAAATGTTTAGACTGTAACTGTGCTGACCTGGAGTGTGTTTCACTGTAACTGTGCTGACCTGGGGCATGTTTATGCTGTAATTATGCTGACCTGGGCATGTTTATGTTGTAACTGTGCTGTGCTGACCTGGGGTGTGTTTCACTGTAACTGTGCTGACCTGGGGCGTGTTTATGCTGTAACTGTGCTGACCTAGGGCATGTTTATGCTGTAACTGTGCTGACCTGGGCATGTTTACGCTGTAACTGTGCTGATCTGGGGCATGTTTATGCTGTAACTGTGCTGACCTTGGCTGTGTTTACGCTGTAACTGTGCTGACCTCAGGCATGTTTACACTGTATCTTTGCTGACCTGGGGCATGTTTACACTGTAAATGTGCTGACCTAGCATTTACTTTGTGCTTAGCTAGGGCATGCTTACATTGTAACTGTGCTGGGCTGTGGCATATTTACTCTGTAGCTATGTTGGCCTGGAGCATGTTTACACTGTAAATGCTGGCCTGGGGCATGTTTGCACTGCAGCTGTTCCGGCATTGGGCATGTTTACATTGTAACTGTCTAAAGTAAGTAAAAAATGATTGCTCCACTCCTGTAAAGTCCGTTTCATGAATCCATTGTTTTAGTCCACAAAAACAATCAACAGTTTCATAATGTCACTTTATCAGGCAATATGGTGGTTTTATGTCATATGGGATCCCGACTTACCTGGTCCACCTCCGTCCATAATGTTGACTTTGAAACATCATTCAGTATCTTTTGCTTTACTAAGCTATATGCTTCAGTTGCAGCCCATTCCCTGCCGACTTAGAGCACCTGCTAATGAAATAGACTTTTCAGGATAGGAGCTGTTATTTTTTGCTTACCTTAGACTGCATTGCAGTGCCTGTACATTTTATGAAAAGCTCCTACACATACACTGGTTTTGTTGGGGTATGACAGGGCATCATGGGATTTACTTGTCACTTACATTTTGACAGTGTCAGCTTGATGCATGTTTACACTGTATCTGTTCCAGCTTGATGTATGTTTACACTGTAACTGTACCAGCTTGGTGCATGTTTCCACTGTATGTGTGCCAGCTTCGTGTATGTTTACACTGTATGTGTGCCAGCTTGGTGTATGTTTACACTGTAACTGTACCAGCTTGGTGCCTGTATACACTGTATCTGTGCCAACTTGGTGCATGTTTACACTGTATATGTGCCAGCGTGGTGCATAGTTACACTGTATCTGTGCCAGCTTGGTGTATGTTTACACTGTAACTGTGCCAGATTGGTGCATGTTTACACTGTACTTGTGCCAGCTTGGTGCATTTGTTGTCTTCACTGTCATGCAATTTGTAACTGTTCTCTATCCATTCAGTGTATGTACACCCTGTTTTTGTCATATCCTTATGTTCCCCTCCCCCAGGTCGCACCGGGAGACGAGCAACGTGTTGTTCAGTAAGCCTTCCTGGTGAAACATTTCAACAAATAAATAAATAAAATGTTTACCCTGTAACTGTACCAGATTGGTGCATGTTTACACTGTATGTGTGCCAGCGTGGTGTATGATTACACTGTAACTGTGCCAGCTTGGTGTATGGTTAGACTGTATCTGTACCAGCTTGGTGTATGGTTAGACTGTATCTGTACCAGCTTGGTGTATGTTTACATTGTTACTGTGCCAGCTTGGTGCATGGTTACACTGTAACTGTGCCAGCTTGGTTTATGTTTGCACTGTAATTGTGCCAGCTTGAGGTATGTTTAAACTGTAACTGTGCCAGCTTGGTGTATGGTTAGACTGTATCTGTACCAGCTTGGTGTATGGTTAGACTGTATCTGTACCAGCTTGGTGCATGTTTACACTGTAACTATGCCAGCTTGGTGCATGTTTGCACTGTATATGTGCCATCTTGGTGCATGGTCACACTGTAACTGTGCCAGCTTGGTGTATGCTTATACTGTGTGCCAGCTTGTGGCATGTTTAAACTTTAACTGTGCCAGCATGGGACATGTTTACAGTGTAACTGTGCCAGCTTGGTGAATGTTAACCGTGTTACTGTGCCTACTTGTTGCATGCTTACATTGTAACTGTGACAGCTTGGTGCATGTTAACACTGTTACTGTGCCACCTTGTTGCATGCTTACATTGTAACTGTGTCAGCTTAGTACATGTTAACACTGTTACTGTGCCAGCTAGGTGTATGCTTACATTGTAACTGTGCCAGCTTGGTGGATGTTTACACTGTAACTGTGCCAGATAGGTGCATGCTTACATTGTAACTGTGCCATCTTTTTTCCCCATATAAGTGTTTATCCTCCTTGTGCCAAACCGGGGCAGCTATCCTGCCACACACCTTGGGGCACCCCTGTCTGTTCCTTTCCTCCCTCCATGCGGGGGTGGCTAGTTCCCTCATGGATCCCCTCTGTCAGGGGGGCCAGGGGAGGGGGGAGGGCTGCCCCTCAAGCACTCAGATCCAGAAGGCCAATCAGATGGGGTGGAAGGATGGGTCAGGGTGTCCTCGGCAGGTTCACGAGGCCCTTGGTCTGCTCCCTTTTTCCTCCCTCCTTTTTCCTCCTGGAGCCATAGTGGCACAGACGACACATGTGCATGGAGGTATGCATGCATTCCGGAACCACGGCTTCTTCCACCCCACCAGATTTTCATTTTGGCTCCTGTACATTGATGCAGGCCTCCAGCTGATGTCAACCAGAAGCTGGATAGGCCCATCACCTGAGTTTGAGAGAGGTCAGCTGCCAGATGGCTGTTCGATCCTATCTTGGCCCTCCAGTGACCCAAGCTCATTCTTGAACTTGGGTCACCGCTGTGGGAAAAGGTAAGGCACATATAGCACCTCAGCCCTCTGTGCCAGCTAACTGTGCTATGCAAAAAGAAACAAAAGTGAGCACACACCATCTATAATATAGCAGCCACTACTTTATTACAAAATTCATTGGGTTGTCAAGCACCCCTACGCAGCGCCACCTTTCAGAGGCTTCATCAAGCTCCTGATGAAGCCTCTGGAAGGAGGCAGTACATAAGGATGTTTGGTAACCCGATGAATTTTGTAATAAAGTAGTGGCTAGTATATTATAGATGGTGTGTGCTCCCATTTGTTTCTTTTTTAAGTGTTTCTGCTGTGGCTGCAGAGGGCTGCACCTTTAGCATTAGTGGTGTGCCCATTTTTTTGTTTTTTCTTTACGTTTGGCTAACTGAGTTATTTTGGAGCATGTTTTCACCAGCTGTTCCAGCATTGGGCATGTTTATACTGTAGCTGTACTAGCTTTGATCACATTTAGGCTGTAACTTTCCTATCTTTTACAGCTTTGAAAATATTGTAACTGTATTGAAATGGGGCATGTTTACACCGTAACTGTGCGGCTAGGGGTGTATTTAGACTGTAACTGTGCTGTCATGAAGCATGTTTAGCCTGTATTTATGCTAGGTTGGAGCATAGTTACACTATAACTGTGTGAGCCTGGGGCATTCGTACACTATGTGCTGGCAAGGAGCATGTCTACACTGTAACTGTGCGGCTAGGGGTGTATTTAGACTGTAACTGTGCTGGCATGAAGCATGTTTAGCCTGTATTTATGCTAGGTTGGAGCATAGTTACACTATAACTGTGTGAACCTGGGGCATTCGTACACTGTGTGCTGGCAAGGAGCATGTCTACACTGTAACTGTGCCAGGCTGTAGCATTTTTGCACTTTAGCCGTACCAGCTTGGGCATATTTACACTGTAACTGTGCCAGGCTGTAGCATTTTTTCACTTTAGCCATACCAGCTTGGGCATATTTACACTGTAACTGTGCCAGCTCAAGATATGCTTACACTATATTTGTGCCAGCTTGGGGCATTTTTACACTGTAATTGTGCTGGCTAGTGACATGCTTGCACTATAAACTGTGCTAGCCTGGAGCTTTTTTATATTTGAACTGTGCCAACCTTGGAAATTTTTATCACAAATAAACTGTGACTGCTCCCAGCATGGTACATCTGTGTGGTGGCTGCCCTCAGACTGTTAAGTGTGTACCCTTTAATTGCATGGCATGTATCTGGGTTGTGACAGCGCCAGAGGTCATATGCCTAGGTGGCAGCAACAGAGGTCTGGCACAGGTCTAGACGTTGACAGTGCAGAACCATTAACTGTATAAATGTGTTTTTTTTCCTGACCACACCATCTTACAGTTAGGAGGTGAATTTTTTGCATACTGTGTTCCTGTTATTTGTTTCCACATGTTTTTGTTTTCATAGAAGATTTTGGTTATGGAGACTACCTCCACCTGCTTCGGGCATCCATCCACGGCCCCTAGGCCAACCGGTAATCCCCCCTGTCATCCCTCTGATGGGAGTCTACGTGTGGAGGGACCTGAGGGTACCAGTGCCATCATTCACAACCTCCAATGCACATGGATTTTTCTGGGTTTTTCTCCCATTCCTCACCAATGCCTTGGTGCAGTGCATGCTTCCCCACGCAAGCCACCTCAGATGCACATAGCAATGTCCTGCAGGGGAGACAAGCTCCTTGGCACACTGCAAGGGTCACTGTGGGATGAAACAGGGCGTTTCCCTCTCCTGGTTTGGGAGTACTGGCCCTGGATACCTAATTGACTTCCCGGGTCCACTCCCGAACCGAAGTCGCCTGCATGGATGCACATGGCACTTCCGCTGGGCAATCAGTTTCCACATGTTAATGTGCTGAATTTAAATAGAATGCTTACAAGCCTGCATTAAGTTATTGCCTCCAAGATGATGCTTTAGTTCCAGACCTTGGGCTGGTGATGCAGTGGCCCATTACACTGGAGACCCGTGCACAAGGGCCAAGCAAACTTCACAGCCAGAAAGTAAATGGTAATATTGGGGTTTTAATAAGGATTTTTGATTGATTAGCACTTTCGCGCAGAAAAGTGCTATTCAATGTTGCTAATGTATAGCAGTTAGATCGAATTGATTAGCAAAATGAAAAAAATTGCCATATTTACTAGACACAATATGATTGGTGTTATTTCTCACCTGTTAAACACATTTTTGACTTCCTTCGATGTGTGGAGCAAAAGGGGAAAAAAGACTTGGGTACAGGACTGTGTGCAGTCACTGAGTCACTTTATTAATATTTTTTCATCAATGTCCGAGTGAAAGTCAAACAGTAGCATTTTTTCAAGTTCATATTCTTACAGTATTGGTAAGATTTGATTCTTAATTTAAAATAATGTAGTTTCTACTTGCCAACCTTCCCAAGCCTGACTACTTATGTGACCCAAAAGTGAACAGCAGTAGGGAAACTGAGAATAAGCAGCTGCACCCTAAAAGTAATAACACAGACACAAGTACAACTGACTAGTTTTCCCAACCTCCTATTAATTTGCACTAAGCTTCTAACTTTAACGGTCAGGTTAAATGGTTGAGAACAGTAGTCAGTTGTCGGGCTCTAGTGCTCAAACAAAATTGAAAGTTCAGTATGTACCGAACATTTTCTGACCTTATTAAATGTAGTTTCCACTTGCCAGCCTTCCCAGGCGTGACTACTTATGTGACCCAAAAGTGAACAGCAGTAGGGAAACTGAGAATAAGCAGCTGCAGCTTCACCCTAAACTACTGTAAGTAATTTATTACACAGACACAACTACAATACAGCTGACTAGTGTTCCCAACCTCCCATCCATCCATCTGCACTGAGCCTCTAACTTAAACGGTCAATTTTAAATGGATGGGTGGTTGGGAACAGTAGTCAGTTGTCGGTCTCTGGTGCTCAAACAAAATTTAAAGTTCTGTTCGGTACCGAACATTTTCTGACCTTAGAGCCTAAAGCCTCTGGTGCAGTCATGTCTCGTGCTGACACGGAAATTTAATCGCGGTGGCTGGGAAGCAGTCTGTAGGGTAACTTGAGAATAAGCAGCTGCAGCACCCTAACTGATTTACGAACATGAGCTGCTATTAATCTCTGATTTCCGTTCCCAAACACACATCCATTTGGATTGAGCCTCTAACCTAAATGGTCAATTTTAAATGGATAGGTGGTTCGGAACAGTCAGCTTTCTACTCAGGCCTGTAGAACCAGTTTCCGGCGGCCAGATCCCACTAATTTTTCTGTAAGTGCAGACTTACAATTTAGAACAGAAAAAAACAGTTTAAGGCTGCAAACATACACTGTCAGACATGGCATTTAACTTCTCTTTTGACTTACTTCCAGCACCAGCCAGAGAGCACAAAAGATGATGATGACTTTTGTGTACTTTTGTGTACCCGTCCCACCTGAGAAGCCTGCTCATACAGTCCCCACCCCCCCAGTCGAGCCAGAGGGATTTTTGATTTGTTTAGTCACAGTGCAAGTTATTATGAACACTTGGCTGAAGTGAGTAAAGTCCTGACCTGTGCGGCAGGGCTTGACAAATTTTAAAATTAGGTACTTGTCCAAAAGTAGTTGTCCCAGTGCTTGAGTTGGTAGTCCCGGTATAAAATGGCATATTTTTAATGGAAAGTATCAAACTACAGAAAACTCAATGGATTTATTGTAGTAGTTATTTAGTGTTGAAATAGACAATAAGGAGAATAAATAATATGATTTTATTTTTGTCAGCGGCATGGCGAGGCTGCGAGCATAGACAGAATTAGCATTAGCAGCGAGGAACTGACAGCAGTGGTTGCAGCAGCAGCACGGAGTGCCAGCCTGCAGCACAGTGAGAACATCATTACAGCACAGTAGCAGACAGTACAGCATCAGCATCGGGAAAAGTTACAGGAAGCCTGAGCTTGCTCCAGCGAGCATCATATTCAGTCATGTGTCATCAAGACTAGTGACAGCCTCAGGGACATTTTAGCGTGAATCAGAACTAGTAGTTGAACTAGCATGACCATGATGACCATGAATGTGGCGTGCCAGGACCAGATAGTAGCCAGTGGTTGATAGCTTGATCCGGATCAAAGCTGTCTAATGCAGGGCCTTCAACTGCTATATGCAGAAGTGACTGGAGTGTGTCATCAGCCAAACTTGTTCTTATTTTTGTTTTTATAAGATTCTGAATGGAGAATACTCTCTCACATTTAGCTGTAGACACACTCATAGCCAGTAACATTTCTACTAGGTCAAGGATGTGAGCAAGCTGGGCAGGTTTCTCTCGTAGTAGTCGTGAATACACTTGCAGATATGGCTTGTCAACTGCAGACTTAAGCATTGCTTTTAATGCACAATACTCCCTTTTTATACTGGTTACATGATCTTCATGTAACCCCCCTGCAAATGGGGGTTCCCAAAAGACTTCCAGGAGCTTGCTTGAATGCTCCAAGCCTGAATGGTGTTTGGCATTTAAGCCATTTATCAGTGAGTGTTTTTAGAGCCTCTGGTACTGTCTCTTTAAGAGCTGTCTGCTTGCAGACATAATTAGTTTGTATGGGGGGACTGTGTGCTTCTCTGGTACCACTCAGGCTGCTGCCAATTCACTTCATTTTGCAGTCACTAGAATTGCAAAGGGAACCTATCTGAAAGATGTAACTGTTTGCCAGAAATTATTTAGAGTAATAATGAAATGACAGTTTGTCTAACCTGCTTTCTTTGCAGTCAGAACTGTGTCTGCTACTTCCCATTCTAGTTTTGAACTGCTGAACTGGACCAATCAGTGTGGGGTAAGCTAGCTCTCAAAGTGGTGCCTTGGACGAATCAGAACTTGGACTCATAATCTGAGCCAGCCACAAGAGGATTGTATGGGCAGTGACTCTGGGAGATGTAGTTTAGACTTCAGTGCCTTTTGGACCAACAGCAGCAGTCTATTGTGAGTGACAGCCAATCCAGTCAAGAACTGGAGGAACTCAAGGAAGTGCTCGGTTTTGTCGGTTGGAGTTTCAGTTGAGCTTTGGCAGTGAAGAAGGAAGGAGCCCTGTGCTTTTCAGTGTGCAGTTTTAGTCCAAAAAGCGTGTGTAAGGCCCAGAGTTCCGGTCTGCAGCTTGTGTAACAGCTTGTTAGGACTGAATCGTCCTGTGAAAAGAATCAAAGGATCTCTGAAGGTAGAACCAGGCTCACCCTGTAGAAGACTGGAGGAATTGCTGAAAATTGCACTCGGTCTGTCAGGAACTGAATCTGCTGTGTGTTCTCCGGTATTGTGCAGTAATTGCGATCGGGATACAGATGCAGCCTGCCTGGTATAGTGCTTTCTTTTATATGGATGTGTGAAGAGGTTTGTGTACCTCAAGTGAGCCCTGCTGACATTGAAGGACCCTATCTTATTTGGAGGTCGTGAGTACTAATTCAGGGTCGCTCCCTGTTGAATTGCCACATTAAATCCAAATGGAATTACTGTACTGCTAACTGTTTAATTCTCCTTTTCTCTGTGTGAAAGAGGCCCCTACCAGCTGCCACGGTTTGGACTAGCCACTAGGGCTTAGGTACCCAGGGACAGTAACTGATAGGGATAGGCCTGTGCACAGAGCCATAGGTATATTATTAGAGTGATAAGCTAATTAACCTGATTTCCCCTGTCCTTGTTATATCCCCTAAATAAATCAGAGCTGCTTGTTTCAGCAAAGTTATACTGCCTAAGGTATTTGTCTATGTTAAAGTACTGTACTGTGATTGTTGCACTGTATCTCATTTCACAGGAGGTCCCAGTGCGGAACCAGACCTGGGGGTAAGTGTATACTGTGAAGGTAATTCTGATATATTGTGTGGGCCACTAGTGGGAAGAAAGGGGTTGCAGTGTCCCAGAGGGCTGTGACCAAGTTAGTTTAACTATTGCAAACCCTGACCTCTGGGTGGAGGCACCGCCATTGGATCCAGGCCCCTCAACCTGTTAGTGGCAAATCAGGCAGGGGTAGTAGCCCCTGGGATAGCGCCATCTAGGGGTTACATCTTGGAGGCTCACCGCTGGGATTGTGTGTCCTCTAGTGGCCATATTTACAAACCACTGTTAAGAAAAAAATGGGTACCCCGACAGAAGTGGCTGTGCACCGGCTGGTGGAGTGGTGTACTGGGGAGGAGATCGACCCCCAAAATGCTATGCTTATCCTGGACATCCCCCTGGGTATCAATATGGACACTGTGCAGGGAGTACTTTCCAAGGTGGAAGGTTTACAAAACCCTGTGGTGGTCGGTCGGCATGCTAATGTGCTCACCCACACTTTCCTGGCCCTAGTAGAGTTTAAGGATCCCATAGATAGCTCCAAAGTGCCACAGACCATTACCCCAGAGGGAGCCCTCACTGCTTGGAGAGTGATAACTAAGGACAGTAAAGACCCGGTGGGGAATCAGCCCCCACCACTATCTGAAACTTTTGAGGAGAAATTTGCTGAATGGTTGCTGGGAGAGGAAAACTGTGGAGGACTTGAAGAAACTATTCTTGCCACCTGGGGTGTTCCTCCCCAACACCCTCTCCTGCTCCAGTGCCCGTAATGGTGGCTGAACCAATGCAGACTCCTATTTCTGCACCTGCCATTAGTCACGACTCTTACCGAAGGTTGAGGATCTTCTCTGGCACCCTCCCCACCCCCCAAGGGGAGGATGACTGGGAGACCTGGATAAACTATGTTGCCCCCAAGTGCTAGAATGGCAATGCTCGGAAGAGCAAGCGAAAGAGGGTTAGTGAGAGCCTCCGAGGTCCTGCCCTGGCTACCATCCGCGGCTAAACGGGCCAGTAACCCTGAAGCGACTGCACAGGCCTATCTTGAGGCCTTGGAGAATGTATAGGAGCCCAGATTCTGATGAGGACCTATGGTGGAGAGTAAGAAATGCACAACAGTACCAAGGAGTTGTTGTCTGTGTATGTCTCGGCTGGAAAATTGTTGCAAGAATGCCTCAGAAAGGGTAGTTTGCCAGCGATTGAACTGGACCGAACCAGACTGGACAGAATCCTTAAGTCTGCCCCTTCTCAGAACTGCTGTTGCTTCAGTTATGCCTGGCAAATCGACTGGAATCCCACCCTCCTATGATGAGTTAATGAGAGAAATTCGAGGAGTTGAGAAAAAGCGACCTCGGGAGGTACCTGCACCAACAGCTGTGGCTACGACCAGTGACTGAGGGTGACCCATCAAGTGAAGTTCAGGGCAGAGGTTGACAGTCAATGAGTGCTCTGACAAGGAAAAGGATATGCCACAATGGGGTGAACTGTTGAGAGAGATCCGGGAATTCAAAACAGTCCCTTTATGAAGGCCACGCCTGCAAGTCCAGACCCCTGACCTATATCCGACTGCATCTGCTATGGGGTGGGGTACCACCCATGTATCTCCTGCTGATAACAGCTCCAAACTCAATTCCTTGACCATGGAAGTGGAAAACTGACGAGATGTCTCCAAATGCTTATCCGCCGCAGAACAGAGATGGCACCCAGGTTTCAGTTAGTAATACCCCGCCCTGGCTCCCAGTGTGGCGCCTCGGCCAGCTCAAACTCCAGAAAGTATGTTTTGCTATAATTGTGGGAAAGATGGGCACATGAAAAGGGAATGCCAGTCCCAAAAGACACTGACAAAGTTGCATATAGGCTACAAGGAGAGCTTCGGAGAAGAAATCAGTGGTTAAGAGGTGCGCGACATGATCCCAGTGAGGGCACCAAAAAATGCTAATTCCGTCCTTTTGTATGCAGGTCAGTTGCCCAGGCCCCCACTACCGCCTCTCCAGACTGGTCCAGAATAGTGGGTCCCTCCATGGAGACCACTGTAAAGTGAATGGAGTGTCTACAAGAGCTGTATTAGACAGTGGCTTCCAAGTGACAATTATGTTCCAGGACTGGTATCAGAAGCATTTGTCAGACACCTTACAACCATTAGAAGGACTGCATGTATGGGGTTAAGTGAGACCTACCCTATTCGGGTATATCCAATTTGGCTGTCTTTCCCACCTCCGTGGCTGGAGTGGCGAACAAGTAGAGACCCTAGCCTTAGTGTGTCCCCACTGGACTGTATGATGGTGTCCCTTTGTTGATTGGAACAAATGCTCATATGTTAGGAAGACTGGCACAGTTGTAGTTATGAAAAACAGGGATCAAAGACTAGTAGAGCTTTAAGAGTTCCGGCTTTTAATTAAGAAGGCCTATGAGGCACAGAGAGATGCTGAAAAAACAGAACCAGAGAACCGGTCGGAATTGTATGGAAGAAGGATCCTGAGTCTCTGATCCTGGCGCCAAATGCCCAGTGTACCTTACAGGAGAGGTCCGTATCAGAAAGGATGTTAAGAATAAAATATTAATGTTGGATGCACCAGGCGATGGAAAATTGCCAGAGGGACTGCTGGTCAAGCCTAGTATTTTGCCCGCTAGAGCCCATAGCTTATGCCAGAAGGGTAATGGTCCAAGTTCATAATGTGTCTGAAAGAGACATTCGAGTAAACAGAGGTTGCATCCTGGCTAATGTGCATTGTGCAGACACTGCAGTGCTACCAGCAGCAAGAGTTCAAGGAAGAATGACAGAGTAACGCCTGACTTGTTTGATTCGGCGACTCCGCTGCCAGCTGAATGGAAAGTGAGGATCAGTGAGAAGCTTGCCCAGAGAGACCAGGTGTTTTCTTTAAAGGAATGGGATGTAGGATGCGTGCAAGAGCTGAGCACAATATCCGGCTGCATGACGAAAAGACCATTTCGTGAGAGGTCTCGGCGCCTGGCACCTGCTGACATAGATGATGTGAGCGGCATCTGCAAGAGATGTTAGCTGCTGGTGTAATACAAGAATCCAGAAGCCCTTATGCTTCCCCATTGTGGTAGTGAGGAAAAGAATGGAACAGTAAGGATATGTGTGGATTATCGCACCTTAAACCGCGGACTATCCTCTGATCAGTACACAATGCCCCGCATTCAGGATGCTTTGGACTGCCTAAACGGAGCAAGTGGTTCTCTGTGCTGGATCTCCAGTGGGTACTACCAGATCCTGATGGCCCCAGAGGACCGTGAGAAGACGGCCTTTATCTGTCCGCTTGGCTTCTATGAATTCATGAGGATGCCTCAAGGGATTTCAGGTGCCCCAGCCACTTTTCAACGATTGATGGGCGTGCAGTGGGGACATGAACTTACTAGAGTGCCTGGTATACCTAGATAATGTTATTGTGTTTGGCAGCTCACTGGAGGAACATGAGAGCAGATTATTTAAGGTATTGGACCGACTGGAGGACTTTGGCCTTAAACTGTCCATTGATAAGTGTCAATTCTTTCAAACATCAGTAAAGTATGTGGGACACATAGTATCCACCGAGGAATAGATACCGACCCAAGTAAAGTTGTGGCCTTGACCACCTGCTACAGCCAAAAATCTAAAAGAACTGCAAAGATTCCTGGGATTCTGTGGTTATTATAGGCGCTTCATCAAGGACTATTCAAGAGTGATCCATGCTTCTTAACCTTACTCAAGGGTATCCACAACCCAAAAAATACCAAAAGTCAGCGTCCCTCAAGACTGAAAGAGTGTATTTTCATCCGAGTGAAGTATTTGGTGCCGCTGGACTCCTGATTGTCAGACTGCTTTTCATGAGATCATATATCAACTTACCCATGCTCCAGTGCTGGCCTATGCCGATCCAAGAAAACCTTACGTCCTGCACACTGATGCTAGCTTGTAAGGGTTGGGGGCTGTGTTGTACCAAGAGCACCGAGAATGGCCTGAGACCAGTGGCCTTTGCCAGTAGAAGCCTGACCCCATCCGAAAAGAACTATCCTGTACAAAGTTAGAGTTCCTAGCTTTGAAGTGGGCTATTGTTGACCAATTCCATGAGTACTTTTATGGGGCTAAAATACTAGTAAAACTGACAATAATCCTTTGACCTATGTGCAGACCTCAGCTAAGTTGGATGCCACTGGCCATAGGTGGCTTTCTGCATTATCTACATATGACTATGCTCTCGAATACCGAGCAGGTCTGAACCACATAGATGCTGATGCTCTCCCGGAGGCCTGTTCCCCAGAATGATTGGGTCCGATTGGCAGAACCTGACATTGGGCACTCTGCCGGAAGTTTGACAGGGAGGAACAAATGTCACGGGACGCAGTGGACTGCATAGTGGATTGCTTGGGAGCCTCTGAGAATTGCATACCTGCTGCTTATTGCCACTTTTCTGCAATAGACATTGGTGCACTGCCTCAGCTGGACAATGACAGTATTCGGCGGGCTCAATCCCGCGATCCCATGATCGAAGCAGCTTTAGAAGCCCTCTATGCAGGAAAAGATGTGTCCAAATTACGCTCCACTGATTTGAGAACTGCACTGTTATACAAAGAAGGTCCTAAGTTGAAACTGATCAATAAACTGTTATACAGAGAAACAGTAGACAGAGGGGACAAGTAGACAAACAACAACTAGTGCTGCCCACTGCCTTTCGAGACTCAGTACTGAGGTCCTTGCACAACCACATGGGGCACCTTGGTATAGACAGAACACTTGACTTGGTGAGATCCAGATTCTATTGGCCTAAGATGGGGGCTGATGTGGAGCAACACATTCAACTTGTAGTCGCTGCTTACAGAGAAAGCTTTTCAGAGGGCTGCCCCTTGTTAACATCACCACCAGTGCACCCATGGAGCTGGTCTGTATTGATTTTCTGAGTTTGGAGTCAGATCAAAGAAATATCAGTAATGTGCTGGTGGTCACTGACCATTTCACGAGATATCCCCAAGCTTTCCCCACCAAAGACCAGAAAGCATCCACTGTGGCCAAAGTACTTGTAGAAAACTTTTTTGTTCACTATGGGGCTCCACAAAGAATCCATTCTGATCAAGGGAGAGACTTTGAGAGTCGTCTGATCAAAGAGATGCTTTCTCTGTGGGGAGTGCGAAAGTCCAGAACCACTCCTTACCACCCCCAAGGGGACCCACAGCCTGAACGTTTCAACCGCACTTTGCTAGATATGCTAGGCACCCTGCACCCAAAGGACAAGCCTAGATGGAGCCAACAAATTAGCACCTGGTACATGCTTATAACTGCACCAAAAGTGATGCCACTGGATTCTCCCCTACCGCCTGATGTTTGGAAGAAGCTCGACTACCAGTAGATGTGTGTTTTGGGGTCTCTCCTGATGGGATTCAAGCTGACAACTATTTACAGTATGTGCAAAAGTTAAAGGCCCAGCTAACTCATGCGTACCAACTCGCTCAAACCATGGCTGCCAAAAGAAATCTGGCCAACAAAGAAAGGTATGATAAAAGGGTGAAAGCACAGGAACTCCAGGAGGGAGATCAGGTATTGCTAATAAATCTGGGACTGCATGGCAAGCACAAGATTGCTGACAGATGGCACCATCTCCCTCACATTGTAGTGGGCAAACTAGATGATCTGCCAGTGTACAAAATAAGGCCTGAGAATAATTAAAGATGTAAAACAATGCATAGAAATCATTTACTGCCCATTGGACAAATCTTAATTGAGTCTGAGCCCCTAGAAGATGCCCCTCTGGACCAGTGACTAGAGCTGCTGCTAAGAAAAGATCAAGAAAGTCTGCACCTACAGAAGCAAAGTTAAAGTGTTCCCCTCCACAAGTCCCAGTTGAGCATGACTGTCAGTCCATATCGGAAGAAAGTGAGAGTGACTTTGAATACTATCCTTCTTACGAACTGAGTCAATTGTTTCGGGGCAATCCCCTAGTCAATATTGGAGATGAAGCTGGGCCTTCTGGACTGTCTAAGCCCCCAGCTTCATCCCTGGAGCCAATGCTCCCAGAAAGTGAAGTGCAAAGCATCAGATCAGATGAAATGGAATCATTGTGCATGGTTGAACTGTTTGAGCTTTCAGGGGAGGAAAATGATAGATTGGGGCAGACTGGTGATACACCCGAACAAGAAGAGTATTTTGAGTGCCCTGACAGTCCACTGCCAGTGTCCAAGCTCTCCATGCAGGCCAAATGTTGTGGACTCAGAAACTGTAACTCCTGGAGCTGAAAGTGCCCCAAGTTCTAGCCTCTCTACCCCATGGAGACTCCCTGACAAGTGAGGACAATGCTGAAAATGAGGCTCAGAGTGCAGAGACTATAACAGTTCCCCCTAGAAAGACTGGTCGAGCTATAAAGCCTGTGGTGCACTTCAGTTATGATTCACTTGGGAGGCCTGTGGACTTGCCTCTCAATGTTGTCCATAAAGGAGTGTATGTGTCCCCGAGCTCATTGCCCAAACTGAGCATCAGTGCTAACTCCAAGTTACTTGTGTTGCCCTCTAAGTATGGTGCCTTGCCCCATCCAGCCGCAAGGTAACTGATAGGAAGGCCCCCTCTCTTCAGGTTTCATGTACAAGAGGTAATAACTTGAGTTATGGTACAATGTGTATGTAATACTGTGTAAAGTGATGTACTGCAATGTTTCAGAAATGTGTTCTTGGTAAAATGATATATTGACTGATGATTATATGCGAGCCTAATGCAAATGTATATGGTTGCAGTTGAAACTTATGGGAGTACTTGCTTGCGGACGTCAAGCTTTCCCAAACCAGGAAAGGTGTAACCCCCTGCAAATGGGGGTTCCAAAGACTTCAGGAGCTTGCTTGAATGCTCCAAGCCTGAATGGTGTTTAGCATTTAAGCCATTTATCAGTGAGTGTTTTTAGAGCCTCTGGTACTGTCTCTTTAAGAGCTGTCTGCTTGCAGACATAATTAGTTGTATGGGGACTGTGTGCTTCTCTGAGTACCACTCGAGCTGCTGCCAATTCACTTCATTTTTGCAGTCACTAGGAGTGCAAAGGGAACCTATCTGAAAGATGTAACTGTTTGCCAGAAATTATTTAGAGTAATAATGAAATTACAGTTTGTCTAACCTGCTTTCTTTGCAGTCAGAACTGTGTCTGCTACTTCCCCATTCTAGTTTTGAATTGCTGAACTGGACCAATCAGTGTGGGGTAAGCTAGCTCTAAAGTGGTGCCTTGGATGAATCAGAGCTTGGACTCATAATCTGAGCCAGCCACAAGAGGATTGTATGGGCAGTGACTCTGGGAGATGTAGTTTAGACTTCAGTGCCTTTTGGACCAACAGCAGCAGTCTATTGTGGTGACAGCCAATCCAGTCAAGAACTGGGAGGAACTCAAAGGAAGTGCCAGGTTTGTCGGTTGGAGTTTCAGTTGAGCTTTGGCAGTGAAGAAGGAAGGAGCCCTGTGCTTTTCAGTGTGCAGTTTTAGTCAAAAACGTGTGTAAGGCCCAGAGTTCAGGTCTGCAGCTTGTGTAACAGCTTGTTAGGACTGAATCCGTCCTGTGAAAAGAATCAAGGATCTCTGAAGAGTAGAAACCAGGCTCACCCTGTAGAAGACTGGAGGAATTGCTGAAAATTTCACTCGGTCTGTCAGGAACTGAATCTGCTGTGTGTTCTCCGGGTATTGTGCAGTAATTGCGATCGGGATACAGATGCAGCCTGCCTGGTATAGTGCTTTCTTTTATATGGATGTGTAAAGAGGTTTGTGTACCTCAAGTGAGCCCTGCTGACATTGAAGGACCCTATCTTATTTGGAGGTCGTGAGTACTAATTCAGGGTCGCTCCCTGTTGAATTGCCACATTAAATCCAAATGGAATTACTGTACTGCTGACTGTTTAATTCTCCTTTTCTCTGTGTGAAAGGGCCCCTACCAGCTGCCACAGTTTGGACTAGCCACTAGGGCTTGGGTACCCAGGGACAGTAACTGATAAGGGATAGGCCTGTGACACAGAGCCATAAAGTGAATTATTAGAGTGATAAGCTAATTAACCTGATTTCCCCTGTCCTTGTTATATCCCTAAATAAATCAGAGCTGCTTGTTTCAGCAAAGTTATACTGCCTGGGGTATTTGTCTATGTTAAAGTACTGTACTGTGATTGTTGCACTGTATCTCATTTCACAGGAGGTCCCAGTGCCGGAACCAGACCTGGGGGTAAGTGTATACTGTGAAGGTAATTCTGATATATTGTGTGGGCCACTAGTGGGAAGAAAGGGGGGTTGCAGTGTCCCAGAGGGCTGTGACCAAGTTAGTTTAACTATTGCAAACCCTGACCTCTGGGTGGAGGCACCCGCCATTGGATCCAGGCCCCTCAACCTGTTAGTGGCAAATCAGGCAGGGGTAGTAGCCCCTGGGATAGCGCCATCTAGGGGTTACATTCAGAAAAAGAGTTGTGAAAGTAGTCTAATAAATTACTTAAATCAGTTGTTCCAAATTGTGCAAGTTCTTCTCGTGACAGATCAAAATTTTTGAAATCCAAGCAACTGAACCATTTCAAAGGTTCTTCCGAGAAATTCCTAAAACGCTGATCAATGTAGGATACTGCTGCATCTATTAAACTGTGCAGCTGTGTATCAGTCATAAAATTTACTTCTGGGCAGTTCCCTTTGAAAGTAAAAGGAACAATCTTGTCCTCACTGCCATGTTTTGAAATGAGGTAGTTCATGCATTTCTCTGCAGGATTATATTGGTTTAGAAATGATGTCATAAACTTTCCTGGTCTTGTTTTTAGCTCAGTCAACTGAAGTAAGCATGTCTCAACGAGTTGGGGGAATTCTAATATTAGTAGGTCATCCTTCTGAAATTCAAGTGATAAATGTTTCAATATTGGCAGAAAATCTTGAAGAATAAACAGTGATTTTACAAACTGTACTGCGTGCGCATCTCTTAGAAGTGCCTTTGCTTTGGCCCCATCATCACCAGCAGAGTTTGACACATGTTCAAGATGCTGAATTACTGTAGGCAGGTTGACTTGAACAGCATGAACTGAGCGTGTCTTACTTGCAAGCCAACGCACTTGCTTTATTGCACTGAAATGAGCCAACTCGGTGTGTATGACATCTGCTATTTTCTGCAGTTCCCGAAGTTTCTTGGGGCTGTAGTGGTAAAATTTAAAAATTCCTTTCAAGGTGTTTTCTACTTTTTGAACAAAGGTTTTTCTAGGGACATGGATATGTTGTTCATCCACACTTATTGGCAGGTTCCTTGCCGCTTTAAATCTTGCCAGAAGGTCTTCAAGCTGGCTCCTGCCACCCACCCGGGTGGTAAAGCTCGGCTCAGCCCATGACACCAGATCTTCCTTACGCTTGAGCTCAGGTTCCCTCCTTAGCAGCGTTGCGATTAAGACTGGTTCCTAACTCTTCGAAAAGTTCGAAATTAAAAAGTGTTTTGCTAAAAGACTTCGGTCTTCTTCTTCTCCTCGTGGCTGCGATGGACAAATTGACTCCCGGTTTTCGGAGGTGCCCTTGCGGGCAGAAGATGTCTAGGACGGATCCGCACTACACATGCGTCTACTGCCTGGGCCTTGAGCACGACCCACAGGCCTGCGACTCTTGCTCTTCCTTTTCGCCCTACGTCCTTGAAGCCCGTGCTGCCCGATTACAACTGGGGCACCCCGAGAAAAGAATTCCACCGGTGAAATCTAAAGAGGCCCGATTGGCGGTGTCCGCAGCGGCGGGCTCGGCGGATCAGCTCGAGCAGATGATCGCCCTCGAAGAGGAGGCGGCATGGGCCGCTTCTACCTCGGCTGCGGCATTTGTCCCGCTCTCTCTCGGTGCCTCGTACTCGGCTTCTTTTAAGGAGCTTTGTCAGACCCTCTCGACCAAGGTGAGGTCCAACTATTGGGACCTTTTCCAGGTCCAAAAACGAAAATAAGTCTCTCCGTCGGCGCTCTTGGGAGGCGGAAAGATCCCCCTCGCAGCCGACGATCCGACTTGATTGACCCCACCTCAGCTTGGCCACTGGCTTCACGGTGTCCCGTCAGGCCAGTTGGCCCGAGACTCCTGTCGACGCAGTTGAGATTTTTCTCGACCCGTTAGACAGGTTGTCGGCTGGAGAAGCTGAGAATCCCCTCTCTCCGGTTCCCCCGGTGGGAGTTGAGGATCCCGTCGGCTCGTCTGTGCCTCCGGTTCCGGAGCCTTCGGTGGGATCGTCCGAGCCGAGGGGAGTGCCGATTTCCGACACTTCTCCTCGCCTCCCTTGGCCTAGTCGAGACTCTCGGTCTCGGTCATCCTCGCGGTCCAACCGATCCTGCCGCCTTAGGTGGTCTCGGTCTCGGCACCGTGGCAAGCGGTGCCGCCTCTCTTCCTCTTCCTCAGACGAGGGGAGGCTTCGGCGCAAGTTGCGTCGGAGGTGCGAGGAACTTATGTGGCAACAGCTCCTTTTGACCAGGAATAAGCCAATCCAGTCGTCTTCCCTGGCCATTAAGTGGCTGTCACCGGAGCAGCCGAAACAACCCCTCGTTGTAGTCGAGGAGCCTGTTCTCAGGCCGGTTGTTCGGCCAATTCCAGCTGCCCCACCGATTCTGGTGGAACCTCTGCCTCCACAGCCATTAGTTGGGGCTCCGACCAAAAATTCTCGGTCGGCTTTGGGTTTGCCCATAGGCTGTCTGTCACCCTCACTCCCGATAAACCTCGGCAGGTGGAGGGTGGCTCAGGGCCGAGGCAGCTCTTTGAGGACTCTTCTGAGTCCGATGATGGTTCCTCCCTCTTCTAGAAGCGCATGGACTTGGAGTCCTCGGGAGGGCAGTCAATGGACGATAGCCCTTCGTCCTTCTTAGGGTTGCTTCAACTCATCTGGGAGTCCACCGGGATGAAGCTCGAACCCGTTTCTAAACGGGCCAGGTATCCCCTCACGGAGATTCTGGACCGAGGGGTCTCCTACGGAGGCCTTTCCGGTGGCCGAAGCCATAGTGGGTCCGGCCTTGGAACTTTGGCAGCGTCCTGCTTCCCGCCCTCGCCTTGGCCAGGTTGGCCAGGAAGTATACGGTCCCTACGGTTCCCTGTCGGTTTTGGAACACCCCTCGGCGAGGGTTGGTTACCGACAGCGTTTTCGGCGTGCGAGAGCATGCAGGATGTGGACAAACCTCCCGACAAGGAATCCAAGAAATTGGATTATGCCGGGCGAAAAGTCTATGCTGCGTCCTCTCTCGGCCTTCGTCAGGCCAGTTCGGCCGTCCTCATGGCACATTTTTCTCACGCCCTGTTGGGCTCCCTGGATGAGGTTGTCCCTCATCTTCCCGCAGATCTGCAGACTACGGTCAGGCAGGTGCGGGACCAGGGCAGGGCAGTGGCTAAACAGCAGCTGCAGACTGCGTTAGACATCAGGGACTCATGTGCCAGGTCTGTGGCGGCCGCAGTGGCCATGCGTCGTCGGGCTTGGCTGAGGATATCCACCTTTACCTCGGATACCCAGCACAAGTTGGTGGATGTTCCCTTTTTGGGGACTGACCTCTTCGGCCCTGGGGTGGAAGGTCACCTGCAGAGGATCGAGAAGTCCAATGCTACCTTGGACTCGGTCTCTTCCGCTCCAGAAGGACAAAGGCCGCAAGCCACAGCCTAAGCCCTTTAGTCCTTCTGTGCCCGCGGCGCGCCCGGCCCAGCAACGTCAGGGCCAGCAGGCTCGGCCTTGGTATCCCAAGCCGTCGGCTTCCTCCAACAGGAAGCAGGGAGGTAAAGGCCCAGGAGGTCCCTCGGCCGGTCCCTCCTTCAAGCCTGCCCAGTGACGGGCTGAGGGGTGTCGCCCCCATCCCTGTCACCTCACCCCTGGTTCCCCCGTGGGGAGGCGGCTCAGACACTTCCTTTCCGCCTGGTCCGCTGTTACCACGGACAGGTGGGTACTGGAGGTGGTGGGAAAAGGCCTACCTCTGGAATTCGAGCAGGCCCCGCCCTTCAGAGCCATCGCACCTCGGGGGGCCTCGGGGTCTGCATCCTCACTGGCGACTCGCCGAGCCGACATCGCTCTCCTTCTCCAAAAGGAGGTGATCACGGAGGTAGAGGACCCCCCTTCAGACCCGGGGTTCGTGTCCAGGTATTTCCTGGTTCCGAAACGGACGGGGGGCTGGCGCCCCATTCTCGACCTACATGACCTGAACAAGTTCCTAAGGTCTCGAACCTTCAGGATGGTCACTCTGGCACAGATAATACCATCTCTGGAACACGGCATGTGGTTCTGCTCTCTGGACCTACAGGACGCGTTCTTTCACGTACTTATCCGTCCGTCACATCGGAGATTCCTCCGCTTTCGAGCGGAGGGATCCCTCTTCGAGTTCCGAGCCATGCCCTTCGGCTTATCTCCAGCTCCAGGGTCTTCACCAAATGCATGGCAGTGGTGACAGCATTCTCTGGGCGCCGAGGGGTCTGGGTGTACCCTTACCTGGGCGATTGGCTGATAGCAGCCCCTCCAGATGGGAGGTGGGCGGTCCAGAGATCTGGCCCTCAGGTTTTCTCTCAAGTCGGCCTTCTCATCAAGCGAGGCCAGAGTCAGACTCGAGCGAAGCAGGTGATCCTGTTCATCGGGGCAGAGCTCGACTCTCTTGAGCCAACCACGGCTCCCGGCGGACAGGGCCGAGGTTCTACCTCCTTTGCCCAATCATTTCTGGTTGGGCAATGCGCCCTGCCGGGACTTCCTGCGCCTTCTGGGTCTCATGGCGGCCTGTACCAGCGTGGTCCGTTGGGCCCGCTGGCACATGCGCCCCCTTCAGTGGGGACTGGCCAGCCAGTGGTCACAACGCTGCGATCCTTTGGACCAGCTAGTGATAGTGACCCGGGAGATGTGGAACGCTCTCCAGTGGTGGACTGTTCCATTTCATCTGCAGGAGGGCATCCCGTTTGTCCGCCCCGAGCCGACGGTCTCTCTATCGACCGACGCCTCTCTGATGGGTTGGGGTGCCCATCTGGGGGAACACCGAGTGCACGGCCTCTGGTCCCCGCGGGAGTCCCGATGCCACATCAACCTGCTGGAGCTCCGAGCGGTCCGCCTAGCTCTCACCGCCTTTGCTCCGTTTCTCCGGGGTCAAGTGGTCCGAGTCCAGATGGACAATACCACGACCATGTACTACCTGAACCGCCAGGGCGGGACGCGCTCCATGCTTCTATGCAAGGAAGCTCTCTGCATTTGGTCACTCTTGCGCAGCCTGGAGGCGGATCTCCTAGCCATTCATGTGGCAGGAGCCTCCAACACCCTGGCCGATGCCCTGAGCCGGATAGGGGCTGCATCTCACGAGTGGTCTCTCCTGCCGGTGGTAGTGCAAGATCTGTTCTCCACTGGGGCACACCCAGGTGGACCTGTTTGCCTCCAGGAGAACGCGAAGCTGAGGCTGTTTCATGCCCGCCCCCCTCAGCAGGGCTCGCTGCAGGGGGATGCCTTCTCGAGGCTGTGGACCCCGGGCCTCTTCTATGCCTTTCCCCCATTTCCCTTGATTCACAAGGTGCTTCTCAAAGCAAGGAGGGACAAGGCGTAGGTGATCCTGATAGCCCCAGACTGGGCCCGCCAGTTCTGGTACCCAGATCTCCACAGCCTCAACTCCAGGCTCCCGAGGCAGCTTCCAGCTCGCCCGGACCTGCTTTCAGTCAATCAGGGGAAGGTGTTCCACCGACCTTCAATCCCTGCACCTGCCGGCCTGGTTCCTGCGGCTAGAGTTCCAGGCCTTGGGTCTTTCCGGCGAGGTCCTCAATGTGGTTGAGGTGTCCCGTAGGAGTCGACCAGAAAATGCTCGCCTTCAAATGGAAGAGATTCTCCATTTGGTGTCAGGGCAAGGGCCTGGACCCTTCCTCCTGTTCTGTGGCAAGCATTATGGACTATTATGGTCCCTTTCTAGTCAAGGCTTAGGTCGGCGACCCTAAAGGTGCACTGGCAGCCATCTCTGCTTGCAGGCGCGGGCGGGAAGCAGTGATGGCGTAAGGGAAAAGGTAGTCGGCGCTTTTCAAAGGCCTTGATCACATTTCCCCTCGGTGCGAGAACCTCCACCTCCGTGGGATCTACTGCTGGTACTGGCAAAGCTCATGGGCAAGTCATTCGAACCAATGCACAGGTGTGAACTCTCTCACCTGGAAGACCACCTTCTTGGTGGCTATCCGTCAGCCAGAAGGATGGGAGAGCTCCAGGCGCTTTGCATCGAGTCTCCTTACCTGGTCTTCCACAGGGACAAGGTTGTCCTGCTCCACCGAAATTCCTTCCGAAGGTGATGTCGGAGTTTCACCTTAACCAGGTGCTGACTCTGCGGTGTTCTACCCCAATCACACCTCGGAGGCGAATATAGGCTCCATACTCTGGACCCTAGAAGGCTCGCTTATTATAAGGAGGGCCTGCGGCTGAAATTTGGGAAGAAGTTCGCCAGCTGTTTGTCACCTACGCTGAAGCCGCATCTGGCAGACCTGCAGCCAAGCAGGCGATAGGCAGGTGGGTCACCTCCTGCATAGATGCGCTGCTATAAGTTAGCGGGCATGGAGCCTCCCAGAGGGATAAGTGCTCATTCTACCCATCATACTGCTGCATCGGTGTGGCTGCTTCCAGGGCGTCCCTATCCAGGAAATCTGCAGGGCTGCTACCTGGAAGTCAGCACACACCTTTATTACCCATTACCACATCGACCTTGAGTCACGCCGGGATGCTGGTTTTGGGGCCTCGGTTCTCCAGTCCTTATTTCCCAAGTAAGTATTGGGGTGTGCCTTGCCTCCCTCCTCCCGGAGAACTGCTAGGAGTCTGCCAATAAGTGTGGATGAACAACATATCCATGTCCCTAGAAATACAGGTTACTCACCTGTAACAGGAGTTCTAGGAATGGTATATGTTGTTCATCCACACGACCCACCCGACCTCCCCGGCTTTGGCGCACAACCTGAGCTTCCAGCGGGCCAGATCTGGCGTCATGGGGCGGAGCCGAGAGGTTTACCACCCGGGTGGGTGGGAGGAGCCAGCTTGAAGACCTTCCGGCAAGATTTAAAGCGGCAAGGAACCTGCCAATAAGTGTGGATGAACAACATATACCATTCCTAGAACTCCTGTTACAGGTGAGTAACCTGTATTTTTTTTTTCATGACGTCGAGAACTGCTAACTCCAGTTTGTAGGCTACTAATGCATGGGTATTACAGTGGGGACATGTTCTCAGATTTTTGCTATGGTGCCACCTGTTGGCCCATCATCACACTGGCACCATCAAAGTTGGCACATCGAGAACTGGTCCAGGTCTGCTCACATCATTAAGGTCCATAAAAGAAAGATCAACAGACTCAAGTGCAGAGGTTATTGCTTTAAAAACTCCATCTGCGTGAGAATGTTCAAGAGGTACAGCTTTAATTAACACAGTTGTAACTTTTTTTCTGCGCCATCAACAAAACGAAGGAAGACAATTTCCCACTCTACAATGCTTGCATCTGTACTGCCATCTGCAAGAACGGTAACAAATTTTGTATTTTTGATAGTCTGGATCTGTGTTGTAGACATGACAGCTGATATTGTGTTACAGAAATCTCTGGCCCGTTTACCATTTGCGTAATTGCTGCCGAGTTTAACCCCATTTTTTTCTGGTGTAACCCCCCTTGCAAATGGGGGTTCCCAAAAGACTTCCAGGAGCTTGCTTGAATGCTCCAAGCCTGAATGGTGTTTGGCATTTAAGCCATTTATCAGTGAGTGTTTTTAGAGCCTCTGGTACTGTCTCTTTAAGAGCTGTCTGCTTGCAGACATAATTAGTTTGTATGGGGGGACTGTGTGCTTCTCTGGTACCACTCGAGGCTGCTGCCAATTCACTTCATTTTTGCAGTCACTAGGAGTGCAAAGGGAACCTATCTGAAAGATGTAACTGTTTGCCAGAAATTATTTAGAGTAATAATGAAATTACAGTTTGTCTAACCTGCTTTCTTTGCAGTCAGAACTGTGTCTGCTAGTTCCCCATTCTAGTTTTGAACTGCTGAACTGGACCAATCAGTGTGGGGTAAGCTAGCTCTAAAATGGTGCCTTGGACGAATCAGAACTTGGACTCATAATCTGAGCCAGCCACAAGAGGATTGTATGGGCAGTGACTCTGGGAGATGTAGTTTAGACTTCAGTGCCTTTTTGGACCAACAGCAGCAGTCTATTGTGAGTGACAGCCAATCCAGTCAAGAACTGGGAGGAACTCAAAGGAAGTGCCCGGTTTTGTCGGTTGGAGTTTCAGTTGAGCTTTGGCAGTGAAGAAGGAAGGAGCCCTGTGCTTTTTCAGTGTGCAGTTTTAGTCAAAAACGTGTGTAAGGCCCAGAGTTCGGTTCTGCAGCTTGTGAGGACTGAATCCGTCCTGTGAAAAGAATCAAAGGATCTCTGAAGAGTAGAAACCAGGCTCACCCTGTAGAAGACTGGAGGAATTGCTGAAAATTGCACTCGGTCTGTCAGGAACTGAATCTGCTGTGTTTCTCCGGTATTGTGCAGTAATTGCGATCGGGATACAGATGCAGCCTGCCTGGTATAGTGCTTTCTTTTATATGGATGTGTGAAGAGGTTTGTGTACCTCAAGTGAGCCCTGCTGACATTGAAGGACCCTATCTTATTTGGAGGTCGTGAGTACTAATTCAGGGTCACTCCCTGTTGAATTGCCACATTAAATCCAAATGGAATTACTGTACTGCTGACTGTTTAATTCTCCTTTTCTCTGTGTGAAAGGGCCCCTACCAGCTGCCACAGTTTGGACTAGCCACTAGGGCTTGGGTACCCAGGGACAGTAACTGATAGGGATAGGCCTGTGCACAGAGCCATAGGTAGATTATTAGAGTGATAAGCTAATTAACCTGATTTCCCTGTCCTTGTTATATCCCCTAAATAAATCAGAGCTGCTTGTTTCAGCAAAGTTATACTGCCTGAGGTATTTGTCTATGTTAAAGTACTGTACTGTGATTGTTGCACTGTATCTCATTTCACAGGAGGTCCCAGTGCGGAACCAGACCTGGGGTAAGTGTATACTGTGAAGGTAATTCTGATATATTGTGTGGGCCACTAGTGGGAAGAAAGGGGGGTTGCAGTGTCCCAGAGGGCTGTGACCAAGTTAGTTTAACTATTGCAAACCCTGACCTCTGGGTGGAGGCACCCGCCATTGGATCCAGGCCCCTCAACCTGTTAGTGGCAAATCAGGCAGGGGTAGTAGCCCCTGGGATAGCGCCATCTAGGGGTTACACTTGTAATGTGCAAAGCCACTCCATATCTGAGAAAGAACGTAAATTTTTAGCCAAGGAATATGCGGTGTTAAATAAATGCCTCATTTTATTTTTGGTGACTTCCTCCATCTGAGAAAATGCATGATATATTGCAGTTTTGACTGCATGTTGACCAGTTTCGTGACTGTGCTGGTTTGCACAAATTATATGTGGATTTGATTTCTCATGGGCTCTCACGGACTCAATTCTGAAATTATTTGAACCAGTGGCAAACACGTTAGGTTTTTTTGAATAAGCAGGAGTCGCAAGAGTGGGATATTTCTCACAGGCAGAGCAGTACATGATGTATTTTTGGTCATCATACCTTAACCAGGTAAACTGATTTAGCCAGTGATGCTGAAATGTTCGAGCCCTTTTTTCAACATCATATTTTTTATCTTTGCTTCTTTTCTCAGTGTTTATTTCCTCATCATCTAAAATGAAAGGTCGCATTACCTGTACTGAACCAGAATGTGATGGCACTGAACTGCTGCTACTGTTATGCTCACTCGTTTCAGAAACTGGTACGGTCAAGTTAGACTGATCGCCTGTTACGTCTACAAACACAGACCCAGACCGAGAACCTTGGTTGTTTTTTTCCTGACTACTAGTAGGGCTAGGGGGGCTGGTTGGGGCTGGCTTTCAGACTATGAAGAAGGATCAGGCTCTTTACTTTTTGTTTCCGATGAAGATTTTTTCCCTGTCCAAAGGGAAAATAGAGTAGCTTGCTTTGGCTTATTTTGTGGCATTATTTTAACTTTTTTCTATGCTGCAATTGTGAAATAAACTAATAAAGATTGTTGTATTATTGTACACAATAAAATTCTATTTTGTGTTATCTTTGTGTGTGTTGTGTTACTGTAATTTTTTTACCTTAAGCTGTTGTGCTTATGCAGCACTACAAGAGGGCAGGACAGAGGTGGGTAGGTGGGAGGGGGCTGAGTCCAGAGCCGGACGGAGTACTAGCAGGAAATTGCATTTTCCCTTCTCCGGGCAGGTTCGGTCTCACAGCCACACACAAACAAACACTTCCACCAGTGTAGCTAGTACTGGTAGGTTTATTTTATTTTTTCGGTGTCCCCAAAAATGCCTTTTCCCTTCTCAGGTCAGGTTTGGCCTCACAGCCGCACACACATACACCTCCACCAAAAGTACTAGCTAGGGTTTATTATTTTCTTCTGTGTAGTGTCACTGTCACTTTTCACACAAAAAATGTTTTTCCCTTTCCCCTTCCTATAGGTGGGTAGGTGGGAGGGGGCTGGGTCCAGAGCCGGACGGAGTACTAGCAGGAAATTGCTTTTTCCTTCTCAGGGCAGGTTCGGTCTCACAGCCACACACAAACAAACACTTCCACCAGTGTAGCTAGTACTGGTAGGTTTATTTTATTTTTTCGGTGTCCCCAAAAATGCCTTTTCCCTTCTCAGGTCAGGTTTGGCCTCACAGCTGCACACACATACACCTCCACCAAAAGTACTAGCTAGGGTTTATTATTTTCTTCTGTGTAGTGTCACTGTCACTTTTCACACAAAAAATGTTTTTCCCTTTCCCCTTCCTATAGATGGGTAGGTGGGAGGGGGCTGGGTCCAGAGCCAGACGGAGTACTAGCAGGAAATTGCATTTTCCTTTCTCAGGGCAGGTTCGGTCTCACAGCCACACACAAACAAACACTTCCACCAGTGTAGCTAGTACTGGTAGGTTTATTTTATTTTTTCGGTGTCCCCAAAAATGCCTTTTCCCTTCTCAGGTCAGATTTGGCCTCACAGCCGCACACACATACACCTCCACCAGAAGTACTAGCTAGGGTTTATTATTTTCTTCTGTGTAGTGTCACTGTCACTTTTCACACAAAAAATGTTTTTCCTTTCCCTTCCTATAGTATATTTCTAAGAAAGAAGTCCGCAGTTGTTCCCAAATTCCTGTACCCTCTCCTCTCAGGGCAGGTTAGGTCTCACTCACAGCCCACTGCCACACACACCTCCACCAAGTACTTGGTAGGACAAACAAAGTACTAGCTAATAAGTTTAAGGTAGCTATCTTTTTTTTTTTTGGTATCAGTCTCTTTTTATGCTGCGACTGCTTACTTTATTAAGTATTCAGTTCTTTCCCTTCCACAATTTCCTCTACTCTACCCTTAGGCTCTCAGGGCAGGTTCGGTGGTCTTGCAGGAGGCACACATTATCAGTCAGGTCCAAGTCCCTGATCTCTGCTCTCTCAGGGAAGGCAGGCTTGTCTCACAAACACACACACACACACACTCACACACACACACCCCAACCCTTATCACATGATTATTATTGAAATGTTTAGTAATTCCACAACTTAAATTCAACACACAATCACTTCCCCCACTTAGAGTCTCATGTTTTTTTGCCTTTTTTATTTATTTAAGAGCTGTGTATCCTTTTAATTTTCTTCACTTCACATGAGTCTACACATGAGTCCAAACAACACACACAGCTCCCTGAATTCAGTGTGCAGTGTTTTTGCTTAGTTCTCCCTTTTTATATATATATATATATATATACAGCAGATTGTTTTATCAGACTTTCCACTCTAAGCAAACTCTCTCTCCTCTCACATCCCCCTTCCCCCAAACTACAGATCCTCCTACTCTCCTGCTCCAAAATTCCAATATATATTTGTATTATATATCTCTTCTCTCTCCTATTACTGATTTGCTAGTGACTTCATGACAATCGGCCCCCAAATACACAGTTTGACTGTGCTCCAAACAGAAATGATGTGCTCTCTGCCTCTCTCCGAGCAGCGAAATGACGCGTTTGCCAATGTGCACGGAGCTAGTGCTACTGCCACTCTGAGAGCTCCAGTCCAACCCCTAACGCGATCACCAATAGCCAGGACTGACAGGACTGTACCATCAGCTATAGGCTGCCTAGCCTGTCAGTCTGGCTATTTTGACCAGTTACGAGCGCGTTTCTTCTTGGCGCCGCCTTCGCGCCTCCCCAAGTGTCTGCTGGTGCCGGATTGCACAGTTAATTCGGGAGTTGGGACATGGGGCACGGTGGCACGCGGCTGTGGTGCGGCAGGTGCGCGCATTCAACAATGCGCATAAAGACTCCATCTAGTGGCCAGCGAGAGAAAAGCAGGTAAAAACCTGCAAATTTTAAACTGCAGCATGGTAGTCCGTGGGACAAGCAGAACTCTGGCATCTGCTTGTCCCTACATAAAAAATGGTAGTCCGGGACGTCTGGCTATAGGATTTGTCAATCCCTGCTGTGCGGATTGGTAAACGGAGTTCTGAAAGAGCTGAGTTCCCATGGCCAGCCAGGATACCGAGTGTCCACTTACACATCTGCCTTCCTGTGCCAACCCCTGTAATCAGAGATCTAGATTGCTAAGTAGGGAGATTGCAGAACACCCCCCCATTGCCAGTGCACTCCCGCTGCTTGGAGATCTGGACACGGGAATCGGGGCTGGCACGCAGACGTGAAGAGAGGTTCTCAGCTGACTGGCATGGATTCTCAACTGACCTACTTCCCTCCGACTACCGACACTAAGCACCTGAAATTTTTCCCCACATGCCACTCAGGCTTAAACTTATAAGTCAGAAGTGTACTTCCCTCATTTTACAGGGGCTCACTGTTGCTCAGTGATCAATCTTATGTCGTCGTCATTGTCTGACTCAGAAGCAGTGGAAGACATAATAATGCTACTACTTGCTGCATCTTCTGAACTAGTTACATTTGTGGTGGTGCTGTGAGATGAATCTGACCTTTTTGCTTCTGACTGCCTTTGTTTCGCACAAACTCTTCTTGGAGTGCTGAAGAATCTATCTACAACTGGAACAGGATCAAATGTCTCTGGACTGTCACCCTCAACTGAAATTATAACCAGGTGTTGCAACATCACTTCACTCAGTCTGTTTCTCCAATCAGTTTTGACATGTTGCATTATTGAAAATGACCTTTCCAGCTTTGCATTGGATACTGGAATGAGCTTACAAATAATGACTACGTGGTAGAAGTTTGAGAACTGTTCTCTGTAGGACTTCAAAATACAGTTCCAAATGTCTTCCTTGTTTAAGTGACTTAAAAACTTATTGTATGAACTGTTAAGTTCAGACCATTCTCCTGGCAAAGCAGCAAGGTCAGCATTATGTTTTGTGAGTATCTGTCCATAGTAATTAACAAATCCGTTCAAGTCTATGTTTCCAAACATTTCTAGCTCATCAGCACTCCTAGGCCACTGTGTAACATCTAACAGTTTTAAAGTCCTATAAATTGGGTGTTGATCCTGAGAGTCACAGTCAGTGATATCTGAAAATCTATCAGAAATGCACTGTTGTACTCTACTGACGTAATTAGGTATCTGTGTTATAAGGTGCCTGATGCTGTTGTTAGCATTCAAGACCATGACATCTTTAAACATGACAGGTTCAGAATCGTCAGACTTGTTATCAGTTATGTCATGATCATGTTGCTGTAAGAGGGTCTTAAGATCAGAGTTGCATGTTCCAAGAAGATTATCTGTGAGATGCTGTAGTTGCCGTAAGGTTGCGTCAACATGAACCAAAGCTAAGATCAAGTCAGCAGAAGAACCCCGTAAACTGAGGGAGAGTCATGACAGTGGCCATGGAAGGTCAATATAGAAGAGTAACTGCATGACAAATCTGGCAGTTTTCAGTTTGGTCAAAATGCCCTTAACTCAGCTTTTCTCTATTGGTGGTGTAGTGGCAGTTTCTGCAAGATTTTTGAGATGATGAATCGTAACTGTGTAGGATTTTACCAGTATCTGAGCATCACAAAGTTTGTGATCTACCCACTTTGTTACAAATGCTCTTTCTGGTTTGCTGACTTCACCGCCCACTATTTTAGCTAATTCTCTGAGCTCGTGAAGTTTCTTGGACTTTTTTCATAAAGGTAGTACAAAGTCATGAGATTATCGTTCTCTTGATCAAAAAATGTTCCATTTAGTGCATCTCTAATTAAGATAATGAATATACAGCAACCGTGGCATTTCCACTATTAGCAGAGCTGATAGCCCTTTTCTTTTCCCGAGGTTTACTGCCGCACCATCTGCACACATAGCAACCATGCGACTGTTCAAGTCTAAAATGCCTAACTCTAAGAAGGCTTCTTGAAGTGTTTGTAACAAACCTTCTGCAGTGGCGTGCTGAACGTCTTTTAATCTGAAAAAGGTAATCTCCGTTAAACAAGAACTTTCATTAAAATGCATAATATACAGTAACTCTTTTTCAGTACAACTTTCATCTTTTGGCCCATCTAGAAGAACTGCAAAATACAGACTTTTCTGAAGGGCCATGAGTAGATTTTCCATAGCAAATTCACCAATAACTGACTTGAACATACAACAGCCATTAACATTTGCATATGCACTTCCGAGATCAACATCATGTTTTTTTTCAAGTTTAACAAATGATTCAAATTTAGTAAACGAAAGTTCTTTAGCAAGCAGATAAGCGATTTCATTCAGATGGTGAGCTACAGCTCTGTCTTTTACTTCTGCGCCTAATAGTGCATGTCCTATTGGTGTAGTTTTGTATATGGAGGCAACTGATTCTGGTTTTCGGTTGAGTGTAACAGCTCGTTTATGAGCATCACATTGACTGTGTTTTGCAACATTGTCCTTTTTCAAAGCTGTACCTCGGATGCCAACAATGAAACTTTCACTAAAATTTCTGCAGTACTTTAACTGGTCTGCCCATTTTTCACACAGGGAACATTTTACCTGGTCTACAAACTCACCACCATTGTCTGTTTCATACACTAACCATTCCTTGCAGTGATCAATCTCCTTTTTCCATCTTTCAACAGTGTGCCTCCTTACTTTTTTGGTGGTGGTTGCCATGGTTGCTGTATATTCTTTTGGGTTCACTTAGCTGTGTTCTGGGACACTTATTAAGATAGAAGTACACTTTGAGTACTTGAACAATTTGTGTTAGTGTTGCTTCTTTTCCAGTGAGTCTTGTAGGTTTGCACTAAAATGACACTCTTGTAACAATAAAAGTATTGAACAACAAATTGTATGTGCTTCTTTTCCTGTAAAATTTGTCCAGACTACTAGAGACACCACTGATTTACTTGAATCTGGCTAAATAGTTGCTGTGGTGGTGTGTGTGTGGGGGGGGGGGGACTGATGCTAGAATTTAAACGGTCAGTCAGGACAATAGCCTTCTCTAGTCCAAACTGCCTCAAAATTTGTACTTGTCTTTGAACTGAATTTAGCTGATATCCTGTATAGGACCTCCTCACTGTTATTGTAACTGCTGTATGACAAAGGTCTGTAATATGCCAGTGTTTTTCTGTATTTGTTTTGTACTGCCACCTGCTAAGACTGTAATCCTTACACCATTACTCTCCTGTTTTTTCGTGCCTGTACCCATGTACTCTGTCTAATATGTCTTACTGAACCCTGTGTTTTTAAGCCTGTGAATCTGTATGTAACCTGACGTGGAACCTTTGGAAATGAGTCCCTGACTCAAAGGTTTGTAATTCCGAACAAATAAATAAATAAACAAACAGTTACCCAACATGGTCTGAGCCTCTGTGGTCAGCTGGTTACCCAGAGTATCTAAGGGCTAGTATGGAGTGAGTGAGCCTCCAACTTAAATGGTCACCACCCAGTTTTACGTATGTCTGCTGTGCACAACACTGCTGAGCTGTGCAGGGCAGATGACCAGCATCCGGTTGGGGTGACTTGACTGAGCCACTAACTTAAACGGACCTCAATCACTACCCAGTAGTACTAGCATTGGTCTGAGCCTCTAACTTAAACAGAACAGCCCAGTACTAAGTACGTCGTCTGCTGTACACAACACTGCAGGGCTGTGCAGGACAGACGAAACTGGTTTTGGGGGGAGGAAGATGATTGAGCTCATCACCTCCAACTGAAATGGTGAGGGTCAATCACTACCCAACTAGTGCAGGTCTGAGCCTCTAACTTAAATGGTCATTACCCTAACTAGTATGTCTGCTGTCTGCATAGCTCAGCCCAGCAGGGCTGATGACCAAATCTGGGTTGGGGGGGTGGAGTCAGACTACAAAATTCTGAAGCAGAGACAATTAACACCAGTCATCAATCTGGCCCAGACTAGTGGTCACAGCTCGGCACTGCTATTGTGGCCAGATGACATGAGGGCACATCGAGCAGATGCAGCCTCAAAAGAAACAACACAGTTCCAACAGTGAGTATTTTTAACCAGTCTGTTTCTGCAGGAACCGTTTTATAAACTAGTCAGTACTGTAGTAGCCACCTGGCCCACCCCAACCCCAAAAATGCACTTCTTTGTTCAGGCAGACCTTGCTAGCCGTCGCCAAAAAACATGACATCCAGTTCAATAATTATGACAATAAAATAAAATGACTGTCCATGACGGAGACAGCTGGCTTTAGTTTGACAGTTTATAAATAATCCACTTCATCAGCCTGCTTCCTGGCTTCTTCCTCCTGAGCTCCTTTCTGGCACTTTCCTTCCTGACTGTCACTGAGCTTTTTCTTCCCTCCTCCTGTCTACCCAGCTGAGCAGTAGCTCCTTTTTTGCTCTGGTCACTGACCTACAAACACAATGACAAATTGTGTCAGTGTTTGTACTCACCTGTGTCCTTCCAATTTTAATATAATGAATCCTCAACGCTTGCCGTGCCCCCAAATTAAGTTACCCTACCTTGTCTCTGGACAAACTGGGATGCACGCAAGCTGGCCGGCCAGGCTGGCTGGTTGATGAACCACTGCGGCAGTGCCCCCTGCAAAACAAAACAGGACAATTACACTCAGGTCGAGACCAACTCCTCGCTTGCTAAAAAAACTCCATTTCAGAGTGAGTGAGTTGAGGATTGTAACTTACCGCAGGGTCACCGTCTTGCCACCAGGGCAGTTGTACTCACCTGTGCCACCGGGAGGACTCACTGACTCTGCACACGGTCACCAACAACCTGAGAAAAAGTTAACAGAATAATTTAAAATTGAATCACCTAATGCCCCATGATCCTCCCCACAAAACAATAAAAATAATTAACTTGTCCCACCACAAAAGCCTGACAAGAACCCCTTGTGACTTGTCATGTTGACCTGACACAGAGCTGCTCTGGCAAATGGCGAGCTGACTTCGCTGCAATATATGCCCGCCGGGAATAAAAAAGGGCGCACAAGGAAGTGTCAGGCCCACAAGCTGTGCTTGTGCTTCCTTTCATTTAGTGCCCCCAGTAATTAGGCTGACAGAAATACATGCCTGCTTTTCCACAGGGCAAGCCAGGCACTGACAGCTACTCCTGGGGCCCTGATGCAGCACACAACAAACTCAACAGCTCATCTGAAATGTGATCATCCACCAACAGGGCACAGAGTTGTCACTACTGTGTGACACACTGCCCAGTCACCACCCACCCCCCCTGACCACTAGGTAGGCACTAGGGCAGGCATCAAAACATCTGAGCAGCAGCACCACACAGTAAAACAAGAATAATACCCCACCCCCACCCCATAGAAAGAAAATTCCCAGACTAGAACAGTTGTCTTCCCCTGGCACCCTTCCCCACCCCAGAGACTACCCCTACTGCACTCAAAGTGCCTCTGGGACCGAACTGGTCTAGCAGACTCCAAGAGTTAATCATATTGGCAGGACAGGCTGCGAAGACCCCCCCCAATTGAGTGACCAAGTGCTCAGTGCTCTCTGGCATCCACCCATGACTCGCTCTCTGTGAGCTCTAATATGCTTGCTCAGAATTGTAGTCCACTCAACCATTACCAGAGAACAACACTGACCCCCACAAAATAAAACTGGGGGGGGGACTGCTTGACTGCCTTTGCCTTAATGGCGCCATGTCACAGCACTGCAGAACTGGTGAGAGTTATGCTTTTTAGACAGTAGAGACCCCACCCTCAAAAAACTCTGCTCCAATAATGGCCCCACCCCGAGTTGCGGCACATACTCTTCCCAGCTGCAGCGCTCCAAGGCAAAGTCTCCCAACTCAGAGCCTTGCCTGCATTGTCAGGAGAGACGGTCCGGTTTGTGGGATTCATCCAGTGCACACAGCAGCACTGCAGCATGATTCCAACTATTGTGTGGGGGGGTCCTGAGCAACGATATAGTCTGCCACGCACCGAACACTCACTGACATCCAAAGGGATCCTTCATGAGCTGACATGGGGTCAATTCATGGATGGGCTGCCTGCAGCACACAGACAGTGATTCATCGACGGGAACAGTGAACAAACCCGAGTATGGCAAAGGAACATTTCCAGTGCTGAGACTCGTGGGTTTGTTCGCCGTGGCCATCGACGAGGATTCTGTGCTGCAGGCCATCCACGAGCTGACACCTCCTCTGTGCTTGTCCCCCCATGTAAACCCTCTGACTCCCCAATTCAGTGCATTTGTAACCTGTGCAGCTTAAGATCTGCAGCTCAGAGGCCATGCTAGAGGTGCCTACATCTTGGGTCGAACTCTGTGCACCTCCACTCGTTGACGGACAGAGCAGTGAATCACTGGGAGAAATTAAGCTTACCTGCCTCCCCATCAGACAGTAAGTCTGTCTGCATATAATGACATGAAGCGGGGGGGGAGATTTCTATTTCTCACCTAAAACCCAGAGTACTAGTCAGGCCTGGGCCTGGATCAGTTCATTTTCCCTGCCCTGCTTGAACAGAATAAATCACCCATAACCCTCATTGCAATGATCTCAGTCATTCCTCTGCCTTCCATGATCATGAGCAAGTGATATCCACCTTGTATGGTTGAACTCTTACGCTGTTCATGGAGCTTTTCCAGCCTCTGCTCATTGCTGCGCCACAAGCTTCTTCATGTATTCTCCACTGCAGTGTAGCCACTTTCCAGACATGCGGGATCAAGCAGTCAATAACTCCGGAAGTGGGCAAAACTAATGGGCATAATGATGCTCATTTTACATAAAAAACAGTACTGCACATGAAATGTCCATCAAACAACATGGAAAATGCGAGAAAACATGGAAAAAATGGATCGCATTTTTATGCGATCCAGTCCATGTTTTGACTCGCATGACCAGATGGTTTGCATTGCAAAATGCAATGCAATACCAGCTATTTAAAAATCCTGCCCTAATGGAGAGTGAGGATCGTATTGCTCATAGAATGTCACCTGTAGGCAGGAGGGGTTTGGCATTGATGCTGTGGTTGACCATGCAGCAGTGGTCTCTCCCCCTGCCTACAGGTTGGTGCAGTGGGTGCCCATTGACGCCACAGCAGGAAGGTAGGAGCCAGAAATGAGAGAAAAACCCTCAGAGGCAGAGCATGACAGAGCCAGTGACCACCCATCCAGTTGCCTGTTTGATGATAAGTATTATCTGCAAACTATGGGAACGGTGATGGGGACCACCATGGCCCCATCGTATGCCAATCTTTTCATGGCCTGGTGGGAGGAAACACTGATTTATGATTCTGCCAAAAATCCCTTTAGTGGCCATATACAATTTTGGGGAAGATTTATAGATGATCTGTTGGTTATCTGGAGGGGTGATATATTATCAGCATCTAAATGTGTGGATTTCTTGAATAATAATGATGTGGGGCTTAAGTTCACTTTCGATACATATATTTCCAAGATAACATTTTTGGACTTGTCTTTGGAGGGACACAATGGATAAAAGGTCTCTAGTACACTTTTTAGTAAGCCCACTGCTGGTAACATGCTTCTACATGCTACAAGTGCTCACCCCATGCACATCAAACGGGGTGTCCCATATGGACAGTTTGTTCGTCTTCGACACACTTGTACCCATTTTAGTGATTTTAAGAAAGAAAGTGGATTACTGAAAAATAGACTTTTAGGAAGGGGTTATTCTGAAATGCAAATTGAACAAACTTTTTGTTTCTGGAAACTCTCCTACGGCTGTTCCTGTGCCTGAACCCAAAAGGTCAGAATGTATAAACCTTCAAAACCAGTTTGATGGGGAAGATTGGGCAATGATTCCCAAATCAAAAACTAAATGAAGGGGGGGGGGGGCAAATATACAAATCTTTTCAAATTCCGTTACAAAATAGTTTCTCAGTATTAAAACATACTACATCTCAGGAAACAACCATTTTCCAAAACACTTTGGTAGATTATCTAAAGTTAAATACTAATAATCTTCTAAGACCTATATCTTTGGAAACTACCTTGTCAAAAAACATAACTCCGATAAGACACAGTGATCCAGCACCAGCTGTTTCTTCCACTTTGGATACTTCATTTTCACATTTACCAGTTTCCAAAACTTCACCCTTAGGGCCTAAATCAGTTGGGGCTTCAAATCTTGTAGTTGTTCCGAAGCAGATATTTGTTCTTGGTGATTCCCTTGTTAAACACTTAGATAGGGCTATTTGCAACCGTGATAAATCAAATCAAACTTGTTCTAGTTTTAGGGGGGCAAAGATAAATGATATTACTACCAGAATCCCTAGCATTTTAAAAGACGCATGCCCAAATCCTTTTGTTATAATTCATGCAGGTATAAACAATATCCAGAATAATTTTACTCTTAATAAACTTAAACAGGATTTTGTGGCATTAAATAATTTGCTTGTAGACAGGGGCTGCACAGTTTGTTTTTCAGAAATGTTACCGGTTCCCAGAGCCACCCAGGATTTGACTGATAAAATTAAATCCATTAACAACTAGCTTAGAAAATGGTGTATTGGACAAAATATTCCATGTTTAACCCATTGGGAAAATTTTGTGGACAAGTCTCCCTTGTATTGTTGGGATGGTCTACATTTGAGTAGAAGAGGCAGTACTATGTTGGGTAAATCCTTTCTGAACATTATAAATAATCATTTAAACTAATAAAAAAGGGAGAGAATGGGAATCAACCCACACGTCTCTAATTAAATCCAAGAATCAGTCACCAACAACTTTCAAAATCCTGTCATTAAATGCTCGTTCTCTTAATATATCTAAACTTTCAGAGCTGGAAGCAAAAAGTAAGTTATTGAATTTAGCGATAATTGCAGTGACTGAAACTTGGTGGGAATCTCATTCCCAGTGGAGTCAACATTTAATGGGTTATCGACTCTATCACAAAAACAGAGTCCAAAAAAGGGGAGGGGGGTATGTCTATATATTAGAGATGATATTCCCTCCTTTGAAATTCCAGCCCCAAATGACTCAGAAAGTATCTGGGTGGTAATACAACCTCAGGGACTCCAACAAATAACAATTGGAAATTGTTATAATCCCCCAGCATGTGATTTGAATACATGGAAAGCTTTAATGAATGATCTGATCCATTTTACAAGTCTAAAGGATGCAATAATATTGGGCAATTTTAATATGCCTCAAATAGATTGGTCCACAAATTCAGGATATAACAACCATGACTGTGAATTTTTATCTGTATTAACAGATAATGGACTAGTTCAACTAATTTCATCCGCTGCTAGAGGTACTAATATTTTGGATCTCCTTATTACTAATATTAGTCACAAAATATCCAGTATACAAATTTTGGATCCCTTGGGAAACAGTGATCATTTTTCTATTTTGTTCGATTTAATGGGAGCAATATATAATCAAATTAACAAGTCAACATATAAAAACTATGATAGTGCAGACTACAACAGTATAAATAGGGAAATCAAAAAAAATACAGTGGGATAAGGTTTTTCAGGCTCTTTCTTCAAATGAGGCCGGGATTGTATTAAAAGATCTAATTTATTTATTAGAAAAGAAATATGTTCCAATAAAAAATAAATACAATAGAAAAGGTAGAATACCTAGATGGTTCAATAAATCTATTAGGTGACAAATAAAAAAGGAAAAGAAAATTGTTCAAGAAATTAAAAAACACTCTTAGCAACAATAAAAATGAAACATTTCTTCAGTATAAAAAAACTTTACAAAAGCTTAAACATATGATTAAACAAGCCAAATCAAAACTAGAATCCAAGCTGGCACGTACTAAGGATGGATACAAGTCCTTGTTTTCATATCTAAATAACAAAAAAGGTAGTTTGCACAAGATAGGGCCAATAACTCATGACGGTAGTACTATACAATCAGATGTAGATATAGCTAATATTTTTAATACTTATTTTTGTTCAGTTTTTTCAAGAAAAGATTCTCCTGTACCCAAAAAATCTATAGGTGCTAATACTAAACTAACTCATGTATATAATATTAAGGCATCAGACATATTGCCATTTATAACAAATTTAAAGAAAACTGCAAGCCCAGGTCCAGATCAAATTAATGCAACTTTTTTTCTACTGCCTCTGACTGATACATCTCTTACCATTGTGTTAACCTGCCGGTCATTTGTTTGCTCACTAGGGCACTAATAAAATAAATAAAAGGGAACTAAAAAAAAAGGTGGGATATTTTGAGGCTGGGAGGTGAACTACTGTTCTCTCTACATTCTGCTGAAGAATATTGAGAGTCACTGTTTCATGTTTCTCCCTCACCCTAGCATTATTTTGGTGAGAGTCCTGGCTCGGGACTTCTCTGGGGATTGACGACAGTTTCTGGCTGCTCCGGCACGTGGTGTCACACATGTACTGGTGCTGACACTATTGTCGGCACCCTGACAAAATGTTTGCTCCCGTGGGATCCTAGAACCACCAGTCCTAAGACCAAAAAGTTTAGTGCTATGGAGATGATATTCTTAAAGATCTGGAGTTAGAGTAAGCAACTTTTTCTGAACATTCTGTGCTCTTCCTTCTGGTTCATAAAGCTACTCAGAATGTAAAGCGAGTTGTAAGGTGGGGATAAATACAGCATGACTGGGGTCTGCATGCAGTGCAACATAAGCATGTGTTAAAATAGTACTGGTAGAGTGTAACAGGCCTGGATTAAGGCATAGGCAACATAGGCGCACTGGCCTAGGGCCCTTGTCTGCCAGGGAGCCCCCAGCAAACCCCCAAATATATTTATTACACACCCTTTTCTTTCTGCCTGAGCTGCACGTGTTTTATAATGGACTTGGCTGCTAAGTAATTTGAAAAAGGCAGGAGCTTAACTGTGATGTGAATCTCACCTTTTTGATTAGGTGTTAAGTACAGCTGATAGCTTCAGGGAACTCCAGCTAGATTGACCTTTAAGGCGTAAATAGACCTATCTCCTTTGCTTTGTATCCCACCCCCTTGGTATCCTAAGTGGGGAGAAGTGGCTAGAAAGCTCTCTGCCCCCCAAATGGTGTTCCTGATGTAACCCCCCACCAGCCTCCCTTGTTTAACTAGCAGGGCTGCTCCTCTCATCACATAGAGTCTAGGGGCAAAATAGAGGGATGGGGGTTTATATAACAAGTACACACATTTCTTTTTTAAGCCTGCTACCACAGACAGGCAACCAAGTGTGGGAACTACCAGGCACACACCTGGTGGGACCATTTACCATGGCCAGCAACCCAGGTCCCTGGCAGAAAACGGTTGCTCACAATTGTGCTAGGTTTGCACTTCTGGTCAGAGGCACCCAAGTAAATCCAGACACAATGGAAGCAATAACAATACTGTCCAAACCAGATTGGGATTCTAGAGTGTGGCTTTTATTCTCGTAACAAACTAGGAATAATCACAAAGTGAAGATGGACCCCCACAGGGCTACATATACTGGTATTGCAGATTCTCCAGAGTACAGAAATTCCCGACATTCCCATTTAGCATACGCTAAAGGCACAAAACAGCGAACACTCTGGTTCTGAAAATGGAGATTGGCACACATGGCCCGTTACCGGTACATCTTTCCTCAACTAGGAACACATGGCCAGTACTAGGACACTTCCCCATATTTCTTGAGGAATGAACGTGGCACACATGACCATAAAAGAGCACATCCAGGCTCAAAATCTTCCAGCACCCACTGTACTGAGGTGAACTGAAAACAGAGAATCCAAAACCCACGTCTGGGTAACTAGTTCCATCAAGCACTGGCCAAATGCACTGACTGAAAATTGAACTGGTGCCCAAATTGAACCCAGAGAGGCAAACTGGTTACTCCAGATGGGGGTCTCCCACCTTTTGCTTCCAAGTTTATACTCTGCCATTCATCTGGTTAATAACACCCTCACAGAAACTTGTAGATGCTATCTTGAAATGTTTTTCACACTTAACATACTACATGACACACCTCTAAGGTATCAGCAAGTTAAAAGTTCTGTACTTGGATGGTTCCTCTCTAGACTCCAATGTAGGCAGACACTTTTAAAAAAAGAAACAGTCTAGGTGACAGGGTCCCTTTGTCAGAGAAAATTCACCAAAGGTATGCAGGTACTGCTCCTGGGCTGACACAAAAGTACTCACAGTTTCTGAAGTTGTCACAGGCAGCTTCACTAGACAGACTGGGTGAGGGGATTGCCTCTGAACCCTGAAGATCACCCCCATCCCTCCTGGGATGGGGCAAAAGAAAACCCACTTGGCGAGGTCTCCACCACTTCAATCACTGTCTTCTGTGTTCTTCTTCTAGGGTGAGAACAAACTACCCAGACCTAGAACAGTAGTTCTCTGTCAGAGCTAGGTGAGGAGCTGCACAGCAAGCTGCAGCCACCTCCTGGAACTCCTACTCAGGACTGATGCCACTCTAACTGAACATTCCAAAGCTATCTCCCCAGAGCTGGCAAAGAAGTGTGGCTTATACCGCTGTGAGAGTTCTAAGATTACATCACCCTCCAGCTCAGCTGAGACTGAAACCAGAGAATGACAGTGTGAAACCCATTTAACTGGCATTTCACTAGCTGCCTTTCCCTGCCTGCCACTGGTTCTAAATGGGATCCTAGTAACCCTGGGAACAAAGGGGTTACACTGATATGGAGAGTGACTGGTGGAAATCTTAAATGGGGCCACCTGCAGTAGTTTGACCACTACATGGCTCATCTTGTGCATTTGACGGGGCCACTATCATTCATAGCAGAAGGATCAGAGAGCCAGCAGAGCCTTTCCGCCCATGGATGGTCTTTGACTTGCTATGGCCCTGGGTCACATAGTGTGCAGGTAGATGTGGTGGTTCACAAATCCAAGTGTTCTCAGTCAGCATGTTTTCCAGGTTCTTGGTTTAGGGCTGTAGCTACAAGGCTATCCTGCCTAATGTATTAATTTTTACACTCCTTGTCTGGAGGTGGATTATCATTGTTAAAGAGATTGACCAGTCTCAGCATCGGCACCTGCTAATTCAACGCCTTACCCCTCTCTGATGTTACTGTTGAGGATATTTTGTCCAATAATCGAACAAGTAAGATATGGCATCACTCGTAAATTTAGCCCCACGGGGTCACGAGGACTTCACGGTTTCTGGGGCGGACCATGCTTTGCCCCTGTGCTCACTAAAGTCATGACGTAATGCTAGGGAGAGTGTGGGAACGAGCGCCATTATATCCTATGGGGAGTACCTTTCAGATAGTTTTTTTTATATTGTAAAACCTCGTCAGATACGTGGAGAGTTTTAAGAGGGCCTTGAAGACCCATTTATGGTATCTTGCATATCAGGATTAATTATATTCAGACAGTTATTTATTTATTTACCTAATCTGCTGCATGTGAATTTTATGTTTGTATTGGATTTTATCTGTTCTTAAAGCTGTACAGCGCTTTGGTTGTAGAAAGGCGCTTTAAAAATAAAGTTATTAATATTATTATTAATGGGCAGTTGGTGAAGAAACGTGGACACCGGTTGACTAACAAGGGCTATGAATATTGGGCTATGGTCACTGAGAGCGTCGGGGAGGATGCCAGAGGTGATGACACGGTGGGGGTGGGAGGTAATGGCCCAGTCGAGTAGGGAGTGTTGTTGTGTCTTTTAGTTTGGGCAGGTGGGTTCAGAGATCAGTTGGGAGAAGTTTAGGCTCTGATTTCATTTTTAGTTTTGGTAGTTTTAGGTGACAACCAATTTTTATTGACCTCACCTAGGATGAATAATTCCCCAGAGCGAGCAAGGGAAGTGATGGAGGTTAGGAGGTCTAGCACGACCGAAGGATGGACATTTGGATGGCAGTATATGCTGGCTATGAAGACTGGGAGAGTGAAGGGGAGGGTCACATGGATAGCGAGGGCATCATGGGTCTCAAGATTGGAAGATGAGTAGATGATGGAATATTGGATGGAGGCTAGGACATAAATGGCCACACCACCACCCCTGCCAGCATGGTCTTCCCTTAGCAGTGAGTAGCCAGGAATGGAGACTGAGTGGTCAGGGATACTGCTCTTTAGCCAAGTTTCTGAGATAATTAGAATGTCTGGTTTTAGAGTGCACACCATTGTCTGAATCTGGTCTATTTTTTGCAACAAGCTGCGGGTGTTTAGATGTAGGATCTTTAAGCCCTTTGGGAGGGCTGAGAGACGAGAGCGGGGGGAGTAGAGGAGGAGGCACCAGAGGAGCAAGGAGCAATAGGGCCTGGGTTGGGGGGGATATCCCCGGTGAAGAGCAAGAGGCAGGCGAGTATGAGAAAGTGGAGGTTAGATGATTTTGAGGGGGCTGGCGAGGAGGTTGGGAGTTTTGAGGAGAAGGGAGTGGATGAGTGAGGAAGAAGAAAGTGGAGGACTGCAGTGAAAGTGGACACCATTGTCAAAGCAGCATGAGGAATAGTGGTAGAGTGAGACCATATTTCAAATGGCAGAGAGGGAAGGAGTGATAGCATGGATGTGGGTAGGGGACTGGAGAGAGTAACTGATGGGGTTGGGAGAGTTATTAGGAATAGATGAGTAGAGAGCAAGTGGCGGTGGTAAAGAGAGGGATATGAGCAGAACAAGGGGGAAAGAGGAGAGTAGGGGATGCATTGTTCATAAGGCAGAGGAATTAGTAAATAATTGATTTAGGAAGAGCAAGAATCTGTAAGCAGGGAGTGCGGAGAAGGGGGCTGGTCAGATGGAGGGGGGTGCTGTAGTTTAGGAAGCTATCTATATGAACAACAGCCAGGGATAGCTTAGATAAAGATTATGTCCCTCTAGTGTCAGTAGAGTATAACTTGCTAATGGGAAAATGGCTAAGAGGCATACAGCAAAGTTAAGACACTTAAAAGAAGTATGGAGCCAACCGGGAGCCTGGATTCACCAGTGCTGTCCAATCAGGAGCTTGAGGTAACACCGGGGAGAGAGTGGGGCAAGCCGCAAGGAAGTTCATACCTGCAGAGCTGGAGGGTGAACTGGAGCTGCAGGGACTGCGGCGAAGCTAAGCCGCATCCCTAGGTGCTGTTCCTCGGCAGGCTGGAGTGCCCTGGTCAGGGGATGCCTCCCAGGAAGAAATGAGAGAGGGGAGAAATAGGGATGAAATTTAAAAAGGCAGTTGGAGGGTGGGGCCATGCCTCTCTACCTCCTGCCTCATAAATCAGGGACAAGGCTTAAAAAAATCAGGGACAAAGGACCGAAATCAGGGACACTTCTTCAAAATTGAAGATATCCACTCAGGAAGCTGGTAGAATAAAGGATTTAGTGTAAAATGCATTTTCTAAAGAAGAACAAGTTTGTAACTTTAATGTTTGACATCAGTTTGTGCTTATAACCCCCGCTGTTTGGTCATGAAAACACAATTTTTAGGAGGGACAGAGTAAAATTTTGAGGCAAAATCAGGGACGTCCCTGAAAATCAGGGACAGTTGAGAGGTATGGGTGGGGCAGTCAGTGAGTGGATACAGGAAGACAGCAGGAGCAAATTAAATGACAAAAGGAGGGCAATAAACAGAAAGGGGATGGCTTCAAGAAGCTAAGCGGGGGGGAGCTAGGAGTTACTCTGGGAGAGAGAGTTATGGGGAACAAGAGAGTAGAAGGTAGAGGGAAAAACAGATATAAATTGCAGTTTAACTTACCAATTTTTCCAAACTGAACTGTAATTACTTGCATTAACAGTCTATCACATGCATTAAACAGTCTAATAAATGCAGTTCAAATGACTACACACAGTTCCGTAAAGTACACTCAATAGACAGGAGAAAGCTGTTATAGTTTGAAAACTGTGCGACCACCAGTTAAAACTCTGGCTAGGAGGCATACAGCAAAGTTCAGACAGTGAAAAGAAGTAGGGAGCCAATCGGAAGCCTGGATTCACCAGCGCCATCCAATCAGGAGCTGGAGGTAACACCGGGGAGAGAGTGGGGCAATCTGCAAGGAAGTTTGTACCTGCAGAGCTGGAGGGTGAACTGGAGATGTAGGGACTGCGGCCAAGCTAAGCCGCATCCCAAGGTGCACCTTGGTCAGGTGACGCCTCCTACAGAGCTGGAGGGTGAGCTACAGATGCAGGGACTATGCCAAAGCTATGCCATGTCCCTAAATGCAGTTCCTTGGCAGGCCGGAGTGCCCTGATGAGGGAACACCTACTAGGAAGAAATGAGAGAGGGGAGAAATAGGGATGAAATTTAAAAAGGCAATTGAAGGTGGGGCAGTCAGTGAGTGGATATAGGAAGACAGCAGGAGCAAATTAAGTGACGAAAGGAGGGCAATAAACAAAAAGGGGATGGCTCTGAGAAGCCAAGCGGGGGCTGTAAGGGCAAAAGCTAAATGGCCACAATCGTGACTGAAATGTGTGGCTCAATGCCAAACTAAGTTAAACAAAAAAACATACAAAATACAAGTCACATAATGAGCCTAGGTAGGGTCTGTAATAAAATGTACTAGGCAGTAAACAAGTAAGGCAGAACATAACAGGCGGTGCCCTGTCAAAGGTATTTGTGCTATAAATAAAAGGTATTTGTGCTGTAAATAAAGCATTGTAGTATGGTGCAACTGGCTATGCAGGTACATGTGAGTTCCAGGCAGTGTATCAAACTGGGCTCTTCAAACATGTCCATGACTAAGGTCATGTAGCCAGTTCCAGGCAGTGTATCACCAACACACAGTAAATGACCATATTACATAATAGGATTGCTAGGAGCAAATCATAGCGTTAGTCCTGTTTGGGGTGTAACTTTCAAACTGTGTATATAAGCTGTGCTTGTGTAACATCAAGTGGAATCATGTAACATCAAAGGCTAAGTGCAAGTGGCACTATAAATAAATTTTCTTTGATTCTCTGTCGGTCTCGTTGAGTAATTATATTAAGTTGTTAGTAACATTAAGTATACGTTACATTTTTGGTGCCGTGACTCGGATTCTCAGCATGTAGAGTATACCTACAGATCTGAGTGCGCAAAATCGAACCGAGATCACTACGGGCCGACAACAAGAGAGCAGTGGGAAAGAGGTCTTGCTCACCAGGAGACTGATCACCTCTGGTGGGGAGACGGCAAAGGCTCGGTCTGACTCAAAAGAAACCGGACGTGGATGATTGAGTCAGAAGAATAACGTAAGTATGGAAACAATTATTAGGAAATGGTTAGAAAAAACATCTAAGAAAAGGCTTTTATGAAGTCCCAGTGGACGGGCAAGACGTCTGTTGGTCACTATGAAACTCAGTGCTGTGAGAGAAATAAGACATGTAAGAATGAAAAGGAAAAAGTAGCTAACAGTGTAGCAGCTTTGTTGGGTATTAAAAACTCCCTGGTTCTGAGACACCAAAAAAACAGTCGTGAGCTACAGGATAAGATTGATAGACTTGAGGAGGATCTCCAAGGAAAACAAAAAGAACAGGAATGGAAGTATAGTGAGAAAGCAGGGGAGTGCAGTACCCTAACTTTAGAAATGAGTAAATAGAAGGAAAAGTATTACTTTGAACTAAAAATAAAGGGACAGCAAACAGAACAGCTCCAAAAGGAGGTAACTCACTTGAAAGTAAAAATGTAACAGCATGATGATAATGGTTAGACAATAACAGGTACACACTGGCATGCTGAAAATCAAAACAATAAATTACAGCATGCCAGACCTACCTACCCCACACACACATCCACAGCTAAGCAGTAAGTTACATGCATGGCTTAAAGCAGTAAAGTAAATCAAAAAGTGTATTGACTTGGTGTTATGTATTTACTATTTATTAGAAATGCTACCTGTTGCAAAATCAAGTGCTATAGAAAGGTTTTCTTACCTTAAAGAAAAGAGGCTGGAGTGCAGTCAGCCAAACCCACCAGATAAAAGAACGTAAACTACCTTTGGTTTGCATAAAAAGTATGTCTTAATACTGCTTGATAGCTTTTGTTTCACATTAGTATTAAATGCAAGGTTTGTTACAGTGCAAACTGCATACATTTGCTTCATTTAAAAGTTGAGCAAAGTTAATTGTGTCATAAAAAAAAGGAAATGTTTGTCTTATGTCTGTTGAGTGGAAAGCACTCTGGTTTACAACAAGAAACATGCTGTAATTAATCCATATACATTGGAGGTGTGTGCCTTAAATGTTTCATCAGTTAAGGTTTATTCTAATCTAGAGTAATAAAATGTGTCATTCACTTTTCAAGTTAGTCTTGGTGATGTCACAGGGTAACGTCTCCACAAACTGCTTCACATGAATTCCTACCTGAGGCAATGATGTAATCATGGTTAATTAGCTAAAGGAATAAATGTATTTGTTGCAACAGCTCAGTAGTATGGCTGTATTTTAGGCTGGCGGAGAAGGTGGTACAATGCGTAGATAATCTGCTGCGCCAGTCTAATAAAGTGTCTGAACACCAACAACTTCTGGAGCATGCATTATAGATACTTGGGAAAGCGGGGCTGAAGTTAAACCCAGATAAAGCACAGGTGGGAAAACAAAAGGTAACCTATTTAGGAATAGAGATCTCTGATTAGGGCCGCAGGGTAGACCGAGACAAAGATAGACTGATACAGCAGTTACCCAGGCCCAAATCGGTGATGGCCCTATGGCAGTTTCTGGGCATGATTGTTTTTTGTAGAGAATTTATCCCCAATTTTGCTGATATAGCACACCCTTTGTACAACCTGCTAAAGGGTAATCCAGGTGAAAATGATCAACTAGAGTGGACCACCACCACCACTCAGGCAGCATTTGGGACTTTAAAACAAGCCTTATTAACTGCCCCATGTTGATAGCCCCAAACATAAAAAAGGACTTTGTACAGCAGACTGCTGCCGGCCCAAATGCTCTGGTGACGGTGTTGCTGCAAGAAAAACAGAAAAAATTGAGACCGGTGGGATATTTCTCACAGGTATTGACTCCTGTGGAGAATGGATATGGGGCTTGTGAGAAGCACCTCTTGGCAACCTATTGGGCAGTACAAGCCACTAAGCACATTGTGAGTTTTAATCGAATTGTGTGGGAAACCCTGCATGCCCCGATAAAATATCTTTTACAAGGGTCACCTAGAGGGGTTTCTGATCAATGACTAATGAGGTGGATGCTAGCCTTACAAGGAAAAAACATGGAAGTTAAAAAGGTAAGAGATGGAGATATAGCAACCCAGCTGGGGCAAGAAGGAGAGCCACATGACTGTACAGGACCATAGACCCATGGGGCGGTTGCCATCGTCTCCTTCGTGGAAGGCCACCTAGGCGCCTCCTGAGATCTGTGTTGATGGGTCCTGACAGTGGAATAATGGCCAGTACCACACGGGGGCCCCGGTATGGATCCCCTCACAGCAGCGAAGCATCAAAATAAAACTGCCGGCGAACTTCTCTGCCCAAAGAGCTGAGTTAGAAGCCATCCGAGAGGCAGTCCTTAGATATCCCGAGGGGAAAATTACCATCTTCTCAGACTCCCAGTTTGCTGTTATGTCCCTCACTGAATGGGTTCATTTGTGGGAATCGAGGGGGATGATTAATGCATTTGGGGAACATGTCCAGCATAGAGAGGTGTTACGACACTTGCTGGCCTTGGCAAATGCCACCCCAGCAGCAGAATTGCTGTTTGTAACGTCCACACTAAAAGCCCCACGGCTCATGAAAGAGAAAAATCGGGTGGCGGACCAACTAGCCAAAGGTGCAGCCAGAGATGGAGAACCATGGAGAGATCCTCTCGGGGACTCCTCCATGGCAGCTGTCCAAGTTAAAAATCCATTAATTAGTTTGGTACAACTTCAGATGATGGATCCCTGGCTATCGCTACAAAAACAAAAATGGAGAGAATCGGGGCAATGTAGCTACAAAAACCTGACAGTACAGGAAGACATGCTTTTTTGGGAACGCCATAGCCAGTTAAAGTGGGTCCTGCCATCTGATCTCAGGAAACAAATTATCATGGAGAACCACAGGATCGGAGGACACTGTGGTCTCCATAAAACTTGCCAAATGGTCCCATCTAAATATTGGTGGCCAAAGGTCAACAAGGATGTAAAGACATGTCTGGAGTCATGTCTAATCTGTGCACAGATAAACCAGCCTAGTCCTCAGGCAAAACAAGCACAATTGCAACGCGTGCCAGTGGCTGAAGGGCCGTGGCAGGCTTTGCAGATTTATTATGTAGGTCCCTTGCCCACTGCCAAGGGGGTTTTAGATATTTGTTAGTATCAATAGATGTTTTCTCTAAATGGGTGGAGGCTTTCCCCCTCACCACTAACACTGCCAAAGTGACAGCCAAAGTTTTGTGGGAACAAGTGTTTTCTCAATGGGGTTTCCCTAGGATATTGGAATCAGACAGAGAAACACACTTTATCGGGCAAATCATGCAGGACATGTGTGGGTTTTTAGGAATACAACAGAAATTCCATTCACCGTATCACCCTCAGTCTTCTGGAATGGTAGAAAGGCTGAACCGGACCCTAAAATTAGCTTTAAAAAAGGCAGTGTTGGATACTGGAAAGGGATGGGTGAACCACTACCTGGAATCCTCATGGCAGTGAGAGGTACCATACACACCAATACAGGGATTACTCCTCATCAGCTTATGACTGGAAGGGACATGCGATTGAGCTATCCCACAGACCCCGAAGTGAGTGCACGTGTAAGAGATAGCACCAATACAGAGGTATTCCTACAGCAAGTACAGAATCAATTGGAAAATATTTAAAATTTGCTACCAGCAATATGGCAGAAGCACATTGGAAAAACAAAATGAATCGAGATAAAAATACACTGAAACAACCAGTGTACACAATTGGTGACCAGGTAATGATAAAAAGAGATCGTGGGATGCAAATTGGATGGGACCCTACGTGGTGGATCAATGCCTTGGTACCACCACTGTACACATTACTAGGCTAGGAAAGGGAAACAGACCACTAGCATGGGTACACATAGATCAGTGTAAATTGTTTAAGAAAAAAGTTTAAATTGCATAAGCCTGGGAGGGTTGTGCTTGATGTTCCTATCAGGAATATTAAGGGCAGTACAGGGGACTGTTCAAGCCAGCATCGGTCTAACCCCGTATCAAGTAACCCTGATGTGTCAAGCAAAGGGTAACGCTAGAACACATGGCACTGACAAATATAGCCATAGTGCATAATACAGAAAGATCTGGTCATAAACAGACATTTGAAAAAAAAAAAAAAATTTTGGAAAAAATGCCATGTAAAATGTATCAGAGTACTGACGATGACGACTGATACTGCTCTTGTTCTTACAGGTAAAGGATGTGGAAGTATACACTGTACATGACCCTGTTGGGGAACTTAGTGAGTTGTACAGGGGCTCTACATCTAAACACCAGCACCCCGCATGTCACCGGGGATTATAAACAACCCGTGGTCCTACCAATCACATGGAGTTGGGCTGAGGGAGAAGCAGATGCTGCTGTACATTTGTGGCAAATAGTATGGACAAATAATAATTTAATTGTAACTACCACACGGTGGTGCTATATGGCTGATTGGAAGGCCAGTCCACAGTTTTGCTCGTCCCAGTACAACTCAACACACAGAGGGTATGTGTACCCTGAAGACAGATCACTAATATTGGCAAAACCCACATCAAAGGACTCCGGTACATATCAAGTAACTGTTTTCTACTGTACTAGAGATCCGAATAATGTTATTGGAGGATGCACTCGTGAAATGGGCACTGCTGGAAATGGGACATGTGACGATAATAACTGTTACGCCAATCACACCAGTAGAAATATAACTTTAACAGTAAGACCACCACAGTGCCCCATTGTAACACAATGGCCACCTAGTGGACTAACTTCCACACCAATGGACCAGACTCTTGTAAATAGTGTACAGTATATAAGATTAACAGTCATTTTCAACTTTTCGAGTTGGGATCTAAATAGCACTGGTCAATGCGCCAATACTAATGTTTCTCAATTTTATGCATCTGTGTTATTAGATATAGTTAGTATATTCCAGGCCAAACAAGGGGGATGCACCCCAGTCCCCACACATGATAGTAACCATAACAATACCTCTAAGAGGCGACGAAAGAGAGACCTATTAGGGGACATAACCGACCTGTTTGGATACGGGATGAGTATATGGAATAAAGCAGATTTAGATGCTATAGAAGAGCAGTAAAATATTGTAAATCAAGAAATAGAAGGAAGAGTGTTACTGCCCCTTGCTGTAAATCAAGCGGGTTTGGCACAAAAGGAACATTTGACAGTATACAATATGCATGATGTCGCCAAATTGTTAAAACAAGTTCAAGGCAAAATCAATGAAATTATCACAGACCATAATGTTCAAGTCACAAATCACACTATTGGGCAGTCCATAATATTTTTTTTTCCAATTGTTTAACCAGGAGAGACACACTAAGCTGAAGGCTTGTTTACAGGTGCAACCTGGGAGCACAGGGAGGTTAAGTGACTTGCTCAGGGTCACACAGTATGCAAGTGGGGGCTGTGGGATTCAAACCCAGGTCTCCAGATTTGCAGCTCAGAGCCTTAAACCACTGCACTACTGCCTCCCTAAATGTGCAGCCTATGGGTCCTATGTTTTAGCCACTGTAAGTAAACTGCTAAATCAATTAGACAAACAAAGGCTACCCAATATGGTACCAGATGCACAAATCAAACTATGGTACTGCCCAATGTGTAATGGTACTACTGATAGTAAGTGCCTAAACCCGTGCGCGTGACAAAGGGCGCCTCAATAGCATGGGTAAGGAAGGTAGCAAAGGTATACGTACGACCATGCTGTTTTAATAAAAAACGCACCCCAGGTCAAACAATGATGGTGTAATTTACAGTTAAATTTCCTCAGGTAAATTATGAGGAAGAGGAGTACACACACACAATGTTAAGGTACATTCGGTGGGAAAATTAATAGGTGACTATTATGCATATAGAATAAGCCCACCTGACATTTTAGTAGCTAACAAAAACAGGTCCTGGGTGGCCCCCAATCTACTCTGCTGTGAGCAGATAAGTGTGCAGTGGGTATGCCAGTGTGATGTTATGGCCCAGGACCAGCCTGTTTGTGGAGAGGAACCTATACAAGAAGCCCTTAACACCTCACTTTGGTGTCCGGTTCAACTGCAAAGGTGTTCAGTGCCTAAGGTAGTGTTTGTCTACCATTCCACCACACAGTACTGTATAGTTACCAATGAACGAGAAATGACTCATCAAGGGGAAAAGTGTGCGATAACCCAGCCAAACTTTTGCTTTATCCCTAAAGGAGATGTGCAAATTGGAGGGCACACCTTCTACTCTGTTATACAGTATACCACAAGGATGTCACAAATTAACACTTCAGTACCCAGTCAAGCAACTAAAATTAATGAATATGCACCTGCTTTCGGAGTGCCTAAACCTCCTCTAACCTTAGATGTGCAAAGGTTATTAGATCGCAAAGACACACATCTTATTCAAATTCAAAACTCTGCCTGTAAAATAAAACAAGACATTAATGTGCTGTTAGATGATGAAGATAAGGAACACTTAATATATGCCAACCTGGGAGGATCTTGGGGGGTATTGTTGTTCAAAGTGCTGTTGATGCTACAATTGGTATTAGTGTTTATTTTGTTAGTCAGTACATGTTATTTGCGCAGCCTAACACGCAACCTGCATCATGATATGTTTATGTTCAAAATGTCAGTAGCCACACGTCAAATGTTGTAACAATGTGCCCTTGGTTAGTGGTGACTCCTATTAATAGGGAGGGCAAGGTGGACAGGGCAGCAAGTCATCCAGAGAACCCGGGATCGTAGTCCCTATCGGAGGTCTCCAGCCATACCCACTCATGTTCTGTCCAGGAAAACCACACCCAATTTCAGTCCCAAAGGGGGAATTATAAGGGCAAAAGTTAAATGGCCACAATTGTGACTGAAATGTGTGGCTCAATGCTCAAACTGAGTTAAACAAAAAAAACATACAAAATACAAGTCACATAATGAGCCTAGGCAGGGTCTGTAATAAAATGTACTAGGCAATAAACAAGTAAGACAGAACGTGACAGGCGGTGCCCTGTCAATGGTATTTGTGCTATAAATAAAAGGTATTTGTGCTATAAATAAAGGCATTGTAGTATGGTGCAACTGCCTATGCAGGTAAATGGGAGTTCCAGGCAGTGTATCAAACTGGGCTCTTCAAACATGTCCATGACTAAGGTCATGTTGCCAGTTCCAGGCAGTGTATCACCAACACACAGTAAATGACCATATTACGTAATAGGATTGCTAGGAGCAAATTATAGCGTTAGTCCTGTTTGGGGTGTAACTTTCAAATTGTGTATATAAGCTGTGCTTGTGTAACATCAAGTGGAATCATGTAACATCAAAGGCTAAGCACAAGTGGCACTATAATAACACTGCTAAATAAATTCTCTTTGATTCTCCGTTGGTCTCGTTGAGTAATTATATTAAGTTGTTAGCAACATTAAGTATACGTTACAGGGGCATACAGCAAAGTTCAGACAGTTCTTTGACAGGGTGACCAGAGAGGTAGGTCAGGGAGGATTGGTGGATGTGGTCTACCTAGATTTCAGCAAGACCTTCAACACCATCCTACATAGGAGGTTGGAAGTTGGGCAGCCTGGGAGTGGGCCCCCGGGGTGGTAAACTGGGTCAGAAACTGGTCAAGTGATGGTACACAGAGGGTGGTGGTAAATGGCATTCAGTCCAAGGGGGGTGACCAGTGGAGTGCCACAGGGATCTGTGCTGGGACTAGTCCTCTTTAACGTCTTCAGAAGCAACACTGTAGAGGGTCTGGAGGGGAAGGTATGCCTGTTTACAGATGACACTAAGATCTGCAGCAGGGTTGACACTCGGGGGGGGGGTGAGAAAAGACTTAAATGTGCTTGAGGAGCGGTTGAGAGTGTGGCAGCTAAGATTCAATGAAAAGAAGTGCAGAATCATACATTTGGGGTGCAGAAATCCAAGGGAGGAAAATAAGATGCGGGGAGAGGTACTGATGGCCACCAATCAAGAAAGGGACCTGGGGGTAATCATATCTGATGACCTAAAGGTAACCAAACAATGTGAGAAGGCTGTGGGGAGAGCCAGTGGGATGCTAGGGTGCATAGGCAGAGGTATCACCAGCAGAAAAAAGGAGATGGTTATGCTACTGTACAGAGCCCTAGTGAGACCTCATCTGGAATACTGTGTCCAGTTCCGGAGTCCACATCTCCGGAAGGACATAGACAAAATAGAGGCATTCCAGAGAAGTGCAACAAAAATGTTGCAAGGACTGCACCAAAACTCATATGAGTAAAGACTAGAGGACCCCAATATGTATTCCCTGTCGAAGAGTAGAGAGATGGGGATATGATAGAGACATTCAAATACATCAGGGGTATAAATAAACAAGGTACAGGAAGGTAGCATCTTTCAGAAAAGAAGGTGTACAAGAACAAGGGGGCGTGATATGAGGCCAGAGGGGGTAGGCTCAGGGGCAATGTGAGGAAGTACTTTTTCCACAGAAAGAATAGTGGATGCTTGGAACACCCTCCCTGCGGAGGTGGTAGTGGCAAAAATGGTAGGGGAATTCAAGAATCCACGAGATAGAAATAAGAGTACTCTCGCAATAGGGAAGAGAGGACAAGCTGCAGATCAGCTAGGGTTTGCGGAAATGCAATAGGTAGGGAAAAGGGGAAGACTAGGTGGGCCACACAGTCCATATCTGCCATCACCTTCTATGTATCTATGCGCCTATGTCACGCATGAGCACTTTTCCAGCAGCATCACCACCTGCAGTCACCCAGGTGGCAGTATTGCTGCAGACTGCACTGGCTTCCTTTTAGATGAAATTAGTTCAGTGGTGGGCAGACACCCCGGGGTTGGAGAATGCAGTGTAATGGAAAGACAGGAAGAAGAAAGGGAATTAGGAAGAGGAGGAAGGTAAGTACAAGAAGGAGGAAGGAAAAGTGGGGAAGAAGGAGAGGAAAATGGAGGGAGGGTGTGGAATGAAGTTGGGAAGAAGAGAGAAGAAGGGAAGTAAGGATGTTGAGGAAAAAGGAAAGGAAGAGCTTTTAATGTCTTTCATGAAAATGCTCCCATAACACTTGTCACTATATTGTAAGTAACAGACTGTGTTTATGATCTTTTTTTATTCTAGTGAATGATTACTATCCTTTAACTTTGGCAAACGGCTTTTCCAGTGTTAGGCACCTTTTTTGTGGAAAACATGGTCAGAATTTGTAAATATATAAATAAAATGCAAAATCAGAAATACATCCAGGCTTGATAAACTTAATCCAGCTTTTAAAGAAGTCTTGTAGTTCAGGTTTTGCCTGCAGTTTTTATTGCTGTGATGTCCAGTTATTTAGTGTTTGTAAAAAAGGTGTTAAATAATGGCCTTGTAAACCTTGTTGTGATCTTTGTTATAATTTATGATGTACGCTGCTACTACTGTTGATGTCCCTTGTGTCCAAGACCAGACTGAAAATTAGACTGTCTCATGCTACTGTGGCTAAACAGTAATAAATAGATACAGTGGAGCCCACTATAAGAACATTATATATAAGAACATCTTGTTTGTAAGAACGTTTTTGGGATATCCTGAGTTTTGCTCGTTATTTTCAATGGCAGTAAAGCCCTTTTATAAGAACAGTCAGCCTGTTTATAAGAACATTTCTTTTTCAGCAGTAGTGGTAGATGGTTATTATAGTTATATTATAGTTCCTTCAAGTCTGGAACCTCCGTGTCCATGCCCTCTCCGTTGCACCAGAGTAAGGGGTTCACATTTAATGCTGTTCTCCCATCCGCAGAATGCAAGAAAGCAACATTGCCCTCTAGTTCTAACTGCAAACCAGACCCCCCTTGAGCAAGTGTGCTCTTTTAAATACCTGGGCATCACTTTGGACCCTGCACTTAACTTCCACCTTCATATCTGCCACCTGTCCAAGTCCTTAAATGTCAGGTTGGGACTGTTATATTGCTTCAAACACTGTCTCACCCCGGATGCCTTCAGGCTTGCTGTCTCCTCGGTTCTCTCGCTGTTGGATTACGGCTTATTGATATACAGAGCAGCAAATACCACTGCCCTAGATAGTCTCCGTCGCTCCCTAAATAAAGCCTGCTGCCTCGTTCTGGGATGTGACCAGCTCACGCACACCTGTGTACTTTATAATGATACCAGCTGGCTAAACCTAGACAACAGAATCTGGTTCCACACCTGCCTCTTGGCTAAACAAAATGCCCTTGGTCTCTCCCCCCCCCCCAGACTAGCCCCTTTAGTCAACCCTGAACCCAAGGTGCATCACACTGATAGCTCTGACAAGACCCTCTTCTCAGTTCCCAGCTGCCGGACCTCCCTATTCCAAAGCTCCTTTAACTATAAGGCCCCTCGGTGGATGAATAGTCTACCTGGCCCCTTGGCAAATGAACCTAGACTTGGGCTCTTCAAAACCCACCTTAGGGAACATCTGCTGTCCTCAAGTGCCTGCAACTGCTCATGATCTGACGACAACCTTGATGATGGCCCCTGGCCTGAGTTTACCCCCCCCGGCCCCGCCTGCTTCTCCACCTAAGCAGTCATTGTCAGAATTTGTTTCCAAACTGTAATACCTGTCATGTAATGACCATCACTAAGCAATTCCTAGTATTTCTTTTTTTTTTGTAACTTCAAATTTTATTGTGTATCATTTGTACCATTTTATACATCTTTACATAGTTATACTGAATGGAATATTCTAGATAGAGTTTACAGTACTCATTAAAATAACCATTACATTAAAACCATCCAGAAATTGATACACAGATTAGTTAACTTTCATCCATCCTATAACATTATACCAAGGTATAGATCTTGATTGCTGTCCTCTCCATTCATCTTATCAATAGCCTGTTCTCACCCTCTCGTCTTCCAAGGCGAGGGGTTTTATCGGTCGCCCTCGATCAAGGCGTACTCTATATGGACAGCCAAATTCAAAACAATGTTGGATTAAGGGTTTAATATCTAATGAACTAATCTAACATAGTATAACTCAACCTAGGCATCCTGGTGCTTCACTAAGGTTCTACTAGATTTTAGTACATAGACTCCATAAAGTTCTTAAATATCCAAAAAGACAGATCCCCTTAAAATCTCTTTCTCTCTTTTTTTTTTTTTTTTAAAAGAAGAAGGACAAAATATCTGAGACCTTCCTAATCCTGGCTAAAAACTTGCCAAGGAAACCAGATAATATCGAATCTCTCCCTACCCTGCTTTAGTGTATAGGTGACACGTTCCATTGACTCCAGTTGTCTCATTCTGACCTTCCACTCCTCTATCGTTGGGGGGTGAGGGGAAAGCCACCTAGACGAGATAGACTTCAGTGCTGCCACTGTCATTATCTGTGGTAGTTGCCTTTGCTGTCTAGGCCATGTAATCAAGAAAGGGAGACCCAGCACCATCTCTCCAATCTAAATGGGATCTGTAGGCCAGTTATTTGCTGTATCAAGGAGTGGACTTCTCTCCAGAGCGGGGTGAGTACTGAGCATTCCCAAAATATATGTGTGTTGGACCCCCCAGCTCTATCACATCTCCAACAGACATCTGAACCTCCCGTCTTGAGGTGTTTTGCCTTAGAGGGCGTGAGAAAGTATCTAAGAAGGATCTTCCAATGGAATTCTCACCAGGAAGGAGAGCTTGTCACTTGCCAGCCTCTGTTCAGTCTACTGTCCCAAATAAGTTGGGGAATCGAGATAGCTAGCTTTTCTTCCCATCTCTGTTTAATTTTATCTAAGCCTGAATTATTTAGATTAATTAGAATGCCATAGAGCTGAGAGAGGGGGTGGGGGGTATCATTGATAACACTATTATAGTAGAAAAACTCTTCCAGAGGTGTTTTTTCTCTAATTATTTTTTTATTCTATTTTCAGAAGTAATGTAATGTTGGACTTGTAAATATCAAAAATGGTCCTCACAGCAGAGGTGAAGTTTGTCTCTTAATTGGGTAAAGGAGTAGCAGTTACTCCTATCAATACATTGAAAGAATGTGGAGAGCCGGTGTGCGGCCCAGTATCGATATCCCGAGTCTCCTCTCGGGGGGGAGGGGGATTAAAGAGGATTCAAACCTAATTCGGGATAGAGGGCCAGGGCCATCTGGGGTGCCCGTAATCCTCCTTAGCTTTTTAAGTATCAAATGGGAGTGAAGGATCCATAGGTTAGTGATCTCCCTAACTATGGTTAGAGGTATATTACTAGTAGGAGCAGCCCACAGGGCCCATTTCCCGACTGCCGCTTCTTCCAGGTGGTACCAACCCGGTGTTTTATCCAAGAACACATCTGTACACTCCGTGCTGCCAGGAAGTAAAGATATAAATTTGGGAGGGCCAGACCCCACTTTCCCCTGGGAGTTTGCAATATCTTCCTGGCCAACCTTGTTTTTTTCCTGTTCCAAATAAAGTTTTGAACCTTCTTCTGTAGGTTTACCCAAAATTTTCTAGGGGGTTATATTGGAAAGGTTTGAAATAAAATTAAGAACCTAGGCAGGGCGTTCATTTTAAGAGTTTGTGATCTGCTGTATAGGGACAGGGGAAGGAGCCACCACCTGGCAATATCTGCCTGTAGAGTCTGAAATAACTTACTGTAGTTATTTTTATATAGAAGGGAAAGATCTATCGAGATATATATACCAAGATATTTAACCGTATTTTTCTTGGCCCAGGCAAAGGGAAAGAATTTCTTGAAGGATTCGGAGGGGCTCCCACTCAAGATTAATGTTTCGGATTTTGAAAGGTTAATCTTATAACCTGCCAATGCTCCGTATTCCCCTAGGGTTTGAATTAGGGCAGGGACTGAGGTTTCCGGCTGTGATAGAAAAAAGAGAGAGTCATCTGCATACAGTGCTATTTTCTGGGTGTGGCCCTCTACTTCTATACCTCGAATCAAAGGATTATCCCTGATTTCTATGGCCAGTGGTTCGAGTGACAGGGCAAAGAGGAGTGGGGAGAGGGGGCAACCCTGTCTTGTACCTCTCATGAGGGGGAGTCTTTCTGAGAGATGCCCATTGACCTTAACTGTAGCCTCTGGAACCTTGTATAGACTATTAATGGCATTAACGAACTTCTCTCCCGGGCCAAATCTCTTTAGCGTCTCACTCAGAAACACCCAATCAACCCTGTCGAACACTTTCTCAGCATCCATACTAATACTCAGTTGGAGTTGGTTGGTGTTTTTATGTGCAGAAATCACATTCAACAGGCATCGAATATTATCCTGTAAAAATCTGCCTGAGATAAAGCCCGTTTGATCTTTATGCACTAAGGAGCCTATTATTTTCTGGAGGCGATCGGCTAAGATACCCACAAAGATCTTTAGATCGACTGGCAACAGTGAGATAGGTCTGTAGGATTTACAGTCCTCCGGGTCTTTACCCGCCTTCAGAATCACAGAGTTTTGGGCGAGATTCCAAGATCTAGGGGTTGCCCCCTCTCCCCCCCACAACTCATTATATGTGTCTAGTAAGATAGGTAAAAGGGGATCTAGAAAGGTCTTATAGAATTCTGACGCATACCTGTCCATCCCTGGGGCTTTTCTATTTTTTAAGCTCTTAATTATTTGAATAACTTCTGCTGCTGATATGGGAGCTTCCAGGTTTTTCCTTTGCATCTCTGAAAGGGTGGGGAAATGAAGTCTATTAGAAAAAGAGAGGATCTCGTTTTCGTGATTTATATTTTTGTCTGTGCTGTAAAGGGCAGAATAAAATTGTTGGAATTGAGTAGTAATTAAAGGGGGAGACCAAATTGTGTTGTTTGTCCCCATTGCTTTAAGCTTAGGGATCACCCTGGAGGCTCTCTCTTTCACGCAACTGCCAGGCTAGGATTTTCCCAGCCCTGTTTCTGTGTTCATAGAACTTCTGTTTGGCATAGGTTAGATGCTTTTCTGTTTGGAGATCTAAAATTTTATTTAATTTGGTTTGGGTCCTAAGCAGTTCCTCTCCACACCTCTGGTCTAGGGTCTCTTTATGGGTCCTTTCTAACTGGGATATTTTTATTTCCAGTTCTACTCGTTCTTTGATCAGTGCTTTCTTATGTTTCGATGCATAAGCAATTATTATTCCCCTTAAATAGCATTTTAAAGCATCCCATCTGACTCCTGCCCCTGTATCCTCCCTTAGCTTCATCTCTAAATATTGCTTTATTGATTGTTGTATTAATTGTTTGAATTCTATGTGGTTTAGCAAACTGACGTTCAGACACCAGATAGTTTCAGGAGGCTTTTGGGCCAGGGTCATCTCCAAAGAAACTGGGGCATGATCAGATATTGAGATAGACTCTATCTCAGCTCTAAACAAGAGGGGTTGCGCATTCGCTGAAATCAGCCAGCGGTCAATACTAGAATACATTTTGTATTTGGGGGAGTAAAATGTATAGTCCCTGTCCTTGGGGTGGGTAAATCTCCACGCATCTACTAGTGAGAGTTCTGCACATAATCTAGTCAGAACTCTACTAGACCTGGCAGGGCCTATGGAGCGGGAGCCTATTCTATCAAGGCCTAAATCTGTCACTGTATTAAAATCCCCGCCAATAAAGATTAGCTTGTCAGGGTCTTGAACTGTATCTGTTAAAATCTTGGTCAAAAAAAGACACCCTTTTTTGTTCATCATTTGGAGCATATATGTTCAGGAAGATGCATTTTTGTCCCTTAAGTTCCCCCTCTATCCTCACAAACCTACCCTCCAGATCGGCATCTACATGAGAGATGGTGCAAGGTATATCCCTTCTGATTAGAATAGCTGTGCCTCTCTTATTTGTTTGTTTTGTACATTCTGCCGCGTACACCTCGCCCATCCAACCTCTTCGCAACTTTCTATGTTCAGTCTGACTCAAATGGGTCTCCTGTAAGAAAGCTATATTTACTCCCCATCCCTGTAACTGTTTCAAAATTCTGGCCCTCTTAACTGGATTGTTTATGCCTCGGACGTTCCAAGATATCAATTTAAGATCTGCCATTTAAAATAATATGTAGAGGACCATATCTGTTTCCAGTGTCCATGAGCCTGTAATAACCATTTAGGTGAAAGAACATGAATCATTAACTTGTTAAACCAGATTAACTGTTTTACAGAACCTCTCATGAAAGTTATAGGAGGCATTTAAGTAGCTTCAAGGTGTCTTTATTCCCAAATCCACACCTCGAGAAACTTTCTATGAGGTGTGGTAGGAGACCAAAATATTTTGGACTCCCCGTCAGGGAGTATCCCCACCCTAATAATTTGTGGGGCCCCCGACTGGGATGACTTCAGTTGCCTGGGTGACTGTCGGACTGTCTTCCATTAGTTCCCGACAACAACTGATTTAAAAACTTCAGAAATAATATGGGGGAATATCTATCTAAGGAGGATCGACCAGGACCGCCTGGCCAAGGGGAGATACCCTCTCCCGAACCTACCCCTATGGTAAAACCCCACCCCCAACCAGGAGCAGAGGCACCCACCACGGTCTCTTCAGGAGAAGGGGGAAGGGCCTCTATCCTCTCCATCATCAGGCACCACTCATCACTTTCTCAGCCATGGGCTGCAACCATAAGCTTCCCCCTGCAACTGCCAGAGGGAGTCCTAACCTGTACCAATATTAAGGGGACTCCTATTTGTCCCATCTCCTTTTTTCCACCCCCTTCTATTTTCACCCCTAAAGAGGAAGACAAATATATCACTTCGGAGCCCGGACCATTCCTTGTCCTGAGGCCAGAGCTACTATCAACAAGACTGTCTAAGAGGAAGGATTTAGGCGTGTCCTCTGACACTGCCCCCATCCACCCTCTGAGGTTATTGCGCTGTATTGCTTCTGATGCTGACATGACAGGCTTCTGTAAACCATCCAGGTATTTTATGCACGGGTCACATGGCTCCGGAGCAGTACTCACGCCAAAATGGGGTATCTTTTACGTTGACCCCTGTCTGATGGATCACTCCTTGGTTGCTAAGGAAAATGTTAATTCCATCTTTATAGCTATGGTAGTAACCCAACAAATTGAATAAGACAACCATGATAGGCCAATATCCCCCCCTCCCCCCGGCCAAGGACGGCCCCTGCACCCTCCTACCCCATCCATGTGACCCATCGGAATAAACTCTGTTTTACTTTTAATTTATATTTAAATTTACATTTTATGTGAATTTAAAGTCTCAATTCCTAGTATTTCAATGCTTTTTACTGCTCATTGTAACTGAATGTTTGCCTTCTGCTCACTGTATATTTACTTGAATGTTTACTCACTGATCTATTGTTAGTACTGTCAGTCTGTATTCTTATCTCTGTGACGTGGATCCTTTGTAAATGAGTGTATGACTCGAAGGTGTTTCCGAATTCCAAATAAATAAACACCTTTCCCGGGTCACCACTGAACTCCTAACCTGTTTACACACCCATGACTTAACCTCGTTGGAGCACAAGCATAATCCGTCCCCCACAACACTCCAGAGATGCCGCTACCTTCACAACTCCTGCGCTAGGGCCATCAGGCTCACTAAGGCAGATTATTTCACAAAAACTTTCAATACAAATGGAAACCATCCTTCCAAGTTCTTGAAGGTAGTCCATGCACTCTTCTCCTACTTTCTCAGATTCCTATCCCTGTCCTCAAAGTGGACGACTTCCTCTTATCTGACCCCCTCACAGTGGCTTCTAGATTTAATTCCTACTTCTCCAGCTGAGCCTCCTCCCTTCTCTCCTACCTACCCCACCCTGTATCTCTCTTCTTCTCACCTACCCTCACCTCAGCCAACCTATCCTACTCCCTCTTTCTCCTCCTCTCCTGTGACCCCCTCTGCTGCCCTGGATGCCCTCCTAACCCTCAACCCTACCAGGAGTAAGAGCCCGGACAGCATGGACAGTAACCTCCTCTGTCTAACCGTCCCAGCTATCTCCTCTCCTCTAGCTGACCTGCTAAACCTATCCTTCTCCAGTGCTTCTGTCCCTTCTGTTTGGAAAAATGCTACTGTTACCCTCCTCCCTAAAGGTGGCGACCCATCTGACACTGGAAACTACTGCCCCATCCATCTCCAAGCTTCAGAATTGCATTGTTTTATCTCAGCTCTCCACTTTCTTGGACTCCTCCTCCTTTTTCACTCCGTTTCATCCAGGTTTCAGGAAAACTCATTCCACAACCACCTCCCTTCTCCATCTCACCGATGCCATCCACTCAGGTATGGATCAGGGTCTCATCACCTCCGCCATCTTTGTCGACCTGGCCAAGGCATTCAATACTGTCTCCCAACCCCTTCTCCTCCTCTCAAAGCTCCCGTCCACTGGTCTCGCAGCAGCGGCCGTCAGCTGGTTTAGAAAGCTCCTACCTGGAGGACAGGTCCCAGTCAGTCAAAATTGGTGACACCCTCTCCCCACCACTATCTATACCAACAGGTGTTCCGCAAGGCTCAGTACTCAGACCTCTGTTATTCTCCATCTTCCTGAAAGATCTCCCCTCAGCCTGCTCATCAAGTACCATACACATATACATGAATGACATGGTTCTACATACCTCTGGCCACTCCTCCTCTGATGTGGTGCACTGACTCCAGCTCGACTTCAATCAAGTTCAGCTCTGGCTACATTCAACCAGCTCTTTTTAAATGCCAAAAAGACAGTCTCCATATCCTTTAGCATGAGGCAAAGACTTGCCAGGTTACCCTTTCTTCCTGCCCTCCGCACACTTAACAGATCCCCTCTGGCAGATGTCACCTCATTCAGATACCTTGGGGTTTGGCTTGATACTCACTTCAGTTTCTCTGGCCATGTGGATGCCATTGTTACAAAATTGCACCCAAAGCTTGGCACCTTATACAGAAACCGTGACTATATCCCTCTGCCGGCCCGCAGAGCTGTTGTACAGAGAATGATCCTCCCAATCTTCGATTACGGAGATGTGGTCTACACTGCCACCTCTGCTTCTACTCTGGCCAGACTGGACACTGTCTACCACTGTTTCTGTCACTTCACTCTAGACTGTCCCCTCCACACTCACCACTGCTTCCTGTATCAATCCCTCTCATTTACATCACTTGAGGACAGGCACCGCGCCCACTGCATCAACATTGTCAGCAAATTCTGGTTCGGTTCCCTCCCTTCCTACCTCTCCTCCTTACTCTCCCTGCCACCGCCCACCTCTCACTTATTTAGAAGTGCAAACATCCACTTCTTGGCAGCCCCACTGTCGCCACATCAATCAGCCAAGTGGCTTTCAGACATTGTTTCCCAAGGCTCTGGAACTCCCTCCCTAGCACTGTCCGAAATGTCTTGTCGGCTTGTGCACTGTCATATCTTCTCCGCAGCCTCAACACCTCCTCCTGTACCTGTTTCTAATCATCTAGCTCCCCTCCTACTTTCTCTCTCTCTCTCCCTCCCACCTGTACCCCTCCACTTCTGCTTCTCAGACGCTCATGCACCTGTCAGAACATAATGCACTTAAAAACTACACAGTACTGACCTAGACTCAGCCAGAACACCACGGCGAAATATTCATACCAGATATATGAATGAAATTGCCCATAACTTCCCTGCATTATAGATTTGATTGTATTTTACAGTATGTGTATGGCCGTAACTCTCTTGTAATTTGCACTGTCTTACAAAAGTCTGCAAATCCAGTTTTCCTATGTATTCTGAATGTAATGCTCACTAATTTCCTACAGTCCGGTTTTGATATGATATGTATTTGTGTATATGTCTGTAACTCTCCTGTAATTTGCACTGTTACAAAATGCCACCAGTCCTGTTTTGGCTATGTATAATATACATTTTTTGTATGTTACTGTCCACCTCCCCTTCCCCCAGGACACATCTGGAAATGAGCTTTTAGCTCAGTATGCCTTTCCTGGTGAAACTTTTAAATAAATAAAAAAATAAATATCACTCTGAGTGTGGTAAGTCTGGACTGAATCATCATCTAATTTCCTCATCAACAGTCACTTAAGTAGTAAGTAAATGGGTTTGTGAAAGATGCCCTATAAAGAAGACAGCACACATTCTTCATAGTTGTGACACTGAGTGAATTGTACAACAGTACTCTAGTGGCCCGATATGCAAAGGTTTGCGAGGGTGCTAATGGGTCTTGCCCACACAACCTGGGGTTTGGCTGGATCCTCGTATTCAAAGAGGCTGTTGCAAGAAGAAGAAGGCCCACGCAAAAACATAATGTATGAGGGTGGGTAAGGGAAGGGGCAAGGCCAGAATATCAGCATTACCCATATTCAGTGGCTTTGTGGTGCACAAAAGATTTTAGCGCTGTCCTTTTGTGCAGCACAAATAATGCCTAACAAAACCTCAACTTAATTTGGGCAACCCTAGCGGCTACCAGGTCATACTTGACAGGCAGAGTGCAGAGGGTGACGATAGAGTTAGCCTCATCTAACCTGAAGCCTCTGCTTTGTGGAGTTCCACAGGGATTGGTCTTGTCGCCCTTGTTGTTCATAGTGTATGTGCTGCCTTTGGGAGACATTATCAGGCGGTATGGGCTGGGTTTTCATTGCTATGCCGATGATACCCAGCTATACTTGTCCTGTGCACCTAGTAACCAGATGGCGGCCTCCATATTTAACAACTGCCTGGAGCAGATCCGGACTTGGATGAGTCACAACTGGCTACGACTCAACCCCGATAAGACTGAGGTGCTGGTGGTGGATCCAGGTCATTGTGGTGGCAGGAGAGATTGGAAGACCCCCCCGGCTTAGTACTGAAGTGGGGAGCCACTGACCCACTCCACGGAGTTATTACAGTACAGTATGGACTGGCAGTTAGAGTGAGGAGGTGGACCACTAGCACTAGGGATATCTACACTGCTGTGGGATCTGGTAGTTGGGGAGCTGGTGCCACACTATCTTGCCTCACAACCCATGCAAATTAGCCCATAATGGGCATGCAAATGGCCCCTTTGTGTCTTGCATACCCAATTGACTCATTTGCATGGCTCCCTTTGAATATTGCAAATAGTGCTCTGGTGCTGTCCATTCTGGTGTCGTACTTTGGGAGCCCTGTTGAGGCAGCACTAAGTGACTTAGTGCTGCGCCAACATGGCCCTATATTCAGTCAGATAGCAGTGGTGCGCTATTCAACTGAATATAGCATCTTCAGGCACCCAGGCAATCGCAAGGCGCAAAGCACATTTTTGTACTCCACTTTGCACGAATTTGAATATCGGGCCTCAGTTGTTTGAGTAAGAGCTCTTTTAAAAGGCTGTATTATACTACTTTTAATAATGAGTTCTCTGAAAAGTAGTTTGAGCCCAGTTTCATCTGGTTAATCATAGATTTTACATGGATTTTCACGGTTTTCAGTGAAGCCCTCTTATAAGTACATCCCGGTTATAAGAACACTTTTACTTGGCATTTAGGGTGTGCTTATAACAGGGCTCCACTATATACCTAATTATAAAATGGGTCCTGAATTTCTCAGTATTTCCAGTGATCTGTTTGGAGATCCTGACCAAAATAGCCGTAGAAACATGTTTTATGACAACACTGCTCAATGTGTTTTTTTTGGTACATTTTTATATACATATATATATATATATATATTTGTAATTTGTGCCATTTCGTAAGTGGGATATCACATTCCAAGGTGTGCAGTCGCACTCCAGTGTATGGTCTTCTCGAGTGGTTGAAGGCACTCGACTATGCCTCATGTCTCACAATGCACCGGAGGAGTGCGTGTACAAGGGACACGCAGTGGGCTGATTCGGAATTCACCATTTATCTTCACATATGAGGGGGCAGGACAGAAACTCACCAGTGGCAGAGCCACAAATGAGTGATATAAGTCCTGCCCCTTTACAACTGATGCTAAATGGCTTGTTTTAAGTCAAGCCATTGTGTGTCTAATTAATACAATGTATTATAAATTTTAAACCTTTTAACGTAGTGTGTTTTATGAAGATTAAACTGTTTCAGTTTGATTTCATTGCTGTGTTTTAAGTGTGACAGAAGCCATTGTGATTTCATCCGGCATTGTTTAAGCTGCTTTCCCATTGGCTTAGGGCTCCTTTGTGGCATGTCTAAAGTAAGGATAAATGGTCCAAGGGGGTTTAAATGATTTATCCTCCTCATTTAGAATGCTTCAGTGGCTAAAATAAATCATTTATCCATATGGTTTAACTCTCAAATACATTGGAAAATTAGATTACAGACCCACAGTCTGTCATGTTATCCTGCAATTTACATAAAAGAACAAAAAAGGAAAGAAGGGAGGAGGAGAAGAGATAAGAAAGCAAAGCAAGCAGAGGGAGATGGAGAGGTGAGAAGAAAAGAAAGCTGTTTAGCAAAATATCAAAGCAGTTCTGATGTGTCTGGAATACAAAACCACATTTGCTGATGAATAACTAGGAACCATATTATCATCTCCCCAACAAACAACAGTAGCAAAAAAGAAATCCCCAAATCCCAGCAGATTGCCTGATGTTTTCCACAATTAACTTCCGTTTGCTGGGGATGCTGGGAAAAGAAAAAAAATCAATCTTTGGAGGTCTGAGAGGAATCCAAATCATTCAGAGTAGCGCAACAAATAGTACAGTTTCAGCAGGGGCTCAGGAGAGCAGCCTGAGTACTGAGAGAAAAGGCTGATCTGGGGATGAGAAGGTTAGAAAAATCAGTAGACAGTGACCAGTGTAAAGTAAGAGCCTGAAAACTTAAAATGGAAATTCTCTCCAGAGAATGACTTGTGTTTTATGAGTATTTAACAAAGATCCACTGTGCCAGTTAAACTGAATTGTCAGTCTAGCACGCTCGCTTCTGGGCAAGACAGTTTTGAGTTCATGCACCACACTGGGGGCTTTGGTTTATACCAAATGCTGTAGTGTGTGAGGGGCCCCTCTCTGGATAAAGCTGACCACTGGTCCCCTTTATGCCTTTGGGATATAGTCTTTTCCCAACACAGGTCAGGTGGCAGGCCAGGGCCTCCTAAGACCAGAATCTGATAAAAGAGGGGGGGGGCAAGGTCTCAAAGGTCAGTTGTGTATATGTGTCTGGGGAGGGGTATGGCAGCATCCACTTGAGCCGCTTCCCATTTTCCCATGTTATTCCTCCCCCTCCCTTCGCTCCCCTCCAGCATGGTGTCTGATGCCACCCCTTACCACCAATCCTCCCATGTCTACCAGACCAGTAAAGCATCCTGAAACAGCAGGGGTCAGGGCTGCAGCAGAAAGTGTTCTCTTTCCGAGGAGGGCTTGCATCCTGTGGGACATGGAATCCTCCACTTACTAGCTTGATATGGCACTTCTGGCTCAGGTTGCCAACCCAGATCAGCGACCCTACCTAGGCTTCAGATGAGTACAGATCTGTAGCCCTCCAGGATCATGGTGTACAGATCTGTGGCCCTCAGTAATCATAATATACAGATCTGCAGCTCTTGGCAATCATGGTGTAAAGATATGTAACCCTTGGTGATCATGGTGTGCAGATATGTGGCCCTTGATGATTATGGTTTATAGGTCTGTGGCCCTTAGTGTTAATGGTGAAAATCTTTGGCACTCAGTGATCATACTGTACAGATCTGTAACCCTTGAAGATCATTGTACATAGATCTGGTGTCCTCTGTGATTATGGTGTACAGATCTGTGCCCCTTGCAGATTATGGTTTACAGATCTATGGCCATCGATGATCATGGTGTACAGATCTGTGGCACTTGGTGATCATGGTGTACAGATCTGTGGTCCTTGGTGATCATAGTGTACAGATCTGTGGCCCTTGGTGATCACAGTGTACGAATCTATTGCCCTTGGTGATCACAGTGTACAGATCTGTAGCCCTTGGTGATCATGGTGTACAGATCTGTGGTCCTTGATGATCATGGTGTACATATCTTTGGCCATTGGTGATCACAGTGTACAGATCTGTGGCTTCAGTGATTATGATGCACAGATCAGCGGCTTTCTGTTATCACAGCATATCATTCTGTGGCCCTTCATGATCATGGTGTATATATCTGTAGCCTTGTGTGACCATGGTGTACAGATTAGTGGCCTTAAGTAATTGTGGTGTGCAGATACAGTTTTCACATCTTTTTAAATGAAACTTTTGTATTTATTAGGGACAGGAGATACAATGTAAATGTTTTTGTTGATTTTGTTAATGTTGAAATGTATAATCTATTAATGTTGTATATTTGCCTGTTTTTGCTCCACTCCCAAGATGCACATGAAAAATAGTGGATTTTAGCAAGAGCAGGTAGGGTTGTGGGAGTCTGAGCCCAAGGAGGTTGCAGGAATCATGTTTTTTTCTGCACCCAATGCCATACCCAAACTGGTGTGTGGGAGGCCTGCAATCCTGTATCATGCCCTACGAGCTGTGACTCTGTGGCTGGGGGTCATATACCAAGTAACATTTGTAGTGACCATTGCCTGACTTACTGCATTAGGAAGGCGAGTCTCCCCCACATACTCCCTAAATACATATGGCACCGCTCCCTCAGGGCACTTGACAACAGTGTCCTTCTATTTGACTTGTTCAGTGCTGACTAGTCCCTAGTGCTCTCAGCCACCAATTGTGACACAGCTCTTAGTGCTTTTACCAGTGTCCTCTCCAGAGTTTGGAGCTTTCATGCTCCCCTAATAAAAAAAAAGCATGTGTCAAACGCATCCACCACCCCTGGATAAATGCCACTCTAATTGCCCTGTGCAAATTAAGTGATAAAGCGTGGTCCTCCTACAAGTCCGCTCTGACCTACATTGACCTCCAGGTTTATAGGTCATTGAAAAGTAAGTGTACTAAGGCAATCTGCACAGCTAAAGCCAGCTACTTCAAGGAACCCCTCCATTCTACCCAAGGCTCTCCAAATAAATTCTGGAAGACCATCCACTCTCTCATTGACCTCCCCATCCCATCTACCACCCCAGTCCTTTCCTCAGATGGTCTCATTGCCTCTGACCCTGCCTCTCTGGCAGACACCCTAAACAAGTACTTTACATCCTGCACTATCCATGACATCCCTGTCAAAGTCCACCCTGTCGCTGACACCCCTGCTATGGTCTTTCAAAATGGACTTAATTTTTTGCCTTTCTCTAAGCATGAAGTATACAAGCTTTGCTGTCTCTAAACCCAGCCAAAAGCAGCCCTGATGGCATTGATCCTAAGATCCTTCGTATTTCAGCCCATCACTGCCCTTCCCCTCACTCACCTGCTAAATCTCTCTCTCTCTGTCCTCAGGGAAAAGTACCCCAGGTTTGGAAAACGGCAAAGGTTATTCCCTTCCACAAAGGTGGTGATCCGTCCAGCCCCGGGAACTACCGCCCCATCTCCCTCCTCCCCTTCCTTGCTAAGCTCCAAGAATCACTTATCTAATCTAGGGTCTCAGACTTCTAACTATCTCAGGCACCCTCTCTTTGCTACAAGCCGGTTTTAGGAAGAATCACTCAACCATGTCTTCCTTACTGCGTGTCACAGATGCCATTCTTGCTGGTATGGATCGGAGTCACATTACTGCTGCCATTTTTGTTGACTTGGCAAAAGCATTTGATTCAGTGCCCCACCTACTTCTGATCCACAAGCTCCACATAATTGGTTTAGCCACCCCAGCAGTAAACTGATTCAGCTCCTACCAAATGAACCGGGTTCAGTCTGTTCAGGTAGGCTTCACCTCATCTTCTCTCCTTCCAGTCCTTGCCAGGGTCCCCCAAGACTCCATCTTTGGTCCTGTCTTATTCTCCTTATTTATTAATGACCTCCTCGCAGCTTGCTCATTCGCACACATCCATATGTACGTGGATTACACGGTCATCTATTCTACAGCACCTCCAACCCTTGATGTGGAGACCCCCCTCCAAAGTGATTTCAACAGTGTGATTAATTAGTTCCAGGCCAACAACTTGTGGGTAAACACGAAGAAAATTGTCTCAATTACCTTTGAGTCAAGACAGAAACTCTCAACTATCCTGTCCCTCTCTACCTTCTCCACCCGTGATGACCCCCCCCTTGTGAATGTTTCTACGTACAAATACCTTGGTGTATGATTAGACAACAATCACGACTATTCAATCTATATTAATGCAATGCACGCTAAACTCCGCCCAAAACTAGGTGTTCTAGGGACATGGATATGTTGTTCATCCACACTTATTGGCAGGTCCCTTGCCGCTTTAAATCTTGCCGGAAGGTCTTCAAGCTGGCTCCTCCCACCCACCCGGGTGGTAAAACTCTCGGCTCCGCCTCATGACGCCAGATCTTCCTTACCGCTTGGAAGCTCAGGTTCCCTCCTTAGCGCTCTGCGTTTTCGACTGGTTCCTGAAAAGTTCGGTCTTCAGATTTATTGAAGTATCCTTGAATTCTTCGATCTTTTCCTTTTTGCTACGGTGATGGCTTTTTCCGGCCCCGATACACGTACGGTTAGTTCCTCCAGGAGGGACTCGCACTCCACATGCTCTTTTTGCCTGGACTTGGATCACGATCCTCGGGCTTGCAACTTTTGTTCTGCCCTTTCGGTCAGCTCTCCAGGAGGACCAGCGGCCCGTTCAGGCTGGACATCCGGTAGTTTCTTCCGCTCCGGAGATTCCATCGGATCGGTGGTGCCGCCATCGACTGTTTCTCTGCAGTCTGATCCCGCCGGGAAGGGACGGGTTTCCTCTTCCTGTCCTCAAGGTGCGGAGCTTATCCCGCTCTCCTTGGAATCCTTTCATTCAGCTTCCGTTCAGGGAGCCGTCATTCCCTCTCCTCCAAGGGAGAGGGCCTGATCTCGACCTATGACTATAGGGCATGGCGAGAGTCTCTTCATCGGGGAGGCAGGAAAATTCCCCTCCCTCATCGGCGGCCGCTCGACTTGGTCGAGGTTTGACCTCTGGCCTCACAGTACCCCGTCAGGTCAGCAGGCCATATTCCCCATCGGCGTTGTCGAGGTCTCTCGACCCGTCTTCCGGAGGTCTGGGGCCATCTTCCCGCCACCTTCGGCGGGAGTTGAGGCTGTGTCCTCCACTTCGGGTCGACAGCCCTCGGTCCAGTCTTCCGAGCCGAGGGAGGAGCGGGTGCTCCCCGTTTCTTCCCAGGCCCACCCTCGGTTACCCCAAGGATTTGGGTCTCGGTCTAGGTCTACTTCTCGGTCTAGCCACTCATGCCGATATCGGCGTTCTCGGTCAGGGCACCGGGTTGAGTGGCTTTGCCGTTCTTCCTTGTCCCCCTCCTCGGATGAGGAGCGGTTTCGATGCCGTTGGCATCGGTGTTACGAGGAACTTATGTGGCGACAGCAGTTGTCTGGGTTCGAATCGACCCGATTCATTCTCCGGATAGCAAGCAGCGCCGCAGTTCGGCAACCGTTCGAATCGGTCGGGAACCTTCTCCAGGACGGTTGTCGTTCGACCTTCGCTGCCCCTCCGCCTTTGGCGGAGTTCAGGCCGGACAGTGACCTGTCCTTCAGGTCACTCAGTCCCCTCACTCCTGCCCGGCCTCGGCGGACGAAGAGTACCTCGGGCCTGCAGCAGCTTTTTGCAGACCCTTGGGCCTGGAACAGGCTCTGCCTTGTTTCCTGACAGGGAGGACCCCGGGTCTTCCCAGGAACATCCAGTAGACGACAGCCCATCGTCTTCGAAGGGTCTACTTCAGCTCATCTCAGAGTTTACTGGAATGCAGCTTAAGCCCGTCTCTGATCGGGCTCCTTACCCCCTTCTGGAGATTCTGGATCGAAGGGGTTCTTCCATGGAGGCCTTCCCAGTGGTTGAGGCTATCATGGGCCCAGCCTTGGAGCTATGGTGGCGGCCTACTTCTTGCCCTGCGCCTTCGGCCAGGGTAGCTCGGAGGTATCCTATCCCATTCGGTTCTCTGCCCGGTTTCTCAGATCACCCCTCGGCTGAAGGGTAGTGCAACAGCGTTTCCAATGTCTTGGAAATGCTGGGGATGTGGACAGACCCCCGACAAGAGTCAGAAGGATGGACTATTCGGGCGTAAGGTTTACGCTGCGTCCTCCCTAGGCCTCCGTCAGGCCAGCTCAGTAGCACTGATGGCACATTTCTCCCACACCCTTTTGGGCTCCCTGGACGAGGTTCTTCCTCATCTCCCAGGTGACCTGCGGACCACGGTTCGACAGGTGCGGGACCAGGGTAGGGCGGTGGCGAAGCAGCAGCTCCAGACAGCTCTGGATCTAGGTGACTCCTGTGCCAGATCAGTGGCGGCCGCAGTGGCCATGCGCCGCAGGGCGTGGCTGAGGTTAACTTCCTTCTCCTTGGAAACCCAGCACGAGTTGGCGGACATCCCCTTCTTGGGGACTGACCTTTTCGGCCCTGGAGTGGAGGGATACATCCATGGGCCCGAGAAGTCCGATGCCACTCCAGACTCGGTCACTCTCATCCACGGGGTCAAGGGCAGCCGTCAGCCTTTGCATAAGCCCCTTTGCCCCCTGAGCCCTGGGGCCCCCGGCCCAGCATGAGGGCCAGCAGGCATGCGCTGGGCGGCCTGTCGCCAAACCAGTGTCCTCCTCCAAAAGGAAGCGGAGAGGCAGGAAACCGAGGGGCTCCTCGGCTCCTTTCCCCTCTAAGCCTGCTCAGTGACGGGCCAAGGGGCATTGCTCCGGCCGTCGTCCCAGCCCGGGTTTTCCCGTGGGGGGACGGCTCCGCACCTCATTCTGGAGGTATTTAGGGTGGATCCTGTTGCAATTCGCGAGCGGATCCCCTTTGAGCCATTTCCCCATGGGGATTTTGAGTTCACTGCCCCTGTTTCGGTCGTCCGACATGCCTGGCTCTCTAGTTAGAGATGATCAGGAAGGCCGTGGACCCCCCCCCCAATTCAACCCTGGGTTCGCGTCCAGGTATTCCTGGTCTCTTACGGACGGGGGGCTTGCACCCATCCTCCCGCACGCCTGGATGGCCTCTCTTCTGCAGACATTCCATCCTCAGGACATGGTGGGTAGCTGTTTCTTGGTCTCCAGGATGTACCTACTCCTCGTTCCATCCGTTTTTGGGGAGGCCCCCCTCTTCTTGCGGGGGAGCGGCTTACGAGTTCCTAGCACTTCCTTGCTCAGCGGTCTCTGCGGCATGGAAGGGTCCGGATATCACCCCACCCGGAAGGCAGACTGGTCTCCCATTTTCGGGAGCCATGTGAGAACTCGTATCTTAGCGGTGAAGCTTCTTTGGGACTAAGCTCGACTTTGAGTCCGAGCTCAGCTCTGGGCGAACAGGGCGAAGTTCTTCCTCCTTTGCCAGTCGGGTTGGCCGGGAAATTACGTCCTGCCAGGACCTCCTGCTCCTCCTGGGCATCAGGGCGGCCTTCCCTTAGGGAGGGGCCAGCCAGAGGTCACAACGCTGTGTTCCGTGGACCAGTTCGTGACTCACAGCCCAGGAGTTAGGTGAACGCTCCTTTGGACTGTTCTAACTCCGCCAGGAGACTATCCTGCTTGTTCGCTCTGAGTTGCCGGTCTTCTCCGACCGATGCTTCTCGGATGGGTGGGGTGCCCATCTTGAGGAATACAGAGTGCGTCGCCTCTGGTCCTCTTGCAAGTCCCGATGTCCTTCCTGCTCGCTGGAGACAGACGGTCCGATTAGCCGGCACTGCTCGCTCCGCTTGTACAGGGTCTAGTGGTCTAAGTCCAAGTTGGACTATTCCAGGACCATATGCTACCTACTCCGCCAGGTTGGTCTATCTCCTTGTCTCGGTGCAAGGAGGTTCTCCGCATTGGGCGGTTGCGCAGTCGAGGCTTCCTAGCCATTTCTTGGTAGGAGCCCAATTCCCTGGCTGCTGCCCTGAGCTGGGCATAGGCTGTGCCTCATGAGTGGTCTCCCCTGCCGGAGGTAGCACAGGATCTTCTCCCTCTTCCCTCCGGGGAGAATATGAGGCCGAGACTGTTTTTTGCCGCCCCTCAGCAAGGTCTGCTGCAGGGGATGCCATAGGGGCCTTGGACCCCGGGCCCCTCCGTGTCTCTCCCCCATTTCCCTTGACCTACGGGCAAGGCGAGGAGGGACTTGGCGCAGGTGATGCTGGTAGCCCCAGACTGGATTGTCAGTGCTGGTATCCAGCTCTCCTCAGTCTTAGCCCCAGGCTCCCGAGATGGTCTCTAGTCCGCCGGTCCTGTCTTTCCTTTTCAGGGGAAGGTTATCCATCTGGACCTTCAATCCCTGCACCTGTTGGCCGTCCCCTCTGGCGGCTGGGGCCAGGCCTGAGGTCTTCGGCAGGTCCTCGACCTTAAGAGATGTTCTGCTGAAAGTCGGCCAAGATGCTTGTCCTTTGGGAGAAGTTTTCCTTCTTCCGACGATGGGATAGGGCGGTGCCCTTCCCCGTCCCTGGGCATAGCATTCCGTACCATTTGCAGTCCATCCTTAGACCAGGGCTTCAGTCGACGACCCTCTGGGTGCTTCTGCGGTCACCACTGTCTTCCGGACGTGGGCCGGAGGGTAGCTGGTGGTACAGAGAAGGTGGTCTGGCACTTCTAGGCCTCGATCACACCTCTCCTTTTGGGAGAGTATCCCTGTTTCTGCGAGATCCTTGCTGGTATGGGCTTAGCTCATGAGCAAGCCATCCGAACCTTGCACAGGTGCGTTTTCCCCCACCTGTTGTGGAAGAACACCTTCTTGGGGTCACTTCGCCATCCAGAAGGCTGGGAGAGTTCCAGGCGCTCCTTTAACCTCCCTATCCGGTCTTCCACAGGGACTAGGTTGTCCTTCGCCCCACCCGAAGTTCCTCCGGAGGCGGTGGAGGAGTCTTCCCTACGGGGTTATTGCCTCTGCCGGGGTTTATCCCCATTCACACCTCGGAGGCCGTATTCAGGTTCTGTGGGAACCGTTTTAACGCTCACCTCGCGAGAGCGTAGAGCTAAAGTTCAGGAGAGGTTCGCCAGCTGTTCATCACCTTTGCTGAAGCCGCATCTGGCAGATTGCAGCCCAGTGGAAGACGAACGGGTGGGTCACCCCTGCAAGGTCTCCACTTTAGGCGGGTGGGCATGGAGCCTCCCAGAGGGATAAGCGCTCTTTTTAACCCGTCCTTCCGCTGCATCGGTGGCTGCTTCCAAGGACCCTCCGATCCAGGATATCCATGAGGCTTCTGCCCGGAAGCAAACTACCCTTCCCCTTCCACATCGACCTTGGAGTCGGCGCCCGGAGGTGCTGGTCGGGGCCTCGGTTCTCAGTCTTTTCTACCTAAGTAGGGGTGTGCGCTTGCCTCCCTCCTCCCAGAGAACTGCTAGGAATCTGCCAATAGTGTGGATGAACAACATATCCATGTCCCTAGAAATACAGGTTACTCACCTGTAACAGGAGTTCTAGGAATGGTATATTGTTCATCCTACAATTCCTGACCTCCCGGTGACGCACAACCTGGCTTCCAGCGGGCTAGATCTGGCGTCATGAGGCGGGCGTGAGTTTTACCACCGGTGGGTGGGAGGAGCCAGCTTGAGGACCTTCCGGCAAGATTTAAAGCGGCAAGGGACCTGCCAATAAGTGTGGATGAACAACATATACCATTCCTAGAATTCCTGTTACAGGTGAGTAGCCTGTATTTACGTACTGCAATAAGGGCTGCCTTTCCCTTCCCGTCCGTTGTGAACTGATCACTAAAACCATCCTCCCCCGTGCTGGATTATGCAGACATTGTTTACAGCTCCACCCCAGCCTCTTCTCTTGCCAGACTCTACACCCTCCTGAACTCCTTTTGCCTTTTTGCAAAGACTCCCCATTCTGCACTCACCACTGCTTCTTCTACTACTCATCACTTTCTATCCCCCCCCCCACCCACCAGCATTGGATGCATTGTTTAGCTTTTATTGCCAAATACTGGTTTGGTTTACTACTTTCCTATCTCTCCTGACTTCTATCCCCAGCCAGACATTTCCCCTGCCCACTCTGCTCCAGGGTGTTCCTTTCTTTTTCTCTTTCTCACCCCCACTCTTCGGCAGGTCAGTCTGCCTTCTCCTTCCGACTACTCTCTCTTTGAAACCAACTCTCTCCTACTCTCCAGATAGCCACCTCGCTCCCACCTTTCAAGCAGCTGCTCCGAAGTGAACCAGTAGCCTCATGCCACTGCCCATAGCCCCTCCTCGCTTTAGCTCTAGCTAATTCCGGCACTTTTGTCCCTGTTCTTTTCTGCCCTTGCCTTATAACAATTTGTATTTTGCTCTGTTTTGTCTATGAACTGAACTCCTGAATTTTGTACTCTGCTGTATTTTGGTTCTTTGTTATTATGTAAGCTTCCTCTGTTACTGAACTTTTGTACTATGAACCGCACTCTGTATTTTGTGCTTCCCCTGTTATTGCACTCTTGCACATATGAACTGCACTCTGTATTTTGTGCTTCCCCTGTTACTGCACTCTTGTACTTATGAACCGCACTCTGTATTTTGTACTTCCCCTGTTATTGCACTCTTGTACACATGAACTGCACTCTGTAGTTTGTGCTTCCCCTGGTATTGCACTCTTGTACATGTGAACTGCACTCTGTATTTTGTGCTTCCCCTGTTATTGCACTCTTGTACATATGAACTGCACTCTCTATTTCGTGCTCTGATTGTATTATTATTAAGTGTTTGTTTATTATGTAAAATTCATTTTGTATATTGTTTCCTACTGTTTTCCCCTTCCCCTGGGTCGCACCTGTAAACGAGCCTTCACTCAGTATGCCTATCCCGGTTACCAGAAGTTTAAATAAATAAAATAAACATGGGACCTAGAGGACATTGTAGCATCATTAGGGGATCAGAGGGACCTGGGATTTATGGGTACTCCCCTTCGTGGAACAGCTACCATACAGGTAGCACATCCAAGTAGGGAGTACAAGTGGTATGGGCCAGTAAGGTGGGTTTTGAGAGGCAGCAGTGAGTTCCCAGGTGGGTATCCCCTCAAGGTATGCATGCCAATGACTTTCAGGTCTAGAGGTGGCTCTGAAGATACCCTATGTTGGAGCAGAAATGCAGCCACATGCAGACGTTAGAGCAAGAAGATGGAGGTCAAACACGGGGGTGCCAAGAGGTGTAGAGGTAACTGAGACTTTCTGACCCTTGGTCCTTCCAGAACCAGGTAATGAGAATTTACATGACTAATTCCTGGAGTGAGCTAATCCTCACCAGTTCTGAAACAGTACCAGGGTGCCTACCAGTATTGCAGCCGGAGGGAGTCCATGGCAAAGGTGTAGTACTGCCTGGGGTAATTCATGGCCATCGCTGTATTAGTGATAGAAGAGGTAAAGGCTAATTGGGGATCATCTTCCTGCGTGGGCCTTGTGTGGGAATGCCATAGAAAACTGCTACTTTGGGATACCATATAACAATTTGCACAGCTACATTTTTTTTATGCTTTGGCATTTTCTGCAGCAAGTACACTGTTTGTGTGCTTTACGTTTGGTGAGTCTGGTACTGGTTTATTTTGTTGTTCCTGATTCTCCTTGCTGCAGCATAGACACAAACGATTGGTGCAACTCCCTGTGTTTACTGAGTGTACTAGTATGCCTACCAGAATTTTAACCCAGGTAGTCCATGGCAAAGGTCTAATATCACCTGGGGTAGTCCGTGGCCATCACTGTATCAATGATTGAAGAGATAGAGGCTAACTGGGGATCAGATTTAGTACCAGAGTCCTCAGTGGACAGAGATGGAGAGTCCTGAAATATCTGTCTAACCCACAGTAACATGAAATGAGAATGTTCATAAGGGTATACACTTGTTTAATTTTTTTTATTTATTGAAATGTTTCACCAGGAAGGCACATTGAACAACAAGTTGTTTGTCTCCCAGTGTGACCTGGGGGGGTACAATTGGATGAGGAATCAGACATATAGTTTACCATTTAACATATCTGAGAAATTAAACATTCAGTTACATTTGTAACAAGACATACAGTTAAAAATATAAATAATCATATAATCACATGTGTAACGTAACATACAGTTAAATATATTTGTGTACTGATTTGGCTGATTGTGATGAGGCCTATGGTATGATATGTAGTTCGGGTTCGCCAACCATCTTTAATGGCCTACGTGAGTTCTAGGTGATGCACAAAGTTAATTTCTCTAATACCTTTATCCCCTAAGTAAAGAGCCGCATGTTTGAACTATTACTGTGGTGTCCATTATATTCTGTGAGTGTCATTGTGAATTGTTTCTGAACAGAGATGAGTGTGAGTATCTGTTATTTTTGCAAAGGGACTCCTAGTGAATCTTAACATTGGATTACCCGTAGACATGGGAGTTACCTTAGGCCATGCCACCCCCCATCAGAGCAGTAAAACATTCGGCAGGACAGGCCGGGGGGTGGGGGTAGCAAAGTGGGGTCCCTTATGGGATTTGGACTGATTTGGATTAAATCTGCATTCATTTGGTGTTAGGAGCATGTTATTTTATCTATTTCTTTGATAACCAGGTAAGTACACTGGTCCCAGGGACTGTTTTCAGGCACATGCGGTGCAATAGTAAGAAAAAGTTCAAGAGCATTTACAGTGTGCAGGTATATAAAGGTTTGGAGGTAGCGTACAGTGGAATTATAGGGGGAAAAAGTATGAAAGATACAGTATGCACATGGGTAGTCAGAACTACATAAAAGAACAGTTACAGTATACAATTAGAAAATTAGGCAAGGTACAGATACAGCAGTGAGACCATAAATCTTAGAATACGCTATTTAAACCAGGTGACAACACTGTGAGGTTTAATCCATAGAGGGAAGAGCATCAAGCAAGCACTGGCAGTGGTAACAAAGGTCTCATCAAACTGTAGGGGCACACTGATTCGTGGGTCGAGGTTCCTGCAAGGGAGCGTGGTTGGGCCGAAGTCGGGGGTGGCAGTTGCAGGTTATGGTTGATGATAGGAAGCTTTTGTAATGAGCCTTAAATATCCGGTGGGGACCCTGAGGAATGGAGCTCGGTTGGGAGAGCATTCCAGAACTTAGGGGCAGTGCTTGAGAACACTCTCAGCCCCATGTCAGTAGTAGACATGGGACAGGCGAGAAGGCATTGAGCTGAGGATCTCAGGATTCAGGTGCCCTGTTTGATACAAAGAAGTCTGGATAGAGGAGAACTAGTGCTGTCATGTAGGGACTTGAATATGAGAGAGCCCAGGAGCTATTCCCAACGGGCCTGGGGGGGAGAGCCACCCGAGAGCCGAGTAGAGGGAGCAGTGGTGGGTGTTATAAGGTGCTAGGGAAGCAAACCTGAAGATGTTATTGAAGGTGGTGTTAAGATGAGAGAGGAGATGGGAAGAGGTTAGGGAGATGATAGGTGCGCAGTAGTCGAGGAGAGGTAGGAGGGTACCCTACCCGATAGCTATTCTCACTTCAGGGGTCATGAGATGCTTCAGGCAATAGCAGACACTTAATTTCTGATTCTCCTGATTCAAAACTAGCCCGATGTGATTTTTAAAGGAGAGGGAAGGGTCTAGTGTGACCCCTGGTATTTAAAGGAAGTGACGTAATTGTTCTGCCAACTCAAACCAGGCAGCTATTTACTCACTCACACTCACATACACACAATAACATTACAATAAGTACAGCAAGCCAAAGCTTTATTATAACAAAATATAATACAAAAGGTTATACATCACCGATTCAATAAAGCATCATCCAAGCCCTCTTCCAATGGCTGGGAAGCCCCCTTGTCAGCCTGGCTAGGAGTCTCTTGAACCGGGAACTGGCCCCACAGCGATGCGTCCACCCTGCAGGAGAGGCTTCAAACCAGGCATCTGGAAAGTCCCATTTTATATGTTTTATCTGGTATTTAGAAATGCTAAACCACCATGTCCTAAGCACTGGCCAGGTGCCCAGAACATCACAGTTCAGCATGACAAACACCACTTATTCTCATAATAAATAGTTGGCATTCGTCAGATCATCATGCCCTAAACACTGGCCAGGTGTCCAGAACATCATGAGCCAAACAATGCCAGAGATTCCAAAAGAAAAGTCTCACAACATCTTGTATTCTCATAACATCTTGTACAAAACATCTTATATAACTATGATTAAGCATTAAGCATCATACAAAATGGAGTGACAATAATCAACACAACACATGTATATATATATATATATATATATATATATACATCATTCGGTCCTTTGATTATTGTGAATACAATTTGTATGAAAATGGCATCATAAAAGGTTTATCCACATACAGTCTCCTAATTCTATAGGATAAATAATTTCACACAGTTAAAACAAACAATATCACTGCAATTATTAAAATCGGATGGATCAATCTGTTCAATACTTTAGTGGCAGAAGGAGATCATCCAGTAAATATGTCCCACCAATGGTGAATAGTTTCAGTTTGTATTTTGAGCCTAATTCAATCACTTGGTCTGCCACTATCACGGTTTGCATTTGGGTTTGGATCAATGTTTTATTCCTAATAACTTTATTAGAAGATACCGATATCCAATTAGTGACTGGTATCCATTGCTTAAACACGGTCCTCCATATAAATTCATTATTACTCATTAAATCACTTTGTGCTTTGTTCTTTTGTGTTAATGCATATATATATTTTTTGCATAGTGCATCCTGTCCAATTAATAAACTGCGATATGTTCTGGAATGTGCTTAACTGCAAAGCTTGTGACATATTAAACAATTGCAAGAATTCTGCATCGTAATCTAACGTTAACTTCTGCGGATTAAAAACAGTAGGCATCCATTGAGCTTGTAAATTAACGAACTGTGATACATCTGTCCCTGCCACTTTTAACTTGTTCGCTAATGATTCTATATCTATGCTATTCAATATTCCCACACCAGCACCAGTGCCACCTAGTAATGTATCATACCAAGCTCGTCTATTTCTACACTTATGACTAGAAGCAAAGGTTATATTAAAATTAATAACATTCTTTTGATACTGTTGCGCTACCGATATGCAAGTAGATGGCACTTTAACCAAGCTATCATTACTAACAATAGAATGATTTCTTAATACAGTAATATAGTCTACCCAAGTAGTTCTATTTTCTATTACAGTTGCATTCATGCAAAACAAAGTATTTACATTAACTAGTTCAATGGTTTCGTTAAAAATGTCTGATTGATTCATGCAACAGTCTCGTCCTCGGTGAGGAGTTATCATGCACATGTCTGATAAGTTGCAGCATTTAATAGCAGTCTTATTCTGCAAAGAGACTTCATTAGTATCATTGGTATATTGTACATATAATCGTCCTGGGCCACCAGTTGTCATCCAGAGATTGACCCCTGGCGAAAATGTCATGTTCAGTACCACACACTTCTGTCGGATGGGCAGCTAAAGTTCCCTGGGTTCTATCTTTGGTATCATTTTTCCAACTCAGGTTCCTTTACAACCAGTGTCATTACAGTTAACCCTTTGAATCCTTCCTCCAGGGGTAACTAGCTCTGCCAAATGGACCATAAGACACACAGCATTCCTTTTAAAATCCATTGCTGGACCTAGAAAGACACAAATTTCATTATTCTCAAGATAACATTTATGTGCAGGCACGTATTCCCATTTTTCTTCCCTGATCTGATGACTAGCACAGTGTTGTCCTTCCCATGGCTATCACTTCAGCCAGCTCCGGGCCATTTGGACTAGTGATCCACACCTAGCTCCATTATTAAAATTGTCGGTGGATCCAAACCCTTGTCTTCTCTTACTGTCAAAAGTACGGGCCTCCCCCTTAGTAATCAACAACTGTGCAACCCTGTCATGTGGCTGGATAAGAAAGCTGAAAAGACAATGGACATACATACACAACTCTACCCTCCAGCGTAACTGATCACTTACTGAGGGCAGAAACCCTTGTACCAATAATAGGTGTGAGATTCAACTGTTTGCACTAGAGAAAACAGAAGGGCTTGGGCTGGGTTATGCTGTTAAAATACCTTGGGTCTTTTCTAAAACCTATAAATAAGAAACAATTATTGGCAAATACACATTTTTTATACCCCTTTGGGGAACAGTGATGTACCTTGCAACCTTTGTGGGTATTACACTGGAAGGGAGGAAAGGTGACTACCCCTCCTCCAGCTCCTACTGGTGGAAGACACAGCTCGAGGTGCAAGAGACAGCTCGAATACTGTAGCAATAAAAAGGTTAGCTGTGAAACACAGACAAACAACAAAAAACAAACACACACCAGTTTAGAAATAAAACAAGATTATTTCCATAGGATAAAAGAAGCCAAGCGTCCCTGGGTTCCCTTATCCTAAGCATGACAAAATGTACACCATGGTCACACATAAAAACAAAAGCCATTGTTTTTAACTGTAGATGGTAAACTCTCAAAAACAGCTGTAATAGTCCTTTTTTCAAAATCGTACTATATATATATATACAATAAAAATATGGGGAGATGATGAATAATTCTCCCCTTCCAGCTGGAGTATTGCCTGTGTTGGCTGCAAGTCAGAAGCAGTGAGACGAGAAGAAAAGTTTGTTCCTCTTCACTTAGAATACTAGTTTTGCAATAAAAAGTCAAATTACATGGTTCACTCTTGGTGTGCTTTCATGAAAACATACATTTTGTCTTTAGGCATGAAATACACATCAAGTTTGAACTGGTAGTAACATAAAATGTTGAAACACAAGAAGGTCAAATAACGTGCAAAAGGTCACAGTGTGCATGCAAGGGTCGTTCAAACCCAGCCATTCCTGTAGTGTCCTTGAACACCACCAATATTAAAATATCTTTAAATAACAATAGAGCACACAATTAAACTGCTGGCCAAGACAGTACACACACATACACATACACAAAAAGAAATACTTAACACAAAATAAGACTGACATTGTTTCACACCAATTTGCTGAGGTAATGCCCATAGTTCCATTAGAAAACTGTACGTGGTTTAGATATATGTGCTGCCTCCTGCCTGTCTTGTAACACTGACAATTTTTAAACCAACACATTTATACATATTGCCATGCCAAATCTTTCTAGAACAAAACACTTAAACACATTTTAACTCCGTTAAAATGCAGTACAACTATACCATCTGTAAGTGAACACATCTCGTATAACATGATTACACCTTTTGGCACATAACTAAAATAAGGCACTCTGCCATTTTGCAAAAGTTTCTGGTTTTATGATAAAGCCATTTATAGCTGTTAACACATTACATTTTCACCTAGCAGTGCTGCATTAACTACAACTCTTTCTGCACACTGCAACTATATGACGTCATAACTCTTCACCATCAACATTACCTGCTCCACCAAACAAAAGTTCTTCACTGACCCTATCTAGGCAGCACAAATGTTCCATTAAAAATAAAGCCAATTAAAACAGTCAGCTATGAGGCAAAGAAGCTTCTTCTTTCTTTTTTTTTTACTGTAACATGTTGTGCACTGAAGGCAGTCAATCCTATCTCACAACCTTGACAACAGAACATAAACACAGATATAAGCTAGAAAATATGCACTAGAAAGACGGAGCATTATCTTGTTTAGTATACATATTACAGAAATAAAACAGACAGACATAAAACAACTTTAAATAAAAAAATTCAGACTTACCCGGTGCCAAGGTATTTTTCTTCTTCTTTTCCGATACACTAGTCTGAGTAAGAAAACTGACTGCAGGACCTTCATGATAATTTCCAAACACTGCAGCTATTAACCCTTTTAAAGGTTTTAACCCTTTCAAAGGTTTTCTTTTGGCCATTTTAGTAACCTGCCAAACCAAGTCTTTTTCCAGAGCTCTGGTTTGCAGTTTAAAAACAAAACAAACAAAAATCTCTAACAGTACTAGGTTGAGATCCACCTGGTAGAGGTCCCCAGTACTTGGGTTTGGGATCAAATGTCTCAGCCTCTATAGGAGGCAAGGAACTTGAAATTGATACAGAAAAACTTGAAACTACACAGATAGGCAACATGGGGGAGTTTTCAAATCATCCGTCTGTAGTCACTACTATAGGTACATCCACAGTAGTTTATTTTTCTTTCTCTAGATGTTGCTTATCTAACTTCACTTAATCAGCGCTGCTTTTCTCCTAAAGCAGCCTGAACTGTAAAGCCATCATTGGCTCTAACAGTATATACTTGCAGCAAGCACAAATTACAAGTACAAAGGGCAGTTGCCCTTGCTTGTTTGAGAGACTTTTCCTTAATACATCTTTCCACATATTCTTTCACAGTTTCATCAAAGAAAAGATAAAAAAACTCATCTTGCCGACTCAGCAAAAATGTTCTGCCAACTCAAACCAGGCAGCTATTTACTCACTCACTCACATACACACAATAACAATACAATAAGTACAGCAAGCCAAAGCTTTATTATAACAAAATATAATACAAAAGGTTATACATCACCGATTCAATAAAGCATCATCCAAGCCCTCTTCCAATGGCTGGAAGCCCCTTGTCAGCCTGGCTAGGAGTCTCTTGAACGGGAACTGGCCCCACAGCGTCAGGCCACCCTGCAGGAGAGGCTTCAAACCAGGCATCTGGAAAGTCCCATTTTATATGTTTTATCTGGTATTTAGAAATGCTAAACCACCATGTCCTAAGCACTGGCCAGGTGCCCAGAACATCACAGGTTCAGCATGACAAACACCACTTATTCTCATAATAAAATAGTTGGCATTCGTCAGATCATCATGCCCTAAACACTGGCCAGGTGTCCAGAACATCATGAGCCAAACAATGCCAGAGATTCCAAAAGAAAAGTCTCACAACATCTTGTATTCTCATAACATCTTGTACAAAACATCTTATATAACTATGATTAAGCATTAAGCATCATACAAAATGGGTGACAATAATCAATACAACACATATATATATATATATATATATATATATATACACATCAGTAATTGAGGAGGGATCCACGGGGGCAATGACCTGGAGGGAGTCTGTTGGGCCAGCAGTGCACCTAGCAAGAAAAGATTTTGGCCCAAATATCATGGTTTTAGTGTTTTTTGGTTGATGATAAATCTGTTAGCTGAAAACCACTTAAGCGTAATGGAGAAATCTTTGGATAGGGACAGTTTGTGAGGGCTGGTGTCGCTTCTAAGTAGGATGAGGTCATCTGCATACATGATCTTGTGGCATCCTGAGCATTCGTTGAGTAGAGGGTTTACGAAGAGTGAGAGGAGAATAGGTCCCAGTATGGACCCCTTGTGGAACTACATTATGCACCTGAAGTGGGCTGGACAGGACACCACCAAGGTGAACCATCTGGGATCTATTGGATGGGCAATTCCTGGACCATTCCAAGGTCTGGGAAGAAAAGCCCTAAGAATAAAGTTTGTGGAGGAGTACGGCATGATCCACTAGGTTGAATGCCTTAGATAGCTCAACAAAGATCAAAGGTCATCTCAGAGGACCAGGATGGCAGCCAGAGATGTGCCGAATACAGGTTCTGCATGATTGGGTGGGAAGAGAGCTAGTAGATGCAGAACATGTGGTACAGTTGGAATTGAAATGCCACATGTGGAGATGTGCATGTAAGTAACTGTTTGGTAGCACACGTATTTATTTTTTTCAAACGTTGCAACAGGAACACATACTGAGCTAATAGCAGCTTGTTTCCAGATGCGTCCTGGGGGAAGGGGGAAGAAAAGCGTAATGAATAACAATCAGAACAATAATTGCATAGCAGATAAAATAATTAAGCATCATATAAGATACAATCAGTAAGCAAATTTTGCAGTTTGTGCAATTTATGCAAGGATAAGGAAGAGAATGCAATCCAGAGGGTGACAAGGGGATACAAATAAAGTGCAAAGTTCAGTATATGCAAGGAAGAGGTTTCACGGAAGTTTCAAGGAAGTAGAATTCAAAGTGCAGAGGAAATAGTGGGTAACAGAAGGAGATAGAGCTTGTTGCTATATGGGGGGAAAGGGGGAGTAGTCAAGTGTAGATCAGGAGGAATGGGGGGAACAGGTAGTGAGTAGTGGAACAGGGACAGGTATCAGGTGCAGTTGCAGGTGTGAGAAGTGAAGTCATATGGCACGTGTTGTGGACATTTGTCTGGAGCCAGTAAAGAGGGAGCTTGGCCTCCAAAGGGCTCCCATTGGTCGAGCAATGCCAGTGTGAATGCATATGCAGCTGCAGGTGATCCGCATGCTATATGGCCCTGCAGCACAAGGTTTTGCCAACTCCATGGCTTTGCCACACAGTCTATGGTATGGTAACTAAACCACAACAGGTGCGGACGTGAGCAAATGGCTAATTATTGTCCTCCACACAGAGGAAGCAGGTCAGCCCCTTGTTGCTTTACAGAAGAGGAGTGGTTGACTGTGCATCAGTCGGCTTCACACTCCAGCAGAGGTAATCACCACCAAAGGAACCAAAGTTAATTTGGAACATGGCTTAAGAACAAGTTTCAGATCATACCCATGATGAAGAGGGGCAGAGGACAAATGGTGAGAGTGATTAAAATTGATTTAGAACATGTGGGAGAAATGAACCAGTGCATGGGATGTTGATAATGTAGCTGGGCCCCGAAGTGCCAGATTAGCAAAAGTGGAATGAAACACAGATGTGTTCTGGGTCTGCAAAGAATGCAGGGGCAATATCAAGTGAGGTTTGCTTGTCCGCACTGATAGCCGATCGCCCATACCCACCCTGTGGGTGGATCAAGGGACCACAATGCTGGTGCTGGAGGAAGTAGCCAAACCAGAAGCCACAGTTGATGGGCAGTACCCATACAGAACCCCTGGAACAATCACCAGCCCTTGTTTTGTTTCAGAGTAAGGAGAAAGACAAATTGAAGCTGATGGAGATGGCAGTAAAAGGGGAAGTTTGATGTGTGAAGCAGTCAGTTAAACTTAATCAAGATCAAGATATGCCACCTGTGCTGGCAAATGGGAGACCCACTTCAAAGCCAACCACGGAAGAGCCAGTCCCTGGAACATTACTCTTTTTGAACCGCTCCTCAGTCAAACGAGATGGGAGATGAATGTCAAGCTTGCAAGAACACAATGGAGGCACTAGACAAAGAGGTTGATGCAAGACCTATGTGCGTCATTTCAGTCTTCGCTCTGCACAGCCTGACGTCATTGCCACAGTCACTGATGGTGCCTGAAGTGGTCAGCTTCCCCTCTGAAGCAGAATTGGAAATTCTGAACTAAGGAAAGTGTCTGAGCTCAGTGTCATTACCACCACTGTCTAACACTTCTCTGCTACCTTTCAGATACCCAGCTCTGGGACACCCAATCACACCATCACCACAGCAGAGAAGATACCTAGATACCCCTGTACCACTGTCAGTGGGACCCAAGTGTGGAGAAAATCTTCAAATTTGGTTTGGACCAGAACAAGGACTGCCCAACCTCATGAGACTGTGTCAAGGTAACCTAAAGATTTACCGATGTATCTCCAACCACTGTGTGTGTGTGCGGGGGGGGGGGGGGGGGGAGGACAAGTTCCTGTACTACCCAGTGTGACTGTGGAGGACAACAGAGACATTTCGAGACAGCTGTTTGCTGGAGGAAGCTGAAGATTGTTTTCAGCACCTGGAATTTGATTTGTAGGAGCATTGGGAAGCCAAAGAATTGAAAGCACTCCATGCCTGGGAAATTGGGTGTAGCATCTGCATGAATTGTGTGGCGTACCTCACTTTGGATGGGCACCATTCACAACACCACGTGGAGCTCTGGGATGGAGAAACCCATTCTATCACTCCAAGCAAACCCCCAACCTCAACACTATAAGACACCAGACAGAGTGTGCGTGGCCATAAATGGACTAACCATTTCTTCAGTTCCGAATCTTGCTGGCAATGCAGGCAGAAGCCCATTTTTCAGATTATGGCCATTGGCAGTTGTTTAAAGGACATGAAGCAGGATAATACAGTCACTGGACCTACAGGCTTACGTACTGTGTTAGTGTTACGTGTTTGTTTTCTGCTTTTCTTCACATGTCGAGAAGAACTCAGAAGGTGGCACAGGAAGTCAGCTACCTCTTGGGCTGTGAAGTTAAATATTTGGACTTTCAGCAATAATCATGCCCACACCAGCGTGGATAATGTGGGAGTTAGTTAATGCGTGCAGAAATATTTATTGCAGCAGTAAGTGCCAAAATGATGCTGTTAGGTAACTGATTTTAGGTGCCAAATGTTGCGGCACCTACCCACATTGTTAACTGCCTGCTGAGTTACTGCACCATTTTTCTCTACACTAAAAAGTATATTTTGGTAGTCATTTGTGTGACTCTTTTCTCAGAGGAGGACCAGGGCATGTGTCAGTAAAGGGCCGTTAGGCAGGAGAGACTCCATTTAGGTAAGTAGTGAGCTCCAGGGTGGTTTAAGGGTGGATACTCAAGTCATCATATGCTGTGGGTACTGCTGTTTCATACATACACAGGCGTGTTGGCCCAGAGGGCAGAATGGCAGAAACAAGTCCCTCTGCTTAGGTGGATGAGAGGCTTTCATTGCTGGACATGTACATGGATCCTTAGCGTTCTGATGAGACCTGCTTGTGGACACAAAGCAGGTGGGGAGGGTATGGCCCCAGTTCCTGGCTGTTAGAGTCAATGGTGAGGGCTACAGCATCCTTTATGGCAGACTTGGTGGAGCTGGGTGTCTGTTGAAGGTGCAGATGTGTTTCATGCTTGTCCTTAATGGGAGGGTGTGGTCTGAAGTCTAATGGGCAGTTTCTTCTCTAGTATGAGGGAGTTTTGTATTTTTTTGTGGGGCTGTTTTTATTTGGGTAGTGTATGTCCTGGGGGTGAGAGAACCAGTGGTGGTTGCTCACGTGGGTCACGTGGCACAGGGAGGCCTGATAAGCCCTCAGGCGCAACTGGATTGGGTCTGCTGACTCACTCTCGAGTTTACAGGAAAGGAAGCATTTAAGGCAGGGAGTTTAACAACCTTTTCCCCAGAAATGGATGTGGTTGTTATCACCCTGTCCATCAAGGCTCTGAGCATTCAGTGTGTTTGTAGTCTTGCCTTGGTAGAATGGGGGTGGCTCTTAGTGGTAGGGATAAACAGTGGGTTTTGGCAAGAGCAAGTAGGGTTAGGGGAGTTGTAGTCTGAGGAGGTCAGAAGAGGTTTTATTTTTCTGCACCCGCAGCTGTATCTGAACCTGTATGTGGGAAGCCTGCAATGTCGCATTGGGCTCTATGAGCACCAACTCTGCCAAGAGGTCAAGGAATGAGTAGCTTGGGGCTGCTGGCCATTCTAGTGTTGTCAGGAGACCAGAGGAGCCTGGTCTTCATGGGTGCTCCCCTGTGTGGCCCCACAGGAATCCCTGTACACAGATATATGGCCCTCAGCTATCACTGTGTCCAGTTATGTGTTATCAGTGATCATTGCGTACATATTTCTAGCCCCATAGTAATTACTATGTATAGTTGCATTGCATTGCAGTAATCTCTGTGTACAGTTATATGGCCCCATTAGTGATTCCTTTGCGCAGGAATGTGGTGCCTAAGTGATTCATGTGGACAGATATGTGACTCCTCAGTGGTTACTGTGTCCTGTTCATGTGGCCCCTCAGTGATCTCGATGTAAGTAGATAGACACCCTGAAGCTCAGAGGTAGTATATTGAAGAGTAATATTGGGAGATACTTAGATGCATAGATTATGATAGCAGAAAAAGACTCATTAAACTTCTCTAGACCTAGACATCCCGGTGAATCACTGACCTGCCTCTAACCTGCCCTTTTTGGGCAGGGTTATTGAAGGGGTAGTTACACTACAACTTGAGGTACACATCACTGCCTTTGACATCTGTGAGCCTCTCCAGTCTGGCTTTAGGTCTAGGTACAATGCAGAGACCTCTCTAGTTAGGGTGCACAGTGACCTGCTCAGGGTGAGAGAGAGAGAGAAACGGTTAATTCTAGGGACATGGATATGTTGTTCATCCACACTTATTGGCAGGTATCCTTGCCGCTTTAAATCTTGCCGGAAGGTCTTCAAGCTGGCTCCTCCCACCCACCCGGGTGGTATAACTCTCGGCTCCGCCCCATGACGCCAGATCTTCCTTACCACTTGGAAGCTCAGGTTCCCTCCTTAACGCTCTGCGTTTGAGACTGGTTCCTATTTCTTCCGTTTGGCGAATTTGAAAGTTTTTTGTTAAAAAGACTTCAGTCTTCGATCCCTCGCGGCTCGCGATGGACCGTCGACTCGGTTTTCGGAGGTGCCCTACGAATGAGAAGATGTCTCGGACGGATCCACACTCCACATGTGTCTACTGTTTGGGCCTTGAGCACGACCAGGGACTGCGACTTGTGCTCTTCCTTTTGACCTCGTCCTCGAAGACCATGCTGCCCGATTGCAACTGGAGCGCGTCGAGCGTTTTCCTCAGTGAAGTCTAAGGGCCGGTGGTGGTGTCTCGGCGGCGGGCTCGGCGGATCAGCTCGAGCAGATGATCGCCCTCGAAGAGGAGGCGGCGCGGGCCGTATCTTCCTCGGCCGCGGCATTTATCCCGCTCTCTCTGGGTTCTTCCTACTCAGCTTCCTTTAAGGAGCTTTGTCTGTCCCTCTCCACTAAGGGAGAAGGGCCAACGTCTGCTGGACCTTTTTCTCGGTCCAAAAAGAAGGACAAGGGTAAATCCCTCCGTCGACGCTCTTGGGAGCGGGAAAGGTCCCTCTCCCCGAGTCGTCGACCGTCGACTTGATCGACCTTTCGGCTTGACCACTGGTCTCACGGTGTTCCCGTCAAGGTCAGTTGACTGAGACTCCGTCGGCGCAGTCGAGATTTATCTCGATCCGTTGGGACGGGTTGTAGCCTATAAACCGAGACTCCCTCTCCAGTTCCCCGAAGTTGAGATCCCATGGGCTTGCCTGTGCCTCCGGTTCCGAGGAGCCCTCGGATGAACCCTCTGAGCTGAAGGAGTGCGGTTCCTGCCGACACTTCCCGCACCGACCTCGGAAAAGCGAGGCTCTGGTCTCGGTCTCCAGACCTCTTGGCGGTCCAGCCGATCCCGCGTCGCCATGCGGTCTCGGTCTCGGCACTGCGGTGCGGCGTCGCCGCTCATCCTCGTCCTCCTCCTCGGACGAGGAAACTCCGGCGTAAGATTCGTCGGCGATACGAGGACACTCATGTGGCAACCCAGCTCTTGGCGGGGAATAAGCCGGCCTTGATGCCCCAGCCATTGAAATCTGTCCCGGGCGGCCGACACAACCTCGACTTACCGAGGCCTGTACCCAGGCGGTTGTTCGGCCAAAACCAACTCGCGGAACCTCCGCCTCCACAGCCACTATTTGGGGCTCCTACCAAGGGATTCTCGGTCGGCTAAGGAGGTGGGCGGTCCCGAAAGATCTGGCCTCAGGTCTGCTCTCAACTGGGCCTCCTTATCAGCGAGGCCAAGTCCGGACTCCGAGCGAAGCAGGTGATTCTGTTCATCGGGCGCAGCTCGACTCTCTTGAGCCAGGCGCGGCTCCCGGCGGACAGGGCGAGGTTCTTTCCTCCCTTTGCCCAATCATTTCTGGTTGGGCATTGCGCCCTGACCGGGACTTCCTGCGCCTCCTGGGTCTCATGGCGGTCTGCACCAGCGTGGTCCGCTGGGCCCGCTGGAACATGCGTCCCCTTCAGTGGGGTCTGGCCAGTCAGTGGTCACAATGCTGCGATCCTTTGGACCAGCTTGTGTCGGTGACACAGGGGATGTGGAACGCTCTCCAGTGGTGGTTCGTTCCAGGTCATTTGCAGGAGGGCATCCCGTTCGTCCGCCCCGAGCCGACGGTCTCTATCGACCGATGCCTCTCTGATGGGTTGGGGTGCCCATCTGGGGGAACACCGGGCTCACGGCCTCTGGTCCCTGCGGGAGTCCCGATGCCACATCAACCTGCTGGAGCTCTGGCGGTCCGCCTAGCTCTCACCGCCTTTGCTCCGTTCCTCCGGGTCAAGTGGTCCGAGTCAGGCGGACAACACCACGACCATGTACTATCTAAACCGCCAGGGGCGGGGCCAGCGCTCCATGCTTCTATGCAAGGCTCTCCGCATTTGGTCACTCGTCGCAGCCTGGGCGGATCTCCTAGCCATTCATGTGGCAGGAGCCTCCAACACCTGGCCGATGCCCTAAGCCGGATAGGGGCTGCATCCCACAGTGGTCTCTCCTGCCGGAGGTAGTACAGCATCTGTTCTCCCATTGGGGCACACTCAGGTGGACCTGTTTGCCTCCAGGGAAACAGAAGCTGAGACTGTTCCATGCCGCCCCCTCAGCAGGGCTCGCTGCAGGGGGATGCCTTCTCGAGGCAGTGGACCCCGGGCCTCTTCTACGCCTTTCCCCCATTTCCCTTGATCCACAAGGTGCTTCTCAAGGCGAGGAGGGACAAGGCGCAGGTGATTCTGATAGCCCCAGACTGGCCTCGTCAGTTCTGGTACCCAGATCTCCTCAGCCTCAGCTCCAGGCTCCTGAGGCAGCTTCCAGCTCGCCCGGACCTGATTTCTGTCAATCAGGGTAAGGTGTTCCATCCGGACCTTCAATCCCTGCACCTGACGGCCTGGTTCCTGAGCGGCTAGAGTTCCAGGCCTTGGGTCTTTCTGATGAGGTCCTCAATGTAGTTGAGGCGTCCCGTAAGGAGTCGACCAGAAAATGCTATGCCTTCAAATGGAAAAGGTTTTCCATTTGGTGTCAGGGCAAGGGCTTGGACCCTTCCTCCTGTTCCTTGGCAAGCATCTTGGACTATTTATGGTCCCTTTCTAATCAAGGGCTTAGGTCTGACGCCCTAAGGGTGCACCTGGCAGCCATCTCTCACTTACGGAGCGGGCCGGGGAAGCAGTCGATGTATGAGGAGGAAGGTGGTTTGGCGCTTTTTCAAAGGCCTTGATCACATTTCCCCTCCGGTGCGAGAACCTCCACCTCCGTGGGATCTACTGCTGGTACTGGCAAAGCTCATGGGCAAGCCATTCGAACCTATGCACAGGTGTGCTCTCTCTCACCTGTCGTGGAAGACCGCCTTCTTGGTGGCTATCACATCAGCCAGAAGGATGGGAGAGCTCCAGGCGCTTTCCATCGAGTCTCCTTACCTGGTCTTCCACAGGGACAAGGTTGTCCTGCGCCCCACCGAAATTCCTTCCGAAGGTGGTGTCGGAGTTTCACCTTAACCAGGTGTTGACTCTGCCGGTGTTCTACCCAATCACACCTGGGAGGCGAATGGGCTCCATACTTTGGACCCTAGAAGGTAGCTCGCCTATTACAAAAGCGCCTGCAGCTGAAATTCGAGAGAGGTTCGCCAGCTGTTTGTCACCTACGCTGAAGCCGCATCTGGCAGACCTGCAGCCAAGCGGACGATAAGCAGGTGGGTCACCTCCTCGTAGATCTCTGCTATAAGTTGGTGGGCATGGAGCCTCCCAGAGGATAAGGCTCATTCTACCCGCCATTACTGCTGCATCGGTGGCTGCTTCAGGGGCGTCCCTATCCAGGAAATCTGCAGGGCTGCTACCTGGAAGTCAGCACACACCTTCATTACCCATTACCACATCGACCTTGAGTCACGCCCGGGATGCTGGTTTTGAGGCCTCGGTTCTCAGTCTCTCTTTCCCAAGTAAGTATTGGGGTGTGCGTCTTGCCTCCCTCCTCCCGGAGAACTGCTAGGAGTCTGCCAATAAGTGTGGATGAACAACATATCCATGTCCCTAGAAATACAGGTTACTCACCTGTAACAGGAGTTCTAGGAATGGTATGTTGTTCATCCACGACCCACCGGCTTCGACACAACCTGAGCTTCCAGCGGGCCAGATCTGGCGTCATGGGGCGGAGCCGAGAGTTATACCACCCGGGTGGGTGGGAGGAGCCAGCTTGAAGACCTTCCGGCAAGATTTAAAGCGGCAAGGATACCTGCCAATAAGTGTGGATGAACAACATATACCATTCCTAGAACTCCTGTTACAGGTGAGTAACCTGTATTTCTTCAGCATTCAACACTGTGTACCATGGTCTATTACTGGACCGGCTCAGGGAGTATGTAGGACTCACTGTTAAAGTGACCTTCTCATTAGAGTTTTATCTCAGTGGTAGGACAAAGAGGGTAGTGTTGGGAAGGTTTTCTTCTCTCTCAAGGGTTCTGCCCTGTGGTGTACCCCAGGGCTTGGTCCTTACACCCATGCTGTTTGCGATGTATATGCTACTTCGGGGTTGGATCATTAGGCAGTATGGGACTGGGTTTCATTGCTCTGCAGAGGATACCCGGCTCTATACTGTATGTCTTCTGTGCCTGGTACATCGGGTGCAGCTGATGTGCATAATAGATGCCTGGCCATGATCCAAGACTGAATGTCATTGAGCTGGCTGAGACTTAACCTGGATAAAAGAAAGTACAGTGGTAGAGCTGGGATGTGTGTGTGTGTGTGTGGTGGGGGGGAGTGGCAGCTACCAAGAGTGAGATGGGGCTTTGGCTCAGCTCCTCTGGACTCTTGGTTGCCACAGTGGTGAAATAGCTGAGTGATTCTGGATGAGGTGCTGACATTTGAGGCTCAGGTATTGGCAGTAGTCGGGAATGACTTGTACCATATGCAGAACATCATCCAGATTGTTTTTTTTTTTTTTAACCAGGAGAGAGACACTAAGCTGAAAGCTCGTTTACAGGTGCAACCTGGGAGCACAGGGAAGTTAAGTGACTTGCTTAGGGTCACACAGTATGCAAGTGGGGGCTATGGGATTCAAACCCAGGTCTCCAGAGTTGCAGCTCAGAGCCTTAAACCACTGCGCTATACTGCCTATTAGATCCCTTGTCCCCTGAGGCTTGACTACTGCAATGCTGTTTACCTCGGGGTCAGCAGAGGTGCGCTGCAATGCTTGCATCTGGTGCAGAACGCAGCTGCTAGGTTGCTGACTGGCTTTTTGAGGATGTTACTGTCTTCTTAGGGCTGCATGATCTGCACTGGCTGCCAATTAAGTTGGGTATTTCCTGTAACGTTGGTCTGCTAACTTATAAGGCACTACATGGTCTGGGCCCGGGCTACCTGACTGATCTCTTACAGCCTTACATATCCTTGCGCCCTCTCTACTCCACTGAGGAGGGCCTCCATGTAGTCCCCAGAGCGAGGCTAAAAACCTCAGGAGACTGGGCCTTTTAGGTAGCAGGCCTGATCCTTATTAATTTTCTTCCGAGAGCCCTGAGGGAGGCCCTCTCAGTGGAGGTCGGTAAGCAGGATCCAAAACATAGAAACATAGAAGTTAACGACAGATAAGGACCGCAAGGCCCATCTAGTCTGCCCATAAAAAACTATTTGCTCAGGCGTTTGGGGAGTAATTTCCTCACAGCTGCTAACATTATTTTGTAATGTTTTTATGATATTTATTATGCCTGTTTTGTGTATTAGTTATTACTGTTATTTAACTGTTTTGCTTCTTCTGGACTCTGTGTTGTAATGGCAGCCTGAGCCTTCGGGGAAGGGCGCCAGATAAAAATAAAGACTACTGCCACTGCTGCGTTACTCTGTCCAGTCTTCCCATTTCCTGCATAACTCCATACCTGAAGTTGGACCAGGGTTAGTGGGCCTCTTGCCCTTCTAGTGCCCTTCCTTCCTTCCCAGGCTGTCCATTCCCCCTTCATTGGGTCTTATTATCCTCATGCGCCTATCCCATCCATGTTATAAATCAACCACTTATTTAGCTTTTACTACAAGCTTTGGTAGACTATTCCAGGTGTCCTACATCCTCTCATTGAAAAGGTAATTCCTAAAATCCCATTTGAATCACCCCCACATCAGCACCATCCACCCATGTCTCCTGGTTACTGTGTTTTCATTCCTTGTGAATAGCTCCCTGCGGTTTACCCTATTGATACCCCTCATGAGCTTGTAGGTCTCAATTATGCCCCCCTCTGGCCTCCAGAGAGTGCATGTTCAAGTTCTCCAGCCCCATCTCCTACTTGTTCCCCTGTGTGATTTTTTGTAGCCCTCTTCTGAACTCTCTCCGATTGGTCCCACTCCTTCCTGAGGTGGGAACTCCAGTGCTAGGCACAGTACTGCAAGTGCTGTCTAGCAGTGGACCTGTACAGGGGCAGTAGCACTTCCTTCCTTATGCTGGTGAATGCCCTACCTATACACCCCAGCATTCTACTCGCCTTCCCATTTACCGTCTTACATTGGGCTGTGGTTTTAGGTTTGTCCCAGATAATATCTCTCGGGTCCCTTTTTTGGTAGCCTCAACAACCCTCACTCCCTCCATTCAGTAACAAGTTCTACAGTTTTTCCTACCTGTGACCAAGCTCTCTTGAGTGAAGCACTGGGGGCACTTGTGCATCGTCTGCTGTACAAGTAAACATTCATATCAAGTCTGGACTTCGAATGAAAAAAAAGATTGCTTCAGAAAGGTTATAGTTGACTCCGAACATCTCTTTTAAGTGGCGAGTGCAGGCTACAGATTTGTGCATCAGCACCACATTCTTGAGCAGCTTTTCTTTTGTTTGGTATACATTTCTTGGCACTGACTTTAAGTGGCCACTCCTTAAACCACTTCTGCCACCTTTCTTGATCCTTTTTCATGGGTCTTAGTCCTGCCTCTGTGCCCACACTCCCACAGATCTTTGTGTCATCAGCAAAAAGACAGACCTTGCTCTGTATACCCCCTATTATGTCCCATATAAAGATGCTAACACGGAAACATAGACACTGACAGCAAATTAAAACCAATAGTACATCTAGTCCTGCAATACAAGCAGACTAGATATGGTCTTCTACCAAATGGCATTCTTCTGCTGACTTCTTCGTATGTTCGTAGTCTGCCAGAGTTTCCTATTATCCCAGGACCTACTGTCCCTCCAGGATCTTAGCACTCCCTCCCTCTATTCTGCACCAAGATACTGCTGCCCCTGGCAACTACTATGCCCTTCTTCCAGTTCCAAATGTGCTTGAAACCACTAATGGTTTTTGCACCCACCACCTTGGCTGGAAGCCTGTTCCATGGCTCCACCACCCTCTCTGTAACACAGTACTTCCTCATATCCCTCGGAACCTCTCTACTTTCCACTCATGTCATCGGGACCATGAGCTAGTATTCAAGCTAAACGGTTCCCCACAGTTCACCTTATTAATTCTTTCAAGGGAATTTTCTTTTTATACTTGCTTATTGAATTTTTAAACCATGCATTACACATCACAAATTCCTTCCTTCACAAAATACAGCCATATATGAATAATCATACATTAATTTCACATATATATATATATATATATATATAAACATAACAGTGTACATTCCCTTGATAAAAACCATTAAGTCTAAGTACCAGACTTCTAAATCAACACTCAAGTTACTCATACAAAACATACAATAAAAAACAAATAGTGAGCATTCTGGCAAAAAATAAAATAATTTAATTTTGTTTCAAAGTGCTGTCCTGTATCTAATCAATTATTCTATTCAGTTAGTTTGGGGGGGGGGCAGAGTGTATTACATCTCTGTGCAAATCCCATTTATTCCATCTGTTTCTATAGGATTCCACTTTTAAGGGAATTACAGGTCTCTATCATATCTCCCGTCTCCCTTCTGATCTCCAGTGAGTACACGTTCAGTGCCTTGAGGTACTCCTCATAGGACCTGCCCTGTTGGACCCGAATCCTTGTTATTACCCTGCACTGCACTGTCTCCAGTCTGTCCCTTTCCTTCCTGAGGTGAGGTGTATCCTCACCAAGGCTCTCTAAAGGGGAGGTATTACCTCATTTTTTTCTGCCATCAGTACCCTTCCTAATACAGGTCACCATCCTACTTGTCTTGCTGTACGCCTTGTTGTACGGACTCGATTGCTTTAGGGTGTCACTGATGACAACTCCAAGGTCTCGTTCCTAAGCATAGTACGAAGTCTCACTCCCCCCATCCAGTACTCTGTCTTAGGGTTCTTGTTCCTTGGGTGCATTACCTTGTACTTTTTGGTGTTGAATTTCATCTGCCAAACCCTAGACCACCCCTCCAGCTTTTGTAAGTCCCTCTGCATTTCCTCTTTTCCCTCATTGCTATCCAACCTCCCACAGAGCTTAGTGTCATCTGCAAAGAAAGACAACATGCCTCGGATTCCCTCACCAGTGTCGCTGATGAACATGTTGAAGAGGACTGGACCCAGGACAGATCCCTGTAGTACCCCACTCGTTACCTGCCTCTCATCTGATTTAATCCCATTGACCACAACCCTCTTCTGCCTCTCATTTAGTCAGTTACCTACCCAGTTTACTATGACTTTAGCCACTCCAAGATCCTCCATCTTCTTCAGCAAGCATCTGTGAAGCACTGAGTCCAAAGCCTTGCTGAAGTCATAAGCATAGCAGATCCACAGCATGGCATCTATCTAGTTCCCTCATCGCTCAGTCAAAGAAAACTACCAGGTTAGTCTGACAAGACCTCCCTGCCACGAACCCGTGTGGTTTACTATCCTGGAGACCGTTGCTTTCCAAGAAATCCACAAAATCATCTTTGACCAGTGACTCCATCAGCTTCCCTATGACAGAGGCAAGACTCACAGGTCTATAGTTCCTTGCTTGTTCCTTGTCCCCCCCTCCCCCCATGGAGTCGAACTACGTCCACCACCCTCCAATCCTTCAGAACTACCCCTGTCTTTAGTGAGCTGTTGAATAGACTTGCTAGGGCATTTCAGCCAGTTCTGCTGCCAGTTCCCTGAGTATCATCGGATGCAACCCATCTGGTCCTGGGGCTATATCTATCTTTAGGGCTCCAAACCCTTTCAGGACCCTTTCTCTAGTAAATATTGGCTCCCTCATCTCTGAGACCCCCTAAGTGGCTGCTTTGATTCCACTTTCTGGCAAGGGCCCACCATCCTCCCTAATGAAGACTGAGCAGAAATACTCATTAAGGACAGTAGCCTTTTGCCTGTTCTCATCTATCACCCTACCCCTCTCAGCCAGCCTTTTGATTTCCTCTCCTTTTTTTTCCCTACTATATCTGAAAAACTGTTTTTCACTGCTCTTGGCTTCCATCTGCAATAGACAGCTCCATGTCTGCTTTAGCCACCCTAACTGCCCTCTTTGCCTCTCTATTTTTCAGTAAATACTCTCCTCATTCTTCCTTTCGCTGCTTTTCTTTATATTTGTAGAAGACCTTTTTCTTGGCCCTCACCACTTCCCTGACCCTAGCCAAGAACCATAATGGACTTTTAGACCTGTTCTTTTTGGTTACACAATTCTCATACATACCTGAGACGCCTTGTGGTGTGGCTTGGCAGCTGTATTTATGGCAGCCTGAATCCTCCGTCTTCCTTCAGCCCTTACAAAATTCTTCTCGGTCTACCTGTAAGTCTGCTTAAAATGGTCTGCTGAACCTGTTTACTTGCTGTCGAACATCTTCAGATTGCATATCTTGAGCCCATAGACAGAGGGGATCGAGTTTGTGACAGCTGTCAGCCCGATTTTGTTTCCTACTCTGCTGCTATCACTGTTACAGAGGATCAAGGAGAAATGGCAGCTTCCCAATCAGGATCTCTTTTTTCTAGGCCGACCGATGACTTACAGGATATATGGTCAGTGTTTAGCCAACTGCTAAATGAGATTGGGGAGCTGAAGGACAGTCATTTCTGAACTACACAAGATATTATCTTCCTATCACGAGTCTCTCATATTGAACATCAGCTGTACATTCAAGAGACCACAGTGGACTGGCTCACTGCTTACCTCTGTGAACAGGATCACAAGATCTGACAGCTCTGGGAAAGACTGTAGGACCTCGAAAACCAGGGCACAGAAAGAACCTGAGAATACTGGGCTTTCCAGAAGGGGCAGAAGGCAGAGATACCAGCGCTTTTCTTCAGAATGTTCTGCCTGTTATACTGAAACATCAATGGCCAACCCTAACCCATCATTGTAAAATTCATAAGATTCCCAGTCAAGAACCAGATTTTGCAGCTCGCCCAGGAGAGAGAGAGAGATCCCCTCTCCTGGCTGAGACACTGAATTAAAATTTTCCCAGACTTTTCCCCCAGCTGTCAGAGTGGCACCAGGAATTCTCGAAGGCCCGACATGCCTTGATGGGCCTCCACATACCCTACAGCCTAAGGTACCCCGCAGTCCTCCGCATCACCTGGAATGGCATTTCCCCACTCATTTACAGAGCCTGCAGCAGCCGAGGAATTTATCCTGCACTCGTGGCCCTCAGCTAAGTTTCCCGAATCTACAGGAACTAGAGACAGTGCTATAATGGACAATATTGTGGCCCCCTCTGCTCTCAGGGCGGGGCGAGCTCCAGACCCACCTGCCCCTTTACCCGAGCAAATCGAAGAGGATCTCTGAAAACCTACATTTATTTATTTGTTTGCTTACTTGCTTGTTTGTGTTTGATAACCATGTAAGTGCACTCGACATTTTAAATTGCTATTTTCAGGCACGACCCGAGAGAGTACAAAGTAAAAATTTTTACAATAAACGCATTTTACAGAGAAAGTTGATGCAGTTACAGCGGGAAAAGCATAGTTTAACAATAGTGAAAAAATGCAATTAAGATAAGCTAAACAATAATAAAACAGGAAATATTCACTCCGTAAGATGCATCTAGAAACAAGGCAAAAACAACAATCCAAGGAGTTTACAAAAACAACAGACATATTGTGAGAAGACTAGGGGGTTAAAAGAAGGCAGTAGCAGGGAATTGTTAAATTAAGTGTAGATGCCCCATTCTCCAACTGTCTAGGAGCAACTGATGTTACAAGAGGGGAGGGGGCCTACTCATAAGGAAACCCAAAACCAAACATCAACAATCTGGCAGTAACAAGTAAAGAGTACCTTACAAGGGTCCGGGTCCTATTCGCAGAACGATGAAACTGCTACCCCTCGCACCTGCTTCAAACGGCCCAAACCAAGAGACCTCCTCTCTTTCTCATCTTCTCCAGCAAAGTCCCCTTCCAGCACCCCGGCCCAGAAAGCACAGGATCGAACACGGGCTGAAACCTAAAAACTACCCCCAAATGAAGTCTGGTTAGCAATTCATTAATTTCTCTACAACTCAGCATAAACTACCTTCCGATTTTGTTAAAAACACTCAACCCTCTGGATTCAGCAACAAACAATTTATTTCACCTGAGATCCCCAATGATTTAAAAAAAGACTCGGGGTCCCATTGCTTGCTTACACACCTTCTCCTCCAGCTCCATGGAGCACAACTATGTACAGAGCTAGGGGGCACATTACTGGGAGAACAGATGTACTAGGCAGCATTTCCATTCAGGCAGCTACTGAAACCCTTGGATGGCATACCCAAGACCCTTTTTTCTGGATCCTTCAAATGCCTACAGAGCCAACCCACCCTCTGGCACTGGTAAGTTGGTCTCTGTAACCTACTTGTTTTTTTTCCTTTTCACCCTGGTGAGACACTCCCCTGTGGAGAAGCGAGCAGTTTACACCCACCTGGTCCTGTGCCGTGGGGACATAGGATTTTCCCACCCTGACCAGTCCCTTGTAATACTTAAAATGCCTTTAACGTGACTCTCCTTCCACTGGTTTTCCCTTACTCCGGCAATTTGGTGGGGTTCTCTCGAATTCCTTTGGCCTGCATCTCCACAACCTTATTTCCTGTGCTTACTATAAGGCACCGGGTCCGGAGGGCTTCCCAAGGCCTAATCCTTTGCTACTTGTGGCCTGCATGAGCAGCTTGTGACGGGGCCCCGAGACCTGCTCTGCCATGCAGGCCTCATAAATGGATGAGAAGCCTCCAGCACCCCCTTTCCCAGGCCTGCAACACCCTACCACACCAGGGAACCAGGAGGGGTACTGCCACCAGCCCTCCCCTGGAGGAGTCCTGCCACTAAACCTCCAGCCCTGGCAGTGCAGGCCTAAACTTCCACCAGGCCTGGGACCCACCAAACTCCTACCCTGGGCACTCTTACTACCCCTCACTCCCCGGAGTCCCGTTACCCCTTACAATGCTGGCAGGCTAACTACTGCCCTCCTCCATGCACTGTCCACTGGCACCACATCACTGTAAATACTGGCACTACCTTTACTTATGAGGGGGGGTCCCTCCTCAAATCAGGCTTGACCTGAACTGACAAGCTTCTGCCTGTCCTGCCATCTCCCAGCCAGTCTCTCCTCTTTCTCCCTTCCTTTTCCTGTGCCCCCTGCTTTTATGGGCTCCGAACCTGCCTCTAGTGGCAGTTCGGAGTAGAGCCCAGAATAGGGTCCCCTCCCCAGCTACCTATTGAAACCTTTAACGGGGGGGAGGGCACCAAAGATGGGGGCCCTGACCTACTCGTAATCCCCCCTCAGTGATAGGGGGCTTACATAAGAATAGTTCAGTCACACCTGAAACAGTGCGCATGTAAGTGCTAAGGGAGTAAGTAAAGTGGTCAGGGAAACTGGCTAGTGAATTAGGGAGCTTCGGGCATAGATTTGTCAAGGTGAGAAAAAACAAATGCAGGGTCTGAGGCTGCGAGGTGGTTGCATAGCTCTCATTTAAAGCTAGAGTGAGTAGAGGAAAGAAGAATTACTGTTGGTAGAGAGTTCCAGAATAATGGAGCAAAGTTAGAGAAAACCTGAGATCCCATAGATGTCTTGATCCTAGGAACAACTAGCAGGGATCGCTCACCAAAGCAAAAGGAGTAATGCGGGCTCAACGGTATAAGCATCTGGGCAAGAGAGGATGGAATACGAGAGCGAACCACCCCATCAACCAGTGTGCCAAGGGAGTAGAGTCAGTTTGCCTCCAATGCTAGTGAGTTCAGGTTACTATACAACTGGCAGCGGTGCGTAAGGTGATGTGAAGCTAGGGCAAAATTACATATATTGTTATAGGTAGTGTCCCATTTGAGGAGGGTTGATTTTTAAGTACGAACATAAGTGGCAGATTCATAGGTGAGGGCAAGCAGAAGGACACCCTGGGCAATAGCAATTCTAGTGGAGGGTGTGAGAGCATAGCTGGTTTTGTAGGCCAGGCCAAGTTTGCAGTTTACTGCTCTACAGGTATTGGAGATGTGCTGCTCAAAGTCAAGGGAGGGAGTCAAGGGTAATGCCCAGGTATTTAAGCGTGTTAACATTTACAAGGGGGGAGCCATCACAGCAGAGAATGGATAGCTGTTCAGTACAATTCCTTCGTTTAGGGACAGAACCAAAGAGCATGGTGTGGGTTTTGTTTGTGTTTAATACTAGTTTGTTACTTTGAAGCCAGTGTTGGATGCTGCAGAATTTGGAAGAGCAGGTAGAGTTTAGCTCAGGGATACTTTTGGAACTAGTGTAGAGAACATGCCGCAGACGTGGCCGGGACTCATCCCACAGGAAAGGCTGTTCCAGGTGCAAATCCAGGTCCCCTTCTTGTCGCCATCACATACGCAGCCAGAGCAAGGATGAGGCCACTCCAGAGAGTTCTGCCGAGGAACCCACTGGGAATCGTTATGCTGCACTTTGGAAGAACTCTCCTGTCTCAGGCCCTGACCCGAAACCACAATGCAAGGCAGCTCATTCCCCCAAAGACAATGCGGTGGCACTAAATAACTTGGCAGCTCAGACAGCAGAACTTACCCCATTACCTCTGAGCACCCCGTCTAGGTCCGAGAACCAGAAACTTAAATGCTATGAGGCCATGATCTCTACCCCATGTCTGCAAGCTACAACATCTACTGACAATGGCTAACATCCTTCTATCTTACAGCCACAAAATGTCCAGTTTTATTGCACCCTCACCCACCCCCAGCTGCAGTTGGAGCCAGCTAAAGTCTGCCACCTCTTGCTTCACTTCTAAAGGAGCACAGACTCCTTGCTGGAACTGATTGCTACTCAGTGCAACTTTCTCAGAGCACTGTATTATAATTCTCTGATGTGCTTCCCCTTAAGACTGACATTATTCCCTCCCGCTCCTGTTTGAGAGATGGACTATTAATAATGTTTTTTTGTTTTTTTTATTTTTTGGGGGTATGCTGGGGGATGACTGCTTTATTTTCAATGTGCTTCCTATCTGGCTGACCTTCAGACTCTATCTCATGGGGGGGCAGCCTCACAAGTCATAGCCAGCTGGTATGTTGTGGGTTTGGGGGACATTCAGGGATGGGGAAGCTGCTGGATTGCTCTGCTGAGGTTTGAAATGCATATTGCTTTGCCACCTTGTCTCACTGGCTGCCTTTGCTGCGGACATAGCTTTCACATTTCATTTGTAAGTTTAGATCTGGCTGCCTTAAGATGGCCGCCATAGCAGTTTTGCTTGCCCAGCTAATGACCATCGCCAACACTGTTGAACTGGTTTGCTGTTTGACAGTGCGATTGTGCGAGTATAGATGTAGCTCCTAAGAGCATACACAGTTGCTACCTAGGGAAATCAGTGCTACCCTGCATCTCACCTTGCTAGCTAGCATTGGTTTCACCGGACGTCAGCTGAGACTTCAGCCCCTCCTGGAGTGACTAGGAGATAGTGTCCTCGCTCTCTCTCTATTACAGGTCCCTCTAACTCATTGGGCTTTCACAGCTCTAGGAGGGGGATATCTGGCCTCCTGGACCCTGAGCTGTATTCACCGGCCAACTTGGCTCATAGTATATATATATTTTCCATACCCACATCAAGTAAGGGACAGCACATGGGTCCCCCGCGGAGGAGACCCCGCCCCTTTAATGCATCCTCGGACCAAGCCTGGGTAAGGTCATCTCAGCAACTAAGTTTAGACCGCACAGTCCTGGGAGGGACAACTCTATGACTCAGAAGGGCACTTGGGTTTTTCTCAGGGGTATCACAGGCTCCTTTGTTGTGGCAGACTGTATCTGCTGTTTTAATATTTTTTTTTGTTTAAATTTACAGGCCATAACATCAGCACAGTTGGGGGGGGTGTTCCCAAGTGCCACGCTAGTGTCATTGCTTAATGTCTCTGAGGACACTGCAGGTTCGGATGCCTAGCCTTATCATGGTGCTGTATGTAAATGGTGGTTGTTTTTTTCTCACTGCTTCGTACTGCAATAGTTATTTTAGTGTGTTACTTTGTTGGTTGCCCCTGTTGGGCTTTTTTTCTTCTATGGTTACGCTCTATATCGCACTACCATTTTGGTGTTAAGCATCTATAGTTATGGTACAGCCCTGCGAGTGAGGTTTCCTGGATACTCGGCCACTATACCCTTTCATTACCTTCCGTAAGCCACGTTCCTGCTTTGGAACCAGCATGGCTGATGTAGTCTTTACCTCCTAGAATGTAAGGGGCCTAAATTCCAAATCAAGCAAAAACAAGTCCTAACTCACTTAAAGAGACTGCGCACCAAAGTGACCTTCATCCAGGAAACTAAACTTTCTCATTTGGAAGCATGTAAATTGAAGAAGGAGTCAGTGGGGCTAGAGGTGCATAGTACATATGTAACCCCTACCTGGTCTGCTGTTGCCATCTGACAGCAATACCAGGTGGGCTGGGTTCGGGGAGGAATAGGTCACTCGGCACAAAGGCTAGGTTTGGCTACTCTGCACAGGGGCACCCAAATAACTCAGAACACAGGAAGCAATGACTGTAATGTCCAATACCAGAAGTGAGATTCTAAACTGTGGCTTTTATTCACGTCCAAACAGAATAAACAAAGCATAGATGGACCCCCATGGGGTTACACTCCTGGAAATACAGATTAAAAGAGACCAGAACACATCCTCATCACTTTAGCCCTCAGGCTGTACCACACACTGGGCACACAACCCGGACTTTTACGCTGCTTTGGGTTACACAGCCCGAACTTGTACACTGTTCTGGGTTTTCCCTGGCTCGACTCCTTTGCCAGCAACTTGGACACCTTCCATACTTCATGGAAACATTTTCTGGTGGCTCCCTAAACCACCTAAGAGCTCCTCGGCTCCATCAGGGAATCCTCCTCTTTAATCCCACGTCTGGGTACTTTTCTCAGGCACTGGCCAAGTACCTGAGAGAAAGCAAAAGGTGTCTCAGAACAAATCCGTAGAGGTGAATTTGGTTACTACTTATGGGGGGGGGGTCTCCCACCTCTCGTTCCCACAATTCATACCCAGCCATTTCTCTGGACAGAAACACCTCATCCTTTAAAAACTTTGCGGTGTAGATTCTTGCTAAATGTATTTCACATTCCATCTACTTGCATTGCTTTCCATTTGTGCTGGACTTGAATATACTTATACGTGGCTTTGTCCATTACTCTACACCCCCCGCAAAGTTAAGCAGTCCAATCCCCACTTCTCTTGCTTTCCCTTTGTGCTGGACTTGAACCTACTTATAATCGGCATTGTCCATTACTCAAGACCCCCACTGAGTTAAGCAGTCCAATCCCCACATCTTCCAACTGTACTTGGCTGTCTTTTCCTGACCCCACAGTAACAGTCCCTTTAGTTTCCTTCTGTTCAGGTGAAAACACTTGGCCCTTTTTCAGAGTGAACTCACCCTTTGGTTGCAGGTGCCCCATAGGCATTTCCTCCACAAGGAATCTTCCTCTCAGAGCTTCTGGTGCCTTAGCACAACTTGAACAGGCAGCTTCTTTCCCTTAGCTGGACCCGGGGTGGGGGTGTTGCCCCTGGAAAACAGGCAGACACCTTCCCCCATCCCCTCAGGGATGGGGCTCTGAACCATTGAGAGCGGTCTCCACCACTTCAGTTACCAGTTCCTGTGTTCCTCTTCAGGTGGAAACACACACCAAAAACAAAAGTAGCTCTGAAACAGAGCATAAAGCTCTGAGAGCCTGCACACACTCTGCTGCACTACAGTCTCTCTCTCTCAGGCTGCACACAGACTGGCTTCAAATTCCCCAACGTTCTACTCTAACCTCCAACTGCAACATTCCAGTGTGGCTTATTTAGCTGCGACAGTTCTAAAATGATGTCATCCCTCAGTCTCAGCTGAGACTGAGAACAGAGTGAGACAGTGTGAAATCCATTTAACTGGAGTTTCACAAGCTGCCTTCCTTGCCTACCACTAGGTCTTACTGGGATTCTAGTAACCCAGGGTAACAGTGGGGTTACACTCACCCTGGGCCAGGAAAATGACTGTCCGCAGTCATTAATCACCCGGCTTAGGCCATCTCGCCCCATGTGTTGACTACGGGGAGGTAGCACTACCTTCTCCCCTACCATGTGCCAGCACAGGCAGACAATACTAAGGGCCTAGAGGCCTTTGGCTGATGCATCAGCTTCTACTCTGCCCGCTGACTATGGGTACCTAGTGGCTTCGCTAGAATTGCCCAGAGCACAGCCCTAATAGATCAGTACTACAACCCCTACTGCAGGTCAGGGCCACAGCCTTTCTATCCCCCCTAGCCCTCTAGGGAAAATCTGTCTGCCTCTAACTCAAAAATCCCAGAACAAAACAAGCAAGGGACCTCCCCGGCTCTGGACACCATGCAACCATACACCAGGAGCTAATACCATACCTATGCATTACTCCCACACTCCCCCACAACCATACCTGTGGAAGAAAAAAGTTACACACAGTAACAGCAACAACAACAGTACTTTAAACACTACACTCTAAAGTACTAGTGAGGGACTCCGATGAGTCCCTCCTTCTTGTCTTCTCTTCTGTCTTCTTCAGGAACATCTGCAAGAAAAAGAAAGACAACACATACTCCTAATCTGCATACACAGTCTATCTAAACCCCTACCATCAAACACTGGAGAATCCCAAAAAGATTTTTTTAGAAAAGTAGAAAAACAGTATAAACATTAGAAAACAGTAGAAAACAATGACATTATTTACAATACACAATATTTGGGGGATGGAATGCCCTAAAAGTCCCATCTAGTGACCACAGTGCCCGAAGGCAAGTCCATTAAAGAGTCTGTCCTGGGCCGGAGCCCGGTGAAGCACAGTTCTAGCAGGCCAAAGACCCGAAGGGAAGAGTCTTTGAGGACAGTTCAAACATCTGGAGTCTACTAGTGCAGGGTGTGTACTGCAATGTCATAAGAACAGAAAAGTCTGGATTTACCAGTCCCTTGTAGAACGACAACGGCACCAACCTGGTCCTCAGCCGAAGACTCGCCCTGGCAGCATTCTTCCGATACAGCTGGGTGGACATCTTCCGGGAACGACAGGAGGGCACATCTGGAAACTGCTGGGATGATGTCATCTCTGGAGATGGAACCTTGTAACAGGAACAAAATGGAAAACAGCAGGTCTGAAGTCATCCGATTACCAGGCGATGAATCAGGATACAGCTGGGCTGGTGTCCTCACTGGATCTGAAGTCATCTGGTGGGCCAGTTGATGGATTCTGGAAGGCCACTACACCGCAGAACTGATGAATGTGGGGCACCTGAGTCCTGGACGTCCATACTGGCGGAACAACATAGGCACTGCAATGGCTGGAGTGGCAGCACTGGCTACCACTGCTCTGCTTTCCATTTGGTAGGCATGGGTACATTCGCAGGGAGGTCTTTGCATTGTGGCCAATAGCACATCGGGTCAGGTGCTGAATTATTACCCCATCTGGGCGCACATAATTCACACTGTGAAAGGTTTCACATCCCTCTCCATCCACAATTTGAACAGTGTCCATTAACAGTTACCTGCCTCTTTTCCATTGGCTGTATTTTTCATGAAACATTCTGTTTCTGACATGCTTGTTTGCACCAGGATGCACACATTTCATTGCTTCTGCCCAAATCCAGGACTTCCTGTTTTGTTCAATGTCCTCCCAGACTCTCCGAGGAAAGGTAGGAAAGGACATCCCCCATAGATTTAATTCGCCTTCCTACGAACCAGTCTTTCCTCTTTACTAGCTTTGGTCAACCTGAGACCTCTGGCCTGGCTTGGGGGAGGCCAGTTCTGGTTCTGCGAGCTACACATTGTCAAAGACACAAAAAATGGATCCATAGCTTCTTCTTGCACAGCCAGGGCAGTGGCATCACCACTCTCTCTTCCATGCATTCCTCTGAGGCAAGAGCTTGAGACTGTGTACCAGTTCCTTTTTCACAAGGCCACATAGGTTCCTCCTCTTCTTCTTCTTCCTCACTGAGAATCTGTGCCCAGGAGTGAGAAGTTGTCCTCACTCCTGAGATTATCCACTCTTCACTGGGCGTGGAGGTCGAATCCTCCCATTCAAAGGTCTCCCTCATCTCATCTTCTCTTATGAGACTTGGGCTAGGCCCTGCTCTCCACGGGTCTACTGTTGCTCTTCCTGATATGTCTCTCTGCGACTCAGAATCCAAAACATCAGCACATTGTTCTGTCTGTAAATCTGCACCCTCTTGCTTTGTGCCACACTCCCCTGAGGGGCCTTCTCCAACAGGCTCCGCCTGGTGCTGTGTGCTGCCAACTGCAGATTCTTGAACTTTTGTCCATGTGGGAGCCAGATGAATCTTGGGCGCTTTAAATAAACCATATTTCTCTAAGCACCCAGAACAGTGAGGTACCATGAAGACGTTCCTTCCAGCGTTTAAGCACATTAAACATACTTGCACTGGATATCCAGAAATCGTCACTTGAGGAGGCAGTTGTCCTCCGTAGTAACATCTCTCAATGTCCCTTAACTTGTTTACTTCTACTGCTACCACAGCCCGGGCATGATCCGGGTAGCGGGCTGGTCCTGAGACCATGACTGCAGAGAAAAAACAAACAACGCTCACTGTTATTTCAAGTCCCATTTCACTGAAAACTTTCTCTCTCTTTCAAAATGTCTCCTCTGCTGCTGTGTTTACATTACTACCCCACCCTGTAATGCGCAGCACTCCTTCGCATCAACATTCTGAAATTGGGTCAAGCCACTGCGCATTCGATTTACACACTCTACTGATAACTTTGCTCAAATTGCACAAACTTGCATTGTTCTTTTTCCTAGCACATTTATATGATTTACCACGGACTTTTCACTTGCTGAAGACATTGCTGTAGCTCACAGTCCCTTAAAGCCTCAGTATTTCAAGCACAGGATTGCCTGTAACTCTTGCTGCATATCGGATACAACTCACAGTCTCTCTCATGGCTTTGAAACTTATACTCAGGGCCCCTACTTTTCTGCGGCACAGTGGGACCAAGTTCTGCGGCAAGACTACCATTTGCCGTGGAACTTCTGCGGCTGTGGTTTGTAATTTCCGCGGAAATTCTGCGGCACTAACAAACTACCACATCACAGTGTCAGCTTGTCACCCTGACTTCACTTTCATGGCAGTGGTTACAGCAATCAGGATGGTGGAAAGCACAGTAAGACTAAAATGTCTCTCCCTTAAGGTCTTAGCCTGTTGCATAAATGACATATGCAGAGGGGATCTTATGTGATAAATAAGGTATTTCTATATGCATGCTATCTATCCCACTAATGAGGTTTCCACTGTCAATCACTTATATATTTGTATGTGCTTTCTACACCACTCATGAGGTTCTCACTGTGTATCACTTATATATTTATATGCAATCTGTAGCATACATACATACAAATATGTGTGTGTGTGTGTGGTGAGAGAGACAGAGATACTGTGTGTGTGTGTGTGTGTGTGTGTGTGTGTGAGATATATATATATATATATATATATATATACACACACATATATATATATATATATATATATATATATATAAAATTTCCATGAACTTGCATCCTCATTCATACAGGTCCTATTGGAAATGAAATAGAGGAGTTATTGCAAAATTAATTTTTCATGTCAACCTGCTTTCCCTGACACACTGCGTAACACCATCATACCATGACATGCAGGTGAACCAATTATGAGATACAGCTCTCCGGCCCATCACAATGTGTCCATGTGACAGAACACTGCACCATACCTTCCCAGGCTCCGAGCAATGATGTGTTCCACCAATCCTTGTGCTGCCCAGCCAGCCCCCAGAGCTAATCTCTGAACCTGAGTTGCTGGCACGGAAACACAGTATGCTACTCTCTGGCCCAACAGCTGTCCCTGCACACAACATTTCTCAATAACTTTTAGGTGATTCTATCAACCAGTGACAATATGTAATCAATAACTTGGCAAAAATGCATACAGTGCAATTATTTATTTAACAGGTCTATTCTTTCAACAGGTCTACACATTATTATATTTCACTTTTCAGGGCATAATTACTTTATTTTTCTTAAACATTTGGACAGTTAAATTCATTTTACCAGTTATTCATTTCAGATAGTATCTCTATACCTTAAAGGTACAAATAGGTTTGTACAAAGTGAGGTATGGACTTAACAGGCCTGAGCTATTGACACGGTTTTGTTTAAGTTGGCCCTAGTACAACAATGTAAGACTGAAAATTGTATTAGGCTGTAGTGCAGGTTGAGCAAATATCACCATGCATGATGTGCTGTGCCACCGTCTCTGGCAGTGGGAGCTGTGGTAGATAAGTGACTGTTCATTTCTGTTGCAGAATGTAGCCATTTCATTAGCTAATGTATGATGTTATAGCAATGATAACATCACATTCTGAACATACAGGAGGGGTTTAGATATAAAAAGAGGGGAAGGGAACCAGATTGTATGTATAAACAGAAATATTAATAAAAATCAAAAAAAGAAGAATTCTGCGGCACATGAAGTTCTCTTGATGAATTGCAAGTTCTCGCAAAATTCTGCGCCGCAGAGATTCTGAGGCCTTGCTTATACTGACGCTGAACCTATCTTTGTGCTCACAGTCGATGGCTAAAAATGCTTGCTTTTGCTGGTAAAACTTAACACAGTCCATTTTTGCAAAGCGATTACACTGTTACACTCAGATTCAGCTGGCTTTTGGCAAAATCACTTAGTTTGAACAATTATTTCTGCTGGTACTCACTGTTATCAGTAGCTGTATTCTGCGATGGAAAACGGCCTGCAGCCAGTCTTGGAGGCCTCTGGAAAGAAGCGGGTTGGCAGTCCTGCCAATTGTCCCTCTGAACACCACACTCACAGTCCAGTCGATCGAGATGCAGGTTGAGCCCGAATTCAGACAGAAAAGTCAGTTTTTTTAACTTTTTACAGTGCTTTCAGTCACCGTGACACTCCTCCTAACAAGCCAGTACGCACACTCCACTCACTCTCCCTCTCGAATGCTGGGCAGTCGCTCTAGAGCTGGCTTGGGGCGGGACTGATTGCAGTCTCACCAGTCACTCGACACCATGCAAATGAGCCTCTTTCCTCTCGAGTGCTCTTCTCCTCATGGCGATCGTCAAGCAGGCAAATTTAAATGGCAAGACCACACTTTTTTTTTTCTCAACTGACTCCACGGCAGGAGCCCATTTCAACCATTTTTCATGGCCATTAAGCACAACCAGTCTTTCAGTTCACAAGAAAGCATTTCCAGCGTCCAGGGCACAATTTTCCTTTTGCTACCCCTAGTTTTCCACACTTTTCTTTGTCACAACAGTTTTAAAAGCTGGAAAAACGCTGTAATTTTGATGCAGGACAAGGGCATACACTCTCAGGCTTTACTGCTCCTTGGTAAACAGTTGGCATTTTAACAGCAGCACATGGACAACAGCACACAGTGGCACATTAGTTAACCTTGCTTCAGCTTTTTGGGCTACCCATTGCCAGATAACCAAAACGCTAGCCCCTTACCCAAGCGGCCTTTCTTGCATTCCTCCCTTAATTCCAAACCCAAATACTTAGCGGTGCCTCCATTTTTGTAACCCCTACCCGGTCTGCCATTGCCATCTGACTGCAATACCAGGTGGGCTGGGTTTGGGGAGGAATAGGTCACACGGCACAAAGGCTAGGTTTGGCTACTCTGCACAGGGGCACGCAAATAACTCTGAACACAGGAAGTAATAACAGTAATGTCCAATACCAGAAGTGGGATTCTAAAGTGTGGCTTTTATTCACATCCAAACAGAATAAACAAAGCGTAGATGGACCCCCAAGGGGCTACACTCCTGGTAATGCAGATTAAAAGAGACCAGAACACATCCTCATCACTTTAGCCCTCAGGTTCTACGACACACTGGGCACACAGCCCGGACTTTTACGCTGCTTTGGGTTACACAGCCTGAACTTGCACACTGTTCTGGGTTTTCCCTGGCTCAGCTACCTTGCTAGCCACTTGGACACCTTCCATACTTCATGGAAACATTTTCTGGTGGCTCCCTAAACCACCTAAGAGCTCCTTGGCTCCATCAGGGAATCCTTCTCTTTAATCCTCCTGCTGGGTACTTTCCTCAGGCACTGGCCAAGTACCTGAGAGAAAGCAAAAGGTGTCTCAGAGCAAATCCATAGAGGTGAATTTGGTTACTACTGATGGGGGGGTCTCCCACCTCTCGCTCCCACAATTCATACCCGGCCATTTCTCTGGATAGAAACACCTCATCCTTTAAAACTTTGCAGAGTAGATTCTTGCTAAATGTATTTCATATTCCATCTACTTGCATTGCTTTCCATTTGTGCTGGACTTGAACATACTTATACGTGGCTTTGTCCATTACTCTAGACCCCCCACAATGTTAAGCAGTCCAATCCCCACTTCTTGATCCCCCGCTGAGTTAAGCAGTCCAATCCCCACATCTTCTAACTGTACTTGGCTGTCTTTTCCTGACCCCACAGTAACAGTCCCTTTAGTTTCCTTCTGTTCAGGTGAAAACACTTGGCCGTTTTTCAGAGCGAACTCACCCTTTTGGTTGCAGGTGTCCCACAGGCGTTTTCTCCACAAGGAATCTTGCTCTCAGAGCTTCTGGTGCCTCAGCACAACTTGAACAGGCAGCTTCTTTCCCTTAGCCGGACCCAGGGGGGTTGCCCCTGGAAAACAGGCAGACACCTTCCCCCCAACCCTCAGGGATGGGGCTCTGAACCATTGAGAGCGATCTCCACCACTTCAGTTACCAGTTCCTGTGTTCCTCTTTAGGTGGAAACACACACTAAAAACAAAAGTAGCTCTGAAACAGATCTTAAAGCTCTGAGAACCTGCACACACTCTGCTGCACTACAGTCTCTCTCCCAGACTGCACACAGACTGGCTTCAAATTCCCCAACGTTCTACTCTAACCTCCAACTGCAACATTCCAATGTGGCTTATTTAGCTGCGACAGTTCTAAAATGATGTCATCCCTCAGTCTCAGCTGAGACTGAGAACAGAGTGAGACAGTGTGAAATCCATTTAACTGGAGTTTCTGACTGCCTTCCCTGCCTACGCTAGGTCTTACTGGATTCTAAGTAACCCGGATAGCGGTGGGGGGGTTACACATACTACGACAACCAAATGAGTGATGTCAATCTTGGTCCATAAATACAAACATACTGAAAGCTGCCAGCAGCAAAAGGCCATCTTAGTCTATCTAGGCTGCTCGAGATTGCAGCTAGCTCGCTATTCAGCAGCTGCCCCACCCCCTCCCTTACCCTCCCTTTCCTGTCCCACCCCTTTTGAGCAGTCTACTTTGTTACATGCCACCTCCTCAGCCCGGTAGTGTGTTCCACTTTGCCACCACCCTCTAAGTAAAGAAATGCCTCCTCATCTCCCTCCTATCTCATGTCATGGCCCCTAGTGTCTCTCCCCACCCTCCTCCTGAATAGACACTCTGTGTCTGTTTTGATTATCCCCTTAATTTATTTGAAGATCTCAGTCATGTCCCCCCATCCCTCCTCTCCTCCAGTGTGTACATGTCTAACTCTCTCAGTCTGACCACATATGGCAATTCCCCCAGGCCCTGAATCATCTTCATTGTCCTATGCTGCACCCTCTCCAGCAGCCTAATGTCCTTTTGTAGGTACTGGTGTCAGTACTGCACGCAGTATTCCAGGTGGGGTCTAACCAAAGATCTATATAATGGTAGAATAACCTCCCTTCTTCTTGGGGTATTGCCCCTTGCAATGCACCCCAGCATTTTGTTGGCCATTGTTGCTGCCTTTCTGCATTGAGCAGAATTGTTCATTGCTCCTGTGATGAGCACCCCCAGATCCTTCTCCTCTTCTGTTACCTCCTGCCACACGCCCCCCAGATGGTAGCCTCTCCTCGATTTTTTGTTCCAAAGTGTAGTATCTTGCATTTTTTTTGCATTGAACCCCAGCTGCCATCTGTCAGACCATGTCTCTAGCCTTGCCAGATCCTTCTGTAGTCCCCACCACCCAACCGGGTAGTCCACCACCGCTCCCATCTTGGTGTCATCCACACATAGGCTGATTTTGCTGCTGATGCCCTCCAAGATGTCTGCAGTAAATATGCCAAACAGCACTGGGCCCAACACCAACCCCTGTGGAACACCACTTGTCACAATCTTAGGGGATGAGTATTCCCCACCTACCACCACCCTCTGCTGCGTATCTTTTATCCCATTCTCCACCCACCCCATCAGTTTTGCTCCTGCCCCTGTGCCCTGTAACTTGCTTCCAAGTCTCCTATGTGGTACTGAATTGAAGGCCTTACTGAAGTCTAGGTACAGGACAGGACATCCACTGCATGGCTCCCGTCAATTTGCCTAGTCACCCAGACATAGTATTCCACAGGTTGATCTGGCATGACATGCCCTTGACGAATCCATGCTCACTCCCGTCCAGCACCCCATTCACCTCCAGTAGTGCCACTAGCCTCTCCTTTAGGATGGTCTCCATTATCTTCCCCACTATAGATGTTAGACTTACTGGCCTATAGTTCACTGGTTCGTCCTTGGGTCCGCTCTTGTGGAAGGGAACTACGTGAGCCAGTATCCAGTCAGGGGGTATGCATCTTGTGTCTAGAGATGAATTAAATAATTCTGCCAAGGGTCCTACCAGGACCTCTGCCAGCTCCTTCAGCACTCTTGGATGTACTCCATCTGGTCCTGGTGACTTGTCCACCCTCAATGCCCTTAACCCCTCCAGCACCCTCTCTACTGTGATTTCTCCGTCCGTCATCCCCTCTCATCTGTTTCCATCATCCCTCCTACTACGGGTAGTGCCCCCTCCCTTTCTTTTGTAAAGACTGAACAGAAGTAGTCGTTGAGCACTTTTGCCTCTTCACCCCCCTTCCACCCATCTCTCTCCTTCTTAATTCTTACAATTTAGTCCTTACAGCTTATTTTCTCCCCGATGTGCCCAAAGAACTCTTTTTCCACTTTATTTATGCCCTGTGCCTGCCCGAGTTCTCTTGCCGCCTTGGCTGTCCTTATCCCCCGGTCACTTCTTTTGCTTCTTGCAGATATTCCTCCCTATCCTCCTCCCCCTCCCAATTTTCTGTATCTCTTGTAAGCTGCCCTTTTCCTCCTCACCTTGTCTAACACCCCTTAGCTTATCCAGCTGGGTTTCTTTCCCCTAGCTTCTTAGTTTGGGCCCTACAGTAAGTTTCTGTTGCCCTCCATTATCACCTGTCTTATCAGTTACAACCTTTGTTGCTTGTCCATACTTAGTTGAATTTTACACAGGAACCCATTACCACTTCCCTCATCATCTTAAAGTTGGCATTCCTGAAATCCAGCACCCTTGTGCCAGATTCCACCCTCTGTTTGGCCATCTGTAACTGGAACCATGCTGTCCGGTGGTCACTCCCCCCCAGTGGTTCCTCCACCCTCACATCCCTCACCCACTCCCCGTTCATAAGTACGAGGTCAAGGGTGTTCCTTTCCCTAGTTGGTTCCTTGACCAACTGCACTGGAAAGCTTTCCTGGAACGTGCCCAGCATTACCTGCTCCCTTCTGTTCTTTGTAGTAGGTGTGTCCCATTCCACCCCCAGCAGGTTGAAGTCCCCTACTATCACCATCCCCCCCTTCCTGCAGTTCCTTCTGATCTGTTCTGCCAGTACCCTGTCCATCCCTTCAGATTGAGAGAGTGGCCTGTACACCACCTCCAGTCTTAGTGATCTGTTTTTGGGATCCTGTAAATCTCTGAAATGGCAATATATGTCTTCCCTCACTGATAAAGATAGAAGATGGGTTATGCTGAAATTGACCACCACTGAGGGTTCCCCATTATTAGTTAATGTATTGACCACCACTGAGGGTCCCCTATTATTAGTTAATGTCCATGCCCCTAATGAGGATGATCCCAAATGTTTTTCTTAACTCTCAGACGATCTGGCTTCATACAACACACCACCTATCTTGACATTGCTAGGGGGAGACTTGAACCTCACCCCAGACCCCCCTTTAGACTGCTCTTCTGGCCTGCCAGAGCCCCATCCCAAGGCAGCCTTGGCTTTAGCCCTTCTAATGCAAGAACACTCCTTTATGGACGTATGGAGATTGGCTAACCCCTCCACTAAAGATTTCACCTACTTCTCAAATGTGCATACTACTTTCAGCCGGACTGACCTCTGGCTTATCAGCTACCTCACTGCCCCTATGGTTTCCGAGATTACTATACACCCTATAGTTATCTCCGACCATGCCCCTGTTTCTATCCAGGTCTCCTGGAGCCCTCCCACTGCAAGAACTGCCTCTTGGCACCTAGACCCCCTTCTGTTATGAGACCCCTCATTTGTCCCATGGATTTATAAGGAGATCCAGGAATACTTGGAACACAATAACGACTGTGTCACCAATGAAACCCTATGGGAATCCCTGAAAGCCTATCTGAGGGGCAGGATCGTTGGGTCTGCAGTGCACAGACACCAGTCCAGGGAGTAGGAGGTTAGGGGCCTCGAATCCAAGCTTCAGACCCTAGAGGAGAGGCATAAAGGTTCAGCTCTGATTTGCTGACCATCAGCTTTTCCTCAATGCCAGGAAGACTGTCTCCATGACCTTTGGCACAAGGCAGAGTCTCTCTAGGCTTCCCTCCTTACCCACTTTCCACACCCTTGATGGGACTTTACTTGAAGACACATCCTCCTTCAGGTACTTAGTTGGACCAACACCTAAACTTCTCTGGACATATTGATGCCTTCCAGAAAAAACTGTGCCCCAAACTTGGTGCCCTGTTCAGGAACCGTAGTTGCATCCCTCCTATGGCTAGGCGTGAACTTGCTCAGAAGATGATACTGCCCATTTTTGACTACTGTGACGTAGTCTATGGTGCTGCCACTAAGTCCTCCCTGCCAGACTGGACACCCTCTTCAATTCCTTCTGCCACTTTGCCCTGGATGCCCCCCGCCCCATCACTACGATCTTTATCATGTCCTATCCTTCCCCTCTCTTACAAATAGGCGACTCTCCCACTGTGCTAAATTTACCTCCAAGCACTGATTGGATGAGGTCACTTCCTACCTCACCTCCTTCTTTATAACACCCTCCCATTCCCTTAGATCAACCGACTCCCATACCCTGGTTGTCCCCCACAGATCCACCCAAATCAGCCAATCCGGTTACTCTCACCACCTCTCAAAAATTTGGAATTCCCTTCCACCTCAATCTGGCACTCATCCTCTGCCTACTCCTTCAGCTCTGCCCTTAATAATTACTTTGCACCCAGCTGCTGCTGCCATGTCTTTCCCTAATTCCCTCCTCTAAGCCCTAGACAAACCCTGCCTCTCTAACCTCACCTTCATTTTACCCATGCACACCCAACCCCCCAAATCTCTAGCCCTCCTTCCCCCAAATTGCTGCCTCTTACTGGCCTCCCTTGATCTCTCACAGACTGTAAAGGACCCTGAATGCTCTCCATGGGTCCCTCTCCTACCACCCCAAGGGGTTTGTATCTCTGATCTACTCCCTTCCCCACCATCCTAAAGGGGTCTCTCTGGGACACTGCTTTATCCCCTTCTCTCTGGTCCTACCAGTCCCCTTCCAGGGTTCCTCACATCCCGAGGGGGTTTCCAGGGACACGACTCTTACCCCTGCCTCCTCTCGCCCCCTTTTTTTTCATGTAAGCACTTATTTACTTATTAACCCAGCACTCATTATTATCCACTCATTTTACATGTTATGCGCAACACTGCTGTAATACTGTTTGTAACACCTGCCTTCAACTGTATGTTAACGTTGATATTGTAACTTGAATGTTTAATGTCTCATTCCTATTGTACCCATTCCCCCACAGGACGCACCAGGAGACAAGCGACTTGTTGCTCAGTGTGCCTTCCTGGTGAAACATTTCAATAAATAAATAAATAGAAAACAAAGCTAACTCTCTGATCACCCCTCTGCGTTACTGGAAGTGAGACATAAGCTCCATTATACAAAAAAAGCAGAATTAGCCCAATTCAAAACCCGTCATACATTCTGGGAAGGGTTGGGAGAGATCTAGCAAGGTTCTCCCATGCAGGCTGCGTAAACAAAGAGCTGAAAGGTTTATACACAGGCTCAAGGACTCCCATGGCCAGGTTTGCACAGCCCAGACAGATACCTCTGCAATTATGACGGACTTTTACTCTTTGCTTTACTCCTCCACTCTCCCCCAAATGCCTCATGCAGACCCTAATTTCTCGCTTCTGTCAGCTTCCCCTGCCTAACTTCCGTCCAGGCCCAAGACTTCGATCACTTCCTCACATTGGAGGAAGTCCATGGGGCCATCAGGAGTCTGAACAAAAACAAGTCACTTGGTGGTGATGGTCTCATAGATACATAGACAGTGTCGGCAGATAAGGGCTTATGGCCCACCCAGTCTGCCCATTTGAGCTTGTAAGTTCAGTTTATGTTTTCCTTGAAGTTTGTTGCCCCTTACCCCTGACCTCCAGAATTCCTTCATGTCTATCCCATGCATTCTTAAATCCCGTGATTGTTTCAGCCCCCACCACTTCCTCTGGCAGGGTGTTCCACTTGTCCACCACCCGTTCTGTGAAGAAATTCTTCCTCACGTTTCCTCTGAATCGTCCTCCCTCCAACTTCATCCCATGCCCTCTAGTCCTGGAACATCTTTTTCGCTTAAAAATAGTGTATTCCTGCACCCTGTTCCTCCCTGTAAGATACTTTTTTGCAGCCCCTTAACAGAGCGAGCCCCAGGATCCACGGTCACCGGCCCTCCGGCGACCTTGCAGCCGACGGCAGCTGCCCACTAAGCGGATCCAGTGCAGAGAAGCCCCTTAACAGGGCGAGCCCCAGGATCCATGGTCACCGGCCCTCTGGCGACCTTGCAGCCGACGGCAGCCGCCCGCTAAGCGGATCCAGCGCAGAGAAGCCCCTTAACAGGGCGAGCCCCAGGATCCACGGTCACCGGCCCTCCGGCGACCTTGCAGCCGACGGCAGCCGTCCGCTAAACGGATCCAGCACAGAGAAGGTACAGCATCCAAAGCCAACCAATTGGAAATCAGGTGGTTTTCCTACTAAGACGCCGATTGGTCCAGTCCTCAGCCCAGTGCAGGCTGTTCCCCGAGGCTCTTTCTAGTGTGTTTTTTTGTTAGAAATGCAAATGTTTAGAGATTTTTCTTAAGTCTGACTGTTGTAATTACTGTTTTACTGAATTGAAATTTGCAAAGTGATTACAAGCTCTTGCACGCATTTTCAGCCAGAACCCCTCTACCCCCCGCTGCCCTTGGCACCTTTTTGTAAGCTTCCCATTGTTTAGCTTCTCCTCTGATCTCTGGCTCCTTGCCCTGCACTTGCTTGGGCCCCCCTATAAATTTTTGCCTCTCACTCCTTTATTTGCAGCCCCTGAACAGGGCAAGCCCCAGGATCCACGGTCATCGGCCCTCCGGCGACCTTGCAGCTGACTGCAGCCACCCGCTAAGCAGATCCAGCGCAGAGAAGGTACGGCATCCAAACCCAACCAATCGTAAATCAGGCGCTTTTCCTACTAAGATGCCGATTGGTCTAGTCCTCACCCCAGTGCAGGCTGTTCCCCGAGGCTCTTTCTAGTGTGTTTTTTTGTTAGAAATGCAAATGTTTAGAGATTTTTCTTAAGTCTGACTGTTGTAATTACTGTTTTACTGAATTGAAATTTGCAAAGTGATTACAAGCCCTTTCAAGCATTTTCAGCCAGAACCCCTCTACCCTCTGCCGCCCTTGGCGCCTTTTTGTAAGCTTCCCATTGTTTAGCTTCTCCTCTGATCTCTGGCTCCTTGCCCTGCACTTGCTTGGGCCCCCCTATAAATTTTTTCCTCTCTCTCCTTTATTTGCAGCCCCTTAACAGGGTGAGCCCCAGGATCCACGGTCACCGACCCTCCGGCAACCTTGCAGCCGACGGCAGCCGCCCGCTAAGCGGATCCAACGCAGAGAAGGTATGGCATCCAAAGCCAACCAATAGGAAATCAGGCGCTTTTCCTACTAAGACGCCGATTGGTCCAGTCCTCACCCCAGTGCAGGCTGTTCCCCGAGGCTCTTTCTAGTGTGTTTTTTCTACCCACCCCCTCCACCCCATCCCAGGCCTCCTTTAAATACACTGTGTCCACGCCCCCTCTATCCACCTAGCCATCCTATAGTTTACCCCAGTTGGCAGAAAATTAACCTCTCCCTTACATATTCACGCAGAGCACAGCGAGTCATGGCACTCTCCTCCATAGTCTACCTACTACTATTTGCCTCACTCCGGGTTTATACCATACCAATACTTTAAAACAGGGAGACAGTACCATGATAAACGATACCTATTATGCTCCCGGTCACTATACCCATCACTATTCCTCATGCCCCCCTCCCTTCATTCACTTATCACCCTCTTCTTTCTCTCTCTCCCTCCTCCCGTCCCCACTGTCCCTCAAAGCACTCCCTCTCTTAGTCCCAAACTGTTACACAAGTCTTTGCATAAATAACACACAGTTTTTACACTCCAAAACAAACACTAGGCAGTCTGAAAGGAAAAAAGATATTAGGTCGCATTTTATCTCCTTAAGGAAATTGCTACTTCTCCTTTTTCTCTGCTCAGGCAATGTTGAGTTAAATCCAGGTCCTCCTACATTGATACCCTCACCATTAGAATTTGCAGATGCTTCTGGTTTAAAAATAATGATGGTCAATATACTGAGTCTAATCAAAAAATTATTGCAGTTACAAGCCTGGGCTGTACATACTGAGCCTGATATCATCGTCACCAAATCCTGGCTTAACAAAAATACAACCGATCAGCAAATTAACATAGTGGATTTTGTCCCATTCAGGGCAGACAGGGACTCAAGAGGGGGCGGAGTAGTTGTCTATGCCAAATCAAAATACACGATTAGTAACATTATTACCATTTCCAAGCCTAAGGAATTTGAAATTGTTTCCTTAAAGCTTTATCTCCCCTCCTCTGACAATATTACCACAATAGGTGGATATAGACCACCTACTGCTGGCACTGATATCCTTAGTGCCCTCAAAACCTTAATCACTAAAGATAACACAGAAACACTAATCCTTGGTGATTTTAATATGGATTGGCTACCATCAAAATCCTCTGCCCTAAAGTCACTTTGCGACGACCTCGGATTAGCCCAATTTATCAGTGAACCAACCAGGATTAATGCCCAAAATGTAGCCAACAGTTCACTGTTAGACGTTATCCTAACTACCCATCCACATAAAATCCTACAAACAGCAGTGTTTCATAATGATATGAATGATCATAACATTGTTGTCTGCACTAGATCACAACCCAAAGTTATCCTTCCCCCTAAATTCATAACCAAACGGTCGTTCCGTAAGTTCAATATTGACAATTATTTGACCGATCTAAGCAACATCAGAAGGCAAGACCTTTTTCTTGCTAAATCAGTAGACGAGGCTGTTAATGTTCTTAACTGCAACATGACCGCCCTAGTTAATAGACATGCTCCCAGTATTAAGGTTTGGACGCGCAAAAACTCTCACCCCTGGTTCACATCAGAACTTAAGGCTGCACTGTCTAACCGAGACAAACCATGGGCTCAGGCAAGGTGTTCTAAGAGTCCCATAGATTGGCAGGCTTTCAGAGCAGCCAGGAACGCATGTGTCAAATGCATTCGTGAAACTAAATCTAGTTACTATGTCTCTACCCTAGAGCAGGCTAAAGGGAATTCCTATAAAATCTGGAAGACCCTCAAGTCTATTGAGGGTCGCTCAACTGCACCATCTGTTCCAGCAAAGATCCTCATTAATGGTTCATCCATTGAAAGTTCACATTAAATACTAGAAGAACTTAATTCCTACTTCATAGCCACCAGTCTAGCATTTGATACTTCCCCCACATGCCTCCCAAATTAGGAATATCGATAGCACGTATTCATCACCGAACACACCAGCCTGTTCATTCCAGTTGCTCCCTCTTAGCTATAAAGAAGTAGAGGAGTCACTTATTAACCTGGATACCAAAAAAAGTGCAGGAGAGGATAATATAGATCCATTATTTCTAAAACTTGGATACCCCTATCTTACCGCCCCAGTATTTCATATATTCAATCTCTCTATCTCAACTGCCACAGTTCCTTCGTGTTGGAAATCCGCCCATATTCTCCCCCTATTTAAGTCGGGTGACCCATGTGATCTCAATAATTATAGACCTATTTCAATACTACCTATCCTCTCAAAAGCATTTGAAAGACTGATCTACGCCCAATTGAAAAACCATATAGCAACGCAACATATTCCCTCTTCAATCTGGCTTTCGCCCAAACCATAGTACCATTATAGCTGTAGCCAAAGTTACTAACGATTGGGTATCTGCAATGGACTCTAAGAAAACTACCGATGTGGTTTTTTTTTTGGATCTAAGTAAAGCATTTGATACAGTAGATCATAATTTACTAGTCCTCAGCCTTACCAATCTTGGCTTTACTCCATCTGCTACCCAATGGTTCAAAAACTACCTATCGGGCAGGACTCAGAAAGTCAAATCAGGAAATTTGTTCTCATCCTCTCTGCATACTGTCAGGGGAGTCCCACAGGGATCTATTCTAGGTCCCGTCCTCTTCTCCTTATATATAAACAACTTCGATCATCAGATTACCAAGTCTCAGTTGCACTTCTTTGCAGATGACACTGTCCTGTATACTTCTGGGCCATCGATAGAAGCAACTAGGGACATCCTTCAAGCCGACTTTACGTAATTAGAAAAAGACTTAATCAATGCAAAGTTTTTATTTATTTATTTATTTGTAAGAATCAGTTTACAACCTTTGAGCCAGAGGCTCGTTTCCAAAGGTACTTCGTCACATAAAGACATACATTGTGTTTTTGGTTACATAGCATATATTTGCAAAATAATAGGCGTTCAACAGAGGCGCCACGTCACACTGTGGTCAGACAAATACAGTTAGGTTACAGGGTACATGTAATTGATAACAGGTGTTACACAAGTTGGTATCAAGTGAGCAATCTAGTTGGTAAACACTGAAACAGCTGACACTGGCCAGGTTAAACATAGGCACGGTGTACAGGGAAGTGGTGGTGGGGGGTGGCTAGGTGGAGAGCTGCCCGGAGGGCGTTGTCAAGAGAAGCAGAGGTGGAGGCTACTTTCAGAGACAGGAGCAGTTACGAGTGCTGATGATGTGGTTCCGAAGGGTGGTTTTGAACTTGGAGATGGTGGTGGCATTGGTGATGGGGGCAGGGAGAGAGTTAAACCAGGTTGGGGCTCTATAGCAGAAGGACCTCTGGCAACGCTGGTTCTTGATCTGGGGACCATTAGGGTGGTCTTGTAGGAAGACCATGTTGCAATAGTGGAGGCTCTGGTGGATGGATGCCACATTCCCAGGGGAGAGCCCGAGTAGGTTTTTTTTTTGTGGGGAGACAGGTTTGGTATCGAGCCGCTCATCCAGGGTAAGCAGGTTAGGCCTCTACATCTTGTGCTGACAGGTGTGTGAGCCTGGGGCACCAGTAATCAATCTGCAGGCTTTATTCAGGGTTAAGTGAATTTTGTTGAATGCAGTGGTGTCGGCAGCACCATATACTGGTAGACCATAGTCTACAAGGGACAGAACGGATGATGTAACAGCGAGCCGGAGAGCATTTGGGGGAAGGCAGGTACTATGGCGGAAGAGGATGCCAAGCCGTGTGTTAGTGGTGGATGTTAGGGCGTCGATGTGGTTGTGAAATGTGAGGGCTGAGTCGAAGGTAACCCCAAGGTATTTGTAGGAGCAGACTTGTTCCAGTGGCTGATCGGTACTTGGAAGGATATAGAGTGGGTGGTTGCTAGCTTTGTTTTGGGGGTGGGAAAAGAGCATAGCTTTGGTTTTATTAAGATTGATGATGAGTCTGCGCTCCTTAAACCAAGCCTCGGCACTTTTGAAAGACTGCTGTAGGGAGTCCTGGAGGAGATGGGATTGCGGTGGGTGGCAAAAGGACAGCGTCGTCTCGCATGCAGTAGAATATTGCCAGGGCATGCACTGGGCAGGGTGTTCAGATAGAGCTGGTAGAGAAGGGGCCCGGATGGGCCTTTGGGGACCCCAGAGAGAATGGGACCGGTATCGAGAGTGTGCTATTAATTTTCACACTGAGATCGAGGCGTCAAGATAGCTAGTGCACCATGCTAGGGGGCCAGCTGAGAGACCAGTGTGGCACAGTGCATTCAGCAGAAGTGGATGGGAGGCGGTGTGCGAAGCCTTTGAGAGTCGATGAACACTGCACCAGCTAGGGAGCTGGTATCCAAGGAGGTGTGTAGGAAGTTGGAGAATCTAATTAGGGCAGTGCTGGTACTGTGACCAGCATGGAAGCCATGTGCTTTGGGCACAAGATGTTATGCTTAGCCAGATAATCAGTGATTTGAATGGCCACCACTTTCTCCAGGGCTTTAGAGATGGGGGGAGGATGGAGATTGGCCGGTGTTGGTCGATGACCTGTCGCCCCCTTTATGAATAGGTGTGATAATGGCTGTTTTCCAAGCTGTGGGGAATTGTCCCAGGTAGAGTGATTGGTTAATTAGGCTGGTGAGTGGGGCAAGGACTTCATCTAGCACCAGCCTGAGGATGCTGGGGTCCAGTGAGTCATTGCCGGGATTGTTGCTATTCAAAGCTTTGATTAGGATCGGTCTGGCTTCCCGGGTGGAAATCTTGCGCAGGTGGAAGCTGGGGTGCTGGAGGACAGGGGGAGGTTGGTTGGGGGGAGGGTCAAAGAAATTACTAGGGAGGACTGAGCTAAGGTCAGTGAAAGCGGTGTTGAACCAGTTAGCTATGGTGGCAGGCTCCGTGGAGGTAGTGCCATTTCTAGTGAGCTGGGATGGGGCAGGGGAGCAAGCTTTACCGTTAAGTTGCTTAATATTATCCCAGAAAGTCCGGGCTGAGCCCCAGGAGGAGGTAAGGGAGGCCTGGTAATGGTCTGCTTTGGCTTTCCTGATGGCCCATGAGCACTTATTCCGGGCTGCATTGTAGGCCTGTCTATCAGACAGACGACCTGTTTCAGTGGCAAGGTGCCAGAGGTTATCCCGGTTTCTAAGTAATTGTAGAAGGGCCAGGCTAACCCAGGGTGCGTTCTGTTTTTTGGACCGGATTTTGGTGAAGGGTGCAAAGAGATCACAGGCCATGTTGAAGGTGTGAGTGAAGAAGGCGAGGGCAGTGTCAATGTCGGTTGCACGCTGAATGGGGGACCAGTTTATCTGGGTGAGGAGTACTTTAAGTTTTTTCAGCCCACCAGGGCGGAGGCGCCTGCGGAGGGTGGTCTGGGCTTTGGGTTTGGGATTGGGGACTGCCCAATGAAATAGGATAGGGGAGTGGTCACTTAGGGAGTCTGGGAGGACCTGGATGTTTTGGATTTTATGGGGTCGGTTAGTTATAATAACATCCAGAAGGGTGCTGGTACCTCTCTTAGGGTTAAGTCTCGTGGGCTGGGTGACGAGTTGCATCAGATCTTGGGCGGCAAATGAGTCTCTGATCGCAGATGAGGAGGCGCTGAGCCAATTTACATTAAGGTCCCCCACTAGGATTTGTTCTGCCTTATGGTGGAGGGTGGCCAGGTAGTCCGTTAAAGATACTAGGGCGGGTGCTGGTTCTTTGGGGAACGTGAGGCTGTGGTGAGATAGAGAGGCCTCTGAGGGGTCTGGGGTGAGTTTGAGGGTAGAGCCTGGGCCCCATTTATAAGGGCAGGGGTGGGGAGTGCGTGTCCAGGTATTGTGTCCCTAGTAGATTGCACAGCCTCCCCTCGCTTGTTTACCGGTCCTCCCGTATAAGGTATAGCCTGGGAGGGAACAAATGAATCATGGGTGGATTTGGACAGCCAGGTTTCAACCAGGGCTATGATGTCTGGTTGATGAGCCAAGGCCCAGCACTGTAGGGCGCCAAATTTCTTCAGCAGGCTGCATATGTTCATGGAGGCTACTTGAAGACCAGTGGGGTGGGTGGGAGGGGCAGGGCCTGGGTTGGGATGTATGTTCCCTGTTAGGAGTAGAAGGAGGAGAAGTGCTCTGGTCAGAGGGAGGCAGATGGAGAGTTTACGCCAGGAGCGATAGAATGAGGAAGGGTTTTGCTGCACAGGGGTGGGAGGGCAGCACAGGCAGAGAGGCCTGTGTGATCAAGCGCAAGGGAGCTGGAGGAGAAAGGTAATGTCTGGATGGGGGTGAGGTGAGAGGAGCATATGGGATGTGTGGAGGAGGAGGGAGGGGAGGAGCAGTGGTAAAGGAGGAGGGAAGACAGAGGGTGGGTAGGAACACTGGAGTAGTGAGGCCGAGGTTAATAGGGACACTAGGTTGGTGGAAGGCAAAGGAAGGAGGAGGAGAAGAGATAGGCCGGTGAGCAGGGGATGCACATGCATAGTTGGAAAGGGTGGGAGAGCTGAAGTGAGGAAAGAATGGGGGTACTAGGATGATAGAGGGGAGATAGTAGTGAGAGGTCACCTGTGAGCCTAGTTGCTGCTATGGTGTAGTGGCAGTGCACGTGCCTGAGGTGCACAGAGTACCAGGTTCAAGTCTTGACCAGGGTAGCAGGAAGGAGCCTGACCAGTGGCTGTAGCAGCAGGGAGTTGGTTCAAGGTCTGCAGAAGCACTCAGATAACACTTTAGTTGTGTCAGAGGGTTAGCGTTTTAGAGTTTTGAAATCCTGCAGTAAAATAGGCAGGTGTGCTAGCTGAGTGGTGGAACTGCGGACTTTGGAAGTGAGGGTGCAGGGTTCAAATCCTGCAAAGGCAGCAAGAGAGAAGTGGTAAACTTATATTTTGGCAGGTGGGGGGGGGGGTAAGAGACTAAAAGGCTTAGAAAGTAGGAATAAAATAGGTAGGCGATGTGGTCCAGAGGCAGAGCTGCTGACTCTGACTGCAAGGGCACTGGGCTTGAGCACAGCTCAGGGACAGAGTGTAGAAAGGTTTAATTTTTAATTCAGAAAAGGAGGGAGAGAGGGAGGGTTAAGAGTATGAAAGTAGAGGAAGATGTTGGCCTGGTTCATTGGCTTAGGGGATAGTCAGTAGAATTTGGACAGAAGGGTACCAGGTTTGAGGCTAGCAGGTGCTTAGAGATAGGCTGATGGAGGAGTGAGGAAAGTAGGTGGTAGAAGGATTCAAAGGGAACTGCAGTTACTCCTTAATGCAAAAAAACAAAAGCTATGATCCTACGCCTATGCTCCTCGCACGCTAGTACCCCTGCTTTGCCCAATGATTTCATAAATACTACCCTAGATGAGCATCTGGAAATAGTTTCAAAGTTCAAATATCTCAGTTTCTGGTTAGATAACAGGCTTTCTTTTAATGATCATATCGATGACTTGGCTAAAAGGCTCAAAATCAGGTTAGGTTTCTTCTTCTTCCGCAATAGATCTTTCTTTCCTGCTGAAATTAGAACTAGATTGGTACAGGCCACTTTCCTCCCCCTCCTTGATTATGGCGATGTAATCTATAATTCCTCAGCTTCTACTAATCACCATAAACTAGATGTTCTCTACCACCGCTCCCTACGATTCATAACAAACTCCCTCCCTCTAACTCATCATTGTGATCTATATGCCTTAGTTGGCTGGCCCTCGCTCTCTGTTAGATGGACAGTCCATGCAGGTACATGGACTTTAAAACTTCTTCAGAACAAACTATCGCAACACCTATCCTCCTTAATACATATAGCTTGCAGTGTCTACTCACTTAGGAAGTCTGAGTTTCTCCTACTTGATGTACCCAGACCCGCACCTCCTTTGGGAAACGTGCTGTTTCATGCTCACTGCCAATTATTTGGAATCGACTACAATCATTTTTGAAATTAGCCAGTATTGTCCCTGTTAACTTTTTCAAAAGGATAGTTATGGCTAAACTAAAAGACACCTGCAACTGTCTTTAATGAATTACTTTCACTAGGACACAACCTAGTGACTCCGTGATATCCCAGGTTCTATTCCTATACTTCATCAACTCTGTTTCGCACCACTATCAGTGTCTTAGGTGGAATCTTTGTTGAATTGTCATGTAATTACTGTTATTTTCTAATGTATGTAATGTATTGCTTTTACAAACAGTACAAATTTCTCTTCATGAACCGAGAGCATCCTGGGAGCTCTTTATCATTTTGCTCACTGCGTATTATGATGTAAGCTCTTATCATTATGAATTCTGTTTTTTATGATGTAAGCACTTAACTATTTGTCTTTAAGTCAGTCGCAGGACTTCATTGTGAATGTATGTATGTCTCAGGACCTCCTTGTGAATGAGCTTGCTCAACGGAGCTTTCCTGCAACAAACTTGAACTTGTATGTCTCTATCATATCCCCTCTGTCCCTCCTCTCCTCCAGGGAGTACATGTTCAGTTCCTTCAACCTGTCTTCATAGGACTTGTGATGCAATCCATGCACCATCTTTGTTGCCTTCCTCTGAACCTTCTCTACTTTATCTATGTCCTTACGTAGGTAAGGTCTCCAGAACTGTACACTGTACTCCAGGTGGGATCTCACTAGTGTCTTGTATAGTGGAATTATGACCTCCCTTTTCCTGCTGGTGATGCCCCTGCCTATGCATCCCAGAATCCTATTTGCTTTACCTGCTGCCTTGTCACACTGTTTCCCTACCTTGAGGTCATCAGAGATGATAACCCCAAGATCCCTTTCCTGCTTGGTGAATGCTATATCCTCACCCCCAACTGATATATTGTGCCAGGGTTTTTGTGCCCCATATGCATTATCTTGCACTTCTTTGCATTGAATTTCAACTGCCAAATCCCTGACCATTCTTCAAGTTTCTGCAGGTCCCTTCTCATTCTGTCTACACCTCTGGTGTGTCTACTCTGTTACAGAGCTTTGTGTCATCAGTGAACAGTGAAATTCTACCTTCTAGGTCCTGCGCAATGTCACTGATGAAGATGTTGAATAAGACTGGTCCCAGCACTGATCCATGTGGTACCCCACTGGTCACTCTTCCCTCTGTGGAGTGACAGCCATTTACCACCACCCTCTGTGTCCCGCCGCCCAGCCAGTTACCTACCTACCCACCACACTACTGTCCCACCCACACCCATAATCCCCAGTTTGTGTAATAGTCTTCTATGTGGCACAGTGTCAAAGGCCTTGCTGAAGTCCAGATAGGCCATGTCCACTGCCCTCTTCTGATCCACCTCCCTAGTCACCCAGTCAAAAAATTCAACGAGGTTGGTCTGACATGACCTCCCCCTGGTGAAACCATGCTGCCTTGGGTCCTGTAGTCCATTGACAACCAGATGTTCCACCAATCTCTCCTTCAGTAATGCTTCCATGATCTTCCCCACTACCAAGGTGAGGCTGACTGGTCTGCAGTTCCCCGCTTCCTCTTTGTTCCCACTTTTGTATAAGGGGACTACATCTGCTGTCCTCCAGTCTTTGGGTACCTCCCCTGTTTCCAGTGATTGGCTGAACAGGATAGCCAGAGGTTCAGCCACCACCTCTCTTAGTTCTTTAAGGACCCTGGGGTGCACCCCATCTGGCCCCATTGCTTTGTCAACTCTTATTACTTCCAGTTCCTTCAGGACCCTTCTTGTGTAAAGGGACTTGTGTCCATTTCTGCACCATTCTCACCCTTGTACTCCCTTCGGACCCATTACCCTCCTCTTCCTCAGTAAAAACTGAGCAGAAATACCTGTTCAATATGTCAGCTTCACTGTTGTCATCCTCCACACGGCTCCCATCTTCCCCCCTTCAGTCTCACTATCCCTCCCTTTGCCTTTCTTTTTTCACTTATGTACCTGTAAAAGGTTTTGTCCCCTCTACCCACTGATTTTACAATGTGTTCTTCTGTCTGAGCTTTGGCTTCCCTTACTGACCTCCCTGCCTCCCTTTGGTTCTTCTGGTACTTCTCCCCATCCCCTTCTGCCTGTGTCTTTTTGTATTGCCTGAATGAAATCTTTTTGGCTTTCACTTTCTTTCCTACCTCTTTGGAAAACCATAATGGTCTTCTCTTCCTTTTCCTCTTGCTAACCTACTTAATGCATAATTCTGTTGCTGTTGTAATCCCCATTTTAAATACTGCCCACTGTTCCTCAACCCCTGATTCCTGCCACATTCCCCTTAATGCCTCTTTCAAGTATCTTCCCATTTTCCCAAAGTCTGCCCCCTAAAATCCAGGATATGTGTTTTTGTGTGGTTTGGTTCTGCTCTTTCTGTGATTTCAAACTACAATGACTGGTGGTCACTGTTCCCCAGGTGCTCCCCCACTGTTACCCCCATCACACTGTCCCTGTTTGAGAGCACAAGGTCCAGTATTGCCTTCTGCTGAGTTGGTTCCATAACCAGTTGCTTGAGAAAGGCACCCTGAAGGGAGTCCAGGATAAATCTGCTCCTAGTTGATGCTGCTGCTGGGATGCTCCAGTCCACGTCTGGAATATTGAAGTCTCCAACCGGTACTACCTCCCCCTTGTCTGCCATCCTTTGGATGGCTAGCATCAGCTCCTTATCTGTTTCTTCATCCTGGGCTGGTGGTCTATAGACCACACCTGTGTGGATTGTTGGCCCCATTTTCCTTTCCAGTTTAACCCATAGTATCTCTCCCCCCTTTTGTTCCTCCTGGATCTCTGTGGCCCTTATGTCATTTTTCACATACAGTGCCACTCCTCCTCCCTTCCTGCCTGCCCTGTCTCTTCTGAATATGTCTCCCCCCCGAATTCTATCAAGCCTTACAGGATGTCCTTTCCCCACTCCTCCTGCGTATATTTAATAGCTCACTGTCCCATTCCCTTTTGACTCTCACTTTAAGAAAAGCAATCATTGTTATCCTACCAAAAAAAGGCAAAGACCACTTCTACCCCGGGAGCTACAGGCCCATCTCCCTGATTAACATAGATGTTAAGATCCTGGCTAAGGTCTTGGCCTCCTGGCTGTAAACAGTGTTGCCTGCACTCATCCATCCTTCCCAAGCCAGGTTTATGCATGGTAGGCACAGGTTCAACCTCTAATAACCCTTTTAACTTAAAAGGCGGCGGCTCAAGTATTCCTACCCCCTCTGTGGCCATCACAATTGACTTTGAAAAGGCATTTGATTCTGTAGAGTGGGGGTATCTCTTTGCTGTTCTTCAATATGTGGGGGTAGGTCCTAACTTCCTTAAATGTATCCAAACCTTATATTCCAACCCTGTGGGAGCTGCAGTCTTTCACAACCCTTCCCTCTCTCCCATTGCACCTTATAGGGGTGCCCGCTCTCCCTTTTACTATTCCTTCTGGCCATTGAACCTTACTGCAGCGCTGCTTATGCACTTGGATATTAAGGGCCTCACTATTCATGATACCCAGTATGTCTCTCTTTCTTACGCTGATGATCTTCTTATTCTCTCCGTTTAATGGCCTCCTGGGCATTTAACTAATCAGTACGATTCCCTATATATGAATATTTCAATAGTTACCAACGTTATGCAGAACTTGATTTAAAAGGATACAATTAGAAAAGAACTTTAATAAAACATTGAAAAATACTTTTTAAATAGGGATGTGGAGGCATCCATTTTGTGGACAGGAAGGGTGTTGAGATGATGTCACTGCCTCACCAGTGTTAACAGTATGCACTGCAGGAGGTGAGAACAGTTTGGCTGTGCTGTTAGGGATCCTGTTAGATTCTGAAGAATGCCCTGGATTTTATGTTCAGCAGAGTATAACAAAAGAATCCAGTGCTTTCCTTCATGATTTAACAGGATCCCTGTCTGTAGGAGCACTTTGTTTTCATCTGCTTCATTACACACTGTTAGAGCTGGTGAGGCAGTGACATCATCACAACACCCTTCTTGTCCATAAAATGGACGCCTCCACATCCCTATATAAAAAAGTATTTTTGAATGTTTTATTAAAGTCCTTTTCTCAATGTATCCTTTTCAGTCAGTTTCTAAACATCTATTGAATCTGTTGAAATAATTATATAGGGAATCATACAGATTCCCTCTAACCCCCTCTGCAACCTCTTTGCTTACTTTACAACCACTTAAAATAAATCATGATAAATCTGAAGTCCTGCACTTCAATGACCACTGCCCCACTTCACTTTTCCAGTCCATTGGCTGGAAATGGGCAGCTGGTGGCATTACCTATTTGGGAATTAAGATTACACCTTAACTCTCAAACATTTGCAAGCCCAAATTTTCCCATTGATTTCTACCCTTGGCACGGACTTATGCAGATGGCACGCTCCCTGACACGTAAGATTGAAGTTGTGAAGTTAATGCTTGCCCCTAAGGTGTTTCATATCTTAGCTCATGTGCCCATTCACATCCCTAATAAATGTTTTTACCTTTTTGAACAAAATGATAGGTAGTTTTCTCTGGGAGGGTAAACCACCATGGCTCAGCAGGAGTGAACTACGACAGCACTGGTCAGATGGGGGATGGGGCCTACCTAGTTTCTCTCAGTATCATATGGCATTCGTCTTGGCTCAAGTTATGAAATGTTTACTGTCTAAGGACACATCTCCCCCTCAGTGGGTGACACTACAAGATTACTTTCCATGCTACTTACTGAATACCAAAGGTTACGAGGGAATATCCAAACATCCCACTCTCTCTCTGTCACTTGGCTACTGGTGCAAAATGATGAATATGCTAACCCTTTCCCAGTTCCCTGTCCTGCAGGCACTTCTATGGCATAACCCACTTTTTTCTGGGGACCACAGGACCCTCAACTGGCCTTCCTGGCTATGAGCAGGAATCCACACTGTTGAGGACCTGTGTCTTTCAAATTATACCCAGTTTATGTCCTTTGAGGCTATCTGTCTCCAATTCAGTGTGCACTGCAAAATCTTCTGGCAATTTCTCCAAATCTGCACAGCAGTCACTCCACATCTATGACAACAGCTTGAGATGCCCCCATCTCGATTTGATGGAGCCATCTCTATCTGGCTGAAAAGAACCAAAGGGAGAGCTGGAGCTATATATAAATGTCTCTGTGATTGTGGTCCATCTCTTAGTTACTTGGTTACTTGGTAGAAGTAGACAAAGAAGGCGTATGCCCATTTAATAGTCTCCTACATTGGTAGGTTTATCTATCCAGCGCCCATGTTAACAACAGTTTATCTAGGGAGGTTTTTAAGCCCTCAAAATTAATTTCTTATACTAGTTTGGATGGTAAAGTATTCCAAAGCCTAGCCATTTTAACTGTGTAGAAATTAAATCTTTTCACTGTTTTCTCTTGGGACATATAATTGTTTATTATCTCCTACTGTCCCATGTAAAACCAAATGGGAAACTGACCTAAGCATCTCAATCTCAGGTAAGGAATATGAAAAATGTTGGTCCAGACCTCATATGGCCACCAGAGACACCAGAGCTCAGCTTCTGCAACTAAAAATTCTACAGAAGTGGTAGAACACCTCAGTGTTTACACCAGAAGAGCCTAACCCACTCAGACACCTGCTGGAGGTGTTCAGGGTCCCCTGGAACCCTTTCTCACATCTTATGGGAGTGCCCTACTATTCATCCCTTTTGAGGCAAGATCCTTCTATATTGTAAGAAAGTGCTCCCTCAGGCTGTCTTGCTGGACACCCCATTTGCCCTTCTGGGTCTTACTTCTCCGCATGTATGACTGTCCTCCACTGCTGTGTCCTGGGGTTTGGCAGCCATGTTGACAAGAAAACGCCTCTTCCTCCGTAGATGGGGCTCAACAGACATTCTCTCCTTTAATGAATGGCTCCACTCCATTAGCCACCTGGCTTGCTGGAACGCTTATCGTTTCTAGCCCTTAATTGCCTTTGTACAATAAAATCTGGGCCCCCTTCTTCAAAATCAGGTCAAGTGTAGACTAGTGCATCTGGGATGTATTATTCAAATTTATTTATTTATTTAGTTTTTGTTAACTGGGTTAGGTGCGCTTGCCAAAGTTGACTATTTTCAGGCACAACCCGGGAGAATACATACATAAAATGAAATGAGATTATACAGTACACGGTATATGGTACAGGTAGGTTAGAATACAGATTAAGTCAGACAGTACTTGGTTACCTCAACTTGCAATGTGGTATTGAACTTTTTTCTTATGTTACAAAATGCTAGTTATTGTCTCGATAATGTACCATGTTATGATATTGCTACCTATTAGTGTAATGCGATTTGATCATCTTGTTTTGTTGTTATGGATGTATATGTTGAAAATTCACTAATAAAAAGTTCAGTGTAAAAAAAAACCCCCAAAAATACCTAAGATGCCTCAAGATTGGCCCCTTGATTGCCCCCCATTTCTCTTCCACCCTGCCTACAGTATGTTGTCCACCCCTACTAACTTCCCTGACCAGCGCCCTCAGCCTATTGAAGTCTACCATTCTAAAATCAAGGAATTCAGCTCTCAATTGTGGTTTACCAGATCTGAGGGCTAGATCAAACAAACTGAGTTATGAACAGTGTTCCCCAATGGCTGTCCAGCTCACACAGCTCCTACCACCGAGATGGTGAGCACCACATCGAGAGAATTGCAGTCTGCCTGGTGGGTTCCTTAACTAGCTGTACCACTAGACAGTCTTGGAATGTGTCTAGCAAGACCTGATTTCTGGTATTCCATGCCACTAAACATCCCACTCGATGTCTGGCAGGTTCAGATCACCCATCACTACTATGTCCCCCTTTGCTACTCCTCTATCAAGTTCTTCCCTAAGCTCGCTGTCCCTCTCCTCCCCTTGCCCTGGTGGTCTGTAGATCATCCCAAAGCACAGTTTGTTGTCTGAGGCTGCTGTGAGTTGCACCCACAGGGAATCAGTCTCCTCATTACTACCCCCTGATGGCCCCATCTTCTGCTACCCTGATGCACTCCTTGACAAAAAGAGCTACTCCTCCCCCTCTGCCTGATCCTGTGTCCCTGCTGAACACTGAGTACTCAGGGATTGTCAGTTCTCAATCACCCATGTTTCCATGATGGCCACCAGGTCCACCTCGGTATATGCAATCTACGAATGGAGCTCACCTTTTTTTGTTAACTAGGATCCTAGCATTAAGGCATACCCCCTTCCATATGACCCCTGATCCTGCTCTGCTGCTACCCTTGAGCTTTCCTTGTGCTGTCATCCCTTTGTTTTTCATGGTTCTTGTACTCTTTGCATGTCCCTTCACCTAGTCCAGTAATGGCCACAGCTCTCTTTGTACCTGCTGTGCTGCTGCAAGACCCCAGGTGTGGGGAGGAGAACTAGCTGGGATCCCCTTGAACCCCACTGATCCCAAGACCGATTCCTATGGCACCCCACTAGGAGCCCTCTGACCCCTGATAATTCATTGATAACTACCAAATGCTGAGTCCTACCCCAACTAGTTCTTTATTCATCTGGCGAGTTTGTTCCCCGGTGGTTAAATTGGAAATGTTTAAAGAGGTGTAACTCTCATCTCTACATTTACAGGAGGTGGAACTGTCATCTCTAGTAAGTGGAACTCTCCAATGGTATTCAGTGGAGAAAGGTGTCAGAAGAGGTGTAACTGAGTTCCTGTGAGTTTCTGCCCAATGTAACCCTTCCCAGGTCCTCCAGTTTATTTAATTAGCCTTCTGTGAGGCACAGAGTCAAGGCCTTGCTGAAGTCCATAGCAAATCAATTTCTTGTCCCCTCGAACACTGCCTTTGTAACTTAACCAAAAAAGTTGACTAGGTTAGTTTGGCATGGCTTTCTTGCCTTAGACCCATGCTGCCTCATGCCTCTAGTCGGCCAGCCTCCAGGACCTCCACCAGTTTCTCCTTTGTGATGGTTTCCAGCAGTATGCCTACTACTGAGGCCAGGCTTACTGGCCTGCAGTTTCCTGGGTCATCTCTGTCTCCTACCCTTGTGGGGTGGCACTACATTAACCACCCTCCATCCATTGGCACAGCCTCTGTTTCCAGGGAGCAGTTAAATAGATTTACATACCTAGATATCACCCTAGACTCTGGGCTCACCTACCATGACCACATCGGAATACTGAGCACCGCTGTCAGTGTATGTATTGGTCTACTTCACCGGTACAAGCACTGCCTCCCACCAGAAGCTCTCCACCTAGCTGTCTCTGCATCAATACTGTAATTCATAGACTACGGAATCATCATCTATGGGGCAGCCGACAACACGTACCTAAACAAAATTCGACTGGCCCTTATTAAGGCCTGTAGACTTGCTACTGGCTGCACCAGATTCACACATACCTGCACCCTTTACGCCTCAACCAACTGGCTAAACTTTGACAGGAGGCTCAAATATCAGACCTGCCTCTTTGCTAAAAAAATAACAGCAGGGCTACTCCCACCTGCTCTCTCCCCCCTACTCCAGGCACCATTGTCCACCCGCCTCACTCGGCAATTGGTCAACAAGCCATTTCAAGGTACCTCGCTGCAAGACCACTTCGGGTCAAAGAACTTTTAGGTACCTGGCCCCTAGCTGGCTCAACTCACTCCCAAATTCCCTTCTCACAGAACCCAAACTTGGTCAGTTCAAGTCCCAACTAAGAGACCTAATCACTCATGACTCAGTCTGTGACTGCCCTTGATTTAGCCCTACCCCCCCGACAACTATGGACTTAACTGTTGTCCAGCCGCCCCTAGGCATGCCTGTATTTTGACAGTGGACACCTCAGTCCAGCCTAGGCCTGCAAATAACCACCAGGGCATGGCTAGCGCCACCACCCTGTAGTATATGCTATGTTAACTGCTACCGTCTGCACTATGTACCTATGTTTGGCAGCACTCTGTAACCCTGTATTTCCAGCTGCTTTACTGTGTTATCTATAATCATTTTGTAACCATTTCTGTAACTACTCTGTCTAGTTGTTGCTATTGTCCCTGATGTCTCTGTTTTCAATGACGTGGAACCTTTGTAAAGAAGTCTTTGACTCAAAGGTGTTATCTGATATCTTCAATAAATAAATAAAATAAAGGAGCAGATAGTAGACTTCTGGAAGAAAATAGGCTGATGGACAGAAATCAGCATGGTTTCATGAGGGACGGGTTGTGTCAAATGAACTTGATTGACTTTTTCAACTTTGTATCACAGATGGTTGATAGGGGCCAGGGGGTCGACATTCTGTACCTGGACTTCAGTAAGACCCTTAGTTCTCAGGCTTATCGAGATGGTGGAAAAAAATGGACTGGGGGAGGACTGAGTGGCTTGGCAACTCATTGTCAGACAGAACCCAGACAGTTGTTATTAAAGGGGAACAGTGAGCACTAAGAGCTCGACAATTAAGTATGGGGCTGGTCCCAATTTGCAGTTTGTGTGTCAACAGTTTTTTTTTTTACTTACTGTTTGCTGCAGTACTTTAGATTGTATATAACAGATTCTGCTGACCCACACTGCGATGTTTGCTGTAACCAGGAATCCCAGAATCCCCTGCAGCTAACACTGGAGCTGGGTTGCAGCTGTGGAAGGTTCAACAGCCTGAAGTATCTTTTAGAGTTTTTATAAGCTCTAATCTTTTGTTTGTTAGTCTTTCTGTTGTCCTGGGGCTAAGTTCAATCATAGTGGACTGTACTTAGCCATAGGAGAACAGTGGGAGCAGCCACCAGCTGATCAGAGCTTATAAAAGTTCTAACATGTAGTGCAGGCTGTTGACTCTCCCAGTGCTGCAGCCCAGCTCTTACGTCAGCTATGGGGGATTCTGGGATGCCCGTTTGCACCAAATGTCAGGGTGGGAGTCAGCAGGGGGATCACTACTAGAAACCGCAACCCATTTCCCCGACACACTGTTGCCTGAGCCCAGAATTCCGAACCACAAAATCCTAATAGTGAGACCCCCCCAGAGTTTGTTATATTAATTCCAGGGGGTGCAGGGGACAGAGCCCCCCGAAACATGGAAAACAAGCAAAATCCCACTGTCGGGATTTTGTGTTTGGGATTCTGGGCTCGGGCAACAGTGTGTTGGGGAAACGGGTTTCGGTTTCTAGTAGTAGACCCATCAGCAGGATTAGTCAGATACGATCTACTATACTGCAGCAAACAGTAAGTAAAAGATATATATTTATATTTTTTCAGACGTAGTGTAAATTGGGACCAGTCCCACACTTGGATTGGATGTTGGGCTCTTAGTGTTAACTGTTCCATTCAATGGTAAATTCTCTGATGTTGGGAAGGTCACAAATGGAGTGTGTGTGTATATGTGTGTACGTGTGTGTGTGTGTGTGTGGGAGGGGGGGTCCTTAGATCAGTACTTTCCAGCATGTGTATCAATGACATTGGGATGGGGTTATAGAGTAAAGTAAGTATGATCACAAACAACAGAAGACTCTGAGGAGGGTAGACAGTGACGAGGGGATCAGCAGCATGAAAAGAGATGTAGAGAAGGGTATGGAGATGAATGAAAATGGCTATAGAAAAGCTGGATCAGTGGTCCAGCGTATGACAGTTAAAATTCAAGTGCCAGAAAATGTAAAGTGATGTACACTGACAGCAAAAATCTGCAGACAGAATAAAGCTTTAACATTAATGGAGTCATGGTACTGCATTCAAAAGAGAAATGGGACCTGGAGGTTTGAAATCTTCTTCTTAGTGTGGGGACACCATTCTGTGGGCAGACTGGATCAACTCCGGTCTTTATCAGGCGGTAACGTCTATGTTGCTACGTGAAAAAGCTCAAAGAAACATAGACTTTGACGGCAGATAAGGACTGCCTGGCCCACCTAGTCTGCCCATTTCCCTACCTACAGGATAAGCTGCAGATCCTAGTTAACCAAAAGCCTATTTCTTCCTACCCCCCCCCACAAGAATTGCCTTATGTCTGTCCCATGCATTCTTGAATTCTCCCACAGTTTTAGACCCGACAACCTCCTCAGGAAGGCTGTTCCATGTGTCGACCACCCTTTCTGTGAAAAAATATTTCCTCACATTGCCCCTGCGCCGCCCCCCCCCATCTTCAAATTGTGTCCCCTTGTTCTTTCACATCTCTTTTTCTGAAAGTTGCTACCCTCTTGGACTTTGTTGATTACACTGAGGTACTTATAAGTTTCTATCATGTCTCCCCTCTCCCTCCTTTCCTCAAGGGTATACATATTAAGCTCCTTTAGTCTCTCATCGTATGGCTTCTTTTGCAGAACCTGTGCCATTTTAGTTGCCCTCCTTTGGACTGCTTCCATTCTGTCTATGTCCTTGTGGAGATGGGTCTCCAGAATTGGACACAGTACTCCAGATGGGGTCTCACCAACTGTCTGTATAGAGGGATAACAACTTTCTGTTTTCTGCTGGTGGTGCTTGTTCCTCCTCCTACTGATGTCAGGGAGTGTTCACCCAAACTCTGGCCCACTTACCTCCAGCCCTGCCAGAATTGCGAATCCAGGTGGGGGGTCTCATCCTCGACACCCTCAACATATGCAGCCTCCTCCCAAAGCTTGCTACCCTTCAAATCTTTGCTTACCAGCATAACCCTGATACCCTTGCTGTTGTTGAAACCTGGCTGACACCATGCTATTGCACTACAAGGCTACAACGTCTTCAGACTTGATCGGAGGACCAAAAGAGGTGGGGGTCTGCCATTTACATCAAAGATAACATCACTGGTCACCCCATTACCACTACCCCCTCTGACTCTTCTGTGCAGTTCCTATCTATCAAACTACTCCTTGGAGCCCACAATAAAGTGCTCACTGTAGTCTCAGTCTACATCCCACCAAAAGACCAAGGGATTGGTCTCAGTGCTGTCCTGGACTTTGTCAGATCCCAACCTCCCGGCTCCAAGATCCTCCTTCTTGGCGATTTTAATATCAACTGATTTGCACCTGATGCAGGAACCCACAAGGATGCTATCTCTTCAGCTAACCTAATGCAGATGGTCAATTCCCCCACTAGGAAGAACTACAAATCAGGTACCAATACTCTCCTGGACTGGATTCTTCCAGCCACTCAACCCGTATCACCCACACCACTGTGCTTCCGGATTCTCTCAGTGACCATTCCCCTGTCATCTGTAATTGGTCAAACAAGTTTCGTAAGCCTCCTCCTAAAATCATTTCCAGCAGAGTCCTTCCTCGAGGCTAACTGACCCATCTCAAATCATGCCTTAGTTGGCAAGACTGATCACCTATTTACAACACATCAGATGTTGACTCGGCCCTTGATCATTTCATCACCACATTCAGTGCGGCCTGTGACTCCTACGCCCAAGTCAAAAAGCACAAACTCAAGGCACACTCCAATCCCTGGCTCACTGTTGTGCTACTGGCACAGCTAAAATCAAGGGACCACCTCTGGGCAATAGCTAGGGCTACAGGCGCTCAACCTGACATTCAAAACTACAAACAGGTTCGCAGCAACTGCACAAATACGACTGACGAAGAGTATCTACTACAAGGAAGCCCTCACCAACACTTGGGGAAATGGGAGAGCTTTCTGGGACAATATTAGGGAAGTCACAGGGAAGCAGTCCAAATCCTCCGCAACCCTACTGAATGTCGGTGGAGCCACCATCCTTGACCCAACAGTCATTGCCAATACTTTTAATGCAGCCTTCGCCAACCTCAGTGGTGTTCTCCCCCCAGATTTTTTTACGGAAATTGACTCCCCTGCTCCAAATTCCCTCTCTACCACCTCAAATCATCCGCCTTTCTATTTCAAAACAGTCATGGTGAATGATGTCCGCAAATACATAATTAAGGCTATCTCCAAGTCCAGAGCCAGTGGTGACTCACTGGACCTTAAACTGCTATCCCTCACCCTTGAAGAGGTATTGCACCCGCTAACCCAGAAATCTCAACCTCTCCCTCAACCTCAGTCAGTTCCCAAGCAAATGGAAATCTCTGTTGTCACTCCAGTCCATAAAAGCGGTGACAAGTCTGTACAGGGGAACTACCGACCGATCTCTATATTACCACCCTCTCCAAGGCCCTTGTGCGCATTGTTGCTGACCAGCTTACAGACTACCTGGACAAATATAACATCCTGTGTACACAGCAGCATGGTTTCAGGCAATGGTACAGCACATCAACTGCCCTTTTGGAATTTACTGGAGTCCTTCACAACTCGTTGGACAAAGGTCATCTAACTGGAGCAGTATTTATCAACTTGACTCACCATGGCCTGCTTACTAAACAGCTGCTGAAAGCTGGGCTCTCCCAGGACTCCACTGCATGGTTTAATAGTTACCTGGAACAGCTTTCACAAAGAGTAAAAATCTCCGGAGTACTCTCTGACTCCAAACCTGTCCGCTCAGGCGTCCCTCAGGGATCCATACTGGGCCCACTATTTTTCAGCCTTTTCCTGAACTCCCTTCCACTATCCTGCCCAGAACAAATTATCCTCTATGCCAAAGATGCTGTGCTTCTCACCCCCCATAAGGACCCACAACCCTTGCAACACAACCTACAGCTTGGTTTCTGCACAGTTGAAAACTGGTTCGCAAAACATAAACTGGTTCTAAACCACAAAAAGACCAAGTCAATGCTTTTTTGCAGCTCGCAAAACAAACACAGGCTGTACCTCCTAGAACATTTATACAAGTGCTGGAAATGTTCTCAAGCAAGTGTCATCTTTTAAATACCTTGGAATCTCACTCGACCCTAGCCTATCCTATGAACCCACATAGATAGTGTTGCTAGAGTTGCCAACACACGCATTGGAATCCTTTACTGAAACAGACAGCATCTTACCCTGGCAGTGTTGAAGGCTGCTATACAGAGCTCTGTGGTCTCCGTCATAGACTACGGCCTCATAATCTATGGCTCTGCCTCTACTACTGCCCTCAGGCACATTGCGACCTCCCTAAACAAGGCCTGTTGACTCCTTACTGGAGCCCACTGACTCACACATCCATGTGAACTCTACGCTCAAATGGGATGGCTTCAACTCGCTAACCACATTAAATACCTTACCTGCATGATGGCTAAAAAAACTACCTTGGGCTTTTCTCCACTTATTTTCCAAACCCTCCTGCACCCAAACACTAATCCTCGCGACACCAGAGGGTCTGAACATCAGCTTCTACAGGTTCCCCGATGCCGCACCACTCTGGGCCAAAGATCCTTTGCACACTGTGCACCCAGCTGGATGAATGCCCTCAGCACTCACATCACCTCCACCTCCTCACTGGGCATGTTCATATCCAGTCTCCATCTTCATCTCATTGCATCCAGCTCCTGTGACTGCCACCCCTAACTTCCAACCCTTCCCCATCGAGATCAAGCACTTCTCTCTGATGTACTTTGATAATGCCTCGAGCTGCTCTAGTCTCTTTTTTCGGCTGCCACTCCCCTATCCTCTCACCCTTCCTCCCTGTTCCTAGATATCCAATCTAGGTTTCTGATATGATCCTCCTGAATGTGTATCATGTATATTATTTACTGTGATGTGTACCTGTACTGTTGTTAATTGTTGTATGCTCTTGATTTAACATGTATGTACTACTCCTGATGTGGAACCTTTGTAAAAAAAGAGCCTTGGCTCAAAGGTACTAGTAATCCTAGATTTAAATGAATAAGTAAAAATGCCTGTCCCTATACATCCCAGTATCCCCCCAGCCCTCCCTACTGCCTTCTCACATTGCTTGCTAACTTTAAGGTCATCTGATATGATTACCCCCCAGGACCCTTTCCATTTTTATGTTGATTGCACGCGTGTGCAAGAAACATATTGCGGCAGCTTTCTCCAGAAGCAGGTTGTGAAGACATGGCACTGTTGTGGACAATGCCCCCACAGCCTTTAAAGGCTTGGCCCGCTTCCTCCAGTGCCATGGTACACTGCTGCTGACACTAGTTCAGCCAGCGTGCCACAACTTTCTAATGTTTTAGCCACTGTAATCGGCGGCCACCTCGTCATTGCAGCGTCAGCCATTCGCTGCAATGAGGGAGCAATCCGTCATTCCAGGGCGGAACTTTGAAACACTGATATTGTTTGTGAACATGGTGGCAGCTTGCTGCCGTGTTAGCAAACAATATTAACCCCCCCACCGAGGGGGTGCCCATTCCCCATCGACAGCATGTGCCCCCCCACTGTGTTTGTTTGCCAATGGGGGCCCCAATCCCTGTCGGCTTCAGTGCCATAAGGTTTATGTTGCTAACAGGGGAGCCCACTTCCCGTCAGCATTATGTAACTCCTCCACCCCCACTTTTGTTGTCTGCCGACGGAGTGCCCAATCCCCGTTAGCATAATGTCACCCTCCCCTTTTGTTGTGTGCAGATGGGGTGCCCAATCCCCGTCGGCATAATGTAACCCAGGACAGTAGTGTGGTGGGTAGGTAACTGGCTGGGTGGCAGGACACAGAGGGTGGTGGTAAATGGCTGTCACTCCACAGAGGGAAGAGTGACCAGTGGGGTACCACAGGGATCAGTGCTGGGACCGGTCCTATTCAACATCTTCATCAGTGACATTGCACACGATATAGAAGGCAGAATTTCACTGTTCGCTGATGACACAAAGCTCTGTAACAGAGTAGACACACCAGAGGGTGTAGACAGAATGAGAAGGGACCTGCAGAAACTTGAAGAATGGTCAAGGGTTTGGCAGTTGAAATTCAATGCAAAGAAGTGCAAGATAATGCATATGGGGCACAAAACCCTGGCACAATATATCAGTTGGGGGTGAGGATATAGCATGCACCAAGCAGGAAAGGGATCTTGGGTTGTCATCTCTGATGACCTCAAGGTAGAAACAGTGTGACAAGGCATCAGGTAAAGCAAATAGGATGCTGGGATGTATAGGCAGGGGCATCACCAGCAGGAAAAGGAGGTCATAATTCCGCTATACAAGACACTAGTGAGGCCCCACCTGAGTACAAGTGTACAGTTCTGGAGACCATACCTCACGTAAGGACATAGACAGGGTAGAGAAGGTTCAGAGGAGGGCAACAAAGATGGTGCATGGGTTGCATCACAAATCCTATGAAGACAGGTTGAAGGAACTGAACATGTACTCCCTGGAGGAGAGGAGGGAGAGAGGATATGATAGAGACATACAAGTATCTCACAGGGAGGAACAGGGTGCAGGAAAACACTATTTTTAAGCGAAAAAGATGTTTCAGGACTAGAGGGCATGGGATGAAGTTGAGGGAGGACGTATCTAGAGGAAACATGAGAAAGAATTTCTTCACTGAACGGTGGTGGACAAGTGGAACACCCTGCCAGAGGAAGTGGTGGGGGCTGAAACAATCACGGGATTTAAGAATGCATGGGATAGACATAAAGGAATTCTAGAGGTCAGGGTAAGGAAATAGACTTCTAGGAAAACAAACTGAACTTACAAGCTCAAATGGGCAGACTAGGTGGGCCATAGGCCCCTTATCTGCCGACACTGTCTAATGTATCTATGATGTATGTAACCCCCTCCTTTTCTTTGTGTGCTGACGGGGTACCCAACCTCGGCAAGCTACAGCTACCCCTCAAACAGAAGACTCGCAGGCTGCTGGGAGCCCACTCCAGTGTGCCACATGCCCTTGTAAAATTAAAAAATGCTCCCGTGATGCCATTTTGTTTTTTATTCTGTAAAAAAGGAAACGGTCCCTAAGCTGTCTCCCTGCCCCCCTCCCACAACCCGCACCCACCCACTGTGCACCCTGCCTTCCCACACCCCTCTCACCCCATACTTACCTTCGGCGTCCGGCGCGACAATCTTCCGTGGACCGAGAACACGTCTGCACTCTTCAAAGCCGACCTCGAACTGAGGAAATGCCGGTAAGCGGTATAATGGAATAAATAGGGTTTTTTCAACTTTGATGCATATCTGAGACATTATTTGGAATTTTGGCACCAAATTTTCAACATGGAGTTTTTGGGACCCCTCCTCATTAATTCTGGCAGTCCTTGGCATTATTACGACCCCGAAAGGTGATTTCACAGTCACTGTCACGGAATCCCCTTTGGGAGCGTCGCTCGAGCAGTGCCAATGTTCATGAAGTGGGCTCTCAAAAGCCTATACTGCAAATTTGGTGGGAAAATCCAAAATGACTGTTTTACAAGCGTGCGTTGCGCAGTTGCTACACACGCTCATAACTTAGCGAATTTGCAATACTTTCACGCCAGATTTTTAACACTGGCATTTTTTCAGACGTGCTTGTGAACAGTACAGCTGTCATTTTCCACATCCTGGCCGAAATGTGTTTTGCACTTACGGCGCCGAATAGCATGGTTACTATGGGAAATCAGTGTTCAGGACAGATTAAGAAAATGACAGTGGCACTGTTCATGAGCAAAGGTCCTAAAATGCCTATGGTGAAAATTTGGTGATGATACTCCATAAAATGACTGTGTTATGAGCGTGCTTTGTGCAGTTTGCATGCATGAACGTAACTGCACGAATTTATAATATTTTCATTCCAAATTTTCAACATTGCCATTGTTCTGCACCTCCTTATGAACAGTACAGCTGTCATTTTTCACATCCTGGTCGAAATGTGATTTCACAGTTCTGGTGCAGAATAGCGTGGTCGCTGTGGGAAATCCATGTTCGGACACATTATGAAATGACAGTGACACTGTTCATTAGCAGAGGTCCTAAAATGCATATGTTGAAAATTTGGTGACGAAGTCCATAAATGAGTGTGTAGCATAATGCATTATGAGTTTCCGACGTTATCGCCGCATTTCTCGCAACTTTGCAACATCTTCACTGCAGATTTTCAGCATTGTCATTTTGCCACACCTCCATATGAACAGTGCAACTGTTATTTTTCACATCCTGGCCAAAATGTGTTTTCGCTCTGCCGGCACACAATAGCATGGTCGCTGTGGGAAATCAGTGTTCAGGACACATTAAGAAAATCACACTGACACTGTTGATGAGTAGAGGTCCTAAAATGCCTATGCTGAAAATTTTGTGATTAAACTCCATAAAATGACTGTTTTACGAGCGTGTGTTGTGCAGGTTCCACGCACCCTTGTAAGTTTTCAAATTAGTAATATTGTCATGCCAGATTTTGAACACTGGCATTTGTTCACACCTCCTTATGAACAGTACAGCTGTCATTTTTCACATCCTGGCAGAAATGTGTTTCTGTGCTTCCGGCACAGAATACCGCAGTCGCTGTTGGAAATCAGTGTTTGGGACACATTAGCATCGAGCGACTGAGAGAGGGGTGGAGTGACTGAGCTCAACTGAGCTCTGTCAGGACTGCTGCGGATTTCTTTGTGGGCAGGAAAAGGCGACAATGCAGGCAGAAGCCCAGTACAAAAGGGCAGCCTGTAGCGCTGGGAGACACAGAATGAGCGAGTGAGGGAGGGGAAGTGAGTGAGCTCAATGGAACTCTGTTGGGACTGCTGCGGATTTCTTTGTGGGCAGGAAAAGGCAGCAATGTATGCAGGGGCTGAGTACAAAAGAGCATCCTGCAGCGGTGGGAGAAACAGAATGCGCAAGTGACAGAGGGGGAGTGAGCGAGCTCAACGGAGCTGTACCATGACTGCAGCAGATTGCTTTGTGGGCAGAAAAGGGTGGCAACGCAGGCAGGAGCCCAGTACAGAAGGGCAGCTTGCAGCGCCGGCAGAAACAGAACGAGCGAGTGAGACAGGGGAGTGAGTGAGGCCAATAGAGCTCTGTCGGGACTGCTGCAGATTTCTTTGTGGGCAGAAAAAGATGCCGATATAGGCAGAAACCCAGTACAAAAGGGCAGCCTGCAGCACCAGGAGAAATAGAATGAGCGAGTGAGACAGGGAAAGGGAGCGACCTCAGTGGAGCTCTGTTGGGACAGCTGCGGATTTCTTTGTGGGCAGGAAAAGGTGCCAGTGCAGGCAGGAGCCCAGTACAAAAGGGCAGCCTGCAGCACTGGGAGAAACAGAATGAGCAAGTGAGAGGGGGAGTGAGCGAGCTCAGTGGAGGTGTATCGTGACTGCCGCAGATTTCTTTGTGGGCAGGAAAAGGCGGCAATGCAGGCAGGAGTCCAGTACAAAAGGCCAGCCTGCAGCACTGGCAGAAATGGAATGAGCAAGTGAGAGAGGGGGAGTGAACGAGCTTAACAGAGCTGTGTCAGGACTGCTGCAGATGTCTTTGTGGGCAAAAAAAGTTGCCAACGCAGGCAGGAACCCAGTACAAAAGGGCAGCTTGCAGCAGTGGGAGACAGAATGAGTGAGTGAGGGAGGGGGAGTGAGTGAGCTCAACGAAGCTCTGTTGGGACTACTGCGGATTTCTTCGTGGGCAGAAAAAGGCAGAAATGCACACAGGGGCCCAGTACAAAAGGGCAGCTTGCAGCAGCGGAAGAAATGGAATGAACGAGTGAGAGAGGGGGAGTGAGTAAACGAGCTCAACAGAGCTCTGTCGTGACTGCAGCAGATTTCTTTGTGGCCAGAAGAAGGCTGCAACATAGGCAGGAGCCCAGTACAAAAAGGCTGCCTGCAGCGCTGACAGAAATGGAATGATCAAGTGAGAGGGGGGTGTGAGCGAGCTCAATGCAGCTCTGTCGGGACTGCTGCAGATTTCTTTGTGGGCAGAAAAACGTGCCAACAGAGGCAGGAGACCACTACAGAATGACAGCCTGCAGCGCCAGGAGAAACAGAATGAGTGAGTGAGACAGGCGGAGTGAGCAACCTCAACAGAGCTCTGTCGGGACAGCTGCGGATTTCTTTGTGGGCAGAAAAAGGTGCCAACGCAGGCAGAAGCCCAGTACAAAAGGGCAGCCTGCAGCGCCGGGAGAAACAGAATGAGCGAGAGAGAGAGAGGAGCAGTGACCCACCTCAACAGAGCTCTGTCGGGACAGCTGCAGACTTCTTTGTGTTCAGAAAAACGTGCCAACACAGGCAGGAGCCCAGTACAAAAGAGCAGCCTGCAGCACCGGGAGAAACAGAATGGGCAAGTGACACAGGGGCAGTGAGCGAGCTCCAAGGACCAACGCAATCAACATTTGGCATTGACAAATGCTTGTTGTTGTTGTTACTACCTCCCCCCCATTATGTAATCTTCCCCTGGGTTTACGTTTCCCAGGTGCATTATTTTGCACTTCTTTGCATTGAATCCAAGCTGCCATACTTCTGACCATTCCTCCAACCTTGCCAAGTCCCTTCTCATCCTTTCCACACCTCCCTGTGTATCAACCCTGTTGCAGATCTTTGTGTCATCTGCAAAGAGGCATACTTTTCCTTCCAGTCCCTCTTTAATGTCACTTATAAAGACATCAAAAAGGACTGGACCCAGTACTGAACCCTGCGGTACCCCACTAGTAACCCCTCTTTCTTCAGAGTGGACTCCATTTACAGTTACCTTCTGCATCCTGTTATCCAGCAAATGTTTTACCCAGGCTACCTCCGTGGGACCCACTCCCAGGCTGGTTAATTTGATTATTAATCTTTTGTGTGGAACTGTGTCAAATGCCTTGCTAAAGTCTAGGTAGGCCCTGTCCACAGCCCCCTCCCTGGTCTACTACTTTGGTCACCCAGTCAAAGAAATCAATTAGATTTGTCTGACATGACCTTCCCACTGTGAACCCATGCTGCCTTGGGACTTGTGCCCCACTGGACTCTAGGTACTCAACAGTTCTTTCCTTCAGAAGTGATTCCATCACTTTCCCTACCACAGAGGTCAAACTGACAGGTCTGTAGTTTCCTGCCTCTGTCTTGCTCCCACTTTTGTGAAGGGGAATCACATCCGTCTTCCTCCAGTCCTCAGGTACCACACCATCCTTCCATGATTTGTTAAAAAGGATATTCAGTAGTGTCACTAGTTCTCCCCCTTAATTCTTTTAGAATTCTGGGATGAATTCCGTCAGGCCCCATTGCTTTGTCCACCTTCAGTTTTAGGAGTTCTTTCAGAACCCTTTCTTCTGTGAAAGGACTGGGATCGACCCCCTTTCCAGAGTGCTTCTGTTAATTGGATTAGGCACCTCCTCCTCCTCCTCCTCTTTTGTGAATACTGGGCAGAAGTATTCGTTCAGTATCCCTGCTTCTTCACTGTCCCTCTCTGCCCACCCACCATCCATTCTGTTCAGCCTCACTATCCCTCCCTTTGTCTTTCTACACTCCCTGATGTACCTAAAAAGGTTTTATCCCCCTTTTGAACTGAGTTGGCTGTCTTTTCCTCTGTTTGCGCCTTTGCTATTCTGACTTCCCTCCCTGCTCCCTTCTGCCTTAGCTGGTACAGTTCTCTGTCCTGCTCCTTCTATGTTTCCTTAAACTTCCTAAATGCTATCTTTTTTCTCCCTAACCTTCCTCACCACCTCTTTTGAGAACCATAGTGGCTTTTTCTTTTGTTTTGATTTGTTTATTTGCTTTACACAAAGGCTTGTTGCCTCTGTGATGACAGTTTTGATGTTTCCCCATTGTTGCTCCACCCCCTCCTTGCAGCCTGTTTGCTAGCGCTTTTCTAAGGCACTCCCCCATCTTGCCAAAGTCAGCCCTCCTCAAGTCCAGTACCCTCACTTTTGTAGGGCTTGACTCTGTAGCTGAGTTTATCATGAACCACACTGGTGGTCACTTGTTCCCAGATGGCTACCCACTTCTAGATCTGAGACCCTCTCACTGTCGCCATTTGAGAGTACGAGGTCTAAAATTGCTCCCTCACGAGTGGGTTCCAAAACTAGCTGTGTGAGACATGCCATCTGTAGGGCAACGAGAATGGCCCTGCTCTTGGATGTGGCTGCAGCAAAATAAGATTCTGGGGTGTATTAGGTGGAGTTTCACTAGTCAAAACCAAGAAGTGGTATTGCCACTGTACAGATCATGGGTTAGGCCACACTTGGAGAACTGCGAGCAGTTTGAGAATCCACATCTGAACATGGATAAGGAAAGGATAGAAACTATTCTACAGAGGGCAACAAAAATTATCCAGGGGCAGCAAGGAGGTACCTATCAGGAAAGATGAGACAGCTTAAACATGTACTGACTAGAGCAGGGGTGGCCAACCTGTAGCTCACGAGCCACATGTTGCTCTTGAAGCAGTTTGATGTGGCTCACAAGGGGTTTATCAAGTACACGTCACAGTCTTATTGTCACTTAATAAAATTTAATAAAATACAATTATTGACTATTAACTAGGACTGTGTTATTATTTTAACTCCTAAGTATGGGTAAATATGGCTATGGTAAGGGCCGCATGTTGGGTATGGTATGGCCCGCACATTGTTGTGGCTCTCATCTTTCTCAGAAATTTAAATGTGGCTCATGACACCAAAGAGGTTGGACACCCCTGCAGTGGAGGATGGGGGCATGATAGGAACCTATAGATGCATGCAAGGACAGAACAGGGTGGACTCTTCAGATTTATATACATTAAGAAGTAACACAACCATTAGGGGCTACAAACTCAAACTAGCAGGAGGGGGGGTGGACATCAAGAAGGACTTCAGGAAATACTTCTTTACAGAACATGTGGTGGATAGATGAAAAAATCTGCCCAGTACAGTGTGATTAATGATAGAAGTATTGCACTGTCACTATTGTAAGCCTCCTTATTTGATTTCACTCAGAGTGCCCTCTTTCCTTGGGCGAACAAAACAAAAAGCGGAGATGACTTTTTACAGGTCTTGGTGCAATTCCAATAGTATCTGAGTAGTCTGGGTACATGTAAAGTATGAAGCAGTGCCTTATCCTGACTGGCATGCTCACGGTACTAGACAGGAAGGTGTATTATTTGAGTCATTGTGAATTCAGATACCACCTTCAGTCAAAACTTAGGATTTGTATGCAAAGAGACTGTCTTCATGGAAAATCAAATAAGGAGGCTCACATATTAGAGCCAGAAGCTCTGAAATCCTTCAAGCAGGGGAAAAAAAGTGATTGCAACTAAAAATAATGCTTTCCCTGACAGCAAACGTAGACCACAACTTGTGGCTGGCTCAGATAGAGCCTATGTCAGTTTCTGAAGCACATAATTCAAGTCCTAAGGTATAATTGAATTGTGAATAGTAGGTTTCATTTGAAGAATACTTCTCAGAAAAGTACAGGTCACCTCTAACTGGGCCACCGTACGACCATCGGTAGAGGCATGGAAAGCTGATATTTATTTATTTGCTTTTGGTAACCGGGTAAGCACACTAGACAGCTGGTGCCTATTTTCAGGTGTGACCCGGGAGAGTTACAAGGTATACGTGAGAGAAATACATAGTTACAAGGTATACATGAGAGAAATACATAGTTACAAGGTATACATGAGAGAAATACATAGTCACAGTACAAACCTGGAGCGGCATGCTCCAAGACAGGAGTGAAACAACAAGGGTTATTAAAGCAGTAGTACATAGTATAGGGATAAGCATATAATGCGACACCAGTGGGTCAAATATCATAGGGTACATACAGGCTTAGGGGCAGCAAAGGTATAGGACCCCCCCAGGTTGATAATAGACAATACTGGGGTGTCAAACAGACGAGGCATACTGATGAGTCCTGGTAGGACGAAACACGTGTCTATGTCTTCTGTTAGCACCCTTTGCAAACTATGTGAGAGGCCTTTCGGCACCATGCAATTCTGCTTAAAGTTGGACCAGCATAACATTCTGTGGTGATTTGCATATGCAGCCCATGATGCTTTGCATTGTGGGGGCATGTGTGATTTTGTAGTTTTTTTAATAGACAATACATAGCTTAACCTCAGGTAAGGTGCCTCACCAAGGTGGCGGGGCAGAAAGAGTCTAGCTGGGGTACCATTGAGGGAGGGAGGACTGTCAGACTGGGCGTTAAGTGGCACACAGGCAGGGCGCAGCAGGTTTCAGGAAGTTCCAGAGGGAGGTTTTGAAGGTGGAATGAGAGGGGGTTGCACAAACTTGTAAGGGAAGGGAGTTCCACAGTTTGGGGGCATGGGTGGTGAACGCCGATCACCTGAGAGGGTACGGGTCTTGGGGACCAGGCGGGTCTGGGACACGCAAGACCTGAGGTGGTGACGGGGAGGCATGTTTAAGGGGAGGGCAAGAGAGGCAGGAGGGTCTTACGAATTATGTTGTCAATGAAGTTTCCCATGATATAGGTCCGATGTTTTTCAGGGGGGAGCCATTCCAGTCGTGAGTAGAGTGTACATCGGTGTGTGAGATGGGGGGCCGAGAGGGCAAAGCGGCAGATATTGTTGTACGTGGTGTCCCACTTAGTAAGGCTTGAGGATGGGATGGCGGCAAAGGCAACAAGACCATATGAAAGGATAGGAGGTAATATTCCCTTGGCTATAGCCAACCGGGCGATGGGGGTAAGGCAGTCTTTTGCCCTATAAGCTAGGCCGAGTTTGCCATTAGTAGCATTACAAATGTTTCTGACATGTCTGGAGAGGTCAAGGAGAGGGTCGAGGGTGACCTCCAGGTACTTAGCTGAGTTGACTGTCGGCAAGAGGGAGTTGCTAGACCCATGGATTTCGAGGGGCGTAGTGCAAGCGGAGATTTTGGCCGCTGTGCCAAATAGCATGGCCTGGGTTTTCATCAGGTTGACTGTGAGTTTATGACCATCCAGCCATGCTCTGATACGTGAGAAGTCCGAGTTGAGCTGGTTATTGATGCTGGCGGCATCAGTGGCGCCGGCTAAGATGACCAGGTCATCAGCATACAGGGTTAGGTGCCCTTTTGTGGCAACCGAGGGTAACTCATTGATGAACATGGAGAACAGGATAGGTCCAAGGACAGATCCTTGTTGTACCCCACTGTTCACGGGTAAGAGGGGTGAGAAGGTCCGATTGAAACAGGTGAGTTGCTGCCTGCCCCCGAGGTAGTTCGAGAACCAGTCGAGGGCATGGAGGGAGAAGCCAAGGGTCTGAAGTATGGAGAGGAGGAGGGGATGGTCCACCCAGTCAAAGGCTTTGGATAGATCAAGAAATATAGCCCCCATCAGCTTGCCCTGATCTATTGCAGTCCTGATCCTAGTGGTGACCTCAGCGAGTGCCGTTGAGGTGCTGTGGCCTTTACGGAAGCCATGCTGAGATGAGGAGAGGACACCATATCCCTGTAGGTAGTGGGATATTTGTGATGCAACGGCTTTTTCCAATAGCTTGAAGGCAGCAGATAGTATTGCGATAGGGTGATAATTGTTTATATCCTTAGGGTCACCACTTTTCAAGACGGGGACAACCCTGGAAACTTTCCATATGTCAGAGATGACCCCTGAGATAAGCGATGCATTGAATATGTGGGCAAGGGGATGGGTGATGAAGGGGGCACCCAGGCTGAGTAGTCTAGGTTCCAGGCTGTCCTGACCCGCTCCTGTGTGGTGAGAAAGACCAGCAAGGAGAGCCTGGGTCTCACCCACAGTGATGTTTTTGAGGTAGAAAGGTGGACGAGGGGGTGGGGACCCGTAAAAGTGAGCTGGGGCAGAGTACTGTGAGGGGGTGGCAGCCGGCAGGTCAGTGAAGAGACGGTTAAATGAGGAGGCAATGGTATGGGGGTTATTGCAGTTGGCCTTACCAATGTTCATGTCGGTGACTTGTACTTTGGTAGAACCACCGACCAGATTTTTTACTTTCTTCCAGAAACGTCGAGGGTTGTTTGCAGTGGCAACCAGTGCTGCACTACAGTACTCACTTTTCGCGGCTCGTGTGGCCCATTTGCAGGAGTTCCTTAGCTGTTGGTACTCCTGGAGGTCTTTCTGGTTGCGGGATGTCCTGTATTTAGCCCAGGACTTGTCTCGCTGCTTCATAAGTGTGAGGAGCTCACTGTGAAGCCATTTTGTGACCGAGCCTCTGACCCTCCTCTTAGATAGGGGAGCATGCCTATTTTGAAGCAGGGCAAATGCCGCAATGAACAGGTCGAGGGCTTCAACGGTGTCTTGCGTCACCATGACGTGGGACTAGTCAGCTCGCTGTAGGTCTTCCAGGTAGTTTGGGACTATAAGTTTCAAGTAGTCCCTCATTTGTATTACTCTGCAGGGAACTTTGGCCGGGTTCAAGCCCCAAATGCAGTAGATCGGCGAGTGGTCAGAGATAGAGTCAGGAAGGAGCCCCGAGCTGATGATTTTGTCAGGTCAGTTGCTCAGGACCCGGTCAATGAGCATCCCCTTGTCACCACGATGGGAGAGCCTGGTGGGGTTCCTTGATTACCTGACTGAGGGAGAGGCCTGAGAGCATTGGCTCAAGCAATTTGGCACTGGGCCCCAGCCAGTTAAGATTTAGGTCACCAAGGACGAGGAGCTTGCTTGAGCCCACTTTATCCTGGAGTAGCTCTATGAGCGTCGTGAGTCCGGGTAGACCTCCCTTGGGAGGATTGTATGCACATACTAAGTGCTCCTTCTTGGTGTTACCAAGTAGAAGCAGTGTGTGGAGAAACTCGCAGGGTGAGGGTCCCAGGGTTTGGTGCGGTACAAAGGTGACGTTTAAGTGGACCTTATGTGCAGCTAAATGCAGCTAAATACACCTTAAGTGAGGAATACTGTAGACCAGAATCTGACAGTGATATCAAGTATTCCAGCACTACTTTTACAAGACACATAAATGGGTCCAAAATCCCCATCTCCAGGGAACAATAAAATAGATTTGCCAATGGCAAACATTTTAGCAGGCTGCTCCAAACCACTCATCTCCTGGAGAAAGCACCGAGGTGCTGGACACTCCCAGAGCCTGCGCAACATTCTAGCAGACCATGCCAAACCACCTGTCTCCCAGAGAAAGCGCCAAGAGATGCTGGACACTCCCAGAGCCTGCACAACATTCTAGCAGGCCACGCCAAACCATCTGTCTCCCAGAGAAAGCACCGATAGATGCTGGACACTCCCAGAGTCTGCACAACATTCTAACAGGCCACGCCAAACCACCTGTCTCCCAGGGAAAGCACCGAGAGATGCTGGACACTCCCAGAGCCTGCACAACATTCTAGCAGGCCACGCCAAACCACCTGTCTCCCAGAGAAAGCACCGAGAGATGCTGGACACTCCCAGAACCTGCACAACATTCTAGCAGGCCATTCCAAACCACCTGTCTCCCAGAGAAAGCACCGAGGTGCTGGATGCTCCCAGAGCCTGCACAACCTTCTAGCACGTACTTGCTTGAAGCTGCACTGTGTAAAAGATATTTGGTGAAGTGGGAGGCACGTAACTGTTTGATTCCTGTGTACAATCCTCTGGGTGGTCTGCCTGAGGTGTACAGCATGTTGATGTGATTGCCTTAAGACTGGGAAGGGGAGCCCAATGCTGTGTTGCAGTATATTGCAGGAGCTTTAAGGGTCTAAGCAGACATTGGTACTGTGTGGGAGTTCATCACTGCTGGTACTGGGTGGGTTTGGAGGTGTCTACTGCTGTTGTGGGCTATTACTGTGTGGGTGTGGGTTTACTCCTGAGTGCCCCGTGCACAGCTGCCCCCCACCTTCCTCCCCCCTTGAGTTCTCAGCTTGACTTTCCCACCCTTACCCTTAGCTACTCCATTTCTGGCTGTTAACCGACCTAGCTCCCTTCATTTTTTCAGACCGCTCTGAACCACCCATCTCCCGGAGAAAGCACCAAGGTGCTGGATGCTTCCAGAGTCTGCACAACATTCTAACAGGCCGCTCCGAACCACCCATTTCCCGGTGAAAACACTAAGGTGCTGGACGCTACCAGAGCCTGCACAACATTCTAGCAGACTTCTACAAACTGCCCATCTCCCGGAGAAAGCACCGAGGTACTGGATGCTCCCAGAGCCTGCACAACGTTCTAGCAGGTACTTGCTTGGAACTGCACTGTTGTCCCACTGGCGCTAGTGCGCTGGCTGTCCCATCCTAGGTAAGCATTCCCCTTATAGGTGGTCTTACCCATGTGATTACTGCATCACCTATCACCCTAGTTTTCCTTTAGCAGCTTACATAGCTTATCCTGTAGGGGGCACTACTGCTTCTCCTAACCTGTGGTAACATTTTACCATCCCTCTTCCTTTCAATAAGATCAGTTTGCACTAAATTTCCTCTCCCTGCCTTTAACCCTTCTGATCTGTCAATTTATCTGCTTTCCACAGCACCATCCCTGTGTGAGTCTTAAACCTGTGTCCCTGGGCACTTGCCCTTTCTATAGGAATAGCTCTATCCTCTAGGCCAATAGTTCTTAGACTTTGTCACAGTGAGCCTCCCCAAATCCATGGAAAAGATTTTGAGCCTCCCCTTAAAACTGAAATAATCTTGGGCCTCCCCAAAGAAAAATAACATACTGTTCTTTGCGTAATACACCATGAATATATTGAAACTCCTTTGAGTACTTGGCTCACATTCAGTTCTTTGTCTTATACTGATGTGAAACCTTTGAAAAAGAGCTCCTGTGCTCAAAGGTGTTATCTGAATAACAAATAAAATAAACAAATATTGTTATTCAGCTTATTACTTTGCTCCTTACTGCTATTGCTCTTAGCACTTCTATGCTCAGCCCTTGTATTTGGGCTGTACTGCCATCAGGCTACAAATTGATCAATTGCCACCACTCATTATTAGTTTATTATTCATATTTGTTTGCACTGTTGTTCACTGTGTATTTCTTGATTGTTTTGCAGTTACATTTTGAAATGTATTCACTCCCTACCCATCCCCGGGTACACCTGAGATGAGCCTTGTCTCATTCACCTTCCCTTGTCACCTATTAGTAAATAAATACATTAAATTCACCTACTATTATCCTCTTTCAGTTTGCTTCATCTCTTCACACAAAGTACATAAAACTCAAAATTTAAATACAGTATATTTTCAGACTTGCTTGAGCCTCCCCTTGAACAGGTTGGGGCCTCCCCAAGGAGGCTGGCCTCACCATTTGAGAACCCCTGCTCTAGGCCACTCAGCAGGCTTGAGTTCTTCCTCTTACTTGTGTTATTCCAGTAGGCATCTGTGGTCACATGCAGGATCACGTTTCACTGTTTTTCATCCAGGCATGCTCTGAAACTATCACCTCACTCTGCCACTAGTTCGTTATAAGGGTTGGCCACTAGGGGTGTACTTAGTTCTATTCGTATTCTCACTACTAGGACCCCTTCAGATACTTCACTTTTGTCCTCATACTTGATTTCTTTTCTTCACTATTACCCCAATACTAACCTTAGCAGCAAACCACTTCTGACTACAGAATGCCTAATGTACACATCGGGTTGCTTGTTCTTGCCCTCCGCCCCCTGTCCAATTACCCCAACTCCCCTTTCTCCCCACATCCTACCTCCATGCCTACTATACCTCCCTCATCATGTCTCTCTCACTACACCCTTAATTGCTATCCAGTATCTCTACCCTCAGCCAGCTTTCTCTTCCCCCAATACCTACCCCCTCTTGCTCTTTCCCCTCCATCTCCGCCAGGCAGAGTTCAGCTCCCCTCTCTCATTATGGAACTCATCCACAGGTTCCACTTCTTCCACTCACCTACACCATGTAAATCTGCCAACACACATTTCCTCTACCTACTCTTCCTTCTAGCTGATGATATCCAACTAAACCCAGGCCCTACCCCTACATCTCTCACACCTCTAAAATGCTTCTCTATATCACCTCAGTGCTAGGAGCCTACTCCTTAAAATGGACCTTCAAGAGTTTGGGTGTCTCAACACTCTCCAGACATACTCTGTATCACAGAAACGTGGCTCTCAACCACCATACCAGACTCCTTACTCTTTCTACCAGGCCACCATATCCTTTGGCAAAACCGTTCCAAGCGCGGTGGTGGTGTAGCAATCTACCATCGCCAAAACTTATCGATCTCACTCATTATAAGTGAGGCTGTCCCAAAGGATCACAAACCTCTCCAAATTAAACTGTTACCCACCCCTCGTCTCGCCCCATTTTCATTAGGGTGCTATACTCCTCCCCATAGCTGCCCCTGCCTTGATGGTCAACACCATTTCCTCCCTTTCATCCACTGCTGGCTCCGGCAAACTCATCTTACTTGGTGATTTCAATCTGGACTGGGCATCCTCTGCCCTAAAATCCACCATGCAACACATATGAGTCTCTAAACCTCCATCAACTAATACATGAACCTACAAGACCAAATCCTCATTCCCACAATCACACCCTCCTAGACTGGATCATGGCCTCACAGCCCCACTGGATCTCTGCCGGCACACTCCCTGACATATTCAGCGACCATTTAATGACATACTGTACACGCAAACTTCAGATTCCTCGCCCCCCCAACAACTCTGTGTGGTTCACATTGAAAATGGGTAAGGAGGAAGCAGAAACGGGTATAGAATCATAGAATAATAGAAGTTTGACAGCAGAAAAGGACCATACTGGCCCATCTAGTCTGCCCTTCCCCCCCACACCTCCCCTCTCTTCCAGCCTCTGCCCCCGATATTTTTATGTATTTATTTATTTCGCTTTGTTGACCTGGTAAGTGCACTAGGCAGATTCTACCTATTTTCAGTCACGACCTTGGGGAGGGAGATACAGATGGATGCCTACTCACCTTGAACCAGATTAAGCTCTTGGTGGTATTTTTTTAGTGAATTATTATATTCAGCCCCATATGCTTGTCCCATGCCCTCTTGAATTCTTCCACTGATTTAGCCCTCACCTCTGCATCTGGTAGACTGTTCCAGGGCTCTACCACTCTCTCCATGAAGAAACACCCTCTCACATTGCCCCTGTATCTTTTTCTTTGCAGTCTGAGGCTGTGCCCTCTAGTTTTGATCCCCTCCTTCCTCTTAAGTAAACCCTCTTCTCCCACTTTATTGAGTCCCTTTACATATTTAAAAGTTTCAATCATGTCTCCCCTTTCCCTCCTTGTCTCCACCATGTACAGATCCAACTCCTTACACCTCTGCTCATATGACTTTTCCCTGCATACCCTGCACCATCTTGGTTTCCCTTCTCTGAACACTCTCCAACACATCTATATCCTTGAGGAGATGTGGCCTCTAGAACTGAACCCCATACTCCAAGTGCAGCCTCACCATGGCTTTTGTAAAGAGGCATTATTACTCCCCTCTTCCTGCTAGTAATGCCCCTGCCTATGCATGCCAACATTCCATTGGCCTTTCCCACTGCCCGGCTACATTGGATTCCTACCTTAAGTTTTGAGGAGACTATGATCCCCAGATCCCTTTCCTGTTCTGTTACTTTAATTTCCTCCCTACCTAGGGTGTACCCTGCTCTTCTGTTCCTACTTCCCAAGTGCATCACAGCGCATTTCTTGGCATTAAATTTCAGCTGCCGTGTCCCAGACCATTTTTCAAGTGTCTTTAAGTTCTCTCTCTTGTCCTCCACCCCCTCTGTGGTGGGTGTCCACCGTATTGCATATTTTCGTATCAACAGCAAATAGGCATGCCCTCCCTCTCAAACCCTCAGCGATATCACTGATGTAGATGTTGAAGAGAAGCGGACCCAGAACTGACCCCTGTAGGGGGGCACTCCGCTCTTCTCACAAGTGTTGGACTTCAGGAAGGCCAACTTCAGAAGGATGGGGAAAGGTAGTTAAAGGGTATCTAGCCAGAATCCAAACTAATATGGACACTAACCAGAGGTGGGAGGTCATAAAACTGGGAATTGAAGAGGCAGCCAAAACCTGCATCAAAGTCCAGAGTAAGAGAGCTAGGGCTAAGAAACTCAGCTGGTTAAGCAAGGGGGTCATGGAGAAAGTAAGAAATAAAAGATCCACCTTTTAGGAGGTTCAAAAAAAACCGAGAGGGGAGGACAGAGAGGATTACCTGAAGGAATCGAAGGAGTTGATGAAGGCAGTAAGGGCAGCCAAGTTGTCTAAGGAGCTCAGGCTGATGCACGGCATCAAGAAGGGGGAGAAGGAATTCTTCAGGTACATCAAGGAGAAAAGGTGTTGTAGGGACAAAATAGTAAGGATTAAGAGGGATGGGGTGGGTGGAAACAGGGGCAGAGCAGGCAGAAGCGCTTACCTCTTCAGTATGGCAAGATAGCGACAGCTGTGAGCTAGCCATCACTAGCAGCAGGAGAGAGTTCTGTTTATTGTTTTTATTCATGTTTTATGCTCGTTTGTGTATTTTTATTCATGTTTTGTGTTTTTTATTTGTTTACTTTAGTATTTCTTAGGTAGTCTAGTTGAATTTAGCAGCAGTTAGCCAGGGATTTTTAGGGAGGTAGGTAGTATAGTGGCGTTTTCGGGATAGTTTTAGTAGTTTTACCCGACACACAAGTGTTTTTTCGATTTAACTGTTTCAAACTTCAAACTGCAATTTGATATACTTTTGGAGTCGAAGAGTATATATGCTATTTGAGAACTCTCCAACTACGACCTCTAGTTTTCGGATCAAAATCCATTCAGTCACCGTGTGGGTGTGATACCTCCTGTCTGAGGAGAACTCAAATTTTGAGAATTGGTTAAGATCACCTGTACAAGGGGTGAGAAATGCCAGATTAAGAGAAGGGGAATATTGGCTGAGAGAGAGGAACATCGGTTGTACCGGCCATCAAAAGTTTGTTTGCCTGACTTGAAGTCTGTTCGTTTGACTTGACTGTGAAGTGGAATACCTGTTGTTCTGTAGTAGTTATCCTCTGTTCCCGACCTCTGAGACTCTGGAGAATTAATCAGCTTGGTGTGATGAGCTTGTTCCTTTACTTTGGGTTTCGGTGCTGGCTGTGGGGGGGGGGTGTAGCTACCTGGTCCCTGAAGCAGCCTGGCTAAGAACCGGCCAAAGGACTGGTGATTCTTTGGGCTGTGGACTGACTGAGGGTGGTTTACTGTAGGGTGGATCTTCCCTCGGTCGGGCCAGGGACTATCTGGGCTGGCATCTCCCTTGTGCTAGCATCGGAAAGATTCCCAAAGAGGGCGGAGGCTCGAATTATGAGTTTTATCCCAGAGCTGTATGGAAATAAAATTTGATCTGGAGATGCAAGTCTGGTGATCTTTACGGTGGACTTTGGAGTTATGGAATAAACTTTAAAATTAAAGTTCTGAGATTCCTACTACAGTGTTCCAAATTTCGAGAAAGCTGTGGTGGAGACAGTGACAGTTGAGCTGGTTTTGCACTAAAAGGCAGTGAGAGTGCCTAACTTTAATTTTACAGTTGGGTTATGGCCCGTAAAGTTTTAAGTGAGAGCAGGACTTCTGTGGGTCTAAATGTGGACCTGGGGATGTGAGAGACCCTCGGGACATTTACATTTCTCACAATTTTAAAGAATAGCAATAACTCTTAATTTCTGTTGGTGTTTATATGCACACTCATTATTAATATTTCTGCTGCTATTTATTTTGTTAATTAGTTTGTTTTTGTGGGTTTTAACGGGTTGTTTAAATTATTTGTGTGGATTAGCAGAGTGTTTCTGAGGGGTGTATGATTTAGAGTCTGATTAAAGTGAAATCAAGTTGGTCTGTCTGGATTTCCAGAAGGGGTTGTGTGAGAGGCAACCCTGTGAAAATGTTGTATGTGTCTGTGTGTGTGTGTGGGGGGTTTAGTAGAGGTGAAATTGTGTGAGCTGTAGAATGTGGGATTTTTATTTATCTTCTGCAGCAAAGTTAAAATCTGTTGGGAGGGTTTAAAGACAGTCAGGCAGTATTCTCCCACCAGGCTCAGGGGTCTACACCCTTTTGACTGTCCCCTGTTATCATCAGAGACATACAAGAGGTGTTGAGCTCTAGGGGTAGTCAGGAGCCAAGTGAAAGAGAGGAGAGCTGTGCCTGGAGGGGGAAAGGAGAGGGGTGAACGGATAGAGGTTGTGGGGACTAGGAGACGTTCTGGGGTGAAACTGTGCGGGAGCGGGGTGTTCCCTACCTGGTTCCCATACCCAAGGGCTCCACAATAAGTGGGCAGGCCCCAGGTTCTTCCTCAACAACCCATCTGACTCGGGTGGTGTTGTGCAATGCCAGATCTATAAGGAACAAGACAGCTATTATAGCTGATCTTGTTGGGACATCAGATCTGGCATGCATCACCGAGACCTGGCTGGACAAGAATGTAGGTCCTATATTGGCCTCTGCTGTTCCAGCTGGGTTCTCAGTGATATACCACCCGAGATCGGATCGTAGGGGCGGGGGTGTAACCATTATGTTTAAGACAGAACTGGGCCTTGTGGAGGTGCACCAGATCCTTTGAGTGTATCGTGGGAGCTGGTATAGTGTTCAGGATACTCCTTATCTACCATCCACCCAGTGATGGTGGAGAATTCCTGAAGGAGTTAGCGGACTTCATTGTTGACGTGGCATTGGAGTCCCCCAGATGATTCATTCTGGGGGACTTCAATGCCTGGGTCGACGATGAACTCTCGCAATTTGATAAAAATCTCTTCCAGCGTATGACTGTGCTGGGCCTTACACAGGTGGTTACCTCTGCTACCCACACAGGGGGTCACTCACTGGATCTAGTGTTTGTTTCTCCTGGGGATGGAGATCACAGATCTGGGTGTGGAACCAGTCGGTTGGTCAGACCATCACACCATAAGGTTGTTTCGGGGCCCCCCCCCCCCAACAGGTATTCCCCTATGGAGATGGTCCAATACCACCCTTTAAAGAGCAGCTGACATCATTAGGACAGTTTTAACGCAGCATAATATTTAGACACAGTTCAGCATGTATTTCACATTAGTTATGTACCTCGGTAGTGGGGAAGATCATGGAAGCGCTACTGAAGGAGAGATTGGTGGAACATCTGGTTGTCAATGGACTACAGGACCCAAGGCAGCATGGTTTCACCAGAGGGAGGTCATGTCAGACCAACCTCATTGAATTTTTTGACTGGGTGACTAGGGAGGTGGATCAGGGGAGGGCAGTGGACATGGCCTATCTGGACTTCAGCAAGGCCTTTGACATTGGGGAATATGGGTGTGGGCAGGACAGTAGTGTGGTGGGTAGGTAACTGGCTGGGCTGCAGGACACAGAGTGTGGTGGTAAATGGCTGTCACTCCACAGAGGGAAGAGTGACCAGTGGGGTAACATAGAAACATAGAATTTGACGGCAGATAAGGACCGCTTGGCCCACCCAGTCTGCCCATTTCCCTGCCTACTGGATAAGCTGCAGATCCTAGTTAACCAGCAGCCTACTTCTTCCTACCCCCATCCCCTAGAATTGCCTTATGACTGTCCCATGCATGCTTGAATTCCACCACCGTTTTTGACTCCACAACCTCCTCCGGAAGGCCGTTCCATGCATCCACAACCCTCTCTGTGAAAAAATACTTCCTTAAATTACCTCTGGGTACCACATGGATCAGTGCTGGGACCGGTCCTATTCAACATCTTCATCAGTGACATTGCACAGGACCTAGAAGGCAGAATTTCACTGTTCACTGATAACACAAAACTCTGTAACAGAGTAAACACACCAGAGGGTGTGGACAGAATGAGAAGGGACCTGCAGAAACTTGAAGAATGGTCAGGGGTTTGGCAGTTGAAATTCAATGCAAAGAAGTGCAAGATAATGCATATGGGGCACAAAAACCCTGGCACAACATATCAGTTGAGAGGTGAGGATATAGCATGCACCAAGCAGGAAAGGGATATTGGGGTTATCATCTCTGATGAACTCAAGGTGGGGAAACAGTGTGACAAGGTAGCAGGTAAAGCAAATAGGATGCTGGAATGCATAGGCAGGGGCATCACCAGCAGGAAAAGGGAGGTCATAATTCCACTATACAAGACACTAGTGAGGCCCCACCTGGAGTACAGTGTACAGTTCTGGAGACCTTACCTACATAAGGACATAGACAGGGTAGAGAAGGTTCCAAGGAGGGCAACAAAGATGGTACATGGATTGCATCACAAGTCCTATGAGGACAGGTTGAAGGAACTGAATATGTACTCCCTGGAGGAGAGGAGGGAGAGAGGGGATATGATAGAGACATACAAGTATCTTACAGGGAGGAACAGGGTGCAGGAATACACTATTTTTAAGCGAAAAAGATGTTCCAGGACTAGAGGGCATGGAATGAAGTTGGAGGGAGGACGATTTAGAGGAAACATGAGGAAGAATTTCTTCACAGAACGGGTAGTGGACAAGTGGAACACCCTGCCAGAGGAAGTGGTGGGGGCTGAAACAATCACGCGGTTTAAGAATGCATGGGATAGACATAAAGGAATTCTGGAGGTCAGGGGTAAGGGGCAACAGACTTCTAGGAAAACATAAACTGAACTTACAAGCTCAAATGGGCAGACTGGGTGGGCCATAGGCCCTTATCTGCTGACACTGTCTATGTATCTATGTATTTCTCCTCCCCATTATTTATTACTGAGAACATTTCCATGAAAATGGGATCTTTGATCCTGTAGAGTTCATCTGTTCCTGTTGCATTCTCCCTACCTAAGGTAATAATGCTCTATTTGTGACATCACAATTACTTCCATGACAACAGATTGTGATGTCACAACAGAGGACTATGACATGAAGTAGGGAATAAGCTAAAGAGACAGATAAACTCTAAGGGATATAGAACATTTCCATGCAAATTTCTCAGTAATGAGTAATGGGGAGGAGAAATCTATAGAATACATATAGAATGCAAGCTAAATTGTACCTAAATATTATGTTTTTTAAAGTTTTCTTTGAGGTGTCAGCAGCTCTTTAAGGGGAGTTACCCCAGAGGATCTATTGGCAGTGCTGGACCTATCGGGTTTGTCGAGTGAATGCATGAGTTCAGGTGATCTGGTACTCGTCTATAATAGGGTGGTGGGGGAACACCCTGGACTCAATTACTCCTGTTTGTGTTCGACCACTCATCCTTTGCCCAGGGACCCCCTGGTTTGATGAGTCCTTGAAAGAGTTGAATAGAGTAGGTCCAAGGCTAGAGGGAGTTTGGCAGAAATCCGGCCTGGAGAGTGACAGACTTAGATTGATGGAACATTATAAGGGCTATCAATCAGCAGTCACCCGTAAGAAGGCAGAATTCCTATCTGGGGAGATTGCTGCTATGCGGAATCGACCAGCTCAGCTCTTCTGGATTGGGGACAGACTATGCAATCCAGTCTGTCTCCAGTCTGGAAGAGGTTTTTCACAGATGAAATGTGATGAGCTTGCTCGATTCTTTGCAGATGAGGTTGCCAGCATCAGGTTGGGTATCGGCCCAGCTCTCCTTATGAGGGATTGTGGAGGTTGGCGGGAGGTGATGAGCAACTGCTCTGTCTGGACTGACTTTAGCCAGCTGGAATTCGTGGACAGTGTGAGGATTGTCCAGACTTTGTGCCCAACCAGCTGTAGTTTGGATCTGAGCTCTACATCCCTTTTGATAGGCTGCGTAGATGTCATCTGCCTGATCCTTGCTGAAATTGTTTGGAGTTCCTTGGAGAAGGGGGTCTTTCCTGATCCGTTCAAGGAGGCGGTCATATGACCACTCCTAAAAAAATCCTCCTAGGATCCAGACTGTCTAGCTAACTACAGGCCTGTCTCTAATCTACCCTTTGTGGGTAAGGTTATTGAGAAGGTGGTTGCGTTGCAGCTGGATGACCACCTTATAACCCACAATGTCTATGATGCTCTTCAGTCTGGGTTTAGGAAGAGAATAGCACTGAGTCCACCCTTGTCCTGGTTTTAAATGACCTCCTAATTGCGAGAGATCAAAAGGCTCATTCTATCTTAGTCCTTCTTGATCTCTTGGCGGCATTTGACACTGTGGACCATGGTGTACTTTTGGAGTGTCTGCGGCTTTTATGTGGACCATTTGCGTCAGTCTTAAGATGGTTGTGATTGTTCCTTACGGGCAGGTCTCAGAGGGTTGTCACTGGAATTTGTTCCTCTGATGCTCTCCCCCTGTCCCGAGGGGTGCCGCAGGGCTCCATAGTGGCACCCATGTTGTTCTCAGTGTATATGCTGCCATTAGGAGACATCCTTAGGCGCTACAGTTTGGGTTTTCACTGCTATGCAGATGATACCCAACTGTATATGTCCTTTATGCCAGGACAGGATGATGTGGTCTCCATGCTTAACAACTGTCTAGCCGAGATCAAGAACTGGATGAGCATCAGCTGGCTGAGGTTGAATCTGGATAAGACTGAGGTGCTTGTTGGGGACCCGGGTCATCTGGAGGCATGTCAGGGGGCTGTTCAGGCTTCAGGATCATGGCTCGATGGTGTCCAGCTGATGACCTTAAACCAGATGTGTAACCTGGGCGTCATTTTTGACAGTGGCTTGACCCTGAAATCCCAGGTATCTGCTGTTGTCAAATCCTCTTTTTATATTCTGAGGAATATCGCCCTGGTGAAACACCTGGTTCCAGCGGCTGACCTTCCTACATTGGTCCACGATTTCGTGACCACGCCGTTGATTACTGCAATGCCCTCTACCTAGGGCTTCCGGGGGTTGATAGGCATTGTTTGAAGCTAATGCAGAATGGGGCAGCCAGACTTTTGACTGGTGCATTTAGGACTAGTCATAGTACGCCTGTGCTATGCGAACTGCACTGGCTGCCTGTACAGTGGCGGATCACCTTTAAGGTTGGTTTACTGACCCACAAAGCCCTACATGAACATGGACCTTGGTACCTGCAAGATCTTCTGACTCCCTACTGCCCTTCCCGTCCATTCCAATCCACCGACGAGGGATTGCCGGAGATTCCCAGGCTTCGGTTAAAAACATCGGGCACACATGCTTTTTCTTTTGCTGCCCCTTCCCTTTGTTATTCTCTACCTCATCAGTTTGAGGGAATGCCTGACTGTCTCAAGTTTTAAACCAGAGTTCAAAACCTACCTGTTTCATTTGGCTTTTCCTGATGGCTTTTAAAATCTTCAGCTGCTTATGGATATTATCTGTTTTAAATTGTTTTTAGTGATTTGATTTTACTGATTGTAGAGCACCTTGGTTTTGGAAAGGCGCTTTATAAAATAAAGTTTTACTTACTTACTAATGAATACTTCTGCTCGGTGTTTACTAAGGAGAAAGGAGCGGCGCTACCAAGTTGGGGTGGGAGGTCAGGCTCAAGGGGGCAGGAGGTGACAGATGGGGGAATCACAGAGGGCAGGGTACTGGAGGGCCTGAGGGTAGATAAGGTGCCAGGGCCAGATGGCATTCACTCCAGGGTACTGAAAGAGCTGGCAGAAATCCTGTCGGAGCCCTTGGCAGACCTATTCAATGCCTCCCTGGTCTCAGGAAGTGTACCTCAGGACTTGAGGATGGCTCACGTGGTACCCCTCCATCAGAGCAGTCCCAAAGATGAACCGGGAAACTACAGGCCGGTAAGCCTCACATCCATCGTGGTAAAACTGATGAAGACAATCCTGAAGGAGAGGCTGGTGTCCCTTCTGGGGACCAATTGGCTGTAGGACGTTAGGCAGCATGGGTTTGTCATGGGCAGATCCTGTCAGACCAACTTGGTGGATTACTATGACTGGGTAACTAGACAGTTGGACAAGGGTCATGCAGTGGATGTCCTGTTTCTGGACTTTAATAAGGCATTCGACTCGGTGCTGCATGGGAGGCTGGGTAGTAAGCTGGCAAGTACAGGTGCAGGGGCGAAGATGGTGAGATGGATAGGAAACTGGTTACAGGGAAGGCAGCAGAGGGTGGTGGTGGGAGGGAAGCTCTCACCTCCGAGGGCAGTGACAAGCGGTGTACCGCAGGGCTCAGTGCTGGAACCAGTGTTGTTTGGGTTGTTCATATCAGACATCTCTATAGGCATCAAGAGCAAGATTAGTTTGTTTGCAGATGACACCAAGATGGGAGCAGTAGTGGATGACCTAGGAGGATGGCATGGGTTGCAGGATGATCAGTCAAAACTGGAGACCTGGTCGGACACCTGGCAGTTGGGGTTCAATGCCAAAAAGTGTAAGGTGCTACATCTTGGGGCAAAAAATCCAAGAAGGAGCTACCAGCTGGGGTGGATTCAATTAGGTGTGACACAGGAGGAGAAGGATCTGAGGGTGATTATAACAGGCTCAATGAACAACTCAGCACAATGCAGGAAGGCAGCTGCAAAGGCCAAGAAATTGCTGTGTTGTATTGCCTGGGGTATATCTTCAAGGAGATGGGAGGTGATCCTGGCATGTATAGGTCACTGGTTAGACCACACCTGGAGTACTGCATGCAGTACTGCTGTCCATACCTGAAGAGGGACATTAAGTTACTAAAGGTGGTGCAGTGCAGGGCAACAAAGATGATCCAGGGACTAGGGGACATACCCTACATGAGCAGGCTGAGAGAGTTGAACTTGCACTCACTGGAGGAGAGGAGAGATGGAGAATATGATTAAAACCTTCAAGTACATGAAGGGAATAAACAAGACAGGCACAGAGGGACTATTCAAGTTAAGGAGGGTAGGGACACTCATGGTCACGATCTCAGATTGGAGGGGGGAAGGTTCAGGAGGGAAATGTGAAGACACTTTTTTACGGAGAGTGATGTCTCAGTGGAACGCGTTGCCTGTGGAAGTGGTATGCTGTAGAACATTGGACTGCTTCAAAAGGGGATGGGATAGGGTAAGAAGGAGGGGCAGGGAGGGGTAGCTGCAGTATAAGGATTGCTAGCTGCATATTCAAGCAGATTCGATAGACCATAAGGCCTTTATCTGCTGGCAAATTCGTATGTTCATAACTTACTGCTGGATTCATTCCTTATGCTTCCTTAACACCCCAAAACTCCTGCATGATCTAGCATCCTCTGATTGGATCCTTTTTTACTCCAGTGACATTGACACTGCCCTCTCCCACTTCTGCCACATTTTCAACATTTGGAACATTCACCCCCCCATCACATCGCCGCAGGATGAAACATTTCCACTATTCTTGGTAATCTGCTGACATCATCAAGCTCTGCAACACTCGCGACTGTACTTGGGCACATGACAACGCATCATCTTATCTCATTGACCTATCCACTTATCATACTGTGAGAAATGCCTGTACCAAAGCTATTAATCAGGTCTGCTAAATCCCACTATTTTAAGCATACATTATAAGAAAACAGGAACTCTCCTTACAAATTTTGGCAAACACTTGCTTCACTGCTCAAACCCCCCCCCCCCCATCTAATTCCTCCTTCCCTCCCTTCTGATAGACAACAATCTCGTCTTGGACCCCTCACTGTTGCCTCCACCTAAACAAATTTTTCAAACATGTGACTTCCTCTTCCTCCATCAACTCCCACCCCACTGCTCTCCCTCCAACTCCAAATACCCCTGTATTCCCCCACAAATATGCAAACTCCTCCTACCCCAAATTAATTTCATTTTTCTCCTGTCACTGCTCAAGAGGTGTTTCATGCCCTTAAATCACTGAAACCTCGCAAATCCCTCTCCTTCTTCAAACCTCAACCCCTCCCGTCCCATCTGCTAAATCTCTCTTTCACTCTTGGCACTGTTCGTCAGGCCTGAAAATCAGCAAAAGTGATCCCCCTTCCCAAAGGTTGTGATCACTCCTCACCTGGAAACTACTGCCCTATCTCCCTCCTCCCTGTTCTAGCTAAGCTCCAAGAGTCCCTTGTCCTTACCAGATTCGCTCTTTTTCTCTCCTCTTCTGATTTCCTGTCTCCATTCCAGGCTAGTTTTTGGAAAAATCATTCTACTGTCTCATCCCTTCTCCAGGTCACTGATGCCATTCTTAGAGGCAACAAGGCCATCTTACCACAGCTATATTCATAGACCTAGCCAAGGCCTTTGATTCTGTCTCTCACCCTCTCCTTCTCACCAAACTCGAGCTCGCTGGTCTCTCCCCTCTATCTGTCAGATGGTTTAAATCATGCCTCTCAGGTCACTTTCAGTGTGTCCAAGTGGGAGATGTACTCCCCCCCCCTCCCAATTCTAGCAGGTGTACCTCAAACCTTAAGGTTATATTTTTGGTCCTATTTTATTCTCCATCTTTCTTAATGATCTCCCTACCATATGCTCTTCTTCCCTAATTCACCTCTATGCCAACTACATTGTCCTCTTTATTTCTAGTCCCTCTGTTCCTGAGGTGACCACTCAGTTGCAAGTAGATTTTCCTCACGTCCTAAACTGGTTCGAAACCAACCAACTCAAGGCAAATACTACTAAAATGGTCTCTATGATTTTTGGCACCCGCCAAAAACTAGCCAAGCTCACCACACCCCTTTATTTCACAACCCTTGATGGCACCCCCTTGGATGCTGTTCCGTCTGATAAGTATCTATGTGTCTGGCTAGACAGCCACCTTGATTTCTCAACACATGTCAACTACATGCATTCCAAGCTCCGCCCCAAATTTGGTGCTCTCTATAGAAACAAAGATGCCTTCTCCCTTCCCGCTCAACGGATACTCCTTACTAAAACTATCCTACCTCTACTATAACACCATTCATTACTGATTCCCACCCACCTTCCCCTCATGGGCCTCAATTCTTGGGTGTTTCCTCCACCCTGCTCGCCCTTCCCCTCCTTGAGGCCAATTGGGGGCTGAGTCCCCCTGGTCCCTCAGAGCCCTCTTTTCCTTCTCTAAAGTCACAGAGCGTTCACCCTGGAGAATGGCGAATAGGTTTTTTGCCCTGAACCCTCTGAGGGAACCTCCTCTGATTCTCTTACTTCTAAGGTGTCCCCCATTGAGGGTTGGATCACCCTGTGGCTTGTCGCCCTACCGCTGTCATTTCTTCAGTGCAGTACTAGGAGAATCCATGGGAGTTTCCTCCCTCTCCTTTTTCCTTTCCTGGATGTCCCGTGCTTCTCTTCTCTGAAGTGGGGACTACGTCAGTACTCCATCTGAGTACTGTACCAGATTTTTCCCTACATCTAAGTCAGGACTCACTCCTCTTCTGAGCAGAACTGCTTCCCCGAGGGGCAATTCATGAGACCTACACTCTAGGTTACATAAGTTTTCAGATAAATGGGTGGGAAGAGAAGTCTGCCTTCTCCAAGCCGGTCAAGGCCTATAGTTCAACCTTGAATGCTTAACCCTTAACTGGTGGGAGCCTTGCTCCCTTGTCTTCAAACCCTGTTGGGAATTTGAAGATTTCTAGCGAGTGGTCTTCCAGTTTACCTTGGCAGATAGTTCTTCCTTCCCTTCCCTTTATCCCTTTCTGCTTCTTCCTATCTTTCTTTTCTTATTCCGTCCCTTCTTCTTCTTCTTTCCCTTAAACCACCAGAGGATTGAGGCCCTGTGGCCACTTAGGGCAGGGTTCTCTCTTTTCTGTCTCCCATTCAGCTTATTCCTTGTTCAGTTTATTTCCTTTCCTTTGTCTATCCCTTGGCTCCCTTGCCTCACTCTCTTTCTATAATCTATTTCTGCCTCTCCAGCTACACAGAAGTGAGATGGAGGAGGAGTCTGCGACACCTAATGGCCTCCCACACCTACGCAGTGTGTTGCACATGGGTGGCGCCATTGGCTCCGATGCCCTCCTTACCAAAAAAAAAAAAAAAAAAGCTCCCGTGGCGGCGCGCATCCGGCTTACACCCAGCAGTAATGAATGGTGAAGATACAAGAGAAGATCAAGAATTACGGTAGGTACGTGATTTTCATTTTTTGTTGTATTTCTGCTGCCTCCTCAGGCACCATTGTAACCTGCCTGCGTCTCGGTACTATTTGTACTTCCTTTTTACTCAGGCGCTATTGTAACCTGCCTGAGACACTGTGTTTAACTGTCTTGTATCATGTATGTATGTTTATTTTAACTCCTCTTACCCCTTCCCCTGGGTCACACCCGGAAATGAGCCTCAGTTCAGTGTGCTTCTCCCGGTTACCGACTTTAAATAAATAAATAAATGGCACTGTCAGTGTTTGCCCCATCTCCTTTGGCACGCTATGGTGTAATCTGTCAGGACCAGGCATTTTACCCCTTTGGCCTGCACCCACAATCCGATAGTATATTGAACAAAAGTAATTATTCCATACATCAGCCTTTATCCCATAGTCATCCACCCATGTCCCTTCCTTCCCATACTCATCCACCCATGTCCCTTCCTTCCCATACTCATCCACCCATGTCCCTTCCTTCCCATACTCATCCTCCCATGTCCCTTCCTTCCCATACTCATCCACCCATGTCCCTTCCTTCCCATACTCATCCACCCATGTCCCTTCCTTCCCATACTCATCCTCCCATGTCCCTTCCTTCCCATACTCATCCACCCATGTCCCTTCCTTCCCATACTCATCCACCCATGTCCCTTCCTTCCCATACTCATCCACCCATGTCCCTTCCTTCCCATACTCATCCTCCCATGTCCCTTCCTTCCCATACTCATCCTCCCATGTCCCTTCCTTCCCATACTCATCCACCCATGTCCCTTCCTTCCCATACTCATCCTTCCATGTCCCTTCCTTCTTTAATCTGATGATACCCTCTTAGTTTTCTTTTTTGCCTAAAGTAACCTAAGAAAGGTTTTCTGTCTCCACCTCATCCCCTCTGCCGTTCTCAGCGCTGCCTCTGTTTTGTTTTTCCTTACCGTTATTTCTGGCCATTCACAGCTTTTTCAGATAAGCATTCTGGTTGGCCTTGGCCTGTTCCCACTTGTATTTTCAGAATGCTGCCCCTTTTGCCCTTGCTGTTTCTCCCATCCCTCTGAAAAACCCGATCAGCCTTTTTTGTTTTTTGTTCATCCCAACCTGCTTCATGCATGATGCTATCACCTCTATTATATCCCTCTTTATGGCAACATATTTGGCTTGTGGCACCATCTGCTACCTCTACCTCTACCTCTACAGGCTTATCATTCTGCATTTCTCTTCTGTTACCGAAGCCCACCATTCTGAAGTCAAGGACCACAGTTTTTGAACTGTAGTGATTTGTTCCGGTAGTTATGTTGAACTACACTTTATTGTGATTACTGGACCCCAGTGGTTCCCTCACCTCTACTTCTCTGACTGTCTCAGCATTTGACAGAGCCAGATCAAGGCTGGTTCCCTCTCTAGTTTGTTCCCTGATCCACTGGGTGAGAAAGGAGGTTGCATCACATCCACCAGTGCCTGACTTATGGTGCTTGCTATTGGGATTTCCCAGTCTATATCTGGCATATTTAGAGCAGCTTTCTGAGCTCCTCCTTTAATTACCTTTTTCTTCTTTCTTCTATGGTCTGTACACCATTCCAGTCTCTGACTCTTATCTTTTTACCACCTTCCATTGTCACTTGCACCCGGTCTGTTTCTAGTCCATGCCCCCCCCCCCAATGAAAAGCATCTTCCATGGCCTCTCTCTACCTTCCCTAACATACTGCACAGTGTAACTCCCCCTCTACTGCCTTTTTGTCTGTCCATCCTGTACTGTAAGTAACTTGGTACTGCAAGGTCCCACCATTGTTTCCTGTTGCCCATGTGTCTGTTATGGGTAATAGATCCATGTTATATAGAAACATAGACAGCGCTGGTAGAAAAGGACCGTGGGTCCATCCTGTCTGTGCACTGCTCCTTATCTATCCATGGGACCTAAATGTCCTCCAGAGTACTGGCCGTCACTGTCCCGCCACTGTCTGGAACCCATTCATTTTGTTCCCAATTTATGTCCCTTCCAACCACAGAGTACTGAAGCACAGCTTTTGTTGTGGCAACAGTGGAAGAGATTTATGAGAACATAAAACTGCATCATAGGGTTCAAAATGGTGCTTACCAGCAGCATGTGCATCAGAAACACTCATGGAATTTATTAAAGGGCTAGTAAAGATGAAACAATAACAGAGTTGGGACCAGACTCAAGGCAGTTCTCCTTATAAGTACTAAGAAACATTTGTCCCACAGATAGATGATAATAGAAAAACACTGTGTAGGCCACACCCGATGGCCCAATGACAGCGTGTCTTGCTGGTATGCAGGCAATCGAGTAATGGGAGTAAGCTTAGAAAGTTGCATTGGCAAGCAGGCCAGATCACAGTGGCTACCACTCAGCAGCACGCTGTGGTTGGGAGGGTGCAAACGAGAGATATAGCTGGGTATCATCTGCATAGCAGTGAAACTGTCTTATGACCTCCCCCAATGGCAGCATGTATACTGCAAACAACATGTGGGACAGAATCAAATCCTGAGGCAACCCACAGCAGACATCCGCTAGCCGCAAAGAGAAAGTTCCCATCACAACCCCCTAAGTGGTCACTCTGCACAGTTATGTGGTTCCTCAGAGATCATGGTGTACAGATTTGTGGTCCTTCAGTGATCACAGTGTACAGAGGGGCTGAATGAAGGGCTAGCTGCACACTCAAGCAGACTCGACTGACCATGAGGCCTGTTTCTGCTGGCAATTTTTTGTATATTTGTATGCCCCTCAGTGATTACTGTACAGATATGTGGCCCCTTAGAGATCACTGTGTACAGATCAGTGGCCCTCATTAACAGCAGCTGCGTATCTCTTCAGTGACCACTTTATACAGATATGTGACCTCTTAGTGTAATCCCTCTTTACAGTTTTTAGCCCCTTCTGGGATCATTGTGTACAGATCTGTGGCCCTTCAGTGATCTCTGTTGAGAGATGTTTGGCCCCTCTTTGATCACTGTGTATGGATCTGTGGCCCCTCATGGATCACTATGTACAGTTTTGTGGACCTCAATGGTAATTTTGTGCAGTTCTATGGCCCCTCAGTAAGCTCTAACTTGAGAGATACTATATAACAGGAAATATTCACTCTCTTTTTATTTTCACTATATTCACTGGTTCCATATTAGAGTTAAAATAAAAAGACAGTGAATATTAGGTAGCTCACTATATATAGCAGCACTAGTGTTCCACCAGTGAAAATAAGAGGAAGTGAATATATACAGTATGTGGGTGTGCTTGGAGCGCTAAATATAAAGGGAGTGAATATAAACTGCTATACAGTATTTGGCCCCACAGTAATCATTATGTACAGATCTGTGGCTCTTCAGTGATACAGTGTTCGGTTATATGGCCACTAAGTGATCACTGTATAGAGATCTTTGGCCCCTTGGTAATCAGTGTGTACTGATCTGTGGCCCATCTGTAATCACCGTACAGTTGTGGTCTCACAGTGATAATTCGTGCAGCTTTGTGACCCCTGAGTGATTACGTTGTATGGTAATGTGGCCCTAAGTGATCACTGTGTACAGTTATGTGAGCCCCCCCCCCACAGTGTTAATGGTCTGTAGTTATGTGGACCCTCAGTGATCTCTGTCTCATTTTGTTGGCCCCTTAGTGATCACTGCTTCTGGTTCCAAGGTCCCTCTGTAATCACTGTGTGCAGATATGTGCCCCTCCTTGATCACGGCTTATGTTTATGTGGCCCCTCCGTGATTGCTTTGTACAGATCTGTGACTCCTCAGTGATCACAGTGTCCAGATCTGTGACCCTCATCAGAAACAGGTCACTTTATCTGAGAACATTACAGGGTCAGATAGTCAGTTTGAAATGGGCCAGGCCAAATATACCCCTCACCCGTGAAATTATGAGTTCTCACATCTGTGTTTTGTAAATGCGAAACAGGATGGCAGCTCTTTGTCAATGTCTGCAGTGGTGCTGGGGCATATAAGGCCAGTGCTGACAGTGGTTGTGGAGGGAGTTGAATTAGGAAAGAAATATGTAAGTTGCCCCCTATTTGAGGCTTGTCTTCAATCAATCAGTCATTCTTTATTTGAAATAGCACACTTCTCAGTTGTGACTCAGTGCAGTTCACAATTTAAAATTCTTAAAAAAACTGTTTTAAAACAATACAGTACAATACGAAAGGCATATACATTATGATTATATATCTGTAAAAATATTCTAACTTCCGACAAAAGCTTATTCAAACAAGCAGGTCTTGAGCTCCCATTTAAAAATGTCCACTGTTTGACTCTTACAAATATAACATGGAAGGGAACTCTCCAGGATTAGGGCCACATAAGAAAAAGCACAGGCCCTCAATGTTTTTAAATAAATCCTGGGAACTTCCAATAATCCTGTGTCTGCAGAGCGCAGGGAGTGGATGGGTCGGTGGGGAATCAGGAGGTCTTTCAGGTAGCTGGGCCCCTGATCATGTAGGGCCTTACAGGTCAGCAAGCCGACCTTGAAGGAGATCCTCCACCTAACCATCAGCCAGTGCAGAACGGGTGTGACATGGCACGTCCAAGGTAAGCCAGTCAGCAACCTGGCCACCGCATTCTGCACCAGCTGCAGGTGGCATAGATCTCCGCCAATTAGCCCTAGGTACAGGGCATTGCAGTAATCCAGGCGTGAGGTCACAAAAGCATTCACCAGTGCCGGCAGATCAGTCGGGGTATCAGGTGTTCCACCCTGGCAATGTTCCTCAGATGGTAAAAAGAGGTTTTGACCACAGCCGACACCTGAGATCTAAGCGTCTGGCTGCAGTCCAACACAGTGCCAAGGTTCCTCACCCGATCTGAAGTAAGCAGCTAGGAGTCTCCAAGCCTAAGTCCTGAGGCTCGACCAGCTTGCATCCTTGCCCACTGACGACCAGGTTCCAGCACTAATACCTCTGTCTTGTCCAGGTTCAACCTCAACCAGTTTGCCCTCATCCCATCCTGAATCTCAGACAGTTGTTAAATACCGAGACCATCCCCTGCAGCTTGGGCACAAAGGATATGTAGAGCTGAGTGTCATCTGCATAGCAGTGAAAACTCGGCCCATACCGCCTTATAATGTTCCCTAGTGGAAGCAAGTACACTACAAACAACATGGGGGACAAGATGGAGCCCTGTGGGTCCCCACATAGCAGGGACATGGGCCCACCTTGTGGTCTTCAGCCCCAGCGCTGCCCTACCACCATCCTCCAGTGGCTTCAAGAGGGCTTTGGACCCTGTGTGGTCCCAATGGTGTCCCGCAGCTCCAGCTGCCAAATTCCATATCCTCAGCCCATAGGCAGAGGGAGCCGAGGACCAAATGTTGTTTCTGTGCTTCCGAGCATAGGGTGAGGCACACCTGTGATCCGGGTAGCTCCGTAAAATGGGACCATGGTATGTAAACAAAAGATGGCAGCCCACTGCCCTGCGCATGCATGCAGCCGCCAAGTCTCGAAAATTTAAAGGAGCCGCAGCTCTGTTGTAGAAAAGTGCCAAAAGGGTGGGGAATGGGGGAAATGTGTTTCGGGAGCCCTGATAAGGTAAAGGGGGCTGCCATGGGTCAAATAAAGGGTGTCCTGGCTCCAGATGACCAGCAGAGCTGGGAGAAGTTACTTTCAGGTCCTAGAAGGGCTTTAGATAACATAATAAGGGCTGAACTTTGGGGGAATCAAATATAAATAAATATGGCAGCCCCCAGGGACTTCAGTAGGCAGGGGGCTGCTGGGTAAAAGGGCATAGGGCACCAGATTTGTCTGGGGTTACAACAGCCAGTCAGAAGAGGGCTGTGTAATAGACAAAAAGGACTGTTTTGCCTGCCAAAGGGAGTTCAGTCTGAGCCTGGCGAGAGAGAGAAAGAGCAGAATGCGGGAGAGACTGTTGTGGGCTATCCAGCCCAAGGCCTGCACCCTTGCCACAAAAGCCCATCCGGCCCCATCATAACAATAAAAGGCAGAGAGCCTGGGAAGTCTGCTGCAGAAAGAGAGAGAGAGAGAGAGAGAGAGAGACAGAAAAGATGCAGTGCTTGCAGCCAGGGAAAAATGGAAAGAGATTTTGAAGTTCACTACAGAGAAAAGAGATTCTGAAGTTTGCTGCCAAGAGGGAGAGAGCTCCGTGTCTTCAGCCTGAGGGAGCAAGTTGGAAGTGCACTGTGTGAGCAGAGACTGCAAGTTTCTTTAATATTTGTAAATTTTATTTAAGATAGGACATGTTCAGACATACCTTACCTCCCAACCAATAGGAGATACTTTTAACTTCTCAAGATACAGGTACATAAAAAAAGGAAAAATACATTTCGTATCTTGCATTCCAGCATAGGCTCTATTATTAATAAAATTGATTGCTGGTAAGAATTATTTGTTAAATAAAAAGACAATATTTCGTCTGCATACGCAGAGTCATGCTTCCCTTAGCATCTTACCATAATTGATGAGATAGCATTATAGTAATAAAATGATAATAAAATGATATTATAACCTTAGAGTAGTGGATTGCCAACAGATTGCTCAATTACTTAGAAGCTAGGGAACCAGGCTCTGTGGATGGCCTGTTCCAGTGGGAGCCAAATATCTTCCTATTTACCAAGTTGTCCTTGGATTAAATATTGTGTCCTTTCCAGCTTCATTACCTGCACAAGGGACGTAATCCAGGAGGCTATAGTGGGGACTTGACCAAGTTGCCAATAGAAAGCCAGTTCCCGCATACCCACTACTAAGCCAATCCTCCACAATGAATGTCCTCCTCTGGGTTTCCATCTGCCCAGTGTGGGGAGCCCCAGCAGAATTTCCATTGGGTCTAAGCTAGGTGTGATGTGTAAAGTTTTAGATAAAATGTCAATTATCCCCATCCGAAACCTTGAAACTTTGGGGCACGTCCAGACCATGTGGAAGAAGTCACCCACCTGGACAAGGCATTTAGGGCAGTATAGAGGGGATTCAGGGCCTATAGTATGAGCCAACTTAGGGGTGTGATAGGTTCGTAAAAGGAAACGATATTGAATGGCTCTTAGTCGGTTATTAACTGAGCATTTTAAAATGCTTTTTAAAAGTAATCTCCAGTCTCTTCCTGTAATTCCCTCAGGGTAGATGTCCTCCTCCCAGGCCCTTTAATTCTCTCCATAGGGTCTGGTAGACTCCCCAGTAGTAATCTGTAGCACCTGTTTAGTGGTCTAAACCCTTTGATATTGGAAAATGTTATAAATAGTTCTTTGAGTGGGGAGCGTTGTGATGGTGCGGACCCCTGGGGCCCCAAAAGCATCCCCTGTAGTCTGTGTTTTAGTCTAAAGTACAGAAAATATTGGGAAGGATGTAGTTTATATTTTCTTTTCAGGGCACCGAACTGGCCTACCTCCCCCCCTCAAGCATTTGATTAAGTCAGAAGAGGCCCTGTTTGTCCCATCTTCTGAGGGCTGCCCTATCATTATGGGTTGGTCCTTCTGTCCCCTTCAAAAGTGCCTCTAGAGTCACATCTGGGGATAGGCCCATGTTGTGTCCCAACAATGAGTGAGCCCTTGCCCAAGCTTTCCAAGTCGCCCTGGTGCATGGGTTGGGGATGTTGGGGGGGGGGTATCCACTCCTAAAAAGTTAACAAACAAGGTGTAGCATAAATGAGGGTCACCTCCACTTTCCATCTGTCTCCAGGTTGGGGCCTCCCCTTCAGCTCTTAACAAATCTTGGACGTGGGCTAGCTGGGCAGCCATGTAATACATGCGCATGTTAGGTAGATTCAAGCCCCACATACTCTCCGGCAACCACAATATCTCCTTCTTAATTCTAGCTTTTTCCCTTGCCACAAAAGCTGCGTACACGCTCCTTCCAGCGCCTTGATGTACTTCTGAGGAGGTAAATTGGGATAGACTGAAAGAGGTAAAGTGCCCTTGGAAGAATATACATCTTAACAAGGTTCACCCGTCCCAATAGGGTGAGAGGTAGAGCCCTCCAATTGGAGCAGTCTGTCTTGAGCTTCTGGATCAAAGGCCCATAATTAATGGGAATGATTTGAGAATGTTTGCTTGGAAGCAAAACCCCCAAGTATTTTATCTGTTTAGTGGGGTTTATTGTGGTGCCGGCTATATCTATGGAGGTTTTTCTTTCTCCCAAGGGGAGCCACTCGCTTTTGTCCCAGTTAATTTTGTGTCCCAAAAGGGGGCCATACTTCTCAAAGATCTTACTCAGTGCAGGGAGGGCCTCACCAGGGTCATCCAAGAATAACAAAATACCATCAGCAAATAATGATATCACTTGGATTTCCTTTTCCACCCTGCAACCCCTGATTTCTCAGTTTTCCTGGATGGCACTTGTCAGTGCTTCCCAAGTGAGCACATATAGCAAGGGAGACAAGGAGCAACCTTGTCTTGTCCCTCTAGACCGTACAAAAGGGGACAAGATGGTGTTTTTAGTTAGGCTCTGGGCACGTGGGTCAACATATGAGGCTCCTCTCCATTTACGTATAGTATTCCCCAACCCAAATTTGCATAGTACAGCAAACATAAAGGGCCATTCGACTCGATCGAATGCCTTTTCAGCATCGAGTGCTAGGAGACCTCTACGAGGCCCCCCTGTTTTCCATTTATAGATGACATTGATGGGCCTACGTAGATTGTGCTTAGCCGGTCTTCCCTTAACAAAGCCCCCTTGGTCTATGTGGATCAAGCATGGTAGCATCCTCTTCAATCTGTTTGCTAAGATTATTCGATAGAATCTTATAATCCGCATTAAGGAGTGAAATAGGATGGTAGGATGCACATTTGGATGGGTCCTTTCCCGGTTTGGGAAGCACTACTATGGTAGCCATCTTCTGAGAATGTGGCAGTACTCCCTGTGCTAGAGCATATTCCAGGACCTCTCCCATAAGGGGGCCAGTGGTGTCCCAAGTGGACTTATAAAATTCAGCAGGGATATCATCGGGGCTGGTGACTTCCGCTTTTTAATGTGCCATACCAGTTGTCTGATCTCCTCAGGAGTCGGGGAGTTTAACTGGCCCTAAGGGCTTACTCAAACACGGCATATTTCCCGAGGAACCTGATCCCCAGGTGGAACCTGGGTAGTGTACAACTGGGAGTAGAAGGCCTGGAAGGTCTCATTGATCTCTTTCTGGTCAAAGGTGGGGAAGCCATCTGGCTTAGCCATTGATAGTGTGGCCCTCTCCACTTTCTTTTGTTTTACAAGACTGGCCAACCATTTGCCTGATTTGTCCCCTTCAAAGTGAGTGTATGATTTTGTGAGCACTAAGTACTGTTCCAGTTTCCGGGAGACTATGTTGTGTGTAAGTTGGGTCTGAACTTCGACCGTAAGGTGTTCTTCCTCCCTTAGGGATTTTTTTTTTAAAAGCTGCATAGGAAATTGTCTTCCCTCGGATAAAGGCCTTTAGTGCATCCCATATGAAATTTATACGTGTCCCTTTATCCTTGTTGTTATCAATGAATTCTATAATTTTCCCATTGATATATTTGAGGTAATTATCATCTAGGAGTAGAATAGTATTAAACTTCCACTGAGGACCCACAGGAGACTGTGGTCCTACTAGAAGATGTAGTTGGAGTGGATCATAATCAGAGATCAGTATAGGTCCGTACTGGGTCCACATGGTGTCTGTGACCAACTGAGGGGAGATTAAGATATAATCTGGTGTAGATGCGGTGGGAGTGGGAGTAAAATGAATATTCCCTGTCGCCAGGGTACGGTTGCCTCCATACCTCCACCAGAGCTCTCCTCACCATAAATTCTTGCAGTGCTGCTACACTTTTAGGGCAAGGTTTAGTTTTAGTGCTGGAGTGATCCAGCCTGGGGTCAAGATAAGTCTTAAAATTGCCCCCGACACTAAATTATCCTAATAAGGGGCCAAGGTCACCCCCAGATGTGTAAAGAAATCCGAGGAGTCAAAGTTAGGGCCATAGATAGAAGCGAAAGTATACGCTCTGCCCCTCAAAGCCACTTCAGCAATAGCAAATCTGCCTTGGGGGTCTGTTACAAAACTGTTCACTTTATGTGGTAAGCCAGGTTGAAGCCAAATGGCCACCCCACCCAGCTCTAGATGTGAAGGAGCCACTAAGAGAACTCCCCCCATGACTGAGCCAGCTTATCTGCTTCCTCCCTGGTGAGGTGTAATTCCTGAAGTAGTACCACATCTCCTCTTACTTTCTTAATATATGACCATACCCTTTTCCTTTTAACTACTGTTTTCAGTCCATTGACATTCCAAGATAAAGCCGTTAGGTCGGCCATTGATTCGGCTTAAGATATAAAAAGCAACCTCCATATGTTTGTACCTATACATAAGATTTCTAACAACATCAAGGCATTGTCCAAACAATCCACAATTTTTGATTTTTAACATTCCCACAAACTTAGAGTCCCCCTTCCTCCCTACCCCTAAACAAACATGAACTTCTTTAAACAGTGAACACCCAAACAGTTCCCAAGTTCCCTACATTTAGAACAAATCCCCATAGCTGAGCATCCCCTCCAAAACTGTGAACAACCCTGCATCCCACCAGTTCCCCCTTGCAACTCGAAAATACCAACTTCCTCTACTCCTTGTGGTGCGAGCTGCCAAACCACAAAAGAGAAAAAAAAAAATCCACTGTGTTATAATGAGTTGCATCCTTTAAACTTCATCCAAGAATATACACATGGGGTAAGAGCTGCGGTCGGTGCACTGCATCAGCCACAGTCCGGCGCACTGAAAGAAAGCTGGGAGCTTTGTGGTGTATCATTCCAGCACAGCAGTCCTCATGTGCACTGAGCGGGCCAGTGTCGAGAGGGAGGATATTCCCAACATCCTGATTGGCGTAGTATCTGTCCCCACTCCACGCTATGTACCTTTACAGTTTGCCATTTGAGCTCTACCTTTTCAGAGATAATATAGCCTCACTTATGCCCCAAGGAGCTGTAGCTTACCACTAATGATGGCTCCAGCTGCACCAGACAAAGTAGGAAATCCTGTCAGTTCTCCCCCCCCCCATGTTTGCACTTTGTATGGTTCTTCTGAATGGGTTCCCCATGCTTGATCCAGTTGGCCCGGACCCCCGCTGGTCACAGAGGGAACAAAAGGCTGGCCTGGAGAGGTCACCCCACTGAGAGTGTGAGCGGTTTAGCCCTCATCCTCTCCCCCTGGGCAAACACACTCACAGAGGTACAGTAAAGTTTACCCCATTCATGGGCACAGGATCCACGTCTCTGCCCTCCCTGGCAGGACCGCCATATTGGTGTGTCCCTCTCCCATCAGTCGGGAAAACCTCCCCAAACCCTTGAGAACTTGGTCGGGGGGGAAACAAGTGAATAAGACACCATTAAAAGCTGAGTGCCATAAAAGGGAAATCAGTCACAATAGGAATAATGGTGTTTTAAGCCTGGGCAGACCAGGCCCGAAAATATTATATGAAGCGTTCCGACATCTTTAACTGGCAAATTCACAGGCTTCTCATACAGAGGGTGGGTAGATGCTGGGAATCTCTCGGGTACGACCTGATAGGCCTCCAACCCCGGAGTTGTGTGCCACAGCGGTGCCCACCCGAAAACCCCCTTCCCAGGAAACAAAGGGATCAAGACAGAGTTAATGCAGCTTGCAGTCACCAAAGTCAGGCTCCGTTGTCCTCCACTCACTCCTCACCCCTGCACCTCTGTAGCCCTCTCGCATATTACATGGCAGCCTCAGGGTCTGTGAACACTCTCTGATGACTTCCTGGGTAACGCACAATGAGTCTCGACAGGTAGGCCGTCATAAAGGGGCAGTTCAGTTCATGGAGTCATTTTTTAACATCAGCGAAGGCTTGCCTTCTGGTTTGTAGAGGGTGGGAGAAATCTGGGAAGATGCTGACCCTGGAGCCCTGGATTAAGATGGGATCAGATTTTCGGGCCACCGAGAGGATCGCCTGATGATCTTGAAACCGCAGAAATTTTACCAAGAGGTGTCGCGGTCTCTGATCTGGAGATGGTCATTGGCCAGGAGACCAATGGGCCCTCTGAATTTCCAAGGTGAGATCCAGGGCTATTTTCAGATGTGTTTGTAGCCAGGGATTGATAAAGGCTAAGCAGTCTCTCCCCTCCAGTCCCTCTGGGAGGCCCACTATCCTGATATTACAGCGCCTTTCTCTATTTTCATGGTCGTCCACGACTTGTTTCAGCATTTCATTATCTTTGATCGCTTGTTGTAAATCTGTTGTTCTGGTTGTGGTGTCCTCCTGGGTACTGATGTGGGATTTAGCTTCTGTTATGCGTGTTTCGTGGGCCTCCACGGTTTCAGCAGTTGTATTAACTAATTGCTGCAGATGCTGTATTTGTGCAGTTAAGTTATCGAAACCGGATTGCTTCTGAGTGCCCAAGTCATATTTTAAGTCTCTGATTAGTCTCTCTAAGTTCTGGTAGCTTGGGTCCATGATTGTGCTGTCAGACCTGGTTCTGAGATCCTGCTGTGACTCTGGTTCCCAAGTTGGAGAGCTGCTAGGAGGGCCCGCAGGCCGCAAGGAGGTAGCCAGCTTAGAGGTCTGACAGAATTTCAGTTTAGCCTGTTTCTTCGCATATTTCGATAAATTAGGCATTGGAGCCTTTAGGTGTTTCAATCTGAGCAGCTTTTAGTTGATTATGTCGCAGGATGCAGCCGATTAGATGTGGATTTGGATGGAGCTCTCCTAAAGCGCCTCCATTCAGCTCCTCAGCTTGACCACAACCCCTTGAGACTGCAAGTTGAGCAGTGTGAATTGAAAAGTACTGCAGCAGTGATTAAAGACTGAGTGACCTGTGTCCACCTCAGTGGAGTAAGTGTTATTTGAGTTTCTAAGTGATGTAAGCGTAGAGACTGTGTGTGCTGAGGCTGGAGATTGTGCCCAGGCCCCACCACTGCTGTTCCAGAGGAAAGAAGGGAGAGTGCTGGGGCCAGAGACTGAGCCAAAGCCCAGCTGCTAGTTGTGTATTAAAAGGATGTGCAACAGAAGGGTCTAGTGGATCATGTCTGCCCTGTCCCTAGACCGCAGAAGAAGAACGGGACCAGTGGAGGAAGACAGCGAGAGGCCTGCCTGTTGAACACTGTCCACAAAGGCCTCAGAGGCGAAGTTGGCAAGGCCAGGCAGGTGAAGACCAGCATCCTTCACTACTCAAGCTGTTCCTTGCTGCTGTGGTGCACCACTGACCTGTTACCTCCTTGCTACAGTCAAAGTCAGCTTGCTGAACCCCCCCCCTTTGAACAGCTGAACTGTAAGTACCCCCAAGCTGTGGCTTTGGGGAGGTTTTATTTAGCTAGCTAGTTAGGTTAAAATTAGGGGATTAGGTCCTGAGCGGGACTCTGACAGAAAACTGTGCCCTGACCTGAAGTTTCATAGTTTTTGCTGTTTACAGTTATTTGGGACTCAAAGAAAGATCCCCAGTGATGTCTGCACTGTGGTGTGGTACCCACCAAAGGTACTTTAGAGACATTTTGGGCAGCTGCCAGTTGGTGGGGGACTCCATTGTTAGGAAGGTAGAACTGGGGGAGGAAGGGGAGAGGGAGGTAAGGTGCCTGCCTGGCGCCGTGGCTTGCAGGGACAGGAAGCAAATCCTCAGGATTGCCAGAGCAGCTGCACAGGGGAGGGAGCTGGATGTCATTGTCCACCTAGGGACAAATGACCTGGCTAAGAAAGAGATTAGAGAAGTGCAGGAAGAGTTTGTGGAATTGGGAGGGCCTTAGTCAAGTAGCGCATCACGGTAACCTTCTCGGAGGTGCTACCCATCTATGGCATAGGAGAGGCTAGGGTGTTCTGACCATGGGATTCAATCAGTGGTTGAAAACTGGTGTGAAGCTCAGGGAATTGGCTTCATTGGGGACTGGGGTCCACCTGGAGTGATGCAAGCCTATACTGGCATGATGGGCTGCATCTGTTCAGGAGGGGAACCAGGATACTAGGTGATAGGTTTAAATGCTTCATTGGCAAGCTTTTAAACTAGCCAAGGGGGGAGGTATTGGAAAGGAGCAGGAAAATCCTAGCCCCCCCAAAAATCACGGTAGTAAGTGCGGCAAACACCAACATAGAGGTGTCGATAGGGAGAAGGGCAGGGGTAAATGAAGAAAGTGACAAAGGCAAGAAGGACAGGGATGGGGCAAAAGGGAGTAAGGCCATCAGGAAATGGAGGGTAATGAGTACCAATGCCCGTAGTCTGGGCAACAAGCTCCCTGAGCTGATGGCCTTAATGGAAGAGGGATGCCTGGATATTGTAGCAGTCACAGAAACATGGTACACAGAGAACCATGACTGGGATGTTAACATACCAGGGTACATAACCTACAGGAGAGACAGGCAGGGGAGAAGAGGGGGAGGAGTAGCTCTCTATGTAAAGGAAGGGATAAAAGCAACTGAACAAAAGAGTAAACAGGGAGGAGAGGAGGCACTGTGGGTCACCTTGGAGACTGGAAAGGGCACCACAATCCGCACAGGGGTTGTGTACAGACCCCCATGTCAGGGAGAAGGAATGGACAAGGATATGATAGAAGGCATTCTTAGAATGGCAGAGAAAGGGGAGATACTGTTGATGGGAGACCTGAATATGCCAGATGTTAACTGGAGCACATTTGCTGCAGCCACATCCAGAAGCAGGGCCATTCTTGATGCCCTACAGGTGGCAGGCATTATACAGCTAGTTTGGAACCCACTCGTGAGGGAGCAATCTTAGACCTCCGTGCTCTCAAGCGGGGCAGTGAGAGGATCTCAGATCTAGAAGTGGGTTGCCATCTGGGGACAAGTGACCATCAAACAGTGTGGTTCACGTTAAACTCAGCTACAGAGTCAAGCCATACAAAGTGAGGTATTGGACTTTAGGAAGGCTGACTTTGGCAAGATGGGAGAGTGCCTCAGAAAGCACTAGCAAACAGGCTGAAGGAGGTGTGGAGCAACAATGGGGAATTATCAAAACTGCCATCACAGAGGCAACAAGCCTTTGTGTGAAGCAAATGAACAAATCAAAATGAAAGAAAAAGCCACTATGGTTCTCAAATGAGGTGGCTGTGAAAGTCAGGAAGAAAATATAGCATTCCGAGTATAAGGAAACACAGAAGGAGCAGGACAGAGAGCTGTACCAGTTAAGGCAGAAGGAAGCAGGAGGGAAGTCAGAATAGCAAAGGCCCAAACTGAGGAAAAGATAGCCAACTCAGTTAAGAAGGATGAAAACCTTTTATAGGTACATCAGCGAGCGTAGAAAGACAAAGGGAGGGATAGTGAGGCTGAATAGAATGAACAGTGGGTGGGCAGAGGGGGATAGTGAAAAAGCAGGAATACTGAACAGATATTTCTGCTCAGTATTCACAAAAGAGGAGGGGGAAGTGCCTAATCCAATTAACAAAAGCGCTCTTGATAGGGGGGTCGATCCCAGTCCTTTCACAGAAGAAAGGGTTCTGCAAGAACTCCTAAAACTGAAGGTGGACAAAGCAATGGGTCCTGATGGAATTCACCCCAGAATTCTAAAAGAATTAAGGGAGGAACTAGGGAAACCACTGGCTACTCTTTTTAATAAATCATGGGAGGATGGTGTGGTAACCGAGGACTGGAGGAAGGTGGATGTGATTCCCCTTCACAAAAGTGGGTCTAAGACAGAGGCAGGAACTACAGACCTGTCAGTCTGACCTCTGTGGTAGGGAAAGTGATGGAGTCACTTTGAAGGAAAGAATAATCGAGTACCTAGAGGCCAGTGGAGCACAGGACCCAAGGCAGCATGGGTTCACAGCGGAAGGTCATGTCAGACGAATCTAATAGATTTCTTTGACTGGGTGACCAAAGTAGTAGACCAGGGAGGGCTGTGGACATGGCCTACCTAGACTTTAGCAAGGCATTTGACACAGTCCCACACAAAAGATTAATAGTCAAATTAACCAGCCTGGGAGTGGGACCAGGGTGGTAGCCTGGATAAAACATTGGCTGGACAACAGGACACAGAAGGTAATTGTAAATGGAGTCCATTCTGAAGAAAGGGGGTTACTAGTGGGTATCAGAGGGTTCAGTCCTTTTAATGTCTTCATCAGTGACATTGCAGAGGGACTGGAAGGAAAGGTATGCCTTTTGCAGATGGCACAAAAATCTGCAACAGGGTTGATACACAAGGAGGCGTGGAAAGGATGAAAAGGGACTTGGCAAGGTTGGAGGAATGGTCAGAAGTATGGCAGCTAGGATTCATCATCATCATCATCATCATCAAATCTTTATTTATTCAGGCGAACATCAACATACAGGATTCAATGCAAAGAAGTGCAAAATAATGCACCCGGGAAACAAGGACCCAGAGGAAGAATACACAATGGGTGGGGGGGTAGTAACAACAGCAAAAAAGGAAAGGGACCTGGGGGTAATCATATCAGATGACCTTAAGGTTAGCAAGCAATGTGAGAAGGCAGTAGGGAGGGCTGGGGGTATACTGAGATGTATAGGGAGAGGCATCAGCAGCAGAAAACAGGAAGTTGTTATCCCTCTGTACAGACAGTTGGTGAGACCCCATCTAGAGTACTGTGTCCAGTTCTGAGACCCCATCTCCGCAAGGACATAGACAGGATAGAGGCAGTCCAGAGGAGGGCAACAAAATGGTGCAGGGTCTGCAAGAGAAGCCGTATGAGAGAGAGACTAAAGGAGCTTAATATGTATACCCTTGAGGAAAGAAGGAGAGGCGGACATGATAGAAACTTTAAGTACCTCAGTGGAATCAACAAAGTCCAAGAGGGTAGCATTTTTCAGAAAAAGACTTGCAAGAACAAGGGACACAATTTAAAGATAGAAGGAGGCGTTCAGGGCAATGTGAGGAAGTATTATTTCACAGAGAGGTAGTGGATGCATGGAACAGCCTTCCTGAGGAGGTTGGGGTCTAAAACTGTGGGAGAATTCAAGAATGCATGGTACAGACATAAGGCAATTCTTGTGGGGGGTAGGAAGAAATAGGCTGTTGGTTAACTAGGATCTGCGGCCTATCCTGTAGGTAGGGAAATGGGCAGACTAGATGGGCCTGGCGGTCCTTATCTGCCGTCAAAGTCTATGTTTCTATGTTTCTATGAAGCCAGGTGCACCCGATGGCAGGGGTCATACTTAACTTTTTTTTTGCACTGATCCACCTGAGAAAGTATGATCCAGTTGCACTGCCCCCCCGAGATTACACTAGCCCCAAGATTAATGAGCCCCCATTCATTTCAATGGTGTTTTTTCTCCGATCTTTGCAAGCTCTTCCAAAGGAACCCTGTTTCCCTTACAAAAGGGCCATAACAATAGCTAGATTGCACTAGTCAAGCCGGGAAAGTCGAAGAGGGTATCGTACTGGCCCAAGGCAGTTTGCACTATGCCCCAGGCCAGTAAAATAATGTTAAGATCAACCACTGGAAGGTAGGAGGTGAGGACTGTTTGGGGTGAAATTGTTTCAGTTAGTTGTTAATGTGTTGTTGTCTTCCCTTTTTTCCACTCCTCCAAAATAAATAAGGTTAATTGTTAATGTTATATTCTGGTACTGTGAATCACTGCAAGAGGGGGGAGTTGTTATTTGTGGGGTGGGTTTTTGGGGTAGCTGGTATATTTCCTGGGGGGTAGCCTGCAATCTATTCACAGGTATTCTCTGCCATTACCCCAGATGGAGGCACCACGCCATTTCTTCTTTTCACTCCTGAACCCAGGCCAGCCCCCTCAGAGGTATGCTCAGGTGAGACCCGAGGGCCCTGGAAACAGCCAAGGTAAGTGAAGGGGTTGTTACAAAAAAAACCTAAAACAGCAAGCCTCTCAAAACAGTGCCCTATAGTTACTGCTCTTATGCAGTTCTGTGTCCTTCAGTTGCCCGTCCAGGTTTTCGGTGCTAGTGCAGACTGTGAGGTTGGATGTGGCTTCCTACATGTTTCTGAGCATATTAAAAGTCTGGAATCTTGCCCGGGGAATTACTGGGCAGCTCTCCCATTCAACGCCTGCATTAATAGGCCAAAGTGGTTAACGTTGCAGGTGAAGCATGGCCTCCTCCCTCCAGAGGGTTTGGGCAGTGAGGCTGAAGAATAGCAGACCCTGTAACTCTACCCCCCACTGCCCCATCAAAAACTTGTAATGAAACACCTTGTACATGTTCTGAAAGAGAACTAAAGAGAAGCTTTTTTTTTTTCCCATCGCTGGCCAGCTTTGTGAATTTTTCATTACAGAGGCAGAGGGACCTCTTTTGAAATATTCTGGTATGACGCAAGTAGCCAGGCTTTGTAGGAGCTTCAAAGGGCTCTGAGATCCTTAGAGAGGAGGGCTCAGTTTGGGGAGGGGGTGAGCTCAGAATTAGCATTTCCAGTCTCTTCTGCTGAAACTGAGATTTTTATATATAGAAACATTCAGTATTCTATATGCATGTGTAGATAAAGATGCTTTACATTGTAAAGTTAGCAGATGGAAATCTCTCCAGGGATGAATTTATATCACATGCAGCCAGAACTACTGTGTTAAGGCTGTCTTATGTCTGTGCAATTTTTTTTTTTTTAATTTGCATCCTTTTTTGGGAGGGTGGGGGAGTATAAATGTCCTTGTTTTTTTCCCAGGTCCTTCTCTACTCCCACTCAGCACCTTCCTTCCTGTAGCCCCTGACCTCCGATGCACGGTGACTCACATCTTGTCACTCCCACTCACCACCTTGTACAGCTGCATGGCTTACCTACCCCCCCCCCCCACCACCACCACCACAGCGGAGTTCCTTCCCCTGCAATAGGGCAGACCAGATGGAGACAGTCTCACATTAAATGTATTCAGTGGAGATTTGAATGCAGTGTGAGTGTACAAGTGCATCAATCTCTCACCTCGTCAGTGGAGGAGCCATGGCTGCACCCTTCTTCCATCCAGATGGGCAGGTGAGCAACTGTCTTCACAGCCAGCATCAGTACTGCTCTCTGGTTGGCCAGCATGTTGTGTGTGAATGTTGGGCAGCCAGCATTCTCCCTGTCTGGGGACCAAGTACCTCACCTTCTCGAAGCATGTACCCACCTTCAGCAGCCTGAGGAAAAGGATGGTTCCTGTGCTGCTCAACTCCCTTCCTCCTGTGTCAGCAAGGGGGCAGCCAAGAAGTGATGGATGCCAGGAACCTCCCAGAAGGCATCCTATTTTTCCACATTTGTACTGGATTTTCTATTTTCTGTATACATTTTATTTCCCAGCCAGCTGTCCATCATACTGGGCATACCCTGGTCAGACAGAGGAATGTGGGCATCATATAGACAGCAGCTGGGGTTTTCTCATGTGGTTTCCTTTCCTCCTGCCTATCCAGGTGTGGGAGATGCCTATTTTGATCTCACTATTCACAGCTTTCCATTGCAGCAGTGGCAAGCTCCCTGGCCTAGCTGCAGAGAGCGCTGTGGTGGTGGAACCCGCCACCAGCTCTTCCCCAGTCAAGACATACTGGTACATGACAGCTGTCTTGGCCAGGCCTGCCTTCAACACGCAAGTTAGTTCCCAGACACTGGTCATCTACATGCCAGCATGATGCACTAGTGCTGGGCCATCAGTGCTAACACTTCTGCTGGATTTTTATCCCTCAGTATTTCACTTGCCCCTTTCCACACCCACGTCCCACATGACTGTGGGGAGCAAGGGTCACCTGAGGGTGCTTGATCGTGCATGCCATCAATGGAACCTCCACCAGGAGCCTCTGATAGACTGACTCCCACTCCTGTCTTCCTGTGTTCCAGAAAGAGCCTCCAGAATAGTTGTTCAGGTGCTGCTTCATGTCCTTGTATTGTGATGGAAATGTGCTGGAGGTTGGGCTTTCGCTGAGGCAGCCCAGGCCTAGTGAAGCACCTTGCTGTCTGAAATCCATCTTACTATCTTTCTATTTTCAAAATATATATAGTGAATAACGTGTGGGCAACCATCATGCGCAACAAGGCTGTGTTTCCATCGAGGGGTATGATGATGTCATGGACCTCGAGAGTGAAGCTTGGGCACTCTCTGTGATGTCCTCTCACCCCGAGATGGCAACATCAGCCACGTTTTGTATAATTACCCATACGTTATTTTGTGTAGAATGTGTTTGTTTTCATTTGTTTACCTTCTTTCTACTCTATCTTGAACTAATTAAGAGAAAACAGCAGCAACAACAGAACACAATTAAAAGCATTTAATGTTATTTAAGTAAGAGTTACATAGGTTTCATAGGTATTTCAAGCTAGAGAACAATGAGTGCATAATGCTTGCCTTTTAATCTTTATCTATAATGATATATATTTGTCTTTATCTGACATCACTTGATCCAAGTTGTTTTTGAATATATCCATATTTGGACTCTCTACTACAAAAGTAAGAAGAGTATTCCATATTGGGATTGATCTTACACTGAACCAATATTTCCTCCTTAATGAGTTCCATTTTCCAACAGTAACTGTTTATTATGTTTACGACTACTAAGTCTGAATTTGGATTCAATTAAACCCATCCCCTCAGTAAGTGCTGAATCTTGTAGTAGGCCATAAATGAAGCACAGATCTTGCCTTAGCCTTCTGTATCTTAAGGTATACAATTTCGGGTCATTTAGCCTGTCATCATAGGATTTCCCTTTCATCCCTACTATTGCCCTACTAAATCGTCTCTGGACTCTTTCCATTTTGTGTATTTCATCCTTTATGTATGGGGACCATACTTGTATGCAATACTCAAGATGTGGTCTCATCAGAGCACTATACAATGGTAACAAAACCTCCTCTGTCCTACTGGCAACATTTCTAGAAGTTCACTTGCCAATAAACGGTTCAGCTGTGGTGTTTTTTTTGTCTTGTTCATATCTGCAATATGAGGAATCTGTAATGTATGTAAGCATAAGAAATATTAATAGCCACGGGATTCTGTGCTGTTGTACCAGAGTAATGATGTAGCTGCTGTAGAACAACAGCATTCTGACATCACTACCGTAGTGCAATAGCATTCTGACATCACTACTGTGGTACAACAACATTCTGACATCACTACTGTAGTACAACAGCATTCTGATATCACTACTGTGGTGCAACAGCAGTCTGACATCACTACTATGGTACAACAACATTCTGACATCACTACTGTAGTACAACAGCATTCTGATATCACTACTGTGGTACAACAGCAGTCTGACATCACTACTATAGTACAACAGCATTCTGACTTCATTACTGTGGCACAACAACATTCTGACATCATTGCTGTGGTACAGCAGAGTTTCTGACATCACTAATGAAGTACAACAGAATTCTGAAATCACTTCTGTGATACAGCAGCCTTCTGATATCACTACTGTACTACAGCAGCATTCTGACATCACTGCTGCAGAACAACAGCATTCTGACATCACGACTGTGGTACAACAGCATTCTGACTTCACTGTTGGAGTACAACAGCATTCTGTATGGAGCACAACAGCATTCTGACTACAACAGAATTCTGAAATCACTACTGTGGTACAGTAGCCTTCTGATATCACTATCATACTACAGCAGCATTCAGACATCGCTACTATGGTACAACAGCATTCTGACATCACTACTATGGTACAACAGCATTCTGACATCATTACTGTTTGAGACAACTCATTTGCAATAATATCCCTTCAAGTGCAGAAGTTACATATAAAAAAGTTTTAGTTACAAAAATAGAAGTACTGTCTCTCTCTCTCTCTCTCTCTCTATATATATATATACGACAGCGGTGCCCAATCCCTGTGTCAGCTTGTATTCTCTCCCCACTAAATTGGCACACTGGAGCCCTCCCAGTGTGCTGAAATATTTTCCCCCGACACCGGGATGCCCACGTCCAATGACCCACAGCCCGTAAAACCATTGCCGATGTCAGGGTGCCCAATCCTGTGTCGGCTTCCATCCCTCCACTACTGTGGCACACTGGGAGCCCACCCCACTGTGCCGAAAAAAAGTTATTTCTTTTCCAACACTGGGATGCTCACTCCTGGTGTCGGCATGTATCCCCCCCCCAAACTATTATGGCACACTGGGAGCCCACCCCAGTGTGCCCAAATGTATTTTTTTTCTTAACCTGTGAAATAAAGAAAACTGTCCCTAATGTATTTTTTCGTTGTTGTTGGTACTGTTTCTACTCCTTGGCCCTTGGTTAGCTGTATCTACCAGGCAAACTTGTCTCCGGCTGCTGCTTGTCCCCGCATCTCCACACTTTGGGCCATCACTGCTATTACCCCCATGACTTACCCCCTGTGGTGGGGTGGCAGGGAGCCCCTCATCTTCCCACCAGGACCAGATCCAGAATTGCAGCGATGCCCTCTGGAGGTAGCGCGGGTTCCAATGGATAGCCATCAAGCCACACAACAGGACCATTTTTCCTCCTTTTCTCCTCTTGTGGTGAGGAGGTGTGAAATGACGCCTGCAGAGAGAGCGCGCATGCACCCACATGCATTCCTCCAGGCATCTACCCCATCTCCGCCCCCTGTCTGCAGCATCGGCATGCTGCCCCCCAGCATCCGTTAGGGGCCAGTCAAGTGCCGAAGGCTGACACCCCCCGGAGAAGGAGAGCAGTCCCTTGGATGCTCGATACTTCTCCTCCCCTGCCAACCCCCCGGTGACCTGTGCTCATTCCTGAACATAGGTTGCCGGTGTGGCATGAGGTAAGGCATCCAGCACCTCAATCCTCCGACATCTTTTTCTTAACTGTAAAAAAGAAAATGGTCCCTCATCGTCTCCCCAGTCCTCCATCCTCACACTGCCACTGAGCATCCACCTCCCCTCAACCCCCCCCCTTACCCCCATACCTACCTCCGGAGGTCAGTGCTGTCATCTTCTGTGGACCAGGACACGTCTCCACTCTTCAAAACTGAACCACAAACTGAAGAATCAAAGGTAAGCACTGTATAAAGGCAGTCAATGGGATTTTCAACTTATGTTGATATCTCAGCCATTTTTAGGAATTTTGGCCTCAAATTTTCAACATGGAGTTCTTGGGACCCACCTCATGAACACTGTCACTATCATTTTATTAACTGGCCTCATAAGGTGATTTTGCAGTCGCAGCGTGGAATCACCTTTCAGGGCTGATTAACGAAATGACAGTGCCTGTGTTCATGAAGTGCAGGATTTTAAATAATAGATTAGCAGTTGTTTTCTTGGGGCAATACTAACTGTACAGAAAGTATTTATATAGGTATTCTAGAAGTGATATGTTTGTTAAACACAGTGAAGCACGTGCTATGCATTTTCACAGTGTTTTAGCACTTTTATGAGCAAAACGCTAATCAATTTTTAGAGTTAAATAAAACCCTGAGGTAGACTCCCAAAAAGTCCATGTTGATAGTTTGATGAAACAATTCCTAAAAATGGCCATGTTATGAGAGTGCGTTGCGCAATTTCTACACAGGTACATAAGTTTGGTAATTTACAATATTTTGACTCCACATTTTCAACATCCCCATTTTTTCACACCACCTCATGAACAGTATAACTGTTATTTCTCACATCCTGCCCAAAATGTGTTTTCGCACCTGTGATGAACAGTGGCGCAGTCACTGTGTAAAATCACCTTTCAGGACTGAGTATCAAAATGACAGTACCAGTGTTCATGAGGTGGGGTTCCAAAAAGCCCACGTTGAAAATTTGGTGACAAAATTCCTAAAATTGTCCGTGTTACGAGCATTGGTTGCACAGTTTCTACACAGGTGCATAACTTTTGTAATTTACAATACTTTGACTCCAGATTTTCAACATACCCATTTTTTCCCACCTTCTCATGAACAGTACATCTGTCATTTCTCACATCCTGCCCAAAATGTTTTTTCACACCTGTGGCGAAGAATGGCGCAGTATCTCTGCAAAATCACTTTTTGGGACAGAGTAACAAAATGACAGTACCACCGTTCATGAGGTGGCATCCCAAAAAGCCAATGTTGAAAATTTGGTGAAATAAATCTTAAAAATGGCTGCGTTTCGAGCATTTGTTGACATTTTTTTTACACATGTGCGTAACTTTGCGAATTTTTATTATTTTTACTTCAAAGTTTCAACATAGCCATTTTTCATACCACCTCACCCTTAATAGGGATACAAATAAAGTATCTGAAAAAGTAAGGAAATTCACTGAAAAAAACTTTGTTACTGCACCAGTAGGGTTGAAGCCTAAAAAGTAGGGAAATTACATCTTAGGGTTCCCAAGCCTAAGACCCCACCCTTGGCTTCCAACCCGAACACCCCACCCCAGTCTCGTATTCCAACCCTGAAGCCTTATCTCCACCTGGCATGCAGGAATAGGTGTGAGGGGTATGCCTTGGGGTTGTGAACCCTAATGCTCACCCTATTTAAATAGTTAATTATCTAACATGGCTACATAATAAAGAATGGGGTCAGCAGCATGTTTGGGTTGGAAGCCAAGGGTGGGGATGGAGTCTTAGGCTTGGGAACCCTAAGACGTAATTTCTCTACTTTCCCTACTTTTTAGGCTTCAACCCCAATGGCGCAGTAATGAAGTTTTTTGCAATATATATATATATATATATACACACACACACACACACACACACACATATACATTGTCACTTAGTAAATACACTTCACATGATAATAAATATATATATATATTTATTTATGCAATGGGGTGGAAATAAACAGTGTGATAAATCCTTTATCTGAGTCAGAGTTTTATTTAACTCTAAAAATTGATTAGCGTTTTGCTCATAAAAGTGCTAAAACATTGTGAAAATGCATAGCACTTGCATCACTGTGTTTAACAAACATAACACTTCTAGAAAACCTATATAAATACTTTCTGTACAGTTAGTATTGTCCCAAGAAAAAAACTGCTAAACAATTATTTAAAACCCTGTAACTGTGTACATAAATTTCATTTATGTATACAGTGCTTATGTCATCAGCTGTTTATCCACACAGTCTTATGTCATCAGCCATTTATCTATACAGTGCTTATGTCATTTAGAATGTTCGGCCTCAGTAGTAGTATTAACCGTATTCAAATGCGAATAACTTTAAAATGAAAAATAATAGCATGGTACGGTGAGCACGAAAGTTGTCCAGCACAGAAATATCTACAAAATGAGTGGTGTTTTATTTATTGATACCTTTCAGATTTTTTGATAATTAGCAAAAACACAGCAGAAAATTCATATTTTTTTTTCATTTTGTCCAAAAACAAATGTAAATAACTTCAAAATGAAAAATGATAGCATAGTACTGTGAGCACCAAGTTTATTCAGCACAGAAATATCTACAAAATGAGTGATGTTTTATTTATAGATACTTTTTAGTTTTTTCAGAATTAGTAAAAAACAGCAGAAAATTTAATTTTTGGGCACTTTTTCATCAAACAAATGCAAATAACTTAAAAACAAAAAAGTGGTAGTATGGTACTTTGAGCATGAAAGTTGTGCAGCATAAAAATATCTACAAAATGAGGTGTTTCATTTCTAGATTCCTTTTAGATTTTCTATAATCAGCAAAATATTTCAGAAAATTAAATTTTTATTCACCTTTTTGACTAACAAATGTCCCCTACGTAAGCCAAAACAAAATAATTGCATAAATGGAATATGCAATGGAAAACTTGTGTAATAAATGATTTATCTGCACTTCAGCAGTTTGACCTCGGGCACCTCAGTTACCCGAGGGGATATATATATATATATGGGATATGCAGGGGGTTATTTGTACAGTTGCCTGTGACCTCAAGTAACCTCATGAGTGGTGAAGCCACGAGTGAGGGTTACGAGTGATCACTGGCAACTGAACAAATAACTTTGTTATCCCACAGGCACCCCTGCACATTTGATTTATGCAACAGGATTTTTGGGGGTTCTGGTTTGTCATTTTTTTTTTTTTAGTTAAGTTCCTTTTCAGGTTTTTTCTCTGTGCCTGGTTGCTGTGTTTGGTTTGCAGGATTGCTGTGCTGAGAAAGAGGAAAAAATGGCTTTTTTTCTTAAGAGTGTTTTCATTTAAAATGTGGTTCCAGTTTGGGGGGGGGTTGGTAAGGGTGTGCATTTTGTGAGTGTTTGGGACTGTGACAGCTTGGCTTTTAAGAGCACTGTGAGGAGGTGAAAGTGAAACTAGGAGACAGTGCTGATAAGAAGGCAGCACAGGTGGTGGTAGTTAGTGATGTAGTTACTGTGTGGATAAATGGGTGATGATGTAGTTACTATGTGGATAAATAAATTTATCCACATAGTAGCACAGATAAATGGATTTATCAGTGCAGATTTATTCAGACACCTGTTACATAAATATATATATATATATATATATATATATAAAATATTTATACAACAGGGGTGAGTGCATATCAGTTGAAGTAAATCCATGTATTTCCACTGCCGAGAAATAAATGCAAGATGATGTGTTCACCATAAAATAAATTACTGATATACCAGAAGTAAACCCACAGTTTCTACGTCAGTTAAGCAACCCCTCTAGACTACTTCCATGACAAAAACAGAGAAATTGAAAACACCTACAAACACTTCAGCAAAGGAAAGCAGAAGCTCGTACTTCTCGGGCTGCCAGTAATTCTCACACTTAGCCATGTAGAGACGGATCTGAGACGAGCCAAAATACAAATGAATATGAAACAAACAATACCTCCAGTAAATGAAACCTACAAACAAAAACTGAAGTATCCAGTATCCCCCCCAAAATGACACAAACATAAAAAAAAAACTAATAAAACACATATTCACCTCTGTACACGGAATAAACGTTCAAAATGAAGAAAAAAAAGAAATAAATCCTTCAAACTCCCCTAAGAAAACCAAACGCTGACTTCTTTCACATATGCCGCTATAACATTAACTCACCCACAGAACACTCCTGCCAATCAAAGCACAACCTACCACACAACGAAAAAACATTACAACAAAACTAAGCATAAAACAATGCTACACAACACAAAAAACTCTACCGTATAAATCGCACACGTGATGGGCTGGCATATAATACACAAGATATCTGAACTCGAGGAGAGTGACCTCAGGAACCATCACTCATGGCTCTGCTACATCGTCACTCTGCACTCATTCAGATACTTGTGTATTACACGCCAGCCCATCATGAATCCATATATATATATATATATATATATATATATATTTATATTTATATATATATACATACATATACACACATTGTCACTTAATAAATACACTTCACATAATACACTTAGTGTACACGCATCAACGTGTTGTAACTTAGTCTCCATCACATCCAGAGCTTTATGTAATCCCTCTTAGTTCAGGGCAACTAGTACAAGTTTTTGGAGTTGTCTGCTCCAGCCATGCCTTCAAGACTCAGATGGAGTGACCTTTACCCCAATTAACATGGAACTTTGCTGGTAAGAAGTTCCATAGCTGGGAGAATGAAGTAACTGGATGAAAATGCAGATCTTTGGGTTCTGGCACCTTTGGAGTCCCAATCTCTAGAAGTTCTACATGCAGTACCTCAGGGTTACCTTTTTGGGCCTGACACTTAAGCGTTCTGTGAAATAGTCTGGGACTAGCCCAGAGACACTTTTAACAGCAAAGATAGTTTTTTTTTAATTTCTTTTTATTAAATATTTGTTCCACATAAATACACAATGGATGTTACAGTGGTTCAATTAGCATTATTTCTGAATAAAGTACAATTCTTCACATTTCTGAAGTGCATTTTCTAATTATTATACTTTCCCCCCTTTTTTATTCCTTAAAAGTTAGTTAATTAAGTAAATTTACTAGAAGAAGAAGAAGAATCAGCATTTATATAGCGCTTTTCATACACAGTATCCCAAAGCACTTTACAAGCAATGCTAGACTGGTAGTGAAGTGACTGAATGTGTGGTGGCGGCCATATCGCACATCGTCACCCACACACAGCCTGGATAATTGCATGAACCAGTTTATGGGAAGGGGAATGTTGGCCAGTACACCAGGAATGCTCTCTGCTCTTTGCGAAGAGTGCCCTGGGTTCTTTTACTTCCACCTGGACACCCACCAGGACAACACCAGGATGGGCAGAAGGGACCTTGGTTTAACATCTCATCTGAAGGACGGCACACCCCAATAGTACAGCACCCCCCAAAACTGCACTCGGATGCCAGCGATTTTTAGGTGCAGGTCCAATCCTGGTGTGGGACGAGAACCCACAACCTTCTGGTCCAGAGGCGGATGTGCTACCAACTGAGCCACTCTCTGACACCTAGCAGGCAATGCCTCAGGTCAGTGGCAATTTTAGATTAGTTAGATTTTAAAGACATTTTTTCCCTTAATTTAAGTAGTTTATATACCCAAATCTACTTGTTCTGAAGATACATATTGGATCCAAACCTTCCATTTCAGCATTCGTGATGTGGGTCCTCCCCGCTGCTCAGCATTGAAGGTCTCAGCTTTATAAATTTCAGACATTATTTTCCTCCAATCCTGGACAGTTGGGATCTGAGCCCTCATCCAACGCCTGGTAATTGCCTTCTTAGCTGCTATGAAACATACCGGTAGTAAGGTTCGCTCCCAGGGGGGGAGCATGGTCTGGATAAACTCCCATTAGAAACTGTTCGGTGCTAAGTTCTATTGGTTCAGTAAAAATAATAGTTTGTTCTGAAAGGTTAGCCAAAAGGGCATAAGGGATAGACAAGACCAGAAAACATGCCCCAGTGTGACACGACGGCATCCGCATTTTCTCCAACATTTCCCAAACTCCTCAGGGAGATATTTCATTAATGTTGACGGAGCTCTGAAGTATCTAGAATGGCATTTCCATGTAAACTCCCTCCAATAAGGGGATGAAATGGATTTTATCTCTGTTAGAGAGGATCTTGGCCAAGATTCGGGGGAGATTTTTATTTGGAGGTCTTTGTTCCAGGAGGCTAAAATGGATGTTGTGGAAGGGGTGAGCCCATTCCGAAGGTCTCTATGTATGAGGCCTATCAAGTGGATTCCCAGATTTCCCTTGCTTGCTTCAATAAAGAGTTTAAGTAATTCTGGGGTAGGAACAGGTAACCTTGAAGGTATTATAGTGTTTCAGAGGATATGATTTAGAATCTGAAAATATCTAAATTGATCGTGTGCTTAAGGGGGAATGAAGATTGAAGTCTATCAAATGGAATGATTCCATCCGTGGAAAGGCACTGCTAGATATGTGATAAACCCATATCACGCCACCGAGTGAAAGCGTGATTCATATAGATAGGGGTCAATTTTTCGTCCTGTAATATTAACTTACAGTATTCATACATTTTTTGAGTGGGTCCTGCTTTTCTGATCTGTTTCCAGAGCTTATATGTCTGAGCCGTTATTTCTGTTAGAGCTAATGGTTAAGAGATCTATTGTCGGAAGAAAACAGAATCTTTTTTATGTCATATAAATCATTGATTTGAAATGCTGTAGGTTTCCATGGAGAGTTATAAGATTCAGTCAGCCATAATATTAACGTTCTTAGAAATGCTGCTTGAGCATATAAATAGAAATCTGGAAGGTTCAAGCCACCCTGGGCTAGAGATAGTTTTAGGATGGCTAGTCTGATTCTGAGACGGTTCTTTCCCCCATATAAAGTTCTGTAGGATTCTATTCCAGGAGGTTAAGTAAAACTTAAGAGGGGAAATAGGGGATGGTCTGGAGCAGAAGCAAAGATAGTTTTATGTAGTTTTCTGCAGTTTTGGAGTGACATCCTCCCCAGTATTTTATACTGCTCACAGTGGTGAGTTGTTTTGGGACACTACAAGATGAACCTTGCTAAACGGTTGTATAGCACATCCAGCTTGCGCAGTCTTTTGAGAGAATAGTGATCAGAGACTACAGCTGCCTAGTCAAATAGTGGGGTCAGCTGTGTTTGCATGATTGTTTTGCCTCAGTGCAGTGGATAAGCAATTTTTATATCTATGAAGCAACCCTAATTTGGTCCCTATTTTTTTAGTCACAAAACTGATGTGGGTGTTTCTGGAGCCACCTGGCCCCATACAGAAGCCTAGGTATTTATATTTATTTACCATCTCAAGTGACTGGCAATCTAAAGTATGAATTACAAACTGAGTGTTTGGAGTATTTCTCAACTTAGCTGGGGCTGAAAACAACATTAGCTTTGTTTTATCTGAGTTTAGTTTTAGTTTGGCATCTCTAAAGAAAGCTTGTAGCACAGAAAACCTGTTCTAGAGGGTCGTGTGAACATCTGAGAGGGACTCCCTAGAGGCATAAAGAACTGTGTCATCTGAGTAAAGGTGGTAGTTCAGTTTGCTGATGTTTTCTTCTAGACCTCTCAGATATATAGTGAATAACAAAGGACTCGGTGTGGAGCGCTGGGGACCCCCCCAAAGATGCCCAGATTTCCTGAAGTAAGACCATTTATTACTGTGTACTATTTTCTTTTGGGAAGATATGAAACGAACCAGCCAGTATCATTACTTCCCAGTCCAGTCTCTTCTAATTTGTTAATTGTTTTTTTGTGCTCCACTGTGTTGAAGGCCTTGGATAGGTGAACAAAGATGGGTCTTGAAGGCCACATTACTCAATTATAATCCAGCAGCTGGTTTGCAACTAAACTCTCTAGCAATTCTGAAATTATCAGCAACAAAGATATTGCCTGGTAGTTAGTAATTTGGTCTTGGCTGCCCCCCTTAAAAAAGGGACCACTTTTGCCAGTTTCTAGCCTTCTGGGAAGTAACCCAGTTTTAAGGCCCAATTAAACAAATATGTTAGAGTTTGTTTTTTTTGCCTTAGATGTTTTTCTGCTCCCTGGCAAGCTGGGCGGATGTGTCAACCTGTCCTGTGAGCAGCGGCCGTCCCTATCCCCCCCATGCCAATTCTGGGACCTGGCGGGTCATAGTGCTCTCTCAGCAAAGGCTTCATGTAGCTCAGCCCCTGTATTTTCCACTGGTTTTCATTCCTGGGGCCCATGGACATGCAGTGGATGCGATGTCCAAGCTCCACTTCTGTGGAGATGGCCTGTCATCCTGAACACGGGATTCCATCCCTTGTGTGGTGGCATCGTGTGTGCTGGCATCCAGCCACAGCAGGGTATCAGGCAAGCAGCGCACCACATTAACCCCCCTTCCCAAGGAAGGAAAGCTGTCCTAGTCACATTCAATCCTTCCTCTCCCCACCAGCCCCCAAGCAACCCAAGTCCGTTCCTGACTCCAGGTCACTAGCGTGGCAGGAGGTAAGGCACCCAGCACCTCAGCCCTCCACGCCACCAGGCTGGCTTCAGCTGAAATTTTTGAGAGTCTGGGTAGGAGGTCATCCCATCCTCCACTCTTACATTCTTTCAATTTTAAAAGTAACATGATATCCTCGTATACTGCAATTTCAGAAAATGTGAAGGTCTCAGGGTTGCAGCTTGTTTCCTGGCACTTAATCCACTTGTGATACTACTAGTAAAGAATTTTCAGAATATATATATAAAAAAAGTTGTTTAACTCAACAGCCAGTTCCTCTCTATCTATAGGTTTCTGCTCTCCATTTTTAAGATTAATGTTAACACAATACTTTTTGTTTACTACTCAGGATCTTAATTACTTTCCAAAATTTCTTTGAGTAAGATGCTTCTTCTGTCATCTTTTTCCTAAAGTAGTTTGTCTTATACTACTTGATCTTACTTCGGGAGGGTTCTTGCGGTAGGTCATAACATGTAGGACTGCACCCCCGGCGTCAGGTCCGCACGGCAAACTTTTGCTACTAATGTGTGGCGGGGGACTGCCCACCCGACGTCACATGATGGACGTCAGCGTGACCCTATATAGTGGTCAGTCCCCGCACCCGCCTTCCATTTCTGTTGACCTGCGCAAGAACTTCGTGGTAAACGCTGCTTAGTCGATCGCCATTTTGTACCCTATTTTACAGAGTTTTCAGTCCATTCTTCAATTCTTTTATGTCTTCTCCACCTCCGACTTCAAAGACCAAGAAGAAGTGCGAGAAGTTCGGTGCACAGATCCCTCACAAGGACAGCCATCATCGCTGCTTCTTCTGCCTAGGTCCAAACCACGACACCGGCGCCTGTCCTGATTGCAAGCCTTTCAATCAGGACACACATAAACGTAGACAGCAGGCTTTGGATGCCCATTTCCTGAAGTCCAGAATGGCCACTCTTGAAAAGGAGATGCAGAAATTTAGGGATACCACTTCTTCCCCTTCTTTGGAGTCCAAACAGAAGAAAAAGAAGGACACAGAGAAGCACAGGGAGCGGGAGTGCATGGAGGATTGTGACCAAGTTACCTCCAGCAAGCCTTCGACCAGCAAGGCCGTTTCCCCACCGCCTGCGTTTGCGGTTGTCCAGGCCATGTCTGGGAATTCTCCAGGCTCCTCTGCTTCTTTCCAGCCTAACATCACCGGTAAGTCATCCACCAGTTCCTCTGGCAAATGCCCGGTTTCTACCGATAAGTCGGACCCCGGCTTCTCTGGGGCCCACCCAGTAGTCGGATCCCAAAAACCAGGCAGGGATCTGCACTACACAGACCGATAAGTCGGTCGAGGGTCCTCCAACACCCCTGGCCGGTCCCTCTATTGTCCGATAAGCCAGTCACTCAAGTTTCTGATGACCGCGCGGATGTAGTTAACCCGTCGGGGGCTGACACCACCTCACCCAGTGCCCGGTTGTGCCCGCCGACCTCCCTTGGTCAGCCCTCCTCCCAGGTCCCTCCTGGACGGTAGCCTTCCTCTCAACCTCCCTCAGTAGAACTTCCCACCCCAGACGTCACAGCTGGGGTGGAGGAGGAAGTGGGTCCCCTGGATGTGATCTTCTCCTCTCTCACTCCAGTGGCTGTGCCCCAGGTCCCTCCCGGGGATACTGGCACCAGACTCAATTCTCACGAGGGCTCCAGGCCTCCTTTCTCCTCCATTGGGCCTACTTATGGCTTCGCCGTCAGGGCCTCCTCCGCTGGGTGCTCCCTCTCTGATGGATGTGGCACTACGGGGCACTCTATTCAACCTCCCTCCGTCATGGCCTTTACGTTTACCCCTGGTGCAGGCTGTCGCTATGCCAGACCCAACACCAGATCTCCAGACATCGACCATCGACCATCCCAACGTTAGACCCTCTGATGTCAGCCAACCTGATGCAGGATACCTTTCCAGGTCCTTTGAGACCCCCGATGTGACAGGGTCATCCTTTAGGGTATCATCCCTATTCAGGGGTCCAGACGCTGGCTTATCCACTGTCTGGTCAGACAATGGGTTCTTTTCACCAAACTTTCTACCCTGGGTATCAGACCTCTAGCTACCCTATCATCAGGATTATCCTCCTCCTCCTCAGTATCCCGGGTTGGGCACACCCTTTTACCACCCTCCACCCACCTCTACTCCTCTACCTCCACCTCAACAGGACTTTCAAACCCTTATACAGTCCTGATGGAAGGACGAAAGATCCCAGCTGGTCTCTGACTTGGAACAACGACTGCCAGGCCCGGTAGTCCCTCCCCCTCCCCGTTTCATGTCACCAGCCAGCGCTTTTCACTCCAAGGTGCACATTTCTGGTACAATCCCCCTGGAGGTCACCCTGCTGGAGATTGGAACCCCAGAGGGAAAAGATCCCTTAGACTCTGAGGAGGATTCCTCAGAAGTCTAATCAAATGAGCAATCCTCTGTGGCCAAGGGCAAAGAATCGCCCAAATCCCCCTCAGAGGATCTCTCTTTTACCGAACTCCTCTGCATTATCCAGCAAACCAGTGGCTGGAATGTGGAGGAGTAGGACCCAAAAAGGAAACGTCTAGCAGAGCATCCTGACTTGGAGACTGCTTCCCCTAGCCCTGTCTCCCCTTGGCCAGCCCCCACGAGGACCTCATCACTACCATTTAGCAGCTGCCACACTCTGTTCCAGCCATCCCAAAGAAGGCAGACTGGATATACCATGTGTCTGAGGGTATTTCCTTTCTGGACTCTCATCCAGGACAGACTCTATAGTTATAGCAGCTGCTCACAATCGTTTGGCCACGCCGAAGTATATGAGCACCTCTCATGGTTTCTTTTCAAAAGGCAACTATGGCCAGGCTTGAGGCCCGTATCCAATCTATGGAGACCTTGGACCTCAAGGAGCAACTAACCAAAGACATGCACCTGTCCAAAATCTCATGAAACATGCACTCAGAGCTACTTATGATTTGGTGGACATGGTGGCCCATTCCTCTGCCACGGCTGTCTCCCTCAAAAGACATGCTTGGCTATGCATTTCTGGACACTCCTCAAATGTCCAGTCAGCTATCCAGGATGCTCCCTTCAGAGGTTCAGTCCTCTTTGGGGGAGACACCAAGGACATAATTACAGGTCTCCAGGACAGTTGCCAGGCCCTGAGATCTGTCAAGTCAGTGTACCGAACAGGCTTTCAGAAGAAACTGCCCATTCGATGCCAAAACAAGAGGCAGGGTAAACAGCCCTTTAACAGGCGCCAAAATAAAAAGACAGCCTATGGGGTTCTCTTTCTCCTCTCCCCCCTGCCTCAAAAACACAGAGAGCGGACGAGGAGTCTCTCCCCCTTCCCTCATCTTCCTGACTCATCCAGCCCTCCCCCTCCTCCTCCTCCAATGTGGAACCAGTGGGAGGAAGGTTCGCCTTTCACGTGCAGGAGTGGAAGGGTATCACCTCAGATGCATGGATCCTGCAACTCATTTCAAGAGGGCATACCATAGAGTTTCTGGAGTTCCCTCAAACTCCCCTCCAGGTCATTCCTGGTACTTTCCGAACCAGATGCTGCTGGTCAAGGAGGAAATCCTGGCCCTAAGACAGAAGTCAGCTATAAAGCCAGTCCCTCCATCCCAGAGAGGAAAAGGGTTTTATTCTCATTTCTTCCTGGTCCCGAAAAGACGGGTGACCTCAGACCCATCCTGGACCTCAGCTGGCCGAACCTTTTCATGGAGTACAAAAGGTTCCACATGCTGTCTGTACAGGGTCTTCTGCTCCTTCTGCAGAAGGACCACTGGCTTTGCCCTCTGGATATGCAGGATGCCTGCCTACATATTCCAGTGTTCCTGGGCCACTGCTGTTTCCTGCGTTTCCTTTTCGAAGGGGAGCACTTCCAGTTTTCAGCCCTCCCCTTTGGCCTTTCCTCTGCACCCAGGGTCTTCACCAAGTGTCTAGCAGAGGTAGCAGCAGCTTTACACTATCAGGGTTTCGCAGTGTTCCCTTACCTGGATGACTGGCTCTTAGTGGCCCCATCCAGAGCCAGCCTAGAGGAATCGCTTTCCTTCACACTGGACCTTTTTTCCTGACTGGGGATTACTGTCAACTTTCCCAGGTCATCCCTGATCACCTCCCAGAGACTTCAGTTCATTGGAGCCATCTTGGACACGTTCCAATGCAGAACCTTTCTGCCCCCGGACAGAGCAGACAGTCTACGGGAGCAGATCAAGTCTAGTCCTCTCCTCCAGGCATATTCCCGCTAGAGTGTTCTTACGCCTTCTTGACTTCATGGCAGTGACCATCTTCACGGTTCCCATGGCCAGATTACACATGAGGATCACCCAATGGACACTACGCATCCAATGGGATCAGTGCTCGGATTACCTAGATCACCCTGTCCAAGTGTCCAGTGCACTCAGGAAAGACCTTGCATGGTGGCAGGATCCTCGGAATTTGTCTCGGGGTTACCTTTCAGGACACTCCCTCCCTCATGGACCCTCACCACAGATGCTTCTGGTCTGGGTTATGGAGCCCACCTGGGGAATCAAAGAACACAGGGATTGTGGTCTCAGCTGGAGATGTCTCTCCACATAAATATATTGGAGATGAGAGCTGCACTGTACATCCTGCAGGCATTCCAGCCTATCCTTTTGATGGGAACACTGCTAGTCCAGATGGACAATATGTCTGTGGTCTGGTACATCAACAAGCAGGGAGGCACCCAGTCATACCCCTGTGCAGGGAGGTGATGCGGGTGTGGCGCTGGGCAGTCCAGCATGGTTTATTTCTCACAGCCTGGCACGTCCCAGGCGTCCACAACGTCCTGGCGGATAGCCTTAGCTGGACGTCGTCTCAAGCTCACGAATGGGAATTGAGTCAGGAAGTGGCCGATCAATTGTTCCACTGATGGGGATGACCAGAAGTATATCTCTTTGCCTCCCCACACAATGCAAAACTTCCCAGTTTTTGCTTGCTCGTTCCAGAGCCTGGTGCTTTCTGGCATGATGCATTGTCGCTTTGCTGGACAGGGAAGTACTTGTACGCCTTCCCACCCTTTCCCATTCTACAGTGTATCCTTCTAAAACTTCAAGCAGATGGGGCTCGGAAGATCCTCATAGCCCCTCTCTGGCAGAGGCAGATCTGGTTCCCACTCACACAGTAGCTGGCAGTGGAACCCCCAGTTCCCCTCCCTCTTCAACATAATCTGTTGAAGCAGGATCAGGGTAGACTAGTGCATCCGGGACTCAGGACTCTGCATCTTCATACATGGCTCCTTCAAACATAATTGTGTCATGTTTTGGAGTTTCTCAGAGGGTTGCCTAGGTCCTGGTGGAAGCTAAGAAACCATAGACCAAGTCCACCTACGTGATGAAATGGAAGCCTTTCTCCATCTGGGCCCCATCCAAGGGCTGGGACACCTTTGCTTGCTCAGCTCCTCAGGTCATGGAGTATCTGTTGCACCTGTCTGACTCTGGTATAGGCTATTCCACCCTTAAGGTCCACCTGTCGGCTATTTCAGCCTGTCACTCCTTTGTGGACGGGAAACCTATCGCTCAATTGGAGGTCTCGAAAACTGTAACCCCACCCCATCTTGGGATCTAAATTTTATTTTAGAAAAGCTTACACTCCCTCCTTTTGAACCGGCAGTAAGCTGTGATATGTGCTACCTGTCCTGGAAAGCACTCTTTTTGGTTGCTATTACTTCCGCTCGAAGAATTTCCGAGCTTCAGACCCTGATGCATAAGGAGCCTTATTTGATTTTTCACAAGGACAGGGCGGTCCAGCGTACAAATCCTAAGTTTCTTCCCAGGGTGGTTTCTGAGTTCACCTTAAATCAAACGGTTGAACTCCCGGTATGCTATCCAGTTCATTTGAACAGAGACTCTGCTTCGCGTATTGGATGTATATAGACTCTTGCATTGTTATGTGCACGGGACCAAAGACATACGCAAGTCAGATCAGCTTTTTGTTTCCTTTGCCCCAAATCTTTGGGGTTGGCAGTCTCTAAACAGTGTATCTCCATATGGTTGGCCAACTGCATCCGCTTCTGCTACCAGAAGTACAATAAATTTCTTCCGGGGGAGGTCAGAGGTCACTCTACCAGAGGCATGGTTGCTTGTACAGCATTCCTCAGGAATGTTTCTGCAGCAGAGATTTGTGTGGCAGCAACCTGGAGTTCGGTCCATACCTTCACGAAGCATTACAGTCTGGACATTGCCTCCATTCGTAGGGCCAAGTTTGGCCTTGCCGTCCTGCAGGGCCTACTGTCTTAGGCCTGTCCTAGACTGTTTTCATTTGTTCCTCCTCCACTAATTCTCTCTATCTCTCTCAGAGTGACTGTTTGGGATTCAGTCCTACATGATATGATCTTCTAAAGGAACCCTCTCAAAGTAAGATTGTACAGTTACGTAAGAACTTACCGTAACAGTAGATCTTTGAGAGAGGTTTCTGCAGTAGCTCACACTTTCCCTCCCTCCTTCCCCCAGTTTCTGTATTTCTTACAGATCGTTCTGAACTGGGCTTCAGGATTTTCATCATTTTCTCCTGTCTCATCCTCTTTGCCTCTCCGGTGGGAGAACTAGAAGGCGGGCGCGGGGACCGCCCACTATATAGGGTCACGCTGACGTCTGCCACGTGATGTTGGGTGGGTGGTCCCTGCCAGACATTGCTAGCAAAAGTTTGCCATGCGGTCCTGATGCCAGGGGGTGCAGTCCTACATGTTAATGACCTACTGCAGAAACTCTCTCAAAGATCTACTGTTACGGTAAGTTCTTACGTAACTGTACTTTCCTGGAACATCTGTATTGCTCCCAATCCCAATTCAATCTGGAGTCCTGGGCTTTCCTTCATAATTTATCTTTATTTTGTCTTAGCTTGTCCAAAAAGAGAGTACCAATTTGCATTAGCCTTCCTAATTTTTCTTTTTCTGAGGGGCAGGTGCTTATTATATACAGATTTCAATTTATCTACACTGTAACTCCATGCAATATCTAAGTTGGGAATGAATTTAAGTTTGTCCCACTGTACTTCTTCCAAACTGTAGGATCTATAACTTCTAGATTTTCCCCTGCCTCTAAGACAGTACACTACACTGTGATCACTGATCAAATTAGGTAGGATTCCTTACTCTTTACAGTTGTGTGGATAGTTAGTTAAGGATGATTCAGTTGCTTTTTTTTTTTTAATAGGTTCTGTGATTTGCTGATTAAGACCAAAGTCAGTTGATAGTTTCTGGAGATATCTAGATTTCTCAGGAACCAACCAGTCCATATTGAAGTCTCCCTCTAATAAATCATTTGTGGGAATCTGCATATGGAGCCAGGGCCCGAGACAACTGCAGTATGTTAAAGGGCGACATTTTTGAGGATCTGTAATACTCAAATAATGGAACAGACTTACCAAAATTAAGACGTTATTCCACAACAGTATATTCGCAGCAATCTGGTTGAACTGGAAGATCAATTGCATTGACAGTCTGTCTGTCTCAGTGATATACTAGTAGCCTCCTCATTTTGATTTTTCTCTGCTCTTACAGAATTGTAAGCCTGAATTCCCAAGTACTGGTCCTCATTTCTGTTATTAAACCAGGTCTCTGTGACTGTCATTACATCTGGTTTCTTGTTAGCTGCAGACTCCTTGGTCTCATCCAGTTTACCAAATATCCTGTGAACATTAGCATGTATAAATGAGACACTTCCTTTACATTTAACATTAAAATCCTGTGCATTTGGATCAGGATTTGGCTTGATGACCCAATAATAAGCTAACGAAGACAAACATCCTGAAAAGTGCATGGCTGCCCATACATTGTCTTCTGTGGTGTATGGGCACCAGCACTTTCAACTGATATTCATGTTTACTCAGTTTGCCAAGTGCAAACACTCCCCACTGATTAATCGATCCATGCTGGCTGAACACTGGTCCCACTGTCTTGCTTCTCAAGCACATCTCATACCATCTCAATGCAAGCTGATCCTTTTTTTTGTGTTATTTCTTTTCTTCTCCTATGTTTGACCACCTCAGCCACTCCTTCAGGCTGTGCCAAGGCTGCATCTGATCTATCTTGTCCCGAGCCCCGACCCTCATATTGCAATTATCTCCAGGAGTGGATATGGCAGCTTAAGCTGGCGGGTCCCCTCCTCCAGGGAAGGCACCAGAGAGGCAGGCTAGCACAATACTTGGCCATCGGGGAACTGCTGAGGGATTGGGAGCTTTGGGACATCAACGGCCTCAGATCGCCAGGCGGCCATCATCCGGCTGAACGCAGAGCCATTTTCTGCTTTTTCTGGTGACGTTCCCTTGCGTTGCATCTGCACTTCCCCAGAGGTGGCTGCAAAGCGACGCATCCCCACTACCCACCCCAGGAGTGGAGAGCAGTCTTGACAGATGCTCAGTCCTCTCCATCTCCTGCCAGCCCCCGCCATCCCGAGTCCGTTCGAACCAGGTCGCCAGCATGGCTCGAAGTAAGGTGCCAATGTCTCTGCCCTCTGCACCGCTAGACCGGCCGAAAGCTGATCCTAATTTTTAAGTTTTAATTCAGCCTCCTTGGTTTGCAAGTACGTTCCCATCTCCCTCTGTGCTGTGCATGTCAATGACCTATCAACAAATGTTGAAAGGCAGGGATGGGGGGAAGGATGGTTTATGCTACCTGCCTTAGTTTGAATAATAAAAAAAGCAGCTGCTATTGTTCCTTCCACAGCACTAGAAGAGAGTTCGTTTTTCTAGTTCTGCAGTTTCCACAATCGCCTGCACATTCAGTCTTATTGTACTGGAGTAGTGAAATCCATACTGTAGCACAACAACATTTTAACATCACTGCTACAGCACAACAACCCTATTCCCGGCATGGATTTCCATGCAGAACAGTGTACAACAACATACACTAATATAGTTGTTATTTATTAATATACTTGTTCAGTGCAGTATTTGTATGATTAGTGTTTAGGCTGTGTCATTTATTATTATGGCTCACATGCTTGCGTGCCAGCCAACATCTTGCGGTAGTAGCACATTTGGAGGCGCAGCCAGTGTTGGGCGAATGCAGGGCACGCATCAGAAGGTGCGTCCCTCATTCCCCAATCAGCCAGCAGCAGGCTCTGACCTCACACATGCCAAATGTGGCCACCAGAACAAAGAAAAGGTCCACTGCAATGAGAGCAAAGCTCTCATGCAGCAAGACCACAACACACCTCCCGACGTGCAGGCAACATGGCGACAGTGACTGCCATCGCTGCCTGTCACAATGCCGACAGGGTAGCCCACTCCCTGTCGGCATAATGTGCCCGCTCACATGTACAGTGTATGCTGAGGGTGTGGCCAGTCCCCCTCGGCATCATGCGCCCCCCCCAACAGTTTTCCTTTGCTGACAGGGGGCCCAGCCCCCATCAGCGTTTATCCCCGTCCCCTTTTATTTCACCAACAGGGGGCCCCAATCCCCATTGGCATAATGTGTTCCCCTGCCCTTTAGTTGCTTGCTGAGGGGGTGCCCAATCCCCCTTGACTCATGTGTCCCCCCCTCAGTATGTGCCAACAGGGGTGCCCAATCCCCCGTCGACTACAGAATCCCCCCACCAAAAAAAGACTTCGGTGGCACTCTGGGAGCCCACCCCAGTGTGCCAAATGCCCTGCAAAAAAAAGTCCCACGAGTTGTTTTTTTTTAAAGCTGTGAAAAAAAAACTGTCCCTCGCTGTCTCCCTGGGCCCCACAACCCGTGCCCACCCTCTCGCACCCTGCCTCCCCACCCCACCCCATACTTACCTCCGAGTCCGGCACAATGATCTTCGTGGACTGGAGACACGCCTGCACTCTTCAAAGCCTACTGCAAACTGACAAAATGCCGGGTAAGCTGTATAATATCATAAATAGGGTTTTTCAACTTTGATGTATATCTCAGGCATTTTTAAATTTTGCACAAATTTTCAACATGGGGTTTTTGGGACACCTCCTCATGAATTCTGCCACTGTCATGGTGTTATTCTGCCCGAAAGGTGATTTTGCGGTCACTGCGCGGAATCAACTTCGGGACCAATCGACGAAATGACAGCATGACTATTCATGAGGTGGAGTCTCAAAAAGCCTATGTTTAAATTTGTTGGAAAAACCAAAAATGGCTGCTTTTACTGAAAGTTGCGTTGTGCAGTTGCTTTGCATGCTTGCAACTTCATGAATTTGCAGTATTTTCACGCCAGATTTTCAAACTTGGCATTTTTCCACACCTCCTTATGAACAGTACAGCTGTCATTTTACATATCCTGGCCAAAATGTCTTTTTGCGCATCCGGCACAGAATAGCGCGATCGCTGTGCAAAATCACTTTTCAGGACAGTCTGAGGAAATGAGGGTGACACTGTACATGAGCAGAGGTCCTAAAATGCCTATGTTGAAAATTTGGTGCCGAAAGTCCATAAAATGATTGTGTTACAAGTGTGCATTGTGCAGTTTCCACACACCCTTGTAACTTCGCAAATTTGCAATATTTCCATGCCAGATTTTCAACACTGGCAGTTTTTCACACCTCCTTATGAACAGTACAGCTGTCATTTTTTCACATCCTGCCCAAAATGTGTTTCCACACCTGTGGCACACAATGGTGAGGTCGCTGTGGGAAATCAACTTTTGGGACAGATTAACAAAATCACAGCGCCACTGTTCATGAGGGGAGGTCCCAAAATGCCTATGTTAAAAATATGGGTGACAAACTCCCAAAAATAATTGGGTTACAGACGTGTGTTGCGCACTTTTTATGCATGCTCATGACTTCACCAATTTTTCATATTTTCACTCCAGATTTTCAACGTTGCCATTTTTTTTTTTTTACTTGTCTTTTTATTTTTAGGTATCATAGACATGGTATATCTTTTGTCAGATACAGATGGGTACATTCCTTGTTCTGAAGACAATAGGGAAACAAAGTATAGCAAGCCTCTGTTTCATCATGACAATTTTTATATCTTCCCCGAACCCTAATACTGTATCTAATTTCTTCCTACCCATTTCCTTCCTTGATCCATTCTGTACTATCCCTAGGTTCCAAGATTTTATTCCCCTTCCTTTAGTCGATCCTCTTCCTCTTGTTCTTTCTTTGTTGCTCCCCTCTTTCTCTCACTCCATTTCAACACTATATCCTTTAAAATTACCCTATTTTATACCATGTCTGTACTTCTCATATTCCATCTTATATGTCTTAAAGATACCTCTTTATCTAAATACTAATCTTTACCTTCCATTTTCATAACATTATGCAGGATGTGTCCCTGGGCGATTCATTTTTCTCCAACCCACCTTCGGAATACCCCCCCCCCCATTTCTTCAACCCCTCCAGTTCACCTCTTCCTCGTCTTCCTCCTATTTTGATATCCTACCTCTTCCTGTCCCCATTTCTCTTGACCTAATTTCCCTTTCTATGTTAAGTATTGCTCTAATGCCGTCCTTTGTGTGGTTTCTTGAATAAATTTATAATGGGGTAACCAGCTGGCGTTAAACCTTTCCGTCCTTAATTGCACTTTTGCTCCTATACTTTCTAATTGCTTAATCCTTTCCATGTTATGTTTCCAAATCTCCACTGATGGAGCGACCGCATAAGCCATCTCTGTGTAACCGCCTTTGTTGCTGCCGCCACACAGATGTAGAACATATATTTGTAGTCCTTCCTTGACAGATCTCTACTGGGAAGGCCCAAGACCAGATTTTCAAACTGAAGAAGAAGGTGCAAATCAAACATTCTCATTAGAATTTCCTTTATGTCTGCCCAGTATTTTATTAATACTGGACACCCCAGAATATATGAAAGTGTGAGCCTATTCCCCACAACCTCTCCAGCATCTATCCAATTCTGTCTCCCATAATGTTTAGTTAATGTTGGAACTCTGAAAATCTAACATTTACTTTCCATCTAAATTCTCTCAGTTTGTAGACTGGTTGTTCTCTGTATGCCCTCCCAGATCCTTTCCCATCTTTCTGGTTGAATCCCGTAACCTATCTCCTTTTCCCATTTTGCTTGTATGTTTACTCTGTACTCCCTGCCCTCCCCTTGATATAACAAAGCATACATTTGAGCTACTATCCTTTTTGTATCCTTCAACAACATTTTGTTTTGTATCAGAGCTATCTCCTCCGTTAGGGGGCCGGTCACCTCAGCTACTCCAATTTCCTCCATTATTATATTTCTACATTGGAAATATTTGAATAATTCCTTCTGAGACAACTGAAATTCGTGCTGTAAACTCAGGAAAGACTTCACCCCTGTTCCCTCCACTATCTGGGGCAGCTTTAGTATACCTTTCCTGACCCAGCTCTCCAGAGAGACAAACGTTGCCATTTTTTACGCCTCCTCATGAACAATACAGTCGACATTCTCCACATCCTGCCAAAAATATGTTTTCGTCCCTGTGTCGCCAAATGGCATAGATGCTGTGCAAACCACCTTTCAGCTAACAAACCGATTGTGCTGCTTTTCATGAGGTGGGCTCACAAACAGCCCATGTTGAAAATTTGGAGTGAAAATACTACCGCACGCCTATGGTGTTAGGGTTTCCAATTGTAGCACCCCACCCAGTACAGACTGACAGACGCCAGGGGTGTGAATTGGGATCATCGGATGTAATGCTCGTGCCATTCCACCCCCACTCCCACCCTGCAGCCACTGACAGGCATCGTGGTGTGCTTTGCACTGTTCGGCCACAAAATTCACCCCATTCTCCTATACTGCACCCACGTCAGCGTATTTCCTTATGTAACGGGGTAAGTATAATGCCCAAAGACCCCAAAGCACACCACAACTCTTGTCAGTGTCTACAGGGTAGGTGAGGTAAATGGCATGAGCGTTATAGATGACAACCCAAAGGCACACCCCAATGCTTGTCGCTCTCTACAGGGTGGGTGTGGGGTTGGCATCACTTCAGTACTTCACTGCCATTCCTATTACGCATCTCTAGCTTTGGCACTACCAGTACCAATGCCAGCGAGACAACATTCAGCATTGACAAATGCTTGTCTAGTTTGTGTTTGTCTTTTGCTCAGTTATGTCTATATTTGTTGTACAGGTGTCTGTGCACTGGATGTGCTTAAGAAATAAAACCTAACCTCTCAGCCAAGGAACAGCATGTCCAGCAGGGCCAGACAACCCCCCCGCCTCCAGCCCCTGCACACCTTCTATCCCACTACAGCATCAACTTCGAGTTTGAGCCCAGATCTCTCGTGTGGGTTTAGAACTAATGACCTTCTGGCCCCGTGGCAGGAGCTTTGACCCTTAATAAGCTGATAATGTCTTGCCTAAATCCTGCTTAGTACTGTGGGTAACTGCAGATACATTGGGAGCGGTGTGGGATGTGGGCATTAGGAAAAAGCACTGTATGACTGGAAGATGACGACTCATCTGCAGGTTTTAGTGAAGTCAGCTCTATGCTGTCTCCAAACCACCTTTCATAAGCTCTTGGCTCAGATGAAGCTGGAACATTTCGGAGTGTCACAACTGACATTATTTTTTTGTTACTTGGCTTTACAAGCGTCCTAAAATGAAACCTTGTCACCCTTATGTGGGTCATCATGGGGTAACATATGCAAATTATAGCCAAGAAGCTTAAAGAGCTGTTCTGCACTTTAGCATATATTTCCATTTAGTGATTTATTTCAGACAGTTCACCAGTAAAGTCATGTTGCGCTTGTAAGCATTCATTTCCAGATGCGTCCTGGGGGGATTGGAGAAGGGGAGCATAGAATGAGGATATGCAAGTGAGAATACATAAAATAAGGAGCAGTAGAGAGAAAAATAAAATACATTAAAAATACTTACAATAAAGTAAACATCAAAATGCATAACACTGCAGTCATGAGTTACAGCAGGTAGACAGTCGGTGTAACACAAAAAAAAGATGAATAACAACACAAAATGAAGGTACAAGTGCAAATTATACAGTAGGGTCAGAGAATTGCAGACTCTGATTGGCTGACTGGCGCCTTTTTGGCGTGGTAAATCCAGGCATAACCCACGTAGAAGGTGCCAGTCAGACGCATCTGAAGTTGCCACATGAAATAAATCACTCCGACCCCTTAAAATCAAAACATGACAACTGCCATAATGGATTCTCCACTAACTGATGGCAAAGTGTGACTTCCAAACATGCAGTGGGGGATTGCACTTTTAAAATAATGCACCCCAACAGACCCCAAACTCAAGTTCTCATACAAAAAAACCCTAGTTTTTCTATCTATCCTTCGTGCTTTTTAATTTTCCACCTCCATTTTAGCAGCAGTTTCGGCTCCGTCCCTGCGATTTCCACAGTTCTTTAAATCGCAGCTCCACATTACATGCTCTTTGAATGCAGTTTAAGGTAGTTTGAGGTCCCATGTGTCTGCCATAAATATCCAAATCACTGTAACCCCACCAAAAAAAAAAAAAAGGAAAGAAAAAAAAACACTGACTGGGACTGTCGATTAGCATCACTGCCTCCCAACTGGAAAGCCCAGTGACCCCGGACATCACAGAGCTCCGCAGTTCAAATGTACGACCTTTGCAGCTCCTGCGGAACCTCTGTCTTGCTCGTTAACTCGCTACCACTCCCGTGACCTAATGAACCCCTGCCCACATTTTCACCATGGCTGTCACGAATCAGTACCACAGTACAAAAGTAAAAAAAAAACAGCTTCTCATTCAGTGGCACCTGCAGTAGTAGTGAATTGGGTGAACGAGGCTGACACACTGCCTATTCCTGTCCCAGGTAATTGTCTCTGCCAGCATACTTTGGGAGTCTCTGTTACACAAAAAAAAACAACAGTAGTAGCAAGCTATTACTGTAATCATATCCTGAGTTGGGGGGGTCTCTTTAATATTCTACCTAGCAACAGGGAACTATTTTTTATGACGTAGGAATAAATGAAAGAAAAATTGTTTAAACTGCCAAAATAAATTGTGTTTCTTTCTTTCTTTTTGTCACCAAAATAAGGGGAACATTGTATAATCACAATAAACCACTCTAGGGTGTGGGTTATACTGGGATTTACCCACTTCTGGTGTGGATTTGGTCAGTTAGCCTGCGGCCTTGTGGCCAAACCTCACCAGGCATGGGTAAATCCCAGCATAGCTCATACCCTGTCGTGGTTTATTGCTTAAACAGAACTGGGAGCCGTGCAAGATAGTAGCAGATTACCACCACCCAGACTGGCAATGTGTGAGAGCTATGAAAGCCAGTGCAGCAGGAAGGTTACAGGGCAGAATAACCAGATATTATTAACTGATTTAGGTGCAGTTAGCCAAGAAGGGGGAGGTCATTGCTCACAGCTGGGGGGACAACAACAACAACAACAACACAGGGAGGAGTGAACAAGGGTAAGGGATCAGGAACAATTGCAGGAGGTAGTGGTAAAGTCACAAAGAACAGATTTGACGGAGGAGAAGGATGAAGCTGAGCAGTAGATGGGGAAGAGAGGACCAGAGCTTAGGATAATGATACAAGAAGGCAACTTGGCCCACAGACATTTTCCTGAAGGTGAGGGAGAGGGAATGAGAAGTAGTGTTCTGGAGGGGGTAGGTGCCAGGTGGGGATAGAAAGGAGCACAGAAAGGTGGAGGAGAGAGAGCCAAACCAGAATTTGGAGGTGAAGGTGGGGCTCAGTGGGCCTACCCGGTCATCAGAATTCAATAAATAAATAAGGTGGCCCAGCAGGTGATATGTCTGGCACTGAGGGAGTGAAGGGTGAGGGAGGAATAGAGAGAGCAGTGATGTGCATGAGGTGGGCAGTGCAAGGCAAAACAGCAGAAAGAGTGAATGAGGGGGTACAGTCTGTCAAGGGTGGATTTGGAGTGGTGCTGGAGGCAGTGTCGCCGTGTTGAACATAGGAAGGATCATCGTCAAGACTAGCTCTCTGCAGGCAGGGAGCTGGATACTGGCTTTGTTTCTGTAGAGTGCACTCAGTTTGGGGTTAAGCTTCAAGAGGACAGCATCAATCTGAACAGAGAAGTCAAGGTGGCAGTCCAGCCAGATACAAAGGTGCTTAAAGGAGGAGACATCCTCAACCACACTAACATCAGGGGTGTAGTGGGGGGGAAGGGAAAGTCTGATGAGCCTCTGCTTGGAGCCAAAGACCATGTAGTCTATTTGGGTGGGATCCATAAGACCACAGTGGTGGCATCTTGGAGGGAATTCAAATGGAAAACTGTAGCACACTTCTTTCTCACACCATCAAAGTCCAAACATTTCTCTGATTCATGCTTAGATAGCTGCTGGCGTATGTGCAAAGGAAGGCGATCCGCCTGCCACAGATTTGGGGGAATGCCCATTGATAGTACCATACTGGGTTGCAGTGCATAAAGTAACACAGGGCACGTTGGGGCTCTCAGCATACTCCTCCTTCCAAAATCTAGTGTTGAAATTACCAGCTAAAGGGGCCAGTAGAGGGGATAAGAAATATCTTTCTAACAGCTGCAGCTCTAAAAGCTATCACTAAGAAATGGCTATTACCACTGCCCCTGTGGTCGCTGACTGGATTACAAATACAACTGTGCTACTTGTTTGTGTACCTAATCATTCTGTCAACTTTGATGGATTATTTGAATGTAAATATCAAGGATCAAGGAACAGTCTTTGGTAGGATAGGAGACATACTAGAGGGGCATCTTGCCAAGATCCACCCAGACATGGATGCTGACCAGAAATGGTGCATTATCAAGCTGGGTCTGATGGAGGCCACTAACATGTGTGCAAAGATCCAAAGTAAGGAGTCCAGGACAAAAAGGTTGAGCTGGCTGTGCAAGGAGATAGTAGAGAAAGTGAGGGAGAAGAGGGCTGCCTTCAGGAGGTACAAAAGATCCATGAGAGAGGCAGACAGGGAGGAGTACTCGAGGAAATCCAGAGAGGTGAGTAGAGTAGTTAGGGCGGTCAAGGCTTCAAGGGAGCTAAGACTGGCACAGGGGATCAGAGAAGGGGAAAAGGATTTCTTCAGGTACATAAGGGAGAAAAGAAGCTGTAAAGATGAGACTGACAGGATCAAGTGAGATGGGGAGTGGGCAGTAAAGGGGGGGGAGACAAGCTGAGGCACTCAATGAGTACTTCTGTTCTGTGTTTACAAGGGAGAAGGATGAGCCTATGCCACAGGGGAGAAGTGGGGTGGGCACAGGGTGGAGCGTGGGTAACAGATGAGGAAATCCCAGAGAACAGGGTTTTGGAGGGTCTTAAGCCTCTGTGGGTGCACAAGGTGCCGGGACTGGATGGTGTGCATCCAAGAGTCCTGAGAGAGTTGGCGGAGTTCTTGGCGGGCCCTCTGGCAGAACTGTTCAGCACCTCTCTGGAGACAGGGTGTGTGCCGCAGGACTAGTGGATGAGGAATGAGCCAGATGACTACAGATCGGCCGGCCTTAACTCCATTGTAGAGAAGTTAATGGAGACCATTCTTTAAGAGAGGCTAGGGATCTTTCTGCAAGCAAAAGGCCTCCAGGAAGAAAGGCAACATGGGTTTGTCTCGGAAAGATCCTGCCAGACCAAGCTGATTGACTTTTTTGATAGGGTGACAAGGGCACTCGATAAGGGTCACGCGGTGGATGTCCTGTATCTGAACTTCAGCAAGGCCTTCGACTCAGTGCCACATGGAAGGATGCTCAGTAAACTGAGGAACCTGGGAGCCAGGGAGAAACTGGTAGAATGGGTGAGGAGCTGGCTGCAGGACAGGCAGCAGGGGGTCATTGTAAGGGGAGAATCATCAAAACCCAGAGCTGTAACCAATGGGGTTCCACAAGGCTCAGTACTAGGACCAGTGTTATTTAACATCTTCATTGGTGACATAGCAGACGGGATTAAGAATAAAATCAGCCTGTTTGCAGACAATACAATGATCTGTGTGGAGATGGACAGTGTGGAAGGGAGACAAGCATTCCAAGAGGACCTGACAAAGCTTGAGTGCTGGCCAGACATATGGCAGCTTGAGTTCAATGCTAAGATGTGCAAGGTCATGCACTTGGGAGCCAGAAACCCTGGGAATAGCTACTGGCTGGGGGGGTGCAATTAACCACTTCAGAGGAGGAGGAGAGGGATCTGAGAGTACTAATCACAGGGGACATGAATCATTCTACACAGTACAGGAAGGTGGCAGCCAGAGCTAATAAAATACTGGGGTGTATTGCCAGAGGAATCACCTCAAGGAGAGAGGAAGTTATCCTGCCATTGTACAGGTCACTGGTGAGACCGCACTTGGAGTACTGTGTGCAGTTCTGGTGCCCCTATTTAAAGAAGGACATCAAACTACTGGAGGGGTGCAGCGTAGGGTGACAAAGATGATCCTAGGCATGGGGGACGAACCATATGAGGAAAGACTGAGGGAGCTCAACATGTATTCCCTGGAGGGTAGAAGGGAGAGAGGTGATATGTTTGACACCTTCAAATACTTAAAGAGCATGAATGGGGTTAGTACTGAGGGCATTTTCAGACTAAAGGGGAGGGAGGAACACAAGGGGGCACAGACTGAAATTGGAGGGGGGGATATTCAAGAGGGGAAATGAGTAGCCACTATTTCACGGAAAGGATGGTAGCAAGGTGGAACGTAGTGCCAGAGGTAATATTGCTGAAAACTGGGGGCAGTTTTAAGAGGGGGTGGGACAGGGTCAAAGGAAAGGTCAAATCTGAGGGAAGGCTGGGAAGGGGGAGTCGGGGGAATGGGTGAATAAATCAGACGGACAGGAAATGGAGGGGTGGCTGCAGTAGATTAGACTGGGAGCTGCACACTCGAGCAGACTTGATAGACCACTATGGCCTGTATGTGCTGGCATTTTCATATGTTCATATATACTTTTATCATGCATGTTAAAACTGGTATGGTGTCTCTAGTACGTAATAAAAGAAGTTTTAAAAAAGGAAAGGTTATGGACATAGTTTTCTTGGCATTGAAGGACAGAAGGTTTGAACAAAACCAGCGCTGAACATGGTCAAAATCCTGTTGGAGATGGACAGTGAGATCAGCAACAGAGGAGCCAGAGGCAAAGAGCACAGTGTCATCTGTGTACATGTGGATGGATGCAGAGGAGCACGCAGAGGGGGGCCATTTAAGAATATGGAGAAGAGTATGGGGCCAAGGACAGAATCTTGGGGAATGCCTGATTAGATTGGAAATGTAGAGGAACAGATATCTAGAATACGGACAGCTTCTGACCTGTCTTCTAGGTAGGAGCAGAACCAGCCAATTAAGGAGGCAGAGAGCCCTGCTACGTTAAGCTTGTACAGGAAGAGGGGGTGTGACACAGTGTTGAAGGCTTTGGCAAGATTGACAGACATATTGGAGGCAATTTGTCCATAGTCCATACAGGACAGGATGGAGTCAGTGAGCCAGAGAAGGGAGGTAGATGCTGAGTGGGAATTCCTGAAGCCAGACTGGAAAGGAGTGAAAAAGGAGGAGGAGTTGAGGAAAGGGGTGAGTTGTGAAAGGACAAGATGCCCCTGGAGCTTGACCAGTGTGGGGAGGAGAGAAATGGGACAAACGTTTCTAGGAGGAAGGATCACCCCCTTTTGGGAGGGGGGGTGACAGTAGCCTGCTTCTAGGCATCAGGGACAGAGGCAGAGGAAAGGGAGAGGTTAAGGAGGAGGTTAATAGGGAAGACAATGGCTGTTGCAGAGAGGTGCAGAATCTTAGGGTCAAGGTAATATGGGCTGATATGCTTGTGTGGGTTAAGAGCGAGAAGGGCATTAAGAGAGGTAGCTGGAGTGGCAGGAGAGAAGAAAGAGTGTGAGGGAAGAGGGGAAGGGTGAGGAGGAGGAGGAGAGGGAGGGGGAGAAGACAGAGGATGCAGGTGCTGAAGAAAGAGTTGAAAGAGGCAGCAACGGCAGCAGAGTCAGTGATGTGGGAGTTGCCAACCTTGAGGATGATCAGGGAGGACTGGGTTGGGGGAGAGAACAGGGAGTGGATAACTTTACAGATGGAGGGGTGATTAAAGTTGTTCTGGAGTGTGGGTGCAAAGTACTCGGGTATCGCAAGCCTGGTGGCTTTACTGCAAGCATTACAAAGGGTCCAGTATTTTAACAGGGTGGCAGGAGACGACAAGCTCGAAGGCAGGCCAGCAGCTCGGTGGAGATCCAGGTGAGGTGGGAACCTCAGACCCTGATTTTCCTGAGGTGGGCATGTTGATCCCAGACAGCGATATATTTTGATTGGAAGGAGTCAGGGGCTGGGTTGATGTTGGAGGCTGTAAAGATGTGGGACCAGTTGGTGGCCCACAGATCTGCATGAGGGGGTTTAAATCCAATGATCTGAATGACCAAAGGAGGATTATTTTAGGGTGTGGGGAGGCTTTAGGGCGATGGATCTTACGCACACAGTACACCATATGATCTTTACTGAGTGTGTCTGGAAGGATACCTTCAAGCACAATATGGTGGGTGTGAGAAGAGAGTACCCTGTCCAGAAGAGTGTGGTTCAAGGATTTATGATTAAGGCATGTAGGGTCTTAAATTAGTTGTGATAGCTGAAGGGATTTAACATTCAGACAAAGTTTATGCACAGAGGGGGAGAGCCAATTAGAGTTAAAATCCTCAAGTATCAGCAGCTCACCAGATGAGGAGTGGGAGCAAATGTAGGTGAGGAGTTCAGTGACCGAAGCAGAGGACAGGCCAGGACAACAGTATGCTCCTGCAAGGAAAAATGGGGGCTCTGAAGGGGAAGGGGAATTTAAGGAACATCAGCTTGTATTCGGAGGTGGAAGAGATTGATAGCACAGGCAGAAATTGGGTGCTGGAGGAGAGGTAGATTGCAACACCTCCACCTCTCTCGGGGCAATCCTGTCTAGCAATGGGGTAAGCAGGTATGGGCACTGCACTTGTACCTTGTAGGAGAGCCAGGACTCTGAGATAATGAGAACATCTGTCTGAAAGTTGACCATAAGGGGCTGCAGCAGATCCAACTTTGGGAGGAGACTGCGGATAGAAACAGAAGCATAGAATCTGACAGCAGACAAGGACTGCTTGACCCACCTATTGGTAGTGGAGTCGAACAGAATACGTGATAGGATGGCCTCTGACTCAGCAACTGGACTTGTTCTTGGAGTTGTGTCATTGAAGGCCTCCTCTTGGGTGCGAAATCTTGCAGTGATTCTGGATAGGAACTTAACTATGGAGGATCAGATATCCTCCACGGTTCGTACTTGTTTTTTCCATCTCAGAAATATTGCCAGGATTAAGCCCCTTGTTCCGTCTCTGGACCGCCCTACCTTGATACATGCCTTAGTCACATCTAGACTTGACTACTGTAATGCGCTCTACCTCGGGGTCACAGGGGGATATCTCTGCAGACTACAGCTGGTGCAAAATGCAGCTGCCCAGTTACTTACTGGGCAGCAAAAATTTTGCCACATTACACCGGTGTTGCGTGAATTGCACTGGCTGCCAGTCAGGTGGAGAATCCTCTTTAAGGTGGGTCTTCTCACCTATAAGGCCCCTACATGGGCAGGGCCCTGGTTATCTGTTGGACTTCTGACACCTGCTTTCTATCCGCCTCTCTCCATTTAGTGGGCCTTGCCATTCCCAGAACGAGGCTTAAATCTGCTGGGTGATAGAGCCTTTAGTGTTGTGGCACCCGTTCTGTGGAATTCTTTGCTGGCTCAGGTCAGGGGAGCACCCACTGTGGTTACATTCAAGGCTCGCCTGAAGGCACTCCTATTTTCCCAAACTTTTAATGTATAAATTATAAATTGCAGTAGAATCTGAGATTATTTATTGGAGTTACTTATTATATTTTATTTTTAGTTAAATAATTCTGTGATGTTGTTGTTTTGTTTTTATGCTGTCTGGGATTGGGCATCTTTTAAATAAACTTTGCTTTGCCCTTGCCTTGCCTTGCCACCTAGTCTGCCCATTTCCCTACCTACATAAGCTCCTGATCCTAAATGATGTGCAGCTTTCCTTCTCTTTCCTACTACAATGGTTGCTTTCTGTGTATCCCATGCATTCTTGAATTCAGCTATTGTTTTTGCCCCTATGACCTCTGCTGGGAGACTGTTCCATGCATCCACCACCCTTTCTGTGAAAAAAATACTTTCTCAAGTTTCCCCTGAGTCCTCCCCCCCAATTTCATAATGTAATCCCTCATTTCTTGCACTTCTCTTTTTCAGAAAGATGCTTCCCTCTTGGACCTTGTTTATCCCCATAAGGTACCTGAATGTCTCTATCATATCCCTCCTTTCCTCAAGGGTATGCATATTGAGGTCTTTCAGTCTTTCCCCATATGATTTCTGGTGCATTCCTTTCATAATTTTTGTTGCCCTTCTCTGTACCGCTTCCATTCTGTGTCATTCCAGAGATGTGGTTTCCAGAACTGAATAAAGTATTCCAGATGTGGCCCTACCAATTGTCTGTACAGTGGCATCCCCATCTTCTGTTTTCTACTTGTGATACCTCTCCCTGTGCATCCCAGCATCCCTCTAACTCTCCCCACTGCCTTCTCACATTGCTTGGCTACTTTCAGGTAATCTGTTATAATTATCCCCCGGTCCATTTCGAGTTTTATTGTTGTTAGTATCTCTCCCCCCAAATCTTGTATTCTTCTCCAGTATCCTATGTCCCAAGTGCATGACTTTTGCAATTATTAGTATTAAATTTGGAGGACAGGAAGACAAGACGGAGGAGGATAGCTAGGATGGGAGCAACATTGTAGATGATTCTAACCCAGATGGGAGGCTTTCAGGCTACATCCAGATAGGGAGGAAGCATTAAATAACAAATTAGGGGGGCAGGATACACCCATATATGGTGGAAAGCCTAAATAAACAAATGGGGGGGGCAGGCTTCACCCAGATAGGGTGGAAAGCCTAAATAAACAAATTAGGGGAGATGTGGGCTTCACCCAGATAGAGAGGAAGCCTAAATAAACAAATTGGGGGAGGGTGCGTGGGCTTCACCCAGCTAGGGTGGAAGCCTAGATAGATAGATAAATATGGGGTTATGCGGGCTTCACCCAGATAGTGAGGAAGCCTAAATAAATTTGGGGAATGCTGGCTTCACCCAGATGGGGGAATGTGGGCTAACCACTGAAAAGACAGTGTGACAGAGTTCGGTAGGACCTGCCCCATTTGTTTTGCAGAGAATGTTAAAAGTTGTTCTCTCCTATTCTGTTAATTGTCTGTCTCTTGCCTGATTGCGCAAATTTTCTTGTGGCATCTAGGAATTGGCCACTCCAATAGTCCCACAGTTTTCCCCTGTTATCTTCCTTCCTTCACTTGCTGTTTCTATTCTTCCTCCTCCCCTTGCTTCTCTGTGGTTAAATAATATATGTGAATCTTGATGTGAAACTAGAGTCCCTTGGTTTGTAAATGTATGTACTTATATCATTGAAATGATTGCAGAAAGCTATTTAGGTTTCTTGAAAAAGTAACAATCTGTAAGGGGGTTGACTTTGAGATATATTTTGACCTCCATAAGCTTGTTTACAGAACAATCAACTGGTGACCAGCTCTGGAACAGAACAGTCTATTTTGTTGCACCTGTTAAAACTAGATGTACTCTTCAGGCTGGTCACAGGAAGGAAAGTGACAGTTTTGGTAGATTTTGTGAGAAACAGGAGATTCAACTTACAACATCAGGATGCAGAGTTTAAACTCCAGGACAAGACATCTTATAATAAGAGAGCAATGTTTCATTTAGGGAGAAATAGAGAGACTGAGAATTAGATTGAGAAAGAGACTCAGATGTAGGGTGTTTTTATTTGCACTGTCTTTAAGAAGAGCTATCCTGTACAGTTTTATTTTTGTTTTATTGTTATTGATTGTAATATAGAGAATACTGGTTGGGCAACCATGCACAACCAGCCTATGCTGCCACTGCAAGATTCAGATTACAGCAGACCTCAAGAGCGAACCTCGAGAGAGTCATTGTAATCTGAACCTCAAGGTGGCAGCACAGGCTGGTTGGGCATGGTTTGGCCCAACCAGTACTTTTTATGGTGTATAGAGCTAAAAAAAATTAAGTTTATTTTTAAACAGCTTAAACTGTTGCCTGTTCTGCCATTGTCATGTCCCATTTTCGGCCGTTCTCCCACTGTGAATTGTGACAGCTAATACAGAGAAACGGATGCTTTTTGTTTTGTTGTTTAAATTAAGGCAGGGATTTATTTAACTCCAAAAATTGATTAGCGTTTTGCTCATAAAAGTGCTAAAACATTGTGAAAATACATAGCACTTGCCTCACTGTGTTTAACAAGCATAACACTTCTAGAAAACCTATAGAAATACTTTCTGTACAGTTAGTATTGTCCCAAGAAAAAAACTGCTAATCAATTATTTAAAACCCTGTTAAGGGTTAAGGGTGATGTGCATAGAGAAGTTTAATTGTTTCAACTTTTTTTTTTGCATCATATCTTTATTGAATTTTATGCAGTAACACACAACAGATTTATACATTTTATACACACTCTAACATTATCACCAATCCAAACAGCTACACACTTCAGCTTGCTGTTTGGTGGTCAAATTAAAAATAATCACACACACATATTGACTTACAATATATTAAACAACAAAATCAAAAAGCAGAATCAAGACTTCCGGTTCCGGTATGCCTGGGTGAGCACGAAGATCGAGAGGCTCCCACCTAAATTTGTATAAAAGAGCACTAAATACACTTTAAAACCTTGAATTAAGGTATTACTTGCAGCTTTATTGTTTCTAGCAAGTGCTCCTTCAACGGAAATGGCAAAACAAAATTGCAGCTGATTCCAGCCCTTCACTGAAATGACTGAAACTGAGGATTGTCTGTCTGATGATGGAGACCAACAAACTAGGCCCACTCCGGGATCTGAACTAAAATAATCTAACTCATCGCTGAAAGCTAAAGGCTCCCAAAAACCTCCAGAGCCAAATTCTGAAACCATGTTACAAGCGATCATGGACTTCAGAGGTGAGGTCCGCGAATCGCTAAAAGATATAAGGACTGAACTGCAGAGTCGAGTGGCTGACGCAGACCATCAGATCTCTTTGAATTCTACCAGGCTTGATGAGCTCGAGGTGACTGTCAGAGCTCTCGCTGCTGAACAACTGGCCATTTCCATAAGGTAAGAGGATGTCGAAAACTGGGGAAGGAGGAGAAATATTTGGATCTTTGGCCTCCCTGAAGACGAAGAGGGGAACGATCCCAGGGCCTTTGCCGATTATTTACTGTGCCTGTTGCTTGAGTTGGACCCAGATTTCCAGTTGGATGTTGAGAGATCCCACAGAGCTCTTGGCCCTAAACCCTACCGACCTGAAGCAAGGCCATGCTCCTTTGTTATATGCTTACAAAGCTATCAAACCAAAGAGGTTCTCCTGAGAAAGGCCTGGCAAAAGGACAAAATGATGTGGGGACAACAATGCCTGCTATTTGGTAATGATTATGCTCCCTGCACTCAAAAACAACATTGGGACTACAGCCCAATATTACGATCCCAGAAAATACGCTTCTGCACTCCCTATTCTGCTAAATTAATAGTTTTCCTCCCTTCTGGCCAGCAAACTTACAGTTTGGCATCAGAAGCCACAGCAGCTCTCTTAACCAGGGGGAATTATTAATGAAAAGATAGCAGAGACTGTGAAATCTCATCAGGGACAAACGAATCAGACAGAACGTCCAAAGCAGCTTCAAACATCAACAATGCCACTGGATGTCATTTTGAGGCGACTACAACAATATAGAATCCTACAATGTCTACTTGAACTGTTCCTCAGGACTGGTAGCTATTCCTGTTTTCTTGTTTTGGGGCTTGACCTTCTCCTGTGGAGGTGGGGGGGGGGTGATGGATGAGGTGGGTTGCTGCGGAGGTGTGGGGGGGGCATCTCTTAAAAGTTCAGGCAACAATTAAAATCCAGATTTTGAAACCCTCATTTTGCAATTCGGCTTTAGGTTGCCATTTGCACCCCTTGCAGTTCTCTGATGGCGTGGCGTTTCCCAGGCTAGAGAGCTTTTATTGGGAGACTATTGCTTCTTTCTACTTTAATTACTTCTGGCGGTGTCCCGGCCTCTCTGTGGAGCCCCTCTGTCCACTCTCTTAGTCTGCTGTATCTGATGGCTGGGCTGGCCTCTCGTGGAGGGTGGCCCTCCTGGATGGCACCCTTCATGCAAGAGCTGTGAACAAGGGATACGAGGAAAAGCGTCATTGGAAGGCTTCATGATTGTGGTTACTTTGTTTCCCTGTCCAGTCCTACTACATTGAACGTTCTCAGCGTAATGTATTTACAACGACTCTTTGCTAAGAGAAGGGACTGACTGGTCATGGTGGCTTCGAGGAGGACTCCTCAAGCCTTCAGCTTCTACTTGCTCTATTGGTAGCTTGCTACCCAGTTTGGACTTTTTAACTAGACTAAATTGATGATCTGAAGGGCTTGGTTCCCATACATTTGAATTATGGAGGGAGAAAGGGTTTTATGAAGGGTTATGGGGAACATTTTGGAGGTCGGGTCGCGAGGGCAGAAGTCCCCAAGCCCTCCCCACAGCCCAAACAAAGAGAGAAGGACCCCCCTGGACCACGCCGAGGAATTCACTTGCCAGAACGGAGGTCGGGTCGCGAGGGCAGGAGTCCCCAAGCCCTATCCCACAGCCCAAACAGAGAGAAGGACCCCCCGACCACACAGACCACACCGAGGAATTCACTTGCCAGAACGGAGGTCGGGTCGCGAGGGCAGGAGTCCCCAAGCCCTCCCCACAGCCCAAACAAAGAGAGAAGGACCCCCGACCACGCCGAGGAATTCACTTGCCAGAACGGAGGTCGGGTTGCGAGGGCAGGAGTCCCCAAGCCCTCCCCACAGCCCAAACAAAGAGAGAAGGACCCCGGACCACGCCGAGGAATTCACTTGCCAGAACAGAGGTCGGTCGCGAGGGCAGGAGTCCCAAGCCCTCCCCACAGCCCAAACAAAGAGAGAATGACCCCCTGACTGCACCGAGGAATCTACTTGCCAGAACGGAGGTCGGTCATAAGGCAGGAGTCCCCAAGCCCTCCCCACAGCCCAAACAAAGAGAGAAGGACTTCCGGACCACGCCGAGGAATTCACTCTTGCCAGAATGGAGGTCGGAGTCGCGAGGGCAGGAGTCCCCAAGCCCCCACAGCCCAAATAAAGAGAGAAGGACCCCACCCCGGACCACGCTGAGGAATTCACTTGCCAGGTAGCCGGAGTTTCTTTCTACAGCTGCTTCCCTGTCCAAAGAGGAGCTCTACCACGCCACACTTTTTGAAAATTGGCACCTTTTTTGTTACAGCACTGCCTTGAACTTTAACTGCTGGTGTGCATCGAATGTTTACACAGCTCCCTGCCTCCAACCTATATCTGCAGAATTTTTGTGTGTATTTTAAGGGAGAGTTCTGTTAGACTGGGCTGAGTTTAAACCAGGGAATTGTTTTAAATGATACTGAAACGCACAGCTTAGCACAGGGGTAGTAACTGCTTGTGAGTTGTTAAGCTGTGCTGTACCCAGGGGAGCTGCAGAAATCTCCGAGACTACAGACCGCTGCTAGCAAGGGGCTTTCCCTCGTTTTAGTGATTTTGAAATCTGTAATTCTGGTCCTCGGTTTGCGATTTTACTGCGCCATACTCTCCTTCAAACGAGAGGCTGATTTTCCCCAAGCTATTGATTGTATTGTTAGTAAGCACACTCCACCCACTATGCTGCTCTCATACCTCATGAGCTCGTGAACCTATCAGCCCACTTTCCCATTAGTCCCTTATATTTCTCCACCACTAGCGGCCACCGCTAAGCATACTGTCATTTCCCTCCTCTACATTTAAGAAACCTACTAAAAAAAAAAAATGCAGTTTCTCACTGCAATTTTACTATGCTTTGCATAGCCTCATCCTCCTCCTCCCTCCTCCCTCCCTCCCTCAGTCAATCCTACCCTACCTGACCCCTTGCCACCTCCCACCCTAACTCCCAAGCCCACACCCTACTCCTTCTCAGCTCCAGTAAATCACTACCTACACCAGGGGCACAACTGGACCCTGGGGGTCTCTATCCTCCCCCCCCCTTTCCAGGCCGCAACACCTGCCCTATTCTTCCCACTCTTTTCAGCCCCTAAGGCAAATTCAACTCCCGCATATTGCCCCACCCGGAGGGGTGCACCAATTAAGATCATGCGCCTATTAAGGCATGCCCTGGTATTCCTACTGCTCATAGCAGGGGACGTTGAACGGAACCCTGGTCCACAGGCACCCACTGCTGCTCAACCACCAGCACCACCCACACACCTCCCAAAGGTCTCAAAATCGTGCACATAAATATATGTAGCATCCTAAATAAAATGGCTGCCCTACAAACAACTGTCCTGGCCCTTCGCCCAGACATCATAATCATCACTGAGTCATGGCTGAAGCCCCATCACCAGGACGAGGAATTCTTAATACCTGACTTCTCACTAATCCGCCAAGACAGGCAGGGGAGAAAGAAGGGTGGCGGCGCTGCCATGTATGTCGCCTCAAATCTCCAGTTTTCTGTAATTGCCTCACCAACACCCTTAGTAAACATAGATTCCCTACTGATCAAAATCTCCCTGCCCCACTCTATCCCAGTATACATATCTGGGTCATATTGTCCACTGAACACACCGCTAACCAGCATCCTCGAACACCTTGGCAACCTGAGGGCCTCACGAGGCGGTGAACTCCATCCTTGAGAGTTTCCAATCAGAACTGGCTGGGAAGCGCAGCATCAAAGACACGCTGCCAAATAAATGCACTAAACTTGCACCAGCAAATAGGGGAACCCACCCGCCTAAACCACAAATCAAATAAACACACTCTGCTGGACTGGGCACTCACTACCCACCAACATAGGATACTCAAAGCAAGCCTCCTACCGGACTCCCTTAGCGACCACCATATGATCTACATAGTGCACAAAATCTTCCATCCCCCGGCTCCCCCACCCCATCTGCTGCACTGCAGAGCTTACAAATCACTGGATCTGCCTGCGTTCCTAATCGCCCTCACCACCAGTGACTGGTCTCCCATCCTTAGTGCCACCACCATGGACGAGACCCTGAGCTACTTCTCTTCTAAATTCCTTACTATCTGGGACATATATGCCCCGCTAGAGAGATCCAGAGTAAGAGGCTCTCACTTACTCTGGGTAACTTCAAAACTCATGGAACAACTCCGAGCCAGAGACCAGGCCTGGAAATCTTTCAAGGCCACAGGTTCTCAACCGGCCAACGAACATTACCGGTCTCTTCATAATGCCTGCACAAGACTCATTCGGCAGTCCAAATCAAACTACTTCAAAATGGCTTTTAACAAAAACCACACCCACCCTTCACAATTCTGGAAATCCATAAAATCCCTCCTCACCCCACCCCACCAACCAAACCCCCCACCCCCACTCTCAACCTTGCAGGCAAAATCATTAGTGACCCTTGTCTGGTTGCCACCAATTTAATGCCCTTTTCTCCGCCGCTACTGCCTCCCTACCTCCTCCCACCCCACCTCTCACTCTCCCAGGTTCCCCTGACTCTAACGTACTCTCCCCGGCCTCCTTTTCGCTCCGCCCAGTCACTCCAGACCAGGTGTTAAAAATTCTACACTCACTAAACGCATCCAGAGGAAAATGTCCATCAGGACTAGATTCTAAAATGCTACAATGCTCTGCCCCGGCCATAGCCTACCCCCTAACCATGCTCTATAATCTGTCTTTTAAATTAGGTGCTGTCCCCACAAAATGGAAACAGGCCACCATCTTTCCCCTCCCCAAGGGAGGGGACCTCTTCTCCCCATCAAACTATTGGCCTATATCTCTGCTCCCCATCCTAGCCAAAATTCAAGAGCGCCTTGTTCTATCCCAGTTACACACCTATCTAGATACAATCTCCTTTTTCACCCCTTTTCAAGCCAGGTTCAGAAAAAAATCACTTCACCACCACATCCCTCCTTCGCCTCACCAACTCCATCCTTACAGGCATTGACAAAGGGGATATAACCTCAGCTATTTTTATAGACCTGGCAAAAGCTTTTGACATGGTCTCACACCCCCTGTTGCTATCTAAACTTGCCCAAACTGGTCTGTCATCATCAGCACTCAGCTGGTACCACTTATACCTATCAGGCAGGTCACAAGCAGTCCGCATTGGTACGGCTTTATCCACCTCCCTCCCTCCCTGTCACCAGCGGCGTACCTCAAGGGTCTGTACTCGGCCCGCTGCTTTTCTCAATCTTCCTCAACGATCTGCCTGCTGTCTGCACACAGTCTGGCATCCATATGTAGGACGACGATACGGTGCTTTTCGCCTCTGGCCCATCTGGAGCCGCCGTATCAGCTTGCCTTCAGAAGGATTTCGACTCCATCCAACGCTGGTTCCTTGAGAACCAACTACTCCTCAACTAAAAAAAAACTGTCTCCCTCACCTTCGGCTCCCGAGCCGAACTAACCCGGCTTACTGATGCGCCCACATTCTATACCTTGGATAGGACACCGCTTGAGTCCTGCTTCACATATCGCTATCTCGGCGTCTGGCTGAATCAGCACCTTGACTTCTCAGCACATGTAGACGCACTGCAAAAAAAAATTATATCCCATGCTGGGAGCTCTCCATCGTAACAAGTTTTGCATCCCTCTACTGACCAGGCAAGCAATGGTACAAAAAATGATCCTCCCAATTTTGGACTACGGCGATGTCATCTACGGTGCCGCCCCCCAAACATCTTTAGCCAGGCTCGACCCCATATTTAACTCCTTTTGCCAGTTCGCCTTGGACTGCTCTCCCAACACCCATCACTGTGACCTCTGCCAGTCCCTTGACCTCCCGTCACTCCAAAACCGGCGATTGCTGCACTGTGCTAGAATTACTGCTAAGTTCTGGTCACATATGCTGCCCTCCTACCTATCAACATCTCTAACCGCCATCCCCTCACCTACCTACAATCTCAGGAACACTGACGCCAGGCTCCTTCACATTCCCCACAGATCCACCTGATCAGGTCAGGTCAGGTAGCTTTCAGTTCCAGACTGCCCAAATTATGGAACTCACTGGCAGCCGACATCAGACTCACTACAAGTACTCCCCAACGTGATGCTCTTCTCAAAGCACATTTTGCTACCAACTGCACATGCTTTCCCCATCGCTGAATTCCCTGCACGTCTCTTATCTGCTATTCTGGCTCCATTTCTTAATCAGTACCATATGCCACTGACTCCTTCTTCTGCTGCTGTAGATGCGCACGCCTACCCAAATAGTATGTAATCTAATCACACTATGTAATTGTGAAATTTCTTCCATGCTACTACATCACTGCCTGACATACTCTTCATTTTTTTGTATCAACCGTATGCATCTCAGTTCTGCATCCATCCTACTGGGCCACTGTTTGTTATCTGCTAATTATGCATGTACTGATTTTTGTATTATGTACTGCACTCTTGTAACCCCCTACCCCAGGGCGCATCTGGAATCAAGCGGTACTCTGCTCAGTATACCTTCCTGGTAAATCTCTTAAATAAATAAATAAATTTGTTATTAATGGGTTATTATTTAAAATGCTCCCATTCAGTCATTAAGGGACCTTGATTTAAATGTTTGAGCACTCCCCTTGTTTCCAGTTTCTATTTTTGTTCAGCTTTACATACCCTCCTCACAGCAACTCCATAAGGCCATAATGCTAATTAGATATAAGGGCTATAGGTGGATAGCCTCCTTTGGGGAGTGGTGGGTAAACGGCTCAAGTTGTACCGGTTCCAACCTGGAGTGGTACTTTTTCCACTCCATTAGGGGCTTTACTGCTAATCCTGGGGATTTTGATTTCCGGGTTTGGTTACGGAGCCCCACATCCCTCTCCTACTTCCTTGGGAAATGAGGACAAGATGTTTCAGGGGAGCTCAGAACGAGCACCTCCCACTTGGGAGTCTTATTGTACATAGTTCTTGTTATGGTTAACAGTAGCTACTCGTAGTTATTGTGTCTACATTCTAATTATGGGTTATTTGATCTAGGGTTCTTTGAGTTTTCTTAGCGGAGAGGGAATCTTTAAAATAGCTCTCTACAGGTATCTGGAATTACGATAAACTGCCCTACAGACTAAATATTTCTACTTGCAACTTATTCTTACTATTTCTAGATTACTTTAGGATATTTTACCATATGGGCTCTTGAAAGGAGTGGGGGGGAGACACATGTGTCAATAGTTTTTGTTAATCAAGTATGCTTTGTTGTTATAAATTTTAAAAAGCAGTCAGTGGATAACTTTTCTTAGACAGCTGGACCAAGGCCTCTGGAGGAGTGTGGTCTGGACTGATGCATCTTCATTCACCCTAAGGGAAAAACAAATCCAAATTAAAACCCTAAATATCTAATATGATGTCAGTTAATCCAGTAAAAATTATATCACAAAATATTAATGGTCTCCATGACCCCATCAAAAGATTATGCAATATCTTAACACACATACATCAGATCTTATTTTTCTCCAGGACGCTCACCTCTCAGACACTGAACACATATAGAAACATAGAATTTGATGGCAGATAAGGACCGCTTGGTCCACCTAGTCTGACCATTTTCCTACCTAACAGATAAGCAGCAGATCCTAATTAACCAACAGCTTACTTCCTCATACCCCCCACTAGGACTGCCTTATGTCTGTCCCATGCATTCTTAAATTCCCCCACTGTTCTTGACTCCACGACCACCTCAGGGAGGCTGTTCCATGCATCCACAACCCTCTCTGTGAAAAAATACTTCCTCACATTACCTCTGAGCCGTCCCCCCTCTATCTTCAAATTGTGCCCCCTTGTTCTTGCACATCTCTTTTTCTGAAAGATGCCACCCTCTTGGACTTTGTTGATTCCCTTGAGGTACTTGAAAGTTTCTATCATGTCCCTTCTCTCCCTCCTTTCCTCAAGGGTATACATAGTAAGCTCCTTTAGTCTTTCTTCATATGTCTTCTGGTGCAGACCCTGCACCATTTTGGTTGCCCTCCTCTGGACAGCCTCCATTCTGTCTATGTCTTTGCGGAGATGGGGTCTCCAGAACTGAACACAGTACTCCAGATGGGGTCTCACCAACTGTCTGTACAGAGGGATAACAACTTCCTGTTTTCTACTATTGATGCCTCTCCCTATGCATCCCAATATCCCCCCAGCCTTCCTTACTGCCTTCTCACATTGCTTGCCCACCTTTAGGTCATCTGATATAATTACCCCCAGGTCCCTTTCCATTTTTACTGTTGTCAGTATCTCACCCTCCATTGTGTACTCTTGCCCTGGGTTTTTGTTTCCCAGGTGCATTACCTTGCACTTCTTTGCATTGAATCTGAGCTGCCATACATTTGACCATTCCTCCCAACCTTGCCAAGTCCCTTCTCATCCTTTCCACTCCATCTGGTGTATGAACCCTGTTGCAGATCTTTGTGTCATCTGCAAAGAGACATACTTTTCCTTCCAGTTCCTCTGCAATGTCACTTATAAAGACATTAAAAAGGACTGGTCCCAGTACTGAACCCTGCGGTACCCCGCTAGTAACCCTCCTTTCTTCACTGTGGACTCCATTTACTACTACTCTTTGCGTCCTGTTGTCTAGCCAATGTTTTATCCAGGCTACCACCTTGGGACCCACTCCAAGGCTGGCTAACTTGTGTATTAATCTTTTGTGTGGGACTGTATCAAATGCCTTGCTAAAATCTAGGTAAGCCATGTCCACAGCCCCTCTCTGGTCTACTACTTTGGTCACCCAGTCAAAGAAATCTATTAGATTCGTCTCACGACCTTCCCATCGTGAATCCATGCTGCCTTGGGTCCTGTGCCCCACTGGCCTCTAGATACTCAACAATTCTTTCCTTCAGAAGTGATTCCATCATTTTACCTACTATTGAGGTCAAACTAACTGGTCTGTAGTTTCCTACCTCTGTCCTGCTCCCACTTTTGTGAAGGGGAATCACATCCACCCTCCTACAGTCCTCAGGTACCACCCCCTCCTCCCATGATTTGTTAAAGAGAGTAGTCAGCGGTGTCATTAGTTCTACCCTTAGTTCTTTTAGAATTCTTGGGTGAATCCCATCAGGCCCCATTGCTTTGTCCACCTTCAACTTTATTAGTTCCTTCAGAACCCTTTCTTCTGTAAATGGACTGGTATCGACCCCCGTCTTCAGAGTGTTTCTCTTGTTTGGTTTAGGTACCTCCTCCTCCTCTTCCTTTGTGAATACTGAGCAGAAATATTCATTCAGTATCCCTGCTTTTTCATTGTCACCCTCTACCCACATTCCTCCCTTTATTAAGCCTCAGTATCCCTCCTTTGGTCTTTCTTCGCTCCCTAATGTACCTATAAAAGGTCTTATCCCCCTTCTTAACAGAGTTGGCTATCCTTTCCTCGGTTTGGGCCTTTGCTATTCTGACTGCCTTCCCAGCCTCTTTCTGCTTTAACTGATAAAGTTCTCTGTCCTTCTCCTTCTGTGTTTCCTTATATTTCCTGAATGCTATCCTTTTCTCCTTAACCTTCCCTGCCACCTCTTTTGAGAACCATAGCGTTTTTTTCCTTTGTTGCGTTTTGCTGATTTGCTTTACACAAAGGCTTGTTGCCTCTGTGATGGCTGTTTTGATTACTCCCATTGTTCCTCCACCCCTCCTTCTTGCCTGTTTGCTAGTGCTTTTCTGAGGCACTCTCTCATTTTCCCAAAGTCAGCCCTCCTAAAGTCCAATACTTTTGCTTTTGTATGACTTGATTGTATGGCTGTGTTTATCGTGAACCACACTGTTTTGGTGGTCGCTTGTTCCCAGATGCTACCCACTTCTAAATCTGAGATTCTTTCTCCGTCCCCATTTGAGAGTACCAGGTCTAAGATTGCTCCCTCAGAATGGGTTCCAATACTAGCTGTCTGAGGCATGCCCCTGTAGGGCATCAAGAATGACCCTGCTCTTGGATGTGCCTGCAGCAGAGGTGCTCCAGTTAACATCTGGCATATTCAGGTCCCCCATCAACAGTATCTCCCTTTTTCTGCCATTCTAAGGAAGCCTTCTATCATTTCTTGTCCATTCCCTCCTCCTGAGATGGGGTCTGTATACAACCCCATGCGGTTAATGGTGCCATTTGCTGTCTCAAGGGTGACCCAGAGTGTCTCATCTGCTCCTGTTTACTCTTTAGTTCTGTTGCTTTGATCCCTTCCTTTACATAAGAGCTACTCCTCCTCCTCTTTTACCCTCCCTGTCCCTCTGTAGATTGTGTATCCTGGTATGTTGACATCCCAATCATGGTTCTCTGTGTACCATGTTTCTGTGACTGCCACAATATCCAGGCAACCCTCTTCCATCAAGGCCACTAGTTCAGGGAGCTTGTTACACAGACTACGGGCGTTGGTACTCATCACCCTCCACTTTTTGATGGCCTTACCCCTTTAATCCCATTCCTGTCCTTACTGCCTTTGCTTTTTTTTACATTTACTTCTGTCCTGCTCCCTAATGACTTCTCTACCTTGTCACTAATTACTGTTGTTTGTGGGGGGAGGCTGGGATTTCCGTGCTCCTTTTCAGTGCCTCCCCCCCGGCTAGTTTAAATGCTTGCCAATGAAGCATTTAAACCTCTCACCTAGGATCCTGGTCCCCCCCCCCGGACAGATGCAGACCATCGCACCAGTATAGGTCTGCATCCCTCCAGGTGGCTCCCCAGTCCCCAATGAAGCCAAAACCCTGAGCTCCACACCAGTTTTTCAACCATTCATTGAATTCCCTGGTGAGGAGTACCCTAGCATCACCCTTGCCATAGACAGGCAGCACCTCCAAGAAGGTTACTGTATGCGCTACTTGTCTGAGGCCCCTCCCCAACTCTACAAACTCCTCTTGCACTGCTCTGATCCCATTCCTAGCCAGGTCATTTGTCCCTAGGTGGACAATGACATCCAGCTCCCTCCCTCGTGCAGCTCCTCCCACGATCCTGAAGATTCGCTTCCTGTCCCTCCAAGTCGTGGCGCCAGGCAGGCACCTTACCTCCCTCTCCCCTTCCTCCCCTATTTGTACCTCCCTAATGATTGAGTTCCCCACCAGGAGTTGTTTCCTTCCCCTGTGGGGTCTCATGCCACCCTCCTGTGGGTCTCCTTTGTGAAGGTTCCCAGCATCCTCCTTGGTCTCCACTGCAGGTGCCTCCATAGAGGAACCACTATCCACCAGAAGAGTGAATGAATTGTGGAGAGGTACAGCTGGAGGGATGCAACTCTGTTCCACTACCCACTCCCTCCCTCCCTGAGCCCACCCTGGTCCAGCCTCTCTTCTTTCTTGGCAACCTCTGAGGTAGTGGCATTGGCCCTGGTGGTCCCTGGGTGGGGAGGAGTTTCCGAATCCTAGCCAGGTTAGCCCAGGCAGACAACCTCCTCCCTCAGACCAGAGAGTGCCTGCAAATAGGCAGCATCGCAGCCTCCAGAATGTCTCCGGAACACTGCCGCCTTGTACAGCCATTGCACTGCACCACTCCTATTATGTCTTATTTTTGTATCCCTCTCCTGTTTCTCTGTATGCTTCTCTCCTCTCCTTACAACTCTCACCCTTCCTGTTCTGGAACAGTAACTTCCTATATTCTTCAGTAGCCTCCTTCTTCCTTGCTCAGTGTCAGACCACCAGCAGCTGGGGGCGAGCAGTGAGTTACTTTTCTCTTTAGGGTTGACAAAACCAATGTTTCTCTATGATCCTTCCCTTCCTACTGCCAAACAGGAAGTTCCTGTTGACAGTCAAATCCAGTGGCTATAAAAGTAGAACTGGCTTAGGCTGGGTGGGCACCCTTAAACACGATCAACATGATCAACACCTTAAACTAAACTGGGGGATCAGCTATCGGGTTGTTGCATCATCACTAGGGATGTAAATTTGTCATGGCAGTCATACACATCATGTATTCCATGACATTTGGTCTTTATTCAGGACTTCCATGACTTTCACTATTGTCATCAAAACGTAGCAATGATGACAGTGCTATGAAGTTTACTAATGTTTACTAATGATTTAATGAACAACCAATGAGTTATTAAAACCTCATCCATGATAAACTTATATCCTTAATCATCACATACGAGGGGCAGAAAAAGAAGGACAGTCATTTTAATCCCCCCAAATACTCCTTTGAAAATATTACATACACATATTGATGCCCAAGGTAGATATGTGATAGTCAAGGGTCTTTTATACGGCCAGAAGGTCACTTTGGCCAGTGTTTACTTCCCTCCTCAGACAAAATTCCCTATATTGTGGGGATTTATATCAACAATGTTGGACCTCCTTCACGGTCAGTTGATTTGGGGGGGGGGCGACCTCCACTTGATCTTATCTCCACATATTGATCATTCAAAACAGTAGAGACACAGGAACTCTACAACCACAAAACAGTTTAAAAACACCATGGATCACCTAGGCTTCGTTGATATATGGAGACGCTTATTCCCCTCTGCACCTGGGTATACCTATTATTCGCCTAGGTTTAAGTCGTATTCTTGACTGGATTATTTTATGATAACCTGTGAACACTTATCATCGGTCCAGGATATCTCTATACGTCCAAAAATATTATCTGACCACCATCCCCTGATCTTGAAGTTAGATATGGGAAGAGAGAAGAAAAAGACCCTATGGGGACTGAGTTTGTTAACCTTGGCGGATAAGGAATTCCAGTAGGAAATTAAAATTAGAATTCCTCCGTTTTTTTTTTCTGAGAATGCGTCCACAGACACAGACATCAACGAAGCAATTCAGTGGGATGCCATGAAGGCAACAATCCGAGGGGAAATTATAGCATACACCACTAAAAAGAATAAAGAAAGAGAGGCTAGGTATCAAACGTTGTCAGAGCAACTACTAAATTACCAGATGTTATATAAAGATGGATATACTGATCTGCAAAAACAAATCAGGGACACCAAGGCTGCATTGCAGAAGATTATAGATAATAAAATACAACAAACCCTAATTTACCTTAGACAAGCAGTTCATGACGGGGGTCCAAGGGGGGGTTAGAAAACTGGCCCAGAAACTTTGATCCAGGAAGTGCTCCTCTGCTATCCTTAAGCTTAAAAATCCTGCCACAGGGAAATCACACCACTCTGATAGTCAAATTTTATAGGCTTTTTCAGATTATTATGTCAAATTATATTCCCCAAATTTGTCCCCCACCCCACCCGATACATCTCTTTTTTTTAAAAACAAGCTAACCTTCTAACACTTTTCCCCTCCCCTCCAAATTCGCTCATTGGAATCCTCCATCTCCCAGCTGGAAATCATGGAGGTAATAAAAAATCTTAATTCTGGGCATTGTCCGTGCCCTGATGGTTACATATCTGAGTGGTACAAGATGTTTATAAAATAATTAACCCCCAAGTTACACTCCTTATTTACTGAGATATCCCAGGGTGGTCTGCCCCTTCCATCTTGGGATTTTGCAACAATTGCCCCATACCTAAACCACATAAGGATCCTTCAGATCCTGGGTCCTACCGCTCCATTTCTGTTTTAAATGTAGATTATAAAATCTTCACGGCCATGTGGGCCTCCAGGTTAGAATTCATTATCCCAAAGATTATACACCCTGATCAATCTGGCTTTATCAAAAACAGGAGCACTGCGGACAATATCTGCAGAACACTGGTCCTACAGGAATATGTCTGTACTAGAAAAATTCCATCAGTATTTATTAGCCTCAATGCCAAAAATGCCTTCAACTGTGTCTCGTGGTCTTTTCTATGGGACACTCTCAGAGCCTTCCATTTTCCCTCTTCATTTATAGCTTATTTAACTAACCTCTACATATCTCCAAGGGCTTATGTCTGAGTCAGTGGTGCCCTGTCTAGCTCGCTTCAGTGGGCAGAGGAATGAGACAGGGGTGCCCCCTATCTCCTTACCTCTTCGCATTGTACCTCGATCCTTTGGCATCTGTACTGAGAGCTATGACCTTGGTGGAAGGTATACCAATCGGTCAGCAGAAACATAAACTTAATATGTTTGCGGATGATATACTGTTAACCTTACTGTCCCCAACTGTGTCAATCCCTGAAACGTGGAATATATTGAGGCAGTTCGAAAGAATAGCAGGATTTAAGTTAAATGTTGCCAAAATGGAAATTTTAGCTTTCAGTTTTAGCATTCCCCAACAGTTAAAAAAGGCTTATCCTTTCAAATAGTTGACCACAAAAATAAAATATTTGGGTCTTCATGTTCCATTAGATCTGGAGGTCATGGAAACAATAAATTATGAGCCCCTTATGTTACTAATTCAGTCGGACCTGGATAGGTGGTCCCGTGGTTTCTTCCCCTTTCACCAACGAATAGAGATTATTCAAACTAATATCCTTCCCAGGCTTTTGTATTTGATTCAAAATATTCCTTTTTTCCCTTTGATATATTATTTCAAGTCCTGGAATAGATTAATATCCGGTTTCGTCTGGGGAAGAGGCCATCTAAGAATAAGGTTATCGGTCCTTAAATTATCCTTGGTGCAAGGGGGTTTTAATCTCCCAGACTTTAGTTTATACATCAAGCCAGTGTTCCTTAGGGTATTATTATTGTGGCTGACGGAGTCCTATATGACCCCCTGGAAAACTATTGAGTTTCATTTAAATGATCTATTTGATATCAAGAGGATTCTGTTCTCCTCTGATGAGAGATCGGTGTTATCTGGAACCCTCATGAACATAATGGCCCAAATTTATAAATTATGAAAACGCATGAGAAGGTCTGGCTGAACCCATATAATATATGAGTATTGTAAATTAATCTCCAAAGATGATCGTTTTGTCCCTATACTTATGGTCCATGTTTTTTCTACTTGGAGACGATTGGAACTTTTCCATATTTTTCAATTTCTTTCCCCTCAAGGGATTCTCCCTTTTGAAAAGTTACAGTCCCAATATAATCTCCATTAATTCAGACCTATTTTGTCACTTCCATGTTCTTAACCACATATTATGAAATAAGATCATTCAGGTTAAAATGCCTTCCTTGACTCTGGAATTATTAATAATATTAATAGAAGCCATTCGTGGGAATTTGGGAAAACATATCATAGGAACTATATACAAGGGGTTGAGAAAAGAACAACAAGAGTCCACTGCCTCCATTTTACAAGAATGGAATAGGGATTTATCCTTGGAGATATCCATGGAGACGTGGCTGGTATCAGCCTTGAGGGTTGTGAAGACCTCCTCATCCCCTTTATGGAGGGAGTTTATCTGGAAGTGTTGCTCCCGCTACTTCCGAGCACCTGTGGTCCTCCTTAAATTCCTCCCAGATAAATATGGGGTTTGTTGGAGAGGTTGTGGTTGCCCTAGGGCCTCCCTGGGTCACATGTTTTGGCTCTGCCCTAACTTGATGCCTTTTTGGCTCACCCTACAGATGGAACTCACTGCTTTGTTTGGTCAGTCAGTTGAACTAACAGCCGAGCAGACCTTACTGGGGATCTTTCCAGACCACACTCCTCCATGGGTAAATACCCTTCTGCCTGTACATCTCCTTGCAGCAAAGAAATCTATAACCTGAGGATGGATGTCGGCACAGATACCAACAGTCGAAGAATGGAGATCTATTATATCTGACTTATACCGACTAGAGAGTCTTAATGCAAAAATCCAAATAAAAGTCCATCTCACATGTCAAAATGGCAGAGGTGGGCACTCTACCATTCATCGGTGGATCCCAACTTTTGCCCTTAATCTGTTGATATGGTTGGGGACTAACTGGTTACAAGACCAAATAATGTAAAGGAAGGGATGGGGGGGAGGGATATTCAGAGTATTACTTTAAATCCAGGATTGATTTAAATTAGTAGTTTTACCCAAGGGTCCTAAAATTAAATGGAATATTGGCTAAACTATAACATTAGGAGAGAGACTTTATTTAGTCTCAGAATATTAGAGATCTCATGGAGATGGACTTTGTTTAACAATAAACAATCTGGAGAACTTAAACTGATTTTGTATGATTTGACCCTTAGGAAAAAATGATTCTGCTGACTACCTAATGCTGCTGTCTATTAACTTACCTACCTCAATATATTGTACCTAATCTTGACATGTTTGTAAAAAATGCTACAATAAAAGAAATAAAAAAAAAAGACAGAATCAAATTCAAATTCGGGTTCAATTAATTTCCATCATTTACACATACCAAATTGATCTATCTTTATATTGCATTCTTCTTTCCTTTGTGGTTATGAGTACTATATTGGCTGATATCCATTCCATGTGTTCACCCCCATTTCTATGATCCTATGAGCGTACAAATCTCCTTTGAGTGCTCTCCGCCACCTCTCACCCTCAAGCCTATGGTTCTATCTCCTCCTCACTTTCTATAAGCATCCCTCACACATGATCTGTTGCTCTGCCACTGTTAGCGAAGATATAAATGGTTGCCATGTCTTATAAAAGCTCTCTCCTCTTCCCCTTAGAACATGAGCTAGTCTTTCCATTGCAAGTGCTTGCAAGGTCAGGGCTTTTCAGTGTAGGGGATACTCCTGACGACAACGTATTTAATATACAGTGTCTTGCTAATACCAATAACACTCTTGCCCACTTTGGCAGGGTGCCCCACCCCTCTTTCCCTCAGTCTTCCACTCTGAACTGCAGGCACAGTGGTGACACACGCATCTGTTTCCCCATGAGTTTACCCACTTCCCCGACACCTCCTGCCAGAATATCTGTAAGACTGGACATGTCCAGAAGCAATGATAATAGGAGCCAAACCCTCCCTTGCATCGTGCACACATTGGAGAGACTGCAGAACTGTATTTATGTACTATAGCTGGGGGTCAGTACAGTCGATGTACAAATTTATAACAAGATTCTTTATACTTATTACATATTAGAATCCCCATGTGGAGTTTCATATAACTTTCCAGTCATTTTCCAAAATTTCTATACCCATGTCTGTTTCCCACTGGATTCTAATCTTCTGAGTGGTATCCAGCAAGTATTGCTTCCCTCCTTGGGTGGCTCTGCGTATCACCCCTCTTGAGTCTCTCCGGAAGGCATATATTTGTTGTTCCACCAATGCCGGGGGCGAGCTATCCACCCTATCTCTGCCTAATCTTCCACAGTATGCCCTCACCTGCAAATACCGAAAAAAGTGTGAGGTCCTCAGTTCTGTTCTCTCTTGTAATGTCTCAAATAAACAGAGGCCTTCTTTTGTATGTAGATCACCCAAGGAATAAATGCTCCTCAATTCCCACTCCTTAAAGCTGGTATCTCCAACTCCAGGCAAGAAAAATTGGTTTCCCGACACCGGCAGCAGCAGTGTCTCCTCCTGTCCCACAGTTCTGACCTTACCTATATGGTCCCAGGCATCGAGCACTGCCATTACTAAGGGGTTAGTCCATCCCAAATTGAGGTATGCCCTTCGGCCCCTCTTCACCAAGTATGCCGAAAGTCTACCCGGGCAGTGCCTTTCTTCTAGATCTAACCAGACCACCTCCTTTGGGGCGATGAACCCAGTCTTGTATATATGTATGTAAAATATGTCCTCAAGTCTGGGAAGTTCAGTCCCCCATTCTCTGTGGTGGCTTTGAGGCATGCAGAACCAACTCTTGGGTGCTTGCCCTGCCACAGAAATGCCAAAAAGGCTCTCTCCAATTTTTTAAGGTCCACCCTTGTAAGTCCCACGTGAACCATCTGCATCACATATAAAATGCACGGCAGAGTATTCATTTTAATTAAATTTATCCAACCTAACCAAGATATGGGCAGGGGTCTCCATCTAGATAATTCTGACTCAATTGTTTTAAGCAAGTGCGTGTAATTTAGTTCATAAATGGACTTAACCTCCCTGCCTATCTTTATGCCCAGATACGTGAAGGATTTCTGAACTATCCTTAGTCCCCAGTCTTCCATTTGTAATTCCTTTGCTTGTCCCTTCATTTTTAACATTTCGGATTTCCCTATATTGATTTTGTATCCTGAAATCCAAGAGAAATCTTCAGTGGTCTGTGGTAGGTGTGGCAAGGATTGTCATGGACTAGTCACATATGACAACATATCGTCTGCATATAATGTGACTTTATGTTTGTCACCTGACTTTCCTTGTACCCCTCTTATCTCCGGATTGGCTCTGATACCTACCACTATAGGCTCGATCACCATGGCAGACAGAAGAGGCGACAAGGGGCATCCCTGTCGTGTTCCTCTAGCCAGGGGTAATCTTTCTGATAAGGAGCAATTTATCAATACCTACGCACTAGGGGCTTCATACATAAGTTTAACTAAACCCACAAACCCCTCACCCAGACCAAACCGGGAGAGCACCTCAAACAAATATTCCCATTCAGTGTAGTCAGATGCCTTCTCTGTGTCCATTGATACAACATAGGTTGCACCCTACTCTTGAGAGGCCCCTCCATATTACATTCAACAGTTTATGCATATTATGATAAGAGAAACTGCCCTGTATTAAACCGGTCTGGTCTGGGTGAATCAGTTCCGGCAACACCCTGTCTAGTCTCTCCACCAAGACCTTGGCCAGAATTTTAAGATCACAATTTAAAAGCGATATAGGGTGGTATGAGGCACAGTCTGAAGGATCTTTACCCACCTTAGGTACTACACAGATGACTGCATCCTTCCAAGAGTCTGGGAGTCCCTTCCCCTCCTCTTGTCCCTCATTCAGGGTTTCCTATATTGTGTCTACCATCTGGGTCTTCATTAACTGATAGTTTTCAGCCGGATATCCATCATGTCCACTTGGCTTTCCCTTCTTTAAACTGCTTATTGCCTTCTGGATTTCGTCTTTAGATATTATGGAGTCCATCCACTCCCTCTGTGCTTCCGAGAGGCGAGGAAGGGTAATCTTATTTAAAAACTTTTCTCATTTTTCTAGTTCCTAGACATTCTGCCTGGTAGAGTTTCTGGTAGAAATGTTTAAACCTTTCTCTAATTTGTAGTTTATCTGTTGTCATACCCCCATCCTCTCCTTTTATACACGGAACTACATTTGGACCCTTCTTCCCCTGATTAAGTTCACCAGCATCGGCCTCGGTTTATTGCCCCACTCAAAGAATTGTTTTTTCACATACAGCCAGGTCTTCTGGGCTTCTAACAGTAAGGCATTTAATGACTCGCTTGTTACAAGCAGTAGTTGCATAGCATCACCTCCCACTCCCTGTGCCACCTTCTGTTCTAAGGTACATTTACGGTTTTCTGAATTTTTCCGTCTCTCTCATGATGAGACACAAAATTAACAATAGCTCCACGCATATATGCTTTTCCAGCATCCCATAACACTGCCTTGCTAGGTGCCATCTCCCTGTTAGCCTGCAAGTATTGGTCCCAGTGCTTCTGAAGGTGTTTCTTAAAATTTGTGTTGCCCGTTAAATAATTGGGTAATTTCTGGGGCCCATCTCTTCCTCTTTGAACCTTATTGACATACACACCATGGCATGATCCAAAATGTGAATTGGACTGTCTCACATTGATTAGCCTAAAGAACCAGTTTCTAGGGATGTATAGATAATCTATGCGAGACCAGGACTAATGTGGGTGGGAGTAAAATGTATACTCCCTTATTTTCGGGTTCACATCTCTCCATCCATCTATCATATTCAAATCACACACCCCAGTCTGCCAGTGTTTAATGGCTGCTTTAGTCCACCCTTTCTTCTCTAAATGGTCTAGTTCTGGATCCATGTGGCAGTTAAGATCTCCACCCAACATCAGACCTCTAAACTGTTCTCCGGTCATTATTTCTACTAATTCCTGCTAAAAGTGTGGGTCATATACCATGGGGGCATAATTACTGGCAAATGTCATCTTATACCAGTATAGCTCTCCCTCTACAAAGACGTATCGTCTTTCAGTTTTGTCCGCCACCACTCTGTCCACCTTAAAGGGTAATTTTTTATGCATAAGTACCGCCACCCACTTTTGTGCAAACTATAAGATGCCGCATAGCATGTGTCCACCCACCCTGGGCAAGCTTGGTGTGCTCAGCTGCCATCAGATGGGTCTCCTGAAGCATGACTACCTGGGCCCCCTGCCTTTTTTTTTTAACTTTATGTTTATTGATTTTACAACAGACACAGAGTAAAGCATCCTGAGGCAGTACATTTTTATTTTTTTTGTTTTATTAATTTTGTTAACCGGGTAGGCCCTCTGAGCCCGGAAGGTGCCTTTTTCAGGGGCGACCCGGGATTAATTACATTAGAGGAAACATTGAAATCATGCAACACTTTAGGACACAGACAATAGAGCATAGCAAGTGTAACCCCTAGATGGCGCTATCCCAGGGGCTACTACCCCTGCCTGATTTGCCACTAACAGGTTGAGGGGCCTGGATCCAATGGCGGGTGCCTCCACCCAGAGGTCAGGGTTTGCAATAGTTAAACTTACTTGGTCACAGCCCTCTGGGACACTGCAACCCCTTTCTTCCCACTAGTGGCCCACACAATATATCAGAATTACCTTCACAGTATACACTTACCCCCAGGACTAGTTCGGCACTGGGACCTCCTGTGAAATAAGATACAGTGCAACAATCACAGTACAGTACTTTAACATAGACAAATACCTCAGGAAGTATAACTTTGCTGAAACAAGCAGCTCTGATTTATTGGGGGATATAACAAGGACAGGGAAATCAGGTTAATTAGCTTATCACTTTACTATCTACCTATGGCTCTGCATAGGCCTATCCTACCAGTTACTGTCCCTGGGTACCCAAGCCCTAGTGGCTAGTCCAAACTGCGTGGCAGCTGGTAGGGGCCCTTTCACACAGTGAAAAGAAAAATTAGTTTAAACAGTCAGCAGCAGTGATTCCATTTGGATTTAATGTGGCAATTCAACAGGAGCTGACCCTGAATTAGTACTCACGACCTCCAAACAAGATAGGGTCCTTCAACGTCAGCAGGGCTACTCTTGAGCTCCCGAGACTCTTCACACATTTATATGGTAAAAAAAAGTACTATACCAGGCAGGCTGCTTCTCTATCCCGATCGCAATTACTGCACAGTACCGGGAGAACACACAGCAGATTCAGTTCCTGACAGACCAGTACAATTTAACAATTTCTCCAGTCTTCTACAGGGTGAGCCTGGTTTCTACTCTTCAGAGATCCTTGATTCTTTCACAGGACGGATTCAGTCCTAACAAGCAGTTACACAAGCTGCAGACCGGAACTCTGGGCCTTACACCGTTTTTGACTGAAACTGTGCACTGAAGGAGCACAGGGTTTCTTTCCCTTCACTGCCAGATCTAAACTGAAACTCCAACAGACAAAACCGGCACTTCCTTTGAGTTCCTCCCAGTTCTTGACTGGATTGGCTGTCACTCACAATAGACTGCTGCTGTTGGTCCAAAAGGCGCAAAGTCTAAACTACATCTCCCAGAGTCACTGCCCATGCAATCCTCTTGTGGCTGGCTCAGATTATGAGTCCAAGTTCTGATTCGTCCAAGGCACCATTTTAGAGCTAGCTTACCCCACACTGATTGGTCCAGTTCAGCAGTTCAAACCAGAATGGGGAACTAGGCAGACACAGTTCTGACTGCAAAGAAAGCAGGTTAGACAAACTGTAATTTCATTATTACTGTAAATGATTTCTGGCAAACAGTTACATCTTTCAGATAGGTTCCTTTGCACTCCTAGTGACTGCAAAAATGGAGTGAATTGGCAGCAGCTTGAGTGGTACTCAAACAGAGAAGCACACAGCCCCCATACAACTAATTATGTCTGCAAGCAGACAGCTCTTAAAGAGACAGTACCAGAGGTTCTAAAACACTCACTGATAAATGGCTTAAACGCCAAACACCATTCAGGCTTGGAGCATTCAAGCAAGCTCCTGGAAGTCTTTTGGGAACCCCCATTTGCAGGGGGGTTACACCAGGTTAGATATAGTTAGAATGAGCAGCCAGTTACAGAGGTATCATTTGTAACCCCCCTGCAAATGGGGGTTCCCAAAAGTCTTCCAGGAGCTTGCTTGAATGCTCCAAGCCTGGATGGTGTTCGGCATCTAAGCCGTTTATCTGTGAGTGCTTTTAGAGCCTCTGGTACTGTCTCTTTAAGAGCTGTCTGCCTGCAGACATAATTAATTTGAAATGGGGGGGTCTGTGTGTTTCCCTGCTCGAGTCCTGCCTGGGCCACTGAGCAAATCGCTCCATTTCAGCAGTCGCTATATGCACAGAGGGAGCTCTGTCAGAAGATGTAATTGTTTGCTTGTAACCTGTTAAAGGAATAATGAAAATGCAGTTTGTTCTAACCTGCTTGCTTGTAGCCAGGATTGTGTAGAGAGTAGCTTCCTCAGGTTGGTCCTGAACTGCTGAATTGGACAAATCAGTGTGGGGATCCTTTAAAATGGAGCCTGCTCTGGGCGTATCAGAACTTGGACTCTTATCTGGAGCCAGCGACAATGGGACTGTATGGCAGATGCCTCTGGAAATTGTAGTTTGGACTTCGGCGCCTTTTTGCACCAACAGGGGGAGTCTGACTGTGAGTGACAGCCAAACCAGCCAACTGAACTGGGAGGAACTCAAAGGAAATGCCCGGTTCTGTCTACTGGAAAGTTCAGTTGAGTTGTGACTGTGAAGAAGGAAGGAGCTCTGGGCTCCTGCGCCGTTGAGTTTTCACGCGGAAATCTCGTGTGGGGCCCCAAAGTTTGGCCTACAGCTGTTTGTGAGTGCCAGTGTGGACTGAATCAGAGTTGTAAGGAGAAAGAAGCACCAGAAGTGAGGAAACGAGGCTCACCCTGTAGAAGACTGGAGAAATTGCTGAATCGCACTCGGTCTGTCAGGAACTGAATCTGCTGTGTGTTCTCCCAGGTATTGTGCAGTAATTGCGATCAGGATAGAGAAGAAGCCTGCCTGATATAGTACTTCCCTTTTTACATATAAATGTGTGTAGTGCTTGTGGGGAATCGCGTTTCAAATCCCCTGTACAGTGAACAGAGTGCATGAAGCTGGAAGTAAACCCCAGCTTAAGCCAGACTACATCCATTTGCTGTAAACTGCAGTGGAGTCCAGTCACAAGGACCTTGTCCACATGGTCTGCTCCTCCTGACAATCCAGGACACTCTGCCTTCCATCCAGTTCCCAGCATTGAGTTGTGAGTACAAAGCAGGGTAGCGCCCTGCCATCTGTTTGTCGAATTGCAAGTGCGTCATCTAATTGTTGCTTTTTTCATTTCTTCACGAACTGAGCCCTCCAGCTCCAGATTACAATTGGGTATTGTGCAAGTGTTTTTTTCCATCACAGGGCCCCAACCAGCTGCAACCGATCCTGGCTAGCCCCCCCCCATCCTGGGTACCCAGTGAAAGTGACAATTTGGGATTCTGAATATGTGCACAGTACTGTGATTATTAATGTGTTTAACCTAATTAACCTGATTTCCCCCTGTCCTTGTTATATCCCCCTAAATAAATCAGATTTGTTTGTTTCACCAAAGTTACACTGTCTGAGGTATTCGTTTATGTTAAAGTATTGTTCTGTGGCTTTTGCATTGTATCATCTTGTTTTGCAGGGTGTCCCCAGAGTCCAGTCGACAGAGCCAGTCTTGGGGGTAAGTGTACATTGTGAAGATATTCCTAATGCATTGTGTGGACCACTAGTGGGAAGAAAGGGGGGGGGTTACAGTGTCCCAGAGGGCTGTGACCAAGTTAGTTAAACTAGTGCAAACCCTGACCTCTGGGTGGAGGCACCCGTCACTGGACCTAGGCCCCTCAACCTGTTAGTAGTTAAGCAGGCAGGAGTAGTAGCCCTTGGAATAGCGCCACCTAGGGGTTACACATTTCAGTTACAATAAGCTTAAAGTTGCAATTAAAGTTTGACAAAAAAGGGTTGGTTGGTATAGTCATTGAAAAACCTTAGGCAGGCCTAGGCTTAAGGTAATGGTGGGAAGGGTGGCAGAGAAGAGGAGAGAATTATGCTCCGGGTAATTTATCCGCCAGCGCAGGAGCAGTGACTGAGGTCCAGCTGGTGTTCACGCAGGCCCTTATGGAAAATCCCAAGGGAGTTAGCTTCCTGAAGGTGACCAGAGAACTTATTCCATAGCATTGGGGCAGTACGGGCAAAGGATTTGTCACCTGCTATGGTTCAAACACTGGGTGCTGCCTGCTGGTACGCGTTAGGGTTAGGAGTCCAGCTAGACTGGCTTGGGGGAGGTCCATGAGGAGCTTATAAGTATTGCAAAGTAATGGATACTGGAGTCTGTGGCCAAAGGAAGGCCAGTTGAGCAAGGCAAGTGCATCGCAGTGATGGCTCCGTGGTTTGACTTTCATGACAAAGCGCGCAATTTTATGATAGATGATTTGTAAATTACTGTAACTCGGCTTTGCCACTCCATGCAGAATAGGGGCAGCATATATAAAGGCAGGGAGGAGGATACTCTTAGCAATCGCTACCCTGCTTTCAGGAATCATTTGGGCACTGAGGCGGTAAAGCAGGCCAAGTTTTTGGTGGATATTTTAAGTTACATGATCCACGTGGGATTTTAGGGTGAGGCCTTGGTCCAGCACTAGGCCGAGATATTTAAAGGATTGTACCACTTCTATGGTAGTGCCTGACGCTGTGGTGAGTTGAATTAATGGGCTGCGAACAGTCCTAGTGATCTTGGTCTGAACTTGATAGCCTTTGTTTTTTTGGCGTTTAGTACCAGGCGTCTTTTTAGTAGCCAGAGCCAGATTACAGAAAGTTGATAATCTCACCATCTGTTTTATTTGTAGATCCACAAATAAAACAGATGAATTGGGATTGCACCATCAGGCAGACTTTGCCTCGTCTGCATACTGGACCACAGAGTAGCTCTCGCAGTGGTTGCTGAGGTCATTGACAAACAGTGAGAACAAAAGGGGGCCTAATATTGAGCCTTGCAGGACCCCCATAGTTATTGGGAGCCATCCGGAGAAGGAACCCCTCCACTTGACCTGCTGGAAGCGGTCAGTCGGGTTGCTGCTGAGCAAATTTAGTGAGAGTTGATCAAGACCAATCTTACTTAATTTAGCTATCAGTAAGGTGTGGTCGACTAGATCGAAGGCCTTGGTTGGGTCGATGAAGATAGCCCCAGTTGGGGAGCCTTCGTCCAATGCCAAGAGGACATCAGTGGTGAATCTGATGAGTGCCGTGTCTGTGCCATGGTTTTTCCGGAAGCCGTGCTGGTTGGGAACCAACAGCTGGTTAACTTCCAGGTAGTCTTGTAGTTGGCAATAGACTAACCTCTCTTGGATTTTTGCCAGAGTGCATAGGAGGGAGATAGGCCGATAGTTTTCTAACGGCTCCCTAGGGCCACCCTTACGGACTGGCACCACAGTAGCCTGCTTCCAGACGCTGGGGACATCTCTCTCCAGTAGCGACCAATAAATGAGCCAAGTTATGGGTAAGGCAATGGCAGGGACTGCGGCCTTGAGCAGACTTGGGTCTAGGCCATCAGGTCCCGCTGTCCTGTTTGGTTTTATGGCGTGTAGGAGGGGAAGCACTTCTGAGGAACGTACAGTCCTTAGGTGGAAGTGTGGGAAAGGAGGATCCTGGGATTCAGTGACCACCCTAACCTGCCTTTTGGGGGGGTAGGCTTGCTTGATAGGTGCCCAGGTCTGTGAAAAACCTGTTGAAGGCAATAGCTGCCTCACCACCTTCAGTTAGAGTTTGACCGTCGCAGATTATCTGGCCCTGGGGAGTTTTCTTTTTGCCTTTTATCAGGTCATCTATGCAGGACCAGAAGGACCTGGGGTCTGATAGGTTGGTCTGCTGAAGGTTTTTAATGTACTCTTGCTTTACATTTTTTGAGAGTTCTTACATTGATTCCTCAGGGATCTATAGGCGGCTAGGTCACCAGAGAGAGTTGAGTACCTGTGCTTTTTCCAGACCTTGTCTCTGCTTATCATTATGGATTTTAGCTCCCTAGTGATCCACCTGTAGCAGTGACCTTTTGTGCGTATTTTCCTTAGTGGGGCATGGAAGTTAGCAGCCGAGGAGAATGTGAGCTGGAAAAACTCAGCAGCAGCATCCAGGCTGGGCAGGAGCTTAATTGGTGACCAGTCTACCTGGCTCAAGTAATGCTGGAAGGCTTCGGGTGAGAATTTCGAGAAATCTCTTGCTGCAGTGAGTCTGGGGGGATCTTATCAGACTTGATTTTCCAAATGCAGAAAGTTGGTAAATGGTCACTCAAGGCATCAGACATCACGCATGCTGCTTGGATATTTGCAGGATTGGTGGCAAGGATCCAGTCTAGGGTGGAATGGTTCCCAGTTCTGGGATTATGCCTTGTGATATCAGTGATGACCTGTATCAGGTTGGCATCAAGGAGCAATGGCTCTCAGGGCATGCTCTTTGCCCGCTTCCCAGTTTAGGTTGAAGTCCCCCAGTAGCAGTAGCTCCATGTGTACTATACTCCCAAGGGCTGTTGTTTTGTCACCCAAAGCCTGTTGGGCAGTTTTTGGAGGGTTATATATGCATCCTATCGTTAGGTGCTTTGCATGGCCTAGGATGACTGTTATAAATATTGATTCGCTGCCGGTGGAATCAAGTTGGAGGTGTGGAGCTAGTGAGGCATCCAGTGATGATCTCACATATATTAGGACTTCTTCAGCTTTTTTTATCTCTCAGTCTTATTTATTTTATTTATTTTTATTTATTTCAATCTAGGATTACAACACCTTTGAGCCGAGGCTCTTTTACAAAGGTTCCACGTCAGTGTGTGCAACAGTCATCATTTTTAGCTACAAACATATAGTCATTGACTTACAGACATGTAATAACTATAACGAAGACTTGAGCTATGATCAAGACAAGGAAGGAGAGGGTAGGGTGGGGGAAGTGAGGGTAGGAGATTGATGGGGAAGGAGGTGCAGGGGTAAGGGGGAGTACAGGAGGTGGTTGGGGGAGGGGGCAGGAGTGGAGATACGGGGGGGAGGTGGGCGAGGGCAGGAGACAGTGCAGCCAGGGGGCCTTGTCGAGGGAATATGACAGGTAAGATGCTAGGGGTGCAAAGACTGATTGTAAGTGCTGGGTGCTGGGGCATGTGCAGTTGGAATGGTGGAAATGTTAAGATGGGCAATCGCAGGATACAGGCAGTGAGAGGCGCAGCTTGGACTTGAAGAAGCAGAGTGTTGGAGCGGTCACTATGTCGCTGCCAAGAGAGTTGAGCCAGTTGGATGCCCGATAGGTGAATGATCTTTGTCCTTGGGTTGTGTGACATCGTGGGATATGTAGTAGATGGAAACTGGATCTTCTTGTAGTGACGTTCCTATGTCTAGGCTTAAGGAGGGCACAGACACCAGGTGGGGCAAGCCCCATTATAATTTTCTTGGCCATGATGCAGGTTTGGTATTTTATGCGTTTGTCCAGTTGAAGCCATCCAGATTGGGAATAAAGGTCACGTGTGGGTACGGCGATGTGAGCCAGTGACGAGACGACAGACCTTATTCAGGGAGGTCGCTATACGTTTAAGAGCAGTGGTAGTTGCAGACCCATATATGATAAGACCATAGTCTATGATGCTGACGATGGAGCTTTGGACGGCACTGACAGTGCTTCTGGGGTTAGGTGTTTCCTGTGCCGGAATAATATGCCTAACCTCGCATTGGCAGACTTTGCAACATTGCTGATATGGACAGCGTATGAGAGGTGGGAATCAAGGGAGATGCCGAGGTACTTGAACGATTGTGTTTGCTCTAGGATGGCTCCTTGTTCAGTTGCAATGGAGAGGTGGAGTTGTTTGTTTTTGTTGTGGGGGCTGCAGAAGACCATAGACTTGTTTTTTTCTGATTGAGAAGCAGTTTATGATTTAGGAACCAGGATTCGATGGAGGAAAAGGCCTGCTGAAGTTTATTTTCTAATTGGATTGGATCAGGTGAGGATCACAGCATCGTCGGCGTAGAGAATTATTTGTTCTGGGCAGCTGTCCGGTAGTGAGTTTAAGAATAGGCTGAAGAGGAGGGGTCCCAGAATGGAGCCCTGGGGGACTCCCGAGTGGACCGGTCTAGGGTCCGAGAGTGGATCAGCGATTCTTACTGTTTGGGACTGTTCTTCAAGGTAGCTCTTAAACCAGCCAATGGAGTCGGTTGACAACCCAGTGTTCTGAAGCTGGACAAGCAGGAGGCAGTGATTGACCGTGTCAAAGGCTTTAGTTAAGTCAATGTAGATTGAGCCTAGTAGTTCACTGGAGTCAAGTGCATTGTGGTTTGCACCGGTGAATTCAAGTAGGGCTGTGGAGGTGCTGCGACCTTTGCGGAACCCGTGTTGTTGCTTGCACAGGATGTTGTACGTATCCAGGTATTCTGTGAGCTGGTCCGAGACAATGCATTCTAGTGCCTTGGAGAGTGGGGATAGTAGGGAGATAGGTCTGTAGTTATCGTGGGCAGTTTTGTCACCTCTTTTATGGATTGGAGTGACAGTGGTAGACTTCCATCTGTCCGGGAACTGGCTAAGGCTGAGAGAGAGGTTGAAAATTCTGGTCAGAGGACTAAGTACTTCATCAAGTGTGAGAGACAGAATTTTGAGATCAAGGGAGTCATTACTGAATCTTGATTTACCAAGGGCTTTGGTAACATATTTGCGTACTTGGTGAGCCTTGACTGCTCTGAAGTAGAAGCGGGGGGGAGCTGGTGGGAGTAGTGTTCATTGTGGACAGGGGGGCCTAACCATCTTTGAAGTAGTCCTGAGGTAGGACAGCGCTGAGGTCGGTAAAGGGTTCATTAAAGGAATCCACAATGGTTTTTGGGTGGGGGGGCGTCTTGGGTGGATTCCCGGTGAGTTCCTTTATGTTCTTCCAGAATTCCCGACCATTGCCCCAGGAGTTTGTGAGGGCATGTGAGGTCTCTCCTAAAAGTATTGTAATCTGCTAATTCCACCTCTTGGGCAAGGATATAAGGCTTTAGCCATGTTTCTGAGATGGCCAACACATCCAGTCTATATTGGGCAACCCAGGATTGGATCTCGTGCATCTTTGGGAGCAGACTACAGACATTCATATGGGCAATTTTTAGGCCCTTTTTATTAACCCAGTTTGGGTCCTGGGAGGAAGCTATGATGCAGTTTTGAGTTAGAGTTTAGAATAAACATTTCCATCTGAGGGCGCCACCCCTTTTAATACATGTAGGTTTAAATTGAAATCATATTGCCTCCATTAGATACGTCCATGGGGAGGAGTCAGTAAATAAAATAAACCATGTTCAATACAAAACTTTCAGTGCTGCCTTGGGAGCCCAAGAGGTGCATGATTTTATGTTCCTTATTACAAATCAAAAGCTAAACCAATCTCTTTTTCCTTGAAAATGAAATGAGGTTATCATGCGTTCCATAAATTTAGGTACTTAAGATATACCTTCCAGATAGATGTTTAGAACTCCATGTAACCCCTATGTGGTGCTATCCCAAGGGCTACTACCCCTGCCTGCTTGGCTAGTAGCAGGTTTAAGGGGCCTGAGTTCTGAAATGGGTGCCTCCACCCAGAGGTCAGGGTTGGTAGTGGTCAAGCTAACCTGGGCACAGCCCTCCGGGACACTGTAATCCCCCTCTTTCCCCTCTAATGGCCTGAACACTGTACAGTAATCACTTTCGCAGTACTCCTAGTACACCACACAAGTACCCACACTGTTTGCACTTACCACCAGGGCTGGTTCCTCTGTCTCAACCCCAGGGACCCCCTGTAAAACAAGGTTATGCACAGCAAATAGCAACAGTACAGTACTTTGAGCACAAACTGGAACCACAGTCAGATTATATGCAGAAAAAGTTAGATCTGATTTATTCAGGAGACTTGAACAAGAGAGGGGCGAAATCAGGTTAATTAGCTTAAAGGTTACATCAATCAAGCAGTTATGCATGTGCTTTGAGTCCCCCTACACAGTCACTCCTCTGGGTACCCGGAGGAGAAGAGATGGGCTAGCCAGGACCGTTGCCTGGGGTTGGTTGGTGTCGCAGCTGGTTGGGGCCCTGTGATGGAAAACACAACATGTACAGTACACACTATTTGTAATCCGGAGCCAGAGGGCTCAGTTCATAAACGAAAAGAAACAACAAGACAATCGGATGACCCACTCAGATTAAGCTGTTGTTGCAGGGAACAACCCTGGTATTTACTCACGATACTCAAGACTGGACACAGGCTGGATGAAAATCGAGACTTCAGGTGGTTGATCTGGAATGCCAGGAGAAGCAGGGCACACATGAGTCACTGAGGTGTCGTTCCTGTTCAAGCGTGGAGCAGGGGGCTGATCCCCAGGCAGGTCTCTTGTCAATGGCTTCTCTGTGCAACAGGTAGTCTGGCTGGGCCAGTCTGGCAAGGCCCAGACCGCATGGAGACAAATTCGGATGCAGTCCATTTTGGGCTGGATATAGCTTTCAGCAATCAGAACCAAGTTCACACAGTGGGGAACTAACTCACAACCCACCAGCAGCTCACAGCACATCTACATGTAAGGGAATTCTACTGTACCAGGCAAAGCGTTCCCCAGTCACAATCGCAAAGTCTCTGCACACACCGGGAGCTTAGGGGTAGCTGGAACTCCTGACAGGCTGTTCGCATTCAGCAAAATCTTTGGTCTTCTTCAGGTTGAATCTGGCCCACTTCAGTGCTTATTTTAGTCACACAACTCGGATTCAGTCCGAAAACAATTCTTTCCCCTCTCAGGGCTGCAGGCAGACATGTAGGCCAAAACCCAGGCTTTTCCACAGAGACTGTCTCAAGCATCTTGCTTCTTCAGCTCCCAACTTAGATCTGCCTTAAACAGCAGGCAGCTTGGGGATTTCTATCAGATCCAAAAGGTTCGGTTGGCTGATTCGGCTGTCAGTCAAAGTGAGCGCTCCCCCTTCAGTTGCAAAAAGGCGCCAAAAGCCCAAAACTACAGTTCCTATGGATTTTGACTTCAGACAGCTCCTGTAGTCTGGTTCCATTTTAGGTCCCACCAGAACTGATTGGGCCAATTCACAGTCCCCCGGGCCAAATGGTGGGGATAAACAGGATAGTCCTTGCTACAAAGAGGCAGGCCAGACAAACCACATTATCATTAACACTCCAAATGACTTTCAGCAAATAGCTACATCTCTCAACAGAGCTCCCCCTCAGATTGCCTATAACTGCAATCCAGGCAGCTCTTAAAGAGACAGTACACAGAGGCCACACAGGCAGTTTCTGGCAATACATTTAAACTGCTAAAACGCCAGCTGGGCAGTAAGCATTTAGGCAAGCTCAAGGAAGACTTTTCGGGAACCCCCATTTTTTGGGGGGGGGTTACCTCCACATCATGTGTTTTTTTTGAATTTCTGAACTGTATGGTATAGACATCAACCGGCCATACTTAAACGCCCTGTAACAGAGCATCTTAAACTGCTTAGCCTTTGCTAGTACTTCCAGTAATTCTAGTAAGTTACCACCTTAATACAGAAGTGTTCCACTCGTATAGAAAGAAAGAATTATCACAGACTAAGTGAAAACAAAAAGTTCCAGTAGAGAGCTTATCTAGCTCAACTGTCTAGAAATCTGTAGTGCTGTGATTTCAACATAAATGTTCACCGAAGGCCCTTCAATCATGGAGCAAACCTGTAATTTGGGTCTCCGATTGCAAAATCAGGTTTCCCTTTCTATGTTCTATGTCCAACTGGTCTGTTGATTCCCTCCGTCTAGATAATGCTACGTGACGCTGGGCCCATTTCAGGGCTTCATTTGGATCAGAGAAGATATACACTTTTCTCCCCATGCAGAATTGTAAGGCATGCAGGAAACAACATATTGTGGGGGATTTCTTCATTCCTCATCATGGCACGGACTCCATCAAAATGTTTTTTCCTTTTTGGGTTGCATAGCTGAGGTCCAGAAAGAGTCTAACCAGTGCGCCGTCCTGGAGTAACGTTTTTTTCCGGCGAGCCAGCACTAGGATAAAATCCCTTGATCCAATTCCATCTGAAACTGCGACAACAGCTGTTGGAGCCTCTGGGTCAACAGGACGTCCCCTTTGTGCCACTCAGTATGCTTTTTGAATGATTACCTGGTGATCCAGAAATGCTTGACCTAGTTGTTCCAGCCACTCTGAAATAAACAGAGCCAAATAATATCCCTCACTCCGTTCTGGTAAGCCCACTATTCATAGATTGGCTGCCTGAGCTTGATTCTCCTGAACTTCAAGCCGGGAGCGTAGGTGACTATTTTCTTTTACAGTTGTTGTAATGGTGCCCAGGGCCGCCTCTGATCGCTTGCGTGTTTCTATGGCTTCTGTTTTCACTGATGTTACTTCCATCTCTAAAGTATTAACTCCGTTGCTTAGGGAGTCAGACTTCTCCACTAGTCCAGAGACTGTGAAAATAAGGCAGTTGATTTTAGCACCAATAGTTTGCAATGTTTCTTCTCCCATAACGGAGTCCTCTGATGCAAGGTGGCCTTGTGCAGACCTCATGGCTGGGGGTCCCGGAGCATTTTTACTTTTAGTTCCCTCTTGCTGCGTTCTGTCCTTCTTTGGGTTTCCCATTCTTGCTCTACGGATGCTCTGATTCCCTTTGTTGTAATCTTAGGCCACCAAATTTCCAGAGAAAATGTTAGTATTTAATCTACTATACACACGATGCAACAAGCGCAAACACTAAGACGCCATCTTGCTCGGGCTCAACAGCGTCCCCCTGCCTTTTGCAGCTGGCAGTTAACAGGGATGTATGCTTAACAGGTGTTGATATTCCTCTCACATTCCAAGTAATCACAGTTAGGGCCTGGTCTCTAGTCATAATTCAGCATAAGAACTTTCAGTGTTGGAGATCGCCTTATTATCATAATGCCCCCGCACCCCTTCTACTTTTATATATTAGTATCGGCCAACACCCATCATTCTGGACCCTACAAGTTCTAAACCAACAAACACTGAACATACAAATAACATTCAAAACATGTACAACATTTGTCCAGCCCGGTGGCGCTGAGGGTTGAGGCGCTGGACGTCACACCTCGCACCACGGCGGCGACCCAGGTTTGGAAACAAGCCCAAGCTGTCGGGGGTCGGCAAGGAGGGAGAGGATTGAGCGTCCGGAGGACAGCTGTCCTCTCCCTGGAGGGTTGGGGGTGTAGACTTAGCACTTGTTCCGCCAGAGGCACAACAAGCACATGAGCACACAGAGAGGGCTGGGAGTGAGGACGTCGGCGGGGACACCTTGACGTCTGGGCGTAGCCACTCCCCTAGAACAAGGAAAAAATACACCGGAGCACTGAGGGGAAGGAGCGCTGGGGTGTAGGCCCTAATGACTGTTGCCTACCTGACCGCCGGAGGGGACCCGACGAAAGCTGATTGATCGGGCTGTACCTGCCCCACCTCATACCCGCCTGTGGGACATATCCATGGCTCCATGGGGGTCTACCAGGGTTCCAGGTAAGGCAGTAAGCTGGGGTAATACCCTCAGCGACTCCCGACAGAGCAGTGCTCCGGTGTCGAGAGGAGAGATAAACTACAATTTCAAAAAAAAAACATGTACAACATTCAACTGAATCCCCTGTGTCCACATTGTATAATAATGTTTTCCTTTCTCTGTTCCCCCTCCCTCCCCATCAGTGAATTGTATCATCATTCGCTTCATAAGTTGTAACAAGAATTGTGTAGTTGCAAAAATGTTACACTAACTGCTCCAATCGCAGATCATGTCTCTCTCCTCCCCGCCCCTCACGTTCCTCTTGTCAGAGTAGTTGAAGCCCAAAAATGTTTTATTTTATAACTCTCTTTCAAGTTCCCAATAGTAGACAACGTTTAGGTAATTTTTCCTTTGTTTCCCTACATTAATAGACATGTAGCTCTCCCACCCCGCTTTGCTCCATCTAATCCTTCTCCACCATATCCTCCAATTGTACTATTCCCCTCGTATCTCTAATTTCCCCCCACTATCTTTATACTTTATATTTCCCCAACAGTCCCACTCATAGGTCTTAGTCTTCTATCTTCTGTGAGGCTGGCCAAGGCCCAGGAGAGGGCCGGGGCAGCGTGAAAAAAAACACGCACAACCCCATCCCCAGCCTGGCCTACCTCGTGATGAAATTCCTTTGCTTGTTGTGTCCCGGTCTGTGGGTCCATCTGGTCGTATAGGGTTTAAGTCCAGCCCATACATCTCGTGTTTTCACACTCAAATATTCTGTCCCAGCTTAGATGAAAGCAAAGGAAGAAATATTCCCAAAATATCAAATCCAGGGCCACTGAGCCGTATAGTATATTCAGTTCAGAAGCACCTTCCCCATTAGTCTGAGACAGTCTCTCAGCATGGTACTTTTCATTTTCTTATTGTCCAGACCTTCTTGCCAGAAATGTATAAGTTGTACACATGGCAGCGGCTCTGTTTCCTATTGTTGCAACAGTCAAGTTTTTTCCTCAGCTCCCGGATGGACCCTTCTGCCTTCGCAACCTCCCAGAAGGAGTATGTCGGCCCTTCATGTTTGATTTTTAACGTTGTCGGATACACCGAAAAGGACCCAGTCAGATTATTTTATTGTTGTGTTTGCTGATTTTATTATTGCTGTTTTAACTTTCCTTTACAGCGCTTTGATATCTTGAAAGGCGCTTAACTAAATAAAGATGATGGTTATTATTATTATTACCATGAAGCATTCTACCTTTAATTCTCTTAGTTGTGCCATCACCCTATTAAAAGCGTGACGTCTTTTCGAGAGGCATGCTGAATAATCCTGCGAGAGAAAAATCCCCTTTCCTTCATACTGTATGTAACCCCTCACTCCAGCCTTTTTAGCAAATGACAGGTGGCATGCTGTTGAAGCTGACAGCAGTACCTGGTGGAGACTGGGTTCAGGGAGGATGAGGTTACTCTGCACAGGGAACCTAGGTTTGGCTACTCTGCACAGGGGCACCCAAATAAATCCGAACACAAGAAGCAATAACTGTAATGTCCAGAACCAGGAATGGGATTCTTCAGTGTGGCTTTTATTCACATCCAAGCTGAACAAAACAAAGCATAGACGGACCCCCATGGGGCTACATTTCCTGGTAATGCAGATTAGAGACAACAGAACACTTTATCACTATTTCCAGCCCTCAGGCTCTAAACCCACCAGGCACACAGCCCGGACTTGCACACAGCTTTGAGTACACAGCCCGACTTGTACACTACTTGGGTTTTCCCCACTGGCCCAGCTCCCCCGCCAGCCACTTGATCCACGGTCCATTTGAGGAATGAACCAATTATCCTGTTGTGGCTCCCCAAACCACACTAGAGCCTTCGACTCCTAGAGAGAATTTTCCTTACAATCCCATGTCTGGGCACTTCCCTCATCACTGGCCAAGTGCCTGAGGTAAAGTAGAAATCCACAGAAGAAATCCATAGAGGTGGACCTGGTCACTAAAGATGGGAGGCCACCCACCTCCAGCTCCCAAAGCCCATACCCGGCCATTTCTCTGGAAACTGAACAATTTCTTTGCTGAAAACTTTCAAATGTAGATTCTGGGTAGACGTCCCTGTCACATCTCCTCTACATATCATTTGCATCCCAACAAGCTCTGGACTTGAACCTACTTTTAATTTGCTTAGCCCATTACTCTAGGCTTCCACTATTTTAGTAGTTCAGTCCCCACATTGTCACACAAGTCCCAGGGTGAAAAACATAGGCTCTTTTAGCAAGAGCAGACACTCATCCTCACGTTGCAGGTGCAGGCGACTCACAAATCTTCTTGTTCTCCCAAATAAACTCTGGAACACATAGGCAGCTTTTCCTTTACAAGCAGAATTAGGGGGTTGCCCCAGGAATCTGCAGGGAACCCTTTCTTGCCCCCATCCCTGGAGGGGGGGGAAGGGGCACTGAGACCTGAAAACAGCAGTCTCCACCACTTCAATTATCTTCTGTGTCTCTCTTTAAGGTGGAGACACACACCCTTTTTACTTAAAAGTAGCCCTCTGTCAGGGCTGAGGCTCCTAGAGCCTTCACTGAGCTGCTTTCTCAGCAAGCTCCCCACTTCACACTGAACTGACTCACACTGACTTCAAAACCTCCCAACGTTCTATACCAACTCCCTTGCTGCAGATTCCAATGTGGCTCATGCAGCTGTGAAAGTTCTATTGGTGATGTCATTCCTCAGTCTCAGCTGAGACTGAGAACAGAGTGAGACAGTGTGAAACCCATTTAACTGGAGTTTCACAAGCTGCCTTCCCTGCCTACCACTAGGTTTTACTGGGATTCTAGTAACCCCGGGTAACAAGGAGGTTACATGTAGTTCTACAGAAGCATGATAAGCCCCCAACACTGCTTTTCTGTCCTGATAGCCGTGAAACCGCATTATAATTTGGCGGGGTGGTTGTTCCGGGTTCGGCCTTGGCATCACTGCTCTATGGGCTCTCTCCAGTTTATATCTCCCATTCTTGGGAAATAGGCCCAACATCTCCAGTAATTGTTTTGCACAAAATTCTAAAATATTTGGGCCCTCCTTCCCTTCAGGGAGCCCCCTCAGATGGAGGTTTAGCTGTCTGTGGTAATTTTCTTGATAATCAAACTGCCCCTTAAAATCCTCCAATTCGCATTGTAATGCAGCTGTTTCGTCCAGGACTGGGCCAGCGGTATCCTCCAAGTCTGACACCCACTGTTCCACTTCACTAAGTCTAGTAGCTTATGAGGCATGCAATTCTACTAACCGCTGTAATTTTTTTTAATCAAATTTCACTTCCATCTTGTCTAAGCAATGTGCTAGGGCTGATAACATTGCTCCGTGACCTCCCACCCCAACGCACTCATCTCGGCTGCAGATAGGGAGAGCAGCCTGCGTTTTTCAACCTGGATCGTCGGTGGTTGCTTCTGATGGTTTTTTGATGCAGCCCGTAAGTTTTCTGCTGGATTTTGAATCAAGAATCCATCCATATCGATGGCAGAAGGGATATTCAGTTATTTTTCAAGCTTCAAAGTACACTCCAACTTTTAAAATATTTATATTTATTATTGCGAGAGACGTAGCTCAAGACAACCACGTCTTTATCCGTCCCTGCTCATTAGTGCCCCCTCAGTTAATAATTGTTCCAACTTTTGAGGAAAAAGAGAGCAAATTAGTAAAATATCCATATTACTGTGTTCGGCTTTCTGGTATCTGTTGGGAGTGCAGTGTTTTTTGGGTAGTTTTTTTTCCAGCACTTCTTTCATTAGAGGTGGTCGCGCGGACATTGTTGTCCCCTGGTAGCATGCTGTTGTACCACAGAAGGGTATAACCATGTTCCATGACCTTTGCACTGTGGTACAACAGCGTTCTACTTAGAATAAAAATCCATGCAGAACAAGCTTCCGATATACAGTACACTGTAAAATGCTACTTAATGAATTTTACAACTTCTCCTGGTCTGTCCCTGCTTGCTGACTTGTGCCTTTATGACATGTAGGAGAAGGCAATAATCAAACAGTAGATTCGTGTAAAGAAGCACAAGCTTGCCAAGACCCACAGAATGTAGGCAGTACAAAATGAGCACAGCTATTTAGCAGTTACAAGAGTAAGGGATGCAGTATATGGTAAGCAGCTGTGCTCAGGAAATAGCAGTAAACAACTAGTTGTTGCAGTTCCCAGCTATAAGCTGAAGCAATGGTTACAGTGAGTAAATGCTGCTACTAAGCAGTAAATGGTGAGTAAATAGGCCTTAGTTAGTAATAGTAGACAACACGTAGCTGTGGTTCCTAACACAATAAGCAGTGAGCAATACAATTTACAGATACAGTGGACACTTACAATACGCAGGGTGAAACCTGGGCAGAGTCCCTAGAGGGAAGTGAAGTGCTCAAACAGTCACTATATGGTGCTATTTCAGTGTTACAGTAGTAGTGTACATTTCCTGCACACTTCATTCCATAGTGCAGTGCTTCAGTGTTTAATTAGTGCACTTGCAGGTTTCTGTTGGTGTGCATGCAGTGCTGACACAGTGTGTGCAAATTATGTTAATTAGCACTGCAATCACACTGTGAAAGTACTGCAATTAGCAGTGTTTTGTTATCAACACTGCCTGAAGCATTGTTGGTGCAGCAATACTGGCTGAAGCAATGTTGCATTGCTTTTTCAGTGTGTGCAAATTATGTCAATTAGCACTGCAATCACACTGCGAAAGTACTGCAATTAGCAGTGTTTTGTCATCAACACTACCTGAAGCAGTGTTGGTGCAGCAATTCTAGCTGAAGCAGTGTTGTGTCGGCAACACTGCCTGAAGCAGTGTTGCATTGCTTTTTCAGTGTGTGCGAATTATGTTAATTAGCACTGCATCAACACCTCTAGTGTACTTCAGTGTACAGTGTGGTTTTAGTAGCACTCCTGGCAGCAGTGTTGTAGTTGTTTCAGTTCCAGTGTATTATGGCTGCATTAAAGATGGCAACTACATGGACTGCAATCGATAAAAACACAAGTATACTTTCATCATAATAAGAATTAACAATTAGAATTAATACAAATGATCCAGTTTTACCAGTTCTTACATGTTAATTGTGGACAGAAAGTTGTTGTATGTCCGTCAGCTGGCCCATGCTAATTTGATAACTATAGAATTATTCAAACACAGACAAACAAGCTTGAAAATGTGCACTATAGTACACAATGCTGTTGTATAATTACCATTGGTCCAAATCACAGGAAACTCCATATTTGTGTAGCTATATAAACAAAGCATGAAAATACTACATGTCCTATAGAAACAACATCTACTGAATGTTTCAGAAAAAGTAATACCTTTAAAACACCATAAACTGTACCATGGCAGGCAGTGTGTGCAGTATTGTAAGCAGCAGAATACTCCATTCGGCCATCTATTCTGCCCTTGTCCCCCCCTTTCCCGACTACTACCCCACACCCTCTTTTTGTCATCTCCCCCCCTCAAAACTGATTCCAGAATACTGTAAGGGAGTTTTTTGCCCCTTTCCCCAAAATGTTATAACAGTGAATACTGCCCAAAAGAAGGCTATGCCAAATGAGCATAACCACAACCTTCTTAGCAAATGATTTCATTTCAAGCAGAGTTCCAGGTACTCCATTGTGTAAATTAACCCACGACATGGCATGGGCATACTGGGCATAAATGCATGCCCCAAATGTGTTGTGAGGCATGATTCTGAAGCCATAGTGACCTTCAACCACTTGGAAGTGCATTAATGCCCAGTATACCCACGGCCCTGAAGTGGGTTATTGCACTTATAAAGTGACACCTTTTTAAAGTACAAAAATGCTCATATGCTTTATTACTTTATCAAAATTTCTTTTATAAGCATGTGCACATTGTACTAACGAGTATTTCCACTCAACAAAGGAGAAATTTGACATTGTTTACTTATTGCAGACCCGTACCAAAATATCCTCAGAAAAACCTAGCATTACCATTTGTCCACCATTTCCATATCATTGTAAATTCCACTGCAATACCACTGTGTCCCCTTGACTGGTAAGAAATTGGATTTGTTTCAGTTCTATTGTGTTACCATTGTTGCCACTGTGGTACCACATGGACACTGGTATCACAATGAGAATGTGTGCATGGATGGGCAGACTAGATGGGCCAAGCGGTCCTTATCTGCCATCAGATTCTATGTTTCTATGGTACCACAATGGCTCATCAAACACACACCATTGTATTCCCACTGTTGTTGGTAACACAGTGATTTGTTTCAATTCCTGTGTACTACCACTGCTACCACCCTGGTACCATGTACCACAGTGGTAACACAGGAGTGATTTCCATGTCCAATGGTAAAACAATGAGCTGCCACTGCAACACCACTGAAATTGGTCTCACAATGGATTTGTTTCAATTGCTTTGCCATACCATTGTGGGCACTGTGGTACCATCTGTGTGCAGTGGTAGTGCCGTGATGCACTGAGGGGATGCTAGTAGCTCAATGATGATATTGCACTATCACTGCTATTGGTAATCCACAGGGGGTAGCGCATGTTAGTACAGTGATTCTCATATGGTATGACACCGACCACTCCAGGTCCTCCTGCTAAGCCTCTCACACTCTCCACTTTGTCTCCCCATGCCTGTCTTCCCCCCTCACCAGCTTACACAGAACTTAGGTCTGCAGCTGCATAATAAGGACCACACATGCAACAGTTTTGCTCGGTTGTAGTAATTTTTAAACAATACTTCTGGTGATGCTAAATCATTATCTGTCATTATCGATCTATACCCAAAGCTGCCATAAACCTTAACTTTTCTTTCACTGCTGGTGGTGTTTTCTTTTTATCATGATTAATCATATTCACTAAAAGAAAAAAACAATACCACCAACAGCCTAATCTGGTTCAGTTTCAGTTGGTTACCATCTGTATCCCTCCTTCCCCCTAGTCACCCCTGAAAAAGGGACTTCTAGCCTCAATGGGCCTACTGGGTCAACAAAATGAACTAAAAATAAATAGGCTTGTAATATTCGGCCATGATTAATCTTAAGTGATGTACCTGGCTCTCATTGGCTGCTCTGCTGTAATTAATTTGCATCATTTGTCATGTTTAATCATGATCAGTCATTGCCTTTCAAAACAAAGGTGTGACATTCTGTATTGGGCTTTGTTAAGCCCATCCTGCAGCAATGATAGTCTGTCCATGCAGCAATTATAAAATTTACTGCTGTCCTGTAAGGGAGGAAGGGATGGTAACTCTGGTGAACTGCTGTCCAGCCAGCCCCTTTCCACTTCCCAGTCTGTTTGCTCTGCCCCCACATTCTGACATTAAGTGGTCTCCAGAGAGGGCACGGGAACCCCTGTACAAGTCTATGGGGCTCCTTTTCAAAATGGTTTTACAGACATTTAAGCAACCTTTGATAGAAAATGAAAGCCACTGCTCGACAAATAGGGACCCTCCTGATTACTAATGTTTTTGCCATAACCTTCCTCAGCACTTCCTCTGAAAACCATAGCGGGTCTTTGTTTCTTCTTGCTTCTGTTTACATGTCTAACACATTCACTATAGTTATTAATTTTGCCCACTGTTCCTCTACTACTCCCTAGTCCCCCTCTCTGCCAGGGCATCCCTGTGGCAATCCCCCATCTTTGTAAAGTCTGCCCTCCTGAATTCCAGGACCATTGCCTTTGTGTGGTTCGACTCCACCCCGTACTTATATTGAGCCACACCAATTAGTGATACTGGTCCCCAGGTGGCCACCCACTGTGACGTCTGCAACACTGTCCCCACCGGTGAGTACTAGGTAAACATTGCTCCCTCATGAGTGGGCTCATTTACTAATTACCTAAAAATACCCGCTGCAGGGAGTTCAGGATATCCTTACTCCTAGCTGAAGTTGCAGCCAGGATGCTCCAGTCCACATTTGGCAGACTGAAGTCTTCCATCTGGAGCACCTCCCCTTTAGTTGCCATTCTATGGAAGGCTTCCAGTAGAACCCTGTCCATTTCCCCCACATGTGTTGGAGGTCTGCAGATCACCCCAGGGCAAACAGCTGCTCCATTTCCTAGTAATAGGGAATGTTAAGTTACTTGTTCATGGTTATACAGTGTTTAAGTGGGCGGGGGCTGTGGTATTCAAACCTGTGTCTCTATGTTTGCCGCTCGGTGCTCTGCCTTCAAGCATACGGTGCCCGAGTGCCCCAGAAAAAGTACATAATGTCCCCACCACATATACCTATAGTGTGTGTGTGTATATATATATATATATATTACTTGCTGCAAAACAAAAACACTACATTAATGCAGACATTAGAATGCTAAGTACACAAAGCAAAAAAATGAAAAACAGGGTTTGAGCCTCACGAGTCTTGGCAAATTGGTTGTGTGGTGTTCCTTAGAGTTCCCAACCTTAATGCCCATCCCCTACCCCCTACAACCCATAGCCTCCTTTCTAAAGCACAAGGTACAGCTCCAACCTAGTGCCCCACATAGCAGCCATTCACACCTGTAAAACAAGAACAGCAATGGGCTCCCAAAGGATCTGCTGCTCGTTACGAACTACTGTATGACAAACAATGAAGGGCAAACAAAAAAACAATACTTATCTGATACGTATGATCAGTGTCCTCCTACATCTGGCCAATGTCCTCTCAGACCTGTAGATATAAAAGGGAAAATGGGTCAGTATGAAAAATAAAAATACTGATCAGCTGGGAAGAATCTGTAGAGGTTTAAAGAAAAAGTTGGTTGTGTGTTTGGGGGAGGGTTCAGATCTGTACCAAACCCAGTGCTCCAGATAACTTTTCAGGCCAGGAAGTAAAAACTTCCTAGTTTTCCAAGCTGGTAGTATTTTGGTGTGCCAGGTAGTATTCTGTGATGTGGTCACACCGTTCTGGTGGACTGAAGTACGAATGTGCGAAGTCCGTGGAAACACCTGGTCATAGTGATACTACCCAGGACTCTACATGGAGTGTAAAAAGGGCAAAACTGGGAGTAAAATACGCCAATACACCCCATAACTGGACCACTGACCACACCATCAACCTGGCTTTTAGACTGGACTCTGTCACTCAAGGGATGTCATGGTTGGGGGAAGGAGGAAGATTCATGCTCCTTTGCCCCTAGAACTGATCTGTTTTGGGGATAGGAGGCCATGTTGTGCCACACATGGACCAACACAGGACAGGATAAAGACACCAAGGGACAGATATTCAAAAATTTTGCCTAGGCACAATGAATGCTTCCCTGGTGGTGTGGTGGATCCTCCCTCCCTTTTCCCAATCTGCCCATAGAATACATAGAAACATAGGTACATGATGGCAGAAAGGGCGCAGGCCCACCTAGTCTGCCCAGTTTGCCTAGATATCCACTAGGCCTTTTCTGTAGTCCCCCCATGCCACTTGCCCTCTATGCTTATCCCATGCCCTCTTGAACCCTCCCACCATTCTCTCCCCCACCACTTCCTTGGCAGCCCATTCCAATTATCCACCACCCTCTCAGTAAAGAAGTACTTCCTAATGTTTCCTCTACATTTCCCTCCTTGATTTGGGAACTCCAACCACCATCCATTGCAATACAGCAGACCGCAGCAGGCCAACTATGACTATATATAGGCTGACATCCCCAGCCCCAACCAGTCCCAGGACTCCCTGCAACTGGCACCAGAGCAACAGGCAGCAATAGAAGCTCCAATAGCCCGCCATGCACGTTCGAGCTGCCACAATCGCTGATCAGATGTTTTCCAATTCTGCTTTTGTCCACAGGGTTAGTTCAGTCCTCAGTGACAGAACTTAGCCCAGGGAGTACAGTGGGGCCAGTAAACAAAAGATGAGAGCTTATGTAAACTCTTAACATGCACTGTAGGACACACTCTCCAACCACCGCCCACCCCGCCACAGCCAGACGCAGAGGACTCCAGGATCTGCTGCAAATTAAGTGGTCAGTGCAGAATCAAGCAAGACCAATTCACCATAATCTACTACACTACAGCAAACAACAGGCAAACCAAAATGGCCCCACATGCAAAGTGCCCACTGGGACCAAACCCACACTTGTGTGGGACCCCTGGTGCAAGCCAGTCAGTTGGTGCAGTGGTAAGGAGGGACAAAACCTTTTACATGCAGGTACATCAGTGAGAAAAGGAAGGCAAGGGGAGGGCTTGTGAGTCTGAAAGGGGAGAATGGAGGGAGGGTAAATGATGATCATGACCAAAAAGCAGAAATACTGAACAAATACTTCTGTTCGGTTTTTACAAAGGAGGGGGCAGGAAATGGGCCAGTAATAAGGTATAGGGAGATCACAGAAATGGACACAGGTCCCTTTGCAAAATAAAAGATCCTCATGGAACTGGCAGCAATAAGGCTATGGGGCCAGATAGGGTGCACCCCAGGATACTGAGGGAGCTAAAGGAGGAGTTAGCAGGGCATCCAACTACCCTGTTCAACCTGTCATTGTAAACAGGTGCCATGACCAGGGATTGGAGGAGGGCTGATGTGGTTCCTCTATACAAAAGTGTTAACAGGGAGGATGCAGGAAGCTACATACTGGTCAGCCTGACCTAAGCAGTGGGAAAAATCATGGAAATACTACTGAAGGAAAGAATAGTGGAACGGTTGTCAATGGTCTACAGGGGAAAGGGAACTTTGTTTAACCAGGAGTAGCACACTAAGCTGTAGCTTGTTTCCAGATGTGACCTAAGAGCACAAGGAAGTTGACTTGCTCAGGATCACACAGTATGCACATAGGCAGCTGTGGGATCTAAATCGAGGTCTTGATCTGCAACTCAGAGCCAGTATTTTAACCCACTGCACTATACTGCCTCCAGGACCCAAGGCAGCTTGGTTTTATGGGAGTGCATTAGTGCCAGACAAACCCAATTGAGTTTTTCAACTGGGTAACCAGAGAGGTGGATTTGGGGAGGGTGGATGTGGCCTACCTGGATTTCAGCAAGGTCTCCTACACCTTGCCGCATAGAAGGCTGGAAAATGAGCTGGAAGGCTTAGGGGTGGGACAGAAAACAACAGGGTGGATGGAGAACTGGTTGAAGGACTGAAGTCAAAGGGTAGTGGTAAATGGGGTGCATTCCAGGGTGGAAGGGGTGACTAGTGGTGCATCCCAGGGGTCGGTGCTGGGACCCATCCTTTTTTAATATCTATAGCAATGATATAGCGGAGGGACAGCAGGGGAAGGTGTGCCTATTCGTAGATGATATGAAGAGCTGCAATAGGGTGGACACCCTGGGGGGGGTGGAGGAATGAGGAGGCCCAGATTCTGGAGGGTGAGTCGGAAACTTGGCAGCTGAAACGAATGCCAAAAGGGTACCATATAATGCACATGGGTGTAATAACCTACAAACCGCTTATACACAGGGCAGGGATTAAGGAAACTGAGGAGGAGAGAGATCTGTGGATAATTTCAGATGTGGAACCAATGCAGCACGGTGGTGGGCAAAGTGAATAGAATACTGGTGTGTGTATAGGGAGGGGTATAAGACAGAAAGAGGGAGGTGCTGATGCTCCTTTATAAATGGGCCTCACCTATGCAAGGACAGACAGGATTGAAAGTGTTCAGAGAAGGGCAACCAAGATGGTGCATGCTACACATAGGAAGCCCTATGAGGAGAGGTGGAGTGAATCGGATCTGTACCTGCTGGAGACTACTAAGGTGAGAGTGGGAAGCTTATATGACCATTATCAAGACTATCAATCTGCAATCACACATAAGAGGGCAGAATTCCTGTCCGGGGAGATTATGGCTACTCAGAATCGACCAGCTCAGCTTTTCCAAACTGTGGACAGACTGTGCAACCCAGCTTGTTTACATGCTCGGAAAGCCTTTTCGCAATTAGAGTGTGATGAACTTGCTCGATTCTTTGCTAATAAGGTGGCTGACATCAGGGCGGTACTCCAACCAGCACACCCTATGGGAGTTGCATTTGATCAGTATGAGGTCACTGCACCTCTGCCTTCCTGGAGTACCTTCAGCCGACCGGAGTTCATGGATATCATGTGGATCGTCCAGGGTGTGCTCCCTGCATGCTGTAGTTTGGACTCTGGACCAACTTCCCTAATTTTGGGTTGTATTGATGCCATCGGTCTGGTCCTTGCGCGGATAGTCTGGTGCTCTTTGGAATCTGGAGAGTTTCCTAGCTCCCTGAAAGAGGCGGTGGTGACACCACTCTTGAAGAAAGCTACCTTGGACCCAGACTGCCATGTAAGCTACAGACCTATCTCTAACCTCCCCTTTTTAGGGAAGGTGATTGAGAAAGTAGTGGCAGCACAACTGGACGACCATTTTACCATCCATGACACCTATGAACCGCTCCAGTCTAGTTTTCGAAAGAGACATAGTACTGAGACAGCGCTGGTTCGGGTGCTCAATGATCTCCTGATGGCTAGAGATTGGAAGAGCCATTCCATCTTGGTTCTTCTGGATCTCTCATCAGCATTTGACACCGTGGACCACAGGGTGTTGCTTCGTCATCTGAGGCACATCTGTGGACTGTCGGGAACAGTCCTCAGGTGGTTTACATTGTTCCTCATGGGTAGAACACAGAGAGTGGTGTCTGGGGTCTTTTCCTCAGGCCCTATTTCTCTGTTGTGTGGGGTTCCTCATGGTTCAGTGCTGTCACCTATGTTGTTCTCAGTGTACATGCTACCCCTTGGAGACATTGTAAGAAGGTATGAGCGGAGGTTTCACTGCTATGCTGACTGAAGTTGAACTCGGAAAAAACTGAGGTGCTGGTTGTGGACCCAGGGCGCCGGATAGGGGGGTTGGGGGCTGGTTTGCCCTCGGGACTTTTTCTTGGTGGTGTTTCGCTCCTGATCTCTGAACAGGTGTGTAACCTGGGGGTAATTTTTGATGAAGGGCTGACCCTGCATTTGCAGGTGTCAGCTGTCGTCAAATCTTCCTTTTATCATCTCAGGAATATCGCCAGGATTAAGCATCTGGTTCCATCTGGTGACCTTTCTACCTTGGTCCACGCCTTTGTGTCCTCGCATTTAAGATTATTGCAACTTCCTCTACCTAGGGCTTTCTGGGGTGGAAATCCGCTGCCTGCAGCTGGTGCAGAATACGGCAGCCAAGCTATTGACGGGATCTGCTCAGTCCTGTTATATTTCGCCAGTGCTGCATGAACTGCACTGGCTGCCAGTACAGTGGCGGATCACCTTCAAAGTCGGTTTGCTGACTTTTAAAGCCCTGCACGGACTGGGCCCAGATCACCTGAAAGCGCTCCTGGTTCCTTACTGCCCTGGACGATCACTCTGCTCGGCTGACGAGGGGTAGCTAGAGATTCCAAGGGTGTGCTTGAAATGTTCCAGGGCGATAGCCTTTATGTCTACAGCCCCTACCCTTTGGAATTCTCTACCTAGCTGGATACGGGAGTGCACAACTGTGGAGGGATTCAAGCAAGCTTTAAAAACTTTTTGTGGCACCAGGCATTCAGTGACTGATCTTCCTTTTTAATGTTAATTGTATTAATGTTTGATTTGTTTTTAAAATTGTTAGGTGCCTTGGTTATGGATAAGGTGCCTTATAAATAAAATTTATTATTATTACTATTATTTACAAGGAATGTAAGTGCTAAAACTAGGGATCATAATCTAAGATTAGAAGAAGGAAGGTTTAGGGGCAGTGTGAGTGGGCATTACGTCACTGAGAGAGTGGTGGAGTCCAGGAACAGACTACTGGAAGAGGTAGTGGGGGAAAACATGGTGAAAGGATTCAAGAGGGCATGGGGCAGACACCAAGAGTTGAACAGTGGGCAGAGTGGGGTGTCTCTTAACAAAGGTGTTGAGTGGGGAGGGGGGTAAGGGGCAGACTTGATTGGCCAAAATGTTCCTTTTCTGCCACCAGATTTCTATGATTCTAAGATTCTAAGGCAGTTAAGTAATTAGGACTTACGTGCTCCATCAGAGTTGGGGAGTCCAGAGTCGGAGAGTCCCTGGTTTGGGGTATTCTGGTAGGACCTGTAAAGGAAGAAAAGAGAAGGTTGAGGGGACACAAAGGATCGGAGGTGCTAGAGGAGAGATTAGGGTGTCAGAATTAAACAAAGATACTTATCTGATTGGTATACAGTTTGGTCAGACCTGTAGAAATAAAGAGAAAAATAGATCAGTATGGGGAACTTACAGTAGCGAGAGTAGAGAGATACAAAAAGGGTACAGTACAGCATAGGAGTAAAGGAAGGGGAGTCTTAGAGGAAAAGATAAACTAGGTCAAAGTAAGGAAACTAGAGATGGAAAAAAATGCAAACAGCTAAGAACAGAAAATAAAGTGATATTTGGGGCTCAGCAAACCCCCCTTAGCGCCCCTAGGTGATCTCCAGGTAGCCAGCAAATTTAAGTAGTAGTCCAGATGGGCAAGTGGGGATGCTTTTGGGCTAGTGGTGTAATAGGCTAACTCCCTCGTGAACAGTGGCATTTTTTTTAATTATCTTTCCCTGCCATCGAGTGTGTGTGTGTGTGTGGGGGCAATGTCCTTGGGCCCAGATTGTATGTAGCAGGCAGGAGGCTGTTCAGAAAACTGCTGACCAGAAATGCTTCAGCTAGTTTAGTACTACTGCGCTACAGTGACAGTTATGGTGGGCACTTTCAACTGCCAGCCCAGAGGAGCGCAACCAAAATAGTGAAGGGTCTGCACCAGAAGCCATACAAAGACAGACAAGCTGAATATGTATGCCCTTGAGAAAAGGAAGGAGAGTGGGGACAGGATAGAAAATTTCAAGTACCTCAAGGGAATCAACAAAATCCAAAAGAGTAGCATCTTTCAGAAAAAGAGATGTGCAAGAACAAGGGACACAATTTGAAGATAGAAGGGGATGACTCAGAGGCAATGTAAGGAAGTATTTTTTTTACAGAGGGTGGTGGAAGCATGGAATGGCCTTCCTGAGGAGGTTGTGGGGTCAAAAATAGTGGTGGACTTCAAGAATGCATGGGACAGACATAAGGCAATTCTATTAGGAGGGTAGGAGGAAGTTGGCTGTTAGCTAACTAGGATCTGTAGCTTATCCAATTGGTAGGGAAATGGGCAGACTGGGTGGGTCAAGCAGTCCTTATCTACCATCAAGGTCTATGTTTCTATAATTCAGCCCGCAGAGTTCAGGCTGTAGCCTGCTCCATGTGGGTGGGAAAGAAGTTGGGAGATTTTTGGGAGGGGGAGGAGGCTAGGGCAAATATGCCTCCTTCTACTGATTAGCCACAAACCAGCTATGTGAAGAGCCCCCAAGGGACAGGTTAAGAGGGTCTGGAGGGTGGGCAGCCAGCAGTACCATTTTGTTTCTTCCAGGTTGCCGTCCTTAGCCACACCACCTGCCACTGTTATACTTCTCCACATTCTTCCCACTGTGATATAGTGATCATTTGTTTCTGTTTAACAGTTTGTTTTTTTGCTTTTTTACCAAAGCTTTGTTCAACTGGCTGCTCAAAACTGCGCTCCAGCTGTACATTCCTCTGCATGCTGCTGCTATGTGTCCTCTCCGCACCTCTCGATATACAAAACAGACAAACATTTTTTTTTTTTTTAAACTGCTTCCTCGAAAACTGATAAGCCCTCACTCATACTCTTCCACTCTGGTTTCCCCAACCTCACTACAACTGCTGCTAGAGCTCCCCTCTCCAACACATAGAAACTGTCAGATATTTTTTCTTAAACTGCATGCTCGTGAGCTGGCCCAGTGGCATGGAGGGCTGGAGCATCACTGCCTTACCTCCTACCATGCGGCGACCTGTGTTCGCAGTGTGAGCAGGTCGTTGGGGGAGGGAGAGGACTGAGCATCCAGAGGACAGCTCTTCTCTCCCGGGGGAGGGGTGGGGACATGGACCAGCACTTGCCTGACCCCTAGTGGCGGCTGGGGGCCGACATGCCAGGTCCCATAACGTGGGGGCAGAGTGCAAGCAGCTGCCTGATGTACAGCGTGCGGACACGTGCACCGGGCGTCTTTGGCAGCATTGCACGCTCACACGTCGCACAGGAAAAAGGAAAAATTGGTTCCCACTGCAGCAGGATGACAATGGTCCCCCTCCATAGTGCCGCCCTGAGAAAACACCTCCCTTAGCTGGATCTGTGCTGGTGGGTTTACTTGCTCCCCGGCCCCTACCACGAAGGGTAAGTCATGGGGGCAAGAAGGGAAGGGGTCTGATGCTCAGGTGCGATGGAGGAGGAGTCGGAAATAGCCAGTGGGAGCCAGGGGAGAAAAAAACACACAAAAAATAAATAAATAGGCCCGCCGCTGCAGTGGTTGGATTTCCGCTTGCGACACCAGCGAGCCGGGTTCGGGAATGGACTCGGGTCACTAGAGGGCTGGCTGGGGGGGGAGATGGCTCGAGCGTCCCATGACAGCTTGCCTTCTCCAGGGGGATGGAGGGGGCTGAGGCCTGCAGTTTGCCTGACTCCGAGCGGAAGCTTTGGTTACAGCAACCAAGTCCTGCCTGCCGGAGGGTCCAGCCAAGATCCTAGTCTCCTAATAGGGCATTTGCCGCAACCTATGTACAGTTTTAGTTGCCCTTTATACTGTCTCCACCCTATGGCCTTTATAAGGTGCAGCCTCCAAAACTGGATACAGTACTCTAAGTCAGGTTTCACTAATGAGTGAATACTTGCAACACCACCACCTCCCTCCTCCTGCTGAAGATACCCCTCCCTATGCAACCACAACATCTCGCTAGCCATACCCACTGCTTTGTCACACAGCCCTGCAACTTTAAGATCATAATAACCCCAAGGTCCCCCTGCTTAGTGATCATCAGTACCATCCCCTACCTTATAAAGAAGCTCCTGGATTCCTATGCCCTAGGTGCATGATTCTGCACTTTGTCATTGAACCCCAGCTGCCATGGTCTTGACCACTTTTCAAGTTTCTCCAAGAGGCATGTGCAGCTTAATCTGGTTAAAGGTCAGTTGGCATTCATCTGTATCCCCCTCCTCCCCCGGGTCGTGCCTGAAAATAGGCAGGATTTGTCTAGTGCACTTACCCGGTCAACAAAAACTAAATTAAATTAAAATTAAAATTTTTAGTGCCCACCCTACAGATTTTGGTACTGTCTGCAAAAAGGCATTCCCTTCTCTGACAGTTTTTCTGCAATGTCACTTATGAAAACAGTGACGAGGGCCTGTCCCAGCACTGAGCCAAGCTGCTCACTGTCCCATCACTGCAATAGGTGCCATTAACCATCACCCTCTGACACCTGTTAACCATCCCCCTCCCAGCTACTACTCTTTTCCAACCTGCATCTCTGGTTGTCCCCCCTTCTGTTCAGCTACCACAACACCATCACACTGGCGTTTGCCAGAACTTGCTCCACCATAGAATGGATCCAGTATGTGGATGAGCTGCCTAGGTAGCCAGGATACTTTCACATATTTTTCCATCCCCTAGGGCATTACCGGCAAGGGTGCACAAACATGTGCACAGACATTGTGTGGTGCAGCACCAGCCCATGTCTTCCCACCCATGAGCTACTCCCGATCACACTACCACTTGTGATCACTCAGTTAGTAGTACTACTACAGCAGAGCTGGTTGTCCTCCTTCCCAGAAGACAGCCTCTCATAGATCAGTTGATCCTCCTCCCCCCAGCGAGCCACCGACGCAAGCTCATTTCTGAACTCGGGTCACCTGCACCCGTGGGCCATAGCGCTACTGCTTGAGCTGAAGGACTGACCTGTTAACCAGTTTCTAATTATTTCACCACTTTGGATCCCTCCTAGGCCAATCAATATCTTTAGCCTTGTCCAACTCCCCCTCCAACAGCCAACCACCATCCTCTCTGCTAGATCACCGTTCCAGGCACCAGACTATCCTCCATGCAGCTGGACAACCCTTCTAGCCCCAGCCTCTCACATGGTGAGCAACCTCACTGGAGCTAGGGAGCACCACACAGGCTCCGAACCAGCCTCTTCCCTAGCCAGCCACCCTCCCTGCATCTGAACCAGCCTCCAACTACAAGCCATACAATCTCCATATAGCTTGAACACCACCCCCAAACCTCCACCCCAATAGACCACATATCTGAAGCTGTCCCTCTAAGCCCCTGGACTAGCAGTCCCCAAGCCAACCACTCTGCCTACAGCTGGATCCACCAGAAGCCTTGTACCAGCTCCACCATCTGACCACCCACCCTGCAGTTGGACCTCACTTCCAACTCCGAACTAGCCCCACCACCACCACCACCAGTCACCCTCCCTGCTGCTGGCTGACTCTTTCATGATCTGGACTAGCCTCCCCCAGCAGACAATCCTCCCTGCAGCTGGACCCCTATGTTCGTTCCCACCCATAGACCAGCCCCCCAACCCAGGTTGAGCAACCTCCCCGGAACTGGAAACCCAGATAACCACCATTCCCAGGAGCTGGACTCACCCTCCCTCTAGAGCGGAACCTCCCTAAGACCACCCTCCCTACAACTAGACCCCCCCTGATCACCCTTCCACAACCATGGACCCCATACTTCTCAATGTAGTATAAAACAAAATGTGAGACTCTATCATATAAAATATAAATTCATGCAGTCTTCAGCAAAAGAAAAAAAAGTACACTGATCCCTAGATTACAAAATGGATTAACACATGCAACTGTTTTAATCAAATACAAATATTAAACTAAAAAAAACCCAGCTCCTTCACAAACACACTCAAATATCTGCAGTAAATAATTCTTCCTTTATCTGCAGGTTACTGCAAATTTTCTCAGATTAAAAAAGTTGTTGTCTTTTCTCTGTAAATCTAGTTCAATATGCTGCTGAATGGATACACACAGAAAATGCATTCTGAATGTGCTGAGTTATACAATCTTCCTGCGGTTCATTCTCCTGACCCCACCCCAACACTACTTTAAAGTAACTAAATCAGTACAAATTCTACAAATAAGTACTTTAGAGGCACAATGCATGCTACACACTTTAAGGAGGGATTTGATTGAAAATAAACTGTGTATTTTAAAGGTTATAGCCATTAGTTCAGAACAGAGAACATTTTTTCATAACAAAACATTGATTGTGAAACCTGCACAGCATTTCATTTAGTAAAAAAAAACTGAGTGATAATTCTCTTACTGTACTTAACATTTCAAGGAGTTACAAAGATGTTAAACATAACTTACCTTAACATGTAAATCTTAACTGCAGGAAACACAGTTCAAAAATGGAGACCACAGTTACAGCTCCTGCATTTCTGTTTGCTTAGGCTAGACAGAGACAGGAAGTGAGCTGGAAAATGTAGTTCGCTGACTGAGTAGACTTCTGGAAAATCAGTATAGACTTTTAAAGGGACACTGCCAACTTATTTTTGCATTATATTAGTTCTAGGTAAAAACCCACATTTTATGATTGCTTACCTTCTCTAAAATTCATTGGTGTTGCTGGTTGTTTTATCTGTCTCCTTGAATAGTAGAACTGAAATGCAATGTGCCCAGCCTCGATTGGCTTATTTTAAATCCTTGAACTACTCGGCTGACTGTAATCTTCATTTATGATTCAGTAGAATTAAAACAAAAATTGCACTTTGAAGAGCATTACAGTTTGACAGAGCTTAATGTCTTAGCATTCTTGATAGAGCAAAAGTTACTGTAAACGGAGTGATCATACTAAGGTAATGAATGAGCTGGGAGGCTAGAGATGCCCATGTATGCTCCTATCATTTACAGTGCATAATAATCAAGGTTATCTCCCATGATCAGAATGAAAATTAACAAACTTGCATATAAAACAAACAGAAGTATTGAAAAGTTTTAATTTATCATTCAGAAGTGACACCTGGCTAAAACCCCAACATACTGATGCTGAAGTATCCATACCTGGCTATACAATCATTAGACATGATAGGCTAGGGAACAAGAGAGGAGGAGGAACTGCCATGTACATCTCCACTATTCTGCAGTTTACAATGGTGCAAATTCCCTCACTTCCAGCCCACTAGATTCTCTCTAATCAAACTATCGCTCCATGCATCACCCCAGTGTATGTTGCAGGCACCTACTGCCCTCCCGGCACCTCCCCAACGGACATCATTACACACCTGGCCACCCTACAGTCCTTATCTATAGGAGGCGAGCTTCACGCCATTGAAGACTATAACCACAATTGGCTTACCATAGATAAGTCCCACCTTATGTCCAAGATCAAGGCCCTAAACCTCACACAACTGACAGAAGACCCCACCAGGCTAAACCACAAAACGCATAATCATTCACTGCTGGACTGGGCTCTCTCCTCCAACCCCCACAGGATCCTACATGCGGGCCTGCTCCCTGACTCCCTAAGTGACCACCACATGATTTTCCTGATCAGTAAAGTGCACAGACCCACAGCTCCCCCCAACAAAGACGATGCGCACAAGGTCATATAATTCCCTGGACCTAGCGCTGCTCATGTTAGACCTAGGCCAAGTAGACTGGTCCTTCATCCCAGTGGCCACATCTACTGACGTCGCGCTCAAAACCTTCAAGGCCAAATTTCTTAAAATCTGGGACAAAAATGCCCCCCTGCGCACAAAAAGAGTCAGAGGTGCCCACCTTCCTTGGATCATCGCTGATATCATCAGCAAATGCCACTCCAGGGATCTCACATGGAAAGCCCACAAGAAACTGGGCACACAGGCATCCTTCCAAACCTACAGAGCCCTCCGCAACTCCTGTACTAACCTCATTCACCAGACAAAAAAGAACTATTTTCTATCAGCTTTTAGCTAAACATAAACCACCCGACAAACTTCTGCGTCGTTCAAATCCTGTTCTCCCCCACCACCCAACCTCCACCTCCGACACTATCAGTTCAGGGCACCTACATCACCGATCCCTGGGAGTGGCAAGCCTTCAATAATTACTTCTCCAGCTGCACTGACTCTCTTCTGTTGACCCTCTTGTCCCACCCCCAGGGCCTCCCCCAACCAAGTGCTTCCCCACCAGGCGTCACAGTTCTCCTTCACCCCTGTATCCCAAGCCGAAGTTTTCAAATCCCTACGCTCCCTGAACCCCAACAAAGGCAAATGCCCCACATCCCTGGATGCAAAGATGTTATACTTGTCTGCCCCAGCCATAGCCGCCCCACTAGCCGCACTATTCAACCTCTCCTTCGCATTGGGCAAGCTTCCCTCCGAATGGAAATGGGCTAGTGTCATTCCCCTACCGAAAGGGGGTGACCCCCTCCTCCCCTGGCAACTACCGCCCCATCACCCTACTCCCGATTCTGGCAAAAATGTAGGAACGTCTTGTCCCTGCCCAACTCTCTCCCCATCTGGACGCCTCCTCCTTCTTCACTCCCTTCCAATCTGGCTTTCGCAAATCTCACTCAACCATCACCTCCCTGCTACAAGTCACTGGTGACATACTCACCGGCATGGACAAAGGCCACATCACCTCTGCCATTTTTATAGACTTAGCCAAGACTTTCGACACCATCTCATGTACTCTGCTCCTTTCCAAACCAACTGAAGCCGGGCCCTCCAAACCAGCCACCACATGGTTCCATGACTACCTGGTGGGCAGACATCAGGCTGTAAAAGTCACCTCACATGTCTCTAATCCCCTCCCAGTTACCACCAGTGTCCCCCAAGGATCAGTCTTGGGCCCACTGCTCTTCTCCATATTCCTAAACGACCTCCCATCAGCCTGTCACTTCACATCCATACAAATGTATGCGGACGGTACTGTACTGTATGCCACAGGCCCCTTCACAAGCACAGTGGCAAATCTCCTTCAGCAGGATTTCAACTCCATCCAGGAATGGTTCAGGTCAAACCAACTATTCCTAAACTGTAAAAAAACAATGTCACTAACCTTCGGCTCACAGCAAAGACTCTCCCGCCAAACCCCCTGCCACCCCTTCAAAACCCTGGATGGGACCCTCCTGGAACAATGCACCAACTTCAGATATTTAGGCATCTGGCTTGACCCGCACCTCGTATCTCGCCATGCATATCAACTCCATACACAAGAAACTTCTCCCTAAACTCGGCGCCCTATACAGGAATAAAAGCTGCCTCCCTTCTCCAGCTAGGAACGCTATTGTCCAAAAGATGATCCTCCCAGTACTCGACTACGGCCATATAGTCTATATTATTGCTCCCTCCTCCGCCTTGGCCAGCCTTGACGCCCTTTTCCACTCTTTTTATTGGTTTATCCTCGACTGTCCACAAACAACCCACCACTGCACCTTATATAGCTCCCTAGCCCTGCCGTCCCTCCAAGACCGAAAACTAACCCACAGTGCTAGGTTCGCAGCCAAATTTTGGTCCCATTCCCTACCCCCATACCTGGCCTCTACCCTCTCACAACAAACCCCCCCCCCGCTTACTCCCTCAGAAGCACTGACCCCAGGCTCCTCCACGTCCCCTTTATGCGCACAAACAAAGGTCAGGCTGCATTCAACTTCCGCATCCCACAGTTATGGAATGCCCTGCCAGCTGATATAAGACACTCACCCAACCCCAGCCATCGCAATCGCCTACTCACCTCCCACTTCTCCTCCTGCTGCTCTTGCTATAACTAATGTCAAATTCTGTATAAAAATTGTGTTTCTGTGCTCAATTGTAACCATCTAAAATGTTCCTGTATCGATCTTCTGACTGTTTCTATCTGCCGATTGTCTGTACAGCGGATGGCCATTTATTGTGTTGTTAAGTCTGTACCAAATGAATGTACCATTGTCTTGGGTCTTGACCCCCAGGTCGCATCTGGAATCGAGCAACACTGCTCAGTATGCCTTCCTGGTTAAACTCGTAAATAAATAAATAAAAAGTATTCAATAATGTGTACTTCTAAAATCTGTGTATAATATTCAATTAGTAATAATTTACTCTTTTTTTTTTAATTCAATATGTTTTATTAGATTTGACCATGACAGTAAAGTTATAATCATATCATTAATCCAAAATCTTCATTGAGACCTCAGAAAATAGTAGTAAAAAAATTGAGTATAAACAGTAAGCATCCATTACATTGACATTAAAGATAAAATGGATAACCAAAGAAATCTCCCTTCCCCTCCCCCCTCCCCAACCCTGTGGTGCAAAATAGCATATTTACTGGACATCTCAGGTACCAATAATAAATGAATTCTCAACAGAGAGACATATCCGCCTTTTGTTAAAGGTAAATAATTTACTCTTAAAAAAAAAGAATTACAGCTGAACTTCTTAGAATTAATTCCTACAGGCAGTATTCTTCTGATGGTTACAGAAGATTAAAAATGACTAAACTTAGTCTTAAAAGATGAATTAATTACTGCTTTAAGACTTAATTTAGTATTCCACTTCAGTGAGGGAACTGTTCTTTGATACCACCATCTATCCCACTTCCTCCCACATCACCACACCTTGACTTTACACCAGGCCATAATTGTTTCTGTACTAGCTTCTTGTTCTTAACTCAGCTCAAGGCATCCCCCCCCACCCAAAAAAAACCAGCTAGGCACCTGTGTCTGTGTGCTGCTGTACTGTGTGATTGCCTCTTCTTATAGTGCCCCAAACTTCCAAAATGTGAATGTACCCACTCAGGCCCAGCACAACAGCCCCCCAGCCTGGCAGCAGCCCAACCAGCTGCTGTGCAACTGCAACACTTACTTTTTGTTCAGTCGAGTCGAAGTTCCTTGCTGTTCAGGCTGAACTGAAGAAGATGCAGGACTCCTCTGACTCATTTGCAGGCTACAACAGTGCAGCCGACAGCAACCCAGCAGTAACTGTCCATCCCCAAGTAGGCCCTGATCAGTCCTCCAGCTCCCTCTCCATCCTCTCTCCTCTCTCCTCTGTCATGCACCTCCAGGCCAGCCGAGTCAGACTCCCACTCCAATGACACCAGCACCCAAAGACCTCACCACCACGGTCCCACTGACTCCTGCCAGGCCCAAAATGATTGTCTGATCAAAAATCAACCTCAAGCCAAGTCTTAAGAGGCTACTCTAAGGCAAGCCAGTGCCCAACGGCAGGAAGTGCAGCTCCTTGAATTTATTTTTGTTCCCTTTGTGGTGTTGGATCTGGTTGGGTTGAGGTCTGGAGTCACGGATGGACTGACAAAAAAAAATGAACAACAATGAGCAACTCACTCACACAGCCACAGGCAGGCAATGCAGCTCGACTCAATTCACAGCAGCAGGCCGCTTCTAATTCTCTCCCACTCACTTTAACGTCCTGTGGTGAGTCAGGTTGTCTCGTGCATAGAAACATAGACTTTGACAGCAGATAAGGACCGCTTGGCCCACCTAGTCTGCCCATTTCCCTACCTACAGGATAAGCCGCAGATCCTAGAGGCAGTATAGCGCAGTGGTCTAAGGCTCTGAGCTGCAAATTTGGTGACATCCAGCAGACCAGACCTGGGTTTGAATCCCACCCGCTCCACTTGCATACTGTGTGACCCTGAGCAAGTCACTTAACCTCCTTGTGCTCCCAGGTTGCTCCTGTAAAAAGCTTTCAGCTTAGTGTGCTATACCTGGTTAAACAACTAAATAAAATAAAAATAGTTAACCAACAGCCTATTTTTCCTACCCCACAAGAATTGCCTTATGTCTGTCCCATGTATTCTTGAATTCTTCCACAGTTTTAGACCCCACAGCCTCCTCAGGAAGGCTGTTCCATGCATCCACTACCCTGTCTGTGAAAAAATACTTCCTCACATTGCCCCTGAATCGTCCCCCCTCTATCTTTAAATTGTGTCCCCTTGTTCTTGTATGTCTCTTTTTCTGAAAGATGCTACCCTCTTGGACTTTGTTGATTCCACTGAGGTACTTAAACATCTCTATCATGTCCCCCCTCTCCCTCCTTTCCTCAAGGGTACACATATTAAGCTCTTTTAGTCTCTCCTCGTATGGCTTCTCTTGCAGACCCTGCACCATTCTAGTTGCCCTCCTCTGGACTGCCTCTATCCTGTCTATGTCTTTGCGGAGATGGGGGTCTCCAGAACTGGACGCAGTACTCCAGATGGGGTCTTACCAACTGTCTGTACAGAGGGATAACAACTTCCTGTTTTCTGCTGATGATGCCTCTCCCTATGCATCCCAGTATACTCCCAGCTCTCCCTACTGCCTTCTCACATTGCTTGCTAACCTTAAGGTCATCTGATATGATTACTCCCAGGTCCCTTTCCTTTTTTGGTTTTGTTGCTACCTCCCCCTCATTGTGTAGTCTTCCCCTGGGTTTTTGTTTCCCAGCTGCATTATTTTGCACTTCTTTGCATTGAATCCTAGCTGCCATACTTCCGACCATTCCTCCAACCTTGCCAAGTCCCTTCTCATCCTTTCCACGCCTCCTTGTGTATCAACCCTGTTGCAGATCTTTATGTCATCTGCAAAGAGTCATACTTTTCCTTCCAGTCCCTCTGCAATGTCACTTATAAAGACATTAAAAAGGACTGGACCCAGTATTGAAACCTGCGGTACCCCACTAGTAACCCTTCTTTCTTCAGAGTGGACTCCATTTACAATTACCTTCTGTGTCCTGTTGTCCAGCCAATGTTTTACCCAGGCTACCACCCTGGGACCCACTCCCAGGCTAGTTAATTTCACTATTAATCTTTTGTATGGGACTGTGTCAAATGCTTGCTAAAGTCTAGGTAGGCCATGTCCACAGCCCCTCCTTGGTCTACTACTTTGGTCACTCAGTCAAAGAAATCAATTAGATTCATCTGACATGACCTTCCCGCTGTGAACCCATGCTGCCTTGGGTCCTGTGCCCCACTGGCCTCTAGGTACTCAACAGTTCTTTCCTTCAAAAGTGATTCCATCACTTTACCTACCACAGAGGTCAAACTGACAGGTCTGTAGTTTCCTGCCTCTGTCTTGGTCCCACTTTTGTGAAGGGGAATCACATCCGCCTTCCTCCAGTCCTTGGATACCACACCATCCTCCCATGATTTATTAAAAAGGGTAGTCAGTGGTTTCACTAGTTCTCCCCTTAATTCTTTTAGAATTCTGGGGTGAATTCCATCAGGCCCCATTGCTTTGTCCACCTTCAGTTGCTTGGGAGTTCTTTCAGAACCCTTTCTTCTGTGAAAGGACTGGGACTGAACCCCTATCAGAGTGCTTCTGTTAATTGGATTAGGCACCTCCCACTCCTCTTTTGTGAATACGGAGAAGAAATATTCATTCAGTATCCCTGCTTTTTCACTATCCCCCTCTGCCCACCCACTGTTCATTCTATTCAGCCTCACTATCCCTCCTTTGTCTTTCTACACTCCCTGATGTACCTATAAAAGGTTTTATCGCCCTTCTTAACCGAATTGGCTATCCTTTCCTCAGTTTGGGCCTTTGCTATTCTGACTTCCCTCCCTGCTTCCTTCTGCCTTAACTGGTACAGCTCTCTGTCCTGCACCTTCTGTGTTTCCTTATACTTCCTGAATGCTATCTTTTTCTCCCTGACTTTCCCCGCCACCTCTTTTGAGAACCATAGTGGCTTTTTCTTTCATTTTGATTTGTTTATTTGCTTCACACAAAGGCTTGTTGCCTCTGTGATGGCAGTTTTGATGATTCCCCATTGTTGCTCCACCCCTCCTTCTAGCCTGTTTGCTAGTGCTTTTCTGCTTTTCATGCACGCAAAAGCTCACAGCCACTATGGATCTTGGGACAGTGTTTTTTTTTTAAATAATGTAGGGGGAGCAACCACAAAATATGGGACAGTAGAAGTCCCATATGAATAGCAAACAGGACAGGAAATTTTACCAGTTGGAATAGTGAATCAAGGTTAGCTGGCCCAAAATTTTTTTGTAATTGTTTATTCTTCTGTTTATGTGTATTTAATGTATTGTTTATGTGTATGGCATTCATTGGAGGCAGTATGGCACAATGATTTAAGGCTCTGTACTGCAAAGCTGGAAATCAGGGTTTGAATCCCTAAGCCCCCACTTGCATACTGTGTGACCCTGAGCAAGTCACTTAACTTCCTTGTGCTCCCAGGTAGCACCTGGAAGCAAGCTTCAGCTTCGTGAGCCGCTCCGGGTTAAACAATTTTCCCATTCAACTTGTATGACCTGTTTAATTTTGTATACTTGTGTTTTCCACTACCCTCTCCCCCAGGATGAACTGGGAGATGAGTAACTTGTTTGTTCAGTGTGCCTTTCCTGGTGAAACTTTTCAATAAATAAATGTATTCAGAAATAAGCACCAGAGGCCAGTTAGGTTAAGTGAAACCCAGAGTATAAAGTGAGAGGGTCCAGGCTGATAAAGGTGGTTATAGCTAAGTGGCAAACAGTAGCCAAGCCAGTGCTGTGAAATTGTAGCATTTACTGATTTAAAGTGCTCTTGGGTATCAGTTTCAGTCAGGAGCAAAGGGAAGGGAGTCGACCAGGTAGTTACCCACATGACCAGCATAGTTGCCACAGCCCTAGTCTGTTATCCACCCCAGCAGCATAGTTACTACAGCCCTAGCAAAGGGCTAGTAACCTGAGTAACTGATCCAGAGACCCCCCTATAACACTAGCCTGGCTATCAAGCCAACTTGGCTACCAGTCACCTGTATCACCCTGGGGAACTCTGACTTTATAATCTGCAGCTAAAAAAAAACCTCTGGGACAGCTAGCAATTATTCACTAGCTCACCTGGCCAGCTTGGCTATAATTGGTGCTTTACTCTACCCTTGCTCCTTCTAGCATCCTGTTTACTATCTAATTCAGGGCCTGCCTGCCCTCTGTGCCATCTCCGATAGCTACTTCATTTGAATGCTGCCCACCCCTGTGCTCCATTTAGGAGCGCGAGTTAAATAAATTTATGTAATTTTGAGTAAGGCCACTATCTCACCATATGCTCCCTTCCTGGACCAATTTTAAATACATTTGAATAGATCAACCCTTGGCAGTCCCTTGCCCAGATCACACTAACATCCACAGCCATCCTTTATTGTATTGCATTCACTGAGTGAAAAGAAACAACTTTTTTTTCATTTATTTCAGTATTAGTTCAGGTGGACAGTGTCTACTTTATAGCACTATCACTGACCTACCGCTCCAAACTGGGGAGAAGTTGAGGAGGCAGGAAGTGGGTTAATTGTACGCTGGATGCCCTGCTGGATGCAGCAGGTGGGAGGTCTTCCCTTGATGGATAGCTGGCTCTCTTGATGCTTGTTCATCTAATGATGCTTTCCTGCTCATGGGGGCCACCACCAAGGGACTGGTATTTACTTTTTCTTTACAAAAAAAAAAAAATAACAGCAGACTGTACTAAACAGAACCCACACTGCTGCTGCCAACTGCTGATCCTGGGGACTGCCACAACTATTTGACCACTGACACTGCTGGGATGAAACTGACACAGAGATGAGAGGAGGACTGCAGGTACTACCTTTTGCTCTAAAGTTACTTCCCTGTGTCCCTCTCCCTTCTGCTGCACTTTCTTCATGTTTTTGTTTTCTTCTGAGTATATAAAATAAATTTGGACACCATAACTTAAAGAGTAAACTACACTTGAATAATTGTTTTTTATACTTAAAATTGAAAAATGGTGGAAAGTTCATTAAGGTTCAAATTTATAAAACGAAAACTTAAAGGCACGTGGTGGAAGTTCACTATGCATATTTTACTATTTTATAATGGCTGGAAAAGTTATGCGTTTTTTGAGTGCCAGGCAACAAAAAGTCTTTTTTTTTCAATATAAAGGTCATTATATGTGATCATACTTTATTACTCAATGTACGTTGATTCATGTTCAGTGTTCTATTTGTATTTCTCAACTAGACCTCAGAGTGAATGAGCTCATGGAGCCTTTTCATGGTAAATAAATTGAATTTAATTGAATGGACTGTGTAAGTTTGCTTATATTCAAGTACTAGTCCTTAAATAGTACACAACTGAGTGCCACGTCAGCTCCTGTGTTTTAAAAATTCCATGGGAAAGTGCAACCAGATTGCAGAGACAATGCAGTGCTAAAGAAGTGTAATAAAAATGATAAAGTGTTGCCAGTACTACTGCAGTGTGCAACAAAAATTAGTAAAGGAAATACAGTGTTAAAAAAGTGTGCATGAAAATCTAATAATTATCTGCAGTGCTCTTACAGTCTGCATCAAAAATTAAGAAAGATTGAGCAGTGGTACAACAGTGCAGCAGAAATTCAATGCAGTATGTTAACAGTGCACTGACAAAAAGCAGTGCTTTGTCAGTCTGGATTGTAATAACACTGAAATTTTATTTATTTTTATTTAGCTTTTGTTGACCAGGTAAGTGCACTAGACAAATCCTGCCTATTTTCAGGCACGACCCGGGGGAAGGGGGGATACAGATGCATGCCAACTGACCTTGAACCAGATTAAGCTGTTGGTGGTATTTTTAGTGAATGAGGGAAATTTGGCCAGGACACCGGGGAAAATTCCCTACTCTTTTCAATAAGTGCCATGGGATCTTTAACATCCACCTGAACTACCACCAATCCAGGCAGATGGGACCTCGGTTTAACGTCTCATCCAAAAGACGGCACCTCAGAAATGCAGCACCCCTCTCATGCTGCATTACAGTGTCAGTACTAGGATATTAACCCAAGTGCCAGATGTGAGAACTGAACCCACAGCCCTCTGATCTCCCGGCCTCAGAGGCTAGTGTGCTACCTTGAGACTCATGATGGAAGTGTGCACTCCACTTCCCTAGCTGGCATTCTGGTGACTCTCCTGTGGTGACTGTGCTCAAGAACTCCCACTCCTGCTGGTCCACAAATGCTGGGACCACTCATATGGGACCACTAGGCTAAGGTAGGCTTATCAGCTGTGTTGGGAACCAACCTCTGAACAGCGCTTGGTGTACAAATTGGCTAATTACAGAAAAGAGTCTGAACAAACAGCTCCTGCTGTTTCAGAAAGGCTAGTGGCGGTTTAAAGTCCTTGGGAGCCTTGAAATGGTGCAGGGCTCGTGACTCCTGTAGAAGATGGCAGTTTCTGATTGCATGGCTGGCTGGTACGTGGCTGGTAAGTTGGCCCTGACTGGGTGACCTGGGAGAGTGGTGCTCCAGTCAGCTGTGCTGTGGACCTACCACTGAAAAGTGTTGGTACGCTGATTAGCTGATCACAGGAGGGAATCTGAACAAGCTGCTCCTGCTGATTCCGGAAGGCCAGTGGGGGTTTAAAGTCCTGGGGAGCCTTGAACTGGTGCAGGGCTTGTGACTCCTGTAGAAGATGGCAGTTTCTGATGGCTGGCTGGATGGCGTCTGGCTGGAAAATTGGCCCCAACTCATAAATATGAAGTTTTATCTATTACAATTTACTAGAGAATACTTTTTTCCATTTTCAGTGTTTCTCTATTTAAGGTTTACAGCACATTCATTCATACATTAATTTTATTTAAAATGAGAGCCTTTGGGCAATAAATGCCCATTTTCATAGGCAACCGTAATCATGGTACAAATAACAGAGCGTGTACAATACATAGCTATGTATACAGACAATAAAATACATAGTACAAAAATCACATTTTCATACATAAAATAGAGCATCATTAGTGCCCATTACAAATATCTTTAGCACCAATAACATTTCTTAAAGCTGTAACAAAAGCTAATGTTCTTATGGATAAAGGTAAGGAATTCCAAAATGTGCCAACTCGATAGTAGAAAGCTGTTTGCCCAACCTTCTTTTAACACTTAAATCCAGAAGCAAATGGTTTTATTGAACCAATGTAAATGTTACAAAAAGAAAACAATGTCTAAGTTTTCGAACCAACCAAGTCCTTCCTCAGACTTAGGACCATTATGGTCATAAGTCGCCGAGGAAGGACTTGATTGGTCCGAAAGCTTAGACATTGTTTTCTTTTTGTAACATCTAGGTTGGTCCAATAAAAGGTATCAAAACCATTTGCTTCTGGATCTGTTCTCACAAGGACCAGTATGGCAACTAATCTATTTCTGTATATTTTAACACTTAGGTAATTTTAAATATAAGCAATCTATAGATTGGGTTTTAACATTTGACTGTGCTGGTCTTTCTACCAATAATCTTAATTTAGCTGGTACTTGTTCATTTACCAGATTCCAGGCCCAACATCCCAGTTGTTGTTTTATTCTTTGTTTAGGAGTATACCACTTCGATATGTTGTATAAACAACAAACGTGACATTCTGAAGGGAAATCAAATGCAAACCTCCATGCTTTGTTGAGTAACAGTGCTATTCTGTGCAACAAGGATTTGCTGGCAGATGAGTAATTGGCTAGACCAGTCAATAATGGATAGAACAGGAGTTTGAACAGTAAGTTTTTTGCTTCCTGAGTAAAGTTAAATCTAGTCCTATAAAGCATGCCAGATTGCTGGTTTACAGACTTCTCAACATTGTCAATGTGCTGATGATAAATAAAATGGCTATCTAGAGTCAGACTGAAATACATTATGTGACTTGGTCCAAAATAATACCATCAGATGTTGTTATAGAAGGAGACTGTAGGGAGCCAGCATGTCTTATTTTGGTAGTCTGTTCAAAAAGTCTGCATAAAAAGCATGTGCTTCTCCACAGTTAACCTCACAGTGCTTCTGTTTATGACATCATAGAGGACATCATATTGCTCACAGTGACAACAGACTGTGATGTCACAAACATCAGTTGTGAAGTCTGCAAGGGGGGAGCAGTCTGGTTCCTACTGGAGAACATTTGTTCCCTTTTTCAGATACCTCAGTGCATGACTTGATACCAGGCTTGACTTCTCTGACCACATGGATGCCATCCACACCAAACTCCACCCCAAACTGGGTGCCCTGTACTACAATAAGGACTGCATTTCTCCCCTGGTATACCAGGAGCTAGTCACCAGAATGGTTCTCCCAGTTTTCAGCTATGCAGATGTGGTCTGTGGCACCGCTCCTTCCTTATCCATTGCCTGAGTGGACACTCTGTGTAATGCCTTCTGTTGTTTTGCTACCAACTCCCCTCCTCGTACTCATCGCTGCTCCCTCCTCCCTATCCATCCTCCCCCTACCATCACAACGCCAGTCCCACTTTGCCTCCTTCATCTCCAAATACTGATTTGGGGCTGTATCATCTTACTTAGCCACATTCCTCTCACCCATTCCCTCTGCCTCATATTCCCTCTACTCCTGGGATCCTCACACCTTAGTTCTCCCTCCCCCATCCCCACTCCTTTGCTGGGCAGTCAGCCTTCTCCTATCATCTTCCCTCTCTCTGGAACCAGCTCCCCTCCTCTCCGCATCTCTCACTCTCACCCTGCTTCCCTTAGGCACCAGCTAAAGCTTCCCCCACCTGCTCCTGTGAGGCACCTGCCTGATTTGCTCCTGGTGCCTTGTCAACCCCTGCCAGGGTTCTCTCTGGGGGCAGTTCATGTCACTTCTAATGCTGTACTTATTTGTAGCCACTTGCTTTTTTCATTTTAATTGGGTGTTGTTGCTGCTGCTGATAGAACCAGATTCTGTTCACTGTTTATTGTTATTTGCACTTGTATCTTGTTTAATTGTTCAGTGTTTGCCTTTTTTCTTTGGAATGCTGCTCTACTGTTGAATCCCATTTTCGATTTCCCTGGGTCACACCTAGAAACAAGCCAATTGGCTCAGCTTGCCTTTCGTGGTTATCAGTTTTCAAATTAAAAAAAAAATAATTCTGAAAGACTCTGTGAAATAAGTGCTGCTTTATCTGTAGTATTTAGTAGATCAACAACAGAAAAAATAAAAAATGAAAAAACTAAAAACTAAAAAACACTAAAGTTAAAACATAATTGGTGTAAATATAGGTGTTTTAAGGCTTTTATGATAGCAGTGAGTTGCTTTTTAAGCTGGTTTGGCTTAAAACACTTAACCCTTTGTTCCCTGATTTCAGCAGCAGTGGTATTCTGTCACAGCCTCAAGAGATACCCAGGCTTTTATGCCACAGCATGCCATTGTTTCTCTACCACTTTCAGATGGCCCACTGGGCCTCTGCCTGGGCTACCAGGCTTCTTTTAAAATCCCCTTTTTTTTCTGATATATTGTTTCTGACTCACTCTGTTTTGTCCAGACTCCAGGCAACTTCCTGTCAGTGATTACTGCTGGGTCCACTAGCTGCTTCCAGATTGCAGTGAATTACCCAGCATAACCCAAGCCCCCTCTCCCGCCAAGTGCAAGGACCCAGTAAACTATTGTAACCCCCCCCCAATTTTGCAGGGCTTACCTTAAGTATCTCCCTGGGCTCCTTTCATGCCCCCTGCCTGGCAGCCGTCCAGCAATAGAAGTTAAATCCCTGTTCCATGCTGTGCTGCTGTTGCTCTGCGTATGTGCGCACATCCATGCCACTGCACTATCCCTTTCAGAGCTACAGCCTTGTGTATACTCTAAATAGCCTGGGCTGGGTCTGAGTATAACAAACCTTGCGACCAGCCAGGCATTACCTTAATTGACTCCACTCAGCAGTTGCTAACAAAGCAGAGGGAGCCCTTTAATAATCTGTAAATATTTATTCCTAAATCATTGTCGTGGTGTAAATAAAATAACTTCTCTGGACTGCCAGTACTGCTGCACTAGTTTGTTCCAGTGGAGCCACCATGTTTGGTCCAGGACTTCCTGGTTTGGACCAGTCGGAACTGAGGGGTCCTAATTACAGTGGATTATAGGTGAAACTGTGAACTTTCTTGTGGGCACCTAAATGGACTACTAGAGCACTCTAATTGTGATTGATAGCTTCATTAACCAACCAAAATGCTGGAAAAACAATCTTCTTGTGGCGCTACTTTGAACTGTGTTCATTCCAGCTCGAGACTCTGAGGAGAGAGGAGCCAGTTTTGGCTCTGTGAAAATTTTCACAGGAGGGGCCTGAAATTGCCTCCTTTGATTTACGTTTTGATCCAGAAAGGGATCAGTCTTCAGGAACTGCCTGCTGGTAGACTGAGGGGGTGCTCAGCAAGTCGACTGAGATTCCAGCCTGCCACAAACTGAAGGAAAGAGAAAGTTTAATGTTTCTTCAGCTTGATGTGCTGAGGCCTACTGCATGTGAAGAGAATGTGATCCAGGGACTCCTGTGCCAAATCAGGAGCCATTCCAGTCAGGACAGACTTTTACCAATGCCCAGCTGGAGGGTTATGTAGAAACATAGACTTTGACAGCAGATAAGGACCGCCTGGCCCACCCAGTCTGCCCATTTCCCTACCTATTGGATAAGCTGCAGACCCTAGTTAACCAATAGCCTACTTCCTCCTACCCCCTACTAGAATTGTTTTTTTCTTGACTTCTCCCACTGTTTTTGACCCCACAACCTCCTCAGGAAGGCCATTCCATGCATCCACCACCCCCTCCGTGAAAAAATACTTCCTCAGATTGCCCCTGAGCTGTCACCCCTCTATCTTCAAATTGTGCCCCCTTGTTGTTGCAAATCTCTTTTTCTGAAAGATGCTACCCTCTTGGACTTTGTTGATTACCTTGGGATACTTAAATGTTTCTGTCATGTCCCCCTCTCTCTCCTTTCCTCGAGGGTATACATATTAAACTCCTTTAGTCTCTCTTCATATGTCTTCTGGTACAGACCCTGCACCATTTTAGTTGCCCTCCTCTGGACTGCCTCCATCCTGTCTATGTCCTTGCGAAGATGGGGTCTCCAGAACTGCACACAGTATTCCAGATGGGTTCTCATCAACTGTCTGTACAGAGGGATAAAAACTTCCTGTTTTCTAGTGGTGAAGCCTCTCCCTATTCTCCCTATGCATCCCAGTATCCCCCAGCCTTCTTTACTGCCTTCTCACATTGCTTGCCTACCTTTAAGTTATCTGATATGACTACCCCGGTCCCTTTCCATTTTTGTTGTTGTTAGTACCTCTCCCACATTGTGTACACTTCCCCTGGTTTTTTGTTTCCCAGGTACATTACTTTGCACTTCTTTGCATTGAATCTAAGTTGCCATACATTTCACCATTCCTCCAACCTTGCCAATTCCCATCTCATCCTTTCCACCCCTCCCTGTGTATCATCCCTGTTGCAAATCTTTGTGTCATCTGCAAAGAGGCATACTTTTTCTTCCAGTTCCTCTGGGACCCACTCTCAGGCTGGCTAACTTGTTTATTAATCTTTTGTCTGGGACTGTGTCAAATGCATTGCTAAAGTCCAGGTAGGCCATGTCCACAGTCCCTCCCTGGTCTACTACTTTGGTTACCCATTCAAAGAAATCGATAAAGATTCATCTGACATGACCTTCCTGCTGTGAATCCATGCTGCCTTGGGTCCTCTGCCTCACTGGCCTCTAGGTACTCAACAGTTCTTTCCTTCAGAAGTGATTCCATCATTTTCCCCACCACTGAGATCAAACTAAGAGGTCTATAGTTTCCCACCTCTGCCTTGCTCCCACTTTTGTGAAGGGGAATCACATCCACCCTCCTCCAGTCCTCAGGTATCACACCATCTTCCCACAATTTGTTAAAAAGGGTAGTCAGTGGTGTCACTAGTTCTCCTCTTAGTTCTTTTAGAATTCTGGGGTGGATCCCGTCAGGCCCCATAGCTTTGTCCACCTTCAGTTTTAGGAGTTCTTTCAGGACTCTTTCTTCTGTGAATGGACTGATATCGACCCCTCCCCATCCAGAGTACTTCTATTCTTTGGTTTAGGTACCTTCCCATCTCTTCTTTTGTGAATACTAAGCAGAAGTATTCATTCGGTATCCCTGCTTTTTCACTGTCACCCTCTGCCCACTCCCCCTTCCCTTTATTAAGCCTCACTATCCCTCCCTTGGTCTTTCTTCACTCCCTAATGTACCTATAAAAGGTTTTAACCCCCTTCTTAACTGAGTTGGCTAGCATTTCCTCAGTTTGGGCCTTTGCTATTCTGACTGCCTTCCCCGCTTCCTTCTACTTTAACTGGTACAGTTCTCTGTCCTGCTCCTTCTATGTTTCCTTATACTTCCTGGATGCTACCTTTTTCTCCCTAACCTTCCCCACCACCTCTTTTGAGAACCATAGTGTTTTTTCCTTTGTTTGGAATTGTTGATTTGCTTTACACAAAGAATTGTTTCCTCTGTGATGGCTGTTTTGATGTTTCCCCATTGTTCCTCCACCCCTCCTTCTTGCCTGTTTGCTAGTGCTTTTCTGAAGCTCTCTCCCATTTTCCCAAAGTCAGCCCTCCTAAAGTCCAGTACTCCTGCCTTTGTATGGCTTGACTCTATGGCTGTGTTTATCGTGAACCACACTGTTTGGTGGTCACTTGTTCCCAGATTGCTACTCACTTCTAAATCTGAGATCCTCTCTCAATCCCTGTTTGAGAGTACCAGGTCTAAGATTGCTCCCTCCCGAGTGGGTTCCAACACTAGCTGTCTGAGGCATGTCCCCTGTAGGGCATCGAGAATGACCCTGCTCTTGGATGTGGCTGCAGCAAAGGTGCTCCAGTTAACATCTGGCATATTCAGGTCCCCCATGAACAATATCTCCCCTTTTTCTGCTTTTCTAAAGATTCCTTCTATCATTTCCTTGTCCATTGCCTCCCCCTGAGATGGGGGTCTGTATACAACCCCCGTGCGGATTGTGGTGCTATTTCCCTTTCTCCAGGGTGACTCACAGTGCCTTCTCTCCTCCTTGTTTACCCTTTAGTTCACCAGCTCACAGAACAAACTGTCCAAAAAGACATTTTGTCCAACAGGGCCTATGCCAACAATGGCTCAGCCAGACTGTTCTTGTGCCATTCTCAGTATTTCAGTGAGAGATCAGACTTGGGGAGTCAGCAATCAAATACAGGTTGCGGCCACCTACAGGGAAAGGCGGTGAAGGTGAAGCGTGTTGGCCCAGGTCCCCACCAGCTTCCAGATGGAGCACCAGGTCTTCATTTCACTAGCCTTGTCATCTGCCGAATTAGGTACAGTGAGTACAACCGGGGTAGCTCCCTGCAACAAATGTTTTAATCATAAATGGTACCATCTGATTGTGTTCAAGTGTTTCAACAGACTAGGCCAACCGGCCATGGATACAAATAACAATCTGTCTTGCATTGCTAATGTTTAATTGTTCTTTCCATCAAGGGCCCGAACATCGGGTGCAGTGTCATCCAACCCGCGACACTGCCCAGGCATGCCTGTTTTCCATTCTGGGTACCCAGTAGTTGCCAGACTGATAAATTCAGGGGCTAAAGTGATTAAAAGCAAGATAGCCTGTCTTAAGTACAGTAAAGTAATCATTTGCCTAAATTCTCGCCCATCCCTTGTTCACATCTCCCTTAATAAACCCGGTTTACTGTTTTGCTGTTAACCTGGCTTGTGAGCATATTATTACCTGATCTAAAGTTACTGAAGTACTGCAAAGCATATTGAAAGTGCATGCTTGTATTATTGAAACTGTCTTTTACATAGGGTTGCAGGGTGAATGCCAGGAGACCAAACCCTGCTGGTAGGTGGAAGGTGCGTGAGGATATCATTAATGTTGGTGCTAATCTATATTCTTTCTAAGTACAAAGTGTTATAGTTGCAGAACTAAGTGTAAATGGTCACTAGGTGGGAATGTGGGTGGTTATAGCTTCCCAGAGGGCTGAACCAATTCTGTTAGGAACCCGCTTAAGCACTACTGTGGGTGGAGGCACCATAATTGTAGTTCTACTGTTGGTAGGCACACCACACTACCCCATACTTCCAAACCCAGGTCCCTCAACCTTCAATTATGGATGCAGGCAGAGGTAATAGCCCTTAGTATAATGGTGCCAGGGCTACACCATGATCTACAGTGCTCAACTTGGTGGAGGTGGGGGCGGATATCAGGAATGGTGAAATGGGGTCTATATCTGAAATCGACAGGTGCATTGTTTTTAACCCCATCCCCCCCCCACGTCCCTTTAGATAATCCACTGCTGCTGGTGCCTGGCTTCAGGGAGGGGCAGGCCAGTATGATGTGATCACCCATGACACCCAGGCTAATTCTTTTTCCTCCAGAGGAGGTACTCAATAGTGGAGCAAGTGAAACCCTCCCCGAATGTAAGTGTGTTGAATTTGCAGTGCCCCTGTGGCTCCAAGGCACTCCAGAGTAGAGCAGGTGAACCTCCCCCTTTCACTGAGTGTGAGCGTGTTGCCTTTGCAGTGCCCCCACAACCCCAACAGCAGAGTGGGAGAGTTTGGCTCAAACCCCAATCACAGGTCTCCCACATATAGCAAAACACCCTACTGTGGCACCACTGGGCTTTCAGAAGCTCTTGTTTAAGCCATGACCCTTCTGCTGTGCACAGGGCTGGGCATCACCCAGCAGGAAGCAAGGTTTCTGGAATGGGTAGGATAGGAAACTCTTGATGAGAACTGAAATATGGCAGCTGTCTTTTGATTGGCAGTGCCCAGAATCTCCCATGGTGACAGTTGTTGTGAATGTTGTTTATATGAAAAGCAGTCTGTGAGCAGCACCATCTAGATATGAAACCCTGCAATAACAGAGTCTGATAGTGCTGAAAACTAGTCACAGCAGTGCCTTCTAGTTGTGAGGGGCTAAAGTAATTGGGAAAGCTAATTTAATCTCCCAGCTAATTGTAGTTCCCCTTTACCTGAATGGTTCGAGCTTCTGCCTTTGGGACCCAGGGTTCCTTATTTGATTCCTAGCCTGGGCTGTTGATGTGACCACCCACTGGAGGGGGATAGGGTGTGGGTAATATATCTGGTGCTAGCCACATATTCAGTGCCAAGTAGAAACCAGGCCCCTAGTTTATTTCAGTGCTATTTTCTTTTTATTTTCAAAGTTGATTACGTTTTTTACTTACTCACAATTACAAAGAATGCATCACTCTAATAAAGCGTGATACATCTTATGCATCAGTACATGTTCTGAACAAATATCTGCATTAATTCTTACAGAGCGCTATTTTCTGTTGCAGGACCTTTAAAAATCTGTAGTGGAGCTGGCCAATCAGTGCAGTGTCAGGGCTGTTGCTAGTGACATTGAAAACCCATGTTCAAGGAATAAGCCCCAAGTTATTGGATGACAGCTTGGAGAGAAGGATTGAGAATCCCAGAGGACTCTCTCCTTCTCCATGGAGGGAGAGTTCCATTCTCCAGCAACAACACTGCCACTTGCATGACCACAGGTGGCCATGTGGTTGTAGGGCTGTCAGAAGGGCTGGGACATCACTAACCTCAGAATGCAGCCACACATTGCTTGAACCGACCTTTGACGTGCTTGCAGCGTGGTCCTGTGGAGTCAGAAGAAACTGAAAAATAGCCCAGTGCCTGTGGTGGACTGTGGAATATTCAGGTCCAGCCTCACCACCATGGTGACCTCCCGATAACAGGAGTTTTAGGAAGGAATTCCTGCAACCTATCTCTGCACAGGGTGGGCAAGGTTAGATGGAGGATAGTGGGGAACATAGAGAGGACTCCCCAAGGGTTGGGAGTAAGGTGCACAAGATGTAGTAGCAGAGTGGAACAAGTTCAGGGGACCAGGGAGTGTAGACCAAATAAACCAGCAAAAAAGGAAAATCACAAGTCACCCAGGATATCAAGGAATTGTGATGGGGGAATCATTCAAAAACTAAGAGGGATGGGGGAGTAAGATGGAGGGTGGTGTGTCTCAATGGCTGGAGTCTGGGTAATAAAGTTAGGGAACTCCAGGCACTGATGGCAGACTCTGGGCTAGATGCAGTGGCCGTTACAGAAACTTGGACCAACAAGAACAATGACTCTGTGACCTGGTGATCCCTGGATACATCTTCTATAGGTGTAGAAGGGGGATGGGTAGAGGTGGAGGGTTGGCGTATACATCAGGGAAGGAATAGAAGCAATAGAGGATGCATCCGGAGGAAAGGGGGAAGTGGAATTACTTTGGGTACAGCTCACAGAGTCATCAGGTATAACATTTCTCTTGGGGTGGTTTATAGGCCACAAGGGCAGGGAGAGGAGAGATAAGAACTAGGAGCAGATGTAGAAAAGGGGACTGCAAAAGAGGCGGTTATAGTAGCAGGAGATCTCAATCTGCCAGACATCAACAGGGCCCTCCCAGCAGCCAGGAGTGCCAGAAGCCAGGTCCTGCTTGATAGTTGACAGGAATACCATCTGGTACAGCATGTCAAAGAACCCGCTAGACAATCAACCATTCTTGATGTGGTGCTCACCAACGCTGAAAAAGTAGATGGGCGTGCAGGTTGGGGAACCACTGGTGTCCAGCAACCACAATACTATATAGTTTGAGTTGGCCCTGAGCACCAGTAAGCCCTCATCAAAGGCTGAGGTGCTATTGTTCAGAAGGCTGAATTTCAACCAAATGAGGGAACTAGTCCTAGGCAGGTTTGCTGGGATAGACTGGGGGTTGAAAAAAGATGGGTCATCAAAGGAACTGTTCTCATGACAACACATGCACAAGAACAGTTATCAAAAGAAACAAGTATGGGAGACCAGTTTGGTTCTTTTAAAAGGTCAGACAGGGACTAAGGGCCAAAAAGAAGGTGTTTATAAAGTACAAAGAAAAGCATGGGGATAAGGAATGGGACAAGTATCGGTGGGGGGACAGAGAGGCCAAGAGGGCAGGGACGATTGCAAAGGGCAGAGAGAACTGCGTAGTGCAGAGAGAGTTAAGGGACAGGGAAAACAGTTACTTAATTATATAAGGGGGAAAAAGTAGGAGAGAGATTGTCAGGCTAAAAGAGGGTGCAGGGAAACAGGAAGATGGGCAGAAAGCAATCAAGCTGAATGACTACTTCTGCTTGGTATTCAATATGAGAACAGCGGACCCCTGCCGGAGAGCAACATAAAAGCAACTGATAGAGGGGTCCCAGAAATGAGACTGCAGAAGTATACTAATAAAAGAGTCAGAGAAGGGTTAGCAGCCTTCAAGGTAAACAAGGCCCTGGAGCTGGATGGGATGCATCCGATGGTACTAAGGGAACTGGCACGGTGTTAGTCGAACACCTGATAGGGCTATTCAGTAACTCTTTGCAGCAAGGGGTGGTTCTCAAGGACTGGAGGATGACAGTCATAGTTCTGCTGCACAAGTGTAACCCTCCTGTGGGGCTTACCTTGTTTGCCTTCCATTGCCCCATTTTCCCCTGGTTCTGCACCGTTGCCTGGCTCGAGTCCTGTTGTGCTCCTAAATCCTTTGTCCTGACCCTGCATGTTTTGGCAGTTTGAAATGGGGCTGGAGGCGGTTGCACAGCTGCCACTCTGTTTCAGCACAGATGTATGAGGCAGGTGTGCAGTGCTCAGAAGCACATGAGCATTTTCTTACTGCGATTGTGGTAAAACGAACACCTCTTTGGTGGTCTCGGTCCCCAAGTCTGGCACGTTAGGGGTTAGTGACCCAGAGGAGGTGCATAAGGAGCTGCTAAATGTTTTAAATAAAGAGTGCCTACTGGGGGGGGACAGTAAAACGGCATTAGCGACAGGCAGACAAAAGAGTTTTGGGATGTAATACTGCAGCCGGGGGACATAAAAGAGTGGCTGCTAACAGACTGTGGGGCAATCATTTATATAAAATGTACTTTATGACTGCATTAACACTTTAGAGTTGGGACTGCTGAATGTACTGAATGAGACTGTTTACTGTAGCAGCCATGTTAGCAGCCTTTGACCTCAGGCCAGCAAATCGGAAGCCAGGATTTTCAGCAAGGCTCCTGGGACTGCATAATGGACTTATGCAGAAAAAGGAAGGAAAAATCTTGGCGCCCATCTGAGGAATCAATCAGGCATCAAAGGAGCCTGATGAATATTAATTTTTTAGAGGGACACTTGTTTTAGCCAATCAGGAGCTGCCAAAAGCTCGCAAAACCCAACAGACTTTTGGTTCTGGGCTCTATTTGGTGGGAGCCCCTCCTTGGGGGGGGGCTCTGGCCCCTTGCTAAAGAAATGTGGCTGAAAGATTTGAGAGAGACCTGCCTGGGGGTTGTCAGCTACCTGTCCCCCCAGGGCCTACATGTTGCCTTTCCATATTTGAAGAAGTTTGTCTAAGGAATCCTGACTTGTGACTTCAGCTGTGAGAGAGCTATAAAAATGTGCAACCTCAACAGTGAGAGTGCTGTGATGACCTGTGACTTCAGCTGTGAGAGAGCTGTGAAGAGCTACACTTCAAGGAGAAGCTCCAGCTCAGATTGTTTCTGAGTAAGAGTTTCACGACTTTCTTAAGATGGTAAGCTACTTGGGGTCAAGTAGCCACTAGTTTTGAGGTGGTAAATTCTGTCAGTTACCCTGCGTTGACTCAGTGTCACAGTGAGGGGTAGACATTTGTTGGAAGGAATGACTGCGGATGGTCCTTCGTTTGCGTAAAATAGTATGGGAGTCTCCCTAGGGACAGGAGCTTGCCAATGATCACCAGTGTTTCTCTTCAAGAGTGAGAAAAGAGAGATCCTCTTCTGTTTGTGAGCACCTGCGCGGTGAGGAATGAGATGTCTGGTATCATGGGACTTTTCAAGTAAAATTTGTGCACTTTCAGTGCCAGCTTCAGGGTTTTCTGTTGGGACCCATTGTATGTACCCAAGTCTCACCGAGACGGTGTGTCCTGTGCAAATCCAGAGACTGTGTTCCGGATATGAAAGGACCACGGCTGCTGTGCTGGCAGTTTGGTTGAAGATGCCAGTGTTATCCAGATTTGTCTGAATGCCAGTAAAAGAAAAGAGACTGCCATGAAGGTCAGCGTTGGGAGTCAGCCTGGTAGTGTCACAAGCTAGGCACTGCCATTGTGCCTCCTCCTGAGGGGTCATGTCTAGATGTGGGGGTCTGAGGTGTGCCAGTCCAGGTCCCTGTGCTGGTCTGTGTTCCAGACTGTGACTTCAGCCTAATTTGAGTTTTCGACTGCAAGAAGAAGAAGCTGAGGGAAGTTTCCACCCTGCAAAGCTGCAAGAGCCCACTCTAAAAATAGGGGACACGCTACAAGCCCGTGCTGCATAACCTCAAGCAAAGTCAAGGCCTATGAATGGTGTCTGCCTCAAACCTACCTGCTACAAGCCTTTGCTGCACTTGCCAAAAACTATCTACAAAACCATGAGTACAGCAGGAAGTGCCGTGAGCCCAAGAAACTGTAAACAGTTGATATGAAGTGTTTGCCAAGTTCAGTAGTGAAACCCATTTTGGCTGCTAAAGTTCTGGGTTTGCCTGTCCAGCTAAAGAATCAAGTTCTTGTCAAGTAGTTAATGTAATCAAGAAAAATGTTAATATCTGAATCTGAATTAAGCACGACAATGCCAGTCAACCAGCTGCACCAATATCAGGCCTGCAACAGTTTAGTACTGGGTACCCAGTGATGGGATTGCAGGGTCTTTATCTAGTCTGGGGACTGGTACCAGTTTTGGGGGTCTGTCCATTCTTATGGTTAAAGCAGCTAGCTAGTTAGCCGGATCGATAAAAATCCAGCCCAAGGTTGGTGGGTGGCCAGCAATAAAAGAGGTTTAAAATTAAAAGTAACAAGCATTTGTCAATGCCGAATGTTTGCTTGCTGGCATTGGCATTCGTAGTGTAGAAGTTACACAGTTGCATAATAGGATTGGCAGTGAAGTATTGAACTGAAGCCAACCCCACCACCACCCTGCAGAGAGTGACAGGCGTTGGGGTGTTCCTTTGGGTCGTCAGGCATAATGGCCAAGCCATTTCACTACACCCTACCCTGCAGACACTGACAAGTGTCACGGTGTGCCTTGGGGTCTTTGGCCCTTATGCGCACCCTATTCCATCAGGAAATACGGTGAGATGGTGTGGTATAGGAGAATGGGGTGAACTTTGGGGCCGAAGAGTCCAGGCATACCTCAGTGCTTCTCACTGGCTGCAGGGTGTGGAATGGTATGAGCATTACAGGCAAGAATCCCAAGTCACACTCCTGATGCCTGTCAGTCTCTACAGGGTGGGTGTTATGGTTGGAAACCTAACACCTCAGGCATTCGTTAGTATTCTCACTCCAAATTTTCCAACATGGTTTTGTGACCCCGCCTCATGAACAGTGGCAATATCAGTTTGTTGGCGAAAGCTGTGGCACTGGACAGTCATTTAGCACCACAGGTGCAAAAACACATTCCGAACAGGATGTGAAAAATGACAGCTGTACTGTTCATGGGGAGGTGTAAAAAATGGCAGTGTTGCAAATCTGCAGTAAAAATATTTAAAAAACTGGTGACGTCACGAACGTGCACAGAAACTGTGCAACGCACACCCGTGATGGAATTAGTTTGGGGAAATTTTACAGCAGATTGTCAACATAGGCATTTTGGGACCTCCGATCATGAACAGTGTCACTGTGATTTTCTTTATCTGTCCCGAACAATGATTTCCCACAGCGACCACGCATCTCTGCGCTGAAAGTGTGAAAACACATTTCGGCCATGTTGTGAAAAATGACAGCTGTACTGTTCATAAGGAAGTGTGGAAAAATGCCACTGGTGAAAATCTGAACTGAAGATATTACAAAGTCATAAACTCACGAGGGTGCGTGGAAGCTGCACAATGCTCACTCGTAACACAGTCATTCTTATGAATTTTTTCACCAAATTTTCAACATAGCCATTTTAAGATCTCTGCTCATGAACAGTGTCACTGTGATTTTCTTAATTTGTCCCATACATTGATTTCGCACTCCGACTGCGCCATTGTGCGCTACATGGGCGGAAACACGCTTTGGGCAAGATGTGAAATGACAGCTATACTGCTCATAAGGAAGTGTAATAAAATGGCAATGTTGAAAATCTGGAGTAAAAATATTGAAAATTCATGACTTACGGCGTGCATAAGAACTGCGCCTTGCGGCTCGTAAAACAGTCATTTTAGAATTTTCACCAAATTTCCAAAATAGGCTTTTGAGAGCCCTCCTTATGAACAGTGGCAGTGTCGTTTCATTACTCAGTCCCGGAAGGTGATTTCACGCAGTGACTGCGAAATCACCCTTCGGGCCCGATTAACGCAATGACAGTGAGAGCATTCGTGAGAAGGGGTCACAAAAACCCCATGTTGAAAATTTGGTGCAAAAATTCAAAATGCCTGAGATATGCAGCAAAGTTGAAAAACCCTATCTATCCCATTATACCGTTACACGACATTTCCTCAGTTCGCGGTCGGCTTTGAAGAGTGCAGACGTGTTCCGGTCCACTGAAGATCATCGCTGGAGTCCGGAGGTAAGTATGGGGTGGGGGGTGTGGGGAGGCAGGGTGCGCAGTGGGTGGGCGCAGGTGGGGGGTAGAGACAGCAGGGACCGTTTTTGTGTTCCAGGGTTTTTGTTTTTAAAACTGACGGCGCGGAGCGTTTGCCACGCTGGGGTGGGCTCCCAGCGTGGCACAAGGCGACTGTTTGGGGGCGTGGAGCCGGCGGGATTGGGCACCAATGTCGGCTATAGCATCTGTTGCCACACTGGGGTGGGCTCCCAGCATGGCACTCTGTACTCCGGGGGTGGGGGGACAGTGGGCCGACAGGATTGGGCACCCCGTCGGCTACGATGTGTAGCCATGCTGGGAGGTGGGCACCAGCATGGCATGTGGAACTCTGTTTGGGGGAGTGCAGCACAGCCGACGGGATGGCACCCCCGTCGGCCTCGCCACAGTGTCTGCGTGGGTGGGCGAGCATGCAGTATGCGTGCATGTGTGTGTGTGTGTGTGTGTGTGTGTGTGTAGGGGAAGCGCGCATGAGCAGGCTATATCTTATTGCTGCTCACTGAAGCATAGCTCCCCCTTTCAACTGTATTCCACTGCATTTTCGACTGCTGTCATAGACAGCTCCAGCAGCCATTGGAGAACTGCGGCCGTGCCTGCAAACACATCGACTGAATTGGAAGAGGGCTGCCACACTTCCGAAAACTCAGATGATGGCACTGTGTTTCTTGCACATGCATGCAAGCAAACATAAAAATGACTGTTTCTGATGAAGATACTAAATGCTAAATCTGCCTGTTGCTTAACTTCTACTTGCAATGTTCCCTTTCCTAACCTTCCCCTTTGTGAATAAATGGCTGGTTAACTGTTTTTACAAACTCGTGACACGTGAGCATATTATTTATACCCCAGGTGATCATATTTATTAGCTCAAGTCAATAATTCAAAGTGGTGAAAATCTAGTTTCTGGGTTATGGGAATCCATGTGTGGGGTGACTAGATGGGGTTGTGGCTAGGTACAGCATCCCAGGGGGTTTTACTGCTAAAAATCTGACCCACTAGGAATTTTACTCTGGGTGGAGGCCCTGCACTATTTTATTGTGATCTTAGGAAAGAACCTTTAGTACATCAAAAAAATAGGAACTCAGGCCCCTCAACCTGGTTAGTGGCTACCCAGGCAGGGGTAGTAGCCTGCTGGTACATGGCACCTCCAGTTTACACAAGGGAGGAGACAAGGAGCAGCCAGGAAACTATAGACCAGTCAGGCTTACCTTCATAGTAGGGGAAACTGATGGAGGCACTAGTCAAAAAGAACCCTGGCACTGTTGTGTTAAAAAAAAAATAAAGTAAACTGCTTAATGTAACTGCAATAAAAAGAAATTTAGGGCCACTTGATGGCCCAGTGGGGAGTGCGTTACACATCCACGCCAGCCACACGGGTTCAGGAGTAGACTTGGGAGCTGTTTTTTTTTGGGGGGGGGGGGGCAGCAGTCCAATCCAGGATAGGACTATGCCAGGTTCTGCCAACACCACGTCCCATGCATGGGCAAGGGAGCGTGTTTCCTCTGCAGGAAGACATTGTGTGCACCTCCTGGTGTCACGCAAGTGGTGGGCAGGTCAAGCACACAGGGTAAAACCCTATGTACCTCAAGCTATCTAAATGACGGTCGGCACTCTCAGGCCTTGCCTTGTGGAGATCCCTGCTTGCCACAAGAGCAGGGGCATCAGAGGTTGGGGCTGTGGGAGCCAGTATAGCATCCAGAACAAAGGAACAGGTTGATGGTCTGAGGTAAATAAGTGGATAAAACAAATTTAAATTTGAAAGAACTTTAAAAAAAATGAAATATCCCAGAAAACGTGAATACCATAATACTACATAGGGTCTGTGTGCACCTTTGTGATGCAACCACAGAATACGGGGTGGGGGGGCATACCTAATGGCCAGTATTGCATGCCATTACAATACAGTACTAGAATACATTCCAGAGTGCTGACAGCAACAGAGTGCCAGTGTGGCTCTCCCACAGCTAAGTGAACAGTTTACATATTTTTCCTAATTTTTAAATATTTTTTGTGTACTGTTGATGGATTGAGAAGAAGGAAATTGTTGCTTAGAGGAAGGTGTGAGATTTATGTGTTTGATGCTGGTTGGGAGTAGTCCCAACATTTGTTCTGTGGTGAATCACAACTAGGGTAAATTTCATTTTATTTATATAGTTTGGCAGTCTGTGCCTTTTTTGGGGCTGTCCTTATCACCTGGATTTGCTGGCTTTTTGCTGTGTGATAGCCTGTTAATTATGTGGCACTGTGAATTTGTTTGTCACTGTTTAATGGGCTTTCTGAGCTGCTGATCGCTTGTTGTTTTCAAAAAAGCATTTTAGGGAAAGCATTGTTTAGCCAGAGTCAGGCTGTTGCTAAGAAACAGCTGTCAGAGAAACAGAATTCATCAGCAGATAAGGATCACTTGGCCAACCCAGTCTGCCTAGTTCGTCCCTGCCTATACTGTGGCTGTAGACCTTACCTGATCTCCTGGCATAGTGTTCTAGTTCTGATAGAACGTCTGCGGTAGCAGCCCACTGAGTTCTAGAATATTGAGATTTGCTGTTACATTTGGATGATACAAGTGAAATAGGTATTTATATATTTTTGTATATTTATACCTGTGTACATGTATATTATACAAATATATAACTGGAATTAACCACGGTTGAGAAATTAAAGAGGACAGGAAATCTGTGCTAACTGGCAGCAGTTAGCAATGTTCCTAGTAAGAGAAATGATAAACGTGCCTCCAAATGAACCATATTTAACTGTACCTTAATAAACACTGATGTGAAAAAACTGTGTTTTTAATTATAGTGTATAGTAGAGTGTAGTTCTGTATAGAATATCAGCTCTTTCAAAATGCTGTTGTACCATAGTTCCAAAGGTCATGGAATGTGATTCTACCCTACTGTGGTAGAACAGCATTCTAGAACCTCTAGAGACTGCATGAGTCAGTTTCATTTTGAAAGCAAAATAATTCATGTACACACATTTCACACAGTACTATACACTATAAAAAATACAAGATGAGCAACTCTGTGCACAACCAGCGTGTTTTGCCACCTCGGGGTTCTGATTCCCATGGACTTCTCGAGCTTCGCTCTCAAGGTCAGAGGGAATCAGAACCCCTCTGTGGCAGAAGCAAGTAATAATACCCGACAGGGTGGGCAGTATTGGGCAATACCGGACCGCCCAGGGGCGTAATGAGGCCTGACGCTGCAGACGGAGGGCCTTATAGCCCCTGGAAGGTCTGGTATTGCCCATACCGCCCACCCTGGAGGGTATCATTACGCTTAGAAAATGGGTTTACTGTGACAGTTTAATTTGGTATTTAATAAAATTAAAAAAGTGTAGTAAAATACAGTAAAAATGAAGTTTGAGTCATTTCATTGTAAAGTAGTCCCTTTGTTTTTGTGGTGTTGTATCTACTGTTGCATTGTCCCTACTTTCCCATAGAGCCATTCTCTGATTCATTAAAAAGGTTTCCTGTGTTTTTTTTGAGGTGAGGGGGGGGCTTTAATTTCATGGACATGAAGAAGCTGCTGTTTTAGTTCTGTTTTATTTGAGTGCTGGATGGCAGAATGGTTTTGCAAGCAGTCTGGCGCATGATGTTTCGTAAACCAGGAAGTGAAGATTTCAGTTTGCCAGGAGAGACAACAGTGCTTTAAATTATAATTTTTTGTATCTTCTGTAGCGCAGTTGTTCATTTTTATTTGGGGCCACCTGCTTATGCAAGGAGACATCTCGGTTTGCGGTAGGTGATTTAGTCATTGGCATGTTTAGATGACGGGCGGCACAGAGGAATGTGTGTGAGGCACAGGAGAGAGAGACAGAGCGGCAAGTGAAAAACAAGAAAAAGTGGAGTACAAAAATAAAGACTTCAGTGGTGCTACAGTTGTGAGGGAGGCTGAGACAGGAAAATGTGATGCAGTATTATGTAACCCCCAAGGGGCACTATCCCAAGGCTACTACCCCTGCCTGATTTGCACTTCAGTTTCTGGGAGGATTGGCTCCAGGGACAAGGCTGGGGGCTTAGACAGTCCAGAAGGCCCAGCTTCATCTCCAGTATTGACTAGAGGATTGCCCCGAAACAATTGACTCAGTTCGTAAGAAGGGTAGTATTCAAAGTCACACTCACTTTCCTCTGATATGGACTGACAGTCATGCTCAACTGGGATTTGTGGAGGGGAACACTTTAACTCAGCTTCTGTAGGTGCAGACTTTTTTGATTCTTTCTTAGCAGCAGTTCTAGTCACTGGTCCAGAGGGGGCATTTTCTGGGGGCTCAGACTCAATCAAGATTTGTCCAATGGGCAGTAAATGATTTCTATGCATTGTTTTAACATCTTTTGAATTATTCTCAGGGCTTACTTTGTACACAGGCAGATCATCTAGTTTGTCCACTACAATTTGAGGGAGATGGTGCCATCTGTCATCAATCTTGTGTTTGCATTGCAGTCCCAGATTTCTTAGCAATACCCGATCTCCCTCCTGGAGTTCCTGTGCTTTCACCTTTTTATCATACCTTTCTTTGTTGGCCAGATTTCTTTTGGCAGCCATGGTTTGAGCCAGTTAGTGCATGGATTTAGCTGGGCCTTTAACTGCACATACTGTAAATAGTTGTCAGCTTGAACCCCATCAGGAGACCCCAAAGCACACATCTACGGCAGTCAAGCTTCTCTTCCAAACTTCAGGTGGTAGGGGAAGAACCCAGTGGCATCACTTTTGGTGCAGTTGTAGGCATGTACCAGGGTGCTAATTTGTTGGCTCCATCTAAACATCCTTTGGGTGGGCGTGCCTAGCATATCTAGCAATGTGCAGTTGAAACGCTCAGGCTGTGGGTCCCCCTGGGGGTGGTAAGGGGTGGTTCTGGACTTTCGCGCTCCCCACAGAGAAAGCATCTCTTTGATCAGGCGACTCTCAAAGTCTCTCCCTCGATCAGAATGGATTCTTTGTGGAGCCCCATAGTGAGCAAAAAAGTTTTCTACAAGTACTTTTGCCACAGTGGACGCCTTCTGGTCCTTGGTGGGGAAAGCACATTACTAATATTTCTGTGATCTGACTCCAAACTCAGAAAATCAATACAGACCAGCTCCATAGGTGCACTGGTGGTGATGTTAACAAGGGGGGCAGCCCTCTGGGGCAAAGCTTTCCTCTGTAAGCAGCGACTACAAGTTTGAATGTGTTGCTCCACATCAGCCCCCATCTTAGGCCAATAGAATCTGGATCTCACCAAGTCAGGTGTTCTGTCTATACCAAGATGCCCCATGTGGTTATGTAAGGACCTCAGTACTGAATCTCGAAAGGCAGTGGGGAGCACTAACCCTTGCCTCAGTGTTTGCGCACAGAGGTTCTTTGTCTATTGACTAGTTATTGTTTGTCTACTTGCCCCCCTCTGTCTACTGTTTCTCTGTATAACAGTCTATTGATCAGTTTCAACTTAGGACCTTCTTTGTATAACAATGCAGTTCTCAAATCAATGGAACGTAATTTGGACACATCTTTCCCTGCATATAGGGCTTCTAAAGCTGATCTGATTATGGGATCTCGGGACTGAGCCTGCCGAATACTGTCATTGTCCAGCTGAGGCAGTGCACCAATGTCTGTTGCAGAAAAGTGGCAGTAAGCAGCAGGTATGCAATTCTCAGAGGGTCCCAAACAATCCACCATACAGTCCACTGCATCCGCGGACATTTGTTCCTCCCTGTCAAACTTCTGGCAGAGTGCTCTAATATCAGGCTCTGACAGTCTGATGCAGTCATTCTGGGGAACAGGCCTCTGGGAGAGAGCATCAGCATCTATATGGTTCAGGCTTGCTCTGTATTCAACTGCATAGTCATAGGTAGATAAGGCAGAGAGCCACCTATGGCCAGTGGCATCCAACTTAGCTGAAGTCTGCACATAGGTCAAAGGATTATTGTCAGTCTTTACTAGTATCTTTGCCCCATACAAGTACTCATGGAATTGATCAACAATGACCCACTTCAAAGCTAGGAACTCTAACTTGTGTACAGGATAGTTCTTTTCGAAAGGGGTCAGGCTTCTGCTGGCAAAGGCCACTGGTCTCAGGCCATTCTCATGCTCTTGGTACAACACAGCCCCCAACCCTTGCAAGCTAACATCAGTGTGTAGGACATAAGGTTTTGTTGGATCAGCATAAGCCAACACTGGAGCATGGGTAAGTTGATATATGATCTCATGAAAAGCAGTCTCACAATCATGAGTCCAGCGGGCCCCAAATACTTCACTTGGATGAAAATGCACTCTTTCAGTCTCGAGGAACGCTGACTTTTTGTATTTTTTGTGGGTTGGGGGATACCCTTGAGTAAGGTTAATTAAAGGGCGGATCACTCTTTAATAGTCCTCGATGAAACGCCGATAATAACCACAGAATCCCAGGAATCTTTGCAGTTCTTTTAGATTTTTGGGCTGTGGCCAGGTGGTCAAGGCCTTGACTTTACTTGGGTCGGTCTCTATTCCCTCGGTGGATACTATGTGTCCCACATACTTTACTGATATTTGAAAGAATTGACACTTATCAATGGACAGTTTAAGGCCAAAGTTTTCCAGTTGATCGAACACCTTGAATAATCTGCTCTCATGTTCCTCCAGTGAGCTGCCAAACACAGTAACATCATCTAGGTATACCAGGCACTCTAATAAGTTCATGTCCCCCACTGCACGCTCCATCAGTCGCTGAAAGGTGGCTGGGGCGCCTGAAATCCCTTGAGGCATCCTCAGGAATTCATAGAAGCCAAGCGGACAGATAAAGGCTGTCTTCTCACGGTCTTCTGGGGCCTTCGGGATCTGGTAGTACCCACTGCGAAGATCCAGCACAGAGAACCACCTGCTACCATTCAGGCAGTCCAAAGCATCCTGAATGCAGCGCATTGTATACTGATCAGGGATAGTCCACCGGTTTAAAGTGTGATAATCCATGCACATCCTTACTGTCCCATTCTTTTTTCTCACTACCACAATGGGGGAAGCATAGGGGCTTGCAGATTCCGTCTCACATCATCTATGTCAGCAGGGGCCAGGCGTTGAGACCGCTCACGAAATGGCCTTTCATCATGCAGCTGGATGTGGTGCTCAGCTACTTGCACATATCCTATGTCCCATTCTTTTAAGGAAAACACCTGGTCTCTCTGGGCAAGCTTCTCACTGATCCTCACTTTCCATTCAGCAGGCAATGGGGAATCATCGAAATCAAACAAGTCAGGCGTTACTCTGTCATTCTTCCCCGAACTCTTGCTACTGGGTAGCACTGCAGTGTCTGCACAATGCACATTAGCCAAAGTGCAACCTCTATTTACTTGAATCTCTCTGTCAGACACATTATGAACTTGAACCATTACCCTTCTGGCATGGGCTCTAGCAGGCAAAATATTAGGCTTGACCAGCAATCCCTCCAGCAATTTCCCATCGCCTGGTGCATCCAACATGAGGATTTTATTCTTGACATCCTTTCTGATACAGACTTCCCCCTGGAGGGTACACTGGGCATTTGGCGCCAGTATCAGAGACTCAGGATCCTTTTTCCAGACAACTCCAACTGGTTCCTCTGGTTCCACTTTGTCAGCATCTCTCTCTGTGCCTCATAGGCTGATCAAGGCTGGAATTCTTAAAGCTCTACTAGTCCTTGACCCCTGTTTTTCACAACACAACTGTGCCAGCCGTCCAAACATATGTGCATTAGTCCCAATTAGTAAAGGAACCCCATCATACAGTCCAATAGGGGGACCCACTAAGGCCAGGGTCTCTACTTGCTCTGCCATTCCAACCACAGAGGTGGGGAAAGACAGCCAAATTCGGATATACCCGGAGTAGGGTTTGGCCTTCTCACTTAACCCCATACATGCAGTCCTTCTAATGGTTGTAAGGTACATCTGACAAATGCTTTGATACCAATCCTTGAACATAATTGTCACTTGGGAGCCACTGTCTAATACAGCTCTTGTAGACACTCCATTCACCTTTACAGTGGTCTCCATGGAGGGACCCACTATTCTGGACCAGTCTGGAGAGGTGGTAGTAGGGGCCTGGGCAACTGACCTTGCCACAGAGGGACGTGAGTTAGCATTTTTGGGACCCTCACTGGGACCATTTCGTGCATATCTTAACCACTGACTTGTTCTCTGAAGCTCTCCTTGTAGCTGGCTCCCCACTCTCTCTAAGTCTTTCTGAGATGAGCATTCCCTCTTCATGTGCCCATCCTTCCCACAATTATGGCAAAATATGTCTGATGAAGTTTGGGGTGACCGAGGCATCACTGTGGGGGCTGCAGCATTGGTACTATCGATAGAAAACCTTGGTGCCACCTCATCCAGTGGTGGATTGGACATTTGGAGACATCTTTTCAGTTCCCTCACTTCCATAGTCAATGCATCAAGTTTCGAACTGTTGTCACCGTGAGATGCCTGGGTGGGCACCCCCCCCCCCAATAGCAGAAGTAGTCGGGCAAGTGTCAGTGCCCGTGCTCGTAGGAGTATCCTTCATGATGAGACTGTTTGTTACTTTCCTAATCTCCCTCAGCAACTCCTCCCAGTGCAGGGTGTTTACAGCCATCCCCGTTTGGCAGGCACTTAATCCTTGACTTTCATCATGGGTTTTCAGTGATCCCAGGTCATCAGCAGCCGACCCCGCCTTTAGAGCAGAGGTTGTAGCAGCTACAACTACGCGGGGCTCTGAGAAATCCTCCTCCTCCCTCAACTTCCTGGTTCTTTCATCAAATCACAATGATCGGTGGGTTACCTCTCCTGTCATGAAGCCTCAACTGGAAGGAGCTGCAATTTTTAGTGTTTTGCATGTTACAATATGTGCCCCAACCTCACACGGTATAAGTCACTCGCAGCCACCCCCCTTTCCGGTAGGCCCGCTGTAGTGCTCCTTCCACACGGGTAACATATGCAGATAAACTTTCCCCTGGCCATTGTTTTGTAGCTTGAAACTTGGCCATTGTTTTGTACCTTGAAACTTCCACATCAAGCTCTCCCCTGGCTCAATACTCCCAAAATTGAATTCCAGTGCAGTTAGGTACTTTTGGGCAGGGTTTGTGGACCTCAAAGATTTAATGGCTTCCAGAACGGGATGTCTCAGGCTCTCTAGGATTCTTTTCCGTTTCTCAACCTCTGCACACTGCCACTCAGATACCAAAGGGGCAACACAGTCTATCCAGGTCTCCCAATCATCCTCCCCTTGTGGGGTGGGGAAGGTGCCGGAGAAAATTCTCAACCTGCGGTAAGAGTCATGACTGTTGGCAGGTACAGACATGGGGGCTTGCACTGGCACAGAAGGAGGGGCAATAATGAATGCTGGAGGGGAAGAGGGTGGCAATAATAGTTTCTTTAAATCCTCCACAGTTTTCCCTTCCCCCAACAATAATTTAGCAAATTTCTCCTCAAAAGTTTCAGATAATGGGGGAGGCTCATTCTCCTTGAGGTCTTTACTGTCTTTGGTTATCAGTCTCCAGACAGTGAGGGTTTCCCTGGGGGTAACAGTCTGTGGCACTTTAGAACTGTCTACAGGGTTCTTACACTCTATTAGGGCCATGAAAGTTTGGGTGAGCAGATCAGCCTGTCGCCCCTCTACCACAGGGTGTCGTAAACATTCAACCTTGGAAAGTACTCCCTCTACAGTGTCCGTACTGGTACCCAGCAGGATATCCAAGATAAGTATAGAATTCTGGGGATCGATCTCCCTCCCAGTACACCACTTCACCAGCTGGTGTACAGCCACTTCTGTTGGGGTACCCATTTATTTTTTTTAAACAGTGGTTTGTAAATATGGCCACTAGAGGACACACAATCCCAGTGGTGAGCCTCCAAGATGTAACTCCCAGGGGGCGCTATCCCAAGGGCTACTACCCCTACCTGATTTGCCACTAACAAGTTGAGGGGCCTGGATCCGATGGCGGGTGCCTCCACCCAGAGGTTGGGGTTAAGACAGTCTGATATGACTTGGTCACAGCCCTCTGGGCCACTGCAACTAACCTTTCTTCCTACTAGTGGCCCACACAAATCAATCACAGTACCCTTGCAATATACACTTACCCAGGATTGGTTCAATCAGCTTGACTCTGGGGACCCCTGTAAAGTAAGATGCAGTTATACAATAACCACTGTACAGTAATTCAACATAGACACACAGTTCAAGCAGTGTAACTTTGCTAAACAACCAAATCTGATTTATTTAGGGGATAGTAACAAGAACGGGGGAAATCAGGTTGACTGATTCAGTCACATTAATAATCACAGTACTGTGCACATATTTCAGAGTCTCAAATGTCCCAAATGTCACTCTTACTGGGTACCCAGGCAATAAGAGGCTAGCCTATTTGGTGCTGCTGGTTTGGGGCCCTGAGGATGGAAAATATATGCACAATACCCAACTTGTAATCCAGAGCCGGTAGGCTCAGTTTGTGAAGAAAGAAAGGAAAAGTAATCAGATGGAACACTTGCAATTAGATGATGGCAGGGAGCTACCCTGATTTGTACTCACAAATTCAATGCTGAAACTGAATGGAAGGCAGATTGTCCTGGATTGCCAGGAGGAGCAGACCATGTGGACAAGGTCCTTGTGACTGGACTCCATGGCAGTTCAGAGCAAATGGATGTAGTCTGGATTAAGCTTGGGTTTACTTCCAACTTTAGGCACTCAATTCACTGTACAGGGGATTTGAAACGCGATTCCCCACAAGCACTACACACATTAATATGTAAAAGGAAAGTACTATACCAGGCAGGCTGCTTCTCTATCCCGATTGCAATTACTGCACAGTACCTGGGAGAACACACAGCAGATTCAGTTTCTGGCAGACCGAGCGCGATTCAGCAATTTCTCCAGTCTTCTACAGAGTGAGCCTGGTTTCCTCACTTCTGGTGCTTCTTTCTCCTTACAACTCTGATTCAGTCCACACTGGCACTCACAAACAGTTGTAGGCCGAACTTCAGGGCCCCACACGAGCTTCTCACGCGAAAACTCAACAGCGCAGGAGCCCGGAGCTCCTTCCCTCTTCCCTCTTCACAGTCACAACTCATCTGATCTTTCCAGTAGACAGAGCCTGGCATTTCCTTTGAGTTCCTCCCAGTTCAGTTGGCTGGTTATGGCTGTCACTCACAGTAAACTCCCCCTGTTGGTGGAAAAAAGGCGCCAAAGTCCAGACTATAATTCCCAGAAGCATTGGCCTTACAGTACATAGGTGGCTGGCTCCACAATGAGAGTCCAAGTTCTGATTTGCCAGCAGCAGGCTCCATTTCAAAGGTCCCCCCACACTGATTGGTCCAGTTCAGCAGTTCAAAACTAGCATGGGGGACTAGGCAAACACAGTTCTGACTGCAAAGAAAAGCAGGTTAGACAAACTGTATTTTCATTATTACCCTAAATGATGTCTGGCCAACAGTTACATCTTTGAAAAGTGCTCACTCTGCCCACTTATTGACGGCAGAAACGGAGTGAGTTGGCAGCAGCTCGAGTGGGACTCAAGCAGGGAAACACACAGATCCTCATCCAAATTAATTATGTCTGCAGGCAGACAACTGTTAAAGAGACAGTACCAGAGGCTCTAAAAGCACTCACAGATAAACTGCTTAGACGCTGAACACCATCCAGGCTTGGAGCATTCAAGCAAGCTCCTGGAAGACTTTTGGGAACCCCCATTTGCAGGGGGGTTACAATTATATTCGGGGAAGGTTTGCCGATAATGAACTAGCGAGTTGGGGGCCAGTATGTGTTGCTAAGCGAGATTGAAAAATGGCGGTGATTACAAATTTATACAGGATGCTTTTAGCCAATTAGGGAGCAGACTGGGCACTGGGATACATTTGTGGGTGAGGGGGGCACTACAGGCTGGTACTTTTAACTTACAGGGCTCTCACTGTAAGTTAATGTACCCCATGTCAGCCAATGAGATTCTGTATTTTCTTTACCCCATTTTCTAATATACTGGTTGTGCATAGTTGCCCATCTAGTATTCTCTGTTTTCTTTTTATGAACAACATTCTGAACAGTTCTTTTCCTGGAACCAGTAATTTGAAGTGTTTACTATGTCACGGTTTGAGTATAGAATGCTAAATGTGAGCTATTGTCCCATCAGAACCATGCTTAGAGTTCTTTCCTCAAACCGTGCCATAGTTAAATCTCCAGATCACTAATTCCGTGAAGAGTACTGCAACAGAATGCTGCCCATGAAAACAAAACAATGCAAAATACAGTTTTTCATATCACTTTTTATTCAGGTGCAGTTACATATGCATCATTTAGGCTTATGGATATCATTTTTGTAAAATTACAAACTGGAACATTATACTGGAACTACTGGAACATTATAAACAGCTACCAATTAGACATCATTTCCTGTCCTCTTTACGTAAGGGAGTTGTAGAAAGTACTCCAAATATATCATAACTGTCTTTATAAGGTTGGCCTTTTAGTGCCATAAGATCGGTATGGCGGTGAGGTACAATGGGGAGGTAGCCAGTTCTGGGGACTGTGAGGTGATCTTCTGCAGGGTTGCGCACTAGAGGAGGGGCCACTGCAGGACCCTTGCGGAGCTCCATGCTTAGCTGGTAGGAGCACAACACGAGATATCTAAGCTGTAGCACTGGCTCATCTGGGTCCCCCTTCAAACCCCTACTCCCCCAGAGGACCACTGTCCCAGGGAGTTGGAGAGTGGTGGCAGAGGGCAAGGGGAAGGGTGGTAGGGGCAGCCACAAGGAGTTTGACCAGTCTCGCACAATTCAGACAGCAAATCACTTTACACCCCAGGAGGAGGCTCAGGTGCCTGATTCCATCGGGGGAGGGTCTCTTAGTAAGTTGGGGGAAATGGGCAGGAGGACTTGGTGGCACCTGGGGGGTTGAGCAAGAGGTAGTCAGCAAAGAAAATCTTAGTGATTAGGGACTCCGTTATTAGGGGAGTAGAGAGGGTGGTGGGCAGGGAAGGAAAGGGGATTGAAATGGTTGGATGCCTTCCTGTTGCATCAGCCATCAGGGATATTGGGCCCTATGCATGAAGCCTACACGCTATGGAAACCAGGCATGTAGGCATCACTATGTGTGAATGCTGTGGAGCGGTGGACCTGCAGCATGCATGAAGAGTGCATAAGACAGGTACCGCCCGATTCCGCAGCCGTGCAGAAACAACACGCCCACGGGCGGAGGTGGGCGACGGGTCGCAAGCACCAGTACCATTTCACAAAGGCACTAGTGCAGTGCACCAGGTGTGGAGGAGGCACAGGTTATGGCAGGGGGACCCTGCCATAACACACTATGTGCCCCTACAAACATGCCCCACCAGTTGCAGTGGAACCGGGAAGCCATCCACTAGGCCGTCCCGGCCCACTAGGCTGATGGTGAGGGCTTGGGCAGCTGAACAGGTGAGTGCTCATACACAGTTGTGCTGCCGTGTCCTGGTCTGGTAGTGCTGCACAACCCCCCCCACAGCACTGCTGCCCAGGCCCCGTAGTGCCAGGCATAACCCCACCCCCCAACACTCAGTGGTGCCTGTAACGACTGCACATCCCTGACTCCCACCCCTGTTCCCTGGCACCCACTGCTGTGGTCATTGGCCCCCCCAACCCTGGGGCACTGACAATACCTGGTCCCCGTACCCGACGGTTGGTGCCACAGCCCCAGATGACTAGCGACACAGCCCACCTCACACCTCCTCAGCCACCGGCCATCCAACTGATGCTGGGAGCATGCCGCTATATACAGGCAGTGCACTCCCAGTGTCAGTTGGACGGCTGGCGGCCGTGGAGGTGTGAGGAGGGCTGTGCTGCCGGTCATCCAGGGACATGGCACCAACCATTAGGTGCGGGGACCGGGGGGGTGATGTCGGTGCCATGGGGGTGTAGGGTCCACTGAACACCAATGAGGGGGCGAGGTGGCAGCAGCAATGGACTGGGGGTGGTCGGGTCGTGTCACACTGGGCTGGGTGCGTAGGACACCTCTGCAGGGACAGAGCAGTGCTGTGTGTGGGGACACGGCAATCATAGGTTCTGGGTGAGGGTGTCTGCGTACCAGGGCGGCATCCAGGTGTGCATGTGGGGGGCCTGTACCCCGACAGGGACAGGGAGCAGATGTGGTGGTGGGGGTTTACTGTACTGTGGTCAGGGCACTGGTGTGTTGTGGGGTGGGGGCTGCCCAACAGATGCTGGATCCGGGGCATGTGCTCCTTTTATGTGTACGGTGGGGGCTGTGCTGTGTGGCAGAGGGTGGGGGCCATAGTCAAGGCCGTGTATGAACAGGGGCATGGCTGCATGGGTCCGGGTGCCTGTGGGGGCTGTTCACGCACCCGGACCCATGCCTCCACGCAAGGGATCCACTCCTGGACCCTGGACTGGCATCCGATTGACTGCTCGGGTCTGCTATGCGCAACCCTGCTTGCCGAAGGTGGGGCCGCGGACAGCGGTCATGAATGCCACCAGATGCGCACCTGTCCGCAGGTGCAAAGCTATGTGGGTGGGATACGCCCCTTCATGCATAGGGGCCAATGACAGGATAAGGAGGATGGTGGAGGGGTGGGTGCTGGTACAATTGGGTACCAACAATCTGGCTAAGCAGCCTGTGGAGGCAGTGAAATGGAACTTTAAGTGGCTGGGGGACAGATTGAAGGTGCACTCGGCTTCTCTGGCCTTTTCTGAGGGCCTCCCTGTGTGAAATAGGGGGAATGGGAATGACAGAGTAAGGAAGGATGAGACTGGGGAGTTTAATGGGTGGTTGAAAGGGTGGTGTCAGGAGGGGGTACCATTTTGTGGTGGACTGGGGGGGCTTCAAGGACAGGAGACTCTTTAAGGATGATGATCTTCACCTGATGAGAAAGATGGACAGTGCTCTGGGGCAGAAGTTTGACATTTACATTGGATAGCAAAGCTGACTGTGGGGGAAACAGAGGCTAGGTGAACAACTGAGAAGAAAGAGCAGGTGGGGAACCTAGCCAGGGCTCCCCCTGAACAGGGTACTAGTAGCAGCAAGGTGGGTAACGGTATGGTTGAAGTTCAGATTAGGTTAGGAGTAGAGGCCAATGAGGGAGGGCTAACAAAGCCTACATTCAGCATGAAAAATAAAAATTAAGGAGACTACAGAAGAATAGGGGAGAAAGATTAGGAAAAAAACAAGAGGGGTTCAGGATAAAGATGGAAGAGGGTCTTTCTTAATGTCAGAGTCTGGGGGAAAAATGAGTGAGCTCGGGCAATGGTGACAAACACTGAGATGAATCTAGTAGCCATCATAGAAACTTGGGCCACAGTGAATAATGATTGGGACCTGACAGTCCCAGGCTACACCATGTTTAGATGGGATGGAGGAAAGGGTAATATCAGAGAGGCAGTGATAGGTGGTAACATCTGTGGAGGTAAGTGCACCTGTCACTAAAAGGTACTCTGCTCTTCTTATGGCACAATTGACATGGCCCTCTGGGCTAAACACCCACCCACCCCCCTCAATCCTCCCCCAGCTCCCTCTCTCCTCTGCCAGTACCTGCTGGTACTACTTGAAATGTTTGTTTAACTACACATGTGTTCAAGCAATTGTATGTGATACTATGTATCTCTGTTCATGCAACCGATGTAAAACTATGTTGATTCTGCATGTCTGTATTCTGTAAACATGTAAAAATCTGTTAATCTCTCCTGACTGTACACTGTAAATTATGTTAACCATGTGTGTGTCCTCTCTGTGACGAGGTACCTTTGTAAACGAGTCGCTGGCTCAAAGGTTGTAAATCTGATTATACAATAAATAAAGAAAATAATGGGGAAACAGAATCACTGTGGGTTCAGCTCATGCCATCCTCAGGCAAGAAACTACATATATGGGTGATCTATAGGTCTCCAAGACGGGGAAGAGTGAGGTAAGGAGCTAGGGGCAGAACTGGAAGGGGGGGGTGGCAAAGGGGGAGGTGGTGGTGGGAAAGCTAAACTTGCCAGACATTGATTGGGTCATTCCTGCAGTCAGGAACTCCAGAAATCAGGCCCTAATGGAGACATTGCAGGACTGCGTGCTGGTGCAGCTGGTTAAGAATTGCACTAGGCAGGCTGCCATTCTCAACGTGCTGTTCACCAACTCAGAAGTGGTAGGAGGAGTGAGGGTATGGGAGCCACTAGGGTCCAGCGACCTTGCCCTTGGGACAAGTACGCCCTCATCAAAGGCCGCAGTCCTAGATTTCAGCAGGGCAGACTTCAGCTGAATGCGAGATCTGGTCTGGGACAAGTTACAGCATCAGAGATGTGGAGAAAATATGGGGGCAATCAAGGGGGCCATTCTCAAGGCAACAAAGTCCTGCAAGAGAATGGTGATCAGAAGAAAATGGTACAAGAGACCAGTATAGTTCTCGAAGGGTCAGGGAAGCAGTGAGAACCAAAAAAAGGGCCTTCACCAGGTACAAAGAAAAACAAGGGAAGGAAGAATGGAGAGAATGCCAAATGAGAACAAGTGAAATGAAAAGGGTGGCCAGAGAAGCAAAGGCAGACACAGAGCTGCATATCATGGAGGGGGTCAAGGGAGGGGAAAACAGTTCTTTAGATATGTTATGGAAAAAAGAAAGAAGGGAGAAGGAATTGTAACATAGGGTAATTGAAGAGGACGCACAGAAAACAGCTTTTCTTAATGACTAGTTTTGCTGTGTATTCGCAAGGGAAGACAGAGGGCCAATGCCAGAGAGTGGCATTAAAGCAGCTATAAGGGGGATCCCTGAGATAAGGCAGCAAGTATTTACCAGTGAAAGGGTCTGGAAAAGGCTAGCAGCCCTGAAGATAGAGAAGTCCCCTGGGGCCAGCTTGGATGTGTCCGAGGGTGCTGAAGGAATTGGCAGTGGAAAAAACTGAACCTCTGGTGGGGCTATTCAGTAGCTCAATTTAGACAGTGGTAAGACTGGAGGGTAGCAGACATAGTGCCACTCCATGGAGAGGGGGGACGAGGAGCAACCAGGTAATTACAGACCTGTCAGTCGTACCTCTGTTGTGGGTAAACTGAAGGAGACACTAGGCAGAGAGGAATTCGTGAACTTCCTGGAGAGCAGTGGTCTCCAGGATAGTAAACAGCATGGGTTCATGGCAGGGAGGTCTTGTCAGACCAACCTGGTAGTATTCACAGTGGTACTTCTGAGGTTGGCCCCAGTGGAAGAGAAAGAAAACTGGGAGGAGTCTGGTCCTAAAAAGCCTATGTAATGTGTCTAGATTTAAGACAACTAGATCCACTACCAAACAACAGTTCATTATATTTTATTAAATTCACACAATAGTTCAGCAACTCAGACTTTCACTTCAAGCACTGCTACATACACTGCTAACGTTTAGAGGAACAGTACTCTTCTTCAGGGCAATAGCACGTGAACTATAAAAAATATATAACAATATGAAATGATATAACAACATAATATATTAAATGTTATAATTGAAGTACATTTTTCCCTACACAATGGAGGACAGTGTGCTGATTTCATCTGACTGTGCCCGCTAGTCTCATTTGTACCATAAACAGACATCTCCATTTTCTAAGTCCTAATATAAATAAAATATTCCAAACATGTTTAAAAAAATAAATACGTACATACACATACAATGGGGTAATCAAAAGCAGACAAGTGCCTTAGAGTGCAACTATATTAGCCTCCAAACCACCATTTGTGGCCAAAACACATACATTAAACTGTAAGTGATAAAACACTGTCCGCACCAAACATAAAGTGACTCATAAGTTTAAAGTCACTTGTATAACTAATGTTGAGAAACTACTGAAATTACAACATTAGTAGCTGGTGCTTACAGTCACTCCAAACAATCTCTTATAAGCGAATAACAAAATAAAATTGCATTCAAACCTCAGAAATATAAGTGAAAGCCCTAGTATTCTCTCTCCTAAGCTGGTCTTGGGCTTCCATACCGATAGGCTGTACCTCCTGATGCTATCACACAGGCAGGAACCAAAACTCTACAGCGTGGATATCCTCCCCTCCACTTCCTGTGCACACCAGTTTACTTCCTGCCTTCCAAAAGGCAGGTACTCTGCAGCAGAGCTCTGTCTCCCCATGGTAGGGCTAAAGACAACAGAATATAAGTCTAATTTTTATTTTCCTCTTTGGATATCCTCAACGTTGGACAAAAGCAGCATTACAAAAGCTCTCAGGGCTGAAGACATCAGATTGTAAGTCTCATTTTTATTTTTCTCTTTGGGTATCCTCAACGTTGGACAAGTGCAGCATTACAAAAGCTCTTTTTTCTGTTTGGTTCCAGTTCCAGTCTCAGCCTTGCATGCTGCACAGACTAGCCCACATTCTTAGCGGAGATTTTCCTGCGATTTGGGGCTCAGTCGTGCTGCTACACAGCCCGCCTTGAAATTCCGCTCAGCTCTAAAAAGCCATCGATCGACATCATGGCCTCAGAAACAGGGATATACAGTATATATATGTATAAATAGATATAGATATATGTATATTGGGTTAAGGAGAATACTCCCCATTGATGGCAGTATATTGGGTTAAGGAGCATACTCCCTGTCGACGGCAGTAAGCATTCATACAGCCGCTCGTCATTGCTAACAGCCCCAGTAACCGTCGATCTCCTTGACGACAGCTGAAAGCATTCATACAGCCGCTCGTTGATGCTAACAGCACCAGTAACAGACGATCTCCTCGTCGACAGCTGGATGTGTTTATACAGCCACTTGTCAATGCTAACAGCCCCTTAGTGCTTCTGGAGTCGTCAGCAGTGCTCCTCATCGACAGTGCCATACTCCCCCCTCCCCAGCAGCAATTGAGGGGCTAGCAATCAGCTTTTCTTCCAAGGCTTGTATAGGTATAACATTTCACAGGATCAATTGTGAGCATCATTTAAGAGGCTAGCAAGCAGCGTTTCTTCGGGGCTAGTAGGCAGCGTTTCTTCCAAGCACAGCAATAAACATGGGAAGCCTCTCGAGGGTGGGGGTTCCCAAAGGATAATTCAGAAGGTCTCCTACTCTTGACGAAAGCACTGGGGCATAACGGCTTACAGACGCCCCAGTTCTTAAGAGCATGGTGATCCTCAAGGGCATTGGAGTCAAGCCGCAAAATTCCTCCTTGGACCACCTTTACAGGCTTTCCACACTGGAATCGCTCCCTGAGGCTCATGGGGGAGTGGACCCCATTCCTCAGGGACATTGAGTTTAGGCCACACTACGTTGGCGGACAAGCCTCCCAAGGGCAGGAGATACCAAGAAAATGCAAATCCCTCCTTTTTGGTCACCTTTGCAGGCTACCTCTGTTTTGAGGTGCGAGAACGGAGCGACCTCCAGGGTGGAGGACTTGGTGGAGGCCCTCTCCTCATCTGATTGTTCAGATCAGCGGTAGGCCACTCAGACTGAGGTGCATGTGTTCGCACACCTCACACAGAAGGGCCAGAAACTTGCTATACCTCATTGGCCCCAGATCTAATAGAATCACTGAATAGAGCATTTGCCCTGGACCCCCCATGCTTCAAATTGCAGCCTCCAAGCCCCTGGAGTAGAGGGTCCACAGGATGGTGACTCGAAAGACGATCAAGTTCCCATCCTCTGACGAGGAGGAGCACCTCTATGCGCCTCTTGCCTAGACAAAGAAAACCATTAGTCCGGCAGAGGGAGAGGCCACTGTATGAGACCCGGTGCTCAGGAAAGTAGATGCATCTTAAGAAGGCTTTCCAAGCTTCAGTAACTTAACTCAGGGCAGCGACAGCTAATCCATTCTTAGCCAGAGCCCCTCTTTCATGGGCCAAAGTCCTAGCTTCCAGCTGGTGGAAGATTCTGAGAAAAACAAGGCGGCACTGCAGCAGCACCAGCTCTTTGGGTTAGCCTCCATTTATTCAGCAGATGTGTCAGAGGCAGCAGCCAGATGCGCTGCTAGAACCATGTTCTATCAAACTTCAGCGCTGTACAACCTCTGGCTTCGTGCTTGGCAAGCAGATGCTTCTCCAAAATTCCCTTGATCAGTACTGCTTATGAAGGTTATCTACTATTAGGCTCCACTCTCAAAGAAGTGGTGTATAACCAGGGGAAACCACTATGGGAGGAGAACCCCGTTTATTTGCCTGAGAAGTTCTGTTTTGCCCTTTAATGTAATTTTGGCATGACAAATTCCACCGGATGGGAACTTGATTGTCTTTCGAGTCACCATCCTGTGGACCCTCCACTCCAAGGGCTTGGGTCGCATCTGAAAATAGGCACTTGACTGTCTAACATACTTACCTGGTAAACAAAAGCTAAATAAATAATAAATGGAGAGCAGGCTGCAGACAAGACCAGAGATAAGTCCTGCTCAGCAAGCCTCTGGTGGCATTAATGTTATCTTCTGTCCAGCTCCACCTTCAAAGAAGCAGTGAAAGAATCAGGGGAAACCGCTATGGCATGCTTGCCATAGTCTAAGACCAGAGAAAAGTCTGGGTTAGCAGGTCACCGGTGGAATTTTTCATGCCAAAATTACATCAAAGGGCAAAACAGAACTTCTCGGGCAAACAAACAGGGTTCTCCTCCCGGAACCAGCGCAGCTTTATCAGAGAAGGAAGTATTGCCCAGCAGGGCCAGGGGAGCAGCAACATCAATGAAACACTTCAAACCCATCCTTGAGTAGGGCTCATCACTGACGGGCTCCAGGCTCAGCCTTGCATGCTGCACAGCCTGGTCTCATTCTTGCTTTGGGGACAGGCTTTCCCATTTTCACAAGGAATGGGTCCATACCACAACAGACAGATGGGTTTAGACATCATGTGCAAGGGATACCTAATCGAGCTCGACTCGGAGCCACCATTACCTCATGAGGTACCATTGCCCATTTTGGGCAACTCAGCATAAAATGTGCACCATTCCAGGCAATTACCAACCCTCTACCACCAGGGGCTATCAAGCGGGTTCACCACCGAGGAATTCAACCGGGGCCTCGTCTCACTTTTCTTCATTGTTCCCTAACACACAGGGGGTTTGAGACTAGTTTGAGACCTGAGATTTCTAAACCGCTTTGTGCACAACATATCCTTCATATGGAGACCCTGCCATCCATCATCAAGGAGTTCCCTCAAGTCAACTGTTTGGCATCTATCGACTTGCAGGATGCCAGTTTACACATTCCCATCCAAGACGCACACAGGCAATCTTTCCAATTCAAAGTGGGGGGACAGCTCTTCCCATTCAAGGCTCTTCCATTTGGGCGTTCATCTGCCACAAGAGTCTTCTCCAAAGTCCTAGTGACAGTCATAGCTTGACTTTGGAGCCAAGAGTTACAGCTTTTCCCTTATCTGCACACTATTCTCATCAGAGCACCACATTTTAGCAAGTGGTACAGCAGTGATTGATGTCGTACGGTGCCTCTCGGCACTCGAGTTCGCCAAAACCGGAAGAAGAGCTCCTTAATTCCAGCGCTGTCCTTGAACCATCTGGGGGCAGATTTCAAGACACAAGTGAACAGGGTATTTCCCATGGAAACAAAATTCGAGGACCTACAGAAGCTCATCAGGAGATTTCAGATGGCCCACCAACTGCCGGCTTACGACTTCATGCAGCTCATGAGGAGTGTGGTTTCTTTGGCCTGTACAGTCCCCTGGGCACTAATTCACATGTGACCCATCCAGGCAAACCTCCTCAAACCGTGGTCCCAGTCCAGACACAACCAGGACCAAAGGATTCCAAATTATTTTTTTTTTATCTGTTTCTCCATCGGGTCCTGGTTGGCATCTATCCTTCAGCCACCCATCCAGCCCTGCACCCTGCCATCAAGCAGCATACCCCGCTTCCCCCACAGTTTTACCCTCCGTGGCAGGGTGGTGAGGAGCCCCCCAGCTCAACTCACCTCTACCAGGATCCAGATTCGGGGAGTGCCATTCAGAGTTGGGGCCTGCAGCAGGTGGCTGCATTATCCTACATGACCTGGGACCATTTTTTCTGTTTTCTCCCTTTTTTATGTGGGTGGGGTGTGCAATGACACCAGCGTAGGGAGCGCATATGCGTCCGCACATGCTCCTCCAGGCATCTGCCCCATCTGTGCCCGTCTTCAACAGCATCAGCGCACTGCTCCCCAGCCCCCGCTAGGGCCAGTCAAGTACCAGTCGCTGGTGTCCTCCCCCCCCCCCAGAGAAGGAGGGCAGTCCTTCGGATGCTCAATCCTTCTCCTCTCCTGCCAACCCTGGTGGCCTGTACTCGTTCCTGAACATGGGTCACCGGCATAGTGCGAGGTAAGGCATCCAGCATCTCAGCCCTCAGCGCCACTGGGCCAGCCTAAAAGATCATAGTTTCTCACCAGATGAGGACCTCCATTCATTGGAGGACTGAGGACCAATATCATGAGGTCGCAAGTTGGGGCTTCCACGCCAAATGAGAATCAATGGCATACATCAATAATCAGGGCAGCACAAGAAGTTTGTGGATGCCCAGAGAATCTCTTCTGCTGTTTCAATGGGCTGAACGTTACTTAGTAAGTCTGAGGGCGGTGTACATTCCAGGTCAGGAGAATATCATAGCAGACTGGCTCAGTTGCAAGGACATCCTACTGGGGGAATAGGAGCTGAAGGACAGTGCCTTCCAAGTCCTCACAGAACATTGGGGCTGTCCTCAGGTAGATCTTTTCGCCTGCCAGTAAAACTCCAAGGTCAGGCAGTTCTGTTCCCTAGCCAAGGCCAAACTAGCGGTGGCTCAGGACGCCTTTTCCCCTAAACTGGGGTCAGTACGATCTTCTGGATGCCTTTCCCCCATACCGCTCCTATCCAGAGTTCTCCACAAGTAGTACTCGATTGGGCAGAGCTGATACTAGTCTGCCTTCACTGGCTTCGTCATCCATGGTTCCCCCTTCTGATTCACTGGTCAAGGCAACCACCAATAATTTTTCGAATCAGCCCAGACCTTCTTTATCAAGGCCCCGTGCTACATCCCAGTCTGCGCAACCGGTCCTTCTCGGCCTGGAGATTGAGTGGGAAACTCTCAAAGAGCTAGGATATACAGCTCCCATGATTGAGACGATAGTTTACTGGCATCTCACATCTTCCTCCAAAGTGTACTAACATTACACATCATCCTCCAAAGTGTACTACAGGATTTGGCGGAGATTCCTGTTCGGGTTTCAGTCCCAACAAACACCCAACCAGCCAATATCATTACATATTCTGCTCCAGTTCCTTCAAGAAGGATTTGTCTTTGTTCCCCACTGAGGTATTTCTAGATGAAGACCTAAGTATACCAGAATATAGTGGGATAATTACGCCAAGGTGTGGAGGCACTTCCTGGAGCTCGTGGCATTGCAGAATGTCAGGGACCCAGACCTAAACATACAGAGGCATGGTACTGTGCAGAAAGCACATAAAAATACAAAGAAATAAAGAGGAATGCAGAGGGAGGGGGGCATATTGGACCTGGAACAAAATATTTACTTGAAAACAACTACCAGAATGTACAATATGGGTAATCTCAGGAGGCGATTGGAAACCTTGAAGTCTCGGGGGTGGGCGAGGGGATTATGTACATAGTTTCTAGTTATCTGTTAAAGGTTCTGTTTGTTAGTTTAGTTAAATGTTACCACATGGATTATGGCGTCATGAATGTATGATTGCAAGTGAATCTTATATGGCACAATGCTTAATACAAGTTTTACACAGAATCAAACTAGCACGATTACCTCATGGAATGTTAAGGGATTCGCATCCCCTGCTAAGAGGGCTAAGGTCCTGGCTGCACTTGGCAGGAGGGGCACAGATATAGCCCTACTTCAAGAAACCCATTTATTTTTTAAATTTTTTAATCGCAACCCTGTTTCTCCGCCGGGCTGCGGCAACTACCATGGGGGCATCCAGCCACCAGCCCTGCCCGCCAGGAGAGCACCAGGCTCACTCACATGATGGGGGATCCGGTACGGCCATCGCCAGTCTGCTGGAGGGCCTCCCCATACCTTGCCCAGCTGGACCAGCCCCAGACCCCCCCAGTGCGACTCCACGAGAGTCCTACCAGCGAGGCATGGCACGACCATCAAGCTGCATGGTCGTGCCCAGCCATTTTCCACCTAGTTAGCCTCATTGGGAGCACGGATGTGCAGTGACGTCCAGGCACTGTGTTCTGACGTCTGCTGTGCTCCCCCCCCAATGTCCATCAGCATGTAGTGCCCCCAGGCGTCCCCAGGGACCGCTACAGTTTGATGGATTCCCCCAGCCCTCCCCAGGATCAGGAGAGCAGTCTACAGATGCTCGATCCTGATCCTCCCCTCCTGACCCACCGACCAGCCGAGTCCATTCCGGCGTGGCGCAAGGTGTGGCGTCCAGCGCCTCAACCCTCAGCACCACCGGGCCAGCAAGAAACCCATTTAACACCCAAAGAACACGACAAGCTGGTGGGGGGCTGGGTTGGGGCCTGCCACGCAGCATCATGTAACTTCCATAAAAGAGGAGTAGCCATCCTATTGCACAAAAGCTTCCCCTTTGTGGCTCAATGTATTAATATAAAGGACCCCCTTGGAGGGCTGATACATTTTTGTTGTGGGAGATATGAAGGGACAGCCATTAACATTTGGGAATGTTTATGCACCTGCAGTGATGGACCCTACTTTCTACCAGAAAATCCTGACTATAATTATAAAGGAACAGCTCCCTAATTTGATTTTGGGTGGAGATTTCAATTGCATGACAGACCTCAAGTTAGATTACGTGGGGACTAGATCTAGGGAGGTCACGGCTGTGCAGCAATGGCAGCTGGGTATTACCGATCTTAACATGGTAGATGAGTGGAGGGCAACTAATCCAGGAGCCCATGAGTACACATTCTTTACAAACCCGCATGCCACTTGGTCCAGATTAGACTATATACAGTATATATTCAGAGAAATTTGTACCACAGGATGCAAAAAGTAGAACATAGCCCAATCTTTCTATCAGACCACGCCATGGTTCAAATAGAACTTCAGACGGTCACAGAGAGGGAGGGAAGAGGAAGTTGGAGATTCCCCACTTATTTACTAGCCAAAAAGGAATTCCAAGACCTTTTGAAGGATCAGTGGAAGTTATTTGAAGAAACAAACAGGGGTACCATGGATTCAGAATGAGTTTACTGGGAGGCGGGCAAGGTTTACATGAGGAGAATGATTATTGGCTATAAAGAGAGAGAAAAGGCAAAAACAGAGGGACTTGGAGCAAAAGATCTATGATTTGAAACGAAAGATATATCAAGGGGGGAGAGAAGAGAAAATAAAAGAACTTCAAATGACCAAGGAAGCATTAAACTCCAAGCTAGCTGAAGAGGTCAAAATAGACTATTTTACGCTAGACAAAAAATATATGAGTGGGGTAATAAGCCTGAGCCCTTGTTGGGCTGCCTTATGAAAGGAGGGAGAGTTAATAGAAGAACAGTACATATTAGAGATAAGGGGGGGACATTTGTTAAAAGAAGAAACTGCCATCAGAGAATGTTTTAAAGAGTTTTATAGAGCTCTATAGCAGGCAGAATGCCATGGGTCAAAACAGCTTCTGGATAAATTCTTTGAGGGCCTTCCCATTCCTAAACTGAATGAGGAGCAGAAAAAACTATGAGAGCAAAAATATCCATAGGAGAAATTATCCTGGCCATAGGACAATTAAAGAGGGGCAAAGCAGCAGGCCCGGATGGCTTTGGAGCAGACTATTACAAAGTGCTGAGGCAAGACCTAGCTGAACCTCTGAGAAATGTCATGGGGAGGCAAGGGGGGAGAGGGGTTTACTGAGGACGTGCTGTGAGGCCCTCCTTACAGTGATCCCCAAAGTGAGTAAAGATTCAGACGAATGTACATCCTATAGACCAATCTCTCTCCTGAATTATGACTGAAAGATAATGGCTAAGGTCTTGGCTATGAGACTTGAGAGGCTGCTCCCCCTAATAGTCCATTCAGATCAAACAGGCTTTGTGCAGGGAAGGCAATCCTACCACAACATGAGATCCTTTTAAACGTGGTGTGGTGGGGCTCTCGGCATCCTGGCAGGGCCTATGTCCTGTCCATGGATGCCGAGAAAGCATTTTGGCAGAATAGAGTGGAGCTACCTAATGAGAACACTTGAAAGATTTGGTCTGGGGGAAGGGTTTCTACAGTTGGCCGGGGCATTTTATAAGACATCCAAAGCAAAGGTTATCATAAATGGCATTCCCCTCTGCAGAGTTCAGGCTTGAGCAGGGAACCAAGCAGGGGTGTCCCCTTTCCCTTGTTATTTACCATAGCAATAGAGCCGTTAGCCATTAAGCTGCGTAATGACCCAAGGATCTTGGGAATTGTGGGACTGAAGGGGAGACGGCATACCATATCATTGTATGCAGACAACATCCTAGTGTTTCTTATGAACCCAGCACAGTCAGTCCCAGCCGTGCTAGAAATCGTGGAACAGTTTGTCCAATTCTGAGGATATAAGTTAAATTTACATACGTCAGAAATAATGTTCTTGGGGAGAAATTAAGGTAACAATACAGATGCTTGGGGACTTAAGTCTGTGCATAAAACATTCACATATCTGGGGATCAAAGTCGGAAGGGACTTGGGTAGTCTGTTTGACTTAAATTACATGCCCCTCTTCAGAAGCATTTTAAGGGACCTTAATAGATGACAGGCATTACCTGTTTCGTGGATGGGTGGGATCTATCTTATTAAAATGAACGTGTTACCTAACATTTTATATGCCATGCAAATGCTGCCCCCTTTATCCTATGAAGGAAGATATTAAAAGATTAGAATGGGATTTCAATCATTTTATCTGGAAAGGTAAAAAACCGAGGGTGAGTCTCCAGCGTCTAAAGGCCTCAGGGGAACAGGGTGGCCTACATTTCCCTGATTTTAAAGAATGCTATCTCGCCACCCGATATAGGTATTTACAGAACTGGGTCAATAGAAGCAAAGCAGCCTGCTGGCTGAGTTTAGAAGAGGAAGGTGCACTTGGGAGGATCTCTGCATATCTGGGACAGGATGGCCTCAGGGCTTACAGAAGACTAAAGGACCCAAACCCCATGGTTGTGGCGAGTCTAACAGCATGGGAAATTATTTAAAAAAAGGCAAGGGGCAGTAAATACAAATACCATTCTTGTCCCAGTGGCAGAAAATCCTGACTTTCTACCAGGGCTCTTAGATGAAAGGTTTAGACTGTGGCAGGAGAAGGGAATAAGAGAAGGGAATAAGATGTGTGGAGGAGACCTTTTATTTAAACTTTTTCTTTTCCCCCCTACATCCACCCAGCTCCGACTTTCCTCAGGAACCCCAAGGAGTCATCCCTCTGCTGTCCGCGTTACCTGGATCACTCCTGTCACCCCATGGAGCCGCAGTTTTACTCCCCCAGGCAGGGACGAGGTGGGGCCCACAAGCACCCCGAACATCTGGTTTTGTCGGTGGGAATGCGACCACGCAGGCAGCAGCACATCGAGGTCGTGCTCCAGCGTTCCATCTCCTTCAGAGCTGGGAGGCATTTTCCGCATTTCTGTGGATGTCTTGAGTGCCCGTGATGTCAAGGCATGAGCGCTGAAGTCCACGATGTTCTTCCCTAGCAAGTTTCAGAGGTGTATTGATCCTCCAACCTACATCCAAGGCCAATCAGACCCTGAGGAGCCCGACGTAATGCTAAGCCTCTGGCCTCCACCAGGGGTCAGCATATGCTGGGCCGATTCCCCACCCTCCCTCCGGAGAAGGTGAACTGTCATGGGATGCTCAAGCCTTCTCCTCCCCCCCCACCCCCGGCCAGCCCTCCAGCGACCCGAGTCCGCTCCCGAACCCGGGTTGCCGGTGTTACAAGCAGAAATCCAACCGCTGAACCGACGGGCCGGCAGGGGAGACTTTTTAGCAAGAACAGGGTTACACTCCTTCCAAGACATGCAGTGGGGGATAGATATACCAACTAAACACCTCTGTAAATACTCCTAAATTAGGGACTACTGCAAATGGCTGGGGAGAACCCAGGTTGAAAATACCCTTGATTTTGGAGGTGGAGAGGGAGATACTGGGAGCGTCCAGAAAAGAGAAGGGACTACTGAGAAGAGCTGTAAAAATAGACAGGTATTTCAAGGGGAAACATATACTGTAAGGAGGTGGTGGTAACAGGACCTAGGGATGTAACTTGTGGATTATAATTGGGAACTGCTATTACAGTCATATATGGGGCTTCTTTTATGTAACAAATACAAAGAGGCATAGATTATACTATCCTCCTAGCATGGTCCACAGGTTTTTCCCAGAGATCTCTCCGATTTGCAGTGTGGAATGGCACAGTGCACTTACATACACCACTACTGGGGGTGCCAAAACATGAGTAAATACTGGAAAGGGGTGGCGGATTAAATTGCCGGAATGTTGAGACATACCCAATTGAGATTCCCCTGAGATCATTACTGCTTGAGATAGGAGAGGAGAATGGAAAATGGATTTTATACCCCAGATGGTTCTGGGTGTCACTAGTGGTGGCGAGGCAGGGGGTACAGAACCTTTGGACCACCAGTGCAGTACCAACAGTAGATCAGTGGAAAAGCTTAGTTATTAAGGCCCTAGCAGTTGATAGACTGACGTACAGTACATTTTAAAGGGACAGAAAGATAAGTTACTGAGAACATGGGCCAGTTTCTTGAACTCTCTGTCCCCAGGAGAGGCCACGCTTCTTTGGAAGGGAGGGACACTATGACCTTTACATGTGGAGATATAACAAAACATTGTGCCACCCTTCTTATGGGAATGAAGCAGCCATATATAACAAGAAAATAAATTAGAGAGTATGGCACTATTTAGATGCCAGAATATTCTTCAGATAATAGATTCCGGCCATGTGGTTTTTGATTTATGATTTTGTTTGCTTTGAAATTTTACTCTAATTTTCTTAAACTGGCAGTTCCTTTTAGCTTGTCGGTGACAGTGAATCTACTGACAGTGGCAGATAGCATATATATATATATATATATATATATATATATATATATATACACACACACACACACAGTGGTGACAGGTTCAGGTTGAACACATACTGATGTAAAAAGACTTAGTTTTTTTTTTTGTAAATCCGGAAATTAACTGTCAGGTATAAGTAACAAAGGGAAATTTAACTTCATGTCACATATGTATTAACCTGCTGCATGTGATATATGTCTGCTATGTTTCTTTTCATGCTTTGTGAATATAGAAACTATTGTCTGTCAATAAAAATATTATACAAAAATAAAAGAAGGATTCGTCAAAGGGCTGCAACCGGCCACCTTGCGATTTCAGGTTTCTGCACTGGGGCGGTCTTGTTAATAGATTCAGGGGAGTCTCTGGGTTCTCATTCCCATGTTAGAAGGTTCCTGTTGGCAGCAGCTCTAAAACGCCCACCAATTAAACCAAAGGTACCCCCTTGGAGACTCAATTTGATCCTCAAAGCATTGGCCAAGGCTCCCTTTGAACCTCTCAAGGAGGCATCCCTTATACATCTCACGAGGAAAGTCGCCTTTTCATAGCCATTATTTCAGCCAGAAGAATCAGCGAGCTGGGAGCTCTGTCTACTAAAGAACCTTATACTGGGTTTCATCAGGACTTTGTAATTCTTCAAACAGATCCAGGTTTTTACCTAAGGCACTGTCTCTGTTTCATTGCGACCAGGAGCCAATTCTGTCTTCCTTCTGTCCTCTCCCAAAAAAATGACAAGGAGAGGGAATTTCACTCTCTGGACCCCCAGATGAGCAGTAAAGCTTTACATTAAAAGATCAGAGTCAATGCGCAAACCTTCTAGTTTGATCATTTTCACTGCGGGTCAGAATATGGGCAAAAAAGCTTCTAAAGAACTATAGCCAGATGGATCCGTTCAACCATCACCACTGCCTACAATCAGACTGAAGTGCCTTTGTCCGGGCCAGTGAAAGCCCACTCAGCCTGGGCTATGGCCACCTCGTGGGTGGATTTCGGGGAAGCTTCTCCAGCAGACTTATGCAGGGTGGCTGCCTGGTCATCTACTCACACATTCATCCAAGTTTAATGTGACGGCCTCGGCTGAGGCTTCTTTTGGCCGCCGAGTCCTCTAGGCGGTGGTGGTGGATCCTTGGGCAATTACATTTTTCCCACCCGGGATGTCAGAGAATGTACTGCTTTAGTGTATCCCATCAGTATGGAGGCCCGGAGATCAGCTTAGTAGAGAGAAAATGAAATTTAAATAACTGTAAATTTTCTTTCTCCGACAGCACCCTCCCAGAATGTACAAATGTGGCCAGCTGGCCGAAAGTTTGGATAATATTTCTCATTTTTGTTTCCAAGTTTATATAGTACTACCAGATTTGGACTGCTTTAGGAAAAACTGCTGTGCACAGGAATTGGAGGGGAGGATATCCAGGCTGCAGAATTTTGGTTCCTGCCTGCATGATAACATCAGAAGGTACAGCTCATCAGTATGAAAGCCTGGAGACCAGCCATTGTAGAAAGAAAATTTACAAGTATTTAGATTTAATTTTTTTACATTCATTCGTGTAATTCATTGCTGTTCCTGCATTCTTTTACAGTATAAACACTTTTTTGCAATTGCTACTCTGGAATAATAAACACAAAAGTTGAAACTTTCCTAGTTTCTCAGTTACAAGAATTATCAAGCCATAAGGTTCCATGAAAAGCTTACCAGTCCACTAACAAGCAGCAACTCAGGTTCACAGGTGAGTGGGAGCACTCTTAAGCTGGATGCTTTATACTCCTAAGTTTGTCACACTGAGGTGTGAGCAGTGAACAATGCTCAGAGGAACGGCCGTCTGCGTTGACATGTTGACATCATCAGATGCCATCTTGATAAAGTTTAAATGTTAAATTAAACATATTGCCGGCCCGCTGGCGCAGCAGTGGGATTTCCGCTTGCGACGCCGGTGATCCGGGTTCGAGACGGACGGGTGTCGGAGGACCGGCCAGGGGAGTAGGGATCGGCGCCCATAGGGCGCTCTCCTACTCGGGGAGAATAATAGGCAGTGATCGGTGCACTGAGGACCCCTGGCGGGCGAGTGTGCCCAAGCATCCGGCAACTTACGTGTTCCTGGGAGGTAGGCGCGGGTGGTGACGTGAGGGCATCAGGAGCTTGGCCGCCTCCACAGAAAACGGAGAAAAACAGCCGGCGCCTCGCGCCCGTTAATGAAGCCTGACGCGGCTTCCGATATGTCCCCAGGCCGACCCCCGACCTAAACTACGTGCCCGGGACATTATCCCCGTGTCGCGGGCCCCCACCGTGGGGGGGAAGCCACAGGGTATCGGGGGGGTGGCCGATTTGGGGACAGAAGCCGGTGAGCCGTGAACGAACGGATGAGAAAGCGGCAGGCGGCTCGAGGGGGAAAAAGTAAAGTGAATTGCAAAAAAAAATGTTAAATTAAACATAAAAGTCTGTCAAAAAAACATTCAATCATCGGTAGTTTGTAATCAGTTAGACCATTCCATATTACTATGTTGTGTTATGTGTTAATACGTCCCCCGGGGCCACTCATTGCTGAAACCGAGTGGTTTCACGCGCCTTCAGCTGAGCGAGAACAGCGAAGTGAAGCTGAGCTGTTTCGGCTCAAGCTGAAGGCAAATGAAACCACTTGTTTTCAGCAACGACTGGCGACGGGGGACATATTAATATATTATTGATCGAGAGCGATTGATAATATATTTAAAAAAAAAAATTCCCGTTTCCAGGGCATCTGCGTGTGAGATGCTGTTCACAGAATAAGAGTGCCTCACGCGCAGAGGAAAGGAGTGGTCTGATTGGTTGAGAGCGGTCCCTCGATCTGTAATAAGGTAAATGACTGTAAGTCAACTGAAAGCAAATCTTATGAGCCTCACTCATGGTTGCTAAGCAAAACAGCCAAACAGCATAGCGCGGGAGCTCTGAGCCCACACTGCTAAGGCACCTCAAACTGCCAGCTCATGTTTCAGAAAAAATACAATCAGAATAATTTTTATCTGCAGCAGAATTATAAATCTGATGCACTTAAGTGCTGACTTACTATTGGAAAAGTCATCAAATGAAACTAAAAAACACAAAGGAAAGCAGGTATAAAACTTTTCTATGCTAAACCAAATACAAATAAATGAATGCTACTAATATAAAGAGTTCTGGCCCTTAAAGTCGCCCATAGCACAAATATATTTAATTACTATGTTTTAAGACATATGTCTGTAGCATATGAATAATACTGAAGTCTGGAAACCACTGTACATGTAGTCCTCACAGACCAACTATGCGCAGGGTCTAGACTATAATGGACCCGTTGAAGAATCCATGCGTCCCTACATGGTCTGCTCTGAGAAGATCAAACCCTTACTGTGTAGAAATAATATTGTGGAGGGACTACTAGTCAAAGAAACTATACAATAAAATCTTATACAATACAGGAAATTTATCAAAAATACCGAAAAAAGAAGAAAAGATAGGAAGGGATCAGAACTTCATATGAACAAACTCCTATGTATAAAAAGATGAAAATCAGAGCTCATACTCACTCGGAGAATTCACAAGTTATGTTTTCTTTGTGAGAGTCATGTATTCAGATCCTTTTTACTTTTAAACTCTTTAAGTACAGGATGACATTTAACAAAACTTTATCTTGAACCCCTCCTACATTCACACAGTGGCGCTCTGCATATTAACCAATGCAGTAGCACGTGATTTTGACAGGGAAATTTAAGACTGTGTACAGAAACTGAACAACCACTAGTGCACAGTCATCTCGAGGGATGGAACACAATAGTTTAGACAAATTGAATAGAGCAGGAGACGTCTGCACAGTTTAGAACAGAGGTCCTTCCTGCAGAGAAGCCAGTGGAAACTACAGCAGAGGTGGCCAGTCTGGTTCCCCATTTATACAGTACTGGGAATCAGTAGCTCTGAACCACTCAATCCAGTATGCTTCTCGCAACAAGTTTTTTCTCCATATTTCCTCCTCTTCTGAGTTGTGAAACATGTTCCAGACCAAACAAATGCAGCAAGGGGACACTATATCCTTCCAACATGAAATGTTAAGCCCCACGTGACCTCATGTCCTTTCTTCTGATACAGCTCTTATGCTCCAAGAACTGGTCCTTAAGTGCTCTTGCTGTTTGTCCAATATAGACTTTACCACAGGGACATTTCAGTACATAAACAACGTACATTGTTTGACAGGTAAGCAGTTGTATAATCTGTGTATTTTCATTCCCTGCTATATTGGTGATTACTTTTGTTCTTTGTGTTGCCGTACATGCTGAGCAAAATTTTGGAACAACACTGAATACAAAATCTGTTTCCGTGGCCAGCACTGGACACAAAATCTGTTTCTCAGCCCAACACTGGGCACAGAATCTGTTTCTAGGGATGTGGATATGGTGTTCTATCCATACTTCAGGCAGTCTTCCTTTCACATTTACAGCTTGCTGGAACATCTTCAGGCTGGCTCCTCCCACTGGCCTGGGTGGCAACTCCCTCAGCACTGCCCCGTGACTTCACATCTTCTCTTCCACTGGAAGAAGAAGGTTCCCTCCTTACCGCTCTCATGCTGAGAAGACCCTTTGCTTATTAAAACGTTGATTTTTCAAAAAAATTTCTTCAGGCTATTTCTCTCTGTCTCCGGTATGGACGATGCGAAGTCGGCGCCGGGATTCTGAAAATGTGCCCGCAGGCAGGTGATGTCTCAGACAGATCTGCACACCATGTGCATCTATTGCCTGGGCAACGAACACAATTCCCAAACATGCGGCTTGTGCCGCACTTTTCATTCTTCTACGTTAGAGGATCGCCATGCTCACCTGCTTCTGGGTTGTCCAGACGATCGGGACCTGCCGGTCAAATCTAAAGACGCCTGTTGGGTGGTCTCTGCAGCTGCAGGGTTCGCTGAACAGCTTGCAACATTTGAGGAAGCCGTGGCCTAGGCCGCAGCTCAAGCTTCCTCAGCTTCAGCCTTTTTGCCACTCTCCTTGCATGCCTCCTTCACAGGGCCATTCAAAAAATTGTGCCAGGCCCTTCCCACCCATGGGCAGGATCCTTCAGGCACTAAGTCAAAGTCCAAATCTAAAAAAGAGACCAAGAAACAGTCTCGCTGTCGATAGTGGGATCGGGAGCACTCTCGGGCCTCCGATTCCTGCGCTTCTTCCGAAGTTCTGAATTCGGTCAGTTCTTCAGCCTAGGCTGGCCTACTGGGGTAACCATGGGTCTGAACCCATGGTTACCCCAGTAGGCCAGTTGATCGAGACACAGGTCGATCTTCTAACCAAGATATTTCTCGTGCTGGTCGACCCATTGTCACCAGAAGAGGCTGACACTTCCTGTCTAGGACCCTGGTCCTATCGTTCATCAAGGAGGGAAGGACCAGTCCACTGATCCACTGCCTCTCACCCAAGAGCTTCCAGATGCAGAGGAGACCCGGCTCTCACCGGCCCCCTCTAAGACCTGCCATCAGTCAGGGTTGCGGTCCTGCTCTTGTAATCAAGCAGCCCACATCGAAATTGACGCTCGCACTCTTGACACTCAGGGAAGCGGCGCTGCCAATATTCCTTGTCCTCTTTGGGTGAGGGGAGGATCCAGCGCAAGCTGCATCGCCGTTAAGAACTTGATGTGGCAACAGCTTATTTTTACCTGGGTGAAGCCTGTCCCGGCTTCAACTCCAGCCATTACTTTGCTTTTGCCACAGAGGCTGCAGCCTTCTCCGCCTTGGCAGGAGCTGACCCATCAGGTCCCTGCTCGGCCTCCCTTGGCCTCTCTGCTGATTCTGGTGGAGCCGCCACCGAAACAGCCAAAGTTCAGTGCTCTGACGAATGATGCCTGCCCAGCCTTGGGTCTTCCCCAAAGGCTGTCAATCGTCATTACCCCTGATTGTCCTCAGGGGGTCAGTGGGGACTCTGCCAGTTGACCTCTCTTCCATGAATCCACGAATTCGGGGAATTCCTCCTTGTACTCCCATCTGGTGGACTTGGAGTTGGATGAGGATCTGTCAGTGGAGCAGGGCCCTACTTCCTTTATGGGTTTTCTCTGTCTCGTCTCGGAATCTACAGGTCTCCCTTTGGAGCCTGTTCAGAAGCAGGCTCAGTACCCGCTCACTGAGATTATTATTCTTTTTTTATAGCTTTAATTTATAAATTTTGCTAGAAAACCTTGATGGATTACACATTACATATGATGTACATCCACTTAACAAGGTTAATGCAGACACCCAGCAAAACGGTACCCGTGAGGGGAATTACCTTAATACATCAAGACTATATTGTAATACTACAACAGCTTATATGCAGCATGGAACATTTTAAGGTTACGTGTATAACATTGTACAACCATAATGGCCTTTTTACCAGTCCACTCAATTAAAATATTTGGGACTTAAATAACCCACGTGCAATCGTGTGTAGATTTGTAGAACTTTTTCCCCCCCAAGGTGGAGTCTCCACATTTTATTTTGTTCTGTACTGTCACCATACCAAAATTTAATTGCCCCTCCTCTACCTTAAAAGATTAGTGGGCCCTATGCACACGGGTGCTGAGTGGCTACATGCCACGTAACATGGGCGTGTAGCCACCCTGCGCCCACTGTGCCCCCCGCACGGCATGCACTAATGGATGCATGCGGACCCTACACACACGAACTTCCATAGTCATGGACTGCATCAGGGGTGTTCTGGGGGCAGGCATTCACAAAGCCACATAGTGCTGGCCACAGGAGTGCAGAGGGGGGCGCCAGGTACACCAGCCGGGACCAGGCGTAACCCGGTGCGTGCCCCCACAGCTGCCTTCTGCTGGGTGCAGTGGCACAGTGCTACGCCCCTCCGTACTGCCACTGCCCATAGAGCAGTACCCGGTTGGGGGGCCAGACAGGCGAGTGCCTGGCAGCAGCCACCAGCTGTGGGGAGGTGCATGGCAGCATTACAGGCATGCGGGCTCCAGGACAGGGTTGGGGAATGCAGCCAGGGCTGTCTGTGTGTCGGGAGGACCTGGGTGTGCAGAGCTGAGCCTGGGACCATTGGGGGACAGGGCCATGCTCTGTGGATCTGGGCGCCTGCTGTAGGCATGCTCCATCCCGGACCCGCACCCACTTCGTGAGGGATCTACTGTGGCTCTCGGGGGGGGGGGGGCATCCCTTTGGATGCCCGCCCGAGACCTCGACTCCTCCACCCGGCCACCATGCAGAGTTCTGCGCACCGGGGGGACAGAGCCACGGACAAGTGGCTGGCATTAGTGAATGCCAGTATAGGCACATCTGTCCACGGGTGTGCAGCTACGCGGGTGGGGTGCACTCTGCTTTTGCGTACACCTGCTCGCTTTGTGCATAGGGCCCAATATGACAGTTCTGAAACACTTACACCTCTTTAGTAGAGCTATGGCTAGCATGTTAAGCTCCGTTTTCATTTGGAATTTAGTTAAAAATACTTATGGCAAAAAACTGTTTTTATGTCAGTTCTTTAACTTCGAAACCTGTATTTTAGGTAATCTTGCATCAGTTAGAGGCCCTAGTAACAGAGAAATCATTACTATGTTAGCTATCTCAACAAAACAACTTATTGTTAAACACGGGTTAGATAATCAGACGCTAAGTATGAGAGAATGTCTACCCAGCTTACTTCTTAACCTGCAGATTACCAGACTAATTTATTTAAAAATAGAATCACTCAGTTTTACAAAAAATTGGGGAAGATCTATTCTTTATTCACTTACTCTAACCTGTAATTTTCCTGCAATACCTGGAGACATTGACTCTCTCCCTAGGCCTATAAGGTTTTGTTATGACAAGGCTATTTCTTCACTTCCGGGAATGCTACCAACTAGCATTTCTTCCATGTACTTTTCTAAAGTATTAATATTCTGAGTATTATATTCGGAGAGGGTGGGAGGGACTAACTGAGTTATTGAATGTACCTTAACGTAACCATCCTGTGATACCATTGCTGTAAATTTGTTTTGTTTACTTTTTTGATCTAGTTGTAGGTTGTATGTTGAAAATTATGAAATAAAAGAAAGTTAAAAAAAAAGCTCTGTTTTAAAAAAAGGTACATTTAGCGATAAACAGCAAGATCTGTACCTTGTTTCCCCTCTCCCAACAGCGATCTCTTCCCTAGTGCAGGAAATAGAAAACCCCATATTCCTTAAGCTACCAGTAGTTAAGTGTTTAACTTGGTGAAAAGCAATCCATGTATTTAGGGGAAGTGTCTCTTTTCCAGCATTCGGACCTAGTGCCCAAGACAAGGAAATTGACAAAATGTTAGATATGTCCATGAAGGCAACTTCAGTGGTCCGTGCAGGAGAATCAGCACTGATGCAGGAGTTCGGCACCTTTAAGATATGCATCGTCTCCAGCAAAGTGAAATCGACAAACTGTCAGAAATTAACAACTGCCAGTACAAACTGCGATCTGCAAACAGGGAAGTCCATCCGGAGGTCTGACACACTTCAGCTAGCCACAGTTTATTAGTCTATGCACCTCATGTGCTTGCCAAGAGGTATGAAGCAAATGTTTTCAGATACTAGATGCCCAAGATGGAGATGCCATGTGGGGAAATCATTCATCTTCATGGGCCTTCCTCGATGTATGAGTCGCCATCTTCCTCTCCCACCTTTTCTTGCTCTATTTCTGGACCATTTTAACCGCTTCGGAGGGGCCATTAAACAGATATGTGCAGCTCTTTCAAACTGTCTCTAACTTGGTTGGCATCAGGAGCTGGTGTTGCATTTGTAGGGTGTGTAGGGAGCTCCTGACATGACTAAATGCTTTCCAATGTTGCCTCGTGGCATATGACAGGTCAGGGAACAAGGATGTTTGGGCATCTCCATACCTCATTTCTATCATCCATATGGCCAGTGCAAGGATGCGATCCCTGACCCCTACCCCACTACAGAATTTTAAGACAGTTCATGGACCCATATCCTCCGCGGCAGCTCGTCTGGTAGTTATCCAATATACTTTTTCTCAGGTGAAGGCAGGGTCCTCTTCAGAAAGTCCAAGCATCTGTGGCAGCATGATAGATATAAAATCAAAAAACGTCTCTCCCCCTATCTGTTCAGGCAGCCCAATCATAAGAATGTTCTGCTCTCTCATTTGGCTTTCAGCTGTTTTCAGCAACTGCCTGAGATGCATATTTTCTTTTATCAGTGTGGTGGTTGTATCCACAAATTTTAATATTGATCTGTCTACTTGCTGAATCATCTGTTCAGCGCTATCCAGTCTGGTCTCTAGAGCAGTTACTCTGGAGGTGAGAGCATCTAGTTACACGTCCATATTCTGGATAGTACTTAAAAGTTGTGCCAAGGTAGAATTGATGGTGACGAGAGACACTTCGCGTGGATTGGCACCACTGCCTCCCACGGCTCCTTCTTGCACAGGAGGTCTTGCAGCAAGTGTTTTAGGTGTTTTCAGCAGAAGGAACTTGTTAGGAGCAGAGGAATTTTGTTTTCCCATTTTCCATGGCCGATTACCTCTCCAACACCCAGGAATCTACTCGGCATCAAACAGATACACTTTTAAGGTTATTTTTTGTATTATAAAGACTCAGAACCTCGGGAGCTCTGTAAAGACACATCTGCCCCACTATGCTACTAAGCCACTCCCCCCCCCCCACACTCACTGAGATTCTTGACGGGCGACTATCTACACCAGATCTGAAAATTGCTCTTACCCAGCCTGATAAGCTATGGGTGTGAGCAAGACATACCCAATCACCTGCTGATTGGCAGGCATTCAGATCCTCAAGAAATGCATGCGTTAAGCTTATCAGGACAGCCAAAGCCAACTACTGTGTAGATACCTTGGTGGAGGCTAAAGGTAATTCATCCAAAATATGGCAGATAATCAATTCAGTAGAAGGCCATAAGACCCCCCCCTGCCCCAGTACCTGTAAAACTTATGAAAGATGGTACAGAGATTTCTGACCAAGGCAGTATTTTGGAGAAGTTGAATGCCCACTTTGCTACAGCAGGCTTGATGTTTGACTCCTCCCCAGCTGCTGGGCTGGTTGGTCACACCATACCCATGGAAGATCCCCAGGGCCTGAGGCCCCATGACTCCTTCCAGCTGTCTCCAGTAACTTTTAAACAAGTTGAAGACCTTTTAAGTAAGCTGGACCATAAAAAAAGTGCTGGAGCTGATGGTATTGACTCCATTTTCCTAAAGTTAGGGAGCCACCTGCTAACTGTGCCCATTCTACATATCTTTAACCTATCAATCTCCACGGCCGCAGTTCCTTCCTGCTGGAAAACAGCCTTTATATTGCCCCAACAATAAGTCAGGTGATCCAAGTGACCCTAGTAACTACAGACCCATCCCCATCCTTTTAGTTCTTTAGCTGTCATTCTAGGTCTATATGTATTAAGTGTTTGTATTTGTTTTTTCTGACACGGAGCCTTTGTAAATGAGTCCCTGACTCAAAGGTTGTAATCCTAAAGTCTGTTAAATAAATAAAGTTATTTCCAAACTTCTCGAAAAATTAGTAAACAATTAGCTGAAAGAGTATCTGGAGTTGTTTAATCTTTTCAATCCACTGCAGTCTGGTTTCAGACAGAGCCATAGTACTATCTCAGCTTTTGCCAAGGTCACCAATGACTGGTTTGCTGCGCAAGATGCCAAACAATCCATGGGCACCATCTTTCCAGACTTAAGCAAGGCTTTGATACTGTCAACCACAATCTCCTCCTCGGATGTCTTAGGGATCTGGGTATGGCTGGCTCCTCAGTAAGCTGGTTTTCTAGCTGCCTTACAGATAGAATGCAGTGAATTAAAGCTCCTTTCTGACCCCCACCTATCAGAAGAGGGAGTACCACAAGGGTCCATTCTAGGACCTCTATTATTCTCCATTTATATTAACTCCCTGGATAGCAATATCCACAAATCTAAGTTACATTTTTTTGCGGATGACACCATTTTGTACAGTTCTAAACCCACTCTGACAGACATATGTGCTGAACTGCAATCTGATTTTAGTCAATTGCAACACAACCTAATTAGCTCTAAGCTGATGCTGAATGCAAAGAAAACTAAAGTGATGTTTTTCACTCTCACTCATTCTTCAGCAACACTACGTAACCTGATGGTGCCAACACCCATTACAACTATTTTTGGGGACTCTTTGGAGGTAGTGGATACATTTAGGTATCCAGGAATCTGGCTGGATAGCAAACTGGCATTTGGGGCTCACATTGATTGCCTTTCCAGGAAATTAAAGGCAAGGTTAGATTGTTTTTTGTATAGGAATAAAACACTATTTCCTACAGACGTAATACATAGATTGGTGCAAACTACCTTCCTTTCACTACTAGACTGTGGGGACATCGTATACAACTGTAGCACAGCAACTAATTTACATAAATTTGGCATACTTTTTCACCATGCCCTGAGATTCGTAACATATGTACCCTTCAGGACACATCATTGCAACCTTTATCAGGCAGTAGATTGGACTTCCCTCAACACAAGGCGGTTGCTTCATATTGGTCCATGGGCCCTGAAAATTATATGGAACAAACTCCCTGCGTACATTTCCTCACTCTTTCATAAGTCCCATAGTATTTATTTGCTGCTTACAACTGGATGTACCCAGAGTGCATACCTCGCATGGTAGAGATGCAATCAAGTTTCTCTATTCTTTCAATCTGGAATAGTATTCAGTCTGTGCTTAGGCTCCCTGATCTTGTTTCCTTGAATGAATTTAAGATTTTGGCCAAAACACATACTTTATAAAGATACTTGTCATTGTCACAATAGCTAGAGCTCCCCCACAACTTTGATGTTGAATATTTTGCACTTACCTCTCCATTTAACCCCGAACCCCCTTTTTGCACTACCAAAGGGTGTTTGATTGGTCTAGATTCATCTGGTTAGGTGTCATGTGCCTGTTTTTTTTTTTTTTTTTTTGCATCTTTTTTTTATTAGCTTTATACAAGATACACTTGCAAATAGCAGAAATACAAAGATGGGATACAACAATGTGAGCTACAGTTATTAAAGCCTTGTATAATAGGACTTTTCCCATCCCATACGGATAAATAACTCACATGGGGGAATTAACCACAATTGATTCATCTATTAACATAATAAATTCAAAGGCCTACAGCCAAAGGAGGTCCTCGGAGGAGAAACATCACTGACTGATCACAGTGGACCAGCAGCAGGCGAGCCCAAGGCCCACAGCCCCCCTTACAGGATTGCACATTCAGTTGACAAACACCTCCACCTAACACAGCAAGGGATTATAACTATATGAAAGATCCACATAACAGAGCAAACTTCAATTAATATTTTAGGTAATTGGCTACCCTAAACATACTTGATAGACTATCAAGTTAAAAGCTTTCAAAACATAGTAATTACCTATTAAGTGGAGTCTTCATTTAGATGCTGTTAATGAAGAAAAGGCAAAGAGTAATATCATAAGTTATGACTCATAACATATAACAGGATACTGTGCCGTGCTTTTAAGTAAATAACAGTGCCCAAGTAATCTAAGCAAAAAATCTACATTTCCACCCTCGAGATCCGGATCATCCACAGTCAGTATTGTTGGGCACCACACCATAAAGATAACATTTTAAACAGCTATAATAAACAAAGCAGGAACGTAATAGTCTTTCTACAGCTCACTGTCTTGGTGTCTCCATTGTCTCCTTCTCTTGGGATACCTACAGGTCCATTTTATCCAGCACCCTTTCTGCCTCTGCAGGGGTGTTAAACATATAGGTATTATCCTGCCATCTCACACGCAGCTGGGTAGGATACAGAAGTTGGTGGGAGATTTGTAACAACTGTAGGCGGCTCCGAACCCCATCGAATAACCAGTGACATTGGCAAGTTTCAAATGATAGGTCTGGGAACATCAAGAGCACCGCATCTCCATATCTAAGCTGTCTGCGTCTCCTCACTGCTGCCAATATGCGGTCACGGTCTCCCCACACCCGAACACACCACCACCAAAGTTCTGGGACCACTTTGAGACTGAAACGCTCTGTGAGGTGTAATACGAAAGGCCTGCTCCAGAGAAATTTGCGGGTCATCTTCACCAAAGCCCAAAATATCAGGTAGGAAAGTTTTCATGTATTCCAAAGGGTCTTCACCCTCTGCCACCTTTGGAAGGCCCAATATGCAGATGTTCCTCTCTCGGATTTGATTTTTCAACTGTTCTATGCGTCGGTGTAGTTTCGTAGTATCCCCAATATGTTTTGTGGACACATCCATAGTTTTATTTAGATTCACCTATTGCTTTGCCACTGTCTGCTGATTCAAATCCGCTTTGGTTTCAAGTGCAGCTACCCTCGGTGTTAATGAATCAAACTTACGGTTGAGATCCTGGACTGTACGCACCAGCCGCTGTAGTGTCTGATTTACCACAGCCAGCGATACTTCCTCTGGCACTACATGTCCCGATGTCCCAGGCTCACCACTCTGGGTAGGCCCACCTCCCGTGGTGCTTCTCGGATGGGAAAAGTCTGAAGCTGTAACTGAGCCCTTGTTCTTCCCCGTAGTGTAGTAGTTGAACTCAGGATGCGTTTCTAAAGGCACTAAACTAGAGAATAGGCACCAAATAATAGTTTAATAATAGAAAAATATAGTAAGAGTTGTGGAACCGAGAGAATGTGCTGCCTCCCTCGTGGCTGCTCAGCAGCGCTCCAATATATATGCCTGTTTTTTGATAGCACTGGTCCTACTGTTTTTCTTCTCACCTGTGTTCTGTTTCAGCTGTATAGTTGTATTGAATATTAATCGTCCTACACCCATTGGATTGTTTCCAGAATGTTGTGAGCCAATTGTAACATCCAAGAGAGTGCGTACTTGGACCTTTGTATGTATATCTGTACCTTGATGTATGTTTTTTTCCCCTTGTATACTGTTATCATACTACTACCTATACCTATTAGGACTTCCATGTGAATGACCTTTCTCAATGGAGTACTTCCTGCAATAAAATTGAATTGAATTGACTCCCCTTGGAAAGCCTTCCCAGTGGCAGATGACATTCTTGGTCCTGCCTTGGAGTTGTGGCAGCACCTAGCCTCTTGCCCTGCGCCATCAGCCTGGATGGCCCGCAAATATCCAGTCCCTATCAGTTCCCTTTTGGGATTCACAGAGCACCCCTCGGCTGAGGGTCTCGTGGCTGACTCTTGTGTTCAGGCGCACTACCAACATGACAACATGATGGATGTGGACAAGCCACCCAATAAGGAGTCTAAGAAATTGTACCGTATGGCCAAAAAGGTGTATGCTGCCTCCTCTCTCGGTCTTCAGCAAGCGAGTTTGGCCTTTTTGATGTCCCACTTCTCACATGCCTTCCTGTCATGCTTGATGAGGTGCTTTCTCATCTCTCAGGACCTGCAGACCATGGTCAAACATGTCCGGGATCAAGTCCGAGCAGTAGCCAAGCAACAGCTCCAGATTGCCATGGACATTGGCAACTCTTGAGATAGGTCTGTGGCGGCCACAGTGGCTATGCACCACAGAGTCTGGTTGAGGATCTCAACCTTTACCGCAGATACCTAGCATAAGCTGGTGGATGGTCCCTTCCTGGGTACCAACTTGTTCAGGCCCAGGATCGAGGGGCACCTCACCCACATTGAGAAGTCCAGTGCCATCTTGGACTCTGTGACATCTGCCTAGAGAGACCCCAAGGGCTCTAAGCAGAAGAAGAAGCCCTTTTGGCTCCTCTCTGCCCCTGCGGCCAAACCAGCCCAGCCTCAGGCTGGACAGCAGGCTCAGGCCTGGTAACCTCGACCAAAGTCTGTGGCCATGGTCGTCCATAAGCCTGGCGGCTGGCGCCCTGCCGGTTCCACAGCCGAGCCCTCCACTGCCTCCAAGCCTGCCCAGTGACGGGATGAAGGGCGCCTCCCTTCTGCCCATCATGTCTCCCCTGGGTCCTCCCATGGGGGACCTGCACCACCATTTCCTTTCTGCTTGGTCCACTGTCACCATGGACAGGTGGGTTCTTGAGGTGGTCAGTCAGGGTCTGCCTCCGGAATTCGAGGTGTACCTACCATGCCCCATGGGAGGGCATCGTGCCCACAGACTTCCTGTCGGCCCTTCGGGATGACATCACCCAGCTCCTTCGCAAGGTGGTTGTGGCTCCTGTCTCGAACCCTCTGGAACACCCAGGGTTTTTCTCCAGGTACTTCTGGTGCCAAAATGGATAGGAGGCTGGCGCCCCATCTTAGATCTGCACGACCTGAACAAGTTTCTCAGGCCGCGCACCTGCAGGATGATCACTCTGTCTCAGATCATACCATCTCTTGAGCAGAACATGTGGTTTTGCTCTCAGGCTCTTCAGGATGCTTTCTTCCACGTCTCAATTCATCTGTCCCACCACCGGTTCCTCCAGTTCTGGGTGGAGGGGATCCTCTAAGAGTTCCAGGCATAAAAGCATAGAAACATTGAAATTGTTGGCAGATAAGGACCACCTGGCCAGTCTAGTCTGTCTGTAAGCCCTTGTACTGGATTACTGGTTCCAACCCACCCACTGCCGTATCTCTATGGTTCCCCATGCCTGTCCCAAGCATGCTTGAATCCATCCACAGTGCTTGCTCCCACCACCTCCTGAGGCAGACCATTCCATGTGTCCACCACCTTCTCTGTGAAGACGAACTTCTTCACATTCCCTCTTAACCTCCCACCTTCCAATTTCATGTCATGCCCCCTCGTTCTTGTGCTCTTCCTGTATTGGAAAATATCTCCCCCCCCCCCTGCACCTTGTTTATACCCTTGAGGTACTTGAATGTTACTGTCATGTTCCCTCTTTCGCTCCTGTCTTCCAGTGAGTACATATTGAGGTTCCTTAATCTCTCCTCATAAGTCTTGTGTTGCAAGCCTTGTACCATCGTAGTTACCCTTCTCTGGACCGTCTCCAGCCTGTTAATGTCCTTAAGACGGTGTGGCCTCCAGAACTGCACACAGTACTCCATGTGAGGACTAACTATGGTTTTATATAATGGCGTCACTACCTCCCTCCTTCTGCTGATGATACCCCTGCCTGTGCACCCTAGCATGCCACTGGCCCTCCCAGCTGCCTTAGCACTCTGCTTTGACATTTTCAGGTTGTCCAAAATAATAACCCCCAGGTCCCTTTCCTCCTTTCTGACTGTCAGCAACTCCCCCCCCCCCATCCTGTAGCTTTCCCCGGGTTTGTGTCTCAAGTGCATAATTTTGCTCTTTTGAATTAAACTTCAGTTGCCAGTCCTCAGACCATTTTTCAAGCTCCCCAGGTCCCTCATCATTTTCTGCACCCCCTGTGGGGTATCCACTCTGTTACAGATCTTGATGTCATCTGCAAACAGGCAGACCTTTCCCTCCAGCCCTTCTGCGATGTTGTTAATGAAGACATTGAACAGGACTGGCCCCAGGACTGATCTTTGAGGCACCCCACTGGTCACCTCCTTCTCTCCAGACTGCACCCCATTTACCACCACCCTCTGCCTCCTGTCTGTTAGCCAATTTCTAACCCAGTTTTCCACCCTGTCCCCCATGCTCAGCCTACTCAGCTTGTTTATTAGTCTCCTGTGTGGGACGATGTCAAAGGCTTTGCTGAAATCAAGGTAAGTGACGTCCACTGCCCCATCCTTATTTACTTTCAGTGTCACCCAGTCGAAGAAATCAACCAGATTTGTCTGACATGACCGCCCCACTATGAATTTGTGTTGCCTATGGTCCTGGGCTCCGATGGCTTCTAGATGCCCCACTGTCCTTTCTTTAAGCAATGTCTCCATGATCTTCCCCACTACTGAAGTGAGGCTGACCGGCCTATAGTTCCCTGCCTCCTCCCTGCTGTCGGATTTGTATATAGGACCATATGTGCCCATCTCCAATCCTCTGGTACCATCCCTGTGTTGAATGACTCTGTGAACATGGCTGCCAGAGGTTCTGCTATCTCCCTTTGCAGTTCTCTTAATATCCTTGGGTGTATGCCTTCTGGTCCCTTCGCTTTGTCCACCTTCAATTTAGTGAGCTTCTGCAGGACTCTTTCCCCTGTGAATGGACTACTGTCCACCTCTTCACCCCCTTGGCAACTACAGTACTACTGTGGCCCCTGTCCCTCCCCCTCTTCTGTGAATACTGAACAGAAATATTTATTCAGTATTTCTGCCTTTTCTATGTCACCCTCCTTGCATTCCCCTCCCTCTCCCTTGAGTCTTGCAATCCCCTCCTTGTTTTTCATCCTTTTGCTGATGTACCTGAAGAATGTCTTGCCCCCTTCTTAACTGATTGTGCTAAACCTTCCTCAGTCCATGCCTTTGCTCTCCTTGCTGCCTTTCCCGCTTCCCTTAGACACTCTAGGTACTCCTCCCTGTTCTCCTCTCTTTGGGTCTTCTCCATTCAGCCTATTCTTGGCCCCAGAATCTTCACTAAGCGCATATCAGTGGTGGCAGCTCACCTGAGGCACCACGAAGTCCGGGTATGCCCCTACCTGGTTGACTGGCTACTTGTGGGTCCCTCCAGGCAGGAGGTGGAGAGGTCCAGAGATCTGGCCCTCCAAACCTACATCTCTCTTGGCCTCCTGGTCAATGAGGCCAAATCAGAATTCATGCCCTCACAGGTGACTCACTTCATTAGGGTACAGCTTGACTCTTGCAGAGCCAGGGCTCGGCTCCTGGCAGACAGGGCGGATGCTGTCTCCTCCTTTGCCCGATCATTTCAGGTTGGGCAGTTGCGCCCTGCTTAGGACTTCCTGCGCCTCCTGAGATAAATGGTGGCTTGCACCAGCGTGGTCCATGCCCACTGTAGAATGTGCTCTCTGCAATGGGAACTGGAATGCCAATGGTCTCGGCACAAGGGCTACTTTGACCAGCTGGTCACTGTGACCCAGCTGATGTGGGATGCCCTCCAGTGGTGGTTAGTCCCAGAACGTCTGCAGAAAGATATCCCGTTTGTCCGCCTAGAACCAACGGTCATCCCAATGACCGATGCCTCTCTCATGGGCTGGGGTGTCCACCTGGGGGAATGCAGATTCCATGGGCTCTGGACCCCCAAGGACTCCCAGTGCCACATCAACCCGCTGAAGCTCCAGGCGGTTCAGCTGGCGCTGATTGCTTTTGCTCCATATATCCGGGATCAGGTTGTTCAAGTCCAGATGGACAACACCATGACCATGTACTACCTCAACAAACAGGGTGGGATGCACTCCCTTCCTCTATGCAGGGAAGCTTTCCACATTTGGACCCTCATGTGCAACCTGGAAACTGATCTCCTGGCCATCCATGTGGCCGGTGTCTCCTATCAGCTGGCGGATGCTCTCAGCTGTGTAGGCGAGGTGTCTCATGAGTGGTCTCTCCGCCAACAGGTAGTACACAATCTGTTCTCCTAATGGGGCACCCCTCTGGTGAACTTATTTGCCTCCAGAGAGAATGCAAAGCTGAGGCTGTATTGTGCCCACCTCCCCTCAACAGGGAACACTGCAGGGGGATGCTTTCTCGAGGCTCTGGAACCTGGGCCTTCTCCATGCCTTCCCACCATTTCCCTTGCTTCACAAGGTGTTGATCAAGGCGAGGAGGGACAAAGCACAGGTGATCCTGGTGGCTCCGGACTGGCCATGCCAGTTCTGGTACCCCGATCTGCTCAGCCTCAGTCTTCCTCTCCACTGGGACCTGCTCTCATTCAATCAGGGGAAGGTACTCCATCTGGACCTTCAATCCCTGCACTTGACAGCCTGGTTCCTGAGTGGCTGGAGTTCCAGGCTTTGGGTCTCACCAAAGATATCCTCGCTGTAGTTGAGGCATCTCGGAAGGAGTCAACTTGAAAATGCTATGCCTTCAAATGGAAGATGTGTTCTCCTTTTGGTGCCAGGGCAAGGGGCTGGACCCCTTATCTTGTCTGGTGGCTAGCATTATCGACTACCTCTGGTCCTTCTGCCAGTCGGGCCTTCAGTCGATGACCCTTAAGGTGCACCTGGCAGCCATCTGTGTCTACCAGGCACGGGCCAGCATGCAGTCAGTGGTGTAGGAGAAGGTAGTCTGGTGCTTTTTCAAAGGCCTCAACCACATTTCCCCACCAGTGCGTGAACCACCACCAACTTGGGATTTGTTGCTGGTTTTGGCATAGCTCATGGGCAAGCCATTCAAACCAATGTACAGGTGTGACATTTCTAACCTGCTGTGGGAGACCACCTTCCTGGTGGCTATCATGTCAGCCAGAAGGATCAGTGAGCTCCAGGCGCTTTCCGTGGAGTCTCCTTACCTGGTCTTCCACAGGGACAAGTTTGTCCTTCACCCCAACCCGAAGTTCCTCCTGAAGGTTGTCAGATTTTCACCTTAACCAGGTGATTAATCTCCTGGTGTTCTTCGCCAACCACACCTCGGAGGCCGAGCACAGGCTCCATACCTTGAACCTGCATTGAGCGCTGGCCTTTTATAAGGAGCGCATGGCTGGAGTTCACAGAGAGGTTTGCCAGCTATTTGTCACCATGCTGAAGCAGCAGCAGGCAGACCAGCAGCTAATTGGCAGGTGGATTGTATCCTGCATCGACCTCTGCTAGAGGTTGTGGGGCAGGGAGCCTTGCGTAGGGCTAAGGGCTCATTCCACCTGTCACACTCCTGCCTCGGTGGCTGCTTCCAGGGACGTCCCTATCCAGGGAATCTGCATGGCAGGCTACCTGGAAGTCAGCACACACTTTCATTTCCCACTACCACATCCACCTTGAGTCATGCCGGGATGCTGGTTTTGGGGCCTCAGTTCTCCAATCTCTTTTCCCTAACTAGGGGGTGTGCATCCTGCCTTCCTCCTCCTAGAGAGCTGCTAGGAGTCTGCCTGAAGTGTGGCTAGACCACCATATCCACATCCCTAGAAAAACAGGTTACTCACCTGTAACAGTTCTAGGACTGGTATATGGTGTTCATCCACACTCACCCACCTGACCTCCCCTGGCAAGTGACACACCGGTCTTGCTTCCAGCGGGTAAGATCTGACATCACGGGGCGGTGCTGAGGGAGTTACCACTTGGGTGGGTTGGAGGATCCAGCTTGAAGACATTCCAGCAAGCCTTAAAGGGGAAAGGAACACTGCCTGAAGTGTTGATGAACACCATATACCACTCCTAGAACTATTGTTACAGGTGAGCAACCTGTTTTTCTCTTCCCAACATTGGCTACAAAATCTATTTCTGTGGCGAACATTTGGCACAAAATCGGTTTCTGTGGCAAACATTTGGTACTAAATCTGTTTCTGTTGCCAACATCTGTTTCTGTGGCCAGCATTGGATTCAAAATCTGTTGCTGTGGCCAACATTGGCCAAAAACTCTGTTTCTGTCTCCAAAATGGGGCACAAAATCTGTTTCTGCGGCCAGCATTGGGCACAAAATCTGTTTCTCAGTCCAACACTGGTTTACAAAATCTGTTTCTCTTCCTCGAAGCATTGGGTGCAAAATCTGATTCTGCTTCCAACATTGGGGTTAACTCCATTTCTGTGGCCAACATTGGGCATAAGATCTGCTTCTTTGGCAAGCATTGGACACAAAATCTTTTTCTTTGCCTAACACTGGCCTCAAATCTGTTTCTCGGTGTAACATTGGGTATACAGTGTGTTTCTGTAACCAGAGGGGCACAAAATCTTTTTCTGTGGCCAACATCAGGCACAAAATCTGTTTCTCTGCCCAACATTGGGCACACAACCTGCTTCTTTGGCCAACACTGAACGCAAAATCTGTTTCTGTGGCCAGCATTAGATAGAAAATATGTTTCTTTGCCCAGCACTGAGTACAAAATATCTTAGCCCAACACTGGGCAGAAAATCTGTTTCTGTGGCCAACATCAGGCACGCAGTGTGCTTCTGTGATCAGCAGTATGCACAAATTCTTTTTCTGTGGCCAGCATTGGGCACAGTCTGATCTTGCAGATGGCATTTGGCATACAGTCTATTTCTGTTGTCAACACTGTATACAACATCTGTTTCTGTGACAAACACTTGGTGCAAAATCTGTCTCTGTGGCCAGCATTGGGCTTAGTATCTGTTTCAGGTGCCAGCATTGGGTACAGAATCTGTATCTTTTTCTGTGGCCAACACTGGGCACAGAATATATTTCTGTGGCTAACACTGAGCACAATAACTGTTTCTATGGCCAGCACTGGACACAAAATATGTTTCTGTGATTAACATTGGGCAGAAGATCTGCTTCTTTGTCAAGCATTGGACAGAAAATCTTTTTCTTTGCATAACACTGGCCTCAGATCTATTTCTCTGTGCAACATTAGGTACCCAGTGAGTTTCCGTGACCAACAGGGGGCACACAATCTGTTTCTGTGGCCGACATTGGGCACACAATCTGTTTCTTTGGCTACCACTGAGCACAAAATCTGTTTCTGTGGCCAGCATTGGGCACAACATATGTTTTATCTGCCTAACACTGGGCAGAAAATCTGTTTCTGTGGCTAGCATTGGGCACAAAATTGTTTTTTTCTGGCAAACATCTGTTTCTGTTGCGAGCATTGGAGGTAACATTTTTCTGTTCAACACTGGGCACAAAATCTGTTTCTCTGCCTAACGCTGGGCAGAAAATCTGTTTCTGTGGCCAGCACTGGGCACAACTTATGTTTCTCTGCCTAACACTGGGCAGAGAATCTGTTTCTGTGGCTAGCATTGGGCACAAAATCAGTTTTTCTGGCAAACATCTGTTTCTGTTGCCAGCCTTGGACGTTACATTTTTCTGTTCAACACTGGGCACAAAATCTGTTTCTGTTACCAAAATGTGTTTCATTAGCCCTACACTTGGCAAAAAATCTGTTTCTGCAGTCAACATTGGGCACATAATCCGTTTCTGTGACCAACAAGGAGCACAGATTTTAATTTTGTGGCCAACATTGGGCACAAGATCTGTTTCTGTGGCCATCATTGGGCACAAAATATGTTTTTGTGGCCATCATTGGGCACAAGATCTGTTTCTGTGACCAACATTGGGCATAAAATCTGTTTCTGTGGCCTCCGCTGGTCATAAAATCTGTTTCTGTGGCTAACATTGGGAACAAAAATCTGTTTTTGGCCAATATTGCGGATAAAATATGTGTCTGTGGCCCATATTGGGAACAAAATCTGTTTTTGTTGAGGGGGGTATATAAATACAATACCCCATTAACATGTACAATTGCCTGCAAAGCTAAAGAAATTCATGTAAGAGTAGGCACTTGCACTCCATTATTTGCAGTACAGCCCTGTTCCATACTGCGCGGCATCGAAACACTGATTTTGAAGGCAGGGCTGCCATGGTCCTCAGCTGCTCTCCCCGATTTTGGAAGTAAAAATGTAGTAGCTTTAAGATAAACAGCAGCAATATTCAGGGTGCAAAAAATTTAAGCTATGGCTTGTTTAACTGTTCGGGCATGCAGCTCCTTAGCTTGAGTTGCCTGCCCTGTTGGGTTCACTAATGTGAGCTGCTCTATAAAGGGACACTGTCAACCCCCTTAGGCCTCAAAGTGTCCCTAGTTTAAAAAACACATTTTATGTTCACATTCTATAGAGACTGTTGTTGCAGCTGGTAGTTTGATTCAGATCCCTTTTTCTTTTAAAAAGTAAAAAACCGACTGCCCACTATACTGCTGTTACCACACCAAAACATGTTTGTTTACATTTCTTGACCAGCTCCCACTGCATCTTTCCTGGACTCAGGAACACCCCCAACCAACACAATTTAGCCACTGATTATACAGTGGGAGCAGAGGAGACTATTGTATCGTGAGTGGCTGCACTGTTTGAGGGTGAGTAGTTTAGTGACATAAAGCAAAACAAAGCTGAACATCGCTATACATTACCAAGCATTTTGGTTCTAATAAGCAAGGAGGCAGATAAAGTAACCAGCAACATCAATTAATTTTTGAGGATGTGAGCAATCATAAAATGTGGGGTTTTACTTAAAAATAATATGAGGCAAAAAAGGTTGACAGCGTCCCTTTACTACAAAACCAGGGGTTGAATTACTGTCACTTCATCTAAGGCTCAAGAAATCATGGGGCACAAGGCAAAGCCATGAGTGCTTTATGCCCCAAGAGTTAGATTAAAGAGGAACTCTCAACTATGCCAAAGTAATGCTGTGGGTCCTAGAGGGCACGTAAACGGGCATAAATTATTTTAGCTACTTACTGTTATATACATAGAAACAGAATTTGACGGCAGATGAGGATCACTTGTCCCACCTAGTCTGCCCGTTTTTCTCTACCTATTGTGCCACTGCAGACCCTACTTGATCTCTGACTTATCCCCCCCCCCCGTCTTATCACCAAGGTTCCCCTATGTCTATCCCATGCTTTCTTGAACCCCGTTACAGTTTTTGCCCCCACCACTTCTGATGGGAGGCTGTTCCAGGTATTCACCATCCTCTCAGTGAAGCACTTCCTCACATCTCCCCTGAGTCTGCCCCCTCCAGCTTCATAGCATGACCCCTTGTCCTTGAGCATCTTTTTTTTCTGAAAGATGCTTCCTTCTTGAACCTTATTTATACCTGCGAGATATGTGAACATTTCTGTCATATCCCCCCTCTACCTCGGTTCCTCCAGTGTATACATATTAAGGTCCTTCAGACTTTCCTCATATAGCTTTTGATGCAGACCCTGCACCATGTTGGTTGCCTTCTCTGGACTGCCTCCACTCTTTCTATGTTCTTCTGGAGATGGACACAGTACTCCAGGTATAACACCATCTCTCTCTTTCTGCTGGTGATGCCGCTCCCTATGCACCCCAGCATCCCACTGGCTCTCCAGACTGCCTTGTCACACTGCCTAGCCACCTTTAGGACATCAGAGATGATAACTCCTAGGTCTCTTTTCCTGTTTTGTTGTCATCAATCCCTCTCCTCCCATTTTGTACTCCTCCCCTTGGTTTTTGTGCCCCAAGTGCATGGTTTTGCACTTTTTTGCATTGAAGCCCAGCTGCCATAGCCTTGACCACCCTCTAACCTTTTCAGTTCCCTTTCATTCCGCCCCTCCCCAGTGTCTACCCTGTTGCAGATTTTAGTATCATCCCACGAACAGGCAGATCCTTCCCTCCAGCCCCTCTGCAGTGTTGCTAATAAAATACATTAAAGAGGACCAGTCCCGCTCCCGGTACAGATCCCTGCAGTACCCCACTGGTCACCCTCCCTTCCTTGGAGTGAACTCCATTGATCACTACCCTCTGTCTCCTATCCCTTAGCAAATTTCTTGCCCAGTTTACCACCTTTAGTCCCACTCCTAGGCTACCCAGCTAGCTTACTAATCTCCTGTGTGAGATGGTGTTGAATGCCTTGCTGAAATCCAGGTAGGCCACTTTCACAAGTCCTCCCTGATCCAATTCCCTGGTCACCCAGTCAAAGAAGTCTATACGATTCGTTTAACAAGACCCCCACCCCCATGAATTCATGCTGTCTTGTGTTCTGTAAGCCACTGAATTCAAGATATTCCACTATATTCCACTATCCTTTCCTTCAGTAGTGATTCCAATCATTTCCCTTTCACCGAAGTCAGGCTGACTGGCCTGTAGTTGCCAGCTCCCTCCCTACTACCACTTTTGTGAAGTAAGACTACATCTGCTGTCCTCCAGTCCTCCAAAACCTCTCCTGTCTCCAGTGAGAGGTTGAACAGGACTGTCAAGAGATGCAGCCAGCACCTCCCTGTGTCCCCTCAGTATCCTTGGATGGACCTCATTTGGCCCCATTGTCTTATCCACTTTCAGATTTGTGAGTTTCTTTAAGACTCTCTCCTCTGTAAATGGACTAGTGTCCACCTCCCTTTCTTCAATGTTCCTGTCACTTTTCTGAGGGTTCCACCTATACAGGGCACCGGTGGCAGTGCGCCCGATCATTAGGGCACCACGTCCCGATGTCGCTGCCTCTTTTTGTGGGGACTGCACTTCTGCCCCCTTTCTAAATATTCTAACTCTGGGGTGGATCTTGGGGAAGGCGGCAAATTCCACAATGTGGCACCCTAATAATGGGCTCACTGACGCCGTCGCACAGATGGCCGGAAGGGTTTTTTGTGGTCCCTCTTGTTCCCCTTCTTTAGTTTTTAGTTTTAATTTATTGTTCTAGGAATTATTACCTTTGAGCCAATGGCTCTTTTACAAATACAAAGGTTCCACGTCATCAATGTACAAACAAACAAGGCATGTTACATAGAGTGGTCAGCAAATTATAAAGGTTTCAATAAGCCAGTATAATACAGTACATCACAGGAAAAAAACAAAGCATTGGAGGAATGGTCAAGGTGGGAAGGGTAGGAGGAGATATGGGGAAGGGAGCAGACTTAGAGTAGTTAGAGGCACTCAGATGCCTTTGTGAACACTGAACAAAAGTATTTGTTCAAGATGTCTGCTTTTTCTTGGTCCCCCTCCACACAATCCCCCTTCCCTGGTCTTTCTCTTGTCGCTAACATACCTAAAAAATGTCTTGTTCCCTTTCTTTACATCCTGGGCTATTTTCTCCTCTGTTTGTGCCTTTGCTAACCGATTTCCCTGCCTCCCTCTATTTCTCCAGCTACAACTCCCCATCCTCCTCTTTCTGTGTCTTCTTATACATTCTGAAAGCTGCCTTTTTTGTCCTTACCTTCCCAGCCACCTCCTTAGAGAACATAGCGTTCTCTTTTTCCTCTTGGCTTTGCTTGCTAGCCTGATACAAAGGTTTGTTGCCTTCTCTATGCCCACTTTTAGTTTCTCCCAGAGTTCCTCCACTCCACCCAAGTTCTTCCCCTTTTCCAGGGCATCCTTGAGGCATCCCCCCTTCCCCATAATTTTAAAATCAGCATTCCTGAAGTCCAGCACCCTCGCCCTTGTGTGGCTCGATTCTGCCCCCGTCTTTATATTGAACCACACAGTACGGTAGTCTCCAGGTGGCCACCCATCATGATGTCTGCAACACTGTTCCTGTTAGTTAGTACATGGTCCAGTATTGCCCCCTTATGAGTGAGCTCCCTAGCTAGTTGCCTGAGGAACACTCCTTGCAGGGAGTCCAGGATGTCCCTGCTCCTAGCTGTAGCTGCAGCTGTAGCTGGGATACTCCAGTGTACGTCCAGCAGATTGAAGTCTCCCACCAGCAGCACCTCCCCCTTATTTACCATCTTTTGGATAGCTTCCCCCAAAACCGTATACGACTCCCCCCCCCCCCATGCTGGAGGTCTGTAGATCACACCAGTGTGCATAGGGACTCCATTCCCCATCTCTAGGGTGACCCACAGTACCTCTGCCCCTTTCTGTATTCCCTTTACATCTGTCACTTTTATGTTATCTCTCACATAAAGAGCAACTCCTCCTCCTTTTTTCCCCCACCCTGTCCTTCCTGAACAGAGTATAGCCTGGTATGGCTATATCCCAGTCATGGTTCTCAGTGCACTATGTTTCTGTAATGGCGACAATGTCCAGGTCAGCCTCGGCCATAATGGCCTGTAAGTCCGGAATTTTATTTCCCAGACTTCGAGCGTTGGCAGATATGGCCTTCCAACTTCTAGTGCCATCCTGCTCGACAACCCCTCATTTTCCCTTTTGCCCTCTCTCCTTACTGCCTCTGTTCACATTCACATCTCTCTTCATCACTACTAACTTGTTTTTCTTTCTTTTAGGTATCATTGGAGAGTTGTCTCCATAAGGGTTCTCCCTGCTGACTACTCCATTTTGTTGGGGGGGAGCAGTTTGTCTCCCTGCTTCCTTCCATCACCCCCCTCACCTAGTTTAAATGTTTGCCAATGTAACATTTAAACCGTTCACTGAGGACTGTGTTCCCCTTCCTGGACGGATGCAAGCTATCTCTCCTGTACAGGCCTTTATCCCTTCAGGTGTGACTCCAGTCCCTAATGTAGCCAAACCCCTCCTCTCTGCATCATTCCTTCAACCACTGGTTGAAGTTTCTAGTACGGAGTACCCTATCCTCCCCCCATCATAGACAGGCAGCACCTCAGAATAGGCCACTGAGCCTGCTACCTGCTGAAGACCCCTCCCCCACTCCCTGAACTCCTCCTGAACTATCCTCTCCCCATCCTTAGCCAGGTCATTTGTCTCCAGATGGGCAACATCATCTAGCTCCCCTCGCGTCCTGTAACAATCCCCAGGATCCGCGTTCCATCCCTCCAAACTGTAGCACCGGGTAGGCACCTAATCTCCACCTCCTCCTCCCCCTCCCTCTCCCTCCTGTCCCCAAATCTGTCCCCCTCACGATGAAGCCCTCAGCCAGGAGTTTTTTCCTTTTACTTTGGGGTCTCCTTTATGGAGGACTCCCACATCCTCCCTGGTCACTACATCGAGTGCCTCCATGGGACATTCCCGCCCTGCCAGAGTGGTGTAGGAGTTGCGTAGTGTTACCAGATGGGGCATGTGCTTCTGTCCCACCGCCCTCCCCAAGCCCACCGCCTCCTAGGCATCCTTTGAGTTAGCGACAGCAGACTTGGTGGTCCCTGGGTGGGAGAGGAGGTTCCCCAAATCCTAGCCAACTTGGCCTGGAGACCAGCAACCACCTTCCTCAGCCCAGAGAGGTGCAAGCAGATGGGTCAGCACTGTAATCTTCAAAAGGATTCCCTGAAAACTGCCACCCCACAGTCACTGCATTGCACCACTCCCATCATACTTTCCCTCTACTCTCTGTTTTTCTTTTAAAACCCTTTTAAATCCTTTCAGTCTTTTAAATCTCTTTATACTCCTATCCCAGATAGGGTGTTGCATCTGTTCCCATTTTTGGCCTACCCCTGGTCTTAAACCCTTCCTGGCAGTGACTGTTACCCTGTAGTGAAAAGGTTCCTTGCCCTAGTTGACCGACATAGTCCTCCACTTTCTTCTGCTGATGCCTACGACACCAGTTCCACTCCTTCGCTGTTCCATTCCTTCACTAGGATACGATCCTGCCGGACACGTTAGAGTGGAAGTACTTTTATAGTGCTCTTGTAAGATGGCCCTAAGCCTCTGTCAGCTCCACCCCACAGTTACACATCTGATTCACAGGGCTTCTTGAATCTACTGACCCCAAGATTAAGCTCCTGAGCTAGGTTCATCCACACCATCTGTTACAATTTAAAACCCAAGTTTCACGGTACCCCAAACACTGCCTACCAAGCTTCATAGTGCCCCAAGTACTGCTTACAGATCTCTTCTTTTCTACCTACTTACCCTGTTACTTTCAAAAGAAGAGAAGTATAAATAAATATTAATATACCTTTAAGGTAAAGCTAGGTGCTTTCACTCTGTCAGCCAAGCCTGTTCTGTAGCTTTAGTTTCTATCTGGTTGATTTTGCGTTCCGCTGCTTGCCATGCCAGCAACCAGTGTCCCTGCAGCCAGCACTCTGATGATGCAAATGATGGGCTAAGCCGTGGGGGATGTCTATGTACCAGAATGTCTTTTCTAACTCAGACAGTGTAGAACAGTGTTTTGTTCACATTTATTCTACCGGTACCAATTGCAGTCAGCTGAATATAATCAGTACTGGTAGAATAAGTGCAAAATGCGCTGTTCTACACTGTCTTAGTTAGAAAAGACATTCTGGTACATAGACATCCCCCACGGCTTAGCCCATCGTTTGCATCATCAGAGGGCTGGCCGTGGGGAACATTGGTTGCTGGCATGGTAGGCAGCGGGACGCAGAATCAACCAGACAGAAACTAAAGTTACCGAACAGTAAGTAGTTCAAATAAATTAATACCTGTTGTACTTAATCGGGACCTCTCAGACCCACAGCATTACTTTGGGATAGCTGAGAGTTCCCCTTTAATGAATGAAGTTAGAGCACTGGCATGGTATGCCAGGGGCCTGGGTTCAAGTCCTAGTGGGAGTCACACCTTTCACATTTCCATCATCCTTTAATGTAGTTTAAATTCTTGTTTTATTGTACACAAGAGTTTCCTGCCCTTAACCCTTTAGAGAGCAGCTGGTATGTTTTCATGCTCCAGGCAGGAAACTTGTACCAAGTAGTTGCTGCCCTAAGAGCTTTTTTAGCCATAAATGGAACTTTTTAGTGCACAGAATAAAAAGTAATTCGACTCATAAAGCCTGGCTTGTAACTTCCTGATACAAGCCGAGCAGCCACCGAGCACTGCAGCCCTGCCCTTAAAAATAGCCGAATGATGACACAAGATAGGGAATGGGGTTGCAGGCGATCTGTTGAGCTAGTAATGAAATTGGGGATGGGAGCTGCCATATACTTGCCTGCAAAGATAATCTCAGTGCATTCAGGCAGCCCCTCTCCCCCAGTTCCATTACTAGCTCCATAGACCGCCTGCAGTCACATTCCCTAGCTTGAGTCATCATATGGCTATTTTTAGGGGTGGGGCCGCAGTGCTCGGTAGCTGCTTGTCTCGTAACAGGAAGTTATGAGCTGGGCTTGACGAGCTGAATTACTTTTTGTCCCATGCACCAAAATACTCCGTCTATGGCTAGAAAAGCTCCTATGGCAGGCTACTACATGGTATGAGCCGCCTGCAAGGAGCATCTCAGCAGCTCCTTAAAACGCTCCTTTTTCAGCCAGTGTTCTCTGATGCACAGTAAAACTATACATATCAGAGCATCTGTCTGTACCTATTCCATTGTTATTTCAATTTCTACCTCAGTTTCTCTCGTTTCATACTATTTGGTGGTCTTTCCTGCCAATCAAACTTGGGGCAGCTATGGGTCTTTCAGAGTTCTTTGTTCCACTGTTGCATAACCTTCAAATAAATGTCTGGGACCACATTCTAATTACAAAACCCAACAAGGGTTAACCCCATCAAGCTACAAGTGTAGCAGCTTCTGTATGAAAGTAATGTTTCAGGAATTTGTGCGGTAATATATTTAAAAAAATACAAAATCACACATGCCCCCACAATGCAATGCATCATTGGCTGCATATGCAAATCACACAGAATGTTATGCTGGTCCATCTTAAGCAGAATTGGATGGTGCCGAAGGCTCTGACACACTTTGCTATGGGTTCTAACAGAAAACATAGACACGTGTTTTGTCCTACCAGCTCATCAGTATGCTTGTTCGTTTGACACACTCCAGTGAATGGGACCAGCCACTTCAGCAGTGCCTTGATATATTGTGGTGAACCCATTAAAATAAAAACTATTTAAAAGACAAAGAACCTCTGTGTGCAAACACTGAGGCAAGGGTTACCCCAAAGGGCATTTGGCTGGGAAGCCAAGTTTCAAGAAAATACAAAATCACACATGCCCCCACAATGCAAAGCATCATGGGCTGCATATGCAAATCACCACAGAATGTTATGCTGGTCCAACTTTAAGCAGAATTGCATGGTGCTGAAAGGCCTCTCACACACTTTGCTAAGGGTGCTAACAGTAAAATAGTTTTTTATTTTAATGGGTTCACCACAATATATCCAAGGCACGCTGCCTTAAGGGTAGCTGGTCCATTCCACTGGGGTGTCAAACAGACGAGGCATACTGATGAGTCCTGGTAGGACGAAACACGTGTCTATGTCTTCTGTTAGCACCCTTAGCAAAGTGTGTGAGAGGTTCCCAGCCAAATGCCCCTTGGGGTAACCCTTGCCTCAGTGTTTGCGCACAGAGGTTCTTTGTCTTTTAAATAGTTTTTTATTTTAATGGGTTCACCACAATATATCCAAGGCACACTGCCTTAAGAGTAGCTGGTCCATTCCACTGGGGTGTCAAACAGACGAGGCATACTGATGAGTCCTGGTAGGACGAAACACGTGTCTGTGTCTTCTGTTAGCACCCTTAGCAAAGTGTGTGAGAGGCCTTTCGGCACCATGCAATTCTGCTTAAAGTTGGACCAGCATAACATTCTGTGGTGATTTGCATATGTAGCCCATGATGCTTTGCATTGTGGGGGCATGTGTGATTTTGTATTTTCTTGAAACTTGGCTTCCCAGCTAAATGCCCCTTGGGGTAACCCTTGCCTCAGTGTTTGCACACAGAGGTTCTTTGTCTTTTAAATAGTTTTTTATTTTAATGGGTTCACCACAATATATCCAAGGCACACTGCCTTAAGGGTAGCTGGTCCATTCCACTGGGGTGTCAAACAGACGAGGCATACTGATGAGTCCTGGTAGGATGAAACATGTGTCTATGTCTTCTGTTAGCACCCTTAGCAAAGTGTGTGAGAGGCCTTTCGGCACCATGCAATTCTACTTAAAGTTGGACCAGCATAACATTCTGTGGTGATTTGCATATGCAGCCAATGATGCTTTGCATTGTGGGGGCATGTGTGATTTTGTAATATATTTACTGCATACAGTAATTGGTAAATATATTTATTAATTGCTCACTAATTAATGTTGTAATTGCTGCAAAACAGGACCCAAGCTAAGGTGGTCGCTTTGTTTTTATTTATGTAGAATGTGTTTTTGGTACCATAACAGATGAGTTTCGGCTGTGTGTTTGCATGTGCATGTAGGGGCACAAGGGCTTGCTATTACACGTCTCTGTGCATGTGTAAGTGTTTATATGTCCATGAGGTTGTAAGTATGTGCTGCAGTTATCTGAAACAGTTTAATTGTGCAGTCTGGCACACTGGGGTGTGAAATCTTTCTCTCCTCTCACACGGAGAGTGACTCAGTGTTGCCATGACAATGCTTTCTGCTGCAGCTCCTGCAAACCATTTCAGTGGGTAACCTTTCATCTTGTTTACTTTTCATGGAAGGTGCTCAGTCACTCCTTGCAATCTCCATTTTTTAACCCACTGCATATAGGAATAGGGTTCGAGAACAGTGTCACCCCCCGTTTATGTTGGGACCCCCAATTTTTAATCAAGCTTTTTATACATTCCCCATTGACGTTGCCTTTAGATGCCCCAAGCTAACCCCCAGCTCCATTACAGTTGATGATTGGGGGTGCAAGGACTAAGAATACCACCAGTAGGGGTTTATACCCCTGGCTTTCTCCTTCCCCTGCCACTGGCTGGCACCATGGGTAACATATGAGAACCGCTGCATCCCTGTAGAGTAGACTGAGCTCCTTGACTAACCACAGGGGTTGAGACAGGTGTGGAATGCTGCAACTCCGCCCCCAGACCCTACGCAGCCATTGACAGTGCATCTGTCACATGCTACAAGAGCCCAGGATCCCAGGCTTGCTTACTAGCCAAGGTCGCCAAAACGGTAGGGTGATTCACTACCACTGAGCTGTTGGGGTGGCCAGAGAGACCCCCTTTTATGTACCATTGCCCCCCCCCCATAAGTTAGAGAACATATTGTGGCTGTGAGAGGTGCAAGTGGTGACCTCCTTCAAAATTTCTCCAGTGTCCCCCTCAGCTGTTAGATTCAGATGCACTTCAGTACTCAATCCCCAGCAAGCAGCTACATAAAGTCCATAACATGCCCCCTCCCCCTTCAGCATAGTGAGTGGGAGAGCCTAGGTCACACCCAAACCTGGGTTTCTTACGTGGTAACATAGTGCTTGCCAGCATTGCAATTTTTTATTATTTACCCCCTCACCCCAAAAAAACATTTCTTCAGATCAGAGCAGTGCAACAGGAGTTTGTGGAGTTGGGGAGGGGCCTTAGACAAGTAGCACACACAGTAACTTTCTCGGCAGTGCTACCTGTCTATGGCATGGATGAGGCTAGGACACTCAGCACCATGGGATTCAATGACTGGTTGAAAAGCTGGTGCAGAGCTCAGGGATTTCGTCATCCGGAGGGATGCAGGCCTATACAGGCACAATGGTCTGCATCTATCCTGGAAGGGAACCAGGATCCTAGGTGATAGGTTTAAATGCTTCAGTGGCAAGCATTTAAACTAGCCAAGGGGGGAAGCACTGAAGAGGAGGAGGGAAATCCTAGCCCCCCCCCCAAAATCAGGGTAATTATTGATGTAAACACAAAAATAGAGCAGTCGATAGGGAGAAGGGCAGGCGTAAATGGAGAAAAAGACAAAGGCAGTAGGGGCAGGGATGGGGCAAAAATAAATAAAGCCATAAAAAAAATGGAGGGTAATGAGTACCAATGCCCGTAGTCTAGGTAAAAAGCTCCCTGAAATGGTGGCCTTGATGGAAGAGGGATGCCTGGATATTGTGGCAGTCATAGAAACATGGTACACAGAGAACCATGACTGGGATGTCAACATACCAGGGTACACAATCTACAGGAGGGACAGGGAGGGAAGAAGAGGAGGAGGAGGAGCTCTCTATGTAAGGTAAGGGATAAAAGCAACAGAACTAAAGGGTAAACAGGGAGGAGAGGAGGCACTGTGGGTCACCCTGGAGACTGGAAATGGTTCCACAGTCCGCACAGGGGTTGTATACAGACCCCCCGTCTCAGGGGGAGGAAATGGACAAGGAAATGATAGAAGGCATCCTTAGGATGGCAGAGAAAGGGGGGAGATATTGCTGATGGGGGACCTGAATATGCCAGATGTTAACTGGAGCACCTTTGCTGCAGCCACATCCAAGAGCAGGGCCATTCTCGATGCCCTACAGGGGGCATGCCTCAGACAGCTAGTTTTGGAACCCACTCGGGAGAGAGCAATCTTAGACCTGGTACTCTCAAATGGGGATGGAGAGAGGATCTCTGATCTTGAAGTGGGTAGTCATCTGGGAACAAGCGACCACCAAACAGTGTGGTTCACGAAAAACTTAGCTGTAGAGTCAAGCCACACAAAAGTGAAGGTACTGGACTTCAGGAGGCTGATTTTGTCAAAATGGGAGAGTACCTTAGAAAAGCACTAGCAAACAGGCAAGAAGGTGGGGTGGAGCAACAATGGGGAAACATCAACACCGCGATCACAGAGGCAACAAGTCTTTGTGTGAAGCAAATAAACAAATCAAAATGAAAGAAAAAAACACTATGGTTCTCAAAAGAAGTGGTGGGGAAGGTAAAGGAAAAAAAGATAGCATCCAGGAAGTATAAGGTAACACAGAAGCAGCAGGACAGGGAACTGTACCAGTTAAAACAGAAGGAAGCAGGTAAGACAGTCAGAATAGCAAAGGCCCAAACCGAGGAAAAGATAGCCAACTCGGTTAAGAAGGAGGATAAAATCTTTTATAGGTACATTAGGGAGCAAAGGAAGACTAAGGCAGGGATACTGAGGCTGAACAAAGAGGAAGATGATTGGGCAGAGAGCGACAGTGAAAAAGCAGGGACACTGAACAAATACTTCTGCTCAGTATTCACAATGGAAAAGCAGGGGGAAATACCTAATCTGGTCAATAGAAGCATTCCAGATAGATTGGTTGATATTAGTCCTTTCACAGAAGAAAGGGTTCTGAAAGAACTCTTAAAACTGAAGGTGGATAAAGCAATGGGGCTTGATGGGATTCACCCCAGAATTTTAAAAGAACTAAGGGAAGAATTAGTAACACCACTGACTTCCCTTTTTAATAAATCATGGGAGGATGGGGTGGTACCTGAGGGCTGGAGGAGGGCAGATGCGATTCCCCTTCACAAAAGTGGGAGCAAGACAGAGGCAGAAACTACAGACCTGTCAGTTTGTCCTCAGTGGTAGGGAAAATGATGGAATCACTTCTGAAGGAAAGAATTGTTGAGTGTCTAGAGGCCAGTGGGGCACAGGACCCAAGGCAGCATGGATTCACAGCAGGAAAGTCTGTCAGACAAATCTAATTGATTTCTTTGACTGGGTGACCAAAGCAGTAGACCAGGGAGGGGCTGTGGACATGGTCTACCTAGACTTTAGCAAGGCATTTGACAGAGTCCCGCACAAAAGATTAATAAACAAATTAGCCAGCCTGGGAGTGGGTCCTAGGGTGGTAGCCTGGGTAAAACACTGGTTGGACAACAGGACACAGCGGGTAATAGTAAATGGAGTCCACAGTGAAGAAAGGAGGGTTACTAGTGGGGTACTGCAGGGTTCAGTACTGGGGCCAGTCCTTTTTAAAGTCTTTATAAGAGACATTGCAGAGGGACTGGAAGGGAAAGTATGTCTCTTTGCAGATGACACAAAGATCTGCAACAGAGTTGATACACAAGGTGGGGTGGAAAGGATGAAAAGGGACTTGGCAAGGTTGGAGGAATGGTCAAATGTATGGCAGCTTAAATTCAATGCAAAAAGTGCAAAGTAATGCACCTGGGAAACAAAACCCAGGGAAGAGTAATACAATGGGGGGGTGATACTGTCAACAATAAAAATGGAAAGGGACCTGGGGGTAGTCATATCAGATGACCTAAAGGTGGGACAGCAATGTGAGAAGGCAGTAAGGAGGTTGGGGGGATACTGGGATGCATAGGGACAGGCATCACCAGTAGAAAACAGGAAGTTGTTGGCCCTCTGTACAGACAGTTGGTAAGACCACATCTGGAGTACTGTGTACAGTTCTGGAGACCCCATCTCCGCAAAGACATAGACAGGGTGGAGGCTGTCCAGAGGAGGGCAACCAAAATGATGCAGGGTCTACATCAGAAGACATATGAAGAAAGACTAAAGGAACTAAAGATGTACAGCCTTGAGGAAAGGAGGGAGATGATAGAAACATTCAGATACCTCAAGGGAATCAACAAAGTCCAAGAGGGTAGCATCTTTCAGAAAAAGAGATGCAAAAACAGGGGGGCACAATTTGAAGATAGAGGGGGATGGCTCAGAGGTAATGTGAGGAAGTATTTCTTCACAGAGAGGGTTGTGGATACATGGAACAGCCTTCCTGAGGTGGTCGTAGAGTCAAAAACAGTGGGGAATTCAAGAATGCATGGGACAGACATAAGGCAATTCTGGTTGGGGGTAGGAGGAAGTAGGCTGTTGGTTAACTAGGATCTGCAGCTTATCCATTAGGTAGGGAAATGGGCTGACTAGGTGGGCCAATCGGTCCTTATCTGCCGTCAAATTATATGTTTCTATGTTTCCTGTCCCCTCTGCACATAATTGCACCCTTCCCCCAGGTTACAGATGACATGGCTTGATCAGCTGATAATGGGTGCACAAATATTGGGCATTCCATTCCTTTCCTCCCTGGGAGCTTAGTGCCTTATTTTAGTGATGGTCTTGGCTCCTCAGTCAGGCCTCTGTATAGCAATTTCAGGGCTCACACATACAGAAACATAAAAAAAATTAAGGGTAGAATAAGAGTTGCAGTTCATTCAGTCTGCCCTGGAACCCTACCCTGAGCTGCTCTGAGATGGCTCCTCCGTCTACGTCCCCCACCTCCGCCTAGTTAATAATCTTGTAATCTTGTAGCCATCCCAGTCATTGTTACACCCAGCAACAGTTATTGCATTGACTACTGCACTATGTAGGCTGCCACTTTCGCCAAGAAAAAGTACTTCATGACATTATTCCAGAATTTACCCCCATCAGCTTTAAATTGTGCCCCTTTGTGGAGGAGCCTTAGTTCACTTGGAACAGTTCTGTGTGGTCTGCCTTGTTGAACAGTTGCAGGTATTTATATGTTAAAATCAGTCTGTCATGTCTCTTTTTTTTCTTTCTGTCCTCTAGGGAGTATGTACTGAGTCTCCCTAACCTGTCTTCGTAAGTCTTACCCTGCTGCCCCTTCATCATCTGGGTTGCCCTCTGCTGTAGCTACCTGTACTTGTCCATTTTTACGTGTGGAACTGTACACAGCACTAAACGTGTGGCCTCACCAGTAGCCTGTACAACAGCATAAACAACTCCTTTCTGTGACTGGTAGATGCAAAACCCTATCTCTCAGGATATTTCGTGGAGTCATCCTCAATATTGCCTTTCTGACGACTGACCCTTTCACACGAGTTAAGCTCCGGGGGGAACCTCAACAATTTCCAACACCAAAGTTTTGCTTCACCTGAATTTGGGAAATCTTGCAATATTTGACCAGAAAATGCATACTGAGTTGTGACAGCTAGTTTCCAGGTGTATCCTGGCAGGTGGGTAACATAGATCTGTTTTAGTGACTGGAGAAATGTTGACTGGGACACCAGGAGAAATCTTCTCTTAGGATGTGCCAAAGGATCTTTTTAACGCCCACCTGGGCAGCAATCAGAGATGGGCAGAAAGGACTTCAGGCTAATGTCATGGCGACATTAACTTGTTCTTTTCCTTTTGCTGTGTTGCACACCATTGTTCTCAGACGTAGTTTTGCACAATGTTTTTATCGCTTTTTGTCTTTTCTACTGACATAATAGTATGCTCCACTTATTGATGCTGTATCTATTTTGAACCTTGCAGTTTTGATGCACTCTGTGTAATGTCATCATTCTGTATCCCAGCAGCTGTCAGCATGGCACATTTGGTTGCACTTTCTGCCTCTGGGCCAGAAGGTTGTAGGTTCTAGTCTCACACTGGGATTGGGCTCATACCTTAAAAATGCTGGCGCCTGAGTGCAGTACTTGGGAGGGGGATGTGCTGCAGTGATGGGGTGTGACGTCCTTCGGATGAGACGTTAAAACCAAGGTCCCTTCTACTCATCTCTGGTGCTGTTCTGGTGGGTATCCAGGTGTTCTAAAAGAGAGACTGCTTGATTACCTAGAAAATGTGCTGCAGGACTACAGGCAGCACGAGTTCATGGGGGAAGGTCATGCCAAACTAATCTGAGATTTCTTTGACTGGGTGACCATGGAAATAGACCAGGGAGGGCAGTGGACATAAGCTTTTTAGACATCAGCAAGGCCTTTAACACTGCACCACACAGAAGGCTGATTAGGAAGCCAACCAATTTGGGGTGGGGGCCAGAATGGTAAATTGGGTTCTCAACTGGCTAGCAGATGGGAGGCAGAGGGTAGTGGTAAATGGCACACCCTCTTAAGGATGGAGGGGTGACCAGCGGGGTACCGCAGTGTTCAGTGCTGGGACCAGTTCTCTGCTGTATCTTCATATGAGACATTGTAGAGGAACTGGAGGGAAAGGTCTGACTTTCTGCAGTTGACACCAAGGTCTGTGGTAGGGTGGACACCCAGAAGAGGGTGGAGACGCTGTGCAAGGATCTAGGGAACTAGAGGAGTGGCCAAAGGCACAGCAGTTGTGGTTCAGTACCAAAAAGTGCAACATCATGCATCTGGGGCACAGAAACCCCGATGCTGAGTACAGGATGGGGTAAGGTGTTGGCAGTCACTAGACAAGAAAGGGAACTTGAGTTATTATTTCAGAAAGCCCAAGGTAGCGGCGCAGTGTGACAAGGCCAGGGACAGGGCTACTTGGATGCTGGGGTGCACAGGGAAGGGCATCACCAGCAGGAGGAGGAAAGTGGTGCTGGCACTGTGCTGATCTTTGGTATGCCCCCACTTGGAGTACTGTGTCCAACTCTGGAGACTGCTCCCCATGAGAGACCTAGACAGGGTAGAGGCTGTCCAGAGAAGGGCAACCAAGATGGTGCAGGGGAAGCCATATGAGGAGAGACTGAGGGATTACAATATGTACACTCTGAAGGACAGGAGAGCGGAGGGGTGACATGATTGAGACTTTTAAGTACCTCACAGGGGTTAACAGAGTGCAGGAAGGGAACCTCTTCCTAAATGGGACGAACTCCAGGACTAGGCAGCATGCAATGAAAGAAGGGGGAAATTTCAGGAAGGATGTGAGGAAATACTTTGCCACAGAAAGGGTGGTAGAAGCATGTCACTGACTGCCAGCCAAAGTTGTGGAAGCTGGAACAGTGGAAGGCTTCAGGCATGTATTGGATAGACAGAGGGGCATATTACAGAAATAGGGAGGGTCCCGGGAGACCAGTTAGGGGCTGTGGAGGCACAGTAGGCAGAGAACCCTTTGGCAGACTGGATGGGTCTAACAGTCCTTTTCTGCCGACAGTTTTTCTGTATTTTCGTGGAGAAGAGGAGCCAACACAGTAGCACAGCTACTGCTCATGTAACCAGAGTTCTGAAGCCAGCTTGTGTCGTCAGGGGGTCAGCTGGGGGAAGGAGGTTTGAGCATCTCAGGGACAGCTCTTCTCTTTCATGGAGGGTGGGTTGCATGGCCTATCATCTGACAGGTTCCTAGAGCAGGCTGGATTGCAGTGCAGCTGGAATCTTGTATAAAACGGAAGGAGGTGTGGGAATTTACCAAGGCCGGTGCTGACTGTACACCTAGGAGTGATACAGTAGCATTCCAGGGGAAGACTAACTGGGGAGAAAAATGGTAACTGGCTGGCTGGGCTGTTGACACCATGCCTAACCCCTGTGTCCCCAGTTGGGTTCACTCCTGCCTTCAAGAATGCTCCAGGGCTTGATCTCTGCCTTGGGTGGCTGGATATCAGGGAAGTGCAGCTGCGACAGTAGCTGAGGCAGGCAGGCCCCTCCAGGGGTGGGGCAAAGCCCAAGGAAGCTATGCAGGTGGTATGAGTCAAAGGTGGCCCTTAGAGTCTCAGAATGTTCAGGTGAACGGAGCCTCAGTGCATATGAGGTGCCACTCAGTGTTCGAAGGAGGCCCTGGCCTAAGAACAGAGTTAAAAAAAAGACTGAAATGAGGAACCTGGTATTTTAACTGCTTTCCTGTTTGGTGATGCCCTTTGTGATTAGAATATTTTCCTCCTCATTTTATGAATCTGTCAGGTATGTACTGTGGTACCTCCTGTGGCTCCTTTTTCTGATCTTACAGATGTTTTCACCCAGGATAGCCCAGCTGAGATGGGGTGTCTCTTTTTCAGTGTGGTCCTGCTCCTTCTTCATTTCTTGCAGCAGGGAGGGAGAGACAGAAGACAGTAGAGATTAAGTGACTTGTTCAAAGTCACACAGTGAGACAGTGGCAGTAGTGGGAATCAAACCCCTGTTATCCTTTTTAACAGTTTTGTGCTCTAACCACTAAACTATCCTGCATTGTGTATGTTCTGAACAGAGGGTCCGGGACTGGAGTAATGGTGAGTTACCCTACATCTACAGTATGCAGCATTACCTACAGCGACTCCTACTGGCAGAAGCTGGGACTTGAGTAGCTGTGAGCTCCTCCATAGTGAGTTCCTCCACAGTGAGTTCCTCCATAGCCATTGCCCCTAAGCCATTATCTACAGTGACCTCTACTGGGAGAGGCTGACACTGGAGTTGGTAAGCTCCCGCAACAACCACTGTTCCAACACCATTGTATTCAGTGACTTCTATTGGAGAGGCTGTGACTTTTACAGCTGTGAGCACTGCCACAGCCATTCCTTCTACAGCATTACCTACAGTGTTCCCTGCCAGAATAGACGAGTTCCCCTACAGCCAATGCTTCTTTGTCATCATCTGCAGTGACTCTTCATGGGACAGGCTGTGGAATAGCTAACTTTTTATTTATTCAAATGAGAAAAAACAAACACCAAAATATGCACAGTATTATGCAGTCATGTACAGAGAAGACAATATGTACAATATCGAATACTAGTTAAACTCCAGTAATATTTTTCACAAAATCCTCCCAGAAAGTACTGGGGAGAATGAATTAAATCTCTTGCAGTATAAACAAAACCTTTTCCGTCATGTCAGCTTGTAGTGACTCCTGGTGGGAGGGGTGAGGCAGTTGTGCGCTTACCTGCAGTCAGAGCTCCTACATACAGTGACTTCTGCTGGGAGAGGCTAGAACTGAAGCTAGTATGTCCCCCCCATTTGTGACTCTAACTTGCAGTATTGGAGTCCTTCCAATGGATGTCACTGTGTTCTGCAAGCAGGCACCCGATTAGGAAAGGTGCTGTAGAAATCGGGTTTAAGACCTTCCACAGTGCTTCTAATAGGAAACAGAAACAGTTTAGGTTTCAGCCCATTCCAGCCTTTCTGATACTTGACTGCTTGTGAATCAGATGATTCCAGCGGCTTGATTGCTTTTTGTTTTGCAAATATGTTCCCTAGAAATTGTGTCATTTCCAGTAAATTGTAGTAGAAAACAAAATGTGACATTACTAAGTCATTCCCAGCTATAAAATGTGTAGGCAACAGATTTTTATCCATCCCCTCCCAGCACCCACCTCACTGCTCTGCTTCACCGTCTTGACTCAGCTTCTACATTACCTACTGTGTGGACTATATGTGGGGAAGCCAGTTTCCAAGGCAGCTGGATGGCCTGTGACAGTTCCAGTGTTGTAAACAATGGGGGTGGGGGGTGGATTCTGCAGAGAGGGTACTTAGGTGAGGGTGTACAACAGGCAGATAGGGTAAGGTGGATGAATAAAGGAGTGCTCTGTGCTGATTTGAAGTGCTTCAGACACACTCATTACTTTGGGTGATGAAGGTAATATATTGGCTTACAGTCTTAACTTGCCAACATGCTAGTGGCTTAACCATGTGTGGTCTGAAGCCCAGCTCTCTCCTATGCATTGTGAACCGAATGGGGTAAAATAAGTGAGCTGGGTTCACAGGTCTCAAATATGGGAAGCAGGGCAGTTCATCCAGTATGAAGCACTGAAGCAGGGGATACACTGCTGTGCACTGACCAGTAATGTTGGACAGGGTCATTGTGAGCATGCTTGCAGAAATACAAACATACATACGAACATACGAAGAAGCCAGCAGAAGGCCATTTGGTCTATCAAGTCTGCTCGTATTGCAGGGTCCACAGCTTGAGCTACTGTCCCTGCCCTCCCTCCCACACCTCCCATCCTCCCTACCCACCATGATCCTTACCTTCCACCTATGCCTATCCCAGCCTCTCTTCAAGCTGTCCACTGTCTTTAATGAGGTGACCTCTTCCAGCAGCACATTCCAAGTGTCCACCACCCTCTCTATGAAGAAGTGCTTCCTGACCTCCCTCCTAAACCTCCCACCCTCCAGCTTAAGACTGTGCCCGCTAGCTGTTATGGTTGTCACTCAGCTTAAAGAGACTCTCCTTATCAATCTTATTTATCCCTTTCAAGTACTTGAAGGTCCCAATCATGTCCCCTCTCTTTCCTGTCTTCCAGGGAATACATGTTCAGTGCCCTCAACCTCTCCTCTTATGCCTTGCCCTGCTGACCTGCTATCATATTTGTAGCCCTCCTCTGGACCTTCTCCATCAGGTTAATGTTCTTTCTGAGGTGTGAGCACCAGTACTGAACACCATACTCTAGATGCGGCCTTACCAGTTACCTGTACAAGGGCAGTATAATCTCCTCTCTCCTACTACTGATCCCCTAGATATGCATCCCAGCATCTTGTTTGCCTTTGCTGCTGCTTTCCTGCACTGTGTGGAGTGCTTCAGGTCACTAGTGATCATCACTCCCAGATCCTTCTCCTCCTCAGATGCAGATACTCGGACTCCACCCAGGTAGTACTCTGTCCTGGGATTCTTGGCTCCAATATGCATAACTTTGCCTTTCTTGGCATTGAAGCCATGTTGCCGGATCCTGGACCACCTCCCCAGCTTTTCCAGGTCTTCCTGTAGGTCCTGTATCCCTTCAGCTGTGTCTGCTCTCCTGCAGAGCTTGAAGTCATCCACGAATGGGCACATTTTGCCCTTAATGCCATCCCCAGTGTCATTGATGAAGACATTGAACAACACCGGCCCCAGCACCGAGTCCTGCGGACCCCACTGGTTACCTCTCTAGTGCCAGATAACTCGCCCCCCACAACCACCCTCTGGGTTCTGTCCCTCAGCCAGTTTTCCACCCATCTGGCCATCTTTTCCCCAACTCTGAGATCTACCAACTTCCTGATCAACCTTTCGTGGGGCACAGAGTCAAAGGCCTTACTGAAATCAAGATAGAGGATGTCTACCGCTTGGCCCCTGTCTACTGTCTTAGTGACACAGTCAGAGAAGTCAGTCAGATCCATATCCTGGAGACCATGCTCTTCTAGATATTCCACCAGCCTTTCCTTTATTATGGTCTGCATGAGCTTACCCACAATGGAGGTCAGACTGACTGGTCTGTAATTCCCTGGGTCATCCTTGGGACTGCTTTTATGGAGGGGCACTACATGTGCTGTTCTCCATTCCTGCAACTTGGATTTGGTTTAACTGGGGACTGGGGCCAGCCTGGAAGTATATGGGTCTATACAGGCGTGATGGCCTGCATCCTTCTGGGAAGAGGATCACAGTACTCATTGGAAGGTTTAAATGTTACTTTGATGAGCAGTTAAATTAGATGGGGGGGCAGTAATACAAAAGGATGCATGAACTGCCTTCCCCCACAGATTGTAGCAATGAGATGAGAGGGCACGAGGGGAGGGAACTCCCCCAGGGTGCAAGTTAAAGGAGACAGAAGCGTAATAGAGAACAATGTGGACAAGTACAGAAGATGTGGAAAGGGAGGTACTGAGGAGGTAAGGCATGAAGAGGGTAGCGAGGTGAGGGAAGAGAGAAGTTTCAAGTGGTGGCAAAAGCAGGGGAAGGGGTGTTGTAGGTAGATTGGGAGCAAGATGTAGATAGCCATGTGTGTCAGCGCAAGGAGTTATGGAAATAAAATTCCAGACATGGAGGCCATCATGGCAGAGGCAGTCCTGGATCTTGTGACCATAACTGAGTTGTGGTACAGAGGGAGCCACAACTGGACATGGCTACAGGTTACACTCAGTTCATAAAGGAGAGGGAAGGCCGGGTGCAGGGGTTGTGCTGTACGTGAGGAAGAGTATCAGTATAATGGAAATGCAATGGAACCTAGGGGTAAAGGATGGGTGAAGGTACTGTAGGTCTCCCTGGAGGCAGGCATAGGAGCTACTATTCACACTGGGGTGATATACAGACTTCCAACATAGGAAAAGTTGGATAAGGCACTTAGGGAAACCATCAGCATGATGGCCAAAAAGGGGAAGGTACTGCTGGTGGTGGACTTCAATCTGCCAGATGTAGACTGGAGCCTACCTCCCTGCAGGGGGCATTTCTCAGGCAGTTAGTCAAAAAGCCCGCTTGAGAGGGGGTTATACTGGGCCTGGTGCTCACAAACAGAGACAGAAGTCAAGATGGCATGCCACCTGGGGACTTGCGATCACCGTAGTGCAGTTTAACATAAGGATGGCAGCAGAGATAAACAACACAAGGATGAGTGCTCTGGACTTCAGTAGGATAGATTTAAAAAAAAAAGGGCAAATGCCTCCGTGACAAACTAGCAGGAGAGATTGCCAGGTTGGGGTGGAGGAACGGTGGGGCATTTTAAGGGATGATATACTGAAAGCAACAAACTTCTGGATGAAGGAAGCAAGTAAAAACAGGAGGAAAAATAGACCTCTATGGTTCTTGAGGAAGTAAGATTGTAAATTGGGTGAGAAACTGGCTACAGCGGAGGACCCAAAATGTTCTAGTAAATGGTGCTCTATCATGGGAAGGGAAAATAACCAGTGGGGTCCCGCTGGGGTCAGTGCTGGGACCAATACTTTTCAACATATTCATCAGTGACATTGCAGATGAATAGGAGGGAAAGGTATGCCTGTTTGCAGATGACAGTAAACTCTGTAACAGGGTGGACATGCAGGAAGGGGCCAAAAGTATGGAGTTGGACCCAAAAAAACTGGAAGAATGGTCCAAGACTTGGCAGTTGAAGTTCAACACCAAAAAATGCAAAGTCAAGCACCTGGGAAAAAGAATCCCAGGGACAAAATACTCGGGAAGGGAAACATTTGCCATCACCAACCTTGACACCTTAAATTCATGGTATCAAATGACTTGAAGGTGGGCAAGCAATGTGAAAAGGCGTCACAAAAAGCGAGCAGCATCCTAGGATGCATAGGCAGGGGTATAACAAGCAGAAAGTGAGAGGTGATAATCCCATCGTACAGGTTCTTTGTGAGGCCTCACCTGGAGTACTGCATCTAGTTCTGGAGACTACACCATAAAAAGGACATAAACTGATTAGAGTTGGTGCAAAGAAGAGCTACAAAGATGGTCCAAGACCTCCACCACGAACCCTATGAGACTAGACTTAGGCAATTAAACTTGTACTCCTTGGAACAGAGAAGAGACAAGGGAGACAATGATGGAGACCTTTAAATACCTCAAGGGAATCAACTCGGCACAGGAGCAGGGCCTCTTCAATGATAATAAAGAGGCATGTACCAGAGGGCACTGCAGACATTTAGTGGAGGGTAAATTCCAGAGCAATGTCAGAAAGTTCTTCACAGAGTAGGTCGTGGAGCCTTGGAACAGACTGCCACAGGAGGTGGTGGAGGCAAAGATGGTTAGAGAATTCAAGCTATCTTTGGATGGGCATTATGGGATACTAAAACAAATAAGTATATTGGGGGGTAGTCAAACAAACAGGAGGTCTTGGACCATCTTTGTAGCTCTTCTTTGCACCAACTCTAATCAGTTTATGTCCTTCTTATGGTGTAGTCTCCAGAACTAGATGCAGTACTCCAGGTGAGGCCTCACAAAGGACCTGTACGATGGGATTATCACCTCTCACTTTCTGCTTGTTATACCCCTGCCTATGCATCCTAGGATGCTGCTGGCTTTTTGTGACGCCTTTTCACATTGCTTGCCCACCTTCAAGTCATTTGCCATCATCTTAATACATGCATATAAAACAGTATCGGACTGCATGCATTAGATACGTCATGGAGGGTATCCTATTATTTAATCTTACACAACTTTTAATTTCCATATAATTGCTGCATCTAGGGCCCATGAGCGGCATGGTATTATCTAGGAGATATAGAAAATATAATTATCCAACGAATAATTTCCACAGTGGGGAAATATAAAAATCCATGCACTGTCCATAGTTAGAACCTATTAAATGGTATTCCCCCATCTATTACTGCAGCTCCAAATATTCTCAGCAACTATTATTGCATAACCATAGAACTTTTAAGGCTATCCCTAATGGGAGTTTAATACTATTAATTAGACAAAAATAGCTTCAACAATGCGGAGACAAAGCAATGGGTCTCAAACTTCTCCCCACCCATAGAACCCCACTACTGTAAACATTCAAATAAAGAATATCATACTCTGAATTGTCCACTCAGTTCCATTTAAATGGGGTAATGGATATAAGGGGGGAAAACAATTTTAGGGATTGTAAGTTCAACTCGACTATTCAAAAGTCTGTACCAACTGGCATATCATCTTCATCATCCGACTCCGGTTCCGAAGAAGCATCTTGTCGATGTGTAAGAGTTCCATGCTTGTGGGCCCATTTCTGAGCTTCAAGCGGGGTCGTTGAAGACGAATACCCAGCCCTGGTGTAGTATGCATAGCCTTGCAGGAAAAACGAATCCGTGTGCAATATCTGCCTTCCATAGAAGTGCCTGCACTCCATCAAAGCTTTTTCTCCATTGTCATGTGGCGAAGTTTAGATCGGGGAATAAACGAACTGGTTGCCCGTCATAGAGCAAGATGCATTTTCTTTGTGCTAGGGCTAGTATGAAGTCCATGGAGCCCACTCCATCCAAGACCACAACAGTTGCTCTAGGGGTCTCTGGATTCTCCTGCCTGCCTCTGTAGGTCACACGGTAGACTTTTTAAATGGTGAAATGCCGATCCTGCAATGGCTGCTCCAATTGTTGTTCCAGCCAGTCTTTATGAACAATGGCAAATGATCCCCCTCGCTTCTTTCAGGCATGCCTACAATCCTCAGATTCAAGGAACGAGCCTGGTTCTCCAACAATTCGAGTCGGGACCGTTGATGAGTATTTTCTCTACCTAAATTACTTGCAGTTCCCATGGCAGCCATTGCTTGTTTTCTTGTTTCGACCGACTCAGTTTGCAGGTGGTTTACATCTGTCTCCAGTATGGTGACACAGTTATAGAGGGAGTGAAATTTTTCAGTGAGATTGGTTACTGAGGAGATGAGTTGGTTTAATTTAAAACTGATACTTTGGAGCATTTCTTCTCCGGAGCTGGGTGACATAGTTTCCATGCGGCCCTGTGCGGATCATGTGGTAGGTGGGCCAGGAATGTTTTTGTGTTTTTAGCTCCATCCTGTTCACTCTTGTCTCTCTAGTGGTTGCCCATCTGTTGTCTATGCATATTCTGACAACTAATAAATCAGTTAGTTCTATGTTCTGAGCGAGAAAATTTACTTTTATTTAGTCAAGTTGCCACGTTCGTAGCAGAGCTTCAGTTTCCTGCTGCCATCTTGCTCAGGCTTCACGCGCCCCCACCATCACATTCTTATGGTGTCAGACCTTGTGCCTGGCTCTTTGCAAGACGCTGATGACAATGTCATCCCCAAGGATGTCCCTGACTTGGAAGTCATTTGTGACACCGAGGAAGGTGATGGCTCTGGGAGCGTCATCAAGGTCGACACCAAGCACAGTGTCAAGGGCAGTGCTAGCTGCGATGACCAGTATGACCCATTTCGTGAGGCGGCCATTGATTCTGAGCCTGGTGCTGGAAGCATTTCCGACTTGGGTCAGATGGCGGCCCAGAGGCAGAGTTTTCCATGGAGCCACTGGATATCCCTACTACCAGTGAAGACTGGGGTCACCCTGTGGGACCTGTATGGCTCTGCTCTTCTAACCTGGAGGTTCCCCCCATGGGCACTGATCATGTCACTCCTCGGATGTAGGAGGACACCCTTTGGGTATATCTGCTAGGCCCTCCCCTTCACAGTTTGACAGCCAAGGCTAAGATCCTCGAGACCAGGAGTCTTGACCCCCCCCCTTTAACAGGGCCTCACCATTTTCTACAGAGGTGCATTCATTCATAGGACCTGATGTGACACTAATGTGGGATCAGCAACAAGATTTCATTGGTGCCTTAGAGACGTAGTACAGGGATTCTGACAGAACCCAGTACAGGCCCTTCCTCTTGTCACCAACAGTCCCTGGTGTAGGTGCTTCGGCTCCAGTGATGTCCTCCTCAGTGGACGCTGAGTCATCTATCCACCTGCCTGTAACTGCTGAATATGCCTTGTACCAGTGATTCTTGATGGAGATGCTCCAGGCACATGACTGAAATGGCTTTGGAAGATGCAATCTAGCAACCTTGGTGTGGGAACTCCTTTGAGTTCCTGATCTTGATACTGTCATCATTCCTCCATGGCTTAGAACCTTTGAGAAGGTATCTAGAGATGTCCCCTTCTTCAATGCGGCCATCCGCATGGACCTCTTCTCAGGGTTTGAAGTACTGCAGACCACATTGGGACCACAGTGCCTTGTGCATGACTGATATCCAGAGGCAGATTCCACTCAGACAGATGCCCTTGGCAAGAAGGCCTTTTCCTCAACTCATGTCCTAATATGCATCTCTGCACAGCAAGCACATATGGTATTGTCGACCAATAACCTTCGCCTTTGGTTGCAGGTAAGCACATTTTTAGCTACAGTGCCACAGAACAAGACAGTCAGGCAGGCCATTGACCTTTCTGCTTAGGGCCTGGAGGTAGCTTGGCACCAGTAAAGGGCCTCTTATGATGCCAATGAGGCGCCTCCAGGTTAGCAGGAATCGCAGTCTGCATCAGGCAAACCACATGGCTTCATCTCTCCTGACTGGCACCTTTGACCTGGCATAAGCTGTTTAACTTGAATTTCCAGGTGGCCCATTTCTGCTCCCCTGGGGTCAGGCGGAAATTGTCAGGGAACCCTCCTGCTCCTGTGCCGCACAGGAGCCCCCGCCTGACGCTTACAATTCTCAGGTCTTGCTGGACCTGTATGGGGCCTCTGCCCTCATGTGTTCTTCCCACATAGGGAGATGAGGATATTTGTTACCCTGCGGGTGAGCCAGCACCTCCCTCAGAAAAGAAGGGAAAACTTAGTAACCGGACCTGTAAGTAAGACTCCATGGGCTGGCCCAGTGGCGTGGAGGGCTGAGGTGCCACGTGCCTTACCTCCTGCCATGCCAGCGACCTGGGTTCGGAAACAGACGTGGGTTGCTTGGGTGCCAACCGGATAAGGGAGGATTGAGCATCCGTATGACTGCTCTCCTCCCTCGGGGAAGGGAGTGGCTGTGGCTTGCTGTCTGACTGCTACCCAGTGGCAGCACAAGCAGCGCCACCAGAAGAGGGAGGGAGGCTATCCCACATTCAGGGCACTGGGGATGCCTCTATGGAGGCAGAGCTCACATATTGTACCCATTGCACAGCCTGTGAGCCCAGGGAGAAAATCGGCTGAAACACCCCCAGCTGCAAGTTGATGACCGACCCCTCATAGGCCCTGCGCTGGCAACTTAGCACTCCTTACAGTCCTATGGCAGAGGACAACAGCAGGAAGGTATGTCCCAGAGAAGCTGGGTGACATGGGTGGGGAGGTCGGTAGGAATGGGGCAGCAGGGGGTAATTAAGGAGGTAAACAGAATATGGAAAAAACAGAGTAGTAATCAATGATGAGAATTCATTCTTGGAAAATACTGTATGAAAGTAACATACTTTCTGTAACTGTTGATCTTCCAGAATATCTTCACCATTGATTACCACACCCGCCCACCATCCCTCCGTAGCAAAGCCAAGGCCTCTAGGCAGCTCAACCTTGCAGTTCAGGCCAGCACCACTTAGTACCACAGCATCTCCAAAGTTGGACTCCCTAAGGAGTAGTTTTGTCAACAAAAAAAGGGGTTGGAACCCATTGTTGGGTATCCAGTCTCACAAAAACACACACACACACACGCAGACAGTTGAAACTGGGTTGAGTGTCCCTTTTCAGGGCCATCATACCAACCAAAAAAAAAAAAGCAGAAGACATAAGGAAAGAAGGCCACTCCCTTCCTCCTTTTTCTTTCTTCTCGTCCTCCTTCTCCCTACCCAGGGTATATCTCCTTCTAAGGGTATGTCCTTATTAGCTGCTAAATGCAGCCTGCACCTCTGGGCACTATCCAATCTAACTCCACTTGGCAGGTGCAGTCTATGGAAGAGTGCTGTTCACTGAGATTGGATCCAGTACACTATTACACAAGGTACATCCCTGTTGTTGCAAGAGAAGCAGGCCATGTTCTCTGATGGTTTTTCTTCCTGCTACGCCAGACTATTTGTTACTTGGTATGCCTTTCTTCTTCCCTTATGCCATCTGGGCTGTTAGCCCACTACTGTTAGCAGTGCCTGGGGAGATGAACACATATTGACTCCTTTGGGCTGTTTAGTGCTACAACTCCTCATGCACCTGAGATTTCCTTTTTCTTCCCTAAAGGAAGAAAAGTGGCATATTTAACTGCTGTTCAGTCAGTCCTTTATCTGGGGGCATGTGGTTTGTTTTTCCAGGAGTCTATGTGACTCATTCCTTCTTTTGGCAAATTATGCCATCTCATTTGCTAGGAGGTCCCAGTTCTGGACATCCCCGTTTCCTTTCCTTGCCAAAGCCATATGCTTCAGGATTGCTGCCTTAAAGATCACTATCCATCAGGCCATTCCAGTGGCATGGAGGCTGAGGTGCTGAGCATCTCACCTTCTGCCATGCCGGTGACCTGTGTTTGGGAATGTGCATGGGTTGTGGGGGTCATATTGGGGGGGGGATCAAACAGCCAATGAACAGCTCTCCTCTCCTGAGGTGGTGTGTCACGTCGGTACTTGGCTGCCAGGAGCTGGAGGCCTTGGGGGTAGCACCACTCTCAAGACAGCAGGTAGTTTCCTGGGAGAGTGCCATGGTTCTGTGATTTGGGAGCATCTCCATGCACACATGCTTCATGTGCCGCTATGGCTGGAGAACAGGAAACACATGGAAATGGTTGGCATGGGCTTAATGAAGTCCCACCCACCTGCCCTTGGTCCCATGCCACTGCCTTGCCCACTGGCCCTGCTACTGGATTTGAATCCCAGGTGGGGAGAGGATGGCCCTCGCTCACCTGGCCCCACCGGGGGGGGGGTCCATGAGGGTCTCTGTGTCCGGTCAGGTGGGGTTGAGGTGGTCACCAGATTGGGGGCAGGTATGGAACTGAAAGAGATGCTCATGCTGAGCTGTGGGATGAAAACAATATGGAGAAAAAAAAGTCGCTATTCATCTCCTGTCTGGCTATTGGAGTAAGGCTGTGGTTCCATCCCCAGCAACCCTTTTGTATCACCTAGTGTGCCCTGTCCCTCTATCCAAAGGTTAGTAGTTGGGTTTTATTTTGTTGTTTATTAATGTTCTCAAACTCTTTCCTTATCCCTTTGGGCTAGGAAAATTCTTAGCCCTCTCTTAGGGATTTTTTTGCCCACTTTTTTCTTTTTTCTTCAGATGTGTAGGTGTCTCTAATCATGAATCACAGTATCATGCGTCTTTAGCATCATCATGACAACCTAATTCCCTTCCTCAAACTAAGACTACTCTACATTAATGATAACATGGATCCAATACTGCAGCCCTTTTTAGTTCTTATTATATTTCGATATAAGATATGTATATTATATTTTTAATTATTAATGTCCTTGATTAAGTAATAATGTTGTTATATATGGTGTCCAGACTTGATCAAACAATACTAACTTTAGATCTCACTTCGAAGGGGAGCTCTTGCAGCAGGTTACACCAAAAGGACTGAAGCCAGCAGGCTCAAGGACCCCACAGAAAACTTCTAGCTAGCAGTATACAGTGAGGGGACCACCCCTAAAATTGACCCCGCCCCCAACGTCAGCCAGTGGTATAAATGGGGCGGTCACCCAGCCCTACCCCAGTTCTTTTCCCGCTGTCGACCCGTGCACATTGACTTTACGGATGCTTTCTGCTCCAGTCGACCACCATTTTACCGCAATTACCTACGCTTCTTTATTTTTCCTGCAAAAGTTAGTTTTTTCCTCAATTTCTCTGCATGTCTTCATCACTGACTTCATTGGTGGAACTGTGGTGGTCCAATTGTTCTTGTGGCAAGCAGATCCCATAGAAGGATGGCCACTCTCTCTCTCTCTGCCTTTTCTGTCTAGGCCTGAAGCACGACATTGAGGCCTGTCAGCACTGCTTGAAGTTCAACCAAAGGACCAGGATCCGCCGCCAGAAGGCCCTAAAAAGTTTCTTGCTAGAAAAGAAGGTTACAGCGATGGAGAAACAAATCCAGGGTAAAAGTTTGTCCTCCTCCTCACCGATTTCTGGGGTCTCCACCTCTTCATCTACTCACCAGGAGAAAAAGTCAGATGGAAAGCATAAACATAGGGGGAAGCATAAGGACAAGTCTTCCTCCCATTCTCGGTCTCCTCATTCAAAATTGACTGCCTCCGGGTCGTCCTCCCGTGGGATGTTGGACTCGGCTTCCATAGCAGGACTCTCTCCTTCTGGGCTTCCCGTGGTGAAACTTCCCACCCTCATCCAGACATTGGGTGGTGGTTCTTCAGGGTTGGAGACTGCTTCCTCACCCTCCTAGCCCCTGTTGCTCCGGCCCTTCCATCAGTCTCTGTGCTTGCAGCCAGGTGGCTTGGCCAGGTCTTCCTCGGGTGGCAGGACCTTGCCCATTGTTCACCTGGCCTCGGCATCTGCTAAGTCTGCCCCTGGCTCCAGGGCCGACACCTCCCAGCAGTGCCAGGAGCATGTGTCTGCCTCTTCTGGTAGAGTAACACCTCTACCCCTTTCGGGAGTTAGCTCCCCTAGTCAGGCTCCCTCCAGATCAATGCCGGTGGTGTCCCACAACCGGTGCCAGTCCACGCCTGTCTGGTCGACGCTGGCCACCCCGGTGTCAACTCCGGTGACACCCATCCCATCATGTCCCGACCACCCTGCATCGTCAGTTGACCCTAATGTCATGATTCAACCAATGTCAGAGGGCCTGCCATCTTGCCTAATGACACCTACCAGTCTAGCGCCAGATAACCTGGTGCCCATTGGGCTGCTGCTGGTCAGCACGAACCCTCAGGGTCAAAAGCCCAGGTTGCTGCCTACAAAGGGACGGACAAGGGGACCGTCTGACATCCCCCACCAACGCCAGCTAACCCTTCTAACCCGCAGAATCCTCTGCCGGACCTGATGGCCTTTTTTACTTCCTGATGGAATACCATTAAGGGCGACTTGCTTCCAAAACCTGTACTCCCTCCTAAGGACACTCCTCCTTCGAGGGTTCAGCCTCAGGCTCCTCCTCAAAAGCCATCTCCAAAGCCAAAGGAGCCTACCCTGCAACAAGATGATACAGGCAGGGGTCGCTCCAGACATCATGGGAGAAAGCACCGCCACTCATCTTCCAAGTCCTTGGACAGGCACAGACGTCGATCACAGCCGTAGGCACTGGCATTCGACCTCTAGGTCTTCATCCTCAGGGGATTCAGGCCGCAGCTCTTCCTCCTCCTCTTTGATGTCATACGAATCAGGGTTATCTCCCTCACCTACGGACCCCACGGACACCCCTAGGTCACTTCCCGATGACCCGACCTTTATGGAGGTCATGCGGCACATCCAGTCCAACATGGGCTGGGATATAGAAGATTTGGACCCTGAGAGATGCTGTTTTGCATTTTTTCTCCACCAGAAGAATCCAAAGCCTAGGTAGTTCTTCCTCTGGTGGACACTTTCATGGACAGCACTAAATCAGCATGCAAACACCCGTCTTCCACCCCTGCTGTTTCCAAAAAGGCTGACCGTCTCTATGACGCTCACTGGGGTGAACCCTGTTTTGGTGAGCAACCTCTTGCAGACTGTATGGTCATTACAGCAGCTAACGATTGGTCCAAGAGGCCATGTCATTTTAGTACCCAGCCTCCGGACAAATACTCTAAGCAGATGGACCAGCTAAGCAGAAAGGTGTATGCCTGGACCACCTGTGCCATCCGCTTTCTGAATTTTTTGGCCCACATGGTCCAGTACCAGAATGCCCTGTGGAAAAAGGCCATAGAACTGGTCCAGACTCAGCAGGATGGTCCTTAGAAGGTTGAACTGCTTCACATTTTAAAATCAGGTTCCAACGTAGACACCCACATCTTACATTCCTCCTACAACATGGCAAATGCTGCAGTCAGGGCAGTGGCCTCTGAAGTTTGCCTCTGCAGCTATTCTTGGCTTCGCATCTTGGGATTTACCCCTGATGTCCAAGCGAAGATTATGGATGCCCCTTTCAGGGGCCTGGTCCTGTTTGGTGAGGACTCCAAGAAGGTCTACCTCATCTCCAGGAGTCTGGCAAGGTGGTAAGATCTGTTCAGACCATGTACAGATCCACACAGAAACAGAACCGTCTCCAGTCATTTCATCAGTCATCCAGGCAACAGCCCCAATGCTAACAAAATAGAGGAGCCTTTTAATGTAAGCCCACTTCTCAGGCCTCAGGAGGTTTGGGACTCAGAGCTTCCAAAACCTGCCAGGCCCCTTTTCCTGTCCCTGGTTCCTCGGCATGACTCCCTGTCCTACCCCCCCCCCCGGCAGAAACCCTGAGGGAGGCAGTAGGGGTCACTTTTATCTCTGTCTAGATGGATGGCACAGAATCACAGTGGATCAGTGGGTTCTTCATCTGATAGAGAAAGGACATACCCTGGAGTTCACGGAGGTGCCCCCAGACAACCCTCCCATAAACTCATATTATGCTCCGTCATACCTCTCCCTTATCCAGGAAGAGATCCAAGCACTCTTATTTATTGAAATGTTTCACCAGGAGGGCACACTGAACAACAAGTTGCTCATCTCACAATGCGACCTGGGGGGTGGGGTGTACATGAGGATAGACTACAGAGATTGATACAGTATCGCAATATACACTTTTGGAATGGCATACAATTAAGAAACAAATAGACAGTATGATTATACAAATGACATTCAAGGGGAAGGGAAGTAAGGGAGAAAGCTAGCAGGCAGTGCATTAAATTGAATACAGCAGTTTGGTCTAAGGCGAATGGGTGTACAACAGCACAGACAGTACAAAAGCTTCGGTATATCAGAAGTGCATGTTAAATGCAAGTGCATTTTAGATTTAGGGGTAAACCAGTTTAGTGCAGAGGAGTGCAGTGTAGGAGGAGGGAGGGAGGGTATAGAAGAAGGGAAGAAGGGAAGGAGAGGTGGGAGGCAGGCCAAGAACTGACCCCTTCAGGATGCTGACAACCCTGTCTGGGGCGGAACAGACAAAGACAGAGGAGAGGGAGAGAAGATAGATGGGGTGGCAGGAGTGAGGTAAGGAGAGAAGGTTGGTAGCAGAAAAGGGGGATAGAGTCAGTGGGAATAAAGTTTAGAGGAGTGGGAGATTTGGGGTGAATACACTGGAATAGACTTTTGGGAGGAAGTTAAGGTGGATTAAAGCAGGAGCAGCTAGAGGAGAGGTAGTTGTGTAAGGCAGAACCGAGGGAGTAGGAGGAGGAGGAGTGGCATAGAAACATAGAAACATAGACTTTGACGGCAGATAAGGACCGCTAGACCCATCTAGTCTGCCCATTTCCCTACCTACAGGATAGGCCGCAGATCCTAGTTAACCAACAGCCTATTTCTTCCTACCCCCCACAAGAATTGCCTTATGTCTGTCCCATGCATTTTTGAATTCTCCCACAGTTTTAGACCCCACAACCTCCTCAGGAAGGCTGTTCCATGCATCCACTACCCTCTCTGTGAAATAATACTTCCTCACATTGCCCTGAACCGCCCTCCTTCTATCTTTAAATTGTGTCCTTGTTCTTGCAAGTCTCTTTTCTGAAAAATGCTACCCTCTTGGACTTTGTTGATTCCACTGAGGTACTTAAAAGTTTCTATCATGTCCCCCCTCTCCCTTCTTTCCTCAAGGGTATACATATTAAGCTCCTTTAGTCTCTCCTCATACGGCTTCTCTTGCAGACCCTGCACCATTTTAGTTCCTCCCCTGGACTGCCTCTATCCTGTCTATGTCCTTGAGGAGATGGGGTCTCCAGAACTGGACACAGTATTCCAGATGGGGTCTCACCAACTGTCTGTACAGAGCGATAACAACTTCCTGTTTTCTGCTGCTGATGCCTCCCTATACATCCTAGTATACCCCAGCCCTCCCTACTGCCTTCTCACATTGCTTGCTAACCTTAAGGTCATCTGATATGATTACTCCCAGGTCCCTTTCCTTTTTGTTGTTGTTACTACCTCCCCACCCATTGTGTATTCTTCCCTGGTTCTTGTTTCCCAGGTGCATTATTTTCACTTCTTTGCATTGAATCCTAGCTGCCATACTTCTGACCATTCCTCCAACCTTGCCAAGTCCCTTTTCATCCTTTCCACGCCTCCTTGTGTATCAACCCTGTTGCAGATTTTTGTGTCATCTGCAAAAAGGCATACTTTTCCTTCCAGTCCCTCTGCAGTGTCACTGATGAAGACATTAAAAAGGACTGGACCCAATACTGAACCCTGCGGTACCCCACTAGTAACCCCCCTTTCTTCAGAATGGACTCCATTTACAATTACCTTCTGTGTCCTGTTGTCCAGCCAATGTTTTACCCAGGCTACCACCCTGGGTCCCACCCCAGGCTGGTTAATTTGACTATTAATCTTTTGTGTGGGACTGTGTCAAATGCCTTGCTAAAAGTCTAGGTAGGCCATGTCCACAGCCCCTCCCTGGTCTACTACTTTGGTCACCCAGTCAAAGAAATCCATTAGATTACTCTGACATGACCTTCCGCTGTGAACCCATGCTGCCTTGGGTCCTGTGCTCCACTGGCCTCTAGGTACTCGACTTGTTCTTTCCTTCAGAAGTGACTCCATCACTTTCCTACCACAGAGGTCAAACTGACAGGTCTGTGTTTCCTGCCTCTGTCTTGGACCCACTTTTGTGAAGGGGAATCACATCCACCTTCCTCCAGTCCTCGGGTACCACACCATCCTCCCATGATTTATTAAAAGAGTAGCCAGTGGTTTCACTAGTTCCTCCCTTAATTCTTTTAGAATTCTGGGGTGAATTCCATCAGGACCCATTGCTTTGTCCACCTTCAGTTTTAGGAGTTCTTGCAGAACCCTTTCTTCTGTGAAAGGACTGGATCGCACCCCTATCAAGAGTGCTTCTGTTATTGGATTAGGCACTTCCCCTCCTCTTTGGAATACTGAGCAGAAATATTCGCTCAGTATTCCTGCTTTTCACTGTCCCTCTGCCCACCCACTGTTCATTCTATTCAGCCTCACTATCCCTCCCTTGTCTTTCTACACTCGCTGATGTACTTATAAAGGTTTTATCCTTCTTAACTGAGTTGGTTATCTTTTCCTCAGTTTGGGCCTTTGCTATTCTGACTTCCCTCCCTGCTTCCTTCTGCCTTAACTGGTACAGCCTCTGTCCTGCTCCTTCTGTGTTTTCTTATACTTCCGGAATGCTATCTTTTCCTGACTTTCACAGCCACCTCTTTGAGAACCATAGTGGCTTTTCTTTCATTTTGATTTGTTCATTTGCTTCACACAAAGGCTTGTTGCCTCTATGATGGCAGTTTGATAATTCCCCATTGTTGCTCCACACCTCCTTCTAGCCTGTTTCCATAGTGCTTTTCTGAGGCACCTCCTATCTTGCCAAAGTAAGCCCTTCTAAAGTCCAGTACCCTCACTTTTGTATGGCTTGACTCTGTAGCTGAGTTTAACGTGAACCACACTGTTTGATGGTCACTTGTCCCAGATGGCAACCCACTTCTAGATCTGAGATCCTCTCACTGCCCCCGTTTGAGAGTACGAGGTCTAAGATTGCTCCCTCATGAGTGGGTTCCAAACTAGCTGTCTAATGCCTGCCACCTGTAGGGCATCAAGAATGGCCCTGCTCTTGGATGTGGCTGCAGCAAATGTGCTCCAGTTAACATCTGGCATATTCAGGTCTCCCATCAACAGTATCTCCTTTCTCTGCCATTCTAAGAATGCCTTCTATCATATCCTTGTCCATTCCTTCCCCTGACATGGGGTCTGTACACAACCCCTGTGCGGATTGTGGTGCCTTTCAGTCTCCAAGGTGACCCACAGTGCCTCCTCTCCTCCCGTTTACTCTTTTGTTCAGTTGCTTTTATCCTTCCTTTACATAGAGAGCTACTCCTCCCTCTTCTCCCTGCCTGTCTCTCCCGTAGGTTATGTACCCTGGTATGTTAACATCCCAGTCATGGTTCTCTGTGTACCATGTTTCTGTGATCTTTACGATATCCAGGGATCCCTCTTCCATTAAGGCCATCAGCTCAGGGGCTTGTTGCTCAGACTACGAGCATTGGTACTCATTACCCTCCATTTCCTGATGGCCTTACTCCTTTGCCCCATCCCTGTCCTTCTTGCCTTTGTCACTTTCTTCATTTACCCTGCCCTTCTCCCTATTGACACCTCTATGTTGGTGTTTGCTGCACTTACTACCGTGATTTTGGGGGGCTAGGATTTTCCTGCTCCTTTCCAGTGCTCCCCCTTGGCTGGTTTAAAAGCTTGCCAATGAGCATTTAAACCTATCACCTAGAATCCTGGTTCCCTCCCGGACAGATGCAGCCCATCATGCCAGTATAGGCTTGCATCACTCCAGGTGGACCCCAGTCCCCAATGAAGCCAAATCCTGAGGCTCCACACCAGTTTTCAACCACTGGTTAGATCCATGATGCGGAACACCCTAACCTCTCGTGTGCCATAGATAGGTAGCACCTCCGAGGGAAAGTTACCGTCGTGCTACTTGACTAAGGCCCTCCCCAATTCCACAAACTCTTCCTGCACTTCCTCTAATCCTTTCTTAGCCAGGTCATTTGTCCCTAGGTGGACAATGACATCCAGCTCCCTCCCCTGTGCAGCTGCTCCGGCAATCCTGAGGATTCGCTTCCTGTCCCTGCAAGCCATGGCACCAGCCAGGCACCTTACCTCCCTCTCCCCTTCCTCCCACTAGTTCTACCTTCCTAACAATGGAGTCCCCCACCAGGAGTTGTTTCCTTCCCCTGCAGGGTCCCCTGCCACCCTCCTGTGGGTCTCCTTTGTGGAGGTTCCCAGCATTCTCCCTGGTCTCCACTGTGGCTGCCTCCATAGAGGAACCACACTTTGCCAGAATGGCATAGGAACTGTGGAGAGGTACAATGGGAGGGATGCGCCTCTGTTCCACCACCCTCTCCCTCCCTGAGCCCACTGTGGTCCAACCGCTCCTCTTTCTTGGCAACCTCTGAGGCAACGGCAGTGGCACTGGTGGTCCCTGGATGGAAGAGGAGGTCTCACAAATCCTGGCCAACTCAGCCTGGAGATGAGCAACCTCCTCCCTCAGCCCAGAGAGGTACCTGCAGATGAGACAACACCGCATCCTCCAGAACATCTCCGGAAGACTGCTGCTCCACAGCCACTGCACTGCACCACTCCAATCATGTCTTATTTCTGGCCCCTTAACTGTTTGCAATCCTTACTCTTTCCTCTGGTTTTTTTTTCTCTCTCTCCTTACTTTAATATTTGGGGTGGCATATTTGGGGGGGGAGGGAGTTCCAGACTTTAGGGAAGTGATAGGAAAAACCAGACTGTCCGATGATTGTGAAGTGGTGGGGCGCCGTCAAAATACGAGTGTCAGTAGATCTGAGGGAGTGAGAGGGTTGTGGTGGGGTTGAGAGGGATGTGATGAGATGAGGGAGTTCACCAAGCCAATATTTAGAAGTGAGTTTGGTGCAATGGGAGAGGCTCCTGTTAGCAAGCGGGGGAAAGGGCAGGGCATGATAGAGATCACAATGATGAGTCTGGTAGGGAGCATCAAGAGCGAAGCGGCAGAAGGAGTTAAAGAGCATGTCCAGTCTGGTCAGGGAGGACTTGGGAGTGGCACCATAGACTACGTCACAGTAGTTAAAAATTGGGAGTATCATCTTCTGGACAAGTTCACGCCTTGCCGTAGGAGGGATACAACTATGGTTCCTATATAAAGCACCAAGCTTGGGGTGCATTTTTTTTTTTTTTTTTATATATTTTTATTGAGAAAAGCAGCAGTACATCAAAGATAAGCACAGTTACTTACTTAAGTTCAGGAACATACTTAGCATAATACATCAGTCAGTCAATTAGACATTCCACAAACTTCATTTTCTGTTCAGATTGTACATATATCATTTCTACACACAAAAAAAAATGCAGATACCTAGTTATAAGTTATAGTTAGCTGGTGACCTAGGTTTGAATGCCAATGCAATCAGCAAGGGACTCATAGAGGCTGTTCCTGCCCGAGGGGCACAGCGGTGCAGCATTCCCACACATCGGGAACCCTGTGCCCTGCATTATATAGAGTAATGCTACACTGGGATGTAACCAGCTTCAACAGCTCTTTCCAAGGGATCCCAGATTCTCTTAAAGGTATCCATATTACCATTGGCTGAATATTGAACTTTTTCTAGTGTAAGACACTACTTTAGATTGTTGACCCATTGCTGCACCAGAGATGGATTGCATGACATCCATGTCTGAGCTAGTGTTTTCTTCGCATTAACCAGTGCGATTTCCCATAGAGGGTGGCTAATTTGGTTCCTTTCTCTTAGTGGTTCTGCCCCAATAATAATTCTAAAGAAGTGCATGGTAGTTTATCTGAGAGGGCTGATTCCATAATTCTGTGCACTTCCACCCAAAAGGGATCTATTTTCAGACAGGTCAGGGCTATGTGCAGGAAGTCAGCCTGCTTATGCTGGCACTTAGGGCAACAGTGAGATTTATCAGGGCTCATGACATGGGGCCTGGCAGGGGTTAAGTAGGTTCTGTACATAAAATTGAGCTGTACCTGACACAGCCTGTTGTCTCTGGAACATGTATTAAGGTGCTTCACTGTGCTTTTCCAGACACTGTGCTCAATGTTAATGCCAAGGTCCTCCTCCCCACTTCAGTCTGATGGACTGAGCTTGGTCTGTTACTGCTCCCAGTAATGTATGATAATAAATGGAAAGAGCTTTCACTGCCGGAGGAGGGTTATAGAGGCCCTCCTCGAGAGGAGTTGGCTCAGCCCAACCAGACTTGACGTTCATAACATCTCCAAATCTGTGGTGAATTAGTTGGTATACAAAGTAGTCCCCCGGATCGATTAAAAACTTAGCTTATTTCTGAGAATTCTAAAACCCTCCCCCCTTCATATAGGTGCCAGGCACATTTGATGCCTCTAGAATACCAGACTCTTAATCTTTAGTGAATGTGATCTGTATAAGGCCCTCTATCTTTTAAAACTGTAGATAGGTCTGAGTATGGTAAATGATTCGCCACCACCTCCTCGCCCAGCTTATCATGTGTGCTCTGCCAAGCCCACAGTGTGGCCCTTGTGCAGGGGTTACTGATGGTCAGCTTATCCTTGGACCCCAGCCCACCAGACAGACACATATGCCTCAGGCCCCCCCCCCCATTTGTTCTTCCTCAATTTCTAACCAATCCAGTTTCTGGGGGTTCAGCCCTCTTGGCAGAAATGACAGTTGAGAAGCAAGGTAGTAAAGCTGAAAGTTAGGCAGGCCCAATCCACCTTTGCCAGCTGGCATCTGTAACACTGACCTCTTAATTCGGGTGGCTTTCCCCTTCAAGATAAAGCCATGGATCAGGGAGTTTATCTGCTTAAATGAGTGAGGGGCACCCGCATAGGTAGAGCCTGATATAAATACAAACACCTTGGCAGTATCATCATCTTTACTGTGCTGACTCTCCCAGTCAAAGTCAGGGGTAGGTTCTGCCACTTTTCACAATCCAGACTAAGCCTTTTCACTAATACGCCATAGTTCTGGGCATATAATGTCCCAACTTTAGCGGAAATGAGAATCCCTAGATATTGTATCCTTTCTACCATCATCAACCCCCAAGACCCGTGTCAGTCTATGCCTGTTTAGCTGTCCCACAGGGAGAAGCTCACTTTTTGTCCAATTAACCTTATGGCCAGATAGTGCCCCATATTCCTGCAACAACCCGTTTATCAAGGGCAAGTCGTCCCCAGGGTTCTGCAGATATAAGAGGATGTCATCTGCATATAGTTCTATTTTATGTACTTTATCACCACTCCTGAACCCCCTTATTCCATCGTGATTTCTAATGGCTGCTGCTAACGGTTCTAATGCCAAGACATATAGGAGTGGGGACAGGGAACAGCCCTGCCTGGTGCCCCTGCCCAGCTCAAAGGGGACAGACATTGTCCCATTCACTAATATTTGGGCATTTGGGAAAGCATATAGAGTTTTTATCCATTTCATGATCCCCGTTCCCAACCCCTGCCTAGACAGGGTTTCAAACATATATCCCCACTCAACTCTGTTGAATGCCTTCTCTGCATCTAGTGCTAATATGGCTGCCCCATGCCCTACAGCAGATCTATCCCATGAATGCAAGATAGTTATGGTCCTTCTGATGTTATGTTTCCCCTGTCTGCCACCCACAAATCCTGTTTGGTCTGTGTGTATAAGCTGTTGGAGGACCGGCTCCAAGCGGGAGACCACCACCTTAGCCATTATTTTATAATCAGCTGTAAGTAAAGATATGGGACGATACGAAGCACATGAAGTGGGATCCTTCCCCGGTTTAGGAAGCACGGTGATGGTGGCTGCTCTCATAGATGGTGGCAAAGTCCCATTGCTCAGTCCTTCCTGAACAACATCAAACAGAGGGCCTACTAGCTGATCCCTAAATGCTTTAAAGAAATCAATAGGCAGGCCATCTGAACCTGGGGCTTCCCCAACCGCCAGTGCCCCAATAGCCTTGACTAGTTCTGACACTTCCAGTGGCCTATCTAAATCACCTACTAACCTAAGGGGCACCGTCCAAAGGGGAGCGTTCTCAAAAAAAGCTTGCATTTTTTACGGGGTAGGCGCTGCTTCTTAAGAGTGTACAAATTTTGGTAGAATTGACTAAATTCCTCCCCAGTTTCCCTGGTCGATGTCATAAGTGCCCCAGATCCCTTTTGAATTTGTGTGATAGATCTATCTCCTTCCCTTCTCTTTAGCTGCCAGGCTAAGAATTTCCCTCCCCTATCCCCATCAAAGTAAGCAGCGGCTCCTGTAAGCAGGATTGCTCTTTTATTTGTGCTGTATTTAAAAGGTTAAATTCTCACTTCAGTTTTTGTACTATTCTGTATAGGGGTTGGGTGGGGGTTTTCATATGGGCCTCTTCAAAGGTCACGATGCGCTGCCTAAGTTTTTCCATGTCCTTTAAGCTCTCTTTTTTTATGAGCAGAGTATGAAATAGTCTGGCCTCTTATCTGCTTTCATGGCTTCCCATCTGGCTGAGCAAGTATCTCCCTTTGTTAAGAGCCCAAAATTCCTCAAGGATTTAGTCATATAAGCCAAAAGTTTCCATCTTTCAGCAACAAGGGATCTAGTCTCCAAGACCCAAGCCCTAACCTCTCCCCCTCCCCCAGCTTCATAGAAATGTGTAGGTGTGCATGGTCAGAAACTAGAATTGGGGAGTATTGGGCTGTTTCTATGCCTCCCAAAAGAGGGGTGCTGACCAGTATCCGGTCTAATCGAGCATAAGAACTGTGGGCATGGGAGTAAAAGCTGTACTCCCTGTTAGTGGGATTCCGGTGATGCCATGCGTCCACCAGGGCACATGTCCTTTCTATTTCTCCTAAGGCCTTTGCGTTCTTAGACTTTGGCTCTGGGGTAGGGTTGGATCTATCTAAATCCGTGTCCCCAACACAGTTGTAGTCTTCCCCCACCACCCAAGGGCCCGGAAGATGAGACATAGCTAAGGCTAGACGTTGGAAAAACCCTGATCCTCCACATTAGGGGCATAAACTGACCCCACTGACACAGCACTACCACCCTCTACTGTCATATGAGCTAACACATATCTACCTCTCCCATCCTTAATCACCTTGTGAATTCTGGCCCTCGAGCTCCTAGGTATCTAGATAGAGGCCCCCCTTGCCTTTGTAGAACAGTAAGCTGATATCCACTGGCCTCCCATGTATTGCTCAGTTTTTAGGGCCTCTTGGTCTGACATATGTGTCTCCTGTAAAAGGACAATTTGGGCCTGCACTCTCTTCATTTCACTCATGACCTTTATCCTTTTCACCACTGATTTTAGCCCATTGACATTCCATGTCACCCGTTTAGCTGTACTACCCATTTTTATTCCTATGTGGGTTCTCAATGCCTCTTCGGCATAATGAAGTTGCAGTGTATTGAGAAGACAATGCCGCCGATGCCTGCAGGTCTTTCCTTTTATTTATTTTTTGTGACCTAACAAACCGTAACTTACTTCCAACCTTCCCTCCCTTAACATTCCCATCCCCCAACAATTGTACTAACTGTGCCAACAGGGCAACTAATGAAACCTTTTTCATACCCCAACACCTCCTCCCTTGACTGGGCAAACCCTTGCCCCGTCAGATCTCCCTTTCTCGTAGATGGCGAGTCTCTGAAGTTCCCTGAGCATCCATCTAGTTGAGAAACATCATATTACCATACCCAGTGATCATACTTCCTGGAGCTGACAGCTGATCAGACCCTCTATGGCAGGCAGTAGTAAAAGAAGTATTGTAAAAACCAACTATCTTTCCTGCCACTGGAGTGGGTGCAGAGCACTTCATCTGCAGCTCGGGTCCTGGTACCTTCTCCATGGGTGGAATGCATGGCAACCTATACCCTGTCGAGAAAGAAAAATAAGAAGACACTAAGTATCCATTTTATAGCCAGAGCACCCCCCCTCCCCCATTTTCCCAGCCTCTTTTATAATCATGCATTGAGGCAAAGAGCATAACAGGACAGAGAACATGCAAAATGAAATATAATATAATATAATAACGACAACAGTAACATGTCTGCAAACAGCTAGTTCATGTCCAGCGGTAGTCCTCAAAAGTGCTATTCTTCATCTCCCCCCCTCCTTCCATGGCAACCCTCATGCCCCATGCAGCTCTTTTCTCCCTGACCATGAGCTGGGGTAAATTGGCAGTACAATGATTAACAGTTTTATCCTCCCACCCATCCCCCATGACCCCTGTAGAGTCACTCCAAGGGTCCCTGTAGAGTTACTCCAAGGGTCTCCCTACTTCTCTCAGCCTACCCGTTCCCAATTACAATGTTAAAATATGCACCCCCCACATCGAGCAGTCCCCAACATGCTGAACATGCGAATAGAAGTGCACTTCCCTGATATGTCTCCACATATTCAGTGTCATTGTTGCCTACTGATACCCACATCCCCAGTTGTGGTCGGGACTGTCCACTATCTCGCTCACTCCTGTCCGCAGAGGATCAACATTTAAGAGGTTGATTCGGGCAGGGGCATGGATCACAGCACTTCCAAGTATCCTCACGCCGCAGTTATTGTTACAGGCACATCCGTCCGCAATGGTCTCTTCTTCTCCAGGCCAGTGTTACTCATCATACTGTCGACAAAACTCTCCAACCGTCAAATCCTCAGTCACTTTTCCTGCTTGGCAACAAACAGCTAGTTAAGTTGTGGTGCAGTGTGAGTTGTTCCTCCTCGAGGGCTGTTACGACTTTCACGCCATTAATCTGAGGGGAAGGCCACGATGGAAGGGTAGCTGCATTTGAACGTTAGGCCACTTGGAAGGAACTGGAACCACCACCGGACTTAATTATTTAAGATTTAAAGTCCACTAACTTTGTGCGTCCTAAAAGGACATTCCCTTGCCATTCTCAGTTACGTGGGGGTCTCTCCCCCTCCTGTCGAGACGCAGTTACCACCCACTTCTCTGCTTCCAGATAATTGTGGAAAGTTTTGGATGGAGCACCCGGCCAATTGATCCTCAGTTTGGCTAAATAAAGGAAAGAGAAGGGCTATCCCAAGTCGTGCAGCCTAGACTTGACCCCATTAAACTTCTGCCGCTTGATTTGCAGATCGCGGCTGTAGTCTTGATAAATTCCCACTCAAGAACTTCCACATCTGAGGGGTGCTTGCTTTTTTGCAGCTGTAAGCATTGTTTCTTTATCTGCAAATTGCAGATATTTTATCAGACAATGCCTCGGGTGCTCGTTTGGCTTCAGCGGGGGTCCTACCCTGTGAGCCCGCTCTATTTCAAAGTTCGCTGCCTCTGGGGGTAGTTTAAGACTGTGTACCAGCCACTTTTGTAAACCCTCTGCAGGAGATTTTCCCTCGGTGCCCTCGGGTAGTCCCACTATCCGCAAGTTAGATCGACCGGAGCGGTTTTCTTGTTTGTCCACTTCCCCCGTAACTCTTCAATAATTTCTGTGTAGTTGTTGCACTCCCGGGAGAGTATATGCAGTGAGTCTTCCAGGTCGCTGACCCGCTGCTGGAGTTCACTTATCTGGGTTGAGTGGATGGTCGTAGTTTCTGTTAAACCGGTCACCACTGATTGCAAGTGACTCATTTGTGTAGTCACGGAGGCAAAGCCCGCCTGCATCTCATGCTGCATGGCCTCAAGGGTGGATGGAATTCCCACCAGGGTTCGCTCTAAGGCAGACATGCCCAACTCCTCAGACATGGCACTTTCGACCTGTAGGCACAAGGAGGAGTCCGGGCCCTGATTCAGTTCGCTGCGCTGCTCCTTGAACCCAAACTGCAATTTCGATTGTCTATGTTTGGATCCGCTTGTTGCCATGAACAAACACTGTCACGCCACTGTCAAAGGGGATTAAAATTTGGATTAAATCACTGGAAAAGACACTTATCAAAGTGAATGCTCTGGGAGCGGTACTAAAACGCGACCGCCATCACGCCAGTGTTAGCCACGGCCCGGGGCGCAGTTTTTTCAGGATGGCGTCAATATGTTCAGAGGAGTTGAGGTGTTGGTCGAGCCAAACCCCAAGGTATCTAAATGAGGTGGTGTCCTCTAAGACTGTCCCGTCCAGGGTGTGGAAAGAGGGCAGACCAGGGAAGCCTTGAGAATCTGTGCCTAGTGCCAGAGGTCATGGAGACTGTCTTCTTGGCATTTAGGAAGAGCTGATGGGATGCAAACCAGAGCTGCACCTGGTGGAAGTCATGCTGCCGGGGTGGTTGCAACATCAGCTGGGCATTTGCTGGAGGTATACAAGACAGTATCATCAGCATACATGTGGATAGAGGAGGAGGGGGAGCAGTCTGATGGCAGATCATTTAGGAAGATGGAGAAAAGACTGGGACCAAGCACAGAGCCCTGTGGGACTTCTGTGGTGATAGGGAGGGGTGGGGAGCTCTTGCTGAAACGGGCCATAGAGTCAATTCCACCAGCTCAAAGGGGAAAGGGATTTTATTCCCACTTTTTTCTGGCCCCCAAAAAAACAGGGGACTTACGGCCCATCCTGGATCTCAGCCACCTGAACAAGTACATCGAGTACAAATCAGGGTAGTTAGTGAGGTAAACACCATGATAGAGACGTCGATAGGGAGAAGGGCGGGGTAAATGGAGAAAATGACAAAGGCAGTAATGACAGGGATGGGGCAAAAAGGCATGAGGCCATCAAGAAATGCAGGGTAATGAGTACCAATGCCCATAGTCTGGGCAGCAAGCTCCCTGAACTGGTGGTTTTGATGGAAGAGGAATGCCTGGATATCGTGGCAGTCACAGTAACATGGTACACAGAGAACCATGACAGGGAAGTTAACATATCAGGGTACACAACCTACAGGAGAGACAGGGAGGGTAGAAGAGGGGGAGGAGTAGCTCTCTAGGTAAGGGAAGGGATAAAAGCAGCAGAACAAAAGAGCAAACAGGGAGGAGAGGAGGCACTGTGGGTCACCTTAGAGACTGGAAATGGCACCACAATCCGCACAGGGGTTGTATACAGACCCCCATCTCAGGGGGAGGAAATGGACAAGGATATGATAGAAGGCATCCTTAGGATGGCAGAGAAAGGGAGATACTTGTTGATGGGGACCTAATATGCCAGATGTTAACTGGAGCACTTTGCTGCAGCCACATCCAAAAGCAGGGCCATTCTCGATGCCCTACAGGTGGCATGCCTCAGACAGCTAGTGTTGGAACTCACTGGGATGGAGCAATCTTAGACCTCATACTCTCAAATGGGACAGTGAGAGGATCTCAGATCTAGAAGTGGGTAGCCATCTGGGAACAAGTGACCACCAAACAGTGTGGTTCATGATAAGCTTAGCTGTAGAGTCAAGCCACACAAAAGTGAAGGTACTGGACTTCAGGAGGCTGATTTTGTCAAAATGGGGAATGTTAGGGAGAAAAAGATAGCATTTAGCAAGTATAAGGACACACAGAAGGAGCAGGACAGAGAACTGTACCAGTTAAGGCAGAAGGAAGCAGGCAAGGCAGTCAGAATAGCAAAGGCCCAAACTGAGGAAAAGATAGCCAACTTGGTTAAGAAGGGGGATAAAACCTTTTATAGGTACATTAAGGAGAGTAGAAAGACAAAGGGAGGGATAGTGAGGCTGAATAGAAAGGATGGTGGGTGGGCAGAGAGGGACAGTAGAAAAAGCTGGGATACTGAGCGATACTTCTGCTCAGTATTTACAAAAGAGGAGGAGGGGAGGTACCTAATCCAATTAACAGAAGCACTCTGGATGGGGGGCAATCCCAGTCCTTTCACAGAAGAAGGGGTTCTGAAAGAACTCCTAAAACTGAAAGTGGACAAAGCAGTGGGGCCTGATGGGATTCACCCCAGAATTCTAAAAGAATTAAGGGAAGAACTAGAGACACAACTGACTACCCTTATTAACAAATGATGGGAGGATGGTGTGGTACCTGAGGACTGGAGGAGGGCAGATGTGATTCCCGTCACAAAAGTGGGAGCAAGACAGAGGCAGGAAACTACAGACCTGTCAGTTTGACCTCAGTGGTAGGGAAAATGATGGCATCACTTCTGAAGGAAAGAACTGTTGAATACCTAGAGGCCAGTGGGGCACAGGACCCAACCAAGGCAGCATGGATTCACAGCGGGAAGGTCATGTCAGATGAATCTAATCGATTCCTTTGACTGGGTGACCAAAGTAGTAGAGCAGGGAGGGGCTGTGGACGTGGCCTATCTAGACTTTAGCAAGGCATTTGACACAGTCCCACACAAAAGATTAATAAACAAATTAGCCAGCCTGGGAGTGGGTCCCAGGGCTATAGCCTGGATAAAACACTGGCTGGATAACAGGACACAGAAGATAACAGTAAACAGAGTCCACTCCAAAGAAAGGGGTTATTAGTGGGGTACCACAGGGTTCAGTACTGGGTCCAGTCCTTTTTAATGTCTTTATAAGTGACATTGCAGAGGGACTGGAAGGAAAAGTATGCCTCTTTGCAGATGGCACAAAGATCTACAACAGGGTTGATAAACAAGGAGGGTGGAAAGGATGAGAAGGGACTTGGCAAGGTTGGAGGAATGGTCAGAAGTATGGCAACTTGGATTCAATGCAAAGGAGTGCGAAATAATACATCTGGGAAACGTAAACCCAAGGGAAGAGTACACATTGGGGGGGAGGTAGTAACAACAACAAAAATGGAAAGGGACTTGGGGGTAATCATATCAGATGACCTTAAGGTTAGCAAGCAATGTGAGAAGGCAGTAGGAAGGGCTGGGGGATACTAGGATGTATAGGGAGAGGCATCACCAGCAGAAAACAAGAAGTTGTTATCCCTCTGTATAGACAATTGGCGAGACCCCATCTGAGTACTGTGTCCAGTTCTGGAGACCCCATCTCCACAAGGACATAGACAGGATGGAGGCAGTCCAGAGGAGGGCAACTAAAATGGTGCAAGGTCTGCAAGAGAAGCCATACAAGGAGAGACTAAAGGAGCTTAATATGTATACCCTTGAGGAAAGGAGGGAGTGGGGGAACATGATAGAAACTTTTAAGTACCTCAGTGGAATCAGCAAAGTCCAAGAGGGTAGCAACTTTCAGAAAAAGAGATGTGCAAGAACAAGATGACACAATTTGAAGATAGAGGGGAGACGGCTCAGGGGCAATGTAAGCAAGTATTTTTTCACAGAGAGGGTGGTGGACGCATGGAACCGCCTTCCTGAGGAGGTTGTGGAGTCTAAAACTGTGGTAGAATTCAAGAATGCATGGGACAGACATAAGACAATTCTTGTGGGGGGGTAGGAAGAAATAGGCTGTTGGTTAACTAGGATCTGCAGCTTATCCTGTAGGTAGGGAAATGGCAGACTAGGTGGGCCAAGCAGTCCCTATCTGCTGTCAAAGTCTATTTTTCTGTGTTACAAACAGTTCAGGATGGTCACTCTTCCAGGCCTGCTCCCCCTCCTTCATCAAGGGGACTGGCTGTGCTCCTGGACATTTTTATTTACTTTTTATTTATTTATTGAAATCTTGGATGACACCTGTGAGCGGATGCTCGTTGAGAGGTTCCATGTCAGATACATTAACACAAGAAGACACAATATAGTTATAGTAAATTATATATACATAGTACAATAAATTCAACAGTACATGGGTTGCAACGACAAGCAGTTCACAAATTATGCTAAGGCATTGTACATGGTATGCCAGCGTCCTGCAGAAGAGAGAGGCAGAGGTGGACTGTTACAGTGAGGTAGGAAGGGGCAGTGGGAACTGGGGTAGGGAGGGCAGAGGGAAAGAAAAGAGCCAAGTGGTAGGGGGTGGGAGGCAAGTGAGGCAAGTGCTAGGGCAAAGGAGGTGGGAGGCAAGTGCTTGGGCAAAGACAACCTGGACGCATACTTTCACATTTTGGTATTTCAGCCCCACAGGAGGTTCTTTTGCTTCCGCTTTCAGGGTAACAATTAACAATTCTGCGCCCTGCCATTCAGCCTGTCATTGACTCCCAGAGTCTTTACAAAGTGCCTAGCAGTAGTGGCTGCAGCCCTCAGACGAAAGTGCCACTATGTCTTTCCATACCTGGAGGATTGGCTCCTGGCAGCTCTGTCCAGGGATCAGCCGGTCAGCACCCTGGCTGACACCTTTACTTTGTTTCGGGAACTAGGGATCACCCTCGGCCTCCCGAAGTCCTCTCTGTGGCCCAGCCAAAGACTGCAGTACATAGGAGCAGTACTGGACACCACCGATGACAAGGTGTTCCCGTCATCTGGATAGAGTGGAACACCTTCAGGAATAGGCTCATCTAGTTACCTTGGCATGCCAGGTCACAGCCAGAATTTTCCTGTGGCTGCTAGGGCACATGGCAGTGGCCGTCGAGATGGTCCGTCTAGCACACCTGCACATGAGGGTTCCCCATTGCATCCTACGAGTCCAATGGGATCAACGCACGGACGAGTTGGAACAGTTGGTGATGGTCTCCACTCCGGTGTGCCAAACACTGGCCTGGTGGGTGAACCCCTCCAATCTTTCCACAGGGGTCAACTTTTGGCAGGAGTCTCCTTGTTAAATCCTGATGACAGACGCGTTTAGCCTGGGCTGGGGTGCACATCTGGCAGACCATCAGACCCAGGGCTCTTGGTCTCCCCCCAGAAGCAACATCTCAATATCAGTATTTTGGAGATGAGGGCAATCCTTTATGCTCTTCAGGCACTTCAGACAAGTCTGTTCCCAAGCCCTCTCCTTATTCAGATGGACAACATTCCAGTGGTCTTCTGTATAAACAAACAAGGAGGAACTCACTCCTATCCCTTCTGCAGAGAGGCCATAAGAATGTGGTATTGGGCTCATCTGGAACTCACTGCCATGCATGTCCTGGGCGTACAAAACACCTTGGCCGACAGTTTAAGCCGGTCTCGGTTCAAGGCACATGAATGGGAACTCCTCCAATCTGTGGCCGAAGAGCTATTCGACAGATGGGGCTGGCCCGAGTTGGACCTCTTCGCGTTCCCGCTCAAAGCCAAACTGCCCAGTTTTTTCTCACTAGATCCAGGACCTGGTGTTTTCTGGCGAGACGCATTGTCCCTCTCTTGGACAGGGAGGTTTCTCTGTGCCGCCCCCCTTTCCATTACTGCAGATAGTGTCCTTCTCAAGCTGCAGTCAGAAGGAGCAGGAATGATACTGATAGCTCCCTACTGACCATAAGAGATTTGATTCCCACTACTACAGCAGCTGGCAGTGGAAACCCCAGATCCCCTGCCCTGAGCTCAGGCTTGCTCTCCCAGGAGCAGGATACCCTGGTCCGTCTGAACCTCAAGTCGTTGCACCTCCATGCGTGACTCCTACAGACCTAGCCGTGGCTCAGTTTGGGGTTTCCTCCAGAATGGCAGAAATCTTGTTGGCTGTTAGAAAGTCTTCCAATAGGGCTACTTACCCTCAGGGCTGAGCTATTCCCCCATTAAGGTGCACTTATCGGCCATCTCTGCATATCATGCACCCGTAGAGGGCAAAACTCTTGCCCAGCTGGATCTTTCCCCACACTTTTTTGTGGGGTGTTCTCCACCTCAAACCTCTCATCAAGAACCTTGTTCCACCATGGAACCTTTTATTTCTTTTGGAAAAAGTGACGCTGCCTCCCTTCAAACCAACTGCAAATTGCGAGCTACGCTTTTTGTGATGGAAAGTGTTATTTTTAGTTGCCGTTACTTCTGTTCAAAAGATTTCTGAGCTTCAGGCTGTGATGTGCAAAGAGCCTTTTTAGTTTTTCACAAGGACCGGGTGTCCTTGCGGACGAATCCTAAGTTTTTGCCTAAGGTGGTGTCCAAGTTTACACTGAATCAGTACATCAATCTACCTGTTTACTATCCAGAGTATTCTAATCGAGGAGAAGCTCGTCTTCATACTCTGGATGTTCATCGGGTGCTTCGCTATTACTTAGATTACATCTGTACTATCCGAAAGTCTGAATAGTTATTTGTTTCTTTCACTGAAGGGGCTCCTGTTTCTAAACAGACTTTGTCCAAATGGCTAGTTAACTGCATTGTTTATTGTTACACAAAGTATGGCAAGCCTGTGCCGGGACCGGTTAAAAGCCATTCTACCAGGGATATGGCTGCTTCCTTTGCATCCATTAAGACTGTGTCTGCAACTGATATCTGCACAGCTGCCACTTGGAATGCCATACACACTTTCATTTGGCATTACAGTTTGGATATTGCCTCATCGTAGGGCAGGCTTTGGCCTTGCTGTCCTACAGAGCCTGGTCTCATGGGCTTTCCAGCTGACTTTTTCCTCCTCCCGACCTTAGGGGGTTGGTCCTGTCACTGCTTGAGACTCAGTCTTTATGGCATAACCTGCTGCAAGAGCTCCCCCTTGAAGTGAGATAGTACAATTACGTAAGAACTTACCATAACAGTAGCTCTTCAAGAGGATCTCTTGTAGCAGGTGCTGCTTTCCCTCCCTCCTTCCCCCTGGTGACTGTTTTACATTTCCTGTTTTTGGAGGAACATCCCCTGTTCTCCATTTCCAAGTTTGCCAGGATCTCCAGCAGGAGAACTTAGATAAGGCTGGGGGACCTCCCCTTTTATACCACTGGCCGATGTCAGGGGTAGGCCGATGTCAGGGGGCAGTCCCCCACTGTATACTGCTAACTAGAAGTTTTCTGTGGGGTCCTGGTGCCTTCTGGCTCCAGTCCTTATGGTGTAACCTGCTGTAAGAGCTCCTCTTGAAGATCTACTGTTATGGTAAGTTCTTACGTAACTGTGCTTTCCATTTTATAACACGGTTTTTCTGCTTTATTCAGATCTATCATCAGAGTTAACCATTCATTGTCATTTGGTGCTGCTCCGTCTTTACAATGACTTCATAGTTGCCACACCCTCCCTTTGCCACGTCTCTTTGCTATCCTCCCTCTACCTCTCCTTGCACTTAAGACTGTACTCGTAAATTACTCTTATTGTACTGATCAATATACCTCTGTGTTATGAAAATACCTGCTGTATCACTGCACTTTAATGTAACAATCACTGTATTGAGTGTTTGTATGTATTATTAATGAATCAATTACTGTACGTTGTACATGTCTTATGCTAATGTTTGTAAAGTTGACTTGTGTAACTTGAATGTATGTATTGAGTGTATGTATGTAATATTTCTCTATCCCATTGTTCCCCCTCCCCCTGGTCGCACCGAGAGACAAGCAACTTGTTGCTTAATGTGCCTTCCTGGTGAAACATTGCAATAAATAAATAACTTTCTTTACTACCACAAGTTCCAAATTTGTAAGAATTGCCTGATATTCATTAAAATCCCACAAATTATCATGGGAAATCCCCAGTATTTCAGTGCCTAAATCAAATGGGAAAGCCATATCCAGAACATTTGAAAATGTCTTAAAAATACTGCCAGATCCGGGTGGGTCCTGGCTGCTCTCCTGGCCTATTAATTGGCCAAATATACCAGATTATTCAAAGGAGTCTTGCCTCTAGAACATAAGGAAAGCAAGGGAGATTGCTATGGGTTAGGTGAAGACTCAGAACTCCTTTAAGGTTTAAGAATGATATTTTTTATTTTTCAATTATTTTAAAATGTGCCATCAATAGACTATGACCAATGTTTTGTACTCACTACCAGGGTGAGAAATTCCCATACCTTAGGTGCCCCAGGGCAGGCACTTTTGCTTCAGGACACCCCCAGTTATTTAGTGCCTGCCCCTTTGGGCACCTAAGGTATCTGGCAGAGTTCCATTTTTTTCTTTGTTTCCCGGGGGTGAGGGGGCGTGAGGAGTGCAGTCGCAGAGCTGAGTGTGCTCGTCAGGATGTCAGCTGACTGAATCCTAGAGTGCGCTTGCCTGTCAGAGAGAGGAGGAGTGAAATGACACCCAGCCAACGAGTGTTCCGAGGAATGCTCTTCACTGCTGAAGGCGGGCTGCAGACGGCGCGTTCACCAATCGGTGATGAATTTGTCCGTTTCACCCGTCCCTCCAGGCAGTGAGATGCGAGGACTCACTACAGCGCGCCATTCTTTGGCTCTCTTCTAGCAGGCGCGGTAGTCTGCTCATCACGGGGTGAAACTTTACAGCATCTTCTGCTGAAAAACAAAAGCTCTTTTAAGAGCTCTGTTGAATCAAACAAAAACAACTCAGATTGCAGCAGTGTGAAGGGAAGGGGGGATTGATATCTGGTAGCCAGGAGAGGAGCATGTTTGTGAGACCACGAGGCAGGGTCTCTCCAGTCAAAAACAAAAGCTCTTTTAAGAGCTCTGTTAAATAAAAAAAAAAGGCAACTCAAACTGCAGCAGTGTGAAGGGGGGATTGATGGCTGGTACAGGAGAGGAGCGTGTTTGTGAGACCACGAGCGTCTCTCCAGTCAAAAATAAAAGCTGTTTTAAGAGCTCTGTTGCATACAGAATTTAAAAAAAAAAGAGCAGCCAACAACACTTGAACTTCAGGCAGCAGCAGTGTGAAGGGGGGATCGACAGCTGGTAGCCAGGAGAGGAGCGTTTTTGTGAGACCACGAGGGCCTCTCTAGTCAGGAGGGAGGGAAATCTGTGCCAGGAGAGAACTAACTGCAAAGGGAACAAGCTTGATAAAAAATAAAATAGAAATGATAAAAAATAAAGTAGAAATGTTAAAAAATAAAGTAGAAAGCAGCCAACTTAAGTAGACAGTCCTCCTGAGGCTAATCTGTTTCTGTAGTTGGCTCAGGCTGACATTAAAAAAGATTCTGTGCCTGTAATAGGAGGGGGAAGGGACAACTACAGTCTCTGAGGCAGTAATAATTTATAGACTGGTGGCTGCAACAAAGTGAAGGAGGAGGGGCCGGGGGACTACTGAGTTTGCAGACCAGTCTATTTTTTCATTGCAGTTTTATAATCAGTCCCAGTCTCAGCCTAGTAGTACCTGGTGAGTTTGCAGGGAAAATCTGCCTTTTACAAATGTAAATTACTACTACAGAGACTAACTATACCACCTTGTTCCAGTGGGATTACTGGGTCAACAAAATTCAACAACAATAAACAAGCTATTATAAAAAAAAATCTACAAGCTACACTGTGTGGACTATCTAAAATCTGAATACTGTTATAAAAAACATCTCTTAAGCTTTTTACAAGCTACGCTGTCTGTGTGGACAATCTGAATACTGTTATAAAAAAAATCTCTTAAGCTTTTTACAAGCTACGCTGCCTGTGTGGACTATCTAAAATCTGAATACTGTTATAAAAACAATCTCTTAAGCTTTTTACAAGCTACGCTGTCTGTGTGGACTTAAGACTATCTAAAATCTGAATACTGTCTACGTTTGTCATCACCTGTTATAATAAATAATCAGACAACAACACAGTCAGGTTTTTTTTTGTTAAGTTTATTATTAAAAAAAAAGACAACACTGTTTTCCTTGCGTTGCATTTATTAATACTGAGTTACGTAACACAAATTAAACATTCTCTAAGTCAGTATTCGCAAGTTATTGGCTCCGAACAGCCAGGCAGACACCATGGGCCGGATATTCAAACTGCGCTATTTTGTGGCGCAAGCCCTTGCGCTGCACAAAATAGTTGCGTTGGGGTGTGGCCGGAGCTATATTCAAAGGAGTTGCGCTATTGAGCAACTCCTTTGAATATCACCCCCGGCCACAGCCACTGTGCATGGCGCAGTGGAACTTGCGCCACCGCAAGTGGTCAGAGTGGAGCATTCAACTTGCGGTGGCGCAAGTATCATTGTGCCATGTGCAAAATCCCAATATTCAAAAGGTGACATGCAAATGGGCCATAATTCATGCAAGGCGCTGGGGGGCCATTTGCATCTGATTATGGCCCCATTTGCATGCCATTAGCATGCAGGTGCGCCGATCCCCGAGGACTTGCGCCTGGTGCCCTGCCAGGCAGCAGCCGTCAGGAACCGACACCCCCTGCAGCCCGATCGCGGGCAAAACAGTGTAAAATCCCCACCACCACCCCCACTGGCCTGATCGCGGGCATAGTTTAATTCCCCCCCCACCACCAGCCCGATTGCGGGCATAGTATAACCCCCCCCCACCAGCCTGATCGCGGGCAGCAATGTGTCTCCCCAACACATCCCTGGTGGTCCAGTGGACCATAAATCCAATTGCGGGATGGAGTAAAGAAATCACCCCACCCCAACACATCCCTGGTGCCTAGTGTCCCCACCCCACCCACAAAGCCTCACCACCCGCTCCCCGGTGGCGGCGGGCAGCAGCATCCACCCGTCCGCCGCCACCGACTGACTGCCGGTAGGAGCTGCATGCCCACTGGTGCAGAGCAAGAGCCAATGGAGGCGTGCAGCCCGTACGTACAAAGACGGTCAGTTTTGTGGTTACAAAACTGGACTGTCTTATGCGGTATGAGCTGCATCTAATGGCTCTTGCTCTGCACCAGTAAACGTGCAGCCACGGGCAGTCAACAGCAGCCGAGGCGGCAGGCCGGTGGATGCTGCCGCCCACCGGCTGCCAGGGGGAGCAGGGGCAGAGGCTTCGTGGGTGGTGGGGTGGGGACACTCAGGCACCAGGGATGTGTTCGGGGTGTTTTCTGTATTCGGCCCCGTGATCGGGATTTACGGTCCACTGACCACCAGGGATGTGTTGGGGAGAGACATTGCTGCCCGCGATCGGGCTGGTGGGGATTAAACATGCCCGCGACCGGCCAGTGGGGTGGTGGTGGGGATTTTACACTGTTTTGCCCGTGATCGGGCTGCGGGGCACAGGAGTGGTTGGGGGCCAGCCACAGGTGGCAGCTGCTGTGTTGCGCCCTGCAATGCAGCAGCTCACCTGTGAGTGGCCCTCGACTTAAGCCTTTTTGGCTCAAAGTTGTGCAGGTGCAGGTTGGGGGTTGCGCCTGCACAACTCTGCACAGCCCGGCTGAATATCGGGCCGTGCAGTTTATGCATGGTTCCTCCCCCTCCAGTTCAGCATGCATTCATTTGCATTGCGCTGTTGCTCAGCCTGTTTTCAGTGGCGCAACTGCCTCCTGCTGAATATCGCAGAATGGAGCAATTTTAGACTTGCACAGGCGCAACCCTATTGCGCATGGTGCGACCCTTTTGAATATCTGGGCCCATGAGTCTTTTTAAATTTGGACTTAAGAGAAAGCATCTTGATGAGACTGTGGGAGCCGACTCGGATTCCCCAACACCAAGCACTAGTACCAGTAGTACTACTACAGCTATAACCATACCACCTCCTTGCCTAGAAAGTGAAAGTCTTGTGACCACTGAAGTTTCATCTATTGCTGCTGCTTGTACTGAAACCCCAGTTAAAGCCCCAAAAGTTCGAAAATTTCAAGAATCATGGAAAAAGGGCAGGCAGTGGCTTACCTATGACACAAATAAATGTGCTATGTTCTGTATATGGTGTCAGAATTATGGTAAAAGTCAGAGCAAAAATAATTTTAGAACTGGATGCAGTACTTATAGAGTACACATTATCTCAGCACATAAAGTGTCCGTGGCACACAAAAATGCTGAGAGGGCTTACATAGCTAACAAAACAAAAGTTGGAGAAAGACCAATAGCGAAGTCCATACAATTAATGGAACAAAAAGAAATGGACCAAATTACTAAACTGTTCTGTACTGCATATTATGTTGCTAGGACTGAAAGGCCTTTCAGGGATTTTCCTGGACTAGTACAGTTGCAAAAAAGGAATCACGGAGATGATGTAATGGGACAAAGTTACAACAGTGACCAGCAATGTCGTGTCTTTATTCACTACGTTGCTCAAGATATTCAAAACACTACTGCTCATCTTTTAGAAGACAATGATTACTTCTCTTTTCTTCTAGATTCATGCACAAATAAAAGTGTGACAGAAGAGGAGGGCATTTACGTGCTTGTTTTTGACAATGGCCTGCCAGTTACAAGGTTTCTTGCATTGAAACCAGTTGGTGTTCCTGATGCTGAAAGCATTGTAAATGTTGTCACTGATGCATTAGAGAGTGATGGTGGTCTAAAGGATGGTGGTTGGAAACAAAAGCTGATCAGTGCAGCTTCTGATGGTGCTGCTGTCATGTTAGGATCCACTTCGGGTGTCCTTACTCGAATAAAACAGGACTGCTGCCCACACCTCATTGACATACACTGCTGTGCACATCATGTAGAGCTTGCTGTAAAGGATTCTTTCAAAGACTGTTCCTTTTTTTTTATTTTTATTTTTTATTTTTAGTTGTTTAACCTTTTACAAGTCGGTAGAGCAACTTCTGCTGAACATTTACTCGTTTTACCACAGGTCACCAAAAAGTTGGAAAGGCCTACAGGAAACAGGATCACTTTTAAATATTAATGTGGTCAGACCAGTTAACCCTGCTGGCACTAGGTGGCTTGCGCACAGAGAACGGGCCATTTCAGCCCTTGAAAGGAACTGGGCTGCATTAGTGCCTCACCTTGAACATGTCTCACTGACAAATAAGCAAGGTCATGGCCAAAAAGCACTGGGAATACTTAAAGTGCTGAAGACTTTAAAATGTGTCCTGTATATGAACTTTCTGAAAGTGTTTTTTGGTTATTTATCTGCTCTTAGTCTATGCTTTCAGCAAGAGGATGCTACTGTTGAAAAAGTTCACAGCAGAGTAGAATGCACAATTCAGAAACTTAATGGTCTCTCGAATGACGAAGCTCTGCACCACATAACACTTACATCTGTAAATGAGAATCTAACTCATTACAACAATGCTGACTTAACTAGTGAAACTAGCAGATACAGATCCGGTTCTTAGAAACATAGAAACATAGAATTTGACGGCAGATAAGGACCGCTTGGCCCACCCAGTCTGCCCATTTCCCTACCTGATGGATAAGCTGCAGATCCTAGTTAACCAGCAGCCTACTTCTTCCTACCCCCACCCCCTAGAATTGCCTTATGACTGTCCCATGCATGCTTGAATTCCACCACTGTTTGTGACTCCACAACCTCCTCTGGAAGGCGTTCCATACATCCACCACCCTCTCGTGAAAAATACTTCCTTAAATTACCTCTGAGCCGCCCCTTCTATCTTCAAATTGTGCCCCCTTGTTCTTGCACACCTCTTTTTTTGAAAGATGCTACCCTCTTGGACTTTGTTGATTCCCTTGAGGTACTTGAAAGTTTCTATCATGTCCCCCCTCTCCTTCCTTTCCTCGAGGCTATACATATTAAGCTCCTTAAGTCTCTCTTCATATGTCTTCCGGTGCAGACCCTGCACCATTTTAGTTGCCCTCCTCTGGACAGCTTCCATCCTGTCTATGTCTTGTGGAGACTGGGTCTCCAGAACTGCACGCAGTACTCCAGATGGGGTCTCACCAGCTGTCTGTACAGAGGGATAATAACTTCCTGTTTTCTACTGGTGATGCCTCTCCTGTGCATCCCAGTATCCCCCAACCCTCCTTGCTGCCCTCTCACATTGCTTGCCCACCTTTAGGTCATCTGATATGACTACCCCCAGGTCCCTTTCCATTTTTGTTGTTGTTAGTATCTCACCCCCCATTGTGTACTCTTCCCCTGGGTTTTTGTTTCCCAAGTGCATTACCTTGCACTTCTTAGCATTGAATCTAAGCTGCCATACATTTGACCATTCCTCTAACCTTGCCAAGTCCCTTCTCATCCTTTCCACCCCACCTTGTGCATCAACTCTGTTGCAGATCTTTGTGTCATCTGCAAAGAGACATACTTTTCTTCCAGTCCCTCTGCAATGTCACTTATAAAGACATTGAAGGGACTGGTCTAATACTGAACCCTGCGATTACCCACTATTAACCCCCTTTTTCAGAGTGGACTCCATTTACTATTACCTCTGTGTCCTATTCTCCAGCCAGTTCTTTACCCAGGCTGTCATCTTGGGACCCACTCCCAGGCTGGCTAACTTGTATATTAATCTTTTGTGTGGGACTGTGTCAAATGCCTTGCTAAAGTCTAGGTAGGCCATGTCCACAGCCCCTCCCTGATCAACTACTTTGGTCACCCAGTCAAAGAAATCTATCAGATTTGTCTGGCATGTGAGCCTAGTTTTAAACTTCTTCGTCAGACACTGTGCAAGCCACAATTTCAGAGATTAAAAAAAATTCTTCAAAAAACATCACAGCACATTGCATCTCACTTTCAGTCTTTCACGACCAATGAAGTGCTACTAGCTGCAAGAACTTTAAATTTTCAGTCCTGGCCAACATCCACAGAGGCACCTGAAACATATGGAGATCAGGCAATTCAAACAATTGTTGATCACTACAAAGTGGTCCTACAGTCAAATGGAGTTGATGTAACTTTGGTACTGCTGGAGTGGCTAGACTTAAAAAAAGCATGTACTCCACTTGCTGTCTGTTGAAAATTGCAAGTCTCTGAAATTGTGGCAGAAAGTGATTCTTGCGGATATACAGGATCAACAATTTTGAAATGTGCTGGCTGTTGTCAAGATCATTCTCCTGATTCCTGTTCATACTGCTGCTGCAGAGCGAGGCTTCTCTATAATGGGAAGAATAAAAAAATGATTGGAGGGTTGGATTATGTCCAGACACCCTTCACGACCTCATGTCTATATCTCTCAATTTATGTATTTATTTATTTATTTATTTATCAAGTCTAGGATTACAAATACCTTTGAGCCATGGCTCTTTTACAAAGGTTCCACATCAGAGAAATACAAATTATGGGGAACATCAAGACAGGCATTACAACAATGTGGACATTGCAAACAGAGTACAGATTAATACAGTTCAAGGGTAGCATTGTAACAAGGCAGCCAGCGGCATTTGTCAGAGAAAACAGACAACAGATAAGAAGTGCCAGAGTCATAGGGAGAGGGAAGAGGGTGGGGGAAGGAGTTAGGAAGGGTGGCAAGAGGGTGAAAAGTGCAGCATTGGGTATACCAAGATGTGAGGTAGAATCCAGTGGGGACAACTAGAGCAGAAAGGGAAGTGGAGAAACAAGGTTAAGTTTGGCAGTCACAGGAGCTGTTGGTAGTGAGATAGTCCCGGAGCCTAGTTTTAAACATACCAATAGTTGGGGCAGAGGAGATGGTTGGGCTGAGGCCATTGAACCAGAGTGGTGCTTGATAAGCAAAAGAGCGTTGTCTCTGTGAAGTGTGACAGTGGGGGGCTTTCAGTAGCTGTAGCGTGGATCTCCTAAGGCACCATTTGTTAATTCGGTGTTGTAACAGAGTTGAGACCCCAGAAGGTGCAAGGCCAAGGTAGATTTTTTTGACCATGGAACAGGTGAGAAACTTTATGTGGTTTGATAGTTGGAGCCAGCCAGTCTGAGTGTACAGGTCACATGTGTGGGTGAGACGGTGAGCACCAGTAATGAGCCGACATGCTTTATTTAAGGCAGTTGAGAGGTGTCTAAGGGTTGTGGTTGTGGCCAAGCCATAAATGATGAGACCATAGACTATTACAGAGATCACAGAGATCAGGACTGCAACCTTCAAAGCTTCTGGCGTGAGGTGTGGTCTGTGTTTGTAGAGGAGACCAAGCCATGTATTAGCAGCTCTAGCTACATTATCTACATGAAGTCCATAGGAGAGATTAGGGTCAAGTTGAATCCCTAAGTATTTGAAGGACACCACCTGATCTAGAGTGTTTCCCTGGGTGGTGGAGATAGCCAAGTGGTGTAGCTTGTGAGGGTTATGAGAGCTGCAGAAGAGCATAGATTTGGTTTCTTTGTCATTGAGGACCAGTTTATGATTAAGAAACCATGTCTCTACAGAACTGAAACCAAGCTGAAGGTTGTGTTGAAGAGTTGCAGGATCTTTGTGAGTGGAGAATACAACAGCATCACTGGCATATAGTATGATCTGCTCAGAGCAGTGGTAAGGAGGGAGTTTAAGAAAGGCTAAAGGAGAGGGGTCCCAGTATGGATCCTGTGGGACATGACGAACAGGCAGGAGTGTTAGAAAGAAGCGTCCGCAATTTTTACTCTCTGTGACCGGTTTTCTAAGTAGCTTTTAAACCAGAGAGAAGAGTCAGGTGATAGCCCGGCATTCAGTAGTTGGTGTATTAGTAATCCATGGTGTACTGTATCGAAGGCCTTGGAGAGGTCGACGAAAACGGCCCCTGTGAGAAGGCCGTTGTCAAGGGATTTGTGCAAAGCTCCAGTGAACTCAAGAAGGGCTGTGGTGGTGCTGTGACCTTTCCGGAAGCCGTGTTGTTGTGGACAAGGTATATTGTATTTATCCAAGTGGTCAGTAAGTTGATCAGCCACGATGCGCTCAAGTGCCTTAGAGTGGGGGCAGTATGGAAATAGGGCGATAATTTGAGTGTAATACGTCCTTGTCCCACTTTTATGGGCCGGGTGTCACGGTGGCTGTTTTTCATAGGTCCGGAATTTTCCACAGCTGAGAGAGAGGTTTAGGATTTTTGTTAATGGATGAATTACCTCATCGAGGGTGAGCAACAGAAGCTTAAGGTCCAGGGTGTCACTACTAGATCTAGATTTAGAGATAGCTGTAGTAATATAGCGGCGAGCTTCATTCAGCCATACCTCCCTGAAGTAGAAGAGGGGATGGTTAGACTGAGGGGCTGAGGTATTTGGGGAGTAGGCCCTGTTTTCGAAAAAGTCATGGTTAGAACAGCATTAAGGTCTGAAAAAGTCATGTTAAAGATGTTTGCGATCACCTTGGGGTCAAGGGTTGAGGATCCATCAACCATTAACATGACCAGAGAGGGTTTTGGCTGCTTCCCTGTGACATCCTTGATATTGTCCCAGAAAGCACGACCATTTCCCCATGTATTGGTGAGAGCATCTTTGTAATAGGTGGATTTCATTAGCCGTATGGCTTTTGTGCAGGCATTTCATGCTTGTTTGTAATTTTGAATGTCCAGTTGTTTGCCAGTGGCCCTGGCAACTGCCCAGAGGTGACCCCTTAGTTTCAGCTGTGAGAGAAGAGCCACGGTGACCCATGGGTTAGAGAGAGATTTTGTTTTGCGCCTTTTAGCAGGGGCAAAGAGGTCGCAGGCTTTGTTGAAAATTGAGATGAAGTGATCAAGAGCCAAGTTAACATCTGTTGCTTCATAGATGGTAGCCAGTCTTGTAGAAGCAGGTGTTGTTTGAGATGTGGAAGTTTTCCACGAGGAAGGACTCTGCTAGCGATAATTTTGGGAGGCGGCTTAAGGAATTTGTTAGACCATGCACACATGACTGGGAGTGGTCACTGAGTGAGTCTGGGAGAATGGTCGTATGAGAATCCTTGTGGGGTTAGTGGTGAGGACCCAATCCAAGAGGGTACTGGTGCCAGTCTTGTAGTTAATCCTAGTAGGGGAGTTCACCATTGCGTGAGGTTAGCAGCTGAGATGGAGTCTTTATAGGCACTGGCACTCGATGCTGTCTTATGTTGAAATCCCTAGTAGAATAAGTTCAGCTTCGGAAGGATAAGAGTTGATAAAGTTTAGGACGTCATTGAATCCATGTTTAGGGTCCCTTGGCGGGATGTATACAGAGACAATAGTCAGGGCTTTATGGTTGGGACCTAGGACGATTTTTATTGGCAGAATCTGGGCTGAGGCAGAAAGTGATGGGGTTGCTACAGGGAGTCTTTGTTATAGATTGCGAAACCACCGCCTTTTTTGGATATCCGGTCCAGCCTGTGGACATTGTAGCCCTGTATTGTTACTGCTGAGTCAGGAACTTTAGGTGTCAGCCAAGTTTCCACCACTGCAAGGATGTCAGGGTTGTGTTGGCATATGAAGGCTTGGAGTGCATCCAGCTTTTGTAGTAGGCTGCAGATATTAATAGTTGCAAGGATAAGGGCACCTGGAGTTTGTGTGTGGCCTGAGCTTCTAGGGCCAGGATTGGGATGGACGCTGCCTGAGATGAGAAGGAGGAGGAGTAGGAGTTTTAAGGAGCAGAGTCGCAGCTCTTTGAGAGATAGTTTTGATTGTTGTTTCCTGGAGTAGAAGTTGCAAGGTTCCAGGCCGTGTCCCATATGGACTGCAAGGTGGTACAGTGTAGAGAGGTGGCCACACTTATTAGAGTAGTGGTCGGGTTAAGTAACCAGGAATATCCAATCGGTGTGCCAAGCACAAGACTCAGTGCACCTCCACAGCTCAGTGACTATAACCCTGAAGGTGCCATATCACTTTGGTGGAAAAATGACAAACGAAAGGCCCATTACCAAAGCTTATGGCTCCAGAACACAGTCACAGCATGCTGCTTCTGCCAGCACCAGTGAATGTGATGAAAACGAAAGTGCTTGGTCCAGTGAAGATGGCGTAAAATAACGTAAACAAAGGGGTGGCATGTAAATAGTCTCTTGGGCATGTACATTTTCTTATCACATGCCCATGTGGGCATGTATTTTTTTTCACGAGTTTCATACCCTACTCACTGCTACTAAGGGCGCAGTAGTGAATAGGCTGTCCACAGCACAGCACATTGATGAGGAAGATATCTCCAAGCAAAAATTAGCACTGAATCTGATGCAGCTTGGCAAGCACACTTTATACATTGAGGACAACAAGCTTACAGCCTCACCTACAAGGTGTGATAGCACCAAAAAATTCATAGCTTTTAGACCACCGAAGACCCTGTGGAAGTGGCCTCCTTGGCCATAGAACTTTGGTCTTAGACTATTGAAAATCATTGAAAAATAAAGATATCATAGAAACATAGAATCTGATGGCAGATAAGGACTGTTTGGCCCACCTAGTGTGCCCATTTTCCTACCTAACGGATAAGCTGCAGATCCTAGTTAACCAACAGCTTACTTCCTCCTACCCCCCACTAGAATTGCCTTATGTCTGTCCCATGCATTCTTGAATTCCCCCACTGTTTTTGACTCTACGACCTCCTCAGGAAGGCTGTTCCATGCATCATTCTTAAACCTTTAAGGCATTTTGAGTCTTCGTCTACCCCATACCAATTTCCTCTAAAAATGCGCAATAACTATTGAATTTAGAACACTTGACCAGCATGTGCTCATTTGTTTTAATCTATCATTTTTCCAGTGGTAATTCCGATAGATTAATCGCATCGATCCAATTTTGTAATAGAATTTTCTTCTCAAAAATCTGTTTTTTCAAGCTAGTTTTATATTTTTGAGACTCTTTTCCCTGCCTCGCTAAGCAATCCATATAACTTTGAAAAGTGTTTTGTCCTGATGGCATATCTAACATAAGTATCTCTAATTTTGAGAATGGTGGGGACATAAAAGATTTAGTTTTCTAGAAAATAAAACTTCTAAGCTGTAAGTATTGAAAATAAAAATGATCTGGCTTTCTCCTGTATTTGTTCAAAAGAGAGTAGACCATCTACATTATAAAAGTCTTTCAGTTCATTTAGACCATACTGCTTCCACTTTTGAAAAGAGTTCTTAACTAATGACAGCAGAAAGTTAGTGCTTTGATGTATAGGTTGAAAAAGATAAAAATTGCCCTTTTCCTTTAATAGGTGGTTCACCACTTGCTAAGCTAGATTAGTAGATCTGGTAGAAAGTACATTGAAAGAATATATTATTAAGCTTATTCAAATGAGTCATTAAAACACCTCTTAAAAAGCCAAAGGGTAAAGCTTCAAGTTCAAAGAGAAAGGAAGATGGGAGAGTGACCTCATCATGAAATCAGTCAAAAGCATGTATAATTTCTGCTGCCAAGTAATAAAGAAAAGAACTGGGACAACCAGATCCTCCTTCAAAAATAATTTTTCTAAAGCAACCCTTGGGCTATGAGATTCCTACAAAACATTTCTAACACATTTTATAAATTAAAGAAGGATTTATCCAAAACAATTTGAATTGACTGAAACAAGAAAAGCAGTCTAGGTAGTATATTCATTTTCAGAAGGTTAGTTCTCCCAATCAGTGTCAGTGGCAAATGCTGCGATCTTTCCAAATTCATGAACATTTTGTCCAAAACTGGTTTATAATTCAAATCAAAGAAGAGTTCTAGCTGGTATGCTGTTGCTACATCAATGCTGTGACATCGAGTCAATTACAGCGACTGAAGTTTGGCGAGTGGAGTGTCAGCGAGGTGTATGTGCTGCCGACAGGTGTTGTACGTCATTGGGTAGGAACTGCACATGAGCATGCATTTGGTGTCTGTTTCAGCTATCGGGAGGGGTGCTACTAGTGCGGGACATGGTGTTTCCTTTTTTGTCCATAGTATGTGCGCCGTGGAGTATGTTATGTTAATGTATGGGAGGTGCTGGGGGCAGAATTTTGCACATTTATACATTAACTGTGGTGTTGTTTGTTTCTGTGCAGTGGTGGTTGATATTTTTGTGTGGTTTTGTAGGTGTTCCATCATTGGGTTTTTTTGCTGTTGTGGTAGTTCGGTGCTGTCGGCTGGCTGTGTAGGGGCTGTCGGGGCGATGTTGTCGTTGTAGTATCCGTTATGATTTTTCCTGTCAAATCTGCTTGGTGGAGCGATTCTAGCTCCCTAGCAATGTTAATCCCCAGGTATTTTATAGAATATTTTTGTGTTGGTAGTTCATGATGTTGAATGCCTGAATGTCGACTAGAACCCAATAGTACCACTTCACTTTTCTCTGTTTACCTTGTACCCTGAAATCCTACCAAATTTTTCAGTCAGCTTGATTATAGCTTAAAAAAAAATTATCGAAATTAGAAATATAAAAAGGTAAGTCATCTGTATACAGCAAAATTAAATGTAGGGAGTTATGTATTGAAATACCTGTTATTTGTGGGCGTTGTTTAATTTCTGTAGCTAAGGGTTCTGTATATAATGCATCTAATGATAGTGACAATGGACATCCCTGTCTGGTCCCCTTGGTCAGAGGGAAAGCCTTCAATAATTCTGTTTTTTTTTTTTTTTACTCTAGCCACTGGTGTTTTATAAATCATTTGAATCCAATTAATAAATCAGGTCCTCAAACTAGATTTTTCTAGCACTTGAAATAAAAAAGGCTACTGGACCCTATCAAATGCCTTTTTGGTATCTGATGACAACATAGCTGAATTTTCATGCTTTGAAGTATTGATCACATTCATTCTTCTCCTAATATTATGGTGCATCCTCTTTTCCTCCAAGAAGCCAGTTTGACCTGATGAATTATTGTTGAATTATTTTCGTTAATCTTGTAGCAATCATTTTAACAAAAATGTTATAATCAACATCAAATAAAGAAATTGGTTTATAAGATTTTGTTGAATCAGTTGGTTTGTCCTTTTTAAGTAGTAATGAAATTACAGCTATGCTAAAGAAAAGAGGAAGCCCATGTTTAGATTCCATGTCTGAAAAAAGACTGAGCAAGATAGGTGCTAGAACATGGTTTTAATGTTAGAAGAATCTACTGGAAAACCATCCAGTCCTGGAGATGTAATCATTTTGTTCTGTTTCACATAATGTAAAATCACTATTAAGCATTTCCCTATCACCAGTGTCAGCTACTAATAAAGATACATCCTTCAAGGAATTCTCTATAGCTTCTTCTGCTCTCTATAAAAGGTTTCAAAAGCCTAATTAATATCTCTAAGGTTAACCAATGTGTTATTATTATCGGTTTTGATAACATTAATTGCACTCTTGCTTTGCTCACATCTTGTTTGTAGAGCCAATAATTTGCCTGGTAGAGCAGAATAATAATAATATCTTGCTCTAGACCTTAGTGTACTTCTTTCCGCATCTATATTTACAGTATTGTTAGACTCAATGGCAAGCTTTTAAACTAGTCAAGGGGGGAGGCACTGATAAGCAGCAGGAAAATCCCAGCCTCCCCCTACAAAACAGGGTACTAAATGAGAAAAAGCCCAAGGTAGAACGGTCAGTGGGGGATGCTGCTACAGAAGGTAAGGCCATCAAAAAATGGAGAGCAATGAGTACCAATGCCCGTAGTCTGGGGTAACAAGCTTCCTGAATTAGTGGCCTTGATGGAGGAGGAACATCTGGATATCGTGGCAGTCCCCAGAAACTTGGTACACACAGAACCATGACTGGGACGTAAACATACCAGGATACACTATCTACAGGAGGGACAGGGAGGGTAAAAGAGGAGGAGGAGTAGCTCTCTACATAAGGGAAGGAATCAAAGCAACAGAACAACGAAGGGTGGCGGCACTGCCATGTACATCTCCTCTACTCTCCAGTTTTCCCTAATCACCTTGCCGGTCCCATTACTACCTATAGATTCCCTCCTAATCAAAATCTCTCTGACTCAGTCCATCCCAGTTTTTATAGCCGGGTCTTACTGCCCGCCAGAAACTCCATTGGGTAGCATCCTTGACCATCTCAGCACCCTGAGGTCCCTTATGGAGGGCGGTGAACTTCACATACTTGGGGATTTCAATCAAAATTGGCTAGGCAATGGGGCCTCCAAATCTCGGCACCACATAAATGCCCTAAATTTGTCCCAGCAAATAGTTGAACCAACTTGCCTAAACCGTAAATCAAACAAGCACACACTCCTGGACTGGGCTCTTACCACCCACCCCCATCGGATCATTAAAGCTGGCCTTCTACCTGACTCCCTTAGTGACCACCGTATGATCTACATGGTGCGCAAAATCTTCAGACCCATTGCTCCCCCTCCCCGGACACTTCTCACTAGAGTTTACAAGTCCCTATATCTGCCTGTGCTCTTAAACGACCTCACCAACCTTGACTGGTCTTTCATCCCAAAGGCCTCCTCCATGGATGAGGCCTTGGAATTCTTTTCCACAAATTTCCTCACCATCTGGGACAGCCATGCTCCACTCAGGTGATCCCGAGTAAGAGGATCCCATTTACCTTGGGTAACAACAAACCTTATGCAACAACTAAGAGCCAGAGACCGCGCCTGGAAATCTTTCAAGGCCTCAGGTAGTCATATGGCCCAGCAACACTACAGGTCACTACGAAATGCCTGCACAAGGCTCATAAGGCAAGCCAAATCAAACTATTTCAAAACTGCCTTGAATAACAATTTTGGGCACCCAACTCAATTCTGGAAGTCTAAAAATTCCTTCTCTCCCCGCCAGCCCAATCCCCTACCCCCTCACTTAACATTGCAGGAAAACTTATCACGGATCCCAGCATGGTTGCCTCAGCATTCAGTTCTTACTTCTCCACTGCTGCATTAACCCTTCTCTCCGCTATTCCCCATCCCCCGCCCACTGCTCCCCCTATCGAACCCTCCACAGCTTCTTTCTCCCTAAACCCTGTATCATCAGCTCAGGTGCTAAATTTATTACTGTCTCTCAACCCAGACAAAGGCAAATGTCCCTTTGGCCTTGACTCCAAAATGCTCCTGCTCTCAGCACCAGCCATAGCTCACCCACTTACCCTGCTTTTTAACCTGTCATTTAAACTCAGAACAGTCCCCAATAAATGGAAGCTAGCCACAGTCATTCCCCTTCCTAAAGGAGGGGACCTCTCCTCGCCTTCCAACTACCGCCCTATATCCCTGCTCCCCATCCTGGCCAAACTTCAAGAACGTCTGGTCCTCTCCCAACTCCACCACTATCTGGAGTCTATATCCTTCTTCACCCCATACCAGGCCGGTTTCAGGAAGAATCACTCCACCACCACCTCCCTCCTCCGGCTCACAAATGCCATCCTCACGGGTATAGACAAAGGGGAATTAACTGCTGCTATATTTATTGATCTGGCGAAAGCTTTCGACACCGTCTCCCACCCATTGTTGCTGGCAAAACTTGCTCTAGCCGGACTGTCGGCAACTGCAAACAACTGGTTCCATTCATACCTGTCCAACAGGTCCCAATCTGTCCGCGGTGGCTCGGCTACGTCCACCCTACTCCCAGTCACCAGCGGAGTCCCCCAAGGGTCTGTTCTCGGCCCATTATTGTTCTCTATATTTTTCAACGATCCGCCTGCAGCCTGCCCAAATACGGCCATCCACATGTACGCTGACGATACGGTGTTGTTCACCTCCGGCCCATCCTCCAGTGCAGTGACAGCCTGCCTACAGAAGGACTTCTACTCTGTCCAACGTTGGCTCATCTCAAACCAACTAGTCCTAAACTCAAAAAACCGTCTCCCTCACCTTTGGCTCCAGGCCCAAACTCACCACGAGCTTACTGCACCACCCTTCCACACTCTGGACAGCTCCCCATTGAGGCCTGCACCTCCTATCGTTATCTAGGTGTCTGGTTAGATCAACACCTTGACTTCTCTGCACACTGAAGCTATACTCAAAAACTGAACCCCATGTTGGGAGCCCTCTACCGAATACAAATTGCTTACCCCTGCCAACCAAGCAAGAAATAGTCCAAAAATGATCCTCCCTATTGATAGCTATGGTGATACTGTCTACTGCGCGCCTCAAACCTCCCTAGCAAGACTAAACCCCTATTTAACTCCTTCTGCCGTTTTCGCTGGACGCCTCCAACACCACCACTGTGTCCTCTACCAATCCCTGAACCTCACCTCTCTACACAACAGAAGATCGCTTCACTGCGCTAGAACCCGTGACCAAGTTCTGGTCCCAGTCTCTCCTTCTTACACTGTCATCCTCCTAACTGCCCTACCCCCACCAACCTACGCGCTCCATAACATCGACGCCAGGCTCCTACATATCCCACATAGATCCACCCGGTCCGGCCAGGGAGCTTTCAGCTTCAGGTTGCCCAAATTATGGAATTCCCTGGGAGCTGATATTAGACACTCCACAAGCACTCCCCAACTAAATGCCCTTCTCAAAGCGCACTTCTCTACCACCTGCTCCTGTAACCCCTCCTAAACACCCCCTCACTCCAGTACCCGCCCAGTGTTAAAATCAAATCTGGTCACTCCACTGTTTGATCTGCTACCTTGTAAAAACTGTATGTTGTACTATAATCTGCCTACCCTCAATTGTTTCCATGCCCATTATGTATACTATTATACCTATGTATGTTGTTTCTGACTGTATCATGTTCCACTGTATGTTGTGTTCAGATTGTATCATGTTTCCACTGTAACCCCAAAACCCCAGGGCGCATCTGGAATCGAGCGGTACTCTGCTCAGCATGCCTTCCTGGTAAATCTCTTAAATAAATAAATAAATAAAAGGGTAAACGGGGAGGAGGAGGAGAAGAAGCACTGTGGGTCAATTTGAAGACAGGCAATGGCACCACAATCCGCACAGGGGTTGTATACAGACCCCCCTCTCAGGGGGAGGAAATGGACAAGGAAATGATAGAAAGTATACTTAGAATGGCAGAAAAAGGGGAGATATTGCCGATGGGTGATCTGAATATGCCAGATGTTAACTGGAAGGGGCATGCCTTAGACAACTAATATTGGAACCCACTCGAGAGGGAACAATCTTAGACCTGGTTCTCTCAAATGGAGGTGGAGAGAGGATCACAGATGTAGAAGTGGGTAGCCATCTGGGAACTAGCGACCATCGAACAGTATGGTTCACAATAAACACAGCAATAGAGTCAAGCCATACAAAGGCAAAAGTATTGGACTTCAGGAGGGCTGACTTTGCCAAAATGGCATGGCCGGTTTTAAGCACCAGCAAACCCTGCAATCGCTGGTGGCGCCCTGCTTATGGGGGGGCCCAACTAAAACAGTTTACCTTAATTATTTTAAATCTTTTTTTATTATCTTCTTAAAACAGCAATAAAGGACTGTGCAGCTTTTGATGTGGGATCATGATTTCATGAAAAGCCTTACTAAGCTATGACCCAGGCAGTAAGAGGCAGATAGGTAACAATGGATGTGAGAGAAGGAACAGTATGCACTGACCCTGCGGTTTCCCTTTAAATTTTTTTAAGATGCCACTAGTACTGAAAATACAATAAAACGATGTGTGTATTGGTTACAGCTAAACATATGGGGTGATGGGCAAGTAGGTGGGCCCCATGACTTCATTAATCTGCTGGGGGCCCCCAAAACCCTAAAGCCGGCCCTGCAAAATGGGTGAGTGCCTAAGGAATGCACTAGCAAATGGGCAGGAAGGAGGGGTGGAAGAACAATGGGGAATAATAAAAACTGCCATCACAGAGGTAACAAGCCTTTGTGTGAAACAAATAAACAAAACAAAATGATGTAAGAAACCACTATGGTTCTCAAACGAGGTGGCAGTGAAGGTTCAAGAGAAAAAGAAAGCATTCAGAAAGTACAAGGAATCACAGAAGGAGCAGGACAGAGAATTGTATCAATTAAAGCAAAAGGAAGCTGGGAAGGCAGTCAGAATAGCAAAGGCCGAACCGAGGAAAAGATAGCCAACTCAGTTAAGAAGGGATAAAACCTTTTTAGGTACATCAGGAGCTTAAGGAAGACCAAGGGAGGATAGTGAGGCTTAATAAAGGGGTGGGGGTGGGTAGAGGGTGACTGTGAAAAGGCAGAGATACTAAACAAATATTTTTGCTCGGTATTTACAAATGAAGAGGGGAGGTACCTAAAACAAACAACAGAAACACTCTGGATACAGAAGTTGATACCAGCCCATTTACAGAAGAAAGGGTTCTGAAAGAACTCTTAAAACTGAAGGTGGACAAAGCAATGGGGCCTGATGGGATTCATCCTAGAATTCTAAAAGAACTAAGAGTAGAACTAGTGACACCACTGACTACCCTCTTTAACAAATCATGGGAGGATGGGGTGGTACCTGAGGACTGGAGGAGGACAGACGTGATGTGATTCCCCTTCACAAAAGTGGGAGCAGGGCAGAAGCAGGAAACTACAGACCTGTTAGTTTAACCTCAATGATAGGGAAAATGATGGAATCACTTCTGAAGGAAAGAATTGTTGAGTACCTAGAGGCCAGAGGGGCACAGGACCTAAGGCAGCATGCATTCACAATGGGAAGGTCATGCCAGATGAATCTAATAGATTTCTTTGACTGGGTGACCAAAGTAGTAGATCAGGGAGAGGTTGTGGACGTGGCCTACCTAGACTTTAGCAAGGTATTTGACACAGTCCCACACAAAAGATTAATATACAAGTTAGCCAGCCTGGGAGTGGGTCCCAAGATGATAGCCTGGGTAAAGAATTGGCTGGAGAATAGGACACAGAAGGTAATAGTAAATGGAGTCCACTCTGAAGAAAGGGGGGTTAGTAGTGGGGTACTGCAGGGTTCAGTATTAGGACCAGTCCTCTTCAGTGTCTTAATAAGCGACATTGCAGAGGGACTGGAAGGAAAAGTATGTCTCTTTGCAGATGACACAAAGATCTGCAACAGAGTTGATGCACAAGGTGGGGTGGAAAGGATGAGAAGGGACTTGGCAAGGTTAGAGGAATGGTCAAATGTATGGCAGCTTAGATTCAATGCTAAGAAGTGCAAGGTAATGCACCTGAGAAACAAAAACCCAGGGGAAGAGTACACAATGGGGTGTGAGATACTAACAACAACAAAAATGGAAAGGGACCTGGGGTAGTCATATCAGATGACTTAAAGGTGGGCAAGCAATGTGAGAGGGCAGCAAGGAGGGCTGGGGGGATACTGGGATGCATAGGGAGAGGCATCACCAGTAGAAAACAGGAAGTTGTTATCCCTCTGTACAGGCAGCTGGTGAGACCCCATCTGGAGTACTGTGTGCAGTTCTAGAGACCCAGTCTCCACAAGGACATAGACAGGATGGAAGCTGTCCAGAGGAGGGCAACTAAAATGGTGCAGGGTCTGCACCGGAAGACATGTGAAGAGAGACTAAAGGAGCTTAATATGTATAGCCTCGAGGAAAGGAGGGGGGACATGATAGAAACTTTCAAGTGCCTCAAGGGAATCAACAAAGTCCAAGATGGTAGCATCTTTCAAAAAGAGGTGTGCAAGAACAAAGGGAGCACAATTTGAAGATGGGGAGGGCGGCTCCAGAGGTAATGTAAGGAAGTACTTTTCACAGAGAGGGTTGTGGATGCATGGAGCGGCCTTCCGGAGGAAGGTTGTGGAGTCAAAAACAGTGGTTGAATTCAAGCATGCATGGGACAGTCATAAGGCAGTTCGGGGGTAGAAAGAAGTAGGCTGCTGGTTAACTAGGATCTGCAGCTTATCCATTAGGTAGGGAAATGGGCAGACTGGGTGGGCCTTGTGGTCCTTATCTGCCGTCAAATTCTGTGTTTCTATGTTTCATCTTGAACATACGAGCATAACGAAATTTGCCAGCAGATAAAGGCCTAGTGGTCTATCAAGTCTGCTCGAATGTGCAGCTAGCACCCCTTATTCTGTCCCTGCCTCCCACCCTTCCCTCCCTTGACCCTCCCCCTTGCCCTGTGCCAGCCTCCTTTGCCCGAGCCAGCACGTTCATAAGATCTTAACCTAAGCCTGATAATTGATGCTGGGATTCTGCCACTGTTAAGTCTTGCTCTAAATATTTGAGGATTCTTAGATTGTTTCTTTTTATAGTTTGAAAAAGAGGTTATCCAACCCCTTATATACGCTTTTAAAGATTCCCACTGAGTAACATAAGAACATTGAGAGGCTGGACTCCATAACATGAAGTCCTGTATCTCTTTTTCTAAAAGAAACTCAACATTGGGATCTAACCATAAAGCATTAGCAAGCCTCCATATACGCCTATCTCTTTGTGTTGACGGTGGCAGTAGGGAAACAAAATTAGGACTGTGACTGGATATTTTTATTGTAGCATTTTTTGGATTATAAATCCTGTATAAAAGAGACTGAGAAACCAAGAAAAACTCCATTCTAGAATGTGTTTTGTGAACCGATGAAAAGTACGAATATTGGATTGTTAGAAAAATGAAATCAGAATGGTGGGGGAGGGGATGCTGACTTGCTGCACATTGGCATGCTGTACTCTGCCTCACTGTCACTGCTCCCAGAGGGAAGGGAGCGAGAGAAAATTTAAGGAAAAACAGCTCAGCTGCACTGTGTTGGAAGAAAACTTGAGTCACCATGTCAGGAGGCAGGCTGAGACCAACAATTGTCAAGTACCTGGCACCACAGCAGCTCCTATTGTGGTTCACGGGAGCTTGCTTTTTTTTTACTCGTATTGGTTTTTTATCCCTCTGTGAAACACTGAGTGGTTGTATCAGCCCATCCCATAGTCCTTGGCCATCCCAAGTCTCCGTCCGCTCCTTGAGACTGGGCGGGACACTGGTGCTAGTGGGAACGGCTAGATGAAGCCCAACCTCCATTTTTACCACCAGATTTTCTCCCCGGGGCTTGGAGTGACATACAATGAGCATGTAAGTATGCTCCACCTCCAGGGACGTGCACCAGCACTCCTTACACTGCTCCTTCCCACTAATTATGGGACTCGGACCACTTGGTTTCCACCAGGTGGCAGTTGAGCGGTGAGGCACTGGATCCTCCCTCCCTGAGGGAAGAGAGCAGTCCTACGGATGCTCAATGTTCCCTCTCCTGGCCAGACCCCCGAATGACCCAAATACTGTACTGAACCTAGGTCACCAGTATGAAAACAGGGAGGCATAGATGCCTCAACCTCCTGTGCCACTGGGCCATCGAGGAGCTTGCTTATTCAGCAGGTGTCGTTGTGTACATCCAAGGCCATCAGGAGGCTCTACTAATTCCAGGAGAGGAGGAAGAACAGGGGAGGAAGCAGGATAAAATCTCATGTCAGTCTGCATGATGGCTAATGTCCAGGCTCTCCTGTTTCCTAGAGTCCCAATACTGGAGCCTGTCCACTTGCTAGATTGCTTGGGGTGGGGCAACCCTCTTTTTGGAGCACCCACCCACAAAAGGGAAGCCCTGGGAGCCTAAGAGGGGGACAGGAGAAGACCAGGCCTGAACAGGGTATATATCCGAGAACAGGGTACATCCGAAGACAAGTGGATGAGACAGAAAAAGCTCTGTGAAAGAAAAGAACACTAGCCATCAGTTTATGGCTCTGACACTAGTGGGCCCAATTTGCCACACATCAGTGTGCCAGATTGGAGTGGGGACTGGGGAGGGGTGCCGTTGCAGACCCCGCCACAGGGTTGGGAAAGCCAGGGAGGCTGCCAGCGTGAGGTAAGGGATTGTGGGGGCTGAGAAGTCACTGGTCACCAACCAGATGGCTGTAGTGGTCAGTGTGGGAAAAGTGGAATAAAAAACCTATACTGGAAAACAAAAGAGTAAAGTTACAACACAGTATTTCCTGGCTGGCCTGCTGGCATGCAGCATAGTGTGTTGTGTTGCCACATGGGAGCTGTGGGTTCCTACATTATAGGCTGTAAGAATGGAGGCAGCACTCTCAGACTTGGGGGGAAGGTTACAGCCACCCCACTAGTTTGGCACCTCTTGGAGCTGGTCTTGAAGCAGCTTTGACATCATAAGTGCACACGATATACAGCCTGTGGGGTCTAAAACAATGGGGGAATTCAAACATGCATGGGACAGACATAAGGCAATTATATTGGGGGGGGTTGCAGGAAGTAGGCTGTTGGTTAACTAGAATCTGCAGCTTTTCCAATAGGTAGGGAAATGGGAAGACTGGGTGGGCCAAGTGGTCCTTATCTGCCGTCAAAGTCTATGTTTCTATGTTTTCCAGTGTGGCAGTGGCATAACATTACATAGTCCCATGCAAACTAAAAAAGAGGGGGAGAAGTAAAATGAGGTGTAAGCGCAGCAGGATGACTTAAGGACAACTGCAGGCACACCAAAGATCCTAGGCTATCCCCAAAGCTCCCCCTGCCACACACACACACACACACACACACACACTTATACATATGTCCAATCCTGGAGGATGACAAGGCGTGAATCTGCTGGGAGTGTGGGTTCCCAGGATATTAGGAGATGGTCCCTAAAGGCTGACCAAGAGTAGTTTGGTGATATCAGAGTAGGAGCGGAAGTTCAGCCAGCATACTGACGTCAAAGGCAGCCAAGTCTTGGGCAATAAAATATTTCAGCATTTTCTGTGTTGCTGGGTGATGTACAAGTAATTGATCATCTACAGTGTAGACTGTTCGTAGTGTGTACAGCATCTTGGAGGTGCTAGTGACTGAGAGAGAGAAACACACACACACACACACACACACACACACAGAAAATATCCAGAAGTTTCTGCTGTTGCTGCTGGAGCAGCACTGATCAGACAATTTGGTTTTCTTCTGTTCCCTTCTCCCACTCCTGTTTCCACATCAAGCAGAGCTGGACACTAAACAGTAGTTTACCGGAACTTTCTGGGGAAAGCAGTTTGCACGGATCTTTCGTGTCAGTCCCAACTAGCAGAAATTCTCTGGGTTTCCCATTCAAGTGGCCAGTGGTTACACTGACCAGCCCATCAAAGGGTACTTATTCTCTCTTCCCAGCCCACGGTACTCATTCTGTACTCTGACACAGTTTGGCCTAGTAGTTAAAAGCATAGAGTTGTAAAACTGGAGAACTAGGTTTGAATCCTGCAGCTGCCAAACACAGATAATTTTGAAAAACTACCAGTAGACACAGTTTAGTCTACATTTAATATACTTAATGTTCCCTCACACATTATTTACTGTACTTATGTTCCTAAAAGTAGGCTCCGTGCCAGTGGTCCTCATCTGTGTTGGCTGCTTGTCTACAAGAGACATCACAGTCATAGAGGCAGTGCAGCCTGGTGGTTACAGCACTAACTTGGGACCTAGGAGATTCTGTAAGTGGTTCAACCCCCAGAACAGCCAAAAATTCCTTGTGTGATGTTGAGCAGTTGGTTAACCACTTAGTAATGCTGCCCACCCAGCTGTGGAAATGGTAAACATAGGACCCCACTGGAAATGAGAGGCTGCATCTCAGCTGGGCTGTCCTGGGTAAATCATTTGTAAAAGAAGTTGTAGCAAAAATGAAATAAAAAAACAGCAACCATACACAACAAGACTGTGTTTGAATTGAGAGTGTTCCATGGTAGCCAGAGACCTTGAGAGCAGAGTAGGCCTCTTGTTACCATAGAACTCTTGAGGTTCAAAACACAGGCTTGTATGTGTATGGTTGCTCATATATAGGATTGGCAGTTTTCGATTTAAATTTTTTTATTTTGATTTATTTTTAATTTTGATGTAAAATATCAATTTTTATTTTTAAACCTTTTCTCCAAAGTTTATCAATTTAAATTTTCACAGTTGCATGAAATTATGGGTTTTTAAGCATTTATTTCAATTTGTATCGATTTAATTTTCAATGTTGCAGTTAATGACAACAAATGCTGAGGATTTACAAACTGATAAAAGCAAAAAGTGGTATCTTCACATGTCAAAATAACAATAGAACTTACTTTTCCTATCTGTAAATTTAGATTATTATTGATGGAAATATTTTTTCATCAGTTTGTGTGTGTGTGTGTGGTGAAATCAACATTTATCGACATTTACTTATCTAAATCTAATACTGCCACGTCTACTCATACATAATCTATATAACTAGGCAGGCTGCCATTGTTGATGTGGTGCTCACCAACTTGGAAAAGGAAGAAAGAGTAAGGGTAAGGCAACTACTAGGGTCCAGTAGACCGTGACTCTATATGGTTCAACCTAGTCTTTGGGACAAGTAAGCCCTCATCAAAGGCTGGTGTCCTAGATATCAGAAGGGAAGACTTCAACCAGGCGAGGGAGCTGGTCCATGACAAGTTAGTTGGAGTGGACAGCATCAAAGATGTGGAGGAAAGATGAGGGCAGTTAAGGGGGCTATTACTGAGGCATCACAGTCTTGCATGAGAACTGTAATTAAAAAATTAAAAAAGGTACAAAGCACCAGTATGGTTCTCTGGAAAGGTCAGGGAGGCAGTGAGAGCCAAAAAGATGGCTTTCACGAGGTACAAGAAACAACAAGGGGAGGAAGAATGGAGAGCATATCTTTCAAGGTAGCACCCGGAATGGTAGCACCCTAATCGGGTGCTGAAAAGCTACCTCCCGGCTTGTGGCCCAGCCACTGCTCTTTGCTGGTTGTGCCCTCAGAATTGCCCACTCCTCGGATTCTCCCCGAAATAAGGTAGCGCCCTGATTGGGTGCCAAAAACCTGCCTCCCAGCTTGCAACCCAGCCATTGCTCTCAGCCAGCTGCGCCCTCAGCCCTGCCCACTCCTCGATTTCTCCCCGGAACAAGATAGCGCCCTGAGCGGGTGCTGAAAAGCCACCTCCCGGCTTGTGGCCTGGCCACTGCTCTTGGCCAGCTGCACCCTCAGCCCTGCCTGCTCCTCGGATTCTCCCCAGAACAAGGTACGGCTCCTGACTTCAATTGCGGCAATACCATTGGCCACTTCAACTCTCAAACCACTCCATGATTGACCAAGTGTTTTCCGGCTACACACTCATTGGTTGCAGCGCCTCCCTGGACCAGCCACAACTGCTAGCACTGACTCCCCTGCTCTGTTCACCAGGATTTGGCAGCGGGCTTCGGCCCCAGCCCCCTGGAACTTGGATCCTGCAACTGGTGTGCTTGGAGAATTTTTTTTGCCTGAATATCTAGCTGCTGTTTTATTGTGTTTTATCTAGTAACGCAAATTGAAGGAATTATTGCCAGTGCATAGCTCTCAGCCGAAAATTTGTGTTTTAGCATTCCATTTATTTTGAGCCAGCTTTTGCAGCCACTCTGTTTAAAATCCTGATTTAGCAACACTGTGCAATTGTACTTTCTAGCCAGCATTTTTCTTTTTTTGTTAGCAACTCTGATTTAGCTACCGCAAGTCAGTTTATTCAGCAACTTCTATGCTTTTTTCCTTTTTGCCTGCCAGGTCAGAATCATTGAGACTGTACTTGGTGAAACTCCGAGGCAGGGCTCTATCTAATCCTGTGTGCCCTAGCTATTCTCATTCTGTTTTTTTCCTTATGTTTAAACCCTGCACCTTACCTTGTTCCTCTGCTGGTATATATTTTTTCTTTTAAATCTTCTCTCCCGCCTTCTGCTCGCTGCTACAGACCCCCTTTCCCCGCCCCACCAGTATTCAGAGTAATCCCTTTTCACCGGTCGCTTAGCTAACGCTCGCTTAGCTAAACGGCAGTTTAAGATAAGTGTTTTCTATTATTATTTAAACACTGGCACCAGAGCTTAAGTGTCTGAGACTTTCCCCACTGTTTCTGTCCCAACCCCTTTGTTTAAATACCACCCCTACTCCAGTTTCCCCCACCCAGTGTTAGCCTTTACGTAGGTAGGCTCTAACCCTTCCTTTTTCTCTTTCAAGGTAGCGCCCATAATGGTACGTAGTCTCTAACCCTCCTCCTTTCTTTTCTTTCAGGTAGCGCCCTGATCGGGTGCCGAAAAATTGCCTCCCGGCTTGTGGCCTGGCCACTGCTCTCGGCCAGCTGCACCCTCAGCCCTGCCCACTCCTCGGATTCTCCACGGAACAAAGTACGACTCCTGATACCAATTGCGGCAATACCATTGGCCCCTTCGACTCACAAGCCACTCCTTGATTGGCCAAGTGTTTTCCGGCTGCACGCTCATTGGTTGCAGCTCCTTCCTAGACCAGTCATAGCTCCTAGTGCTGACTCCCCGGCTCTGTTCAACCAGGATTTAGCTGTGGCCTTCGACCCCAGCCCCCTGGAACTTGGATCCTGCAACCAGTGTGCTTGGAGGATTTTTTGCCTGAATATCTAGCTGCCATTTTATTGTGTTTATCTAGTAGCGCAAGTTTAAGGAATTATTGCCAGTGCATAGCTTTCAGCCGAAAATTTGTGTTTTAGCATTCCATCTATTTTGAGCCAGGTTTTGTAGCCACCCTGTTTAAAATCCTGATTTAGCAACACTGTGCAATTGTACTTTCTAGCCAGCATTTTTCTTTTTTTGTTAGCAACTCTGATTTAGCTACCACAAGTCAGTTTATTCAATAACTTATGTGCTTTTTCTTTTTTGACTGCCAGGCCAGAATCATTGAGACTGTACTCAGTGAAACTCCGAGGCAGGGCCCTATCTAATCATGTGTGCCTTAGCTGTTCTCATTCTAGTTCTTCCTTCTGTTTATACCATGCACCTTACCTTGCTCCCCTGCTGCTATATATTTTTTTCTTTTAAATCTTCTCTTCTGCCTTCTGCTCACTGCTACAGTGGACCAATGCATGGACGAACTAGACCAGTTGGTGGAGGTCTCCTCCACAGTCAGCAAGGTGCTCCAGTGGTGGGTGGACCCTCTGAACCTACTGCAAGGTGTACCATTCCAGATTTCCTCTCCGCAGCAAATTCTCACCATGGATGCCTCTGGGGAGCTTATCTGGGTTCCTTTCAGACTCAGGGTTCATGGTCCCAGATCAAGGCCTCCCTGCATATCAGTGTCCTGTAGATGCACTCTGTTCTGTATGGCATGCAGACCTTCCAGAACCATCTTCTTCCAGGTCAACTCCTGATTCAGTCAGACAACCTCGGTGTAGTCTACTATATCAACAAGCAGAGGGGAACGCAATCACACCCCCTATGCAGGCAAGCAATGAGAGTGTGCTATTAGGTGCTAGAACATGACCTAACCCCATCGGTGGTCCACATCCCAGGAGTGCTAACACTCTGGCAGACAGTCTCAGCTGGACTCAGTCCAGCATGCACCAGTGGGAGCGTCTCTCATCCGTCACAGATCTTTTCAACAGAAGGGATCCTCCAGAGTTGGACCTTTTTGCATCCCCACTCAGTGCAGAATTGCTCAATTTTTGCTAGCTCGATCCAGGGTCTGGAGTTTTCTGGCAAGACACGTTGTCCCTCTCCTGGCGTGAGAGGTTTCTTTATGCCTTCCCTCTGATTCAGAGGGTACTCCTTAAGCTGTAGATGGAAGGGGCCAGCATGATACTGGTGGCTCCATTCTGGCCTCACCAGATATGGTTTCCTTTACTACAGTAGCTGGCAGAGGAACCTGTGGTCCCTCTTCCCCTCTGCAGGAATCTACTGACCCAGGTTCAGGGAACCCTGGTCCATCCTAACCTCAGGTCCCTCCATCTTCACTAACTATCACCAGATTTGGGGTTTCCAGAAGAGTGGCAGATGTTCTGGTGGTTGTGCATAAGCCTTCCACCCATGCCACTTATGCCATGAAGTGGAAGGGGTTCGCTATGTGGGCTACCAAGCATAATCTGGACCATTTCACCTGTCCTGGATTACCTGATTTCTCTGTCTGATTCAGGTCTCCAGTACTCCTCCTTCAAGGTGCACCTTTCGGCTATTTCTGCCTTTTATGAAACAGTGGGTGACCATACTGTAGCTCAACTGGATGTCTCCCATACCTTCCTCAGGGGAATTCTGCATCTCAAACCCCCAATCTGTTATCCTGTCCCGGCTTGAGATCGAAATTTTCTTTTGGAGAAAGTGACCCTGTCTCCATTTGAGCCAGTCGTGACTTGTGAGCTCTTTCATGGAAGGCATTATTTTTAGTTGCTATTACTTCTACTCAAAGAATTTCAGAGCTTCAGGCCCTCTGGTGCGAGGAGCCTTATTTGATTTTCCATAAAGACAGGGCGTCTTTGTGCATGAGTCCTAAGTTTCTTCCTAAGGTGGTATCAGAGTTTGCACTGAACACATCTATCCCCCTATGTGTTTATTTTCCAGAGCATGGCAGTCCAGGGGAAGCACTGCTCCATACATTAGACGTGCGCAGAACTTTGAAGTATTACCTGCTCCAAACCAAGGAACACAGAAGGTCAAAGCAGTTGTTTGTTTCTTTCACCCCAGGTAGAGAGGGCGTTTGAGTTTCTAAACAATGTTTATCTAATTGGTTGGCAAATTGCATTGTGTTCTGGAACAACAAATAGGGCAAAGAATTGGCTGGAGCGGTCAACGCTCATTTCACAAGAGGCACAGCTACCTCTGTGGCCTGTTTTAGAAGGGTCTCAGCTGCTGACATCTGTGCAGCAGCCACCTGGAATACCATCCGTACCTTTACTAAGCACTGCAGTCTGGACGTTGCCTCTAGAGCCGATGCAGGATTTGGCAGAGCTGTGTTGCAGGGCCTCCTGTCTTAAGTTTAAGGTTGGTCTTCCTCCCAGACTGTCTGTTTGCACCTGTAACTGCTTGGGACTCATTCCTACGGTGTGACCTGATGATTGAGATGAAAAAATTACTCACCTTAGTAACTGCGTTTCTTCTAATGAAGTCTTATTGTATTCTAACATATGCAGTTAGCCCCAGCACTTGAACTGCCCCGGAGAGGAAAGAGATAATTTCTATGCCAGGCATAGAATGTTGAGCTCGAGCTCGGTTGTCAAACCTCTGTCTGTGGTGCCTCAGAGTGTAACGTCAGATTCTTACGAGCAAACTAACTCACTACACTTCCAGTGTGGAAATTATAAAACATGTAAGCCAACAGGCAGCAACTTGGATCCAAAAGACTCAAGTCGAGAACCCAAGAGAAAAAAACAGGTAGCGAACAAGATATATAAATCTAAGTTAAAACATAACAACAACAGCAACCACCCCACCCTGAAGAGGAGGGGTGCAAAATACACCCCTGAGGTGCAACACTGTACCTGCCAGCCCCCATCCCAAAACTAGGTTCTGAGAAGGGAGACGAGGGGAGGTCAGAATACAGCAAGACTCCATTAGAAGAAACACAGTGACTAAGATGAGCAATTTTTTCTTCAAACAACATGAAGTCTTACAGTATTCTGACATATGCAGACTACCAAGCAGTACCTTCATGAAGGAGGGTACCAAACCTAGTTTGGGAATAGGCTCTGCAGTACTGCTGTACCAAACCTAGCATCACTCCTAGCCTGGATATCCAGAGAGTAATGCTTGGTGAAATTATGGACTGTTTTCCAGGTGGCTGCTTTGCAGATCCCTAGCAAGGGTATATCTGTGGCAGCAGCCAGAGAAGCAGCTGTACCCCTAGTTGAGTGAGTCCTCAGGCCAGAGGGAGGTGTTTTACCTAGCTTGGCATAGCAGAATTGTGTACAAGAGACAATCCACCTGGCAATAGTTCTCTTAGTAGTAGGTCTACCTTTTCCTACTTCACTATAAGTGAGAAACAACTGAAGATAGTCATTCCTGTGTACCTTAGTATGCTCAATGTAGTAGCTAAGTGCCCTCTTATCATCCAAACTATGTAATCTTTCTCCTAAAAAAGAATGATTAGTGAAAAACACAGGAAGAGACATGGACTGGTTCAGATGGAAATCTGAGACCACTTTGGGTAAGAACCTCCTATTGGTTCTGAGGACCATCTTGTCTCTATGGAATGAGATAAAATCAGGTTCAACTGACAGGGCCTGTAATTCACTAATTCGCCTGGCAGAGGTGATAGCTACCAGAAACAGTTTTTCAGGTCAGGTACTTAAGCTCGGCAGAAGCCAGAGGTTCAAAGGGTGGTTGCATAAGCTAAGCAATATAGATATTGTGATCCCAAGTCGGAATAGGCTTTCTAAAAGGAGGGTTGGTATGAACCAGACGTTTAAAGAACTTACCAAAAACAGGGTGAGATGCCAGGGAAGAGCCCTTCCCTGCTGAGAGGAATGCAGACACAGCTGCTAAATGAACCTTTAAAGTGGCTAGTCTAAGGTCTAAGCTATTAAGGTGAACAGGTAATCCAAAAGTGTAGCAATGCCAGCAGCATCTGGTAGAATATCCTTATGGGAACACCAAATGCTGAATCTTTTCCATTTGGAATTATAAGTTTTCCTGGTAGAGGGTTTCTGAGAAACCTTAAGGATGTCCAAAACTGCCTGAGAAAGATGCAAGCCTGCATATTCTAACTCTTCAAGAGCCAGGCCTTGAGATTGACAGACTGAAGATTGGGGTACTAGATCCTCCCCAGAGAGGGGGTTAGGAGATTGTGTCTTTTGGGAAGAGACAGAGGGAGTGAGACTAATAGGGACAACAACAGAGGATACCAAGGCTGTCTGGCCCAGTCTGGAGCCAGTAGAATCACTGTGCAGGGTTGTGTCCTGATCTTGAATAGAACCCTGAACAACAGGAGAAACGGAGGAAAGGCATAAAGGAACTTGCCTTCCCAGTCCAATATCAGGGCATCCAGCGGAACAGTCCGTAGGACTGGGGGTCTGCAGCAGAAGAGGAAGTTGGTGATTGTCTGGGGCTGCGACGAGATCTATCTCTGGAGTGCCCCACCTGGTGAAGATTACTTTCAGTGTGAGAGGATCCAAGGTCCATTCATGACGGCCCTGGGAGATTCTGCTCAGAGCATCTGCTAACAGAATGTCCTTCCCTGGGAGGTGGAAGACTTGGTTTGCTGGCCAAGGCACCTAGCTTCACCTGAGCTCTTTCCTTCTAAGACTGCTTGAAAGGCAGAGTAGAGAAATTTACCAGAGCAAGGGAGAAGGATTAAGACTTAGTTTGGCTAAGCAGATTTACTGTGTGGTGGTGTTTTTATTTTTTACTCACAGGGATTGCTACTGTTTGTTGCTAACATTTCATTGCTTTATTTTTTCTCTGATTCAAATTGTTGTTGCTGGTATACCTTCTTCTGCATTATTACAAGGTGTGCCTACAGGTGTCTTAACAGATTACTGCTGTAATCTTCTGATTCAAATTGTCTTTGCAAGGTATATCTTCTGTTACTGCTTTATTTTCTCTGGAGCAAAGTGTTTCTTACAGGGTATATCTTCTCTGAAATTATTACAGGTGAGTGCGTTACAGGTTTTACAGTTTTATCTAACATTAGGATAAGCTTTCAGGGTTACTGCATTTGTTGTTGACTGATTGTTTCTGCTCTTACCTCCTTGTTCTTTCGTCCGTGGTTCTTCTTTTTAGGCAGGGGAACTTGTTATAACTTGTTATAACAAGTTAAACAAACACAATTAAACCATTACTTGCATTTTTTCCCTTCTAATTACTCTGACTAGGTTACAAACCCAGCAACTTATTTGGAATGGATTTCATTAACTGCAGGTACTGTGGAACAATTTTCAGAAGGACAGTCTTACAGGATTTAGGACACTGTCCTACATGCTGGAGCCTTGGAGATCTTAGGTCTCAGCTCCGGGCAGCATGGGCAGAGATTGCCGCCTCAAATTTCATATTGAAGAGGAAATACATTATAAGAACCACCAGCCATTTCCCCAGCATCTAACAGAAAAACCTCGACCGCAGAGGGTAGTTGGTCCAGGAGGTTGGCAGGTGGTTAGGAGGAGTAAATCAGGTGCCCCATCACTCTCTGCTCTCAACACATTACCTCCAAAACCATATAAACACTACTAAACAGGTATCTGCCTCTATCTCTGAAATCAAATAAAGAGGCAGAAGACACTGCAGAGCAGGACACTGTGGCACAGGAGCTAGCACAACAATACTCACCCAAATCAGGAACCAAAACTAAACAAGCACAAAGATCCAAAACTACTGATCATAGGAGACTCCATGATTCGGGAGTTGATACCCATCTCCAGCGGTGATGGTCAGATGTCTCCCAGGTACATCAGCATGGAGACACCTGACCGCAGACTAAAAATTGTTCACAAAGCAGGAGAAAACATTGATGTCCAGTACACATAGGGACTAATGATCCGCCAGCCGGTCTGTTGTGGAGACCAAGGAACACCTGACTAGGCTGGGTGACAAACTATCATCTATTTAGTCATCTCCTCTCTGAGATCCTGCCAGTCTGGGAGAAGGAGCAGATGGACGGAAGGTCAGAAGAAGGAGATAGGGGAGCTAAACCGTGGCTCAAGGACTGGTGCCAGGAAAAAGGACACAGATTTGTGAGGAACTGGCAACAGTTCTGGGAGGCAAAGTTCTTTAAATTTGATGGACTGCATCTGACTAAGAGGGTGGTGCATTGGGGCAGAAGTTTGGCGTCTTTGCAGAATATTTAAACTAGCAAATGGGAGGGTGCAGCACCCCATGCGTCGAATGGGAAGAACACCCTCCCCTCAGCTAGTGGTCAAACAGGAATTCAGCATGTTTGCCGTTCATTTGCATCACCAGGTAAGAAAAAGGTTTGTCTCCCACACGATGCACAGGGGTAATGCCAAACTTCACCCAACAACTAACACACCAAAATCTGGCCAATGGAAAATCATGTAACAATGCTCACAGCCTGGGAAATAAGATCCCAGACCTGCAGGCAATAATGTCAGAGGCTAAACTGGACATAGTAGCAATTAGTGAGGCGTGGTTTACCAGTAACCACACTTAGGAGACTTCAGTACCTGGCTATGTATTGTTCAGAAGAGACCGAGGTGCAAAAGGGGAGAGTGGCCCTGTATGTTAATAAAATATCAAAGCTACAGAAATTCAGAATACACATAAGGAGCCAGAAGAACTGTGGGTCACCCTGGAAACAGGAAATGGGACAGCCATAAGAACTGGGGTTGTCTACAGGCCCCAGACCAGAGGAGGACATAGACACATTACTGTTAGAAGATATACAAAACATGACAGCTAAAGGGAGGTTCTGATAATGGGAGACTTCAACATGCCAGATACAGATTGGTCAATACCAGCAGGAACATCTGCCAGAACTAGACTCATAGTGGATTCCCTGCAGGAGGGCCTCAAACAACTGGTACAGCAACCCACAAGAGACAGGGCTATCCTAGATCTAGTACTGACTAACAAAGAAGGGATCACAGATCTCAGGTAGAAGGTCACCTGGGGCCAGTGACCATCACATGGTATGGTTCAATTTGGCTACTACATCTAAATCATCCCATTCCAAGGCAAAATATGGGACTTCAGAGGAGCTGACTTTGATAAGATGGCCAACAGAGTTAAGCTAGCCTCAAAAGAAACACAGGTGAGGAGGTACAGGCAAAGTGGGCAAGCATTAAGGATACAATACTTGAAGCAACATCCCATTGTGTTAGACAGAAAAGGAAGTGCAAAAGAAGAAGGAAACCACTTTGGTTCTCAAATACAGTAGCAGAAAAGGTCAGAGCCAAAAGGCTGGCCTTCAGAAAATATAAGGGAACACATGGGATGAAGATAGGAGGCATACCAAACTGCCCTAAGGGAAGCAGGTAAGGCAGTAAGGCAGGCAAAGTCCCAAACTGAGGAAACACTAGCACAAACAGTAAAAGAAGGTGACAAGACTTTCTATAGATACATTAGTGAAAGGAGAAAGTCCAGAAGGGTATTGCTAAGCTTTAATGGAGAAAAGGGCATGTGAGGAGGAGGACCCTGTAAAGGCATCTATCCTAAATAGATACTTTTGCTCAGCATTTACTGAAGAGAAGGTAGGGCAGGGCCCACAGCTCAGCATCATGGACACAGGGGAGGGAGGTGAGCACTACTTCCTTCACAAAGAAAGGGTCCTACAAGAGCTTGCTAGCTCAGGGTGGATAAGGCAATGGGACCTGATGGCATACATCCCAGGGTACTCTAAGGAGCTAAAGGAGGAACTAGCAGAGCCATTAGCAGAATTGTTTAGTGAGTCTCTGAGCACAGGAGAGGTCCCAGAAGACTGGAGAAGGGCTCATGTGATCCCACCCACAAGAGTGGTAGCAGGGAGGAGGCGGGAACTACAGACCGGTCAGTCTTACCTCAGTAGTGGGCAAGATTATGGAGGCACTCCTTAAGGAAAGGATAGTGCAACACCTGGAATCCATAGGGGCACAGGATCCAAGACAGCATGGGTTTACAAAGGAAGGTCCTGTCAGAACTAATCTCATAGATTTCTTTGACTGGGTAACCAGAGTGGTGGACCAAGGGGGAGCAGTTGATGTCGCCTACCTTGACTTCAGCAAAGCTTTTGACACTGTTCCACATAGAAGATTGATAAATAAGCTGGGTAGACTCGGGGTGGGTCAGAAGTTGGTCAACTGGGTGGCAAACTGGTTGACTGGCAGAAAACAGAGTGGTGGTAAATGGTATACAGTCAGAAGAGATGCAAGTCACAAGTGGGGTACCTCAGGGATCAGTCCTGGGGCCAGTCCTATTCAACATCTTCATTAGTGACCTCAGAGATGGACTAGAGGGTAAGGCTTGTCTGTTTGCAGATGACACCAAGATCTGCAACAGTAGATGATCCAGATGGGGTGGGCAGAATGAGAAGAGATCTGGATAAACTAGCAGAATGGTCAGAAGAGTGGCAACTGGGATTTAATGCAAAGAAGTGCAAAATCATGCACATAGGGAAGAGAAACCCTGAAGCCACTTATAGGCTGGGAGGAGTTGCTAGCAGTCACAAAGGAAGAAAGAGACTGGGCATCATCATCACTGATGACCTAAAATCATCCAAGCAGACCTCTAAAGCAGTAGGTGTAAAGCTAGGGGGGTGTTGGGGTGTATTAGTAGGGGTATCACAAGTCGTTAGAGGGTAATAATCCCTCTGTACAAGACATTGGTTAAGCCCCATCTGGAGTACTGCGTGCAGTATTGAGGCCACACCTTCACAGGACATTAACAAATTGAGGCAGTCCAGAAGGGCAACCAAAATGGTGCAGGGACTGCATCAGAAGACATATGAGGACAGATTAACGGAGCTCAATATGTATACCCCTGAGCAAAGGAGGGAGAGAGGTGATATGATCGAGACATTTAACACCCTTAAGGGCATAAACAAGGTGAAAGAGTCTAACATGTTTAAATATAAGAAATAGCAGGACAAGAGGACACAGCATGAGATTAGAGGAGGCCAATTAAGAGGGAATGTGAGGAAATCTTTTTCACAGAAAGGGTGGTAGATGCATGGAATGGCTTACCACAAGAAGTGGTGGCTATGAATACAGTGCAGGGCTTCAAACAGGCATGGGATAGGCATAAGGGAGCAATACAAATGACTATGAATAGATAGGTCACTGACAGAGCAAAGGCCGATGGCACATTTATAAGGTAGAAAAAGAAATGGGCAGACTGGATGGGCCTTGCGGTCCTTATCTGCCGTCAACTTCTATGTTTCTATGTTTCTATGTAAGTTTGCAAGGAGTAGACCAGAGACTATACTTTCATGTCCTCCGTGCACAAGGCCGTAGACCGAGTGCCCACTTGCTTGTTGATCTACTACATGGTGGTGGTGTTGTGTGTCCTGACTTGAACCACCTTGTCCCCTACTGAGTCTGAGAAAGCCTGAAGGGCTAGGAATACTGCCCTGAGTTCCAGAAGATTGATATGAAGGAGACACTCTTGTGGAGACCAGACACCCTGTACTATGAGTGCTTCTAGGTGGACTCCCCAGCTCAGAAGAGAAGCATCTGTGGTATCACTGAATGAGGTTGATTGAGGAATTGGACACCTTGTCTGAGATTGTCCTGATCCAGCCACCACTGGTGGAGACGGAGACGGAGTCACTGGAACCAGTTTGATGAGAGAATCTTTTTTCTGAGACCAAAAAGACCTTACGTGCAACTGAATGTCCCTCATTTGAAACCTGGCTCCTTGCACCACTGCAGTGGAAGCTGCCGTGTGGCCCAGGAGCTGCAGAAAATGTCTTGCTGGGTGAGAAACCAGAGAATGAAATGAGGAAGCAAGATCTGTAAGGGCCTTTATCCTTGCTAGTGGGAGGAAGGCCTTTGCTTGAACAGTATCTAACTCTATCCCTATCAAAGTGAGGCGTTGTACTGGTTCGAGAACCGACTTTGGCAGATTGAGAAGGAATCCAAAAGAACTGAGCAAATCTTGAATGACTTGAAGAGCTGACCTGACCTGGTCAGGAGACTGTCCTACAATGAGCCAGTCATCCAGGTATGGGAATAGAGAGATCTCTGCATCTGAGGAAGGCCACTACTACGGCAAGGCACTTTGTAAACACTCTTGGAGCCGATGTTAGGCCGAAAGGCATGGCTCTGAACTGATAATAGCCTGAAGGCAGCTCAAACCTGAGGTATTTTCTGTGAGAGCACCTGATATGAATGTGGAAATAGGCATCCTTGAGATCCAGGGATGCTAACTAATCTCCTAGCCTCAGAGAGGGAAGAATTACTACCAGAGTCACCATTTTGAAATTTGGTTTTAAGATGTGTTTGTTCAAGTGTCTTAAGTCTAGGATGGGTTGCGACTCCCCTGTCTTTTTTGGGGTAAGGAAATATCTGGAGTACAGACCCTTGCCTCTGTGTAGAGTAGGAACTCTCTCCATGGCTCTAAGAGCCAGCAGAGAGGAAACCTCTGCTTCTAGAGCAATGGTTTCGGAGATGTTTGCAGGTGGAAAAGATCTGACCCTCATTTTTGGAAACTTCTTGAAACTGAGAGCCAGTTCCTAGCTTACTACCTCCAGGACCCATTTGTATGAGGTAACAGACTTCCAGGCCTGGAAGTAGTAAGCCAACCTGCCTCCTACTGGAATTGGGGTGTCGACCCGGGCTGACATATCAGGGTGTCTGCTTGGCGGGAGCCTTGGACTGGGAAGGGGATGCAGCCCTGCTCATCCCCCTCCTGCCTCTCCCTCGAAAGAACCTCCTCTGTGGGAAGGGAGAGGAGGCCTGGGCTTTGGTAGAAAGGCCTGTGAAAGGGCCTGACCCTGCCCCTAGACTGCTACTTTTGAAGAGTGGCTTGCCATTCATTGGCCTGTGCATTCCTGTAGGTGGTCCTGTATTTATCCATCTTCTTCATGTAAGCCTCTGTCTGCTCCCCAAACAGAGAGTTACCCACCACAGGGAAATCCCTGGCCCTAGCCTGGGTGTCCTGAGAAAGGCTAGTGCATATGAGCCAAGCAAATCTCCTGAGACACACAGATGTAGCCATGAGTCTCGGTGCCACATCGTTAGAGTCTACAGCAGCATGGAATTGCACTTTTGATGCCTCAATCTCATCAGCAGCCACCTCCTCCAGCTCTTTGGCCAGCTGGGGGGAGGCCTGTTTAGCCAGTTCCAGAACCGTATCCCACCAGGACTTCTGGTATCTGGCTGTGTAGGCCATATAACTAGCCTGCCTGAGTCCCAAGGAGGATGCCAAGTATTGTTTTTTGGCCGTGGCATCCACCTCCCTAGAGTCTTTATTTGGGGGGGGTGTGAAGCCAAAGGTATATGTCAGTGTCTCTGTACTCCAGTTTTGGATAACAAATCACTGTGAAGCTCGGCATACGGTTCTACAACTAGGGGGTGATAAAAGGCTAAATCTGATCTATGCCTACAGTCCTCCAAAGGAGCTCTCTCTTGACTCTAAATGGGCTCTTGGATTATCTGGCCACTCTAAAGGGTAGATCTGAAGTCATACTAATGGAGACTTCAACCTAGACCCTATCAGGGAGTCACGCGGTACATATACTGAAGTCTCGCCTGACTTAACGTCGCTCAACTTATTTCTAGTCCTACACACATCTCTTCCAACTCAGGGCACCAATCTCCTGGACTGGATGGCTACAATAGAGCAAATAAAATAATTGCTGCACGGACCTTTTCGGATTCTATAAGTGATCACCTGCCTACTTTTGTATCTGAATGGCCACTGCCTTAACCCCTCAAGAATCATTCAATTTCGGATTTTGCCAAACTAAACTGAACTGCACTTCTCGAGGATATTAATAATATAGACTGGTTTCCCATCTGTCACACTGATGATGTAAACACTGCACTTGAATACTTGATGTCTCAGCTTCTTGCCCTTCAGGATCTGCACATCCCTCTGAAAAAAAGGCATCTCAGGGGCTCCCCTAATAAATGGCTAAAAAAAGACCTCCTTAGAGCCATGATAAAAAGAGACAAGGCCTGGACCTTGGCAAAGAAGTCCCAACAATCAGAAGACTGGGTTAACTATAGACAACTGAGAAATGCCTGCAAAAAAAGATATTCGGAAGGCTAAAAGGAGCTATTGCCTTAAGCTTCTCCAATCTTCAGTGAGTGATACCTGGGGTTTTTGGAACCACATAAAAAATTTCATTGGGCAAAGGCCCAAGACGGCCATTACCGACATGACACTGAATGACGCAAACTGTAATAAGTTACCTACTATTGCTAATGCTCTTAATACACAATTCTCGGATCTCTCCGAATACACTGAGAAATTCAACCAACCTCTTTCACCTCCTCCTGAGGTGCAACTTTCGCATGAAACCCCTTTTCGTCCCACATTAGTCTCCTCCACCGGAGTGCTGCATCTCCTCAAATCAGTATCCACTTATGGATCTGTTGGCCCGGATGGGCTACTGCCAAGCTTGAAGCAGGCAGTCCCTGCCCTGCTATTCCTATTGCAAGAATCTTAATCTTCCATAATAACCCAAACAGTACCAACATTGTGGAAAATCCGTTGTCCCTGTTCACAAAAAAGGGGATAACAAAAATATGTCAAACTATAGACCGATTGCCATTCTCTCTACCCTAAATAAACTTCTCGAGAAGGCCATCGCTACTCGGGTCACAAATTACCTGCACCTTCACAACCTTATATCCCCTACCCAGCACGGATTTCGAACAGGGCACAGCACCACAACTGCACTACTTCAGCTGACAAATGCAGTCCCTACAGCGATGGATAAGAGTCTGCTCACTGGGGCCGTATTTATCGATCTCACAAAGGCATTTGACCTTGTGAATCACTCTCTGCTACTTTCAAACTGTCCTGCCTTGGCTTTGACCTGTCGACTATCTCCTGGTTCGATAGCTACCTCTCAGGGAGGTTGCAATTTGTCCAAATTGAATCCACCGTCTCAAATCTTTCCCCTACCTCTGCTGGATTCCCCCAAGGATCTATTCTTGGCCCACTACTTTTCTCCCTTTTCATTAACAACTTGCCCTCCCTTCCCTGCTCCTCCTCGTTGATCCTTTATGCTGATGACATAGTGCTTCTCTCCAGTGGTAAAGATCCCTTATCAGTAAGAGCACATCTTCAAGCAGACTTCAACTGCTTGCAGGAGTGGTTACTATAGAACAGGCTCCTAATGAATGCTAAGAAAACCATAACTATGCTTTTTGGCCCCCCCGTCTAGAATCAGATCCCTTACTCCAGACTTATTGATACATTCTCTAGATGACTCCCCTCTTGAATTCGTTACCTCCTGCAGGTATCTAGGAGTCCTCTCGACCCATCTCTCTTGACTTTAACCTCCACATTGCGGCTACATAGTAAGACGTTTACTCAAAACTTGGTCTTGCCTTTAAAATTAGGTCCTCCTCAATGATGCTGCCGGGCTTGTTACTGCTACAAGATTTCTCTTCCTGTTTGACATATTGCTGTCAGGTTTACCTTAAAGTTAGCAAAGGAGCGCCCAGAAATGAGCACCTGCTATAACAATATATGCAGATTTGCCTCTCCACTCACAGACTCACCCATCATTGCCTGCTCTACTCGAAACTAAATTGGCTCTCCCAGACTCGCTCAGACACTATTCTGTGGGCTGTACAATTGATAATATGATCAGAACGGGTCCCTAAATACCTTGCTCGAACTATTAACTCAGCCTCCCAAGCATACCTCCTCAGGGCATCTGCTCAAACCCAACTTGAAATTCCTAGATATCTCACAAAAAGGAGAACAATCCTTCAGCCATATCTGCCCCCGCTCCTGGAACTCCATTCCCTCCCACATCAAACTCCAAATCTCACAAGGCCTTTAAACTGGGGCTTGGCACACCTATTAGAATCCGACTGCTGCTCTTGTGCTGTACTGAGCCTCTCTCCTAGCATTTTCTCCTCCCTATGGCACTTACTGATTTCCTGCTGGTCTCCAAAATCTGAAAGTTTCCCACATCCAGTAGAAATCCTATTGTTACAATGCTACTTCGTTTAAGTTTTGTTTGCTATTTGTCATTTCAATTTAGTCATTGATGTATCATCAGATGAAAATAATTAATGTAATGTTATCTGTTTCTCTTTGTCATCACTAATAATGACTGTACCTGGCTGTATACTGTTCAAATGTTTGTTCGCACCTCATGCTGCGTCATGAAATACTCTTTAATGTTGACTCTGGTCTCCCCTGTCTGTACTCTCCCGGGTCGTGCCTGAATATAGGCAACATTGTTGTCTAGTGTACTTACCCAGTAAACAAAAAACAAATAAATAAATAAATATTAGCCCTGTCACAGGCTGCAGCCTACACTATTCCAACATGGCTGCAATGATTGAACAAAAACTCCATATTTGAGCCTGATAGCATATACCTCCTATCCATTCTCTTATCCACAGGAGGTAAAGAATTCGGTGTCTGTAAAATCTTTTGTGTCTGTTTCCCCAGGGATTTATGAAGGGGAATAGACAACCTCTTGGACTCTGGGATGTCCATCATCTCCACAAAATCAGGCTCCTCCCTCCCCCGGGTCGTGCATGAAAATAGGCAGGATTTGTCTAGTGCACTTACCCGGTCAACAAAAAAAAAAAATAAATAAATAAATAAGGCTCTTCTTCTTCCTCAGCAGCTTCAACCATAGGTAGCTGGAGGGTTTCAACCACATTTTTGTAACTCAAAAAGTGAGATGGGGACTCAGAAAGCCTTGGAGGGGAGACATTGGAGAGTCTGTCTGGGGAGATGTCCGGTTCAATGGGCACATCCAGACCTTCGTAATCATTGTCATCATCATCATCCAGTAACTCTTCGTCCCCCTCCAACTCCAATTCATACTAAGCATCCGGATCATAACCCAATGGAGTTGGATCCAACCGAACCAACCGCCTAACTGACGGCGCCGGTTCAGACGGAACCGGACGTAGCGAGTGTAAATTACTGATCGCTTTGGCTATTTCTTCAGTGGTTTGAGTAAGGGATGTTGGATCTGAACTGGCTAATTTCTTTCGTCTTTTTGATGGAACTGACCCCTCAGGGTCGGCTTTCCTTTTGCCCGAGGATGTCTCACCCAGGTCAGTGGGCAACTTCTCAGGTTCGGTCGGAAATGAACTGAGCTGGCCATCCAGGTCAGCGGACTTCTCTGCCTCCTTTTCCTTTGGCCTACCCAATCTTTTTTCCAGAGTGGCCTTAGGAACATTTTTGCAAATGTGGCAGTCTATTTTGAGGTGGTCAAACCCCAGACAATCAACACAGATGAGGTGGGGGTCGGCCTTAGCAAAGGCCTCCCCACACTCTGTACAGTGTTGAAAGCCAGTGGGACCGTTTTTTTTTCTTGGGTTTCTCAGACATGGCCAGACTAGAAAAAAATTACCCTTTACAGTTTTTAGACAGGTAATACACCCCTATCGGTTACCAACCGTGTCACGGGTTGTGTAAAGAAAGCGAAAATTTTTTTTTTTTTTTTAAACTGATAGGAACCGACACACCACTACTAAAATCCCAGAAATTAAATTTAAACACAAAAGGTCGGTTCCCAACCGGACCGACCGAGAAGGAACCGAAGTGTACAAGTTCCACAGAAGAAAAAACACAAAATCACAGTTCACTACCTATCTGCACTACTTACTGTACCGTAGACAGAGGCTCGAAACAGAAAATAAACAAATCGGTTGAAAAAAACACGTTTTGACACTTTACTGAAGCGAAGGAGCAATCTCCGGAGCGACTTCACAGTTAGTAAAGAATCTGATGGTTACACTCTGAGGCACTACAGACAGGTTCGAAAACCGAGCTCGAGCTCAACGTTCTATGCCTGGCATAGAAATTAACTCTTTCCTTTCCGGGGCAGTTCAAGTGCTGGGGCTAACTACATATGTCAGAATACAGCAAGACTTCATGTTGTTTAAAACCCCTGAAGAAGATAGAACAGTTAGGTAAGAACTTACCGTAACAGTAGATCTTTAAGGGGACCTCAGTCATCAGGTCTGCTTTCCCTCCCACCATCCGCCTTTTAGGGGGCTTCTTCCTGAAACAGTTTCATGGCATAGAAGTCACAAAAATTTACCCATTACCTAAGTAAGTGCACGCAGCAACAATGTACAGTCAGTCATGGAACACAATATATACTACAATTCACTAAAAATACCACCAACAGCTTATTCTAGTTCAGTTTCAGTTGGTCACCATCTGTATCCACCACCCCAGTCGCCCCTGAAAAAGGGACTGCTAGTCTCAGTGGGCCTACTCAGTCAGCAAAATTCAATAAATAATTTGAAGTATGTAACGTTTCAATAGAAATATATCTGACTTCAGGGGTATCTCTTGCAGCAGGCCATACCTATGGAACTATAGTTGCCAGGCACCAGGACCACACAGGAAACTCTTCTAGCTAGCAGTCTACCGGGGGCTGCCCACTCCGATACCATACACCGATGTTGGCCTATCCTATAAGAATGGGCGGTCCCCACACCCTCTTCAGTTCTGCTGTCGACCATTGCATGTCAAACTTCATGGAGATCCGCCAGCTTCAGTTGACCTCCATTTTGCAGAATTTCTTCTTCAAACTTCTATTTTTTTTTTTCTCTCCCTAGTGTATATCACTTCAGCAATAAAATGATTTTTCCTCTTCATTTATGCTAAGCTCTGCCTCTGGGAACCTCTTCAAAAAGTGTGCCTGCTGGCAGAAGATCCTTGAGAAGAATAACCACAAGGCCTGTGTCTACTGCTTAGGCCCAGAACACGACACCCAGGGTTGTGTGATCTGCCTGGGCATCAATCATGCCACAAGAAACGTTGAGTGCAAACCCTCAAAACTTTTCTGCTGAAGCAGAAGGTCGCCCAGATGGAGAAGAAGGTTCAGGCTCGGAGTTTCTCCACTTCCCCATGACGTCCTTGGGCTCACAGCCTTCCAAGGCCCGGGACAAGTCTATGGGGAAGCATAAGGAGAAATCCTGGTCCTCCTTGTCTCAATCCCAGTTGCTGCTCCCTGTGTTGACTGCAGCGGGCTGTCCTCATCAACGCGGGTGACCCCCTCTGCCTTACACGCCCTTTCCCCTACAGAGCTACTGTTGGCAGCACCCCCACCAACCTTTTGGTGGTGGGCATCGGTTCCAGGTGTTCTAGTGCCCCACTGACTTCTCAGCCCTTGCTGTTGAGGCCCTTATTTTCAGCAGGCACTCAGTCAGGTGGCTCAGCTGGCTCATCGTCAGTGGGATCAGCATCGGCAGTCGCTGGGACACAGCCTAACCCCCGCCACTGACCTCAGCTATTTCTTCTGCTACCGTCTCGGGCCCAGAGCCTCTGCCCTCTCCTGAATCACTGAGACCCATGCCCAGGTCGCCGTTGCCCTCTCCAATTCCAACAACTGCTGTGGAGCTGCCCCACAGACCCCGGCCTGTGCGGCAGCCCTACCCAGTACCCACTCCAGTGCCAACCCCACTGTTGCAGTTGACTCTTATGGGTCCGATGCTGATCGCGGTGGACTTCTGTTCCAGGCTTACCACCTTATGGGACTTTATGCAGGCTATGCTTGCTCCTTCCCAAGGCCCGTCCCTGCAGCACCCCTCTGCTTCTCCAACAGGGCCACTGCCTGCGCCCCAGAAGGGCCCTCGCTCCCCCCTCAGCACTCGGGGGGACGAGGATGGGTGCCATCCGGACCTCATTCTTTCCAATGAGGGTGATGATGATAGGGGAGCCATTCCTTACAACTCCTCCTCTGTGGTCCCGTCCGAGGGCGAGGAGACCCCGAGGTGTATCCTGCATCCTCTTTTGTCTCAGTAATGAGACAGCTGCAGTCAGCCATGGGCTTCGACACTGAGGAGCAAGATCCTGCCCAGCTTTGACTGGCCACTTATTTAAGGCTGTTGGATATCCCTTCTTTGGTCATCACTCCCATAATTGAGCCCTTTGAGGATGCCACCATGATCCACCTGGCATCGGCCCAGTTTGATACCTGCTGTTCCCAGGAAGGCGGACAGATTATACCAGGCTCTAGCAGGAAGGCCCTTCTTCACTGATCAGCCTCAAGTGGATTTGGTGGTCATCAGTGCTACCCACGACCGCACCAAGAGGTCCAAACACCTTAGTTCCTTGCCCCAGGTAAGGAGTCCCAAAGGATGGCTCACACTGGTCAGAGAACTTTCGCCTCTGCCACTCTGACCATCAGGGTGTTGAATTACATTGCTCATTTGGTCCAGTACCAAAACCAGCTGTGTGACCAGGCCCTTGAATCTGCTTGGGCCCTCCCAGAGGACCCCCCAAAACAGCAGATGCTGCAATCTCTTAAAGCGGGGTTCGACGTAGGCACCCACCTCCTTAAGGCTGCCTACAATGCCGTAGATGTCTCTGCCAGGGCTGCTGTGGCAGGCCTTTGCCTGGGAACACACTTGTGGTTGAGAGCGTCTAGCTTTGCCCAGGATGTTCAATTATCCATCCTGAACGCCCCTTTTAGGGGCTATAAGTTGTCTGGCACAGATGTGCCGGACATACTTTCTCAGCTGTAAGCCTCTGGCTGCACCCTATGTTCAGTCCACTCCATGTGCCACACCAGCCAGCCTAAAGGTAGTCAGTAGGTACCCTTTCATAGGTCTGCTCATAGACCCAAGTCCTCTAGCAAGCCTCAGGGTTAGTGCCAGGCCGCCCCGGTCATACCCACCTTCTCCTCCACTAGAGGAAGAAAAACCTAGAGGAGGAGGTGTAGCTCCAACCGCCCCTGCTGAGTCAACCTGACTTCTTGCCCAAACCCCCCACCCATCAAGGTAGGAGGTGGTTGTAGGGGGTCACTTCTCTCTGCACTTGGACAAGTGGAGGGAAATCACCAGAGATGTCTGGGTACTACAGATCATAGAAAGCAGCCACACTCTGGAACTTCTGGAGTGGCCTCCAGAGAAACCCCCACTTCTCTCCTCTTACCCTCCAGACCTCGTTCCAGTGTCCTGGGAGGAAATCCACTTCTTGCTGCAAAAAAAGGGCCATAGGGACTTCCGGTTCTGGTATGACCCTGTGAGCATCTCGGGGACGAACCCTCCCACAGTATCGTGCAACATCTTTAAATAAATAAATAAATAAATAATCCCCAGCTTACAACATTGTCGAGCGATGGGTGATCTATAAATCTCTACCTTTCATGGCCAAACAGCAAAGAAATCGGTTCCAGCTTCTCTCCAAGATGGACGACCACGAGAACCGCAGTACATTGGAGCCACAACAGGGCACCAGACAAACTAAAGATTCGGGCCCTGGAAAATCCACACCATTGGTGAAATCGGGCAAAAGGAAGGGTCAGGAATTCCAGATAGGCGACGGCATCCTACAAGCTATATCCAAATTTCGCGATGAAATGCGCAAATCTATTGGTGTTTTTAAAAAATAATTTGGGAACCATTCAATCAAGTGTGGAGGAAGCTGATCAACAGATCAGCACAAATTCTACAAAAATTGAATCTATGGAGAGCTATAGTCATAGTATGCTTTGAGAACAGATCTACCTAGCTGCCAGAAAGGAAGATGCAGAGAACAGGAGCTGATGGAAAAATATTCGCATCTGTGGCCTGCCAGAGGTGGAGGAGGGGGCAGATCCGATTGCTTATACAGATTATCTGTTCAGACTGATTCTAAATTTAGAGCCTGAATTCCCTATCGATATTGAGAGGGCTCATCACACCCTGGGTCCCAAACCTTCCCAGGCAGATGCCAGACCAAGATCATTTGTGGTTGAATTCTAAAGCTACCAAACCAAGGAGCAGCTTTTGAAAAAAGCATGGCAAATTGGGCGCATGATGTTAGGGCCACATCGCTTAATCCTAGATAATGATTATGCCCCTTATACCCAAAGAATGAGAAAGGACTACGCCCCGCTGTTTCCTTTGCTCAGGACACAGAAAATAAAATTCCCGTACGCCCTACCCATCTAGATTGGTAGTTCTCCTTCCTTCAGGGGCTGTTAAATATGCCACAGCACAAGAAGCAGCCACAGATCTGACTTCCAGAGAGATTCTTAAGGACAAACCTGCTTTACCAACCAGACCAAAAGCAATCTCAAAAACTCAAAGTGAACCTGAAGAACATCTTCACAATTCCCCGTTGACTGACCTGCTGGAGAGACTACACCAATACCAAAACCCCACTCTGGTCACCTGAGGGATTATGGTAGGACTGTTCTGGGCATTACTTTTCTTCCTTTCAATTTGGGTCCCCTTAATTACCCTCTTGCCTAGTCCTGTTTGATTTGGGGGCTGGGGGTTGGAGTTCAGATAATCCAGCCATGAAGCTCCCAACATTGACTGTCTTCCCAAACAGTTATCCCTAATGGCTTTCAAATACCGGGTTTTATGGCTGCATTTTTGGAAAGATAACCAATTGATGGTGGGGACTTTCCTAGGCTGAGTGGTTATGAAAAATGTACAAAACTCTACAACAGTAGGGGAGTGGACTGGGTCTAGATGGACCCCCCCCCAGATTTTTGAACTTATTCCTCCCATTGCTCCCTTGAGCTGATGCCCCCTTCAGGCCAGTGTTGGTACGAGGGGTTGCCGGGATACGGGGTGGGGGACCTAGAGGGTTGGGGGCATCTGCTCAGTGACGACCTCATCCCTGGGGACTGACGAGGAACTCGGGCCAAACCAAATAAATAACATTCCTAATATAGACCTCCAGCACCTAAATGGGAAATTGTAGACACCAGAAGGCCTAGGGTTTGAAATACCTCAATTATTGCAGACTGCATTAACTGTTGATCTTTATTCCTTAAATGGACAATACAGACAGCACCTTTAAATGGAATTCTTAATCAATCCAAAGCCACTATTTGTGGAGAAATTTGTCCATCCCACATGATTCTTTTTTCAGCATGGGCCTACTGATCCCCAGGAGTGGTCTTAAAGTGGGGAAACGAAGAAATACACTGTAATCTCTGAAAGTAGTCCCAGGATGGACTAAGGGTACCCTCCTTTTATAATAATACCCCTGGGGATTATACTGTGGGAATATACATATCCTAGCTTGGCCGTCAAGCGGATGGGTTTGTTTAGATCTCTCATTTGAGATACTTTTTTTTTCTTTTTATACTGTGCCCTGGAGTGGACTGGGAGAATATAACATGTTAATATCTGCGGGGGGGGGGGGTTGGCCAGGGAGGTTATTATATCCCAGGCTAATGATGGACCATACTAGTGGGGGCTCCTCTATGGGAATCCTCACCTTTTGGGTAAACTTGGGGTCCCTAGGGTGGCATAACAACCACTGGGGGAACGAGAAGAACCCAAACCACATTGTGTTCCCTTTTAGGGATCTACTTGAGACTTTGAGTAGATGCCCCACAGATAGGTACCTCACAGATGGACGTCACCTTGTTTATCGTTCAAATATTTAAATGTTTATTGTTTATTAAACCTCTATTTTTCCTTAGGGAGTTGCTAATAGGCTTAATATCAAGCCCCAAAATTAAAGGGACCATTTTGTATATAATTAATAGGTTAAAGAGTTGTAGGTTTCAACTTAATTGGGGGGGGGAGGATTTGGGATATTGTTTTTTGGGGGAGGGTATGGTTAAAAAAAAGCACACATGTACAAGTATTTTACACATAGAATGTTTATTGGTACTGGAACAGGTCGGAGATACACCTATGGCTCCTCTTCAAACTGTTGCGGTCTTCCAGGGGAGCGATCCACCTGGCTGTCAGGGCTATCCTCCTAGAAGACAAACAAAACGACCAAAAATACTTATTGAGTTATTGCTATTTTACCTGTAAAAATCTTTTCCCAGAACATAAATGGCCTGCACAACCCAATAAAGCGTCCACGCTTTACACAACATATTAAAAAACAAAATGCTGACCTTTTTATGATTCAAGAAATGCATCTTTCAGATGAAGAACGTAATAAATTGAATACGGGCGGGAGATATAATGTTTCTTCTCACCCTGGAGGTCACCGTAGGGGGCGGCCATCCTGGTCCCTGCTTCCACACTATTGGAGGTCACTCAGTCCCATATAGACAGTAAAGGCTGATTTGTCATCTTGCAGGGAAGATTATGCTCCCAAGAGGTAACTCTGGTGAGCGTTTACTTGCTGCCTCTGTCAAAACCCTCAGTAATGCAAAACTTAATGGCCAGGGTGATGGACCTCCTTCAGGGACAGCTTATATTAGGAGGAGATTTAAACATCACTATGTCTGCTCATTTAGACAGTTCCAACCCTCACCACAGGCGTCAGTCAGGCACAACTAAGTATTTAAAAAACACAATGGGCCGGCTCGTCGGCACAGCGGTTGGATTTCCGCTTGCGCCGCGGCGACCGGGTTCGAGCGGACTCGGCCGCTGGAGAGCTGAGCGGGTGAGTAGGTTCGAGTGTCCCATGACTGCTCACCTACTCCAGGGGTGGAGGATGCGGGTCGCTGTCTGGTACCTTCTGGCGGAGGCCGAGATCAGCGCAGCAAGCCTGAACATTGGGCGTAGAACGTCGGCTACGCCTGACGCTTGTGGCACACCATGCCTCGGAGAAAGCGGAATACCAGCCTCCGGGTTCGCCGGATGATGGCTGCCCGCCTGCTGGCCCGAGATGTCTTGTGGCCTCCGAACCCACCTCAGCAGCGCCCAAGGACTGATGCCTAGTACGCTGGGGCCCTCCCCTCCCGGTGTCTTCCCCCTCGGAGGAGGGGGACCCACCCGGCAAAGGGATATGCCAGGCCACCCCTGAGTCGGCTGCGATATGAGGTGAGGGGAGGAAGGACAGGACGAGGGGATCACGGGCAGCATGAGCAGCCGGAAGGAGTGGCGAATCAGGAGGCAAGGACGGAGGGAAAAAATACATAACACAAAAAAAAAAAACACAGTGGAACACTTGGGCATAGTGGATGTTTGGCGCCGATTGTTCCCTACTGACCTGGGTTTTACCTTCTTCTCGAACAGGCATCACACTTACTCTAGACTAGACTACTTTTTGGTAACCTGCAAACACCTAGGCCAAGTTATACAGCCAGGCTATACTCTGTAACCTAAATTTGTTATGTTTGTCCTCAATGTGAAGAGGTACCTTTGGAAACGAGCCCCTGGCTCAAAGGTTGTAAACTGACTTACAAATAAATAAATAAAGTGCAGAACATTACAATATGCCCTATGGTCCTTTCTGACCGTCATCAACTTATTCTCAAACTAGATTTGGGTCAGAAGAAAAAATGGCAATTTAATTAAATTTTGCTAAAAGACAAGGAATATGTAGAACATATTAAACAAGCATTTGTCAATGCCGAATGTTTGCTTGCTGGCATTGGCATTGGTAGTGTAGGAGTTAGAGAGATGCATAATTGGAATGGCAGTGAAGTATTGAACTGAAGCCAACCACACCACCACCCTGCAGAGACTGACGGGCGTTGGGGTGTGCCTTTGAGTCGTCAGGCATAACAGACATACCATTTCACCACACCCTACCCTGAAGACACCGACAAGTGTCACAGTGTGCCGTGGAGTCTTTGGGCCTTATGCTTACCCCATTCCATAAGAAATATGGTGAGATGGGTGCAGTATAGGAGAATGGGTTGAACTTTGAGGCCAAAGAGTCCGAGGCACACCTCGATGCCTATCACTGGCTGCAGGGTGTGGGTAGGGGTGGAATGGCAGGAGTATTACAGGTGACAATCCCAAGTCACACTCCTGATGCCTGTCAGTCTCTACAGGGTGGGGCGGTATGGTCAGAAACCCTAACGTCCTAGGCATTCGTTGGTATTTTCACTCCAAATTTTAAACATGTTTTTTTTCTGACCCCCACCTCATGAACAGTGGCAATATCAGTTCGTTAACAGAAAGCTGATTTTGCACAGCAACTACACCATTTGGCACCACTGGTGCAAAAACACATTTCAAACAGGATGTGAAAAATGACAGCTGTACTGTTCATGGAGAGGTGTAAAAAAATGTCAATGTTGAAAATCTGGAGTAAAAATATAAAAAAACTGGTGAAGTCATGTAATTAGTTTGGGGATTTTTTTACAGCAGATTGTCAACACAGACATTTAAGGACCGCCGCTCATGAGCAGCGTCACTGTGATTTTCTTAATCTGTTCCGAACAGTGATTTCCCACAGCGATCGCGCATTTCTGCGCCGGAAGTGCGAAAACACATTTCGAACAGGGTGTGAAAAATGACAGCTGTACTGTTCATAAGAAGGTGTAGAAAAATGCCAGTGTTGAAAGTCTGGACTGAAAATGTTACAAATTCATGAACTTACGAGGGGGCATGGAAACTGCACAATGCACGCTTGTAACACAGTCATTTTATGGACTTTTGTCACCAAATTTTCAACATAGCCATTTTAAGACGTCTGCTCATGAACAGTGTCACTGAGATTTTCTTACTCTGTCCCGAACATTGATTTTGCACACCGACTGCACCATTGTACGCTACATGCACAATAACACATTTTGGGAGAGATGTGAAAAATGACAGCTGTACTGCTCATAAGGAGGTGTGGTAAAATGGCAATGTTGAAAGTCTGGAGTAAAAATAGTAAAAATTCAGAAAGTTACAAGCGTGCATAGGAACTGCACAACACACACTCGTAAAACAGTAATTTTGGGAAATTTTTTCACCAAATTTTCAACATAGGGTTTTGAGGGCCTACCTCATGAACTGTGACACTGTTGTTTCGTTACTTGGTCCCGAAAGGTGGTTCTGCACAGTGACAGCGAAATCACCTTTCAGGACCGAATAACAAAATGACAGTGACTGAGTTCATGAGGTGGGGCCCCAAAAACCCCATGTTGAAAATTTAGTGAAAAAATTCCCAAAACTGGCCGAGATATGCACCAAAGTTGAAAAAAAAAAAACCAACATTTATGCCATTATACAGCTTACCGGTATTTCTTCAGTTTGCGGTCGGCTTTGAATAGTGCAGACGTGTTCCTGGCCAACTGAAGAGCAGCGCGCTGGGCTCCTGAGGTAAGTATGGGGTGAGGTGGGGGTGTGGGGAAGTGGATGCGCAGAGGGTGGGCGCAGGTTGGGGGAGGGAAGGCAAGATAGTCAACGAGGGACTGTTTTTTATTTATAGGTGTTTTTTTTCCTTCAAGAAGACAACGCGGGACTTTTGCCACACTGTGGTGGGCTCCTAGCGTGGCAGCTGGAAGGTTATTTATTTTGGAGGGGGCAGTGGAGCCAACGGGAGATTGGGCACCCACAGCCATATGGACATTTGCCACGCTGGAGTGGGATCCAAGCATGGCAACTGGAAGTAGTGTTTTTTTTGTGGGGGCAGGGCACAGTGGAGCCGACGGGGGATTGGGCACCCCTGTTGCCATACGGACGTATGCTGTGCTGGGGTGGGCTCCCAGTGTGGCACCTGGAAGTGTCTTTGGGGGGGCAACAGATGGATGTTTGCCACGCTGGGGTGGGCTCTCAGCGTGGCATCTGGAAGTGTGTTTGGGGAGAGGGCAGTGGAGCTGACAGGGGATTGGGTACCCCCATCGGCCATACGGTGTGCGGAAGCACATGAGCACGCTGGGGTGGGCTCCCAGCGTGCGTGTGTGTTCGTGGGGGGAACTAGTGAATGACAGTTCAGATGCAAATGTGACGAGTAACTTGCATACTGCTGATGGTATGCAAACTGCTCATGGTGGTGTTTTCCTTAGAACTTTATGCCACTGCAGGTGAACGGCTGTCGTAGACAGCTCAGACATTCATTGACGTAGTGCAGCCGCACCTGCAAAAGGGAGCAGGGCATTGAAGTGGGGGAGGCACACATTCGAAAACTCGTATGGTGGCACTATGTTCTTTGCATATACGTGCAAGCAAACATAAAAACAAATTCCCCTCTTTCTATATGAAAACACTTCACATATTTCAGAGTCCATGGTTTGGGATGCTATAAGGCCACCCTCAGAGGGGAGACCATTGAATATGCTTCTAGAAGGCGGCTGGAGTTAGACTCCAAATACAATACCTTTTTGGAACATTTAAGCACCTACCAGCTATTGTATACAGAAGGGAATCGAGAGGTCCAACGAAAAATAAGAGACACAAAAGCCGAAATACAGAAGTTAATGGACATCAAAATCCAACAATCCCTTTATTTAAAACATGCCAGATATGGGGAGGTCCCCGGGGTGCACGCAGACTCACCCAACGTCTCTGCGGACAGAAGGACTCCACAACCATCCTAAAGTTAAAAGACCCCATCTCCGGTAGGATTTCACATAGAGAGTCGGACATTGTCAACTCTTGTCACCTTTTATCAGCACCTATATCAGCGAGATGATCAGTCCACCCCTGAGGAGAGACAGTCCTTTTTAAGAGATCTCCCACTTCCCCATCTCACTACAACACAAAGGGACCTATTAGAATCTCCTATCACATCTGAGGAAATTTCTCAGTGTTTGAAATCTCTTTCTTCCCACCGTTGCCCAGGACCCAACGGATTTCCATCCAAATGGTACAAGTTGTTTAAGGTTGAAATCTTACCTAAGTTGCTTTCAACCTTTAGAGAGGTGGCAGAGGGTCGCCCCTGCCCCGGGCATATGCCACACTATCTACCTTATTGAAACCGAATAAAGATGCCACTAACTCCTCTTCTTATCGACCAGTCTCTATCTTTAACACTGACTACAAACTTTTTATGGACATTTGGGCCTTTTGATTAGAGAAGATTGTACCATGTCTAATTCACCATGACCAATCTGGCTTCTTTAAAAACAGAAACACTACAGACAATATACTTTGAACATTGATACTAATGGAAGACATCCATGACTGCCAGATTCCCGCGGTGGTCATCAGTTTAGACGCAGAGAAGGCCTTTGACAGGTTGTCCTGGCAATTTTTATGGGACACCCTGTCGAGGCTCCACTTCCCAGAATCCCTCCTAAAGTGGTTGGGGAACCTTAACGCTGCTCCTAAGGCATATGTGAGAGTCAATGGAGGAATATCTCTCTCCTTTACTCTATCTCTGTGCACTCATCAGGGTTGCCCACTCTCCTCTCTACTGTTTGCCCTCTACATGGAGCCATTGGGGATGGCTCTCAGAATTTCTCCTGAGGTTGAGGGCATTCCATTGGGACAACAACAATATAAAAAGTCAGTATGTTTGCGGACGACATCTTACTAACCCTTCTTTCACCAGATACATCCATTCCTGCGGTTTGGCAAATTCAGCAGAATACAGAGCTCTAGCAGGCTTTAAGTTAAATATCTTAAAGTCAGAAGCCCTCCTTTTCAGTTACTCCCCAACAAATAGCCTTTGTGCTCTCCTCCCTCTGAGGTGGAGATCCACAAAGATAAAGTATTTAGGAATATATATTCCATTAAACCAGGGGGGAACGCAACTGATTAACTATGAGCCACTTACTATTACACTACAAAAAGATTTGGAGAAATGATCATCTCTACCGTTGTCATTTTTCCAACGGATTGAAACCATTCGCATGAATTCCTTGACTATTATACGTTTTTCAAACCATCCCTTACGTCCCTTCATCTTTTTACTTTAAATCCTCAGTCAAACTACTTTCAAAACTTATATGGGGCAAACAACGCCCAAGAGTTCACCTCTCCATCCTCCAATTATCCATGGCCCAAGGGGGAGTAAATCTCTCCAATTTTAGACTTTACGCTCAAGCAGCTTTTCTTTGTACCCTTATCCATTGGCTGACTGATAGTTTTTCGGCACCCTGGAAATCCCTGGAGTTTATTCTAAATGATATGTATAACATATCTGCCCTTCTCTTTTCCTCGATCGATAACACACCTGCTTTGAGACATTTCACACAGATCACATCTGATACTCTCCAAGTGTAGTACAGACTAAGAAACAAACCAGAAATAAAACCAATATATGATTATTGTCAAATAATTGCTAAAGACAACCTCTTTCAACCTTCTCACATGGATCTGGCCTTCTCACGGTGGCGCATGTTAGGACTATTGCATTTATTTCAATTCCTTGATGAGAGAGGGATCTTACCTTTTGATAAGCTCAAAACCCAATACGGGCTTCAAGGAACCGACTTTTTTAGCTATCTCCAGGTGAGGAATTATATACTTTGCCATCAGAACCTAACCGCTAACCTCCCTACTCCAGCCCCACACTTATTAAAAATCATTATCGACTCTACTAAGGGGAACCAGGGTAGCCACCTTATAGGAAATATATAAAGAGCACTAAGAGACCTACTGGGACATTCGACAAAATCAGTACTAGATAAGTGGGACAGGGATCTGGCTACTGAGGTACAATTTTCAGACTGGGTCAATGCGACTCTTCCAGCTGTTAAGGTAGCCTCCTCTTCCTTTTGGCAGGAGTTTTCTTAGAAGATTAGATCCAGATATTTTCGAGCCCCAGCGATCCTAACCAGATTCCTCCCAGCCACATGTGGCTATTGTTTGAGACAATGTGGCCATTGTCTGGCAGATTTGGGTCACATTTTGTGGTACTGTCCTCTCTTATGCCCTTTTGGTGTGGTCTTCAGTTGGAGGTCTCTGGCTGTTTAGGAAAATCAATTGAATTAACAGGGGAAATTTTACTATTCTTAGTATATCCGGACTGCTTCCCCCAGTGGACCAAAACATTGATGTCTATACTTCTTATAGCTGCCAAGAAAGCTATTACCAAAATATGGATGTCGGACATTGTCCCCACAAATCCCTTCTATTCAGTAATGGAGATCCATTGTATTGGAAATCTACCAGATGGAATGCCTCACAGCAACACTTCAAGAGTGTATACAGAAATTTAGACTTAAATGGCAGGGTTGGGTAATCTATTATACTGGGAGAGACTCAACTTTTGTTCCTTAAATATACTTTACAGCAGTTTTTAACAATTTTAAGGTCATATGTTCTGGTGGGAATGCCATAATTTGTAATAACTTTGGTGACTCCGGCTGTTACCTTATTCAATGACTAAACTATTGTATCTTGTGATTATACTGTACCCTAACGACTGTATTAAGATTACATGTGTGCATGAAAATAATTAATAAAAATAAATTAAAAAAAAAAGGCCATAGAACTCGTTCCAGAGACTCAACAGTGCAGGGGGGTTCTGTTCACACTTCTTCTTGGTGCCCAAATACACAGGAGATCTCTTAAACTCATTCTAGACTGGGAGCTAAATTTATTCATTCATTACAAAAAATTCCAGATGGTGACATTACAGGGTCTGTTGCCCTTTCTGCATCAGGGAGACTGGATTTGCTCCCTTGACATTATTTATTTATTTAAGTGTTTCACCAGGAAAGTATACTGAGCAGGGTTGCTTGTTTCCAGATACGTCCTGGGGGAAGAGGAAGTGGAGGTACGAGTAGTGCAATGCAGAAATGCAGTTCTACAATTCTCAGGCTAGGTGGTTGACAAGAGAAAATGCAGGATACAAATGGGTACAATAACTGCAGCAAAACAGTTACAGTACAGGTAGAAATAGCTGGTCATCATAAACATTAGTAGTTGCAGACATGGTATTGTTAATTGAAAATACAATAATGTGGTACAGGAGATAACTGATACAAAACAGGATTCAGTCTGGATCCCGATGGTATCAGTATATATATGACAGTAGAGAGAATAGATATAGTGTGTATTAAGAGACAAAGAAGTGCTGTGTTGGGCAGAGTCTCTGCGACGCGGGGGTTAGGGATGTACCAAAGGCAAATTGTTGGGACTGAGCTACGGATAGGGTCAATGGGTTTGGCAGGAATGGGCTGTATAAACACACAGTAGGGAAGAGAGAGCTTTAGGAGATGGGGCATGACGGGTATTTGAGGGGAGGATGTTCCAAAGTTTAGGACAGCGATAGGAAAAGGCAGATTAGCCATCAGAGGTGGAGCTGAGGAGGATGGCGAATGAGCAAGAGTCAGAGTTCCGAAGTAAGTATGAGCTCAGTGGTGCAGCAGAGATGATGGTGGAAAGATAGGAGGGAAGATTCCCATTCCAGAATTTGGCCATGAAAGTAGCAGATTGTGCCAAACGCCTGGACTCCAGTGAAGGGAGGGAGGGAGGGGTTTAAGAAAAGGAGGGCCTTAAGGGTGACATTTGGTGTAATGGGAGATAAGGAAAATAGGTCAGAGTTGCAAGGCTTGGAAAAAGCAGGGGAGACAGGTGGCAGGCAAGTGGGAAGGGAGAGTAACAAAGAGGCACAAGATGTGAAGAAGTTGTTGAAAGTAGCAGCAACAGTCGGGGGGGCAGAGATTGTGCTAGTACCATTGGCAAGAGTTGGGATTGGAGGACTGGGGGGGGAGGAGGTCGAGAATAGAGATTTAGCTACCTTCCAGAACTTGGAAGGGTGGGGTTTTTGTGGCATGGAAAGATGTCAAGAAGTATTCTGCCTTGGCATGTCTTGTGGCCTTTGTAGAAGCAATTTGGAGTTGCCTGTAATGGAGTAGTAGATTGGGAGTCCTGGATTGAATGTAGGCTTTACAAGCCTGGTTTCTGGCCCACATACATGCCAGAAGCTCGGCAGTGATTCATGGAAGGTGAGATCCTTTGACTCTGGTTAACTTAGTGGGCACATGACGATCCCAAATTTCCATAGATTTAGAGTAGAAGTTGCTGAGGGCAGTGTCGATGGATGTTTCTGAGGTGAGGGTAGACCAGTCAGCATGGTGAAGGTCATTTAGCAGGGGAGCTAAGTTTAGGGAGCGGAAGGAGCATTGATAGATCAATCTGAGGGAGGGGGGGCGCTTTGGGTTGATGGCCTTTACGGACACAGTAAATCATGTGGTCACAAAGGGAGTCTGGGAGAATACTGGAGGCAATTACTTGATGGGGGTGAGAGATGAGGGCTTAGTCAATCGGAGTATGTTTTTGGGACTTGTGGTTAAGTTGGGTAGGAGAGGTGATTAATGGAACCAGATTTAGGGATTTTATTTTGGAGGGTATAGTGGACGTGGTGGACGAGGCCTAGTCCACATTTAGGTCACCTAACAGGTAAAGCTCACCTGGGGTGGTGTGAGAGGTGATGGTTGTGAAAAACTCTGTCATGGTTGCTGATGGGAGGCCAGGGCAACAGTAAACGCCTACAATGAATATGGGTAACATAAAGGGGAGGGTTAGCTTAATTAATAGGAGTTTGTATTGGGAGGAGGATGAGACAGACAGGACAGGAGAGTATTGAAGGTCAAACGAGATATACATTGCAATACCTCCACCCTTACTAGGTCTGTCCTGTCTTATAAGAGAGTAGCCTGGAGTAGCAGTAGTGGCATCCAATATTTTCTGGTCCAGCCATGTTTCAGAAAGCACCATACTATCTAGCTTCAAGTTTAACATAATAGGCTGGAGGAGTGCGAGTTTGGGGAGAAGGCTACGGATATTGAGGTGAGCTATTTTCAAACTCTTGGGGAGGTGCAGGGTGTTAGGATGGGATGGGCCGGGGTTTAATTGTATGTCACTTGCAGAGAACAGGAGGAGGGCGATAAGCAGTTTGGAAAGGGAGGAGGCTAACTTAGCAGCTTTAGAGCGAGAAGAATGGGAGGGAGGAGGAGGTGGCTGTGGTGGAGTGGAGAAGACCGTGGTGAACTTAAAAGTTGCTAAAATGGATCTGGGGGGAAGAAAGGAAGCTGGAGGGGACTATGGGTAGTTGGTTGGAATAGGGTGCATGGGGAGTGAGGAGTGAGTATGGGACTGAGGTGGTGAGATTGGAGAGGGCTTGGTATGGAGGGCTGAGGAGGGTAGAGAGAGTAATAAAAGGAGGTGGTTAAGGGCTAGGTAGAATAGGATAGTGTGGTACATTATAGAAGGAGGGAGAAGCTTGCATGAAGCATGCCTACTTGCATATTCAGGTACATGCCTCCCACAGGCAGTACCTAAGGTTTCATTTTCACAGGACACACTTCCAGTTCCGGACCTTGCCCTTTGGTTTGTCTTCGGCCCCTTGGTTGTTTACCAAATGTTTGGCAGTGGTGGCAGCTGCCCTCAGGCAGGAGGATCTCTATATCTTCCCCTACCTGGACATCTGGTTTCTCAAAGCCCAAACCAGGGAGAGCCTGTTACAGAGTCTGGAACATACCATCTGCCTATTCCAGGATCTGGGCATCATGGTCAACCTGCCCAAGGCAGTTCTGACCCCCTGTCAGTGCCTTCAGTCCATAGGGACAGTCCTGGATACTTCTCAGGGCATGGCCTTCCTGCCCCAGGACCGGGCAGATCAGGCCTGATGGATACGGCTATAGTCACAGTGCCTCTAGCTAGACTGCATATGAGGATTCCCCAAAGGACACTGAGAGTCCAGTGGGACCAGCGTACCGATGACATAGAACAGCTCACCTTGGTCTGCTCTCCAGTGAAAAAAAGTTCTACTTTGGTGGATGGAGCCCAGCAACCTGTTAAGAGGGGCTCCTTTCCTCATTCCTTCCCCTTAGCAAATCCTCACAACCAGTGTTTCGGGGTTGTGGTGGGGAGCTCATCTTGGGCCCCACCAAACACAAGGGGCCTGGTCCCATCTGGAATCCTCTCTCCACATCATTGTCCTGGAGATGTAGGCCATTCTTTATGCCTTCCAGGCCTTACAAACCCTTCTATCCCCAGGTCTTCTGCAAGTGCAGATGGACAACATCAATGTATTTCACTACATCAACAAGCAGGGGTGCACTCATTCATACAATCTCTGTCAGGAAGCTATAAGAGTTGGGTATTGGACTCTGGATCACAGTCTCAAACTGTTGGTCATCCATGTTCCAGGCATCCAAAACGTCCTGGTGGACACCTTAATCCATTCGCAGTCAAAGGCACATAAGTGGGAGCAGCTGACCTCATAATACAAGACTTGTTCGACAGGTGGGATCATCCAGAGCTGGACCTTTTTGCATCCCCACTCAACACAAAACTGCTGCATTTTTGCTTGCTCAATCCAGGGCCTGACGTTTTCTGGCAAGACATGTTGTCCCTCTCTTGGAAAGGGAGTTTCTGTACACATTTCCTCCCTTCCGCCTGCTTCAGAGGGTTCTGATCAAGCTCCAGATGGAAGGAGCCACAATGATTCTTATCGCCTCCTTCTGGCCTTGTCAAATCTGCCTGCAACAGTTGACAATGGAAACTTCAGTACCTCTTCCTCTGTGCATTGGCCTGCTTGCCCAGAACCAGAGCACCCTGGTCTATCTAGACCTCAAATCCCTGCATCTTCACGCCTGGCTCCTGAGGACCTAGCCATGGCTAGGTTCGGGGTGTCACCCAAGCTGGCTGAAGTCCTGGTGGTGACTAGGAAGCTGTCAACTAGGGCCACTTATTCTGTGAAGTGGAAATGTTTTGCATTGTGGGCTGCGCACTTCAGCTGGCTCTCTTCACTTGTCCAATTAATTAGATTCTGTGGTACTTGCAATCCCTTTCAAACTGCGGCCTGAAATACTCCTCTCTTAAGGTCACATGTCTGCCATTTCCGCCTTCCCTGTGCCTTTTGATGGTCGTAGGGTGGCACAACTGGAGGTGTCCCATACTTTTCTGAGAGGCATTCTTCACCTGAAGCCTCTTACCCGTAATCCAGTCCCACCTTGGGACTTGAATTTTGTGTTGGAAAAACTTACATTGGCTCCTTTTGAGCTGGACGCAACATGCGAGCTACACTTTCTGTTATGGAAAGCATTGTTTTTAGTTGTTATTTCTTCTGCTTGAAGACTATCAGGGCTGCAGGTGCTCATGTGAGAGCAGCCTTATTTGGTTTTCCACGACGACAGGGTGTCTTTGTATGCTAACCCTAAGTTTCTTCCTAAGGTGGTGTCAAAGTTTACTCTAAGTCAGTCCATCCACCTTCTTGTTTATTTTCCGGAGCATGCCAATCCTGGGGAAGCATTGCTCCACATGTTACATGTGCATAGAATTTTACGTTACTACACACACCGTATGAAGGACTGCAGAAAGTCCTCTCAGATGTTTGCTTCTTTCGCCCCTGGGAAAGAGGGTGTTCCTGTTTCAAAACAGTGTTTGTCCAGTTGGTTGGCCAACTGTATTGCTTACTGCTACAGGAAGTATGGTAAGAAGCTTCCTGGCGTTGTTTGTGGCCATTCCAGCAGAGGCATGGCCACTTCTGTTGCCTGTTTCAGGAATGTGTTGGCTGCAGAGATCTGTGCTGCTCCTACTTGGAGTACTGTCCACGACTTTACCAAGCACTGCAGTCTGGACATTGCCTCTAGGCATAGGGCCAACTTTGGCCTAGCCATCCTCCAGGGCCTACTTTCTTAGGCTTAAGGATTCCTCTACCCAGACCGTGCTGTTTTCTGATGCAGCTGCTTGGGATTCGTTCCATAGATGTGGCCTGATGCAAGAGATACCCCCGAAATCAGACAGTACAGTTACGCAAGAACTTAGCAGAACAGTAGATCTGCAAGGGGATCTCTTACAGCAGGCCATGCTGTCTCTCTCTCTCTCTCCATTCCCCCAGCCCTGAGAGGCCCTTCTGAGCCTCTATCTCTTTCTCCATTATTTTCTTTTTGGTGGGAACCTTCATTTCCTTCTTGGTTCCCCCTGCTGGGACTAAGTGACTTATGATCTCCGGCAGGAGAACTGAGGAGGGTGTGGGGGTGCCCTCTCTTATAGATATGCCAGCATTGGTGTATGACGCTGGAGTTGGTGGTCCCCTGGTAAACTGCTAGCTAGAAAAGTTTCTGCATGATCCTGGTGCCTGACAGCTATAGTTCCATAGGTGTGGCCTGCTGTAAGAGATCCCCTTGCAGATATACTGTTACAGTAAGTTCTTATGTAACTGTACTCTCTCTTTAAACCCCCTTTTACTTTTCTCTAGTCCTATTTTTACCCACCCTGTAGCTAAACCTCTTGTATTATTACTATTTTTATTTATTTATGTTTTTGGTAACCAGGTAAGTGCGCTGATCCAGAGGGCCATTTTGAGTTACAACCTGAGCCACAAGGTGGCGATACAGAAATTCCAACAGCAGACACAATATACATTTTGATTATACTGTACAAGCACAAATGGACAACAAAACAGACATTGTTTACTTATGGTATACAAGCATGGTAAGTAAAGTACCATAGGTGTACTGGCAGCAGTACAAGGAGAGAATAGTTATGCATTTGCACAGGTTGAGAAGGAGCAGTTTAAACGTAATAGACTTATTAATATCTAGTTTAGGTAGCACGCCTGTCCTGATGAGAAAGCAGGCCGACCTGAGAAAGCTTATGGCAAAAAAGTAGAGCATGGTTCCTAGACAGTGCACCGAGTTCAGGCAGTGAGGGAGCACAGGCTGAGTAAAATGCAGAGCAGGATAGTAAGTGCTGTGCCCTACCAAGTCCTGGTGCATCTTTGTGCCATGGCCTGGACCGGGTACAGTGATGTGGGAGGAGGTCTTGCAGGTAGGTTTTGAGAGGCAGCATGAGAGTTAAGCATGTGGGTTTGTGCTCTAGGGACAGTGGTGGGGGAGGAGAGAGGAGGATGGGCAAAAGGTGCCAGACAGTGGTAGTATTATGGTGGCTTTTGGTCTCCTGTGCTGCCCTGTTGCATTTACAGGTGGAGTCTTTCATTAGCCAGGCCTTTAGGTTAGATTTGAAAGACGCATGGGATGGAGATGTATGAATGGATGCAGGAAAATGGTTCCGGGGGGGGCAGAGACAGAGAAGGCCTTACTGCCCATCACTGTAGAGACATGGGGAACTTCCAGGGATTGGATGGAGGAAGCGCTAAGAGGTTTTGTGGCTGCTCTATTTATGAGTAGGGGGGCATGGAGGAATAGTTGGTTACTTCTGAGAGCATTGTCGACCAGGCAGCCTGCAGCATAGTCAGAGTGTGCCTGGAGAGGTAACCATCCAAGCGACTGGTAGGGTGAACAGTGGTGAGTTAATGAGGGGGGCTTTGAGAACAAAGTGACAGATGGCATTGTATGCTGTGTTGAGGTGGGAGTGTTGCTGTATGGACACGTGGGAGTAGATGGGGGATAGTCAAGGAGTGGGAGAAGGTTGCCTTGCGCAATGGCAAGGTGAGCTTCAGATGATAGGTGGCTTGCACGGTACGCCACTCCTAGCTTCTGGTTTATCTTACTTACCGTCAGGGTTGTGTGATCATTGTAGGTGAGCGATGGGTCGAGGGTAATGTAGTGTAACATTTTACTAAAGCGTATACTGAAGTGTAATTTTTACCTAAGTAACCTTTCACTATGTTATCAAATGTCTTGTAGTGACCTTATAATTTCACAACACTTTATACTTCACATGTAACATCAAATGTCCTATAATGAACTTTATCAGGATGGTGTGCCCTTATTAGGATGGTATTTACCTATTAAAGGGAGGTGTGCAACAGAGAAGGTTGCAGAATATTGTGCAAGAAATGTATTAAACACCTTTGATGTTGTGTAAGAAATGAAGTCGTACCTATGCTTTGACACAAATTTACCACACCCTAAGATTAATATGTTACTTCGTTATATGTTTGGATTATAAAGGGGTGGTGGTATTATCTAAGATAAGAAATCTTTATATAAACACTGTATGTAAGTTGAATGAGCTAGCACCAAAACCAAGAGAAGACTATACATGTATAAGATTTGATGAACTCGCAAAGAAAATAAAGAAGCGAAACTTTCACTTTTTGTGGCTTGAGTTATTTGAGGATAGAAAACACAACGCAGCTATCTTTATCCTTACAATTGGTGCCATGACTCAGATGTCTGAAGACAGTCTATATGGTTGCTGATGACAAATGAACCGAGAAGGAAGCCATTGCGAGGAACACCTTACTGAACCTGATCTGATCAATCAAGTATGGAAGGGAGTCAAAAGAGGGACTCGAGGAAACAGACTGGTGTGAAGTCCGACGTGATGTGCCAGCTAGATAACTGACGTAAATATGGACACCATATTACGTAAATTTTTAGAGATGCACCTTAAAGAAGGTCCATATTGCTCTCCTGAAGAACAGGAAGATGCGTACTTATGTTTGTCCACTCGATGCCTAGAAAGAAATGAGAAAGTAAAAGCAGATAAAAGCAAACTACCCAATATTTGTCAGCTGTATGTACAATATCAGCATGAAATAACAACTAGGACCTGTCTATTAAAGAATCAGTTACTTGACAGTGAAGAAAAGTATTTTCTAGGTGAAGCTAAGTATGTTACTGAAGCTAAAGATGGTGAATATACAGTAGCAGTCACAGACACTGCCAGCTATTTCCTGAAATTTCTGTAATATTTCCAGATATATCTAATGCTTTCTCCATTTCTACAGTAGGGGCAGCAGAGAGAAACTCTTTAGAAATTTTGCTAAATATCTGGAAATAGCTGGCAATGTCTGTGGCTACTACTATAAGTTAAATATCTCTCAGGGAGAGGTATGTGGGCTAAAGATTAAGATTAACCAATTGGAAGAAAATGTTAATTTTATTAACAAACAAAGTCAAGCCCAGATTAATGACCTATCTCAACAGTTACAACAAGCCATAGAGAGATTGGAGCATGCTAACCAAGAGCACGCTCAGGATCTGGCATATAAAGAACAAGCTTTGTACACTATGCAAACAGAATCACAGTTGCAATACCAGATCTCTTTAGAGTTACGTCATCAAGTACAAAAGTACAAAATTACACCTATCCGTATAACTGATGGATATGCACCCCCTCATCCGGGGTGCGCTATAACAGACTTTTCGGGATCTAGTACTTCAGAAAGTGACGACGAGCCCCCTAGAAGGCGAAAGGCAAAAATGGCTCCTTTCATGACTAAAGTGAAAGGGGAACGAGCTAAAGTAAAGCAAGATAGAAAGACGCGCTTAAAGAAATTACATTGGAAAAAGAAAGAGACTAAGGAGACTGATATCCTCATATGGGAACCAGAACATCAGGTAGCTTTTCTGGCTCTAAAGCAAGCACTAATGACAGCTCTGGCTCTCATTAATCCTTCGAAATCCTCTGATTTTGTAATACAGGTACACGTGACAGATCAGGTGATCGATGCAGTACTGTTACAAAAGAGAGCAGGGACTTTACATCCTGTGGGATATTTTTCTCGTGTATTAACACCTGTGGAAGAGACATATGAAGAATGTCTAAAACATTTGTTAGCTGTATATTGGGCTATACAAGCTACAGAACATATTGTGGGGTTTAATAGAATTATCCTGCAAACGTCTCACACTCCAGTGAAATTTTTACTTGAAAGGGATGTGAGAGGTGTGTCTTCACAGCGGTTGGTTAAATGGGCTTTAGCTCTACAAGGGAAAAATATCACTGTAGAAAAATGTACCTCACCTATGTTAGTTGAATTAATGGCATGGGAAGGAAGGGCACATGATTGTGGAACAGTAATGGGAATTGATTTTAAACCCATATTTGCTGCAGAACCAAATACTGAAGCAAGAGATGTTTATGTAGATGGCTCTCATTTTTGGGAGGATGGATATTTCCATACAGGATATGCCATATGGACATCGAGTACCAATCAAGAAATATTAATATGATGCCCATCATCATTTTCTGCCCCTAGAGCGGAATTGGAGGCAGTATGCAGAGCTATTATGGCTTACCCTCAGGAGGCTATTAATATCTTCTCAGACTGTGCTTTTGTTGTCAATTCCTTGTCAGATTTTCTTCCTATCTGGACAAAAAGAGGAATGCGGATAGCATCTGGAGAACCCGTCACATTTGCCCCCGTATTACAACATATATGGGACATAGGCGCTCAAACACCTTTGAGAATAGCAATCTGTAAAGTAAGAGCTCACCAAAAGAATCCAAAGGATATCCATGAGTTAAACAATAACTTAGTGGACAACCTGGCTGAAGTTGCAGACAAACAAACAAACTTATGGGTAGACCCTCTAGGAGGTGATTCTACACAATTGTGGGAGATGGACGAATTTGACAAACACCATATTAAATGGATAGCTGCCATCTCACAAGTCCCAAGTTTTGGGCGTACCCAAGATACAGATGCTTGGATAGTGGGTTGTCGGAGCCAATGGAAAGACACTGGACAGTGTGCAACCAAACATGTTACCATATGGGAAGATATGGTAGTATGGGAACGACAACCTGGGTTTAGGAAGTGGATACCACCCACTTCATTTAGAAAATATATTATGGATAATCATCGAACTGGAGGTCATTGTGGACTCCACAAAACTTGTAAAAATGTTGGCACAGAAATACTGGTGGCCAAAAATGGGAAAAGATGTCAAACAGTGCCTGGAGGCATGTCTCATCTGTGCACAGATGAATCCTCCAGTACCTGGTAAGAGGGTGTCGTTAAGGCATATGGTCCTTGGTCCAGCTTACAAACTGATTATGTGGGGCTCTTGCCTACTGCAAAAGGGGGGGTTCCGATATTTATTAATCATTGTTGGACATATTTTCTAAATGGGTAGAAGCATTGCCCATACGAAATGACAGTGCTACAGCTACTGCAAAAGCATTATGGGAACAAGTGTTCTCACAATGGGGTTTTCCCAGAATACTTGAAAGTGATAGAGGAACTCACTTTACAGCAAAAATAATGACAGCCTTGTGTGGTATCTTAGGTATCATTTAACGTTTGCATTTACCCTACCATCCACAATCTTTGGGAATGGTAGAAAGGTAAATCACACTCTGAAAAACGCACTGAAAAAGGCAGTGTTGGACACTAGTAAAGGTTGGGTGACTCACTTACCAGGAATCCTAATGGGTATTAGAGGTACAGAAAACAAGAGTACTGACTATAGCCCATATCAATTGATGACTGGACGGGATATGCGGCTGTATTATCCTTCGGGTACAGATTTGTTAACACCTGTGTTAGATCGCATCAAAACTAATGTGTTCTTGCAACAACTGCAAAAACAGTTGTTTATTTACCTCATGCTGCCAGAAATATGGCACAGACTCATTGGAAAAAGAAACAGAGACATGATGAAAAAGTAATACCGCCCATTGAACAGGGTCATCACGTCATGGTGAAAAATTTTTCTCAAAAGGGACCATGGGATGCTAATTGGATGGGGCCCTATACCGTCATTGATGTTTTAGGGCCATGGGTCATTCAGGTCTGGCGAATTCGACAAGGGTCTACAGAAACCAAATGGATCCATGTGGACCAATGTAAATTGCATCAGCCTTTAAATGATAAAAACTGATACTGCTCTGTTTCTCCCAACAGGTGAAGTACAATGATGTTTCCTGTACTTATACTGTATGGTACCTTACTGACCCTGGTAACTCCTGACAAGTATGGATGCCCAGGGTACATATAGAACAGTTTATACAACAAGAGCTATGCCAATTGTTCTGCATGGGGTCTCCGAGTGTTGTTGGGAGAACGACATGAACACACTGGATAGCTTCTTGTCAAATGGTACTTTATCTGCTATGGACAATGTCAAAATGCGACATGGGGATGCTTGCCAGAAGCCTGGCCTGGCACGGCGAAGTGTGTAGTAAACACGACAGCCTAGAAAGGGATATATATCCGCTCTACTTTGGGGGATACTACGAATGTAACAAGAGAAGAACAGGATTTATTTTGAATAAAATTAAAGGGCATGTTACATTATCCATCTAACATAACATTGTTAAATGCATCTTATTGGGGTATAAATGTAACACAACACAATATGTGGAATGTTTTATATAATACATCTGTTATACAGAACTATACAGTAGGGTTAAAGCAATTGTTTGTGGTATTGCTTTTAACAAATATATATTCTCAGTTAACATCTACTACGATGCCAAGATGGCCTGCGACGTATCTTTAACTAGTAAATCTGCTGTATGGAATATACAATACCAAAAACAAGGTATAGTAGGGCAAAAATGCTTGCTCCCATCAGATGGTATTATTTTGACACAAAGGCCCAGATATTCAAAAGGGTTGTGCATGGCGCAACAGTGTTGTGCGATATTTAAAAGAGAAAAGTGCGCCTGCACAAATCCCGATGCGTAGAAGCATCAGTATCATAATATATGAGCACAGGTGGGGGCGTGCCCATGCATAAACTACACAACCTCGACATTCAGGCCAGGCCGCAGCAGAGTTATGCAGGTGCAACCCCTACCCGCGTCTGCACAAAGTTAAGCTAAAAATAAAAGGAACAAGTCGAGGCCACCCACAGGTGAGCTGCCGCATTGCAGGCGCAGCACAGCAGCTGCCACCTGTGGGTGGCCCTCCTATTCTCATCCACCTAAGCGGCCCCATGCCCGATCGCGGGCTGAAGTGCCCCAAGTAGCCCGATCGCGGGCAGCACAGTATTCTCCCCAGCAGCCCGATCGTGGGCTGCGGTCTCAACCCCTCCCATTAGCCCAATCGCGGGCATAACGGTCTCAACCCCCATTAGCCGATTGCGGGCATAAGTAACGTCCCCACCCCCAAGTAGCCTGATCGCGGCATACGGTCTCCAACCTCCCCATTAGCCCGATCGCGGGCATAAATGAAACACCCCCACCCCCGAGTAGCCGGTCGCGGGCATCAGACCTCCCACCCACACCGCCCACAGGCCCCCACCGCCTGCCGCCCACCCGACTGACAGCTCGGTTGGCTGCACGCCATTAGTTCAGAGCATGAGCCAATGGCATGCAGCTTATACCATAAGACAGTCCAGATATGTGAATGAATTTTCATTCACATATCTGAACTGCTTATACGGTATGGTTTCACACCCATTGGCTCATGCTCATGCTCTGAACCATCGGCGGTAGCTACCGAGCTGTCAGTCGGGCGGCAGCAGGGGGTGGTGCTGCCGCCTGCTGGCTGACGGGCGGGGTGCAGGGGCTCCATGGGGTGGGGGCCACTAGATCACCAGGGATAACATACTTGGGGGTAAGGATGCCGCCCATGATCAGGCTACCTCGGTCCACTGGAGCACCAGGGATATTGGACTTTGGGGAAGGTCTGATGCCCTCGATGGGCTACTCGGGGGTGGGGTTTTCATTTATGCCCGCAATCCAGGCTAATGGAGGGGTGGAGACCATTATGCCCGCAATCGGCTACTTGGGGGTGGAGGGTGTTTCATTTATGCCCGCCATCAGGCTAATGGGGGTTGAAACCGCTATGCCCGCAATCGGGCTGCTGGGGGGCGTTTCATTTATACCGCGATCGGGCTAATGGGGGTTGGAGATAGTTATGCCCGCGATCGGGCTGCTGGGGAATACTGTGCTGCCTGTGATCGGGCTACCAGGGAGGGGACTCTTCAGCCCGCAATCGGCTACGGGGGGGAATACTATTATGCCCGCGATCGAGCTGCAGGGGGCGTCGGTCCCCGGCGACTGCTGCCTGGCAGGGCACCAGGCGCAAGTCGTCGGTGATTGGCACACCTGCATGCTAATGGCATGCAAATGGGGCCGTAATTAGATGCAAATGCCCCCCCGTGCGCCTTGCATAAATTATGGCCCCATTGTACGTCACCTTGAATATCGCAGGTGCGCGCGATGGCGCAATGAACTTGCCACCGCATTCAATGCCCACTCTGACCACTTGCGCTGGCGCAGTTCCACTGCGCCATGCACAGTGGGTGTGGCTAGGGGGCGATATTCAAACAAGTTGCGCCATAGCGCAACTCCGTTGAATATCTCCCTGGCCACACCCCTGCGCAACTATTTTGTGTGGCGCAGGGGCTTGCACCACAGAATGGCGCAGTTTGAATATCTGGGCCAAAATATATATCCTCTATATTATCCATGTAAATTGGAGTACAATGTTTTGCTACATTTGCCTTTTCCACGATTACCACCTCAATGTAGAAACTGGGCTTTGGTAATAGTGTGTCAACAATATTATAATAATACTTGAAATCAATACCATGATAGACACAGATTGTAGTCATTTAAAATTCCTGCAAAAGCATAACCGGGCTTATCTCGTTGTAAAATAGACATGTGGGGCTGGTTAGGCTTAGGATTAGGAATTGCTAATGGTATTCAGTCTATGGTTATAAAGGGTCATATTCGTTCTTTGAAGACAATGCTAAAGAATATGGCTACTGGACCATTATCAGCTACTGTAAGATTAGCAGCTGATAATGAAGAAATTGATTGGTTTGCATTTAGAGAAACCTTACAGAATTTTAAAATTATTGGTCAAACAGCAGCCTGTTTTTATAACTCACTTTCCAGTATGTCTAGAGAAAAGTATACAGAACTGGCTTGCTCTCGGTTAGCTGCTGAGGCACATGCTTATTTAATTAATGAATTAAACAGAATTGAGACCAATAGATTACCCTTAGGAATTGGGAAAACCAATGTGGCAAGATTATTGGATCATCCCACTGTAGTTTTACCACCCTTAGATACGATAAATGTATGGAACTCACCAAATCATTATGCAGAAGTACTGCGACATGTGGTTCCTATACTAGTGATAATACCTGTATGTTTTGAACCACCAAAAATATTGGGGCAAATCAGTAATTTGGGAGTCCTAATACATGACCAGATCATGAGACTCCAAATACCAGGTGACACTATTATTACAGTACACAATAAATATGTTGTCTTACCTAAGCAACAGGGTGTACAAGAACATGAAACCTTGATATGTGGGGAAGAGACATCAGCCGCCGGATGGTTTCCTGATCAATGTAAATTTACTTTAACGTCTGCAAATGAATACCGCCAAGCTATGAAATGGAACCAATCATGGTGTGTAATCGCATGTCAACCTTGGAATGTATAGGGGTGTAGTGACAAAACCTGGTGGGTTGCAGACTGGACCCTTCGGGAACGACCTGCCTATAGCTGAACAAATGTTACCCATATCGATGGTTCCAGTCTGGCCTTGGATTTACTCACTGATTTGGCAACTCCACCTCATTTCGAATGACCCAAAATTAATAAAATGACACTTGGTGCCTTGTTGTATCGTCAACAAACAGAATTACTTATTTTCTCACACAAGCCCTCTGCTAAAGAGGTAGAGAAGCAGTCATCATATATCCCTATTATATCCTGGTGGGATTGGGGTTAGGCTGCTTTGGGAACTAGTCCAACCCTAGTAGTGGTAGTATGCGGTATTTTAGTAATCTGTGTTCTTATTATTAAACTACTATTGTATCGTAAAATGAGACACATGATTTGACAAATACAAATGTTACAATGGCATCAACGTCCCATGTGATCTCCAATTATAGAGAGTCACAAGGGGGGAGTTGTAGTGTAACATTTTACTAAAGTGTATACTGAAGTGTCATTTTTACCTAAGTAACCTTTCACTATGTAATCAAATGTCTTGTAGTGACCGTATAATTTCACAACAATTTATACTTCACAACATGTAAATGAAAATGACATACCTACCATAATTCTTGATCTTCTCTTGTATCTTCACCATTCATTATTGCTTGGGTGTAAGCTGGAGGCGTGCACCCGCCATAGGAGTTTTTTGTATTTTTTTCAGAGGAGTTGGCGCCAACAGCGCCGCCCCCAAGAGTGACGCATCACGTGATGTGCGAGGGGCGGCCGTTAGGCACCACAGACTCCTCCTCCCCCATCCCAGTTCTGTTAGCCAGAGAGGCGAAATAAGGATAAGAACAAGAGAAGGAGGCAAGAGAGCCAAGGGATAGAGAAAGGAAAGGATACAAACTGAAAAAGGAATAAGCTGGTAAAGGACAGAAAAAAAGAGAAGGAAATGCCTACCCTAAGGGACCACAGGGCCTCACTTCTGGGGCAGCTCCAAGGGAGGAACAGATAAAGGAGAGGAGAAGAAGGAAGAAGGAAGAAGAAGAAGAGAAAGAGGGATGTTGGGAGGGAAGAACTCTGCCCATTGAGAGATTGGTTTAAAGGCTTACAAGCTCGGAACCAAAAACAAGGGAGCAAGGATCCCACTTGATCAGACTGAAGAGAAGGTTCAACTGAACCACTTGTACAGCTTGCACACAAAAGGCAGATTCTCTATACCTCCCGCCATCCCAACCCCTTAAACTCTAGCTGAGAGCTCACAGACTGCCAAGGCAGAAATTCTGTTCTGAAAGGAGAGCGCCCAACTAGGAAGGGGAAAGAAACCCACTAGCATCTTGTTAAGTGCTAACACAGATGTGTGTGGGGAGGGGGTGAGCTCTACAGAGGGCACCCCTTTACATAAAGGATAGCATAGGAACTCAATCAGACTCCCTGAAGGCAAGACAAAGAACACCAACTCAAGGTAATTGTAGTGTCAGGACAGCACCAAACCAGCAGAAGCTGACACAATAGGAGATTAAGACTTGCCAGAGGGGACCTGGAAAAAGGGGACCGAGCCATTAAAGGGACGGTCTCTTTAACTGTGAATTGAACAACATGACTAAGAATGAGCCAACAGATCACCCCTAGGGGCTATCAGAAAGAGTTCCCTCAGGATAGAGGGAACTCTTTACCATCAGGAAATAGGATCTGTCCAGAGAAGAACAGAACAATCAAGATTTTTTTTTTGCTTAAAGGCCAATGAAGAAGAGGGAAAGAATGAGCAGGGAAGGGGAGACGCCAAAGTAGGAGGCCCTTGAGCGGAAGGTGGGTGGGTGGGTATCAGTAATGAATGGCGAAGATACAAGAGAAGATCAAGAGTTATGGTAGGGACGTAATTTTCATATCTTCCCTTGTCAGTCTTCACCATTCATTACTGCTTGGGTGAGTACCAAGCCCCCTCTCCCCGAAGGGGGGGACCAGAGAAACCCTGAGGGAACAAGACCCTCAGCCTCCTGCTGGTGGAAAACAGAAGGGAGAGACCCTGGGCTAATCAGATGAGAAGCCTAAGGGTGAGGAGAGCTAGGAGGTGTTCCCCGGAGATGAGGGGACGGAGGAAGCCCCTGCAGAAGTCTCCTAGCCCTGGTGGAAAAAAAGGTGGGTCCCTTGGAAAGTGGAGCGAATCACCCTACGCCGGGCCAGGGGTGACAATCTTGATAGACGAAGCCATGCCGTCCGCCTAATGCAGATCGCTGTCCCTGCAAGACTGGAAGCCACGTCATTGGTGTCGTAAGATGCCCTTGCCTGGTGCCTTGCCATCTCCAGGCCTATAGCAGAGAGGGCAATGGCCTGTCTAGATTGCTCCGTGTCAGGCATTGATGCTAGAAGTTGAGATAGCATCGACCATAGATGTCTGTTATAGGCAGCATGGTGTGCCTGATGTGATGCGATACACAGCATCGCACGAGAGGAAGAGAACACTCTTTGCCCCAACTGGTCAAATTGTAGAGAATCTGAGTCCAGCAGTCGGTCGTACGTCAGGCAGCAGCACCCAGAAGGAGTCTCTAGGGACACCAATCCCGAAGGCGGGTTGGGAAGAGAACCTAGGGAGTCAGATGGGGCACAATCCCTCCTCCTGCAGTCTGCCGGGGCTGCAATAGGGTTGCCTGGAGACTGCCAGGAACGGATAGACACCTCCTGGAAAGGAATAGGCCAGGAGGGCACCACCAGAGGTTGGGCACTGAATTCACCGAGGAATTCACACGTCTCCCATTCAGTATTGTCTCGCCTAACAAAGGAGATACGGAGGTCCCCAACCATCCTCGAAAGGAAGCGCCGATATTCAGTGAAATCAGCATAGGAAGAGAGGTGAGCAGAGGGTTCCTCTCCCTCTGAGGAGGGAGACGAGGAGGATGGGAAACTCGAATGTCCAGAGGACTCCTGCGGCAGTGGGGATAGGCGAAACACCCGCTCATGCATACACCTAACACATGAGGGGAAGGCCACCGCAGTGCCTCTGAACGTCTCCCAGGATAACGGACCGACCTGGCCCAGGAGAGAGGGGGGTGGCTGCAAAGGAATGGGAGTAGGGCACCTACGAAGAGGCAGCTATCCTCTGCTAAGGCTCTGGAATCTGGGGAATGGGGCCCAAGCAGGCGGGGTCCCGGATAACAAACCAGGTCGCAGAATGGAACCCTGAGGATGCGAACCTTGTAAGAGCCTGAAAGGGGATCTCCCCTGTGATGTACCTGGGGCTGCATGAATCCAGAAGGGCAGCCCACAGCAATGCCCCCGGAGGGGTCTCTCGAACCTAAGAGGGAGAGGGAGAGGCGGATCTCGGCACTACGGCTCCTACCTACACCCTGAGGGGTAGCAGGTGGAACTCGGTGTGCCTTACCCCGACCCCTCAGACTCAGAGGACACCCTCCTCCTTGATACCAGCAACACAGCTTGTCGATCCTGGGGTCTGTCAGTGGAGTCCCCCAAAGACAGGGCCCCTAGTCCACCCTGAGAAGGCACAGCAGCACCGGAGATGGCAGCCCCTTCAGGGAGAACAGACCCTCCCCCAATTCCACGCCATCCCCCCAAGGACCTCAAGCCACCCCCAGCCTGGGAGTCCTCAGAAGGAGACTGCAGTGGAGACTGAGGAATGGGTGTGCTGGGCTGCCTGGCACCGTGTCCCACAGAAGACACCGATCCCGAGGAATCGGGGAGCCAGGACAGGTCCACGTCTGAGTTGTCTGCTTCCGAGGAAGAGCCGACTAGAAGGGCCTCGATACTGGCCACCTCAGGAGTCTCCTGAGAAATGGTACCGTGAACGGTGCCGGTAACACTCACAGCGCCGTTCAGCATCGGCACACCACAGACAACACCGGAACCCAGCCCCGACCCGCCCACAGCTCCAGCCGAGTTCCCAGCACTGCCCTTGGCACTGGGACCTGACACGGCACCACCAGCTGAGTTGACCGGGCCCACGGCACCGTCAGCGGTGCTGAGAGCCAAAACAGCACCGCAAGTGGCGCCGTCCCAATCACCAGCGTCAGGATCTGAAACGGCACCGGAAAGCGGCGTCGAGCGTCCACCCACACTGGGCCTGGCAACCACAGGCCACAACACTGGGGGAGCCTGCACCTCTGAAGAGGTGACTGACAAGGCAGTGTCTCCACCACGGCCCCGGGAGGGACCATGGCGTTCTCCCAACACCGCAAAAGAGGCCTCCTCCTCGGCAAGACTAGAAGATGAGGAGGCCTCCTCCTTTCCAGACCGTATAGGCCTGGGAGGGGACCCAGAGAAAGGGTCTAAAGATCTGGCCTGGGAGGCCCAAGAGTGACGCCATCCTCTAAAAGTCATCGGGGCCTTGCTGATTTTGAACGTGCAGACTTTGAGAACACGGTGGTCCATTGAGAAACAGGCGTCACATCTATCCATATCATGGTTAGGTCCCAGGCACCGAAGGTAGACATGCCAGTCCATAACGGAAAAACGCCGGCCACAGGAGAACTAACGCATAGGGGCGCAGCCTGCTTTAGACTTCTGCTTAGCTCCTGAACCTGACATGATGCAAAATAAAATATAACACAGAAAAAGCTCCCGGCACCGTTAAATAAATGGAACGAACTTACCAGCGTCGGGAGAAAACCAGGATGAGGTCGTGGAAAAGCGGTGTTGAAAAGGCCTAGTGGTGTACTTAAATTTTTCTAACTTCGCACAGCAGAATGCATGCGCGATGAGGAGAAACAGATCTGGGATGGAGGAGGAGTCTGCAGCACCTAACAGCGCTCCACGCATCACGCCGATGCGTCACTTTGGGCTGCGCGTTGGCGCCATCTCCTCTGGAAAAAAAACAACCTCCCGTGGCGGGTGCGCGCCTTTGGCTTACACCCAAGCTGTAATGAATGGTGAAGATTGACAAGGGAAGATCATCAAATGTCCTATAATGAACTTTATCAAGATGGTGTGCCCTTATTAGGATGGTATTTACCTATTAAAGGGAGATGTGCAACAGAGAAGGTTGCAGAATATTGTGCATGAACTGTAGTAAACACCTTTGATGTTGTGTAAGAAATGAAGTCATACCTATGCTTTGACACAAATTTACCACACCCTAAGATTAATATGTTACTTTGTTATATGATTGGATTATAAAGGGGTGTTGGTATTAAGATAAGAAATCTTTATATAAACACTGTGGGCTGGATATTCAAAAGGGTTGCGCCATGCGCAAGTCCGAAATTGCGCCATTCTGCCATATTCAGCAGGAGGCAGTTGCACCCCCCAAGTCAAGCTGAGCAACAGCGCAATGCTAATGAAGGCATGCTGAACCGGAGGGGAGGAACCATGCATAAACTGCACTGCCCGATATTCAGCAGGCCGTGCAGAGTTGTGCAGGCGCAACCCCCAACCTGTGCCTGCACAACTTTGAGCAAAAAAAAAAAAGGAGTAAGTCGAGGGCCACCCACAGGTGAGCTGCTGCATTGCAGGGTGCAACACAGCAGCTGCCACCTGTGGGTGGCCCCACCTCCTGTGCCCCCTGCAGCCCAATTGCAGGCATATAGTCCCCCTCCCCGACTGGCCCATCACGGGCATAAGTTACAAAAAAAAACCCCAACTGGCCTGATCATGGGCGCAAATTTACAACTCCCCCAACTGGCCGATCGCGGGCATAAGTGTAAAAACCCCACCACCCGACCAGCCCGACGCAAGCTTCAGTGACAAAACTCCCACCCCACTAGCCCGATCGCGGGCATCAGTGACAAAAACACCTCCCACTAGCCCGATCGCAGGCAGAACAGATTTCAACCCCAATTCATTCACATATCTGGACTGCCTTATGCGGTATGGGCTGCCGCCCGATGGCCCTTGCTCTGAACCAATGGGCCAGCAGCCCTACTGAGCAGTCAGTTGGGGCGGCAGGCGGGTGGGATGCTGCTGCCCGCCGCTGACGGGGGAGCGGGTGGTGGGGCTCCATGGGTGGGTGGGTGGGGGCCACTAGATCACCAGGGTAGGTGGACCTTGGGGTGGACTCTAATGCCCGGGATCGGGCTTTGCATGCCACTGGACCACCAGGGATATGGTTCTTGGGGGTTAAAATCTGTTCTGCCTGCATCAGGTTAGTGGGGTGGGGTTTTTGTCACTGATGCTCGCGATCGGGATAGTGGGGTTTGTCACTGATGCTGCATTCGGGCTGGTCGGGGTGGGGGTTTTACTTATGCCTGCAATCAGGCCAGTCGGGAGGTGAGGTTTTGTAACTTATGCCCGATCAGGCCAGTTGGGGGAGTTTTTGTAACTTATGCCCTGCGATCGGGCCAGTCAGGGAGGGTTTTGTAACTTATGCCCGATCAGGCCAGTTCGGGGAGGGGTTTCCTTCATTATGCCTGCGATCGGGCTGCAGGAGTGTCGGTCCCGGCGGCTGCTGCCTGGCAGGGCGCCAAGCGCTAAGTCCTTGGGGATTGCGCGCGACCTGCATAAGACCTGTATGTAATGGGCTATAAATAGATGCAAATGGCCCCCCTGCGCCTTTGTATGAATTATGGCTCCATTTGCATGTCACCTTTGAATATCGGAACTTTGCGCATGGCGCAATGGAACTTGCGCCACCGCATCTTGAATGCTCCACTCTGACCACTTGCTGTGGCACAAGTTCCACTGTGCCATGCACAGTGGCTGTGGCCGGGGGGCAGTATTCAAAGGAGTTGCTCAGTAGTGCAGCTCCGTTAAATATCACCCCGGCCACACCCCTGCGCAACTATTTTGTGCAGCGCAAGTGCTTGCGCCACAGAATGGCGCAGTTTGAATATCCAGCCCTGTATGTAAGTTGAATGAGCTAGCACCAAAACCAAGAGAAGACTATACATGTATAAGATTTGATGAACTCGCAAAGAAAATAAAGAAGAGAAACTTTCACTTTTTGTGGCTTGAATTATTTGAGGATAGAAAACACAACGCAGCTGTCTTTATTCTTACAGGTAAAAAAAGGACACTGTCAACCCCATTTGGCCTCAGAGTGTCCCTAGTTTAAAAAACACATTTTATGATTGTTCTCATTCTGTAGAGACTGCTGATGTAGCTGGTTGTTTGATACAGACTCCTTTTTCCTTTTAAAAAGTAAAAAAACTGAGTGTCGACCATACTGGTGTTACCACACCAAAACATGTTTGTTTATATTTCTTGTGCAACTACAACTACGTGTTTCCTGGACTCAGGAACATCCCCAACACTATCTAGCTACTCATTATGCAGTGGGAGCAGATGAGATTATTGCATCACGAGTGGCTGTACTGTTTGAGGGTGTTTCTAATGTTCAGAAGTATGCAGTAAGCTTAGGTAAACAATTTGGAGCAAAACAAGGCTGTGTATAACTATACATTCCCATGCATTTCATTTTTTTTTTTTTTTTTTTTTTATGGGTTCAGGGTGGGGTGAAACCCCTGTACCTTAATGTCTTCTTCGGTCCCCTGGACAGCGGCAGTCAGTGGCACATCAGGACTGTCTACCCGGCTCTGGAGGGTGTTTTTCCCCAATTCTGTGAGGACGTTGCTGCCCTCGACATCAAGGCGCGAGCGTCGACATCCGCAACATCTTCCCCCCTTGATGTTGCAGCCCCTAGAAGTGATCCGCCCGTGACCAATCGAACCCCCGAGGTGCCGACGAGCTGTCGTGCCCCCAGCCTCTGCCAGAGGTCACTTTTCGCCGGGATGGATCACCCACCCTTCTCCCAGAGAAGGCGAGCTGTTGTCGGACGCTCAGCCTTTCTCCCCCCCGGCCAACCCCTGGCGACCCGAGTCTGCTCCTGAACCTGGGTTACTGGGATGGTGCGAGGTGTGGCGTCTAGCACCTCAACCCTCAGCACCACCGGGCTGGCGGGCATTTCAGTTCTAATAAGCAAGGAAGAAGATTACACAACCAGCAATATCAATGAATTTTAGAGAAGGTAAGTAATCATAAAATGTGGGTTTTTACCTAAAAATTACATGATGCAAAAAAGGTTGACAGTGTCCCTTTAACTCACTGACTTGTGGACTGAATTCAATACTTGATGCTGGTTGCTGCCATTTGCAAATTTCAGAAACACATATAATTACTTTTCACTATTAAATTGTACTGTAGTGTAGTTTAGGGTGTCACACTTGGGGTGCAGCAGTTCCTGCCCACTGCCGCCCTTGCTGTCGCCCCCAGTGTGTCATTCTTTTTTTTTTTAAATAAGTTTATTGAAACATTTCGGTACAATCACAGGATATATTCCTTAAATTTCATGCTGTATATGGAGGAACAGTCGAGTTCATACATTGTACAATATTGCATTAAAGCATATTCTTTCATCTTTTGACATCTGTTTACAACAATTCCAATCTTCAGCCATACTTCTATTCAGGAGTGACAGTCAGTTCATTAGTTCAGTCAGCCCACACCCCTCCCTCTCCACCCCTTCCTGCTCTCAAACCTGACTCCAATGATGTTCATCCGGTGCATTTAGGGCTTGGGTCTCAGTGGTCTGCTCAGTTCTCAGGAGCCACCTTGTCCATCTGCGGGTATATACATGTGTTTTTATGTGTTAATTCCTCCATTTCTTGTATATCTTAAACAATGGATATCCATTGTTGTTGTGTTGTTGTGTCAGGGGTTCCCTAGCAAGCCATCTGCGGGTAATGGCCTCATGTGCCAGAGATATTAGAATGTTTCATAAGTATATACTATCTGAGCCCTTTACTTCGGGTGGGGGAATCCCCAGAATAACCCCAGCCTGAGTCAATGGGGCAACACTGGTGAATATGTCTGTAAGTGTCTGTGTCACCTGTTCCCAAAACGGCTGTAGTACAGGGCATTGCCAAAATATATGGGAATGATGTGCTCGTATAGCCCCGCACTCCCTCCAGCAGGCCTGAGATGTTCCCTTTCCTCACCTGTACTGTATTACAGGTGTACAGAAGTTTCCATTCAAACTCCTGCCATGCAGGCGACTGTGATGTTTTACTGGCTAAACTAAAAACCTTGTCCCACTCAGTCTCTTCTAGGGACTGGGTCATTTACTCCCCCCCCATTTTTGTTTAATCTGCTTTGTGGTGTCATCATACAAGAGTATGAGAGCCTTATAAATGGCTAAGAGATGGCCCCTGTCTAGTTTTTGGTTTATTATATCCTGCATGGTCTGGAAGAGGTAGGATGTCTGTGGGGGTCGAGCGGCTCTTTTCTTTACAGCCATTATATGTGTTCTAAGATGAAGAAAGCGGAAAAGTCCGCATTTCTCAAGTGGAATGTATCACTCGGTGACATTCCATCACCAGCTCACCCACCATCATTTGGCCATATTGTGTGAACCCCAATCTGGACCATCTACGGAAAGTGTGGTCCATCTTGGCCGGTGTAAAGGTTTGGTGCACCACTTTAAAGGCCAAAGATATTCTAGTAATTTATACTTAGCCCAAATCTTATGAGTTGCCCATAATGTATTACGGGTATTGTAGAGAGGAATGTTTTGTTTATCTTGTGAAAGGGAGGGGTTTATAAATCTGGCACTCAGCGGAGCCTCGGAAGCTGTTATTGTTTCTATGCTCTTCCAATGTGCCTCATATCCTGGAGTACTCCACTGGAGTGCAGATCACATCTGTGTGGCCAGGTAGCAATAGAAACATAGAAACATAGACTTTGATGGCAAATAAGGACCACTTGGCCCACCCAGTCTGCCCATTTCCCTACCTACTGGATAAGCTGCAGATTCTAGTTAACCAACAGCCTACTTCCTGCCACCCCCCCACTACAATTGCCTTATGTCTGTCCCATGCATGTTTGAATTCCCCCACTGTTTTAGACCCAACAACCTCCCCAGGAAGGCGGTTCCATGCATCTACCACTCTCTCCGTGAAAAAAAATTTCCTCGCATTACCACTGAGCCATCCCTACTCTATCTTTAAATTGTGCTCCCTTGTTCTTATACATCTCTTTTTCTGAAAGATGCTACCCTCCTGGACTTTGTTGATTCCCTTGAGGTACTTGAACATTTACTTGAACGTTTCTATCATGTCCCCCATCCCTCCTTTCATCAAGGGTATACATACCTGTCAGTCTCTCTTCATATGATTTCTGATGCAGACCCTGCACTATTTTAGTTGCCTTCCTCTGGACTGCTTCTATCCTGTCTATGTCCTTGCGTAGATGAGGTCTCCAAAACTGCACACAGTACTCCAAATGGGGTCTCACCAACTGTCTGTACAGAAGGATAACCACTTCCCTTTTTCTACTTGTGATGCCCCTTCCTATGCATCCCAGTATCCCCCTGGCTCTCCTTACTCACTTCTCACATTGCTTACCAACCTTTAGATCATCTGATATGACTACCCCCAGGTCCCTTTCGATTGTTGTTGTTGTTAGTACCTCCCCTGCTAGTGTGTACTCTTCTCCTGGGTTTTTGCTTCCCAGGTGCATTACTTTGCACTTCTTTGCATTGAATCTAAGTTGCCATATGTCTGACCATTCCTCCAACCTTGCCAAGTCCCTTCTCATCCTTTCTAGCCCCCCCTTGTGTATCAACTCTGTTACAGATCTTTGTGTCATCAGCAAAGAAGCTTACCTTTCCCTCCAGACCCTCTGCAATGTCACCTATAAAGATGTTAAAGAGGACTGCACCCAGTACTGAGCCCTGAGGTACTCCACTAGTGACCCCCCTTTCTTCGGAATATGTTCCATTCACTATTACCTTCTGTGTCCTGTTTTGCAGCCAGTTTACTACCCAGGCTACCACCCTGGGACCCACTCCCAGGCTGGCTAACTTGATTATTAATCTTTTGTGTGGGACTGTGTCAAATGCCTTGCTAAAGTCTAGGTAGGCCATATCCACAGCCTCTGCCTGGTCTATTACTTTGGTCACCCAGTCAAAGAAATCTATCAGATTCGTCTGACATGACCTTTCCGCTGTAAATCCATGCTGCTTTGGGTCCTGTGCCCCGCTGGCCTCTAGGTACTCAACAATTCTTTCTTTCAGCAGTGATTCCAACATTTTCCCTACCACTGAGGTCAAACTTACAGGTCTGTAGTTTTCTGCTTCTGCCTTGCTCCCACTTTTGTGAAGGGGAATCCCATCTGCCCTCCTCCAGTCCTCAGGTACCACCTCATCCTCCCATGATGTGTTAAAAAGTGTGGTCAGTGGTGTCACTAGGTCCTCCCTTAGTTCTTTAAGGATTCTGGGGTGAATCCCGTCAGACCCCATTACTTTGTCCACCTTAAGTTTTAGGAGTTCTTTCAGGACTCTTTCTTCTGTAAATGGACTGGTGTCAACTCCCCTACCCAGAGTGCTTCTATTGTCTGGTTTAGGTAACTCCTCCTTATCTTCTTTTGTGAATACTGAGCAAAAGTATTCATTCAGTATCTCTGCCTTTTCACTGTCTCCCTCTGCCCACCTCCTCTCTCCCTCATTAATCTTCAGTATTCGTCCCTTAACCTTTCTATGCTCCCTAATGTACCTATAAAAGGTTTTATCCCCCTTCTTAACTGAATTGGCTATTTTTTCCTTGGTTTGGGCTTTTGCTATTCTGACTGCCTTCCCCACTTCTTTCTGCTTTAATTGATACAGTTCCCTGTCGTGCTCCTTCTGTGATTCCTTATACTTTTTGAATGCAGCCTTTTTCTCCTTAACCTTCCCTGCCACCTCTTTTGAGAACCATAGTGTGTTTTTACTTCGCTTTGTTTTCTTTATCTGTTTCACACAAATGCCTGTTGCCTCTATGATGGCAGTTTTGATTTTTCTCCATTGTTCTTCCACCTCTCGTTTTTGGCCATTTGCTAGTGTATTCCTTAGGTATTCACCCATTTTGCCAAAGTCAGCCCTTCTGAAGTCCAGTATGCCTGTTTTGTGTGGCTCATCTCCATGGTTGTGCTTATTGTGAAGCACTCTGTGCAGTGGTCGCTTGTTCCCAGATGTCTACTGACTTCTAAATTTGTGATCCTCTCTCCATTTGAGAGTACCAGGTCTAGTATTGCTCCCTCCCGAGTGGGTTCCAACACTAGCTGTCTAAGGCTGCCCCCTGCAGGGCATCGAGAATAACCCTGCTCTTGGATGTGGCTGCAGTACATGTCATCCAGTTAACATCTGGCATATTCAGGTCCCCCATCAACAGTATCTCCCCTTTTTCAGCCATTTTGAGAATGTCCTCTATCATTTTCTTGTCCATTTCCTTCCCTTGAGATGGGGGTCTGTATACAACCCCTGTGCGGATTGTGATGCCATTCCCTGTCTTCAGGTTTGGGAGGGCTGTGCCTCTTTTTTGTTTATTTGCTTGTATGGACTGGGTTTTTAATTGGGGTCTACCAGGGGACCAAGTATATTTATTTATCAACTTCTGCCAGTTCACAAATTGTTTGAGTATTCTAAGGGAAAGGCCCTGAAATATATATATATATATATATATATATATATATATATATATAGGAACCTAGGTAGAACGTTCATAGTTATGGACTGTATCTTAGCGTAGAAGAAAAAATTACTCACCTTCGAAATGTTGTTTCTTCTAATGGAGTCTTGCTATATTATGACAATTGCAGTTTGTCCCACCATTAGAACTGCTCCGGAGGTGAAAGAGTTAACTTCCATGCCAGGCATGGAACTTAGAGCACGAGCTCGGTTAGAAAAGCTCTGTCTGGAATATTTCAAACTGAAGCTGTCAGATCTTTACGAGCAAAACTCACTAAGGTTCTCTGTGGAAGCTGTAACCTACACTAGCCAACTGGCTACTTAATTATTAACACATTTTCCTGGACCCAACACCAAGACTCAAGTCAGGGGACCAGAAAATAAGATAAGATAAGATAAAATAAAACACAACACCCAAGCACCCCAAAAAAGAAGGGGTGGAAAACATAAAATGGGCATCAACAAGTGCCAACACTGAACTGCCCACCCCATACCCAAAGTAGAAGTTCTGAGAGGGACAGGCTGGGGGGGAGGTCATAATATAGCAAGACTCCATTAGAAGAAACAACATTACTAAGGTGAGTAATTTTTTCTTCAAACAACATGAAGTCTTGCTATATTATGACAATTGCAGACTACACAGCAGTACCTCCATGGAGGAGGGACAGAACCTACTTAGGGAATAGGCTCTGAAGCACGGCTGTGCCAAACCGAGCATCCCTCCTGGCCTGGATATCCAGGGAGTAATGCTTGGTGAAAGTGTGTACTGTTTTCCAAGTAGCTGCTTGACATATCTCTTAAGATAGGGATGTCTCTGGCAGCAGCTAGAGACGCAGCTGTACCTCTGGTAGAGTGAGCCCTCAGGCCTGAAGGGGGAACCTTACCCAGTTTTTGATAGCAAAATTGGATACAAGAGACAATCCACCTGGCAATGGATCTCTTAGTGGCAGGTTTCCCTTTCCCAACCTCATCATAAGTGAGAAATAGTTGGAGGGAGTCAAACCTGTGACCCTTGGTACACTCTATGTAGTAACTTAGGGCCCTCTAACATCTAACTGTGCAACCTCCTCACCAGAGGAGGAATGGTCAGTGAAGAACACTGGAAGAGAAACAGATTGATTAAGGTGGAAATCTGAAACCACCTTAGGCAAAAACTTCCTGTTAGTCCTGAGGACTACCTTATCCCTGTGAAAGGAAATAAAGTCAGTCTCCACTGACAAAGCTTGTAACTCACTTATGCGCCTGGCAGCAGTGATGGCTACTAGAAACACAGTTTTCCAAGTCAAGTACTTAAGCTCTGCCGAAGACAGAGGTTCAAAGGGGGGTTGCATCAGCTGAGCAATGCAAACATTAAGATTCAGGCCAGGGCAGGGTCCCTGAATGGTGGATTAGTATGAAGCAATCCCTTGAAAAACTTGGAAAATACAGGGTGAGCGGAAAGAGAAGAGGGCTTCCCTGCTGAAATAAAAGCAGAGACAGCTGCCAAATGCACTTTCAGGGTAGCTGGTCTCAGTCCCAAAGAATTAAGATAGACATATAGTCCAAAACAGTGGGCAAATCAGCAGATTCCGGGGAAATATGCTTCCCAGAACACCAAATGGAAAACCTTTTCCATTTAGAGTTATAAGTAGCCCTAGTGGAAGGCTTCCTAGAAGCTTTCAAGATTTCGAGAACACCTTGAGAAAGGTGTAGGTCAGCAATCTCAACTCCTCAAGAGCCAGGCCTTGAGGTTGAGGGATTTGAGATTCGGATACCAAACTCTCCCCTGGGCACAGGTTAACAGATTGTGGTTCCTGGGGAGACACAGGGGAGATGGACTGCTAAGGACAGAAGGAGTGGGTACCAGGGCTGCCTGGCCCAGTCTGGAGCAATCAGAATCATCTTGCAGGGCTGAGATCTGATTTTGACTAGCACCTTGAAAAGGAGAGGGAAGGGGAAGGCATAGAGAAACTTCCCTTCCCAATCGAGGAGAAAGGCATCCAGGGGGACTGAGCCCAACACTGGGGGCCTGCAACAAAACAGTGGAAGTTGATGATTGTCTGGGGCTGCAAAAAGATCTATCTGAGGGGTGCCCCATCTGGCAAAAACTATCCCCAGTACTCGGGGATCCAGTGACCATTCGTGATGGCCCTGGGAAATCCTGCTGAGAGCATCTGCCAGGACATTGTCCTTGCCTGGGAGGTGAACTGCTATAAGGGAAGTGTTCAGGGAATAAGCCAGAGACCACAACTTCATTGCCTCGGTGCACAAGGCCGAAGACCGAGTGCCCCCTTGTTTGTTGATGTACCGCATTGTAGTGGTGTTGTCTGTTCTGACCTGTACCACTTTGTTCTGAACAGATGCAGAAAAACCTGAAGTGCTAGAAAACAGCTCTGAGTTCCAACAGATTGATGTGGAGCAGAGATTCCTGAGGGACCACAATCCCTGGGTGGAGAGGTCTCCATGTGAGCTCCCATCCCAAAAGGGACGATCTGTAGTAAGGGTCAAGGAGTGAGATAGAGGGATGAAGGGAACCCTTGTCTCAGATTGCTCTGTTCCTGCCACCACTGAAGGGCCTGGATCAGGGTTCGAGTCACTGGGATCAACTTGGAAAGGGGATCTCTTCTTTGAGACCAAAAGGCTCTCAAATGGAACTGAAAGTCCCTCATCTGAAATCTTGCTCCTTGCACTACAGCTGTGGAAGCAGCCATGTGTCCTAGGAGCTGTAGGAAATGCCTTGCTGGTCAGAGACCTGCAGAGGAAGGAGGAGGCCAGAGCCACCAGGGTCCTTCACCTTTCTAGGGGAAGGAAGGTCTTGGCCTGCTTTGTGTCCAATTCTGCACCTATAAAGGTGAGTACCTGGACAGGTTCCAGAACTGACTTTGGAAGATTGAGAAGAAAGCCCAGAGAGGTAAGCAGCTGCTGGGTAACTTGCAGGTGTAATTTGACCTGGTCTGGAGACTGACCCACAATGAGCCAGTCATCTAGGTAGGGAAAGATGGCAATCTTTTGCCTTCTTAAATGAGCAACTGCTACTGCCAGGCATTTTGTGAATACCCTTGGGGCAGAGGTAAGGGCGAAGGCCATTGCTCTGAACTGGTAATGGCCTGAGGGCAGTTTGAATCTGAGGTACTTTCGGTGGGAGCTTCTGATAAGAACATGGAAGTAGGCATCCTTGAGGTCCAGGGAAGCTAGCCAGTGCCCTGGCCTTAGGGAGGGTTAAATCATTCCCAGAGTCACCATTTTGAATTTTGGTTTTAAAAGGTGCTTGTTCAGATATCTTAGGTCCAGGATGGGCCGCTATTCTCCTGTCTTTTTGGGGTAAGAAGTACCTGGAGTACAGACCCTTGCCCTGATGTAGGGAGAAACCCTTTCTACAGCTCTGAGAGCTAGGAGGGTGGAGACTTGTTTCAAAGCAAAAGTCTCTAGAGGATTTGCAGGTGGAAAGATCTGATTCTCATCTTTGGAAATTTTTGAAGCTGAGAACTCAGACCTCTGCTTACTACTTCCAGGACCCACTTGTCTGATGTTAAAGACTCCCAGTCCTGGACGGAGTAAGCCAGCCTGCCCCTACAGGTAATGGAGAACCCGCCTGGGCATCCCATCAGGGTGCCTGTTTGGCAGGGACTTTAGGCTGAGGGGTGGAGCAGGCCTGCTTGCACCCCGCCTGCCTCTCCCTCTGAAGAACCCTCTGAGCATAAGCCAAGAGGAAGCCTGGGTTTGTAAAAGGCCTGCCTCACCCCTGGGCTGCCTCTGAGGAGTGGCTTGCCGTCCTTGGCTTGTGCACTCCTATAAGTGGTTCTATATTCATCCATTTTTCATATAATTCTCTGTATGCTCCCAAACAGAGAATTTCCACCACAGGAAAATCCATAGCCTTAGCCTGGGTATCCTGTGACAAACTAGTACACCTGAGCCAAGCCAATCTATGAAAAGCCACAGATGTAGCCATGACTCTAGAGGATACATCATTAGAATCCACTGCAGCATGGAATTGCACCTTAGATGCCTCAATACCATCAGCAGCCACCTGCTCCAGCTCCTGGCAAGCTGGCAGGGGCCTGTTTGGCTAAAGCCATGACAGTATCCCATCTAGATTTCTGGTATCTTGCCACATAAGCCATATAATTTGCTTGTCTGAGTCCCAAAGTCGCTGCCATGTATTGTTTTTAGCCATGGCATCAATCTTCCTGGAGTCCTTGTCAGAAGGATGTGAAGCCAGGAATATTAGCTTTATCACAGGCTGCAGCCTGAACTACCCCAACATGGCTGCATTGCTGTGAAAGAAATTCTGTATCAGGATTCTGACAAAGTGTACCTCCTGTCCATCTTTTGTCCACAGGAGGCACAGAATTAGGAGCTTTTAAAATTTTTATTGTTTGTTTCCTAAATGATTTATGTAAAGGAATAGACAATCTCCTGGACTCTGGGATATCCATCATCTCTACAAAGTCAGGCTCCTCTTGCTCATCCACAGCTTGCTCCAATTGAAGCTGGAGGGTTTCAGCAACTTTTTTATAAAACAGAAAATGAGAAGGGGACTCAGAAAGCCTAGGGGGAGATTCTCCTAAAGGTCTGTCTGGGGAGATGTCCTGTTCAATGGGCACATCCAGACTTTCAAAGTCACATTCACACTGTTCATAATCATCCTCCCCCTCCTCTGGTTCATAAAACTCCTCTATATCATATTCTTGAACCAGTGGAACCGGCCGAACCGACCTTTTGCCAGATAGTGGCAGTTCGGACGGAACCGGAGAAAGTGACTGGACAATTTAGATTGCTTTGGCTATCTCTGCAGCAGTTGGAGAAGGAATTTTTGACTCCACACCTGCTGATTTTCTAGTTCTCTTTGCTGGAACTGGCTCCTCTGAGTCAGCTTTACGTTTGCCCGAGGAAGTCTCGCCCTGGTCAGAGGGCACTCCCTCCGGTTCGGTTGGCACCGAACCGGGCTGGCCATCCGGTCAGTGGACTTTTGGTTCTCGCCCCTGAGCCTACCAACTCTCTTATCTAGGGTAGCTGCAGGGAAATTCTTGCAAATCTGGCAGTCTGCATTGAGGTGGTCAAACCCCAGACAATAAACACATGTGGTGTGTGGGTCAGCCTTGGCAAAGGCTTCCCCACAGACACTACAGTGCTGAAACCCAGTGGGCCCGGTTTTTCTTTTGGGTTTCTCAGACATAATGCCAGCCTAACCAAAAACTTGCCCTTTTTCCGGCAGTGCCAGGCAAGACACCTTTATCGGTTTCCAACCGTGTCACGGGTCGTGGAAAAAACTGTAATGAAATCCGTTTTTTTTAGAACCGATAAGAACCGGGAACCGCACTCTAAAAGCTTTTAAATGCTTCAGAATAAAGTTTTAAAACAACCTGATCGGTTCAAACCGAACCGATAAACATTTACAAGTTCCACACAGAAATAAACCTGTCTATTACTTACAATACCACAGACAGAGCTTGAACCGATCAGTTTAGGTTAAAATAATAATAATCATGTTGAATTTAACCGAGAAAAACTCTTTTAAACAGAGAAATGAACCGAGCAGTAGGAGGAATCTCCGGAGCGACTGTTCAGAGAGGCGGAGTAAAGAATCTGACAGCTTCAGTTTGAAATATTCCAGACAGAGCTTTTCTAACCGAGCTCGTGCTCTAAGTTCCATGCCTGGCATGGAAGTTAACTCTTTCACCTCCGGAGCAGTTCTAATGGTGGGACAAACTGCAATTGTCATAATATAGCAAGACTTCATGTTGAAAGGTAGGTTCAGCAAGGACCATCTATTCAGGTCCTGAGTGATCAGTCTGTCGTTCTTAAAGAGAAACATCCACTTCTAACCGGGCCCCACCTCAAGTGTGAGACAGGACCTTGTTAGCATTTTTTTGCAAAAAGTTAAAATTTTTTGACTTACCATGAGGGTAATGATTAAGATTTTACCTGGTTGATCCTGCTGTCCCTCCCGCTAAAATTTTGAAGGAAGCGCTGCTAGTGGTACACCCACAACCTCCTGTGGCTGTCTCGTGAATGGCGTATGAGCCTGGGAGCAGCTGCGGGAGCATGAATAGGGTCCTGTATAGTCAGAGCTTTTATGTTTCAATTTTCTTTCATTGAGGTCAGACATACACAATTTAGTTGCATTATTGACCGTGGACTTTCTCTTTTTCCAGTATTTAAGGAGTTTGCCCAAACAGTATAAAGGAATGACATTTAAATTAAAAGCAATCTGTATCTATTATATACTGATTTATATATGCCTGCCTTCTTGATGATGTTTAGAATCCCACCAACTATGTATACCCTGTGTCTCTGTAACACCGTAACAAATTTATCTATGTAAGGATACCATACCTCGTTCCTCCTGTGCTGTGTGTGGCATATGGCCTTCGAGGATTCATGTCTTGTTCTAATGTGCACCCTCTCAGCCCTGTATACATAAGGGACACTACTACCTGTGAGCTTCTTCAGACGTGCCGTCAGCATTTCCCCATTTCTTCTTCTACTCACAGGTACCAACCCAGCATCACGCTACAAGCTCAAATTAGACTTCTCTTTACATTCAATGCTAGGAGAGAACAGAACTCCCAAACATTCAAGTTATTCCTTGTCTCAGCGCCATGGCTTCCCCAATTGGCAGGGAGTTTATGTATGTCCCCCATTTATTCAAGAACAGCTCTTCCTTGCCATGCCTTAGGTATGTTAGTCTTCCCAATGCTAGATTATTTATTACCAGGGTTTTCCACTGACTCAGTGATGATCTGGCATGTGAAACCTATTTGTTTTGACTACAGTGTTGCGCCATGGCTGACAACACCCTGACTGTTCTTGGGATGCTTCCCATTTGCCTTCTGCTGAAACATCCATCCCAAACAATAGTGAAACCACTGTGTCTGCCACTAATATTTGCAGGGCTCCCATTATCGCCTGTGCTACTGCTGTCCAGAAGGGCTGCAAGTCCCTACACTCCTAAAAGTAGTGCATATAGGTACCCCTGTCTACATTACATCTCCCACACATTGGTGAGACTGTTGAGTGGAATTTATTTACTACCACCAGAGGGCAGTATAATCTGTGAATAAACTTGTGATTCCTTAAATTTATTGCACATCAACAACCCCATATGAGACTGCAGGCCATTACCCAGTTTTCCTCTGATATCCGGATGCCCATATCCCTTTCCCAGATCCCCTTAACCTTAAGGGATCTTTCAGGGAATAAATCCCTATCCTGCTTCACTGCCCTTGCAATAAGGCCCTGGGGTTCACCTTTGCTGACCGTATCAGGTCCTCTAGTGGTTCCAGCTGCCAGGTAAGGGGCTCCTGCCCCACCATGGGCTGCGCTAAAGGCCCTAATTTGAAAATACTGATACCTGTGAGTGACAGGGATGCCATATTTCTCCCTCACCTCCTCCATGGTCTTGAAACCCTTACGTCTCCACAGGTCATGTAAGCAGTGCACCCCTCTCTGTTCCCACTTCTTGAATCCCCCTCCTTCGAGTCCTGGCAAAAAGGCCGGGTTTCCAACCACCGTAACAAGTCCCGTGGCTTCTGTCTCTGCCTTCCTTCTCCTTCTGGCCTGTTCCCACACCTCCAATGTCCACTCTACCAGTGGATTTCTGTTTGGTAGTCTGCGATATGCTGTCCTTCCATCCAGGTCCAGGTATGCTACCAAGTGCACTCGTATACCCTCCCCTTCATGATCCACCCAGCTTCCTTCTGGCCCCTGATATACCCAGTCCTGAATATATCTAGACTGCATAGTTAATGCATAGCCCTTCAGGTCTGGGAAGCTAAGGTCCCCCTTGTCTGTCTTACCTTTGCGCCTTAACAAGCTCATGCTGGGCCTTTTATTCTGCCAAACAATGCTGCTGAACTCCCTGTCCAAAGCTTTATAGTCCTAATTACTCAGTACCACTGGTAACATTTGCATTACATACAGAATTCTGGGCAGGACATTCATTTTGAGGTGGGAAGTGCCCTCCGTCTCTCCATATCCGCTCTAATAGTTTGCAACAGCGGTCCGTAGTTGAGCCCATGTAAACCCGGTAAATCTTTACCCACCTTGACTCCTAAATATGTAAAGTGATTCCTGACTATCCTGAATCCCCAAGTATTGTCACCCCCTCAACCCCGAGTTCCGCTATCTTAAACATTTCAGATCTGGCCAAATTAAACTTATATCCCGAGAACCCAGCAAACTCTTGCACTGCTTCCAGCAGAGCAGGTATAGTGGTGTCCTGATGTGTGGTAAACAGTAACAGGTCATCTGCGTAGAGGGTTAGTTTATGTTGGGTCCCCGACTTGCCCCCTACTCCATTATTCTGGGATTGTCTCAGAGGCGAATAGCCAGTGGCTCAATGGCCAGTGCAAACAAAAGAGGGGACAAAGGGCACCCCTGTCGTGTTCCCCTAAATAGCTCAAACATTACGTAACACCCTCCATTTACCATCCTCCCCCAGTCCAAATTTCTTCAACACCTCAAAGAGGTAGGGCCATTCTGTATGATCAAATGCTTTTTCCGCATCCATGGACAGCACCACCACTTGTCCCGGATGCCTATTACCCCATTGGATTACATTGAGTAGCCATCTCATGTTATGGTAGGATTTGAAGCCCTTGTACAAACCCTGTCTGGTCCACATGGACCAACTGAGGCAAGATCACCTCCAATCTCTTGGCTAATACCTTGCAAATATTTTAATATCACAGTATAAGAGTGAAACAGGGCGATATGACCCACATTCACTTGGGCATTTCCCCTGGTTTGGGGAGCACACAAATCATAGCTTGTAGGCAGGTCACCGGCAATCCCACCTCCTCCCCGCTTCTTCCAACATCCCAGCCGTTGCTCCTACCAATTCCCCTTTTAATTCCTTGTAAAATTCAATGACGAAGCCATCAGGGCCCCCCGCTTTTCCATTTTTCATCAATGCCACCACCCTACCAATCTCCCCTACCATAACCTTTTGTCCTAGCCACTCCCTCTGTTCCTCAGAGATACCTGGAAGTTTCACATTTTCTAAGAACTGTACCATTTGGGGTGTTGGATTCCCACACTCTGATTTATAGAGGTTGTTATAGAATGTTGCAAAGGTCCCCCTAATCTTTTCACTTTGAGTATGTAACTGTCCCCTCCGATCTCTTATCCCAGTTACCACCGCCAAGCCTCTTCTACCTCTTGCCAGTTGTGCCAGGATGGCCCCTGGCTTATCCCCACCCCCCCAACTCATATAACCTCTGTCTAGCGTAGAATAGGGATGTGCTAGCCTCCCCTGTTAACATTAAGTTCAGTGTTCCTCTAAGGGCAAGCATCTCTCCCCTAAGTTGGGCTGAAGGTTGTGAGATCATGCACAATTCCGCATCTTTCAGGTCCTGCTCCAGTGCCTGTCTATGGAGCTTCCTCTGCTTTTTATACCTGTTCACATAGCCTATGATGGCCCCCTGCATGTATGCCTTTTCTGCTTCCCAGTGTAACCCCCCTGCAAATGGGGGTTCCCAGAAGTCTTCCAGGAGCTTGCTTGAATGCTCCAAGCCTGAATGGTGTTCGGCGTTTAAGCCGTTTATCTGTGAGTGCTTTTAGAGCCTCTGGTACTGTCTCTTTAAGAGCTGTCTGCTTGCAGACATAATTAGTTTGTATGGGGGAACTGTGTGTTTCCCTGCTCAAGTCCCGCTCGAGCTGCTGACAAATCGCTCCGTTTCTGCCGTGTTGCTAAGTGGGCAGAGTGAGCACTTTTCAAAGATGTAACTGTTTGCCAGAACTCATTTGGAGTATTAGTGGAAATGTAGTTTGTCTAACCTGCCTTTCTTGCAGCTGGGACTCTGTGTGTTTTGGCCCTCCATTTTGGATCTGGACTGCTGAATAGATCCAGTCAGTGCAAGGGGGGGCCTCTAAAATGGAGTTTGTGTGGACCAGCCAGAACTTGGACTTTTAACTGGAGCCAGCCACAAGAGAATTGTATGGGCAGTGACTCTGGGAAATGCAGTTTTGACCTTGGCGCCTTTTTCCACCAACAGGGGGAGTTTTATTGTGAGTGACAGCCGGCCCATCCAACAGAATAGTGTGGAGCTAAAGGAAATGCACTGCTCTGGGACTGGAGAGATTAGATCAGTTGTGATAGTGAAGAGACAAGGTGCTCTGTGCTTCTGCGGTGTATAGTTTCGCATGGGAAGCATATGTGAGGCCCTGAGATTCGGCCTGCAGCCTTTGCAAGCGCCAAATCGGACTGAATCTGACTTGTGAGGAGAAGGAAGGAGATCTGAAGAGTAGAAACCAGGCTCACCCTGTAGAAGACTGGAGAAATTGCTGAATCACGCTCAGTCTGTCAGGAACTGAAGCTGCTGTGTGTTCTCCCGGGTATTTTGCAGTAATTGTGTCGGGATCGAGGAGCCTGGTATAGTACTTTCCTTTTACATATAAATGTGCATAGTGCTTGTGGGGAATCGCTATTTCCAATCTCCTGTACAGTGAATTGAGTGCATGAAGCTGGAAGTAAACCCCAGCTTAATTCGGACCACATCCATTTGCTGTAAACTGCAGTGGGGTCCAGTCACAAGGACCTTGTCCAGCTATTCAGTTTCTCCTGGCAATCCAGGACAATCTGCATTCCATACAGTTTCAGCATTGAGTCTGTGACTACAAATCAGGGTAGCTCCCTGCCATCTGTTTATCAAATTGCAAGTGTCATCTGATTGTTGCTGTTTCTTTTCTTCATGAACTGAGCCATCCGGCTTCGGATTACAATTGGGTGTTGTGTATATTTTCTTCTACAGGGCCCTTTTCCATCTGCACCTGCTGGCCAGCCCCGGGCAACGGACCTGGCTAGCCCCTCCCCCCCAACCTGGGTATCCAGAGTGTGACTTTTAAGACCCTGTAATGTTCACAGTACTGTGATTTAATTCTACCAATTAACCTGATTGCCCCCTCCTTGTTACTGCCCCCTCTAATAAATCAGATTTATTGTTATTGAACTATATGCTGTCTGTGGTATCTGTACATGTAGAAAAAGTATTGCATTGTGTTTGTGTATGTTGATTAACCTTGTTTTACAGGGGGTCCTCAGAGACGCACCTCAAAATCAGTCTTGAGGGTAAGTGGTACTCTGTGAATGAACTGTGTATATATGTGGGGTATTGGGATTGTAACTTCTGTGCATTGTGTGAGCCACTAGAAGGGATAACAGGGGGTCTCAGTGTCCCAGAGGGCTGTGACCAAGCGAGTCTAACCACTACAAACCCTGACCTTTGGGTGGAGGCATGCACCATAGAACCTAGGCCCCTCAACCTGTTAGTAGTCAAGCAGGTAGGGGTAGTAGCCCTTGGGATATTGTCACCTGGGGTTACACCAGTATACTACTTTACTAGGGGCAGTGGCTTCATTTGCCTCTTTATATTGTCCCCATTGTTGTTTCCGAAATTCCCTGAACTTTTCTGACATCAAAAGATATGTGGGGAAACGCCAACTCAGACAGGGCCAAACCTCCTCCTCTCGAAACCTTCTTAACACTACTGTAGCATTTTCAGATATGTGAACAGGCCCATGAGCCACATCTCTCACCCCGGCATAGCCCTCCCTTGTTAAATAAATGTAGTCCAGCCTGGGCCAGGTACCATGCAGGTTGGAGTAGAACGTATGTTCCTTAGCCCCAGGGTTGGCTGCCCTCCATACGTCGATCAAGTCCATGTCCACCACCCCTTGTTTTCATTGGGTAATTGCCCTGTCACATCTACCTGTTCCCTCTGAGTGGTCCAGGCTGGGCTCCATTACACAGTTCAGGTCCCCCCCAGACAGAGACTGGGGAACTGCTCTCATACCATCACATCCAGTAATTGTTTATAAAATTCAGCAGCAAACATTGAGGGGGCATATACACTTGCATATGTTATTTGTTCTTGACCAACTGTACCGTGAACGAAAATAAACCTTCCTTCATCAGGGTCTGCTACTACCACCCATACCTCCTCTATGGGGTGTTTTTTGTGAAACAACACTGCAACCCCCCTTTTATGAGAATTATATGCAGCTGCATGGCATGCCCCTACCCATCCAGCCACCAACTTTTTATGCTCTTCTGAGCTCAGCTGGGTCTCCTGTAGCAGTGCCACCTGGGATTGTTTGTTTTTTAAAGCCTGGAGCACTTTTTTCCATTTTATGGAATTATTAAATCCCCGGATATTCTAGGAAATAATTACTCTGGTGTTATCCGGTTATACTCCAGTAGATTTCCCTGGCATCTTTCACATTTTGATCTCTTTGACCTTTCTTCCACACAACAAGCATATTACACCATAGCGGTTTAACACTTATGTCCCCCCACTAATCCCCCCCACTCCAACAATACCTGCAACAGGCAGGAAATCAACTTCTATCTGAAAATCAACAGTAACAACAACGTCAGTATGAACCTTGTACATACTGAAGAGTGATACTCCACACTCCCCTACCTTCCTATCCTGATTCAGTCTTATCCTCCTATATCCTCTGTCACACGCTGAGGCTCGAAGGATAACATGTTTTCACCCTTCCCTCTCCTCTTCTCTTTTGTCTCGAACAGGTGTAAGTACAGGTTCGGTCTACCCCCCAGCTCCCCTTCCCCACTAATTATTCCCATAGATCATAATAGTGATTCCTTCCCCTACTCCAACTTGCCCCATGTCCCCAGCCACCCCCTTCCCTTTCAACCCCCTATGAATCCTGCATGTCTTCAAAATCCCATCCCTGCCTGAAATTCCAGGGCCCCTCTAATGGGGGTCCCTACTTACCCCCACTCCAGTATCACAGTGATGCCAATGTCCACTCCCCTCTCCTCGAGCATTCGTCATGGCTTTGTGTCCATGCTCTTATCCTCAGGGGAACACTGTCTGTGAGGAAAGGGAATGAAAACGTCATTACAACTTCAATTTGTTCTCTGGATACACATATCCATGCTCCCCACTTCTGTAGCCCCTTCCCCGCACCTACCACTCCCCTATCTCCCATCCTTTTAAGGCAGCCCCCCCAGATCCTGCACAGTCCCTTTTTGATCGAGCTGTCCACCACCCCCCCCGGCACCCTTCTGCTTCAAAATGGAAGCATAGACAGGACTGTCAAACATTTAATCTGCTACACAACTGTCCCCATCTTATATCTATCAGTAGCAGTATAAGGCAGAAAGCACACCATTAAGCACACTGTATATTAAGTCCAAAGCTTCTTCTCTCTGTGCTGTGATGGACTTCCAGCCACGAGGCTTTCAGACCTTCTACCGTAGCAATCCCTCCATTGTCCAAAACCAGCAGTAGACGAATCACTCATGTGGCCCCACCAAACTCTGAATTCATTCGTCTCCCAGTCCCACCGGAGTCCAAACCATAAAAACTTTTAACCCCCCCCCTTCCCTCGAACATGTGCACCCAGCTTTCAGTATGACCTTGAACCATCCCATTCTTTCCCAGCCTCCTTCCTGGTAATGCTTGAATATCCAATAACCCCCCTCCAATATTAATCGAAACCCAAAGCAGGTGCACCTAATAATTAGCCAAGTCTCAATTCAGAATCCCTATAGGACTCTGCATGTAATTAGCTACTCCACCTCGAGGACATTTGAGGCCTACGCATACAGTGCTTGCAGTCTGTGGCCTGCAGCAGATAGGTAACCTCTTGTCCCCATTGAAGTCTCTGGCCAAAGTCTAAAGTCACTTATCTGAACTTGACAATGCTCCCGGCAGTGATCCCCACCATTGATTACCCTCCAAGTTGTTTAGGAACTGCTACACTCGCTGTATCTCATAGAAGGTGTAGGTTGCTCCTTCTCTCCTGATTTTTGCCACAGCAGGGTAGAGAAACTGGAAATCCACCTTATTGGCTCGCAGAGCATCCAGAACCAGATAGAAAAGCCGCCTTCTTTTTTGCAGCAGTTGTGAGAAGTCCTAATGCAGGTACAATCTGGTCCCTTGGTATATGACTTCCTTCTTTCTTCTAAAGGCGAACCAGATGGCCTGCCGATCCCCAAAGTTGTGCAGGCAGAAGATGAGCTGTTGCAGCGGTCCCCCCACTGCCGGTTTCAGCGCCAAGGCTCTATGCACCCTTTCGATCTTGAACCGGCCTCCCTTCTGCTCCAGTCCCAAAATTTCAGGAAGCATCTTGACGCAGAATTCCTTGGGTGAAGTCCCCTCTTTACCTTCTGGGAGACTGCAGACACGCAGATTATTTCTGCATTGGTAATTCTCCTGATAGCCTAATTGCTCTCTCCCAACTCCCTCCGGAGATCCTGCACAGTTTCAGGGAGGTGCTGTGTACGATTTTCTAAAGTAGAAATCCTGGTCTCAGCCCCCAAGATTTTTGCTGCCTGTCCCATAATTTATTCCGATAGTTCTGAAATCTTGGTTGTTATTATGTCCAGCTTAGAAGAGACAACCGCCAGTACCTGGGTTGTCAGGGTTCTGCCCACCATCTCCATTTCGGGCACTGACAGCGTGATAATACGTGGGCCCTCCGAGGCGCTGGGAGTCATGGCTTTTTTCACTGATTTAGCTGCATTTCGAGATGATGTCCCCATATTTAGAGCCAGATAGTCATCCATTGTGCCTTCCTACATCCACTTTGTATGATTTTTCCACTCAATTTGCACTTTTAGAATCACTTACTTGCAATTAAAAGACACATGGAGACGGAGCTGGAAAGAGATGTTGCTGCTCCTTTAGCTGCTCATTAGTGCCCCCGTCAGAGCTTTTTTTTTTTTTTTTATCATTTAACACTTTATACTCCTCCGTTGTGGGCGGACCACAAGGACCACCGCAACCAAGCCCCTTGACCAGGTCTGGCGTCGCTGCATCGCCCTGGCTCACACAGGCCCGATGAAGTGCTTGGGAGGACCCCAGAGGCTCAGGCCTCTCATGTCCGGGGCTCAGGGTTCGATCATGAGCCGCCGCGGTTGCCCGCAGTTTTCGCGCACGTTATTGCCCCAGGGAGCCCAGGCGTGCAGCGACATTTTGATGCACCTCGTGCAGATGTCGCCGCTCATACCAGCCGGATCACACCACTGTCAGTGTGCCTAGCTCTGCTAGGCACCACTGCGCGTCCATACCTGCACTCCACCCCAGAGGAAGGAGAGGTGGTGGACGCCTCAATCCTTCCTCTCCCCTGCCAGCCCCCAGCGCCCCAAGTCCGTTCCCGAACCCGGGTCACTGGCATAGCATGAGGTGTGGTATCCAGCATCTCAACTCTCAGCGCCACCAGGCCAGCCCAGTCAGAGCTTTTAATACAGCAACTCCGGTTTGCAATGTACATGTCTTGGCACTATACTGAGACCAGGTATACAGTCTATCTCGTCTCGGTATAGCACCGAGTCGTATACGTCGCATACCAGAGCTGTAAATAGCTTCAACAATACAGCACCCGTGCATGCTTTTATGGTCATTCCCCAGCTCATACACCATTCTCAGGACAGTCACAGGAGGTTGTGGGTGTGCCTCTTGGGGAGCTTCCTTTCAGAATACTGGTGGCAGGAACAGCAGGATCAGCCAGATAAAATCTTACTTACTACACTCACAGTAAGTCAAAAAATGAAAACTTTTTACAAAAATGCTAATTGAGCCCTGCCTCACACTGCGGTGGGGCCCAATTACAGGTTGACATTTCCCTTTAACTCCTGTGGCCACAGATTCAAAAATGGGCAAGCAGAGCATAAAGGTTTGCCCTGCACTTACCCGTTGCCTATGAGCCCGAGGATGTTATATTCAGTCGGATAGTGTACCAACACTATCCAACTGAACATAGGGGCATGTTGGCGCAGCACTACGCTGAGTAGCACTGCCTCAACATGGATCCTGGCAGTGCAGGGAACGGCGCCCCCAGACCAGATAGTGCTGGTAGCTTCCGGCATGGTATTGAGCTGGCACCATGCAGATGGCCTCATTGGGCATGCAAGGCACTAAGGGACCATTTGCATGCCCATTATGGGCACATCTGCATGGGAAGCAGTGGCAGGTTTGCACCCCTGCAACTGGCCCCAGCCCCACCCTAATTGCCTGGCCCTGTAATAGAGGATACATTCCCTGGTATCTAGTAAGCCCCTCACCCTACGATCACTGTCCTGTAGAATGTAAAAACTTTTCTTGGTGTCCTGTGGTTCCCCCACCACCCTCCGATTGCCGTCCCATAGAATGTGAAAATTTTCCCTGGTGCCTGGTGGTCCTCCCTGCTCCCCAGTCGCTAGCCCAATTAAATGAAAAAAATGTCCTTGGTGCCTGGTGGCCCCCCGCCATCAAATCTCCAGCCTCATGTCGGAAAAGAAATCCCTGGTGCCTAGTGGTCCCCCCTGCCCTCTGATTGCCAGCCCTATGTCAGGAAAATAAATCCCTGGTGCTGTCCTCATCCCAGCGTAAGCTTCCCTGGTATCTAGCACCAACTCCCCACAACGCCAGGACCAGCCTACCCTTTACCTCAATTGCTAGCACCGCGGGAGGCCATATGGTGACTGGGATAGCCCTCCACTCACCACCTCAGCCAGCCACCATATGCGATGACAGGGAGTGCACGTTCCCTGCACTGTAAATGCACTCCCTTTACAGTACAGGGGACACACATTCCCTGTCATTGCATATGACAACAGACTGAGGTGGTGAGAGGAGGGCTGTTCCAATCACCGTATGGGCTCCTTCAGCGCCAGTGATTGAAGTAAGGGTGGGTTGACCAATGCCTGCGATGCGGGGAGAGGCTCTAGATGCCAGGGAAGCTTATGCCAGGATGGGAACGGAGATCGGAGGAGGGGGCCTGCCACTAGACACCAGGGAATATTTGATTTGATCCAGAGCTGGTAATTGGAGGGCAGGGGGGACCACTAGACACCAGGGACATTTCTTTCATTTAACAAGGCCAGCAATTGGAGGGTGGGGAGTGGCCACTGGACACCAGGGACATTTTTTCATTTACTGGGATGGCAAGCTGTGGGGGACCACTAAGCACCAGAAACTTAATTTCCCTGACATGGGGCTGCCAATCAGAGGGTGGGGGGACCACTAGGCACCAGGGACATTTCTTTCATTTAAATGGGCTGGGAATCGGAGGGTGGGTGGAACCACTAGGTACCAGGGAAAGTTTTCATATTCTGTGGGATGGTGATTGGAGGGTGGGGGAACCACAGGACACCAGTGAAAGTTTTAATATTCTACAGGATGGCAATCGGAGGGGGAACCACTAGGCATCAGGGAGCAGGAGTGCTTCCCCAACTACCAACGTGGTTGTTGGATGCAGTGCCTCCACTAGCTGCTAGGGTTGCCCAGAATAAGTTGGGCTTCTTCTCACTGGTAGTTGCACAGTGTAAGGTGGCCTGTGCTTTTCTCCATGTGCAGCGCTAATGCACTGAATATTGCACTGTGCCCGGGATTCCTGTCCCCACACCCCCACCCCTTTACTCACTGCATACATTATTTTTTGCACACGCGCTAACCCTTTTAGCATGCACTACAACCCCCTTTAAATATTGCGCACAGGCACAAACCCTGGACAAACAGGGCGCAATCACTTTGCTCACCAACAGAGTTTTGAATATCTGGCCCCTGGCCTTTACTGTGGCCCTCAGAGGGGAGGCTTGCTGGAGCTGCATTGACTTTAAGTACAGCAAAAACTCTGCCCTCGTTCCCCAGGTCCTCCTGATTTATGGACAAACTAAGCCTTAGAAACAGACAACCCCTCCAGGTGGATCTGGTAAGCAGAATCTCCCAGCTGGAGCTCAGATATGCCCGGCACACAGTTCCTGATGCTATGTCCAGCACAGAGGTAGATGTACAGAATCGGACAACAGGCCAATTAAAATCAGTTTACAGGGTCCCGACCAGCCCAAACTCAATCCCACTTAAGATGGAACAGCTGATGCCCGTCTTGTGCGCAGGTTTGAAAAGTACTCCATGAATTAGCAAGCCACACCCCCTTTCCTGCAAAAGGTCCTGATTGGAGCTCAGACCTGGCCACCACACAGTTCCTGATGTTATGTACAGCACAGAGGCAGATGTATAGGAACAGACAGCTGGTCAATTAAAATCAGCCCACAGGCTCTCGACCAGCCCGTCCTCAATCCTATTTAAGCGTAGGGCTTCTTGCCACCCCATAGAGTAGGGTTTGGGCAGACTGGATACCTGTTGCTAGCCTTGCTTGTAGAGCAGAAAGCAGCTAACTAAAAGAAGCTACATTTTCTTATTAATTTAAAACTTATATCTCAGCAGGAGTCATTGTCTGTTAAGATAAAGTAGACAGATAACTTTATTAGAAGTAGAAGGGGTCTTATTTAGGGTTAAAAAAAGAAAGAAAAGAAAGAAAGTCCGTGTGTGTTCTGTGCAGGGAAGGGTACTAATCAGCTGACTTTGCTAAACCAGTAGGAGGAAAGAGAGCTTACCTGGCGGTGTGGTTTAGACACTAGAAAAGCAGGTGAGTCAAAGAAAGCAGCTAACTAAAAGAAGCTACATTTTCTTATTAATTTAAAACTTATATCTCCGCAGGAGTCATTGTCTGTTAAGATAAAGTAGACAGATAACTTTATTAGAAGTAGAAGGGGTCTTATTTAGGGTTAAAAAACATAAAGAAAAGAAAGAAAGTCAGTGGGTGTTCTGTGCAGGGAAGGGTACTAATCAGCTGGCTTTGCTAAACCAGTAGGAGGAAAGAGAGCTTACCTGGGGGTGTGGTTTAGACGTTATAAAAGCAGGTGAGTCAAATTACAACTTCCTGTTGCTAGCCTTTTTTCTTATTAATTGTCCTCCATCCCACCCCTCCTCCCTCCACCCACCCACCCAAAGCCAGTTCTACTTTTATAGCCACTGGATTTGACTGTCAACAGGAACTTCCTGTTTGGCAGTAGGAAGGAAAGGATCATAGAGAAACATTGGTTTTGTCAACCGTAAAGGAAAAAAGTAGCTCACTCTCCCCCCACCAGCTGCTGGTGGTCTGATATTGAGCAAGGAAGAAGGAGGCTACTGAAGAAGATAGGAAGTTGCTGTCCCAGAACAGGAAGGGTGAGAGTTGTAAGGAGAGGAGAGAATAAGCATCCTGAGAAACAGTAGAGAGGACACAAAATAAGACATGATAGGAGTGGTGCAGTGCAATGGCTGTGGGGCAGCAGTGTTCGGGAGACATTCTGGAGGTTGCGTGCTGCCCTATTTGCAGGCACCTCTCTGGTCTGAGAGAGGAGGTTGCCCGTCTCTAGGCTGACCTGGCTAGGATTCGTGAAACCTCCTCCCCCACCCAGGGACCACCAGGGCCAATGCCACTACCTCAAAGGTTGCCAAGAAAGAGGAGAGGCTGGACCAGGGTGGGCTCAAGGAGGGAGAGGATGGTGGGACAGAGTTGCATCCCTCCAGCTGTACCTCTCCACAATTTATTCACTCTTCTGGTGGATAGTGGTTCCTCTATGGAGGCACCTGCAGTGGAGACCAAGGAGGATGCTGGGAACCTTCACAAAGGAGACCCACAGGAGGGTGGCATGAGACCCCACAGGGGAAGGAAACAACTCCTGGTGGGGGACTCAATCATGGGGGGTAGAAATGGGGGAGGAAGGGGAGAGGGAGGTAAGGTGCCTTCCTGGCGCCACGGCTTGGAGGGACAGGAAGCGAATCCTCAGGATCGTGGGAGGAGCTGCACGAGGAGGGAGCTGGATGTCATTGTCCACCTAGGGACAAATGACCTGGCTAGGAATGGGATCAGAGCAGTGCAAGAGGAGTTTGAAGAGTTGGGAAGGGGCCTTAGACAAGTAGCGCATACAGTAACCTTCTCGGAGGTGCTGCCTGTCTATGGCAAGGGAGATGCTAGGGCACTTCTCACTAGGGAATTCAATGAGTGGTTGAAAATCTGGTGTGGAGCTCAGGGTTTTGGCTTCATTGGGGACTGGGGAGCCACCTGGAGGGATGCAGACCTATACTGGTGCAATGGTCTACATCTGTCCAGGGGGACCAGGATCCTAGGTGAGAGGTTTAAATGCTTCATTGGCAAGCATTTAAACCAGCCAAGGGGAGGCACTGAAAAGAGCAGGAAATCAGAGCTCCCCCCCACAAAACATGGTGATTATGAGGTAAACACCAAGGTACAGAAGTTATTAGGGAGCAGAACAGATTTAAATGTAAAAAAGGCAAAGACAGTAAGGACAGAAATGGGGCTAAAGGGGTAAGGCTATCAAAAGTGGAGGTGATGAGTACCAATGCCCGTAGTCTGTGTAACAAGCTCCTGAACTAGTGGTCTCGATGGAAGAGGGTTGCCTGGATATTGTGGCAGTCACAGAAACATGGTACAGAGAACCATGACTGGGATGTCAACATACCAGGATACACAATCTACAGGAGGGACAGGAGGAGTAAGAGGAGGAGGAGTAGCTCTCTATGTAAAGGAAGGGATCAAAGCAACAGAACTAAAGAGTAAACAGGGAGCAGATGAGGCAATTTGGGTCACCCTAGAGACAGGAATGGCACCACAATCTGCATGGGGTTGTATACAGACCCCATCTCAGGGGAGGAATGGACAAGGAAATGATAGAAGGCTTTCTTAGAATGGGCAGAAAGGGAGATATTGTGGATGGGGGACCTGAATATGCTAGATGTTAACTGGAGTACCTTTGCTGCAGGCACATCCAAGAGCAGGGTCATTCTTGATGCCCTACAGGGGGCATGCCTCAGACAGCTAGTATTGGAACCCACTCGGGAGGGAGTAATCTTAGACCTGGTACTCTCAAATGGGAATGGAGAAAGAATCTCAGATTTAGAAGTGGGTAGCCATCTGGGAACAAGCGACCACCAAACAGTGTGGTTCACGATAAACACAGCCATACAATCCAGCCATACAAAAGCAAGAGTACTGGACTTTAGGAGGGCTGACTTTGGGAAAATGAGAGAGTGGCTCAGAAAAGCACTAGCAAACAGGCAAGAAGGAGGGGTGGAGGAACAATGGGGAGTGATCAAAACAGCCATCACAGAGGCAACAAGCCTTTGTGTAAAGCAAATCAATAAAACACAACGAAGGAAAAAACGCTATGGTTCTCAAAAGAGGTGGCAGGGAAGGTTAAGGAGAAAAGGACAGTATTCAGGAAATATAAGGAAACACAGAAGGAGCAGGACAGAGAACTTTATCAGTTAAAGCAGAAAGAGGCTGGGAAGGCAGTCAGAATAGCAAAGGCCCAAACCGAGGAAAGGATAGCCAATTCTGTTAAGAAGGGTGATAAGACCTTTTATAGGTACATTAGGGAGTGAAGAAAGACCAAAGGAGGGATACTGAAGCTTAATAAAGGGGAAGGAATGTGGGTAGAGGGTGACAGTGAAAAAGCTGGGATACTGAACGAATATTTCTGCTCAGTGTTCACAAAGGAAGATGAGAGGGAGTTACCTAAACCAAATAAGAGAAACACTCTGAAGACAGGGGTCGATACCAGTCCATTTACAGAAGAAAGGGTTCTGAAAGAACTAATAAAATTGAAGGTGGACAAAGCAATGGGGCCTGATGGGATTCACCCAAGAATTCTAAAAGAACTAAGGGTAGAACTAGAGACACCGCTGACTACTCTCTTTAACAAATCATGGGAGGATGGGGTGGTGCCCGAGGACTGGAGGAGGGCAGATGTGATTCCTCTTCACAAAAGTGAGAGCAGGACAGAGGCAGGAAACTACAGACCAGTTAGTTTGACCTCAGTGGTAGGGAAATGATGTAATCACTTCTGAAGGAAAGAATTGTTGAGTACCTAGAGGCCAGTGGGGCACGGACCCAAGGCAGCATGGATTCACGATGGGAAGGTCGTGTCAGACGAATCTAATAGATGTCTTTGACTGGGTGACCAAAGTAGTAGACCAGGGAGGGGCTGTGGACATGGCCTACCTAGATTTTAGCAAGGCATTTGATACAGTCCCACACAAAAGATTAATTCACAAGATAGCCAGCCTTGGAGTGGGTCCCCAGGCGGTAGCCTGGATAAAAAATTGGCTAGACAACAGGACGCAAAGGGTAGTAGTAAATGGAGTACACAGTGAAAGGAGGGTTACTAGCGGGGTACCGCAGGGTTCATCACTGGGACCGGTCCTTTTTAATGTCTTTATAAGTGACATTGCAGAGGAACTGGAAGGAAAAGTATGTCTCTTTGCAGATGACACAAAGATCTGCAACAGGGTTGATACACAAGATGGAGTGGAAAGGATGAGAAGGGACTTGGCAAGGTTGGAGGAATGGTCAAATGTATGGCAGTTCAGATTCAATGCAAAGAAGTGCAAGGTAATGCACATGGGAAACAAAAACCCAGGGGAAGCATACACAATGGGGGGCGAGATACTGACAACAGTAAAAATAGAAAGGGACCTGGGGGTAATTATATCAGATGACCTAAAGGTGGGCAAGCAATGTGAGAAGGCAGTAAGGAAGGCTGGGGGATACTGGGATGCAGAGGAAGAGGCATCAATAGTAGAAAACAGGAAGTTGTTATCCCTCTGTACAGACAGTTGGTGAGACCCCATCTGGAGTACTGTGTGCAGTTCTGGAGACCCCATCTCCACAACGACATAGACAGAGTGGAGGCTGTCCAGAGGAGGGCAACCAAAATGTTGCAGGGTCTGCACCAGAAGACATACGAAGAAAGACTAAAGGAGCTTAATATGTATACCCTTGAGGAAAGAAGGGAGAGAGGGGACATGATAGAAACTTTCAAGTACCTCAAGGGAATTAACAAAGTCCAAGAGGGTAGCATCTTCCAGAAAAAGAGATGTGCAAGAACAAGGGGGCACAATTTGAAGATAGAAGGGGATGGCTCAGAGGTAATGTGAGGAAGTATTTTTTCACTGAGAGGGTTGTGGATACATGGAACAGCCTCCCTGAGGAGGTTGTGGAGTCAAGAACAGTGGGGGACTTCAAGAATGCATGGGACAGGCATAAGGCAGTCCTAGTGGGGGGTAGGAGGAAGTAAGCTGTCGGTTAACTAGGATCTGCAGCTTATCTGTTAGGTAGGAAAATGGGCAGACTAGGTGGGCCAAGCGGTCCTTATCTGCCATCAAATTCTATGTTTCTATGTTTGGATGAGCCCTGCAGTCTTTTTCTTTTGGCAAAATAAATGTTTCTGTGCTTTCTGTGAACTCTATTAAAGAGCACTGTACCAGCACAGAGGCAGTGGATGTAGGCCCTAGGGGAGAGGCAGCATCCATTAGGAGTGGGCCAGTGGGGAGGGAATCAGGTAGCAGAAAAATAGTAAGAAACACTTCATAGAAGTAGAGTACTCAGTAGGTGGAAGTACGGGGACGGTAGTATGCCACTTAGGCTGGGTAGATAGATCTGTTCTCTGCCTTCCAGAAGCAACTGCAGAAAAGATAACACCTTGACTTTAGAGGCTTCCAAGCAGAAAGGGGGGATGCAAGATGTTGTGCTGTACTTAGATACCAAAGACCTGGCCGAGCATAACATAGAGGAGATCAGAGAAGGGTTTAGGGAGTTAAACAGCTGATGACCAGAAAAGACAAGATAGCCTTCTCTGAGGTGCTGCTGGTGCCACACGCAGGAGAGTTCAGAAAGAGGAAAATAAAGGTGCTGTTACTTGTTGCTAAAGGAAAGGGCTGTGAGGAGGAGAAGTACCTTTGTACAGTAGTCTGTGGAACCTCCTTCCAGCAGGACAGCCAGCTGATCGCAAAGGATGGCTTACATTTTACCCAGTGGGGTAACAAGATGTAACCCCTAGGTGGTGCTATCCCAAGGGCTACTACCCCTGCCTGCTTAACTACTAACAGGGTGAGGGGCCTAGGTCCAATGGCGGGTGCCTCCACCCAGAGGTCAGGGTTTTCAGTAGTTAAACTAACTTAGTCACAGCCCTCTGGGACATTGTAATCCCCCCATTTCTTCCCTCTAGTGGCCCACACAATGCATCAGGAATATCTTCACAATGTACACTTACCCCCAGGACTGGCTCTGTCGACTGGATTCTAGGGACCCCCTATAAAACAAGAAGATACAGTGCAAAAACCACAGTACAATACTTTAACATAAACAAATACCTCAGTCACTGTAACTTTGCCGAAACAAACAGATCTGATTTATTTAAGGAGCTGTAACAAGGACAGGGGGAAATCAGGTTAATTAGGTTAAACACCCCTCAGGATCCCTCCAAGCCCACCGGGGCTCTGGACACCCTCCTCCAGGAACTAGGTACCAGCCTTGGACCGAAAAGACGCCTCTGGGGTCCCCGCTTAACAAGCAGCCCTCACTGAAGACAAAAGCGCCCCTCCAGAAAGTCTGTTGCCAGGGGCCGCACCGACCGCAGCCACCTGGGGAGGAACCAGGGCTGCGTACCCTGGTACCTTGTGCCGCTAAAGGCGCAACAGCCGCGGGATCCCTCCAAGCCACCGGGCTCTGGACACCCTCCTCCAGGAACTAGGAACCAGCCTTGGACCGAAAAGAGCGCCTTTGGGGTCCCGCAACTGCTGCCCCCACTGAAGACAAAAGCGCCCCTCCAGAAAGTCTGTTGCCAGGGGTCGCACCGACTGCAAGCCACCCGGGGAAGGGAACCAGGAGCTCGGCCGCACCCTGGTACCTTGTGCCGCTAAAGGCGCAAAAGCCCGCAAGGATCTCTGCAAGCCCACCGGGGCTCTGGACACCCTCCTCCAGGAACTAGGAACCAGCCTTGGACCGAAAAGGCGCCTCTGGGGTCCCGCTTAAGCGGCCCCCCACTGAAGACAAAGCGTCCCTCAGAAAGTCTGTTGCCAGGGCGCACCGACCGCAGAAGCCACCGGAAGGGAACCAGGAGCTCGCCGCGACCCTGGTTATGCTCGTAAAGCCGTTAAAGCAAAAAGCCTGCAAGGATCCCTACAAGCACATCGGGGCTCTGGACACCCTCCTCCAGGAACTAGTAACCAGCCTTGGACCGAAAAGACGCCTCTGGGGTCCCCATTTAACAAGTGGACCCACTGAAGACAAAAGCGCCCCTCCAGAAAGTCTGTTGCCAGGGGCCGCACCGACTGCAAGCCACCCGGGGAAGGGAACCAGGAGCTCGGCCGCACCCTGGTACCTTGTGCCGCCAAAGGTGCAAAAGCCCGAAAGGATCCCTCCAAGCCCACTGGGGCTCTGGACACCCTCCTCCAGGAACTAGGAACCAGCCTTGGACCGAAAAGATGCCTCTGGGGTCCCCGCCAACAAGCGGCCCCACTGAAGACAAAAGCGCCTCCAGAAAGTCTGTTGCCAGGGCGCTGACCACAAGCCACCACCGGGAAGGGACCAGGAGCTCGGCCGCATCCTGGTACCTTGTGCGCTAAAGGCGCAACAGCCTGCAAAGATACGTTTAACTCGACCTCCATCCTGCTGGCCCTCTCTTGCTGGGTTTGGGACTTTACCAGTACCACTCTCACAAGCGGCTGTTCTCACTCTATATTTTTCGGATTTGGACTTCTATTTTGTACCCCAGGGACTGTGAGCTGCCACTGCCAAGTAACTACAGCTCCCTGAAGCTAAATTTTGCTGCCTAGACAAACTATCTCCTGTAATCCTAGCTTATTAATTCTGTAGTGCTGTAGCTAAGTTTTCTGATTCTCTGCTGCCTATAGTGCTGTAGCTAATTTTCTCTGTTTCTCTGCTGCCTTGTACTGCCTTCCCGCCTTTTTCTGTTTGAATCTCCTAAACTCCCTTTGTTCTAGTAAAAGCTATTCCAAGTGCTGTCCTACTCACCTGCCTTAACTGAAGCCTGTAACCCTACTCCTCTACCTGCTAATCTCCTCCTTTCTATCACCTACGCCCCCTACCATTGTTTCTGCTGCCTTCTTAATCTGCTTCTCCTTGCTACCCTCAGGATCCCTCCAAGCCCACCGAGGCTCTGGACACCCTCCTCCAGGAACTAGGAACCAGCCTTGGACCGAAAAGACGCCTCTGGGGTCCCTGCTTAACAAGCGACCCCCAGTGAAGACAAAAGCGCCCCTCCAGAAAGTCTGTTGCCAGGGGCCGCACTGACCGCAAGCCACCCGGGGAAGGGAACCAGGAGCTCGGCACGCACTGGTACCTTGTGCCGCTAAGCGCAGAAAAGCCCGAGATGCGTTTATCTCGACCTCCATCCTGCTGGCCCTCTCCTGCTGGGTTTGGGACTTTACCAAGTACCACTCTCCACAAGCGGCTGTTCTCACTCTATATTTTTCGGATTTGGACTACTATTTTGTACCCCCAGGGACTGTGAGCGCTGCCACTGCGGCCAGTAACTACAGCTCCCTGAAGCTCTCTTCCCGTCGGCGCTTTGCACCGGCTCCCCACCCTCCCCCACCTCACCCACCCTGGTCAACCCTTTAGCTTTATAGACACCATGGGGTCATATGACTAAGTGTCTACTTTTCCATTGGCTCCTTATACTCTACCTCCACTAGGGGCAGCTCACTATTCTTTCAAACTAACGACTCTGTTATTTCTTTTACCAAGCCCGCCTTCTGGCCTGCATCACAGCGTCCTATTTTCTTTTCCTTCCAAAGTATTTGCCCAAGCCTACTAGTATTTTCTCTCTATATCGCATTGCCAGCTTAGCACTGCTCTATCTGATGCTCCTCCTTTCCTGTGCCCTGCTACCTTCTCTTTCCATTCTAAATGACTCCTATGTCACTATCTATCGCTCCGGCTTGGCTTCTTTTTTCTGCCTGTGTCTCCTAAGTAGTGTCTAAGTAGTGTCTCCCTATCTGTGCCGCTTGTCACTAATCACAAAGCGGAATCTATAAAGGAGTTTTTCTTCTCTAATCTTCTCCTTTCCTACCATCACCCCTTCCCGCTCTACATCATGTACTCCTGAAGAAAGGCTGTACCTACCTGTCACTCCTGTACTACCTACAGCATAGGGCTAGACATAAAAAACATGACACTCTGACTAGAAACCTGCTCAGGTTCCTAGCCCAAATGCTGCTCCTGTTAGCTGGTGACATTGAGTTGAACCCAGGTCCGCCACATAATATCCCTATACCAACCGCAGCCAAAGCTAATAAAGGCCTATTACTAGCCCATATGAATATAAGGAGTCTTGTGGGGCACCTGGCTGAGCTTGAAGCCTGGGCAAAACTGATTAACCCTGACATCCTGTGCCTTACTGAAACATGGCTCAAACCCAATATCCTAGATGCCCACTGCGCCCTGCCTGGGTATGCCATCATTTGGCAGGATCAAAGTGGCTCAAAAATGGGTGGGGGCAATGCCATTTATTACAGAAATCACCTTCTCATTAAAAGCGGTTCCAAATCCTGGCCCCCATGCGCCTGTGAATCGCTATACACTACACTGTCCCTAGGAGCCAAACACTTGCACATCCTGTGTTTGTACAACCCACCCACTGGAGGTTTGGAAAGTCTCCAGATCTTACTACAACATGTGTCTCAATCTGTGAAACTGAATGAGTGTATCCTGTTGGGGGACGTCAACTTAAACTGGCTAGGCCCGAATCAAGGCAACCTTGCATCTATGGTCCAAAAATATAACTTTCACCAACTTGTAACAGAATGCACGAGAATGACTAACACGCAGACAGGAACGCTATTAGACTGGGTTCTCACCAACAGGCCTGACCATGTATCCAAAACCACTGTACTTGCGGACTCTCTGACAGACCACTCTCCCACGGTCTGTCACTGGCGTTCCTGTCAGCGCCTGCCTCGGTCCCGCCTCATCACCCTTACCAACTTTGCAGCTTAATGTACAAGCATTTTCAATGACATATCTATTATTGACTGGTCCGACATCTACAGTGCAACAAGTGCTGAGGCTGCCCTGGATGTGTTCCTCAGCAGGTTTGGGGAGGTACAAAGGAGGCATGTACCTAAGATAAAAAGAAGGGTTAGGGGGGCAACAAACTAAGTGGCTGAGCAAAGATCTTCTCCACAAGCTCAAACTCAGGGACAAACTCTGGAAACATTATAAATCCACCGGGCTGCCCTGTGATCATCAGGCTTACAAACAGCATAGAAACGAATGTAAGAAACATATCAGGTTTGTGAAGAGCAGATACTGCCAAGACCTTTTAACCAGCTCAGCTAATGATCCTCGAAGGTTTTGGAATCATATAAAAACCTTCCTCGGAACCCCTCAATCCTTCACCCCCTCGGACATGCTACTACAAGGGGTCCACTGCAATGACTCCCCTCACCATTGCCAATGCCTTCAACCAGCAATTCTCGGACCTATTTGCTATCACGTCCTCTTTAAAATCTCTGCCTGATAACTCTCAACCATACTCCAACATGATAAGCTCCAATCCACAACTTGCCTCTAAAAGATTGTTTTACTTTAAAAGGGTTACTGGAAATCAAGTCTGCAGACTACTGTTGGGGATGTCTGAGAACACTAGCCCGGGCTCTGACACCCTGGAACCTCGACTCCTGAAAATAGCTGCCCACCTCATATCCCGCCCACTTAACAGGATTTTCTCCTTATCTCTTTCTACAGGCGCTGTCCCCGAGATTTGGAAGGCTGCCAGAATCACACCAGTTTTCAAAAAAGGGAGCAAAAATGACTTGTCAAACTACAGACCCATTGCCATACTCTCGGTACTGAGTAAAATACTCGAAAAGGTAGTAGCCACCCAGGTCACTGAATTTATTGACTCCACTAATGCACTCTGTGAAGCGCAGCATGGCTTCAGGAAGCACCACAGTACTACAACTGCTCTGACTAAATTCACATCGGATGTTCTCTCAAATATGGACAAAGGGCAGCTAACAGGTGCTGTGTTTATCGACCTTACAAAGGCCTTTGACCTTATTGATCATCCACTACTGCTTGCTACCCTCAAAAACCTATGCTTCTCACCCCCAGTAACGGCCTGGTTCAGTAGCTACCTCACCAACAGGTCTCAAGCTGTAAAGCTTAACTCAGCCATCTCTGACAGTACCACGATCAATATTGGCGTTCCACAGGGCTCTATTCTTGGTCCACTCCTCTTCTCATTATTTATCAACAACCTGCCCACCGTAATAACGTCAGGCAACTCACTACTCTATGCTGATGATCTTGTTATATATGCTCACTCTGACAACATCTCTCACCTGAATTCCACACTGTCATCAGCCTTCCACCTAACACAGCACTGGCTTGAAGCTCATCGCCTTATACTCAATGCTAGCAAAGCTAAGGTCATGCTCTTTGGATCAAAGCATAAGCTTAGAGCCTGCACATCTCCACTGACAATTCCTGATATCAATGGATCCACCCTTGAGATTGTAAGTTCTTTCCGCTATCTTGGGATACAGCTTGACCAAAATCTTGATCTGAAGCAGCATATCCAGGAGTCGTGTAAGAATGTCACCTGTAAGCTGGGTGCTGCCTACAGGATGAACTTTATGCTCACACCCACCGCCAAACTTGCTATTGCCAGGGGGTATCCTATTACCCACTCTGTCTTATTGTGCACCTATCCTCACCATGGCAAATACAACTGTTCTACAGAAATGGGACACCACCTACAATAATGTCTGTAGATATGCAGCTAAAGTACCACGTCTGACGCACCATTGCCAACTATACAAAGGTTAGTTGGCTATCCCTTCTCCACGAGGCTATACTACCTTTGCAGCCTATCAGACTCCATAATCAGAGTGTGAAACCTGCCACATTGTCTGAGCTACTCCAACCTGTAGTACCATCGCGTGACCCGAGGTCGTCAGACAAGTCTTTTTTATCAGTTCCCCACTGCCGTACCTCCAAGGGTGCTGGTGCCTTCAGGTGTGCTGCCCCTCTGGCCTGGAACTTACTGCCTGTGGATCTGAGAAGTGCTCCATCACACCTAGCCTTCAAGTGGAGACTTTGCTCGTACTTCTACTCTAAGGACCATTGCACTTGTTTTGATCCCACTTAAGCTTTGTAACTTATCTAAATCAATCCTCCATTGCCATATACTCAATAGCCTACCTCCCCTCAATTGCTCTGTCACCTGGTTTGTCTGATTGCACTTTAATGAACTGTCTACAAGACTGCCTGTACTTACAATGTAATGCTTACAAACCTCTCATATGGACACTCTATTCCAATCATGTTTGCTGCCCAATTGCCTTAACGTTGTAATAGGTATATTATTCTGACCTTTTTTTACTGCATATCCAACATTGTTTATTCCCTTCTGACTTTGTGTATAATTATGACATAATCCTTCTTTTGTTTTATCCTTCGTCAGTTCTACTGTGTAGTACTAAACCATAAGATGTATCTAATTGTTAATGGGTACTGGTCCCTCTTGCTTTCCCTCTTCCTCCCTCCCTCTCACTCCTCTCCCCTCAGTCCTACCTGGTCTCACTTCAAAAACCCATTTCGCCTTTCCGCCAACCCGTGTCTAGCCGCACTTTATCAGATCGTCTCTATGCCCAGCGAGTTCCAGTTCCATAGCCCGGGTCTTTTAGCCCTTTTCCAAGAAAAGTCGCATTTGTCGCATCGAGTCCCTGAGCCCAGCCGAAGTTTTTAGTTCCACAGCCCCGGTCTTTAGTGCCTTCTCCCGCTAAAGCCATAATTGCGCCGCTCCTTGCCGGACGTGGCTTCAGCCTAGCCGCCTCTCCTGATCCAGCTCCGTTGCTATTGGATCCCTTTGTGCCTTCCCATTAAATGCTGCACCTTGAAATTGTGTCCCTTAGCTCCTCCTTGCCCCTTACCCTCTGGCGTCATCCTCTTGCTTTCTGCAACACTCTTCCCCCACTTGACGTTATCTAGCCATACTTTACCGTATGCGTCTCTGTGCCCAGCCGAGTTCTAGCTCCATAGCCCCGGGTCCTTTCAGCGCCTTTTTCCCACAACAGCCGCAACTAGCCGTACTTTGCCGCATGAGTCCCTGAGCCCAGCTGGGTTTTAGTTCCACAGCCCCGGGTCTTCCTAGTGCCTTTTCCTGCTAAAGTGGTAGTTACGCCACCCCTTGCCGTACGTGCTTCAGCCTAGCCGCCTCTCCTGATCTGGCTTCGTTGCTATTGGATCCCTTTGTGCCTTCCCACTAAATGCTGCACTTTGAAATTGTGTCCCTCGACTCCTCCTTGCCCCTACCCTCTGGTTTCATCCTCTTGCTTTCTGCAACACTCTTCCCTCCTACTTGCCGTTCATCCCCTTCCCCCTGCTCTGCCGTCCCTTGGTTCTGTTAGCCCGGCTGTGTATCCCTGCCCAGCACCGCAAGGCCATTAGCTGCTATCTTCCGTCCTTTCGTTCATTACCCTCCACCTCTCATCAGTTTCACACCCTCCCTTGTTGTCCTAAAATCCCCCTTACCTTCCCTTTCCTCTCTCTCTCCCTAAATGTGATCTCCTGCCAGTACCCTCTGCCTATTTGAAACTGTATGCCTGCCTTTGAAAATCGTATGTCTGTACTTGTACCACTGTACCTTTGCCTGTATTATGTTAACTAAACTGACCTATTTTGTACTGTAATTGTGTCTCCCGGGTCGTGCCTGAAAATAATCACCTGTTGGCTAGTGCACCTACCCGGTTAACAAAAACTAAATAAAAATAATCACAGTACTGTGCGCATATTCAGAGTCCCAAATTGTCACTTTCACTGGGTACCCAGGATGGGGGGGGCTAACCAGGATCAGTGCAGCTGGTTGGGGCCCTGTGATGGAAAAAAACACTTGCACAATACCCAAATTGTAATCCAGAGCCGGTTGGCTCAGTTCGTGAAGAAATAAAAAAAAAAAGCAACAATTAGATGACACTTGCAATTCGATAAACAGAGGGCAGGGAGCTACCCTACTTTGCACTCACAAACTCAATGCTGGGAACTGGATGGAAGGCAGATTGTCCTGGATTGCCAGGAGGAGTAGACCATGTGGACAGGGTCCTTGTGACCGGACCCCACTGCAGTGTAGAGCAAATGGATGTAGTCTGGATTAAGATGGGGTTTACTTCCAGCTTCATGCACTCAATTCACTGTAGAGGGGATTTGAAACGTGATTCCCCACAAGCACTACCCACATTTATATGTAATAGGAAAGTACTATACCAGGCAGGCTGCTTCTCTATCCCGATCGCAGTTACTGCACGATACCCGGGAGAACACACAGCAGCTTCAGCTCCTGACAGACCGAGTGCGATTCAGCAGTTTCTTCAGTCTTCTACAGGGTGAGCCTGGTTTCTGCTCTTCAGATTGCCTTGATTCTCTTCACAGGTTGGATTCAGTCCAAACAGGCGCTTGCACAAGCTGCAGACCGAAACTTAGGGCCTTACACGTGATTCCCACGCTAAAACTACACACCGAAGAAGCACCCAGCTCCTTGCCTCTTCACTGCCCAAACTGATCTGACTTTCCAGTAGACAGAGCCGGGCATTTCCTTTGATTTTCTCCCAGTTCAGTTGGCTAGTTTGGCTGTCACTCACAATCAGACTCCCCCTGTTGGTGCAAAAAGGCGCCGAAGTCCAAACTACAATTCCCAGAGGTATTGGCCATACAGTACATAGGTGGCTGGCTCCACAATGAGAGTCCAAGTTCTGATTTGCCAGCAGCAGGCTCCGTTTCAAAGGTCCCCCCACACTGATTGGTCCAGTTCAGCAGTTGAAAACCAGAATGGAGGGCTAGGCAAACACAGTTCTGACTGCAAAGAAAAGCAGGTTAGACAAACTGTATTTTCGTTATTACTTGAAATGATTTCTGGCAAACAGTTACATCTTTGAAAAGTGCTCACTCTGCCCACTTAGCGATGGCAGAAATGGAGCGATTTGGCAGCAGCTCAAGTGGGACTTAAGCAGGGAAACACACAGTCCCCCCACAGAAACTAATTATGTCTGCAAGCAGACAGCTCTTAAAGAGACAATACCAGAGGCTCTAAAAGCACTCACAGATAAACGGATTAAATGCCAAACACCATTCAGGCTTGTAGCATTCAAGCAAGCTCCTGGAAGACTTTTCGGGAACCCCCATTTACAGGGGGGTTACAAATGCTTTTGGGGCAGTTGTTGGAAGTTCTAGCTAGTCAGTTAAACTAGATACAGGGAGAGTGCAGGGTTACAGGGAGGCTGCTAAAGCATACTCTTTGGGGAACCCTGCAGGCTCTCTCCATCTCATGTAGGTCCCAGAGGCACAAGAAAAACACACCAGAGTAGTAATGTCAAAAGCAGGAAAGCACAAACCCACAATGAAAATAGCAGTGCAAGAAAAAATAAAACCACGTGGACGGCTGTGTACACCAATGTAAGAAACATGTGTAACAAAATGGATGAACTGCAAGCACTAATAATAATGGAAAAGCTTGACAGCGTTGCTTTCATAGAGACATGGACAAATAAGAGAAACAGCTGGGGCCTTTGTCCTAGGCTGCATTCTGTTTAGGAAAGATAGGGAGCATGTCAAGGGAAGGGGGAGGCAATATATGTAAAGAAAGGCAAAAATGCGTATGAGTACTAGAGGACAAGTCTGTCACAGGGGGGTGAAAGAGTGGATTCACTCTGGTTTAGGTGAGTGCACAACAGGGAAGAAATATATATTTGTGGTAATGTACTGGCCCCCAGATCAGGTGGTAGACAGGGATGAGGCAGCAGGGAGGGAAATTATGATTGCAGCTAGCCAGGAACAGTGGTGCTCATGGGGTGCTTTTCGCCTTGCTGATGTACAGTGGATAAACATATTTCAAAATTAGAATCAGAGGTACCTAGAAATGATGCTGGATGAAGCCTGCCCGCTGGCATACCAGTAGCGATACCACTCGCGATGTCGGCAATCCAAGTTTGGGAACAAGCTGATGTTGTCAATGGCTGACCAGGGGGAGGAGGATCAAGTGTCCCAGAGGACGATCTCCTCCTTTAGGAAGGAAGGGTTCCATCCTCTGCTGTGCTACTGCCAACTGGATGACCACTAGTTGTAGTGCAGCTGGAGGACCAAGAGGAGGGTGGGGATGATGCTGACATTGGCATGTGGACACGCACACAGCATATGGGGCATGCCTTGATGTCCGTGCACGCAATGTCCCCAAGGAATGGGAGGAAACAAGGAGGAAACTGGCCCCACTACCTCCGCAGTGAAGGACTCCGGTATCATTAACATGGTTAAACAAACATGTGAGTTAGGCAGCGCAGAACAAAAAAGACATTTGAGCTTTGTGTATAAGAGGGACCAAAATGAGATCAACAGGGCACACAGGGCCATTGATGTAAATACCCATGATCTAGTATTGGCTAAGCTGGATGAATATGGTAGCACACATTGAGGTGATTCTCAAAAAGGAAGTCACATGTCTTCTCCAACTAATATTCAACTTATCGCTCTCAACTGGGCAGGTGCCTAGGATCTGGAAAATTGCCCATGTTACCCCTGTGTTCAAATGTGGTACCCTGACATCCCTTCCAACTGCCCCTCCCTCTCTAAAACACTCGAGAAAATTGTTAGTGACCAACTTACTCAGTACCTGAACCAGTATTGCCTACTGTCATGTAAACAGCATGGCTTCTGAAAAAAAAAAAACACAATACTGTAACAACCCTGACAGAATATCCTGAGTATCTTCACTGTGCCTTGGACAGGGGGAAGCTTGCTGACTGCATTTCTGTTGACCTGACCAAGGCATTTGACCTTGTCAACCATGCTCTGCTATGCCAACAATTAGTTAAGCTTGGTCTTTCTGAGGATGCCACCCAATGGATATCATACTATCTAACAGGCAGGTCATAAGCTGTCAAATGTAGAGACTCATTATCAGACTATCAGTTGATCTCTGTGGGGATCCCCCAAGGATCAATCCTTGACCCTCTTCTGTTTAGCCTATTTATCAATGACCCCCTTGCTGTCTGCAATACAACCAAACTCCTTTACACAGATGATGCAGTTATCACCTCGACAAACTTCAGCCCAGACATGCTTTAAGCGTGACTTCCAAAATTATTTCTTTGCAATCCAGGACTGGTTCACAACCAGCCTGCTCGTCCTAAACTCCAAAAAGACCAAAACAATGACTTTTTATACTCAGGGCAAAGTTCCTTCCCAGCCCTTGCTGAACATTATGACCACCTCTAGGGGCCCTATTAAGCAAGTTTACTCCTTCATATACCTAGGACTAACCCTTGACACTGGCTTAATGTATGCAACACATGTAGAGTCCAGGCTTTGATGGCCCTTTTTGCCCCCACATATCCTACCAGAGGTCTAGAACAACACTCCCTGATCCTTCCTCATAGAAAAACCACCCTGGGTCAAGACAGCTTCTCATTTAGATTCCCAAAATTACAAAACCCCCTTGCCCCATCCATTAGAGTTACTAACTCCATTCCTGTCTTTAAAACCCTTCTACTTTCCCAGCTCACCCCCACTAACCTCTGTGCTTGCAATAGTTGACTGCTTAGCCCTCTCTCCTCTGCCCATCTAATCTCAGTTCCTCACCCTGATGTTCACCTAGTCCATGATTTCCTCATCCCTTATGCCTTGTCTGCACTGATTCACTGTCCTCCTACTTAATTTACAAAATATGTATTTAATTTTCTCTATTTGTATCTCACATTGCACTGTGTATACTATACCTGTAGAATGTACATCTGCTGTCTCTTAACACATTTTTGCCTTGACTCTAGGCCCTTTGAAAATAGGCTCAGCCTAAAGGGTCTTATGTGTAACAAATAAATAAATATCCAGGTCCCTGTCTGCCCCGCACGCAGCACCACATGATGAAACTTAGAAGAAGTTTGGGGGTACATCCTCCCACCCCGAACCCCACCTGTGGGGGTACAACTAAGGTTTCATGGAGGTAGGTGACAGTGGCTGGGGGAGGCAGGGAGATCGGGGGGAGGGTGCCTGGAGGTCCAGAGGAAATAGAGGGGTTGCTGGACAGAAGGGGCATCAACAGAAATTTACAAAAACAATGATGCGGGACAACTTCCTCACAATGTGGGTGCAGAATACCACCTAACAGGAAACAATATAAGACATAGTATTGTGCAATATGGATATTATCAGGAACATTATTACTGAAAATCTACTATGTCAGAGTGATCATTACACCAACACATTCAAAACAGTGCTTGGGGCTGAGGATACTAAATCCAGTGCCATGATGTTAGGAAGGTAGATAACAACACAATGAGGACAATAATAAATAAGCAACTGGAAGACCTTCACACAGTACAAATAGCAGAGAATACATGGTCAAAAATGAAAAATTCTGTATTACAAGCCATCCGGTCTTCTGCGAAATATGTGAAAAGGTCAAGAAACAGGAAACCTCTTTGGTTAAACAAGCATGTGAGTTAGACAGTTCAGAACAAAAATGACCTTTAAGCTTTGTGTATAAGAGGAACCAAAATGAGATCAACAGGGCACACAGGGCCATTGATGTAAAAACTCACTATCTACTATTGGCTAAGCTGGATGAATTAAGCGTGGTAGCACACATGCTAAAGTGGTTCTCAAGTTATTGGAAAGGTATTGTCTAGTGAAACAGCTAGGGGCAGGGAGGGTAAAAGGAGGAAGAGTAGCTCTCTACCTAAGGGAAGGGATCAAAGCAATGGAACTAAAGGGTAAACGGAGGAGAGGAGGCACTGTGGGTCACCCTGGAGACAGGAAATGGTACCACAATCCGCACGGGGGTTGTATACAGACCCCCGTCTCAGGGGGAGGAAATGGACAAGGAAATGATAGATGGCATCCTTAGAATGGCAGAAAAAGGGGAGCGATTGTTGATAGGGTACCTGAATATGCCAGATGTTAACTAGAGCACCTTTGCTGCAGCCACATTAAAGAGCAGGGTCATTCTTGATGCCCTATAGGGGGTATGCCTCAGACAGCTAGTGTTGGAACCCACTCGGGACTGAGCAATCTTAGACCTGATACTCTCAAATGGGGACGGAGAGAGGATTTCAGATTTAGAAGTGGGTAGCCATCTGGGAACAAGTGACCACCAAACCGTGTGGTTCATGATAAGCACAGCTGTAGAGTCAAGCCCTACAAAAGCGAGGGTATTGGACTTTAGGAGGGCTGACTTTGGCAAAATGGGAGAGTGCCTCAGAAAAGCGCTAGCAAACAGGCAAGAAGGAGGGGTGGAGGAACAATGGGGAAAAATCAAAACTGCCATCACAGAGGCAACAAGCCTTTGTGTGAAGCAAATAAACAAAACAAAAGAAAAAAAACACTATTGTTCCCAAAAGAGGTGGCAGGGAAGGTTAGGGAGAAAAGGATAGCATTCAGGAAGTATAAGGAAACACAGAAGGAGCGGGACAGAGAACTGTACCAGTTAAAGCAGAAGGCAGTCAGAATAGTAAAGGCCTAAACCAAGGAAAGGATAGCCAACTAAGTAAAGAAGGGGGATGAAACCTTTATAGGTACATTAGGGGCCAAGAAAGACCAAGTGGGGGACAGTGAGCTTAATAAAGGGGAGGGGGGCTGTTGTGAGGCTGACAGTGAAAAAGCAGGGATATTGAACAAATACTTCAGCTCAGTATTCACAAAAGAAGAAGAGGGGGATGTACATAAAGCAAACAATAGAAGCACTTTGGATAGGGCAGTCGATACCACTCCATTCATAGAATAAAGGGTCCTGAAATAACTCCTGAAACTGAAGGTGGACAAAACAATGAGGTCTGACAGAATTCACCCCAGAATTCTACAAGAACTGAGGGGAGAACTAGTGACACCACTGACCACCCTTTTTAACAAATCATGGGAGGATGGTGTGGTACCTGAGGACTGGAGGAGGGCGGATGTGATTCCCCTTCACAAAAGTGGGAGCAAGGCAGAGGCAGGAAACTACAGACCTGTTAGTTTGACCTGAATGGTAGGGAAAATGATGGACTCACTTCTGAAAGAAACACTTGTTGAGTACCTAGAGGACAGCAGGGCATAGGACCCAAGGCAGCATGGATTCACAGTCGGAAGGTAACGTCAGATGAATCTAATAGATTTCTTTGACTGGGTGACCAAAGTAGTAGACCAGGGAGGGGCTGTGGGCATGGCCTACCTAGACTTTAGCAAGGCATTTGAAACAGTCCCACACAAAAGATTAATAAACAAGTTAGCCAGTCTTAGAAAAGGTCCCAGGGTGGTAGCCTAGGTAAAAAAATGGCTGGATGGGGGGGGCTAGAGAGCCGATCTCCAAGCAGGACGCTTTCCCTGAGCATGCTGCACTTCAGCACTCTTCTTATAAGGAGGAGGCAGTATAGCACAGTGGTTTAAGCTCTGAGCTGCAAACCTGGAGACCTGGGTTTGAATCTCACAGCCCCCACTTGCATACTGTGTGACCCTGAGCAAGTCACTTAACTTCCTTGTGCTCCCAGGTTGCATCTGTAAACAAGCTTTCAGCTTAGTGTCTCTCCTGGTAAATAAAAAAAAAAAAAAATATATATATATCTTCAAAACTTGTCAAAGTTAAAAACGTTTTCGCGGATTCAACATAAGAATTCAGCAGCTTTCTTTTGAGCCTAAATTCAACATGGAAGAAAAAACAGGGCTTGACAACAGCAGCTGCTAAATCCAGCACTGCTGATTCGGTGAAGGCCGAGGAGACCTCGTGTTCAGAACCAAAAGCTACTGTAGGGCCTTCGGCGGGGCTGACGGGGAAGCAGATGCTGGTGACCATGAAATCTATGGACACCAAAATGGAAAAAACACTGGCCAGCCTCGAAAAGCATGATGCTGCATTGATGGACTTAATGGGCGTTGTCACAGAGTGTGAAGAAAGATCTCTTTCCACCTAAGCGACAGTCGCCACAATGTCACAGGAAATCAGGCAACTTCAGGGCAGGCTGGAGGCCCTTGAAAACAAAGTAAGGGCACTTAACCTTCGTTTTGTTGAAGTACCTGAAGGTGCTGAGGGACTTCATTTACTTGCATTTATGGTGGAGTGGCTACAGGCTTTAATGTCTGCCCCAGCTGATTTTAATTGGAGTAACCCCAGACGTGCATACCGGGTCAACCAGAGTCAGGCCCGCAGAATCAAAGTCTCCCGTACTGTCCTAGTCAGGACAATGGGAGCAGACATCGGGACACAATTTTATCTGCTGCTCGAGCAGCTTACTCCTTTTCCAATAATGATTCGTATTTAAAATGCTTCCCAGATCTCTCATTCCAAACCAGGGCCCTAAGAAAACGTTTTGATGGAGTCCAGCAGAAGTTAAGGGCACGCGGCATCATCTATTCCTTTCTGCTGCCAGCGCGACTAAGTATCTTGTATGCGGGGAAGTCGTGGAAGTTCTCGGAGCCAAAGGACACTGGAAGATGGCTAGAAAAGACCGAGAAGGAGTTTGCTTCATGGGAGAGGCCCAATATAGAGGAAGATGTTTCCGGAGAAAAGTCAGTGAGGACTGACCAAACTGGATTAAATGCTGAAATTTGTTGCTACCAGTGAGCTTAATTGGGACAACTGGGACATTGAAATGGATCTAGTTCCATTTCTATTGACTTTTCCATGTATGCGTAATGTTTTCTTGTCCCCCCCCCGGAAGAGAAAGGTGGGTTAATTGGATAATTTCTGATAGGGGGACCTTAGTGTAGGATGCTTAATTCTATAAGGTGATAAACACCACCCTTGGGTAATTCCATTGCCTTCTCGGACTTGGGGAGTGCTAAGTTTTGATAAAGTTTAATCTTAATGAGTCAATCTGCCTGTTGCATTGACTTGAATTGATTACGTTCTGAAGTAGAGTATCTCGGTAATTAACTGATTGATAGAGATTGTGTTGTGAAGTAGGTTTAATGGAGCTTATAACTCCTAACCTATAAAACTAAACTGAAACCTGGATAAACAGCAGTTGAGTGTGACTGCAGTTAATACTGTATGTCTGTATAAGTTCTACTTAATTAGGGACTTTCCAGAGTCACTGAGGTGGCTGGCATTTTGGGTAATAATATGGTTTAAATATAATTAATGGGAACCCCCCCACTTCCCAGTGTAACAGATTACAGGGAATGTATAATTGTATATCAAATATTTGATCAGTTGTATTGCTGTAAATGCTATTTTTTATTGCCCTGTACTTGTTTTATTTTTAAAACAATAAACACAAATAAAAAAAAATGGCTGGACAACACGACGCAGAGGGTAATAGTAAATGGAGTTCACTCCGAAGAAAAGGGGGTTACCATCAGGGTACTGCAGGGTTCAGTACTGGGACCAGTCCTCTTCAATGTCTTTATAAGTGACATTGCAGAGAGACTTGAAGGAAAAGTATGTATCTTTGCAGACGACACAAAGATCTGCAACAGGATAGATACACAAGGGGGGGTGTGGAAAGGATGAGAAGGACTTGGCAAGACTAGAGGAATGGTCAACAGTATGGCAGCTTAGATTCAATGCAAAGAAGTGCAGAGTAATGCACCTGGGAAACAAAAACCCAGGGAAAGAGTTTCGGGGTACTAACAACAACAAAAATGGAAAGGGACCTGGGAGTAGTCATATCAGACGACCTAAAGATAGGCAAGCAGAGTGAGAAGGCAGTAAGGAGGGCTGGGAAGATACTGGGAAGCATAGGGTGAGGCGTCACCAGTAGAAAACAGGAAGTTGTTATCCCTCTGTATAGACAGTTGGTGAGACACCATCTGGAGTATTGAGTGCAGTTCTGGAAACCCCATCTCCGCAAGGACATAGACAGGATGGAGGCAGTCCAGAGGAGAGCTACTAAAATGGTGCAGGGTCTGCACCAGAAGCCATATGAAGAGAGAGACTAAAAGAGCCTAATATATGTACCCTCAAGGAAAGGAGGGAGAGGGGGGACACGAAAGAAACTTTCAGGTACCTCAAGGGAATCAACAAAGTCCAAGAGGGTAGCATCTTTCAGAAAAAGAGATGTGCAAGAACAAGGGGGCACAATTTGAAGATGGGGGGCAGCTCAGGGCAATGTAAGGAAGTATTTTTTCACAGAGAGGGTGTGGGCACATGGAACGGCCTCCTTGAGACAGTCATGGGGTCAAAACAGTGGGGGAATTCAAGAATGCATGGAACAGACATAAGGAAATTCTAGTGGGGGATAGGAAGAAGTAGGCTGTTGGTTAACTATGATCTGGGGTATTGCATGGGTCACTCCTGGGACCAGTCCTTTTCAATATGTTCATTAGCAACATAGGAGAAGGAATGCAGGGCAAGATGTGTCTCCTTGCAGATATCACCATGATTAAAGTAACAAACCTAGATCCAGATTTTGACTCATGGAAGTTTTAGGCTTCCACTAAAAACAAACTGAACCCTTGATTGCACCAGGCATGTAGCAGACTTTAGGCTTTGCATCATCACATGCACAGCACCAGACCTGTAACAGATATCTCGAGTTGTCCTGCAGGCTACTTGCAAGGCAACTACATCATCACATGCATTGCTACAGAGCTATAGCTTGCTTTGCACATGACCCTGCAAAACCATTTAAAGGTGTTCTCTAAACAGCTGAATGACCTAATGATTTAAAAACTATTTTATTTTCAAAAATACACTAGAATCAACCTTATGCCCCACTGTGACTACTCATTTATGTGAATTTTTTCCCTTTATTTTTTCTGCCTGCCACCCCGTGGCAACCCCCATCAGACTGCTCCTCCAGCCCCATCATCCAGCTCCTTCGGGACCCACCTTGCCGCAGCACCCTCTACCACAGGACTTGGTGGGTGCCCAGGCCACCAGTCTGTGAGCCCTCAGGGGCAGTCATCACTCATCACCGCAGGTTGATTTCTCCACGAAATTTCTCCACTTACAGTGTACGCCCCAGTGCAAGGACGTACATGCGCGTGGAGGCACACTCACCGCCTTGGCCTTAATGGCCCGATCCCTCCACCCGGCCTTGTGCCAGGCCCCCCTCTGTCACCTGCACTATAATCACACCTCCATATGGTGGTAGTCAAAGGCTGGGTGGGCTCATTTTCCCGAAACAGGAGAGGAGAGCTGCCAGGTGGCCGCTCAATCCACACCCAGCCCTCCACCCCCCCCAGACTGACCGTGGCAGAAGGTAAGGCGTCAACGCCTCAGCCCTCCATGTCACTGGGCCAGCCCCATTTATGTGATTAGTGCTAGTGCTGTTTCGCTGGCACTGCAGCCTGCTGGTACACATAATGGAAATAAAGTGGTTTGCTTCCTAAGAAGGTGTTTGCCTGCTGCCCAGAATTTGAGTAGTCATGGTGATCCTGAATATTAATGTGAAGGAGAGGAGGGATCTATACAGACACAATATATGTAACAACCCCCTCCTTCCAGTAGGGGGCAGGGATTGTTCACCAGCCATTATCTGCCTCGAGACTCTCATTCTTGGTGTCAAGTCTTGAGGGGTAGGGGTGTGGGAATAGCTAAAAAGATACAGTAACTAAGAAGTGCACAGGCTGTTGGGGGCCTTTTTTTAAGGTCATTCCAGGGTTAGTGTGAGGTGGCAGTTAAAAGACCCTTTCTGAAGTCAATTGGAGGACTGTCTGGTCAGGGTGATGGGACCCCATTGAATAACAGTTGCCTCTAGTTACATCACCATGTGAGGGGGAGTGTAGGGTGGCTTCTCCCTCAAAGAGGACATCCTATATACAGTTTCCCCAGAAGTTGTGGAGGGTGAGCCCTCTGGGGGGACGTGATTGGGAAGATGCCCAGGACAAGGGACATCAGTGACAAGGCAGGAGATGCTGCACAGCAAAGCAGGGAGGCAGAGGTGTCCCAGGGAGTGACACTCTAGGCCAAGAATAGCCACACAGATTACTAAGGGTGAGGGCCCTGGTGTAAGTGGTGGTGGACTGCTCTGGCACAGAGCCTAGAACTAGAGTGGGAGTAGCTAGCCTAGTAGCCTGGAATGGAGTGTCACATGCTCCAACTGTTTGACGCATTAATGTTCTGACTGGCTGTCACAGCTTGATGTCCAAAAGGAATTCAGAGGCGTGATAAGGATCGTTACGATCAGGGCCGGCTTTAGAGTTTTGGGGGCCCCCAGCAGAATTAGTGAAGTCATATGGCCTCTCTTCTTGGCCCACCTTTAGCCCATGTGTTTTACTGTAGCCCATAAGTGCAAGATTTTATTTGTGGTGATACCATAGACAGGGAAAAATGGGCAGACTAGGTGGGCCAAGCAGTAGTTATCTGCCGGTAAATTTTATATTTCTTTGTTTCTATATATAGCTTTAGTATAATATAACCAGTAGTATTTTAAATTTTTTTAGGAGGACACAGCATTGTCAGTTCTTGGGGCTTTTCTTCCCATCCCATCCACTGCTGCCTATCCACCTGATATTGACCGGATCGTATCTTGTTGAAGTATTTCATGACATAACCAGAAGGATCTGCAAAGCCCTTTACTGGTGTCTTAAAAATATATTAAAATAAAAAAATGTTTAAAAATGAATAAGGTAAACTTCTCTGGTTGGGGCCCCCATGAGCAGGGGCTCCCAGCAACCGCAGGGTTTGCTGGTGCCTAAAACCAGCTATGGTTACGATCAAACGCTTTGATAAATTTGAGAAACAGCCTGATCCCTGGAGAAAGGGGGGACATATAATGTAGGATACTGAGCGTGATAGGGTCAGGGACCTGAGAGGCAGAAGGTTTGCCTCTGGAATGTCAATGTCTGGTGCAAGTGGGATGAAAAGGAATGTGAAGATTGTCTAGTCACAGGAAATTGACATAGAAACATAGAATTTGATGGCAGATAAGGACCGCTTGGCCCACCTTGTCTGCTCATTTTCCTACCTAACAGATAAGCTGCAGATCCTAGTTAACCAACAGCTTATTTCCTCCTACCCCCCACTAGGACTGCCTTATGTCTGTCCCATGCATTCTTGAATTCCCCCACTGTTCTTGACTCCACGACCTCCTCAGGGAGGCTGTTCCATGCATCCATAACCCTCTCTGTGTAAAAATACTTCCTCACAATATCTCTGAGTCATCCCCCCTCTAGCTTCAAATTGTGCCTCCTTATTCTTGCACATCTCTTTTTCTGAAAGATGCTACCCTCTTGGACTTTGTTGAGTCCCTTGAGGTACTTGAAAGTTTCTATCATGTCCCCTCTCTCCCTTCTTTCCTCAAGGGTATACATATTAAGCTCCTTTAGTCTTTCTTCATATGTCTTCTGGTGCAGACCCTGCACCATTTTGGTTGCCCTCCTCTGGACAGCCTCCACTCTGTCTATGTCTTTGTGGAGATGGGGTCTCCAGAACTGCACACAGTACTCCAGATGGGGTCTCACCAACTGTCTGTACAGAGGGATAACAACTTCCTGTTTTCTACTATTGATGCCTCTCCCTATGCATCCCAGTATCACCCCAGCCTTCCTTACTGCCTTCTCACATTGCTTGCCCACCTTTAAGTCATCTGATATAATTAACCTCAGGTCCCTTTCCATTTTTACTGTTGTCAGTATCTCACCCCCCATTGTATACTCTTCCCCTGGGTTTTTGTTTCCCATGTGCATTACCTTGCACTTCTTTGCATTGAATCTGAGCTGCCATACATTTGGCCATTCCTCCAACCTTGCCAAGTCCCTTCTCATCCTTTCCACTCCATCTTGTGTATCAACCTTGTTGCAGATCTTTGTGTCGTCTGCAAAGAGACCTACTTTTCCTTCCAGTTCCTCTGCAATATCACTTACAAAGACATTAAAAAGGACCGTCCTGTACTGAACCCTGCAGTACCCCACTAGTAACCCTCCTTTCTTCACTGTGTACTCCATTTACTACTACCCTTAAGTCCCTGTTGTCTAGCCAATTTTTATCCAGGCTACCACCTTGGGACCCACTCCAAGGCTGGCTAACTTGCTTATTAATCTTTTGTGTGGGACTATATCAAATGCCTTGCTAAAATCTAGGTAGACCATGTCCACAGCCCCTCCCTGGTCTACTACTTTGGTCACCCAGTCAAAGAAATCTATTAGATTTATCTGACACGACCTTCCCATCGTGAATCCATGCTGCCTTGGGTCCTGTGCCCCACTCGCCTCTAGGTACTCAACAATTCTTTCCTTCAGAAGTGATTCCATCATTTTCCCTACCACTGAGGTCAAACTAACTGGTCTGTAGTTTCCTGCCTCTGTCCTGCTCCCACTTTTGTGAACAGGAATCGCACCTGCCCTCCTCCAGTCCTCAGGTACCACCCCATCCTCCCATGATTTGTTAAAGATAGTAGTCAGCTGTGTCACTAGTTCTACTCTTAGTTCTTTTAGAATTCTTGGGTGAATCCCATCAGGCCCCATTGCTTTGTCCACCTTCAATTTTATTAGTTCTTTCAGAACCCTTTCTTCTGTAAATGGACTGGTATCGACCACTGTCTTCAGAGTTTAGGTACCTCCCCCAAATTAGCTGTGTTGATGATTGCAAGAGATCAATGACTGCATGTCCTCCAATTGGCTAAGCCTCGACCCAAGCAAGACTGAAGTGATGATTATCGAGCCAGTTTCCCATGAGTTCGGTATGATAAGGAGTGACACCTGGCTGCAGGGGCGCCGATAGAAATTTCTGGGCCCAGGATACACCTTTAGGACTGGGCCCTCCTCACCCTCCCATCCCCTTCTAAGACATATATAAATCAATAAATGAGTACATTTATATTTAAATAAATAATGCACTGCCGAGCCACTTAACGAAAAAAAAAAAAAAAACTATAAAACTTATATAACAGAATTATTTTATTTATTTATTTTTATTTAGCTTTTGTTAACCAGGTAAGTACACTAGACAAGCAATTTGCCTATTTTCAGGTACGACCCGGAAGAGTACAGGAAATTACATACTTACACACTTGGGACAACATGGTACATAATTAAGAACAGGTCACACATCATGAGACTACAAGGTAAGATTACACATCACATAATTAGGAACAGGTTACACATCATGAGACTACAAGGTAAGATTACACATCCCATGATTAGGAACAGGTTACACATCATGAGACTACAAGGTAAGATTACACATCCCATGATTAGGAACAGGTTACACGTCAAGAGACTACAGGTAAGATTACACATCTTGCATCAAGTTTGGGGCAGTACAGAAATACTACATTTTAAGGGCCGGCAGTTTTATATGGGTGCAAGTGCTAAACATATGTCATGGGGGTTTTTGACATCCGCCGGCTGATGCACTTTTAAGATGGCTCTATAGGGAAGAGCACAGGCTGCCCTGCGAGGGGGCAGCACGGACCTGGGTTGGAAAGATATTCCAAAGTTTAGGGGCACATGCTGCGAAGTCCCTTTCACCCATCTTGGTCCTAGTCACAGGTACCTTGAGTGTGGCAGACCCCTGAGACCTAAGGTGATATGACGAGGGGGCAGTTTGGGCCAGCAAGCTTGCCACCCCTGGAGGGGTACCCGTGTTGAGGACCTTACCAGTGAAGCAACCAAGGACAAAGTCAATGTACTTTGTAGGTGAGAGCCAGTGTAGCTTGTTGTAGAGCTCACAGTGATGAGTGAGCCGGGGGACCGATAGGGCGAAGCGACAGATATTGTTATAAGCCATCGACCACCTGGAGAGATGGGCCTTAGTGGTGCTAGCAAACAGCAGGAGCCCATAACACAAAGAGGGGAGAAGCATCCCTCTCGCAAGGGCAGCACGCGCGGCTGGTGTGAGGTTGTTTTTTGTCCTGTAGGCCAGACCCAGTTTACAGCTGACTGTTTTACATATCCTCTGAATATGAAGGCCAAGGTCGAGCTGTGGGTCCAGCATTACTCCCAGGTATTTGAAGTTGCTGTGATAGGGATCGGGACATCTCCCTTGCCACACAGGCGGCCTTAATCTTTGTCCAGGACCCAAAGAGCATGGCCTGGGTTTTTTTTAGGTTAAGGACAAGCTTGTGGTTCATGATCCGTGCCTGAATGTTTATAAGGTCTTCACTCAGTTGTTGATTGATGACCACCACCTCATGGGAGTGAGACAGGATAACCAGATCGTCTGCGTAGAGAATTGGTTTACAGTGGGCTGCGGTTTCGGGAGATTATTTATAAAAATGGAGAAGAGCATTGGTCCAAGGACTTGAGCCTTGGGGGACCCCACTCATTGAGATGGGACCCGAAAAGCTCTTTGCCAAATTTGACCTCAATGCGTTCTACCATATAGGTAGTTGTTGAACCAGCTAAGAGCAGTAGTGGAAAGACCAGTTGCTCTAAGCTGAGTCGACAGCATGGCATGGTCGACCAGGTCAAACACCTTCGAGAGGTCAGTGAAGAGGGCCCCCGAGAGCTTACCCTGGTCCATGGCCTCCCTGATCCATGATGTAACAGTAACTAGGGCTGATGAGGTACCATGCCCCTTCCTGAATCCATGCTGTACAAGAGTCATTATGTCATGCGCCTGTAAGTACTCTGAGAGTTGCCCTGCCACAACTTTCTCCAGTAGTTTGCTAGCCGCCGACAGGATACATATAGGACGATAGTTCTCTATCAGCTTAGGGTTCCCTTGTTTAAGGATTGGGACTACCCTGGCAACCTTCCATATGTCTGGGCATAGAAATACTCCAGTTGCCAGGACAGATTGAAAATGTTGCCACCAGAGGTGCCAGCAGGGGCACCAAGACCGAGGAGCTTGGGTTCTAGCCATCTTGTCCGCACTTGAGTAGGGGAGAGTCCCGCTAGCAGTTTCTGCACTCTTGAACTACCACTGCCCTGAACAGAAAAGGCGGGCGGAGTGAAGATGGTGCTGTGGGCTGATTGCCACTGACACCATCATCATTTGGGAACAACGAGGTGTACTCTGACAGATCCGCAAAATAATGGTTGAAGGAGTTGGCGATGGTTTCCGAGTTGTTACAGCTCGAACCATCGATTATCATGTTAGTGGACTCAGTGCTCTGTGTACCACTCACAACTTGTTTAATGTTCCTCCAGAACCTTCTAGGATCCCTAGCTGAGTTCAATAAAGCAGATTTGCAAAATTCACTCTTGGCAATCCTAATGTTCTTTTTGCATTCATTTCTGAGTTGTCTATATCTCAGAAAGATGGCTTGGTCAGCCGTGGCCTTGAACTTGGCCCAGCACTTATCTCTAGTGTTGAGGAGTGCCAGGAGGCTACCATGAAGCCATTTAGTAGTCATTCCCCTCACCCTCTATCTGATGAGGGGGGCATGTTTCTCCTGCAAGGCCCTTAGAGAGCAAAGAAAGTGACCAACAGCGGATGCGGGGTCCTTAGCATTCCAAACTGCCCCCCAATCTGTGTACTTGATGTCATTTTGAAAGGAGGACAGATCAAACTTGGAGTAGTCTCTGATCTGGATCATTTTATTGGGAATTTTTTGATGTGGTACCCTCCAGACACAGTACACCGGGGAGTGATCAGAGATAGAGTCCAGTAGGATACCCGACGAGCTGATCCTATCTGGTCTATTTGTCAGGATCCAGTCCAGGAGTGAGCCCTTACCACCACTAGTATGGCATCTGGTAGGATCCTTGACAAGCTGAGTCAGAGAGAGACTGGTAAGTGAGGGTTCAAAGGCCTTGGCATTGCCACCCAACCAATTTAGGTTGAGGTCACCCAGAATGATTAGCTCATTCTGCCGTGTTGCAGCACCAACTGCACCAAGGAGACCAGTCAGTCCCTCCACGCCTCCTTTTGGAGGATTGTATGCAAATACAATGTGAATTTTTTTTGACATCCCTAGTAACAGTACCATGTGCAGAGCCTCACAGGGGGACTGCATGGTCTGTTGATCAGGGAGGGAGGACAGGTTTAGATGGTTCCTGTAGTAGACCAGGATGCCACCACCTCTCTTACTTCCCGGACGATCTCAGCGGATAAGGTCGTAACCAGGGAAGGCACATGCTGAGCTGGGGGTGGAAGGCTTCAGCCAGGTTTCTGTAATTCCAAGAATGTCAGGACTGTGCCGAGTTACCCAGACACAAAGTTCCGTTAGGTTTGGGAGCAGGCTTCTGACATTTAGATGGGCCACCTTCAGCCCTTTAACCACTGGCCAGCCCGCCCGTGTAGGTATGGACTGGGGTGGCGGTCGTGGGTTTAGTTCAATGTCCCCTGCTAGCGCAAGTGTCATCAGCAGGAGCCCGAGTAGATGCCTTAAAGGGGGGAGTCTCTCCTTGTTCTGTGACCTCCAGTCATAACGCCTGACCTTATGAGAGGGTCTCCGAAGGTACCCTAGTTTCAGACCACCAAGGACCACGGTCAGGGGAGAGCCCTCTGCTATAATGTTTGAGAAGGTAAAATCCGACTCCACTGGTTGGTCATATGTACACCATGGAGCTATTTTTGGGGGTCAGCCGCCCCATAGATCCAGGGGATCCAGGAGACAGTAAGGCTCACAGTGGCTATAGTGGCTAGTGCTCCCATGAGTAGCTGGCACAGGACTAGCTTTGATGAGAGCTCAATGAGTCCCATGCTTGCTCCGATACAGTTTTCCCGCTGGGACGGTACCACCTTGGGTCACCAAAGTGTTAGGCCTAATAGCTGCACTCTGTATCTTTAAGAGGAGTTGCAATATTAGAGAGAGAGGAGGATGAACATTGCTAGGGGTGGTGCCGAGGGGGGAGGGAGAGTATTTAATAAGGGCTGGAGGTGGGGGATGGGAGGGTGGACATAAAAATTCAAGCAGCAAGGAGAAAGAAGGACAGAAAGTGAAAGAGAAATTGAATTATTTGCAGGGCAAAGCTTACAACTGTGACCCAAATGGAATCTGGTTTAAACAGAAAAAACTGTATCACTTTAAACTTACTCTCTGGTCCAGGGTAGCTTACTACTGGACCTTAAAACAAAGAGAGCTGTAATATTTTACAATCTACGAACCTGCAGCCTAAATGAACTTGCACTTCAAACTACTCTTAGAGTGCAAAATTGCTGTAAACAGGCTTAGGTTCACATTTAAGTTAGGATTTACAGGACAATTTAGAGAGAATTAACAAGAACCACAATCAGAATATAACATTAGCTTAAGGTCCAGAGAGGAACAGCAGTAGCAAAGAATTAAAGAACTACAGCAGCCCGTCAGCAGGAAGAGTCGATGGTTCTGGGCACTCCAGTTTCTGCAGCGTACCTTCAGTCTGGTGATCAGCAGGCAGTGCAGCGAGGAAGGCAGCCGGCGGACAGAAGGGGTCCGCCCGGCTGCTCAAAGCAGTAGAGGCACCCTTGTCATGGGTGAAGCTTCAGTCTGGTGATCCGCAGGCAGTGCAGCGAGGAAGGCAGCCGGCGGACAGAAGGGGTCCGACCGGCTGCTCGAAGCAGTAGAGGCACCCTTGTCATGGGTGAAGCTTCAGTCTGGTGATCCGCAGGCAGTGCAGCGAGGAAGGCAGCCGGAGGACAGAAGGGGTCCGCCCGGCTGCTCGAAGCAGCAGAGGCACCCGTGTCAAGGGTGAAGTTTCAGTCTGGTGATCAGCAGGCAGTGCAGTGAGGAAGGCAGCCGGAGGACAGAAGGGGTCCACCCGGCTGCTCGAAGCAGCAGAGGCACCCGTGTCAAGGGTGAAGCTTCAGTCTGGTGATCAGCAGACAGTGCAGCGAGGAAGGCAGCCGGAGGACAGAAGGGGTCCGCCCGGCTGCTTGAAGCAGCAGACGCACCCATGTCAAGGGTGAAGCTTCAGTCTGGTGATCAGCAAACAGTGCAGCGAGGAAGGCAGCCGGTGGACAGAAGGGGTCCGCCCGGCTGCTCGAAGCAGCAGAGGCACAATTAGTACTTTACTTGTACTTAACTAAGTTACATAATGACATTAGGCCAATTCTATGTACACCCTCCCTCTAAATTCAGTCTTAAGTCCCTAAAGATGAATACCATCTCCTCACTTTCATACTGGCAAACTCTCTAATGATATCATTGAAATTTATTGTTCCAGCAAGTTCATGCTTAATTGACAGAATTGCAAGATTGTTGATCGCATGTAATTTTTTATTATTGAAAGCTTGCTGAATGCTCTTTCTCCCTCGGCCACGGAGATGGGAAGAGTACACAAGATCCTGAGTGCAATGCAAATTTCTCCAAATATTCCTTCCAAGTTGGAAGTTATAAATAGCATTCAATAGTTCAAGAGGAGCCAAGATGCTTTTCTTAAAAGTGGCATTATAAACCTTTTTAAGATGGAGGATCTCACGTTCTAGGAACATGTAAGATCTTCAGGGTATTTGTCAACCAATGCTTTACATGAAGTAGAAGTTTCTTCCTCAGCCATACTTTGAAATCTTAGAATGGGAGCAAATCGAATAGATATCTTCCAAGGCCATAAATCGGTTATTAAGGTCAGAAATTATGGAATCCAGTACTACAAGCAAAACATTTCTCTTAAATTCTGTTTCTGCATCTTGAGATTCATCTGTGCCTTGTGATCCACTTCTCCGCTTTCCTTTCATTTGGCGATGTGGCTACATTCTGAACTCGGCTGAGATGTTCAGTGCAGTGGTGACAAGTTTGGCCTCAGAAAGAATAGCTGTCCATTGGTCTCTAAGGCATTGCATTTCCACTGAAAGACTTTTAACATTTGCCGATGCAGTTTCCAGTGAAATGGATCTTGATCGCAAAATCAAGTTTCTCTCTTCAAAACTTTGCAAAACCTTGATCCAGAACGTAGCGAGAAAAATAGCCTTGAAGAATGAAAAGTACTGTTTTAGGTCCACTGCATCAGAATGAGCACCACTGCTTCAATAACACTTGGAAGTTTTTGAGCTATTGGATGAACTGCCTGCACTTTTGCACGCCACCTAATGTCAGACAGACCGTGCGGAGAACACCCAATTTTCTTAGTTAATATACTCCACCTTTCAGGACTTCCGCTGAAGAGAGTATATAGGCGATTCACACTACCAAAGAAAGTAATGACGCCTGTACAACATGATGCCGCATGTGTGCTCACAAGATTCAAGGAGTGGGAAGCACAAGGGGAAAAAACAGCAGTTGGATTCTTTTCCTGTATGCGGGTCCTAACTCCTTTTATTTTGCCTGACATTTACTCCATTATCGTATCCTTGACCCCTGCAATCTGCAATATCAATGCTGTGTTCCTATACTCTTTTTAGTAACGTTTGCAATCTTCTCACCAGTCTTACAGTGACAAAAGTCAAAGAATTCTATGAACCTCTCCTGAATAACCCACTTGTCAAATAATGAGTCTCTGTGAACGTATCGTAAAATAAGAACATTCTGTTCTGTGTGAGACACATCAGGCGTGGCATCACATATTACTGAGAAATAAATTGCCTCTTTTCTTTGAGAGAGAATGTCTAATACATGTTTTCCACACAAAGAAATAAACTCATTTTGAGTTTCCCCAAGATAAATAATGAGCCTGTAGTCTTTTTCCTTTTTCTTGACTCCTCTTCACTTTCTCTAAGTGCTCTCACAATAGGGGATCATAATGAGAAATCAACTCTAGCACACCTAGGAAATCCCCACTGTGTGGATCTTCGAGTTTTTGAGAATGTCCCCGGAATGCTAAGTTTCTCGATGCCAAATACAACGTCACATCAAGTAATCGGTGTAGCAAGGCATCAAACTTGTGAGTTTGATTTTTAACATTCCATTGCATTTCACTATCCACACCATGCCCCCAAGAGACCCCTGAAGGTTTCCCCAGCTCCAGTAACATTGTTTGTGTACATTACTCTCTTCATGTTCAGGCAGTCTGTTATATCACTTATGCCATTTGTTTTTTAAAGGGTCAAATCCCTCTTTTTTGCAGAGTAAACTGGATGTTTTGCTTGGATTGTTGTAACAAAACAGAAGGCATGTTACACAGTATAACACGCCTTTGCTAGGGCTCCATGTAAGCCAGTCCCTCAGAAATTTCTCACATCCATTAGATGATCTGTAATACAGCGAAAATTCGGGAAATGATCGTGCTTCAGAATCTGCGGGCATGCATGCAATCATTTCCCTTAATTCAGTTTCACTTTTCAATCCACAAAGCACTATACACTGTCTGTCAACGTCTCTTAATATTTCTGGCCACATTCTTGGATCTTTGTAGATGTCTTTATTGAAATCAGAACTAGTAACACTGCCTCTTTTTGTTTCCCCGTCTCCTGTCCCCTTCTGCTGCACTTCTCCATGTTCCCCAACACTGACATCACTCCCGGAACACATTTCTTCCTCAGTAGGGGTTTGGTTCAAGTGTTGCTGCTGTTCCACAGGTTCATCGAATTTTTGTACAAAGACATCATGTTCCGCTCCTTGCTCCTCTGGCTCCACCGTTTCCCCTTCCCCTGTACACACTTCAGACAGAGTTGTCCTTAGATCCTCCTCCTCCTCCTTAACAGTGCCCTCCCGACGAAGAGGCTCTGGCTTACTAATATATTTTAATATTGGTTTCTTCTTTCTTAGTTACTCTTCCTCCTTTTCATGTTCCCTTTTTACTTTTCGCTTTTGAAATCCTGATTTATGGTGATACATTTTCTGGATTTTTTAATAATTATTCCACCAGTTCCCACAACACCAGATCCCAGGGACTCAGAGTGAGTTGCTTAGCTGACTGAGACAGACAGCCTGTGAGGCAGGCAGCAGCACACCCCTAAACCCAGAAAGGGAACCAGGCCAGGCAGGCAGCAGCAGGGAGCCAAATCTGATCGATCAGCTGGTCCTGCAAAAAAACAAACACGAGATGAAGATCTGAGTCCAAATTCAATCAAATTACAGCAGAAGCCAACCCCCATACACACACACACACTGCCATGACTGGCACAGTACAGGCTGGGGGTGTGGGGGAGCAGTCAGCCAGCACTCAAAAAATAGGCTAGAGTGACCGGTGACTGCTTCTGAGTTAGGAGTTCACATCATTAATCAAACATGAGACAACGTAGCAGCAAACCACAGCTACTACTAACTGAGTCAAGTGGCTGGCCTGGTGGTGCACACATGGAGTTACCAAGCAATGACCAGAGTTGAATGACACAAACTACGCAAGGTACACCAAATGTCCAGCCAGTTATCTATAGATAGCTCAGAAGTTTCTGTTCTGTGTAGGTACTCATTAATAAACAGCAGTTAAACCTCAATTATTTGTAGCAGATAACTGACTGTGAACATTAAACATCACTGTATTGACTTGACTTCAACTTATGAGAGTCAGTTAGTCACAGTCACATTTGAGGCATCTTAGCAGCAGACAGACGACCAACCAGTTAACAGTTACTGAGACTGTGGGTCGCTTTAGTAAGAGATGAGCGCTTGACTTGTCTCTGTAGTGGCACACAGTCTATGAGCTGGCTGAGTGCAGCTGCGCCAGCTCTGTAGGGTGGTGATGACCTGACTGATAGACAGTCGACTTCACTATGACTACTTCGTCTTCTCGGACAGTTAAGTTAATGTAACCCCTAGATGGCGCTATCCCAGGGGCTACTACCCCTGCCTGATTTGCCACTAACAGGTTGAGGGGCCTGGATCCAATGGCGGGTGCCTCCACCCAGAGGTCAGGGTTTGCAATAGTTAAACTAACTTGGTCACAGCCCTCTGGGACACTGCAACCCCCCTTTCTTCCCACTAGTGGCCCACACAATATATCAGAATTACCTTCACAGTATACACTTACCCCCAGGACTGGTTCCGCACTGGGACCTCCTGTGAAATGAGATACAGTGCAACAATCACAGTACAGTACTTTAACATAGACAAATACCTCAGGCAGTATAACTTTGCTGAAACAAGCAGCTCTGATTTATTTAGGGGATATAACAAGGACAGGGAAATCAGGTTAATTAGCTTATCACTCTAATAATCTACCTATGGCTCTGTGCACAGGCCTATCCCTATCCAGTTACTGTCCCTGGGTACCCAAGCCCTAGTGGCTAGTCCAAACCGTGGCAGCTGGTAGGGGCCCTTTCACACAGAGAAAAGGAGAATTAAACAGTCAGCAGTACAGTAATTCCATTTGGATTTAATGTGGCAATTCAACAGGGAGCGACCCTGAATTAGTACTCACGACCTCCAAATAAGATAGGGTCCTTCAATGTCAGCAGGGCTCACTTGAGGTACACAAACCTCTTCACACATCCATATAAAAGAAAGCACTATACCAGGCAGGCTGCATCTGTATCCCGATCGCAATTACTGCACAATACCCGGGAGAACACACAGCAGATTCAGTTCCTGACAGACCGAGTGCAATTTTCAGCAATTCTTCCAGTCTTCTACAGGGTGAGCCTGGTTTCTACTCTTCAGAGATCCTTTGATTCTTTTCACAGGACAGATTCAGTCCTAACAAGCTGCAGACCGGAACTCTGGGCCTTACACATGTTTTTTGACTAAAACTGCACACTGAAAAAGCACAGGGCTCCTTCCTTCTTCACTGCCAAAGCTCAACTGAAACTCCAACCGACAAAACCGGGCACTTCCTTTGAGTTCCTCCCAGTTCTTGACTGGATTGGCTGTCACCACAATAGACTGCTGCTGTTGGTCCAAAAGGCACTGAAGTCTAAACTACATCTCCCAGAGTCACTGCCCATACAATCCTCTTGTGGCTGGCTCAGATTATGAGTCCAAGTTCTGATTCGTCCAAGGCACCATTTTAGAGCTAGCTTACCCCACACTGATTGGTTCAGTTCAGCAGTTCAAAACTAGAATGGGAACTAGCAGACACAGTTCTGACTGCAAAGAAAGCAGGTTAGACAAACTGTAATTTCATTATTACTCTAAATAATTTCTGGCAAACAGTTACATCTTTCAGATAGGTTCCTTTGCACTCCTAGTGACTGCAAAATGAAGTGAATTGGCAGCAGCTTGAGTGGTACTCAATCAAAGAAACACACAGTCCCCCATAACTAATTATGTCTGCAAGCAGACAGCTCTTAAAGAGACAGTACCAGAGGTTCTAAAACACTCACTGATAAATGGCTTAAATGCCAAACACCATTCAGGCTTGGAGCATTCAAGCAAGCTCCTGAAGTCTTTTGGGAACCCCCATTTGCAGAGGGTTACACCCTTCCTAGCCTGGGAAAGCTTGATCGTCGTGCAAGCAAGTACCCCATAAGTTTCAACTGCAACCATATACATTTGCATTAGGCTCACACATGTAATCATCAGTCAATATATCATTTTACCAAGAACACATTTCTGAAACATTGCAGTACGTCACTCTTACACAGTATTACATACACATTGTACCATAACTCAAGTTATTACCTCTTGTACATGAAACCTGAAGAGAGGGGGCCCTTCCCTATCAGTTACCTTGGGGCTGGATGGGCAAGGCACCATACTTAGAGGGCAACACAAGTAACTTGAGTTAGCACTTATGCTCAGTTTGGGCAATGAGCTCGGGACACATACACTCCTTTATGGACAACATTGAGAGGCAAGTCCACAGGCCTCCCAAGTGAATCATAACTGAGGTGCACCACAGGCTTTACAGCTCGACCAGTCTTTCTAGGGGAACTGTTATAGTCTCTGCACTCTGAGCCTCATTTTCAGCATTGTCCTCACTTGTCAGGGGAGTCTCCATGGGGTAGAGAGGCTAGAACTTGGGGCACTTTCAGCTCCAGGAGTTACAGTTTCTGAGTCCACAACATTTGGCTCGCATGGAGAGCTTTCGGACACTGGCAGTGGACTGTCAGGGCACTCAAAATACTCTTCTTGTTCGGTGTATCACCAGTCTGCCCAATCTATCATTTTCCTCCCTGAAAGCTCAAACAGTTCAACCATGCACAATGATTCCATTTCATCTGATCTGATGCTTTGCACTTCACTTTCTGGGAGCATTGGCTCCAGGGATGAGGCTGGGGCTTAGACAGTCCAGAAGGCTCAGCTTCATCTCCAGTATTGACTAGGGATTGCCTCAAACAATTGACTCAGTTCGTAGAAGGATAGTATTCAAAGTCACTCACTTTCTTCCGATATGGACTGACAGTCATGCTCAACTGGGACTTGTGGAGGGAACACTTTAACTTTGCTTCTGTAGGTGCAGACTTTCTTGATCTCTTTCTTAGCAGCAGCTCTAGTCACTGGTCCAGAGGGGCATCTTCTAGGGCTCAGACTCAATTAAGATTTGTCCAATGGGCAGTAAATGATTTCTATGCATTGTTTTTACATCTTTTGAATTATTCTCAGGCCTTACTTTGTACACTGGCAGATCATCTAGTTTGCCCACTACAATGTGGGAGATGATGGTGCATCTGTCAGCAATCTTGTGCTTGCCATGCAGTCCCAGATTTCTTAGCAATACCCGATCTCCCTCCTGGAGTTCCTGTGCTTTCACCTTTTATCATACCTTTCTTTGTTGGCCAGATTTCTTTTGGCAGCCATGGTTTGAGCCAGTTAGTGCGCATGAGTTAGCTGGGCCTTTAACTTTTGCACATACTGTAAATAGTTGTCAGCTTGAACCCCATCAGGAGAGACCCCAAAACACACATCTACTGGTAGCTCGAGCTTCTCTTCCAAACATCAGGCGGTAGGGGAGAATCCAGTGGCATCACTTTTGTGCAGTTATAAGCATGTACCAGGGTGCTAATTTGTTGGCTCCATCTAGGCTTGTCCTTTGGGTGCAGGGTGCCCTAGCATATCTAGCAAAGTGCGGTTGAAACGCTCAGGTTGTGGGTCCCCTGGGGTGGTAAGGAGTGGTTCTGACTTGACTCCCCACAGAGAAAGCATCTCTTTGATCAGACGACTCTCAAAGTCTCTCCCTTGATCAGAATGGATTCTTTGTGGAGCCCCATAGTGAACAAAAAGTTTTCTACAAGTACTTTGGCCACAGTGGATGCTTTCTGGTCTTTGGTGGGAAAGCTTGGGCATATCTCGTGAAATGGTCAGTGACCACCAGCACATTACTGATATTTCTTTGATCTGACTCCAAACTCAGAAAATCAATACAGACCAGCTCCATGGGTGCACTGGTGGTGATGTTAACAAGGGGCAGCCCTCTGGGGCAAAGCTTTCCTCTGTAAGCAGCGACTACAAGTTCGAATGTGTTGCTCCACATCAGCCCCATCTTAGGCCAATAGAATCTGGATCTCACCAAGTCAAGTGTTCTGTCTATACCAAGGTGCCCCATGTGGTTGTGCAAGGACCTCAGTACTGAGTCTCGAAGGCAGTGGGCAGCACTAGTTGTTGTTTGTCTACTTGTCCCCTCTGTCTACTGTTTCTCTGTATAACAGTTTATTGATCAGTTTCAACTTAGGACCTTCTTTGTATAACAGTGCAGTTCTCAAATCAGTGGAGCGTAATTTGGACACATCTTTTCCTGCATAGAGGGCTTCTAAAGCTGCTTTGATCATGGGATCGTGATTGAGCCCGCGAATACTGTCATTGTCCAGCTGAGGCAGTGCACCAATGTCTATTGCAGAAAAGTGGCAATAAGCAGCAGGTATGCAATTCTCAGAGGCTCCCAAGCAATCCACCATGCAGTCCATGCATGTCTGTGGACATTTGTTCCTCCCTGTCAAATCTCCGCAGAGTGCCGAATGTCAGGTTCTGCCAATCGACCCAATCATTCTGGGAACAGGCCTCCGGAGAGAGCATCAGCATCTATGTGGTTCAGACCTGCTCGGTATTCGAGAGCATAGTCATATGTAGATAATGCAGAAAGCCACCTATGGCCAGTGGCATCCAACTTAGCTGAGGTCTGCACATAGGTCAAAGGATTATTGTCAGTTTTACTAGTATTTTAGCCCCATACAAGTACTCATGGAATTGGTCAACAATAGCCCACTTCAAAGCTAGGAACTCTAACTTATGTACAGGATAGTTCTTTTCGGATGGGTCAGGCTTCTACTGGCAAAGGCCACTGGTCTCAGGCCATTCTCGTGTCTTGGTACAACACAGCCCCCAACCCTTGCAAGCTAGCATCAGTGTGCAGGATGTAAGGGTTTCTTGGATCGGCATAGGCCAGCACTGGAGCATGGGTAAGTTGATATATGATCTCATGAAAAGCAGTCTCACAATCAGGAGTCCAGCGGCCCCAAATACTTCACTCGGATGAAAATACACTCTTTCAGTCTTGAGGGACGCTGACTTTTGGTATTTTTTGTGGGTTGGGGATACCCTTGAGTAAGGTTAAGTAAAGGCGGATCACTCTTGAATAGTCCTTGATGAAGCTACCGATAATAACCACAGAATCCCAGGAATCTTTGCAGTTCTTTAGATTTTTGGGCTGTGGCCAGGTGGTCAAGGCCTCAACTTTACTTGGGTCGGTCTCTATTCCTCGGTGGATACTATGTGTCCCACATACTTTACTGATGTTTGAAAGAATTGACACTTATCAATGGACAGTTTAAGGCCAAAGTCCTCCAGTCGGTCCAATACCTTAAATAATCTGCTCTCATGTTCCTCCAGTGAGCTGCCAAACACAATAACATCATCTAGGTATACCAGGCACTCTAGTAAGTTCATGTCCCCACTGCACGCCCATCAATCGTTGAAAAGTGGCTGGGGCACCTGAAATCCTTGAGGCATCCTCATGAATTCATAGAGCTAAGCGGACAGATAAAGGCCGCTCTTCTCACGGTCCTCTGGGGCGGTCGGGATCTGGTAGTACCCACTGCGGAGATCCAGCACAAGAGAACCACTTGCTCCCGCTTAGGCAGTCCAAAGCATCCTGAATGCGGGCATTGTGTACTGATCAGGATAGTCCGCCGTTTAAATGCGATAATCCACACACATCCTTACTGTTCCATTCTTTTTCCTCACTACCACAATGGGGGAAGCATAAGGGCTTCTGGATTCTTGTATTACACCAGCAGCTAACATCTCTTGCAGATGCCGCCTCACATCATCTATGTCAGCAGGTGCCAGGCGTCGAGACCTCTCACGAAATGGTCTTCGCATGCAGCCGGATATTGTGCTCAGCTGCTTGCACGCATCCTACATCCCATTCCTTTAAAGAAAACACCTGGTCTCTCTGGGCAAGCTTCTCACTGATCCTCACTTTCCATTCAGCTGGCAGCGGAGTCGCAAATCAAACAAGTCAGGCGTTACTCTGTCATTCTTCCTTGAACTCTTGCTGCTGGGTAGCACTGCAGTGTCTGCACAATGCACATTAGCCAGGATGCAACCTCTGTTTACTCAATGTCTCTTCGGACACATTATGAACTTGGACCATTACCCTTCTGGCATAAGCATGGGCTCTAGCGGGCAAAATACTAGGCTTGACCAGCAGTCCCTCTGGCAATTTTCCATCGCCTGGTGCATCCAACATTAATATTTTATTCTTAACATCCTTTCTGATACGGACCTCTCCCTGTAAGATACACTGGGCATTTGGCGCCAGGATCAGAGACTCAGGATCCTTCTTCCATACAATTCCGACCGGTTCCTCTGGTTCTGTTTTTTCAGCATCTCTCTGTGCCTCATAGGCCTTCTTAATTAAAGCTGGAACTCTTAAAGCTCTACTAGTCTTTGACCCCTGTTTTCATAACACAATTGTGCCAGCCTTCCGAACATATGAGCATTTGTTCCAATCAACAAAGGGACACCATCATACAGTCCAGTGGGGGGACACACTAAGGCTAGGGTCTCTACTTGTTCGGCCACTCCAGCCACGGAGGTGGGGAAAGACAGCCAAATTCGGATATACCCGGAATAGGGGTAGGCCTTCTCACTTAACCCCCATACATGCAGTCCTTCTAATGGTTGTAAGGGTACGCCTGACAAATGCTTCTGATACCAATCCTGGAACATAATTGTCACTTGGGAGCCACTGTTCTATTACAGCTCTTGTAGACACTCCATTCACCTTTACAGTGGTCTCCATGGAGGGACCCACTATTCTGGACCAGTCTGGAGAGGCAGTAGTGGGGCCTGGGCAACTGACCTTGCCACAAAAGGACGTGAATTAGCATTTTGGTGCCCTCACTGGGATCATGTGTGCACCTCTTAACCACCGATTTCTTCCGAAGCTCTCCTTGTAGCCTATATGCAACTTTGTCAGTGTCTTTGGGACTGGCATTCCTTTTCATGTGCCCATCTTTCCCAATTATAGCAAAACATACTTTCTGGAGTTTGAGCTGGCCGAGGCGCCACACTGGGAGCCAGGGCGGGGTATTACTAACTGGAAACCTGGGTGCCATCTCTGTCTGGCGTGATAAGCATTTGGAGACATCTCGTCAGTTTCTCCACTTCCATGGTCAAGGATTTGAGTTTGGAGCTGTTATCAGCAGGAGATACATGGGTGGTTCCCCACCAGCAGATGCAGTCGGATATAGGTCAGGGCCCGTGCTTGCAGGCGTGGCCTTCATAAAGGGACTGTTTTGAATTCCGGATCTCTCTCAACAGTTCGTCCCATTGTGGCATATCTTTTCCTTGTCAAAGCACTCATTGACTGTCAACCTCTGCCCTGAACTTCACTTGATGGGTCACCCTCAGTCACTCGGGTCGTAGCCACAGCTGTTGGTGCAGGTACCTCCCGAGGTCGCCTTTTCTCAACTCCTCGAATTTCTCTCATTAACTCATCATAGGAGGGTGGGGATTCCAGTCGATTTGCCAGGCGAACTGAAGCAACAGCAGTTCTGAGAAGGGGCAGACTTAAGGATTCTGTCCAGTCTGGTTCGGTCCAGTTCAATCGCTGGCAAACTACCCTTTCTGAGGCATTCTTGCAACAATTTTTCCAGCCGAGAGACATACACAGACAACAACTCCCTTGGTACTGTTGTGCATTTCTTACTCTCCACCATAGGTCCTCATCAGAATCTGGGCTCCTACACATTCTCCAAGGCCTCAAGATAGGCCTGTGCAGTCGCTTCAGGGTTACTGGCCCGCTTTAGCATGGATGGTAGCCAGGGCAGGACCTCGGAGGCTCTCACTAACCCTCTTTCACTTTTCGCCTTCCGAGCATTGCCATTCTAGCACTTGGGGCAACATAGTCATCAGGTCTCCCAGTCATCCTCCCTTGGGGGTGGGAGGGTGCCAGAGAAGATCCTCAACCTTCGGTAAGAGTCGGACTAATGGCAGGTGCAGAAATAGGAGTCTGCATTGGTTCAGCCACCATTACAGTCACTGGAGCAGGAGAGAGTGTTGGGGAGGAACACCCCAGGTGGCAAGAATAGTTTCTTCAAGTCCTCCACAGTTTTCCCTCTCCCAGCAACCATTCAGCAAATTTCTCCTCAAAAGTTTCAGATAGTGGTGGGGCTGATTCCCCGGGTCTTTACTGTCCTTAGTTATCACTCTCAAGCAGTGAGGGCTCCTCTGGGGTAATGGTCTGTGGCACTTTGGAGCTATCTATGGGGTCCTTAAACTCTACTAGGGCCAGGAAAGTGTGGGTGAGCAGATTAGCATGCCGACCCACCACCACAGGGTTTTGTAAACCTTCCACCTTGGAAAGTACTCCCTGCACAGTGTCCGTATTGATACCCAGGGGGATGTCCAGGATAAGCATAGCATTTTGGGGTCGATCTCTCCCAGTACACCACTCCACCAGCCGTGCACAGCCACTTCTGTCGGGGTACCCATTTTTTCTTAACAGTGGTTCGTAATATGGCCACTAGAGGACACACAATCCCAGCGGTGAGCCTCCAAGATGTAACCCCTAGATGGCGCTATCCCAGGGGCTACTACCCTGCCTCATTTGCCACTAACAGGTTGAGGGGCCTGGATCCAATGGCGGTGCCTCCACCCAGAGGTCAGGGTTGCAATAGTTAAACTAACTTGGTCACAGCCCTCTGGGACACTGCAACCCCTTTCTTCCCACTAGTGGCCCACACAATATATCAGAATTACCTTCACAGTATACACTTACCCCAGGACTGGTTCCGGCACTGGGACCTCCTGTGAAATGAGATACAGTGCAACAATCACAGTACAGTACTTTAACATAGACAAATACCTCAGGCAGTATAACTTTGCTGAAACAAGCAGCTCTGATTTATTTAGGGATATAACAAGGACAGGGGAAATCAGGTTAATTAGCTTATCACTCTAATAATCTACTTATGGCTCTGTGCACAGGCCTATCCCTATCAGTTACTGTCCCTGGGTACCCAAGCCCTAGTGGCTAGTCCAAACCGTGGCAGCTGGTAGGGCCCTTTCACACAGAGAAAAGGAGAATTAAACAGTCAGCAGTACAGTAATTCCATTTGGATTTAATGTGGCAATTCAACAGGGAGCGACCTGAATTAGTACTCACGACCTCCAAATAAGATAGGGTCCTTCAATGTCAGCAGGGCTCACTTGAGGTACAAACCTCTTCACACATCCATATAAAAGAAAGCACTATACCAGGCAGGCTGCATCTGTATCCCGATCGCTAATTACTGCACAAGTATCCGGGAGAACACACAGCAGATTCAGTTCCTGACAGACCGAGTGCAATTTTCAGCAATTCTTCCTGTCTTGTACAGGGTGAGCCTGGTTTCTACTCTTCAGAGATCCTTTGATTCTTTTCACAGGACGGATTCAGTCCTAACAAGCTGCAGACCGAACTCTGGGCCTCATACACGTTTTTGACTAAAACTGCACACTGAAAAAGCACAGGCTCCTTCCTTCTTCACTGCCAAAGCTCAACTGAAACTCCAACCGACAAAACCGGCACTTCCTTTGAGTTCCTCCCAGTTCTTGACTGGATTGGCTGTCACTCACAATAGACTGCTGCTGTTGGTCCAAAAGGTACTGAAGTCTAAACTTCATCTCCCAGATTCACTGCCCATACAATCCTCTTGTGGCTGGCTCAGATTATGAGTCCAAGTTCTGATTCGCAAGGCACCATTTTAGAGCTAGCTACCCCCACACTGATTGGTCCAGTTCAGCAGTTCAAAACTAGAATGGGGAACTAGCAGACACAGTTCTGACTGCAAAGAAAGCAGGTTAGACAAACTGTAATTTCATTATTACTCTAAATAATTTCTGGCAAACAGTTACATCTTTCAGATAGGTTCCCTTTGCACTCCTAGTGACTGCAAAATGAAGTGAATTGCAGCAGCTTGAGTGGTACTCAATCAAAGAAACACACAGTCCCCCATACAACTAATTATGTCTGCAAGCAGACAGCTCTTAAAGAGACAGTACCAGAGGTTCTAAAAACACTCACTGATAAATGGCTTAAATGCCAAACACCATTCAGGCTTGGAGCATTCAAGCAAGCTCCTGGAAGTCTTTTGGGAACCCCCATTTGCAGGGGGGTTACATTAACTTTCTTGAATTTCAGTCCACAAAACAATTTCAGTTTAGGTCGTTTTTTAAGTAAGACTTATTTGATGTGGACATCTCTGTTCACAGTGTAGATGGTGGTAGGTTATGGTTGGTAGGTAACTGGTCAGCAAGGTACTGAGAGCCTGAGGTGGTAGATAGACAGGACTATAATTATTAAGTGTAACAGCACCCCTGCCCAGCCTGCCTAATAATTCCTTCCAATCCAACTAAGTACTGTTAACTTTACTTATCTTGGTCCTGGGGCTCCGGCCCCACTGCATCCCATCTAGCCTCTAATACCGTCCACCACCAACTGCTGAAAACCGACGGCCACGAACTGATGATAGGACCTTCACCAGCCCACATTCAGATAGTGCCACACCACCTGCTGGATTTTGGAAAAATAGTAGTAGTAGTACGCGTTCAATGTGGTTAGTAGAGTATCTAGAGTAGCGCCTTGGCCTCAGCCGTAGCTACTACTTGCATGTATGAGGCTGAAAAACAAGCGATCATTGCAGCAGGAGAAACAGTGGGGTCTAGTGGTTTGTGAACTAGCTGCAAAACCGAAACCAGTAGATCACAGCCACATGCTCAATACCCATTAAAACCAAATTTGCTCGCTAAAATTAGCCTTATCTCTAGGTTGTGAAATAGAGCAATAATAATGCACAGAACATATCCTTCCCTGTCGAGATGCATGTGCTTATTCTGACTACCGTACGTCAGTCAACCCCAAGACGAAACCAAGGCACAGCATGACATCTGTATAACTTAGTGCTCAATTCTTTCAGTTCTGACCCCACTTCAAAATATAACCCTCCTACTGTACTGAGCCAAGTAGACAGGAAATTATTTTCAGGACCACAGGTTTTCTGTGATTCTGCAGTTGCAGCAGCTGCTGAAGAAACATGGTCCTGCTGCAGAAACAGCACTTTTTTGGTGCAGTAAAAACCGCTGTCACTGTGACAGCACTGAAAAAAAAAAAAAAACTAAATGGCTAAAGTAGTTGTTGTAACAGTTTGCTCACAAATTATTTTAGCTATTTAGTTGTTTTGTTTTCAGTGCTGTCACAATAGTGACAGCCATTTTTACTGCACCAAAAAATGTTGTTTCTGCAGCGAACTCATGTTTCTGCAGCAGCTGCTGCAACTGCGATCTGAAAACTCTGGGCGTGAAAATAATTTCCTGTCTACTTAGTTCAGTACAGTAGTATGGTAAAGTCATTATTGTTAGTTGTTTGCAGCTCCATTACATCCCCCCCCCCAGGCTGCAGTAGTGAAGGCCAGGGGGGAACTCCTTTGCAATCCACTGGCACTCAGCCACCGTGAAGTTTAAGACCATCAACGATTCCTTCTATGAAAACAGTGAGGGAACTTCAGGACATCTATTGCAGGAGAAACAATTGTGGTTCTATTTGCCAGCTGCAGAATCGTGGAATGAATAAATATTGGTAATTATTTCAGAACAAATGGGAGGCTTTCTTTTCTGGGCCTGTAATGTAAAATAATCTAGCTACCCTCTAGCCTAAAGTAAATCCTGACAGAGTGATACAGAACAAGATATGGAAGCCAACTGGCATTGGCGCAAGCTGCGTGAATGACACCAGCTGTGTTGAACCCGGCAAGCAGAAGGAAGCAACTAGAGCAACATTACAGCACAAGTGTCACCGCCAGCCTTCAAGCAGGTAGATGGAACAGAACTGGTTTGCAACTATGCAATATTATAGAAATAGAAAATGTCTTGATGCTGATATTATGAAAAATATTATTCAAGCCCAGATTTTACCGCTAATTGATTATGGCGACATACTATATGGCAATGCTTCTTTAGATAGACTACATAAATTAGATAGTCTTTATAATAAACTGGCCAGATTAATTTTGAATTGCTATACAACTACACATCATTGCCATCTATACCATTCCTTAGGTTGAGTCTCCCTGACCACCAGGAGAACTATACATGCAAGTCTATGGTGCTGTATACAGGAATCGTAGTTGCATCCCACTGACTGAGAGGTGCGAAATTGTCCAGAAGATGATACTCCCCATCTCTGACTACTGTGACATAGTCTATGGTGCTGCTCCCAAATCTTCCCTGACCAAATTGGACACTCTCTTTAACTCCTTCTGCCGCTTTGCTATCAACTCCCCTTCCCGCTCCCACCACTGTGAATTCTGTCGATCTCTAACCTTCCTTCCACTATCTCACAGATGCATCTCTCACTGTGCCAAACTAACCTCCAAATTCTGGTTCGGGGGGGGGGGAGGCTCCCCTCCTATCTCTCATCCTCTCTCTCTCCACTCCACCTCCCCCCACCCACTCTCTCAGATCAAATGACCCCTGCATCTTGACGGTCCCTCGCCACTCCATCCTCATCGGTCAGACAGGTTTTGGCCCTTCGTTTCCCCAAAATCTGGAATTCCCTCCCCCCTGAAATATGACACTTTTCCTACAACTACTCCCTTACCTCTGCCCTACACAATTACTTTTCCCTCAGTTGTTCCTGCTTTAACCCACCTTAATACCTATCCCGAATTTCGGCCTTCCTACCATGACCCCCCCCGGCAGGGTTCTCAACATCCTGAAGGGGGAAATCAAGAAATGGCTACCCCTTCTCCTCATATTCAGTTCCTGCCTCTTCCCCCCTCTCTTCTCCACCTGCCCTTCTGGGTCACCAGTGTGTACAGCCTAACCCCATCCTTTTTACTCCAACAGTACTTGCATACTACCTCGAGCCTGCTCCTGGTACACTTATGCACTATAAATGGTTCTATTCGCATTATTACTGTTTTGTACGTTTATATGTTCTTTTGCATGATTTTGGACATGTATTGTAATTTACCCAATGTTCCACTACTGTTTATTGTAAAATACCTTGTGTTCCAACTGTTGCACAATCTTACAATGTTGTATTGTTTGTACTACCCACATACTGTTGTAACTGATCATCCTTCACAACCCTATTTAACCCCTCCCCCCTAGGTTGCACTGTGAGACAAGCAACTTGTTGTTCGGTATGCCCTCCTGGTGAAACATTTCAATAAATAAAAATTAAAAATACAAAATTTGCATATAAGTCTGGTTTGGGACAAATTCCAAAGTAGTTAGGGGACAGATTGACTTTTAGGAAAATTGATCCTTCACTGAGAAATTCCCACTTTTCCCAGTTAGTCGTACCTAAACTCTTCACTAAAAGGTCCTCACATAGTTTTAGTATCATGGTTCTGAAACTCTGGAATAAACTCCCCTCCCATTTTAGGGATCCTTATTCTAAACCCTTGCCAGGCTTTGCTTTAAAGAATCGCCTGCTTTCCAATGTTCAGCCATATGAATGTTTTAATTGATTCTGGTAATTTATTACTCTGTTTGTTGTATATTTGAGGCTTGCATGGAAACGAATGATCAATTGCTTGAAATTGTATTGTAATAACTGTTTTTATGTATTTGTCTATTTGTACTTGTGTAACAAGGTCAGCATTGTGAATGAGCACAAGCTCAATGGTTATGATATGTTGTCTGTTTTTTGTATTTTTGTATTATGTTAATTATTGTATGTGTTTAGTATTATGTACGTCTAAGTAATGTTTTGTAACTTGTCTCTGGTGAAAACGGGCAGTTCTGCTCATCCTGCTTACAAGTACAAAAAATAAAAAATGAAATGAAAAAACAAAAATACCTAAATAAACAACAACAACAATGTTACTGGGCAGACAGGGGAGAAATTCTCAGTAGCATAATGTAGTAAACCTAAAACCAGCACTGGGCAGGTGAGACTCGAGAGGGAGCCATGGAACAATAAAACAGACCACAGTAAAACAATAACCTTTCAGTTCCCCCATGCCCTATATTCAGTCCAAATCATGATACCAAAATTGTTTCTGCTTTGCCTTGCCTGTGCATTTGCCAAACTGCCACAGGCTGCCTTTTTCTAAGCATTCTTTCTGGGAAACAGCATTTCATTTTGGGGCCTATTTGAATTGCCAGACATTAAGAATGTAAATCCCATCACCAAATTGCATCATAATTGCTGACTGCCTCACTGCAGCAAGCATGACGTCCCATCCTGACACAGAATATAGGTCTAGTTTGCCGCAGTGAACATGGGGCCCTGATTATGTGTATGATTTTCTGTTGTAACAGTCATCTACATGCGCGCGCACACACACGCACTGCTGCTAGTCTAGACCCTGATACAGATCTCCCCATCGTCGTCCCCCCCCCCCCCAACTTGTTTTGCACTCAGGGCCAGTAATAACTAAACTGTCCATGCATACCTGCCTGAGCCACTCAAGCTTCTGTCACTTGAGGGAAGACAGGAGGACCATGAGGAACACTGACCCTAACCATGAGGGGCACATGCTCACACTTGGGGATTGAAGCTCAGAAGTTCTCTGAACACTGTGTGAAAACCATTGTCTGTACCTGCACAAGATTTATTTTTGATCTAGCAACTTAAAATATTAATTTGTTCTTTAAAGTCTGAATTTGAAATAGTTTCTCTGGGTGGGCATTACCTTACCCAGATGAGGGAGGGATTGGAATAAGAAACACAGCAATTTATTTATTTATTTATTTTTATTTTTTATTTATTGTATAAATCAAATTTACATCCTTTGAGCCAGAGGCTCATTTACAAAGGTACCTCGTCACAGAGAGGACATACAGAGTCAACATACCTACAGAATATAATCATACAGTAACATAGTTTACATAGTTGCTTGAACATAAAGAGTAATTAAAAAAAACATTTTAGACATGACAGGTTGTTACCAGCAGGTACTGGCGGAGGAGGGGGAGCCCATGGGGTGAGGGGTAGTTCAGCCCAGAGGGCTATGTCAATAGTGATAGAGAGCAGTGGACCATCTCTTAGAGACAGGTGCAGCAGCGGGTGTTGAACAATTGGTTCCGTAGGGCAGTTTTAAAGGGGGCAATTTTGGTGGTGTTGGAAATTGCTGTAGGGAGCGAATTGAACCAGGACGAGGCTCTGTAGCTGAATGATCTCTGTTCCTGGGTGGTCCTAGTTCTGGGTACCAGTAGTGTGACCTTGTCAGTGGTTCGGGTATTGACTCTGTAAGGTTTGAGTTGGATGGCAGCAGAGACCCCAGGGTGTGAGTGCCCGAGTAGAATTTTCTTAGTTAATAGGCAAGTTTGGTATCGGAGGCATTCATCGAGGCTAAGGAGATGTGCCATGTCATAGAGCTGACATGTATGGGTGAGCCTAGGGGCACTGGTCACTAGTTTGCAAGCCTTGTTTAAGGTGAGTCGAATTTTGTTGAGGGCTGTGGAGTCAGCAGTACCATAGACTGGAAGGCCGTAATTGACAAAGGACATTACTGAGGATGTTACGGCAAGTCTGAGGGCATCAGGTGGGAGGCAGTCCTTGTGACGGTAGAGTAAGCCAAGACGAGCATTAGTGGCGGAAGCGAGGGCTGTAATGTGGGTATGAAAGGTGATGGCCGAGTCAAAAGTGATCCCAAGGTATTTATAGGTGTAAACTTGTTCAATTGGTTGATGAGTGCTGGGGAGGATTTGGAGGGGGTTGTTGCTGGCTTTGTTCTGGTGGTGGGCAAAGAACATTGCCTTTGTTTTTTTGAGGTTAATGACTAGTCTGCTCTCCTTAAACCAGTTTTCAGCATCTTTGAAGGAGCATTGGAAGGAGTCTTGGAGGGAGGTTGGATTTCTGTTGGCGGCATAAATAACTGCATCATCGGCGTACAGGAGAATATTGCCAGAGCAGGCACTGGTCAGGGTGTTTATGTAGAGGCTAAAGAGTAGTGGGCCCAAGATAGAGCCCTGGGAGACCACTGAGCAGATGGGATGGGTTTCTGAAAGTATCCCATTATTTTTGACATGCTGGGAGCGGGCTGTTAGGTAACTCGCATGCCAGGCAAGGGGGCCAGCAGAGAGCCCTGTATGGTTGAGGGCATTTAGTAGGAGGAGATGGGAGATGGTGTCAAAGGCCTTAGAAAGGTTGATGAACACTACTCCAGCTAGGGAACTGGAGTCCAGGGAGGAGTGCAGGAAGTTGGAGAACTCCATTAACGCTGTACTTGTGCTGCGACCAGCACGGAAGCCATGCTGTTCCGGGCAGAGAATGTCATATTTTGCTAGATATTTGGTGAGTTGAGTGGCCACCACTTTTTCTAAGGCTTTGGAAAGGGAGGGAAGGATGGAGATTGGATGATAGTTGCTGGGGATGGACCCGTCACCTCCTTTGTGAATAGCTGTTTTACATGCTGTGGGGAATTGCCCCAGGCAGAGGGACCGGTTTAGTAGGTCAGTGGGTGGGACCAGGACATCATCCAGGACCAGACAGAGTATTTCTGGGTCCAGGGAGTCGCTGCTTGGTCTGTTGCTGTTTAGCGCTTTAAGCAGGAGTGGTCTGTCTTCCCGGACAGATATTTTGCATAGGTTGAACAAGGGGCATTGTGGATCTGAGGGTGGTGGGTCAGGGGTTGGTTCAAAAAAGTTACTCGGGAAGACAGGGCTAAGATCTGTAAAGGAGGAATTAAGGCAGTTGGCAATGTCAGTGGGGTCAGTAAAGGTGAATCCATTGACTGTAAGTTGGGCTGGGGGGGCGTGATTTCCCATTTATTTCTTTTATATTGTCCCAGAAGTTCCGGGTACACCCCCATGAGGAGGTGAGGATGGCCTGGTAGTGGTCTGCTTTGGCTTTTCTGATGGCCTAGGTGCACCTATTACGTGCGGCGTTATATGCTTTTCTATCAGCCATCCAGCCAGTCTCAGTAGCTATATGCCAGAGGTTATCCCTGTCCTTAAGCAGTTGGACTAGGGCAGGGGTGACCCATGGTGCGTTTCCCCTTTTGGACTGAATCATGGTGAAGGGAGCAAACAGATCACAGGCCATGTTAAAGGCTTGTGAGAAAAGGTCGGGGCTGCGTCAATGTTGGTTGCATGGCGGATGGGAGACCAATATATATCAGCGAGGAACTGTTTGAGTTTTTTCAGTCCGTCTGGGCAGAGATGCCTGCTGTGGGTGGCTTGGGCTACAAGCTTGGGGGCAGACCAGTGGAATAGGAGAGGGGAGTGGTCGCTTAAGGAGTCTGGGAGTACTTGACTATCCTGAATCTTTTGGGGGCGGTTGGAGATAATGACAATGAGGGATGTCCCTCCTAGTAAATCAGGGACAGTTGAGAGGTTATTATGGTACAGTATGCGTCTCTGATGAGTTTGACTGTTTACAGACTAGTACACAAAGGGTAGACTGCTTCTCCTTTATCACTGGAAAATGCGTGATATAACAAATAATCTTTCTCAGCTTGGCTTATGGGGATGTTGTTTTCTTCTCCAGCAGTCTGCCCACACATCAGCAGTCAGCAAACTTATTACCCCGCCCTTACTGATGCCCTCAGGTTTTGCTGTGCCCTTCTTGTATCCGCTACCTAACACTGCATGTCATGACATACTGTATAATCTGGGGGGGGGGGGCCCTGTTGAGGTGTACCAAATACTTTCATGGTGCTGTGCTGGTAGCTAGCTAAATCCTAACTTGGCTTGGCAGACTGAGTATTTACATTTCATGTTTTCCAGATTACCACTGTTGGTAGAGCTGCTCACTCAATGATGGTCTGCAAACCAGTGGGGTAATACTAAAAATCCCAGTACGATGCCCACCAGCCCAGTGTTACTCCTGCTCCCAGCAGCTCAGCAGGATGAATACAGAATGACTCAGGCTGGGCAAAATTAATTTTTTTATTTAAAAAAAAAAAACCTTTGCTTCAGGTTGACTTGCACTTGCAGCTTCTCAGTAAAACTGGTATGTCAAGTGGTGTGGTGTTTGATCCGCCCCCACTACTACTGCATTATTTGCATCCATGCAACTGCATTCTGACATGTGCCAGGCCAGCCCATCTAATAAACCTCTAGCCTGGGAAGGGGGCTTGAGGAGCAGGAGAGAGCCAGAGTAATACATATTGTATTGAATTTAGACTTTGCTGTCTTAAAGTTACTTGGTCTCAGAATCTATTATGAAAAGATCTACCTTGGCTTCAGTTTCCTGGAATCTCAAATCTATTTAACCATGATCTTCCCTCCCACTCATAGCTTTCTCAGACTGCATTCAAGCAACACAGCTAAATGAAGCATAGGCAATGCATTGCAAGTGTACCATGTGGTGTTTCTAACGTGCTTGAGGGTCCTGCTGCGTGTCTTGACTCCCAGACAGTTACACCGCACTAACAAACAAGTTAAAAAAATATATGTATATTTTGCAAAATTGCACCACTTGTACACCACTACCCACCAGGAAAACTGGGAAGCCAGTCAGGATGGAATCCTCCTCCACTTCTCTCTTGCGGCCTCCTCTGACTGCGCCGCAGTCTGGTCCAGTCAATCCGTCCGACCTTGTCCCGATCTGTGGTCCTCCGCAGTGTCTCCGGCCCATGCAACTCTGAAGCAGCAGCAACAATTCAAACAGCAAACAAAAGAAAACATTAATCACGGTGCGACTGACCAAACTGCCTGCCCGCCCCTGCCTAGACGGTAGACCACCACAACGACAAGTGTTGGTGATGAGTGAGGGCTGCTCCCTGAAGCAACAATGTTGATGATGGCGCAACGAGGTCCTCCTTTCCTTTTCAAATGATCAATGTGAGAAACTAAAGGACACAGGAAGTATTGCCATGCACGCAACCCATATCATGTGGGATACCACCACCAATCACCATCCATAGCCCACCCCAATTACCTCCTCTGACCTGCGACCCAAACTATGACTTGATGACCTCCCGACCGCTGCTCTTGAGCTGACCCCTGGACCAGCTGGTATTTAAATTTGATTATTTTGCCGGCCCGGTGGCGCTGAGGGTTGAGGCACTGGACACAACACCTCGCATCACGCCGGTGACCCGGGTTCGGGAACGGACTCGGGTCACTGGGGGTCGGCAGGGGGAAGGAGGATCGAGCATCCCCACGGATGCTCTCCTCCTTCGGGAGGGACACCAGGGGTGTTGAGGCACCTGATGCCCGGGAGAGCTGGTGGAAGCACTGACTGGGGCAATGGGCGGGTTTCCATTGGGGGAGCCGGGAGGGAGGACACCATCTGCACTTGGCAGGCGTGGCGAACCACGCTCTCCACGAGCCAAGGCCCTCAGTGGGATGGAGGGAGGGACAGAAAATGGAAAAACCCCGCGGCATTCCTGGATGATGGCCGCTCCAGCCACCCAGTCTGCAATCACGGGCAGACCCCGCTGTGTAAGGTGCTCCGTGGAGGGAAGAGGCAGGTAAGGAGTCACCAGAGGCACTCTAGGGGCAGACTCAGTGAGGGATTAGAGGGCACTGAGCAAGCCCGAAGGAGAAGGACTGGCGAGGGCGATCAGGAGGGGATTAAAAAGAAATTAAAAAAAAAAAAAATTTGATTATTAACTCGTCTTGACTCCCTCCCATTCCCAGTCTGGAGATCAGAAGGAAGGAGGATTCAGAACTGGAGGGAAGTACAGACTGGTGCCGGCACTGGAGCAGAGGAGTGGAGGGGCAGGCAGCAGTAGGCAAGGTCGAGAGAGAGCGCAGGGCACAGCCGACTGGGTATGGAGTGTGGGGGGGGGGGAGTTCTGCATTGTTGCAATTCTTAACTTTGGACGGCCAGGGCCGGCAGACGCCTGGTCCCCCGACCCAGAGACAGTTGTCCCGGCGCCCCTGCCTGGCTGCTGCCTCTAAATGGTGCTGCCCTTTGAGCTGTGGAGATGGTTAAAAATTTTGGAGTCACTGTGGACTGTAGGTTGCCCCCGAAATACCAGGTGTTGATGGTTAACTGTAGCTGCTTTTTTAATCTTTTAAACACCAACCAAATTAAAATATTTCTAGCGCCCCGTGATCTGTGACAGCAGTCCATGCCTTCATTACATCTGGGTTGTATTTCTGTAATGCTCTTTACCTAGGGTTATCTGGGAGCTTAATATGCTGCCTGTGGCTGATCCAGAACGTGGCGACATGCTTGATCTCTGGGACATCCTGTAGAGATCAGATGACATTGGTGCTGTGCAAATTGCATTTGGCTGCCCATTGGTGGAGCATTAACTTCAAGATATGCTTGCTGGTGTACAAGGCCCTGCATGGTGTATGATTTGGTTATCTAAAAGATCACTTGACCCCACCCAACTCTGTCCACTCTCTCCGCTCCACCGATGCTGACCTGTTGTCTGTGTCACTGTCAGGGCTGAAGTTTTCCAGGGACAGAGCATTTATGGTGGCTGCTCCCATGTTATTATAGAATCCCTGTCAGTCCATATCCATTCAGCCAGCATGGCGGTAAGGGACCCTGAAATCCCACCTTTTTGAGTTAGCCTACTGCTTCAGTTAATTTTATTAATTGTATCAACCTGAATGTTCACTTGGGAACATAAGCAGAAGGCTGGTAAGGACAGAGGTCTGGGGTTATATTCTGTTTTAACTGAAATATTTGAATAGTTTTGTAAGTGAAATTAGTTCTATGTGTTAAAAATTATTACCTTGAGTTAGAACTGTTACTTGGGCTGTGATATTGTAACTTTGGAGGCTTGGGAACAGTTGTTTGGCAGTGATAATTAGAGTGAAATTTAAATGTGTTGTTTGCCTGGTGCTGGTAAGAGCCTTCCACCCACCCTGTTTTGTAGGCTTTCTTAAATACTGAAAAGCCACTGGGGGTTGGGATTGAAGGGCTGAGTATTTCTGTTTGGGACTAAAATTCGAAGCAACAGGAGCTGGTGGGCCTGTGACATCATACGGTACCTGATGTCTGCATACACACACTGTTAGTGGGACTGAACACACACTGGACTGTATGTGTTTGTGAGACTTGGGAACTTTATTGGTGGGGGGGAAATTGGGTTGTAAATGACTGCAGTCAGTATAGAGAGAAACTGTATTCCAGGGGAAAGGGACTGAGAAAAGGGGGTGTGCCATTATAAACAGAGGGGAATAAACAGGGTGGCCATATTACACCATGGCAGGCATCTTCGGAAGGGTTGTAGGCTGCACAGGCTGTGGGATGGCAATAATTCTCAATTGGGCCTGGAGAGAGGGAGGCTGCCCACTCTGTAGACAGCTATCTTGTATCAGGAGTGAGGTATATTGGTTAAGGAGTAAGCTGGGAGGGTGTCCAAGGATAAGGTGTGGATATGGGCAGCAGAAGGGTGGGGCTGAGGGAGGTTGGGGCAGCTCTGAAATTACAGGACGTTATGTTACAGCAAGCAGGAGGGGATATTAGGACAGGACCTTTAGATAGGATGTTGACGCTAAGGGAAAGCGTACGGGTGAACATTCTGAATACAAAGAGAGTGGAGGGGAAGAGTCAGGAGGGGCTGTTGTGCAGAAGCCTAAAACAGCAGACTGTGGGAAGGAGCTCTAAGGTGAACAGAGCAAGAGGGAAGAAGGGGCAGTTTAGAGGGCAGTCTGGGGAAAGTCGGTTACTTGATGGAGGCTGACAGAGTGTCACAATAAATTTGAGCTACTAAGCAACCGGGATGGAGGAAATGAGGAAACTTATACAGAGGCTGTGGGGAGGGAGTCGGATATCCATAGGGCATCACAGACTGGCAATGGAAAGGATGGAAATAGTCCCAGAGGGAGAAGGGGAAACATAAATGTTAAGCAAATGGGGGAAATGCAACATATTGCAGACATGAGGGAGGAGAGCATGATTGGAGAGAAACTGAGAGACAAGGAGGTGGGAGCAGAGCCCCCCTTCAGCAGGGGGGTCAGTACCAAGGATGGGGCCCTAGCTAAAGGGGACCCACAGAGAGCCTCTGGAGGCAGGGGTACTATTACAAGGGGGGAGGATGGCGGTGTGGGGAAGGGAAACCATCAGGGCCAGGATAAATGGTTTGGATAAGAGAGGGTTAAAGGGGACACCTATTCAGAGGGGGTTTGAGTTAAGTGGGCAAAATAACGAGGGAAGCAGAAAGGGGAGGGTGACAAGGGGGTCTCTAATAAGGCAGGAAGACTCCCATGAAATTGAGATCATGAATAAAGGGGGGAAGGGGGCTGAGAGGGCATAGTGGAGGTAACCATAAGGATGATGGCGGTGTTAAGGTTCTGTTATTGTGAGACTCAATGATTAGGCGTATCCAGTGGGAGGGACGGGGGTGGATGCCATAACCAGGTGAAGGTAGTGAGTATCTCTGGGCTGACAGTGCACAGAGCAAAGTTCATGGTGTATGAAATGGTTAGGGATAGTGGAGGGAAACCGGATTTCCTGGTGCATTTGGGAACTAACGATCTAGAGGGAAATAGCATTTTGGAAATCCAAGCAAGGTTCCAAGAACTTGCCAGAGTCTATCGAGATAATGGATGCAACATTTCCTTTTCGGAAATATTTCCAGTACCAAAGGCCTCAGTGGAGAAAAAAATGAAGCTCACAGAGGTTAATGACTGGCTCAGGAAGTGGGGTGAAGAGAGTGGGTTGAGGTGTTAGGGGAACTGGAATGGAGTTTGGGAGGATAAGGGACTATATGCCAAGGACAGGCTTCATCTTGCCCCATTAGGGAAGGAAGTCCTTAAACAGGGATGGCTGACTACATTCAAGAAAGGTGGGGTTTAAACTTGTGAGGGGGATAAGGGAGGGCTGACTAAGCCCTCCTATAGATGAGGGAGTAGCCTTCAAGCCCAAGGGAGGGGAACAGACTGGGGCGGAGGTTTCAGGAGGAGCAGAGAGTGGATGGAAGCATAAGGAATCTGTGGGGTCTGACAAAGAGGATCAGGGATAAGGGGTGGGGTTGGTGTTAGTAAATGCCAGGAGCTTGGGAAACAAGTTGCCAGAGTTCCAGGCCATGCTGTTCTGGGGTGGATGTGGCGGTCACGGAGACGTGGGCCAACAAAAACCATGACTGGGACCTAAACGTACGGGGGTACACTATGCTTAGGAAGGATAGAAAGGAGGGCAGAGGGGGTGGAGTGGCTATGTTCATTAGAGATGACATAGAAATTGCTAGGGTAGAAGAGGCAGAGGGAAACGTGGAGGCCTTATGGGTCACCTTACGATCCCTAGCAGGAGATAAGGTCAAGCTGGGTGTAGTATATAGGCCCCCCGGGATGAGTGATGTTCTAGAGGATGGTTTGCTGGACAACATCATTGCTCAGTGTGGACCAAAAGGGGAAGGAGTGGTGTTGATGGGGGACCTTAATATGCCAGGTACAAACTGGTGAACCATGTCCTCTAAGGTGGCCAAGGAGCAGAGGCTGCTGGACGGCTTCCAGGATGTGTTCTTAACACAGCATGTGATGGAGCCCACAAGGGAGGGGCATGTCCTGTATGTGGTTCTGGCAGATGGGGATCTGGTAAGGGACCTGGTTGTACAGGATCCCCTGACTGGCAGCGACCACAATACTGTCTGGTTTCAAATAAGCATGGGGGGGAGGAGATCTAGGACACTGGCAGTGGACTTCAGGGGGGCAGACTTTGAGGGCATGGGAAATATTTTCAAGGATCACTTGAAGGGGATTACATCAATGATAATTGTGGAAAGGAGATGGGAGGTCATAAAACCGGGACTTCGTGAGGCAGTCAGGATCTGCGCTAAGTTGAACCGTAAGGGAGCAAGGTCACATAAACCATGCTGGTGGTCCAGTGAGGTACAGGTAGCAGTCAGAGAAAAGAAGGCGGCCTACAAAAAATATAAAACAAGAGGGGATAGGGATAAGGAAATGTATTGCATCTAGAAAAGTCACCCGTATGGTGAGGGGAGCAAAGTCCAGTAAAGAGTAATGGCTGGCACAGGAGATACAAGGAGGGGGAAAGGGGTTCTTCCGGTACATTGAGGAGCGGAGAAAAACTAAGGGCCATCTCAGCAGACTGAGATCAGAAGGAGGGTGGGTGGAAGAGGCAAGGGACCAGGCAGAGGTATTTAACGAGTACTTTGCCTCTGTGTTCACTAGTGAGGGGGATGGGATATCTACAAAGCAAGGCATGAAGGGGGATAGAAGCAGCAGGTGAGTGGATCAGGGAGCAACAGAAATGGAGCAAGAGGGAGAGAGGAGAGGTACCCCAGGAATTGTCACATCTGTATAAGGATAAAAGGCCAGTAAGGTGGAGGGATGGATGATGCTATCTCCACCAAAAGGGTGTGGTTAGCCCTCAAGGCCCTAAAGAAAGACAAATCTCTGGGCGGATGGCATTCATCCGAGAGTACTATGGGAATTGGCGCATACTGGCTGCACCCTGGTGGAGCTCTTCAACAGGTCACTTGAGACAGGGAGGGTACTTAGGATTGGTGAGAGGCACATGTGGTGCCAATCCATAAAGGGGGGTCGAGGGAAGTACCAGGTAACTATAGACCCATCAGTTTGACCTCGGTGGTGGGAAAATTAATGGAGAGTATACTAAAGGAACGATTGGGGTGTACTTGGAGGAGGTGGGAGGTCTGGATAGTCAGCAACATGGGTTTGTGCCAGGTAGATCATGTCAAACCAATCTTGTGGAGTTCTACGAATGGGTAACATCAGAACTGGACAGGGGAAAGCCTGTGGATATATTTTTCTTGGACTTCAGCAAGACGTTTGACTCTGTCCCCCACAATGGTCTGGTGGAGAAACTGATGGGGTTAGGAGTAGGCCCTTTGATGGTCAGATGGATTGAAAACTGGCTAGCTGGACACATCCAGAGAGTAGTGGTCTATGGGGAGCTCTCAACCCTAGAGAGGTTGGTAGGGCACCGTGAGGGCTCGTCCTGGGTCCAATCCTGTTTAATGTATACATATCGGACATCAGGGAGGGTATAGGGTGTGAAATGAGTCTCTTCGTGGATGACTCCAAGATGGGAGCAGTAGTTGAGGGAGAAGAGGGGAGGTTGGCCCTGCAAGGGGACCTGGACACCCTGGAAAGCTGGGCTCACACATGGAAATTAAATTTCAATATCGCTAAGTGCAAGGTGTTGCATCTTGGTTGGGGAAACCCTAAACACAGGTACACCCTGGGAGGGGAGGCGCTGGAGGCCTCAATAGGGGAAAAAGACCTAGGGGTCATGGTGGATGCATGCATGAATAACTCTAAGCAGTGCAGGAGAGCGGCTAGCAAGACAAACAGGATGTTGGGATGCATCGTAAGGGGGATCACCTCTAGGAGCAAGGAAGTGATTCTGCCACTGTACAATGGACTGGTTAGACCACACCTTGAGTACTGTGTACAGTACTGGAGACCACACTTGAAGAGGGACATACAGCTCCTGGAGAGGGTACAGAGGAGGGCAACTAAGATGATATGAGGGCTAGGATTTGACGATGAGGACAGACTTGAGGAGCTCTGCCTGTTTTCATTGGAGGAGAGGAGAGACAGGGGGGACATGATTGAGGTCTTCAAGTACCTCAAGGGAATAAATAGGGTAAATATGGAGGGGATCTTTAGACTAAAGCAGGGAGGTATCACAAGAGGGCATGGTTTGAAGGTGGAAGGGTGAGAGGGGAAAAGAGGAGGAGGTTTTTCACTGAGAGGGTGGTGGACCCTTGGAATGCACTGCCTGGCGAGCTGGTTCAGAGATCCACAGTGGAGGGCTTCAAGAGAGGGTGGGACAGACACAGAAAGTGGATGTATCAGATGATGGCCTGTCCCAGGGGGGTGGGGATGGATGATAGGGGTTTCTGGAGCACAAGGGATGGGAGGGCCTCGGCACCCAACTAAGGATCTAAGGTTCGAGCAGACTCGATAGACCGTAAGGCCTAATCTGCTGGCAAATAGTATGTTAGTGTGAATTATTAAATTATAGCTAGTTAGATATTTTTTTTTCTCCTTGGAGCTATTATTTTTAAGTTATTATAACTTAATTATTTTAAAACAAAAGGAAAAAAAACACTCACACTCACTCACTATACCAAAGTAGTTGCTATTAGCATTCATTGGTTATAGGTCAGGGCTGCTGCACTTAGACCAGTGCTCCCTGGATGTGACGTTTCACATGTACTCACTTTGTCAAGAGATGAGTGAAACATCGAGACCAGGGAGCGTGGCTCGGAATGCTGCAGCATGATCTGTAACCAATAAACCATAGTAGTAACTGCCTTGGCGTGGTGAATGTGGGATTTTTCTTTTGTTTTGTACTGTCTGCTAAATGCCACACTGCAGGACCCAGAGCTGCCCATTTTGTTTTCAGTTAATTATTATTAATTAGCTGTCCCAGTAGCATGGTGCTTTGAGACTCTAGAGCCAAAGCTCTGCCCATTCTGGCAGCCTGGGTTCTTGAGTGGACTCAAGCTGCTAGGGTCAGCCGGGGGGAGAGGATTGCATGCTCAATGGCTGCTCTCCTTTCCTGGGGGGGGGGGACATGCTGCGCTGCTGCAGTGCTGCCACTGCATGGAGGTGTGGTGGCAGGGCAAGTAGCAGCAACATCACTGTGAGGCGGTTGGTGGCTTGGCATGTGGTGCATGCATGCCCCCACATGCACACATACTTGAGTCATGGCACGTGTGGGGAGAAAGGAGGAAAATAGCTGGCAGATAACACCTAGTTCGTCCCTGACCTGCGCCACCACCCAGTGCCACCTGCCCAACCATGTTGTCCTCTTGGGGGAGGACAGATGTCCCCATCTGACCCTGCCAGGGTGGGGGGGGCAACCTAAGGAGGAACATGGCAGTGGGTGCTGTGGAGGCTGGCAGTTGGTTGGGGGCAGGCTGTGGCAAGACTGATCAGCTGGGGAGAAAAACTTGATGAAAAAAAATTATTATATTATTGTCTTGTTTATTTATTCTGTATTTTGTATTTATTGTGGTTCACTGGTCCAGCAGACAGCTAAATGTGTAGGATGCTTGTGCAACATGGTAAGTGCACGTACTATGATGGAAGAGGCTATGGTTGAATATGTGTGGCTTGTTGCACTCTCTTTTCCAGAGGAACTATAACCCTTTTGGGGTACAATGGCATGGAACTCTCTTGAGGAGGGTTCCCCCACCCCACCCCACCCCTGAGGTGTTAGGAAAGATACCCAAACTGAGAGGCAAACCACCGGAGGAGAAGAGGGGGGATGGTGGGAGCAACAGAAAGAATGTCCAGAGGATGCTTGGGTCATGCACCCTCTCATAGCGCTCTGTGGGGGAAGGGGCATAGTGAGGTTGCCCACTGCTCCACTGAACCACAGATAAGTCTGCCAATTCACTAGTCCTGCAGGTGACCAAGCATGTAGGATACTTGTACAACATGGTAATGCTTGTGCTACAGTAAAAGAGATTATGGTTGGATATGTGTGGCCTTTTGTGCTCTGTATTCTGGAGGAACTACCACCCTTTTGGGATACAATGGCACAACACTCTTGAGGAGGGTTCAACCTTTAGAGGTGCCACATGAGTGAGACCCCTTGGTTGAAGGTACCTTAGGGAAGATGCCCAAAACTCAGAGCTGAAGGCATAGAAATCCATCTGCATATCATTCCACTAAGGACTGAGGGAAGGCAACAGCCGTACCGAGGAAGCATCAAACTTGGCCGGTGGAGTAAACTAGCTACCTATCTAATGTTTATGACCCTCATCATGGAGGAGTAGAGAAAACTTCTGAGGATCCAAGGTTTTAGGTTGCTGTCCCTCCAGGCCACATGATTGTCTTTTACATCAGAGCATATTAAGTCCCTAGTTTCTGACCCTGGCTCCATGGCCAATGAATTTAATGTCTACTACACCTTGTGCACCACATCTCTTCTAAATTCCCTCTTGCCATTGCCACCTACTAACTTCAGCCCTTCGCCTCAGCTAGTGCCTACTCTTCCCCTATTTTCCTTTTCTACTATCTCCTCTGATGAAGCTCTTAATGCTCTCCTATCCCTCATCCCCTCTAAAGGCTCCTCACCAGATGAGCTTGATCCTAAATTTCTCTACCTTTCTGTTCCTGCAATTGCTTATCCTATCTCCCTAATCCTTAACCTATCCTTTATTTCTGTCCAAGTACCCTCATCCTGGAAACACACTGTAGTTCTTCCTCTCCCCAAGGGTGGTGACACATTTACTCCTGGCAACTATCGCCCCATTTCCTTCCTTCCTACCCTTGCCAAACTTCAAGAACAGTCAGTCCTCTTTCAACTATCACCATTCCTCTCTGATTCCTCCTTCACCCACTTCCAATATGGTTTTTGGAAGAACCACATAACAACCACCTCCCTCCTCAGGCTTACTGACTCCATCCTTTCAGGGATGGACGATAGCCTGATCACCTCAGCCATCTTTGTCGACCTAGCCAAAGCTTTCGACACTGTTTCCCATCCCCTGCTTCTTGATTCACTCTCTTCAGCTGGCCTTGCTCCATCAGCCACCAGATGGTTTAATCCTACCTGATTGGCAGGACCCAGTCGGTGAGAATCCTTGATTCCCTCTCCCCTCCACTCTCCATCAACACTGGTGTCCCTCAGGGCTCAGTGCTCGGTCCCCTACTCTTCTCCATTTTCCTTAATGATCTTCCCACAGCCTGCTCATCCTTTTCTATCCACATGTACGCTGACGATACTGTTTTGTACAGTTCAGACAAAAACCCTGCTGCTGTGCAAACCAACTTACAGCATGACTTCAAGTTCGGCTCTGGTTTGCTTCTCACCACCTTTTCTTTTTTCTTTTTTTAATTATCTATGTGTAACCCCTAGATGGCGCTATCCCAGGGGCTACTACCCCTGCCTGATTTGCCACTAACAGGTTGAGGGGCCTGGATCCAATGGCGGGTGCCTCCACCCAGAGGTCAGGGTTTGCAATAGTTAAACTTACTTGGTCACAGCCCTCTGGGACACTGCAACCCCTTTCTTCCCACTAGTGGCCCACAATATAGCAGAATTACCTTCACAGTATACACTTACCCCCAAGGCTGGTTCAGGCACCGGACATCCTGTAAAATAAGATACAGTGCAACAATCACAGTACAGTACTTTAACATAGACAAATACTCAGGCAGTATAACTTTGTTGAAACAAACAGCTCTGATTTATTTAGGGGATATAACAAGGACAGGGGAAATCAGGTTAATTAGCTTATCACTTTACTATCTATTTATGGCTCTGTGCACAGGCCTATCCTACCAGTTACTGTCCCTGGGTACCCAGGCCCTAGTGGCTAGTCCAAACCGTGGCAGCTGGTAGGGGCCCTTTCACACAGAGAAAAGGAAAATTAAACAGTCAGCAGTACAGTAATTCCATTTGGATTTAATGTGGCAATTCAACAGGGAGCGACCCCGAATTAGTACTCACGACCTCCAAAGAAGATATGGTCCTTCAATGTCAGCAGGGCTACTTTTGATCTCCAAGAGACTCCTCACACATTTATATGGTAAAAAAAAGAAAGCACTATACCAGGCAGGCTGCATCTGTATCCCAATCGCAATTACTGCACAATAACCAGGAGAACACACAGCAGATTCAGTTCCTGACAGACCGAGTGTAATTCAACAATTTCTTCAGTCTTCTACAGGGTGAGCCTGGTTTCTACTCTTCAGAGATCCTTTGATTCTTTTCACAGGACGGATTCAGTCCTAACAAGCAGTTACACAAGTTGTAGACCGGAACTCTGGGCCTTGCACACGTTTTTTGACTGAAACTGTGCACTGAAGGAGCACAGGGTTTCTTTCCCTTCACTTTCAGATCTCAAACTGAAACTCCCAACAGACAAAACCGGCACTTCCTTTGAGTTCCTCCCAGTTCTTGACTGGATTGGCTGTCACTCACAATAGACTGCTGCTGTTGGTCCAAAAGGCACTCAAGTCTAAACTACATCTCCCAGAGCTGCCCATACAATCCTCTTGTGGCTGGCTCAGATTATGAGTCCCAAGTTCTGATTCGTCAAGGCATCATTTTAGAGCTAGTTTACCCACACTGATTGGTCCAGTTCAGCAGTTCAAAACCAGAATGGGGAACTAGGCAGACAGTTCTGACTGCAAAGAAAGCAGGTTAGACAAACTGTAATTTTATTATTACTGTAAATGATTTCTGGCAATCAGTTACATCTTTCAGACAGGTTCCCTTTGCACTCCTAGTGACTGCAAAATGGGGTGAATTGGCAGCAGCTTGAGTGGTACTCAATCAAAGAAACACACAGTCCCCCATACAAACTAATTATGTCTGCAAGCAGACAGCTCTTAAAGAGACAGTACCAGAGGTTCTAAAAACACTCACTGATAAATGGCTTAAGCACAAACACCATTCAGGCTTGGAGCATTCAAGCAAGCTCCTGAAGTCTTTGGGAACCCCCATTTGCAGGGGTTACACCCTTCCTGGTTTGGGGAAAAGCTTGACGTCTGGCCAAGCAAGTACTCCATAAGTTTCAACTGCAACCATATACATTTGCATTAGGCTCACACATGTAATCATCAGTCAATACATCATTTTACCAAGAACCATTTCTGAAACATTGCAGTACGTCACTCTTTACACAGTATAACACACACATTGTACCATAACTCAAGTTATTACCTCTTGTACATGAAACCTGAAGAGAGGGGACCCTTCCCTATCAGTTACCTTGGGGCTGGACGGGGCAAGGGCACCATACTTAGAGGGCAACACAAGTAACTTGGAGTTAGCACTAACGCTCAGTTTGGGCAATGAGCTCGGGACACATACACTCCTTTATGGACAACATTGAGAGGCAGGTCCACTGGCCGCCCAGGAATCATAACTGAGGTGCACCACAGGCTTTACAGCTCGACCAGTCTTTCTAGGGGAGCTGTTACAGTCTCTGCACTCTGAGCCTCATTTTCAGCATTGTTCTCACTTGTCAGGGAGTCTCCATGGGGGTAGAGAGGCTAGAACTTGGGGCACTTTCAGCTCCAGGAGTTACAGTTTCTGAGTCCACAACATTTGGCTCGCATGGAGAGCTTTCAGACACTGGCAGTGGACTGTCAGGGCACTCAAAATACTCTTCTTGTTCGGTGTATCACCAGTCTGCCCCAATCTATCATTTTCCTCCCTGAAAGCTCAAACAGTTCAACCATGCACAATGATTCCATTTCATCTGATCTGATGCTTTGCACTTCACTTTCTGGGAGCATTGGCTCCAGGGATGAAGCTGGGGCATAGACAGTCCAGAAGGCCCAGCTTTGTCTCCAGTATTGACTAGGGATTGCCCAAACAATTGACTCAGTTCGTAAGAAGGATAGTATTCAAAGTCACTCTCACTTTCTTCTGATATGGACTGACAGTCATGCTCAACTGGGACTTGTGCAGGGGAACACTTTAACTCTGCTTCTGTAGGTGCAGACTTCCTTGATCTTTTCTTAGCAGCAGCTCTAGTCACTGGTCCAGAGGGGCATCTTCTGGGGCTCAGACTCAATCAGGATTTGTCCAATGGGTAGTAAATGATTTCTATGCATTGTTTTTACATCTTTTGAATTGTTCTCAGGCCTTACTTTGTACACTGGCAGATCATCTAGTTTGCCCACTACAATGTGAGGGGAGATGGTGCCATCTGTCAGCAATCTTGTGTTTGCCATGCAGTCCCAGATTTCTTAGCAATACCGATCTCCCTCCTGGAGTTCCTGTGCTTTCACCTTTTATCATACCTTTCTTTTGGCTGGATTTCTTTTGGCAGCCATGGTTTGAGCCAGTTAGTGCATGAGTTAGCTGCTGGGCCTTTAACTTTTGCACATACTGTAAATAGTTGTCAGCTTGAACCCCATCAGGAGAGACCCCAAAACACACACTCTACCGGTAGTCGAGCTTCTTCCAAACATCAGGCGGGGAGAACCCAGTGGCATCACTTTTGGTGCAGTTATAAGCATGTACCAGGGTGCTAATTTGTTGGCTCCATCTAGGCATGTCCTTTGGGTGCAGGGTGCCTAGCATATCTAGCAAAGTGCGGTTGAAACGTTCAGGCTGTGGGTCCCCCTGGGGGTGGTAAGGAGTGGTTCTGGACTTTTCACTCCCCACAGAGAAAGCATCTCTTTGATCAGACGACTCTCAAAGTCTCTCCTTGATCAGAATGGATTCTTTGTGGATCCTATAGTGAACAAAAAGTTTTCACGAGTACTTTGGCTACAGTGGATGCTTTCTGGTCTTTGGTGGGAAAGCTTGGGCATATCTCGTGGAATGGTCAGTGACCACCAGCACATACTGATATTTCTTTGATCTGACTCCAAACTCAGAAAATCAATACAGACCAGCTCCATGGGTGCACTGGTGGTTATGTTAACAAGGGGCAGCCTCTGGGGCAAAGTTTCTCTGTAAGCAGCGACTACAAGTTCGTATGTGTTGCTCCACATCAGCCCCCATCTTAGGCCAATAGAATCTGGATCTCACCAAGTCAAGTGTTCTGTCTATACCAAGGTGCCCATGTGGTTGTGCAAGGACCTCAATACTGAGTCTCGAAGGCAGTGGGCAGCACCAGTTGTTGTTTGTCTACTTGTCCCCTCTGTCTACTGTTTCTCTATATAACAGTTTATTGATCAGTTTCAACTTAGGACCTTCTTTGTATAACAGTGCAGTTCTCAAATCAGTGGGCGTAATTTGGACACATCTTTTCCTGCATAGAGGCTTCTAAAGCTGATTTGATCATAGGATCGTGGATTGAGCCCTCGAATACTGTCATTGTCCAGCTGAGGCAGTGCACCAATGTCTATTGCAGAAAAGTGGCAATAAGCAGCAGGTATGCAATTCTCAGAGGGTCCCAAGCAATCCACCATGCAGTCCACTGCGTCCGTGGACATTTGTTCCTCCCTGTCAAATCTCCGGCAGAGTGCCCGAATGTCAGGTTCTGCCAATCGACCCAATCATTCTGGGGAACAGGCCTCCGGGAGAGAGCATCAGCATCTATGTGGTTCAGACCTGCTCGTATTCGAGCATAGTCATATGTAGATAATGCAGAAAGCCACCTGTGGCCAGTGGCATCCAACTTAGCTGAGGTCTGCACATAGGTCAAAGGATTATTGTCAGTTTTACTAGTATTTTAGCCCCATACAAGTACTCATGGAATTGGTCAACAATAGCCCACTTCAAAGCTAGGAACTCTAACTTATGTACAGGATAGTTCTTTTCGGATGGGGTCAGGCTTCTACTGGCAAAGGCCACTGGTCTCAGGCCATTCTCGTGTTTTGGTACAACACAGCCCCAACCCTTGCAAGCTAGCATCAGTGTGCAGGACGAAGGTTTTTGGATCGGCATAGGCCAGCACTGGAGCATGGGTAAGTTGATATATGATCTCATGAAAAGCAGTCTCACAATCAGGAGTCCAGCGGCCCCAAATACTTCACTCGGATGAAAATACACTCTTTCAGTCTTGAGGGACGCTGACTTTTGGTATTTTGTGGGTTGGGGGATACCCTTGAGTAAGGTTAAGTAAAGGGCGGATCACTCTTGAATAGTCCTTGATGAAACGCCGATAATAACCACAGAATCCCAGGAATCTTTGCAGTTCTTTTAGATTTTGGGCTGTGGCCAGGTGGTCAAGGCCTCAACTTTACTTGGGTCGGTCTCTATTCCTCGGTGGATACTATGTGTCCCATATACTTTACTGATGTTTGAAAGAATTGACACTTATCAATGGACAGTTTAAGGCCAAAGTCCTCCAGTCGATCCAATACCTTAAATAATCTGCTCTCATGTTCCTCCAGTGAGCTGCCAAACACATAACATCATCTAGGTATACCAGGCACTCTAGTAAGTTCATGTCCCCACTGCACGCTCCATCAATCGTTGAAAAGTGGCTGGGGCACCTGAAATCCTTGAGGGCATCCTCGCTGAATTCATAGAAATAGCGGACAGATAAAGGCTGTCTTCTCACAGTCCTCTGGGGCCATCGGGATCTGGTAGTACCCACTGCGGAGATCCAGCACAGAGAACCACTTGCTCCCGTTTAGGCAGTCCAAAGCATCCTGAATGCGGGGCATTGTGTACTGATCAGGGATAGTCCGCCGGTTTAAGGTGCGATAATCCACGCACATCCTTACTGTCCCATTCTTTTTCCTCACTACCACAATGGGGGAAGCATAAGGGCTTCTGGATTCTTGTATTACACCAGCCGCTAACATCTCTTGCAGATGCCGTCTCACATCATCTATATCAGCAGGTGCCAGGCGTCGAGACCTCTCACGAAATGGTTCTTCGTCATGCAGCGGATATTGTGCTCAGCTCCTGCACGCATCCCACGTCCCATTCCTTTAAAGAAAACACCTGGTCTCTCTGGGCAAGCTTCTCACTGATCCTCACTTTCCATTCAGCTGGCAGCGGGAGTTGCGAAATCAAACAAGTCAGGCGTTACTCTGTCATTCTTCCTTGAACTCTTGCTCTGGGTAGCACTGCAGTGTCTGCACAATGCACATTAGCCAGGATGCAACCTCTATTTACTCGAATGTCTCTTTCAGACACATTATGAACTTGGACCATTACCCTTCTGGCATAAGCATGGGCTCTAGCGGGCAAAATACTAGGCTTGACCAGCAGTCCCTCTGGCAATTTTCCATCGCCTGGTGCATCCAACATTAATATTTTATTCTTAACATCCTTTCTGATACGGACCTCTCCCTGTAAGGTACACTGGGCATTTGGTGCCAGGATCAGAGACTCAGATCCTTCTTCCATACAATTCCAACGGTTCCTCTGGTTCTATATTTTCAGCATCTCTCTGTGCCTCATAGGCCTTCTTAATTAAAGCCGGAACTCTTAAAGCTCTACTAGTCTTTGACCCTGTTTTCATAACACAAATGTGCCAGCCTTCTGAACATATGAGCATTTGTTCCAATCAACAAAGGGACACCATCATACAGTCCAGTGGGGGACACACTAAGGCTAGGGTCTCTACTTGTTCGCCACTCCAGCCACGGAGGTGGGGAAAGACAGCCAAATTCGGATATACCCAGAATAGGGGTAGGCCTTCTCACTTAACCCCCATACATGCAGTCCTTCTAATGGTTGTAAGGGTACGTCTGACAAATGCTTCTGATACCAATCTTGAAACATAATTGTCACTTGGGAGCCACTGTCTAATACAGCTCTTGTAGACACTCCATTTACCTTTACAGTGGTCTCCATGGAGGGACCCACTATTCTGGACCAGTCTGGAGAGGCGGTAGTGGGGGCCTGGGCAACTGACCTTGCCACAAAAGGACTTGAATTAGCATTTTTGGTGCCCTCACTGGGATCATTTCGTGCACCTCTTAACCACTGATTTGTTCTCCGAAGCTCTCCTTGTAGCCTATATGCAACTTTGTCAGTGTCTTTTGGGGATTGGCATTCCCTTTTCATGTGCCCATCCTTCCCACAATTATAGCAAAACATACTTTTTGGAGTTTGAGCTGGCCGAGGTGCCACACTGGGAGCCAGGGCGGGGGTATTACTAACTGGAAACCTTGGTGCCATCTCTGTCTGCGGCGTGATAAGCATTTGGAGACATCTCGTCAGTTTCTCCACTTCCGTGGTCAAGGAATCGAGTTCGGAGCTGTTATCAGCAGGAGATACATGGGTGGGTATCCCCACCCCCATAGCAGATGCAGTCGGATATAGGTCGGGGCCCGTACTTGCAGGCGTGGCCTTCATAAAGGGACTGTTTTGAATTCTCGATCTCTCTCAACAGTTCACCCCATTGTGGCATATCTTTTCCTTATCAGAGCACTCATTGACTGCCAACCTCTGCCCCTGAACTTCACTTGATGGGCCACCCTCAGTCACTCGGGTCATAGCCACAGCTATTGGTGCAGGTCCTCCGAGTCGCCTTTTCTCAACTCCTCGAATTTCTCTCATTAACTCATCATAGGAGGGTGGGATTCCAGTCGATTGCCAGGCGTAACTGAAGCAACAGCAGTTCTGAGAAGGGGCAGACTTAGGATTCTGTCCAGTCTGGTTCGTCCAGTTCAATCGCTGGCAAACTACCCTTTCTGAGGCATTCTTGCAACAATTTTTCCAGCCGAGACATACACAGACAACAACTCCCTTGGTACTGTTGTGCATTTCTTACTCTCCACCATAGGTCCTCATCAGAATCTGGGCTCCCATACAATTCTCCAAGGCCTCCAAGATAGGCTTGTGCAGTCGCTTCAGGGTTACTGGCCCGTTTTATACGGATGTTAGCCAGGGCAGGACCTCGGGAGGCTCTCACTAACCCTCTTGCTCGGCTCCGAGCATTGCCATTCTAGCACTTGGGGGCAACATAGTCTATCCAGGTCTCCCAGTCATCCTCCCTTGGGGGTGGGGAGGGTGCCAGAGAAGATCCTCAACCTTGGTAGAGTCGTGACTAATGGCAGGTGCAGAAATAGGAGTCTGCATTGGTTCAGCCACCATTACGGGTACTGGAGCAGGAGAGGGTGTTGGGGAGGAACACCCCAGGTGGCAAGAATAGTTTCTTCAAGTCCTCCACAGTTTTCCTTCTCCCAGCAACCATTTAGCAAATTTCTCCTCAAAGTTTCAGATAGTGGTGGGGCTCATTTCCCCCGGTCTTTACTGTCCTTAGTTATCACTCTCCAAGCAGTGAGGCTCCCTCTGGGAGTAATGGTCTGTGGTACTTTGGAGCTATCTATGGGATCCTTAAACTCTACTAGGGCCAGGAAAGTGTGGGTGAGCAGATTAGATGCCCGACCCACCACCACAGGATTTTGTAAACCTTCCACCTTGGAAAGTACTCCCTGCACAGTGTCCGTATTGATACCCAGGGGATGTCCAGGATAAGCATAGCATTTTGGGGTCAATCTCCTCCCCAGTACACCACTCCACCAGCCGGTGCACAGCCACTTCTGTCGGGTACCCATTTATTTATTTATTTATTTTCCTTAACAGTGGTTTGTAAATATGGCCACTAGAGGACACACAATCCCAGCGGTGAGCCTCAAAATGTAACCCCTAGATGGCTATCCAGGGGCTACTACCCTGCCTGATTTGCCACTAACAGGTTGAGGGGCCTGGATCCAATGGCGGGTGCCTCCACCCAGAGGTCAGGGTTTGCAATAGTTAAACTTACTTGGTCACAGCCCTCTGGGACACTGCAACCCCTTTCTTCCCACTAGTGGCCCACAATATAGCAGAATTACCTTCACAGTATACACTTACCCCCAAGGCTGGTTCAGGCACCGGGACATCCTGTAAAATAAGATACAGTGCAACAATCACAGTACAGTACTTTAACATAGACAAATACCTCAGGCAGTATAACTTTGTTGAAACAAACAGCTCTGATTTATTTAGGGGGATATAACAAGGACAGGGGGAAATCAGGTTAATTAGCTTATCACTTTACTATCTACCTATGGCTCTGTGCACAGGCCTATCCCTACCAGTTACTGTCCCTGGGTACCCAGGCCCTAGTGGCTAGTCCAAACCGTGGCAGCTGGTAGGGGCCCTTTCACACAGAGAAAGGAAAATTAAACAGTCAGCAGTACAGTAATTCCATTTGGATTTAATGTGGCAATTCAACAGGGAGCGACCCAATTAGTACTCACGACCTCCAAAGAAGATATGGTCCTTCAATGTCAGCAGGGCTACTTTTGATCTCCAAGAGACTCTCACATTTATATGGTAAAAAAAAGAAAGCACTATACCAGGCAGGCTGCATCTGTATCCCAATCGCAATTACTGCACAATAACCAGGAGAACACACAGCAGATTCAGTTCCTGACAGACCGAGTGTAATTCAACAATTTCTTCAGTCTTCTACAGGGTGAGCCTGGTTTCTACCTTCAGAGATCCTTTGATTCTTTTCACAGGACGGATTCAGTCCTAACAAGCAGTTACACAAGTTGGAGACCGGAACTCTGGGCCTTGCACACGTTTTTGACTGAAACTGTGCACTGAAGGAGCACAGGGTTTCTTTCCCTTCACTTTCAGATCTCAAACTGAAACTCCCAACAGACAAAAACCGGGCACTTCCTTTGAGTTCCTCCCAGTTCTTGACTGGATTGGCTGTCACTCACAATAGACTGCTGCTTGTTGGTCCAAAAGGCACGAAGTCTAAACCTACATCTCCCAGAGTCACTGCCCATACAATCCTCTTGTGGCTGGCTCAGATTATGAGTCCCAAGTTCTGATTCGTCCAAGGCATCATTTTAGAGCTAGTTTACCCCACACTGATTGGTCCAGTTCAGCAGTTCAAAACCAGAATGGGGAACTAGGCAGACAGTTCTGACTGCAAAGAAAGCAGGTTAGACAAACTGTAATTTTATTATTACTGTAAATGATTTCTGGCAATCAGTTACATCTTTCAGACAGTTCCCTTTGCACTCTAGTGACTGCAAAAATGGGGTGAATTGGCAGCAGCTTGAGTGGTACTCAATCAAAGAAACACACAGTCCCCATACAAACTAATTATGTCTGCAAGCAGACAGCTCTTAAAGAGACAGTACCAGAGGTTCTAAAAACACTCACTGATAAATGGCTTAAACGCCAAACACCATTCAGGCTTGGAGCATTCAAGCAAGCTCCTGGAAGTCTTTTGGGAACCCCCATTTGCAGGGGGGTTACATATGCTCCCCTACATGCTCCAGAGCTGCCTCTCCTTTGGGCTGCCATGACCCACAGACATTCCCCCTACTATCTCCCCCTCTGCCACCTACCTCAGATCTGCAGCCTTCCATGGGGTAGCCCGGTGTAACCCTTCACCGGGTGGGTCCCCCCCCCCCCTTCGAGGGGGAAGGCACCAGTGGGAGGAGACCGACACACTATTCATTTTTCAGTCCTGGGTACTGCTGAGTTATTTTGCAGCTTTCAGGGAGTCTTCAGAGGTGCCTGGGGCCAGCAGCCGTCATCTGGCCAGTCTTCAGAGCGGTTTCCGGTTTTCTAGTTCCCTCATCGCACCGCTCATGTAGTGCCTCCAGTCTCCACCAGGGGCCACCACTGAGCGAGGCCATCCCCAATCCCACCCCAGGATAGGAGAGCAGTCCATCGGATGCTCAATCCTATCCTCCCCTTGCCAACCCCTGGCAACCTGAGTCCATTCCCGAACCTGGGTTGCCGGCATGGGTTCACCATCTTTTTCTAAACGTCCAGAAAACAGTCTCAATGACTTTGGAACCAGGCAGAGACTCTCTAGGCTCCCGGCCTTACCCATCTTCCATACCCTTGATGGGACCATCTTGGAGGACACCTCATTTAGATATCTGGGAGTCTGGCTGGACCAGCACCTCAACTTCTCTGTGCATATCGATGCTATCCTGAAGAAACTGCGCCCCAAGCTTGGTGCTCTGTACAGGAATCGTAGTTGCATCCCGCTGACTGCAAAGCACAAAATTGTCCAGAAGATGATACTCCCCATCTTTGACTACTGTGACGTAGTCTATGGTGCTGCTCCAAAATCTTCCCTGACTGAGTTGGACACTCACTTTAACTCCTTCTGCTGCTTTGCCATCGACTCCACTTTCCGGTCCCACCACTGTGAACTCTATCGCTCTCTAACCTTCCTTCCACTATCTCAGACGCATCTCTCACTGTGCCACACTAACCTCCAAATTCTGGTTTGGGGGCTCCCCTCCTATCTCTCATCCTCTCTCTCCACTCCACCTCCCCCCCCCCACCCACTCTCTCAGATCAAATGACGCTCAGACCTTGATGGTCCCTCACGCCTCCACCCTCATCGGGTCAGACTGGCTTCACTGCCCTAAAAATCTAGAATTCCTCCCCTGAAATACAACACTCCTTCTCCAACTACTCCCTCACCTCTGCCCTACACAATTACCTGTCCCTCAGCTGTTCCTGCTTTAACCCACCTTAATACCCATCCCCAGTTTCTGCCTTCCTACCATGACCCCCCCCGGCAGGGTTGTCAACATCCTGAAGGGGGAAATCAGGAAATGGCTACCCCTTCTCCTCATATTCAGTTCTTGTCTCTCTCCCTCTCTTCTCCACCTACCCTTCTGGGTCACCAGAGTGCACAACCTAACCCCATCCTTTTTACTCCAACAGCACTTGCATACTACCTCGAGCCTGCTCCTGGAGCACTCATGCACTATAAATGGTTCTAGTCGCATTATTACTGTTTTGTACGTTTATATGTTCTTTTGCATGATTTTGGACATGTATTGTAATTTACCTAATGTTCCACTACTGTTTATTGTATAATACCTTGTGTTCCAACTGTTGCACAATCTTACAATGTTGTATTGTTTGTACTACCCACATACTATTGTAACTGATCATCCTTCACAACCCCATGTAACCCCTCCCCTCAGGTCGCACCATGAGATGAGCAACTTGTTATTCAGTGTGCCCTCCGGGTGAAACATTTCAATAAATAAATATTAGGAAACGCCACAAACGCTGACCCAGGTGAGTGTTTGGTGCAATAGTGGCCTCTGGCGGAGGCCGGAGGCTCTACGATGGCTGCGCCTAACTCTGTTGGAGGCGGTTACAGATGTCGGGCTCATGTCAAGGACGTCATTGCATGTCCTGCCTCCAGGGCTTGCAGCATCCACAAAAATTCCAGCCCTAGTCATGATGCCCTGCTCAGCCTCCATCTTCATTGCCCCGTTGTCCGCTGGGGGGGTCCCACTCCCGTGGCCTCACCCTGCAGGGTAAGGTGGGGCAAGATCCCATGTGACCATTGGGGGGTGCCCACCCAGTGGCCCCATCCAGGGGGTAAGTCTGAGCATGGTGGGAATGGTGTGCTGGGCAGGAGCAGAGTCCCTGTCAAGATATGGGTCCGGGCCAAAAAAAAAAAACCAAACGCTGCAAACTGGAAGCAAAGAAGATAAGAAAGAAACTTGACAAGTCATCTGGCTTGAGCTTCTTTACAATCGAGGAAGAGATAGGGAAGTGGCATACCTTTGGAGGATGGTAGAACTTGCTCCATTCAATGGTGTGATCATCCACGAAGGTATCAGAGCCAATATCGTATGGTTAAAGGGACCCAGAGAGAAGGCCACACCACTGGAGGAAGGAGGCTCAGCTCCCATAATAAATTAGTCTGCTGTGACAAGCTGAACTCTGCTATGGAGGAACACCCAACCTGCACACCCTTAGGAAGTCTATACCTAGGTGAGTGTCACATATTTGCAGTCATGTGGCTAAAGAAGCCCTAAGCGTTGAGGTCCAAACCCAGTGGTTAGGGAGCAAGGTCCCTAATGAGCAAAATCCCACTAAAGGAAGGGGTACAGGTGGAGACCGGTCATGTACATAGTAGTGGGCAAATTAATGCCAAGCAAACAAACTGCCCAAATGCCTCCTGGGTTCAGTGGGTTGAGGGTGTCACAGAGTTGGAACCCTTGCAGAGAGTTCCACCCCTGCACTCTGCTCTGACCACAGGAAAACTAAACTACTCTTGGACTACAGAAGGGCTTGGACTAGACCTACAAACTACAGCACAGAAAAGAGATCTGACTACCACTCATCCCTATCAAACTAGGCCCTCAAACTACCCTAGTCGGACTAGGCCCTAACTGATCCCAGGATGAGTGGAGGTAGTGCTAGGAGGAAAGAGCTCAGACAGAGACAAGTTATGGGTTTGTCGGTTGGTAAGGAGCCACATGGGCAAGCATAGTAAGCCCTGGTAGGGTTCTGTTAGTCATAGTACACCAGGAGAGGCGATACAGGCTGAATCCTGAGGTTGTTGTTGGTGTGAAGCCTGAGTGTTGTTGGGGCATGAGCCCAATAGTTGTGGGGCAAGAGCCAGTGAGGTAAAAAGAGTTTGGCAAGCTCAACCCCTCACATTTACAATATATTTTTACAAGATTTAAAGAGGTGCACCTGATGTGTGACCAAACAAAAGCATACAATTAAGGTACCAGGGCCCCCCTCCCACTCTGCTGCTTTAAATGCCTGCAGTTTTTTCAAATAACACCAATATTTTCACTTGTTTTAGATTGTTAGAGGGGTTCTTGGTCCTATCTTTCAGCTAAATTATAATAAGCCTGGCCACTGCGACAAAGTGACCTCCTCATCGGTCAGGAAAAAGGCATCACTTTTTACCTTTGGTTGAGCTTGCCAAACCCATTTTACTGAACTGCATGCAGGAGAACGGTGGCTTCTCATAATTGGAGAGCTCCCCTGTGACCCTCTAATTACCTAGGCACATGATATAAGCAATGAAGCCAGAGGGTAGATTCTTCATAAGATACAGAGAAAGCGGGAGAACCACAGCTCAGAATGACAAGGTAAAATGTGATGCCTTTTTCCTGTCCGATGAGGAGGTCACTTTGTCGCAGTGGTCAGGCATATTATAATTCAGCTGAAAGATGAGACCAAGAACCCTTCTAACAATCTACAACTAGTAAAAATATTGGTGTTATTTTAACAAATTGCAGGCTTTTAAAGCAACAGAGTTGGGGGCGGGGCCCCGGTACCTTAATTGAATGAACCAGTGACTCTTATCAAAGGTGAGGTGTCTGTATGTGGATGGGGTGTGAGCCTGGAAGAAAGGGGGTGTATGTCTGGTAGTCGGGTCTGAACCCTGTGTGTTTTGGTGTGTGAGTGTGGTGGTCACTGGGACGTGAACCCAGTCATCTGTGAGGCATGAGCCCTGTAGTTGTGGGAGGAAGCCGAGAACCATGGCAGGAGCCCAATAGTTGTTGGGCAGGAGTCCAGACATAGTGTAAAGACCCAATGCAGGTAGCTATTCGAGTAGCTAGGGAGCAGGGTCCAAAGAGACAAAGTGGAGCCCGGCCATAGTAACAGCTGCTGAGGGCCCAGCCGACACACAGAAGTGGCAGCACGGCAGGAGGCAGGAAGGAAACAATTTCCCAGGCAACCACCAGAAGAAAGTAAGTGGGGAGAGGGGTCAGCAAGGCTTGGAACACACGCAGAGGGCCAGAAGTCATGAGTAGCGGCCATGAGAAAGGGGAGCAAGGTTCCAAGCAGGAACAGCAGCTGACAGCATGGCTGTGGGGCCTGGAAAGGGTCCAACCGAAGAGAGTGAGGCTGCCAGGAAAATGACAAACAGCAGACAGAACCCCCCACCCCCAGCAACATGGGGCCTGCTGATGGCAGCCGGAGAAAGGGTTGGCCCCTGGAAAGCGCACCAGTAGCAGCCACACAGACAGCAGAACACATAAACAGTAAGACCCAGGAGCAACGGAAGGAAGAAGCTACAGCAGGGGAGAGGTGGGCAGGCTTCCCAGCAGCTGGAGCTGAGCAAGCTGCCACACGCCAGGGTGGACAGTGGGCCAGAGGAACAGGATAGCATCCAACTGGAGCAAGGACACCCGAAATAGCAGCAGTTGCATGGTTGGGTGAGAAAGATGGGTTGTGAGCAGGAAACCAGCAGCCCCTGCAATGAAATAAGCATCTAGAGGATGCTAGGGACATGTGCACTCTTACAGCCCTTGCTGGGGGGGGTGGGGGCTGGTGAGGTCAACCCCAGTCCCACCAAACCCCAGGCAAGCCAGCCAGTTGTTGGTTTTATTTTCTTTGTACTGCACCCTGGGCACCAGGGAAAGGGTGCCTCAACAATACAATTGCCTTGCCTGTCAACAGGTAATAATGTCCAGCTTGATCATGTGACACGTTTACGTTTCGGTATCATATTAACTCTCTTGCTTCAAACCTAAAGATAAAGCCGCGCTATTTTTACAGGCACATTTCATTGTTTAGCCTTCAAATTAAAAGGCAACCTGTGCCAGCTGTCTTTTCAAATTTGACTATGGTGATGTCATATCGCACTGCCTTGAAAACCTTGTTGTCTGTCTACCTGCTTCTCTGTATCTCATTGCCCTTCACTTCATCACTGGCTCCTCCTTTCACGTGCACCATTGCACTCTTTATAACCCTGAATGCTGGTCATCCCTACTAGGGATTCGCAAACAGAAGACCCCGGATTCCCTAGCAAATAAAAGACCCCATCACAGTATATACTGTATATTTAGCTACTGTACAAGGTCATTGTAGGCCCAGTCCTCTCCTTTCTAACTAGCTAATTTATTAATGGCACTCAAGAGTCAACAGAAAAGCCCCAAACTCCAGCGCTACCCACGGACACAGAAACGAGCAGACACCAAAACGGCGATTTCACTGCACTTCAATAAGGCATATGAAACAAATCAACATAAACATACCAAAATGTGCCAAGACCTCATTCAGGAACACACAGCAGAGTGGGACCCACAAGCCTCCTACCAGTTTTGCTTACCAGCGTCAGCAGGAAAAGTGCAGTGAAATCCCCTTTTTGGTGTCTGCTCATTTTTGTGTCGGTGGGTAGTGCTGGAGGTTTTGGCTTTTCTGTTCTGGTTTCTCTCCTGTACACACCCTGCCAGTAAGGTAGCTTTTTGCTTGCTTGGTACACAAGAGTCAATACCAACTGCATTCTACCATTTCATGGTGTTCAGTGAACATAATTTCCTCTCTAAAGCTGACTGCTTCTCTTTCAGGTTTTCAATAGCCCATTCATGGTCAAACCCGCCTGAGATCTCTGAAGTGTAAACATTCGGTACTTTCCAGATTTAAGCCATTGCTCCACAATACCCTTGCTTAGTCTGTGCAAATGTTTAAAATGAACACCTTGTCATGGCAACCCATTTTTATTGTTACCCTAGTTATTTCTTTACATTTTATTGGAATTAACCTGCTGTGATTTTTCTCAACTGTACTGATGCAATTGTAAATGAGGCCTGTGCTCAGCATGCTTTCTAATAAATAAACTGAATTGAACATTTATGGCCTGATTTTCCATGCTACTATTATTCCACCTGTAACCCTGGCGCTGTTATACCAAGGTCTACTACCCCTGCCTGCTTCCCCTGACTTCAGGTTGAGGGGCCTGGGTTTGTGCCTAACTGGTACCAGGGTATCCCTACCAGTAAAAGTAGTACAATTATGGTGCCTCCACCCAGAGTAGTATTTAAGTGGTCAATCTGCACACTGCTGTGATACCTTAAGGTCAGCAGAGATGATAACCCCTAGGTCCCTTTCCACCTTGGTGACAGTCAGCCCCCAACCTTTAGCTCTCCCCAAGGTTCCCTCTACCCAGGTGCATTATTTTGCACTTTTTTGCATTGAACCTCAGTTGCCACATCTCCAACCATCTTTCAAGCTTCTCCAGGTCTCTCTTCATTTTCTGCACCCCTTCTGGAGTATCCACCCTAGGGAGGGCCAGTGGCATGCTGGGGTGCATAGGCAGGGGTATCACTAGCAGGAGACAGGAGGTGGTGTTGCCATTGTATAAAACATTGGTAAGGCCTCACCTGGTGTACTGCGTGCAGTTCTGGAGGCCACACCTGTGCAAGGACATAAACAAGGTGGAGACTGTCCAGAGAAGGGCGACAAAGATGATGCAGGGCTTGCACCACAGAACATGAGGAGAGACTAAGGGACCTCAATATGTGCTCACTGGAGGAGAGGAGAGAGCCGGGAGACATGATTTAAACTTTCAAGTACCTGAAGGGTATAAACAAGGTGCAGGTGGGGGACCTTTTCCAATGTAGAAAAAGCACTAGAACAAGGGGGCACTATATGAAATTGGAGGGGAGTGTGGATTAAGAGGTAATGTGAGGAAGTTTTTCTACACAGAAAGGGTAGTTGACACTTGGAATAATCTACCACAGGAGGTAGTGGGGGCAAGCACAGTGGAGGGGTTTACGCATGCCTGGGACAGGCACAAGGGAACCTTGAGAGGGGAGAGAATGATGAAAAGCCATTGATTACATAGGGTGAGTGGCCACATACAATGTATAGGGCCTATGGGCAGACTGGGTGGGCCTGGCGGTCCTTATCTGCTGACAATTTCTGTTTCTATGTTTATCACAGTAGGTACAGCCCTCTGAGAAGCTAATACCACCCACAATCCTGCCTAGTAACCTTTTTGAATTAACTAAACAGTTGCAGTGCTTAACAAGTAGTTTGACCATTAATGATATGCTCACACTCAGCCCACTTACCCACAGGGTCTGGATCTCTGGCACGCACCCTGTGCTCCCCCTGTAAAAGACAGTTTTACAACCAGCAGGCACTTTAAGACAATTTGCACATATCTTATCACTGTAAGCAAAGTATAATATGCTCATGGCTCAGTTTAAACGTGAAAACATCAAACAGGTTTATTTAGGGGAAGTTTAACAAGGGAGGGGTGAGAATCAAAGTAAAGGGTAAAGCACTTGGCATGTATTAAATTGTTTAGCATTAAAGTCAATCAAGCCCTGCATTCACAGTACTGGCAACTACTGGGTACTCAGATTATAAACAGGCATGCCTGAATGATAACGTGGGTTGGCTAGCATTGCAGCTGGTTGGGGCCCTTGATGGAATAAATGCAATTAGACATGAACAATGCATTTAAAACACTTAAACCCTTTGTATCTGTGGCCAGTTGGCCCAGTCACTTTAAACTGGAAACACACAGAATTAGATGGTACCATAAATAATTGATTGCTGGTTGCAAGAAGCTACTCTGGTTTTACTCACTGTACCCCAACAAATGAAGAAAGGCACTGGAGACATCAAAACCTGTTGCTCTCTTGAGTAGCTGGTGGGGACTGGAGCTAGCATGACTCACTTCCACTTCACAGCCTTTCCCTATGGGAGTCCGCAGCCTACATGTAGCTGCGTCGCAGGAGCCGACCCGCAACCTGCATGTAGCTGCATCGCAGGGGCCGACCCGCAGCCTACATGTAGCTGCGTCGCAGGAGCCGACTCCCCAAATCCGGTTGCTCGCCAGGATGGTGATGCCGCTGGTACAGGAAAACGTCTGACTGGGCCTCTGGTGGCATAGGCCCAGCTGAAGAAAATATCTTAATGGTTTAGGCTGCATGCTGATGAACCCTCCAGCTGGGTTTAGGCAAAGTTCCTTACTGCACAAGGCTGGCTCCCTCTTTAGCATAGGAGTCTCTGGAGCAATTTCTCCACCCACGCGGTAGGTCTCAATCTCAGTGGCTGAAGATCAGCAAACTTTCTCTTTCAGTGACTTGCCAGTTCTTGTCCAGCTTTCTGGCTGCAGAAACCTCTTGGTCTGCTTTAAAAGGCAGTTCCAGGACAATTAATCCTCTTTTGGACCAAAAATGAAATCGCAGGAGGCAATACAGACCTCCCCCTGCGAATAGTGACAGGGTCAAGCAGACTTCTCCTCAGAAACTCAAGCTGCAATGCACCTGAATTCAACAGTTCACTGAGGTAGCAAAGTTCAGAAAACTCACAATGAACACAGGATACTTTTAGCTAAGTGGTGGGCAGCCTGCAGCCCGTGGGCCGCATGCTGCCCCAGTGGGTTAAGCTGAGCCCCCAAGAACATTTCTGCCTTAAAAAAACTGCTTAAGAAAAAAAACACTGTAACTTTAAATTGCCCATTCCACTGCTCTTGCCACAGACTGCCGTAATCCTCTGTAATTATTTCATTAACACCTCATCTCCGATTGCCAGTTCACCTACAATAGCCTGTTAATTAGGTGTACTTGGCAAATTCAAAGAACTATGTTTGTGTAGGATAGCCAAAGTAGTAGAACGGACGAGTTGTTGAACTCTGCGGGAAGCAAAGCTGAATTGATTACTGACATGCAGTACAATTTAACAAGTTGCTGCTATTTTAATAAAATAAATATTTCTTATTACTCAAGATTATTATAATTACTGAAAATTTTCAGAGGGAGCTTTCAGAGAGCTGAACACACTCTTGGCGTTTGAATGCTAAAATAATGAACAGTGCACTTTGCTTCTTTGCATTTCATGAGACCACCTCCCACCCCACCCCACCCACCCCACCCCACAGTCATGCATGGTCATGTGGCCCTTGGGGTATTTTAGGTTGCCCACCACTTCAGCTTGTTCAGAATCATAAGTTGGCAAAGCTTTACCTCAGAAGTCACACTGCAGTTACTGGTTCAGGCGCAGATCACAAACTGAGACAGCATGAAGAAAAGAGTTTCTTATCTGTAGTTCTCTTCCTGCTGCAGGCAGATCGCTTCACCTTTTCTGCAGATGGCCATCTAAACAACTGGTTTAGCACTGTCCTTAGGTGCGGAGGGCATACAGGCCTCCCATGGATCTATTCAGAGATCCTACACAGAGCTCCTTACTCTCTGGAGGCTCAAACTGATTTGAACCCAAATTGAAGACAATCTGGTACCAAGTTTGTGAATTCTGTATTCCGGTTGGCTAAGGGAGCTGTCAGTCACAGTTCCGGCACTCCGATTGCTTCGTTTAGATGCCAACCTGAAAGTTCACAGTTTCTCCCCAAAGGCACTTCAATTAGGACCCCTCGAGGACCCCTTAGTTCCAATCAGCCCAAAGAGGGAGTCCAGGACCAAAGATGGCGGCTCCCATCAGGGAGAACTGAAACTGGCAATACTGGCAAAGTTAAACAGTTTATTTATTTTAGGAAGAGTAAAGGGTTAGCAGTAAATATTTATAGCACATGCTAGGACCTCCTCTGCACTGCAGTCGACAGCAGAGTGGAGCAGATTAGGGAAACGCCTGCTGGTCACAGGCTTCGTTGCGCTCAGACCCTAGCCCAGGCTGTTACAACATACACACTGGTTGACGCTCTTAAAAAGACAGCGTGGCGGCTTGGCATGGCACACCCACGCGGAGCAACAGCAGAGCATCACCACATGGATTTATCATCCCTATCTGGACGTCTGCCAGGCAGTGTGCACAAGAGAAGCCCAGGGAGACACTTAAGGTAAGCCCCTCCAAATTTTTTGGGGGGGACTACACACCGATGTCACACTATAATTAGTTACATTTTGTTTGTATCTTACGGTATGGTCTCATATATTGCATTCCTACTATATATTTGTATATTGTTCGTAACTTCTTTTCTGCTGTGTTAAGTTCTACTGCTGCCTGCTGTCGTCTTCCCTGGGACCCCCGTGCAAACGAGATGCTGCATCTCATGGGGTTATCCTGATTAGAGAAATTTCAAGTAAATAAATATAAAATTAAGTTTAACAGTTATCTACATGGTAGAGCCAGGTGTGCTCTATAGTTGTCTCATGGTGATTTTGTACAGGATAACACATGAAAGGGTGAGCATTTATATATAGGAATAATACATGGGGTGGTGTGTTTAACGAGAATTTTGCACACACCCGAGGTGTTGGATGTTACATAAACCAGAGAGCGAAGCTCGAGGGGTTTATTTAAACTTCCAGTACCAAGGATGTATGTAAAATCCAAGTTTTACACACCACCCCATGTTTTATTTTATATAATTGCTGGGAAGCGTTTTCTCGCCACAGCAATTATATAAAATATAAATACATCGGTGTTTAGCGGTGGTCTGGTTGGGATGAAGCATGGTCAGTGGCTGCTGAAAACTTTCTGTTTTTTTCTTAAAAAAAAAGGTTTAATCAAGGAGTATGTTTTTTTTTTTTGTCTCCCCATCTTATTTTTATCCTCCTCGGCCTGCAGGCAGGATCCATCCTCCTCTAGTCTGCGGTCACCGCTTCACTGGTACCCGTGCATCCTAGTTCCCCATGGATTACTCTCCGTGGTAGGGTGGAAGGGGGGGGCTGTCCTTCCCCCCTTCCGTGAACATATCCGGAGTGGGCAGTTATGGGTGGTCCTGAGGTAGCGGCACCGGTGTGCTGGAGGGAACATCATGGAGCCTGCAGCCATGCTTTTCACTCTTTTCTGGTCCCTCCCCCTCGTAGCCCAGATCGTGCGGCATCATGAAGCCACGCTTCTGGTCTCACTGACTCTGGCGCTGCCCCCCATCCTCCACCAGGAACAGCCAAGGAGCAGGACGACGTGCCCACCCATCCCCGGGAAAGAACAGCTGTCATCGAATGCTTGCTCCTCTCCCTCTCCTGCTGACACCTGGCGGTCTGAGCTCTCTTCCCGAACCCAGGTCACCAGCATAGTGCAAGGTGTGGCGTCCAGCGCCTCAACCCTCAGTTCTACCAGGCCGGCCACAAGGAGTACATGTTTAACCAAGGATTCGTGATTTTTTATGGTGAGAGGCAATTTTTTTTATTTTTTTTATTTATTTACTTACCACTGAGTGCTACTGGCGGTGAAGTGTCCAGCGCTGAGGAAGGGAAGAGTGGTGGTGGGCGCATACGTGGAGCGAAGGAAACCCGGCTCCTGTTCACCGTTATAACCCACGGGTCATAACGGTAAATAATATCTGGGTTTCCCTGTGGGAGAAAATGCTCCCCAGTTATTATAAGGGAATAATGCATGCCTTGGGTGGGTGTTAAGCGCGAGGTATAGCTGAAAGCCACAACCCCCCCGAGAAGTTAATTCCCCATTCCCTTTTGGACACACACCCTGGAGTGTGTCATCCCATTTATAAAATGGGCTTTTCTTTGTTAAAAAATAATATGTTGTTTAGGTGAGGTGTACGGTTGTCAGAAAAATAATTAACGGTCTTGTGATGTATTTCAGCCAGTGAGGTTACAGGATTTTTGTGGCCCATTTTATAGTTATTGTGTAAAGTGTCCTGGCTGCAGTTCCAAATCAAGTGGAAATGCTTGGATGCCCAGTCCTGGAAAAATATACATTTTTGTTGCAGGGGATCCCTCCAGTCAAGTAATGCTAATAAATATATTGCTTTATCAAGCTCCATTCCTCTATCTGCTGGCCTCTCTGGCTGTTTTTTTTTTTGTTTTTTGGGGGTGGGGGTGCATTTTCTTGGTAGATACGGCTGGCAGTACAGCCTGGAAGTTAGAGTAACAAGCTATGAATGAGCGTGGTACATTCAGCAGACCTACATCCAGCAGAACTGACTTTGATTCCCACAACCTCCACTTGCATACTGTGTGACCCTGAGCAAGTCATTTTACCTCCCCCAGTGCTTCTGGGTAACCCCTGGAAACAGGCCTTGTGCTTTGCACTGGGGTTGCCCCTGAAAACATGCCTTATGTGTAGTGGGCCTTACCTGGTTACCAAAGAATAATGAAAAAAAAAAAAGATACTTGTGGTTGCCATGTGGGTGACAAATTCTTTTCAGGTGGTAGAAAAACAGCAAGCATCAGAAGGCGAGAATGCGTAGTCTGTGAGCATTTACTCGGGTAAACACACAGCCATCCTCCGCAGGCTGCCAAGTGGATACCACTTGAGAGGAAAACATTCTCAGCCTAAAGACGTAATCTCTATACCGCTACGTAATACAGGCTCAACACTCATGCAGTGTAAATATGTATAGAAAAAGCTTTGAAACAGCCCAGCTTCAGTAGGACAGGTTTCCCACAGATTGCGTGTCTGTCATACCTCAGATCTACAGCAGATTCCAGAGAGTTCTTAGTAAGGTGTGTTGAAATGAGACATCAAATGTGTGTCACTAACATTTTACCTACAGTAACATCACATTAGCAAGGTCTTCTCCACCCCCACCCCCCGGCATCCTTACCCTTCATCTGTGGAACAAAACGAATCCGTACAAATAGATTTATACACAGCTGACACCCTAAGTATCCCTTCTTAACACCTGACAGAACAAACTAAACCAGGGCACTGGGATGTATATCCAGACCATGGTGGGACAGACCAATCTGTGAGCTGGGGGTGTTTGGCCATTAGCTTTCAAAATCTGGTAGCCAAATAGGTATTGTTACTGACCAGCGTTATTAAGGGCTCAAAAATCACTTCATGAGCAGGTACCCAGTGGGCTGGTTTTCAAAGTCTCATAACCATGCTAACTCTTGTCCAGTGGTCACCTAGCTACCCGATTTGTCCTACCCTCACTCAGATGCCCAAACAGCATCCTCATTCTAACTTTCAGCAGAGTGAACTGAATCAGTCTATCCATTTTCTAGTCAATGTCCAGATGAATAAACCAGCACTCTTTCCTTGGAATTCTCAGTATAAGCAACAGACCAGTTCCAGTGTAACCTCTTTACTATTCTGTCTGAATTTTTGAGAACAGTAAAGCAGTGAGTGACCTCAGAACCTTTTTTTGCCTAATGTTTTAAATCCCCCTAGGATCTGGATCTTCTTCAAGGATATCATATCCTTTTTTTTTTTCATATTCTCTTTATGCCCTCCCATACCTCCTCCCATACCTGCCACCTAAGTCTGTCCACCGCTCCCAGTACGGTCCAACCCTGTTTTTTCCCCCACTGATTCCCCCTGTGGTGGGGCCAGGAAGGGGAGGGATGTCCTCGCCCCACCTGGAGCACAGTACAGAATCGGGGCCTCCGATGGTCCAGCATCAGAGCCGGATGCCAGTTGTCAGGTAGGGCTTCATTAAGCCTATGGGCGCCCTTCCCTTTTTCCATTTTTTGACCTTCCCCTTCGCAGTTGTGAGTGTGCACCACGTAGCCATGTTCGTACCTCCCTGACTCCAGTGCTGCCAGCTGATCTCTGTCAGGAGGCAGCCAGGGAGCGGGACAACATTCCCTCCCTCCCCGGAAGAGGCGAGCAGTCCATTGGACGCTCAGTCCTCTCCCTCCCCTTCCGACCCCTGGCAACTAGAGCTCGCTTCTGAGCCCAAGTTGCCGGCGTGGCACAAGGTGTGGCATCCAGCGCCTCAACCCTCAGTGCCACTGGGCCAGCTGGAGAATATATTTTTCATCAGTCCACACCTTTGGAACTATACCCGAATCAGCACTAGGACCACACGGAAATTTTGCAAGCCAGGGGCCACCCACGACGATGTCACGCGCCAGCGCCTACATAAACTTGGGAGGCCCCACCACTCTTCAGTTTGTTTCCACCACCAATCAGACACGTCTGACCTGCCATTGAAAACACCCGTGTAAAAAGCTGCCATTTTCATTTTTTAACATGTAAAAAACAGTAATCAAACAGTAATCACTATCTGAGTGATTTTCGACAACCTGGGGTTGTCACCTCCTAACAGCATGGTATGTACTCTCACAGCAGAACCAGGGAGGACGACACAGGAATTGGGGACATTCTCATCACAAGGACAGTTGGATAACTGGGTGGATAATTGGCAGGTGGTGAAGGGTAGGAGCAGGGGAGGAAATGTTTCGGGGCAAGGATGGTGGAGTAGAGAAAATGGAGGGAAATCAGAAGTTAGTACTGTCAAGGGGGGGACTTCCTCGAAAAGGTTTGCTATATTGTCAGGTCTGGAGGAGTGGGGGGAAGAGCAGGTGGCAAATGATCAGATAAGGGTGGAGGCTAGGAACAGAGCCAAGGGGAGAGGTGGGGCAGGAGGGGATGTGGAGACATGGACCAGTGGCAATGGTGAAAGGGAAGGAAGATACACAAGCGAGGAGGAGAGACCTAGTCTCAGAAGGGAGACCAGTGAGAGGGAGAGTGGGAGGACACCGAGGAAGCCAAAGCTGGGCATAAGCAGGGAGGAGGAGGAAACTAGGTGTAAAGGAGAGAATGGGTCTCTGGGATGTACACAGCAGGATAGAGAAAATAAGATGGGGAGGAAGGGTGAGAGGGTCGTTATCCTGGGAGACTCAGTACTGAATGGTGTGAGATGGGGGAAAAGAAGTGCAGGGAATAGCAGTAGGTAGGCAGAGTATATGCCAGGCATAATGGTAGGGAAGGTAGGACCTTTATTCCAAAGTGTGTGGGCAGAATAGGGGGATACCTCACATTGTGGTTCATCTGGGTACCAGTGACCTTGCAGGGTGTGAGATAGGGGAGATGCAGGATAGGTTTAAGGAGGCAGGAAGATCAGTTTCATTCTTTGAGATTCTGCCAGTCCCTAGGGCAAGTACTGCAAGTACTGTTAGAAAGCGGAGGATCGAGGAATTCAACACATGGTTGAGGGGGTGGTGTGAAACTAATGAGTCTAGGTTGGGGAGTGAGTAGGAAAGGACATGGAAGTATAAGGATCTTTATGCACCAGACAGACTGCATTTAAGTAAAGTTGGCACAAAGGTCCTGAAAGGTAAGTTAAAGGAATATTTAACAGATAAACTTAATTTAAACTAAGGTTGGGGGGAAGGGTGCCAAAGGGTGTGCTTCACTCTTAGTCACCAGGAGAGGGGGGCCATCAGCCCCCCCCCGGTAGATCATCAGATGGAGGGGAAATGGGAGTGAGAAGGGAGTTATACCCCAGGAAAGGAGGGGTCATAAAGGGTTGACAGGGAACAAAGAGACACAGGGGTCAAGATAGATGGTGGTTTCCTTGAACGCAAGGATTCTTACAAACGAAACAGCTGTTCTAGGGACGTGGATATGTTGTTCATCCATGCTTCTTGGCATAGTCCCTTTCCCCTTGAAATCTGCTGGAAGGTGTTCAAGCTAGCTCCTCCCACCCACCCACCGGGTGATGTAACCCTCGGCTCCAACCCATGATGCCAGATCTTCCTTTCCACTGGAAGATTCAGGCTGCTTCCATCGTGCTCTCGCATTCTGTAGGCCCTGGCTTCTCAACCATCGGTTATTCTGAAAACTAGACTTACTTGTGTTACCGATTGAGACTGTTGCTTCTCGATTATGGAAGACAAGTCATCCTCCGGATTTTGCTGGTGCCCGTCCGGCCAGAAGATGTCGCGTACGGACCCGTATACCGCTTATGTTTACTGTCTTGGTGTCGGCCATGACACTATGACCTGTGAGTTCTGCCTCACGTTTCAGTCTTAACGTTCTCAATGACCATCTCGCATGCCTTAAATTGGGCAGACCCGAAAAACAGAACCCACCGGTGAAATCTAAGGAGGCCCAGTGGGTGGTTTCTGCAGCCACGGGGTACACCAAGCAGTTGGAGTGCATGCAGGCCTTCGAGGTGGAAGCGGCTCGCTCCATGGAATTGTCCTTTCGGGGCTTCTTCGTTCCGCTCAACTTGGGCTCCACTTTTTCAGGTTCTTTCTGAGAGTTGTGCCACTCTCTACTGACTAAGGGTGATAGTCCTGCAGGCACGCACTCCTCTCGGTCCCGTAAGCAGGAGAGGGACCTGGGACCATCTTCGTCTCAATGGAGGTGCTCTTGGAGGTGCTCTTGGGATCGGGAGAGATATCGATCCCAGGAGCCGGCCATTTCGACCTTGGTTGAGATTGCCTCTTCGACCGCTGGCTTCTTGGCTCTGCCATCGGGCCAGTCAACCGAAGTTTTCGATCGACGAAGTTGAGATTATTCTCAACTCAATCAACCCATTGTCGCCGACTCTGGTTGACAACTCCCTCAGTCGTACTCCGGTCCTTTCCTTCCCCGACAAGGAGACCTAGCCCGCTGGGATACCTGCCGGGGAAGTGGTCCCTGACCCCTGGAAGTCTCCAGTTTTACTGGCGTCTCCCAAGCGACTGAGTCGGCCTGCCCGATCTCGATCGAGGTCTCGGACCCCCTTGACTGACAGGCTGAGGAAGGCGCACAAGCACGCCAAAAAGAGGTGATGCCACTGGTTATCCTTGTCCTCCTTGGATGAAGAGAGGCCTCGGCAGAAACTCTGCTGATGCTATGAGGACCTCATGTGGCAGCAGCTGATTTTGTCCGGGCATAAGCCGACCCTGACTTTTACCCTGGCCATTACTTGGCTTTCACCTCCTAGGCCGAAGATGACTCCCCAGGAACCGATAAAATTGGTTGCCTCGCTCGCAGAGCTGGCTAAACCTCTTCCAGTTCGACCTAAACTGGTCTCTCCACCGATTCTGGTAGAACCGCTGCCTAAGCAGCTCATGGGAGGGGCTCCTTCTAAGGAAACTCAGCCAGACACTGGGCTCCCCGGACATCTTTCGGTCACTCTCACTCCCGACCGCCCTAGGTGGGTCGAGGATGATCTGGGCGGTCAACCACTGTATCCGGATACTTCAGATTCGGATGACACTGGCCTCCATTCTCATCCACGGGGATGATGAGTCGGCTGGTGATTTAGCGATGGAGGAAGGCCCTTTGTCTTTTCAGGGCATTCTCCGCCTCATCTCTGAGTCCACAGGGATGCCCCTGGAACCTATCCAGAAAAGGGCGGAGTACCCTCTCACAGATATCCTCAAGAGAGGGGATACCCCGACGGAAGCCTTTCCTGTGGCTGAAGCCATTGTTGGCCTGGTTCTTGAACTTAGGCAGCACCCTGCCTCCTGTCCAGCTCCATCTGCCTGGGTGGCCTGCAAGTATGCAGTGCCCATGAGGTCCCTAGTGGGGTTCATAGAGCATCCTTTGTCCAAGAGCCTTGTGACTGCCTCTTTGTTTAGACATACAGGCAGTTCTGCTGATACCAACAGACCTCCAGAGAAGGAGTCCCAAGAAATTGGATCACTCTGCCCGGAAGGTCTATTCGGCCTCTTCCTTAGGCCTCCGTCAGGCAAGCTCATCCGTCATCATGGCACACTTCTCCCATGCCCTTTTGGAGTCCTTGGATGAAGTCTTCCCACACTTCCCCATGGACTTGTAGACCACGGTCAAGCAGGTCCGGGACCAAGGCTGTGCATTTGCTAAGCAGCAGCTCCAGACGTCCCTGGACATTGGGGACTCATGTGCCCGTTCATTGGCAGCTGCAGTTGCCTCCCACCGCAGGGCTTGGCTGAGGCTCTCCTCCTTCCTAGTGGATACCCAGCACAAACTGGCTGATGTGCCTTTCCTGGGCACCGATCTCTTCGGCCCAGGTGTGGCCAGTCACCTTTAGTGCATTGAGCAGTCCAGTGCCACCTTGGACGCCACTTCTGCTCAGAGTGCTTCTGGTCCAAAGAAGCAGCAGAAGAAGAAGAAGCCTTTTCCGCATTCTTCCCCTGTGGCTCAGCAGCAGCAGCCACCCTCCTTTCAGGGAGGTCAGCAGCAGGCTCAGGCTTGGTGCCCCTGCCCCAAGCCTGGACCATCCCAGGCCCATACAGGAGGTCAGGGTTCAGGCCCTGGACCCTCTTCCTACAAGCCTGCCCAGTGATGGGATAGGGGTTGCCACCCCTATTCCCATCACGCCAGCTCTGAGTCCTCCCATGCGTGGGGGGCCGTCTCCACCACTTTCTTTCTGCCTGGTCCACTGTTACCATGGACAGGTGGGTCTTAGAAGTGGTCAGCCAGGGTCTACCTCTGGAATTCGAGCAGTATCCTCCAAGCCGAGCCCGTGCCCCACGGGAGGAGAGAGTATCCGCCCACACTCAGTCGGCTGTCCGAGATGACATTGCTCAGCTCCTCCTCAAGGATGCAGTAGCTCGAGTGGCAGATCCTCCACCAGACCTAGGGTTTGTTTGCAGGTACTTCCTGGTTCTGAAGTGGATGGGGGCTCGTGCCCCATTCTAGGTCTGCACAACCTGAATCAGTATCTCAGGCCACACACCTTCCGGATGGTAACTCTATCCCAGATCATACCATCCCTGGAGCAAAATATGTGGTTCTGATCACTGGATCTCCAGGACACCTTCTTTCATATTCCAATCCATCCATCCCACCAGCAGTTCCTCCGCCTCAGAGCAGATAGAACCCTATAAGAGTTTCAAGCCATGCCATTTGGCCTGTCATCGGCCCCATGGGTCTTCACCAAATGCATTGCAGTGGTGGCAGCCCACCTCAGGCATCAGGGGGGAGTCAGAATATACCCCTACCTCGACAGTTGGTTCATAGCAGGTTCCACCCAGCAGGAGGTGGTGAGATCCAGGGACCTGGCCCTCCAGACCTGCTCCCAACTTGGCCTCCTGATCAACGAGGCCAAGTCAGAACTCATGCTTTCTCAGGTGATGTGCTTCATCGGTGTAGAGCTCTACTCTTGCTGAGCCAGAGCCTGGCTTCTGGCAGACAGGGCGGAGGTTCTCTCCTCCTCCTTTGCCCCAATCATTTCTGGTTGGGCAATTGCACCCTGCCCGGGACTTTTTGCGCCTTCTGGGTTACATGGCGGACTGGTCCTCCGTGGTCCGTTGGGCCCAGTGGCACATGCGCCCCCTTCAACGGGAGCTGGCTGGGCAGTGGACTCAGTGCCTAGGTCATTTCGACCAGCTGATCACTGTGACCCAGAAGACGTGAGATGCTCTCCAGTGGTGGACCATCCTAGACCGGTTGCAGGAAGGGATCACGTTTGTTCGCCCTGAGCCAATGATCACTGATGCCTCTCTCATGGGCTGGGGAGCCCACATGGGGGACAACAGGGCCCACAGGTTCTGGTCCCTGAGGAGTCCTGTTACCACATCAACCTGTCGGAGCTCAGAGCAGTCAGACTGGCGCTGTCAGTGTTCGCTGCTCAGCTTCGGGTCAAACGGTTCAAGTCCAGATGGACAATACCACGACCATGTACTACCTCAACAAGCAGGGCGGCATGCACTCCTGGATGCTGTACAGGGAAGTGCTCCACATCTGGACACTTGTGAGCCAACTGGAGGCGGATCTCCTAGCCATCCATGTGGCAGGAGCCTCGAATCAACTGGCGGATGCTCTCAGCCGCATTGGCGAGACATCCCACAAGTAGTCTCTCCATCCAGAGGTAACTCACAGCCTGTTCTTCCACTGGGGTAAACCGATGGTGGACCTGTTTGCCTCTAGGGAAAACACCAAGCTGAGGCTGTTTCATGTTCTCCCCCCTCAGCAGGGCTCACTGCAGGGGGATGTCTTCTCGAGTCCATGGACCCCTGGCCTCTTCTACATCTTCCCTCCTTTTCCCTTGATCCACAGGGTACTCCTCAAGGTAAGGGGGGATGAGGTGCAGGTGATCCTGGTAGTCCCAGACTGGCCACACCAGTTCTGGTATCCAGATCTCCGCAGCCTCAGCAACAAGCCCCTGAGGTGGCTTCCAGCATGCCCGGACCTGATCTGTCAATCAGGGAAAGGCTCTCCATCCGGACCTTCAATCCCTGCACCTGCCAGCCTGGTACCTGAATGGCTAGAGTTCCAGGCTTTTGGTCACTCCGAGGATGTACTCATGGTAGTGGAAGCATCCAGGAAGGAGTCAACCAGGGAGCGTTATGCCTTCAAATGGAAAAGGTTTTCCATTTGGTGTCAGGGCAAGGGCCTGGATCCTCTGTCCTGCCCAGTGGCTAACATTCAAGACTACCTTTGGTCATCTCCAAAGGGGGTCTTCAGTCATCGACCCTTAGGGTGCACCTGGCAGCCATCTCTGTTTACTGGGCGTGGGCCGGTCAGCAGACAGGAGACAGTGGTCAGGCGCTTTTTCAAAACCCTGGATCACATATCCCCTCCGGTGCATGAACCTCCAGCTCCGTGGGATCTACTGCTGGTCTTGGCACAGCTCATGAGCAAACCATTCAAACCAATGCACAAGTGTGAGTTGTCACACTTGTCCTGAAAGACAGCCTTCCTGGTGGCTCTCACATCTGCCAGAAGGACAGGGGAGCTCCAGGCATTCTCGGTGGACTCTCCTTATCTGGTCTTCCAAAGGGTCAAGGTTGTCCTGCGCCCCAGCTGAAATTCCTTCCGAAGGTGGTGTCAGTGTTTCACCTTAACCAGGTGTTGACTCTGCCAGTGTACTGCCCCAGTTACACTTTGGAGGCTGAGTACAGGCTCTATACTTTGGACCTGAGATGAGCTGTCTCCTATTATAAGGAGAGGACGGCAGAAATTCGGGGAGAGGTTCGCCAGCTATTTGTCACTTACGCTGAAGCCGCTTCTGGCAGACCTGCAGCAAAACAGACAAACGCAAGATGGATTACATCTTGCATTAGTCTATGCTATGAGTTGGGAGGCATGGAGCTTCCCAGAGGGATAAGAGCTCATTCCACCCACCATACCGCAGCATCGGTAGCTGCTTCCAGGGACATCCCCATACAGGAAATCTGTCGGGCTGCTACTGGAAGTCAGCAGACACCTTCATCACCCATCACCACATTGACCTTGAGTCATGCCGAGATGCTGACTTTGGGGCCTCAGTTCTCTAATCTCTGTGCCCCAAGTAAGTATCGAGGGGGTGTGCGCCTTTCCTCCCTCCTCCCGGAGAACTGCTAGGAGTCTGCCAAGAAATGTGGATGAACAACATATCCACTTCCCTAGAAAAACAGGTTACTCACCTGTAACAGTAATTCTAGGAGTGGTATATGTTGTTCATCCACATGGACCCACTCGACCTCCCCGGCTGCAATGCACACACCTGGCTTCCAGCAGGCTAAGATCTGGCATCATGGGGCAGAGCCGAGGGTTGTACCACCTGGGTGTGTGGGAGGAGCCAGCTTGAAGACCTTCCGTCAGATTTAAAGAGGGAAGGGACTCTGCCAAGGAGTGTGGAATAACAACATATACCACTCCTAGAACTACTGTTACAGGTGAGTAACCTGTTTATCTTCAGACACTGATAGCTGAAGGAGGGGTGGACATAGCAGCCACCACAGAGACATGGGCATCCAAATACCATGACTGGGACCCTGTGATCCCTGGGTACAGATTGTACTGGAAGGACAGGGAGAAGGGGAGGTGGAGTGGTGTAGCCTTATTTGTAAGGGAGGGAATAAAATGCACCAGGGAAGAGGAGGGTGGGACAGAAGCCTTATGGGTACTACTGCAGAACAACAAAGGGAGAAGGATTCAATTGGGGGTGGTCTACAGATGACCCTCACAGGAAGTGGAGATGGACAGGGAGTTGGGGAATCAGATTAGGAAGTTAAAAGGTAGAGGAAACCTTGTCAGAACAGGTGATTTCAACCTGCCTGGAATAGACTGGAGTACCCCGGCTACCTCCTGTGCCAGGGAAAATGTCCTCCTGGTAGCTTTCCAGGACTGTTTCCTGGTGCAGGGGGTCACACAGCCAACCAGGGATGGTGCCATATTGGACCTGGTGCTTTCAGATAGGAAGCATTTCTAAGAAATAGCAGTGGAGGACCCCGTTGCGCGTAGGGACCACTGCACAGTGTGGCTATACCTCAATATGGGTAAAGAAACAGCTAAGACCAAAACAAGGGTGGTAGATTTCAAGAGAGCAGACTTTATAGGAATGGAGGACATACTTGTAGGGCATCTTGCAAAAATCAGACCAGAGATGGATGCAGAGCAAAAATGGTCCGTTATTAAGCTGGGTCTGAATGAGGTCACAAACAACTGCATGAAGACCCAGAGTAAAATGTCCAGGACCAAGAGACCAAGCTGGTTCAACAAGGTCGTGGTAGAGAAAGTGAGGGAGACGAGGGCAGCCTTTCAGAAGTACAGGCGTACTATGAGAGAGGAGGACAGGGAAGTTTACTCAGATAAATCCTGAGAGGCAGGGAGAGTGGTCCGGGCAGCTAAAGCTGCAAATAAACTAAGGCTAGCACAGGGGATCAGGGAAAGGGGAAAAGGAATTCTTCAGATATATAAGGGAGAGAAGAAGCTGTAATGAGGGGAATTTTTAGGATCAAGAAGGGGGATGGGCAGAAAACAGTGAAGATCAGGCAGAAGCACTGAATGAGTCCTTCAGCCCTGTATTCACTAGGGAAAATGATGGATCTATGCCACAGGGGAAGATAGGGGTAGGAAAGGGGTGTGTGCATAAAACAGATTGGGTGACCAAGGTTAACAGGGTCTTAGAGGGTCTAAGACCCTTCAAGTGGATAAGGCACCTGCCTCGGATGTCATACATCCGAGATTCCTGAGAGAACTGGCAGAGGTATGGGCGCCCCCCCCCCCGGCAGATCCGTGTAACACCTCGCTAGAGATGGAGTGTGTGACTCATGACTGGAGAATGGCTCATGTGGGGCCGCTCCACAAGAGTGGTCCCAGAGATGAATCTGGTAACTACAGACTGGTCAGTCTAACATCCATTGTAGGCAAATTAATGGAGACAATTCTAAAAGAAAGTCTGTTAAACTTTCTGAAGTTTAACGGTCTCCAGGATGATAGACAGCATATGTTTGTCATGAGGAGATCCTGCCAGATGAACATGATAGAATTTTTCGAATGTGTAACAGGGTCATTGGGCAAGGGCCAGGCAGTTAATGTACTATACCTGGACTTCAGTAAGGCCTTTGACTCCATGCCACATGGTAGGTTGCTTGGCATACTGTGTAACCTGGGAGTTTGGGACAAGCTGTTGGGGTGGGTCAGGAGTTGGCAGAAAGAAAGGAAACAGAGAGTGATGGTAGGGGGTGAACTATCAAAGCCTAGACCGGTAACCAGTGGGGTCCCACGGGGATCAGTACTTGGTCCAGTACTATTCAACATCTTTTTTGGAGACATAGCCGTAGGGGTCAAAAGTAAAGTCTGCCTTTTCGCAGACCATACAAAGCTCTGTGGGAGGGTAGAGATAGAGGATGGGAGACAGGAACTCAGGGATGATCTAGCCAGACTAGAGAAATGGTCCGGCAGCTGGGGTTCAGTGCCAAGAAATGCAAGGCCACACATCTGGGAGCTGGGAACCCAGGGGCCAGCTATTGGCTGGATCATGTACAGCTGTCCAGCTCAAAGGAGGAATAGAGTCGAGGGGTGATAGTTAGGGGTGTCATGAAAAACACTGCACAGTGCTGTAAAGCAGTAGCCAAAGCTAATAAAATGCTGGGATGCATTGCCAGAGGAATCACCTCCAGGAGGGAGGAAATCATTCTGCCCTTGTACAGGTCGTTGGTGAGACCACACTTGGAGTACTGTGTGCAGTTCTGGTGCCCTTATTTGAAGGAGGACATCAAACTACTGGGGGGGTCTAGCGAAGAACCATATGAGAAAAGGTTAAGGGAACTCAATATGTATTCCTTAGAAGACAGAAGGGAAATGGGAGATATGATAGGAGCCATCAAGCACCTAAAGGATATAAAAAAGGTTGGAGTGGTGGGCATTTTCAATTTAAAAAGGGTGGGGACCACAAGGGGCCACAATCTGAAACTGTGAGAGGTAGATTTAAAAAGGAAATGAGGAGGCACTTTTTCACGGAAAGGGTGGTGTCAAAGTGTAATGAACTACATGAGGTGATATTGAAAACAGTGGGAAGTTTTAAAGGGGGATGGGACAGGGTGAAAAAGAGAGTGGCAGCGGGAGGGAAAAATTGGAAGGTAGTGGAGGCTTGCTCTGGGGGCAAGGGGAGGGAGGGAGGAGGGGCAGCTACAGTAAAATAGACTGGGCTGCATACCTGAGCAGACCCAATAGTCCACTACAGCCTGTTTCTTCTGGCAATGTTTGTATGCTGCTGAAAGAATCATCTACGCTTTTTCAGTATTATGACTGCAGAGAGAATATTTACAAGGATGACATGCATGAAGTGTGTGTCTGCTGCCTTGGCCTTTCTCACAACGTAAACTCCTGTGAAATCTGCCAGGGATTCAACTCCATCATGAGGCAATGCAGAAAGGGGGCACTGGAAAATGTACCTTTAAAAAGACCTTAGCCACAATGGAACAGCAGCTACAGGGCAAGTCTGCATCGCCTGCCCCATAGACTGAATCGCAGTCATTGAAGTCCTGAGACAAATCCTCCTCTGGGAGCCACAGACACTGAAATGAAGAAAAGGCTTCCGCGGTAAGGTCCAGGTCACTGCTGTAGACTGAAGGTATGTCCCAGACTTCAGCGCCATCCGCTTTGGTGGTGGCGACCACCACCCACTGACCGTTGCCCAGACACTAAGGTCAGGGCTTCACGTAGGCACTACCATGCCTAATACTGCTGGTGCATCGCTGTTGCCATCGGAGATTCAACCTCTTCTATCGACCAGTGTGGTAATGATCATTACTCAAAGTGGTGTTGACACAGAGACAGTGCTCCTATCATTTTAAGATATGATATGGCGTCTATTTCTGGCCCTGCCTCCACATACAGTGGCCCCATCAATGGGACTACCCCAACAACTCCCCTGTTGAGGCCGCAATCTAGTACATTGTGGAATAGACCTCGGCATGGTCCTCCATTCTCATCGGTGAGAGATATGACTATGAATGTGAATACAATCCTGACCTCATAATGGAGGAGGAGGACTATGCTGAAGACAGTCAATATGTGCATGGCACCAGCTCTGCAGTATCCTCCTGCAGTGAGGACTCTGTGGTGAACACCCCATGGTCACCTCCAGAGGATCCCTCTCTTTTTGCCATGGTGCAGCAAATGCAAGCTGTCACGGGGATTATAGAGGAATGGATTCCACCAAAAGGAACCTTCTGAAGTTTCTGAAAATGCCAAAATCTCCTTCTGCTATCTTTCCTCACCTATATCCATCATTGGAGGGTGCTACTTATGCAGCCTGGTATAGGCCAAACACTATACCAACTATTCCACGAAAGGCTGACAAGATGTATTGTGCTCTGTCTGACAAGGCTTATTATGCTAACCAGCCTGAGACTGATTCAGTGGTGATTACAGCTGCCCGTGACAGACCCGGGGCACCTAGACACCTGAGTTCCCTTCCTTTCAATGGTGAATCCAGGAGATTGGATGTATTGGGCAAACGTACTTATACCTCTTCCTCTCTGGCTCTGTGTCTTGCCAATTACCAGGCCCATATGATAAAATATCAGAACACCCTCTGGAGGAAGATTATGGCTGCTGTACAGGCCTCACCTGAGAGTATTGCCAAGCAAAAGTTAAAACCCTTGCTGCTGGTGTTGATATGGGTAAACACTTAATCCACACAACCTATGAAGTATCAGATGCCTCTGCCAGGGCTGCAGCCTCTGGCATCTGTCTCAGGTGTTACTCCTGACTTAGGCAGCAGGATTTGCCACTGACATGCAGCAAACAGTTCTAAATGTCCCCTTTCAGAGGACAGAAACTGTTTGGCAGTGATGCTGAAGAAGCTTTGAAAAACCTTCAGTCATCTGGCAACACTCTGAGGTTAGTAAAATCCCTGTACCATACCCCAGGTAGAGGTGAGGGCTGGGATAATTTTCATCAGTCTGTTGTCAGAGGCAACCATCAGGCCTACAGACAGCAGGGTAGAGGTGAATGTGCAGGGGCCTTGCCAGTCCCCTTCCCACCCCCAGGGACCCATACAATAGTACCAAGATGCAGTGGAGCTAGTGGTTTTGCCCCTCCCAGTTCAGCATGACTCCCCATATACCCCCCAACCACTGTTGCCTCCAGGGGTGGTGGTAGGGGGTCATCTCTCCCTCCATCTGAACCAATGGATGGTGGTTACCACAGACAAACGAGCACCGGAGATTATAGAGAAAGGTCATGCTCTGGAGCTTCTGGACAACTTTCCAGACCATCCACCAGTTGTAACAACATATCCACCCAGACACATGTCCCTGTTGCAAGAGGAAGTGCAGACCTTACTTCAAAAATGAGCCATAGAACCTGTGCCTCCCAGAAAGAGGCACAAAGGGTATTAGTCCAGATATTTCCTAGCCCCAAGTGGACAGGAGATATGAAGCCTATTCCAGATCTCAGGGACCTCATCTTCTTCATAGAATACAAGAAGTTTTGGATGGTCACTCTGCAGGGTCTCCTTCCCCCTGTTGAAAACAGAGGATTGGATATGTTCCTTGTATATGAAGGATGTCTGTCTCCATATCAAAGTCAGAAAACCTCACAGGAAATAGCTGAGGTTCCTGTTCAAGGAGGAGCATTACCAGTTCAAAGTGTTGCCCTTTGGCTTGTCTTCTGCACCATGGGTCTTTACCAAATGCTTGGCAGTAGTGGCAGCAGCCCTTCACAGGGAAGGCCTGTATGTCTTTCCTTGCCTGGACAACTATTAAAAGCCAACTCCAGGGACCAGCTCCTGCAGATTTTTGCTCAAACCAGACACATGTTCATTTCCCTGGGGGTGACAGCCAACCTATCAAAGTCTGTACTGACATCCTGCCAGCACCTGTAATACATAGGGGTGTAATAGGGAGCTCCTGCCACTCTTGAGGGCTGACCTTTTCTTAAATCTGTTGCAAAGTTCTTCTGTTTCTTAGTCTATTCTATACTTTACAAGTTCTAGTCCATAAGGTTGGCCACCTGTGGGCACCCCCTTCCCTTTCTTGACTATGCTATAGTGTCCTCTTTAATTTTCCTTTTCCCTCTCAGGTCCTTGTACAGGGAGGTTATTGGGGTGAAGTCCACATATATGTAAAACAGGTTGTGTTTATCATTGTTGGATTTAGTATGTAATAGCACTATATCATAAAATACCTCGAGCTATGTACCTTATGTTTATGAAACAGGTAAATGTTGAAAATACCATGGCACTAGGTGTTTTTGATAATGGTAAAAAGTACTAGGTGACTATTATAGAAATTAAGTTAGTTGTGCTATTTAAAATGCGTGTAAATTGCTGTGAACTGAACAAGGCTGACATTTCATGGTGATTTTATTTTATTTTTTATTGAAATGTTTCACCAGGAGGGCACACTAAACAACAAGTTGCTCATCTCACGGTGCGACCTGGGGTGGAGGGATTACATAGGGTTGTGAGGGATGATCAGTTACAATAGTATATGGGTAGTACAAACAGTACAACATTGTAAGATTGTGCAACAGTTGGAACACAAGATATTGTACAATAAACAGTAGTGGAACATTGGGTAATTACAATACACATCCGCAATCATACAAAAGAACGTATAAATGTACAAAACAGTAATAATGCGATAGAACCATGTCTAGTGCATGAGTATACCAGGAGCAGGCTCAAGGTAGTACACAAGTGCTGTTGGAGTAAAAAGGATGGGGTTAGGTTGTGCACACTGGTGACCCAGAAGGGCAGGTGGAGAAGGGGGGGGGGAGGCAAGAACTGAATATGAGGGGAAGGGTAGACATTTCCTGATTTCCCCCTTCAGGATGTTGAGAAACCTGCCAGGGGGAGTCATGGTAGGAAGGCAGAAACTGGGGATAGGCATTAAGGTGGGTTAAAGCAGGAACAGCTGAGGGAAAGGTAATTGTGTAGGTAGAGGTAAGGGAGTAATTGGAGGAGGAGTGTCATATTTCGGGGAATTCAAGATTTTAAGGAAGCGATGGGTGAAACTAGTCTGACCGATGAGGGTGGAGCAGTGAGGGACCATCAAGGTGCGGGCATCATTTGATCTGAGAGAGTGGGTGGGGGGAGGTAGAGAGGAGAGAGCGAGGATGATAGTTAGGAGGCCCGAACCAGAATTTGGAGGTTAGTTTGGCACAGTGAGAGATGTGTCTGTGAGATAGTGGAAGGGAAGGTTAGAGAGGTTATCCCATGATGCTTTGCATTATGGAAGTATGTACGATGTATTTCTTTGAAACTTGATTTGTTGCTAGTGCCCTTTGGGGTAACCCATGTTTCAGTGTTTCTGCACTGAAGTTCTTTGTTTTTAGCTTGTTTTGTTTTTTTCTTTTTGAGGCCCCACTACCCAAGCAAATGGGACCCACATTAGGAATGAAGGGTTTTCACTGAAAAGTGGTAAGATCAGAGATCAGTGTCAGTAGGTGCTGGCTAAATGCAGAGGAAGGTCATTCATAGTCTGTTGCTGCAAACTGACGTACTGAAGAAGGAATATGGCATTGAAGAAGCTTATTTCCTGTATTTTGAATAAACATCCCACAGAACTTGTGTGTTGAACCTGAAGTTCGGTGTCTGGTCCATCTGTTATCCCACAACCCCTCCACAGACTTGGTGTCAAAGTGGGCTAACTTGCTGGAAGCATCTGGACTGGCCGAAGAGGGATGTTTTCTAGTGGATATCGCCCAGATATCCCAGGTGGACTGATGCAACAAGACTTGCCAGGGGAGAACCCGGAGAAGAGAGTCTATGGGGTTCTGACCAGAACCATGGCTGACAGATGGAGAGAAGCTGCTGCCTGGACTGGACCTGGGAGCTCGGAGGAAGGCCAAGCCTGAAGACAACAAAGAGATGCAGGTCGAGGCAGACTGGAGGTATTAGAGGCAACACCCAGGAGATGGAGTCCCTGATGAGGATGATCCACTGGATGAGTGGGCAATGGCTAGAGGCAGACCGACGATGCAGAGAGGTGGAACACTGGTACCAGGTGCTCGAGAGGTTCCTGCTGGAGAGTTTGTATAAAGAGTCGGAGGAGGATTTTTCATGGGCTCAGTTTGAGGCGGATCCCTTGACTGAGCAGGATATTTATTTGTTTCCTGTGTTCCCAGGATGTTACCTGTTGGAGGTCGGAGATGCAAGTATAGAACTTGAAGGTGAGAACCCAGGTAAGACTGTGCCTAGTGATATTATGCTGGGGTTGAAGACTCCAAACAAGCAATTAGAAGCCTATGAGGCTGAAGGGACTTTTTCTTGTATTGATGCAGCTAAATCTATTAACAGTATTGACTGCGGTATACTGCAGGCTAAAGATGCTAATTTTGCTAAAATGTTGCAATATGTTAAGATCACAGGAGGTGGTACATGTGTTTTATTTTTTTGATGAAAAACCTACAAAGGAGGAGATGGGTGGAAAATGGATTGGAACCTGTGTTAGGGTAACACCAAAAGAGTGTCTCCCTCAGGTGTCTATATCTGTAGCAAGTAAAATGAATCAAGAGACATAGTGGGTTTATGTAGAGAGGTTGAACCTAGGACTGGGCTCCTGCTTAAAACTGACATGTCTGGTGGGGTTGGAGCAGGTAATTAATCACGCCAGAGAAATTGTTTCTGTGGTATCGGACTTTCCAGCTGTCCAAATTTTTTGTTTAAAAAAATATGACATACTTTCCCTAAAAGGAGATAGTTCTGGAAAGGTACTGTTAGTCTCTGTTGAGAAATGTGTTAATGCTTCAGGGTAAAGAATGATGATATCCACTATGTTTATGATAGAATGTTTATCATTAATAGGGACCCTGAGACACAGCTTCTGAAGATGGATGGGTGGAAGCTCCATCCCTTCCTGGGACAGGAAGGCGGTAAGCAGTGTGCAATAACTGCTTCCCTCTCAAGGTTGGGGATATGTGACAGGGAGCTCCTGCCACTCTTGAGGACCGACCTTTTCTTAAATCTGTTGCAAAGTTCTTCTGTTTCTTAATCTATTCTATCCTTTACAATTTCTAGTCCATAAGGTTGGCCACCTATGGGCACCCCCGACTATGCTGTAGTGTCCTCTTTAATTTTCCTTTTCCCTCTCTGGTCCTTGTACAGGGAGGTTATTGTGGTGACCTCCAAACATATATAAAACAGGTTGTGTTTATCGTTGTTGGATTTAGTATGTAACAGCACTATGTCATAAAATATCTTGAGCTATATACCTTGGGCCAGATATTCAAACTGCGCTCTTCTAAGGCGCAAGCCCTTGCGCTGCGCAAAATAGTTGCGCTGAGGTGTGTCCAGCATATTCAAAGGAGTTGGCGCCTATTGAGCAACCCCTTTGAATATCACCCCTGTGCCATTAGCCACTGTGCATGGCGAGGGAACTTGCACCCACCGCAAGTTGACAGAGTGGAGCATTCAACTTGGCATGCAAGTACCATGCGCCATGCGCAAAATCCCGATATTCAAAAGGTGACATGCAAATGGGGCCATAATTCATGCAAGGCGCAGGGGGGGCCATTTGCATCTGATTATGGCCCCATTTGCATGCCATTAGCATGTAGGTGCGCCAATCCCCGAGGACTTGCGCCTGGCCCCTGCCAGGCAGCAACGGTCGGGGACTGACGCTCCCTGCAGCCTAATCACGGGCAAAACAGTGTAGAATCCCCCCCACCACCCACTGGCCCGATCACGGGCATGGTTTAATTCCCCCAACAGCACGATCGCGGGCAGCAATGTGGCGTCCCCCGCAACCTATCCCTGGTGGTCCAGTGGCCCGAATGCCTGATCACGGGCAGTAAGTTAAACAGTCCCCGAAGGTATCCCTGGTGGTCCCAGTGGACCCAAAAGCCCGATCGCGGGCATTATGTTTAGTACGGCCCCCCAAGCGTATCCCTGGTGGCTAGTGTCCCCACCCCACCCACCCACGTAGCCTCACCCCGCCTCCCCCAGCAGCTTTAAAACACAAATTGCAAAGGGGAAGAGAGAAAAGAAATGGGGGCAGAACAAGGAAGAGGGAAAGCTGCCCCTGTAAATTATACAGACATCACCACAGTCTCGAAGAGGTGCATTGAGAAAAGACAAGTGCCTTTGGGATCCCCAGTTTTCCAGTTGTCCTGGTAGTGCAGCGGAATGGTATTCTGAGAAGGCCTGGGTTCAAATCCTAGCTAGGGCACTTATTTCTTTCTTGCTTTTTTTTTTGGTTATTCTTTGGTAACTAGTTATGGCCCACTAGGCACAAGTGCCTGTGTTCAGTGGTGACACGGGAGCAATGGGGAGGTTCAGTGACTTCCTCAGAATCACACAGTATGTAAGTGGAGGTTGTGGGAATCAAACCCAGGTCTGCTGGATGTACAGCCTCATTCACAGCTAGTTACTCTAGCTTCTAGGCTGTACTGCCAGCCCCATTCAAACATTCAGAAATTCCTTTTCACTTCTAAATTGTATCTTAAATACATACACACCATTGCTGAGCAGGCAAATGTGACGGATGCCTGATTCCTTGGCCCCACACTTGACTAAACAATCAACCAACATCCAACCTCTGAACTTAATAAAATTCAACAATCTTTTGCAGATTTATATATTTATTTAGTTATTGACATTATTTTACCAGTTTATTAATACAGAGAATCATACACGTTTTGTTTATAGATGTGACCTGTGGGAAGGAATAAAGGAAGCAGTGTCAAACTGGCTCAACTAGATACCTGGAAATTTCCAGCTAGACCCCCCCCCAACCTGGGCTCTTACCCAACTTCCAAACCCCGAAAATCTTTACATTTATTATCTATCTTATATCTAAAGAGAGTGTTCCGATCATTGCAGGAAAATATAAAGTTCCAAAATCGAGCCTTTGTACCAAATTTAAGTGTAAAGCTGATGAATATGACTTCACCACCGGGCTAATATACTAAAATGCCAGCAGAATAGGCCTAACGGTCTTTCTGTTCGTTGTTTCATTGTAGCCTCACCCTGGTGCTGACTTTGCTGTCCCCCCTTCTCTGGCTTCTCCGCTCCAGTTCCGGATATTCTTGCTGCATTGGATTTTGCTTCCAGAACCCTTCCCTGTACCTGTCCCACCCTCTTGAACCCCTCCACTGTCTCTGCCTCCACCAGCCCCCTAGGCAGTGCATTCCATGGCTCCACCACCTCTCTCAGTGAAGTAGCACCTCCTCCTTTCTCCCTGAATCTTCCCTCCAGCTTCCACCCATGCCCTCTAGTGGCACCTTCCTCCTTCCTTCAAGCACCCTGACTGTTCCTCCCTATTTACCTCTTCATGTACCTGAAGACCTCATCATGTCCCCCGTCCCTTCTCTCTTCCAATGTGTACATATTTAGCTCTTGAGCCTCTCCTCATAGGTTCTATCCCCAAGCCCCAAATCATTTTGGTTGCCCTCCTCTGACCCTCTCCAGGAGGTTAATGTCCTCTTTAAGTGTGGCTCCAAACTGCACGCAGTACTCAAGGTGCCTCACTCAGCAGTTACAGAGGGAGTATCACTTCCCTCCTTCTGGAGGTGATCCCCCTAGCGATGCATCCCAGCATCCTGTTGGCCTTGGCTGCTGCCCTCCTACAAGTCTCAGAGTTGTTCATCTTGACATCCACCACCACCCCCAGGTCCCTCTCAGCCATCGAGACTTGTAGCATTCCCCCCGGGTGTACACTTGGCCTGGGTTTCTGCCCCCCAGGTGGAGTACCTTGCATTTCCCTGCATTGAACCTCAGCTTCCACTTTCTAGACCATCTTTCCAGAGCCTCCAGGTCCCCCTAGGCCACCTCCCTCCTCCACATCCGCCACCGCCCCAGTTTTGAGTCATCTGCAAAGAGACTCATCTCACTCCTGATTCCTGTCCTTATGTCAGATACGTGAGGCGTTGAACAGAAGGGCCCAAGGACTGATCCTGTGGGACCCCACTAATGACCCTCCTTGGGATGAGACTATCCCACAACTACGACCCTCTGGGTCCGGGTCCTGGAGCCAATTGCCTATCCATCTGATCATCTGGTTCCCCACCCCATTTCTCCCAGCTTATCCAACAGGACCACATGAGGAACAGAGTCAAATGCCTTGCTGAAGTCTAGAAAGAGGACATCCACTGGTCTACCCAGGTCCAAGCGCCACCCAATCATAGAACTCCACCAGGTTTGTCTGACACGATTTCCCCGGGATGAATCCATGCTGTCTATCGTCCAGGCACCCTGACTTATCCAGGTCCCCCCCTAGCCTCTCCTTGACAATGCCCTCCATCACCTTGCCCACCACCGATGTCAGGCTGACAGGCCTGTAGTTCCCTGCCACCTCCCTTGATCCCCCCTTGTGGATAGCCACTATATGCGCCACCTTCCAGTCTTGGGGCACCCACCCTGTCCTCATAGAGATGGTGAAAAGCTCTGCCAGGGGTTTCGCCAGGACATCTGCAAGTTCCTTCAGCACTCTGGGATGTAATTTATCCAGCCCTGGTGCTTTCTCCGTCTTAAGGGAGCTGAGGGCTTCCCTCACTCTCTCTGCTGTGATTTCCACTTCCGGTACCTCTTCTCCCTGCTTAGCCCTCCCCCCACCTGCCAGTGATGCCTCCCCTCCCCAGACCTGCCGATCGGTAAGGGTCCCCTCCTCAGTATCTCCGTCTCCTCCCATGTATGATGCAGCACCCCATTTTCCCTGGTGAAAACTGGAGGAAGTACTCATTTAGTACCTCAGCCTGCCCCTGGGTCTTGTGCCCATCTCTCCCCTGATTTAATCCTGCTAATCTGCCCTTCACCCTTCGTCTTTCCCAATGTATCTAAAGAACCCTTGTTCCTCTCCTAATTTCCTGGCCAGGTTCTGCTCCTTCCTTGCCTTAGCGCCCTCACCACCTAGTGGCCCTTCTAGCCATCAGCCTGTACCCCCATCCCTTTCACCCTTGAGCACTTGAATTGCTTATAGGCTGCTTTCTTTCCCGCACCACCTCCTGGACCTCCCTGGTCCACCAACAGGGTTTTGGCCCCACCGCATTTGGCTTTACTTTGCACAGGTGCTGGTAGCATCCTGTACCCCTCTCCTGAAGATTTCCCACCACTATCAGGCCCATGTCTGACCCAGTCCCATCCAAATGCTCCTAAGGATCCTTCCCATTTCTTAAATCCACCCCTGAAGTCGGTTACTTCCGTCTTTGTGCAGCCTTCTACCCTCCTAGGTCCAGGCAGAACCAGACCGTGGCATGGTCACTCCCGCCAATGGGTCCCTTACCTCCAGGCTCCCAATCTGGTCACTGTCTGCCAGGACCACATCCAGTACCCGTGCCTCCTGGTCAGTTCCTCACTGCTTAGTTAGGAACGCTGCCTTGAAAGACATCCAACAACCTCTGTTTCCTGGTCACAGAGGATGTCATAGTCTCCCAGTCTGTTCCTGCATGTTTAAGTCCCTCAACACCACCACTGTTCCTCTGCCCAGTCTGCAGTGTCTCCTAACATCTGCCACCAGACTGTCCTCCTGCTTTTCCGCCAGCAGGGCAGGGGTACACCACTCCTATTTTTACTCTCTTGCCCCCATTGTTATCAAGGTACCTAAATTGCCTCCACGGTTCCCTCCGCCTCTACTCCCCTATGCCAATGCAGTTTTTGACTATCATTGCTACCCCTCCTCCCTCCCTCCCCTGTCCTTCCTGAACATAGTGTAACCTCCAGGTTCAGGTCCCAGTCATGTCTTGCAGTGGCCCAAGTCTCAGTGACCGCTGCCACATCCACTGCTCCCTCAGTTAGCATCGCCTGGAGCTCAGGCATTTTATTGTCCAAGCTCCTGGCATTTAGCAGGACTACCTTCCACCCTTTCCCTATAGTTCCATTTCCCCTGCTCGTGTTCCCATGGGGATTCTGTTTTCCCCTGGTCTGCACTTTGCCAGTTGGCCTTTTCCTGCAATCCTCCTGGTCCCCAGGGGTGGAGACAGAGTCCCTCCTTTATCGGCACCCCTTGACAGCCTTTTCTCCCATCCCACCCCTTCACAAGTTTAAACCCCACTTTTCACCAATGAACCCCTCTATTTTCAACTTAAGGATTCCTCCTCCAAATTGAGATGTAGTCTATCTCAGCATACAGCTCCTTATCCTCCCAGGTCTCCCCAATCTCCCATCAACCCATACCCTCTGGCCTCACACCACCCCTGAGCCACTGGTTTATCTCCTAATTTTCCTTTTGTGTCCCCACTAGCCCTTGGCACTGGCAGGATTTCTGAGAAGGAAACTGTGCATCCTATGTCATGACAGACCCTGGCGAGCTCCTGAATCTTGCCTGTACTCTCTGCTTCGCTATTTCCCTCAATGTCATTTGTACCCAGGTGGACCAGTATGTCTGGGAACCCCCACAATCCTTTGCCAGCTGATATACCTCGTGCTTAGCCCTGTGCACGTTAGTCCAGGGAAGCATCTTGTCTAACTGGCCAGGCTTCTCCTCCCTATCCCATTTGATACCCCTGATCATAGAATCCCCAGCAGGAGCACTCTGACCACCCTTTCCTCCATTCCCCTCCATGTCCCTCATCCTTTCTACAGGCCCTCCACCAGCTGGCTCCTTGTTCCTCCTCTATCTGGGTGCCACATGCCACCCTCCTTATTTACCATGGCCACCCCTCCCTCCTCCAATCCTATGCTCTCCTCCTCTTGAGTATCCTTCTGTACCTTGCTATTTCTCCCCTCACTGCTCGCAACTGGTCCTTCTCTCCCATCTGCTAAACTAGCCTGGCTCATCCTCCCTTCCTTCCTGTCTCCATTTAGTTCCTCCTTGCTCGTCGTGCTCCCATGGCCTAAACCCTCAGCTCCCTTTACTGAATCCTCCTTGTACTTCTGGTCCTTCTCCTTTACCTTTCCTCCCAACTGGTCCTTCTCCTTGCGCTTTCTTCCCTCTTCCCCCTGCTCCTCCTGCTCTGATTCACTGCTCCCCCATTCTCCTGCATTCCAGGTCCCCCCTGTTCTTCCTGCTATCTGGCCCTGCCTCCTGCCTCCCACTCCCACTCCTTTCCATCTCTAACCACTCCTGTCATGGCTACATCACCCCCTCATCCTTGAGCAGAAGAAGAGAATTGAGCGTTACTGAGTGTAAGGTCTGATCCACCTCCCGCCTTGCTTCCTTCTGTCCAGCCCTGGCCATCTGCCTACTTCCTGAGAATGTTGTCCCTCCGTCCCCTTTGTGAGGGTCCCCAGTTACCTGCCTGCTTCCTTGGTATTGTCTTTGGACCCCTCTGCCAGGGGTCCCATATGACCCCTGAGTATTCTCTGCACTCCTTTCCCTATGCCCCCACCCCCAGTGCTTGGTGCAACCCTGTGGGAGATTCCCAGCCCCTTCCCCAACCATACCACCCCCTTCCCCAGCTTTCTCCTAATCCCAAACCTCCTCCCTAAGCTGTGCTAGCTGGTAGCACACTGGGCAACCACCGAACTTTCAAGCCCAGTCCAGTATCATGGCTGCTCCACACCCTGTGCACCTCACCACCCTCCCAGAGATGCCGCCCTAATGATGTGTGGTTCCATCCCTTCCAAATAGATTTCCTTGGGTGAGCCACCAGGTTCCCCCAGTCAAGATACCCCTACTGCCTAATCAGGTCACCCACTAATCTTAGAGACAGTCCACTGTACACAGTAACCCTGTTACTAGGTGCAGTACAACACATTAAACTTATAAGGAAATGAACAACTCCCAAGCTCCTCTCTCCAGCCTTTAAATCCAACATCCAGTGGCTAGAACTGCATGAGCTGCACCTGCAGCCTTTTCCTCCAATTGCAGGGCAGGTGTTCCCCATAAATTCAGAGACTTCTGGGAGGGGTGGGGAGGGGGTATTGGCAGACACCTGACTCGAGAGAGTGTATCAGCCCTGTGTCTCCTCCAAGCCCAGCAGCCAAGAACCAGGCCCAAGAAAATCCTACCAAATAGGTTTTAAATCAGAAGAAATAGGCTTCTACCAGTAGCCTGTTATACAGTGAAACATCCACAAATGAGCCCCACTTACAGCCAGCAAATCAGTTTACAAACATCCAGCAGCCCCAAAACAATACCCTGCTAGCCCCTTAGAAGTAAGAAAGAAAAGAACTAACCTACCAAGTAAAATCCACAAGAACCCTGTGAAAACAACAGCAGCAGCTACTGTCCTGGAACACAACTGATCCTGTCCCCTTCCAGTTCTTTCTGAGAAGACAAAGCAGCTAACACCTCAACCTGATTCAGCCCTGCCTCCAGTCAATTGGTTGAGTGAGACCTGGCCAGACCATTAACACCCCTTCCCCACTATGCACTAACCTTTACAGCTAATGGAGTCAGCACAAGGAATCAAAATTCAAGTCAAAGCCCCCAAAATATGTTTGCTGCCAAAGGCAACAGGCTCCTTTATTCATTTTCCAGGTGGGCCCCTGTTCCAGATTTCCAGGTGGGCCTCCTGCACCCTAGTCTGACCCTGAAGGGAAGAGGGAGGGAAAGGAGAAATAGGGAGCAGCAAAATAATTCTACGTAGCAGGACTGTGCAATTAGGGATCTATAGCAATACAACAGTAAATAGAGCAATACAACGCAATAATTGTAGGCATTGAGAGGGAGAAAACAAGTCTGTTTAGTAGAGTGCAAGAAATAGGTAATATGGTGCTTCAGCCTTGAAGAGCTGCTGACACCTCCAAGAAAACTTTTAAAACTTTTAAAAATACAATAGTTAGGTACAATTCAGCTTATATTCTGTTTATATTCTATAGGTTTCTTCCCCTGATTATTTGTTACTGAGGATATCTGCATGAATACATGATCTTTATCCCTTAGAGTTTATCTGCCTCTATAGCTTACTTCCTACTTCAAGTCATAATTCTGTGTTGTGACATCACAATCTGTTGTTATGGAAGTAACTGTGATGTCACAAGCAGTGCATTATGACCTCAGGTAGGGAGAAAGCAACTGGAATAGATTAAACTGTTCGGAAGCAAAGCTTCTGTTTTCATGCAGATGACCTCAGTAAAAATGAATGGGCAGGAGAAATATAGAACTAATGTGAAATACGTGCTGGACTGTGTCTAAATATTATGTTTTGTTAAAGTTCTCCTGAAAGCATCAGCGGCTCTTTAATTTAGAAGTGCTCACATTTGTAGAGCAAATTATGTCAGATGGCAAGCTATTTCAGTTTTTGGGCAGCCTAAACCTGACAGCAGCTTGATCAGAATGCATTTTACCCTGGGAAATCCTGCAGCCTTTTGTCCAGTACTCTGCCCTTCTAGACCTATAGTAGAAGATGTTGGCTGCAGGTGTAACCCCTAGATGGCGCTATCCCAGGGGCTACTACCCCTGCCTGATTTGCCACTAACAGGTTGAGGGGCCTGGATCCAATGGCGGGTGCCTCCACCCAGAGGTCAGGGTTTGCAATAGTTAAACTAACTTGGTCACAGCCCTCTGGGACACTGCAACCCCCCTTTCTTCCCACTAGTGGCCCACACAATATATTAGAATTACCTTCACAGTATACACTTACCCCCAGGTCTGGTTCTGCACTGGGACCTCCTGTGAAATGAGATACAGTGCAACAATCACAGTACAGTACTTTAACATAGACAAATACCTCAGGCAGTATAACTTTGCTGAAACAAGCAGCTCTGATTTATTTAGGGGATATAACAAGGACAGGGGAAAATCAGGTTAATTAGCTTATCACTCTAATAATCTACCTATGGCTCTGTGCACAGGCCTATCCTATCAGTTACTGTCCCTGGGTACCCAAGCCCTAGTGGCTAGTCAAACCGTGGCAGCTGGTAGGGGCCCTTTCACACAGAGAAAAGGAGAATTAAACAGTCAGCAGTACAGTAATTCCATTTGGATTTAATGTGGCAATTCAACAGGAGCGACCCTGAATTAGTACTCACGACCTCCAAATAAGATAGGGTCCTTCAATGTCAGCAGGGCTCACTTGAGGTACACAAACCTCTTCACACATCCATATAAAAGAAAGCACTATACCAGGCAGGCTGCATCTGTATCCCGATCGCAATTACTGCACAATACCCGGGAGAACACACAGCAGATTCAGTTCCTGACAGACCAAGTGTAATTCAACAATTTCTCCAGTCTTCTACAGGGTGAGCCTGGTTTCTACTCTTCAGAGATCCTTTGATTCTCTTCACAGGACGGATTCAGTCCTAACAAGCTGCAGACCGAACTCTGGGCCTTCACACGCTTTTTGACTAAAACTGCACACTGAAAAGCACAGGGCTCCTTCCTTCTTCACTGCCAAAGCTCAACTGAAACTCCAACCCGACAAAACCGGGCACTTCCTTTGAGTTCCTCCCAGTTCTTGACTGGATTGGCTGTCACTCACAATAGACTGCTGCTGTTGGTCCAAAGGTGCTGAAGTCTAAACTACATCTCCCAGAGTCACTGCCCACTATCCTCTTGTGGCTGGCTCAGATTATGAGTCCAAGTTCTGATTCGTCCAAGGCACCATTTTAGAGCTAGCTTCCCCACACTGATTGGTCCAGTTCAGCAGTTCAAAACTAGAATGGGCAACTAGCAGACACAGTTCTGACTGCAAAGAAAGCAGGTTAGACAAACTGTAATTCATTATTACTCTAAATAATTTCTGGCAAACAGTTACATCTGTCAGATAGGTTCCCTTTGCACTCCTAGTGACTGCAAAAATGAAGTGAATTGGCAGCAGCTTGAGTGGTACTCAATCAAAGAAACACACAGTCCCCATACAAACTAATTATGTCTGCAAGCAGACAGCTCTTAAGAGACAGTACCAGAGGTTCTAAAACACTCACTGATAAATGGCTTAAATGCCAAACACCATTCAGGCTTGGAGCATTCAAGCAAGCTCCTGGAAGTCTTTTGGGAACCCCCATTTGCAGGGGGGTTACACCCTTCCTGGCCTGGGAAAGCTTGACGTCCGCGTCAAGCAAGTACCCCCATAAGTTTCAACTGCAACCATATACATTTGCATTAGGCTCGCACATGTAATCATCAGTCAATATATCATTTTACCAAGAACACATTTCTGAAACATTGCAGCACGTCACTCTTTACACAGTATTACATACACATTGTACCATAACTCAAGTTATTACCTCTTGTACATGAAACCTGAAGAGAGGGGCTCTTCCTATCAGTTACCTTGGGGCTGGATGGGGCAAGGGCACCATACGTGAGGGCAACACAAGTAACTTGGAGTTAGCACTGATGCTCAGTTTGGGCAATGAGCTCGGGACACATACACTCCTTTATGGACAACATTGAGAGGCAAGTCCACAGGCCTCCCAAGTGAATCATAACTGAGGTGCACCACAGGCTTTACAGCTCGAGCCAGTCTTTCTAGGTGGAACTTTTATAGTCTCTGCACTCTGAGCCTCATTTTCAGCATTGTCCTCACTTGTCAGGGAGTCTCCATGGGGTAGAGAGGCTAGAACTTGGGGCACTTTCAGCTCCAGGAGTTACAGTTTCTGAGTCCACAACATTTGGCTCGAGGAGAGCTTTCGGACACTGGCAGTGGACTGTCAGGGCACTCAAAATACTCTTCTTGTTCTGGTGTATCACCAGTCTGCCCCAATCTATCATTTTCCTCCCTGAAGCTCAAACAGTTCAACCATGCACAATGATTCCATTTCATCTGATCTGATGCTTTGCACTTCACTTTCTGGGAGCATTGGCTCCAGGGATGAAGCTGAGGGGCTTAGACAGTCCAGAAGGCCCAGCTTCATCTCCAGTATTGACTAGGGATTGCCCGAAACAATTGACTCAGTTCATAAGAAGGATAGTATTCAAAGTCACTCTCACTTTCTTCCGATATGGACTGACAGTCATGCTCAACTGGGACTTGTGGAGGGAACACTTTAACTTTGCTTCTTGTAGGTGCAGACTTTCTTGATCTTTTCTTAGCAGCAGCTCTAGTCACTGGTCCAGAGGGCATCTTCTAGGGCTCAGACTCAATTAAGATTTGTCCAATGGGCAGGAAATGATTTCTATGCATTGTTTTTACATCTTTTGAATTATTCTCAGGCCTTACTTTGTACACTGGCAGATCATCTAGTTTGCCCACTACAATGTGAGGGAGATGGTGCCATCTGTCAGCAATCTTGTGCTTGCCATGCAGTCCCAGATTTCTTAGCAATACCGATCTCCCTCCTGGAGTTCCTGTGCTTTCACCTTTTTATCATACCTTTCTTTGTTGGCCAGATTTCTTTTGGCAGCCATGGTTTGAGCCAGTTGAGTACGCATGAGTTAGCTGGGCCTTTAACTTTTGCACATACTGTAAATAGTTGTCAGCTTGAACCCCATCAGGAGAGACCCAAACACACATCTACTGGTAGTCGAGCTTCTCTTCCAAACATCAGGCGGTAGGGGAGAATCAGTGGCATCACTTTGGTGCAGTTATAAGCATGTACCAGGGTGCTAATTTGTTGGCTCCATCTAGGCTTGTCCTTTGGGTGCAGGGTGCCTAGCATATCTAGCAAAGTGCGGTTGAAGCGTTCAGGCTGTGGGTCCCCTGGGGTGGTAAGGAGTGGTTCTGGACTTTCGCACTCCCACAGAGAAAGCATCTCTTTGATCAGACGACTCTCAAAGTCTTCCCTTGATCAGAATGGATTCTTTGTGGAGCCCCATAGTGAACAAAAAGTTTTCTACAAGTACTTTGGCCACAGTGGATGTTTTCTGGTCTTTGGTGGGAAAGCTTGGGCATATCTCGTGAAATGGTCAGTGACCACCAGCACATTACTGATATTTCTTTGATCTGACTCCAAACTCAGAAAATCAATACAGACCAGCTCCATGGGTGCACTGGTGGTGATGTTAACAAGGGGCAGCCCTCTGGGTAAAGCTTTCCTCTGTAAGCAGCGACTACAAGTTCGAATGTGTTGCTCCACATCAGCCCCATCTTAGGCCAATAGAATCTGGATCTCACCAAGTCAAGTGTTCTGTCTATACCAAGGTGCCCCATGTGGTTGTGCAAGGACCTCAGTACTGAGTCTCAAAAGCAGTGGGCAGCACTAGTTGTTGTTTGTCTACTTGTCCCCTCTGTCTACTGTTTCTCTGTATAACAGTTTATTGATCAGTTTCAACTTAGGACCTTCTTTGTATAACAGTGCAGTTCTCAAATCAGTGGAAGCGTAATTTGGACACATCTTTTCCTGCATAGAGGGCTTCTAAAGCTGCTTTGATCATGGGATCAGCGGGATTGAGCCCGCCGAATACTGTCATTGTCCAGCTGAGGCAGTGCACCAATGTCTATTGCAGAAAAGTGGCAATAAGCAGCAGGTATGCAATTCTCAGAGGCTCCCAAAGCAATCCACCATGCAGTCCACTCGTCCGTGGACATTTGTTCCTCCCTGTCAAACTTCCGGCAGAGTGCCGAATGTCAGGTTCTGCCAATCGGACCCAATCATTCTGGGGAACAGGCCTCCGGAGAGAGCATCAGCATCTATGTGGTTCAGACCTGCTCGGTATTCGAGAGCATAGTCATATGTAGATAATGCAGAAAGCCACCTATGGCCAGTGGCATCCAACTTAGCTGAGGTCTGCACATAGGTCAAAGTTATTGTCAGTTTTTACTAGTATTTTAGCCCCATACAAGTACTCATGGAATTGGTCAACAATAGCCCACTTCAAAGCTAGGAACTCTAACTTATGTACAGGATAGTTCTTTTCGGATGGGGTCAGGCTTCTACTGGCAAAGGCCACTGGTCTCAGGCCATTCTCGTGCTCTTGGTACAACACAGCCCCCAACCCTTGCAAGCTAGCATCAGTGTGCAGGACGTAAGGTTTTCTTGGATCGGCATAGGCCAGCACTGGAGCATGGGTAAGTTGATATATGATCGCATGAAAAGCAGTCTCACAATCAGGAGTCCAGCGGGCCCCAAATACTTCACTCGGATGAAAATACACTCTTTCAGTCTTGAGGGACGCTGACTTTTGGTATTCTTTGTGGGTTGGGGGATACCCTTGAGTAAGGTTAAGTAAAGGGCGGATCACTCTTGAATAGTCCTTGATGAAGCGCCGATAATAACCACAGAATCCGGAATCTTTGCAGTTCTTTAGATTTTGGGCTGTGGCCAGGTGGTCAAGGCCTCAACTTTACTTGGGTCGGTCTCTATTCCTCGGTGGATACTATGTGTCCCACATACTTTACTGATGTTTGAAAGAATTGACACTTATCAATGGACAGTTTAAGGCCAAAGTCCTCCAGTCGGTCCAATACCTTAAATAATCTGCTCTCATGTTCCTCCAGTGAGCTGCCAAACACAATAACATCATCTAGGTATACCAGGCACTCTAGTAGTTCATGTCCCCACTGCACGCCCATCAATCGTTGAAAAGTGGCTGGGGCACCTGAAACTCTTTGAGGCATCCTCATGAATTCATAGAAGCCGCGGACAGATAAAGGCCGTCTTCTCACGGTCCTCTGGGGCCATCGGGATCTGGTAGTACCCCTGCGGAGATCCAGCACAGAGAACCACTTGCTCCCGTTTAGGCAGTCAAAGCATCCTGAATGCGGGGCATTGTGTACTGATCAGGATAGTCCGCGGTTTAAGGTGCGATAATCCACACACATCCTTACTGTTCCATTCTTTTTCCTCACTACCACAATGGGGAAGCATAAGGGCTTCTGGATTCTTGTATTACACCAGCAGCTAACATCTCTTGCAGATGCGTCTCACATCATCTATGTCCAGCAGGTGCCAGGCGTCGAGACCTCTCACGAAATGGTCTTTCGTCATGCAGCGGATATTGTGCTCAGCTCCTTGCACGCATCCTACATCCCATTCCTTTAAAAAAACACCTGGTCTCTCTGGGCAAGCTTCTCACTGATCCTCACTTTCCATTCAGCTGGCAGTGGGGAGTCGCGAAATCAAACAAGTCAGGCGTTACTCTGTCATTCTTCCTTGAACTCTTGCTGCTGGGTAGCACTGCAGTGTCTGCACAATGCACATTAGCCAGGATGCAACCTCTGTTTACTCGAATGTCTCTTTCAGACACATTATGAACTTGGACCATTACCCTTCTGGCATAAGCATGGGCTCTAGCGGGCAAAATACTAGGCTTGACCAGCAGTCCCTCTGGCAATTTTCCATCGCCTGGTGCATCCAACATTAATATTTTATTCTTAACATCCTTTCTGATCACGGACCTCTCCTGTAAGGTATACTGGCATTTGGCGCCAGGATCAGAGACTCAGGATCCTTCTTCCATACAATTCCGACCGGTTCCTCTGGTTCTGTTTTTCAGCATCTCTGTGCCTCATAGGCCTTCTTAATTAAAGCGAACTCTTAAAGCTCTACTAGTCTTTGACCCCTGTTTTCATAACACAACTGTGCCAGCCTTCGAACATATGAGCATTTGTTCCAATCAACAAAGGGACACCATCATACAGTCCAGTGGGGGACACACTAAGGCTAGGGTCTCTACTTGTTCGCCACTCCAGCCACGGAGGTGGGAAAGACAGCCAAATTGGATATACCGGAATAGGGTAGGCCTTCTCACTTAACCCCATACATGCAGTCCTTCTAATGGTTGTAGGGTATGTCTGACAAATGCTTCTGATACCAATCCTGGAACATAATTGTCACTTGGGAGCCACTGTCTAATACAGCTCTTGTAGACACTCCATTCACCTTTACAGTGGTCTCCATGGAGGGACCCACTATTCTGGACCAGTCTGGAGGCGGTAGTGGGGGCCTGGGCAGCTGACTTTGCCACAAAAGGGCGTGAATTAGCATTTTGGTGCCCTCACTGGGATCATGTCGTGCACCTCTTAACCACTGATTTCTTCTCCGAAGCTCTCCTTGTAGCCTATATGCAACTTTGTCAGTGTCTTTTGGGGACTGGCATTCCCTTTTCATGTGCCCATCTTTCCCACAATTATAGCAAAACATACTTTCTGGAGTTTGAGCTGGCCGAGGCGCCACACTGGGAGCCAGGGCGGGGGTATTACTAACTGGAAACCTGGGTGCCATCTCTGTCTGCGGTGTGATAAGCATTTGGAGACATCTCGTCAGTTTCTCCACTTCCATGGTCAAGGAATTGAGTTTGGAGCTGTTATCAGCAGGAGATACATGGGTGGGTACCCCCACCCCCATAGCAGATGCAGTCGGATATAGGTCAGGGCCCGTACTTGCAGGCATGGCCTTCATAAAGGACTGTTTTGAATTCCGGATCTCTCTCAACAGTTAGCCCCATTGTGGCATATCTTTTTCTTGTCAGAGCACTCATTGACTGTCAACCTCTGCCCTGAACTTCATTTAATGGGTCACCCTCAGTCACTGGGTCGTAGCCACAGCTGTTGGTGCAGGTACCTCCGAGGTCGCCTTTTCTCAACTCCTCGAATTTCTCTCATTAACTCATCATAGGAGGTGGGATTCCAGTCGATTTGCCAGGCGTAACTGAAGCAACAGCAGTTCTGAGAAGGGGCAGACTTAAGGATTCTGTCCAGTCTGGTTCGGTCCAGTTCAATCGCTGGCAAACTACCCTTTCTGAGGCATTCTTGCAACAATTTTTCCAGCCAGAGACATACACAGACAACAACTCCCTTGGTACTGTTGTGCATTTCTTACTCTCCACCATAGGTCCTCATCAGAATCTGGGCTCCCATACACATTCTCCAAGGCCTCAAGATAGGCCTGTGCAGTCGCTTCAGGGTTACTGGCCCGTTTAGCACAGATGGTAGCCAGGGCAGGACCTCGAGGCTCTCCTAACCCTCTTCGGCTTTTAAGCTTCCGAGCATTGCCATTCCTAGCACTTGGGGGCAACATAGTCTATCCAGGTCTCCCAGTCATCCTCCCTTGGGGGTGGGAGGTGCCAGAGAAGATCCTCAACCTTCGTAGGAGTCGTGACTAATGGCAGGTGCAGAAATAGGAGTCTGCATTGGTTCAGCCACCATTACGGGCACTGGAGCAGGAGAGGGTGTTGGGGGAGGAACACCCCCAGGTGGCAAGAATAGTTTCTTCAAGTCCTCCACAGTTTTCCCTCTCCCAGCAACCATTCAGCAAATTTCTCCTCAAAAGTTTCAGATAGTGGTGGGGGCTGATTCCCCCCCGGGTCTTTACTGTCCTTAGTTATCACTCTCCAAGCAGTGAGGGCTCCCTCTGGGGTATTGGTCTGTGGCACTTTGGAGCTATCTATGGGATCCTTAAACTCTACTAGGGCCAGGAAAGTGTGGGTGAGCAGATTAGCATGCCGACCCACCACCACAGGGTTTTGTAAACCTTCCACCTTGGAAAGTACTCCCTGCACAGTGTCCGTATTGATACCCAGGGGATGTCCAGGATAAGATAGCATTTTGGGGTCGATCTCCTCCCCAGTACACCACTCCACCAGCGGTGCACAGCCACTTCTGTCGGGTACCCATTTTTTCTTAACAGTGGTTCAGAATATGGCCACTAGAGGACACACAATCCCAGCGGTGCCTCCAAGATGTAACCCTAGATGGCGCTATCCCAGGGGCTACTACCCCTGCCTGATTTGCCACTAACAGGTTGAGGGCCTGGATCCAATGGCGGTGCCTCCACCCAGAGGTCAGGGTTTGCAATAGTTAAACTAACTTGGTCACAGCCCTCTGGGACACTGCAACCTTTCTTCCCACTAGTGGCCCACACAATATATTAGAATTACCTTCACAGTATACACTTACCCCAGGTCTGGTTCTGGCACTGGGACCTCCTGTGAAATGAGATACAGTGCAACAATCACAGTACAGTACTTTAACATAGACAAATACCTCAGGCAGTATAACTTTGCTGAAACAAGGCTCTGATTTATTTAGGGGATATAACAAGGACAGGGGAAAATCAGGTTAATTAGCTTATCACTCTAATAATCTACCTATGGCTCTGTGCACAGGCCTATCCCTATCAGTTACTGTCCTGGGTACCCAAGCCCTAGTGGCTAGTCAAACCGTGGCAGCTGGTAGGGGCCCTTTCACACAGAGAAAAGGAGAATTAAACAGTCAGCAGTACAGTAATTCCATTTGGATTTAATGTGGCAATTCAACAGGGAACGACCCTAATTAGTACTCCACATGACCTCAAATAAGATAGGTCCTTCAATGTCAGCAGGGCTCACTTGAGGTACACAAACCTCTTCACACATCCATATAAAAGAAAGCACTATACCAGGCAGGCTGCATCTGTATCCCGATCGCAATTATTGCACAATACCCGGAGAACACACAGCAGATTCAGTTCCTGACAGACAAGTGTAATTCAACAATCTCCAGTCTTCTACAGGTGAGCCTGGTTTTACTCTTCAGAGATCCTTTGATTCTCTTCACAGGGCCGGATTCAGTCCTAACAAGCTGCAGACCGAACTCTGGGCCTTACACACGTTTTGACTAAAACTGCACACTGAAAAAGCACAGGGCTCCTTCCTTCTTCACTGCCAAAGCTCAACTGAAACTCCAACCGACAAAACCGGGCACTTCCTTTGAGTTCCTCCCAGTTCTTGACTGGATTGGCTGTCTCACAATAGACTGCTGCTGTTGGTCCAAAAGGTGCTGAAGTCTAAACTACATCTCCCGAGTCACTGCCCATACAATCCTCTTGTGGCTGGCTCAGATTATGAGTCCAAGTTCTGATTCGTCCAAGGCACCATTTTAGAGCTAGCTTACCCCACACTGATTGGTCCAGTTCAGCAGTTCAAAACTAGAATGGGGAACTAGCAGACACAGTTCTGACTGCAAAGAAAGCAGGTTAGACAAACTGTAATTTCATTATTACTCTAAATAATTTCTGGCAAACAGTTACATCTGTCAGATAGGTTCCTTTGCACTCTAGTGACTGCAAAAATGAAGTGAATTGGCAGCAGCTTGAGTGGTACTCAATCAAAGAAATACACAGTCCCCCATACAAACTAATTATGTCTGCAAGCAGACAGCTCTTAAAGAGACAGTACCAGAGGTTCTAAAAACACTCACTGATAAATGGCTTAAATGCCAAACACCATTCAGGCTTGGAGCATTCAAGCAAGCTCCTGGAAGTCTTTTGAGAACCCCCATTTGCAGGGGGGTTACACAGGAATATCTCAAAATAAGCAAATGTAGTTTACCATTTTGGCCAGCAGTGTAGGCTCATCAGAAGGGCCTACCTCCAGCAGGGAAGAGCAGGATGGCCAACACTGAGTAGCAGCGTATCTGTTGTTCTGTTAGACCTGTCTCATCTTAAACAGCTTAAAAACATGAGAGAGCAGGTCTTTCTGACTCAAAACTATCCAAGTGGAGCCTTACTCTGCCGGTTTAGAAAAACTCACAAAAAAGAAACAGAAGCATCTACTGGAGTAAGAACAAAAAGAAAAGAAAAAAATTTTGAGCCTTTTATCAGTTTCTCCTGAAGCGCCAAACCCAGACAAATGAGAAAGGGTTGGTCTAGTGGATCGCTTTGTGTCTCCAGTTGCCTTGGGCAGCCCCAAGAATGGCTTGTCAGCTATGGCTGAAGTTAGTCGCCCCAAACTTGAAACTCTATATGCAACAACTGAAAAGACTGAAAAATCCCAAAAGTCCAAAGTGTCCATACCCTCCCCTGAATTGAGCTCCTTTGATGATGTAAATACGAGCTATCAGGCTGTGATGTAAGTTATATGAAAGTTTGATGAAAAACTTGATTCCCTAGTGCTCAGATGTGAGAGTGTGGAACGCTGCATTGCCAAAAATCAAAATTGCTACTATGATAAAACTGGAATAAATCTCTTCTCTTGTTCATTCAATTCTTCATGAGAATATTTCAGTCCAAAAAAACAGAAAATCTTGAGAACTGTACCAGAAGAAGCAACTTGATAGTGGGGCTTCTTCACTTGGAAAACTGAGCAAGTTACCGAGGACTTTGTTAAAAAAATGTTGTTCTGCTTGCCTGGGTTATATTCAAGAAACAATGCCACGTCTGAGTAAAGCATTCCGGTTACCTTCATGTTTTGCAAAGTCCCAAGGGTACTGCTGCTTCTGCAGGGAAACCTTTAACAGTTGCATAGTCTGCATTAGAACTGGATAGTGAGTGTATCATAAAGCAGGTGAGACTAAAGGGTACAAGGAACTTTAGTAGAAAGATATAGCTGCCCAGACATTAGCCCCCTAATCCAAGTCAGACAATGTTGTTTTATGCAATATCCATCAGGAGTTCGGCAGATAGTTGGTAAATTTTCCTTACTTTACCCCTGCTGCAAGGCTAGAATCATCTTTAATGCAGCTAAAGGTATTTATATCTTCTATGATCCAGAACAACTGTCGGAGTTTATCAAAAAACCATAGCACTGACAAAGCTTATCAGAAACCCACTCCCTCCTCAGAAGGTGAAATGGATGAACCAACTTTAGTTCAAGCCCTCTGCACCACTGATACGTCAACTGACTGGGTAAGCATTGTAAGCGTTACCTCATCTGGGGCCAGATATTCAAAGCTTTCGCTGAGCGCAAACCATTTGGCAAGGCAAGATAGGGCAAATGTTTTTTTTCTGGTGCCCAATCCCGCAGGCTCTGGGCGCTGAACAACAAAAACAGACTATCACTACAATAATATGAATCAATATAAAAACAAAAAAAAATCAGTATACATAAATATAATTAATAAATATATATCTAAAAAACTGATGCTCAAACAATTAAGCCGAGTGGCCAAGATGGACTAATGCCTAAGGTCTGGGAAGGCGTGATTAAACAGGAAGGCCTTGAGGCTGGCTTTAAAAACCTCAACTGAAAGGGCCTTCTGAATTGGTGGAGGAGGCGAATTCCGCAGGACGGGGCTGGCCACGCGAAATGTTCTGTCACCAGCGGTTTTGAGCCTCGTCCTGGGAATCGCCAGGAGGCCCCTAGATGAACCGGGAGTGAACCGGGATGGCAGGTAGGTCTGACAGGTAACCAGGACCCTGCCTGCGAAGGGCCTTTAAGGTAAGCAAGCCCATCTTGAAGAGAATCCTCCACCTAACTGGCAGCCAGTGCAGCCTGCGCAAAACCGGGGTGATGTGACAAAATTTCAGCTGCCCAGTTAGCAGCCTAGCGGCTGCGTTCTGCACTGGATGCAGCCGGCAGAGGTTCCCTCCAGAGACCCCGAAGTAGAGTGCATTACAGTAATCAGTCTGGATGTCATGAAGGCATGCACCAAGGTGGGGAGGTCCATAGATGGAACTAGAGGCTTGACCCTTGCGATATTCCTAAGATAGTAAAAGCTTGTCTGAACAATGGATGACACCTGAAAGTCAAATGACAGTCCGCTGTCAAAGGTCACGCCAAGGTTTCGCATCCGAAAGGAAGTCCTGGATGGCACAGATCCCAGGAATAAACCAGTTTCAGCACCAGAGGGCAACCTGTTCTGTCTTCTGTTCGACTCCACCACCAGTACCTCCATCTTGTCGTGGTTCAGTTGCAACCAGCTGGAGGACATCCAGTCATTTATCTCCACGAGGCAGCTGTTTAGTCCTTTCACTGCACTAGATGTTCCTGGGGCAAAAGAAAGATACAGCTGGGTATCATCGGCCTAGCAATGAAAACCCAAGCCATGCTATCTAATGAGCTCACCCAGGGGCAGCATGTACACGGCAAACAGCACTGGTGACAAGACCGAACCTTGCTACGACAGGTGGCTAGAGGAGGAGGAGAAATTCCTCATCACTACTCGTTGCCTCCTGTTCGTGAGATATGACTCAAACCAGCAGATGACAGGGCCGATGAGCCCACAAAATTCCCTCAGATGGTTGAGCAACACACAATGGTCTTCCATGTCAAAAGCTGAAGAGAGAAAGATCAAAAAGGATTAGAATTGCCTCCCCATCTCTAGCTCTGAGGAGGTCATTGTGCACCCGAAGCAATGTGGTTTCTGTACTATGCCTTGCATGAAAACCAGACTGGAATGGCTTGTAGAGACCGAAGGCCATGAGGTGCTTCTAAAGTTGTTTCGACACAACTTTCTCAACAACTTTTCCCAAAAATGGGAGGTTGGAGATCAGACGGTAATTCGCCTTGATGTCAGGGTCTGATGATATTTTTTTCAGGAGGGGATGAACCAGCGCCTTCTTCAAGGCATCTGGAAAAATCCCCTCCATCAAAAAGCACTGGACAATTAGGGTGAACACCGGGCCAACAGTGTTGACACACCTCATCAAGAAATGCAGCAGCACAGGGTCCAGTTCACGATATGTGTGCTTTTACCTGGAAGCAACTCCCGTGACCTCCGACACCTCCACTGGTTTGCACCAGGACTGCGCTCCATTTGCACGCATGTGCTGTATTCCAAAGCCTTGTTAGCATGGGCAAAATGGAACAGTGCCACACAAAATGATAATGTATGCACCGGGTAAAGAGAGGGGTCATGTATATGAATACAGGAGCTATGCTATATTCAGCGCATTAGCACCTCGCAAAGTGAGTTTGCATGACACATAGCGCACTCAAGTTACCACCCAGAAAAAGGTAGTCTTAACTCTGGGCAAAACAAGGATGGGGGTATGGACACAGCAGCAACAGGCAACAGGGCTGTGCATTACATCAGTAGCATGGTGCACGTGATGACTGCAGTCATTGGGCAGAAGAGGGGGCAGAAGGCCACCCTGGGCCACTGCATATGCCAAGGAGGAGATATGCTGCAAACACATGGTACTGGCCACGAGTCCTAGCATGCTACCTTGACAGTGCCCATGACACCTTCACCTGTCACCAGTCCCTACTCTGCCAGGCAGTTGAGGGTGGCCTAGTACCCAGTGGACACCCTGTCAGCGAGTACATGCAGCACACTCCCCCAATCCCTCCATAGGGGGTACATCACCACAACACAGCAAACACATTCTGTTTTGAGGGGAGGAAGGGTGGTGAGGGGATGGTGTACAGGTGCCCAGAATGCACCACATTAGGTCATGCCACACAACCAGGGTTATCCACACAGTGCACATGTTCCAATGACAGGAATGCTCCTGACATCATCGGGCTTGTATGATGGTATGTGTCTGTGCCCCCGGCACATACCACACACCTGTACATGCACTCCGTCACACACAGCCAGCCGTGTGTGTGTGTGTGTGTTACTGTGAGAATCCTATGCCAGTGGCACAGCATATATGGGTCACAGGACAGTATGGCAGTGTTGCCCACTGTCAGAACACACTTGCCAGCTGGGCCTGTCTATGTGTGTAGATGTTACCTGACACACGGTATACATTGATGTGTCCCTCACAGTACTGGCTATCCATGGTACTGCAGTGTATGATATACACTGTAACAGATACAACAATATGTCTATAGCATGTAGCACAACCACCCATGCCTGTGGTGCTTGTTCCCTGGGGCTCAATAGTCTGTGCTGCTGTGTACAAACCCAGCTTGCAGCTACCAACTTGTAGTTTCAGTCTGACATACAGGTGGTACTGTGTGCACCCTGAAATAGCTTGGGCAATCTGCACATGGAAATGCATGCAAATCAGGCCATAATGACATGCTAATGTGGCTGTTTGCCATCAGAATGCTTAAGAAGGCTCATTTGCATATCTATTTTGAATATGGCAAAGTTTTGCCCTGGGCAAATGTGTTTCAGTTGGGCAAACGTGTTTGCTCGGGCAAACCTGTCTGAATCTTGGTGCGGTTCTACAGTATTGGGCCTGAACTGTTGTTTGCAGTTGTTATGCACCACTTCTTTGCTAGCGCTCACAGTGACCATGTAGTTCACCTTTGCCTGACTCCATATCTGTGTGCACTGGGCTGTTGTTGCTGTTTGCGCTGCCTGGTTGTTATATTCAGAGCTATCTTCTTTGCTGGGCGATCTTTGCACTGCACTCACAGCTCTGTTTGCCCACCTTCGTTTGCCTGCTATATTCAGCAGTGTTTGCCCCTGGGCTATTCCTTTGAATATTGCGTGCTATTGGCTGTGGACTAATTTGTCTGCCAGGCAGTGCAAATTTAGCTCCTGGGCAAAGTTTTGAATATTGGGCCCATGATGTGTAACTAACCTTTAAACTTCAGGATAATTTTGCAAAACTAAAATAGTATGTTTGCAACAGTCTTGATGGAACGTCGACAAGTTTCAATTGGCTGGGTTGATTAGGTTGCTGCGGACATTTTCCTACTAAAGGAGAACTACCCGGAAGGGGAACTCGAGCCACTGGTGCATACATTGTGGCTCGAGTACCCAGACCCCCCCCAAAAAAAACAGATAGTAAATTACCTGATCACTCATAACTTTTTACTTTGAAGCTGGTGCAGCCGACATATTGATTAATGGAGAGTAGCCCCCTGGGAGATCGCGCTGGCAAGTACCGCGAGTTGATGACGCAGTTTTGCCTCTTCCTCCCCATTGCTTTTATTTACGGAGATATTAAAATCTCTGTTTTTACTATGCCGGGTGTTATTTTTTCAAAGGGTGCCTGTATGCCATGTGGGTGTCTCTCTCTCTCTCTCTCTCTCTCTCTTTCTTTCTTTCTTTCTTTATTATTTCTTTTAAAAATGGTTTTGACTATGCAAAATGACTACAAAGGGACCTAGATGCAGCCCTAGTCAATAATTTCCAGCAATAATTGACTATGCCTTTATATTTAATGTTACGCTTTTCATGACCAGTGTCTGTGTATGCTTGTTACGTTTGTATTTTCCCCTCTCTTTTTCTTTTTCTGATTTCTTCTTATTTACTGAAACGAGGGGGCAGATGTAGAGGGAGGGAGCTTGAACAAGAGTTGTATTTTTCTGTATTTTATTTCTTTTCTTTATAGGGGTACTGACGGCTATAGATGGGAAACCCTTTAAAACAATGACTGTTTATCCTTATTTTGTGGCTAGTCAATGTTTAATGCGTTTACAGAGGTTAATTCCATTGTAAGCTGATCAGCTTTATTTCTACATAATTATGTGAGGTCCTCCTCACTCTGAGGACTTGGGTCTACATTGCTGTCACTTTTTTACCATCAGGGAATGTTTTCTTTTTAAATATGTTTAACAAATGTATTGTTCAATAATCACATTTTATTCCTAATTTGCAATGTATGCAGTATGTAAGTACCCTGGGTATATATTTATTTATTATGTACTAAAAATACAAAAATAGAAAAGGGCTACCTCCAGCACCAGATCGAAGGCCTCTTTCTGTACCCGCCGAGGAAACCTGGACTGGAGCCTTCAGTTCTATATAAGCAAGTAGTACTGGCCCTAAAGGAACTGCAGGTTGAAATGTTGTCTGGATTTATAGACTCGTCAGTCTAACTTACACATATTCAGGCTATGCTGAACTTAAGCAAGAACTCTCCTGAGCACAGCACATGCATCTCAAAAGCAGAGCAGCGCATAAGTGGTCTTGAGGACGAACGGGGTATGTGTCCTGAGATCTGACAACAGCTACTACATTGATCACAAAATTAAAGGCTAAAACTGAAGATTTAAAACTCTGCTCTCGCCACACTTAAATATCTGTCTAATTGGCAGGGAAGGGGACACAGAGTGGAAAGATGCAGTAGTTTACTGTACATATAAAGCTGCCTAGCGGAGGCCCTGACAATGGATCTGGAATGTCAGGGGATAGAACTCAAATGAACACACCACTCCCCTGGACAGAAGTTGGCCACGCGAGAGAGACCCGGCCATTCCTTCATAAAGTTGAGAACTTAACCATGCACATCTGCCCAGATATGAAATAACTACCTCCCCTGTTACTTTTTGGGATGAATTCCAGTGCCATTTACAGTACCTTAAACTACTTTATTGTGATACTGTAAGTAATGTGTACTAGTTGCATAGAATTCAAGGTCATTTTTTAATGACCCGAATGTGCTCCATCCTTGTTTATAGCTGTCTGGTGGGCCTGCCCACATATATTGTAGGGCAGGAGTACCAGGCAGCATAAACATCATACTATACTGTGTGAGACAACTTACGAAGTGACACACCTCTGTCTATTACTACCTGGCAACATGGTACTTCTTTCTTTTATGGCATATTTGCAAGTGATATACCTTTTACCAGGATAAAAAAAACTTTGGGTCTAACCTGTGACCAAACTTCTTATTTATTTATTAGCTTTTGTTTACCGGGTAAGCACACTAGACACGGAATGCCTATTTTCAGGTACGACCCGGGAGATTACAAGAGAATGGTTTACAAAACAGTGTGAGGGAATTACAACAATGTGAAATATAAGCAATGAACAGAGTGATACAAATAAACAGGTACAGGATGAACAGATAAGCATATATATCAAGGGTAAGAACAAGCAAACAATAGTTATATTTAGTCAAAATAATACAAGCACACTTTGTCCCATTTTGAGGATGGTAAGTGCTGAGTTAAATGGCATGCAGGGTAGATAATTTCCCTTACTAGAGCTCAGAGGGGGCAGGGGACCAGGAAAGTGGAGGGTGCTGACCCATTTCCATGTAGTGACTCTGTGTCACAAGATCGCCAAGATTTTGTGTAGGATATGGGCCTACTCACCCCACCGTGGGGTGGAAAGGATGAGAAGGGACTTGGCAAGGTTAGAGGAATGGTCAAATATATGGCAGCTTAGATTCAATGCTAAGAAGTGCAAGGTAATGCACCTGGGAAACAAAAACCCAGGGGAAGAGTACACAATGGGGGGGTGAGATACTAACAACAACAAAAATGGAAAGGGACCTGGGGGTAGTCATATCAGATGACTTAAAGGTGGGCCAGCAATGTGAGAGGGCAGTAAGGAGGGCTGGGGGGATACTGGGATGCATAGGGAGAGGCATCACCAGTAGAAAACAGGAAGTTATTATCCCTCTGTACAGACAGCTGGCGAGACCCCATCTGGAGTACTGCGTGCAGTTCTGGAGACCCAGTCTCCGCAAGGACATAGACAGGATGGAAGCTGTCCAGAGGAGGACAACTAAAATGGTGCAGGGTCTGCACTGGTAGACATATGAAGAGAGACTAAAGGAGCTTAATATGTATAGCCTCGAGGAAAGAAGGGGGAACATGATAGAAACTTTCAAAGTACCTCAAGGGAATCAACAAGTCCAAGAGGGTAGCATCTTTCAAAAGAGGTGTGCAAGAACAAGAGGCACAATTTGAAGATGGGGCAGCTCAGAGGTAATGTAAAAGTATTTTTTCACAGAGAGGGTTGTGGATGCATGGAGCGGCCTTCCGGAAGAGGTTGTGGAGTCAAAACAGTGGTTGAATTCAAGCATGCATGGGACAGTCATAAGACAATTCTAGGGGGTTGGGGTAGAAAGAAGTAGGCTGCTGGTTAACTAGGATCTGCAGCTTATCCATTAGGTAGGGAAATGGGCAGACTAGGTGGGCCAAGCAGTCCTTATCTGCCATCAAAGTCTATGTTTCTATGTTTCTGTGTTCAATCATCATTAGACAGAATATTCCAATTTTGCAAAACAATGTTTCTTAGTTGTTGTGACATACCATTGTACTGAGTGACAAAAGTGAATGGAGGCATAAGAATAGATTTGGTAGGTGTTTCCTTTCCTTGATTATATAGATTTTGTCAACGGTGTTTGTAAATAACCCAAGGCAGTAAATTGAATTTTTAAATAATTTAATGTCTTCTAAATCGAACATTAAAACATTGTTGCTCAAACGTATCCAAAGAGGAGCTGTTGTATCTGACTCTTAACAACTGCCCATCTGGTAGACTGTTTTGAGTAAGGCTAGGAGGATGAGCACTTTCTGCTTGGAGAAGGGAGTTTCTAGATGTATCTGTTCTGTGGCTTTCTGACCGCACAACATTGAATTCATTCACAGACAATCTTAGATAAAAAAAATATCTATAGACCGCCTGTCTATTTTATGTGTGAAATTTATTTATTTATTTATTTATTTTACTTTTGGACACCTTTTTGCCCCATTTATAACCCCTTCCTGTACTCCCCTCAGTGCTCCACTCCTTCAGGCATTGCTCATGTCCCTTCTATGTCCACTACCACAGTATCTGTCCCCTAGAGTGCCCGGTAACTCCTTACCTCCTCCTCCTACTCGTGGAGCACCTGCACAGCGGAGATCTGCCTGTGGGTTCTGGACCTAGATGGCTGTTAGGAGCAGCCATCATCTAGGCTCACTGAGGCATTTTCCCATTTTTCTGTGGTCCCCCCCAGCCCTCCTCTGGGATGCCGGCACACGGACGTACGTCCAGAGAGGTGACGTGCTGACGCATGCCTTCTCCCAAGTGCCTGACAGCGTTCCCTCCTCCCCGACTCCAGTGAACGGAGCTGTCAGAACCCGGGAGAGCCCGTGCTTCCACTGGCTGTCCTCGGAAAGCGGGTGCGCAAGGCACCCTCTGGTAACCCTCCCCAAAGGGAGGAGAGCATCCGTTGTGAGACTCGATCCTCCCTTCCCCCCTGCCGACTCGAGTCCGTTACCGAACCCGGGTCACCGGTGCAGCCGGAGGTGTGGCGACTAGCGCCTCAACCCTCAGCACCACTGTGCCTGGCATGTGTGAATTTTAAATTAAAATTATTATTCAACAAACTTACAAATTCAAGTGCTGCCAATTCTGATCCAGACCACACACACAAAAATATCATCAATGAAACAGTGCCATCTCCCAGTCCCCCAAGGTGTGGGCGCCATCTCCCAGTCTCCCCAGGTGTGGGTGCCATGTCCCAATCCCCCCCAGGTGTGGGTGCCATCTCCCAGTCCCCCCAGGTGTGGGCGCCATCTCCCAGTTTCCCCAGGTGTGGGTGCCACGTCCCAATCCCCCCCAGGTGTGGGTGCCATCTCCCAGTCCCCCCAGGTGTGGGTTACATTCCAAAACTGAAAACAGGTTGAGCCTCCCATCAGGCCATTTATAGATTCACATATGATGTGACCATTGCTGTTCCCTAGACGCTCTGGTAAAAAAACATTATCAGAAACAAATACTATGATTGAGAATGTATCCACTGCCCGGAGGAGAAAGTCAGAGGAACTCTGAATTTGTCCTTTTGTTGCAGTAGAAAGTATTTTACAGCCTGTAAACCTAAAGTGCGTGGGATGCTCATATGGAGTGGGCAGACATCAGTCAACAGAAACAGGAAAACAGCCCCCCGTGCAGTGTTTTGCATTTTACTAAGTATGTCCATAGTTTTTCAGAGATAAGTTGGTGGCTAGAACATAAGTTTCCTTAAGGAAGAAATTGCCATATCTTGAGAGGTTCCCAGACACTGAGTCTATCTCTGATACTATGGGACAACCTGGTGGGACCATAAGATATTTAGGGGTCTTTTTCAATAGATAAACCTGGAGGGTTGGGGGCCTGTACAGGCCAAACTGCCTGCATCCATCCAGGAGAGGGGCTGCAGCCCTCAGTGACAGGTTTAATTGCTACATTGGCAAGCATCTAAACTAGCCAAGGGGGAGGTGGAATAAGACTAGGCAACAGAAACTGTCCCCGCCCCACCACCAGGAAAGTTCCTGAGGTTAACTTCGTAATTCTGTGTAACCCCCCTGCAAATGGGGGTTCCCAAAAGACTTCCAGGAGCTTGCTGGAATGCTCCAAGCCTGAATGGTGTTTGGCGTTTAAGCCATTTATCAGTGAGTGCTTTTAGAGCCTCTGGTACTGTCTCTTTAAGAGCTGTCTGCTTGCAGACATAATTAGTTTGTATGGGGGGACTGTATAGTGCCTCTGTTTGAGTACCACTCGAGCTGCTGCCAATTCACTCCATTTTGCAGTCACTAGGAGTGCAAAGGGAACCTATCTGAAAGATGTAACTGTTTGCCAGAAATCATTTACAGTAATAATGAAATTACAGTTTGTCTAACCTGCTTTCTTTGCAGTCAGAACTGTGTCTGCCTAGTTCCCCATTCTGGTTTTGAACTGCTGAACTGGACCAATCAGTGTGGGGTAAGCTAGCTCTAAAATGGTGCCTTGGACAATCAGAACTTGACTCATAATCTGAGCCAGCCACAAGAGGATTGTATGCGCAGTGACTCTGGGAGATGTAGTTTAGACTTCTGCCTTTTGGACCAACAGCAGCAGTCTATTGTGTGACAGCCAATCCAGTCAAGAACTGGGAGGAACTCAAAGGAAGTGCCCGGTTTTGTCTGTTGGAGTTTCAGTTTAGCTCTGGCAGTGAAGGGGAAAGGAACCCTGGCTCCTTCAGTGCACAGTTTTAGTCAAAAACATGTGTAAGGTCCAGAGTTCCGGTCTGCAGCTTGTGTAACTGCTTGTTAGGACTGAACTGGCCCTGTGAAGAGAATCAAAGGATATCTGAAGAGTAGAAACCAGGCTCACCCTGTAGAAGACTGGAGAAATTGCCAAATTGCACTCGGTCTGTCAGGACTTGAATCTGCTGTGTGTCTCCCGGTATTAGCAGTAATTGCGATCGGATAGAGAAGCAGCCTGCCTGTTTGCCATATAAATGTGTGAGGAGTCTTGTGGAGCTCAAGTGTAGCCCTGCTGACACTGAAGGACCCTATCTTGTTTGGAGGTCGAGTACTAATTCAGGGTCGCTTCCCTGTTTAATTGCCACATTAAATCCAAATGGAATCACTGTACTGCTGACTGTTTAAACTAATTTTTCTTTTCTCGGTGTGAAAGGGCCCCTACCAGCTGCCACGGTTTGGACTAGCCACTAGGGCTTGGGTACCCAGGGACAGTAACTGGTAGGGATAGGCCTGTGCACAGAGCCATAGGTAGATGAGTAAAATGATAAGCTAATTAACCTGATTTCCCCCTGTCCTTGTTATATTCCCCCTAAATAAATCAGAGCTGCTTGTTTCAGCAAAGTTATACTGCCTGAGGTATTTGTCTATGTTAAAGTATTGTACTGTGATTGTTGCACTGTATCTTATTTTACAGGAGGTCCCAGTGCCTGAACCAGCCCTGGGGTAAGTGTATACTGTGAAGGTAATTCTGATATATTGTGTGGGCCACTAGTGGGAAGAAAGGGGGGTTGCAGTGTCCCAGAGGGCTGTGACCAAGTAAGTTTAACTATTGCAAACCCTGACCTCTGGGTGGAGGCACCCGCCATTGGATCCAGGCCCCTCAACCTGTTAGTGGCAAATCAGGCAGGGGTAGTAGCCCCTGGGATAGCGCCATCTAGGGGTTACATCTTGGAGGCTCACCGCTGGGATTGTGTGTCCTCTAGTGGCCATATTTACGAACCACTGTTAAAAAAATAAAAAATAAATGGGTACCCCGACAGAAGTGGCTGTGCACCGGCTGGTGGAGTGGTGTACTGGGGAGGAGATCGACCCCCAAAATGCTATGCTTATCCTGGACATCCCCCTGGGTATCAATACGGACACTGTGCAGGGAGTACTTTCCAAGGTGGAAGGTTTACAAAACCCTGTGGTGGTGGGTCGGCTTGCTAATCTGCTCACCCACACTTTCCTGGCCCTAGTAGAGTTTAAGGATCCCATAGATAGCTCCAAAGTGCCACAGACCATTACCCCAGAGGGAGCCCTCACTGCTTGGAGAGTGATAACTAAGGACAGTAAAGACCCGGGGGGGAATGAGCCCCCACCACTATCTGAAACTTTTGAGGAGAAATTTGCTAAATGGTTGCTGGGGAAGGAAAACTGTGGAGGACTTGAAGAAGCTATCTTGCCACCTGGGGTGTTCCTCCCCAACACCCTCTCCCGCCTCCAGTACCGTGAATGGTGGCTGAACCAATGCAGACTCCTATTTCTGCACCTGCCATTAGTCACGACTCTTACCGAGGTTGAGGATCTTCTCTGGCACCTCCCCACCCCAAGGGAGAGGATGACTGGGAGACCTGGATAGACTATGTTGCCCCAAGTGCTAGAATGGCAATGCTCGGAAGCCGAAGCGAAAGAGGGTTAGTGAGCCTCGAGGTCCTGCCCTGGCTACCATCCGTGCTAAATGGGCCAGTAACCCTGAAGTGACTGCACAGGCCTATCTTGAGGCCCTGGAGAATGTGTATGGGAGCCCAGATTCTGATGAAGACCTATGGTGGAGGTAATAGATGCACAACAGTACCAAGGGAGTTGTTGTCTGTGTATATATCTCGGCTGGAAAAATTGTTGCAAGAATGCCTCAGAAAGGTAGTTTGCCAGCGATTGAACTGGACCGAACCAGGCTGGACAGGATCCTTAGTCTGCCCCTTCTCAGAACTGCTGTTGCTTCAGTTACGCCTGGCAAATCGACTGGAATCCCCACCCTCCTATGATGAGTTAATGAGAGAAATTCGAGGAGTTGAGAAAAGGCGACCTGGAGGGACCTGCACCAACAGCTGCGGCTTACGACCTGAGTGACTGAGGGTGACCCATCAAGTGAAGTTCAGGGGCAGAGGTTGGCAGTAAATGAGTGCTCTGACAAGGAAAAGATATGCCACAATGGGGCGAACTGTTGAGAGAGATCCGAATTCAAAAACAGTCCTTTATGAAGGCCACGCCGCAAGTACGGGCCTGACCTATATCCGACTGCATCTGCTATGGGGTGGGCTACCCACCCATGTATCTCCTGCTGATAACAGCTCGAACTCGATTCCTTGACCATGGAAGTGGAGAAACTGACGAGATGTCTCCAAATGCTTATCACGCTGAACAGAGATGGCACCAAGGTTTCCAGTTAGTAATACCCCGCCCTGGCTCCCAGTGTGGCGCCTCGGCCAGCTCAAACTCCAGAAAGTATGTTTTGCTATAATTGTGGGAAAGATGGGCACATGAAAAGGAATGCCGGTCCCCAAAAGACACTGACAAAGTTGCATATAGGCTACAAGGAGAGCTTCAGAGAACAAATCAGTGGTTAAGAGGTGCACGAAATGATCCCAGTGAGGGCACCAAAAATGCTAACTCACATCCTTTTGTGGCAAGGTCAGTTGCCCAGGCCCCCACTACCGCCTCTCCAGACTGGTCCAGAATAGTGGGTCCCTCCATGGAGACCACTGTAAAGGTGAATGGAGTGTCTACAAGAGCTGTATTAGACAGTGGCTCCCAAGTGACAATTATGTTCCAGGATTGGTATCAGAAGCATTTGTCAGACGTACCCTTACAACCATTAGAAGGACTGCATGTATGGGGGTTAAGTGAGAAGGCCTACCCCTATTCCGGGTATATCCGATTGGCTGTCTTTCCCACCTCCGTGGCTGGAGTGGCCGAACAAGTAGAGACCCTAGCCTTGTGTGTCCCCACTGGACTGTAATGATGGTGTCCCTTTGTTGATTGGAACAAATGCTCATATGTTCGGAAGGCTGGCACAGTTGTGTTATGAAAACAGGGTCAAAGACTAGTAGAGCTTTTAAGAGTTCCGCTTTAATTAAGAAGGCCTATGAGGCACAGAGAGATGCTGAAAAATAGAACCAGAGGAACCGGTCGGAATTGTATGGAAGAAGGATCCTGAGTCTCTGATCCTGGCCAAATGCCCAATGTACCTTACAGGAGAGGTCCGTATCAGAAAGGATGTTAAGAATAAAATATTAATGTTGGATGCACCAGGCGATGGAAAATTGCCAGAGGGACTGCTGGTCAAGCCTAGTATTTGCCCGCTAGAGCCCATGCTTATGCCAGAAGGGTAATGGTCCAAGTTCATAATGTGTCTGAAAGAGACATTCGGATAAATAGAGGTTGCATCCTGGCTAATGTACATTGTGCAGACACTGCAGTGCTACCCAGCAGCAAGAGTTCAAGGAAGAATGACAGAGTAACGCCTGACTTGTTTGATTTCGCGACTTCCCCTGCCAGCTGAATGGAAAGTGAGGATCAGTGAGAAGCTTGCCCAGAGAGACCAGGTGTTTTTAAAGGAATGGGATGTAGGATGCGTGCAAGGAGTTGAGCACAATATCCGCTGCATGACGAAAGACCATTTCTTGAGAGGTCTCACGCCTGGCACCTGCTGACATAGATGATGTGAGACGGCATCTGCAAGAGATGTTAGCTGCTGGTGTAATACAAGAATCAGAAGCCCTTATGCTTCCCCATTGTGGTAGTGAGGAAAAGAATGGATAGTAAGGATGTGTGTGGATTATCGCACTCAAACCGCGGACTATCACCCTGATCAGTACACAATGCCCCGCATTCAGGATGCTTTGGACTGCCTAAACGGGAGCAAGTGGTTCTCTGTGCTGGATCTCCGCAGTGGTACTACCAGATCCCGGATGGCCCAGAGAGGACCGTGAGAAGACAGCCTTTATCTGTCCGCTTGGCTTCTTATGAATTCATGAGGATGCCTCAAGGATTTCAGGTGCCCCAGCCACTTTTCAACAATTGATGGAGCGTGCAGTGGGGACATGAACTTACTAGAGTGCCTGGTATACCTAGATGATGTTATTGTGTTTGGCAGCTCACTGGAGGAACATGAGAGCAGATTATTTAGGTATTGGACCGACTGGAGGACTTTGGCCTTAAACTGTCCATTGATAAGTGTCAATTCTTTCAAACATCAGTAAAGTATGTGGGACACATAGTATCCACGAGGGAAAAGAGACCGACCCAAGTAAAGTTGAGGCCTTGACCACCTGGCCACAGCCCAAAATCTAAAAGAACTGCAAAGATTCCTGGGATTCTGTGGTTATTATCGGCGTTCATCAAAGACTATTCAAGAGTGATCCGCCTTTACTTAACCTTACTCAAGGGTATCCCCAACCCACAAAAATACCAAAGTCAGCGTCCCTCAAGACTGAAAGAGTGTATTTTCATCCGAGTGAAGTATTTGGGGCCCGCTGGACTCCTGATTAATGAGACTGCTTTTCATGAGATCATATATCAACTACCCATGCTCCAGTGCTGGCCTATGCTGATCCAAGAAAACCTTACGTCCTGCACACTGATGCTAGCTTGCAAGGGTTGGGGGCTGTGTTGTACCAAGAGCACGAGAATGGCCTGAGACCAGTGGCCTTTGCCAGTAGAAGCCTGACCCCATCCGAAAGAACTATCCTGTACATGTTAGAGTTCCTAGCTTTGAAGTGGGCTATTGTTGACCAATTCCATGGGTACTTGTATGGGGCTAAAATACTAGTAAAACTGACAATAATCTTTGACCTATGTGCAGACTTCAGCTAAGTTGGATGCCACTGGCCATAGGTGGCTTTCTGCATTATCTACATATGACTATGCTCTCAATACCGAGCAGGTCTGAACCACATAGATGCTGATGTTTCTCCGGAGGCCTGTTCCCAGAATGATTGGGTCCGATTGGCAGAACCTGACATTCGGCACTCTGCCGGAAGTTTGACAGGGAGGAGCAATGTCCACGGACGCAGTGGACTGCATGGTGGATTGCTTGGGACCCTCTGAGAATTGCATACCTGCTGCTTATTGCCACTTTTCTGCAATAGACATTGGTGCACTGCCTCAGCTGGACAATGACAGTATTCGGCGGGCTCAATCCCGCGATCCCATGATCAAAGCAGCTTTAGAAGCCCTCTATGCAGGAAAAGATGTGTCCAAATTACGCTCCACGGATTTGAGAACTGCAGTATTATACAAAGACGGTCCTAAGTTGAAACTGATCAATAAACTGTTATACAGAGAAACAGTAGACAGAGGAGGACAAGTAGACAAACAACAACTAGTGCTGCCCACTGCCTTTCGAGACTCAGTACTGATGTCCTTGCACAACCACATGGGGCACCTTGGTATAGACAGAACACTTAACTTGGTGAGATCCAGATTCTATTGGCCTAAGATGGGGGCTGATGTGGAGCAACACATTCGAACTTGTAGTCGCTGCTTACAGAGGAAAGCTTTGCCTCAGAGGGCTGCCCCCCTTGTTAACATCACCACCAGTGCACCCATGGAGCTGCTCCTGTATTGATTTTCTGAGTTTGGAGTCAGATCAAAGAAATATCAACAATGTGCTGGTGGTCACTGACCATTTCACGAGATATGCCCATGCTTTCCCCACCAAAGACCAGAAAGCATCCACTGTGGCCAAAATACTTGTAGAAAACTTTTTTGTTCACTATGGGGCTCCACAAAGAATCCATTCTGATCAAGGGAGAGACTTTGAGAGTCGTCTGATCAAAGAGATGCTTTCTCTGTGGGGAGTGCCAAACTCCAGAACCACTCCTTACCACCCCCAGGGGGACCCACAGCCTGAACGTTTCAACCGCACTTTGCTAGATATGCTAGGCACCCTGCACCCAAAGGACAAGCCTAGATGGAGCCAACAAATTAGCACCCTGGTACATGCTTATAACTGCACCAAAAGTGATGCCACTGGGTTCTCCCCCTACCGCCTGATGTTTGGAAGAGAAGCTCGACTACCGGTAGATGTGTGTTTTGGGGTCTCTCCTAATGGGGTTCAAGCTGACAACTATTTACAGTATGTGCAAAAGTTAAAGGCCCAGCTAACTCATGCGTACCAACTGGCTCAAACCATGGCTGCCAAAAGAAATCTCCACAACAAAGAAAGGTATGATAAAAGGTGAAAGCACAGGAACTCCAGGAGGGAGATCGGTATTGCTAAGAAATCTGGGACTGCATGGCAAGCACAAGATTGCTGACAGATGGCACCATCTCCTCACATTGTAGTGGGCAAACTAGATGATCTGCCAGTGTACAAAGTAAGGCCTGAGAATAATTCAAAAGATGTAAAACAATGCATAGAAATCATTTCCTGCCCATTGGACAAATCTTAATTGAGTCTGAGCCCTAGAAGATGCCCCTCTGGACCAGTGACTAGAGCTGCTAAGAAAGATCAAGAAAGCCTGCACCTACAGAAGCAAAGTTAAAGTGTTCCTCCACAAGTCCCAGTTGAGCATGACTGTCAGTCCATATCAGAAGAAAGTGAGAGTGACTTTGAATACTATCCTTCTTACGAACTGAGTCAATTGTTTCGGGGCAATCCCCTAGTCAGTACTGGAGATGAAGCTGGGCCTTCTGGACTGTCTAAGCCCCCAGCTTCGTCCCTGGAGCCAATGCTCCCAGAAAGTGAGGTGCAAAGCATCAGATCAGATGAAATGGAATCATTGTGCATGGTTGAACTGTTTGAGCTTTCAGGGGAGGAAAATGATGGATTGGGGCAGACTGGTGATACACTAGAACAAGAAGAGTATTTTGAGTGCCCTGACAGTCCACTGCCAGTGTCTGAAAGCTCTCCATGCGAGCCAAATGTTGTGGACTCAGAAACTGTAACTCCTGGAGCTGAAAGTGCCCCAAGTTCTAGCCTCTACCCCATGGAGACTCCCTGACAAGTGAGGACAATGCTGAAAATGAGGCTCAGAATGCAGAGACTGTAACAGTTCCCCTAGAAAGACTGGTCGAGCTGTAAAGCCTGTGGTGCACCTCAGTTATGATTCCCTGGGAGGCCTGTGGATTTGCCTCTCAATGTTGTACATAAAGAGGTATGTGTCCCCGAGCTCATTGCCCAAACTGAGCGTCAGTGCTAACTCAAGTTACTTGTGTTGCCCTCTAGTAGTGGTGCCCTTGCCCGTCCAGCCCCACGGTAACTGATAGGAAGGGCCCTCTTCAGGTTTCATGTACAAGAGGTACAACTTGAGTTATGGTACAATGTGTGTAATACTATGTAAAGAGGACGTACTGCAATGTTTCAGAAATGTGTTCTTGGTAAAATGATATATTGACTGATGATTACATGTGTGAGCCTAATGCAAATGTATATGGTTGCAGTTAAAACTTATAGTACTTGCTTGACGTTGGACGCCAGCTTTCCCAGGCCAGGAAGGTGTAACCCCTGCAAATGGGGGTTCCCAAAGACTTCCAGGAGCTTGCTCAATGCTCCAAGCCTGAATGGTGTTTGGCGTGCTTACCTTATCAGTGAGTGTTTTAGAGCTCTGGTACTGTCTCTTTAAGAGCTGTCTGTCTGTAGACATAATTAGTTTGTATGGGGGGACTGTGTGCTTCTCTGTTTGAGTACCACTCGAGCTGCTGCCAATTCACTCCATTTTGTAGTCACTAGAGTGCAAAGGAACCTATCTGAAAGATGTAACTGTTTGCCAGAAATCATTTACAGTAATAATGAAATTACAGTTTGTCTAACCTGCTTTCTTTGCAGTCAGAACTGTGTCTGCCTGGTTCCCCATTCTGGTTTTGAACTGCTGAACTGGACCAATCAGTGTGGGGTAAGCTAGCTCTAAAATGGTGCCTTGGACGAATCAGAACTTGGACTCATAATCTGAGCCAGCCACAAGAGGATTGTATGCACAGTGACTCTGGGAGATGTAGTTTAGACTTCGTGCCTTTTGGACCAACAGCAGCAGTCTATTGTGAGTGACAGCCAATCCAGTCAAGAACTGGGAGGAACTCAAAGGAAGTGCCCGGTTTTGTCTGTTGGAGTTTCAGTTTAGCTCTGGCAGTGAAGGGAAAGGAACCCTGTGCTCCTTCAGTGCACAGTTTTAGTCAAAAACATGTGTAAGGTCCAGAGTTCCAGTCTGCAGCTTGTGTAACTGCTTGTTAGGACTGAATCCGTCCTGTGAAGAGAATCAAAGGATATCTGAAGAGTAGAAACCAGGCTCACCCTGTAGAAGACTGGAGAAATTGCCAAATTACTTCGGTCTGTCAGGACTTGAATCTGCTGTGTGTTCTCCGGGTATTGTGCAGTAATTACGTCCCGGGATAGAGAAGCAGCCTGCCTGTTTGCCATATAAATGTGTGAGGAGTCTTGTGGAGCTCAAGTGTAGCCCTGCTGACACTGAAGGACCCTATCTTGTTTGGAGGTCGTGAGTACTAATTCAGGGTCGCTCCCTGTTTAATTGCCACATTAAATCCAAATGGAATCACTGTACTGCTGACTGTTTAAACTAATTTTTCTTTTCTCGGTGTGAAAGGGCCCCTACCAGCTGCCACGGTTTGGACTAACCACTAGGGCTTGGGTACCCAGGGACAGTAACTGGTAGGGATAGGCTGTGCACAGAGCCATAGGTAGATGAGTAAAGTGATAAGCTAATTAACCTGATTTCCCCTGTCCTTGTTATATTCCCCTAAATAAATCAGAGCTGCTTGTTTCAGCAAAGTTATACTGCCTGAGGTATTTGTCTATGTTAAAGTATTGTACTGTGATTGTTGCACTGTATCTTATTTTACAGGAGGTCCCAGTGCCTGAACCAGCCCTGGGGTAAGTGTATACTGTGAAGGTAATTCTGATATATTGTGGGGCCACTAGTGGGAAGAAAGGGGTGTAGTGTCCCAGAGGGCTGTGACCAAGTAAGTTTAACTATTGCAAACCCTGACCTCTGGGTGGAGGCACCCGCCATTGGATCCAGGCCCCTCAACCTGTTAGTGGCAAATCAGACAGGGGTAGTAGCCCCTGGGATAGCGCCATCTAGGGGTTACATCTGAATAGAGTAAAACCCCAGAAGGAATCAAATTAATAGTAATTCGAGAAGGAGAGGGAACGTTTGAAGCTGGGGGGGCATGATAAAGGATGCCAAAGGGCAAAAAGGAAAAAAGTGGTAACACTATCTGGAGAGGCTCGTGTGCCAACGCTCGCAGTCTGGGCAGCAAAACTGCAGACTTAGAGGCCACCTGGGCAGAAACTGACCTGGACATAGCAGCCGTTACCGAAATCTGGTTCAATGAAAACCAGAACTGGGATGTGGCTATACCAGGATGTAATCTGTTTAGAAAAGACAGGGTCGAAAGAAAAGGGTCTGGAGTGTCTACGTAAAAAAAACAACATAAAGGCTACAGAAATGCAGAAGGGGAAGGAGGGTGCAGAAATACTGTGGGTCACCCTGGAAAAAAGGAAAGGGGCAGTTTCTCTCTACACAGGGTCTGGTCTACAGGCCTCCATCACAGCAGGGAGAAATGGATAAGGAAATGTTGGTAGCAATCCATAAGATGGCTCACAAGGGAGAGGTGTTAGGCCTCACTTGATAGACAGGCCTACCCCCAAGGTAGCACCCAGCAGGGCTACTTAGAGAATCCTGCCTCCATTCCAGCCTAGCCAAGGGCTTAAGTAAGCTATCGGTCCTCTTTAAATGCTCTTGGTACTCCCTCTCCCTAACTCCCCCCCACACACACAGATGTTCACTGGAGCACCTCTGCTGCAGTCACATCCAAGAGTAGGGCCATTCTTGATGCCCTACAGGGGGCATGCCTCAGACAGCTAGTTTTGGAACCCACTCGGGAGGGAGCAATCTTAGACCTGGTACTCTCAAATGGGGACAGAGAGAGGATCTCTGATCTTGAAGTGGATAGCCATCTGGGAACAAGCGACCACCAAACAATGTGGTTCACAGTAAACTTAGCTGTAGAGTCAGCCACACAAAAGTGAAGGTACTGGACTTTAGGAGGGCTGATTTTGTCAAAATGGGAGAGTGCCTCAAAAAAGCACTAGCAAACAGACAAGAAGGTGGGGTGGAGCAACAACGGGGAAACATGAAAACCGGCATCACGGAGGCAACAAGCCTTTATGTGAAGCAAATAAACAAATCAAAACAAAAGAAAAAACCTCTGTGGTTCTCAAAAGAAGTGGTGGGGAAGGTAATGGAGAAAAAGATAGCATTCAGGAAGTATAAGGAAACACAGAAGGAGCAGGACAGAGAACTGTACCATTTAAAGCAGAAGAAAGTGGGGAAGCAGTCAGAATAGCAAAGACCCAAACCGAGGAAAAGATAACCAACTTGGTTAAGAAGGGGGACGAAATCTTTTATAGGTACATTAGGGAGCAAAGAAAGACTAAGGCAGGGATACTGAGGCTGAACAAAGAGGAAGGTGGTTGGGCAGAGAGTGACAGTGAAAAAGCAGGGATACTGAACGATTACTTCTGCTCAGTATTCACAGTGGAAAAGCAGGCGGAGATACCTAATCCAGTCAACAGAAACACTCTGGATAGGGAGGTTGATATTAGTCCTTTCACAGAAGAAAGGGTTCTGAATGAACTCTTAAAACTAAAGGTGGATAAAGCAATGGGGCCTGATGGGATTCACCCCAGAATTCTAAAAGAACTAAGGAAAGAACTAGTAACACCAATGACTACCCTTTTTAATAAATCATGGGAGGATGGTTTGGTACCTGAGGACTGCAGGAGGGTGGATGCGATTCCCCTTCACAAAAGTGGGAGCAGGACAGAGGCAGAAAACTACAGACCTGTCAGTTTGACCTCAGTGGTAGGGAAAATGATGGAATCACTTCTGAAGGAAAGAATTGTTGTGTACCTAGAGGCCAGTGGGGCACAGGACCCAAGGCAGCATGGATTCATAGCAGGACGGTCATGTCAGACAAATCTAATTGATTTCTTTGACTGGGTGACCAAAGTAGTAGACCAGGGAAGGGCTGTGGACATGGCCTACCTAGACTTTAGCAAGGCATTTGTCACAGTCCCGCAAAAAAGATTAATAAGCAAATTAATCAGCCTGGGAGTGGGTCCCAGGGTGGTAGCCTGGGTAAAACAGTGGCTGAAGAACAGGACACAGCGGGTAATAGTAAATGGAGTCCACAGGGAAGAAAGGGCGGTTACTAGTAGAGTACCACAGGGTTCAGTACTGAGGCCGGTCCTTTTTAATGTCTTTATAAATGACATTGCAGAGGGACTGGAAGGGAAAGTATGTCTCTTTGCAGATGACACAAAGATCTGCAACAGGGTTGATAACGCAAGGTGGAGTGGAAAAAATGCAAAAGGGACTTAGCGAGGTTGGAGGAATGGTCAAATGTATGGCAGCTTAGATTCAACGCAAACAAGTGCAAAGTAATGCACCTGGGAAACAAAAACCCAGGGGAAGAGTACACAATGAGGGGGGTGAGACACTGACAACAACAAAAATGGAAAGGGACCTGGGGGTAGTCATATCAGATGACCTAAAGGTGGGCCAGCAATGTGAGAAGGCAGTAAGGAGGGCTGGGGGGATACTGGAATGCATAGGGAGAGGCATCACCAGTAGAAAACAGGGAGTTGTTGGCCCTCTGTACAGACAGTTGGTAAGACCACATCTGGAGTATTGTGTACAGTTCTGGAGACCCCATCTCCTCAAAGACATAGACAGGGTGGAGGCTGTTCAGAGGAGGGCAACCAAAATGGTGCAGGGTCTGCACCAGAAAACATATGAAGAAAGACTAAAGGAGCTTAAGATGTATAGCCCAGAGGAAAGGAGGGAGAGGGGGAACATGTTAGAAACTTTCAAATACCTCAAGGGAATCAACAAAGTCCAAGAGGGTAGCATCTTTCAGAAAAAGAGATGTGCAAGAACAAGGGGGATGGCTCAGAGGTAATGCAAGGAAGAATTTCTTCACAGAGAGGGTTGTATATGCATGAAACGGCCTCCTTGAGGAGGTCATAGAGTCAAACACAGTGGGGGAATTCAAGAATGCATGGGACAGACATAAGGCAGTTCTAGTGGGGGGTAGGAGGAAGTAGGCTGTTGGTTAACTAGGATCTGCAGCTTATCCGTTAGATAGGGAAATGGGCAGACTAGCTGAGCCAAGCGGTCCTTATTTGTTGTCATATTCTGTGTTTCTATATATGTGAAGAAGCTGAAGCAGCAACTCGACAATGCCTATCGGCTCGCTACTGAGATGGCCACTAAGAGAAACCAGGCTAACAAAGAAAGATATAAAAAGGGGTTCAGGCTCCCAAGGTAGGGGACTGGCAAGCTGTTATAAGTCTGGGCATACCAGGGAAGCACAAGATTGCGGACCAATGGGAAGCACCGTATGTTGTATTGGAAAAGTTGGAGGGTCTCCCGGTATACAAGATTCGACCAGAAGAAGAAACTTTGAGGACATAAAGTCATTCACCGAAATTATCTGCTGCCCATTGGCGACCAAATAACAGACAGTGAGGTTCCTGAGGAAGATCTCCCTTCACCCCCCACTACTCGGGTTGTGCAATGCAGGAGATGGAGGCATGGAAGTAGTGAAGTAGTGATGCCATGGGGGCTGGGCCTGCCCAGGGTAGGGGGTCTTGGGTGAAGAAAGCTCATACGATGAGGCTGAGAAAGAAGATGATAGTACCCCCTGGAGCTTTTACCCCACTCCAGCGCTAGCCAGATTGTTTCTGGGATTGCCCCTGAATTCGGTGCACATGGCTGTATGTAGGAAACAGGGTTGGGATGGGGAGTCTGCTCCCGCTAGGCCTCTTGTAGGGACCACTCCGGACCTGCGTACTGGTCCAGCTGAGCCCTGTAAGTGGTACTGGAGCAGCTCCTCTGCAGATATACCCTTTGGAGGATCCACTGCAGACTTATATACTAGTCTGCCTGGGTCCTCAGAATGGCTGCATGACAACCCTGAGGATTGGGAAAGAGGAGGAGGGGAAGTGTCTTTTGGAGGGCCTACATCAGAACTGAACACTGGTCCGACTTTGTCCTCTGAAAGGTCCTAGGTTTGTTTCCCTGGAGCAACAGGTGATGCTGGGGAGATGCTGGAATCCTTTGCCCCAATAGCTGAGGAGGAGACTGGTCAGGGGGAATGTGATAATGATGAGGAATTTACCTCCAAGCAAGAGGTGGTTAGTGGTCTTGGAGTTCAGGAGACCCCCAAGAGGTCAGGGAGGACAGTGCGGCCTACTCTTAAACTAACTTATGATGCCCTGGAATCTCCACGCATTTGCCTTTATTCGAAGTACACAAAGAGGAATACATTACCCCCAGGTCCCTGCAGAAAGTGGTAATGTGCTCTGTTGATGCTGAGCCCCCTAGGATTGAAGGGAAGAAGATTAGAAAATGAAGGTGAAAAGGTGCCCAGGAGGATCGAGGGAAAAGTATACCAAATGGGGTTTCAATATCCTATGGCTGTTAGAGTAAACTTATGGATGCCACTTTCTATGTGGCCATGGGCTTATGCTGGGAAAGGTATTTGCTGAAATGTACATAATGTTTCTTGTTTGAAAGCTTCTCCGTTCTAACACTGGTTATGATATAATAGATAGGATTCAGGTGTATAGTTAGAAATGTTATTAAGTGTCGATGTTTGGTCTTCTTTACTGTGTTCATGGTATTTGCACATAGGCTTGGCATGGGAGCCAAGCATACCTTAAATTGCCCTTTGTTTTCACGTTTCTCTCCCAGTAGGCCTCCCGATGTTTCTCCACAGTCCAGGTTTCCCGTGTGCCCCCAGGTCCCCAAAGCAGCCCGGTATGTTATTTTAGCCCCATGTGGGCTGAAATACTTGACTGCGAGTCGCTGGCGTATTTCTAAGAAGCCGGCGACCACGCATGCGTAAAGGAAGCACTTGAAGTGCCACCCACCAGTCTTGCAGTCATGCGGGGAGTCCCTCAGCGGTCCTGGTGCCCCTCCTGAGATCAGTGGGGACCGGTGACCTTAGCGATGCATCAGAGAAGGCGTTTTGAGGGCTGCATTTATAGTTTAGAAAGGAGGCGAAGACTGAGGGCTCATGAATAAAGATGAGCCTAATTAATATGCATGAGATGCTGCCTGCCAATTGGGGTGTCTGTATTTCAGCGACAGCTAAACTGCTGGGCCTAGATGACTGAGAGTGGGATTAATTAGAAAGGCACAATTGGGGCTACAAGACTGTTGGTTTTTTTTTTTTTTTTTTTTTTGCATAATATTTTATTGCTCAACTTTTTCATAATACCACCACATATACATACATATATTCCATATATCTTTATCCATTCACATTAATCCCCTAACCCCCCCATCCTCTCCCGAAGAAAGAAAGAAAGGAAAAAAAAAATAACCCCTTGAAATCCACCCTCTCCTTTGCACATCTCTCCTGCCATCCATGCCTTCATTTCTTTAAACCCATCGCTCAGTCATCGATTTTGATTTTGCATTGCCTCCGAAGTATATGCTACCTCTTCTGCTCACTTTACCCCAGCCACGGGCTACCCCATTAACCCGTTATTCCCACCCCTACCCCCATCAGCCCTTCACCCCACTCCTCCTCAGACCTCCAGCCTCTCGGCATTCCAATCCTCCTCCCTCAGCTCTTCAACCCCTTTTCCATAATTTCCCTTTCCACAGGGGAGAGCGAAGATACATATACGCCCCATATTTTCCAAAATTGCTCTTCCCTGTTTTTGGTTATATAATATAGCTTCTCCATGCCGAGAGCCTGCAGGCACAAATTCCTCCATTGCTGCAGGGTAGGGACATCCCCTGAGATCCATGTGTTTAATATACAATGCCTAGCCATTGCAACCAGAACTCTCGCCCATCTCGGAAGGGGTTCCCAATCTTCCACCACTGAATCATCCACTCCAAATAAAAGAAACAGCGGGTTTTTCCCCACATGCCCTCCCAACACCCTACCTACTTCCATAGCCACATCTTCCCAGTGCATAACTGTTGACCTCCCAAAAACAATGTATATAGGTACCAACTTCAGTTTTACACCTGTTACATAGGGGTGAGATCTCCGGACGATACTTATGTACCAAATTCGAGGGGCAATATATCCTATGAAGAAACTTGTAATAAGATTCCTGATATTTATTACAAATCAAAAGGCCCCTATGTTGTTGTAACAGTACCTCCCAGCCCTGGTCAGGGATCTCTTTTCCCAGGTCTCTACACCAGAGTGCTCTAGTTTTACAAACCATAGAGGGCCCATGTTTCCGCCCCACCTTTGCCGCCCTTCCTATAATCCCCTTAGCCTGCTTCGGGTGCCTAGCACTAATTGCTCAACCTCCTCGGGGTGAGTCCTCCCGCTTTTCCTAATTATTCTTAGCATGGTTCCTCGCCTGAAAGATCGAAACCTGCCTAGCCCCTTCTCCCTCTCAATTCTGCTCTACTCCTTCCCCACTTACCCTCTAAAAATCTCAGACACACTTCACCCCTTTCTCCTCCCACCATTGAAATTCAGTGTCTTCCATACCAGCTAGAAACTCAGGGTTCCCCCTAAGGGGAAGTAACAAGGTTTCTTCTTCCACCCTCACCCCCACCCTTTTCCGAAGTTGCTCCCAACTATCCAGCACTGAATCCACCAGGGGGTTAGGGCCCAGCCGATCACGATACGCTTTCCTTCCTCCTATCCTCAAAAATGCAGACAGCCTTACCCCCTTTCCTCCCTCCTCCAAGTCCAAACACCTGGCCCCCTGTGGTCTGTTCACCCAGTCCCCTGTCAGTCTATACTGCATGGCCAATGCGTAATTTCTAACATCTGAAAAATTCAGACCCCCTCTATCCTGGTCTGCTTGGAGTCTACGAAGGCTCACCCTAGGTCTCTTTCCACCCCATAAAATCCCAAGAAGGCACTTTCTAGTCTTTTAATATCCTTCTTATTAAATCCCTCCAGTAACATCTGCATCAGGTATAAGATACGTGGTAACGTATTCATCTTTAATAGGTTTATTCGCCCCATCCACGATAGTGGGAGGCCCCTCCATCTTCTTAACTCCTGCTCCACACTCTGAACCATCGGCCCATAATTAAGTTTATACAACTGGCTCAGTTCATGGCCTATTCGGATACCCAAATATGTAAACTCCCCTTCTGCCTTTCTCAGGCCCCAGCGTTCCCGTGCTCCTTTCAAGCTACCCCACAACATAATTTCAGACTTGTGAATATTAATTTTATAACCAGAAGGTAGCAAATTCCTTTATCACTTCTAACAGTGGCGGGACAGACCTGTCTGGATCGAACAAACAACAACATATCATCAGTAGCACAATCTTGTTCCTCCCGAGCCCCCAACTACCCCACTAATTTCTGGCATCTCTGATGGCTATCGCCAGCCCGGCTCAATTACCATAGCAAAAGGAGGCGAGAGAGGCCTCCTGGTCCCCCTATGCAGAACAAACCGCCCAGTTAAACCCCCGTTTACCAAAATCCTGGCCATCAGGCCCTCTAGACTACCCACCCATCCAATAAATCTATCCCCAAGCCAAATCTCCGTGGGACCGCAAATAAGTGATCCCATTCAATGCGGTCAAAGGCCTTCTCGGCATCCATTGTAAGCACCGCAATGTCTTTCTGTCCCCGGCCAGCCCTCCATATTACGTTGAGAAGTCTCCTCATATTATGATATGAGTACCTGCCCGCTACAAAACCTGTCTGGTCCGAGTGCACCAATTCCGGTAAAAACCGGTCTAATCTCCTGGTCAGAATTTTGGCTAGTATTTTAGCATCACAATTAAGCAGCGAGATCGGCCTGTACCCCGAACACTCTTGCTCATCCTTCCCTGGTTTAGGCACCAAGCATATAACCGCCTCTCCAAATGAGACCGGGAGTCCTCCACCCTCCTTCCCCACCTCCTCAAAAACCTCTGGAGGCTCTACAATCTGCCCAGATAGTTTTCTATAAAACTCGATAGGAAACCCATCTGGTCTGCTAGCTTTACCCTGTTTCATGCACTGTATGGCCTGCTTGATTTCCACCTGTGTGATTTCCCCATTCAGTTGCTTGCTGATGCACGCCAAACCCAGAATCCTAATTCTCTCCAAAAAGCTAGCAGCACTATCCTCCGTGCCTTTACACTCGGCTTGATACAAGAGTTCATAAAACCGCTGAAACCTCCCTCTTATTGCAGCCTTGTCTGTGACCAACCGCCCCCCCCCTTTAATTCCCGGTATACATAACGCAGGTTCTTCTACCCTTTATCAATCGGACCATTAAGGGGCCAGCTTTATTACCCCACTCAAACAACCTGCTCTGGGCCAATCTACCAACTGAACGGGCCTCACCCAGAAGAAACGCATTCAGGGCCTCTCTGGTGACCCTAAGATTCTTACCCCCATTTCCCTTCGGTCTCTCCACAGCCTCTCTCTCCCACTTCAGAACCTCGCTCTCCAACCTCTTCCTAGTAGCCTCCTTTTCCCTTTTATATTGGGCTACATACCTGATGATAGCTCCCCTAATATACGCCTTCCCGGCTTCCCAGTACACCCCAGGAGATTCAACTGATCCCTCATTCATCTCTCTATAATACTGCCATTGCTATTCTATATATTCTATAAATCTTCCTGCTTAGTAAATACCTAGGGAACTTCCCACGGAGGTTCCTCTCTATCCTCTTCATTTCCACCTCCATCCTGACCATAGCATGGTCCGAGAGCACAGTGGTATGTAATTTTAAATGCCCTGTAACCCACGACCTCTGTATATACATGTAATCTATTCTGGTCCACGTATTATGCGGATTGGAGTAGAAGGTAAATCCTTTCTCCCCTGGGTGCTTAGTCCTCCAGCAGTCTATTAGGTCCAAGTCCAGCATCCCCTCCTGCCATCTCTTCATTTAACCTGCCCTCCTGTCCCTCCCCTCCGAATGGTCCAAATTTTCCTGCATTATTGCATTTAAGTCTCCACCCAAGATTAGCCCCTTAAATTGCTTCCGCATCAGTACATCCAGAATCTCCTGATAGAAGAAGGGATCGAAGACCGACGGGGCATAAATACTGCCAAATGTGACCCTCTTGCCGTACAACTCCCCCTCCACAAATATATATCTACCTTCTCCCTTGTCACCCACTATCCTGGAGCACTGAAAGGGCACCCTCTTCCCCACCAAAATCACAACTCCTCTTTTGTGGGCCTTATAAGGAGACGCGTAACATCTGCCCACCCAACCCCTTTCTAACTTCTCATGCTGTCTGCTAGTTAAATGTGTTTCTTGTAGTAGGGCTACTTTGGCACCCTGCCGGAGCAGTGCTGACAAAACACTTGTTCTTTTTGCTGGAGTCAATATCCCCTTTACATTCCATGAGACCACCCCCAAAATTTTACCTTTTACCATTGTCTCCGTGTAATTTCCCTCTCAAACCTCTCCTGTCTTCGACCTTTCTCAATGATCTCAATTGACTATCATTTCCGAGATGGCACACAAACCCTTCATTGACCCCATAAAACAATGATCCATAACATAACTCAACATAATGTAACAAATATGACCCCCCAACCACTCCTCTCCCCCCAGACTGCTCTACCCCACTTCCTCCCTCCAATATAAAATACATCCCTCCCCCCCACAAATTTCTCCACTTTCTCCATTTCTTCCACTCTTTTCCCATTCGACTGCTCCAGTATCTCAATCGCCCCCTCATTGTAAACATTCCCTTCCCCAACTCCCCCGCCTTGCTTTATAAGGCAAATCTTACATTAATCCAATTCAGATTCCCCCAACTTCAATAAGCAAAGAACATCTATTATAGAACATTTAAAAAAGGAAAAAAACTTTGTTCCGGACATGAACCCATACCCTCCCCGAAATCCAAGTCCAGCAGCAGCAATATGACTTCTGACTCCACCTTACCGCATCACCCCCCCCCTTATGTTGTGCCAGATATTTTCCCATCCCCACAGTCAATCAAGAGTGAGGGGCTTATAGGAGAAGGGGGGACCCCGTCCCCGCCTCAAAATCACGCAGGGTCAGTAGCCCCCCCCATCTACCCAGCTATCACCTTCTCATATCCTCACATCCAAGGAGAAGTCAGTCTTCTTATCTTCAGCGGGAGCATAATCGATTAGATTTACTCACAGTCCCAGTCCATTTCCCGCTATATCGCTGCTGCCATAATCTTCCTATAACCTTTTATCCCGCCTTCCTCTGTCCATTTCTCAATGAGCTTCTTCCTACAATGACCAGTACCTGAGTCCAATGTCCCAGAACAAGTTCAACATTCCGCCCTTTAAAACGCAAGGGCCTGGCTACCAAAACGCACCAAGTGTAACAGACCTTTAATCGCATACAGTCATCTAACAACTCATATCATTCCATCTTCATCTCCACTATCAGTCATGCCCTTCAATTTCACCCAGCTTTCTTTTTAAGATCTTCAACAAACACCGTGGCTCTTTCCAGATCCCAAAACGTGTAAGTGGCTCCCTCATGTTTCAATTTTAGGATCGCAGGATATAACATAAATCCCTCCACCTTCATTTCTCTCAGCTGTGCCAACAGTGGTCCAAATGCTCTGTGTTTCTTTAGGACCCTGTTTGAGTAGTCCTGTGCCAGGAAGAGCCTCTCCCCCTCATAGCGTAGCTCCTTCATGTTCTGATATGCACGGAGCATCTTCTCCCTGTCCTGAAAGTTGTGAAATCGGAAAATAATCTGCCGTGGTGGCTGCCCAGCTGGAGGCCACGCAGTGACCGCCCAGTGAGCGCGCTCCAACTTCAGCTTCCCATGTTTGAGCTTCATACCCAACATGTTAGGGAGTTTTACTGCACAGAAATCCATAATGTCCGAACCCTCCTTTCCCTCGCCAGACCTCTGATCCTTAAATTAAGCCTCCTTGCATAATTCTCCTGGTAGTCATGCTGCTCGATCAGCTCCGCCAGCTCTTTTTCAAGTTTCGTCATACGAGCTGCCATGGGATCTACTTCATCCTCTAATTTAGACACTCTCTCCTCCACCTCAGTAATTCTGCTCATCTGTGCATTCAATATTTCCGTCAAGCTCTGCATCTTGTTTTCAGTCTTTTTTGCCAAGCTGTCCCACTTCTCCTCGAGCGCTTCCATCACTTGGCCCGACGCCTCACGGCCCAGCAGAGCCACCTCCCCTGCAGACAATGAAATCGGGCCTGTCGCCTCTGTGGCCTTTGCAGCCGTTCTTTTCCCTTGCCCTTTCATGGCAGATTTCGCACCTTTCCCACCGCTTGGCAGCGAATACTCCTCCATTACCCTTCCTAGGCTGTTCTTCACTCTCAGAAGTCGGTTTAAATTACAAAATTTGCCAAAATAACACTTACATTTACTGCGGGTATGGGAGCTGCGAGAACCCACGTCGTCACCGATGGCTGCTCATTAGCGCCCCCCAGACTGTTGGGTTTTTAGATGAATAAAGTATTTTGTTTGGCTGCACCAGACCTTGGAAAATGAGGAACTGTATTGGACTGCATCAAACTGAATGGGGGCTGACATATTGGTGACGCTTTAACCTCATCCAGCAGCCAAGCCATGTTCTAGGCACCTGTAACCCCCCCTACAAATGGGGGTTCCCAAAAAGTCTTCCTTGAGCTTGCCTAAATGCTCCCTGCCAGGCTGGTGTCCTGTGTTTTAGCAGTTTAAATGTGATTACCAGAACCTGTATAGCCTCTGTGTACTGTCTCTTTAAGAGCTGCCTGATTGCAGCTCTTGTAATCTGAGAGGGAGTTCTGTTGTAAGATGTAACTATTTGCTGAAAATCATTTAGAGTGATAATGATAGTGTAGTTTGTCTAACCTGCTTTCTTTGTAGCAAGGACCGTTTTGTTTGTCTCCACTATCTTAGTCCTGGACTGCAAATTGGACTAAATCGTACTGGTGGGAAATAAAATGTAGCTGGACTACAGGAGCTGTCTGAAGTCAAAATCTGTAGGAATTGTAGTTTTGAACTTTTTGCGCCTTTTTTGCAACTGAAGGGGGAGCTCTTGCCTTGACTGACAGCTAAATCAGCCAACCAAACCTTTTGGATCTTGGGGAAGTCCCAGGCGACTTGCAGTTTTCAGTTAGATCTAAGCTGGAAACTGAAGAGTAAGGAGCTGAAGTGATTCTGAGCAGCAATCCTGAGTGGATTCGCATGGAAGAACTGTGAAAAGGCTGAGTTTTTGGCCCGCATGCCTGTCTGTTGTTCCTGAGAGGTAGACAAGAGAATTATTTTGGACTAAATCCAAGTTTGTGTGGCTAAAGTAAGCTACTGAAGTGGGCCAGACTCAACCTGAAGAAGACCGAAGATTTTTAGCGAATGTGATCAACCTGTCAGGAGTTCCAACTACCCCTATGCTCCCGGTGTGTGCAGAGACTTTGCGATTGTGACTGGGGAGTGCTTTTTGCCTGGTACAGTAGAATCCCCTTACATGTAAATGTGCTATGAGCTGCTAGTGGGTTGTGAGTTAGTTCCCCACTGTGTGAACTGTATTCTGCGTGCTAGAAGCTGTATCCAGCCCAAAACGGACTGCATCCGAATTTGTCTCCATGCGGTCTGGGCCTTGCCAGACTGGCCTAGCCAGACTACCCACTGCACAAAGAAGCCATCGGCTAGAGACCTGCTTGGAGATCAGCCCCCTGCTCCACGCTTGAACAGAAATGATGCCTCTGTGACTCGTGTGGGCCCTGCTTCTCCTGGCATTCCAGATCAACCACCTGTAGTCTCGATTTTCGTCCAGCCTCTGTCCAGTCTTGGGTAACGTGAGTAAATACCAGGGTAGTTCCCTGCAACAACAGCTTAATCTAAGTGTGTCATCTGATTGTCTTGTTGTTTCTTTTCCTTTACGAACTGAGCCCTCTGGCTCCGGATTACATATAGTGTGTACTGTGCATGTTGTGTTTTCCATCACAGGGCCCCAACCAGCTGCGACGCTGGCCAACCCCAGGCATCAGTCCTGGCTAGCCCATCTCTTCTCCACCTGGGTACCCAGAGGTGTGACTGTGTGGGGGACTCAAAGCGCATGCATAACTGCTTGACTGATATAACCTTTAAGCTAATTAACCTGATTTTGCTCCTCCTTTGTTCAAGTCCCCTGAATAAATCAGATCTAATTTTTCTGCATGTAATCTGACTGTGGTTCCTGTTTGTGCTCTAAAGTACTGTACTGTTGCTATTTGCTGTGCATAACCTTGTTTTACAGGAGGTCCCCAAGGTTGAGTCAGAGGAACCAGCCCTGGTGGTAAGTGCAAACAGTGTGGGTATTTGTGTGGTGTACCAGGGGTATTGTGAAAGTGATTATTCTACAGTGTTCAGGCCACTAGAGGGGAAAGAGGGGGGGTTACATTGTCCCGAAGGGCTGTGCCCAGGTTAGCTTGACTACTACCAACCCTGACCTCCGGGTGGAGGCACCCATTTCAGAACTCAGGCCCCTTAACCTGCTATTAGCCAAGCAGGCAGGGGTAGTAGCCCTTGGGATAGTGCCACCTAGGGGTTACACACCCAAAACTGAGCCAAAGGACTTCTGGGAGGGGGAGTGCCACTAATTTAGGTGCCTAGATCATGCTCCAATGAACAGTGAGGAAATATTGATCACTATGGTTATTGATGATTGATTGGCTTGAACAGCCAATCAGGAGGCTGGATTCCTGAGAGAAAAACCAAGGACGTTCCGGGTTTTCTTCAGATTGTTCCCGGGCTCTAGATGAGTCAGAGGTCTCCTGGGCAAGTGGATCGGGACTGGAGAGGCCTTTCTTAGGTCTCTAGTGGAGATTTATATTTCAGAGAAGGATCACAGGGGAAAGAGAGCGAGACACTGAACTGACACCTTGATTCCCCAGGTATTGTGAGCAGTTTGTCTATATTGGAGAGGATAAGTGCTGCAGAACTCCTGCACTGGTGGACTGAACTGTGTCGACAGGACTGTGCTGTTTTATGTGAGTGCTTCAATTGCTTCTGAGGATTCGTTTTACCTGTGTGGGACTGAAATTACACTTTGAAAGAGGCAAAGCGTGTCTGGTATCGGGGTGCTAGCTAGCCAGGTGCTGTGCTTTTCCTGAGTGAACCGGTTGAAGTGGCTGAGAGCTGTGTCCCAGCTACAGCCGAAGAAAAGATTGTGAACATTCTGTCTGGAAAGTGTGGAGGGAGTGCAGGGGGCTGCTGTGATTGAACCCCTCTCCACTGTTTGCATCTGTGCTTTGTGTGATCTAGTGCTAGCACCCACTGCTAACTGGCACTGGACTTGGTTTGAATGACTGCCTGTGGTATCTGTGGATTTTGAACCCAGTGCTGGGCCTGCAGAGAACCCCCACCATTTGGGAGTTCTCACCCAGAGCCAGGGAGGGAACTAGCTAACCCCTTCCAAGTAGGACCCACTGTCTCAGGAGGTCACGGCGCTTGGTGGGGTGTTAGGGCACCTATGACCCTTGTGGGGAGCTGGGCTGTGGAGCCACTTCTGGGTCTGGGCCTTCTGGGGTTGGTGTGGTCCTGCCACAGAGCTCTGCAACGGGCCAAAAGCGGTTGAAGGTGACAAGCAGCCAGACCTCCAATCAAGGGGACAAGCTGCAAGATCCTAGAGCAAGATTCTATACTGCAAGATCCTAGAGCAAGATTCTATCTGCCCATTGCTGCATGGAGCTCCGTGATCCAGGACATCTGGAGGCAATTATCCTAAGCGTGGTTGAGTCCTGCAAAATCATGAGCAAGGGAGTGTAAAAGGGATTTCACTGTTTCCTCAAATAAGTCTTCTCCTTTATCAGGGCTCCAAAAGCCGGACAATCCACGGTAATGACCAGGCCTGCACCTTGTGGGTACCCCTGAGGATTATCAGGGTAGACACTGGTACCAGTGATGTGGGCCTCTGGGGGTGGGCTTGGCCTACAGGCCCAGGGAGTTATTGTTCCTTGTTCTCACTAACCATTTTTCTATTCATAGCTATCCTTTATCCCGGTATCCCTTCTCTAGTCCTTACCCCCAATAAACCTGTGATTTACTGTTTAAAATTGTGTGTGCCAGGATTCTTTGAATCTATCAGATCATTACTGTACATGGTTTATGGTGCTACTGAACTATCGAGTATCCAGTGTGTGGGGTGGTTAGTAGGGGAGGTGGGTAGATGCAGCATCCCAGGGGGCTGTGCCAGCCAGCCACTTGATCCATTTCTAATTCTCTCTGGGTGGAGGCACCACTCAATTTTTATTATCTTTGGGATAGAACCCCCGATCACCACCATAACAGGACCCAGGCCCCTTAACCTGTTAGAGGGCCAGCAGGCAGGGGCAGTAGCCCGCTGGCACACGGCGCATGGGCTACAAAAATAAAACTAACAAAGGACCAAAGATTGATCCATGACAGGCAGACATCCTGAATGAATATTTTGCTCAGTGTTCGCAGAGGAAGGAGAAGAGGAGGGGCCACAATCAAAAATAGCAAAAGCTTTGGCGGGAGGGAGGTGGACACTAGTTTTTATGGGGGCAAGAGTCTGGAAGGAGCTTGCTAATCTGAAGGTGGACAAAGCAATGGGGTTACATGAAGTCTACCCAAGGTATTCAAGGAGCTGAGGGAAATACTGACTGCACCTCTGACAGTTTTGTTTAACAGCTTACTGGAAACAGGAGTGATTCCAGTCAGACTGGAGGAGGGTGGATATAGTCCCACTACACAGAGGTGGTAGCAGGGAGGAGTCTGGCAATTATAGGCCAGTCAGCCTGACATTGGGGGTGGGAAAGTTAATGGAATCACTGCTGAAGGAAAGGATTGTGGAATATATTGAATCCAGTGGGTTACAAAACATGAGGCGGCATGATTTCACAGGGGGTAGGTCATGTCAAATGAAACTGATAGATTTCTTTAACTGGGTGACAAAGAATTTAGATCAGGGTGGAATGGTGGACGTGGCCTATCTAGAGTTCAGTAAGGCTTTCAACACTGTTCCACATAGGAGACTAGTAAGCAAGCTGGGTAGCTTAGGAGTGGGTCCAAAGGTGGTAAACTGGATGAGAAATTGGTTAGGGGATAGACGGCAGAGGGTGGTAGTAAATGGAGTTCACTCTGAGGAAGGGAGGGTGACCAGCAGGGTGCCTCATGGATTCGTACTGGGACCAGTGCTCTTTAATGTCTTTATAAGTGACATTGCAGAGGACCTGGAAGGGAAGGTCTGCCTTTTTGCAGATGACACCAAAATCTGCAATGGAGTGGACACTCGGGACGGGTGAAAAGTCTGAGCAGAGGCCTAAGAAAATTAGAGGTGTGGGCAAAGGTATGGCAACTGGATTTCAATGCAAAAAAGTGCAAAATGGTGCACAGAAACACAAGGACAGAGTACAAAATGAGTGGAGTGGTATTGATGAGCACCAAACAGGACACAGTCCTGGGGCTAATCGTATCTGATGACCTAAAGGTGGCCAGGCAGTGCAGCAAGGCAGTTGGGAGGGCTAGTGGGATGCTGGCATGCATAGGAAGGGGTATCACCCACAGAAAGAGGGAGGTGGTGTTGCCTCTGTGTAGATCACTGGTAAGACCCCTCCTAGAGTACTGTGTGCAGTTCTGGAGACCACATCTCTGGAAGGACATAGGCAGAGTGGAGGTGGTTCACAGGAGGGCAACTAAAGTGGTGCAGGGTCTACATCAAAACCCATATGAGAAGAAGCTAAAGGACCTCAATATGTACACCCTGGAACAAAGGTGGGGGGGTGGGGATATGATGGAGACTTTTAAATACCTCACAGGGGTAAATAAGGTATTTTTGAGAAGAAAAGGTGCTCAAGAACAAGGGGCAATGTTATGAAGCTGGAGGGGAGTAGATTCAGGAGAGATGTCAGGAAGTACTTCTTCACAGAAACGGGGCCATTTGGGAGGGCAGTTGCCCCCCCTTCCCGCATTGCAGGTCATAGTTTTTTTTTTTTTTCAGCCTGGCTCAACCCCCAGCCCCTCTTGCCAGTTATCCCCTTGAAAGCCGAAATGGCCCCCTGCACAGAAAGAGTGGTGGATTCCTGGAACAGTCTTCCAGCAGAGGTGGTGGGGGCGAAAACAGTTGTGGGATTCAAGAATGCATGGAAAAACAATAAGCAGCTAAGGCTATTATCCCTAAAATAAAACACCCAAGATCTAAATTAATGCTGTATAAGGGAGAATAAATTTCAAATGCTTTTGTAGAGTACTATAAATCCTTATATACCCCACAAATGGAACCGTCCCACTCCCCAAATGGTATGAGGCAGTTTCTAGAGAAGCTGAGCCTACCCACACTCAGTATGAAACAAAAAACGAATTAACAGCCCCAGTGATGTGCTCCGAGATCTTAGCAGTCATACAAAAAGCAAAGACTGGGAAATGCCCAGGCCAGATTGATTTGGTATAGAACTATATAAGGCCCTGTCCAAAGACATTGCCCCAATACTACATCCTACATTTAACGCCATATGGCTTGAAGGTGATCCCCCGCCTCCATCGTGGGACTATACCACCATAACAGTGATACATAAGGAAGGTAAAGATCCGGTAGAATGCGGATCTTATAGACCCATTTCACTACTAAACACAGACTATAAACTCTATACGTCAATTATTGCTACCTGTTTAAACAAAATGATCCCAGACTTGAACCCTGACCAAACTGGGTTAGTTGTAAATCGACAAGCACCAGACAGTGTCAGGAGAACGATTAATATTATTGATTTAACACACTAGGAACGTACACAAACCTGTATGATGAGTTTAGACGCTGAAAAAGCATTTGATAAAGTCTCCTGGCCCTTCCTTTTTATGGTCCTGACTTTCCGCAGACATTCATAAATGCATTGAGGGCCCTCTACAAAGCTCCACAGGCTTATGTTAGGGTTAATGGAGGAATCTGGGATAGATTCCCATTGGGAAGAGGCACCCAGCAGGGCTGCCCCATGTCCCCACTTCTCTTTGCCCTGTATATTGAGCCTTTGGCTCAGGCCATTCGAGAACACCCTAATATTAAAGGGATTAGGGTAGGAGATACCGATCATAAGCTTTCACTTTATGCAGATGATATCCTGCTCTATTTGACTGACCCAGATAATTTGATTCCAGAAGTTTGGTCGCTGTTAGAGGAGTTTGGCCTACATGCAGGATATTCACTCAACAAAACCAAGACAAACGCTCTTAAATTCTACTATAGGCCGACTTGGGAGGTCCTCGAACTGTGCCCCATAAACTGGAGCAAGACCCAAATCACCTATCTGGGTATACAGATACATAAATATACCGGGAGGTTGCGTCAAGCCAATCTGGACCCGCTAACTATTCGGCTACAAGGGGACATGGCAGGATGGGCTCTCTTAAAACTCCCTTGTTACTCGAGAACACAATCCATTACAATGACAGTCCTCCCTAAATTTCTATATGTTTTCCAATGTCTGTCCCTAAGAATACCGTCCAAAACATTCCAACTTTGGCAAAAAATCATAAATAGGTACATCTGGGCCCCAGGGAGACCCAGAATGAGAGCACTCTTACTGCATGCAAATAAGGATCAGGGAGGCAGAGCCCTCCCAAATCTGGAGGATTATTTTCTAGCAGCCCATTTTAAGAGTGCTTTACTCTGGTACACAAAAGCCTACAATGCCCATTGGAAGAGCATTGAGGAGATCCTGAGTGAGGGGGCCCCTTTGGAAGCACGAGTGTTCGACCCTTGTCTGCAACAAGATAAACAAAAGATAACACTAACAAGTGTGACAAATACCTTGTGGGCTGGGCATAAACTCTGGAACAAATATAAACTAAAGAAAAAGATCTTGACCCTGCAATACTTTGCATGGGACAGAACATTTCAACCAGTCCACTTAGATCAAATCTTCAAAAGGTGGGGAAGACTGGGCCTCACAAGGTATGAACAAGTCTTGGAGGACGGGAGGGTAGTGGATTTTCAAACACTGAAAAATACCTACCAGTTACGAAACTCAGACTTCTTTCGCTTTCTCCAATTATGGGCACACATAACAGCTGGGGAGGGAGTGGGAGCGATGGAACTCCAGCCTTCTCCCAAACATCTGTGGGAGACTATGCACTCCATTATTCGAGGGCAAGTAGATAGAGGACTGCTGTCTCTCCTGTACAAAGCTATTAGACATCTATATGATGATGCCACCGCCCAAATTAAGTTAAAATGGGAGGAAGAGCTGGGTTTGGAAGTGGAAGAAAGGGACTGGAGTAATATATATGCTCAGGCTAATGAAACCACACATTCCCCAGCATGGCAGGACTTTGAATGGAAAATCAGGGTTAAATTGTTCTATACCCCAGTGACTCAGGCTAGATTGGGGGTGGAGGGCAGAGTCACATCCCACTGTTGGAGGGGCTGTGGTCAATCCCCGGCCCACCATTCCCACATATTCAGTCAGTGTCTGCACTCAGGGAATTTTGGTCCCTAGTAGAACAAACACTTACTGAGGTGTTTTCCTTGTCGGCCCCATTGTCCCAGGTTAATAGAATTCTTGGCCTCCCACCTGCTGAAATTAAGGGGTCCGACATGATATATTTGTGGAATATCCTCCTAGCTGCAGCCCACAAAGCCATTACCCGTAAATGGTTGGCAAAGGATCTCCCACTAACTCACAATTGTACTCGATTATACAAGAGATACAAGACATGGAGGAACTGACCTATAAAATTAATCAGGGAATGTCAGTCTTTACACGTAAGTGGCCCAGGTGGCTCCTTCGAACAAGGGAGGGCGGTGTGGCTGAGGCTGAGAGCCCACCATAGACCCGGAGTCTGGGAGAGATGCTGTGTTCCTCAATACTCCAAGGGAAATAATAGCTATGATGACAGTGGGTCATTTAAGTATGAATGGGAGCTTTGTGTAATATCAATGGTGGTCTGCTGTAACAACCTGGATAAAGAAATGTTGTAAAGATAATTGCTTTTGATAAAGCCTATGCACCTGATTTTTAAAATAAACTTGAATTAAAAAAAAAAAAGAATGCATGGGATTAAGCACAAGGGAATCATAGTGGAAAGGAAGGGGGGGAGAAAGAGTTGTAGATCGAGTACAGTCTGTGGTAATAATGTAGATAGGTAGAAATGGGCAGACTGGATGGACCAAGTGGTCCTTATCTGCCATCAAATTCTGTTTTTATGCTGGCTAAGGGGGCTAAAAAAATCCTGTGCACAGTAGCCACATTTCTAGCATTCCAAGCTGTAGAAAGGGGAATCTTTAGCCATTCCAGTTAACACAAGTTCCTGCCTGGTTGTTCTAGGTGCCATTTAAAATGCCATTATAAGGGGATGCCCGATGGCCCAATGTGGTACCATGCAGGCCACCCTATTTCAGGAATGGACCCAGGACATTGTTAGTCAGGCAGCAGGCTGGGATAGGCACTGAGAAAAACAAAAAGGGTTGCACCGCTCTCAGTAAACCCTAGTGCTTCTAAGAACGTTTACAGCAGTCCACTCCAAAGAAGAAAAAGCACTCTCGGACCACAGCTGTATTTAATTCATTTATTTAAATGACTCCTCATGGTATTTTGCAAAGGCAAGCAGATCGAGACTATAATGCCAGCACTTTGAGGCTTAACCAGCCTGTTTGCTGATGACGAGGTTGGGATAGGCACTGCCCATAACCTTGCATTGTAGCCTGGGGAGAGTTGGTGTATTCTTCTGCTGCTGCTACCCCTGACTGTGGGCCAAGGAGTTTGCTTTTCCCTCCAGAGCATGCTTCATGCACGCAAGCTGTAATGAGGAGGAGGGAGGGTCAAAGGTCATTGGGGGAAAAAATCATAGGTGGAAGATAGTCACCAGAGTGATGGATATGGCACTCTCGGACCCCAGACCCTCTCTGTCTTTCCCACACTGGATTGATCTTTGCTGAGGAAGGAAAACTTATCGTAGTTCCCACCATGGGGAGGAGAAGAGGTTTGGGGAAAATCTAGCTGGTAAGAGAGCTGTATTGGGTCACTGGGGTCCTGATGTGGGGCGTCGATTTGGAGTTTAAAAACTTAGATGAAGAGCTGGCCTGTTGGCTCAGTGGTAGAGCTACTGCTTGCAACACCAGCATCTCGAGTTCGGGAATGAGCTTGGGCCATCAGGGGCTGGTTGGGGAGGAGGACTGAGCATCCCAGAGAACGCTCTCTTCTTCCGGTGAAGGAGGCAGCCAACTCTGCTGCAGTACCGCCACCTAGGTAACCACAGGTGGCAGAGCAGTCAGGAGCTGCTCATGAGAGCCTGCCAGCACAGCGGTAGCGCTACCACTTGCGACACTGACGACCCAGGATCTGAAGCGATCTCGGGAGTTGGTGGGCCAGCCCAGGGGAGGAGGAGGATCGAGCACCCCAAGGACTACTCTCCTCCTTCGGGAAGAGGGGGTTGGAAAGTTGTCAGCGCAGTACTGACCCCTTGGGGAGGGCGGGGGTCTGGCCACTGGTGCTGTAGCTAGTTGGGAAGCATGCCAGACATTGCGTGGGAGTGCCGCATACGTCACTGCACACCATGCCTCCCTGGAAGGAAAAAACTGAAGAACAACACTTGGCTGAGCAATGGAGGATGTCCACTCTGCCACGCCCCACACAGCTGCCCACACAGCTGTCTGAGGCACATCAATCCCTGGATCAAGTTCAGGTGTTTGGGGAGTTAGGGTCCCTCCTGGGCAGCCCTGCCCTGGGGAGGGTAAACCAGGGGGCAATCCGGGGTGAAATAAACCAGCAGTGACCCACACACAATGGAGGAAATAAGTGGCAAAAGAAATCCAACAAAGTCCAGCAAGTACTGAAATCCAAATAAGCAAGTTTTTATTGCTGCCACTTATCGTAGTGAACAAAAGTTATGACAAGTACAACATGCAGGAACTCCAGCTGTTCCAGACCCTAGCACCTCGCTCTCTGGAGCTTCAAGGGGTTGTAATTGTCATTACTTGTTCACTATGCTAAGTGGCAGCAATAAATGACTTGCCCTATTTGGATTTAAATTCTGCAGCAGGAATTGGGGTGCCCCGCTGCCCCCACTAGAGGGGGAAAGTTCTAGGGGCACACAGGAGAACAGCAGCATAAACAAATTAACGAAGAAAAAAACTTAGATGAAAAGAAATTCCTGTATGCCTACACAGTGATAGGTCAAACTCAAAGCCCATCATAACACATACCATTTCATTTGTCCTAGGTTACCTATATGACCCACAATTTTCTGCTGAAACAGAAAACTGACATAAAAATTATTTGTTTGGGGGAGAAACCTAGGCTTTTTAGAACTGTTTTTCATGCCTTGAATATGGTTTGCATCTAAGCAATAATGCATGACAGGTTGTGTGTTGTGCTTGGATAACATCACACTTGGGGTGGTTGGGCATGATGCCGCAGGCTGAGTGCTTCCAATGCCCCAGAAGTGATGTTATCCCAGCACAACACACACCCTGGAGTGCATTATTGCTATTATAACAATGGCTTGTTTGTAAAAAAAAAAAAAAATTACAAAATGTATTTAAAAGTAGATTTTCAGTCATTTTTTAAATAGGTAGGTGTACTTACATCAAAAACAGGCCAGATTTCTTGTTTTGTCCAAGTAGGTGGAGCTGACGTGGCACTGATGTGTCTCCGTCCTCTACCTTCCAACTTCCCTCTCTGTTTAAATGCAGCTTATGGGGCTTTGTCTGTTACCTGTTCTCTCCCCCCTCCAGGGCATCTAGAGGTTTCAGTCATCATCTGCTTTTACCTGTTACTGTTAGACTAGAAGCTGTAGATTCCTTTTCCGTAAGTAATCTGTTACAGTTCAGTTCTGGGCCTCCTAACCCCCCCGTAACTTTCGAGGCAGTTTATGCAGTGGAGGTTCAGGTGTGTCTCAAGGTTTACCTCTGATCTGATGTTCTAATTCTCCTGGTACAGTCGGTGTGTGTTAGTACCGGGAGAATGATAAAAAGGAGATTGCTATTTTCTAACTGTAGTGCCCGAGCGTAGTGTGTTTGTCAAAAGCACGTGCCAACTCTTCGGTCCAGGAGCGGAAACTGCAGTGTAGGCAGCCAATTGTGATGATGGCTTCATTATCTGTAAAAATATTTGAAAAATGGCAGAGAAATAACTGTTATATGGAGAGAACTTAGTGGGTTCGGAAGTACTTTATCAGCTGCCATTAACTCAGTGCTGAGCGGGTGACAGTAAACCTGGCTGCCGACGTTGGGGGGGCAGTGAAGCTGATCATGCTGAAGACTTCACTGTCTGCTTTTTTAATTTTAATTTCTATTTAAATTAGGTGAATAAGCACAAACTGACTGGACAGGGTGGGGGATCACGTGTTGGTTTACTGAGACTTTTTTTCACAGAAAGTAGGGGCAGACAAGGAAGTGAAGCTGAGCCTGGTGTCCGGCGAGGAAGGCAGGGCATCCGATCGCGGTTCTGGAGTGATTCATTTTCGCATGTGATGCGGTCTTTTTGTGTGCTGGGACTAGACCCATGATGTTGTACTGGGATAACATCACGGGTCCATTCCCAGACTTACCAATTCCAGGATTTCCAGGTCCAGGATTCTTTCTTGCCATTGTATAATAAATTATATCCAACTGTTTCCCTTCCCCAGATGCACCTAAAAATTCTGTGGGTCAAATGTGACTCAGTGTGTCTTCCCGATGTAAAGTTTAAATAACTACATTTTTAAGTTTGTTTGCTAAATTGAGATTTGTGCAGAAAAAGTCACTAAACCCGCCTTTATAACCAGTTTTTGTAATACAAAGATGCCATGTCACCAAATTGTAGTACAAAAGACAAGCATTTGTCAATTCCTAATGTTTGCCTGTTGGTATTGGCATTGGTAGTGCAGGAGTTAGAGAGATGTATAATAGGAATGGCAGTGAAGTATTTTTTTTTTTAACTCTATTTCTCTCCGATCGCAGCTTGTGAGAACTCTCTCAGGCATCCTATCCTTATTTCTGCCCACCTGTGGATCTCTCAGTCTGTGCCTCCTCTCCCCCCCGCAGCCAGCACCTCCGGTTTCACCCGCTCGGGGAGGGTAGCCCATTGCCTCTCTTGGGCTCACTTGTAAGTCAGACTCTGGCTGCAGGTGGGGCCCGGGTGGAGGAACTGGAAGGCCATCTGAGGAGAACCCGGCAGAGGGCATGGGGGATAGGTGCTGTCGCCTATCTCACTGAGCTGGTGTTTTCCCTGTTCTGCACTCATAGGACCCTCCCCAGCGTGGGCATGCCCCGACGCTCTAGTGCATGGCAGCCCTGCCTGCATCGGCCATGCTGTTCTCGTGCTGCCTGGCTTGCTTTCCACCGGGGATCGCTGGCATGCTGGGATGACCCATCCTCTGCTCCCCGGGGAGGAGAGATCCACAAGGGCACTCCTTCCTTAACCCACCCCTGCCGAACCACTGGCACCCGGGCTTGCTTCCAAACCCGGGTCAACCAGCGTAGCGCGAGGTGTGGCATCCAGCACCTCAGCCCTCAGCACCACCGGGGCTGGCTTGACAGTGAAGTATTGAAATAACAGCAACCCCCACCCCCAACCTGCAGAGACTGACAGGTGTTGGGGGGGTGCCTTTGGGTTATTCACCATAACACTCATGCCATTCCACCTCACCCCACCCTGCAGACACTGACAGGTGTTGCAGTATACCTTGAGGTCTTCGGCCCTTATGCTGACCCCATTCCATAAGGAAATAAGTTGAGATGGGTGCAGTATAGGAGAATGGGGTGAACATTAGGGCTGAAGACCCCAAGGCATACCTCAGTACCTGTCAGTGGCTGCAGGGTGGAGATGGAATGGCATGAGCATTATGGCTGATAACCCCAAGTCACACCCCCGACACCTGTCAGTCTGTACAGGGTGGGCGTTACCGTTGGAAACCCTAACGCCCCAGGACATTTGTTGAGATTTTGCTCCAACTTTTCAACATGGGCTTTTGGACACCACCTCATGAACAGTGGCAGTATCGTTTGTTACTCAATTCCAAGGTGATTTCCACACAGCAGATGTGCCATTAAACACAAGTCTTGCGAAAACACATTTCAGGCAGAATGTGAAAAATGAAAGCTGTACTGTTCATGAGGAGGTGTGAAAAATGGCAATGTTGAAAATCTGGAGTGAAAATATGAAAAATTAGCGAAGTTATAAGTGTGCATAGAAAGTGTGCAACGCATGCCCATAACGCACTCATTTTTTGAATGTTTTCACCAAATTTTCAACATGGCCTTTTTGGGACCTCCCCTCATGAACAGTAGCACTGTGATTTCGATACTCTGTTCGGAAAGTTGATTTCGCACAGTGACCGCATCATTCTGCACCACAGGTGCAAAAACACATTTTGGGAAGGATGTGAAAAATGACAGCTGTACTGTTCATAAGGGTGTGTGAAAAAATGGCAATATTGGAAATTTGGAGTGAAAATATTAAAAATTGATGAAGTTACGTGCGTGTGTAGAAACTGTGCAACGGACACTCGTAACGCAGCCATTTTTTTGGATATTTTTCACCAAATTTGCAAGAAAGGCTTTTTGGGACCCCATCTCATGAACAGTGGCACTGTTGTTTCGTTAATTGGTCCTGAAAGGTGATTCCGAGCAGCAACCGCGATGTCAACTTTCTGTATGTAGAAATGAAATGACAGTGCCAATGTTCACGAGATGGGGTCCCAAGAACCCCATGTTGAAAATTTGGGACCAAAACTCCAAAAATTGGCTGAGATATCAATCTAAGTTGAAAAACCCCTATTGACTGCCATTATAGGGCTTATCAGCATTTCTTCAGTTCACGGTTGGTCTTTGAAGATTGCAGACGTGTTTCCAGTCCACAGAAGATCGCTGTTCTCAACCTCCGGAGGTAAGTATGGGTGAGGGGGGTGCAGGGAGGTGGGGTGCACAGAGGGAGGGTATGGGTTGGGGGAGAGGGACCAGCGGGAACGACGAGGGACAGTTTTTTTTTTTTCAGGTTAAAAGAAAAAAATTTGGGGGACTTTCTTTTTTACAGGTGAAATATTAAAAGAACGGATTTCAGACACTGGGGTGGGCTCCCGGTGTGCCAGAGTACTGGGGGGGGGTCAATGCCGACCTGGAGATTGGGCACCCTGAGGTCAGCTGAGAACATAGGGGCATGGGGTGGCTGTGCATCCAACACCGAGAGTGGGCATCCCATGTTGGAAACATTAAAGAAGTATTTTTTGGCACACTGGGGTGGGCTCCCAGTGTGCCACATTAATGGGGAGGGGGAATACATGGTGACACGGGGATCGAGTACCCCGATGTCAGCAGGGGACGGAGAACAGAAGTTGCGGGACGGGCAGCATCAGTGGGAGGGAACTAACATTTAAATTTGTTGTCCTGCTGTGTTCCTGGTTGGGAGGGAGGGGGGAGCTGATGCTGCAATGACAAAACTGCCCCTGACTGAAGTGGCAGATTTCTTTCAAGTGTGGCGCTCATTCTGAAACTGCCGTCATCGGCAACTTCAGCATTAATTAGTGGCTGAGGGAGGTGCCTATTAAAGTGTCCACTGCATTGGCCACAACACTGCCACATCTCTGCAATGCTCTACTATCTCAGTATGTTTCTTGTGTGCTGTTCGCATGCAAGCAAACATAAAAAAACAGCCCCAACTGTTGGTTGTTCTTTTGTTTCGTTTTTTTTTCAGAGCTGTTTTGTGACATTTTTTAGCACAAAACATCCTGGTTTGCACTCAGTGTGCGGTAGGGGAGGTAAACACCTGGTTTTTCAGATTTGACCAAATGGAATGGGGCATTTGTAAAACTGGAAAGTCAGTGGCCTTATACATAATCCCTTTTTCCACTGCTCTTGACTTCCCCACTAGCTGTGATTTATACCCAGTTGTTAATTGAACAGTAGTGGGCTGTTTTATACTTGTATATCACAATGTTTTGTATTGCACTGATACCTCACGAGGTTGTTGGTTGCTGGCATGGATGGATTGTACATGGCTTGTAAAATGATTTTGGATTCAGTCTGTGTGAAGGCAGAGATAAGAAACAAAGTGGACTGGGTAAACAATATATTTTTAATTGGGGAAGAGACCACCTAAGTCTTTAGTTAGCCTGAGGGAGGGAGGAGGCTCTCCCTCCATTTTACTTGATGGATTTATTCATTATTGCGGGGGAATTCTGTCAGAAGCCTTCTCAGGGGAAGGACAGTGTAGGACCAGATGCCGGCTGTGGGGTGGGAGGTGGGGGAATCTGTGGATGGACTGGGGGAAAGTGGCAGTAGTGATCTGAAACAAAAGTCAGTCTTCGTTGAGGGCTACACTACTGCTTTTGTGCAAGTTTTATTCCATGCACTTTCATCCTGCTGTGTTGTTGCATTCTTGCCCCTGTGTATATTTAGTCTTGTAAATTTCTCTGTCATAATTCATGTGAATACCTAATTTGTTACTCAAATTTTCGTCTCTTTAGCTAAACAACTCCATGTTGCTCCAAAAAAAGGGACAGTTTGTCTCAGTGAGCCTACCTAGTTATCAAAAGTCAGTAAATAAAAATTCTCGATCCACCACGCCACATGGTGTGTGAACAGTTGTAGTCCCTCTGTATCAGTACCACGGTCATAGGGGTCGGGGCATGTGATGCAGGGTGGCAGGGTCTAGTAAGAGACATGGGAGGGTGTTTGGCACCTTTCTCTGGATTTGGGGTGTCAGATAGCAGCTATGAGTAGTTGTGGATTCACAGCTGGGATGAGGTTCAGCAAATGGGCATAGTAAAGTACGTCACGAAGTACTATGCTTACTACACGAAACATGAAGTGAGCAACTTTGCACTAGCTTCGCCGGCAGTGGCATATGTGTGTGTGTGTATGTGCTTGTTTGTGTGTGTGTGTCTCCTACACACTCTGTACTGCACAGCCTCTAGTGAATCTTCCTGCCTGGCTCTTCGGTTTTGTCCATCTAGTTATCTTTCTGGTTGTCTCTTCTTTCCCATTTTTAGGCAGCCCTTCTGTCATCTGTAGCTGTAAAATAGCTTTTCTTGGAACTTCCATTTTAGACATTTGTGTGTATTCCTCCACAGCTACAAAGTAGTGCATGCCCCCTGATATTTGCTATTTGTTGCTCTATGTTAAAGGCACCTGAAGGGGGGAAGGGGATGCTACTGCATTGTACCTCAGAACTTCTCAGGATACTAACAAAAAAAAAACCTTTTAAACTGCTATTTCTATCATCTGTCCAGCTCAGTCTAACATATTTATTCTATTTCTGTCAGCAACCTAGGGTACTCATTTCCTCTTGGTTTTTGTGAAAATGAAAGTCAGACTCAGTGTCAGATTACATACAGTGGAATGCAGATTGCTAGCTGCCTGACATTCCTTTGCACAGGACAGATTGGAGGCAAGCAGTGGAAACAGAAGACTGTTTTTTTTTTGTCTCATTGTATAATATGATGTACTGAGTGTGTGTTTAGTTGCAGGGTCAGGGCATTGAAGAAAATAATAACATTTATGTAACTCATTCAAGATTCCATCAGGTGGTCAGAAAAAAGTCTGAGAGAAGTTGTGTAAAAACTAAGAAATGAAAGATGCAAAAAATAGCATGCACACTGGCCTCTGAGACTGGAAGATCAGACGGCTGTGGGTTCTATCCCCACACTAGGCATGTGGGTTAAAGAACTTGTGTACTGCCTAAAACTAATATTAGATTTTAAAAGCAGTCAGTCATTACCTTTTATATTTGAGGTACTTTATATTTTCCCTTTGTTTGATTAGAAGATTCTTTACCTGATGTTAATGTGTGATGTATGGAACAGCACTCTGTGTGGCAGCTGACATAGCTAGCTATACTGCCCCCACTACGTCACCCACATTGTGACCTCACTGACTGTGACATCACTGCTTCTTAGGAACCGCAATTCAGTGATTGCCAGGTCATTTACATGTGATTTCACTGTCAGCGAAATCACAATGCTGATGATGTAGTGGGGAGCAGCAGAGCTAGATATGTCAGCCGCTATGCTAAGAGATGTTCCACACATCCACCACAACATTATGACATAGAAGACTCTCTGATGGGTAAAAGAAAAGTACTCCAGAAATCAAATTTTATAACTGACTCCTCCTTAAAATTTATATTATTTTCCTTTCTGCCTGGTTTGACTCCACTAGCTCTTTAAATCCCAGTACTGGCACTGTAGTGCAGCCCTACTGGGTCATATGCTTAATAGCGTATGGCATTATGATGCAAACCAGACCTGTGCGCTGTCCGTGTTGGACCCCCCCAGAGTTAGAATCCTAAGTGGGCGGTCCAGGGGCGCAGCACAACGCGCTTTTGCTGCACAGCATTGTGCCGTGCGATATTATTTTTATTTATTTCGTTTTTGTTGACCGGGTAAGTGCACTAGACAAATCCTGCCTATTTTCAGGCACGACCCGGGGGAGGGGGATACAGATGAATGCCAACTGACCTTGAACCAGATTAAGCTGTTGGTGGTATTTTTAGTGAATGAGGGAAATTTGGCCAGGACACTGGGGAAATTCCCCTACTCTTATCGATAAGTGCCATGGGATGTTTGACATCCACCTGAACTACCACCAATCCAGGCAGATGGGACCTCAGTTTAACATCTCATCCGAAAGACGGCACCTCAGAAGTGCAGCACCCCTCTCATGCTGCACTACAGTGTCAGTGCTGGGATATTAACCCAAGTGCCAGATGTGGGAACTGAACCCACAGCCCTCTGATCTCCCGGCCTCAGAAGTGAGTGTGCTACCTACTGAGCCACTGACACTGCTAATTATGACCCGTGTCTAGTGCAGCATTGGGGGGCGGGAGCTCCTCTCTTTCTGTCTGCCTGTTCAGGTTGATGTTAAAGACCCTATGGCACTTCTCGAAAAGAGTAGTGGAATTTCCATGGTGTCCTGGCCTAATTTCCCCATTCACTAAAAATACCAACAGCTTAATCTGGTTCAAGCAAGATTTATGACATGCTACAGTTTGTTGTTTACCATCTGTACCCCCCCTCCGAAAAAGGGACTTATAGTCTTAGTGGGCCTACCCGTCAACAAAATTCAATGAATAAATAAATTCCCTCATTATGCCTTATAGATTCCATATAAACCAAATCATTCCAAGGCCATCTTGACATATAATTTTAATACCTAACAGCAAATCAGAGCCCTTTTCCTGATAAAAGGCTGCCAACATATTACATTTAAATAAACAAAGTCACAAATAAGGAACGAGTGGCTTATGAAAAAATGTACAGGGATTTTTACAGGGATTTGATGCTGCCTCTACAGGGAAAATACAGGAAAAAGGAGGGATTGTTACAGGAAAATGGTTATTTAGATCTGGGAGCACTGTGACTAAACAGCACTATATGGCACCAACAAGAAAATTACTTTGGTCATTTGGTAGCTCTTCACAGCCCTATCGGCTCTGTTTTTTTACTACACTGCCTTTCAATGAATCCTTCTGTTCAGTTGTTCTGGTTTACTGAGCTTGAAGGGAGCTACAGCTCTTCAGACACTGAGTGAAATGCTGCTTCCATTGCTTGATCCCATGGAACCCAGCAGGGACTGGAGGCTGCGACATTTACTTGCACTTTAAACGGTGTAATTAACTCCTCTAGTGATCCTGGGCACTGCGGTTGTACTGAAGAGGCAGTGTGGAGGCGGGATGCTCTTTGTTGTGAAATGTTACTTACCACACGCTCGCTCACTCAGTCACACGCAATCACTCACAGGCTCACAGTCACACTCATGCCGGCAGATTAGTCAACAAAACCTCATGTGACAGCAAAGGCCTGCAGCACTACAACAAGCATCTGGTTTCAGCAAATTTCAATGTGCAAATGAATGCCATGAAATATTTACACAGGTGTCACCATTTAAACTAGGTAAGAATGGCAAAAAAGGATCTTGTACTATATTGGAGCCAATAGTGCAATGTACTTTAGTCTCTCTCCGAGTAACAGGATGGCTCAGTGGATTGGTAGCAGTGTACAGAGCCTTTCACCTCTAGGTCACCGGTTCAAATCCAGCACAGGTCCGTAGTAGCCGAAAACCATTATCCCCTGAGGGCTGTTCAGTGGCCTATGTGAAATGATTTGTGGTGGTCTCAGTCCAGTTCTCAGTGGGCAGGTGTCCACATCACAAAACCACCAACACAACTGGCACTAATTGGCACCTTCGTTGGCAGTCTCACATGAGAGGCTAAGGATTCAGTGGGCATGCAGTCTGACCTACCCTCTCACCTACATGGTGGTTGCTCAATGACAGGGTTGAAGCTCATTGACGCAGCAGTGTGGTGAAATTTGCACTGTGATCATCTGCGCTGTGCCTGTCATGTGGATAAGCAGAGGAATTCAGGTTCCAGTGCTATCACTTTATTTTTTTGGTGAGATCTCTGCATCCAGGGCAAGTTTTCCCTTCCATAGTCCTGGTCTGTCCACTGGTAAGAGCGTATTCCTCATGTGGTGGTGCTCTCTGTGGCTCTGATTACAGACTGTGGGGGCCAGGAGGAATGCATTTCCGCCTTTCCCTTTTATAGCCCTCCACCTATGGATGAGCCAAAACCGAAGTGGACTTTGGTGGAAGGGCTAAAAACCCAGTTTCTGCTTCAGACTGATGGTTCCTGGTGCAGTGCTCACAGTCATGGTGTGCAGAGGGTGAAATGGTGCTAGCACCTCTCTTTCTTTAAGCTCTTTATTCTCACACTGGTGCTTCTGTCCTGTCCACATTTTGCTGCCGCCAATGCCATCTTTCCATCCTCGGAGCTGCTTCAGTATATCAGCTCAGGGATCACAGGACAGTGCCCACATGCACACCACTACAGTGCCATCCCTCTTCTGACCTGGCCATGCCATTCAGGCAATTCTCTCAATTCAGTTGCCGATGGCTTGAGGTACCTAAAGCCATCCCTGGAGAGGATAAAGGAGAACTTTGATAGATGTGTTGCAGGGGAGAGAAGAGCCCCATCTGCCCAGTCACCAGCTGATTCCTTTTCTTTTTTATTATACATGTTCACCGGTTTTCCCCTCATGCCCCCAGTATTTAGGTTCATCCTGGCTGCAGCCTTCCACTGAGGGTTGGGGGGGGGGCTGCTGCTATCACGGCCAGTGCTGCTCAACGATTGGGATTGGCTGCCAAGGCGATGTATGACTGCCAGGTGGCCTGGGCCCTGCATCCCTGAAAGCTATTGCGTCACTTCCGAGACATGCTTAACCCTCCTCAGCTGGTGCTAGAGTGGGATTCTGTGGCTCATGTGCTAAACCCGGTCTCTAAGGTAGCAACGCAGTGCATTGCTGGTGCACCACTGGGTTGACCTGATTTCTTCCCCCATGGGGATTCAGGGATGCCCTGGTGCTGACAAGACAGCCACACCAGCATGTGAGCCCTACCCACCCACAAACTCTCCCAAACTGCACTACCAACTGTGTTTACCCAGCTGATGAAAATGCTGCAAGAGGTGCAACCCTATGCCCCACTGAAGGAGATCAGCCTTTGGGATGCTCAGTTGTCCTCCTACTCACCGTTGCGATGCCGTGGGACTCAGGGTCTGAATTTAGGTCATGGGCATGGCAAATGACACTGTCCATTGATGTTCTGTCAGGCTGGCCCAGGCTTGCACTCATTGGTTTGAGCTGTAGACTTGGCCTGCTTGCCAGCTATTTCCAGACGTAATCTGGGTGTGTGGCAGGCCAGTACTGAATAATGCTTAAACAGCCGCTGAAACCATTAGAAAAACTTGAAACAAAGTGAGATTTAGACAGTTTATATCATTCTCTCACTTATTTTTATTACTGAGGACAGTTGTATGAAAGAGGATTGCTGCCCTAAGACTTTATCTGCTCTTTCTGCTTGCCTACAACTGACATCATAATCCTGTTTATGGCATCATAATTATCCCCGTAGCAACAGACTGTGATGTCATAAACAGAACTATGATGTCAGATGTAGGCAAGCAGCCACAACAGATAATACAGCAATCCTATTTACATACAAATGTCCTTAGTAATAAAGAAGTAAGGGTGAGAATTACTAAAAAAAATTAAATATAAGCTGAACTGTCTAAATATTATGTTTTTTCAAAGCTGTTACAACGGCGTCGGAGCTGTTTAATGAGGAAGTTAGTGGCTGCAGTGCAGAAAGAAATTGTGGGCAGTGGGTTATCAACTTTATAATTAACTGCAAACAGTTATGTTTAGGCACCAGTTAGGATTGCTGAACAAAGCTGCAAAAGTAGTAAAATGCAATGTTGGAGTAAAAGGTTCTCCCGAATCTTGGTGAATACAGTGAAGCCCGCTAAAGTGCACACCCTCGGGATATTACAAAAGTGTGCATTTAACTTGGCTGTGCATTTAAGCGATCAATTCAAAAAACACAACTAAGAACGTCTTATTTTAGCCATGCTTTATTCAACAATAGCGCATCAGCTTTAAAACATAAATTAAATAACTGCTGTCACACATATATCCCACTTCTGCATAAAATCAGTTATTTTCCTCTGCTTTGTCGATTTCAGTGCCAGCAACTGCACATAGCTTTCAAAATTAAACAAAACACTGTCGTCTTGCTTCTCCTTGTAAAAAAATCTTACTGTTTCCAAGCTCTCTAGTGCCGCAGCAGCGTAATCAGTTCGTATCCTGTGCTTTCTCTTCTAGTCTTCCAGTAGCCTCGACCCGCGAATGTGACTGCATATTTCCTCTTCCGCATTACCGGCAGTGATGACATCAGCGTCTGACCTAGGACAGAACCCTCCCTTTCAATAGCAATTTGCTATTGTCTCCTGGTGTACTCCGCCCCACGATGCATCAAGCATCTATATGGCATCCCATACAGAGATCTTCTTACTGATCTCAGACACTGCTACAGGGGACCAGAGTAAATGTGGATGATTAGCTTTTGGATGTTAATCGTGGACACTGTCGTCAGTGTGCTGTTAAGGTGGACCAGCATTAAAGGTGGACCTAATAGATGTGCACTTAAGAATTATTTGTCTCACTATTTTAATAGGATTTCAGACAAAAAATATGTGTACTTAACCGAAATGTGCACTTAACCACGATGCATTTAAGCGGTATATTTAACACTGAGTACATAGGAAAAAATCGGGATATTGAAATACCATGCACTTAAGCGGGATGTGCACTTATCCGATGTGCACTAAAGTGGGCTCCACTGTATATGGTGCTCCTAGGGTTTGAACTATGGATGTCACAATACCATGTTTTGAGTATCACAATATTTGGGTAAAAAAACTCATATCTTGATTGTGACAATAATGTGTACCATTTATTTTTTATAATTTATTGCTTCTCATGTTCCAGCTTCCCCCATCTTCCAGCGTCTCTGGCCTTTAACCTCCATGGATTTCAACCTCACAGATTAACACACCCCTCTGCCATGGTGTGGGCAGTTAACCGTCTGAACCTTCCGGTTTACAGAGATGGGAGTCCCCAGGCTTCCTTGGAGTGGCTGGTAGTAGAGGTCTGGGCCTGAGTGCACCAGGATCATACTGCGTGGAACAGGCAGTTTCACTTTTTCTGGTAACGCCCACTAAGATGCCAGCACACGGGAAGGCCCAGTCAGAGGCACCATGCAGACCTCTCCCAGTGTCCTTCCTGCACATGCTGCCTAGTGCACTGCTGCCACCTGTGGTCACTTAGTTTGCAGTAAAGCAGTTGTGCCCCTCCTTTCCTGGAGGAAGAGAGTGTTCTCTGGGATGCTGAGTCTCTCTCCACTTCCACCCCCCACTCCAACCAGCACCCAAAGGCCCAAGCTCATTTCAAAACTCGGGACACCAGCATCTCGAGCATTAGTGCTAGCACTATGACAGTGGGCCAACCAGTCCCATTTCTAGTGTAAGGAAAACAGTCAAAATCTGATTTGGGGAGGTGGGGAGTCCAGAATCTCATTTGTTCCCAGAGGGGGAAACCCTGCCAGGACTGTAGAGGTGAAAAAGTCAAGGTGATTTATCGCAGTATATTATGGTATATTGTGTTGTGCAATAGTCATGGCATTATTTTAATTACGTTGATAAATAATTGTCAAGGGAAAATATGATATCTCATTATAGTGAGTTACTGTAACATATCTAGTTCAAACAATAACTCAAAGAAACATTTGCGTTACCCTAAGTTTCACACTGACTTCTAAGGCAAGGCAAGTTACCCACATACCAATTAATCTTTCGTTATGCTGTGAGTCGGGGGCCGAAGTTAGGCAAATTATATTGTTGCTTTGAGTAATCGTTCAAACTCTAGGAACACCACACTACGTATTCACCAAGATTCAGGAGAACATGGTACCCTAATGTTGCATTTCCCTACTTATGTGGTGTTGTGCTTCATCCCTAACTGGTGCCTAAACATTGTTTTTCACAATTAGTTTCCATCTTTCATTAATAAGAGAAGCACGCTAATTTGTATTGACAAAGCTGGCAGAACTGGCATTATAAATGTATTTGTGCCAAACACTCTCTCTGGTGTGCAGTGGCATCCCCCTCTCACTCCATCACATACCAGCCAGTTCCTCGTGGCCAGTGGCCCCCTCAGCCGATTCCATTCCAAGCAGCTCTGCTGTCCAGTGGCACCCACTCCCTCACTCAATGACAGTTACCCCCTGCAAGCAGCTACCCTCTCCCTATCCTATGCAGATGCCCTTTTTTGTCCAGTGGCACCCTTCCCTCCCACTCCCTATCCCACGTTAAGCACTCCCTGGTGTCCAGAAGGTGCCTCCTGTCCCTGGCCTATACTTAACAGTTCTTGCTGTTCAAAGACACTCACTCCCTCCCTCACCCCATACCATGCCAAGTACTGCCTGGTGTTCAGTGATGCACTTCCCTTCTCTCCATTCCATGCCAAGCACTCTCTGCTGTCCAGTGGAACACCTTCCTCTCTCCATCCCATGAGAAGCACTACCTATTGTCAGTTGGCACCCTCTCCCTCTCTCTGTCCCATGACAAGTATTCTCTGTTGTCCAGTGGCACCCCATTCTTTTTCCCATCATATGCCAAGCACTCCCTAGTAACCAGTGGCCCCATCTTCTCCCCCCCCCATGCCAAGCACTCGCTGGTATCCAGTGCACCCTCTCCTCGTCCCTTGCCAATTACCTCCTGCAATCCAGTGTGCCCTCTCTCTTCATCCCATGCCAAGTATCCCTGGTATCCAGTGCACCCTCTCCTCATCCCATACCAGCTACCCCCTGGTATCCAGTGCAGCCTGTCCTCATCCCATGCCAAGCACTACCTGGTATCCAGTGATACCCCCTCCTCCCCATCCCATGCCAAGCTGTATCTGGTATGTAGTTGACCTCCTCCCTCTCTTCATCCCTTGTCAAGCATTCCTTAGTATCCAATGGCACCCTGTCCTAGTCCCATGCCAAGCACTCCCTAGTATCCAGTGGCACCCTCCCGTCTTCCCATGCCAAGCACTCCCTGGTATCCATTGGAACTCTTCCCTTTTCTTGTCCCATGCCAAGCACTCCCTGGTATCCAGTGGCACCCTTTGCCCATCCCATGCCAAGAACTCCCTGGTTTCCAGTGGCATCCTTTCATTGTCCCATAACAAGCATTCTGGTAACTAGTGTCACCCCCTCCCAAAAGGTACTCCCTCACCCTGTCCCATGCTAAGCGGTCCTTGCTGTCCAAAGACATCCCTTCCTCTCCCTACTCCATGCCAAGCACTCACTGGTGTCCAGTGGCACTCCCTTCTTCTCCCCATCCCATGCCAAGCACTTCCTGCTGTCCTGTGCCACTCCCTTCCTCTCCCCATTGCATGCCAAGCATGCCCCATTGTCCAGTGGCACTGTCTTTCTCTCTGCATCCCGTGACAAACACTATCTTGTGTCCAGAGTCTCCCCTCTACCTCTCCTCATCCCATGCCAAGCTTTCCCTGGTATCCAGGGTACCCCCTCTCCATCCCATGCCATCTACTCTCTAGCACCCCCTCCCTCTCCCCATCTCATGACAAACACACTCTGCTGTCTAGTGGTACTACTGTACACCTCCCCATCCCATGCCAAGAACTTCCTGGCATCCAGTGGCAACAGATTCTCCTACTGGGGCACAATCACAGATGTGTGGACAGTCACTGAAACAGCTCATAAAGAGCCAAAACCAGGTGCAAACAAACAGTGCTGAGGCAACAATTGCTACTACCACCTCAGCACTGTTGATTTGCACCTGGTTTGGGCTGTTTTCATTCCTCTAAGCTTGTCCCTCTGGAAATCAATAAATAACTTTGATACACAGTGATGTCAGTGTAAGTAAGTCTGAATTCATTAATATTTCTTTACAAGCTGTTTCAGAGACTGTCGGCAAACCTGAAGTTGTTCCCCAGTAGCAGGATTCGTTGGCGTTCGTTTATGCTTGGGGAGCACTTTACTCTTTCTTTCTATTAAGCTGTTTCTCAGGTTCTGCTTGACAGCAGCCCTCCCCCCCCCCAGCCCTGTTACTAACCTTCTTAGTGACTTACTGGTTGTTCACCACTTACACAGGATCACAACGTGATGGGTAGTCAGCCATGTTGGTCATGCAGAAGGCTGCGGGGGCAGGATAGCCCAGCTTTTTTCTCCAACCTCCATTTTCACCCTGGGGTGTTGGCGTGCAATCGCACAGTCGCGCATGACTGCGTCTGTGCTAATGATAGGTCTCCACTAGTCAGCAGTCATGCAGCAGGAGCAGCATCCCCTCCTCCCTGAGAAAGGAGACCAGGCTGTGGGACATTCAGTCCTTCCTCCCCTGACCAGCTCCCGATGGCCTGAGCTCATTTCTGAATGCAGGTCATTCTGTAGCATCGAGTACCTCTACCCGCTGTGTTTCAGGCAGGGCGCACTACTCATATGAAGTGCAAGTGAGTTTGCTCCATATTTCAGAATAAATGATTGTGTTAGTGTCTGGTGCCAACCCTTTCTTTTTCCTAAGCACACCCTAGTGTCCAGTATCACGCCCCCTCCCTCACCATATCCCATGCCAAGGATCCCTGGTGTCCTGTGGCACACATTCTCTCAATCTGCCCTGAGCAAACGCTTGTGTTCAGTACCATTAATTTCCCCCTGCTTTTTCCCTCATCCTCCTTCCCGCTCCCTAATGGCAACCAGCACTTTCCCACAAATTACCTCCTTGGCTGGCTGCTGACGTAATTTCATTATAGTATATGGTTTTGGCGTATTATGTATGGAATTCAGTGGCAGCTCAAATGTTGTTGTGCATGTTATAAAAGTTGTTGTGCACATTATAAATGTTATTGTGCACATTCTGTAATCAGTATTGATGAGCCGCAAATTAATATTCATGACACTATGTACTGTCCACCTCCTGATTGGTCCAAACAGCCCTTTTCAAAGCAAAATCAAAACAAACATGGCAGTGTGATCAGCACCCTACCCCCTAGCCCTAAGAATCTCCACAGTGAGCTGGCGGCATTACTGGCACCAGCCAGCAGCATTTTAATTAACTTCTCATCAGCACTCCTTGAAGGACTGCCATATTCCATCATCCCCTGCACCTTGCTTAGTGGGGATTTACTGACAGCCCAGCAGTCATCTGATTGGATGTCTGTAGTCCAGGACAGGGCTACCCCCGCCAGCCCCTGCACCAGCAGAGCCGAACACCGTCTGGAGCAGACCAGGTATTGGTGTGCACACAGCAGAATCCAGTGTACACGGTCCTAATACTCCCTCCCTGACTAGAAAATAAATACTATACTGTACAAATATCACCCAGTTTGCAGGGTATGGAGATCCTGACACATAAGGGAAGCATGTCAGTTGTCAGCTTCATAGCTCAAAAGATGGCCAAATTATAAGTAGATGAAAATTACAATTTAACATTCAAATGCCTACACAACCCTGATGGGAGTGGCATTGCTGTACCACTTTATGAAATGGCTGGTTGTTAGTCTGATTGGCTAGTAAGAATGTGTGAATATGTCTAACACCACAGAAAAAAGACCAGGATATGCTATGCCAGGCGGGCACTGATCTTCCCATTCTGCCAGTGTTCCAAATTAGAATGTTAAAAATTAAAGCTGTCACCTTGTTTTCACTTGCGAACCCATCCGATCACTGTAGTGCTGCCAGACCACAATTACTGCCGCAATCTCTTCCCGTTGTGCTCAGCCATCCGATTGCTCGCTCCCACCCGCCGAGATCTCTCCTCAGTTACTGGCAATGGCGGCAAGCAGCGAGACTATTAAAAAAAAATCAGTTATTGCCGCCATCTCTTCCTGTTGCACTCAGCTGTCCTCTTGCTCACTCCCACCCGCCGAGATCTCTTCCCTTTCTTGCCACCCGTCCGCTCTGTCGATCACAGTCCTCCTCAAGTATAGCTGCTACCTGCTCAGTACCTCCTTATTGTACTTGTTACTGTTTTTTGGGGGGGGGGCAGTGCCATGACAACTCAAAAAACTACAAATACGGCAGCCTGCCTAGCTCAAAAATCCTCAACTCAAAAAAAAAAAAAAAAAGCACACAGTAAAGTGGCGGAGGAACTATTTTATATTAATTAAAGAAAAAGATTTCATTTTTTTATTACTTATTAAAGTAATTTTTACTTTCACATTCATCTATAATTTAGATGCCCAATTCATTAGCGCTATAAGCCACTCCAGGGTCTGTGTGTTAGACACTTTAACACATGGCTAGGAGGCTGGAGGCACTCGGCCAGTGGCCTCCTGCCTCATTACGCCTCCTAGCTGTGTGTTAAAGTCTCTAACACACACCCTGTCATGTCTAAATTTTTTTATTTTTTTATTTTATTTGAATCTAGGATTACAAGTACCTTTGAGCCAAGGCTCTTTTACAAAGGTTCCATGTCAGTTGAGGTGCAATTCAAACAAGACATTGAATAACAGTATAACAGTGGGTTACAGGCGGTTACATACAGTTTTATACATTCAATACAGTGGCAAAAATGCCAGAAGGAAGTCTGGTAATAGGGTTGACACGGTATGGAGGAGAGACACACCGGTGGGGTGTGGCCATTGGCACTTGTCAAATATCAATTAAAGTGCTACAGGGGGGTAAGGAAGGAGGGTGGGAAGAGGGGAGGATGAATGGGTGTATGTTAATTGATTACATAATACACCTGAGGGAACCTGAGGGTATCACAAATGCTGTAGTGTTATTTGATACATGGTGGCCTTTATTCCACAGCTGAAAGACTGCAGGTGCACAGTGAATGTTAGGAACATGGCTGTCCAATACTGGGGAAAAAAACTTTGCATGGTATAACTGCTAGTAACAACCTTTGTCCCTGGGATTACTGCATAAGAGTTTCTTCACTTGTCCCCAGCAGGAGGTAAACATTTTGTATTTGAATGGACAAGCGGGCAATTCATACATACTAACATACATACTAACATACTAAAAGCCAGCAGATTAGGCCTGATGGTCTATCGTGTGTGCTCGGTAGCCAGCCTCCTAATGGGAACTCGCTTTTCCACACACACCCCCAGGACCCAGAGAGGGTCATCTTCGGCTTCAGTTTTCTCTTGTACCTGTCCCACCCCTTCTTGAAGCCCTCCACTGTGTCCTCCTCTACCAGACTCCTGGGCAGTGCATTCCATGGCTCCACCACCCTCTCAGTGAAGTAATGCCTCCTGCGTTCCCCCGTGTAATTTTCCCCCTCTAGCTTCCACTCATGCCCCCTGATTGTTCCCCCCCTTCTTTAGTCTGAACATCCATTTGACTCCGGCCTTGTTTATTCCTTTTATATATTTGAAGACCCCTATCATGTCCCCCCTCTCTCCTCTCCTTTAGCGAGTACAACCCAAGCTCTTCCAGCCTTTTCTCTTAGGGCCTTCTTCCCATACCCTGAATCATTCTGGTTGTCCTTCTCTGGACCCTCTCCAGCAGTGCTATGTCCTTCTTGAGGTGAGGTCTCCAGAACTGCACACAGTACTCAAGATGTGGTCTGACCAAGGCATTATACAGAGGGATTGGTCACCTCCCTCCTCCTGGATGTAATCCCCTTGGCTATGCAGCCCAGTATCCTGTTTACTTTTGCCGCAGTTCTTCTGCAGTTTTCAGTGTTATTCATTTTGACGTCCACCACCACCCCTAGATCCCTCTCGCTCAATGTGGCTTGCAGTGTGACCCCCCGGGTGTATATGTGGCCCGGATTTATGACCCCCAGATGCAGCACCCTGCACTTCCTTGCATTAAACCTCAAACCCTACCTCCTTGACTATCCCTCCAGGGTGTCCAGGTCCTTCTGGACTGTCTCTCTCGCTTCATCCCCGTCTGCCAGTGCTCCCAGTTTTGAGTCATCCACAAAGAGGCTCATCCTACTCCTAACCACCTCCCCATATCCGTGACATAGGCATTGAACAGGAGTGGCCCCAATACTGAACTTTGGGGGATCCTACTGAGGACCTTCCTGGGGAGGAGGCTATCCCCCCCAACCACAACTCTCTGTATTCACCCGGTTAGCCAATTTTCTACCCATCTGAGCAACTGCCTTCCCACCCCCATCCCCCCCAGCTTTGTTAGCAGCCCATTGTGGGGTACCGAATCAGATGCTTTACTGAAGTCCAGATACAGGACGTCCACCAGCCTGTGGTGGTCCAGGGCCCCCGTCACCCAGTCATAAAAATCTATGAGGTTGGTCTGACATGATCTCCCTGGGACGAAACCGTACTGTTTGTCATCCAGGTGCCCCGACCTTTCCAGTTGCCCCCCGAGCCTCTCCTTGATAATGCCCTCCATTACTTTGCCTACCACAGATGTTAGGCTGACAGACCTATAATTCCCCATCTCCTCTCTAGACACCCCCCCCTTTGTGGATAGGCACCACATGAGCCACCCTCCAATCTTGAGGCACCCATCCTGTCTGAAAAGAGGTATTAAAGGGTTTACTTATAGACAGGGACCCTGGTTTTCCACTTTTACCGGTAACACTGGTAACAATCACGGAATCCTGCTTGGTTTGCGGATTTTGAATTCCTGTACCGGTGACTCATGGAAATTGTATGTCACTGCATGGAATCTCTAAGATTTCAGTATCTTTTTAATTTTTTTTTATTTTCTCTTTCTATGTCCCCTTCTCACAGCATCAGTATCCCCTACTTCACCCCCAGGTAATGCTCAGGAGCTCCTGTGGGCCTGCCCCATCCTGCCTGGGTTGGAAGGGAAGGGACCCTAGTTCACCCCTCCACACTCCCTTAGTGTGTGTTGGGCAGCCCAGTTGGTCCCTCATAGTTATCAAGTCTGGGGCACCTGGGTCCCTTCTGCCAGTGGCCAATGCGGGGTGATTGTTCCTGGTTTTCTGGTCTCTGTCCCTGAGGGCACCGGCACTAGAGATCCAAGGAGGTAGGTCACATAGAGACATGTCACTGCTCCAGATCCTGGCTAGCGTCCTCCCCTCCTGATCACTCTGCAGCACCATTGCACCACCACCCGTGGTCACACTGGTGGTGCTAAGAAGCAGGACCTGCAGCTCACCCTCCCCGGAGGAGGAGAGCAGTCCCCCAGGTGCTCAATCCTACTCCCCTGGCCAGACCTCCAGCAACCCAAGTTTGCTTCTGACCCTTGGTCACTGGCATTGCAAGCAATAGTGCTACTGCAGTGCCAGCAGGCCGACCCAGATTTCAGCATCTTAAAATGAATGCTCCTGTGCTTTGCATTCTTTCCGCTTTGCTGCGTATAAAAACAGTAAAGAAATCATCTGCACTGCTTTGTTGTAATCAGCCATTCAGTTTAACCACCCATGCCTAGTGGTTAGAATAACAAACGGTGATTGAACTGGGTACATCCAGCAGACTTGGGTTTGAGTCCCACAACCTCCACTGGCATCCAAGAAAGTCACTTAACCTCCCAAGTGCTTCTAGGTCACTCCTTAAAACAGACAGTTCTGCCTAGTGTGCCTTACATGCTTTACAAAGAATATAAAAAAAAATACCAATATATGTTTACTACATCATAGAATAGTAGTCAGGGTACCATGTAGTTTACTTGAGTTTTACTTGGGCTGCAATGATTTTGTATAGGTAAAGATAAATATTCAGATACATTTTATAAGCTTGTTTTTAGATTTTAGTCAGATTTTTAGTGTATTCTTTGCATATAAGCATCTAGGTTGTAGATTGCTAAACGAAGGACCACTATTACCAATTAACTTATTCAAATTTATAATCAGTAGGGACATCCAAAATCCTCAGTTGTTTGAATGAAAACTAGTCTGAATGAAAGTATGTTCACAAAGAAGAAACTGCCTTACTACTTATGAAAAGACTTCACAGTTAGCACCCCATTTAGGTGAATTGGATCATTTGCACCTTTTCTCCCACCTGCTGGTTCTGTCTCTGTGACAACAAAATGTTTTCTGATAGACTGCTTCAACAAAAAGCAAATGTTAAGTATTTAAGAGTACTTAACAAGGTAAGACCCCAGGGGCTGTATGATGCTGGTGGGCAGAGTAGTGCTCAATTCACATCTGAACAAAGACATGAAAACTGGGAGATACCCTTTTCATGGACACCAAGTAGAAAAAAAAAAAGCATCCACATGTCTGGGAGACACATGAATCCATTTGAAGGTCCTCCACTAATCACTTGTGAATTTTTTAGGTGAAAACACTTTATTTCAAAGAAGCAAATTCAAGCAGTTTTTTTTTGCTGCTCCTACCCCCTGGCCATCCACTCCTTCAGGCCTGCCAAGGCCCCCTACCACCACTGCTGAGTCCTAACCATTATCCACTGACCCTTACTGCTGTGCTACCAGGTAACCCAAAGTAACCCTTCATTGAGTGGGCCCCCTACCCCTGTGGGAGGCTACCAGGGAGGAGAATTGCCCCAAAGAGCTTCCTGTGTATCCTGGGCATGTCGGGGGTCAGAACGGACACATGTCTGGGGCTTCTGGTGTATGGCGGGACCAGCAGCCATCCTTTGGTTGGCCAGTGGGTGTTTTCCCATTTTCTTGGGAGCGTGACAGGCTACATGATGTCAAGGCACAAGCCAACATCCGTCACACTCCTCCTGCAGTGAGGACTGATGTGTTGTTGTGTCTCTGGCCTCCACCATGGGCCAGCAAATGCTGAGCCATGAACCCACCCTCCCTCTCAGGAGAAGGGGAGTGGTCATTGGACACTCAAGCCTTCACCCACCAGCTGGCCCTCCAACACCCAAGTCTGTTCCCTTACCCTGGTCAGCAGTGTCATAGGCAGATATCCAATTCAGGCAGTTAAATTATAGATAGGAAAAAACAAAGGTAGTCCACCATAGCTGTCATGGTTCAGATTAATTCACACCTGAGTTCTAACAAGCAAAGAGACTAAGTCATTTGTAACTTGTGCACGTGGGGTGTGAGTGTAGAAAGGGGATCATAGTACTGTCACTACTGCCATCACCCCAGAGGGATATGTACTGCATTGTTGCTACTACCATCACATTGAAGGGGTGGGTGTTGTAGTGCTTCTGCCATACCACTGGTGAATGGAGAATGTAGGCTTGCTGCCATCCCACCTGAGGGATGGGGGCCATAGTGCTGATATTGCCATCACACATGAGGAATGATGACCATAGTACTGCTGCCATCACACCTAAGGGATGGGGGCCATAGTGCTGCTGCTTCTGTCACACCAGAGGAAGAGGGCCAGTGCTGCTTCCAGCACATCTTAGGACGGGCTATAGTGTTGTTGTTGCAATCACATCTTGTACCTAAAATAACTTTAAATTGGTACAAGGATGGAAGGATGTGTAATAGTGGAGGTCAAAATTGCTAAAATGCATGTTAGCAGAGTTAAACATTGTTAAATAAAATACACAAAACCAAACACCAGTAAAACCGGATTTTGGCTTAGCAGACACCGGTGACAATACCGTTTTTTACAATGTGCAAAATGGAATATGCCCTTTCTCAATCCCGGTAAACCAGTGTCCCTGCCTATAGAGCTTCCACAGCGTTAGTGCTGACATCCCCTACCGCGACAGCTACAATGCCGACTGTCGGCATTGTAGCTGCGGGATGTCAGTGCTCACAATTGGGGGTCTGTGCCCCATGAACCCCCCCCCACCTTGTAGGAGGCTCTGCCCCCACATCCACGGTCTCTAGGATTCTAACTCCGAGTCAGAGTTGTACCAGGGGGGCAATCATCCAGCGAAGCAGTCCCGATCGCTGCATGGACCACCACAGCGATGGGCGGATTTTGCCTGATTTCTGGCACTGTGGTGGTCTTCGTGGTCAGCGAGTCGCTGTGGTGATGGTATACCGTATTAAAGAGTGCAGCCAGAGGAGCTGCTAGCTCATCCACCAGTTCCTTCATAACCCTCAGATGCAGCCCATCCAGCCCTGACAGATTATCAGTCTTTAGTGTCCGAAGGGCCTCCCTTACCCTATCCACTGTGATTTCTTCCTCCCAGCCCACCCCCCTCACTCAACCCCCCCATCCCCTTCTAGACTTTGCTCGGCCTGTACTCTTGTCCCTTTCTGTCCTCTAGACTCCATCTGACCTCTTGACTCTGCTGGCTCCCCTTCCCTCTTGTCGGGCTGGAGGGATCCCCTGCCTTCTTCTGTAAATATTGAGGCAAAGTACTTGTTTAGCATCTCAGCCTGTTCCTTCACCTCCTGAGCCCATCCCTCCCCAGTCCTAATCCTGCTGATCTGTGCCCTCCCTTTTTTCTCCTCCCCTATGTATCCATAGAATCCCTCCCCCCCTTCGGATATCCCTAGCCAGGTTTTGCTCCATCCTCGCTTTGGCTCCCCTCACCACTCTGGTGACCCTCCTGGCCATCAACTCGTAATCACCCCTCTCCCTATCCCCCTAGAGCGCATAGGCAGCCTTTTTATCCCTCACCACCTCCTGCACCTCCCTGGTCCACCAATACGGCTTACCTTAGTACAGGACCTAGCAGCCTCCTGCACCCTCTTCTTAATGATCTCCAACAAGCTACCTGCATCCATGTCCAGCCTAATCTTGTCCAAGGTCTCCCATAGAATCCTGCCCATGCCCACGAAGTCCGCTCCCCTGAAGTCTACTAATACTGTTTTAGTGTGTTTTTCCTCCCCCAAGATATACCAGGATGCACACTTCCAGGCTCTTTATCTGGTCACTGTCTGCTAGGACAATGTCCACTATCCATCCCTCCCTAAGAGGCTCCCCCACCTGCTGGACCAGGAAGGCATCCTGAAACACGACTATCAGTGTCTTTTTCCTGGCCACAGAGGATGTCATAGCATTCCAGTTTGCCCCTGGCATATTGAGGTCACCCATGACCACCATCCTACCCTTTCCAAGGTCACAGTGTCCCCTGATATTCTCAACTAGTTTGTCCTCTAGGACCTCTTCCACCTCGGGGGTCTGTACACCGCCCCTGTTTTCAGTCTCATACCTGCCCTCGTTTGCAGGGTTACCCAAATCGCCTCCACCCCCCCCCACAGTCTTCTCCACTCCAGTAACCACTATGTCAGTGCTACACCACCTCCTCTTCCCTCTCTTCTGTCCTTCCTGAATATTGTGTAGTCCTCCAAATTTAGATCCCAATCATTTTTCTGGGCGGCCCATGTCTCAGTAACCACAGCAGCTACATCCGCTGAGGCCTCAGTCATCATTGCCTGGAGCTCGGGCATTTAATTGTCCATGCTCATGGCATTGATCAGGACTGTCCTCCATCCTGACCTCTCTTTCTTCTCCAGTCGTCTCGGCCCATCTCCCTCCCTAGTCGCCCTTCCCAGCACAGCTCTGGGTGGATTTGCAGCTCGGTCATCTGCCCTCTTTTCATGCCCTAGACCTAGATCCTCAAGCAGCCCCACCTGAAGCTATACTTTTACTTAACCCTCCCCCCCCCCTTTACAAGTTTAAACCCCACATCTCGGCTATGAATCCAGCAAGTTTTAGTTTCAAGATCTCCCTCCCCTCCAAATTGAGGTGTATCCTATCCCTGGCATGCAACCCCTTGTCCTCCCATGTATCCCCCCAATCTCCCACCAGCCCATACCCTTCTGCCTTGCACCAGTCCCTCATCCACTGGTTCACCCCTCTAAGTTTATCTTTGGTCTCCCCGGATGCCCTAGGTACTAGCAGAATCTCAGAGAAGGAGGTTGAGCTTCTTATAGAGTGGCAAACCCTGGCCAGTTCCTGGAATCTCGCCTGGATTTCTAGTTCACTGTTCCCCTCCAAGTCATTTGTTCCCAGATGTACTAGGAAGTCTGGGGATCCCCCACATTCCAATGCTATTGAATAGAGCTGGAATTTGGCCTTGTGTACGGATAGGCTTGGGATACATTTAGCCTTGACTGGGCTGCTTTTTCCCCTCCCCCGCCCCCTCTCACTGGGTGCCCTGGTCGTGGAGTCACCCAGCAGAATCACCTTCACCCCCCCCCCAACACACTTTACTGGCCCATTTGATTCCTTCCATGCTCTTCCTTCTGTCCTCAATCCCCAACTTATTCCTCCCGCCCCCCTCAGCCTGGGGATCACAAGCCTGTGTGTGCCCTGCCGTGCCCTTTCTTCTGTCTGCAGCTCTCAGCTTGCTCCTTGCCCCCCCAACCTCTTGGGTGGCACAGGATGCCCCCCACCTGACTCCTTTCTGGGCCGGTATGCGCAGATCCCCCACCCAAGCATCCTTCTACTACTTCCCTTCCTCCCTCAAGTCCTGCATCCTTCACCCCATCTGCTGTATTCCTCCCTATGCCCCCCTCATCTCTATCTCACCCGATTCCCCCCCCCTCAAAGCTGGCCTATCTAGAGTACTTCTACCACATCCCTATCCCTGGCTGACTTCCCCAGCCTGGATGCCTGCCTGACCCTAGACCCCCTCCCACCCTGGCCTCACTCTGTGCTCCCCACCCCTTAACTCCACCAACCTAGGCTTGTGTCCCACCCATGGATCTGACTCGCTCTCCTGTTCCCTCTCCCCTCAACTTACTGATCAAACCACCTCTGTCCGCCTGCTCCCTCCTTCCCCCAGCCTCCTCCACCTCATCTTCCGGATATAGCAGGGTGTACCGATTTGTAAGTGTGATGCTTGCCCAAGACTTGCTCTCTCCTGTCCTCCCCTCCCTCCTTGGCTCCCTTTGGTCAGCCTCCTCTCTATGCAGTGATTTCTGTACATTGCTTGTTTCATGCCCCACCCCTCCGGGGGTAACCATATGGTCCTTGTCCACCTGTTCCCTGGGGTATGCCATTTAGGCCTCGTCTGTTCCCATTAGGTCCTTTCCACATTCCATAGCAATGCAGTTCAAAGCGGACTCTCTCTCTCTCTCTCTCTCTCTCTCTCTGTCTCTCACTCCATCTCTCTCTCACTCACATGTAAAATGACCATACCTTGGCTTGTTCCCAAATACCTAACATTTCATTTATGGACTAACTGTAAGATTGTCTGCTATAATTTACAGGCCTGCAGTCACGAAGCTGTATAACAGGGCATTAAGAGGAGCTTTATTTTACTTCAGTATTCATCAGTTATTTCTCCATTTTATTTTTCACTGTGCTTTTGTGGTTTATGCCCCCTCTTATGTTTCAGCACTACCTTTTAGGAGTGGATAAAAGAAGAGTAAAATGAAGTCAAAGAAAGCAAATGTAGCTGTGAAATTGTCCTATTTCTCCTTATGAAGGACCCTTTATTAATGTAGTCTTATTTTTCTGCCCATTGTGCATATTTTAATTATATAACAGTTCCACAACCTGGTGGCATCCGTTGAGTAGAAGCCCTGTGTTGGATGCTTCATTTTAAGCACCTGCTCAACTGACCACAACAGATTCTAGAACCATACGAAATTAAAAATTAATATTGGACACTGCCTCGGGTTCAGGAATGAGCCAGGGGTCAGCTTGGCCAGGGGGGGGGGGAGAGGATGAGCATCTGATGGACTGCTGTCCTCCGGAGAGGGAAGGTTCCAGAGCCTGACAATATTTCAACCCTTAGCAATGGTTAGGGGGTAGATGGGTAAAGGACCAGGGCAAGTGCTGATATTGGCGGAGCAGTGGAAGTTGGCACATTGGGCATGGGGAATGCATCTAGCATACCATGAAGTCATGGCATGCCCGCTCCAGCATTGGACTGTAAAACAAGAAAAATACTCTTCTGTCAGGCACCTTGGTGCTGGAGACCTCTGTCACTCAGCTCAAATGATGCCCAGAACGACCAGTCAGGGAACTAAGATGGATCTCGGCCTCTCCCTCTCAGTCTCCTGGGGGGAGCCCCACCATGGGGGAAAGCTAAAGGCCTATACCCCATTAAGGAAGGCCTGTGGGGATGCTGGGCTTGAGTGGGGGGAGGACACTCGAAGAGGGCAGATAAGGGATAAATCTCTGCTGAAGGTTCCAAACAAAGTTTAAAAAAAAATAAGGCTAATATTGAACAGGAAGAAAGGCAGCACTAACAAGGGACCTTAAATAAGGAAAAATAGGGCTGTTTCACCGAAAACACACAAACAGTATCCCGGAGTTATCAAGCAGACTTAACACATGCCAAGTTTACAGTTATATTAAATAATGTAAACAACATGGTTTATATTCCCATTAAGAAAATAGAATAACATCATATAAACTGGGAACTAGAAAAATCAATCAGATTAATAAATAGTATGTAAACAGATACTCCATGTCTAACATTTGTCTGTTATCGATGTCCAGTCACTGTTAAGCATTGCCCATCTCTGCATTTGGCCTGCTGTATTGAATCTGGTTAGAAGTCTGGTGCCTTCATGGTACCACATCTTGCTGTATCACTTCGATTTCTTGCATGCTGTTTATAAATGTTTTGGGATGAATAAAGGCCCCCTGGCCCATCAGATACATCCCATTGTTAGGTCAGCAGGTGTACAGGGACATCTATATTTGGTCATAAACTAGTCTGGATCAGTCCTTAGTACCAGCATTGACCCAGACAAGACCACAGAATCTTTTAAACTGTTCCACACCTAAAAAACCCTTTGGAGCAAATCATTTTTTCTTGGTTGCCTCTTGAACTTGCTTAACCTTTTGCATGTACCAGATTGGGTACTTACTATTTTTTTCTTCCCCCTGTGGCATGGGGAAGTATAAATTAGTCAGCCTGGTGACACACACAGCAACAGGCACTACCAACTAACAGAGACTTGTTAAGAAGAGGGCTTGGATTTCCAGGTATAGGAGTGTTCAAAGCATGGCACATTGCCATTGGGAAGGGGGGACTCTGATCACCTGCGAACCCATCAAGGAGCAGTTTTAGTATTGCCAACTTAGGCAGGTAAAGTTTTCATGAGATGATGGGGGGAGGGGGGAGTGATATTCTGTTTTTTATCTGCTAAGCGACTTCAGTTTCAACTCTGGAAGATGGAGCAGCCAACCTACAGATGAGTGAATTAGCCTGCAGTAAAGAGACATTGTCTTGTAAGGTAGAGCTGACCGTCTCTCCCCCTCTCTTGCTCAGTTTCCATGGAAACCCTCTTCCAGTATTGACTAGGCAGTGATGTTGCCATGGAAACAGGAGATGCCTACAGGGCTCCAATTAATTGGATGGATAGGGAGATGTAACTCTTGATCTGGCTCAGTGGGGGCCCCTCTCTGTCTAGCTCTCTTGCTTTCTCTCTCGCTTTCTGAAGCTAAATCTGATTAATCCTGCTTGTGAAGGATAAGGAGAAAGATGGTCTTGTTACCTAGCTGTTTGTGTTAGATTGCAGGGAAAGCCTAACATTGGCATAGTTGATCGAGCCCCAAGACTGGATGCTGCACCCATGCCATATTACTGCATCTATGTATCTGTGCAAAGCCTCCATTAAAGTGAATAAAACCTCAGTAACACAGAGCCTGGAGCAACAACTGAGAATGAATCCTGTTCTCACAGGTCCTGAGGGGTGGTAGCTAAGACTGAGCAGCAGCTGGAGTAGAAGAAATTCACTGTAAGACCTAATGTGATGAACTGCTGGTTCTCAGCTATAATAGTAGGAAGGAATAGAGTGGGCTGTTGTTACAGTAGTGTGTCTAAGGGACATAGCTTTTTTAGACAGCACAGTGTTTCCCTGTTGAAATATTTTATTATAAAAAAACGCTACAGTATGGGGAAAGTCATACTGAGCCAAGGCTTGTTTACAGGTGTTACCCAGGAGAAAGGGGTTACAAGAGGACAAAATAAACAGACATGGTGCAGTATTAAAGTAGTACAAATTACAGTCAGGTTAAAGAAACTAAACTGGCGCAATAACACAGTGGAAGCACTATGACAAGGGTTCGGGAACAGACCTGGGTCACTGGGGCATGGCATGGGAGGAAGGATTGAACATCCCAGGAACAGCACCCCCCCTCCCTTGGGGAGGGGTGGCACTGCAGCTGTTCTGCTTGACTGACACCCAGCAGAAGCTGGGTGTTGTTGCAGTTCCGAGCTCAAAAGTGAGAGGAGCTCATGCCAGGTGCAAACTTGCCTTGTGTATGCAAGAGTGTGTGTGTGTGTGTGTGTGATTACGTGCTGGGTCTCCTGTGGGAGAAAAATAGAGGAAACCAACCTCCTCATGCTGGAAGATGCAGGCCTGAAAATACCAAACAGACACTGGATGCAACTTCCCTGGGTTTGGGGCCCGACCTGGAGAACCCATTGCAAGGGGTAAGTCTTAAGGGAACTGGCTGGTGGGTTAAGTCCTGGGGAAGGTGGGGGATCAGGCTGAACACAGACTGAAGGAGGCAGACAAAAGAATAAACTACTTGGCAGGAAAAAAGAGAAACTAATTAAGAGCAAATGATCATTATGAACACTGTACAAGAGTAGCCTGCTTTTAAATACAAATTAAAAATTATTAAAGGGGGAAAATAATACAGTAGATATCTCGGAGATAAGTACAAATACAGTATTCCAGGTGGGTGACTCTCCTGTCACTGACCTCACTGCAGTTGCCTTCTCCTTCACCTCCTTTTTTTACCTCCTGTGCCTTTCTCCTATCTTCCTCCTACTCCCCTCTTCGCTCTTCTCCTCTACCTTATCTCTCTTTTCTCCTTTACCCTTCCTACCACCCCTCCTCCCTTTTTCCCTTCTCACCCACCACCCCTGCTACCTCTCTTATGGCTCAGTTCACCACCCCTGCTGCTTCTCTTAAGGCCCTCTTAACTCTAAACCCCTACAAGCGTGTGAGCCCTGATGGCCTTGACCCAAACTCCTTTATCTGTCTGCTCTTGCCATTGCTCTCCCTATTACCTACCTCCTCAACTTCTCCTTCTCCTTCCCCACAGCCACTAAGTCATGGAAACTGGCTGTAGTCTTCCTCCTTCTTAAAGGGGGCGACCCCTCTTCCCTTGGAATCTACCATCCTGTCTCCCTATTCCCTGCTCTGGCCAAACTCCAGAAACACTTTGTTCTTTCCCAACTCTCCCCTTTTCTTGACTCATCCTCGTTCTTCACTCCTTTCCAGTCTGACTTCAGGATGTCCCACTACGCCTCTCTCCACCTCACTGATACTATCTTGTCTGGCATAGATCGGGGTCTAGTCACTTCCGCCATCTTTGGCAACTTGGCTAAAGCTTTTAACACTGTTACCCACCCCATTCTCTTTGACGAGCTTAAGGCAGATGTGCTCTCCACTTCCTCAGTTGGGTGGTTCCATTCATACCTTGAGGCCAAGTCTCAAACAGACCGTATTAGAGACCCCTCCATTTCCAGTTTGCTCAGGCATCTCCAAGGGGTCAGTTCTTAGCCTATTTCTTTTCTCCATTTTTCTAAACAACCTCCCAGCTGCCTGCTCCTCTGTGTTCACTCACATGTGTGTAGATGATGCGGTACTCTTTACCTATGGCTCCTCTACCCTTCACCTCACGGCTCAGTTTCAACTGGGATTTTACAACATCCAGTACTGGCTCCATGAAAACCATTTGTCCCTCAGTGACAAGAAAAAGTTGTCTGTGACTTTCTGCACAGGCAGAGGCTTGCAAAACTCACCTTTCTTACCACCTTCCATTACCCTTGATGGTGCAGTGATTGAAGATGTCTCCTCCTTTAAGTAACTTGGAGTCTGGTGGGACCGTTACCTCGATTTCTCTGTTCATATGGACTCAGTCCATAAGAAGCTTCACCCTAAACTTGGTGCGCTTTACAGGAATAAGAGGTGCAGCCTGCTTTCTGCCTGTAGAGAGATCCTCTTGAAGATGATTCTCCTCATTTTCGACTATGATGACATTGTTTGCCGTGCTACTTCTAAGTCTACCTTAGCCAGACTGGACCCTCTCTTTCACTTCTTCTGTCAGTCTGACCTCAACAAACCCCTGTGCATTCACCACTGTTCTTTGTACACCTTCCCTCCGTTGATGCCACGTGCCTTGCCCATTGTGCCTCCTTTATCTCAGAATTTTGGTTTGGCTTCCTCTTATCTTGTTTCTCTCCTCTCCTCTCCTCTCCTCTCCCTCTACTACCTCTTACTAAGCCCCTTTCCCAACTCTTGATCTTCTTTGAGGATATCTCTGTCTCTCTCTCTTTTGTCGACCATGTTAACTTTGTGGTCTGCAGGATAAATCTGAAACTCAGGGCGGCATATCGAGCTCTACCCCTCCTGACCCCTGAGGCCCACATTTCTATTGCTAGAGGTAATCTCCCCCACATCCTGGATAACTGCTCCCCAGTCTACTCTTGTGTCTCCTCCGCCCTTTGGACATGACTCGTGACTGTTTACAATAGCATCTGCCACTTTGCGCTGGTCGCCCCCTACTCCACCCACCACTGCGACTTATACCACTAACTAAGCTGGCTCTCTCTACAAGGTTGCTTCGATTTTGCCCTTTGCTGCCTCACTGACACTTGCATCAGACATGGCCCTGTCTCCCCTCTATCTATCTTCTTCAAACCACATGCCTTGCCTAGACATCTCCGCTCCTCCTCTGTCCCTCTCCTGGAAACGCCATGGACCACCTCTAACATGGGTGGGAAAGACCTCTCAGCTGCGACCCCCCTGTTATGGAATGGTCTGCCTGCCCTGCTCAGATCATCCACTATGCTTCGTACCTTTAAACTTAACCTCAAAACCTGGCTCCTCGCTAGAGAAAAAGAAGAAAAAGAATCAGCATTTATATAGCTTTTTTCATACGCAGTATCCCAAAGTGCTTTACAAGCAATGCTAGACTGGTAGTGAAGTGACTGAATGTGTGGTGGCGGCCATATCGCACATCATCACCCACACACAGCCTGGATAATTGCATGAACCAGTTTATGGGAAGGGGAATGTTGGCCAGACACCTGCTCTTTGCAAAGAGTGCCCTGGGTTCTTTTAATTCCACCTGAACACCCACCAGGACAACACCAGGATGGGCAGAAGGGACCTCGGTTTAACGTCTCATCCGAAGGACGGCACACCCCAGCAGTACAACACCCCCTAATACTGCACTCAGATGATATTGATTTTTAGGTGCAAGTCCAATCCCGGTGTGGAACGAGAACCCACGACCTTCTGGTCCAGAGGCAGATGTGCTACCAACTGAGCCACGCTGACACCTAGAGACAGCTGCACCTGTCCCTCCAGGTAACCCCCCCTCCCCCCGTTATGATCCTCATCCCTCTACCCCTCTGATGTCATCATTACCATTGCAGATCCTAGACACATTCCAGCATTTGGTGGGAGTGGGTGGGTACTGGCTCAACTGGTGGCAGTGGGTGGGGTACTGGCTCAACTCCCCGTTGTCAACATAAGAGCAGCTAATTTCTTTGCTTCCATTGGACTGGGCTTGAACGACTGTACTGTCAAATATTGCACAACCTGTACTAGCTCCCTTATTGGGCTGTTCCTCAACCTTACTGTTTGTTAATCATTTTTTTGACAGCTTATCCTCCCTGTACTTTGCATACTCTGTATTTGTATCTATACCTAATGGGTGTTGTTACACTCTTGTTACACTCTTGTGTTATGCTGTTGTTTCCTACTTGTGCCTACTAGGCCCAGGTCATGCCTGTAAACAGTCCCCTGGACCAGCGCACCCTACCGGGTTAACAAAGTCATAAATAAAAAAATAAATACGGTCATACCAATGGAACTTAGCCATCAGACGTCAAGATCATATGGAAGTTTTTTCTGCAGCAGTCTATTAGGGGCTGCCCATGCTGACACCAGGCTCCGATGTCATATGCCTTATATAAGCATAGGAGGCCCCGCTTCCTCCTCAGTTCTTTCCCGTTGTCAACCATTTGCGCTCAGACTCTGCAGAAGCTTTGTTGCCCAGTTTGACTGCCAAAACTACTTACTTCTTTCCTTGGTTGTTGTCTTTGAATCATTTTATTTTAAAGTGATTCCTTTTGTCTTTGTATGTTGAGAACTAATCCTCCATTGCTGCCTACCATTGCTGCCACTGCAGAAAGATTTCTTCAGCCAACGACTACGAACTCTGTGTCTGCTGTCGTGGGCCTGGTCACAGTGTTCTCGCCTGAGTCCTGCCTGAAGTTCAACCTCACCACCTAGCACCGACACAAGAAAGTCCTGCAGAAGTTTCTCATGGAGCAACAGGCAGCCAGTGGTGAGCGGGGGTCTTCTGGTGCCCGCTTTCCAATTGCTGGCACCCTCTTCAGACTCTCAGGCCTCCAAGGCCCAGGACAAGTCCTCAGTGAAAACACACTTTTACTGGGATAAGGATCAGCCTAAGGACTGCCCCCCCCCCCCATGGTGATTCTGGTCCTCATTGGATTCCTCCTCCTCCTCTTCTCCTGGGACTGCTTAGTCGAATGCTTCAGCATCAACGTCTCGCTCTATGCAGGCTTATGCTCCTATCAGAGTCCCCCAAATGGAGGAGAGTTTTCCCAGCCCTTTTCAGGGCTGTGGAGGGGCCGTCAGCCCAAGCCCTGCTGTCAAATCTCGTGGTCCATGGGCGCTGGGCCCTAATGCTTCTACTATGGTTAATGGCGGTTCGCTGGAGCTGGGTTCTGCACCCCTCCATCGATGACTGTGTCAATGACGCATCCTTTTCCCACTGTTGGCCTCAATGCTGTTCTTTTCTCCATTACCACATCTCTAATATAACAGTTTGTTCCACAGCCTGGGACATTGTCGCCCACACCATTGGGTGCTGCTTTGGCATTGACGCCAGTTCGACCCATCCACTGTGCAACCTCTAGTGAGCTGTTGGTACTCTGAACATCAGTCCCTGATTCTGAACAAGCCGACATTGAGGAGGAATACTATCCTGATCTCATTCTCCCTGAGGAAGAGAATGAGGCGGAAGACATTGAAGTGGACTCCTCTGACAGAGCCACTGTTTCTTCCTGGAGTGAGGACTCGGTCAAACACACACCCCGGGTCCCCCCGCTCCCCCGGATGACCTCTCTTTCTTCAACATCATGAAGCAGCTTTCCCCTACTGTGGGGTTCCGAACTGAGGAAGAGGATGTCACAAGGAGGTATCTGGTGGATTTCTTAGAGACCCCAGAATCTCCACCCAAAGTGATTCCTTCTCTGCTGACAGCAATAAATGATGCTGCCACTGCTGCCTAGCACAAGCCCAACCTGGTACCAGCCATGCCCAGAAAGGCTGATGAGCTTTACCAGGCACCTCAGGGGCTGCCCTTTTATGCAGCCAAGCCTGAAAGTGACTCAGTGGTAATTAAGGCTGCTCATGACAAGACTGAGGCACCCAAGCACCTTAGTTCCCTGCCCCCTGAACCAGGAATCTAGGACCCTAGACCTCTGGGGCAAGAGGACTTTTGTCTCTGCCACTCTAGGCCTTAGAATTGCCAGTTACTTGGCTCATTTGATTAAGTACCAGAATACCCTCTGGAGGAAGGGCAAAGCTGCTTCTCAGGCCCTCCCTGAGGGTTCAAAGAAACAGGAGCTTCTCAAAGTTCTTCAGGCCTCGGAAGATGTCAGTAAGCATCTCCTCAGAGCCACTTGTGACACTGCTGATACTACAGCCAGGGCAGCTACCTCTAGCATTTACCTTAGAAAGCACTCCTGCCTTAGAGTCTCGGGCTTTGCAGCTGATGTTCAGCAAAAGGTACTGAATGCCCATTTAGTGGGTCACAAACTCTTTGGTCCTGATATGCAGGGTATTATCAATGACCTGCAGGCATCAGGCAGGGCTAGTCCATCTCTTCACTCCCTTTTTTATACTCAGCATAAGATTAGACTGAGGCCCTCCTTTCATAATGTCTCACAAGTCTGGTTCTGGAACCAAACTCCAAGGTAAATATGGGGCCAACTCTGCCTTGCCTGCACCCTCTTCCACCTTAGGTTCCTCTGTTAAGCACTCCAGAGGAGGTGGTGTGGCCCTGGCAGCTGGTACAGCCTCTGCCCGACTCCTTGACAGAACCCCCTACTTTTGTTGAAAGCCAAGAGGTGGTGGTCAGCGGTCGGTTCTCCCTCCATCTGTCCCAGAGGAGAACATTACTATGGATGCTTGGATCTTGCAGATAATTGAAAAGGGACATGCTCTAGAACTTCTAGAACAGCCTCCAGATGTTCCCCCCCAGTCCCCACCGCTCATCCTCCAGACCACACAGAGGTACTTAGGGAGGAGGTGCTCACCTTGCTGTGCAAAACGGCCATAGAACCAGTGCCCAGGCATCAAAGGAACTAAGGGTTCTTACTCCAGGTTCTTCCTGGTTCCCAAAAGAACTGGGGACTTGAGGCTTATTCTAGACCTCAAGGTCTAAGATCCAATACAAAAAGTTCTGGATGGTTACTCTGCATGGCCTTCCTCCTGTACTCAAGCAGGGCTACTGGCTATACTATCTCAATATGTAGGATGCCTACCTGCATATCATTATTTATCCCACCTTTATGTGGTTCTTGTTCCAGGGGGAGCATTACCAGTTCAGGGTGTTGCTCTTTGGCTTTTCTTCTGTGCCATGGTATTTACCAAGTGCTTAGTATCTGTAGCAGGAGCTCACTGGAATGCGGCCTCTATGTGTTCCCTTACCTGGATGACTGGTTACTGAGAGCTCAGTCCAGGGAGCTCCTGTGTTATCTTTAGAACGCACCCTGCAGTTGTTCCATTCCTTGGGCATCATTGTCAGTCGGCTCAAGTCTGTGCTGACCCCGTCCCAGCAGCTACAGTACATAGGAGCTGTTCTGGACTCTACTCAGGGCTAGGCCTTCCTCTCCTAAAACAGGGCAGACCAGCTCATTGCCCAGGAGGTGGCTCAGAGCTGGTATGTCTCAGCCAGGATGTTTTGAAGGCTACTAGGCCTAATGGCCATCATTTTGGTGCCATTGGCCAGGCTGCACATGAGGGTTCCACAGTGGACCCCCAGGGTCCAGTGGGATCAGCACTCAGACAATCTAGATTAGCTGGTCCTTGACTCCTATGCAATCTGCTGAGTGCTTCACTGGTGAATGCACCCGGCCAATCTCCTAAAAGGTTCCCCTTCCTTATCCCCACCCCTCAGCAAATCCTCACAATGGATGCTTTGGATCTGGGTTGGGGAGCCCACCTTGGTCCTTATCAGATCTAGGGCATCTGGCCCCAGTGGGATACTCACCTCCACATAAACGTCTTAGAAATGAGGGCAGTTCTGTATGCCTTCCAGGCCTTCCAGAACCATCTCTCCCCGGGCCCTCAGCTGGTGCAGTTGGACAGTCTCAGTATGGTCTAGTACATCAACACGCAAAAGGGGACTCATTCCTACCACTTGTGCCAGGAAGCAGTGTGAGTCTGGTACTGGGCTCTAGATCACGGTCTACAACTGTCAGTTGTCCATGTGCCAGGTGCCCAAAATGCCTTGGCAGACAGTCTCAGAAGGTAACAGTCCAGAATGCACCAGTGGGAGCTGCCGACCTCGATTGTGTGGTGAACTAACTGAGTGCTGACCATGAAGGTCACCTATCTCAGCCACACCACCAGCATCACCTCAAGCAGGTGGACTGGCGAGACAACACTGTGGTTCGAATGGGGTTGGGTGGATGGAGGCACTCTGTAAGGAGAGGCAGGAGACAATCTATAAGTTTGATGCCCAACAGGCTTTATTCATACCACAGGGAAAGGTAGACACATGATCACAAGGGAAGAGGAGGACCAAACCAAACATGAACAGTAAGTGACGTTCTATACTGACTCTAAGAGGTGTACCTCGGCCTAAGGCCACTATCTGTTGAGCTCTATATTATGCTTTCTCTAAACGATCTAGTAAACAAATTCAAAACATTTATTACTCTATAATGATATGAGACAATCAGTGCAGTGAACAATGGATACCAGTTGCAGACCCCGAGGGGCCGGGTGAAGTAACCACCTCTAAGAGTTTATGGGTGTTAAAAGAAGTCCAACTTCAAACAACATGAAGTCTTGCTGTATTCTGACAATTGCAGTTAGTTCCTGCCTTTCAACTGCCCCGGAGAACATAGGGTTAACTTTTCTATGCATGGCATAGAATGTTCATCTCGAGCTCGGTTGAAGCCTCTGCCTGTTGTTATTCGAACTGCAACTGTCAGATTCTTTACTCCGCCTCACTGAACAGTCGCTCCAGAGATTTCTCCTGCTGCTTGGTTCAAAGTCGGCTGAAGTGTCACTTTTTGGTTGGTTTTCTTCCAAAATTGTTGTTTCCGCTAGTCGGTTCAAGTCTCTGTCTGTGGTACCATGAGTACTAAATAGGTTTTGTTCTGTATTCTGTGTGGAACTTGTAAACTTGTGGATCTGTTCAGCTGAACCGGTCATTTTGAGGTAAACTTTGTACTTTACTTTAGTGTGTGGTTACCGGTCCGTATCTGTTCTAAAAAAAACGGGTTTTAGTACGTTTTTTCCTAAGACCCGTGACACGGTCAGGAACCAATAGGGGAGTCTTGCCTGGCGGATTGCTGAAAAAAGGGTAAGTTTGGTTAGGTTGGCCATGTCTGAGAAACCCAAGAAAAAAAACCGGGCCCACTGGGTTTCAACACTGTAGTGTGTGTGGGGAGGTCTTTGCTAAGGCTGATCCCCACACCACCTGTGTTTATTGTCTGGGGTTTGACCACCTACATTCAGACTGCCAAATTTGCAAAAATTTTCCCAAATCTACCCTGGAAAAGAGATTAGGTAGACTGAGGGAAAGGGAGGCTGAGAGGTCCGCTGACCCGGATGGCCAGCCCGGTTCGGTTCCAACCGAACCAGAAGGAGTGCCCTCTGACCAGGGCGATACTTCATCAGGCAAAAGGAGAGCCAAGTCCGAGGAATTGGTTCCGACAAAAAGAAAAAGAAAAGACAAGTCGACTGGTTCGGATCCAGAATCTCATACTCCGACCGCCGATGAAATAGCCAAAGCAATTAGGATTATGGAATCGCTTCAATCGGTTCCACCTGAACCGGCACCATTTGGCAGGGGCTCGGTTCCCCCGGTTCCAGATTATACCCTGGAAGAATTTTATGAACCGGAGTTTGAGGGAGAGTTTGAGGATGATTATGGAGATGGTGAAAGTCTGGATGTGCCTATTGACCCGGACATCTCCCCAGACAGACCTTCAGGTGTTTCTCCTCCTAGGCTTTCTGAGTCCCCTTCACACTACATGTTTTACAGGAAGGTGGCTGATACCCTCCAGCTTCCTGTGTAGGAGGCAGTAGAGGATCAGGAAGAACCTGACTATGTAGAGATGATGGACATCCCAGAATCCAGAAGACTGTCTATTCTCCTCCACAAATCTTTTGGGAAACAGACACATAAAATTCTTAAGTCTCCCAATTCTATATCTCCTGTGGACAGAAGAATGGACAAGAGCTGTACTCTTTCAGGCTCAGATACAGAGTTCTTTTTTCAGCAATGCAGCCATGTTGGGGTTGTACAGGCTACTGCCTGTGATAAGGCAAACATTCCTTTGGCATCACACCCCCCAGACAAGGACTCCAGGAAGACTGATGCCATGGCAAAGAAGCAGTACATGGCATCATCTTTAGGACTCAGGCAGGCTCATTATATGGCCTATGCAGCCTGGTACTAGAAGTCCAGGTGGGAGACTGTACTGGCACTGGCTAAACAGGCTCCTACCCAGCTTGCCAAGGAGCTGGAGCAGGTGGCTGCAGATGGGACTGAGGCATCGAAAGTTCAGTTTCATGCTGCTGTAGACTCCAATGATGTATCATCGAGAGTCATGGCTACATCTGTGGCTCTTTGGATAATGGCTTGGCTCAGATGTACTAGCCTCTCACAGGATACCCAGGCTAAGGACATGGATTTTCCTGTAGTGGGTAATTCTCTGTTTGGGGAGCAGACAGAGAATTACATGAAGAAAATGGATGAATACAGGACCGCCTACAGGAGTGCTGAGGCAAAGGAAAGGCAAGCAACTCCTCAAAGGCAACAGTCCAGGGGCAGGGGCAGGGGTAGGCCTTTCCAGAGGCCTTTTTACCAAGCACAGGCCTCTTCTTCTTCTTTTTTGCAGAGGGAGAGGCAGAAGGGGGATGAGCAGGCCTGCATCCACCCCTCAGCCTAAAGCCCCTGCCAAGCAGACACCCTGATGGGTCTGCCCGGGTCGATTCTCCTATACCAGTAGGGGGCAGGGTGGCTTACTCTGTCCAGAACTGGCTGTCTCTTACATCGGACAAGTGGGTCCTGGAAATAGTAAGCCAGGGTCTGGTTCTCGGCTTCAAAAAATTTCCCAAGCTGAGAGCCAGATCTTTTCCACCTTGTAAATCTCTCAGAGAGCCTTGCCCTAGAGGCAGAGATTTCTTCTCACCTAGCTCTCAGAGCTATAGAGAGAGTTTCTACCCCACACTGGGGCAAAGGATTGTACTCCAGGTACTTCCTAACCCCCAAAAAGACAGGAGAGTGACGACCCATCCTGGACCTAAGATATCTGAACAAACATCTTTTAAAGCCAAAGTTCAAAATGATAACTCTGGGAGTTATCCTCCCCTCTCTCAGGCCAGGAGACTGGCTAGCCTCCCTGGGCCTCAAAGATGCCTACTTTCACATTCCCATCCGGTGCTCCCACAGAAAGTACCTCAGGTTCAAGTTGCCCTCAGGCCACTATCAGTTCAGAGCAATGCCCTTCAGCCTAACATCAGCTCCAAGGGTCTTCACAAAGTGCCTGGCAGTAGTTGTTGCCTGCCTAAGAAGACAAAAGATTTCCATTTTCCCATACTTGGACAACTGGCTTATAGTAGGCCAATCTCCAGACCAAGTCAAGTCACACCTGCAAGTGACCCAGCAAGTGCTCACTTCTTTAGGATTTCTTCTCAACCTACCAAAGTCAGTTCTTGAACCAGTGCAGCTCCTCACCTTCATAGGGGCAGATCTGGATACAGTGAAAGCAAGAGCCTTCCTTCCCCTGGAAAGGGCAAGGACCCTCATGGAACTGGCCTCTTCATTCAGCCTTCAGGTATCTTGACCAGCAAGGCATTTCCTTCAGCTACTGGGCCACATGGCAGCTTCTACAGCAGTGGTCCATGGCGCAAGATTCTAAATGAGGACATTCAGTTCCACTTAAGAGCTTTTTGGTCCCAAAGAAAGGATTCTCTTACCAAACTAATTCCAGTGACTCGAACCCTGAACCAAGCCATGCAATGGTAGCAGGATCAGGACAATTTGAGACAAGGAGTTCCATTTGTCACTCAGTCTCATTCACTGGTCCTCACCACAGATGCTTCCCTGCTGAGCTGGGGAGCTCATTTGGGGGAACTTACCACCCAGGGACCGTGGTCGCCTCAGGAATCTCTGCTTCACATCAATCTCTTGGAACTCAGAGCAGTGTTTCTGGCACTGCAAGCTTTTTCCAAATCTGTACAGAACAAGGTGGTTCAGGTTAGAACAGACAACACCACCACCATGTGGTACATCAACAAGCAAGAGGGCACTCGGTCTACAGCCTTGCGCACAGAGGCGATGAAGTTGTGGTCCCTGGCCTATTCCCTGCAAACCTCTCTGATAGCAGTTCAGCTCCCAGGGAAGGACAATGTCCTAGCAGATACACTGAGCAGAATATCCCAGGGCCATCACGAATGGGCCCTAGATCCTCTGGTGTTGAAAGTGATTTTCTCAAGATGGGGCACTCCAGAGATAGATCTTTCTGCAGCCCCAGACAATCGCCAACTTCCTCTTTTTTGTTGCAGACCCCCAGTCTTGGGCTCAGTCCTCCTGGATGCTCTGATCCTGAACTGGGAAGGGAAATTTCTGTATGCTTTCCCCTTCCCTCTCCTGTTCAAAGTGCTGGTCAAGATAAGGTCACAACCATGCAAAGTGATTCTGATTGCTCCAGACTGGGCCAGGCAGCCATGGTATCCCTTGTTACTGTCCCTGGCAGTCCATCATCCCCTGTCTCTTCCCAGGAACTACAACCTGTTAACATCCTCTCAGGGGAGGATTTGGTACCCGAATCTTCAGTCTCTCAATCTCAAGGCTTGGGTCTTGAAGAGTTAGAGTTTGCAGATCTGCATCTTTCCCAAGGGGTTCTGGGCATGCTTAAGGCTTCTCGAAAGCCTTCCACCAGAAAGACATACAACTCCAAATGGAAAAGATTCAGCATTTGGTGTTCTACGAAAAATATTTCCCTAGACTCTGCTGATTTGCCTACGGTTCTGGATTATATGGTCCATCTTAATGGCCTAGGTCTCAGACCAGCTACTCTCAAGATACACTTGGCAGCTGTTTCTGCTTTCCTGTCTGTAGGCAAGTCTTCCTCTCTGTCATCCCATCCTGTATTCTGTAAGTTTTTCAAGGGATTGCTTCACACCAATCCCCCCTTTAGGGATCCTGCTCCTGCTTGGGATCTTAATGTTTGCATTGCTCATCTTATGCAACCCCATTTTGAGCCTTTGTCCTCAGCAGAGCTTAAGTACTTGACTTGAAAAACTGTATTTCTGGTAGCCATTACTTCTGCCAGATGTATCAGTGAATTGCAAGCCTTGTCAGTGGAATCTGATTTCATCTCTTTTCACAGATATGAAGTGGTCCTTAGAACTAACAGAAAGTTCTTGCCTAAAGTGGTTTCAGATTTCCACCTCAATCAGTCTATATCTCTCTCTGTTTTCTTCACTGATCATTCTTCCTCAGGAGAGAGGAGGCTACACAGTTTGTATGTTAAAAGAACCCTTAGCTACTACATAGAGCGTACCAAGGGTCACAGGTTTGAATCCCTCCAGTTGTTCCTCACTTATGGAGAAGTTGGGAAGGGCAAACCTGCCACTAAGAGATCTATTGCCAGGTGGATTGTTTCTTGTATTCAATTCTGCTATGAAAAACTGGGTAGAATTCCACCCTCAGGGCTGAGGGCTCATTCCACTAGAGGTACAGCTGCTTCCCTGGCTGCTGCCAGGGATATCCCTCTCTTAGAAATTTGTCAAGCAGCCACTTGGAAAACAGTCCATACTTTTACCAAGCATTACTCTCTGGATATCCAGGCTAGGAGTGATGCTCGGTTTGGCACAGCAGTACTTCAGAGCCTGTTTCCAAAGTAGGTTCTGTCCTCCTCCATGGAGGAACTGCTTGTGTTTCAGCAATTGTCAGAATACAGCAAGACTTCATGTTGTTTGAAGAAAAATTACTCACCTTAGTAATTATGTTTCTTCTAGTGGAGTTTTGCTGTATTCTGACCCCCCGCCTCCCTCTCAGAACCTAGATTTTGGGATGTGGCTGGGCAGGAGCAGTGTTAAACTTAGGTGCCCCTTTACACCCTCTTTTTCTTTGGGTGGAATGTTGTTTCATTTGATGGGTTTTTTGTTTTTGGGTTTCCTGACTTGAGTCTTCCTTTGACAACCAAAAACATTATATTTCTGCCAGTTGGCTAGTTAAAAATTTTACAGTTCCACACAGAACACCTAGTGAGTTTTTGCTCGTAAAGATCTGATGGTTGCAGTTCGAATGACAACAGGCAGAGACTTCAACCAAGCTCGAGATGAACATTCTATGCTATGCATAGAAAAGCTAACCCTATGTTCTCCAGGGCAGTTGAAAGGCAGGACCTAACTGCAATTGTCAGAATACAGCAAGACTCCACTAGAAGAAACATAATTACTAAGGTGAGTAATTTTTTCTTTTCCTGCATCTTCGTGGGGACAGCTGAAGAGTGGAGTAGCAATGGTGCAAAAAGGGGGAACGGGGTTCCTACTTGGTACCAAGCTACACCTGTGAAACTTAGGAGAGGTTGGAAGGGATGTGAGAGATTTTTAAATAGACCCTGATTCTTCGGCCAACCCACTCTCTAAGGTTACCGGAATAGTCTAGCATAAGAGAACTGAAATCTGCTGAACTCTTCCCCGGCACAAACCCTCAGCTAGGGCTGCCAAGGATGAAGAAATGAAGACTTGGCGTTGAATCCACTTGCAAGGACTGCCAAGGATGAAGATCTGCTGCAGTTTCCCCAGCACAAATCCTCAACCAGGGCTGCTAAGGATGAAGAAACAGACTGGCTGAAGTTCCCCAGCACAAATCCTCGACCAGGGCTGCCAAGGATAAAGGAAGCTTGAAGCTTCTTTGGCGAAATATCCACATGAGGACCACCAAGATCAAGCTGAAGCCCAGAGAATAACATGGTGCAAGCAAGGTGAGACAAGCAGGAAGAGCAGGATACAGGACGAAGATCAGAGCCCTGTAGTGTCCAGCACCAGAAAAACAACAAACCGGCGGACGCGGATACACACTGGCCATGTCGGACTCGACTATCGGCGAATGACTGGGAGTGGTGGACAAGGCTTCTTCCAGGATGTTCCACTTCCAGGCTGACCAAACCACAAGGAAACACAGGGTTACGTCGGCTTCGACCAATAGCGGACAACGGAGAAGGGTGCAGCTGCAAAGTTCTTCGCTGGCTGAAGACTGCTTCAGTGAAGAGTCAGCTGTAAACAACCCCACAAGGGGTATTACTGCAAAAGATTGAGTCCATACACATTCAGTTGGCACTAAGAACACTGGTAATTACACTTTTCACTGCACCAAGGGGTTTAGTTGTTGCTGGGGCAATTTGTCTGGAACAGGGGCAAATTGCTGGAATCCGGGGCAGTTGTTCATTGCAGGGGCAATTTGCCTAGAACAGAGGCAAATCATCAAAGTCTAGGGCCATTGTTTGTAGCAGGGGCAGTTTGCCTGGAGCAGGGGCAAATTGCTGGAATCCGGGGCAGTTGTTTGTAGCAGGGGCACATAACCACAATCCCAGTAACAACACAGTCTTGGTACTTTGCAATCAACACAACAGTTTAGATACACATTTTTGTGAATGGACGGTCACTACATAACAGTTGTGTGCTAAGCACCCTTCTTTTTCTTTGCTGACCCTTCCCAGAAGTACTGTACTTGTGGGTCCTTTTTGTACCAGGATCTGGCTACCCCTCTACAAACATTTGGGTGAACGCCCTTTCCCTCTGGGCCCCTCCCTTGCCGTCGTAACTGCTGGGCCCCTCTTAACTACAGTGGGCCTACTGGCAGAGCCCCTTTGAAATGCTCAGGCTCTACACTGCCCCTCTTAACCACTGTGGGCCTACTGGCAGAGCTCCCCCTTCAATGCTTGGGGCCATTGCTGCTCCCTTTCCACCACTGGGCCTAATATTGCCCTTTTTAGGATCAGTGAGCCTTGCTGCCCTATTAACTACTTGACTCTTTTAATGGCTGGGCTGCCTCTCCTTATCACCAAGGGGTCCTTTGCTTTCCACTTTTTTTCCACAGGGCCTATCATTGCCCTTGCGATTCCGGGCCTAAAGCTGCCCCTTTTATGACCTGGGGCCTGACGTCACCCCTTTAATTCTATGTGTCTTCCCCTGGGCTTACTGTCAGTCACCTGAGGCTGCCCCACATCTACTCCACCCCCTCCTGAATATTAAATAAGTTTCCCCTATGGGTCTAAAGGCAGACCCCTCCCTATGGGCGTTGCCACGCCCAGAATAAATTTATTAGCTGGCCCTAGCCTCCCTGGTCCTCCAATGGCGCCTCAGTGCTTTAACAAATAAAACTTTTCTTTATCTAAAATAGGCGGTCAGCACTCTTCTCTGTACTGCCACCTGACTCACCACCCCAGCCCGGGGTGAAGTAGCTGCTTTGGGGTAGAAGGAGGGACCGCCAGGAGGAGAACAGGCAGTGTGACGGATGACAGGGGGCCACTGGAGGGCCGACAGCTTCTCCATTGACGAGATGTGGCTCTTCTTTGCCGCCAATGAGGGACCAAATACTCGGGAGGCTGGAATGGAGGCAAAAACAGTAAATGGGACAAAACAGAGCCCACACTGCTGCAGGGAACCAGGTTCTTCAATTTTTTTTGTGGCTGCGACCACCGGATTTGACTGCACAACTGGGCGCACCACAGGAGCAGTGGCTACCAGAGTCTTCACTGACTGGAGGAGGGGAAACACCATGGAGTCAACAGGACCGGCTACACAACACCTGAGGTAAGCCGCAGTCCATGTTGCACTCCTGTGACCTTCTCCAATCCACAGCCCTGCTTGATCAACCATGAGAAACAGCTCTCCCCTCTTTTAAAAGGTACTCGGAGTTCTAACTCTAGAACCCCGAGCCCATGTCCAGGACCAACAGCCAAAATTCAAATGGGCACCACACGCTGGCCAGGGACAGCGGTCCCAGAGCGTGGGTGCCCGTTCTCATGCTGCCTACTCAAAGGGGGGGTGGGGATAGAATGGAGCAGAGCAGGCAGCAGAGAGAAAAAAAAACTTTTATTTTATTTCTTTTCCTGATGTGCCCTGCCTGGCTATAATGGGGGGGAGGGGCACTACAAAGGGGGCCCCTTTACCTACCCCATGACACAATGGGGACCCAGGGCACACTTATACAATTAATTAAGGAAGCCCCCCCCCCCATTTCTGTAGTGCCACCATACTTTGGGGCATTACAATTGCATAAGACCTGTTCGACAGGTAGGGTTGTCCATAGTTGGACCTTTTTGCATCCCCACTCAATGCAAAACTGACGCGTTTCTGCTTACTAGATCCAGGGCCTAGAGTTTTCTGGCAAGACGAGTTGTCCCTGTCCTGAACAGGGAGGTTTCCTTATGCCTTCTCTCCCTTTTCTCTGATTCAGAGAGTGCTCATCAAGCTACAGATGGAGGGTGCCACCCTAATTCTGGTGGCCCCATTTTGGCCTTGTAAGATATGGTTTCCATTACTGCAATAATTGACTGTGGAACCTCCAGTTCCTCTGCCTCTTTGCCGGAACCTGTTGACACAAGCTCAGGGGACTCAGGTCCATCTGGACCTCAAGGCCCTCCATCTGCATGCATGGTTCCTGAGGACATAGCCATTGTCCAGTTTGGGGTGTCTCAGAAGGTGGCGGATGTCCTGGGGGCTGCAAGGAAACCTTCCAGCAGGGCCACTTCCTCGATGAAATAGAAGCGCTTTGCTATATGGGCCGCTTCCCATCACCTAGACCCTTTTACTTTTCCGGTAAACCAAGTTCTAGAGTACTTCCTGTCCTTATTGGATGCAAGACTCAAATGTTCCTCCATCAAGGTGCACCTGTTGGCTATTTCAGCCGTTCATGTGCCTTCTGATGGCAGTACGGTGGCCCAGTTGGATGTGGCCCATACTTTTTTATGAGGCATTCTCCACTTGAAGCCTCTTATCCATAATCCAGTCCAGGCTTGGGACCTGAATTTCATTCTAGAGAAGCTGACCCTGTCTCCTTTTGAGCCAGCCGCATCTTATGAGCTACGCCTTCTGTCATGGATAGTGTTATTTTTTTAGTTGCTATTACTTCTGCTCGAAGGATTTCAGAGCTGCAGGCCCTCATGTGTGAGCAGCCTTATTTGATTTTCCACAAAGAAAGAGTCTCTTTGCGTACTAACCCTAAGTTTCTTCCTAAGATGGTGTCTGAATTTACCCTAAATCAATCCATCCACCTGCCTGTTTATTTTCCAGAGCATGCCAATCCAGGGGAAGCATTGCTCCACATTTTAGATGTGCACAGAATTCTGCATTACTACACACACCGTGCGAAGGACTGCATAAGGTCCTCTCAGTTGTTTGTTTCCTTCACCTCTGGCAGAGACGGCACTCCAGTTTCAAAACAGCATGTGTCCAAATGGTTGGCCAACTGCATTGTTTTTTGTTACAGGAAGGACGGTAAGGAGCTTCCTGGGGTTGTTAAGGGCCATTCCACCAGGGGTATGGCCACTTCAGTTGCCTGTTTCAGGGGCATGACTGCAGCTGAGATTTGTGCTGTTGCCACTTGGAGTACTGTCCTCACTTTGACCAAGCACCACAGTCTGGACATTGCCTCCAGAAGAAGAAGAGCAGGTTTTGGCCTTGCTGTGCTTCAGGGCCTTCTTTCTTGGGCCTCTGGCTTCCTGCCATCCAGACTGTCCTTGCTCTCAGCACTGCTTGGGACTTGTTCCATAGGTGTGACCTGATGACAGAAATATCTCTGAAGAAGACTGAACAGTTCCGTAAGAACTTACCATGATAGTAGATCTTCATGGGAATGTCTGTCATCAGGTCATGCCATCCCTCCCTCCTTCCCTCTTTCTCTGTCTCACTCTCTCTCTCTCCAGCTTGGCTGTCCTGTTGCCCCAGCCTTTCTGCTGGCTAGGCACCTTCTCTCTCTCTCCTCAGTTCCCTGATTCTCCTACCTGCCTCCGGCTAGGGAAAGAACTGAGGAGGGAGTGAGGCCACTCACGCTTATATAGGGCATGTGACATCGGAGCCTGAGGTTGGTGTGGGCAGCCCCTAATAGACTACTGCAGGAAAAGCTTCCATGTGATCCTGACACCTGATGGCTTAGTTCCATTTGTGTGACCGGATGACAGAGATTCCGTCGAAGATCTACTGTTATGGTAAGTTCTTACACAACTGTTCTTTCTCACTCTCTCACTCCCCCTCAATGAAATCCTTTCCTCATTCTTCCACAGTGAAATCCTCAGCTGGTCAAGCTGCCTTCTCTTCCCGCTTCCCTCAACTCTGGGGCTCTCTTCTCACTTCCACTCACTCTGCTGTTTCCCTTCTCACTCTGAAATCTCTTCTCTGTGATTTCACTACTTTGCTCCTGACACGGGTCATAGGCTATTGTCCTGCCTACCACCCCTACACTGTCACTAATTCAGCCTCCTCTCCTCTAGTTTTCAGACACTGTCTCCACCCCTCTTATTATTGCATTGTTGCTCACTACATATTGTTCTTATCATTCATCTTCTACACTTCATTTTGCTGTATAATTCCTGCTCAGAAACTTTGCCAGCAATTGCTCATTTTGTTAATGCTGAACATTGCACTTTGCATTTGCTCTGCTCTCTCGCATTCCACCTCCTCCCAGGACCCAGCTGAAAATGAGCTGATACCAGCTCAACATCTTTCCTGGTAAAACTTTTGAAATAAATAAATTCTAGAGATAAATTGAGCAGGGAAGCCAGCTCTGTGGCTCCTAGTTGCATGGGACCACTCTTGCATGCTGATGACCTAGGTTTGCTTGTTGAATCCAAGCCTTCAGAAACAGAGGCCAGCAATGAGGGTACAGAGTGTCTGCATGGCCGCTGTCCTAGGATTCCTGGTACCATCCTTTTAGTGACTCTTAGGGGAGACATGATGGAGGCACTGTTGTGTTGACACAGCTGATGACCATGCAGCCTCTGGCACCCCCATGAGACAGTGACGAGCATGCACCCATTCAGATTGGGAGGTGGGGTGGGACAAAATGAGATCCTCACCACAGCAAAGTGACTGACCGAGCAATCAGCCACTCATATCCACCATGCACAGGAACATGCCAACCCTCCCCCACCACCACACCATCACTGAGTCCTACTTCCTTTCTCGGAGTAAATACTGAGTAAACCACCTTGGGGATCAAACTTGGGGGAGATAGATGATGTGTGCTGAAAGGGTCTGACAGAGAAGGGGCTCTGGCACCAGTAGTGAAGTCATCGAACAGGAAGTGGATTGAGCTCCTGACCTGAGGAGCCACTGAGGATAAGGATAAACAATAAATAAAAAAAAAAAACTGGGCAGGAGAGACATGTATTGAAACGAGGTTTGTTGGTGGAAAATACGTGAAATTTAGGGGAGAAAAAGCAGCAGAACAGGAGGAAAGGAAAAAGAAGGGGAAGGGATATGATAGTGTGCCAAGTTGCAGGCACAAGAAGGGCAATATGATCCCTTTGGAGGGCCTTGAAAGGAACACTGAAAAGAGGGAGGGAGAGGGTTAGGAGTGAGGAGAGATAGAAGGGAAGAGACGAGGACCAGTAGTTAACAAGAAGGGTAGAAAACTAAGAAAGGCATTGAGCCTTCAGAGAGGAGAGAGAGAGTCTGGTAAAAAGAATGGTAGTGAGTGTGAGGAGGGCAGTTAGGGGCACTATAACAGACACAGTGAAAGGGGAGTCCCAGGGTGGATTTAGGGGCAGGGCTGTAGACCACATGCATGCAGTCAAACATGACAGGATCTTCTTTTTTGCCATAGATGTTTTTATCCTCCTTCGGTAGGATGAGCGGCTTTTCAGCCCTGCGCCGGTTTCCTGCAGCCAGTTTCTACACCACCACCACTGGGTTCCCAGTAACAATATCCCCCGGATTACCCCCTCCTGCAGTGGGGCTAGGAGGGGGAGGGCTGTCCTCCCCCCATTCCCACCCAGACAACAATTCCAGAGGCTCTTGTCTGTAGCTTGGTGGAGCAGGCTACAGGGAAATGGGCAGGGCTCTGTTTAGCCCATCCTCCCATTTTCTGTTTTCATCTCCTCCCCGATGCTGGGGTACACACATCAGACCATGCATGCAGAGGCACACATACTCCGTAGATCTCCAGCAGCACTCACCCTTGTTTATTGCTCTTAGCTGTCCTACCACCAGGCCTTCACCTAGTGGCAGTCACACAGTGGAGTTGGCAGCCACTCCCCCCCGCCCTGGGACAGGAGATCAGTCCATCGGACACTGAATCCTCTCATGCCTCGGCCAACCCCCAGTGACCTGAGTCTGTTCCTGAACCTGGGTCACCGGTGTGGGAAAAGGTAAAGGGTGCACGTGATGCCTCAGCCCTCTTTGCCATTGGGCTATCCCATGACAGGATCTTCTCGAGGATACAACCAGGAAAGGGATGTGCACACCGATACCTCCAAAGGTACCACTGTCACTGAGTCACACAGACTTTTAAAACAAAAAGAGGAAAACCTTGCAGGGAACTTGGAATGGAAGGCAGGTCTTGTTGTGGTACAGTGCACCAAGCCAGGGATTGAGCTTCCTATGCATGGCATTGATGTGGGAGGAGTAATCAAGATTTCAATTCAGTCAAACACCAGTGTACTTGAAGTGGGGGACTTCTTCACAGTGGGGCTATAGAGAGTCCTGAGGGCCTTGAAGACCAGGTGGAGGGTAGCCTAGCATGCCTCAGCCAAGTGCCACAGTTCATAGAAGCCTCTGTTTTGGCACTGAGAAAGAGCTGGTTAAATCAGAATCAGCGCTGGATATTGTCAAACTCCCAATGCAAAATTATTCCAGTTCAGGGGCGGAGTCACCTGAATCAAAAGCTACTGTCTCCTTTGCATACATGTGAATGTGTGAAGAGACACATACGGTGTGAGGTTAAAGGAACTGGAGAAGATGGTTGGTTCTAGAATAGAACCCTGTGGGACTCCGGTCAAGTGTGTGTGTGTGTCTCTCTAAACTTGGCCTAAGCTATTGACGTCATTGATCGGTTGTTTACTAATCTCATTGAATCAAGCTGTGGGCATTTTGTAAGATGAGTTTCTTTAAAGCAGTTGTTACTGTGAGCCATGAACAAAAATGGCGTTGCAGTTTTTGGATTCAGTACTGAAAGCTAACAATAACTAAGGTACAAAATGGTTGATTGTCATATTAGTTGTTTTGTAAGGAGGTGAAAAAAGAAGGTGGCGGTCTGCCCCCATCAGCTGTGGAACACTTGTGGTAGATGTGCCTTTCAGGCCTTTGCAATTGGTCTAACTTTAGCCGGAGTCTTCAGGGTCAAACTGGGGTACAGGGGGCTCACCTGAAAAGTTGATACAGTGGTACCCCTGGAAAATCAATAGGGGAGTGTCCAAGGTGACACACTCATACATCAATATTCCACTTAAATTTAATATACTAGTTCTGTTTGCATCTTACATTTACTTACATTGCCCAAAATACCCCATTTAATTAGAAGACAGAAGATAAATTCAAAACATTGTTTTAGAAGGTGACCAGGTACCCAACAAAGTGTGGCCACCTGGAAATTTCTATGTCTCCTGGTGGGCGAGTCCACCTCTGACTGGTGCATGCCATGGTGGTGTTCAGTATACATACTAAATTTCTGTTTATGTTGATGCCAGAGTCCCATCTCAGTTTTTAGTGCTGTGACCATGGTAACTCAAGATGTAGGAACTCCAGCAGATCGTGTTATACATCAGCTGGAGTAAAAAAACATAGACAAACTTTCAGGTAGTTTGTGGCATTTGACTCTAATAGTGAAGTTACTGTCCTCCAAACAGTGCATGTCAGCTGGTTGGTTAACTGTCTACAGTAGTACTACTTGCTAGTGGGAAACTGGCGTTTGAGCTCTGTAAAAGCCCATTTCACTTGGGTACCAACAATGTCTGTGACTTCACTATGGCAGAGCACTACACTGTGCTTTTTGTTAGGCAAAATCTTACTAGCCACATCGATATTGCAGTTAGCCAGAAGATCTGGGCCTGTCTACTGCAGTAACCAAAGTCCACAGATTGCAGGGAAAATTGCACCCTCTTGAGTCTAAATTCCCTGAATTGCTGAAAACTTTTCCCTCTATTTGGGGACTGACTCAGTTGTTGAAAACTGTTTCCACAAATTTGGGACTTGGAAAAAATGGGAGATGACCTTAAGATGTCATGACAGTATCCCCATTGGCCAAAATAAAGTCCGGGTCACAGTGGTGACCAGAATGATTGCCACGTAGAACACTGCCCAAGGGCATTCCTCACTGTGTGATCTGTGGTGCTGTGACTTTAATGTAACCCCCCTACAAATGGGGGTTCCCAAAAGTCTTCCTTGGGTGTGCCTAAATGCCCACTGCCAGGCTGATGTTCTATGTCTTTTCAGGTTTAAAAGTGTTTGCATGTGAGCACCCAGTTAGCCTCCATGCCTGTCTCTTTAAGAGTTGCCTATCTCATAGTTTATAATTAATCTGGGTGGGGCCAAGTGTTTCTAGGCTCGAGTCCCGCCCGGGCTGCAATACAGCTGCTTCATTTTGCCATTGCCAATTGCGCAGATGGAGCCTTACTGGACTCAGTGATTGTTTGCTGATTATCTGTTTTAATAATAATGATAATGTAGTTTGTCTAACCTGCCTTCCATTGCAGCATGGACATTTTTGTTGTGTACCAGCATCTTGGTTCTGGACTGCCAGTCTGCACCAATCAGTACCTTTGGGGGATTTAAAATGGAGCCTGCCCCCAAGGGTCTTGTGGGAGTAAATGTCTGCAGGAATTGTAGTTTTCACGCTTTGGCACCTAAATGGACCTGAATGGGGAGCCGAAGCTGTGACAGGCAGATGGATCGACGAACCAAATCTTTTGGATCAATAGGAAGCCCTGGTGCTGCCTACAGCAGAAGTCAGAGTGGTGTAAGAGTTGAGAGAGTGAGGAGCTTGAGCAATTCAAGCAGCTGCTCCTGCGTAGTGCATAGGGAAAATTGGCAGGAAGGCTGTGTCTGGCCTGCTTGCTGCCATCTTCCTAAAGTGAAGAGACTTAATCCGACCATCAGACTTTATCTGAATTTGTGACCTTCGTTCTGAATTGTGACTAATTTCACCTGAAGAGGACCGAAGACTTGCTTTTGTGTGATCGGCCTATCAGGACTTTCACCATGACTGCAGAGCATACGGTTTGCACAGGGACACTGAATTGCAGCTGGACTGTCACCTGAACTGTGGTATTTGTCTGCCTTTACTATAAGTGTGCTGAATGTGGACAGTGGGTCGTGATTTGGTTCCCCACTTTGCTGAATGTGTCACGCTGGCTGGAAGCTGCATCCAGCAACCTTACCGGACTGCATCCGAACTATTCTCCCAGTCTGGACCCTGCCATCCTAGCCCAGACACCCACTCACACTGCAGAGAAAGATCCAACAAGAGACCTGCCTGAAGATTCGGCTCCCTGATCAACAACACCGAACAGGATCAAGCGCCACATCGCATTGTGTGGGCCCTGCTTCTCCTGGTCATCCAGCTCTTCATCTTGAGGTCTCCACTTCATCCATCCTGCATCCAATTTTGGGTACTGTGAGTAAAACCACTTTAGCTTCCTGCAACCCAGCTAACAATCACAGTGTGTCATCTGATTTAATTGTTGTTAAGATTTTGTGGACTGAGCCATCCGGCTCCGGATTACAAACTGTGGGTTGCAGTACACGCATGTTTCTTTCCATCACAGGGCCCCAACCAGCTGCAACGCCGGCCTACCCCGGGCAACACTTCAGGCTAGCCTGTAGTTCCAACTGGGTACCCAGAGTGTGTGTGACTGTGTTCCAGGGACCTTTGAGTGCGTGCATTATAGCCTGAATCAATCAGAACTAAAATCAGTCACCAGATTGCTGCCCTCTCTTGTTCGCATCCCCCAATAAATCAGATTTGGATCTTTCTGCAGTTAAACTGGGTGTGGTGTACCTCTGTATGAAAAGTACTGCATTAACGTTGTTTAATTGTTACAAGTCTTGTTTTCCAGGGGTCATCCAGGGTGTTCCAGCCGATCATAGCCCTGGTGGTAAGTGGTTACAAGGAGGGATTCTATGTGTGTTGCAAAAGTGTATTGGTGTGGGGTAGCTGCAAGCTTAGCCAGGCCACTAGGGGTAAAGAAGGGGTTATCAAGTGTGTCGGAGGGCTGTACCCAGGGCAGTCACGTTGCCAACAAACCTGTCCTCCGGGTGGAGGCACCCATTTCAAGAGCCCAAGCCTCTCAACCTGCAGGCTACTGTGCAGGCAGGGGTAGTAACCCACGGAGTAGCACCACCTAGGGGTTACATTAAGTAATAATTGTGTCTTCACTAAGTACTACTCCTTGGATGTACTTTTTTGTGAGATACAGGCGTCCTGTCTTTACAGTTCTTCAGGGATTGTTCTGTGGATCTGCCCTATTGTTGTGCCATTCATCTCATTGGCAAACTGGGGGAGGGGGCACGGGGGACAGGGACTGAGTCATCGACTCCAGCCGGAGAGCACTACACAGGCTGTTTATTGTGTGGACCTGCCCTATTTGTTGTGCCACATTCTCATGGGCAAAACCCTGGGGGTGGGGAGGAACCCCTCCCCACTCACTGCAACAGAGAAGTGTACCTATTTTGATCTGTGAAATGTTGGAGGGTCTGTTGTAGTCCTGGTAAGCCCTATATGAATCTGGCCTGAGGGTGATATTACTGATGATTAATCGATCAACGAGTGAGCTTCATAGAGGAGATTGACTCTAAGAAGATAGGAAAGTTACCAATAACTCTTAATCCTCTTGAGTATCTCCTCCATAAAGCCTCTCTTGACCTGCCTGCCACATTTTTGGCTCACAACTGTTTTGTTTGGATACTCTTCTTCATCAGATGATGAAGTTGATGATTTCGATTTTTCCAGCTGTTTAGCACATATTTGTTGGTGTTTTCCCTCTCCAGCTGGGGGAAGGGAGTGCGGTAAGCAGATTTCTTATTGCTATCCCTCCTGCTGGGGCCTTCTTGATGTCATATAATGGTCCCTTCTTGTTTTTTTTTTTTGTTTTTTTTAAGAGGATTACACAGAACAAAAAATAATTTATTATCAATGTAACCCCTGGGTGGCGCTATCCCAAGGGCTACTACCCCTGCCAGCTTGGCTAGTAGCAGGTTAAGGGCCCTGAGTTCTGAAACGGGTGCCTCCACCCGGAGGTCAGGGTTGGTAGTGGTCAAGCTAATCTGGGCACAGCCCTCCAGGACACTGAAACCCCCCTCTTTCCTTACTAGTGGCTGGAACAATACACAATAATCACTTTCACAATACCCCTGATACACCACACAAGTACCCATACTGTTTGCACTTACCACCAGGGCTTTCCTCTGGCTCGGCCCTGGGGACCCCCTGTAAAACAAGGTTATACACAGCAAATAACAGCAGTACAGTACTCATGCACAAACAGGAACCACAGTCAGGGTAAATGCAAAAAAGAGTTAGATCTGATTTATTTAAGGGACTTGAACAAGGGAGGGGCGTAATCAGGTTAATTTGCTTAAAGGCTATATCAATCAAACAGTTATGCATGTACTTCTGGGTCCATAAACAGTCACACACCCTGGGTACACAGAGGGAGAACGGTGGGCTAGCCAGGAACGTTGCAGCTGGTTGGAGCCCTGTGATGGAAGAAAACAACATGCACAACACACACTATTTGTAATCCAGAGATGGAGCGCTCAGTTCATAAACAGAAAACAAGACAATCAAATGACACACTTTTAGATTAGGCTGTTGTTGCAGGGAGCTATCCTGATATTTACTCACGATACCCAAGACTGGACATAGGCGGGACGAAAATTGAGACAACAGGTGGTTGATCTGGAGTGCCAGGAGAAGCGAGGCCCACACGATTCGCCAAGGCATCGTTCCTGTTCAAGCGTGGAGCAGGAGGCTGATCCCCAGGCAGGTCTCTCGTCGGTGGGTTTCTCTGTGCAGTGGGGTAGTCTGGCAGGGCCAGCGTGGCATGGCCCAGGCCGAATGGAGACACATTCGGATACAGTCTGTTTTGGGCTGGATACAGCTTCCAGCAAGCAGAATACAGTTCACACAGTGGGGAACCAAATCACGACCCACTTTCAATACACAGCACATTTACAAGTAGAGGATTCTACAGTACCAGCAAGCAGAACACAGTTCATGCAGTGGAGAACCAAATCATAACCCATTTTCAATACACAGCACATTTACATGTAAAGGATTCTATGATACCAGCAAGCAGAACACAATTCACACAGTGGGGAACCAAATCACAACCCACTTTTAATACACACCGCATTTACATGTGAGGAAATTCTACTGTACCAGGCAAACCACTCTCTGGTCATGATTGCAAAGTCTGTGCACAAACCAGGGATTCAAAAGCAGCTGGAAATCCTGACAGGCCGATCACATTCAGCAAAATCTTTAGTTTTCTTCAGGTATGAGCTTGGTAAAAAATCAGTGGCTTACTTCGTTCTCACAAACTTGGATTTAGTCTGAAATAATTCTCTTCTCCCTCTCAGGGGCAGCAGGCAAACATGCAGGCCACAATTCAGGCCTTTCCACAGTTCTCCCACATGAAACTACTTAGACGGCTGCTTGATTGTCTCAAGCTAGTGCTTCTTCAGCTCCCAACGGAGAGCTGACTCAACTGCCGGCAAGCCGGGGACTTTCCCTAGAATCCAAAAGGTTCGGTTGGCTGATCTATCTGTCAGTCACAACCAAGGCCCCCCCTTCAGGAGCAAAAGGGCACCAAAAGCCCCAAACTACAATGCCTACAGATTTTGACTCCAGACAGCTCCTGTAGTCTGGCTCCATTTTAGGTGCCACCAGAACTGATTGGTCCAATTCACAGTCCAGGACCAAGATAGTGGAGATAAACAAAACAGTCCTTGCTGCAAAAAAGGCAGGTTAGACAAACTACATTATCATTATCACTCTAAATGATTTTTAGCAAATAGTTACATCTTTCAACAGAGCTCCCTCTCAGATTACTTATGACTGCAATCCAGGCAGCTCTTAAAGAGACAGCACACAGAGGCTATACAGACATTCTCTGGCAATCACATTTAAACTACTAAAACGCGGGACGCCAGCCTGGCAGTGAGCATTTAGGCAAGCTCGAGGAAGACTTTTCGGGAACCCCCATTTGTAGGGGGGGTTACACCCTTCCCTGCCTGGAGAAAACTTAGTGTCTGCATCAAGTTTGTACCATCATGCATCACTTAACATAAACTTATTACTTTACTATACATATGCACTACACTTCATGATACTATATCCATTCTGACAACACATTGTGCATATTTCACACAGGTAAATTGAACATTACTATACTGAATTGGGCAATAACTTCTTGTACCTTAAACAATGCAAGAGGGGCCCTTCCCTGTCAGCTAACCTGGGGCTAGAGGGGGCCGGGGCACCATGGTGAGAGGGAAAGACAGGTAACCTGGAACTGAATGTCAAGCTCAATTTGGGCAGTGAGCTTGGTGAGACATAAACACTTTTGTGCACCACATTGAGAGGTAAATCCACTGGCCTCCCGGGAGAATCATAACTGAGGCGTACTGCTGGCTTGACAGTTCGTCCAGTCTTTCTGTGGGGGACAACTACAGTCTCTGTACTCTCAGCACTGGTCTGGGGACTCTCGTCACGTGTGAGGGGTGCCTCTGCCTGGGTGGGAACATCCAAACTTGGGGCACTGTCGGCTCCTTGCTCTGCAGGCTCTGTTTCTACAACACTTGACTCATTTTGCGAAGGCGAAGGCACAATCAAGATTTAAGACACTGAAGAGGGGTGGTCAGCCCTCTCATAGTGTTCTTCAAGTTCTGCTGTGTCACCAGAAAGAGTCAAACCCTCAGCCCCTTCTTCAGGCAAATCATACAGTTCCACAATACACAGAGACTCAACATCTTCAGACGTGATACTTCGCACTTCACTTTCTGGGAGCATTGGCTCCAAGGATGAAGTTGGGGGTAAGGCAGTCTAGAAGGCCCAGCTTCATCCCCACAGTTTATCATGGGGTTACCTCGAAACAGCTGATTCAGTTCATAAGAGGGATAATAGGCATAGTTTCACTCACTTTCGTCTTGAGTGGACTGACAGTCACTATCATTCTGGTCCTGCTGCGGAGGAAACTTTAAATCTGTGACCACTGGGGTAGGTTGACTCTGTCTGTTTCTTGCAGCAACACAAGTCACTGGCCCAGGGGGCTCAATTTCTGGGGGTTCAGCCTCAATCATGACTTGGCCAATAGGTAGCAAGTGGTTACGGCACATGGTCTTGACAGCTTTGGCGTTGTTCTCTGGGCGCACCTTGTACACAGGTAAATCATCCAACTTTCCAACTACCACATGGGGAAGATGGTGCAATCAGTCAGCAATTTTGTGTTTGCCATGCAGTCCCAAATTGCGTAACAACTTATCATGCCTCTCTTTGTTGGTTAGATTTCTCTTGGCGGACATTGTCTGGGACAGTTGATAGGCATGGTTCAATTGAGCTTTCAGTTTTTGTATATATTGCGAGTGGTTTTCAGCTCGAACCCCATCTGGAGAGACCCCAAAACAGACATCAACAGACAGCCGGGCCTCTCTCCTGAACATGAGGCGGTAGGGATAATTTTTCGTGCAACTGTATGCGTGTACCAAGGTGCTAATCTGCTGGCTGCATTTATGCTTGTCTTTTGGGTGGAGGGTGCCTAGCATGTCTAGCAGTGTGTGGTTAAAGCGTTCTGGTTGAGGGTCCCCCTGCAGGTGATAAGGGGTGGTTCTTGACTTTCGCACCCCAGAGAGAGAGCATTTCTTTGATTAGCCGACTCTCAGAGTCTCTGCCTTGATCAGAATGAATCCACTGGGTGGCACCATAGTGGACAAAGAAATTTTCCACTAGCATCTTGGCCACGGTAGATACCTTTTGATCTTTGGTGGGGAAAGCTTGTGTATACCATGTGAAATGATCCGTAACCACTAACACATTGCCAATGTTCAGCTGATCAGGTTCTAAACACAAGAAGTCTATGCAGACTAGTTCAATGGGGGTGCTGGTAGTAATATTAACAAGGGGGGGGGAAGCCCTCTGAGGCAGGGCTTTCCTTTGCAGGCAGCGACTACAAGTCTTTACATGGTGCTCAACATAGGCCCCCATTTTGGGCAAGTAGAAGTGAGATCGTACCTGGTCAAGGGTTCTGTCAATACCAAGGTGCCCCATGTGATTGTGGAGTGACCTCAGTACCAAATCTTTAGGACCAATTGTTGCTTGTCTACTTTGTCACTACGATCTGCTGTCTCTCTATACAACAACTGATCAAGCAACTTCAATCTGGGGCCTTCTTTAAACAATAAAGCAGTTCGCAAATCAGTGGAACTTAACTTAGACACATCTTTCCCCGTACGCAGGGCATCAAGTGCTGGCTGAATCATAGGATCTTGGGATTGAGCCCGCTGAATGCTGCCATTGTCAAATTGAGGTAGTGCACTAATATCTAGAGCAGAGAAGTGGCAATAAGCATCTGGTATGCAGGTGTCAGAAGGGCCCAAGCAACCTACTAAACAGTCCACTGAGTCCGCAGACATCTGTTCATCTCTATCAAATTTTTGGCACAATGGTCGAATGTCAGGTTCAGACAGCCTGACCCAATCACTCTTGGAAGTGGGCCTTCGTGATAGGTCATCAGCATCAATATGGTTAAGACTCAGTCTGTATTCAACAGTATAATCATAGGTTGATAATGCAGAAAGCCACTGGTGCACAGTGGCGTCTAACTTAGCTGAAGTCTGTACATAGGTCAACGGGTTATTGTCAGTCTTCACCAATATCTTTGCCCCTTAGAGGTAGTCATGAAACTGGTCAACGATGGCCCATTTTAGCGCAAGGAACTCCAACTTATGCACAGGGTAGTTTCGTTCAGACAGCGTCAAGCTCCTACTGGTGAAAGCTGCTGGTCTCAGGCCATCCTCATGGTCTTGCTATAGCACCGCTCCTAGACCCTGCAGACTAGCATCCGTATGCAGCACATAGGGTTTGGTGGGGTCAGCATAGTCGAGGATGGAGGCGTGGGTGAGCTGGTATATGATCTTATGGAAGGCTGCTTCACTGTCGGGCGTCCAGCAGGGCCTGAAGAGTTCACCTGGGTGGAAGTATACTTTTTCTGGTTCTTTAATGGCCCCTTTTTTGTATTTACGATTGGTAGGAGAGTAACCCTGGGTAAGGCTCAAGAGTGGGTGAATCACCTTGGAATAATCTTTTCTGAACCTGCGATAGTAGCCACAGAACCCCAGGAAATGCTGTAGTTCTTTCAGATTATGGGGCTGGGATGAAGTAGTCAGTGCTTCAACCTTACTGTGATCAGTCTCTATCCCTTTTGTAGATACTGTGTGCCCCACATACTTCATGGAGGTTTGGGAAAACTGGCACTTGTCAATGGACAGCTTGAGGTCAACATTTTCCAGTCGGTCTAGGACTTTAAACAGTCGATTCTCATGCTCCTCTAAGGTGCTCCCAAACACAATGACATTGTCCAAGTACACCAGGCATTCCAGCAAATTCATATCTTCCACCGCACGTTCCATCAGTCGCTGAAAGGTGGCCGGGGCGCCCGATATCCGCTGTGGCATACTCAGAAATTTGTAGAACCCCAATGGACAGATGAAGGCTATTTTCTCACGGTCTTCCAGGGCCATCAGGATCTGTTAGCATCCGCTGCGAAGATCCGGCACTGAGAACCATTTGCTTCCATTCAAGCAGTCCAGGGCATCTTGTATACAAGGCATAGTGTACTGGTCTGGGATGGTCTGCTGATTCAGGGTTCGGTAATCAACACCATCCTCACAGACCCATTCTTCTTATGCACAACCACAATGGGAGAGGTGTATGGGCTCCTGGATTCTTGTATCATGCCAGCAGCGAGCATTTCCTGCAGGTGTCTTCTCACATCATCTATGTCTTCTGGGGCTAGGTGTTGGGACCTCTCTCGAATGGCTGTTCATTGTGCAGGCATATGTGTTGCTCCATACCTTGGACACATCCCACATCCCATTCCTTCAACAAAAACACTTGGTCTCTCTGGGCAAGTCCCTTGCTAATTCTAGCCTTCCATTCAGCTGGCAGTGGGGAGTTACCAAAGTCAAACAAATCTGGGGTCACTCTCTCTTTCTTGCTAGGGTGCTTGTTGCTGGGCAACACTGCAGTGTCGGTGCAGTGTACCGTAGCTAGGGTGCACCCTCTGTTCACCCGGATCTCCTGATCTGACACATTGTGAATCGGGACCTTCACTCGTCGTGCGTAGGCATGGGCACAAGCAGGCAAGATTCTGGGCTTGACCAATAATCCATCTGGCAATTTTCCATCGCCTGGCGCATCCAACATTAGTATTTTGTTCTTGACATCTTTCCGGAGGCAGACCTCCCCTTGAATGGTACACTGGCTGTTAGGGGCCAGTACCATTGAATCAGGATCCTTCTTCCACACGATCCCGACCGGTTCATCCTGGTCTACTTCTTCAGGTTTCTGTTGCAAGTCATAGGCCCTCTTGATCAGAGCTGGAATTCTTAGAGCTCTTCCAGTCCGTCGCCCTTGTTTCTCATGACAGAGTTGTGCTAGCCTCCCAAACATGTGGGCATTTGTTCCAATTGACAGGGGAACCCCATCATACAGTCCGGTGGGAGGACACACTAGGGCCAGTGTCTCTACTTGCTCCTCCACACCAGTTACAGTTGCAGGAAAAGACAACCAAAGGTGGACATATCCAAAGTAGGGATAAGACTTGTCGCTCAGCCCCCACACATGTAGGCCTTCCAGGGATTGTAATAGCATATCAGATAAGTATTTGTCATACCAGTCCTGAAATACAATGGTCACTTGCAACCCACTGTCAAGCACAGCCCGAGTAGGAATACCATTCACAGCCACAGTAGTCTCCATTGAAGGGCTCACTGTTTCGGACCAGTCAGGAGGGACAGCAGCAGGGGCCTGGACAGACAATTTAGCCACAAAGAGGTTTGAGTTAGGATGTCCGAAGCCTTCACTGCGATCATTTCGTGCAACCCTTGGCCACTGATTCGGTTTCTGAAATTCCCCTTGAAGCCGGTTCGCCACTCTCTCCAAGTCCCTCTGAGAACCACATTCCCTCTTCATGTGACCATCCTTGCTGCAATTGTGACAAATGGCAGGCTCTCGGGACATCCTTGGAGAGAGCATTGCAGGGGATGCTGGAGTACCGATGGGAGATTGTGATCTGGCTCCTGCAGATAGTGTGCCATGTCTCAAAAGTTCCTTTAGGGTGGCAGTCGATTCCTTGAGCTCAGACGAAAAGCCACCCTCAGTAGTGGATGCCTAAGGATGCACCCCCGTCCCCATGGCAGTCACGTCCTGACAGGGGCCAGGGTCTTTGTCAACAGGGAATACCTCAGTGAGAACATCCGGTTGTACCTTTCTGACTTCCTTCAGGAACTCCTCTCCCCACCGTTTAGCCCACGGCTGGACACCCTTAGTGGTCTCCATTTTGGAAGGGCCTTCCAGTGCCATGATCACCTGAGCTGCACTCACCCCATAATTACTATGTCCCTCTTCCCCTTCAACCTCCCAGAGTTCTTTTATCAAGTTACAGTAGTCAGGTGGGTTACCTCTCCTGTCTTAGAGTCTTAACTAGAGGATCTGCAATTTAGAATGCTTTGCATGTTGCAGTATGTGCCCCAGTCTCACATGGTTCAAGTCACTAGCAGCTAGCCCACCTTTCCGGTAAGCTTTCTGCAAAGCTCTTTCTAGATGAGTAACATGCGCAGACAAACTTTCCCCTTTCCATTGTTTGGTACCTCGGAATTTCCACATCAAATTCTCCCCGACTCAGTGCTCCCAAAATTGTCTTCAAGTGCAGATCGGTACTTCTGAGCAGATGCATCAGGGTTTGTGGACCCCAAAAATTTAATGGCTTCGAGGGCTGGACCTCTCAAACTTTCTATGATTCTTTTCCGCTTCTCAGTCTCCGTACTCTGCCACTCGGGTACCAAGGGGGTAACATAGTCTATCCAGGTCTCCCAGTCATCCTCCCCCCTTGTGGGTGGGGAGGGCACCCGATAAGATTTTCAGCCTTCGGTAGGAGTTGTGACTAATGGCAGGTACAGATAGAGGGCCCAGAATTGGCACGGGCATAGAAGGCGGGGCAGTAACAGGTGCTGGAGTGGAAGGGAGTGTTGGGGAAGGAACACCCCCAGGTGGCAGGAATAGTTTCTTAAAATCCTCCACAGTTTTCCCTTCCTCCAGCAACAACTTAGCAAATTTCTCCTCAAAAGTCTCAGATAATGGTGGGGCTGCTGTACAGCTGCTTCATTCTGCCATCCCCAATTGCGCAGAGGGAGCCCTACTGGACTCTGTGATTGTTTGCTGATTATCTGTTTTAATATATACAATAATGGATGGGGAAGTGTGCTTAATGAGAAATTAATGGTTGCCCAAGGTGTGGGATGCTACGTAAACCCCAAGGGCAAAGCCTGAGGTTTATTAAAAGCGTCCCACGGTACGCTCATAATTTCTAATTTAAGCACACCTCCCCATCTTTTATTATTTATAATTGCTGGGCAGCAATTTTTTCCAGCCCTGAGTCTGAGACACACACACACACACACACACACTGACTCTCTCTCTCTCTCTCTCTCTCTCTCTCTCAAAAACACACACACTCTGTCTCCCCGTTCATCTTTTTTTTTTTAAATTAATTTAATTATTGTTACAGGGTTTTTTTTAGGTTTGGGATGTTTCGGCAGATTTGTGTACTGACAACACAATCACAATCTTTTTACCTGAAGAAGCAAGGTCAGAGCTGTTCTTGGCGGAGCGCGTACTAGGCATTCCCGGCAGCTTTTCTCTAGTCGGGCTCTGAAATGCCCATGTAAGTTATGAATGGCAGGATCAGCCAGATACAAATAGTTTAAAAGTGAAAAAAAAAACAGTATTCACGCGCATGGTGTGGCGGCTTCTCGCTAAGAGGGACAAAGGAGTCGCCATGTTTGTGACGGTATTTAGCCCGCCCATTACAAGCGTGGAGCCAATCGGAATGCGGCTCTTCATTTACTGATGTGGCGCGTGTTTGCCATTATAACCCGCGGGTTATAATGCAAATTATAACTGGCTCAGCCCATTGAAAAAATTGCTGGCCAGTTATTATAATTATGATAATGTAGTTTATCTAACCTGCCTTCCATTGCAGCATAGAGATTTCTGTTATGCACCACCATCTTGGTTCCGGAAAGCTAATCTGCACCAATCAGCAGCTTTGGGGGCTGTATAATGGAGCCTGCCGCCAGGGGTCTTGTGGGAGTAAATTTCTTGCAGGAATTGTAGTTTTCATCCTTTGGCACCTAAATGGACCTGGATGGGGAGCCGAAGCTGTGACAGACAGATGGATCGACGAACCAAATCTTTTGGATTACTAGGAAGCCCCAGTGCTGCCTACAGCAGAGGTCTGAGTGGTGTAAAGGTTGAGAGAGTGAGGAGCTTGAACAATTCGAGCAGCTGCTCCTGCGCAGTGCGCAGGGAAAATCGGCAGGAAGGCTGTGTCTGGCCTACTTGCTACCATCTTCCTAAAGAGAAGAGACTTAATCTGACCATTGGACTTTATCTGAATTTGTGACCTTCATTCCGAATTGTGACTAATTTCACCTGAAGAGGACCGAAGACTTGCTTTTGTGCGTTCGGCCTTTCAGGACTTTCACCACGATCGCAGAGCATACGGTTTGCACAGGGACACTGTGAACTGCAACCGGATTGTCATCTGAACTGTGGTATTTGTTTGTCTTTACTATAAGTTCAAGTTCAAGTTCAGGTTTATTGCAGGAAAACTCCATTGAGCAAGCTCATTCACAAGGAGGTCCTGTGACATAAACACTTAAAGTACAAACACAGATAGGTAATAACAGTATATACATGAAATGCACGTTACATGATACAGGCTGGATATACATACAAGGGTACCACATAGGGTGACCGCAGGTGGTAAACATTGATATGAGACAGGGAAGCGACTTACAGGTTGCATACTGATAAATGAAACATGATGACTGGTGTGTGCAATACATATACAGTATTTTGGCAGCTAGAACAAACAGTCTACAACTGATATGGGGGAGGAGTGATTTGATAGAGTAGCAGTGGAGCGTAAGCAAAGATAAAGTCAGGAGTAGAAGGGGAAGGGAAAGCAGTTAATATGACAAATCAATTATACCTTACCAGTGGATAAATATGGCACACATGGGGAAGGAAGAGACTTAATGACAGTTACAGGTGTCTTTTATTTTGGCTGAACTTAGCGATTTGTAGAAGTTTATTGAAACTGTGCTAGTTAGTTTCAGTATGGTTTGTAATTGGTTCTATAAGTGTGCTGAATGTGGACAGTGAGTCGTTATTTGGTTCCCCACTTTGCTAAATGTGTCATGCAGGCTGGAAGCTGCATTCAGCAACCTTACCGGACTGCATCCGAACTGTTCTGCCAGTCTGGGCCCTGCCATCCTAGCCCAGACACCCGCTCACACTGCAGAGAAAGATCCAACGAGAGATCTGCCAGAGATTTGGCTTCCTGATGAACAACACCGAACAGGATCGAGCACCACATCGCATTGTGTCAGTCCTGCTTCTCCTGGCCATCCAGCTCTTCATCTTGAGGTCTCCATTTCATCCATCCTGCATCCAATTTTGGGTAACGTGAGTAAAACCAGTTTAGCTCCCTGCAACCCAGCTAACAATCACAGTGTGTCTTCTGATTTAATTGTTGTTAAGATTTTGTGGACTGAGCCATCCGGCTCTGGATTACAAACTGTGGGTTACAGTACACACGTTTCTTTCCATCACAGGGCCCCAACCAGCTGCAACGCCGGCCTACCCTGGAAAACGCTTCAGGCTGGCCTGTAGTTCCAACAGGGTACCCAGAGTGTGTGTGACTGTGTTCAAGGGACCTTCGAGTGCATGCATTATAGCCTCAATCAATCAGAACTAAAATCAGTCATCAGATTACTGCCCCTCCCTTGTTCACATCCCTCAATAAATCAGATTTGGATATTTTTGTAGTTAAACTGGGTGTGGTGTACCTCTGTATGAAAAGTACTGCATCAACGTTGTTTAATTGTTACAAGTCTTGTTTTCCAAGGGGTCATCCAGGGCGTTCCAGCTGATCATAACCCTGGTGGTAAGTGGTTACAAGGAGGAATTCTATGTGTGTTGCAAAAGTGTGTTGGTGTGGGGTAGCTGCAAGCTTAGCCAGGCCACTGGGGGTAAAGAAGGGGTTATCAAGTGTCCCGGAGGGCTGTACCCAGGGCAGTCACATTGCCAACAACCCTGTCCTCCGGGTGGAGGCACCCATTGCGAGAGCCCAGGCCCCTCAGCGTACAGGCTACTGTGCAGGCAGGGGTAGTAACCCTCAGAGTAGCGCCACCTAGGGGTTACATTAAGTAGTAATTGTGTCTTCACTAAGTACTACTCCTTGGATGTACTTTTTTATGAGATACAGGCGTCCTGTCTTTACAGTTCTTCAGGGATTGTTCTGTGGATCTGCCCTATTGTTGTGCCATTCATCTCATTGGCAAACTGGAGGGGGGGGGCACGGGGACAGGGACTGAGTCATTGACTCCAACCGGAGAGCACTACACAGGCTGTTTATTGTGTGGACCTGCCCTATTTGTTGTGCAACATTCTTACTGGCAAAACCCTGGGGGCAGGGGAACCCCTCCCCACTCACTGCAACAGAGAAGTGTACGTATTTTGATCTGTGAAATGTTGGAGGGTCTGTTGTAGTCCTGGTGAGCCCTATATGAATCTGGCCTGAGGGTGATATTACTGATGATTACTTGATTAATGAGTGAGCTTCATAGAGAAGATTGACTCTAAGAAGATAGGAAAGTTACCAATAACTCTTAATCTTCTTGAGTATCTCCTCCATAAAGCCTCTCTTGACCTGCCTGCCACATTTTTGGCTCACAACAGTTCTGTCTGGACACTTTTCTTCATCAGATGATGAAGCTGATGATTTTGATTTTTCCAGCTGCTTAGTACATATTTGTTGATATTTTCCCTCTCCAGCTGGGGGAAGGGAGTACGGTAAGCAGATTTCTTATCATTACCATCCCTCCTGCTGGGGCCTCCTTGTTGTCAGGGAGATGAGTGGGTACTGGAGATAATTGCAAGGGGGCATACTCTGGAGCTGTTAGCAACCCCTCCAGATCATTATCTGCCTCCTTCCAGTTATTCTCCTGGCCACTTGTCCCTTCTGAAGGAAGAAGTACAGTCATTATTCCAACAAGCATTTATCAATGTGAATGTTTGCTTGCTGACATTAACAGTGGAAGTGCAGGAGTTAGACAGATGCAGTATAGGAATGGCAGTGATGTATTCAACTGACACCAACTCCACCCCCACCCTGCAGAGATGGACAAGCATAGGGGTGTGCCTTTGGGTCATCATCCATAACGGTCACGACATTTCACCTCACCCTACCCTGCAGACACTGACAAGTGTTGAGGTGTGCCATGAAGTGTTTGGGCTTTACACTCTCCTCATTCCATAAGGAAATATGCTGAAATGGGTGCAGTATAGGAGAATGGTGTGAGCTCTGGGGCCAAGGAGTCCAAGGTGTACCTCAATGCCTGTCACTGGCTGCAGGGGGAGGGGGTGAGGGTGGAATGGCGTGAGCATTACTGTCGACAATTCCAAGTTACACCCCTGACGCCTGTCAGTCCCTATAGCGTACGACCTGCCTGTCAGACCCTACAGGGTAGGGCATTATGGTCAGAAACCCTAAGGCCCTGGGCATGTCTTGGTATTTTTACTCTAAGTTTTCAACATGGGCTTTTTGTGACCCTACCGCATGAACAGTGACACTATCGGTTTGTTAGCCGTAAGGTGATTTTGCACTGTGACTGCACCATTAACGCCACAGGTGTGAAAACACATTTCCAACATGATGTGAAAAATGACAGCTATACTGTTAATGAGGAGGTGTAAAAAAATGGTACTGTTGAAAATCTGGAGTGAAAATATAAAAAACTGGTGAAGTCACGAGCTTGCATAGAAACTGTGCAATGCTCACCCGTAATGCAATTATTTGGGGGATATTTTTTCATCAGATTTTCAAAATAGGCATTTTGGGACCTCCACTCATGAACAGTGTTACTGTGATTTTCTTAATCTGTCCCGAACACTGATTTCCCACAGCGACTGCGCTATTCTGCGCTGGAAGTGCGCAGACACATTTCGGCCAGGATGTGAAAAATGACAGCTGTACTGTCCATAAGAATGTGTGGGGAAATTCCAATGTTGAAAATCTGGAGTAAAAATATTACAAATTTGTGAAGTTACAAGAGTGCATAGAAACTGCACAATGCACGCTCGTAACACAGTCATTTTATGGACTTTTGTGACCAAATTTTCAACATAGGCATTTTAGGACCTCTGGTCATGAACAGTGTCACTGTGATTTTCTTACTCTGTCCCGAACACTGATTTCCCCAGTGACCATGCTGTTCTGCGGAGTGCAAAAACACATTTTGGCCAGGATGTGAAAAATGACAGCTGTATTGTTTATAAGGAGGTGTGAAAAAAATCGCAGTGTTGAAAGTCTGGAGTGAAAATATTACAAATTCACGAATTCGCGAGTGTGCATGGAAACTGCGCAATGCATGCTCATGATACAGTCATTTTGGGGAATTTTGTCACCAAATTTGCAACATAGGCTTTTTGAGAGCCCAACTCATGAACAGTGACACTGTCCCTTCGTTAATCGGTCCCGAAAGGTGATTCCGTGCAGTGACCGCAAAATCACCATTTGGGACTGAATAACCAAATGACAGTCACTGAATTCATGAGATGGGCCCAAAGAACCCCATGTTGAAAATTTGTTGCAAAAATTAGAAAAAATGACAGAGATATGCACCAAAGTCGAAAAAATCCTAATTATGCCATTGTACAACTTACTGGCATTTCTTCAGTTCGCAATTGGCTTTGAAGAATGCAGACGTGTTCCTGCTCCACCGAAGATTGCCACGCCAGCCTCCGGAGGTATGGGGGTGGGGTGTGTGGGGAGGGTGGGGCACGAGAGGGTGGGCTGATTGTGGGAGGGGGACAAGAGAGTCAAAGAAGGACCGCTTTTCTTTGTTACAGTTTTTATTTTTTATTTTACATGGACAACGAGACTTTTGCCACGCTGGGGTGGGCCCCAGCTGGCACCTGGAAGTTTTGGGGGGTGGAGCCAGCGGGTGATTCGGCACCCCTATTGGCCGTACAGTGTGTGGGGGGACATGAGTATGCTGGACTTCTGCCATGCTGGGGTGGGCTCCCAGAGTGGCAGCTGGAAGTTTGTTGTTTTGGGAGGGGCATTGGAGCCAACGGGATTGGGCACCCCTGTTGATATACAGTGTCCTGGGGAATGTGCTTGTTTTGAGGTATCGTGCACCGGGCACACAACAAAGGGGAACGCAGAGAGAACCACCGCTACAATCAACGATGGTGACGTGGAGGCAATTTACATACTGCTGTCTGCAGGGCAGTATGCAAATTGTCTACAAGTTACCACAGCTGATTGTAGCGGTCATTTGCTTTCAGCTATATGCCACTGCAATCTGAACTGCTGTCATAGACAGCTGAGGCATTCATTGGTGTGGTGCAGCCATGCCTGCAAAAACGCTGAGGGCATTGGAAGCGGGGTGCCACACCTACGAAAACTGGTATGGTGGCACTATGTTTCTTGCTCATGCGTGCAAGCAAACATAAAAATGTGTTATAGAACTGGCTCCTCCAACCCAGAGACACAAAGGGTTCTAGTCCAGATACTTCCTGGTCCCAAAATGGATAGGAGATCTGCGTCCTATACTAGATCTCAGGGAGCTTAGCTTTTACATATAATACAAGAAATTTTGCATGGTATCCCTACAAGTTTTGATTCCCTTTCTATAAAATGGGACTGTCTGGGCTCCATAGACATGAAGGATGCATGCTTTCATATAAAGATCAGAAAAGCCCACAGCCAGTGTCAACATTTAATGCTGGACTGGGAGAACTATCACTTCAGAGTATTGCCCTTTGGCTTGTCTTCTGCACCCCAGGTCTTTACCAAATGCTTGGTAGTAGCAGCAGCCTTTCATAAGGAAGGCCTATATGTGTTCCCCTGTATGGACGACTGGCTTCTGAAGGCCAGCTCCAAGGAGGCTTTACTACTTACCCTGTTATGGACAAGGCAATTGTTTGACATCTTAGATGTCACGTGCCCAAGTGGGTCATGATGCCTTTCCAAAGACTTCAGTACATAGGAGCAGTCTGATACAGAGAAGAAAGTGCTTTCCTGCCACAGGAGAGAACAGAAAACCTGTTGTCTCAAGCACAGCTGATGTATAGAAGTCACTATCTTCCTGCAAGGACCATATTACATCTTCTGGGCCTCATGGCTGTGGCCATTGTAACAGTGCCACTAGCATGCTTACACATGAGAATACCACAGTGGACATTCAGGGTCCAGTGGGACAAGTTGACGGACAAACTGGATCAAAGGGTCCTTGTCACATCCCCATTGCACAGAGTGTTACTATGGTGGATGGATCACAACAATCTTTTACTGGGCATTCCATTCTTTGTTCCAACTCCTCACCCCAGATACCTTGGTTTCCGGATGGGGTGTGCATCTGGGTCCCTACCAGACACAAAAGTTATGGTCTCAAGTGGAGGGCAAGTTACACATTAGTGTCCTGGAAATGAGGGCTGTGCTATGCAGCCTCCAGACATTTTAGGAGCATTTAACTCCATGTCCTCTGTTAATCCAGATGTACAATGCCAGTCTGATGCATAACATTAGCAAACAAGGGGGCACCCATTCCCATCCCCTATGCAGGGAAGCAGTGAGAGTGTGGTACTGGGCTCTGTCCCATGGCCTGCAGCTGTTAGCCATGCATTTTCCAGGTCTCCAAAACATCTTAGCAGACAGGCTAAAAAGGTTACAGTCCAAGATGCATAAATGGGAACTGTTAACCTCCATGGCAGACGACCTCTTCACAAAATGGGGTAATCGAGAGTTGGACCTTTTTGCATCCCCACACAACGCAGAACTGCCACATTTCTGCTCACTTACTCCACGCCCTGGAATTTACTGATGAGACGTGTTGTCCCTTTCTTGGAAAGGGAAATTCCTATACATATTTCCCCCAGTTCCTCTAAAAAAGAGGGTCCTCCTCAAACTGAGCATTAAAGGTGCTTCCCTCATCCTCAAAGCCCCATTATGGCATCACCAGATATGGTTGCCACTCCTGCAACAATTGGCAGTGGAGCCTGCAGTACCTCTGCCATTGTATCATGGTCTGGTGTCACAGGACAAGGGGTCCCTGGTTCATCTGGACCTGAAGTCTCTGCATATGTATGCATGGCTCCTGAAAACATAGCCATGGCACGTTTTGGGGTATCCCCTAAAGCTGGTGATGTTCTGGTTGCAGCCAGCTAAACTTCTGCCAGACATACTTATTCCTTGAAGTGGAAGTGGTTCACTTTGTGGGCTGCTTCGAATAATTTGGACCCATTGACATGTCCTGTAAAGCCAGTGCTGGAATACTTGCTATCCCTGTCAGACTCTGGCCTACAGTATTCCTCACTTAAGGTATATTTGGCGGCTATATCAATTTTCCATGCCCTTATTAATGGGCGTACAGTTGCACAACTGGAAGCGTCTTATACTTTCTAAGAGGTATCCTGCATATAAATCTCCTATTCATAATCCAGTGCCTCCCTGAGACTTGAATTTTATGCTTGAGAAAGCTCTGTTTGAGCTGGCTGCAAATTGTGGCTTAAACATTATTTTTAGTTGCAATCACTTCTGCTTGAAGGATTTCGGAGCTGCAAGCTGTAATGTGTGAACCTCTTTATTTGATTTTTCACAAAGATAGAGTTTCTTTGCATACAAATCCTAGGTTTGTACCGAAGGTGGTCTCTGACATGCCAGTCAGGATGAGGTGCTGCTCCATGCTTTGGATGTACATAGAGTACTGAGGTACTGTGAGAATCTCGCCAGGGGTTGCTGAACGTCCTCTCAGCTTTTTGTTTCATTCACCCCTGGGAAAAAGGGCATCCTTGTATCTGAACAGTGCCTGTCCAAGTGACTGGCACAATTTATTACGTTCTGTTATAGGAAGTACAGTAAGGAATTTCCTGGTGCAGTTCGTGGTCACTCCACCAAGGGAATGGTCACTTCTGCTGCTTGTTTCAGAAATGTTTCTGCTGCTGACATTTGTACTGCAGCCACATGGAGCACTGTTCACATCTTCGCTAAACATAACAATCTGGTCATTGTCTCTCATAGATGTGCTGGCTTTGGTGTGCTTTACTGCAAGTTCTCCTGTCTTGAATGTATATATCAGACTGTACCAACCTCCCATACCTTTTGGGACTGCTTGTGACTCATTCCAAAGGTATGGCCTAATGGAAGAGATATCCTCAAAGACTACAGAACAGTTATGTTCTTACTGTATCAGTAGCTTTGAGAGAATCTTTCATTAGGCCATAGCGTCCCTCCCTCCATCCCCTTCTGCTTCAGTAGAGACAGCATCAGATATTGCACCTAATCCTAATCCATGGCTGTTATTTCCAGCACACTATATAATCTTGTATGCTAGGTGCTGGTCTGATCTCCTCGTTCCCCATGGGTGGCCGTCCTCCGAATCTACTGTCCAGCAGGAACTGAGGGGTGATGGGGCCGCCACATTTATAAAGATGCTGATGCATGATGTTGTTGTGGGTGGCCCCCGGCTAGGAAAAGTTTCTGTGTGATCCTAGTTCCTGGTGGCTGAAGTTCCAAAGGTATGGCCTAATGGAAGAGAGTCTCTCAAATATCATCTGTTATGGTAAGTGCATAAGAGAAAAATACTTACCATAGTAATCTTCTTTCTTCCTAGTGATGCTCAGATATTCATAACTTTATGCAGTAAGCCTGAGGGGTTGAACTGCCCGGAGAGATAGAACACATGCAAATGATGGAACATTTTGCACGTGAGCATCTTTCAAACACTGCCTCTACTAACTGCCTGTGTTCTAACCTCTTCAGATTTTATAAAAGGAGCCTGGAAAGTAGACGCAAAATAATATAGTACTATTATTTTATTATTAAAATTTGGGTTTTCCCAACAATATGAATTTGTAAATCAAACCTCCAACTGGAGGATCCAACAATTTAACAGAGTTAGAACAAAATGCAGGAGAAATACCAAAAAAGGGAAAAACACAATGAACCCTGTTCACCTTAACTATTAACAAGTGCAGGGTAAAAAACACTCCAAGGGTGTATAGTGATATGGTGGCACCAGCATGCGGAGTGCAGAGGCTGAAGTTCTAGAAGGGGAGGTAGGGAGGGATGTTATGAATATCTGAGCATCACTGGGAAGAAAGAAGATTACTATAGTAAGTAATTTTTTCTTCTAGCCCCAGTAATGTTCAGAATATTCCTAACTTTATGCAGACTACCAAGCAATACCACTGGAGGTGGGCACATAACTTTATTTTGGAAACAGACTTTGCAGGACTGCTGTGCCAAATCTAGCATCACCCCTGGACAGAATATCCAGGTTGTAGTGTTTTGTAAAAGTGTGTACAGTTTTCCAGGTAGCTGCTTTACAGATATCCACCAGCGGAACATCCCTGGCAGCTGCTAAAGTGGCAGCTGTTCCTCTTGTGGAATGGGCCCTCAATCCTGATGGGGGCTTCTTACCAGCTTTAGCATAACATAACTGGATACACTGGACTATCTACCGAGAAATGGACCTTTTAGAGGCTGGATTACCTTTTCCCACATCCCCATAGGTCAGGAACAACTGTTTTCTGTCCTGTCTATGGCTCTTTGTGGCTTTCATGTAGTAACTGAGAGCCCTTTTTACATCCAAACTGTGGAGTCTTCTTTCACCAGAGGTGGTATGATCAGTGAAAAAGATGGGAGCGTGATGGACTGGTTTAAGTGGAAGTCTGAGACCACCTTGGGAAGAAATTTTCTGTTTGTTCTAAGGACTACCTTATCCCTGTGAAAGGAGATATAGTCCTGATCTATACAGAGAGCCTGAAGCTCACTAATCCTTCTTACAGAAGTCAAGCTTGCGATATTGTTGCACCATATAGAATTAAAACAATTAGGGGAACCACCAATCCTTGGCTTTCCAAAGCTCTAATTGGGCTCATGCGGAACAGAGACAATCTTTGGCATATAGCAAAGGCAACTGGAATACCTACTGCAATAAACACCTACAAAGCAGCCTGAAATGCTTGCACCAAATTCGTCCGACAGGCCAAAGCCTCCTATTACAAGGATCTACTTGACAAAACATGGGGCTCTGGCAGAGACTTTTGGGGGACCTTGAAAACCCTGATGGGCAAGGCCACTAAGTCTCCACTGACCTTCTTGTGACCACAAAGGGGCCCTTGCAGGATCCCATCGATATTGCTAATGAGCTCAACAACACCCTCACAGACCTCTCAAGTGTACTCCCCAGTGACTATTTCATGGATACACAAGGACAACGACCCACTAAAAAAAGCGATACCACCATTTCTCTTTAGATGTGTCACCAAGGCCGAAACAATTAAACACACTAAAGGGGCCCTTGGCAAGACAAGGATGGGAGTGGATATGCTTGACATGAAGCTGGTTGGTTTTCTCTTCAGTGAACTCTCTGGTCCTCTTACCATGGTTTTCAATGCCTCTCTTAAATCGTGAGTGCTCCCAGATTTATGGAAGTCAGCAAACATCACACCTGTCTTTAAAGCAGGGGACAAGACACAAACGTCCAACTGTAGACCTATCTCCATCCTCCTCCCTATCTAAAGTACTCGAATGAATGGTCTTGGAGCAACTTACAGAACACCTAGAGAGACATAGTCTACTCTGCTCACAGCAGCATGGCTTCTGAAAAAAGCACTCCACACTCACCGCACTAGTGGACTACTCATCCCACTTATATGACGCCTTGGACAGTGGGCATGCAGTTGGTTCAGTTCTCATCGACCTTATGAAGGCCTTTGACTCTGTAAATCACAACCTCCTCCTAAGCTGCCTTCTATCCACAGGTCTATCCCTGGAGACAGTAAATTGATTTGGCAGCTACCTCACCAACAGGACACAATGAGTCAAAATAGGAGATACTCTATCTGCAGCTAAAAAGGTGACTCTTGGGGTCCTGCGGGGTCAATCCTTGGCCCTTTACTCTTTAGCCTTTTCATCAACTCCGCACCTACAGCATGCTCAGCAAGCACAGTTCTCTATGCTGCAGTAGCGTAGCAAATTCCCAGAGGGGCTGGGTGCAAGGGTATGTTATAGGGCCCCCTGGTTTTGAATACACATCAGAATTATGATTTGGGCCCCTCAAACCTCATGGGCCCGGGTGCGACTGCACCCTTGTAGCTACGCCCCTGCTATGCTGATGATGCAATAATATCAGTCGGTGGTAAAGACCTCCACTCCATCACAACAGATCTCCAAAGCAGCTTCCTTCAACTTGAATCGTGGTTCACAGAAAACAAACTGTTAAACGTCAAAAAAAATAAGAGTATGTGCTTCACCACTTCCCAAAGCAAAAAGAAATACCTGCCAGTGCTGATGCATAACCATAAAGGTGAGTTTCTAGACCAAGTAAGCAAGTTCAAATATCCCGGCATCACATTTGATGACACCCTCACCTTCTCAAGCCACATAGACTCTGTAATCAAGACTGCAAATGCCAAACTGGGCATGCTTTACTGTTATAGACACTCAGTGACTCCTGATGCTCTCAGACTAGCCACCAGTAGTTCAGTACTGTCTACCACAGACTATGGATTGCCTATTTATGGGGCCGGCACCAAAACAGCCCTAAACAGGATCAGCACACTCCTCAATAAAGCCTGCCGACTCACTTTGGGGGCCGCCTTTGACACCCAAACCTGCACGCTCTACAAAGACACTGGGTAGCTCTCACTCAACCTTTGAGGGCAATATCAAACCTGCCTGCTGCTAAAAAAGGTACTGCTGTCATCTTCCACACTGGGAGGCCACTTTAGGCTGGCTGTTCCTACAAAATCGACCCAAAGTACGGCCACTGACAGAATGATGATTCCCATCAAAAGGACGAAACTTGCACAAAACTCCATCCTGTATCAGGGACTGAAGTGGTACAATGAACTACCCACTGACCTCTCTGAAACACCCAAGATTAGTTCTTTCAAAACTGGGCTCAGAACCTTCCTTGGCTCAAAAATGACCTGTATTTGCCGGTGATAATGTGGTAATACCTCAGCCTATAGTCTCCCAGTACCTACCCCTTTCCTCAATTATCACGCCACTAAATATCACCTTCATCTGGACCCCCCCTTTACCCTTACCCCTTGTAATTTAACGATGTCTCCCCATGGCTGAACACTCCCCCCCCCCCCGACAATGCCACCTTTTGGCTGACTCGCCCCTTCTCTTTCCTTTATTCAAGCTTGTGCAATTAAGTACTAAATTGATGTGCAATACCCAAAACTTTTTTCTATTACTGGTTGTGTATATGCTTCAATGTTCCTTTTACTTTTAACCCTACATGTATTTTATACTGATATGTTTGTTTCAAACAATTGACGTGGAACCTTTGGAAATGAATCCTTGACTCAAAGGTATTAATCCCAAACTGAAATAAATAAAATAAGTAAGAGAAAGCTCTTAGAGCTAGCAAAACTGCTCTGAGTTCCAGCAAGTTTATGTGCTGAAGGGACTCTGCAACTAATCAGGTACCCTGGGTGGTGTGCTGCCCTAGATGGGCGCCCCAGCCCAAGAGAGATGCATCTGTTGTGAGAACTACTGAGGAGTTCTCTTTCTGAAAAGGGATTCCCTGTCTTAAGTTGGATTCCTTTTTCCACCACAAGAGGGCCTGTAACAGTGCCCTTGTTACTGGAATGAGTTTTGAAAAAGCATCTTTTTTCTGACACCAGTGAGACCTGAGGTGGAACTGGATGTCTCTTATGTGGAACCTGGAACCCAGCACTGTGCCTGTGGAAGCAGCCATGTGGCCCAGTAGCTGAAGAAACTGTCTTGCAGTTTTTGATTTGTGTAACCTGAAGGAATTTGCTACCGACTGAAGACTTTTTACTCTTTCCAGAGGTAGATAGGCTGTGGCTTGTAAGGTATTTATTTCTGCTCCTATGAACTGCAACTCCTGTGCAGGAGTGAATGCAGACTTTTTGTGATTGATCAGAAATCCCAGAGACTCTAGAAGGTCCTGGGTGACTTTCAAATCCTGCTGTACTTGCAGTGGGAATTTTCCCACCACTAACCAGCCATCCAGATAAGGGAAAAAATTGATTCCTTGTCTCTGAAGATGTGCTACTACAGCAGCAAAACATTTTGCGAATATCCTTGGGGCCCAAGAAAGGCCAAAAGGCAGGGTTGAAAACTGGTAGTGGGCTGAAGGGAGTCTGAATCTGAGACATTGCCAGTAAGAATCCCTTATGGGGATGTGGAAATAGGCATCCTTTAAGTCCAGTGATGCCAGCCAATTTCCCTTTTGGAGCATTGGCAAAATCACAGCTAGAGTTACCATTTTGAACTTTTGTTTCTTCAGGTGCTCGTTTAAAGCTCTGAGATCCAATATAGCCACCACTCCTCACTTTTCTTTGTTGTTAGGAAGTATCTGGAATGAAAACCCCTTCCTCTCAGAGATTTTGGAATTGATTCTACTGCTCTTAGCTATAGCAGGTTTCAAACCTGTAGCAGTGTTTTTTTCTGCAAGGGAGGGAGAACTGAAAACTCTGTTCTTTTGACGAGGAGGGGATTTGAATTCCAGAGACCGATCCCAACCCACTACCTCCAGAACCCACTTGTCTGGGGTGATGTTCAGCCAGGCATGGAGGAAGTGAGACAGTCTGTTTCCTACAGGTAGGGAGGAAGTGGTCTGTAGCTCAGAGGGTCTGTTTAGATTATGGCTGAGGCTGAACTTGGGATCCTCACCTCAAGCCGCTTCTACCCCTGCCCCTGAAGTATCCCTGTTGTGGGTACTGCTAATACTGGGGTAAGGCCACTGGCTGGAGGAAGGGCCTGGTATAAAAAGACCTGCCTTGGCCTCCCCTTCCATAAGGTCTGGTGGATGGAGAAGCTTTCTCTTTGTCAGAGTTGCTTCTGTAAGTGGCCTTATACTCATCCATCTTCTTCATATAGGCCACAGTGGATTCCCCAAAAAGGGAATTTCCCTCCAAAGGAAAATCCAAAGCCTTGGACTGAGTATCCTGAGTAAGGTTTGTGGCCCTGAGCCATGCAAACCTTCTCTGTGCCACTGTATTCGCCATCCATCTGGCTGCAGTGTCATTTGTGTCAGCAGCCATTTGAAATTGGTACTTAGCTGCCTCTAACTCAGACCTGGCCGTTTCAGCCAGGTCATCTGACAAAAGTGAGGGAGCTTTTTGGGACATAGCCAGGACGGACTGCCACAGTGACTTCTGAGACTGGGCAGCATATGCCTGGAAGGTAGCCTGACGCATGGCCAAAGAAGCTGACAGGTGCCCCTTTTTTGGCCATACTGTCGCTCTTTCTGGAATCCTTGTCCAGAGGATGTGAGGACAGAGGGACCCTGGCTTTGTCACAAGCAGCTTGCTGAATAACCCCCTGGTGGTCTGGATGGGAGAAGAGAAAATCAGCTCCCTCCCTTCCTCTCCAGTTGGTACTTTTTGTCCATCCTCCTATCTATGGGAGGAATGGAATTAGGTGTCTGTAAAATCTTTAAGGCATCCTTTTTAAAGAATTTGTACACAGGTAGGAGAGCCCTTGTGGGTGTCAGCCCCATCATCTCCAAATAATCCACCTCCTCTTCATCCTCAATTTGCTCAGTAGTGGAGATGTCCAATGCGTCTGCCATCTTCCTGATGAAAGTAAAATGGGATAGAAAATCCTCAATCACCCTTAGAAGAGAACCAAAGTCCTGTTCGGGCACACTTCTCGTTCAGTTGGTCCCTCCTCACTATAATCATCATCATTATCATCACCAAATTGATCCCCTCTGTCTTGAGGGGGTGGATGCACATGGCAGCCAGCCTGGGGACCCTGAGAAAGGTCAGGAGGCTGCTGAGGGGAACTACTGCCTGTAAGGTTTGAATTATTTTAAAGGCCTGAGCAATTTCTTGGACCGTTGGTACAGGCATATCAGGTACAGAAGTCCCCAGTTTGGCAGGTGAGGGTTCTGTGTGCTTTAATTTTTTACTTTTCTTAGAAAGAACCGGGGAGTCAGCTGGTTCATTTGTTCTTTTAGTGCCCTTTTTGCCCATCTCAGGGGCAGGCATAGATGCAGATGTGGGTTCAGCCACAATATCTAGGGGTATTGGCTGGTCAGAGCCAGAGGGACCCCTTGGAAATTTCTTCTTGAGCCTTTCAAGGCGTTTTACTCATGTCTTGTCTGCGAATGTCTTGCACACTTCACATTCCTCTTTCAGATGGTCAAACCCAAACAAACCACACATATAGTGTGTTCATCTGCTTTTGCAAATACTTCTCCACACTGGGAACAGTTTTTGAATCCGGGTTCACCAGTTCTCTTTTTGGGTTTCTCAGACATGATGTTAAAAAAGAGAAAACCTCAACCGCTAAACAGTAAAATCTTTATTTATTTAAACGATCAGTTCAGGAACCGAAAAGGAATCGATGGAACCGAACCAATGTAAAGGTATGGAACTGGGTCAGCGGTTCTAGTAACCAAGAATTATCAGTTACAACATTTTAGATAAATCAAGTTTTTAGAGATTAACTAAGGTAGTTCTTTAATCAGAGAACCCCGATTTTAACAAACACTAACCCGGCTCTCCCGCGGTTATACCGAACCGAGAGGAACTGGGAAAAATAACAAATTTAAATGTAACTAGAGTAATAATACAAAACAAATAGTAGAGGCAGTAAATGAAAACAAAATATAGTTATATTTTAGTATCTGAAGTTTTCTTCACGCAGGAGAAAGTGGACGAACGGCACTCCGAGCGACCAGACTTTTCAGGTGGAGAGAAAAATCTGGAGCGGTTAGAACACAGGCAGTTAGTAGAGGTAGTGTTTGAAAGATGCTCACATGCAAAGTGTTCCATCATTTGCATGTGTTCTATCTCTCCGGGCAGTCCAACCCCTCAGGCTTACTGCATAAAGTTAGGAATATTCTGAGCATTACTGGGGTTAGAACTGTTCTTTTCTGATGAAGAACAGATTCATAACATTAATGTTTGGCATTATCTGTGTTTTTTATCTCATCTGTTTAGCCAGGAAAACACAGATTTTAGGAGTGACAAAGAAAAATTTTGAGACAAAATCAGGGATATCTCTGTAAATCAGGGACTGTTAAGGGATATGCTTGAGCTGTGTTACCACCTGTGAACATTCAGGCTGCAGCAAAGGCATTGACCCACCCTTCCCAGAGGTACAGACCATTCTCTGGGATGCTCAGTCCTCCTCTCTTGGCTGGTCCTCTGAAGACTTGAGCTCGTTTCCTAACTTGGGTCACTATGGCGATAACTCTGCGCTGTGCTAATTAATGGGCTGGCTAAGTGTTTCTGTTTTCAGGGGTTGAAGTTGGAGAAATAAAAGTATGGAGTATGCCATAGTGAAACTTTAAAGGTTTTTGTGGGCACATGTACACTGATACAGAGAGGATTAAGGACAGAAAAGACTGTGTTCCATTGGGTCTGTCTGCCCTGATGTCCTACTATATAGGGGATATGTGAAGGGCTGCTGTGGGATACACCATTTATTTGAACTTGCAGTGTGTGACCTCGGTTGACCTCACGAGTGGCGGAGCCACAATAAATGGTGTATCCCACAGCAGCCCATCACATGTGCGATTTATACAAAAGGCAGCTTTTATTTTTTTTTTTGTCAGTTTTAATGTTTTATGTGGTTTTTTTTTAGGTGGACTATTTGTGATGCGACCTGTTGGAAGTGTGGAGTTTTACTTTTTGTGTGGTTAGGCAGTGTTTGGATTGTGATTGGCCGGTGTTTTGTGAATGGCCGATGTATTGAAATTGCGATTGGCTGCTTGGAGCGTGGGAATATTATTTTGATTGGCTGAGGGGTGTGACTGCATGTTTGTGGGCGAGGCTTCTTGTATGGCGCAGATGGTTTTCAGTTGTCGAGCAGGAGTCGGGAGGGAATGTTATCTCGAGCTATTTGTAGTTTGTTTCGGTGGATTGGGCCTAGTTCAGTTATTGAAGAGCAGAAGAAGGAGTTTGAGGGAGGTACCGGGGAAGAATTTGGTAGAGTGGCGATGGAGAGGTTATGAAGGAGCTGGAGAAGGAGTTTGAAGGAGCCAGTGGATAAGGGATGTCTCGAGGAAGGACTTAGTGGAGTGGCAGCGGAGAGCTTCAAGAAACGGGATGTGGAGTTTGGGACAGCCTGTGGATGAGGGATCTGCCAGGGTGTGTGTATTGGGATGTCCGTGGACAAGTCATTTTATGGATTATGATGAAGGATGTGGAGTCAGCCAGTGGAGGGAGTTATTTTACACTGCAGTTCTGGATTTGGGCATGAAGAGCCTGAAGACTTAAGGGATCGTTTTTTTTTTTCATTGGTTGGGTGGGAGCCGTTTGGGGTGTTTTGTTTTGCACTGTGGATTTAGGGCTGGAAGAGCCTGAAGATTTTCTCATTCTTTTTATTAGTGTGGATTTACAGCTGGAGGTGTCTGAAGAAAGTGAAAGAGGTTGGTGGTCTAAGTATAATGAAACTGCAAGTAAGGGTGACTGAAAGTAGTGCCAGCATACAGGAGATTGATTGATGGCAGGGTGTGGGATAAACGGTGGTTGATTGATGGCAGGGTGTGGGATAAATATTAGAATCACCGTTTATCCCACGGCAGTGAGAATAAATGAATTTATTCCACTGTTTATCTGCCCACATACATTGCAGAAATTGAATTATTCTACCATAGCACCACATCCCCCCATGGTTGAACCCTGGCCATTTTACCAAGGAAATGGCTTTATCACATTGATGTCATTGTATGATGATGTCATTGTATGTGGATTTTTTATGTTTTCAATTGAATGATATCATTTTCATGATGGAACATATGTTAGAAAAGAAAGATGGCGGTAGCCGGGTAGTGCAGTGGTAGGAAACCTGGGTTTGGGAACACACCTGGGTTGCTGGAAGTTGGCCAGGAGTGCATGGATCAAGCATTCCAAGGACAGTTGTCCTCACTCAGGATAGGGGGATATGACATCTCACTCATTGGCTGCTACCTGGTAGAGGTGCAGACAGAAGGGGGAGGGGTGGGCAATCTTCTAAAGAGCAGTTTATGTTAACAAAACTTAGTACACATCTGGTCTGCTGGTTAGAGCACTGACCTGTAAACCCAGAGATCCCAGGTCCAAACCCCACCAGAGCCATTGGCTCGCTCTGCAACTTCTTTTTTTTTATTTATATAAGAAAACAATAACATACAGCCAAGCTCATGCCAGGCATCCATATATAAAATAGGAATAAGTATAATGACAAGGATAGCTATAATCTAAGCACTCAGATGTATGAATGTGGGGGTAGTCCATAATGTCCATGACACCTAAACAATAGTCTAAGATAGCTGCACCTTGCAAGCATACGATGGCCAGTTCCAAAAAATATATATAGTCCGAGCATGAGTCTTGCTCAGCCATATAAGTTGATAAAGCCCACATCCCAAACATAGTGTTAAAACAAAAATAGGCTGGCATTACAGTGTCAGCACATAATCTGGGAACATCAGAGAACAAGAAGTAAAAAACTTCAAACTGGTCTATAACTTTAAACTGAAGGGCACGAGAAACAGAATGACACAAGGAGTTTAATGCCTAGTCTATGTTACTCTGATAGATGTATCTTGTAATCCACCTGCTCTCGTGTTCCTGCTATGTATATATTGTATAATATTAGTTATCCTGTTTATTTATATATGCTTAATGCCTGATCTGTTTTAAGTTACTTGCCTGGCTTTCCACTGTAATACTTTTTGCAACATTGTTAAATCTCTCTGTATTCTGTATATTATTATTGTATTTATCTATTGTACTGTGTTCACCATTGACACCCGGGTTGTCACTGAAAAAGGGACTGCATGATCTCAGTGGACTTACCTGGTTACCAAAATTCTAATAAATAAATACAAATAGCAACATGTGTTCATTGCATGTATGTAGTTCACATTAAAGTCTCAATAAATCAAAAGAAAAAACCTGCCATACAGTTCAACTTTCTGTACTCCCTTTTGTATCAAAATGAAATGGTCCGAGTGTCCATGGTTATCGCTCACATCTCATCCTCTTCTGAATTGACCGGGGCAGTAGCACACTGCATGGCGTTCTTGGAGGTACTGTCTGTCTATGGCAAAGGCAAAGGTGGGGACATCCGCACCAGGGAATTCAATTAATGGTTGAAGGACTGGTGCAGACAGGAGGGTTTCAGCTTCACTGGGGGCTGGGGCCTCACCTGGGGGGATGAAGGACTGTACAAGCCAGATGGCCTGCATCTGTCCAGAGGGGGCACCAGGATCCTTGGTGAAAAGTTTAAATGTTTCCTCTGCAACCATTTAAACTAGCCGAGGTAGGAGGCGAAAGCAAGCAGGGAATATCATACTGTTCTCCCCCCACAGGAAGGAACAGGCATAAAACAGGATACTAGGGTCAAAGGATCACCAATAAAACAAATCCTACATAGTTAACGTGGAGGAGAAAACAAAAAAAACAGGATAAAATGCAAAAAGGGGACGGAAGGGAGACAGATGGGAAGGGGGGAGGTAACCGAACCTGGAGAGCAATATGTACACATGCCCACAGCCTGAGAATCAAAATCCCAGACCTGGTGGCATTGATGGTGGAAGCGGACCTGGCTACAATGACTGTTACAGAAACTTGGTACACACAAAACCATGAATGGAATATAGCCATACCAGGTTATGCACTTTTCAGGAAAGACAGGGAAGGAATAAAAGGGAGGAGGGATGGCCATGTACGGGAGGGAGGAAATCAAAGCAACTGAGGTTCAGGGGCTGCAGGAGGGAGCTGAGGCACTGTGGGCCACCCTAGAGACAGGAAGTGGTACCAGCATTAGAACAGGAGTGATCTGCAGACCTTTGGTGCAAGGAGAAGAGACAGACAAAACACTAGTGGAAGCCGTCCACAAAATGGCAACCAAAGGTGAACTACTACTACTAGGGAACTTCAGTCTGCCAGATGTAGATTGAAGCACCCAGATTGTACGTACAGCAAAAAGCAGAGACACCCTGACCGCACTGCAGAGGGCATGTCTAAGACAGCTTGTAGCTGAACCTACCCACGAGGGGGCTATACTAGACCTGGTGCTTACCAATGGGGACTGGGTCAAGGATGTAAAGGCAGGCAGCCACATAGGAACCAATGACCACAGGACAGTATGGTTCAGGGTAACCACAGTAGAAGAGGCAAACCACACAAAAGTAAAGGTTCTGGATTTCAGAAGGGCCAGCTTTGACAACATGGTGGAATATCTCAGGGGAGCCCTGATAAAAATGGACAAAGAGGGGGAAGTGGAGAAGCAGTGGTCTATTCTCAAGGGGGCCATAGCAGAGGTAATGAATCTCTGTGTTAAACAGCAAAGCAAGAGTAAGAGAAGGAAACAACCACTTTGGTTCTTGGAGGAAGTGGCCATGAAAGTGAGAGAAAAAAGATGGGGCTTCAGGAGATACAAAGAAACACAAAGGGAAGAGGACAAGGAGCAGTATCTAGAGAAGCAGAGGGAGGCAGAGAAGGCAGTCAGGAGCACAAAGATGAGAACGGAAGAACATATAGCACAGGCTATAGTGAAAGGTGACAAGACCTTCTTCAGATACTTCAGCAAGAGGAAGACTGGGGTGGGATTGTCAGGATAAAGAAGGAAGGAAGGAAGGAGGAGGGTGTGCAGAGGAGGACATAGAAAAAGCAGCAATACTGAACCAATACTTTTGTTTAGTTTTCACGAAGAAAGGGGAAGGCGAAGGTCCACAACACAGCAAAAAAAAGCTATCAGGGGAGGGAGGTAGACACCACTCCATTCACAGTAGAGAGAGTCCTAGAGGAACTCAGGAAACTGAAAATAGATAAGGCAATGGGGCCAGATGGAATTCACCCCAGAATATTAAAAGAGCTCAGAGAGGTGCTGGCAGCCCCGCTGACCACTCTATTCAACAGATCACTGGAAACAGGGACAGTCCCAGAAGATTGGAGGAGGGCTAATATGGTCCCTCTCCACGAAAGTGGGAGTCCTGTTCTGGAGACCATATCTCCGGAAGGACATAGACAGACGGGAGGCAGTTCAGAGGAGGGCTACAAAGATGGTACAGGGTCTGCATGAAAAACTATACGCGGAGATGCTAGGGGAAACTCAATATATATTCCATGGAGGAGCGAGGGGGAAACATGATAGAAATGTTCAAGTACCTCAGGGGTATAAACAAGGTACAGGAGGGTAGCATCATTCAAAAAAGATGTGCAAGAACAAGGGGGCACGAAATAAAGTTGGGGGGAGGTTCAATGATAATATAAGGACGTACTTTTTCACTGAAAGAGTGGTGGATGCTTGGAACACCCTCCCGAAGGAGGTGGTAGGGGCCAAAACAGAGAATTCAAGAATGCATGAGAGAGACATAAGGGTACCCTAGGGACAGGAAAGAAAGGGTGAGCTGCAGATCAACTAGGATCTGTGGTTTGTAATATTTAGGCGAAATGGGCAGACTGGGTGGGCCACACGGTCCTTATCTGCTGTCATCTTCTGTGTTTCTGTGAAATCCTGGTGGCCTCAAACTCCCGAGAAATAAGCTCCACTCATTTACCAGTTTCCTCTGGGTCCATATATTGAAACATGCAGTGGATTCAAAGACTGGCTGGTATAAGTACAGTGCTATATGATAGAATTGGTTTTGTGCAAATCAACTGACATTTCGTGCCTCTTCCACGAATGAATGGAAAATGCACGGTATAGATAACACAATATAGCCTGTAGTTGTGCAACTTTTTTGCGAGGAGCTGAGTGATTAGTCATTTTCACTTCCGGGTGAACACTCGCTATAAAAATCAGCCCCGCAGCAAGCAGGGCGAGCGTGCGCAGGGCGCGAGCGGAGACGTGCGTAGAGACACGCGTGTCTGCTGTGTCCACTGAGTCCACGGAGTACAGGGACCCATATGCTTGGTGTCAATAAAAAACAGGCTGCAAGAAAGTAACGTTAAAGGATCGCACTATGTCACAAAATAAGGGTAAGCGCGGCAGCAAACCTAAAAGAATTTGCATTAACTGCGAAATGTTTACTGAGGCACCAGCCTGCAAGGATTTTGTGTGTGAAAATTGCATATTAATTGCAAATTTAAGAAAAGAAATTGATAATTTATCACAACGGCTAGCGACTCAAAAAGAAACTACCTGCCTTGAGAGATTTATAGATCAAGCTGTTCATGATATTACTGTGCCTGAATTCCAAATTTCTGATATTAAAGCTAAAAGTGTGTTGGAAGAGGATAACCTAATTCAAGTGAGGGGGGGTGCCTGTAATACCTGTGATTAGCACTCCATGGTCAAAACCCAAAAATCCATCAAAGAAGTGTTGTACTAGTTGCAATGAAAATACTTTGCCAGTTCAAAATATGTTTGATTGCTTGCAGGACAATATAGATTCTGGAGATAATTTTAAACAAAATCCCCAGGGTATTCAACAAGAGTTTGTCCCTGCAAATAATCAAAACACATTGCTAACTGAAAAAGTCCTGACCAAAGACATATTAGTCATAGGTAATTCAATAATTAGGGGAGTGGATACTGTGGTATGTAAAGGTAGGAAGAGCAGCACTACTGTCAGCACCCTTCCAGGAGCTAAAGCAGGTGATGTGACAAGACTTATTGGAAGGGCTCATGGAGAATACAGAGGACCCATTAGTTTTAGTACACATTGGTATTAACGATGTATACAAAACTAGCCAGAAAGCATTTCAGTCTAAAATAACTGACATAGCAATGAGAAACAAACAAAAAGGAGGAGACTTAATATTCTCAGGCATATTACCAACACATGGGTATCTCAACTACAAAAATAAAGCAATTAAGTCAATAATTGACTGGCTAAGAACTTTTTGCATAAACAAATATTTGGATTTTATGGATAATTCCATTATATTCAGCAACAAATCCCTATTTAAACCTGATGGTCTGCACCTCAGCTTAGCAGGATCCAGGATTTTAGGTAGGAAACTGAATAAAGTGATTGATTTCCATTTAAACTGGTGCAAAGGGGGCAGCCCATGTCAGCAAGGCATTCAAACACGAATACAGCATTAGATTATAATAATGTTAAGGGTTGGAGAATGATACTTATAAGCTCCAGAAGCCTTATAAATAAATATGATGAATTTAAAGACTTTTTGGTAACACATGATATACAAATAGCTTGCATTACAGAAACCTGGTGGGATATCAACGATTCTCGGGAGAAATCAATACCAGGTTATAACTTATACCACAAATCTAGATCATATAGAAAAGGTGGGGGCATTGCAATATATGTTCATAATTCCATCAACAATATACAGTTGCATTATGACAACCTTGAAGCTGAAACTATCTGGCTTAAGTTAATACCATCTAGTGGCCCTAAAATCATAATTGGGCTTTTTTAAAGGCCACCATCTAATACACATGACAAAGATGCTATTTTTTTTAGATTTACTCAATAAATTGAATCCAGAGGACAATTTAATAGTGTTGGGTGACTTCAATCTCCCTAATATAGACTGGAAGTTAGTAAAGGTGGGTAATAAAACTGAACAATTATATTTAGATGCATTTGATCAGTTGGGTTTAGTACAACTAGTACATGAAAATACCAGAGGAAACAAAATTTTGGACTTCATATTAACAAATATGAGTGACTTAATAAACGAGGTATAGATTCTACCCCCTTTGGGTAATAGTGATCACTTTAAAGTTCAATGTATAATAGGGGCGATGGAGTTAACTCACAATTTAAATTTATGTTCTAAATCTGAAGGAGCAACTAAATTAAATTTGGCAAAAGCAAATTTCTCCCGCATTAGGCAAGATCTGGCATTGTGGGATTGGTTTAAGGCTTTTGAAGGAAAGAACACTGAGGATATGTGGATTGCACTTCTTAACAAGCTCAATAAATTAATTACTTTGCATATTCCAACTAACAAGCCTAAACAAATGAGAGGTAAAAAACCCAATCCAAGCTGGTTAAACAAACAAATCAAACGCTTAATCAATAGCAAAGATAGATTATTTAAGAAATACATGAAGGAAAAAACCTAGAAGAACTACTCAGTATATAACGAACGTGCTAAATTGGTTAAGTTAACTATAAAAAGAGCAAAGGCTCAGCAGGAGATTACTTTGGCCAATAAGATTAAAGATAATAACAAATATTTTTTTCTTATATTAACAGCAAGAAGAATCATTACTCAATAATAGGACCCTTTAAAGATAATAATGGTGAAATGCTTAATGAACAGGAGACAGTAAACATACAAAATAATTACTTTTGTTCAGTTTTTAATCCTGGAAATACACCCTTTATTTTTGATAACTCGACATCTTTAGTTGGAAATATTAAAATAACACCTGCAGAGGTAAAGAGCAGACTCAGTAAATTAGACGTCAACAAATCTCCAGGCCCAGATAACATTCACCAAAGAATTCTACAAGAACTTGCTGATCACTTGGCGGATCCACTGAGCTTTCTATATTAAACATCCCTGGACAGTGGTGAGGTTCCTCAAGCTTGGAGGAATGCTTTGGTCGTCCCTCTCCACAAAAAAGGATCTAGATCTGAGCCAGCCAATTTTAGGCCCATTAGTTTGACATCACTATTGGGTAAAGTTATGGAGGATATTTTAAAGGATATTATAGTTGATTATATAACAGCAAATAATTTATCTGATCCTGCGCAACATGGTTTTATTAAGTCTAGATCATGTCAGACTAACTTATTATCCTTTTACGAAAATGTCAACATAGAATTGGATAATGTAGTTTTTATGGATTTTGCCAAGGCTTTTGACAAGCTACCCCATGAGGAATTAATACACATCTTGATTAAAGTAGGAATTTATAGTAACATCGTTAAATGGATAGCTAAATGGTTGACTGGTAGGAGGCAGAGAGTGGTGGTCAGGGGTGTGATGTCAGATTGATCTGCAGTCACCAGCAGGGTACCTCAGGGTTCGGTATTGTGTCCTTGTCTTTTTAATGTCTATATTTCATTGTAACAGCTCAGTGGTCCTTATATATAGATTTCTAAGTTTGCTGATGATTGTAGACTGGGTACAACTGTGACTTCTATAACTGAGGCACTTTCTTTACAACAGGCCATAAATGAAATTTATGTATGGACTAAAGTTAGTAAATTGGAACTCAACATCTCTAAATGCAAAATTATGCATTTGGGTCAGAATAATGTCAAACATATGTATTGCATTGGGAACAGCATTTTGTTATCAACATCTGAAGAGAGAGACTTGGGTATTAAAGTTACTTCAGATTTAAAGTTTAGTTCACACTGTAAACAACAGGTTAAAAGAGCAAATCAGAATTTAAATTGTATCTTGAGACATATTTCAGCAGACATAAGAACGTTATTATGCCATTGTATGGAGCCCTGGTGAGACTGCACCTGGAGTACTGCGTCCAGCTGTGGTCCCCCCAAGTATAGGGAAGATATTGTGAGAATGCAGAGTGTACAGTGCAGAGCAACAAGATCAGTGTCTGGACTAAAAGACCTGTCCTATAAGGAGAGACTAACTAAACTCAACTTATATTCATTACACTATAGAAGATTAAGGGGAGACCTCTGTATGATGTTTAGAATATCTCAGGATATTACATTAATGGAAGATCTTAAAATGTCCTATAGAACAGGCTGGTCTAGTGCTAGAAAGCATAGTATGCAACTCGATCTACCTAAATGGAATACTAACTTAAGGAAACACTGGTTCACTGTAAGGGTGGTGTCAGCATGGAATGGCTTGCCAGCAAATGTGGTGGAGAGCTCTAATATGGACATATTTAAGTCTAGATTAGATAACTATCTGTATGATAAGACTACTACGTTTTAACAATAAAATTTGGCGAGCACTATGGACTAAAGTCTCACAGCTTGAATTGACTTACGAACTTAAGTAGAGTGTGTACAGTTCCAAGGCTCCTCAATTTGGTGCAAACATCACCAAACTTCTTCCTCTGTAGTCTAGTGGCATAGGAAAGGTCAAGGAAAATATGTAGCGCACCACTGTAGTTTGAATTTTCAGCAGCTCTTGAGGCCCACAGAATCATGTGCCGTGCTACCACACTGTCAGTAACTAGAAGAATAGTCCTTGGTAGATCCTTTAGGGCTCCTGCAGCACAAGGAGAAGTCTGGTATGCCCTGACAAAATGTTGAACACACTCCAGTCCCAAGCCCAAGGCCCCTGGTAGCCACTGTTGCAGAAAACCCAAAAGATTGTTTTCTTCCACTCCCTCAGAAAGACCAACCAACCAGACATGAGATGCTCTATATGCATTTTCTAGGGCCTCTAAACAATACCGGAGCTACGAATTCTCATGGATTAGGTTAGTAGTGGCAGCAAGAGCCCTCCCAGCTTGTGAATCTGACGAAGTAGTCTTTGTGGCCATCTCAGTTTTGAGATCCTGCTCTCCCAGGTGACTCAGGATAGTTTCAATTTTAGAATCCATTGGCTCCATGTTAAATTGGAGCGATTTACATGGGGGCTCATCACCGGTGACTACACTCCCTGTTCCAGCGGCCTGCTGCTGTGTTGGTGACTGAGTTTTCGCTCCGTCTGAGGGTCCTTTTGTTGCGAGTCTCCGCAGTTACATAAATTAGGGCAGCACTGAAAATAATACACTGGTTGTCTGTTTGGTTCTCTTTAAGTTAAACTGTAACAAAAGCTTCCTTACCGGAGCTGATTTCAGATGCTGTGACCGTAGTCTGTGAACCAAATGGTTCATAGTTCAGTGCTCCAACCAGTAGGGGGCGAAGCATGACAAGCATGATGCAGTTACTGTCAAGAGGGATGGCAGAACATCTGGGGTGCATCAGAGGAACAGGAGAAGGACTCTTGTCATCTTCAAGGCCCTGCTCAGGTTCCACCTGGAGTACAGTGTGCAGAGTGGGGGAAGTAATCCTGCCACTTTTCAAGACCCTGTTCAAACCCCACCTACAGTACTATCTGCAGATGGGAAATAATTCTTCCTCTATACAAGGCCCTGGTCAGATTAAACCTAAAGTACAGTGCGCAGTGCAGGGGAAGTACCTATCACTTTACAAGGCCCTGGTCAGGCCCCACCTGGAGTACAGTGTGCAGAGCAGGGGAAGTAATCCTGTCACTTTGCAAGGCCCTGTAGAGTACAGTGTGCAGAGCTGGGGAAGTAATCCTGTCACTTTACAAGGCCCTGATCAGGCCCCACCTGGAGTACAGTGTGCAGAGCAGGGGAAATAATCCTGCCAATTTACAAGGCCCCAGTCAGGCCCCACCTGGAGAACAGTGTGCAGAGCAGGGGAAGTAATTCTGCCACTTTACAAGGCCCTGGTCAGGCCCCCACCTGGAGTACAGTGTGCAGAGCGGGGGAAGCAATCATGGGACTTTACAAGGCCCTAGTCAGGCCCCACCTGGAGAACAGTGTGCACAGCAGGGGAAGTAATCCTGCCACTTTATAAGGCACTGGTCGGGCCCCACCTGGAGTATAGTGTGCAGAGCAAAGGAAGTAATCCTGCCACTTTACAAGGCCCCGGTCAGGCCCTACCTGGAGAACAGTGTGCAGAGCAGGGGAAATAATCCTGTCACTTTATAAGGCCGTGGTCAGGTCCCACCTGGAGTACAGTGTGCAGTGTAGGGGAAGTAATCCTGCCACTTTACAAGGCCCCAGTCAGGCGCCACCAGGAGAACAGTGTGCAGAGCAGGGGAAGTAATCCTGTCACTTTACAAGGCCCTGATCAGGCCCCACCTAGAGTACAGTGTGCAGATCAGGGGAAGTAATCCTGCCACTTTATAAGGCACTGGTCGGGCCCCACCTGGAGTACAGTGTGCAGAGCAGGGGAAGTAATCCTGCCATTTTACAAGGCCCTGGTCAGGTCCCACTTGGAGTACAGGTTGCAGTGCAGAGAAAGTAATCCTGCCACTTTGCAAGGCCCCGGTCAGGCCCTACCTGGAGAATAGTGTGCAGAGCAGGGGAAATAATCCTGTCACTTTACAAGGCCGTGGTCAGGTCCCACCTGGAGTACAGTGTGCAGTGCAGGGGAAGTAATCCTGCCACTTTACAAGGCCATAGTCAGCCCTTCAGATAACTCTATTTTTGGATATATTTTACATCCATAATTTTGCTCAAAACTTCCAAAAGTATAGCCTCTGAAGTCATGGATGTCCATTAACATTTCGTTTGTTTAAAGCTGACGTCCGTTTTTCATTGTGTGGACGTCAGGTCTTTATGGTTTTTTTTTAATCCTGTGGAGGGTTGCCAGTTGCCATTTTTTTTTTGCTTTAGTTTCCAAATGCCGGAGGCCCTACCCCACAAATTGTCTGCCACATTCAATTTGCTGTTTATGCGGTGAGTCTTTTGTCTGGGTTTTTGCGCTTTAAACACTCCACTAGTTGTTTGTTGCCAAGCAATGCTACATTGTCCTGCACCATGTGGCCATGGGTGTAAAAAAAACAACAACTGAATGCTCAACAAGTCATGCGCAGTCCAGCCTTGCTATCTGCGCATGACAGAGAGCTGATCAGTTTTCACCAGCATGCGCAGATTTTGTGCAGAGTAGCAGAGTAGAATTAATGCCAATCCAGCAGCAGTCAACTTCTGTATGGGGCACTGGAGCCTTATATGCCAAGTCCCCGACTCACCAGCTGAGAGGTTAGTGAGTACTCTGATTCTCACACAAAATAAGGGCCGCTGTAAAACAGCAAATCCATTTTCTAACATTAAAAGGCTCAGCAAAGTGAACATAAAATTATGTTTGCTTGTCCCTTTTATGACTTGCGTCTCCCCCTCACACACACACACACAAAAAAATAATACAGTTGGTATGAGCCAAGCACTGTGGGCAATCTTTCACTAAGGCTAGATGCTTTCTTTCATTTTTCCTGAAGTCAGTCTGGGGTAGGAGAGGGAGGGGGCTACAGTCAGGATGGAGTCACTGCAAGCTTTTGATTAATGCACAAATGCTTGCGGTGCTCTGAAACCACATATTACAAATTTGAAAGCAAAACAGCTTGTCTGTCCCATTTTCTCAAAGCGGTATCAACTTTAAAATGTTTTCTTCATCTGACCACTGACCTCAGACCACACTACCAGCTGGGTAAGGCTTTGGACTTGCAAAAATCCTGGCCGGAAAAAAATCCTTGTAGTGGGACTCCGAGTTAGCGGGACTTTCTGAAGTTTCTGCAAGTGGAGGCAGAAGTGGCTTTTCCTGCTGGAAGGAACGCGTACTGAAGTCGACAGATTCGTTACAAACCGGGATCTGCTGCTATTTTTTAAAAAAAGTAAATAGGATGGCCGAGGACGGTAAAGCTAAACACAAGGGGAGAGCGGGAAGGACATGGAAAAGCAACTTCGACTGCGAGTGTGTGTCCTGAGCGAGCTACTCAAGACCGAGCAGGGATTATGTGGGAAAACTGAAGTTCGTTGTGTGTAAGTATGTCAGCGCCACGAATGCAGGCACTCGTCTCCCTCTCAGGACAGGGGCTGCCACTGGGGTAAACACAAGAAATAATCGGGTTACTTGGGTAGCATGCATGCTACACGCGGGTTATAGCAGTTAACCAGTGCTTCATTACATGGTAGTAGACGTGCATTGTTCTGCTAGCTACCTTTGCTACAGTGCATGTTTGTCCATGGACACTGAAGCCTGACAAAAATAATAGTTATATTGGATGGCTGAGCAGCTTGTGAAAAACAAACGACTGCCCTGCTGCTGCGGCGCCGCTGTGTGCCTGTTGCTTTTTCTATTGGTATGACAGCAGTAGCATTTGTTGTTGACATTCCTTCCCGCACGCTATGATCTGAGATCCTGGCAAACTTCTGGGTAGTTATGCTGCTGGCTTTGTTAGATAGCCCGGTGTTTATAACTTTCAGCAGTTCCTGATTTGGGTAATTTTGTTATGCATTGCTGCCTCTAGTTTCTGAAGCAGGAGGTTGAGATCTGTGCACCGCGGTGTTGTAAATGTAACCAAAGTAATGGAGTATAAACAATTCGAGTGAAATAAAGGCAGGGGGTTGAGGCTTGAGCAAAGACTTCTGTGTCGGGTGAAACAGAAGCCTATCCTGCATGGGCTGTAAACACCCAAGGGCTAAATCCTGCAGAGGGAAGTGGTGTAAACTTGAGGGGTTAAATCCTGCAAGAGAGAGAGATTTAAACAGTGAGAAAAATCTTGTAGCAGTGGACGCTGTGAACACTATGGGCCAAATCCTGCACACTGATGTAATACCAAGGGGCTAAGTAAGTACTGCAAGGTGTGTAAACAATGTGGCCCTGGAAAGTACTGCAAGGGATCTGTAGGTGGCACACAGCTTAATCCTGCAATGGGCACACTCTGGCTAGATCATACAAAGAGGTGGTGGTAAACACTAGTGCTGAATCCTGCAGGTGATGTAAATATAGGGGACGAAAGCCTTCAAGGGTGTGTAAACTTTGTGGCACTAAATTCTACATGCAGCAAGGAGGAGCTGCCTTGTGACTGCATGGGAAAGGGGACAGGGGTTGCCATGCAACTGCTCCACAAGGATGTCCATAGAGTATAGCGTCCCTCACAAAGTGCAGTTACATACTCAGTAATTTTAAAGGGTGCCATTAAAGAGTGCCTGATAGTGCCGGGGAGGGCGTGATTAGCATAGCACAGCCACAGGTGGTCACATTGAGGAATTGGGCTAGGAAGGAATGAGGTTTAAACACATTCTGTCTGCAAATGATTTATTGTGTATGTTTTCCTTTCCTAACATTAAGAAATGAATTTATGTGGATGTAGCATGCATTACAGTGAGGTCAGTGAGTTGACTTTAAAAAATATAGGACTTGGAATATTTTGACTGTCAAAATTTGTCAACCGGAATTATTTTGACTTCCAAAAAGTTGACAGCTGGAGTATTTTGACTCCAGTAAAACTGAAATGACTTCCAAATTTCAACCCATGGAAGTATTTGACTTCCACTCAAAAAAAATTATCTGAAGCCCTGGCCATGGTCAGGTCCCACCTGGAGTACAGTGTACACAGCAGGGGAAGTAATCCTTCCAGTTTACAAGGCCCTGATCAAGCCCCACCTGGAGTACAGTGTGCAGAGCAGGAGAAGCAATCATGCCACTTTACAAGGCCCTGGTCAGGCCCCGCCTGGAGAATAGTGTGCAGAGCAGGGGAAGCAATCCTGCCACATTACAAGGCCGTGTTCAGGCCCCACCTGGAGAACAGTGTGCAGAGCAGGGGAGGTAATCCTGCCACTTTACAAGGCCGTGGTCAGGCCCCACCTGGAGAACAGTGTGCAGAGCAGGGGAGGTAATCCTGCCACTTTACAAGGCCCTGGTCAGGCCCCACCTGAAGTACAATGTACAGAGCAGTGGAAGTAATCCTGCCACTTTACAAGGTCCTGGTCAGGCCCCACCTGGCGTACAGTGTGCAGAACAGGGGAAGTAATCCTGCCACTTCACAAGTGTAACCCTGGTGCCATTATACCAAGGGCTACTACCCCTGCCTGCCTTCCTAATTGCAGATTGAGGGGCCTGGGTTCATAACTACCTAGTATGGGTGAGCCCCTAACAGTAGTAATACTAAGATTATGGTGCCTTCACCCAGAGGAATTCTTACGTGGGTAACTATCACAATAGGTACAGCCCTCTGGAAAGCAAATGCCACCCGCAATCCCGCCTAGTGATCTTGTACCATTAATTTGGCAATGACCAGTTTCAGCATGTGTTGAATAGCTGCGCTGGGGCTAAATCCCCAGATCTGGTCTCTTGCCGAGATGCTGGTGCTGGCACAAGAACAGACAGCCTGGGCTGAGTATGGCAAGGGCCCAGAGGCAGGAAAGTGTCTTTTGGATAACTGGGTTTGTTGCTGGTGAAAACCTCCAGCTGGTAGAACAGTTTGTTGCCGTGAGTGGATGGCTCCCGTTTTGCAGACAGGAGTCCCTGGATCACTGTCTCCTCACACATGGCAGGCTTCAGCACACCCAGCTGAAGAAACATTAAGCTTTCTTATCTCCTTTGGTTTCTGGCCGGTTGCAGTCTCAGCTGACTTGCTGAGCAACCCTTCTTGGTCTGCAAGTAGGCAGTTCCTGACATCCGATCCTGTATGGAGCCAAAAAACGGCTCACAGGAGGCAATACAGGCCTCTCCTGTGCAGCAGGCATACCTCTCAACTGTCCCTGATTTTCAGGGACATCCCTAATTTTCCCTCAAAATTTTCCTCTGTCCCTCATAAAATTTCTGTTTTTGTGACTAAACAGTGGGGATTGTAAGCATAAAATAATGTTAAACATTAAAGTTACAGACTAGTTCCTCATCAGAAAATGCTTCTTACACTAATTCCCTTATTCCTAACAGCTTTCTGAGTATTACCAATTTTTAAGATGTGTCCCTGATTTTGGGTCTCTGTCCCTGATTTTTTTAAGCCTTGTCCCTGATTTATGAGGTTAGAGGTTGAGAGGTATGGCAGCAGGACACAGAGCCCACGGGCTCCTCTCTCCTTGACGTCTTGAGCTGGAGTCTGTCTCGAACTGCCTGAGTCTCCCCAAGTTCAAACAGTCCCTCTTTTATAATGGGTATGATTCAAGGAATCCGGGTTGGCTGCCTAAGCTGTCAATCACAGTCTCACTCCCTTAATTAGTTGCATTTTAGGCACCAGAAATATCCCCCGTTTTATCTCACAAAAGTCTCTTCTATGTCCCACAAGTCTCTGGCTGAATTCCATGCTTCCATGCTTGGCTGATAGGCTGCTAAGATGGTGGCTGCTGATAAAAGTTTCTGTACAGTTTATGCAGTCCCTTAACTTTAAAGTTCTGGTGCAGCCAGGCAATAAACGTTATTAATTTCAACCCCCCACAGTAATGTAGCCCTTTTTGTGCCCTTTTATATGAGCCCACATTTATACATATGCCCCCAGTAAATTTTCAGTTGCTGCTGCCATAATACTGTACCCCCTAGGTGGCAGGCAGCACCTTATGAATATTAATGAGGTGCTCATCTTTATTTATTTATTTATTTGCTTTTGTTAACCGGGTAAGTCACACTAGACAGCCAAGTGCCTGTTTTCAGGTGCGACCCGGGAGAGTTACAAACTTGAATATACAGGTACAGGGACGAATCAATTTTACATACAATGAGATATCAGGTTATATAGAAGAATGACAACCAGTAAAAGACACGAGCCGGGGGTTACAGACGACCGGGGAGAGTTAACAGCTAGAGCATACACAAACAGTGAGTGAGTCAAATTTTACATACAATGGGAGAGCACGTGATACCAATTATGGCATTCCATTTAGCCATTGCTTGACCAGTTGACGGGAGAGTAAGTGCAGTGGGCCCTGAGGGTGCAGAGAGCCACCCACGCACGCATAGTGCGGGTGGCTACAAGGTGCATGGACAGGTGGAGGAGTCCTTTAGGAAGTTCCAAAGGGAAGTTTTAAATCCTGGATGGGAAGGGGTGGACCGAGTAAGGGCTGGGAACGAGTTCCATAATTTAGGGGCTTATTTGGCGAAGGCCCGATCGCCCGCATGGGTGCGCGTCCTAGGAACCGGGCGATTGAGTGCCGCCCTTGACCTAAGGTGGTAGGAGGAGGTGTCAGGGTTGAGGGGAAGGACAAGGGCAGCAGGGGTGGCTGATCAAACGATGTTGTCAATGAAGTTCCCTACTACAAAGATGCGGTGCTTCTCAGGAGGGAGCCATTCAAGGCGAGTGTAGAGGTCGCATCGGTGTGTCAGGGGAAGGGCAGAAAGCGCAAAGCGGCAGATGCTGTTGTAGGCCGTATCCATTTCAAGAGGCTGGATTTTGGCACGGGGGCAAAGGTCACTAGCCCATAGCAGAAGGAGGGGAGGAGAACACCCCTGGCTAGGTCCACCCGAGCAGCTGGGGTGAGGCAGTTTTTGGCTCTGTAGGCGAGACCGAGTTTAACGTTTGTAGCCTTGCAGATGTTTCGGATGTGTAGGGAGAGGTCCGGCTGAGGGTCCAGCATGATGCCAAGGTACTTGACAGTGGCAACTGTCTGCAGGGGTGAGCCGTCGGCTCCGTAGATTAGAAGGGGGACAGGGCAGGATTTTGTTCTGTTCAGGGAACCAAAGAGCATAGCCTGGGTTTTCTTGAGGAATGGTGCTAAGCTTGTGTTCAATCAGCCAGGATTGGATCCACTTGAAGTCGGAGCTTAGTTGGGAGTTGATGGTGCCAATGTCGCGGGCACTATCCAGAATGACAAGGTCATTGGCGTACAGGGTGGTAAGCCCATGGGTGGTGACGGACGGCAGTTCGTTGATGAAAAGGGAGAAGAGTGTCGGACCGAGGACGGACCCCTGAGGGAACCCGCATTGGACAGTGGTGAGGTTGGAGAGGGTCCGGTTGAAGTTGGTGTATTGCTTCCTACCAGAGAGGTAATTGAGGAACCAGGCATGGGCAGGGCTTGAGAGTCCGAGGGAGAGAAGAGTGGAGCTGAGCCCTTGCTTTGCCCCATTTTTAAACTTAACTTGTAGCCCCCAGAGCGGCTTTTCTTTTGTTTTGTTTTATTCTGGCTACCAGCCCCCATTTAGTCGAGGAGGGGTGCCGGGACCGTTGTGCTGCTTCCTGCCTCACCACAAAAATGGCAGTTGGCACATCAATGTGCACCTCGCGCATGTGTGATCCCCCCTTGCACCGCAGTGCATAACCAACAGTGGGAGATCGTTTTTTTTTTTGTTTTTTTTTTAAACTTTATAATTATTAGTTTTCTGTATAAGCATACATTATACTGGTACAATTATCGTACAAGCTAACTGGAAGTACATTTTCAGAAAGCCTATGTGGCCACTGTAACAACTGATGTGGAGTACATATATAAAAGATACCCTGTATTCTGTTACAGAAGGAAGTGGGGGAGTCCAAGAAAGTTCTTAATATCAAGTCTGACATGCCTCAGTAATTGCTAGTCTCTTCAATGGCAAAAGGTATGTCCTTTAGGGAGAATATCAAATAGGGAAAATAACACAATCATTAGATTGCTATTTAACCTGTCTATCAATTAGGGATTATATAGACAAAAATGCTGGATCCCCTTGTGACACTCTTACACCACACGTGGACTAATTATCAAAAAGTTTACTTAAACTGGAACTACAGCTAACAGTTCTGTGAATTCAACAGTGTACTTTAAAGCAGAACCAAGCAGTACCCCAACATGGAGCTCGATAATCCTTAACTGCGGCAGACAAGATAGTTGCAGCGACCGCCTCTCGGGTGGGCAAACACAAGAAGGAGCAATCAGAAATGGTGGGACCCCCGCGTTGACTGACATTCGTGAGCTCCAATAGTATATTAAGGCAAACAGAAACAGCTCTTGCACCCCTTATGATTCCCCCCAAGAGTCAATAAAAGTCTTAGAGGAAACAGCCTATCTCTCTTATTTCCCATATTGAAAGACAGCAAACCACCGATAATTGCAAATTCCAACTAGTCTGCTTCTTGTAGTAGCCCAATACTCACAGATCAGTCCTCCGATTCAGGGTCCCAGTGGGCCAAGTCGGGAAGCTCTCTCCGACTGTCGATCTCCACCTCTACCTTTTCAAGGAATCAGCTTGCATCTTGGGGATTACTGATGTAACCCCATACATTCTTTTGCAAATGGTCCGGGGGCATAAAGGAGGGGTCACCTCAAGTGTAAAACCACAGAGACAAATGCACTCCCAAACAGAGCAGGAAAAAAGATGACATACCTTATTGGCGTGTTCAATCACTCGTGCACTCTCACCTTCACTCATGGAATCTGGATTCTCCCCGAATGCTGGCACACCGGACCAGGAACTCTACGCTGCACATCTGCCATCTCTGGAGCCCCCTGAGCCCCTTGGCCCCCACCAAGGGTGGGGTGAAAGTTTCTTCTGGAATACAACTTATGAGAAATTAATTTAGCTGCAAAGAAAGGGGAAAAGGGGAGAATGATTTAATTTCATTAGCTTCCCCCTTTCAGTTTAAATAAAGCACATCACTGCTATTCTTCTCACAACTAGCTTCATTATTTAGCTCCTGTACAGCAAGTGATTCCCAGCAGTGCAAGGGTCACCCACTTCATTCAAATAAATAAAGCAGCTCCATGGGGCTAATCAAACTTTTTATAGACATACTGGTTGAACATTTAGAGCAGCAGCAATGATGGATTTTAAGGCAGTAACACGCAAGGATGTTTCTATTCTCTCTCCCTTGGATGCTTTACCCAAGACCTCTCAAATTCAGATCCCTTCAATCTCCTGGCTCTCTGGATCTGGTAAGCCAAACCCCTTCTTTTTCTTAACTGCCAGGCTTACCCACTCTCAATGGCACTAGTCATCACCCCAGACTCTGGAGTGGGAAAGTGGGCTGCTTCCCCCACCTGGACCCCTAGGCGCTGGTCCATGCCACAGGGGGTGCCAGGATTTTTCCTTATAACCAGGCCCTGTAACCCACGTCTATCTTGGCTTTGTGGTGGTGCTACTTTACCACCTGCCTCCTCATTTCGCTCAGCCTCTCCTCTTAACGGCTCCACTGGTGCAGCAGCCCCAAAACCTGGCCCTTCTCCAGTACTCTAGCCCCCTGCTACTGGCTGTCCTGCCAGTGGGGAGATCCTGGGCACTGTCACACCCTGGTACCTCCAAACAGCCTTCACAAAAAGAGTGGCCCAAAACTGCTTCGATTCCTACTGTTCCTCTACGGGGAATCCCTGCCAGGCCCACATCCCCTTCAGCACCTCCTGGGCTTGCGTTAAGCTCCAGCTGAGGGCCACCCCTCCAAGGCCTGCCACTACAGCCTGTGACCCACCTGGTCTTTATGTACTGGACCCCCAGGACCTGCCCCTCCAAGCAGGCCCCATATTTGGGTGAAGGGCCCCAGGCTGCCCTGCTATACTGGGTACGAGGGAGAGCCACTGCCTCCGGCTTCCTTCATGTGGGGACCCTGCCACTGCCCTCACAGCCCTGGTGGCCCAGGAATCACACAGCAGAATGGGTCTCTAAGGGATCCTACCTTTCCTGGCCCCCCATGGCCACCTACATTCCCTGCCCCCAATGATGCAGGATCCGGCTAACCATAATTCCCTCACAGAGCTCCATTCCCCCAGCTCCTCGACGCCACAACATTGAGAAGACCATTCTGTCTACACTTTGGGGGGGTTCCCCAACTGGCCCACTCCAACTGCCAAGCTCCCTTACTCACCCACCTAACTGTGCTCCTCCAGCCACCCCCCTCCAGCCCTAGCCTAATGCCCAGGCTGGAAAAGCCCCAAAACTTCCTGTCTGCTCTCTTATATACTCCCTAATCCTACTGTCTGCTGCCACCTTGATAGGTCCAGTAGCCAATATCCCCCAGAGCACTAAAAATTCCATAGCTCGGGGGGAGGTGGTAGGAGGGGGAAAGGGAAGCCTAAATGGGAGCACAAGCCCCTCTTTAAGGGGGTTGGGGCTTACACTGAATTGCAATGTTTTGCCTCTGTAGACCACTCTAAGTCGGCCCAGTAAAAGGAAGGAATTGATAATCCCCAGAGTTCATAGTTGCTGCCACACTGCATCGAAATCCTTCCTTCTGGCCCGCATCTGATAGGATAAGTCTGGAAACAGTTTAATATCAGACCCGTTAATGTCCTGAGGGTAAGTGGCACAGGCTGCATGGATCACTGCATCTCAACTCTCCAACCCAGCCGATTTTAAAATAATGGTAAGTGGTTGGTTCGATGTGGAGGGAGGAACCCTTGGATTAACCTGGTAAGCCTTAGTAAATGAGGACCATTGGAAGTTTTCTGGCATAGTCAGTATTTTTTGTAGCCAGGTCATCTAGTAATGCAGCAGCATAGTCCCCTCCACTCCTTCGGGAACTCCAAGGATTCTAATATTACCTGAGCAGATTTCATTTTCAATTGCTTCCAATTGGCTGCGGAGTTGTCCATTTTCCTTAGTAAGGGTGGCAACTGTGATAAGCATGGAAACAGTCCATTCTAGGGACATGGATATGTTGTTCATCCACACTTATTGGCAGGTCTCTTGCCGCTTTAAATCTTGCCGGAAGGTCTTCAAGCTGGCTCCTCCCACCCACCCGGATGGTAAAACTCTCGGCTCCGCCCCATGACGCCAGATCTTCCTTACCGCTTGGAAGCTCAGGTTCCCTCCTTAGCGCTCTGCGTTTTTGACTGGTTCCTGAAAAGTTCGGTCTTAAAATTTATTAAAGTAACCTTGAATCTTCGATCTTTTCTTCTTCGCTGCGGTGATGGCTTTTTCCGGCCCCGAGAGACGTACGGTTAGTTCCTCCAGGAGGGACTCGCACTCCACGTGCTCTTTTTGCCTGGACTTGGATCACGATCCTCGGGCTTGCAATTTTTGTTCTGACCTTTCGGTCAGCTCTCCGGAGGACCGCGCGACCCGTTGGCTCGGACATCGATATTTTCTCTGCTCCGAGTCTCCATCGGACGGCGGGTGCCCGCCTGACTGTTTCTCTGCAGTCTTATCCTGCGGGGAAGGGACGGGGGTTCCCCCCTCCCTCTCCTTCGGTTCGCGGAGCTTATCCCGCTCCTTGGATTCCTTACATTCAAGCCGTTCAGGGGCTTAGTCATTCCCTCTCCTCCAAGGGAGGGGCCTAACCTCTCTCGGCCTATGTCTAAAGGGCATGGCCCAGGGTCTCTTCATGTCGGGAGGCGGGAAGTTTTCCCCTCCCTCATTGTGACAGCTCGACTTGATTCGAGGTTGACGGTCTTTGGCCTCACGGTACCCCGTCGAGTCAGCGGCCAAATCCCTCTGACGTTGTCGAGTCTCGACCTGTCTTTCGGGGGGTCTGCTGAGGCTGTCTTCCTGCTGCCTTCGGCGGAAGTCGAGGCTCTGTCCTCCACTTCGGGTCGACAGCCCTCGGTCCGTTCTTCCGAGCCGAGGGAGGAGCGGGTGCTCCCCGTTTGCTTCCCAGGCCCGCCTCGGTTGCAGTTTGAGTCTCGGTCTAGCGCTCCACACCAATCTCGGCGTTCTCGGTCAGAGCACCGGGTTAAGTGGCTTGGCCGTTCTTCCTCGTTCCCCTCCTCGGATGAGGAGCGGTTTCGATGCCATTGGTGTCGGTGTTACGAGGAACTTATGTGGCGACAGCAGCTGTCTGGGTTTCAATCGACTCCGATTCATTCTCCAGATAGCAAGCAGTCGCCGCCTGGTCGGCAGCCATTCGAATCAGTCGAGGAGCCTTCTCCAGGACCGGTTGCTCGATCGACCCTCGCTGTCCCTCCGCCTTCGGCGGAGTCCAGGCCGGACCGTGGCCTGTCCTTCAGGTCACTCGGTTCCTCACTCCTGCCGCCTCCCGGCGAAAGAGTGCCCTGAGCCTGCGGCAGCTTCTACAGACCCTCCGGAGCCTGCAGCAGGCTCTGCCATGTTTCCTGACGGGGAGGACCCCGGGTCTTCCCAGGAACATCCAGTAGACGACAGCCCATCGTCTTCTAAGAGTCTACTTCAGCTCATTTCAGAGTTTACTGGAATTCAGCTTAAACCCGTCTCCGACCGGGCTCCTTACCCTCTTCTGGAGATTCTGAATCAAAGGGGTTCCTCCACGGAGACCTTCCCAGTGGCTGAGGCTATTGTGGGCCCAGCCTTGGAGCTATGGCGGAGGCCTACTTGCCCCTGCGCCTTCGGCCAGGGTAGGTAGCTCTGGAGGTATCCTATCCCGGTCGGTTTTCTGCCCGGTTTCTTGGAGCACCCCTCGGCTGAAGGGGTAATTACCGATGACGTTTTCCAATGTCTTGGAAACACTGGGGATGTGGACAAGTTGGATTATTCCAAGACCATGTGCTACCTACTCCGCCAGGTTTGGTCTATCCCCTTGTCTTGGTGCAAGGAGGTTCTCCGCATTGGGCGGTTGCGCAGTCGAGGCTTCCTCGCCATTTCATGGCAGGAGCCCAATTCCCTGGCTGCGGCCCTGAGCCGGGCATAGGCTGCGCCTCATGAGTGTCTCCCCTGTCCGGGGTAGCACAGGATCTTCTCCCTTTTCCCTCCGGGGAGAATACTAGGCCGAGACTGTTTTTTTGCCCGCCCCTCAGCAAGGCTTGCTGTAAGGGATGCCATCGGGGCCACGGACCCCGGGCCCCTCTGTGCCTCTCCCCCATTTCCCTTGACCTACGGGCAAGGCGAGGAGGGATTTGGCGCAGGTGATGCTGGTAGCCCCAGACTGGATTGCCAGTGCTGGTATCCAGCTCTCCTCAGTCTCAGCCACAGGCTCCCGAGATGGTCTCTAGTCCGCCGGTCCTGTCTTTCCTTTTCAGGGGAAGGTTATCCATCTGGACCTTCAATCCCTGCACCTGTTGGCCGTCCCCTGTGCGGCTAGGGGCCAGGCCTAGGGTCTTTCGGCAAGGTCCTCGACCTTCGAGGCGTCCTGCTAAGAAGTCGGCCAAGATGCTTGTCCTTTGGGAGAAGTTTTCCTTCTTCCGACGATGGGATAGGGCGGTGCCCTTCCCCGTCCCTGGGCATAGCATTCCGGACCATTTGCGGTCCATCCTTAGACCAGGGCTCCGGTCGACGACCCTCTGGGTGCTTCTGCGGTCACCATTGTCTTCCGGGCGCGGGCCGGAGGGTAGCTGGTGGTACAGAGAAGGTGGTCTGGCACTTCTAGGCCTCGACCATGCCTCCCCCTTTGGGAGAGTATCCCCGTTTCTGCGGGATCCTTGCTGGTATGGGCTTAGCTCATGAGCAAGCCATCTGAACCTTTGCACAGGTGTGTTTTCCCCCACCTGTTGTGGAAGAACACCTTCTTGGGGCCACTCCGCCATCCAGAAGGCTGGTAGAGTTCCAGGCACTCCTTTAACCTCCCTATCCGGTCTTCCACAGGGACTAGGTTGTCCTGCGCCCCACCCGAAGTTCCTCCAGGAGGCAGTGGCAGAGTCTTCCCTTCGGGGTTTTGCCTCTGCCGGGGTTTATCCCCATTCACACCTCGGAGGCCGTATTCAGGTTCCGTGGGAACCGTTTTAACGCTCACCTCGTGAGAGCGTAGAGCTTAAATTCGGGAGAGGTTCGCCAGCTGTTCATCACCTTCGCTGAAACCGCATCTGGCAGATTGCAGCCCAGTGGAAGACGAGCAGACGGGTCACCCCTGCAAGGTCTCCACTTTAGGCGGGCGGGCATGGAGCCTCCCTGAAGGATAAGCGCTCTTTTTAACCCGTCCTTCCGCTGCATCGGTGGCTGCTTCCAAGGACACTCCAGTCCAGGATATCCGCAGGGCTTCTGCCCGGAAGCAGGCTTTACCGTTCCCCTCCACATCGACCTTGGGTCGCGCCGGGGTGCTGGTCGGGGCCTCGGTTCTCCAGTCTTTCTACCTAAGTAGGGGTGTGCGCCTTGCCTCCCTCCTCCCGGAGAACTGCTAGGAGTCTGCCAATAAGTGTGGATGAACAACATATCCATGTCCCTAGAAATACAGGTTACTCACCTGTAACAGGAGTTCTAGGAATGGTATGTTGTTCATCCACCTAACCCCCACCTCCCGGCTTCAACGCACAACCTGGCTAGCGGGCTAGATCTGGCGCCTTGGGGCAGAGCGAGAGTTTTACCACCCGGTGGGTGGGAGGAGCCAGCTTGAAGACCTTCCGACAAGATTTAAAGCGGCAAGGAACCTGCCAATAAGTGTGGATGAACAACATATACCATTCCTAGAACTCCTGTTACAGGTGAGTAACCTGTATTTTCTCAGCCTCCAATACCATTCCTGTTAGCTTCTAGAGCGCTGTGTCGTGGGTCTCCAGCTTCTGGAGAGTTTTCTCAATTTCTGAGTCCATGTTCTGCATAGACTCAATCATGGCGTTCCAGGGTGGCTTGGGTACACTTTGGGTTCCACTGCTGCCCCCAGGGCCTTGCTTGCCTGTGGCTGCTGTTGATCTTTTGCTGGCCCCTACAGTTGCACCATCTTCCATCCTTAAGAGTTATATCAGTCTGCTCCGGAGGACATTCTGCGTCGCGCTCTGGTATTAGATTTTCATATAATTCAACTTTAGCTGCAATTTTAACTTTACTTAGTACCACAAGGTGAGAAGTTACAAAGAAGTGTGACCAGCCTGGAAGATGGCTCTCTAGCACCCCCAGGAGATCACAGTTTAACCGACTAAGCCCAAACTGGGCTAAATAAACAACAGGGACTGTACGGGGAACCTCGGGGGGACATTTTAAAACTCGGGCTTGTGGCAGTAAGAGGAATGGGATGCCAGACAGCAGCGGGAGATCGGGAGAGTGTGAGGACCTGGGGGCAATTAAGGTAAACTCCCGGTGGGGGGGTTACATCTCTCCCCTACCTGAAATGCTTGGCATCCGCGCCAAGACTAGCATAGACTAACATTTATACTAACACTTCGCTATACACACTATTTACAATGTTAGGCATAACATATAACAGAGGTATTTACACAATATAGCATGCTATTCATTTAAATGGTACCATTCCAAACACTTTATGTAGTTCAGTTATTCACCATGTTGTCATGACATTTTACATACAATCATGGTACGTTTTACTTTTGGTCAACCATAAGAAATGACATTTTACCCCTCGTCCTTTAGCCCTTTAAGACATCTGTTTAATCAACACAGGTATTGGCAACTTTCAGCTGATCCCTCTGACTCTATAAGGGTGACCCCTAAGATGCTGGGAGGAAGGCTTAACTATTACTTGGGAGGAGGCAGTAAACACTAGCTTGGGCAGGGAATTGGCTGTAACATATATCTCTTTGTGAACTACATTCCTGGGCAGATCTACAGGCTTTCCTGGTGTGTCGTGAGTTGAACCACAGGCTTTACAGGTCTGTCTGAGCATTTAGATGTAGGGGGCATTAGCACTTTTTTTTCCCAATTATTTAACCAGGAGAGACACACTAAGCTGAAAGCTTGTTTACAGGTGCGACCTGGGAGCACAGGGAAGTTAAGTGACTTGCTCAGGGTCACACAGTATGCAAGTGAGAGGCTGTGGGATTCAAACCCAGGTCTCCAGATTTGCAGCTCAGAGCCTTAAACCACTGCGCTATACTTGTCTTTCAGGAGTAGCATTTGGGTTCACGACTCCCAGCTCATTGTCCAGCAATAAGACAGCTTCTGTCAAAAGGGGTACCACTGCACTGTCTTGAAGTTTAGCACTAGGTGGATTACTTGCACTCTGTATAACATTTGAACTTTCGGGTTCTTGAGACTCGGGTCCATCAGAAAGAAGTATTTCAACAAAGTTCAAATCATTTAACACACTGTTAGCACTTTCAGGAATAGCCACACTTTCTGATATGAGATTGGGTTCACTAGGCCCATTTATTTCAGTCTCACATAAAGGTTAACCGGCATCTTCACCATTTTCTTGATCAGGACTAGCCATTTTAATTTCAGACAGCGCCACAAGGCATAAAGAATCAGCTACTTCAGAGCCCATACTTTGAATTTCACTTTCAGGCAATACTGGGGTAGTCGAAAGGGCAAGATTATCTAATACTTCTTAATTATCAGCATTTCCTCCAACACTGCAGGAAGGGATTCCTTGGAACAGTAGAGCCAGCTCTAGGGAAGCACAGTACATGGCTCCATATTCACTGTCCCTAGTCTCAGAGTTAGTGCCATCATTAACTGCAACATTACTGACTAAAGGCTCTGGTCGCTGAGCAGCCGGAAGCTGGTTTAGCTGTTTTTACTGAGTGGCAAATCGGATAACAGGCCCAGTTGGAGCAACATTTTGTGGTGCTGTATCTATGACAGTTTGCCCAATTGGCAGGAGGTGATTTCGGTGAATTGTTTTTACAGCTCAGGGATCTCCTTCTAGCCGTACTTTATAAACTGGGAGGTCATCCAACTTTTCTGATGACTATGTAGGGAGTGTGACTCCAGTGGTCAGCTATCTTATGTTTCTCTTGCAACCCCACATTTCTCATCAGAACACGATCTCCAGGTTGTAGTTCTTGAGCTTTGATTCTTTTATCATGCCTTACTTTGTTGGCTAGATTTTTCTTAACAGCCATAGTGGACAAGTTGATAAGCATGATTAAGCTGTGCTTTGAGTTTTTGTACGTACTGCAAAAAATTAACTGCTTGAACCCCATCTGGTGAAACTCCAAAGCAAACATCCACTGGTAGGCATGCTTCTTGACCAAACATTAACTGATACGGTGAAAAACCTGTTGCATCATTTTTGGTGCAAATATATGCGTGCACTAAGGTACTTATCTGCTGACTCCACCTCAGTTTGTCTTTTCAGTGAAGGGTGCTCAGCATATCCAGCAACGCCCTGTTAAATTTTTCTGGTTGTGGATCCCCTTGTGGATGGTAGGGAGAGGTCCTTGACTTTCTCACACCCCCAGAGAGAGAGCATTTCCTTAATGAGGCGACTTTCAAAGTCCGTTCCCTTATCAGAGGGTATACATTGTGGAGCACCATAGTGTACGAAAAAATTTTCTACCAGGATTTTAGCTACGGTTGCTGCCTTTCGATCTTTCATTGGATAAGCTTGTGCATATTGAGTGAAATGGTCAGTCACGACAAGTACATTTCCAATGTTCTTGGAATCAGGCTCCAAACTCAAAAAATCAGTGCATACAAGCTCCATCGGTGCACTAGTGGTTATGATAACCAAAGGGACTGCCCTTTGCGGTTGAGCCTTCCGTTGAAGGCATCTGCTGCAAGTTTTGATATACTGATTGATGTCTGCACTGATCCTGAGCCAGTAGAAACGGGCACTGGCTAAGTCCAAAGTTAGTTCCTTACCCAGATGTCCCATTGGGTCATGGAGGGTTTTCAAGACCACACGCTTAAATTTAGAAGGTAACACCAGTTGTTTTTTTACAACCTCTCCCTGGTTATCTGTTAGTTCTCAGTACAATAGTTTCTCTTGGAGTATAAATCAAGGCCCTTCTCGAGACAGCAAAGCAGTTCTTTGATCATTTGATCGCCACCTGGAAACATCTCTTCCGTTGTACAAGGCATCCAAAATTGGTCTAAGCATGACATCATGATACTGTTCTTTTTGAATGTCAGCTGGGGTGAGCTGAGGTAAGGCATTCAGGTTTAATGCTACAAAATTGCAGTAGGCTACAGACACACAGGTATCTGGAGGTCCCAGGCAGTCGGCTAGACAATTCACAGCCTCGGCAGATGGATGTTCATCTCTATCAAACTTATGGCACAGGGCCTTCATGGACTGTTCCCGACATTCTCACCCACTCTTGATTTGAAGCAGGCATCCTGGAGAGAGAGCATCAGCGTCGATGTAGTTTAGGCCTGGACAGTACTCCACTGAATAATTATATGAAAGGGCAGATAGCCACTTGAGTCCAGTTGTGTCTAGCTTGGCCAGGGTTTGGACATATGTGACAGGGTTATTATCTGTTTTAACCAGGATCTTGGTGCCATACAAATACTCATGAAACTGATCGACTATGGCCCATATTGGATAGTTCTTTTCAGAGGGGACTAAGCTTCTGCTTGCAAACGCCTTCTTTATACTCTTGGTAAAGTACAGCACCAAGGTCACTCAGGCTAGCATCTGCGTGAAGTACATATGGCTTAGATAGGTCAGTGTAAGCAAGTACAGTCGCATGCGTAAGTTGGTGGATAATTTTTTGAAATGCTGCATCGTAATCTGAAGTCCATCTTGGCCCAAAGGACTCATTAGATTTAAAGTAGACCTTGTCATCTTCCTTAACAGTGCCCCTTTTAAATTTCCAATTAGTGGGAGGATACCCTTGTGTCAGATTTAACAGCGGTCGAATAACCTTGGTGTAGTCCTTGACATAGCAGCGATAATATCCACAAAAACCCAGGAATCTGTGAAGTTCTTTGAGGCTGTTGGGCCTCGGCCAGGTGGTTAAAGTTTCTACTTTACTTGGATCAGTCTGGATGCCTTCAGAGGACACAATGTGGCTTATGTATTTTATAAAGCTGTGGAAAAACTGGCACCTGTCAATCGACAATTTCAATCCGAATTCTTCCAATCTGTCCAGGACTTTAAACAGACGAGCCTCATGCTCCTCAAGTGTTCTGCCAAACACGATGACATCATCCAAATAGACAAGGCATTCAAGGAGGTTCATGTCTCCTACAGCACGCTTCATCAACCTTTGAAAAGTGGAGGGCGTGCCAGATATGCCTTGGGGCATGCACAATAATTCGTAGAAGCCCAGGGGACAGATAAATGCATTTTTTTTCTCTGCCCTCTGGCGCCATTGGGATGTGATAATACCCGCTTCTGAGGTCCAGAACAGAAAACCACTGACTTCCGTTGAGACAATCGAGGGCATCCTGGATGCAAGGCATCGTATATTGGTCCGGGATAGTTTTCTTATTAAGTGTTAGGTAATCAACACACATCCTTACCGAGCTGTTCTTTTTCCAGACCACCACAATTGGGGATGCGTAAGGGCTGCGTGATTCCTGGATGATTCCAGCTCCTAGCATTTTCTGAAGATTGCATCTGATATCATCAGTGTCCGCAGGTGCTAATCGGCGAGATCTTTCTCGGAAGGGCCTTTTGTCGTGCAGGCGAATATGGTGTCCAGAACCAGTAACACAACCAACGCCCCATTCCTTTAAGGAGACTACTTTGCTCCTTGTTGCCAGCTTTCGACTAATTCTTTCTTTCCAGCCCTGAGGAATGGGTGACTCTCCAAAGTCGAACATGTCTGGGGAGACCTCTCCATCCTCTCTGTTATGACATTTGGATGGCAGGACAGCAGTATCTGTGCACTATACCTTGGCCAGAGTGCATCCTCGAGTGATTTTGACATCTTTGTCAGTGACGTTCTGAAGCTGGATCACAACTCTCCTAGCATATGCGTGAGCATGAAGAGAAAGCACACTGGGTTTGACCAGAAGCCCATCAGGCAACCTCCCCTCTTCTGGGGCATCCAGTATAAGGATTTTGTTGGTTACATCTTTTCGGATACGCACCTCTCCATTAATACTGCACTGTGCATTGGGTGGCAGAACAAGAGTTGATAGATCTTTCTTCCAGATAAATCCTACTGGTTCATCTTTATCACTTTCTTCAGGCTATAGGCGCTTATCATAGGCCTTCTTAACTACAGCATGTACACGCAGTACTTTTCCAGACCTCTTGTTTTGTTGTTCTTGACACATCTGAGCCAGGTGGCCGAACATGTGGGCGTTGGTGCCAATTAGAATGGGAACTCCATCATATAGGCCAGACGGAGGACAGACTAATGCAATTGTCTCTACTGGTTCATCCACACCTGCCATAGTGGATGGGAAGGAAAGCCACACTCTTAAGAATGCAAGGTACGGATAAGACTTATCGCTTAAACCCCACACATGCAGTCCATCCAGGGGTTGTAGAAGGTGGTCAGACAGGAGCTGATCATACCAGTCTTCAAATATTATTGTGACCTGAGATCCACTGTCTAACACAGCTCGGACCGGAATACCATTCACATGCACGGTAGTGTCCATGGAGGGACCTACCACTTCGGACCAATCAGAAAAAGCATTATTTGTAGGAACGGGAACGTAGGACCTTGCCACATACAGTAAGACCTGTGTTGAGGTGGGGGCGGAGTGTCACTAGAAGTACTTTGCCTTGGATGCTCTTCTGCAAGCAGCCCATCACACACTCTGACTGGATCCTCTCGGTGCCTGTCCTTCCCACATTTGTAACAAAACCCACCTTCTCTGTGCCACCTGGGTTGAGCCGGCACATTGCGACTTGGTCGATAGTCACTATTAGTCGGTGATGGAGAATGCGTATTTGAAGTTTGGGCAGGGGCACTAACAGCTGAGGGTCCTAGTCCGGACTCCCTTTCTCCTTGCCAAACCTGAGGTTGTACATTACATTTCATTAATTCTTCTGCCAAGCTAGACAGTTCATTCATCCGTGTCTCTATGTTCCCATGTGCTCCTGGTGTCTGGGCGTGCTCCCCCACTTCCATGGCAGATGCGGTTTGATGGGTATCTTGGCCTCTATCTGAGATGGCCTTAGTAGTGGCACCAGTTTTCAGTTCTCTGATTTCTTTAAGTATCTCTGTCAATTTCGGAGAATCCCTAACAGTCTCTTTGTGCTCTGTGGGCCTCACATCACACCTTTGAGCTTCAACCAGTGGAATACTATCAGGGGTAGTCCCCCTCCCAGTAGGAGTTGCAGCTGCCACACTAACCCAAGGATCTGCCGGTTCCTCCTCCTTTTCTGTTTCTCATATTTCTTGTATCAAGGGAATGTAAGAGGGGGGGATTTTCTTTTCGGTTTCTCAGTCTCAATTTGAACAATAGGAAACTGGAATACTTAGTGGACCTCAGTATCTGGTCCAACCTGACTCGATTCAGTTCACCTGAGGTCACATCTCCTCTCCTAAACACTGTTTGCAGTACTTTCTCTAATCTAGTCAGATAAGCCTCCCCTTTCTGTTGCCGAGTGGCTTTGAACCCCCACATAAGGTCTTCACCATCCTCTGGGGTACCAAAAACAGTTTCTAAGGCAACCAAATACTCTTGTGCAGGAGCATTGGGATTGGTGGACCTCAATGCTCAGATGGTGTCCAGTGCAGGTCCCCTGAGGCTTCCCATAATCTTCTTTTTTTTCTCAGCCTTTGTACACTGCCACTCTTGCACTAAGGGTGCAGCATAGTCTGCCCATGTCTCCCAGTCATCTTCTCCGGATGGAGTAGGCACTACCCCGGAAAACATTTTTAACCTTCTATAAGGATCAGGAAAATGAGGGGCTTAATGGGGCCTAACCGCTTCCTCACGAGGAGGGACCCCTCCGCCAGAGCCCAAAAGCTTCCGAAGTATGTCAACCCCCTTCCCTTCAGTCAATAAAAATTTAGCAAGCTTTTCTTCAAAACTTTCAGATGGGGGTGGGGGTTCTGGCTCTGAGGGACCCTCACTATCCTTAGTGACCACCCTCCAGACTGCTGGGGACCCATCAATGGCAATAGTTTTAGGCACCTGGGTACTGTTTACGGGGGTGCTACACTCCACTAGGACCATTAGTGTTTGGGCGGTCAGGTCAGCTTGTCGACCTACTAAAACAACCTCCCCAAGACAGTTAGTTTTTGAGAGCGCCCCCTCAATAGTGTCTTTACCAGTGCCCAGGGGTATATCTAGTAATAACTAAAGCATTCTGGGGGTCAGTTTCACTCCTCGTATACCAACCAATTAATTGATGCACAGCCATTTCTTCAGTGGTACCCATAAAAATTTTGGTTGCAATGTTTCATTTTGTCCACTAGAGGGCAGTAATCCCAGTGGTGCGTCCAAGCTTGTAACCCTGGCGCTGTTATACCGCGGGCTACTACCCCTGCCTGCCTTCCTAATTGCAGGTTGAGGGCCTGGGTTCATAACTACCTAGTGTGGGTGAGCTCTTCTTACGTGGGTAATTATCACAGTAGGTACAGCCCTCTGGGAAGCTAATACCACCCACAGTCCCGCCTAGTGACCTTGTACCATTAATTTGGCAATGACCAGTTTCAGCATTCAATAGACAGAAACAAATATTAATAATATTCTCACACACTTTGCATTTGCCACCAAGGTTGGTCTTCTATCAATCACCCTGGAACCCCGTGGAAAAACAGTTTCAAATGCAAGCATGCACTTTCAGATACTTTATCCCAGTTTCATTAACTTTATGCTAGGCAATGATATGCTCACAAACCAGCTTAATAGTAAAAGCAGTGAATCCGATTTATTAGGGGGATCTGAACAAGGAGGGGACAAGAATTTAGATAAATGATGACTTCACTGTATTCTGACAGGTTACATTGCATACAGTCAATTAAGTCCCTGTATTCACCAGTCTAAGCTACTTCTGGGTACCCAGAAGGTGATGCTGGCATGCCAGAATGGTGCCTGGGGTGGCCAGCATTGCAGATGTTGTTGGGGCCCTTGATGGAGAAAACAATTAAACATTGGCAATGCGAAGCAGATTAAGTTATTTGTATCTGTGGCCGGGTGGCCTAGTCTATTGAAACACTTAAACACTAGCTGAACCCAATCAGATGGTACCATAGAGAATTAAACACTTATGTTGCAGGGGAGCTACCCTGGTTTTACTCACTGTACCCACAGGACGGATGACAACACTGGCAAAATGAAGACCTGCTGCTTGCAGTTACTGCTTATGGGGACCTGGGCTGACACGACTCACCTCCGCTTCATGGCCTTACCCTGTAGGTGGCTGCAACCTGCGTCGAATAGCTGCGCAGGGGCTGAATCCCCAGATCTGGTCTCTTGCTGAGAAGCTGGTGCTGGTACAGGAACAGATGACCTGGGCTGAGTATGGCAAGGGCCCAGAGGCAGGAAAGTGTCTTTTGGATAACTGGGTTTGTTGCTGGTGAAAACCTCCAGCTGGTAGAACAGCTTGTTGCCGTGAGTGGATGGCTCCCTTTTTGCAAACAGGAGTCCCGAGATCACTGTCTCTTCACACATGGCAGGCTTCAGCACACCCAGCTGAAGAAACATTAAACTTTCTTTTCTCCCTCGGTTTCTGGCCGGTTGCAGTCTCAGCCAACTTGCTGAGCAACCCTTCTTGATCTGCAAACAGGCAGTTCCTAATATCCAATCCCTTTTGGAGCCAAAAAACGGCTCACAGGAGGCAATACAGGCCTCTCCTGTGCAGCAGGACACAGAGCCCACGGGTTCCTGTCTCCTCAATGTCTCGAGCTGGAGTTTTTCTCGAACTGCCTGAGTCTCCCCAAGTTCAAACAATCCCTCTTTTATAAAGGGTAGGGTTCAAGGAATCCGGTTGGCTGCATAAGCTGTCAATCACAGTCTCAGTCCCTTAATTGGTTGCATTTTAGGCACCAGAAATATCCCGTTTTATCTCCCCAAAGTCTCTGCTGTGTCCCACAAGTTTCTGGCTGAATTCCACGCTTCCGATTGGCTGATAGGCTGCTGAGATGGTGGCTGCTGATAAAGTTTCTGTACAGTTTCGGGGCAGTAAATAACTGGTATAGCACAGCAAAACGCTAAACAAAACGGGGTAATGTAATCATTTTCACAAATGCTTAGCAGTAGACTGCTAGCTATTTTTTGAGTGAGTCCATGATGCAGTACACAACATTAATAACGTTATATGATTTTTAAAAATTTCACTAATCAGTCTGTGCCAAGTGCTATGCATTTTCTCCACTGATTGGCACTTTCACGTGTCAAACTGCTAATCAGTTTTTTCAGCTTGTTTAAAACCCTGAGTTTATGCAGTCCCTTAACTTTAAAGTGCTGGTGCAGCCAGGCAATTAACTTTATTAATTTCAGCCCCCCACAGTAACGTAGCCCTTTTTGTGTCCTGTTATATGAGCCCACATTTATACATATACCCCTAGTAAATTTTCAGTCACTGCCGCCATAGTACGGTATCCCTAGGCGGCAGGCAGCACCTTATAAATATTAATGAGGTGCTCATCTTTATTCATGAGCCCTTGCTTTGCCCCATTTTTAACTTAACTTGTTGCCCACAGAGCGGATTCTCTTGTTTTATTCTGGTCACCAGCCCTCATTTAGTCGAGGAGGGGCATAGGAACCACTGTGCCACTCCCTGCCTGACCGCAAAATGGCAGTCAGCACATCAATGTGCACCTCTCGCATGCGTGATCCCCCCCTTGCACTGTGGTACATAGCCAACTGCAGTAGATTGCGGTTTAACCTATTAAGTCTAAACCAGGCTAAATAAAGAACAGTGCAGTAAAGACTGCACGGGGAACCTCGGGGACACATTTTAAAATTTGGGCTGTGGCAGTGAGAGGAACGGGACACCAGACAGCAGCAGGAGATCAAGAGAGCGTAAGGACCTGGGGGCCATTAAGGTAAGCCACCGAGGGGGGGTTACACAAGGCTCTGGTCAGGCCCCACCTGCAGTACAGTGTGCGGAGCAGGGGAAGTAATCCTGTCGCTTTACAAGGTGCTGGTCAGGTCCCAGCTGGAGTATAGTGTGCAGTGCAGGGGAAGTAATCCTGCCACTTTACAAGGCCCTGGTCAGACCCCACCTGGAGTACTGTGGCATAGCAGAGGAAGTAATCCTACCACTATACAAGACCCTGGTCAGGCCCCTCCGGGAGTACAGTGTGCAGAGCAGGGGAAGTAATCCTGTCACTTTACAAGGCCCTGGCCAGGTCCCTCCTGGAGTACAGTGTGCAGACAAGGGAAGTAATCCTGCCACTTTACAATGCCCTGGTCAGGCCCTACCTGGAGTACAGTGTGCTGAGCATGGGAAGTAATCCTGCCACATTACAAGACCCTGGTCAGACCCCAGTGGGAGTACTGTGTGTAGAGCAGGGGAAGTAACTCTGCCACATGACAAGGCCCTGGTCAGGTCCTACCTGGAGTACAACGTGTAGAGCAGTGGAAGTAATCCTGTCACTTTACAAGACCCTGGTCAGGTCCCAGCAGGAGTACTGTGTGCAGAGCAGAGGAAGTAATCCTGCCACGTGACAAGACCCTGTTCAGGTTCCACCTGGAGTACAATGTGCAGAGCAGGGGAAGTAACCAAGTAACCCTGTCACTTTACAGGGTGCTGGTCAGGCCCCACCTGGAGTACAGTGTGCAGTTCAGGGGAAGTAATCCTGTCACTTTACAAGGCCCTGGTCAGGCCCCACCTGGAGTACAGTGTGCAGAGCAGGGGAAGTAATCCTGTCACTTTACAAGGCCCTGGTCATGCCCTACCTGAAGTACAGTGTGCAGTTCTGGGCTTCTTATTACAAAAAGGATATGAGGCAGTTGAGTGAGTGCAATGCAGGATCATCACAATGCTCGGGTATGGTGGGGCGGAAGTCATAAGGAGAGGCTAGTGGCCTTTAATATGTTCACCTTGGAGAACAGGAGGCTGAGAGGGGACATGACCTCAGTCTTTCCCATACGAATGGGTATTGGCATGACTGAACAGACAGAGATGTCTGGTGTCTTCTAGCAAGACATGGAGACAAGCCCCGAATCTGAGAGGCAAGAAATTCAGTAAGCAATAATACCTGACAGGTAGGGTGGTATTGGGCTATACCGGACTGCCCATAGCCCCTGGAAGTTCCGGTATAGCCCGTACTGCCCACCCTGGAGGGTATTATTGTGCTTAGAAAATGGGAGTTAGGCTTCATATTAGAAAAAAGTTAAAACACATTTTGAAAATTACAGTAAATTATTTTAATGAGCAGAAGTATTTTATGAAAAGTAGTCCCTGTACTGCTGTCATTGGCAGTAGAGGGCGCTGTTGTGTTTTGTCAGTCTGTTGGAAGATCCTGTTGTCGTCCTCCCTTCTGCAACACCAGCCTTCATCCTCCACAGGCTCACCTTTATTTTCGTTTGCAAGATTGTTGCTAAATAGAGTACAGATTGTTGTTTTTAATTTTTTCCTGCGGTTCGAAGACATTATTTCAGACGTGCAAATGTGCGCATGACACACGGAAGTACAGGAAGTGCGAGAAGTTGCAGCACATAAGTTTTTTTTTTCTTTTTTAAAACTTATCTTTTAACATTGCCATTTATAGTTTTAGCCCTTCTAACTGATTTGCGGTTGGTCAGTGACAGTGAGAATGGGTGGGTGAGGAGCTGGTTGGTAGTAGTTGGGATGTATGAGCAAGTGGAAGATGAACCGAACTGCAAAACAGTTTAAAAAAATGATGATATGTATTGCTGTGGTTTTCATAGTACAGACTTCCGGGGTGGAGTTGTTGGCTAGCCGACATCAGTTGCTAACCATCTTGCTCAGTAAGCGAGAAAAAAAATGGTTGGGCACTGTAAGCACTGCTAATGATTTAAAAATAAAAAAATTTTTCTCTGTGATGAGGTGGATGGTTTATTGACTTGAAGGGGGGCTCTCGCTCACTAAGCGAGAAAAAAACATGGTGGGAGTTACTTCTTCCAAATTCCGTGGGCACAATAATATTAGAATGAAATGAGGCCCCAGAAACTGGGACTCATTATTTCCCGGTTTCTGTTGCCTCATACTGGACTGGCTGATTGGTGGTTTTAGATAATCAGCATGAAGATTTTTCTCTATCCATTTTCTTTTCTTTTTTTTTTTTTGCGAACTCTTTTAACCTGCTCCTCCTCGCTGGCCCATAGGACTCTCTCCTGTGTGGTCAACTTGGACCAACCTTCTTCCTTAATGTTAGGAGTAACTTCTCTTCCAGAGGGTGGTGAACCTGGGCAACAGTCTACCCGTGGAGATGGATATGAAGACAGTGCTGGCCTTTAATGTGAGCCCTGACAAATTTCTGCTTACTGGGGAATCACAAAGTACCCTGTGAGTACAGTGAGAAGAAAATACCTTCCAATCTGTACGTGTCAGCACAGCATACTTCTCCATTCCTGCTTATGAAGGGTGGGTGGGGTAGGGTGGACATGATAAATCTAGAGTTCCCTCCAACCATAACTTACTATGTTGCTGTGTATATCACAAAAAGCCTTGATGCTGTTTGTTGACTTGTCTGCTCAAGTCTAAGAACCAGTTTGTTGCCAGCGTCTTGGCTGGTTGCTATCAGTATGAAAGGACACTCGGATGGTAATATTAGCTCACCCTCAGTATGTCCCTAGTGTCTTAACAGCTGCCTGTCAGCTACTGATCATTTACAATAGGATGGGCTACAGGCTGTTACCAGAAACTGTCCGTCTCATCACAGTGTGCTGTCTGCCCCGCACATAGTTGTATCAGCAGTTACTGCCAGTTTGAGATTAACTTGTTGAAAGACTCTTGGCTGTTTGCATTCCTTAGAGGGTATCAGATCACACCCACTACTTATTCTAAATCATGGTGTGAAGACACACCATTAATAGACTTTCCCACTAAAGCGATTAAGAGACCCTTTGGTTGTTCGGGGGCTCCTTCGACATGTCCTGCCTTAAGCTTTATTGGTGCAGACAGCTGTGTCTGAAACCTTGGTGGACTGACGAAGCTGTGAACTAGATCAAACCAAGTTCCTCAGCAACTGCACTCTCCTCCTGTGCCAGTCAAAGTTATCATCAGTCTTAGAAAACTTCAGCAACCTTCCTTTATTGAAGAGATGACATAGGTAAAGAAACAGACATAGTAAGACTCTGACGCTAACCTTGACCAGCATGGGGAAATGAGTACATGGTTGAGGACAATGATTTGGTTCAGTTTGTATAATTTTTGCTCCAGATGACAGCAACACTTTTTACTTGTTTGGATGTGTTCCTTCGTTGTTTTCAAATTTAGCTGAACTGCATTTGGGAGGACTGGACTCCGAAGTGACTTTGTCCCCCAACCCCGCTCCATACATGTAGTGGAAAGGTGTAACCGCTGAGTGCATGCATCCATTCTTCAGGGCTAGTGTGTGTTAGTGAATTGTTCTCTGTAGCCATTGGCTGAAGTAGGACTTGGGTCAATCTTGCAAGAAGCCATTTTCTTGCATTTCATGTGGCTGAGATGAGGTGTTTGTGATATGACTAGCAATCAAAGGATAGGTGGCTTGGTGGGGGGGGTTAAAAAATGTTGCTGGTGGTTTTGCTTCACTTATAGCCATGCCGAGCTAAGACCAACATATTTATATCACTTGTGAACCAAATTGTATTTCTTTTTTTAATCTGTTTCACCTTTTGTCCCCAATGATCCCCCATCCCCCACACTGACAGTCAAGGTCACTATGAATGTACCCCGCCTCTGACCAGGAGAGAGAGGGTGGGTGAGAAGCTGTCTATGCGACTGGTAGCAGTGGTACTTCATAGTCATCTGACAGGGATGCATAAATGTCAGACAGCTTGCACCATTCTCCCCAAGAGCTGAGCATCTGACCTTCATGATGCACTGATCCTTGTGTCGATCTTACCACAGTGTTCTGGAGAATTGCATGCGAACTCTGGTCCACCAAGTGGCAACGTACTGCTGCTTTACCACTGGATATCCCCAAATTAAGTAGTAAGGAGATAATGTCATGCCACAGGTATGTTGTAAGGCACGAGGCCACAGGCAGTGTGCCCACAGCCACCAGTGAAGTATTATTGTCACAGGGACACAAGACCTTAAGTGGCTTATTGCAATTATAAAATGGGTCAATTTATGTTTTTGCAGTTCTGAGTAAGCTGTTTTGTGGGTAGTAGTTTCACCTGTGAGATTGTATTGGGAAAACATCTGGAGTGAAACTGGTGCTCCATCAATCAGCTTTCAGCATTTTTTCTAACATCTTATAGCAATATTGGAAACCAGTTCTGTAGTGATTAAACATCAGTCCATAAACTCGTTGTTTCACCCTAACTCAACTTTTATCCCCAGTCTGCTGTAACATTGTACATAGAGATCCCCGCTCCTCCCCACGCTACCCTACAGCAAGTAAAACTAGCTGTCTGTAGCTGTGTCCTCCCTCAGACAGCAGTTAGAGCTGCCCGAGCAGAAAAAAGGGTGTCAGACTGTTCAAAAAGCAGCCAGTAATGAAAGAGAGTGGAGCATCTGATCTCTGCCAGTCTGACTTCCACATCAATGAAAGCTCGGAGCCAGTAATGAGGTCTCCCCCGGGAGCCTTGCGAAGCCCTTCTGATTTCCGCTTCAGTGCCACAGTAGACAACATTCAGTTATTAAAAAAAAAAATCATATCTGTTGACTCTGTTGCCTTTCTTCTGAATTGCAGTTAATTGTATTTATTTAAATTTGGAAAAGCTGCGATGAGAGAGAGGGAGGGAAGGAGACGAAACTGCTAGAATTTGACCTACAGCTGAAATCCCATACAGTCCCCCTTTGAGAGTGCAAGTACGGCCTCCTGGTAAGGTGGGTGAAATCATGTTTTTGCTTGCATGAATGTTCCAGGTTTGATCCTTTGATATGACTCCCATCTTAAACATGGGGAGTTCGAAGTGTGTCATAAGGGTGATATGGCTGAGGCTTAGAAAATTGGGGTGGGGAAGGGAGACCCCTTGCTAGTTAGGTACCTCCCAGTGCTGGAGAGTGTCAATGCGAGTGGCGCTAATCAGGGAGGGGGGCTCTGAGGCGTAAAACAGCTCCTGTTGATCATGTTGCACCAGTGCCTCTGCCTGGCCCAGTACTAGATCTCTTTTTCCTGGCAGTCTCAGCCAGACAGGAACACAGTGGGCACTATACAGGAATGCTAGTAGGGCAGTAGCAAGAGGTTGCAATCTGGCCAGAGGTGTTTTTATTTATTGATTCCAAAGATTTTACCACAAAAGACATACTGAGCTGATAGCAGCTTGATGCGTCCTGGGGGAGGGGGAGTACAGTGAAACATGACAACAGTGTGCATTAAAGATACAGTTGGTAGACATGTTAAACACAAACATAGAACAAGCATACATTAGTTATGCTGAAAGGTACAGATGGACTGAATAACCGATTTAGTACAAACCACGTTACGAAACAAGATGAGTTGGTGCCTAGAAAGGAGACTCTACGGGGTGAGGATGCCAGGTCACAGTGCAGTCAAGGACAGTCACAGCAATGAGTAGAGTAGAGTAGAAGTATTGGGTAAAAAGGGGCCTTAAAAGGAAAGAATCAGGAAAGATGGTGACAATATTTGCAATTGAGTACAGGGCATCTGTGTTATAGTGAGCGGGAACACAAAGTTACCAGGGTCAGCTGCCATATTTATTTTTCAGTTCCAGTCTAGTGCTGGGATGGGATTGCGTTAATATTCACTAATGGCGCTGTGCGTGCCCTGGCATGGACATTTAATGCAGTCACAGTGAGCGCTCACAAAGTATATTTACGGCTCAGGAGCTCCCAAACACAAAGCATGCCTTTACCCACTCTGTAAATCATTGTGGGTAGCAATATGAAAATCACTGTGAGAGGAAGGGGTGCAAACTGAAAAGGCATCCACAGGGACTATAAGATGCTTAGGCTTTACAGTATGCAAATTACTGAAAAGGCATCCACAGGGGCCATTAGACACCTAAAGCTGGCTCCTGCACTTATTTCCCCATGTTCAAAGCACTATGTGTAGTAGTACACAAAACACTGTGGGGTGGTGCACAAACTGATAAGGCTTCAGCTTAGCAGGACTGAAAGTTGCCTGAAACAATCTTCTACGTTCATCCTGATGTTGCAGTGAACAGTAACCACAGACCCATGTCATCCTCCTCAGGACTAACTAGTGTGGGGCTATCATTGTCCCGACATTTAGTACACGTACAGTGAACACTTGAGAAGTAGTTCTTTGGTGGATAAAGTCCCCTGTAGAAAGCTTTGTGGTTAGCAGTGCTTTTGCAAGAAACATAGAATTTGACGGCAGATAAGGACCGCTTGGCTCACCCAGTCTGCCCATTTCCCTACCTAACGGATAAGCTGCAGATCCTAGTTAACAAACAGCCTACTTCCTCCTACCCCCCACTAGAATTGCCTTATGTCTGTACCATGCATTCTTGAATTCCCCCACTGTTTTAGAATCTATGATCTCCTCAGGAAGGCTGTTCCATGTATCCACAACCCTCTCTGTGGAGAAATACTTCCTCACATTACCTCTGAGCCGTCCCCCCTCTGTCTTCAAAATGTACCCCCTTGTTTTTGCACATCTCTTTTTCTGAAAGATGCTACCCTCTTGGACTTTGTTGATTCCCTTGAGGTATTTGAACATTTCTATCATGTCCCCCCTCTCCCTCCTTTCCTCGAGGCTATACATCTTTAGTTCCTTTAGTATTTCTTCAAGTCTTCTGACGCAGACCCTGCATCATTTTGGTTGCCCTCCTCTGGACAGCCTCCACCCTGTCTATGTCTTTACAGAGATGGGGTCTCCAGAACTGTACACAGTACTCCAGACGTGGTCTTACCAACTGTCTGTAGAGAGACCAACAACTTCCTGTTTTCTTCTGGTGATGCCTCTCCCTATGCATCCCAATATCCCCAACACTCCTTACTGCCTTCTCACATTGCTGGCCCACCTTTAGATCATCTGATATGACTACCCACAGGTCTCTTTCCATTTTGTTGTCAGTATTTCACCCCCATTGTGTACTGCCTCTTCCCTTGGGTTTTGTTTCTCAGATGCATTCGTTGCACTTCTTTGCATTGAATCTAAGCTGCCATACATTTGACCATTCCTCCAACCTTGCCAAGTCCCTTTTCATTCTTTCCACCCCACCTTGTGTATCAACCCTGTTGCAGATTTTTGTGTCATCTGCAAAGAGACATACTTTTCCTTCCAGTCCCTCTGCAATGTCACTGATGAAGACATTAAAAAGGACCGGCCGCAGTACTGAACCCTGTGGTACGCTACTAGAAACCCTCCTTTCTTCACTGTGGACTCCATTTACTATTACCCGCTGTGTCCTGTTGTCCAACCAGTGTTTTAACCAGGCTACCACCCTGGGACCCACTCCCAGGCTGGCTAATTTGTTTATTAATCTTTTGTGCGGCACTGCATCAAATACCTTGGACTGTAAGTTGCCTTAAAGGGAAAGTCCCCTAGACCTATTTTCTGTATACCTGTGTAGTTTGTAGGCATGAACAATGACTCCCTCTCATGTATCCCCTAATTTCACCCTAATTTAAATATAAATGAGGTTGCTTCACTCTGTTTTGCCTTGATGTGATAAACCTGTTTGTCTCCATTGCAAAGGTCATGACCACACTCATACAAAGTATCATGGCAGTTGATAATGTGTACATGCACAAGCCAGCAGAAGTTATACTCTCATTCAGTTCTGTTACATGTCTTGTGAAGTCCCTGTATTCTCTAAAAGCATTTTTTTTCTAATGCAGCTACACTTTAAACTACAGAAAACAGGAGGGCACTTACTATGCCTTGAAAAGTTTCATGGTCAGCGTAAGACAATAACATTAGGACTACAGAGGACAGCAACAGCACTGATTAATACAGTATAACTTCTGCAGGCTTTAGCACCAAAATATAAAATTCCAGGATGCCTTACATGATACATAGATACATAGACACTGTCGGCAGATAAGGGCCTATGGCCCACCCAGTCTGCCCATTTGAGCTTGTAAGTTCAGTTTATGTTTTCCTAGAAGTCTGTTGCCCCTTACCCCTGACCTCCAGAATTCCTTTATGTCTATCCCATGCATTCTTAAATCCTGTGATTGTTTCAGCCCCCCCCCACTTCCTCTGGCAGGGTGTTCCACTTGTCCACCACCCGTTCTGTGAAGAAATTCTTCCTCATGTTTCTTCTGAATCGTCTTCCCTCCAACTTCATCCCATGCCCTCTAGTCCTGGTACATCTTTTTCGCTTAAAAATAGTGTATTCCTGTACCCTGTTCCTCCCTGTGAGATACTTGTATGTCTCTATCATATCCCCTCTCTCCCTCCTCTCCTCCAGGGAGTACATGTTCAGTTCCTTCAACCTGTCTTCATAGGACTTGTGATGCAATCCATGCACCATCTTTGTTGCCCTCCTCTGAACCTTCTCTACCCTGTCTATGTCCTTACGTAGGTATGGTCTCCAGAACTGTACACTGTACTCCAGGTGGGGCCTCACTAGTGTCTTGTATAGCGGAATTATGACCTCCCTTTTCCTGCTGGTGATGCCCCTGCCTATACATACCAGCATCCTATTTGCTTTATCTGCTGCCTTGTCACACTGTTTCCCTACCTTGAGGTCATCAGAGATCATAACCCCAAGATCCCTTTCCTGTTTGGTGCATGCTATATCCTCACCCCCAACTGATATATTGTGCCAGGGTTTTTGTGCCCCATATGCATTATCTTGCACTTCTTTGCATTGAATTTCAACTGCCAAACCCCTGACCATTCTTCAAGTTTCTGCAGGTCCCTTCTCATTCTGTCTACACCCTCTGGCATGTCTACTCTGTTACAGAGCTTTGTGTCATCAGCGAACAGTGAAATTCTGCCTTCTAGGTCCTGCGCAATGTCACTGATGAAGATGTTGAATAGGACTGATCCCTGTGGTACCCCACTGGTCACTCTTCCCTCTGGGAGTGACAGCCATTTACCACCACCCTCTGTGTCCTGCCACCCAGCCAGTTACATACCCACCACACTACTGTCCTGCCCACACCCATATTCCCCAGTTTGTGTAGTAGTCCTCTGTGTGGCACAGTGTCAAAGGCCTTGCTGATGTCCAGATAGGCCATGTCCACTGCCCTCCCCGATCCACCTCCCTAGTCACCCAGTCAAAAAATTCAATGAGGTTGGTCTGACATGACCTCCCCCTGGTGAAACCATGCTGCCTTGGGTCCTGTAGTCCATTGACAACCAGATGTTCCACCAATCTCTCCTTCAGTAGTGCTTCCATGATCTTCCCCACTACCGAGGTGAGGCTGACTGGTCTGTAGTTCCCTGCTTAATACATTATAACTTCTGCAGGCTTTAGCACCAAAATGAGTTGGGGCATGACTTTTGCAATGGAGTCAAGCAGGCTTTCACACCAGACTTAAGTATCTTCATTTACATTTAAATCCTGATGAAATTAGGAGAGTGAAATAGAGGCAGTCATTGTTCATACCTACAAACTACACAGGTAAACAGAATAAAAGGCTGAGGGGATCTTTTCTTTTAAAGTTTTCTGCATGTGTGGGATAGAGGGAGTGTGTTTGAGTCCCTATTTTATTATTTCAACAATTACTATAATTATACAGTAGTTTGATTGCTATATTATATTTAGAATAGCACTTTAGTAAAAGATTGAAAAATACTTTTTTTTTTAAACGGATAAGAAGGCATCCATTTTGTGGATAGGAAGGATATTGTGACGATGTCACTGGCTCACTGGATTTAACAGTGTTTAGTGTAGCATGGGGAAGAATTGTGCTGTGCTGACGGGGACCTAGTAAATTTTGAGGAAAACCCTGTTTTTTATATTTGGCAGAATGTTACAAGAGAACACTGTGTTATAGTGTCAGTGGCTCAGTAGAGTTGCACACTTGCCTCAGGTCAGAAGGTTTTGGTTTATATCCCCACGACAGGGTCTTGGGGTAAAATCCCAGTACTGACACTGTAATGCAGCACGAGGGGGGTGCTGCACTGCTGAGGTGTGAGACCTTAAACTGAGGTCCCATCTGCCTGTTCTGGCGGTTGATCCTGTGAGTGTTAAAGGTCCCATGGCACTTCTTGAAAAGAGATGGAGAATTGTTTATTAATAAAATAGAAAAATCATACATACAGTACATAAAACAAAATCATATTACAAAACCATTTCAGCAAAATAAAATAGAAAAACTCATGAGAAGACAAAAGGGTGTCACAGTAAAAAATAAACAATACTTGCATCTGTCCTAATCAGGGAAACAAAATTAAACGATCATGCTTCTTTCGAGTGTGACAGTCTTAGTTCCCTTTAGATGCCACAAATCAATCCTGCTCCTGTGAAACATACATGCTGGTCACACAAGAATATATGTGAGGAGAAAATATGGTACCCCGTCCATCTCATACGCAGTCTGGATGGTGTGTTAGATTTTGAGTCAGGTTTATAGATTTCTTGGATGCTATGATCTATTGATGCAGTAAGGGACTGTGTTGCAATTTCCTGTTGTTGGGAAAGCAGTCGGCATGCCAAATAAAATGTAATTACGGAAAAAAAGAATTCTGAAAGCACTATTATTATATTTTGCAGTAGAACACAATGTACCAACTGTGATATTTTCATAGATGACTGTCACCCTTGCTAGGTCTTTCCACTGTTTTGCTAGCCAAGACCTGAAGTCCCATATATATTGGCAGTCATAAAATAAATTGTCCAGTGTTTCAAAATACCCTTGGACATTCTGATATAGTCTTTTTTTAAACCTTATTTATTCAGAGGAGGGAGAAAGCCCCCTCTAAATTTTTGTAAAGAAGATAAAAAAACAATACATACATTGAAATGTACAAAAAAGCCACATTACCTAATTGATTCATTTAACAGAGGTATGTTGATATACAATATTTAAACTTCTTACACTCCACCTAGTGTAGCTCATATAAGGGAGAGCAGAGAACCAGTATGATCTAGTCAAATGAACATGCATAAGCAACCCCTTTTATTTGACATTATATGGATGTTAGGGGGAGGGAGTGCTAGTCTGATGCCCGAAGCAGCTCCTGGTGGGGGACTCAATTATTAGGGGTATAGAACTGGGGGGAGCTGGGAAAACTGAAGTAAGGTGCCTGCCTGGTGCCATGGCTTGGAGGGACAGGAAGCGCATCCTCAGGATCACGAGAACAGCTGCAAGGGATTCTGAGCTGGACGTAATTGTCCACCTAGGCACAAATGACTTGGCTCATCGTGAGATTACAGCAGTGCAGGAGGACATTGCAGAGTTGGGGAGGGACCTAAGACAAGTAGCACACACAGTATCCTTCTCAGAGGTGCTGCCTGTCAAAGGCATGGGGGAGGTGAGGGTAACTGGCACCATGCAGTTTAATGAATGGTTGAAAAAATGGTGCGGAGCACAGGGGTTTGGCTTCATTGGGGACTGGGGTTCCACCTGTAAGGACACCAGCCTATACTGGCAGCATGGTCTGCATCTGTCCAGGAAGGGAACAAGTCTTTTGAGCAGTCGGTTTAAATGCTTCATTTGCAAGCTTTTAAACTAGTCAAAGGGGGAGGCACTGACAAGCAGCAGGAAAATCCCAGCCTCTCCCTACAAAACAGGGTACTAAATGAGAAAAGACCGAGGTAGAGCGGTCAGTGGGGATGCTGCAACAGAAGGTAAAGCCATCAAAAATGGAGAGCAATGAGTACCAATGCCCGTAGTCTGGGTAACAAGCTTCCTGAATTAGTGGCCTTGATGGAGGAGGAACATCTGGATATCGTGGCAGTCACAGAAACATGGTACACAAAACCATGACTGGGACATAAACATACCAGGATACACTGTCTACAGGAGGGACAGCGAGGGTAAAAGAGAGGAGGAGTTCTTTACATAAGGGAAGGAATAAAAGCAACAGAACAAAAGGGTAAACAGGGAGGAGAAGAAGCACACAATAAGGTAAATTTGGAGACAGGCAATGGCACCACAATACGCACAGGGGTTGTATACAGACCCTCTTCTCAGGGGGAAAATGGACAGGGAAATGATGGAAAGTATACTTAGAGTGGCAGAAAAAGGGGAGATATTGCTGATGGGTGATCTGAATATGCCAGATGTTAACTGGAGTGCAGTTGCAGCTGCCACTTTGAAGACTGCAGTTATTCTAGATGCCCTACAGGGGGCATGCCTTAGACAACTAGTACTGGAGCCCACTCGAGAGGGAGCAATATTAGACTTGTTTCTCTCAAATGGAGATGGAGAAGGATCACAGATGTAGAAGTGGGTAGCCATCTGGGAACTAAGCGACCATCGAACAGTATGGTTCACAATAAACACAGCAATAGAGTCAAGCCATACAAAGACAAAAGTACTGGACTTTAGGAGGGCTGACTTTGCCAAAATGGGTGAGTGCCTAAGGAATGCACTAGCAAATGGGCAGGAAGGAGGTGGAAGAACAATGGGGAATAATAAAAACTGCCATCACAGAGGTAACGAGCCTTTGTGTGAAGCAAATAAACAAAACAAGATGATGTAAGAAACCACTATGGTTCTCAAAGGAAGTGGCAGTGAAGGTTCAAGAGAAAAAGAACATTCAGGAAGTACAAGGAATCGCAGAAGGAGCAGGACAGAGAACTGTATCAGTTAAAGCAAAAGGAGGCTGGGAAGGCAGTCAGAACAGCAAAGGCCCAAACCGAGGAAAAGATAGCCAACTCAGTTAAGAAGGGATAAAACCTTTTATGGGTACATCAGGAGCAAAGGAAGACCAAGGAGGGATAGTGAGGCTTAATAAAGGGAGGGAGGGTGGGCAGAGGAGACTGTGAAAAGGCAGAGATACTAAACAAATATTTTTGCTCAGTATTTACAAATGAAGAGGGAGGTACATAAAACAAACAGTAGTAACACTCTGGATACAGAAGTTGATACCAGCCCATTTACAGAAGAAAGGGTTCTGAAAGAACTCTTAAAACTGAAGGTGGACAAAGCAATGGGGCCTGATGAGATTCATCCCAGAATTCTAAAAGAGCTAAGGTAGAACTAGTGACACCACTGACTACCCTTTTAACAAATCATGGGAGGATGGGTAGTACCCGAGGACTGGAGGAGGGCAGATGTGATTCCCTTCACAAAAGTGGGAGCAAGGCAGAAGCAGGAAACTACAGACCTGTTAGTTTAACCTCAGTGATAGGGAAAATGATGGAATCACTTCTGAAGGAAAGAATTGTCAAGTATCTAGATGCCAGAGGGGTACAGGACCCTAGGCAGCATGGATTCACAGCGGGAAGGTCATGCCAGACAAATCTGATAGATTTCTTTGACTGGGTGACCAAAGTAGTAGATCAGGGAGGGGCTGTGGACATGGCCTACCTAGACTTTAGCAAGGCATTTGACACAGTCCCACACAAAAGATTAATATACAAGTTAGCCAGCCTGGGAGTGGGTCCCAAGATGACAGCCTGGGTAAAGAATTGGCTGGAGAATAGGACACAGAGAGTAATAGTAAATGGAGTCCACTCAGAAGAAAGGAGGGTTTCTAGTGGGGTACCGCAGGGTTCAGTATTAGGACCGGTCCTCTTCAATGTCTTTATAAGTTTACATCATGGAAGGACTGGAAGGAAAGTATGTCTCTTTGCAGATGACACTAAGATCTGCAACAGAGTTGATGCACAGGGTGGGATGGAAAGGATGAGAAGGACTTGGCAAGGTTAGAGGAATGGTCAAATGTATGGCAGCTTAGATTCAATGCTAAGAAGTGCAAGGTAATGCACCTGGGAAACAAAAACCAGGGAAGAGTACAACAATGGGGGTGAGATACTAACAACAACAAAATGGAAAGGGACCTGGGGTAGTCATATCAGATGACCTAAAGGTGGGCAAGCAATGTGAGAGGGCAGCAAGGAGGTGGGGGATACTGGGATGCATAGGGAGAGGCATCACCAGTAGAAAACAGAAAGTTATTATCCCTCTGTACAGACAGCTGGTGAGACCCCATCTGGAGTACTGTGTGCAGTTCTGAAGACCCAATCTCCACAAAGACATAGACAGGATGGAAGCTGTCCAGAGGAGGGCAACTAAAATGGTGCAGGGTCTGCACCAGAAGACATATGAAGAGACTTAAGGAGCTTAATATGTATAGCCTCGAGGAAAGGAGGAGAGGGGGACATGATAGAAACTTTCAAGTACCTCAAGGAATCAACAAAGTCCAAGAGGTAGCATCTTTCAAAGAAGAGGTGTGCAAGAACAAGAGGCACAATTTGAAGATAGAGGCGGCTCAGAGGTAATTTAAGGAAGTATTTTTCACAGAGAGGGTTGTGGATGTGGAGACGGCTTCCGGAGGAAGGTTGTGGAGTCAAAATCAGTGGTGGAATTCAAGCATGCATGGGACAGTCATAAGGCAATTCTGGGGGGTGGGGGTAAGAAGAGTAGGCTGCTGGTTAACTAGGATCTGCAGCTTATCCAGTAGGTAGGGAAATGGGCAGACTGGGTGGGCCAAGTGGTCCTTATTTGCCGTCAAATTCTATGTTTCTATGTTTCTATTGTCTTGACCATAACCACCCTAATTCAGTGACTCCATATCAAGGTACGAAGTCTGGTTTCTGGGTACAGATATATAACACCCATCTCCTCCAGGTCAGCTCAAAATGGGTTTGTTTGTTCAAGACTGCAGTTAGAACCTCCATTCTATAAAGTGCAATCATTATGTCATGCCATTGGTGAATCGTAATCGTATGTGTAGAGAGCCATTTTTCAGTAATGGCCTTTTGGACTGCTAGGCAGATGATCTGAAGTAGTTTCCCCGTAAGAGGGTCTCTATAATTTTTTGGGGTGTCTAAGAAAAAATACATCAAGGGGTTAGGAGAAGGTCGGGTCCAAAGATGGAGTGGATGGCTCCCTGTAGGTCCTGAAAAAAGGAGGACAACACCGGAGAGTCCCATAATACATGAGCTAATGCTGCAGAGGATGCTCCACAGTTTCGCCAACAGAGGGAGTCTCTGTTGGTCTGGAATTTTACCTGTATTGCAGGAGTTCTAGAATATCTCACAAATATCTTCCAGGCAAAAAGTGCTCCCAGGTCGCCCCTGAAAACAGGCACTTGTGCCTAGTGGACCTTACCCGGTTACCAAAGACTAAAAAATAAAAATTCCTTCCAACTTACAGCTGATAGACCCCATTGATCCTCCCCAGTGCCCTATCCCATACATCATCTGGGACCGAGGCTCCCAAATCTCATGTCCATGCCTGCCTGATTGTTTGGGGAGTATCTCCTTGCCAAGTAATAAGTGCTTGGTATATATATGACATTGTATGTGTTGAAGATGCCCTGCCCTCGACTACTGATTTCAGTAATTCAGCTATCTGTGGGGGTGGGTCCTCTCCCCAGGTATCCATCGATAGGGACCTGATGTAACTCCTAATCTGAAAATATCAGAATCTATCCTGCCATCTAATTCCATATTTACCCACCAAGTCTGGGAATGCTAATATTGTTTTACCATCCAAGAAGTGCCAGATTAGGTGCAAACCCCTCCCCTACCAGTGGCAGAAACCCAGATCTATTTTGGCTGGTTCAAAGGAATCTAAATAGGGGACTGAGGAGAGGCATGTATGCCATCTCCCAAATTTCCTGTCTTCAAGGACCCCGTACCAAGCTTGCAGTGAAGGGGTCATTGGATATGGATTTCTCCCTCCAGGAAGGCAGTAGGTGTCTTTCTTCGTAAGAAGAATCTTATTAAGATTTCCGAGGTCCTCCTCCACAGTCTCCAAGGTCCGCCATTTTGCTATGTAGGTTGTATTGAACCAGTAGAAGACTGTCCTCATCTGAGCCACCTGATGATATAGCTTCAGTTTGGGTAGAGATAACCCCCCTTTCTCTTTTGGCATTTGGAGGATAGATAGTCTGACCCTCAGTCTAGAGGTACCCCATAGGAAGTGTGCCATTCTCTGGTTTATGCCAGAAAAGTAATTCCCAGGTAACTGGATAGGGATTGTTTGGGAGAGGTATAAGAACCTGGGGAGCAGAACCATGCATACTGCCTCCACTCTTTGCAAAAGAGGTATTGGGACCATAGCCCATCTTTCAAGATCAACTTATAATTTTTCCATAATGGGGAGGAAGTTAAGAGAGAATAGCTGTGAACTTTCTAGGCCCAGATGGACTCCGAGATATTTTAAACTTTTTAAATGCCACTTAAAGGGGAAGGTTTGTTTTATGGCGTCCGAGGGCTTGTAGTTAAATTGTAGGAATTCTGTTTTGGTTGTATTTATTTGGTAACCTGTTATTGTGCTAAATTCACCTAAGCATTTGCACAAGTGCTCTAGGGATCACTCCGGGTTCCTCAGATATACCAGGAGGTCATCTGCATAGAGGGCAAGCTTATGGGTCTCCCCACCACCAACACACCCTCCACCTCCGTGGACTGCCGCAGGCCCTGTGCCGGAGGCTCAAGGTATAAGGCAAAAAGGAGTGGCGACAAGGGACAGCCCTGCCCGGTGCCCCGAAGCAAGATATAGGTGCAGATATTCCTCCATTTACCTTAATATAAGCTCTAGGCTTAGTATAAATATTATTTATAAGTTTGCAAAAAGATTCTGAAAACCCAAAACTCCAAAGAGTAGCTCCCAGGAAGAACCACGCCACCCAGTCAAAGGCCTTCTCCGCATCCAGGCTTAAAGGCAAGAATGGGGACTCTGACAGAGTGGCATGGTGTATGAAGTATAAAATTCTTTTTATACTATCTTGAGACTGCCTGCCCGGAACAAATCCCGTATGACCAGAATTAATCAAACATGGGAGAAGTGTTTCTAGGCGGCGTGCTATAATTGTTGCATACAGCTTGTAGTCAGTATTTAGTACTGATATGGGACAATATGCTGCACACTGGGCAATGTCTCTCCCAGGTTTGGGGATGCTAGAAATAACAGCGTAGTTCCAGGAATCTGGTATTGGATCACCAAATTGGGCTGTTCTGCAGGCCCCCAGCAGAGGGTGGCCTATCTTCTCACTGAAGGTTTTAAAGAACTCCGCTGTATACCCATCAGGGCCAGGAGATTTATTGGTTTTCAGACCACGAATTGCAGTTTCCGCCTCAGAATGAGCAATAGGGCTGTCCAGAGAGTGATGGAGCTCCTGAGTGAGTCTCGGGAGTTTCAATTTAGCCAAGAACTCCTCAATCCGATGGCTTTCCTGCAGCTGCTTAGAGGTGTATAAGCTTTGGTGAAAAGCCCTAAATGTATTCAGAATTTGTTTAGAGTTTTTTTTTATACTTTGTATTTATTATATTTTCATTCGCAAAACCATAGGATAGTTTTCACAGTATATATGTTAAGACAGCGCATAATTACATCAGTCAGGTACGTAGCAATACATTATTCAAAGGTCTCAGGACAACTTACATAATTTATAAAGCAGTTCATATAATGAGTGCTAAGACATTTACATAAACCATCATCAGGGTTAATATATTTCTAAGGTACAAAAGTAAGATCTAAGGATGAAATATATATAATCCATTTCCTCCATTTAAGCTCAGATGCAGACCATTTATCTGTGCTTTTGGCTATTAATCTCTCTAATACATAAATTTCTCCCATTATTCCCCGCCAACTCTGAATGTTTGGGGGCAACTTCTTTCCCCAGTTTCTAGTAATTGCTTTGTTTAGGGGTTTTTAGTAACTGCCCACTCTTTTGGTCCCTAATCTGAGTTATAGAGGCCTGCGAGGTCTGTTGCCGCAGCCTATGTGCTAGCAGGCATGTTGCTCTCGCCCAACTCTCATAATACCTCTGATGGAGCCTCTGGAGAGCTTGTTCTGTTTTTAATGTCAAGCAGGCTCTGAATTTGTTATTTCCTGGCTAATAACAAAAGGTAAATATTCCTATCCCCTTTTGCATGCTGCTCTTGAAGATCTGCAAGTTGTTGCAACAACCTCTGCATCTGGAGGTTTTGCTGCTTTTTCCGATGGGCCGCATATTTAATAATGTCCCCCCTGATCACAGCTTTTACAGTATCCCACAGGGTAGGTCTGAGGAGGTCCGAAGAATCATTCTCCTGTAAGACTTGAGGTATCCTAGTCTTAATCGTATCTATGAAATCTTTAGAGTTCAGTAGATAATTATAAAATTTCCAGAGAGTCTGATTTCTGTCTGTTTTCCAATCCAGTTTTAGTTAGCTGAGAGTGGTCGGAGAGGACTGATGGAGACTGACCACAATCCCTAATCTGATGTTGGTGTTCTTTGGAGACCAGGAAATAGTCAATTCTGGTATAGGAGCCATGTGGATGGGAAAAGTGGGTATATTCTCGCTTAGCTGGGTGTGTAACCCTCCAAGCATCTGTCCAAAATGTCCCCTTAAAATATCCCCTAAGGGCCCGGTGAGCCGCCAACCCCCCTGTAAGTCTAGTATTTGAAAAATGCAACTGCTCTAGGGCTTGATTCAGGTCTCCCCCCACTACTAGGGTGCCCAAATGATATTCAGTGATTTATTTGGTGTAGGGACCATATCACTACTGCCGAAGAGCCCGGGGGAATATATATAGAAGCCAGTTTGATCGGAGAGCCCTCTAAGTGGCCCTGGAGAACCGTCAATCAGCCCTCCGGGTCCTCACAGGACGCTGACGTCTGGAATTGAATATCCCGAGACACCAAAATGGCTGTCCCCCTTCTCTTTCCTGTTTGAGGATTCATTACTTGTTCTACATGTGGCACAGTATATTTGGCTTTTTGCAAGTGCGGTGCTTTTTATATTGGAAAAACGAAACGGGCATTTAAAATACGCATAGGTGAGCATGCCCGTGCTATTGAGAATAAAGATATTAAAAATGACCTGGCACTGCATATTTTTAAAGCCAAAATTAGCTCAAATCATGGATTTTTGTTTCAAGGTTTAGAGAAACCAACATTGTCATGTAGAGGAGGTGATTTTGATAACCTTTTACTCAAACGTAAGCAATACTGGATTTATGCATTTAGTGCTATGGATGATAAAGGTTTGAAAGGAAAAATTGAAATCAAACCTTTTTTGAAACATAGATGATCAGATTTTATAATATCTATATGTTGACTGTGTATATTGGATTTGTTTATAATCAGTGTTTTATTTTTATTTTTAGGTTGCACTGTCTGTATGGAGTATTTTATATATAATAATTGGACCTTTTCCATCTGTTTTTTCCAATATTTTTTAATGGTTGTATAAGTGCCTATGTGATGAGTTATTATTGGCTGCACTATACATATTAAACGTACTATTTGGAATAACAGGTTATGATACCTCTCATGCATTTGTTATAGGAATTTTTAAGTGGTGGGCTTCAAACCCACTGTGCAATAGTAATGGGTCTATGTCACTTTAAGGAGTCAGTGTATTTAATTGGTAGGTAACTGCACTAACACACACCTTTGAGAATACTCAGCAGAGCAAAATATGTCAGGTGGCTTGTATCTGAGCTAGTGTGGAGCTGGTTTTATGGCTTTGGAGTTTGGGGAACTGCTTTGTGCATTTTATATGGCTGAGGATTGTTCTACTTTGTGGATTAAAAGTTTTTTTGGAACATCCTTTTTGTGGTGAGTGAATTCTTCCATGACTATGGGCCGTTTTGGATCAAATGAATGTACAATCACACTATAAGTGTGCTTTAACTGGTGCTGGTTTTTGATTTTTCTGCATATACTATTTTTACTTGGCACGGTTGTTCCTTGGTGTGGCATAACCTCCTTTTTCTGACTCTGTAGATATGGGATTACCTGCTATGTTGGGGGTGGTCACTATGTTACCAGCCGGTTGATACCCTCTACATTCCATAATGTTAATCGTGGATCCCGAAATCTTGGAGTAGGGCAGTAACTTTTTAAATGCCCTTGTTCCAGATTCCACATCTGCTATATAAAAAGATGAATATCATCAGCATGTGCTGAAATCACAATGGGCAGCTCTTGAGCACTAGCTTTCAGACCACATCTTTGTGAATCACACTGAAGAATAAAGATTATTGCCTTGAAACTAAAAACATATAACAGTGAGCTTAGTTTCATTTTATTTTATTTGCTTACCAGGATGACACACTGAACCAAAGCTCCTTTTTCAGGTGCGGCCCAGAGCCACAGTACGAAGCAGCCACAGGTGGTAACACAATTTCCAGTTTCAAATATATGCAATACAATAAATTATGTCTTGCAATATGCAGGAAATAGTTTAAGATAAGAACACTCAACAATGCAGGCTAAAAACATTTACAACATGAACTGGTAAGCCAAATTCTTTTCAACTGCTGTTTAAAGATCACGTAACATCTTTGCAACGAGGACAGTCAAAGGCGGTTCATTCCAACATTTGGTAACTTGAAAGGAAAAAGCACACTAACCCATATTAGTAGAGACCTGTGGGATAGAAAGGTTTTCATTGGGTCTTAGACCTATATGGTCATTTTTAAAAGGAAGAAGTGTGAATAATGGTGAATCAGAATGGTCTTATCCGAGGCTTAAAGGACAGCCCTGTCTGACACCTTATTGAATCTCAGTGGGTTGCACTAAATGCAGAGTGACATTTGGGATCAGTGTTGCTATGTTATATAGTTTAATAATCCAGTTAATGAACACTTCTGGTAAGAAGTATTGAGGTGACACAGGGCTGAACGCTTTCTCCTGGTCAATTGAAAGTATGTATTCAAATGTTGTACCACTATCCCCTTTTTCTGCTATTTCACATAACATAATAAGGTTGTTTTGCATATACTTTCCCTGAAAGGAGCAGGACCAAAAAGAAGATATTAGATGTCCAGCAACTGATGCTTAATCTGTTACAAATAATTATCATCAGAATTTCCAGAGCTGTGTTGAGAAGGCACAGAGGGTGCCCATTTTTTAAATCACAGACTTCTCCCTTTTTATTTACAATAATTTGCATTACCTTTGCAAAAGAGGGTACCCATCAGATAAGAGGAAATTGTATACATGTTCCAACATATCTTCCAGGAGAAGGATATTAACTTTATAAAATTCTGATATAAGATCATCCAAACCAGGGGGTCTGTTTTTTAAACATTTTATTGCCTGGTGCATTTCCTCTTTAGTGACAGGTCTTTGTAATAGTTCCATCTGGGAACCGTGGGAAGTCAAGACCCTGAAAAAGGTCCTCGTAATGGCCAAGTGATACAGCATCAGAGCTAAACATTTGTTCTAGAAATTCCTGGGCTACTTTCAATATTCATTCTGTTGTGGACTGTAGATTCCCATAATTATTTTCTGAGCTAGTAATATTTCTGTTTTTAGTTCTCTCTTTACAGATTTCAAATATGTGGCCAGAAGCAGTCTTCCCTCGGGTCCTCACTAAGTGTTCCATAAGTAAGGAAGTGGCACATTTATACTGAATCTGCTGCATTTCAGTTTTTTTCACTTTGTCTTTTGCCATGTGTCCTGCCAGCCCCCATCTTGACACCCACCACAGCCTGGTTACCCACCATCCCCAGAGCTTACCCCTGATGCCCACATGACTTACCCCTCATGGTGGGAACAGGGGGATTTGCACTTGTACCCCGCCCAAACATAAGATCCAGTGTTGGTGTCTGGTCAGTGGTGCCAGGCCTGTGGGCAGGTTGACTTCATCCTGCATGGCAAGACATTCTTTTCCTCCTTATTTTTCTCCCACCCCATCAGTGTTTAGTGATGCACAATGCTGTGCTGACCCCCCCCCCAAACTGGTCTTCCAGGCTGCCCTTACACCCAGCCTTAGCTGTGTGTCAGGCACACTGCTGGAAGTGCTGTCCACTCTCCCTGGGAGAGAAGAGCAGTCCTCCAATGCTTGATCCCCTCCCTCTCCCTGGCCGACCTCCAGTAGCTCTAATTCACTCACAAACCTACATCACCTGTGTGGCAGACGATAGCATTACTGTCATGCTATTGGGCCATCCCCTTCATTTTTAATGTTCCTGATTTGGTCTGAGTAAGTGCCCACTCCTTGTATACTAAAGACAAAAATCTGGATAGTTGTGTTCTTAAGTCCAAGTGTCTGTAGTACTCATTTATTTATACTTTTTGCGCCCTTATCTCCGGTCGAAGCCCCAGCCACCTACAGCCCCATGGAGCCTTGGTTTATCCCCCGGGTGGGAGAAGGGGGCAGCTGGCAACGTCCCCCTACACATCCAGTCGTTGGGCAGAGTTTTTGTGGTGGCAGCTCAGGGATCAGCTGGGGCTGAGCTTTTTCTTGCTTTGTACTAGTTTTGGGAGGCATGGCATACACAGGCGCAACAGCATAACCATGCCAGCATCCTCAAGCCTCCCAGCCTCAACCGGTTGCCGCCCTGGTAAACCACCCCCGTGGTCACCCGGGAGTGCTTATACCAGTAAGAGGTTACCCCTCCCTCCCCAGAGATGGAGGTGTGCAGTGGCCGCATGATCCATCCCCCAGGCCAACTCTCCAGCCACCTAAGCTTATTCCCAAACCTGGATTGCTGGCGCCAGAAGTGGTAGCACTACCACTGCACTGGCGGGCCGGCCGCCTCATTTTGTTCTTAAGACCTTGCCTTTGTCTTTAATAATTTCCTCCCACCATATTCCCAGATTATCACATAGACATACTATGAATTTTTTTGCATTCAGTAATAGTTGTATAGAGTTTAGGATGTCTCTTTGTTCTAAGAGATCATTATTTAATCTCCAGATATTTTATGGTGTATAAAACTGCTTTAGCTCCTTAAATTGATGCCCAGTAGCAGATGATCAGCGTCCTCTATCGGCACTAATTTAATATCTTGGACTGTAAGTGTGCCAGAGATAAAGAGAAACTGTAGCCGAGTACTTAACTTGTTCTTATAATAATGTGAAACTTCCAGTGGTATGCATCAGCTGACAGGCATCCGATAAACCAGCAACTGTCAGCATTTTGTCAGATAATTTGAGTCACAGAACAGTTTGTTGGTTGAAGCACCACAATCTTGTCAAGCCAGAGTGCAGTTCAAATCACCCCCACAATGATGTTTTTAGTTGTGTGTAAATATGGCTGAACCTCTTTAAAGAGGTCTGTCCTGCTATTGTAGTTTTCTTGTTCTGAGGGACGTAAATGTTAAGCAGCCATAATCTGGTATCTGCGTAAGTTACATCTAGTAACATGGCCCGACCTGGTATGATGTCCACAATACGAGTGACCATGTACTTACCCCTTCACATTTGTCCTTCCCAAAAGCCTCCAACACCGTAAACATTTTGCATGATCCATATCGTTAACTGAGTTCAGTCTCGTTTCCTGAAGGAAAAAAAAAAGAAAAACCTTATAAGGTAAGTCCTCTAGAGTGGTAAAAGTAAGAAGAAGCTTTTTTTTTTTTTTTTTTTATGGTTCCTAGTTTCAATGTAAAATCTTGGGTTATGATGTTTAACTATAATACAATAGGTAATGGGGGTGGGGACTAATGGGGCGGGGGGTGCACTCAGAGTACTTTACCACTGCTCCCACGTATTGTTCCTGAAGTGGTCTGGTTCTTCTGTTTTTTTTTGTTTTTTTTTTTTTAGTCTCATTCTGCTTCTGTACTCCCCTGTGGACCCTTTTCCTGACTGACTGACCCCTTCCCAGACCCACCACCCAGCTTCTCAGGGACTCACCTTCCAGCATCGCCCTGGCACAGGACTGTGGCATATGCCCAGCCACCCGATGCAGTGCCTGTGGGGGGGGGGCAGTCATCATCCTGTCCCCGGGGGAGGTTCCTCTGTCTTTTCCCCTAACTCTCCGAGGACTTGGTGACATGGTCGCATATGCGCGTGGAAGTGTGCATGCATACCGGATCTGGTACTGACCTTGATCCGTCTACCCAGCCTAGTACCAGGCTTCCCACTTGCCCGGCACTACCATTGAGCCTCCACACAGTGGCAGTCAAGGGCCGGGAAAGCCTACCTCCCCAATCTGGGAGAGGAGAGCTGCCTGACAGCTGCTCCATCCACTCCCAGCCTTCCTCCCTACCGGCTGACCCCCGGTGACTTGCACTTCTTCCCTAACATGGGTCACTGGCATGAGAGAGGTGAGACACCAGTGTCTCTGTGGGCTCTTCTGTTTCTTTGGTCCTCTTGACATACTGTAGTAGCATTGTCCTCTGTTTCAGATGAAACAAACCTTTGTGAGGAGATTGTGGATGATGCCTCCAATTCTGAGTCACCCTCCAACTCTTCCCAGTCTCTCTCAGTAGACAAGACTTTGAATTTGTTGTCCAGAGGGATGTCCACAGCATCTGGATCCTTTCTCTTCCTTTTAGATTTTGGTGGTAAATTCCTCTTGGATCTATTTCTGGTTACCATAGTCATGCCAGGGGGGCATCATATCCTCTTCCAGGGAAACTGGAGGTTCAATATCTTTGTCAACAATGTCCAGGTTTTCTTGTGCTTGTGTAGACACTTCTCCTTCAATCGTCTCTGATTGTGTATCCTGCTGTGTGTGTGTTGGGGGGGTGTTCCTGGACTGAAACTTCCTGGATTATGTCCAGTTGTTCCTCAATAGGCTATATTTCTTGTGGAGCAGGTTCGGCCTCTGGCTCAAATGGTCTTGTGTTCTTGGCTAAACAAAGGTGTGGCCCCAGTATTTTGTTGTTGAATTTTCTGCTCTTGTACTATATTTGTTTTTTTGGACCCTCTTTTGAAAAGAGTAAGGGAATTTCCTCAGTATCCTGGTCAAATTTTCCCCCATTTACTGAAATACCACCTACAGCTAGACCTGGTACAATATGTTGGTTTGCACTGTAACCTGACAAGGCTGTAACTAAGTAGAATTGCCTAACCTCCTCTCCTGATCAACAGAAACTAAATAAAATAAATAGGATGAGTCCATTACTTTTCCATATAATGTGACCGAATCCCTCTCTGTAGGTGCTAACTCCTTCACCACATGCTTTTGGGTCTAGTGAGTCAGTGACATCTTCATAGCACACTTCTTGTTCACAAAGTGGAAACCTTCCCATCAGAATAAAAAAAATGTATTCTGTTTTTTTTTTCCCCCTCCTACGTTCTCCAGCGACCCCCACTCTTTCAGGCTGCCAAGTCCCCGACTTACCCCTACTGCCCTCGCTCAAGCTGCCCCCTCCATCCTCACATTACAGCCAGTCCCCCAAAGTATCCTGGCTTAACCCTATCGCCGGGTGGGTCCCCCTCCTCCAAGGGGGAAGGCACCGTCTGGAGGATCACCAGCACACTCTTAGTTAGGTTTTGGGGTGCTGCTGAGGCAGAGAGGTTGCTCCCTGGAGAGCCTTCGGTGGCATTGGAGTACGGTAGTCGTCATCCGGAGGACCTGGAGCTGTTTCCGTTTTTCTGGGTCCCCATCGCGCTGCTCATGCAGTGCCCCAATTCTCCACTAGGGGCTGCTGCTGATCGATGCCTCCCTCGGTCCCACCCCAGGAGAGAAGAACAGTCCTCCGGACACTCAATGCTCTCCTCCCCCAGCCGACCTCCGGTGTCCCAAGTCCGTTCCTGAACCCGGGTCGGCGGTGTGGTCGAGGGAGGTAAGGCACCAGTGTCTCAACCCTCTGAGCCACCGGGCTGGCTTATTCTGTTTTAGTGAGGGCATTTGCTGACTATATCCCAGCAGTTATAACTACTGGATGCTTAGAGTAACATTTACAGTAATCATATTGGGAACAGTACACATTCCCAGATTATCTAACAGCAGGGGTTCAGTGTCATTGAGTCATGCCTTTACCTCAGGCCGGGCCTCGCCCCCCCAAATGCTATGATGCATAGCGTGCCTTCTTATAAGCTGTATATACATGCAGATTTGGACCACTGATGTGGCTGGCAAATTTAAAGAAATAAAAGAGTGGCAAAGTCCATCAGTCTCCAAAACCACATGTTTTCACCTCAGGAATGAAAGAGCATTTCTGTATCCTTACATTTTTTGTGTGATGCTGCAACAGCTCACTAGAATATTTAATTTACTGCTTCTATAAAGTTGGCCACACTGCCACTTATATTGTCTGCTACAGGGTTTTTACACTGTATTTTCCTGGCTAGCCCAACTGACAGGAAATATTTCACTTTCAGTGAGGTCCTGCTTCTGCTCAGTTTACAGCTGAGTACAGCGATGCACCAGGAGGTTAAGGAACTTGCTCAGGGTCACACAATGGGTAAGTGACTATGGTATGACTTGAACCTGGGTCTCTTGGCTACCACGCCTATGATATACCCACTCAGCAAAATTGCCTACTGTTCTGATGTCCTTTCAGACTGGATATGATACCATACAATATAAAAATGTATAGTAAAGCCACATGCAATTCCCACTGTTACCCTCTAGGGTAGGAGATGGGAATGGCAGACATACATCCTGAAATTCTTGTTCCTTGGTAGGAGGCAACATGTGGCTGTTCGACACCCAAGTGGGCGGGGTTCTCATCCTGCCATTACAGTGCGTTTCTGAGTTTTGCTGTTCTCCAGTTTTCCAGACACTGGCATGCACCAGGTTCATGGAAATAAGACCGCACAATGACATGGATGTCCCTGAGCCCAGCTGATGTTCACCCACCCACTCTGCTTCCACTGCACTGCCAGCCCTGCTCACACAGGTGGCAGTATTGTGGTGGAGACAGTGACCCTCCTTCCCCAGGGCAGGGTAGCGTCATCTGGCATGCTCATTCCTCCTCCACCCATCAATCCTCTGATGGCTGGGCTCGTTCCTGAACCTTAGTGTTTGGCATCTCGAATGACAGTGCTAGCCCCGCACTGGCAGGCTGGACCCTGTCTGTGACTTTTGACTTTTAAGGTTTATATTTAAACTTATTTGTTTCTACCTTACAGTGGATTTATTCTAGAGAGTTCGGCTACAATGGAAAGTCTTGTTTTCACTGGGGTCCTTCTTTTTTAAAAGAGGGGGAAGGACTGAAGCACTTGGAGGTCAAGTGACAGGCTCAAGGGCACACAAGGCGCCAGGGGCCATGTTGTGATTAAAACCTGGGAACTCTTGGGTCACAGCTTTACACTCCAACCATTGTTTATTTTTTTTAATCTATTTTGTTTTTTGTTTGACTCCCATCTGACCCCTAGGATCCTTTTTCTGGTCTTTTGCCCCCTCGCCATAGCTATATCACCCTGCCTTCTGCCAGGACTCCCCTCCTTCCAACACACTGTGGCTTACCACCATGGTGAGGCTGTCGTTCCTCAAGTCCTTCAGGGCAACTCCACACTCCAGTTGTCGAAGGGAACGCTGCTTGAGTCAGCAGGTGCTGTGCCAGCGGGTGGGGGTAAGGACCACCATTTTGCTTTGGGCAGGGGATTTCCTTTTTCAGTTTTCCTGATCTCTGAGTACATTACAGCTCAAGCATGTCATAACTTGAGCATGAACAGAATGCCGGCAGGCTGAAATCTGCGGCATCCTTCCCTCAAAATTAGAGGCCCCAACTGCACCTCTCCCGTGGTCATTTCATTTCATTTATTGATTATATTGGAAGAACATAGTGAGCGGATATGCCCCTTTTTCACATGTGTCAAGTAAGTTAAATTAGATACATCATATATGAAACATAACAACCAATAACAAAGTTTCTATAAACAGTTGCAGCAAGATTGAGAAAACAATTTATGACAGCCATATTTAAAACTTTCAATAGATTTACAAGAAGAAACAGATATTGGTAAGTTATTGTACCAGGTCATCCAGGGGGCAGTGTGACTACTTACGTACACTCGCTCGCTGGAGGAAAGAAGTATCCAGTGCAGTGCTCTACCTTCCTCTTCCTGGCAGGCCCTCCAAAGACTTCAGAGCGTTTCCTAAACTCAGGTCACTAGCATTATGAGTAGCAGCACCACCGCTGCACTTACAGGCCAGCTAACCATAATTTATTTTTTCTTTCTTTACAATGTATGCCCCTGCAGGTCTCTGGCTTCTGCCTCTCTCAGGGCACCCTAAGGTACAGGCTGACTCACCTTGCAATATCTCCTTTGCCAGCCCCTCCACAGAGCCATGCTCTGCCCCCCTTGGTGGAGTTGGGGGCAGGCATATACCCCCAAATTTCCCAAGTTTCATCAGGCGTCTGGCATGATGGATCTTGCAAGGGCCTGGATGTAGCAGGGTACCGTCATCTTGGATGCCAGGTCTGGTCCTTCTCCTAGTTTCTCCCCCGTGAATGCAGGCACAGGAAGGTTCAGGCATACTGATTCAGGCACAAAAGTGTGCGGTATGCAAGATGGCTGACAGTCATGACCCAACTTGCTTAGCTCTGCTGTGCTGCCACCTGTGGCCACCTAGGTAGCAGCACTGCAGTAGAGGCAGTGATTCTCCCTCCCCAAAGGAGGAGCGCGTCCTCTGGGATGTGCGATCCCCACCCCGACTGGCCCCAGACAACACAGGCTTGCTTCCAAACCCCGGGTCAGCAGCGTCGCAAGTGGTAGCACTACCACTGTGCCGACCGGATGGCAGCCATTGTTTGTAACAATGTAATTACCAGGCTAGCCCAGCTGAGATGCAGTATCTCATTTTCAGTAGGGTCCTACTTCTACCCATTTCTGTAGCTGAGTATACAGGACCATTGGGAGGTTAATTGACTTACTCCAGGAAAGCACTGACTATTTATCTGTGGTGGAGTTTGAACCTGTGACCCCTGGTTCCCAAGCTGAGGTAATAATGGTTAGACCCCACTGCCTTTCTATAAACAGATCTTTAATTTGTTTTCCCTCAAAGCAGAAGCGTTAAACACACGCTCAAAACAGAGAATAGTTAGAATCGAAGTTTAGAAACATGGAAACAAAGAAAATGTTATGAGATAAAGTCCTACCATCCCATCTAGTCTGCTCAAATCCGCCTAATTGTGGGACTGTGCTGCTGTCAAGGCCCTCCCCACCCCCAAGTTGCCTCATATGCACATTCTCATGTGCCTGTCCCACCCTTTGGAACCCCACATTTATCAGCACAGAACACCAATTCTGGAAGTTTTCCCATTTGCCATCATCCCATAAACAAGTGCTTCCTGACATTCTTTATAAATCTCCCTACTGTTTCATGGCATTTCCCTTGGTACCCATGTTACCACTCTGTGTGAACAATTCACTGCTGTCCGCCTTGTTTATTCTGCAGAGGTATATCAATGTCTCTGTTATGTCTGCCCTCTGCCTTCTGTCCTCCAGTGCATATTAAGACTCCCAAGCACTCATTATAAGAACTCGCTTACTGGCTATCATTTGCGTTGCTGCACTGCCTCCCACCTATCCCTGTTATTCCTCAAGTGTGGGCTCCAAAACTACACACAGTACTTTTGGCCAAACCAGGGATCTATACAGAGGCATTATTGCCTCCCTCGTTCTGCTTGTGATCCCTCTCCCAGTACCCGATTCACATTTCACTCAACCATATTACACTGTGCCGATGCTTCAGAATTCTTTATTAATATCACTTCCAGCCTAGGTCCTTTTATTTTTTTCCATTGTGTCCTCTGCTACCACCCTATCCATCCTGTATTCGGTTCTTGAGTTTTTTTTTCTATAGATGTTGTGTACTCCTGTGCTGCCCTGACCCCCCCCCCCAAGCTCCATCACCTGGCTTCTCTGAAGCTTACCTTCCTCCACTGTCCTGTGCCACAGGACTGTGTGTGTGGGGGGGGGGGGTACCCAATCGCTGGTGCAGGGCCTGCAAAGGGTTGCTTATCATCTTGCAGCTGTGGCTGTTTCTTTTCCAATTTTCTCCCTGAGCCCACAGGACATGCAGTGGTTACAGTGTGTGTGCTTTGCCTCTGTGGTGACACCCCCAGCGCTCTGAATGTGGGGTCCCTTTCCAGTGTGCATGGTTTGCTTGTGCTGCCACCCGGACACCCCCAGGTGACAGTTAAGTAGTGAGCCATGGCAGCCCCCCCCCCCCCGCCGAGGAAGGAGAGCAGTTCTAGGGATGCACAGTCCTCCCTGCCTGGCCAGCCCCCCGAGTAACCTGCATCTGCTTCTGAACCCAGGTCGTCGGCATGGCAGGAGGTGAGGCACCCATCACCTCATCTCTCCACGCCACTGGGCCCGCACTGGTTCTTGGTTTCTTGGTCCCTATGTGCAATATTTGCACTTTTTCACATTAAATTTCAGCTGCTACGCCCTTGAGCACCTCTCTTGTCTTTCCAGAGCCTTCTTCATGGCTCTTAGTAAAGTGTTGATATGTTAGGTGGTCCATCGGCACAGGTGCAGGGCTGATGCTCACAGTGCTGGCAACTTGGGTTCTAGAACAAGCTCAGGACATTGTGGGTTGGCATGTGGAGGAGAGGAGCATCCAGTGTCCCAGAGGAATTTGGAATCTTCTGAGAAGCTAAGTATTTCTAAACTTTCCTACTGCTGCATTTTGTATTTTGCTACACTTGCATACAGGAAGTGCAGGAATTGCAGACAGTGAGGAGAGTAAGCACCCAGCTTTAACATTTTGTTTCTGCTTTCGGAAGCAGTGCATTAGGGAGAGCAGAAAGACGCTAGATTTTCTTTACCGCTTGGAAGCTCAGGTTCCTTCCTTAGCGCGCTGTGTTTTCGACTGGTTCCTGAAAAGTTCGGTCTTCAAATTTATTGAAGTATCCTTGAATTCTTCGATCTTTTCTTTTTCGCTACGGCGATGGCTTTTTCCAGCCCCGATACACGTACAGTTAGTTCCTCCAGGAGGGACTCGCACTCCACGTGCTCTTTTTGCTTGGACTTGGATCACGATCCTCGGGCTTGCAACTTTTGTTCTGCCCTTTCGATCAGCTCTCCGGAGGACCGCGTGGCCCGTTCGGGGCTCGGACATCCGGTAGTTTCTTCCGCTCCGGAGATTCCATCGGACCGGCGGGTGCCCGCTACGACTGTTTCTCTGCAGTCTGATCCTGCCGGGGAAGGGACAGGGTTTCCCCTTCCCTCTCCTTCGGTTGTGGAGCTTATCCTGCTCTCCTTGGAATCCTTTCATTCAGCTTCGTTCAGGGAGCTTCGTCATTCCCTCTCCTCCAAGGGAGAGGGAGCCTGGTCTCGGCCTATGACTGCGGGACGCGAGCAAGGTCTCGTCGGGGAGTGGGAAGATTCCCCTACCTCATCGGCGGCCTTTCGACTTGATCGAGGATTGACAAGCCTCTGGCCTCACGGTACCCGTCAGGTCAGCCCGGCCAAATTCCCCATCGGCGTTGTCACGAGTCTCTCGACCCGTCTTCCGGGGGTCTGCTGAGGCCGTCTTCCGGCCGCGCGGGAGTCGAGCTCTGTCCTCCACTTCGGGTCGACAGCTCTCGGTCCGTTCTTCCGAGCCGAGGGAGGAGCGGGTGCTCCCCGTTTCTTCCCAGGCCCGCCCTCGGTTACCCCGAGGATTTGGGTCTCAGTCTACTTCTCGGTCTAGCCACTCATGCCGATATCAGCATTCTCGGTCGGGGCACCGGGTTGAGTGGCTTTGCCGTTCTTCCTCGTCCCCCTCCTCGGATGAGGAGCAGTTTTGATGCCGTTGGCGTCGGTGTTACGAGGAACTTATGTGGCGACAGCAGTTGTCTGGATTTAAATTGACCCCGATTCATTCTCCGGATAGCAAGCAGCCGCCGCTTGGTCGGCAGCCGTTCGAATTGGTTGAGTAGCCTTCTCCAGGACCGGTTGCTCGTTCAACCTTCGCTGCCCCTTCGGCGGAGTTCAGGCTGCCTCTCCTTCAGGTCACTCGGTCCCCTCACTCCTGCCCGCCCTCGGCGGACAAAGAGTGCCTCGGGCTTCTGACGGCACTGCGAACCCTTGAATGGAACAGGCTCTGCCTTGTTCCTGACAGGAAGGACCCGGGTCTTCCCAGGAACATCCAGTAGACGACAGCCCATCGTCTTCGAAGGGTCTACTTCAGCTCATCTCAGAGTTTACTGGAATGCAGCTTAAGCCCGTCTCTGATCAGGCTCCTTACCCCCTTCTGGAGATTCTGGATCGAAGGGGTTCTTCCACGGAGGCCTTCCCAGTGGCTGAGGCTATCGTGGGCCCAGCCTTGGAGCGATGGCGGCGGCCTACTTCTTGCCCTGCGCCTTCAGCCAGGGTAGCTCGGAGGTATCCTATCCTGGTCGGTTCTCTGCCCGGTTTCTCGGAGCACCCCTCAGCTGAAGGGGTAATTACCAACAACGTTTTCCAATGTCTTGGAAACGCTGGGGATGTGGACAGACCCCCCCGACAAGGAGTCCAGAAGGATGGACTATGTCGGGCGTAAGGTTTATGCTGCGTCCTCCCTAGGCCTCCATCAGGCCAGCTCGGTAGCACTGATGGCACATTTCTCCCATACCCTTTTGGGCTCCCTGGACGAGGTTCTTCCTCATCTCCCAGGTGACCTGCGGACCACGGTTCGACAGGTGCAGGACCAGGGTAGGGCGGTGGCGAAGCAGCAGCTCCAGACAGCTCTGGATCTAGGCGACTCCTATGCCAGCTCAGTGGTGGCCGCAGTGGTCATGCGCCGCAGGGCGTGGCTGAGGTTACCTTCCTTCTCCTTGGAAACCCAGCACGAGTTGGCGGACATCCCCTTCTTGGGGACTGACCTTTTCGTCCCTGGAGTGGAGGGATACATCCATGGGCCCGAGAAGTCCGATACCACTCCGGACTCTGTCACTCTCACCCACGGGGTCAAGGGCAGCCGTCAGCCTTTGCGTAAGCCCCTTTGCCCCCTGAGCCCTGGGGCCCCCCTGGCCCAGCATGAGGGCCAGCAGGCATACGCTGGGCGGCCTGTCGCCAAACCAGTGTCCTCCTCCAAAAGGAAGCGGAGAGGCAGGAAACCGAGGGGCTCCTCGGCTCCTTTCCCCTCTAAGCCTGCTCAGTGACGGGCCAAGGGGCATTGCTCTGGCTCCGTCGTCCCAGCCCGGGTTTTCCCGTGGGGGGATGGCACCACACCTCGTTCTGGAGGTATTTAGGGTGGATCCTGTCGCAATTCGCGAGTGGATCCCCTTTGAGCCGTTTCTCCACAGGGATTTTGAGTTCACTGCCCCTGTGTCAGTCGTCCGACATGCCTGGCTCTCTAGTTAGAGATGATCAGGAAGGCCATGGACCCCCCCCCATTCAACCCTGGGTTCGCATCTAGGTATTCCTGGTCTCTTATGGACGGGGGCTTGCGCCCATCCTCCCGTACGCCTGGATGGCCTCTCTTCTGCAGACATTCCATCCTCAGGACGTGGTGGGTAGCTGTTTCCTGGTCTCCAGGATGTACCTACTCCTCGTTCCGTCCGTTTTTGGGGAGGCCCCCCCTTCTGGTGGGGGAGCGGCTTACGAGTTCCTAGCACTTCCTTGCTCAGTGGTCTCTGCGGCATGGAAGGGTCCGGATGTCACCCCACCCGGAAGGCAGACTGGTCTTCCGTTTCGGGAGCTATGTGAGAACTCGTATCTTAGCGGTGAAGCTTCTTCGGCACTAAGCTCGACTTTGAGTCCGAGCTCAGCTCCTGGCGAACAGGGCGAGGTTCTTCCTCCTTTGCCGGTCGGGTTGGCCGGGAAATTACGTCTTGCCAGGACCTCCTGCTCCTCCTGGGCATCAGGGCGGCCTTCCCTTAGGGAGGGGCCAGCCAGAGGTCACAACGCTGTGTCCTGTGGACCAGTTCGTGACTCACAGCCCAGGAGTTAGGTGAACACTCCTTTGGACTGTTCTAACTCCGGCAGAAGACTATCCTGCTTGTTCGCCCTGAGTTGCCTGTCTTCTCCGACCGATGCTTCTCGGATGGGTGGGGTGCCCATCTTGGGAAATACAGAGTGCGTCGCCTCTGGTCCTCTTGCGAGTCCCGATGTCCTTCCTGCTTGCTGGAGACAGACGGTCCGATTATCCCGGCACCGCTCGCTCCGCTTGTACGGGGTCTAGTGGTCTAAGTCCAAGTTGGACTGTTCCAAGACCATGTGCTACCTACTCCGCCAGGTTGGTCTATCCCCTTGTCTCGGTGCAAGGAGGTTCTCTGCATTGGGCGGTTGCACAGTCGAGGCTTCCTAGCCATTTCTTGGTAGGAGCCCAATTCCCTGGCTGCTGCCCTGAGCCGGGCATAGGCTGCGCCTCATGAGTGGTCTCCCCTGCCGGAGGTAGCACAGGATCTTCTCCCTCTTCCCTCCGGGGAGAATATGAGGCCGAGACTGTTTTTTTGCCCGCCCCTCAGCAAGGTCTGCTGCAGGGGATGCCATAGGGGCCTCAGACCCCAGGTCCTTCCGTGCCTCTCCCCCCATTTCCCTTGACCTACAGGCAAGGCGAGGAGGGACTTGGCGCAGGTGATGCTGGTAGCCCCAGACTGGATTGCCAGTGCTGGTATCCAGCTCTCCTCAGTCTTAGGCCCAGGCTCCCGAGACGGTCTCTAGTCCACTGGTCCTGTCTTTCCTTTTCAGGGGAAGGTTATCCATCTGGACCTTCAATCCCTGCACCTGTTGGCCGTCCCCTGCGTGGCTAGGGGCCAGGCCTAGGGTCTTTCGGCAAGGTCCTCGACCTTCGAGGCATCCTGCTAAGAAGTAGGCCAAGATGCTTGTCCTTTGGGAGAAGTTTTCCTTCTTCCGATGATGGGATAGGGCGGTGCCCTTCCCCGTCCCTGGGCATAGCATTCCGGACCATTTGCGGTCCATCCTTAGACCAGGGCTTTGGTCGACGACCCTCTGGGTGCTTCTGTGGTCACCACTGTCTTCCGGGCGCGGGCCGGAGGGTAGCTAGTGGTACGGAGAAGGTGGTCTGGCACTTCTAGGCCTCGATCACGCCTCTCCTTTTGGGAGAGTATCCCCTTTTCTGCGGGATCCTTGCTGGTATGGGCTTAGCTCATGAGCAAGCCATCCGAACCTTGCACAGGTGCGTTTTCCCCCACCTGTTGTGGAAGAACACCTTCTTGGGGCCACTCCGCCATCCAGAAGGCTGGGAGAGTTCCAGGCGCTCCTTTAACCTCCCTATCCGGTCTTCCACAGGGACTAGGTTGTCCTGCACCCCACCCGAAGTTCCTCCGGAGGCGGTGGCAGAGTCTTCCCTTCGGGGGTATTGCCTCTGCCGGGGTTTATCCCCATTCACACCTCGGAGGCCGTATTCAGGTTCAGTGGGAACCGTTTAACGCACTCATCGCGAGCATAGAGCTAAAGTTCGGAGAGGTTCGCCAGCTGTTCATCACCTTCGCTGAAGCCGCGATCTGGCAGATTGCAGCCCAGTGGAGGCGAGCAGGCGGGTCACCTGCAAGGTCTCCACTTTAGGCGGGCGGGCATGGAGCCTCCCAGAGATAAGCTCTTTTTACCCGTCCTTCCGCTGCATCGGTGGCTGCTTCCAAGGACCCTCTGATCCAGGATATCCGTGGGCTTCTGCCGGAAGCAAGCTTTACGTTCCCCTTCCACATCGACCTTGGAATTACGCACAGGAGTGCTGGTCGAGTTTCTCGGTTCTCCAGTCTTTTATGTAAGTAGGGGTCTCACGCCTTGCCTCCCTCCTCCTGGAGAACTGCTAGGAATCTGCCAATAAGTGTGGATGAACAACATATCCATGTCCCTAGAAATACAGGTTACTCACCTGCTAACAGGAGTTCTAGGAATGGTATGTTGTTCATCCACCTGAATCTGACCTCCCCGGCTCGGCACCACAACCTGGCTTCCAGCGGCTAGATCTGCCGCCGTGGGCGGAGCCAGAGTTTTACCACCGGGTGGGTGGGAGGAGCCAGCTTGAAGACCTTCTGGCAAGATTTAAAGCAGCAAGGGACCTGCCAATAAGTGTGGATGAACAACATATACCATTCCTAGAACTCCTGTTACAGGTGAGTAACCTGTATATCTGGTTGTACCTAGGGGTGAGAGTAAGGAGAAGGCAGCAAGAAGAGTCTTAATGGTTGGATATTTTATGATCAGAGGAGTAGAGAGGGTGGTGGATGGGGGGAGGGATGAGGATGGTCAGTTAACTTCCTGGGGCGTCAGACATCTGAGACAATGACTGAATATGGAGGACAGTGGAGAGGAGGGGGGAGCTGGTACACTTCGGTACCAGTGGTCAGGTAAATCAGCCTGTGGAGCAGCTGAAGTAGAATTTTCAGAGGCTGGGGGAGAGATTGCAGGCACACTTGGTCTTCTGGACTGGTAGCAGTAAGGCAAGTAAAAATAAGGTTGAGATTCAAAAAGGAGTAGTGGAAGAGGCAAAGAGGGGAAAGCTCTCATGGTCTGCAAGCAATAGAAAAAATAAGAAGGTAAGGAGAATGGGAAGGAATGTAGGTGTAGAATTACAAAGCAGCAAAAGAGGGTCCTGAGCTAGTTGAAAGGGGGTCTGATTGAGTGCCAGGAGTCTGGGTAATAAAATTAGTGATCTCCAGTCGTTGGTGGCAGACACTGAAGCGGACTTTATAGCCAACACAGAAACTAGGTCCACAGAAAATAATGACTGGGACTTGTCTGTCTCAGGTTACACAGTGATTAGACAGGATACAAAGAAAGGCAACAGTGGGGCAGCCCTATATGTCAGGGAGGGCAAAGGCAGACACGGAGCTGCGTACTGTGGAGGGAGTCAAGCGTGAGGAAAAACAGTTCTTCCAATATAGTAAGGAAACATATTAGGAAAAAAAAGCAGGGAGGGGATATTGTTAGGCTGCAAGGAGGAGGGATGGTACTAGAGGAAGATGAACAAAGATGAGCTATCCTTAATAATTACTTCTGCTCTGTGTTCAGAAGGAAAAACAGTGGGCCCTCCCCAAAAGTGGCATCAAGGTGGCTGTCAGGCGCATGAGGCAGCCAGTATTTACCAGAGAATGGGTCCAGATGGGGCTTGAAGCCCTAAAGGTAGATGAAGTCCTAGGACCTAATAGGATATACCCAAGGGTGCTCAAGGAATTAGCCACTGAATTGGCTAGACCCCCTAGTGGGGTTACTCAGTAGCCGAGTTCAGATGGGGTAGTTCTGAAACACTGGAGAGTAGTGAATGTCGTCCCACTACATGGGAGGGAGGAGCAACCGGGGAACTATAAATCTGTCAGCCTTACCTCTGCAGTGCGTAAACTGGTAGAGTCACTGGTCAAAAAGAACATTGTGGACTACCTAGAGAGAAATGGGCTACAAGATAGTAAACAGCAAGTGTCTGTGGCAGAGAGATCTTGCCCAACCAACCTGATAGTTTTCTTTGTCTGGGTAACAAATGTAGTAGATAAGGGCCACACTTGCTGAAGAAGCTGGAGGACCTGAGTGCAGCTAGGGACATAGTTACATGTGTAGGGAGCTGGCTGAAGGAGAGATTACTGAAGGTGATGGTAAATGGGGTCAAATTAGAAGAGAGGGAGGTCACATGTGAGGTGTCGCAGGGATCTGTCCTGGGTCCTGTCCTCCTTAATGTGTTCATCAGCGACATTGGTGAGGGCATCCGGGGCAAGTTATGTCTATTCACAGATGACAAAGGGATCAGAGAGATGCAGAGGGATCTACAAAGGCTAGAGAAGTGATCTGAGGTTTGGCAGTTGAAATTTAACACCAAAAAATGCAAGGTTATGCACCTTAGGGGAAGAGAAACAGGACAGAGTACTGGATGTGGGAGTAAAACTGAGAAATACATCAGAGGAAAGGGACCTGGGAGTCATCATTAGTGACTCTCAAACAATCAAGCCAGTGTAACACGTTCTATAGTAAGGCTCGTAACCTGCTGCTGCTGAGGTGTATCCAAAGGGGTATTGACAGCAGAAAAAAGGAGGTACTACTACCTTTATTTAGGTCACTGCTGTGGCCGCATCTGAAATAGTGTGCTTGGTATCCGGTGAAGATGACAAGGGAAAAAACGGCAGTGAAAAACAGCGGGGCTGCAAAGGGTGACTGTGAAATGACAGCGATCACCCAAAATGCTGACCTATGGATTTTCCCCTCTTCAAGCTCTGCCCCCCAGTTTGCTGTGTTTAGTAAAGGGGATATAGAAAGTCACTCTGCCTTTGTCTGCATTTTGGGTGATCATTGTGTTTTCAGTTGCCTTTTGCAGCTGGGCCGTTTTTCATTGCTGTAGTTTCTTCTCGCCATTTTCCATTCACTATTATGATGTGGAACCATGTGCTCAGTTCTGGAGTCTTCACCTAAGGAAGGACAGGGACATGCTGGAGATGGTGCAGCGCAGAGTGACCAAGGTGATTCAGAGTCAACAGCGTAGATCTTACAAAGATCATCTGAAAGCACTGAACACTCCCTGCAGACCAGGCAAGAGAGGGAGGGTATGATAGAGACCTTCAAGTTCCTGAAGGGAATAAACAAGGCAAACTGTGGGGAACTATTTAGCAAGGGCACAGAGCCAAGAACTCAAGGTCATGAGTGAAAACTGGGGTGGGGGGAGGTGGAGATTTAATGGGGATGTGAGAAAGTTCTATTTTACGGAAAAGGTGGTGGAGCCGTGGAACAGTCTGTAGGCAGAGGTGGGGGGTGCCAAGACCATACATGGTTTCACGCATGGCTGAGACAGAGAGAAGGGTTTGATGGTTGCTCAGGTCAGAAGCAGTAGGGAGGGGAGCGGGGTTGACCGGGAGCGATAAAACCTGTTATGGATACTAGGTCCCTGAGCAGATAGGGAACTCATTGCAGACTCGATGGACCTTTGGTCTTTTTCTGCCATCACTGTCTGTGTTTCTCTGAACCTCAGGGCAGCTCACTCCACTGTGCTACTGACACCTGGGTGACAACAGGTAGCAGTGCAGTCATGGCAGCTTGGGGTGGGAGGATGCCCGTTGGTGTAGTGCATAGTCTTGCAATGCATGCGCATGTTGTCGGTATCCTGTGGGTGAGGAGAAATGAGCTGGAGAACCCCAGGCAATTGCAGAAGCTGCTTCTGTGGCACTGAGGAGGAGAGGTAAGTGCCAGAGATGCAAAGGGAATGGGCTGGATGCCTGGTCTGAATGAGGCAGTGCCAGTGACAAGGGGGCATAAAACAGTATAAATTTAAAAAATGTTACTGTTTAGAACATGAAACCTTCTTCACAAATTCCAGTAGAGAAAAAATGTTTGTGGCATTATACCTGTACTTGGAGAGTGATGTGCTGTAGCTGTCTCTCTCTCTCTCCCCCCTCCCTTCTCCACAGCATGGGGGCATGGCGTCTGCAGTGCATCCAACCTTCATACACCCAGTAAGCTTGGGACCAGAGGTCAGTGCAAGTCATTCGCAGGTTGTCGGCTAGGTAGTGCACTGTGCTTCTGCTAAGCCAGTGGTCTTCCCCTCGAAAACTCACACTGGGGTTCAATGCCAAAATGTGCAAAATCATGCATCTAGGGCATTGGAACCCAGGGGTGGAGTACAGAATGGGGGGAGGTACTGACAGTCACTAAGCAGAAAGGGGACCTTGAGTTTATCATAACTGATGACCTCAAAGTGGCAGGGATGTGTGACAGAGCAGTGGGTAGGGCTACTGGGAAGCTGGGTTGCACAGGGAGGGTATCTCTAGCAGAAGGAGGGAGCTGGTGTTGCCACTATATCGTTTGCTGGTGGCACCACACCTTGAGTAGTGCACCCAGTTCTGGAGGTGCACCTCAAAATAGACTTAGGCAAGGTGGAGGCAGTCCAGAGGAGGGCAACTAAAATGGTGCAGGGGTTGCACAAGAAACCCTATGAGGACAAACTGAGTGACCTTAGCTTGTACACCCTGGAAGAGAGGAGAGTGAGAGGAGACATGATAGAGACCCACGAGTACCTCACAGGGTGTAGAAGGGAAGTCTCTTTCAAATAAGAAAACACACTAGGACCATGTGGTGTGTGTGATGAAGCGGGGAGGAGTTTAAGAGAGATGTGAGGAAGTACTACTTCACTGAAAGGTGGTTGACACCTGGAACAGTTTGTCAGCAGAAGTGGTGGAGGCAAAACAGTGGGGGGTCAAGCTTACCTGGGATTGACATAGAGGAATATTAATAAATAAGCGAGGGGGGGAGGGCAGCTGGAGACCACTTAGGGTATGCTGAGACAGATTAGGCTGTGAACATCTTGGCAGACTGGGTGGGTCAAGTGGCCCTTTTCTGCCACCAAATTGTATTTCATGTTAGCACTGGTTTTGTTCCTTTAACACCTTGTGCTGTCATTTTGGAAAGAGCAATTCATCCTCCCTGGTCTCAGGAAGTGTACCTCAGGACTGGAGGATGGCTCACATGATACCCCTCCATAAGAGCGGTCCCACAGACAAACTGGGAAACTACAGGCCAGTAAGCCTCACATCCATCGTGGGAAAACTGATGGAGACAATCCTGAAGGAGAGGCTGGTGTTCCTTCTGGAGACCAGTGTGCTGCAGGATGTTAGGCAGCACGGGTTTGTCATGGGCAGATCCTGTCAGGCCAACCTGGTGGATTACTATGACTGGGTAACTAGACAGTTGGACAAGGGCCATGCAGTGGCTGTCCTGTTTCTGGACTTCAGTAAGGCATTCAACTCAGTGCTGCATGGGAGGCTGGGTAGTAAGCTGGCAAGTACAGGTGCAGGGACATAAATGGTGGGATGGACAGTAAACTTGTCACAGTGAAGGCAGCAGAGGGTGGTGGGAGGGGAGCTCTCATCTCCGAGGGCAGTGACAAGTGGAGTACCGCAGGGCTCAGTGTTGGGACCAGTGTTGTTTGGGTTCATATCAGACATCTCAATGGGCATCAAGAGCAAGATCAGTTTGTTTGCATAGGACACCAAGATAGGAGCAGTAGTGGATAACCTAGGAGGGTGGCATGGGTTACAGGATGATCTGTCAAAACTGGAGACCTGGTCAGACACCTAGCAGTTAGGGTTCAATGCCAAAAAGTGTAAGGTGCTACATTTCGGGGCCAAAAAATCAAGAAGGAGCTACCAGTTGGGGTGGATTCAACTAGCTGTGGCAGAGGAGGAGAAGGATCTGGGGGTGATTATAACTGGTTCAATGAACAACTCAACACAATGCAGGAAGACAGCTGCAAAGGCCAAAAAATGCTGTGTTGTATTGTCAGGGGTATATCTTCAAGAAGAGGTGAGGTGAGCCTGCCATTGTATAGATCACTGGTTAGGCCACACCTGGAGTAGTGTGTGCAGTACTGGCACCCATACCTGAAGAGGGACATTAAGTTACTGGAGGGAGTGCAGTGCAGGGCAACAAAGATGATCCAGTGACTAGGGGACATACTCTATGTGAACAGGCTGAGGGAGTTGAACATGCACTCACTGAAGAAGAGGAGAGTGGGGGGATATGATTAAAACCATCAAGTACATGAAGGGAATAAACAAGACAGGCACTGACTATTCAAGTTAAGGGGGGGGGTAGGGACACTCGTGGTCATGATCTCAGATTGGGAGGAAGGTTCAGGAGGGAAATGACAAGACACTTTTTTACGGAGAGAGTGGTGTCTGGGTGGAATGTGTTGCCTGCGGAAGTCTATCCTGTAGAACAGTGGATAGGATAGGGTAAGAGGGAGGGGGAGGGAAGGGAAGCTGCAGTATAAGGGTTGCTAGCTGCACACTCAAGCAGACTCAATAGACCATAAGGGCTTTATCTGCTGGCAAATTCATATGTTTGTATGCATGTGACCTTGAATTTCATGGTGGGGATGAGAAGCTCAGCATGGGTGTAGGAAGATGCAGTCAATATACAGGGCTGGCCCAGCGGCAGAACAGTAGGGCTACCACTCATGATGCCAGTGACCTAGTTGTGGAAGTGAGCCTGAGTTGTTGGAGACCAGCAAGGGGTGGGGGGAGGAGAATAGAGCACTTCATAGAATGCTCTCTTCCTCCTGGGTGGAAGAGCAGCGAATTCTGCCACCACCTTGGGGACCACAGGTGGCATTGCAAGAGGGAGCCACATCAGGCATCAGGTGCCTCCTGATTGCAGCGTGACCCATGGCCATCCAAGTCCAGTAGATGTCCGGGGTAGAAAGGGGAACTGGAACAAGGAAAGAAAATTCCCTGACCAAGCAGGATTACATGGCAATCCCTTGTAGGCCCCACACCACCTACTGGGCACCCTGCCTCCAGGTGAGCAAGACATCCGTAGGGGCTTGGGGAACCCTGATAGCCTCAACACAGGGTGCAAGCTGTGGAGGAACAGAGGCAAGGGTCCAAGTTCCAGAAACAGTGGGTGTTGGGACTAGGGGTGTTATCTGATGCTTGAGGCAGGCTGGGTTGGGGGGGGAGATAAAGTCCAAAAAGTGTAGCACTCTTGAACCAGGCGCAATCAAATTACTCAAATGACTGCAAAATTAAGTTCAGAAAAGTTTATTTTAAAGCAAATGCTCCAAAGTTTAGACAGCCCAACCTGTGGCTCTCTGCCTCTGCGCTTCTGTTATCCCAGCCTTCCTTAGGGGGCGTCCCTGAGTAATTTGATCGAGCCTGGTTCAAGTGTGCCACACTGTTTGGACTTTGTTCATTCTCTTTATGGGCAGGCTGCCCATTAGTGATTAGCACCTACCCTGCACCGTTCAAGCCGTGGCATCTGCTGTTTGGAACTGGGTTGAGGGGGAAGAAGACATAGTACATGCACACCATGGTGTAAAACTTTTTTGGGGGTGGGGAGACATTATTCCATGTCCCACAACATGAAGGGACTGATCCTTTCTGTAATTTTGTCCCTGGGAGATAAAATTAGAAGGACTGAGCACTGCCTTTGCATAACTTGACCATTAGACCCTCTGTCCCAGGGACCAGAGTGTCAGTGTGTGTGGACTGGGGCATTAAAAAAGTGTCATGGTGTAAAAAAAAAAAAAATGTGTTTTTAGTACTATCTTGGGCAACAAAAATGGCTGTGGCGTGCACATTTTTATTTTCTGGATGCAGCTAGTGCTCAGCTCTTTGGCAGAGAGTGGAGCATCTGACTCTCATGTACCCGCTGCTGACTGTCCAAGAGCTGCCTTGCCACTGATTTGAACTCATCAGACTTTCTGACTAGATGAAGGGAGCAGCCATGGTAAGCCTGAGGGTCAAGGTGAAGACGTGTGGTTGCAGGACTGGGGAACATCATTTTTAAAAAGTTATGTTATTTAGAGCACTGCAGTACTCTTTGAGTGTGTCTCCTTGCTGCAATGACCTGGCATTTTGGAGTTTGGGATTCCAGGTTTGGAAGGCAGTGTGTTCCTTTCCTGTATCATCTTAGAGTGCCCTGTCTCCACTAGTGCACCTGCACCAAAACCTACAGCCCATGGTTTGTACATTTGCTTGAGTACACCAGCCATAAGAGATCTCCGAGACATTCAGACCCCCAAACAGAACCTGTAAAGAGCCTCGAGTTTGGGGGCAGTCTGTCATGTCTGAGTGCAAGGCCGGCTCTTCCGATGTGAGAAAATCAGGAAACCAGCACTAGAAGAAAGTTTCGATTAAGCACGTGCTGTGGCACATTTAATTCTCTGGTTCAGAAAAACAAACAGAAATTAAGCTTTAAAATGAAAAAACAAACTAGAAAAAAAAATTAAAACACAATAAAAGCATAACCTTGTGTCTTCATTCCCTTTCCCTTTGTCTCTTTTCTTCTCTGTTCTCCGAGAAAAGCTTTTCAAGGGTCAAATGTACCCCATTAACATTCCTGACAGAATTCATGGAACAATGCTACCGCTGGACTTTTACCTCATTACCAACAGCTTTCTACTGCCAATCAACTCTAAAAACATTACGTTTTCTTAAAGGAGAACTGTGCTGAAACTGAAAGACATTTTTCCCACTAGAAGCTGTATTTACCTGATGCCAGTTCTGTTATTGTCCCCTGTCTACAAGACATTTTGTAAGTATGGTGAGTGTTTTCGGATTAAACACTAGTGTTGTCAAGGTGTGGGATTGCAGTAAAGGATGCCAAGGCTTGAAGTAAGGTTTAAGGCAGTGTACATTGCATTTATTACATAGATACATAGAAGTTGTCAGCAGATAAGGACCTCTTGGCCCACCCAGTCTGCTCTACCAAGCCATACCTACCTACTATTAGGCTGGATGCCCAAACTGAACTCTGGAGTACCCCCTCTTGCCCCTAGGATACCCCTGTGTCTGTCCCACTCCTTCTTAAATCCTGTGACTGTTTTAGCCCCAACCACCTCCTTTGGGAGGCCATTCCACATGTGCACCACCATCTCCGTGGAAAAATACTTTATTACGTTACCCCTGAGTTGTCCCTCCTCCTACTTCATACTGTGCCCCCTTGTCTGGGAGCATCTCTTACAAAGAAAACAAAATGAATAGCAACAGAAAAAACAAAGGACAGATATTCTGACCTGGCAAAACAAAATTGATTCAAACAAAGAATGTACACCGGACCATGAGCAGCCAAAGGAGTATCAGGGAGGGGACCCTTCAGGAATCTCAGCCTGTTAATAGCAGAAAACAGACAGCAGCTCCTTCCTGTTCGCCGTCCTCAGGCTAACTATCTTGGATCCAAACTAGGAGCCTTTTATATACCTAGCTCCTAGTGTCCTAGTGGCTGCTTGTCTTGCCCATCAAGTGGTCATACATATTAATGAACTCCAATGAATGTACATTATACCCAGTAATTCAAATTTGGCAAAACATTCCAGTATAACAAATTTACATATACAGTCAGCTTCTACTGCGGACACATTCCTAGGTATTTATACTTCATGGCATCATACTAAGGCCCAGATATTTAATATTCCTGGAGGGGAGAACATCCAGCTTCTCCCATTTTTGACAGTTGCCTGTGCTCCAGATATCCCGCAAGTACACAGAAGAAATGGCCGGCCAGCCATATGGAAGTAAGAGAGGAACAAGCAAGAACAGCAGGAGAGGGACTTAGAAAAATAAGGGAGAAATGGGAAAGGCCCTTGTACCAACAAGAAACAAAAGTAAAATAGCTGTGCCAACTTTATAATATAGCATTGCAACAGTTATATGCAATCACTGTCTCAAAATAAAAAAAACAACTTAGGAGTACTCTGGGTTCCATGTCAAGACAGCTACCTCCAAACAATGACTGCAGAGGGGGCTCATGGACAAGAGCACACAGCAAAGCGGCACAGCTGCAGGAATGGTGACTATCAAAATAGTGAACGGCGCTAATAAAAAAAACAACGCGACCATCACCACTAGCATCAGAGGACACGCAGAGGACCGGGAAGAAATGCGGGATGCCGGGGGTGGTGTGGGGTGAGGGGAACACCTGAGAGTGAGCATGGGGACCTGACCGTGACCGCACAGAAGCACAGCAGGACAAGGAGTGTATGGGTGAGACGTGGCGGGAGGGGAGAACGGGCCACACGGACGGGAGGCACAGTGGACTGGTGCAGTGTGATGCTGGCTGAACTCAAAATGGGGCACCACATATAGGCAGATGAGGGTGGGGGGTGGGGAGGTGTAGAACACGCAAACTGGTGGAGTGAGATACCAACTGCAAACGCAAAGTAGCAACACATACAGGCAAGGAGGTGGGGAGTGCACAAACCGCAGACCAATGGACATGGTCACCGGCACGCCCCTCAGGTAATCGGCCGTGCTGTGCTTACCATACTCCTGGACAGTGCCCTCTATCCTCTGGATGAGGTCTTTGTAGCGCTTGCGTTTGTGGGCTATGGCAGCCCCGGAGACAGTCTGCTCCATGCAGAGCTCACTGTGGTGCTGCTCCTCCAGAAGGCAGTCAATGAAATACCAGATGCTAGGATGGGCGGCACTGAGGCAAGTGCTGAAGCCCTGGTGCCAGCCCTTGACTGCGTTATTTGTCCATGCCAGCCCTGTGTGGGTGGCATCATATATGTTCCATGCCTCCAGTGGAAACAATGGGCACCACCTAGCGGTCCAGTCAATGTCCTTGCCAAGCCAGGTGTCCTCAACATAGTCGAGGACCGGCTTCAGGAGTGCCTCATACTCCCTGTAGAAATGCAATGTCACAGAGGGTGGAAGAGGCATTCGCAACATCCCTGTCATCAAGCCACAGGTCAGAAAGCATAGGAAAAACCAGGAGCAGTTGTAGAATTCGAAAAAAATGTTTATTAGTACTAGAAGTAACGTTAAAAAATAAAATTGTTCAGAATAACTATTTACAAAGGCAGAACAAACAGAGAGGATGCATTTGAGTTTTCCTTCAATCTCTCTGTGTCTCTTGCAAGAAATTGCAGCTCTGTTTTATAAGTCCTTGCAGCCCCTCTTCTTAACAAGCATCCTGTTTTTTTCTAAAATGTTCTTGTAGGTGTCAGGCAGGTGCAGCTAGAACACACTGTTCCAGAACTGAGGCCCCTTCTACACAGCTTCTGCAAAAGGCTTAACAGTTGCATTTCAAGTTAACCCCTTGAGTTCCAAACAGCTTTGCAATCATCTCAAACTATAATTATGTACATTTGAACAGTAACACTATATAATTTTTAAACAAAGGGATCCCAATATTAGTTACATTTCCACATAATGATTTGCATATATTTTTATACCAGCAGATATGCAATGGAGGAAAAGACAGAGCAGCAAGGGAAAGCAGAGGGATAGCGAGAGGCAAAGAATTGCGAGACCGTTGGGGTGAAGAAATTCTAGGTCTCACGGAAACATTTGGTTGCACAACCAGCCAGACAAGAGACAGGAAAGGAAATAACAGAACAGATCCCTGCATTCAAACTCTCCATAACAACTGGGACCGGGTCCAATTCAGCCCTGTCACAGTCCCCCACAGGCATGAGGGCGAGCACCATCCGGATCTGTAATGCAAAGTCCTCATCAGAGGAATAACGGTGCAGCACCTCGGGTACGCTGGAAGCAATGCCAGATGGCTTGGCAGTAATGGACACAACAGCCCCTGACTGCCACACCTGGAAACACAGCGGCGAATGCATGCCAGGCCATTCTGTTCGAAATCCAGAAGCACCGTCTTCAGTGTGCAGTCCCCACACCTTGCCAAACACATGGGTATAGACCTCCTGACAGCTGCACATCATCATGTACATGGCGGGCACCACGACGTCTGTGCGCAGTCCGTGGATTGTGTACAGTTGACCAAAGATGAGTGGTGATGCGCGGAAGGTGCGAAGGTGCCATCAAGGAACCAATCCTTGCTGTCACCAAGGAAGTGGAGGGACTGCTGTGTCATGAAGACCAGCACCCTGTGCACTGATGGTCCACTATCATGCAGGAGCAAGGGCTCTCCCGCCACAGTGACCCAATACTCTGGTGGGATGTTCAACTCTTGCACTGTGGCCAGGGTTGCAGGACAGCCCTTCACAGTCTGCCTTACCAGCTGCACTGTCTGCTTGAGGAGTGGTAGGGAGGGAAACCTGCCCACCACAGCATCAGACACATCGGAGGTGCATTGGACGATGACCTGCCCTGTGCTCTCCATGCTGGACCTGGCCCTGTCTCGAACCTCTGCCACAACTGTCCACATGCCTATCTCTCCAGTGCCGGGGACATGAATGTGTGGCCATCCCTGGTGCACTACATGGTCCGCCTGTGTGTGCAGGTGGGCAGGGTACTGGTACTTGTGGTCCTGGCAATGGCACCAGTACACTTTACTGCATACCTCCTTGTCATGCCTGTAAATGTATCCTGCTAGGGATAGTAGGGGTCCCCCGTTCTGACTCATGAGAAACTTTACAACATACATCCTCCTTCGCCGTCTTTGTGAGACAACCTTTGTTGCCAGAGGGGAACATTTATTCTTCTTGGCCAGTCATTTGTTGGTGATTGACAGGTGGGGGCGTGGCAGCAGGGGGAAACGCCTATTTTGTGCGTCTGCCGACAAAAGGAGAGGTGTGGTCATTGCTTCAGTTTTGACAAGTTTTCTGCATGGCAGCATGGGCGGTGGAACTGCTGCAGGAGTGTGGCATGGGCGACGAGTAGTGTACCAGGAGAGTGGCCACATTGAAAGCCATGGGGGTGCATCAGGTTAGTACACAGCTTTCTGTTTCTGTAGCCCCAGTGCCTCCATGTCTTGGTGTGATATGCTGTGTGACACTGCGAGGTCTTGAACCATTGTCCACAGCAGCACAGCGCAAGGAACTACCTGCCTGTCACTTATCTATCCATGCTGCTAGCAATTGCAGCTGGGTGCAGCCTTGGTTGCAACACTCCTAGTGTGCTGTTAGTGAGCAGGCGGGGCCTGCCTTCCCCATTCAGTAACATGTGTCCTGCTGCTGCTGGGCAGAGGTGGGGGCTGTAGTCTTGTCCTGCCACTGGGGGGTGGGGGCACTGTGCAGGGTGGGGTCCGTAGCCTGTGTCCTGCCACCAGGGGCTGTGGCATGTGTCCTGTCGGGCGGGGGGGGCACCTGTCATTGCTTTGCATCTGATGCTGTTACAGGTATTGCTGGGGTGTGTGCACATGCAGCGCATGTGGGTCACTATTTTGGGTGGTTCATCCTTTTGCCATTTCGCCATTTTGTGGGTGTTGCCCTTTTGCAGTTCACCCATATGGGGTGTTTGCCCTTTTGACACGTCAGCAATATGCACATGCGGCATTAAGCAATACGTGCCCTTCTCTACAACTACACATTATGCCATTTGGCGTTGAGTAATTGCTGTTCTGCAAGTCACTTACTTAAAAGGGCTGTTATTACTTGATACCCTCTGTTTGCACTGTTTTCAGACTTATAACACTGTAAACTAGTTATTTATCTAAGCGGTTCAGGTGCAGGCAAGGGAGTACCATTTTAGAACTCTGATGTAGTTTATGTCCTTCTCAAGCACAGAGTTCTATATAGTAGAACTTGGATGTATTGTGCCAACAATGGATGAGCTGTACAAGGAAATAAACTACGTCACAGAGTTCTGCAATGGTAATTCTATTTGTGTGTAAATCTGAAACACCCACTAGGATAACAAAACAACCTGTAGAGATGGATCAGTAACAGAAGTGGAACCAGTTTTTCAAAATCTGTTCTCCTTTAAATAAGAAACATACAATTCGATGGCAGATGGAGACTGAAGGTCCATCAGGTCTATCCTTGCTATACTACTTCACCCCACTGACCTACTGCACAGGTGGGCTGTATCCCTCCTCCTCACTACCCCACCCCTCAAACCCTTGTCGTTTCCATTTTGTGGATTATGAGTCCCCTTGCCTGGTTCGAGTCATATTTAAACCCAATAAGGGTAACTGCATCCATCATTTCCACCAGCATTCTGTTCCATGGTTCTACCACCCTCTCAGTAAAGTATAGCTTCCTCAAGTGTCTCTTGAATTTGCCTTCCACCCACCTTCAGTTATGCCCCATAGTGATTGCATCCCTATTTCATACAGATAGGTCCTCACTGTTTACCTTGTCTGTACCCATGAGAAACTTGTATGTTTCAGTAATATCCACTCGCTCCCACCTGGCCTCCAGCCATTTCTAACAGGATCTGCCCTGCTGGCCTTGCATCATCTTGGTGACCCTTTGCTGTGCCGACTCGGGTCCGTCAATGTCCTTCCTCAAGTGAAGGCTCCAGAACTGGGCACAGTACTCCAGATTGAGGTCTCACCAGGGATCTGTACAGTGGCAGAATCATCTCACTTCTCCTACTGTCAAAACCTGTCCCTGTGCAACTCAGCATCACTCGATGCCTTGCTACTGTATATGATTTGTTGCATTTCTCTTTAAACTTAGTTTTTATTCAATTTTCTGCAGTACATCAATATGTTTCACAGTTTAAGAGCATGGCAGTTCATAGGAGATCATATGTAGCTTGGCTTTGGTACAGTTTTATTTTTATTTTATTTATTCAATTTGTTAACCAGGTAAGAGCACTGGACTGAGGGTCCTTTTTCAGGCTCGACCCAGACGGGTGCACAGTACAAAAAACATTACATATACAGTAATGCATGGGGTGGAGTGCATAATGAGAATTTAATGCCCACCCGAGGCATGGGATGCTTCGCCCTTGGGGTTCATTAAAGCATCCAACACTGAGGATGGGCATTAAATTCTCGTTTATGCACTCCACCTCTTGCATTGTTTTATGTTATTGCTGGCTTACGTTTTTTCAGGTTCTGTGACAGCATTCAAGTTAAGACATTTATTGAACTGAGTGTTGAATTTTTTTAACATTTTTTAACTATTGGAACTTTTTTTTCAATTTATTATTTTTGTGGGGGATGCCTACAGGGAGCTCTGGTCTCTCTCTCGGAGGGACTTTTTCTCTGACCCGGTAGTCAAGTCATCATGGACCCTGCTGGTTCCTGATTTTGGGCTGCTTTTTTTCCCCTGGGCCCACAACTGTGCAATGGGTGAACCGGCTATCTCCACTTCTGCAGAGGTAGCCTAATGCCCTGGACATGGGCCCTCCCTGTTCTTGGCAGTGCACCTGTGCTGACAGCCAGCCATCACTGGGTGTCAATCTACAGTGCGCTGCGTGATCCCCCCTCCCAGGAGGAAGGAGAACTGTCTATGGACGCTCAAACCTTCCTCACCCCGCTGACCGCCAATCAACCCGAGGCCATCCTCGAACTTGGGTCTCTGGTGTGGCATCCAGCACCTCAATCCTCAGCACCACCGGGCCAGCTGACTGTTAGAACTTGAAAAGACTTGTTGAAATTGGAACACCGAACAAGGAAGTCATTAAATAAATTAGTTTTATATGTTTAACTTTTTTCCAACTGCGGTACGGTAGTCTGTGTGAAAACGCCACACTGTAAGAGGAGTGAGGAAGGAAATCAGTGGTTGTTGAGAAGGATTACAAATTGATGTATCTGTGGTAGACAGTGGCAGTCTTTCAGAAAAATGTGTCTTGAATCGTTAGTGTTTGAGATATTTGAGTTCTTTTCATCGTTTTTTTAGTTGTCTTCCAGTTCATGACCTAGAGTTGCCTCGGAGATATGCATATGAATGTTCGGTCATTTGCATATCTCTGAGGCAACACTAGGTCATGAAGTGGAAGACAACTAAAGAAATGAAAAGAACTCAGATATCTCAAAAAATAACAATTGACATTTTTCTGAAAGATTGCTGCTTAAAAGAAAAGGTAATGTTTATTTTACGGATGCCCATTTTTGGGGGGACCTCTAGTTTCTGTACCGTGCTTGTAGAGTGCTGAGGTGCAGCATGAGTCAGAAGAAGGAACAGATGGCACGTATTTGCTGTTATAACCCGCGGGTTATAACGGCGAATTATAATCTGCTCTTTCTATGAGACAAAACATTAGCCAGTTATAACAAAACAATAAATAGCAACATTCAATGACAATTACAGGTACATAAATCAAACAAGTACAATTTTAGTTGTTTTTAAAAACTTGTAAAGAACAATCAACACGTCAAAAATCAGGTAAGCTGTTCCAAAAATGAGAAGCAGCTGCAGTAAATGCACATAATCCAGCTCTAATTTAACAAGATCCTTCATTAAGAGACAATCAGGTTATTACATTTTGTGCTGTGTTTGAATCATTGTGGTCTATCCAGTTCAGGAGTGCCCCTTTCTTCCCTGGGGAGATGAGCTAGGGTAGAAGGAGGTTCATGGTATGACCTCTTGTCAGTTGTCCATAGTGTGGATCAAGCATGCATTCCACATATTCCGACGTAAGGGGTAACCATTTTGTATCTGAGGCATCATTTTATCCATCCTATAGGTGGCTAAGATAACATCTTCCCACTGGGTATGGCTTAGGGAGTTGGGGTTAGCCAGAATCTGGTAATTGTTTTCCTTGCAGCTGCCAGTAATATACCTACGATGTGTAGGTGGTGTTTCTGTTTGGTGTGTTGGGGGAGGGGGGGGAGTTATTTCAATAACAGGGCTACCCATGGAGTTAAAGTACCATATTCTGAGATAACAGAGGTAATGGAACTTTCTACCTGGTTCCAAAATTGAGTCAGGAAAGGGCAAGGCCACAAAATATGTGTATATGTTGCCACCTCCTGGCCACATCCCGTCCAACAGGTGGCATCTACCGTGGGGAGGAACTTGCCAGTGATCTGTTGGGTGCGGAAGCATCTGATTACTGTTTTCCAGCTAAAGTCCCTCCACCGATAGGATTGTGTAACTTTGTATTGTCATAACCAGACGGTGGACCAATCAGTTGGGGTACGTTCCGTGGTAAGCTCCGCTTCCCAGGTATTTTTAGTATTTTCTGTGGTAATATTTGTTCCCCCAGGAGAGCTTGGTAGCATAAGTGTGCTGGCCAGTTAACCCTTTACGACTTCCATAAGACATATTATAAGGGGAGGCAATTTGGTAGTGTCTACTGTGCATCCCAGTTTGGTATTCAGAAAGTGTTTGATTTGGAGGTATTGGTAGTGATTCCTATTAGTTTAAAGAGTTGGTACGTTTATGTTAGGGCTCCGGCTGTTTTGAGAGTACCATTCTCATAGAATGAAAATGTATAAGATTGATTTGTTGCACTGACTGTTTGCTTGAGTGAGTTACTGATTATGAACCAAAGATCTCTATCCACTGTTAAAGTGGCCAGTCTGACTCTACCATGCAGTATTCTGTGCGTGGATTCCATCTACCTGAGTGCATCACTCTGCACTTCTGGGATTGAACCTCAACTTCTAGACCTTAGACCATTTCTGTGACTTGTTTAGGTCCTTTTGGAGCTCCTGCATCCCTTCCATGACCCACCTTGCCACGTAGGTTTGGGTCATTATCAAAGAGACACAACTTTCCCTGGATACACTTCCAAATGTCACTTATGAATGTAACCCCTAGGTGGCGCTATCCCAAGGGCTACTACCCCTGCCTGTTTGACTACGGACGGGTTGAGGGGCCTAGGTCCTATGGCAGGTGCCTCCACCCAGAGGTCAGGGTTTGTAGTGGTTAGACTAGCTTAGTCACAGCCCTCTGGGACACTGAGACACCCTTTTATTCCCTCTAGTGGCTCACACAGTACACCGGAGTTACAGCCCCCAAATCCCACGTATACCCACTGTTCACTCATATAGATACCACTTACCCTCAAGACTGATTCTGCAGCACATCTCTGAGGACCCCCCTGTAAAGTAAGGTTAAACAACATACACAGCAAAACACAATACTGTTAACATAAGTACCAACACCACAGACAGTATATAGTATAACAACAACAAATCTGATTTATTTAGGGGACAGTAACAAGGAAGGGGGGCCATCAGGTTGATTTGGTTTGGAAATATTCCAGTCACAGTACTGTGCACACATACATGGTCTGAAAAGTCACACTCTGGGTACCCAGGTTGGGGGAAGGGCTAGCCAGGTCCATTGCCCGGGGTTGTCCGGCAGGTGCAGATGGATAGGGCCCTGTAGAAGAAAATATATGCACAACACCCAATTGTAATCCGGAGCCGGAGGGCTCAGTCCATGAAACAGTGAAACAACAAGAATTAGGTGACACACTTGTGATTGAAAACAAGCTGCAGGGGAATACCCTGATTTGTACTCACAACACCCAAGCTGAGGATTGGATGGAGAATGTCCCTCTGGATTGCCAGAAGAGCAGGGCATGAGGACGTAGTCCGAATTAAGCTGGGGGTTTACTTCCGGCTTCAGCACACAATTCACTGTATAGGGGATTTGAAGTAGCAATTCCACACAAGCACTACGCACATTTATATGTAAAAGGAAAGTACTGTACCAGGCAGGCTGCTCCTTGATCCCGATCGCAATCACTGCAAAATACCCGGGAACACACTCAGCAGCTTCAGTTCCTGACAGACCGAGCGCGATTCAGCAATTTCTCCATCTTCTACAGGGTGAGCCTGGTTTCCACAATTATAGTGCTTCTTTCTCCTCACAACTCGGATTCAGTCCAAACTGGCACTCACAAAGGCTGCAGACCGAAACTCAGGGCCTCACACGTGCTTCCTGCGCGAAACTATACACGGCAGAACCACACAGCTCCTTCTCTCTTCACTGCTACAACTGGTCTGATCTTTCCACTCACAGAGCAGGACATTTCCTTTAGCTCCACACTATTCTGTTGGCTGATTTCAGCTGTCGCTCACAATAAGACTCCCTCTGTTGGTAGAAAAAGGCGTCATGGTCAAAACTACATTTCCCAGAGTCACTGCCCATACAATCCCCTTGTGGCTGGCTCAAAATTAAGAGTCCAAGTTCTGATTCGTCCACAGGCTCCATTTTAGGGAACCCTTAACCCAATTGGCCCAGCACAGCAGTTTAGGTCCAAAATGGAGGGGTAACACACACAGAGTCCTAGCTGCAAGAAAGGCAGGTTAGACAAACTGCATGTTACTTAACACTCTAACTAGTTTCAGGCAAACAGTTACATCTTTCATTTAGGCTTCCTCTGCATTCTTAGCGACTGCAGAAATGGAGCGATTTCTCTGCAGCTCAGGCGGGATTCGAACATTAAATACATAGTCCCCCCCATACAAACTAATTAAGTCTGCAAGCAGACAGCTCTTAAAGGGACAGTACACGGAGGCTCAAGTAGCACTGACTTGGAACCACATTTAAACAGCTCAGACGCTAAACATCGCCCAGACTTGGAGCATTCAGGCAAGCTCCTGGAAGACTTTTGGGAACCCCCATTTGCAGGGGGGTTACATGAACATATCGAATAGGACAGTTTCCAGGACCAATCCCTGTGGTATTCCACTCGTGACCTCTCTGTGCCCTGTCCCAGGTACAGAGTATAGGTTACAGGCAGTACAGTAATGATTATAATGGTATATGACACTCCATCTCCACTGTTATAAACATCAGGGGAAGGCTGGCCCAGTGGTGCTGAGGGTTGAGGTGTTGGATGCCACACCTCGCGCCACACCGGCGACCTGAGTTCAGGAGCAAGCTTGGGGGTCGGCAGGGGAAGGAGAGGATTGAGCATCCAACGGGCTGTTCTCTCCCAGGGGGAAGGCGATGGGTTGTCCCAGCGACCCCAGATGGAGATCTGGGGCGCTGCAGGACACAGACCACACATATGGGTGAACGTGTCAGACGTGGGCAGGGTTGCCATGTGCTATCACATCAGGGCTTGTCACGCTCAGGAGGGAGCTTGGGGACAAAGCACTGAAAAAAAAACTCCAGCCCAGATAGGCGATGACCCTCCCAGAGCCGCTACGCTACACCCCCAATGCTGGTTCCCTGCCTCTGCCCCTTCGGTCTCATCGGGCCCATATGCCACTCAGGGAGAAAGTAACATCTTTGAAGAAAGCAGGGACCATAGTGGATGGTAGAGTGGATCAGGCCAGAGGAGTGGTCCAAGAGAGTTTCGTTGCTGGGGAAGAAGAAACATAAAAAAGAGGAAAAACACATCTCTGGGGATGATATAAAATAAGCAGTAAATTGCATAAGGTGTAGTCCAGAAAAGAGCTATATAGTGGCAATGCCATGGATTAGTTATGAAAATATAAAGTCTGCAAAGTTCCATATGGTGACTGAACATCTTTAAGGTCACACTAGATGAAGACTGACTCCACGATGAAGCTAAAAGTCAATTCTGATTCTGAAAAGATAAGAAGGCACGTATCTGAGAAAAACAGTTAGCAAACTGTAGCCAACAAATTTGATAATAATATCAGAAATAATTAGCATACCATAATGTAGCAAACAAGCCCCCCCAAATTGGGGGTGGCTGTAAGTACTCTCAGCTTATGTGGCAGGGCTCTGTAGTTAAAACCTATCATAACTAACTAAACCCAGAGCTGAGCTCACAACATGTATTAATAAAGAAAAAAAACTGAGTGAGTACTTTACGAACCTTAATGTCAGCTTTGCATTTTGTTTATGTCTGTCCCCCCCAATTTTTTTTTTCTTTTGGTAACCAGGTAAGGCCCATTAGAGGGGGTTAGGTGGGATCTTATACCTTATGCTGTGTGTGAGGAGGCAGCTGCTGAACGTGTAATGCACTAAAGACCAAATCCACAAGACAGTGGCCATCTTTCTCCCATGTTAGCACCAGGGTAAAGAAACCACCGTCCCGATGGCCGTTCACAAAGTTTTGCGCTGACCCCACTTACACCTGCCTCATCTTAAAAAACAGCTGTGCTACCCTGCCTTCTTCCCCGATTGTAAAAAGGATACTTAAATATATGCAACAAGGAAACCTGAGGAGAACAGCTCTATATGTACAGTCATAGTGAAGTGCTGTGGCATATTTTTGCAAGCCCTCACTCCCTAGTGTCTCAGGATATGTCTAATAGTAAAGCAGAGAAGAAAGCACCCATAGTACCTGCTCACCTTACTTGCTCTCCGGGCAGACGGTGGCCTCCCACTGCTACAGGACATGTCAGGGCATACATGCTGCAAGGGGGGAGGGGGGTAAAGTGAAACTGCTTTTCAAATAAAGGGCAATGTCCAAACCAGGAATAAAACTTCAAAATGGGATCCTTTTAATAAACGTGATTGCTTATGAGCAGACATTTCATTTTTCCACCATGGGGCTGGCTGCAGAATATCACAGTTTCTCACACATTGCAGTCTCTGAATCCCACATCACCAAGGGCAACAGTAAAAGCATTTATGAGGTAGAAAAGTCCAGTTAATGAACAAGTGTGGTTGTTCCAACAACTCTGAAGGCACTCAAATATCTCTTAATCACGATTCCATTCCCATTTGAAATATACTCTGCAGCCAGCCAGGACCTGCACTATTTACTGGGTCCCCTGTAGCATGAACTCCTAAGAACAGGCTCCATATTTACACTGATGGGAGCTTCAGGCTTCACCCTGTACAGTCCTTCTTGATATAGACAAGGATATTCGGCTCCATAGAGCTACCGGGGGAGTGAGGCTGATACTTCCCCTGAATCCAGTGCCAGGTACACCATACCCACCTCTCTGCAATGGGAAAAGCAGGGACTCAAGCCATTAGATCCGCATGTACTGCAAAAATGTTCAGCACAGATTAAGCACTGATGCCCAGTGGTGCAGGCCTCACACACACTATAATTTACATGGCCAGACTAAACTGGAGCTACAGGGCCGCATCTGTAAACCTCCTCCCTAATGGAGGAAGGGTGGGCACAACTGGGTGCCAAGTGCATTCCTGGAAATAAACAGTTTGTTACATCATCTTCCTCGTTTTACTTGCAGTGTCAAATAGTTCATAGATTCTACTCATGTCTTAGCCGCTGACTTGATGGAAATAGATGATTCCTCTCTTGGGGATCCTTGACAATGGCAGCCACCACAATTCAGCAAGATTTTTTGGCCCTGTGATGGAGTGTATATCCGTGATGCTTCTTTCACCTGTAGACCGCTTCACAACCCTACAGCATAGGTGGTGCAGGTTTTGACAGGCACTGTAGTGGGATTTTACCGAACCCTTTTGGTTTCAGAGTTGGCCCTTTAATGCTTCACTGCACTGATTGGCTATCTCTCAGGGGGAAGGAAATGTTAACAAGCAACACATGAGCCCAAAAAAGGGAGGAGGGTGAACAAGGTGGAAGGAGGTTTCTGTTTTAGTGAGATACAAGGGGGAGATAGCAAGAGACTAAACTACAAGAAGTTTATGTTAAGCTGAATACAAGCTGTTTGTTTCTTTTTCCTGTTAATGATAATAAAGCAGATTTAATTTCATTTAATTTAAACTGGTGTCTGGAATTTTCTCTTTGAGAGTGTTCCCCAGAAGCTGCCCAGTTCACTACCATGTCACACATGGTTGGCCTTAGCGATGGGATCGAATTCCTCCTTGTCTAAACAGGAGTAAAATGAGCTTAGACAAACTACTGAAATGACTGGCAAAACAGCAGGCACAACTGGGCCAGATGCAAGCACAACAAGGCTAGATGCAAGCACAACAGGGCCAGATACAAAGGGACTGGATGGCTCAGCAAGTGCAACAGCAGGTTCAGAGAAACCAGCAACAGGTGCAGCAGGTCCAGATGCATAGACTGGATGGCCCAGCAGCAGTTTATGAAGTGGGTGCTGCAAAAACAGAAAGAAACTGTGGTCCAGCTCCAGGCCATAGGGACTCTAGTCGCTATAGGACCCCGCCCCATGCTAACAACAAAATCTGGTCAGAGCCAATACGGCTGCAACATGATGGTATTGATGCAGGCATAAGAAGTGAGAGGCTGCTTGAGATCCGAGGGAAGCTGAACATTTCATTGATGCATGAACAGAAGCAGATGTGCAATATGGGAAGACTGTCGCCTACAGAAGTGCAGGGCATGGTACATTCACACTTCACACATTCAGTACACATTCACTGCTCACACATTCAGTCTTCATACATTAACCCTTTACACATGCTCTCTTCACACATTAACTTTATTTTATTTTGACCCCAAATTTTCAAGAAAGTAATTTTATGATAGCTCTTATAAATGTGCCATGTACCATTTATAGTACAGCGTCATCCCCAGGATGAAACGCACTTTTAACGCACTCTGCAGCAGATCTACTGAATAAAGCAATGTAATTTCAATGGCGGTTAGTCCCCTTTGTTATGCAGGAAACTGTGGCATTCACTTCATCCTGGCAGTGTCACATTTTCCTGAATGACAACGGGGAATAATTACCATTGAAATTACATTTCTTTATTCAGTAGGTCTTCTGCAGCATTCTGCAGAGTGCTACAAAATGCTGCAGAATTGCATTTCATCCTGTGGGACACCACTGTATATTGGCCGAAATGTCATTTTGCACCACAAGTGCAAAAAGACGTCTTGTCCAGGATTTAAAAAATGACACCTGTCACATTTATGAGGTAGTATGGAAAACTGGGTATGTTGAAAGTTTGGAGTCAAAATATTAAAAATGAGCAAAGTTACAAGTGAGAGTTGAAATACTGCAACGTTCAGTCATAACCTGGACATTTTACCATATCTGTACACCAGATTTTCACCATAGCCTTCTTACTACCCCGCCTCATGAACCCCGTAGGTGCACATTTTCAAATCCCGTCAAAATGCGGTTCCATACCACAAAAACGTTATTCTGCACCATAAGTGCAGAAAACACATTTTGGCCAGGATTTGAAAATTAAAAGCTGTCACATTCATGAGGTGGTGTGAAAAAAGGGCTGTGTTGAAAATTGGTGTCAAAAATATTTAAAATTACCAAATTTATGAGGGAGCATAAAATAATTTCAATGTATGCTCATAACTTTTTCAGTTTTACATATTTTGACCCCAAATTTTCAACAACCAGCTCCCTCCCCTGTGCAGCTGTTCCCGTGATCCTGAAGATTCACTCCCAGTCCTTCCAAGCCATGGTGCCAGGCAGGCACCTTACCTCCCTCTCCCATCCCTCCCCGAGTTCTACCCTCCTAACAATGGAGTCCCCCACCAGGAGTTTCCTTCCCCTGTGGTGTCCCATGTCACCCTCCTGTGGGTCTCCTTTGTGAAGGTCCCCAGCATCCTCCTGGTCTCCACTGCAGATGCCTCCATAGAAGAACCACATTCTGCTAGAACAGCATATGAATTGTGGACAGGTACAACTGGGGGGATGCGCCTCTGTTCCACCACCCTCACCCTCCCTAAGCCACTGTGGTCCAACCGCTCCTCTTTCCTTGGTAACCTCTGAGGCAGTGGTGGCGGCCGTGGTGGTCCCTGGGTGGGAAAGGATGCCCCCCCTCCCCAAGTCCTGGCTAACTCAGCCTGCAGCACTATGCAGGATCACGGGAGCAGCTGCATGGGGAGGGAGATGTATCTTAGGCATTACAAAAAGGCAGTATATCAGAAAATGAATTTCAGTATTTGTGGAATGAACACCCTATTGTACCAGGACTTTACATTTTGCCGAAGGTTCATAAGGATAAGATTAACCCACCAGGCAGACCCATTATATCAGGCATTAGTAGCATGACTCAGAACTCAGGCATATTTCTAGATTCTTTTTTCTACAGCACAGTGTCCTGAATTTGGATTCATATATCAAGGACACTAAACATCTTTTACAGAAAATTCAGAACATTGAACGGGACATAGATAAAAGTTGGGTGGGTATAGATGTAGAGCCACTCTATACCTCAATACAGCACAGTCAGGTTATCAGCGGTTAAGTTCTTTTTACAACAACTGTCAAATGTTTAGCAGATACCAGATGATTTTATTATCCAGGCTTTGGAATTTATTCTACACCACAACTACTATAAATTCAATAAACAGTTTTACCTACAGAGGTGTGGGACAGCCATGGGCGCTGCCATGGCCCCAAGTTATGCTAATTTGTTCTTTAGGTTCTGGGAGCGCACCATCATTCTGAACAGTGACATTAACCACTACAGGGAATACATTAAGCATTGGTACCATTTTATTGATGACGTACTCTGTATTTGGCAGGGGGATGTCACTGTTATACCAGATTTTATAGAATGGCTCAATAATAACACTCTTAATCTGAGATTCACCTATGAAATGAGTTGTACCAGCCTACATTTTTTTGATTTATGTCTTACTGTTAATGAACATAATAACATCATAGATACTAAATGCTATTGCAAACCCATGGCCATTAACTCGGTTTACATGCTGGAAGTGCGCATCCTCCACATTTGAAGAATTCAATACCCTACAGCCAGCTTAACAGACTACGTAGGAATTGCAGCTCAGACATTTTATTTGAGCAGCAATCAGAGTAATTAATAACTATATTCTTAGCAAGAGGGTACGAACTCTCTCTTTTGCAGGAACAGAAAGAATGTGCCAAATCCACGAACAGAGATATTCTTTTAAATACATACGCTAGGACATCCGACACACAGCCCTGCCCTTTTGTCACTGAATTTAATCATAAAGCAGGATATATTGGTAATATACTTCGTAGGAATTGGCACATTCTTTTGAGTAATGAGACTGTGGCCCAGATCGTGGGGACACATCCTAGGGCGACGTTCAGTAGAGCCAGGAATTTTAAGGATCAGTTGGTGCACAGTAGATTCAGCAGTCCAATTAACTCTGGGGCTAATTGGTTACCATGGGGATCCAATGGCTGTTTCAAATGTGCAAGGTGTAATATTTGTAAGTTCTGCATTTCGGGAAAGATATTTCAACACCCTAAATTTGTAGATAATGTAGTGGAGATAAAACAATTGATAACATGTGACACCAGTTATGTGGTTTATGCACCTTGGTGTAGTTGTGATTCATTATATGTGGGAAAAACTGCGAGTCCTTTGAAACAAAGGATTCAAGAACATGTATGTTCCATCATTAACAGTAGACAGGATACACCAGTGGGGCTCCACTTCAGTCAATTCCATGAGTCGAAACCTGATTGCTTTAGATTTACAGGCATTGAATGGGTACCACCATTAGAATATGGGGGAGACAGAGCAAATTTGTTACTGGAAAAATAAAGTCAATGGATCTGTAAATTGTGTTGTGTTAAACGCTTTGGTTTGAATGACAGGTGGGACGAAAAACCCTTCCTTAAGTACACATGTTAATATCATGTAAATTGTATTACTTTAGTATGTTCTACATAGAATTACAATTTTGACTTTTCTTTTTTTCTCTTCTTCTATTTTTAGGTTAGGCTACCTTGGGGAAAACTCTGGTTATATAGTTTCCAAGTTGGAAATCAATTATGGTATTGGATTTTACCTAAATATTGGGAGAAGGATGTTTTATTTCTATTTCTCCCCCCACCGCATTTTCCATAGACTAATTTCCCTGACCTGAATCTAAAGAACTGCTCCTTTAAATACTCACAGGATTTCCTGCTGCAATTTGTTATTAGCGCTAGCAGTAGCTTTTTGACATTTAAAGAGAGAGTTTATTAGGAGCAGCATTGGATTCAAATAAAGCATTTGAATTAACCTGTTTTGAATCATTCAATGAAATATTTAGTGTAATATGGAGTATTTACTAATGCTGAAATTTTGTTTTCATACATGTATGTGTCAGATAAGCTATTAAGAATTGTATGACCTCACACATTTGTAATGAGCGCTGGGTGTATTTAAATTGTTCTCCTGTTCTTTGACCACACCTCTGAGGAAGACTCGTGAGGAGTCGAAGGGCTGGGTGGTCAGTCGGTTTGCTAGAGTGTACCAATCTATTGTTATTAAATCACTTAATCTTATTTTGCCTTGTAGCTTTTTTGCGGGCTCTATTTTTGGTTTGAGTAACACTGTTTTTGCGGTTTGTTATATTAGTACCCTGGACCTGACCAAGGAATATTGATAAATCCTGCTAATTCCCAAGTCCCATGAGAAAACGGCCTTTGCCGCCCCATTTGGCCTATATAAATTTACCGTGCGTTCCTTCACATTGCATGGAGCTCCAGCCACATTCCCGAGAATGATGGACAGCATCCTCCCCGTGGGCTGTATGCAGCAATGTACCTGGATGGTGGTGTCATATTTAGTTCTAATTGGGACAGTGACCTGCAGGATGTGGCCATGGTACTTCAGTCGCTCAAGGAGACTGGTCTCATGGCCAGTGCCACAACAAGCACCCTAGGGTGGTAGGAGATAAAATACATGGGGTATATGGTTGGGAACGGCCACATATGCCTGGTTATTGACAAAATAAATGCCCTAGCTGACTGTCCCATCCAAACTACTAGGAAGCAGGTTAGGTCCTTCCTTGGACTTGCAGGACATTACCACTGGTTCCTTCCAGAATTCTTAACCCGTATTACCCCACTGACTGACCTGAGCAAGAAAACTGCCCCAAATAAGGTCCATAGGTCATGTGAGTGTCACACATTTCAGCTAGCGATCCAGGTTCAGAAACATATGTGGGTCACTTGGGAGCTGGCCAGGGAAGGAGGATTGAGAGTCCCTAGAACAGTGCTCCTCCCTCGGGGGGACAAGATGCCTCGCTTGGCAACTGCCACCCAGTGGTTCTGGGTGGCAGCGCAGCATGGCGTCTGGGAAGATGACCCCATCCAGTGACACCAGGGGGCACATCCACCGAGGCGGAGTATGGAAAATGTGTCCTTGCACGTGATGCGGACCCATGGAAAAAAACAAGTCAGAAAATCACCGACCTTGGCAGCATGGCAGACCAGTCCTTCATAGGCCCCACACTGGTGACTGAGCTTTGCCAGTGTTCCCTGGCTGAGGACAATGGGCAACAGCAAAGTAAGCCCTAGGGAAGCCAGGTGATGGGGCTTGGGAGACTGCTCCCGAGTCGGGCCAGGTCGGCAGCGAAAGAATATAAACTAATAATGAAAATAAAAAGTGCCGTGTGAGGGACCAGTCATATGAAGTACAGATTTCAACTGCCCCTTCATTTTGTACACAGATGCCTCTGAGGTGGAGCTGGGGGCAGTGTTATCACAAGACTTTGAGGATGGGATTTACTCCATCCTATATCTCTCAAAAAATTGTTCCTCGAGCAGTATTTCCTCTGGAGCAGTGCTATTTTATGCCATTGCTGGAAGGAGAGTTTGTGGCAGTAAAGTGGCAGGTGGTTGCCCCATGCTACTACCTGCTGGGACGAAGTTTACCCTCATCACTGACCATGCCCCCCTCGAGTGGTTACATAATGTGTGGGATACCACTGTCAATGTTACTACATGGTATTTGACACTTCAACCTTTCTCATTTGATGTATGCCATCAGACAGGTACCCGACATGGTAATGCAGAATTTTTCTTGCGGGAGGGTGGGTCTCTGATGGCCGATACCGAGCGTGCCACAGGCATAACTCTAAGAAGGAGGATATGTGAGAGTATGTAGCCGTCATGCTTCTTTCACTTGTAGTCCGCTTTGCAACCCTGCAACACAGGCAGCGCAGGTTTTGACAGGGGCTGGGGTAGGATTTGTACCAACCCCCTTTTGTTTTAAAGTTGGCCCTTTAAGGCCTCACTGCACTGGCTGTTCAACCTGTTGGCCCTCTCTAAAGGTGAGGGAGAGTGTTAACAAGCAACACGTGAGCCCAATGAAGGGAGGAGGGTGAACAAGCAGAAGGAGGTTTATATTTCAGCAAGATGCAAGAGGAGACAGCAAGAGACTGAACTGCAAGAAGTTTCTGTTAAGCTGAATACAAGCTGTTTGTTTCTTTTTTCTGTTAATGAAAGCAAAGCAGATTTCATGTAATTTAAATTGGTGTCTGGAGTGTTCTGTTTAAGAGTGTTCCTCTGAAGTCGCCCCTTTCGCTACCCTGTCACAGCCCTTCACTCTAGAAACAGAGGTTCTGCTCCAAGGAGCAGGCACTGCTTGCCTGAGGACCACTTTCCAGACTTGACCCAATTTCCTGCAACTGTTTCAGCCACAGGCAGCTGGCTCCACCCTTCAGGAAACTGGAACAGGCCAGCTGGTCCAGCCCTATGAGACACCAAGTAATTAACCCTTTAAGAGAGTTTAACCAGGTCACACATACCTACAATGGTTTTAAACATACTTAGTGCACCTAAGTAAGGAGCATATGTCCTTATGGGAGCTACTTTTTATGTACATTAGTCCTCCTGCTCCCCTTCATGGGGTAACTGCTACATCTTTCCTTGTGGCTTCAAGCTTTTTCCCGGCTTCTTGTGGGTCTGCAAAAATAAAAATCCTACCTGCATAACTCATGCGGAGTTTTGTGGGGAACTGTACAGCTAGAACAGGTTAGATATGCGAGGGCAGGGGCGAGGATTTATCAACCATCCATCGTGGGTAAGCTAAAGGAGAGGCTGGTGGCCATCCTAGAGGCTAAAGGACTACAGGACAGCAGACAGCATGGCTTCATATGTGGCAGATCCTGCCAAACCAACCTGGTCGAGTTCTATGACTGGGTAACTAGGCAACTGGACAGGGGCCATGCAGTGGATGTCCTGTATCTGGACTTCAGTAAGGCATTCGACTCAGTGCCACATGGAAGGCTGGGAAGGAAGTTAGTAGGCACAGGGCGGGTGCAAAGCTGGTGAGATGGATAGGAAACTGGCTGCAGGGAAGGCAACAGAGGGTGGTGGTGGGTGGGAGCTCTCACACCCAAGGGCAGTGACGAGCAGTGTTCCACAGGGCTCAGTGTTGGGACCAGTGTTGTTTGGGATATTCATTGCAGACATATCTTGGGACATCAAGAGCAAGATCAGTCTGTTTGCTGATGGTACCAAGGTAGGCGCGGTGGTGGATGACCTAGGGGATGGCAGGGGTTGCAGGATGATCTGGCAAAGCTTGAAACCTGGTCAGACACCTGGCAACTGGGCTTTAATGCCAAAAAGTGCAAGGTGCTGCATTTTGGGATGAAGAACCCAAGGAGGAGTTACCAGCTAGGGGGAGTGCAGCTAGCCCAGACAGAGGAGGAGAAGGATCTGGGTGTGCTCATTACAGGGTCAATGAACAACTCGGCACAATGTGGAAGGCAGCTGCAAGGTCAACAAAATGCTGGGTTGTATTACAAGGGATATCCTCGAGGAGGAGGAGGTGATTCTGCCACTGTATAGGTCATTAGTTAGACCACACCTGGAGTACTGCGTGCAGTACTGGCGTCCGTATCTGAAGAGGGACATTAAGTTACTGAAGGGGTGCAGCGCAGGCGACAAAAGATGATCAAGGGGCTGGGGACTTATCATACGAGAGGAGGTTGAAGGAATTGAACATGCTACCACTGGAGGAGAGGAGAGACAGGGGTGATATGATTGAAACCTTTAAATACATGAAAGGAATAAACAAGGCGGTACAGAGGGCTGTTCAAAGTGAGGGAGGAGGGCCACAGGGGCCATGATATGAGACTGGAGCGAGGAAGGTTCAGGAGGAGATGAGGAGACACTTTTACAGAGAGGTGGTGGCTGGATGGAATCGTTACCTGCTGAAGTGGTATGCAGTAGAACAGTGGACTGCTTCAAACGAGGATGGGACAGGACAAGGGGGAGGGTTAATGAAGGGGAAGGGTGGAAGGGAGGGGCAGCTGCAGAATAAGGGGTGCTAGCTGCACATTCAAGCAGACTTGATAGACCTCTAAGCCTTTATCTGCTGGCAAATTTCGTATGTTCGTATATTTGTAACCAGGAACTTTCTCAAGAGGGTCAGTGAATTGGCTAGTGAGGAAAGATTAGGAGCAAGTGCAGGGCAGTTGTCAGTGTTTGAAGGCAAGGGCAATTGGGCATCCTTGATATCAGAAAGCACGTTTCAGGTGGTGGGTGCAGCCACAGCAAAGATTTTTTCTCCCATGGATTTGTGTACCATAGATATATGTAGCTGCTTGTTGCTTTGCAGTTTCAGCAAACAGGGTTGGGTTGCTTGCTTTTACTAGTAGATTGTTAAGAATGTTGGATAGAGACCCTCTCTTTGCTTGTGAGAGGAGGCTGAGGCCACTGTACAGCTTGCAAGGTCAAACCTGCACACACTGCTGAAAGTTTTAGAGATCTTGTGCAGTGATGTTGGTGATGCTGTCATGTAGAGATCACTTTCATATAGTGCTTTAGCGCAGGAAGCAATGACTGTTTAGCATTCTAACTGCTGGTGGCACACAGTCTTGGTGGCGTAGAGGGCCTCAAGCTTTTGATGGGTCTCCTTCACAACCTCAGTATTATGTTCTGTGAAGCTTAATTTTGTGTATAACCATAGTCCCAGGTACAAGGACCTCGCGGTGAACCTACTGTACTTTGACTTCAGTAAGGCCTTTGATTTAGTACTGCACAGGAGATTGCATAAGAAGATGGAAGACCTGGGTGTGGCTAAAAGTCTAATGAACTGGGGTGGGTAATTGGCTAGCAGGGAGGCAACAGAGGGTGGTGGTCAATGGGGTTAAGTCAGAGGAGAAAGAGGTAACGAGTGGGGTTCCACAGGGATCTGTCCTGGGTCTAGTCATCTTCAACATGTTCATTAGTGAACTGGTGAAAGAATCCGAGGCAGGTTGTGTTTCTTTGTAGATTACACAAAACTGTGTGGGAGGGTGGTTAGTGAAGAGGGAAAACGGGATATGCAGAGGGACCTACAAAAGCCTGAGGGGTAGTCAAAGGTCTAGCAGTTAAAATTCAGTGCTAAAAAGTGCAAGGTAATGCACCTAAGGAAAAAGAACCTCAAGATGGAGTGCTGAATGGGGGGGGGAGACTTAACGCTACAGACGAGGAACGTGATCTAGGATTTATCATCAGCATCTCCCTTAAACAAATGAGTCAGTGCATCAGGGCCTATAGCAAGGCTAACAGGGATGTATCGGGAGGGGGACTGACAGCAGAAGAAAAGAGGTAATACTTCCCCTCTACAGATCCCTGGTGAGGCCTCACCTGGAGTACTGCGCCCAGTTCTGGAGTTCTCACCTTAGAAAGGACAGGGATAGGTTGGAAACAGTGCAGCTCAGAGTGACCAAAATGATTCAGGGACAGCATGGTATATGCTATGAGGAGTGCATTAAAGCATTAAATCTGTACTCTTTGGAAGTCAGAAGGGAGAGGGGGGATATGAATGGGACCTTCAGATTCCTCAAAGGAATTAATACAGTGCTCCCTCGCTATAGTGAACCCCTCTATAAGGAATTTCTGTTATAGTGAACACCTGTGATGGCTCCCATTGTTATGTAGTTAGTCATATTAACACCTCACTATAGTGAATAATAGTGTAGTGAACAATTTGGCTGGCTCCAGAGGTGTTCCTTATAAAGAGGGACCACTGTAAAGTGAACTGCAGGGCATTATTCAATCTGCATACCAACTCATGGCCACATGAACATGAGTAGAAATTGGCAGGTGGGAGCTTCAGTAGGGGTGTGAGGAAGTACTTCTTTATCGAAAGGGTGGTGGAACCTTGGAACAGTCTGCCAGGTGGGAGCGAACACAGGGGAGTAAGCAGTCCTGGGACAGAATGAAGGGAATAGTGACTGCCTGGGGCAACAGGTCCAGGGAAGAAAATGGGGTTAGTACCCTGAAGGAACATTAGTTTCCAAGGAAGGTTCCAGGGATTTAGGAAACTTGGGGAGACTCAGACCTTTTTTCTTTTTTTGCCATCATTGTCTATGTTTCTGTGTTTCTACTTGAAAGCTTGGGCCTTCTCCAGGGGCGGTTCAGTGAAGGTGAATATATTTAAAATATAATATGCTCAAACATAAGCTCATTCATCATGTCTCAATCAGGTTTCATCATCACTGAAATGTTACAAGGGTATGGCTAATAAGGGGGGCATTTATTAGTTTGCACCCCTTAAATTATGCTGTCAGTGGCTCAGTAGGCAGCACATTCACCTCTAGAGCTGGAAGATTGGAAGGTCATGGCTTGTAGTCCTAAACCAGTAACTTAGGTTAATACCCACTACTAACACTGCAGTGCGGTACAAGAGTGTGCTGCACTGTTGAGGTGACGTTCGTCGGATGCGACATTAATGATGGTCCCTTCTGTCCATCTCGGGTGATTGTCTGGGTTGAAGTTAAAGGTTCCATGACACTTACCATAAGAGATGAGGATTTTCCCTGATGTCCTGGCCAACATTTTCCTTGTCAATAGAACAGGTCCATGTATCCCACTGCCCAGGACTCTCCTGGAAATGAGCTGTCACAGCTCTATGTGCCTTTCCTTGTCAAAAATTACATAATAAAATCACTGCCCAAATTGGGGTGCACATCACTATGCCTTTTACATGATTGATGCAGGATTCCCCAGCATCAAGGTACAGGCAGGGTACGAGTGGTTCAGAAGGGCTCCAAAGGGGACCCTGAAGCGTCTGTGTACCGCGTCACAGGTGGTCTTCACTGAACTTCTCTGCTCATCTGCCATTTGTCAGCTTTTTGCCAGACATTCTGTATATAATCATGTCAAACTGAGGAGTAACGGGCACGTGCTCAGACTTGAGGAGGGGTTGGAAGGGATACATCAGAAGGCATTAACTCACACTGGGAGGGGGGGTTAATGTGTAGAATAACAACCCATCAAGGTTTTAGAAATGAGTACTGTTCCACTGTTCTCAGATTCCTGGGGCAGAATGGCATTGAGGGGTCACGTGGCATAAACTGTGGTAGCATTTTGGCTGATAAGCTTGGAGGTGTGTCCATATTCACGTTGCGTATAGTCACTGTCATGTGGCAGGAGGGGTAGATGAGGGTCATGGCGAACAGCATTTGGTACTCCCATGGAGTTGGGCATTGTGCTGCAGGATTGGAGAGTGGCACATGTGGTGCCCCTCCACAGGAGTGGTCCCAGGGATGACCTGGGGAATTACAGGCCGGTCAGTCTGACCTCAATTGTTTGCAAGATTTTTATCTTTTTTTATTTAGTTTTTGCTGACCGGGTAAGTGCACTAGACAAATTGTGCCTGTTTTCATGCACGACCCGGGGGAGGGGAATACAGATGAATGCCAACTGACCTTGAACCAGATTAAGCTGTTGGCTGTATTTTTGTGAATGAGGGAAATTTGGCCAGGGCACCGGGGAAATACCCCTACTCTTTTCAATAAGTGCCATGAGATATTTAACATCCACCTGAACTACCACCAGAACAGGCAGGTGGGACCTCGGTTTAACATTTCATCTGAAAGACAGCACCTCAGGAGTGCAGCACCCCCCCCCCCATGCTGCACTACAGTGTCAGTATTGGGATATTAACCCAAGTGCCTGGTGTGGGGATAGAACCCACAGCCATCTGATCTCCTGGCCTCAGGGGCAAGTGTGCTACCTGCTGAGCCACTGACACCATACTTAAGGAAAGATTGGTAAGGTATCTAGAGGAGAATGGTCTCCAGGATGAGAGGCAGCATGGGTTTGTGGGAGGAAGATCTTGGCAAACGAATCTGATTGACTTCCTTTACTGGGTCACCAAGGCTGCGGACAGGGGCCAGGTGGTGGATATCTGTTACCTGAACTTCAGCAAGGCCTTTGACTCTGTACCCCAGAAGAGGTTGATCAGGAAGCTGGTGGATATTGGCGTTGGAGAGAAAATGACCAGGTGGGTAGAAAGCTGCTGAGTGACAGGACTCAGAGTGGTAAGAGGAGAGTTATCCAGCACCAGGGAAGTCACTAGCAGGGTCCTACAGGGCTCAGTGCTTGGGCTGGTGTCGTTCAGTGTCTTAATGACATTGGGGAGGGCATTAAGGGCAAAATGTGCCTATTTGTGGATAACACCAAACTCTCTTGGAGGGTGGGCACAGCGGAAGGGATACGAGACCTGCCAGAAGACCTGAGAAAATGTGAGAGATGGTTAGGGATCTGGCAACTTGGCTTCAGTGCCAAGAAATGCAAAGTTATGTACATTGGAGCCAGGAATCTAAGGACCGAGTAGTACCGGTGGGGGTGTCCAGGTGGAAGCAATGGAGTAGGAGGAGAAGGGTCTGGGTGTGATGATCACTAGTGATTTGAAGCTCTTTACGCAGTGCAAAAAGGCAGCAGCAAAGGTAAACAAGAGGAATCAGTAATACGTGGAAGGAGGTTATACTGCCCTTGTACAGGTCACTGGTGAGACCACATCTAGAGTATGGCGTAAGATACTGGTGTCTGTACCTTACAAAAGGACATCAACCTGCTGGAGAAGGTTCAGGTGAGGACATCTAAAATGATCGCAAGTCAGCAGGGTAATACTTATGAGGAGAGGTTGCGGGCCCTGAGGATGTACTCCCTGGAGGAGTGGAGGGGAGAGAGAGGACAGGATAGAGACCTTCAAATACATGAAAGGGATAAAAAGGGTGGATAGGGAGGGTCTCTTCAAGCTACGTGGCAGCCAAACCACAAGGGAACATAGTCTAAAGCTGGAAGGGGAAAGATTTAGGAGGGGGTTAGGAAGCACTTCTTCATGGAGAGGGTGGTGGTCAGTTGAAATGCACTATTGGAGGAAGTGATCTTGATGAAGTCGGTGAGCAGCTTTAAGAGAGGCTGGGATAAGCGTAAGGGGAAACCATGGGGCTTGGGGGGCTAGATGGGGAAGAAGGGGGGTCGGGGGCAGGGTCAGTAGCGTAAGCTGAGGACCCTACAATATGAGCAGATTGGATAGTCCAAATGGCCTTCTGCTGGCTTCTTCATATGTTTGATGGAACAGGATGCACCTTGTGAGAGCACCATATCTAAGTCTCACTAATTCTTTATTTTCAATAGTTTCGGCAGTCGCTAACTATACTATACTTAACTGGTAGTGTGATTGTAGTCCAGTGTCAAATCTGAGAGTGCTAGAAGTGGGGAAACCAAGACTGCACATGAGCCACAGAAAACCAAGCAGGCCAAAGATGGAGCAGCTTGGAGGATGCTCTAAGGTGGCGAGGCAAGTAAGGTGGAGCCAACGAATAGGGAGATCCTGTTAGCATTAAAAGATCCGAAATGATTCATTAAGGACCTCAAACATAAGATGGACACTTTCGATAACTGTGTTACAATTGTAGAAACCAAACTTGATTCCATCTCCTCTGAGGCCCATGAAGCCAAATCGACTGTGGACAAAACCACAGCTGCCACATCAGGGCTACTGTAGGAAAATCGAGTATTGAGGCTTCAGCTAGAGCTGTTAGAGAATGGGGCAAGACTCTACATACACTTGCTAGGGGTCCTATAAGCCACAGAAGTACTGGATTTGTTTTCTTATGTACTGGACCTTATCAAGAACACATTGGAATTGGATCCAAGTGGTTCCATATATAAATCCTACCGAAATCAATCCTAGAAAGCATCCATCAGATCCTGATCTACCCCATACAACTGTAATAGTCAAAGCCTGACCCCATATTAAAGATGCTGTTTTAAATACTACTAAAGGAAAAGGACAGATGTCTCTATCCGATGGTACACGACTATTCTTTTAGCATTGTAAAGCATTCCAACACTGTCTGTGCAGATTTAAAATTGTTGTGTATCGCATACTCTCTCCAGCTTCCAGCCAAGCTGAAAATTTCATACGAGGGTAACATCTTTACTTTTAATGACCAGACTGAAGCTGGAAAAAGGGTACAAAACATAAAGGAGGACTTTGCCACAGCTTCAAGTACCCAGGACTCTGATGAAAAGGACTAGTACAATCTTAACTGTCTTGATTTTTCTGTAAAGTTTCTGTTATAAAACACCCATGCTAATCCTGAGTTACTGTACTTTTTTTTTATAATGTAGCTGATAAATGGACTGGCATTATATTTGGGGAACGTGGGTAACATTTATGGAGCTAATCCCATGCTGATGGAGGTGCTGAGTACATTATACTTTATGTTGCACGAAATATGGTTTTAGCTTTCTTTAGGCAGCCTTAAGGAAAATGGAGGGTACCAAGGCTGCATGGTTGGAGAAGTCGCGGGACTGTATGAGTGCTTTCAGTACTCTACTGCATGGACCATATACACCTTAATTCCTCAGGCGACACCCCTCCCCCCAAAAAAAAATGTTTATGGCACTTCAGTTTATTAGGTTGCGTTTCTCTTGAAACTTACATGTCTTGTGTTTATACCTCTACTGTTGCACTGCACTGTAACATGTTTTCTTTTTTTAATGCATCAAATCTGCATGTCACCAGTTGTGGGGTTGCATTTTCTATTTTGCATCAGAGCAAAGTTACAGACTACAAATCTATTGTAGATTTCTGTTCAAAAGTGATCAGGGCTGTTGCTGCCTTGTTTTACTGACTGTTTTATTATGGATTGGAGCAGACAGTGTGGTTGGGTGGAGTTCTCCCCTGTAATGCGTCCCTCGTTTATTATCACTGTGGGCAGAGCCTACAGCCATATTGCTTTAGCTTGAAAAGGGGTTTCCGTGGAACACATTTTTTAGTAGTTTTTAGTGTATCCTTCCATAACACTGCAAATCTTTATGGCAGTTAAAAAATACTCTCTTCTTTCTTTTTAGAATGATGGACACATAACCCTAACCTTATTTTCTCTGAGAGCAAATGTGCACACCTTCCAAACAAATCTAAATATCTTTAAAACGATTTAGTGTGCACAAACAACCAGTGTGAAAGTTATTCAGGACAAAAAGACCTTTCACATGAGGGTAGTCACTAATCTGAATTCTTTATATTTTGTAAAATGTGGTCTTCCAAACAACCTCATTTTTTTTTCTCTGAGTGAACACAGTAGGAGTCATGACAAACAAATGTAAATATCTCAGAAAGTATAAAAGCCACCAATATACAGCCAATATGAAACTTGTTCAGGACAAAATGACCCTTCAAATGAGGGTAGTCACTAATCTGAATTCAGCAGATTTTTTTAAATATAACCCTCCGAAAGGTGAAAATTGTGAAGAAAAATGAAACTTCAGGTAATCAGATGACCATAGTTTAAAAAATATAATTAGAGCAACTTAATGAATAGGCACATTTGAAAGGTAGTTTTGTCCTGAACAACTTTCATACTGATGCTTTACGTGTAATTGGTATACTTTTAGAGATATCTACATTTGTTTGGCATAATGCCTATTGCACTTCTAAGCCTAATTTCTCTAAAGCACTGTACCACTTTAAGTGAAATGAGACCAGACCATCTTGCCATGCCTAATTTAACAGGAGATCCTGACTTACTAGTACTTCAATGGAATTCTTTAGTGCTTACCCGCTTGAAACAAAATGATCTGCTTATTGGGGTCACATTAGATCTTTTCAGGATGGGATCATGTTAAATCTTTTCCGAACAAAAGCTAGGGTTACCAGATTTGGGGACAGCAAAAAGAGGATCCTCCCCCACCACCACCACCATCTTGACCAGGGTGGACTGCAAGCACAATCCTGAACCCTGAAGACAGTGGTGGTGGCGTGGCACAGCACAGCAGACAGCCTCCCAGTTCTGCTCTGCCCCCCACTGCTCCACCCTCGCAGGTTGGACTGTCTCAGCGGCACCCCAAGCAGTTTTTATTTATTTATTTATTTTTTACAGGGTCCGGACACTGGTTCTCCCCCCAGCACCGATGTACATTTTGGTTGGGCAGTATGAAGCATAATGGCATAACATTATTTTTCCAGTCCTCCTACCTTACATGTTAGTTTTGTAAACATTGTTTCTTTGACAGGTATGCAGACATTTCGATTGCATATAGTCACGTCCAATCCAAATGTTTGCATACCTGTCAAAGAAATAATGTTTACAAAACTGCCTTGAATAGCCATCAGTGTCTTTGAACTAACAGGTAAGGTAGAACTAGAGGAATAATGTTATTTTATGCCATTATGCTTATGCTTCATGCATGCTGCCCAACTAAAAAGTACATCAGTGTGGGTTGGGGGTGCAAGTAAAAAAAAAACTACTTGCTTACCTCTTAGACAGTCCAACCTGCAGCATCACATTCCCACTACTGTCCTTCCAGAACACTTTTGGATACTTTGGGTTAGGTGCAGCTGCTATCAATTATTCCTCGACCAGAGACAGGTTCCATTTATTTATTATTGAAGAGAATTGGAATTACAATCCTTTGAGTCATAGACTCCTTTGCAATGGCTCTACGTCAGAAAAGAAATAGACATAACATATACAGTACAATACATAAGTAATACAGTACTGGGATATATACAATTGACAGGTTACAACTTCGAGGCTCTTAAAGTAGACCTTGAGTCATTGTTATATACATATGGCAGGTTACAGCTTTGGAGGTCTTCAAAATGGACCCAGAGTCATAATTTACATACAGAGAAGTGGCTATAGCGTAGGTAGCACAAGACTGACCCCTGGTGGTGAAAGGGAATAAGCTGCAAATGGGAATATGGGGACTTAGTAATTAGAGCTACAGGTCATGTGATCAGAAAGCATCAACGGGTAAACACCCTATCAAGGGCACTGCAAGGGATCATAGCAGTCTTTACCTTTGTGCCACCTGTTGAGCTCCAGTGGCGGAGGCATCCTAAAGCGAGTGGGCGAGAGGTGCAGTAGCGCAGCTAGCAATTCTCCACCAACTCCAATGGTCAGCTGCATTCTTCTGCTTCTGTAGGCAGCACTTCCTAAATCCTGAGCGCGGGTGATGCTCTGTCATGCGCAGATTACGAGGTAGGTTGGACTGTGCATGACAGAAGCAGTTTGTGTTTTTTTTCCACCAGCAGCTGCGTGGCATGGGACCACTAATGGTTGCTTGTCAACAACTCCAGTGCCAAGCCTGACAAAACTGAACAAAACAGCACTAACAAAAAAATCCACCCGGACACAGCTAACAGTTTAAAAAGAGGACATGTCTAGGTAAAACCGGAAGTCTGATAACCATAACAAAAGCAGCAGATGAATTTTAGTAATTATTAGCCAGCAATGTCATATGAGATCTATATGGAAGCTGATGCTGACCAGATCAGGGGAAGAAGGAAGACAGAAGAAAAACAATGGCTGTCTGTAAACCTTTTAGGCATCTATGCTGCAACACAAATTTTTTCATTTATTGTGTCCTCTTTGGCAACTTATATTATTAAAATGCATTCAGTGTATAATTTACTAAATCTTGACCTTGGGATAACTCTTGAATGACTTCTAAATAAGTTTTAAGCCATTCCCTTTATGGGAGGTCAAGACCTATGCAAAAGGTCAAGTGTATTTTTATATATATATATATATATATATATATCTTTTTTTTTTTTTTTTTACAAATTTCCGAAGTAAAAGTGTGGAGAAATACAAAAGTATGTACAACTAATCACCTATACATTTTCAGCTCAGAGAGAAGTTAATGTTTGTGTAAAATCAAACCCAACGTTTATACAGTTTTTGTTCTAAAGTAATTGTATTCTAAATCTTATTGGACTATTGAACTGAGCAAAGAAATGTTTAGATAAATTGAAGACTCCAGGATTGGGAGGTCATTATGTAACCCCTAGATGGCGCTATCCCAGGGGCTACTACCCCTGCCTGATTTGCCACTAACAGGTTGAGGGGCCTGGATCCAATGGCGGGTGCCTCCACCCAGAGGTCAGGGTTTGCAATAGTTAAACTAACTTGGTCACAGCCCTCTGGGACACTGCAACCCCTTTCTTCCCACTAGTGGCCCACACACAATATATCAAATTACCTTCACAGTATACACTTACCCCAGGTCTGGTTCCGCACTGGGACCTCCTGTGAAATGAGATACAGTGCAACAATCACAGTACAGTACTTTAACATAGACAAATACCTCAGGCAGTATAACTTTGCTGAAGCGAGCAGCTCTGATTTATTTAGGGGATATAACAAGGACAGGGAAATCAGGTTAATTAGCTTATCACTCTAATAATCTACCTATGGCTCTGTGCACAGGCCTATCCCTATCAGTTACTGTCCCTGGTACCCAAGCCTAGTGGCTAGTCCAAACCGTGGCAGCTGGTGAGGCCCTTTCACAGAGAAAGGAGAATTAAACAGTCAGCAGTACAGTAATTCCATTTGGATTTAATGTGGCAATTCAACAGGGAGCAGCCCTGAATTAGTACTCACGACCTCCAAATAAGATAGGGTCCTTCAATGTCAGCAGGGCTCACTTGAGGTACACAAACCTCTTCACACATCCATATAAAAGAAAGCACTATACCAGGCAGGCTGCATCTGTCCGATCGCAATTACTGCACAATACCCGGAGAACACACAGCAGATTCAGTTCCTGACAGACCAAGTGCAATTTTCGGAATTCCTCCAGTCTTCTACAGGGTGAGCCTGGTTTCTACTCTTCAGAGATCCTTTGATTCTTTTCACAGGACTGATTCAGTCCTAACAAGCTGTTACACAAGCTGCAGACCGGAACTCTGGGCCTTACACGTTTTGACTAAAACTGCACACTGAAAAAGCACAGGGCTCCTTCCTTCTTCACTGCCAAAGCTCAACTGACACTCCAACTGAAAAAACCGGGCACTTCCTTTGAGTTCCTCCCAGTTCTTGACTGGATTGGCTGTCACTCACAATAGACTGCTGCTGTTGGTCCAAAAAGGCACTGAAGTCTAAACTACATCTCCCAGAGTCACTGCCCATACAATCCTCTTGTGGCTGGCTCAGATTATGAGTCCAAGTTCTGATTCGTCCAAGGCACCATTTTAGAGCTAGCTTACACCACACTGATTGGTCCAGTTCAGCAGTTCAAAACCAGAATGGGGAACTAGGCAGACACTGTTCTGACTGCAAAAGAAAGCAGGTTAGACAAACTGTAATTTCATTATCACTCTAAATAATTTCTGGCAAACAGTTACATCTTTCAGATAGGTTCCCTTTGCACTCCTAGCGACTGCAAAAATGAAGTGAATTGGCAGCAGCTCGGTGGTACTCAGAGAAACACACAGTCCCCCATACAAACTAATTATGTCTGCAAGCAGACAGCTCTTAAAGAGACAGTACCAGAGGCTCTAAAAACACTCACTGATAAATGGCTTAAATGCCAAACACCATTCAGGCTTGGAGCATTCAAGCAAGCTCCTGGAAGTCTTTGGGAACCCCATTTGCAGGGGTTACACCTTCCTGGCCTGGGAAAGCTGACGTCCGCGTCAAGCAAGTACCCCATAAGTTTCAACTGCAACCATATACATTTGCATTAGGCTCACATGTAATCATCAGTCAATATATCATTTTACCAAGAACACATTTCTGAAACTTGCAGTACGTCACTCTTTACACAGTATTACATACACATTGTACCGTAACTCAAGTTATTACCTCTTGTACATGAAACCTGAAGAGGGGCCCTTCCTATCAGTTACCTTGAGGCTGGATGGGCAAGGGCACCATACTAGAGGCAACACAAGTAACTTGGAGTTAGCACTGATGCTCAGTTTGGGCAATGAGCTCGGGGACACATACACTCCTTTATGGACAACATTGAGAGGCAAGTCCACAGGCCTCCCAAGTGAATCATAACTGAGGTGCACCACAGGCTTTACAGCTCGACCAGTCTTTCTAGGGGGAACTGTTATAGTCTCTGCACTCTGAGCCTCATTTTCAGCATTGTCCTCACTTGTCAGAGGAGTCTCCATGGGGGTAGAGAGGCTAGAACTTGGGGCACTTTCAGCTCCAGGAGTTACAGTTTCTGAGTCCACAACATTTGGCTCGCATGGAGAGCTTTCGGACACTGGCAGTGGACTGTCAGGGCACTCAAAATACTCTTCTTGTTCGGGTGTATCACCAGTCTGCCCCAATCTATCATTTTCCTCCCCTGAAAGCTCAAACAGTTCAACCATGCACAATGATTCCATTTCATCTGATCTGATGCTTTGCACTTCACTTTCTGGGAGCACTGGCTCCAGGGATGAAGCTGGGGGCTTAGACAGTCCAGAAGGCCCAGCTTTGTCTCCAGTATTGACTAGGGATTGCCCAAACAATTGACTCAGTTAGTAAGAAGGATAGTATTCAAAGTCACTCTCACTTTCTTCCGATATGGACTGACAGTCATGCTCAACTGGGACTTGTGGAGGGAACACTTTAACTTTGCTTCTGTAGGTGCAGACTTTCTTGATCTTTTCTTAGCAGCAGCTCTAGTCACTGGTGCAGAGGGGCATCTTCTAGGGGCTCAGACTCAATTAAGATTTGTCCAATGGGCAGTAAATGATTTCTATGCATTGTTTTTACATTTTTGAATTATTCTCAGGCCTTACTTTGTACACTGGCAGATCATCTAGTTTGCCCACTACAATGTGAGGGAGATGGTGCCATCTGTCAGCAATCTTGTGCTTGCCATGCAGTCCCAGATTTCTTAGCAATACCCGATCTCCCTCCTGGAGTTCCTGTGCTTTCACCTTTTATCATACCTTTCTTTGTTGGCCAGATTTCTTTTGGCAGCCATGGTTTGAGCCAGTTGGTACGCATGAGTTAGCTGGGCCTTTAACTTTGCACATACTGTAAATAGTTGTCAGCTTGAACCCCATCAGGAGACCCCAAAACACACATCTACTGGTGAGCTTCTCTTCCAAACATCAAGCGGTAGGGGAGAATCCAGTGGCATCACTTTGGTGCAGTTATAAGCATGTACCAGGGTGCTAATTTGTTGGCTCCATCTAGGCTTGTCCTTTGGGTGCAGGTGCCTAGCATATCTAGCAAGTGCGGTTGAAGCGTTCAGGCTGTGGGTCCCCTGGGGTGGTAAGGAGTGGTTCTGGACTTCGCACTCCCCACAGAGAAAGCATCTCTTTGATCAGGCGACTCTCAAAGTCTCTCCCTTGATCAGAATGGATTCTTTGTGGAGCCCCATAGTGAACAAAAAGTTTTCTACAAGTACTTTGGCTACAGTGGATGCTTTCTGGTCTTTGGTGGGGAAAGCTTGGGCATATCTCGTGAAATGGTCAGTGACCACCAGCACATTACTGATATTTCTTTGATCTGACTCCAAACTCAGAAAATCAATACAGACCAGCTCCATGGGTGCACTGGTGGTGATGTTAACAAGGGGCAGCCCTCTGGGCAAAGCTTTCCTCTGTAACAGCGACTACAGGATTCAGAATGTGTTGCTCCACATCAGCCCCCATCTTAGGCCAATAGAATCTGGATCTCACCAAGTCAAGTGTTCTATCTATACCAAGGTGCCCCATGTGGTTGTGCAAGGACCTCAGTACTGAGTCTCGAAGGCAGTGGGCAGCACTAGTTGTTGTTTGTCTACTTGTCCCCTCTGTCTACTGTTTCTCTGTATAACAGTTTATTGATCAGTTTCAACTTAGGACCTTCTTTGTATAACAGTGCAGTTCTCAAATCAGTGGGCGTAATTTGGACACATCTTTTCCTGCATAGAGGGCTTCTAAAGCTGCTTTGATCATGGGATCGCTGATTGAGCCCCCGAATACTGTCATTGTCCAGCTGAGGCAGTGCACCAATGTCTATTGCAGAAAAGTGGCAATAAGCAGCAGGTATGCAATTCTCAGAGGCTCCCAAGCAATCCACCATACAGTCCACTCGTCCGTGGACATTTGTTCCTCCCTGTCAAACTTCCGGCAGAGTGCCGAATGTCAGGTTCTGCCAATCGGACCCAATCATTCTGGGGAACAGGCCTCGGGAGAGAGCATCAGCATCTATGTGGTTCAGACCTGCTCGGTATTCGAGAGCATAGTCATATGTAGATAATGCAGAAAGCCACCTATGGCCAGTGGCATCCAACTTAGCTGAGGTCTGCACATAGGTCAAAGGATTATTGTCAGTTTTTACTAGTATTTTAGCCCCATACAAGTACTCATGGAATTGGTCAACAATAGCCCACTTCAAAGCTAGGAACTCTAACTTATGTACAGGATAGTTCTTTTCGGATGGGGTCAGGCTTCTACTGGCAAAGCCCACTGGTCTCAGGCCATTCTCGTGCTCTTGGTACAACACAGCCCCCAACCCTTGCAAGCTAGCATCAGTGTGCAGGACGTAAGGTTTTCTTGGATCGGCATAGGCCAGCACTGGAGCATGGGTAAGTTGATATATGATCTCATGAAAAGCAGTCTCACAATCAGAGTCCAGCGGGCCCCAAATACTTCACTCGGATGAAAATACACTCTTTCAGTCTTGAGGGACGCTGACTTTTGGTATTTTTTGTGGGTTGGGGGATACCCTTGAGTAAGATTAAGTAAAGGGCGGATCACTCTTGAATAGTCCTTGATGAAGCGCCGATAATAACCACAGAATCCCAGGAATCTTTGCAGTTCTTTTAGATTTTGGGCTGTGGCCAGGTGGTCAAGGCCTCAACTTTACTTGGGTCGGTCTCTATTCCTCGTGGATACTATGTGTCCCACATACTTTACTGATGTTTGAAAGAATTGACACTTATCAATGGACAGTTTAAGGCCAAAGTCCTCCAGTCGGTCCAATACCTTAAATAATCTGCTCTCATGTTCCTCCAGTGAGCTGCCAAACACAATAACATCATCTAGGTATACCAGGCACTCTAGTAAGTTCATGTCCCACTGCACGCTCCATCAATCGTTGAAAAGTGGCTGGGGCACCTGAAATCCCTTGAGGCATCCTCATGAATTCATAGAAGCCAAGCGGACAGATAAAGGCCGTCTTCTCTCACGGTCCTCTGGGGCCATCGGGATCTGGTAGTACCCACTGCGGAGATCCAGCACAGAGAACCACTTGCTCCCGCTTAGGCAGTCCAAAGCATCCTGAATGCGGGGCATTGTGTACTGATCAGGATAGTCCGCCGGTTTAAGGTGCGATAATCCACACACATCCTTACTGTTCCATTCTTTTCCTCACTACCACAATGGGGAAGCATAAGGGCTTCTGGATTCTTGTATTACACCAGCAGCTAACATCTCTTGCAGATGCCGCCTCACATCATCTATGTCAGCAGGTGCCAGGCGTCGAGACCTCTCACGAAATGGTCTTTCGTCATGCAGCCGATATTGTGCTCAGCTCCTTGCACGCATCCTACATCCCATTCCTTTAAAGAAAACACCTGGTCTCTCTGGGCAAGCTTCTCACTGATCCTCACTTTCCATTCAGCTGGCAGCGGGAGTCGCCAAATCAAACAAGTCAGGCGTTACTCTGTCATTCTTCCTGAACTCTTGCTGCTGGGTAGCACTGCAGTGTCGCACAATGCACATTAGCCAGGATGCAACCTCTGTTTACTCGAATGTCTCTTTCAGACACATTATGAACTTGAACCATTACCCTTCTGGCATAAGCATGGGCTCTAGCGGGCAAAATACTAGGCTTGACCAGCAGTCCCTCTGGCAATTTTCCATCGCCTGGTGCATCCAACATTAATATTTTATTCTTAACATCCTTTCTGATACGGACCTCTCCCTGTAAGGTACACTGGGCATTTGGCGCCAGGATCAGAGACTCAGGATCCTTCTTCCATACAATTCCGACCGGTTCCTCTGGTTCTGTTTTTTCAGCATCTCTCTGCCTCATAGGCCTTCTTAATTAAAGCGAACTCTTAAAGCTCTACTAGTCTTTGACCCCTGTTTTTCATAACACAACTGTGCCAGCCTTCCGAACATATGAGCATTTGTTCCAATCAACAAAGGGACACCATCATACAGTCCAGTGGGGGACACACTAAGGCTAGGGTCTCTACTTGTTCGGCCACTCCAGCCACGGAGGTGGGGAAAGACAGCCAAATTCGGATATACCGGAATAGGGTAGGCCTTCTCACTTAACCCCCATACATGCAGTCCTTCTAATGGTTGTAAGGGCACGTCTGACAAATGCTTCTGATACCAATCCTGGAACATAATTGTCACTTGGGAGCCACTGTCATCACAGCTCTTGTAGACACCATTCACCTTTACAGTGGTCTCCATGGAGGGACCCACTATTCTGGACCAGTCTGAGAGGCGTGTGGGGGGCCTGGGCAACTGAACTTGCCACAGAAGGACGTGAATTAGCATTTTTGGTGCCCTCACTGGATCATGTCGCTGCACCTCTTAACCACTGATTTCTTCTCCGAAGCTCTCCTTGTAGCCTATATGCAACTTTGTCAGTGTCTTTGGGACTGGCATTCCCTTTCATGTGCCCATCTTTCCCACAATTATAGCAAAACATACTTTCTGGAGTTTGAGCTGGCCGGGGCCCACACTGGGAGCCAGGGCGGGGTATTACTAACTGGAAACCTGGTGCCATCTCTGTCTGCGGCGTGATAAGCATTTGGAGACATCTCGTCAGTTTCTCCACTTCCATGGTCAAGGAATTGAGTTTGGAGCTGTTATCAGCAGGAGATACATGGGTGGGTACCCCACCCCATAGCAGATGCAGTCGGATATAGGTCAGGGCCCTGCACAGGCGTGGCCTTCATAAAGGACTGTTTTGAATTCCGGATCTCTCTCAACAGTTCGCCCCATTGTGGCATATCTTTTCTTGTCAGAGCACTCATTGACTGTCAACCTCTGCCCCTGAACTTCACTTGATGGGTCACCTCAGTCACTCGGGTCGTAGCCACAGCTATTGGTGCAGGTACCTCCCGAGGTCGCCTTTTCTCAACTCCTCGAATTTCTCTCATTAACTCATCATAGGAGGGTGGGATTCCAGTCGATTTGCCAGGCGAACTGAAGCAACAGCAGTTCTGAGAAGGGGCAGACTTAAGGATTCTGTCCAGTCTGGTTCGGTCCAGTTCAATCGCTGGCAAACTACCCTTTCTGAGGCATTCTTGCAACAATTTTTCCAGCCGAGAGATACACAGACAACAACTCCCTTGGTACTGTTGTGCATTTCTTACTCTCCACCATAGGTCCTCATCAGAATCTGGGCTCCCATACACATTCTCCAAGGCCTCAAGATAGGCCTGTGCAGTCGCTTCAGGGTTACTGGCCCGCTTAGCACAGATGGTAGCCAGGGCAGGACCTCGGAGGCTCTCACTAACCCTCTTCGCTTTTCGCCTCCCGAGCATTGCCATTCTAGCACTTGGGGGCAACATAGTCTATCCAGGTCTCCCAGTCATCCTCCCTTGGGGTGGGAGGTGCCAGAGAAAATCCTCAACCTTCGTAAGAGTCGTGACTAATGGCAGGTGCAGAAATAGGAGTCTGCATTGGTTCAGCCACGATTACGGGCACTGGAGCAGGAGAGGGTGTTGGGGAGGAACACCCAGGTGGCAAGAATAGTTTCTTCAAGTCCTCCACAGTTTCCCTCTCCCAGCAACCATTCAGCAAATTTCTCCTCAAAGTTTCAGATAGTGGTGGGGCTGATTCCCCGGTCTTTACTGTCCTTAGTTATCACTCTCCAAGCAGTGAGGGCTCCTCTGGGGTAATGGTCTGTGGCACTTTGGAGCTATCTATGGGATCCTTAAACTCTACTAGGGCCAGGAAAGTGTGGGTGAGCAGATTAGCATGCCGACCCACCACCACAGGGTTTTGTAAACCTTCCACCTTGGAAAGTACTCCCTGCACAGTGTCCGTATTGATACCCAGGGGGATGTCCAGGATAAGCTTAGCATTTTGGGGGTCGATCTCCTCCCCAGTACACCACTCCACCAGCCGGTGCACAGCCACTTCTGTCAGGGTACCCATTTTTTTCTTAACAGTGGTTCATAAATATGGCCACTAGAGGACACACAATCCCAGCGGTGAGCCTCCAAGATGTAACCCCTAGATGGCGCTATCCCAGGGGCTACTACCCTGCCTGATTTGCCACTCAACAGGTTGAGGGGCCTGGATCCAATGGCGGGTGCCTCCACCCAGAGGTCAGGGTTTGCAATAGTTAAACTAACTTGTCACAGCCCTCTGGGACACTGCAACCCCCTTTCTTCCCACTAGTGGCCCACACAATATATCAGAATTACCTTCACAGTATACACTTACCCCCAGGTCTGGTTCCGCACTGGGACCTCCTGTGAAATGAGATACAGTGCAACAATCACAGTACAGTACTTTAACATAGACAAATACCTCAGGCAGTATAACTTTTGCTGAAACGAGCAGCTCTGATTTATTTAGGGATATAACAAGGACAGGGGAAATCAGGTTAATTAGCTTATCACTCTAATAATCTACCTATGGCTCTGTGCACAGGCTATCCCTATCAGTTACTGTCCCTGGGTACCCAAGCCCTAGTGGCTAGTCCAAACCGTGGCAGCTGGTGGGGCCCTTTCACAGAGAAAAGGAGAATTAAACAGTCAGCAGTACAGTAATTCCATTTGGATTTAATGTGGCAATTCAACAGAGGCGACCCTGAATTAGTACTCACGACCTCCAAATAAGATAGGGTCCTTCAATGTCAGCAGGGCTCACTTGAGGTACAAACCTCTTCACACATCCATATAAAAGAAAGCACTATACCAGCAGGCTGCATCTGTATCCCGACGCAATTACTGCACAATACCGGGAGAACACACAGCAGATTCAGTTCTGACAGACCAAGTGCAATTTTCAGGAATTCTCCAGTCTTCTACAGGGTGAGCCTGGTTTCTACTTCAGAGATCCTTTGATTCTTTTCACAGGACGGATTCAGTCCTAACAAGCTGTTACACAAGCTGCAGACCGAACTCTGGGCCTTACACACGCTTTTTGACTAAACTGCACACTGAAAAAGCACAGGGCTCCTTCCTTCTTCACTGCCAAAGCTCAACTGACACTCCAACTGAAAAACCGGCACTTCCTTTGAGTTCCTCCCAGTTCTTGACTGGATTGGCTGTCCTCACAATAGACTGCTGCTGTTGGTCCAAAAGGCACTGAAGTCTAAACTACATCTCCCAGAGTCACTGCCCATACAATCCTCTTGTGGCTGGCTCAGATTATGAGTCCAAGTTCTGATTCGTCCAAGGCACCATTTAGAGCTAGCTTACACCACACTGATTGGTCCAGTTCAGCAGTTCAAAACCAGAATGGGGAACTAGGCAGACACTGTTCTGACTGCAAAAGAAAGCAGGTTAGACAAACTGTAATTTCATTATCACTCTAAATAATTTCTGGCAAACAGTTACATCTTTCAGATAGGTTCCTTTGCACTCCTAGCGACTGCAAAATGAAGTGAATTGGCAGCAGCTCGAGTGGTACTCAGAGAAGCACACAGTCCCCCCATACAAACTAATTATGTCTGCAAGCAGACAGCTCTTAAAGAGACAGTACCAGAGGCTCTAAAAACACTCACTGATAAATGGCTTAAATGCCAAACACCATTCAGGCTTGGAGCATTCAAGCAAGCTCCTGGAAGTCTTTTGGGAACCCCCATTTGCAGGGGGGTTACAATTAAAATTGCAGAAGGTCAAATTATGAAACCTTAAATGAACTCATTAAGACCATTCTTTCTAATGTGTAATTATAATGAATTAAAGCCATTTGAATATAGAGCTACAATTATACAACCATTGTGATACATATTTTAGGATCAGAGGAATAGTGCAAGACTGCCAAAATTATGGTGATCTCACTGCTTCAGTGCTTCTGTGTGCATGGATCAAACCAAAAAGAGACATAATAAAAGCTTCTATCTTCGAAAAATAAAAAAATATATGTTATTATATTTGATTTAACCTGAAAATACAAAATAGCAATAAGAAAGTAAAACTAGCAAGATGAGATTTCAGTGTTTTCCAACCATACATTGAAGCAGAGCCATCATAAAGGCTTCTATCTTCTTCAAAGCAATTGTATTTTATTTTGATATTTTTAATATTCTGTATCTAAGTAGACACTAGAAAAAAAGTTTATTGGGTGTTTGAAAACAGGTAAATGCAACCAGACACAGAAGGAAGTCGAAAGAGAGTATCAGTTGTGGGGGATAGTAAGAAGTTGAGGAGCTCGCTTGACCACTCCAATGGGGGCCACCCACTGACACTACTGACCGTTGATGGGCATTGGTAGCAGAGGAGGAACTGGGCAAGTGCTATAAGCAGTCAGAGGAGGAGGAGGAGGAGGCGGATGACAGGCTGCCTGCTGTAGTCCAGCTCTTGTTTTAAATCCCTGGTGGTGCCTGAGTGGCTGTAGTAATCTGTGCAGCAGCCCTCCATCTGTAGGGATTAAGGGGACTCAGTTTAGCTATCCTGTTGTATTCAGGCAGGCTCCAGCTCCATTACGGCAGCAGGTTCAACTGGAGTCCCAAACTCTGCTACTTGTGCAGGACTGACTGCTTGAGAGTGAGGGATCAGTGCTGCTTGCAAAGGAAGTGGGAGGGGTCGTGGTTGGTGTTCATTTTTGTTCCAGGGTAGGCAGGAGGGGCTGGCTGGGTTGGGAGGAGTGCCTTTAAGTGTAAGCATTGCATGCGTCTGAACTGTTGTGGATTGCATGGGCATAGGCAGGGGGTGTTCAGGGTGTTTTAACCCCCCCCCCTCAAATTACCTCAGAAAATGTAACATTTTATTTTCGAGTCAGGCTCAGCTGCTAAAAACTTCGTGGCTCAGCAGTCTCCATGGTGGTTGGAGCTAGCTGCAACACAATGTGCATGCACAGGACTGTTGATTTCTGGGGAAATGGAGACATCAGAGAGCGCAGAAGAAGCCTGGTGAGACAGACTAATGAACGTGCTGCTGTGCTGTGTCGTCTGTACAGCGCTGAGCAAGTTGTGGTGTCCTGTCGACTGTCGTGGTGGTAGTGGGACTGTGTGCTGCACGTCTCTAGCCTCAGTTGACCTGTGGGAGAACTTAAAGTATGGTCTACTAGAAAAAGAACTGACCCTTCCAGTGCTGAGCTGCAAGTAACGCACAGTGTGTCTTCTTGACTGTGCTGGATGCCTGCTGGACTGGTGATGTGGTCCGAAGAGAAGACAGGAGAGGTTGAGGAAAAATCTGCCCTGGCCTAGTGACCTGTAGTCCTGTCTTGGGAGGGGAGCGACTGGTAAGGCAAGCAAACAGGAGGATAATCAGCAGAAAAGTGGTGAGTGGAGAAAAGAATAAAGATTGATTTGGGGGGACTTCTCTCATTCAGAGTTGGTGAGGGGTATGGTACCATCTCCCAGGACAACCCACTCATTACATCTCAAACCCGCCGATGTTCTGCCCAACCTGGTGTCAGTGTGGCTCAGTTGGTAGCATATCCGCCTCTGGACCAGAAGGCTGTGGGTTCTCATCCCACACTGGGATTGGACTGATATCTAAAACATTGGCATCTGAATGCAATATTGGGGAGGTGCTCTACTGCTGGGGTGTGCCATCCTTTGGATTAGACATTAAACCGAGGTCCCTTCTACCCCTCCTGTTGCTGTCCTGGTGGGTGTCCAGGTGGAAGTAAAAGAGACCGTGTGGTTCTGCATACAAATCTTAAGTTTTTACCTAAGGTGGTCTCTGATTTTGCTTTGAATCAGACCATACACTTGAGAGTGCATTACCCTGAGCATGCCAATCAAGGGGAGGCCATTCTGCACACACTCTGTGCACAGAACCTTGAGTTATTACACAAACTGAATAAAATCAGTCCATAAAACGGATCAGCTTTTCGTTTGTTTTGCGCCCAAAAGAGCGGGCGTGGCAATTTCCAAACAATGCTTATTAAATGGTTGGCAAACTGCATTTTGTTTTGTTATCTGACGTGTAACAAGCCCCTTCCGGGGGAAGTCAAGGGGCATTCAACCAAAGGCATGGCTGCATCTACTGCTCGTTTCAGCAATGTTTCTGCCATGGACATTTGTGTGGCAGCCACTTGGAGTTCTGTCCACTCCTTTACCAAACATCACAGTCTGGACATTGCCTCTAGGTGCAGGGCAGGATTCAGACTAGCCATCCTTCAAGGCCTCCTGTCTTAACCTGGTACCTACTGCAGACATTTCCTACCTCCCATGCTTCAGCCTTTGTCTGAATTTCACTGCTTGGGATTCAGTCCTAATGGTTATTACCTACTGCAAGAGCCCTCTCAAAGTAAGATAGTACAGTTATGTAAGAACTTACCTTAACAGCAGATCTTTGAGAGAGGCTCTTGCAGTAAGTACCTTTTCCCTCCCATCTTCCCTCATGCTTCTTTGGCTACTTTCTAGCCTTTCTCTCAGCTCCAGGAGCCCTCTCCTTTCTCCTGTCGCACCTTCTTCATTCTTCGGTAGGAGAACTGGAGGGCAGGCATGGGGACCGCCCAACTACATGGTGTCACGCTGACTTCTGTCATATGATGTCGGGTGGGTGGTCCCCCACCAGACACTGCTAGCTAACGTTTTTCATGTAGTTGTAATGCCTGACAGCTCTAGTCCTAATGGTTATTACGCACTGCAAGAGCTCACCAGAAGATCTACTGTTAGGGTAAGTTCTTACACAACTGTACTTTCCAAAGTGACTCCATTGTTACCAAATATCTAAGAGGGTGGGTAGTTTTTGATTTTAAGAGTTTAAAACACCATGTTAACCAGTAATTTTCTCCTTTATCCTTTAGTCCTAATCAGTTTAGGGCCAAAATCACACAATGATGCCTACCAGCTTTACTTAGATTGGCAAATCTTGCCGGTCTAGAGTACATTTTCTCTGTATTCTTTAGTACTGAGTTGGTAGAAACTGCCATATTTCAAAACTGGAACTAAGAGTTGTTTAACTAGTTTTACTCTAAATTGTGGAACTTGTTGCACATTCAGTTTTGCTCTCTCTCCTTAATCTGTTACTTCTTTTAATGAAATGTTTAGATGGCTTATTAAGATGGAAGCTAATTCCTGAAATTGTTTCGTGAATAGCTGATAACCAAAATGATACATTAGAGTTATTGTGTGCAACTTAAAGTATGTATGCATTTTTGTGCGAGGATAACATTAAAATAGAGTCCTGGCACTGCCCGTTTGTCACCTGCATGATTTTCTTATTTACTGAAAAAACTAAATTTGATTGAATTGTCTGATTGAAATGAGTGACACAGCTCCTGTCATATCTTTATTAAACAAAGCTCATCTGATGATGGTCAACAGAGTCAATTTACATCAATCGTATCACAAAATCAGTGCATAGCAGAAGGCACAGAAACAGTAGCCATTATTGCAGCAATGTCCCGGTACTAAAGGAAAATTAGCATTTAACATTAGATATCGCCACAGAACCCAACTCCTTCAATTAAGGTTTGCCAAGAAAAAGTCAGAAGCTGTCCCATCCCTTATCCCTCCCCAGTGGGAGCAGCATCCCCTATGTTCTGTATAAGAAGTAACTTAAGACACAAACTCGGCTCCTGTCAGATCTGATATTTTTAGTGTGGTGCCTGTGGCTGCTGGGACTGAGTGTGAAAGGCAAAGAAAAAAATGGTGAACAACGCCTCTCAAAGCAAAAAATCACACCCTACATATACAGTAGCACCTGGCCACGAGCAAAACAAACAAACAAAAAAAGACAGATAGATTTGATTAAACTTAGAAGAAAAAAAAACATGAAAAGTACTAGAAAAGCAACCTCCTGGGCAATGAATGTATTGTTCAACCAGATAGAGGAAAACAACTGATTTGGACTTAAAAACCACCGACACTGAGCCATTTTAGACACTTTTGTAACACTGCTAGAAAAGGGTAGGTTTTTCCAGTTTTCGCAGATGAAAGAAATCTCAGTTCCTTGCTAATTTATTCTGTTGCTAGTTTTATCGGATGGGTATTTAAAAGTAGGCCGTGCTGTCCCAGTTTCGAGTTACAAATCCAGCATTGATCCTGGTGACTCCTTCAGTGTAATTTACTGTAAAACTATAAAATCCAGGCATGGAAATTCTGTCTCACTCTCTCAGCTTGATCCAGGGGCTCAGCAGCAGAAAAGTCATTTATCGGACTTGAGGTGAATGATTTTTCATTCTTGGAGGTAAGAGAAGCGTGTGGGTAGGTCAGTTTGCTGCAGATGATCTGCAGTAGGGTGACTCAGTAGACGGAGAGACTCCTATCTTTTGGTCGCTGGTTTGAATACAGCCCAGACTGGCAGGTGACCAAAATCTGGTACTGCATACTGACCCATGGGAAAATGAATTGTGGTGGACTGATCAGTTCTTAGAGGACAGGGTGTCCATATCGCTAAACCCTCAACACAGTTTGGACAAAACGTTAAACTGAGGTCCTGCCTGCCTTTTCTGGCTGTTAAGATGGACCTTTAAGATCCTATGGCATGAATAAGAGCAGTGGAATGTCCCCATTGCCTGTGCCAAATTTCCCCTATTCACTAACCAAAAAAAAATAATAAAAGTTTAATCTGGTTCAAGTTCAGTTGGTTTGCATTTGTTTCCCACTCTCCCACTATCGGGCGAGGTTGAAAATATGCAGTATTGTCTAGCCCTGCTTTCTCAGTCAACAGATACTCCAGACAGGCTGGGAGATGCGATTTAGCCAGTACAGGGTAGGTGTTCAAAGTGAAATGGGGTTTGCTGGCCCCAACAAAGTACCACAGTCTACCAGAAACTCACTGAACACTCACAAAGTAAAGTACACTTGAACCAAAAGATGCTGTTTGTGTTTTCATTTAATATCATGCTCTAGTCACAAAATGTTCACATATCTGTAAAGCAGGTTCACAGCAAAAGTATAATGTTACGTGAAAAACAGCAAAATCCATGTATCAGTATCCTTCCTAACTGAACTACCCTGGCTCTGCACTGACACTGCCAGTGCAGACCCGAGGCTAATTCACTTGGGAAGGATACTGGTATGTGGATTGCTATTTTGCATGTAACATTATGCTTTTGCTGTGAACCTGTTGACAGATAAGTGAGCATTTTGCACCAAAAGCGTGATATATAATATTTTTATTTTAACTGTTTATTCATATTTTAATAAACAGAGGGCCATATATTCAGAAATGTGGCAGAAGCAGGGCAACCCCGGCACAGCGCAACTCAACTGCGCTATGGCGCAGTGACTGCAATATTCAGTGGTTGCGCACTGCGACATGCGCCAGCACAACATGGCTGAATATTGCAGGGATGCGCCATGGCGCAATCAGAGGTGTGCCAGGAAGCAACCCGAGATATGCCATAGCGCAACCAGGGATGCGCAAGGGGCAGAGGAAGATGCGCCAAGACACAGCAGGACCAGCCACAGGCACAGCAGGGAGCTAGGCACTGGGGGGGGGACAGCGCAGGGAGGCAGTGGATCCAGGCCAGGAACACTGGCAGGGATGCACAGCTGGTCCACAGGAGACCACCGCCCATGGAGCACAGACATGCAGCCAGCCACCCCCCCCTTGCGGTGGATGCATGGTACAGGCGGCACCGACGTCCAAGGGTGAGCCCCCACTCACCACCCCCTGCCGGATGGCATGCCCCCGCCTGCCCGGACCACAGCAAGCCACACCCTGGCACACAGCACCCACCACACATGCCACACAGCCTGTACAGCCAGCCGATGGCCACCCCAAGGCACAGCCACTGACCGAGGGGTAGGTCACCACCATGCACAGTCCATACAATGACACTAGCGCACCACACAGCCACCCACCACACCACTGCAGCATGGTCCCACTCACCAGCTGCAAATCAGACGTGGACACAGATGGGTAAGCAAGGAACAAATGTATTAAATGGTAAACAACAGTATAAAATAAGGGATAGGGAGGGTGAGGGAGGGAAGGGGATGGGACAGGGTCTGTACAATTGGATGGGGGAAGGGAGGTCCGGGGCAAGAAGGGTGCTGGTGTCCACTACGACTGGCCACAGCCTGCGCCGGTCCCTGAGCAGGATCCTTCTTATTTGGTTGGTGATCTCCATGGTGTGGGAGGTAATCAGGATGATCTATCGCAGGAGGCGACAGTAACAAGGTAGGCGAGATCCCCTCTGGACACCTATGGCAAAGGAAGGGACAGGTGATCAGTGCGCGTCCATAACACCCTAGCCCCCCCTCTGTGCGCAGCAGACAGTGGGAACGCACACCCCTGGAGTGGCACCCTGGCCACCCACAGTGGGTGGGCCTACATCACTGCCCAAGGGTCACCCGACCGCACAGTGGCAGGCAGGTGGCACGGTGCTGCAGCAGAACCACAGTGGCACTGGTGGCAGCCGGATGCAACCCAGCCCACCAAAAGCTGTCCACACATGTGCAATGGCCGCCCCACGGTGCCACGCACACCGCACCATGTGCTGCACACAGCTGACATGGTACAAGGCACAGGAGGCCATGGCCGTACCCCCACCCCCACTGACCGCCTTGCACAGCGATGAGGGAATGCACAGTGCCTACCTGCCTGCCATGGCTCTGTGTGTGTGCTGGTCTTGCAGCCGCTCCTCTGCCACCACTAGTTCCTGCTCCCCCTGCCGAAGGGCCCGCAGTGGCCTGCTGCGGCCAGCCAGGCTCACCTGCTGCCCTGGCACATCTCCGATCTTCAGGCCCTAGGACAGGAACACAGACAGGCACACATCAGAACACAGCCACAGCATGAGTCCACCACCCCCACTCCGAAGCACAGTGAGCGCCCCATCCGAGCAAGGCTGCAGGGCAGTGGCGCAGCACACCCGGTGACAGGCAATGCCATGCAACAGGGCACACAATGACAGGCCCCCCCGGCATGTCATGCAGCCCTGCCACCACCATGGTACGGTGGCCGTGCACAGATGCAGTATGAGCCCACTTACCTGGACGTGGCACGGCCTCCCTGCAGACATGCACCTGTAGTGCTCTAAGCCGCTCCAGGTCCCTCCTCGTCAGGTCACCGTACCTGTGGCGGCACTGCTCCCTGGTGTGCTGCACCCCAGTGGCTTGGACCAGCCCATCTGCAATGGCCTGCCACACATCGGTCCTAGGCCACTGCAGGGGCTGCTGCCCGAACAGGCTGGTGGCATGGGGCTCTACTTGGGCCACCAGGTTAACCAACTCCACCTAGCTGCAGTTCCTCACCTGCACTGCATGGCGCACCATGCTGCCAATGTGATAGCCAATTCAAAATGGCACCCAGTAACGCACGTGTGTGGGATGCATGCCTCGTGGACAGTTGTGTGGCCTCTGGCAATCGCACATCCCCCGAAGATGCGCGTCATGGGCGTGGCCACACTGGCATATGTGGCAGGTGTCCTGTGGGGGTCAGCACACGCAATGTGCGTGTGTGCGCTATAGGGCCCATGATTCATAGTGCACAGTAGGGCCCAGAAAGCACCATACCCCACAGGCCCAATAGCATCTGAGCGCCATAAGCCCAATAGCACCCAAGCGCCATGGGCCCAAGAGCACCTGAGCGCCATGGGCCCAAGAGTGCCCAAGCGCGCCCAAGCGTCATGGGCCCTATAGCGCTCGGGCACCATAGGGTCCATGGCCCCAGTAGCGCTACTAGCGCACAGTGTGCAGTAGGCAGTAGCACATGCCGCAGCGCATGCATGTTGCCGAGGGTGCACTGCGCACATCACGGCATTGTGCCACGACATTTGCTGGAGCAAGTCCATTGTGCAATGCGCAAGAGCGTGATATTCAGTCGTCACATGCAAATGAGTTCATCAGCATATCCACGGCGCAATGGGGGAATTTGCATGTCATTACCGTTGCGCAACAGCCCATTTGCATGCGATGCACTACAAAGGCACTGCACAACAGCACAGGCCATAGACCAGTATTGGAGCCATCAGAGGTAAGTTGTGCCTGCCGAGGGGACAGCCAGCACAGCAGGATGGATGGCTGGGGTGGGCCGCTGTAGCCAGTAACCACATGTCCATATCCACAGGTAGCAACATGTCTGAGCATGAGAAGGATGAGGAATGTGGGCCTGCCTGCAAGCGCAGGCCCAATTTTACAAAAGGTGGAGGTCGATGCCCTGTTCGAGGTGCACCTCAACAGGGCGCCATTGCTGAGTGGCGCCACTGGCACACCCCAGACCAGGACTGCGGCTTGGGTGGAGGTGGCCGTGGCCGTGAGCCAGCAGGGCAGCCACTAGTGGTCTGCACAGGAGTGCAGAAAGAAGGTGGGCACCGACAAACGTTGGATTAAGGAGAAGGTGGCAGCCATACAGGCTGCCAGGTCAGCCACCGGTGGGGGCCAAGCAGCCATGCCCCAGCTCACGGCAAAGGAGGAGCTGGTGGTGGCCACCATGCGGCGCAGTCGAGGGTGTGCTGGGCGGTGGCTTCCAGACTGGAGGGAGCCCACCACTGCATGGTAAGTATGGTGGGGCGGGGCGCGGATGGTACAGCGGCAGTAACACATTTGTGTTCCCTTACAGCACTGGCTTGCCAGCATGCAGTGGCAGGGGCACCTGTGGCTGTCGTGGGGGCAGGTCCAGCCCCGGAGGACCAGCCATCCACCTCCACAGGCATCCAGGGGCCCAATCGGCTGCAGCACACCCCCACCGTCCAGCTGGATATCCTGGGCATGGTTGTGAACGAGGCCCTGGCTGTGTTCCAGCGGGACGCCAGCCATGGCATGCTCTGTGCAGAGACACAGATCGGGGCAGGGTCTGACACCGATGACAACGTGACCATAATCCTGGACAGCAGGGGTCATGTCATGGGGGAGATACCCATACCATCCACCATCACTGGCAGCACGGCCAGTGGCCTGTTGGCAGTGGAACAGCAGCCCGCCACTGACCCTGGTTACGCTATGTGCACTGGCACAGCGAGGCTGGGTGGCAGTGGTGGTGCACCGCCCAGGTGCTGGCCAGTGCACATGGGCTGGAGGAGCAGCAGCAGCAGATGGCTGGGGACGTTGGGCGGTTGGGCGCAGTGTTCACCACCAGTGCGCCTGACATTGACCTGCCCCATGGGGACCCCACTGTGCAGTGCCCACCTGAGCGGGCGCCGTGCTGCAGCGCAATCGTACGCACCAGTGGGTCAGCGCCATGCCCATGCACTCCTGGGTGCCGATCCCTTGACTGAGCACACCCGATTGCTGTGGGCCTCCGTGGAGCAACAGGTGCTGCTCATAGCAGGGGTACGTGCACTCCATGCAGAGGTGTGCCAGGCAGCTGAGCAGCGCAAGAGGGGCACCATGCAGGTCCTGGAGGCCATACAGTGCCTGCGGGAGAACACGATTGCATCCCTGGACCGCATAGCCACTGCGATGACGGTCGACCTTGAACCACTGGCTGCCTCAGGGTGTGGCCTCCTGCCACAGGCACCGCAGAGTGCAATGTCCACCCCACGGCCCCGGCGTTTGGCGACCCCTTCAGTGTCAATGCCGGGCTCCGCTGTGGGCATCCCAGGCATGCCTGGGGCGGACCTGTTTGGGTGCCTGCAGACCCCTGCGAAGACCCGGTCGCATTCCCGCAGTTTGACCCCTGGAGGGCAGTTGCAGACCCCCCGTGGCTGTTGCGCAGCTTGTGGCCACCAAGTGGCCATGGTGCAGCCACCTCGTGTCTGTGGCGGCCATGTTTCTGCGCAGCAGACCTGATGTGCACACCACCCTGTCCGCTGTCTGCTGCCACCACCCTGTGTGCACCTGGGCAGTGTGTGTGTGCAGGACAGTCGTGGCACCTGTGTGTCACGCCACACGCTGCCCATATGCGTACCTGCCTGGCCGCTGGTCGGCGTGGCATGTGCGTGATGGCAGCTCAGCACTGGTTGTGTCTGTGCACCGGTGCCCTGCATCTGATCCACACCACGTGCTAGCGCCTGGGCGCGTGCCTGTGGGTGCCAGTGTGTGTGTGTTGCTGTGCAGTGCTGTGTGGTGTTGTGTGTGGCTGTGTGGCAAGCCCCTCCCGCCCCTGCCCCCCCCTGTGCGTGCATGCCCATGGCCATGCCTGCTCATGCCTGTTGCCATGCCACTGTGTCTGTCCTGTGCATGGGGGTTGTCGACCAACCTGTGTGCACCGTAGTGCTCCTGTGCAATTGTGTTGCGATGCTGGCATGCCATCCTCTGGAGCCGGGGATCCCTCTGCCTAGGGTGGCTGCCCACCACCCCACGGCCCATCACCCGTATCATCCCCACTGCTGTCCCCCTCTCTGCGGCCTCGACTGCTATCCCACGGTCAGTGGCCATGTTGTGCAGCATGCAGCAGGCCAGGAATAGGTGGCAGGTGTTCAAGGGACTGTACTGTAGGGCACCGCCAGACCTGTCTAGGCAATGGAAGCATGCCTTCAGCATCCTGAACACATGCTCAATGATGTTCTGCGTGCTAGCCTGTGCCTCATTGTACTGCTCCTCTGCTGGGGATGACGGGCTCCGGTTGGGGGTGAGCAGCTAGGGCCTGAGTGAGTAGCCACTGTCACCTGTGTGGACAGAGAAATGGTTAGCCTGATGTCCTCTGTCACTGTGCCCCTTGCCCTTCCCTGGCGCTCCCGCCAGCACATCTACCCTTCCTGCCCCCCTCCCATGCCGTGCTGTACCCAGCTGCTCATGGGCTTGCCATACTCACCCACTAGGTGATCTGTGGGGATGTCCCCACTCTCAAACCTGTGGCACAGTGCTGAGCTGTGCCAGAAGAAGGAGTCATGTGCTCCCCCAGGGTGTGTGGCACAGACATTGGTTATGCATTCACTGGCATTGCACACCACCTGGCAGTTTTTACTGGGGTAGCCCTTTCTGTTCACATGTACTACCCCCTCTGGCCTAGGTGGCATGCGGATGCCCACATGGGTGCAGTCGATGGCCCCTAGCATGCCAGGCATCCATACTACCCTATAGAACTCCTGCATGGTTGCTGTATGCTCTGCCTGTGTGCTGGGGAAGTGGATGTATTCTGCAGCATGTGGTAGCAGGGCGTTGAGGAATTGTGCGAGGAGTCATGACGTGGCTGACTGGGTTATTCCTGTGGTGTTCCCTGTTGGTCTCTGGAAGGTGCCCGTGGCGAGCAGGCACATGACAGCTGTTACCTTCATCTCCACTGTCAGGGCATGGCTCCGTCTAGTGGGTGCCTGCATCTCCTCACTGCACAGCTCACAGAGCTGCCTCAGAATTGCCTGGTTCAGGTGATACCAGACCACGATCTCCGTGTCAGCGTGGGTCTCAAAGCTGATGTGGGGCCGGTACCACCTGTTCAGAGCGTACCGCCGATGGGCCCTTCCACGGCCACGTCACTCTGCCTCCTCACACCCCTCATTATGGCCTCCATCTGGAATACTGCACTGGCCATGGCCCCTGTTTTCTAGTCACCCCCTTGGCGTCCAGCTCCACTGGACCACCCAACACTGTGGGGCAGTGCCTGTCGTGTGGCCGGACTCCCTCCTGCGCCACCTGCCCTTGGCTGTCTGTTGCCTGCAGGCTCTGTCCCCTGCCCCTGTGGGTGCCTGTGTCGCTCCCTTTGGGTCTGGTGGCTCCTTCTCCCTCTCACTCCCTCCCTCTGTCTGCCTCCCTGTCTGTCGCGCACACTCTCTCTCTCTCCCCCCGTTCCTCTCTCTTTCTTCTCTGGCACAAGTGCCACCCCCCTGCTTGCTCCCTGTGTTTATAGGCTCAAGTCTGCTCCACGCATCTGGCATTTGCTCCTCACTTGCGCCATAGGTCGGGGGTTGAATATCACACTGTGCCACATATTCATGGGTATGCCCCCTGCCCTTGTGCATGCAGCTATTACTGTTGCACATTGGCGCACTGCTACTTGCACTGCACAGTGGCTCCCGCTGAATATTGCTCTATGGTGCATCTCCACAGTTGCGCATGTGCAACTGCTTTGAATATCCAGGCTACAGTTTACAAGTCCACATGCCAGACTTCACGTTACAATACAGGAGCCATCCAGTGGTACAGAATATCATAATCTAAGCACTTCGGTTACGGATTTTGGGGTTATCTATACAAAAGGTCTGTATTAACATTTAAGGATAGCTACCCTCTACATGAGAAGGGTAATTCCAGATCAATATATTTGAACTCAGCAGGTAGTACTCAACATCCAGTGTTGATTAGACCCAGTTACCAAACATTATATTTCTAATAGGTTATTGTCCCCCTCGAAAACTCTGTTACATTGCTCCCTTATAACACTGCAAGCTACAGCAGGTAGATTGATTTAGGCCCAAAAAACAATAGAGCCAGCAGCTGTTTATTTTCTCTCAAACATCTACCCCTATGCAGTGTCCAAAGTAGTGTCCTTAATAGTAAGAAACGTATTTAGTGTCCCTTAGGAAGAAAAAGAAAATAGCTACATATTACCAACTGGAGCAACAATGACGGTAGTGTTCATTAGTTTCTTATTGTATGGAATTCCTAAGGTCCCAGAAAATCTTCATGTCTTCATCTCATCCTCGGACTCAGATTCTTGAAAAATTCCAGCTTGAGATGCCTTGAATTCCGCCTGCATCTTCCGCCTGTATCTTTTCGACCCACTTACCAGCCTCCTTTGGATCATTAAACTAAAATGTATGCCCGCCATAGAAAATCCTGAGGCGGGCCGGCATTAACAGCAAGTGGGATACCCCCAGACTTCGCAACTTGGCCCACACCCTGTCAGACTTTTTACATCAGGCCCTAGTTGCGAAAGGTAAATCTGGGAAAATATGCAGGGTATGTCCATTGTAGTCAAACTGGTCAGCATTACAAGCAGCTCGCAAGATCAGTTCCTTAATGAATACTCTCTCTGTGACAAGTAAGATTGTTCTCGGCAGATCTCGTTGGGCATCCACCGTGCGAGGAGAAACTCTGTAGGCCCCCATAAATCAATCTTTTAGCTCAGGATCTAGGTGTAAAGTTCCAGGCAGCCAATTCTTCAGTAGTCCGAGTAGTCGGACATTTGGGTCCCTATTTGCATTTTCTAGTGCTTCTAATCTGTATTTCAGCTATTTTCCTGGATCACCTTTGCTGTTGCTACCATAGCTTAAGAAGCTGAACTCTCTGCTGCATTGGCCGTCTTTACTGTGTTCTCGATCTTAGCATCTTGCTCATCGAAGTGCTTAAGTACAGCTTCAGCTTTTATGTTGATGACCCTCACGGAGGTATGTAGGGCCTTCCATGGGGGCTCCATGCTATGATCAGTCGAGGTGGAGAAAGTGTCCTGGTTAACAGTCAGCTGCTGAGTCTTTGAACCACCTGGAGCTCCACGTTGTCTTCCCCATATTTGATTTTGGTATCAATCAATGTAAAATCAGCTCCCAAAGCCACTGGTATCAAAAGTCCAAGTATAAATCATGAAATAGACATATAAATATATAAAATTTATATTTTCCAACAGAGCTTAGGAGAAAGACGTCTGCTCAGTAGTGTGCTCTCTAGCACCCCCATATATATGCATTTTATTTTAATTCTATTTTTGCACCTCAGAGCTGCGGGGAACACTTGACCCATTTCTGTACTGTCTCGGTGACCCCTCAAACTTCCCCAGACCCAGCCTCAGTGAGGGAATGGGGAGAACTGTGACTTACTCCTCATGGAGGAACTCCCCCAATGTGGGGAAGCGGGGGGTGAAAGCGAGATCACCTTTGAGCCCCTGCCTGCCACCGGGCTTAATTCATGCCGGGAGAGTATGGGTCAATCGGGGGCATCATGCTGCACGCTGAGAGGGTTTTTTCCATTATGGTGCACCGAAGGAGGAGGACATGCAGTGATGCCAGCATGTAAAGTCGTACACTCTCATATGACCTACGTAGGCCTCCGCCTGGGCCCATCCCAAGTAGTCCCAGCTGAGAGGCATCTAGTCACCACCAGGTGTCGCTACAGTGGCAGGCACCACGAGATCCCTCCCCGGGAGAGGAGAGCTTGCCTGACAGCAGCTCAATCCTGCTCCCTGCCCCCGGCTGACCCCTGACAGCCCAAGCTTGCTCCTGTACCCTGGTCGCTGGCGTGGCACGAGGTGTGGCATCCAGCACCTCAACCCTCATTGCCACCAGGCCGGCAAGAGCGTGATATTAAATGAAAACCCAAACAGCATCATTTGGTTCAAGTGTACTTTATTTTGTAAGTGTTCAGTGAGTTTATGGTAGACCCTGGTCAACAAATAACTAAACCTGGCACAGATGAGTACCCTGTTGACAGTCTCACATGAGAGACCAAGGACTGAATGGGTAAGGAATCTGAGCTACTGTCTCCCTCCACTTGAGGTGATCTTTCCACAGCAGGGTTTAGACACATTGACAGAGCAATGTGAGAGGGAGGTTTGCACTGTGACCAGCTGTGCTGCACTCATCATGTCACATCGAGGAATAGCTTGCCTGGTGACTCAGCGGTAGGGGTGACCACTTGCCATGATGGTGACCCAAGCTTGGGAGCAGACTCTGGTCGTGCAGGGGTTAGCTGGTGGGGAGGGAGGAGATCAACTGTCCAATGGTATGCTCTCCTCTTCCGGGGAGGGAGGACTGGTTGCACCTCGCCTACACTGATGCCAAGTGGAAGCCTGGTGGCAGGGCAGCATGTGATGCCTAGCAGGGACAGCCAGTGGCAGGCATGTAGTACATGTGTACCTCCACACGTCCATGGGGCAACATCAGTACACATTATAGTGCAGGGGAGAAATTAGGAGGAAGAAGGGCTGCCAGCAGGATGAAGCCTCTGATCGTTGCAGGCCCTGAACCACCGACAGGGCCCTGGACTGCTTAGGGATGAGTTACTCCAGGGGGATGGAGGACTGCCTTCCCCCTGCTGGCCCTGTCACAGGGGTCAATCAGTGGGGGATCTATGGTTCAGGTAAGTTCCTGGGATGGTGATGATGGGGCTGGGGGACTAGAGTACCGAAGGGGGTTGGACAGCCAGAGGAGGATAAAAACCTTGATGAAAATAGAGGACTTTGTTGTTCGGTGGTCTTTATCTGACATCTTTAAAAAAATGAACATTCAGTGCAGAATGTAACAAAACCACTTTTCTGTGCACAAGCTGAGCTTTGTTATCCAGATGGAGGGAGGAACGACTGGGAGAAACAAGAGATAAAATGCGACAGGAAAATGTAGAGCTTTTAAAAACCTTGTTTCCTGCTCAGGTAACCAGCTGCCCTACCAATTTTCCAGGTTTTTTAATCCAGCTGCTGAACTTGCTTAGATGACGCAAATTCCAAACAGCACTCTAGCAGACTGTCCTGGTGATATTCTGAAGGTCCCCTGCCCTCGGGTGAAGTCAGGCATCAGTGTAGCAGGCATCTGCTAATCATTTTTACAGAGTTGCACTTTTCTGACTTCATGGCAGACAACCACTACCCCCCCCCCCAAACTCACACATACACAATAATCCCTGCTCTCCTTGCCTTGTACCAAGTCTCCTCTGATTGATGCCCTATAGAGGTGCTCACTTGGGGCAGACAAAACCACTTTCACTAGTATTCCTGGAGTGAATTCTTGCCAAGGCCATGCTTGCAGTGCTATGTGAGCTGGCACACAAGTGTGAGTTGGCATGAAACTCTCTGGACCCCAGGGGGAAGAACAAGGAATGACAGCTTGCTCTCCAAACACTTCTCCCCAGACATTGAGAGAGCAGAAAACAGGCTGCCACCATGGTTCACTGGCTGTGACATAAGCAAAAACATAGCCTAATGGCAAAGCAGCCTGGCTACTGTCTTTAAGGATTTAGTGGCCCCATACTATTTGTTTGTAGCCTTGGGCAGACAGGTCGTTGCAAACTTCAATACTTGATAAATGAGTCATGTGACCAGTGTACAATTCTGAGCTTAGTTATGGAGCAGTCAGGACTGGGTACAGTGGCGCAGCAAGTAGGAATGTGGAAGCTACGTACATGACTAAACACTGTGCAGGATTTGAGAGTGAACAGCCCTTGAAGATGGCGGAGAGAAGTCAAAGGTGAAGGCTGGCCAACACAGATGGCAAGATTGTGGCTGTGAAGGAACTGAGAGAATAACACTATGGAACTGATATGTATGTTGGCAGAGACTAGAATTATTTGAGGGGGGTTGGCATGGACAGCCAGTATGACTACAGACTGGTGGCATACTAATTTGGAGCAACTTCTATGATAAGGAGAAAAAAGTAATGGAAAATATCTGCAGCACAGTCATTTTTTTTCTCTGCAAACTGCACGTGAGCTGATGTTTCACCTCCGTCTGACAGTTGTCAAGTATCGGGCTCAATTTCTCACTGTGGCATATTTTTCCATTATCCCTTCCACGCTTGCCTTGACACGCTAGGTGTTACACTGACACTCATCGCAGAACACAGATGACATTTGGGGAGGGTAGGAATCACACAGCCCACCAAGACTAGCTAGAACAACTCCTGCACCTCAGCTAAAGAAAGAAACATTCACAATATCTTAAAAAAAAAAATGGCATGTCTGCTAGTGAAAATACAGTCCCTGCACAGACCAGTACATCATTTTAAATTTTTTGTTGTTTCACCCATTTTCCATTGATCCTTCTTGTTTGAAATTCCGACAGCCGTGATCACTATGGTAGCAGTCTTCATCCATTCTGGAGGGTGGCTGGAGGGGGAAGGGCCTAGCCCTTGCTTTCACAGTCAAAGCCAGAACTGCTTCTAATGTAACTCCTGGCCCCCCTTCGTCTAGTGACATAAATCTTCTTCACGGTTGTTCCAGAGAGCACGTAGAGATGGCTACATCAAGCGCTAACCTGAGCAAGTGCACACTTACATCAGATAGGAAAGTAGTGGTCCTACCTTTCAGACAACTTCATACACCAGTGCACCCTCGATCTCACCACCAAATCTAGAATTTTGTCCCTGAACACTGACCACTGGACCAGGATCTCCCAGCTGCTACCTTCTGCCTCTTTGCATCCCTGAGCCCCTTGATCCAGAATGCAGGATGACAGCATCTCTCCTGGAATTTAAACTTATGAGATAAATTAGACACAAGGAAGGGCAGTTATTTCATTATATCCCCCTGCCAGCTTAAATAAGGCAATGTCCACTACCAGTTTCTTCCCAAGCTAGCTTCTTTATTTAGCTCCAACATCCCAAATGATTTCAGGAATGCAGGGGTCACATCCTTCATAAATAAATACAGCAGCTACATGGGGCTATTGAAACTTTGTACAATTCATCCTGACTGGACACTCGGAGCAGCACTTCAAATACAAGCAGTACATCAGGGCTCCTTCACTTTACCCTGCTTGGATGCTTTACCCAAGGAACCTCCCTTCTCAGAAACCTCCAGGCTTCTGTCTCACTGGCGCTGGTAAGCCAAAATTGTTTCTTTGCTTTTCTACTCTCCACTGGGTTGCACACAACACTCAGGCACTGGTCACTGTTCCAGCTCCAGCTCCAGCGCAGGGAAAGCGTGCTGCTTCCCCCACCTGGTCCCTGGACCTCATCCCAAATACCAGGGATACCAGGATTTTTTCCTGCAACCCTCGCTCGCTCAACAAGGAACCTGCTCGGTAAGGCGATCCCACTCTCTCAGCACCTGCTCTCTCTCCGTGCAGCTCAGCCTTTTCATCTACATGGCTCGTACTGGTGCAGTGGGCCTTAAACCCAGCCCTGCTCCAGTACCTGAGCCCCTTTCTTCAGACTGCCCAGCCACAAGAGAAGCCCTGGGTCCTGCCAACGTCCAGGCCTCTGCAAGCAACCCAAACCCTGTGAGCAGCGCCATACTCTCTTTTGGCCCCAGCTGACCTTTGGGGGGGAATCCATGCCTAGGCCCACATCACTCTCACATAACTCCTGGGCTTGCGGTAAGTTCCAACCAGTGGCCGCTCTCCAAGGTCTGTCTTAACGACCTATGACCCACCCAGCCCTTTAATGCCAGCACCCCAGGACCTCCCCCTGCCCCTCCAAGCAGGCCCCAATTATGGGTGAAGGGCCCCCTGGTTCCAAACTGCCCTCAGGCTACCTTGCCACCATCCTCATAGCCCTGGCAGTCTGAGCAAACTACCCAATGGGGATCTCTAAGGGCTCCTGCCCATCGTGGCCTCCTAACTGCTGCCTACTCCTTCCTTACCCCAACAATGCAGGACCTGGCTAACCATCCTCCTCCCGCTGAACTTCCTTCCCGGCTCCTCGACACCACATTGCTGCAGAGTCCATTCCTATCTGCCACCTATGGGGAGGGGGTCTCCTCCTGCTGGCTCACCCAGACCACCGAGCTCCCCTAATCCTGCCTGCTCTGCTCTTCCAACCACTCCCCTCCAGCCCCAGGCCTACTGCCTGGGCTGGAAAAGGCCCCAAAAACTTTTGATCTCCTCCCTTATATAACTCCATAAAACCTACTCTCTGCAGCCATAATGAGGCATCCAGCAGGTACTAATCCCCAGAGCACTAATGAATTGCCTAGCTCGAGGGGAAGAGGAGTAGGAAGGGGAAAGGGTAGTAAGAAAATGATGAGCGACCCACTCTCTGTTCTTCCTGGAGAGTTGAGTGCATCATCTCCACGATGCACCCAGTCCCCAGCCGACCTCAGTGAGGGATTTCTAGTGTCTGCATATCAACCCCACTCTCTCTCAGGTGGTGGTAGCATGACACAGTGATGCCATGGCACAACTCCGGCCTCCTGGAGCTGCAGTAGTGACTAAACCTGTGTAAAGATGGCAGTGGTGGTCCAGGAGGGCATTATGCAAGTAATAAGCCACAACAGGGCATGCATTATAGAGATGTAATGCATGGTCAGGTGATGTCTCGCAGCCAGTGAAATTTTTAGATGTTTTCTTGCCATTTAATAATGGAGTTTATAACACTTTTGACCATTTTACAGATGTTACAAGTGTGCATCAGTGCTGTAATAACCTTACTTTCTAGGTGTTGAAAGCCCATGGTGCGCACAACCCACCCAGGTCATTCGATTATTACAGTTCTGCACACACTTGACTGGATTACTCCTTACTAAGATCTGACTCCCCCTCCCTCCGTATTTTGGCAGGCAGGTGCACCCAAGCCCTCATCAGTACGATCCTCTGCAAGGAGGTTGTCTTAGAGTCACCCCCCCAAGGCAGTGACCATTACCTGACTGAGGCTCATGGTCTAGAAGTAGGCGTCCTGTAGTCCTAGGGCTAATCACCTGTTTTTACTGTCTAACATCCTCCCTGTTCCCATCTTACTTTGTTTTTCAGTCTATATTTATTAATTTTCAGTATGCAGTACACAGAAGAACAATACTCTTGGTTATAAATAAAGGAATTGCATTAAGAAATATAATGTTAGAATATGAGATTCTTCATCCAGCGTTGCCTTATACTGAAGGTCAAAGTCTGCCAAAAGTCCTAAGAAATAAATCCAAGTTGAACAGTTTTGTTTACCGGGGGAGAGGGGGTTATTGTCACATAAATATATGACAAAGCAGAATACAGTATTTAACTTGCCCATTTTCTAAAACCAAATGACAGGTAAACTTTTCAGTGTGTACGAGTCTCCTGTTAGAGAGTTTATTAGACCATTTGAGAACCCTTTGTAATGGTATATTAAGTTAAGCAACCTTTAAACTGCTCATGTAAGACAACCAGGGGAATGAAGAAGGATTCAAAAAATATTCACAGTACCTTCAATGGTAGAAATACCAGTCAGTAAAGCTGAACGGGGTATACCATTAAAAAAGGCTTTGTGTTGGGGAAGGCAGTAAATGTGCATATAGCACTACTCCATCCAAGCTTCCACGAGGTAGTGGCCATGTGGAGTCATAGTGACACCCTGCCATAGCGACTCCCTGTCATAATCTGCCACATACTCAGGGAAACAAACTAAATTCCCAGCTGGGCTCAAGACAAGAAAATGTTGCTGACCCACGGGCGCAGCGGTAGCACTGTTGCTTACAGTGCCAACAACCAGAGTTCGGGAATGAGTTGGAGATGTTAGAGAGGAGGCTTGAGCGTCCAAGGCACTGCTCTTTTCCTAAGGAGAGGGAATGGTGCAACACCCGGAATAGCACTACCACCTAGCAGAGGCTGGAGTACAGGTGCACCAAGCAGTGAATGAATGGCAGATGCCCAGCATGTCTCACATGGGAGCATGCATGATGCCACCACTGATGTAACTGCATGTCCCTCTTTCATGCCACAAGGGCAGGAGGAAGGCAACGGGGCCAAAAAGTCCTGGCTGATGTGGATGACTGTCACCTCTCACAAGGCCCTGCATGTGGCAACTCTGGCACAGATGCTGGATCCTTGACCAGCAGCTTGAGCATGCACTCCTGGCTACCTTGCTGAGGGAGCAAGGCCAGGTACCTCCGAAGAGAAGCTGGGGTGACAGATGGGAGGGCCGGCATGATGGGAAGCATTCTAGGATGGGAGAAAAAAGTACCAACGGAAATAAAAAAAAAAATACAAGTTTTGTTCACTGCCCTTCCCCAGCATCGCTAAGTAACACAAATATACCTGCACCAGTGTCCCGTCTCTAAGGCAATCCAGCACTACAAAACATTATCTTGAACTTGGTACTACCATAGTACAGTAAATTAGCGACAGAGTCAATGCAGCATCTTTTAATCTTCCCCTTTCAGAGTCCGGAGCTTGGACTTGCTGGGCAAAAACTCTTTTTAATCAGTTCAAGTTTACCAGCCTTGGCCAGATCCAAAAATAAGGTCTTTCCCGCATAGTAGTTTTGAAGAAGAACTGATAATTGAAGGGTATGTGTGACTCCCAGGGCTCGCAGCTGGGCCCAGACTACATCAAAGCCTTTGCAGTGCTACGGGGATACAAAGCTCAAATCAGGAAAATATTAAAGAGTCCCATCCTATTGTTTAAGTGGACCTTTGGATTTTGCTGCCTACTAAATGTCCTTGCGGATGTGGGGGCCACTGATTATAATCATAACTGTCCTCTGCTGGTTCTCTGTGGGTTTTTTCCATGGGATAAGTCAATCAGTTTTGAAAATAAAGCTCTGCAAGTCTAGATCTAAGTGTTGCCTTAATAGGTTCAGAACAAAGGCAAGCAAATCTGTCCCTTTGGCTTGTCAGGCACTCCCAGCAGGCATACATTGTTAGCCCATGTCCCATTCTCCAGGCACTCCCAGCAGGCATACATTGTTAGCCCATGTCCCATTCTCCAGGCACTCCCAGCAGGCATACATTGTTAGCCCATGTCCCATTCTCCAGGCACTCCCAGCAGGCATACACTGTTAGCTCTGACCCCATTCTCCAGGCACTCCCAGCAGGCATACATTGTTAGCCCATGTCCCATTCTCCAGGCACTCCCAGCAGGCATACATTGTTAGCTCTGACCCCATTCTCCAGGCACTCCCAGAAGGCATACATCATTGTGCTGATTGTTTTGGTTTTCCCATTGCCAGATTCTGTATAACCTGCATTTTAGATGCAAGTTCTCTTGCTCTATCGATTGGTGATAAAATAAAGATGGTATGGTGAGAAAAGCACTTTAAGGACATCTGTGCCAAACTGAGGAGCTGCTCTAAAACACACCTGTGTGTCTGTACATACCCTAACTGAGCAGCAGTGACATCCAACAAACATGTACATTCATGCACAGCACTCGGAGGGTACTAATGGAGTGGGCAGCTTCCACCCTCCCTAGGAGTTTTGCATATCCTGCCTCTCCAGCATCTCCAAAGCTCCACCAGCCTTGGGGAAATGAGTCTGGGTTGAGAGTCCCCCCTCCCCAACAATTTTTATTTATTTATTGGAAATTCAGATATAACACCTTTGAGCCATAGGCTCTTTTACAGAGGTTCCATGTCGAAGGTTTGTAAAAGAGAAAAAAAAAAAACACTGGAATTGGTTTACACAGTCCAGGGTTACTTAATGTAACCCCTAGGTGGCACTATCCCAAGGGCTACTACCCCTGCCTGCTTGGCTAGTAGCAGGTTAAGGGGCCCACCCAAGTTCTGAAATGGGTGTCTTCATTGGGAGATCAGGGTTGGTAGTGGTCAAGCTAACCTGGACACAGCCCTCCGGGACACTGTAACCCCCCCCCTTTCCTTACTAGTGGCAGGAACAATACACTGTAATCACTTTCACAATACCCCTGATACACCACATAAGTACCCACGCTGTTTGCACTTATCACCACAGCTTTTCTCTGGCTCAGACCTGGGACCTCCTGTAAAACAAGGTTATACACAGCAAATAACAGCAGTACAGTACTCTTGCACAAACCGGAATCACAGTCAGGGTGCATGCAAAAAAGAGTTAGATCTGATTTATTTAAGGGACTTGAACAAAGGAGGGGCGTAATCAGGTTAATTTGCTGAAAGGCTCTATCAGTCAAACAGTTATGCATGCACTTCAGGGTCCATAAACAGTCACACACTCTGGGTACCCAGATGGAGAATGGTGGGCTAGCCAGGAATGTTGCAGCTGGTTGGAGCCCTGTGATGGAAGAAAACAACATGCACAACACACACTATTTGTAATCCAGAGCCAGAGGGCTCAGTTTGTGAAAAGAAAAACAACAAGACAATAAGATGACACACTTTTAGATTAGGCTGTTGTTGCAGGGAGCTACCCTGATGATTACTCACGATACTCAAGACTGGACACAGGCTGGACGAAAATCGAGGCAGCAGGTGGTTAATCTGGAGTGCCAGGAGAAGCAAGGCCCACATGATTCGCCAAGCGTCATTCCTGTTCATCGTGGAGCAGGGGGCTGATCCCCAGGCAGGTCTCTCGTCAGTGGCTTTCTCTGTGCAGTGGGGTAGTCTGGCAGGGCCAGCATGGCATGGCCCAGGCCGAATGGAGATGAATGCGGATTCAGTCCGATTAGGCTGGCTAAAGCTTCCAGCAAGCAGAACACAGTTCACACAGTGGGGAACCAAATCACAACCCACTTTCAATACACAGCACATTTACATGTAAAGGATTCTATGGTACCAGCAAGCAGAACACAGTTCGCTTAGTGGGGAACTAAATCATTACCCACTTTCAATACACAGCACATTTACATGTAAGGAAATTCTACTGTATCAGGCAAACCACTCTCCGGTCACAATCGCAAAAGTCTCTGCACAAACTGGGGATTCAAAAGCAGCTGGAAATCCTGACAGGCTGATCGCATTCAGCAAAATCTTTGGTGGTCTTCAGGTTGATCCTGGTCACAACTCAGTGGCTTACTCCGTTCTCACAAACTCTGATTCAGTCCGAACTGATTCTCTTCTCCCTCTCAGGGGCAGCAGGCAGACATGCAGGCCAAAACTGAGGCCTTTCCACAGAGACCGTCTCAAGCTGTTGCTTCTTCAGCTCCCAACTGAGATGTGACTCAACTGCCAGCAAGCCAGGGACTTTCCCAAGAATCCAAAAGGTTTGGTTGGCTCATCTGTCTGTCAGTCAGTCACAACAAAGGCTCCCCCTTCAGGTACAAAAAGGCACCAAAAGTCCAAAACTACAGTTTTGACTCCAGACAGCTCCTGTAGTCCAGCTCCATTTTAGGTCCCACCAGAACTGATTGGTCCAATTCTCAATCCAGGACCAAGATAGTGGAGATAAACAAAAAGCAGTCCTTGCTGTAAAGAAGGCAAGTTAGACAAACTACATTATCATTATCACCCTAAATGATTTTCAGCAAATAGTTACATCTTTCAACAGAGCTCCCTCTCAGGTTACTTATGACTGCAATCCAGGCAGCTCCTAAAGATACCGTACACAGAGGCTATACAGGCACTCTCTGGCAATTGTATTTAAACTGCCAAAACACAGAACACCAGCTTGGCAGTGAGCATTTAGGCAAGCTCGAGGAAGACTTTTTGGGAACCCCCATTTGTAGGGGGGGTTACATTAACATAAAAAACAGTATGGCTAGACATAGTAGCTAGGTTAGATACAATGAAAAAACAGGGAATATCTTTACAAATAGTGGAGTACACAGACACAGTTATACAGAGAATTATAATGCAGCAAAATTAAGCCTCGTCATCGGAGTAGAAGAGTTTCAAAAGTAGCAGGGATTGAAGACACAAACTGATATAGGCATACGAGAGAGGGGGTGCGCAAGTGTGGGGAGGTAGTTTAGGGTGTAGGGTGGATGGGAGGTCAGAAGACATTTAATTTAAATGTCTCTTTATGCTCCATTTATCTTGTGTGATGATAGCTGTTCTGTGCCTACACAGTGGTGAAGGGGGCGGGGGGACAACCAAAAGGAACTCAATTCAAGGAGTGAAATTCTAAGTTTGAGTGATTTCAACACAACTAGGAACTATCCTGAGCAGGTAGCAGGCAGGAGGCAAGCCTGACAAGAAGGGAGATAAATAGAATGCAGAGAAGGAAATCAGAGGCCACAGAAATGTGATGTTTAAGTTGCCATCAACTAGGTCTTGGGTGCTTACCCAGTATAGTTTCATGAAAAGGTTGCCATTAAAGGAACCCTTGGCCACTAGAAATTCAAGAAAGTTTTACATGACTATTACTTAAAGAGTATTACATTGCTGGTATACAACACAGCAGTCGGACACACACCACCTCTACTACCAGTTAACGCACACTTGGCTCCAATAGTATAATTTCAGTTGTGCTTTATTCACTAAAACAGATATTATGCTGCACGCCTAATGCGTTTCAGACGCTGGGTCCTTTATCAAAGGCTAATGCAGTAACACAGAAACAATAAATACAAAAACGTATGTGATGTATATGAGTGACAGACAAAATTCAAATTCATTGGTCAAGACAAATTGATACATAATGACTAATATAAAATCAAGGACAGGCAAATCAAATGCAGCGGTAGAAATGTGGAATCCTTAAATTCATAAAAATCAGACCAGAGAAATGAAGTTAAAAAACAACGTCAACAATATATACTGAATTCCAATTTAAAATAAAGATATGATAGATTCTGAAAAGAAATAATAAACTGCCTATATACAGTGGACTGACTTATTGTTTTTTAAAAAAAGGTTTAATATCAAATCCCATGTTTAAACCAGGGTATTTGGTTGCCCCAAGTTTTATGATCCAGAACGCCTCTCTTTTCATGACAATTGTTAAAATCTCTACCACAAGGGTATGGCTTGCCCTCATCTGTTGCTATGAATCTATTCTAAAGTAGTGTTCAACAGCACTATTCAAGGTGGCTACATGTGCTATTGTGGCACAAGTCACATCTTTTTTGTCGATTGCTTGTAAATGCTCTCCTAGCCTTACTTTAAAATTTTGAGTCATTTTGCTGACGTAAAAGGTCCCACAGGTGCAAGTGGATAAATAAAGAATGTCTGCTGAATCACATGTAATAAACTGGCATACTTCAAACTTAGGACCCAGCGTCCAAAATATGTTTGGCGTGCAGCAGAATTCACCCCTCTAGTGCTCTGCCCTCCTCTCCTGCCCTGAATACTATTGTTATTCCTATTGTTGAATGATGGAGCAACTTTACTCTGCTTACCTAAATGTTATATACCTTGGTATGCTCAACTGTTGATGTAACTGGTACTGTTTACCTTATATTTTCTCTGTTTAGCTTGACCTACACTGGATTCCCTGTTATGTTCCCTGTATGCTTTACACTGTTCTCCCACTGTAATGTTGTGTTTGTGCCAGTTTCTGGCCTGGGCCATGCCTGAAAAAAGTCTTCAGATCAGTGCACCAATCCGGTTACTAAATGAATGAATAAATAAATGTCTGTTTTATTGAATAATGCACACTGGAAATTATACTCTTGGAGCCAAGTGTTCGTTAATTGGTAGAGGTGGTGTGTGACCAACTGCTCTGTTGTATACCTTTACTTCTGTCCTGGAGTCCCACCACCCTAGTGCAGCTCTTTGTCATATTACATAGCAGGCTAGCAGCCTAGCTTAGTGGTTGGTAATCTTTCACGCTCCTTCAGTTTAGCCCATTTTGGGTAACAAATTAAGCATTAAGGGTTGTGGTGGGATAACGGCACACCTTAGGTGTGTTGTGAGGCATAAGGCATTGCGAATGCCTTCAACTACCCTGGAAGTGCCATTATCCCACCACAAAGCACACGTTGGAATGTCTTATTGCAGTTTTACAAATGGGTCCAGGATTATTTTTTCCATGTTGGTGGGGTGGGGGATGAAAAAAATACAAATAAAATAATATTAAGCATTTAATTTTTTTTATTTGTATTTTTTAAACGTTCATCCACCTCAACAAAATAGTCCCAGCACATCCCAGGATTCTGGCATGCCATCTCAGTTTCAAATATAATGCACTGTTAAATAAATTTTATTCTTTTTTTTTTTTAATTCAATATGCTTTATTCATTTTTAAGTTGTATACGTGGGTTATTAAGCACATGGAAATACATTTTTTTCAAATAAGTCCTTATACTCTCTATTTTCCCAAACTCAGCCCATTTACCCATTTCATCACCTTTCGTCCTTCTTCTGTATTTTATTTCCTCCCTTTTCTCCATCTTGTTTCTATTCTGTCTTTCCTACATGGAATGTTTCCTATGGATGGAATACAAGGTTTCCAACTCTGCTCACTTTTACTGGCAGAATGTTCACCACCTCACTCACACAACAGAAAGCTTCAGATGGAATCAGGGCTTCTGTTATATCTGAATCAGGTTAAACAGCAGCGATTTCCCTGGTAAGCAGGTAAAGATAGGAGGAGGAGTTTTTCCTGGTCAGCAAAGAAACACCAGAAATTAAAACCAAGTACTGCGGTGCTTCATTTTTAAATGCATGTATGTGAGAGTGTAAGGATTGTGAGGGCAAAAAAGATTCAACTATTATTTATGCCTAGGGCCTAGTTGAAAGTTTTTTTTTAAACTTTATTTTTATTTGTTTAGCTGTATGTGATACACAGTACACCACCCTCTTAAGCAGGCTTCAGAAATGACAGTTTCATTACAAGTAATGTATGTCAGCATTATTACAGCAAGGATATAAAAGGCCCTTAAATGATGCTGCAGCATGAGGGGGTTAACCTATATACTGTATTAACATTTCCCAATAGTAAAATTTAACACAGGCCAGTACTGCAATGAGCAGTGAAAACCATCACGTCGTATTTGATATTAGCGAACACCCAATATATGGGTAGAATATCCCTTAACTATATTCGGTAAACATTTATATAATTAAACCAAATTCCCACCAAGCAATAGCCCATCCAACCACCCTTAGTCTACGAGAGAGTTAAATAACCAATGAAATTGGTAACACTGCTTTCAGTTAATAAACAGTAGATGTAGATTTCCAGTAGCATATTTGCAACCCAAATTACTAAGCTGTGCTCTGCACAGGCCAACAGACTATTAGTTCCGTAAGCACCCATCTAACATGACAAGGAGTGCCCTAGCAGAAAGTAATTTAAATCAGTCCACTGGGCCCCAACTTCAACTTTTTTCCCCCCCTCGAATTCTGTTTTTTTCTCCCCTACTGCTGAACTCTGTCCGGCGACCTCTGAACCACCATCTCTACCTCCTTGCGTGCCAGAGTTGGTCCCTCCACTCCCTCTCCAGCACCAGGCATCTCCGTGTCTCCCTCAGGGGAAGGGTCACCCCCGCCCAGGGTGCTCTGTCTGTAAGTATTGAGCCACCGGGCTGGCAGAGGGGGCCGGGTCTGACTTCAGGAGTGTGGGTTACGGCCGGAGTCACCATTGCCCATCAGTGGGGGGGTCTTGTGTTTTTTGCCACGTGGAGCCCAGCTGCCAAAGCAATGTGCGCCATGGCTCCACCCCCTGGCATACGCCATGAAGCTCTTTTGGCTACCCCCCAGCTTCCACCAGAGGTCGCTCATTGAGCAGTCGTTACCCCAGCCCTCCCTGGGGAAGAGAGAGCAGTCCACCGGAAGCTCAGTCTCTTCCCCTCCGGCCACCCAGGTCAGTTCCTGAACCTGGGTAGCCAGCATGGCGCAAGGTGTGGCATCCAGCACCTCAACCCTCTGTGCCACCAGGCAGGCCGACTTCAACCTTTGAAAGAGAAAAACTTCAATGTTAATCCACATTATTTTAGGGTTGAGTATAACAGTGAAATAAATCAGGACTTTCCATGGCTATTAGATTTTGCAACGGAAATTAAGCCCCTGCAGTCATTACTCACTGTCCCCAGAGTCATTTTCAGAATTTTCTCCTTTTGCCTGGAATTCCCTTTCTATGTGATCCAGTAGTTTAGATGCCACTTCTGGTTCAGCGAATTGATGAGATTTCTCCCCGTAGGTGATCCTTAGACTGGCCGGCATCAGAAGTATATGGTGGACTCCTAACTGATGCAGGCGAGCTCTAATGCCATCAAAACTTTTCCGACACTGCCATGTGGCAAAACTCAGGTCAGCAAAAATGTGTACAGATGTATCTTCCCAGTCCAGTGGGGCTCGTTTGGCCATATTGATTATTAAATCTCCGTCTTTCACAAACCCCAGCACCACAAGGAGAGTTCGAGGTAATGGCTGGTTTGTTGCTGAGCGGTTTCGCCTGCCATGTGGGCAGATTCTGTAGGCCTTTAGAAAGGTGACCATATCCTGAAGTTTCAGTACATCTCCAAAGAAAGTACGCACGGTAGGTAAGGGATCGTCTCCTTTAGCTCCCTCCGGTATTCTCAGGATCCGGACATGAGCAGCTCGAGCAGCATTCTCCAAACTCCAGCCGTTGTCATAGCACCACATTTTCCTTAGTCAGGCCCGTGGACAGTCATAAATGAAGCCGCTGCTGTGGAAGCCGATTTAGTGGCTTTGTCCAACATGCCCACAATTTTAAATTGTGAGGTAAAATCTTCCAACGCTTGATCCAACCTTTGGACCACTTTCAGTAGCGCTGCATTAGAGGGTTGAGGCGAGACATCATCTCCACCCCCAGTCTTAAGTCCATGCTGGTAGTCAGCTTCGGGTCTTTTTGTCAGGCTCCTTCACCTCCAGCAGCCACTCTGTTAGTTTTGCCCATCGCTCAGAGGTACAGTTGCATAGTGATTCCAAAAAGGTATCATTTTGTTCAGGAGACTGCCTTCTATTGAACTCAGATTTGAATTACACTGCCAGTGTTTTTTCCTGGATAAATGTTAGCAAAATAAGGTTGCTTTAGCAGAGCTCTGTTGAAAAGCTTCTGTAAGCTCGGCTGTTGGCCACGCTGCCCCATTGAAAGTTTAAGTGAGTAAAGGTAGCAGCATTGTTTGTGATGTCACTCAGGAACTTATGGTTAGTATTGATTTTTTTGTGAAGAGGTTGCTGATCTTTGTCCAGTGATGTGCTGAGAAAACAGCATGGGTAAAGATGGCCATCAGCCAATCAAGGTACATGATTTTCCAAACCCATTTTAAAACATTTTTATTTGCCCTTTTGACTTCAGATGGGTTCAATCTGATGTAGACAGCGCATGGTTACATTTGGAGCAACATTCAGGGTCACAGTGAATAAAAAACATACAGAAACAAGCATTTGTCAATGCAGAATGTTTGCTTGCTGATATTAGCATTGGATGTGCAGGAGTTAGACAGAGGTATTGAACTCACACCAATCCCATCTCCACCCTGCAGACGGACAGGCATTGGGGTGTGCCTAGGGGTCGTTGCCCATAATGCTCACGGCATTTCACCTAACCCTATCCTGTAGACACCACAAGTATTGGTGTGTCTTGGGGTGTTCGGCTTTACCGTCACCCCATTTCATAAGGACATACGCTGAAATGGGTGCAGTACAGGAGAATGGGGTGAAATCTGGGGCTGAAGAGTGCAAGGCACACCTCGATGCCTGTCACTGGCTTCAGAGTGGGGGTGGGATGGCATGAGCATTATAGCCGGTGATCCAAAGTTACACCTCTGATGCCTGTCAGTCTGTACAGGGTGGGACGTTATGGTTAGAAACCCCAATGCCCCGAGTGTGTGTTGGTATTTGCAGTACAAATTTTCAATATGGCCTTTTTGTGACCCCCACCTCATGAAAGCATTTGGGACCTCTTCTCCTGAACAGTGGCACTGTGATTTTGTTAGTGTCCTGAACTTCGAGTTCCCACAGCAACAGTGCTATTCTGCTCCAGATGTGCAAAAACAGATCAGGCAGGATGTGAAGAATGACAGCTGTACCATTCATAGGGAGGTGTGAAGTGATGGCAGTGTTGAAAATCTGTAGTGAAAATATTACAAATGCTCGAAGTTCCGAGCGTACGTGGAAACTGCGCAACACATGCTTGTACCACAGTCATTTAGTGGAGCTATTTCACCATATTTTCAACATAGGCATTTTGTGACCTCTGCTCATGAACACTGTCAGTGTGATTTTCTTAATCAGTCCCGAACACTGATTTGCCACAAGCGATCGCGCTATTCTGCGCTGGGAGTGCGAAAATACATTTCGGACAGGATGTGAAAAATGACAGCTGTACTGTTCATAAAGAGGTGTGGAAAAATGCCAATGTTGAAAACCTGGAGTGAAAATATAAAAAATTTGCGAAGTTACGCACATGCGTAGAAACTGCGCAACGGCACGCTCATAATGCAGTAATTTTTTGGACTTTTTTCACCAAATTTGCAACATAGGCTTTTTGAGAGCCCACCTCATGAACAGTGACACTATTGTTTCATTAATTGGTCCGGAAACGTGATTCCACACAGTGACCATAAAATCACCTTTCGGGACTGAATAACGAGATGACAGTGACTGAATTCACGAGGTGGGGTCCCAAGAATCCCATGTTGAAAATTTTGTGACAAAATTAGGAAAAAATGGGCGAGATATTCATCAAAGTTAAAAAAAAAAAAACATTAATGCCATTATACAGTTTACCGGCATTTCTTCAGTTCGCAGTCGGCTTTGAAGAGTGCAGATGTGTTCCCGGTCCACTGAAGATAGTCACACTGGCCTCTGGAGGTAAGTATGGGGTGAGGGGTGTGTGGGGAGGTAGAATGTGCAGCGGGTGGACGTGGGTTGGGGAGGGGGCATGGGGCTCAATGAGGGACTGTTTTCGTTTTTTTTTTTAACAGAATTTAAAATTAAAAAAAAAAAAGACATCGCAGGACACTTTTGGCATGCTGGGGTGGGCTCCCAGTGTGCCATCTGGCTGGGTGTTTGTTGGGCAGGTTGGTACTGGAGCCAATGGGGATGGGGCACCCCTGGCCAGACAGTGTGGTGGTGGGGGGGGGAGTGGGAGCGCATGAGCTGAGGGAGGATTGGGCACCCCCTTGGCACATAAATGGTGGGGGGGCACATCATGTTGATGGGGATTGACCTACCCCGTCAGCAAATAAACTGGGGATGGGGACGTGCCGACAGGGGGTTTGAGAACCCCAAGTCTGCTTTCTTGGGGACTCCGAGGCGGGCAGCGAGAGTCATCGTCCACTGCCATATTATATGAAATTTTACACTAGGCAAGGGACTGCCCTGCAATGGTGGGTCACTCCCTCATTGCAGCATTAGATTCCTTTCAAGGTGGTAGTACCCTGGCTGTACTAGTGTCAGCAGCAGCCTGCCACTGCATTGGGGAAAGCGGGCCAAGCCTCAAAAGGCACTGGGGGCATTGGCTCCCACAGTGCCCCACCCCCAAAACCCCGCTTTTCTCCTAAGCTGTAATAAAATGTTTCTTGTGCATGCGTGCAAGCAAACATAAAAAGGAGGATGTTTTTGCACCTCGTGGCTCTGATTTTAAATCAGGGAAGTCGCAGTAGGCCACTACCCCAGCCCAACTGGCAGATGAAGATCAGCCAGTCTCATAGATAGATATGTAACCCCTAGGTGGCGCTATCCCAAGGGCTACTATCCCTGCCTGCGCAACTAGTAGCAGGTTAAGGGGCCCAGAGTTCTGAAACGGGTGCCTGCACCAGGAGGTCAGGGTTGGTAGTGGTCAAACTAACCTGGCCACAGCCTTCTGGGACACTGTAAACCCCCCTCTTTCCCTTCTAGTGGCCTGAGCAATATACGATAATCACTTTCACAGTACCGCTTGTACACCATACTAAGGCAGTACCCACACTGTTTGCATTTACCACCAGGGCTGGTTCCTCTGGCACGACCCTGGGGACCCCCTTTAAAACAAGGTTATGCACAGTAAATAGCAACAGAACAGTACTCTTGGCACAAACTGGAACCACAGTCAGGTTAAATGAGGCAAAAAAAGTCAGATCTGATTTATTCGGGGGACTTGAACAAGGAAGGGGTGTAATCAGGTTGATTGGCTTAAAGGCTATACTAATCAAACAGTTATGCATGTACTTTAAGTCCCTACACAGTCACACGCTCTGGGTACCCAGGTAGGAAAATGGTGGGCTGGCCAGGAACATTGCAGCTGGTTGGGGCCCTGTGATGGAAGAAAGCAACATGCACAACACACACTACTTGTAATCCAGAGCCGGAAGGTTCAGTTCGTGAAAGAAAAAGCAACAAGACAATCAGATGACAACACTTTAGATTTAGCTGTTGTTGCAGGAAGCTACCCTGATGTTTACTCATGATACCCAGTACTGGACACAGGCAGGACGAAATTGAGACTGCAGGTTGTTGAGCTGGGGTGCCTGGAGAAGCAGGGTCCACACGAATCACCGGGGCCTCGTTCCTGTTCAAGTGTTGAGCAGGGGGCTGATCCCCAGGCAGGTCTCTCTTCGATTGCTTTCTCAGTGCAGCAGGTAGTTGGGCTGGGCCAGTGCAGCAAGGTCCAGGCCCAATGGAGATGATTTTGGATTCAGTCTGTGGGGCTGGATGCAGCTTCCAGCAAGCAGAATACAGTTCAAACCACAGTGGGGAGCCAAATCGCGACCCACTAGCAGCACACAGCACATTTACACGTAAGGAAATTCTAATGCAGCTTCCAGCAAGCAGAATACAACTCAAACCACAGTGGGGAAACAAATCATGACCCACTATAAGCACACAATACATTCACATGTAAGGAAATTCCACTGTACCAGGCAATAGGCTCTCCAGTCGCAATTACAGAGTCTCTGCACAATCCGGGAGTTCAGAGGTGGCTGGAAGTCCAGACAGGCCGATCGCATTCAGCAAATCTTCAGTCTTCTTCAGGTATGAGCTTGGTCACAATTCAATGGCTTACTTCGCTCTCCAAGTTCGGATTCAGTCCGAAAAAGGCACAAGTTCCCTCTCAGGGACAGCAGGCTGGCCAAAAGTCAGGCCTTTCCACAGTTCTCCCACGCAAATCTACACTGGGGCTGCTGCTTGAATCATTCAAGCTGTTATCTCTCCACTTCCCAACTCAGAACTGAAACTAGCTGCAAGCAGCTTGGGAATTTCACCAAGATCCAAAAGGTTCGGTTGGCTGATCTGTCTGTCAGTCACAACAAGGGCTTCCCCCTTCAGGTTATTTTAGCTGCCAAAATGCAAAAACTACAATTCCTACAAGTTTTGACCCCACCAAGCCCCTGTAGGCAGGATCCATTTTAGAGTCCCAAATGTACTGATTGGCCCATTTCAGCAGTCCAGGACCAAGATGATGGAAACAAACAGAACTGTCCATGCTGCAAAGAAGGCAGGTTAGAACAAACTGCAATATTATTACTAATTATAACAAATGATCAGCAAACAAGCACATCTTCTAACAGAGCTCCCTTTTAGATTAATTTTGACTGCAATCCAGGCAGCTCTTACAGACAGTACACAGAGGCTATATAGGCACTCTGGCAATACATTTAATCTGCTAACACGCAAAACACCAGCCTGGCAGTGAGCATTTAGACAAGCTCAAGGAAGACTTTTTGGGAACTCTCATTTGTAGGGGGGTTACATACACATACATCGATACGTACATGTTGATGACAGAAAAAGGGTCTTGTAACATCCAGTCTGCCCACCCTACCTGTTTTGTCTTGCCTTAGTGGCAGTCTTCCCCTTTGTTACTGTCCCCTCTTTTTCCAACTAAACCCACATGTCTGTCCCATCCCTGCTTGAAACTGCTGATTGATTTGGCCTGTACTCAGGGGCTTCACTTCCCCTCTTGCAACTGCTTCTAAATTCCTCGCCATTTTGGCCCAGCCTCTCCTGACTTCCACTCCCCCCGGCTTCCTCTCCTGACTCCCACTCAACAAGTGGTAATACCGCAGTTATAGGCTCTTATAATCGAACTGTTTGACTTTTTAATGACTAGCATAATCTGTTTCTTTACTCTAGTTCATGTCATGCACAGTAACTATTTTTCTAAATAATACTCAACTGTAGCACTATAGCTGGATAGCTAACTGCCTTTTCCTCTACTCTGGTCTCACGGACTGCTGTACATCAATGTACAATTGTGCACTACTTCTGTGTTGAAATCGGACTGCTAACATGTATTTTGTATTTGTTTCTTGAGTGTAAAACCTCACTCTGTTATTGTTCTTATGACCTATTTTGTGCCTCAATGTAAATGAGTTCTACCATGTGCTGTAATCTGACTGCTAGCTTGTATTTGTATGGTTCTTGAATGTATAACCTCATTTTGTACCACTCCCCCCCCTTCCCCCAGGACACATCTGGAAACTAGCTCCCAGCTCAATGTGCCTTTTCTGGTGAAACTTTTCAATAAATAAATAAATACTGCTTCCTCTGGGAGCTTATTCCACTTGTTCACAACCCTTTCCATGAAAAAGCGACACAGATGACCTTTTTGAATCCCCCGACAGCTTTAGTGAATTCCCTCGCATCACTGTTTTACTTAAGAAGAAGAGTTCCTTCTCCTTGGAATCATTGTAGAGAGCAGTACAAGCACTTACAGTGTGGTCCATAACATGGACTAGAAATGACACTTTCAGCTCGTTTGGTAGTTGTGGCAAGTAGAATGGACAGCATGGAAGGAGCCTTACAGGAAATGGAGAATAAAATCGGGTAAAGCAATGGTGGTTGCCAACTTGCCACTACTGTGAGGGAACAGAGTTTGTCAAAAGCTTGCATAGAACATTCAGAAAACAATGTCATGTCAGCGAATGTTCATTTCCTCGGGATCCCCGAAGATGCTGAGGGTGACTTAAATTTCATAGTAGAGTGGATTAATGGAGTACCGAGAATCAGAATAGATGGCCTACTGAATTACGCCAAGACAGGCTGTAGCAGTGGAAGAAAGTCCAAGGACATTATTGTTGGTTACTGCATCTCTGGCAGTTGGAGATCAATTTCTGTGTGCAGCGAGAGAGATAGAGACAAAGCAGCTGATGCATGAGAGGGCAAGGGTCCTTCTGTTCCCAAACCTTTCTTACACTACTCGTAGCATGAGAAAGCTTTGACGGGGTAAAGAGCAAGTTACAAGAGCTCATTGTACCACATAATCTTCTGTTCCTGGTGCAACTCCACTTTGCTGTGGGGATAAAATCCTACATGCATACAGATTCCTAGGAAGCGGGGAAATTGTAAAGCTGGAAGAAGAAGATCAGGGCAAAGAGGACTAGACTGAGCCCTCAGAGGAAGAACATGATTAAAGGTATGGTCTGCAGAAAATGCCAATTTTGAGTTGGAGTAAGTCATGAGATAATTTCAATTTTGGAACTGTGCCTTTGGGATTCGACCTTTGGTGCTGTATTTTTGGAACCTTGAGGGACTTGGTGTAAAACTTGGCTACAGGCTGTCACCCACACCGGGAGGGTGGAGGGTTCTTTCAGTATACTTGCTCACTGCACAAGTCATTCCTTTATTGTCTGGGTCCTGTCCCCTTCCCCACCTTATTTTCTGTGCTGGTATCCTTCCAAATGCTTTTTGTGACCATCGTATGGTCTGTTATGTTCGTAAGATCTGATGCCTTAAAGCCCCCCTGAAATTTGCCTGGTTGAGATCATTCAGGTCCCCTGACCCCTTTTGCCTGCTAGATTATCTTCAGAATATTGACTGGTCACCACTCTCTTTACCCTCCGATCGAGTATGCTCTGACCTGTTTCCAATCAAAATACAGCAGCTTGGGACAAACATCCCCCTCAGTAGGTCCCTTGTCTATTAGTTCTAACTGCCTTGGCTCTCTGCAGTGCTCCTGGACCTTCTCAAATCCCGTGACTCTGCAGACCATGTCCACAAGGGCTCAGACTCTCCACCCAATAACTTGCAGGGACATAAACAACTGTAATGTCAGCACCAAAGCTACTAGGGAGGTCAAGTCAAATTATTTTCCCACCAACCTTCAGCACAGCCTTAACTCCCTTGATAAATTTTGGAAGGTTATATACTTTCTTACTGTCACCTTCTCCATCCATCCCATCCACACACTAGAAAGCTCAACCTTTTCTAACCCTCCTTGGTCACCAACACTTTTAATCAGTTCTTCACCACCTGTGCTCTTTTCCTACTCCCTCCCTCCAAACTCAAACCCATCTCTCCCTCCTTAAATACACCCCCCTCCTGGTGCTCCTCCATTTCCTTTCTCCTTCGTCACCATCAGTGCTGGTGCTATTCTTCCTACCTTGCACTCCCTTAATCCCACTAAAGGGAACAGCCCTGATGGACTTGATACAAAGCTTCTACATCTCTATCCCGGCCATTGCTGCTCCTTTTGCATCCCTCTTCAATCTTTTCTTTCAACTTGGGCCTGTTTCCCCAGATCTGGAAGCAAGCTAAAGTCCTTACCCTTCATAAAGGGGAGCGACTCCTCTTCCACTAGGAATTACCATCCAATTTCCCAGTTTCTTGTCCCAGCTGAAGTACAGTACAGGGAAAGACTCATTCTCATTCAGCTTCCCCCTTCCTTGACTTCTTCTCTTACCTCTTTCTTCTTGTCTGGCATCTGGAAATGTCACACCATCATCTTCTCTCTCTTCTGGGTTGATGACTCAATGCTTAAAGGCATGGAGTAACACCTAATCTCGATGGTAAATTTAATTGATTTGGCAAAGGTCTTTGATACTGTGGCCCAGCCTCTCTTGCTGAACAGATTGTGTGTGTGTGTGTGTGTGTGCGCATGTGGAACTGTGACTAGACAGTTGGCTGGTTCCACTCCTACCTTTTGAACCGGTATCAGTCTGTTTGGGTTGATGACTCCATTGCCTCTCCTTTGCCCTTCCAGTCCAAAGTCCTTGACTCTATCTGTTCTGTTTTCATAAATGACTTAAACTCCGTCTGTCACTTCACATATCCACCTGTAAGTGGATGTCACAGTACTTTTTGCCTCTGTGGCCTCAGTTCTTGAGCTAGAGTTGTCACTTCAGCAGGACTTTGACAATGTCCATTGCTGGTTCCTCTCAAACCAACTCTCGCGCAATGCCAGTAAGATAGTATTCATGACTTTTTTTTTTTTTTTTTTACAGAGACTAACAAGGCTCCAACATACCCCAGTCTTTGAAACTTATGATAGCGCCCCCTTGAAGTAGTACCCCATTTCAAGTATTTGAGTGTATGGCTGGATGAGAACCTCAGTTTCTGCACGCACACTCAGATGCCATATATAAAAAACCTCCACCCTAAACTTGGCACAGTGTACTGTAACAGACTACCTTCTACTTGCAGTCCACCACGCGATAACTCAGGATGATCCTGCTTTGTGTGACTATGAGGATGTGGTTTATAATGCTGCTCCTAGAACCACGCTTGACAGACTGACCCCCCCTTTCACTGCCTGTCATTTTGCACTAAATGCTCCATCACTGCTCTCTTTATGCTTATCTGTGTCTCTCGTCCCTTGAAATTGTCACCTCTCTCGCTGCTCTTCCTTCATGCCCAAATACTGGCTTCCTACCTCTCATCCCCTCTTACCCCTTTCATCCTGCCTTTCTATTCCCTCTGTTCCTCAGATGCTTGCTCTTTCCTAATACCCACTGCAAATCCTCTACTGATCAGTCTGCCTTCCATCTCTATCACATTCAGATTCTCATCCAGCCTTCACTCTCAAACTGCTTTTACTGACTTCTTTAAACCTTGCACCTACAACCAGCCTTGCCCACACCTCTGTCCTCCCCCCAGTATGCCCCCCAGTGTGCACTGCCTTCCTTGAGGCAAACAATCTCCAGAATAACCAGTAACATGGTTTATGGGGGGGGTGGTCATTCCAGACAAACCTGATTAAATTCTTCAGTTGGGCAATGCAGGCGTCCAATAAAGGACAGGCATTTGGATACTGTAACTGGACCTTAGTAATGCCTTCAGTGCAGTCTCCCATGAGAGGCTGGTTGAGAAACTAAGATCTCGGGCTAGGCGAAAGGGTAACAGTATGGCTCAGTGGGTGATCACAGAGTGTGGTTGTAAATGAGGGATAGTCTAGAATTAGAGAGATGACAAGTTGAGTGCAGCAGGGCTCAGTCCTGGGGCCTGTCCTCTTTAACATTCATTTGCAGTATAGTGATAGGGGTGCAGAGGGACGACCTGTCTGTTCACAAACACTATGATCTGTGGTAGAGTGCACAGCGAGGAAGGGTCAGAACAGTGAGGGAGGACTTAGAAACATAGACTTTGACAGCAGATAAGGACCGCTTGGCCCACCTAGTCTGCCCATTTCCCTACCTACAGGGTAGGCCGCAGATCCTAGTTAACCAACAGCCTATTTCTTCCTACCCCCACAAGAACTGCCTTATGTCTGTCCCATGCATTCTTGAATTTTCCCACAGTTTTAGACCCCACAACCTCCTCAAGAAGGCTGTTCCATGCATCCACTACCCTCTCTGTGAAAAAATACTTCCTCACATTGCCCCGGAACCGCCTCCCCCCATCTTTAAATTGTGTCCCCTTGTTCTTGCACGTCTCTTTTTCTGAAAGATGCTACCCTCTTGGATTTGTTGATTCCTTTGAGGTACTTGAAAGTTTCTATCATGTCCCCCACCCCCTTTCCTCGAGGGTATACATATTAAGCTCCTTTAGTCTCTTCGTGTGGCTTCAAAACAGTGAAATGACACCCGCTAAGACGGGTTTATGCTGGTATACTGCAAAGTGGTGACTTGGCACTGCTAAGATGAGTTGCATGTTGATATATTTCTTGGTGTGGAGAGAGGAATGCTGTGAGCGGGAAGGAGGGGGGGAAAGAGAGAGAGAGAGAGACGTTGCATGTGGCAAATGCAGAGAGTACCGATGAGATGAGTAGGCTGTAAAAGCATAAGAAGCTTTTTAAAAATGTATATTTAATTGTTAAAGTATGTGAGATCTGAAATTGGTTGGTAGAAGAAGGAAAACTGAAATTGGTGCTGTGAGCAGGGGTGGGAGAGAGTAAGACTGAGTGGGCAGGAGTGACGTGTGTGGGTTAGTTACCGGTAGTTAAAACTACATAAATTGAACTTCTTAAAAGTGAAAGCTGTACTAGATCCTGCTGTATGCTGCAAATGTAGAACATTAAAGAGAAGGTAGCCTGGACCGGTGGCGCTGGAGGTTGAGGCACTGGATGCCACCCCCTCGTGCCATGCTAGCGACCCGGGTTTGGGAATGAGCCCAGGCCATCTGGCGGCGGTGGAAGGAAGAGAGGATTGAGCATCCAGAGGACTGCTCTCTCTCAGGGAGGGAGGGATCGCTGTCCCGCCCGTTGATCGCCCTCTGGTGGGGGCTGGAGGGTGATGCGGGCTTGGAACCTAGTCACTGGTGGGCATGGCATGCGTGTGCCCCCAAATGAGAGAGTCCATACTGTATGCTGGAGGGGATAAAAAATGGAAAATGGCAACTGGGGGCTGTCAGGTCCCATGTCCGCCCAGTTGGCCCGACAATGCCACCACCTCCAGATTAGGATTGTGCTCTGGGGTGGAGGGGAACCCCCTTCCCTGGCCTCACCATGGGGGTAATCAGACCTGTGGGGGTCTTGGGGGATGATTGGGGCTTCGGGCTGGGTGGGCGGTGCAGGAACGGAGATCTGCCCCCAGTGCACAGGAGGGATAAAAATCAGAGTAAAAAAAAAATTAAAGAGAAGGTAACAGCATTTATAGTCAAGATGTTAATACCTATTGTATGTGAGACGTAAAATTGACACTGTATGCGATGAGTGGGAGAGAGAGAAATGCCATGTGAGAACGAGTAAGTTACCGTATGTGAACAAGTACAATGTAAAAAATGTGAAGTCTTTACCTGTTTCCCACTCAAAGCATGGCCTCCAAAATAAAAAAGAGAATCCTGCTGGCCCAGAAAGTGGCTTGTTAATTAAGGCTTCCCCCTCAGTTAGAAGCTGCTCCAGTTTAGAAGCCACAGCTTAAAATGGAAAAATACAGTAGAAGTTATGGCTTCTAAATGATAAAATATGGTATTTTGTATTTCATGCATTGACCACTTTTCTGTGTTTCCATGTGTCTGTACCCCAGATGTAGAGCTCTGGCTCAGTGTGCCTTTCCCATGCAGCAAATTTTAAATAAAGAAGAATAACTTCAGTGGTGGTGGGATCCCTGAATGAGTTTTTCTCCCATTTCCACCACTGGGCTACAGGACTTTAAATACTACCTTTTTTTTTTTAATATTGAATCTATTTCTGCTCCTTGCGGCTCGGTCTGCATTAGTCTGGCCACTGTTCTCCGTACCCCATGCGACCCCTGATGGCTCACTTGCACAGGGCTAGCACACACAGTGCCCACAGTGGGGATCCATTAATCCCTGGCTGCCAGGCCCAGATCTACTACCCAGGTGCAATTCCATACGGGTCAGAGAGTGTGCAGAGGCACAGCCATCAAGCCGCCACAACCAACCACCATTTTTCTGCTGTGTTTTGTCCCCTAGGAGTACGGGCGTGCAATGATGTCTGGGCACTATGTGCTGACGTCTGCCATACTCCTACCCCTGTAGATGTACTGCAACTGTGGGACCCCCAATCTCCATCGGGGGCCACTACAGTGCGGTGCAAGCCCTGAACCCTCCCCAGGGAGAGGAGTGCAGTCAGTAGACAAGCAATCCTCTCCCTGGCCGACCCCCAATGATCTGGGCTCATTCCTGAACCCGGGTCGCCAGTGTAGTGTGAGATGTGGCGTCCAGCGTCTCAACCCTCAGTGCCATGGGGCTGGCCAGCTGAATACTATCATGATGAGGCTACAGTAAAAATAAACACTAAGGATCATGCTATTTTCACTGCAGCTGAATAACAGGCAAAAAAATACTTTTCATTTTGCATTGTTACTCATCACTCCTGTGGTGTGGGTAGGGGAAATCTTGCTTCCTAATTGATGTAAAAGGTCCCAAAGCAGTGCGGTTCAGGAATACTAACCACACTACGAAACTTACCTTCATATTTTTTTTTTTTTTTAACAATGGACCCATTTTATAAATGCAGTAAGGCACTTCAGGATGTGTGTTATTACTATTCCCAAACCGGATTTCCAGGTTGGTGAAGGTGCTCAGTGCAAGTGCCTAATGCCTCACAGTGCACCTGGACATGCAGTTCAGGAATTGTAACCCACACTCTGTCGTGTCTTTTAATGTAATTTTTATTACATTTTTCAGAGTGCACAAGAAGTGAAAGAGGGTACATGTAAAGAGAAAGAAAACATTACTTACCGTAGCAATCTTGTTTCTTCTAAGGGAATCTTACTGTATTCTCACAATGCAGTATGGTCTCACCATAGGACTGCCCCAGAGCTGAAATGGTTAATGGAACCTATGCTAATAGTAGAATGTTAGGCTCGAGCTCCGTTTTCAAATCGCTGTCCCTGGTTGCACTTCCTGCAACCGTCAGATTCTTATGAAGCATGCAGAAGCTAAAAGTACTAACTATCCAAACTAAATTTACTACCCCTAAATACCCCTATTAGGGGAACAGAAACTCTAAACAGGAGGCATCTCTAAGACTCAAGTCAACAGATGCCAAAGAAACTAATAGGTACCCACAGGTTTCCAACATCGGTGATACAGTTAGTGAGCAGAGCCCTGCTGGTCCTAGCAGGGGAGGAAGGGTGGGAGCTCAGAATACAGTAAGATTCCCTTAGAAGAAACAAGATTACTATGGTAAGTAATGTTTTCTTCAAACCCCAGGAAGTCTTACTGTATTCTGACAAATGCTGACTACCCAAGCAGTGCCTTTGGAGGTGGGCAGAGGACCTATTTAGGAAATAGGCTCTGCAGAACTGCTGTGCCAAATCTGGCATCACTCCTAGCCTGTGTGTCCAGGCAGTAGTGCTTGGTAAATGTATGAACTCGTTCCTAGGTAGCTGCCATACAGATTTCCAGAAGAGGGAGGTCTCTGGAAGCTGCTACTGATGCAGCAGTCCCTCTAGTAGGATGTGCCCTAAGCCCTTGTGGGGACTGGTTACCAACTTTGCCATAACAGAATTGGATACATGACACAATAAATCTTGCTATGGATCTCTTTGTGGCAGGTTTACCCCTGCCAACCTCTCCATAGGTCAGAAAAAGTTGGGTTCTATCCCCTCTGTGACCTTTCGTGTGCTCTAGGTAGTAGCTAATAGCTCTCTTGACATTCAAGCTGTATAGTCTACGCTCACCTGAGGAGGAATGATCAGTAAAGAAGACTGGAAGGGTGATGGACTGATTAATGTGAAAGTCAGATACCACCTGAGGAAGAAATGTGTTATTTGTCCTGAGGACCACCTTGTCCCTATGGAAAGCCACATAGTTGGGTTCCATAGACAACACCTGAATCTCACTAATCCTGGCAGAAGTAATGGATACTAAAAACACAGCCTTCCAAGTCACATACTTAAGGTCAGCTGATGACATGGGCTCAGAAGGGGGCTGCTTAAGCTGTGCTATGCAAATGTTTAAGTCCCACACATGGGTAGGAACCCTATAGGGAGGACGCAAATGCAGTAGCCCCTTAAAAAACTTTTGGAACACTGCATTAGAGGCCAGAGAGGATGGCTTACCTGCTGACAGGTAAGCAGATACCGCAGCCAGATGCACCTTCAGAGTAGAGGTCCTGAGGCCTAGTGAATGAAGATGGGCGAGATAGTCAAGGACTACCAATAACCCAGCCTGGGTGTGATCTAGGTTTTTGTTCCTGCACCAGAAAGAAAATCTTACACTTGGAAGTATAGATCTTTCTGGTAGAAGGTTTTCTGGATACCGTAAGGACCTCCATTACCCCTTCTGAAAGATTCAGATTTGCAAGTCCTCAAGAACCAGGCTTTGAGTCGGAGGGATCGAAGGCTGAGATACAGGATCCTACCCTGGGAGGAGGTCAACAAATTGTGCCTCCTGGATAGGCTGATTGGCTTAGCTACTGATAGGGACAGAACCAGTTAGTACCATGGTTGTCTGGCCCAATCTGGGGCAATAAGGATCATTGTGGCTGACTGGGATCTGAGCTTGTTCAGGGCTCTCAGCAACAGTGGGAAGGGAGGGAAGGCATACGGGAACTTCCCTGTCCAATTCAGGGTCAGTGCATCCAGTGGTACTGTGCCCTACAGTGGGGGCCTGCAACAGTACAGAGGAAGCTGGTAGTTGTCTGAGGAAGCAAAGAGGTCTACCTCTGGAGTGCCCCACCTTTTGAACACCAACTGCAGCACTTGCTTGTTTAAGGACCATCTGTGATGGTTCTAATTTATCCTGCTCAGTGCATCTGCTAGAACATTGTCCTTCCTGGTAGGTGGATTGCTGACAGCAAAATGTTCAGGGAGTAGGCCAGGGTCCATATTTTCATAGCTTCTGTGCATAGGGATATGGACCTTGTGTCTCCCTGTTTGTTGATGTAGTACATAGTCATGTTGTCTGTCCTGACCTGAACCACCTTTCCCTGCAGCATGCTGGCGAATGCCTGAAGTGCTAGGAACACTGCCCTGGGCTACAACAGGTTGATGTGAAGCAATGATTCCTGTTTGAGCCAAGTACCTTAGACAGTATGTTCCCCTAGGTGTGCTTCCCACCCTAGTAGGGATGCATCTGTGGTGAGCACCAGAGATGGTTGCTCTTGGAGGAATAGAACTCCCTGTCTGAGGTTTTCCAGATCCTGCCACCACTGAAGTGCCTGCATGAATGTTTGAGTGACTGGGACCAGTTTTGATAACCTGTCTCTTTTCTGGTGTCAGTAATGCTCGAGGTGATATTGAATATCCCTCATCTGAAATCTTGCTCCTGACACTGTGGCGGTTGAGGCTGCTAAGTGGCCTAACAACTGGAGAAAATGTCTGGCCGATCTGAGGCTGTGAGGCTTGAAGGAGCCCACTAGCTGTATCAGAGTGTCTGCCCTCAGCTGAGGAAGAAAGGCCTTTCCTCTGACTGAATCCAGTTCTGCTCCTGTAAACTCTAGCAGCTGTACTGGCTGCAGCATGGACTTCTTCTGGTTTATCAAGAACCCTAGGGACTGTAACAGTTCCTGTGTCAACCCCAGAGACTGCTTGACCTGTTGGGGAGACTGCCTCACTAAGAGCCAGTCGTCCAAGTATGGAAAAACTGACACTCCCTGCCTTCGCAGGTGTGCCACAACCACAGCCAAGCATTTTGTGAACACCCTTGGAGCAGAAGTCCGAAAGGCATTGCTCCAAACTGATAGTGGACTGATGGCAGTCTGAATCGGAGGAATTTTCTGTGGGACTGTCTTAATAGGATATGGAAGTAGGCATCTTTTAAATCCAGGGATGCCAAACAGTCTCCTTGCTTTAGGATTGGCAGAATCATGTTTAAGGTTACCATTTTGAATTTTGGTTTCAGTAAATGCCTGTTTAGGTATCAGAGATCCAGTGTGGGTTGCCACTCCCCTGTTTTCTTGGTTGTAAGGAAGTATCTTGAGTAGAGGCCTTTTCCTCTCTGTGAGAAAGGAACTGGCTCCACTGCTCCCAATGAGAGCAGATTTAGCACCTCCCTTTCCAGTAAGGGTGTCTCTGATGGGGAGGAAGGTTGAAAAACTCTTGCCCTCAGTCTTGGTCTGAGTTAGAAACTGAGTACACGGCTCTGACCCAGGCTACCTCCAGGACCCACTGGTCTGTGGTGATGGATTGCCATTCCTGGAGATAGTAGGTCAGCCTGCCCCTGACATGAACTGGTGAGGCGACCCGAGCAGATCTCTTAGGGTGTCTGCTTATTTTGAGGTGCTGACTGGGTGCTGGGGCTGGTTTGGTTGGTGCATCTCCGGCCCCTGCCTCTGAAGTAGCCTCTCTGCTGCTATTGTGGATAAGCTTGAGGCTGGAAAAATGGCCTGTAAGGTCTGCCCCATGACCCCTGGCATGCTGCTTTTTTTGGGGGGGGGGTAGGAGCCTTATCCTTAGCAGCAGCACTTTGGTATGCTGCTTTGTATTCATCCATCTTCCTCATGTAAGCCTCTGTCCGTTGTCCAAACAGGGACAAAGGCTCACATGGGAAGTCCATGGCTTTGGACTGGGTATCTTGGGTAAGATTGGTAGTCCTCAGCCAAGCAAATCTCCAAAGAGACACTGAGGAAGCCATCTGCCTGGCTGCAGTGTCATTGCTCTCCACTGCCATCCTGAATTGAACCTTGGAGGCCTCTATACCTTTCTTAGCTTCCTCCAGGTCTGCTGCCATTAGTGCTGGCACAGATTTTGTAATCTCCAGCACAGTGTCCCAGAGTGTCTTTTGATACCTGCCAATATAGGCCATGTATGAAGCCTGCCTAATTGCCAAGGAGGAACCCAGGTATTGCTTCTTTGCAGTAGAATCCAGCTTTCTGGAATCTTTATCAGGAGGATGTGATTCCAGGAGAATGCCTGCTTTATCACAGGCTGCTGCCTGTATCACACCGTCACGACTAGGGTGACCAAAGAGGAACTCTGCCCCACCCATAGCCATCCAATACTTCTTATCCACCTTTCTATCAACTGGTGGTATGGAAGTTGGGGTATGCAGGATTTCATGACCTTCTTCAGGGACTTATGGATGGGCAGTAAAACTTAGGAGTCTGAACATCCATCATTTCTCTATAGTCCTGGTCCTCCTCCTCCTCAGTAGATTCCTGTGTGGGGAGGTCCAGGGACTGAGCCACTTGTTTCAAATTTAAAATGAGAGGTATAGTCCTTGGTTCCCTTGTCAGGACCATGAGGATCCGGTGAAATATCCAGATCAATGGGTTCCTCCTCCTCCTCCTCCCTTTTCCGAACCTGAACTGGGGCTATCGGTTGAAACGACTGAATTATTTTATTAGCATTTGCTATTACCTCAGAGGTTGGAACCGGGGGTACTCTGTTGCGGTTCAACCACTGAGTGTTTTTCTTTTTTTTGATTTCCTGTGGCTGCCGGGCTAGCGGCAGGGTCAGCAGGTCTCTTCTTAACCGATGAACCATCACCCTTGTCAGAGGGCTGATCCTCCGGTTCTTTTTGGCTCAAAATCAGTTTGTCTGCAGCCGGTTCAGCAGCCTTCTCAGATATCATCTTCTGCAGTCATTTTAAGTGCCTCAAGTGTCGACTGAGGGAAGGTTTTACAGATATCGCAGTCCTCTTTGAGGCGGTCAAACCCCAAGCAAAACACACATAAAAGAGGATCTGCCTTTGTGAACGGTTCCATACATACTGTACAATGTTGGAAACCTGTGGGACCCGTTCGCTTCTTGGTCTGTGACATTTATCGGTTGTTAAAAACCAAACTAAACTGAGAATTACCCCGGTGAATTTAAACGATCAAAAACCACCTTACTGGACGGTATACAATAAAATTAACTTAATAAATGAAACAAAATAATATCAGTTCCTTCCCGGCTGGAAAAACCGAGGAGGAACCGAAAAGACTTACCAAAACTACACTAATCTAACTAATTCTACCTGTGAACCAAGGACAGTGCTTCAAAAAATCGAAATAAGTAAACAGACTTTAAAATAAACTGAGAAGACAGTCTTTTCAGTTAGAGTGAAAGAGCTCTCCGGAGACATCTTACTGAGGAAAGCAGAGTATAAAGAATCTGATGGTTGCAGGAAGTGCAACCAGGGACAGTGATTTGAAACCCGAGCTTAACATTCCACTATTAGCATAGGTTCTATTAACCATTTCAGCTCCGGGGCAGTCCTATGGTGAGACCATACTGCATTTGTCAGAATACAGTAAGATTTCCTGGGGTTTGAAGAGGTAAGCAGTTGATACAGTGCAGTGTGATGTGTAGACTAAAAGTCCATTACTTACATAACAGATCATGACAATTATAACTTGCTTTGTGTCCATGTCTTTGCCTATATGGCAGTGTATCTGCAATGCTACATCTACGCGGTTCATTCCTGGTAAAGGCAGGTGATAAGCGGTCACCCTGGATGGGATGAGATGGATATCCAGAAACCACTATAAGCATCATAGTAATCTAGCTTGGGTCCAAGAGTGTACCCCTAGGGCAAAAATTGATAGGCTGGTATGGCCTCCAGGTAGGTATAAAGTGTTGGCTAGTATACATGCAGTGCCTTAGCTGTGGAAATTGATAAAGGAGTAGAAAGGTAGAGAAAAGGGGAAAGAAGAAAGGACAGAATGAGAAAAGGAAGAGGGAGGAAGAAAGAGTAGGGAAGGGGGTTGCCAGCCACACAGGATTATGTCTGGGTGGACATTCAGCTGATAGAGTACCCATCTCTACCATCCGGTTTAGAGTAGTCTCAATTTATTAGCCAAGGTATAGGTCAGTTTTTCCAGGGAGTAGATTTCAAAAGGATTTTTCCATCACCCCTCTATGGTAGGAGCATGGGTAGTGTGCCACAGAGGGATAATTGCTTTTTTGGTTGCCAAGAGCATACCCCGAAGAGAACTCCTGTCTGGGGGGATGGCTATCAGGATTGTTGTCTTATTGCTTGCATAACTCACAGGGAAATAATGCACAGTCACATGATGTGTTTGCACCAAAGGTAGAACAAGATTATTCTTTCCCATTTTCAAATTTTTTCTTTTTTTTTAATAAATTTTCACTTTTTGCATAATCCCCATACCCAGGTGGCAAAAAAAAGCCCTTCAGTCATGACTGTAAATTGTTTTGCACCCCTGGCTCAGGTGCGGGTACATGACTCTCAGGGGAGGCAGTGAGCAAGTTGGGAGCAAGGATCAACCAGAAGGGCAGCACCCAGCAGGAGGGACAGGGAGAGGTAATAGCAGTTGGAGACTCACTGGCTGGGTCATAGAAAGGGTGGTGTGGGGTGGGGAAGAAACAGAGTACAGTAGTCAGATACCTACTGGGGTCTTGGCCAGAAGAGGTGGAGCCAGAATTAAAGGGGCACTGTCGGCATTCCCCCAGCAAACACACAGGACCTATATGTCCCGATTAGGTACATCGTAGTGGCGGTAATTTTTTGTAGCAACTGACAAAGCTGTTATTTGTAATTTATGTGATTGATCCTGTGACGTTCTGCCTGCCATTACTATTCCAGAGCCCCCTGCAGCAAGTCCTTTGATGACATGACTGAAGGGCTAAGCCACAGGGGACTCCTATATAACAGTACAGTTATAAGAAAATATTAAAAGATATACAAGTGCATGTTTGCATTTCTAGCTCTGGTACTGATAAACCGAGGAAAATGCTTTCATCGGCCGATTGGTACCGGAGCTAGAAGTGCAAACATGCACTGTATATTTTTTTTAATATTTTCTTATAACTGTACTATCAGATAGAAGTCCCCCGTGGCTTAGCCAGTCAAGTTGCATCATCAAAGGGCTTGCTGCAGGGGACTCGAACAGTAATTGTGGGCACAGCATCGCAGGATCAACCAGATAAATTATAAATAACAGCCTTGCATGTTATTAAAAAAAATTACTGCCACTACGATTTACCTAATCGGGACCTATAGGCCATGTGTTTTTGCCAGGGGAATTCTGACAGTTCCCCTTCAAGGGGAATAGTAAGTCAGTTGAGTAAAGCCAGAAGTGCAAGTACACTTAAGTACTAATGACCTGGTCAATCAGCAACTGGGGTAGTTAAGATGATCTTACGGAAGCTTGGGTATAGGTTGAGGGGGCAATTTGCTGGCTATCTCAGAGGTCCTACCAGTATGGAATGTGGGCGAAGGTAAGGTAAAGCAGGAGAAAGCAATCTTTCAGTGACTAGTTGAAGATGGTGTAAGGAGGAGGGGTTTGGTTTGTGGGTGACTGGGGTGACTTCTCGGATAGAAAACTTTTTAAAGGAGAGGCCTTCATCTCACAAAGGAGGGAATAGGTGTGCTCAAACAGAAGTCTGATGTCTAAATAGCAAGGCATTTTAATTGTATTGAGTGGGGGAGACTGGAGCTTGGGAGCTCTTAGAAGAGGGAAGAGGGAGGAGGAAGGAGGGCCTAGCTGGTACTCCCCCAGAAATGTGGAGGACACACATGGGAGCTAGTGGTGGCAGAGGCAAAAAGTTGGCCAGATCTGAAAGGGGTGAGGGTGACCATGGGAAGCTAACAGAGGGTAGGGGTGACAGGAGGGGAATAGAGAGAGTTGCAGACCAATGATGGGGACAAGCAATGTAAAGGGGCAGAAAAAGGAGGATAAATGGTGGTCTGCCTAAATATCAGGAGCATGGGCAACAAAATTAGCACACTCCAGGCAATGGTGGCAGATGCTAAGTTAGACACGGTGGCTACAGTAGAGACGTGGTGACTGGATATATTGACTGGGATCCGACTATCCCAGGTTATGTCCTGCATAGGAGGGAAAAGGGTTAGGGCAAGGGGGGGAGGTGTAGCCCTCTACATTAAGGAAAGCAGAGAGGCATACTGAGGATGCTACTGTAGTAGCAAAAGAATGGGGGGAGTGCAGTCGATTCCGGTGTGGCTGAGAACAGCTGTAAGAAAACAGATAAGGATGGGGTGGTCTACAGACCACCAGGGCAGAAGGAGGACGGGGGAACAGAACTAAGAGGAAGTTAGAGAGAGGGGTGCCAAAAGGGGAACTGGTGGTTATGGGTGACAGACAGACTGGCATTCTCGATGTGATGTTTTCCAATTAGGAGATGGTGGAAGGGATAATGGTGATGGAACCACTGCAGTCCAGTCATCACAGTACTGTGTGGCTTGAACTGGTCCTAGGTAACTGCAGACTCTTTAAAGGCTGCAGTTCTAGACCTCAGAAGGGTAGATTTCAGTAAAATGAGGGTAAGAGTCAGAGAAAAACAGAAGGGAGTAGAAGGGGGTCAAAGGGGTGAGAGAAAAATGGGCAGTAAATAAGGGTGCCATTTTGGTGGTGATGGACACTCGTATGAGGGAAAAATCACAAAGCAGAACAAATATGAAAGAACGATTTGGTTCTCCAAGGAAGTGAGGGAGACTGAATGTCAGAAGGAGGACCTTCAAAAGATAAAAGGAAAAGCACAAGACGGAGGAATGGGGGGATTATTGGAGCAAGCTAAAGAAGGCAGAGGGGGTGGTCAGGAGGGCAAAGGCAGGCACAGAGCTGCGTAGTGCTGAGGGTATCAAAGTGGCGGGAGAATAGAATTCTTCAGGTACATCAGGGAAAAAAGTCAGGGGGACTGTCGCTGGAGGGTAGTAGAGGATTACTAGAAGGCCAATGTTTAAACTAATTACTTCTGCTGGGTATTCACAGTGGAGTACAAAGGGCCTCTATCAAAAAGGGGGGATTAAGGCCTTCACACGGGGGAATGCAGGAAACTTGGTAGGCAGTGGTCATGATAGACAGGGTAAGGAAGGGGCTCACAGCCTTTAAGGAGGCCCCAAGACTCGGTGGCCTACTCAAGTGCTTAGAGAACTGGGTTCAGAGATGGCTGCATCCCTTCATGAGCTTTTCAGATGTTCATTGGAGACTGATGTGGTGCCATAGACTGGAGGTTTGCAGATATGGTTCTTCTCCGTAAAATGAGCAGGGAGTCGGCCCGGTGGTGTGGAGGTTTGAGGTGCTGGATGCCACATCTCACGCCACGCCGGTGACCTGGGTTCGGGAACAAACCTGGGCCATGGGGGGGGGGGGGTTGGTGAGGATGGAGAGAATTGAGCATCTGGCAGACAGCTCTCCTCTCCTCTCCTGGGAGGGAGGGAGCTCATGTTCGGCGCTTGACTGGCCTCTGGCAGAGGCCAGGGGCACAGCAAGAGCAGAGCATACAGAGTGGGTTGGGGAGTGGAGGAGTTGACGGAGCCACCTTGACATCAGGGCACATGCCACGCCCCCGAGAACAGGGAAAAGGACACTGGAGCACCAAGAGGAAGGAGCGCCAGCACAGACCCTAATGACTGCTACCTACCTGACCACCGGAGAGACCCGACAAAATTGAAATGGTCTCTGGGTGTACTGGCCCCACCTCATACCTGCCTAGGGGGTGTAGCCATGGCCCCATGGGGAGTCTACTGGAGATCCAGGTAAGGCAGTGAAGTGGGGCTGGTGCATAGGTGTCTCCCGATGGAGCGGTGCTCCAGCGTTTGAGGGGAGCGAATAAAAAAAGTGTAAGATAAAAGGAGCAGGGAAGACCAGTGAAACTACAGATTGGTCAGTCATACCTCCATTTTATGTAAAGCTGATGGAGATCCTGGTTGGCTCAGGTGCAGTTTCTGCTGGACGGATGAGATTATGATGTCATAAGATGAGATTTCAGCGTCATAACAAATTCTTGTCTGACGACATCAGTGATCTTGTAAGCACAGCAACTATTAGTGCCAGTGGTTGTAGTAATAGTATGTAGTGGTAGGAGGGGTGGCTCAGGGGGGCAGCCAGTCTGCTGTGTGTTTGGGGGAGAGGTGTGGGTGGCATAGCCCCTAAAGCCAGTTCCATTTACATCAGTGCCCGAGATATTAAAGTCTCGTTCACCATTTTCTCATACGGCAGAAACTGCACCTGCTCCCCCTGGTCAAAGAAAGCCTAGTGGCCTACCTACAGGAAAATGGGCTGTAGGACAAAAAGCAGCACAGATTTGTGGTGGGGAGATTGTGGCAGACCAGCCTAGTGGTATTTTTGAACTATGTCATAAGAACACGTAACAGACGGCAGGTGGTAGATTTAATCTGCTTCAATTTCAGCAAAGCCTTTGACTCGGTGCTGAAAGGAGGCTGCTGAGGAAGCTGGGAGACCTGGTAATAAGGAGTGAATTGGTCAGATACATAGTGACTTGGTTGGGGCGGGGGGGAGCAAAGGGTGGTAGTGAATGGGGTCAAGTCAGAGGACATGAGGTTGCCGTAAGGGTCAGTGCTGGGAACAGTCCTGTTTAATATGTTCATCATTGATATAGGGGAGGGGTATTCAGGGCAAGACGGGTCTCTTTGCAGATGACAAACCTATGAGGCAGGGTAGATGGTGAAGGAGGTGGTGAGGGAGCTAGAGAGGGATCTGGAGAGGCTGGAGAGGTGGTCCCAAATATGGCAGTTGAGATTCAGTGCAAATAAAGTGCAGTGTGGTGCACATAGGGAAGAAGAACTCAAGTGCAGAGTACTGGATGGCGGTGGGGTTAGGCTGGCCACAGCATCTGAGGGAAGGGACCTGGGAGTCATCAGTGACTCCCTCAAACAATCCAGTCAGCACAGTGAGAGCATACTGCAAGGCAACAAGGATGCTGGGATGCACTGGGAGAGGATTTGACATACAGTACTAGGAAGGAGGAGGAGGTATTTCTACGTACATGTCCCTGGTGAGGCCTCACCTGGTGTACTGTGCCCAGTTCTGGAATCCACACCTGAGATGAGAAAGGACAGGGTATACTAGAATCTGTGCAGCACCATCACCAAGGTAGTCCAGAGCCAGCAAGGCAGATCATATGAGGAACTGCTGGTGGCCCTCAACATGGCCTTGCTGAGGGGCCGGCCCGGTGGCACTGAGAGTTGAGGCGTTGAACACCACACCTCACATGATGCCGGTGACCAGAGTTTGGGAGTAAGCTTGGTCTGCCAGGGGTCAGCCGGGGAGGGGGGAGGAAGAGAAGGCGAGCTGCTGGACTGAGCGGCTGCAAGGCAGCTCTCCTCTCTGGGGAAGGACATGGGGTTTCCCTAGCTTTTGGCTGCCACCCAGTGGAGGCTAGGTGGCAGCACCAAGCCACAAGGGAAACCTGGCATTTGGCCTGGTGGGCGGAAGGGGCAATCACCGGAGCCACGGAGCACATGCTCGCCTCCATGCACATGTGCCATCTGGGGTCCCGGGGAGAGAAAAAACAAAAAAAATACATGTCTTTCCTGTTGCCAAGCAAGGCAAAGGGGTAATAAGTGGCAAAAGCTATTTTAAAAAAAAAAAAAAAACATGGCTTGCTGGAGGCCAGAAGGGAGAGGGCGACATGAATGAAACTGAACTGTAAAGACCCATTTACCCGGAGCACTAGTGCAGTCACAAGAGGACTCGAAGGTTGGCCAGTAAGTGGAAACCTCAGGAGGGACATAGGGATGTTCTGCTTTACTGGGAGGATGCTGGAGCCATGGAGCATATTCCTGGCAGATGTGGTCGGGGCAGGGATTATAAATGGGTTTAGACTCCGTCATGACAGGTATAGGGGGCTGATAATTCCAGGAGGAGGAGTTAGGGAGCTGGGGGCATGGGCAGAGAGGAAGGGTTTGGGGTAAACAACCAGTTATTCATTAGAAACAGATACACCATTGAAGTCAGTGACTCATTACAATGGTTTCCAGTGGCTCCTTTCCAGATGTGCCCCGAGAGCACAGGACAGTTAAAGGAAAACTGTCCTAATCCCCGTTTTTCTCCCAGTGTCTACCTACCTGCTAACTTGCAGTGAGAGACTGGCATTTCTGTTGTAGGCCATGTCATTCATTAGTAATCCTACTTTCATGTTCCAGAGTGAGTGGTGCCACCTCACAAAGGGTAGCTATGCAGATTACCTCCCTGATCTTCCTGCTGTGTGCTAGAATGCTAGTTGATGATGAGCGAGGCACATTTTAATGGAGTAAAACTAAATAGTGTGCCATGTAGAGGTCCTTGAGCTGTACCTCTAGAAACAATCCCCGTCAAAAATGGAGCAGTGTAAGATAGTTAAATTCTTAATTAAAGTTCCAGCTCCGAGTTCGGGCATGTGCAGTAGTACCTAACGCTATTGTGCATGCCCGAACTCGGAGCTTAGGGGCTACTGCGCGTGCCTGAACTTGGAGCTGGAACTTTAAGAATTTAACTACCTTACACTGCTCTGTTTTTAATGAGGATTGCTTCTAGAGGTACAATTCAAGGACCTCTACATGGTACACTATTTTCATTCTGTGAAAATGTGCCTCCTTCATCATGAACAAGCATTCCAGCACACAACAGGATGATCCAAGAGGTACCAAGGTCACGCTCAGTCTTCCAGTGCAGCGGCACTTTCAAAATGGCACCACCACACAGGCAAGAAACACAAGAAATGACTCAGCAAAAGTTAGCTGCAGTCATGTTAAGATTTATAGGTTATGTTACTCGGGTGTTTTTGCAGCCCTAGTAATTGTCAGCGCTGTTTTGGACAGTTTTCCTTTAAGTGACTTGCTCAGGGTCACAGTATGCAAATGGAGGTTGTGGAAATCAAACCCAGGCCTGCCTAGGCTTGTTTAATGCACCAAGTTCATTCACAGCTCATAACTCACCTGCCTCACTCCCACTGAAACTATGACTACCCACCGCCTATAGGTTTCTTTTGCGTTGACATCAGACTGGAATTCTCTTCCCACCTCTGTCCTCTCCTGCTCCTGTCTCTCTCTCCATGTTTCAATCTAATCTGTATGCCTCTCTCAGTCTCTGTATCCTGCTTCTGCTTCCGTTGATTTTTCATTCTTCCCTCTCGGAGCCCTGTGCTCCACTACAATCCTTGCGTTCTGTCCTTCCCCCTCCTTTTCCTCATTGACTTTCCCTCCTCCCCTCCTCCCTCCTTCCCTTTGCTTTTAGTTGCTACTGTAAGTTCATATTGTATATACCTTTGAAATTCTGTTTGTTATTGAAGTACTTATTCCTTGTTTGTCACATTTTTGTAAATACCTATATGCTGTATCTCTACATCTGCCATTGTATTTGTACCACTGTATTCTTGCAGTTGTCTCTGCTATTTACCAAGACCCTGGGTCGACCCTGAAAAATGGACTGTATTGTCTCAGTGGACTTACCCAGTCACCAAAACTTAAATAAATAAAAACTCTAACCTCCATGCTGTACTATACTGCTAGCCATAGTCTCTTCAAGACGTTAGGTCAGTGGACTAGGTAGGAAACTTTATGGGCGGACTGGATGGCCTTTGGTCTTTATCTGCCAGCAACGTCTGTGTATCCTCTTACTTTTGTGCAAACCTCTACAGATGTGTTATTTGATCCATTTTAGTAGTTAATCTGATCATTGTACTCTTGATCTTACTTCGGGGAAGGCTTTTGCAGCAGGCCACACCAGTAGGTTTCTACTGCCAGGCACTAGGACCACAAGGAAAACTTCTAGCTAGCAGTCTACCACGGGGGACTGCCCCTCCCCGCCAGTGTCAATCATCTGACATCAGTACAAGATGTATAGAAGGGCGGTCCCCCACACAACCTCAGTTCTTTTCCTGCCATCAACCCATGCACATCGGACCTCAGTGAACATCGCAGCTACAGTTGACTGCCATTTCCCGTGATTCCCCCATTTTATTTTTGATTCTTTTAGTGTAAAACATCAAATTGTTCAGTGTTTATATCTTCTACACCAGCCTCATCTTCTGACCACTCCACAAAGTGTGCCTGCGGCAAACAGATTCCTGAGAAGGACGTTCTCGTTCTTCATGCCTGATCTGTCTAGGCCCCAGACTTGACACTGAAACCTGCCAGTTCTGCCAGAAGTTTGACCAGGCCACTTGGAGAAGTCAGTTGGAAATGTTGGAGAGGCCGGACTGGTGGTGCTGAGGGTTGAGGTGCTGGATGCCTCACCTTGCGCTGTGCTGGCGACCCAGGTTCGGGAACAACCTCAGTTTGTCGGGGTGCCGGCATGAGGAGGGTGGGAGGAGCGAGATTGAGTGAACCATCAGGCTACTCTTCTCTCCCGGGGGTGGTGGGGGTGGAATGTCACCCCTCCCATAGTACCGTCCCCACCGGGTGGAGGTCCAGTGGGGTATGTAGGCGGTGGCACATAGGGTGGGAGGAAGGGTTGCTGAATTTGTGTGTGTGCCTCCACGCATACATCCAGCCATGTGCAGAGGCCCCCCGAAAACCTGGAAAAACCCAAAATGCTGGAGAGCTGTCTTCTTAAACAGTTGCTTCTTACCTTGGAAAAAGAGCTGCAGGCCAGGAGCTCTTCAGCCTTGCTGGCACAGTCCTCCGGGGTCTCTTCTTCCCACAGAGAGAAGTTGGGGAAGCATAAACACCAGGTTAAGCCTGGTCAGCTTCTCGGTTGCAGTTGCCCCTTAAACCCTGGACCACAGTGGCAGCGTCCTCCTGTGGGGGGGGGTGGCACCTCCAGTCCCACCAGCCCTTACTCCCTCCGGGCTTCCAGTGGCTCCTCCTCCCGTCATCTCCATTACGGGCAGGGGCGCTTCGGGGCAGGAGACTTAAGTCTTCTGCTCCCCAGCCTCTGATGCTCAGGCCCATCTCTTCCTTGGGCTCTCAGCCAGGTGGCTTGACCAGTTCTGTTCCCTTGAGTGGCAGCTCTGCACCCGTCACCCCCTGGCCATGGCTTTGCCTTCATTGGCTCCCACCTTTGGGACCAACGCCAGTTCTGGTAGGCAGCACCAGCAGCAAGTTGTCACCATCTCCTCTTCCCTGGCATCGCCTCTGCCTTTGCCCAGGGGATCCCCTTCCCCTCAGGCATCAGCTTCCCCTGTGGAGATGATATTGGTGGACCCTTCGCCTGGGCGCTGTAGGCCATCACCCACCAGGCCGTCGCCAGATCTGCTGATGCCCCAGCTGGTGGGCCAGGTGCTGGCATCACCCCTTCCGCCACCTTTACCACTGCCAACACCGGCTGGGCCTTCACTGGATCATTTGCTAGCATCACCTGGACTTACGCCGGGTTACCTGTTGCTGGCCCCGCAGCTGTCATTCCCTAACCTGGCACCTGGGTTGCCCTTCTATCTGTGTTCAATACTGCTCCACAGGTGGACTGCAACATGCCATTCTCAGCATGGTGGTTGTTTATGCAGAGGCCGACCCCCGACCCTCAGGGCCCACCGCTAGCTTCTCCCCTTCATCCTCCCCGGGACCCCCAACTCCAGGTTATGGGTGGGTCTGGGATGCACGAGCCCTACACATTGGGGTCTTCTGGGACATGGCTGGACACAGATGCAAGTTCCAGGCAGAACGATCGCCAGCCCCTGACTCCAGTCCCAGATAGAGTGTTCCAAGGATGACTGATTCCTCAGGGTCTTCCTCTTCTCCATGGGAGTCCTCTGGTGAGCAGGTCCAGGCTAAGGAGCTGCCCAAGTCTCCTCCCAAGGACCCTTCCTTTATGGATGTTATGTGCCACATCTAGTCCATCATGGGATGGGAGATGAAGAAGCAGGACCCAGTGAGGTACTGCCTAGCTATTTTTCTCAGGCAGAAGGATGCTCTGCTGGTGGTTGTGCCACCCTTAATCGATTCCTATGAGGATGTCACCAGGGCAGCCTGGTCTCACCCCTCTACTACTCCTCTCCCTCAAAAGGCAGATCGCCTTTATCATGCCCCGGCAGGTAAGTCCTTTCTGGGCGAACACCCAAGACAGATTCAGTTGTCATTAACGCAGCCAATGACTGTACCAAGAAGCCCAAGCACCTTAGTGCTCTGCCTTCTGACCATGAGTCCTGGCAGCTGGACCAGACTGGTAGACAGATCTTTGTCTCTACTACCTTGGCTATTAGAGCCATAAACTATTTGATCCATATGTGCAGTACCAAAATGCCCTCTGGGACCAGGCCAGGGACCTTGCTGAAACTTTGCTGGAAGACCCCACTACAACACAGCTTGCCTAGCTTCTAAAGTTTGTTTTTTTTTTTATTTATTTTTATTATAGTGGATGTGATCACAGCCTAATACAGTCTATAGTCTGTTGGTTTATCATCAGCAATATTTTTGCACAACTTGTATACATAATCAGTATTTGTGGATATAAACCATTGTACTTTAAATAAAATTACTTTTATACATTATGACTGAGTGTATTATTTCACCATAATTCTTACCCTCTCTGAAATAAGTAAATTTATTTATTCCTATAACAGTTTCATTGTCACTATGGAGGTTGTCTCCATATCTTTATTCACAAATACCTTCCCCAGGTAACCAAATGCTACTACAGTGTAACACCTTAAGGAGTGGAGTCATGATCTCTACTAGACATATAGAATACCCACGGCCTCCAGAATAACTCAGCTTCTGGAATTTTGTTATGCAATTTGGCCATAAGAGATTCCATATAGTAGATATCAGAAACCAACCTGCTCCACTCCCCAATGGTAGGAACATCCGAAGACATCCAGCGTCTTGTTATAGCCTTTTTGGCAGCCAAAATATGAATAGGTAACAAAGTTTTATGCCAAGATGGTCGATGGAGGGGAAATATAGCCAATAAAATCATCTCAGCAGTTAATTCTACCCTCTCTCTCCCAGACAATCTGACATTGCTTGTTATAAGGTACACCAGTAGGGCATTAGATGCGGGCACATCCAAAAAATATGCACGAGGTCAGCGTACGAACACCCACAAGCCCTCCAGCATTTACCATAAGAGGAGGGAAGGTATTTAATGAAAATAGCCGGAGAGCAGAAAAACCGGACTCGGCATTCCCAGGCAAATTCCCGCCATAAGTTGGAGTGAGTTACCCTACAGGCCAAGAGAGAGGCCTGAAGCTAATCCTGTTTGGGTACGTCCATTTCAAGATCCCTACACCAACTCCTGAAAATGGAAAGCTATGAATCACCCATCTCCTCTCAGAGGATTTGCTATAAGTATCCCACCTGGTGCCCCCATGGCCGACCAGACACAGCATCCTCAAGAAATCTCCAGAATATTGGAATGGGATCAGGTTGTTTAGACATCACTTCTCTTTGTCTCCGGAGATAATTTTTGACCTGATTATATCTGTAAAGATCCCCGTCTGGCAGGCCATAGGCCCTCTGAAGGGTTTCAAACTGAACAATGCCCTCATGAGAAATAAATTGCCTGAAAAATTGGAGTCCCACTCTCCTCCACTTTATAAAAGTATGATCTAGTGAAGCGGGAAAAAAGTTACCATCTTCTGGGATTAATGTAAATAGAAAAAAAAATTCTCTAAAACCCTGATTTTTTTTAGCCTATACCATTGTTTTAAATCTTGGGCAGTGAAGGGTGTAAAATCCTTTAAACAAGGCATTTTCATTACTGAAGCTAGGGTTATCTTTAGTATATTGTATAAATCGTTTATAGCAAATTCCAAGTCCTTCCAAGGCACTTCAAAAGTCGGAGATAGCCACAGGAACAGTATTTTAAAAAAAGCTGCCAGAGCATAAAGCTTTAAATTGGGTAAGTTGGCTCCTCCCTGCAAAAGTGGGAGCTGTAGCAAGGACATCCTAATTCGAGGTCTCTGACCATACCAAATAAAATTAAAGATGATTTTTTCCCATGATTTAAAGTAAACATTAGAGGGAAAGGTAGGGATATTTTGAAATAGGTATAACAATCTAGGTAGGATAATCATACAAATAGACTCTATCCTTTGGAAAAAGTTTTAAGGTAGGTTGGACCAAATCGATAAATCCAGCTGAATTTGTATCAACAACAGTTCATAATTCAATAACTCCACATTATCTAAATCCTTGGGAATAACAATACCCAAGTATCTGAATTGTGTTCTGTGCTATTTTATTGGATATTTATTTTTGAGAGATTGGGATGGGTTAAAATTTAAAGCAAAAGGTCTGTTTTAGCTATATTTAATAAAAATCCTGAGATCTCAGTAAAACGTGTCAGGGAATCCCATAGAGCTAGGAGGGAAGTCTCAGGTGAAAGAGCCATCACCAGAATATCAGCAAATAAAGCCACCTTGTATTCCCTCTGACCCAAGGGAACCCCTTCTGCCCCAGTGTTTCTACAAATTGCCTCTGCCAGAGGTTCAATATAAAGTGCAAATAAAAGTGGGGATAGGGGACAGCCCTGTCTTGTACCCCTTTGTATGGTTATTGGCTGGGACAAAGGCCCATTAATGTGGATAAAAGCTGTAGGAGATGAGTAAATATTTTTAAGACAGGTTAGGAAAGAGTCCGGGAATGCAAATCTAGATAAAGTGGCCCATAAAAATTCCCAACCCACCTTATCGAACGCTTTGTCAGCGTCTAAACTTATTATAATGGACGGTATCTTTCTAGCCTGTAAGCATTCCATTATTAAGAAAAGTCGATGTCGATTATCTGAAGTACTTCTCAGTTTCACAAAGCCAGCCTGGTCCTTATGAATTAATTGGAGTACTATTGGTTCTAATCTTTTGGCCCATATGACCACAAATATTTTGTAGTCCACATTTAAGATTGAAATTGGGTGGTAAGATGAAGGGAGGGTAGGGTATTTATCTGGTTTGAGTAAAGGGGCAAGAATAGCGCAACTCCAAGAAGGAGGTGGGGTTTCTCCCTCTGCTACAGCAACACATGCCGGCAAAAGACTGGCCAATAGCTGGGGGATAAAAGTTTTATACCATTCCGGGCCAAAACCATCTAGGCCTGGACATTTCGAAGATTTAATTTGTTTGACCTGTTGAAGGATCTCTTCAGGTCTGATGGGGCTTTCCAATTGAGTAATCAGAGTATCAGCCTGTTTGGGTAAAGGGAGCTTATTTAAAAAATTCAGGATCCGATTATGTTGTTGCGGAGGAGGGTGGGAGGCTGCGTATAGGAATTCATAAAATTGTGTAAAGATCTGTTTAATTTGATCCTCCTTATAGGTAGTGGTACCTATTAGTGAATTTTATTTTTAAGATTGTTGAAGCCCTTTTATTGGCCCTTAACTTCCAGGCTAATGTTCATGCCCCTTTTGCCCCCCCTTCATAATTATATTGTCATAGATAGGTCAACTTCTACAGAGTTTTATGAACAGCTTCTAAAGTGACTCGGATGTGGGTAACCACGTGCTCCAGGCTTCAAACAATGCTGTCAACGCCTCTGGGCGTGGAGCTGTCATGGGTATCTGTCTGTGATGCCATTCTTGACTCTGGGTCTCTGGTTTCTCCCCAGGATGTGCAGGCCAGTATTCATTTTTTTTTTTTGTAAACACTATTTCTACACTGGGGGGCTAGGGCATTTCTCAGGAGTGTCCTCTCAGCCACCTCTACTTCCAACCTGAAACCTCCATGTCACCAGGAGACAGGTTACTGAGCACCCCCTCCAGACCCACGGTCCCATCCAGCCCCCCCCCCCGGATCACCCCCACCCCGAGGGAGGGCCCACCTCATCTAACTGGCTGACTGTCTGGAATTAGAGGGATGGTCCCTGGGTCTGGGTTGGGGGGCTCAGGAGAGCCAGTGGTCAGCAGGTCTGGTGGGTGGCCTACTGGGGCCTCCGTTGCCTCCCTTGCTCCTCCAAGGATTTTATTTGTTCCATTTCCCTCCCCATCGAGACGCAGCATGTGAGGCTGATCCACTGCGCCTCTTACCGCTGGAGTCTGCCGTCATCCCGCCCTCTTCCACATCCTGAACACTTGTGCTGCCTCTGGTCTCCGCCAGAGACTGCTACAGTGCCGGAAGCCCGCTCCAACTCACCCCAGGAAAGGAGAGCAGTCCTCCGGACTCTCAATCCTCTCCCTCCTCTACCAACCCCCGATGACCCAGGTCCGCTGCAGAACCCAGGTCACCAGCATGGCAAGAGGTGTGGTATCCAGTGCCACAACCCTCAGTGCTACCAAGTTGGCCACAGGCCAGCATTCTGGATGCCCCTTTCAGGATTCAGTCCTTTTTGGGGTGATGTCCCAGACCTCATTTCCCATCTTCAGGAGTCAGGGTGGGCCCTTAAGTCAGTCTGTTCACTCCATCACACCCAGCCTAGCGTGAACCAGCGTCAGTCCTTTCATCAGTCCTCCCACAAGCAAGAGCAAGGCCAGCCTACCAAGGGCCAGCACAAGCACAAGGCCACTAGCGCTCCTGCAGCTGCAGCCGCTCGAGCCCCCTGTGGCCCCCCTGGCCTGCTCCTACCCCCTGACTCCATAACTGACCCCCCACCTCCAACTGAGGATTCAAGGGAGGCATTCAAGGGTCGTCCTCTCTGCACCTGGCCAGGTGGCGAGAAGTAACCACGGACAATTGGGTGCTCCAGCTTGTAGCTCAGGGTCACACTCTGAAGTTCCTGGAGTGGTCACCTGAAAACCCTCCTGTCCACTCTACTTACCCTCCTACACATCTACCCTTAGTTTGGGAGGAAATTCAAGCTCTTTTTCAGAAAAGAGCCATAGAACCCGTCCCTCAGGCTCAGTGGAGAGGAGGGTTTTACTCACACTTCTTCCTTGTCCCCAAGAAAACATCCTGGACCTGAGCAGTCTGAATCTGTACATTGAGTACAAGCACTTCAGGATGGTGACTCTTGAAGGGCTATTACCCTTGCTGACCATGGAGATTGGCTCTGTTTGCTGGACATTCAGCATGCCTATCTGCACAACCAAGTCTTTCCTGCCCATCATAGTTTCCTCTGCTTCCACTTTCAGGGTGCCCATTTCCAATTTTGGGCCATCCTATTTGTCCTTTCCTCAGCCCCCGGGTATTTACCAAATGCCTGGCAGTTGTGGCAGCAGCATTAAGGAGGCAGGGCTTCTATGCGTTTCCCTACCTGAATGACTGGCTGTTAGCTCCTTCCAGGGAAAGTCTGGTTCAGACCCTGGAGTGCACCCTGCCCCTTTTCCAGGACCTGGGGATCAGAGTAAACCTCCCGAAGTCCTGATTCTCCCTTTGCCAATGCCTTGAATACATAGGGGCAGGCCTGAATCCCAGCCAGGGCAAGACCTTTTTACCTGAGGACAGAGCGAAGCAACTGATGGAACAGGCTCATTGGGTTTCCTCCAGTTGGCAGGTTCCTGCCACTGTTTTCCTGGGACTTCCGGGCCATATGGCAGCAGCCATTGCCATGGTTCCCCTGGCCCACCTGCATATGCGGTCCCTCAGTGGACCTTGAATGTCCAGTAGGACTAGCGCACAGATGACCTGGACCACTTGGTCCTGGTTGCCAACACAGTCCAGAGGGCTTTGTCTGGCCAACCTCCTCCGGGGATCCCCTTTCAGCGCCCAACCCCCTGACAAATTCTCATGACAGATGCATCCAGCCTGGGCTGGGGTGTTCATCTGGCTGATCACCAAACCCAGAGTACTTGGAAGGATGTTGGGCAGGATCTACATATCAGTGTCCTGGAGATGCAGGCAGTTCTTTACGCCCTGCAGGCCTTCCAGATTCATCTGCTGCCAGGCCCACTGCTGGTGCAGACGGACAACATGTGTGTGTGGTGTATTACATCAACAAGCGGGGGGGAGCCCATTCCAACCCCTTGTGTCAGGAGGCAATGAGAGTCTGATATTGGGCTATTGAGCATGGTCTGGAGCTCTCTGCCATTCATGTTCCAGGAGTACAAAACATCTTGGCTGACAGTCTCAGACCCTCCAGGTCACAGGCTCATGAGTGGGAGATTCTAACTTCTGTGGTCAGAGACCTCTTTGACAGGTGGGGCCATCCAGAGTTGGGCCTCTTTGCATCCCTACACACGCAAAACTGTCGCTTTTCTGCTCGCTTGATCCTGGGCCTGGAGTTTCCCGGTGAGACTCATTGTCCCTCTCCTGGAAGGGGAGGTTTCTGTACGGCTTTCCTCCCTTCCCGCTCCTGCAGAGGGTTCTGCTGACGCTCCAACTAGAGGGGGACAGAGATTATCCTCATAGCTCCCTTCTGGCCATGCCAGATTTGGTTTCCCTTGCTGCAACAGCTAACAGTGGAGCCTCTGGTGCCCTCACTTCTGTGCACAGACTTGCTGTCTCAGGATCAGGGCACCCTGATCTTCCTGGACCTCAAGTCCCTGCATCTCCATACATGGCTTCTGCGGACCTAGCTATTACCTGCTTTAGGGTATCCTCTAGGATCACAGACTTCCTGGTGGTGGCCAGAAAACCCTCCACCAGGGCCACTTATGCTATGAAATAGAAACACTTTTCCATTTGGGCCGCTACTCGCCATTTGGATCCATTCACCTGCCCAGTGAATGTGGTGTTGGAGTACCTCTTCCCGTTTGGATTCAGGCCTGGGGTGCTCTTTTAAGGTGCACTTTTCCGCCATCTCTGCATACCGTGCACTTATTGAGGACAAAGCTATTGCCCAGCTCAAGGTGTCTTGTACATTTCTGTTGGGCATTTTGCATCTGAAACCTCCCATTCGAGACCTGGTCCCTCCATGGGACCTCAATTTTATGTTGGGGAAAGTGACTTTAAGATTTAGATCAACACCTTTGAGCTGGAAGGCTTGTTTACAAAGGTTCCAAGTCGATCAGAGTAAGACAACAAAAAGTAGTACAAGCATGTTTAAAAGTCAGCAACAATACTACAGTCATAGTTCTTTACAAGTCTGGAAAATAAGCATGATTTAAAAATATCTGCACTACAAATAGGTGCGGTACGTAGCGTGTTGAAGAAACTTATACAGGTTTCGTAGCTACAGTGATTAGGTAAGTGACCTAGCTGGCCAAGGCATGAGGAATCACAAGTGATAAATGAGGAGATAGACATTAACAGCCTAAGGTGGCCTTGTCAGGATGCAAAGGGAGAGAGAGTTGGTCTAGCCGTGGAGGTTGCAGGGTGCCAGAGTGATGAAATTGCTCAGATTGATTAGCAGGCTGTGATAGGAGTAGGTTCAAAGAGTATGCTAGGTATCACATCAGAAAACTATCTAGTACTCACGGTACCGCAGACAGAGCCTGAACTGGCAGTGAGGAATAATTTCGGCTTGAAACCAACACTAACTGACTTTTGAACCGAGCTGAAGGAGAAATCTCTGGAGCGACTGTTCAGTGAGGCAGAGTAAAGAATCTGACATTTGGGTTTCAAAGGGCTGCAGACAGAGACCCCAACCGAGCCCGAGCCCAATGCTCCACGCACTGCACAGAAAACCAACCCTATACTCTCCGGGGCAGCCCAAAGGCTGGGGTCAACTGCAGACCGTCAGAACACAGCAAGACTTCATGTTGTTTGGAGGGTGCGTTTTGCTTTGAAACATTTGTTACACTCACTGCATTCATATGGCCTCTCTTCTGTGTGAATACGCTGATGGGCAGCAAGGTTGCGTTTTTCTTTGAAACATTTCCTGCACTCATTGCATACATATGGCCTCTCTTTTCTGTGATTGTGCTGATGGGCAACAAGGATCCATTTTGCTCTAAAACATTTCTTGCAGTCATTGCATTCATATGGCCTCTTTTTTGTGTGAATGCGTTGATGGGCAAAAAGGTTGCATTTTTCTATGAAACATTTCCTGCACTCCATGGATTCATACGGTCTCTCTCCTGTGTGAATACACTGGTGGGCAGAAAGGCTGTTGATATACTGGCTATGAAGCATCTCATCTGTTTGATTCTGCTGGGGTTTCCTTGCAGATGTTGCAGGACTCAGGCTCTCATTGTGCTTTGACTTTGGGCTGATGGTGGGGGTGTACATTTAAAAGGAACCTGGAGTGCACACTTAGCTTTGCTTTTCGTATTTTGTGTACATTGGGAGTATTGGAAAAGTACCACTGTAAAATCGGGGGTTTGTCCGAGAAGGGTCTTCTTACCCAACAGGCAAACTTCGTACTTAGCCCTGAGCTGTAGTGGGAGCCACCCATTTGGGTGTATAGGCTGCATGTGTGGGTCAGGTTATCGGCCTCTAGAACCAGTCTGCAGGCCTTGTTTAACAATACTTTAACCCTCCTTAGAGCAGTGTCAGGTGCTGCGCTGCAGACTACTAGTTCGTCATCTATTGTGGACAGCACTGAACTGCCAGTTACAAGCTGTAGTGCATTGGGGGTCAGTGCATATCTGTGTCTATATAGTAGCCCAAGTTTGATTTTTGCAGTTTTAAAAACGTGATTTATGCATAGTGAAGGATAGGGTGTCGTCTAGATACACTCCTAAGTATATAAAAGTGCTGACTTGCTCCATTTTTATCCCATCATGGCTGAAGACAGTCAGGGGATGGCCTTTTTCTTTGCCCGAGTGTGACAGGGTTAAATAGGACCCTGTCTTAGTTGTTATGGAGAGTTTGAATGCAGGGATCTATTCTGCTCTTTCCTTTCCTGTCTCTTGTCTCTAGTTGCGCAACCAAATTTTCCTGTGAGACCTAGGGTCTGATCACCCCGACAGTCTTGCAACTCTGCCTCTCGCTATCTCAGTCTTCCCTTGCTGTTTGTCTTTTTCTCCCTTGCATATCTGCCGTGGTATAAAATATATGCAGATCATTATGTGGAAATGTAACTGATATTGGGATCCCTTTGTTTAGAAAATATATAGTGTTACTGTTGAAATATATAAAATTATAGTTTGATATGATTGCAAAAAGCTATTGAGAGCACAAGGGGTTAACCGGAGAGCAATTTTAAGCCTTTTACAGAGCTGTGGAGAAGGGGCCTCAGTTCTGGGATATTGTGTTCTTGCTGCACCTGTCTGATACAGGAACATTTTAGAAAAACAGGATGCTTGTTATGGAGGAGGTTGCAAGGACTTATAAAAACAGCTGCAATTTCTTGCAGGAGAGACAGACACAGAGACATAGATTGAAGGAAAACTCGGATAGTTATACTGAACAAGTTTATTTTTTTATGTTACTACTAGTACTAAAACACTTTTTGCAAATTCTACAACTGCTCCTGGTTTTTCCTATGCTTCCTGACCTGTGCCTTGACGACAGATGGTGTCAGCCTAAGTGGGATTTACACCATGCATACTCTAAGCCAGGAGTTTTGTGCGTGGGTACTGGACTTGGTACCAGGGAAGCACAGAGAAAGGTATGGATTCTGCAGCAGCAAGTCCAAGAGTGGTTACCAGGAGAATGGCAGCCAAACTAGCAGAGACAGAAGTCCAAGTGGAGACTGTACAGCCAGCACAAGTTATGGAAAAAGAACAGGCAGTGAACAAACCTGAAAGCCTGATGGAGTTTTACAAATGGTGGGCTATAGAACAAAAAGATGGAGAAGCAGAGAGAAAGAGATTCAACATTTAGAAGCACAGAGGAGAGAAGAGATGCAGCAACAGGAGCAGCAGAGGAGAGAAGATATGCAGCAGAGATGTAGCGATGGATGGATGCCTTGCATGCTACTACATCAAAGGCAGAGGATCTGGCACAGATCCAGACAAGCAACAAAACACAAGCAACTTAAAAGCCATTAAACTTACAAAGCTGTGTCTCTCGGATGATATCGAGGCATACCTGACAACTTTTGAAAGAGTTGCCACAGCCTGCCAATGGCCAAATCAGCAATGGACAATCAGACTGGTACCTTACCTGATGGGGAAAGCCCAACTTGCCTACAACAATATGGACACTGCACAGTCAGAAAACTATGACCTGGTGAAAAGCAAAATCCTGAAAAAGGTATGACATCTTAGGAGAGATCTGCAGGCAGAGATTTCAATCTCTGAAGTACAACTCAGTCGACAATCCTGTAGAAGCCTTTACTCGGCTCAGAGAACTCCTGATAAAAATGGCTCCAACCAGAGGGCAAAACAGTCCCACAGATCGACACATTTGACATGGAGCAATTCATCAACATTCTGTCTACAGATGTGCAGCTTTGGGTAAAGGAATACTGACCAAGAAGTGGGGAAAAGGCTGTTTCTTTAGCGGAGGACTACCAAATGGCCAGACAGATGCCACAGCAGGAAGAAAAACAGCCAGCCAGTAAGACACACTTTCCCATTTAAACTCCAAGTCTGATAAGAACTCTGGTGAGGGTAATTGAAGGGTGCATGCCCGTGGTTATGTGGGGGAAGAGCTCCTCCCCCACATCCTTCTTAAACCTTGCAGCAGACTCCCACTCTGCGTAGAGCGAGTCGCACTCATTACATGACGTTGCTGGTCCGTGGCTGCTCTCTTCTGGTGCCCCCCCCCTTTGCCTGTCTGCCTACCTGCATGCCTGCTGCTTGCTTGCCTCCCCTCATCTGTTCGTTTTCATGGGTTTTCCGGTTCCCTTCCCTCTGTTTGCCTGTTTCGTCTGTGTCACTCTTTCTTTTGGGGGAGATTGTTGCTAGTTCCAACTGCTGCCTCCCTCCTGCTTGGTTACTTCTACTATGCTATTCTCTGTGCTTGCTTCTGTATCCCCCTCACTCTAAGAGCAGCCTGGCTCCATGCCCAGTTTGTCACCGCTTCTCCTTCTCTGCTGTTCTCAGCTGGTGCTTCCAGTCCTGACTCCATTACGCCAGGTTCCACGCCACCCGCTGTTGTCCTGCCTTCCTCATGCTTCCTTTCAGCTATCGCACCGCCAGCTACTCCCTGCCTACTCCCTCTTCTAGTCACCTAGCTGTTTGGACCATATGCCAACATGAATGTACCATTTCTACCTACCCTCAGACTTGCCTGCTATTTCCATGCTGCTCCCTTAGACTCATGGGACTTGCTATCTGTTCTCCCTCCAGCGTAGCGCTGCCATGGATGACACCGGCTTCCCTCCAGTTTAGTCTGCTGCTTAGAATTATTAGCCCTTGGCTTGAGCCCTTGATGTGTAGACCCTCACAACAGCCTGCTCAGTCCATTCTTTCGTCCCCTTAATGGTGCTGCTTCTGTCGCTTGGACAGCTACTTTGGATGGTATGAAAATCTACGAATTGATGCTTATTCTAGTGTTTGTTGCCATATGTTAGGCATGCAAGACACAGGGAGCTTTTACCCGTGGACAACTTTTTCCTGCTGAGCCGACAGGTTATTACCTCTGCAGTTGCTAGAGGAAGCGGTCGCTATAGCAACAGCGTACAGCTGCTAAGATTCGTAGCCATTACTCAAGTTCTGCAACTGCCACTCGTTTTACAGTGTGCACATGCTACTCATATTCTAACGGTTGGATGTGTTAGCTGTCAGCCTGCTCTTTGCCGCAGTAATGTCAGCCTGTCCAAGGTAACTCCCCTTACCTTTACACCTCATACAAGCTACTGGCCAAGACGGTCCCATTCCTTTATCTGCCTTCTGCTCTTCCTAATTGTATGCTACCATGTATGACCTACATATGGTCCTATTGTTCTGTCTACTGCATACTACTACCACTGCATATAGGGACATTTGGCTTATTTTACTGCCTAGCTTGCGATAACCATCCCGAATTATACCCTACTCTCCCCTTTTCTACCTCCAGCCTGATGTCTACTCATCTCCACCTGGAACTATCTATAGGATCAAGTTCTACGTTACTGTGCCTTATATTCCAGGATTTCAGTTCTCAGGATCTACTTACTACACTCTGACTCGTTTCTACTCTCTTGATTTCTATAACTCTACTTCATTGCATATTGTGTCTTAGCCCTTGTTGCTCCCTGCATTATACCTTATCTCACCAGCTGACGGACAAGCTGCGCATCTCACCGAGGGACTAGCTGCCACGTTCTATTACTACCAGCAGACAATCATAGGTCTGGCTACGCTTTCATGTTACCTGGAGCTAGCCACCTCTCTCTTTACCTCTCCAGCTGATGGATAAGCTGCGCATCTCACAGAGGGACTAGCTGCCTCATCCTATTACTACCAGCAGACCTCTGTAGGTCTGGCTGCGACTTCCTGTTACCTGGAGCTAGCTGCCTCTCTACTTACCTCACCAGCTGATGGATAAGGCGCATCTCGCCCTGAGGAACTAGCTGCAATGTTCTATTTCGTAGCACCTGTCTAACTTGGTGCATCACTTGCTACTTGCTAGCTCTTCTCCTCAGTTACGAGGTCCACCCGCACTTCCTTACTTATTGGGCTCGCCCTGTTGAACTTCATATCTGCTTCCTAATCTTGCATCTTACTTCGGATTTACTTCCCTTACAGCCTGCCCAGATTCCAGCACAGTTCTACAGCCGTTGCTTTCTATATCATCACCTTGGAATATACTCTACTCCTATCGTACTTACTAGACCTGGATTCGTCAGTCAGTAGTCTTGCTGCAAGCCTTCTACCATTCTACGTATTATACTAGTCTCTGTTTGCAGAAACCTGGAAGTCGTCCTACTTCTATTTCATCTTGCCTCACCTACGTCAAAGCCTGGATACAGTTACTCCATCCACCTATTTATCATTTGCTAGCCTCAGGAGCTCCACACCTGCCTCGCCCAGCTTGGGGCCTGGAGATTTGCATATTTTACCATTCGCCTACCTGCTGCCGTGTCAGCCAGCCCCAGGAGCTCCCTTACTACGGACTCGCATCTGGATTGCACTATAATCTCCTGCTTCTATGACCTGCCTTCGCCCATCGGGCTGGGAAGTTTACCTACTATTCTCCTGCTTCTCAACCTGCCTTCGCCCATCGGGCTGGGATATTTACCTACTAATCGCCTGATTCTACGACCTGCCTTCGCCCCTCGGGCTGGGAGGTTTCCCTACTTCTGCTCTACTTCTGCCTTGCCCAGCTCAGGGCCTGGAGATTCTCACATTCTACTTTACGCCTACCTGCTGCCTAGTCAGCCAGCTGGAAGCTCCTTTACTATGGATTCGCATCTGGACATTTCTTCTTTCATCATCTATTCTTGGATACTTTACCCTGCTGCCTCAGCTGTGTGGACTTACTGCTGCTTCACTCTTTCCAGGACACTTAGTTGAGATTCTCCTGAAGACCTTCACTATCCTGATTATGCTCTACCACTTCTCGGACCCTGTGACAACGCTACTTCGTTTGACTCAGCCTCTTCAGTTATCACCATCTAGGACTCCTGTGCTTGACTATTCGGGACTCGTCAGGATATTCTTCACAAGTCAATTCTAGCTATGGTATCATCCTGGCTTGAACCGTAGATGTCAACATTGTTACCCAACCTATTGGATCCACGAAGCTCTCTGATTCCCTGGCTTGTACCATTCTTCATGCCCCTCGCCTTCTTACGTACTTCATCTTGCAATGCTACTTCCCTGCTACTACGTCTGCTCCTGCAGCTTTATTTACTCCATCAACTGACCTACATATGGGTCCACTTATTTATACTACTTGCTCGTACTACCTGCTTCGCCCTTCCTGGGCCTAGAGGTCATCCTGACTAACTTGCAATCACAACCTGCTGCACTCCTCGTGAGCTGGAAACACATCTGACCTACTTCTACATATTCACTACGTTCTCTGCCGACTTAATGCTCACTTCCCCTCTGGATTGGAGGTTCCTACTGCTTCGTCCTCCCTATTAAGTGGCTTGCGCCAGTTCTTGTGCTTGATCGCCACGGCATTCATTTGCTAACCTTGCCATGCTGAACTTGACTCAACAATTTTCTTTCTGACGTGGATGCTGGGCCTTGGTTCCTGAATCTCCTCTGCGAAGTCATTCTCACCTGCTAGAGTGCTTCACTACCTGTGACTCTTCGCGTCACGTTTATTTCAACCACGGATGCCACTTAATTCTTTCAGCCTGCTCATGGACTCTCGAACTTGGGGTTTACTGGATGGATGATTGCTCTACTCGCCTGACATGTCACAATTCCATACTTCTTCAGTTCTCCGTTTCTCTGGACTGGGTTCTACATTTTGGGGTTCAGATTAGCCGATTAGATTGTTAGGATTACCCTCCTTTATATATGCCCAGAAGGGCCAGGCGGAGTCAATGCTCATGGGTCCTCAGAGGTTCCCCAAGGAGTTTTCCTCTTCTGCGTGCTACTGGTCACTCTCTGGAGTTGGAGGAGGTGATCATCTACTCATATTATTAGGGGTGTATTCCTGCTCGACTCCTTCATCAGTCGGATACAGAACAATTGTTGATATCATTTTTCTTTTGGGGGGGTCTCATAATACTAGACAAAGCTTCCTCCCTACAGGTGGGATACAGAGAAAAGCCAAAATCATCAAATAATAACAAACTATTCTCAGTTCAAGCATCCAAGCTCATTGCTCATACTATCCGATTCATACGTACTATACTCGTTGACTTGATCATGTTCATGCTGAAGTACCTAAGCACAAATCATTCCATACTACTAGTACCTAGCAACCATTGTTTACTTAACAGCTGGCCTCTGTATCCAACAACCATCTACATCATCCAGCTACAGTATGTGACATAAGCACTGAGCTGTGAACGTCACGTAACAAATCTGTGACCAAAGACGTTTGCTATAACTGTAATAAGCCAGGTCATATTGCAAGAAATTGGCATTAGAAGAGTGACACTGCACAGATTTGTCCTTGGCAAATTGGGTTAAGTCTTAACAGATGTGAAGGTGGGGGATTAGATTGTAAAGGGACTCATTGATTCGAGAAGCAGACAGACCCTAGTGCATGTTGAGGTGCTGAGAAAACCCTAGTGCATGTTGAGGTGCTGAGAAAACACTGTGCAAAAGGACCAGGTACTGGTGTCATCTGCATCCACAGGGACACTCTTTACTATCCCACCACCCAAGTGACTGACCATTAAAGGTGTATCTCACCAAATGAAAGTGGGGGTAGTACCCAAGTTACCTGTACCCATGATTATTGGAAATGACTGTCTAGGATTTCCTGAGTTAATCTCAGAGGAATTGAACCCTGCAGTTTCAGCAGCAGTGGTAGCAAGAGCTCAGGCAAAGAAAATCTCAAACAGTGGGGACACTTTTCCTTTCAGTGACTTTGCTTTGGACTTGTTTGAGCACAGCTCCAAGATCCAGGAAAGAAAGATGATGCCTGAAGAAACTGTGGCAACAAATGGCTGATGGACATAAGGGGTTAACATATGAAAATGCCGAAACTAAACTGATCACTGATTGTGATTTTCTTTCAGAACAAGCTAACTATGTTTCTCTCCAGGGTTATTTTAAGCAGCTGCGGGTGAAACCAAAACAGGATGAACCAATGTTTAAACAAGCTTTTGTCAATGCCGAACGTTGATTGCATTGGTCCGTTGAGCTCGCTCACTGCCTCTGTGTCACTTGCTTGTTCTGTTTCTCCCGGTGCTGCAGGCTCCTCTTCTACTGGGCTCCTGCCTATGTTGGCACGTTCTTCTGCCCACAAAGAAATCTGCAGCTGTCCCGACAGAGCTCTGTTGAGGTGGGTCACTCCCCCTCTCTCACTCGCTCATTCTGTTTCTGCTGGTGCTGCAGGCTGCCCTTTTGTACTGGGCTCCTGCCTCTGTTGGCAGCTTTTTCTGCCCACAAAGAAATCTGCAGCAGTCCTGACACAGGTCCGTTGAGCTAGCTCACGCCCTCTCTCACTCGCTTGTTCCGTTTCTGCCGGCGCTGCAGGCTGGCCTTTTGTACTGGGCCCCTTCGTGCATTGCTGCCTTTTTCTGCCCACAAAGACATGTGCAGCAGTCCCAACACAGCTCCGTTGAGGTCGCTCACTCCCCCTCTCACTCGCTCATTCTGTTTCTCCCAGCGCTGCAGGCTGCCCTTTTGTACTGGGCTCCTGCCTGCATTGGCACCTTTTTCTGCCCACAAAGAAATCCGCAGCTGTCCCGACAGAGCTCCGTTGAGGTCATTCTCTCCTCCTGTCTCGCGCACTCATTCCGTTTTTCCTGGCGCTGCAGGCTGCCCTTTTGTACTGGGCCCTGCATGCATTGCTGCCTTTTTCTGCCCACAAAGAAATCTGCAGCAGTCCCGACAGAGCTTAGTTGAGCTTGGTCACTCCCACCCCCCAGTCGCTCGATCCTAATCTGTCCCAAAGACTGATTACTGACAGCAACTGCGATATTCTGCGCCGGAAGCGTGGAAACACATTTTGGCCAGAATGTGAAAAATGACAGCTGTACTGTTAAGGAGGTGTGAACAAATGCCAGTGCTGAAAATCTGGCGTGAAAATATTACTAATTTGCAAACTTACAAGGGTGCGTGTAAGCGGCACAACACACGGTTGTAACAGTCATTTTATGGAGTTTCATCACAAAATTTTCAACATAGGCATTTTAGGACCTCTGCTCATGAACAGTGTCAGTGTGATTTTCTTAATATGTCCCGAACACCGATTTCCCACAGCAACAGCGCTTTTGTGCACCGGAAGAGCGAAAACACATTTTGGACAGGATGTGAAAAATAACAGCTGCACTGTTCATAAGGAGGTGTGGCAAAATGGCAATGCTGAAAATCTGGAGTGAAAATATTGCAAAGTTGCGAAGGTACGAGCATGCGTGGAAACTGCGCAATGCATATTCGTAACACATTTTATAGTCTTTTGTCACCAGATTTTCAACATAGGCATTTTAGGACCTCAGCTAATGAACAGTGTCACTGTCGTTTTCATAATGTGTCCCGAACATGGATTTCCCACAGCAACCACACTATTCTGCGCTGTAACTGCGAAAACAAATTTCAGCCAGGTTGTGAAAAATGACAGCTGTACTGTTCATAAAGAGGTGCAGAAGAATGGCAATGCTGAAAATCTGGAGTGAAATTATTAATTAAAAACCCAGGGGAAGAGTACACAATGGGGGGTGAGATACTAACAACAACAAAAATGGAAAGGGACCTGGGGGTAGTCATATCAGATGACCTAAAGGTGGGCAAGCAATGTGAGAGGGCAGCAAGGAGGGCTGGGGGGATATTGGGATGCATAGGAGAGGCATCACCAGTAGAAAACAGGAAGTTATTATCCCTCTGTACAGACAGCTGGTCAGACCCCATCTGAGTACTGCGTGCAGTTCTGGAGACCAGTCTTCGCAAAGACATAGACAGGATGGAAGCTGTCCAGAGGAGGCAACTAAAATGGTGCAGGGTCTGCACGGAAGACATGAAGAGAGAGCGAAAGGAGCTTAATATGTATAGCCTCGAGGAAAGGAGGGAGAGGGGACATGATAGAAACTTTCCAAGTACCTCAAGGGAATCAACAAAGTCCAAGAGGTACCATCTTTCAAAAAGTGTGCAAGAACAAGGGGCACAATTTGAAGATAGAGGGGGCAGCTCAGAGGTAATTTAAGAAGTATTTTTCACAGAGGGTTGTGGATGCATGGAGCGGCCTTCTGGAGGAGGTCGTGGAGTCAAAAACAGTGGTGGAATTCAAGCATGCATGGGACAGTCATAAGGCAATTCTGGGGGATGGGGTAGGAAGAAGTAGGCTGCTGGTTAACTAGGATCTGCAGCTTATCCAGTAGGCAGGGAAATGGGCAGACTGGGTGGGCCAAGCAGTCCTTATCTGCCATCAAATTCTATGTTTCTATGTAATTCGTGAAGTTATGAGTGTGCGTGCAAACTGCGCAGCACACGCTTGTAACAGTCATTTTATGGAGTATCACCAAATTTTCAACATAGGCATTTTAGGACCTCTGCTCATGAACAGTACTACCAGTGGGTGGGTGTGGGTTGTGGGAGGGGGGCAGGGAGACCACCAAGGGACAGTTTCCTTTTTTATAGGTTAAAAAAAATAAAAGGACATCGTGGGACCGTTTTTGATTTCACTGGGGCATGTGGCACGCTGGGGTGGGCTCCCAGCATGCCAACAAAGTCTTTTTTGGGGGGGGCAGCTGTAGCCGATGGGGAATTGGGCAACCCGTTAACACAACAAAAAGGGAGGGGTGACATTATGCCGACAGGGATTGGGCACCCCATCAGCAGACAACAAAAGCGGGGTGGGGATTACATAATTCTGACAGGGAGTGGGCTCCCCAGTCGGCAACATAAACCTTGGGGCACTGAAGCTGACGGGTATTGGGGCCCCCGTTGGCAAACACGGTGGGGGTGGGCACGTGCTGCCGAGGGGGATTGGGCACCCCCTCGGCAGGGGGTGATAATTTTGTTTGTGAACACGGTGGCAAGCTGCTGCTATGTTCAAACACAATATCAGTGTTTCAAGGTTCCCCCCTGCAATGACGGGTCGCTCCCTCATTGCAGCCAATGGTTGATGCTGCAATGACAAGGCGGCTCCTGATTGCAGTGGCTAAAATGTTAAAAGTTGGTGGCACGTTGGCTGAACTAGTGTCAGCAGCAGCGTGCCACAGCATTGGAGGAAGCAGGCCAAGCCTTTAAAGGCTGTGGGGACACTGGCCACAACAGTGCCACGCCTCCACAACCTGCTTTTGGAGGAAGCTGCCACAATATGTTTTTTGCACATGTGTGCAATCAACATAAAAATGTAATGGTCACTGTAGAGTTTGGGTTAAACCTCCGACACAGGACCAGATAGAACAATTGGTTATACCACAGAAGTATAGAACAGAGTTGTTACAGATAGCACATGATAGTCCTATGGCTGGTCACTCGGGGAGGGATTGCACCCTTGCTAGATTGCTATACTGATTTTACTGGCCTGGAATTCATGAAGATGTTGCTACCTATTGCAGTTCTTGTGCCGAGTATCAGAAAGTAGCCCCAGTCACTAGAAAAGACAAGGTGCCCCTGGTGCCCCCACCCTTGATAGATGTGCCTTTTGAGAGAATTGCAATGGATGTGGTTAGTCCTTTAGACAAAAGTAAAAAGGGTAATAGATTTATCCTGGTGTATGTGACTATTCTACTCGATACGCAGAAGCAGTTCCAATGCGCACTGTCGGCTTCAAAAGTGGCAGCAGAGCTTGCAGACATTTTCAGCAGAGTGGGCATATGTAAAGAAATTATTACTGATCAGGGTAGTAATTTTGGTGCTGCATTACTCAAGGAGCTGTATATACTACTAGGTATCACTGCCATAAGAACCTCCCCTATCACCCTCAGACAGACAGTCTTGTTAAGCGTTTTAACCAAACCCTAAAGCGTATGTTAAAAAGGTTTATAAAAGGGGAAGGGAAAAATTTGGACCAAAACTTGCCTTACTTTTTGCTTACAGAGAAGTGCCACACGCATCAGGGTTTTCACCATTTGAAATGCTGTATGGTAGGCAGCCAAGAGGGCCACTGGATGTGATAAAAGAAATGTGGGAATAGAACCCCACTCAGAAACAATCTATAACATCTTATATGTGTGCCCTAAGAACGAAGCTGGCAAAATATGTTGAAATTGCCCATAGTAATCAAGAAGAGGCCCCAAACCAGCAGAAGGTATATTATGACCATGGGGTAAAAGAAAGTTTTTGAGCCAGGTGAAAAGGTTTTGCAACTGTTACCCACAACAGAAAATAAACTGTTAATGAAGTGGCAAGGGCCTTATAGAGTGCTTAGACGTACTGGCACTGTTAATTATGAGATTGAGACCCCTGACAGGAAAAATCTTACTAAGATATACCATGCTAACCTCCTCAAGAAATGGGTTGAAAAAATACCAAAAGCTGCTTTGCTAGTTTTACCAGAAACTGATAAAGATGATACTGATGTAGCTTATGATAGACTGGAACAAACTAACTGCTGATGCTATAAAGGTGAATGTTTTCTTAACCCCAAACAAATCGCAGAAATTCGTAACTTGCTAAAGACATTTAACAGTACTAGTACCACAGTACCAGGCTGAGCAAAAGGGGTTGAGCACGTAATAATGCCAAGGAATGCTCGCCCTGTTAGGCAAAAGGCATACAGGTTACCAGAGCAGTTAAGAAAAACCAAAAATGAAAGAACTGGGTACCATAGAAGAGTCAAAGAGTGCTTGGTCATCTCCAATGGTAATTGTAAACAAAAAAGAAGGGGGTGTAAGAATCTGCCTTGATTTTAGAAAACGTAAGTATCAGAATTGACAGTTATCCTATGCCCAGAATAGATGATTTGGTGGACAGACTGGGGAGTGCAAAGGATATCAGTACCCTCGATCTTACCAAAGGTTACTGGTAAATCTCTTTAGCTAAAGAATCCAGAGACAAAACTGCATTTACCACCTGTATTGGATTCTATCAGTTCACCACCATTCCCTTTGATTTACATGGTGCTCCCACTACATTCCAGCATTACATGGATGCAATTTTATCCCCTCATACTGGTTACTGTGCTGCATGCCTGGATGATGTCATGGTGTGTAGTCCAGACTGGAAAGGCACCTGGAACACCTACGAGCAATTATCCAGGCTATCAAGAAGGCAGGCCTGACTTAATAGTACCAAATGTGCATTGGGCATGCAGGAAACCAGGTATTTGGGCTGTGTTTTTGGAAATGGAGAAGTCAAGCCAGAGGTTTCTAAAATAGAAGCTATAGCTAACAGCCCTGTCCCTAAAACAAAACATGTTGGGTAATTTTTAGGGCTGGCTGGTTATTATCAGAGATTTGTTCCCAACTTTTCAGAGTTAGCTACTACCTTCACTGAACTCACGAAAAAACGGTTCCCAAATAATGTGAAATGGTCCCCAGAGTGTGATGAAGCTTTTCAAGCCATTAAGGCTGCATTATGTTCAGTCCATTTTAAAAAGCCCAGGCTTTGAGAAACCATTTTTGTTATAAACAGATGCATCAAAAGTAGGTCTAGGTGCAGTCCTGAGTCAGAATATAGATGGGATGGAAGAAAATATTACTCACCTTAGGAATTATGTTTCTTCTAACCGAGTCTTGCTGTATTCTGACATATTGCAGTGATTCCCAACCTTTGAACTGCCCCAGAGAACAAAGAGTTAACTTTCTCTGCAGGGCATAGAATGCTGAGCTCGAGGTCGGTTGAAGTCTCTGTCTGGAGTGTTTCAAACTTAAACCGTCAGATTCTTAGGAGCCCACTAACTAAAAATTCTATGTGGAAATTGTAAAAATTCCTACTAGCCAACTGGCCGGAAAAAGTTTTGGATTCCCAAGGAAGACTCAAGTCAGGAAACCCAGAAACCAAATACCAATCTAATACAAATAATAATAAATCAGCACCCAAACAAACAGGAGGAGGGTGCAAACAAAAAACACTCCCAGGGTGCAACACTGCACCTGTCCACCCACTTCCCAAAAACAGGTTCTGAGAGGGGAGGCAGGGAGGGAGGTCAGAATACAGCAAGACTCCATTAGAAGAAACATAATTACTAAGGTGAGTAATTTTTTCTTCAAACATCATGAAGTCTTGCTGTATTATGACATATTGCAAACTACCAAGCAGTATCTCCATGGAGGAGGGACAGAACCTACTTTGGGAATAGGCTCTAATACTGCTGTGCAAACCCACATCACTCCTAGCAGGATATCCAGAAGTAATGCTTGGTGAAAGTGTGGGCTGTTTTCCAGGTGGCTGCTTGACAAATTTGTAAGAGAGGGATATCCCTGGCAGCAGCCAGGGAAGCAGCTGTACCTCTTGTGGAATGAGCCCTCAGGCCTGAGGGTGGAGTTTTTCCCAGTTTTTCATAGCAGAATTGTATACAAGACACAATCCACCTGGCAATAGATCTCTTGGTAGCAGGTTTGCCCTTTCCCACTTCTCCATAAGTGGGAAACAACTGGAGGGAGTCAGATCTGTGACCCTTGGTACGCTCTATGTAGTAACTAAGGGCTATTTTAACATCTAAACTGTGTAGCCTCCTCTCTCCTGAGGAAGAATGATCAGTGAAAAAAACAGGAAGAGACATAGACTGGATTAAATGGAAGTCTGAAACCACTTTGGGCAAGAACCTTCTATTGGTACTAAGGACCACTTTATCCCTGTGAAATGAGACAAAATCAGGTTCCACTGACAGGACTTGCAATTCACTGATACCCCTGGCAGAGGTAATGGCTACCAAGAACACAGTTTTCCAAGTCAAGTATTTAAGCTCTGCTGAAGACATAGGCTCAAAAGGGGGTTGCATAAGTTGAGCAATGCATACATTCAAATCCCAGGCAGGGGCAGGGTCTCTAAAAGGAGGATTGGTGTGAAGCAATCCTTTAAAAAATTTACAGAACACAGGATGAGAAGATAGTGAGGAAGACTTCCCCACAGACAAAAACACAGAAACAGCTGACAAGTGTACCTTGAGAGTAGCTGGTCTGATGCCTAGGCGATTAAGATGGACCATAGAATCCAGAACTGTAGGCAATCCAGCAGTGTCTGGAGAAATATGCTTCTTAGAACACCAACTGCTGAATCTCTTCCATTTGGAGTTATAAGGCTTTCTGGTGGAGGGCTTTCGAGTAGCCTTGAGGATATTGTAAATGAGCCTATGGCTCAAAGGTTTTCCAAACTGCTGTTTAAATAAAATAAAAATAAATAAATAAAATAAATATCCAGAACCCGTTGGGAAAGATGTAGATCTGCAAACTCTAATTCTTCAAGAGCCATGCTTTGTGATTGAGAGACTGAAGATTGGGGTTCCAAATCCTCCCCTCAGAGGATGTTAACAGGTTGTAATTCCTGGGAAGAGACAGGGGGAGATGGACTGCTAGGGACAGCAACAGGGGGTACCAGGGCTGTCTGGGCCAATCTGGAGCAATCAGAATCACCTTGCAAGGTTGAGATCTTATTTTGACTAAAACTTTGAACAGGAGTGGGAAGGGGGGAAAGGCATACAAAACTTCCTTCCCAATTCAGAATCAGGGTGTCCAGGGACTGAGCCCAAGACTGAGGTCTGCAACAAAAGAGAGGGAGTTGGTGATTGTCTGGGGCTGCAAAGAGATCTATCTCTGGAGTGCCCCACCTTGAAAAAATCACTTTCAACTCCTGAGGGTCTAGGGACCAATCGTGATGGCCCTGAGAGATCCTGCTCAGTGCATCTGCTAGCACATTGTTCTTCCCTGGAAGGTGAACTGCTACCAGAGAGGTTTGCAGGGAATAAGCCAGGGACCACAACTTCATGGCTTCTGTGCACAAGGCTGTGGACCGAGTGCCTCCCTGCTTGTTGATGTACCACATGGTGGTGGTGTTGTCAGTTCTGACTTGAACCACCTTGTTCTGTACTGACCGAGAAAGCTTGTAGGGCCAGAAAAACTGCCTGAGCTCTAAGAGATTGATATGGAGAAGGGATTCTTGGGGGGACCACAGCCCCTGGGCAGTGAGGGACCCCAGATGGGCTCCCCAGCCCAGAAAAGAAGCGTCCGTGGTAAGGACCACTGAACAAGGCTGAATAACAAAAGGAACACATTGTCTTAAATTGTCCTGATCCTGCCACCATTGGAGGGCTTGGATCAAGGTCAGAGTCACTGGGATCAGTTTGGTAAGGGAATCCTTCCTCTGAGACCAAAAAGCTCTCAGGTGGAACTGAATATCCCTCATCTGGAATCTTGCCCCTTTGACCACTGCTGTTGAAGCTGCCATGTGGCCCACGAGCTGGAGGAAATGCCTTGCTGGTTGAGATACCCGAAGGCTAAAAGAAGAGGCTAGTTCCATAAGAACCCTTGCCCTTTCTAGAGGAAGAAAGGCTCTTGCTCTGAGTGTGTCCAGTTCTGCTCCTATAAAGGTAAGAAGCTGGACTGGTTTGAGAACTGACTTGGGAAGGTTGAGAAGAAATCCTAGAGAAGTGAGCACTTGCTGGGTCATTTGTAGGTGAGACTTGACTTGGTCTGGAGACTGACCCATATTAGCCAATCGTCCAGGTATGGAAAAATGGAAATCTTTTGCCTTCTTACAAAGGCAACTACTACTGCCAGGCACTTTGTGAAAACCCTTGGGGCCGAGGTTAGGCCAAAGGGCATTGCTCTGAACTGGTAGTGGCCTGAGGGCAACTCGAACCTGAGGTACTTTCTGTGGGAGCACCTGATGGGAATGTTAAAGTAGGCATCTTTGAGGTCCAGGGAGGCTAGCCAGTCCCCTGGCCTTAGAGAGGGAAGGATTATTCCCAGAGTTACCATCTTGAACTTTGGTTTTAAAAGATGTTTGTTTAGATATCTTAGGTCTAGGATGGGTCACCACTCCCCTGTCTTGTTTGGGGTCAGGAAGTACCTGGAGTACAGTCCTTTGCCCCAGTGTAGGGTAGGTACTCTCTCTAATGGCTCTTAAAGCTAGAAGAGAAGAAACCTCTGCCTCTAGGGCAAGGGTTTCCGAGAGATTTGCAGATGGAAAAGATCTGGCTCTCATCTTTGGAAATTTTCTGAAGCTGAGAACCAGTCCCTAGCTTACTACTTCTAGGACCCACTTGTCTGATGTAATAGACATCCAGTCCTGGACAAAGTAAGCCAGCATGCCCCCTACTGGAATTGGAGAGTTGACCCGGGCAGGCCTATCAGGGTGTCTGCTTGGCAGGGGCTTTAGGCTGAGGAGTGGATGTAGCCCTGCACATCCCCCTTCTGCCTCTCCCTCTGAAGAACCCCCTCTGAGAAAAGGAAGAAGAGGCCTGTGCTTGGTAAAAAGACCATTGAAAAGGCCTGCCCCTGCCCCTAGACTGCTGCCTTTGAGGAGTTGCCTGCCTCTCCTTGGCCTGAGCACTCCTGTAAGTGGTCCTGTACTCATCCATTTTCTTCAAGTAATTCTCTGTCTGCTCCCCAAACAGAGAATTACCCAGTACAGGAAAATCCATGGGCTTAGCCTGGGTGTCCTGTGAGAGGCTAGTACATCTGAGCCAAGCCATCCTCCGAAGAGCCACAGAATGTAGCCATGACTCTGGCTGTATAGGCCATGTAATTCACCTGACTGAGTCCCAAGGAAGATGCCATGTACTGTTTCTTTGCCATGGCATCAATCTTTCTGGAGTCCTTGTCTGGGGAGGTGTGAAGCCAAGGGAATATTTGCCTTGTCACAGGCAGCAGCCTGCACTACCCCAACATGGCTGCATTGCTGATATAAGAACTCCGTGTTTGAGCCTGAAAGTGTATACCTCTTGTCCATTCTTCTATCCACAGGAGGTATAGTGTTAGGAGACTTTAGAATTTGTTGTGTCTGTTTCCCAAAAGATTTGTGGAGGGGACTAAACAGTCTCCTGGACTCTGGGATGTCCATCATTTCTACGTAATCAGGCTCCTCTTGATCTTCCACAGCCTCCTCCATAGGAAGCTGGAGGGTTTCAGCCACCTTTCTGTAAAACATAAAGTGACAAGGGGACTCAGAAAGCCTTGGAGGGGAAACACCTGAAGGTCTGTCTGGGGAGATGTCCGGTTCCACAGGCACATCCAGACCTTCACCTTCACCATCATCATCCTCAAATTCCCCTTCCTCTTCAAATTCCGATTTGTCTTTGTGTTTTATTTTTGTCGGAACTGATTCCTCAGAATCGGCTCTCCTTTTTCCCAAAGAAGTATCGCCCTGGTCAGAGGGCACTCCTTCTGGTTCGGTCAGAACCAAACCGGGCTGGCCATCCTGGTCAGTGGACTTCTTGGCCTCCTTTTCCCTCAGTCTACCTAATCTCTTCTCAAGGGTAGATTTGGGAAAGTTTTTACATATTTGGCAGTCTGAATCGAGGTGGTCAAACCCCAGACAATAAACACAGGTGGTGTGCAGATCGGCCTTAGCAAGGACCTCCCCACACTCACTGCAGTGTTGAAACCCAGTGAGCCCGGTTTTTTTCTTGGGTTTCTCAGACATGGCCAACCTAACCAACTCAACCTTTTTATGGCAACTGCCAGGCAAGACTCCCTTATCGGTTCCTAACCGTGTCACGGGTACTGGAAAAAAGTGAAAAAAAACATGTTTTTTTTAGAACCGATAAGAACCACTAACCACACACTAAGTAAAAACACAAAACACAGATTTCACTATCAAATGGCCGGTTCAGCCGAACCGAGCCGCACTTTTACAAGTTCCACACAGAAAACAGAACAATTCCTATCTAGTACTCACAGCACCACAGACAGAGACTGAACCGACTATGCAGATAACCTTTTCAGTTTAAAAAAAAACGACGAAAACTGAAACTTTAACCGACTTTCGAACCCAGCTGAAGGAGAAATCTCTGGAGCAACCGTTCAGTGAGGCAGAGTAAAGAATCTGACGGTTTAAGTTTGAAACACTCCAGACAGACTTCAACCGAGCTCGAGCTCAGCATTCTATGCCCTGCATAGAAAGTTAACTCTGTTCTCCGGGGCAGTTCAAAGGTTGGAATCACTGCAATATGTCAGAATACAAAAAGACTTCATGTTGTTTGAACATCTCGTTCTGTACATAAGTAGAAAGTTGCATGACAGAGAAAAGATACTCTACCATTGAAAAGGAATGTTTAGCAGCAATGCTAGGAACGGACTTTGTACTTATAACAGATCACAGTCCTCTGTTGGTTTAACCAAATGAAAGATACAAATTCCAGAATCACAAGGTGGTACCTGGCACTACAGCCATTTAAATTCAAGGTGCTATATAAATCTGGTAAAGAGAACAGCAGTGCTGATTTTCTGTCAAGATATGGATCAGGAATTGAGTGTTCTGAGGGTTGAAAAACAAATGTAAGAGTTTAAACTTTACTGTTTGCTGTACTGTTATAGAAAAAGGATACTGCACATGTGCTTAATTTCTGAAAGTTAGAAGCCAATGCTAATACAGAATTAATAGAAAGTTTTGGAAACCTGTTTGATAAAACAGGTTCCCTCTTAAGGGGGGGGGTGTATGTGACAGGGTTAAATAGGACCCTGTCCCAGTTGTTATGGAGAGTTTGAATGCAGGGATCTGTTCTGTACTTTCCTTTCCTGTCTCTTGTCTGTCTGGTTGCACAACCAAATTTTCCTGTGAGACCTAGGATTTGATCACGCTAACAGTCTCGCAATTCTTTGCCTCGCTATCTCTCAGTCTTCCCTTGCTGTTTCAGTCTTTTCCTCCCTTGCATATCTGCCGTGGTACAAAAATATATGCAAATCATTATGTGGCAATGTAACTGATATTGGGATCCCTTTGTTTATAAATTATATAGTGTTACTGTTGAAATATATATAATTATAGCTTGAGATTACTGCAAAAAGCTATTGGGAACTCAAGGTATTAACCTGAGAGCAACTTTTAAGCCTTTTACACTGCTGTAGAGAAGGGGCCTCAGTTCTGGGACACTGTTCTTGCTGCACCTGCCTGATACTTACAAGAACATTTTAGAGAAAAAACAAAACAGGATGCCTGTTAAGGAAGGGGGTTGCAATGACTTATAAAAACAGAGCTGCAATTTCTTGCAAGAGAGAGACAGAGACACAGAGATTGAAGGAAAACTCAGATGGATCTTCTCTGTTTATTTTGCCTTTGTAAACAGTTATACTGAATAAGTTTATTTTTTTTATGTTACTGCTAGTACTAATAAACACTTTTTGTGAATTCTACAACTGCTCCTGATTTTTCCTATGCTTCCTGACCTGTGCCTCGACACTGAGTCATAGAAAACAGCAGGTCTTTTGTCTTCTTGTAATTTAGATGTTTGTTCTGGAGAAACCATTATGCAAGTTTTAGGAAACCATCCTGGAGTGCCGTTATTTGGGTCAGTTGGTTGCAGCCACAAAAGATCACATCATCATCTGCGTAAAGCATCATTTTCGCAAGGCATGCAGAGAGCAGTGTGTTAATGAACAGGCTGAATAGCAAAGGACCAAGAATTGACCCTTGGGGGACTCCAAGAGTCGAAGGTCTGAGGTCAGAGTATTCCATTTATTTTCACGGGTCGTGTTCTTTGGGAGAGATAACTCCCAAATCAGGCTACAGTTTCAGGGGACAGACCTAGAGTGTGGAGCTGTGGAGCTGGTGGTTTACCGTAGCAAATGCTTTAGTGAGATCTATCAATCAATCAATTTTTTATTTATAAAAAGGTGCCTTTCTAAAACCAAGGCGCCTGGATAATAAAATACAAAAAATAAAATAAATTATAATAAACATATAAATTCCAACAAAACACAGTATAAAACCACATAACGAATAACCACATCAAGCAATAAAAGCCAGGTTAAAAGATAAGTTTTTAAAGCAATTTTAAAACTCAGAATGGTTAGGCTATCTCGTACCTGATGAGGTAGAGAGTTCCACAGGGATGGAGCAACAAAGCTAAATGCCCATGCTCCTGATGTCAGCAAACGTACCCTGGGAACCTCTAGCAATCCCTCATCGGTGGATCGGAGAGGACGGGAGGGACAGTAGGGACAAAAGAGATCTTTCAGGTAACTCGGTCCCTGGTCATGTAGGGCTTTATAGGTTAACAAAGCAACCTTAAAGGTGATCCGCCACTTAATCGGCAGCCAGTGTAGACCGTGGAGCACAGGCGTTATATGACTGGCTGTTGAAACACCAGTCAGTAGCCTGGCAGCCGCATTCTGCACCAGCTGCAAGCGGCGGATATCAACCCCCGACAGCCCTAGGTAAAGGGCATTGCAATAGTCAAGGCAGGAGGTAACTAAGGCGTGAACCAACGTTGGAAGATCGGGAGGAACCAGATGTTTCACCTGGGCGATATTTCTCAGATGGTAAAAAGAAGTTTTAACAACTGCTGACACCTGTAATTTCAAGGTCAGACAGTCATGAAACTTAACGCCCAGGTTCCGTACCCAGTCTGAGGTGGCTAGCTGGACACCTCCAAGCCACAAGCCCGAAGGTGAACCTGCCAGCACACCAGCCTCATGACGACCTGGGTTCACAACCAACACCTCAGTTTTATCAGGGTTCAACCTCAGCCAGCTCATATTCACCCAGGCCTGGATTTCAGTCAGACAGCTGTTGAGCACCGAGACAGCACCATCTTGTTTGGGGACAAAAGACGTACAGCTGAGTATCATCTGCATAGCAGTGAAAACTCAAGCCATACCGTCTAATAATCGCTCCTAACGGCATCATATACACTGCAAACAACATGGGTGCTAAAATGGATCCCTGCGGAACCCCATGGGGCAGGGAGAATGGAGCTGAGGTACAAACACCAGACACCACGCTCTGAGTCCTACCAATGGGGTAAGATTGAAACCATCTGAGGACAGTCCCCGACAGTCCACAGATAAGCTGCAGGTGATCCAAAAGCACACCATGGTCCACAGTATCAAATGCTGCAGAGAGATCAAGAAGGACCAAGATAGAACAGGTCCTTTGATCTCTCGCTATCAGGAGGTCATTTAGTACCCGATCAAGAGCCGTCTCTGTACTAAGTCTCTTCCTGAAACCAGACTGGAGAGAATCATAGATATTGAGGCTGGTCAAATGGTCCTCCAGCTGTAAAGCCACCGCCTTCTCGATAACCTTACCCAAAAAGGGAAGGTTAGAGACCGACCTGTAGTTTGTAAGACAGTCGGGATCCAAGGAGGGTTTCTTAAGGAGGGGCCGAACCATGGCCTTCTTAAGGGGAGCTGGAAAAATTCCCATCTCCAAGGATGACCAGACTATCTCAGCAAGGACCAGGCAGATGACATAGACGCAGCCAACAAGCAAACGCGTTGGGCAGAGATCCAAACTACAGTTGGTAGGACGTAAAGTGTGGATAACCATCACAATATCACTGATTGTAGGCTGGCCAAAGTCACACCACTCAAACTGGGCGTCTGACATCTCCTGCCGACCACTGCTACTCCCTAGGGAAAGGATCAGGCGGATATCAGACCTGATCATGGCAACCTTATCCGCGAAGAATCAAGCAATCTCCTCACACTGCTCTTGTGAAAAAGCATTTCTGGGTTGAAGACAGAGTGGATTGCACAATCTGTCCACAGTCCAGAAAAGCTGAGCTGGTTGATTCGGCGCGGCAGCAATCTTCCTGGACATAGATAGACCTCACTGACATACCATTCTAGTGCCTCGTAGTGCCTTTGAACTGGCTGCGAGTTGCGCTTTGTCCTGGAAAGCGCTATTTTTAGTCTGCTCAAAGGATTTCTGAGCTCCAGGCTGTGATGTGTAAAGAGCCTTATTTGGTTTTTCACATTTTGGTTTCTTTTCGTACCAGTCCTAAGTGTTTACGTAAGGCAGTGTCTGAGATTACTTTAAATCAATCCGTCCACCTTCCAGTTTACTTTCCTGAGTATTCTAATCAGGGGGAGGCCTTGCTCCATACATTGGATGTTCACAGAATGTTGCAGTATTACACGAACTGCACCAGGTCTTTAAAGAAAACTGGCCAGTTTGTTTCATTTGCCTCCAAGAGAGAGGGTGCTGCCATTTCCAAAGAGTGTTTGTCTAAGATGGTTAGCAAATTGCATTGTTTACTGTTACCCCAAGTACAACAAGCCTCTTACGGGGTGGTTAAGGTCCATTCCACCAGGGGTATGGCCGCCTCTAAAGCTGGTTTCAGAAATGTGTCTGCTGCTATCATCTGCACAGCTGCCACCTGGAGTTCTGTCCACACCTTTACCAAGCATTACAGTCTGGACATCGTCTCTCAGCGCAGGGCCAGTTTTGGCCTGGCAGTTCTTCAGGGCCTTCTGTCGTGAGCGCTTGACTGCTGACTTGACCTCCTCCTGGTGGTGTTATCCAGGTGATGACCAGTACTGCTTGGTACTCAGTTCTGTCAGCGTGGCCTGCTGCAAGAGCCTTCCTCGAAGTAAGATAGTATAGTTATGTAAGAACTTACAGTAACAGTAAATCTTTGAGAGAAGCTCTTGCAGCAGGCCCTGCTTTCCCTCCCTTCCTCCTTCCCCCTGCTCCTCTTTTTCTATTACATCTGCTTCTAGCTTTTCTTTGGCTCTCGGGATAACCTCCTTGGTTCTCCATAAATTGGCTGCTCAGAGTCTCCGGTGGGAGAACTAAGGTGGTGTGGGTGACTACCTTCCTATATAGCCTGTACTGACATCAGGTGATTGACGTCGGTGGCTTTTCTAGTGATATTAGAGCCTGGTGGCATAGTCCTACTGGTGTGGCCTGCTGCAAGAGCTTCTCTCAAAGATCTGCTGTTACGGTAAGTTCTTATGTAACTGTACTTTCCTCTGTGTTGCCCTTTGTATACAAGTACTCTGCAATGTTACTTTTGGACCTGTTTTGTTTTGTTGCACTGCTGCCATGTCCATTCTTCAGGACACATCTGGAAACAGCCTGCTTGTAGCTCTGCATGCTCTTCTGATGCAAATTTTTAATAAATTAAATGAAATGAGATTTGATGGGTCTCAGTACAGTTCCCGATGGGTGTTCATGTTAAAGGAATACAAGGAATTTTGCACCTCCCCTTCCACAAAGACAAATGACATGATTGCGGTGTTAAGCTAAGAAAGTAATATGTTTTTACAACCTGCTTTCTGTACTATTGAAGTTTGCAAGCTCTGCCAGAATGTAAACACATCCAGTGCAGTGCAGCGCCATTTTGCATGCATAGAGTGGCTCTACACCGTTCACTTGTATTGAAAGCAATAAAAGTAGGCGGCACAATGCTGCTCTATGCATGCAAAAATGGCTTAGTACAGCACCAGACATGCTTATGTTCTGGTAGATTACAGATTTCAGTATTACAGATAAGAGGTGATTATCCTTTTTGCTTATTCTTATGGCAACAGGGTAAGGCCCACTAGGTGCAAGTGCCTGTTTTCAGGGGCGACCTGGGAGCACTAGTAAGGTTAAGTGACCTGCTCAGAGTCACACAGCAGGCAACTGGAGGTTGTGAGAATCAAACCTAGGTCTGCTGGATGTACCAAGGTTATTCACAGCTCATTACTGTAACCTCTAAGCTATACTACCAGCCCCTTTGGCTTAAGAGCCCAATCAGATGCTTAATCTTTGTGTGGTGGGGTGGGAGTCCAAAATTCCTTGTTTCCCTTTAAAGAAAAATCATTGCCATCATAGTTCAGCACTGACAGACCAAGAACTGAATGGCACTCGCAGTCTGTGCTTCCCTCTCATCCGAGGTTATCCCTCTAAAAACTGTTGGGGTACATTTGCTGGGGCACTGTGTTAGTGGGTGTTCGCACAGCTGTTGTCCATGCCGGACCTCTCACATTTATAAATAGGACACCTCATCTTTCACCACCACTAACAGTTCACTACAGAAATAACAACAAATGCATGCATGTTTGTGTCCATCAACTGCTGCACAACAGAGAGCGAGCAAGACAGGTTCAGCAGACGTTTGTGTCACAAGTACTGTGGAAAGTGTGTTGCAATCCTCGGGCCGGCTTCTCTTTTTGAAATATAGCTCAGACAGCTCTGACAAGCCGTCTGAAGCTGCTTAATTAACGAGCTGTCAGCAGCCTCTTCCTCCCCCTATTTTCACTATAAATGAGGTGAAATAGAGAAATCTCTGAAGGCCAGCAGAGGAAAATGCACTGGGTTTGCCATGCTGGGCTTCAAAACAAAAGTCCTTCACTCTTGGTTCGTCCTTATCTTTTTTTATATAATAACATTTTATTGGAGAAGATTTTCTGACGTAAGAGCAGAAAAGCAGTCAACACAGTACAGGTGGCACAATAATGCAGTTAAAAATGTACAAGTAAACTAGGTATGTGAGAAGAAACCAGAAGTACAAGGTTCAAAATGCAGTACAGGTGATATGATAGTTAAAAAAATATATATTACAAGTAAGCGAGGAGAAACAAGGAGTACAAGGCTCAAAGCATGTCTTAAAAGAAGGTGTAGAAGTTGAATGCTTGCTAAGAGCTGCCAGTTGTATAAGAATAAAATTCACTTTTATAACATATAGGCCCTCATCTGCTGAAAAACATATGTCTATTGGAATTTTGTAATAAACGCAATGTAACCACCAAACAGGACACATCTGTGTGTTATTACAGTTATGAGAATAATTTCTTCATGTCCCCCCTTGTCTTTCTTTTTTATATTTTCAGTCTTGTGCTCATCTTCTTTTACTAGTGGCTGTCCTCTTAAGGCTTTTTTCCGGGGGGCGGGGCGCTGTGGAGCCCGAGCTGAATGGTCGCAGGCTCGAAGCTCTGTAAGACTGGAAGAAAATAAGTTAAATATTAAAGGTTTAAACCGAGATAAACCTACTTATCCACACGGAATACGAACTTGCAACACTAGTAGACTTGAAATGGGGAATCCAAAGAAAGATAGGACAACTGGGGAGAACGCAAGAAGCAGATCAAATGTGGGCACGTCAGCCCCGCGATCGATGCTAGGCCGAGCACCGCCTGAATCCACTATGGAATGTGAGGAGGAGACACTTCAGACCCTGGGACAAAAAATGAATCAAATGCTGGCATCAATGGCAGGACTTTCAGAAAGATTCGATGCCCTTACAAGTAGGGTTACGCTCCTCGAGACAGATCTAAATACAGCGAAGACGGAGGTGGTCGAAGTGAAAAAGCAGTCTGAAGCTGCGATGGGAATGGCGGCAAATCTCCTGAAAGAAAACTCCCACTTGCGGGCCCGTCTCGAAAATCTAGAGAATCAGGCTCGGGCTACGAATCTGAGAATAATTGGTATCCAGGAGCGTAGCGAGGGAGACCACCTGAGTCTTTTTCTAAAAGATTTGCTGGAGCAACAATTGGGTGAGCCCCTGCAGGAGAGGACATGGGGGATTCAAAAAGCATATTGAGTCACCTTTCGGAGTAGGCCCAGCAACACAGAGTCCCCAAAGACAATAGTAGCAATCTTGGACAGTATGGGCACTCGAGACTTTATTTTGTCTTTGGCCAGGCAAAAATGATCTCTCCTGCATGACAGAGAAAGAGTGTCTCTATACTCGGACTTAAGTTTCGCAACTCGGCAGAAAAAGAAGAAGTTTGACGGGACTAGGGCGATGCTACGTGCAGCGAACATTCCACACAACCTGCTTTTCCCTGCGAGGCTGAGGCTGACACACCAGGACAAGGTTTTTATTTTCTCAGACCCAGCAGACGCTCTGAAGTGGGCCCAAAAGTTTGTGAAACCAAATGGAAGAAAGTGGGAGTCCTCCAGATCGGACACAGAGGATGAAGAGGATTTGGACACATGAAGGACTGTTTGTCGTCACCCGAAGAAAATTCTCAGGTCTGTTAAGTTAAAACTCCTGAGAAAGCATAGTTATCCTCCATTTGTGTACAAGTTTTGTACTGGGGAAAGTTTCAGTCTCTAAATACAGACTGGCCTGAGACATTAAGACTTCTATGATGAAGGGAAGGAGTGTTGCTTTCTCTGTGTGGGACATATTTTAGAGACTTAAATAGTAAAATGTAGGTAATATGAAATAATAGGACTTTAAAGTTGCTTACTTGGAGATAAATATAATTGGTGGGGCTTCTGTTATAACCTGCATTCTGTAGTACCATTAAGGTACATTAATTTCAGCTAATTCATGCTGCGTTGTTGGTCTCAATCCAGAGACAGAATTCAAGTAATTTTCTTTAACTTTTTGGTTTTTATTGTTATAGCGTGCAGCTCATGGGCTTAAAATACACAGCCTATTTCATGATTCTTGTTTATGTAATACTAGGGCTTTATAGTCCTTGGATATACCCTCCATGATGTATCTTATTGTTGTAGCACGAGATGATTAATGCTAGTATTAAGAGGAGTGCCTCCCTCAGTACGTCAGATCAAATCCTAATGTACTACATCAGGTTTCTTGCACTGTATGTTTGCTGATGAAAACAATAAACAAAGTATAAAAAAAAAAAAGGCTTTCTTCCCTTGTGACCTCACTTCAACATGCCAGCCAAAATGGCCACCTGAGGTGGCCATGAAGTTCATAGGGCCAGATTGCCAGGGGGCCTTCATCCTACTGCTGACCAGTGGTTTTCTGACTCCCCCCCCCAACAACTCATCCCCTCAGTGAGTTTGTTCTGGCTGCAGTGTTATCATGGGTAGAGAGGTGCCCAAAATGTCAGATCTTTCCCAGCCTGAGAAGTGTCCCCAATATTACTTTTTGGCCCCTGAGCTATCACTCACTCTTGCTAATGGGTATTGCTGTGAGCTACCTCTTAGCGCAGTCAGCTGCTCTCCCACTATCCCAACCAGTGGGGACCTGCCTGGAGCAGATCTGAACAGGGTACCAACAATCGTCATATAGATGATGCGGTGCAGATACTTTTGTCATGAATTTCTTTCCCCTAATGTCCCTCCCTCCACCCCATGGCATGAGCAGTGCCTGCATCAGCCTCAGACATCACAGCATTCCTGGGGTGAGGCAAACTCCCTGGCCCAACTGTAGGGAGTCATTGTGATGCCAGAACTCACCACTAAGTGTCCACAACTGAGGCACACTGCTGAATGGCAGCTGCCTCAACTTGGCCTGTCCCCTGACTCAGCGACAGGAGTCTGATCCCGAACCCAGGTTGTCTGCAAGCAGGTGTTTTTGTAGCATGATGAGACAGCTCTCTCAACAGTCTAAGCATACCACCTCTTTAGCAGTCCCCCCCCCCACTCCTTCAACCCAGGGATAAGAGTTAGATTTGCGGCATGAACTCAGCCTCCTGTGTGCTAGCCAACTTGCTACCGCCCAGTTCTACCAAACAGGGCATCTCTTATTTATTCCTTGTTCTCCAACACTGCAGGTCAGTCACCGTAATATCTCTGTCAGGCTGCCGTAATTCGCACTCCTGCCCAAGGAGCTTAACAAGCCCTACTCCTGGTCCACTGCCCAACAAATTCCCCATTGTGCTTTCAGAGTCCCACCCACTGTAGAGCCTGGCAGGTAGACCATGCCCACTGGGTGTACAAATCTACCCAGGAAACAGGGGGCAGGGCCTTCTATGGTATCTGTATGACCCTATGTGGACACATGGAGGAGGCTGACCTGTCTTCTGTAGGATGGTGCCTTACTTTTCCTATTCTCTCCCACCTCCCAGTACCCCACTTGCTGAGTGGAAGCACCGAAGTATGGAACTTTGTAGTGCCCTTTGCAGCTTGCAGTCTCATCTCAGGCTGACTCCCACTCTACCCGGGCCAGCAGGAGGAAATCAGATGGTGGAGATCTGAAACACATCTTGGAGACTGTAAGTATCCCATTGAACAGACCTAACTACTCCTGCTGGTCCACTCCAGATGTTCCTGATCCTGGTCCCCAGCTGTGTTCTGAAGTCAAGGTTTAAAAACTTACCATTGAAAGTAATGGAGTGACTGTGGAAGGCTGCCCCCCTGGTACTGTGGGTAGCGCTCCACGCTCCCGTGTAGGTGGTCTGAGTTTGGGAATGAGCTTGGGGAGCCAGCTAAGTTGCCCAATGGCTTGGGGAGGTCTCCCAGCCTGGGGAAGGATGGCATCACATTCTACTGGTCTGGCAACCTCTGCAATGCTCTTTCCTACTTCCTCCTTCCACCCTCATACTCATCACTCCTTCATTAAATACACTCCCCTCCTGGTACTCCTCCCTCCACCACCTTCTCCTTCATCCCCATCAGTGCTGGCACTATTCTTCCTACCTTACACCTCCCTTAATCCCTCTTAAGGGGCACATCCTTGATGGACTGGATGCCAAGCTGCTACATCTGTCTTCCCCAGCCATTGCTGTTCTGCTTACCTCCCTCTTAAATCTTTCCTTTCAAACTTGAGCCTATCCCCCAGATCTGAAAGCATGCTGAAGTCCTTTCCCTCCACAAAGTGGGATGACTCCACATCCCAGAGGAATTATCCCATCTGTCAATGCCCTGGCTTACGTCCAGCAAAAAAACTAAAACAACGCCCTCACTCAGCTTTCCCCCTTCATTGACTCCTCCTCCTTCCTTGACTTTTCCATCCTGTATCCCTTCCGGTCTGGGAAACATCACATCATCATCCTCCCCTCCCTAAACTGGGCCAGGGAGTTTGCACTTTCGCAGTGGATGTGAGCAGCCCGTCAAGGCCAGAAAGGGGTTACACCCGACATCAGGGGCAGGGAGAAAAATAGCAACAACTGAAGGCAATGTGAAGGTTGTGGTCATCGCAGGCCCTGCAAAATACTTAAAATGTATAAAAAGATCATTTTGTTTTTAGAGCAGTCATAATAGGAAGCATTGGGTTGAGATTACGAAAGATGTGGCAGACTTTAAAGAACTGACTTAAAAGGTAAAGCACTGACCAGACCACTCATTGCCGAGATGAACACAACAATTTGCTTCTGCTTTGAGAAATTGAGAACTCTGAAAATTTTGTAAAATATAGAAATCTTAGAGTATAGTCTGCCTATTGGAACAACACTAGGGCTAATGTGTGGGGTACCAGCAACCTGGGTTCGGGAAAGAGCTTGAGGTCACGGGGGTTGGCTGGGGAGGAAAGCTCAAGCATCAGGGTCAGCTCTCACCTTCCTTGGGAGGGAGGAACAACATCTCGATGTGACTGCCACCTGTGAGACAGAGTGGTAACACAAAAATAGCGCACAATGCAGGAAGAGACTACCACCAGATTCCATGCACATATGTGTGCTTCAGTGCATGCCCGTTCCCTGGGGAGGAAAAATGGCCTAGTAAAATCCAGCAGCCCCTTCAGGAATACCCACAACCAACATGTCAGGCCACCCACCACCACGTGTTGCCCTGGTAAGTGTAGGATAATTAGTAAGTCAATGAGAAGGTTCGTGATGTGGCTGGGGGGGGGGGACTGGGCTAGTGTTCTGAGTCACAGAAACAAAGAATGAAAAGAAATAAATCTTAGCGTTGGGGCTGGCCTGTTGTACAGTTACTGGTCTTGATGCCAGTGACCTGGGTTTGGGATGTTAAGCAACTGGCCAGGGGGAAAGGATTCTGTGGACCACGGGACACTCACCTCCTCCGGCAAGGGAAGGCATCATTCTCTGCTGCAGTATTGCCACCTGGGTGACCACTGGTGGTGGTGTAGATGGAGGCACATGAGTGAGGAAGGATTCAGCCTGGCTGTGGAGCACAGCCATGCAGTTGGGTGCACATGCCCACCATGTAAACAGACAATGGTGGCAGAAATAGACCAAGGGTCCATCTAGTCTGCTCCTAGTTCTCTATCTGCCTCAGGAACTATTGTCCATACAGGCCTGTATCCCTCCCAATTTACCCACCTGTTCCCCACCATAGTTTTACTGACCTGAGTAACCACCAGTCCCTTCAGGCTAACCCCAACCATGCTTGAAACCGTTTATGGTCATGGTGCTCACCACATACGCTGGCAGACTGTTCTGTGGCTCCACCATCTTTTCTGTAAAATAGAACTTCCTCACATCCCCCTTAAATTTTCCCCCACCAGTTTCTACTCATGATCTCGGGTTCCAGAATCTCTACTCCTGGTAAATAGTTCTTTGCAGCTGACCTGGTTTATTCCCTTAGGAAACTTGAGGAGCCCTATAATAACTCCCTCTCTCACCTAGTCTCCAGTAAGTACATGTTCAGTGCCTTGAGATGATCCTGGTAAGATCTGCCTTGCTGGCCCTGAATCATCTTGGTCACCCTGCATTGCACCGTCTCTTGCCTGTTCCTGTCCTTTCCTAGGTAAGGACTCCAGAACTGAACACAGTATTCCAGGTGCAGCCTCTCCAGTGACTTATAAGGAGGTAGTAGTAATACCTCCTTTTTCCTGCTGTCATACCCCTTCTACACCTTAGCATCCTAGTAGCGTTATTATTTGCCTTGTTTCACTGGGTTGATTGTTTGAGGGAGTCTGATAACTCCCAGATCCCTTTCTTCTACTATAGTGCTCAGTTTTATCCCTCCCATCCAGTACTCTGTCCTGGGGTTTTTGTTCCCTAGGTGAACAAACAGACCACCAATCTAACCTTTGTAGATCCCTTTAAATCTCCCTGATCTCTTAGTCACTATCTACCCTAACATAGAGCCCTGTATCATCTGCAAAAGAGACACAACTTGCCACAGATACCCTGTCCAAAGTCACCTAGGAACATGTTCAAGAGGACAGGACACAGGACAGAACCCTGTGGCACTCGTATCCCATTTGTGACCTCCCTCTCTTCCTATTTGGCCCCGTTTACCACTGCCCTCTACTGTCTTCAAATAGTTTCCTACCCATTTAACAGTGTCCCTAGCCATGCCCATGTCCTCCAGCTTCTTCAGTCTTCTTTGTGGCACCGTACCAAGTCGAAAGCCTTGCTGAAATTGAAGTAAATTCACAGAATGACCCTTATCTACTACCTTTGTTACCCAGACAAAAAAAACTATCAGGTTGGTCAGACAAGACATCCCTGCCACAAACTCATGTGGTTTGCTATACTATAGACTGTTGCTCTTTAGGAAGTCTAAAAGGTCCTCTTTGGTCAGTGACTCCATCAGTTTACCCACAACAGAGGTAAGGCTGACAGGTCTATAATTTTCTGGTTACTCCTTGTCCACCCTCCTTGTGTAGCAGGACTATGTCCACTACCCTTTAGTATTTTGGAATAACCCCTGTCTGAATTAAGCTATTGAATAGCCCTACTACGGATTCAACCAGTTCGGCTGCCAGTTGCTTGAGCACCCTTGGGTACATCCCATCTGACCCTGGGGCCTTCTCTACCTTTAGGACTTCTAGCCACTCTGGACCCTTTCTTTGGTAAATATGCTTGCCTTATTTCTTGAATGCCCATGACAGCTGCCTTGATGCCACTTTCAGGCAGGGCCCACTGTCTTCCCTTGTAAAGGCAGAGCAGAAGTAATCATTAAGGATGGTTGCTTTTTGTTCATCTTCCTCTGTTACACTCCCCCACATAGCCTAACAGTACCCCCTCCTTTTTTCCTTTAGATATCTGAAGAATTTTTGTTTCCCACCTTTGACCCCTCCACAATATGCAGCTCCTTGTCTATTTTTGCCTCCCTGACTGTTCTCTTTGCATCCCTAGTTCTCCCCGTTCTTCTTTCCTTGCTTTTTCTTGGCTCACGCTGCTTCTTTGATCCTTTCCGAGAACTGTATTGGTCACTTGTACCAGTTTCATTTAGTAGCAAATATCATGCATGACTGTGTTGCTTAGAGAATGGTCCCCTTGAGTGCCCCCCTCTTTCCTCTACACCTCTGTTGCTGTCTGCTATGGTCAGTTTGTTTCAGACCAGCACCCTCATCCAGCTAAGTCTTCTCTTCTGAAATCTAGGACTTAAGTGTTTGATAGAGGCATTCTGGTCTTGAGGTCCAACATGAACCTAATTGAGTTCAGGTCACTGGACCTCACTTGCTTCTCTACTCTTACTCCACTCACCATCTCCAAGTTGGTCTGCACCAAATCAACAAACTCTGGTCAGAGCCAATATGGCTGTGGAGAGCTTTCAGGAGCAGCAAGAGCTGCACAGGAGTCTTCTATAATACTGCAGCAATTGCAGCATTGTGGGTGTGTGATATTCGCAAATGTGCAATTTGGCCAGGAATCAGCCTTGTGCAACATGGCTATGCTGACATAAGTACGTGCAACAACCCAGTCCCCTCGGGTACTAGAATCCCAGTAGTACTAGTCTTAGGCAGGTAGGAAAAGGCAGCTGGTGGGAAGCTCATTAGGGACTGTCTACATAATGACATTGTTTACTGAGCTAGCCTGAGAGAAGGATGATTGTCATTTAGAACTCTCGCAGCAACGTAACCGTTTCAGAGTCAGCTGCTCTCGGGGAGCTTAGAATGTTCATCAGTAAGTTCAGGTGTGGCAGTCAGAGTGGCAGAAGGTCTGCCATTGGGGCTCTGTCAAAGGGAGTCCTGTTATTTCTCACCCTAGTTTGGTAAAATTTTCAGTTTGCCTGCAGGACTCTTTAGTTTCACTCCAGGGGGAGTGAGAGGGAATGCAGTTCTTGTGGATCCAAGGGGCAATCCCCTGAAGTTCCTGAAATTCATAGCTGCCCTAAGGAAGAACAATGAGTAGAATCTGACCATTACCAGAGAAAGAAAGGGGCCTTTTGTTCTTTCCATGACTGGGAAGAAGGAACAACTAATCTGTGAGTACAGAATTTGAGACTGTTCTGAGGGAATTGTCTGAGGTGTGTATGCCTTAGATAAGGCTAGATCACACCAGTCAGGACCCCTTTCACACACCTGTGCTGAATTTAAAGTTAAAGTTGGACTCTTTAGCAATTCGCTGGCGATTGGAGACTTAGTTGGTGTAACCCTGAAGGAATAGCAGAAGCTGTTTGGGGCAAAGGGTGGGAGGAATGCCACCTGGAGTTTCAGGCAGGGCTTAGTGGTTTGTGGATGGGCACCAGTGTTCCCTGGGCAAAGACCATGCACCAGGAGGAATTTAAAGTGTGTGGCACATCCCACAGATACACTTTGGAAGAGAGAGATGTTGTGGAAAACAGCACTTACTCCCTACTTCAAGTCACAGTGCTCTGTTGTGACATCACAATCAATAAAATGTGATGCTTTTTACCTGACCGATGGAGGTGGACACTTTGCCGAAGTGGTCAGGCTTAATCATGGTTCAGCTGGATGATGGGAACCAAGAGCCCCTCCAAAAAATATGAAAAGTAAGAATATTAGAGTTAATTTGGAAAAAATGCAGGCTTTGATGCAGCAAAATGGGGGGTAATAGGCCCTGGAACTATAGCCATATGTTTGGTCACACACCAGGAGCCACCCCACTAAATTTATTAAATAGTATTGTAAATACAGGGGTTGAGCTTGCAAACCTTTTGTACTGATCACAGTCTGTTGCCATGAGAGTAACTGATGTCACAAGCAGTACATGATGACTTTAGGTAGGGAGACAACAGAAATAGATTAACTCTTCAGGAGCAAAAATACTGTTTTCATGCAGATGACCTCAGCAATAAATAATGGGAAAGAGGAATAAAGAACTAATGTGAAATGCATGCTGAACTTTATCTAAATATTATGTTTTTTTAAAGTTCTCCTGAAGGTGTCAGCTGCTCTTTAAGTGTATTTGTCCTTGCGTTTTTAATCATTGTCATTTACTAATGCTAGCACAGACACACAGATAGTTTTAAAATGAAGTTTCAGTTGGTTTATAGCTTTTCTCAGGGAGTAAACTTTTATTTTGGTAAAATTTGACCTTGGAATAGCTTTCTTTTGATGGAACCTATGCTGTCTTGTTTAGAATTTTACTTACTGTAACTGGTGTAGTAATTTGCAAAGCTGAGGCTATTTAGAAGTTCAGTGGGAGTTATGCCAAACAAATGTAAATATCTCTAAAAGTATACGTGTTACACATCAGTATGAAAGTTGTTCATGATAAAAATACCTTTCCAATGAGCCTATTCCTTAAGCTATACTAATTATATTTTTTTAAACTATGGCCATCTGATTACCTGAATTTTCATTTTTCTTCACTATTTTCACCTTTCGGATGGCTATATTTTAAAAACATCTAATAAATTCAGATTAGTGACTACCCTCATTTGAAAGGTTGTTTAGTCCTGAACAACTTTCATGTTGGTTGTATATTGCTAACTTCTATACTTTGAGACATTTACATTTGTTTAGCATGACTCCCACTGTGCTCACGCAGAGAGAAAAAAAATGAGGTTGTTTGGAAGATCATATTTTACAAAATATGAAGAATTTAGATTAGAGACTGCCCTCATGTGAAAGGTGTTTTTGTCCTGAACAACTTTCATGCGGGTTGTTTTTGTGCTCCTTGAATAGTTTTAAAGATATTTAGATTTGCTTGGAAGTTGTGCACATTTTTTTTCAGAGGAAAAATAGCTAAGAAAGAAGGGAGTATTTTTTAACTGCCATAGGGATTTGCAGTTACGGAAGAATACACTGAAAAGTACTAAAATGTGTTCCATAGAAAGTCCTTTTTTCAAGCTAAAGCAGGATGGCTGTAGGCTTCGCCCACAGCCAGAAAAATTGCCACGTATCTAGTGAGTTCCTTAAGCAGCTGCACTAGCAAACAGTCCCATAACGTATCCAGCAGGACCTGACCACTGGGGTACCTGGCCGCTGTAATGTCCCAGTCAGTATCTGGCAGCTTCAGATCACCCACCACCACTACTTTCCCCTTCATCACCCCCCTTATCATTTCTTCCTCAAGCTCCCCATCTCTCTTTCTCTCTCTCTCCCCCCCCCCCCTTTTCCCTGTGTCATGGTGGTCTATAGATCACTCCCTCCCATATTTTCTTGTTTGAGAGTGCCTTGAGATGAACCCACAGCAAGTAAGTTTCCTCACTGCTTCCCCTGATGTGTCTGTCCTCCACAACCTCTGTGCCCTCCCTGACATACAAGACTACCTCCTTTTGCCTTCCCATATCCTGTCTAAACATTGTGTAACCTGGGACTGACAAGTTCCAGTCATTATTCTCTGTGGTCCAAGTTTATATGATGGCTGCTAGGCTCACCACAGTGTCTGCCACCAATGCTTGGAGCTCACATATTTTATTACCCAGATTCCTGGCAATAAGGCAGATCCTCTTCAGCTAGCTCTTTATCCCCTTTTACTGTTTTCTGATCCTTCTCCTGCATTCTTTCCCATTCTCCATAACTTCTTATTTTTCACCTTCCTCCAAGACCTTGAGAGCCTTCCTTTGCCTCTTCCACTACTCCAGTTTGAATCAACCTTATTTTTACCCATCTTACTTCTACTGGTCCCCAGTATGGGGGAGTATTAGCTAGGATCCTCTCCCTCACTCATTTTACTGTGGTTCCCCTAGCTTCTGAGACCCCCACAGTTAGTTTAACTGTTCAATGTAGGCATCAAATATCTGCCACAGCACGCTGGTCCCATCTCTTGTCAGGTGAAGGGTGTCACCTTTGAAGAGCCTCCTTTTTTTTTTTTTTTTTACCCACTTTACTTCTACCTGTTCCCAGTATAGGGGAACATTAGCTAGGTTTCTGTCCCTCACTCCTTTTACTGTGGTTCCCCTAGTCTCAGAGACCCCCAGAGTCAGTTTTACAGTCTACTGTAGGCGTCAAACGTCTGCCACAGCATGCTGGTCCCCTCTCTTGTCAGGTGAGGGCTGTTACCTTTGAAGAGCCTCCTGTCCCAGAACTCCCCCCAGTCCCCCACAAAGTGGTGCCCTTTCTCCTGGCACCATCCCTTTAACCACCCATTTAACTTCTTGATCTCTTTCCCCCATACTGTGTCTCTCCATCATGCCACACAGAGAGGGCCTCGTAAAATGGTAAGGAGGCAGAGTGTGCCTCCAATCAATCAATCTACCAGCCTCTAAAAGTTCCACTTCACTTGCTCCACAGGTTGCTTCACCAGATCATTGGTAACCAAGTATTACAGCACCCCAACTCCCTCCCTTCCTCTCCACTGTCCTCCCTATTCTGTTTATGTCCCAGATGGGTAGCTCTCTACATAAGAGAAGAAATCAAAGCAACAGAACAAAAGGGTAAACAGGGAGGAGAAGAAGCACTGTGGGTCAATTTGGAGGCAGGCAATGGCACCACAATCTGCACAGGGGTTGTATACAGACCCCCCTCTCAGGGGGAAGAAATGGACAAGGAAATGATAGAAAGTATACTTAGAATGGCAGATAAAGGGGAGATATTGCTGATGGGTGATCTGAATATGCCAGATGTTAACTGGAGTGCAGTTGCAGCAGCCACTTCTAAGAGTGGGGTTATTCTGGGTGCCCTGAGGGCATGCCTTGAACAACTAGTATTGGAGCCCATCGAGAGGAGCAATCTTAGACCTGGTTCTCTCAAGCGGAGATGAAGAGGATCACAGATGTAAGTGGGTAGCCATCTGAGGAACTAGCGACCAGCCAGACAGTATGGTTCACAATAAACACAACAATAGAATTAAACCATACAAAGACAAAGGTACTGGATTTTAGGAGGCTGACTTTGCCAAAATGGGTGAGTGCCTAAGGAATGCACTAGCAAATGGGCAGGAAGGAGGGTGGAAGAACATTGGGGAATAATAAAACTGCCATCACAGAGGTAACAAGCCTTTGTGTAAAGCAAATAAACAAAATGAAACAGGGTAAGAAACCACTATGGTTCTCAAAGGAAGTGGCAGTGAAGGTTCAAGAAAAAAAAGCATTCAGGAAGTACAAGGAATCACAGAAGCAACAGGACAGAGAACTGTATCAGTTAAAGCAAAGGAAGCTGGAAAGGCAGTCAGAACAGCAAAGGCCCAAACCGAGGAAAGATAGCCAACTCAGTTAAGAAGGGGATAAAACCTTTATAGGTACATCAGGGAGCAAAGAAAAGACCAAGAGGAGGATAGTGAGGCATAGTAAAGGGGAGGAGGGTGGGCAGAGGTGACTGTGAAAGGCAGAGATACTAAACAAATATTTTTGCTCAGTATTTACAAAGGAAGAGGAGGTACCTAAAACAAACAGTAGAAACACTCTGGATACAGAAGTTGATACCAGCCATTTAAGAAAGAGTTCTGAAAGAACTCTTAAAACTGAAGGTGGACAAAGCAATGGGGCCTGATGGAATTCATCCCAGAATTCTAAAGAACTAAGGATAGAACTAGTGACACCACTGACTACCCTCTTTAACAAATCATGGGAGGATGGGGTGGTACCTGAGGACTGGAGGAGGCAGATGATTCCCCTCCAAAAGTGGGGAGCAAGGCAGAAGCAGGAAACTACAGACCTGTTAGTTTAACCTCAGTGGTAGGGAAAATGATAGAATCACTTCTGAAGGAAAGAATTGTTGCGTATCTAGAGGCCAGAGGGCACAGGACCCAAGGCAGCATGGATTCACAGTGGGAAGGTCATGCCAGACAAATCTGATAGATTTCTTTGACTGGGTGACCAAAGTAGTAGATCAGGGAGGGCTGTGGACATGGCCTACCTAGACTTTAGCAAGGTATTTGACACAGTCCCCACAAAGATTAATATACAAGTTAGCCAGCCTGGGAATGGGTCCCAAGATGACAGCCTGGGTAAAATTGGCTGGAGAATAGGACACAGAGAGTAATAGTAAATGGAGTCCACTCTGAAAAAAGGGGGGTTAGCAGTGGGGTACCACAGGGTTCAGTATTAGGACCGGTCCTCTTCAATGTCTTTATAAGCGACATTGCAGAGGGACTGGAAGGATAAGTATGTCTCTTTGCAGATGACACAAAGATCTGCAACAGAGTTGATGCACAAGGTGGGGTGGAAAGGATGAGAAGGGACTTGGCAAGGTTAGAGGAATGGTCAAATGTATGGCAGCTTAGATTCAATGCTAAGAAGTGCAAGGTAATGCACCTGGGAAACAAAACCCAGGGAAGAGTACACAATGGGGTGAGATACTAACAACAACAAAAATGGAAAGGGACCTGGGGTAGTCATATCAGATGACCTAAAGGTGGGCAAGCAATGTGAGAGGGCAGCAAGGAGGGCTGGGGGATACTGGGATGCATAGGAGAGGCATCACCAGCAGAAAACAAGAAGTTATCTCCTCTGTACAGACAGCTGGTGAGACCACATCTGGAGTACTGCGTGCAGTTCTGGAGACCCAATCTCTGCAAAGACAGACAGGATGGAAGCTGTCAGGAGGCAACTAAAATGGTGCAGGGTCTGCACGGAAGACATATGAAGTGAGACTTAAGGAGCTTATATTATAGCCTCGAGGAAAGGAGGAGAGGGGGACATAGATAGAAACTTTCAAGTACCTCAAGGGAATCAACAAAGTCCAAGAGGGTAGCATCTTTCAAAAAAAGAGGTGTGCAAGAACAAGGGGGCACAATTTGAAGATAGAAGGGGCGGCTCAGAGGTAATTTAAGGAAGTATTTTTTCACATAGAGGGTTGTGGATGCATGGAACAGCCTTCCAGAGGAGGTTGTGGAGTCAAAAACAGTGGTGGAATTCAAGCATGCATGGGACAGTCATAAGGCAATTCTAGGGGGTGGGGGTGGGAAGAAGTAGGCTGCTGGTTAACTAGGATCTGCAGCTTATCCATCAGGTAGGGAAATGGGCAGACTGGGTGGGCCAAGCGGTCCTTATCTGCCGTCAAATTCTATGTTTCTATGGCTGATACATCAGGAAGACACCTGACCATCCCTCACACCTCTTCCCCCCCCACACTTGCCACCCTCACCTGTTGTGACCTTGGCGATAGAAGAAATGAAGTGGAAAACCCTGGAGCATAGCAGCATGATGCTGGCACAGTAGGGCCCCACCATGACTATGCTCTGTACTTGTGAATCCAAGGGCAGAATTTCCTACCAGCCACCCCCCCCCCCAGAATCCAGTCACTGGCCTGAATGCTGAATGCCCTGTGGACCCATGAGGACAGGTAAGTGCCAGAGAAGGAGTTGGGTGGTCATAAGCAGAGGTGGACAGCTGCTATGACCTGGGGAATAAAAAAAAATCTTGTGAAGTTCAGTTCAACTCATGATGTTTTAGAATCTGGAATGGTAGATGCCCTAGCCTTAACTGTAGAAAACTGCCTTTTCTCTTAAAGGTCTGTTGGATACCAGTAAGGGGAGGTATAACAAAAACAGCTCAGATTCAACTTAAAGTCATGGGACACAATCCTCAAAGCTCTGAATTTGGCTGGGTGTCTGCGACACAGCAGTGATGCGAGGGGCATCTTGCATCAAAACTTGCAGAGATAGCTATTCTCAAAGACCCTCCTGTGCCATACCGAGACCCTGTTCGCCAGACCAGCCCTGCATCAGGTCTGCACCAAGTAGCTTGGTGTGCTAGGGGGCTTGCGGCAGCTGCAAGTTTCAATATACCCAACATCAGGATTCTGGAAACCTCCTGAGGGCACACTTCCAAGTCGCATTAGACCAGTCAAGGCTGATCTAATGATACTTGCGCCACCCTCAGCGCTCTCCCTGAGTGGGAGGGAACCTGTTCCGCCACCCACTGGCGTTCCACCATGCCCCCACGACAGCCTTGGCATAGTGTGGTTTTCCTGACCATAAGCTGCAAAATAAAAATTGCAGTTTAGAAAGACTACCATGTGAGTCATCAGTAGGGCTCCTTGGATGTGTTACTATATCCAAATACTAGCTTATTATGTGCATTGTCTACATTACCTACCCTGGCATAAATGGTTTTACACTAGGTAGATACAATTAAGCCACGTCCGAAGCATTAGTAAATACTTTCATTGGCTTCATGCAGATTAGCTATATTATGGTTCAGTTGCCCTCGTTGTGTAAATCATGTGACTATTTATGCTGACGATTTAATTATTTTTTTCTCTCAGGCTAAACCGTTGCTGAGTTGTCACTTTCTCTGAACAAGATTTCAGGGATGTCTGTTTGGTTTTCAAATAACTTAACCGTTTTGAATTCTAAAAAAACAAAGTTTGTTATTTTGGTACATCCTTAATGCTAAAGGAGAAACCCAATTTATGGTTACAAGATCATGTGGGTGCTGTGATTGAACAAGTGCATCAGTTCAAATATTTTAGGGTTTTGCTTGATCCCAGGCTAACCTTCTCCTTGCAGGTTAGATCTGTTAGTCGTACGAACAATCAGAAATTGGGCCTTCTTAATAAATTTAAAGCTAATTTTTCAACGGAAACTAGAAAACCCACTGCAGTGGGCTCCCTTCTTCCACATCTTGATTATGTATCCAGTCTTTTTTTATTTGGATTGTAAGGAGCTTAACATTTTGTCTATTACGTATAATATTTGACATTTTGTTTTGTCTGCCCCATTCCAACTTCTTGATCTCTATTTTCAATTAGGTTGGATGTCCCCAAGATCTAGAATTGAGTATTTTTTTGGTTGTATGATTTTCAAATCAATTTTTTCACATATTTTATTCCCTTTATCTGGTATGATTGCTGTCCATTCAGTTCCGTCTAGACTTAGACTTGCCAAGGGCACATTACTAAATATAGTTCCACGTAAGCATAGGTATGGCTCTTGTGCTTTTTCCATTGCAGCACCTTTATGTTGGAACACTACCTATATCACTTCATTCGGCAATTTCTCTTTCATGTTTTAAGTTTACTTTTAAGCAGTTTTTATTGGAAAATGCCGTTTGTAAATGTATTATTTAATTATGTTGTTTGGCCTTGACGTTGTTTTGTACATTGTTGATTGTGTATTGTATGTGGTTCCTGGGTTGGACCTGAAAAAGGACCTTTGGTCCAGTGTTCTCACCCGGATAACGAATGAATTTAAAAAATGTATTTGCCAGGGGTTAATTATATATAGCAATGTCAGTGGCTCAGCAGGTAGCACACTCGCCTTTGAGGCCAACAGATAAGGCTGTGGGTTCTATCCCCACACCAGGCACTTGGGTTAATATCCCAGTACTGACACTGTAGTGCAGCATGAGGGGGTGCTGCACTCCTGAGGTGCCATTTTTCAGTTGAGACGTTAAACCGAGGTCCCATCTGCGTGTTCTGGTGGTAGTTCAGGTGAATGTTAAAGATTCCATGGCACTTCTTGAAAAGAGTAGGGGAATTTTTTATTGAAACAAATAATAAGAAAGAAAACCAGTATTACATCATACAACTGATAAGAAAACAAAAAGAAAACATGCAACCTATCAAACAATCATGTTGAAAAGAAAACAATCCCTCTCCCGCCCACAATAAAACAACAAGTACATAGTGGAAAAAAAAAACACAGGAAAATTACCTGAGATGAACAAAAAAACAAAAAAAAACCAAAAACAATGTAATAAATTCTGCATATAAATACCTAAAGGATGAAAAAAACAAATAACAAGAGAAAACAGGACACGTTAATGAGCTATATACAATGGGCTAAATACAAAACAAACTTTGTGACTGCATTCAAGTAACTCCTTCAAAAAAGAATCGAGGGGAGAGCTCTCTACCAAAATGCAGTTAAGGATGGAGGTAGTGTTCTTTTTTCAGACACATACAATGTAGAGATTTCTTTAGTGATTTGGTCTATTAAACCAACCAAATGTGTCAATTTTTTCTGGAGAACAAACATGCATCTGTTTTGCCGGATGTACCACTTAAATATGGCACAAAGAACCCTAAGGGTACTAGGATAAAACATCCCCCCAGTCAGTACCGTACTTTCCATGGACCAATTCAGTGAAGGACATGTTAGCAAGCACAGGTAAAGACCATTGATTAGCCAACTAAGTCCATAAAGGGGCAATATAACCCTTGTCTGACAAAAGCATTGGATTTCCACCTTTGTCTCTTGCCACCAAAAGGTGGGATTGTCAAAAAGGTCAAACACAGACACCTTATCTAGTAAAACTGTGTTTAATTCCTGCCAACTAGACTCATCACCCAGAACTGTAATATTCATTTTCCAGGCATTATAAGATCCTGGTTTATTAAGGGGATGCCCTATGGACAGAACAACCAGGCTATGATCTGAGGCTTCACACGGAATGACTGTGTATTCTAAACCCAGTAACCATTTGGAAATAAAAACATAATCGGTTCTAGTGGAAAGCTTTCCACGGTGAAATGTGTGCTTGGGAGGAGTAGGCCCAAATGAAGTTCCATCTAACAAATCAGGTGTTGTATAGAGGGAATTTAAAAAATTAGAATCTGTATACAATTTCTGAGTTGATCCAGTTTTGTCTGAGAGGGTAAGGATACAATTAAAATCCCACCCCCAAAAAAAACTGTAGATTTGGAGGAATGCAGAAATGGTTGAATAGCTTTTAGGGTAGCTATCCTCTGAGTTTTAACTTGAGGATTATAAACATTAATTAATCTCCATTCCTGGGCTTGTATAATTACATCTAATATAAGAACCCAGCCCTGAATCAAATCTACAAGCTGAATAATTTGAACCTCTAAATTGTGAAAAAGAATAGTCACCCCAGCACACACCTCCTCAGACAGGGACCAATAGCATAAACCACCCCTCCAATCAGATATAGCTTGATTAGACTCTCTAAGAGAGTGAAGTCTAGTTTCCTGTAAAAAAAAATAATCTGAGCAGGAGAGAAGGCTAATATAGAAAAGATGGTACATCGTCTTTTGGGGGTTCTTTAAACTATTCACATTTAAAGTGCCAAAAGACAACCTATCAGCCATTTAGAAAACAGTGATTAGAAAAAATCAAGACTTCTTTTTCCCTTTTCCAGGAGACTTCATTTTACACCGTTTTTTCTGGAGGTTCACTAGACATTTGGTCAGTATCAGTAAACAGGTCAAGCTGAGAGGAGGCCACAGAGGAAGCATCAGAATCCTCCTCCATCTCAGTGACCTGTTTGCGCTTATACAAGGGTGTAAACTTGTTCCTCGAGCAAAAATCAGATTCTCCTGGAACTTGGGTGGTTTTAGCCCCTTTAGCAGTTTCTTTAGAAGCTTTACTTCGGGTCTGTCTCCGAGCACCAATTTGTACCCAATCTGAGTCTTCAGGTGGGGGCATTACAGCACTTTGGGCAGACTCAGTGATCAGAGAAGAAGTACTAGGTACCGGAGCCAATACTTCAGGTACCATAGGGGTCACCAAATCAGCAGGTAAAGATGAAGCCATCTCTGCATGAGAGGTAGGCGCAGTGGACTGGGACTCAAGGGGTTCTAAATGGGAGACAGCAGAAGGAGGGACAGGGGATTCTGAGGAAAGTAACCCAGGAGATTTAACAGGCTATTGTTCAGAACGAGGTCTGAATTGAGGCCTAGCCTGTGCATTCTGTTGTGCCTTAGAAACCGTGTCATCCTGATCCTCCTGAGGCATCCCAGGGGCATTTTGGGAGACCTGGGGCAGTCACGGTAGGAATGCGATATATCCTCACATAAATTGCAATAAATAGGCCGAGGGCAATTAACATGCCCAGAACCCCTACACAATGAACATTTCATCTTGTCACAGACATTACTTAGATGTGTCTGTGCTCCACAACGAAAACAGGACTTAGGTTGGCCAGGATAAAAAACAAAACCTCTATTCCTGCCTAAATAGAAGCAGCTAGGTAGATGCTGAATGGACCCATTAATCAGTGGGAGCTTCACCTGCATCCTCCAGTCTCCCGTCCAGGGCTGCTCAGAATCAATAATAGGCTCAGGCAAACCTAGAACAGTACATTTAGAAGATAACCATCTAATAATATCCGTGACAGCAACCCCTTCATTTTAAACAGGACAGTAATGGTTTTAATTGCAGGTTTCGTGAGGGGGATAGCAAGAAAGGGAGACCACAATGGGGTATGCCTAACCTGTTGATATCTGTGCCAGAAAGCTTCCAAACCAGCAGACGTTTTAAACCTTAAGTCAAAATTATTATCCCCAGAAGTATGGATAAGGGCATAAATTTCAGATGGCATAAACTGTAAACTAGCTTTAATCAATGTTTTCCCAACATAGAGCCAGTCAGAAAAAATGTCAAGACCACCCCGTATCGTAAACAAACAGCATTCCTTCATTTTGTCTGTTCCGGGGGCATGGAATAAGCCAGCATAAGTCTGACCCCCTGGCATCCACCCTGCTGCTTGGGGGTTGCATCATCCTGTGCGTGTGCATTACCCGGAGCTGGGCCCCCATTAGGAAGAAAATCTTCTGGAAGTCGTATAGTCTCCTGCAGTCGATCCCGGGGGGTTATTGACAGGGCAAGGAAGTGAGGAAGCAGAATTTACAACAGGGGGTTCAGTGTTCTGGGGGGCAGAAGATAGATTTTGTGGGTACATCAGGCAATATAAAGGAAGGTATGGCATTCCCCACAGACTGGAAGTAATTGTCTAAGTTTTTAATACCAACAGGGGGCCATACAGGATTCTGAGTGAGGCAAAGTTCAGGAGGAAGTTCAAGAGAATCCAAAATATTAGATCCAGTACCCCGGGAATCACTAGTGTGAGTTGGAGAAGACCAAGCATTTGTAACAGTAGATCTCTCCCATCCAGCACTCTTTAGTGCTTCTGCTATAGTAATACCGGTGACCAAAACATGATTGTCATAGTCTCGGTAGCCACTTTGAGGCCCAGAAGCCATACCGGTCATGGGAGCCCCAGGGACAAAAATATCAGACTGGGAAGGGGCCGAGACTAACGTAGTAGAGCCATAAAAAACTCCAGAAACAGTAGAATTGCCCACAGAAGAATTAACCACAGTAGCCTGTGAGAAACAAGGCAATGTAGAAGTCAAAACAAGAGGAGTACCTGTAGTAAAGCCAGCAGCTGGAAGTGGATACCAATTTGTAGACGTCCTGTCTTGCGACTGAATCAGGTGAACCACCTCCTCTGGTGGTCGCGAAGAAACTCCTAAAACTGGGTCAACTCCCTGGTGCCAGACCACAGGCTCAAGTAGAATATCCAAAGAACCGACAGGCAGAACAGAAACTGTCTCGAGACTCTAGGCATGCACCGCTCGGTGCTCTAAAACTGGCAGTCTCCATAGAGACTGCCGCAGGTGGCATGCACTCAGTAGAATTCTTTGAAGAGGCTGCATCATCTCGCAGCTGTTGAATGTCAGTAGTCAGTAGCGCTTCACTGACAGGAGAAGCCGAAGCTGCAGAAAAGCACTCCTTGGGCCGAACTGAAGAATTAGTCAGCATAAACTGAACCATAGAACTATGAGCTGGAAGATGCGTAGCAGAAGTCACTAAAGCAATATTAGTCAAAACTTCACTTTGTCCTGAAGCAAGAGTGGCTGGAAATGAAACACTTGTAGAAACACTCACAGGAATACTTGTGGCAACATTAACAGGTACATTGTCCTCCATAACAGCCCCTTGTAGAAAGAAGGTAGAGGAGGAGACCGACTCCTCCACCTCCAGCACGTCTGCTCCGTCCGACGCCGAACTCCGAGTGGCCAACCCAGTGAAACTGCCAAGCCCCCTACCGTCAGAGACGGGGAATTTTTATTGAAAACTAAACAAATCATAATGAAATTATACAAATCCAGATCCTCTCTTACGTAATCATAAGAATCAAAAAACATAAATAAGTATTAATTTATACAAAGATCCTAAACATAAGAAACCATTATAAACCCACCCCCTTCCCTTCCTCACTATAAAAGTTTGGGGAATTTTTATTGTAAACTTCACAAAATCGGACATGACCAAATAAACTCATACAAAAAGAAGAATAAAATATGAAAAATACAAAACAAGTATTAGAGTCATACTTTGTCAAATGAATTAAAGATAACCCAAACCTAATACATAAAAAAGGTCCCTCCCCTAAGAGTAGGGGACAAAAATCAAGACAATATGTATATAAGTCCATATTTCACCCAAAAAAGGGAAACAAAAATAATACATAACACATACAAGGATTCTATGATACTGGGAAAAAATCTGTTATAAACTCATCCCTTCCCCTACTCCTATATAAGTACAAAGGAATTTTTTTTTTTATAAATCAAAATCACGACATCTAAATACATATAGAAAGGAATATCTTCAAAGCCCTTGAAACCCAAATACCACAGTAACTCATTCCTCCAGTCAAACATTCCTTAAAGTTTTTTTTTTTGATTTATATAAAAGAAAATTGCTTCCATCTCGAATTCCAGGTGTCAGTGTCCAGGTTACTTCCTTCTTTCCGCCATATACACCTGAGACCTGAATCTATCAAAAGAAATAATTCTAAAACTGAGGTAGTTTGTTGTTGTAATGTGAATCTGCATCTACTGATCCAGATCCAATATAGAAAGTGAGCCATAATCAATTGCACTGTACTATGTGAAAAGACCTGTATATCTGGTGGAATTATTCCATAATACAAGAGATCTGGTTTGGGCGGAATAAAAGGCGCTGCTTTCCACCGATTCTTAACTACATCCCAGAACTGTCACATATGGACAATTAAAATATAAATGGTCCAATTACTCCATTACATTCATACAGGTTATCCTTGAACGATTTCTTTCTAGCAAAGATTTGTGTTTATGGTTTCCTTTAACATTAATCCACTCATGAATACTTAACCAAACCTGATCCCACATCTGAACTGGTATTCTGTCATCTGAAATATATTTAATAATCTGGTTCTTAGCAAGTACCGAAAACTCTTCAAAAAGTGTTATTCCAAAACATGACCGTAAAACCTCCTGATAGAAGATTTTCCTTGGAAGTTTTAATAGAAATGCATAGCTAATTCCCTAGTATTTAATTTTATCAAAAACACCCTCCCATTGCTTCCCTAACCTAGGGCAACGTTTATTTTTATGAATAAACTGATTTAATTTCCATTCATTTAATATCCCTTCCAATTCCTGTATTCCCCAGGCTCCCCAAATTTGTGAACATCCTGTCATAAGGGGCAAAACGTTAGCATATAAAAAAATTGAAAAGAAAAACAATTGGGTTAGGCATCCCTATACCACCTTCTTTAATCTCCCTATATAATACATTCCTTTTAATTGGATTTAACCTACTACCCCAGAAACAACTAAAAAAAAACCCAGTATTTTAACTTCTAAGTCCAAAGGGAGAGGGAGAGGGAAAATCATAATAAATAAAAAAAAAAAAATCGGAGTTAAAAATGTTTTTATATAGTAAATTCTTTTCTTTTTTGAGACTTTCCACTTATTCCATTGTAGCACTTTGGCCGTACCCGTTTGTAATGCTCTTTCCCAATTATACTTAGCCATATCTGTTCCACCAAAATAGATCCCTAAGATTTTACATGGTGTTTTAGCCATCGAAAAGCCCCTGAAAGTTTCAGGGCCTAACGGAAACCCAGCAAGCTTTAAACATTTTGTTTTCCCCAAATTAAGACAAGCCCCTGTTTCTTTCCCCAGTTCCTGAATTAAATTGCATGCTTCAATTAAAGAATTCTCATTTTTTTTTAAATTAAACATAAATCATCTGCATAAGCTATCATTTTGCATACTGGTGAATCATTTACTGAAATACCACAACTATTAGGAGATTTCTGAAGTATCCGTAATAGCGGGTCTACCGCAAATCCATATAACAGGGGACTCAGGGGGCAACCCTGTCTCACTCCCTATCTTTTTTCCCAGTCTACCATTTTCATAAGGTCTAATGTATGCCAGACTATAACACAAATGAATCCATTGTACAAACTCTTCAGGGATTCCATAAGATCTAAGACATTCCCACAGATATAGATGTGAGACTTTATCAAATGTCTTAGACTGGTCTAAGCTAGATATATATCCTTCTAAATTTGGAACCCCGTTTTGTCCCATACCTTTCTCTACCAGATATTTTAGAAAAATCAAAGCATCGGTGAGACGTCGACCAGGTACCGAACAAAACTGAGTGGGAAGTAACAACACTGACATAACAGAAGCTAACCGGTTCCCTAATAGTTTTGCAAATAATTTAAAATCTACATTTAGCAATGTGATCAGACTCCAATTATTAATATCACTACGCGTACCAGATTTGAATAAAAAAATCAACAAAACTTCGTACATCTGTGTAGGTAGTATATGGTCCAACAAAAAAGAATTAAATAACTACACCAATACCATAGGCATAATTGACCATACCAACTTATAGAATTCCCGTAAACCATCTGACCCAGGAAAAGTCTTTGTTTTTAAACCCATTATTACTTTTTCTACTTCTTGTGTTGAAAAGGGATTTAACAAATCCTCTGTTTCACATCTAAACGAGGGGGCATTGCTAGGTCTAATATTAGCTTCACTTTCTCCTTATTCCCACTTTCGTTACTTCATACCTCAAAACCTCCCTCCGTTAACAAAAAAGGAATGATTTTTTTTTCTCTACTCTCTTTACTAGCATGATATGGATTCACCTGGGCTGCTGTACCCTGAGTCCCAAAGTATTGTTCCTTTTGCAGAGAAAGCAGTCTATTATACTGAAATTGACACATTTGCTCCCTATCTCTAATTCAGTTGATAAATCTTCTTTCTTTTCACACTGACGAGAAAGTAAATCTTCAAAAGTTATCCTTAACCTCAAATATTCCTTATAAGATGATTGTACTTTTGTAGTACCTAAGATTTTAAAAAACCTTAAACAATCTAACATCCTCCCACCAAAGTCCAATACTATCATAAAATGCCAGTGTCGTTAGTTTATCATCAATAATCATTTTAATCTGTTGAATTACTTCCTTATCCTGAAAAATGGAGATATTTAGTCTCCAAACACCTCGACCTGCTTCTCTATGTAATGGTGTAGATATCTGAAAGCCTATTAAGCAATGGTCCGAAGTTTCTATTGGGGTTGTTTCTACCTTTGCTAAAGGAATGTATTGTTTAATAAAGAGAAAATCAATCCGGGAAGATAGGTGACCCTTACGGAAGGTTGGACAAGTTTTCCCTCTAGAGCCTGCACATACGTCCTGCAATCCTGCTATTTTAACTACTGTTTGTTGTAAGCATAGTTTTATCACAATATTGTTTCCCAGGGGTACCCTTTTCTTGTAGATTTATATTAAAATCTCCACCCCAAATCACCTGCCTACTCATATGTAAGTAAGGCTGTATTTTTTTCAGCAGGGAAACTCGTAATGCTTTAGTTTGGGGTCCATAGATATTAATTAATCTACATGATACTGAATTCAGAATTACATCCAAAATAAGTGCACGCCCAGGTTCTAGATCCACCAATCTTAAAATCTGAATTGCCAGTGTCAGAAAACAGAATCCCACCCCACAACAAGTTTCTGTCCCTATCGACCATTGGGAAAGTCCCCATTTCCAATCCACCGAGGCCTGCACTATTTCACTTCGAGAGTGTAATCTAGTGTCCTGTAAAAAATATACATCAAAATTCAGATGTTGTAAAGCACCATACGTAACTAGTCATTTTGAATTAGATTTTATGCTGTTCACATTTAAACTAGCTACTTTCAAATTAGTGGGTTCGGGGAGGAAATTTCAGAGATTTCCCACTCGAGCATATCACCTGCTTCTGTGGTTTCCTACTTAGCAGGGCCTCTAAGCAACTTAAAATGCCATTTAAGCTTAAATCAGTCTCACTTATCAAATCCTCCATACCAATAGTTCCAGTTTCCATAGGTTGGGCCCTTTCTACCTGGTCACCCCATGTAGTAAGAATTTCATACCTATTACTTATTGGGAAGTGAGGATGGGGGGCTTCTGGAGGGAGAGTAGGTATACTCTCATCCTGTATTAAATCCTTTGTCCTCTCCTCTACCTGAGGTTTGCAGAAAATTTCCTCTTGGGAGTCTCTTAACTTTTTCCCCTTCTGCCCTTCAAAGACCGTTGAAATGAAACTTCTGTGAGATGGAGAACTTTGGGGAGTGGTAAAAGGAGTCTCCTCTTCCCCTCTGTTCCCTTCTGTAGATGTGCCATCTCTAGATGTCACTAAAGGCTCTACAATAATTTCTTGTCTAGGTGGTGGGGGGGCCAGACATCTTCTTTCTCCACTACTTCCCCTCCCCCCCCCCACCTCTACTCCTCTATCTTCTAGTTTGAAAAGTTTCTATAGGGAAAAAAGGTTTTCGAGCCTGAACTAAAAAAATTCCTGATCAGAAGCGTCATCCGTGTCATGTTCTGCCCATGGGCATTCTGAAAAGGAATGGTCATTATCCCCACAAAGATTACAAATTGGAGGGGCCTGACACCTATTTGCTGAATGTCCTAACATCCCACAGTGGAAGCACTTAATCTGGTCACAATCATTGCTCAAATGGTGTAATGAGCCACACATAACACAGCTTTTGGGTTGTCCTGTGTAGAAAAAAATTCCTCTATCCCTTCCTAAATAGAAATAACTTGGCAAATGCTGTATTCCCATATCATTCTGTAAAAGTTGTATTCTTACTGTCCAACCTTCTGTCCAGAACCCATTATCATCCATAATCGGTGTGCGTTTGTCGAATACTGTACATCGTTTCTCTAACCAAAACAAAATATTGTTAATGTTAACCCCTTCATTTCTAAACAGGAGGGTAACTATTTTAATAGTAGGCTTCGTTATAGGGATAGCCATAAAGTCTTTCCAAATATCTGTATCTTTTAATTCATAATAGTCGCCAAAATTTATCTAAAGCATGTATAGTACAAAAACTAATGTTATATGTTCTATCCCCTGCAGCGTGTATAAACGCATATATTTCAGCAGGGGAAAATCCCAAAGAGTCAATAATAAGGGTTTTACTCACCCATAGTCTGTCTGGAGGTATTGGTGTAAGACCCTTATATCGTAAGCGCACTGAATACCTCCTTTTTGCTGCTTCAGCCGGTGTCCTGAAAAGCCCCACATAGGACTGTTTCTCTCGAACCTCCTCCGCTTGTAGTGGTGCCTGTTTCTCCTGAGTGCTCTCGTTTCCTTCTGTCGGCAAGTCTGATGAAGCTTAGTTCTTAGATAAGCTGTCTGATTTATTTAAAGCCATTTTTTCTGCAACAGATGCGAGAGGCAAACTGTCAGTGAGTGTCCACAGCATCTGGCGTAGTTGTAGCCTCTTTTGTCCTGCGCTGAAGCAGTTAGGAATACCAGGGACTTAGCAAAACCACCACTTGTAGTCTTATCTCCAGAATTACACTCCTGCTCTTCTCTTCCAGCTTAATTTGCAGGCCCCACCATCCCCGGTATCAGAATTGCTGCATCCAGAATCCATATCTCGTTTTGCAAAGTCCGGCCTGCTTCCCGAAGGGCCCCCCCTTGGGCCCATTCCCCCAGAGAGCTGTTGATATCCCCCTCCTCCTGCCTTGGGACCAAAGTGCTCTCATATTTATCTGATGGTCCCGGGATTTCTTTCGTAGCCAAAGAAATAGGCAAACGTTTATTTCCTTCTTGGATGGGGCTTACCGCAGATCTTTTCCGTTTAGTTCTTTCTTCCATCAATTGCATTTTTTTCAACCGAAAGTCACTTTCTGCTGCTAATAGCATTTCAGTTAAATGTCTTCATTTTAGAAAGTTGTTTTTGTAAGATTAATTCTTCTTCCATCTCAGGTCGTTCTAATAAACATTCATTTTGCCCCATTAAATCCATTGAAAAAGGCTGCACCTCTATACCTGGAACTTGACTAATACTAGATCCACACTCAGGACCTGGAGCTGTTGCAACACAACCATCTTGTTCCTCATCCAAACCTGGATTGGAGTCCTCCATCCCTGTCGCAGAGCGACAGCACCCTCTGCAGTCACAAAGTAGGGGAATTTTTTATTGAAAACTGAAAACAAAATATACAAATCATATTACTTCATACAAAACCATAAGAAAAGAATTAAAAAACAGAAATAAATATTACTGCATACATGGAGTACAAACAAAAATAATCCTTATGGGCACTTAACCCCCATCTCATTCCCACTAAAAGAGTAGGGGAAGTTGCAGTGAAAACAAATTATACTAAACGTATTAGCTTCATACAAAACCATAATGGAGAGGTCAAAAACAAAAATAAGTACCACAGCGTTCTTGAACTACAAACATAAATAACCTGTGGTTGTACATAGCCCCATCCATCCCCACTATAAGAGTAGGGGAATCTTCCATTAAAACTTGAGAAAATATACAAAAGTGTATGGCATCAGACAAAACCATAATAAATGAAATAAAAACAAAGTAAGTATTACAGCATACAAGAATAACAAGCAGTGAGAAGTAGTAGTATATAACTCCCATCTCATCCCACTAAAAGAGTAGGGAGTATTGTATAAGGTATACAAACATTGCAAGAACAGTAGTACATCATACAAAATTATAAAGAGAAAAGCAAAGAAAACACAAAAAGTACTGCATCATTAGGAAAAAATCCAGAACAGAAGCCCAGTAGCGCCGAAAAACTTCAGGCGATAGAGGTTTTCTCAGAACTATAAACAGCCTGTAAGCCCTGTAAAATCTGAGTGACAATCTGAGTAGGACTACACACTTTCTGTTGTAATAAAAATGCACATCTGGCCTGCCACAAATAGAAGCGACAAAATGCAAAAATTAAACGTAAAGTACTAGGATGGTAATGAACCAAAGATAAACACCATAAATCAAAATATTATACGTGAGAAAAGGAAGGGCCTTTTCCTTCCATTTATGGAGGAGAAGGGTCCATACCGGTTGTGAATAGGGACAATCAAGAAAGAAATGCATCATGGTCTCTGGAATAGAAAGGCACGTATCCCGGGGACAAGTCCTTTCTTCATGAGCCTTATGCTTCATATTACCATGAACACCTAGTCTCCCATGACAAGAAAGCCAGGTTACATCCCAAACCCTTTGGGGGATCCGTGGATCAGTCAGTTGGCGAAGAACTCCAGAGGAGTCCAGTTGAATGCCAAGGGAATCTCGTAGCACCGGAAGGTCCAAAAAGGATGTTCCCAAAACAGACCAATATAAGTGCTTCCTTAAGGAAGAGAGAATCACCGTAGGGGTCAGAGACTACTGACGAATTTTTAAAAAGGTGGGAATGATAAAATGGGGGAGCTTAAACTTACGAAAATTCCGAGGGGTTTCGAAAGGGGGGAGACACCAGGTGGCACACAATGGAGCAATATGATGAAGAAGAAGAGAAATCCAAAAGACCGGGGGTGTATTCAATAGGTAGAGGATAACAATCGTAAGAAACAAACAGTGAAAAAACATCAATGGGTTCAACATCCGAACCCCACCGTGGCAGTAATCAAGATGTGTAAGAACGTTTCACCGGATTTAAACGGCAGCCCCAGAATCCCTGAAAGAAAACATTATACAAGCGAGCCCTCAAGGAAAAGGGGACTGGAAAACTGAAGCCACATGAAGAAATAAAGGAAGAACTAAGGTTTTCAACAACAAAACCGCTTTCTCTGTGCAATAGTATGACCCTTCCAGGATGCAACCAAATGAATGGCCTTGTCCAAAACAGTCCAATTTGAGTGGGCATCATCAAGAGAACAAAGGTCAATCCTAAAACTTTAACGGGAAAATTGTACAGGCACTCCCGCAACGTAGCGAAGTGAATGTGGGGGTGGTGGAATTGGGAGGTACAATGCCGCTCTCTTATAATTAAGCTTAGAACCAGACACACGTTCAAAATCCATTAAAAGGAGGACTAAGTCTGCCTCTTGTAGGTGCGGGGTGGTGAGAATGCAGAGATCGTCCGCATAAGCCAATACTGTAGGGACAGAGCACCCAGAAGGAAAGGACAAATGAGGGATCGATGGGTGACATAAGAGTCTACGAAGTAATGGATCTATATGAAAAACATAAAGAAGAGGACTGAGAGGGCAGCCCTGCCGAACCCCAGTACAACTCAAAAAAGGGGGGCAAGTGGTGCCATTCACGTAAAGATGGATCCAGGCAGTGGAATAGAGCAATCTAATCCATTGAATAAAGCGCTGTGGAATACCATAATGAGACAAGACTTGAAAGAGGTAGTCATGATTCACTCTATCAAACCCCTTCTCCTGATCCGGTGAAAAAAGGAGCGAAGAAGAAGAAGAGCTAAAGGCAGAGACATCTCTAAGCAGGGAAAGATTGGAAACAATAGTGCGTTGAGGAATAGCACAGGTCTATACTTCTGAAATAACGTGGGATGCGACAGGAAGAAGACGGTGAAGCAGGATGGATGTAAAAATCTTATAGTCCACATTCAAGAGACTCAAAGGCCTCCAATTCCATATGTCCAGCCTATCTCCTTTCTTGAACAACAGAAACACAATTGCGTCTGAAAAATTCCAAGGAACAGAATGAGTAGCAGTGATAGTATTAAAGTGCAAGGTAAGAATGGGTGAAAAAACATCCGAAAAAGCTTGATAAAGTTCAGCAGTAAGGCCATCTTGCCCTGGAGAAGTACATCGCTTTTGTTTAATAGCTGCCTGCACCTCTAACAAGGAAATTGGGGCTGTCAACTTGGTGCAAAGATCAGGAGGAGGAGAAGGGGTCAGGAAATCAAAAAAGAAAACAGCAGCGGATGTAGCCACTGAAGGAGTCCCAAAAACACTGGCTAAATGGGAAGAGACCTTTAGCTGGAGAGAGGTTATAGTATCATAAACCTTAGAAGAGTCAGGGTCAATAAGACGTTCAATGTGCGTGGCTGCCACCCTGTCAGAACAGCACTTGTATATATCAAAAGAGGCCTTTGAAGAGTGGGTGCCACAAGTAGCCTCAAGACGCAACGACCGGGCCCTGTTATATTGATACTCTTCCATCTGGGTCTTCAAGGAAGCGATAAGAGGGGAGCAGTCTTGAGCCGCCTCAGCAGCCCTAGAGATTACATCCTGTAAATGTCACCATAATAACAGGTACTGAGGTTAAGAGGAAACAGATTTACTCCTGGCATACCTAAGAAAAAAGCGTTTAAGATCCGATTTGGTATCGTCCCACCAATGTAAAGGGGAGGTGTAAGCATCCAGAACCGAAATTCGGGCTAACAGAAATTCCCGACAGTCTCGAATAATGCTGCCATCAGACAATAGGGAGCTATTCAACTTCCAGCATGAAGAAACAAGAAGAGGATGAGAAGCCGTAGAAGGAAAACAAAGCAATGAGGGCCATGTGATCCGAGGTCTCGCAAGGAATGACCTGCCTGTTGTACCATAACATTCTGGGAGAGAAAAATAAAATCAACACGGGTGGGCCAAGGCCTCTATGATAGGTCATTGTTCCTTTGAGATGCACCTCGCAATAACCGTCCTTAAGACAGGCGTACTTGAGAATAGTACGTAATGCAATAGAGTCCCTGAAAAGTTTCTGTGTGGAGCCTCCTCTGTCAGCCAGAGTGAGACCACAATTGAAGTCTCCTCCCATATAAAGATGTCTAGAGGTGTGTAAATAAGGCTGCAACAACCGAAATAAGTCAGTACGACCAGCAATACCCTGAGGTGCATAAACATTCAGAATCCTGAGCTGGAAGTGACTGAAAGTGCAGTCAAGCAACAAGGCGCGGCCAGGGACAATATCAACCAGTCTCGTAACGGTACAGTCAAAACCAGAAAACAAAATACCCGACCCATCACATGTATCCTCACCAGAAGACCAATAGGAAGGGCCTCTAGTCCAGCCAGCAGAAGCCTGGGTCAGCTCATACCGATTCTTCAGCCTAGTATCCTGAAGTAAGTAAAGATCATGCGGGAGATCCAAAAGATACTGTAGAGAGGCAAGACGTTTTCTATGGGATTTCATGCTGCACACATTAAGTGTGAGGCAGCGAAGACCCAAACCCACAGGCATAAGAAGAAAGAAAAAGACCAAAGACCAGCAGAAAAACATGAAGAATTAGGCAAAGAGGTGTCAAGTAACCGCCGATTGCCGCCTGGTGTCAGATGTAGTAGCGGAGGGATCTTGTAGGGAATCAGAGGAGTAGTCTAAATAGAGGGAAGAGGCCTGTGAAGATTCAGAGTCATTTTCCTCATCCATTATATCACTCCACTGCTTCCGTTTGGACAGGGCTTGATAGGGATTCCTGGTCAAAATGGATTGTCCAGGGGAAGAGCTGGGAGCCTTACGCTTACCTTTGGACTTACCCTTTTTTCCCTGAGAAACTTCAGTGAAGGGGTCCAAAGCAGGAGGGGGAAGGGGTGGCATGGGGTCAGAGGGGGCCACAACCCCAGGCACCGGGTCCGTGCCAGGAGGGGTCGGGTCTTGTAACACAGGATCTGCGACTGGAAGAGCAGGAAAAGCAGAGGGAAGATACTCACTGGGGGAAGGGGGTACTACGACCTGGCCGTCCCCTTCATGCTGGCGAAGAACCTGAGTCTGAGAGTCTGTGATGAGGGCTACCTGATCCTGAGGGGGACAGTCCAACCGATTATGGTCAGCCCATGGACACTGATAAGTATGGCCAGTCTCACAGAGATTACACCTCCAAGGGTTAGGGCAACTGAGACTCACATGACCATAGGCTCAAATGCGTCCGAGAACCACATTTATGGCAGGTGCAGGGTTGACCAGGATAAAAACACAAACCTCTATCCCTACCTGTATAAAAACTACCTGGCAAATGAGCTATACCTCTGTCATCCTGCTTCAATTGCACCTTAGCCTTCCAACCCCCTGTCCAGACAAGGTCCTCGTCCTATTGCCTCGAGAATGTCGCAGCACTGCTTAAGCCAGTATTGAACATCCACTATGCTCACTCCTTCATTACGAAAAATAAGAGTAATCAATTTTACCATAGGTTTAGTAAGAGGAATGAGCATAAAGGCTGTGACTTCACCACATCATATTTGATCCAAAATTTTTCTAGAGTAGAAATAGTCTTAAAACTTAAATCATAAACGGATTCCCCTTTAACATGTATGAAAGCAAACAATTCACTTGCTGAAATACCCATAGAGTCACGCAACAGGGAATGCAAAAGAGTTTTCCTATCAGGTGCAGTAGAGAGGTCACCAAAATATTTCAGACGAACTGCATTCCTACGTCGGGCTGGTTCGCCCAAATTCTGAAACAGGACACTGAGGCGAAAGGGACGGTCAGTCAAAGCCTCACCTGTACTTAGAGTAGGCAAAGAAAGATTATCCAAGTGGGGAATAGAATCAGTTGTCAAGAAGAGAGTACTGCCAGTGGAGGATGCAGTACCAAGCAGAATCCTTAGTTGTATAGGGGTCCAAGTTTCAGGAGTTGGTTGGCCAACAGCAGAAATTCGTGTCGAAGTGGAAGGGCGTAGGAGCAATGAAGCCACTGAGGATGAATAAGGGAAGGAAGTGGATTCAGCAGGCTGTTCAGTGACTGTATTTCCCTGCATAATGTCCTGTGCGCTTACCACTTGGGGAGAAGACCAGGGTGCACCAGGAAGCGGTTGAGTCTAACCCGCAGCACACAGAGCGGAAGCAGGGGGACCATGCAGAGTCTGGAAATGAAGTACCTCCATGAGTAGTTGGAGAGGAGAGCCTGCCTGCAGTAGCTGAAGCGGTACTGGTAGGAGCTGTAAGTAAGTCCGTTGTTGATGTGTGCGATAGCCCAGAGTGTAATTCAGTCTGGTCAGAAGTAGTAGGCAGGGCGGAGTGCAGTGTGTCATCCTCCTGCACGAAGCGCCGTAAGAGAGAACGGTTTTGTTCATATAACAGTCTCAAATACAATGGAGACGTAGTGTTAGTACTGGTCCCAAGAACTGTAGGAGAATGCTGGTCCAAATTCTGGGTGAGAGTTCCAAAATCAGGAGGAGAATCAGGAGGTGTACGAACAACTAGTTGTGGTGCAGAGTTCGATTGATTATTACTGCAAGCACTAGGCAAACCAACAGGCATAGTAGACTGAAGATCTGGAGCAGAAACCACAAAACAGAGAGCTGCATCACCTCCACCTCCTCCAGGGTCCGGGACAGCAGCCATCTTAGTCCCGAAGGAAAAAGAGTCCCCCTTGCTCACAGGAAGCAAGAGTAAGGGAATTTCCCCGGTGCCCTGGCCAAATTTACCCCCATTCACTAAAAATACCACTAACAAGCTTAATCTGGTTCAAGGTCAGTTGGCATTTATCTGTATCCCCCTCCCCCGGGTTGTGCCTGAAAATAGGCAGGATTTGTCTAGTGCACTTACCTGATCAACAAAAACTAAATAAATAAATAGACACACAGACACACATTCCAGTAAGGTTCTGGATGTTGTGCCTTACAATATGGATTCATAAGATATGTATATGTATATAGTCATTGCAAAAAAACACTGTTAATGCATCAGTTAGGGTTGATAGCACAGCGACAAAAGTTTGGAACTGGGGTGTTAGGGTGACACCCCCACCCTCACTACCCTACCCTCCACACACCAGACATCGGGGTGTACATTGTGGTAGTCAGCCTAACTCTCACCCCATTCCATATGTAAACAAGCTGAGGTGCTGCAGTATAGAAGAATGGTGTGAGAGTTAGGCCTGACAACCCCAAAGTACACCCTGATGCCTGTTGAGTGTTGGGGGGGTGGTGGTACGGGTGTAACCCCAGCACCTCATTTCCAAACTTTTTTCACTGTGCTGTCACCCCTAACTGATGCATTAATGGAGTTTTTTGCAATGAATTTCCGTTCTCTTTGAGAAAGTGTAATGTAGCTGATAACTGGTATGTGTTAGTTGGAGTGCGGGCCCTCCAGACCCTGCGTTTCCTTCACATTGCCCATTTTTAGCGTAATGGTATTATGCATATGTGGGCAAGTGGGCCGTCCAGGCCCTGCACGCCCACATTAGTACAGAGCTATACAGCAGTGCCACAGTACTCCAAAGGAACCCTTGTAACATGTTTTTGCCAATATCTCGGTAACCATAGCAAGTAGAAAAACTGTTCCACTGCAGGTGTAATCTGTGACTTTGAAACTTGTCATTTGGCTTAGTCCAACTAAAAGCTGCGGGGTAGCGAAAAATCCATCTCTCACACCGTTTCCGAGATATAGGCACCAAAAGTCACCGCAGGCGCCACAGTGTTAGCCTATAGGAAATTTCTCAACTTCAGAGCACTGTAACTATGGGCTCATTGAATGTTTTGGGTTCAAACCACCAAAAGGCACATCTGTGTGACTAGGGCTTACCACCCTGCAAATTTCAGCCCAAAAGCCCCAACCGTTTTGCTGCAGGGGGATGGCAAAGATATGCTGTTTTTGGGCAAAGTACTGTTGCAAATTTTGACAGTTTCGCAAATATAGCACAATACTTTCGTGATTTGCAAAAGTGTCGTGTCTATTTGTCACAATTTGTGACAGTACTGGGGCTCTGATTTTTAAAACGGCATTCCTGGGGGGGTTCCCCCCCAAAAAGATAGGGCTGTTATCCTCACAGGACGCGACTAGGTAAACACAGTCAGTGTTTACCTAGGGGGTCCCAAATTTAAACGCCAGGCATTTTTTTCTCTCGCTGACTGAAAACAAGATGGCCATCGCATGACAGAAAATGCAGTGGCAGCAGCTTGAGAGACATCCCCCATTGACTATAATGGGAAATTTGTCTTTGAATAACTTTTGAACAGTTTAATATTTTTTCACCAAATCTTCGAAATGCACATCAGTGACCTAGACTTCATCTTCCCTGAAGAGTTTAGACCAAACAGACATCATTTGGGCTGTAGCCACGAGCAAGTAAAAAAGATAAAAAACCCAGCAAAACACCATTTTTTTGGCTGCTCTGCATTTTTTTGGCTGCTCTGCAGTTCTACAACCGCTTATCCGACCGTAACGCAACTTGCCAGATCCAGAGATCTATGGTTCCAGACCACGCATGCAACATTTCAGGCAACTCTGTTGTACGGTGGCAAAGTTATTAAAGTGCAAAATTTGGGGTTTAACATAGACGTAGCTGTGCAACCCTAACTATACTGGCACTACTGTGGCAGTATTATATATAATTTGAAAGGCTATGCCTGTAGTTCAGTGGACAAGCAGCCAGCCACTCCCCGTTCCTGAGCTATATAAGCAGTTCCTCCCAGCCTCTTTCTTAAGCACTTTTCCTTTGCAACCGGAGGCTCTGTCAGTCTGTTTTCTTTGCAGCCTGCTGGAGCTTGCCCTCCTACCCCGGCTTCCTGTTTTTTTCTGCTGGCCTTCTGTTTTCCTGTCCTGCTGCATTTGGTTTGTATTACTTGCCTCCAGCTGTGTGCTTCTTTGTGTTGCTTGTTTCCTGTTCTTCTGTGTTTGTGTATTTCTGTTTTGCACTCTCTTTGGGGGGCTTCTGTTTCTAGAATCCTTTGTCTTTCCTCATATTTCGCTAATCCTGAGCTTGTGCTGTTTTGCTACCATTTACTCACAAGTGCAACTGCACTTGTTATCTGTGTGTTTTAGCTCGAATGTTGCTTCCCTGCTACTGATCTTCTGTGTTATACACCTTAATTGTTTTCACCATGTCTGTGATAACGGCGAACGCCTAAAGGCGATCACCATTATTGCTCAGTCAGAATGCCGAACACATTTTCAGCACTCTGACAACCCCGGCGCACCAGCACAATGGCGCCAGGGCATATTTTTACTGCTCTTTGTGGGGGCTATGCCCCCCCTCGTGGCACCCCCCTACTTAAGGATTCTCAACTCCGGGGGAGGTGCATATTGGGGAGGGTCAAAGCAGTTAAAATAAAAAGGTTCTGGCCGGATGCAATAAAAATTGCACCAGTGCCCGAGCCTGGTACCTCAGCCACCCCAACCACTAGCCAATCCATAATGCAGCTCGACCGGCAACAGCAGCGCCACTCCCTACAGCCTCTCCACCCCCTGCCAGCCTGTGCTCGCTCCCACCTCCCGCGCGTATGTGTAGTGACATCCTGTCGCCTAGTTCGCCAACCCCATCATCTGGTTGCCCTACCTGTCCGTTGCCATGAGTGGATTGCGCAGAGAAGGTGTCGCCGTAATGGACAGCGCCCTTCCTCATGCGCCCACTTCACGGGTTACCGTTTTCACCTGATTCAGGCTTACTCTGCAACCTAGTCCATGTAACTCAGTCCTGCTCCTGAACTTATACCAAGAATATATCGCTGCAAATCTTGCTGCTATTTTCCGTGCATTGCCCATGGATCTCAATTTTGCTTCCTAAACTAATAGCAAGAAAATCATTGCTGTTTCAGCACGTTGCCTGATGGACACTGCTCTTACTTTGCATACTGCTTTATTATACTCTGGAGGTCAGCTTGGCCACTGCCATTGGTGTAAACTAGTTTCAAATGTTGCATGTGGGTCACAATGCTTTCACACCGCTTCCTTGTTTTTTCTACAGCGGGGGACTGGGTGGTGTTGAATAGCCGTAGCCCTGTGTGGCCTTTTACCTCATGTTTGAATCCTGCCTCCGCCGCTAAAATCCTCCAAGTATCATGTCATCTTGTAATTGGCTTCCTCAATTGGACTTGGTTGGCTTGCCCATGCTGATCCCATATTTGCTGCAATAAAGCTTCTGCAAACTGAATAACTTCAGTACACTAAATAAATGTATACATGAATGAATGCATACGTAACAAATACCTACACAAATAAATAGGCATGCCAGCCTCATCCTAGAGTTCCCTGGCCCTGCACCAGTGGTCTCACTCTGTACCTCAAAGTCTGCATCTTGAGCATGCGAAGCTTGGGGCGGGGTCCTTCTCATCTGGCCCATAGCTGGGAATGTCCCCACTTTGGGTGGACCTTCAGTCATCAACCATATCGATGGCATCCCAAGTTGCAGAATTTAAGACTTCAGCGGCGAAAGAGTAGGGCTCTCACGAGTGCCCCTTTAGCTGCCCAAGTGGGTTTGGAGGCACTCTTTCAAGCTATCTCCCTGCAACCACCTCTGGTTCACCTGGTTTGTTCTTAGATGGTAGGCTGGGTGAGCACCTCAGCGGTTGTTACTGTCCTCCTCCCGCCTTGAGGGTGGTTTGTTGCAGAGCAAACCAGCTTGCAACCCTCCATGGCATTCCTGTTAGAAGAATAGAGTGCTAGCTTCCCTCCAAATTGGAATATTTTCCACCCCCCTTTCCAAATTTCAGTAGCAGAGCCGTTACTAACTAAATTATCCCACGCCTGGAGGGAAGGTGACCTAGGCCTTGGATCCCAAGAGATTTCTTCCTCAAAGGTTGTTTTTTTTTCTCTCCTCCATGCTGAAGGTCATAATACCTAGTTAGTCTTAGTTCGTATTCCCTAGTTCCCTTAGGTAGTTTCTGCTGTTGGATAGAGGTGGATGGTGCCCCTACATTGCCATTCCCTCTCTCCTTAGGAGGCCCCCTCAATCACCAATGTATTCCATAACACCCATGCTATCTTGTTAATCTGTGCACCTCATGTTTTATCAAGCTGCTGTTGCTGTTATTCTACTTTTATGCCTCATGGCCTATGATTGCTAATGTTCTTTGGTGCTACTACAGGTTTTGTGGAGTCTTCCTAAGGTACCTTTAGCCAAGGGAACCTTCCCATGGTACCTCTAGGGGTGGAACCCTCTTCCAGGGTTCCTTGCCTTTGGTACCCCTACAGGGTAGTAATTCCTCATGAAAGAGTGCGAACAGCCAAAGTGAAGTAATAGCTGCACAAGCATAACACTATACTGGTTGTGAGGGCCATTGAGATACACATATACACACCCTTATTTCCGATCTTCAGAGTGCCGCCTATCTGCCCCATAGCTTGCGGCAAACCACTCAGGTGTCTGTCTGTGTCGCACAGCCACCTTTGCTGCAAGCTGCAGGACTTTGGCACTGGAACCCTACCTGATAGTGAATCGGGTGCAGGGTCCCTGGTGCACCGGCAGTCGGTACAAGTCACTGTTGGCACTGCTTGTGCCGTTCTTTAAGAATCGGGCCCATGGGCTCCACAATGAGCAGACTGTCACAAATGCACACAGCAGGTCAGGCCCTCTGCTCCCACAGTGCCAATCTCCGAGCGCAGTAATGTGAACAGGTGACAGACAGGGTAACCCTCCTGTCTGCTTGTGGGTCCGAATCACCTTTGGTCTCAAGTTCTGGGGGGATTCAAACTGTGAACCTTATGCTAGCATACCCAAATGTACAGGCTCAGATAATATTCTCTTCAGGGGATGCAATATATCTTTCGCCTAAGGGCACCTAACCAGGTATCCAAAATGAACCCTTAAAACTCTATAAAAGACCTTAGGTATATTCTTACCTTTTCCCAGTTTCGTAACACCATCAAGCTTCTGAACAGTTGTCATACTTAACCACGTATACATCACATGCAAAAAGAACTTGGAAGACACACAGGAAAGCTCTTGAAACAAAGATTTTACTAAAAGATGATAAAAATATGTAAAATGTAAAGATAGAATATATCAAAGAGCATACTATCAGTTAAAGAATAACAGTAAAAGTACAACACAAAAACTTCTACAATACATTGACATTTTCTATCTAATGTATTACCTCTTAAGTGCCTAAGTTAGATCAGAGTAATAATAATAATAATAATAACTTATTTGATATAGCGCCTTTAACGCATCAAGGTGCTGCACAATCAGCTAAAACAATGAGCAATAAATACAGATATAGATAAAAATCAATGGACTTCTAGGTATGCTCTCCCTCACAAAAAGGCCTTCATTGCCTGCTTAAAGCACCCCACTGTCCTGCACTCCCATAGCTGACGGGGCAGAGAATTCCAGAGAGTAGGTGCCATAAACCCAAAGGCACGCACACCCGATGACTTTAAACTTACCCTCGTAATCTCCAGCAACCCCTCGTCAGCTGAGCAGAGCTGTTGCAGGGGGGTGTAAGGAACCAGGAGCTATTTCAACTAGTCAGGACCCTGCCCGTGTAGGGCTTTGTAGGTCAATAGACGTACCTTAAAGGTGATCTGCCACTGAATAGGCAGCCAGTGCAGATCGTGCTGCACAGAGGTAATGTGAGTTCTTCTCAAAGCCCCAGTCAAATGTACTGCAGCATTCTGCACTAGCTGCAAGCGGCAGATATCAACCCCAGGAAGCCCTAGGTAAAGGGAGTTGCAATAGTCAAGGCGCGATGTCACAAGTGCATGGACCAAGACAGGTAGGTCGCTGGACGGAACAAGGTGCTTGATCCTAGCAATGTTCCTAAGATGGTAAAAGGCCAGCTTGATGACTGCCGACACCTGATGATGAAGGGTCAGGCCATCATCAAGCATCACACCTAAGTCACGCACCCGATCAGAGGTGAGAATCTGTGCTCCCGCCAGGACTAAACTGGAGGGGAGCCCAGTCCTCAACCCCTCAGACCTACGACCCGGGTCTATTACTAAGACCTCAGTCTTTCCTGGGTTCAACTTTAAACCGCTGGCACTCATCCAATCTTGGATTTCAATGAAGCAGCTGTTCAGTACTGAGATTGCACTAACCTGGTCAGGGGCAAAAGACAGGTAGAGCTGGGCATCATCAGCATAGCAGTGAAACCTCAGCCCATACCGTCTTACAATGTCTCCAAGGGGCAGCATATACACTGCAAATAACATGGGGGACAGCACCGAGCCCTGAGGTACCCCTCAAGGCAGAGAGAAAGCCTTGGAGGAAAAAACACCCGAGACAACTCCGAGTTCTACCGGCGAGGAAAGATGTAAACCATCTCAGAACTGATCCTGACAGCCCGCAGATGGACCTCAAACACTCGAGCAGAACCCCATGATCTACAGTGTCAAAGGCTGATGATAAATCAAGGAGAACCAAAATGGAGTGGTGTCTCTGATGTCTCACCATTAGGAGATCATTGAGCACCCGAACCAGAGCAGTCTCTGTACTATGCCTCTTACGAAAACCCAATTGGAGAGGTTCGAAGAGATTATGGATGGTTAAATGGTTCTCCAGTTGAGCTGCCACAACTTTCTCAGTAACCTTCCCCACAAAAGGAAGGTTAGCGATAGGCCTGTAGTTTGCTAGGTTCTCCGGATCTAAAGAAGCTTTCTTCAGGAGCAGTGTCGCCACCCCTTCCTTCAGGGAGCTAGGAAACTCACCCGAGTCTAGAGAGCACCGGACAATCCGAGCCAAGACCGGGCCTATGATGTCACTACAACCCAAAATCAGGGAAGTAGGGCCCGGATCTAACCTACAACTGGTGTAATGCATCCCCTGGGTAATCCTCATAATCTCCACGAGCTTTGGCAGATCAAAGGTACTCCAGGAAACTCTGGGCTCTGCGACACAACACCAACCAACAGCATCCCCCATAGAGTGAAGTTGGCGGCATTCCTGCCTGATGTCAGCCACCTTATTCGCAAAGAAATGAGCGATCTCATCACAATCCTCTTGTGAAAAAACTCAACAGAACTGCTGACAGGCTGGGTTGCACAGCCTGTCAACAATTCTGAAGAGTTGAGCCGGTTGGTTCCATGTGACAGCAGAGGGTTCTGTCTTTCTAGTGTTCCAAGATGGAATATGACAAGTTCAGGTACAGTATTCAGTTTAAAACTGTCTCCACACCCCTTCTATGAGTCATCTAGCTCCTCCTTTTCGAACCAAAAAATACAAACATGATTTCCTGTCAGGATATATTTTAAATAATGTGACTTCAGCAAAAACTAATTTCCCAAATTATGACAGTCTTTAATCAAGCCTTTTCTGGCTGTTTTTTTATTTTCCCAAGGAACATCAAAGGTTTTTACAACTCTGCCATACGTCACTTGGGTGCAAATATAGCCAACAGGAATCAGCTAAGTTATGTCCTGTCCTGTAATAAAATGCATATTTAGCTTCCCAACTTCAGAGGCAGGAGGTCATAAAAAGGCCTCAAAATGCAACTTTGCAAGGAAGTTAGTTACATTACAGAGATCTTCTGGTCAGTTCCTGCAACTGAAACCTGGGGGGGGGGCACCCATGGAGCACAGACTCATACACTGTATTTTTATATTACAAATAGCATACAGAAATCATAACCAGCTGGCCAAGCATCAAAATCCTCCCCACCTAGAATAAATTTGGGGGCTCCATCCCCTGCTTGGGATGAGCTTCCCAAGTCAGTTCACTCCTCATATAGATGCGACAAGCCATCTGTGTTCTGATTGGTTGTTCCAGCCCTAAGTAAGATAGTCATGTCATACCCTTGCAAGGCAAGACTCCATCTTAATAGTCTACCATTAGTTTTTCCCCATTTGTGTCAGCCAAACCAGGGGGTTGTGGTCAGTGTGTACCTCAAAATGCTGCCCATATAAATATGGCTCTAACTTCTTTAGGGCCTACACTATGGCAAGACACTATTTTTCCACAGTAGAGTAAGTCTGGGAAGTAACTTTTTACTTAGGTACACTACAGGGTGATCTTTCCCTTGGTGGGATGTCTGACTCAGTACTGCCCCAATACCCACATCTGAGGCATCAGTCTGGACTATAAAGGGTCTACTATAGTCAGGACTGGTCAACACAGGAGCACTGCACAGTGCCTCCTTCAGTTTGGTAAAGGCTTTTTCATAGGCTGGTTCCCAGGTAATTTTCTTAGGCGTCTTTTTCTTTACTAGGTCAGATAGGGGAGCAGCCAGGGCACTGTAAGTGGGTACAAATTCCCTATAGTACCCTGCTGTCCCTAGAAAACTCCTGACCTGCTTCTGTGTTTCTGGCCTGGGCCAGGCCTTGATCACCTCTATTTTTACTTGATTAGGATGGAGCTGTCCCAGGACTACAACATGCCCAAGGTATGCCACTTCAGCCGTAGCCACCTGGCACTTCTCAGCTTTGACAGCAAGCCTGACCCTCTGTATCCTGCCCAGCACTTCCCTAAGGTGGGACAGGTATTCCTTCCAGCTGGCACTAAAGATGGTAATGTCATCCAGGTATGCCACGGTGTACTCCTCAGCACCATTTAAGACCTGGTTTACCAACCTTTGGAAGGTGGCCGGGGCATTCTTCATTCCAAAAGGCATGACTTTAAATTCAAATAAGCCTATCGGAGTGATGAAGGCTGACCTCTCCCTAGCTCTGTCCGTTAACTCTACCTGCCAGTACCCCTTTGTCAGGTCAGTAGTCGTAAGGTATGTCACCACTCCCAACTTGTCCAGGAATTTATCCGTCCGGGGCATTGGGTGGGCATCTGACTTTGAGACTGCATTCAGTCCATGATAGTCCACACAGAAACAAGTACCCAAGGACTACGGGTGAGGCCCAGGGGCTGTAGGATCTCTGGATTACCCCTAAATTCAGCATTTCCTCCACCTCCCTCCCTCCCTCCTGATGTCCTTTTGGACAGCCTCTGACACCCGATATGCTGTCCACCGTATGGGCGTTTGTGTCCCATTCCCACATCATGCGTTGCTAAGGGGGTTAGTCCAGGTTTGGTGCTAAACAGTGGGGCAAAGTCTGCTAAAACCTCCCTTACTTCCTGGATCTTGTCTGGGGCCAGCTGGGGAGACAATTTAACTGCCTCCACAGAGGACTCCTGCTTGCTTTCTTCTAGCAAGTCCAGAAGGGGGTCTCCTTCGTCCCCTCCCCAGGACTACATACTGCAGACACTACATCAGCACTATCAGCATATGGCTTCACCATGCTGCCATGGTACATTCTCTCTGTATGTCTTCTGTCAGGTACTTCTATAATATAGTTCACGTAATTTACCTTTCTAACTACTTTGTATGGTCCTGCCCACTCAGTCTGCAGTTTGCCTTTCCGGACCAGAATAAGGACCATGATTTCCTGACCCAACATGTACAAGCGAGCTCTGGCTCTGCAGTCGTACCACACTTTGTTTGTTGGGCAGCTGTCAGGTTGCTCTGGGCTGTCCCCATGAGCTCCTTCAGCCTTTCCCTAAACCTACGAACGTAATCCACTATGGGAGTGTCCTGGGTGGCGTGCTTGCCTTTCCAGTCCTCCCAGATCAAGTCTAGGAGCTCATGTACCCAGTGTCCATATAAGAGCTCAAAGGGGGAAAATCCTGTCAACTCTTGGGGCACCTCCCTGTATGCAAACAGTTGGGGAAGCTATTTCTCCCAGTCCCTCCCATGCTGTTCAGCAAACGCTTGGAGCATTGACTTCGGGGTACCATTAAATCTTTCCACAAGCCCAGATGTTGTGCACCTCTGCACCACCCCACACTTCTCCCACAAACATTTAATCAGGTCTGACATGAAGGAACCCCCTTGATCGGTGATAACCTGCTGTGGAAACCCAACACGGGAGAAAATCCCAAGTAAGGCATCTGCCACTGTCTGTCCTCAGGTGAGGATAGGGTGACTGCCTCTGGGTACCAGGTGGCATAATCCACCACAGTCAGGATGAACCTCTTCCTGGAGGAGCTGAGGGTATTTAAAGTCCCGACAATATCCATTCCCACCCTCTGGAATGACTCCTCCACTATGGGCAATGGAATTAGGGTGGCTTGGGTTTTCTTACCTGCCTTCCCTATTTCTTGGCACCGGTGACAAGACCTGCAATACTCCTTCACCTGCTGGGTGAATTTGCGCCAATAGAAATTCTGGGCCAACCGCTGTGTAGTGCGCACAATTACCAGGTGACCAGACAAGGGAATATTGTGTGCAATCTTGAGCAACTGCTCATGATACCCCTGGGGAACGACAAGCTGCCTGCCTATCACTCCTCCCTCTGTCTTCACATCTTGAGTATACATCAGTCCATTTTCCCAATAAACCTTATGTTTACCGTCACCTCTCCCTATGCTCCATCAGTCTGCACAAGCCCTCAGTTTCTCTAAACTAGGGTCACTTTTCTGAGCAGCTGTAAACTCTTCACACATTCCCAAGGCATGGGACAGGTCCCCTTCAGTCTCTAAACTAGGGTCCCTAGTACTAGCATCAGGACACTCAGGATCATGGTCACCCTAACCCTCTGACAATGGGTCACCCCTCCTTCGGAGTAGCCCTCCATAGCTGTGTGGTTAACTGCTACTGGGGAAATTTCTGCCCCCTTTTCATTAGTCTCCATATCAGGAGATGGACTGGGGAACCAGTCTCCCAGTAGATTCCACAATGGCTTTTGTGGGGTCCAGGGAACTAAACTTTTCTCTTGCTGCTTGGCTACGGGTAACTGCACACACCATCCCATTTGAGATTGTTGCCAAGGATGACATCAACTGCTAAAGTTTTGGCTACAGCCACCTGTTGCACAGTTCCCCATTTCACCCCAGTCTAGGAGAACACCAGCAAGTGGCAATGTTTTCTCCTCACCAGTGAAGTCTTGTACAGTTACAAATTCATTGGGTATAAGCTGTCCAGGCTCTACCAGATCCCCTTTTACCACTGTCAGGGATGTCCCTGTGTCCCTTAACCCTTGTGTCTGTACACCATTCAGCGTGACTGGGTGCATGTGTTCCCTCATGTTCACAGGCATGCTTCCAGGCACACACAAACAACCCACTTCTTTCCTGGCCTCATTCTGCATATTGCTCGTCCTTTTGGGAAACTGTCTGGCAATAAGCCTAGTTCCTTTACAAACCCAACATTCGTTTCCTTTCTCAGAGAAATCTTTTCTTTGAAACCTGGGGCTAACTGGTTTCGGTGGAGGCAGTGAAGGTTTTAGCTGCCCTGAAGTCGCGCTTTTCCCTTTCTGTGCTGCCATGCCCACCCCATTCGCTCTCAGAGCATGTCTGTTCTTGGTATAGTGGTCCGAGAGTTCAGCAGCCTCTTGCATGGTTTTGGGATCTCAGACCACCAGCCAAATTTTCAGCTCTGCTGGGCATGCCCAAAAAACACTGTTCTAACAAAATAGCATTTTCAGTTTTATCTACAGAGTTTGCTTCAGTTCCCTCCCACCAGCATTTTAAACATTGACATTGTTTCATGGCTAGCTCCTCATAGTTCATGTTAAGGCTTCTCCTGAGCTTATGGAATTTACCTCTGTATGTTTCTACAGTTAAATCAAACTTTTTTTAAAAGTGCAGTTTTAAGTTTGCTGTAATCATTACTGTCTTCATTGTCCATTTGACCCAATGCATCCCGAGCTTTCCCGGTAAGTGGCAGGCATAGCTGGAAGCTCCAGGACCCTCTAGGAATATTGGACTAAATACAAACTTTTTCAAAGGAATTTAAAAAGGCATCCATATCCTCCCCTTCTTTAAATTCAGCTATCAATTTGGAATTTAATTTGTAACCCAGTCCTGTAGTTCCAGTTAAACCCAAGCCACTCACCTGCTCTGGTGCTGGTGGTTGGAGTCGTAGCTTCTCCAGTTCACATTGCCTCTGGCGCGCTCGCTCCTCTCAGTCCGCCTCTCGCTGTTCGTGGTCTGCTTCTCGCTGTTCTTGCTCCCTCTGTGTGGCTCGCTCTTCTGCTCCACTTCTATTCTTGCTCCGCCTCGCTCACCCCGCCTCAGCCTCCTCTCTCTCTGAACTCCAGCTCCATTTGCGCGAACCCACCTGCAGCCTGATTGCTTCTGGCCCAGAATGCGGTGACATTCCCCTCTCTGTGGCCCTTTGCTTGCACTGGCCCTGCTGCCCTCTTCTCTGGATCTGGACACTGCACTGACCGCTAGCCCCTCCACACCCAAGGTTTGGTCCCTTATAGTCACAGTCTGACTCGCACGCTGGGTGTCTGCTGCCATCAGGGCATCCACAAGGTTCTGCTTGGTGGCTCTCACCTCATGCAGGACTCCTCTGTCCTGGCACAACTGCAAGTAGAGTAGTTCTTCAGTGTACTGTAGTTGTGCTCATCTTCTTCCCTAACCTCGGCTACTAACTTGCACTTTGAGAAAAAAATAAAACAGGTAGGAACTTGACTGTAAGCGAAAGGATATAGTTCTGCTCCCTTTTTAAAAATAAATCACTGCCTTATTTTGCAAGTGAACTGTACAGTATTAAGCTGACACACTGAAAAGTTAAAGCTTGTGTTACCAATTTTAATCGCACCACTGCGAACCAAATCTGTCACAAACGCACATAGCAGGTCAGGCCCTCTGTTCCTACAGTGCCAACCTCCGAGCACAGTAATGTGAACAGGTAACAGACAGGGTAACCCCCCTGTCTGCTTGTGGGTTTGAATCTCCTTTGGTCTCAGGTTCTGGGGGGATTCAAACTGTGAACCTTATGCTAGCATACCAAGATGTACAGGCTCAGATAATATTCTCTCTGGGGGATGCAATATATCTTTCTCCTAAGGGCACCTAACCAGGTATCAAAATGAACCTTAAAACTCTATAAACACACAAACACCTTGGCCCAGATATTCAAACTGCGCCAAAAGTAGCGCAACAGCAGAGTAAGAAACCCGTGCGCAACAGCAACAGGTGCGATATTCAAACATGGAGCAGAGCAATTGCGCAAGCAACCAACGCCTCAATATCGCACATACTGCGCCATGGCGCAATCCAGGTAGGGAGAGGCTGAGCCAAAATGCTGCGCCATGGCTCAACCATGGAAGCTCAGCTGAGCAGTGCAGAGCTGCCATAGCTCAAGCACAACCCCCCCAGAGCAATGGAACTCACATCCAGGGAGGCAGGCTGGGGCCCACCCGCCAGCCATGCACATGGGCACCGGAACTCACTGCAGAACCCACACACTGGCACACCCAGCACAGCATCACTGGGGTGGGACGGATGATCCACGTGCCCATGGGGACAAGCCAACTAAAGCATAGCAGAGCCATGACACTCCCAGCACAACCACTGGCAGGCAGAGAGTGCCACACCCAGGGGTTGACAACCACAGTGCACATCAGTCCCCTGTACGCACAGCACAGCGTGCACCTGCCCCAAGACTATCGCTCATGTGCAGTGACAGGCACTGCAGGAAACACCATGCACCCCGTGCCACACGCAACCCCATGCTGCAGAGAAGCAGACCACCCAGACCCACCCTGTGCACCCAGCAGTGGGTGGCAGCAGATGACGAGAGCAACAGAAAGGCAATGCTATGCTGGTGATACCTCCCCATGGACACACACACACACACACACATACACACACACACACACATATACCTAGGACCATAGTAGCCCAGATGGCATGTACACCCCTGCAACGGAGCACCCAGAGCCAGTTGCAAAGCAGACACCAACACAGCAGTTGTACCAAACTAGAAATCTATATTGAAACCAAAAGAGTGAACAATACAGTAAAAACTATGTACAATTTTGGGGGACGGGTAAAAGGCAGGGGTGTTCAAGGGAGGGAATAAAACTTGGAGAGGGAAGCAGGGTGAAAGGGATGGGTGAAGGGCAACTGAAAGGTGGGCTACGGCCCAGCAGGCTCCTGCTCCTCCCTGCTTGCCGTCTCCTCCTATGTCGGGCGCCTGTCTGTTCCTGGCGCTGTAGGGCTTGCAGGACCTCCTGGTTCTCGACCACAACCTGGGTCAGCGTCAGCACATCACGCCGCCATGCGCGAAGCACACCGAGGCCCTGGGAAAATGGGAACACAGTCAATGGCTGAGACTGACCACAACCCTGAATACCACCCAACCTGCAACCCATCTAACCCAATGCTGCATATGTGATGGTATTGCACCCACCCAGTGTGAATATGCACAAGGCCATCACAACAGGCGGGCACTGGCCATGCGCACGCCCACACACTGCCCACGCTCAATCACAGTACAAACTAGGCTGTCTATGTGATGTTGCAACGTGGTGCGATGCCAGTTACACAGCTATGTGCCCAGTGCATGCCTGGACCACCTGTGATGCATACACAGACGTGTCGTGATGCTGCACTGTGATGCAGGTCACCTGTGTCGCCTACATACATGGATACATAGACAGTGTCGGCAGATAGGCCTATGGGACACCCAGTCTGGCCATTTGGCCTTGTACGATCACTCTCTTGTCCTATAAGTCCGTTCCCCTCACCCTGACCTCCAGAAGTCCCTCATGGCGAACCCACACATACAGATATCCCGTGACCAAGTCAGCCCCACCACATCCTCTTGCAGGGTGTTCCACTCATCCACCACCCATTATGTGAAGAAACACTTTGCATGTTCCTCTTAAACCAGCCCCTCCAACTGCATCCCATGCCCTCTAGTCCTGGAACATCCTTTACGCTGACAAATATTGTTTCCTGCACTTGTCCTCTGGTACAATACTTGTATGTCCCCATCATATCCTCACACCCTCCTCCCCTCCAGGGAGTACATGTTCAGTTCCACAACCTGTCTGCATAGGACTTGTGATGCAATCCATGCACCATCCATGTCGCTTCTCCTGTGAACGCTTCCACCCAGTCCCTGTCCGTGACGCAGGTATGTTTTCCGGAACTGTACACTGTACTCCAGTGTGGGGAGTCACTAGTGTTTCGCCTAGTGGAACTACGACCTCCATTTGGTTGTGTCCATCATGGTTGGTGGTCCTGCCCCCCAGCATGCAATAGCATCCATGAGCGTAATGATACTCACACTCCTCCAGCAGCTCTGTTTGCCGCTGCTGCCGCTGCTGCTGCTGCTGCTGGATGCTGCTGCTGCTGTGGTCTCGGTCGCCTGTGGCACTGGGGCCCTGGCATGGCCCACATCAGCCTCGTCCCGCCCTCACCATCCGGCCTGTGGGAGACATATGGTGAGACAAACATCAGTGTGACTCAAAAGCAGAGCCCCTGCCCCAGTAAGACTGCTCGCCCACAGCCATAACCATCCATCTACTGGCTGCACACTGACACACCGATGCACAGCCACCCAGGCACACACACACACCTACAGAGGATATAGGTGAATAGATGCTACACTCACGTGGCCTAGGGGTAACGGGTCTCACGGCACGGGAACGCAGCCGCGCACAGTTCCGGGTCCTCCGCGAGATCACTGTACCGTGCCGGCACTGCCCGCAGACCGCCCCGCCAGTGACCCCACCAGGTCAGTGGCCACTTGCTGCACACATGGGTCCTAGGTCCGTGAGGGGGCCTCACCATATAGTCCTCAGTGGGGCTCCACTAGGGCCACCAGGTTGGCCACTTCAACTGCGCTCCAGGACACCCCTCCTCCGAGCCATGGCCCCAACTTTACAGCAGGAATATGGGCGCACGCTGCTGTGACCCCACGGAGTTGTTGCGCAATAGACCAGCACAGGCCTAATCGCTGCTGTTCGCATCCAGCGCCATCACTTTACATGGCGCTGTAATCAGACAGCGCAATAGGGACGCATACTACGGCATGCCCACAGGCCAGGGGTCAGAGGGCATACACAAGGTCACGCAATGACGGCATCACGACAGAGCCTTGGGATGTATAGGCATCCTCTGGCGACTGCTAAGCAGAGCACCAGTGCCACAGTGGACTATCGGCGCAGAAGTGCCAGCAGCGCATATAGTGCCCAGTGCTGTAGCGCCACTGGCACAATGGTGGCCATGGCCAGAATCGCCATCGCGCTTCAGCAGGTCTGCAGCGCGATCGACGCCCGCGTAACCTGTCTGGGCATGCGCAATGCAGTGTAGCACACAGCCACAAACATGCGCCATCGGCTCAGCCGGACCTTCCTATTGCGCTAGCGCCAAATCGCGATATTCAGCCGACATATACCAATCAGTCGATCAGCCATGCAAAGGCGCGGTGGCGCGATTAGCATGTCATTAAAGTTCGCATCACCTCATTTGCATGTGTTGCGCTATAAAAATGCGACACTGGGTTGTGGTGGCCAGATTTGGTTGTTGCAGCTGAGAGGTGAGTTACATGCTGTGTGATGCTCAGGACAATGCTCATGGGTAGGGGTGCTGGAGGATGTCACAGGTTGAGGGGCTGAGCATGATGAGGGCACTTAGAAAGGGCAGGGTGCCCTTTCCATCAGTATCTGCCATGCGGCAGAGGAAAGGGGCTTCTGCCCCTCCGCCTGCAGCTATGCTCATGGGGAAATGCTGTGGACTGCACAGTGACAGGTGTCCACTTCCACCCATACAGATCAGCATGACTGACGAGAACCAGGCCGAGGGGTGTGGGACGGCGGGGAGGAGGCCGAACTTCACCACAGCAGAGACCGAGGCCCTCTTCCAGGCCTACCTGGAGGATGAGCGCTTTTTGAGTGGGCGGAGGGCACCCCTCAGCAGTGCAGCTGCATGGGAGGGGGTAGCTCTGGCCGTCAACCTGCACAGAAGCCACCAGCCTGCCGTGCAGGAGTGCCGCAGAAGATGGGGACTGACCGCGGGAGGCTGAAGGAGAAGGTGGCAGCCTTCAGGGTGGCGCGTCTGCCACTGGTGGGGACCACCAGTGGTGTGCAGCCGACCCCACCGAGGAGACACTGGTCGCGGCCATGCAGCCGAGTGCCATTGCGGGTGTTCCTGGCGGAGGATTCCAGACAGGTGGAAGCCCATCACTGCACGGTATGTCATGGTGATGTTGTGGGGGGGGCGGCTGTTGTTCACATGCACTCACATGTACTCTCTTTCTGTTTCAGATCCTGTTCGTCTGCAGGAGACGGTGGTGGTGGGTGCTGACAGTGAGGCAGACCTGCTGGACCAGGAGGAGGGACCTTCCACCTCCGCCCAGCAGCCTGCACGCACTGCAGCAGCAGGCCGCTGGGCCGACAACCCGGCCGGCAGTGATACGTGTGCAGGGTGCACAGCCTGTGTCACAGCAGTCTGGCATGCAGGTGTGCCAGCATGCTGTGCCTATGGCAGTGGCACGCACCGCACTATTGATGATGGCAGGCCTGCAATGGCCAGTGAGAGGTGTGTGTCCCACGAGGGACACATGGCAGGCCAGCACGTGCCCCTGGGCCGTCCCAGCTCCACACCTGTGTACCAGCATGCTGGCACAGTCACAGGCTGGGCCTGTCAGCACCGTGGGGCAGCATCGGTGGCTGAGCAGGTGTCTGGCACTGTTGACAGCACAGGGTGGAACAGGTGGACCTGGGGGCTCAGCAGTTGGAGGGCAGCAGCAGCAATTGCACACCAGGCCTGGGGGACAGCGTCAGGCAGTGGCACTTGTCCACCGCCCTTAGATCAGCCCATACCTGGTCCTGGCGAACAGCGGCCACCCTCAAGGGTGCTGTGCACCAGGACCATCCACCCCTGGGGTTCACGATGCCATTGGGGCACAGTACCCTTTGAGCCGCGACACCCGCCTGCTGCAGGAGTCAGGTACAGCTGCAGGGGCGGGTTGCAAGGTCCGTGGAGGCACTGACTGTGTCCGTGGAGCGTTATAGCAGGGAGTGTGCTCGACGGGCGAGATGGTCCATATGCGGACGGGATGTGACCGCTGCCATCGACAGGCTGACCCGAGCAGTGGTCTCTCTGGTGACCGCGTGACCACACTGTCTGGTGACCCTGTACCACGCACACGCACACGGTCGCCTCCTCCCGTTCCGGCGTCGTGCGACACCAGGCTGTCGGCGGGTTCTGCTGTGGGCATCCCGAGCACCCCTGGTGCAAGTTTGTTGGCCGGGATGCTGCAGACCCCTGTCGCGGGCAGCGTTGCGATCACTGGGGACCCCTGGTGGTGCACTAGCGCCACCCGATGTGGCCCCTGGCGCAGCCTGCCAGTGCTGCAGGCCACGGCGTGGGCCGCACGATCCGTGGTGGCCGTGGGACAGTGCTCCTGACTGAGCTGTCTCCCAATGCAGGCCCTGTCTGGTGCTGCCCTGTGTGCAATGTGTGTCATGGTGGGCAGTGCACTGCTGGGTGCTCTGCTCACCAAACTGACACACGGACCACCTGCACACTCTCCCAACTGCTGTCCACAGGTGCGTGGATGATGATGCCTGCATTGCACTGTACACCAAGGTGCAAGGTTGCCCAGGTCCTGACACACGTGCATGGACAGTCCAGGTGGTGAGGGTGGTTGATGGTGCTGTGTGATAGCTGTAATTTCCGAGAGTGCCTGCTGCTGCCCCTGTATGCTGCCTGTGTGTGTGTGTGTTCATTTGAGTGCTCACCCCTCTGATGATGTGTTGGTATGCCTAGACCCTTCAACTCCCTGACCTTCATGCACGGTGTGTTCCCCTGTGTGCCTGTGGTTTTGCAGACAGACAGTGTTGCCTGCACATGTCCCCTTGACTTACCTGTGTTGGGCGTAGTGCTCTTCTGCAGTGGTGTCCCGGTGCAGCTGGGCCTGCCCGGGTCAGTCGGGGGTCCCTCCGTCCTAGGGGCGGCTCATCACCCATCACCGGGCGCCACTGGCCATCCCATCGCTGTCCCTCTCTTGGACCCAGGGTTATCCCATGGTCTTTGGCCATGTTGTGCAGGATGCAACAGGCCAGAATATCCACAGGCCTTTTGGGGCTGTACTGTAGAGCTCGCCGAGGTGTCCAGGCATCGGGCGTGCCTTGAGTATCCCGAACACCGGCTCTATGATGTTCCGTGTTGCGGCATGTGCCTCTATTGAAACCGTGCTGCGCTGGGGTCGGGGCCGGTATGGTGTGAGCAGCCAGGGATGGAGGGTATCCACAGTCACCTGTGTGGAGATAGTGGAGATCAGTGTTAGGTCAGGTCCATGTTGCCCATATCCTTGTGTGCCACTACCATGGCACCTGTGTCATTCCACCCTTGCACAGAGTTTGCATTCCATACATGTGTACTACCCACTAGATGACCCGTGGGGATGTTCCCACTCTCGAACCGATGGCACAGTGCAGATTGGTGCCATATGAAGGCATCATGTGCTCCGCCAGGTGTGTGGCATGACATTGATGATGCGCTTAGTGGTGATCACACACCACCTGGCAGTTGACACTCGAGAAGCCCTTTCGTTCCGATATTTGCTCCGTCCGGGGCCAGGTGGCGGCTGAATGGCCACATGGGTGCAGTCTATGGCACCCAGCGCCAGGCATTTGTGCTACCCTGTGGAACTCCTGCATGTTTGCTGTATGCTCTGCCGCGGTGCTCGGGAAATGAATGTACTCCGCAGCATGTGGCAGCAGTGCGCTTGAGGAATTGGGTGAGGATGCGTGATATGGCCGACTGCGTAATGCCTGTGGTGTCCCCCTGTCGGCCTCTGGAAGGTGCCCGTGGTGAGCAGGCACATGCAGGCTGTCACCTTGGTCTCCACGGACAGAGCATGACCTCAGCGTGAGGGTGCCTGCATCACATCACTGCACAGCTCACTGAGCTGTCTCAGTATGCCCTGTTCAGGCGGTACTGGGCCACGATCTCGACATCGCTGTACAGCTCAGTAGCTGATGCGGCACGATACCGCCTGTCAGGGCGACCGCCGACGGGCCCTCCACGGCCACGCCCCCTGCAGCATGCTGTCTCACTCTCTCATTACAGCCTCCATGTGGAAGCTGACACTGTCCATCTCCCTGGCTTCTGCCCTCCCCAGCTGCTGTTCCTGTGTTACCCCCACTGCCCCCACTGCTGCTTCCACTGCACCGGGCACCCCCCACTGGCCTCTCTGTCCTCCAGGACCCACTGTTCCTCTCTGTCCTTCCTGCTCCTGTCTATGTCTCTCTCTCTCTCTGTCTCTCTCCCCCGGTTTGTGGCCTGCTAGAGTTCTTGCGCCGCTCCCTTGAGCCTTTTTATTTTGGCTCACATCCGGTACAGCGCATCCTCCGGCTGAGCCACTCTTGCGCATTGCCCCTACTTGCCATTCCCTCTCTCCTTAGGAGGCCCCCTCAATCACCAATGTATTCCATAACACCCATGCTATCTTATTAATATGTGCACCTCATGTTTTATCAAGCTGCTGTTGCTGTTATTCTACTTTTATGCCTCATGGCCTCTGATTGCTAATGTTCTTTGGTGCTACTACAGGTTTTGTGGAGTCTTCCTAAGGTACCTTTAGCCAAGGGAACCTTCCCATGGGTACCTCTAGGGGTGGAACCCTCTTCCAGGGTTCCTTGCCTTTGGTACCCCTACAGGGGTAGTAATTCCTCATGAAAGTGTGCGAACGGCCAAAGTGAAGTAACAGCCGCACAAGCATAACACTATACTGGTTGTGAGGGCCATTGAGATACACATATACACACCCTTATTTCCGATCTTCAGAGTGCCATCTATCTGCCCCATAGCTTGCGGCAAACCACTCAGGTGTCCCATCTTTGGGCCGCACAGCCACCTTTGCTGCAAGCTGTGGGACTTTGGCACTGGAACTCTACCTGATAGTGAATCGGGTGCAGGGTCACTGGTGCACCAGCAATTGGTACAAGCTGCTGTTGGTGCTGCTTGTGCCGTTCTTTGAGAATCGGGCCCTTGGGCTCCACAATGAGTAAACTAGATAGACCAAATGGATGCCTTCTGCTGGCAGATTTGTCTGTTCATACGTCAAGTAGAACTGAAATATCACAGATTGAAAATGCAAACAGTCAAAAACTAATGCAAGAACAATTATCATTCAGTTTGCATTTGAGACTGATCGTGAAGTAATCTTCCAAACGGCAAGTAAAAACATGATTTGTTTTACTGGCAAAACACATTTTGTGTATTTCCTGATGTGGCCCCTTCTGCTGAGCATGGAGGAAGAAATTCCTTTCCTGTAAGGATGACACTGTTGAGCTAGAAGCCATCTTTACTTTACCTTTTCTTGCAAAATGCGTGTGGATTTTCGAACCCAAGAGACGGTTTTTGAGCCATACCAATTGAATTGAATGATTTCCTGATCCTCTAAAGAGCTAAACACAGAGAGATTTACAGCAGAGATGAGAGTCTTGTTTGAGAGTGATGCTATTGATGAGAAGGAAGAAAGTATGCCAGGACTTGAGACATTTTATGAAATAGCTTTGAAGCTTAAGCAAAACTCTTTTGAATGCTGTTTGATTGTTTACTGTAGTATACAATTGAATCAAAGTTTTCTTTAGAATCCTCTTTTTCCTCTCAGCTTCCCCTAATAGTTCTGAGATATTAAAGCAGCAGTATTTGCTAACTGACAAAAAAAAAAATTCAGCATATAGTTTGTTTGGCAACAATGTATTCTGGGCCCAGTGGCATGGAGGGCTGAGGCTTTGGGTGCCTAACCTCCTGCCATGCTGGCAACCCGGGTTTGGGAATGGACCTGGATCGCTTGGGGGCCGGCTGGGAGAGGGAAGATTGAGCGTCCCTAGGACAGCTGTCCTTGCACAGAGAGGAGGGAACATCTGTCTTTTGGCTTGATTGCCACCTAGAGGAGTCTGGGTGGCAGCACCGCAGGACAGCAAGAGATGGGGACCCCACGCCCGGAACCTGTGGGCATCTTCATGGAAGAAAAGCACATGTGTCAATACACGCATGTGGGCCCCAGGCGAGAAAATGAAGGAAGAACCCTCCAACTGAGTGAATGATGGGCCAGTCCCTTCCAAGCCCCACACTAAGGACAGGGTGCCTTCAGTAAAGTCCTCTGGCAGGATGCAATGGAGAAGGCAAGTCCCAGGAAAGTTGGGTGAAAGGGCCGGTGGGACCAGTCCAGATAAGGTCCTGTTAGGGTGACTGGAGGATAATAATTGGGGAAATAAACTTTTGTTTCCTCGGGGTGGATACAGTTCACCATCCACTCTCTGGAAGTTCCACTGGAATGCAGATATCAGTCCAGTGTCTTTAAGCTAAGCTTCTCCCACCACCCAGGTGATATAGCCTCTGGCTGCACCCCATGATGTCAGATCGTAGTAGTAGTAGTAGATCTTTGTCGCTCAAAGGGACAGGTCTCCTCCTTCATGGCTCTGCAGTATTTTTTTTTTATTTATTTGGTTTCGGATTTAACACCGTTGAGCCAGGAGCTCTTTTACATAGGTTCCACATCATAATACATAGACGGGTACAATAACAGTAAAATATAATACATGCATAATGGGAAGGCAGGTGAACAAGAGTGCAATATGGTAGGCCGGAAAGATAACCAATATGATCATTATATTATAAAGCAGTCATTTTTTGAAATACATATAGACTAAAAATTAAACTAGAGTAATAGACAACATTCTATTATTGGGCAAAATCATTAATTGCTGTTCATAGGGGAAGTGCAGCCCAGGGGCCTTGTCAAGGTTGAAACTAAATTAACATCGAATAACCAACTGTACGTAGGGATTGGACAATGTATGCTGGAACTAATGACTAAACATAAATAGACCTAATACACAAAACTTAAATTGTATTAGCGCAGGGATTCTAACTCTCCAATAGGGTGTTAACCCATTTGAGGGTTAACTAGTAACACTTTAGGAACAATTTCTTTAAACTTCAAATTTGTTTGATTTTCTTCTTGAATAGCTATTGCTCCTTCATTCCAGTTCTGCCTTGTCAACTCTGGCTTCGGAAGACACTGGAAGATGAAAGAAAAGCCATCTTGCAGCTTCAAATTCAGTGTCACATGACAGAAAACGTTGACCAGCCCCACATGTCCTGGTTCTATTGCTTAGGAGGCAGCACAGTGTGGAGGGCTGTGGCCGTTGTCATGTGATGCTTCCAGTGTCACTGGAGGATCGTGTGGCCAGGCTTCTGCTTGGTCGACCAGCCTAAAGGGACACAGATTTCATCAAAAAGCCACAAGAATGCCTGGTGGACTAGACACATGTCATGAAACCCTTCTGTGAAGGATCCTCAGATGCTGGCCCCAGCCGATAGCAGCGCTGGGGACAAAGAAGTACCTATTGCGGCAGCCTTTGCATCCTCCTCAAAAGCCGCCAGTTGTGCAACCAAACCACATGAAGCTATATATTAATTTCCAGCTATCCTTCTGAACTGTTTTATAAAGATTTTTACTCTTTTCAGTATTATTGACATGTTTACCTGATAACCATTACAGCTGTTTGCTCCATTGTCTGTACCTGACCAGGCTCTAATTGAGCTGGTATTGTGCATGTCTTCTTAAAATGTATCAAATTACTATATTGACATGGAACCTTTGAAAAACAGCACTTGTGCTCAAAGGTGTTATCTGAAATTCTAATAAATAAAATAAAGTGGACGATTGTCAGGCAGACAACATCCTGCATCGAGCTCTGCTATAGGTTGGCTGGTAGGGAGCCTCCCAGAGGGTTTAGGGCTCATTCCATCAGACATACCACTTTTTCCAGTGGCTGCCTGCAGAAACATCCCCATACAGGAGATCACACTTTCATCTCCGATTACAGCATTGACATTATGTTATGTTGGGATGCTGCTTTTGGGGCCTTAGTTCTCCAGTCTTTGTTCACCAATAGAGGTGTGCACTTTGCCCCCTCCTCCTGGGAAACTGATAGGAGTCTGCCAGAGAGTGGCTAGTGAATGGTATCTCCACCCTTAGAAATATAGGTTCCTTACCTGTAACTGTAACTCTAGGAGTGGTATATACTTCAGCTCTACACATCCCACCCGACCTCCCCTGGCAAATGCCTCACAGATCTCTGCTTCCAGCATGCAAAGGTCTGACATTATGGGGTGGAGCCAGAGGATATACACCCTGGGTGGCAGGAGGAGCTTAGCTTAAAGACATATGACTGATATCAGCATTCCAGTGGATCTGCCAGAGTGTGGATCTGGACTGTGTACCACTCCTAGAACTACAGTTACGGGTGAGTAACCTATATATTTCTGACATCCCTAGCTTCATGCTCAGTTTCTTTAGTTCTCAGATATGCTATGGGATTGAGCGAGTTAAAACAGATTTCACTGTTAATTTTGTAATTAATGATGCACGTCATTAAAGATGGCCACCACTCAATTTTTAAAAATCTCTTCCTTTGAAGTTACCTGTTAATGTACATCCTAGATTCATACTGTGGATGTATAAGGATGGTGTTACTGTACCACCTATTCCTGATGGTAAACAGCACAGCACTGTACCAAGATATTTAATTTTTCTCATGACGGGCATGGCATGGGAGTATTAGAATTTAAAAAAAATTCTAAATCCCTTATCTTGATATAGGAATAAAAGAAAACAAAAAGAAAAATGAGCAGGTTTATATTTTTGCCAGAAAAACATTGTTGCTGAAAACAATTATGTGGTGACTAACAAATACTCCTGCTTTAAGTGCTTTTTGACATGCATTTTTACAGTTGCAGTCCGCAGAGCCTGCAACTGTCTTGCGGTAGCTCTAAAAACAATCTACCAGACTGATATTGTGGAACACTTCCATTTTGGAGTTGCGGAACAATCATTCCACAACTCCAGAACAGTCTGCTCACCCCCCCCCCCCGTGGGTGCACTATTTCAGCTGCCAGTAAGCCCGCCATGTCCAAGATGGCCACCAACATTTACTGTGCATGTGTGAGTAGTTAGCGCATGCATGATCACCACGGCCATCTTGGGCATAGGATTGTTTCACTTCGGCGAGCGCAGCTGTAGCCCTGTGGGTTCTGGCCAGAGTTTGTTACTTTAAACTTGTGTCACAGTTCTTACTTTATGTTGATTTAAAAATGTACATACTATTCTTCTGCTTAAATCAAGAACCTACCCCTTGACTTGTGTAATTTATTAATTTCTGTCTCATTTTTGGCTTCCTATTTTTGCACCCTTTTAGAAAAAAAAAACTAATGATATTTGAGGTAATACATTGAATACGTATTTATGGAGGAAACAGAATAGATATAATTCAAAGAGAACAAGGAAAAAAGTTACAACAGAGAAAGTGATTAAGGAATAAAACATTTAAAAAGAGTTACAAAATGGGAAGAGAAAAATCCTCGATTCTGACTGGTAGTTACCTGTGCATAAAATCTGTTTAATGCGCAGGTAAAAACTAGTGCCAATCAGGACCAGATAAAAGCAGGTATTGTTGAGCCATTAGAATCCTGACCATTTGAAACACCACCATTTTCACCCCACATTAGTGAGAAAATTAACCTGAACAGCAATAATAAATAGTTTTCCCGGTCTTGGCGAGGAAAGGATCATTTAATAAACTCCCTCCAGTAAACATGTGGCTTTTTTTGTACAGCAAATACCAGCCCTACACATATATGGCAGATAAAATTGAATTAAAAAGTTTTTAGGCCATAGTGCTGGTCTGCAAGCTGACAGTTTCCCTCATCACCCCCCCCAGCACGCTTCCAGACACTCACTCGATCACTGAGAATACTCGCCCACTCAATGTAACCACAAAGCTGCAACAAATCGAAGAAACATGTCCCTCGTTTTCCTCCAACCCGTGTTTTTAAAGTTATGCTTTGGTTACTCTCCCCTGGCCCATCACGAGGGTATAGTACTGGATTTTCATCCCCCCTTCACCAGGCGAGCCAGCAAGGAACTTGGTGTGTTGTACCACCCACAGAGTCAGTGGCAAGTATAAAACAGAGGTGTGTGTGTAACCCCCCTGCAAATGGGGGTTCCAAAAAGTCTTCCAGGAGCTTGCCTGAATGCTCCAAGTCTGGGTGGTGTTCGGCGTCTGAGCTGCTTAACTGTGGTTGCAAGTGAGTGCTATTTGAGCCTCCACGTACTGTCTCTTTAAGAGCTGTCTGTTTGCAGACTTAATTAGTTTGTATGGGGGGGACTGTGTATTTAATGCTTGAATCCCACCCGAGCTGCGGAGTAATCACTCCATTTTGCCGTCGTTGAAGGTGCAAAGGAAGCCCATCTGAAAGCTGTGACTGTTTGCCTGTAATCATTTAAAGCATTAGCAAAATTGTAGTTTGTCTAACCTGCCTTTATTGTAGCTGGGACTCTGTGTGTGTTACCTCTCCATTTTGGACCTAAACTGCTGTGCTGGGCCAATTGGGTCAAGGGAGCTCTAAAATGGAGCCTGTGGACGAATCAGAAATTGGACTCTTAATCTGAGCCAGCCACAAGGGGATTGTATGGGCAGTGACTCTGGGAAATGTAGTTTTGACCTTGGTGCCTTTTTCTACCAACAGAGGGAGTCTTACTGTGAGTGACAGCTGAATCAGCCAACAGAATAGTGTGGAGCTAAAGGAAATGCCCTGCTCTGTGACTGGAAAGATCAGATCAGTTGTGGGCTGGCAGTGAAGAGAGAAGGAGCTGTGTGCTTCTGCAGTGTATAGTTTCGTGCGGGAAGCACGTGTGAGGCCCTGAGTTTTGGTCTGCAGCCTTTGTGAGTGCCAGTTTGGACTGAATCCAAGTTGTGAGGAGAAGGAAGCACTAGAAGTGTGGAAACCAGGCTCACCCTGTGGAAGACTGGAGAAATTGCTGAATCGCGCTTGGTCTGTCGGGAACTGAAGCTGCTGTGTGTGCTCCCGGGTATTTTGCAGTAATTGCAATCGGGATCGAGGGGCACCCTGCCTGGTATAGTACTTTCCTTTTACACATAAATATGCATAGTGCTTGTGGGGAATTGTTATTTCAAATCCCCTGTACAGTGAATTGTGTGCTGAAGCTTGAAGTAAACCCCCAGCTTAATTCGGACTACATCCGTTTGCTATCAACTGCAGTGGGGTCCAGTCACAAGGACCTTGTCCTCATGCCCTGCTCTTCTGGCAATCCAGAGGGACATTCTCCATCCGATCCTCAGCTTGGGTGTTGTGAGTACAAATCAGGGTATTCTCCTGCAGCTTGTTTGCAATCACAAGTGTGTCACCTAATTCTTGTAGTTTTCACTGTTTCACGGACTCAGCCTTCTGGCTCCAGATTACAATTGGGTGTTGTGCATATATTTTCTTCTACAGGGCCCTATCCATCTGCACCTGCCGGCCAACCCCGGGCAACAGACCTGGCTAGCCTAGCCCCCCCCCAGCCTGGGTACCCAGAGTGTGACTTTTCAGACCCTGTATGTGTGCACAGTACTGTGATTTAATGCCACTAATTAACCTGGGTTTCCCCCTCCTGTGTTACTGTTCCCTAAATAAATCAGATTTGTTGTTGTTGTTAAACTTTAAACTGTCTTAAGTGTCAGTACCTTCATGCCAAGCACTGTATTTGTTTGTGTATGCTGCTTAACCTTATTTTTCAGGGGGTCCTCAGAGACGAACCTGCAAACCGGTCTCGAGGGTAAATGGTACCTTATGAATGAACAGTGTGTACATGTGGGGTATTGGTACTGTAACCCCTGTGCATCGTGTGGGCCATTAGAGGGATTAGAAGGGGGTTTCAGTGTCCCAGAGGGCTGTGACCAAACTAGACCAACCATTACAAGCCCTGGCCTCTGGGTGGAGGCACCTGCCATAGAACCTAGGCCTCTCAACCTGTCAGCAGTCAAGCAGGCAGGGGTAGTAGCCCTTGGGATCGTGCCACCTGGGATTACATCTTGGAGGCTCAGCGCTGGGATTTTGTGTCCTCTAGTGGCCACATTTATGAACCACTGTTAAAAAAAAATAAATGGGTACCTCAACAGAAGTGGCTGTGCACTGGTTGGTGGAGTGGTGTACTGGGGAGGAGATAGACCCCCAAAATGCTATGCTTATCCTGGGCATCCCCCTCGGTATCAATACGGACACTGTACAGGGAGTACTTTCCAAGGTGGAAGGTTTACAAAACCCTGTGGTGGTGGGTCGACATGCTGATCTGCTCACCCACACTTTCATGGCCCTAGTAGAGTATAAGGACCCCATAGATGGCTCCAAGGTGCCACAGACTATTACCCCAGAGGGAGCTCTCACTGCCTGGAGAGTGATAATTAAGGACAGTAGAGACCCGGAGGGGATGAGCCCCCGTATCTGAAACTTCTGAGGAGAAATTTGCTAAATTGTTGCTGGAGGAAGGGAAAACTGTGGAGGACTTGAAGAAACTATTCTTGCCACCTGGGGGTGTTCCTCCCACAACACCCTCTCCTGCTCCAGTACCCGTTATGGAGGCTGAACCAATGTAGGCTCCTATTTCTGCACCTGCCATTAGTCACGAGTCTTACCGAAGGTTGAGGATCTTCTCTGGCACCCTCCCCACCCCCCAAGGGGAGGATGATTGGGACACCTGGATAGATTGTGTTGCCCCCCTGATACCTGAATGGCAGTGTGTGGAGGCTGAGAAATGAAAAAGAATCATAAAAAGTCTGAGGGGTCCTGCCCTAGAGGCCATTACATTTTTGAGGTCCACAAATCTTGATGCATCTGCCCAGAAGTACCTATCTGTGCTTGAAGGCAATTTTGGGAGCACTGAGTCAGGAGAGAGCTTGATGTGGAAATTTCAAGGTACAAAACAGTGGCCAGGGGAAAGTTTTTCTGCATATGTTACTCGTCTGGAAAGAGCTCTGCAGAAGGCTTACCGAAACGGTGGGGTAGCCGCCAGTGACTTAAACCATGTAAGGTTGGAGCACCTACTACAGCATGCAAAGCATTCTAAATTGCAGCTACTTTAATTAAGGCTCCCAGACAGAGGGGGTAACCCACTGGACAGTTGTGACTTAATAAAAGAACTTCGGGAGGTTGAAGATGAGGAGGGGGATTCTAATTCTGGGGTGAGCGCAGCCCAAGTGATCACAGCATTGGAAGGTCCTTGTGAAGTGGGGACCAATGAGGGTGTGCCACCATGGGGTGAACTGCTGAGAGAGAGATCAGGGAATTCAAAAACAGTCTCTTTATGAAGGCCACGCCTGCAAGTACAGGCCCCGACCTATATCTGACTGCATCTGCTATGGGGGTGGGGTACCCACCCAGGCATCTCCTGCTGACAACAGTTCAAAGCTCGATGTCTTGACCGTGGAAGTGGAGAAATTGATGAGATGCCTCCAAATGCTTACAGAGATGGCACCAAGGTGTCCAGTTAGTAGTACCCCCGTCCTGGCTCCCAGTTTGATGCCTCGGCCAGCTCAAACTTCAGAAAGTATGTTTTGCTATAATTGTGGGAAGGATGGGCACATGGAGAGAATGCCCAAAAGACACAGACAAAGTTGTATATAGGCTACAAGGAGAGCTTCGGAGAACAAATCAGTGGTTAAGAGATGCATGAAATGATCCCAGTGAGGGTCTCAAGAATGCTAACTCACGTCCTTTGTGGCAAGGTCAGTTGCCCAGGCCCCTGCTACCACCTCTCCAGACTGGTCCAGAATAGTGGGTCCCTCCATGGAGACCACTGTAAAGGTGAATGGAGTGTCTACAAGAGCTGTATTAGACAGTGGCTCCCAAGTGACAATTATGTTCCAGGATTGGTATCAGAAGCATTTGTCAGACGTACCCTTACAACCATTGGAAGGACTGCATGTATGGGGGTTAAGTGAGAAGGCCTACCCCCTACTCTGGGTATATCTGAATTTGGCTGTCTTTCCCCACCTCCATGGCTGGAGCGGCAGAACAAGTAGAGACCCTGGCCTTAGTGTGTCCCCCTACTGGACTGTATGATGGGGTTCCGCTACTAATTGGGACGAATGTGCATATGTTTGGATGGTTGGTGCAGTTGTGTTATGAGAAACAGGGGTCACAGACTGGTAGAGCTTTAAGAATTCCGGCATTGATCAAGAAGGCCTATGATGCCCAGAGAGATGCTGACAAAGTGGAACCAGAGGAACTGGTTGGAACTGTCTGGAAAAAGGATCCTGAGTCTCTGATCCTGGCACCAATGCCCAGTGTACCTTACAGGGAGAGGTCCGTATCAGAAAGGATGTCAGGAATAAAATCCTCCTGCTGGATGCTCCAGGCGATGGGAAATTGCCAGAGAGAGACTGCTGGTCAAGCCAAGTATTTTGCCTGCCAGAGCCCATGCTTATGCCAGATGGGTAATGGTCCAAGTTCATAATGTGTCTGATAGAGATTCGAGTAAATAGAGGTTGTACCCTGGCTAATGTGCATTGTGCGGATACTGCAATGTTGCCTAGTAACAAGTGTTCAGGGGAGAATGACAGAGTGACGCCCGACTTGTTTGATTTTGGTGACTCCCCGTTGCCAGCCGAATGGAAGATGAGAATCAGTAGAAAGCTTGCCCAGAGAGACCAGATGTGTGCAAGGAGCTGAGCACCACATCTGGCTGCATGATGAAAAGCCATTTTGTAAGAGGTCTCGATGCCTGGCACCTGCTGACAGATGATGTGAGACAGCATCTGAAAGAGATGCTTGCTGCTGGTGTAATACAAGAATCCAGAAGCCCATATGCTTCACCTATTGTAGTGAGAAAAAAGAATGGGACAGTAAGGATGTATGTGGATTATCACACGTTGAACCGGCGGACTATCCCTGATCATATACAATGCCCCGCACCCAGGATGCTTTAGATTGCCTGAATGGTAGCAAGTGGTTCTCTGTGCTGGATCTTCAGTGGGTACTAACAGATCCCGATGGCCCCAGAAGACTGTGAGAAGACAGTCTTTATCTGTCCGCTTGGCTTCTATGAATTCATGAGGATGCCTCAAGGGATTTCAGGTGCCCCAGCCACTTTTCAATGACTGAGGGAGCATGCAGTGGAGGACATGAACTTATTAGAGTGCCTGGTAACCTGGATGATGTTATTGTGTTTGGCAGCTCACTGGACGAACATGAGAGCAGATTGTTCAAGGTGTTGGACCGACTGGAAGACTTTGGCCTAAAATTGTCCATCGATAAATGTCACTTCTTCCAAACATCTGTAAAGTATGTGGGACACCTAGTCTCCACCGAGGGAATAGAGACCGACCTAAGTAAAGTTGAAGCCTTGATCACCTGGCCACAGCCCCACAATCTAAAAGAACTGCAAAGATTCCTAGGATTCTGTGGCTACTATCGCCATTTCATCAAGGACTATTCAAGAGTGATCCGTCCTTTACTTAATCTTACTCAAGGTTAACCTCCTACCCACAAAAAATACAAGAGGTCGGTTTCTTCTGAGCCTGAGAGAGTATTTCCATCCCAATTAAGTATTTGGAGCCAGATGGACACCTGAGTGTGGAGCTGCTTTTTATGAGATTATATATCAACTTACCCACACTCCTGTCCTGTCCTTGCCTATGCAGATCCAGCGAAGCCCTATGTCTTGCACACTGATGCTAGCCTGCAAGGCTTGTTGGCTGTATTGTACCAAGAGCATGAGAATGGCCTGAGACCAGTGGCCTTTGCAAGTAGAAGCCTGACCCCATCTGAAAAGAACTATCCTGTACATAAGTTAGAGTTCCTAGCTTTGAAGTGGGCTATTGTTGACCAGCTCCACGAGTACTTGTATGGGGCTAAGATACTAGTAAAAACTGACAATAATCCTTTGACCTATGTGCAGACTTCAGCTAAGTCGGATGCCACTGGCCATAGGTGGCTTTCTGCATTATCTACATATGACTATGCTGTTGAATACAGAGCAGGCCTGAACCACATACTGTAGATGCTGATGCTCTCTCCCAGAGGCCTGTTTTCCGAAATGACTGTGTCAGACTGTCAGAACCTGATATTCGAGCACTCTGCCAGAAGTTTGACAGGGAGAAACAAATGTCCACGGACGTAGTGGACTGTATGGTGGATTGTTTGGGACCCTCTAAGAGAATTGCATACCTGCTGCTTATTGCCACTTTTCTGCTCTAGGGTATACATATTGAGCTCCATTAATCTGTCCTCATATGCTCTCTGATGTAGTCCCTGCACCATTTTGGTTGCCCTTCTCTGGGCTACCTCCATTTTGTTAATGTCCTTGTGCAGGTGCGGCCTCCAGTATTGCATGCAGTACTCCAGAGGGGGCCTAACCAGTGTCTTGTGAAGAGGGATTACCTCCCTCTTACGACTTGCGATACTGCTACTAATACACTCAAACATCCCTCTAGCCTTACCTACTGCTTTAGTGGTCTGCTTGGATGATTTCAGGTCATCTGTGATGATGATGCCCAAGTCTCTTTCTTCCCTTGTGACTGCCAGCAGCTCTCCTCCCAACCTATAGGTGGCTTCAGGGTTTCTCTTCCCTATGTGCATGATCTTGCACTTCTTTGCATTAAACCCATTTGCCACTTTTCTGACCATTTTGCCAGTTTATTCAGATCTTCTCTCATTCTGCCCAGCCCATCTGGATCATCTACTCTGTTACAGATCTTGGTGTCATCTGCAAATAGACAAACCTTACCCTCCAGTCCATCTGCAATGTCACTGATGAAGATATTGAAGAGGACTGGCCCCAGGACTGATCCCTGAGGCACCCCACTTGTGACTTGCATCTCTTCTGACTATATTCTGTTTACCACCACTCTGTTTTCTGCCCGCCAACCAGTTTGCTACCCAATTGACCAACTTCTGATCCACCCCAAGCCTACCCAGCTTATTAATCAATCTTCTATGTGGAACAGTATCGAAAGCTTTGCTGAAGTCAGGGTAGGAGACATCAACTGCTTCCCTTGGTCCACCACTCTGGTTAGCCAGTCAAAGAAATCTAGGAGATTAGTTTGACAGGACCTTCCTGTTGTAAACCCATGCAGTCTTGGATTCAGTGCTCCTATGGATTCCAGGTGTTGCACTATCCTTTCCTTAACTCATTCTATCTGATGCTGTCATTTTGGGTCAGGTTAAGCAATTGATGGTTCTGACACCATACAGCGCTAATGGGTATAATGGGTTAAGGAGTGCCTCCATTAATCTTGCCTACTACTGAGGTAAAACTGACTGATCTGTAGTTCCCTGCCTCCTCCCTGCTACCACTCTTGTGGAGCGGGATCACATGAGCCCATCTTCAGTCTTCTGGCACCTCACCTGTGCTCAGAGACTCACTAAACAGTTCTGATAATGGCTCTGCTAGTTCCACCCTTAGCTCGTTTGGTACCTTGGGATGTATGCCATCAGGTCCCATTGTCTTGTCCACCCTGAGCTTAGTGAGCTCTTGTAGGACCCTTTCTTTTGTGAAGGGACTAGTGCACACCTCCATCCCCCGTGTCCATGGTGCTGAGCTGTGGGCCCTGCCCTACCTTCTCCTCAGTAAATACTGAGCAGTAGTATCTATAGGATAGATGCTTTTCCTTGACCATCCTCCTCACACTCCCCCTTATCCCCTTTGATCTTAGAAATACCCCCTCTGGACTTTCTCCTTTCACTAATGTATCTGTAGAAAGTCTTGTCACCTTCTTTTACTGTTTGTACTAGTGTTTCCTCGGTTTGGGCCTTTGCCTACCTTACTGCCTTCCCTGCTTCCCTTAGGGAAGTTTGGTATGCCTCCCTATCTTCGTCCCGCTGCGTTGCCTTATATTTCCTGAAGGCCAGCCTTTTGGCACTGACCTTTTCTGCTACTGTTTGAGAACCAAAGTGGTTTCCATCTTTTGCTCTTGCTTTTCTCTCTAACACAATGGGATGTTGCTGCAAGTATTGCATACTTAATGCCTGTACCCCCACACCTCTATTTATTCTTGCCAGGCCAAACTTAACTCTGTTGGCCATCTTATCAAAGTCAACTCCTCTGAAGTCCCATATTTTTGCCTTGGAATGGGATGATTTAGTTCTAGTGGCCAAACTGAACCATACCATGTGATGGTCACTGGCCCCCAGGTGACCTACCTGGAGATCTGTGAGCCTTTCCCCATTAGTCAGTACTAGATCTAGGATAGCCCTGTCTCTTGTGGGTTGTTGTACCAGTTGTCTGAGGCCCTCCCACTGCAGGGATTCCACTATGTGTCTAGTTCTGGCGGATGTTCTTGCTGGTATTGACCAGTCTGTATCTGGTATGTTGAAGTCTCCCATTATCAGAACTTCCCCTTTAGCCATCATGTTTTGTATATCTTCTTCTAATAGTAATATGTCTGTGTCCTCTCCCTGGTGTGGAGGCATGTAGACAACCCCAGTTCATATGGATGTCCCATTTCCTGTTCCCAGGGTGACCCACAGTTCTTCTGGCTCCTTATGTGCATTCTGAATTTCTATAGCTGTGATATTTTCATTGACATAAAGGGCCACTCCACCCCCCTGCACCTTGGTCTCTTCTGACCAGTACATAGCTGGGTACTGAAGTCTCCCAAGTGTGGTTACTGGTGAACCATGTCTCACTAATGGCTACTATGTCCATTTTAGCCTCGGTCATTGTTGCCTTCAGGTCTGGGATCTTGTTTTCCAGACTGCAAGCATTTGTGTTATGTGGTAAAGTGCCTCCCAGGAGGTGGATATATATATATATATATATATATATATATATATATATATATATACATACACTTCTGGTCCACTTCATGCCTCATCAGCATTGTGGCTTCACTGATTATGTCATCACAAGAACTAACCATGAAGAGTCAGTCAGCTGCTACAAGATCGGTCATTTGTGATATCAGTCAGTGAAGTCACAATGCAGATGAGGCATTACTTTTTTTGTTAGTATATTCTTTATTCACATTTTTAACATTTAACGGGGGGGTACAGGCATAATTGTCACAATTCATTATAACAAAGTCATAAGTATACAGGAAAAGGAGAGATTTGAGTTATGTATATTGAGTCTATTAGAAGCATATATTTATAGACAAATGCTTTGACAGTCCATCTTTAAAAGAAAATTTTGACAGGAAAGAAAAAACAAAAATTTCTGGCTCAATGTATAATGAGGATATTTAAACCTCATAAATTCCATTACATCTAGATCTGAGCTCTTTTCTCAGGGTTATTTCATAGAGGCTCGTATTCCGCTATATTTCCTGCTCCTAACTACACCGGCCTGTTTCTCCTATTTTGCTCCTTTGGCAGTCCCTCTTGTCTGAAATTCTCCCAATGGATGATGTAGCTTAGCCTCCCTTTATACCATGATGGTATTCAGGTAATAAAGGACGAATCCTTCGAGTTTATATATAAAATCCATTTGTACCATTTCATTGTACATAGGTCTGATTTATCGTTCAAGTGATACGAAATTTTTCAGATCTGTGTGGGGATCCTAGGGGTCAGCCAGCATCGTGTTAAGGCTTTCTTTGTTGCCAAGAGGGTAATTCCCAGCAGGTATCTCGCATATAGATCAGTCATCCCACCTGGGAAATTATATAAAATAAACAAATCTGCAGTCAAGTTGATTGGTGTATCAAACAGCTCCATCAATTCACTTTGTAAAGAGTCCTTGAACTGTTGTAAACTGGGGCATTGCCAGAATACATGGGCATGATGTGCCGTAGACTCTCCACATTGACACCAACAGGCCCTGTGGCCCGGCAGGTGTAAAGTGTGCGGTTATGGCTGGTGTTCGAAAGTATCGGATCAGTATCTGCCACGCAAACAATCTCCATCTATATGAGGCGGTGAGCCTGGACGTTGATAGGCAGCATTTGTCCCATTGCTGTGGGGAATGGTCCAGCCCAATCTCTCGACCACACTTTGTTTTAATCTTGGCAGTATCCAAGCCTTGAGTGTCCACCAGTACCTTACACACAGCAGAGACTGCATGGGGGATCCCGCTGTCTATTATTCCGAGCTGAAGGACAGTTACCAGAGAGGGGGTTGTTTCATCACAACGCAACTCCTCTGGGATTGAATAATAATAAAAATGTCTCACCTGTAAAAACCGAAAAAAATCAAGCCTTCTCAGGCCATACAGCCGACTCATGTCTTGGAAAGATCTAAATGCTCCAGCCAAGAGGAAATGTGAGATATTAAAAAGTCCCATATTTTCCCCTTTGGCAAAAGTATGGTCAAGCCTGGCTGGCAAAAACCCTTCGAGCATGGTTATTGGGGTTAACCGCCACAGGTATGGGGAGATGGCAAAGTGTCTTCTGATTACCCACCAGGTTTTCAGTTGATGCAGGATCCATGGATTATTAGATTCCTGCTCCACAATGGGAGGGGGAGAACAGTACATAATGGTACTAATCAAACTCTGAGTGGACAGCAACCCTCTTCAATTGCACTCCAGTGAGTGGAATTATGCCTCACCAGTCGCATCAGGACAAACAATATGTGCACAGCCCAGTGGTAATATTTAAAATTGGGTAGTGCCAACCCTCCCAAATTCCTGGGGAGGATCAGTGTGTAGAATTTTATTCTGGACTGTTTTCCCGCCCAAATAAATCTACTAATTGACTTGTTCCAGATGTGGAATTTTTTTGCTGGGATATAAATGAAAAAAATTACTCACCTTAGTAATGTTGTTTCTTCTAATGGAGTCTTGCTGTATTCTGCCATATGCAGTTAGGTCCTGCCTTTCAACTGCCTCGGAGAACAAAAAGTTAAACTTTCCATAGCCAGCATGGAATGTTCACCGCGAGCTCGGTTGAAGCCCCTGTCTGCTGTTTAAACTCCAACCGTCAGATCTTTATGAGCAATACTCACTAAAAGTTGTGTGTGGAAACTGTAAAACTCAAACTAGCCAACTGGCAACCGTATTTATATAAAAGTTTTTTTTGGTTTCAAAGCGAAGACTCAAGTCAGGAAACCCAGAAAACAAAACACATCCCAAAACACAACACTCACCCAAAATAAGGGAGGATGAAAAAGGAACACCCCTAGAGTGTCAACACTGCTCCTGCCCACCCACATCCCAAAAACTAGGTTCTGAGAGGGGAGGCAGAGGGGGGGTCAGAATACAGCAAGACTCCATTAGAAGAAACAACATTACTAAGGTGAGTAATTTTTTCTTCAAACAACATGAAGTCTTGCTGTATTCTGACATATGCAGACTACCAAGCAGTACCTCCATGGAGGAGGGACAGAACCTACTTTGGAAACAGGCTCTGAAGTACTGCTGTGCCAAACTGAGCATCACTCCTAGCCTGGATATCCAGAGAGTAATGCTTGGTGAATGTATGGACTGTTTTCCAAGTGGCTGCTTGACAGATTTCTAAGATAGGAATATCCCTGGCAGCAGCCAGGGAAGCAGCTGTACCTCTAGTAGAGTAAGCCCTCAGACCTTATTAGGTGGAGTTCTACCCAGTTTTTCATAGCAGAATTGTATACAAGAAACAATCCGCCTGGCAATAGATCTCTTAGTGGCAGGTTTGCCCTTACCAACCTCTCCATATGTGAGGAACAACTGGAGGGACTCAAACCTATGACCCTTGGTGCACTCTGTGTAGTAGCTGAGGGCCCTTTTAACATCCAAGCTGTGCAGCCTCCTCTCTCTAGAGGAGGAATGGTCAGTGAAGAAAACAGGGAGCGACATAGACTGGTTGAGGTGGAAATCTGAAACTACTTTAGGCAAAAACTTCCTGTTAATTCTGAGGACCACTTTATCTCTATGGAAAGAGATGAAATCAGGTTCCACTGACAGGGCTTGTAATTCACTGATACGCCTGGCAGAAGTAATGGCTACCAAAAACACAGTTTTCCAAGTCAAGTACTTAAGCGCTGCAGAGGACAAAGGCTCAAATGGGGGTTGCATAAGCTGAGCAATGCAAACATTAAGGTCCCAAGCAGGAGCAGGATCCCTAAAGGGGATTGGTGTGCAGCAATCCCTTGAAGAATTTACAAAACACAGGATGGTCTGACAGAGGAGAAGGCTTGCCTACTGAAAGGAAAGCAGAAACAGCTGCCAAATGCACTTTAAGTGTAGCTGGCCTAAGGCCTAGGCCATTGAGATGGACCATATAGTCCAGAACTGTAGGCAACCCAGCAGAATCTGGAGAAATATTCTTCTTAGAACACCAAATAGTGAACCTCTTCCATTTGGAATTGTAAGTCTTTCTGGTGGAAGGCTTTCGAGAAGCCTTAAGGATATCCAGAACCCCTTGAGAAAGATGCAGGTCAGCAAACTCTAACTCTTCAAGAGCCATGCCTTGAGATTGAGAGACCAAAGGTTCGGGTACCAAATCCTCTCCTGAGAGGATGTCAACAGGTTGCAATTCCTGGGCAGAGACAGGGGAAGGTGGACTGCTAAGGACAGCAACAGGGGGTACCAGGGCTGTCTGGCCCAGTCTGGAACAATCAGAATCACTTTGCATGGTTGTAACCTTATCTTGACTAACACTTTTAACAAGAGAGGGAAGGGGAAAAAAAGCATACAGAAAGTTCCCTTCCCAATTCAGGAACAGAGCATCCAGAGGGACTGAGCCCAAGACTGGGGGTCTGCAACAAAAGAGAGGAAGTTGGTGATTGTCTGGGGCTGCAAAAAGATCTATCTGTGGAGTGCCCCATCTCGAGAAAATCACTTTCAAAACTAGGGGATCTAGGGTCCATTAGTGATGGCCCTGGGATTTCCTGCTCAGAGCATCTGCTAGGACATTGTCCTTCCCTGGGAGGTGAACTGCTGTCAGAGAGGTTTGCAGGGAATAGGCCAGGGACCACAACTTCATTGCTTCTGTGCACAAGGCCATAGACAGAGTGCTTCCTTGCTTATTGATGTACCACATTATGGTGGTCTTGTCTGTTCTAACCTGGACCACCTTGTTCTGTACAGATGTGGAAAAGGCTTGCAGTGCCAGAAACACTGCTCTGAGTTCCAAGAGATTGATGTGAAACAGATTCCTGAGGTGACCACACCCCTTGGGTGGTAAGATCTCCCAGATGGGCTCCCCAACCCAGTAGGGAAGCATCTGTGGTGAGTATCACTGAATGAGACTGAGTGACAAAAGGAACTCCTTGTCTCAAATTGTCCTGATCCTGCCACCATTGCAAGGTCTAGATCAGGGTTCGAGTCACTGGGACTAGTTTGGTAAAGAGATTCTTTCTTTGGGACCAGAAGGCTTTTAAATGGAACTGAATGTCCCTCATCTGGAATCTTGCTCCCTGGACCACTGCTGTGGAAGCTGCCATGTGGCCCAGAAGCTGAAGGAAATGCCTTGCTGGTCGAGACACCTGTGGTGAATGAAGAGGCCAGTTCCATAAGGGTCCTGCCCTGTCCAGGGAAGGAAGGCTCTTCCCTTTTGTTATCCAGCTCCACCCCATATGAAGGTGAGGAGCTGTACTGGCTCGAGAACGACTTTTGGAAGGTTGAGAAGGAATCTAGGAAAGTGGCACTTGCTGAGTTATTTGCAAGTGTGACTTGACTTTGGTCTGGAGACTGACCTACTATGAGCCAGTCGTCCAAGTATGGGAATATGGAGATCTTTTTCTCCTTAGAAAAGCAACCACTACTGCCAGGCACTTTGCGAAAACCCTTCGGGCTGATGTTAGGCCAAAGGGCATTGCTCTGAATTGATAGTGGCCTGAGGGCAACTCGAACCTGAGGTACTTTCTGTGGGAGCACCTGATGGGAATGTGAAAATAGGAATCTTTGAGGTCCAGGGAGGCTAGCCAGTCCCCTGGCCTTAGAGAGGGAAGGATTATTCCCAGAGTCACCATTTTGAACTTTGGTTTTAAAAGGTATTTGTTCAGATATCTTAGATCCAGGATGGGAGGCCATTCTCCTGTCTTTTTGGGGGTTAGGAAGTACCTGGAGTACAATCCTTTGCCCTTGTGTAGGGTGGGAACCCTCTCTATAGCTCTGAGAGCTAGGAGGGAAGAAACCTCTGCCTCTAAGGCAAGGGTCTCTGATGGATTTGCAGGTGGAAAGGATCTGGTTCTCATTTTGGGAAATTTTTTGAAGCTGAGAACCAGTCCCTGGCTTACTACTTCCAGGACCCACTTGTCTGATGTCAGAGACTTCCAGTCCTGGACAAAGTAAGCCAGCCTGTCCCCTACTGGTATTAGAGAATCGGCCTGGGCAAACCCATCAGGGTGTCTGCTTGGCAGGGGCTTTAGGCTGAGGGGTGGATGCAGGTCTGCTCATCCCCCGTCTGCCTCTCCCTCTAAAGAACCCCCTCTGAGAATAAGAAGAGGAGGCCTGAGCTTGGTAAAACGGCCTTTGGAATGGCCTGCCCCTGCCCCTGGACTGCTGCCTTTGAGGAGTGGCTTGCCTTTCTTTGGCCTGAGCACTCCTGTAAGTGTTCCTGTACTCGTCCATCTTTTTCATGTAGTTCTCTGTCTGCTCCCCAAACAGAGAATTACCAATAACAGGGAAATCCATGGCCTTAGCCTGGGTATCCTGTGATAGGCTAGTACATCTGAGCCAAGCCATCCTCCGAAGAGCCACAGATATAGCCATGACTCTTGATGAAACATCATTGGAGTACACAGCAGCATGAAATTGCACCTTGGATGCCTCAATCCCATCTGCAGCCACCTGCTCCAGCTCCTTGGCAAGCTGGTCAGGGGCCTGTTTAGCCAGAGCCAGCACAGTGTCCCACCTGGACTTCTGGTATCTAGCTGTGTAGGCCATATGAGTTAGCCTGCCTGAGTCCCAAAGATGCTGCGTGTACTGTTTCTTTGCCATGGCATCAATCCTCCTGGAGTCCTTATCTGGGGTGTGATGCCAAGGGATAGTTGCCTTATCACAGGCAGCAGTCTGCACTACCCCAACATGGCTGCATTGCTGGGAAAGGAACTCCGTGTCTGAGCCTGACAAAGTATACCTCTTGTCCATTCGTCTGTCCACAGGAGGTATGGAATTAGGAGTCTTAAGAATTTTATGTGTCTGTTTCCCAAAGGATTTGTGGAGGAGAACAGACAGTCTTCTGGACTCTGGGATGTCCATCATTTCAACAAAATTAGGCTCCTCCTGATCCTTCACTGCTTCTTCCCTAGGAAGCTGGAGGGTTTCAGACACTTTTTTGTAAAACATAAAGTGAGAAGGGGACTCAGAAAGCCTAGGAGAGACACCTGAAGGCCTGTCTGGGGAGATGTCCGGGTCAATAGGCACATCCAGACTTTCATAATCACCATCATCATCCTCATACTGTCCCCCCTCCTTATCCGGTTCATAAAATTCTTCCAGGGTGTAATCCGGAACCGGGGGAACCGACCGAACCGAGCCCCTGCCAGATGGTGCCGGTTCGGCCAGAACCAAAGTAAGTGATTGCACTATTCTTATCGCCTTGGCTATTTCATCGGCAGTCTGAGTATGAATTTCTGGGTCCGAACCGGACGATTTATCTTTTTCTTTTAACCGGAACAGACTCTTCAGAATCAGCTCTCCTTTTGCCCGAAGAAGTATCGCCCTGGTCAGAGGGCACTCCTGGTTCGGTCGGAACCGAACCGGCTGGCCATCCGGTCAGCGGATTTCTCAGCCTCCCTTTCCCTCAGTCTACCTAATCTCTTTTCAAAGGTAGCTTTGGGAAATTTCTTACAAATTTGGCAGTCTGAATCGAGGTGGTCAAACCCTAGACAATAAACACAGGTGGTGTGGGGATCAGCCTTAGCAAAGACTTCCCCACACACACTGCAGTGTTGAAACCCAGTGGGCCTGTTTTTTTTCTTGGGTTTCTCAGACATGACCAATCCTAACCAAAACTTACTTACCCTTTTTTCGGCAATCCACCAGGCAAGACTCACCTATCGGTTCCTGACCGTGTCACAGGGTTTGGAAAAAACGTAATAAAATCTGTTTTTTTAGAACCGATACGGACCAGTTCTAGGGACATGGATATGTTGTTCATCCACACTTATGGGCAGGTTCCTTGCCGCTTTAAATCTTGCCGGAAGGTCTTCAAGCTGGCTCCTCCCACCCACCCGGGTGGTAAAACTCTCGGCTCCGCCCCATGGCGCCAGATCTTCCCTACGCTGGAAGCTCAGGTTCCCTCCTTAGCAGCTGCGTTTAAGACTGATTCCTAATTCTTGAAAGTTCGAAATCAAAAGTTTTTGCTAAAAGACTTGGTCTTCTTCTCCTCGCGGCTGCGAGGACAATCGACTCGGTTTTCGGAGGTGCCCTGCCGAACGCAGAAGATGTCTAGGACGGATCCGCACTCCGCGTGCGTCTACTGCCTGGGCCTTGAGCACGACCCGCAGGCCTGCGACTTGTGCTCTTCCTTTTCGACCTACGTCCTTGAAGACCGTGCCACCCGATTACAACTGGGGCACCCCGAGAAAAGAATTCCACCGGTGAAATCTAAAGAGGCCCGATTGGCGGTGTCCGCGGCGGCGGGCTTGGCGGATCAGCTCGAGCAGATGATCGCCCTCGAAGAGGAGGCGGCGCGGGCCGCTTCTACCTCGGCTGCGGCATGTGTTCCGCTCTCTCTCGGTGCCTCGTACTCGGCTTCTTTTAAGGAGCTTTGTTTGACCCTTTCGACCAAAGGTGAGGGTCCAACTTCTTTGGGACCTTTTTCCAGGTCCAAAAAGAGCAAAAGTAAGTCTCTCCGTTGACGCTCTTGGGAGTGGGAAAGATCCCCCTTCCCTTGTCGACAGTCGACTTCGGTCGACCCCTCAGCTTTGGCCACTGGCTTCACGGTGTCCCCGTCAGGCCAGTTGACCGAGACTCCCGTCGACGTGGTCGAGATTTTTCTCGACCCGTTAGACAGGTTGTCAGCTGGAGAAGCTGAGAATCCCCTCTCCCCGGTTCCCCCGGTGGGAGTTGAGGATCCAGTTGGCTCGTCTGGGCCTCCGGTTCCGGAGCCTTTGGTGGGATCGTCCGAGCCGAGGGGAGTGCCGATTTCCGACACTTCTCCTTGCCTTCCTCGGCCTAGTCAAGACTCTCGGTCTCGGACATCCTCGCGGTCCAACCGATCCCGCCGCCATAGGCGGTCTTGGTCTCGGCACACGGGCAAGCGGCGCCGCCGCTCTTCCTCTTCCTCAGACGAGGGGAGGCTTCGGCGCAAGTTGCGTCGGAGGTACGAGGAACTTATGTGGCAACAGCTCCTTTTGACCAGGAATAAGCCGACCCAGTCGTCTTCCCTGGCCATTAAGTGGCTGTCACCGGAGCAGCCGAAACAGCCCCTCATTGTAGTCGAGGACCTGTTCTCAGGCGGTTGTTCGACCAATTCCAGCTGCCCCACCGATTCTGGTGGAACCTCCGCCTCCACAGCCATTAGTTGGGGCTCTGACCAAATTCTCGATCGGCCTTGGGTTTCCCCATAGGCTGTCTGTCACCCTCACTCCCGATAAACCTCGGCAGGTGGAGGGTGGCTCAGGCCCGAGGCAGCTCTTTGAGGACTCTTCTGAGTCCGATGATGGTTCCTCCCTCTTCTCCAAGCGCATGGACTTGGAGTCCTTGGGAGGGCAGTCAATGGACGATAGCCCTTCGTCCTTCTTAGGGTTGCTTCGACTCATCTCGGAGTCCACCGGGATGAAGCTCGAACCCATTTCTAAACGGGCCAGGTATCCCCTCACGGAGATTCTGGACCGAGGGGATTCTACTACGGAGGCCTTTCCGGTGGCCGAAGCCATAGTGGGTCCGGCCTTGGAACTTTGGCAGCGTCCTGCTTCCTGCCCTGCGCCTTCGGCCAGGTTGGCCAGGAAGTATGCGGTCCCTACCGGTTCCCTGTCCGGTTTTTCGGAACACCCCTCGGCCGAGGGGTTGGTTACTGACAGCATTTTCCGGCGTGCCGGGAACGCCAGGGATGTGGACAAACCTCCCGACAAGGAATCCAAGAAATTGGATTATGCCGGGCGAAAAGTCTATGCTGCGTCCTCTCTCGGCCTTCGTCAGGCCAGTTCGGCCGTCCTCATGGCACATTTTTCTCACGCCCTGTTGGGCTCCCTGGATGAGGTTGTCCCTCATCTTCCTGCAGATCTGCAGACTACGGTCAGGCAGGTGCGGGACCAGGGCAGGGCAGTGGCCAAACAGCAGCTTCAGACTGCGTTAGACATCGGGGACTCATGTGCCAGGTCTGTGGCGGCCGCAGTGGCCATGCGTCGTCGGGCTTGGCTGAGGATATCCACCTTTACCTCGGATACCCAGCACAAGTTGGCGGATGTTCCCTTTTTGGGGACTGACCTCTTCGGCCCTGGGGTGGAAAGTCACCTGCAGAGGATCGAGAAGTCCAATGCTACCTTGGACTCGGTCTCTTCCGCTCAGAAGGACAAAGGCCGCAAGTCACAGCCTAAGCCCTTTTCGTCCTTCTGCACCCGCAGCGCGCCCGGCCCAGCAACGTCAGGGCCAGCAGGCTCGACCTTGGTATCCCAAACCCAAGCCGTCGGCTTCCTCCAACAGGAAGCAGGGAGGTAAAGGCCTGGGAGGTCCCTCGGCCGGTCCCTCCTCCAAGCCTGCCCAGTGACGGGCTGAGGGGTGTCGCCCCCACCCCTGTCACCTCACCCCTGGTTCCCCCCCATGGGGGGACGGCTCAGACACTTCCTTTCCACCTGGTCCGCTGTTACCACGGACAGGTGGGTACTGGAGGTGGTGGGAAAAGGCCTACCTCTGGATTTCGAGCAGGCCCCGCCCTTCAGAGCCGTCGCACCTCGGGGGCCTCGGGATCCGCAGCCTCACTGGCGGCTCGCCGAGCTGACATCGCTCTCCTCCTCCAAAAGGAGGTGATCACGGAGGTGGAGGACCCCCCTTCAGACCCGGGGTTCGTGTCCAGGTATTTCCTGGTTCTGAAACGGACGGGGGGGGCTGGCGCCCCATTCTCGACCTACACGACCTGAACAAGTTCCTAAGGTCTCGAACCTTCAGGATGGTCACTCTGGTGCAGATAATACCATCTCTGGAACACGGCGTGTGGTTCTGCTCTCTGGACCTACAGGACGCGTTCTTTCACGTCCCTATCCGTCCGTCACATCGGAGATTCCTCCTCTTTCGAGTGGAGGGATCCCTCTTCGAGTTCCGAGCCATGCCCTTCGGCTTATCTCCAGCTCCCAGGGTCTTCACCAAATGCATGGCAGTGGTGACAGCATTCCTCTGTGCCCGAGGGTCCGGTGTACCTTACCTGGATGATTGGCTGATAGCAGCCTCCTCAGGAGGGAGGTGGGCGGTCCAGAGATCTGGCCCTCCAGGTTTGCTCTCAAGTTGGCCTTCTCATCAACGAGGCCAAGTCGGAACTCGAGCCGAAGCAGGTGATCCTGTTCATCGGGGCAGAGCTCGACTCTCTTCGAGCCAGAGCATGGCTCCCGGCGGACAGGGCCGAGGTTCTTACCTCCTTTGCCCAATCATTTCTGGTTGGGCAATGCGCCCTGCCCGGGACTTCCTGCGCCTTCTGGGTCTCATGGCGGCCTGTACCAGCGTGGTCCGTTGGGCTCGCTGGCACATGCGCCCCCTTCAGTGGGGACTGGCCAGCCAGTGGTCACAACGCTGCGATCCTTTGGACCAGCTAGTGATAGTGACCCAGGAGATGTGGAACGCTCTCCAGTGGTGGACCGTTCCATTCCATCTGCAGGAGGGCATCCCGTTTGTCCGCCCGAGCCGACGGTCTCTCTATCGACCGATGCCTCTCTGATGGGTTGGGGTGCCCATCTGGGGGAACACAGTGCACGGCCTCTGGTCCCCGCGGGAGTCCCGATGCCACATCAACCTGCTGGAGCTCCGAGCGGTCCGCCTAGCTCTCACTGCCTTTGCTCCGTTTCTCCAGGGTCAAGTGGTCCGAGTCCAGACGGACAATACCACGACCATGTACTACCTGAACCGCCAGGGCGAGACGCGCTCCATGCTTCTATGCAAGGAAGCTCTCCGTATTTGGTCACTCGTGCGCAGCCTGGAGGTGGATCTCCTAGCCATTCATGTGGCAGGAGCCTCCAACACCCTGGCCGATGCCCTGAGCCGGATAGGGGCTGCATCTCACGAGTGGTCTGTCCTGCCGGAGGTAGTACAAGATCTGTTCTCCCACTGGGGCACACCTCAGATGGACCTGTTTGCCTCCAGGGAGAACGCGAAGCTGAGGCTGTTTCATACCCGCCCCCCCTCAGCAGGGCTCGCTGCAGGGGGATGCCTTCTCGAGGCTGTGGACCCCAAGCCTCTTCTATGCCTTTCCCCCATTTCCCTTGATTCACAAGGTGCTTCTCAAAGCAAGGAGGGACAAGGCGCAGGTGATCCTGATAGCCCCAGACTGGCCCCGCCAGTTCTGGTACCCAGACCTCCTCAGCATCAGCTCCAGGCTCCGAGGCAGCTTCCAGCTCGCCCAGACCTGCTCTCAGTCAATCAGGAGAAGGTGTTCCATCGGACCTTCAATCCCTGCACCTGAGGCCTGGTTCCTGAGTGGCTAGAGTTCCAGGCCTTGGGTCTTTCAATGAGGTCCTCAATGTTGTTGAGGCGTCCCGTAAGGAGTCGACCAGAAAATGCTACGCCTTCAAATGGAAGAGATTCTCCATTTGGTGTCAGGGCAAGGGCTTGGACCCTTCCTCCTGTTCTGTGGCAAGCATTTTGGACTATTTATGGTCCCTTTCTAGTCAAGGGCTTAGGTCGACGACCCTAAAGGTGCACCTGGCAGCCATCTCTGCTTACCGGGCATGGGCCAGGGAGCAGTCGGTGGTGCAGGAAAAGGTGGTCAGGCGCTTTTTCAAAGGCCATGATCACATTTCCCCTCCGGTGCGAGAACCTCCACCTCCGTGGGATTTACTGCTGGTACTGGCAAAGCTCATGGGCAAGCCATTCGAACCAATGCACAGGTGTGATCTCTCATCTGTCGTGGAAGACCGCCTTCTTGGTGGCTATCACGTCAGCTAGAAGGATGGGAGAGCTCCAGGTGCTTTGCATCGAATCTCCTTACCTGGTCTTCCACAGGGACAAGGTTGTCCTGCGCCCCCAACCGAAATTCCTTCCGAAGGTGGTGTCGGAGTTTCACCTTAACCAGGTGCTGACTCTGCCGGTGTTCTACCCCAATCACACCTCGGAGGCCGAATATAGGCTCCTTACTCTGGACCCTAGAAGGCGTTAAGCTTATTATAAGGGGCGCACTGCTGAAATTCGGGGAGAGGTTCGCCAGCTGTTTGTCACCTACGCTGAAGCTGCATCTGGCAGACCTGCAGCCAAGCGGACGATAGGCAGGTGGGTCACCTCCTGCATAGATCGCTGCTATAAGTTGGCGGGCATGGAGCCTCCCAGAGTGATAAGAGCTCATTCTACCCGTCATACTGCTGCATCGGTGGCTGCTTCCAGGGATGTCCCTATCCAGGAAATCTGCAGGGCTGCTACCTGGAAGTCAGCACACACCTTTATTACCCATTACCACATCGACCTTGAGTCACGCCGGGATGCTGGTTTTGGGGCCTCGGTTCTCCAGTCTCTATTTCCTAAGTAGGGGGTGTGCGCCTTGCCTCCCTCCTCCCGGAGAACTGCTAGGAGTCTGCCAATAAGTGTGGATGAACAACATATCCATGTCCCTAGAAATACAGGTTACTCACCTGTAACAGGAGTTCTAGGAATGGTATATGTTGTTCATCCACTATTCCCGACCTCACCGGCTTCGACGCAGAACCTGAGCTTCCAGCGGGCCAGATCTGGCGTCATGGGGCGGAGCCGAGAGGTTTACCACCCGGGTGGGTGGGAGGAGCCAGCTTGAAGACCTTCCGGCAAGATTTAAAGCGGCAAGGAACCTGCCAATAAGTGTGGATGAACAACATATACCATTCCTAGAACTCCTGTTACAGGTGAGTAACCTGTATTTACCACACTCTAAGTAAATACACACACTTTTTTTACCTGAAACTGATCGGTTCAGCCGAACCGATCCGCAATTTACAAGTTCCGCACAGAAACTATAAGAAAAACCTATCTAGTACTCACGGTACCACAGACAGAGACGTAAAACTGACAGAACGGTAGCAGCAATTCGGTAGAAACCGAGTGAAAAACGACACTTTCACCGATTTTTTTGAACCGAGCAAAGGAGAAATCTCCGGAGCGACTGTTCAGTGAGGCGGAGTAAGGAATCTGACGGTTGGAGTTTAAACAACAGCAGACAGGGGCTTCAGCCGAGCTCGTGGTGAACATTCCATGCTGGCCATGGAAAGTTTAACTCTTTGTTCTCTGGGGCAGTTGAAAGGCAGGACCTAACTGCATATGTCAAAATACAGCAAGACTTCATGTTGTTTGAAGGGAAGATTCTGAAACAGGTATAAGGCTCGAGGGAAAATCACCATCTGTATAACCTCAATTCTTTGGAGAAGGTTTAATGGTATTACTTTCCATCTCTCCAAGTCTGATTGGAGTTGGGTACAGAACAGGGTATAGTTTTCCTTCTCAATTTCCCTCGCACTATGTGCAAGATATACACCTAGGTATTTTAATTTGGATAAGTCCCAACGGAAAGGGTATGTTTGTATAAAAGATGGTGGAGGGCAAAATTAAAAGTTAGTGCTTCGGTTTTGTTGGTGTCCAATTTATATCCTGAACATGCTCCAAATTGCTCCAATATGCTAAAAACGGCAGGGATCGATTTCACCAGATTAGAAAGAAAGAGCAGCACGTCATCAGCATATAAAGCGACGCAGTGTTCCAACCCACCCGCCTGTATCCCCTCGATCAGTGAGGAGCTCCTAATGGCTTGTGCCAATGGTTCAGTAAAAAGGGCAAACAGGCCGGGGGACATGGGGCAACCCTGCCTTGTTCCCCTGAATAGGGGAAAGTACAGGGAGTGCTGTCCTGAGACCTTTACACAAGCATTAGGGTGGGAGTACATATTTTTAATCAGGGTGACAAAAGGTGAGGGGAAGCCCATCTTTGTCATGGTAGAATACAAAAAGGGCCATGAGACCCTATCAAAGGCCTTCTCAGCATCAAGGCTGAGAAGGACTGAGGGGGCTGGCCACGATTGCATCTTATAAGCCAGGTGTAGTGCTCTCCTTATGCTGTCTGTGGTTGACCTAGCACTTAATCCGGTTTGATCTATATTGATTATGGCAGGTAATACCGCATCCAATCTTTTGGCCATAACAGACATAAAAATGTTATAGTCCATGTTCAAAACTGAAATTGGGTGATATGACGAGCATTTTTGAGGGTCTTTGCCTGGCTTAGGGATCAAAGACATTACTGCATATGACCAACTGGGTGGGAGTTCCATCTGCCTCTCAAGTATTCCATTATATACCCGGAGTAGGAGCGGGGAAATCTTTAGAATTAATTTTTTGTAAAATTCGGCCCCGTATCCATCCGGGCCAGGAGCTTTCATAGTTTTGGCTCGGGTGATGTATGCTGTTATTTCCATGCTGGTGATCGGAGGGATCAATGATTCTTGCTGAACAATGGATAGCTGTGGGAGGGCCAGGGGTGCAAGGAATGTAGCAATGTCCTTGGGTTCAGAAGGGTGGTCTGGGGAGTATAATTTTTTATAATAATCACAAAAAACCTGGGCTATGTGGCTAGTTTTCATATGCTGGGTCCCAGTATCCGGGTCCCTTACTATAGCTAGAGTGGAAAGGTGTTGCTGTTTGCGGAGTGTGTAGGCTAGCAAATGTGTGGCTCTTGGGCCTATTTCTCCGTATGTTTGCCCTAAAAAGGTTAGGGCAATCTCAGTGTTCTGGGCCACCAAGACATCTAGCTCTTGTCTTTTTTTTTTTTCAAGTTGAGGGAGGACAGAGTCGTCTCCCTGTTGATGCACCATTTGGAGAAAGTGGAGTGTCTTCTCTAGATAAGTTTGTTTTTCACTACGCTGGTTTTTCAGCATAGCCGTATATTTAATTATGTGGCCTCAGAGCACCGTTTTTACGGTGTCCCAAATACTTGAGGGGGATACTTCCGTGCCAGTATTGTCATGGAGGATCTCTTTTATCTTTTCCTCAATAAATTCTTGAGAGGGCGTTTTTAAGGTAAAATGGGTTAAACCTCCAAATTGCATTCTGTTTCTCAAGGCCTAGTTCCCATTTTGTGATCACCAGAGCATGGTCTGAACCAACTATATCACCCATTGTAGCTTCAGTCAGAATTCCTAAATTTTTTTCTGCATATAACAATGATCTAACCTGGACTAGTACTCATGTACTGCAGAGTAAAAAGAATATCCTCTCTTTCTAGGGTGGAGGGCACGCCACACATCAATTCAGCCCATTTCTTGCACAAATCACCTGAAGAATTTATATGGAGCCGGTTGTTTACCTCTGGTTCCTTTGGAGGTATCTAAATGGGGGTTTGGGGCGATATTAAAATCACCAGCCAGGATAAGAGTACCCTTAGAGAGCTGTACTTTTTTTATTTAATAGATATCTGATTGTTTGCACAGTTGATCCTGGTGGGAAGTAAGCACTGGCCCAGGTAATTTCTTCATCTTGCAAGAGGCCCTGTACCACCACCAGGCGGCCTTCTGGATCAGCCCATTCATGGGTAATTTGAAATGGGGTGTGGGCAGAGATTAGTACAGCGACCCCTCTTTTTCGCCCCTTGGAGTATGCAGAGGAAAACACCTGTTTGAATCCCCCCCTTGCTAATTTCATATGTTCATGAGCATTCATGTGTGTCTGGTACAAGTACATAATTTCAGCTTGTGCCTTCCTAAACCTAGAAATCATGCGAGCTCTTTTCACAGGACTGCCTAGCCCATTGACATTCAAAGAATAAATCTGGAGTGGTGTTTTAGTCATTAAACATAGCAATTCGTCATCTTAAATAAAACTGGCCATACACTGTTTAAACATCTTCTGCACTCAATCTCCCCTTGTAATAAGTTTGACTGCCTGCTTAAGGGATAGTGAAGATAGTGAGAAACAACTTCCTCAAACTGGGAAAGGTTAACTTTAAACTTTAACCAACACACAAACTTGTTGCAGTTCCTTGCCAGCTGGGCAGGGACTGCCGAACTCCTATGGGCTTCCATGAAACTGACGGCAGTAGGCCGTCAGTCTCTGAGTTTGCCAATATGTGGCTGTGTCTATCTATCAACAGACTAGGCGTCAAAAGCGTCTCCGTTTCGGTGGGGGGGGGGGTAAGGGTAGGTGGTCATAGCCCTTGCTTCGCCAAGGTTGAGTAAAGAAATATTCAGACCTCTTCAGTAATTGCAGCTGTGTGGGGGGAATTAGAGTCAGGGTGAGAGGTTAGGGGAGTTAAATGTAACTCATTTTCCACTGGTATCTGAGTAATCCTCTCCAATCCCAACATCACCTATTCAGAGAATCAGCCCCCTCTGTGATTCGCGCTCCTCAAGGCAACTAGTGATGAAACGTCTCCCAGGAGGAGGCAATAAACCATACTCAGCTCTATAATACATTTCATATTAGCATTAGAGGTGGGGGGGATCCCCGGGCGAGGGTTCAGAATTTAGAGATTCTTTAAATTTATGAATAGCTGAGTGCATATTCAGTTTAAGTGCTTCATCGGGAAGGGAGGAATAGACGGCTTCAGCCAGGAAGACCCAATTGGAGCAGGGGTTCCGCATGCACGAGGGCATCGCTTGAAAATCCCGCATCTAGTATAGGATCAACCAGACGATCCTCCGGTCATTCAATTCCTCCCCTCATCCGGGGCCCCTCCGCATCCCCTTCAAGTCAGGAAGGAGGGGCTGCCGACTAGCACACGAGCCCTGTTGTGATTTAGCCTGGCTCTGTTATGGATGGGGAACTCAGTATTAGAGCATTAATCCATAAGGCTAGTGCACGGCGACTCAGTCCTGGGGGAGGGTAGTAGGCTAGATTGAGGAAATATCCCCAGGGGTCGCGATAATCTGGTGGCCCAGAGGGGGATCTCAAGTGGATTAGGAGGAGAAAGCGTGTCCATTCATTTAATTAGTCTCCGTTTCATGAAGTGGAGCAATCTCAGAATGAGGTATGTCCTGCTGCTTCATCTCTTCGATGATACGATGAATTGCAAGGGCACCTTCTCTTTGGCGGTATTCCCTCTGAGGAGCCTTGTTCCATACTCTCTGCACCAGTTTTGCTGCCAGTGAAGCTCTAGGTTGTTTCTCAGTTATCATTATTTCCAGCCCCCTCTTATTGAGATCTGAGGCTGCCTCCTCCGCCGTTTCATGGGTTTTAGTTCCATCGTCATACTGGACCACCAGTCTCTAGGGGTAGGGAGTCCTGAATCTGATTTTTGCTTCCTTTAATTTCTTAAGAATCGGGGCATATGCTCTACGTCTTGCTGTGATTGCCACGGGGTAGTCATTGTCGACGTAAATGCTGTGACCCGAGTATGTTAAGTCTCCTTGTTGCCAAGATTTATGCAGCACTAATTCCTTCTCCTGGTAGCGAAGAAATCTAACCAGGATAGCACGTGGCCTGTTGGACTGTGGGCCTAAAGTTCGGTGAACTCTGTCCATCTTGAGCGTACAAGAATCTGGTAGGTCTAGTTTGGTTTTAAGAAATTGTTGGATGAATTGAATCGGGTCTTTATTTTCTATCCCTCAGGAAATCCATTGATCCGCAAGTTATTTCGTCTGCTTCTTGCCTCCGCATCTTCTGCCCTCTCCTGTAAATCGCTCAGGGTTTGGTGCATTTGAACTACAGTTCGCTCTGCAGTGTCAACTCGGGAGTCGGTGTTCGTGGCCTGCTCCTCCACATTCTCGAGTCACTTTTCCATTTTCCCCAGGTCAGTCTGGAGAGCTGTTAGCATAGAACGGGTTTCTTTTCTAAAATCTTTCAATTCCTGTAGTACTATATCCATTTGCCTGGTAGACGGAGGTATTTTTCTGCCACCTCCCCGCAACCGTTCGCTTCTCCCAGAAAATTGCGAACTATCGCTTTTGGAGCCGTCTCTTTCCATTGCAGCACCCTCTGTTTGCGGTTTTAGGAGGTCCGTTTTTTTCTTTGGCATTCTGAAGTAATTTTGTTTTAGAAGTAGGTAGGATGGAAGTCTGTTTATAATAATTTGCTCATTTGAGGCCTTGGTGGAGATGGAGCTAGAATATCAAGGTGCTCCTCTGGGCATGACATCACCGGAAGTCCTGATGAGGCATTATGAGGAATTAAAAAAAAAAAAAACTAGAAATGTCATTCCCCAAGTAACTTACTGCTTTTCACAACACACCTAATACTATCAGGCAGAAAACCTTCTAAGGAGTAAAAGTAAAAGGAAAATACATCAGAAACAACAAGCAGCAACTGGCTATTTTTAAAAATTAACAACATTCTTCTGCTTATTTGAATCTTTCACTTGGTCTTCATCTGCTTTGGCTGCTTGTCTAGTGGGACTGGTGTATTATTCATTTATTTTTTCTGCATATAGTTTATGTGCCAGATGGCTTTCCGCCTTGCAGGGATATACCCTGGATTGACTGAGGGATCCCAGCCATCACATAGATGGCAGATGGGTTTTCTCCTCCCCAGGCATGGGACAATGGCTGTGTCTCCCTTGCCACACACAGCTTCCCATTGTCGCGCTCCCTGGCCCAGTTTCAGGGCTTGCTGTGGTGGCTGAACCTGCGCCCACCCTCCCCTGATGGAGATGCACTATCACGCTGCTGCCATCTCATCCATCATGCAGCAGCTTAACCCGGGGGCAGTACTTTTTTTTTTTTTTTTTTTTTAATACAACTTTTGTTTAAAACTCAGTTTAATTTCTCAGTTTTGAAAACAAGCAGACGGAACTGCTTACTCAGCAAACTGCAAGTTTGTGTTGATTGAATTAGAGGTGTGTTTTCGGAATAGTCAGGCTGCTGAGGCAAATTCCCCAAAGCAGATTCCGCTCTGATTAGGAGGCCTCTACCTTGAATGATTATGGGGCCTGGTAACAAGCCACCTGCTACTTAAGTGCCATTTCTGATAATAACACAAAGCCATGGGCCATCAGCCAATCTGCAGCACTCTGGACACTTCCAAATTACCTCCACTCTTGAGTTCTGATAAAAGCACTTAGAACAGTGCTTTGATGGCAACCGCAGTGGTGGCCCACAGTGTCGGATTTGTTTGATTGCAGGACTGCTCTGCAGGGCTTGAGTGGTTTCAAGTGCCGTTGCACTGAACATGCTTTCACTGCTGTGCAGCACTCGGACAAGCATTCACGGAGAAAACGCAGTGAGGTCATAGTCCTGTTTTGTTGATGTAAGAATTTATTTTCTAGGCAAAGTGCTGTGGTGTCACAAGTGTAGGAGAACAGCATCCCAGAGACGTGGAAACAGGACATGTGGGCATAGTGTTCATTTTATGTAATGTGATGATAATGCACCCCACTTACAATGATGGTTATTAGGGACAGTCTGTTGTAATGGACAAAAATGAATTTCCTAAACAGAATAAAGTAAATTCAATACAGGTTTTCTGGTTATAAAAGACAGACTTTGCGTGTGATAGAAACTGAAACTTATGGCCATTTCTAGTTTTGCAGGAGTGGGGAGAGCAGAGAGCCTGTGGAGAGAGTTGGCGGTTGTAAAATTTAGATGGAAGAGGCCATCTAGATTTAATATCTTACAAAATGCTTCTCCACAAACTGTGCAGACTATTTAGTACATTTAGTACACTAAAAGAAAAAACTTACATTTCAGTGAAACACAATTTGCTTTGTTTTTACTATCCTTGAAACTCAAAAGCCAGCCACTAGATCTACTCTTCACATATAACGTTAAGCAAGTACCTTAAAAATTCATGTTCCCTGGTAGTAAAATGACTTTAAATAATTACATAGAATACAGAAACGTATGCTAGGCAGGAGCTGAATAATCTATTTAAGTCTTACAATAGAAATAGAATCCTAGAATGTGACAACAGGAGGAGACTGTAGGTCCATCTAGTCTGCCCTTGCTATACTACCGCACTCCACCGACCTACTGCCCAGGTGGAAGGTATCCTTCAGCCCACACTACCCCAACCCTCAAACCTTCGCAGCCCCCCTTGGAGTCTACAAGTTCCCTTGCCCTGTCTTAACCATATTTATACCTGTTAAGGGTACCTTCCCCCATTACTTCCACCAGTGGTCTGTTTCACTGTTCCACCACCCTCTCAGTGAAACAGGACTTCCATGTTTCTCCAGAATCTGTTCCCAGTAAATTCTCTTTCACTGTTTAGTGGTTAGTCTCCACCTTTTCTGAAAATAACTAACTGGAGGCCAGGCAGGAGTGGGACGACAAGTTTCTGACAAACAATGTGACTTGCGAGGACATTTTTAAGAAGTGGGCATGTAGTCACTAGGGGCATGACTGAAGGTTTGGGAGGGGGGCAAGTTCAAGATAAACGTGAGAAGGTTCTTCACTGAGTGTGGTGGAACTGGGCACAGGCTGCTGACGGAAGTGATGGGGGCAGGTGCCCTTAATGGGTTTAAACATGGCTGGGACAAGGTAAGGGAACTCTGTCCCCATGGGAGGCAGCACAGGTTGAAGGAGTGGGGGAGGAGGGTAAAAAAACATCAGTACAGTAGGTTGGTGGGTTGAGGTAATACAGTAAGAGCAATATCCATGAACTTTCATTTTCCTCCTGCCATCAAAGTCTATGTTTCTATGATCGACAAGTTGGGTCACGGATATGTCCTTTATAGCAGGTTTGCACTGTACATGACAGTACAATGTAGTAGTTTGTTTTTTTAATTATCCCCCACTGTTTGGAGTTGGTGTAGCTGCATCATTCATGTGGTGAGAAGGGGAAATATTGGCTGTTTGGATCCCATGATTGCTGAAAGGAAGTGTACTAATGCCAAACTACCTGGGCTCTTCCTTCCTTTTCCTTCCTTGCACCTCCCCCCTGTGGTGCAGCTGGCATTCTGCAGGCTGCAAACATGGAATTCTACGGTGGGTAGGTATGTGGGTATGGGTGTGAACGTGGACCTCCCACAGCACCACAGTTCCAGATACCATTCCAAACCCCACCTGGTTCGCAGTAACACCTCATTCCTTCATTAAAGGAGCAGTATTTGTTAGTGGGAGATAAAAATAATCAAATAGTTTCAATATATCCCTTTTATTTTCACTGTATTTCATTCCTGAACTGAGATACGAGGTTTAGAAATGTCTAAAAAGTTACTGCTCCCTGGCCCTCATGCCCACTATGAATAAATGACACAAATGGATGTGGTGCTGTGCTGTTTACCATCGCAAATGTGTACCAGCGCCCTGCTAATACCTCCTCAGTTTGAATCTAGTATGTGAAGTTAAAATGTAACCTCAAGCAAAGGGATTTTTAAAAATTGCATGTGGAGGCCATCTTTAATGACTTTAGTCATTATTTATGAAAATTAGTGCGAAACGTTTTTTTTCAGAACATATGAGAAATAAATATACTAATAGTGAATCTAATTATGTCAGAATTATATTTTTGCTAAAAAAAAAAAAAAATCACACAGTGACCTTTTTGCAAACTAAAAAATACAACTGCTTTAACAATTCCTTTCTTTTTTCACCATGTATTTGAGGCCCTTGTCCATCCAGCTTTCAGGCTGTTATCTTTAAATGGCCAGTACATCCATCTGGCCTTCTTCATGGTCCTCCTTAGGCTTCCCCCCTACCAACACATGCAACAGAGTCATCAGGGTCAGGTCTGCCTGCTCCCACCCCTCTGCATTGCAGTATCTGATGAGGAGGTGGGCCAGTTAGGGCCCGATCATCCCAATCATGATTGTCTTACTGACCACCAAGTGATATTTCCCGTATAGTATAACATAACAGTATGAGTTACAGATCATACTACAGCCTCACCAGCCTGGCACCATGCCAGTCATTGTGACGGTGTCTTGCACATCAGAGCATAGTGGCACATCGCACACCATGCAAGGGAGGAAGTGCATGGCCTGCTGCTAGTAGTTGCTGCTGTGGTGGGCAATGGCTCCTATCCATGCCAGCTGGGAGGCATTGCTGAACAGCAATAATTCTCCCAGTCTTGCCACCTGGCTAGGAGGATAGAAGACTGCTCCTGAACTTGTTTTCCCCAGCATGAAAGTGTAACATGCCTCCTCAGGGCCACATGGAAGCACTCTGTTGGGCAGCTGATTGACATCATGGGTGGCCCAGAAACACCTGTCGTAGTGTAGCTGTGTGGATGATGGACAGCATGGGTGACCCAGAAGCACCTGTTGTAGTGTAACTAGGCAGGTGATTAACATTATGAATAACCCAGCAGCACCTCCTGCAGTGTAACTAGGCAGCTGATGGGCAAAATGGGTGTCCCAGAAACACCAGTCTTAGTGTAGCAGGGCAGGTGATGGACAGCATGGGTGGCTCAGAAGCACCTCCTGTGGTGTAGCTAGGCAGCTGATCAGCATCATGGGTGACCCAGAAACACCTGTTGTGTAGCTGGGTGGGTAATGGACAGCATGGGTGGGCCAGTAGCACCTCCTGTGGAGTAGGTAGGCATCTGATGGGCATCATGGGTGGCCTAGACACACTTGTCGTAGTGTGGCTGGGCGGGTGATGGACAGCATGGTTGGCCCAGCAGTCCCTCCTGTGTTGTAGCTAGGTAGCTAATGGGTTTTGTGGGTGACTCAGCAGTGTCTCCTGTGGTATTGCTAGGCTGGTGATGGGCATCATGGGTAAACCAGCAGCAACTCCTGTGGTGTAACTGGGCAACCGATGGGCATGACATGTGACTACACAGTTGAGTCCACCCCCATCCCCAGGTTGGCATTATGGGGAAAGCTAAAGAGAAGGGAAGTGGGTGAGTCTATCGAAGCAGAAAAAGGCCCTGGTTGGCTGAAGGATACTGCAGTCAAGGCCACACTTCACAAGTACCCGGTTCATCCCATCTCCTCCCAACTAACCACGAGTGCAGCTAGACATGAACTGATAGAGTCCTCCCTGCCCAGGCTTCTTCTGTGAGGCCTGTTTACCATGGTGTACTACTGACAGAAGGTGTAAATATGTCAAGTGAGACACAAAGGACAGGTACCTGATGCAAGCTGGAGGAAGTAGGAGTGAGAATAGCCAACCTAGGGGGAGGATAGAAAGCCAATTTAAAAATTTGCAGTATTTGTTGGTCAGCAGAAAATCTCATATTTTTTTAGCAAAAATATGTTTGACAGTTAGATTCGTCAATAGTATATTATTTGCTTCTGATGTTTTTAACACATCTAGTGTTACTACAGTAATTTTGTAATTAATGACCTGAGATTAAAGATGGCCAGCAATTCTAAGTTTTTTTTTACCCCAGTCCCTTTCCTTGAGGTTCATTTTTGACTTTATATGCTGGATTCATACTGTGGATGTATTAAGAAGTGCTGGAACAGCGGCGCATTGGTAGGTTTACCGCTTGTGGCGCCAGCGACCCAGGTTTGGGAATGGACTCTGGTAACTGGAGAGCTGGGCAGGGAGAAGGATCAAGTGCCCATCAGCTGCTCTCCTTCTCTGGGGAGGGGATGGTTGCCCGTCGTGCTACTCTACCACCACCTGGGTGACCACAGGTGGCAGTGCAGCTGGGAAAGTCAGTGAGAGGGGAGGATGTAGGCCGGGAGCCAGAGCGATTGCACGTCATTACATGATCTGCCCCTTGACTCTACTTGCATGCCTATGTGTAACCCCCAGGGGGCGCTATCCCTAGGGTCACTACCCCTGCCTGCCTCCTCTGAGACAAGGCAAGGGGCCCAGATCCATTGACGGGTGCCTCCACCCAGAGGTCAGGGCCAGTACTGTTGAGATTGACTCTGTCACAGCCCTCTGGGTCACTGCAACCCCCCTTTCGTCCCGCTAGTGGCTCACTCGAGGTACCCGCAATGCTTTTCCCCAGTTCACTTACCCCCAGCTAGTATCTCTCAACTCGCTCCGGGGGCCCCCTGTAAAGGAAGGTACAGTTTTATCACAGTAGCTATACAGCAGTTCACCAATAATGCACACAGTAGCCAGGGTGTAGTTGCAGAACAAACAATCTGATTTATTCCAGGGGGAAGTAACCAGGACAGGGGGGAAATCAAGTTAATTGGCTTATCACTATTCCTATCTACCTAGGGCTCTGTGCACAGGCCTGACCCTAATATTTACTGTCCCTGGGTACCCAAGCCCTAACGGCTAGTCCTCTGTGGCAGCTGGTTGGGACCTTAACACAGGTAGTCTTTTCAGTACTGAGAAAGTCAGGATGGAAAGGAAAATTCAGCTAATCAGTCAGCAGTATATTAAACAACTTGAAACCACTTGTTGCAACTTAACAGGGAGCTACCCTGATTCAGTACTCACGACTCCAGCAAACAACGGTTTCTGCACCACTGGCAGGGCTGAGCCTGAATTTCAGCAGCCTCCTCACACATTTATATGGCAACTCCAGAGGGGTACCACACCAGGCAGCAGCTCGTAAGGCTCACACGACTCTCAGCTGGCTAAGGTACTGCAACGGCATCTTCAACTTTCCTGAGGACCGAGCGCGATTCAGCAGATTCTCCAGTCCTCAAATCAGGTTGAGCCTGGTGGGTAGCTGGGCTGGCACCAGCCTCCTCTGACCGCACACAGCGAATTCGATCTGACTTACTCAACGGCAACGAACGGCCGCCTCAGGCCTTCCCGCGTGAACACTCCACCAGCGCAGAAGCACACAGCTCCTTCCTTCTCCTCAGGCACTACGCATCTGCTCCTCCTCAGCATGGGGCTCTCTTCAGTTCAGGCGCTACCCGAGTCTATTGGCTGGCGTACCTGTCTGTCAACCAGTCTTCTGCCCCTCAGTGGTGTGAAAAAGCACCATAGCCCATAATGCCTTCTCCAACTTATAAGCAGTTCCCCTATTGGTCAGACATCTCTCCAGAGTCCCGAGGTACTGATTGGTCCAATTCAGCAGTTCTGGACCAAAATGGAGGAGACAACTGAAACAGTCCTCACTGCAAAGGAAGGCAGGTTAGCACAACTACATTATCATTACTAATTTACGTTGTTTCCAGAAAACAATCACATCCCCCACTAAAGCTCCCTCTGCCCCACTAGCGGTGACAGACGTGAGTTATTTTTCAGCGTCCCAGGCGGGACTCTGGCATACTACCATGCAGCCCTTAAAGAGACAGCACACGGAGGCTTTACCAGCGCTCCTTGCTACCCATTTAAATGGCTTTATGCCGATCACCAACCAGGCATGGAGCAGGAAATGAGCTCCAGGAAAGCTTTTAGGAACCCCCATTTACGAGGGGGTTACACCCTCCCTGACCTGAAAAAGCTTGGCGTCCGCGCCAAGTACTTACCCTTAATTCACTTGAAGGCACACAGCCTAATTGTCACATCATCACACTTTGCATTACATACATGAATATTCACAGTGTACTATGGGTTATACAACGTTGTACACACAACCCTTTGTTTCTCTTTTTCCCCAATCAGGTCAACATTTCCTGTTCAGGGTCCCGGGACTGGGGAAACCCCTCCATGTTAGTTACTGGTGGGTCACCTAAAGTAGGGGCACTACCCCCAAAGGGTAATACCAACAAACTAGAGTTATCCCCCAAAGTTAACTTAGGCAAGGAGCCCGGGGACACATACACCCCTTTGTGGACCACATTTAAGGGCAGGTTTACTGGCTGACCCAGAGACTCATAACTCAACTTTATTACAGGCCGTACTTCTCGACTGGAGCGTCTGGGTGTCTCGGGGAACCCTGAAGCAGGCCCTGATTCCAAGTCAGCCCCACTGACATTAGGGACGGGAACCTCCACAGGGGAATAGGGCCCAGTGCTCATAGTATTATTGGTGGCCTGACCCTCTACCCCAGGACCCGCTCCACTGGGCTCAACTGAGGGCTGGATAGCTACTAGTGAGGAACCATCAGGGCACTCAGAATATTCTTCCTATTCTGGCATATCACTGGCTTGTCCTCCCACCTCACTCTCTTTGTCCGAGAAGTCAGATAGTTCAGCCAGACCAGACAGTTCAGCCAGGCTTAAGGACCCCACCCCTTGGGCTTGTCTGCTACCCAGCTCATCTTCTGGGGTATCGGCTCCGGAGACAAAGTAGGGGGCTGAACCAGTCCAGGCGGGCCAATCTCATTCCCAGAGTTAACAAGGGGATTGCCCCGAAACAACTGGCTCAGTTCGTAAGAGGGATAGTATTCAATATCATCTTCATTGTCTTCCGACACAGATTGTTGATCATCTCCTTCGGCAGGGTTTGGACAAGGCTCTCTTGGTGGGCTTGCTGAAGAATCCACGGGTTTAGTTCTTTTCTTGGCAGCAGACCTAGTTACAGGCCGTCAGGGGGTGGCAGTTGAAGGTTCGGCTTCAATCAGGATTTGCCCGATTGGCAGCAGATGATTTCGATGAATAGTTTTCACATTTTTGGAATTGTTTTCAGGTCGCACTTTATATATAGGCAAATCGTCCAGTTGTCCCACAACAATGTGCGGGAGGTGATGTAATCGGTCAGCTATCTTATGTTTTCCATGCAGCCCCAGATTTCGCAGCAGCACTCTATCCCCTTCTCTTAGCTCCAATGTCTTCACTTTCTTGTCATACCTCTCCTTATTGGCCAAGTTTCTTTTAGCAGCCATGGTCTGGGCCATCTGATAAGCATGGTTTAACTGGGCCTTTAGCTTCTGTACATATTGTAGATGATTTTCTGCTTGCACCCCATCAGGGGAAACCCCAAAACACACATCCATGGGCAATCTAGCCTCTCTCCCAAACATCAGTCGGTACGGGGAAAATCCCATGGCATCACTCTTGGTGCAGTTATAAGCGTGAACCAGGCTACTAATCTGCTGGCTCCATCTCGGTTTGTCTTTGGGTTGCAATGTGCCCAACATGTCAAGTAATGTGCGGTTAAACCTTTCAGGCTGGGGATCTCCCTGAGGATGGTAAGGGGTGGTTCTTGACTTTCGCACCCCCCACAAAGACAGCATCTCTTTAATCAAGCGGCTCTCGAAGTCCCTTCCCTGGTCAGAATGGATCCGCTGAGGGGCCCCGTAGTGGACAAAAAAGTTCTCAACAAGTATCTTAGCCACCGTGGTTGCTTTCTGATCCTTAGTAGGGAACGCCTGTGCGTACTGGGTGAAATGATCGGTAACCACCAATATATTACTGATTTTTCAGATCGGGTTCCAGACTTAAGAAATCAATGCAGACTAGTTCCATGGGGGTGCTAGTAGTAGTGTTGACCATAGGAGCAGCTCTCTGGGGCAAGGCTTTCCTCTACAAACACTGACTGCAGGTCTTGACATACCGCTCCGCATCTGCACTCATTTTTGGCCAGTAAAACCGGGCTCGTACCAAGTCGAGAGTTCGGTCGATGCCAAGATGCCCCATCTGATTATGCAAAGACCTTAAAACCAGTTCCTTTAACTCTGAAGGCAGCACCAGCTGTTTGACGATCTGGTCCTCTTTATGTACAGTCTCTCGGTATAGTAGTTGGTTAATCAGCCTTAATTTGGGCCCTTCTTTATATAACAAGGTGGCTCTTAAGTCGGTAGAGCGCAATTTGGACACTTCTCGCCCGGCCTGCAGGGCTTCCACCACCAGCTTTATCAGAGAATCTCAGGATGGAGTCTGTTGAAGACTAGTATTGTCAAACTGAGGCAGTGAACTAGTGTCCAGGGTGGAAAAATGACAGTAGGCAGCAGGTATACAGCTCTCAGATGGCCCCAAGCAATCCACCATACAGTTCACAGCATCCGGGGACACCTGATCTTCCTTGTCAAACTTTTGGCAAAGGGCTATTATGTCAGGCTCAGACAACCTGATCCAATCAGCTTGGGGCATAGGCCTCCGAGAAAGGGCATCCGCATCTATTTTTAAGCGAAAAAGATGTTCCAGGACTAGAGGGCATGGGATGAAGTTGGAGGGAGGATGATTCAGAGGAAACGTGAGGAAGAATTTCTTCACAGAACGGGTGGTGGACAAGTGGAACACCCTGCCAGAGGAAGTGGTGGGGGCTGAAACAATCACAGGATTTAAGAATGCATGGGATAGACATAAAGGAATTCTGGAGGTCAGTGGTAAGGGGCAACAGACTTCTTGGAAAACAAACTGAACTTACAAACTTAAATGGGCAGACTGGGTGGGCCATAGGCCCTTATCTGCTGACACTGTCTATGTATCTATATGGTTTAAACCGGCCCTGTATCCAACAGCATAGTCATAAGTGGCCAAGGCAGAGAGCCACCTGTGGCCAGTGGCGTCCAACTTGGCTGAGGTTTGTACGTAGGTCAGAGGGTTGTTATCCGTCTTTACTAATATCTTGGCACCGTACAAATAGTCATGGAACTGATCAACAATGCCCCACTTCAGAGCCAGGAACTCTAGCTTATGCATGGGATAGTTTTTCTCTGACGGAGCCAGACTTCTACTGGCAAAAGCTACAGGTCTCAGGCCATTTGAGTGCTCCTGATACAACACAGCCCCCAATCCTTGAAGACTAGGATCAGTATGGAGAACGTAGGGCTTGGCCGGGTCAGCATAAGCCAACACGGGGGCATGGGTGAGTTGGTATATGATGTCATAGAAAGCGTCCTCACACTCAACAGTCCAACGATCCCCAAACAGTTCATTCAGCTGGAAATACCTCTTCTCTGTCTCGGATCGCACAACTTTCTTATACTTCTTGTGTGTAGGAGGGTACCCCTGAGTGAGGTTGAGGAGGGGATGAATCACTCTAGAATAGTCCTTGACAAATCGCCTATAATATCCGAAAAACCCCAGAAACCATTGCAACTCTTTCAAGTTCCTGGGTTGGGGCCAAGTAGTCAACGCCTCCACTTTGCTAGGGTCGGTCTCTATGCCCTCAGTAGACACTATGTGGCCCACATATTTTATGGAAGTCTGGAAAAATTGACACTTATCTATAGACAACTTGAGGCCAAACTCCTCCAACCGATTCAAGACCTTAAATAGTCACTGTTCGTGTTCTTCCAAAGAGTGTCCAAACACTATGACGTCATCTAAATAGACCAGACACTGGAGCAAATTCATATCCCCCACGGCTCTCTCCATCAGGTGCTGAAAGGTGGCTGGGGTGCCTGAAATCCCTTGAGGCATCCGAATGAACTCATAGAAACCTAGGGGGCAAATGAATGCAGTCTTCTCTCGGTTCCCTGGGGCCATCGGGATCTGGTAGTACCCGCTGCGGAGATCCAACACAGAAAACCACTTGCTGCCATTTAAACAGTCCAAGGCGTCCTGTATTCGTGGCATAGTGTACTGGTCGGGGATGGTCCGCCAATTCAAAGTGCGATAGTCTACACACATCCGAACCATCCCATTCTTCTTCCTCACCACCACAATGTGGGAAGCATAGGGGCTTCTGGACTCTTGTATCACACCAGCAGCCAACATCTCTTGCAGATGCCTCCGTACATGATGGATGTCAGCTGGGGCCAGGCGCCGGGATCTCTCTCGGAAAGGCCTTTCGTCATGCAGCCGAATGTGATGCTCAGCCCCTTGCACACATCCCACATCCCATTCTTTCAGGGAGAATACCTGGTCCCTTTGAGCAAGCCTCTCACTGATCGTCTTTTTCCATTCAGCTGGCAACGGAGAGTCACCGAAATCAAACAAATCAGGAGTAACTCTATCGTCTGCCTCGGGACCCTTGCTACTTGGCAGTACTGCGGTATCCGCACAATGGACACTTGCCAGGGTACACCCTCTTATTCGAATCTCTTTGTCGGACATATTATGCACTTGAACCATCACTCTCTTGACATAAGCATGAGCTCTAGCCGGCAAGATACTGGGCTTTATCAACAGTCCTTCAGGCAATCTTCCCTCCCCAGGCGCATCCAACATCAACAATTTATTCTTGACATCTGCCCTTAGTCGTACTTCGCCATGCAAGACGCACTGGGCATTTGGGGCAAGTATCATTGGAGCTGGATCCTTTTTCCACACCACCCCCAACGGGCCCTCAGGTTCCTCCTGACCAACCTTCCTCTGGGTGGCAACTGCATTTTGGAGCACAGCGGGTATTTTTAGAGCTCGCCCAGTTTTGAATGCCTGTTTTTCTGAGTACAACTGGGTCAAACGTCCAAACATATGAGCATTCGTCCCAATCAACAGAGGCACCCCATCATACAGTCCAGTGGGTGGGCAAACTAAAACTAAAGTTTCCACCTGCTCATCCATTCCAGCCACAGATGTCGAGAATGATAACCAAACTCGGATGTACCCCAAATACGGATATGCCTTGTCGCTCAACCCCCACACATGTAGACCATTCAAGGGTTGCAGGGGCACCTCAGGTAAATGTGCCTGATACCAGTCCTGAAACATAATGGTTACCCGAGAGTCACTGTCTAATACAGCCCAAGCAGGAATCCCATTTACTCGCACCGGGGTCTCCATTGAAGGCTTGACCACATCAGACCAATCGGGGGCCACAGCATTGAGGGTCGACTGAGCCTGGGCCTGAGTCACTAAACTTTTCCTAGGGGGTCGAGACTGGGTCCGGCGATGCCAAGTGATCAGTCTACTATTAACTTTCCTTAAGTTCTCCGGCCTCCGACACTCAGGTTGAAAATGCCCATCTTCTCCACAATGGTAACAGAACTTGGGGTCCTGGAGATCACTGTTTGGCGGTGGGCCCGTATTTGTGGGGGCCCTGAGGAGGGTGAGGGGCCCTTGGGCCGGGGTCTGATTGGTTTATCTCAGGGGCCCCGGACCTAACAGGGTACATAGCAGATTGCTTTAAGTCCCTCACCAGTTCCCGTAAATTCCTCACCTCGGCCCTCAACTCACTCTCTACATGGGGGTCAGAAGAGACAACTCGCATTCCCACAACACCAGGAAAATCTGGGGATCCCTCAGACCCTCTGGACAGGCTGACCTCCTCAGGGGTGCTAGGCTCAGGGGTCCCACTAGGGTTTACCGCCCCCACACATGGCTCCCACCCCTCTTCATCAGTCTCCACCTCTCTAATTTCCCTCATTAATTGACAGTATTCAGGCGGGGTGGCCTGCCAATCATGTAACTTAAGTTTCAGCAGTATTACACTAAAAAATCTGGCAGATTTTAAAACATGTTCTAACCTGACCTGATTCAGGGCTGCGGCAGTGATTCCCCCCTTTCTATAGGGCTTCTGCAAGGCCCGCCCCACTCCAGTGACGAAGACGGACAGTTTCTCATTTCTTCACTGCTTAGCAGACCTGAATTTCCATAATAAATCTTCACCAGTCTCTGTACTCCCAAAAACCCCTTCTAAAGCAGAGAGATACTCTGCAGCGGTGGCTTCCGGACTGGGGGCCTGGAAGAACCTAATGGCTTCTAAAGCGGGACCCCGCAAGCTCTCCATCAGCCTCTTCCTTTTCTCCCCCTCAGAGCATTGCCATTCATGGATTAAAGGGGTGGCATAGTCCATCCAAGCCTCCAGGTCATCCTCCCCTGGAGGTACTGGCACCATGCTAGAGAAAAGTTTTAACTTATGGTAAGAATCGAGCTGTATAGGTGGGACCACTAGGGGCAGTGAAGCCAACACAGAACTCTCGGGGGACAAGGGGAGGTGCCAGGGGAGCCCTGAGGGGTAGCATCACTGGACAAATCCAATGCTTGTAGCAGTTCCTGGGTAGTTCTCCCCTCCACAGCCAGCAATTTAATCAGTTTGTCTTTAAAACTATTCATTTGGGGAGACCCCCCAGGGGTGACTGACCCACTTCGAATATGAATTAGCCTCCATCCCTGTGAAGCACCCTCCGGGTAAATCATGGGAGATACCTTCTTGGGGTCGATGGCCACACTGCACAGGAGTAACACCTGCAGTGTCTGGTCGAGCAAGTCAGCCATACGCCCTTTTACCTCCACTTTGCCTAAACATTTTACTCGCTGTGCTGCAGAAATGATGTCAGCACTTGGGGTTCCCAAAGACACATCTAGCAGTAACACAATTTTCTGTGAGTCCAGCTCTTCAGCTTCACCCCACCCCATCAGTCTGTGTACCATGGTCTTAATAGGTCCCAACTTAATTTTTCCCAACATATCCCCTTCCACTTTTTCCATCTGTTGTGTACTTTCCCACTTGGCCACTAGGGGACGCTGATCCCAGCGGTGCCTCCAATTTGTAACCCCCAGGGGGCGCTATCCCTAGGGTCACTACCCCTGCCTGCCTCCTCTGAGACAAGGTAAGGGGCCCAGATCCGTTGACGGGTGCCTCCACCCAGAGGTCAGGGCCAGTACTGTTGAGATTGCCTCGGTCACAGCCCTCTTGGTCACTGCAACCCCCCTTTTGTCCTGCTAGTGGCTCACTCGGGGTTCCCATAATGCTTTTCCCCAGTTCACTTACCCCCCAGCTAGTATCTCTCAACTCGCTCCGGGGGCCCCCTGTAAAGGAAGGTACAGTTTTATCACAGTAGCTATACAGCAGTTCACCAATAATGCACACAGTAGCCATGGTGTAGTTGCAGAACAAACAATCTGTTTTATTCCAGGAGGAAGTAACCAGGACAGGGGGGGGAAATCAAGTTAATTGGCTTATCACTATTCCTATCTACCTAGGGCTCTGTGCACAGGCCTGACCCTAATATTTACTGTCCCTGGGTACCCAAGCCCTAACGGCTAGTCCTCTGTGGCAGCTGGTTGGGACCTTAACACAGGTAGCCTTTTCAGTACTGAGAAAGTCAGGATGGAAAGGAAAATTCAGCTGATCAGTCAGCAGTGTATTAAACAACTTGAAACCACTTGTTGCAACTTAACAGGGAGCTACCCTGATTCAGTACTCACGACTCCAGCAAACAACGGTTTCTGCACCACTGGCAGGGCTGAGCCTGAATTTCAGCAGCCTCCTCACACATTTATATGGCAACTCCAGAGGGGTACCACACCAGGCAGCAGCTCCTAAGGCTCACCACGATCTCCAGCGGCTAAGGTGCTGCAGCGGCATCTTCAGCTTTCGAGGACCGGCGTGATTCAGCAGATTCTCAATCCTCCAAATCAGGTCGAGCCTGATGGGTAGCTGGGCTGGCACCAGCCTCCTCTGACCGCACACGGCAAATTCGATCTGACTTACTCAACGGCAACGAACGGCCGCCTCAGGTCTTCCCGCGCGAACACTCCACCAGCGCAGAAGCACACAGCTCCTTCCTTCTCCTCAGGCACTATGCATCTGCTCCTCCTCAGCATGGGGCTCTCTTCAGTTCAGGCGCTACCTGAGTCTATTGGCTGGCGTATCTGTCTGTCAATCAATCTTCTGCCCCTCAGTGGTGTGAAAAAGCGCCATAGCCCATAATGCCTTCTCCAACTTATAAGCAGTTCCCCTATTGGTCAGACATCTCTCCAGAGTCCCGAGGTACTGATTGGTCCAATTCAGCAGTTCTGGACCAAAATGGAGGAGACAACCAAACAGTCCTCACTGCAAAGGAAGGCAGGTTAGCACAACTACATTATCATTATTAATGTACGTTGTTTCCAGCAAACAGTCACATCCCCCAATAAAGCTTCCTCTGCCCCACTAGCGGTGACAGACGTGAGCTATTTTTCAGCGTCCCGGGCGGGACTCGGGCATACTACCACGCAGCCCTTAAAGAGACAGCACACGGAGGCTTTACCAGCACTCCTTGCTACCCATTTAAACGCCTTTATGCCGATCATCAACCAGGCATGGAGCAGGAAACGAGCTCCGGGAAAGCTTTTAGGAACCCCCATTTATGAGGGGGTTACATATGTCTTCAGGGGATAGCACCAGAAATCCAGGAAAAACACCCTGCAGTGCTCCCAGTAGATGGAGCTCCTGGCCCCAATCTCCAGTGCCTCTACCAGTACCAGCACCAACTTCCGACGAAATGCAGACACATCAGGGTGTAAGGGCCCCACCCTGTACCCGCCTAGAGGGTACAACCAAGGCTCCATGGGGGGATAGACTGCGCTGGTCGCAAGTCAGAGGAGTGGAGACAAACAAGGCCACTGGAGACTCCCGAAGAAGGGGAGTATGGCAGAGAGAAGGGGGCATAGAGAAAAATAAAAAAAGTGCTAGCACACATTTCAGATGGTAAACAGCACAGCACCACACCAAGATGTTTTATTTCTTCATAGTGGGCACGGACAGGGAGCAGTATGTTTACAAACCTGAAAACCACATATCTCCGTTCCGAAATTAAGTACAATGAAATGAAAAATGTCTGTTGCCAATGTTTTGGCCATAAATACACAATTACTAAAAAACCTATATGATGATATTTTTTCTGCTAACAAATAATGCTGCTTAAGGACCAAGCATAGTAACAAGGGTGCCTCTTGCCATGCCCACAAATGATCCAGTTTCTTAACTGAAGCCATCAGTGGTCTGACCAGGGGAGGATGAACATCCCACCCTGGCACCAGATGTCCGCACAGCACTCTGCCTCCTTCCAGTCCTAGGGGCCAGGACAAGGAAGCAGGAGTGCCTGTTGCATGGCAAACATCAGGCTGTTCATTCTGTCCACCTTGCAGATGCTGTGGGAGGGACAGAAAAAGTCCATAATTGGGCAGATGGCACACTGTCCACACCATGCTTTGCTCAGCAAGGCTCACTGTGGGGGCCAAACTCCAAACGGAGTCTATTTCCCCCTTAGAGGTGTGCGGTTAAACATACCTTCCAAGTCTCTCCATTTTCAAGGATTCTCCCTGATTGTCAATTATTTGACATTCTTCCTGCTTTTTATTGCACCAATCCAGTTCCTCGAACATCAGGAGGGAATTTTCCAAGTATAAGGCTAGCCAAAGGGAGGAAGATTGGGTGAAGTATATGGAAGCAAAAGAGAAACCAGGAAGGTGAGGGAGGCCAAAGCGCAGATGGAGCTGCAGTTGGCAGTGGGGGTGAAGAAAGGAGATAAGGCATTCTTCTGGTACATCTGGGTGAAATGTAAGGTCAAAGAGAGTGTAGTGAGAATTAAGAGCAATGAGTTGTGGGAGGAGGGGGAATAAGGCAAAGATACTGAACAGCTTTTTTTTAACATTTTGTTTATGATTTTGCAAGCCATACAACTCACAATGTAGCACAGAAAGGTAGTGATTAATAACATAAGTTTCATTCGCTTAAAGGATTGAGGGGACCCCTTCTCTTTAGATACTGTATGTGGGAGTTTCTAACAGGAAATTGATAACCCAAGTTATATTTATCTATAGGCATACACCTAAGAGCACTACAGAAGTTACCGTGGTTGAAATACTATCCAAAACTCCTGCTTTCCATATAGGCTTCATGCCATTCATCACCCCTTGTAACAGGATTGAATTCAACCCTGTCCCATTTGTTATGCAGAAAGTTTAAAGCATGCATCTGTTCTGTCCTCCTTTTCTGTCTGATTGGACAATCAGATTTTTTTGTGAGATCTAGGAACTGATCACCGACGGTCTGGAGATTCTCCCCCTCCTGCTATATCTCTGCCTTCGCTTGCCGTTTCTTGCGTTTCAATATTTTCTTCTCCCTTGCTTGTCTGTCGTCGAAAAAATATGTGAATCTTTGTGTGAAACTGGGATCTCTTGGTTTGAAAATGTATATAGTTATATTGCTGAAATGATTGCAAAAAGCTGTTGGAACTCAGGGGGTCAACACTGAGATGCAGTTTGACCTCCACAAACACTTTTGCAGAATTGTCAACAGGAGATTAGTTCTGGGACAACATGTTCTGTTTTGTTGCACATGCAAGGAAAGAAACTGACAAAGTTCTGGTACATTTTATGTGAAACAGGATATTTCTTACTGAGCTCATGATGAAGTAGTTAATTGCCAGGCAAAGACTTCTTGCAGAAAGAGCAGCAATGTTTTTAACTCTGCCAGAACTGCCAGCAAGAGAACAAAAATGCAACAAGCTGTATTTTTAAAAGGTAGCAGATTGCTGAGACAGGTGTCTGGATTCCTTCCCATGTCCCTCCCCAGAAACACTGCACTGCCTGTGTGATTTTGCTGACTCAGGTGTTGCAATCTTCCTCCAACAAAGGAGCTTGGCTATCCATCTCCCCTGGGTTCTGTGTAATCATCTGACTGGGATTCATTCCTCCAGGGCTTTACTGAAATCTTAAATCTGGACTCAGTAGGGAAGCAGTGTAGGCCAGTGGTTGGATCACAGACCCATACCTCTCAACTGTCCCTGATTTTCAGGGACGTCCCTGATTTTGCCTCAAAATTTTACTCTGTCCCTCCTGAAAATTGTGTTTCTGTGACCAAACAGTGGGGGTTATAAGTACAAAATAATGTCAAACATTAAAGTTACAAACTTGTTCTTCCTTAGAAAATGCATTTTACACTAAGCCCTTTATTCTACCAGCTTCCTGAGTGAATATCTTCAATTTTGAAGAAGTGTCCCTGATTTTGGTCCTTTGTCCCTGATTTTTTTAAGCCTTGTCCCTGATTTATGAGGCAGGAGGTTGAGAGGTATGCACAGACCTGCAAAACCAGATGATTCCCTGGTTTCAAATCCTGCCATAATCACTGACTCACTGTGCAAGTCACATGACCTACGTCATGCTCCAGTCCCTCCCCACCTGGACAAATGGGTAGTCCTTACCCACTGTTAATGGGATGCGATACATCTGCTGGAAAATCCTGGGTACAGAAACTTAAATAAACTACAAAGATGGACGAAGCATCACTTTACACAAAGTAGTGGGAAACTAATAGCCCACCAAGTGAAGTAACAGAGTCACAATCGGTATATCTGTTTCAGGCTAACGGAGCTGATCCCTGGTGTGTTATAAGCGCTGAGAACAAATACAAAGGATGGTGCACTCAAGAGCTGTTGAAAAATGGTTTCACTTATTTTATTATGTGCAAAATTAGCTCAGTGGGATGGTTAGGCAAGTCCCATGTGAAGCACCTTGACTCTATATGGGACTTGCTTGACGAAGCACATTTTTCAAAGAATGTAGTCAGTGAAACCTTTTTTAACACCACTTGAGTGTGCCGTCTTTTGTATGTATTTTATACCTTTCAGCTATATTGTGCTCGGTGGCACCATCTTGCTCAGTCCCATCCTGCCATCCACCCACCACATGGGGCAAATCACTGTCTCACCTGAAGGAAAGAAGACTGTCTCCATCTAAGTCCACTCCTCCTTCTGTGGTAAATTTCTTTGTGCTGCTGACTGCTGGGACAACACGGGGAGACTCAGATCGACCGACTGTGGTGATGGTGGTGGTGAGGGACAAATTGAACGCTGTCTGAGTGGCTGGCGCTGTGATCAGGTGGGATGGAATTAGGATCAGGGAAGTACGGGGCTAGTTCAGCATTTGGAAGGTCATAGTCAGCAGACCTGAGCGGAGGATAGGAATGAAAGTGTGCTTACAGCCAGCAGATGGAGTGCATGTGTGTGTGGTTGGCAGCTGCAACTTGCTCGTCATGAGCTGCTGTGCTGCAGCCTGTCATGTCTGTTGCCTGCAAGTGCAACGGGGGAGAGGAGAGACTGACTCGGAGATAGATGTACGGCCCTGGTCCAAACAACAACAATTTGGGCTCCCTCTCCAGCCTCTGGCTGCTGTAGTTTACTGTACCAGCTACTGCTCCACCTGCTCATAAGAAAACTGTCAGCAGTGTCAAGAAAAAAATACAGGTCTCACGTCTCCAGAGTCCCACCATGCCATCACCGCAGAATAGATTTCTAATTGTTTTTGAACATACAAACAGATGCAGCTGTAACAATATTAATAATTATAATAATAAAAGAAATAACTTCTTTGCCTGCCTGCAACTGGGCGGGGGGTATGTCAGGGACAGATGGCATTGGCAGGGAACACACTGTTGACCTTACTGTCTGGCAGACTACACTGCCTGCATGCTTGACTCTCGGGGGGGGGGGGGCGGAGATACAAGTCTCCTCTCCTGATGTAAGAAATTGTAACATCCTTATAACAAAGTGCTTCATCATGGTGGGCTGTAGTGTATCTTGCCTAACTCTAAAATGCAGGAAAATTCACCATCTACAGTGATTTGTTTTAAAAATTTCCCATGGGGGAGTGCATGCCCCCAGATCCCCCTAGGTTTGTCAGGAATTTTGCCCCACTTATTCACTGTTTTGCACATACTTCTGTCCTGTCTAAAATCTTAGGATCTCTCCAGCTCTGGAAGTATAATTCCAACACTGATCTCAGGGTCTATACTAGGCTTGGTCTTCAATATTTTCATTTGTGACATAGGTGAAGGTATCAAGGGTAAAATCTGCCTCTTTGCAGACAACGCAAAGATCTGTGCAAGGGTAGACATGGAGGGAGGAAGGAAGAGGGGAACTAAGGGAAGAACTGGGTAGATTGGAGAGCTGGTCCAAAATCTGGCAGCTGAATTAAATCCATTTGATGCACAGGTAACAACAAGTCCTCAAAAGCAGGATTGCATTGTAAAAAAAAAAAAAAAAAAGTGTGCTAATAGACGTTCGTTTTAAATTTTCACCATTTTTATATTGGCTTGCTTGCGCAGCAAATCTCGCAACAGTGGGGATTTGGGCTGATGGCGCTGTTAATGAAATGCGTAGGTGCGCTCTCATTCCTCAATCAGCCTGCATGCCAGCGCCACACCATGCATAGTAATGTGGCGAGCACATCTAAAGGAAAGGTCCGCTGCAATGCAAGCAAAGCTTGTCACACACAGCGGACCCTTCCTCTTTTCATCCCAGCTACTAACATGGCAGCTAAACTGCTGACTTTGGGAAGTGCCCAATCCCCGGTTGGCTTACCTGCAAAGTATGTGCCGATGAGAGCCACTCCTCATCGGCAGAATCGTCTCCCCCACTTTAGATTGTTTACCGGCGGGGTGCCAATCCCGTCGGCATCAATCTCCCCCCTTTCCTCTATAATATACCGCAAGAGTGCCCAACTCCTGTCGGCTACTGTAACTCTAAAAGAAACCACCTGTAAAAAGAAAACCGCTGCTGTGATGTGTTTTGTTTAGTATCTGCAAGCAGAAAACAGTCCCTCGTAGTTTCCCTACCCACCACCTGCACCCACCCACTGCCACCCTGCTCCCCCACCCCACCTACTTACCTCCGGGCATGGCGCGATGATCTTCGGTGGACCAGGAGCACGTCTTCACTCTTCAAAGCTGACTGCGAACTGAGGAAATGCCGGTAAGCTGTATAATGGGATAAATAAGGTTTTCTAACTTTGATACATATCTCGGGCATTGTTTGGAATTTTACACCAAATTTTCAACATGGGTTTTTGGGGCCCCTCCTCATGAAGTCTGTCACAGTTATGACATTAATCGGTCCAGAAAGGTGATTTCGCAGTCACTGCGTGGAATTGCCTTTGGGACCGATTCTAAGGACAGTGGCAGTGTTCATGAGGTGGGCTCTAAAGGCTATGTTGCAAATTTAGTAAAAACCAAAATGGCTGTTTTACTTATACGTTGAGTATTTATTATGCATGCTCGTAACTTTGTGACTTCGCAATATTTTCATGTCAGATTTTCAACATTGTAATTTTTCTAGACCTCCTTGTGAACAGTGCAGCCGTCATTTTTCACATCCTGGTCGAAATGTGTTTCCACACTTCCGGCGCACAATACCACGGTCGCTGTGGGAAATCAGTGTTTGGGGCAGATTACGAAAATGACAGTGGCACTGTTCATTAGCAGAGGTCCTAAAATGTCTGTTGAAAATTTTGTGACGATACTCCATAAAATGACTGTTACGAGCGTGCGTTGCACAGTTTGCACGCATGCTCGTAACGTTGTGCATTTGTAATATTGTCACTCTGGATTTTCACCATTGGCATTTTTCCACACCTCTTGAACAGTATCGCTGTCATTTTACATATCCTGCCTAAAATACGTTTTCGCACATCAGACGCAGAATAGTGCAGTTGCTGTGTGAAATCACTTTTTGGGACAGTTTGAGGAAATGACAGTGACACTGCATATGAGTAGAGGTGCTAAAATGCCTATGTTGAAAATTTGGTGCCAGAACTCCATAAAATGACTGTTACACGTGTACGTTGCGCGTTTCCCACGCACCCTTGTAACTCCGCACATTTGCAATACTTACATGCCACATTTTCACCACTGCCATTTTTTTTACACCTCCTTATGAACAGTACAGCTGTCATTTTTCACATCCTGCCAAAAATGTGTTTCCGCACTGCACTACCAAAGCCAATGCCAGCTCAACAACATTCGGCATTGACAAATGCTTGTTTTTTCTGTGTTAGTGAGTGAAAATGTAACAGTACAAAAACTCCTCACTGGGCATATTTGTTAATGATTTTTTTAACATAAAAACAAGGTAAATAGAATGCAAGTCCCACAAATACATTTTCTTTAATTTCACATAAATAAAATAAAATATTTTTGGTGACATGAGTTGCTGTTTCTCCCCGTCCGCTCTCAGCCGTTAAGTGCAAACAGCAAATGGTTTCTGTCATGTCAACCAACCTGATCACTTTCCTTTCAGCTTACATTCTGTAGCGTGCAACTGTCAGAATATATATATTTTGTACAGTAAACAAACAAAATGGACAAATGGCAGGAGCTGTCAATCGCTCGCTTAAACAGTTATTACTTCATAGCTCCCCATCCCCTGCAGTTCAGTGCAGTCAGATCCAGGCACACAACATTTTAAAGATCAGCTCCTGGCTGCTGCTTTTTTAAATTACTTGGATCACTCAAAATGCTGAACTCGCTCAAGCTATCTTGTTGTTCCGATCTATCACTTCATGTTACTCCTTGTTCACTTGTTCCCTGTTCCATGTTCACTCCTGCTACCTCCCTTAACAGAAGTGCTCCCACCCATGCAGTTTTAAAAAACAAATCAGTTTCTAGATATTTTTGGCTACAATGACACTGAACTTCTACGCACCGGAGAGAGAAACAAAAACTTCCGCTCTTCTGGTTATTCAATAACAGTACTCACTCTACTGTGGGGAAAGAGACGCCACTCTGTCCTGCAGACATGCTTGCCAAAAAAAAAAAAAAGCAGTTATGCTCTCCACCACCCTCAACATCTACTGCTCCATCATGAGAAAAAAAATCTCAGTGCAGTTTCTATTCTAGCCTCATACTAGTTTGGGGGGCTTCTAGCTGCCAGCAACATGACGTAACTGGACTACCAGAAACAGGACGTAATTTCAACCTGGTGGAAGGACTATTTTACCAAAAATACTGCACATAATACCCATTTTGTCTCTGTCCCCCTCTTCCAGGGTCTGAAGCCATTCAGCCTGCAGCCTCATGCCTTACAACGCCCCTGGGCATGCAGCAATAAAAATGTTTTACGCACACCCTGTTGTGTCTTATTGCTTATGTAATGCACATTGGGAAATGGAACCCAAGGGTGCAATACAAAGTGGGAGAGGTGGTGCTGACTAGCGTTCCGGAAGAAATGGATTTAGGGGTGATGATATTAGAGACCCTAAAATGTCTTCACATGGCAGTGAGCAGAGCAAACAATGCTGAAATGCATAGGGAGGGGGATAAGCAGTAGAAGGCAGGAAGTTATTGTCTCTCTGTACAGGTCACTGGTGCATTGCACCTGAAATACTGCGCAAGGTACCAGAACCCACACTTGAGGAAAGACTGCAACAAGGTGGAGCAGTACAGCTCAGGGCAACTAAGATGGTGCATGGCCTTGGGGATAAGATACGGGGAGAGGCTGCCGGACTGTACATGTACACCCTGGAGAAAAGGAGGGAATGTGGCGACATGATTGAAACATACAAGTACCTACAGTGAAGCCCGCCAGAATGAAGCGCAGTGTCGTAGGTTTTCTGCATAACAAAAGGGATCAACTCCCATTGAAATTGCATTGTTTGCCGCAGTAACTACTGCAGACTTCTGCAAAGTTGGGTGGACATGGTATAAATAGGGGAGATGCCAAGGAACTTCTGCTGAAGTTCAAACAAAGGGATTAGAGCGAATTTACTAAAGATGGCAGGAGGAGATTCAAAAAAGATGCCAAGAAGCACTTCAGGGAAAGGGTAGTGGATACGTAGAATAAGCAACCAGAAAAAGTGTTACAGGCCAAGTCAATCGGGAGCTTCAAGGAGGGATGAGAGAGACAGGTGGGTTTATGATGGAAGGAAGATCCTGGGGATCACTGGGAAGGCAAGACGGGAGGGTGAGCTGGATGTCATTATCCACCTAGGTACTAATGACCTGGCAAATGGGGAGCCAAAGGAAGTTCAGGAAGAGTTTAGGAAACTGGGGAGGGGTCTCAAGCAAGTAGCTACTTCTGTCACTTTCTCAGAAGTACTACCTGTGAGAGGCAAGGAGACATAGGAGTGCATGCACCAGGAACTTTAACTCATGGTTGAAGAACTGGTGCTGTGAGGAAGGGTTTGGATTCATTGGTGACTGGGGACCCACCTGGAGGATGGAGGTTTGTTCAAGCCTGGCCGCCTGCATCCATCCTGGAGGGGAATCCAAGCACTCAATGATAAGTTTAAATGCTACATTGACAAGCATTTAAACTAGCAAAGGGGGGTGGCAGGCCAGCAAAGAGGGTACCTACTTGCTCACCCCCCACAGCTAGCAGTGGAACCAGTGAACCAGAGGAGTGGCTATCTCTGCAAAGCAGTGTGCAAAAGATGGAGATTAGTGCCCAAGAGGTGGATAAGCAGAAAAGGGGCAAAATTCAGCAGAAGGGCAGACAGCAAGGAGAACCAGGGATAAATGACAACCAAGGAAGGGGCTGGAGTAGAACAGTGAAACAGTCTAGGGAGGTCAAATCATGGAAAGCCATGTGTGCAAATGCCAGGAGCCTTAGCAACAAGATGGAAGATCTGGAGGCTGTCATGGTACAGTCAGACCTGGACATTGTGGCCATCACTGAAACCTGGTGTGATGATAACCACGACTGGAAGATGGCCATACCTGGCTACAACATATTCAGAAGAGACAGAGCAGGCAGGAAGGGAGGAGGAGGCACTGTATGTGAAAAATGACATAAGGGCCACAGAGATCCAGGAGGAACAAAATGGGGAGAGATACTGTGGGTTAAGCTGGAAAGGAAAATGGGGACAGCCATCCGCACAGGTGTGGTCTATAGACCACCAGCCCAGGAGGAAGAAACAGATAGAGGAGCTGATGCTAGCCATCCAAGGATGGCAGACAAGGAATGAGGTAGTACTGGTTGGAGACTTCAGTATTCCAGACGTGGACTGGAGCATCCCAGCAGCAGCATCAACTAGGAGCAGATTTATCCTGGACTCCCTTCAGGGTGCCTTCCTCAAGCAGCTGGTCATGGAACCAAGTCGGCAGAAGGCAATACTGGACCTTGTGCTCACAAACAGGGACAGTGTGATGGGGGTAGCAGTGGGGGAGCACCTGGAAAACAGTGACCACCAGTCATTGTGGTTTGAAATCACAGAAAGAGCAGAACCAAACCACACAAAACACGTATCCTGGATTTTAGGGGGCAGACTTTGGGAAAATGGGAGATACTTGAAAGAGGCATTAAGGAATGGGACAGGAATCAGGGGTTGAGGAACAGTGGGCAGTATTTAAAATGGGGATTACAACAACAACAGAATTATGCATTAAGCAGGTTAGCAAGAGGAAAAGGAAGAGGAGACCATTATGGTTTTCCAAAGAGGTAGCAAAGAAAGTGAAAGCCAAAAAGATTGCATTCAGGCAATACAAAAAGACACAGGCAGAAGGGGATAGGGAGAAGTACCAGGAGAAGCAAAGGGAGGCAGGGAGGTCAGTAAGGGAAGCCAAAGCTCAGACAGAAGAACACATTGCAAAATCAGTGGGTAGAGGGACAAAACCTTTTACAGGTACATAAGTGAAAAAAGAAAGACAAAGGGAGGGATAGTGAGACTGAAGGGGAGGGATGGGGGCTGCATGGAGGATGACAACAGTAAAGCTGACATATTGAACAGGTATTTCTGCTCAGTCTTTACTGAGGAAGAGGAGGGTAATGGGTCTGAAGGGAGTACAAGGGGTGAGAATGGTGCAGAAATGGACACAAGTCCCTTTACACGAGAAAGGGTCCTGAAGGAACTGGAAGTAATAAGAGTTGATAAAGCAATGGGGCCAGATGGGGTGCACCCCAAGGTCCTTAAAGAACTAAGAGAGGTGATGGCTGAACCTTTGGCTATCCTGTTTAGCCGATCATTGGAAACAGGGGAGGTACCCAAAGACTGGAGGACAGCAGATGTAGTCCCCTTATACAAAAGTGGGAACAAAGAGGAAGCAGGGAACTACAGACCAGTCAGCCTCACCTCGGTAGTGGGGAAGATCATGGAAGCACTACTGAAGGAGAGATTGGTGGAACATCTGGTTGTCAATGGACTACAGGACCCAAGGCAGCATGGTTTCACCAGGGGGAGGTCATGTCAGACCAACCTCGTTTAATTTTTTGACTGGGTGACTAGGGAGGTGGATCAGGGGAGGGCAGTGGACATGGCCTATCTGGACTTCAGCAAGGCCTTTGACACTGTACCACATAGAAGACTATTACATAAACTGGGGAATATGGGTGTGGGCAGGACAGTACTGTGGTGGGTAGGTAACTGGCTCGGTGGCAGGACACAGAGGGTGGTGGTAAATGGCTGTCACTCCACAAAGGGAAGAGTGACCAGTGGGGTACCACAGGGATCAGTGCTGGGACTGGTCCTATTCAACATCTTCATCAGTGACATTGCGCATGTAACCCCTAGATGGCGCTATCCCAAGGGCTACTACCCCTGCTTGATTTGCCACTAACAGGTTGAGGGCCTGGATCCAATGGCAGGTGCCTCCACCCAGAGGTCAGGGTTTGCAGTAGTTAAACTAACTTGGTCCAGCCCTCTGGGACACTGCAACCCCCCTTTCTTCCCACTAGTGGCCACACAATATATCAGAATTACCTTCACAGTATACACTACCCCCAGGTCTGGTTCTGGCACTGGGGCCTCCTGTGAAATGAGATACAGTGCAACAATCACAGTACAGTACTTTAACATAGACAAATACCTCAGGCAGTATAACTTTGCTGAAACAAGCAGCTCTGATTTATTTAGGGGGATATAACAAGGACAGGGGGAAATCAGGTTAATTAGCTTATCACTAATAATCTACCTATGGCTCTGTGCACAGGCCTATCCCTATCAGTTACTGTCCCTGGGTACCCAAGCCCTAGTGGCTAGTCCAAACCGTGGCAGCTGGTAGGGGCCCTTTCACACAGAGAAAAGGAGAATTAAACAGTCAGCAGTACAGTAATTCCATTTGGATTTAATGTGGCAATTCAACAGGGAGCGACCCTGAATTAGTACTCACGACCTCCAACTAAGATAGGGTCCTTCAATGTCAGCAGGGCTCACTTGAGGTACACAAACCTCTTCACACATCCATATAAAGAAAGCACTATACCAGGCAGGCTGCATCTGTATCCGATCGCAATTACTGCACAATACCGGAGAACACACAGCAGATTCAGTTCCTGACAGACCGAATGCAATTTTCAGCAATTCCTCCAGTCTTCTACAGGGTGAGCCTGGTTTCTCTTCAGAGATCCTTTGATTCTTTTCTAGGGGACAGATTCAGTCCTAACAAGCTGTTACACAAGCTGCAGACGGAACTCTGGGCCTTACACAGCTTTTGACTAAAACTGCACACTGAAAAAGCACAGGGCTCCTTCCTTCTTCACTGCCAAAGCTCAACTGAAACTCCAACCGACAAAACCGGCACTTCCTTTGAGTTCTTCCCAGTTCTTGACTGGATTGGCTGTCACTCACAATAGACTGCTGCTGTTGGTCCAAAAAGGCACTGAAGTCTAAACTACATCCCCAGAGTCACTGCCCATACAATCCTCTTGTGGCTGGCTCAGATTATGAGTCCAAGTTCTGATTCGTCCAAGGCACCATTTTAGAGCTAGCTTACCCCACACTGATTGGTCCAGTTCAGCAGTTCAAAACTAGAATGGGGAACTAGCAGACACAGTTCTGACTGCAAAGAAAGCAGGTTAGACAAACTGTAATTTCATTATTACTCTAAATAATTTCTGGCAAACAGTTACATCTTTCAGATAGGTTCCCTTTGCACTCCTAGTGACTGCAAAAATGAAGTGAATTGGCAGCAGCTTGAGTGGTACTCAATCAAAGAAACACAGTCCCCCATACAAACTAATTATGTCTGCAAGCAGACAGCTCTTAAAGAGACAGTACCAGAGGTTCTAAAAACACCCACTGATAAATGGCTTAAATGCCAAACACCATTCAGGCTTGGAGCATTCAAGCAAGCTCCTGGAAGTCTTTTGGGAACCCCCATTTTCAGGGGGGTTACACGCAGGACCTAGAAGGCAGAATTTCACTGTTCGCTGATGACACAAAGCTCTAACAGAGTAGACACACCAGAGGGTGTAGACAGAATGAGAAGCGACCTGCAGAAACTTGAAGAATGGTCAGGGGTTTGGCAGTTGAAATTCAATGCAAAGAAGTGCAAGATAATGCATATGGGGCACAAAAACCCTGGCACAATATATCAGTTGGGGGGTGAGGATTGAGGATATAGCATGCACCAAGCAGGAAAGGGATCTTGGGATTGTCATCTCTGATGACCTCAAGGTAGGGAAACAGTGTGACAAGGCAGCAGGTAAAGCAAATAGGATGCTGGGATGTATGGGCAGGGGCATCACCAGCAGGAAAAGGGAGGTCATAATTCCGCTATACAAGACACTAGTGAGGCCCCACCTGGAGTACAGTGTACAGTTCTGGAGACCATACCTACGTGAGGACATAGACAGGGTAGAGAAGGTTCAGAGGAGGCACAAAGATGGTGCATGGATTGCATCACAAGTCCTATGAAGACAGGTTGAAGGAACTGAACATGTACTCCCTGGAGGAGAGGAGGGAGAGAGGGGATATGATAGAGACATACAAGTATCTTACAGGGAGGAACAGGGTGCAGGAAAACACTATTTTTAAGCGAAAAAGATGTTCCAGGACAAGAGGGCATGGGATGAAGTTGGAGGGAGGACGATTCAGGGGAAACATGAGAAAGAATTTCTTCACAGAACGGGTGGTGGACAAGTGGAACACCCTGCCAGAGGAAGTGGTGGGGGCTGAAACAATCACGGGATTTAAGAATGCATGGGATAGACATAAAGGAATTCTGGAGGTCAGGGGTAAGGGGCAACAGACTTGTAAGAAAACAAACTGAACTTACAAGCTCAAGTGGGCAGACTGGGTGGGCCATAGGCCCTTATCTGCCGACACTGTTTATGTATCTATGTATAGTTATAAAATGGGGGGAGACAACAGTAAAAGAAAAAAAGGGTTGCTAGGAGAGCAAGACAGAATAGTAGGGTGAGGAGACTGAATGGGCCAAAAGCCTTTTTCTGCCACCAGTGTCTATGTATCAGAATCTTGTAAAGAAGTAACATTAGGAGGCACACTTTCTCCAGAGGGTGGTGAACCTGTGGAACAGCCCACCAGTGGAAACAGTGGATATTAAGGCAGTATATGCCTTTAAGGTAAGTCTGGGCACATTCCTGCATACCAAGGGAATCAGCAGGTACTCTATATAGTATACAGAAGAATGGGTAGGGACTTCCCTATAAACTAGTATATGTTTGCACAGAACACTTTTTTCATGAAACAGAGGGATCAGATATGATGACCCTAGTGTCCCTTCTGACCTTAACTTACTGTTACAGCTGTTTGTTTTTTTAGTTATTTGTTTATGCTCCTTCTTCGTGGCTTACCCCATCTAGCCACCAAGCCCCTTCACCCTTCTTCACCAGATACTTACCCCAACCTGTATCCCTCATAACTTGCTGCCCATGACAAACTCTTTGGATTTACCCCAGCTGGTGTCTGGATCTAGTAGAGGAAGGTGCCTAGTTGTGGGTGTAGGGCCTGTGAGTGGCCAGCCATCACCCTGCAGTGCCAACTTGTTTTTCTTTTTACTTTCCACACCATCAGGTGGCATGCAAGAGCGTGGAGGGGGTGTCCTGCCTTGAGTGTTCCCTGGACCACCAGCAGGAGCTGCTGCAGCACCAGAGATTGGCAACCCGCCCCCACTCCCTGGCTGAGACATACTGCTTTTGGCAGTTCTCCCTCCTGGCCTGGCCACATCTTCGCTAGCTCCGAGTTCACTCCTAAACCTGGTTAGTCAGCATGGAAGTGGGACATGCTCCCTCTGCATCATCGAGCAGACCGTTATTTCTTTTAACAGCTCTAGCACTGCAGTTCTGCCATCTCGTCTTCAGTTAGATACATACATTAGGGCTCTGTCAGTCTTCCTACTTTAAGATGTCAGAATCCAGAGCCTGTCTGTCACAGTGGTAGCATGATCGCTTGCGATGCCAGTGACCCAGGTTCATGAACAAAGCTGGGATGTCAGAGGGGCAGCTGGGGGGAGGATGGCCAAAAGTCCCATGGATGGTCCCCTCCTCAAAGCTAGATAGAGTTTGATCTCTGCTGCATCACCAGCACCTGGGGGACCACAGGTGGTGGTGCAACCAGAGCCAAGGATCGAGGGAGGGGGGCATTGGTGGCACAGTGTTACACATTGGCCAAAGCCTGGGGTGAGAGAAAAATAAGAAAGCCGCATGCCTCACTGCTAACTGGGTTCTCCACTTTGCCGACCGACAGTTCATCTGTCTGGGGTGGAGGGGGAGTAAGAGTCCAGCCCCCTGCAGTCCTTACCATCGGGGGGGGGGTCATCCATGGGGGAGCTGTGAGGTAAGTCCTAGAGATGGCGGGTGATGGGGCAGGGTAGAGCATCAGACTGATGGGGGCCAGTTGGGCTGCAGGGAGGATAAAGTACAGTAAATTAAAAAAAAACCTGTTAAAATCCAATCTTCATTTGAGGTGTGTTGACTTGGAGCTCTGGTCCAGAAGTGGGGAAAACAATCTGGTTGTTCCTCTTGCGTTTTGTGATTGTTCAGCTTATATATGGTTTTCAGGGGCTGTCTGGGGTCCTGTTCTTCGAGGTATAAATAACAGGAGATCCCAACCCTATTGGGATGGAGGATTCAGAGAACTCCAACACCCTGAAGATGCAAAAGAGGCAGAAACTCTGGTTGGAACTGACAGGAGGGCACTTGCCAGACTGTGAAAATGGCAGGGTCCCAGAGTTCAAAGTGGCATTTGCTTCCTCTGGGCTGAGTCTCCAAAGGCCTGGTCCTGGTGGGATCAGTTATTTTGGCATGGGGAGGGCCTGTTGGCAGCTTCCCTTCTGGTGGGGCATCTGATGGCAATCATCGGTAGGTCCTGCAGTCTGCATAAGGGCATCTCTTCATTTACAAGGATCCCAGGTGGAGAGTGTGTAGGGATGGATAGCCTTGGGGACATGGATGACGCCAAGACATCAACACCCAAGTAGTGGGTAAGGTTCAGAGTATGCACAATCTTCCTCAGTGTCATGCCCAGAACCGTGCACTGATAAGATAGCATAGAAAGTTATATCCCCTCAGCCATGTCATAGGATTGCCTGTAATTGTATAAATAGGTCTGTAAATATACTGGGGATCCATCTCTGGATTGTGGGAAAAGTCTGTGATAAACCCCTGTTCCTTTGTGGCTGCAATAGGGACGTGTGGCGTTGGTAAATTTGGATCCTATTTTCAAGTGCAGCCTGTGCAGGATATATATCTTTAATTTGAGCCCCTTAGAAGCGGTAGTGAACTAGTGCTGTAACTGTCAAATCTCACAAACGATGACAGTATACAAGTCAGTGTAAACTTGTTTGTGTTTCAGACAACTCTTTAAAATGGAGTGCCCTGTGTCCTGAAGTTATTTTGTGTGTGTGTGGTGGGTAAGGACCAGAGTTCAGAAAAGGCTGTCGAGCAAAGGTAACAGTGGCCCAGTGCATATCTCCGCTACCATCCACCCAAACTCCCCCAGGGATCCACCTATGCCAAGCTAGTATACTTCAGGAGGTACTGCCCACTGGGTACAGGGCTAAAGCATCCTGTGGCGCTCTGCATAACATCTCCAGGGGATGCCCTGTGCTTTGTCAAGTTATGTTTTTCCTGTCCCCTGAGAACTATATTTGAAAAGAAATGGAGGCCGACCCCTCAGTTTGAAAGGACTTGCTCCCCAGAGGGCCATGGCACAGCCACCAAAGGACTGCCTGACCCTCTTCCACTGGACATGTGGGCACCCCTGCCTGTCTCCCTAGTCTGGAGGGAGACAATAGGGCAGCTGCAGTCACTGCATCACATGTTATTTAAAAGATTCCTGATAATATAACTGTTATGCCTGATATTGAATTAGTATTTTCAGTTTATGTATTGAATGCATCATCTGGGTCACCTGTGAAAATGGACACTAATTGTTCTTGGATCAGTGTGGTTGTCAAATAAATGATGGTGGTGATGCCACTGGGTGGAGTATTTACAATGCAGGGGATGTGGGGCCTCATATATGTGACATTCTGACCTGTGCCTTTGCCTACTGGTGCTTCAGGAAGCAGGAGCAGCTTCCTGGCATCCACCTGCACTGCAGTGGGATGCACCATAGGATGCCAGTGAGACCGCCAGCATTTTTGTATAGGACACTCATTATTAATGGTGCAGTGGTTAGGCTTCTTACATAGCTGGTTTTAAACACTAAAGAGAGACTAAAAGCTAAAAAGAGGTACGTAAGAAATAACAGTTTGTAACTAGTTACAAATAAAGAATACAGCATGTAATAATTAAGCCCTGAATTTGTTTACAGTGGTGGGGTGGGTTATCCCTGTAAATGAGTGCAGGTTTCCACAACATACATACTTGTGGCTCTCTGCTTATGAAATGGGGGAAGGGATGGAGAACCTAAAGACCCTTATGACCTTAAATTACTACTTATACCAACTGTGATACTGTTAAGAAAGTGAGAGTGTACTATCCATGGCTATGTAATCTCCCCCTCTGCAGAACAGGGCAGTAGAGATGACAGCCATAATCCGCTTAACTAAACCGTCTCAGTCCTCGTTTTAATGAGATTACCGGCTAAGCAGCAAGCCAGTGCTCAGCTCATCAAGCCAGTGGTGTGCACATGGAGGGGGGAGTACGGAAGGATGCGCACATGTGAGCAGTTAAACAATGAGAGTGCCAGAACATCCTAATTAACACTAAGAGGGCTTGGGCAGGGATGAGGGTGGGGGAATCAACAGGCCAGCTCAAGGGATTAGGAGTAAAGTTTATATAAAGTGGTATCAACTATCGAAAACTGTAATTACATGCAGGGCTCTGCTACACTGGTTTTCCTAATACACTGATGCTACTGCCTGGTAAGCATAAAGAAAAAAACACTCACCATAGTAATCTTGTTTTTTCAAAGGGATCACTCATTATGATTCAACTGATACAGTGAGTCTCCTGTGTTGAACTACCCGGAGAGATGGAATTATATGGAAATTATGGAACCCTCAATTGGCTCATGCCAGTTTCAGACTGCTGTCCTAGCAACTGCTGCACTCTTGAGTGCTTCAGATTCTTACAGAGCCTAACTGGGTATAAGACCCACTAGCTAAAACTAATAATGTCAAAAATAATTTTTTTGTCCTTTCAGGTCAAAACATCCTTAATAAACCTAAGAAAACCCGAGACCACCTGACACCAACTGGTTAAACAAACATGAGTGTCTAACCTATATAAGAAAAAACCTTAATGCAGGGATGCAGAGCAACTTTTACAGGGTCTAGTAGGGGAGGCAGGGTTGATCTTTAATTATAATGAGTGATCCCTTTGAAGAAACAAGATTACTATAGTGAGTAATTTTTTCTTCTAACCCCAGGAATCGCTCATGATGATTAAACTGATGCAGACTACCAAGCAGTACCTTTGGAGGTTGGGCAGAGAACCTATTTTGAAAACAGTCTCTGCAGCAATACTGTACCAAACCTAGCATCACTCCTGGATTGCAAATGTAACCCCCCTGCAAATGGGAGTTCCCAAAAGTCTCCCAGGAGCTTGCCTGAATGCTCCAAGTCTGGACGGTGTTCAGTGTCTGAGCTGTTTAACTGTGGTTCCAAGTGAGTGCTATTTGAGCCTCCACGTACTGTCTCTTTAAGAGCTGTCTGCTTGCAGACTTAATTAGTTTGTATGGTAGGACTGTGTATTTAATGCTCGAATCCTGCCCGAGCTGCTGCCGATTCGCTCAGTTTCTGCCGTCACTACATGTGCAGAGGGAGCCTTGTTGAAAGATATAACTGTTTGCCAGAAATCATTTAGAGTGACAGAAAATGTAGTTTGTCTAACCTGTCTTTATTTTAGCATGAACTGTTTCAGTGTAGCTCTTTCATTTTGGCCCTGAACTGCTGTGCTGGGCCAATTGGGTTAAGGGAGCCCTAAAATGGAGCCTGTGGACGAATCAGAACGTGGACTCTTAATTTTGAGCCAGCCACAAGGAGATGGTATGGGCAGTGACTCTGGGAAATGTAGTTTTGACCTTGGCGCCTTTTTCCACCAACAGAGGGAGTCTTATTGTGAGTGACAACCGAACCAACCAACAGAATGGTGTGGAGCTAAAGGAAATGCCCTGCTCTGTGACTGGAAAGATCAGATCAGTTGTGATAGTGAAGAAGAAGGGAGCTGTATGCTTCTGCATGTATAGTTTCAGTGGGAAGGCAGGAGTCTCTGAGGTTCGCCTGCAGCTGTTGTAAGCTAGTTCAGACTGAATCCAACTTGTGAGGAGAAAGAAGGAAGTCTGAAAGGTAGAAACCAGGCTAACCCTGTAGAAGACTGGAGAAATTGCTGAATCGCGCTTGGTCTGTCAGGAACTGAAGCTGCTGTGTGTGCTTCCAGGTATTTTGCAGTAATTGCGATCGGGATCTAGGAGCAGCCTGTCTGGTATAGTACTTTCCTTTTACATATGAATGTACGTAGTGCTGGTGGGGAATTGCTTTTTCCAATCCCCTTGGCTGTGTGCTGTGTGTTGAAGCTGGAAGCAAACCCCAGCTTGTCTTGGACTAATTTAGTTTGCTATCCACTGCAGTGGGGTCCAGTCACAAGAGCCTTGTCTCCATGCCCTGTTCTGGCAACCCAGAAGAACATCCACCATCTGGTTCTCAGCTTGGGTATTGTGAGTACAAATCAGGGTATTCCCCTGCAGCCTGTTTTCAATTACAAGTGTGTCATCTAATTATTATTGTTTCACTTCTTCATGGACTGAGCCATCCGGCTCCAGATTACAATTGGGTGTTGTGCATATATTTTCTTCTACAGGGCCCTATCCATCTGCACCTGCCGGCCAACCCCGAGCAACAGACCTGGCTAGCCCTCCCCCCCAACCTGGGTACCTAGAGTGTGACTTTTCAGACCCTGTATGTGTGCACAGTACTGTGATTTAATTCTGCCAATTAACCTGATCTCCCCCTCCCATGTTTTATTCCCCCTAAATAAACCAGATTTGATGTTAAAATTTAAACTGTCTGAAGTGTCAGCACCTACATATCAAGCATCATACTGGTTTGTGTATGTTGATTAACCTTATTTTACAGGGGGTCCCCAGAGACGAACCTCAGAATCAGTCTCAAGGGTAAGTGGTACTTTATGAATGAACAGTGTGTACATGTGAGGTTTTGGGACTGTAACTTCTGTGCATTGTGTGAGCCACTAAAGGGAATAAAAGGGGGTCTCAGTGACCCAGAGGGCTGTGACCAAGCTAGTCTAACCACTACAAACCCTGACCTCTGGGTGGAGGCACCCGCCATAGAACCTAGGCCCCTCAACCTGTCAGTAGTCAAGCAGGCAGGGGTAGTAGCCCTTGGGATAGTGCCACCTGGGGATTACACAAATCCAGCCTGTAATGTCTTGTGAAGGTGTGTACTGTTTTCCATGTAGCTGCTTTGCAGATTTTCGGTAGTGGAATTTCTGTTGAAGCTGCCGCCGAAGCAGCTGTGCCCCTATTGGAGTATGCACTCAGGCCCAGGGGTGCCTGTTTACCCACTTTACTATAACAAAACTGTATACATGCCACTATCCAATGAGCAGTTGTACGTTTTGTGGCAGCTCTGCCCTTACCTACTTAACCATAGGTGAGAAAGAGCTGTGTTTGACTTGTCCTGTAAGACTTGGTTCTGTCAATATAGTGGCTAAGTGCCCTTTTGACATCAAGGAAGTGAAGCCTCCTTTCTGGAGAACTGTAGTTCTCTGTGAATGAAAAAAAAAACAGGTAGAGTGATAGACTGATTTAAGTGAAAGTCAGATACCACTTTGGGAAGAATTTTTTATTGGTCCTGAGGACCACTTTATCCCTGTGAAAAGAGATGTAGTCCACATCTGTACACAGGGTTTGTAATTCACTTATCCTTCTGGCTGAAGTAATAGCAACCAGAAATACAGTTTTCCAAGTGATATACTTCAAATCTGCAGTTGCCATGGGCTCAAATGGTGCATCCATGAGCTTAGCAATGCAGATATTCAAATTCCAGGCCAGGACCTGTTCCCTCAGGGGAGGGTGCAGTAGGTTGAGGCCTTTAAAGTATTTCCTGAAGACTGGATGAGAGGCCATGGGTCTCTTTTCCAGCCGACAGGTAAGCTGAGACTGAAGCCAAGTGGACCTTGAGGGTCGAAGGCTTCAGGTCTAAGGAATGTAAGTGTCACCCCCCCTGCAAATGTGGATTCCCAAAAGTCTTCCAGGAGCTTGCCTGAATGCTCCAAGTCTGGGCGGTGTTCGGCCTCTGAGCTGTTTAAATGTGGTTCCAAGTGAGTGCTATTTGAGCCTCCACGTACTGTCTCTTTAAGAGCTGTCTGCTTGCAGACTCAATTAGTTTGTATGGGGGGACTATGTGTTCTAATGCCTGAATCCCACCCAGGCTGCTGTCAATTTGCTCCGTTTCTGCTGTTGCTACATGTGCAGAGGAAGCCTTGTTGAAAGATATAACTGTTTGCCAGAAATCATTTAGTGTGACTGAGAAAATGCAGTTTGTCTAACCTGTCTTCCTTTCAGCACAAACTGTTTCAGTGTAGCTCTTTCGTTTTGGTTCTGAATAGCTGACTTGGACCAATCAGGATGATAGGGAGACCTTAAAATGGAGCCTGTGGACGAATCGGAACTTGGACTCAATTTTGAGCCAGCCACAAGGGGATTGTATGGGCAGTGACTCTGGGAAATGTAGTTTTAACCTTGGCGCCTTTTTCCACCAACAGAGGGAGTCTTATTGTGAGTGACAGCCGAACCAGCCAACAGAATGGTGTGGAGCTAAAGGAAATGCCCTGCTTTGTGACTGGAAAGATGAGATCAGTTGTGACTGTGAAGAGAGAGGGAGCTCTGTGCTTCTGCGGTGTATAGTTTTGTGCGGGAAGCGCGTGTGAGGCCTTGAGTTTCAGTCTGCAGCTTCTGTGAGTGCCAGTTTGGAATGAATCCAAGTTGTGAGGAGAAAGAAACACTAGAAGTGTGGAAACCAGGCTCACCCTGTAGAAGACTGGAGAAATTGCTGAATCGCGCTCGGTCTGTCAGGAACTGAAACTGCTGTGTGTGCTTCCAGGTATTTTGCAGTAATTGTGATCGGGATCGAGGAGCAGCCTGCCTGGTATAGTACTTTCCTTTTACATATGAATGTGCGTAGTGCTTGTGGGGAATCGCTATTTCCAGTCCCCAGTGCTGCGTGAGGTGTGCTGAAACTGGAAGCAAACTCCAGCTTGTCTCGGACTAAATCCGTTTGCTATCAACTGCAGTGGAGTCCAATCACAAGGACTTTGTCTCCATGCCTTGTTGTTCTGGCAGTCCAGAAGAACATCCACCATCTGATTTTCAGCTTGGGTATTGTGAGTACAAGTCAGGGTATTTCCCTGCAGCCTGTTTCCAATCACAAGTGTGTCATCTAATTCTTGTCGTTTCAATGCTTCATGGACTGAGCCATCTGGCTCCGGATTACAATTGGGTGTTGTGCATATATTTTCTTCTACAGGGCCCTATCCATCTGCACCTGCCGGCCAATCTCGGGCAATGGACCTGGCTAGCCCCCAACCTGGGTACCCAGAGTGTGACTTTTCAGACCCTGTATGTGTGCATAGTACTGTGATTTAATGCCACCAATTAACTTGATTCCCCCCCCCTCCTGTGTTACTGTCCCCTAAATAAATCTGATTTGTTGTTGTTATACTATATACTGTCTGTGGTGTTGGTGCTTGTGGAAACAGTATTGTATTTTGCTGTGCATGTTTAACCGTATTTTACAGGGGGTCCTCAGAGACGTGCTGCAGAATCAGTCTCAAGGGTAAGTGGCACTTTATGAATGAACAGTGTGTATACGTGAGGTATTGGAGCTGTAACTCCTGTGTACTGAGTGAGCCACTAGAGGGAACTAAAGGGGGTCACGGTGTCCCATAGGGCTGTGACCAAGCTAGTCTAACCACTACAAACCCTGACCTCTGGGTGGAGGCACCCGTCATAGAAACTAGGCCCCTCAACCTGTCCATAGTCAAGCAGGCATGGGTAGTAGCCCTTGGGATAGCACCACCTGGGGGTTACATAAGTGTGTAAGGTAATCCGTGAGAATAGCCAAGTCAGCCCTGGAGGGGTCAGTACCCTTACCTGCACACCATATGGAAAACCTCTTCCACTTAGAAGAATATATGTTTTCTTAGTAGAAGGCTTCCTGGAACCCCTAAGCACTGTCAGCACCTGTTCTGACAGCTTAAGGTTAGCAAATTCTAAGTCCTCAAGAGCCACGCCTTGAGCCTCAGTGATCTGAGACTGGGATACAGGATCCTGCCTTGAGAGGAGGTTAGCAGGTTGTGCCTCCTGGGCAAATGGATTGGGGGGAACTACTGACAGTCAGCAGAAGAGAATACCAGTGTTGCCACGCCCAATCCGGTGCCACCAGTATCATTGTTGCTGGTTGGAACCTCAATTTCAGCAGGGTCCTGAGTATCATAGGAAAAGGAGGGAATCCATACAGAAACTTCTGTCCAGTCCAGAGCCACTGCATCTAGGGGAATTGTGCCCCTGAGATGGGGCCTGCAACAGTACATTGTTAACTGATGATTTTCTGCAGAAGCAAAGAGATCCACTTCTGGAGTGCCTCACTTCCTGAAAATTGCCCTGAGTATCTGAGGGGTTCAGGCACCACTTGTGGTGGTCCTGACTTATCCTGCTGAGAAAGAGTCTGCCAGTACGTTATCCTTCCCTGGAAGGTGTATGACTGACAAGGATGCTCCCATGGAGTATACCAGGGACCACAGCCTCATTGCTTCTGTGCACAGTGGGGATGACCTGGGACCCCCTTGTTTGTTAATGTAGTACATGGTCGTGGTGTTCTGTTCTGACCTGCACCACCTTGTTTTGAAGGTAAGGAGCAAATGTCTTTAGAACCAGGTAGACAGCTCTGAGCTCCAAAAGATTTATGTGCAGAGACTCTTGGTGGGACCATGTGCCACTTGCTGTGTGTCCCAACATGTGAGCCCCCCCAACCTAAAAGAGAGTCATCTGTTGTGAGAATTACTGAGGGTTGTTCTCTTATGAAAGGTACGCCCACTCTCGTTGTGCTCGTCCAGCCACCATTGCAATGCCTGGACTAAGCCATTTGTAACTGGAACCAGATTGGACAGAACATCTGTCCTGTGAGACCAGTACTGCCTTAGGTGGAACTGAATGTCTCTTATTTGAAATCTGGAACCCATTACCACTGCAGTGGCAGCTGCCATGTGGCCCAGTGCCCTGAGAAATTCTCTGGCTGGTTTGGTCTCCCTGACGCAAATGAGCTTGCAATTTACAGAATGCTTTTCATCCTGTCCTGTGGCAGGAAGGCTCTGCCCAGTCTGGTGTTTAATTCTGCTCCAGTAAACTCCAGCACCTGAAGTGGCACCTGCTGAGATTTCTGTTCATTTATAAGAAATCCAAGGGACTCCAGTGTAGATTTTGTTAGTGCCATTGACTGTTCTGCATGCTCCAGAGTCTGTCCTACTACTAACCAGTCATCCAGGTAGGGGGAAGACTGTGACACCTTGTTTTCTCAAATACTCTACCACCACTGCTAGGCACTTCATGAAAGCCCTTGGTGCCGAAGTTAGTCCAAAAGGGAGTGCTGCAAACTGAATGGCATGAAGCCAGCCTGAATCTCAGGAATTTTCTGTAGGATGGTCTGATGGGAATGTGAAAATAAGCATCTCTTAGATCTAGGGAGGCCAGCCAGTCTCCCTTTTGTAATGAAGGAATGATTGACAGAGTGACCATTTTGAACCTTGGTTTCAAAATGTGTTTGTTCAGAAGTCTTAGATCCAAAATAGGTTGCCAATCCCGGTTTTTCTTCCTTATGAGGAAGTACCTGGAATAAAAACCTTTGCCCCTGTGTATTAGAGGCACTGTCTCCACTGCTTTGATTGCCAGCAGATGCTTTACCTCTGCTTCCAATATAATTCTGTCTGCAGATGTTACTGTTGCAAAGGTTCTTGTTCTCAGCTTTGGAAATTATTTGAAGGTGAGTGCCAGGCCCTGGCTCGCTACCTCCAATACTCACTTGTCTGTGGTGATAGAATGCCAAGCATGAAGGTAGTGAGCCAGTCTGCCACCCACTGGTGGTTCTACAATAGGGGATGCGACCTGCACTAGCCCATCAGGGGTTCTGTGTGGGTTGTGCCTGAACTTGTGATGCAGGAGCAGTTCTCCTCATGGGTCTCCTGCCCCTTCCTCTGAAATAGCCTCTGGCCTGCTGCTGAGGCTGAGAGGCCTGTGTTTGAAAGAATGGTTTGGGCTAAAAAACCCTGCCTCCCCTACTCTGGTTTGGGGTAAAAAGCCCTACCCCTGCCTCACCAGCTGTAGTTCTATCCAGCTGGTATTTCTTGTCAGTTTTCTTATCCACACCAGGGATAGAAGTTGGAGTTTATAAAATTTGTAATGCAGCCTTTTTTAAGGACTTATGTGTGGGCAAAAGCAGACATTTTGTGGGGGTTAACCCCATCACATCCAAAAACTCTGCCTCCTCCACATCTTCTGTTTCGTGAAGAGGAAGATTAAGGGTCTCCACCATGCTCTTTACAATGGCATAGTGAGAATATTCTTCAGGACCCCTAGGAGGAGATCCAAACTCTCGCTTTGGAGAGACTTCTGGGTCTATAGGTTCCTCTTCGAAGTCATCCTCATCCTCCTCACCATACATTTCCAGCAATTCCTGCCTTGCAGGATCTGGAGGAGGAACCGGGCCAGCCAGTGTAGGAACTGGGACTGCACCCTGTAGGGTTTGTAAAACCTGTAACGCCTTAGCAATGACCTCAGCTGCATATTGTATTTGTCTGCTGGGAGCTCCTTAGCCTTCTTGGCCAGAGGCGCAGCGACATGTTTTTTTACATTTTTTCTTTAATGGAACAGGTTCAGAACCTGTTTCCACAGCCCTTTTTGATTTACCCTGTTCAGATTTTTCTTAACTCGTGTCAGGATCCTTGGCTTTACTTCCATAACTTTTATGGGTAGAGGAAGAAGCAGAATTATCCACACTAGAAGCAGAAGCAGAAGCCATCTCTTCTAAAATCTTAGCCCTTTTCATTAATGTTTTAGGAGAAAAAGTCTTACAAATGTCACAACTGGCAAAGATACGACTTTTACCCAAACAAGAAATACAAAGAGAATGTTTATTTGCTTTTGCTATAACTTGCCCACGAGACTCAATATTTAAAACCAGTGGGTCCTGTGCATTTTTTAGGTTTATCCAAATGGACCTCTGACATTGAAGCTAGACAAAAAGATCAATCTTCAAAATCGTTTTTTAAAGTACCACAGAACTGGAGTTTTTTTTGTTTTTTTTAAGTAAACAACCATTAACAATTCCTGGAACCAAGCGCTACTGTTCCCAAAAGAAAAGGGAACCGAGAAATATACCTAAAGCGGTTCAAGGAACCAACCGCAAATATAAAATTTAAGAAATGAGGTAAACCTCACAAATAGACGCAGAACCCTCGGTTCCCAGGACTGTGTGGGAACTGCGTATAAATATAAAAACTACTACAAACACTAAATAAACTAAGTTCTAAGGCAGCAATTTAAAATTAAACTAAAAATTAGTACTTATCAAAGAGATAACTTTAGTCTGAAGACAGTTCAAGGAGAGCTCTCCGGGATGTCCTTACTAGGCAGGCGGAGTAAAGAATCGGAAGCACTCAAAGTGCAGCAGTGGCTAGGGCAGCAGTTTGAAATTGGCATGAGCCAATTGAAAGTTCCATCATTTGCATATAATTCCATCTCTCCGGGCAGTTCAACACAGGAGGCAGACTGCATCAGTTTAATCATAATGAGAGATTCCTGGGGTTGGAAGCATGGAGTTTTCGGCAAAGCAAAGGCAATTTATATAAACATAGCTGTCCACTCCTCTGCCATTGTGATAATAGCTATATGTATGGCAACTTACGATGCTGACAATTAATATCTACCCACCCTCACACCATCCGCAGAGACTAGTGTGCTGGTGCAGCAAATGTCACATCTATTTCTTCTTGTACATGTTAAATACATACGTACATACAAAAATAGGACAGAAAAAAGATTTATGGTCCAGCAGGTTCTTTCCTCCACCGGCTCTGAGTGTAACCATTTTTTCAGTTTTCCTCTTATTTGATTCACAAATCCCTTTGTTAGCATTTTGCTCATGTGGTGCAGTGACAAGCGAAATGGCATTCAGTGTTGGGAAATGCTTGAAAAAGATTGCAGGCAGTGCAACTGAGCCATTAGAAAAAGCCCCAGGATTTCTGAAATAAAGGCACACAAAATAATAGGTATCTGGGCAAGGGAAGGATTGGCAAGTGGAAAAAGGGACTGATGTGCATTCACTGTCACCCCCAAATAGAAATGTACATGAATCATGGTTCATGATTCATATGTACATTATCTGTATGTGAATGGGAATACTGACATTGGAGAGGGGATTATAAAACTGCCTACTCAGAGTTGATAATGCAGCATTTATGACGAGGAAATGACAGGGATATGAATTTTTAGTAGCATATGAAAAAAAGATCTAAGGGCCCTGTGGGCTCAGATCTGGCAACTTAAGCTGCAGGCAGAGGCTTGCCTGTCTGTTTAGTTGTAGAGTTTCGATGCGAGATGCCAGAGAGCCAGGTTTGCAAGAAACCCAGGACACTAGAGAAATGGGGGGGAGGCCTCGCGTGTCCCAGCAGATGCTGGTACTCTCTCGATGGAGGATGCTTATCTGCGCCGCTGCACAAGCGCCCTTCTGCGTTAAACGCATAGTGTTATTGTGACCAGCAAATGGGAGGGGGAGTCAGCTGGCTGACACATGCACACAACAGTTGGATGCTTGCAGGTGCACACTGATGACAACTTCAGGGGAGGGAGTAAACACTGAGGGAATAACAAACAGGCCTGTGTGAGGATTCCATCATCTTACAGGCTCCGCACCTGTTGACCAGGTTGTACCTTGATCCTGAATTCTGTCACCACCAGGGTATGGGACTGCCCCGACCCGGTTCTCGTGTAGCAAAAGAACACAGCTGTAGGCAAGATATTACTGGACACAACCCAAGGGGAGGCAGCCTGAAATCAGATTGTAAGGAGGCTGCCAAATAGAAAGAAGAACTGGGGGCAGTTCACTGATGCCACTGAACTGGGTTCAGAAAGGAGTGTGTTCCGTCAGCCATTGGGGCTGTCCAGGGCAGAAGGACTGAGCATCCCAATGATTGCTCTTCTTCCTGGGGAGGGAGGGGAAGTGCACCTACTGCATGGTTGCCACCTGGTGGAGACCAGGTGGGAGCACATCTAAGAGGCACAAGAATAGAGGGGGAGCCACTGGGTGTCTGTCATGCATGAGTACATGCATCATTGCATGCCTGCACCTCTGGGGAGGGAAAACTCAGAGATGGAAGAAAAAGTCCGGTCTTGCCATATGCCAGCATCCACTACAGGCTTGTACAAGACTTCACACGGCAGGCCACCAACTACTAGGTGGTCTTGGGTACATGGTGGAGAACCAGTAAATCCGTGAAATGTTTGGTGATGTGGCTGGGAAGGGGTGCCATCGGGCAGAACCATGAATGAGAAGCTCGATTTAAAAACCAAAAAATAGTAAGAACTGCCATTTTTGGGATATTCCATTCCGTAAATAGAAAATAGTGGTCTGATTCACTCGGTGAAGTGATTGGAAGTTTCAGGCAGGACCCGATTGGCTCTGGTAAAGCAACAGGAAAACCATAAAGGGTCTCAGAGAAACAGACAGAGCTACAGAGCAAAAAGTCAACTCAAATACAAACAGCTTGGCACTCTGTCTCCTCCAACTTACAAAAGTCTTCACGCTAACTCACAGTTCATGTGCAAGATGCTGTAGCTTTTTATTCAGGTGTTTCAGCAAAGAAGCAGACCAGACAAAAGCTGCGATGTTTCGCGCTATAAAGCACTTTACTAAGGCTCCTGTTGACACCCTGCAAAGTCTCTTGAACATAGGAACCCACTAGTTGCCCCAGAAGCACCTTACTCCTGCCCTATACGAGATGCAGGGTTACATCTTAAAAAAATAGTACCCTCTCATGGGTTGATCAGTAGAATTGATGCATCCTGGCCCTTCGCTCAGGGTACCCCTGAGGAATCACCATCTGAGTGAAGCGCTGAGGTTCTTGTGTGTGGCATATTTACACTTTGTAGTTTTTCTCACTCTTTTTAGCACATATGTAGGTGCCTTGCATGGAATTTGACATTTTGTACAGCAGTAAATTTCAGTTTTGGTATATCTGCTGCATGAATGCCTATCTGATTTTGAGTGAGTTCAGATTGTGGAGTGCACAGACTTCCTGTTAGTGTACTTGAGTAATAAGCAAGTGCAGTATAGCAAGAGTAAACATCCCCAGAACAGGGGAGAAGGAGTGAGTCAAGGTCAAAGAGAACCACCATCATGGTGGGTCTAGCAATATTTGTCATAGCAAATACACTGATACATGAGCAAGACTAGTATCCTCCATTCCCTCATGGTACAGGTTCATAGGCATAAACCGTCTAGATGGCAGGTACAAGATATGCCAGAATACAAAAGGTAAAGCAAATTAAATTATGCTTTTCAGTGGTTCAAGAGGACAGAGGGCTTGTGTATTACAGGAGGAGCGAAGAGGGCTCAGAGTGGTAGAGAGTCGTCTTCCCTGCTGCTCAGAGAGCCATATGTTCATAAGATGCAGTTTTCAGCAACAGATTGAACCACTCCAGGGCAGCAGGGAGCTCAATCACGTCAGCGTCTCAGAAGTACGTGCTTTGCTGTAGAAAGGGTGCAAGAGACAATTTCTGGTCCACATATGAGGGGAGTTTCCTGGGCAAACAGACAAAGCGGATTTGGAGAACCACTTGTCAGTCAAACTGAAGTACAGTTGTTCCATATCAGAGTCCAGTAGACCGGAATAGCTGGATGGGCCCATAATATATGCCTAAGAGATACTTCCTGCAACATACAGTACATTTCCATCAATTACTGTTGCAAGCAGTAGGGGAATTCAGTACGCTCTGTGTAGCACTGTGTAGTGTAGAGTTCACCCTACCAGTTCTCGATTAGCAAAAAAAAACACTCACCATGCTTCTTTCACCTATTGGGAAATCTGCATCTGACAGTCCTCCACCCACTTAAGTCTAGGCTTGGGTCAGAATGGGGGAATCTGTACTAAAAGTCGGATAGAAAGCTGCAGCTGGGTCCTGCGATAGCCCAGTGTGTAGCCTGTCATGGTGTTGCACCGGGGACCTGGGTTTGGGAGTAGAGTCAGGTGGCGGGGAAGGGGGTTGGAGCATCAGTGCTCCCAACCTGGGACGGATAGTGTTATGGCCTCGCTTCCATTGGGATCACTGTGGTGGACCAGGAACTTGCTGCCTCCTCAGGTGTGTCACTGTGTTCATGCAAGTCCTGATTGGGCACTGTCCAGTGTGAGTGCAAGGGACCAGGGAATGGGAATAAAAACAAGCAAACATCTCATAATTCCCAGGCCATCTGTTTGATGGCTTCAGGTACTCATGGGCCCTGCACTCCGTGGATGCCTATTGGCTTGGACAGTGGTTGGGGGAATAGCTGACAGGGGCGGGGTGGTCACCAAACATTGGACTGAAGGCAGCTGGAGGTGGCGGTCTGGACAGCAAACAGCTTTAGTGAAAAAAAAAAACTGCAGCTAAATCCTTCCCAATAGACTTGCTACTCATCCAGACTGCAAAATAGTTGCTGGGAGTGTGGAGGGGATGCCTAGTTTGACCCATCCAGTCAGAAAGCACGCTTCGCAGTTGCAAGTATTGCCCAAACATGGGGGTGCCTAAGGCAAAGGAGGTCTGCAGCTCAGTGAATGAACAACGTGCATGCTGAGAAGAATCCATAACATCCCCAGGGTTCTGCTACCCTGTGAGCTCCAACTCTGCCAAGCCACAGGTTTCCCTCCCGCTCGAAGGGCTGGGATATTCCAGGGGAACAGGTAGAAGGAAATAGAGTACCTTGGCCAGTTATTTAGCTCCCGTCCTCCACACCTGATGGGTACATCAGGTGCACAAAGATGATGAAGGGGGAAAAGGGAAGTCATAGAAGAGGATTGCTGCTGGGATCAGAAGTAAGGATTAGGCACATTTAAGAGTCATCCTGGCAGGTAGCTGCTCCATGTGAAAAGGGAAAGAAGGTAACATTGTTTAACCAGGAATAGCACACTAAGCCTAAGCTTGTTTCCAGACACGACCTAGGAGCACAAGGAAGTTTAGTGACTTGCTCAGGATCAAAGGCAGGAGGCATTCTGCTGCCTGTTTTCTGCCATTAGCAGTGTGAAGCTCTTCCATATCTGGAAGTACTAATTCCTTTGCCGACCAGTGAAACATAAGTGTTTGCGCTCCAGTTTTAAGTGTTCAGCATCAGATAAAATCTGTGAGGGCCTTATTTCAGGCCTGGAAAAAAACTCGAGCAGTGTTGAAAACACAGGTTGCCCAAAACATATTGGACCTTTGGCAGCATAACAAGCTTTAGGGCATGAACCCTCCCGACACTGAGTACAGCCCTTTATCCTGCCTCTGGGTATCAACTTCAACCTTGGCAATAAAGAGTTTCAGATTGGCCCAAACTGTAGCAGGAAGATTGCTTTTATTACAAATTCCAAGGCAATTGATACCATCAGGGCTCAACTGATAGGGGCTGCCCACCACTAAGTAGTTCTTGGGCACAGGATCTAGCGCTAGGCAGAATCTGTCACTTGTCACCATCCAGTTTATAGCCAGAGGCTTTTGAATACTTTGTGATAATACCAACCAAACAGGGATATGTGTGTGTGTGAGGTTAGTCAAAAGAAGGTTGTGTCGTCAAAAAGCATTCATTTGTGGTGACAGGAACCAATCTGTAGACCTAAGAATTATTGGTAAACCTGGATTCTAAGAGCCAGGGGCCAATAACCAGAGGAAAAGGAAGGAGGATGGGCAGCTTTGCCTAGTGTCTGACTCACAGAAAGAACCCCATTGGTAAGGACAGCAGCAGTGGGAGAGTGATACAGAAGTTTGACCTGGGTAGAAAAACACTGAAGGAAACCAAATCTATGTAGGACATTTAGCAATGAAAGCCATTCCAACATCAAAGACCTTTGCACATCCGATGATAGGGCAACAACCAGATATGACGTGCGATTGGCTTCTCTCGCCAGGTACAGAAGTTGTCTAGTGTTGTTGAAGCCTAACCGACCCTTCAGATACCACCTATTCAGGGTGGACTTAAATACGTACTACATTCACCACCCTCACCGCAAGTATCTTAGCCAGAATTTTCGCATCAATGTTTCAGTATTTAGGAGAGAGAGATGGAGTGTAACTGTGTACATTTAGTACTGTCTTTCCTGTTATAGGGGGATAAGAGGTATCATAGCTTGAGTGAAGGTAGGGGGTAGGGAACATAGGTGCTGTGCCTCATTAGGTATGCCCATAAACCCAGGGGCAAGTGTAACCCCTAGGTGGCACTATCCCAAGGGCTACTACCCCTGCCTGCTTGGCTAGTAGCAGGTTAAGGGGCCAGAGTTCTGAAACGGGTGCCTCCACCTGGAGGTCAGGGTTGGTAGTGGTCAAGCTAACCTGGGCACAGCCTTCTGGACACTAACCCCCCTCTTTCCTTACTAGTGGCCAGAAAAATACACAACAATCACTTTCACAATACCCTTGATACACGTTACAAGTACCCACACTGTGTGCACTTACCACCAGGGCTTTCCTCTAGCCTGTCCCTGGGGACCCCCTGTAAAACAAGGTTATACACAGCAAATAACAGCAGTACAGTACTCTTGCACAAACTGGAAACACAGTAAGGGTAAATGCAAAAAAGAATTAGATCTGATTTATTTAAGGGACTTGAACAAGGGAGGGGCGTAATCAGGTTAATTTGTTTAAAGGCTGTATCAAACAGTTATGCATGCACTTCAGGGTCCATAAACAGTCACACACTCTGGGTACCTAGATGGCGAATGGTGGGCTAACTAGGAACGATGCAGCTGGTTGGGGCCCTGTGATGGAACACAACATGCACAACTCACTATTTGTAATCCGGAGCCAGGGGGCTCAGTTCATGAAAAGAAAAACAAGACAATCAGATGACACACTTTTAGATTAGGCTGTTGCTGCAGGGAGCTACCCTGATAATTACTCACGATACCCAAGACTGGACACAGGCTGGACGAAAATTGAGACTGCAGGTGGTTGATCTGGAGTGCCAGGAGAAGCAGGGCCCACACGATTCGCCGAGGCGTTGTTTCTGTTCAAGCGTGGAGCAGGGGCTGATCCCCAGGCAGGTCTCATCAATGGCTTTCTCTGTGCAGTTGGGTAGTCTGGCTGGGCCAGTGTGGCAAGGCCCAGGCCAAATGGAGACAAATTCAGATACAGTCCGTTTTGGGCTGGGCACAGTTTCCAGCAAGCAGAACACAGTTCACAGTGGGGAACCAAATCACAACCCACGTTCAATACACAGCACATTTACATGTAAGGAAATTCTATTGTACCAGGCAAATCACTCTCCGGTCACGATTGCAAAGTCTCTGCACAAACTGGGGATTCAAAAGCATCTGGAAATCCTGACAGGCTGATCGCATTCAGCAAAATCTTCGGTCTTCTTCAGGTCCGAGCCTGGTAAAAAAAAAAAAAAAAAACATCAGTGGCTTACTTCGTTCTCACAAACTTGGAATTAGTCCAAAATAATTCTCTTCTCTCCCTCTGAGGCAGCAGGCAGGCATGCAGCCAACACTCAGGCCTTTCCACAGAGACTGTATTGAGCTCTTGCTTTTTCAGCTCCCAACTTAGATCTGATTCAAACTGCAGCAGGCCTGAGAATTTCCCCAAGATCCAAAAGGTTCGGTTGGCTGATTCATCTGTCAGTCACAACAGGAGCTCCTCCTTCAGGTGCAAAAAGGTGCCAAAAGCCCAAAACTACAATTCTTACAGATTCTGTCTCCAGACAGCTCCTGTAGTCCGGCTCCATTTTAGGTCCCACCAGTACTGAATGGTCCAATTCGGCAGTCCAGGACCAAGATAGTGGAGATAAACAAAACAGTCATTGCTGCAAAGAAGGCAGGTTAGACAAACTACATCATCATTATCACTCTAAATGATTTTCAGCAAATAGTTACATCTTTCAACAGAGCTCCCTCTCAGATTACTTATGACTGCAATCCAGACAGCTCTCAAAGAGACAGCACACGGAGGCCACACAGGCACTCTCTGGCAGTCACATCCAAACAGCTAAAACACAGGACACCAGCCTGGCACTGAGCATTTAGGCAAGCTCAAGGAAGACTTTTTTGGAACCCCCCTTTGTAGGGGGGTTACACAAGGATATCTGAAAAATGGAATAAAAATCACTGAGAAGCCATCCAGGCTGGTTGACTTCCTCTTATGCATGTTGTGGATGACATCCGTAACTTCCTGTAGGGTAAGGTGTCCCCATAGCTCCCCTTTGTCAAGCAGGACCTTTGGTAATACAGTCTGTTCATTAAACATGCCCAGTTGGGGTCATGAGACCAGTGCTCCTGCTGTATATACGTTTTTGTAAAAGTGGGCAAATTGCTGTGTTATATTTTTAAGTGAATGTGCCTCTTTGACATGGATTTCTGGGATATAGTGCTCTTTTTTTTAGAATCCTAAGCCTACTTCTAAAAGTTTCCTAGCTGCTTCCTTGCCTTTCAGTACTTCTGATTAAATTTACGGAAAGAACATTCCGTTTGCCCCTGCAGGGCATTCTCTGTATCTTTTCTTAATACTTTGCATCTCTCCTTGGATCGGGTAGTGGATGCCTTATAAGCAGCAACATATCCTAAGTGCTTTAAATGTACCTCCTTTTCCCCTGAGATTCTTTCCCTTTTCTCTTTAGAGGTATAGGCAATTGTCCCCAACAATAGCCATAAGCGTTTCCTATATTATGCTCAGACACATACTGGAGTACCATTACTATCAAAAAATTGCACCATTTCCTCCTGCTTTCACTCCATGAAGCCCAGTATTCCCAAGAAAGCAGTGTTGAATTTGAATTTCCATGTACACTTCTTCCCTTGGTTTCCCCCATGTCAAGACCATAGAGACAAGGACATGATCCCAGATAAGACTACTCCCCAGCTCAGAACTTGGTGTGGGCAACAATTCTTGTGCATTGAAGACAACATCTGTTAGGCTGCAGGACCCATGCACAGAGAGCACCCAATGAGTAGCTCTCCGGGCATTTACCAGTCCCATATATGTTCACACATTAGTAGTCACTTGGAGGGAGGGAAGCTGCCTCTCCCCTCACTGATCCCTTTCCCATCTTATCTTGGGGTGGGGTGGAGCAGCATGTAACAAGACTGCACAAGTGCTGCAATGAGCAGACCTCAGACCATCTGGGCCTTCTGCTGGCATTTCATATGTTTATATCTAGCTTCTGGCTCAGAGCCAAGTTGATGTCACCACCTAGGATTCTGCCAGTGTGTACTATCCCCTGCAATAGTCTGAAGTGTCTGATGGAGAAAAGAAGAAAGAAGGTCAATGGGGTGGGGGTGGGTGTACACACTACCCAGTATAATCGGTTTCCCCCGCAGAGTCATAGATATAAAGATCAACCCTTCTGTAAGAAGCCCATCTGCAGACTTCTTGAACAAAGTTTAACTGCAGTTTTGGTTATGGTTTTAGCATACCTCCAGGACAACTTATCTCCATTCTTTGTTGATACATTTTTCACTGTACATATTGCCATGGATTGTTTAATATTGCAAGATTCTTATTATTGTACTTTTGTCTATCATCCATCCCACTGTTTATTTTGCCTTATAAAATGGGTAACAAAAATTCACCCATCTGATTGGCTGAGAAGGACTTGAACCCATGTAATTATTAGCACATAATTACACAGGTTGTAATACCAGCCAGTAAACCAGCCATCTCACATAAGTGACTGCAATACTATTCATAGACCCCTTCAGACAAAATAATAATGTGAATGGATGACAATGGCGCTTTCAATACACAAACTGTCTCAATACAAAAAAGTGTTGCCGTATATTCCCCATAGATTTTCTTCTGTTGCCATTGCTAACCCGAAACCATCAGTTATAGTTTCTGTCACCTTACTGACAAATTTGTCCCACTCCACAGTACTGCAGTCTTGAATCTTGCGAGACACACTTGCAGCGAGACGTATTAGCTGAGGTTCGCATGGAGATCATTAAAGCAGTAAGGGGACGTTTTGTTTACAGACTCCAAGAAGTGGTTCTTTTAGTTAATGTGTTTTTCTCTTGGTGCATGTATGCAGCAGGATCCTATTTTTATAAGTGCGGTAAAGCACTTAAGCAGTGTTCCCCATTCATTGTTTTAGGGTGGTGGGCCGCCACCCTATATTGTTTTACCACCGTTCTATAGTTTTTACCACCACCCTATATTTTCATCCATTTTTTTTTATAAAATCCTCCAAAATTGTCTTTTATTGACATCCTTTATTGCAATACTACCCATTTAATACCAGCACACTATATGTTACTTAAAAGCTACTTATGCACATGTACAGTGCATATAGGAGGTCCCGAAAAATAACGCACCACTTGACCCCATCACCATTGCCACCGCCCTATATTTTCAGAGAGTCGAGAACCCTGCTTAAGGGATGTGTGATTGTGGTCAGTAATCACACTTTGAGCCGGCCCTGTGGCGCGGAGGGTTGAGGTGCTGGACACCGCACCTTGTGCCACACCGGTGACCAGAGTTCAGGAATAGACTCTGGTTGCTCGGGGCAAGGAAGGACTGAGCATCTGTAGACAGCTCTCCTTCCTTGAGGGGGGGGAATCACATGGCAAGCTGTAGGCTGACACCCAGAAGTGGCTGGCTGTCAGCACTGGTGCGCCACCAAGAACGGGGAGGGCCCACATACAGGCCATTAGGCTGCCTCCGTGGAGGTGGAGGTAGCCGCTCAGCCCATCGCATGGTTGTGGGCCCAGGGGAAAAACAGCACAAAATCGGGAGCGACGGGGTCTGTGAGGACCCGACTACTAGGTCAGAGAACGAGCCTCTCCGAGGGAGAGATCTGAGCTCCTTGTCTACATCTAAAGAAAATAAAATAATCGCACTTCTCTCAGGTGTTTAAAGGCAGTCAGCACAAGTGCCTCGTGCCTAACGCTCTCAAGGGGCGTGTGATTATTGACCCATAATCACACACCTTGTCGTGCCTCACTGCATACTATGTCACTCATGTGCCTGTATACTGCTTGTTTACATTAATATGATACGCTTTATCATTGAATGTATTTGTCTCCTTGTTCCCCTCTACATGGGTCACACCTGGAAATGAGCTGTGGCTCAGTGTGCCTTTCCCAGTTACCAGATGTGAATTGTGATAAGCCATGCCCACCCACTTGCTACACCTGGGGTGTAAGTTGCATCTCCTGCAGAACAAGGCTACATGACATCCTAGGTCCCTTCATTTAGTAAGAATTGTCCTATGTTGCTTTGGGCAACAAAGGGCCTTCACAGTCCAGTTGCATGCCTTTATACTGAAGCAGGTGGACATAGTAATATACTGTAGGCAGGCACAGTGTGTTCTCCACACAGGATCAAAGAATTTGACAGTCTAAGTAATGCAGACACTACCACACAAGTGATACCAACCCACCTAGAACCTGTAAAAGAAGTAAACCGGTTGCACATGCTTAGATGAGGGGGGTCAGTATATCAAAATCTTTATTTAACCAGGTGAACATAGTTGAGCAAGCTCATTTTTGAGATGCACCTGGAAAGGAGAGGTTAACAATACATACAAAGGAATACTCAGTTACATCATAATTGGGTAAACAATATATACAGAATGAATTCACACTTACATAGTATTTACTTGGAGCAGCAATTATACACAAGAGGTTTATAATACACATGAAATAGAGTATTAAAAAGAACTTTTAAGCCAAGACCATGAAGAGTATGCAGCGAAAAAGTATAGCAACTATAGTACAGTATATACAGGTTAAACATACACAACTATAATTACAGTGTGTATTTGAAGCATCCTTGAACACAATTATTGATTGAAGGAGCTGGGGGCGCAAGAGGGTGAGTAAGGAGAGGTACGTGGTACATGCCCACGGAGGCATGTAGTGATTGCAGGGAGGAGGGTGGCAACAGTTAGGGAGTAGAAAGCAAAACGCCATGACAGTGTCAAGGGGGGTAAGCAAGGAGTGTAGGTGGAAGCCAGGGGGACATGGAATGTCAACCAACGATAAGGAAAAAATACAAACAAACAAACAAAAATCAGGATTGGGAAAGAAGGAGCAGTCAGGTAATTCTTATAGGCTGTAACATTGCCCAAAAGGGGTGGGAAAGAAGTACCAATAAAGGGATGCACTGGAGCAGACGGAGCCGAGGCTAGGGGATGGTGATATCAGGGGAAGCAGTTGCAGGATTCCTTGATAGAGTGAGAATAAAGTGCTTTGAAGACTGATAGTTTGAGTAAGCCAACTTCAGGGTTTTTTGCAAGTTGTTCCAGAGAGAGGGTAATGCATGAGATATGGCAGACCTGCTGAAGTGCGACTAGAACTTCAGTACTGCAAGGGAGATAACAGAGGAACTCCTTAAGGCATATTCAGCTATCACACCTAGAGGAAGTCAGTCAGAGATGTATTGAGGCAACTTCTTCGTGATGGCCCTAAATGTCCAGAGAGCTGCATTCCTCTGTCTTGTGTAGTTAAGGGATGACCAGCCTACTGCAGCGTAAAGGGAGCAGTGATGTGTGGAGTATGGGAGACCAGTTATGAACTTCAAGGACCAATGGTAGAGTACGTCTAATTTAGCCATAGCAGACACGGGGCCTTGGCTGTAAAGGAAATCTGTGTAGTCCAATAAGGTAAGGAATGTAGTTTGGACCAATTTCTTCCTGGCATCCAGTGTTAGAAAATTTTTGATCCTATAGAAGAGGCCAAGCCTCTGCCTAAGCTTCTTTAAGAGAGATACTCAGTGTGATTGCAAAAGGAAAGCTTTTGGTCTATCCACACCCCTAGGTATTTGAATTTAGTAACATATTCCAGTGATTCGCCAAGAAGAGTATGGATCTGGGGAATATTACCTTGAGTTGTGGGGTTATTGACGTATGAAAAGGGAGAAAAAAGCATCACCTTTGTTTTTTTTTGACATTCAGGAGCAGCTTCTGGTGCAGTAGTTGTAGAAGATTAAATTTCCGTTGCAGATCCCTACAAGCTGCTTCCGGAGAGGGTCTTCCAATATAAAGTACTGTGTCATCAGCAAATAGGTGGATGTTAGCAGATTTGATGTCAGCATCAATATCGTTAATATAAATTGCAAAAAGCAATGGACCCAGTATAGACCCTTCCGGTACGCTCTTCAGTAGAGGTTTCAGGGATGAGAATTCCCCTTCAGCCTTGACCTGCTGCTGTCGCCCTGTTAGATAGTTAGAGAACCACCTCAGCAATGGGGGGGGGCGCAGCTGATGTTTCGGAGGGAGACAAGGAGCAGCTCATGGTCAATCGTATCGAATACCTTGCTTAAGTCTAAAACAAAAATCACTGGATTCACATATCATATGCCAAAAAAGTAATTCTGAACAAAGAGTTTGATGAAATTGTTACCACTCTGGAAAGGATGTCTGGGGAACCTATTCAGGACATCTTGCAAGAGATACACATTAACTACCAAAGGACCTTAAGAAAAGCCATGCTTATGAAAAATGGGAAATTGGATGCCCTTCAACATACCATACTTCCCAACAACCGTGAAGAACATAACAGTCATTGAACAATCACACAATACAGATGGGCACCTTTCAGTTGTTAATTTGTCCAGCCACACACTGACCACTGGAGAACTAAATGTACTTTCAAAGGACCTCACTTTCTGCCCAACAAAACCACTGGATAAAATACAGTTTTGTGGTGAACTGGAGGAATACTTCCGTAGATTGAGACTTAAAGAATTCTTTCATGGCAAGGAAGAAATCACTGGTAGCGAAGACATCGCAATAAGTAATCATTTAAAGGATAAGAAAAATAAATCAGAATTTACCCCCTCAAGTGGGCATAACAAAAAACTAGACTATTACATTCATTGTCTCCGCCAACAAGTCAGTGGTCAGATCCTTACTAGGCAAAAGCAGGCCCATTATAACCTTTCTCCACTGGAACGGAGAGCTATAAGGACACTGAAATCAAACCACAACATTGTCATCAAAAAAGCTGATAAAGGCTCTGCAGTGGTGATTTTAAACAGAGAGAAATATAGTAATGAAGCAAACAGACAGCTAACAGATCTTACATACTACAGAGAACTGGAGAGTGACCCCACTACAAGATATAAAGATGAGTTATGTGACTTAATTGGAACTTTTCCAGACCTTGTCCGAACAAAACTAACTGATCTCATCCCTGCTGAACCCAGGCCAGGGACATTCTGCATACTACCTAAAATACACAAACCTGGCAATCCGGGAAGACCCATAGTCTCTGGTAATGGTACCCTGACTGAGGGGATCTCAGGGTTTATAGAGACCATTTTGAAACCGCTGGTTATGGAAAGAGACAGTTATATCCAGGACACTATGCACTTTCTGCGTGTACTTTCTGGTAATAAGGATTTACCACCTGATACCATTTTAGTGACAATGGATGTAACATCCCTCTAGAGTAATATTCCACACACAGATAGCATTACAGCGTGCCTTAAATACATACAGGAGAAAGGACCGGAACGAAACATCAACCCTGAAGTGGAGGGGGAACTTATGGAATTCATTTTGACACATAACTTCAACTTCAGTGGTAAACATTTTGTTCAAACTATGGGAACAGCACTGGGCACCAAAATGGCTACACAGTATGCTAACCTCTTTATGGCAGTCTTGGAGGAGGATTTTTTAAGGCACTGTCCCCATAAACCACTAGCTTATTTACGTTACATTGATGATTTGTTTATTATCTGGATGGAGGGCACAGATGCACTTAAAGATTTTCATCATGAACTGAATAACCTCCACCCTACCAAAGCTTACCCTGGAGTATTCTACCACCAATGTTAATTTTCTGGACACCACAGTCACTATTAAGGATGGAACCTTACATACGTGTATTTACAGGAAGCCAACAGACAGATACCTACACAAGAAAAGTAATCACCCAAACCATGCAAAAAAATCTGTCATGTACAGTCAAGCCCTCCGATGTCACCATATTTGTTCAAATGAGGATGACAGAGATACACATTTGGCTATGTTGAAAAACACCTTTATGGAGCAGGGACACTCTTCCAGAGAAATTTACAGAGTAATAAAACATGCAACACAAGTACCAAGACAACAACTACTTCAATATAAAGAAAAGACAGCTATAGACAGAATACCCTTAGTAGTCACATATCATCCAGACCTTAAACTTCTGCCCAAGGTTATTAAAGACCTCCACCCAATATTTAGTGAGGATGAAAATCTTAATTGTGTTTTTAAGGAACTCCCACTACTATCTTTTAAACAACCACCAAATTTAGCCAGCCTAATTATTAGGAGCCAGCTTTCACCAGAACAGAATACCATGTCACACAATGGCACACGACCCTGCAGTCAACACACCTGTAAGGCTTGTGAGCTAATGACATCACAAAACAGACAATTCAAGGTGCATGGGAGTTATACATGCACATCACGACATGTTTATTTCATTCAGTGCAAGAGATGTCCGCAAACAGGTTATGTTGGAGAGACAAGCCAACAGTTCCGCACAAGGATGAACTCGCACAGACATACTATTAGAAGAAAGAAGACTGAAAAACCAGTGGGGCACCACTTCTCCCAGCCTGACCACTCAATTTCAAATATGTCAGTAATGGTCTTAAAAGGAAATCTCGAAAACAAACAACAGAGACGAGCTTTTGAGATTAAACTTATTTTACATCTTAATATGGTAGCAGATGGGATGAACGTTGATCTGGGTTTCATGGGACATTACAGAAACGGACATCCACAGACATTCTTCAGACGGGCATATTATAGGACTTCAGCATGTGTGGGATGTGAGTGCGTGTGAGTATGCATGTGTGTGGGTATGTGTTGTGAGGTACATGATATAACCAGTGTGGGGCTTGTTGTCACATTGAGGTAGGCCTCTAGATACATGAAGTTACAGTGTGTTACTACTCTTACTTCACACACATAATGAACATTAATTCCTCCTTACTTTTTATCTTTGCCCGGGAGTGGGGTTTATTCCGTTACACCATACTCAGATTACCTAGCTTGTTACTGTACATACCGGAGTGTTATCATAGACTGTCACATATTTTATTTAACTCTGTACATATTGGGGTGCTAGATCTCATTTGCATGGGGGTCCTGCACAGATCTTTTTACATTAGGGTGATATTGTAGTGATTTATGGAAATGTAGGCATGTTAAACCTCTGGTCTTACACACATACTTTATATTTACTTCTAGTTACCTTATCCTGGGAAAGGTTGTAGTTTAATTTCATTGTAGTTCTATCCAGAATCCTTGGAAATGTTACTGCGCAGATAGTAGTACAGTTAAATAGCGTCACATTTTTGCTCTGTAGGTATTAGGATACATGAGCCCTTTTACTTAGGATTTCATGACAAGTTGAATTCCTTTGGGGAACAATTGCAGTGACTGATGTGAATAAAGGTTCATTAGGAGAGAGAGAGAGAGTGTGTGTGTGTGTGTGTGTGAGAGTATCTCCTTAAAGCTAGTCTTCCCCCAACCCCCACATTGTGGGAATGTGGGGTAGGGTGTATTGTTTGTGTGAAAAGAAGGAGAGAAATTAAAATTGTTATCACTTTTTCAGATTCCTTAGACACTTCTGGTATACCACGTTGTTAAATTCTCAGTGTATATTGACATCAGTACATATCAGGCTACATGTTCTAAATTCTTTGGTGGTCCTCGACTAGAGTTTTTTGTTTGACACTAATGCTGTCAATTTATATTTAAATTATCATTTATAAAGTCGTGTCACTATACTAGAGGTTTTTGAAGTTATGGGGCATGATATCTAGCTGGAGAGTATAGCTGGGTGATAGGTCCAGCTAAGTTTTACACATCATACAGTGTGCACTGATGTTTTTAAGACAACTTCACTGATCATTTCTTGTCTATAATGCATACATTGAAACTTCTTGGAGTCCTAAGACAATCTTAGTATGTCTTTAATCTGGGTGGGGGTTGCTTTTCAGTAATCACATCCTTATACACACTGTGACACTCATAGCTTGATTTAAGAGTCATCTGCTCCAGCAGTGTTATCTTATGTCAATTGAATTTATATGCAGTAGGATTCTTTGTATGTGTTTTGCACCAAACACCTTTGACCCTGGGACCCTCCTGGCTGAAGATAATATGGTACTGTTAAACTTCTCTGACATCATCATCTGTATTTTTTAAATGAATAGTTTAAACCAATGGGGATTTGTTCTGTTTTTTCTGCATGATCTAGCTGTTAAAAGTATTGTTTTTTCTAAACAACGGCCATTAGGCTTCTGAAGAAGGACTTGCTGGTCCGAAAGCTAGAACACTTTGTTCTTGTTGTTGCATCTATGTTGGTCCATTAAAAGGTATCAAATCATTTGCTTCTGGATCTTGCTTAAGTCTAGAAATACTGTGCACACAAAGTTCTTTGAATCCAAAGCACACTGCCAGTCGTTGGTGACCTTTGCAAGGGCTGAAATAGTACTGTGATGAGGCCTAAATCCCGACTGATAAGGATTGAGCAGGTTCCCACTTTAGAGGTAGTTCCTGAGCTGCACACTCACTATTTTCTCCAACAGTTTGGAAAGGGTGGGAAGTAGGGAGTCGCTGGGGTTTCCAGATTTAAAAAGGGGGGTATTACTTGAGCCATTTTCCATATGGGAGGAATATCGCCCTGTAAAATGGAGAGGTTAAAAAAATTGCATTATGGGCACAGCCAGGACGTGAAGACTAAGCTTCAGGAAGAATGGGTCCAATTGGTCTGCCCCTGCACTCTTTCTGGTAACCAATTATAGGAGGAGATCCTCAACTTCTCTCAGGGTGGTAGGCTGGAGGGAGAAGGCTACACTTGTGACTGGATCTGACAAGTCCGGTGCTCCAAGACTAGAGCGGAGGTTGTTGGCAGGGGAGGCATCAAAAGCGAGACCTGTAGTAGCAAAATGGTTATTAAAAGTGTAGAGGATAGTTGATTTATCCGACACTGGAGTTGCGTCAGTCGCGATTTTTGTGGGTAAGTTGTTCATAGTCGCATGCCCTTGAATATCTTTGATGGTTTTCCAGAAGTTTGCCGAGCACTTGGTGGAAGCGTCCAGTTCTTTGAGTAAATAGCTAGCCTTAGCCTCCCTAACCAGATTGGCACAGTGGTTTCTAGCCTTCCTGAATGATGTCCAATCATCTGGAAGTTTTGATTTCCGAGCTTTTTTCCAAAGCCAGTCTCTGTGAAACATGGAGGCCTTTAATTGGGCTGTAATCCAAGGACATGATTTATTTTTAGAACGAATCTCGACCAATGGTGCATGTTTATCCAGAGCCCCCAACAAGATTTCCCGGAAGATATTGGCCACAGGCACTGAGTTGGCCAAGTTAAAATCCTGCCATCTCAAGGAACTTTGCAAGTCATGCCATAGGAGAAGAGGAAATGCTAAAGAAAATACTGCTAGAAGCACCGGGGCTGGGGGGCTGTTATGGAGCTCAACATGCTAAGCCTAATAGGGCACCCAGTAATCTCCAAACCAGAGAAAATTAGGGATTTTCCAACAAATACTGCTGTGGTATCAGAGGTCACAATGCTGATATGGTATGAAGAGGACTAGAACTAGATATTCCAGAAGACTGGGTAAAGTACTGCTGTCATCATACCTAGTACTGCCAGGTAGGAAAGCTTACAGTGAGCAAATGGTAAAAGAAAACAATTTCAGAAATGAAAATTAACAGCTGGCTGCTTTTAAAAATGGATACAATTTTCTATCTGCTATTTTCATTGATACTAGCTCTATAAATGTTATGCAGTTTGAGGCACCATTAGACAAGTTTCTAGGTGCTGTACAGGATGCCCCAGCTGAAATAAAAGTATCACTGTTCTGGCCCGCAGATGCTGCAGTAGTGCTGCTGCTTGCGAAGCCAACAACCTGGGTTCAGGAACAAGCATAGAGCATTGGAATGATGGAGGGGAGGTGGTTAGAGCATGCAGCAGACTGCTTAACTTCTCCAGGGTGGGGAGGGAGAAGACACCCAGTGAGAAGCTGACTCTTGACAGTAGACAAGGAGACGTGATCCTGGGTCCTTGCAATCGCAAAGGATTGGAGGATGCAGCAGACATTGGTGCATCATGCACGAGAGCGTGTATGATGGGATCCCCCAAGGGAACCATATTTCGAAAATCTTTAACTGTGCAGTATGATACTGGGAAAACTCTGCCTGCCTGAAGCCCAGGAATGATCAGCCAGGAACATGGTGATCATCTCGGTCTCTCCGCCATGCCCCCAGAGGAGCCACAGCCAACACCTGCAGATATAGCCCTTGGAGACAGCAGCTTGAGATGGTTAGGGGAGTCTCATGGGATGCTATGGGGGTGTGCCTCTGCCAAACTGAAGAATAAAGTTAAAAAAAAAAATGTAATCTTGTGCAGTGGGGGCAAGAGGACCGTGAGACAAAGATGAGCAGCTCTGTCAGTCCGAACTGTGTAAAGTGATGTTCTTGCCATAATAGACATCTTGCATAGCACAAACAAACGTATTCACTGAATCACTTCCATTTGCTGGAGATTAATACGTTTTGAATTCGATTTTTGAAATTAAAACAATATAAACACTGCCTCATGTCTCTGAAGTGGAATGCTCCATTTTATTGTTCCCACACAAGACAAAAAATGTACACAGGAGAAGAGGCCCTTGCTATTCTGGGTGCTGACTGGCTGAAATCAGATAAATTATTTATAACACAGTGGAGCTCTCGTAAATGCATACCTGTTTGCCCACTGTGATTATGCATTTCAGAGGGCTATGCGTCAGAGATTTTGTATATGGTCTAGCGGAAAAACAAAAAACTGTCTGCATTTTCTTTGATAAAAAGGGGGTGTTTTGAGCCAACTCAGTGGCCTGGTAGGCTGAGGCACTGGCTGTGTTGCTGCCTGCTGCACTGGGTTCGGGAATGGACCAGGGTTGCTCGGGGACTGGCTGGGAGAGGAAGGATTGAGTTACCCAAGGACAGCTCTTCACCCTCCAGGTGGGAGGTTCCAAGTCATGCCACTTGACTAACTGCCACCTGGCGGTGGTCGGGAACCAGCATTGGTAGGACCAGCAGATGTGTAGTGGGAGTCTGCTGATGCAGCTCTTAAGTACCTCAATATAGAGATGTGTACCTTGCATCACATGCACACATCCTGGGGATGACAACTAGAGGAAGATGCCCTGGCTCGCTGAATATTCCACCGGTACTACACAACCCAATGTGGCAAGCCACCTGCCAAACGTGGCTGTGTATAGTGGCGGATAACCTGTAAGTCTACAGAACGGGTCCATGATGGGGGCTGGGGGGATGTTGCCAGGGACCAAGGATGGATGGAGGAAAAAATGAATAAAAACATGGGTTATTTTAATTAGGTATTCGCTGGGATGCCATTGCCTTGCTCTGGGTTGCGACTGTAAATGATTAGCAGTGACTGTGTGCTTCACTGACACTGCAGTAATTATCTACCAACAGTTGTTAATGACTAACTGAGTTAGGCAATGAAGTACCAGTTAGAGCACTACCCCATGGAGCTAGCTGTACATTTAAATAGGCTCTTAAAGCTGCAATGCAACAAAACAGGTATTTTTTCTAAAGAGCTAGTTCAAGCTACAATTAGTAAAAATATTAGTATGCATGTCAGTTCTTTTCTGGATACCTCCTATGCTGCGCACTATGGGCTTTTTTATTTTCTTGATCCTAACTGGTCTTGCAGGTCTACAATGCTATTTATAAGCCAAACTTGGTGCCCATCTTTTTTTCTTGAGAAAAAAATTAAATAAAAACTTTAATAATGTAACCCCCAGTTGGCGCTATCCCAAGGGCTACTACCCCTGCTTGCTTGGCTAGTAGCAGGTTAAGGGGCGTGGGTACTGAAACGGGTGCCTCCACCCAGAGGTCAGGGTTGTTAGTGGTCAAGCTAACCTGGGCACAGCCCTTGGGGACATTGCAACTCCCCTCTTTCCCTTTTAGTGGCCTAAACAATATACAATAATCATTTTCACAATTACCTTTATTCACCATACAGTTATCCACACTGTTTGCACTTACCACCAGGGCTGGTTCCTGTAGCTCGACTCTGGGGCCCCCCTGTAAAACAAGGTTATGCACAGCAAATAGCAACAGTACAGTATTCTTTGCACAAACTGGAACCACAGTCATGTTAAATGCAAAAAGTGTTAGATCTGATTTAGTCAGGGGACTTGAACAAGGGAGGGGCGTGATCAGGTTGATTGGCTTAAAGGCTAACTCAGACAGTTTTGCATGCACTTCAGAGTCCCTATACAGGCACACACTCTGGGTACCCAGGTATGAAAAAGGTGGAATAGCCAGGACTGTTGCCCAGGGTAGGCCGGCGTCACAGCTGGTTGGGGCCCTGTGGTGGAAGAAAGCAACATGCACAACACACACTGTTTGTAATCCAGAGCCGGAGGGCTCAGTTTGTGAAGGAAAAGACAACAAAGCAATCAGATGACAACACTTTAGATTTATCTGGGAGTTACCCTGATGTTTACTCATGATACCCAATACAATAGGCAGGACGAAATCGAGACTGCAGGTTGTTGAGCTGGAGTGCCAGGAGAGGCAGGGCCCACATGAATCACCAAGGTGTCATTCCTATTCAAGGCGTTGAGCAGGGGGATGATCCCCAGGCAGGTCTCTGGTCGATGGCTTTCTCTGTGTAGCGGGTAGTCTGACTGGGCCAGTGAGCCAAGGCCCAGGCCAAATGGAGATGCAAACTGATTTAGTCCATTGGAGCTGGATGCAGCCTCCAGCAAGCACAACACAGTTCAGCAGACACTGGGGAACCAAATCACGACCCACTAACAGCACACAGCACATTTACATGTAAGAAATTCTACTGTACCAGACGGATTGCTATCCGGTCGCAATTACAGAGTCTCTGCACAAACTGGGAGTTCAAAGGTGGCTGGAAATCCTGACAGGCCAGTTGCACTCAGCAAATCTTCGGTCTTCTTCAGGTTAAAGCCTGGTCACAGTTCTGTGGCTTAAGTTGTCCTCACAATTCGGATTCAGTCTGAATAAACTTCAATTTCCCTCTCAGGGACAGCAGGCAGGCAGGCCAAAACTCAGCCCTTTCACAGTTCTCCCACATGAATCTATTCATGATTACTGCTAGACTATCTCAAGCTGTTACTCCTTCACTTCCTAACTCAGATCTGAACTGAAACTGCAAGCAGTCTGGGACTTCCCCAGGATCCAAAAGGTTTGGTTGGCTGATTTCTCTGTCAGTCACAACAAGGGCTCCCCCTCCAGGTTCATTTAGGTGCCAAAAGCCCAAAACTACAATTCCTACAGAATTTTGCTCCCACAAAGCTCATGGGGACAGGCTGCTTTTTAGAGTCCCCAAAGGTACTGATTGGCCCATTTCAGCTGTCCAGGACATAGATGGTGGAGATAAACAGAAATGTCCATGCTGCAAAGAAAGCAGGTTAGACAAACTGCAATATTATTACTATTCTAATAAATGATCAGCAGACAAGTACATCTTCTAACAGAGTTCCCTCCCAGATTAATTAGGACTGCAATCCAGGCAGCTCTTAAAGAGATAGTACACAGAGGCAATATAGGCACTCTCTGGCAATACATTTAAACTGCTAAAATGCAGGACACCAGCCTGGCAGTGAGCATTTAGGCAAGCTCAAGGAATACTTTTTGGGAACCCCCATTTGTGGGGGGGGGGAGGTTACACTAAAATATTAATATTTTGGTGACAAAAATGTTGCCACCAAATAAAACGGAAAGATGCCTGGAATATTTTATAGTGAAAAAATAGGTAAGGTCAAATTTTTGCACAGTTTTGTTGCACTGCTGCTTAAAATGCATTTAACAAGCCAAATTAACATTTATGTATGTGTAACCCCCTACAGATGGGGGTTCCCAAAAGTCTTCCTTGGGTGTGCCTAAATGCCCACTGCCAGGCTGGTGTCCTGTGTCCTAGCAGGTTTAAAAGTGTTTGCATGGAGTGCCCTGTTAGTCTCTGTGCCTGTCTCTTTATGAGCTGCCCATCTCATAGTTTATAATTAATCCAAGTGGGGGATGAGTGTTTCTAGGCTCGAGTCCCACCCAGGCTGCAGTACAGCTGCTTCATTCTGCCACCACCAATCGCACAGAGGGAGCCCTACTAGACTGCGTTTGCTGATTATCTGTTTTAATAATACAGTAGAACCTCAAAGATACGAACACCATGGGAATCAATGGTGTTCATATCTGAAATTTTCGTATCTTTGAAAAGATCATTAAATAAAGCAAAAATGGCAAATAAATTGCGTTTTAGATTCTGAAATCAATTTTATTGTCAACAGCAGTAAAAGATCAGTTCTGTGCTAAGATTCAGCAGATTAAAAAAAATTAGTCATTGCGCTCTGCTTCAGTCCATGCAAGTGCTTTTTAGCAGCCAGATTTCTTAACTCCTGAAGCAACATCAGGTTCAAGAGGGTTGCTTCGTGCTGCTGCTCCATCCATTGAATGCACACGGCAAAACAGTCAACGGCACGGCTATGTGTAATCTTTACTGAAACCTCATCCCCCTCACTGTCACTACAACTCTCCGGTTTTGTACTCACTCTGGCCAGGTCGATAATATCACTGTCTGGTAGGATCTCATGTCCCATTTCTTCTGAATCTGCTCGCAACCATTCCTCTTGTTCTTCTTCTGTAAGCTGAAGTGCTGCTCGCTCTTCAGTGAAGTGCACCTGGCTATCAGCTGCTGCGACGTCATCACGCTCCCGATCCTCCTGAACTGGCCACAGCCTATTCCATGAATGGTGAAAGGACTCAGAGCTGATCTCTCTCCACACCTTTGCACTGAGGTAAACTGCATCTTTCACTGAAAGTTGTTTGCAAAAATCAATGGAGCAGGCAAACTCATTGACACCCAACAGCAGTCGATGAAGCAAATCACGCTTATAGTGTCGTTTAAGGTTTTCCATGACTCCCTGATCCATAGGTTGTAAGATGCTTGTTACATTCGGGGGCATAAACATGCACTGTACATTGCCATCAGTGGAGACCAAATTTTCAAGGGAGGGATGTGAGGGGGCATTGTCCATGAGGAGGATGGCTTTAGCAGGCAAGGATTTTGAGTGTAGAAATTCCTTAACAAGTGGTGTAAAGTGTTTAAAGAACCAGTCAGCAAAAATATTGCGGTCCATCCAAGCACTTCTCTGGCTGTAATAGTGAACTGGAAGTGCTGTCATGGTGATATTTGCAAAACACTGTGGCTTTGAGCTTTTGTGGATAAAAACAAGTGGTAGACGAAACTCACTGCTAGCATTTGCGGTAGCCATCAGTGTCACTCTGTCCTTGCTAGACTTAAAGTTTTTAACCTGCTTCTCTGTGCCATCTGCAAGGGTCTTGGTGGGCAGCAGCCTCCAGTAGAGACCAGTTTCGTCACAATTAAAAATCTGATGTCTGGTTAGCTGGTGGTGGGATACTAAATTGAGTAGGGTCTCTTTGAAAGCATTGGCGGCAACACAATCAGCGGACAATGATTCACCCTGCATGCTCAACTGGCGTATACCGTGGCGGTTTTTGAACCTGTGTAGCCAACCTGAACTAGCCTTGAAATTGTCCTTCTCCCTGTCAGGAAACATCTGCTTAAACAACAGTTTGGCTTTTTCAATGACTAGAACGCCACTTATTGGGGTGCCTTTACGGCATTCCTGTGTAAACCATAAATGCATTGCTCTGTCAGAATCTTCATTGGCGGCTTTTTGAACGATGCAGTGGGTCTGTGAAGCACCTAAATCCTTTGCTTCTCTGGCAAATTGTTTTATTTTTTCTTGACCTCTTTTGATGTCGAAAACAGTTGACTTACCAATACCGTATTCATCAGCAACACTACTGAGGCTAACCCCGCGTTCAAGCTTTGTTATTATTTCGAGTTTTGTGTCGATAGATAACGTAACATTTTTTTTTGCCTGCCATGTTTGTAACACACCAGCTTATGCTACTGATTCTGGAATGCTTTACCATGATTTATAGTGGGAATGTTAGACGGGTGACAGTGATTTTATAATTAGCTAATCGCAATGTATTGGATTGAATTTTTAGGTGGGGGTGGGAGTGCCCGTTCGGTTGACCGAACAGTTCGGATCACTGAGGTTCATATCTGCAGGGTTGTACTGTAATGATAATGTAGTTTGTCTAACCTGCCTTCCTTTGCAGCATGGACATTTGTTATGTACCACCATCTTGGTTCTGAACTGCCAGTCTGCACCAATCAGTACCTTTGGGGGCCCTAAAATGGAGCCTGCCCTCAGGGGTCTTGTGGGAGTAAATTTCTGTAGGAATTGTAGTTTTCACCCTTTGGGGCCTAAATGGACCTGGAGGGGGAGCTCAAGCTGTGCCAGACAGATGGATCAATGAACCAAATATTTTGCATCACTAGGAAGCCCCGGTGCTGCCTACAGCAGAAGGCAGAGCAGTGTAAGAGTTGAGAGAGTGAGGAGCTCGAGCAATTTGGCAGCTGCTCCTGCGTAGTGTGCAAGGAGAATCGGCAGGAAGGCTGTGTCTGGCTAGTATCTTCCTAAAACGGAGACTTAATCCGACCATCAGACTTTATCTGAATTGGTGACCTTTCTGAATTGTGACCAATTTCACCTGAGGAGGACCAAAGACTTGCTTTTGTGCGATCGGCTTATCAGGACTTTCACCATGACCGCAGAGCATACGGTTTGCACAGGGACACTGAATTGCAACCGGACTTTCATCCGAACTGCGATATTTGTCTGCCTTTACTATAAGTGTGCTGAATGTGGACAGTGCATCGTAATTTGGTTCCCCACGTTGCTGAATGTGTCACGCTTGCTGGAAGTTGCATCCAGCAACCTTACCGGACTGCATCCGAACTGTTCTCCCGGTCTGGGTCTTGCCAGCCTAGTCCAAACACCTGCTCGCGCTGCAGAAAAAGATCTGACGAGAGACCCACTTAAAGATTCGGCTCCCTGATCAACACCGAACAGGATCAAGTGCCACATTGCATTGTGTAGGCCCTGCTTCTCCTGGCCATCCAGCTCTTCATCTTGAGGTATCCATTTCGTCCATCCTGTATCCAAATTTGGGTAGCGTGAGTAAAACCAGGGTAGCTCCCTGCAACCCTGCAAACAATCACAGTGTCTCATCTGATTTAATGGTTGTTAAGCTTTTGTGGACCGACCTATCTAGCTACAGATTACAAATTGTGGATTACAGTGCATGCATGTTTCTTTCTATCACAGGGCCCCAACCAGCTGCAATGCCGGCCCACCCCAGGCTAGCCTGTAGTTCCAACTGGGTACCCAGAGTGTGTGTGATTGTGTTACAGGGACTTTTGGGTGCACGCCTTATAGCCTAAATCAAGCAGAACTAAAAATCAGTCACCTGATTACTGCCCTTCCCTTGTTCACATCCCCCAATAAATCAGATTTGGTTCTTTTTGCAGTTAAGCTGGGTGTGGTGTACCTCTGTATAAAAAGTACTGCATCAACGTTGTTTAATTGTTAAGTGTCTTGTAACCCCTAGATGGCGCTATCCCAGGGGCTACTACCCCTGCCTGATTTGCCACTAACAGGTTGAGGGGCCTGGATCCAATGGCGGGTGCCTCCACCCAGAGGTCAGGGTTTGCAATAGTTAAACTAACTTGGTCACAGCCTCTGGGACACTGCAACCCCCTTTCTTCCCACTAGTGGCCCACACAATATATCAGAATTACCTTCACAGTATACACTTACCCCCAGGTCTGGTTCCGCACTGGGACCTCCTGTGAAATGAGATACAGTGCAACAATCACAGTACAGTACTTTAACATAGACAAAACCTCATGGCAGTATAAGTTTGCTGAAACAAGCAGCTCTGATTTATTTAGGGGATATAACAAGGACAGGGGGAAATCAGGTTAATTAGCTTATCACTCTAATAATCTATCTATGGCTCTGTGCACAGGCCTATCCCTATCAGTTACTGTCCCTGGGTACCCAAGCCCTAGTGGCTAGTCCAAACTGTGGGCAGCTGGTAGGGGCCCTTTCACACAGAGAAAAGGAGAATTAAACAGTCAGCAGTACAGTAATTCCATTTGGATTTAATGTGGCAATTCAACAGGAGCCACCCTGAATTAGTACTCACGACTCCAAATAAGATAGGGTCCTTCAATGTCAGCAGGGCTCACTTGAGGTACACAAACCTCTTCACACATCCATATACAAGAAAGCACTACACCAGGCAGGCTGCATCTGTATCCCATCGCAATTACTGCACAATACCGGGAGACACACAGCAGATTCAGTTCCTGACAGACCGAGTGTAATTCAACAATTTCTCCAGTCTTCTACAGGGTGAGCCTGGTTTCTACTCTTCAGAGATCCTTTGATTCTTTTCACAGGACGGATTCAGTCCTAACAAGCTGTTACACAAGCTGCAGACCGGAACTCTGGGCCTTACACACGTTTTTTGACTAAAACTGCACACTGAAAAAGCACAGGGCTCCTTCCTTCTTCACTGCCAAAGCTCAACTCAAACTCCAACCGACAAAACGGCACTTCCTTTGAGTTCCTCCCAGTTCTTGACTGGATTGGCTGTCACCACAATAGACTGCTGCTGTTGGTCCAAAAGGCACTGAAGTCTAAACTACATCTCCCAGAGTCACTGCCCATACAATCCTCTTGTGGCTGGCTCAGATTATGAGTCCAAGTTCTGATTCGTCCAAGACACCATTTTAGAGCTAGCTTACCCTACACTGATTGGTCCAGTTCAGCAGTTCAAAACTAGAATGGGGAACTAGCAGACACAGTTCTGACTGCAAAGAAAGCAGGTTAGACAAACTGTAATTTCATTATTACTCTAAATAATTTCTGGCAAACAGTTACATCTTTCAGATAGGTTCCTTTGCACTCTAGTGACTGCAAAATGAAGTGAATTGGCAGCAGCTCAAGTGGTACTCAGAGAAGCACACAGTCCCCCATACAACTAATTATGTCTGCAAGCAGACAGCTCTTAAAGAGACAGTACCAGAGGCTCTAAAACACTCACTGATAAATGGCTTAAATGCCAAACACCATTCAGGCTTGGAGCATTCAAGCAAGCTCCTAGAAGTCTTTTGGGAACCCCCCATTTGTAGGGGGTTACACCTTCCTGGTCTGGGAAAGCTTGACGTCGCAGCAAGCAAGTACCTATAAGTTTCAACTGCAACCATATACATTTGCATTAGGCTCGCATATGTAATCATCAGTCAATATATGATTTTACCAAGAACACATTTCTGAAACATTGCAGTCGCCACTCTTTACACAGTATTACATAACATTGTACCATAACTCAAGTTATTACCTCTTGTACATGAAACCTGAAGAGAGGGGACCTTCCCTATCAGTTACCTTGGGGCTGGATGGGCCAAGGGCACCATACTTAGAGGGCAACACAAGTAACTTGGAGTTAGCACTGATGCTCAGTTTGGGCAATGAGCTCGGGGACACATACACTCCTTTATGGACAACATTGAGAGGCAAGTCCACAGGCCTCCCAAGTGAATCATAACTGAGGTGCACCACAGGCTTTACAGCTCGACCAGTCTTTCTAGGGGAACTGTTATAGTCTCTGCACTCTGAGCCTCATTTTCAGCATTGTCCTCACTTGTCAGGGAGTCTCCATGGGGGTAGAGAGGCTAGAACTTGGGGCACTTTCAGCTCCAGGAGTTACAGTTTCTGAGTCCACAACATTTGGCTCGCATGGAGAGCTTTCGGACACTGGCAGTGGACTGTCAGGGCACTCAAAATACTCTTCTTGTTCGGGTGTATCACCAGTCTGCCCTAATCTATCATTTTCTCTCCACTGAAAGCTCAAACAGTTCAACCATGCACAATGATTCCATTTCATCTGATCTGATGCTTTGCACTTCACTTTCTGGGAGCATTGGCTCCAGGGATGAAGCTGGGGCTTAGACAGTCCAGAAGGCCCAGCTTTGTCTCCAGTATTGACTAGGGATTGCCTCAAACAATTGACTCAGTTCGTAAGAAGGATAGTATTCAAAGTCACTCTCACTTTCTTCCGATATGGACTGACAGTCATGCTCAACTGGGACTTGTGGAGGGAACACTTTAACTTTGCTTCTGTAGGTGCAGACTTTCTTGATCTTTTCTTAGCAGCAGCTCTAGTCACTGGTCCAGAGGGGCATCTTCTAGGGCTCAGACTCAATTAAGATTTGTCCAATGGGCAGTAAATGATTTCTATGCATTGTTTTACATCTTTTGAATTATTCTCAGGCCTTACTTTGTACACTGGCAGATCATCTAGTTTGCCCACTACAATGTGAGGGAGATGGTGCCATCTGTCAGCAATCTTGTGCTTGCCATGCAGTCCCAGATTTCTTAGCAATACCCGATCTCCCTCCTGGAGTTCCTGTGCTTTCACCTTTTATCATACCTTTCTTTGTTGGCCAGATTTCTTTTGGCAGCCATGGTTTGAGCCAGTTGGTACGCATGAGTTAGCTGGGCCTTTAACTTTTGCACATACTGTAAATAGTTGTCAGCTTGAACCCCATCAGAGAGACCCCAAAACACACATCTACTGGTAGTCGAGTCTTCCAAACATCAGGCGGTAGGGGAGAATCCAGTGGCATCACTTTTGTGCAGTTATAAGCATGTACCAGGGTGCTAATTTGTTGGCTCCATCTAGGCTTGTCCTTTGGGCAGGGTGCCTAGCATATCTAGCAAAGTGCGTTGAAACTTCAGGCTGTGGGTCCCCTGGGGTGGTAAGGAGTGGTTCGACTTTCGCACTCCCACAGAGAAAGCATCTCTTTGATCAGACGACTCTCAAAGTCTCCCTTGATCAGAATGGATTCTTTGTGGGCCCCATAGTGAACAAAAAGTTTTCTACAAGTACTTTGGCCACAGTGGATGCTTTCTGGTCTTTGGTGGGAAAGCTTGGGCATATCTCGTGAAATGGTCAGTGACCACCAGCACATTACTGATATTTCTTTGATCTGACTCCAAACTCAGAAAATCAATACAGACCAGCTCCATGGGTGCACTGGTGGTGATGTTAACAAGGGGCAGCCTCTGGGGCAAAGCTTTCTCTGTAAGCAGCGACTACAAGTTCGAATGTGTTGCTCCACATCAGCCCCCATCTTAGGCCAATAGAATCTGGATCTCACCAAGTCAAGTGTTCTGTCTATACCAAGTGCCCCATGTGGTTGTGCAAGGACCTCAGTACTGAGTCTCGAAAGGCAGTGGCACTAGTTGTTGTTTGTCTACTTGTCCCTCTGTCTACTGTTTCTCTGTATAACAGTTTATTGATCAGTTTCAACTTAGGACCTTCTTTGTATAACAGTGCAGTTCTCAAATCAGTGGAGCGTAATTTGGACACATCTTTTCCTGCATAGAGGGCTTCTAAAGCTGCTTTGATCATGGGATCGCGGGATTGAGCCCATCACTACTGTCATTGTCCAGCTGAGGCAGTGCACCAATGTCTATTGCAGAAAAGTGGCAATAAGCAGGTATGCAATTCTCAGAGGCTCCCAAGCAATCCACCATGCAGTCCACTGCGTCCGTGGACATTTGTTCCTCCTGTCAAACTTCCGCAGAGTGCCCGAATGTCAGGTTCTGCCAATCGGACCCAATCATTCTGGGAACAGGCCCGGGAGAGAGCATCAGCATCTATGTGGTTCAGACCTGCTCGGTATTCGAGAGCATAGTCATATGTAGATAATGCAGAAAGCCACCTATGGCCAGTGGCATCCAACTTAGCTGAGGTCTGCACATAGGTCAAAGGATTATTGTCAGTTTTTACTAGTATTTTAGCCCCATACAAGTACTCATGGAATTGGTCAACAATAGCCCACTTCAAAGCTAGGAACTCTAACTTATGTACAGGATAGTTCTTTTCGGATGGGGTCAGGCTTCTACTGGCAAAGGCCACTGGTCTCAGGCCATTCTCGTGCTCTTGGTACAACACAGCCCCCAACCCTTGCAAGCTAGCATCAGTGTGCAGGACATAAGGTTTTCTTGGATCGGCATAGGCCAGCACTGGAGCATGGGTAAGTTGATATATGATCTCATGAAAAGCAGTCTCACAATCAGGAGTCCAGCGGGCCCCAAATACTTCACTCGGATGAAAATACACTCTTTCAGTCTTGAGGACGCTGACTTTGGTATTTTTGTGGGTTGGGGATACCTTGAGTAAGGTTAAAAGGGCGGATCACTCTTGAATAGTCCTTGATGAAGCTACCGATAATAACCACAGAATCCCAGGAATCTTTGCAGTTCTTTAGATTTTTGGGCTGTGGCCAGGTGGTCAAGGCCTCAACTTTACTTGGGTCGGTCTCTATTCCTCGGTGGATACTATGTGTCCCACATACTTTACTGATGTTTGAAAGAATTGACACTTATCAATGGACAGTTTAAGGCCAAAGTCCTCCAGTCGGTCCAATACCTTAAATAATCTGCTCTCATGTTCCTCCAGTGAGCTGCCAAACACAATAACATCATCTAGGTATACCAGGCACTCTAGTAAGTTCATGTCCCCACTGCACGCTCCATCAATCGTTGAAAAGTGGCTGGGGCACCTGAAATCCTTGAGGCATCCTCATGAATTCATAGAAGCCAAGCGGACAGATAAAGGCCGTTCTCTCCACGGTCCTCTGGGGCCATCGATCTGGTAGTACCCACCGCGGAGATCCAGCACAGAGAACCACTTGCTCCCGCTTAGGGCAGTCCAAAGCATCCTGAATGCGGGGCATTGTGTACTGATCAGGGATAGTCCACGGTTTAAGGTGCGATAATCCACACACATCCTTACTGTTCCATTCTTTTCCTCACTACCACAATGGGGAAGCATAAGGGCTTCTGGATTCTTGTATTACACCAGCAGCTAACATCTCTTGCAGATGCGTCTCACATCATCTATGTCAGCAGGTGCCAGGCGTCGAGACCTCTCACAAATGGTCTTTCGTCATGCAGCCGGATATTATGCTCAGCTCCTTGCACGCATCCTACATCCCATTCCTTTAAAGAACACCTGGTCTCTGGGCAAGCTTCTCACTGATCCTCACTTTCCATTCAGCTGGCAGCGGGAGTCGCCGAAATCAAACAAGTCAGGCGTTACTCTGTCATTCTTCCTTGAACTCTTGCTGCTGGGTAGCACTGCAGTGTCTGCACAATGCACATTAGCCAGGATGCAACCTCTGTTTACTCGAATGTCTCTTTCAGACACATTATGAACTTGGACCATTACCCTTCTGGCATAAGAGGCTCTAGCGGCAAAATACTAGGCTTGACCAGCAGTCCTCTGGCAATTTCCCATCGCCTGGTGCATCCAACATTAATATTTTATTCTTAACATCCTTTCTGATACGGACCTCTCCTGTAAGGTACACTGGGCATTTGGCGCCAGGATCAGAGACTCAGGATCCTTCTTCCATACAATTCCGACCGGTTCCTCTGGTTCTGTTTTTCAGCATCTCTCTGTGCCTCATAGGCCTTCTTAATTAAAGCGGAACTCTTAAAGCTCTACTAGTCTTTGACCCTGTTTTTCATAACACAACTGTGCCAGCCTTCGAACATATGAGCATTTGTTCCAATCAACAAAGGGACACCATCATACAGCCCAGTGGGGGACACACTAAGGCTAGGGTCTCTACTTGTTCGGCCACTCCAGCCACGGAGGTGGGGAAAGACAGCCAAATTCGGATATACCCGGAATAGGGTAGGCCTTCACTTAACCCCCATACATGCAGTCCTTCTAATGGTTGTAAGGGTACGTCTGACAAATGCTTTGATACCAATCCTGGAACATAATTGTCACTTGGGAGCCACTGTCTAATACAGCTCTTGTAGACACTCCATTCACCTTTACAGTGGTCTCCATGGAGGGACCCACTATTCTGGACCAGTCTGGAGAGGCGGTGGGGGCCTGGGCAACTGACCTTGCCACAAAAGGACGTGAATTAGCATTTTGGTGCCCTCACTGGGATCATGTCGCGCAACCTCTTAACCACTGATTTCTTCTCCCAAGCTCTCCTTGTAGCCTATATGCAACTTGTCAGTGTCTTTGGGGACTGGCATTCCTTTTCATGTGCCCATCTTTCCCACAATTATAGCAAAACATACTTTCTGGAGTTTGAGCTGGCGAGGCGCCACACTGGGAGCCAGGGCGGGGTATTACTAACTGGAAACCTGGGTGCCATCTCTGTCTGCGGCGTGATAAGCATTTGGAGACATCTCGTCAGTTTCTCCACTTCCATGGTCAAGGAATTGAGTTTGGAGCTGTTATCAGCAGGAGATACACGGTGGGTACCCCCACCCCCATAGCAGATGCAATCGGATATAGGTCAGAAGACCCGTACTTGCAGGCGTGGCCTTCATAAAGGACTGTTTTGAATTCGGATCTCTCTCAACAGTTCGCCATTGTGGCATATCTTTTTCCTTGTCAGAGCACTCATTGACTGTCAACCTCTGCCCCTGAACTTCACTTGATGGGTCACCCTCAGTCACTTCGGTCGTGAGCCACAGCTGTTGGTGCAGGTACCTCCCGAGGTCGCCTTTTCTCAACTCCTCGATTTCTCTCATTAACTCATCATAGGAGGGTGGGGATTCCAGTCGATTTGCCAGGCGTAATTGAAGCAACAGCAGTTCTGAGAAGGGGCAGACTTAAGGATTCTGTCCAGTCTGGTTCGGTCCAGTTCAATCGCTGGCAAACTACCCTTTCTGAGGCATTCTTGCAACAATTTTTCCAGCCGAGAGACATACACAGACAACAACTCCCTTGGTACTGTTGTGCATTTCTTACTCTCCACCATAGGTCCTCATCAGAATCTGGGCTCCCATACACATTCTCCAAGGCCTCAAGATAGGCCTGTGCAGTCGCTCAGGGTTACTGGCCCGCTTAGCACGGATGGTAGCCAGGGCAGGACCTCGGAGGCCTCACTAACCCTCTTCGCCGCTCCGAGCATTGCCATTCTAGCACTTGGGGGCAACATAGTTCATCCAGGTCTCCCAGTCATCCTCCCTTGGGGGTGGGGAGGGTGCCAGAGAAGATCCTCAACCTTCGTAAGAGTCGTGACTAATGGCAGGTGCAGAAATAGGAGTCTGCATTGGTTCAGCCACCATTACGGGCACTGGAGCAGGAGAGGTGTTGGGGAGGAACACCCCAGGTGGCAAGAATAGTTTCTTCAAGTCCTCCACAGTTTTCCCTCTCCAGCAACCATTCAGCAAATTTCTCCTCAAAAGTTTCAGATAGTGGTGGGGCTGATTCCCCCGGTCTTTACTGTCCTTAGTTATCACTCTCAAGCAGTGAGGGCTCCTCTGGGTAATGGTCTGTGGCACTTTGGAGCTATCTATGGGATCCTTAAACTCTACTAGGGCTAGGAAAGTGTGGGTGAGCAGATTAGCATGCCGACCCACCACCACAGGGTTTTGTAAACCTTCCACCTTGGAAAGTACTCCTGCACAGTGTCCGTATTGATACCCAGGGGATGTCCAGGATAAGCATAGCATTTTGGGGTCGACTCTCCCCAGTACACCACTCCACCAGCCGCACAGCCACTTCTGTCGGGTACCCATTTTTTCTTAACAGTGGTTCGTGAATATGGCCACCAGAGGACACACAATCCCAGCGGTGAGCCTCCAAGATGTAACCCCTAGATGGCGCTATCCCAGGGGCTACTACCCCTGCCTGATTTGCTACTAACAGGTTGAGGGCCTGGATCCAATGGCGGGTGCCTCCACCCAGAGGTCAGGGTTTGCAATAGTTAAACTAACTTGGTCACAGCCCTCTGGGACACTGCAACCCCTTTCTTCCCACTAGTGGCCCACACAATATATCAGAATTACCTTCACAGTATACACTTACCCCAGGTCTGGTTCCGCACTGGGACCTTCCTGTGAAATGAGATACAGTGCAACAATCACAGTACAGTACTTTAACATAGACAAATACCCCAGGCAGTATAAGTTTGCTGAAACAAGCAGCTCTGATTTATTTAGGGGATATAACAAGGACAGGGGAAATCAGGTTAATTAGCTTATCACTCTAATAATCTACCTATGGCTCTGTGCACAGGCCTATCCCTATCAGTTACTGTCCCTGGGTACCCAAGCCCTAGTGGCTAGTCCAAACCGTGGCAGCTGGTAGGGGCCCTTCACACAGAGAAAAGGAGAATTAAACAGTCAGCAGTACAGTAATTCCATTTGGATTTAATGTGGCAATTCAACAGGGAGCGACCCTGAATTAGTACTCACGACCTCCAAATAAGATAGGGTCCTTCAATGTCAGCAGGGCTCACTTGAGGTACACAAACCTCTTCACACATCCATATACAAGAAAGCACTACACCAGGCAGGCTGCATCTGTATCCGATCGCAATTACTGCACAATACCGGGAGAACACACAGCAGATTCAGTTCCTGACAGACCGAGTGTAATTCAACAATTTCTCCAGTCTTCTACAGGGTGAGCCTGGTTTCTACTCTTCAGAGATCCTTTGATTCTTTTCACAGGACGGATTCAGTCCTAACAAGCTGTTACACAAGCTGCAGACCGAACTCTGGGCCTTACACACGTTTTGACTAAAACTGCACACTGAAAAAGCACAGGGCTCCTTCCTTCTTCACTGCCAAAGCTCAACTCAAACTCCAACCGACAAAAACTGGCACTTCCTTTGAGTTCCTCCCAGTTCTTGACTGGATTGGCTGTCACTCACAATAGACTGCTGCTGTTGGTCCAAAAAGGCACTGAAGTCTAAACTACATCTCCCAGAGTCACTGCCCATACAATCCTCTTGTGGCTGGCTCAGATTATGAGTCCAAGTTCTGATTCTGTCCAAGACACCATTTTAGAGCTAGCTTACCCCACACTGATTGGTCCAGTTCAGCAGTTCAAAACTAGAATGGGGAACTAGCAGACACAGTTCTGACTGCAAAGAAAGCAGGTTAGACAAACTGTAATTTCATTATTACTCTAAATAATTTCTGGCAAACAGTTACATCTTTCAGATAGGTTCCCTTTGCACCCTAGTGACTGCAAAATGAAGTGAATTGGCAGCAGCTCAAGTGGTACTCAGAGAAGCACACAGTCCCCCATACAACTAATTATGTCTGCAAGCAGACAGCTCTTAAAGAGACAGTACCAGAGGCTCTAAAAACACTCACTGATAAATGGCTTAAATGCCAAACACCATTCAGGCTTGGAGCATTCAAGCAAGCTCCTAGAAGTCTTTTGGGAACCCCCATTTGTAGGGGGGTTACAGTCTTGTTTTCCAGGGGGTCATCCAGGGCATTCCAGCTGATCATAGCCCTGGTGGTAAGTGGTTACAAGAGGGATTCACTGTGTGTTGCAAAAGTGTTTTGGTGTGGAGTAGCTGCAAGCTTAGCCAGGCCAGTAGAGTTAAAGAGGGGAGTTATCAGTGTCTCGGAGGGCTGTAGCCAGGGCAATCACGTTGCCAACAACCTTGTCCTCCGGGTGAAAGCATCCATTTCGAGAGCCCAGGCCCCTCAACCTGCAGGCTACTGTGCAGGCAGGGGTAGTTACCCTTGGAGTAGTGCCACCTAGGGGTTACATATGTATTTCAACAGTTTTGCCAGGAAGTACATACAGAGCTGCCAACAGCTCATTTCCAGATGCATTCTGGGGGAGGGGATGAGGGAGTAATCAGTGCAGACAGCAAAGATTAATAAGGTGAATACAGAATTTAAAACAGCACAGTAACTGTACAGAAGTAAGGAAATAAGCATGTACAAAAAACTAATGATCAGTGCAACTGCCCAGGATAATAGGAACAGTTATAAATGGTGTATGTGCACTGGGGCATGGCCAGCTATCTGAGCAAGAAGACACTTTAGAGCCCCTGCTGCAGAGACTTCACAGCTTATGAAAACACATCTTTATTACCTTCAAACTTTACCAAACTTGGTTGCAGACTGACTAATGAACCTCAAACTCTGTTCTGAAGATGGGGAAGTCTTGGGGAACACAAGCACAGATGACTAACTATTTCAAGTTAAAATCTGGGCCTGCTGGAGTTGCTAGGTCAGACACTGCCATCCCCCCACCCTCTAATGTACTTACCGACACCGAAGCACAGGACCTTAAAATATGATCAAGAACCTCAGGAGAGCTCTTTAAACCCTGGAGAAGAAATCTGATATATTTACTAGTCATTTGGTGCTTGTGCAGCAGTCAGTGTCGGGCATGCTGGAGAAGGTTGAGAGTGCCACCAGGATGATGGAATGGGCCATGGTGACTTCTTTCACTTACATTCAAGAAAACAAACAACAAACTCAGGCTAAAATGGTATAAAACCACCAACGTGAACGCAAGGTGTGCCCGACTGAGTTGCCTGAGAATATGGAAGCGTTGAACCCCTGGGGCTTCTTTGAACAATGGTTACCCCACCTGTTAAACTGGCCAGATCCATTGGTGCCAGAGTATGTCGACAAAGCTCATCATATTTCCCTCATCAGGCTCCCCCTAATGCTGCATACACCACGTGGGCAGTACTGAGAGTCTTTATTAGATGTGTTGCGGGATACAGTTCAATTCAAACATAAACAAGCGTTTGTCAATGCCAAATGTTTGCTTGCTGGCATTGGCATTGGTAGTGTAGAAGTTACAGAGCTGCATAATAGGAATGGCAGCGAAGTATTGAACTGAAGCCAACCCCACCACCACCCTGCAGAGAGTGACAGGCATTGGGGTGTGTCTTTGGGTCATCAGGCATAACGACCATGCAATTTCACCACACCCTACCCTGCAGACACTGCCAAGTGTCACGGTGTGCCTTGGGGTCTTTGGCCCTTATGCGCACCCCATTCCATCAGGAAATACGTGAGATGGGTGCAGTATAGAGAATAGGGGTGAAGTTTGGGTCCTGAAGAGTCCGAGGCACACCTTGATGCCTCACTGGCTGTAGGGGTGGTGTGGATGAAATGGTATGAGCATGACAGGCAAGAATCCCAAGTCACACCCCTGATGCCTGTCATTCTCTTACAGGGTGGGCGTTATGGTCGGAAACCCTAACGCCTCAGGCATTCGTTGGTATTTTCACTCCAAATTTTCAACATGGTTTTTTTGTGACCCCCACCTCATGAACAGTGGCAATATCAGTTTGTTAGCTGAAAACTTTTTTGCACAGCGACTATGGCATTTGGCACCACAGGTGCAAAAACACATTCCGAACAGGATGTGAAAAATGACAGCGGTACTGTTCATGGGGAGGTGTAAAAAATGGCAATGTTGAAAATCTGCTGTGAAAATCTTAAAAAAACTGGTGAAGTCACTAGCGTGCATAGAAACTTTGCAACGCACACCTGTAATGTAACTAGTTTGGGGATTTTTTTTTTTTCAGCAGATTGTTAACACAGGCATTTTGGCACCTCCAATCATGAACAGTGTCAGTGTGATTTTCATTATCTGTCCCAAACAATGATTTCCCACAGCGACCACGCATTTCTATGCTGAAAGTGTGAAAACACATTTCGGCCATGTTGTGGAAAATGACAGCTGTACTGCTCATAAGGAGGTGTGGAAAAATGCCACTGGTGAAAATCTGGACTGAAAATATTACAAATTCATGAACTTACGAGAGTGCGTGGAAACTGCGCAATGCTCACTCGTAACAGTCATTTTATGGAGTTTTGTCACCAAATTTTCAACATAGCCATTTTAAGACCTCTGCTCATGAACAGTGTCACTGTGATTTTCTTAATGTGTCCCATACATTGATTTCGCGCACCGACTGTAGCATTGTAAGCTACGTATGCTGAAACACGTTTTGGGTGAGATGTGAAAAATGGTAGCTGTACTGCTCATAAGGAAGTGCGGTAAAATGGCACTGTTGAAAATCTGGTGTGCAAATATTACAAATTTGCAAACTTGCCAGTGTGCGTAGGAACTGCGCAACGTGTGCTCCTAAAACAGTCATTTTTGGGAAATTTTTTCACCAAATTTTCAACATAACCATTTTAACACCTCTGCTCATGACCAGTGTCACTGTGATTTTCTTAACGTGTCCCATACATTGATTTAGCACACCGACTGCGCCATTGTGCGCTACATGAGCAGAAAACGTTGTGGGTGAGATGTGAAAAATGCAACTGCACTGCTCATAAGGAGGTGTGGTAAAATAGCAATATTGAAAATCTGGAGTGAAAATATTGAAAATTTGCGATCTTACGAGCGTGCGTAGGAACTCTGCAACACACGCTCGTAAAACAGTCATTTTTAAGAATTTTTTCACCAAATTTTCAACATAGCCATTTTAAGACCTCTGCTCATGAACAGTGTCACTGTGATTTTCTTAATGTGTCACAAACATTGATTTCGCACACCGACTGCGCCATTGTGCGCTACATAGGTGGCACACATTTTTGGGTGAGATGTGAAAAATGACAGCTATACTGCTCATAAGAAGGTGTGGTAAATGGCAATGTTGAAAATCTGGAGTGAAATATTGAAAATTATGGTCTCATAACGTGCGGCGAACCGCTGGGCGCAACGCACGCTCAGAAAACAGTCATTTTTAGAATTTTCCAACAAATTTTCAAAATAGGTTTTTGAGAGCCCACCTTATGAACACTGGCAGTGTCGTTTGTTAATTATTCCTCAAAGGTGATTTCGCCGAGTGGCTGCGAAACTCACCTTCGGCCCCGAGTAACGCCATGACAGTGACAGTATCTCGAGAAGGGGTCCCAAAACCCATGTTGAAAAATTTGGTAAAAATTCCAAAATGCCCAGATATGCAGCAAGTTGAAAAACCCTATCTATTACTTTATACAGCTTACCAGCATTTCTCAGTTCACGGTCGGCTTTGAAGAGAACAGACGTGTTCCTGGTCCACTGAAGATCGCCGCACCGGACTCGGAGGTAAGTATGGGGTGGGGAGGCAGGGTGCGCAGTGGGTGGGTGCGGGTGGGGGCAGGAGACTGCGAGGACTGTCTTTTAATTTACAGGTTTTTTTTTTTTTTACTAAGACGATGCGGACGCTTGCCACGCTGGGGTGGGCTCAGTGCGGCAGCTGGAAAGGCTGTTTGGGGTTGAGCCGACGGGGATTGGGCACCCCGCCATAGGAACGAGGCCACGCTGGGGTGGCCCCAGCGTGGCACCAGGACAGCTTTTTAGCGTGACGATGGGCATTGGGCACCCCCGGCCGGCTATACAGTATGTGCGGGGGAGTGCGCAGCACACAATATGCGTATGCGGCGCAGTTGGGGAGCTCTGCTCACTGAAGCGGAGCTCTCCCTTTCAGCTGTATGCCACTGCATTTTCAGTGGTCATAGACAGCTGGAGCAGTGATTGGCGCACTGCGACCGCGCCTGCAAACACACTGACTGAATTGGAAGAGGCTGACACTTCTGAAAAACTCGGATGATGGCACTATGTTTCTTGCACATGCGTGCAAGCAAACATAAAAAGACTTACAGGTTGATGAAGCAGTCCCTCATTTCTACCTGGATTTATTATTTGTAACGTGGCAATGCCGCAAGGAATTTTTGGCCTCCCTTTGGGCTTTGAATATACCTTTCACCCTCCTTTTTCCTGCTCAGCTTCAGGTCATGGAGTGATCCCGGACATACGTTTTCTCTAAACAACAAGAAGCCAGCAGTTCAGTGCAAAAACTTGAGAATGACCAGGCAAATTTGAGGAATCTTGAGCAGATGGTGAAGAAAACTTCAGTAGCAGGCATTCGATGCTGCATGGGATGCTAGGAAGTAAGCTGGAAGGCACAGGGGTTGGGGCGAAGATGGAGGGATGGGTAGTGAACTGGCTGCAAGGGAGACAGCAAAGGGTGGTGGTGGGAGGGGAGCTCTCATCTCCCAGGGCGTTGACAAGTGAGGTACCACAGAGCTGTGTACTTGGGCCGGTGTTTGGGATCTTCATAGCAGACATCTCAATAGGCATCAAGGGCAAGATCAGTCTGTTTGCAGACAATACCAAGATGAGAGCAGTAGTGGATGACTTAGAAGGGTGGCAGGGGTTGCAAGATGATCTGGCAAAATTGGAGGCCTGATCGGACACTTGTCAGCTGGGGTTCAATGCCAGGAAGTGCAAGGTGCTACATTTCAGCACAAAAAACCCGAGAAGGAGCTACTAGCTAGGGGGGATTCAACTAGCCGAGACTGAAGAGTAGAAGGATCTGGGAGTGATCTAGCTGCAAAGGCCAACAGGATACTGAGTTGTATTTTATTTATTTGAATTTTGATGGGCCCACTGGGACAGATATGCCCCTTTTTCAGGGGCGACCCAGGGAATAGTTGCTTTCCAGAGACAGAAATATAGCACTTACAAAAGGTAAACAGGAACAAAAGTATAAATATTGTGGCTAGAACAATAGTGACAGACCAGTGAGATCAGTGAGAACAAATCAAAATGACATCAATTCCATAACAGTCCATCGCTGGGTGCATATGTGTGGTGAACATAAAACCGTAAGGCAGTATACCGAATCTACATTCAATACAATAACAATGTGTTATAGAAGAGTAGATAGAGAGGTGGAGAAAGGTGAGGTCATGGGGGTGGGAGAGAAGTGGAGAAGATAGAGTATCAGGTAAGGAAGAGCAAGAAGAGAAAGAGGGGGAAGGTAGGGCAGGAGAAGCAGATTGACAGGAGAGGATTAGGAGCAATTACAAATGGGAGGTGGAAAGAAAATTTCTTTGACGTGTCTTCTGAACTGGGGAAGAGAAATACACACAAGAGTAGACTGAGGGAGGTTATTCTATTTTTGCGGTGTTGTTGAAGAGAAGGAACTCTTACCTATGGCCAGATGGGTTTTCAGAATTGTTAGAATTGGGAGGTGGGAGGATCCGACTGTCCTAGGGGAAGGTTTCAATGTTAGGAGAGTGGAGCGGATGGGTGGGGAAGGAAGGTGGATGAGTTTGAAGACAGTGCATAATACAGGGAAGTCCAATTTGGCCTCAAAGGATGGCCAACCTAGAGTATTGAACACATCGCAGTGGTGGGCACGTGCTGGTACCTTGGCAGCAAAACGTGCGACTCTGATAGGCCTGCCTGAGTTTGGCCAGAATAGAGGTCTTGACAAAGTGAATTATTGGGGCTCCATAGAATGGGCCCAGAAGGGTAGCCAATGCAATTGTCTTCCTTGTGTGGGGTGTGAGGTAAGGGGCAGTGCGATGCAAGAGGCCAGATTTTTGATTAGTTGCCTTAATAACATTAGTTGCGTGCATTTCAAAGGATAGATGCTTGAGAGTCATGCCTAGATATTTAAAACGAGCCCACCCTTTCTAAAGGCACACCAGAGGAGGTACTGATTACCAGAGGAGGCTGGGAGGTTATATCATAGGAGGTATGATGGAATAACATGTTTTTTGTTTTCTTTGTATTCAGCACCAGCAAGTTCTCTTTGAACCAGGCTTCAAAGTGCTGGAAGTCTTTTTCTAATCCAGATTTAATGATGGAGACATCTCAGTAGGATCTGTATAGTATAGCATCATCTTCATAGAGCTGAACCGATGCCCTTCCCCCCCCCACACACACAGTTCAGCGGCTGCTCATGGATGAAGATGGAGAATAATAGAGGCCCAAGGATTGAGCCCTGGGGGACTCCATCAGTGATGGGAGATAAGTAGGAATAGGCGCCAGCCCATTTGACACACTGGAATCTATTAGATATGTAGTTGGAGATCCAAGAGAGGTAGAATCAAGGCCTAGGCAACGGAGCTTGGAGATGAGAAGTGATGGTTCACAAGATCAAAGGCCTTCGTGAGGTCTATGAATACAGCCTCCCATGGCCCAGCCTTGATCCATGGCCTGGAATATGTCTGAGATGACCCTCAAAAGAGCAGATTCGGTCCCATGCACCTTCAAAAACCATGTTGATGTATGGTAAAGGCATCAATTTGTTCTAGGAAGGAGTATAATTGATTGTATAATATTCTTTCCTGAATTTTTGCAATAGGGCATAAAATGGATATAGGTCTGTAATTCGCGACGAGGTTGAGCGGCCCACTTGTGTACAGGGACGACGATCGCAGTTTTCCATTTATGAGGGATGGATTGGGTGAGGAAGGATCTGCTGATCAGCTGTGCGATCAGGTGAGCAAGCGCTGGTGCTCCTATCCTGAGTAATTTAGGCAGTAGGGAGGCATATCCTCCAGGGGAAGGGGAAGTGATCCTGTCACTATACAGGTCACTGGTTAAACCACATCTGGAGTACTGCATGCAGTTCTGGTGACTGTACCTGAAGAACCTGAAGGACATTAAGCTACTGGAGGGGGTGCAGCACAGGGCAACAAAAATGATCCAGGGGCTAGGGGACTTACCCTACGAGAACAGGCTGAGGAAGTTGAACATGTACTTCCTGGAGGAGAAGAGGGATAGGGGGACATGATTGAAACCTTCAAGTACATGAAGGGAATAAATAAGACAGTTACAGAGGGGCTTTTCAAATTAAGGAGGGGGTGGAACACTCGAGGGTATGATTTGAGATTGGAAGGGAGAAGGTTCAGGAGGGAACTGAGGAGACATTTTTTTACAGAGAGGGTGATGTCTGGGTGGAACTCATTGCCAAAGGAAGTGGTATCCCGTAAAACAGTGGGCTGCTTCAAAAGGGGATGGGACAGGGTAAGGGGGAAGGTCACGGGGGGAGGGGAAGGAGGAGCTACTGCAGTTCAAGGACTGCTAGCTGCACAATTGAGCAGACTTGATAGACCATAGGACCTTTATCTGCTGGCAATTTCTCATGTTCGTATGTCTGAGGTGGCTAGCCCAATGTGAGCACTGTTTTTGGTGCATTGTACTGTGAACTGTAACTGCCGAGGGTGAGTTCTCACCGATGCTCACATAGTTCATACAAGTCTTGAGATTCAGGACTTTTGAATGAATTGTTTCACAAAGACTTTTCTGTTTACCTGCTGTAGTTATTAACTTCATTATCATTGTCAAACATACATGCTTGTGTAAATCTTTGAGAGTTATGTGCAATTTAGTGGTCCTCTAGACCAAACCGTTTCTAATGTAAGATGTTTTTTATAAATTATTCTAATAAGGGAGTGATAGCATAATATTGCACATTTATTCTGTATTGTTGCTCTTGTTTATATCTCTGCCCCCCCCCCCCTTGAAAATGGTCATCTAATGCTCTTGGGCCCTTACAAACAAAAATAAAATAGTAAGCGGTAGTAGATGTTAAATTGGGGCTTATACTGGAACATTCTGCATATTTCTACCTTGTGGTGTAGATCTCTGTATTTGGGGCCCTCTGTCTCACATTCTGCATACTAACTTAGAGTTTATGCAAACTGCATGATGCTTAGGCCACGGTACAAAAGTATAGGACTGGGCTTTATGGAAATATTCATAGTTTGTTTGTTTTTTTTTTGGAGAGACGGTCTGCTTCCTTGATGGCAACAGTGCTACCTTGGTTAATTATTTGTCTAACACTTTATTTTCCCCCTTAATAGGAGCCTGTCAACCCCGTTAGGCCTCAAAGTGCATCTGGTTTAGAAAACACATTTTATGATCTCACATTCTGCAGAAACTGGTGATGTAGCTGGTAGTTTTATTCTGATTCCTGTTTTATTTTTAAAAATGCAAAATTGCCCACCATTCTGGTGTTACACACAAAAAAGTACTTGTTTACAGTACTAGATTGACACCCACTGCATCTTTCCTGGACTTGGGACCACCCCCAACAGAGTCTAGCCACTCATGATGCAGTGGGAGGAGAGGAGACTATTGTGTCATGAGTGACTGCACTGTTTGGGCCGTTCCTACTGTTCAGGAAGTAGGCAGTAAAAGTAGATCAAGGATCTGAAAAACTATAAGGTTAGGTATAATGACACCAATGGCATGCACTGTAGTTCAGTAAGAAAGGAAGCAGATAAAAACAGCAACATCAATGAATTTTTGAGAAGGTAAGCAATTACAAAATGTTGGTTTCTACTAGAAATAACAATGTCAAACCTTTTTGCAGTGTCCCTTTAATGTGGCCCCATCAGTGTACAGGTTTTATCAGCCCTGTATAAATTAATGATGTGATGGTTTATTCTTGTTGGTTCTTCATTGAACAATGCTATACTAGGAAATGTGTTTGTTTCTCTTGAAAATCAAAAACAAAGTTTTATAAAAAATTATGCAGTTGGCTTGGTGGAGCGGAGGTTTGAGGCACTGGACACCACACCTTGCTCCATGCTGGTGACCTGTGTTCGGGAAGGAGCACGGGTCACTGGGGGTCAGCCAGGGGGGGATCCCGCATCTGAGACTGCTGTCCTGTCCTGGGGGGGGTGCTGGTTCTCCTGAACGACTGCCACTAGGTGGAGACCTGCTGGTGCTGTGGGGCAGGAGCGGCAGAAGTAGGATGGGTGCTGTGGGAATTCCATGGCATACATGTGCCTCCACACGAGCATGCCGACATGCATACCCCAGCAAGGATTCAGGAGAAAAAGCAATGGAAAATGGTGGTGAGGTAGGCAGCATTCATGATGCCCTGCTTGCCAGTCGTCCTCCTCCCACCTCACCACCAGGAGTCAAGAAGGGAGAGACTGGCTTGTGCTTTGATGGGGGAGGACAGCCCTCCTCCTCCTCCTCACCTCACCACGTGGGGAAACTGGGGTATTCAGGCCACACTGGTAAGTGCTTGGGAGGTAAAGGGCACTGGGGGGCGGTGGGGCAGAGCTGACAGGCGCCTAAGCCGGGCTTGTCCATAGGAGTATAAAATGTATGTGGAAAAAAGAAACTGTGCACATTCAGTAGTACAGTTATAATACCCGGTTAACACTGAGAAGATACAATTGGAATTGTAACTTTAGAAACTTAAATGCATAGCCTGCTTTGCCCGCTTTAAGAGGTATACAGTACATGTAAGTGGGCTTTACTGTATCACATTTTAAACACCAAGCACAAACATAGGAGCAAAATGCCCCAACCAGTTTAGTTAGCCATTGCCTTCATTTGATGTTTAAAATGTGATATTGTGAGGGTTTGTGCAAGTAAATGAAATGTCACACACTGTATGGCATTAAATAGTGAGTGGTGAGATGTACTGACCTTTTCACATATGGCAGCTTCTCCGTGAAATCAATTATCCAATCATCAGTGCCAACAGTTACATTTAGCTGCCTTTGCCCAGCTTAAAGCAGCAAGGCTGAAATGCATTTATTTTATTTTCATTGTGATTGTACTTGATTGTGGTTTTATTGTAGTTTTGTTAGACGTATTTTGTATGCTTGTATTTATTGTGTAATGGTTCTATGCAGAACGACACTGAAGACGCACTTGCACCAGTGATCCTATCCTGCTAAAATAAATAAATTAATTTGATATATTTTTAGAGATTTTCTCTGGAATAAAGACAGATTTTCATGTGCATCTCACTAGGGCACTTGCGAGGCCTTCCTGAGCTTTTTTGATTGCTTAGTCACTTGACCTCTAGTGCTTCAGCCCCACTGAGCTGTAAAATGGATAAAAGCAGGACTGCACTGAAAACAAGATGTTGCATACCAGCTGGGCTATCCATGGGTTAAAAAAAAAGGTAATAAAATCAGCCCAGGGCAGTGGTAGCATTGCGACTTTTGACACTGCGACCAGAGTTTGGTACAAGCCGTGGCTGGCAGATGGAGGACTGAGCATCCCTGCTGATGCGCTCCCTTGGGAAAGACAGGTTGCTACCAGCACTGTAGTGCTGCCACCTGGATGACCAGAGGTGATGGTGCAGCAGAGGGTCACTGCAAGGGTGGAAGTCAGCTGGACTCGAGGACACCACACTATTGTATGCGCTTCTGTTTTCATGAGCACCAAACGCGCTGCCATCCAAGGGGAGGAGAGGATAGAGATTGAAAAAGCATCCGGCCAAAATAGGATGATGCAGGCTCTCACAGGCCCCACACTCTTGACTGCAAAACCTGATCTTGCAGAATGACTGAAGTCTCTAGGGGCCTGGGGCAGCCCTGATGACCAAGAGCCCTGCCATGGGGATAGGCCATAGGAAGTGAAATGGACGGCAGAGTCCCAGAGATGATGGGGTGGGGGTGGGGGCAGATGGAAGGGGGCAGGCTGGAGAGAAGGGAGCATCAGTGGCAATTTAAAAAGTCAGTACCATCCTGGTGATCTGCACTGCAGCAGCACGACAGCTCACAGCAACATCCAGACAAAATCAGCCCTGGCAGGTGTTAACACCAGCACAGGAGCACTAGGAACTGTGGGTATGGAGGAATAGGGGGGATTGAGGGGTTGAAATTAAGGAGAACTCTCAGCTACACAGAAGGAAAGCAGTCCGATTCGCAGACTTGCAATCCGAGTAATTTTTTTTTTTTATACACCTACTTGTCTGTAATCTTTATATCTGGTTAATCCTGTGACCCCCCCCCCCAGTGATTATTCTCCCAGAGTCTCCCACAGTCAGACCTTTGACGACATGCACAATAGGCATGGTGGGCGCCTAGATGCCTGTGAGCATACTGTACATGTGATTCCTCATGACACCTCCTCCTTTTCATTACCAGTATCGATCGACCAAGGAAAGTGATTTCCTCAACTGATTGGTACCGTAATGTAAGACAGTAATGTGCTGTATAAGAACAGCATGTACAATATCCCGATGCCCCCCCCCCCCGCGGCTTAGCGTGTCTTGCACATCATGAGTGGGCTGGCCACAGGGGACCCTGGGAGAATAATCACTGGCGGGGGGGGGGGTGGTCACAGGATCAACCAGATATAAAGATTACAGACAAATAAGTGTATAAATAATTACAATCAATTTGCGATGTTGCTAATTAGGACCCATAGGTCCTGATGCTTTCTTTCTGGTGAGCTGAGAGTTCCCCTTAAGTTTTTCTGCATGATGGTTTATGGGCCACAAAGACATTTCACTGGCCCAGTGGTGTACTAATTGAAGTGTTTTCTCCTCCAATACATGGCAATAGGTTCGATGAAGAGAGACAGTTACTGGGCCGGTACAGCAGCTAGCAGCATTTGGTCAGTGATGCAATTCCAAATTTAAACCTGGGATGTTTACTGTGTACCTCATATCTTCGATTATAAATCATGACATCATTCTTGGCCAGTCAAGATTGTTTAAGCAATAATCCACAACAAGATGTGATTTATGATGGGATTTATTTATTTTTATTTATTTATTTAGTTTTTGTTGACCGGGTAAGTGCACTAGACAAATCCTGCCTATTTTCAGGCACGACCCAGAGGAGGGGGATACAGATGAATGCCAACTGACCTTGAATCAGATTAAGCTGTTGGTGGTATTTTTAGTGAATGAGGAAATTTTGCCAGGACACGGGAAATTCCCCTACTCTGCTGGCACTCTGTGGCCAGTGGGGAGCTGGACTCTGTTGGAAGGATGGACACTTGACTGGAGCGCGTGAAGGAGGAGGTTGCGTCTGCTGCTGGCAATGATGCTGAGCTGGAAAGTCAAACTGAGACGAGTATGGCCACTGGTGTGGATTTGGAACCCAACAAATTATTCCACGATGCAGTCTCGACTGCTGAAGTGTTCTTAATGGAGAAGGTGTGCGGGACGATGAGCGCAGGGAGTTCCTTGATGGCTGAGGAAGCGGAGGCTCTGTCTGCGAGGTTGGAGAAGTTAAATGGTGCTGCAGCTTTAAGACCGGCTTTCATCGGAACGCTGGGTACCGTGAACGTGGAAGTGCGTTCGAAGAGAAGGGACGTTTCACGCTTAGCGGATCTATCACTGGCTACACTGACATTACTAGGTGAAAACCGAGTTGGGAAATTACAGCCATGGCTGCAAAGAATCGCAGAGGAGGTGGTGGAAAGAGGACAGTTTGCTATTCAAAGGCATTTAATGCTAAAAGGAACTGGGGTAGTTTCTACTGATGTCTTACTACACAGCCAAAAGGTTGTGAGTACTGTGATACCGAAAATGGCATTTCCAACGTTTAAAATTCATAAAGAGACTGGGTTTGTGTTTCAACCCTCTAAGGTGGGCGTGGTGGGTTTAAAGGCAAAGCACCCTGTAATCTATCAAACTGAGGTTGATGTCCAACAAGGGGTAACTGAATTTAGTTTTAAAAGTCCTGAGAAGCAGGGTCAAATTGCCTCAAAACTGCCTGAGGAGACAAACGCAGATTCCCCTGTAATGTCTAAGGGATGCTCTGTTTCTCCTCTCCAGTCTTTGGATCGTGATGTTAATTGGTCCCCGCAGGAGGCCTTAGTGGCAGCAGGGTGGAAAAAATTAGGGCAGGGATATGGACTCCAGACTTATCATGGGATTCATCTTTGGACTTTAATAAATCTTCTCCTGTGTGGAAGCCTGGTATTGAGCTTGTAACTAAAAAAAATAATGAAAGGGGAGATGAGAAAGGACATGAGGGTGAAAAAAAGGTTGACATGTTACCAAAACAGGCTGAATGTACAACACCACAAGAATTGGGTACTGAGAGTTGTAAATCTGAGGTAGGGCCTACCCCTGGGAAACCCCTTATGTCTAGTTTATTTGCTCAGAGCAAACGGAAAGCTGCACCCCGACGCAACGTTGTTCGTATTAGATATAAAGGGGGTTTGAAAGAAAGACCAGACAGGTATTATGTGGGTAAATCCTTAATAAAAGAGTCTTTGTCTTTTTCCCCCGAGGGATGGTTTTGCTTTTATAAACATCTCGGGGGAAGATAACTTTGATATCAGTTTTCGTTCCCCTGCTTTATTAGAACTATTTTGGGAAAGGTATAATCAGGTAAAATTCTCCCCTCTATGGTCCCCCTTTCTGGTTATCCCTCTTACAAAACCTTTAATCAAATATGTCATGGTTATGTTCAGAAATGAGGGGGTACATGTTGAAGATATTTCATACTGGCTCTCCCAGAGATGCGAGGTTCAGAGTGACCCAGAGCCTATTTTGGATTCCGAGCAGTTTTGGACGGAGGGTGAAATTTAAAGTTAAATTACGACAGTCTAATTTGGGAGTGGAACATATCCCTAATTCCTTTTTGTTGGGAAGGGATAGGGGGGGTCTGTTTTTATAGCGGGCAGCCCAGAGCACGTTATAAATGTGGATCAAGGACACACTTGTCTAGTACATGTGACCAGCCGCACTGTGATAATTGTGGAGAAGTGGGTCATGTTACCATGTTTTGCATAAACTCAACAAAATGTGATCTTTGTGAGGAACAGAACCATGCCTTTCGGAATTGTCCATGGGCAGCACAGAATAAGGTCAGTTGTGGGAATCTGGATTTAATTATCCAAAAGGCACAAGATGCCACAGAAAAAACAGCAGAGGGAGGGTGGTATCTGAAAGCCCCCTTCTGTACCCCAGAGCACTGTAGAAACTCAGGTGAAGGCAGTTGCCATCAGGCCTACAGCTCCACAACTTAAAGAGATGAAAGCAAAAATTTTAGAGGAAGTTTCTGACCTTTTACAGCCAGTTTGTTATATAGCCCCACATGAGAATTCAGGGGCTGATATGGTTCTACCTTTGCAACCTCCTTTACCCCCAAGAAGATCTAGTAGAAATTCCAAGGCCATCTTGCTTCCAGAACCAGAGTCCATTGAATCTAAAAATTCCTACGCAGCCTTATTTTGGGGAGATTCAGAAATGGATATTGGGGATACAGATTCCCAAATGTCACTACAGGATTCTTTGGTGCCCCCTAGGGATGAGTATAAGGAGAAAAAGAAGAAAAGGAGGAAAAAATGAGAGGTAGTCTTTTTTTTTTCCCTCAGCCAAAATGGAAATGGGGTTTTTATGGGCCACGTTAAACACTCATAGTCTCTTAAATGCACAGAAGAGACGTGCTGTGTTTCATTTACTTCATGATCTTCGTGTTTCTGTTTGTTTTTTGCAGGAAACTTGGATGTTTTCCAAAGAACAAATTGTTTCATTTACAAAGGATTGGCCATGGGGACTGTCCTTTTGGTCTTTTGGGGAAGACAGAGCTGATGGGGTGGGGATTCTTTTCAATTCTTATAATTTTGCTTTGTACAAATTGATTGATTTGGTTCCAGGCAGGGTGCTGATATTGGATGGGAAATGGTATAGTAATACCTTTCGGTTCATTAATATTTATAACCCCCAAACAAAGTCTGAAAGGGTGGCTTGTTTGAAAGGGATTCAACCTTTCTTGGTGATGTCCATTCCCATTCTTTGGGGTGGGGATTTCAACTGCAGTATGGGAGGGTCAGGAAGAGGCTCCAACAATAAAAAAACCTATTGTGATTCTAACTGTTTGAGGGATATTGTTAAAACGGCGGATTTAGTTTCCTGTGATGTTTGTAGGGCTACTTGTCCTAAGGGTACCTTTTTCAAAGGTGGAAAAGGCTTTACTATTGACTATCTTTTTATTTCTAAAAAAATTCTGGTAACTAATCCACTTATAATTCCAGTAGAATTTTCAGATCACGCTCTCTTGCAGGTAAAGGTAGGAGAATTAGTTGGACATGGCAGACAGGGGACGAGATGGAAGCTGAACACGTCTATCTTACAAGAACAGCTAGTATTGAATTCTATCAAACTGATTTTACAAGCTAGATTATCTGTGTTTTTTTTGTATTCAGACTTGGGAGAATGGTGGCAAGAAACTAAAGAGGATTGTATTTTATGGTTCAAAAAATATGGGATTCATCGTCAGATTTCTGCATTTTTGCCTATTTGAAATTAAGAGCTCAATTACAATATGTGCTTACATTGGCAAATTCCTCTCGAGAGGATTTTTCTATACAAATAGAAGCAATTAAGGCACAAATGAGGGTGTTACAATATGACCGAACAAAAACTTTACAAGCAGTAATATCAAATCATATGACGAAATCTATGGTTGGGGATCCTTTTGAGTTGTGTTAATCTCTTAAGGATCATTCCTCTTAGAATTTTTGAACCATGGAGATGGTAGAGTGGTTACAGTGGAATCTATAGGGGATAAGATCGCTGAGCATTTTCGGGAGCTTCATTCCCATTATACTCCTATGCTGCAACAGGTTAATCAGTTTGTAGGCTTCCCGTTTAATACAGAATTAGATCCAGGGATCTTAAATATCATCAAACAACTCTTTTCCCATTTAGAGATTGCTACGGTAATTAAAACTCTGAAACCTAATGTTTCCCCAGGTTTAGATGGTTTATCTAACTTATTTTACAAAATTTTTCAGTTGGAATTGATTCACTGTTTGGCTTTAGTCTTTAATAAGTTTTTAGAGGGTGCTTTGATCCCGAGGTTTTTTTCTGAAGGGTTACAGATATATGTTTTCAAAACAGGGGATAAGGGGGATTTCCGTAACTGGAGACCAATTACATTGTTAAACTCTGATTATAAAATACTTACCACTTTGATTAACAATAGATTGAAAGTTATGTCTGAGATAATTTTTTCTCCAGGTCAGCATTGTGGGCTCCCCAATAGAAGAATTCAGTCGGTTCGTTGTATTATACGTGATGTAATTGATCATATGAATGACTCAGGTGAGTCAGGGTGCTTACTGTCTTTGGACCTGGAGAAGGCCTTTGATAGAGTTAGTCATTTTTTTTTTCTTCTCTACTTTAGAATTTTTTAAGGTCCCTGTGAGTTTGCTGAATCTAATTAAAGGATTATATGCCTCTGCTCAGGTGTACCCACTAATTAAAGGGGAATTAGGGACGGGGTTTACCATAACATGTGGAGTACGACAGGGTTGCCCCTTAAGCCCCCTTCTTTATATTCTTTCTTTAGAGTCCCTAATTAGAGTAATGAGTATGGCCCCTCTGTGGTCAGGAGTGTGTATCCCTGGTACAAATTCTTCTATAACCATACAGGCGTATGCAGATGTTTGCCTTTTCTTTAAAGAGTTTACACAAATGGGTTTTTTTTTTTTCAGTATTTGAGTCATATGCAAGTTTATCAAATGCCAAGATTAATTTGTCTAAGTCTAGAGGTTTGTTACTGGGTTGTTCCGATCAGAATCCTGTTCATTACAATTCTATATTGGTTTCTACAGATCCCTTGACAATTTTAGGGGTAGTTTTTGGACCCCAAAATCTTCCTGAGGATAGTTGGGTTTTGGTTTTGGATAAAATAGAATTAAAAGTGAATAAATGGAAAAGGTTTACATTTTCTAAAATAAAAAGGATTCAAGTTTTAAAGCAATTTATTCTGCCATGTTTACAGTACTTGGCAGTTATTTACCCCCTGCCTGTCCAGTATGAAACTAGACTTTATAGCATTTGTTTCCAGTTGTTATGGGGCAATAGATCAAACCCCGACAAAAGGGGTTTTACTTATTTGGATAGAAAACGAGGAGGTTTGGGAATGGTTGACCCAGTAGTTTTTTGTTTTCCGTTATTTTTTTCCTTTTCATTAAAACTGTTTGGGTCCCTCGGGGGTTCAGGAGATTTTCCTTTTCAAATCTTTGATGAGTCGTTATCCAACAGCTTGGTTGCATTGTGCACCTAAATTATCCCCACACTTGTCCTTGCCGGAATACTTTAAGCCAGCAGCACGGAAATTATATAAGTGGAAGATAACCAAAAATCAAATAATAGGGGGTTCTCCGAGGAAATTATATAATGAAATTATGACCTTGATTTATCCTTTAGAGCCAAGTTTCAAAAATTGCCCTATAGGTCGGACTTCTGATGTTTTGGAACAACTTAATCCCAGGCTACCAGTATATATGTGGGAGGTTCAATGGCTTATGATGTATGGGAGGTTGAACGTTAGGGGAACCGCGAAATATAAAGCAAAGGAAGAGAGGTCTTGTCCATATCTTGAATGTATAAATCAGGAGGAAACCATGGAACATTTTTTCCTACAGTGCTCTTTCCCGATAAAATTATGGGGATATTTGGCTAAGAAATGGGAACTACCTTGGTTGGTTAAGCTAAATTATGATATTTTGGTAATTGGTATTTTTCCCCTCTCCTTAAAGCAGTATGAGAAGGGTACTTTGAGAATACTGCTGGCATGCTTAAGGTTTTGTCTTTGGCAAGTAAGATGCCAATGGGTCTTATATCAAAGGAAAACCTCTTTAGAAGGATATAGTTTGTATGTGTCAAATGAATTGAGCAAAATCTTTCTTACAGATATGCAATTGTATAATGTTGATAAAGTTAGGAAATGGAAGGGTTTTTCACATATTATTAAATATAAATAGCAGGTTGATATTTATTCCCCCCCCGGGTCCCCCTTCCCCACTTCCTTCTTTTTTCCTTATAAATGAGGTTGGGTTTTAGGGGATAAATGTTTTTTTTATTTTAAAGGGATTGTCGGGAGATGTAATTAATGAATGTGTATTGCAAGTGTTTCTCTGGTTTTATTTTTTTGCTCTATACTGCTTGCTTTGTTTATTATTTAGGCATATTATTATGGGGTTTTTCTTTAACGTTTTGAAGATATATGTATAGTGTTTCTTTGATTCTGAAGGTTTGTTTCCTTTTCTGTTTGAACAAATGTTATCTTTGAATGTGTACTTATGTTTCTATTACAATAAAATCACCCCTACTCTTTTCGATAAGTGCCATGGGATCTTTAACATTTACCTGAACTACCACCAATCCAGGCAGATGGGACCTCGGTTTAACGTCTCATCCGAAAGACGGCACCTCAGAAGTGCAGTACCCCTCTCTTGCTGCACTACAGTGTCAGTACTGGGATATTAACCCAAGTGCCAGATGTGGGAACTGAACCCACAGCCCTCTGATCTCCTGGCCTCAGAGGCGAGAGTGCTACCTACTGAGCCACTGGCACTGATACTCATGCCTGGTGTGGTTTGGACAAGAGGCCACAGGCCAAGTGACTTATACACCAGAAGTGGGTAAATCCCACCGTAACCCACACCCTGGAAAGGATTAGTTTGATTATACTTTTATGTAATTAAAGAATTCAAAAAAAGTGATTTAAAATGTTTAATTTACTGTTTTTAAAGCTTTTTTATTTATTTTTTTGTAACGTCCTTCCTCCTTATTACATAGTGCCTTGTTGTAAGAAAATATATCAGTCTTCTGGAAATGGTCCAGAGCAAGGCAACTGAAAAGACCCAGAGTTAGCAGGGTAGGACATGTGAAAAGAGACTCAGACCTCAACTTGCACTCCCTGGAGGAGAGAAGGGAGAGGGGAGACATGATTGAAACATTTAAATACCTCAGTAGTATGAACAAGGAGAACTCTGAGGGTCTCTTCAGCCTTAGCAGTAACAAAAACCACTAGAGGACACTGGCTAAACTGGTGGGAGGATGATTCAAGAGGGAGATGAGGAGGCACTTTTTCACTGAGAAGGTGTTGGCCGAGTGGAATGAGTTGCTAGAAGAGGTGGGATCCCTCAAAACAGTGGGCAGCTTTAAGAGGGGATGGGGCAAAGTAAGTGTGGAGAGTTGCAACTAAAAGTGGAAACATGGGGGAGGACTCCTATCAGGGAGAGGAAAACTTCAAGCGGGGAAGGGGTGAACCCCTCAGCAATCACTGAGAGATCTGCATTATGAGCAAATAAGACGGACCTTTTGGCCTTTTTCTGCTGGCATTTTTTGCATGTTCATATGTTGCTAGACAAATTATGGGTGAAGTCGTCTGCCTCCCCCCACAGTGCACACACACAGGATTTTTTTTGTCTTTGTTTAAAGAGAGCCTGGTGTGAGTTGTGAGTGGCTCTGTAGTTGAGGGTATGTGAGAGTGTGGTTGTGAGTGCTGAAGGGCTGCCATTGTTCGGGGTCTGGTTCTGGGGCGAGTGTGGCTTTTGCAGTTAGGAGAAAGTGAGGGTCTGACTCAATGGATTTTTTGTTTGTTTAAAGCAGTCTGGAGAGCAGGCATTTATCATACAGGGAACCAGGGTATTTAGAATGACTGTGAAGGAGCAAGTACTGTGGATCTGACAGCTGGCGATGTGGGGAATGTGAGGATGGAGCCAAGCCAACAAAGAAAAATATTGAGACAGGTCAGGCGGCTGCAAGCAGTGACAGGTCAGGCAGCTGCAAGCAGTGACAGAGGACCAATTGTAAATGTAACCTGGACACTGTGTACCAGCAGGCTACTCCCCCTGTCTGATGGCTACAATACAGGTTAAGGGGCCTGGGCTCTGTTCTGATGACAATCGGGGATTCTTTCCCAAAGTTTGAGTAAACAGTGCGGTGCCCCTACCCAGAGAAAAATTATAGTAGGTCAGATGTTTACGTAGTACAACCCCCTGGGATGCTGTACCTACCCACCTCCCCTTCCAGTCACCTCCCACACAGTACGCCACTTTAAACTGTAGCACTGTAAAACACATGCAGTCAATGACTGTAGCTAATATGTTTAGGCAAGTTTAACAGTAACAATAACGCTTTTATTATAGGGAAAGGGGAATAGGAAAGCACAGAAACAGGCATTTGTAATGCTGGATAAACTGGCAAAACCCATGGACAATATCAATAACTGTTCCCAACCACATCAGCAGCAACACATTTATCCTGCCCACCTACCCACTGGTACCAGTATCCCTACAGTCTAACTGGGTACCCAGATTAAGGTGCAGGCCTAATTGTTGCTGCTGGTTGGCTGCTGTTGGGGGCCCTTGGAAGAAACTTCAAGTTAACCAACTTGTTGCAAACTTTAAACTAACTCCCCAGGTTAGGACAGGCCTAGTTTTACTCACAGTTGTGGAGTCCCAGTTCTCAGGGTCTGAAGCAGCGTCTGAAAGCAGGCTGAAGGGCTGGGGTATTGAGCAGTAAAATTAATTAACAGCAGGCTTGATGGATGAGGAAGAACAATCTGGCAACTTGTCTCCTGGCTGGCTTGCAGGATCTGGCAGCTTGTCACCTTCTGCCTTGCTTGCAGAGTCTGGCAGCTTGCCACCTTTCTCTGTGCTGGAGTACAGGAGCACTGCACAAAGGTTTCCTGGTCCACAAGGAGCCCAGACCCAAGGAATGATCCCACGGGCCAACTCCTCCCAGTGGGTCAAAAGTGCCATAGTACTCAGGCGTGCACCTGTGGCTCCCTGTGTACTGATCCACCTCACTTGATAAAGGCTAGTTATTCTCTTACCTGGCTCCAAAAAAGGCCTGAGCAGGTTGCAGTCTGTTTCTGCCTGGATGGCTAAGCAGCTCTTGGATACAGCATTGGCCTCTTTCATCCACACTTCTGGCAGGGCAGTCTGGGTTGGTCAGCATACAAACTCTTGGGCAGCAACCTGGCTTTCAAGCAACAGGATTTCAGCAGTAAAGACAGGCTTCCAAGCACAGGAGCTCTGTAGGCTTCCTTCCATGTATGGCTTCAAACTCCAGGCCAAACTAGGTTAACTGCAGTTTCTGGCAGACAGTCCAAACCCTTTTTCCAAGCTGAACGCTCTCTCTGGATGCTGTAGGATTCAGCAGAACACTCTCACCCCAGGGCGTGCGGGTGCTGACACAAAAGCAAAACTCCCAGTCTTTGGCTGTGGAAACCTTGGCCAACTTCCAAACCCCCCACTAACACAGCCGGAGCACTCCTGTTTTGCTGAGTCCAAACCAGACTGCCCTAAGCAGTAACTAACTGTCCCTGGGCTTTCACTAGGAAAATGGCAGCTTCTGACTGGCTGAAAACAGCTACCCATAAGTAAAATTATTAAACGACAAGTCCCTACGATATACTGATTGGTGATCAGTTTGGGCTCCAATAATATTGTTCACACCTCCTCCTCCCAGGAGCCCTTTCTTTGAGTTTTGGGTGCCTAGAATTCTGATTGTCTGACTAGAGAGTCAGAGGTAACCGACATGGCTGCTCTAAAACAGTTTATATAGTCTATATGCAGCAGTTCCAACTTTAAGTACAGTTTTTATAAACATTTGCCCCACAGTCTTGTAGCACCCTCTTTGCCCCATCACCTGGCTGCAGAATTATAAATAAAAGCACTTTTCCTAGCCTGTCACTGCTGCCGTTTTACATTGTCCCCTAGGCAGCAAGCAGGCAGCTCATTAATATTCATTAGCCTCTAATATTTATGAGGTGCTTCCATAGCACTTATTGGTGCTTTCAAATGAAACAATTTTGTGGCTCCTTAAGCACCTCCTCCATGTCCCAGACCTCTGACTAGCTGATCCCTGGGGGTCAGGAGCACCGGAGAGGCTTTTGTCTTGCTGCAGTCATGGTGAGAAAAGGGCAATGCGCCATTGTGCATGCATGGACTGCTGCTTGCACACTCTAGGTGCGAGCCAGCGCAGCAGTTCTGCGTCTTTACACCTCCAGCCCCTTTTAAGAGGAAGGCCATATGGAGTCTCAGGGACACCCGGGACACATGGCAGTGAGCTGAGCGGGTCAGCGGGAGGAAAAGGGCAGTGGTCGAGGGGCCAAAGTAAGGTAAGCCCCTCCTGTGGGGGGGGGTTAAAAAAATGTGTCACAGAAAGTGGGTTTGGAGACTGTTAAGTAAAGAAATGTGCCTTGGTATCTTACTTGAGTTGTGAGAGTTACCAGTATGAATTCAAGATGTCAGCTAAATGGAGTGGGGGGGGACAGGTACCGATTTTATTTTTGGTGTAGTGGTTGGCTGGGATGGCTGGAACTTTAGCCATGGGTTATGGTGAGATTCACCCACTGATAGACCCCTGCTGACCAGTCGGATTACTGGATTTCTTACCCCCACTGTATAATGCTAAACATTGCAGGTACTTATTTTCCACAAGATACTGTCTCATGCAAACAGTTCTAAAATTCTGCAGTTCTGAGTTCAGTTAGCATAGTCCATTTCCTCACACAGGGAGTTCTCCAATTTTTCTACAGTTACACAGTTGTATTTTAAATTCAACTTGCATTTTTTTTTCCCCATCAAGGTATTTATCTCTCCTGTGGCGGGCGGCAGTGTTGCCGTCAGCCAACCCTACCAGACTCCGAGGTTATTCGGGATCTTCAGACGTTATGGCCTGTCCCAGCGGACCCCACAGCCAACCCAGAGGCTACATCCTGCTGCAGCCCCCACCTTTTTCCTCCAGTTTTTCTCCCCATTACCCTGGGGCCCCAGACAGAGAGGCGCACATGCGTGGAGGCGCGCATGCACCTTCTTGCTCCGGTGACGGCCCCTTCCTCCCACCCTGTTGGCCTAGCGCCCTGGCTTCTTCGGCTTGTGCTGCCCCTGGCCTTCACACTGAGGCAGCCAAGAGCTGAAGGAAACATATCCCTCCCCGGAGAGGAGAGCTGCCTGACAGCAGCTCAGTCCTGCACTGCACCCTCCCCCCCCATGCTGACCTCTGATGGCCTGTGCTCGTTCCTGAACATGGGTTACTGGTGAGAAGTAAGGCATCCAGCGCCTCAGCCCTCTATGCCACCAGGCCAGCCAAGTTGCATTTTTTAACAAATATTCAACATGATTCATAATATGTTTATATGTACAGCTCTTGTGTCTCTTACCCAGTGGTGGCACTCTGTGGAATGTAAGGCAAGCATCCACGGCTACAAAATCAAGGAAAAAAGGAGTTTTATAGTGTGCAGATTGTGGATATGTGCCTTGGTGTTTTCTAGATTATAGAGCTGTTTTTTTGGCCACTTTCTGTACTGCTAGTTCACGATTTGAGAAAAGGGGCATGGCCTGGAGGCGGGGTGATGGCCCAGGTGATTTTCTCCCCACCAGTTTCCCTGTTGGGCTTCCTCCTGGGTTTCCTGTCTGTGGCTTCACTTAAAGTTCAATTAATGGGGGTGGGGGGTGCTTCATAAATTCAAAGATGGATGCAGAATCTCCTGTCTGTGGGCCTGACAGTCTCCAGAATAAATGCCCCCCCCCAAAAAAAAAAATGCACTGAGAAATTCTGGAAGACCTGGGAGAAGCAGAACCTGGAAGCAAGGACAGAAAAATCACTGCTCCTGTGTCTTCCTAGAATCAAGTGGGAGTCCCTATCTGCAGATGCTGCTCCTGCACTCATCACTGGGCATTATACCCATTATTTTGGTGTCATCCGGGGGGTGAAGTGCTGCCCGGGAGAACTACTGTTTACTCTTCAAACCCCGAGTAGTATCGGCCCAGGCATCGACAGGCAGCTTGATATAGTTAGTGCAGGAAATGTATTTATTTGAATTTTGTTGACAGGGTAAGCCCACTGGGCCTTTTTCAGAGGCAACATGGGATTAATTACAGAGATGATTCACAGATGAATACAATAAAGCAATGGATTGGACAGGCACAATGATCAAGATTAGTTACAAGGGTACATTGCAGTACGATATACATACATAAACTACTCAACTTATAATATATACTATTCCATAGGACATAACTGTGTTTTCCAAGTACATATTACATATTAGGATGACACATCATTGCTGAATAGCAGTCCAGGAGACCCCACAAATAAGATCCAAGACTGAGCTGAGAGCAGCATACAGAACCAGAAGTAAGCCCCACAGAACCCAAATCTCTTTCTGGTAACTTAACTAGTTTATTTATAATGCAGATCTGCAGTTGTGCCAGACCTTATTCATGTGGAAAGGTTAAAAAATTAGTCAGTCACTTTTCAGAGATAGTTCATTTCAGCAACCTTTAAACCTTTTAGCAGCAGTTTTGTAGGCATGTTTAACTTTTGTGCATTCGTTAGTTCGTAACTCAATGTTTGACTCCGGGGTACCTGGTACCCTCAGTGAAGAGCGTGCCCGCTGGGGTGAGACGGGGAGCTCTTTGTTCTGATCCCCTCGGAATGTGTCACAATGCTATGTGCTGAAGAATGAGGGGGAAGAGCAATGAGGTGAGAATGACCAGGTCCTGTCTAACCTGCATCTGAGCCATCTGCCTGCTGCCTGAAATCATTGCTGTGTGACCACCTGCGTGACTCCTGCTGTAGCTGCTGCTGCATAAATCCAGGACCTGGGAGTACTGGCCTAGCCAACCAGAGTGTTGCAACTCAGTTTTCCCATTTGGATTACAATTTGTTGTTGACTTCAAGTTTCTCTATGGAATACAAAAAAATTGCTATTAATAAAGTGCTAGCTAGTTAAAGTCTGTCGAATGGGATAAAATCGGAAGCTTCCATCAGTTATTAAGTGCAGCAAAGCAAGATCCCGGCACCACAACATCAGGTCTGCAGCTGTATGTTTCACCTGGATACCCAGTAGTTTACGTGACTATAGTTCAATAGTAAAATGTTAGTGTGCATAGCAGAACTCGGGGGGGGGGGGGGATCTGCTACTGTGGTTAGCAGGAGACCTTCCAGTACAGTAGGCCGCACAAGGTAGCTGTGTGACAGTGCTGAAAGGCTTGAACTATCTATGCGGAGAGGTTGGATGCAAAGTGAGAGCACTTGCAAAGGGGCTTAACACTGCATATTGTTTACAGTGTGGGTTCATTGCTGTTACTGCTGAAATAATTGCTGTCTTACATATCCCCTATTCTCTTACAGAACCTGTTCCAGAAATTGATAAAGTCCAGTTGCTAGTCTAGTCTAGTCTCTTAAAATGTGGTGTGAGCATATTATTAGAGATCTGCACTAATTGGTATAAAAGTGTATTTGATTAAAGGGTAGGCACTGGTACTTGTTGGTCTCAGGGAGGATGTCTGATAATCATAACAGTTCAACAGTAATGATCAGAGATGGCAAATACCATGACAATAATCGTGTTTGCTGAAGTACATACAGAAGAAAATCACACCAAGTAGAGTTCAATGTGACATACAATTATGTGTCTAACGTATTAAGCACTCTTAAGGCTCCTGAATAGAAGAGGAGGGAGACGAGAGGGGCAGTAGCTGCCGTGCATTGTTCAGTGGGTACAGTTACACACATTTTGAGAAGAGCGCTCAGGCCTTTGAAAAACAGTAACAAGGTACTTCCTGGATAGTGAAGGGTAGTTCATTCCAGAGACAAGAGGTTTTATGTGAAAAGGATCACTGGCCAGTAGATGTCTTGGCTCTGGGGACTTCCAGGAGAGGCTGGGAGGAGGAGTGCAGGAGTCTCCTGTGGGGTCTGTCTACTGTGCCCTTGAGGCTAGGTAGATGGTCACAGAGGGTCTTGTATGTAAGGCAGAGGATATTTAGTCTCTCTCTTCATGGGGGCGCCAGTTTAGAGTGGTAAAGACAGCACAGTGGTGTTCCCTACTTTAAGCACATGACGTAAACCTGCCTGTCCTATGATAGAGTTGTTGGAGTTTGCTTTGCTCAGTTTCCCCAAGCAAGGAGAGAATAGGAACACCATAGAGAAGTGTCGGGAGTGGTACAGAGCTGGCAGTAGATAGGTGGGCCTCATTTGTAAGATAAGCACTGAGCCTGTAAAAGTAAGCACTGAGCCTGTAAAGTAAACCAGGCTTGTGAGAGACTAGCCTGGTAGTACTTTGTACTTGGTGCCTGAAGGAAAGCTTCTGGACTGTTGGCTAGGTGTTTTATATTGTGAACTACTTCCAGTCTTGTTCCCCTGGTGGTAGTGATGCTGAAGGACTTGTTCCTATTGGCACCAATTTTCTTGGCCCAAGAAGCATCGTCTTGGTTTTCTTGGTATTTAGTACAAGGTGATTATACTTCTGGAAGAATGGTTTATGACTAAAGTTTTCACATAGTCCAGTTTCCACTGCTTTAGGGTCCGAGTCAATTCCATGAAGCATGGCATTGTCTGCATGCAGTAGTACTTTGGCTTTACTGTAGCTGTGGGGCAGTTTGTTAATAGGAAAAACAGTAAGAGCCCTAGGATGGAGCCTTGTGGTACTCAGACAGCTCTTATCTTGAGGGTAGGGCGGGTCCTTGTTTTACAGACTGGGTATGGCCCACAAGATAGATTCCGAACCAGGTAGAGGCTAGGTGATCAAGGCTCAAGCTCACAAGTTTAGATAGCAGGAGTTTATGAATAATCAATCAAATCAATCAATCAAAATCTTTATTTATTCAGGCGAACATCATTGAGCAAAGCTCATTTACAAGATGGACCTGAGTGGTCATACAAATGAGGATACAAATATTATTACATAGACAAGAATAGCATAAATAACAATATAATGGCAAGAAATGAATGTATACAACAATTTACATATATACAAGGTGCAGTAGAACCATTTTGCCTGCAAGAAAAATGTGGGCAAAGGGTATAGCAGGAATAAAATATAAAATTATAGGGTCTAACTAGCTTTGTGAGAATAGATAGGTGAGTCGGAAGATAGAATATGAAACAATATAATGGACGGAAAAGAAAGGTGGGTCAGGTAGGGTAGGGGATTATGGTTTATAAAAGCAATTGCAGAGCTCTGGAAAAAGGGCGGAGAACAGTCTTTTGAAGGATGTCAGAGGTAGAAAGCTATCTAGCTTCATGGATTTTGAGAGAGTTCCATGCAACTGCTAAAGTATAGCTAAAAGCAGCCCTCCCATACCGGTGCAGGCAATGGGACCTGTAACATGATGAGTTTACTGATCCTTAAAGTGTATGGCCTAGTTGTAATTTGGGTAAAGCAATCAGTGATATAGGTAGGTAGTTTGCCTGTTAACGCTTTGAATGTCCAGATAACAGCATTCCTAGTCCTTCTGTGCTGTAATGATGTCCAATTGACTGCCATATAAAGGGAGCAATGATGGGTGCTGGGGAAGGTCAGTAATAAACTTATCCTCTGGATACAGGGTGTCCAGTTTTGTAAGAGATGACCTGGACAATGGCAGTAGAAAATCAGCATAATCAATGAGGGATAGGAATGAGGCCTGAATTAACCTTTTTGGAGTCACTGTTTAGGTAATTTTATTCTAAAGAATAGTCCAAGCCTCTGTCTTAGCTTTTAAGTAGCTCTTCAATATGGACTGAATAGTCAAGCCTGTTATCTATCCAGACTCCAAGATATTTGAAATTATCAACAAATTCAAGTTTCTCCAAGTAAGGTGGATAAATGTAGGGTGGTGGATGCTAGGGTATGGGAAGAGCAACTCTTTGTGGCAAAGAACATGGCTTTTTGTCTTTTGCATTTAGAAGTAGTTTTTGTCAAGTAGGTTAGGCTGCAGAATGGAGAATTCGGATTGTAACAGTTCACAGGCTTTGGAAGGTGAGGGATTGCTGACATATAATACAGTATCATCAGCAAACAGATGAATGTTAGATTGAGTGAGGTTGGCATCAATATTGTTTATATAAATAGCAAAGAGGATAGGGCCAAGAATAGAACCTTGTGGTACGCCTCTTAGCAGTGCTTTTGAGGTGGATAGGTAATTTCCATTTTAACCAGTTGTGACCTATTTGAAAGGTAATCCTTAAACCAGTTGAGTGACAGGGAATCCAGGCCTATTGAGTTAAGGGAGGTGATTAATAAGTCGTGATCCACAGTGTCAAAGGCTTTACTCAAATCCAGAAACACAGCACAGGTACAATTTTTCTATCCAAGGTAGTCTGCCAATCGTTGGTTACCTTAGCTAAGGCAGTAATGGTGCTATGTTTTGATCTAAACCAGATTGTGCAGAGTTTAGAAGGTTGTTGTTATCCAAATAGTCCCTTAACTGAGAGTTTACTAGTTTTCGAGCAACTTGGATAAAACTGGTAGAATGGAGATAGGTCTGTAATTGTTGAGATCTCTAGTATCACCAGATTTGAGTAATGGAACCACTTGAGCTGTTTTCCAAGTAGAGGAATGGATCCAGTAGTTAGGAAAGATTGAAGAGATGAGTGAGGGGACAGATAAGACATGTGAAGCAATTTTCAGGAAATAGGGATCCAGGGAGTCTGCACCTGCACTCTTATTAGTGTCTAAATTAGAGAGGAGATCTTCCACTTCTTTCACGGATATTGGGATGAAGGAAAAGGTTGAAGTGGCCATTTGCCCCACAGTAGTTTGCAGGTTCAAGGAAGATCTCAGGATATTTGCTGGTGAAGAGTCAAATGCTAGGCCAGCTGTGGTGAAGTGAGCATTGAAGGTATTTAAGATTTCTTGTTTACCTGTAATTTCTGTATCATTTAGTATCAGTTTGGAGGTTAAGGCAGGAGTAGACTTTTGGCCCAGGAGTCCTTTTATTGTACCCCAGAGTCTGGAAGGGTTATTGTTGGAGGCATCTAATTCAGATGTATAGTAGGCAGTTTTGGCAGTTCTTATTTTTTTTGTACATGAATTCCTTGCTTTTCTGAAATTTAGCCAATCTCTGATGTCCTTTGTTTTTCTTGCCTTTTTCCACAGTTTGTCTCTGGTTCTCAAGGCTGCTTTAAGCTCAGAGGTGAACCAAGGGCAGGATTTTACCTTAGTTCTGATACTGGTGATAGGTGCATGAATATTGAGGGCATTATTGATAATATCCTTTAAAGTCTGGAGAGCTGTTTCAACAGAGGTTGTAAGATAGAAATCTTGCCAATGTATTGTATAACTCAGGTCATGGAGGTAGCCTGAGATATCAAAGTTCTTTTGACCTTTGAGGACAAATTCTGCAGGATTTGGTAGTTTGGGTGTGGATCTTATGCGGCTATAGGGTAATGGTCACTCATCACTCGGCAGTACACCTGCATGTGAATATAACTGAGGTTTGTTTACCAACATAATATCCAGGAGTGAGCTATTGCTGAATTTCTTAGGTTGATCCTAGTTGGGTCTTTAATCAGCTGTGTGAATCCATAGGTGTCACAAAAGGTTATCAGAGGTGAGATACATTAGACAGCCAGTTTAAATTCAAATCACCAAGGATAGTGGTATCTTCAGGGCCTAGGGTTGAGAATTGACCTTAGGTGAGAAAGCAGTTTAAGGCCTGCAGAGGGAGGTCTATAGCATCCAATCAGTTTAAATGAAGATGAATTAGGAAGGGATAATTTGATTGATAGACATTCAAATTCATTTGGCTCGGATGTGCTGATGAGACAGGTTGCAGAGAAGGTGTCCTTAATGTATATGGCCACCCCACCACCCCTGGATGGGCGATCTGCTCTGAAGAGCTGATAATTAGGAAGGTTTACAACACTGTCTTCTGTTGTAGGCCTGAGCCAAGATTCAGAAATGACCAGGAAATCTGGAAGAGTATTGCCACCCAAGCCTGTATTAAGGTGAACTTTTTAGAGGCTGCAAGCATTAAAGTGTATGAAGCTTAGGCCTTTATGGAGGTCAGATCAGCAGGGGAAGATAACTTACAATGGGGCCAGGATTAATCTCTATAGTGCCAATGTAGAAAAGGAGGTAAAGATTAATTTGAGAAGGGCACCAAGGAAAGGGATAGAGAGTGACCAGAACGCTTCTCTTAATCCTAGGTGCCCACTGTGTAATGAGAGATGGTCCTGTTATATGGGTGTGTCTTTTATCATAACATAGAGTCTGATGGACAGGCATAGCGGGTTATTATAAAGCCAGGATACATGTAAGTGGTTTGGGGAGGCTGGATTGTTAGAGAGACTTTATGGGATACCCCAGGGTTGCAGTGTAAGAGTGGTTCAAGGCTAATAAGGAATAGGTGGTTGTGCATTTTGATGGCAGAGGAGAACAGCACATACTCATTAAATTATTCACAGACAGGGGTATGGAATGATTATCATAATGAATTGGGGGAGATGAGAGGCTAAGGAGCAAAAAGGAAACAAGTTAGCATTGTACAGGGTAGATATGGGTTAAAGAAGAAGGAAAATGGATGTGGGCGTGGATTAGAGAATTGGAGGAAGGAGTGTATAAATAGAATCAACCGAGAGGGGGGTGGGCAAAATTTAGCGGCTTTGCCCGTGCACTTTCTCACTGCTTCTCCCGCCTCCTGGATCTCTGGTTCGGCTGGGGTCGCCGCCTGCCGCTGGCGGCTCGGAGCCCTTCTGTGGCTGGAGCTGAGGGCTGTGCCGGCTGCAAGGCAGGGGACAGAGGAGAAGGCAGTGAGAAGGCTACTTATTGCAGGCAATCTGCAATTAGGGTGCTAGGATCAAAAATCTGCACAACAAAAGACTGAGGGTTTGGGGAAAGCCAAGCCGTTTCTCCACACAGATCACCAGAAAGGTTGAATCACTAGCAAACATCACATCAATACAATGTTTAAATAGCCCACAATTTTTAAGTCAGAACAGCTCTTTTTAAGATTAATTAAACAAGTTTACAGTTAAGCAGCAAAATCCCATCCAGAATAGTGTTGCAGAGTCCCAGCTAAAGTCAATGGGAAAGGCGCACCAATCGGAAGCAGGCAGAGACTGAGGTCGTTTCCCGATTGGTTGCGGCTTTGCCCGTACCTTTCTCACTGCTTCTCCCGGCCTCCTGGATCTCTGGTTCAGCTGGGGGTCGCCGCCGGCCCGCTGGCGGCTCGGAGCCCCTTCTGTGGCTGGAGCTGGAGGGCTGTGCCGGCTGCAAGGCAGGGGACAGAGGAGAAGGCAGTGAGAAGGCTACTTTATTGCAGGCAATCTGCAATTAGGTGCTAGGATCAAAAATCTGCACAACAAAAGACTGGGAGGGTTTGGGGGTTAGCGCCTGCGCCTAGCCCACACAGATCACCAGAAAGGCTGAATCACTAGCAAACATCACATCAATACAATGTTTAAATAGCCCACAATTTTAAGTCAGAACAGCTCTTTTAAGATTAAACAAGTTTACAGTTACAGCAAAATCCCATCCAGAATAGTGTTGCAGAGTCCCAGCTAAAGTCAATGGAAAGGCGTACCAATCGGAAGCAGGCAGAGACTGAGGTCGCTTCCGATTGGTTGCGGCTTTGCCCTGCACTCTTCACTGCTTCTCCCAGCCTCCTGGATCTCTGGTTCAGCTGGGGTCGCCGCCCGCTGGCGCCTGAGCCCCTTCTGTGGCTGGAGCTGAGGGCGTGCCGGCTTTCACTGCTTCTCCCGCCTCCTGGATCTCTCAGTCTGTCAGCCCGCCCGCTTGGCGGCTCGGAGCCCCTCTGTGGCTGGAGCTGAGGGCTGTGCCGGCTTTCACTCTGCTTCTCCCGCCTCCTGGATCTCTGGTTCGGCTGGGGTCGGGCCGTCTGGCCATGCCTCGGAGCCTTCTGTGGCTGGAGCTGAGGGCTGTGCCGGCTTTCTCACTGCTTCTCCCGCCTTCTGGATCTCTGGTTCGCTGGGGTCGCCGCTGCCCGCTGGCGGCTCGGAGCCTCTTCTGTGGCTGGAGCTGGAGGGCTGTGCCGGCTTTCTCACTGCTTCTCCCGGCCTCCTGGATCTCTGGTTCGTCTGGGGGTCGCCGCCGGCCCGCTGGCGGCTCGGAGCCCCTTCTGTGGCTGGAAGTCGAAGGCCTTGGTTAAATCAATGAAAATGGCTCCTGCAGCTTTTCTGTCATCAGTGGCCCTGAAGACGCCTGTGGTAAACTGAACAAGTGCAGTGTTAGTTCCATGATGTTTCCAGAAACAGTGCTGAACGTTAGTAAGCAGATAATTTTACTTTATATAGACTACAAATTGATCGTATATTAGCGTCTCTTGGATTTTTGACAGGGTACCAAGTACAGACATAGGGCAATAGTTCTCAGTCAGCTCCTTAGCTCCTCCTTTATGAACAGGAACATGGGCAACTTTCCATTTTTAAGGGACATCCTCTGAGCAAAGACAGGTTGTTCAGCTTGGCCAGTGGAGATGCAAGTGCCAGTACAGTAGGTTTTAAGAGCATGGGCTTGAGTATGTCGTGGCTAGCTGATTTATCAGATTTGATTTTTAGTAGCTGCTTCAGGACTTCCTTTTCAGTGAACAGTTTTGGGTTGTCTGGTCAGAAGAGGGAGTAAGTAGAGGAGTCTTAAGACATCTAGATTTGTGAAGAATCTGTTGAACTCCTCAGCAATTAGAAGTGGGTCACTTACATATTCATTATTGATTTTTAAATTCCGGGGTTTGTGTGGCTGTGCACCCTTTTAAAAGGTGGTTAATTTGACTCCAGAATTGCTTGGGATTTTGCAAATGATTTGACTGCAGGTCCTTCATGTATTTTAAGTCTTGGCTTTCTTTTAAGGTTAGTTTACAGAGTTTTGCAGCTGCCTGTATGCCAACCAGTCCTGCTGCCATCCCGAGGTTTTGTAAGCACCCCGACCCTATCCCTCAGCTTCATTAATCTGTGGAGGGAAGAGGTTAGCTATTTTGAACATAGCCCTTTGCACCTCCTTTGTACTAAGGGGGCATACTTATTTGCTAGGATAGTTAAGTTATTAAGCAGGAAGTCAAGGGGAAGGATGACATCCTGAAAAAAGTCTACCAAAAAAAAAAGTAATCTGAGGTGCAATCTTCTCCAAAATAAATGTTATTCATATTTCTTTAAGGCTCATTGCTCAATGTTTCACCTACACCATGTAGGCTTCATCAGGAGGTGCTTCTTAATATCCTATTAAATATACAAATCAGTAATACTGTCCATGATGCATTTTATACAATCCATTATCCTTTAAAACCATTTCTCATGTTTGGTACCTCTCACTTCATAAAGAGCTCCTCTAGTATTTAATCTCACACAGTGTTTTACTTAATAGAATTCCTAGAAAGTTTATACACAGTATTTATAAAGAGAAAACATTCCTTTTGAAAACACTCATTTTCCTTTTTCTAATAACACACACAAACAATACTTAATACAGTTACTCAAAAGATGCTATTTTTACACATTCATTACAGTTAGTGCATTTTAAATAACTACAAAATGTAAAAGACAGTTTCTAAACATATTGACATCAATATCTTTTCATTCAAAAAATTGAGACTAACATCACATACATAATCTTCGATAACCTCGAGACTTGTGTGCAAAGCTTAGCTAACCTAATCTGAGAGAAGCACTTCTGGTTCATATTAATCGAATCATACCCCACTAACAGAAAAAGCTTTATAATATCCTAACATTATGGTCATTTAAATGTCTGATGAAACTATAGACACCTTCCATTGAACAAAATGTGGGACCTTGGAATACCTACTTTATCAATGGCATGGCCTCCCTTTGCACCATAAACATTCCCTCTGAATGGGGATAGGTTAATCCTGGTTGTTATTTTGATAGACTTCCCTATAAATACATATGGTAATTATTTTATTTTATCATTCATTTTCTCATTTTTTTATTTATAAGTTACCTCTTTTATATTTATACTCTTCTATTCATGCACAACATTTACTAGCTCAGATATTATAACAATCACACTCATGTTATGGATCCCTTAGATTAACTTTATTTTTATATGAAATATGTTAAATTTAAACACCACTTTTCTTTAACGTCATATACACTGTTATATGTACCACTGTCCTGGTACTAAATACTTTTAAAATATAGCCTGCCCACTAAATTCAAAGTAAGATCTTTATAGTACCTTTATATTTGCCGTTTCTTTTTCCTGTTTTAACCTTTTTACCCTTCAAGGGCTTCTTTCAAAGCAAACCTGTACTGAAACAAGATTTTCAACAAATATCTATGAGCCAATACTAGCCAGCTCTTAAAGGCTAGAAAAAAACAAACAGCCATCTAAAAAGCAACAACTTTAAGGTGTGTACCCTTACTGTTTGCTTCAGAACGCCACTCTAATGCTTTTACATGTTCTGTCGTAGTGTCTCAGGACATACTATGTTGGCTGCCAGCATGAAATGAACTGCTTTTATATGGTGATCACTTATTCCTGTTTATCTTAACAGCATCCATGTGAAAATGAGCTCCCAATTTACTGAGTTGGCCCATAACTTGATTTTTAACTATATCCCTAACTCAAAACAATAACATCTAATTGGGGAGGGGGGATTACTTACTTAGGTTAGTTGCGCATTTTTTTAATACCCATGATTAGGACAATACCTTCACCTGATAATCCTGTGAATTAATTTAGTCTTTTACTTTATCCTATGTTAACCAAACAAGCTCTAATATAAATTCCTTCAAGGATCTCTAACCTAGACTAAACATTCTTGTCATTTATGCTTGGTCCAATAAACCTAAGCCGTTAAGATCTATTAAGTCTATCCTTATTTGTTCTATTATTACAGATAAGCAACAATTAATACCCCCACACAAGGAATTCTGATGTTTTGTTCAAAGATATCCATTCTGTATAACTTACGATCCCAATATTTGCAATAGAATAGACACAGTGACTCAGACATTGTACCTTACACAATTCTAATCCACGTTAAAGTTTAAATGGGGGGGGCGTGGCTAGCTGCCGACTGATAAGGACATCTTGCACAGAAGCTCCCACATACAGATCAAATTTTAGTTATTTTAAACTGTAAAATTTAACTCCTGGTAAATCAAAGGACGGATCCCGGCCCCTCGTGTGTCCTACCACTGGATAACATAACTAAACCATCAAAAGAACAATACTTTTGTCAACTTTATTGGAGGAAACATGGGGAGACCTAAGAATCTGCAGCAACAGGGCCTAGTGCATGGCTCAGACACAGAGCCTTCCAATGCAGCCGTCCTGAAAGCAGTTAAGGACCTGGAGTCCTTCGTCAAGGAGTTAGACAAGAAAGTGGATGGTTTTACTTCGAGGGTCACTACGGTGAAAACAAAACTAGATGTGGTAGCAACACAAAGTAAATCTTCGCATGCGATGGCTGAAAAGGCCGTCACGGCTACCGCGGGTCTGGTAAATGAGAACCGCTTACTGCATCAACGCTTAGAAAACCTAGAGAATGGTGCCCGACCAGCCAACGTGAGGGTATTAGGAGTTTCAGAGATGCTCGAAGGCCATAATCTGATGGAATATATGGTTTCCCTGATGAAATCTACGCTTGCTATTTCGGTGGAAGGGGATATTAGGCAAGCCTACCGAATTACTCCACGATGTCAACCCCAGATAGAAGGGACTCCATGAATGATCCTTATGGTCATGGCGGTCCAACTATTAAGGAATTGATTCTACAGGCAGCCAAAGAGAAGGGACAGCTTCACTTGCCAGATAGCCCAAGAATGTATTTTTTTCCCCAACCTTTCCTATGCAACACGCCAGAGACGCAAGGCATTTGAGGTGGTAAGATCTGAGCTGAGTCAACTGGGGATAGCGAACGTTCTGTTATACCCTGTGAAACTGCATATACAATATGCAGGGAAAACTTTTTTCTTTAATGACCCAACTGAAGCGGGGAAGAGGGTCAAGAAAATCCAATCAGACTTTGCAAAATGCACGGAACCTGTCAATTCAGACTCTGAAGGGGACTGAGAATGACTTAAATATTAACTAAATATGAGCCACTTATTTTTATAAGGGGTACAAAAGTTAAATTGTTAACTCAGGGGATTAGTGATATGTATTAACATAGTATTGGGCAGGACATAGGGGTGAGTGCACCACAGCCCTAAGTTATTTCTTTACTCTCAGCCTACTTAATATTTTCTGAGTTAAAATAATAATATTACTGTTGGTAACTATTGTTCAGGGGGCCAATGTGCATTTTGACGTCTCCATAATGTGTTTGGAAAACTTTTTGCTTTTACATGGACTAATGATATGTGTGATTTTGTATTTTCTTGAAACTTGGCTTCCCAGCCAAATGCCCTTTGGGGTAACCCTTGCCTCAGTGTTTGCGCACAGAGGTTCTTTGTCTTTTAAATAGTTTTTTATTTTAATGGGTTCACTACAGTATATCCAAGGCACACTGCCTTAAGGGTAGCTGGTCCATTCCACTGGGGTGTCAAACAGACGAGGCATACTGATGAGTCCTGGTAGGACGAAACACGTGTCTATGTCTTCTGTTAGCACCCTTTGCAACTGTGTGAGAGGCCTTTCGCACCATGCAATTCTGCTTAAAGTTGGACCAGCATAACATTCTGTGGTGATTTGCATATGCAGCCCATGATGCTTTGCATTGTGGGGCATGTGGATCTTGTATTTTCTTAAAACTTGGCTTCCCAGCCAAATGCCCTTTAGGTAACCTTGCCTCAGTGTTTGCGACAGAGGTTCTTTGTCTTTAAATAGTTTTTATTTTAATGGGTTCACCACAATATATCCAAGGCACACTGCCGTAGGGTAGCTGGTCCATTCCACTGGGGTGTCAAACAGACGAGGCATACTGATGAGTCCTGGTAGGACGAAACACGTGTCTATGTCTTCTGTTAGCACCCTTTGCAACTGTGTGATAGGCCTTTTGGCACCATGCAATTCTGCTCAAAGTTGGACCAGCATAACATTCGGTGGTGATTTGCATATGCAGCCCATGATGCTTTGCATTGTGGGGGCATGTGTGATTTTGTATTTTCTTGAAACTTGGCTTCCCAGCCAAATGCCCTTTGGGGTAACCCTTGCCTCAGTGTTTGCGCACAGAGGTTCTTTGTCTTTTAATGATAGGTCATTAAGACCGCATCAATGAGTGTTTCACTCAAGGACTTTTAGGGCACAATTATTTAGAATAAGGTCCATAGTCTTGGCAAAGAAGCCATTTATAGAATGTATCTAGAATTTAAATGTTTACAAAAGTAAGCATAACCTATACTTGCTAACCCTCCTCTGATGTAACAGAGGGTGAAATGTTAATAACCCTATGTAGAAGACATACATGTTGTAATTTCCTAGTACATGGAACCAAGTATATTATAGAATAGTTGTAATGCCACATTAGGTGATCAGCCTGTTTACAATGTAGACATACCACTTGAGACTAAATCTAAATTGATGGATATAAAAAAAGGCTCCTCTGCTGGCCCTGATGGAATTTCCAGTGATTTAATTTATCTAATGAAGGACCATCTTTGTGTCCCCTTAAAAATTATTTTTGACACAATTCTGAATACTGGTCTGGTGCCAACAGGATGGAACACGCTAATGTGATACCATTATTCAAAAAAGGATAAAAAAGTATTCCAGATAACTATCATCCCATTAATTTAACTCCAATTTGTTGCAAAATTCTAGAACTAATCAAGGATGATTTAGCCTCTGCTATTGCAAGTCTAGATCAAACTCAACATGGATTTGTAAAGGGACGCTCATGTATAACAAACTTAATATGTTTCTATGACTATGTTAGTGAAAATCTGGATAGAGGCATTCCGTGTGACATTATTTTTTTAGATTTTAAAGAGGCTTTTGACTCTGTACCTCATCGGGCCTTGATACAAAAATTACAGCTCCATAACACTGAACCAGTTTTTATTAGATGGATCTCAAATTGGTTATCTAACAGAATGCAGAGAGTTATAATAGACAGACATGTTAGTAGCTGGAAAGATGTTAGAAGTGGTGTTCCGCAAGGATCAGTTTTGGCCCCACTTATCTTCCAGGTCTTATATCTGATCTATCTATAAACATCAAAAGTAACATTATAAAATATGCAGATGACTGCAAAATCTGTAACATCTGCAGTAGTGATACTGACTTTAAGGTAATTCAGGAAGATTTAAAATTATTACAAACTTGGTCCTTAAAATGGAATCTTTATTTTAATACTTTTAAATGTCGTGTCTTGCATTTCGGAAAAAAGAATTCTAAGCATCAATATCATCTTTATGACAGGGTTTTAGTTAGTAAGGACAGTGAAAAGGATCTGGGAATTACAGTTGATGTAGTGATGTTATTTGACTCCCATATCTCAAATACCATAAGTAAAGCAAATAAGAGATGGTAGGCAATACGACATAATATAACATCAAAAAACCCAGACATCCTGTTGCCCATATATAGAGCATATGTTAGACCACATTTAGATTTTCGCTCACAGCTATGGAGTCCATACAAAAAAAAAGGATATAGCAAGAATCGAAAGTGTTCGGAGAAGGGTAACTAAATATTTAGTATCCTCCAAAACACTTTCATATCCAGACAGGCTCCTGAAATTTGATCTAATGTTCCTAGAAGATAGAAGGGCAAGGGGTGATCTCTTGCTCTCATGGGACATCTTTAATGATGAACATCTGTTTATTGAAAGTGTTCTAGATCTTAAACAAACTAGGGTCAATACCAGAGGCCACCCACTGCAACTAACTAGAAACAGGTGTAAAACTAAAAAAAAGGGCTCACTATTTCTCGTAACGGATTGTTAAACCCGGGAATAAGTTGCCCACAAATGTAATCATTAGTGATAAGAAGAAAATTTTTAGGAACAAGCTTGACATTTTCATGAAATCAAAAAAGCCGCCAAGTTATTATTTGTAGGCCTGAGGCCATATGGGCATGCAGCCTTTCTGCCTCATACAATTTCCTAGTATGACTATGTATTGTGACACACTCAATAAATAAAAAGATAAAAAAAAAAAGTCTAAATGTAACATTAAAGTGTCTGACCCATTATAAACATAATCACAAAAAGTAAATACAATCAAATGTATTTATGTACGTAGACATTATATGACTACAAATACATGGGGTATGCTTCAACAAAAAATAATGAACTGTGAACGTAGGCAACAAAAAATCAAAAGCACTGCACTATAATCATATAAGAATAACCTGCAAGCAATGTGAGAAACAGGAGTGGGGGGATTGTGAAAAGTAAAGAACATGAATGGCAATGAACCAAAAATACAATATGTTGAATATAAATAACAGAACGAAACCAAGCCTAAATACAAACTACTTATGAAATAAAACATATAGCAAAAGACATCCTAATCAAAATATGAAAGAAATAAAACATTGTAAACTGTACAGTCATATTTCCATGCCCTTCACCTTCTACAACTACTCCAATTAATGTTTCTGTTTAGACCTATTCTTGGATCAAGGGCTTGCATTTCAAATATCCAGTTAGTCTCCACTTTCTCTAGTAAACTGCTGAAATTACCTCCTCTATTCAGTAGATGTACCGCGTCTAGACCCCAAAATCTGAGAGATGCTCCTGTATGTCTAACATTAAAATGTTCAGCCACTGGTGGTGAAGGTTGACATTCTATATGGTCCCCAAGTCCTCCCAGTTTACATTGGAGAGATCATCCAGGAAGGCACTGTTGTTTGTCTTTTAGTAGCCCTTAGATGTCGTGATCTCAAGGGAGGCTTTGGGGAAGCTGTTGCTTCAGATGCAGTAGACGGGGGAGTGGTCACTGAGGGAGCTGGAGAAGATTTCAGCTGCATGGACTCTGTCAGGCCGGCTTACTGGAACCCATTTGATAAGTGTGTGGTTTCCACTTTTAGAATTTTGCCTTGTAGTTTAAGTTCAAATTTCAAGTTCATTGATCTACAAAAGTCATTACAATATCGGTAGAAAACACATAATAAAATCCCTCTACATATATATTACATGTATAAAAATGCCTAAGCCCAAAGGCTTTTTAGTTAGATTCATACCAATCATATAAATATAGTTCTTTGAATTATTTTAAACATTCATCATTAGGATATCATTTCATTTGATCTACAATTTTAAGGAAAGAGGCCACAGACTCCCAAACTGTGACAGAGTGAGGTTTGAGTAGATATTTAACTTGATATCTTGGTTCCAATTCTATACTAACTAAGATCTTGCCTAAGTACTTATTCCTATAGGAGTTATACAGGGGACATAGAATCAGTATATGCATTAAGTCACCCATTCCTAGTTGACAGTTACACAGAGGGTGAGATATTCAGACTGCGCCAGGCTGTGGCGCAAGCCTGGGTGCAATGCAACTTGAATGCGCAGTGGCATGGACGGGGTGATATTTAATGGAGCTGCGCCATGGCACAGCATCGTTGAATATCGCACCTTGGCCACCCGCAGTGCGCATGGCGCAGTGGCTCTGCGCCAGTGCAAGTGGCAAGAGCGGAGCAGGGGGATGCGCTAGCGCAAGTGCCGTTGCGATCGGTGCAACCACCGCGATATTCAAAAGTGCACATGCAAATGGGGTCATAATGTGTGCAAGGTGTAAATGGGGCCATTTGCATGTCATTATGGCCCCATTTGCATGCAGGTGCACCGATCCCCGGTGACTTGCACCTGGCGCCCTGCCAGGCTGCAGCCGTCGGGGACCAACGTCCCCTGCACCAGTGGCAACACGCTCCGACGCCCAATCGTGGGCATATGAATGACATGTAAACGTCCCGTATCCCTGGTGGTCCAGTGGACGCTCGCATCCGAATCGTGGGGCAGAAGTACATTGAAATGTTCTCCAGTATTTAGGAGTTCAGTGGATCATTACAGTCTGATCACAGGCATATGTAGTAAGTGATAGTCCCAGGTTCGGAACCAGTGGATTGCAGAGCCGATCGCTGAGCGCCAGTAATGAACAAACACACCAACCAACCTGGTGGTCCAGCGGTACCCCCTTCCCACCCCGCCCACTGAGCCCCACTGCCCCGGCTCCCCGTCAGCGGTGGTGGCAGCTCCCAACCCGCTTGTCGCCCTGCCACCCGCCTACTGACTCCGTACGATAGGGCTGTATGCCCATTGGTCCACATCGTGAGCCAATGGGCGTGCAGCCCATACCGTACTACACAGTCCAGATATGTACGGTACGGGCTGCACGCCCTTTGGCTCACGCTGTGGACTAATGGGCGTACAGCCCTACCATACAGAGTCAGTCGGCGGGCAGCAGGGTGGCAAGCAGGTGGGGAGCTGCCGCCCACCGCTGACCGAGGGGGAGCGGGGCAGTGGGGCTCAGTGGCTGGGTCGGAAGGGGGTACCACTGGACCACCAGGGTTGGATTGGTGTGTCATTATTCATTACTGACGCCCGCAATCGGGCTGCGAGTGGTCCACTGGACCACCAGGGATATGGGACTATTACTTTTCTACATATGCCCGCGATCGGGCCGTGAGCGGTCCACTGGACCACCAGGGATATAGGACTATTATTTTTCTACATATGCCCATGATCGGGCATGGGGGGGCACCACCATGAAGGTGCCGCCGGAGCTCGGGTGGCCACCCACAGGTGGCAGCTGCCGTGTTGCGCCCTGCAATATGGCAGCTCGCCTGTGGGTGGCCAGCTGTTGCTCCATTTTTTTTTTTTGGCTCACCTGTGTGCAGCGTAAGTAGGGGTTACGCATGCATGGGCTCAGCAAATCCCGGGCTGAATATTGGGATGTGTGGAGTATGCATGGGCACGGCCCACCTACCTGCACCGCATACATTACTGATGCTCTCTGGTGCATCGAGATTTGTGCCAGGCTCAGTCCCCCTTTGAATAACATGCCGGGGCGCAACCCTTCTGAATATCAAGCCCAGAATGTCAAGTCTTGTCTTTATTATATAATTTTATATGTCTCTGATTTTATTGTAGTATTCAAATCTATACTTACTTAGTAGTTTCCTGTTTTGAGGATTCTTCACCAAATCCCAGTAAGGCTCAAATAACATGTTCCTTTTATTAGTTGCTACCCCTTTGCTGATTTGAATTTGGAGCTTATACTAATTTATTTTTGTATATGAATGTCCCTAAATCTTTGCTTAATTAGTGTTTTACCTCATTAAAGGATTTGACAAAGACATCCAATAGGAAGTAGAATAATCCATTAGGTTTAACATGCTTCATTATAAATGTTATACTCAGAAAGTATGTATCTTTATTTAGATAAATTAATTCTAGATATTTTCTGGGTAACCGTTCTTTGCTCATGGTATAGGCTTTGAGCCAATATATAAATATTCTCTTTGACCATGCATTCTGTAGGTATTTACCCTAGCTCTGCTCTGAGTGTAGCTGATGAGGCACTCAAAGGGAGCCCTAATAGGTTCTTATAAAATGAACTGAGCAATGTTTCTATATTTTCTGGTTCATCATATCCCCACACTTCTGAACCATGTAGCAGTTGACTTTTTAATTTCGCATTTATGACTTTTAGACATCCTTTTACTGAACTGCTCCCATATTTGTACAAGAAACTAGAGAGAGCTGGGAGAAATGTTTTTGCTTTTTTTCCGGGTTCATCTACTGTACATGCTTATTCCACTCATTCTCTCCCGGTGGCCATTTTGGGTCGGGTTCAGCAATGGATGATTCTGATGCCATATGGCAGCTACTGGAATGAATTGGTTGGGTGTCTTGAGAAAATTATTTCTGGTAACAAAAAGCTCTGGCCACTTCAAAGTTGTGTTTATTTACTGTATATTTATAAGATTTTTTTCCTTTCCACCAAATTCCATCACCTTTGTTTTCTCATCATTAATTAATAATTCTGCCTTATTACATTCAAGAGAAAATGTTTCTAACGTCCTTTTGCTCCCTAGATAGCTTGCTGAATTTTGCCTTGTAGGTTCCACAATAATTGGATGGAGTTGGACATCATTTATTGTGTTTTTAAAAGCACAAGGGCATTTGTCAAACCAGTTTAGGTTGAAGTTGCCCAGCAGTAGTAGGTTTGGTAAGGGACATCTCGCCCAGGCAGCATAGAGGCTCACTGAGCACTGGTTTGGCTACAGTTGGTGGTGGTGGTGGGGGGGGGTGATAGTTGGAACTAATGTACAGTGGTTTCGTGTTGCCAAGGAGTAGCTTGACAATGATACCTTCACATGGGGAAGAGACCAGGGAGGGCAAGAGAAGTCCTATTGGTCAGAGACTGTCTCTTATGAATAGGAGCACTCCCCCTCATTGTTTCTTTCCATGTCTGTCTTTCCTGAGGCTCTACCATGCCGGTGCAACAAATAAAAAGCGACCGGCATTACATCGACAGACTCCATGTCGAGCTGCAAGTTGCAGTCGGCATGGAGCGCTTAGTGGCTGTATTTTTTACATGGGGCTGCTTCTCCGCACTCCCCTTTGAACTAAAGGATTCTAACTCCACGCCAGAGTTAGTTCGGGGGAAGGTGTGCAGGTCAGGGGAAGTGGTTGCCCCTTCCAGCGGCACTTCTACAGCAGCATGGCTCTGTTGTCGACATCGACGCATGGCACTGTAGAAATGTCGCTGTTAGGGTGGCTTACCCTTTTGTGAATGTATTAAAGTTGGGGATGTCAATTTCTTTGGTCAATACATGTGGTAAGAGTCTCATTTTGTTAAGTATAGGGCCTGGGTTGGGCTCAATGTCACCTGCAGTTAGTAGTAATAGTACAGCCGACCTTAGTAGTAGCTCTAGGGGATATTTGGGTCTGCCTTTTAGTGTCCGTGGTTAGCCAGGACATAGCAGACACCCTTTTGTTTCCCTGTGTGAAGGGGTGGATGTTAAAGTAACTTCAGAGCAGGCAGTGGTCAGAAACATAGAAACGTAGAATTTGTCAGCAGATAAGGACTGCTTGGTTCATCCAGTCTGCCCATTTAACCCTGCCTACAGTATTCCTGCAGACCCTATTTGATCTCCAGTTGTTTTACCCGCCCTGGTTCCATTCCCCTAAGATTCTCGTATGCCTATCCCAAGCTTCCTTGAATTCTTCCACTGTTTTAGCCCCAACTACCTTGGCTGGCAACCTGTTCCAGGGATCCACCACTGTTCCTGTGAAGAAGAACTTTCATATATTCCTCCTGAATTTACCTCCCTTCAGCATCACTGGACTTGACTAAGGCATTCAGTCTGGAGAATCATACACTTCTAATCACCAGGTTGGGTACTCTGGGTGTGGGTCAGTCAGCACTTGGTTGGTTTACTGACTACCTTACGAATAGACAACAAATGGTTAAATTTTGTGACAGTCTTTCTGAAAAAGTATATGTTAAGTATGGAGTCCCGCAGGGCTCCATACTAGGTCCTATATTGTTTTCATGATTTTTTGATAAAATGTCCTCAGTTTTAGATAATGCTAGTATTACTCTTAATGCAGATGATGCAGTAGTTTATTTTCAAGCTACTGCAACCGAAGCATTGAACAGGGTACTAACAGCTGAAATGAGTAAGGGACAGCAGTGGCTCATTACTAACAAACTGATTTTAAATAAAGTCAAAACAAAAACAATGGTTTTTGGAACCATGGAGAAGTTAAGGGAGGGGAAGGAGCCTTCAGATTCCTGCGCCTAATGGTACAATATATGAAAACGTAGATAAATTTCAGTATCTAGGTGTATTATTGAATCCAGTATTAAGTTTTCAGCCTTAGCTAGTAAAAATGTGTGGTACCCCGATAGTGGTAAAATAGATGTTAACATGTGCTGGGTCTCCACAAAAATATGAAAGGGTAAATGGAACAACTGTATTGTGATGACACCAGTAACTTGCACACAAATTACGATCACAGGTTCCAAGGAGGTGGATGTTGTCACCTGACAAAGAGAGGCATGAGTCAGAAATAGATTCCAAATGCCTGACAGGCTTTTATTCAAGCAAATGGGGAAAGAGAACAAGGTCACAGGGGATCTCTTACCCCTAATCTCCTGTATGAGGAGGGCTCTAAATCAAACGACTGTAACAGCTCCACTTTAAGAGCGTTCTATCTTCTGTACCCTGTATGAGGATGACTATGCAAACCACTTTCAGTAATCGGCTGTAACAGCTCCACTTTAAGAGCGTTCTATCTTCTAAGATCAGTGAATCACTATGCAATCTCTAATACTGCCCTGAGGTGCACCTCTACCTAGGGCCTATCGCCTGGAGTACTCCAATCTAAGAAACTCTGTAGCATGTCACTACAAGATTCTACATATGTCATAATAGGCAATTCATGCATGGTTGTACTTTTGTCGAGAATGAAACTGGGATGCGGTATATGGAGACACAAATGGATCAACTTTCTGACTGGCTAGTATGATTCTGGGGACTTGTTTAAAAACTAAGGGAATGCAGAGAGGATTTTAAACAGACTAAGAGTTTCTTGGCCACACCCCACCTCTCTAGGGTTGCTGGAATTTAAGAACAGCACAAAGATTTCCTCGGCAAAAAAACGACTGAGGGCCGACGGAATTGAAACACAAGGGATCCAGCCACAGGCCACTTCTGGACTGCCAGGTGACAAAGAAGATACAGAACACCCTGCCACAGTCTGCTTCTGGACTGCTGGGTGGTGCAGAAGATGCAGTACACACTGCCACAGCCCATTTCTGGATTGCCGGGAGACGAAGAAAATGCAGAACAACCGGCCACAGCCCGCTTCTGGACTGCCGGGAGATGAAGGAGATGCAGGGGGGAGGAGGAAGTCTGTAAACATGGGAGAACAAAAGAGTTTTGGACACCAAGGCCGGACAAGCCAAGGACTGATGTAAAATAATAAACAGGACGATGACTCGGTACTGGAACAGAAGATCTGGACGGCACTTCGGTACGGACGACAAAATAAGAAAACGGATGGCAGACTTTGCACTGGGCCAGACCGTACACTGGGAACTGTTAGAGGAAAATAATAAACAGGACGTTGCAAAGGTGCGAATACGTCTCAGTTCCATGCTTTAGGAGTACAGCTGCAGACTGATTCTGGGGTACACTGGTGAACTTCCTCTTCAAGGGCTGCTGGAGACCAATTCTGGAATATGCTGGTGAAATGTCTCTTAAGGATTGCTGAAGACTGATTCGAACACACCCGGGTAAAATGTCTCTGAAGGATTGCTGAAGACTGATTCGAACACAGACTAGCACAAGATGCTGGCTCAATACAGTTAAAAGTCACAGTTCCAACAGTGTTGCTTAATATCGCTGTTCTAACAGTTTTGCTCAATATCAGAGTCTCTGAATGTACAGACCACAGTAAATAACAGGCACTTGGTTGCTTCTACCCAATCACCATCCTTGGTGAAGCCCTAGCTAAATGTGGAACTACTATAGTGGGGTCCCTCTAACTAAAGCAGGCTCTCCTGCTACTGTGGGTACACTGGCGGCTAAACACTACATGGTCTCCTTAGACTGTGGTGTACTCTAGTTATGTTGGCCCCTCCTATAGCTGCACTGGGCCTCGTTATAAACCTCTGGCCTATTGGAACTGGCTAGCTAAACCCTTTTACATCTGTGGGCTTTAATGGCTAGCTAAACCCCTTAACAAGCTGTTGGGTCTAGGGTGCCCTGTGGGACCTGGGCCTATGATGCCCCTTTAATGCACTGTTAGGCTGATGGTTATTGGGCCCCTTTTAATACTATGGGCCTTGTCGCCCTCTTTAATCACTGGGGCTTGAGTGCCCTAACTTAAAGGAAAACTACACCCAAAACTTGAAAAAATATATGCTGTGCAGAGTGTTTTAATTTGTATGTGAAGTTCTAGTGTTTCCTTCCCTCTGACTGGTATTAGGAGTTTTTCCTAAATTAGCCTGCTAGCTTTAGGGTCGTTTTACGACCCCTGGAGATTACCATATCAAATAGCTTTATTGCATTTCTTTGTCCTACAATGCACCTTGTTTCATGTGATGGTGATGTAGCAGAGCCCATAAATCCAGCAGAAAGCATTGCATTACAGTCAGTTCACAACAATAGAGATGGCTATATTTTAAAATCTGTAGAATTCAGCTTGGTGACCACCATCATCCTAAAGGTTTTACTGTCCTGAAAAACTTTGTTGCTGGTAATTTTTGTACAGCTTGTAAAGCTTCCAAGATATTTAGTTTGTTTGGCATGTGTGTGCTGAATGTTGGGTCTCTCTTACATCACAGTCACATGAGACAAGATGCACTGTGGGAACAAGAAATACAATTACGCTATCAGGTATGAAGATCCCCAGGGGTCGTAAAACTAGCATAAAGCTAGCAGGCTAATTTGGGAAAAACTCCTAATACCAGTCAGAGGGAAGGAAATACTAGAGCTTCACATACAAATTAAAACACTCTGCACAACATATATTTTTTCAAGTTTTGGGTGTAGTTTTCCTTTAAGCTCCTTTGGGCCTAGCTTTGCCCCTTTTAACACCTGAGATCCTTTTGGCTAGGCCTCCATTGCACCTGTGGGCTCCTCAGGACTGGGCCCCTTTAAATATATGTTTAGGCCTAACTTGCCCCTTTAAGCACTAGTGGGCCTCTAACTGGCTGGCCCCTTTAACTACCTCTTTGACTTCAGTCAGGGCCTTTTCTGCCCTTTCCCCACCTTAACTCCGCCTCTGGGGCTTCCCTCTATTAAAGGAAAACTACACCCAAAACTTGAAAAAATATGTGCTGTGCAGGGTGTTTTAATTTGTATGTGAAGTTCTAGTGTTTCCTTCCCTCTGACTGGTATTAGGAGTTTTTCCTAAATTAGCCTGCTAGCTTTAGGGTAGTTTTACGACCCCTGGAGATCTCCATATCGAATAGCTTTATTGCATTTCTTTGTCCTACAATGCACCTTGTTTCATGTGATGGTGATGTAGCAGAGCCCATAAATCCAGCAGAAAGCATTGCATTACAATCAGTTCACAACAATAGAGATGGCTATATTTTAAAAACTGTAGAATTCAGCTTGGTGACCACCCTCATCCTAAATGTTTTACTATCCTGAAAAACTTTTGCTGCTGGTAATTTTTGTGCAGCTTGTAAAGCTTCCTAGATATTTAGTTTGTTTGGCATGTGTGTGCTGAATGTTGGGTCTCTCTTACATCACAGTCATGTGAGACAAGATGCACTGTGGGAACAAGAAATACAATTACACTATCAGGTATGAAGATCCCCAGGGGTCGTAAAACTAGCATAAAGCTAGCAAGCTAATTTGGCAAAAACTCCTAATACCAGTCAGAGGGAAAGAAACACTAGAACTTCACATACAAATTAAAACACTCTGCACAACATATATTTTTTCAAGTTTTGGGTGTAGTTTTCCTTTAATGTTTATAACTTATCCCTACAAAGCCTCTCTACCATTCCCCTCCACTGGGTGTCGCTAAACCCAGATGAATATCAGTCTATTTAAATACAGCCCTCTGGCCTGCCCCACGGCTCTCGGCCATTCATATGCAGTGCTGACTGCACTGTGAAATAAATAACTTTTACTTTAAAAGAAAAATAACTTTAGGCAGTCAGCACCTAGCTGCTGGTGCTGCCACCGACTCACTGCCCCGGCCTGGGGTAAAGACAGTGTTGAGGGAGGTGGGAGGTACTGCTGGCAGAGGGAGGGCTTTTCTTTCAGGTGGGCACAGGATGTCTGGGGACTCTGCGAGGTCCTAGGGGCTCGATGGCTTTGTGACCGTCTAACTTCGTGATGCGGCACTGCTACCACCGCCTCCAGGGGACAGGAAACTACTTCAAATGTAAAAAGAATAATAAACCAGGGCTTCAAGCCCAACATGCTGAATGGGACACTCTCCTTGTCTTACAAAGTGACCCAATGGCACTTTGGTCTGCACAGCAGCTTCACAGACTGGAGGCTGGCAGGATCAGGGACCAGAGGCAGCAGAGGCACACAGACAAGCCCCCAGGGACAGCTTCAACCCTGCAGGTAACTCTGTGGTCCATTTGTGCTTTCTGTGTCCTCTTTCCTCTACAACCACCAGGATTCACACTGTAACAACTAATATTTGTTTCAAAACCCAACACTCTGGGTTCTAATTCTGGTATTGGAATGCTGGGCATGTGCTACCTAGCCTGGCATTCCATCCTCCAGCCTGGCATTCCATCCTCCAGCATGGCATTCCATCCTCCAGCCTGGCATTCCATCCTGAACCACTATATATACATATGCCATGTGGTGGCATGGAAGCATTATAGTTTGGCATTTTTGGCTTATTTACAGTATTTTAAAAAGGTGTTTATGATGGTTGTATCTAAAGCTTGGGGCACCTGGGCATTTCTGGGGTACCTTATGTTTACTGGGGTACCTTTTTCTCTTTTTCTGTTGTGCCCCCAACTTTGGGGCACTACAGATTACATCTATGATTCATGCTAAGGGTGGTACTCTATATAGATTGAAGTCTTTGTTGACACCTGAAACTAGAATGGCCATTACTAAGCAATGTTTATTCCCAGTTGTAAATTATGCTTCACTTGTTACGGGTAATGCCCCTATTTACATTGTTCAGAAAAAATCTGCTTTATTGCAACTTTTGGGGAAGTTTGCATTAATAGTTCCACAGAGGACACATCATTGTACAGTTTTGAATGATATGGGTTGGTTACTAGTTCATTTAAATTTCAGATATCTTCATGCTAAGTTTACATTTAGAATTATTAAGACTGGTGTTCCTAAAAACCTATCTGGTTTCTTACAGAGATATGATCAGAGTTTTTTGTCCTGGGCCAGGGTAGACAATGAAACTCTGAAACTGCCTTTAATGAGAACTACTTGTGGTTAGCGGTCTTTTACATATGCGGCTCCTAAAATATGGAATGGGGTTCCTCTTGAAATAAGGAAATCAACTACAAATAGGTCCTTTTCTACCTCCCTTTATCAGCATTTTAAGCTATTGTCTGAATGCCAATGTTTTAATTAATTATATTTGTATTATGAGACGTGGAATTTTGTATTCCTCTACTGTGTGTATTATTATGTATATATAGTCTTATTTATTTAATTTTGGTAACCGGGTATTTATTTTCTATTTATTTATTAGGGCTAGGATTACAATACCTTTGAGCCAGGGCTCTTTTACAAAGGTTCCACATCAGGTTACAATTCAGAACATAAGACATGTAAGTCAGATTACAAATTCAATACCTAGGACAAGGTTACAAAAGTGTAAGCTAAACAGAATTACAAAGCATCTGAGAAACAAAACAAGTTTTGGAGGCTAGGTTACAAGGAGATAATGAATGAGGTGCAGAGAGGATAGAGAACAAGAGAGAGGAATAGTAGAGGGGAGCGGAGAGCTATAGAGGAGGAGGAGCGCAGCCAGAGGCACTGTCATAGACATAACATGGGGAAGTGCGTGATGAGGGGTAACCAAGTGCTGATAGGAGAGAGAACTGCATAAGATTAGGGAAATATTCATGGGGTCAGCTAGTGGAGGCAGTCACAGGAGCTAGAGGCAGTGATAGAGAGAGGCGGAGCCTTTATTTAAATGCACCAAGGGTAGGAGTGGAGGAGATGTAACTGTTTAGACCATTTGGCCAGCTGAGCACCCTGTAGGCAAAAGATCTTTGACCTTGTGAGGTACAACAATGTGGATCCTGCAGGAGCTGTGATTCAGACCCCCTGGTTGAGCAGGGGTTATTGCTAAGTTGCAGGAGTGCACACACTCCAGGGGGGCCCAAGGCCCACAGTTATTTTCTTTGTCATGGTGCAGGTTAGGTACTTTATCTAATTGGTGAGTTGCAGCCGTCCAGTTTGTGCATTGAGGTCGCATGTATGTGTGAGGTAGTGGGATCCAGTGAGAAGTCGGCAGGCCTTATTGAGGGAGGTGGATATGCGTCTAAGAGTGGTAGCGGGGGCAGAGCCATGAATGATAAGCCCATAGTCAGTGAGGGAGACAACAGAACTCTGAATGGCAACAGTTAGGGTTTCTGGGGTAAGATGTTGCCTATGCCAGAAACGAAGGCCAAGGTGAGTATTTGCTGCTTTGGCTACAGTGTCAATGTGGGCACTGTAAGTTAGATGAGGGTCTAGAGTGATCCCAAGGTACTTAAAGGCTTGAACCTGTTCCAGAGTGACTCCAAGACTGGTTTTGATGGATAGGGGGGTGCAGCTTATGCTTGTTATGAGAGCTGCTGAACATCATAGACTTTGTTTCCTTATTATTGAGGACCAGATTGTGATATGAGAACCATTTTTCAACAGATGTGAAGCCAAGCTGAAGGTTGTCTTGTAGAGGCTTAGGATCCTTGTGGGAGGCAAGAATTACAACATCATCTGCATAGAGGATGATTGTTTTGGTGCAAGAATTTGGAAGGAAATTCAGGAACAAGCTGAATAGTAGGGGTCCCAGAATGGATTCCTGTGGGACAGCTGAGCTAACAGGCCTGGTATCAGAGAGGACATCTGCAATTTTAACTCTGAGAATGGTTCTCCAAGTAGCTTTTGAACCAGGCAGTGGAATCGGGAGAGAGCCCAGCTTTCAGAAGTTGCACAAGCAGTAGTCGGTGATGGACAGTGCCAAACGCCTTAGTCAGATCGATAAAGATGGACCCAATTAACTGACCGTTGTCCAGTGAGCTGTGAAGAATGCCCGATAATTCCAGTATTGCAGAAGAGGTGCTCTGTCCTTTCCTGAAGCCATGTTGTTGCGAGCACAGGATATTGCATTTGTCCAGGAAATCTGTGAGCTGATCTGCTGCAATACGTTCAAGGGCCTTGGAGAGGGGTGGCAAGATAGAGATTGGACTGTAGTTTCCATGATTGGCCCTGTCACCACTTTTATGGACATGGGTAACAGTGGCAGATTTCCATTTGTCAGGGAACTGACTGAGCCTAAGTGAGAGGTTGAAAGTATATGTCAGTGGCTGTAACACCTCATCAAGGGTGAGGGACAGCAGTTTAAGGTCAAGTGTATCACTGCTGGATCTGGATTTGGTGATGGCTTTGGTAATGTATTTGCGGGCTTCATGCATTTTGACTGCTTTGAAATAAAAAAGAGGGTGGCTAGAGGAGGAGGAGGCATTGGGGGGAGGACAGGGAGAGTCATTGTCCTTGAAAAAGTCAGAAAGGAGAACGCTGCTGAGATCGGTGAATGCAGTATTGAAGGTATTTGCTAAGATTATAGGGTCAGGCGTAGTAGACCCATATATGTTGAGTAAGGTAGGGGAGGTTTTTGGTTGCTTCCCAGTTACTGCTTTAATATTGTTCCAAAATGCCCTCTCGTTACCCCAGGTATCCGTGAGAGCGTTCTTGAAGTAGATGGATTTATTTTGCTGGATAGATTTGGTACAGTCATTCTGTGCAAGGGTCTCCTTTCAAACCAACCCCCCATGCGAGGAGTTTAACAAGCCCAGGCTCCTCAACCTTGCATGGCCCCACAGGTGCAAGGCAGGGGTAGTAACTGTGAGTAACATCTGTAACATCTGCATGGTGACCCGGTTGCATTTAGTTTTAGGATTTGACCTCTATTTACTTCACCCATGGCTCTGCCACTCATGAGGACAAGAGGTCAAGACCTGCAACTAAAAATAAATAATTAATTTCAGGCAGCCCGTGACATATACAGTCTTTCTTCTGACAAACTGCCAGTACACACCAGACAAGAAATGTGTGTAGAAATGCCCTCCATGTTCCATTGCTTGAGAAATTGCTTGAGAAAGTGATCCACACTCAACTTGCTGAACACATCAGAAAATACAACCTCCTGTGTAGCCAGCAACATGGTTTCTGTAAAACCCATTCCACTGCTACTGCCCTAGCACTTCTGACTGGCCATATCCTCATGAACATGGATATTGGTAATGCCACCGGTGCTGTTTTCGTTGACCTCTCCAAGGCCTTCAACATGGTCAACCATGCCCTCCTCCTCTCTAAGCTAAGCTGCCTAGGCTGTTCTCAGGAGGCAACAGACTGGTTTGGGAGCTACTTCACAAACCAATCCCAATTCCTGTGTATTGGTCAGGCCTGCTCCCCTACCCTACCCATCTCCACAGGGGTTCCCCAGGGCTCCGTTCTGGGCCCCCTTCTATTCTCCTTATTTATAAACTCCCTTCCTTTCAGACAGTCTCAGCTGCCACTCTCTCCTCTACGCTGATGACCTCGTACTCTTCTACAGTAACAAATCCACTGCCAGCATTTCCACAGCTCTCACTCAAAACTACACTGCAGTCCACAACTGGTTCACAAAAAATCTCCTCTTGATACATGCCAAAAAAAAACAAAATCCATGTTGTGCAGATCTAAGCCCTTCCTTGCCAAATCCAGGACTCACTGCCACCTAAACATTCTCTCCCTTGATGGACTAGCTCTGGAGGACGTCAACACTTTCAAATACTTAGGAGTCTTACTTGACCCCTCCCTCACCTTCTCCAAGCATGTCAATTTCCTAGTTCGCAGGTTCCATCAAAAACTGGGCGCAAGGTTGGCCCTGTGGCACTGAGGGTTGAGTTGCTGGACGTCACATCTTGCGCCATGCTGGTGACCCGAGTTCAGGAACGAGCTCAGGCCGACGGGAGAAGGCTAGCACATCCGATGACAGCTCGCCTTCTCCAGGGGGAGGTGGGTCCTCTAGACCGGCAAGCGGTGACCCCTGGTGGAGGTTGGGGGTGCGACAACTGCTGGTGTCACTGTGGTGTGATTGGTTGGGGGCGTATGCCTTGGACCAATCAGCTTTGAGGACGGGTCTTTGGGGGTGACTTTTGGTTTCGCGCCAGATGTTTTGACGCCTGGGCACGAGTACGCCCCATCCTAGAAAAAAAGAAAAAGCCCCTCCAGAGTTGGCTAGACGGAGTGCCGAGCCGGGTCCCAGTCTACCACCGCCTGCCCAGCTGAGTCGGGGACCTGACGAGATCCAAAGGTTCGGGGGTGGTCCCCCCCAACCCCTCATGGGGGGCAAACCGCAGCAAGATGGAGGACCCCAATCAGTCAAGTAGGATGAGGTAGGGATAGGCTTAATTGGCATCTCCCGAAGAGGCGACCCCTGAGGGGAAGGGGGAGTATAAAAAAAAAAAAAAAACTGGGCACAGCCTATAGATAAAGGGAGGGCATAAATCGGAGGGTGGGATGCCACTAGAAACCAGGGAAAAATAAAGGGGTATGAATCAGAGGGTGGGGGTGGGTGCCACTAGACACCAGGGAAACAATATCATCAAAAGGGCACAGTAATCGGAGGGTGGGGAGGGTGCCACTAGACGCCAGTAAAACAATATATTGAAAAGGGAGATAGGGATTGGAGGGTGGGGGTGCCACTAGACACTAGGGAAAATACAAGGCACAAAGGGGGATGGCACTCAGAGGGTGGTGGGTGCCACTAGGCACCACGGAAACGATTTTTGGATCATGAAAAAAGATTTTTGTCCATCACTTACGGTACCAAAAACAATATTTTTTTTGTATTACAAGTCATGAAAAAAGATTTATTATGTTGGAAAAAAAATATTGAGGGCCGGATATTCAAACTGCACCCAAAATGTGCGCAATAGCAGGAGCAAGCACAAGTTAATTGCGCACGTGCGCAATAGACGCGATATTCAAACACGGAGCAAGTCAAATTGCGCAACCAGCCAACATCTGAATATCGCACAACCTGTGCCATAGCGCAACCAGGAAGGGGAAGCTGAGCAGACATGATGCGCCATAGCACAACAAGGCCAGCCCATCTGAGTAGTCCAGAGGCGCCATAGCGCAAGCAGAGAGCCCCCCAGCAGCAGAGCAATGGAACTGCACAACCAGGGAGGTAGGCAGGGGCCCACCACCCATGCCACAGATGGGCACAGGAACACACTGCAGAACTAACAATACACCCCCACACCCTAAGCACAGCATCACTGGGGGAGGGACGGAATATCCACTGGCCCACAGGGACAAGCCAACAAAGCACAGCTGGGCCATGGTGCCCCAGCACACCCACGGGCAAGCTGAGACTGCCACACAAAGGGGGCGGACAACTCAAGTGCACAACAGCCCCCCCCCGTGCACAGCACACCCTGCACTGGTACCCCAAGACACCACCCATGAGCAGTGACTGTCACTGCAGTAATCCCCATGCATCCCCCCCCACCACACTGCAACCTCGTGTACCACAGAACCATACAAGCCAGACCCACCAGGAGCACCCAGCGGTGTGTGGCAGCACACGGCCAGACCGGCTGAAAGCCACTACCACACCAAAGAGACCTCCCCACGCACACATACCCAGGACAATACCACCCCAGATGCCATGCACACCACTGCAACTGAGCACCTATAGCCAGCTGCAGATCAGAGACCACCACAGTATTCATAACAAAATAGATTTATATAATGAAAATATGTAACAAGAACAACAGGAACAGACAGAACTATGTACAACTATATACAAGACAAGGGTGGGGGTACGGGTACAAGGTAGGGGTGGGTAAGGGGCAGGGGTGAACAACTGGGTGAGGGAAGGCAGGGTGTGAGGGATGGGTAAAGGAGGTAGGTGAGGGGCAGCTACTGCCCGCCAGGCCGCACATCAGCTGGCTGCTGCTGGTCCCGGGGCCTCCTCCTGCGCCTGACTCCTCTGCTGCATGTCCCTCAGGATCTCGAGGGACTCCATCGAGACGTCCAGCAGGTGGTGGACTGCCCGCTCTATCCTCCTCAGGATCTGGACACCTAGGACAAGGGATCAGAATCAATGGCTGTGACTGTCCACAACCCTGAAGCCCACCCAACATGCATGGCATACAGCTAAGTGCCCCGCTCCTGTGATGGACTGCACCCACCCACAGTGACCGTGCACAAGACAAGCCCAACCAGGCAGCAACAGCCATGTTTGCCACTGCACACACACACCACCCATGTCCAGCACAGCACAACCAAGACTGTACAGTGACGTGGCTACGCGGTGGGAAGTTAGTGCCACAGCCATGTGCCCAGTGCATGCATGGACCACCATTGACGCACTCCCAGACAGGCAGTGCCACTGGACAGTGCTGACTGTCACATGTCACGTGCATGGCAGTGTTGTCCATGGATGGTGGCCATGCCCTGCCCCCCCCACAGCATGCAATAGCATCCATGATGTCATGACACTCACCCTCATTAAACTGCTGCTGCGGCTGCTGCTGCTGCCGTGGCTCGACACCACCACCACCTCGTACAGCCACCGCTGCCACCCCACACTGTGCTTCATCCTGGGCCCCGCCTCCGCTCCGCCATGCCTGTGGGAAACAAAAGGTGAGAAACACATCAGTGAAATCCCAAAGCAGACAGCCCCCTGCCCCAATGAGTGTGCCTGCCCACACTGCCAGACCCATACATCACACACCTGTAAACACCGCCACAGCCAACCATAGACCAACCCTCCCCCATGTGCTGGTCACAATACACAATGTTACCCATGCAGACAATACAGGTGCATAGACGGCTCACCCACCTGGCCTAGGCACCACGCCCCTCCTGGCACGTGAACGTAGGTGCGCTAGCAGTGCCTGCTCCCTCCTCCTTAGGTCACCGTACTGGTGCCTGCACTGCTCCGCTGAGCGCCGCCGCCAGTGGCCTCCTCCAGTTCAGTGGCCACCTGCCACACAGTGCGTGGTCACTTGAGGGTTCATCCCAAACAGTGGGCCATGGTGAGGCTCCACCACGCCACCAGGTTGGCCAGCTCCAACACACTCCACTGTGGTGCTGTCCCGCGTGCCATCCCTGCAAGTATATAGGCAATATGGCGCTCTGCAGTGGCAACCCCCACGGAAATGTTGCGCAATACAAACTCCGCTGGTCCTATCGCTGACTGTTCGTGATAGCCGCCAGTCCCTATCGCGCTGTTACCGAACAGCGCGATGGAGCTGCAGACATGCCATATGTACAGCACCAAGGGGGCAAAGGTCGGGCACAAGGTCATGGGTCTCTGGCGCAAGGCCACGCACAGCGCCATCGGACGTCTAAACGTCCAGTGCAATTGGTCGCCTGCGTGCCATTGCCACAGTGGACTATTGCGCAGTTGTGCCACAGCGCCATATGGTGACCGGCGCTGTAGCGCCACTGGCACAATGGTGGCCATGTCCTGTATTGCCTATCGCGCACAGCACGTCATCAGCATGGCAGACGCCTGCGTAAGCTACCTGGTCATGCACAGTGCGGTGTACTACGCAGTCACAGAACTGCGCCATTGGCTCAGCCGGCTCAACCGTATTGCAGCGCAACAGTGCAATATTATCAGTCATACATGCAAATCATCCGATCAGCCATTCAGTGGCGCAGCGGCACGATTTGCATCTCATTAAAGTTGCTGCAGTCCTAATTTGCATGCATTGCGCTATAAATGTGCGACACTGATCTACAGTGGCCATATTCGGCTACTGCAGCTGATAGGTGAGTTGCATGCATTTTGCTGTTCTGGACCATGGCCCCAGAGAAGCTGTGTACTGCACAGTCACAGGTGACCACTCTCACCCATACAGGCTGTGAAATGACTGAGCGAGGACTGGGTGAGGAGGATGATGGTGGTGGAAGAGGGGCCCAACTTTACCAAGGCGGAGACAGAGGCACTGTTTGAGGCCTACCTGGCTGAGGAGCCACTTTCAGTGGACGCGGGCACCCTCAGGCCTGAGCTGCTGTATGGGAGTGGGTGGCACGTGCCATCAACCTGCACAGCAGCCACCAGCACTCCATGCAGGAGTGTAAAAAGAAGATGGGGACCGACAGGAGGAGGGTGAAGGAGAAGGTTGCAGCCATCAGGGCGGCACGTGCTGCTACAGGCGGTGGACAGCCGGAGGTGGTGCAGCTGACCCCATCGGAGGACATGCTTGCTGCAAGCATGCAGCGCAGCGCCATTGAGGGTGTGCCTGGAGGTGGCTTCCAGACAGGTGGTAGCCCATCACTGCATGGTATGTCATGGTGGGAGGAGGTAGTTCACATGCACTAACGTGTCCTTCCTTTCTGTTACAGATCCTGTGTGTCTGCAGGGGTCAGCAGTGGAGGGCCTGTCCACTGCGGACAGCCACCCGGAGTTGGAGGAGGGACCATCCACCTCCGCAGATTGCCGGCATGCACTGCGGCAGTGTGCACGGCCATCTGCCTTCACTGATGTTGAGACAGGTGTGGGGAGTGCCCTTCCTGTGTCCCAGCGGTCTGGCATGCAAGCATGCCAGCATGCTGCAGCTGTGGCTGTGGCACAGACCTGCACCATCGATGATGCACCGACCACTATGGGCATTGACGTATGTGTCACAGAATGGACACACAGCAGGCCAGCTCACACCCATGGATCTAGCTGGTTCTGACGCGTGTGCCAGCATGTCAGCACAGTCCCAGACTCTGCCTGTCAGCACCGTGTGGCAGCACCGTGGCTGTGCAGGTCACTGGCACTGCTGTGGCCACAGCAGGGAACCACTGATCCCGGGGCACAGCAGGCGAGGGCAGCAGCAGCAGTCACCCACCGGGACTGGGGTACAGGGCTCAGCGGTGATGTAGGTGCACCGCCTGTGGACATGCCCATATCTGGTCCTGGTGAGCAGCGCCCACCCTCAAGGGGTGCTGTACATCAGGCCCTTCCAGACCCTGAGGGACAGGTTGCCGATGTGGCAGATGACCTCTTTGATGAGCACACCCGCCTGCTACAGGCATCAGTACAGCAGCAGATGCGGGTTGCAACATCCGTGGAGGCACTGTATGTGGCCCTGGAGCGGGTCGAGGAGCGACACAGCAGGGACACTGAGAGGATCCTGTCCCAGATTGACCATATGCAGGTGGATGTGACCGCCGCCATCGACAGGCTGACACAGGCAGTGGTCAGTGCCGTGGCCACATTGGGCACACAGTCAGGTGCCCCTCAGCCGCCACACCGCGCAGTAGCACGCTATCCACTCCCCTGCCTCGGCAGCAGCGACACCCACCCTGTCGACGCCGGGTTCAGCTGTGGACATCCCGAGCACCCCTGGTGCAGGTATGTTCAGTATGCTGCAGACCCTTGTGCGGACAAGGTCGCGTTCACACAGTGGGACTCCTAGTGGTCCATCGGTGCCACCCCATGTGGCTCATGCTCAGCCTGCCAGTGCTGCTGGGTCTCGGCAGAGCCGCCCATGCAAACGAGGTGGCCGTGGCACTGTGCCACATGACTGAGCTGTCTCCCAGTGTGGGCCCTGTCTGATGCTGCCCTGTGTGCAATGTGTGTTTTGGGGGCAGTGCACCAGTGGGTGCCCTGCCCTACACGCTGACACACGGACCACCTGCACACCCTCCCGACTGCTGTCCACAGGTGCGTGTGCATGATGATGCCTGCATTGCACTGTACACCAAGGTACAAGGGTGCCCAGCATCTGACACACGTACATGGACAGTACAGGTGGTGGTGGTGGTGGTCTGTGGACGTGTGTGTTTCTCATGTCTGTTCCTGCTATGCTGTGCACCTGACCCCTGTGCACTTTGTGCCTGGTGTGTGTGTGTGTGTGTGTGTGTCTGTCCATGTGGCGTGTGACTGTTCACCCCTCACTGGTTGTGTGTTTGTGCTCCTGTACCCTGCCACTTCCTCACCGCCATGCACCCCTGGTGTGTTTCCTGTGTGTATGTGGTTGTGCCCTGACAGTGTTGGTTGCACATGGCCCCATGGCTTACCCTGTAGTTGTGCAAGTGCTCCTCCTGTGATGGTGTCCCGGGCAGCTGGGCCAGCCGGATCAGTCGGGGTCACGCCATCCAAGGGGCTGCTCATCCCCATCATCACCGGGCGCCACCAGCATCCCTATCGCTGTCCTCTCCTCGACCTGTACGGTTATCCCACAGTCTTTGGCCATGTTGTGCAGGATACAACAGGCCAGGAATATCCCACAGGCCTTTGAGGGCTGTACTGTGGGCACCGCCAGAGGTGTCTAGGCATCGGAAGCGTGCCTTCAGCATCCCCAACACCCGCTCGATGATGTTGCATGTGGCGGCATGTGCCTCATTGAAGCATTGCTGCGATGGGGTTGTGGGCCGCCGGTAGGGTGTGAGCAGCCAGGGACGGAGTGGGTATCCACTGTCACCTGTGTGGAGATAGTGGAGGTTAGTGTCATGTTCAGGCTCATATTGTCCCTAACCCTGTGTGCCACACCCATGGCACCTGTGGCTTACCCACCCTTGCCCCCGCTTTGCCAATCCTACATGCATACTCACCCACTAGATGTCCTGTGGGGATGTCCCCACTCTCAAATCGATGGCACAGTGCTGACTGGTACCATATGAATGAATTGTGTGCTTCGCCAGGGTGCGTGGCACAGACATTGATGATGCGCCCACTGGCATCACACACCACCTGGCAGCTGACACTGGAAAACCCCTTCCGATTGCGATAGGCAGCCCCATCAGGGCCAGGTGGCATGCAAATGGCCACATGGGTGCAGTCTATTGCCCCTAGCACGCCAGGCATACGTCCTACCCTGTGGAACTCCTGTATGTTTGCTGTACACTCTGCTGCGGTGCTGGGGAAATAGATGTACTCCGCAGCATGTGGCAGCAGTGCGCTGAGGAATTGGGTGAGGATGCATGACGTGGCCGACTTTGTTATGCCTGTGGTGTCCCCTGTTGGCCTCTGGAAGGTACCCGTGGCGAGCAAGCACATGCAGGTTGTTACCTTGGTCTGCACTGACAGAGCATGACTCCGTCGTGAGGGTGCCTGCATCACATCACTGCACAGCTCACAGAGCCGCCTCAGTATTGCCCTGTTCAGGCGGTACCGGCCCACAATCTCTACGTCTGAATACAGCTCAAAGCTGATGTGGGCACGGTACTGCCTGTTGGGGGCATACCGCCGACGGGCCCTTCCATGGCCACGTCCCCCTTCAGCATGCCTTCTCACCCCCCTCATTACAGCTTCCATGTGGAAGCTGGCACTCTCATCTCCCTGGCTTGTGTCCCCCGGCTGTTGTTGATCTGTTACCCCGCTGTCCTGACTGCTACCTCCACTGCACCGGTACACCTACTGGCCTCTGCACTCTGTGGCCCCACACACCTTCACTTGCCCCTATTCTGTCCTGTACACTCCCTGGCCTGCACTGTTTCCTGCTGTGGCCTGCTCTGTCTGCCTGCCTCATGTGAATTCTCTGTCGCGTTTTTGCGCCTCTTCCTTGAGCCTTTTTATTTTGGCTCATTTCCGCCGTGGCACAACTTCCGCCTGATCCACTGTTGCGCATTGCGCAAGCCTTTGAATATCACATTGCGCACTTTATGCATGGTTCCACCCCCTTCGGTTGAGCATACCTTTATTTGCATTGGCGCTGTTGCTCAGCATGTTTTCTGTGACGCAACTGCCTCCTGCTGAATATCACACTATGGCGCAATTTCGGACTTGCGCTGGCACAACCCTGTTGCGCATGGCGCAACCCTTTTGTATATCTGGCCCTGAAAGTATTTTCCACCAGTTAACTGCAGAATGCAACTGAGGGGATCCTAGTAACAAAAGCTACATGTGTCAGTTTCAGATGAAGCTATAATTTTTTTCAGTTATTACATTTTGTTTCCCTCACTGTCAAAGTGGTGGCCGCATGAAAAAGGATTTCCCATTTGCGATAAAGGATTACTCATTTGCTACTTTTTCACGCAGGACATCTAACTGATCCCATTGAAAATAATGGGACATTTTTAAATTTAATAGCTTTTGAACAGATTAATATTTTTTCACCAAATCTTCAAAAGACACATCTGTGACACAAGGCCTGTTTACCCCGAAAATTGCAGACCACAATTCTACACCGTTTCTGCACTACGGCGTGACAAAGAATTTGACAAAATAAAGTAATTTTGACATTTTTTGATGCTCCATATCTCCGCACTCACACATCCGACCAGAACGAAACTTGCCACATCAACAGAATTTTGGTCCCTGATATCGCTTGCAAAATTTCATGTGAATCACTTGAACGGTTGTGAAGTTAGTAAAGTGCACAATTTTGAATTTAACATGGAGTGACTATTGAACCCTAACTATAGGGGCGCAATTGTGCCCCATATATACACACACAAACAGCTAGAGAGAGACAGAACAAATGAAGGGTAAATGTGATGTATGGGGTAATATACCCATTAAGGGGACTAAAAGGATCATGAAAGCTACAAGCTGAAAAGGTGAGTGTCTTTAAGACCCCAAAGATAGGTATATTTCCCTATGCAGGAATTACCTATAAGTTTTTTTATATATTACATTAGGTTGCACACTTTTAGCATTTGCAGGTGCTTCCCGGATTGTGGTATTTGGTAGGTGTAATGTTTTTCTGTAGTGTTGTGGAATGCGTGGGTAGTTTCGCCCATAGTACAGTAGAATTTATTTCCGTAGTGAAATGGTGTTTTTTGGGCTCTTAGTATTGTGCCCCGGTAGTGTTTTCATAGTGGACCAGCAGTCCTTCCTTTAGTGTGTTCTGGATTGAGAGCTGACTGGCGTGTGGTCTGGAGTGACATGAGGAGTGTGGCGGTTTATGGCAGAGAATGCGTTCCAGAGCAGCGGTCAGGAGAGGCATGGTGTTTGCAGTCAGGAGTGTTGTGGGATTCAGTAGCAGCATGATGGGCCTGTGTATGTGAGAAAGAGCCGCAGGTTCAAGGGACATGGCTGTTTGGTAAGTGAGGCTCTAGAGAGCTGTTTGGTGAGTGATAGGAGGGCAGCTTTTTTTTTAAGAGTTTTTTTGCTATCTTTTGCTTTTCAGGGACTAATTGTGAGTGGTTTGGAGGTTTTTAAGGTGGTTGTTACGTGTGTTAATAAGGTGGCTGTTACATGTGTTCATAAGGGGGTTGTTACATGTGTTGATAAAGTGGCTGTTACATGTGTTAATAGGTTTATAGTGAAATGGTTCATAGTGTGTTTGATAGGTATTAATGGGTTATTAAGGTGTTACTATAGAGAATAATGCATGGGGTAGTGTGCGTTATGAGAATTTCATACTCACCCGAGGTGTGTGATGCTACATAAACCCTAAGAGCAAAGCTCGAGGGATTTATAAAAGCATCACACTGAGGGTGTGTATTAAATTTGATCATGAAATGGGTACTAAGAGTGCTGAATCCTGATTGGTCAAGAGCTGCTTTCAGCCGAGCCGTTATCCCAGCAAAACGGCCCGGTTGAAAGAAGCTCCTTGCAATAAGGACTCTGCACCTAAGAAATACCCCTGTGTTCAACTACCCACAAAAATCATAATTGCTTGTCCCAGCATGGCACATACCTCTCAACAGCAAGTCCGATCTCCCCTGTCACAAACATCTTCCAGTCCCGCTCTAACACCTTCTCTCCAGTACTGGTTTTGTTTTTTAATTTCTTGACTGTGAGCACTGCTCCCTTCACTGCTATCATCTCCGTCTTGCAGACCACATTCAACACAGAACAAAAAAGGAAAAAATATATTTTTAAATTAACAAAAAAAAAAAAAAAGATGACAGGCTGGCTTCTCCCTTGTGACGCTAGGACTGTATGATAGCTAGTGCTTCCTATAATCTGATCAGCAGCCTGGATCTTTCCTTCCCCTCCATCACTGGCTCCCTCTCAAACACCATGGGAGAGTAAGATAAGTGGCTCGCTCTCAGTGGACACCACTTGCCTGACCACAAACTACTGGCCCCAACTCCATCAGTTGTTTTAAAACTGCAGCAGCCATTCACCAGACCGCAAACCACTTGGGCCCAGGGGTGTAGCCAGGCATTTCAGATATGTACACCAAGCTGCCACACTGCTACCCCCTTCCCCCCATGACTTGAGTCCAAGGTTCCTGGCTCCAATCGGATGATTCCCACACTAGACCTCCTGTCTGTCTGCACTGCTAGTGTGGTGTTCTGGTCCTGCTGCCAGCTGGTAAATGCCACTGATGCACCACGAGTTCACGACCATGATAGAAATTTCTTCTCTCTCCCCCCCACAGGTAGGCAGACTTGCTCCGCTTGCCACTTCACATGAAGTCTTCATTCTTTTAATTGGCTCTGAGTCTGTTCTTCCATCTGCTGCTCCTCAGTTCTTCTACTGCTCCTCTCGCTCCCAATCCAATTGAACTAATAGTATGGCTTCTAACTTTGCTTGGGCATTTAAACTTGCTGCCCCAGACTTGCCACACCCCCTACCAGAGGCTGCAGCCAATCACTACCCAGGCGGACCATGAGGACTTAATTGAGACCTTCAGTTTCAATGTCGGTGGTTCACTCAGCCAGCCACCCTCCCAAAACAAAGCTGAAAGAGAAAAGAAAAAACCCATGCAGCCAAACAAAGGAATTTAAAAGCAATGGACTAGAGAGGGCAGAGCAATGCTGACCAGCTTGTTTGCTACCCTCTGCTACTAAACTTAGTACGCCATGGCTTACTTGGTGTATCAGTAGCTACACCCTTGCTTGGGCCGACTGCACGCAAAGCCAAGGCTCTTGACTGCAAACCACTTGGCCCCACCCCACATCACGGCAGCCACAAGAAAGGAAGCCGCTGCTTACCCTCAGTACTGCCAATAAAGCAGTTTGACGCCATCTACTGGACCACAGCAAGCAATGAAATGTCCATATCTGGACTATTTTTTTCTTTTTTTATTATATTTTTTATCATTTCTGAGCATTCGTTTTTTCCCTGCAGATCCAGTGAGTTTGCAAATTCAGTACATTGCTTTTCTGTCTGCACCATAAAATTGTGCACATTGTTGTAAGAAGTTAATTGTCAGAAAAGCATTCAGGTTGGCTAAAACATTATTTTACAGTTTAAACAGTTATGGTTGGCATGAATTCATTTGATGCAAGGCTGCAAGTAGCAGCTCTAATTTTTTTGTACTTTATTTTTATAATTATCATCTATTTTCATACAGACAATGTTTCCATACTTGAGACATACCAGATTAGATCATTACATACCATAGAGAGAAACATAGCCCTCCCTTTAATCCCAGGATTGGTGCATCCCAGATACTGTGATACCACACAGAGGGGGAAAACTATAATTTAACTAACAGGTATTATAACATTTAAGCTGCATGAACAGCCCAGGAATAGTGTGACTAATCTGAACTGCTATAAGTCCAAAATTATAAAGTCCTGGGAACTCATACCCCAGTTTGGGGCTATATGCGTCACACTTTATACCTATAAGATAAGTAAACAATCTAAAATAGATAATCTTAGGCAGCACTTCCCTTTCCTAAATGCACCAAACAGTGATACACATTACTCCCCCCTCCCCTCCGCAGCCATATCAACAAATTGTAGGGCTATAACATATTTCTCATTATAAGACTCTTAGTTTAAAAGATTTAAGGAATAGCCCGTAAACAATAAGTAAAATAACTCAGTGAATGAGTACAGTAATGCTCAATGGGAGCCTTCTGCTAAATATAAACAAAATATGGTGAGTTCATTTAGCTCTATGGAGCAAAAAGTCGCTAAAAGTCTAGAGTTCAGAAAGCTGCAGACATGGACCACAGACTAACAATGAGGTTAGATAATGATTTGTCTCACTACAATGGTCTTTTCAGCCTTCATCGTGGTCTTCAGATTTGCTTCCCTCTGCTCTGTGGTCCTGATGTCGGCTCTGGCTGCTACTGATGAAGCGCACGGGCCATTTGCCAACCTCAGAGTGATCTGAAAAAACCCAGACCTTACTGTTGTGTACAATGCGAAGTCTTGCCGGAAACATCATCGCATGTGAAATCGACGCCTCTCTCAACTGCTTCCTTATTTCATCGAATTTCTTTCGACGCATACAGGTGGCATAACTTAAATCAGGAAACATATACACTGTGCGCTCATCCTGGATAATAGGGCTCACTTGCTGGGCCAAATGGAGGATCCTATCTCTTGTGCCCACCCCGTCCATGACAATAAGCAGGGTGCAAGGGTTTTCCGAATCCTGTCAAAATCCTTGGGTGGGGGGTAATTCTGTATATTTTCTGCAGTCCAAATACTAGGTTGTGGTCCTCCAGTGCCAATTTGTCCGTCAGCCATTCCTACATGAACATAAGAGTGTGGTCACCCTTGATCCCTTCTGGCAAACCTAAAACTCGAATGTGGGATGCTTGGGCCTGATTTTCCAGGGTCTCGAGTCTGGCCCTCAGGTGTGTGTTTTCTTTGACCATTAGCATGGTAGTAGTCGCAGCTGATTCAGTTTGCCTTTTAGTGTCCATAACTTCTGTCTGCAGCCCTTCCACCGTCTTTTCAACCACTGATACTCTTGTGCCAAATGAATCCATCTCATTATTCAAATTGGAGACTGATGCAATCAGCCACTGCAGTTTAAGGCCTATAGATGCCATGGTCTCCTCGAGTTCTTGTTGAGGCATGGCCTGAGCATCGTGAGCAGTTCTCAGAGGTTGCGTTGATCCGGACGTTTTAGCGCCCAACTCGGCTCCTTTATTCTTATGAGGGTTCCCCATTTTATATTTTTGAGGCTCCTCTTTCGAGTGGTGATATTCTTTTTAGCCAATTTCTGCTGCAAAAGGGATTTTTTTGTGATTTTAAATCATAGGAATCATACTGAGCCAAATGGACTTTCGGCCTATATGCTCGCCATCTAGTTTTAATTTCTAATTTTATTCATATAATTGTCCCATCTAGATTTAAACTCAGCAGTTGTTTGGCTGGCCACAACTTCCAATGGTAATCTATTCCAATCATGCACAACTCTTTGATTAAACCACCATGTACTACGTACTTTTTTCCTATTTAATGTTGTTAACTGCTTAGGATGAGACCTAGTATTGTACACACTTTTATTTATTTCAAGACCAGTGATATTCCAGAGATCATCATTTTGCCAAGCCTTATGCACTAAACACATATCGCCTTTTTTCCTTCTCTCCTCCAGCGAATACATATTCAGCTCTCTCAAACGGGTTTCATAGTTTTTCTTTGTCATATTGTGTATTGCTTTTGTTGCTCTCCTCTGGACTCTCTCCAACAATATAACATTGTGTTTTTTTTATGGTGTCCAAATCTGGGCTCCAAACTCCATAACTGGTCTCACCAGTGATATATATAAAGGCATAATAACAGTCCTACTCCTAGATGATATATGTCTTAATATGTAATTTAAGATTCTATTTCCTTTTTGAGCTGTTTTTTGACAATGTGATGAAAAAGACATATCACTAGAAACTGTAATACCCAAGTCTCTTTCCTCATCTATTGTCTTTAATAGTGTATTTCCTAATTTATAGGGTATTATTGGATTTCTATTGCCCAGATGCATAACAAAACATTTATCACGATTTAATGTCAGTTTGAATTTATTTGTCCATATATCTATGTTATTAATTGTATCTTGTAAATTAGATGAATTTTGACTAATATTTATTTCTGCACCTATCCTGCAGTCATCTGCAAATGTTTGTATCCAGACAGAATCTTGCTTTATTTAAAGGGATGATACGTAAAGATTGAATAAACAAGGGCCCAGCACCGAACCCTGGGGGACCCCACTAGTCACCCCCAACCTTTCAGACAGTCAAATTTCTCATTTGTTGTAATAATTCAGGATGAGGGAGCTTATCAAGAGCCTTTGAGAAATCAAGAAATAACACATCCACAGGGATTTCCATATCTAATCTATCTATATCTTTGTTATAGAAAGCCAGCATATTCGTCTGGCATGACTTACCCTTCACAAAACCATGTTGAAATTGGTCTGTAAGATGATTTGATTCCAGATATTCATTTATCTTATCCTTTAATACTCCTTCCAAAATTTTAGAGGGTATAGCAGTAAGACTGATAGGTCTATAATTTACAGGATCCATTTTATTATCCTTTTTATAGATTGGGACAACAACCGGCGATTTCCAGCAATCAATCACTTCCCCTGTGTCCAATGACCTTTGAAATATGTATGTTAATGGGGGGGCTGTTATCTCTGCCAACTCTTTAAGTACTTTTGGGTGAAAACCATCAGGACCCGGGGATTTAGTTGGATCCAATTTGGCCAATCTTTCTTTGACTTCAATTTGGTTTAATATTATTCTAGCTTTTGGATTTGGGTCAGATCTTGTAATAGGATGTAAACCTTTTTTTTAATAAAAACTGTCAAAAAATATTCATTTGCAATATCAGCCATTTCTTTATTATCCGATGTACTGTCCCCATTTGTTTTTCTTAATGATTCTATAATATTTGAATTCCCTTTAATGTTATTTATGTAAGCATAGAAGGCCTTATGATTTCCTTCCACCCTATTTACTAAATGTAATTCATAGTTTATTTTGGCCTTCTTAATTTGTTTTTTTATATGGTTTGTTATTTGTGTATACTGATTCCTAATTTTGTTTGATCTATTTGTTTTCCACTTTTTATAAAGCCTATGTTTCCTGTTTATTAATTTTTTAATTTTGGGTGTCCACCACTGTATTTTTTTGTTTCCCATAGTATACTTTTGTTTGACAGCAATGTTAACCATTTCTTGCTGCTTAATTTTGGAAGAAAAGAGTTCCCATACATCTTTTAATGGTCTATTGTCAAAATCTTCTTTCCACTGCCATGTTGAAAGGTTAGCTTTCATCTTGGCAAAGTTTGCTTTGCCAAAATCAAGGGTAACTGTTTTACCCCTTTGTTTAGTTAGTAATTCGGCTATTTTAAATTTTACTTTGGAATGATCACTTGTGCCTAAAGGTGCAGTTGTCTTGCATTCACTTAATGTGTCTCCCATGTTTTTTAGAACTAAGTCCAATATATTTTTCCCCTTGTCTGATCTTCAACACACTGTACTAGACCAATTTGATCACATGCAATTTGGAACTCTCTCTCAAAGGGTGTTTCTGCAGATGATGTTCCCCAATTTTTTCCAGGTAAATTTAAATCCCGTAGAATTAGTAACCTATCCATTGGATTTAAAGACAACATGTTTTCAATCAAACTTTTATTATATTGTAGGTTGATGAAGGAGATCTATAGATAAGTCCTAATACTATTTTGGTGGTATATGTCGGTAATAATTTAACCCATAGTTGGTCAATCATGTCAATAGATATTGTTATTTCTTCTGATTTTATACTATTTATTATATATAGGGCCACCCCTTCCCCCTTTCTATATATTCTAGACTTTTTATATAAGGTATACCCGGCTATAGCCTGACCCCAGTCATCATTAACATCCCACCATGTTTCTGTCACTGCTGCTATATGTATATTGTTTGTGGTCAATATATTTCTAAGTTCTCCCATTTTATTTTTCAAACTTCTAGCATTTACTAGCATGCAGTTCCAATAATTGGGTTTATCTGATTTATCGACATTTTTTGCTTTGTTTGTGATTTCTCTATCTTGTCCCCTTGCCCCCTTTCATTTAGTTTAAATCAGTCCTTGTGACTTCTTTAAATCTCTTGGCTAGATATCTAGTCCCTACCCTCTCAAGATGGAGTCCATCATACTTAAACAGGTTTGGATGATTAAATGCTGCCGAGTTATCCAAGAATTCTGCTCCTTCTTTTCTACACAAATCTCTCAGCCATCTATTTAACATATTAATTTTAGAAGTTTTAGCTAAATGATAACCAAAAACTGGTAGTATGCTGGAAATTATTGTAGTTCCCCCTTTTTGTTTTATTTTTACTAAGTGTTCTGGAAGTCTGAAAAGATATCTTGTAAGTTTCTATTTTGAATATCATTTATCCCTACATGCAACAAGACCAATGGATTCGTAATATTTTCCAGAAATCCATCCAGAAGTGAATATATGTCTTGTATCTTCACTCCTGGTAACATGCTCACTGTGGTTGATTCATTTCTTCCTCTACATAACAGTGTCCATACCTCTAATCAAGGAATCTCCTATTACTAATAAATCCCTATTTAGATGCTTGGTTTCACTATTTTCATGAGTTTGTAACTGTGGACTTTGTTCATGGGTAATCTTGGTTTTTGTTTCTCCAAGATCTTCAGATTGTAGTGCTGTGAATCGGTTTTGTAATGTTATGGGTGCACTATTATAAATTTGACCTCCCCTTTTTCTAACTTTGACTTTAGTTACCTTTGCACATTCTTCTGTTTCCTGTTCTAAGCTTGGGTTTATATTTTGTTTCCCCACATCCTTACAACAAATGTTTTCATGTTCCTTGCTTCCTATTTTGGAGACCATAGAGTCAATAAATTTCTCCAGACTAACAATCTCTTCATTCTCTGATTTTGTTTCTAACAATTGTGTAATTTCTTCTTTCAACATATCTACCAGTTTACATTTATCACAAATAAATAAATTGGCTTGTAATCCTCTTGAAAACATTTGACACTCAGTGCATATTTTAAAAGGGCCTTCCATTTTAAATTTGTTATTTGGTTTGTAAATTTTGTACTACTTACGAACTATGTACGTGACCCAGCTCCCAGCCTTCTCAGCGGACACATGAACCACGCACAGAGCGCGTGTCTCCGTCTTGACCCCATGCCTTCGCCCGCTCCTAAAAGCGGGCTTTTTAAGCAGTGGAGTACCTGAGTGATGATTTGACTTCAATCAGTCAGTCACTACAAACAAGTTTAAAAGTTTAAGTACTACCCACACAAGCCCCACTCATGCGTGAGGTCTTGTGGTAACAGAAACCCCAAGTTAATGTGGCTCAGGAATTCAGAATTGTATTACAAATAGGAGAAAAGTTCCCCCAATATTAAAGCGTGCTGCAAGGCTTTGCTCCCTTTCACAATAGTTGTGTAGCTCTCTGCCGTTCAGCTTGGGCACCACAGCGCCCCCCAGTGCCAGCTATTATTGATGGCAGAGATCGCAAATAGCATTTTTTTAAATGTCACCAGATAGGGAAAGGGGAAATTGTTTAACCAGGAAAGGCACACTAAGCTGAAGCTTGTTTCCAGATGCAACCTGGGAACACAAGGAAGTTAAGTGACTTGCTCAGAGTCACACAGTATGCAAGTGGGGGCTGTGGGATGTGTCCAGGTTTGTAGCTCGGTGCCCTTAACCACTGCACTATACTGCCTCTTAGATAGATGTGCCTGGCAAAAAACTCTTGTTGTAAATAAGTTACTAATTTAGAACTTTCAACTTATTTTGGAAAAAAAAGTCAGTAAAACCACTGAGAATCAATACTTTTGCTTTACGTTTTTCATTTACTGCTGGTTGCCGTGGAGACCTGGAGTCACGAGGTTCTGAAGGGTCATATGGGAAAGCAAGGGGTCCTGCTGGTGAAATGTGAAGGGAACTGAGGTACAGAATTTTTTTTTTTTTGTATGTTAAACATTGCTGCTTTTGTTTTTGTCACTGTGGTACTAAAGTGGGGTTTTCATTCACGCTCCGTCAGATACAGCAGGACCGTTATAGTAAAATCAGCCACGCAAGTGAGAGACAGTGGCTTGCACTGAATGTAGAGAAAAAAAGTATCTGGAGACCAGCCACTCAGTTCATCATCAGAAATTTACTTTTATTTTGATATTTTCTTAGAACACCAGGATCCCCTAGGTATGCCCAACTTTTCATCCAACACTGGGCTTCCTTAGGGGCTTAGGGTCTTGTGTTCCTAAATCAATTCTTTCATTATTGGCTTTAGAGCAACTAGGATTCAGTTTCCTGTTTGTTTCTAGCTTCAGATTATAGCTTTTTTTAACTGAAACAAGTTACAGCCACTTGCAGTCTGTGCAAGTGTGTCTTGAATTGAAACTGCACCTCATGCTATTCAGCTTAGGCAAGAAATGAGCATTGTAATGCCAGAAATCTGAGGGAAGGGAAGTTTGGAATGGTATCCCTGGGCGGTCTGAAATGAAACTAAGCACAGACTGCAAGTGGCTATAACTTATTTCAGTAAAAAAAAGTAAAATAAATAAAATATCAAAATAAAACTACATTTCTTATGATGAACTGAGTGGCTGGTCTCCAGATACTTTTTTTTCTCTACATTAAAGTCAACCATTCAACCAGCCCCTAATAGGAACATTTGGACTACTTTATACAAAGGGCACCCACCCACGTTCTCTTCCTTCACGCTGAATGTAAACAGATTGTGCGCAAGTTTGCCATAATAACCAGCCAGTTATTATGGCAAATAACAACTGGCCCAACTCATAGAAAAAAATTGATGAGATGACCAGTAATTATAGCACATTATTACAGTGGTGATGATTAATTGGTTGCATATCTGCTAATTGGGTGCCATCAGGTAAGGCGAAAAACATGACGACTTTTTTATGATGTAATATACTGTGTATATACACATACCAGTGGTGAGTATATTTGGTAAATAAATCATGATATTTTGAGATAAATATTTATTTTCATTTAGAATTCGTTATTATCATTTAGAATCTAGAAAAAAAACACAGTGGGTCAGATAGAGAGTTTACAATGGAAAGAAAGGCAGTTTTAAGCTAAAACATTTTATTTATTTAAAATTTGGTAACAGGAAAGGCACACTGAGCCGAAGCTCATTTCCAGGTGCCACCCAGGAATAACAGGGTAGCAATACAAACAAAGGATGTATAAGTCAGAGCAGTACAACAAAAAATAAGAATACAACAGTAAATATCAAAGTGTAGCAGTACAGACCATCCTGAGTTTCAGTAGCAGTACAGGACATCCTGAGTTTCAGTAGCAGTATAGGACATCCTGAGTTTCAAATGAAAAGGGAGGTCTTGAAATTTGATGGCCTCCTCCTGACTAAGAAGGGGGGTTAGGGTGCTGGGCCAAAAATTTGATGTCCATGCAGGGCATTTAAACTAAGAACCTTAACAACAGCTCCCTCTTAGATGTAATTTTGGTTAGCAAGCCACACATGTTCTATCACGTCGGAACATTTTTCTGAGACATTAGCGATCATTGTATAATCACGACCATTAGATCCGTGCACAACCCACAGTTTGTGGCAAAGTTCTCTATCAAGAGGTGCAAACGCAACTTTGATTTGTTTGCTTATGTCCATGACTTGAAATATCCACCGCGATGGCAGGAATTCTTCCTAGCCAAAACGGTTAACAGGGCATATACTATTTTTTACGATATTTTAAGTGAGGCTTTAAATAAGCATGCACCCTTGGTTAAGGTGCGGGTCAGGAGCAGCACCTGCCATTGGTTCTCACCTGAGCGCAAAGTTTCCCTGTTAGAAAGGGATACTTTATGGAAAAAAGTCCGAAGAAGCAAGAACGACTCAGATTGGTGTATTTTTAAGAGAGTATGTACCAAATGCACCAAGTTGGTCAGAGCAGCCAAGGCCACCTACTATCGTTTGGAGCTAACCTCTGCCTCAAGAAATCCTTCAAAGCTCTGGAAAACATTAAAAGACATGTCTGGACGTGCACCTGGTAATTCAGTTCCAGCAAAAATTAAGTCCAGTGGCAGCGTTAACTCTAACCGATCAGAGATATTGGAAGCCCTCAATAACCATGTTGCAACGGCAGGGCTAGCATTTGATACTTCTCCTGTCAATGACCTCCGCACAGCTCAGGGCCCACCAACCCAAGAGTCCCCCTCTACTGAGGAGGCCTTCTCCCTCTTGCCTGTCTCTCTAAAAGAGGCGGAAGACCTACTGCTGCAAGTGGACACCAGGAAGGGAGCAGGCTCCGATTTCATAGAGCCATAGTATCTAAAATGTGCCTACCATGTGCTTGTGGTGCCAATCACCCACCTATTCAACATTTACTCTCCAAGAGTAGCCTCCCCCCTCAATGGAAAATAGCCTATGTCATCCCTCTGTTAAAAGCAGGTGACCTCTGCGATCTAAATAATTACAGCGATCTCCCTCCTCCCCATTCTGTCTAAATTACTAGAAAAAATAGTGTGTGGCCAGCTAGGGGTATACTTAGAATCCAGAAGCCTATTAAACCCGGTTCAGTCTGGATTCAGGGCAAAGCACAGCACCATAACAGCCCTAGCTAAGGTGACCAATGATTGGCTCCTAGACCTTGACAACAAGAAGCATGTCTGTGCCATTTTCTTGAATCTTAGTAAGGCATTTGACAAAGTCGAGCACAGCCTGCTTCTTTCCTCCCTAAGCACCCTAGGCCTGGACCATAAATCTATGTGCTGGTTTGCAGACTACCTCGGAGAACGGAAACAGCAGGTTAAAGCTGAAGGTGATCTTTCTCCATTAAAACCTATGCTGAGGGGTGTGCCCCAGGGCTTTATCCTTGGTCCCCTCCTCTTTGCAGTCTACATTAACAACATCAATGACCCCATCAAAAAAGCCAACATCCACTTATTCGCGGATGACACTGTATTGTACTTGAGTCATCTCACTCCGGAAGCAGCCTGTGAAGACCACCAAGCTGAATTTAACCTTCTACAATACCAGCTCATAAACAAAAAGCTTTTGCTCAATGCGAAAAAGACAAAAGCCATGCTCTTCTCCCCCTCCTTGTATGCGGCAATTCCTGCTGGGAGTGGGGAGCTATCCCACAAATTACCACTGTTCTTGGAGAAACACTAGAGTATGTAGCTAAATTCAAATATCTAGGAGTTTGGCTCGATCATAAACTTTCCTTCGCCGACCATCTCGAAGAACTACAGAAGAAACTAAGGCAAAGATTAGGACTGTTCTACAGAATTAACCACCTGCTCACAAAGGAGGCCAAGATTCAACTGGTTCAAGCTACCTTCCTATCTTTAATATATTATGCAGACCTGCTCTACAGCCACTGCACTGCCTCTGCACTGGCTAAGTTGGACACCCTCTACCACAGAGCTATCAGGTTCATTACTGGCCTTCCACTTTCCACACACCACTGCTCCCTGTACTCATTGTTAGGCTGGACTTCTCTTCACTATAGAAGGAACAGAAATACCGCCCTATGGGCCTTCAGAGCGGTGACCAACAAGCTCCCCTCATATGTCTCAGATTGTATTCCCCGGAGTGTGTTAGGCACCTACGCTCTAAGGAGCTATTTCCTAATTGCCCTCCAAGTTCCAAGGGTCAAAACTCGTTTCGGCAAAGCTGCTCTAAGCTTCTCTTTACCCACATTGTGGAATGGTTTACAAAGGAACTTGAAGCTGAGCTGCCCTGTTAGCCTGAATATCTTCAAGGTGCTCTACGATCGCTACTTGAAAGCACCTTGCAAATGTTTTCCTCACCGCTAGCCCACTAATTCTGCAACTCCCCCTTTCCATCCTGATGCTCGCCGTGTTTCTACCCCTGGCCCTCACTCTTTCCCTATTAACTCTTCCTGTTGCACCCACCCTTCCCTGTCCACTCCAGCCTGGCTAAAGTACCACCCGATCCATAGTAGTGTCCCAGTTATCTACCCCTCCTCCGTCATTATCATAATAAACAAGTACATGACAGCCTTAATCATTTTCTGTGGTCTTAGCTCAATTTTCCCCCCAGTCATCGGTAATATATCCCTCTTCTTCTTCTTTACCTCTCTAACCTGTCACCCCATACACGGCCTCTTTCCCGTATATGTGTAGCTGCCGGCTGCCTCACTCAAAAGATCTCTGCTTATAACCCCTGTATGCCTATGGTTGATTGTACATCTGCTGACTTCTTCAATTGTAAAATAATGCTGTTTTTTTTTTTATTTATTTCAACCTTCTACTGTACTGTATACACTGTATATACTTTTTCTTCCTTGTATATTATTGCTTTTTGTGCACCTGCTTCTGTACTGTACTTTGATGTATTCATGACCAGGTCCACCTTGCAAATGAGCCTTGCTCAATGGTGCCCACCTGGATAAATAAAGATTTTGATTGATTGATTGATTGAAACTAATGGGTGGGGAGAAGATGGCAGCTCTAGAAGTAGCACATGTAGAGCCTGCCATCTCTCCCCCTCCAGCTAGTACCAATCCTACAGGACAGTCCAGGATAACAGTTGCAGGAGGCATGCAACCCTGTCAGAATCTGACAGTGACCAAATGAAAGGTAAAAGGAGAAACTAGAACAAAAAAGGAGGTATCGCAAATGGGGATGCACTTTGGGAATGGATAGCATTATGTCTCAGTGAATGCAGTCTGGCTAACAAGATGCCAGACCTCACTGCCACAGTAGCAGAGGCAGCACTGAACTGGGTTGCTGTGACCAAAACATGGTTCACGAACAATCACAACTGGGAGGTGACTATCCCAGGCTATAACTTGGTCAGGAGAGATAGGACTGGGGTAAAGGGAGGGAGGTAGCTATTTATGTTAAAGATACCATAAGTGCTACTGAAATCAGCAGACACAGGGGGAAACTGAGAACCTATGGATTACAATCGGGGGCTGGAAGCCGGACACCCATCCGGGTAGGAGTAATCTGTAGACCCCCAAATCAGGAGGAAACCAGGGACAAGGATACCATGGGAACCATCTTTCAGATGTCAGACAAAGGGGACATGGTGCTGGTAGGGGACTTCAGTCTACCAGACATTGATCGAAGTTCCTGCACAGCAGCATCAGAAAAAGCAGGAAACTCCTAGTTACACTACAGGAAGCAGGCCTAAGTCAGCTAGTGAAGACATCCACAAGAGGAAACACGATCTAAGACCTGGTATTCACAACTAGCGATAGGGCCCTGGGCGTCGAAGTGGCGAACCATCGCACAGTATGGTTCATGGTAAACAGGACTGAGAACTCCACACACTCTAAGCTTAATTAATTTATTTTTTGTTAGTTTTTGTTGACCGGGTAAGTGCACTAGACAAATTCTGCCTATTTTCAGGCACGACCCGGGGGAGGGGGATACAGATGAATGCCAACTGAACTTGAACTAGATTAAGCTGTTGGTATTTTTGTGAATGGGGGGAGATTTGGCCAGGGCACCGGGGAAATTCCCCTACTCTGCCTGCAGGGGGATTGACTTCCTGGGAACGGAATGATGGAGGAGGAGGAGGAGGAAGTGCTGATGTGGCAGAGGGGATGGAAGAATTAATGGAAGGTACTGCTTTATGTGGAAATCTTCCTGTAAATGAAGAAACGGTTGTGCTAGAGAATATGGACATTATAATCAGGTCACAAACTGCAGAAAATGGAAATGAGCAGGTTGGGCCGTGCATTTATTTCACTGAGACACGGCAGGAACAGGCAATTCTGGTGCAAAGTAAGCTGTTGTTTTTGCAATCAGAGAAAGAAAAACAGTTGCAGCGCTTAAAAGAACTAGACGCAGCGCTTGCATTGATGCAGAATTCACAAGCGGCTGCCAGTATGCCCAACAGCCCTGTCAGAACCAATTTGCAGGAAGCAACTGCGATGACTTACCCTCTGAGTAGCTCAGTGAGTGAACATGCAGGAGCTCCGGTTGAGGCAGAAGTTTGTGCAGAGAGTATAGGGGCTGGCAGTAAAGACAGGACTCCTGCTGTGTACCTACAGCCTCGGATCAATTCTATGCCTGCAACAATGAGTAAAGCAGAAAGACATCACCTGGGAACTGGGTCAGTTGGAAAGGCCCAGGGGAAAGCTGCATTAGCACGGCAGGCTCCAGAGCTTCCATCAGGCGGCACAGAACGGACTTATTCATTTAAGGACAGGGCTAAAGAAAAGGACTGGAGTGAAATAATGGAGAAAGAACTAGATGAACTTGATTGGTCCCCTAAAACAGTGCTGGAAGGGGCTGGATGGACGCAGGATTCGACAGGGAGGTGGTCGCCTAACCCTCGAGACCCCTCCTTTCAGGATTTACTGCTGAATTCTGGTTTACCAGTGGCCACCAATGATGTGTCTCTCAAACCCTGGGGTAACTCTAATAATGCTATAGCTACTGATTTGACTATCAAAAATACTGATGTAGAAAATGTTGTTGTAAATGTTGAAGTAACTACAGTAACCCCCAGGGTAGTTGACTCTGAGGGGGCTAGGCAGGAGGGAAATGTACAGAATAATACTGAAGGAAATACAAACCCTGTTTTTATGTTATCGGACCTGTTTGCGACCAAGGGTGAGCCGGACCCTCGGTGCAATGCAGTCCGATTACTGTATAAGGGGGATCTGGAGGAGCCTCCAAACAGGTTCTATATTGCGAAAACACTGCTGAAAATGTCTATGAGGTATTTTTCATCAGAAATATTTGCCCTCATCAGTTTGGGAAATGGGAACCATGATGTAAGTTTTAAAAGTGTGACAAGTTTAGAAAGTTTTTGGTCACAGTGCCAGACCTTAAAAAATACCCCCGTCTGGATCCCTTTCCATGCGATAGCCCTCACCAGACCCCTAATTAAGACCATCACAGTAATGTTTAAGAACAAGGGGGTATATGTCGAAGATATCCTGTTCTGGCTTCGCCAGAGATGTGATATTCTGGGGAAACCTGTGCCCACTTTGGATAGTGAGCAAATATGGGATGGTGGGTGGCATATAAAAGTCAAACTGCACTAAACAGATTTTGGTCCTTCACATCTCCCTAGTTCCTTTTTTTAGGGCAGAGACAGGGGCTCCATTTTTTTATAATGGGCAGCCAAGATCTTGTTTTAAATGTAATTCTCAAGCCCACCTTAGTTTGGCCTGTGACTCACCACACTGCAGCCATTGTTTAGGGTTTGGACATGCTTCCTCGGCCTGCCTTAACTTGTTCAAATGTAATTTGTGTGAGCACACAGGCCACTCCTTCGGGAGATGTCCATGGGTGTCACACAATAGGGAAGAGTGCCTTTCTCAAGAAGGGTTGATGAATGTTGCCCAGCATCAGCAGGCTAAGCGGGTAGCAGCTCAGGATCTGCAGACTTCGGTGGCTGCAGGCCCTCAGTCTCCCCTCCAACAGGTAGAACCAGTACAGGTAGCTCAAGAAGAAGCAGTGGGAGACGCACAAGAACCTGTATCAGTTCAGGAAACCCCTAGCTCTGAGAAAGAAAATATCCAGGAGATAGCAAATGCAGAACACAGTGTAATGCCTTCCCCCCTCCAGGGACCCTGAGGGCACGTTTAAGGTAGTCTTACAGAAGAAGAGGCCTTGGCAGGGAAGGGCAGGGGCTCAGGGGGCTAAGCAGAATCAGGCTAAAGGTAGCAATAGCTCAATTTCCTGGAAAAATGGAAATAAATATTCAGCACTGCCTATAGAGAGCGCAGATAAAGACTCAGAGGGTGAAGAATCAGACTCATCCTCCACCACTTCTAATACAGACACTGAGGGTGGTGGAGAGGGGTCTATAGCAAAAACAACAAGGCAGCATAGAGTATCTAAGACCCCTTAAGGACTCTCTCCTTTTCAAGGTTTGATGAATTGCTTTTCCCCCTTCATTTTCCAATAAATGGAACAGTTCACCATCAGCACTATTAACATCAATAGCATAAAAAATGAAAGGAAATGTGCAGGGGTAATGTTGTATCTACAAAACCTACACAGTGACATTGTCTGTATATTAGACACTAGATTAAAAACAAATTATGAACTACAGCAGGTCTCAAGGGTCTGGCCCCTAGGTCCTTCATTTTGGTCTACCGGAACAGAGGCATGTGATGAGGTGGGCATATTATTCACTCTACCCTCAAATAATCCTGCAAGCGGCACAAACCACCTCCCACCGCCACTTTCAAACATTAACGTTCATTTAAAAACGTTGTTGGGTGGAAAAATATATTTTGCAGACTGGACTGGGCTCTACACACCTTCTTGGGAGTGTGGGGATCCGTGACGAGAGGGACCGTCTGGGAGAACCCCTCCAGTGCTTACAAGGAGGTCGCGAGGGCTCCTGCCAGCTCTCCCCCACCCCACGAAACCGGAGCGCCGATTTTCACTGTGTCAGAACCCCTCCAGTGCTTACAAGGAGGTCGCGAGGCTCCTGCCAGCTCTCCCCCACCCCACGGAAACCGGAGCGCCGATCTTCACTGTGCCAGGTACTTATTGATCGCGACCATGTCCAGGAACCGCTAGCTGTGATTTTTTGAATTTCCTGCTTTGGCGCCTTTTTTCTCTGGCAAGACTTTAAAGATTTTAAGAACAAAAGGTATCGGCACAGATGTGGAGATAGTTTTTTTTACTTTTAAATTGACTTGCCAAGTGCAGCTTTACTGAAGTTAATTTAATTATTTACTTTAAGGTATCTTGTAGTTTAGCTGTTTTAGACTCTGTCTCCAAACTGCATATTCTCTGTCTACAAACTGCATATTTAAACTCCCCTTTAGTTGATGAAGTGAATTTTCTGGGCAATCTCTACTCCCAATACAGCCCAGCCCATTGCCCCCATTGTGAAACTCTCCCCCTCCTCATACCTATTTTAATTCCCACTGTCTTTCTGTCTCCTCCACAGAACCCCTCCGGTGCTTACAAGGAGGTCATAAGGGCTCCTGCCAGCTCTCCCCCACCCCACGGAAACCGGAGCACCAATTTTCACTGTGCCAGGTACTTACTGAGCAGCCTCCCCGATCGCGACTGTGTCCAGGAACCGCTGGCTTTGCCCCGCCGCCCCCACCACCACCCTTGGTCGGCGCTCCAATATATAGGTAGATTTCTGATCACATGGTCACGAAATAACCTATCAGTCAGCTTTCCCATCTGCAACTTATATTCTCCCACCACTAGAGGCCCCCTCCTTGCATACTACAGACCTGACTCTTATATATAGCTCCCTAGCCCAACCATGCTCCCTCTCACACTCATCACCCTTCTCTTACTACTCCTTCAAACACCTCATCCTCCCCCCCATTATGCAACAGAGGGGAGCAAAACTGACACTTCCTATCCTCGTGCAGCCTGGTGCCTCCTACCCCACCCCCTCTCCCCACACTACACATGAGCTACCAGCCTTTACAAACCCAGGCGGAAAAACAGTCGGCAGCACCTCCCCCATACACCACATACTTACACAGACATTTCAACATCTACACCCTCACCCCTGGTTTCCATCTCCCACTGCAAGAAACCATCTGGGGCCCCTCCTTCTCCAGCCAACCCCCGTCCACACCCTCACCACATCGAATTCCCCCCCCCCTTTCCACACTTACTCCTCCTAGCTTCCCCTTACCCTGAAACTCCCTATACCCACCATGGGACACACGCTGCTTAAATGCCGTAGACAATCTCCGCGAGCTAGATGCTACCACCTCAGGTCACTCATACTTCTTCTGCATCTGACGGGAAATGTCCACCCAAACCCTGGCCCAATAAATCCCCTACCATCCCACCCATCCCCAGGAGATGGGCTACGCATTGCCTCACTAAACATCTGCAGCCTTCAAAAAATATGGGACTCCTTTCAGGGGTGGGTACTCCAGCATCACCCTGATATCACTGCTCTGAGTGAAACCTGTCTCTCCCCTCTGTCCCTGACTCAGCAGTAAACCACCCCAGATACCGCCTCTATTGCTCCGAACGAGTGGACAAGCGAGGGAGAGGCTGCGCTATCTACCTCAAGGACTCGCTCACTGGTCACCTACTCCCCCTGCCCCAACTAAACTTCCAGGGCTCAGGCCCTCACCCTAAAATTAACACTAAGTAAGTCAACCTCCCCTCTCTTCATCACCACTGCTTATGTCTCTTCCCAAGACCAGAAGCTAGCCTTCCAAGCCATCATGTCCTACCTCGCTACCCTTCTCCCAAAGCATGAAAAAATACTACTGGGGGATTTCAACATAAATTGGCTGGCCAAAACAGCCACCCCTTACATCAACAAGGCTGCGGCTCTCGACCTCTCACAGATCGTCAAAACCCCCACCCAGCTACACGCCCGCACAGGGACATCCTCCCTACTAGACCTAGTATTTATCAACCGCCCCCATACAATAACCAGCACCCTAGTCCTCCCTGATGCCCTTAGTGGCCATTCACCAGTACTATGCAACTGGACTGGTACTCCCCCCTCAAAACCCCTCCTAAAATTACTTCACAGTGCAAACTTGGGCCTGGTAAACTAGCCCAACTCAAAGCCAGCCTCAGAGATTGGGACTGGACACCCCTAACAAGCACCCTCGATCCAGACCACGCCTTTGAACTATTTATCACCACTTTCAACGCAGCCTGTGACCAGTTTGCCCCCCTCACCAAAACAATGTCCAAGGGAAATCAGGCCCCCTGGTTCTCAGACCACCTCCAAGGCCAATTACAACACTGTGACGCCCTATGGCACCTTGCCAATGAGACCCAAGGGCCTCTGGACAGGCAACGATATAGGGAAGCCCGAAACAAGTGCACCTGGGCCATACGCACCGCCAAAGCAAACTACTACAAAGCTACCTTAACCTCCACCTGGGGCACTGGACACAAGTTCTGGGAAAACATTAAGGAGCTATGTGGAAAAGCCCCAAACCTGCCACCTGACCTAATGCAAGTTGATGGAAACCTCTCCACTGGCCCCCTCAATATAGCCTCAGCCCTAAACTCTGTTTTCACTGATCTCTCCCAGGTGCGCCCCGCCCCCCCCAAACTTCTTCGATCCCCCGCCAGCCTGTATAGCCCCTCATCCGCCCCTTGCTCCACCTTTCTACCTACGAGTCCTCACCCCAGAGGCTGCTAAGCCCTACCTTACCAAAGCCATTAGCCACCATCACTATAGTCATGATTCCCTTGACCTCAGACTTCTTCGCCTCACTGTCCTGGAAGTCCTGGCCCCACTCACCCACATTCTCAACCGCTCCCTCTGTCAAGGGAAATTCCCCACCCACTGGAAAGCGGCCTACATCACACCCATCCATAAAAGTGGGGACCGCACATCCACAAACAACTACCACCCCATCTCTATTCTACCTCCCCTTTCTAAAACACTAGAACGAATAGTCACCGACCAACCTACTGACCGCCTTAATAAATACAATCTCCTATCCAGACAGCAGCATGGCTTCCGTAAGGGTCATAGTACCACCACCGCCCTCCTTGAATTTACCTCCCATGTCCACTCTGCCTTAGACCGTGGCCACCTCACTGGCGCCATCTTCGTGGACCTATCTAGGTATTTGATACCGAAAACCATGCCCTACTACTGAACACCCTGGCTTACACGGGGTTCTCCAATGATGCCATAAACTGGTTCACCAGCTATCTCTCCGATAGATTTCAGATTGTCAAAGTTGGCCCTGTCCTGTCCCCCCGCCTACCTATCCGCCTCCGTGTCCCACAGGGCTCCATACTTGGACCCTTACTTTTCAGCCTATACCTTAACTCCCTCCCGTCGGCCTGCCCCGGGAACCTGCTCCTGTATGCAGATGATGTGGTCCTGTTCACCTCTGACCCTGCACCCCTCAAACGCTCCAACACTCTTTCCATGAAATCGAACACTGGCTCACCACTCAGCATCTTACTGTTAACTACAATAAGACTAAAGTTATGATTTTCTGCCATCCCCAGAACCCACTCAAAAACCTCTGCCCCCAATTTCATACTGCTAATCATACCCCTCTCGAACAAGTTAGCAACTTTAAATATCTAGGGATCACGCTGGACCCTGCCCTCAACTTTAATCACCATATCTTGCACCTATCAACAGCCCTTAACTCCAGGCTAGGCGTACTTTACTGGTACAAACACTGCCTCACCCCTGAAGCTTTAAAACTTACCATAAACTCCTCTATCCTCTCCCTGCTAGACTACGGCATTCTAGTCTACAGTGCTGCGCCCTCCACATCACTTAACAGACTATGGCTTGTGCTTAACAAAGCCTTCCATCTCGTCCTTGGATATGACTGTTTCACTCACACATGCTCCCTCTACAGCACCACAAACTGGCTAAACTTGGACAACAGAATCAGGTATCACACCTGCATAATGTCCAAAAAGGTAATCCTAGGCCTCACCCCCCCTGCTCTGGACCAAATTATCCGCCCGACACCACCTAGCAAAACTACCCGTAGCACAAACAAACTTCTGCTATGTGTACCCTGTGGCCGGACATCCCAATTCCAGCGAACTTTCAGCTACAGAGCCCCTTCCTGGACTAACACACTCCCCTGCCTAATAACTGACGAAGCTAGGCTGGGCTCTTTCAAAACTAGGCTAAGAAATCACCTACTGGCCTCCAACTTTTGTGACTGCAATTGACCCAGAGCAGCTCTGAGTCCTCTTTGTCAATGGCCTACACGAGCAATCCTTTTTTCTGGACAAGCAGCCCCGCTTCAACACCTCCTTGCTACCTTATGGCTGTGCTAATCTCTTGCAAAGCATTATCCTGGATGAGTAGTGCATCCACTGAACAAATGAGTAAACCATGTTAGCAAACTGTAATTTAATGTTATGTACAGTAACCTGTAAAATTATTGTCCCTGTCTCTGTCCTATGTACGACATGGAACCTTTGTAAATGAGTCTCTGACTCAAAGGTCTTCTGAATATCTCAATAAAATAAAATAAAAAAATAATCCACAGTTGACAGGGGCCTGCAGACTGACAGATTGTTCTTGGATACCACTGCATTAAAAAATATTCATACTGCAGGGTTAGTGGATGCATTTAGGGCATTGCATACCAAAGGGGGGTTTACATACCACAGTGGCCCCTTAAAAAGTAGGATTGACTTTGCATTTATACCATCTACATTGACCATACAAGAAGCCACTGTTTTTCCTTGTGAGTTCACAGACCACATGGTTCTCTGGGTTAAAACTAAAAGTGGAACAAGCACACAGTGGAATAAACCATACTGGAAGTTGAATGAGTCAAGGTTAGAAAACCGCTCTCTACAAAAGGCATGGCAGAGGGAGTGGACGGCTAGGCTCTCAGTAGCAGCTTGTTACACAGATATTTTGAAATGGTGGGAAGACACTAAGCAATCTTGGCAACAGTTTTTTCAGAGGCGGGCCCATGCTAAAACCACCAAAGAGTACTTAGAATATTTGCAATTACATCACCAATTGCAGAGGGTAATTTCCCAGATGGAAGTTTCTGGTGCAGACCTTAATATACAGGTAAGCAACCTAAAGAAACAAATGGGGTTCTTGCAGCATGATAGGGCCAGGACTCTTCAGCAAGCGCTTAGGTTCAGGACTCAAGTTTCAAAAGGCTTACTGGACTCATACAAAGAAAGTAGGCCTAGAATAGAAAAAAAGAGTCATAGTAGAACTGAATACCCCCTCATGGGAACTAGTTACTTCCCCAAGAGAGTTATTAAGGGTGGTTGAAGACCAAGTGAGGCATACTTTTGGACCCCCCCCCCCAGAACCCGAGGTACAAGATATTTTAGACACATTAGACTTGCGCCAGGTGTCTGACGTAGATGCTGACATGCTCACAGCTAATGTCACACTAGAAGAGGTGAAGGCTGCTATAAAACAGCTATCCACAAATACTGCCCCAGGATCTGATGGACTCAGTTCTGGATTTTATAAGACATTTATAGAAGAACTTTCCCCAACACTAGTACTCCTTTATTCCCACATATTGAACACTTCAAAATACTCCAAGTCTATGATGAACGCAGTGTTGGTATTGATATATAACAAAGGGTCTCGTCAGGATATTGGCAACTGGAGACCACCAAGTCTTTTAAACTCAGACATGAAGATTCTGAGCAAAGTACTATTGGCAAGACTCTCAAAGGTGAGTCAATAAGTAAGCCCCTTTCAAACATATGCACTAGAAGAGAGAAAACAGCAAGACAATTTAATCACATTAAGAGAAACTTTCCATATAGGGAAAACAGAAAACAAGACAGGCTATGTTCTTAGTACGGTCCAGGAGAAGGCCTTTGATAGGCTCTCACATAAATTTTTATTTTCCACTTTGAAAGGGTTTGAGATACCAGATACTTTTGTCAGCTGGATTCAGGGAATGTACAAAGCATCCTTTTTATGCCCTAATGTTAATGGGTGGTTTGGGAGGAAGGTTAAATTCCGTAGAGGGGTCAAGCAAGGCTGCCCACTTAGCCCCCTACTGTATGCCTTTGGTAAAGATATATTAATTAGGTTAGTTTTGGACCGGGAGGAATTAATAGGAATAACACTTACAGACACACTACAAGTTAAGGCTTTAGCCTACACTGATGACCTTGTTTTAATTCTTGATGCAGACTCAGCAGAATTGGCACTGACAGCGGTCTTTGCGCAATTCTCATACATGTCAGGCTCCAAAATAAACCTGGGAAAAAGTAGGGGGGTGATTCTAGGCAATACCCCAGTAACACCGTCAGGGTTTTGGGCAGAAATTACAGTGACAGCGGTACCACTTAGGATTTTGGGAATTCAATTTGGACCAGGAAACATGGTGGAAACTAATTGGGGTGGCAAGATACAGAATGCGAACAGGATGGTGGCCGGTTGGAAGGGACAGCAGATATCCAAGAAAAAGAGGGTTTTGCTTATTAAAACCCTGTTGGTCCCTCAATTTTTGTACCTTAGTTATGTATTCCCTACCCCACAATCTATCATTACAAGTCTGTATGATGTGTTTTTTCAGGCCTTCTGGGGCTCGAGACTGAACCCTATTAAAAGAGAATTCACATATCTCCTGGTTAAAGAAGGTGGGATGGGAATGATACACCCCATTGCCTTCTACTTTAGTCTGTTTATTGCCTATAACAGTGGTCCTGCTATGCGGCCCAATATAAGATATTGGGTGCCCTTGGTCAAGGAGTGGCTTTCCCCCTGTTTGCTAGCATGGGAGAATAAGAAAGTAAGGTCTCTTCCCTCAAGAACCCCAGGGTATGGGAAGGATTGAGTTAAGAATGCCATCAGATGGGCAGTTACGCCTACACACACATGGTTACCATGGATAGGAAAACTATATATACAGCTATCTTAATGGCTGAACATACCTCAGAGGTAGAATTCCCAGGATGTCAGAGGGCTAAATTGCCATATGTTATGAAACAGCTGAGCAATGATAGGATTCCTGCGTATGCGTGGGATGTTACTTGGTTAGGTAATTATGGCAGGCTAGGGGTAAAGGGGAATAGCAGGCATGAACAGTTATCTGAAAGGTACTGTCCTAGGTCGACCTGTACCCAGATATTAGAGACACAGCAACACCTTTTTCTGGAGTGCCCTTATGCCTCTTCCTTTTGGATAAATCTGTTTCAATCTTGGGAAAAGCCAGGGCTAAAAGATCTGACATATCAGGCAATCATGTATGGACCTGAGGGAAATAAGTCGGGTAAATATCATAGAGACACAATGTATATTGCCTTGGTAGTAATCAGGTATGTTTTGTGGCAATCAAAGTGTGTGCTAGTTTTATAACAAAAACATGTCTCATATCAGGAATTGTTAAACAACATATGTCTTTCTCTGCAGAGCATACAGAAGGCAGATATTAAGAGATACCCTTGGGAGAAATCCCAACATTTATGGTTAAACTGCAAAATGGGTAACTTAGGGAAATATATTTTTCTGGTGGGACTAGAGTATTAAGTAGAATACTAAATGTTTTCATGTGGGTATTTGTTGGAAAACATTTCTTTACTGTTATGCAGAAGTATGCATAGTTTTTGTCTTTTTTTTGTTTTACTGTTTGTGATATTTAAAGTTTGTATCTCAAACTGTTATACTTTGATTGTATGGTAATGAAGTCCACCTATAATAAAAAAAACTCCACTACTCTTTTCAAGAAGTGCCATGGGATCTTTAACATCCACCTGAACTACCACCAGAACAGGCAGATGGGACCTCGGTGTAACGTCTCATCCAAAAGATGCCACCTCAGGAGTGCAGCACCCCTCTCATACTGCACTGCAGTGTCGGTATTGGGATATTAACCCAGGTGCCTGGTGTGGGGATAGAACCCACAGCCTTCTGATCTCCCAGCCTCAGAGGTGAGTATGCTACCTGTTGAGCCACTGCCACTGCATTAAGATCCTTGCTTTCAGGTGGGCAGACTTCACAAAAATGAATGCCTGCCTGAGGGACAGTCTTAGTACCACAACAGAAGGGAGCATCGAGGAGTGTTGGACAAGACTGAAATATGCAGTAACCATGGTCACATCACAGTGTGCCCGCCAGGTCAGTAAGAATAAAAAAAGGAAAAACCCACTATGGTTTTCCAAAGAGGTGGCAACCATGGTGAGGGAAAAGCGCGAAGCCTTCAGAAAGTACAAGAAGTCAGGGAAAGAGGCTGACGAAACAGAATATAAAGAAAAGCTAAAAGAGATAGGGAATGTGATGAGAAATGTCAAGGCTCAGACAGAGGTGAGGATAGTTTAGGGAGTGAAGAAGGGTGACAAAACATTCTGCAGGTACATATGAGAACAAAGTGACTAAGGGAGGCATTGTCAGAGTCACGAAAAGGGATGGGCAGCCCATGGAACATGATGGGGAGAAGGCAGATGCACTCAATGAATATTTCTGCTCAGTCTTCACACAAGAAGCAGATGGTGGCAGTCCAACAATAGACAAAAAGAATATTCCACTTGGAGGGACAGACACAAGTCCCTTCAGAGAGGAAAGGGTACTAGAAGAAATCAACAAGTTAAAGGTGGATAAAGCTTTGGGGCCTGATGGGATACACCCAAGAATAGTTAAGGAACTTGGAAGGGAACTATCAGCCCCCTTAGCAGTGCTCTTCAGCAAATCATTGGAGAGCGGGGAGGTTCCAGAGGACTAGAAGAGGGCAACAGTAGTGCCACTCCACAAGAGCAGAAGCAAGCAAGAGCCAAGAAACTACTTTCCAGTTAGTCTAACTTCAGTGGTAGGAAAACTGATGGAGTCCCTGCTGAAGGAAAGCATCATTGCTTTTTTGGAGGAAAATGGTCAGCATGACACAAAGCAGCATGGTTTTACAGCAGGGAGGTCCTGCCAGACAAACCTGGTAGATTGCTTTGACTGGGTCACCAGAACAGTGAATCAGGGTGGGGCAGTGGATGTCATTTACCTGAACTTCAGTAAGGCGTTTGACTTGGTTCCACACTGGACACTAGTCAATAAACTGGAGAACATGGGAGTTGGGCTTAAGGTAACAGCCTGGGTCAGGAACTGGTTAAATGGGAGAACACAGAGGGTATTAGTAAATGGCACTCTGTCAGAATAGGGTAGTGTGACTAGTGGGGTTCCGCAGGGCTCGGTTCTGGGGCCAATCTTCTTCAACATATTCATTAGCGACATTGCTGATGGAATGAAGGGAAAGATGTGCCTCTTTGCTGATGACACCAACATCGGCAACAGGGTTGACACACCAGAGGGGCAACAAAGCATGGAATCTGATATCCGAAAGCTGGAAGAATGGTCAAGGATCTGGCAATCGAAATTCAGTGCCAAAAAATGTAAAGCCATTCACCTGGGAAAACGTAACCCAGGGAAACTGTACTTGATGGGAGGGGAACAGCTGGTGGATACAAGGCTAGAGCAAGACCTGAGGGTGATCATATCAGATGACCTCAAGGTCAGCAAACAATGCGAGGAGGCAGCATTAAAAGTTAGTGGCATCCTGGGATGCATAGAAAGGGGCATCGCAAGCAAGCAAACTTTATTTATACAGCGCAGGATATTTTATATATATATATATATATATATATATTTATAAAATTAGTCGTAAAAATTATGTCTGCTGATTTGTTGGAACACATCACATGACCGTGCGTATATCAGAGCGCGACCCCACACCTGCACTTTTACCCCTCCAAAACAATTCTGACATTTATAAGATAGATAAACCACTCTGAGGTGTGTGGTCACACTCTGATATACGCACCTCTTGGTGGTTGACGACTTGGCCTGCGGCCTCGGTATGCGATAACGACACCAAGGCGTATGTGATATCGAGCACGCACCGCACACCTCAGAGTGGTTTAACTATTACATATATGTATATTATATATAGCAGGAGGCATGAAGTGATCATGACTCTGTATCAATCCCTGGTAAGACCCAACCTGGAATACTGCATCCAGTTCTGGAGGCTACACCTCAGGAGAGACATAGATAGGCTGGAGACGGTGCAGAGAAGAGCAACAAAGATGGTGGAGGGCTTGCACCAGAAACAGTACGAAGCCAGATTCAGTGAACTCAATCTATACTCCCTATAGCAGCACATGAATGGGGGAGGGGGCATGATAGAGACATTTAAATCCTTAAAGGCAACAACAAGGTACAGGTGCATAACCTCTTTCAGATAAAAGACTAGCAGGACAAGAGGGCATGACCTTCGCCTCAAGGGAGGTAGGTTCAGGAGCAATAAGAGGAAATTTGTCTTCACGGAGCACGTTGTTGAACCTTGGAATATCCTGCTGGAGGGGGTGATGGGGGCGAAGATGGTGGGGGAATTCAAGCGGGCATGGGACAGGCATTGCAGAATACTTACGCAGGCAGCTAAGCAAGGGGGTAGGAAAACGAGGGCAGACTTGATGGATCATAAGGTCCCCTTCTGCCAATAATTTCTATGTAAATGAGCGGCAGAATGTGCAATGGAGACTAAACAATGGCAGCATTTCAAAACAGGATTGAGTCAGGAGTTAGTGCTTGGGGGGCAGGGGGCAGAGGAGGAGGTGTGGCATGAGCATTTGGTGCCTGGGAGGAGATGGAGTAGTGATTTGACGGACGTGAATGAGGGGGTATGACAGATGTCCAAGGGAAGCTGATTTCAGAGAAAGGGTAGGTGGCATAAAAATGCTGACTGACCTGCCCCAATAAAAGGGAGGGAAAGGAGAAAGAATGGGAGTTCTTGGAGAGAAGGGAGTAGGTTGAAGGGTTAGCAAGCGATAGACAGGAGGAGAGGTAGGGAGGGAGGAAGAGTCCCAAGCCAGTATTTGGCTATGAGGGAGAGGTAATGGACCTCTCGCCTGTGGGGTAGTGGCTGAAGGAGAGAGAGAGAGAGAGAGAGAGAGGAGTAGAAGAGACAGTGGTGTGTGAGGGGAAGGGAGAAGGTAGCAAAACGACAGAACGAGTTCAGGAGAGTGTTAAGTCTTGAGAGGCAAGTCACAGGGGCAGTGCAGTAGACAATGTCAGCGTAATCAATAACAGGTAGAATAATTCCCGGGTCACACCTGAAAATTGGAACGTGCTGTTTAGTGCGCTTACCTGGTTAGCAAAAGCAAATAAATAATTTATGTGACCAGATCACGACAAGTAGGGAGAGGGAGGCTGTCTTTGTGGTGGTAGAGAATGCCAAGTTTTGGGCGGATTTTGAAGCAGATGGCATCTATATGGACAATTGAGATTGCTGTCCAGCCAGACATGATAAAACACTAATAAAAACATTAACAACAATGTGGAATATATTTCAAATACATAATGGGTTGTGGTGAAATAAGTTATCTTCACATGTGAGTAGTAAGATCTTCAAAACTAACCAGTGGCTTTGCATCATGTTAGTTATGGTTGAGTATTACTACTCACTAGTGGAGATAAATGGCGTTCATTCCACTGCAATCCATTCCCTATCATATATATCTATATATACATATATGTGTATATATATATATATATATATGTACACACACACACACACAATAAAAGAATAGGAACACAGTTGGATTTGATTGTAACCTGGCTGTGCAGCAGTTAAAACACTAACAGGCTTCTGAGTGCCTCCCAGAGACTCCGAGCGCTTCTCTCCCTTTGATACTGACCTACTTTTCCTCAGCTTCTATTCTATAATAAGGCATCTTTAAGCATGAGAAAAAAAACCTGCTAGCTACAGTATATTGCTTTGGGGGAAGGGACTGTGGGCCTCAGTGCAGCAAGACACACTAACATGATTTGACAGGGGCTCCAAAGGCAGACGCTTTTTGTCATGTGGCCAGATCTGTTTGACATGGTGAAGGCTTGGGAAACCTTGCAGGCGGGGGGTGGGGATGGGGATGCCTGATTTATTTACTTTTCAGGCCTGTGAATGGAGTGGGGGGCCTACAATTTGGGACCGTCTTACAAAGCTGGAAGGACTTGGGCATGCAAGAAATGTAAATTGATTTACTGCAAAAAGTGTGTTTAACTTTTGCATCTGGTGAGACACACCAGTAAAGGACTTTCTTGGGTTAAAAGCACCCAAAAATGATGCGTTGTGCCCAGACTACTCACTGAATTTGCACAAAGGGTCTGAAATGAAAAGGTGTTTGGGGGGTGCCATTATGTTGTTTGGGCTACTGAAAGGCCAAAAATTGAAGTTCCTTCCTTCCTTCCTTCCTTCCTTCCCTCCTTCCCTCCTTTCTTGTTTCCATCCCTCCCTTTTTTGCATCAGCTTTAATTTCATCATTCAAATCCTTCCCCACAGTAGTTTTTCATATAAACTTTTGTGTTACCTTTTTATAAATAGTTCAAATAATCCCATTTCAGCTCTTCGGATTTGATAGAAATGGTTGCAGGAAAGATCATCACTTAATTTGCTCTTGTGCAGATCCTGTGTTTATACCCAAACCAAATGGGCTACATGATTTAAAGGCATTGAAGCTTAGAGGTTATTTATTTATGTATTTATTTAAGAGATTTACCAGGAAAGGCATACTAAGCGGCGTACCGCTCGATTCCAGATGCGCCTTGGGGGTAGGGGGTTACATGGGTGCAGTAATAAGACGAGAAACAGTTCATACATATGTGAAGATGATAACAGACAGTGGTACAGTAGTATAGTAGAAATACAACAATACAAAGTGAGAAAATTGTTATATATAAATGGGTATATGCACGTATAAATTCACAACAGTAGTAGGTTCAGCAATAAGCATTTAAATAGCACTATGTGACAATATTGAAAAGGGGCCCAGACTGGAGCAAATAGCTGATAGAATGGGTAGAAGTTGTGCAGGTAGCTGAATAGATTGGGTAGGAGTTGTGCAGGGAAATTCAGAGATGGGGAAAGCATGAGCATTTGGTAGCAAAATGTGATTTAAGAAGGGCATTCCGTTTGGGAGTACTTGTGGTGTGTCTGATGTCCGCTGCCAGTGAGTTCCATAACTTGGGCAACCTGAAACTGAAAGCTACCTGACCTGATCGGGTGGATCTGTGTGGAATGTGCAGGAGCCTGGAGTCAATGTTCCTGAGATCGTAAGTAGGTGGGGAGAAGGCGGTTAGGGATGTTGATAGGTAGGAAGGGAGCGTATGCGGCCAGAATGTAGCAGCGATTCTATAGTTATAGTGCACAACTGTGAACCACATGAGCCACGTTCAAATCCCACCGTGGACACTTGCTCATTATGTAACACCAAGCAAGTCACTTGCCCCCCCCCCCACTAATGGCCCCTTCTAGCTGTAAAACTTGCTATAGATCACTGCCATGGCTTTAGCCAGTCAGGATAGTTCACTGTCAAGCACATAAAGTACTCTTATAGCTATAAGAGTGCTCCTGACACTGTACGTCAGGCCTTCTACATGAGTGCTGTAACATTTACTGAGAAGCAAGTCCAAAGCACCTGCTTGACAAAAGGCGCCAGGTTCCTCTGGCAATTGGAATGAAGACACGCTTCCAGTCTGTCACCAGTGGGACCACATTCATGTGCTGAGTGCATGTGCTGTTAGTATACTGATGCTTTTAGTACGGAGTCTGTGACAGTAATTTCCCTTTTCCAGCACTGCTGTGAGCACAGCAGTCGCTGGCTGCACCCCCCAAGAAAAAAATAAACAGATTCAACTAAGAAAAAAAACCAGATTTGACTAAAAGAAACAATCAGATACGGAAGTACAGTAGTTTCTTATAGACCTTTACTGTGCACCATAGCATGAATAGCAAGCATCCAACAGACCATAAGCATATTCTGCACTCCGCACCGCAAATATCCCAGCCAGACTCCATGCTGTAGGCCATGTTCTCTGACATGCTCATGAACACTACTGCCACCCATGGTTACGTACACCAGTGACATCAGACGCCCACAGTAGTGCGCACATTGTCAGTGTGAGTACCCGGAACAGCCACTTAATCCCCACAGCAACCACGGAATCCCAACTTGTGCCTGCATATTCAATTTCACACACAAAAAAAAGTAACTAAACAAAACCCAGAAAATGAAAAATAAAAACAGACTGAACACAATACAGGTCATCTAGAATAAGTTTTTTTGGCTCATTAGAGGGACTTTTTTGCCTCTTGCGTTCATAGGATGCTAGAGCTTCTCATCTTCAGTTCACAGTTCTCTCATTCTTAGAAGTGCAGCCATATGAGGGCCTCCAACAAGCCCAATAAATGTGTAATAGAAACCAGCCTCAGTGGAAACAAAATGTTGTAACTCAGCTGGGTTATCCTGGGTAAATACATTTTTCATCATGAAATTTTCATTGAAGAATGAATACATAACAATGAATAATTCATGAAATCATTATGCAGGGATAGTCAGATACATACTGTTGATCAAGCATCAACACATTTTCCTTTTTTTTTCAAACAAAAATTTATTGGAAATTTCACATATAAGTAGACATACATCACTCTGTATTTTCATCCATTAATACAAATGTATAAGATTGTAACAAATATAATATAGCTATAATATAAATGTATACTCCTCCCCAACCCTCCCCCCAGAGGTATTTGTAAAGACAGTCACATGGGGTATCGTAAAATTCCTTTTCCAAGGAGCAAAAAAGGAAACAGCATGGACTGTCACCAAATATATAACTTTTAGAAACCATATCAAATCACGAGCCCAGAGCAAGTGCTATGTTATTCTCTTTATAGGTGGTAATAATGCTTGAATCTCCTGCCAAGATGTGGCATACAAATCATCCGTATTATGGTCCAGATCATATATTAATTTTTCATGTAGTACGGTTGACTTGAAAATAGCCCACCATTTAGGCATATTAAAAATAGTAAACTCAGAGTCTTTCCAGTGCTCTAAAATTAGTCTTTTGGTGGACCGTGGACATGGTAACTAACATGAAAATGTTCTTTTGTGATAAATCCCATTCTAAATTTAATAAGTTATTAAAAAGTACCGTATTTATGTCGAGCTCAGTATGTAATCCCATCACTTTACCTAACAATTGTTGTGTCAATAACCACCATTGCTTTACCTTAAGACATTGCCATAGACAATGGGTTAATGTACCCTTTTCCCCACAGTTGTGCCAACATAACTGAGAATATTCTTTGTTTATTTTGGCAATCTGTGAAGGTGTCATATATGCTCTGTTCATAATATTCCTTTGGATAGATTTGTTCTTAGCGGAGACATACAACTTATTATGGAATCTTATCTGATCCCATTGGTTATAAGTTAGTGCGGTATCAGCTTCTTTAGCCCATCTCTGATTTAGTTTATTATACCCCAGACTCCTTTTACTCACAATAATTTTGTAAAATCTAGTTATACTTTTAATGGTCCCTTCAGCATATAATGCAGTCTGTAATTTGACTTGATTCGGAAATTGGGATTTCTTGTCAGTAAAAATGTTTTTTTATTTTATGAAATTTTTTAATTAGAGTAAAATACATCAAGGGATTGTCTTTTATTGTATTAAACTGAAGGACATTTGATAGAGAGAAGGGAGCTGTGCATTTGTAAGGATATCATTCCTTTTATTAAGGTTGTTTTGACATAGAAATTTTAAGTTAAAGCACTTACTAGCAGGGCCCCATACTCTAATGTTAGAATTGATAGAGAAATATAACCAAGGAATTTGCAACATCACAGGGTGTCTTAAGTATTTTTTAATTAACTTGAACCAAGAATATAGGAAGTGAAATTTTGAGTTTAAAAGAGTTACATCAATGAAAATATTCGGTAATGGTTCTTCAGGCAGTGTAGGATATGTAATGTTCTGGTATAACTGATTATCTGTATCTGGAAAGAAAGACCATTGATATAATATGGCCAAAATATGCACTTGTGCATATGCCTCTATATCCGGACTAACTAATCCGCCTTTGTCTCGCAGAGAGGTTATTATATTCCAGGCTATCCTGGGCTTCCTACCACTCCTTAGGAATTTGATAAAGATTCTCCTCACATCCTGAAACCAACTTTGGTGTGGGACGCCCAGGATATTCTGAATAACAAACGTAAAATGTGGAAGGGCTAGGTGTCTATTCTACCCCATAAAGAGAGTGTTAGATTATTCTAGTTATGTAGAAGGGCTGCTACTTTATGTTTGGCACTGTCATAATTTAATTTAATGTTTTTTGTTTGATCTGGTGTTATTTGGATCCAAAAATCGTGTACAAAATTTTGAGTATCTAGAGGTTTATGTTTGGTCAGCTTCATTATAACTGATTTATTTTTGTTAACTGAAGATCCAGAAATGTCTGCATATAGTTGTATCAACGTAAGAAAAGCTGGCAACGATGTTTGTATATTTTTAATTATGAGCATGACATCATCAGCAAAAACACTTAACTTGATGTGTTCCGATCCCACCACAGCGACCTCTAGCGAACTATTATTCCTTATAGTCTGTAAAAAGGGTTTAATGGCCAAAATAAATAACGTGGGCGATAGTGGACATAATTGTCAAACACCATTTAACATATCAAATTGTTCAGTCCAAAATGTATTAATTTGGAATCTGTTGTTTATTTGTATAATTTATTAATGAGAATCAGTAATTCTTGAGGAAACCCCAATGTTTCTAGTATGTTAATCATATATGCACGGTTCAGAAGATCAACAGCATTAGTGGCATCAACAGAGATGACATAAAAAGTATCTTGTTTATATTGCGTATTAATATTTAGTAACTGAATAAGGGCCTGAATTCTCCTATTCGCTTGATAAAGGTTCCTCCCCTTTCATAAATCCGTATTGGTCTGGATGGATTATAAGAGGGAGCTGTGGCACAATCTGAGCATTAACAAGCCTGGCTATCAATTTATAATCCGAATTTAATATAGCTGTGGGTCTATAACTGTCAATAGACTCCAGGGGTTTATCATCTTTTAGTATTAATATTATTTTTGCCCCTTGCATAGAAGGGGGAATATCAAGGTCTGAATTATCTTGAAGTAGTTCTTCTATCATTTTTAATATCCATGGAGCTAAGTCTCTAGAAAAGCAGTGATATAGTTCATTAGTTAAACCATCTAGCCTAGGAAGGGTATTAATATTTTCTGTAATATGTTGTAGGGTAATAGTAACAGGGTTTCTTTTGCATTTTGGCCATGTGCCAAAAAGGATTTAAGAGGTTTGAATCTGTTATAAAATGATTATAAGTTTTTTTATATCTTTCAAAAAAAGCAGATATTGTTGTTGTATCTGCTGTATATATTTCCACATAGTCATCTTCTATAGTCACTATTGTATTTCTAAGTTTTTCTTGTCTTAATAATGTCTAATAGTTTCCCTAATTTATCCGTGTGGTAATATTTATATTTTGAAACAACAGGTGATTTGTTTTTAAGTTTCTTGATAAATTAACTGGTCTTTTTTGGCTTTAAATAAATACCATTCCTAGCTATATTTTTTATAATTAGATAGGACTAGAGTGTTGAGTTGTTTTAGTCTAGTCTCTATTTCCTCATTTGTTTTATTATTTTGTTTAGCTAATATAATTTGATGGGAAATGATAACCCCCTTAATGGTAGCCTTAAATGCATCCCATAATGATAGAATGGCACACTGCCCAAAGTAGTTATGTTCCCAATATTCATTTATTGCTTCTTTAATTTTGTGTACAAATGTGGCGTCCTTTAATAGCATATTATTAAAGGACCATGTTTTGGAAAACGTTCTATTCAGGTTCACAACATTTAATTCTAGTTTAATTGCAGCATGATCTGAAAGGAAAATATAATCAATGTCAGCCTTCTGAGAATGTTGTACTAAGTTTTTAGAAAAAAAATATAGTCAGTTCTAGAGAAGGTTTGATTTTTCTTGTCAAAATGAGAATAGTTTAAGGTATCTGGGCTATGATGATGCCACCTATCAACCAAATGTTTATTATTAAGAAATTGTCTTAATTTATTGGCAGTGTCCGTATTGCCTTTACTTATTTGGGTTGATTTATCTTGCAAAGGATGCAAGTAGGCATTAAAATCCCCTGCTAATACAAGATTTAATTATTGTAATTTTTGTAATCCCTCACATTCTTTTGCTAGAAAGACCCCATATAATGACCCAATAATTATATCAGTCCGTTCATACTCTAATTTGGCCATGATGATTCTGCCTTGGTTATCAGCAAATGGGATGGACTCCCATCAACACATTTTCCTTATAAGTTTTAAATTTTTTTCTTCCCATCCAGGTAACTTTAAAGTGATTTTGTCAGGTTTGCCATAGCAAATGGGAGTAGTGACCTGTATGAGTTGTGATTCAGTCTCCTACCATTCAGACTGCCAAAAAGTACAGTTTTCCATGAAAACAATGCTTTTATTTCTGTGCTGTGCTTCATTTGCATAACCCGCCCCTTCTTTTTCTCAGTGCTGCAACCCCCAACCATAACATCATGCAAGGGGAAACAAACGTTCTAAGCACTGGTTTGAAACAGAGACCTCTGTTGGGCAGTCTTGGTATTGCAGACATCTACACTACTGAAATAGGGGATTACATCTCTCAGTAAAGAAATTTTGTCAGCTAGATACAATATGCACAATGCCTTGTTTTAAAAATAAACATAGGAAAGCTCTTATTGTTAAAGCCACTACAGAAATATAAGACTGCACCTCATAGTAAGGCAATTGGAAAACAACTTCTTATTTCACCCACAATGCCTTGCTGTGCACATCTACATATTAGGTGCAGTCACCACCATCAAAATAAGGGACAGCTCCTCTGAGTAACTAACATTTACATCAACATTATAATTTACGACTTCTGGTTCCGGTATGTCTGGCTGAGCAAGCAGACTGAGAAGCTCCTGCCCACATCAAAAATAATAGAGTGCTGAACCCTCCTCACAGCTTGAATCTTGCAAACTGACACAAGATATAGTTGGGATTTGCACTCTGTCAACTAGTGATGGCAAAAAAATAACCGCAATCGGTTCCAGCCCATCGCCGATTTGACCGACGTAGAAGACCGCATGTCTGACAAGGGCGACCTGCAGCTTGAGCCTGCTCCGAGTTTGGGGAAGAAATCCACAGCTTCATCTCATCCAAAGGGCCCAAAAAAGCCTCCAGAGCCCAACAATGAAGCTATACTTCAGGCGATTACGAAATTCCATGGCAAGGTCTGAGAGTCTCTAAAAGACATTCAAACTGAACTGGGAGTACTGCAAGGTCAAGTGGCAGAAGCAGACCTCCAGATATCCTGAAATACTACTAGGCTGGATGAGCTTGAGGGGACCATTAAAATTCTCACGGCTGAGCAGCTAGCCATCTCCCTACATCAAGAGGATGCAGAGAACCGTGGCAGGAGGAGGAATATTCGTTTCTTCGGTCTCCCCGAAGATGAAGAGGGGAATGACCCCAGAGTCTTCACCGATTACCTACTGCGCTTGGTACTCAACTTAGAGCCTGATTTACAGATCGATGTGGAGAGGGCTCATCGAGCCCTAGGCCCTAAACCCTCAGGCCCTGGGGCAAGGCCAGGCTCTTTTGTCATTCAGATGTTGAGCTACCAAAACAAGGAGACCCTTCTACGAAAGGCATGGCAGAAGGGCAAAGTAATGTGGGGCCAACAGCATTTGCTTTTTGATAATGACTATGCCCTTGTACAGGAACAACACAGGGATTATAGCTTGCTGTTTCCTGCGCCTCGGTCCCAAAAGATTAGATTGCACTTCTATCCAACTAAACTCACAGTATTCCTCTCCACGGGCCAGCTGACTTATACCTCGGCTTCTGAGGCAACAGCAGATCTTTTGGCTAGAAGCATCATCTCGGATAAGACTGCTGAAGCTGTGAAAACACAACAGAACCAGATGGAGAAGATAGAATGATCTAGACACTCACATGCATCATTGTTGCCACTTGACGAAATCCTGAAGAAATTGCAGCAGTATAGGAATTCTACTTTACCAACGTGATCTGCCCTCCTGGATTGGTAGATTTAACAAAATCCCCCATTTGGGGGCTTGATTCTCCTATGCTCGGAACGGGGATGGTGGTGGGGGGGTTGGAGTGGGATGCAGCCGGGGTTGAGGGAGAGGGAGTGCTCCTAATACAGTCCAGGCATTTAAAAAACCTTTTATATCTATGATTTGGCACTAGAATGCCCTTTGGACTTTTTCTCTGTTCTCAGATGGCGGGGTAGATCTCAGGCTGGAGTACGCACATGGAAGCTTCCCCCCACCCTTTTTTCCAGCACCTTCATTGGCGGCGTCCCCTCCCCTCTGCCGCCTCTCCTCCTCCCCGTTTAACAGTAGAAAACTGTGACTGGGCTGCTATCCGTTGGAGGGAGAGATTGGACATGATGGTCATACCTCAATTACAAGAGGTGCATATAGAACAATAGTTACTGGACTTTCTTGAGAGACAAGAAATATGGGGTATTCATTTTGGACCAGGGGTCAAACTTAACCTTTTTTTGCACTGGCCAGCAGGGCAAGTTGATTCAAAATTGCACTGGCCCACAGATGGTTGCACTAGCCCTTAATTATATTGGTAAATTCTGATCACTTATACAGGAAACAATGCAAGCAAAGCCAATAAATACCCTGATTATGGCACATTTATCCTGCTCCCACATTGTTTCCAGCTCCCCAGCAGGAAAAAAAAAAGAACTGCAATGCCATCCATTACAGACACATAGCACCCCTCCCCCCATTATTTTGTACCATGGCCTCCTGTCTTACTCTTCCTCCCCCCCCACACACACACACCAAACAGAGAGAGGATATCACAGCAGCAAATGTTCAATCAAGCAGTCCTAGCTCTGTGCACACAATAGCTGACATATCATGCACCTCACCACACTGTCACCACCACCCACAGGGCAATGAACAGTCAGGCAGAGAAAGACACTCTCGGCCCCCACCCTATACTCAACTGGAGACCTGCACTTTTGAAAGTTTTTGTACAGTCTCAAGTGAGCCAGGAGCACATCTAACATTTCTTTGAGGTGGGGGCTAGACAAACCTAAGGGGCTTGGGAAATAGAAAAATATGACATTTTTATTTGTAAAAGCATTGATTTTAATATGCTCTGCCCCAACAATAACATATTTTTCTTTAACATTGTCCTTTCATCAGCCCAGGGGAAACAGTACACAGGCATAACACTATACTATTTGTATTTCTGTATAGGATGATCTATGCACCCCAGGAATGCCTATTTCAAGGTTTAAAATTATGTATTTTATCAAGGTTTATTTTTGTACCATACATGATCCAAAGCTTTGTTTTAGGCTGAAAGGACATGCTGAGTGGGATAAGGGTGGAACTGTATGGATGGTGATGGCTGGCATGGTCCATTTAGAAGAGCTGGGGACCCCCTACACTTGCCTGTAATGGCAATTGGCAACTATTGATCTATTGATGGTGACTTCACAGTCTGGTCTGCAGTGGTGTCCAGGGAAAGAACAGAGTTAAGAGATTTGGAGGAGAGAGGGAAGTTATGGTGGGGCTGGGATAAAACTCACCACCTGCAGGGCCGATCCTGTATACCTCTTTGCATTTTGTCACTGAAATGTTGGATACAAACACTCAAAATGTAGAGAAATGAGGAGCAGTGGCCTTAATAATATTGGACAAATTGTTAGACATAACATAGACACATTCAGAAAACTGGAACCTAGTGACTTAACAGCACTCTACCCTTGATCACACCCTGGACACTAGCTGAAAGTCTCAACAGTGGAGTGATAATGACTCACATTGAATTTTTTGTGGGATCCCTCTCTTGAACTGCCAGATAATTGTAGCTCTTAATGAGCTGTTAATCACACCTGTCCATCTGCAACATTGAGCGAGATTAGCATGAGGACTAGAGAAGGCTAAAGTAGAGACCTTTTTAACTTCATTAACAGCCATGAAAATCTGCACTAGTCAAGCTGGGCAAGTAGAGAGTTAGCTGCACTAGCCCTGGTCAATTTGCACTAGTGTTTGGGCTAGTAAAACAATGTTACGATCAACCCCTGTTTTGGACATTTTAATCTCCCATGCTTACGTCATTCCATGGTTTTCGATAGAAAGGCGAGCTGGGATTGGTTCGCCAGCAACTGAATTGGGAGGGGGAGATAACCTACAGACATGATTATAATAAAGGTCTGATTGCTGTTGTTAAACCTTCTGTCCACAACAAATGTGAATATTGGCAACCTTCTATTAAGGGGATAGGCATATTGCCTGTTCTGGGGCATGTCTGGACGTAGAACCCAGTTATACTGGTTCCATTTCGGAGAGGTATTTATGCTGCTCCATCAAGGGGCTTCTTTGCTAAACTCTGGGATAGTAAACCCTGAGTGTGCTATCGAGGCCCCACATCTCTCCCCCCCGTCCCCTTTTCATGAGGTAGGGGGAGGATGTCCCGGGGGAGCTCAGAATGAGCACCTCCCACTTGGGAGTCATTGTGTGTATAGTTTTGTTATGGTTACTCGTGCTCCTTGTAGTGAGGGTCCACAAGTTATAACTGTGGGTAGTTTACCCCAGAGTGTTCAAACTTTTACTTTGGTAGGGTGGGGTAGGGAGGGTTTCAGAACTTCCCTTGGGTGTCAAGAAGCTCGACAACAGCTAATATGGGTTTATGGTTGCTATCTGTACTTACTTTTAGGCCCATGTATTTTACAAACTAAGATAACATTTACTATTACTTTTGGAACCCTTATAGGTAATTTTATAGAACTGTTTAGTAGTTTGGTAAACAAGGAGAGTATTGGGGGGAAGGGAGGGAGAGAAAAAAATTACACACATCTAGACTCTTGGATAATCAAATATGTTTTATTTATTAATTTATTTATTAGCTTTTGGTAACCGGGTAAGTGTGCTAGGCAACAGACCTGCCTATTTTCAGGCACGACCCGGGAGAGCACAGGACATTGGTTACAATATGCAGAAATGCACAGACATAATATAGGTGTACAGGAGCAAAACAAGATATACATTGGGTAGTACAGTAATAGTTACATAAGGGTACATTTAAGCATAAATCATAATAAGGATGTAAAATAAAGCAATTAGGGTAACCATAAGACAGCTGAGGATAGTAAAGACATCAAGGTTCATAGCCACCTAGACAAATTGCATGGGAGAACATTAGTGTAGTACTCAGGGTCAGACCCGACAGCCTGCAGTGGGACAAAGCAAATTAAGAGCATTTGCATTGGCCAGAGGCTAGGAGGTGGGTGAACAGCGAGTTTTTGAATTCTCGATGGGAGGATGACGCTTTTCACCATAAGGGGAGTGAGTTCCCGAATTTGGGAGCAAAATGGTCAAATGCCTGTTCACCCATTTTTGTCATGCAAGGTCTAGTGGAGAGCATGGGGACAGAGGAAGACTTGAGTGCATGGTGTGTGAGGCAGGAGTCAGGAGGTTGGCAAGATAGACAGGGCAGGGAGGTCTAGACGGGAGTCGATAAAGCAGCCCAGGGAGTAGGCTCAAATATCCTTAGGTGATAGCAATTTAAGCCAGCGTAAAGGAGACAATGATGGGTAAGATGTGGGCAGTTAAGGTGAATCTACAGATGTTGTTGAAGACAGTGTCCCATTTGTGGAGTGTAGCAGAGTTTGCAGCAAAGAGGAGGGGCAGAGCATTAGGGGGTAAGAGAATACCTCTCCAACAGAAAGTCTAGAAGGAAGGAGTGAGGGAGTCAAAGGAGAAGCTCCGCCTAATTTTAGCATTGACGGCACGGCACACCATATTGACATGTTGAGACAGGTCAAGTGTGGGATCCAAAGTGACCCCAAGGTACTTGAAGGACTCAGTGTTTGAGATGAGGGAGCCATCAAGGCATTGAACCCGGAGCCTGTTCGCAGGGGCAGACAGTTTCTTAGAGGATCCGAATAGCATAGCACAGGTTTTTTCTAGGTTCAGGACTTGGTGGTGGTTGCTAGAGAGCCAGGTCTGCAGGAATTGGAAGTCATTAGTGAGAGTGGAGTTGATGGCAGCAACCGATTTTGACCCAGAGTAGAGAACAAGGTCATCTGCGTACATAAGAGTGGTTATTGGTTACAGTTATAAATCACAGTCAGCAGATATCTCTTTTCTCGCAGCTGGACTGCCGCCTTTGAGGGAGTGTGGTCTGAACTGAAGTTTCTTATACCGCCCGGGGGTGGGGACGAATCCTGGTTACAACTTCAGAAATTTTGTATGATGCCAGTTAATCTGGTTTAGTTTTTATCACATAACGTCAGTGGTCTCCATGATCCCATTAAAAGGGCCCACCTCATGCAACATCTTAAGAGGCAGGAGGCGGACCTTAATTTTCTCCAGGAAACTCACCTCTTGGATGCGGAGCACCTCAAGTTAGCCTGGGGAGGCATATATAAGGTGATTGCTTCTTCACACCCGAGGGGTAGAAAGAGAGGTGCGGCTATTCTGACTCCCCACACTGCTCCCCTAGAAATTCTACAGACACATATTGATGCTCAAGGGAGGTATGTGATTATTAAGGGCCTTTTGTATAGTCAGAGGGTCACTTTGGCCAGTGTCTACTTCCCCTAGACAAAATTCCCTACTTTCCAGGGATTTATTACAACCTTGTTAGATCTTCTCCAGGGTCAACTGATCCTTGGAGGAGACCTTAATCTAACCTTGCTGCCCCATGTGGACTGTTCCAATCCACAGAGACATTGGAACTCATCCACTGCTAAACAGTTTAGAAATACCATGGACCACTTGGGGTTGATAGATGTGTGGAGGTACCTATTTCCTTCTTCCCCTGGCTACACTTACTACTCTCCCAGATTTAAGTCTTATTCTAGATTGGACTATTTTATTACTAAATGTGAAAATTTGACATCGGTCCAAGATATATCAATAGGCCCGAAGGTCCTCTCGGACCACCATCCCTTAATGTTGAATGTGGATATGGGTAGGGAAAAGAAACAAACCCTCTGGAGATTGAACTCCTTGACCCTAGCTGATAAGGGATTTCAGGACGAAATCAGATCTAGACTCCCACTTTTCTTTTCAGAAAATGCCTCGCTGGATATTCCAGAGGCTATCCAATGGGATGCAATGAAGGTAACTATCAGAGGGGAAATAATAACCTATTTCACCAAAAGCATAAAGAAAGAGAGAGGTTGAATACCGTGGACTCTCTGAGCAGCTTCTGAACTATCATATGTTGTTTAGAGAGGGTGATACAGAGGTGCAAAGGCTGATCAAAGATACAAAGGCCGCATTGCAAAAAATTATAGATAATAAGGTCCAACAGTCTCTATTTTATCTTTGACAAACAGTCCATGAGAGTGGGCCAAGAGGGACCAGGAAGTTGGCTCAGAGGCTCAGGTCACATAGACGCACTGCCACTATTTTGAAACTTAAAAACTTAACTACAGGGAAGGTTCATCACTCACACAAACATATCCTCCAGGCATTTTCGTCCTACTATGCCAAATTATATTCAGTGGAGGAACCTTTAAACCCCCCTGACCCTCACAATTTCTAAATCAAGCTACTCTCCCAAAATTGTCACTCTCCCAAATCAATGATTTAAAAGCCCCCATCTCCCAGGTTGAGATAATTACAACAATTAAAAATCTTAATATAGGTCATTGCCCGGGACCAGATGGTTATGCATCAGAATGGTATAAGATGTATATTAAGGAAATTACTCCCAAAATTCATGCTTTATTTACTGAAGTTTTTCAGGGTGACACCCCTCCTCCATCCTGGGACTTCACAACAATTGCCCCAGTACCCAAGCCCCAGAAGGACCTCTTGGATCCTAGATCTTATCAACCCATCTCCATATTAAACATGGACTATAAAATGTACATGGCCATGTTGGCCTCCAGACTGGAATCTATTATTCCACAAATTATACACCCTGACCAGTCTGGATTTATCAAAAACAGGAGTATTATGGATAATATTCGACGAATAGTAGTTCTCCAAGAATATGTCTGTACCAGGAAAATCCCATCTGTATTTATTAGCCTTGACGCTGAGAAGGCTTTTGACTGTGTTTCATGGTCCTTTTTGTGGGACACCCTAGTGGCATTTCACTTCCCCTCCTCATTTATCACAAGTTTAATTAATCTTTATAGGTCTCCAAGGGCTTATATATGAGCCAATGGGGCTCTGTCCTTTTCGTTCCATTTGAGTAGGGGTACGTGGTAGGGCTGCCCCTGTCTCCCTATCTCTTTGCAGTATACTTTGAGCCCCTGGCCTCTTTCTTGAGATCTTCATCCCAGATAGAGGGCATACCCATAGGTCAACAGGAATACAAAATGAATATGTTTGCTGATGATATATTACTAACATTATTGTCCCCTAATACTTAATTTCCTTCCGTCTGGAAAGTTTTGACCTGGTTTGAGAAAATAGCTGGATTTAAACAAAATCTGTCTAAAACAGAAATTCTGACATTCAATTTTAAACCTTCTCAGCAACTTAAGAAGGCCTTTCCCTTTAAATGGTATTCCATTAAAATTAAATACCTGGGCCTTCATATGCCTAAGGACCCAGCTGTTATGGAAATGATAAATTATGAATCCATCTCATTACAAATCCAGTCGGATCTGGATAGGTGGACTTCTGGTATATTTTCTTTCTATCAGCGAATTGAAATTATTCATATAAATATTCTTCCTCGTCTCCTGTACTTGATCCAAAATGTCCCCTTCTTTCCCTCAACTTTTTACCTTAAATCATGGAATAGAATGATAGCAGGTTTTATATGGGGTAAGGGACGCCCAAGAATAAGGTTATCCATCCTTAAGTTATCATTGGCCCAGGGAGGTTTTAATTTGGCAGACTTTAACCTTTACGCAAGGGCAGCATTTCTAAGAATTTTGATACCGTGGCTGGTGGAATCTTATGTCTCGCCTTGGAAAACTATCGAATTTCACTTAAATGATCTATTTGATATTAATAGAATATTATTTTCCTCTGACGCGAGATCGGTGTCAGCCTCGGCCCTCACGAAGGTTGCCTCTCTGGTTTTTTAGACTGTGGAGGTGTATGAGAAGATCCCAACCAATTCGTACCATTTATGAGTACTGCAAGTTAATTTCCCAGGATGAAACTTTTGCCCCTGTTCATATGGATAGCACCTTTTCCACTTGGAGACAGATGGGATTATCCCATGTCTTCCAGTTTCTTTCTCCCCAAGGGATTCTTCCCTTTGAAAAACTACAATCTCAGTATAGCCTTCGGAACTCAGATTTATTTAGATACTTCCAAGTCCGTAACCATATACTGCGAAACAGAGGCCTTCAGGTAAAAATGCCCTCCCCTCTTCCTGATTTATTAAAAGAATTTATTCAAGCTATCAGAGGAAATTTGGGGACTCACATTATAGGACAACTTTACAGGGGGGTTGAGGAGTAAGCAGTTAGAATCCATGGCTTCAATCTTACAAGAATGGAATAGAGATTTGTCTCTAGCGGTTTCTCTTGAGGCTTGGCTGGGATCGGAACTGCAAGCTATAAAGATGACATCATCTCCTCTTCGGAGGGAGTTTGCTTAGAAGTGCAGTTCCCGATTTTTCAGGGCTCCAGCGATTCTCCTAAAGTTTCTACCAGAAAAATATGGGAGATGCTGGAGAGAGTGCGGGTGTCCTAGGGCCTCATTGGGTCATGTTTTTTTTTTTTTTTGGCTGTGCCCTTTGTTGATGCCCTTTTGGCTCTCTCTTCAGATGGAACTTTCTGGGATATTCAATGAGCCGTTGGAGTTAACGGCCGAACAAATTATACTAGGGATTTTTCTGGACAACACTCCCCCATGGTACAAGACACTCCTTCCGGTCTGCCTTTTGGCAGCTAAAAAAGCTATAACTCATACGTGGATGTCAACTCTGATTCCTACGGTCCAAGAATGGAGAATTATCATGTCTGATATATACTGTTCTGAAAGTTTCAATGCTAAAATACAAAATAAGGGTCCATCTTACCTGTTGAATTGGCAGCGGTGGGTTCTTCACCAATCAACGGTGGACCCCACCTTCTGCCCATAATTCTCCCCTTATTGTAGGTTGTCATACCTGAGTTTCTTACCTAGCAGGTAATGGGGTGGGGGTGGGTTAGAGAGGGGTCAAATTGACCTGGATTTCCTCTTATACTTCACCTATATTATGAGGGGAAGGAAATCACTAATACACTCCTTTACACCTTGGTGATTATTTGGATACCTTTTAAAAACTATAGGATTAATCCCCTTTCCTTGACATTATTAATTGGGGTGCAACATGGAGATGGACTACTTATTATATATCACTACCTGGTGTACTGATCTCATAGGACAGTGTTTTTTACCCTCAGAGATTAATGATTCTGCTGCAAAAATAATGCTACCATTGTAAACATTTGTAAATTAACTGTACCCCCAGGGTTTTATTTAACTCTAAAAACTGATTCGCATTTTGCTCATAAAAGTTCTAAAACATTGTGAAAATGCATAGAACTTGCCTCACTGTGTTTAAAAAACATAACACTTCTAGAAAACCTATATAAATACTTTCTGTACAGTTAGTATTATCCCAAGAAAAAAAATGCTAATCAATTATTTAAAACCCTGAACCCTTTTCTTACTTGTAATGTGTGTAACGAAAACTTTTAATAAAAAGAAATAAAAAAAACATTCTGATTTACCTAGAATTCCTTGGTGCTGTATGTAAAACATTGACAGTTCCCTTGCATGACATCATTCTAGGGGGGTGGCCGAACACAGAAAACTGGAGGATATATTGCTGAAAAAAGCATAGCATAAAATGACTATGACAGATTTTTGTACAAAACAAACTGCAGCTTCAACATCTGAAGCATGGGCGGCAATGGCATACTGCGTGAAAAAGGCATCTGCGAAACCTGACAAAATCACTTTAAAAAGCATATTGATCATAAGGTTCATGTAATCCTGTCTTTCACAGAAACATATAATATGATAGCTAAAAAGGACCAGCGACCCATCCAGGCTGCTGTACCCTGCCTAATGTATAGGTGATAGTCTGGTTGACCGTTATGTGTGATAGCCCTGTTGACCACCTACCCACTTGTTTCCTTCCGCTACTCTACCATTCCCACATCTTATCAGGCCCCTGTGCCTGTCCCACCCATGTTTGGGTCTACAGTCCCAAATTACGTATTCCATTTTCCCCAAAACATTGATGCACACCATTTTCTTTTGAATAAATTGGAATTCAAAGAACTTAATTTAGAGCAGGCACATCAAACTTGTGCATCATCTCCGTGAGGTGAATGATGCCCTGGAACATAAATTTTTTTTTTTTTTTAAAGATGTTCTCTCTGTGTGCTGGCATCAAGCCATCCAGCATTCCAATGTCGGATCTTTAGTTTCCTCTGAAGTGAATGGTCACCTGGATAGTGCTCCTGCCATTTGACAGGAAAGTCCAATGATTTCATCATTTTAAAATTGCTTATAGTTATTTTAGTTAATTTACCATTGCTCTCAGTTCTGAATTGTGTTCTAGTGTCAAAAACGATATATTTTTTGTCTTTTTCACTGTTCCCAAATGGTGCTGGGAACCATGAGCAAAACCACAAGTTATACTCTGAGCACTATGGCTGTGGTTGAATTTACAATTTTGAGTTAACAGCCTAGCAGTTCTATTTATCGATTCTGCATAAACAAAAATGCAAAGGAAGTGCTCCTGCCTATATTTTTAGCCCTTCAAGCTGTTTATTTTGGCTCGAAATTACCAAGGTCACGTCCAGCTGTTTTATTTCAGCTCACAATGACTGTTGTTGAATAAAAAGAAATACTGGTCAGCTTACAACGACTGTGGTAGATGTTTGAAATCATCTCACGATGACTGAGGTCAGTGTTTACTTTGGTGCCCATTTCTGGTCTTATGTCTGAGTCAAGACTGAAACAAAAGCCTTAAAAGCTGGACCCATGGGTTTCAAAAAGTGCCAGAAATGTGGCTTCTTTTTGCTGAAGGCAGATAGTGGTGTACTAGGATTCACCAAAATCCAATCCGAGTGGGCTGTTTAGGATTTTTGGATGCATCTGAATCCAATTCCGATGATCAAATTTGAAATCAGATTCCAAAATCCAAGAATCCTAATCCTAAACCTGTACAAAAGCAGTCTACCAACACCTTAAACAAAATAAAGCAATACAGTAACCAAATCAAGGGTTAACCATGTAATATATGGTTACCCTGTTATGCAGTATTACGCATGTAACCCCTAGGCAGTGCTATTCTAAGGGCAACTACCCCTGCCTGTATGGCAATACACAGGTTGAGGGGCCTGAGTTCTGTAAACGGGTGCTTCCACCCAGAGGAATGGTATTGGGGTAGCTTAACTGCTCTGGTATAGCCCTCTGGGACGCTATAACCACCCACCAACCCTTCTAGTGGCCTAGATAGTAACACAATGGTACATTCACATTCAGTAGATAGAAGTAATAATATGCTCACCCCTTTCACTTACCACCAGGGCTGGATCTGCTGCAACGGCCCTGGGGACCCCCTGGAAAATAAGATCAGCAATGCAACAATACAATATTACCACTATAACCCAACTAATAATATGCACACTAGCCAGGTTAAATGTGAAAACAGACAATCATATTTATTTAGGGGAAGTGAACAAGGGAGGGGCGTGAATCTAGCAGAATGATTAGCACTCTGATTTAATTTAGGTTGGTTCTGCATGCACCGCAAGTCCCTTTTAAACAGTTCAACAACCCTGGGTACCCAGTATGTCATGCAAGCTAGCCTGAAGCGTTGCCCAGAGAGACCAGCGTCGCAGCTGTTGGGGCCCTTAGGAAAGAAAACAGTTAAACATGCGTACAACCCAATTATTTGTAATCCAAACTGGATGGCTCAGTCTGTTGAATTAACCCAGAAAAAGAAACAATTAGATGGTAACACAATGATTCTGGCTGTTGTTGCAGGGAGCTACCCTGGATTGTACTCACGCTACCCAGACCAGGATACAGGACAGGCGAGATAAAGACCTTGTGGTGGTGATCTGGAAAGGCGGGGAAGCAGGGCTGACATGACTCACCTCTGGGTGGTCGCTACCTGTTCGATGGTGTTGAGCGGGGGCCGAATCCCCAAGCGGGTCTTTCACTGAGATGGTCTCTGAAGTGGAAGTAGTGGCCTAGGCCCAGGTGGCAGGGCCCAGACAGGATGAACAGTTTTGCAAATGTTCATGGTTTTCTGCTGGTGAAGCCTCCAGCTGGCGAAAATGATTCTGCTATGGGGAACCAAATCACGACTCACAAAACACATTCAGCACATTTGAATCATTTATTTCTCTAAGCCACAGTTCAGATACAGTCTGGTTGCAAATTACAGCTTCACTGTGCAAACCTTTCAATCCGAGGCTAATTCTATCATCAGACAAGCTGATTGCTTCTGGAGCAAGTCTTCGGGCCAAATCACAAGTTGCAATAACAAACTTCATCTTTCTTCTGCTGTAGATTCCACTCGTGGAAACTGGAACCACATCCCACTTCTGCAAAAGGCAGTTCACTGGCAGGAGAACATGGCAGGCAGGCCGGCAAAGCCTCTTCCTACCGATTCCCCTTCGTTCCTTCTGGGAGCAGCTGCTCGAAAGCTTGAGCTGTTCACTCTTCAACCTCCAACTCTGACTGATCCACTGCTTCAGGCAGCTGTGACTATTTCCTCTGTAATCCAAAAGGTTCTGTTAGCTGAGAGAGCTGTCAGTCACAGTAAGGGCTCCCACTCCAGGTCCATTTGGGTGCCAACACTCAAAACTACAAAAACTACAGAATTCCTTCCCACAAGACCCCCTGGGGACAGTCTCCATATTAGGTCCCCAGTGGTTCGATTGGTCCAAATACTGGAAGTCCAGAACCTAACATGGTGGCTCCCATCCAAATGTTCGAGCTACAAATAAAGCAGGTTAGACAAACTTCTCTGTCCTTACTATAACAGCAAATTAGCAATAAACAGTCACAGTTCCTTAGGGGGGTCCCTCTGCTCAAGTAGCAACTGTGGAATGGAGCAAAATAACACACTGTCTGGCTGGTCACAAGCCTTAAATCACTCAGCCCCAGCCCAGATTAATTTCTAAACACAGCTTAGCCATTTTCTTAAAGAGACAGGAGCTTTGGTGCTGGAGGAGGCTTGCTGGTGTCGCCACTCTCAGTGGTTATACCTGCAGGACATGGAGACGCAAGAGGACAGCTCACTAGGGCGCTCTCACACAGGCAAATAGAACTACTGCAGACAGGACACCAGCCTGACAGTGGGCATTAGGGAGCTCAGGAAGACATGATAGTAAATCCCAATTTGTAGGGGGGGGGTTACATGCACAATAGCACACTCGGCAAATGAACAATTAACACTTTTTTAATAATTATTGCACTTACCCTATATTTGTTTATTTTATTTATTTAGCCTTTGTTAACCAGGTAAGGCCCACTAGGCACAAGTGCCTGTTTTCAGAGGTGACCCGGGAGCTTTAGGCCGGTCAAGTGACTTGCTCAGAGTCACACAGTATGCAAGTGGAGGTTGTGGGAATCAAACCCATGTCTGCAGGTACCAAGCTCATTCACAGCTCTTTACTGCCAGCCATAGTAGATAGAGATTTACTTTATCTTCTTTGTCCAAGTGAGTTGAGGAGTCCGTATTCCTGTGATGATTAATTCTTTAGCCAGGGGTCATCTTGTAATAATATACACAGGTGAAATATCATCTGTGAACCTTATTTAAAAGCAGACCCTGACAACAGCCGAAGGCATTAGTGCGCTGTGTTTTTTATTTGATGTGTGTCTGAGACCTCAAGCTTCTTCTTTTGTGACGTTCATAGCTATCATCGTAGCATCTTAGCATCATAATTGTTAGTGCTGTTGTTAAAGGAGTAGAGCACTTGTCTTGTAGCTATGTAAGTGAAGTCATCATAGCTGTTTTTTTTTGTAGCCTATTTTAAGCTTGTGATGTTTATTGATGATACTGCAGCATTGGTGGTCTTGTTACATAGAAATACAGACTATGACAGCAGAAAAAGACCAAAGGTACATCTAGTCTGCCCAGAATTTGCTATCTAGCCTGGGGCCTGTTGTCCATATGGGGTTTTATCCCTCCCAGTCCACCACGTGCTCTCCTCCCTGCTGCTACTGACCTGAGCAACCACCAAATGTGTCACTGTGTCCCAGCCATGCTTGAAACCATTGATGACCTTGGCATCCACTGCCTCCACTGGCGGACTGTTCCATGGCTCCACCACCCTTTCCGTAAAACAGAACTTCCTCACTTCCATCTTAAACCTTACCCCTCCAGTTTCCATTCATGATGTTCTTGACTCTGTACTCCTAATAAATAGTTCTTTGCAGTTCACCTTGTTTATTCCCTTCAGGGAACTTGAAGGTCTCTATCATGTCACCCCTCTCTTGCCTGGTCACCAGTGAGTACACATTCAGTGCCTTCTGATGATCTTCATAAGATCTGCCCTGTCAGTCCTGAATCATCTTGGTCACAATGCATTGCACCATCTCCAGCCTGTCCCTGGTCCTTCCTTAGGCGAGGACTCCAGAACTGAAGACAGTATTCCAGATGTGGCTTCACCAGTGATCTATATAGAGGTATTAGTACCTCATTTTTCCTGCTGTCAGTACCCCTTCCGATACACCCCAGCATCCTATTAGCTGTACTATAGCCTTGTTACACTGGTTTGATGTCTCAGGGAGTCACTAATGATGACTCCCAAGTCCCTTCCTCTGCCATAGTGCTCAGCTTAATCGCTCCCATCCAGTTCTCTGTCCTGTTTATTCCCCTAGGTGCATAACCTTGAATTTTTTGGCATGGAACTTCAACTGCCAAACCTTAGACCATTTCTCTCTAGCCTTTGTAGATCCCTCTGCATCTTCCTGATCCCGTCTTCATTATCTACCCTACCACAGAGCTTTGTGTCATCTGTGAAGAGACACAACTTGCCCTAGATGCCCTCTCCAGTGGCTCTGGTGAACATATTGAAGAGGACAGGACCCAGAAGAGATTCCTGCAGCACCCCACTCATGACCTCCATCTCTTCTGTTTTGACTCCATTTACTACCACCCTCTTCTGTCTCTCCTTCAACCAGTTTCCTACCCATCTGTGTCCCTAGCCACGCCCAGGTCCTCCAGCTTCTTCAGCAGTCTTCTGTGTGGCACTGAGTCGAAAGCCTTGCTGAAATCAAAGGGAAGTAAATCCACAGTGTGGGTCTTATCTATTACCTTTGTTACCCATTCAAAGAAAACTATTAGGTTGGTCTGACAAGACCTCCCTACCACAAACCCATGCTGTATACTATCTTTTTAGACCATTGTTTTGTACTTAGTCCACAAGGTTCTCTTAGATCAGTGACTGTCAGTTTACCCATTATAGAGGTAAGCCTGGCAGGTCTGTAATTCCCCAGGTGCTCCTTGTCGTCCCCCCCACCCCCCATGTAGTAAGATTGCATCTGCTACTACCTCTGTCTGAACTGAGCTATTGAATAGCTTAACTAAGGGTTCGGCCAATTCCACAGCCAGTTCCTTGAGCATCCATGGATGTATCCCATCTGGCCCTAGGGATTTATCTACCTTTAAGGCTTCAAGCCCTTTCTGGACCCTTTCTCTTGTAAATACTGGCTGCCTCATTTCAGTAATGTTTCTGGCAACCACCTTGATGCTACTTTCAGAGAGGGACTTACTGTCTTCACTTGCTGATCAGATGCAGAACCAGTTTACCAGTTAGATGATGGGTCCAGGTTGGATAGCATGCTGGTACTGTTGTATAGAATAAGCCAGGCCATGTCGCTGGAGGATGATGTGCTGATTTATCCTTTTTTTCCAGTCGATAAAACCTACAGCAGTGGAAAATACAAGGGAACAGAAAAGGACAGTTTTAGTATGGTTGCAGACTAATAGCATGGATTCCTGCCATGTGAAACCAGTGGAGGGAAAGGGACATTAGTAGTAACATGAGGTGGGACTGTGATTGTCACACACACACCATCACAGCGGAAGAAGGAAGTTTCCAATTGTACATGCTTTTGCTGCAGGACTTGGTGCTTGCCGCTGGCTTTGCCACAGTACCACACTGGTACAAGAGGCCAGATTTGTTCATGGAGGATGGGGCTTCGATAGTGTTGCCAGCCACTGTCAATGGTTGCATAACTGCAGAAGTGGGAGACACAAGGGGAAAGAAAAACACCATTTTAGTTAGGGGGCACAAACAGCCTGGAGTACTGCAATGACACACCTGTGGAGGGAAACGGACATTACTAGCTAAGTGTCCTGGCTCACTGTTTAAGATATTCACCATTGCAGTGGATGAAGACACTCTTCAGGATATACCCTAGTGCTGGAGGAAGCTGGCTGTGCCGGATATTTACAGTGGTACAAGAGACTCTGTTTGCACTGGTGGAGGAGGGAGTTTTGGTGCTGGAGGAGGAGGAGGCTTTGGTGCTGGAGGAGGCTTGGTGCTGGTGCCCTGCTGGAGATAGCCATACCTGCAGAACATGGAGACAAAGGGGACGGGAAGAGACTGTTTTAATCAGGAGGCACTAGCAGCTTGGAGTACTGCCATGATATACTCGTGGATGGAAACAGACATTAGTAGCTAAGTGTGCTGGCTCTCTGTTTGAGATACTAATGCAGCAGATGAAGACACCCTTCGGGGTACACCCTAGTGCTGGAGGAGACTGGCTGGTTGTATCGGATATCTACGCTGGCACAAGAAACTGAGTTTGCACTGGTGCAGGAGGATGTTTTGGTACTAGAGGAGGAGGCCTTGGTGCTAGAGGACGAGAATATGCCTGTGGAGGTAAACAGACTTTAGCAGTTAGGTGTGCTGGCTTACTTTTTGAGATACTCACCATCGCAGTGGATGAAAATGCCCTACAGCGTACAGACTAGTGCTAAAGGAGGCTGACCATCTGTGTCAGATATCTACGCTGGCACAAGAGACTGGGTTTGCACTGGTGGAGGAAGATGTTTTGGTGCTAGAGGAGGAAGAGGCTTTGGTACTGGAGGAGGCTTGGTGCTGGTGCCCTGCTGGAGATAGCCATACCTGCAGAACATGGAGACAAAGGGGACGGGAAGAGACTGTTTTAATCAGGAGGCACTAGCAGCTTGGAGTACTGCCATGATATACTCGTGGAGGGAAACAGACATTAGTAGCTAAGTGTGCTGGCTCTCTGTTTGAGATACTAATGCAGCAGATGAAGACACCCTTCGGGGTACACCCTAGTGCTGGAGGAGACTGGCTGGTTGTATCGGATATCTACGCTGGCACAAGAAACTGAGTTTGCACTGGTGCAGGAGGATGTTTTGGTACTAGAGGAGGAGGTCTTGGTGCTGGAGGACGAGACTATGCCTGTGGAGGTAAACAGACTTTAGCAGTTAGGTGTGCTGGCTTACTTTTTGAGATACTCACCATCGCAGTGGATGAAAATGCCCTACAGCGTACACACTAGTGCTAAAGAAGGCTGACCATCTGTGTCAGATATCTACGCTGGCACAAGAGACTGGGTTTGCACTGGTGGAGGAAGAAGTTTTGGTGCTAGAGGAGGAAGAGGCTTTGGTACTGGAGGAGGCTTGGTGCTGGTGCCCTGCTGGAGATAGCCATACCTGCAGAACTTGGAGACAAAGGGGACAGGAAGAGACTGTTTTAATCAGGAGGCACTAGCAGCTTGGAGTACTGCCATGATATACTCGTGGAGGGAAACAGACATTAGTAGCTAAGTGTGCTGGCTCTCTGTTTGAGATACTAATGCAGCAGATGAAGACACCCTTCGGGGTACACCCTAGTGCTGGAGGAGACTGGCTGGTTGTATCGGATATCTATGCTGGCACAAGAAACTGAGTTTGCACTGGTGCAGGAGGATGTTTGGTACTAGGAGGAGGCCTTGGTGCTAGAGGACGAGAATATGCCTGTGGAGGTAAACAGACTTTAGCAGTTAGGTGTGCTGGCTTACTTTTTGAGATACTCACCATCGCAGTGGATGAAAATGCCCTACAGCGTACACACTAGTGCTAAAGGAGGCTGACCATCTGTGTCAGATATCTACGCTGGCACAAGAGACTGGGTTTGCACTGGTGGAGGAAGATGTTTTGGTGCTAGAGGAGGAGGCTTTGGTGCTGGAAGAGGAGGTTTTGGTGCTGGAAGAGGCTTGGTGCTGGTGCCCTGCTGGAGATGGCTATACCTGCAGAACATGGAGACAAAGGGGATGAGAAAAGACTGTTTTAATCAGAAAGCACTAGCAGCCTGGAGTACTGCAATGATATACCCGTGGCGGGAAACAGACATTAGTAGCTAAGTGTGCAGGCTCACTGTTTGAGATACTAATGCAGCAGATGAAGACGCCCTTCAGGGTACACCCTAGTGCTTATTGACAGTATCTATCTATAGACAGCATCAGGAGGCAGTATAGCGCAGTGGTTTAAGGCTATGAGCTGCAAACCTGGAGACCTGGGTTTGAATCCCACAGCTCCCACTTGCATACTGTGTGACCCTGAACAAGTCACTTAACTTCCTTGGGCTCCCAGGTTGCAACTGGAATCAAGCTTCGGCTTAGTGTGCCTCTCCTGGTTAAACAATTTCCCCTTATCCTTTAGTGCTGGAGCAGGCTGGCTGGTTGTGTCAGATATCTGGGCTGGCACAAGAGACCAGGTTTGCACTACTGGAGGAGGAAGATTTGGTGCTGGAGGAGGAGGCTTTATTGTTGGTGGAGTAGGCTTTGGTGCTGGAGGAGGCTTGGTGTTCGTGCACCACTTAAGGTGGCTACACCTGTAGGACATGGAGACAAAAGGGCACAGAAATAGACCATTTTAGTCAGGAGGCACTAGCAACCTTGAGTACTGCCATGATATACCTGTGGAGGGAAAGGTCATTAGTAGCTAAGTGTGCTGGCTCACTATCTAAGATACTAACCATCGCAGCAGACAAACAAGGACTCAGGTATCACCTGGTACTGGATGAACTTTGGTGCTGGAGGAGGCTTGCTGGTGTCACCACTCTCAGTGGTTATACGTGCAGGACATGGAGAAGCAAGGGGACAGAAAAGACCATTTTAGTCAGAGGGCACAAACAGACTGGAGACCTGTGGAAGAAAACAGACATTAATAATACAGTGCAACCCAGTTAAGTGCACATCCCGCTTAAGTGCACACTTTTTCAATATCCCGGTTTTTTTCTATGTTTGCCATGTTAATTTAACTGCTTAAGTGCAGACTGTATAAGTGCACATTTCAGTTAAGTGCACATTTATTTGGGAGAAAAGCCTATTAATTTTTATGTCCTGCACCCGCCTAAGTGCACAACCCAATACAGTACTACTGGACAGTATACTAAAATCACCTTTATAAGTCTACCTTAAACACTAATTGGCTTGAGCACCAATTATCCAATGTTCCCTTCTGTAACGTGTGCTGGTACAATGAATGCCACACTCACCATGGCAGTGGACAAAGAATGCTTTCAGGGTACACTCTACAATGCAGGAGCAGGCTTTGGTGCTATCTGGCTAGCAACTGGTCTTACACTGGCACACGAGACCAAGTTGCTGGAGGGAAGTTTATGTTAGCTGGCTGGCTGTTGGCAATTAGTCTTACGCTGGCACAAGACACCGAGTTGCTGGAGGGAAGTTCATGTTTGCTGGCTGTTGGCAATTGGTCTTAAGCTGGCACAAGAGGCCAGGTTGCTGGAAAGAAGTTCATTTTGGCTGGCTGGCTGTTGGCAACTAGTTTTACACTGGCACAAGATATTGAGTTGTTGGAGGGAAATTCATGTTGGCCGGCTGGCTGCTGGTAACTGTTCTTACGCTAGCACAAGAGACCAAGTTGCTAGAGGGAAGTTTATTCTGGCTGGCTGGCTTGCTGACTGGGTGGTGGCTGTATGGCTGGTTGCTGGGTGATGGCCTTTTGGCCTTGGGTTCCATGCTGGTTCCAGAGTCCAGATTGCTGGAGGTTGTTGGCTGGCTGGTGGATGGTGGTTGGCACTGACCTGCTGCTGTGCTGGACCAAGAGTCTGGGTTGCTGGAGATCTTTGATGGCTGGTGGCTGGATTTGACCAGTTGCTACGCTGGCCCAAGAGGCTGGGTTCCTAGAGATCTTTGGCTGGCTGGTGGTTGGATTTGACCAGTTGCTATGCTGGCCCAAGAGTCTGGGTTGCTGGAGATCGTTGGCTGGCTGGTGGCTGGATTTGACCAGTTGCTGTGCTGGCCCAAGATGCTGGGTTGCTGGAGATCTTTGGCTGGCTGGTGGCTGGCATTGACCGGCTGCTATGCTGCCCCAAGAGTTCAGGTTAGAGGAGGACTTTGGCTGGCTGCTGGCTGGCTTCATCTGGCTGGTGGCCGGCATTGACTGGCTGCCATGCTGGCCCAAGAGTTCAGGTTACAAGAGGACTTTGGCTGGCTGGTGGCTAATGACTGGCTTTGACTGGTGGCTGGCTAGTGTCTGGCTGGTGGCCAGCACTGACAGGCCACCACACTGGCCCAAGAGTCCAGGTTAGAGGAGCACTTTGGGAAGCTGGTAGCTGGCTTTGGCTGGCTGGTGGTGCTGGTTGGTGGCTAGCTGGCCACAGTCCTATGCTGGCGCAGAGACCAGGCTGCTGGAGGTGGCTGGCTGGATGATAGTGCTGGCTGGTTGACCATGGATCCTACACTGGCGCCAGAGACCAGGGTACTGGAGGTGGCTGACTGGATGAATTTACTGAACCACCTTTGCACAATTGGGTGTTCTGACTTGTGGTACAAAGTGACAGGTTTCAAAGATATTACATCTCATATAATCAAATGCAATGTATACAGTACAGAAAAAAACATTTTTAGGTGTAGAACATTCACACTCACCATTCTAGTGTACGTAGACAACAGTGTGGTGATGTTGGAAGAGATATTCAGCTGCATGAGTGATACCAGCTGTGCTACGTAATGTTTTTCTCAAATGATTACATAGAAACATAGAATTTGTTGGTAGATAAGGACCACTTGGCCCACCCAGTCTGCCCATTTTTCCCTACCTACCTACCTACAGTACCACTGCAGACCCTACTTGGTCTCTGTCAAATTCTCCCTTCCCTCATTCCTTTTCAGTAAGATTCTCTTATGTCAGTGTGCCGGCTGCACACCGAAACTTCCACAGCAAAGACCATCATAGTGACAGAAATTGACAGAAACCGTCAGGTCGCTGTGATGGTCACTGCTGACACCGGCACTGAATCTGCCAGTGTTTTGGCCCCTCCTCGAGACAACTCAGAGTCGGAGTTGGATAAATAAATACTGGGGTGTGTGGGGGCAAAGCCCCCCACATGGGGTGTTCTGAGGGGGGTACAGCCCCCGAAGAAAACACACTGACATCCCCGACAGTAGAGTGGCGACACTCAGTATTGTGTCTGTCAATGTCGGCAATGTAGGTGTCACTGTGCTATAGGTAAATCCTTTTATGTCAATCCCATGCATTCTTGAACCCACCACTGTTTTTGGCCCCACCATCTTGGCTGGTAGGCTGTTCCAGGAGTCCATCACTCTGTCTGTGAAGAAGTATTTTCTCAGATCTCCTGAATGTATTCCCCTCCAACTTCATAGCATACCCCCTTGTTATTGAACGCCTTTTTCTGAAAAATACTTTCTTTCTGTACCTTGTTTACCCCTGTGAGATATTTAAAGGTCTTCATCGTATCCCCCTTTCCCTCCTCTCTTCCAGGGTGTACATATTGAGGTCCTTTAGTCCCTCCTCATAGGGCTTTTGATGCAGACCCTGCACCATTTTAGTTGCCCTCTGCCAGACCACCTCCATAGAGATGTGGCTTCCAGAACTGTACACAGTATTCTAGGTGAGGTCTTACCAATAAGCTATAGAGAGGTAGCACCACCTCCCTCCTTCTACTGGTGATACCTCTCCCTATGCACCCCAGCATCCAACTAGCCCTCTCAACTGCCTTGTTGCATTGCCCGGACACCTGTAGGTCATCAGAGATGATTACCTCCTGCTCTCTGTCCTGCTCGGTGGTTGTCAGTAACACTCCCCCCATTTTGTACTCTGCCCTGGATTTCTGTGACTGTGGATTAGAGCTAAGGAATTTATAACAACAGTACATAATTTGTCTGTGCAGAAGTATGATTGTTGCAATGGAAACACAGCACCGCAGCATTCAGTGAACGCTAACCCCATGTTAGGCAAGCCACCTATATATAAAACACCATAAAAAATAAATCTTTCATTACCACACAGTAAAGTAGCAAAGCACCAGCCAGTTGCAACTGAAATGCTCACCTTTATGAGTCCGTAAACAGCTAATTCATTGTTTGTCATTCACTAGGTGATTGTTCAGTAAAGGAAATAATGCCCTGGGACTGTTTGTAGGTGTGTGTGTGTGCAAGAGAGACCACAAAACCAGAATGTGACATCTAAGGTGTTGTCTGTCATGTGACATAACCTAACGTTATAAATTCCCAGTTAAACCACAGAAAAGACTGGCATCATGCAAGTTGTGATGTGAAAGGTGGCCCGGTAGACCCGAGTTTGGGAGCAGACTTGGGTGCCAGGGGTCGGCAGGGGGAGGAGAGGATGGAGCATCTGGAGGACTGCTCTCCTCTCCTGGGGTGAGTAGATGGGGGTTCTCTGCTCTGTAACAGCTCTTGGTGGAGACCGGGGGCACTACAAGGAACAGGGCTGCATATAGGTTGAGGCGACGGTGGACGTCAGCAGGAGGGAGCGGTGGTGTCCTCCATGTGCAGACATCATTGCACGTCTGCGTCTTGAGGGGTAACCAAGGTGGAAAACCCTGGCTGCTAGGGAGGCGATGGCGGGGCTCGAGTGACCAAGCCCACACGTCAGGTGCCGGCCCTGACCCGACTTGATTCTCCATGGTCCCCACCTCCTCCCATATGGGCTGGCAGGAGAGGGGGGACCCAGCACCCTATTCCTTAGTGGGGGAAGGATTCAGGCAGACAGTAGAGGCTGGTCGAGTGGGTCCCCGCCTGAGAGATGCCTCAGTAGTTGGTGACCAGGAGTGAAATAGAGTTGAAAAAAAAAGGATGTGATGTGAATGTGCGACACTTGGTCAGCTCAGTTATGATTAAAGGGATGACCTGAGGGCACACTAAAAAGAGCACGAAACATACCTATGTGCAGGAATGCCATTCACTAGAAGTTGGCCAGCCATGGAGGAGGGCAAATTGCGTTCTCACCTTCTCTTGCGGGTGAGGGGGGGGGACTTGCTAACTAATTTTAGAAATGTGTGGGGAGGGGGACTAGGGTGCTGCCAGGATGGGGAGGTGGGGGATAATTTATTAAACTCAAATAATGATAAGAGGGACTGTGGCTGGATGTGGAGGTGGGCAATTTGCGCTGGTAGCCTGTCATGGGAGTTCCTTGTTAATCTTGAAATTGTGGGTGCTGGGGGAGGGTGGGAGTGGGCCTGTTACAGAGGGTGGTGGAACAGGGGTTGTTTTTAATGTGACTGGGCCGGGGAGGAGGGTGGTGAGTTGTTTTTTTTTTACTCCCCCCTCCCAACAGGTACATGAATAACGAAGCTGAATCCTGAATTTCCGAATATTTGAGGTTCCAAATAAGAATATTCATTCGAATATTCTAAATGTGACATTTTTTTTTTTTTTTTTAGTTGTTTAACCAGGAGTAGCACACTAAGCTGAAAGCTTTTTTACAAGTGTGACCTGGGAGCACAGGAAGTTAAGTGACTTGCTCAGGATCACACAGTATGCAGCTGGAAGCTGTGGGATTCAAACCCAGGTCTGATCTGCTGGATGTCACCAGATTTACAGCTCAGAGCTTTAAACCACTGCACTATACTGCCTCCCATTGCATTCCCAGTTGCATTCGCCCACCTCTGCCTAAAACGTCTTACTCATTTGCTTCCCCTAGCAAAGACTCCAGAAAAATTGATAAATTAACCAAGAAACCCTGCTCTTCTGCCACCCTCCTAATGAGACAGACAGCATTCCTTACACATCGCACTGTACGGAGGCTCTCTGAAAAGCAGTGACACCTTTCTGTGAAAGCTGGCCCTCGGATGAACGGGCACAGAAGTTATACCATGTACTGTCTGGCTTGGACACAGCTAAGCACCAACTGCAGATGGCTGTGGATAATAATGATATACAGCAACCAGGGCTCTGGCAAATGCAGTGTCTACCAGAATGTGTGTGTAACCCCTAGGTGGCACTATACCTTGGGCTACTACCCCTGCCTGCTTGGCTACAAACAGGTTGAGGGGCCTAGGTTTGATAACGGGTGCCTCCACCCAAAGGTCAGGGTTGGTTTGGGTTAAGCTAACCAGGCCACAGCCCTCTGGGACACTGTGACCACCCTCTTTTCCCACTAGTGGCCCACACAGTACACAATATGCACCTTCCCAACACCCCAGATATGCTGTGTACATACACTTGTATTTGGCACTTACCCCCAGGACTGCTTCCTTCCGTTGCTCTGGGGACCCCCTGTAAAATAAGGTTAAGCAAGGCACGCAACTACAATGCAATACCTTTAGCATATACTGACACACAACCAATGTAACTTTCAAAGAAAAGAAGATCTGATTTATTCAGGGGGTTTTAACAAGGATGGGGCAATCAAGTTAATTAGCTTACTCTCTCTATTAATCATACAGTTAGGCAAGCAATCAGACGCCCTAGCACTGTCACCTTTCTGGGCTCCCAGGTGAACAGAGGGTGGGCTAGCCAGGACTGTTGCCCGGGGTAGGCCGGCGTCTCAGCTGGTAGGGGCCCTGTGATGGAAAAAAGAAAACACCTGCACAACACAGTATTTGTAATCCGGAGCCGGAGGGCTCAGTTCGTGAAGAAAGAAACAACAAACAATTAGATGACACATTTTTGATTTAAAGGATAGCTGCAGGGAGCTACCCTGATAGTTACTCACTGTACCCAAAGCTGACCACAGGTGGGAAGACGGTTGTGGCGGTGGATAGGTGTTCTGGATTGCCAGAAAAAAACAGGGCCCCTCGTCGACGAATCTTCTCTGTACAGCAGGGTAGGAGGATAAAACCCTCGTGGCAGGGTCTAACTGCATTAACCAGAAACGGATTCAGTCCGAAGGGATCTGGGTATGACTTCTAGCCTTCAACACACAACTCAGCCTGGGGGAAAACCAGATCGCGACCCCCCTCCAGTTCACAACACATTTATATGTAAAAAGTATTACTGTACCAGGCAGGCTGCTCCTCGATCCCGATCGCAAAGTCACTGCTAACACCCTGAAGTACAGAGGTAGCTGAAGTTCCAGACAGGCCGATCGCGTTTAGCAAAATCTTCGGTCTTCTACAGGTTGAGCCTGGTTTCCAAATCAGTGGCTCAATTCAGTTCTGCACACTGGATTTGGTCCGATAAACCAAGCACTTTTCTCCTCTCAGGGCAGAAAACAGCAAGCAGGCCAGAAGTCAGGCCTTCCACTATTCTCCCGCATGAACTACAGCGTAAAACAGCTGCCTGAGCTGTACGAGCTGCTTCTCTCTCAGCTTCCCACACAGATCAGGCTTGCCAACAGACGTCCAGGGGCTTTCACTTAGATTCAAAAGATTCGGTTGGTCGGTTCAGGTGTTAGTCACAACAGGCTCCCTCTATAGGTGCAAAAAGGCACCAACAGTCCAAAAACTACAGTTCCCAGAGTCTCACTCCACACAGCCCCATTTCAGCAGGCTCCATTTGAGAGTCCCAAGTACTGATTGGTCCCATTTGGCAGTCTGGGACCAAAATGGTGGAGCAACACTGAACAGTCCTTGCTGCAAGAAAAGCAGGTTAGAACAAACTACATTTTTACTACTATTTTAACGATCTACCAGCAATCAGTTACCTCTTTCAAAATGGCTTACTCTGCACATTTAGCGATGGCAGAAACGGAATGATTATTCAGCAGCCCGGGTGAGACTCGGGCATAGAAACACACAGTCCCCCCATTCAAACTAATTATGACTGCAGGCAGGCAGCCCTTAAAGAGACAGTACATGGAGGCCTTAAATGCACTCACAGGCAACACCATTTAAACAGTTTTAACGCCGAACACCAACCAGGCTCTGAGCAAATAGGTAAGCTCTTGGAAGACTTTTGGGAACCCCCATTTGCAGTGGGGTTACATGTGCATGGCTAAGGACCACAAGACGTCCTGTGGACTTCCAGAACAAAGCTGCAGATTTCCACTTTGAAGATATATCTCTCTTTGAAGATCAGACACGAGAGTTATATGAATAACGTTTATGTGAACAAAACTACTTTTAAACATTTGGCAAAGAAGAAAAGAACCAGAGGGTACTACAGATGGTATACCATCACAATAATGACACTTAAACAGCGAAGACCATTACAGCGACAGAAATCGGCAGGTCACTGCAGTGGTCCCCGCTGTACACCAGCACTGCATCCTGGTGTTTCGCCCCCTCCCAAACAACACCGACTCGAGGTTGGTTATCTTAATAGCGGGGGGCAGAGCCAAAACACATTGTCATACTGATGGCACAATGCAGACAAGTCGGCATTACGTCTGTCAATGTGACTTTGTTGTCGTTGCTGCATGGTAGAATCACTACAGTTCCTATAGCAAGGGAGACATGGGAAGGGGATACTATCACAGGCAGTACCAGCACCAGCCTTGCAGGACATCCAGAGCTTCACAAAGAGGTAGAAGGGGCAGGAGAAAAGCAGCAGCTTCAGTTCAACCACCACAGGCAAAAACTGAACCCACTGGCAAAGTACAGGTCACCAAATATCAGCCTAGTGGGTGGGTGGGGGGTGACACCTACTTCACCATCCCCAGTAGTGTCAGTCTGTCACGACATATGAGTGGTTGATGAAGATTGTGAGAAAAGGCCTCAGCTTGTCTTTTGTTACCATTCCAAAACAAAAAAATTCTGAATGTTTAAATCAGTTTCATCAGAAGAGAAGTATCAATTAAAACTGGACTTTAAAAAAATTGTCTGTCAGTCTTGTGGAGGAAGTGCCAGGAGCAGAAATGGGAAAATAATTTTTCACAAGGTACTTCCTGGGACAAATAAAAAAAATCCAGAGAGTGGTGTCCAATCCTTGACCTCTGAACAGACACCTAAAGAGAGAAACTTTTAAAACAGTTACATTGCAAACAGTAATCCATCTCTGCTGCAAGGAGACTGGTTCTGCTCCCTGTATTTGAAGGGTGCTTACCTACACATCCCCATAAGGGCAAACCACAGCAGCTATGAGTTGGTACCAGCACAGGGCAAATGCCCTTTGGGCTGACCTTTGCCCCAAGAGTGTTCACAAAGTACCTCGCTACAGTAACAGCAGCATTTCAAAGAAACGGAGTGGCAGTCTCTCCATACTTTTTTGGCTGGTTAGTATGTGGGAGAACCAGGGAACTGACTTTATCATCAATGGAACAAATGAAGTCCTTGATGACAAAGTCAGGGTTCATCTTGGATTTAGAAAAATCAAATCTGGAACTTATTCAAAACCTGCACTTCATAGAAGCAGGTCTGGACACAGTGCAAGCACGGGCCCATCTCCCTCAGAAGAGGATTCAGACACTGATGTAGTGTGCAGCCTATTTCCAAGCTGGGACACAAAAGTCTGCAAAGAAGGGCAAACAAGATGCTGGGATGCATAGCTAGGGGGATCAGTAGTAGGAGAGAGGAGGTTATACTACCCTTATACAGGTCACTGGTGAGGCCACATCTAGAATATGGAGTTCAGTACTGGTGCCCACACCTCAAAAAGGACATTAACCTGCAGGAGAAGGTCCAGAGGAGGGCTACAAAGATGATAGCGGGTCAGCAGGATAAGGCATACAAGAAGAGGTTGAGGGCAGTGAACATGTGACATCTTTGTGACCTCGCGTTTGGACTACTGCAATTCCCTTTACTTTGGGCTTCCAGGGGTTGACATCTGCCGCTTGCAGCTGGTGCAGAACTCCGCAGCCCGGTTGTTAACTGGGACGCCTCGTTCTTCCCATATTACACCGGTGCTGCAGGAACTGCACTGGCTGCTGGTTCAGTGGCGGATCACCTTTAAAGTCGGTTTACCGACTTATAAAGTCCTGCATGGTTTGGGCCCTGACTACCTGAAAGAGCTGCTGGTTCCTTACCTCCCGGAGCGACCGCTCCACTCGGCCAACGAGGGGTTGCTGGAGATTCTGAGGGTAGTTTTAAAATCTTATGGTGCCCGGGCTTTTATGTTTGTGGCACCAACCCTCTGGAATTCTCTACCCCGTTGGATTAGAGAGTGCATGACTGGGGGGTGCTTTAAACAAGCATTAAAATCCTTTTTGTGGATTAAGGCATTTGGGGATGGTGCCAACTTGGTTTGATCTTATTGTTTCTATTATGATGTCTGATGTTATTTATCTCATTGGTTTTATTATGATGTTTTATTCTGATTTGATTTTAAACATGTTCTGCGCCTTGATTTTTGAAAGGCGCAATAAAAATAAAGATTATTATTATTATTACTCTCTGGAGGAAAGGAGAGAGAGAGAGAGAGAGAGAGAGAGAGAGAGAGAGGGGACATGATTGGGATCTTCAGGTACTTGAAACCATAACACAAGGGGGCACAGTCTTAAGCTGGAGGGGTGGAGGTTTAGGAGGGAGGTCAGGAAGCACTTCTTCACAGAGAGGGTGGTGGACACTTGGAATGCACTGCCAGAAGAGATGGTATTGTTGAAGACAGTGGGCAGCTTCAAGAGATGCTGGGATAGACATGGGGGAAGGTAAGAATCATGGGTAGGGAGGATGGGAGGGGGGGGCAGCCAGGGACTGCAGATCGAGCTGTGGATCCTGCAGTATGAGCAGATTAGATAGACCAAATGACCTTTTTCTGCTGACTTCTTCATGTGATTGTATGAGTTTCAGAACCTACTAGGTCTCATGTCAGGCACAGCCTGTGTGGTATCATGGGCAAGGCTGCGCATGAGAAATATACAGTGGTACCTGAAAGAGTATTGGCCTCAGTTCAGGAATTCCCTGACTGCCATGATCCCAGTGCAGGAGAGCTGCATAATAAGAGCTCTGCAGTGGTGGCAGCAGGTGCAGCACTTAAGAAAAGGACCTCCTTTTCTGCCACCTCTGCGCACAGTAGAGTTTACCACATATGCCTGCCTCTATGTTTCTATGGTGAGGGACTCTACAGTGAGTGGGATAGAGTTGGGAGCCAGGTTCGGGGAGGATAAGGAGGTGAGGTGCCTGAGTGGTGCCTCAGATGTAGTAGTAGTAGTAAAAATATTCATGATTTTCAAAACACCATGAACATGGTCAACCCCAGTTGAGCAAATAGTTAATTTTCAACGGGTATCAACACAAACGAAAATATCAACACCTGCAACACATACAGGATGAGAAGGATTGAAAGCAGATCCTGCATATTGCTAAGGCAGCGGGAGCTGAATGTCACTGTCCATTTTATGACAAATGACCTAGCATGAGTGAGGATAGGGTTCGTACAGGGAAACTTCAGGGAGCTGGAGAGGGCCCTCAAGCAGATGGCACACATGGTGGCATTTTCCGAGGTGCTACCAGTGAGTGGCAGGGGACAGGCTAGGGTACTCCACACCAGGACCTTTAACAACTGGCTGAAGGCATGGTGCATGAAGGAAAGCTTTGGCTATATCGGGGACTGGGGATCAACTTGGGAAGATTGCTTCTGTCTTGTCCTCCTAGGAAGTGGACCGCAGTCCTTTATACAAAGTTAGATGCTACTCGAATGAACATTTAATCTAGCTGGGAATGGAGGAGGAAACACTGAGAGAGGCAACAGTTGCTCTCCAGATTACATAACGACAGGGAGAGTAAGCCTAGGGGGTGAAGACACACCAAGGACAGAGACTCAGAAAGTCAGCGACAGGAAGAAAGAAACGAGAGATACAACTCGGGTATGGGAGGCATGGATGTAAAGGGACCAGGAATGGAGTAAGCAGAATGGGAGGGGTGACTCAGTGGGAGCTTCAGGTGACATCCTAGGCAGGAAGAGGAGGAAGATGCAGGGCATCAGCCAGGGGGTGAGAAGGCGTGGAGAGTTATGTGTGCTAATGCCAGGTGCCTTGAAAATAAAATCACAGCTGTTGAGGCTATTATGGCTGAGCCTAACCTCGATTTAGTGGCCATAACCAAATCATGGTGCACTGAGCACCACGATGGGGACATGGCCATACTAGGCTACTCTCTATTTAGGAGAGGCAGAGTGGGAAGGAGAGGTGGCATTATATGTGAGGGAGGGAATAAAGGTCATGGAGGTGCTGCTGCACTAAGGTGAGGCGGGGCTGGAGGCGCTGTGGGTCATCCCGGAGACAGCCTCTGGGACTGCTGTCCATACTGGGGTAATGTGCAGACCCCTGGCACATGGGGAGGAGGAGGAGGCATTTATTTGTGACACCCTTCCCTGGAGGATCAGGGCACCATTACATAAAAACTGGGCCTAACTTTAGTCAAGTGTGTAATTTGACCATTCTAAAATAACACAAAATAAAGCAAGAATAAAATCCCAAACACTACACTGATCGTTAAACACGGGGGTATAGTTGTTATGAATCCATCTCAAATGCCTGCTGAAATAAATACATTTTCAGGCCCCATTTCAAGGCCTCCATCAAAGGGTCCCCCCTCAAAGCACTGGGTAGGGAGTTCCAAAAGACTGCGCCTGCTATTTCAAATGCCCAGTCCCCTGACATATGAAATTGCCAGCAGAAACAGGCCTCATGGTCTATCAAGTCTGCTTGAGTGTGCAGATAGCACCTCATCTTGCAGCTGCCCCTCCCGTCCCCCTTCCCAGTATCCCACCCCCTTACCCTGTCCCAACCCCTCTTGAAACTGCCCACCATCTTACAGGACACTGTCTCTTCTGGTAATGTGTTCCATTTGTCCACCACTCTTTCCGTGAAAAAATGTCTCATCTCCCTCTTGAATCTTCCCCCCTCCAATCTCAGTCCATGCCCTCTCATGTCCCTCCCCCTTTTCATCTGAAAAATCCCTTCTGTGTTGGGCTTCAGATACTTAAAGGTCTCGATCATATCCCCCCATCCCTTCTCTCCTCCAATGAATACATATTCAGCCGTCACAGCCTGTCCTCATAGGGCTTGCTCTCCAATCCCTGGATCATTTTTGTGGCTCTTCGCTGCACCTCCTCCAACAATCTGATGTCCTTCTTCAGGAATGGGTGCCAGTACTGCACGCAGCACTCCAGGTGGGGCCTGACCAATGATATATAGGGGCAGGATAACCTCCCTCCTTCTGGAGGAGATCCCTCTCGCAATACACCCCAGCATTTTGTTGACTTTGCTGCCGCCTTCCAGCACTGAGCAGAGTTGTTCATGCTTCCTGTAATGATCACTCCTAGGTCCTTCTCCTCTGTGGAGCTCCCCAGCTGTACCCCATTCAAGTGATAATCCCTCCCCTGGTTTCTGGCTCCAAAGTGCAGAACCTTGCACTTCCTGGCATTGAACCCCAACTGCCATGTTTCGCTCACTCCTGCAGCTTAGTCAGGTCCTCCTGCCACCCCTTCCACCCCTCCGAGTCATCAACCACAGCTCCCACCTTGGTATCATCTGCAAACAGACTGATCTTGTTCCGGATCCCATGTGGGATATCTGCAATAAAAATCCCAAACAGCACCGGTTCCAGTACCGATCCCTGTGGTACTCCGCTCGTCACTGTTTTCAATGATGAGAGATTCCCCCCACCACCCTTTGCTGCCTTCCCTTCAGCCAGTTTGTGATCCATTTCACCATTTTTGGTCCCGCCCCCACGTATTCCATTTCCCCCCCAACCTCCCATGCGGCACTGAATCAAAGGCCTTGCTGAAGTTCAAATGCAGGACATCCACTGCATGGCCCTTCTCCAGTTCCCACGTCACCCAGTCGTAGTACTCTACAAGGTTTGTCTGGCAGAATCTGCCCCCTATAAATCCGTGCGGTTGACCATCCTGGAGACCATTTACCTCCAAGAAGCTCACTAGCCTCTCAATCAATCAATCAATCAATCAAAATCTTTATTTATCCAGGCGAAACATCGTTGAGCAAAGCTCATTTGCAAGATGGACCTGGTTAGGTTAAGCTGTTACAAACATATATATAAAACCAGACAAGGTAATACATAAAATTAAAAGATTACAAAAATATACAACAAGCATGGATAAGTGTACAAAGACATTATTTACAAGTGTGATATCAATCCATCGAACAGGATCTTTAATTGTCCAATTGGACATCGTTGCTCAGTGTGTAATTGAGAGATGGACCAGGGTGGAACATGGTGGATATAACAAAACAAAGTAATGTGATTAAATACAAATGCATATTGAAAACAAGTCCACAGGAAACAATAGAACATACAAGCAACTAGTGTTCAAGGCAATAGTGTAAAAGGAAAGCATGTGCATATATTCAACCTGGACACAAAACTGAGGGAGAGGAAAACGGAAGAAAGTGGAGGTGAGAAAAGGAGCAAAACTGGAGGGACATGATAGAATGAGAAAAGAAAGAGCAGCAGGTAAGCAGAATAGAGGAATGTGAAGGGAAGAGGAAATAGCTATGGATGCAAAGGGGAGAGGGCATGGAGATAGTTTTGACCAGAGAATACAAGCGATTTCTATCCTGATGATGGGAGAAGAGTCTAAGTGGAAGGAAGGGAGTAAGTGGGGCAGAAGTGGGGAGCGGGGATGGAAAGAATAAGTCTGAGGAGGTCAGTGGATGATACCAGGAGTTTTTGATATTAGAGTACTGTGCAGGGTGGGATGAGGTACTATGAAAGACACAGACCCAGAGCGAGGGTGAGAAAAACAATTGCATAATTCTCTGAATGATTGGGAATATAGGATCTTGAAGGTGGAGAAGCAGACAGGGGTGCACAATTTAAGAGTTTTTTTGTATTTTGTTCCATAGTGTGGGCAGCACATAGCTTATCGCTGCTCTGACAAAGCGAGATTTAGCCATAGGTACCTTGAATGAGATAAATGAATAGCTTCATAATGCATAGTTACCTATTGTGTTTAAAGGAAGGCAGTTGGTAATGTAAAAAGGCAGTTTTTTTGAAACAGCTCTGAAGGTCCAAAGTGCGGCGTTTCCCTCTCTCCTAGACTTAAGGGAGGTCCAACCTATAGCCATGTACAGAGAACAGTGATGCGTGCCAAATGGGAGACCCGTTACGAACCTCAAGGATCTGTGATAGAGTGTGTCCAATTTTGTCAAACAGTAGGTAGAGCAATGGCTATAAATGAAATCCGAGTAGTCTACCAATGAAAGAAACGTGGATTGGACCAGCTGTAACTTAGCATCTCTGGTTAGTAATTGGTTGATTCTAAAGAAAATTCCCAGCCTCTGCCTTAGTCTTTTTAATAGATCATCAATGTGTTCAGTGAAGGAGAGTCTATGGTCTAGCTACACTCCCAGGTACTTGAATTTTGGGACATATTCCAGCTTTTCTCCTAATAAAGTGATGATCTGGGGGACTGGGCTGGTAGTTGCAGAGTTGATTGAAAAGGTAAATGGAGATAAGAGCATTGCTTTCGTTTGTTTGGCGTTAAGGAGGAGCTTTTTATGAATAAGTTGGCTCTGTAGTAGATTGAATTCAGATTGTAAATCTTCACAGGCCACTTCTGGTGTAGGGCGACTTAAGTATAAGACAGTATCATCTGCGAACAGGTGAATACTAGCCTTGTTTATGCAATTGTCGATGTTGTTAATGTATATCACAAACAGTAGTGGACCTAAGATAGATTCCTGGGGCACGCCCCGCTGGACAGGTTTGAGAGGTGACAATTCGCCTTTGGCTTTAATTTGCTGAAGGCGTCCTGTAAGATAGTCAGTGAACCAACGCAACGATGAAGAGTCCATGCCTATGGATTGCAGGGAGAGGAGGAGCAGGCTGTGATCCCCGGTGTCAAAAGCCTTGCTTAGATCCAGAAATACAGCACAGACATAATTCTTGAGGTCCAACTCTCTCTGCCAATCGTTGTTCACTTTGGCGAGGGCTGTGATGGTGCTATGGTTAGCTCTGAAGCCGGACTGCATTGGGTTTAATAGATTCAAAGTTTTGAGATAGGACCACAGCTGTGCATTCACTATTTTCTCCAAAAATTTGGATAAAACTGGAAGGATGGAGATCGGCCTGTAATTGTTAAAGTCACAGGGGTTCCCTGATTTAAAAAGGGGGATGACATGTGCGGTCTTCCATACAGGTGGAAGAATACCCTGAGACAATGATAGATTAAATAGGTGCGTAATGGGCCTCTCTTTTAGTATGGTCTCCATGAGCTTTACAAGCGAAGTCTTCATCAGCACCTCATTATCAAGGACACCTGTGATTGCATCCGCTTACCCCCCCCCCATAGTAATCATCTGCTGCACTTAGATGTACCTCTTGACCCAGGGGCACCTCCCGACCTCAGCATTTCACTGATCCCCACCCCATCCCTGCCTAACCCCCATCTCATGGTACACCCTCCCTCTCCCCTCCATTCCTCCACTACGTTACCTTTGTCTGTTACCTTCTCTGTGTCTATCTTCTCCAGGGTGTTCAAACTCATGGATGCAGGCATATGTTGTACAATGCCTCAGTAGTGTCTACTTGTGTGAACCTTTCTGTAACTTACTGTACCATCTCTGTAAATGTATAAATTGTTGTTCTCTGCTATTTCTATTCAACTGACATGGAACCTACAAAAGAGCATCCGCTCACAGGTGTTATCCAAGAACTCAATAAATTAAAATTAAAATAAATAATTAAATAAAATAAAAGCTTTCCCACGATTGATGTGAGGCTCACTGGTCTGTAGTATCCTGGTTCATCCTTTGGGCCACTTTTGTGGATGGACACCACATGGGCCATTCTCCAGTCCTGTGGTATACACCCCATGTCCAGGGAAGTATTGAACAGGTCAGCCAGTGGCCCCACCAGGACCTCTGCCAGCTTCCTTAGTACCCTAGGGTGAATGCCATCAGGTCCAGGTGCTTTGTCCACCCTTAATGCCCTCAACCCATCTAGTACCCTGCTCTCTGTAATCCCTACATCTGCCGTCACCTCCCCCTATCCCACCCCTTGCCTGGGGTATCTGCCCCCCCTTCTCCTGTGTGAATACAGAGCAGAAGTATTCATTCAGAGCCTCTGCCGGCTCTGCCTCTTTCTCCGCATACCCCCCCATCCTTCTTAATCCTCACCAGCTGATCCCTGCTCCTTCTTCTCCTCTCTCTGATGTAGCAGAAGAAGTCTTTTTCTCCATTTTTGATAACCTGCATTAGTCTCAGCTCCCTGGGTGCCTTTGGCGCCCTGACCAGTCTGGTAACCTCCCTGGACTTCCCCATGTACGTATCCTTATCGTCACCCCTCCCTGATTTCCTGTATTTTTGAAACGCTGCCCTCTTGGCCCTCACCCCTTCCATAACCTCCTGTGTCAGCCAGCTGGGTTTCTTTGCCCTTCCCTTCTTGCATTTCTTCCTAGTGGAGTGCAGTGTCAGTGGCTCAGTAGGTAGCACACTCGCCTCTGAGGCCGGGAGATCAGAGGACTGTGGGTTCAGTTCCCACATCTGGCACTTGGGTTAATATCCCAGTACTGACACTGTAATGCAGCATGAGAGGGGTGCTGCATTTCTGAGGTGCCGTCTTTCGGATGAGACGTTAAACCAAGGTCCCATCTGCCTGGATTGGTGGTAGTTCAGGTGGATGTTAAAGATCCCATGGCACTTCTCGAAAAGAGTAGGGGAGTTTTTATTGTATTATTAAACATAATTAGAACAACTCAGTGTAATCAATTATACAAAGTAAGAGCCAAAAACTTAATCTAACAAATTTATACAATAATCAGAGTAATTATCAGATTATTTTTATACATTATTTGAACTTAATAAAATGAAAAAACCCTTTCCACATTTTTAGTAACTGAGTCTGTACTGTCCTTCGAGCATCCTGAGCGTAAATCCTCGAGAGTTCCTGTGAAACTAAAATGCTAAAACAAAAATATGGCATTTTTCTTTGATATATTACCCACTGACACCTTGCCTGCCATAAATAATAACGTAAACATCCAAAAATAATGACAGTGTTTCTTCATGAAAATCAGAAAAGAGTCTCTGGATAAACCCTAAAACCAAGATTTGATATGTAAGAAAATTCAGCCACTTAAAACCCCAAAGTGCCGCCAAATAAACCCACAAACCCTTTGCATAGGAACAGTGTAAAAGAAAATGCTCCATCGATTCCTCAGTATTTATACAATCCAAGTAAGGACACTTCCTTTCTTTAATGAGCTTTGTACTTGGCATTACCCTAACATTTAAACTGACCATAGAATATTAGCCACCGTGTTTCCCATTGCATTTGAGGCAATCTGCGACAGTTAAGTTGGGCCAATACTTTAGGATTCAAAGAAGAAGGGCAATTCTTAAAACATGGCTCTAAAGGAAGTAAATTTGCCATTACCACCTGATAAAATTCTTTCATGCTATTACTCAGAATTGTCTCTTTCTCTATTTTCCATTTATATAATTTTTGTGCAGCTGGTCTAAAATACTGTGGAATATAAATGTGAGGATTTATTTTTGGAGCCAAAGAAAGCCAATTTCTAAAGTATTTGTCCAATGATCTGGAAATCCATTTATCCCCACTCCCTGCTTCTAATCGTAAGCCACTTTTCACTGAACACATAATGAATAAAGAGTGAGCAAAAATCACTGGATCCACCATCCCAAGACCTCCTTGTTTTTTACTTAAATATGTATAGCTTCTTTTAATGGGGTTTAATCTATTGCCCCAAACCATTTGAAAGAATAAACCATACAGTTTAGTTTCTAGATGCACTGGGAGCGGAAAAATCATAGCTACATACTGAACACATGGTAAAAGAAACTGTTTGATAACATGTATGCGTTTCAGTTTGGACAATTTCCACTTTTTCCATCTATTGACTTTATTCTCCACTGTTTGTAGGGCTATATCCCAATTTTCAACTGGTATGTTCTGGGGGCCAAAATGTATGCCCAAAACTTTAAGGGGAGTTCTGGAAAAATGGATACCACCCTGCACCGCTTCCTTATGACCTGTTGCTCCGATAAATAAACCTTTTGTTTTGTGCACATTTATTTTTGCATTGAAACTTTTGAAAAAGCCTCAACAGCGGTCAAAAAAATGTGCACATATGAATGATCTCTGAAATATACAATCAAATCATCTGCATAGGCCTGTGCCAGAAGATGTTTGTCATAACCATTACCATCAGAAATACCTGGCCACAATGGAACAGTAGTTAATTTTGTAGTAGGGGATCCAAAGAAAAAGATATAGAAGGGGCTAAGAGGGCAACCTTGGCGAACTCCAGTATGTAACTGAAAACATTTTGCCATCTGACCTTGCAGAAGGACACAATAATTATGTTCATATAATTTTTAATTATATTAACAATGTGCAATGGAACTCCATAATGTATTAACGTTAGAAATAAAAAGGCAAATATACCCTATCAAAGCCTTTTCCAAATCAGCGACCATCATACAATTAGTGACTCCCACTTCAGAAAGATGTTCAATAACTCTCAGTATGATCATTAAGGCTGTCTGAATTTGCCTATTAGGTATCCCACTAAACTGGTAAGGAGAAATTACCCATCTGGCGTAATTTTTAACCGATTATTCAAAATACTGGTGAAGATTTTATAATCTGAATTTAAGAGGATAATTGGTCGCCAATTTTTAATATTTTGTCTGTCTCAGATTTGAATAAGTAAATCAGCAATCCTCAGAAAAGAGGGAAAGAAAACAGCAGTTTCCATAAAATACTGGAATAAAATATACAAGCATTGACTCAATTCCTTTGAAAAACTTTATACAGATTATTGAAGGCCATCCTTACCAGTGAAATGTTTAATTTCAAATTCCTAATTACTTTTATTATTTCTTCTTGTGTAATTGGATCCAATAATGTTGAGATTTCTGCTAACCTGGGGGCTTAGATGTTTTAAGATAGAAAGCATTTCTGCCTCTGTAATAAGAGAGGGGGTCTAGAGTTCGAAAATGCCCAATAATTGTTTCTCTGAGCTGAGCAACCGTGGTGGCCAAAGAGCCATCAGGTTTTTGCAAAGAATCAATATTAGAAGAAGCCTCAGATTTTAAGGGTTTCAAAAGGGTCCCTAATGGGGATTTTTATGCTATTAGAAAAAATAGCCTGTAGGGTTTTTGCTCTATCATATTGGAAATTCCTCATTTCCTCCTTTATTTTACTAATTTGGTCTGAATAGTCTAAGTAGAGACATATGCATTGTCATAAGTTTCTGCAGTTGTTGCCTAAGGGACAAATATCTCAAAAACTTAAAATTTTTTGTTTTGCCTTGCCTTTTAAACCAATTACATAATTCGAACTTAGTTGTTAACCACCAATCTCCTAAATCCTCATAAAAAAGCCACTGACAACCTGGCTGCTAGAATATGTTTCACCCGGACTGTATATATGGTATATCTAACATAGTGTTATTCAGTTTCCACCTGAGCTGCCTACGTTCAGGGAACCTGTAGATAATGAACTACAGAAAGTAATAAATGATCAGAAAATTCACAGTGGATCATCTTAAAGGAATCCAGTTGTACATTATGAGAGACAAACATGTAGTCTATTAGGAAAACAATTTCCCTTTTGTAAATGAATACCTTGGCCCTTGAGAGGAAAGGGAGATACAGTTAAATAAACCTGCTATTTTAACTATATTAGCTAGCATGTGAGAATCACAATAAATTTCTTTTTCTTCTGATTAGGTGAGTCAGAAATTGTGCAATTAAAGTCACCTCCCAAAGCACCTTAACTGATGTCACCAGTAGGGTTGAACAGCTTTTAAACAAGAAACTCTACCAGCTTTTGTCTGTGGATTGTAGATGTTAATAAATCGATAGCATATATCATGCCATTTCCCATCTAATATCAAGACTCTCCCTGGAATAAGATCTACTAAATTATGAAGTTTAAAGGAATAAGTATTGAATAAAATCCCAATACCATCTGCTGTATCAGTTCCAAAGGACCAATAGGAAGGGCCCCACCCAATTCCATTTGAAAGTAGTGAGTTGTTCTGCTGAGTACATCCAGGTTTCCTGTAAAAACATACTGATAAATTTTGGTTTTATATAGTGAAAAAGGGCTTGCCTCTTAACTATATTAAGCAAACTATGAGTGTTCAAAGAGCCCCATGACCACTGCATTAAGCTTTATAAAAAAGAACTACTTTATCATTTTTCTCTTTTTTTCTTTTCTTTATAAGTTATCCACTGGCTGAGATCGAGTGGAAGATTTTTGGGAGTCTGAATCTCTAATTCCATCTCTGTATCTCCCCAAGGAGTAAACAATGCAGCATAAGAGTTGCTAGTCTCTATGGGAGGAGTAAGGGGGGTTTGGGATGCAAATGCCTAGATGATCTGCGTTGGGGTAGTGAAGGCCTAATATTTAAAGCCCTTAGATGCTTCCTCAAAGTCTCCACGAAACCTCAGAGTAACACACAGGAAATCCAAAAGCTCAGGTGGGCCCATACTTGATTTTTAATGACTTCCATAACCAAAACAGTTTGTTCCACCTTGTCTGCTATTCCTAAGGATTTGTCAATGGGGTACTACACCAAGGGTCTGAACTTTGGTTTGAGAAGAAGAAACAGGTAGAGGGGTGTGAGCTAGGAGGAATTGTGCAGCATCCTGGGCTTGCTGAATTAAAAGCTCTGAATTTATACAGGATGTTTATTTTTGCAGCCAAGGGCAAACCCGAAAAGAGTGGCCAGATTCTTCACAAGCTCACATTTGAGCTGATTGTGACAATACATAGTTGTGTTCCAACCTCCCACAGTTGTCCTAGCGTGGTTGGTCTAAACACTTGAGAGGTGTGTTTAGCCCCACATCTGTAGCAAGCCGGGGTTGTCCACTATAAAAACAAACCCCTCTGTCTTTTCCTAATAGAAAGGAATTGGGAATATGGACTACCCTGTCTCAGATTGCCTCAGTTTAGTTTGTATTTCCATCCTCCGTCCAAAACTTTTCAGAATCTAGGATAGGTTCCGGCCCTTAAAATTTCACACTTAAGGGACAACAAAATGATATATCTTCCACATGAACCCCTCGTTTCTAAACATGACCGTAACATTGTTTTATCAGGGGTTTAGTTAAAGGAATCACTAAGAAGGGGTCCATAGAGGAAGAATTTAACCTGGTTGTACCTATCCCAGAATAAGTCCAATGCATGTGGTGTCCTAAAACTGATGTCAAAATTATCCTCTCCAGAGATATTAATAAATGCATACACATCTTTTAGGGTATGCAAGGACTCTTTTAATAAGGTTTTCCCACGTAGTGTCTATCTGGTCGATCCTCCAAACCCCTTTATAACGAATCGAACTGCATTCGGTGAGTGCTGCTTCTTTTTAGTGTTAGAAAATAATTCAGACATAAGTGGTTTCTGAGGACGGATTCCGTTGGAGAGGCGTGTGAGAAGAAGCAATAGGCTCCTGCAGGTGTTACCAAATCTGTATTCAATGAGGAAGGTAAAGATATCTGTGACTCCAGGGATGTAGCTCTCAGTGGAAGTTTTCTACCTCTAAACAGTTTTATTGTCCTGCAAATCTTGCTCCAGCTTTTGCTGTTGTAAGTCCGGTTTCCACTCTGGTGAATGCTGTGAGAGGGTATAATCAGAGTCCCAAGTAGGATCAGGCTTCCATATGCCTGCTGCATTTTGCTTCCAACCTGCTCCTTTGAGTGCTTTATCAGGGGACCAGAGCTCTGAAACATTATGTGTTTGTAGACCAGATTTTATAAGAGGTATTTTTTTTTTTGGAAGAAAATTCAGTAACTCCAGTTTGGGAAACAGCTGAGGACTGATAAACTACATTATGCTGAGCCCCATGCTTTTTAAAAGCGAATCCAGCTGATTTGTCTAACCATGCAGACTCAGACTGCTTTAGCTCTGATGCAGACAAAGTCTGTTGTACTTCCTTTAGGACTCTGTTTTCGGCTTTTCAATTGTTAGGGCAGTGAGCTATAGCGGGCTGAATGCACTCACTAACCTCTATAGTACTGTTAGCAGCTTTACTAACAGTCAATTTTACTTCAGGAACTTCCCACGTAGCTGCTGGGCTATAAAAGTGGTCTCGCCCTGCCAGGACTCCCGACTGAACCGGAGTCAGCCATATTATTATTAAGAACGCTGCAGCTGTCAAGCTCGATTCTACCTGCAGAGTTAACAACTCAGGCTGTGACTGAGCAGCCGGATGCAAAGTCCATAGAGTGCTCAACTGCTTGCTTCTCCCTTACTCCGTAACACACTGATTGTGGCGAGAGGGAATCACTTTGCTGTACATTTTTAAAGCGGGTAAAGCAGATTGTAAAAGCCGGTTGTCTGTTTCAGTAGTGGCTTCGAAATAATAAAAAATGTTGCAAAGACTCACCATGCTCCACAGACTTTCTTTTAAGTGCAGTCCTGTATTTTTCTCAGTTTTAAACACCTCGGTTTCAGGAGAGCAATATTGCAGGTATTAAGTGCATCCATGTGTCAGGTTCCAAGCTGGATTTGAACCTTGCATCCAAGATTCCTTTTCAAGCATTTCCTTTCTCCCAGTCCTTTGAGAATTTTTTTCTTAAATCAACTGCTGTATCCTCCCAAAGAACCACTGCATCGTGAAACTCCATATCAGAATCCATATCTTGAGTATTCAAAGGGTCAGCCTCCACATTGCACACTGTGGGAGCAGAGGCCAGCTCTCCCACCAAGCAGACATCCTCCTCCTCCGCCATCTTGGTCCCGAAAAATGGGTCCCCCTGCTCACAGGAAGCAGGAAGTAGGGGACTTTCCCCGGTGTCCTGGCCAAATTTCCCTCATTCACTAAAAATACCACCAACAGCTTAATCTGGTTCAAGGTCAGTTGCCATTCATCTGTATCCCCCTCCCCCCCGGGTCGTGCCTGAAAATAGGCAGGATTTGTCTAGTGCACTTACCCGGTCAACAAAAGCTAAATAAATAAATAGTGCAAGACTGTAGCCTCCGCCAAACCCTTCTTTTATGATGTCCCGTTTCCCTGGTCTGCATCCATGTGTGGTTGCATTCCTGCCAGGTGCCTGCCCCAAATTTCTCCCATCTTCTTAAAGTCTGCCACCCTAAACTCAATCACCCTTGTACCCGTGCTGCCTGTTTCCCTCCCCATGTTGAGCATGAACCACACCGAATAGTAGTCACTCCCAGCCAGTGGTTCCTCTACTTCCAGATTCCTTACAGCTTTCCCATTATGCAGTACAAGGTTCAGAGTCCTTTTTAACTGAGTCGGCCCCTGGACCAGCTGTGTCAGAAAGTGGTCTTGAAGTGCTTCTAGCAGGACCCACTTCCTTGCACTCGTGGTGGATGGGGTGCCCCACTCCACCCCCGGTAGGTTGAAGTTCCCCACCACCACTACTACTACTGTGCTCCTCTTCCTGCAGACCCTCCTAATTTGTTCAGCTAATTCCTTGTCCAGGTTAATCCCCTGAGCCAGTGGCCTGTACACCACACCCATCCTCAGTGTCCTATTCTTTGCATCTTGGAACTTCATCCATAGTGCTTCTGTCCTCCCCTACTCCACTTCCTCCCTTACGCACTTTATTCCTTTCCTTACATAGATCACCACCCCCCATTCCCCTTAGCCCTATCTTTTCTGAATAACCTGAACCCTGGGATCATTATATCCCGGTCCTGATACTGGCTGGCCCACATTTCCATGATGACCGCAATGTCCACCCCATCCACCACCAAGAGAGCCTGTAACCCCGCTATTCTATTCCTTAGGCTTCTTGCATTCAGTGAGACCACCCTCCAGCCTGTCTCTTCCCCTTCCCTACCCCTATTCTTCCCCCTCCTTATCCCTCCCTGTGCCGCTTCCCCACTGCCTTTACCCATAATTAGGGGGGTGCGCTCACTAGGCTTCCCTTTCGGGACCCCTTTCCTATTAGCGGTCCCCTTGCCACCGCCCCCCCAGTTTAAATCCACCTTTGTTGATATATACCCTTCTATTCCCCGGTTTAGTACTCCCTTCCCCTCCGTGCTCAAATGTAACCTGTCCCCTATGTATAGGTCACTATTGCCCCAGGTCCTGCCCCAGTCTGACACTAATCCATACTTCCTGGTACGGCATCAATCCCTCAGCCACTCGCTGAACTTCTTTATCCTTTTTCAATCAATCAATCAATCAATCAAAATCTTTATTTATTCAGGCGAACATCATTGAGCGTAGCTCATTTACAAGATGGACCTGAGTGGTCATACAAAGAAGGATACAAGTTTTGTACAAAGACATGAAAATAAAATAACATTAATACAATCAATTAGATGAGAGAGATATATACAAAATTTACAGATATACAAGGCACAGTAACAATAACTTAAAACCTGTAAAAATGAAGAAAAATGTTACCTTACTGTACTTGCACACGGTACTGGGAGTACCTCAGAGAATGCCACCGACCCCCCCCCCACCTCCTCACACTGCCTACCCAACTCCTCGAACCTGCCCTTTACCACCTCTACCATCTCCGCTGCCCAGTCGTTTGTACCCATGGTGCATCACTATGTAAGGTTTCTCCCTCCCCCTCCAGGTGCACTTGAGAAGTGCCTGCCCCACCTTGCCTGCAGTCAACCCCAGAATAGCCTCGACCCAGATATGACTGTGCCTTTCTCCCCTTCTGTCCCCTTTCAGTATAGAATCCCCCAGCACTAGTACCCCCTCATCTTCTTGTCTCATACCCCCTCCTCCTATTTTCACTGTCCACATTTCCAGAGTCCACACCACCCTGCTCCTTATTACTTCTATCCGCACCATTTGTGATTCTTACATCTTCCCCCCTGTTTCCACCCCTTCAGCTACCCTGCTATTCCACCCACCATTTCTTTCTTTCTTTCCCAGCCTGACTCCTGTCTCCTGGGCCTTCACTACCCTTCTTCCCCTCTTCCCCCATGATCTCGGACACCTCCACTACCACCTCCGATGCCAACACTGCAAACCTATTATTTGCTACCCCCGCAGTGGTGCCCATCTCCTCCTTCTCCCTGCCCTGAGCCTTCCCTCCACTTACTGCCCCTCTGCTCTCCTCACCCCCACCCCCCTCCCTACATCCTAATGGGATTTAGCCCTGCTGTTCCTCCTCTGCTTCTCCCAGCTACTCCTCTCCGGGGTCCCTCCTGCCCCAGCTCCCCCTTCCTCACCCTCTCCAGCTCCCTCCAGAGCCCCTGTATCTCCTCTTCCAGTCTCCTCAGCCTGTAACAAATTGGACAACTTCCCAGTTTTCATAGTATATTCATCCAAACAGCTGCCCCACAACCATTGCACCCCACTATCCTCCCTGTGCCTGTCCCGCTTCACTCAGTGGTGTCCACCATTCCATCCACTATTCTGATGTCTCCCACCACCCTTATTTGTGCCCCTCCAACCCCCAGTGCGATCCCCCCATAATGCCCCATTTTCCTTCCCATTATTAGTTACACTTAACTTAAACATAACCTCAAACCTTATCACACAGTCTGTACAGCAATAGCTGGATACCATATGTGACCCTACTAGTTTGCTTCTGAGTCCTTCTTTACCCCATTCTCCCTAGCTTGCTAGCTCAGAAACTCTAGTTAACACATTTATACATGACCTTGCCAGTTTGAACTTTAGACTTTCAACGTTAAAATATGCACTTACCCTTCTTTAACCCAAGCTCGTCAGTTTGACTTTCAAACTTGCAATTTTAAAACATTTAAACTTTAAAATGCAACTAGTAAAAGCTTGAATGTCTAGTGTCTGAACTTTTCACCAACTGACTATTAGCTTTAAGAGTTAGTTCACATTAGCAGTTTGCGGCTCCCCAAGCTCCTCCCTCACAGCTTCCAATGCCAACCCCCAGTGACTTTCCAGTATTTTAGAAAGGCTGGGTGGAGGGACTTTTCTAGCCAGCAACAGTCCTCTAGGAAATCAGTTACAGAGTTAAAGAGAGATTTATGCTACTCCCAAACTAACAGCAACTCACAAAAAATCAGTTACAGATTTAAAGAAAGAGTTAAGCAACAGTACTCCAGTTAAAGAAAGATTTGAGCTACTCCCAAACCAACAGCAAACTCACAAAAAATCAGTTACAGAGATAAACTCACCCTCCTACCTATCCCCACAACAAGCAGAATGACTTCTTCAGTCTTGACCTCGGCACTACCAGGAGGCCCTCATCAGTGGAATGGAGTTTGCGAGAGGGCACATAAGAATGCAGGAGTTCAGTTAGGTAGCCTGGGCCCAATCCGTGTATGGTCTTATAAGTCAAAAGACCCAATTTAAAGGAGATATGCCATTTGACTGGCAGCCAGTGCAGGTCATGTAGCATCGGTGAAATATGGCACAATCTTGGAAGACCTGTTAGTAAGCGGGCCACTGCATTCTGCAGCAGCTGTAGGAGTCATAGCACACCTCCACTGACCCCAAGGTAAAGAGCATTACAATAACTGAGCCTCAAGGTCACAAATGCATGTACCAGTGTGGCCAGGTCACCAGGTAGGATAAGGGACATAATCTGGCTGATGTACCGCAGGTGAAAAAAGCCATTCTGAAGCACTGCTGACACTTGAGCCTGTACTGCCAGCCCCTGATCTAAAATGACAGCCAAATTTTTCACCTTGGTGGCAGCCACCAGACCAGAGGGATCAAGCCAAAGTCTGGTCTCTTATCCCGCAGCCGCCACTCCCTCCCCTGCCTAGCTCGATCATCAGGACTTCGGTTTTCACTGGGCTAAGCCTCAGCCAGCTGGATGACATCCAGTCTTGGATCTCGGCCAGGCATCTATTAAACACATCCACCGCACCCTTCATCCTGAGTGCAAAGGACATACAGAGCTGGGTGTCATCCGCATAGCAATGAAACCCTAGCCCATATTTCCTAATGAGCTTAGCCAGGGGCAGCATGTAAACCACAAACAACATGGGCGACAAGACAGAGCCACTGGGTGTGAGGAGACTCTTCCTAACACTACCCTCTGGGTTCTGTCTCCAAGGTAGGACTCAAACCAGCAAATGACTTTGCTGGTGAGCCATACATACTCCCTAAGCCAATCCAAAAGCAGCCCATGGTCCACAGTATCAGAAGCTGATGAGCGGTCTAGAAGGATGAGAATTGACTGATCCCCAATCTCTTGCCCTGAGTAGGTCATTGTGCATCTGGACAAGCACAGTTTCAGTGCTGTGTCTAGTCCTAAATCCCAACTGGAGAGGGTCAGTGATGTCAGAGGCTGCGAGGTGTGCTCCAGCAGTAGCGCAACAACTTTCTCAATAACCTTTCCCAGAAATGGAAGGTTAGAGACCAGGTGGTAATTTGCCAACATCTCCGGGTCCAAAGTTGGTTTCTTCAGAAGAGGCTTCACCAGAGCGCACTTAAGTGCTACTGGGAGGCACCCCTCTGATAAGGAGCATCGGACAATCTCGGTGAACACCTGGGCCAGATGCCCAAAGCCACCTTCGAGTAATACTAGGTATGAAATAGACAAAGTAGGCTAATAGCCCATTGCATTGTCTCCCACACTGTGTGGGTTTATGAGTGAAACAAAGTTTGGAGAAACAAACCATCCAGTCCTGTTTAAAATTCTCAAACATCGGTATCTCCACAGTTTCCCTAGGCAATGAGATCCAATGATGGATAGATCTTATTGTATAGAAATTATGTCTCTTGACCATATTAACCTTCGGGATAGCCAGCTGTATATTGTGAGATCTAAGATTATTGTGTCTATAATTATATTTTAGCCCACATTGTTTCATAAGTTCTTTATTTTTCAGAATTTTATACAAAAGCAAGATGTCTCCCCTTTTCCTTCATATTTCCAGTGGGAATAACCCCAACAAAGTCATTCTTTTATCATAACTTAGTGTTTTAAGTCCCGTAATAGATTTAGTAAGTTTGTATCGTGTTATTTTCAAGTAGATTTATGTTTCACTTATGATACGGACTCCAAATAGGAGAACCATAATCCAAATGGGGGATAATATAGGTTTTGTATAATTTTAAAACATAGCTACTATTCCTTGTTATAATTTTTTTTTTTTATGGAACGAATTAATCTATTAACTACCTGTGTAATATATCTGCAGTGATCAATGGAATTAAGGTCTCTGTTTATCCAGATTCCCAGATCTTTTTCTTTTTTTGATGACTGGGCAAAGGTGAAACTGTGTGGCCGTCAAAAGCGGCATGACAGGGGCTGGAGCCTATTATGCAGTCCGTTTGGTGTGTTGCCTGTACTGCTTTTAACATTTGAAGGTGATATCTGCAACGGAGTCAAGGCGGCAGAACCTCAGGAAGTGAATACTGAGCTGTAGTTCTGACTGGGGAAGGAGAAACTACAGACTACAGCAGCTGTTTTACTTTTTAACACTGGTATGACAGTGTGGTATTTTTTAACAGTAGCAGTGTAACCACTGCCTTGTTTTATATAGATTTCAGCTGGTTTGGGAACTGTGCTGATCGTGATCTGGGTCACGGCACAACATATAAACAGGGAGCATAGCGAGCAGTACGAGCGCATGCGGAGATGCGAGCAGAGACACTGCGTCCTAGCATGTGTTTCAGTATGTTTAGCGTGATAGCAGGAGCAGGAGGCACTGCTCACCGCTCTGGTGATAGTTATATTAGGAGCGTGTCCTTCCATTGCGCTGTCTCTGTGAGTTCACATTGACTGTAAGATACAATAAGCAGCATGGATAGTTTCATGGTTACATTAAGAACTGGAGAATTGGCATTTAAATGTAAGGAGTATAACAAATTTAGCATATAGGACGGTGTTGGGATTACTGAGTGCGTATGTAAACAATGTCTGGAAATTAAGGATTTAAAAGTGAAGGTTCTGGGGTTAATACCCTAAATAAAATGCTATAAGCAGGTCAACCCTCCTGAAGGTCTAACTAGGAAGAATGAGAATATTAACAAAGAAGCAAGTCAAAAGAGGGACAGGACTGTTATAGAAAATGAAAATGAATGGTAATTCCCAACTGTTACAAGCAAACAAAAGAAGGGCAGAAGGGCAATGCCATTTAATGTCCCAATTAAGAACACATTTGTTCCATTATTACAAATAATGGACAAAGAGGATGGGCAGGTTAATGAAGACCAGCAGTTAGGGCAAGAAAATATAGTTACTAATAGGAGTATTGAACAAGCCAATATACAGGCTAATATTGGGAAAGTTGGCTCAGTGACCATAGAGGGATGTTTAAATGGTGAAATTATAAACGAAAATAATGACATGGAGATTGAAAATGCAGCCAGCAATCCGGGGGAGTTAAACAACAGGATTTTTGTGGTTGGTGATTCAATAATTACATACACTGATGCATACACAACCAAAAATATTAAAGAAAGAGTTACAAGTAGTTATCTTCCAGGGGCTAAATTATCTAATGTGGTAAAGCTGCTGCCAAAAATTGTCACTGAGAAAGGGGACAAACCGATGATTTTAGTACATGTAGGACCCAATGATTTGAGACACACCAGAGACGACCAAATGTTCTTGGAGTACATGGCCATAGAAAAAATAATAAAACAAGTACATGGAACCTTTATTACATCAGAAATTGTACCTGTTCCAAGGGCCAATTCATCAATAAACACAAAGTTAACCAGGGTTAATAATTGGTTGAGAAGATGGAGTTTAATGCAAGGGATTCAGTGCATAAGGACATGGGAAATCTTTAAGGACAAGAACACACATTTCAGTAAGGATGGTTTACATCTAAATAAAAAGGGAAGTAAGGAACTGGGACACTTGTTTAGAACCAGCAGAAATGACACTTCAAACTAGCGCAGGTGGGGAGAGTGGGTCCTCAAGAGAGAAAGGCTGAGAAAGAAGCCATTAGGACAAATAAGAATAAAATAAAAACTCAGATAATAACTTCCCAAAACTTGAGGCTTTTACTAGCTAATGCTAGAAGTGTCAGGAATAAACAGGATGAGTTGAAATACCTTTTAATCAGGGATAATATAGATATTTGTGGTATTTCGGAAACATGGCAAAAAGAAGGAAACTGGATCAATGAGATCCAGGGGTATGATTTCCTATACAAGACAATGGCAAATAAACAGGGTGGGGGGTTGGACTTTATATTGCTCACCACTTAAAGTAAAACCATTACTTTGGGTTTGTATTACAGGTCCCCCAGTCTAAATATGGCTGAGAATGAATTATTTTTAGATCTTATTGAGTATATGGCACCAGTAGACAATTGTATCCTGATGGGAGACTTTAAATTCCCCAGTATAAACTGGGACACCCTTAATGGTGGAAACAGTGTGGAAAATAAATTCCTGGAAATATGCTTAAACTGTTGTATGGAACAATATGAGAAGGAAAACATGAGGGAAACTCATGAACTAGATCTAATATTGAGTAATATGGAAGGTTTTCTGAGGGATATTAGGGTCATTCAACCTCTGGGAACGAGTGACCATGATATGGTCACAAGTTTGGTGATGGAGAAAATCATCAAGATATCTGGTAAAACCAAAATAAAGAATTACATACTAATATACTAACATACTATTTGCCAGCAGATTAGGCCTTACGGTCTATCAAGTCTGCTCGAACCTCAGATCCCTAGTTGGGTGCCGAGGCCGTCCCCCCCCCTTGTGTTCCAGAAACCCCTATCATCCATCACCATCCCCTGGGACAGGCCATCATCTGATACATCCACTTTCTGTGTCTGTCCCACCCTCTCTTGAAGCCCTCCACTGTGGATCTCTGAACCAGCTTGCCAGGCAGTGCATTCCAAGGGTCCACCACCCTCTCAGTGAAAAACCTCCTCCTCTTTCCCCCTCACCCTTCCACCTTCCAACTTCAAACCATGCCCTCTGGTGATACCTCCCTGCTTTAGTCTAAAGATCCCCTCCATGTTTACCCTATTTATTCCCTTGAGGTACTTGAAGACCTCAATCATGTCCCCCTGTCTCTCCTCTCCTCCAATGAAAACAGGCAGAGCTCCTCAAGTCTGTCCTCATACGTCAAATCCCTAGCCCTCGTATCATCTTAGTTGCCCTCCTCTGTACCCTCTCCAGGAGCTGTATGTCCCTCTTCAAGTGTGGTCTCCAGTACTGTACACAGTACTCAAGGTGTCTAACCAGTCCATTGTACAGTGGCAGAATCACTTCCTTGCTCCTAGAGGTGATCCCCTTCCGATGCATCCCAAAATCCTGTTTGCCTTGCTAGCCACTCTCCTGCACTGCTCAGAGTTATTCATACATGCATCCACCATGACCCCTAGGTCTTTTTCCCCTACTGAGGCCTCCAGCGCCTCCCCTCCCAGGGTGTACCTGTGTTTAGGGTTTCCCCACCCAAGATGTAACACCTTGCACTTAGTGATATTGAAATTTAATTTCCATGTGTGAACCCAGCTTTCCAAGGTGTCCAGGTCCCCTTGCAGGGCCAACCTCCCCTCTTCTCCCTCAACTACTGCTCCCATCTTGGAGTCATCAGCGAAGAGACTCATTTCACACCCTATGCCCTCCCTGATGTCCGATATGTATGCATTAAACAGGATCGGACCCAGGACCGAGCCCTGCGGTACCCCACTACCAACCTCTCTAGGGTTTGAGAGCTCCCCACAGACCACTACTCTCTGGGTGCGTCCAGCTAGCCAGTTTTCAATCCATCTGACCATCAAAGGGCCTACTCCCAACCCCATCAGTTTCTCCACCAGACCATTGTGGGGGACAGAGTCAAACGCCTTGCTGAAGTCCAAGAATAATACATCCACAGGCTTTCCCCTGTCCAGTTCTGATGTTACCCATTCGTAGAACTCCACAAGATTGGTTTGACATGATCTACCTGGCACAAACCCATGTTGCCGACTATCCAGACCTCCCACCTCCTCCAAGTACACCCCCAATCATTCCTTTAGTATACTCTCCATTAATTTTCCCACCACGAGGTCAAACTGATGGGTCTATAGTTACCTGGTACTTCCCTCGACCCCCCTTTATGGATTTGCACCACATGTGCCTCTCGCCAATCCCTAGGTACCCTCCCTGTCTCAAGTGCCCTGTTGAAGAGCTCCACCAGGGGTGCAGCCAGTATGTCCCACAATTCCCATAGTACTCTCAGATGAATGCCATCCGGCCCAGGAGATTTGTCTTTCTTTAGGGCCTTGAGGGCTAACCACACCTTCTGGTGGAGATAGCATCATCCGTCCCTCCACCTTACTGGCCTTTTATCCTTATCCTGATGTGACACCCTGGGGTACCTCTCCCTCCCTCTTGCTCCATTTCTGTTGCTCCCTGATCCCACTCACTGCCGCTTCTATCCCCATCGTGCCTTGCTTTGTAGATATCCCATCCCCCTCCCTAGTGAACACAGAGGCAAAGTACTCGTTAAATACCTCTGCCTGGTCCCTCGCCTCTTCCACCCACCCTCCTTCTGATCTCAATCTGCTGAGATGGCCCTTAGTTTTTCTCCGCTCCCCAATGTACCGGAAGAACCCCTTTCCCTCCATGTATCCCCTGTGCCAGCCGCTGCTCTTTACTGGATTTTGCCCCCTCACCATCTGGGTGACTTTTCTAGATGCAAGATAGTACATTTCCTTATCCCTGTCCCCTCTTGTTGTTTTATATTTTTTGTAGGCTGCCTTCTTTTCTCTGACCGCTACCTGAACCTCACTGGACCACCAGCATGGTTTAAGTGACCTTGCTCCCTTACGTTTCACCTTAGCGCAGGTCCTGACTGCCTCATGAAGTCCCCGGTTTATGACCTCCCATCTCCTTTCCACATTTGTCATTGATGTAATCCCCTTCAAGTGATCCTTGAGAATATTTCCCATGCCCACAAAGTCTACTACCCTGAAGTCCACTGCCAGTGTCCTAGATCTCCCCTCCCCCATGCTTATTTGAAACCAGACAGTATTGTGGTCGCTCCCAGTCAGGGATCCTCTACAACCAGGTCCCTTACCAGATCCCCATCTGCCAGAACCACGTCCAGGACATGCCCCTCCCTTGTGGGCTCCATCACATGCTGTGTTAAGAACACATCCTGGAAGCCATCCAGCAGAATTACGCAAAGGCTGACTATACAAAAATAACACAGATCTTGTTCCATTGGAACTGGAAAATGGAACTTTTAAATTTGGGTACAGAGGAAGTATGGGATAGAATAACTAATAAATTATGGAGCTGTATAAAGGAATTTGTGCCCGAGATTGAAAAATATGATAAAAAGGGCAGGATCCCCAAATGGTTTAACAAAAAAATACATAAACTGATAAATAAACGTAACCCCCCTGTTACCCGGGGTTACTAGAATCCTAGTAAGACCTAGTGGTAGGCAGGGAAGGCAGCTTGTGAAACTCCAGTTAAATGGATTTCACACTGTCTCACGCTGTTCTCAGTCTCAGCTGAGACTGAGGGATGACGTCATTTTAGAACTGTCGCAGCTGGATAAGTCACACTAGAATGTTGCAGTTGTAGGTTAGAGTAGAATGTTGGGGAATTTGAAGCCAGTCTGTGTGCAGTCTTAGAGAGAGACTGTAGTGCAGCAGAGTGTGTGCAGGCTCTCAGAGCTTTACGCTCTGTTTCAGAGCTACTTTTGGTAAGGTGTGTGTTTCCACCTGAAGAGGAACACAGGAACTGGTAATTGAAATGGTGGAGACCGCTTTCGATGGTTCAGTAGCTGGGGAGAAGGTATTTGCCTGTTTTCCAGGGGCAAACCCCCTGGGTCCGGCTAAGGGAAAGAAGCTGCCTGTTCAACTTGTACTGAGGCACCAGAAGCTCTGAGAGGAAGATTTCTTGTGGAGGAAACGCCTGTGGGGCACCTGCAACCAAAGGGTGAGTTTGCTCTGAAAAGGGGCCAAGTATTTTCACCTGAAGAGAAGGAAACTAAAGGGACTGTTACTGTGGGGTCAGGAAAAGACAGCCAAGTACAGTTGGAAGATGTGGGGACTGGACTGCTTAACTTTGTGGAGGGTCTAGAGTAATGGACAATGCCACTTATAAGTATGTTCAAGGCCAGCACAAAATGGAAAGAAAGTGGGGATTGGACTGCTTAACTTTGTGGGGGAGTCTAGAGTAATGGACAAAGCCACGTATAAGTATGTTCAAGTCCAGTACAAATGGGAAGCAATGCAAGTAGATGGAATGTGAAATACATTTAGTAAGAATCTACACAGCAAAGTGCTAAAGGATGAGGTGTTTACTGTACAGAGAAATGGCCGGGTATGAATTGTGGGAGCAAGAGATGGGACACCCCCCCATCAGTAGTAACCAAATTCACCTCTACGGATTTGCTCTGAGACACCTTTTGCTTTCTCTCAGGTACTAGGCCAGTGCCTGAGAAAAGTACCCAGACGTGGGATTGAAAGGAAGATTCCCTGATGGAGCCGAGGTGCTCTTAGGTGGTTTAGGGAGCCACCAGAAAATGTTTCCATGAAGTATGGAAGGTGTCCAAGTGGCTGGCAAGGGAGCCGAGCCAGGGAAAACCCAGAACAGTGTACAAGTTCGGGCTGTGTAACCCAAAGCAGCATGCAAGTCCGGGCTGTGTGCCCAGTGTGTGGTAGAGCCTGAGGGCTAAAGTGATGAGGATGTGTTCTGGTCTCCTTTAATCTGCATTACCAGGAGTGTAGCCCCATGGGGGTCCATCTATGCTTTATTTATTCTGTTTGGATGTGAATAAAGGCCACACTTTAGAATCCCACTTCTGGTATTGGACATTACAGTTATTGCTTCCTGTGTTCGGAGTTACTTGGGTGCCCCTGTGCAGAGTAGCCAAACCTAGCCTTTGTGCCGAGTGACCTATTCCTCCCCGAACCCAGCCCACCTGGTATTGCTGTCAGATGGAAATGGCATACCAGATAGGGGTTACAAAAATGGAGGCACCGCTGAGGATTTGGGTTTGGAATTTAGGGAGGAATGCCAAAAAGGCCTCTTGGGCAAAGGGCTAGCGTTTTGGTTATCTGGCAGTGGGTAGCCCAAAAAGCTGAAGCAAGGTTAACTAATGTGCCGCTGTGTGCTGTTATCCATGTGCTGCTGTTAAAATGCCAACTGTTTACCAAGGAGCAGTAAAGTCTGAGAGTGTATGCCCTTGTCCTGCATCAAAATTACAGTGTTTTGCCAGCTTTTAAAACTGTTGTGACAAAGAAAGGTGTGGAAAACTAGGGGCAGCAAAAGGAAAATTGTGCCCTAGATGTTGGAAATGCTTTCTTGTGAACTGAGAGACTTCTTGTGCTTAATGGCCATGAAAAATGGTTGAAATGGGCTCCCGCCGTGGAGTCAGTTGAGAAAAAATAAGTGTGGTTTTGCAGTTTAAATTTGCCTGCTCGATGATCGCCATGAGGAGAAGAGCACTTGGAAGAAAAAGAGGCTCATTTGCATGGCATCGCGTGATTGGTGATACTGCAGTCAGTCCCGGCCCCAAGCCAGCTCTAGAGCGACTGCCCAGCATTCGAGAGGGAGAGTGAGTGGAGTGTGCGAACTGGCTTGTTAGGAGGAGTGTCACAGTGACTGAAAGTGCTGTAAAAAGTTCAAAAAACTGACTTTTCTGTTTGAATTCGGGCTCAACCCGCATCTCGATCTACTGGACTGTGAGTGTGGTGTTCAGAGGGACAATCGGCAGGACTGCCAACCTGCTTCTTTCCAGAGGCCTCCAAGACTGGCTGCAGGCCATTTTCCATCGCAGCAAACAGCTACTGATAACAGTGAGTACCAACAGAAATAATTGCTCAAACTAAGTGATTTTGCCAAAAGCCAACTGAATCTGTGTGTAGCAGTATAATTGCTTTGCAGAAATGGACTGTGTTAAGTTTTACCAGCAAAAGCAAGCATTTTAAGCCATCGACTGTGAGCATAATTATGGGTTCAGTGTCAGTATAAGTTTCAAAGCCATGAGAGAGAGTGTAAGTTGTATCCGATATGCTGCAAGAGTTACAAGCAATCCTGTGCTATGAAATACTGAGGCTCTAAGGGACTGTGAGCTAGATTAGAGCAATGTCTTCAGCAAGTGAAAAGTCCGTACTAAATCATATAAGTGTGCTAGAATAAAGAACAGTGCAAGTTTGTGCAGTTTGAGCAAAGTTATCAGTAGAGTGTGTAAATCGGATGCTCAGTGGCTTGACCCCAATTACAGAATGTTGATGCGTAGGAGTGCTGCCGCCACCATTACAGGGTGGAGTAGTAATGTAAACACAGCAGCAGAGGAGCCATTTTGAAAGAGAAAGAAAAAGTATTCAGTGAAATGGGACTTGAAATAACAGTGAGCGTTTGTTTTTCTCTGCAGTCATGGCTTCAGGACCAGCCTGCTACCTGGATCATGCCCGGTCTGTGGTAGCAGTAGAACTGAACAAGTTATGGGACATTGAGAGATGTTACTATGGAGGATGACTGCCTCCTCAAGTGGCGATTTCTGGATATCCAGTGCGAGTATGTGTAATGTGCTTAAATGCTGGAAGGGACGTCTTCATGGTACCTCACTGTTCTGGGTGCTTAGAGAAATACGGTTTATTAAAAGTGCCCAAGATTTGTTTGACTCCCACATGGACAAAAGTTCAAGAATCTGTAGTTGGCAGCACACAGCACCAGACGGAGCCTGTTGGAGAAGGCCCCTCAGGGGAGTGTGGCACAGAGCTAGAGGGTGCAGATTTGCAGACAGAACAATGTGCTGATGTTTTAGATTCTGAGTCACAGAGAGACATATCAAGAAGAACATCAGTAGACCCGTGGAGAGCGGGGCCTAGCCCAAGTCTCATAGGAGAAGACGAGATGAGGGAGGCCTTTGAATGGGAGGTTTCAACCTCCACGCCCAGTGAAGAGTGGATAGTCTCAGGAGTGAGGACGACTGCTCACTCCTGGGCACAGATTCTCAGTGAGGAAGAAGAAGAGGGGGAACCAATGTGGCCTTGTGAAAAAGGAACTGGTACACAGCCTCAAGCTCTTGCCTCAGAGGAATGCATGGAAGAGAGTGGTGATTCCACTGCCCTGGCTGTGCAAGAAGAAGCTAGGGATCCATTGTGTCTTTGAGAATGTGAAGCTGGCAGAACCAGGACTGGCCAACCCCAAGCCAGGCCAGAGGTCTCAGGTTGACCAAAGCTAGTAAAGAGGAGAGACTGGTTCGTAGGAAGGCGAATTAAATCTATGGGATGTCCTTTCCTACCTTTCCTCGGAGAGTCTGGGAGGAGATTGAGAACAGCAGGAAGTCCTGGATTTGGGCAGAAGCAATGAAATGTGTGCATCCTGGTGCAAACAAGCATGTCAGGAACAGAATGTTTCACGAAAAATACAGCCAGTGGAAAAGAGGCAGGACACTGTTAATAGACACTGTTCGAATTGTGGATGGAGAGGGACATGAAACCCTTCACAGTGTGACTTATGTGCACCCAGACGGGGGTAATAATTCAAGCACTTGACCCGTTGTGCTATTGGCCACAATGCAAAGACGTCCCTGCGAATGTGCACATGCCTACCAAATGGAAAGCAGAGCAGCGGTAGCCAGTGCTGCCACTCCAGACATTGCAGTGCCTATGTTGTTCCACCAGTATGGACGTCCAGGGCTCAGGTGCCCCCACATTCATCAGTTCTACAGTGTACTGGCCTCCCAGAATCTGTTGACTGGCCCACCAGATGACTTCAGATCCAGAGAGGACACCAGCCCAGCTGTAATCCTGATTCATCACCTGGTAATCGGATGACTTCAGACCAGCTGTTTTCCTTTTTGTTCCTGTTCCAAGGTTCCATCTCCAGAGATGACATCATCCCAGCAGTTTCCAGATGTGCCCTCCTGTCGTTCCCAGAAGATGTCCACCCAGCTGTATCGGAAGAATGCTGCCAGGGAGAGTCTTCAGCTGAGGACCAGGTTGGTGCCGTTGTCGTTCTACCAGGGACTGATAAGTCCAGACTTTTCTATTCTTATGACATTGCAGTACACACCCTACACTAGCAGACTCCAGATGTTTGAACTGTCCTCAAAGACTCTCCCCTTTCGGACTTTGGCCTGCTAGAACTGTGCTTCACAGGGCCCCGGCCCAGGAGAGACTCTTTAATGGACTTGCCTTCGGGCACTTTGGTCACTCCATTCCCCAAATGGTGTATTGTAAATAATGTCATTGTTTTCTACTGTTTTCTAATGTTTATACTGTTTTTCTACTTTTCTAAAAAAAATATTTTTGGGATTCTCCAGTGTTTGATGGTAGGGGTTTAGATAGACTGTGTATGCAGATTAGGAGTGTGTGTTGTCTTTCTTTTTCTTGCAGGTGTTCCTGAAGAAGATAAAAGAGAAGACAAGAAGAGGAGGAGGGACTCATCGGAGTCCCTCACTAGTACTTTAGAGTGTAGTGTTTAAAGTACTGTTGTTGTTGCTGTTACTGTGTGTAACTTTTTCTTCTACAGGTATGGTTGTGGGGGAGTGTGGGAGTAATGCATATGGTATGGTATTAGCTCTTAGTGCATGGTTGCATGGTGTCCAGGGTCGGGAAGGTCCCCTGTTTGTTTTGTTTTGGGATTTGAGTTAGAGGCAGACAGATATTCCCTAGAGGGCTAGGGGGGATAGACAGGCTGTGGCCCTGACCTGCAGTAGGGGTTGTAGTACTGATCTGTTAGAGCTATGCTCTGGGCAATTCTACCAGAGCCACTAGGTACCCATAGTCAGTGGGTAGAGTTGAAGCTGATGCATCAGCCAAAGGCCTCTAGGCCCTTAGTGTTGTCTGCCTGTGCTGGCACATGGTAAGGGAGAAGGTAGTGCTACCTCCCCGTAGTCAACACATGGGGCGAGATGGCCTAAGCTGGGTGATTAATGACTGTGGACAGTCATTTTCCTAGCCCAGGGTGAGCGTAACCCCCCTGTTACACGGGGTTACTACAATCCCAATAAGACCTAGTAGTAGGCAGGGAAGGCAGCTTGTGAAACTCCAGTTAAATGGATTTCACACTGTCTCACTCTGTTCTCAGTCTCATGATGACATAATTTTAGAACAGTCGCAGCTGCATAAGCCACACTGGAGTGTTGCAGTTGGAGGTTAGAGTAGAACGCTGGGGAATTTGAAGCCAGTCTGTGTGCAGTCTTAGAGAGAGACTGTAGTGCAGCAGAGTGTGTGCAGGCTCTCAGAGCTTTACACTCTGTTTCAGAGCTACTTTTGGTAAGGTGTGTGTTTCCACCTGAAGAGGAACACAGGAACTGGTAATTGAAGTGGTGGAGACCGCTTTCAATGGTTCAGTAGCCCCATCCCTGAGGGAATGGGAGGATGGTGTTTCCCTGTTTTCCGGGGCAAACCCCCTGGGTCCAGCTAAGGGAAAGAAGCTGCCTGTTCAGCTTGTGCTGAGGCACCAGAAGCTCTGAGAGGAAGATTCCTTGTGGAAGAAACGCCTGTGGGACACCTGCAACCAAAGGGTGAGTTTGCTCTGAAAAAGGGCCAAGTGTTTTCACCTAAATGAGAAAACGCCTGTGGGGCACCTGCAACCAAAGGGTGAGTTTGCTCTGAAAAAGGGCCAAGTATTTTCACCTGAAGAGAAGGAAACTAAAGGGACTGTTACTGTGGGGTCAGGAAAAGACAGCCAAGTACAGTTGGAAGATGTGGGGATTGGGCTGCTTACCTTTGTGGGGGGTTTAGAGTAACGGACAAAGCCACGTATAAGTATGTTCAAGTCCAGTACAAATGGGAAGCAATGCAAGTAGATGGAATGTGAAATACATTTAGCAAGAATCTACACAGCAAAGTGCTAAAGGTTGAGGTGTTTACTGTCCAGAGAAATGGACGTATATGAAATGTGGGAGCGAGAGGTGGGAGACCCCCCCCATCAGTAGTAACCAAATTCACCTCTATGGATTTGCTCTGAGACACCTTTTGCTTTCTCTCAGGTACTAGGCCAGTGCCTGAGGAAAGTATCCAGACATGGGATTAAAAGGAAGATTCCCTGATGGAGCCAAGGTGCTCTTAGATGGTTTAGGGAGCCACCAGAAAATGTTTCCATGAAGTATGGAAGGTGTCCAAGTGGCTGGCAAGGGAGCCAAGCCAGGGAAAACCCAGAACAGTGTACAAGTTCGGGCTGTATAACCCAAAGCAGTGTACACGTCTGGGCTGTGTGCCCAGTGTGTGGTAGATCCTGAGGGCTAAATTGATGAGGTTCTGGTCTCCTTTAATCTGCATTACCAGGAGTGTAGACCCATCGGGGTCCATCTATGCTTTATTTATTCTGTTTGGATGTGAATAAAAGCCACACTTTAGAATCCCACTTCTGGTATTGGACATTACAGTTATTGCTTTCTGTGTTCGGAGTTACTTGGGTGCCCCTGTGCAGAGTAGCCAAACCTAGCCTTTGTGCTGAGTGACCTATTCCTCCCCGAACTCAGCACACCTGGTATTGCTGTCAGATAGAAATGGCATGGTAGGGGTTACATAAAAAAGAAAGAGCTTTTAGGGAATATAGGGCTAATCCAAGTGAAGAAAGGATGCAGAAACATAAGATGATGGTAAAAAAAATGGTAAAAAGGAGATATGTAGGGCCAGAGCTAAAGCGGAAATTGCATTGGCAAATAAGAAAAATGACAATTGTAAAAAATTCTACAGTTACGTGGGCAGTTTAAGAAGTGGGTTCAAACAGATTGTCAACCTGAAAGAAGGAGATAAAATTATTGACAAATAATATGATATGGTAAATGCATTTAAATAAATATTTTTTAAGTGTCTTCCATGAGTCAGATGGATCATGTAACACAGTAGGGGAAAATAGTAATGGTAAAAGTTGGCCCATAAAAATTACTGAAGTACAAATTGTGGGGAAACTGAAAAAAACTAAATAGATAGAAGTCAGGGGTCCAGACGGTTTCCATCCAGTGTTCCTTAACAGTATTGCTCTAGAGATGGCAGGGCCTCTGGCAATATTATTCAACAAGTCTTTAGAGGGAGGGTAAGGTCCCCTAGTGTATGGAGGAAGGCTTACATTACTCTAGTACATAAAACAGGCGACAGAACTAAAGTAGAAAATTACAGACCAATTAGCATCACATCTGTTATAGGTAAGATGATGGAAGCATTTATTAAAGATTTTTTGGAGGAAGATTTAAGAAGGTTACAGGTGGTGGATGTAACTAAACATGGATTTGCTGCGGGTAGGTCCTGTGCAACTAATTTGCTTCATTTATTTGAGCCTGTGCACCAGGCACTGGATCAAGGCCTACCAGTTGATGTGGTATATCTTGATTATGCTAAGGCCTTTGATTCAGTATCTCATGGGGTATTGATTAACTCTCTGTGAGAGCTTGGAGTAAATGAATGTCTAAGAAACTGGATTGGCTCTTGGCTCATAGATAGACATCAGAGAGTACATATAAGAGGATTCCTGTCTGAGTGGGGGGCGGTGACCAGTGGGGTCCCCCAGGGAACAATTTTGGGGCCTCTGCTGTTTAATGTGTTCGTACACAATATGCAAGTATCTGAAGCGGTGTGGCTCTGCAAGTATACAGATGACACAAAAGTAGGAGCGATTGTGAATGATGTTTCATCAATACAAAATCTTCAGGATCAGTTGTATAAGTTGGAGGAAAGGGCAAGGAGACACAAAATGAAGTTTAATCAGCTAAAGTGCAGAGTAATGCACTTTGGTTTTAATAATGTTAAAGCACAGTATCAAATTAATGGTAAAATTATAACAAGCAAGGAAGATGAAAAAGATCTGGGGGTATTCATCTCGAATACTCTTAACAATTGATAAACATAATACAGAGATGACAAAACGTGCAAAGAAAATTACAGGTAACATCTTGAGGAACATAAAAAGCAGGAGTGAGAGCGTTTTGGTCCCCCTGTATAGATCCTTCATGAGGCCTGTTTTGGAGTACAGTATGCTCCTCAGTGCTCCACAGAATATAAGAGGTTCCAGACTTATAGAGTCCAAAGAAGATTAACAAAGAGAGTAAAAATAGTACAAAATAAACAATACGCTGAGAGACTGAAGGATCTGGGGTTATACTCAATGGCATGTCACAGAACTGGAGGCGACCTTTACAATGTTTATAATACATTTAGAAATGAAATAGTGTGGGCGTCGGCAGGTTTATGTAAGGAGAAATAGGTAGGGAGATTAGTGCTCATTCATTCTAATTGGCGAGGGAGATATATAGAACTACGAAAAGAGGTCGATGGTTTAATCAGAGAATAGTTAAGGCATGGAATGTACTGCTAAGTGCTGTGGTTGAGGCCGGTAGTATATCGACTTTTAAATTCTTACTGGATCAACATATAGGAGATAAAAATGGGATTTTGTCCACTGACAAGTGGCAAGTCCGTCTATGGCTCTCGTAGCTGCTTGGACTTGTAACCAGATCCATGAATCTATGAATGTTTGCCCATCTAAAATGTATATATATTCTGGATTTTTACAACCAAAAAGCAAGATGGTACATTTTGATTTATTAAAATTCATTTTGTTCACGCTACCCTATAATTCAATTTGTTTCAGGTCATGAGTAAGAATTTGGTGATTATTCTTTGAATTAACTACACCACCTATTTTAGTGTCATCAGCAAATTTTGATACTCTGCTTATCAATCCAGCTCCCATATCACTAATATAGAGACCAAACAGTACCAGCCCCAGCATCAATCCCTGGGGCACCCCACTACTAATTAGTCCTTCTTCTGACATTGCTCCATTTATCCTTACTGATTGAGAATGGTCTGTTAGCTAATTATTGATCCATCTTATAATAAATGTATTTAAACCCATGTTTGTTATTTTGTTTATCAATAAGTTGTGAGGAACAGTATCAAAAGCCTTCCCTACATCCAATAGGATGACATCTACTGGCTCACCTTTATCTATATGTTTACAATATGTTTACTTATTAATTCATAAAAGGATACCAAATTGGTAACACAAGACAGCCCACTTTGGAATCCACGCTGTAAATGATCTTCTATCCCTAAACCTGAAATTTCTTTTTCAATTTCTTTTTTATAATCGCGTCGGATCTGGATCCAGGTTACAAAATGTTGCCTGCAGTTCCAAGATCATCTCACATATCTCTTTCATCGTCACCGGTGGGAACTGTTTTCAGGACCACCGACTGCATTCCCGAGTAAGAGGCTGTCCACTGCAAGGCTGTCCCAGCCCAGTTGGAGTGATACCAGCCCTAATAGAGGACACCCTATCTGAGAAGAACCGAGCAAACTCCTCACATTTCACGGGTGTTAATGCTTTTACGAGCTACAGACAGGCCGGATGAAGAAGCCTGTCCACAGTCCGAAAGAGCTTACTGGTCGGTTTCTCCCAGCAGCAATCTCTCTTGACAGAAAATCTGCCTTTTTCCAAATGATTCTCTTCTGATATCCCTTATAATGGGAGATCAGAACTAGTTGGTCTTCCAGGACCTTAGACTTTCTTCAACAACACTCTAATCTTTGTCCCCAGTGGTCAGTGCCCTCAAATTGCTGTCAAATCACAGTGAGCCGAGGTGCATCACCAAGGGATGTACACGAACTGGTACAACAAGGTCAAAGGCCCCAGTGACAGTCTTATTATAGGCTTCCACTGCCACCTCCACACCTTGAGTGCAAGCTGCCAACATTTCCAAGGTGTCAAAAATTGCCATAAGTCCTTCTGGGCTAAGCCCTCTCAAAGGGCGATATTGAACCTCTTCCACAGGAAATGGACTGCAAGGGGGTGCCCTAAAACTGAACCTGATAACGCAAAGATCTGACTAACTGACCAGATCAATTTCAAGATTTTCCATCTCGAGCCACAGGGAGAAAAACAGGTCCAAGGTGCGGCCGTATTGATGGGTCGCAGAAATAATCACTTGTGCAAGACCCAGAGCTTCCATGCTCTGGAGGAAATCCTGACCAAATTGTGAACATTCGTTGTCCACCCAGGCATTGAAATCACCAAGAATGAGCCATCTTGGCAATTCCCAAACCAGGTCAGCAACGAAGGATGCAATTTCCTGCAGAAACTCCCCCTCGCAACCTGGAGGTCAGTACACAAGGAGGATCCTGCAACCTGCACCCAGACCCCCATGCAAGGCCACGCATTCAAACAACTCTCTGTCCCCCACTATGCGCCAACAGAGAGGAGATGGACAAGGCACCAGGGGAGGCCATTATCAGAACAGCAGGAAAGAGGAAGGTGCTGCTAGTTGGAGATTTCAGTCTGTCAGATATAGAGTGGAACCTTCCAGCTGCAGCTTTGGCAAGGAGCAGGACCATCCTTGATTCCCTACAGGGAGCTTTTTCAGGCAAGCTAGTAAAATAACCTACTAGGGATGGGGCAGTGTTGGACCGAGTGCTAACAGACAGGGACAGCATTGCAGACATCACAGTAAGGAGGCTACTAGGCACCTTGGTAGCATTAGCCAATTGCTGCCAAAAGTACAATTTTTAACAGTGTCCTTTGAGGTAGGGAAGGGATCGTAACTGCAGCTAAACCCATGGCCAGCCAATCCCAGTCCAGAACAGATGAGTTGAGCAACAATAAAAAACAATATTTTGTTACCCATGGCAAAATGCCAAAGGGATAGCCACATTCTGTGCAGACCATATTGAGGTGGGTGGTATGCACAGTAACGTTTTGCTACACCAAGGCCAGGAAGTAGCCCAAGATGGCATTAAATTCTACTACTCCACTACGATTGTGACAGCATCTGTGGCAGCTAGAAGGAATGTGCCATTCACATACATTAGTAAAGTTGCTACCTGGTCCACAGTCCACACAGTCACATTTCATTATTGCCTGAACATGCAGGCAAGACAGGATGCCAGGGTTGGGATTTCAGTACTGCAGAAACTATTCCCAAAGTAATCCTAAAATCCTCCAACCCAGGGTGCTGTGTGGAGTCTGCACAAGTTTGACAAGAGTGTTCTAAATAATGTTGTTAGAAGGAAAGGTTACTCACCCTAGTAACATCTTCTCTTTTAATGGATTAGAACAGCCAGTCAAATTACCTTTCCCTGCCTCACCTTTTTCGGATGTGGTAATTCGGTTCTTCAGAATTATTTATCGTTAGTAAGGCTTGTTTGACCTTTTAATGATTGTTCTTGTTTATGTCTCACTAAAACTTTTTAGATCTGAAATCTGAATTGGTATTATTGGAATTTTTTTTTTCAGATGCGGTCTCGAGCCCCTTGGCCTCTTGAGCTCAAAGATCTGCATTTGGGGTTGCTAGAGTGCCGCGCTCCAGACGAGGTTATGTTTCACCTCTGCTCTGACAGAAGACAAATATTTAGGGAATTTAAAAAATCCTATTTTAAGTTTTATTCGTCTAACTGATATGCACCTTTATGTTCCTTAAGCTACAAGGAACAGGAAAATCTAATTTTGAGAAATGGGAAGACCGTGTGGAGCAACTGATGGCCAAGGCAAAAACCAACAGCAACTGCACAGCAGAAGGCTGTGCTTCCTGTGGGTAGGGCTGAAGCCAGCCATCCAGATGGAGCAGGTGTCCCACTGCCGTCGGAGTGTGTTGAAGGTGGTACGAGACATGGACAAAAAAAACTGAACTGATCCTGGCCCATATGAGTTCGCAAGACACAAAACGTGATGCAGCAGTCTCTACAGCTACAGAGATGGATAACCACTGAGAAAGAACCAAACAGCCATTGGGAAACACACGCTGGAAAATTTTAATTTAAGATCTTGACAGGAGACATTACAAACACCCCTCACCAGGAGAGGAGAGCCCGTCCCTTGCACGCTCATTCCTCTCTCCCCCCACCCGACGAACCCAGATCGCCGGTATGGTAGCAGGTGAGGCACAAATGCCTTAGCCCTCCGCACCACTGGGCTGCTTCCTGAACTTTGTTTAAGCTGTTTAACACAAAACAAGAAAACCTTAAAGTTCACTGCATGTTATCCCAGACGGTATGGTATTCCACACTAGGGGCGACCATCTTGGGACTTTTGCTTTTATTTTATTCCTGCAGTTGAATGAGTGAACATTTTGTGACAGTACATTATTCAAATGCGCTCTTAACCTGGCAGCACCTCGTGCCATCATGACGCTGCCGTTGTTTTACACTGGATTTCTTTAACCCCTGCAAAAGAGGCATCGAACGGTGTATTCCAGCATAAAAAGTCACCTCTGAATCCTGTTGTGAACTGCTGTCCTAATTGCACTAATCCTAAACTGACCTTTTACTGTAGAACTCGAAATGACAGTATGTACTGAGGAGAAATTTATTTTTAAGAAGCTTATTACAAACCCATAGACTCACATAGCTTTCTCCTCCACAGCTCCTTCATGTTAAGAATGGTTTGCCTTATTCGCAGTTCCTTAGACTTCCTTGGTTATGCAGTGAAGATGATTTTGTTGAGCAGGCTCAGATAATGCAGTTTTTTTCATTAACGGGGGATATCTTAAAAGCACAGTGGACAGAGCAATCTCCTGGGTCAGTAATATGCCCCGCAACCTTGATCCTCGTAGGAGGGATACTGTCATGCAGCAACAATGACGCATTCCACTGGTGCTTCCCTTCCATCACAGTACACCTTCTCTTCACAGGAACATCACTAGGAACTTCTCTATTCTGCAAACTGACCCTAATATTGAAGCTTCCTTTACAGAACCACCTATTGCCTTCCTACTGCTGACCACCCAGCCTGTGGAATCTCCGGGTACGAAGCAGCCTACATACTCCTAACAGTTCCTCCCTACCAGGTACCAAAGCTTACAACAGAACGCACTGTTATACCTGTAAATGTATTTCCAGTTTCACTGAAATGTGGGGTCCCATAGGTGTTTTTCACATCGCCAAGGCATTCTCGTGCACGTCCACTAATGTGGTATATTGTATTCTTTTTGGGAAGTGTGCAGCTGTCTGCATTGGAGAAACTGGCAGACGCCTGACTGACCAATTCAGGGAACATTATAGGGCAGTCAGGAATGGAGGAACTGATAAACCCATTGTATCCCACTTTACCTCCAGGGACCACAATGTCAATGATCTTTCTTTTTGTGTCCTTCAGCAGGGTTTCCGTAATGCTGACCAGAGAAAAAACTTGGAAGCTAAGCTGACCATCCACTTAGGCTCCCAGCAGCCCTCTGGTTTAAATGACAGACTTATTTTCTACTAACATCTTTCAGCCACCTTATGGTTTTCCACCGTAGTCTGTCTTTTTTTTTTTTACCCCCACCCCTGTCATATCTTTTCTTGCATATGTGCATGGTACATTTGCATGCGTGGGGATGCATGCACAGACTTGCATCCTGTGTGTGTGTGTGTTGGGGGGCGGGGTTGGCATCCTCAAATGGGCATTCCAGCTATGTGTGCACATCTATTTTCATTTTCCACAAATGTCTCCATCTCTGTTTCCTTCCCCCACATTTGTCACCATTCAGCCTTCTTACTAGGCCCTGTTAATTACTCCCCACTTGAAGACTCCTCAGCTCATTCACTCCTCCTATGCCTTGTCATATCCATCACCACTTTTTTCTCTTCCAGATTACTTTCTTATCTTGCCTGTTATCACATTTTCTCCTAGAGCCTACCCCTTTTTTCTTACCATACATATATGTCCCTTATTTCCCCTTAACTCTTCACTGGCTTTGCTTTTTTCTCTTTTAGATAGTCCCTGAAGAAGACCTAAGGTCGAAACCTCGATTTTAACTCTATTTTCTATTTTCAGTGTGCATTTAATATTACCATTTTGTTTTGTTTTCAGACCCCACGCTGATGCAGCACCTTGGTTTTTTGTATTTATTGAGGAGATTGTTCTTAAAATTGCACAGCCAGTTGTAATGAAGCCTTGTTTTTATGTTCTTCATACATTCCTCTTACACTTTAAGTGTCTGCCTCAGTGTAACTAATCATTAATTGCATGCAACTGGACTTGGTTATGTTTGACCGAGTCTGAAACTTGTATTTTGCTTAAACATGGTTATATACTTACTGCAGAAATAGTGACTATAGTGGTCTCCCTAGTTTAAATATATCTTGGAAGATTTCCATGGGTCGTGGCAGGGCTAAGCTTATGGGAAAAAATGATCAGTTTATAACGTGTATAAGAATTAACCCCTATGAAGTATCATACTTGTAGCTTTACTGACAGTAACAAATGAGCTGTTTCTTTGGATTGTAAAGTACACACCAGATGTATATATCTGTGTGAAAGTGTTTAATGCTACGTGGCATGTTTCATTTCAAAGTGAATAAAAGAAAGTCTGCTGTTGGAATGCTGGGTGGTTTGAGACCAGCACAATGCGAGAGCTTTTTTGAGAAAAAAAAAAATGTTTTAAGTTCCGGGGCATCCTGCATCTCATGGAGATAATGCACAAGGGTTTGGGGCTGTTCTAGTCCATTAGTAGTAAAGGTGCTACTGCGGAGAGTAACCTTTCCTTGTGCCAAATGCTATGGGCTATTTCTTCAAGGCTCAAGTTTTCTGACATCTCATTGGCCCATTCAGTGAACTTTGATGTCCCCATGGTGCAACATAACCTTTTTTGTGGATGAAGCAACTAAACCAACTGCAGCTACTGTATTTGAGGGAATACAGTGTTTTCTAAGGTCTCCTAAAAATACAAGTTTCTGGGGTAAAGATGCCTGCAGTACCCATGTTGAACCCAGTTCTGGTCTGTATATTGACCTTTAATACAATTCCATAACATTTATATTTGAGATCCTACCTCTGTTTTATATTTCTGACGAACATTTATATGTTAAAAACATATACGACATACAAAGAAGCCAGCAGAAGAAGGTCATTTGGTTTATCAAGTCTGCTCGTATTGCAGGGTCCACAGCTTGAGCTAATGTCCCTGCTGTCCCTCCTGACTCCTCCCTTCCTCCTTACCCATGATCCTTACCTTTCCCTATGCCTATCCCAGCCTCTCTTAAAGCTGCCCACTGTCTTCAATGAAATGACCTCTTCCGGCAGCACATTCCAAGTGTCCACCACCCTCTCTGTGAAGAAGTGCTTCCTGACCTCCCTCCTAAACCTCCCATCCTCCAGCTTAAGACTGTGCCTCCTGATGTTATGGTTGTCACTCAGCTTGAAGAGATTCTCCTTATCAACCTTATTTATCCCTTTCAGGTACTTGAAAGTCCCAGTCATGTCCCCTCCCTCTCTTCTGTCTTCCAGGGAGTACATGTTCAGTGCCCTCGACCTCTTCTCATATGTCTTACCCTGCTGACCTGCTATTATCTTTGTAGCCCTCCTCTGGACCTTCTCCAGCAGGTTAATGTTCTTTTTGAGGTGTGGGCACCAGTACTGATCTCCATACTCTAGATGCGGCCTTACCAGTGACCTGTACAAGGGCAGTATAACCTCCTCTCTCCTGCTACTGATACCCCTATATATGCATCCCAGCATCTTAACATAGAAACATAGAAGTTGACAGCAGATAAGGACCACAAGGCCCATCCAGTCTGCCCATTTCTTTTTCTCCCTTATGAATGTGCCATAGACCTTTGCTCTATCAATGGCCTATTTATTCATACTCATCTGTATTGCTCCCTTACGCCTATCCCATGCCTGTTTGAAGCCCTGCACTGTATTCATATCTACCATTTTCTGAGGTAGGCCGTTCCATGCATCCACAACCCTTTCTGTGAAAAAGAACTTCCTCACATTACCCCTTAATCGGCCTCCCTCTAATCTCATGCTGTGTCCTCTTGTCCTGCTATTTTTCTTAAATTTAAACGTTAGACTCTTTCGCCTTGTTAATGCCCTTAAGGTGTTTGAATGTTTCAATCATATCACCTCTCTCTCCTTTGCTCTAGGGTATACATATTGAGTTCAATTAATCTGTCCTCATATGTTTTCTGATGCAGTCCCTGCACCATTTTGGTTGCCCTTCTCTGGACTGCCTCAATTTGGTTAATGTCCTTGTGAAGGTGTGGCCTCCAGTACTGCACGTGGTACTCCAGATGGGGCCTAACCAGTGTCTTGTAAAGAGGGATTGTTACCTCCCTCTTCCATCTTGTGATACCCCTACTAGTACACCCCAAGATCCCTCTAGCCTTACCTACTGCTTTAGAGGTCTGCTTGGATGATTTCAGGTCATCGTTGATGATGATGCCCAAGTCTCTTTCTTCCCTTGTGACTGCCAGCAACTCCCTCCCAGCCTATAGGTGGCTTCAGGTTTTCTCCTATGTGCATGATCTTGCACTTCTTTGCATTAAACCCCAGTTGCCACTGTTTCACCATTTTGCTAGTTTATCCAGATCTCTTCTTATTCTGCCCACCCCATCTGGATCATCTACTATGTTGCAGATCTTGGTGTCATCTGCAAACAGACAAACCTTACCCTCCAGTCCATCTGCAATGTCACTGATGAAGATATTGAAGAGGACTGGCCCCAGGACTGATCCCTGAGGTACCCCACTTGTGACTTGCATCTCTTCTGACTATATGCTGTTTACCACCACTCTCTGTTTTCTGCCCATCAACCAGTTTGCCACCCTGTTGACCAATGTCTGACCCCCGAGCCTACCCAGCTTATTAATCAATCTTCTATGTGGAACAGTATCGAAAGCTTTGCTGAAGTCAAGATAGGCAACATCAACTGCTCCCCCTTGGTTCACCACTCTGGTTACCCAGTCAAAGAAATCTATGAGATTAGATTAGTCTGACGGGACCTTCCTTTTGTAAACCCATGCTGGCTTGGATCCTGTGCTCCTATGGATTCCAGGTGTTGCACTATCCTTTCCTTAAGTAGTGTCTCCATAATCTTGTTTGCCTTTGCTGCTGCTTTCTTGCACTGCATGGAGTGCTTCAGGTTACTAGTGATCATCACTCCCAGATCCTTCTCCTCCTCTGACGCAGATACTCGGACTCCACCCAGGTAGTAGTCTGTCCTGGGATTCTTGGATCCAATATGCATAACTTTGCATTTCTTGGCATTGAAGCCAAGCTGTCAGATCCTGGACCACCTCCTCAACTTTTCCAGATCTTCCTGTAGGTCCTGTATCCCTTCAGCTGTGTCCACTCTCCCGCAGAGCTTGGTGTCATCCGCAAATAGGCACATTTTGCCATTAATGCCATCCCCAATGTCACTGATGAAGACATTGAACAACACCGGCTTCAGCACCAAGCTCTGCAGGACCCCACTGGTTACCTCTCTGGTGCCAGATAACTCTCCACCCACAACTACCCTCTGGGTTCTGTCTCTCAGCCAGTTTTCCAACCATCGGGCCATCTTTTCCCCAACCCCGAGATCCACCAACTTCCTGATCAGCCTTTTGTGGGGCACAGAGTCAAAGACCTTGCTGAAATCAAAATAGAGGATGTCTACTGCTTGACCCCGGTCTACTGTCTTAGTGCACAGTCAAAGAAGTTAGTCAGATTCATTTGACACAGTCTCTCTCTCCCCCCTCCCCCATGAACCCATGCTGCCTCGCATCCTGGAGACCACGCTCCTCTAGATATCTTAGAACTTTATATGGTGAAAAAAAGTCTAATATAAAAAATATGTAGATTAACTGAAAGAAACCAAGAAGATAATATTAGTTAACAATACAGATGACTTTTCCAGCTGTGGCTGTATTTGATCTCAGATGCTTGTGAACTCACCTGCAGGACTGCTATGTCAATGTGACTAACCTGTGCCTGTGTGACTCACCTAGTAGCACATCTGGATGTAGACCAGAAAGTCATGGGTTTTAGTCCCGCACCATGAATTAAGATCAAACTACGTAGGCCGGCACTCCACTGCAGTACTAGGATGTGCTGTAGTGTTGGGGGAGGGGGTGCCATCCTTCAGATGGGGAATCTTCTCTGGTTTTCTGGCCTTCGTTTCCCTTCCCAATAAATGTGCTTCAGGCTATTATCCATAGCTGTGTGTGGGTGTTGATGAATGAAATGGCTGCCACATTTACTGTCACTGCACTACCAGTCTCTCACAGCTTGTAAAGTGCTTTGGGAGACACTGTGTATTAGAAGTGCTATGAAATTGCAACTTTTGCTACACTAGAGATAACCTAGTAGAGGATAGTCTCCGTGATCATCTATTTTTCTTCAACATGAAGGGATTAATCTGTGTCACTTTTTTTTGCGTTTTCGCTTTTCATTCAGTAGTTTTTCTCCCCTCCATTCTGCCTGACAGCACCCTCCCAGCCCTGTCACTGACCTTCTCACAGACTTACCAGCTATCCACCATAGGAGAGACTAAAGGAGCTTAATATGTTTACCCTTGAGGAAAGGAGGGAGAGGGGGGACATGATAGAAACTTTTAAGTACCTCAAGGGAATCAACACAGTCCAAGAGGGTAGCATCTTTCAGAATAAGAGACATGCAAGAACAAGGGGACACAATTTGAAGATAGAGGGGGGACGGCACGGGGCAATGCGAGGAAGTATTTTTTCACAGAGAGGGTGGTGGACGCATGGAACGGCCTTCCTGAGGAGGTCGTGGGGTCAAAACAGTGGGGAATTCAAGAATGCATGGGACAGACATAAGGTAATCCTTGGGGGGGGGGGCAGGAAGAAATAGGCTATTGGTTAACTAGGATCTGCAGCTTATCCAATAGGTAGAGAAATGGGAAGACTAGGTGGGCCAAGTGGTCCTTATCTGCCATCAAAGTCTATGTTTCTATGTTTCCATTTGCCCAGAACCGTGATGGGTGGGTGGCCTGGGGTTGCAGGAAGTAGGCTGTTGGTTAACTAGAATCTGCAGCTTATCCAATAGGTAGGGAAATGGGCAGACTGGGTGGGCCAAGTGGTTCTTATCTGCTGTCAAAGTCTATGTTTCTATGTTTCTGTGTCATGCAAGGGCCTGCAGGAGATGCTGGCCATGTGCAGCATGGCATCTTTTTCCTCTGTAACCCCCTCCCCCCAATTTCGGGGGCTTACCTTAAGTATCTCCCAGGGCTCCTCTGATGTCCTCTGCCTGGCAGACATCCAGAAGGAGAAGTTAAATCTGTGTTCCTTGCTGTACTGCTGTTGCTCTGCATGTATGTGCACATCCATGCCACCGCACTATCTCTTTAAGAGCTCCAGCCTCATGTATTATGTAAATAGCCTGGGCTGGTTCCGAGTACAATGGAGCTCGCGACCAGCCAGGCCCTTCCCTGATTGACTCCACTCTGCTGTCACTAGTAGAGCAGAGGGAGCCCTTTCATAATCTGTAAATATTTATTTCTAAATCCTCACTGTTGTTTAAATAAAATAAATTGTTTGGACTGCTAGTACAGTCAGTATCAGTCCTTCCCGATGGAAATTGACATCTTTGGTCCTGGACTTCCTGGTTTGAACCAATCGGAACCAAAGGGTCCTCAAGGGGTCTTAATTACAATGGATTATGCATGAAACTGTGAACTTTCTTGTTGGCACCTAAACTAACCACTAGGAACACTCAGACTGTGATTGACAGCTCCCTTAGCCAACCGGAGTACAGGATTCTTGAACTAACTGTGGGACTGTTTGAAACAGAGTTCAGTTCAGCTTCAGTCACTGAGTAGGACGCAGCCTGCAGTTGGGCTGAGAGAACTGCAGGAAAGGAAGCCTGCAGCTGCTTCCCGTGACTTCTTACTTGGTCCAAACAGGGATTGAGTGGTTTGGGACTGCATCTGAGCAGACAAGGAAGGGTTCTTCAGCAGAAGGCTGAGGAAGAACCAGCCATTTACCGAAGAAAAGGAGAAGTTTGTTGTTTCTTCAGCCACAAGCCTGTGGCCTACCGCATGTGTGGAGACATTGACCCTGGGACTCCTGAAGCAAAGTAGGAGCCACTCCAGTGCGGTAAGGACTTTCTCTTGCAAAGCCCAGCTGGAGGGTTCACCAGCACGCAGATCAGACTTAAACTTAGACATGTTCTTCATCTGGACCTATGCCACCAATGGCCCAGACAAACTGTTCCTGTGCCACTTTTAGCATCCTTGCGAGAGACTAGCATTGGGGATTCAGCCCCTGCACAGCCATCAAATGTAGGTTGCGGCCACCTACAGGGAAAGGCCGTGAAGCGGAGGTGAGTCGTGTCAGCCCCAGTCCCCACCAACAGCTCAAACAAGCACCAGTGCCTTCTTCCATTCTTCTGGGTACAATGAGCAAAATCGGGGTACCTACTTGCAACAAATTATCAATTGTTCTAATGGTACCATCTGATTCTGTTTGCCAGTTTAATGTGCTTAAAAGTGACTGGGCCATCCAGCCATGGATACAAATTGTTTGTGGTTTCCAAATGTGTTGCTTCCATTTAAGCATCCTTCTTTCCAACAAGGGCCCCAACATCAGCTGCAATGCCAGCCAACCCGTGGCACCGCCTCAGGCATGCCTGTTTTCTACTCTGGGTACCGTGTAGTTGCCAGACTGATAAATTAAGGAACTAAAATGATTAAAAGCAAGATAGCCTGTCTTAATTACAGTAAAGCAATCATTTGCCTAAATTCTTGCCCCTTCCTTGTTCATGTCCCCTTAATAAACCTGATTTACTGTTTGCTGTTAATCTGGCTTATGAGCATATTATTGCCTGGTCTAAAGTTACTGAAGTGCTGCAAAATCTGTTGAAAGTGCATGCTTGTATTATTGCAACTGTCTTTTACAGGTGGTTGCAGGGTGAAAGCCAGAAGATCAAACCCTGCTGGTAAGTGGAAGGTGCATGAGCATATCATTAATACTGGTGTTAATCTACATTCTAAATGTGAAGTATTGCAGTTGCAAAACTAAGTGTAAAAGGTCAGTAGGTGGAATTGTGGGTGATTATTGCTCCCCAGAGGGCTGTACTAGTACTGTTAATGACTCACTTAAGCATTACTCTGGGTGAAGGCACCATAATTGTATTTCTACTGTTGGTAGGCACATCACAGTACCCCACATTTCCGAACCCAGGCCCCTCAACCTGCAGTTAGGGAAGCAGGCAGGGGTAGTAGCCCTTGGTAAAATGGTGCCAGAGTTACACCTCCATTTTCTCCCTCTGAGTTGTAGCGTGAGGACATGTGTGCCAAGCACATCACATTACAGTGCTGCCCATCATGCATTACCACTGCACTGCTGCCTGGCCTCCACCAGGTGACAATCTCTGCAGCAGGACCTGGTGTCTCCCCCATTCCCCGAGGAAGGAGAACTGCCATCGGGTGTTAAATCCTCCCTCACCCTACTGGCTCACCGAGCGATCCTAGTCCATTCCCAAACCTGGGTCGCTGACGTGGGGACCGAAAGCACAACCAGTCCTCCACTGGGCCAGCCATTTTGGAGTTTTTAACAGTGGCAGCATTTGTTTCCATCATCTGTTTCTGCTTTTCCATTCCCCGACCCTTGCAGCACCCCAGCCCCATCACTGTCCTTCTCATGGACTTACAGGGTATCCACTGCTTACCCAAGACAGCATATGGTGGTGGGTGGCCTGCCCTGCCAGTTGTGGGGTGCCTACGGGGTTGACAGATAGGGCCAAGGCCTTTTCCTCTGGGTTGTCTCCAGGGCACCAGTGTGCAGTGAAGTGTATGCACACCAGTGTCTGTGGCAGCCCTTCCTATTCAGGTGTGCTCACATCGCTACCACCGGGCTATTACCTGGTGGCAATCTCACAGCAAGACACATAGTCTCCCCACCTAAAGGGAGGAGAGCTGTTACTGGAATGTTTGGTCCTCCTTCCCTCCCCTGGTGAACAGATCTTGTTCCCAAACTCAGGTCGCCAGTATCAGCAACAGTAGCCGTACCACTGCGCTGATGGGCCAGCTGACAGCAGCTACAAACATCAACTTTTAAACAAAGCAATTACAGTAGGGTTATATCTGTTCAAGACTATCAGAAGTTTTTCCTATAAACAAAAATCGTCGAAACGTCTGATGCGTAATCTTTATGCGGTTGGACTTTGGAGACACAGGTGCCCATGTCCATAATACATTGATAGTGGTTCTGGGCACAAATGGTTGCCATGATATTGTGATGCAACACTGAAACTCTCTGACACTATGCCTAGGCACTCCCCGATGCTGTTGCTAGTACACAGCTGTATCGATTTTTAGGGCCTCTACTTCAGTGGGACCTCGACAAGTATTCCATTCATTTTGCTAGTAAGGGAAGTAAAAAACTTCTGTAAGTCCAGATTTGGAAGATATTCCAGTTTTTGGAAGTCAGAACATTTTCCTCGTCCCAGTCTTCTATTTAGCAAGTGAAACAGCTTTCATTACTTGGCGGGTTAAACTGTAGCAAAGCCTGACTTATGGTGCACACAAATTAGAAGATAATGGTAGGATTATCAGATAGGGTTTTTTTTTGTCATTATTCTTTTTTTCATCATTTTTCTCCCTTCCTGACTAGCTTTTCTCCTCACCCTCACCCTCACCTCATCACCTGGCATCTCCCAAACTTACAGTCTACAGCTTCCCCACTACTTCCTCACCATGGTCAGGTGGTGGCAGAAAGCCAAGCTGAACCGGCCAGATAGGATTCTGTCAGTTTGCTGGTACAATGCCTGTGAGGAGTTGGAGACTCATCATGCTAGCCAGGATAATTTCCCTTTTTCCTCCCTTCCCTGTGGTGTGGAGGAGCTGGCATGTAATGATGTCTGTGGCCGATCTGCGCACACTTTCGTACACAGCACACCGGATGTCTGCTATGCCTCCACCCCTGTATGCGGTTCTAGCCTCCTGACCTCCATCCACTGCTAGGGGTCAGGCTAACACTGGGTGCCGCTGCCACCTCACCCTGGAGGAGGAGCGCAGTGCATCAGATGATTGATCCTCCTCCCCACAGCTGTGCCTGCGACAACCCAGGTTTGGAGTGGGAACCCAGGTTGCTGATGTCAAGAGTGGTGGTCCTGCCACTGCGCTAATTGACCAGCCACTAAATAGGTTTTTGAAATAAACAAAATGGTTGTGTTTGTTGGCAGTGAATCTACATGCTAGACAGGGCTTGTTAATATACAGTGAAACACCGGGCAGAGTTGTGCACAGGATTCCTTTGGAAAAAAGCAGTTAAAAAACAATATTTCTATAAAATATGACATTGCTTGTTATTCTTTTTTTTTTTGTTACACACTGTTAGTATTCAATGCCTACATAAACAACCTGAGCTTTACCCTCATGGTTTATTTGTCATCACACACTGCAGATGTCTAAAATATGGAATAAGGTATGGGAAGTAGTGCATTATGAGTTTTTTTACACACACAAGGTGTGTTATGACTGATGATACTCGAGAGTGGAGCTCGAGTGGTTTATGCAAGTCTTCACACACTGAAGGAGTGTAAATAAAAAAAATGAATTTTTACCCCACTTTCCATATTTTTTTTTTCATAATTACTGGTTGCAAACTAAAATTAGTACAGAAATGAAATAATAAGATGGAATTAGTGTGCTGAAAAATTAGCTCACTGAAAACATTTTCATCAATCAACAGTTGAATCCACGTTTTATATACAAGTTTTTTTTTCTAACTTTATGTTTATTTTGTTAAGATAAAACAAAGACATAGAAGTTACAGTTAGAATAGCATCAGTCTGGTAAAAGGAGAACAACAAATTCCCCGTATGTAAATCTTTAGAACAGTACAAGTCGTTTAACCCAACATTTGACACAACATTTGGGGGTAAGAAAAGAGAAAGGTGTTGCAGCATATTTTACAGCATTGCCAGCCCATCAATGAACAGCGGTAGCCAACATACATTTCCAGCATCTGTTGAATGTAGTACTAGACTACTTACTTCCTCACAGTCCCCAAAGATTTACTTCATGTTACTGACTTCATACAGAGCTGATCTTACGACCTCTCCCAAGCCTTATATAAACGAACATCCTGAACTTATACAAGTAAGTACTTGAAAGCTGTGTAATACTCAGAAACATCTGAGGTGCCTCGTAAAGACCATTGAGTTCTATAGAGAAAGGTAGAGGGCGGACTCGCGCTGTCAGCTGACTCCGACGTTGGCCATATTACAGGAGGAGACGCTGGTCAGAACTCACACTGTGCCTCCTGAGAAGCTCTGCGCTGTGGCAATGCACAGCTCTAAATGAACCCAAAAATAACCGAAATGATGAAAGACTGATGAGGCATCCACTGGTTGACAGCTAGGGAGCTGGCATCTATACACAGTTCTGATAGCAAGCCAGGTAACACACTGCTGATCCGTTTGTATGGGAAGCACCATTGAAAGCATGGAAATAAGAAAGCAGAAGCACATTTTGGTGAAAGGCACATGGTATGCTGGTTTTTCATGTGCTTTTTTCGAAACAGTGCATTGCTTGGATTGGTGTCAGGACAGTGTGCAGGTGCCGGCTACCTAACTGTCTACAAGTGAGTGTTCTAGATAGCATGGCACTGCTTTCCCCAGGTGCGGCCCCAGTAATACCTTTCCTCATAATGAAGCGTCCTTCTGATCCACCCGGCTAAGGAGCAGTGCTGCGCAACATCTGGCCAGCTGTGCCCCCAGCATACAGGAACTGGGACATCTGCATGACTGTGTGACCCACTGCCACTGAGCCACATGTTCATAGATTTACTTGGAGGTGCATTACAGCGGGGGAAGGTCACTTTGTGTAGGGTACATGGGGTAAGTGACAGAAGGGGCATTCTGGTAAGGTTCTGGCAGGGTATGGTTTGTTCAGGTTGCATTTTGGCAAAGGAATGTCTTGGAGGCATTACTTCAGGGGCACTTCCCTGAGGATGCATGGAGGGGAAAGCGTTGCTTGGAAGCATTCCTTTGGGGGCACTATGTTTAGTGGCATGCTAGCCATGGAGTGATTTTGAAGAAGAATAATCAGCATTTATATAGTGCTTGTCAGACACATTGTATCCCAAAGCGCTTGGCAAGCAATGCTAGACTGGTAGTGAAGTGACTGAATATGTAGTGGCAGCCATTTTGCACATCAGCACCCACACACAGTCATGGACAGTTGAATGAACCAGTTTTATGAGAAGGGGACTACCGGCCAGGACACTGAGGAAAGTCTCCTACTGTTTTGCGAAAAGTGGCTTGGGTTCTTTCACTTCCCCCTGGACACCCACAGGACAGCACCAGGATGGGTAGAAGAGACCTCTATTTATCATTTTATCCAAAGGACGTCACACCCCAACAGTACAACACCCCCCTTAATACTGCACTCAGGTGCCAACATTAAGGTATGAGCCTAATCCTGGTGTGGGACTAGAACCCATGACCCTCCAACCCAGAGGTGGATGTTTTACCAACTGAGCCATGCTGACACCCCATTTGGGGGGGAGAGCTAGCCAGGGAATTGCAGCTGTGGCAGTGAGATTGGAGCTATTCTGGTTATGGCAATGAGTTTATAAGCCATTCCAGTTAGGGTAGAACTGTAACCGAGTCAATGTGGATGTTGCAGTTACTACCCTTGGACTGTGGGCTCAAACAACATTTAGGGGCCTCATTCATCTAACCCCAGATTGGGTCGTTTGTATCCAAGGTGTTACATATTTGCACAGTGCCTCTACCTAGAGAAAGGTTTATGGTACAGTCCTCTAGGATGCATCCCCCCCCCCCCAACTCACCCATGGAATCACCATACCCGTGAACCAGCCCAGTACTTATCCCCTAAATGTAGACAGGGTAGCTACAGATCTTCCTGAAGGGCCTGGGGTAACAGTTTAAGGTACAGTAGACCCAGACAGGATGCAACACAGTATTCTGTGACACTGTGCATGACAAAAGTGATCAACTGCCATTGAAATTTCTGTGTGCACTGCAGTAGCTCTGCTCCAGTATGCTACAATTTTCTTGTAGCATCCTAGCCAGCGCCACTGTAGAAGACAACAGGAAGAGGGGGAAAGAAACATTCTCACCTGTCCCCCTGCTGTAAAGGAAAAGATCTGGTCAAAGAGCCATTATTGTTAACATAGGCCATAGGTGCATGATATAATTCCCATAGGAGCTCCATAAAATATGATGGAAAGCCAAACTGGGTGAGCGTGAAATACATTATAAAGCAGTGTGTGGAAATGGAGCACGCTGATTGCCACCCTGCACCTGAACCACACTTCAGCCCCCAGCCACCCACCCACCCACCCTTAGCCAATGTCCGTCCTAAAAGCTGGGCCACTCTGTTAGCCTCTCCTCCTGCACCAGCACCCAGAACAGCCTTCCAGCAGAAGTACAATTCTTCCAGCTCACTGGACCAGCCTCTAAACAGCTGACCCTGGACCCCCTTTCCAGGTCCTGGACCAGTGATCAAACAGAATCCACTGCACTGGACCAGACTCCCACCCGAAGCCGACCTGCCTCCCTGCACCTGGACCTCCCTTTCTGGCCCCAGACAAGCCTCCAACCCATAGGTGACCGTCCACTCTGCACCTGGACAAGTCTTCCTGGCCTGGACCAGCCTAGGACCCCCCCCCTCCAGCAGCTGCACCACCTTTCCAGGTCCAGCCTCCAACCCCTCAGCCAAACACCCAAAAGTGCAGTCAGTAATGCAATTATAATTAATAAAAAAAAAAAAAATACCAATACCTCCGATGTGCCATCAGGCATTGCTGTGTGTTCAATTGATGCCAAAAGCTGAACAAACCCAGTATCTGTCTGGGTGTGTCTCATGGAACCCCCAAAAAAAAAGAAAAAAGCAAAGTCAGCATGGCTAGGACAGGATCTGTCTCCTGTAGCTTCTGCAAGGATATGAACTTTAGCAGCCCACCTCCTCCTGATCAGCCAGGAGAGCAAAACACAAGGAAAGGAGACAGTATGCAGCATGGCTTGGTGCGGATTGCCCACAGACCAGCCCCCTTTGATTATCCATATACATTGCTCTAACCCCTTGACAAGGACTTTCGGTGATGTCACCGTAATGGTGGGTAGCTGAATCAGAGAGCTCCATGACCTCCTCGCCTTTATCTCATAAAATCCTCTACGGAACTACCCGATATTAAAAAGGTGATAAAGCCCTCGATGCCTTAGATGGCAGGGAAGCCTCAGAAAGCTAAAGGTCCGAGATTCTCCTCCTCATCAAACAAGATGAAGCAAACAACTCTACGCAGGCCACAAGAAGGCCTAGCCATCTTACCTCCACGTAGAAGGCATCCCTCAGACTCCTCGGCGGATTGGGACCAGGAGGAAACAGACCCATCTGAAAGTACGAGCCAAACGCTAAAACAAATTTTGGGCACAGTCAATAAAATAGATACAGCGCTTGCAAACCTGAGGCAAGATGTGCGTATCTTGGACAAAAAGGTTTCGCCGTCGGACACAAGAATTACGGAGATCTCAGAAGCGCAAGAAGGTACAGATTGCCTACTTTCATATCTACTCCAGAGAGACCGGGAGACCCAGGCTAAGTTGGAAGACCTGGAAAATCGTTCCTGGTGCAACAATTTCAGAATCCATGGGATTCCCGAAGGCGCGGAGGAAGGCTTTCCCACGACCGCAGACTTCATCCAGCAGTTGCTCAGATCTACGCTCTCACCCCCACCTGATGTAAACTTAGAGGTAGATCGAGCACACAGATCCCTGGGTCCAAAACCGACCGACATGGCTGCCAGACCTCGCTCACTAATAATCCGCATGTTGCATTACCAAAGCAAAGAGTGGATTTTCCACGAAGCATGGCGACAGCAGGAAATAACATACCAAGAGACAAGGATTTACTTCGACCAGGACTTCTCATCAGCCCTGTAGGCAGAGAGGCAGAGAGTTCGGGGGGTTATCAAAGAGTTAAAGCAAAAGAAGGAAATGAAGGCACAACTGCTCTTTTCCGCCAAGATCAAAATCTACCTAGAATCGGGAGCTAGGATCTTTCCCTCATTGGTAGAGGCAACTCCGGTGCTGAAGGAGCTTCATATTTTGATTCCTGACCTAGAATCTGAAATACTGGAGAAGAAACTGAGGATGGGTGCATGGAATATAGTAACTCGTGGCAACAGCAGAAAACGCGGTTTTCCAGGCTCCATCGTACCAGCAGCAATGGGGGACATTGGCAAGCTCATACAGTGAGCGGAGAAGAGGGAAAAAGCACAGAGTGGGGTTAAAAATGGATCCTCATCAATAAAGGACTGATTTCTAGACCTAAATCAAAGGTACTGTCTTAACTTGACTAACTTCCCCTCGGGCATACTGAAGAGGGGTAATTTAGCGATGATCCTTGGAAGAAGGGGTGGGGCTAATTAAAGCAATTGAACTGAGGGCATAGACAATCATTCTGCGAGGAGCTTACTGTATACAGAAATTTACCAGCTTTTCTTTTTCTAATGGGGATGTTCATATGAGGAGTCAATAATTTAAATGTGCTGTGACATCTAATTCTGACCACTAGAGGGCAAGCAAGTATTTAACAAAAGGAGGAGATAGAGATGCTTGGATATGCCCACAAGAAGAGAAATAAAATGAGTAAAAAGTAATTGTAGTTACAAAGAAGGAAGGGGAAAACAAGGAGGGCTGGAGGAGAAGAGAGGGAGAGGAGATGGGGGAGAGGTGGAAAAGGGGGAAGGGAAAAAGAAAAAGGGAGGGGAAGATAAAATAGGCTCATAGCCAGTAGGGGCTTAAATAATCTAAACAGTTCTTATGAATCTAGAATTTAGGATGGGGGGGCTTCCCCCCATTTCTCCTTTTTTTTTTTTTTGTTTGTTTCTTCCCTTTCCTAAAGAGGTGTGAAGTCACAGCACCATGGTAGGCGAGGGAGGGGTGGTCTGGAGAATATAGGGTACTCAGTTTAGCTCCCGCCTTGGATGTCGTTTGGAGTTACATGTTGCAGGCGAAAACCCATTGAATTGGCCATAGCCGCAACTCCCCTAAACATCACTGGGGACTGAAACTAGTCACATTTGTGACTTCACGTGGTAGTCTTATCTACCACCAGAATCTCCTAGGAGGTCAAATACATTAGGTCTTTGGTTACATTAACAAATGTTTTGCAGTAGGAACCAAAAGGGCTCCATTTTGCAAGTTAATGGTTACATGTTTATGATAATGTTCTTGAATTACTTGTTTTCTGTGATATGTCGATGTGATTTCATGCTGGGTAAGATTGTTTGGTGGATTTCTTGGCAACTAAGTGGAGGGCAGGGGAGAGGGTGTACGCCACACAAGATGATGGATAAGAGGCTTAAAACTAACAGAGCTCAATGACACATTTAAAAATAATATCATACAACGTTAATGGAATTAATTCGCCCATTAAAAGAACCAAAATCCTGACAGAACTAAAAAGAATGGAATGTGATGTGACTCTTCTCCAAGAGACTCACCTCTCGGAGTTAGAGCACATGAAGCTACGGCAACAATGGGTGGGGAGAGTGGAAGCCACGTCGGGTAAGGAGGCAAAAAAAGCGGGTGTGGCAATTTTAATTAAGAGCGAGTCCCCATTTATAGTTCAAGAGATAGATTTCATACACCAAGGTAGATGTATTAGAGTCTCTGGTACAGTGCAGGATAAATTAACATACATAGTTAATATCTACACACCTAATGTAGGCATGGACAAATTCTACCTGGAAATCTTCCAGAAGATAGGGGGTCTTCCTAAGGGACTTTTGATACTGGGGGGGGGATTTTAGTACCACTTTGTGGTCTGCAATGGATCATTCCTCTGGGAAAACGGGCACATCTAAGGTAGCTAGCAGAAGGCTGAAGACCTTAGTGGGGTGGGGGGGGTTGGTAGACATTTGGAGAGCACACCATAAAAATGAGAAAGACTACACTTTTTATTCAGCTTCTCAAAACTCGTACTTGCGAATAGACTTTTTTTTTACCTACACCACGGATCTCCATTTTTTTACTGCATCTCAGATCCACTCTTTAACTTTATCAGACCATGCCCCATTATCCATTGAGGTTACATGGGATAGAGAATCTAGAGTCACCAATTGGAGGCTAAATGTATCATTGTTAAATGATAAGAATTTTGTCCAACACATTACTCAAAATATCCAATATTTAACTGTGGACTCCCCTATGGCAGACTGCACTCCCGGGGTCTGGTGGGACACTATGAAGGCAGTTCTAAGGGGTCGCATGTTTAGCCTGGCATCTGCCAAAAAGAAATTAAGGAATAAAAAATTAATGGAACTGCAAACCACAATAAAAACCTTAGAAAGGGAACACAAAAGTGAACCAAGGGGGAAAGAGAAAATCCTCAAGGAGCTAATTAAAAAAAGGAAAGAACTTAATGATATGGAATCTGACAAAGCTGAAGGACTGTTATGGTTCACCAATCAAAAATACTATGGTGGGGGGGAGCGTTGAAATTGTTGGCACTTAGAATGAGGAAAGAACACGCGAGCCGACATGTCCCCTTTCTCCAGACGGGGGGCATTAAAAATGACCAGGTAGATTATTTATTTATTTATTTGTTTTTGTTAAAGCCATGGGAAATAGCCAAGGCCTTTAAAAAGTACTATCAGACCTTATATAAGAAAAGAGAGATCCTCAGGAGGTGATAAATCAGACGGAATCCTTCTTGAAAACAATGAAACTCCCTAAACTGTCCAACACAATGCAACAAAAACTATCGGCCCCCATAACGGAAAAATACATTTTAACAGTAATAAATAACCTTCCATCAGGAAAGTCACCCGGCCTGGACAGACTACTGGCAGAATTTTATAAAAAATTAAGAAAAACATTAATACCTAAACTGGTAATGGTCCTGAATGCCATGTTAGAGGAAAACAAACCCCCAGACTCCTGGCGGGAAGCATTGATCACTGTCATTCCGAAACCAGGCAAGCCAGTAGCTTTTTGCGAGTCTTACAGACCTATATCCTTACTAAATCAGGATTCTAAAATGCTTACAAAAATTGTAGCCAACCGTCTGCAGAAACAGTTAGAGACCTTAATCCACCCGGACCAAACGGGGTTCATACCCCACAGACACCTGTCTGATAACATTAGACGTTTGTTAAATATATTGGATCATAAAGGCCCCTCCCAAATTCCTAGAATGGCTATTTTTCTAGATGCAGAAAAGGCCTTTGATAGGCTGAACTGATCTTATCTTAAATCGGTGCTGACAAAAATGGGCTTTGAGGGTTCCTTTTTGCAATGGGTTATGATGGCATACCAACAGCCAGTTGCAAGAGTAGGGGGTGAACGGCACTATTCCCACAATTTTTCCAGTAGAGCGGGGCACCAGACAGGGTTGCCCCCTATCGCCATTACTCTTCGCTTTAGCAATGCAGCCCCTTGCCCAGGCAATTAGAGTTGAGGACAAGATTCAGGGAATTTCTATAGAAGAGGTCCTGAACAAGGTCTCTCTATATGCAGATGACACCCTGATATATATGCAGGACCCGGTAAACTCTATTCCTCCTGTAATGGATTTGTTAAACCAGTTTGGTAAAATCTCTGGATTCAAAATTAATATGAATAAATCGGAGATTCTTCCAATAAGCAGTGACATTCCGAGGGAATTATATGGGCTGATTCCATTCAAGTGGGCTAAGGATAGAGTAAGATACCTAGGCATACAAATTCCAACTAAAATGTCCCGACTATATCAAATTAATTATGGCCTGTTGCAGAAAGAAGTTTTTGCAGATATAAATAGATGGTGGATGTTACCCTTCTCCTTCACCAACAGAATAGAGGCAGTGAAAATGAATATCCTTCCCCGGTATCTCTTTTTGTACACCAATTTACCGCTACCTTCCTAAAAAAAGACTGGAAGGAACTGCGACACAAGCTTTCTCAATTTATCTAGGCTGGGAGATGACCCAGAAAGCGCTGGGAACTTCTTACTGAGGATTGGGAGAGAGGGGGTAGGGGGGTACCGGATTTTTATAATTTTTACAAGGCAGCACAGATATTACCTATTCTTAACATGTTAAATCCAGGATATGTAGGGGAGTGGTGTCCAGTGGAACTAACAGCTCACCAAACTATACCCCTGAGGATGTTGCCATGGGTTGCAGTGCACTCAGACCTTAAACAAATTAAAAATAAATGGACGAGGCACACTCTTAAAATATGGCTGGATGTCCGACAGCACTGGGGTCTCTAACCCCAGTTTGGAGGTATATCTCACTTAATTCCCTCCCAGGATTTCCAGCTGCACCTGGAGACAGCTGTTTCAAGCAATGGCAGAGTAAAGGATTGCGCCTCCTAACTCAATTTTTTCAACAAAATACATTAAAATCCTTTCAAGAGCTGCAAAGAGAATTCGGCCTTCCCAAACAGGACTTTTATAGGTTTCTTCAATGTTGCCATTATATTTCTACGACGATGGGGATGCAGGCAATCTTTTCAGACCCACCTGCTCCAATTCAAACCACCTTTCAAAAGAGTTGTATGACAGACTCCAAAGGGTTTATATCATAAGTATATAAAACTTTGCAAGAAGAAGTAGGTAAATTATTGACCCAACAGATTGAACAAAGGTGGGAGGAGGAGTTGGGTATTCGGCTATCACAGGAAGAATGGTCTGCGATTTGGTTAGGAATCTCTAAAACAACTAATTCCCCGAGTTGGAAGGAATTTAGATGGAAAGTGGTGGCACGATATTTTATTACCCCAGTGATCTCTGTTCATTATACAATACCTGCAACGAATAAGTGTTGGAGGGGTTGTGGGGAACTGGGTACATATACCCACATATTTTGGGACTGCCCGCAGGTAAGTAATTATTGGAGGTTGGTTGCTCAAGCCTTCCAGGCCATCTTTCAATGGAATGTTGCAGTAAATGGAGCTCATTTTATACTGGGTCTCACACCAAAGGGAATTGGATCCAATAATCAAAAATACCTGTATTATTTATTAGTAGCTGCAGCCCTAAAAGTTATCGCGCAGCACTGGTTGCAACCAGATTTATTGACTCTTTCCATGTGGAGAGCTAATGTTACAAAAATCAAAGAGTTGGAAGCCATAACGGCCCGATTACGACTGACCACAGAACAACATAATGCAAAATGGCTCCCTTATTACAGTTACATTGAAGGTCTGGAGGGCACCCAGTGCTAGAACAATACCTCTTAGCTTGAATGAGGTTTTGGCCTATTATAGAGGGGGGTGGAGAAAACCACGAATCCAACTCATATGTAAAGATTGTAACCTGCAGACGTGGAGATAGAATGGGGACAGGGGAACAAATAAGATGGTCAGGTAAATGAAATCACATCGACTGGTTATATGTACGTTTTGTTTATTTATTAAGAATGAAAACTTAAAATAAATCACATCCAAGTTTTATTCAAATTCCTGAGATTAGCTGCTGTTACTTAGATAGTTTGAAACAGGTGGCATGGGCGAAGGATGTAGGTGAAGGGTGAAGTAGAAATATGTCTTCCCACTTGATGAAACCTGGAAACAGTGGGGTTGATCATCTCTTCTATTGGACAGCCTAATGTGGCTATTCGTCCTTCGATATGATATTGGAGTAAATACCTGTAGGAAAATATACATGGCAATTTATAAGGAAATGTATAAATATAATAGACTATTCCATTTGATTGTACATCCATATGTATACTGGAAATATTTCAAACTATTAATAAAAGTTGTCTCAAGTTCAAAAAAAAAAAAAAAAAACCTGGACAAGCCACAGACCCTCATCTGACCAACCTCAGTAGCTGAAACACCATTTCAGCCCCCTGTACAAGCCTCTGTCCACCCTAAGCAGCAGGGCTTGGCTAGCAGGCTGTTAGTGCTGCCCCAAGGGCAGTGCCTTGACAACTGACATGAGTACTCCCCCAAGGCAGTGCTTTGACTGTCGGCGATGCCAGAGGAGCAAGGCATAGCCAGTTAGCTGTTAGTGCTACCCAGGGGTAGAGACTGGTCAGTTGACTGTTGGTGCTGCCCTGGGGGGCATTGTCTGGCCACTTAGCCCCAGGGACAGTACTTGGCCACTTGGCCCTGGGGACAGTGCCTGGCAACTTGGACCAGGGTGCTGCCCTGGAGGTGCTGCCTGGCCCGTGACTTGGCCCTTGGTGCTTCCCTGAGGGAAGTGCCTGGCAAACTGACACTGGGAGCAGAGCCTTGTCAAGTGGCTGTTGGTGGTTATGGAACACTGCCTGGCCACTTGACCCTAGGAGCACTGCCTGGCAACATGGACCTGGGTGCTGCCCTTGGGGCACTGCCTGGCCACTTGGCCTTGGGTGCTGCTCTGGGTGCATTACCTGGCAGCGTGTGCCTGGGTGCTTCCCTAGTGTAACTGCCTGGCCACTTGGCCCTGGGGCCAGTGCCTGGCAGTGTAGACCTGGGTGCTGTCCCGGGGGCACTGCCTGGTAACTTGGCCCCGAGGGCAGTGCTTGGAATCCTGACCCTGGGGAAGTGCCTGGCCAGTTGGCCCTAGGTGCTGACCCAGGGGCAGTGCATGGCCACTTGGACAGTGGTGCTGCCCTGGGGCCACTGTCTGGTCACTAGGACCATGGTGCTGCCACAGCTATTGTAACCGAACTGTTCATTTCTGAGATACTTATGGAAAATATAGTGTATTTTTCCCTGTTGTCTAGCATGTGAACTCCCCAGTTGGACCTGACTTCGGAATACTTCAAGCTTCTGTGGTTTAGTGCAATTTCTTAGTAACTTGCCATGTAGCTTAGTTAAAAAAATAAATAGAAGGGCGCTAATGAGAAGTTAGCTGTACGGATGCGTGTTCCCGCATTGCTCCCTCTCAACAGCCTAAAATTAAAGTTTTAAAATAGGGAAAAGTGCCTAAGTCCATGGAGTTAAGCAAACTGCAGGATGGACGAATATCTTACCCTGGGTCCATCGAAGAGTCAAAGAAATGCCTCCAAAAATGCGAAAAAAGGAGGAGAGAGCAGCGGCCTGGTCTCATTGTCGGTGGCCGAGGTTGCTGCGCTGGGCAGAGAAGTTATGGGGCAGGTCATGGCAGCCCTGGAGCTGAGGCTAATTAAGCTGGAGGGGAAACTAGATTTGAAGCTCCAAGGGATACAGGAGCAACAAGTAGCGCAAGCGGGGAGAATAGCAGAGATGGAAGAGAGGATATTGCATGTGGAGGACGAACTGCTGGTGACCCCTGGACAGGTAGTGGCTCTTCAGAAAGAATTGGCCGAGCTGAATGAAGCGTTTGACTACCAAGAAAATTATCACCGCCGCTTAAATTTGCAGCTAAGAGGCTTGCCGGATGGCGTGGAGCGGGAGAGTGTGCTCGACTTCTGTGCAAGGGTGCTACCGGACTTACTGGGCCTCAAACCCGCGAAGGGGAAGTTTAAACTGGAAAGAGCTCATAGGGCCGTGATGCCCAAACCACCAAAAGATCAGCCGCCGAGGCAAATAATTTTCCGGTTCCACCACTTCCAAGACAGGGAATCAGTGCTGAAGACTTTCCGTGAAAAGGGTACTGTGGAATACGAGGGGCACCGTCTCTACATGTCGCAAGACTACTCGGCCTGCTTGCTCAAGAGGAGGAAGATGTTCAACAGTATAATGCAACAGCTGAGAGAAAGCAAGGTTGAGAATTTCTTAGTATATCCAGCCACCCTAAAAATAAAGCACGAGGGAGCCACGTATTTGTTTTGGGAGATTGAGAAGGCTGAGGAATTTGTTCAAGCCCTAAAGCAGAAGCTGCGGTGAACACTGGAAGAATGGAATTGTGCTTTACTTGGCTGTTCATATAAAAGGAGGAGAGGCTGTTTTTTTCCCTGTTTGAGTTATGTTAATTGGCCTAGCTTATAAGAACTGTGCTGGAGAGAGATGGACGTTTACATCCCGAGTGCTCGTTTGGTGGCAGTGTGATTCAATGGACTTGTCTGCTAGCTGGGTCTCCTTGCTGAAATTAGACTGGATTGAAAGATGGACACGAAGAGGCTGTGTGCACAAGGGGAGAGCTGCTACGAGAAGGAGTACTCGGAAGCGAGAGGAAGAAGGACCGAAGTAGCAGACGTGGCTGCAAATGTGTGTGGGTGAAGGTAGGAGGGCAGGTGGGGAGCAGGGCTTAGCGCATTGATTTATGAGCACGGCCTGGTCTCCCTGCTGGCTTTAGCTGGTAGCCCTGGGCACCTATTTTGAAGAACCCATTCTGATACTGCAGTGGGGGAAGCTGGTGTGGGGAGGAGGAAAGAGATTGGAGAGGGACTCATGTCGACTGGGAAGAGGGATGGGGTGCTATATTAGAGAAGGAAATGCAGAGGGGGAGTGGGGGTGTGAGGCAGCACAAATAAACTGCAAGGGGAATGAATAAAAATATCTGAAAGCGGAATGAGGGAGATAGGATGAAAATGGCTGTGGAGGGAGGGCCGGGAGCGCCTTTGTCAGTATAGGGGGATGAGGCAGACACTCGAGTTGGGGAGACTTTTAGTGTCTAAGGGACTGGCAGAACGACAAGAGAGGGTGGGAGGGAAAAGAGATAAGTACCATGGGGGCGGTTTAATGGCTGAGGGTGAGGAGCGGGAGGGAGAGGTGCCAGATATGTTGGACAAAGGGAGAAGAGGGTTGGGAAGAGGTGCTGCAGTGAGATCTGGGACGGGGAGAGAGAGAGTGGATAATGAATGGGGGTAGGGGTGGTGGAGAGGAAAGAGACAGGCTGGGGAGGGAGGGCCGGGCTTGGAGAGTGTGAGAGACAGAGGGAGGGGTAAACGTTTTATGTTGAAGTTGTTGTTGTTGTTGTTTTTTCTGATACTGTTGGTTTTTTTGAACAAAAGTGCAACCAAAGATATCAGGTATGTGGGATAGTCATACTCCCAGTTAAAAAGGTGATGATGAAAGGGAAAAGAATACTGAATCTCAATGAATGCTAAGAAAAGCTTTAATACGGTCAGCTGGAATGTCCGAGGTATAATAAATCTAGTGAAGAGGACTATGTTCATATCTCTCAACCTCCTGCCTCATAAATCAGGGACAAGGCTTAAAAAAATCAGGGACAAAGGACCAAAACCAGGGACACCACTTCAAACTTGATGATATCCACTCAGAAAGCTGGTAGAATATGGTGCTTAGTGCAAAATGCATTTTCTAAGGAAAGAATAACTCTTTAACTTTAATGTTTGACATTATTTTGTGCTTCCAACTCCCACTGTTTGGTCACGGAAACAATTTTTAGGAGGGAGAGAGTAAAATTTTGAGGCAAAATCAGGGACATCCCTGAAAATCAGGGACAGTTGAGAGGTATGACTATGTTGCTAACAGCACTTAAAAGAGTGGGGACCCATGTAGCACTGCTACAGGAAACGCACTTGACGGAGATGGAGCATGCTAAATCGGCTCGAGGGTTGGTGGGAAAGTGTTATGTGGGCTCTGCTTCAGTGCGCAAACAAGGCGCAGCCATCTTGATACATAAGGCCCTCCCCTTAGAGGTGCAGAGGGTGGTTAAAGACAACAAGGAGGGTAGGTATATTTTTATATCGTGACTCCTTGAAGGAGAACAGTTTACTTTGGGATCGGTGTATGCCCCGGCTGTTTACAACCAACAGTTTTATAACTCTTTGCTGGATCTATTGGTCCGGGAACAGTTTCCAGGGTTAATAATGGGAGGAGATCTGACCTGGACCATGGATCTGAAAATGGACCACTCCGAAGGGAAGGGGAGGGAATCGGGCTGTATGCAGCAATGGCAAGAGGGCATGGTGGATTTAGACCTAGTGGATGCTTGGCGTACGGCAAATCCAGGAGTGAGAGAGTATACCTTTTACTCGAACCCTCATAAGATGTGGACATGATTGGATTATATTTATAGTACTGTAACCCCTAGATGGCGCTATCCCAGGGGCTACTACCCCTGCCTGATTTGCCACTAACAGGTTGAGGGGCCTGGATCCAATGGCGGGTGCCTCCACCCAGAGGTCAGGGTTTGCAATAGTTAAACTAACTTGGTCACAGCCCTCTGGGACACTGCAACCCCCTTTCTTCCCCACTAGTGGCCCACACAATATATCAAATTACCTTCACAGTATACACTTACCCCCAGGTCTGGTTCCGCACTGGGACCTCCTGTGAAATGAGATACAGTGCAACAATCACAGTACAGTACTTTAACATAGACAAATACCTCAGGCAGTATAACTTTGCTGAAACAAGCAGCTCTGATTTATTTAGGGGATATAACAAGACAGGGGAAATCAGGTTAATTAGCTTATCACTCTAATAATTCATTTATGGCTCTGTGCACAGGCCTATCCCTATCAGTTACTGTCCCTGGGTACCCAAGCCCCAGTGGCTAGTCCAAACCGTGGCAGCTGGTAGGGGCCCTTTCACACAGAGAAAAGGGAGAATTAAACAGTCAGCAGTACAGTAATTCCATTTGGATTTAATGTGGCAATTCAACAGGAGCAACCCTGAATTAGTACTCACGACCTCCAAATAAGATAGGGTCCTTCAATGTCAGCAGGGCTCACTTGAGGTACACAAACCTCTTCACACATCCATATAAAAGAAGTACTATACCAGGCAGGCTGCATCTGTATCCCGATCGCAATTACTGCACAATACCGGGAGAACACACAGCAGATTCAGTTCCTGACAGACCGAGTGCAATTTTCAGCAATTCTTCCAGTCTTCTACAGGGTGAGCCTGGTTTCTCTTCAGAGATCCTTTGATTCTTTTCACAGGACGGAGTTCAGTCCTAACAAGCTGTTACACAAGCTGCAGACTGAACTCTGGGCCTTAACACGTTTTTGACTAAAACTGCACACTGAAAAGCACAGGGCTCCTTCCTTCTTCACTGCCAAAGCTCAACTGAACTCCAACTGACGAAACCGGGCACTTCCTTTGAGTTCCTCCCAGTTCTTGACTGGATTGGCTGTCACTCACAATAGACTGCTGCTGTTGATCCAAAAAGGCACTGAAGTCTAAACTACATCTCCCAGAGTCACTGCCCATACAATCCTCTTGTGGCTGGCTCAGATTATGAGTCCAAGTTCTGATTCGTCCAAGGCATCATTTTAGAGCTAGCTTACTCCACACTGATTGGTCCAGTTCAGCAGTTCAAAACTAGAATGGGAACTAGCAGACACAGTTCTGACTGCAAAGAAAGCAGGTTAGACAAACTGTAATTTCATTATTACTCTAAATAATTTCTGGCAAACAGTTACATCTTTCAGATAGGTTCCCTTTGCACTCCTAGTGACTGCAAAATGAAGTGAATTGGCAGCAGCTCGAGTGGTACTCAGAGAAGCACACAGTCCCCCCATACAAACTAATTATGTCTGCAAGCAGACAGCTCTTAAAGAGACAGTACCAGAGGCTCTAAAAACACTCACTGATAAATGGCTTAAATGCCAAACACCATTCAGGCTTGGAGCATTCAAGCAAGCTCCTGGAAGTCTTTTGGGAACCCCCATTTGCAGGGGGGTTACACACACACAGTAAAATGCTGCCGAGCTCCTAATGCGGGTACAGTCACACACAGCAAAATGCTGCCGATGTACTAACGCACATACACTTACACACAGAAAATGCTGCCAAGCTCCTAATAGAGGTACACTCACACACAGTAAAATGCTGCTGAGCTCCTAACACAGGTACACTCACACACAGTAAAATGCTGCCGAGCTCCAAATGCAGGTACACCAACACACAGTAAAATGCTGCCAAGCTCCTAATACAGGTACACTCACACACAGTAAAATGCTGCCGAACTCCTAACGCAGGTACACTAACACACAGTAAAATGCTGCCGAGCCCCTAAGGCAGGTACACTCACAGTAAAATGCTGCCGAGCTCCTAACACAGGTACACTCACACACAGGAAAATGCTGCTGAGATCCTAACACAGGTAAACTCGCACAGTAAAATGCTGCCGAGCTCCTAATGTAGGTACACTCACATACAGTAAATGCTGCCGAGCTCCTAATGTAGGTACACTACACGCGTAAAATGCTGCGAGCTCTAACACATGAATACTCACACACAGTAAAGTGCTGCCGAGCTCTTAATGCCGGCACGCACACAAAATAAAATGCTGCCGATCTCCGAACGCAGGAACACTCACATACAGTAAAATGCTGCTGAGCTCCTTACGCAAGAACACTCACACACAGTAAAACGCTGAAGAGCTCCTAACACAGGTATACTCACACACAGTAAAATACTGCCAAGCTCCTAATGCAGGTACACTCACACACAGTAAAATGCTGCCGAGCTCCTAACACAGGTACACTCACACACAGTAAAATCCTGCCGAGCTCCTAATGCAGATACGCACACACAGAAAAAATGCTGTCAGGCTCCTAATACAAGTACACACACACACACACACACACACACACACACACACACACACATAGTAAAATGCAGCCGAGCTCCGAACAGAGGTACACCCACACACAGTAAAATGCTGCCGAGCTCCTAATACAGCTACACACACTCACACACAGTAAAATGCTGCTGAGCTCCTAAGGCTGGTACACTTACATACAGTAAAACGCTGCCAAGCTCCTAACACAGGTAAACTCACACACAGTAAAATGCTGCTGAGGTCCTAATGCGGGTACACTCACACACAGTAAAATGCTGCCGAGGTACTAACGCACATACACTCACACACAGAAAATGCTGCTGAGCTGCTAATAGAGGTACACTCACACACAGTAAAATGCTGCTGAGCTCCTAACACACGTACACTCACATACAGTAAAATGCTGCCGAGCTCCTAATGTAGGTACACTCACACACAGTAAAATGCTGTCGAGCTCCTAACACAGGCACACTCACACACAGTAAAATGCCGCCGAGCTCCTAACACAAGTACACTCACAAACAGTAAAATGCTGCTGAGTTCCTAACACAGGTAAACTCATACACAATAAAATGCTGCCGAGCTCTTAATGCACGTACACTCACATTCAGTAAAATGCTGCGGACCTCCTAATGTAGGTACACTCACACACAGAAAAATGCTGCCGAGCTCCTAACAGAGGTATACTCACACACAGTAAACTGCTGACGAGCTCTAAATGCCGGTACGCACACAAAATTAAATGCTGTCGATCTCCTAACACAGGTACACTCACATACAGTAAAATGCTGCCGAGCTCTGAACACAAGTACACTCACACACAGTAAAATGCTGCCGAGCTCCAAATGCAGGTACACCGACACACAGTAAAATGCTGCCAAGCTCCTAAAGCAGGTACACTAACACACAGTAAAATGCTGCCGAGCCCTTAAGGCAGGTACTCTCACACTAAAATGCTGCTGAGCTCCTAACACAGGTACACTCACACACAGGAAAATGCTGCTGAGATCCTAACACAGGTAAACTTCGCCACAGTAAAATGCTGCCGAGCTCCTAATGTAGGTACACTCACATACAGTAAAATGTTGCCGAGCTCCTAATGTAGGTACACTCACACACGGAAAATTGCTGCCAAGCTCCTAACACATGAATACTCACACACAGTAAAGTGCTGCCGGGCTCTTAATGCCGGTACGCACACAAAATAAGATGCTGCCGATCTCCGAACGCAGGTACACTCACATACAGTAAAATGCTGCTGAGCTCCTTACGCAAGAACACTCACACACAGTAAAACGCTGAAGAGCTCCTAACACAGGTATACTCACACACAGTAAAATACTGCCAAGCTCCTAATGCAGGTACACTCACACACAGTAAAATGCTGCCGAGCTCCTAACACAGGTACACTCACACACAGTAAAATCCTGCCGAGCTCCTAATGCAGGTACGCACACACAGAAAAAATGCTGTCAAGCTCCTAATACAAGTACACACACACACACACACACACACACATAGTAAAATGCAGCCGAGCTTCGAACAGAGGTACACCCACACACAGTAAAATGCTGCCGAGCTCCTAATACAGCTACACACACTCACACACAGTAAAATGCTGCTGAGCTCCTAATGCAGGTACACACACACAGTAAAATGCTGCTGAGCTCCTAATGCAGGTACACTTATATACAGTAAAACGCTGCCAAGCTCCTAACACAGGTAAACTCACACACAGTAAAATGCTGCCGAGCCCCTAATGCAGGTATACTCACAGTAAAATGCTGCCAAGCTCACAATACAGCTACACACCACAGCAAAATGCTGCCGAGCCCCTAACGCAGGTACACTCATAGTAAAATGCTGCCGAGCTCCTAATACAGGTACACACACACAGTAAAATGCTGCCGAGCTCCTAATGCGGGTACAGTCACACACAGCAAAATGCTGCCGATGTACTAACGCACATACACTTACACACAGAAAATGCTGCCAAGCTCCTAATATAGGTACACTCACACACAGTAAAATGCTGCTGAGCTCCTAACACAGGTACACTCACACACAGTAAAATGCTGCCGAGCTCCAAATGCAGGTACACCAACACACAGTAAAATGCTGCCAAGCTCCTAATACAGGTACACTCACACACAGTAAAATGCTGCCGAACTCCTAACGCAGGTACACTAACACACAGTAAAATGCTGCCGAGCCCCTAAGGCAGGTACACTCACAGTAAAATGCTGCCGAGCTCCTAACACAGGTACACTCACAGACAGGAAAATGCTGCTGAGATCCTAACACAGGTAAACTCGTACACAGTAAAATGCTGCCGAGCTCCTAATGTAGGTACACTCACATACAGTAAAATGCTGCCGAGCTCCTAATGTAGGTACACTCACACACGGTAAAATGCTGCCGAGCTCCTAACACATGAATACTCACACACAGTAAAGTGCTGCCGAGCTCTTAATGCCGGCACGCACACAAAATAAAATGCTGCCGATCTCCGAACGCAGGAACACTCACATACAGTAAAATGCTGCTGAGCTCCTTACGCAAGAACACTCACACACAGTAAAACGCTGAAGAGCTCCTAACACAGGTATACTCACACACAGTAAAATACTGCCAAGCTCCTAATGCAGGTACACTCACACACAGTAAAATGCTGCCGAGCTCCTAACACAGGTACACTCACACACAGTAAAATCCTGCCGAGCTCCTAATGCAGGTACGCACACACAGAAAAAATGCTGTCAAGCTCCTAATACAAGTACACACACACACACACACACACACACACACACATAGTAAAATGCAGCCGAGCTCCGAACAGAGGTACACCCACACACAGTAAAATGCTGCCGACCTCCTAATACAGCTATACGACTATTACAGTAAATGTTGCTGAGCTCCTAAGGCAGGTACACTTACATACAGTAAAACGCTGCCAAGCTCCTAACACAGGTAAACTCTCACACAGTAAAATGCTGCTGAGGTCCTAATGCAGGTACACTCACACACAGTAAAATGCTGTCGAGCTCCTAATACAGGTACACACACAGAGTAAAATGCTGCCGAGCTCCGAATGCGGGTACACTCACGCACAGTAAAATGCTGCCAAGCCACTAACGCACATACACTCACACACAGAAAATACTGCCGACCTCCTAACAGAGGTACACTCACACACAGGAAAATGCTGCTGAGCTCCTAATGCAGGTACACTCACACACAGCGAAATGCTGCTGAGGTTCTAATGCAGGTACATTAACACACAGTAAAATGTTGCCGAGCTCCTAACGCAGGTACACTTACACACAGTAAAATGCTGCCGAGCTCCGAACGCAGGTACACTCACACACAGTAAAATGCTGCCGAGCCTCTAACGCAGGTACACTCACAGTAAAATGCTGCCGAGCTCCTAATGCAGGTACACTCAGACACAGTAAAATGCTGCCGAACTCCTAACGCAGGTACACTCACACACAGTAAAATGCTGCTGAGACCCTAACACAGGTACACTCACAGTAAAATGCTGCCGAGCTCCTAATGCAGGTACACTCACACACAGTGAAAGGCTGCTGAGGTCCTAATGCAGGTACATTAACACACAGAAAAATGCTGCCAAGCTCCTAACACAGGTAAACTCACACACAGTAAAATGCTGCCGAGCCCCTAACGCAGGTATACTCACAGTAAAATGCTAACAAGCTCACAATACAGCTACACACTCACAGCAAAATGCTGCCGAGCCCCTAACGCAGGTACACTCATAGTAAAATGCTGCCGAGCTCCTAATACAGGTACACACACACAGTAAAATGCTGCCGAGCTCCTAATGCGGGTACACTCACACACAGTCAAATGCTGCCGATGTACTAACGCACATACACTCACACACAGAAAATGCTGCGGGCTCCCTAATAGAGGTACACTCCACACACAGTAAAATGCTGCTGAGCTCCTAACACAGTGCACTCACACACACAGTAAAATGCTGCAGCTACAATGCAGGTACACCACACAGTAAAATGCTGCCAGCTCCTAATACAGGTACACCACACACAGTAAAATGCCGTCAACTCCTAACGCAGGTACACTAACAAACAGTAAAATGCTGCCGAGCCTCTAAGGCAGGAACACTCACAGTAAAATGCTACTGAGCTCCTAATACACATACACTGACACACAGTAAAATGCTGCCCAGCTCCAAATACAGCTTCACACACACACACACACACACACAGACACACACACAGTAAAATGCTGCCGAGCCCCTAAAGCAGGTACACTCACACACAGTAAAATGCTGCTGAGCTCCTAATGCAGGTACACACACACACACACACACACAGTAAAATGCTGCTAAGCTCCTAATGCAGGTACACTTACACATAGTAAAACGCTGCCGAGCTCCTAACACAGGTAAACTCACACACAGTAAAATGCTGCTGAGGTCCTAATGCAGGTACACTCACACTCAGTAAAATGCTGACGAGCTCCTAATACAGGTACACACACAGAGTAAAATGCTGCCGAGCTCCGAATGCGGGTACACTCACGCATAGTAAAATGCTGCCGAGCTACTAACGCACATACACTCACACACAGAAAATACTGCCGAGCTCCTAACAGAGGTACACTCACACACAGGAAAATGCTGCTGAGCTCCTAATGCAGGAACACTCAGACACAGTAAAATGCTGCCGAGCTCCTAATGCAGGTACACCCACACACAGTGAAATGCTGCCGAACTCCTAACGCAGGTACACTCACACCCAGTAAAATGCTGCCAAGCGCTAATGCAGGTACACTCACACACAGTAAAATGCTGCCGAGCTCCTAACACAAGTACACTCACAAAAAGTAAAATGCTGCTGAGTTCCTAACACAGGTAAACTCATACACAATAAAATGCTGCCAAGCTCCTAATGCACGTACACTCACATACAGTAAAATGCTGCCGAGCTCCTAATGTAGGTACACTCACACACAGTAAAATGCTGGCGAGCTCCTAACACAGGTATACTCACACACAGTAAACTGCTGACGAGCTCTAAATGCCGGTACGCACACAAAATAAAATGCTGCCGATCTCCTAGCACAGGTACACTCACATACAGTAAAATGCTGCCGAGCTCCTAACACAAGTACACTCACACACAGTAAAATGCTGCCGAGCTCCTAACACAGGTATACTCACACCCAGTAAAATGCTGCCAAGCGCTAATGCAGGTACACTCACACACAGTAAAATGCTGCCGAGCTCCTAAAACAGGTACACTCACAGACAGTAAAATCCTGCCGAGCTCCTAATGCAGGTACACTGACACACAGTAAAATGCTGCCAAGCTCCTAATGCAGGTACACTCACACACAGTAAAATGCTGCCGAACTCCTAACGCAGGTACACTAACACACAGTAAAATGCTGCCGAGCTCCTAATGCGGGTACACTCACACACAGTAAAATGCTGCCGAGGTACTAACGCACATACACTCACACACAGAAAATGCTGCTGAGCTGCTAATAGAGGTACACTCATACACAGTAAAATGCTGCTGAGCTCCTAACACAAGTACACTCACACACAGTAAAATGCTGCCGAGTTACTCATGCAGGTACACCGACACACAGTAAAATGCTGCCAAGCTCCTAATGCAGGTACACTCACACACAGTAAAATGCTGCCGAACTCCTAACGCAGGTACACTAACACACAGTAAAATGCTGCCGAGCCCCTAACGCAGGTACACTCAGAGTAAAATGCTGCCGAGATCCTAAAACAGGTACACTCACACACAGTAAAATGCTGCTGAAGTCCTAACACAGGTAAACTCGTACACAGGAAAATGCAGCCGAGCTCCTAATGCAGGTACACTCACAAACAGTAAAATGCTGCCGAGCTCCTATTGTAGGTACACTCACACACAGTAAAATGCTGCCGAGCTCCTATTGTAGATACACTCACACACAGTAAAATGCTGCCGAGCTCTTAATGCCGGTACGCAGAAAAAATAAAATGCTGCCGATCTCCGAACGCAGGTACACTCACAAACACTAAAATGCTGACGAGCTCCTGACACAAGTACACTCACACACAGTAAAATGCTGAAGAGCTCCTAACGCAGGTATACTCACACAAAGTAAAATACTGCCAAGCTCCTAATGCAGGTACACACACACAGTAAAATGCTGTCGAGCTCCTAATACAGGTACACACACAGAGTAAAATGCTGCAGAGCTCCGAAGGCGGGTACACACACGCTAGAAAATGCTGTTCGAGCTACTAAAGCCATACACTCACACATAGAAAATACTGCCGAGCTCCTAACAGAGGTACAGTCACACACAGGAAAATGCTGCTGAGCTCCTAATGCAGGTACACTCACACACAGTAAAATGCTACCGAGCTCCTAATACACATACACTGACACACAGTAAAATGCTGCCAAGCTCCAAATACAGCTTCACACACACACACACACACACACACACACACACACACACAGTAAAATGCTGCCGAGCCCCTAAAGCAAGTACACTCACACACAGTAAAATGCTGCTGAGCTCCTAATGCAGGTACACACACACACACACACACAGTAAAATGCTGCTAAGCTCCTAATGCAGGTACACTTACACATAGTAAAACGCTGCCGAGCTCCTAACACAGGTAAACTCACACACAGTAAAATGCTGCTGAGGTCCTAATGCAGGTACACTCACACTCAGTAAAATGCTGACAAGCTCCTAATACAGGTACACACACAGAGTAAAATGCTGCCGAGTCTGGTCATCGGGCACTCACGCACAGTAAAATGCTGCCGAGCTACTAACGCACATACACTCACACAGAAAATACTGCCGAGCTCCTAACAGAGGTACACTCACACACAGGAAAATGCTGCTGAGCTCCTAATGCAGGAACACTCAGACACAGTAAAATGCTACCGAGCTCCTAATGCAGGTACACTCACACACAGTGAAATGCTGCCGAACTCCTAACGCAGGTACACTCACACACAGTAAAATGTTGCCGAGCCCCTAACGCAGGTACACTCACAGTAAAATGCTGCCGAGCTCCTAATGCAGGTACACTCACACACAGTAAAATGCTGCTGAGGTCCTAATGCAGGTACACTCACACACAGTAAAATGCTGCCGAGCTCCTAATGCAGGAACACTCACACAGAGGAAAATGCTGCCGAGCTCCTAACGCAGGTACACTCACACACAGTAAAATGCTGCCGAGTTCCTAACGCAGGTACATTCACACGCAGTAAAATGCTGCCCAACTCCTAACACAGGTACACTCACACAGTAAAATGCTGCCGAGCTCCAACTGCAGGTACACTCACACACAGTAAAATGCTGCCGAGATCCTACTGCAGGTAAACACACAGTAAAATACTGCCAAGCTCCTAATGCATGTACACTCACACACAGAAAAATGCTGCCGAGCTCCTAATACACGTACAGGTACACACACACAGTAAAATGCTGCCGAGCTCTTAACGCGGGTACACTCACACACAGTAAAATGCTGCTGAGCTACTAACGCACATACACTTGTAACCCCCCTGCAAATGGGGGTTCCCAAAAGACTTCCAGGAGCTTGCTTGAATGCTCCAAGCCTGAATGGTGTTTGGCATTTAAGCCATTTATCAGTGAGTGTTTTTAGAACCTCTGGTACTGTCTCTTTAAGAGCTGTCTGCTTGCAGACATAATTAGTCTGTATGGGGGGACTGTGTGTTTCTTTGATTGAGTACCACTCAATTACTGTCGCCAATTCACTTCATTTTTGCAGTCACTAGGGTGCAAAGGAACCTATCTGAAAGATGTAACTGTTTGTCAGAAATTATTTAGAGTAATAATGAAATTACAGTTTGTCCTAACCTGCTTTCTTTGCAGTCAGAACTGTGTCTGCTAGTTCCCATTCTAATTTTGAACTGCTGAACTGGACCAATCAGGTGTGGGGTAAGCTTGCTCTAAATGGTGCCTTGGACGAATCAGAACTTGGACTCATAATCTGAGCCAGCCACAAGAGGATTGAAGGGCAGTGACTTGGAGATGTGGTTTAGACTTCAGTGCCTTTTTGGACCAACAGCAGCAGTCTATTGTGAGTGACAGCCAATCCAGTCCAGAACTGGGAGGAACTCAAAGAAGTGCCCGTTTTGTCGGTTGGGTTTCAGTTGAGCTGGCAGTGAAGAAGGAAGGAGCCCTGTGCTTTTCGGTGTGCAGTTTTAGTCAAAAACGTAAGGCCCAGAGTTCCGGTCTGCAGCTTGTAGCAGCTTGTTAGAATTGAACTGCCCTGTGAAAAGAATCAAAGGATCTCTGAAGAGAAACCAGGCTCACCCTGTAGAAGACTGGAAGAATTGCTGAAAATTGCCTCGGTCTGTCAGGAACTGAATCTCATGTGTTCTCCGGGTAATAGTGCAGTAATTGCGATCGGATACAGATGCAGCCTGCCTGGTATAGTGCTTTCTTTATATGGATGTGTGAAGAGGTTTTGTACCTCAAGTGAGCCCTGCTGACATTGAAGGACCCTATCTTATTTGGAGGTCGTGAGTACTAATTCAGAGGTGGCTCCCGTTGAATTGCCACATTAAATCCAAATGAAATTACTGTACTGCTGACTGTTTAATTCTCCTTTTCTCTGTGTGAAAGGGCCCCTACCAGCTGCCACGTTTAGACTCAGCCACTAGGGCTTGGGTACCCGGGGACAGTAACTGATAGGGATAGGCCTGTGCACAGAGCCATAGGTAGATTATTACAGTGATAAGCTAATTAACCTGATTTCCCTCGTCCTTGTTATATCCCCTAAATCAAATCAGAGCTGCTTTGTTTCAGCAAAGTTATACTCGCCTGAGGTATTTGTCTATGTTAAAGTAACTGTACTGTGATTGTTGCACTGTATCTCATTTCACAGGAGGTCCCAGTGCCGAACCAGACCTGAGGGTAAGTGTGTGTACTGTGAAGGTAATCTGATATATCGTGTGGGCCACTAGTGGGAAGAAAGGGGGTTGCAGTGTCCCAGAGGGCTGTGACCAAGTTAGTTTAACTATTGCAAACCCTGACCTCTGGGTGGAGGCACCCGCCATTGGATCCAGGCCCCTCAACCTGTTAGTGGCAAATCAGGCAGGGGTAGTAGCCCCTGGGATAGCGCCATCTAGGGGTTACACACTCACACACACTAAAATGCTGCCGAGCTCCTAATAGAGGTACACTCACACACAGTAAAAGGCTGCTGAGCTCCTAATGCAGGTACATTCACACACAGTAAAATGCTACCGAGCTCCTAATACAGGTACACTCACACACAGTAAAATGCTGCCAAGCTCGTAAAACAGATACACTGAGACACAGTAAAATGTTGCCAAGCTCCTAATACAGCTACACACACACACACAGTAAAATGCTGCTGAGCTCATAATAGAGGTACACTAACACACAGTAAAATGCTGTCGAGCTCCTAATGCACGTACACTCACATAAAGTAAAATGCTGCCGAGCTCCTAATGTAGGTACACTCACACACAGTAAAATGCTGCTCGAGCTCCTAATGTAGGTACACTCACACACAGTAAAATGCTGTCGAGCTCCTAACACAGGCACACTCACACACAGTAAAATGCCGCCGAGCTCCTAACACAAGTACACTCACAAACAGTAAAATGCTGCTGAGTTCCTAACACAGGTAAACTCATACACTATAAAATGCTGCCGAGCTCCTAATGCACGTACACTCACATACAGTAAAATGCTGCCGAGCTCCTAATGTAGGTACACTCACACACAGTAAAATGCTACCGAGCTCCTAACACAGGTATACTCACACACAGTAAACTGCTGACGAGCTCTAAATGCCGGTATGCACACAAAATAAAATGCTGCAGATCTCCTAACGCAGGTACACTCACATACAGTAAAATGCTGCCGAGCTCCTAACACAAGTACACTCACACACAGTAAAATGCTGCCAAGCTCCTAACACAGGTATACTCACACCCAGTAAAATGCTGCCAAGCGCTAATGCAGGTACACTCACACACAGTAAAATGCTGCCGAGCTCCTTAAACAGGTACACTCACACACAGTAAAATCCTGCCGAGCTCCTAATGCAGGTACGCACACACAGTAAAAGGCTGTCAAACTTCTAATACAGGTACACACACACACACACACACACACACACAAAGTAAAATGCTGCCGAGCTCCTAAGACAGGTACACTCACACACAGTAAAATGCTGCCGAGCTCCTAATGCAGGTACAGTTACACACAGTAAAATGATGCTGAGGTCCTAATGCAGGTACACTCACACACAGTAAAACGCTGCCGAGCTCCGAATATAGGTACACACACAAAGTAAAATGCTGCCGAGCTCCTAATGCGGGTACACTCACGCACAGTAAAATGCTGCCAAGGTACTAACGCACATACACTCACACACAATAAAATGCTGCCGAACTCCTAACGCAGGTACACTAACATACAGTAAAATGCTGCCGAGCCCCTAACGCAGGTACACTCACAGTAAAATGCTGCCGAGCTCCTAACACAAATAGACTCACACACAGGAAATGCTGAAGAGCTCCTAACGCAGGTATACTCACACAAAGTAAAATACTGCCAACCTCCTAATGCAGGTACACTCACACACAGTAAAATGCTGCCGAGCTCTTAATGCCGGTACGCACACACAATAAAATGCTGCCGAGCTCCTAACACAGGTACACTCATATATTGTAAAAATCCTGCCGAGCCTCGTGAATGCAGGTACGCACACCGAGTAAAAATGCTGTCAAGCTCTTTTTTTGGTGACGTGGAACCTTTGTAAAAGAGCCCTGGCTCAAAGGTATTAATTCCTAGACTAATAAACTAAGCTCCTAATACAAGTACACACACACACACACACACACACACAGTAAAATGCAGCCGAGCTCCGAACACAGGTACACTCACACACAGTAGAATGCTGCCGAGCTCCTAATACCGCTACACACACACACACAGTAAAATGCTGCCGAACTCCTAACGCAGGTACACTAACACACAGTAAAATGCTGCCGAGCCCCTAAGGCAGGTACACTCACAGTAAAATGCTGCCGAGCTCCTAACACAGGTACACTCACACACAGTAAAATGCTGCTGAGATCCTAACACAGGTAAACTCGTACACAGTAAAATGCAGCCGAGCTCCTAATGTAGGTACACTCACATACAGTAAAATGCTGCCGAGCTCCTAAAGTAGGTACACTCACACACGGTAAAATGCTGCCAAGCTCCTAACACATGAATACTCACACACAGTAAAGTGCTGCCGACCTCTTAATGCCGGTACGCACACAAAATAAAATGCTGCCGATCTCCGAACGCAGGTACACTCACATACAGTAAAATGCTGCTGAGCTCCTTACGCAAGAACACTCACACACAGTAAAACTCTGAAGAGCTACTAACACAGGTATACTCATACACAGTAAAATACTGCCACGCTCCTAATGCAGTTATACCACACACAGTAAAATGCTGCCGAGCTCCTAACACAGGTACACTCACACACAGTAAAATCCTGCCGAGCTCCTAATGCAGGTACGCACACACATAAAAAATGCTGTCAAGCTCCTAATACAAGTACACACACACACACACACACACATAGTAAAATGCAGCCGAGCTCCGAACAGAGGTACACCCACACACAGTAAAATTCTGCTGAGCTCCTAATACAGCTACAGACACTCACACACAGTAAAATGCTGCTGAGCTCCTAATGCAGGTACACTCAAACATAGTAAAACGCTGCCGAGCTCCTAACACAGGTACACTCACACACAGTAAAATGCTGCTGCGGTCCTAATGCAGGTACACTCACACACAGTAAAATGCTGCCGAGCTCCTAATACACGTACAGGTACACACAGACAGTAAAATGCTGCCGAGCTCCTAACATGGGTACACTCACACACAGTAAAATGATGCCGAGCTACTAACGCACATACACTCACACACCGTAAAATGCTGCCGAGCTCCTAATGCAGGTACATTCACACACAGTAAAAAACTGACGAGTTTCTAACACAGGTAAACTCACACACAGTAAAATGCTGCCAAGCTCCTAAAACAGATACACTGAGACACAGTAAAATGTTGCCAAGCTCCTAATACAGCTACACACACACACACAGTAAAATGCTGTTGAGCTCATAATAGAGGTACACTAACACACAGTAAAATGCTGTCGAGCTCCTAATGCACGTACACTCACATATAGTAAAATGCTGCCTAGCTCCTAATGTAGGTACACTCACACACAGTAAAATGCTGTCGAGCTCCTAACACAGGCACACTCACACACAGTAAAATGCCGCCGAGCTCCTAACACAAGTACACTCAAATACAGTAAAATGCTGCCGAGCTCCTAATGAGTGTACACTCACACACAGTAAAAATGCTGCCGAGCTCCTAACACAGGTATACTTCCACACAGTAACTGCTGACGAGCTCTAAATGCCGGTACGCCATTACAAAATAAAATGCTGCCGATCTCCTAGCACAGGTACACTCATACAGTAAAATGCCCGAGCTCCTAACACAAGTACACTCACACACAGTAAAATGCTGCCGAGCTCCTAACACAGGTATACTCACACCCAGTAAAATGCTGCCAAGCGCTAATGCAGGTACACTCACACACAGTAAAATGCTGCCGAGCTCCTAAAACAGGTACACTCACAGACAGTAAAATCCTGCCGAGCTCCTAATGCAGGTACACTGACACACAGTAAAATGCTGCCAAGCTCCTAATGCAGGTACACTCACACACAGTAAAATGCTGCCGAACTCCTAACGCAGGTACACTAACACACAGTAAAATGCTGCCGAGCTCCTAATGCGGGTACACTCCACACACAGTAAAATGCTGCCGAGGTACTAACGCATAGACCACACACACACATACACTCACACACAGTAAAATGCTGCCGAGCTCCTAAAACAGGTACACTCACACACAGTAAAATCCTGCCGAGCTCCTAATGCAGGTACGCAAACACAGTAAAAGGCTGTCAAACTTCTAATACAGGTACACACACACACACACACACAAAGTAAAATGCTGCCGAGCTCCTAACACAGGTACACTCACACACAGTAAAATGCTGCTGGGCTCCTAATACAGCTACACACACACACAGTAAAACGCTGCCGAGCTCCTAACAGAGGTACACTCACACACAGTAAAATGATGCTGAGATCCTAATGCAGGTACACACACACACAGTAAAATGCTGCCGAGCTCCTAATACAGGTACACAAACACAGTAAAATGCTGCTGAGCTCCTAACACAGGTACACTCACACACAGTAAAATGCTGCCGAGCTCCTAATGCAGGTACACTGACACACAGTAAAATGCTGCCAAGCTACCAATGCAGGTACACTCACACACAGTAAAATGCTGCCGAACTCCTAACGCAGGTACACTAACACACAGTAAAATGCTGCCGAGCTCCTAACACAGGTACACTCACACACCGTAAAATGCTGCCAAGCCCCTAAGGCAGGTACACTCACAGTAAAATGCTGCCGAGCTCCTAACACAGGTACACTGACACACAGTAAAATGCTGCCAAGCTCCAAATACAGCTACACACACACACACACACACACACACACAGTAAAATGCTGCCGAGCTTCAAATGCAGGTACACTCACACAGTAAAATGCTGCCGAGCCCCTAACGCAGGTACACTCACAGTAAAATGCTGCCGAGCTCCTAATGCAGGTACACTCACACACAGTGAAATGCTGCTGAGGTTCTAATGCAGGTACATTAACACACAGTAAAATGCTGCCGAGCTCCTAATACACGTACAGGTACACACACACAGTAAAATGCTGCCGAGCTCCTAACGTGGGTACACTCACACACAGTAAAATGCTGCTGATGGACTAACGCACATGCACTCACACACAGAAAATGCTGCCGAGCTCCTAATAGAGGTACACTCACACACAGTAAAATGCTGCTGAGCTCCTAACACAGGTACACTCACACACAGTAAAATGCTGCCGAGCTCCAAATGCAAGTACACTGACACACAGTAAAATGCTGCCAAGCTCCTAACGCAGGTACACTCACACACAGTAAAATGCTGCCGAACTCCTAACTCAGGTAAACTAACACACAGTAAAATGCTGCCGAGCCCCTAACGCAGGTACACTCACAGTAAAATGCTGCCGAGCTCCTAACACAGGTACACCCACACACAGGAAAATGCTGCTGAGGTCCTAAAACAGGTAAACTCGTACACAGTAAAATGCTGCCGAGCTCCTAATGCAGATACACTCACATACAGTAAAATGCTGCCGAGCTCCTAATGTAGGTACACTCACACACAGTAAAATGCTGCCGAGCTCCTAACACATGAATACTCACACACAGTAAAATGCTGCCTAGCTCTTAATGCCGGTACGCACACAAAATAAAATGCTGCCGATCTCCGAACGCAGGTACACTCACATACAGCAAAATGCTGCTGAGCTCCTAATGCAAGAACACTCACACACAGTAAAATGCTGAAGAGGTCCTAACACAGGTATACTCGCACACTGTAAAATACTGCCAAGCTTCTAAAGCAGGTACACTCACAAAAAGTAACATGCTGCCGAGCTCCTAACACAGGTACACTCACACACAGTGAAATCCTGCCGAGCTCCTAATGAATGAGCACACACAGAAAAATGCTGTCAAGCTCCTAATACAAGTACACACACACACAGAGTAAAATGCAGCCGAGCTACGAACAGAGGTACACTCACACACAGCAAAATGCTGCCGAGCTCCTAATACAGCTACACACACTCACACACAGTAAAATGCTGCTGAGCTCCTAATGCAGGTACACACACACACACACACACACACACACAGTAAAATGCTGCTGAGCTCCTAATGCAGGTACACATATACACAGTAAAACGCTGCCGAGCTCCTAACACAGGTATACTCACACTGGTATATGCTACCTAAGGCTAATGCAGTACACTTTCACTGATATAGTACTGCCAGAGCTCCTAAAACAGGTACCTCACACACAGTAAAATACAGCCGAGCTCCTAATGCAGGTACGCAAACACAGTAAAAGGCTGTCAAACTTCTAATACAGGTACACACACACACTCAAAGTAAAATACTGCCGAGCTCCTAACACAGGTACGCTCACACACAGTAAAATGCTGCCGAGCTCCGAATACAGCTACACACACACGCAGTAAAATGCTGCTGAGCTCCTAACACAGGTACACTCACACACAGTAAAATGCTGCCGAACTCCTAATGCAGGTACACTGACACACAGTAAAATGCTGCTAAGCTCCTAAATACAGTACACTCACACACAGTAAATGCTGCCAAACTCCTAGCAGGTACACTAACACACAGTAAAATGCCGAGCTCCTAACGCAGGGTACACTCACAGTAAAAATCTGCCCAGACTCCCAACACAGTACACTCACACACAGTAAAATGCTGCTGAGGTCCTACATACAGAGTAAGCTTCATGCACACAGTAAAATACTGCCGAACTCTAATGCAGGTACCTCCACATACAGTAAAATGCTGCGAGCTCCTAATGTAGGTACACTCCACACACAGTAAAATGCTGCGAGCTCCTAACACGCAGATACTCACACACAATGCTGGGCTGTCCCGAGGCTCTTAATGCCGATGCGCACACAAAATAAATGCTGCGCACTGATCTCCAGGCGCGGGCACTCACATACACTAAAATGCTGCCGAAGCACCTAACACAAGCACACTCACACACAGAAAATGCTGAAGAGCTCCTAACGCAGGTATACTCACACAAAGTAAAACACTGCCAAGCTCCTAATGCAGGTACACTCACACACAGTAAAATGCTGCTGAGCTCCTAACACAGGTACACTCACACACAGTAAAATGCTGCCGAGCTACTAATACAGATACACTGACACACAGTAAAATGCTGCCAAGCTCCAAATACAGCTACACACACACACAGTAAAATGCTGCCGAGCCTCTAACGCAGGTACAATCATAGTAAAATGCTGCCGAGCTCCTAATGCAGGTACACTCACACACAGTAAAATGCTGCCGAACTCCTAACGAAAGTACACTCACACACAGTAAAATGCTGCCGAGCCCCTAACGAAGGTACACTCACAGTAAAATGCTGCCAAGCTCCTAATACAGCTACACACATCAGCATACTGCCGAGACCCTAACGCAGGTATACTCACAGTAAAATGCTGCCGAGCTCCTAATACAGGTACTCACACACAGTAAAATGCTGCCGAGCTCCTAATGCGGGTACACTCACACACAGTAAAATGCTGCCGATGTACTAACGCACATACAGTCACACACAGAAAATGCTGCCGAGCTCCTAACAGGTACACTCACACACAGTAAAATGCTGCTGAGCTCCTAACACAGGTACACTCACACACAGCAAATGCTGCCGAGCTCCAAATGCAGGTACACTGACACACAGTAAAATGCTGCCAAGCTCCTAATGCAGGTACACTCACACACAGTAAAATGCTGCCGAACTCCTAACTCAGGTACACTAACACACAGTAAAATGCTGCTGAGCTCCTAATGCAGGTACACTCACACATAGTAAAATGCTGCCGAGCTCCTAATGCAGGTACACTCACACACAGTAAAATGCTGCTGAGCTCCTAATGCAGGTACACTCACACATAGTAAAATGCTGCCGAGCTCCTAATGCAGGTACACTCACACACAGTAAAATGCTGCCGAAGCTCCTAACACAGGTACACACACATAGTAAATTGCTGCCGAGCTCCTAATGCAGGTACACACACACAGTAAAATGCTGCTGAACTCCTAATGCAGGTACACACACACACAGTAAAATGCTGCCGAGCTCCTAACACAGGTACACACACACAGTAAAATGCTGCCGAGCTCCTAACACAGGTACACTCACACACAGTAAAATGCTGCCGAGCTCCTAACACAAGTACGCTCACAGACAGTAAAATGCTGCTGAGCTCCTAACACAGGTACACACACAGTAAAATGCTGCCGAGCTCCTAACACAGGTACACTCACAGACAGTAAAATGCTGCCGAGCTCCTAACACAGGTACACACACACAGTAAAATGCTGCGAGCTCCTAACACAGGTACACACACACAGTAAAATGCTGCCGAGCTCCTAACACAGGTACACTCACACACAGTAAAATGCTGCCGAGCTCCTAACACAGGTACACACACACAGTAAAATGCTGCCGAGCTCCCTAACAGGTACACTCACACACAGTAAAATGCTGCCGAGCTCCTAACACAGGTACACTCACACACAGTAAAATGCTGCCGAGCTCCTAACACAGGTACACTCACACACAGTAAAATGCTGCCAAGCTCCTAATACAGGTACACTGACACACAGTAAAATGCTGCCGAGCTCCTAACACAGGTACACTCACAGACAGTAAAATGCTGCCGAGCTCCTAATGCAGGCACACTCACACACAGTAAAATGCTGCCGAGCTCCTAATGCAAGTACACTCACACACAGTAAAATGCTGCTGAGCTCCTAATGCAAGTACACTCACACACAGTAAAATGTTGCCGAGCTCCTAATGCAGGTACTGTACACTCACACACAGTAAAATGCTGCAGAGCTCCTAATGCAGGTACACTCGCACAGTAAAATGCTGCCGAGCTCCTAATGCAGGTACACACACACGGTAAAATGCTGCCGAGCTCCTAATGCATGTAACCCCCCTGCAAGTGGTGGTTCCCAAAAGTCTTCCAGGAGCTTGCCTGAATGCTCCAAGCCTGGATGGTGTTCAGCGTCTGAGCTGCTTAACTGTGGTTGCAAGTGAGTGCTATTTGAGCCTCCATGTACTGTCTCTTTAAGAGCTGTCTGCTTGCAGACTTAATTAGTTTGTATGGGGGGACTGTGTATTTAATGCTCGAATCCCGCCTGAGCTACCGAGTAATCGCTCCATTTTGTGGTCGCTGAAGGTGCAAAGGGAGCCCATCTGAAAGCTGTAACTGTTTGCCTGTAATCATTTAAAGCATTAGCAAAATTGTAGTTTGTCTAACCTGCCTTTATTGTAGCTGGGACACTGTGTGTGTTACCTCTCCATTTTGGACCTAAACTGCTGTGCTGGGCCAACTGGGGTAAGGGAGCCCTAAAATGGAGCCTGTGAACAGATCAGAACTTGGACTCTTAATTTGAGCCAGCCACAAGGGGGCTGTATGGGCAGTGACTCTGGGAAATGTAGTTTTGACCTTGGCACCTTTTTCTACCAACAGAGGGAGTCTTATTGTGAGTGACAGCTGAATCAGCCAACAGAATAGTGTGGAGCTAAAGGAAATGCCCTGCTCTGTGACTGGAAAGATCAGATCAGTTGTGACTGTGAACAGAGAAGGAGCTCTGTGCTTCTGCGGTATATAGTTTCATGTGGGAAGCGCGTGTGAGGCCCTGAGTTTCAGTCTGCAGCCTTTGTGAGTGCCAGTTTGGACTGAATCCTAGTTGTGAGGAGAAAGAAGCACTAGAAGTGTGGAAACCAGGCTCACCTTGTAGAAGACTGGAGAAATTGCTGAATCGACGCGTCGGTCTGTCAGGAACTGAAGCTGCTGTGTTGTTCCTGGGTATTTTGCAGTAATTGCAATCGGGATCGAGGAGCAGCCTGCCTGGTATAGTACTTTCCTTTTACATATAAATGTGCGTAGTGCTTGTGGGGAATCACTATTTTAAATCCCCTGTACAGCAAATTGTGTGCTGAAGCTGGAAGTAAACCCCCAGCTTAATTTGGACTACGTCCATTTGCTATCAACTGCAGTGGGGTCCAGTCACAAGGACCTTGTCCTCATGCCCTGATCTTCTGGCAATCCAGAGGGACATTCTCCATCCGATCCTCAGCTTGGGTGTTGTGAGTACAAATCAGGGTACTCCCCTGCAGCTTGTTTTCAATCACAAGTGTGTCACCTAATTCTTGTTGTTTCACTGTTTCATGGACTGAGCCCTCCAGCTCCGGATTACAATTGGGTGTTGTGCATATATTTTCTTCTACAGGGCCCTATCCATCTGCACCTGCCAGCCAACCCCGAGCAACGGACCTGGCTAGCCCCCCCCAACCTGGGTACCCAGAGTGTGACTTTTCAGACCCCGTATGTGTGCACAGTACTGTGATTTAATGCCACCAACTAACCTGATTCCCCCTTCCCGTGTTACTGTTCGCTAAATAAATCAGATTTGTTATTGTTATTGAACTTTAAACTGTCTGAAGTGTCAGTATCTTCATGCCAAGCACTGTATTGGTTTGTGTATGCTGCTTAACCTTATTTTTCAGGGGGTCCTCACATACGAACCTGCGAACCAGTCTCGAGGATAAGTGGTACCTTATGAATGAACAGTGTGCACATGTGGGGTATTGGTATGTAACTCCTATGCATCATGTGGGCCATTAGAGGGATTAGAAGGGGGTCTCAGTGTCCCAGAGGGCTGTGACCAAACTAGACAACCATTACAAACCCTGACCTCTGGGTGGAGGCACCCGCCATAGAACCTAGGCCCCTCAACCTGTCAGTAGTCAAGCAGGCAGGGGTAGTAGCCCTTGGGATAGTGCCACCTGGGGGTTACATCTTGGAGGCTCACCGCTGGGATTTTGTGTCCTCTAGTGGCCACATTTACGAACCACTGTTAAAAAAAATAAATGGGTACCCCGACAGAAGTGGCTGTGCACCGGTTGGTGGAGTGGTGTACTGGGGAGAAGATCGACCCCCAAAATCCTATGCTTATCCTGGACATCCCACTGGGTATCAATACGGACACTGTACAGGGAGTACTTTCCTAGGTGGAAGGTTTACAAAATCCTGTGGTGGTGGGTCAACATGCTGATCTGCTCACCCACACTTTCATGGCCCTAGTAGAGCATAAGGACCCCGTAGATAGCTCCAAAGTGCCACAGACTATTACCATAGAGGGAACCCTCACTGCCTGGAGAGTGATAATTAAGGACAGTAGAGACTCGGGGGGGGGGTGAGCCCCCCCCCCCACTATCTGAGACTTTTTAGTAGAAATTTGCTAGGTGCTGGAGGAAGGGAAAACTGTAAATGACTTGAAGAAACTATTCTTGCCACCTGGAGGTGTTCCTCCCCCAACACCCTCTCCCACTCCAGTACCCGTTATGGTGACTGAACCAACGCAGGCTCCTATTTCTGCACTTGCCATTAGTCATGACTCTTACCGAAGGTTGAGGATCTTCTCTGGCACCCTCCCCACCCCCCAGAGGGAGGATGATTGGGACATCTGGTTAGATTGTGTTGCCCCCCGATACCTGAATGGCAGTGTGTGGAGACTGAGAAACAAAAAAGAATCATAGAAAGTCTGAGGGGTCTTGCCCTAGAGGCCATTCAGTTTTTGAGTTCCACAAATCCTGATGCATCTGCCCAGAAGTACCTATCTGCGCTTGAAGGCAATTTTGGGAGCACTGAGTCAGGGGAGAGCTTGATGTGGAAATTTCAAGGTACAAAACAGTGGCCAGGGGAAAGTTTTTCTGCATATGTTACTCATCTGGAAAGAGCTCTGCAGAAGGCTTACCGAAAAGGTGGTGTAGCTGCCAGTGACTTAAACCATGTAAGGTTGGAGCACCTACTACAGCATGCAAAGCATTCTAAATTGCAGCTCCTTCAATTAAGGCTCCCAGACAGAAGGGGTAACCCACCAGACTATTGTGACTTAATAAAAGAACTTTGGGAGGTTGAAGATGAGGAGGGGGATTCTAATTCTGGGGTGAGCGCAGCCCAAGTGATCACAGCATCGGAAGGTCCTTGTGAAGTGGGGACCAATGAGGGTGTGCCACCATGGGGTGAACTGCTGAGAGAGAGATCAGGGAATTCAAAAACAGTCTCTTTATGAAGGCTGCACCTGCAAGTACAGGCCCGGACCTATATCTGACTGCATCTGCTATGGGGGTGCGGGTACCCACCCAGGCATCTCCTGCTGACAACAGCTCAAAGCTTGATGTCTTGACCATGGAAGTGAGGAAATTGACAAGATGAATCCAAATGCTTATCATGCCGCAGACAGAGATGGCACCAAGGTGTCCAGTTAGTAGTACCCCCGTCCTGGCTCCCAGTGTGACGCCTCGGCGAGCTCAAACTCCAGAAAGTACGTTTTGCTATAATTGTGGGAAGGATGGGCACATGAAGAGAGAATGCCAGTCCCTAAAAGACACAGACAAGTTGTATATAGGCTACCAGGAGTGCTTCGGAGAACAAATCAGTGATTAAGAGGTGCACGAAATGATCCCAGTGAAGGTCCCAAAAATGCTAACTCACGTCCCTTTGTGGCAAGGTCAGTTGCCCAGGCCCCCACTACCGCCTCTCCAGACTGGTCCAGAATAGTGGGTCCCTCCATGGAGACTACTGTAAAGGTGAATGGAGTGTCAACAAGAGCTGTATTAGACAGTGGCTCCCAAGTGACAATTATGTTCCAGGATTGGTATCAGAAGCATTTGTCAGATGTACCCTTACAACCATTGGAAGGACTGCATGTATGGGGGTTAAGTGAGAAGGCCTACCCCTACTCTGGGTATATCTGAATTTGACTGTCTTTCCCCACCTCCGTGGCTGGAGTGGCAGAGCAAGTAGAGACCCTGGCCTTAGTGTGTCCCCCTACTGGACTGTATGATGGGGTTCCAGTACTAATTGGGACGAATGTGCATATGTTTGGATGGTTGGCGCAGTTGTGTTGTGAGAAACAGGGGTCACAGACTGGTAGAGCTTTAAGAATTCCAGCATTCATCAAGAAGGCCTATGATGCCCAGAGAGATGCTGACAAAGTGGAACCAGAGGAACTGGTTGGAATTGTCTGGAAAAAGGATCCTGAGTCTCTGATCCTGGCACCAATGCCCAGTGCACCTTACAGGGAGAGGTCCGTATCAGAAAGGATGTCAGGAATAAAATCCTCATGCTGGATGCTTCGGGTGATGGGAAATTGCCAGAGGGACTGCTGGGCAAGCCAAGTATGTTGCCTGCCAGAGCCCATGCTTATGCCAGATGGGTAATGGTCCAAGTTCATAATGTGTCTGATAGAGACTTGAGTAAATAGAGGTTGCACCCTGGCTAATGTGCATAGTGGATACTGCAGTGTTGCCTAGTAACAAGTGTTCAGGGGAGAATGACAGAGTGACGCCCGACTTTTTTGATTTTGGTGACTCCCCGTTGCCAGCCGAATGGAAGATGAGAATCAGTAGAAAGCTTGCCCAGAGAGACCAGGTATTTTCTTTCAAAGAATGGGACGTAGGATGTGTGCAAGGAGCTGAGCACCACAACCGGCTGCATGATGAAAGGCCATTTTGTGAGAGGTCTCGACGCCTGTCCCCTGCTGATATAGATGATGTGAGACGGCATCTGCAAGAGATGCTTGCTGCTGGTGTAATACTAGAATCCAGAAGCCCATATGCTTCACCTATTGTGGTAGTGAGAAAAAAGAATGGGACAGCAAGGATGTGCGTGGATTTTCGCATCTTGAACCGGCGGACTGTCCCTGATCTGTATACAATGCCCCGCATCCAGGATGCTTTAGACTGCCTGAATGGTAGCAAGTGGTTCTCCATGCTGGATATTCACAGTGGGTACTACTAGATCCCAATGGCCATGGAAGACCTTGAGAAGACAGCCTTTATCTGTCCACTTGGCTTCTATGCACTCATGAGGATGCCTCAAGGGATTTCAGGTGCCCCAGCAACTTTTCAACGACTGATGGAGCGTGCAGTTGGGGACATGAACTTACAAGAGTGCCTGGTGTACCTGGATGATGTTATTGTGTTTGGCAGCTCACTGGAGGAACATGAGAGCAGCTTGTTCAAGGTGTTGAACCGACTGGAAGACTTTGGCCTAAAACTGTCCATCGATAAATGTCAATTCTTCCAAACATCTGTAAAGTATGTGGGACACATAGTCTCCACCGAGGGAATAGAGACCGACCCAAGTAAAGTTGAGGCCTTGACCACCTGGCCACAGCCCCACAATCTAAAAGAACTGCAAAGATTCCTGGGATTCTGTGGCTACTATCGCCGTTTCATCAAGGACTATTCAAGAGTGATCTGTCCTTTACTTAGTCTTACTCAAGGTTACCCTCCTACCCACAAAAAATACAAGAGGTCGTTTTTTTCTGAGCCTGAGAGAGTGTATTTCCATCCCAATTAAGTATTTGGAGCCAGATGGACACCTGAGTGTGAAGCTGCTTATCATGAGATTATATATCAACTTACCCACGCTCCTGTCCTTGCCTATGCAGATCCAGCAAAGCACTATGTCTTGCACACTGATGCTAGCCTGCAAGGCTTGGGGGCTGTATTGTACCAAGAGCACGAGAATGGCCTGAGACCAGTGGCCTTTGCCAGTAGAAGCCTGGCCCCATCTGAAAAGAACTATCCTGTACATAAGTTAGAGTTCCTAGCTTTGAAGTGGGCCATTGTTGACCAGTTCCACAAGTACTTATATGGGGCTAAGATACTAGTAAAAACTGACAATAATCCTTTGTCCTATGTGCAGACTTCAGCTAAGTTGGATGCCACTGGCCATAGGTGGCTTTCTGCATTATCTACATATGACTATACTGTTGAATACAGAGCAGGCCTGAACCACATGGATGCTGATGCTCTCTCCCGGAGGCCTGTTCCCCGGAATGAGTGGGTCAGACTGTCAGAACCTGATATTCGAGCACTCTGCCAGAAGTTTGACAGGGAGGAACAAATGTCCATGGATGCAGTGGACTGTATGGTGGACTGTTTGGGACCCTCTGAGAATTGCATACCTGCTGCTTATTGCCACTTTTCTGCAATAGACATTGGTGCACTGCCTCAGCTGGACAATGACAGTATTCAGCGGGTTTCAATCCCGAGATCCCATGATCAAATCAAATTTAGAAGCCCTCTATGCAGGGAAAGATGTGTCCAAATTACACTCCACTGATTTGAGAACTGCATTGTTATACAAGGAAGATCCTAAGTTGAAACTGATCAATAGACTGTTATACAGAGAAACAGTAGACAGAGAGGGACAAATAGACAAACAACAACTAGTGCTGCCCACTGTCTTTCGAGACTCAGTACTGAGGTCCTTACACAACCACATGGGGCACCTTGGTATAGACAGAACACTTGACTTGGTGAGATCCAGATTCTATTGGCCTAAGATGAGGGCTGATGTTGAGCAACACGTTCAAACTTGTAGTCGCTGCTTACAGAGGAAAGCTTTGCCCCAGAGGGCTGCCCCCCTTGTTAACATCACCACCAGTGCACCCATGGAGCTGGTCTGTATTTATTTTCTGAGGCTGGAGTCAGATCAAAGAAATATTAGTAATGTGCTGGTGGTCACTAACCATTTTATGAGATATGCCCAAGCTTTCTTCACTATGGGGCTCCACAAAGAATCCATTCTGATCAAGGGAGAGACTTTGAGAGTCGTCTGATCAAAGAGATGCTTTCTCTGTGGGGAGTACGAAAGTCCAGAACCACCCCTTACCACCCCCAAGGGGACCCACAGACTGAACGTTTCAACTGCACTTTGCTAGATATGCCAGGCATCCTCCACCCAAAGGACAAGCCTAGATGGAGCCAACAAATTAGCACCCTGGTACATGCCTACAACTACACCAAAAGTGATGCCACTGGGTTCTCCCCCTACCGCCTGATGTTTGGAAGAGAAGCTTGACTGCCGGTAGATGTATGTTTTGGAGTTTCTCCTGATGTGGTTCGAGCTGACAACTATTTACAGTATGTGCAAAAGTTAAAGGCCCAGCTAAATCATGCGTACCAACTGGCTCAAACCATGGCTGCCAAAAGAAGTCTGGCCAACAAAGAAAGTTATGATAAAAAGGTAACAGCACAGGAACTCCAGGAGGGAGATCGGGTATTGCTAAGAAATCTGGGACTGCATGGCAAACATAAGATTGCTGACAGATGGCACCATCTCCCTGAGATTGTAGTGGGCAAACTAGATGATCTGCCTGTGTACAAAGTAAGGCCTGAGAATAATTCAAAAGATGTTAAAACAATGCATAGAAATCATTTACTGCCCATTGGACAAATCTTGATTGAGTCTGAGCCCCCAGAAAATGCCCCTTCTAGACCAGTGACTAGAGCTGCTGCTAAGAAAAAATCAAGAAAGTCTACACCTACAGAAGCTGAGTTAAAGTGTTTCCCTCCACAAGTCTCAGATGAACATAACTGTCAGTCCATGTCGGAGGAAAGTGAGTGTGACTTTGAATACTACCATTCTTATGAACTGAGTCAATTGTTTCGAGGCAATCCCCTAGTCAATCCTGGAGATGAAGCTGGGCCTTCTGGACTGTCTAAGCCCCCAGCTTTGTCCCTGGTACCAATGCTCCCAGAAAGTGAAGTGCAAAGCATCAAGTCAGATGATATGGAATCATTGTGTATGGTTGAACTGTTTTAGCTTTCAAAGGAGGAAAATGATGGACTGGAACAGACTGGTGATATATCAGAACAAGAAGAGTATTCTGAGTGCCCTGATGGTCCACTGCCAGTGTCTGAAAGCTCTCTATGTGAGCCAAGTGTTGTGGACTCAGAGATTGTATCTCCTGGAGCTGAAAGTGTCCCAAGTTCTAGCCTCTCTACCCCAATGGAGACTCCCCTCACAAGTGAGGACAATGCTGAAAATGAGGCTCAGAGTGCAGAGACTGTAACAGTTCCCCCTAGAAAGACTGGTCGAGCTGTAAAGCCTGTGGTGCACCTCAGTTATGATTCCCTTGGGAGGCCTGTGGACTTGCCCCTCAATGTTGTCCATAATGGGGTGTATGTGTCCCCGAGCTCATTGCCCAAACTGAATATCAGTGCTAACTCCAAGTTACTTGTGTTGCCCTCTAGGTATGGTGCCCCTGCCCCATCCAGCCCCAAGGTAGCTGATAGGGAAGGGCCCCCTCTCTAAGGTTTCATGTACAGGAGGTAATAACCTGAGTTATGGTTCATTGTGTGTATAATACTGTGTAAAATGTGATGTACTGAAAAGTTTCAGAAATATGTTTCTGGTAAGGTGATATGTTGACTGATGATTACATGTATAAGCCTAATGTGATACTGATGTAAATGTATATGGTTGTATTGAAACTTATGGGGGTACTTACTTGACACAGACGCCACATTTTTCCAGGCCAGGAAGGGTATAACCCCCCCTGCAAATGGTGGTTCCCAAAAGTCTTCCAGGAGCTTGCCTGAATGCTCCAAGCCTGGGTGGTGTTCGGCATCTGAGCTGCTCAACTGTGGTTGCAAGTGAGTGCTATTTGAGCCTCCACATACTGTCTCTTTAAGAGCTGTCTGCCTGCAGACTTAATTAGTTTGTATGGGGGGGACTTGTATTTAATATCGAATCCGCTCGAGCTGCCGAGTAATCGCTCCATTTTGCAGTCGCTGAAGGTGCAAAGGGAGCCCATCTGAAAGCTGTAACTGTTTGCTTGTAATCATTTAAAGCATTAGCAAAATAGTAGTTTGTCTAACCTGCCTTTATTGTAGCTGGGACTCTGTATGTGTTACCTCTCCATTTTGGACCTAAACTGCTGTGCTGGGCCAGTTGGGTTAAGGGAGCCCTAAAATGGAGCCTGTGGACGAATCAGAACTTGGACTCTTAATCTGAGCCAGCCACAAGGGGATTGTATGGGCAGTGACTCTGGGAAATGTAGTTTTGACCTTGGTGCCTTTTTCTACCAACAGAGGGAGTCTTATTGTGAGTGACAGCTGAATCAGCCAACAGAATAGTGTGGAGCTAAAGGAAATGACCTGCTCTGTGACTGGAAAGATCAGATCAGTTGTGACTGTGAAGAGAGAAGGAGCTCTGTGCTTCTGCGGTGTATAGTTTTGCGTGGGAAGTGCGTATGAGGCCCTGAGTTTCGGTTTGCAGCCTTTGTGAGTGCCAGTTTGGACTGAATCCGAGTTGTGAGGAGAAAGAAGCACTAGAAGTGTGGAAACCAGGCTCACCCTGTAGAAGACTGGAGAAATTGTTGAATCGCGCACGGTCTGTCAAGAACTGAAGCTGCTGTGTGTGCTCCCGGGTATTTTGCAGTAATAGCGATCCAGATCAAGGAGCAGCCTGCCTGGTATAGTACTTTCCTTTTACATATAAATATACATAGTGCTTTTGGGGAATCACTATTTCAAATCCCCAGTACAGTGAATTGTGTGCTGGAGCTGGAAGTAAACCCCCAGCTTAATTCGGACTACATCTGTTTGCTATCAACTGCAGTTGGGTCCAGTCACAAGGACCTTGTCCTCATGCCCTACTCGTCTGGCAATCCAGAGGGACATTCTCCATCTGATCCTCAGCTTGGGTGTTGTGAGTACAAATCAGGGTATTCCCCTGCAGCTTGTTTTCAATCACAAGTGTATCATCTAGTTCTTGTTGTTTCACTTTTCATGGACTGAGCCCTCCGGCGCTGGATTACAATTTAGTGTTGTGCATATATTTTCTTCTACAGGGCCCTATCCATCTACTCCTGCCGGCCAACCCCAGGCAACGGACCTGGCAACCCCCCCCCAACCTGGGTACCCAGAGTGTGACTTTTCAGACCCTGTATGTGTGCACAGTACTGTGATTTAATGCCACTAATTAACCTAATTTCCCCCTCTTGTGTTACTGTTCCCTAAATAAATCAAATTTGTTGTTGTTGTTAAACTTTAAACTGTCTGAAGTGTCACTACCTTCATGCCAAGCACTGTATTGGTTTGTGTATGCTGCTTAACCTTATTTTTCAGGGGGTCCTCAGAGACGAACCTGTGAACCAGTCTCGAGGATAAGTGGTACCTTATGAATGAACAGTGTGTGTACATGTGGGGTATTGGTACTGTAACTCCTGTGCAGCGTGTGGGCCATTAGAGGGATTAGAAGGGGGTCTCAGTGTCCCAGAGGGCTGTGACCAAACTAGACCAACCATTACAAACCCTGACCTCTGGGTGGAGGCACCCGCCATAGAACATAGGCCTCTCAACCTGTCAGTAGTCAAGCAGGCAGGGGTAGTAGCCCTTGGGATAGCGCCACCTGGGGGTTACATGCAGGTATACTCACATACAGTAAAATGCTGCTGAGCTCCTAACACAGGTATACTGACACAAACACAGTAAAGTAAAATGCTGTTGTTTCTTTTTTTTAAAAGAAAGCCTGGGAGGTTAAGAGCTCCTAACACAGCTACACACGCACACACACAATAAAATGCTGTCCAGGTCCTGATGGAGCTACACACACACACACACACACACACACACACACACACACACACAGTAAAGTGCAGTCATGTTTGTTTTTTTACAGAGACAGCGTGGGAGTCGTGAATTTCTGTTTTTTTTTTTATGTCTTGCTTTGTGTGTTGCGAGTATTAATGAGCTGTCATCCCTCAGTGTGTGTTTCAGGTTTTGCGGTGGGGAGGAAATAAGGTTTTCGGTCGGGTAGGACCGATGCTGGACAGATTTGTGATCAACAGCATCCTTATACAACATCTTTTTGTTTTGTGTTTTTTTCCAAATGGAACAAATCTCTTGTAGTAGAAGTGATGGAGGAAGAGTGAATGGTTTCGGCAGCTGTGATGCTTTCTATACCACGTGGTTGCAGAGGGCTGAGAGTAGTGTCAACGCTGACCGAGGTATATGTTTGTGATTTTGTTACCTACTGTGCCTTGTTTCAAAAAGATTAGCAGTAATACAGCTGAATATTGATTGGAACTCTTTGGAATGGATCAAATGAAAGCTGGTTTCCACTTTTGAAAGTCATGTTTTTTCTCATGCAGTTTAGTGGAAGGCAATATTGCAGCTTAACCATTTGTGTTTTCGGGGGATTGGATTGATTTATGAAGGGAGTGATTCTATATGTAGCTGACTGGCACCTTTTGCATGGGTTACGCCAGGATTTACCACGGCAGAAAGGTGCCACTCAGCCAATCAGAGTCTCTGATTCTTGGAGACCATTGTATAATATCAAGTTTCTACTTGGCATTCAAACTAAGCTGATTTTTATTCACTCATTGGCAAAAAACACCCAGCTCCACAGGGTAAAGCAATCATACTGCTTGTTAGTGATGTTTCCCAATTGTCCTCATTAACTTGATCGTAGGACTTGTTCAGGTTTCTAATATTTTAAATGTAAAGCATGGAAACCACTCATTGACAGAAACTGAAATTCTACAGTTTACACCATGCAAAGTGCTTGCTGTTTGATTTTGTTTCTCAGGACTCACTGAAGTTCATTTCTGACATGTCCAAATTTACTCAACCTTGTTGTATATGGGGGGGGGGGTGCTAGAGAGTCATATCCTGAATGGATGTACCTCACCAGAGCTCTTCAACCAACGCATTTTAAAGTTATTTACAGAAAGGGTTTGGAAAGAACTCTTAAAACTGAAGGTGGACAAAGCAATGGGGCCTGATGGGATTCACCAATAGTTCTAAAAGAACTAAGGATAGAACTAGTGACACCACTGACTACCCTCTTTAACAAATCATGGGAGGATGGGGTGGTACCTGAGGACTGGAGAAGGGCAGATGTGATTCCCCTTCACAAAAGTGGGAGCAAGGCAGAAGCAGGAAACTACAGACCTGTTAGTTTGACCTCAGTGGTAGGGAAAATGATGGAATCACTTTTGAAGGAAAGAATTGTTGAGTTCCTAGAGGCCAGTGGGGCACAGGACCCAAAGCAGCATAGATTCACAGCAGGGAGGTCATGTCAGATGAATCTAATAGATTTCTTTCTGGGTGACCAAAGTAGTAGACCAGGGAGAGGCTGTGGACATGGCCTACATACACTTTAGCAAGGCATTTGACACAGTCCCACATAAAAGATTAATATACAAGTTAACTAGCCTTGGAGTGGGCCCCAAGGTGGTAGCCTGGGTTAAAAATTGGCCAGACAACAGGACGCAGAGTGTAATAATAAATGGAGTCCACTCTGAAGAAAGGGGGTTACTACCAGGGTACCACAGGGTTCAGTACTGGGATCGGTCATCTTTAATGTCTTTATAAGTGACATTGCAGATGGACTAGAAGGAAAAGTATGCCTCTTTGTAAACGACACAAAGATCTGCAACAGGGTAGATACAGAAGGTGGGGTGGAAAGGATGCAAAGGGACTTAGTAAGGTTGGAGGAATGGTCAAATGTATGGCAGCTCAGATTCAACGCAAAGAAGTACAAAGTAATGCACTTGGGAAACAAAAACCCAGGGAAAGAGTACACAATGGGGGGTGAGATACTAACAACAACAAAAATGGAAAGGGACTTGGGGTAGTCATATCAGATGACCTTAAGGTGGGGCAAGCAATGTGAGAAAGCAGTAAGGAGGGCTGGTGGGATACTGGGATGCATAAGGACAAGCATCGCCAGCAAAAAACAGGAAGTTATTATCCCTCTGTACAGACAGTTGGTGAGACCCCATCTGGAGTACTGCATGCAGTTCTGGAGACGCCATCTCCGCAAGGACATAGGTAGGATGGAGGCTGTCCAGAGGAGGGCAAATAACATGGTACAGGGTCTACACCAGAAGATATTTGAAGAGAGGTTAAAGGACCTTAATATGTATACCCTTGAGGAGAGGAGGAAGGGGGGGGGACTTAATAGAAACTTTCAAATACCTCAAGGGAATCAACAAAGTCCAAGAGGGTAGCATCTTTCAGAAAAAGAGATGTGCAAGAACAAGGGGACACAATTTGAAGATGGAGGGGGGGACAGCTCAGAGGTAATGTGAGGAAGTATTTTTTCATGGGGAGGGTTGTCGATACATGGAACAACCTTCCTGAGGAGGTAGCGGAGTCAAAAACATGGGGGGAATTCAAGATTGCATGGGACAGACATAAGGCAATTTTAGTGGGGGGGGGGTAGGAAGAAATAGGCTGTTGGTTAACTGGGATCTGCAGCTTATCCATTAGGTAGAGAAATGGGCGGACTAGGTGGGCCAAGCGGTCCTTATCTGCCATCAAATTCTATGTTTCTAATAATATTTACACATAATTTTCTGAATCTTGAACTGGATCAGTGTGATTATCTCACTTTGCTGCCTAACTGGAGTGAAAACAGGGCAGCCGAAGGCAATAGGAGCTGGAGGCTTGTCGACACAACAACTCAACAACCCAGCAATGAGGTCGCAGGAGCAAAGGGCTCCAGTAAAACTTCAAATGCTCACTTGAGCATGCTTGGCAAATGGTCCTGTCCTCAGTTAAAGCAATGGACCAAAAAAGTCGAACAGATATTGCAAAAGATGGGGACTCAGGAAGCTAAGGTCTCGGTAGTGCAAGAGATGGTTCAAGCGGCTGACACACAAGCAACCTCAGCTTTGAATACAGTCACAAAGCTGATTCAGGAAAATGCAGTTACACTACCGTTTGGAAGCCATTGAGAATACTCAGCGGTGTGCAAATGTTAGGATCGTGGGTCTGGCAGAGGACTCCAAGGGAGAAGATCTTGGGACTTTTCTCCTTATTTGGATTCCGACTCTATTACAGATTGATGCAGAAGAACTGAGTGGCAAACTTAATAAAGCATACAAAGTACCTACAAGGTGAGCAGACTCCACTGCAAGTAGCCCACGCACTATTATGCTGATCATGAACTGTACTGAATCGAGAGACTGGATACTTACTGCTGCTAAACATCGCTATCCTTTGGCTTGTCAGGAACAGGCAGTTCATTTCTTTCCAGAGCTGTCTTTGTCATCCGAGCCCAGCAGAAGAGTTTTGATGGGGTGCAGGCCCAACTGCGCAGCCTAGGTGTAATCCACTCACTGCTCATGCCTGCCCGCTTAAGGATAGCTTATGGGCGGAAAATATTAATCTTTTGAGACCGAAAAGAGGCAGGCAAGTGGATCGAAAAATGGAAAGCAGAGTTCCGAATTGAGGAAGCTGAAGACTCAGAAGACTAAGTGGACATTTTGGACTAAGTGTTTTATGTCCTTGTATAATGTTTAACAGTTAAGTTTTCTCTGCCGGGAATCATGAGCTATATAAACTGTGGCAGGGCTCTGGAGATTGAGCAATGTTGCTGCTTCATTATTAGTTATTCTCCAGGTATGCACTACTGTTCTTTTGCAGATGTTTTCTCTCCTGTAAGTATAGTTGCAATGCTCCCTGTAAAAACGGCAGAGATTATGCGGTATCTCTCTAAAAATTTCCTTCCCGGGCTAATGAAAGTCCTGGATATACCATTTACTTGGTTAGACAGTCTTTACCATAGAGTTCAATAAGTAACAGAAAGAGGCCAGAGTGCAGACTGACGCTGTCAACCCACTGGCTCAGCTGAAACCATCCATCCCCATACTACAGAGGGAGTCTGCTACCAGAGGGTAGCAGGAACCGCATGGTTTTCAGCAGTTCTGTTGCTTGTATACACTGTTTCCTGGTGACATGCATAAAAGTTAGGCACCGGGGCCACCTTTCTGGTATCTTGTGGATCTGGTTGGGTGAGAGCGAGAACTCAATGTCCAGATACCAGAAGTAAGCCATGCAACAGAAATTGGTATGGGAGCTCCCACCCATTCACCCACATTCGCAAGAAACTGCAGCTCGCTCTCACCCACCCAGATGCAAAAGAAACCAGCACTGCCGGTATGCTACAGTAGCTTCCTCACATTCAGATTCCCCAAAAACTGGTACGGCCACTTCCATGGCTCATCCCGCTCTTCCATCAGTATCGGAGGCGGGGAGACAAGGAGCACTCACAGATCCAGTGCAGCTTTTCTATGCGGCTGAAAGCCACATGTTATCTTTGGCTCCCCGGCCCTCTCCCCAACTGCAGATAGGGTATGGGTACACACAGCCAGTCCAGTCATAGGGTTGGGGTTTTCACCTGCAGAGGTGCTGGTTAGTTCTGTGGCAGCTGGGGGGTCCAGTACTAGGCAAGATGGTCATCAGGAGGTAAGGGGGGGGGAGCAGATGCAGGTCGGGGGTGTGGAGTGGTCCAAGGAGGATTCTCAGCTTCGGGGGGGTGAGAGCCTGCTCGAGGGAATCCCATGGCTATTCTGGCTGAAGAAGAAGAAAAATCAGCATTTATATAGCATTTTTCATATACATCGTATCCCAAAGTGCTTTACAAGCAATGCTAGACTGGTAGTGAAGTGACTGAATGTGCAGTGGCAGCCACATCGCACATCAACACCCACACACAGCCTTAGACAATCGCACAGACTGGTTCTATGGGAAGGGGAATACTGATCAGGACACTGGAAATGTCACCATGTCTTTGCAAAGAATGCCTTGGGTTCTTTTACTTCCACCTGGACACCCATCAGGACAGCACCAGGATAGGTAGAATGGACCTCGGTTTAATGTCTCATCTGAAGGACAGCACACCCCAACAGACAACACCTCCCTTAGTACTGCACTCAGGTGCCAACATTTATGGTATGAGCCCAACCCTGGTGTGGGATTAGAACCCAGACCCAGAGGCAGATGTGCTACCAACTGAGCCATGCTGACACCTTGAAGCCTGGTCCAGGATGGGCACCAGTGCGTGTTGGTTCCTGCCTGATGTCCACTTCTGAAGGAAAGAATTGTTGAGTATCTAGAGGCCAGAGGGGCACAGGACCCAAGGCAGCATGGATTCACAGCGGGAAGGCCATGCCAGACAAATCTGATAGATTTCTTTGACTGGGTGACCAAAGTAGTTGATCAGGGAGGGGCTGTGGACATGGCCTACCTAGACTTTAGCAAGGCATTTGACACAGTCCCACCCAAAGATTAATATACAAGTTAGCCAGCCTGGGAGTGGGTCCCAAGATGACAGCCTGGGTAAAGAATTGGCTAGAGAATAGGACACAGAGAGTAATAGTAAATGGAGTCCACTCTGATAAAAGGGTGGTTAGTAGTGGGGTACCGCAGGGTTCAGTATTAGGACTGGTCTCTTCAATGTCTTTATAGGTTACATTGCAGAGGACTGAAGAAAAGTATGTCTCTTTGCAGATGACACAAAGATCTGCAACAGAGTTGATGCACAAGGTGGAGTGGAAAGGATGAGAAGGTACTTGGCAAGGTTAGAGGAAAGGTCAAATGTATGGCAGCTTAGATTCAATGCTAAGAAGTGCAAGGTAATGCACCTGGGAAACAAAAACCCAGGGGAAGAGTACACAATGGGGGGTGAGATACTAACAACAACAAAAATGGAAAGGGACCTGGGGGTAGTCATATCAGATGACCTAAAGGTGGGCAAGCAATGTGAGAGGGCAGCAAGGAGGGCTGGGGGGATACTGGGATGCATAGGAAGAGCCATCACCAGTAGAAAACAGGAAGTTATTATTCCTCTGTAGAGACAGCTAGTGAGACCCCATCTGGAGTACTGCGTGCAGTTCTGGAGACCCAATCTCTGCAAAGACATAGACAGGATGGAAGCTGTCCAGAGGAGGGCAACTAAAATGGTGCAGGGTCTGCACGGAAGACATATGAAGAGAGACTAAGGAGCTTAATATGTATAGCCTCAAGGAAAGGAGGGAGAGGGAGACATGATAGAAACTTTCAAGTACCTCAAGGAATCAACAACATCCAAGAGGGTAGCATCTTTCAAAAAGAGGCATGCAAAGAACAAGTAAAGGCCAATTTGAAGATAGAAGGGGGGGTGCCCAGAGGTAATTTAAGGAAGTATTTTTTCACAGAGAGGGTTGTAAATGTTTGGAACGGCCTTCCAGAGGAGGTTGTGGAGTCAAAAACAGTGGTGGAATTCAAGCATGCATGGGACAGTCATAAGGCAATTCTAGGGGGTGGGGGTAGGAAGAAGTAGGCTACTGGTTAACTAGGACCTGCAGCTTATCCATCAGGTAGGGAAATGGGCAGACTGGGTGGGCCAAGCGGTCCTTATCTGCCGTCAAATTCTATGTTTCTATGTTTCTATGTAGTGGTGGCCTGTGTGGGGAGTGCTGGTGGCAGGTGTGCATCCTGCTCTTGTCTAATTATCCTAGGCTGGGTATTGGACCCCCTCCAGGAGACGTAGCAGAGGTGGCCCAGGTGGGAGAGGAGGGTGTAAGTGGGCATGGGAGGCTGGTCCAGGACTCAGCAGTATTATGCAAATTGGGACAAGAGGGTGCAGGTTGTTATAGGACCCTCCACATGTCATATGGCTGGGCTGTGTGAAAGAGAAGGGTGCAGGTAGTTATGATGCCCCCATCTGGGAGTTCTAGGTTTGCACCAGGCAGGAGGTGAGGGGGTGGGTTGGTACAGTATAGTCCCCCTTCTGCAAGTTATATGGATGAATGGACCATGAGGGACAGAGAAGTTGCAGATGGTTATGGGGCACCCCTCAGGAAGTCTGTGATGTAATGTGGGTCAGAGATGAGGGTGCCAGTTCATTTGGGACCCTGGTTCGGTGATCTTAAGGATGATGGATGGCAAAGACTGGTGTGTGTGTGCTGTTTCCGGCAGCATGGGAGCTGTGCTGGTCCATGTGGGGAAAGAAAGGTACATGTGAGCATGAAAGTCTGGTCCAGGAACCATAAGGTTGGTCTGTATGGGAGAAGAAAGCCTCATCCTGTAGTCCCGATGCTGGTCAGTGTAGGCAAGGATGATGCAGGTGTGCGTGTGTGTGTATGTGTGTGCCTGTTGAAGGAGTCCTAAGGGAGGTCTGGTTAGAAGAAGAGGGTGCAGGTGGTAAAATAAAAAGAAAATTGAAAAATGTACCCCGTGGGGTGCTTATAGTGATGGTTCACGTGGGACTGGAGGTTGTAGATGAGTGTTGTACTCTGATCTGGTTTTCCCAGGGTGAGTATCTGACACCCTCCGGGAGCTATAGGGGTAGTACAGGTGGGGGAAGAGGGTGCAGATTGGTGTAGGCCCCCTCCCTGCATATCAGATGAGTGGTCCCTGTGGGAGAGGAAACTGCATGTGGTTATAGTGTCCCTTTCAGGGAGTTCCATGTGTGGTGAGGGTAGGAGATGAGGATGCACCCATTGAGAAACAGCTATGCTAGTAGCAGAGTATGGCAGTGAACAGATGGGTCCTGTGATCTAGTAGTTGTGCATGTGGTAGTGGATGGCAATAGCTGGTGTGGGAGCCTGGACTGGGGGTCCTAGTGGTGGACTTGGGGGCAGAAAACTGTTCAGCTGGGCATTGGACCCTGGTCTGGTTGTCCATGTGGGAGCCTGGTCTGATCTCCCGTTCACATAAATCCCACCCCTGTTAGTCTAGCCTACCAATGATTTTGTTCCGTACTAGTCCAAACTCCTGCCCTGTCCTTGCCCACTCAGGACCCTTCACCCACTCCCACTGGTGACCTCTCATCATGTGGAAGGACCTAGTAGCAGCCCACTCCCACAAATGGCCACCAGCACTGCCCTCTTAGTGATAGGTAGTGACCATGCACTTACTGCCTGGCAACTTGGTCCTGGGGCATTGCATGGAAACTTGGACCTGGATGCTGCTGCAGGGACATTGCTTAGCCACTTGGCTATGGGTGCTGCTCTGGAAGCTTGGGCCTGGGTGCTGCCCATTGAGGTCATATGTAAAAGTCAGGGAGTGAAATGTTCAAACGAGGACATGCATCCAATATCTAGTACCATATTTCCTACATCTATAAAACTGTATAGAGGAGATTAGCAACTTCAGTAACAGAGACTATATGGTCACTCATGCTCCTTAACACTTGCTGGTTGTTGCAGAGTTCTGATGTTTTACCTGTTGAAAATCAAGTAACTAATCAAGGGAGGGATAGTGAGGCTTAATAAAGGGAGGGAGGGTGGGCAGAGGGTAACTGTGAAAAGGCAGAGATACTAAACAAATATTTTGTTCAGTATTTACAAAGGAAGAGGGAGGTAACTAAAACAAACAGTAGAAACACTCTGGATACAGAAGTTAATACCAGCCCATTTACAGAAGAAAGGGTTCTGAAAGAACTCTTAAAACTGAAGGTGGACAAAGCAATGGGGCCTGATGGGATTCATCCCAGAATTCTAAAAAAACCCAGGGGAAGAGTACACAATGAGGGGTGAGATACTAACAACAACAAAAATGGAAAGGGACCTGGGGGTAGTCATATCAGATAACCTAAAGGTGGGCAAGCAATGTGAGAGGGATGCAAGGAGGGCTGGGGGGATACTGGGATGCATAGGGAGAGGCATCACCAGTAGAAAACAGGAAGTTATTATCCCTCTGTACAGACAGTTGGTGAGACCCCATCTGGAGTACTGCGTGCAGTTCTGGAGACCCAATCTCTGCAAAGACATAGACAGGATGGAGGCTGTCCAGAGGAGGGCAACTAAAATGGTGCAGGGTCTGCACCGGAAGACATATGACGAGAGACTTAAGGAGCTGAATATGTATAGCCTCGAGGAAAGGAGGAAGAGGGGGGACATGATAGAAACTTTCAAGTACCTCAAGGGAATCAACAAAGTCCAAGAGGGTAGCATCTTTCAAAAAAGAGGTGTGCAAGAACAAGGGGGCACAATTTGAAGATAGAAGGGGCGGCTCAGAGGTAATTTAAGGAGGTATTTTTTCACAGAGAGGGTTGTGGATGCATGGAACGGCCTTCCGGATGAGGTTGTGGAGTCAAAAACAGTGGTGGAATTCAAGCATGCATGGGACAGTCATAAGGCAATTCTAGGGGGTGGGGGTAGGAAGAAGTAGGCTGCTGGTTAACTAGGATCTGCAGCTTATCCATTAGGTAGGGAAATGGGCAGACTGGATGGGCCAAGCAGTCCTTATCTGCCATCAAAATCTATGTATCTATGTATCTATGTAAGGGTAAAACTAGTGACACCACTGACTACCCTCTTTAACAAATCATGGGAGGATGGGGTGGTACCCGAGGACTGGAGGAGGGCAGATGTGATTCCCCTTCACAAAAGTGGGAGCAAGGCAGAAGCAGGAAACTACAGACCTGTTAGTTTAACCTCAGTGGTAGGAAAATGATGGAATCACTTCTGAAGGAAAGAATTGTCGGTATCTAGAGGTCAGAGGGCACAGGACCCAAGGCAGCATGGATTCACAGCGGAAGGTCATGCCAGACAATCTGATAGATTTCTTTGACTGGGTGACCAAAGTAGTAGATCAGGGAGGGCTGTGGACATGGCCTACCTAGACTTTAGCAAGGCATTTGACACAGTCCCACACAAAAGATTAATATACAAGTTAGCCAGCCTGGGAGTGGGTCCCAAGAAGACAGCCTGGGTAAAGAATTGGCTGGAGAATAGGACACAGAGAGTAATAGTAAATGGAGTCCACTCTGAAGAAAGGGGGGTTACTAGTGGGGTACCGCAGGGTTCAGTATTAGGACCGGTCCTCTTCAATGTCTTTATAAGCGACATTGCAGAGGGACTGGAAGGAAAAGTAGGTCTCTTTGCAGATGACACAAAGATCTGCAACAGAGTTGATGCACAAGGTGGGGTGGAAAGGATGAGAAGGGACTTGGCAAGGTTAGAGGAATGGTCAAATGTATGGCAGCTTAGATTCAATGCTAAGAAGTGCAAGGTAATGCACCTGGGAAACAAAAACCCAGGGGAAGAGTACACAATGGGGGGTGAGATACTAACAACATCAAAAATGGAAAGGGACCTAAGGGTAGTCATATCAGATGACCTAAAGGTGGGCAAGCAATGTGAGAGGGCAGCGAGGAGGGCTGGGGGGATACTGGGATGCATAGGGAGAGGCATCACCAGTAGAAAACAGGAAGTTATTATCCCTCTGTACAGACAGCTGGTCAGACCTCATCTGGAGAATTACTGCGTGCAGTTCTGGAGACCCAATCTCCGCAAAGACATAGACAGGATGGAAGCTGTCCAGAGGAGGGCAACTAAAATGATGCAGGGTCTGCACCGGAAGACATATGAAGAGAGTCAAGGAGCTTAATATGTATAGCCTCGAGGAAAGGAGAGAGAGTGGGGACATGACAGAAACTTTCAAGTACCTCAAGGGAATCAACAAAGTCCAAGAGGGTAGCATCTTTCAAAAAAAGAGGTGTGCAAGAACAAGGGGGCACAATTTGAAGCTTGAGGGGGCGGCTCAGAGGTAATTTAAGGAAGTATTTTTTCACAGAGAGGGTTGTGGATGCATGGAACGGCCTTCTGGAGGAGGTTGTGGAGTCAAAAACAGTGGTGGAATTCAAGCATGCATGGGACAGTCATAAGGCAATTCTAGGGGGTGGGGGCAGGAAGAAGTAGGCTGCTGGTTAACTAGGATCTGCAGCTTATCCATTAGGTAGGGAAATGGGCAGACTGGGTGGGCCAAGCGGTCCTTATCTGCCGTCAAATTCTATGTTTCTACGTTTCTATTCTTAACTACAAAAGCAGCAGCAAAACAATTAACAATCAGCACACCATGTACTATTTCTCCATGTACCTTAAGATTCTGAGTGTCTCTCTCATCCCAGCAGGTGGAACCAGGGTAAACAGAATAAAAAAAGCTCAGCTAGCGTCACTGCTCTTCACTCCTTGAACACTACTGTTCGAAATGGAAGCCTCTACTGTACTTAAGAGATTACCAAAGATGGAACTACTGCCCAAATATTGGTCATATTATGTTCCTGAACAGTGAAGATGATAGAAATAAGATAATGAAGATAGATGTGTGGCTACGTGTACTCCTACAAATCTGCTGTTTATTTTTGTTCATTTTATGCATGTTAAAAATTGAAAACTAAGCCAGCCCGGTGGCGCTGGACGCCACACCTCGTGCCACACCAGTGACCCAGGTTCGGGAGCGAGCACGGGTCATCGGGGATCGGTGGGGATGGGGAAGGATAGAGTGCCCTAGAGGCTGGTCTCCTTCCCTGGGGAGAGGGGATTCTCTCATCTGATGCACTGGCTATCCCTGGTGGAGGTTGGGGACATTGCAGTGCAAGGAGGCAGATGCAGGAGACTGGCGCAGCAGCAGACGTCCTCCAGGTGTACACAGGTGCGTGCGCACGCTGGGCAGGACGTCATTGCACGTCCATGCTCCGGGGAGGAAACAAGACAAAAATCCCCCTATCGTCGGGTGAGGCAACGGCGAACATAGGCAGACAGGTCCGACCACACACCCAATGTCGTCCAATTCTTCGGTCTTCCTGGGGTCTGGGGCCTCTCCGTGGGGCCAGGAGAGCCTGGACCTTGCATACCCGATGAAGCACTTGGAGAAATGGTTCAGGCAGGCAGTTGAGTCCGGTGGCTGCAGATGGGAACCTGACAGATGCCCTGAAGGTAGGGTGCATAAAAAAAAAATTACAAAAGAAAATTGAAAACTAATAAAATGGTTTAACCATCAAGCTAGGACATACATGATGCAGTTGTCAATATTAATTAAAATTAAAAAAAAATATATATATATTCACACTCTCATACCATAGAGTCAGTAGTGCTTTTCTGGACATGCATACAGTTAATTAACTAATAACTCATATATGTGAGGATGTACTTGTCAACCTCGTACCTTGGAAATAAGGGACAAGGCTTACAAATCACGGACAAATGACCAAAATAAGGGAAACATAAGTAATATCAGCTCAAGAAGCTTGCTGTATTGTGTGGCTTAGTGTGAAAAGCACTCTCTGATGGAGAACTAGACAGTAGCATGAATGTCTAGAAACAATTTTATGATCCAAAATTCTCTAAACTCAACTGTCCCTGATATTCAGGGATGTCAGGGGTGGGGACATTGCTGACTATGCCTCTGAAATTTTCTCCGTCCCTTCTAAATGTGGCAGTTCTGTCACTGAAGGGACTAGATCTGACTTATTAACTAAAGTCTGACATTAGTGCCACACTGAGGATCTCATGAATACAATCCTATTTATAGTAAGCAGCACAGTGTATACAGCTTCTTGAACTGCTTATGTTTTTCATACGTGTCCTTGATTTTGGTAATTTTCCCATGATTAGTGAGGTATTGGGGTTGAGACGTGTTGGTTTAAATACCAACTCTTCAGTGGCATAAATGTCAAATATGTGGGGGGCGGGATTTGGAAATGTTTGAGGCAAAATCATGGACTTATCTGACAACTGGGGACAGTTGCAAGATGTGTGAGGAGAATGAGAAAAAGATCAACAGGAAACTGGGGGGGAAAAAAGACTAGAATGGCACCATCCTCTCTGGAGGCATGTACAGTGTACCAAAATATTTTGTCTGGCTGACTGCCGCAAAGCGTTTGCCAGTAGTCTGCATTTGGTGTTGACAGCTTTGGTTGTGTGCTGTCTTGTCCTAAAACATTCCGCCCATCGTTGTGGTCTTCTGGCCCCCTTGAACTGCAGACTGTGTCCAGGGAGGGCCGATGACACAAACCCTGTCAGTGCTATATGGCGGGAAATCTCACACTGACACCGAAACTCCAATCCCTCTGTCGCTTGGCATGGAGGCTGAGTGGCTGCATCTTTTTGTTTTATATATAGTTAGGTTTTGTTCTCTCCAGGGCTGTCCAGGCAACTACTCGGCCTCATCCCTGGGTACCATCAGCAATCCCTCGCCTTTTCCCCTTTGGGATAGGTTCCCCCACGACTGCCCCCCCCCCCGCAGCAGGGCTGTGGGAAGGAGGGCTGTCCTCCCTCCAGTGCCTCTCACCCAGAATTTCCCCATAATTGGAGCAGCAGGGTGGGGTATGGCACCTTGGGTGAGGCTTCACTAAGCCCTCATCCCCTGGTTTTCCACCAGGCTTGTCTTCCTTCCCACGACCCTTGTGGCACAGAGGGACATATGTATGCAGAGGAGCACATGCGTTCCTGGAACTGTGGCTCCCTCCACCTTCTCCGACATCCATCTGTTTCCCAAGCATTGGCGCTGCCACCAAGCTGTCTCTGAGTGGCAGACAAAATCAGGAAGGCAGGAAATCTCACACTGACACCGAAACTCCAATCCCTCTATTGCCTGGCATGGAGGCTGAGTGGTTGCATCTTTTAGTTATATATATATATATATATATATATATATATATATATAGTTAGGTTTTGTTCTCTCCAGGGCTGTCCAGGCAACTACTCGGCCTCATCCCTGGATACCATCAGCAATCCCTCGCCTTCTCCCCTTTGGGATAGGTTCCCCCACGACTGCCCCCCCCCCGCAGCAGGGCTGTGGGAAGGAGGGCTGTCCTCCCTCCAGTGCCTCTCACCCAGAATTTCCCCATAATTGGAGCAGCAGGGTGGGGTATGGTACCTTGGGTGAAGCTTCACAAAGCCCTCATCCCCTGGTTTTCCACCAGGCTTGTCTTCCTTCCCACGACCCTTGTGGCACAGAGGGACATATGTATGCAGAGGAGCACATGCGTTCCTGGAACAGTGGCTCCCTCCACCCTCTCCGACATCCATCTGTTCCCCAAGCATTGGCGCTGCCACCAAGCTGTCTCTGAGTGGCAGACAAAATCAAGAAGGCATACCACCCTAGTCCAGGAGAGTGGACCTGCCTGGCAGCCAACCAGCTCTCTTCCATCCCTCCACCCCCGGCAACCCAAGCTCATTCCCAGATCTGGGTCACCAGAGTGGTGCGAGGTAAGGTGCTGTGCAGCGCCTCAGCCCTCCACTCTAGTGGTCCGGCTTGAGTGGCTCAGACTGATTGAATAAGTATTCATAGCTGGGCTCTGGAGATAAAGAAAATAGCAGTTTCGTAAGAACTTACCGTAACAGTAGATCTTCGAGAGAGGTTCCTGCAGTAGGTCTTCACAAGCAGGACTGCGTCCCCTGGTGTCAGGACCACACGGCAAACTTGTAGCTAGCAATCATCAGCGGGGGACCGTCCCCAGCATCAGATGATGGCACGTCAGTGTGATTATAAATAGGGGCGGTCCCCCACCCGCCCTCCAGTTCTCCCGCCGGAGACCGCCAAAGAGGAAGCAGGAAAAAAAGGAGAGAAAACTCCTGCTACCCTGAGCCCTGGATAAAACAAAGTCCTGGGAAGGGAATAAAGAGGAAAAACACAGGAGCTGGGGGAAGGTGGGTGGGAATAAGACTACTGCAGAAACTCTCTCAAGATCTACTGTTACGTAATATAACTGCTATATCTTACTTTGAGAGGGTTCCTGCAGTTGGTCTTCACAAGTAAGACTGAATATCAAGCAGTCAACCAATTAGAAAGAGTTATAGACTAGGTTCTGGGAGGAGGAAAATGTCTGCCAACTACAATCTGCTCATGACAGAAGTCCTTGCAGGACTGCTAAACCAAAGCCAGCTCTGCACTTAGAAGCAATGTCCAGGCTGCAATGTTTCATGAAGGTGTGGACAGAGAACCAAGTGGCCACTGCACAGATGTCCACAGTGGATACATTTCTAAGGAAGGCCACAGAAGCAGACACCCCCTAGTACAGTGGCCCTTGACTGCCCCCGAAAGGAGCGTCTCATACTTCTAGTAAATTTAATGGATACCATTAGCCAGCCACCTAGACAAAGTCTGTTTGGAAATAGCCTTGCCCTGGCACTTGGGAGCAAAGGTGATGAAGAGTTGAACCAACTTATGAACTTCCTTAGTCCTTGAGACATAATATCTCAAATTCCTGTGCACATCGAGAGTGTGCAGGAGATATTCCCCCTTATTGGAGTACTCTGGGTAAAATACCGGCAGTTGAACATTCTGATTTATAGTAAATTCCGAGGCTACCGTTGGAAGAAAGGAAGGGTTAGTCCGCAGAGCCACCCAGTCTCTGTGGAAAATTAAATAAGGCTCTTTACAAACTAGAGCCTGAAGCTCCGAAACTCTTCGAGATGAAGTGACAACAACTTTGTCTTTGTTCCCTTATACAGTATCCTAGTATGAACAGTATGAATGAATAAAAAGAGCGTTTTCCAAGAAAGGAAACGCATATCACAACTCGCTGCTGGTTCAAAAGGGGGCAAAGTAAGTTTCTCTAAAATAAAATTAAGATTCCAAAGGGGAACAGGATTCTGGGCCAGAGGTTTGAGGTGAAGGATCCCCTTTAGGAACGTTTTGGAAACCTCTAGCTGAGATAGGGTTTTGCCTTCCACCGGGAGGTAGTAGGCGGAAACCGCAGAGAGATGGACCTTCAGAGAAGAATAACTGAGGCCCAACTCTGACAAGTGAAAGAGGCACTCAAGGACCTGGGAAGCCAAGCAGAAAAACGGGTCTAGGCCTTTGGCTGTGGCCCAGATCAAAAATGTTTTCCACTTCATAGCATACATGGATCTGGTGGAGGGCTTCCTGGCCTCCGCTAAGACCTGAGCGACTCTAGAGAAGACGCCATAGCAAGAAACCGCTATGTCCAGAGGGGCCATGCATGAAAGTGGAGTGATTTGAGGCTCAGAGGTACCAGGGTGCCCTGCTCCTAGGACAGAAGGTCGTGAGAGGGAGGTAGAGGTACTGGGGGGTTCCATCACTAGCTGTTGCAGCAGGGGAAACCATATCTGCCAAGGCCATAAGGAGGCAATGAGAATCATGTGTGCCCCCTCTGCCTGTAGCTTCAGCAGAACCTTCTGCAGAATGGGAAAGGGAGAGAAAGCATACAGAAATTTCCCTGTCCAAGATAGACAGTGTGTCTCACCAAAAAACACCACGCCCGGGAATGAGTGAGCAAAAGCTGGGTAGTTTTCCATTGGATTGGGAGGCGAAGAGGTCTATGTCTGACCGACCCCACTGAAGGAAAAGATCTTCCACTACCTCCTGCTTCAGTTCCCACTCGTGAGCCCGAGTGACCGAGCAGGAGAGACTGTCCGCCAGAATGTTGTGGACACCTGGAAGATGGACTGCCGTCAAGGATAGGCCATGTTGATCAGCCCAGTACCACACCTGCTTCACTTCCCTGCAAAGGGAGTACGAATGGGTGCATCCCTGTTTGTTGATGTACCAGACTGTTGCCATGTTGTTGGTCTGGATGAGTAGTGTTCCTGGAACTAAGAGGGACTGAAAGGCTTGGAGAGCATACAGCACTGCTCTCGTCTCCAGGATATTGCTGTGAAGATTCTCCTCTATGGAAGACCATGTCCCTTGTGTACAATGGTCTCCTAGGTGGGTCCCCCATCTGAAATTTGAGGCATCTGTTGTGAGAGTCATGGAGGGGGATGGGGTGTGGAAAAGAACCCCCACCGTGAGGTTGGATGGGTCCTGCCACCAGAGGAGATCCCACTTCAGGCTGTTGGAGACTAGAACCTTCTGGTCCACGACATCCAATAATTGATCCCATTGGACCCTGAGGGACTCTGGGTCACCCTCATGTGCAGTCTGGCCAATGGGACTGTGGGTATGGTGGCCGCCATCAGACTCAACAGTTGGAGGACAGAATGCGCTGTGTTCCAGTGAGAGGAAGCCACCAGTGCTGCCTGCAGGATAAGGGTCTCTGCCCTGTCCGTGGGAAGGAAGGCCCTGCACCGTGTCCAGTACTGCCCAAATGTATTGGAGGCGCTGGGAGGGTGAAAGCTGAGACTTGGGAAAATTGATCATAATGCCAAGTCTGGAGAAAAGGTCCAGGGTGAAGGAAAGGGAATCCTTCAGACTGTCCTGGGATGGAGCTGAAATCAGCAAATCGAACATAGATGCCCTTGCGATGCAAGGTCACTGCTACCACCACTAGGCACTTGGTGAAAACTCGAGGTGCTGAGGAAAGGCCACAGGGAAGGACCTTGAACTGAAAAATGCTCCTCCTGGAAGGAAAATCTCAGAAAGTGGCGGTAAGCCAGCAGGATTACAATATGTAGGTAAGCATTCTATATATCCATGGAACACAGCCAGTTGTTCAGGTGGCGCAGGGGTAAGAGTCCTGGAGGGTTAACATGCGGAACCTCTTGTATTCTACGAAGAGTTTGAGCATGCCGAGATCTAGGATGAGCCGGAGATCTCCCGTCTTTTTGGGCACTAGGAAGAAGTGGGAGTAAAATCCCCTTCCTATTTGTGCTGGAGGGACCCTCTCTATGGCTGGTTTTTGCAGAACAGCATGGATTTCCTATAGGACAAGACTGTGGTGTCCTGACGGGAAATGAGAACTGCCCGGTGGGTTGCTCGGGGGGGGGGGTCTTTCCATAAACTCTATAGAGTGACCTCTTGCGACAAGTTGTAGAATCCATGCATCTGTGGTTATAGCCTTCCACCCTTCCAGGTGGAGGCCGAATCTTCCCCCTCTGGTTCCTCCATGATATCTTTGGTGTCACCCCAGAACAGAACTAGACCCCCGGAAGGAGCATCCAGAAGGGTGCTCTGTACATCTTGTGCCAGTCCTGCGAGACGGAGCCGGACAAGGCATCTTAGACAGATACCCATAGCTGTGCAACGTGACACCGAATCGACAGAGTCATATGTGACTCGCAAAGCATGGTGGCATGATGACTTATTTAGTCTGATTTTGTCAAGAAGTTTATTCCTGAGCTGTTCATTGGGAACTTCTTGGATGTCCTTTTCCAGGTTGGACAAAGCTGACTTCTGGAAAGCCACCATGTGTGCTACATAGTTGAGTGAACGTATGGGGCAGGTAGAGGAAGCATAGACCCTGCAATCATATTGGTCCATCTGTTTTGACTCCTTGTCGGGAGCAGAGGCACTGAGATGTTTGGGCTGGGCTGACCTATCATGAGCAGCAGTGATGATGATAGAGTCAGCACTGGGTTGTGCCATTAGGCGGGAAACCCCTTCTAGGGGGTGGTAAGTCCTGTTGACTTTCTTAGAAATCGCAGGAATAGACAACAGTTGTTGCCAAATCGTGGATACCAGATCTTCATGTGGCCCCGTCCAGGGTGGAATAGGGAGGAGGTCCACATTAATGAAGTCCACATGCTCAGCTAGTCTTCTGCGCTTAGGGTTCAATTCCTGGGATGCCCAACCGCAGGCCTGTTGGATGGACTGGAGGAGTTCCGCGAAAGACGGGTCCTTCGGTGGTGATTTTGGTGACTCGTTTGGCTGAGGCTCTATGGGAGAGTGAGGCTCTGAATGGTCCCCCAAATTGGAGTCTCCTTCGGAATCGGAGGACTCCGGCCTGCTTAGCAAAGGAGTGGCATCTGGAGCTACCTCTGTGACTCTGGTCCCTAGAGTGATCCCAGACAGCAGACCACCTGTGTCCCTGTCGGATACTCTGCTAGAAGGGACAGGGCTCCATTGAGGCACCCTATGGGTCAGGGTAGCCCTGACAACCAGCTGGGGCTGTCCCAATTCTTGCAAGAGTTGGGACTTGGTGTCTTTTCACCAAGCCGGTATAGACTCCTGAGACTCCGGCTGAGGAGGTGAAGGAGGCAGAGGTGGTGGTGGGTATCCTGGGTACACCATAGAATATGAGGGGTAGCTAGGAGGTTGGTACCAGTAAGGGCACTGGTGGTAACCCTGATAAGAATGAGCCTGACCTGATGTCGGGTATCCTGGTGTTGGAGGCAGGTAACCCGACATCAAACCCCCCGGCGTCGGGTAATGGTAAAACTATGGCAGCTTGTAGCCTGGATAGTATCCCGCTGGGCCCGATTGGAGGAGGGGCGAAAGGCCTGGAGGGTGGCAGCACCGAGGGACCACTGGGATCGGGTCTGTCAGCAGGCCTGGGGTTGGTGGTGGGACCCTGGAAGGTCCAGGAAGATCCTGGTCCATATTGTCCAGAATAGGATCCAGTGAAAGACTCGGCATCGGGGGCCTGAAGGTGCTGAGGGCGGGACCGAGACTGGCAAGGGAGGTAAGTCCAGGAGGACCCCCATCGATGGGTCTGCTGGGGAGGCAGGAGTCTCAGGAAGGAGGCCCAACGTGAGGGGCTCCTCTAGATCAGCCCCACTGGAAGCCCGGGAGACCAGGGAGAATGAGGAATCTGGTAGTGTCAGTGGGTCCTGGAGAGGAACCCACGTGGGACTTGGGGAACCTGCGAGCTCACTCTGCCAGACGTCGTGGACCATAAGGGAGACTGACGGGAGAGCAGTCACCAGGCAGTCATCGCGTGACTCAGCAACTGACTTAGAGATGACAGTCTGGTGAGCATCGGAGGAGACGACGTCCAAATGACAGACTGCGGTCAGGCTGACAGAAGCCGGGAGTCTCAAGTCAGGCTGAACGACTTGGGCTGGGTGTCCAGCGGAGGAGCTGGAGGGTGATTTAGCAGCCGAGCTAGCGACAGGCTCTGAAATAATTTCCTCTGAAGAGGAGACCCATGACTGCCCACTAACCTCAGCAGGGGAGGGGTGAAGGCATCCGTTCTGCCGGAGAAGAAGGCCCTGAGGTGTGGTATTCTTGCGTGGAAGCCACCATGTGGTGTCAGCTGTCTGGCATTTATTCCTTGAGGAGAATGACTCACTCCCAGTGCTTCTCCCTCTCCTTCTTTTTTCTTTTCTCCTGGGCAGGTGAAGATGATCATTTCTACAGCTCCTGGAGCTCTTTTTCCATAGATGCCAGTTGTTGTTTCAATAAGTGGGCATTGAGGGTCTTCTGACGACAGGTGCGCATGGCCTAGTTGAAGGCCTAGCAGATAGAGCAATCTGCGGCCTTGTGCTTAGGTACCAGGCAGAGGATGCAGTGGGAGAGGTCGTCCCTATGCGGGATCTACACGTCACACTTGGAGCACTTTTTCTTGGGCTGACGTGAAGACATGTAATGCTGGAGGATGCAAAAAAAACCCCAAAACGAATGGTAACTACGTGAAAAATGGCGGGTGACTGAAGCTATTTCACTGCAAGGTCCAACGAGTCATGTCAACGGCGGGAGAGAACTTGAGGGTGGGCAGGGGACTGCCCCTATTTATAGTCATGCTGACATCCTGTCACCTGATGCTGGGGGTAGTCCCCCACTGATGATTGCTAGCTACAAGTTTGCCGTGCGGTCCTGATGATGGGGGCGCAGTCCAACTTGTGAAGACCTACTGCAGGAACCCTCTCGAAGTAAGATCAACTAATATTTAATGCAGTGAAGGGGTCTGAAAGCATGACTGTCCCTGGCAAGCATTTGTAGAACAAGACTTGTAAACCTGAATGTCAAAATGCAGCCTGTAAACTAATGACCCCCTGGTTACCGCTGCGAATCCCACAATACACCGGTAGCATGCACATACACCTAATCAGTATGTTTATATGCAGGTAGCTATTGGGTAACCACAGCATTTCCAGATACCCGTTTTCCAGCAATGCAGTGACTGACAAACAGTGGCCATTGGTAAACTTTGGTGTTCACAGTCTGTTTTCAGTACTGTCATACCCTCAAAATTTTAAGTTTCTCAATCACCAAAAACTAGAAAGGTTGTCAAGCTGCATGGAGGTTGGTGAGCTGGAGAGGGGAGCCTGGGCCTGGAAGTGCTGAAGCAAGGGGGATGGTGAGACTCCAGACACAGGGTTCAAGGGAGGTACTGCACTGTTACACAAGTACGGCTGAATAAATACAGCCATCATTGAACTGTGCCATGTGCACTACCATCATTGAACTGTGCCACGTGCACCAGTGGTCATGTACTGCTGCTACTGGGCTGTGCTAAGAGCATTACCGACAAAGGGTTTGGAGGAGTTGTGTCGTGCACTGCCATCACTGCACAGTGCCACGTGCACTGTTATCACATCACAGCTGTCCCTGCATGTTCCCCAGTGGACCACAGTGTGGGATTCTGGAGAAACTGGCCTCATATACACAAAATGCATGTTCCCCAGTGGCCCACAGCATGGGACTCAAGATACAAGGTTTAAGGGTGGGACTGCACTGCGCCGCTTGCATTGCCATCCCTATAATGTGCCACGTGCACTACCATCACTGTACTGTGTCACATGCTTTGCTACCATTTTGCTCTATCACATGCACTGCTACCACTTTGCTGTGCAACATGTACTACAGCCACTGTGCTGTGCCAGGTGCACTGTTACTGTACTAGGTCATGTGTATATCCACCACTGTGCTGTGCCACATACACTGCCATCACTGTACTGTGCCAGGTGACCTGGCGTCACTGCACTAGGCCATCAGTGCGCTGTGCCACGTACACTGCCATCACTGTACTGTGCCAGGTGCCCCGGGGTCACTGCACTAGGCCATGTGTATGTCCACCACTGCGCTGTGCCACATACACCGCCATCACTCTACTGTGCCAGGTGCCCTGGCTTCACTGCACTAGGCCATGTGTATGTCCACACTGCACTGTGCCATGTACACTGCCATCACTCTACTGTGCCAGGTGCCCCGGCATCACTGCACTAGGCCATGTGTATGTCCACCACTGCGCTGTGCCACGTACACTGCCATCACTGTCCTGTGCCCGGTGCCCCGGCGTCACTGCACTAGGCCATGTGTATGTCCACCACTGCGCTGTGCCACGTACACTGCCATCACTGTACTGTGCCCGGTGCCCCAGCATCACTGCACTACGTCATGTGTATATCCACCACTGCGCTGTGCCACGTACACTGCCATCACTGTACTGTGCCAGCCTGTTTGTGCAGTGGTAGGGCTACTTGCTGCTCCTGATGCCATTGGCTCATGTTCAGAAACAACACAGGTCATTGGGGGTCAATCAGGGGAGAGGAATCGAGTGTTCCACAGGACACTCTCCAAAGAGGGAGACTGTGTGAGGCGTCACTAAAGTGCCAGCTGGGTGACCACATGTGGCACTACAAGGCAGAGCTGTGCCATGGGCAGGGTTATAACTAACTCTGCATAGCCACGACATTGTGCATGTCTGTGTACTGTATGTCCTCAACATCCAGTTTCCTGCAGTGGGAGGGCAGAAATAAGGGCCAGATTTTTAAGTGCCTTTCTTTCCATGGTAAGCTCTTGTTTTGGACTTTTTTATTGCACCAGCATCCTGAGGTGCAGCCTGTATGCTTTGCTGCCTACCTAAACCATGTGCACTGATGTGGAAATGTCAAGTGTAATTGGGGTATTAGTTTTATCCATGCACAAACAGGCCAAAAACAGCTATCTCAAAACGTATTTTACAGTATATCAAAAAATAGCACAGAGTCACTCCCTGTATGGCACGTTTGTGCCACATTAGTACACTGTAAACTCAACACTGAAGTATACTTCTGGTCTGGGCTTCATTATTTGTAAGACTGCTATGGCTGGCCAGTTTGTGCCTGGATTGTCTCCATCAATGATGCAGCATGTGAAATGTTACCTCTCAGCATTGCACTGCTCCACTACCATCCAACATGACAAACGTTCACACAGACAATCAGGTGTGGACCCTAATTTGTTTTATTTATTTATTTATTTCTTGTATAATATCTTTATTTGTTTTTATTAAGTAAAACAAACATACATACATTCAGCACTCTAAAACATCTAAAAATATTAGGCAACCATATCACTGCATTGCAAGTTAATATACAACATTCACTTAATTAATTACATACTTAATAGTGCAACCACTAAATCATACTCTTAAGATTCTTTCCCTTTCACATATCACCTGGGTCATTCTTTATCTTTTTCCATTCCTTTTATTCCCCTCCGGACATATCCATCTGCTTATTTATCTTTCTTTCTCCCTTCCATGGCTCATCCCATTCCGGTCTCCTCTCCCTCAGCTTATAATTCCTTTCCACAAGACCCATCCCTCCTCCACTGACAAAGAGGCTAGAAGCGGGGCCCAGCCTCTGGTGAAACTTTCCTCTCTCCCCCATATGATATAAGTCAATCTTTCCAACCCCAGAGTCTGCAACACCATCTTCCCCCAAGCATGCACTGTCGGCATGACTTGTGAGACCCAGGTATTCTGAATCACGTGACGAGCTAGAACATACAGGACTCTAATCCACCTAGGAAGCATTGCCCACTCCTCCTCCTCTCCAACTTCTACTCCGAATAGACAACTCAATGGATCCAATGGTAACTCTCTACCAGCAATCCTCCCTACCTTGGAGACCACCTCTCTCTAGTATTTGTGCAGTACCGGGCAGCTCCAGAAACAGTGCATGTACGTACCCCTCTCCCTCCCGCACCTTCCATACAGAGGCGACACTTCAGGGTGCACCTTATGCACAATCACCAGTGGCTGGTACACCCTGTGGATACATTTAAAGTATGCCTCTTTATATTTGTTGCCGGCCATAATCCTGGAATGCATGGGGAGCAACATTCCCCAGTTCTTATCCGTGATGTACCTGCCTAAGTCCCTTTCCCATAGCCTTTTCATTTTCACCATCCTGTCAGGGAGAATATGTTTCCCTCTTTTCACCGCCTGCCCTATAAACCCTTTCCCCTGAACCTGGGCCATATAGATCATTGTCTCCACTGGGTCCATCTCATATATCCCCTTATCTTCTTTACCAAGACTTCCCATGTATGTCCTTATTTGTAGGTACCTAAACCTATCTTGTCCGCCACCCCCTACTACCTCTTGAATTGCTTGCAGGGAGCAAAGTCGTCCTCATACCAGTAAATGCCCCAGACTCTTTATTCCCTTCCGCTTCCATTCACGAAATCCCTTATCCTCTAACCCTGGCAAAAAAATAGGGATTATCTGCCACAGGCAGTAGCAGTGTCTCCTTACCTTGCGTCCAGCCTCTTCTCCTTGGCACCCTCCATGCTGATAATACCTGCACCACTAGGGGATTAACTTCTATTCCCATCCTATATGCCCTCAACCCGCTGCTATGAAGATATGCCATTATCTCACCCTGAGCTGTCTCTTGTTCCAGCTCGACCCAACTGGCTACCTTAGGCCTATGCACCCAGTCCGCCACATATCTTTGCTGTATAAGCAAGAAATAGTTTTCCAAATCTGGAAAGTTGAGCCCTCCCCTCTCTCTATCTGCCTTCAACCTTCCCAAGCTTATCCTTGGGCGCTTTCCTCTCCAAATAAACGAGGAGAAGGCCCCCTCCAACTTGTGAATATCCTCTCTATTCAGCCCCTTGGGTAACATTTGCAGTAGATACAAAAGCCTAGGTAACACGTTCATTTTAATTATATTGATTCTGCCCAACCACGACAAAGACTGCTGCATCCAACATCTTACATCCGACACAATAATTTTTATTCGTTTGGTATAATTCAAGCCGTACAGGGACCCCAAGGATCTACCCCCTTGTATCCCTTAGTATGTCAGGCCCGTCCCCACCATATTTAGCCCCCATTGCCTCACTTTGTTCCCAGAGCCCTTAGACCACATTACCTCAATTTCCCTAAATTGATCTTATAGCCCGAGAAGGCACCAAACTCCTCCACCAATGATAAGAGAGATGGTCTGGAACTGCGGGTTTCTTAAAACAACAGCATATCATCACATACAGTGCCAATTTGTGCTGTGTTTACCTCCCCCCCCAACCCCTGTATCCTCTTGTTATCTCTTATTGCCACAGCCAGAGGCTCAATCACCAGGGCAAACAACAGTGGGGAGAGCGGGCATCCCTGCCTTGTGCCCCTCCCCAGGTAGAATCTCTCTGACCTATTGCCATTCACTAACACCTGCGCTCGGGGCATCTTATACATCGCCTTCACCCACCTTAGGAATGCTTCACCCAGACCAAAGCGCCCCATCACTTCGACCAGATATTCCCAGTCCACCCTGTCAAACGCTTTTTCAGCATTCATTGATAGTATCCCTATATCTTCCTTCTTTCCCCTGTTCGCCCTCCAGATCATGTTAAGCAACCGCCTCATATTGTGATATGACTGTCTCCCTTTTATGAACCCGGTTTGGTCTGGGTGAACCAACCCCGGGAGTATCTCCTCTAACCTACTGGCCAGCACTTTAGCCAATATTTTACAATCACAATTCAACAGTGAAATCGGCCTGTATGAAGCACAAGACTCTGGATCCTTCCCCTCTTTTGGTATGAGGCATATAGCAGCATCATAGCATATATCAGGCAAATCAACCTACCCCGATTCCCCCTTTTGCAAAAATACTTCACTCAGTACCCTTGCAGTTCGAGCCCCCATCAGTTTGTAAAATTCCTCCGGGTATCCATCCGGTCCACTAGCCTTTCCCCTCTGCAACTTCTGGATAGCCTTCATCACCTCCTCCACGGTTATTGGCTGTCCCAACTTATCCCTCTGTACCTGTGTGGCTTCCGGTACTTTGATTTTCCCCAGAAACTCTAACATCTGTACCCTTGTCCCTGTCCCTTCCACTCAATACAGTTGCTGAAAGAAGGAGCAAAAGGTCTTCTGCATCCCTTTATCCTCCCTCTGTAGGGTTCCCTGCTCATCCTTCACCCCCAGGATTCTACCCATCCTCTTACCACCCTTCATGAGATTGACCAACATTGGCCCTGGTTTATTTCCCCACTCAAATATATGCCTCTTGCTGAAAAAACAAGTTCTCCCCGCCTCTGTCCTCAAATGGGCATTTAAGGCCTCCCTCCCCAGCTCCAAGGATCGTACAACCTCCTCCTGTTCCCCCCGAGCTACCCTCAGCTCAAGTTCCTTTAATTTACTTTCAAGGTCTCTCCTCTGTTCCTGCCATTTCCTCTTTATCCAGGACATATACTCAATAATTGCTCCCCTCACAAAAACCTTGCCTGTTTCCCAAAGTATATCCCTAGGGATCTCCCCTGTATCATTCATTTCTGTAAAGAGATCCCAATTCTCCTCCAGATGCTTCTTAAAGTCCTCATTCTGGGCCATATATATGGGGAATTTCCAGGAGGGGGAGACATCTGTTTTTCCCTGCCTTGTATTTTCATCACCACCATCACGTGATCTGACATGTATAGGGCTGTGACGGATCTCCCATATCTGGGAGTACCATTCCAGAGTACTGTAACCCCCCTGCAAATGGGGGTTCCCAAAAGACTTCCAGGAGCTTGCTTGAATGCTCCAAGCCTGAATGGTGTTTGGCATTTAAGCCATTTATCAGTGAGTGTTTTTAGAGCCTCTGGTACTGTCTCTTTAAGAGCTGTCTGCTTGCAGACATAATTAGTTTGTATGGGGGGACTGTGTGCTTCTCTGAGTACCACTCGAGCTGCTGCCAATTCACTTCATTTTGCAGTCACTAGGGTGCAAAGGAACCTATCTGAAAGATGTAACTGTTTGCCAGAAATTATTTAGAGTAATAATGAAATTACAGTTTGTCTAACCTGCTTTCTTTGCAGTCAGAACTGTGTCTGCTAGTTCCCCATTCTAGTTTTGAACTGCTGAACTGGACCAATCAGTGTGGGGTAAGCTAGCTCTAAAATGATGCCTTGGACGAATCAGAACTTGGACTCATAATCTGAGCCAGCCACAAGAGGATTGTATGGGCAGTGACTCTGGGAGATGTAGTTTAGACTTCAGTGCCTTTTTGGACCAACAGCAGCAGTCTATTGTGAGTGACAGCCAATCCAGTCAAGAACTGGGAGGAACTCAAAGGAAGTGCCGGTTTAGTCAGTTGGAGTTCAGTTGAGCTTTGGCAGTGAAGAAGGAAGGAGCCCTGTGCTTTTTCAGTGTGCAGTTTTAGTCAAAAACGTGTGTAAGGCCCAGAGTTCCGGTCTGCAGCTTGTGTAACAGCTTGTTAGGGACTGAATCCGTCCTGTGAAAGAATCAAAGGATCTCTGAAGAGTAGAAACCAGGCTCACCCTGTAGAAGACTGGAAGAATTGCTGAAAATTGCACTCGGTCTGTCAGGAACTGAATCTGCTGTGTGTTCTCCGGTATTGTGCAGTAATTAGATCGGGATACAGATGCAGCCTGCCTGGTATAGTACTTTCTTTTATATGGATGTGTGAAGAGGTTGTGTACCTCAAGTGAGCCCTGCTGACATTGAAGGACCCTATCTTATTTGGAGTCGTGAGTACTAATTCAGGGTTGCTCCCTGTTGAATTGCCACATTAAATCCAAATGGAATTACTGTACTGCTGACTGTTTAATTCTCCTTTTCTCTGTGTGAAAGGGCCCCTACCAGCTGCCACGGTTTGGACTAGCCACTAGGGCTTGGGTACCCAGGGACAGTAACTGATAGGGATAGGCCTGTGCACAGAGCCATAGGTAGATTATTAGAGTGATAGCTAATTAACCTGATTTCCCCTGTCCTTGTTATATCCCCTAAATAAATCAGAGCTGCTTGTTTCAGCAAAGTTATACTACCTGAGGTATTGTCTATGTTAAAGTACTGTACTGTGATTGTTGCACTGTATCTCATTTCACAGGAGGGTCCCAGTGCCGGAACCAGACCTGGGGTAGTGTATACTGTGAAGGTAATTCTGATATATTGTGTGGGCCACTAGTGGGAAGAAAGGGGTTGCAGTGTCCCAGAGGGCTGTGACCAAGTTAGTTTAACTATTGCAAACCCTGACCTCTGGGTGGAGGCACCGCCATTGGATCCAGGCCCCTCAACCTGTTAGTGGCAAATCAGGCAGGGTAGTAGCCCCTGGGATAGCGCCATCTAGGGTTACATCTTGGAGGCTCACCGCTGGGATTGTGTGTCCTCTAGTGGCCATATTTACGAACCACTGTTAAGAAAAAATGGGTACCCGACAGAAGTGGCTGTGCACCGGCTGGTGGAGTGAGTGTACTGGGGAGGAGATCGACCCCAAAATGCTATGCTTATCCTGGACATCCCTAGGTATCAATACGGACACTGTGCAGGAGTACTTTCCAAGGTGGAAGGTTTACAAAACCCCTGTGGTGGTGGGTCGGCATGCTAATCTGCTCACCCACACTTTCCTGGCCCTAGTAGAGTTTAAGGATCCCATAGATAGCTCCAAAGTGCCACAGACCATTACCCCAGAGGAGCCCTCACTGCTTGAGAGTGATAACTAAGGACAGTAAGGACGGGGGAATCAGCCCCACCACTATCTGAAACTTTGAGGAGAAATTTGCTGAATGGTTTGCTGGGAGAGGAAAACTGTGGAGGACTTGAAGAAACTATTCTTGCCACCTGGGGGTGTTCCTCCCCCAACACCCTCTCCTGCTCCAGTGCCCGTAATGGTGGCTGAACCAATGCAGACTCCTATTTCTGCACCTGCCATTAGTCACGACTCTTACCGAAGGTTGAGGATCTTCTCTGGCACCCTCCCCACCCCCCAAAGGGAGGATGACTGGGAAGACCTGGATAGACTATGTTGCCCCAAGTGCTAGAATGGCAATGCTCGGAAGGTGAAAGCGAAAGAGGGTTAGTGAGAAGCCTCGAGGTCCTGCCTGACTGCTACCATCCGTGCTAAGCGGGCCAGTAACCCTGAGCGACTGCACAGGCCTATCTTGAGGCCTTGGAGAATGTGTATGGAGCCCAGATTCTGATGAGGACCTATGGTGGAGAGTAAGTGATGCACAACAGTACCAAGGAGTTGTTGTCTGTGTATGTCTCGGCTGGAAAATTGTTGCAAGAATGCCTCAGAAAGGTAGTTTGCCAGCGATTGAACTGGACCGAACCAGGCTGGACAGGATCCTTAAGTCTCCCCTTCTCAGAACTGCTGTTGCTTCAGTTACACCTGGCAGATCGACTGGAATCCCACCCTCCTATGATGAGTTAATGAGAGAAATTCGGGAGTTGAGAAAAGGCGACCTCGGGAGGGACCTGCACCAATAGCTGCGCTACGACCGAGTGACTGAGGTGACCCATCAAGTGAAGTTCAGGGGCAGAGGTTGGCAGTCAATGAGTGCTCTGACAAGGAAAAGATATGTCACAATGGGGCGAACTGTTGAGAGATCCGAATTCAAAACAGTCCCTTTATGAAGGCCACGCCTGCAAGTCAGAGACCTGACCTATATCCGACTGCATCTGCTATGGGGTGGGGTACCCACCCATGTATCTCCTACTGATAACAGCTCGAACTCGATTCCTTGACCATGGAAGTGGAGAAACTGACGAGATGTCTCCAAATGCTTATCACGCCGCGCAGACAGAGATGGCACAAGGTTTCCAGTTAGTAATACCCGCCCTGGCTCCCAGTGGCGCCTCAGCCAGCTCAAACTCCAGAAAGTATGTTTTGCTATAATTGTGGGAAAGATGGGCACATGAAAAGGGAATGCCAGTCCCAAAAAGACACTGACAAAGTTGCATATAGGCTACAAGGAGAGCTTGGGAGAAGAAATCAGTGGTTAAGAGGTGCGACATGATCCCAGTGAGGGCACCAAAAATGCTAATTCACGTCCTTTTGTGGCAAGGTCAGTTGCCCAGGCCCCCACTCACGCCTCTCCAGACTGGTCCAGAATAGTGGGTCCCTCCATGGAGACCACTGTAAAGGTGAACGGAGTGTCTAAAGAGCTATATTAGACAGTGGCTCCCAAGTGACAATTATGTTCCAAGATTGGTATCAGAAGCATTTGTCAGGCGTACCCTTACAACCATTAGAAGGACTGCATGTATGGGGTTAAGTGAGAAGGCCTACCCTATTCCGGAGTATATCCGAATTTGGCTGTCTTTCCCCACCTCCGTGGCTGGGTGGCCGAACAAGTAGAGACCCTAGCCTTAGTGTGTCCCCCACTGGACTGTATGATGGTGTCCCTTTGTTGATTGGAACAAATGCTCCATATGTTGAAGGCTGGCACAGTTGTGTTATGAAAACAGGGGTCAAAGACTAGTAGAGCTTTAAGAGTTCCGGCTTTAATTAAAAAGGCCTATGAGGCACAGAGAGATGCTGAAAAAACAGAACCAGAGGAACCGTGGAATTGTATGGAAGAAGGATCCTGAGTCTCTGATCCTGGCGCTAAATGCCCAGTGTACCTTACAGGGAGAGGTCCGACAGAAAGGATGTTAAGAAAAAAATATTAATGTTGGATGCACCAGGCGATGGAAAATTGCCAGAGGGACTGCTGGTCAAGCCTAGTATTTTGCCCGCTAGAGCCCATGCTTATACCAGAAGGGTAATGGTCCAAGTTCATAATGTGTCTGAAAGAGACATTCGAGTAAACAGAGGTTGCATCCTGGCTAATGTGCATTGTGCAGACACTGCAGTGCTACCCAGCAGCAAGAGTTCAAGGAAGAATGACAGAGTAGCGCCTGACTTGTTTGATTTGGCGACTCCCGCTGCCAGCTGAATGGAAAGTGAAGATCAGTGAGAAGCTTGCCCAGAAACCAGGTGTTTTCTTTAAAGGAATGGGATGTAGGATGCGTGCAAGGAGCTGAGCACAATATCCGGCTGCATGACGAAAGACCATTTCGTGAGAGGTCTCGGCGCCTGGCACCTGCGACATAGATGATGTGAGGCAGCATCTGCAAGAGATGTTAGCTGCTGGTGTAATACAAGAATCAGAAGCCCTTATACTTCCCCATTGTGGTAGTGAGGAAAAAGATGGAACAGTAAGGATGTGTGTGGATTATCGCACCTTAAACCGTGCGGACTATCCCTGATCAGTACACAATGCCCGCATTCAGGATGCTTTGGACTGCCTAAGCGGAGACAAGTGGTTCTCTGTGCTGGATCTCCTGATGGGTACTATCAGATCCCGATGGCCCCAGAGGACCGTGAAAAGACAGCCTTATCTCGTCCGCTGGCTTCTATGAATTCATGAGGATGCCTCAAGGATTTCAGGTGCCCAGCCACTTTTCAGCGATTGATGGGCGTGCAGTGGGGACATGAACTACTAGAGTGCCTGGTATACCTAGATGATGTTATTGTGTTTGGCAGCTCACTGGAGGAACATGAGGCAGATTATTTAAGGTATTGGACCCGACTGGAGGACTTTGGCCTTAAACTGTCCATTGATAAGTGTCAATTTTTCAAACATCAGTAAAGTATGTGGACACATAGTATCCACCGAGGAATAGAGACCGACCCAAGTAAAGTTGAGGCCTTGACCACCTGGCCACAGCCAAAAATCTAAAAGAACTGCAAAGTTCCTGGGATTCTGTGGTTATTATCGACTCATCAAGGACTATTCAAGTGATCCCCTTTACTTAACCTTACTCAAGGGTATCCCCAACCCACAAAAATACCAAAAGTCAGCATCCTCAAGACTGAAAGAGTGTATTTTCATCCGAGTGAAGTATTTGGGGCCAGCTGGACTCCTGATTGTGAGACTGCTTTTCATGAGATCATATATCAACTTACCCATGCTCCAGTGCTGGCTATGCGATCCAAGAAACCTTACGTCCTGCACACTGATGCTAGCTTGCAGGGGTTGGAGGCTGTGTTGTACCAAGACGAGAATGGCCTGAGACCAGTGGCCTTTGCCAGTAGAAGCCTGACCCCATCGAAAAGAACTATCCTGTACATAAGTTAGAGTTCCTAGCTTTGAAGTGGGCTATTGTTGACCAATTCCATGAGTACTTGTATGGGGCTAAAATACTAGTAAAACTGACAATAATCCTTTGACCTATGTACAGACCTCAGCTAAGTTGGATGCCACTGGCCATAGGTGGCTTTCTGCATTATCTACATATGACTATGCTCTCGAATACCGAGCAGGTCTGAACCACATAGATGCTGATGCTCTCTCCGGAGGCCTGTTCCCCAGAATGATTGGGTCCGACTGGCAGAACCTGACATTCGGGCACTCTGCGAGAAGTTTGACAGGGAGGAACAAATGTCCCAGGACGCAGTGGACTGCATGGTGGATTGCTTAGGGAGCCTCTGAGAATTGCATACCTGCTGCTTGTGCCACTTTTCTGCAATAGACATTGGTGCACTGCCTCAGCTGGACAATGACAGTAGTGACGGCGGGCTCAATCCCGCGATCCCATGATCAAAGCAGCTTTAGAAGCCCTCTATGCAGGAAAAGATGTGTCCAAATTCGCTCCACTGATTTGAGAACTGCACTGTTATACAAAGAAGGTCCTAAGTTGAAACTGATCAATAAACTGTTATACAGAGAAACAGTAGACAGAGGGACAAGTAGACAAACAACAACTAGTGCTGCCACTGCCTTCGAGACTCAGTATTGAGGTCCTTGCACAACCACAGGGGCACCTTGGTATAGACAGAACACTTGACTTGGTGAGATCCAGATTCTATTGGCCTAAGATGGGGGCTGATGTGGAGCAACACATCTGAACTTGTAATCGCTGCTTACAGAGCAAAGCTTTCCCCAGAGGGCTGCCCCCTTGTTAACATAACCACCAGTGCACCCATGGAGCTGGTCTGTATTGATTTTCTAAGTTTGAGTCAGATCAAAGAAATATCAGTAATGTGCTGGTGGTCACTGACCATTTCACGAGATATGCCCAAGCTTCCCCACCAAGACCAGAAAGCATCCACTGTAGCCAAAGTGCTTGTGAAAACTTTTTTGTTCACTGTGGGGCTCCACAAAGAATCCATTCTGATCAAGGGAGACTTTGAGAGTCGTCTGATCAGAGATGCTTTCTCTGTGGGGAGTGCGAAGATCCAGAACCACTCCTTACCACCCCAGGGACCCACAGCCTGGCGTTTCAACCGCACTTTGCTAGATATGCTAGGCACCCTGCACCCAAAGGACAAGCCTAGATGGAACCAACAAATTAGCACCCTGGTGCATGCTTATAACTGCACCAAAGTGATGCCACTGGATTCTCCCCTACCGCCTGATGTTTGGAAGAAGCTCGACTACCAGTAGATGTGTGTTTGGGGTCTCTCCTGATGAGGTTCAAGCTGACAACTATTTACAGTATGTGCAAAAGTTAAAGGCCCAGCTAACTCATGCATAACAACTGGCTCAAACCATGGCTGCCAAAGAAATCTGGCCAACAAAAGAAAGGTGATAAAAGGTGAAAGCACAGGAACTCCAGGAGGAGATCGGGTGGTGCTAAGAAATCTGGGACTGCATAGCAAGCACAAGATTGCTGACAGATGGCACCATCTCCTCACATTGTAGTGGGCAAACTAGATGATCTGCCAGTGTACAAAGTAAGGCCTGAGAATAATTCAAAAGATGTAAAAACAATGCATAGAAATCATTTACTGCCCATTGGACAAATCTTAGTTGAGTCTGAGCCCTAGAAGATGCCCTCTGGACCAGTGACTAGACTGCTGCTAAGAAAAGATCAAGAAAGTCTGCACCTACAGAAGTAAAGTTAAAGTGTTCCCCTCCACAAGTCCCAGTTGAGCATGACTGTCAGTCCATATCGGAAGAAAGTGAGAGTGACTTTGAATACTATCCTTCTTACGAACTGAGTCAATTGTTCGGGGCAATCCCTAGTCAATACTGGAGACAAAGCTGGGCCTTCTGGACTGTCAAGCCCCAGCTTCATCCCTGGAGCCAATGCTCCCAGAAAGTGAAGCAAAGCATCAGATCAGATGAAATGGAATCATTGTGCATGGTTGAACTGTTTGAGCTTTCAGGGAAAAATGATAGATTGGGGCAGACTGGTGATACACCGAACAAGAAGAGTATTTTGAGTGCCCTGACAGTCCACTGCCAGTGTCCAGCTCCATGCGAGCCAAATGTTGTGGACTCAGAAACTGTAACTCCTGGAGCTGAAAGTGCCCCAAGTTCTAGCCTCTCTACCCCCATGGAGACTCCTGACAAGTGAGGACAATGCTGAAAATGAGGCTCAGAGTGCAGAGACTATAACAGTTCCCCTAGAAAGACTGGTCGAGCTGTAAAGCCTGTGGTGCACCTCAGTTATGATTCACTTGGGAGGCCTGTGGACTTGCCTCTCAATGTTGTCCATAAAGGAGTATGTATCTGTCCCCGAGCTCATTGCCCAAACTGAGCATCAGTGCTAACTCAAGTTACTTGTGTTGCCCTCTAAGTATGGTGCCCTTGCCCCATCCAGCCCCAAAGGTAACTGATAAGGAAGGGCCCCCTCTCTTCAGGTTTCATATACAGAGGTAATAACTTGAGTTATGGTACAATGTGTATGTAATACTGTGTAAAGTGAGTGCGTACTGCAATGTTTCAGAAATGTGTTCTTGGTAAAATGATATATTGACTGATGATTACATGTGCGAGCCTAATGCAAATGTATATGGTTGCAGTTGAAACTTATGGGAGTACCTTGCAGCGGACGTCAAGCTTTCCCAAACCAGGAAGGTGTAACCCCCTGCAAATGGGGTTCTCAAAAAGACTTCAGGAGCTTGCTTGAATGCTCAAGCCTGAATGGTGTTGGCATTTTAAGCCATTTATCAGTGAGTGTTTTAGAGCCTCTGGTACTGTCTCTTTAAGAGCTGTCTGCTTGCAGACATAATTAATTGTATGGGGGACTGTGTGCTTCTCTGAGTACCACTCGAGCTGCTGCCAATTCACTTCATTTTGCAGTCACTAGGGTGCAAAGGGAACCTATCTGAAAGATGTAACTGTTTGCCAGAAATTATTTAGAGTAATAATGAAATTACAGTTTGTCTAACCTGCTTTCTTTGCAGTCAGAACTGTGTCTGCTAGTTCCCCATTCTAGTTTTGAACTGCTGAACTGGACCAATCAGTGTGGGGTAAGCTAGCTCTAAATGATGACTGTGGACGAATCAGAACTTGGACTCATAATCTGAGCCAGCCACAAGAGGATTGTATGGGCGAGTGACTCTGGGAGATGTAGTTTAGACTTCAGTGCCTTTTTGGACCAACAGCAGCAGTCTATTGTGAGTGACAGCCAATCCAGTCAAGAACTGGGAGGAACTCAAAAGTGCCGGTTTCGTCAGTTGGAGTTCAGTTGAGCTTTGGCAGTGAAGAAGGAAGGAGCCCTGTGCTTTTTCGGTGTGCAGTTTTAGTCAAAAACGTGTAAGGCCCAGAGTTCCGGTCTGCAGCTGTGTAACAGCTTGTTGGGACTGAATCCGTCCTGTGAAAAGAATCAAAGGATCTCTGAAGAGTAGAAACCAGGCTCACCCTGTAGAAGACTGGAAGAAGTGCTGAAAATTGCACTGGTCTGTCAGGAACTGAATCTGCTGTGTGTTCTCCGGGTATTGTGCAGTAATTCGATGGGATACAGATGCAGCCTGCCTGGTATAGTACTTTCTTTTATATGGATGTGTGAAGAGGTTTGTGTACCTCAAGTGAGCCCTACTGACATTGAAGGACCCTATCTTATTTGGAGGTGTAGTACTAATTCAGGGTTGCTCCCTGTTGAATGCCACATTAAATCCAAATGGAATTACTGTACTGCTGACTGTTTAATTCTCCTTTTCTATGTGAAGAGGCCCCTACCAGCTACCACGGTTTGGACTAGCCACTGGGGCTTGGGTACCCAGGGACAGTAACTGATAGGGATAGGCCTGTGCACAGACCATAAATGAATTATTAGAGTGATAGCTAATTAACCTGATTTCCCCTGTCCTTGTTATATCCCCTAAATAAATCAGAGCTGCTTGTTTCAGCAAGTTATACTACCTGGTATTTGTCTATGTTAAAGACTGTACTGTGATTGTTGCACTGTATCTCATTTCACAGGAGGTCCCAGTGCGGAACCAGACCTGGGGGTAAGTGTATACTGTAAGAGTAATTCTGATATATTGTGTGGGCCACTAGTGGGAAAAAGGGGGTTGCAGTGTCCCAGAGGGCTGTGACCAAGTTAGTTTAACTATTGCAAACCCTGACCTCTGGGTGGAGGCACCCGCCATTGGATCCAGGCCCCTCAACCTGTTAGTGGCAAATCAGGCAGGGGTAGTAGCCCCTGGGATAGCGCCATCTAGGGGTTACATGTGTGTACCTGTATTAGGAGCTCGGCAGCATTTTACTATGAGTGTACCTGCGTTAGGGGCTCGGCAGCATTTTGCTGTGAGTGTGTAGCTGTATTGTGAGCTTGGCAGCATTTTACTGTGAGTATACCTGCATTAGGGGCTCGGCAGCATTTTACTGTGTGTGAGTTTACCTGTGTTAGGAGCTTGGCAGCGTTTTTACTGTATATAAGTGTACCTGCATTAGGAGCTCAGCAGCATTTTACTGTGTGTGTGTACCTGCATTAGGATCTCAGCAGCATTTTACTGTGTGTGAGTGTGTGTAGCTGTATTAGGAGCTCGGCAGCATTTTACTGTGTGTGGGTGTACCTCTGTTCGGAGCTCGGCTGCATTTTACTATGTGTGTGTGTGTGTGTGTGTGTGTGTGTGTGTGTGTGTGTGTGTGTGTGTGTGTGTGCAGGAGCTTGACAGCATTTTTTCTGTGTGCGTACCTGCATTAGGAGCCGGCAGGATTTTACTGTGTAGAGTGTACCTGTGTTAGGAGCTCGGCGGCATTTACTGTGTGTGAGTGTACCTGCATTAGGAGCTTGGCAGTATTTTACTGTGTGTGGTATACCTGTGTTAGGAGCTCTTCAGCGTTTTACTGTGTGTGGTGTTCTTGCGTAAGGGCTCAGCAGCATTTTACTGTGTGAGTGTACCTGGGTTGGAGATCGGCAGCATCTTATTTTGTGTGCGTACCGGCATTAGAGCCGGCAGCACTTTACTGTAGTATTCATGTGTTGGGAGCTTGGCAGCAATTTTCCGTGTGTGAGTGTACTACATTAGGAGCTCGGCAACATTTTACTGTATGTGAGTGTACCTACATTAGGAGCTCGGCAGCATTTTACTGTGTACGAGTTTACCTGTGTTAGGATCTCAGCAGCATTTTCCTGTGTGTGAGTGTACCTGTGTTAGGAGCTCAGCAGCATTTTAGTGTGAGAGTACCTGCCTTAAGGGCTCGGCAGCATTTTACTGTGTGTTAGTGTACCTGCGTTAGGAGTTCGGCAGCATTTTACTGTGTGTGAGTGTACCTGCTTTAGGAGCTTGGCAGCATTTTACTGTGTGTCGGTGTACCTGCATTTGGAGCTCGGCAGCATTTTACTGTGTGTTAGTGTACCTTTATTATGAGCTCAGCAGCGTTTTACTGTGTGTGAGTTTACCTGTGTTAGGAGCTCAGCAGCATTTTCTGTGTGTGAGTGTATGTGCGTTAGTACATCGGCAGCATTTTACTGTGTATGAGTGTACCCGCATTAGGAGCTCGGCAGCATTTTACTGTATGTGTGTACCTGTATTAGGAGCTCAGCAGCATTTTACTGTGAGTGTACCTGTGTTAGGGGCTCGGCAACATTTTAATGTGTGTGTGTAGCTGTATTAGGAGCTTTGCAGCATTTTACTGTGAGTGTACCCGCGTTAGGGGCTCGGCAGCATTTTACTGTGTGTGAGTGTACTTTCGTTAGGTGTTCGGCAGCATTTTACTGTGTGTGAGTGTACCTGCATTAGGAGCTTGGCAGCATTTTACTGTGATTGTACCTGCGTTAGAGGCTCGGCAGCATTTTACTGTGTGTGTGTGTGTTGTGTGTGTAGCTGTATTTGGAGCTTGGCAGCATTTTACTGTGTGTCAGTGTATCTGTATTAGGAGCTCGGCAGCATTTTGCTGTGTGTGAGTGTACCTGTGTTAGGAGCTCGGCAGCATTTTACTGTGTGTGAGTGTACCTGCATTAGGAGCTTGGCAGTATTTTACTTTGTGTGAGTATACCTGCGTTTGGAGCTCTTCAGCATTTTCTGTGTGTGAGTGTACTTGTGTTAGGAGCTCGGCAGCATTTTAGTGTATGTGAGTGTACCTGCGTTCGGAGATCCAGCATTTTATTTTTTGTGCGTACCGGCATTAAGAGCTCGGCAGCATTTTACTGTGTGTGAGTGTATCTACAATAGGAGCTCGGCAGCATTTTACTGTGTGTGAGTGTACCTACAATAGGAGCTCGGCAGCATTTTACTGTTTGTGAGTGTACCTGCATTAGGAGCTCGGCTGCATTTTCCTGTGTACGAGTTTACCTGTGTTAGGACTTCAGCAGCATTTTACTGTGTGTGAGTGTACCTGTTTTAGGATCTCGGCAGCATTTTACTCTGAGTGTACCTGCGTTAGGGGCTCGGCAGCATTTTACTGTGTGTTAGTGTACCTGCGTTAGGAGTTCGGCAGCATTTTACTGTGTGTGAGTGTACCTGCATTAGGAGCTTGGCAGCATTTTACTGTGTGTCAGTGTACCTGCATGAGTAACTCGGCAGCATTTTACTGTGTGTGAGTGTACTTGTGTTAGGAGCTCAGCAGCATTTTACTGTGTGTGAGTGTACCTCTATTAGCAGCTCAGCAGCATTTTCTGTGTGTGAGTGTATGTGCGTTAGTACCTCGGCAGCATTTTACTGTGTGTGAGTGTACCCGCATTAGGAGCTCGGCAGCATTTTACTGTGTGTTAGTGTACCTGCGTTAGGAGTTCGGCAGCATTTTACTGTGTGTGAGTGTACCTGCATTAGGAGCTTAGCAGCATTTTACTGTGTGTCAGTGTACCTGCATTAGGAGCTCGGCAGGATTTTACTGTCTGTGAGTGTACCTGTTTTAGGAGCTCGGCAGCATTTTACTGTGTGTGAGTGTACCTGCATTAGCGCTTGGCAGCATTTTACTGGGTGTGAGTATACCTGTGTTAGGAGCTCGGCAGCATTTTACTGTGTGTGAGTGTACTTGTGTTAGGAGCTCGGCAGCATTTTACTGTATGTGAGTGTACCTGTGCTAGGAGATCGGCAGCATTTTATTTTGTGTGCGTACCGGCATTTAGAGCTCGTCAGCAGTTTACTGTGTGTGAGTATACCTGTGTTAGGAGCTCGGCAGCATTTTACTGTGTGTGAGTGTACCTACATTAGGAGCTCGGCAGCATTTTACTGTATGTGAGTGTACGTGCATTAGGAGCTCGGCAGCATTTTATTGTGTATGAGTTTACCTGTGTTAGGAACTCAGCAGCATTTTACTGTTTGTGAGTGTACTTGTGTTAGGAGCTCGGCGGCATTTTACTGTGTGTGAGTGTACCTGCATTAGCGCTTGGCAGCATTTTACTGTGTGTGAGTGTACCTGCGTTAGGAGTTCGGCAGCATTTCACTGTGTGTGAGTGTACCTGCATTAGGAGCTCGGCAGCATTTTACTGTGTCTGAGTGTTCCTGCATTAGGAGCTCAGCAGCATTTTCCTGTGTGTGAGTGTACCTCTGTTAGGAGCTCGGCAGTATTTTCTGTGTGTGAGTGTATGTGCGTTAGTAGCTCAGCAGCATTTTACTGTGCGTGAGTGTACCCGCATTCGGAGCTCGGCAGCATTTTACTCTATGTGTGTACCTGTATTAGGAGCTCGTCAGCAGTTTACTGAGTGTGAGTGTACCTGCATTAGGACCTCAGCAGCATTTTACTGTGTTTGAGTTTACCTGTGTTAGGAGCTCGGCAGCGTTTTACTATGTGTAAGTGTACCTGCATTAGGAGCTTAGCAGCATTTTACTGTGTGTGTGTACCTGCATTAGGAGCTCAGCAGCATTTTACCGTGTGTGAGTGTACCTGCTTTAGGGGCTCGGCAGCATTTTACTGTGTGTGTGTGTGTGTGTGTGTGTGTGAAGCTGTATTTGGAGCTGGGCAGCATTTTACTGTGTGTCAGTGTATGTGTATTAGGAGCTCAGTAGCATTTTACTGTGAGTGTTCCTGCCTTAGAGGCTCGGCAGCATTTTACTGTTTGTTAGTGTACCTGCGTTAGGAGTTCGGCAGCATTTTACTGTGTGTGAGTGTACCTGTATTAGGAGCTTGGCAGCATTTTACTATGTGTCGGTGTACCTGCATTTGTAGCTCGGCAGCATTTTACTGTGTGTGAGTGTACCTGTGTTAGGAGCTCAGCAGCATTTTACTGTGTGTGAGTGTACCTCTATTAGGAGCTCGGCAGCATTTTCTGTGTGTAAGTGTATGTGCGTTAGTACATCGGCAGCATTTTGCTGTGTGTGAGTGTTACCAGCATTAGGAGCTGAGCGGCATTTTACTGTGTGTGTACCTGTATATAGGAGCTCCGCAGCATTTTACTATGAGTGTACCTCGTTGGGGCTCAGCAGCATTTTGCTGTGAGTGTGTAGCTGTATTGTGAGCTTGTTAGCATTTTACTGTGAGTATACCTGCGTTAGGGGCTCGGCAGCATTTTACTGTGTGTTAATGTACCTGCATTAGGACCTCAGCAGCCTTTCACTGTGTGTGAGTGTACCTGCATTAGGAGCTCGGCAGCATTTTACTGTGAGTGTACCTGTGTTAGGGTCTCAGCAGCATTTTACTGTGTGTGAGTGTACCTGCGTTAGGAGTTCGGCAGCATTTTGCTGTGTCTGAGTGTACCTGCATTAGGAGCTCGGCAGCATTTTACTGTGAGTGTACCTGCGTTAGAGGCTCGGCAGCATTTTACTGTGTGTGAGTGTACCTGCGTTCGAGCTCGGCAGCATTTTACTGTGTGTAAGTGTACCTGCGTTAGGAGCTCGGCAACATTTTACTGTGTGTTAATGTACCTGCATTAGAACCTCAGCAGCATTTCACTGTGTGTGAGTGTACCTGCATTAGGAGCTCGGCAGCATTTTCCTATGTGTGAGTGTACCTCCTGTTAGGAGGTAACATATTTTCTGTGTGTGAGTGTATGTGCGTTAGTGGCTTGGCAGCATTTTACTGTGCGTGAGTGTACCCGCATTCGGAGCTCGGCAGCATTTTACTCTGTGTGTGTACCTGTATTAGGAGCTCGACAGCATTTTACTGTGTGTGAGTGTACCTGCATTAGGACCTCAGCAGCATTTTACTGTGTGTGAGTTTACCTGTGTTAGGAGCTTGGCAGCGTTTTACTGTATGTAAGTGTACCTGCCTTAGGAGCTCAGCAGCATTTTACTGTGTGTGAGTGTGTGTAGCTGTATTAGGAGCTCGGCAGCATTTTACTGTGTGTGGGTGTACCTCTGTTCGGAGCTCGGCTGCATTTTACTATGTGTGTGTGTGTGTGTGTGTGTGTGTGTGTGTACTTGTATTAGGAGCCTGACAGCATTTTTTCTGTGTGTGCGTACCTGCTTTAGGAGCTCGGCAGGATTTTACTATGTGTGAGTGTACCTGTGTTAGGAGCTCGGCAGCATTTTACTGTGTGTGAGTGTACCTGCATTAGGAGCTTGGCAGTATTTTACTGTGTGTGAGTATACCTGTGTTAGAGACTCTTCAGCGTTTTACTGTGTGTGAATGTTCTTGCGTAAGGAGCTCAGCAGCATTTACTGTTGTGAGTGTTCCTGCGTTCGGGAGAACTGCAGCATTTAATTTTGTGTGCGTACTGCATTAAGAGCCCTGCAGCACTTTACTGTGTGGAGTATTCATGTGTGAGGAGCTGGCACATTTTACCGTGTGTGAGTGTACCACAGTAGGAGCTCGGCAGCATTTACTGTATGTGAGTGTACCTACATTAGGAGCTCGGCAGCATTTTACTGTGGAGTTTACCTGTGTTAGGATCTCAGCAGCATTTTCCTGTCTGTGAGTGTACCTGTGTTAGGAGCTCGGCAGCATTTTACTGTGAGTGTACCTGCCTTAGGGGCTCGGCAGCATTTTACTGTGTTAGTGTACCTGCGTTAGGAGTTCGGCAGCATTTTACTGTGTGTGAGTGTACCTGTATTAGGAGCTTGGCAGCATTTACTGTGTGTTGGTGTACCTGCATTTGGAGCTCGGCAGCATTTTACTGTGTGTGAGTGTACCTGTGTTAGGATCAGCAGCATTTTACAATATTAGTGTACCTCTATTAGGAGCTGGCAGCATTTTCTGTGTGTAGGTAAGAGTTGGTACACCGGCAGCATTTATGTGTGTGACTGTACCCGTGAGAGCTCGGCAGCATTTTACTGTGTGTGTGTACCTGGCATTAGAGCCGGCAGCATTTTACTAAGAGGACCAAGTAGGGGCTCGCAGATTTTGCCGGGAGTGAAGCTGTATTGTGAGCCTGGCAGCATTTTCTGTGAAAAGTACTGCATTAGGGCTCGACAGCATTTTACTGTGTGTGGGTTTACCTGTGTTAGGAGCTTGGGGCGTTTACTGTACTAGTGTACCTGCGTGGGAGCCCAGCAGCATTTTCTATATGTGTGTACACATTAGATATAGCAATTTACTGTGTGGAGTGTGTGTAGCTGTATTAGGAGCCCGCAGCATTTTTACTGTGTGGGGAGTACCTCTTCGGACTCGGCTGCATTTTTATGTGTGTGTGTGTGTGTGCGCATGGTGACAGCATTTTCTCTGTTAGTACCTGCATTAGGAGCTCGGCAGGATTTTACTGTGTGGGTGTACCTGTGTTAGGAGCTCGGCATTTCCTCTGAGTGTACCTGCATTAGGGCTTGGCAGTATTTTACTGTGTGATACCTGTGTTAGGAGCTCTCAGGTTTCTGTGTGTGAGTGTTCTTAAATAAGAACTCAGCAGCATTTTACTGTGTGAGTGTACCTCGTTCGGGATAAGCAGCATCTTATTTTGTGCGTACGGCATTAAGAGCCCGGCAGCACTTTACTGTATAGTATTCACATGTTAGGAGCTGGCAGCAATTTTCCGTGTGTGGTGTACCTACACTAGAGCTCAACAACTTTTACTGTATGTGGGTGTACCTACATTAGGGCTCGGGGCAGCACAACCAATGCCAGGTTCCTGTGTTAGGATCCCAGCAGCATTTTCCTGTATGAGTATACCTGTGTTAGGAGCTCAGCAGCATTTTAGTGTGGTGCCTTGGGCTCAGGGCGTTTTACTGTGTGTTAGTGTACCTAGATAGGAGTTGACAGCATTTACTGTGTGTGAGTGTACCTGCTTTAGGAGCTGGCACATTTACAATGCCGGTGTACCTGCATTTGGAGCTAAGCATTTTACTGTGTGTAGTGTACTTGTGTTCAGGCTCGACAGCATTTTTATGTGGTGTACTATGTTGGAGTGACAGCATTTAATTTGTGTGCGTACAAACATTTGAAGCAATCAGCAGTTTACTGTTGAGTATACCTCTGTTAGGGCTAAACAGCAGCTTTCTGTGTGTGGTGTACCTACATTAGGAGTCGGCAGCATTTACTGAATGTGGTGTACATGCATTAAGGCTGACAGCATTTTGTGTGTAGTTTACATGATAGGACTCAGCAGCATTTTACTGTTTAATGATGTGCTTGTGTTAGAACAAAGGCGGCATTTTACTGTGTGTGGAGTGTGCCTGTGTTGGGAGCTCGACAGCATTTTCTGTGTGGTGTACTACATCAGGGCTAAGCGGCATTTTACTGTATGTGGTGTCGTGCATTAGGAGCTCGACAGCATTTACTGTGTGTTAGTGTACCTTTATTATGAGCTCAGCAGCGTTTTACAATAGTGAGTTTACCTGTGAGAAGCTCAGCAGCATTTTCTGACAGAGTGTAATGGTTAGTACATCGACAGCATTTACTGTGTATGGGTGTACCGCATGGGAGCTCGACAGCATTTTACTGTATGTGTGTACCTGTATTAGGGCTCAGCGGCATTTTACTGTGAGTGTACCTGTGTTAAGGGCTCGGCAACATTTAAGTGTGTGCAATAGCAGTATTAGGGCTGCAGCATTTATAATGAGTGTACCGCGTTAGAACTCGGCATTTTACTGTATTGAGTGTACTTTGTTAGGTGTTAGGCAGCATTTACTGTGTGAGTGGCCTGCATTAGGAGCTTGGCAGCATTTACTGTGATTGTGCCTCGTTAGAGCTCAGCAGCATTTTACTGTGTGTGTGTGTGCTTGGATTAGGGCTTGGACTGTGTGTCAGTGTATCTGTAATGGAGCTCGGCAGCATTTTGCTGTGTGTGAGTGTACTGTGTTAAAACCCAGCACTTTACTGTGTGGTATTCATGTGTTAGGACTTGGCAGCAATTTTCCGTGTGCAGTGTACCTATATTAGGAGCTGACAACATTTTACTGTATGTGGTGTGTACCACATTACGAGCTCGGCAACATTTACTGTGCAGGTTTACCTGTGGGATCTCAGCAGCATTTTCACTGTGTGGTGTACCTGTGTTGGGCTCAGCAGCATTTTAGTGATACCTGCCTTAGGGCTCGGCAGCGTTTTACTGTATGTGGTGTACCTGCGTTGGGAGTTCGGCAGCATTTTACTGTGTGGAAGTACCTGCTTTGGGAGCTTGGCAGCATTTACTGTGTGCGGGTGTACCTGCATTTGGGCTCGGCAGCATTTTACTGTGTGTGAGTGTACTTGTCTTCAGAGCTGAGACTTTACTGTATGTGATGTACCTGTGTTAGGATGACAGCATTTATTTGTGTCGTCGGCATTTAAGCAAATCAGCAGTTTACTGTGTGAGTATACCTCATTAGGAGCCAACAGCATTACCTGTGTGAGTGTACCTACATTGGACGGCAGCATTTACTGAATGTAAGTATCGATGCAGTAAGAACTCGGCAACATTTTATTATGTATAAGTTTACCTGTGTTAGGAACTCAGCAGCATTTACTGTTTGCAGTCTACTTGTGTTAGGGCTGACATTTGCTATTATGAGTGTGCCTGTGATAGGGCTCAAGCATTTTACAATAATGAGGTACCTACACTAGAACCTCGGCATTTACTGTATGTAGTGTACGTATTAGAGCTCCACAGCACATCTCTCTGTGTTAGTGTACCTTTATTATGAGCTCAGCAAGTTTTGACAATAGTGAGTTACCGTATTAGGAGCTCAGCAGCATTTCTGTGTGGAGTATGCGTTAGTACACCAGCAGCATTTACTGTGTAGAAGTGTACCGCATTAGGAGCTCAGCAGCATTTTGCATGTATACCTGTGGAGCTCAACATTTACTGTGAGTGTACCTGTGTTAGGGCTCGGCAACATTTAATGCATGTGTGTAGCTGTAGGAGCAGCACAGCATTTACAATGAGTGTACCGTTAAAGCTAAGCAGCATTTACACTGTGTGAGTGTACTTTCGTTAGGTGTTAGCAGCATTTACTGTGTGTGGTGTACCTGCATTAGGGCTTGGCATTTTACGTGATTGTACCTGCGTTAGGCTCGACAGCATTTTACTGTGTGTGTGGCTGTATTTGGGCAGGGCAGCATTTACTGTGTCAGTGTATCTGTATTAGGAGCTCGCAGCATTTGCTGTGTGTGAGTGTACCCTGTGAGGGAGCGGCAGCATTTTACTGGCCTGGAGTGTACTGCATTAGGAGCTTGGCAGTATTTTTGTTGTGTGGTATACTACGTTTGGAGTCTTCAGCATTTTCTGTGTGAGTGTACTTGTGTTAGGAGCTCGGCAATTTGGTATGTAGGTGTACCTGCGTTGAGATCGGCATTTTATTTTATGTGCGTGCAGAACTCAGCATTTTACTGTGTGTGTGTGTGTGTGTGTGTGTGTGTAGCTGTATTTGGGCTTAGCAGCATTTACTGTGTGTCAGTGTATCTGTATTAGGGCTAAGCAGCATTTTACAATGTGAGTGTACCTGCATTAGGAGCTCAGCAGCATTTTCCTGTGTGTGCTGCCTCTGTTAGAACCGGAGTATTTTCTATTGAGCGTGTATGCGTTAGTAGCTCGGCAGCATTTTACTGTCGATGAGTGTACCCGCATTGAACTCAGCAGCATTTTACTGTGTGTGGCACATATTAGGAGCTCAACAGCTTTTACTGTGTATAGGTGTACCTGCATTAGGACCTCAACTTTACTGTGTGTGAGTTTGCCTGTGTTAGGAGCTTGGCAGCGTTTGATGTAAGTGTACATTAGGAGCTCAGCAGCATTTTACTGAGCATATTGTACCATTAGGTGCTCAGCAGCATTTTATAATGTGGTGTGTGGTTGTATTAGGGCTGGCAGCATTTTACAATGTGGGTGCCTCTGTTCAGACTCGGCTGCATTTACTATATTGTGTGTGTGTGTGTGTGTGTGTACTTGTATTAGAAGTGTGGTAGGAGCTCGCAGCGTTTTCAGTGTGTGGAACACTGCCATTAGAGCAGCAGCATTTTACTGTGTGTGTGTGTGTGTGTGTGTAGCTGTATTAAGACTTGGCAGCATTTTACTGTGTCATGTACCTGTCTTGGAGCTCAGCTGCATTTTACTGTGTGTAAGTGTACCTGTGTTAGGAGCTCGGCAGCATTTTAATGTGTGTGTGTGTGTGTGTGTGTGTGTGTGTGTGTGTGTGTACCTGTATTAGGAGCTTGACAGCATTTTACTGTGTGCATACCTGCATTTGGAGCTCGGCAGGATTTTACTGTGTGTGAATGTACCTGTTTTAGGATCTGGTCAGCATTTTACTGTGTGTGAGTGTACCTGCTTTAGGAGCTTGGCATTTACTGAGTGAGTATACCTGTGTTAGGAGCCGGCAGAATTTACTGTGTGAGTGTACCACCACTAGAGCTCAGCAGCATTTTAATGTGTGTGTGTGTGTGTGTGTGTGCGTGCTGCATTACGTTTAGGCAACATTTTACTGTATGTCAGTGTATCTGTTTCGAGCCTGACAACATTTTACTGTGTCAGTGTACCTGTGTTAGGAGCTCGGCTGCATTTTACTGTGTGTGAGTACCTGCATTAGGACCTCAGCAGCATTTACTGTGTCTGAGTGTACCTCTTTAGGAGCTCCGAGCATTTACTGCCAATGAGTGTACCTCCGTTAGGAGCTAAACAGCATTTGAGTGTGTGGTGTACCTGCATTAGGAGCTCGCAGCATTTACTGCAAAGCGATACCTGCGTTCGGAGCTCGGCAGCATTTTACTGTGTGTGAGTGTACCTGCGTTAGGAGCTCATCAGCATTTTACTGTGTGTGAATGTACCTGCATTAGGACCTCAGCAGCATTTCACTGTGTGTGAGTGTACCTTCATTAGGAGCTCTGCAGCAATTTACTGTAGTGTACCTGCTGGGGGTTGCAGCATTTTACTGTGTGTGAGAGTGTACCTGCGTTAGAGCTTGGCAACATTTACTGTGTCAGTGTACCTGCACTTGGGCCCGGCAACATTTTACTGTGTGAGTGTACTCTGTTGGGAGCTCAGCAGACGCACTGTGTGTGAAGTGTACCTCTATTAGGGCCAGAGCATTTTCTGTGTGTGAGTGAAGCAGGCAGTACATTGGCAGCATTTCACTGTGTGTGAGCACCCAAATTGGAGCCCGCAGCATTTTGTATGTGTGTACCTGTATTAGGGCCCGGCAGCATTTCACTGCATGCACCTGCTTAGGGGCTCCGCAGCACTACTGTGTGTGTGGCTGTATTAGAGCTTGGCAGCATTTTCACAATGTGTCAGTGTACCTGCATGAGACCAACAGCATTTCACTGTTTAGGAGTGTACCTGTGTTAGGAGCTCGCAGCATTTAATGTGTGTGAGGTACCTGCACTAGAGCTCAGCAGCTTACACTGTGGAGTACCTCTGTTAGAGCCGGCAGCATTTCTGTGTGAGTGTATGTTAGTACTCAGCACATTTTACTCTGTGTGAGGCAACAAATTGAAGCCCGGCAGCATTTACTCTGTGTGTGTACCTGCATGAGGAGCCCGGCAAAATTTTACTGTGTGAGTGTACCTGCATTAGGACCTCACATCAAGTTACTGTGTGTGAGGTACCTGTATAGGAGCCCGGCAGTGTTTTACTGTGTGTAGTGTACCTGCATTAGGAGCTAGGCAGCATTTACTGTGTGTGTGTATATCCGATGAGACCCGGCAGCATTTACTGTGTGTGAGTGCACCTGTAATAGAGCTCGCAGCATTTACTTTATTGTGTGTGTGTGTGTGTGTGTGTGTGTACCTGTATTAGAAGTTTGACAGCCTTTTACTGTGTGTGCGTACCTTCATTATTAGCTCGGCAGGATTTTGCTGTGTGTGAGTGTACCTGTTTTAGGAGCTCGGCAGCATTTTACTGTGTGTGTGTGTACTTGTGCTAGGAGCTCGGCAGCATTTTGCTGTATGTGGCATACCTCGAGGGTCGGCATGTTAGTTGTGCGCACGGCATTTAGAGCTCGGCAGCATTTTACTGTGAATATTCCTGTGTTAGGAGTCAGACATTTACTGTGTGTGAGTGTACCTACATTAGGAACTCAGCTGCATTTACTGTTTGGAGTGTTGTGTTGGGAGCGCGACAGCATTTACCATATTTAAGTGTACCCGCAAGGAGCTCAGCAGCGCTTTACTGTGTGGAGTGTACCATTAGGAGTTCAGCAGCATTTACTGTGTGAGTGTAGCTCTATTAGGAGTTCGCAGCATTTACTGTGTGTAACCATGCATTAGAGCTCGGCAGCATTTTATGTTTGTGGAGCACTTGTGTTAGGGCTCGCGGCTTTTTACTATAAGTTAGTATACCTCTATTCTGAGCCAGCAGCATTTTACTGTGTGTGTGTGTGTAGCTGTACAGGAGCTACAACATTTTACTGTGTCAGTTTATCTGTTTCAGACTTGACGCATTTATTGTGAGTGCACCTGTGTTAGGAGCCCAGCATTTTACTGTGTGTGAATGTACTGCCATTAGGAGCTCAGCAGCATTTTACTGTGTGGCACTGTACCTGTATTAGGAGCTCGGCAACATTTTACTGTGTGTGAGTGTATGTGCAGTAGTAGCTCCCGAGCAGCATTTTACTGTACGTGAATGTACCAGCATTGGGAGCTGACCAACATTTTACTGTGTGTGTGTACCTGTACCTGTATTAGGAGCTCGGCAGCATTTTACTGTGTGGTGTGCCTGCATTGGGACCTCAGCAGCATTTTACTGCATGTGGTATACCTGTGTTAGGAGCTCGGCAGCGTTTACTATCTTTAGTGTGCATTCAAGAGCCCAGCAGCTGCTTTTACTGTAGTGAGTGTAGCTCATTAGGAGCTCGGCAGCATTTTACTGTGTGTGTGTACCTGTATTAGGAGCTCGGCAGCATTTTACTGTGTGTGAGTGTACCTGCATTAGGACCTCAGCAACGTTTTACTGTGTGTGAATGTACCTGCATTAGGAGCTCAGCAGCGTTTTACTGTGTGTGTGTGTAGCTGTATTAGGAGCTTGGCAGCATTTTTCTGTGTGTCAGTGTACCTGTGTTAGGAGCTCGGCAGCATTTCACTGTGTGTAAGTGTACCTGTGGTAGGAGCTCGGCAGCATTTTACTGTGTGTGTGTGTGTGTGTGTGTGTGTGTGTGTGTAGCTGTATTAGGAGCTTGACAGCATTTTACTGTGTGTGCATACCTGCATTAGGAGCTCGGCAGCATTTACTGTGTGTGAGTGTACCTGTATTTGGAGCTGATCAGCATTTTACTGTGTGTGAGTGTACCTAGCTTTAGTAGCTTGGCAGTATTTTACTGAGTGTGAATACCTAAGTAGGAGAGCGGCAGAATTTTGCAATGTGTGAGTGTACCTGCATTAGAGCTCAGCAGCATTTACTGTCGTCTGTGTGTGTGTGTAGCTGTAGCAGAGAGGGCTTGGCAACATTTTACTGTCAGTGTATCTGTTTGGAGCTTGACAGCATTTTACTGTGTGTCAGTGTACCTGTGTTAGGAGCTTGGCAAGATTTTACTGGTGTGAATATACCTGCTTTAGGAGCTCAGCAGCATTTTACTGTGTGTGAGTGTACCTGCATTTTAGGAGCCTCGGCAGCATTTTACTGTGTGTGTGTACTTGTGTTAGAGTCATGGCATTTTACTGTGTTAGTGTACCTCTATTTTGAGCTCAGCAGCATTTTACTGTGTGAATGTACCTGCATTAGGAGTTCAGCAGCATTTTACTGTGTTGCACTGTACCTGTATTAGGAGCTCGCAACATTTTACCGTCAGTGTGAGTGTATAAAAGTAGTAGCTCGGGCAGCATTTTGCGTGTGAAAATGTACCTGCTAGAGCTCGCAACATTTTACTGTGTGTGTGTACTGTAATGTATTAGGAGCTCGGGCAGCATTTTACTGTGTGTGGAGTGTACCTGCATTTGACCTCAGCAGCATTTTACAATGTGAGTGGTACTCTGTGTTAGGAGCTCGGCAGCGTTTTACTATCTTTGAGAGTGTACCTGCATTAGGAGCTCAGCAGCGTTTTCTGTAAGTGAGGTAGCTCCATTAGGAGCTCAGCAGCATTTTACTGTGTGTGTGTACCTGTATTAGGAGCTTGGCAGGATTTTACTGTGTGTGAGTGTACCTGCATTTGGACCTCAGCAGCGTTCTACTGTGTGTGAATGTACCTGCATTAGGAGCTCAGCAGCATTTTACTGTGTGTGTGTGCGGTGTGTGTGTGTGTGTGTGTGTGTGTGTGTGTAGCTGTATTAGGAGCTTGGCAGCATTTTACTGTGTGTCAGTGTACCTGTGTTAGGAGCTCGGCAGCATTTTACTGTGTGTAAGTGTACCTGTGGTAGGAGCTCGGCAGCATTTTACTGTGTGTGTGTGTGTGTGTGTGTGTGTGTAGCTGTATTAGGAGCTTGACAGCATTTTACTGTGTGTGCATACCTGCATTAGGAGCTCGGTAGCATTTTACTGTGTGTGAGTGTACCTGTATTTGGAGCTGGTCAGCATTTTACTGTGTGTGAGTGTACCTGCTTTAGTAGCTTGGCAGCATTTTACTGAGTGTGAGTATACCTGTGTTAGGAGCTCGGCAGAATTTTACTGTGTGTGAGTGTACCTGCATTAGGAGCTCAGCAGCATTTTACTGTGTGTGTATGTGTGTGTAGCTGTATTAGGAGCTTGGCAACATTTTACTTTGTGTCAGTGTATCTGTTTTAGGGCTTGACAGCATTTCACTGTGTGAGGTGTACCTGTGTTAGGGAGCCTCGGCAGGATTTTACTGTGTGTGAATATACCTGCTTGAAGACTCAGCAGCATTTACTGTGTGTGAGTGTACCTCTATTGGGAGCTCAGCAGCATTGCAATGTTTGAGTGTATGTGTGCATTTAGTAGCTAAGCAGCATTTTACAGTGTGTGAGTGTACCCGTTAGGAGCTCGGCAGAATTTTACTGTGTGTGAGTGTACCAGCGTTAGGAGCTCGGCAGAATTTTACTGTGTGTGTGCAGCTGTACGTGTATTAGGAGGTCGGCAGCATTTTACTGTGTGTGAGTGTACCTGCATTAGGACCTCAGCAGCAGTTTACTGTGTGTGAGTGTACCTGTGTTAGGAGCTCGGCAGCGTTTTACTATGTTTGAGTGTACCTGCATTAGGAGCTCGGCAGCGTTTTACTGTGTGTGAGTGTACCTGCATTAGGAGTTCAGCATCATTTTACTGTGTGTGAGTGTAGCTCTATTAGGAGCTCGGCAGCATTTTACTGTGTGTGAGTGTACCCGCATTAGCAGGTTGGCAGCATTTTACTGTATGTGTGTACCTGTATTAGGAGCTCGGCAGCATATTACTGTGTGTGAGTGTACCTGCATTAGGACCTCAGCAGCATTTTACTGTGTGTGAGCGTACCAGTGTTAGGAGCTCAGCAGCGTTTTACTGTGTGTGAGTGTACCTGTGGTAGGAGCTCGGCAGCATTTTACTGTGTGTGTGTGTGTGTGTGTGTGTGTGTGTGTGTGTAGCTGTATTAGGAGCTTGACAGCATTTTACTGTGTGTGCATACCTGCATTAGGAGCTCGGCAGCATTTTACTGTGTGTGAGTGTACCTGTATTTGGAGCTGGTCAGCATTTTACTGTGTGTGAGTGTACCTGCTTTAGTGAGCTTGGCAGCATTTTACTGAGTGTGAGTATACCTGTGTTAGGAGCTCGGCAGAATTTTACTGTGTGTGAGTGTACCTGCATTAGGAGCTCAGCAGCATTTTACTGTCTGTGTGTGTGTGTGTGTGTGTAGCTGTATTAGGAGCTTGGCAACATTTTACTGTGTGTCAGTGTATCTGTTTTAGGAGCTTGACAGCATTTTACTGTGTGTGAGTGTACCTGTGTTAGGAGCTTGGCAGGATTTTACTGTGTGTGAATATACCTGCTTTAGGAGCTCAGCAGCATTTTACTGTGTGTGAGTGTACCTGTTTTAGGAGCTCGGCAGCATTTTACTGTGTGTGTGTGTACTTGTGTTAGGAGCTCGGCGGCATTTTACTGTGTGTTAGTGTACCTCTATTTTGAGCTCAGCAGCATTTTACTGTGTGTGAATGTACCTGCATTAGGAGTTCAGCAGCATTTTACTGTGTTGCACTGTACCTGTATTAGGAGCTCGGCAACATTTTACTGTGTGTGAGTGTATGTGCGTTAGTAGCTCGGCAGCATTTTACTGTGTGTGAATGTACCCGCGTTAGGAGCTCGGCAACATTTTACTGTGTGTGTGTACCTGTACGTGTATTAGGAGCTCGGCAGCATTTTACTGTGTGTGAGTGTACCTGCATTAGGACCTCAGCAGCATTTTACTGTGTGTGCGTGTACCTGTGTTAGGAGCTCGGCAGCGTTTTACTATCTTTGAGTGTACCTGCATTAGGAGCTCAGCAGCGTTTTTCTGTGTGTGAGTGTAGCTCCATTAGGAGCTCAGCAGCATTTTACTGTGTGTGTGTACCTGTATTAGGAGCTTGGCAGGATTTTACTGTGTGTGAGTGTACCTGCATTTGGACCTCAGCAGCGTTTTACTGTGTGTGAATGTACCTGCATTAGGAGCTCAGCAGCATTTTACTGTGTGTGTGTGCGTGTGTGTGTGTGTGTGTTTGTGTGTGTGTGTAGCTGTATTAGGAGCTTGGCAGCATTTTACTGTGTGTCAGTGTACCTGTGTTAGGAGCTCGGCAGCATTTTACTGTGTGTAAGTGTACCTGTGGTAGGAGCTCGGCAGCATTTTACTGTGTGTGTGTGTGTGTGTGTGTGTGTAGCTGTATTAGGAGCTTGACAGCATTTTACTGTGTGTGCATACCTGCATTAGGAGCTCGGTAGCATTTTACTGTGTGTGAGTGTACCTGTATTTGGAGCTGGTCAGCATTTTACTGTGTGTGAGTGTACCTGCTTTAGTAGCTTGGCAGCATTTTACTGAGTGTGAGTATACCTGTGTTAGGAGCTCGGCAGAATTTTACTGTGTGTGAGTGTACCTGCATTAGGAGCTCAGCAGCATTTTACTGTGTGTGTATGTGTGTGTAGCTGTATTAGGAGCTTGGCAACATTTTACTTTGTGTCAGTGTATCTGTTTTAGGAGCTTGACAGCATTTTACTGTGTGTGAGTGTACCTGTGTTAGGAGCTCGGCAGGATTTTACTGTGTGTGAATATACCTGCTTTAGGAGCTCAGCAGCATTTTACTGTGTGTGAGTGTACCTCTATTAGGAGCTCAGCAGCATTTTACTGTGTTTGAGTGTATGTGCATTAGTAGCTCGGCAGCATTTTACTGTGTGTGAGTGTACCCGCGTTAGGAGCTCGGCAGAATTTTACTGTGTGTGAGTGTACCCGCGTTAGGAGCTCGGCAGAATTTTACTGTGTGTGTGCAGCTGTACGTGTATTAGGAGGTCGGCAGCATTTTACTGTGTGTGAGTGTACCTGCATTAGGACCTCAGCAGCAGTTTACTGTGTGTGAGTGTACCTGTGTTAGGAGCTCGGCAGCGTTTTACTATGTTTGAGTGTACCTGCATTAGGAGCTCGGCAGCGTCTTACTGTGTGTGAGTGTACCTGCATTAGGAGTTCAGCATCATTTTACTGTGTGTGAGTGTAGCTCTATTAGGAGCTCGGCAGCATTTTACTGTGTGTGAGTGTACCCGCATTAGCAGGTTGGCAGCATTTTACTGTATGTGTGTACCTGTATTAGGAGCTCGTCAGCATATTACTGTGTGTGAGTGTACCTGCATTAGGACCTCAGCAGCATTTTACTGTGTGTGAGCGTACCAGTGTTAGGAGCTCAGCAGCGTTTTACTGTGTGTGAGTGTACCTGCATTCGGAGCTCGGCAGCATTTTACTGTGTGTGTGTGTTTGTAGCTGTAATAGGAGCTTGGTAGTATTTTATTGTGTGTCGGTGTACCTGTGTTAGGAGCTCGGCAGCATTTTACTGTGTGTAAGTGTACCTGCGTTAGGAGCTCGGCAGCATTTTGACTGTGTGTGTGTGTGTGTGTGTGTGTGTGTGTGTGTGTACCTGTATTAGGAGCTTGACAGCATTTTACTGTGAGTGCATAGCTGCATTAGGAGCTCGGCAGGATTTTACTGTGTGTGAGTGTACCTGTGTTAGGAGCTGGTCAGCATTTTACTGTGTGTGAGTGTACCTGCCTTAGGAGCTTGGCAGCATTTTACTGACTGTGAGTGTACCTGTGTTAGGAGCTCGGCAGCATTTTACTCTGTGTGTGTGTGTGTGTGTGTGTGTGTGTCCTGTATTAGGAGCTTGACAGCATTTTACTGTGTGTGCATACCTGCTTTAGGAGCTCGGCAGGATTTTACTATGTGTGAGTGTACCTGTATTAGGAGCTGGTCAGCATTTTACTGTGTGTGAGTGTACCTGCCTTAGTAGCTTGGCAGCATTTTACTGTGTGTGACTGTTCCTACATTAGGTGATCGGCAGCATTTTACTGTCTGTGAGTGTACCTGCATTAGTAGCTCGGCAGCATTTTACTGTGTATGAGTTGAGCTGTGTTAGGAACTCAGCTGCATTTTACTGTGTGTGAGTGTACCTGTGTTAGGAGCTCGGCAGCATTTTCCTGTGTGTGAGTGTGCCTGTGTTTGGAGCTCGGCAGCATTTTACTGTGTGTGAGTGTACCTGTGTTAGGAGCTCGGCAGTATTTTACTCTGTGTGAGTGTACTTGTGTTAGGAGCTCGGCAGTACTTTACTGTATGTGAGTGTACCTGCATTAGGAGATCGGCAGCATTTTATTTTGTGTGCGTACCTGCATTAAGAGCTCGGCAGCATTTTACTGTGTGTGAGTGTACCTCTGTTAGGCGCTCGGCAGCATTTTACTGTGTGTGAGTGTATGTGCGTTAGTTGCTCGGTGCTTTTTACTGTGTGTGAGTGTACCCGCGATAGGAGCTCGCAGCATTTTCCTGTGTGTGTGTGCCTGTATGTGTATTAGGAGCTCGGCAGCATTTTACTGTGTGTGAGTGTACCTGCATTAGGAGCTCAGCAGCATTTTACTGTGTGTGAGTGTACCTGTGTTAGGAGCTCGGCAGCATTTTACTGTGTGTGAGTGTACCTGCATTAGGAGTTCAGCAGCATTTTACTGTGTTTGTGTGTAGCTCTATTAGGAGCTCGGCAGCATTTTACTGTGTGTGTGTACCTGTATTAGGAGCTCGGCATCATTTTACTGTGTGTGAGTGTACCTGCATTAGGAACTCAGCAGCATTTTACTGTGTGTGAGTGTACCTGTGTTGGGAGCTCGGCAGCGTTTTACTGTGTGTGTGTGTAACTGCATTAGGAGCTCGGCAGCATTTTACTGTGTGTGTGTGTGTGTGTGTGTAGCTGTATTAGGAGCTTGGCAGCATTTTACTGTGTGTCAGTGTACCTGTGTTAGGAGCTCGGCGGCATTTTACTGTGTGTAAGTGTACCTGTGTTAGGAGCTCGGCAGCATTTTACTGTGTATGTGTGTGTGTGTGTGTACCTGTATTAGGAGGTTGACAGCATTTTACTGTGTGTGCTTACCTCACCAGGAGCTCAGCAGGATATTTACTCGCGCTTGGGAGTGTACCTGTATTAGGAGCTGGTCAGCATTTTACTGGTAGTGTGAGTGTACTTGCTTTAGGAGCTCAGCAGCATTTTACTGTGTGTGTGTGTGTGTGTGTGTAGCTGTATTAGGAGCTTGGCAACATTTTACTGTGTGTCAGTGTATCTGTTTTGTGTGTGAGTGTTCCTGTGTTAGGAGCTCGGCAGCATTTTACTGTGTGTGAATGTACCTGCATTAGGAGCTCAGCAGCATTTTGTTGTGTGTGAGTGTACCTCTATTAGGAGCTCGGCAGCATTTTACTGTGTGTGAGTGTACCCGCGTTAGGAGCTCAGCAGCATTTTACTGTGTGTGTGTACCTGTACGTGTATTAGGAGCTCAGCAGCATTTTACTATGTGTGAGTGTACCTGCATTAGGACCTATGCAGCATTTTACTTTGAGTGAGTGTACCTGTGTTAGGAGCTCGGCAGCGTTTTACTATGTTTGAGTGTACCTGCATTAGGAGCTCGGCAGCGTTTTACTGTGTGTGAGTGTACCTGCATTTGGAGTTCAGCAGCATTTTACTGTGTGTGAGTGTAGCTATATTTGGAGCTCGGCAGCATTTTACTGTGTGAGTGTACCTGCATTAGGAGCTTGGCAGCATTTTACTGTGTGTGTGTGTGTACCTGTATTAGGAGCTCGGCAGCATTTTACTGTGTGTGAGTGTACCTGCATTAGGATCTCAGCAGCATTTTACTGTGTGTTAGTGTACCTGTGTTAGGAGCTCGGCAGCGTTTTACTGTGTGTGAGTGTACCTGCATTAGGAGCTCGGCAGCATTTTACTGTGTGTATATGTGTGTGTGTGTGTGTGTGTGTGTGTAGCTGTATTAGGAGCTTTGCAGCATTTTAGTGTGTTTCAGTGTACCTGTGTTAGGAGCTCGGCAGCATTTTACTGTGTGTAAGTGTACCTGTGTCAGGAGCTCGGCAGCATTTTGCTGTGTGTGTGTGTGTGTGTGTGTGTACCTGTATTAGGAGGTTGACAGCATTTTACTGTGTGTGCATACCTGCATTAGGAGCTCGGCAGGATTTTACTGTATGTGAGTGTACCTCTAGTAGGAACTGGTCAGCATTTTACTGTGTGTGAGTGTACCTGTCGTAGGAACTTGGCAGCATTTTACTGAGTGTGTGTGTACCTGCAGTAGGAGCTCGGCAGCATTTTACTGTGTGTGAGTATACCTGTGTTTGGAGCTTGGCAGCATTTTACTGTGTGTGAGTGTACCTACATTAGGAGCTCGGCAGCATTTTACTGTCTGTGAGTGTACCTGCATTAGTAGCTCGGCAGCATTTTACTGTGTATGAGTTTAGCTGTGTTAGGAACTCAGCAGCAGTTTACTGTGTCTGAGTGTACCTGCATTAGGAGCTTGGCAGCATTTTGCTGTGTGTGAGGATACCTTTGTTAGGAGCTCGGCAGCATTTTACTGTGTGTGAGTGTACTTGTGTTAGGAGCTCGGCAGCATTTTACTGTATGTGAGTGTACCTGCGTTAGGAGATCGGCAGCATTTTATTTTGTGTGCGTACCTGCATTAAGAGCTTGGCAGCATTTTACTGTGTGTGAGTATACCTGTGTCAGGGGCTCGGCAGCATTTTTACTGTGTGTGAGTGTACCTGCATTAGGAGCTCGGCAGCATTTTACTGTGTATGAGTTTACCTGTGTTAGGAACTCAGTAGCATTTTACTGTGTGTGAGTGTACCTGTGTTAGGAGCTCGGCAGCATTTTACTTTGTGAGAGTGTGCCTGTGTTAGGGGCTCGACAGCATTTTACTGTATGTGAGTGTACCTGTGCTAGGAGCTCGGCAGCATTTTACTGAGTGTGAGTGTACCTGCATTTGAAGCTCGGCAGCATTTTACTGTATGTGGGTGTACCTGCGTTAGAAGCTCAGCAGCATTGTACTGTGTGTGAGTGTACCTGCATTAGGAGCTCAGCAGCATTTTAATGTGTGTTAGTGTACTTGCGTTGGGAACTCAGGAGCATTTTACTGTGTGTGAGTGTACCAGTGTTAGGAGCTCGGCAGGATTTTACTGTGTGTGAGTGTACCTACATTAGGTGCTCGGCAGCATTTTACTTTATGTGAGTGTACCTGCATTCGGAGCTCGGCAGCATTTTTCTGTATATGATTTTACCTGTCTTAGGAACTCAGCAGCATTTTACTATGTGTGAGTGTACCTGTGTTAGGAGCTCAGCAGCATTTTACGGTGTGTGAGTGTACTTGCATTAGTAGCTCAGCAGCATTTTACTGTGTGTGTGTACCTGTGTTAGGAGCTCGGCAGCATTTTATTGTGTGTGAGTGTTTCTGCATTAGAAGCTTGGCAGGATTTTACTTTATGTGGGTATACTTGCATTAGTAGCTCAGCAGCATTTTACTGTGTATGTGTACCTGTTTTAGGAGCTCGGCAGCATTTTATTGTGTATGAGTGTTCCTGCATTAGATGCTCAGCAGGATTTTACTGTATGTGGGTGTACCTGCGTTAGGAGCTCAGCAGCATTTTACTGTGTGTGAGTGTACCTGCATTAGGAGTTCAGCAGCATTTTATTGTGTGTGAGTGTACCGGCATTAGGAGCTCGGCAGCATTTTACTGTGTGTTAGTGTACCTGCGTTAGGAGCTCGGCAGCATTTTACTGTGTGTGAGTGTACCTGCATTAGGAGTTCAGTAGCATTTTACTGTGTGTGAGTGTACCTGCATTAGGAGTTCGGCAGCATTTTACTGTGAGTGTACCTGCGTTAGGGGCTCGGCAGCATTTTACTCTGTGTCAGTGTCCCTGTATTAGGAGCTTGGCAGCATTTTGCTGTGTGTGAGTGTACCTGTGTTTGGAGCTCTGCAGCCTTTTACTGTTTATGAGTGTACCTCTGTTAGGAGCTCGGCAGCATTTTACTGTTTGTGAGTGTATGTGCGTTAGTAGCTCAGCAGCATTTTTCTGTGTTGTGAGTGTACCCGCATTAGGAGCTCAGCAGCATTTTACTGTGTGTGTGTACCTGTATTCGGAGCTCGGCAGTATTTTACTGTGTGTGAGTGTACCTGCATTAGGACCTCGGCAGAATTTTATTGTGTGTGTGTGTACCTGTGTTAGGAGCTTGGCAGCATTTTACTGTGTGTGAGTGTCTGCATTAGGAGCTCGGCAGCATTTTACTGTGTGTCTGTGTGCGTGTTGGTGTATTAGGGGCTTGACAGCATTTTACTGTGTGTCGGTGTACCTGTATTAGGAGCTCGGCAGCATTTTACTGTGTGTGAGTGTACCTGTGTTAGGAGCTCGGTAGCATTTTACTGTGTGTGTGTGTGTGTGTGTGTGTGTGTGTGTGTGTGTATATGTACCTGTATTCGGAGCTTGACAGTATTTTACTGTGTGTGCGTACCTGCATTAGGAGCTCGGCAGGATTTTACTGTGTGTGAGTGTACCTGTGTTAGGAGTTCGGCGGCAGTTTACTGTGTGTGAGTGTACCTGCATTAGGAGCTTGGCAGCATTTTACTGTGTGTGAGTATACCTGTGTTAGGAGCTCGGCAGCATTTTACTGTTTGTGAGTGTACTTGTGTTTGTAGCTCTGCAGCATTTTACTGTATATGTGTGTACCTGATTTAGGAGCTCGGCAGCATTTTACTGTGTGTGAGTGTACCTGGTTTAGGAGCTCGGCAGCATTTTACTGTGTGTGAGTGTACCTGCCTTAGGAGCTCGGCAGCATTTTACTGTGTGTGTGTACCTGCATTGGGAGCTCGGCAGCATTTTACTGTGTGTGAGTGTACCTGCATTAGGAGCTCGGCAGCATTTTACTGTGTGTGAGTGTACCTGCGTTAGGAGCTCGGCAGCAGTTTACTCTGTGTGTGAGGGTGTGTGTGTGTGTGTGTGTGTGTGTAGCTGTGTTAGGAGCGGTAGGTAGCAATCAGGACTATTTTTTCTCACACAGGAATCAAGTAAAGAAAAATATTTTAAAATGAAGAAAAAAAACAAACTCTTTTACTTTATTTTTTTTTAACAAAAATTATGGGGGCCATTGTATAATCGCAATAAACCACTCCAGGGTATGAGTTATGCTGGGATTTACCCACTTCTGGTCTGGTTTACTAACTCGGCCTGCGGCCTTATGACAATACCAGGTGTGGGTAAATCCTAGCACAACCCACACCCTGGCATAGTATATTACTTTAGTATAGAAGTCATAACATGTAATTCATAATATTTTGTTTATTTGTGCCATCAAGATGGTGTATTTCGGAGTTTTGATAGTTTTTTTTTTTTGCATATGGTCACAGTTAAGGGAGAACAGTGCTGATTCTGCGAGTCTTTTTTCCCAGTAGAAACTGATTTTTAAATACTGTTTCATATGCTGTTGTTTGTCTATGCGGGCTGTTTAGTTATCCCAGTGGGGGATTCTGATCTATACACAGCTGGTGAGGACCAATTTAGAACTCCATGATGTGCATCGTGTTCTTGCTGTGCTCTTCTACTGTTGGCAAAGTGCATCTGTATTGTACTACTGAACTCTGTGGTTGAGAGGGACAAAAAGCTACATCACAGAGTTCCAACATGGTACTTGCCACCGTTGTGAAAACCAGAAACCCACACTTAGATTAGTAGCAGACTTGTATGGAACAATAACCGAACTGGAACCAGTTCTTACAATACAGCTTTTACTGGGAAAAATGATTTACAGGTTCAGCACAGTTCTCCTTTAACCAGTAACTATAAAACTTATAATGTACACCTTCCCCATACATTATTCTCATTTATAACATTGGCTAGGGAGAGGGAGCTAGGTGATTGGTAGAGTGCTGTCAGGTGACAGTGAATTAATGCACATTATTGGCACACTTAGGGTGAAGGGGTTGGCCTCATGTCTCACAGTGCACGTGAGTGTGCGTTAATCCCCAATAACAGCGCACCCTATCGTGGGTTATTGCTTGCTTATTACATGGGGCTTCTCAGGCAGTGATCTCATTGGGTATTGGGCATCGCCTGACAGTGCGATAATCCATATTATCAGCACTGTCAGGGTGATGAGGTCCACCTGGTTAAAGACCAAGTGCAGAATGGTCCCTGTTTGTGTTGGCACAGAGCAAAAGAAAACAGCAGCCATTTGCAAAGTACCTAGGCAGTACAGAATGCCCTGTGTATCACAGCTGTTCCACAGTGGTGTGCTGCGGAGTCGCTGGACACTATTCACCCTGCCAGCTTGTCCTGTTATGTCACTTGGGGTTCTTAGCAGCACACCTGCTGGGTGTGCAGATATCGGGACTGTACTGCGAGAAAGCAGCAATGTGTGTGGCAATGTCATCTCTCCCAATTTCGCTGAGGGGGAGGCTCCCCCAAACATACAGTGAACAGTGTCACATCATGTTCCCCTATGAGGTCCACTTCTACCCACCCACCGCCCGTGGATCTCGGAGACTGCATGTAACATGTACCCCCAAGCTGCAACATACAGTGGGTGCAGTATGGGGAGTTAGGCTGAGCAGCTGTGTCTTTTCCTACCCACCTGTCCAGCGGACCTCGTAACAAGCGAAGTCGCCGCACACTACACTTTCCAGCACGCAGGAGTTCCGATGTGCTATGACACCAGTTGGCCCAGCAATACAGTATATCACCAGCGCTGCCACAGTGTAGTTTACATCACACACGACTTGCACAGTCCTGTTAATAGTGTATGAGCACGGTCAGTAATTGCAGACACTAGAAGTAGTAGCAGTGTGACCTGCATCCTCTGTTGTGCATGGAAATGTGTAGTACGAGGTCCCTTCAGCCTGGCACAATGGCACATCTGCTCAAACCTCCACAGTGTCTCACCCAGGCTGGTACAGCTGCACGGTCCTTCTAATAGTGTGTAAGCGTGGTCAGTAATTGCAGACAATAGAATCACAGAATCATAGAATTATAGAATCTTGATGGCAGAAAAAGACCCTCAGGCCCATCTAGTCTGCCCTTTCCCACCCCTTTATTTATTCCACCCCCTTCCGGTGGCCCTGTTCCCATTCCCACACAGCCCCTTATGTCTGCCCCATGCAATCTTGAACTCTGACACTGTTCCGGCCCCCATCACAGCATCTGGAAGCTTGTTCCATGCCTCCACCACTCTTTCTGTGAAGAACTGCCCCACTCACATTGCCTCTGAATCTCCTCCCCGTAGTCTCAAACTATGCCCTCTAGTTACCACACCTTCCTTCCTATGGAATAGACTCCCTGCCTTCACCTTGTTGATCCCCTTGACATCTTTGAAAGTTTCAATCATGTCTCCTATTTCCCTTCTAGTTTCCAAGGAGTACAGCTCCAATTCCCTGCATCTCTGCTCGTATGGTTTACCCTATGTACCCTGCACCATCTTAGTCACCCTTATTTGAAGCTCTCTAATTTGTCTATGTCCTTACGCAGATGTGACATCCAGAACAGGACTCCATACTCCAGGTGTGGCCTCACCATGGCTGTGTAAAGGGGCATCAGTACCTCTCTTGGTCTGCTAGTGATGCCCCTGCAAAGACATGCCAACATCCCATTTGCTTTTCCCACTGCCCTGCTGCATTGGTTTCCCACCTTGAGGTTGCTAGATACTATTACTCCTAAATCCTTCTGATGCTCCATAACCCTAATAGCTTCCCCCCCAGCGTGTATCCTGCTTTCAGGTTCTTGTGCCCCAGGTGCTCTATGGCACACTTTCTGACACTGAATTTTAGCTGCCAAGTCTCCACTCATCCTTCTAAAGTCCTCAAGTCTTGCCTCATGTCCTCCACCCCCCTCATGGTGTCCACACTATTGCAGATATTTGTATCATCTGCAAAAAGGCCCACCCATCCTCTCAGTCCCTCCACTATGTCACTAATATAGATGTTGAAAAGGAGGAGACCCAGTACTGACCCCTGGGGTACCCCGCTCGTCACCCGCCCTGTCTCAGAGTAAACCTCATTAACCACCACTCTCTGGTTTCTATCTGCTAACCAGTTTTCTATCCACCTGGTTATTTTATCACCCACTCCTACACTTTTCAGCTTGTTCAAAAGCCTTCTGTGGGGAACGGTGTTGAAGGCCTTGCTGAAATCCAAATGCCTCCCCCCCCCCGGTTGATTACTTGCATTATCCAGTCAAAGAATTCACTTAGATTTGTCTGGCATGACCTCCCTTTCATAAAGCCATGCTGTCTATCATCTAGTAGCCCGTTATCCTGTAGATAGTCTTATCGCCCTCTCCTTTTTTTTTTTATCACAATATTCTTTCTCCTGCTCTGCGGAGTGAGCATGTTGATCATCCGACCGTCACTCACATCCCTGGACCCGGGGTTTGGTCTGCGATACGTTCTCCTCCAAACAGGCTGGCCGACCCCTTGGGGACACATCTATCTAGATCCGGGGGAACAGTGCACGGCCATCAGCCGCCACGACCACCCGACCATTTTCTGTCTGATTTTCACACCCTGGAGCCAGACGTACCATTACGTCAGTGCACTAACATGCAGATGTCCGCCGAGCTCCAGCCCTCTGCTACACATTGCTGCTGCAGTGCCCCAACTTCCATCAGGTGCCGCTGCAGAGTGACGCAAACCCCTGCACCTACCCCAGAGAGAGGAGAGCAGTCGCGGGTCATTCCCTCCTCCCCCTTCCCTGCCGATCCCCCAGCGGCCTGGGTCTGTTCCTGAACCTGGGTTACCGGCGTAGTGTGAGGTGTGGCATCCAGCACCTCAACCCTCAGCGCCACTGGGCCAGCCAATATCACCCTCTCCTTAATGAGTGCCTCTATGACCTTCCACACCATTGAGGTAAGGCTGACTGCATGGTAGTTCTCTTTCATCTCCCTGCTGCCCCCCTTATGCAGCAGCACCACGTTTGCCCTCCTTCAGTCCTCCAGCACCCTTCCCAAATCCGGAGGGAGGCTGAACAGCCTCGTCAGTGGGGCTGCCTGCTCTTCTTCCAAGTCCCGGATTACCCTTGGGTGCAGCCCATCTGGCCTCATGGCCTTATCCACCCGCAACCTGCCTAATTCCTCCCTAACTCTGTCTACACCGAAATAACTTGGGGCTACCCCTTTGTTCCCCCCCCCCAAGCTCTGGCCCCCTGCCCTCCCCTCCTCCATAAAAACTGAGCAAAAGTACTTGTTTAGCTCCTCTGTTTTTTTTGCCATCCTCTTTGAATTGTGTCCCACCCTCTCCCCTCAACCTTGCAGTCCCCTGCTTAGCCTTCCTCCTGTCCCTCACATATCTAAAAAAAGCTTTGTCTCCTCTTTTGGTGCATTTAGCTATTCTCTCCTTTGCCTCTGCCTTGGCCCTCTTTGTTTCCTTCCCTACTAGCCTCCTCTTCTCCCTGTAGACTTCCCTGTTCTCTACTTTCTGAATCTGCTTATATTTCCTGAAAGCCCTTCTCCTGTCCCCTGCTACCTTCGCCACCTCCCTTGTGAACCAAAGTGGCCTCCTCCTTCTTGTGCCCTTCCTTACCCGCCTTATGCACATCTCTGTCACTTTTTGCACCTGGTTCTTTATAAAGCCTCATAGTTCCTCCACATCGTCTATCCCCTCTGCACCTATCATTTCCTCCCTCACTAGCCATCTCATCCTGTCAAAGTCCGTGCTCTTGAAGTCCAAAACTAGAAGTACTAGCAGTACGTCCTCTGTTGCATGTGGAAATGTCCAGTATGGGGTCCCTTCAGCCAGAAACAATGACACATCTGTCCAAACCGCCACAGTGTCTCCCCCAGGCTAGCACAGTGAAGTCTGCAGCATGCACGGCTCCCGCCCTCCTATCACAGCAATGTACTTGACAGCAGGTCCCATAGATGCAGCAGGTGTGTGCAATGTCACAAGTCACATGATCATCTGAAGAGTATTGCTGGCAGTACCACCCAGTCCCTATGTGTGCATCCCGAAGTTGCATGTTAGTCTTGGCCATGGTGCTTGTCCTGTTATGTCACTCAGGGCTCTTTGCAGGTATCGGGGCTGTATTGCAGGAAATCAGCAATGTGTGTGGCGATGCCATCTCTCCTAATTTTGCTGAGTGGGTGGCCCCCCCCGAACATACAGTGAACAGTGTCACATGCACGTGGAAATCTCCAGTACAAGGTCCCTTCCGACAGGCACAATGACACATCTGCCCAAACCGCCACAGTGCCTCCTCCAGGTTGGCATAGTGAAATTTGCAGCATGCAGAGCTCCTGCCCTCCTATCACAGCAGTCTACTTGACAGCGGGTTCCTTAGATGTAGTGGGTGTGTGCAGTGCCGTAAGTCGCCTGATCATCTGAAGAGCAGTGATGGCAGTACCACTCCATCCCTATGTGCGCATCCCGAAGTTGCATGTTAGTATTGGCCATGGTGGATATCACAGTAGTATACATGCAGTAGCAGGTCTTCCTGCTGTGTGACAGTCAGAATGTGCAGGTTTTATTGCACTTTTACACTGGAGCCTGGCCATGAGTGCAGAGTTATTGCACACTTTTTTATTCATACAGTTCTGCTGCCTAAACACAGTGCACTATTGACAGTGGTTCGCATAGATGTGTTGCGCCTCCTATGTGCAACTTGCAGCAGTGCTACAATGCGCTGTCATGATACTATGGGCAAATGTGGTTTCTCCCCCAGGCACCAGACCTGGATATTAAGGCCACCTTGTCCAGTTAGTAGACCAGTGGCTCCCATCATTCTATGTGCAGTCCTGGGAACACCTCATAGACCTTGTTCCACAGCCAATACACAGTATATTAGTCACAGGGAGTCTCATACATGTAGCGGGTCAGTGCAATGCTGCAAGTCATGGCTGTTATTTTCGACTCACGGCATTGCAGTAACCCCCTGTGAAGTTTGTATATGCAAATCAGTGTTTATCACCCACCCATCCAGTGGATCTGGATACAGACACTGCACAGTAAATGGAGTCTGGCCGCAGACACAGCATCTTGTTACATCCTTCACTTGCTGTGATATATTTGCTGCACAGTAAACAGAGCCTGGCCACAGACACAGCCACATCTTGTTACACCCTTCACTTGCTGCACAGTAAACGGGGCCTGACCACAGACACAGCCATATCTTATTACACACTTAATTTGCTGTAATATACTTGCTGCACAGTAAACAGATCCTGACCACAGACATATCCACATCTTGTTACACCCTTCACTTGCTGTAATATATTTGCTGCATAGTAAACGGAGCCTAGCCTCAGATACAACCGCATCTTGTTACAGCCTTCACTTGCTGTAATATACTTGCTGCACAGTAAACGGAGCCTGGCCACAGACACAGCTGCATCTTGTTACACCCTTCACTTGCTGTAATATATTTGCTGCACAGTAAATGGAGCCTGGCCACAGACACAGCCGCATCTTGTTACAGCCTTCACTTGCTGTAATATATTTGCTGCACAGTAAACGGAGCCTGGCCACACACACAACCGCATCTTGTTACACCCTTCACTTGCTGCACGGTAAACGGGACCTGACCATAGACACAGCCATATCTTATTACACACTTCATTTGCTGTAATCTACTTACTACACAGTAAACGGAGCCTGACCACAGACTCAGCCACATCTTGTTACATCCTTCACTTGCTGTAATATATTTGCTGCACACTAAACGGAGCCTAGACTCAGACACAGACGCATCTTGTTACATCCTTCACTTGCTGTAATGTACTTGCTGCACAGTAAACGGAGCCTGGCCACAGACATAGCTGCATCTTGTTACACCCTTCACTTGCTGTAATATATTTGCTGCACAGTAAACGGAGCCTGGCCACAGACACAGCTGCATCTTGTTACACCCTTCACTTGCTGTAATATACTTGCTGCACAGTAAATGGAGCCTGGCCACAGACACAGCCGCATCTTGTTACACCCTTCACTTGCTGCAATATACTTGCTGCACAGTAAACGGAGCCTGGCCACAGATACAACTGCATCTTGTTACACCCTTCACTTGCTGTACTATACTTGCTACACAGTGTGCATCACAAAGCATGTGACGCAGTCCCGAGAGCACGGCACAGTGCTTTTTATTTATTTATTTTATTTATTTAGCTTTTGTTAACCGGGTAAGTGCACTAGCCATAAAATTACTATTTTCAGGCACGACCCGGGAGAGTACAGACATGCAGAAACTTAACAGGATAACAAATTATAAGTGCTTTACATACAATGAGTTAAAGAGGATACACTATATCAGAACATACAAAGTAAAGCGCTTTACATACAGTGAGTGAAAGTGGATACAATATATCAGAGACAAACAGAGGAGACCATTCATAAGTTCATAGGTACCTACCTATGCAATGAATAGAGAGGACCTTGGACAATAAATTATCAGGTGACATATCATATGAACAGAACAAGGTATACAAAAACAAAAACAGGTAATACAAAAGGAAGAAATAACCATTGAGAGCAGGGGGTGTCATTAAGGAAAAGGTCGGTAAGTGAGGAAGAGGGGAGCAAGCCATGAAATTGGAACAAGCATAGCTGCAAGACACCTAGGGGTTTGATTTCGAATTATCGAATCAATAAGAGAACCAAGGTAGTATTTCCTACTAGCTAACGGAGACAGCCAACCAAGATCATTATAAAGCTGACAGTGGTGTTTAAGTCGAGGAGCAGAAGAGGCATAGCGATATATGTTGTTATATGGAATATCCCATCTGAGTAGGTCAGTTTTATGAGCAGCCCCAAATAAGGGAGCCCCGTAGGTTAGGGTGGGGAGCAGAATCCCCCTCGCAATGGCCATTTTAGCCAATGGCATGAGCATATAACTAGTCTTATATGCAACACCCAGTTTGGAGTTGATACATGAAGATTAAGATCAAGAGATTGATCTAGCAGGATGCCCAGGTACCTGAAAGAGGTCACACATTCCAGTAATTGACCTTCTAAGTCCTGCACCGTCAGTGCTGTTGTGCAAGCCTGGAGCTTTGGGGCTGATCCAAGCAGCATGGCTTTAGTTTTGCTAGTGTTGACAGACAGTTTGTGGTCGTATAGCCAGTTTTGGATATTGTTAAAGTCAGAGGAAAGGGTTGTGTTGATAGTGTCTGTATTAGCAGAACTTGTATAGATGACAAGATCATCAGCATATAGAATAGCAGAGCAGGATTTTAGAGCAGCTCCAATGTTATTTATATAAAGAGAGAATAGGAGGGGCCCTAGGATTCATTAACCAATGTTAATGGTGGTACTGTTCGATAGAGAGGAATTAAATTTCACCCCTTGAGTTCTATTTGTTAGGTAGCTTTCATACCAGTCAACAACAGAGGAAGAGAAATGCAGGTGTCGAAGCGAGGAGAGAAGCAAAGTGTAATCAACAAGGTCACAAGCCTTTGTGAGGTCAATAAAGACAGCCCCAGTCAGATTGTCAGTATCCATTTTTGAAAGAGTGTCTGTGGTGAATTTAAGGAGTGCAGTCGTTGTGCTATGTCCTTTCCTGAAACCATGCTGGGTATCCGAGAGCAGGCTGTGCATAAGTAGATAGTCAGTTGTCTGAGTTGCAACAATTTTCTCCAGGGTTTTGCTCAGTACCGAAAGTATGGCAATTGGTCTGTAGTTCATGACAACCTTAGGATCCCATTTTTTAAGTACAGGTGTGATCCGAGTAGCTTTCCAGAGGTCAGGGACCACTCCACCTGAAATGGATAACGTATAAATTTTGGCCAGTGGTAATGCAATAAGGGGAGCTGCAAGTTTCAAGAGGCGGGGTTCAAGGGTGTCTGAGCCAGAGCTGGTATGATCAGAGATGGACCTCGGGAGCTTCAGGACTTCCTTTCTAGACACAGCCTTAATAGAATGGAGGAGTATAAGGAGGCACAGGGGACAACATTTCCAACTTATCCAGACAGGTTCCTGATGAGGAGTGGGATCGAAGGATGAGGTATATTGGGAGAGATCAGAGAAATGCAGGTTAAAAGAATTAGCTATGGTTTGTGAGTCATTGCAATGCACATCATTTATCAGCATATCACCAGGGGTAGTTGACTGTGGGGATCCTAGGAAGGATTTGATGTGTGACCAGAATTTTCTGGGATCATTGGCCAAAGTTAATCAGTAGATCTTTACAGTACTTGCTCTTAGCAGCTCTGACTTGTCTTTTACATGAATTCCGTAGCGTACGGTAAGCATTGAAATCTGTTTACTGGCCTGATGTTTTGTAGTGCTTCCAGAGTTTATCTCTAAGGCGCAAACTTTTGAGCAAGTCTTTGTTTAGCCATCTTGTTTGTTTACCCCCTCACTCTCTGGGTGATCTTTGGGGCATGTTTACATTGAACCATAAGGAATTTAGTGATGAAGAGGTTAAGAGCGTCCTGAGAACAGTGTGATAGATAGATCTCCGACCAATCAATTCTGGAGACGTCATACAGAAACACCTCTTGGTCTAGGTGAGCAAAGTTTGTGAGAGTGATGAGACGTGGTGGAGGAGATGGAGGTGCCCCTAAGGACAGGATGCAGAAAGTAGGAGAGTGGTCAGTTAAGGCATCAGCAAGAGTACCAGCGGCTGAGATGTGTTCGATCTGGTTTACCAACACCCAATCCAATAGTGTGCCTAGTGGTGATGAAAACAGACTTTTAGTCGGCACTGTTACCATCTGATGCAGGTTGTAGCTATGAGTCAGAGATTGAAGAGAACTGAGAGCTGCCCCAAGCCAGTTTAAGTTTAGGTCCCCTAAGATGACAACCTCATTATGATTAAAATTCTGAGAGGTATTTTCCAACGGGTACTCTAGACCCGCAATCCCTCCCGCTGGGGGGTTATACGCACAGATAACATGCGGTTTCTTGGCTCCCAACGCAAGGGTAGCATGCAAGTATTCACATACCGATTGAGCATCTGGGATAGTGAGAAGAGAGACAGTCAGATTATCTTTCACAGTTCAGGACACAGAATGCAGTTCTGACAAGTGCACTGTACAGGATGCATGGCTGACTGTGTCCTTGGAGCAGTACCTGGCACATTCACAACCCTGCACAGTTACTAGTACCATACTGTGTTGAATGCACACTTTCTGAAATGAGCATGTCAGTGTCTACTGTGTTTGACACAGTGTCTGAATGTCGGACTGCTTCTTACCGCAGAAGCACACCCATTCAAAACTACTATTTCTACTAAATTAACTCATCTTTCCTTGTGTTTTTTCCAAGACGTGGTGTACCCCATGTAATAAGTGCATTAATACACTCCATGGTGTGCTGTTAATGGGTATTAACGTACACCCCGTATGCTGTGAGGGCACCTGCTTGAGGCCCCATGCCTCACAATGCACCCGAGGTGTGCATTAATCCCCATTAACAGCACACCCTATCATGTGTTAATGTTTACATGTAAAACGTTCTTCCAAAAATAGTTGTGCAGTGCAAGGGCCCTAGTAAGAAAATTCCTAGCAGTACAGTAACACCGGCACAGAAGGCAACAGATAAGATTACCTAGCTTGCTGAAATTCCAGTGCTTTTTCCAGCTAAGTATTCTAAGCACTTATTGTAAATTTAAAGTTATGCTGGATTGCCACTTTCTTGACAGCTGCGATTGTAATTTTAAATGATGGAATTTCTCTTTTTTGTGCAATTTGTCTTTTCTGTTCTATTTTGTAATTGTGTCTTATTGTTATATTTTATGTAATAACTTTGTATTTGTTATGTACATCCAGGACTTCCTTTTTAATGAGCATGTTACTCAATGTAAGCCTCTGGTAAATAAGTGAATTCCAACGATTGTGACCCAGGACATATTTCCTAGTTCTGGCCACATCCCGGCAGGTGTACATTTATTCTGGCAGCTATCTAGTAGTTCTCTCTGGCTCTTATTTAATTATATTTCCTGTACAACTTATTTACCCAGGGTAGACTAGCTGAGATTCCGAATATCATGTTCAGTGGAGTCCTACTTCTACCCCATTCCACAGCTGGGGTAACTGGAGCTCTGGAAGTTTAAGTGACTTGCTTAGAGTCACACAGTGAGTATTTGTCTCTGGTGGGGTTTGAACCTGTGGTCTTCTGGCTCCCAAGCTGGTGCTCTAATCAAAAAACTACACTGCCTCAACACCGTTAACACATGACATGGCAGTGAGGGAACTTACATTTCAGTTTACGGGATGCTGCATCGGGTAGAAAGACCGAACACAGCTTGCATTTACAAAACAGTGCAGCTGGTAGAAGGACAGGAAGCGTTTATATTTATTAAGTAGTGTCAGTGGCTCATTAGGGTGCACACTCATCTCTGCAGTTGGAAGAGCAGAACGTTGTGGGGTCTAGTTGTGGGTTTTATCTGCACAGCAGGAACTTGGGCAGATACCTAATACTGACACTGTATTATAGCATGAGGGGGTGCTGCAAGGATGAAGTGCTATCCCTCGGATGAGACAGTAAACCTAAGTTTCTGCTGCCCATCGGTATCCACTGTCCACAGGTGGATATTAAAGATTCCTCAACACTTAGTGTAAGAGATGTGGATTTTCCCCTGGTGTCCTGGCCAATATTTCCCTCTGTCAGCAAAACAGGTCCATGGAACCCTCCCACAGGACATACCTGGAAACAAGCTATTATAGCTCAGTGTACTTTTTCTCGTCAAACAAAAACATATTACAAATGTAAACTTTTATAGTGTTATATATTACATAGAGACTTACAGATAACATCCAGTTTAGTGGCAGATAAAAGATCCAGCAGTCTGTCCAGCCCACACATTTCCTACCTAAATCTGTGCCCCACCTAGCGTCAGACCAGATTTACTGGGCCATTTTGCCCTTCTGATGCCTCGATGCTCCCTACCCCAGGCTGTCCACCCTCCTCTAACTGTTAGATCTTATGTGTTTAGTAGCGACATTGCTGAAGGACTGGAGGGAAAGGCATGCCTTTTGCAGATGACACAAAATCTGCAACAGAGTAGACACACCGGGGATTGAAAGAATGAGGGAGGATCTAAAGAAGTTAGAAGAATGGTCATGAGTTTGGCAGCTAAGATTCAATGCAAAAGTGCAAAATCGTGCACTTAGGGCACAAAACCCAGGGTAACACACAAACTTGGGGGGAGGAGGGTATTAGCAGTCAAAAACAGGAAGGAGACCTGGGGCTTATCATTTCTGATGACCTGAAGGTAGCTAAACTGTGTGACAAGGCAGTGGGAAAGGCTAGCAGAATGCTCGGATGCATAGGGAGAGGTATCACCAGCAGAAAGAGGGAGGGAGGGAGGTAATAATACCCCGTATAGATCACTGGTAAGACCCCACCTCGAGTACTGTGTACAGTTCTGGAGGTTCCATCTCCAAAAGGACATAGATAGGGTGGAGATGGTGCAAAAGAGGGCAACCAAAATGGTGCAGAGGCTGCATCAGAAGCCCTACGAAGGAAGGCTTAAGGATTTAAATATGTACTCCCTAGAAGAAAGGAGAGGATATGATAAGAGACATTCAAATGCCTCACAGGAATAAACAAGGCACAGGAGGGGAGCATTTTCCAAAGAAAAAGATGCTGAAGGACAAGGGGTCACAATATGAAGCTGGGGGGGAGGTTCAGAGGAAATGTGAGGAAGTATTTCTTCATGGAGAGGGTGGTGGACGCTTGGAACAGCCTCTCAGTCGATGTGGTGGGGGCTAGAACAGTCACAGGATTTAAGAATGCATGTACATACACAAGGGAATCTTAGAAGCAAGAGGGGGTTGTAAGCCGGTGTACAAGTAGGGTCTCCAGTGGCACTATAGGTAGGGAATTTAGCGTAGATCAGCTGGGCCAAGTGGTCCTTATCTGCTGACAACTTCTGTGTTTCTATTTATTATTCCCTTGTGCCTATCACATCCATGTTTCAAACCAGTGACAGATTTGGCTTCTATAACTTGCTTTGGTAAACGGTCCCATCTGCCCACTACGCTCTCTGTAAAATACCTTTTGAATCCTCCCATCCCACCAACCACCAACCTCCGCACATGTCCCCTGGTTATGGTGTTTCATTCCTCATGAATAGATCCCTTTAGTCTACTTGTTGATACCACTCAAGAACTTGTAAGTGTCAGCCATGCCCCCCCACCTCCAGAGAATACAAGTTTAGATTCTGTAGCCTCTCCTCATATGACTTTCCCTGGTGCCCTTGTATAATTTTTGTGGCCTTCCTCTGGACCCTCTCTAAGAGTTCTTCCTGAAGTTGGGACTCTGGAACTGTGCACAGTACTCTAGGTACGGCCCCACCATGGCCCTATACAGGAGCAGTATCACCCAGTGGTTAAATTGGAAATGTTTAGGAGGTGGAACTGCAATCTCTACATTTGTAGGAGGTGGAACTGTCATCCCTAGAAGGTGGAACTCTCTAATATTATTCAATGAGGCTATCTATCAGAGGAGTTGGAACTAAGTTCCTGTGAGTTCCTGCCCAATTTAACGCCTGGCATCACCTCCTTCCTTCTGCTAGTGAACACGCTACATAGGCATCCCTGCATTTTGATTGCCTTCCCATATGCCTTATTGCACTGGGCCGTAGACTTGAGGTTGCCACTGATAATTACTGCCAGGTTCCTTTCCTCCATGATCTGCACAAACTGTCATTCTCCACAACCAATTGCTAATACCCAGTACCTGGTATAGGGGAGCAGTAGTATGTCAGCCTTAACCAAAGAAGGATGGCTCATCAGACAAGGTTACAGGGGCATTTCTACATAGTACGTCCCTGCTTCAGCTTCAGTGCCCATGAATCGGGATGGACATGACCTGGGGAAACTCCAGTGCCTAGGGGATCTTTAACTTGCCAGTAGCTCACTTGCACTCAATATTCAGGTTGCTTAAACTGATTCTTAGGTGGTGAGGATTTGGAGGGAACTCTTCAGACTCCATTTGGCAGCAACAAATCACATATGCTCCAGAGATTCAAGCACTCGACTTTTACTGCAAGATTCAAGTCAGAGTTCATTTGTAAACATTACTTCAGGGCCAGGGACCCCAATTCATTTTTTCACAATCAAGCCTCACTATATTCTCATTTTCTATTCCTGGTATACTGATTAGCCTCCTGGACCCACTGTCAGGCTACCACGGATGAACCATTCTCTCGTTAGTCTTCTGCTGGAACAAATGTTAACCCTGTCTCATCCCTAACGTTCCTCATTCTGCTTTCATTACACCTGTGTCCTTTCATTAGGTGCAGTCTGTGCTCTGTGGATGGCCTGTTCATGAGCATCAGAGCATGACTCTGTCATGGGATTCCCTATTACCCCTCTGACGTGTCATATTACACCCATATCACCTGTGGGGCAGCGTGCTGTGCTGTCACCACATCATTGTTTCTCTGCAGAATATTTTAGCCCCTGTTGTTTCTAAGAGCCAACCTAGAGGGTAGCAGTGGGTTTCAGGAGCTAGAGCACAGAACCATGGAGCAGTAGATCCAAAGTTTAAAATCCTGCTGCAGCAACTTTATGACCTTGAGCAAGTCATCTGACCACCCTCTACCATTGTCTTACCCTGCCACAAAATTGGTTAGAAATGAGACCACTGCTGAAAATGAGACGGAGCATCTTAATTGGGTTATTCCGGTGTAAACTCCCCCTACAAATGGGGGTTCCAGAAAAGTCTTCCTTGAGCTTGCCTAAATGCTCAGTTGCCAGGCTGGTGTCCTGCGTTTTAGCAGTTCAAATGTGATTGCCAGAGAGCGCCTGTATAGCCTCTGTGTACTGTCTCTTTAAGAGCTGCCTGGATGCAGTCATAGGTAATCTGAGAAGGAGCTCTGTTGAAAGATGTAACTATTTGCTGAAAATCATTTAGCGTGATAATGATAATGTAGTTTGTCTAACCTGCCTTCTTTGCAGCAAGGACTGTTTTGTTTATCTCCACTATCTTGGTCCTGGACTGCCGAATTGGACCAATCATTACTGGTGGGACCTAAGATGGAGCCGGACTACAGGAACTGTCTGGAGTCAAAATCTGTAGGAATTGTAGTTTTGGGTTTTTGGCGCCTTTTTGCACCTGAAGGGGGAGCCTTTGTTGTGACTGACAGGCAGATCAGCCAAATGAACCTTTTGGATTCTGGGGAAAGTCCCAGGCTTGCAGACAGTTGAGTCAGATCTAAGTTGGGAGCTGAAGAAGCAACTGCTTGAGACAGTCAAGCAGCCGTCTGAGTAGTTTTGCATGGGAGAACTGTGGAAAGGCCTGAGTTGTGGCCTGCATGTCTGCCTGCTGCCCCTGAGAGGGAGAGAAGAGAATTATTTCAGACTAAATCCAAGTTTGTGAGAATGAAGTAAGCCACTGATTTTTTACCAGGCTCATACCTGAAGAAGACTGAAGATTTTGCTGAGTGCGATCAGCCTGTCAGGATTTCCTGCTGCTTTTGAATCCCCAGTTTGTGCAGAGACTCTGTGATCGTGACCAGAGAGCAGTTGGCCTGGTACAGTAGAATTTCCTTACATGTAAATGTGCTGTGAGTTGTTAGTGGGTCGTGATTTGGTTCCTCACTGTGTGAACTGTGTTCTGCTTGCTGGAAGCTGTATCCAGCCCAAAACGGACTGTATCCGAATTTGTCTCCATTTGGCCAGGGCCTTGCCACACTGGCCCAGCTAGACTACCCGCTGCACAGAGAAAGCCATCGACGAGAGACCTGCCTGAGGATCAGCCCTCTGCTTTACGCTTAAACAGGAACGACGCCTCAGCGATTCATGTGGGCCCTGCTTCTCCTGGCACTCAGTCCAGCCTGTGTCCAGTATTGGGTATAGTGAGTAATCATCAGGGGTAGCTCCCTGCAACAACAGCCTATTCTAAAAGTGTGTCATCTGATTGTCTTGTTGTTCTCTTTTCATGAACTGAGCCCTCCGGCTCTGGATTACAAATAGTGTGTGTTGTGCATGTTGTTTTCTTCCATCACAGGGCTCCAACCAGCTGCAACGTTCCTGGCTAGCCCACCATTCTCCATCTGGGTACCCAGAGTGTGTGACTGCTTATGGACCCTGAAGTGCATGCATAACTGTTTGATTGATAAAGCCTTTAAGCAAATTAACCTGATTACTCCCATTCCTTGTTCAAGTCCCTTAAATAAATCAGATCTAACTCTTTTTTTGCATTTACCCTGACTGTAGTTCCAGTTTGTGCAAGAGTACTGTACTGCTGTTATTTGCTGTGTATCACCTTGTTTTACAAGGGGTCCCCAGGGCCGAGCCAGAGGAAAGCCCTGGTGGTAAGTGCAAACAGTGTGGGTACTTGTGTGGTGTATCAAGGGTATTGTGAAAGTGATTATTGTGTATTGTTCTGGCCACTAGTAAGGAAAGAGGGGAGTTACAGTGTCCCGGGAAGGCTGTGCCCAGGTTAGCTTGATCACTGCCAACCCTGACTTCTGGGTGGAGGCACCTGTTTCAGAACTCAGGCCCCTTAACCTGTTACTAGCAAGCAGGCAGGGGTAGTAGCCCTTGGGATAGCGCCACATAGGGGTTACGCCAGAAAATAAAATTGACAGAAACAAACAACAACAAAAAAGAAATCAAATGGGGGGTTATGGCCTGACCACTAGGCTAATCATCTGCATGTAGACAAGCTCCGAGAAACAAACTAATCCAAACCTCCTAATTTACGCAACATTTGATGTGGGAGAACTATGCTAACCTTCTGTAACTGAAGCAGCAATTAAGAAGAAGAACAGAGATTGCAAAACTGCAAAAACAACTGGTGGAAGTGGAGGCCCCAAAGACATGAGCTCAAAATCCTAAAACATCCTCAAGGCCCATTTCTACTACCTCAGCAATATATCCTGGGGAACCTGCAAGTGCCTCACTACTTGCGGCAATCCAGGCCCTGGAAAAAAAGATGGCAAGCTTTAACTCCTGAATTGCACTCCTCGAAAAGAAAACAGATGCAGTACAGGCAGAAGCCACAAAGGCAGGAGATAGCAGAATAGGCCCTAGTAACATGCACAGGGCTTGTAAGAGAAAAGTGTCCTGAGAGCACAACTAGAACAATTGGAGAATTGGTCCAGGTCTGCAAACATCTGAGGCCTGGGTCAGCAAGAGCAGATGGAGAGCGAGGACCTGAAAGGTTTTCTGGGGACATGGCTATCAGGTGCCCTCTCGATGCAGGCATCTGTCCCCATCAGGAGAGCATATAGGATCACCCCGGGGTGGCTGCCATCAGCGGATGAAACAAGCCGCAGTATCCTGATGGTAGTTAGAAGCAGTGAGGAATGGGATGCCATCCCACTGGTGACAGATTCCTGTTGTGGAATAAAACTGTCTGTCTTAGTGCTAAAGCTCTTCCCAGGCTTAGGTTATAGCACCAGGCAATGGAGGAAGGGCTTTGATGGAGTACGGGCCTTCCTCCGGTAACTGTGAGTCACTCACTATATACTGCTCCCAGCTCGGCTAAACATACAATTTGGAGGTACGATGTACCTTTTTTCAAAACCTATGGACGCAGGAAAGCTGGCTGAGTGCATAAAGGAGTTCTCCACAAGGGTAGATGCACTGGAATTGGACCAGGAGTCCAGTGACTGATTTACAGGATGCTATGTAATAAATTCCTGAGATGTAATTGTATTACGGTTATGCTTTATGGGGTTCAATGTGGGTAAGATAATTGCTGTGCTCACATATCTGTTTATTAATGTTTCTGTTGTGGGAATGAAGGCCTAGTGGTACTGGGGCCGATGGCAGGCTTATATTGCCCATGGAAGGTAATACTGATAAAAGTTTGAACAATCTGGCGCACGGCCACAGTGGTGCTAAGGATGCTTCTGGTTCTAGGAAGTGAAGGTTTTTTTGCACCACGGTGGGTAATACTGTACAGGTTTAGAAATGGCATAGCTGCTTGTATATTATGAGGCTTGTAGCCTGATGTTCGAGGGGTATACATTACCTGGTCAAGCAGCACTATATTCAGTATATTTCCATTTGTGTAGTTAAATGGAACACTAAAACAGTTTGTTATATGTAAAGTGCTCGCTTTTATCTGTTCATTTGTCTACCAGCTCAGTTTCTCCTTTTATAGGTGTGGATTTTGGATGTAATAATCTACATCAATGCTGTGATGTTGTAGCGCAAATGTACTCATAGTACTTAGAGTACTGGGACACTTTTGCCTAGAAAAGTGGCAGGAGACTTTTATTTGTTTTGGTTTTTCAGAACTACAGTAATTCGTATGACTAGCACTGGATGTCATCTGGATTCTCAGACTTTGAATTACTGGATATTAATTGACTTTGTGCCTCCATGGTTTAACACACAAGGAGAGGTGATGCCGTATCCCTGGGTTATAAATTCCGATCCTAATATGTTTTATGTTGTTACATGTTGTTCTTTATCACATCTCTATATGGCTGTAAAAGCTCTTGTCGTATTTTATTAAAATGCAATAAACAGAATTTGCACCAAAAAAAGTGAAACACAGATGCATGCACATCATAAGGCACTGCCCCAAAAGAACTTAAACTGTATTTAAACTTAAAAAAAAAAGTTTCTTTTTCACTTACCTAAATTAAAGTTGTAGTCTTTTGTTTCAGAGATTGAAATGTTGTGGTGGGCCAGCAGAGGCGTCCGCTGCTGCCTGACAAATTTGTTGTCTATTTGATATTGCTCAGTTGTTTGATATTGCTCCGTTGTTTGATATTGTTCACTTCTTTGATATTGCTCAGTTTGATATTGTTCAGTTGTTTGATATTGTTCAGTTTGATATTGCTCAGTTGTTTGATATTGCTCAGTTTTTTGATATTGCTCCGTTGTTTGATATTGCTCAGTTGTTTGATATTGTTCAGTTGTTTAATATTGTTCAGTTTGATATTGCTCAGTTGTTTGATATTGTTCAGTTTGATATTGTTCAGTTGTTTGATATTGTTCAGTTGTTTGATATTGCTCCGTTGTTTGATATTGTTCAGTTTGATATTGCTCAGTTGTTTGATATTGTTCAGTTTGATATTGCTCAGTTGTTTGATGTTACATAGAAACATAGAAGTTGACGGCAGATAAAGACCACAAGGCCCATCCAGTCTGCCCATTTTTTTTTCTACCTTATAAATGTGCCATCGGCCTTTGCTCTGTCAGTAGCCTATCTATTCATAGTCATTTGTATTGCTCCCTTATGCCTATCCCATGCCTGTTTGAAGCCCTGCACTGTATTCATAACCACCACTTCTTGTGGTAAGCCATTCCATGCATCCCCACCACCCTTTCTGTGAAAGAATTTCTCACATTCCCCTTAATAGGCCCCTCTAATCTCATGCTGTGTCCTCTTGTCCTGCTATTTTTCTTATATTTAAACATGTTAGACTCTTTCACCTTGTTAATGCCCTTAAGGTGTTTGAATGCCTCGATCATATCACCTCTCTCCCTCCTTTGCTCTAGGGTATACATATTGAGCTCTGTTAATCTGTCCTCATATGTCTTCTGATGCAGTCCCTGCACCATTTTGGTTGTCCTTCTCTGGACTGCCTCAGTTTGGTTAATGTCCTTGTGAAGGTGTGGCCTCCAATACTGCACACAGTACTCCAGATGGGGCCTAACCAGTGTCTTGTAAAGAGGGATTACCTCCCTCTTACGACTTGTGATACCCCTACTAATACACCCTAACACCCCCTAGCCTTACCTACTGCTTTAGAGGTCTGCTTGGATGATTTCAGGTCATCAGTGATGATGATGCCCAAGTCTTTTCTTCCTTTGTGACTGCTAGCAACTCTCCTCCCAGCCTATAGGTGGCTTCAGGTTTCTCTTCCTATGTGCATGATTTTGCACTTTTTGCATTAAATCCTAGTTGTCACTCTTCTGACCATTTTGCTAGTTTATCCAGATCTCTTCTCATTCTCCCCACCCCATCCGGATCATCTACTCTGTTGCAAATCTTGGTGTCATCTGCAAACAGACAAGCCTTACCCTCTAGTCCATCTGCAAGGTCACTAATGAAGATGTTGAAGAGGACTGGCCCCAGAACTGATCCCTGAGGTACCCCACTTGTGACTTGCATCTCTTCTGACTGTATATCATTTACCACCACTCTCTGTTTTCTGCCCATCAACCTGTTTGCCACCCAGTTGACCAACTTCCAACCCACCCCAGCCTACCAGCTTATTTATCAATCTTCTATGTGGAACAGTGTCGAAGCTTTGCTGAAGTCAAGGTAGGCGACATCAACTGCTCCCCTTGGTCCACCACTCTAGTTACCCAGTCAAAGAAATCTATGAGATTAGTTTGACGGGACAGCTCCTTTAGTAAACCCGTGCTGTCTTGGATCCTGTGCCCTATGGATTCCAGGTGTTGCACTATCCTTTCATCAAGGGTGACTCCATAATCTTGCCCACTACTGAGGTAAGACTGACTGGTCTGTGAGTTCCCGCCTCCTCCCTGCTACCACTCTTGTGGAGGCGGAATCACATGAGCCCTTCTCCAGTCTTCTGGGACCTCTCCTGTGCTCAGAGACTCACTAAACAGTTCTGCTAATGGCTCTGCTAGTTCCACCTTTAGCTCCTTAAGTGCCCTGGGATGTATGCCATCAGGTCCCATTGCCTTATCCACCCTGAGCTTAGCAAGCTCTTGTAGGACCCTTTCTTTTGTGAAGGGAGTAGTGCTCACCTCCCTCCCCTGTGTCCATGATGCTGAGCTGTGGCCCTGCCTACCTTCTCTTCAGTAAATACTGAGCAAAAGTATCTATTTAGGATAGATGCCTTTACAGGGTCTCCTCCTCACATGCTCCTTTTCTCCATTAAGCTTAGCAATACCCCTCTGGACTTTCTCCTTTCACTAATGTATCTATAGAAAGTCTTGTCACCTTCTTTTACTGTTCGTGCTAGTGTTTCCTCAGTTTGGGACTTTGCCTGCCTTACTGCCTTCCCTGCTTCCCTTAGGGCAGTTTGGTATGCCTCCCTATCTTCATCCTGCTGTGTTCCCTTATATTTCCTGAAGAAACATAGAAACATAGACTTTGACGGCAGATAAGGACCGCTAGGCCCATCTAGTCTGCCCATTTCCCTACCTACAGGATAGGCCGCAGATCCTAGTTAACCAACAGCCTATATCTTCCTGCCCCCCACAAGAATTGCCTTATGTCTGTCCCATGCATTCTTGAATTCTCCCACAATTTTAGACCCCATAACTTCCTCAGGAAGGCTGTTCCATGCATCCACTACCCTCTCTGTGAAATAATACTTCCCACATTGCCCTGAACCGCCCTCCTTCTATCTTTTAAATTGTGTCCCTTGTTCTTGCAAGTCTCTTTTCTGAAAGATGCTACCCTCTTGGACTTTGTTGATTCCTTGAGGTACTTGAAAGTTTCTATCATGTCCCCCTCCTCTTCTTTCCTCAAGGGTATACATATTAAGCTCCTTAGTCTCTCCTCATACGGCTTCTCTTGCAGACCCTGCACCATTTTAGTTGCCCTCCTCTGACTGGCTCTATCCTGTCTATGTCCTTGGAGATGGGGTCTCCAGAACTGGACACAGTATTCCAGATGGGGTCTCACCAACTGTCTGTACAGAGGGATAACAACTTCCTGTTTTCTGCTGCTGATGCCTCTCCCTATACATCCCAGTATACCCCGGCCCTCCCTACTGCCTTCTCACATTGCTTGCTAACCTTAAGGTCATCTGATATGATTACCCCTAGGTCCTTTCTGTTTTGTTGTTGTTACTACCTCCCCACCATTGTGTATTCTTTCCTGGGTTCTTGTTTCCCAGGTGCATTATTTTGCACTTTTGCATTGAATCTAGCTGCCATCGTCCTGACCATTCCTCCAACCTTGCCAAGTCCCTTTTCATCCTTTCCACGCCTCCTTGTGTATCAACCCTGTTGCAGATCTTTGTGTCATCTGCAAAAAGGCATACTTTCCTTCAGTCCCTCTGCAATGCCACATGATGAAGACATTAAAAAGGACTGGACCCAATACTGAACCCTGCGGTACCCCACAAGTAACCGCCCTTTCTTCAGAGTGGACTCCATTTACAATTACCTTCTGTGTCCTGTTGTCCAGCCAGTGTTTTACCCAGGCTACCACCCTGGGACCCACTCCCAGGCTAGTTAATTTGACTATTAATCTTTTGTGTGGGACTGTGTCAAATGCCTTGCTAAAGTCTAGGTAGGCCATGTCCACAGCCCCTCCCTGGTCTACTACTTTGGTCACCTAGTTGAAGAAATCTATTAGATTCGTCTGACATGACCTTCCCGCTGTGAACCCATGCTGCCTTGGATTCTGTGCTCCACTGACCGCTAGGTACTCAACTATTCTTTCCTTCAGAAGTGACTCCATCACTTTCCCTACCACAGAGGTCAGACTGACAGGTCTGTAGTTTCCTGCCTCTGTCTTGGTCCCACTTTTGTGAAGGGGAATCACATCCGCCTTCCTCCAGTCCTCGGGTACCACACCATCCTCCCATGATTTATTAAAAAGAGTAGCCAGTGGTTTCACTAGTTCCTTCCTTAATTCTTTTAGAAGGCCAGCCTTTTGGCTCTGACCTTTTCTGCTACTGTATTTGAGAACCAAAGTGGTTTCCTTCTTCTTTTGCACTTCCTTTTCTGTCTAACAAAATGGGATGTTGCTTCAAGTACTGCATCCTCAATGCTTGCCCACTTTGCCTGTACCCCTTCACCTGTGTTTCTTTTTGCCAGGGCTAGCTTAACTCTGTTGGCCCATGTTATCAAAGTCAGCTTCTCTGAAGTCCCATATTTTTGCCTTGGAATGGGATGATTTAGATGTAGTAGCCAAACTGAACCATACCATGTGATGGTCACTGGCCCCCAGGTGACCTTCTACCTGGAGATCTGTGATCCCTTCCCTGTTAGTCAGTACTAGATCTAGGAAAGCCCTGTCTCTCGTGGGTTGCTGTAACAGTTGTTTGAGGCCCTCCCCCTGCAGGGAATCCACTATGTGTCTAGTTCTGGCAGATGTTCCTGCTGGTATTGACCAATCTGTATCCGGCATGTTGAAGTCTCCCATTATCAGAACCGCCCCTTTAGCTGTCATGTTTTGTATATCTTCTAACAGTAATGTGTCTATGTCCTCCCCCTGGTCTGGGGGCCTGTAGACAACCCCAGTTCTTATGACTGTCCCATTTCCTGTTTCCAGGGTGACCCACAGTTCTTCTGGCTCTTTATGTGTATTCTGAATTTCTGTAGCTTTGATATTTTCATTGACATACAGGGCCACTCCTCCCCCTTTTTGCACCTCGGTCTCTTCTGAACAATACATAGCCAGGTACTGAAGTCTCCCAAGTGTGGTTACTGGTAAACCACGTCTCACTAATTGCTACTATGTCCAGTTTAGCCTCTGACATTATTGTCTGCAGGTCTGGGATCTTATTTCCCAGGCTGTGAGCATTTGTGTACATGATTTTCCATTGGCCAGATTTTGGTGTGTTAGTTGTCGGGTGAGGTTTGGCATTACCCCTGTGCGTCGTATGGGGAGACAAACCTTTTTTCTTACCTGGTGATGCAAATGAACTGCAAACATACTGAATCCCTGTTTGACCACTAGCTGATGTTGTTCAGTTTTTTGATATTGTTCAGTTGTTTGATAATGCTCAGTTGTTTGATATTGTTCAGTTGTTTGATATTGTCAGTTGTTTGATACTGCTCAGTTGTTTGATAATGCTCAGTTGTTTGATATTGTTCAGTTGTTTGATACTGGCTGCACATTTGTATGATGTTCTGTTCGCCCATGAAAAAGGGTTATTGGCTCACGGAGTTACCAGATTTTAAATAAACAAACAAATATATAGAGCACTACCGTTCACGACGCTGGTGACCCAGGTTCAGAAGTGATCTCGGGTCATCGGGGGTCGCCGGGGGGAGGAGGATTAAGTGTCCCAGAGGATGCTGTCCTCCTCCAAGGAGGGTGGGTCACTGCCTCTGCTGCAATGCTGCCACCTAGGTGACCATGGGTGGCAGCACAGCAGAGGCCTGCAGGTTAGGGCATGGCTGCTGGCCAGCTTATGTACTGCACACCCGTGTATGTGTGCAAGTGCATTTGAGCCCTTGTGTGCCGGCATCTACTGGAACATAACTAGTGAAAATGGATCAGTGCTGGCTCCCGAGGTGACAGGACCCTGGTACATCCGGCCCCTCACAAGGTTTGTTGTGCTGCTCACCTGACAAATTTGTGAATATTTGGGGAAAGGGGAATGTTTGGGGGTGCAACCCCCCCACCTCAACCCTGTAGAGGGAGGAACTACGCTCTGTGGTGGGGCTGGCAGAGCAAGGGACATCATGAGGTGAGTCAGCATGTGCCTTGGGGTACCCCATTAAAAGTGGAGGCCAGAGACCGGGGGGGGGCGTCAACTCTGAGTAAAAGTAAGTCCTTGTGAGCCAAAGCATTGTTCTAGCTCATTTATCTCATTGTTGACCTGTATTTAAAGTTATAAAATGTGTAAAAAGAAAAAAAAACTAACGTTTGGAATAGGTAAGGCTTGGTTGAGCATGTTTTTTATTTTTTAAACATGTTTTTTCATACTTGCTCCAGGCCAGGTCGGGACCTCCTTCTGCCTGCTGCCAGTGCCCTGATACCATCCAACTGAGATCCTGATAGCCATCAACAGGACCACCAGCACACCCATAACACACTGCTGTGCTGCCCCCCAGGCTTAGCACCCAAGGCCAGGTACACCTTCAACTGCTTGGCATTTCTACCCAGCAGACATCTGGCCACCCACAGCAGAGGTGAAGACTAGTGGTGTCCCTGCTGGATGGTGGCGCGGATCCAGTGGTGGATGTGGTGAGACAGCAGAAGCTTCATCTGCCTGATCCTGCGCCTCCATTTTTCCCTGTTAGAGTGCCCTGCCCCCCCTTTCCCCCGCAGGGAGCGCATAGCAGAATAGGCTGCCGGCACCAGCACATAGCAGCATAGGCTGCCGGCACCCCTGACACAGCCAATCCAAGACCGTGCTACCAAGACACCTCTCTGAAGTCACGGATACTTGGCACCATCACCTGTGGTCACCCAGGTGGCAGTAGTGCAGCGGGATGCAGTGTCCTCTCTCCCCAGAGGTGAAGAGCATCCTGTGGGATGCTGTACCTTCCTCCCCCCGGCTGGTCCTCCGATGGCCCAAGCTCGTTCCCGAACCCAACCAGTGTCATGAGTGGTAGCTCTATTGCTGCGCTGGAGGGCCGACTCTTGGTTGAACATGTTATCTTTAAATTGTAGAATAAAACAGGCAATGAAACCAATAACGCTCAAATCCATGGAGACGGATTTTTGCAGAGAGCCTTGTAGTGAGTGATAGGTGGAGATTAAAAAAGGTACCTTTTGTTGATGGGTGGATATGGTTTGTTCTGTAACTGAATCCTAAGAATTTTAATTTTATCTAAAAATGCTTACCTGGAATGGCATACTGACCTGGAAACAGCTCGTTTGCAGGTGCATCCTGGTGGAATGGGGAAAGGGGAACAGTGCAAGGCAATCTGTACTATCAATTAGTAATGAAGGAATGCAGAGAGCAGCAGTCAACCTGTATAGTCATATAGAGGCTAGCAGAAGACTTTGCATAAGTAAATGTCTTTCATGAAAATCCACTTTTATTTTTCAATTTATATTGTATTTCCAGTTGCCCAACCTGCCCCCACCTGGACTGGCCCTCCTAGCCCTGTCATCCAGCTTTCCTGAGACTTATCGTCTTCCACCATAGGACTGTGGAGGCGCCCAGTTGCCGGTGCGAGGCCAGCAGAGAACTGGGCTGTCATTCTAGCCCTACCGGGTTAGAACAGCGCAGCTAAAAGAGCGCAGTCTAAAGCGCTCTTCCTAAACTGTGTTTGCCTATAACAGCAACGGGTAGAATAGCAAACATTAGTAACTGCTACCCCTGTGGCTGTGAAGGCAAGGCAGGAAGTAGAGAAGTAGGGGAAATGCAGGCACTGGCCGAGCTGCTCCAGTGGTGGAGAGGTCTGAGGCACATGCAGCTCGGCCCGTGCAGCTTGAGAGATCAGGGTTCTGTTCCCAGTCTCCTGGCACATGTGGTTGCAATCCCTGCCCCGCCTGAAGTGTTTTTTTTGTTTTGTTTTTTTTACAGCCTAAGACAGAAATTCCTCCCACCCCCAAGTTTCTGCTTTTCTCTGAGGTCCGCTCCCCCTTATTTAAATAATGGGGGCCAGCCCGCTGGTGCAGCAGTTGGATTTCTGCTTGCGACACCAGCGACCAGGGTTTGGGAATGGATTCAGGTCGTTGGAGGGCCAGTTGGGGGGGGAGAAGGATTGAGCATCCCCAGGACTGCTCTCCTTCTCCAGGGGGGGAGGGTGGAGTGTGCTCGGTGCAGGAGCAACACCTGGCGGAGGCCGAGTTGTCACCAAGCACCGACACAAGCAAGCAACATTGGGGCGGAACAGACACAGGACGTCATTGCATGTCCCAGCCCCAGCCTACGGGGGAAAAAAATGCTGCCAGGTCGTCTCCATGAAGCCCTGTCCTCGGGCTTCAATTAGCCACCGAACCGGCCCTCCCAAACAGTTACTAATATCATGGCACTGGTGCCCATACGGACTGTGACCAGGGCTGAGCACCGATAACCAAGGCAGGCAAAAAAGACAGAATTGAAAAAAACTAAATAAATAAAGGGGGATATGGGTGGTGTAGCCCCTGCAAAACATAAGTGTACATTATGTTTTTTGGGAATGGTAGCGGCTGTCAGTGCAGTGAACGACTGCTACTGTGGATGCTGTTTTGCTTTTCGGTATTTTGTCCTGGCGCTGTTGTTGCCAGTGCTGTTTGTACTTAATGGCACTTTTGTTGTTGGCGCATTTCTGACCTAGTGCCCATTTCAGCTGTGGTTGGGGTGTTTTCCACTATTTTTCACCCTGGGCCAACAAAGCGTGCAGTGATGCATTGTGGGAGCTCCACCTCCACCTCCACAGAGGCATCCCCTCCCCATGTCCAGAAGATGGGGTCCCTTCCCTTGCATCATGCTGCACTGCCACTCAAATTGCTGTGGGTGACAGCAGCTGAGCGCCCCCCCCCCGAGAGGAAAGTTATCTTAGGGATGCTCAATCTTCCTTCCCACGGCTAGTCCCCGAACAACCCGTGTTTGTTCCCAAACCTGGGTCACTGGTGCAGCACGTGGTGAGGCAGCCAGTGCCTCAGCCCGCCACACCATTTGGCCAGCTTCACATTGGTCATTTTGATAACTTTTGTTTTATGCAACTGACAGCGGGTGCCCAGCTGTTCGTGTTTGCACTGTAACACTAGTCCGCACCTGGATAAACTTTGCCATGCTTGCACAATAGCTTGGAATCTGATGTTGTCATTTCTGGTTGGTGATTCCCTGGCTTTATTTTGTTTCTGATCAATCTTATTTGTCATCCTTTGTTTCTGCGCCTTTGTTCCCTGGTCTACCCCTTTTCCTAACGACACCCCCCAGCCCCATTGCCAGCCTTCTCATGGAATTACTAGTTATCCACCCTTTACCCCAGACTACTAATGTGGTAGGGAGCCTGCCACGTCAGTCATGTGTGGGCTTATGGGGAGTGCCACTGTCAACCTCTGGATGGACCCGGGCCTCTTCTCCTGTTTCTCCTGAAGTTGCTGACATGCAGTGGCAGTTCCTTCCCCTGCAATGTTCACTCACTGCACTACCAACTGTCCTCCTCCTCCATGGCAGTTAACTAATGGAACTCAGCATCCTCCCACCCGAGGGATAAGAATGGGGGGACACTGGATCCTCCACTAGCTAGCCCCAAAGTGACCCGAAGTCATTCTTGAACCTAGATCATCGGCACAGTGAGCAGTAGAACTAGCTTGGGCCTGGATATTTTTTTTTTAACTGAAATGTTATTACATTTTCAAGCATCTAAGGGGACAGCATACAGCAAATATATCTAAAAAGAATTACAGCAGTTTTATCTTCTAATTCTCATAACATTTAGTCACAGTATTAATAAGAGCATGTCAGTTGTATCTCTGGCAGAAGTCAGGCAGTTTTGGCAATTTGATAGGTAACTGGTAGTCCACAGTCCTGGTGGCAACCCCTTCTTTCCCAAACATGTCATATCATACTTGCCATCCTCATCTCTTCCTCCTCCCCCCACCAATTAAAGAGCATAAAAAACATGGAAATAATAGAGGGGAACCATATGCTCCAGTCCTGTATCTCATCATGGGATAATGTCCAGCCTTTAGTTCATGATGTGTAATAGCCAGAGATTCTATCTGTTTTGATGTTGAAAATCTCCCTGTTGTAACTGCAAGGTGAGTTTTTCCTTCTTATAGATGTCCCATACCGTGTTAGTGTTGGGGGATCTGGTTTCAGCCAGAGTCTCATTATTACCTTTTTCCCTGATGCCATGAAGATGGCTAAGAGATACAGATGTACTGTATTTTTGATTTATCAAGGGCCGTTTAATAGAAGGGTGGCCTCAGGTGTCAGGGTACTATATGACTGAATCCTAGCATTCATTTCCCCTTCCACTGCCTTCTGGAATGCAGTATATGACAGGGCATCACCATAGTACGTGTGTATGTGTTGCCACTTCACAGCCACCTCCTCTCCAACAAGAGTAATCCCTGGTAGTCAAAAATATAGCTGTAATTTGTGGAGTGCGCAAATAGCAGATAGTTGTTTTCCAGCTGAACCCCCGCACTGTGGGGAGCCCATTACTTTATGTTGTCGTCTCCAAATGATTTGCCACGTAGGCAGAGAGACAGATATTGTGAGTTCAGCCTCCCATATATTGTGTGTTTGAGAAACTTCAAGAGTTGGAGTGTCTTGCAACATCTTACAGCACATGGAAATTAAGTGAGCAGACCGCTGTCCTCGTAAAATTGTCCGGATAAAAAGGAGGAGAAGGGGAGCTCTGGTTCATCGATAGTTAAGCCTAATATGGAGGCAAGGTAATGACGGATTTGGAGGTAATGGTAGTGGTCCCTTCTATCCAACCCATAGCCGGCCTCTAGCTGGGAAAAGGATTGCATGTGGCTTGCTATGTAAAATTGAAAGAATGGGCTAGATCGCAGGTGTTCCAGTGTTTACATTTGTGGTTGACTTTGGCTGGGAGGAATCCTGGACAATGTGTGGTAATGCCAAGCCAGTGCAGGCCTATGAGATATCTGTTTTGCTGGAAAAAGTCATACCAGAATTATAGCAGGGTGGATCTTGTGGTGACAGCTGGAGTTGCCATTAGTTGTGAGGCATCCAGAGTGTCAAATAATAGGGAGTCATTTGGAACTGGTAGTTGTCAAGTTCAAGAGCCACCCATCTTAGCTTAGGGGAAGTCGTTTTCCATTGCAGTATTTGCCCCAGAAGTACAGTTTGTAGGTATTGTGTCAAATTAGGAAGGGCTAGTCTGCTTTTGTCTTTTGGGAGTTGTAGTTTCCCAAAGGCAGTCCTCAGTCTGGTCCTATTCCATATAAATCTAGACAGTCACTTATTCCTTTTAGTAAAAGCGCTCCTTGATGGGAGCACTGGTATAGTTTGGAACAGGTAGAGGAACTGAGGTAGACGGTTCATATATATGAAGTCTGTGCATTGGAATGGTGTAAGAGGGAAGGGGGTCCATCTCTGCAGGTCATCCTGAACTATCTGTTCCATGTGGGAATAATTTAAATGGTACAGGTCTTTGGGCAGAGGCCGGATATCTACTCCAAGATATTTGATGTGTTGTCTGCCCCATTTATAACTGTAGTGTTCTCTAAAGGTCAGGGGGAGGTAGTTCAGTTGAAGAGCTTCAGGCTTGTTTGTGTGTGTTTATTTTAGTTTAGTTTATTGTTCTAGGAATTACTACCTTTGAGCCAGAGGCTCTTTTACAAAGGTTCCATGTCAATTAGGTACAGTACAAAAGGTTACATAGATAACACAACAATTTGTGTCTGTGTCAAGAGCAAGAAAACATATACAAATACTTATCAAATCACTTGTGCAAAAGGACATGCGATATCAATAATCACATTATTATTACAAGAAAGAGGTCATGCCAGATTAGGAGAAACAAATAGGGAAAAAGTCCAGAACAGAGAGGTTAAGTGAAAGGTGTGGGGAGCAGACAATAGCAGGAGAAAAGGTTTCCCAAACATGTCTTTGTCAAATAATGGAACAGGGTGGGTAGTGAGAAAATAGGAGGTTTAATCAGGGCAGTCACAGGAGCTGGAGGTGGCAAGGTGAGAGAAAAGCCTTGATTTGAAAATACCTAGAGAGGTGGAGGCAGTAATATGAGTGCTGAGGGCATTTAGCCAGCTGGGGCACGATAGGCAAATGATCTTTGTCCCTGGGAAGTCCGGCATCGGGGGACTTGGAGAGGCTGGTGTTCTGATCTTCTGGTAAAGCGGTGCTAGCGCTCAGGCATAACAGGTCTTGGATACAGGGTGGAGTGAGGCCCAGAGTGGATTTTTTCGCCATCAGTCAGGTAAGGTACTTTATCCGGTTTGAGAGTTGCAACCAACCTGAGTCAGCATAGAGTTCACATGTGTGGGTACGTCGATGTGCACCAATGAGTAGCCGACAGGCCTTATTTAGGGATGTTGTAATGCGACTAAGTGCTGTAGTAGTGGCAGATCCGTATATAACTAAGCCATAGTCAACAACTGAGATGATAGAAGATTGGATGGCAATCCTCAGTGCAGAATGGGTAAGAAGCTGTCGGTTCCGATACAGAATCCCAATTCGCTGATTAATAGTTTTTGCTGTACTATCAATGTGAGTTGCAAAGGTTAGGCCTTGATCAAAGTTGATGCCAAGATATTTGAAAATTGGCACTTGTTCAAGGGTATTTCCCACGTATGTGTTAATGGTGAGTGGGACTTGCCGCTTCTTGTTTTGCGGGTTAGAGAAGAGCATGGATTTAGTTTTTTTGTGGTTTAGAACCAGCTTATGTTCAAGGAACCACATCTCAACTTTGGAAAAAGCATGCTGAAGGTTGAGGCGTAAGAGGTTCGGATCTTTATGAGTGGCAAGAATCACGGCATCATCGGCATAGAGGTTTAATTGTTCAGGGCAGGATTTGGGGAGGGAGTTTAGGAAAAGGCTGAAAAGGAGGGGGCCCAGGATGGATCCCTGGGGAACTCCTCAGCGAACCGGACTTGAGTCTGAGAGAACTCCAGCTACTTTTACAGATTGAGAGCGCTGAGCAAGGTAATTTTTTACCCAGTCACCAGGACCCTGTGAGAGCCCTAGGGATAGAAGTTGTTTGATAAGTAGGCCATGGTGAACTGTATCAAATGCCTTGGTTAAGTCAATGTAGACTGCTCCAGTTAGGTTTCCTTTGTCCATGGCATTGTGGATTGCTCCTGAGAATTCAAGTAGGGCAGTCGATGTGCTGTGCCCTTTCCTAAATCCATGCTGCTGAGTGCATAGGATGTTGTGCTTTTCCAGGTAGTCTGAAAGTTGGTCCGCCACCAAGCGTTCAAGGGCCTTAGAGAGAGGTGGTAGTATTGATATTGGGCGATAGTTACCAGGCAGTGACTTATCACCACTTTTGTGCACCAGAGTGACAACTGCAGCCTTCCATTTCCTAGGGAATTGGCTGTAGCAGAGGGAGAGATTGAAAATTTTGTGAGGGGGAGCAGTACTTCCTCCAGAGTGAGGGACAGAAGTTTAAGGTCAATAGTGTCGCTGCTTGCTCGGGACTTAGAAATGGCCTTCTTTACATATTTATAGACTTCATGTGCCTTTACTAATTTGAAATGTAAGGGTGATTTGGTTGGAGAGGCAGTAGTACAAGTAGAAATTGGAGGGTCAGCATCAGTAAAGAAATCAGATGAGAGGACACCACTAAGGTCCATGAAGGTATCATTTAGGGTGTTTGCAATGATCTCTGGGTCTAATGTAGTGATTCCATCCACATTCATTATTATAGAAGAGGATTTGGACTGCTGACCCATGATATTCTTTATGTTGTCCCAGAAGGATTTCCCTTCGCCCCAGGAGTTGGAGAGGGCATTCTTGAAGTAGGAGCTCTTCATCAAGCAGATCTGTTTAGTACAGTGGTTGAGAGCCTGTTTATACTTTTGAATGTCCGACAGTGTGCCAGTAGCTCTTGCAGTGGCCCAGAGGTGATCCCTACTTTTGAGTTGTGCCAATAGCTTTGCTGTGAGCCAGGGATTTGTGAGTGCTTTGATTTTGCGCTTTTTTACTGGTGCATAGGTGTCACAGGCAGTGTTGAAAGTAGTAACAAAGTAATCAAGGGCTAGGTCAACATCTTGAGTTTTGTAAATCAAGGACCAGTCTATCTGCCTAAGACAGGTCTTGAGATGAGTAAGATTGCCACATTTTATAACTTGCCAGGGTTTGTAATGTTTGGAGGCTCGTCTATAGGGTTGGGAGAGACTATTCAGGGTATGTTAGGTATAACAGCAAATCATCTGCATAATATGATACTTTGTGAAGTTGGTCACCCATCTCAATGCCCTGAATGGCCATGGATTGCCACATATATTGTGCCAGAAATTCTACATAGAGGGCAAACAAATACAGGGAAAGTGGGGAGCTCTGGCGGATGCCTCTAGAAAGTTCAAAAATGGGAGAGTGAGAGCCATTTGCCTTCACCATCACTTGGGGGGAGGATAATAGAGGCCTTGGATTAAATTTAAGAGGGGGGGCAAAAATGCTGTAAGGTATGATGAAGGAAGGGCCATGCCACCCTATTGAAAACTTTTTATGCATTCAGACTGAGGATTAGGGCTAGTGTTTTATGGGCATTTAGGTGCTCAATAATGAGAAGTGTGTACTTGGTTTTGTCCATTGTTTGTTTCTAATAAATCCAGACTGATCAGGGTGTATAAACTGTAGGAGCATGTGATCTAATCTGTGGGCTATAACACTGGTGAATAGTTTGTTATTTACATTAAGTACTGTTACTGGGCAATGGGATTCACAATTAGCGGGGTCTTTTTCCGGTTTCAAAATTGCTGATACAATACCACATCTCCAAGTGTCCGGGCACTTTGATGTAATGAGGGACTCCTGAAATGTGCAGAGAGGGGGGCCAGAAAGAAGTTCTAATATGGTTTTATAAAACTTTGCACCATAGCCATCTGGACCCGGGCTTCTTCCAGTTTTACGTTCTTTGATCCTGCCTGTGAGATCATCAGATGTGATGGGGTGTGTTAAACGGTTCTTTTGTTCTTGCATGAGTTGTGGCAAGGGGATACTTTTAAATGGTGGGGGCTCGTCCACCATGTACAGCTGCTGATAGAAGGTCCGGAGACTATGGAACATGTCTTTGTTGTGGATAGCAGGGAGGCCTGTAACTGGATCTGTAATTTTAGTTTGTAATGCAGTACAGTAAGATGCACAAGTGCAAGTTACATTCAGTTCACAAGAGTTTGTGGCAACCGCAAAGATCAATTAAGCATTATAAAATGGGTGAAAGCAACCAAGACCTGTGATTGGGCAGATGTGCTTGGATGAATGTTCATTATTTCAGCACGCCAGCACAAGTCTGAAATGCTTAACTTTCTGAACCTCATTACTTAGTTTCAAATATAAAAATCAGATTGCTACTATTCTTTACAAATAAGTAAATACTTGGGGATAGTCAGACAGGAAGGTATTTCAAAGATAAAAATCAGATTGCTAGTATTATTTACAGAGAAGTTAATACTTGGAGGGGGATAGTCAGACAGGAAGGTATATCTAATATGAACTGGAAGACAATTTTAGATAGATTTGTGTTTTATGTTATACAGCATATTCTTATGGGTAGTGTCATATAATACACATGAGACTAATCATCGGGATGTTCTGGTTTGCTGCTGACTGTGCCCAGTAGGACCATACTTATCCAGCAAGGTCTCTTACATTCTGCTTCATAATGATTGCAGGAAGACTTTTAAGTTGTCAGAAGAATGAAACGAATTTCCAGAGCACTCACCTATGTAACGATATTTATGTTCCTGCACAAATGCTGTCTGGGTCTTTGAGCCAATGTCTTCATCTTAGGGAGGACTGACAGCCCGCAGGCAGTGTTCCATATATATATTTAGAAGCTCATTTAGAGCAGAGAAGTGTTGATTGCTGCGATAATTATGCAACCCGCACTGATCTGAAAGTGTGGCTTTTTTACGTGTTAATAAGGCGGAATTATGCAAAGCAGCTGAGATATAAGAGTCTTTGAGATGTTAATGAGATGTAAAGAAAGAACCGACAAATGTAATGAAGAGGTGAAAAACATTTTTTTTTTGGAAGAGCCTGGAGTCCACTGAGCTTGGAATTTGCAGGAGTGCAGTTTGCTGTTGAAGGGCTGTGGGTTCGCGATCAGGCTTATGATTCTCAGTCACTAGTTGGCAGAGATGCATCTTGCCTGGGAGGAAGGAGGGAAGTGGCAGACAATGGGATAAGCATTGGTGCTAGATGCAAGGGCCCAAGGTGCTCAGTAGGTGGTCAGCATGATTATAATATGACATGGGATAAAATGGGGAGGGTCACATGGAACAACCTCCCCAGTTCCCCAGAAAACCACCTACAGCTGCCACGCCCGAGATACACCGCTGCATTAGCTGCATGGAGTGGGGTCAGAATTATATAGTAACTTAGTACTGTAGTGAGAGATGGAACTGAGGGATGTTTCTAGAGTCAACCTTCTCTGCAGAGCCGCACTCTTTGATTTGAAGGCTGGAGTAAGGCCTTCTAGAGGCCCTAGAGATGGGAAGACCAACTCAGATCAAATCCCCCTGCCTATCCGGCCCACCTCATATCAACACTGTAAATCAGAGCCATTTGTGACTCGACCCTGATCTGACTCCATCCACTCTGTTGATCAGATTGGATCTGCCAAGTATCCTGGTTCTGACCTGGTCCACATCATTTTTTTTTTTAATAGAACTTTTTCTCACCCCAGGTTCTGTTTGATGGCACTCCTCTAGTCCTGTCACTGACCTTCTTACAGACTCGCAGGTTGTCCCCCACTGCCCAGGACCTGTATTGGAGGTTGGCCAGCTGTGTTGGTTGTGCGGGAGCCTGTGGGTGTTTGTCACTTGTAGACGGGACTAAGCATTTTCCTCCCAACTCTGGTTTTGTCCCCAATTGCTGGTGTGCAGTGACGTGTGCACACATATGTGTTGGTGCCTGCTGGCTCCTCTACCCCTTTCTGGTTGTGCTCTCACATGGTCTCCAACAGGTGGCAGTCAGGCAGTGGGAGAAGCATCCACCCCCTTCCCAGGGACGGGGAGCAGCCCTTGGGATGCTCTGTCCTTCCTTCCCCAGCAGGCCCTCAATGGCCCATGCTTGTTTTTGAATACGGACACCAGTGCTGCGAGTGGTAGTGATACCATTGCTTTGATGGGCCAGCTTTTAGTCTGGATAATTTAAGCATTTTGGGAGCTTTATTTCTGTTACAAACAAGAAACTGGTGCGTGAAAAAAATAACTATTTTAAACATTAAAGTGGCATAAAGAAAAGTCTCATTCAGTGGGAGTAGTGGCAACCTGATTCTGTCATTTGACTTGGTCCAGTCTGCCACTGAGCTGGTTCTTGGCCCATTTTGAAAAACTCACCTGTTTTGGCAAACCACAGTAAATCAGAACCTTCTGAAGAATGGTCAGAGTCAGATTTAGAACCGCTGGGTCACAGTTGACCCTCTCATCCCTATGTAACCCCCAAGGGGTGCTATCCCAAGGGCTACTACCCCTGCCTGACTTGCCGCTAACAGGTTGAGGGGCCTGGATCCGATGGTGGGTGCCTTCACCCAGAGGTCGGGGTTAAGACAGTCTAATATGATTTGGTCACAGCCCTCTGGGTTGCTGCAACCCCCCTTTCCTCCCACTAGTGGCGCACACAGGTCAGTCACGGTACCCTTGCCATACACACTTACCCCCAGGCTTGGTTCAATCAGCTGGCTCTGGGAACCCCCTGTAAAGTAAGATGCAATTAGACGATAACCACCTGTACAGTAATTCAACATAGACACACAGATCAGTCAGTATACCTTTGCAAAACAATCAATCTGATTTATTTGGGGTTGGGGGATAACAAGGAATGGGGGAAATCAGGTTAATTAGCTTACCACTCTAATATATATATATATATATATATATATATATATACAGTTGTATATATCTAGGGCACTGTGCACAGGCCTAACCTATAAGTTACTGTCTCTGGGTACCCAGGCAATAGAAGGCTAGCCTCTCGATGCAGCTGGTTAGGGCTCTGACGCAGAAAACAAGCATTTGATTCCTAAGAGGATTAGGTAGAGCCAGCAGGCTCAGTCTGTGCAGCCAGTAAAGTAGCCAGACAAATCTTGCTCTCACTATGAACATCTGACAGGGAGCTACCCTGATTTAGTACTCACGACTCCAGCAGAAAGATCGCTCTCACACCACTCGCAGGACCGAGCCTGGAATTCAACTGTTCCTCCACACATTTATAGGAAGAGCAGAGGGGTACCATACCAGGCAGCTGCTGTATAATCCTGGTTGCTTTCACTACAGAACACTGGGCCCAAACGATGCAGCTTCACTTGTCCTGACAGACCGAGCGCAATTGAAGCAGATTCTCCAGTCCTCTACAGGGTGAGCCTGGTAGGTAGCTGCACTTTTGCACAGCCTCCTCTGACCACTGCCTAGCAGATTTAGTCTGACACTTGCTGGCGTTCAATCCGCCAAAATCTGACCTTCCACACGTACTTCCCGCGTGAAAGCTCAACAGCTCAGGAGCCCAGAGCTCCTTCCTCACTCACAACCACAACGACTCTGCCCCTTGGCAGTTATGTTCAAGGACTCTCAGTTCGGGCACCACCCAATCACATTGGTGGGCTGCAGATGCCCATCACTTATTTCGGCCCCCCATTGGTGCAAAAAAGGCGCCGTAGTCCAGAACTCCATGTCCCAGAATTACTGACTATATCCCCCTATGGCCAGCCGGCTCCAAAATGAGTCCTGATTCTGGTTGGCTCAAATGGTCTCCATTTTAGTATCCCCCTTTTCACCATTGGCCCATCTCAACAGTCCAGGTCCAAAATGGAGGGGCCAGACACACAGAGTCCCAGCTGCAATGAAAACAGGTTAAACAAACTGTAATCTCACTAATACTTTAACTGGTCACAGACAAACAGTTACATCTGTCAGATGGGCTCCCCTTGTGTTTTCAGCGACGGCAAAGGGGGCAATTACTGTACAGCTCAAGCGGGACTTGAGCAGAGAAACACACAGTCCCCCTCATGAACAATGATTATGTCTGCAAGCAGACAGCTCTTAAAGAGACAGTACGTGGAGGCTGTACAAGCACTCACAGAGCCATTCAAACGGCTTAAACGCTGAACGCCAACCACCAGGGGACATTTAGGCCGCTCCTAGACGGCTTTTAGGAACCCCCATTTGTAGGGGGTGTTACATCCTTCCCGGCCTGGAAAGAACTTGGCGTCCACGTCAAGTAGTTACCCTTAAATCACTTTAAGGCAAAACAGTTTACACAAACAGCACATCAAACCTAGGGTTACCTACATTGGTACTGTACTACACAGTTCACTATTGGTTATACAACATTACACATACAGACAACCTTTTTCTTTTATAAATCAGGTCATTACTTCCTGCTCATGACACTTGGATAGAGGGAGCCCTTCCCTATCAGGTAGGTGTAGGCTAAATGGGGCAGGGGCATCATACTCAGAGGGCGATGCTAACTGTTCAGAATAATTTCCCAGGGTCAATTTAGGCAAGAAGCTTGGGGACACGTACACCCCTTTATGGACCACATTCAGAGGCAGATCCACAGGCTGACCCAGGGACTCATAACTCAAACCTCACTACAGGCCGTACTTCTCGGCCAGTCCATCTAGGAGTTTCGGATACAATTTCTGAAGGTTCTGACACCCTCTCAGCCCCACTGGGATGGATTGGGGAGACCACTACAGGAGGGGGGGACCCACAGTCCATAGTACCTTCAGGGCCTAGTTCTACCATTTCTGAGCTTGCAATATTTGGGTCAGTGGGGGAAATCTCTGGTACTGGCAAGGAACCATCAGGGCACTCAAAATATTCTTCAGGTTCTAGCATATCACTAGCTTGCTCCCCCACATCACTTCCTTCCTCTGAAAAGTCAGATGGCTCAGCTAGACCAGACAGTTCAGCCAGGCTCAAGGATCCCACCTCTTCGGCTTTGATGCCACTTACTTCATCCTCTGGGAGCATTGGCTCCAGAGACAAAGCTGGGGGCTCAGACAGTCCAGGAAGCCCAACTTCATCCCCAGAGTTAATTAGGGGATTGCCCCATAACAGTTGGCTCAGTTCATAAGAGGGGTAGTACTCCATATTATTTTCACTGTCCTCAGACACAGACTGTTGATCAACTTCATCAGAGGGGGGTTGAGAAAGCCTCTTTAGCTTGATTTCTGAGGAGTCAACCAATCTTGTTTTTTCTTGGCAGCAGCTCTAGTGATAGGCCGGGGGCATTGGGAGATTCAGCTTCTATCAGAATTTGTCCGATTGGTAGCAGATGATTTCTGTGTATAGTCTTCATGTCTTTTGAATTGTTTTCAGACCGCACTTTATATACAGGTAAACTTTCCAATTTTCCCACAACAATATGGGGAAGGTGATGCCATCTGTCAGCAATCTTATGTTTGCCATGCAGTCCCAAATTCCTCAATAGCACTCTGTCCCCTTCTCTTAATTCCATTGCTTTCACCTTTTTATCATACCTTTCCTTATTGGCCAGGTTTCGCTTAGCAGCCATGGTCTGGGCTAGTTGGTAGGCATGGTTGAACTGGGCTTTCAATTTTTGCACATACTGTAGATGATTAGCCGCCTGAACCCCATCAGGAGAAACTCCGAAACAAACATCTACCGGCAATCTGGCTGCCCTTCCAAACATCAGTCTATATGGGGAAAACCCAGTGGCATCACTTTTGGTGCAGTTATAGGCATGTACCAAGGTGCTGATCTGCTGGCTCCATCTAGGTTTGTCTTTAGGATGCAGTGTGCCCAACATATCGAGCAAGGTGTGGTTGAACCTTTCAGGTTGGGGATCGCCCTTGGGATGGTACAGGGTAGTTCTTGACTTGCATACCCCCCCACAAGGATAGCATTTCTTTAATCAGACGGCTTTCAAAATCTCTCCCCTGATTGGAATGAATTCGCTGGGGGGCCCCATAGTGAACAAAGAAATTCTCAACAAGGACTTTAGCCACCATAGTTGCCTTCTGATCTTTAGTGGGGAAAGCCTGTGCATACCGGGTGAAATGATCAGTAACTACCAATATATTGCTGATGTTCTTCATATCTGGTTCTAAACTCAGGAAATCAATGCAAACCAGTTCCATAGGGGCACTAGTAGTGATGTTGACCGGGGAGGCAGCCCTCTGAGGCAGGGCCTTTCTTTGTAAGCATCGGACACAGGTCCTGATATACTGCTCCACGTCGGCACTCATTTTGGGCCAATAAAACTGAGACCGCACTAAGTCAAGGGTTCGGTCTATGCCGAGATGTCCCATGCGATTATGTAGGGACCTCAACACCAGTTCTCTAAAAGCAGTGGGCAACACCAGTTGTTGTTTGACTACTCGCCTCTCTTCGCCCAAGGTCTCCCTGTACAATAGTTTATTAATCACTTTCAACTTTGGTCCTTCTTTGTACAACAGCGCAGTTCTCAGGTCAGGGGAATGCAATTTTGACACATCTCTCCCTCCCTGCAGAGCTTCCAAGACAGGGTTTATCATGGGATCTTGGGATTGAGCCCATTGGAGGCTATCATTATTGAATTGGGTAGTGCACTAGTGTCTAGTGCAGAAAAATGACACTAAGCAGCAGGCAAACAGTTCTCAGATGGCCCCAAACAGTCCACCATGCAGTTCACAGCATCAGGAGACACCTGTTCCTTCCTGTCAAATTTTTGGCAAAGGGCTCCTATGTCAGGTTCTGATAACCGGACCCAATCAACTTGGGGCGTGGGCCTCCGGGAGAGGGCATCAGCATCTATATGGTTCAGGCCTGCTCTATATTCAACAGCGTAGTTGTAGGTTGACAACGCGGAGAGCCACCTATGGCCAGTGGCATCCAGCTTAGCTGAGGTCTGCACATACGTCAGGGGATTATTATCAGTTTTCACCAATATCTTAGCTCCATACAAGTAGTCATGAAATTGATCAACAATGGCCCACTTCAGAGCCAGGAACTCTAGTTTGTGCACTGGGTAGTTCTTTTCTAAAGGAGTCAAACTTCTGCTGGCAAAAGCTACAGGTCTTAGACCGTTTGGGTGCTCTTGATACAGTATGGCCCCCAATCCTTGCAGACTGGCTTCAGTATGAAGAACATACGGTTTGGCAGGGTCAGCATAGGCCAACACTGGGGCATGAGTAAGTTCATATATAATGTCATGGAAAGCTTCCTCACAATCAGCAGTCCAGCAGGTACCAAACACATCATTTAGGTGGAAATAATTTCTTCCAGTCCCAGCTGGTACAGTCATCTTATACTTTTTATGAGTTGGGGGATATCCTTTCGTAAGGTTAAGCAGAGGGCGGATCACCCGAGAGTAGTCTTTGATAAATCATCTGTAATACCCACAAAACCCCAGGAACCATTGCAGCTCCTTCAAATTCTTTGGTTGGGTCCAAGTAGTCAAAGCTTCTACTTTGCTGGGGTCAGTCTCTATGCCTTCAGTGGATACTATGTGAACCACATATTTTATGGAGGTTTGAAAGAATTGGCACTTATCTATAGATAATTTGAGACCAAAATCTTCCAGTCGAACCAGTACTTTGAACAACCTGCTTTCATGTTCTTCCAAGGAGCTGCCAAACACTATGATATCCTCGAGGTAAACCATACATTCGAGCAAATTCATGTCCCCCACAGCACGCTCCATCAAACGCTGGAAAGTAGCAGGGGCACCTGAAATTCCTTGAGGCATCCGCATAAACTCGTACAAGCCTAGGGGGCAAATGAAAACAGTCTTTTCTCGATCCTCCGGAGCCATCGAGATCTGGTAGTACCCACTGCGGAGGTCTAAGACAGAGAACCATTTACTGCCATTTAGACAGTCCAAGGCGTCCTGGATGCGTGGCATGGTATACTGGTCTGGTATGGTCCACCGGTTTAGAGTACTGTAATCCACACACATCCGGACAGCTCCATTCTTTTTTCTCACTACCACAATAAGTGAGGCGTAGGGGCTCCTGGATTCTTGTTTCACCCCAGCTGCGAGCATCTCCTGCAGGTGTCGCCTTATATCATCTATCTCAGCAGGGGTTAGGCGTCGAGATCGCTCACGGAAAGGTCGCTCATCCTGTAGCTGGATGTGATGCTAAGCCCCTTGCACACATCCAACATCCCATTCCTTCAAGGAAAACACTTGTTCCCTCTGGGCGAGCCTTTCACTGATCCTTTTCTTCCATTCTGCTGGTAGTGGGGAATCACCGAAATCAAACAACTCGGGGGTCACTCGGTCACCTCTCCCGGCAGTCTTGTTGTGGGGCAGAACAGCAGTATCGGCACAGTGCTCTGTGGCCAGAGTGCAACCCCATTTCACTCGAATCTCTCGATCAGATACATTATGCATTTGAACCATTACTCTCCTGGCAAAGGCATGGGCTCTAGCAGGTAAAATACTGGGTTTAACCAGCAACCCCTCTGGCAACTTTCCCCTCACCTGGTGCATCCAGCATCAATATCTTATTCTTAACATCCTTTTTAATCCGGACTTCCCCCTGCAAAACACACTGGGCATTTGGGGCTAGTAGTAATGGTTCTGGATCCTTCTTCCAGACGACACCCACCGGGCCTTCGGGTTCTGCTTGGCCGGTCTTTCTCTGAGTCTCCTAGGCCTTCTGAATCAAGGCGGGTATTCTGAGAGCTCGCCCAGTCCTGGACATCTGTTTTTCAGAGCACAGCTGCGCTAAGCAACTGAACATGTGAGCATTGGTTCCAATTAACAAGGGCACCCCATCATACAGTCCAGTGGGGGAACACGCTAGGGCCAAAGTTTCCACTTGTTCAGCCACCCCAGCCACAGAAGTAGGAAAAGAAAACCAGATCTGGATATACCCAGAATAAGGGTAGGCCTTATTGCTTAGCCCCCAAACATGTAATCCATCCAAAGGTTGCAGAGGCACCTCAGGCAAGTGTTTCCGATACCAGTCCTGGAACATAATAGTCACCTAGGAGCCACTGTCCAACACAGCCCGGGTGGGTAATCTATTCACTCTCACGGTGGTCTCCATTGAGGGCCCCACCACATCAGACCATTCGGGGGGTGGGGCTTTGGAGGTTGCTTGGGCATTGGCCCTGGTCACAAAACTCTTCCGAGGAGGCCCTCCCGGAGGTCTGGTATAGGCCTTGCGATGCCAGGTGACTAGCCTGCTGTTGACCCTCCTTAAATTCTCTGGTAACCGGCACTCAATCTGAAAGTGTCCATCCTCCCCACAATGGTAACAGAACTTAGTATCTCGGGGGTCTTTGTTGGGAGGGAGCTATCTCGCCTGCCGGGGGCATCAGGGGTTCTGGAGGGCTCCTCTTGACTAGGTCGTTTATTTCTAGATAACTCAGGTTCCCCAAGCTTGCCAGGGTGGGTAGCAGTTTGCTTCAAGTCCCTCAACATTTCTCGTAAATCTCTAATCTCCGCCCTCAAATCACTTTCTACCCGGGGATCAGAGGAAACAGCATGCACCCCCACTCCTCCTTGGGCCTCTGGAGGCACAGGAAAAGCATCAGGCCCCTGGTTTAGCCCCCTCAAGGGGTGGGTCTCATCGGGTTCATTGGACTCAGGGGTCTGGCATAGATTCACAACTCCCATGTAGGGTTCCCTCCCCTCTTCATCAGTCTCTACTTCTCTAATCTCCCTCATCAATTGGCAGTATTCGGAGGGGCAGCCTGTCAGTCATGTAACTTGAGTTTTAACAATATCACACTGGAAAACCTAGCAGATTTCAAAATATGATCCAGCCGGACCTGGTTCAAGGCTGTGGCAGTTACCCGATAAGCTTTTGCAATGCCCTTTCCACCCTGGTGACAAAGGCTGACAATTTCTCATTCCTCCATTGTTTGGTGGACTTGAACTTCCATAATAAGTCTTCCCCGGTTTCTGTACTCCCAAACACCCCCTCTAAGGCAGAAAGGTACTCTACTGCAGTGGCTTTGGGACTAGTAGCTCACAAAAAATGAATGGCTTCCAAAGCTGGACCCCTCAGACTCTCCATCAGTCTCTTTCATTTCTCCCCCTCAGAGCACTGCCACTTTTGGAATAGAGGGGTAGCATAGTCCATCCAAGCCTCCAAATCATCTTCCCCCGAGGGTACAGGCACAGTACCAGAAAAAAGTTTTAGTCTACGGTAGGAATCTAGCTGTATAGGGGGGACAACTAGGGGAGATGAAGCCAGAATAGAACTCTTGGGAGGCCTGGGAGAGGTACCTGGGAAGGTTTGGGGGTGGGGTCACTAGAAAGGTCCAGCGCCTGCAGTAACTCCTGGGTAGTTCTTCCTTCCACAGCTAGCAATTTAAGCAGTTTATCTTTAAAGCTATTAGTCTTGGGGGACCCACCCCCTGGGGTGACTGACCCACTCCAGATGTGGATGACCCTCCACCCCTGTTGGGCACCTTGCAGGTAAATCACTGGGGGTACCCTCTCGGGTCTATAACTATACTGCATAAGAGCAGCACCTGCAAGTTCTGGTCGAGTAGATCAGCCATACGCCCCTTCACCTCTACCTTGCCTAAACATTTAACATGCTCCACTGCAGAAACAAGGTCAGCGTTCTTTGTCCCCAGAGGTACATCTAGTAATAACACAATTTTCTGGGAATCCAACTCTTCACCCCACCCCATCAGTTTATGCATCATCATCTTAACAGGGTCCAACTTAATCTTAGTCATGATATCCCCCTCCAGTTTTTCCTTTAGTTTGGCCATGTTGAGGTACTTCATCTACTCGACCACTAGGGGACGCTAATCCCAGCGATGTCTCCAAGATGTAACCCCCAGGGGGCACTATCCCAAGGGCTACTTCCCCTGCCTGGCTTGCCGCTCACAGGTTGAGGGGCCTGGATCCGATGGCGGGTGCCTCCACCCAGAGGTCGGGGTTAAGACAGTCTAATATGACTTGGTCACAGCCCTCTGGGTTGCTGCAACCCCCCTTTCCTACCACTAGTGGCCCACACAGGTCAATCATGATACCCTTGCCATACACACTTACCCCCAGGCTTGGTTCAATCAGCTGGCACTGGGGACCCTCTGTAAAGTAAGATGCAATTAGACAATAACCACCTGTACAGTAATTCAACATAGACACACAGATCAGTCAGTATACCTTTACAAAACAACCAATCTGATTTATTTAGGGGTGATAACAAGGAATGGGGGAAATCAGGTTAATTAGCTTACCACTCTAATATATATATATATAGTTGTATATATCTAGGGCACTGTGCACAGGCCTAACCTATAAGTTACTGTCTCTGGGTACCCAGGCAATAGAAGGCTAGCCTCTCGATGCAGCTGGTTGGGGCTCTGATGCAGAAAACAAGCATTTGATTCCTAAGAGGATTAGGTAGAGCCAGCAGGCTCAGTTCGTGCAGCCAGCAAAGTAGCCAGACAAATCTTGCCCTCAATATGAACATCTGACAGGGAGCTACCCTGATTTAGTACTCACAACTCCAGCAGAAAGATCGCTCTCACACCACTCGCAGGACCGAACCTGGAATTCAACTGCTCCTCCACACATTTATATGAAGAACAGTGGGGTACCATACCAGGCAGCTGCTGTATAATCCTGGTTGCTTTCACTACAGAACACTGGGCCCAAACGACGCAGCTTCACTTGTCCTGACAGACCGAGCACGATTGAAGCATATTCTCCAGTCCTCTACAGGGTGAGCCTGATAGGTAGCTGCGCTTTTGCACAGCCTCCTCTGACCGCTGCCTAGCGGATTTAGTCTGACACTTGCTGGCGTTCAGTCCATGAAGTCTGGCCTTCCACATGCTTCCCTTTAAAAGCTCAACAGCGCAGGATCCCAGAGCTCCTTCCACGCTCACAACCACAACGACTCTGCCCCTTGGCAGTTTGGGCAAGGACTCTCAGTTCGGATGCCACCTGATCCCATTGGTGGGCTGCAGATGCCCATCACTTATTTTGGCCCCCCATTGGTGCAAAAAAAGGCGCCGCAGCCCAGAACTCCATGCCCCAGAATTACTGACTGTATCCCCCTATGGCCAGCAGGCTCCAAAATGAGTCCTGATTCTGGTTGGCTCAAATGGTCTCCATTTTAGTGTCCCCCTTTTCACCATTGGCCCATCTCAACAGTCCAGGTCCAAAATGGAGGGGCCAGACACACAGAGTCCCAGCTGCAATGAAAACAGGTTAAACAAACTGTAATCTCACTAATACTATAACTGATCGCAGACAAACAGTTACATCTGTCAGATGGGCTCCCCTTGCGTTTTCAGCGACGGCAAAGCGGGGCCATTACTTTACAGCTCGAGCGGAACTCGAGCAGAGAAACACACAGTCCCCCTCATGAGCAATGATTATGTCTGCAAGCAGACAGCTCTTAAAGAGACAGTACGTGGAGGCTCTACAAGCACTCACAGAGCCATTCAAACGGCTTAAACGCTGAACGCCAACCACAAGGGGGCATTTAGGTCACTCCTAGATGGCTTTTAGGAACCCCCATTTGTAGGGGGGTTACACCTACTAGGACCCTGTAGTAACCAGAATTTTTTTGGCTGGCGATGCTGGTGTACAGCCCTAATGTATGTGCCATGCATGTTCCTGCAACGTATAAAGTGGTGCTGGCTCCAACTGCCTTAAACTTCTTTTTACAGTGCCATTCTAGTGCACAGCTTGCCTTGTAGGGGATCAGAACTTCATCATTTATCAAATAGCGCACTTGCCTAGTTTGTCTTGTATTTTCTCTCAGTTTTTTATTGTTTTCAATTACCATTCTACGCTGTTTCTGGTTTATTTTACATTTCATAAGTGCCATTGCTTTTTGGATGGATTTGGCTCTGTGGCAGCCTTATATCCTTCATTCGATGACTGTGATGTCAAGTTAAGGTTCCTTGTAAAACTGGTTGCTGTGGCAACAAAATTCCATCCCAGGACCCCTGCTCCTCTTGTCTGGAGTGTGTTGGAACTGAGTACAACATCCAACATTGTTCAGATTGCCTGCCAGTATCTGGATAGGTCCACAAAGGTAGACTAGCACGTATTTGGCCTTGTTGGTAGAGCTATAAAATGAAAAAACAGTAACAACCCCACTCATGTTCAGTGCCAAGCTTCCTTCTAGGGCCATTCAACCACATTGTCACATAAGAAAAAGAAAAGAGGCCAGCCTGGTGGCACTGAGGGTTGAGGTGCTGGATGCCACACCAGCGACTGGGGTTCAGGAGTGAACTCCAGCCGCCAGGAGTTGGCAGGGGGAGGAGAAGATTGAGCATCTGGAGGACTGCTCTTCTCTCCTGGGGTAGGCCTGTGGCGGCTTCGGATGGGGTACTGCAGCAGCATGCTGCTTTGAGGGGGAAGCACTGGTGGACATCAGATGAGCTGCATCCTCCATGCAGACATCACTGCATGTACGCGTCTCGGGGGGAAAACACGCAAGGAGGGAAACCCTGGTTGGTGGGGTGGTGATGGTGGACGCTCCAGGATTGTTACCACATGCCCAGTGCCGGTCCCAACCCTGACTTGACTCTTCCTGGTCACTGCCTCCTCCCATATGGGCTCCACAAGAGAGGGGGGACCCAGCACCCAATTCCTCAGTCAGGGAAGGGTTCTGGTGGGTGGTAGAGGTGTGGCTGAGCGGGCCCCGCCAGAGAGATGCCCATCACCGGTGACCAGAGGGAAATAAAGTTGAAAAGAAAAAGAAAAGATGACATAAGTCCCGTTCCACTTCCAGTCACTCAGTTTCGAGGCCTTCAATGCTGACATTGTGTAGGAGGTGCAGTTGTCACAGATGCTGCCCCCATCATCCTGTGCGACAGGGACAGAATAGACGCCATATTATTTTAGCTAGGACCTCCATCTCCATCTCCTCTGCTTTCTGTGGGCAAGAATTTGGATACCAGTTTGTAGTTATTTGTTTTACCAGGATAAACTCCATTTGGCACAGCTCATTTTCAAGGAGGTCCTGGGTGCAAGCAAACAGTTATAGCAAAGTTGCCAGAATTGTTAAGCAAAAATGAACAATGTGCAGAGAGTATCTATGATGCAAATAATATCAAAACTGTCATTTGGGTGGGATATGTGGATATTCCATATTATGGAAAAATGTCAGGACTTCATTCCATGAGCACCCTGGGGGTCCCCTTTATTTTTTCCCGTTCTGTTTATTTGGATGTGTGCTTCATCCCCTCACATCAGGGCCAGTTTGCAGGGCCATGTACTGATTATTGTGGAACTAATGAATGCAGTACTTTGCTGATATCTGTATTCAGTTGTATCTTATACATACAGTATCATTGGATAGAAATAACCCAAAACAAAGTTAAAAAACAACTGTCTTTTAATATTGATTGACAGTGATGAACACTATGGAAATTACAGTCCAAGACATATTGCTTACACGTAACAGCTACTTTTCTCATTAAGTGTCTCAATCAAGGCTTTGAAAATGGCAAAATATAAATCATTTCACACCATTATTGTACTTTGGTAATTTATTCCAAAATGTGGGTGCAATCCAGCCACATGACTTTTTCGAAACAGGGTGTGGTGTCTTGGAGTTTTGAAAAGCGAGAGGAGGTGCTTCTGAGAGCATATGCAAAGCCTGCTTTCCTGAATACAGCTGCAGTATATATGGGCAGATCAGCTTATGTGGTTTTCAGAATCCAGAGGCAGGTGAATGGCACTTACGGAACAATGTCTCCTCTGCATGTCAGTACTAGCACTGACGCTGGTGCCATCCTTGGTACCAGTCATTCTTCTTGTGCCCGCTACTGTTAGATGGTGAATTTAAATACAGTCCCAACCTCATTGAGCTGGAGGCTGAGGATTATGAGGAATTTTTCTTTATGTGGAGCACAGTACCTCTACAGCAGGAGCAACCTGTCTATGATTTTCAGGAGGATCTCAGTTTTTAATTCCTGCTCAAGAACATGCATAAGGCTCTTTAGAGTGACACAGTGGCTTTAAAAAAAAGAAAGTCCAATTTGAATCTTTCAATGTTCCCACCATGCCCCACCTCTGTGGTATCTCTATTCAGCCTCACATAGCCAGCCTTAGAGCATTTTACTCTAGCAGCCTGGAGTAGGCCAGCTTAAGAGCCTGCAATACCTCATATAGCAGACACGAAGTATTTGGCAGCAGAGGCTGAAATCAGGCACTTCACACAGCCCTACAGCTGACGCTGTTGCTATTTGGCTGCAAATTATAGAACCATTGCCCCTAAGGAGGTATCGGTGCAACCACCAGAGTGCATCATAATGATATGCTGTGGAAAACAGTATTGCCTTCGGCCACCTTGGGCCTCAGAGTTGCTAATTGCCAGTCCGGCAGGGCGAGGTGTGACTACTCACTCTGGTCCAAACTGAAAATTGCTACGGAAAAGTTGCCAGCGTCAACCTCAAAAGAGGAATAATTGGTGATTACTGCTGAAGGCTTTGAGTCCAGTAATCACCACATTAGAGCAACCCTAGCTGTTTCTGATGATGCAGGGGCAGCAGCAGGGATCTGTATCAGAATACATTCCTGGGGGCTGCCCCGTGGCCCAGTGGCAGCATGTTGCGTGCATGTAACCCGGGTTCGGAAGCAATACTGGTCATCACTCCGGGAGGCCTGGCAGGCTGAGGTAGCTGCCACATAGCAGTGTGGCTCAGCCAGGAAGGGTCAGCATCAAGCTCCCGTTCAGGGCAAGGCAGTACATTTATGACAGAACAACAAGTGTCTCTTGCTCAACCTCAACAAGCAGCCTGGAACCCACTGATATTCCCATATGCAGGGAAGCAATGAGAATTTGGGAGTGGGTACCGACCCAGGCCACCCATCCACTGGGAATGAGAAATGTCCTAGCAGACAGTCTTAGTCAAATGTTGGCAAGCACACACAAGTGGTCCCTCACAGGGGATGTGGTGTAGTTTATGTAATTGATTGTGGTGAGCTGGAGATAGACCATATTGCAGCCCAGCACAATGAAAAACAGTCACTTATGCCTTTTGTGTGTTTATTCAAGTATTTTTTTAATTGGTTGCTTTTCACTCTCCTTGTAAAAAGAAAAAAGCACTGAGGCGGTCACAGCAAGTGCCACTTTACAGGTTGTGGGGGCATGCATGGCACAGTACATCAGTGCTGTGTACCAGCTCTACTTGCCCCAGAAGTTCTGATGCCTGCGGGGTCCTAGTGCCTCTGTCTGTAATACAGAAAAGTGTGACTCCATAGAGTAGATACTCTGGAAGATTAAGAGTTATTGTAAGTAACTTTCCTTTCATCTTGTCTTCCCCTCCTGCTGCACAGCAGTGAGTATAACTCAGCTGGAGCGTGTCCACATATCCAAGCTTTAGATGGAGTGCTACCTCTTCTCATGCTGCTTAACCCTCAGTGCCGTTCTCCCTCTGGAATCTGTCTAGGCCTGCTGTAAAAAACCTGCGAAAGTGCTACCATTCACAACCTCACTGGCTAGGGCTTTCACAAAGATTGTGCCTTGCAGGTCCATAAATATTTAGATTACCCAGCTCACTACATGTAGTCAGCAGTTGAAATATTTTGATCCTCCATTCAGAGAAGGTACAGCAGACTGAGTGGTTAAGTGCAACTGTATTTGATGCCGTTGTGTATCACAACCAGGTGCCAGTTTGTCAGTGTGTATGGTGGAGGAAGGTTATAAAAGATGATTTGCCTCCTATCAGTAAAATTTTCCCCATACCTCAGTACAGTCTAACAGACTTTGAGGGTAAAGTAGGGTTAAATTCCAGACCAGGCTGTGCCTGCCTTTGAAAAAATAAAAAAATAAAAGGCTGTAAGTCTGATTGTGCTGTTTCTATGAATCAGATACACATCAGTAAGATGAAGATGAGAAAATCTATCCCCCGCCGAATGGGTAATTGAAAGCAGGCAGCAGATTGCTTTGGTTTTGTGAATTAGTGATCTTATTCTCCCGTGGGCATTGAGGGGGCAGCCTGTCAGCAAAGATGGAAGAGTCGGTCTGGGTGTCCATCAATTATGCCCTACAGAAGAACACCATACTCGCTTCTTAAAGGGAAAGGGAAGGAGGAGTTTGGACCCAGTGAGTCACCGTGCTAGAAGACATCCACTTAAAAATACCAGGGCATAGTTGTCCCATTCATGGTCGAATAAAACACATGAACATGGCTGCTTCATCTTCAAAAATAGCCAGTTCTGTTTGACCAAACCCAGAAATCCATTTCCCCCCAAATTAAATGCAAGTCAGCATACTTTGCAGAAAAAAATGAGGTGTACATTGTTTTTTGCACAGCATTGTGCAACTGTTTGTTTTTTGCTTGCTTGTTTTGTATAATTTTTGGCCAGGACAGGCACGCTGCTGAAGTTCATTTCCAGGTGTGCCCCAGGAGCACAGGGAGGTTAAGAGCAAGGGGCACTGGTGTAAAGCCAGAACCCAACAACAATACGAGCAGACTAGATAGGCTGGGTGGTCTCCTTCTGCTGGCAATTTTCTTATGTTCTTAAGTGACTCATACAGTATGCAAGTGGAGGTTTTGGGAATCAAACCCAAGTCTGCTGGATGTACCATGCTCGTTCTCAGTTCCTTGCTGTAAGTGCCAGGCTATACTGCAAGCCCTAGGTAGGTTTAATTTGGCACAAAATGGTTGTTTTTGCATGACAAACTGATACTAAGAAAGGGGATTTGTGAAAAACTTGACACAATATGCTGTTTTATTTTGTGTTAGAAAGTGCTGCAAACCTCTCATTTTAGGGCATAAATGTAAAAATGCCTAATACTAGTTTTTGTGAAGAATTGTGGGCCTTATATGAATTGACAGTTGCAGGCTCTGCAGGGTGCATGCAGTGGTGGATCCTGGATTTTACAATGGCGGATGCTGATCTGTGTGCATAAATGATATACAATTTTTAAAATGTGTTTAGTCCTTTATATTTTCAACTATTATCTTTTTCATTATTTTTTTGATGGAAAATACAAATGTATTCTATAGTTTTGAATGTATACTTTTCTACAATCAATATATTAGACTTCTCCAGCACATTGAAATGCAACAACAGCAAGCAAGTTCATTACAATGAGGGGTGCCGCTGCCCCCTTCGCTCCCCCAGATCTGCCACTGGGTGCATGTGTTTGTTGTGTAGATGGACACAAATCCAAACCATGAATGACAACAGCCACAACTCTGTTTCAACACACACATGTTGAGATTGTGCAGATGGCATTTTCAGTGGCGGCTCTACACCAGGGCCCACCAGGGCACATGCCCCGGTATAAAAAATGCTGTGCCCCAGTTGGTGCCCCATATGGTGCAGAGCTTCCCCCATAGTAACAATATATCAGTGCCCTGGCTGCCATCTGTTGTGCCCCAGCTGTGCCCTGGTAACCATTTGTGGCTAGAGCCGCTACTGGGCATTTTCTTATATTGTCCTCAGTGCAGCTGGGAAGGGGGGAAGGGAACAATTAAAAACGATTCCCCATTGTGTGGTCTCAAAGGCACAAAGGAAGCACATTGCTCTTTCATGCAGGCAATTCAGGCTTGAGACTGAGCTTGGTCTTCCTGCCGTCTGGCAACTCATGGTCAGGGGTGCTTCCTGGTCAGTAGAAGGAGGCATCATCCTGCTAGTGTTGCCATGACCCCTAGGCCAAGGAGGTCATGAGAATACACTTCTTCCCTGCTTCCTTCACAGGACTGCTGCAGGAAGAGGCAGGAATAGGAGAAAAAACTCTTGGGCCCAACACCACAAATGGAGCTGGTTATTGTTAGATTTGGGAGGTTGTCGGTAGTAACTACAGCGGTGACAACTGCTGGGATAGAAAACTGGGTCAAAAAACAAAGCCGTCCCATTAGTGTAGTAGTAGAACTACCTGCCAATAGGGGTGCCAGTGGCTTGGCATTGGGAAAAAGCCCTGGAAGTCAGAGGATCAGCGAGGCGGAGAAGGGTTGAGTATCCAAGAGGAAGCTGTCCTTCACCGGGCAACCCAGAGGAGGCTGTCCTTATCTGGGGAGGGAGAGCTGCAGTCATTGCTGTGCTACTGCCACCTAGGTGTCCACAGGTGGTGGTGGTGCAGCTGGAGCAGACAGTGGGGTGGAGGGGCACATACTGACTTTGGTGGGAGTTGGCACGCAGCTGCGTGTGCACCTCTGAGCCTTTGCCTTCTGTGTCCCATGGGAGGGGAAACAATGGAGGAGATCCCTGTAGAATAACAGAATGATGCAGGCACTCTTGGTGCCCAACCAACCAACTGCCCACCAGCTTCTGTAACTAAGCAGTCCTAGTAAGAAACTTTTGTGTGAGTGATTTCCTGTCGACCCCATCTCTGAGGGATAAGTCTTGGCAGAAAGTGGTGGGTAAGTGGCAGAGGAGAGTTTGGGGCTCAGAGGTTACCTACCAGAAGAAGAGGCCCTGTAGAGGGAGAAGAAGCTTAAACACACTCAAAAAAAGATGCTAGTGACCCATCTGGGCAGCAGCATTGCCACACGTGACATCAGTGACTCAGTTTCTGGTTCCGGGACATCAGAGGGCCAACAGGGAGAGGAGGCTTGATCATCCCAGAGGGTGCTCTCCTCTTCTGGGGAGGGAGGGTTTCAGGAGGGTTGTACGACCATCACATGGGTGACCCACAGATAACAGTGTATTGAGGAGGGAAACTGACCAACGTAATGGGGCATAACTTGTTTGCACCCTAGAGCCCTTTTGTCAGCATCTTGGGCTGCAAAGTCAGAAGTGTAAACTGCCGGCCCAGTGGGATGAAGCAGAGAAGAAGAAGAAGAAGAAGAAGCATAAACACTCAAAAAAAGTTCCCAGCAACCCATCCGGGCAGGAGCAGCATTGCCATGTGTGACACCAGTGACTGAGTTTCTGGATCTGGGACATCAGCGGGCCGACAGAGAGAGGGAGCCTGATCATCCCATGGGTTGCTCTGCCCCTCTGGGGAGGGAGGGTTTTGGTCAGGGTTATACGACCATCTTCTGGATGATCCATAGGTAGCAGTGCATTGAGGAGAGAAACGACCAGTCCCTTGGGGCACATCTTATGTGCACTCTGGAGCCCTTATGTCAGCATCTTGAGCTGCAAAATCAGAAGGTGAAAACTGCCAGCCCAGTGAGATGAAACAGATGACACCCAGGTCATGGACAAACTGATTCTCCAGGTAGGCGGTGACTGAGCTGCGAATTTCCCAAAAGGGGCTGATAAGAGCTTGGGACAGTAGAGGAGCATAGAAAAGAAAAAAAAATTCCCTTTGGATTTTCAGGGCTCTATGATGTTTGGGGTCACATTTCCCCAGTTTCCCCATACCCCACCCTCTTTAAGACCCCCAATCCTCAGTTTTCTTTCTGGTGGGGTGCTTTGAGTGTTCTCCTCCCTGCTGGGACCTCTCTTCTTTACTTGACCACACTGACAAGGAGTTCCAGTGATAAATCTTAAGCTGCTTGAGCTTCATATGTAATTCTGTTCAAAGTATGGGTGCAGTGAGTCAGCTCTAACTTCACATTTGGAGCTGTCATAACATACTGTATATCACAAAATAACATCTTGCTTAACCACTAATGCTGTGTAACCCTGAAAATTTTCACTGTAGCCCTGGGGCCATGGCAGCTAGACTGAGATAGGTGGTGTAGTTCAGTGTGAAGGAGGGCGGGAAATGAGATGTGGTGGTGCATGGAGACACCAATGACCAGGTGAGTGTGAAAAGGGTTCAGGAGAGTTTATACATGCAAGCCAGGACACTGAAAGAGATGGCAAGTTTGGTAACCTTCTCTGAGGTCCTACCAAGGCCACATGACAATGAGAAGTGGCAGTACAAGATTTTCAGCTTAATACATGGCTAAAGGAATGGTGCAGGCCAGATAGGTTTCAGTACCGGGGGACACTGGGGTCAGCATTTGAGGCAATAGCAGCTGGTTTTTTTTTTCATACAGCTTTATTCCCATGGCTAGGCCCCAGCATGCTAACAGCCCTGTCTCTACCACTCCTGTTGGGCGCCCACCCCCCCGACCAAGCCACCCCTAGATTCTCCCACGGATTGCCCCCCGTGGTGGGGCCAGGAAGAGGAGGGTTGTCCTTCCCCCATCCAGAGACTCTTATCCAGAATTGGAGTGGTGGTCGGGTGGTGATGCTGGAACAGGACAGGCAGGGCTTCATTAAGCCAGCGCCTTTCCATTTTTCTGTTTTCTCCCCTTTACCCCATACCATGGCGGCACATAAGCGTGCTTGCATGGAGGCATGCTTATGCTTCAGAGCTGCATCCCCTCTCTTACTCAGTAATCAGACTCTGGTGCTGCCACTCAGCCTCCACCAGATGGCAGCCAAGGAGTGAGATGACATCCCTCCCCCTCCCCAGGAGAGAAGAGCAGTCCATCAGACGCGCTATCCTCTCTCCCCCCCAGCCATTCCCCCGGTGCCCTGAGCTAGTTCCCAAACTTGGGTCATCAGCATGGTGAGAGGTAAGGTGCATAATGCCTCAGCCCTCCGTACCACTGGGCTGGCAGTGGCAGTTGTTTAAGATGAATAGTCTACATTTCAGTGATGAGGGAACTAGGGTGCTAGGACAGAACTTCGCAGAACTCCTGATTACTCATTTAAACTTGGTAAGGGAGAAGGCAGTTCAGATGAGACTAGGTACACCTACACAAGTAAGAAATGTCAAACGGACCTCCCCCTGACATGGAGAAAAACCAAGCAGGGTGAATGTAAACAAAGTGAAAAGGGTGACACAGAGAATGGAAATGGGGGAAGGTGTGACATGGGGAGAAATGGAAATGAACTGTTAAAGCAAGAGAAGGAGCTTGGTTAACACAGTCTTAAGGATCTAAGGAAGGGAAGGGAAGGGAAGCATAATGCCCTATTGGGGGGGCACAGGGAAAGCAGCAGTCAAGAAGAGAATGGGTGTAGGGAATGAAGGTCGAGAATAGTTTAAGAAGGGAAAGTCAGCAGACCTTCTGGAGACCCCTGTATGTAAATGCCAGAAGCCTAGGGAATAAAATGTGCGACCTCCATGTCTTGATGGTCGAAGCTCAGTTTGACCTGGTAGATGCAGTGGAAACCTGGGCAATGAGGCATTGTAATTCCTGGATAGAGCCTCTACAGGAAGGACAGGGTGGAAAAAAGAGGGGGCAGAGTAGTCTTTTACACTAGGAAAGGCATTAGAACCACAGAGGGACCTGAAGGGGAGTCCCATCATTCAAACCCTTTGTGTATAACTGTCCCCAGATAGGGGGAGGTCATTAGGGTTGGGGTAGCTTATGAACTGCCTAATCAGAAGAAGACAGGGGACAAGGTACTGGGGGAAGAGATGAGAAAGACTGGAACATAGGGTAAAGTAATACTGGTGGGAGACTTCAGCATGCCAGTTGTTGATTGGAGTGTCGTCATAGCAACATGTGCAAGGGGTTGGCTGGTGGAGACATACCAGGTTCGACTCCTGTCACAGTGCTTCAAGAATTGACAAGAGAGGGAGCAATCCTGGACCTGTTTCTTACAAACAGGGAGACTGCCAGGGAGGTTACTGTAAAGCAACTGCTGTCAAACGTTGACTATTAGTCAGTATGGTTCTATACAGTGCTGGAGGATTATCATACTAATTCCAGGATCAGATTGATGGATTTCAGGAGCGTTGATTTCTAAAGCTGGCAGTAGGGGTAGACAGGAAGTGGGTTATAATTAGGGAGGGGTTAGTAGAGGTCACTGAACTTTGTGTAAGGAAGTTGGAAAAGGACAAGAAAAGAATGAAGCCAATATGCTATACAGTACGACGGATGTAGGAGTGATGAGAAAGAAGATGGCCTTCAAATGTTACAGAGACAACCAAGCAGATGAAAAGAGGAAGGTACTGCATACCTAAATAACTAGAAGGAGACAAAAAGAATAATGAAGAAGACAAAAGCAAATGCCAAACTCAACATAGCTGAAGGAGTGAGAGGGGAGAACAAGACTTTTTTTCACTTTGTCCAAGAGAAACGAAAAACCAAGGAATGGATTGTCAGACTTTGTCAGGTTGAAAAGGGGGAGAAGGGTAAAGCGGGCATGTTGAATGAATACTTTTGTTCTGTCTTTACAGTTGATAAGGATGGTCCTCTCCCACAGCATGTAATCAGACCTTGTTAGGAGGAGGGTTGGGGCATTGACATGGGGCTATAGAAGAGGAGAGGATAATTATGGGGTTAGCGTCACAAATCCTCAGGTCCAAATGGTTTGTCTTGAGGGTGGTAAAAGAGATGGAGCAAGTGCTTTATGCACCACTGATGGACCTCTTCAACTGCTCGTGGGAGACAGGAGTGGTACTGGCTGATTGGAGGGTAGCTGGCCTGTTGCATGTACATGAGACTGGCAGCAGGGATGAACTGAGATGCTACCAGCAAGTCAGTCTGAATACTATGGTGGGTAAGATGCTGGAATCTAATATTAGGGAAAGGCTGGTAGAGTTTCTGGAATTACATGGGTTACAGGACAATAGGCAACAAAGGTTTGTGGTGGATATATCTTGTCAAAAGAACCCAGTTGACTTCTTTGAGTAATGTGGAGGGGTTGTGGGATAACAGATGGACAAGACTCCAAACTTCAGGTTCAATACACAGTCTCTGTGTGATGTTTATTCAAAATGCAGGTAATAACCTTAAGAAATGGCATCTCCCTTCTTCAGTACATCAGTTTGCAGCAACATACTCTGTATGTCCTTCCTATGCACTTAGCCAGCACCTACTAACCCACTGATCTCTGATCTCACTTATCTGTTGAGATTCAGCCTCCCCTATGCAGGTCTTGTTTGCTTGGGTGGTGGGGGCTCAAATAATAAAAAAAAAAAGCTAAAGACAAAGAACCTCAGTGCAGAAGCACTGAAACAGGGTTACCCCAAAGGGCATTGGCAATAAGCAAAGTTTCAAAGAACCACAACATCACACATACTTCCCTAATGCAAAGCATCATGGGATATATGCAAATCACCATGACATTTCAGACTTGTTCAGTTTACAGCAATTTACATGCATTTTAAATAGCACAATTAACTTAATTTTTATTATACAGTCCCCTAGTAAATGTTTTACCTTGATCAAAAACACCTAGTGCCATGGTATTTTCAACACATACAGGTTTTATACACATAAGGTATATACATTAAAGTATTTTATGACATAGTGCCATTGCATGCTAAATCCAACAACGAGGAACACAGCCTGTAGTTTTATATCAGCTCGGAGGTCACAACAATAACCTTCCTGTATGAGGACCTGAGCAGGAAAAGGAAAATTAAAGAGGACACTATAGCATAGAAAAGGAAGGGGGCGCCCATAGGTGGCCAACATTATGGAGTAGAAATTGTAAAGAACAGATTGGGCTAAGAAATAGAAGGACTGTTGCAACAGATTTAAGAAAAGGTCAGTCCTCAAGAGTGGCAGGAGTTACCTGTTACAAGTAACAAAAGGCTGCTGACATAGGCTAGGCTGTGGATATATTGCACTTGGACTTTAGTAAGGCATACAGCTCTGTCTGCATAGAAGGTTGGTTATGAAACTAAAGGAGCTGGGTGTGAGGGAGAAACTAACTTCTTGGATTGGAAACTTGCTTTGGGGGAGGGCACAGACAGTAGTCCTCAAAGGAGAATTTTCAGAGGTGAGGGCAGTTAATATCGGGGTGCCTCATATTTGGTCCTGGGTCAGTGATTTTTCACATCATTATTTGTGAAATAGGAAAAGATATCTAAGGCAAGAGTTGCCTCTTCGTAGATAACACAAAAATCTGCAGGAAAGTAAACAGTGAGGATGGAATAAGGGTAATGCAGGAGAAGGATCTGAAGTGGCTGGAGAGGTGATCCAAGCTGTGGCAACTGAGCTTTAATGCAAAGAAGTGCAAAGTTATGCATATAGGAGCAAAGAACCCAAGAACGGAATGTAAGATGGGTGGATTGAAAGTGACGCAGACAAATGAAGAGAAGGATCTGGGGGTTACTGTATCTGATAAGCTAAATCAGCTCAAAATAATAAGGCTGTAGGTACAGCAAACAGAATTTTGGGATGCACAGTCAGGGGGATCAGCAGTAGATACAAGAAGGTGATACTGCCCCTGTACAGAGAGTGCTACTTGCAGTTCTGGAATCCTTACTTGAAGAAGGAAAGGGATAGGGTGGAGTTGGTCCAGATGAGGGCCACCAAGATGATTCAGGAGTAATAGGTCCTATGAGGAAAGGCTAAACGACCTTAATATGTATTCACTAAAAACCAAGCGGGAGACATGAGACATGATAGAAACATTTATGTTTCTGTAGAAGATAAAGAGTGGAGAGCAGTATTCACTTAGTGTTAGCACAAGCACTAAAGATAACAAGAAGAAGGTGGTAGAGGGCAGGTTTAAGAAGGATGTCAGGAGATGCTTTATTACATATGGAGTGGTGAACAGATGGAACAAATTGCCCAATGAGGTGAGAAGGGAGCAGATGACTGACAACTAGAGGGTTTATTGTCGTAGGTGAGACAAGGATTAGGGCAGACTAGATAGACCAATTGGCATTCTTCTGCAGTCAGTGTCTATGTTTCCATGTTATTCACCATCAGGAGCCTGTCAGGTCCCACTTTTAGTGTCCAAACCATTCTAGCTTCTACCCCCTCACAGGGAAGGTTATTTATTTAACATGTTACATCATACAAAGGGATTACTAACATGTGGAATAGCCCAGCTGGGAACTGTAGCATAGGTAGGACAAATGTGACATGTTTAGAGGCACATGATGAGTCGCTGACTATGGTAGGACTCCAACTCATGATGTCCCATTTTAAGTGACCTAATAACACCCTTTTCATCTGTTACTTGCAAGTTTTCCTTTGACTTTTGTGTTTTTTTACCCCTGGCTGTACCAACCCTCACTTGCACCAAGTGATCACTGCCACCATCTGCACTGCTGGCCAACCATCCTGAGGAAGAGGCATGCAGCTTAGAGGCATGGGGCAATCTTGTGATTTATTTTTGTGCTGTCCTGTTTACTGATGGCTACAAGTGGGAAAGGGAACAGGAACATTGTTTAACCAGGAGTAGCACACTAGGCCGAAGCTTGTTTCTAGATGCGACCTGGGAGCACAAGGAAGTTAAGCAACTTGCTCAGGATCACACATTATGCACCTAGGTGGCTGTGGGATTCAAACCCAGGTCTTCAGATCTGCAGCTCAGAGCCTTAACCCACTGCGCTATACTGCCACCTAGAAGTGCCTGATGTATTCCGGCAATTGTGATGTGGTTGGGTGAGCTCTTGTTTTGTTTATCAGGCTGAGAAGGGATGCTTGGTACTGTCCTTCCACCCACCACCCAGTCAAGGAAGCTGAAACCCACCCTACAGTTTATCCATTCTAGCAGGGCTCCCCATAGCTACCACACGAGGAACAACAAGCAACCCAGTAGTTTTCCCAAAAGCTGTGCATGGAGCCAAACCCAGTGGTCATGCAGTGATTGTAAACAGTGTTGACGTAGTGACGCTGCTGCTTGACTTCCATCTCCATCAGTCACTTGAAGGCAGTCGAGCAACAGTTTCTTCCTTCCTTTCGAAAACAGGAAGTTGTTATCCCTATGTACAGACAGTTGGTGAGACCTCATCTGGGTACTGTGTGCAGTTCTGGAGACCCCATATCCACAAGGACATAGACAGGATGGAGGCTGTCCAGAGGAGGGCAACTAAAATGGTACAGGGTCTGCACCAGAAAACATATGAAGAGAGAGTAAAGGAGCTTAATATGTATACCCTCGAGGAAAGGAGGGAGAGGGGGGGACATGATAGAAACTTTCAAGCACCTTAAGGGAACCAACAAAGTCCAAGAGGGCAGCATCTGTCAGAAAAAGAGATGTGCAAGAACAAGGAGACACAATTTGAAGATAGAGGGGGAACGGCTCAGAAGTAATGTGAGGAAGTATTTTCTCATGGAGAAGGTTGTGGATACATGGAACGGCCTTCCTGAGGAGGTTGTGGAGTCAAAAACAGTGGGGGGAATTCAAGAATGCAAATGCATGGGACAGACATAAAGCAATTCTAGTGAGAGGTTGGAGGAAGTAGGCTGTTGGTTAACTAGGCTCTGCAGCTTGTCAATTAGGTAGGGAAATGGGCAGACTAGGTGGGCCAAGCGGTCTTTATCTGCCGTAAAATTCTATGTTTCTTTCATCCTTCCTTCCAGGAAAGGCACACTGAGCTGCTACCTGATCATTTCTAGATGTGTCCTGCGGGAAGGGGAAGTAGGGAATAACTGTGAATGAAAACATCAGTTCAGTAGGTGCTAAGTAATAACCACAATTACTGTACAGTGAAAATATATAAGATGCATAATAAACACATTATCGCAAAGTGAAAATATATAAGGTGCATAAAAATTATAATTACCGTACAATGAAAATATATAAGGTGCATGAAACCACAATTACTGTACAGCGAAAATTAATGATACATAATCACACTATCGTACAGTAAAAATATATAAGGTTCATATTAATCACATTACCGTACAGTGGAAATAACAAGGAAATAATGTGCCCTGTGAACTGTAATAAGCAGTGTTGGTGGATTAGGGTCAGTGATTTTCTATTTTCAAAAAACAGCCGATGCTGTTAGACAAAATTTTATAATCTCTTTTTTTCATTTTGTTTCCTAAAACTGAGGGCAAATAAAAAATTTTATACAAAAATGAGTCTCAGAATAGGGAGTTTTGGACAAAAAGCTGGTTCAAGTGGGATTGTCTTCATGATAAACTGGTGAACATAGAGTTTAGTCATGAAAAATTTACTCAGAAGTGCTGATTTAAAAATGACAAATTCCTTTTTTAACTGTGTTTTCCGTTGAAAATGGAAAATCATTGGCCCTGGTTGACTGTAGCTCATTAAGAACAGTACAAAGTGAGCAGATGAAATGAGTACCTGAGCAGACTGGGCATCCCATGCAAGTCTAGGGCTTAAAGGGATGCAGTGCACTTAAGGAGCCAAGGTGGAGGGATAGGACGTGATGGAGTCGGTTGCAATTGCAGGAGTGTGTAATGAGGTCACAGAGAAGAGGTTTTAGAAACATAGACAATGTCAGCAACAGAAGACCATTGTTCCATCCAGTCTACCCTATTATATCCTATCCTACCCTGACACCTATTGCTAGATAGGGATTTTGCCCTCACCTCCCATTAGAGAAGAAATGGGGCAGAACAGATAGCAGGGAGAGGGTAGACCAGAGTCTGCAGTCTGAAGGCAAATGCAGCATCATGACCTGTGGATGATTTAGTGCGAGGGAGGGAAAGTGAATGAGTTCCAGAGTTGCAAAAGTAGTATGTAGGAGCCCTCCCTCCTCATATGTGAATCCATGTCTTAGGGACCATTCAAGCCCACCTGATGGAGAACGGGACTTGGAAATCAAACCCAGACCTCCATGCATGGCAAGTGTACTCACTTGGAATGTTTAGAAATAATGTCACGATACAGTATATAACAATGGGAAGGTTTTAAGCCCTACGTCACTCCCCCACCAGGCTATAAAATGTCAATCATCCTGGGGCTTCCCAGGATTCATTTCTCGTTGCCTCTTCGGAGGCTGTTTCTAGCTGCCCCTTTCTCTAGCTCCCAATTCTAGTTTCTCCCGTCTGTCTGCCTCTGCTTTCCCTGCTCTTTGTTTGCTATTCCCTGTGCTTCTGGCACTTGATTTGGCCCCCCCCCCCGCTCAGCATTCCCATCTGTTTCCCATAGCTGTACTTGAACTTTTCCTTCCTCGCTTGCTTTTCTTGCCTGCCCTCTTTTGGCTGCCCTCCAGTTTCATTTTCATTCAGTCTGCTCATCCCCAGGGCCCCGTTGCTGTCTGCTTCCTTACCCGCCTCCGTTGGCGTCTGCCGTCTTTCGTGTGTCTGCCCCCTGCCTCGCCTACTGGCATTGTGGGCTTCTTTCAGGTGCTGCCTCCTGCATCGCTGCCTTACCTTCAATCTGTCTGTCCCCTTCTCTCTCTAGCTGTCTCATTGGGAGCACCTTGCAGCCTTTCTTTGGGTTCTCCCTAACCTCACTCGTGGCTTCCTGACTGGGCGAGCAGCTGTCGCTCTCGCCGCTCATCTTCTGGTTTGGCCCTGTGGTACTGCTGTTTGGTTTCTTCTTTGTTCAGGCTGTGCATGGGTGTCGCAGTGTGTGCTGGCGCACCTGCCCATGTGGTCACTTCCCAACCAGTCCGGCATGCGCATGGTACGGCGCTTGGGTGCTCGTTTGGATCGCATTCTGTTCCATACCTCTCGTCTGCTTTAACTTTTGCATAGCGCTCTGAATTTCACGCTCTACTTTTCCTTTGCTCCGCATACGTCTCCTGCTGATAGGGCTATTTCTGGGCACTCTTACTATTACATCGTTGTTTTCCATCGCTTGTTCCATTCCTTATCACTGCCTCTATGGGGCCGCTATCTGCAGCCATTTTATCATTTGCCTGTGGAGATGCTGCACATTCTGGCCCTTTGCTATGAATTTCGAGGGCTTGTGCTCTGATTTTCTTGCTGAGTGGTTGGGAGTCTGCTCCATTCTGCTTTGGCCAGTATTGCACCTCCCTGCTGCATACTCCATTCCTTTCTGGACTGATTTGCCTGCTTTGTCGCCCTCCATCTCTTTCCTGTTGTCTAAACTGATGTTAACATAGTCTGTTTGGACCTGTCTTTCTGCACTTCTACTGGCACCAGATTTCTGTGTGGACAACTGTATTGACTATTTGTTTTGTATGTGCTGTTGTGTATCTTTCTGGACCCCCTTGATCCTCTTCCTCTCGTCCCCTTCTCCTTCCGTTCTGTTCCTTCTCTGACCTGTGCGTTCTTTTGCTTTTTCCCTATCCTGCCATTACCTTCCCTACTGTATATTCATTTTACTTTAGCCTGTATGTGTCCAGGTGCATGAGTCTGGTTATCCTTCACTCATTCTGACCTCATGGTTCATTTATTTACATCGCTTAATCGAGCATATCTCTCATCAAAGCCTACATTACCTCATCAAACCACTGCTCTCCCACAGTTATTATCACCATCAGTCTTCTCATGCCCGCATCTGGGTATCCCTCACTCATCCAACCCTCATGTAGGTTCATTCCATCACATCGACTACTCGAGCATAACCCTCTTGGGTCCATGCTACCTTGACTCGACCTGCTCTCCACTCAAAGACATGCCTTCACATTCATTGCCCCTTTGCTAGGGGCCGGCAGGTTGCTCTCCATCATCATTCAATGTTCATTTCATGTCTCATCTTCAACCTTTCAAGCCTTCAAGGCTTCTCTTCATCATCATGCTTTCTTGCTGGCTTTTAAGCGTCTAGTTGCAGACATCACTCGTATCCCTAGACAGCTGTCCTTTTAGAAGGTCAGTGCAAGAGCTTCATCTACAATTGGAAAATGTTCCTACTTCCTAGATCTCTACTTAAATTGCTGTAGCGGTGCCGACATATGTCCTTAATCAAACATCTTTCAGCCTGGAGGGAAGGCGACCTAGGCCTTGGATGCCCAGAGGTTTCTTCCTCTCCTCCGTGCCAATGGTCATAATATTAGTTAGGATTAGTGCTTCCTTAGGTTCTGCTGTTGAATGGAGTTGGCTGTTCCCTCTCTCCTTAGGAAGTCTGCCCTGATTCATCTTCTCAGATTTCCTTTCAGTCTTCATCCTCGCCTTTCATCGTCTTCTACTTTCATTCCTACCTACGTCTGTCACATTTATTTCCAGTCTAGATATCTTCTACTTCTCCCTTCTTCGATGCTCGACACCCGATTGGGTTTTCTTTTTGGGCTTCTTCCTAAACTACCTTTAGCCAATGAAATGATTCCTGCGGCACCTATGGGGTGAAACCTCCTTTAGGGTTCCTTGTGTTGTACCCCTACAGGGTGGTATAGCCCATGGATAGAGAGGCGAATAGCCACAATGTAATCAAGTAACACAAGCATCATCTCATCCAGTTGCGTAAGCACAATTGAATGGGAAGGCTTTAAGCCTGAGGTTCAATGAGTGGAGCAACTACGTCACTCCCCCACCAGGCTTTAAAAGGTCAATCATCCTGGGCCTTCCCAGGAGTCATTTCTTGTTGCCCCACTATCCACCCCTCCTCCTCCTCCAGCGGCTCATCTCTCTTGCCCATGGGCTTCTTTCTAAGCTACCATTAGCGATGGAATTATTCCCCCAGCACTTATAGTGGGGGAACCGTCCTCCAGGGTTCCTTGCGTTGTACCCCTACAGGGTGGTATATCCCACGGACAGCGAGGCGAATAGCCACAATGTAATCAAGTCACACAAGCATCATCTCATCCAGTTGCATAAGCACAATTGAACCATAAGAAGGCAGTCTCATGTAAACAGTTCTAAAATTCTGAAGTTCCAAGTTCATTAAGCTTCGTGCTTGGTGTAGTACCCGTAACTGACACTGCAGTGCAGTACGGGGGGTGAGGGAGATTCTGACAGTCAACATGCCGTTCGTCAGACGAGATGTTAAAATGAGGTCCCGTTTGCCCATCCTTGGCCATGGTTCAAGTGGAAGGAAACAATACCATAACACTTATCAGAGAAGAGTAGGACAGTTCCCGCGGTGTCATGTCCAACACTCCACCGTCAAGAAAAAGCAAAGCTGGTCCATGTAACCCACCCCTCATGACTTACCTGGAAACAATCTTAGCGTAGTGTGCCTTTTCTGGTCAGAAGTTACAAATAAATAAAATCAGAATACAAGTATATCTTTACCTATTTTAGAATATGTTATGTACAGTTTCTGTGCCTCTTACATTCAGAGACTGGCAGAATTAAGTATGTACTCCTTGTAGTGCAGAAGAATGAGGGATGGCCTTTGTTTGTTGTACAGGGCTTTCAGGGAAGATGATCTATGCAGATGCATGCAGCTGGTTAAGAAAACAGTAGGCAGAGGAACTAGATTTCATAAATACCAGTTAAAGAGAGAAAAATAGAGGTCAGACAAGAGAGGGGCTTGAATAAATCAAAGGGTAGTGACACTCTAGAATAGCCTTTCTGAAGCTGTGGTCAGTTCTACAACCATAGACTCTTTTAAGAGGCTTTGGACGAGACATAGTCAATAAAAATCTACAGTATTTCCATTGAGAAATGGCGAGTCAAGTAAGGCTAAAGCTAATAGACTCGATCCTGTGAATCCTCTCGTGGTTCATAAAGAGTTTTTTCTCAAGTTCTTTGTCGTCTAGAACTGTTCAGCTTTCTTTCACAATCCTCTTTCCAAAAGAACTCGAGAAGGCACTGTTACAACCATAAAAGACACAGCAAATGCACACATAAACATATAGCCAATATTATCCATGTTATACACATGGATGATAGCACAAATCCTGTTGTACACGTGGATGTGATGTCATACCCATGTGTATCTGGATGCTTGTAGTGTTACAAAAAGTGTCTGCTGCAGTGCTTTTATTTCCTCCCCACCTCCCCCCACACTTCCCTCACAAATTCTACCTTAAAGGTAACCCTACCAAATTCCCTCACCCAGCTGCAGTTTCCAGATTTATTATGGTCGGTAATCTGGATTTTGTAAAACTTATTTTGAATATTAGAAAACAGTTATTAAAATAACATTTGGATTGGAGCATTGACTCATATTTTTACGCACACACCCACGGTTTGTGCTGACCTTGAAAACCACTTGAGGTTGCGTGTGTGGTCATCACAAACCTCAGAAGTGTAAAAATACCTTTTTATACCTGTTACCCCCCCCAATACATTATTCAATATGTAATGCAATGTGGGTTTGATCTTTAATATTTAATTTTGTTAAAGCAATGAGTGAGACTTTTTGATTTTGCTCTTAACGAGGTCACAGGACTCGGGTTGCCATGGATATTTATTTTTTTGTTTCCTCTGATTTTTGGCTGTTCACACCCTTCCATGGAAAATCCACTCTAATCAAGAAATTCAGGTCAGAAAAAAATCTATTAATTAAAGTCTCTCTCTGAAGCCTCAAAGCTGAGGCAAATTTCTCTAATTTTCTACACAGATAACTGCTTGCCAATGAGATCAGGGGAACAGCTTCAAAACACCTCGAGCCCACGTGTGAAATCTGTTTTTCTTTTCCCTTCCTTTGTTTCTTGCTACTCGTCTTCTGGTCCCTGCGGCACCTCTCCCAGCACCATCACTTGCCAAGTTGCGGTGAATGCAGGGGGTGGTGGATCAGACAAGGGCATATTCCTCTGGTGTTTTCCTCCCAGGGTGTCGGTGTGCAGTGACATGCGTGCATGTGCACATCGGCACTCCTGTGTACCAGTGTCTGCCGACTGTCCTGCCCCCTCTGATGCCATCACTCATACTGCTTCCTGGTCTCTGCCAGGTATCAGTCCCACAGCGAGGTGCAGGCTCCCCCCATCCTAAGGAAAAAGAGCTGTCCTGATGACACTCAGTCTTCCCCCCCTCCCCTCCCCTGTCTGGCCTCTGTTGACCTGTGCTCATTCCTGAATGCAGTCGCTGGCATTGGGAGCAGTAGCAGTACTGCTGTGCTGATGGACCTGCCCCCTTTTCCCTTTTTTTTTAGTTCCCTACAGTTTCTTATAAAATAAATTATTTTTTTTTATTCACCTCTCTGCAGCTCTGCCCACTTTGGCAAGATTCTGTCCCCGAAACTGTCATTACCTTCCTTCTACATCTCGGTGGCAGGGCCATCAGGTCAGCGCTTTCCTTGGGAATTCCATCCATAAATATGCACACTGCACTGTTGTGATTGAAAATGTGATTATCTGTGGAGCACCCAGTTGTGCATTAGAGAAAGCATAAGGTGCCTTGGGACGGCCCAGTTTCCAGTTGCCTTGGTGGCACAGCTGGTAGCGAAATCAGAATGGTAGTTTGGGCAGCCTGGGTTCAAGTCCCAGCTAGTGCACTTATTTATTTCTTCTGTGTGTATGAGTTCCATGAATATGCATACCACACTATTGTGATTGAAAATCCTAAAAGTAAATTAGTAACAAAATGTTTATTTCCAGACTAATTGCCCATAACGTGACGGTTACACAGACATGTAAAGTGTTGGCCACACACACCCTTGTAAAGTGATGGTTACAGACATAACTTAAGTAGGGCTTAAGCACATAAAGTGAAAGTTACACACATAACACGTAGAGGCTGGATGCAGTCTCCACTAGGCACAGCGTCGCTCTGCGTGACATCACAAGGTTCTAAAAATGGTGGCAATGTACTAGTGTCAATATACAGCAGACTTAGTCATCAGTATCTTTAGGTGCTGGCAGCTACTGGAAAACCCAGTACTTAATTTCTTGGGCTTTTAAACTGATTATCACTGTTGCTAAATATTTCCCTTTAATGTCGAGTATGTGGGGGGGGCGGAAGAGGGGGAAGGTAAAAATAAAATGCCAACCGACATTTTTTTCAACATTCCAAAAATCCCACTAATGTAGAAACATAGAATGTGTCAGCCCTGTTTTCCCTGCCTAACACTACACCCACTCTACATGGGTATGACATCTCAGTTGTGTGTAATATGATTTGTGATGTCATACCTGTGCATACCAGCAATCTGCAGCTTCTAAAAACAGGTTAGCAATAAACTTAACCCGCTATTATATAGCAGTTACACATGACACAGAGACACACACACACACACACACACACACATACACACACACACACGTGGTCACTGGTTACCAGTGTTTATAAAATGGGTAGGGAAGATTCTGAGTCCTGATTGGTCATTAGCCATGCATTAGAAGTGTCTAAGGTATGGCTAAAAATAAGTGCTGCAGCCTGGACTCAGCACAGAAATCAAGTCTATGTGCACAGTAGAATGTTCAATTTGTTTAGAATTTAAACAACTGCCATTTTTTTTTAAACCTGAGAACCTCACACACAAAAAGCATATGTCTTCCAAATCCTCACTACTTTCTTACAGCTTTCCGGTACATCCGATGAACTGCCTACCATAGTACTTTTAATTTTACAGTAACGAAACAACTGCTGAGTACATACTATCCATGACGCCCCATCCACTCATGTCACTGCCACCACCTCTCACTTGCTCACTTCTCAGTGCTTTAAAAAAAAAAGTCTGAATTGCATTCTCCTGTCGTTCTCACTCGCTCTTCCAACACAGAAATAGGGTAAAACAACAGCCCTACACTGTCTCCTGATACAACTCTTCATCTTCCAGTCTGCTGTCTGATATGAGGGGAAAAACAACTCAACTTTCTGTCTGCCAGCCCAATCTCCATTCCCAGCTCAAAACTAAAAACAGATTTCTGAGTCTCTCTCTATATTGTCTGCTGTTTCATGTTGGAATATATGAGCCTTGATCAGTAAACATTAAACCTCCAAACCTCGCTACCTCCAAAGTGGTTGGGTTTGTATGTCTGTATGTAGACCCTTGTTGTCCCTAGTCCGTAACATAATGTATTTTATACTGTATAATGGCACTTTGTTTCTTACCCTTGAAATTATAGTAAAACAAAAACATGTATTACACACAAGGGGAACCACTGTTGCAAAACATCACAAAAAAAGCAAATTTCAATAAGATAAAAAAGGAGGTAGCTGACTGGGATTGGCAATAATGTTTTAAGAATACAATGTGGAAGAGATGTGGGAGTGGACTAAGAACAAACTGAGGCAAGTTGAAAATAAATATGTACCAAGTAAAAAGATATATAATAAGAGAGGCAAAAGACCATTGTGGTGTATGGGAAAGATAGTCAAGCTATCCACAGAAAAGAAAAAGGCGTTTGACAAAATGAAAAAGCATGGTACTGAGGATACTATTAAATCTTATAAATTCCAGTTAAAAAAATTAAAGAAGGCAATAAGACAGGAGAGGAATAAATTAGAATTCAAGCTCTCGCATATGAAAGACAGTGGTAAAAGCTTTTATGCATATATAAATGCCAGTGTAAAACTAGAAATCAGATTTGCCCCCAAATCAAATGATGGAGTAGAACTCAAAACACCTAAAGATATGGCAGAGGTGTTTAATAAATATTTTTGTTCTGTAAATATAAAAAAAAAAGACAAGGACATGATACATCCTACTATAATGAATGCCCGCATCTTACTTTGGAAATCAGTGCTGCTGATGTGGAGAAACTACTCAACAAACTAAAACCACGTAAGTCAGCAGGTCCTGATCAGCTATATCCGAGATTACTGAGAGAAGCTAAATAACCTATTTCTAAACCTCTTGTAAGTTTATTTCATGCTTCCTTTGAATTTGGGGAAGTGCCAAGGGATTGGAGACTAGCCACAGTAGTTCCACTATTTAACAAACATTTGTCAGTGCCGAACGTTGGTTGCTTGTTGAACGCTGGCACTTCCCTGAGCTCCCTTTATACCCTGCAGTGTACCTCATCTGGTCCCATAGCCTTACATACTTTCAAGGCAGCAACTTGCTTCAGTGACACTTATTTAAATCCCACCTCCTATGCACCCAGCACCCGCAATTTTTTTTTCTGCCGAAAAAAAACTTTAAATGGGGACTAGCAGAACCCGCTCGTCTCCACAGCCGGCCCCCATCTTATAAACTAATTTAAGTGAGAGGCAGCAGCACCAAGAATACAGTCATCCCCCAAATTTAAGCAAGAGGCAGCAGCTCCAAGAATACAGAGTAATCTCCCAAATTTAAGTGAGAGGCAGCAGCGCCAAGAATGCAGAATAATCCCTCAAATTTATGAGAGGCAGCAGCACCAAGAATGCAGAATAATCCCTCAAATTTATGAGAGGCAGCAGCACCAAGAATGCAGAGTAATCCCTCAAATTTATGAGAGAGGCAGCAGCACCAAGAATACAGTCATCCCCCAAATTTAAGCAAGAGGCAGCAGCTCCAAGAATACAGAGTAATCTCCCAAATTTAAGTGAGAGGCAGCAGCGCCAAGAATACAGAGTAATTCCCCAAATTTAAGCGAGAGGCAACAGTGCTAAGAAAACAGAGTAATCCCCCCCCCGCGACAACAAGCAGTGACCTGACCACTCTGTCCATCCATCACCCCACACACACGCACCCAGCACCCAGTGCCCAATTCTCCTTATTAGGAGAAGGCAATTGCCGCTGCCACCCACTAGTCAACCACAGCATAACCCTCCCTCCTCTACTGCTGAGCACCGGCTTCTAATGAATAAAACTGCTCTGCTAATTTTTATAGTACAGCCAGCAGATCACATTGCAAAAAAGTACGTTAATGCATCAGTTAGGGTTTTTATTAGATTGTCAAAAGCTGGGACATTCAATGTTAGAGTTCCCACCCCTACCACCCCACCCACCCTCCACACACAACAGGCATCAGGGTGTGCCATGCGGTTCATCAGGTGCAACTCTCACCCATTCCATATGCAAGTTGACATGGTACAATATAGAGAGTGGGGTGAGAGTTAGCCTGATGACCATGGCACACCCCGATGCCTGTTGGGGTTGAGTGTGGGGGTGAGGTGGTAGGGGTGGGAACCCTAATATCGAATTTCCCAGCTTTTGTCGATTTAATAGAAACCCTAACTGATGCATTAACTGAGTTTTTTTGCAACGAATTTCCCTTCTTTCTGAGATAGTATAATGTATTCTTATTTTACTGTGGGAGCGCAGGGTCTGAATTCCGCAGAGTTATGTGCGTGCATAGAATAAATTCAATGGACGTACACAACTTGGGCATTTTCAGGAATTTTTTTCATCAAATTTTCGATATGGTCTTTTGGGGACCACACATCATGAACACTAGCACTGTCGTTTCGTTAATCTGTCCTGAAAGTTGATTTCGCAAAGCGATCGCTCTATTCTGCGCAACAGGTGCAAAAACATATTTTGGTCAGGATGTGAAAAATGACAGCTATATACTGTTCATGAGGAGGTGTGAAAAATGGTAATGTTGAAAATCTGGAGTAAAAATATGAAAAATTGTTGAAGTTATGTGCGTGCATAGAAGCTGCACAATGCATGCTCATAACGCAGTCATTTTTTGGAATCATTTCACCAAATTTTCAACATGGGGTTTTTAGACCTCCCCTTATGAACACTGGAACTGTGATTTTGTTAATCCATCCCGAAAGCTGATTTCATACAGCGACCGCGCCATTCTGCGTCACAGGTGCGAAAACACATTTTGGGCAGGATGTGAAAAATGACAGCTATACTGTTCATGATGAGGTGTGAAAAAATGGCAATCTTGAAAATCTGGAGTGAAAATATTAAAAATTGGTGAAGTTACGAGCGTGCACTTAAACTGCGCAATGCATGCTTATAACACAGTCATTCTTGTGACTTTTTGCACCGCATTTTCAACATGGGGTTCTTGAGACTCCACCTCATGAACACTGGCACCATCATTTCATTACTTGGTCCTGAAGGATGATTCCACGCAGCGACTGCAAAATCACCTTTTGGGACTAATTAACGAGATGACAATATCAGTGTGTGGTTCTCAAGAACCCCATGTTGAAAATTTGGGGTCCAAATTCCTAAAAATGGCTAAGATATCAAGATAAGTTGAAAGCCCCATTGACAGCCATTATAGTGTTTACCTTGATTCCTTCCTTTGAAGAGTGCAGACATGTCCCGGTCCAGAGAAGATTGCAGCCGCCGACCTCCAGAGGTAAATATGGGGTGCGGGGAGGTGGGTGTGCAGATGGGGGAGGGGGATGTGGGGAGATGATGAGGGACTGTTTTCTTTTTCCAGGTTTAAAAAAAAAAAAGACATTGGGGGACTGTTTTCTTTTTTACAAGTACATTATACATTTGGGGACACTGGGAGTGGGCTACCCAGTGTCCCACACTGTCAGGGGGAGGGGGGCTACTGCTGACGTGGGGATTGGACACCCTCTGTCAGCAAACATAAGGGGGAAAAATGGCAACACCGCTGGAGGGGGAAATACTGGGAACACTGGGAGTAGGCTCCAAAGTGTTCCATAGCAATAAATGGAGATTTTATACACAACTGGGGACACTGGGAATGGGCTACCCAGTGTCCCACACTGTCGGGGGGAGTGGGGCTACTGCCGACATGGGGATTGGGCACCCTGCTGTCGGCAAACCTTAGATCAAGAGGGCACTTTGCTGGGGGGAAGGGGCCACTGCTGACACGGGGATTGGGCACTCTGCTGTCGGCAACCTTAGATCAAGTGAGGGGGATGGGGGAGCCTGTTTTTGTTGGTCCGGGGAGGAGATTTGTTTTTTTTTTGTTTTTTTTTGGAAGCCGCTGTTGCAAGACTTCCCCTTTCACTCCACAAGCTGATCAGCTGTTTACTGATGTGGGCTTCATGCAAATCAAAGGACCAAAGCCCACTCTGATTGGAGCAGCTTTGGCCCTTTGAAGTGCATGACTGTTCAGCCCACCTAGCAGAGAATTGCATCAGGACCACACCGAGTGGTCATTGGTGCCGACTGCCAGGCCCATTACAAGCCCCTGGCTTTGTGTACTGCAATGGCCTCGGCAGTGACACCCCCCCAAAATCCTGTACTGCAACAATACGTTGGTTTGCAACAACCAATGTAAAAAGGGAGATAAAGCAATAAAGTCAAATTATAGACCAGTTAGTTTAACGTCTGTTATATGTAAGGTAGCCGAAAGTTTTTTGAAACAAAAAATAGAAGAAAATCTAGCCTTGATAAGCTATAAGGATCAAAAGCAACATGTGTTCAAGCAAAACAGAGCCAGTATAACAAATCAGATTTGCTTCTATGAACTTGTTAGCAGAAATGTACATGATACAGTGTCAGTGGCTCAGTAGGTAGCACACTCACCTCTGAGGCCGAGAGATCAGAGGGCTGTGGGTTCAGTTCCCACATCTGGCACTTGGGTTAATATCCCAGTACTGACACTGTAGTGCAGCATGAGAGGGGTGCTGCACTTCTGAGGTGCCGTCCTTCGGATGAGACGTTAAACCGAGGTCCCATCTGCCTGGATTGGTGGTAGTTCAGGTGGATGTTAAAGATCCCATGGCACTTATCGAAAAGTGTAGGGAATTTCCCCGGTGTCCTGGCCAAATTTCCCTCATTCACTGAGGATACCACCAACAGCTTGGTCTGGTTCAAGGTCAGTTGGCATTCATCTGTATCCCCCTTCTCTGGATCGTGCCTGAAAATAGGCAGGATTTGTCTAGTGCACTTACCCGGTCAACAAAAACGAAATAAATAAAATAAAAATAAATAACATTCTGGTTGATGTGTTTTTTCTGGACTTTGAAAAGGCCTTCGACAAGGTTCCACATTATCAATTAATAAACAAGATGGCTAAAATAGGTATTGACTATAGATTGGTTAAACGGATTAATAACTGGCTGAAGGAAAGAAAACAACTAGTCAGAATACTGGGTACATGTTCTGGATATGGCGAAGTTACAAGTGGCGTGCCCCAGGGCTCAGTCCTGGGGCCGGTATTATTTGCCCTCTACATTAGCGATCTCCACCAAAATATAAGTAATTGGGTTGTCAGATTTGCAGATGACGTTAAATTAGGAGACCCAATTAATACTCCAGAAGATATCGAAAGGTTAAGAATTGATTTAAATAAAACTGAACATTGGTCTGAGATAAATAAAATGCCCTTTAGTGTGAATAAATGTTCAGTAATGCATTTGGGCAGAACTAATAAATCCATTAGTTATAAACTTAATGGGAAACAGTTAAAATCAGTTACAAAAAAAGAGATTGTGAATTCATAATTAATAGTGACTTAAAATTTAAACAGCGTACCAATGTTATTCAAAAGACAACTCTTGCAATAAGAAACATAAAAAGGAGTTTCATAAACTAAAGTAAAGAATGTCTGTTACCACTGTACAAAACATATGTTAAGCCACATATGGACTATGGATCTCCATTATGGAATCCATATGCAAGGGGAGAAATTGATAGAATGGAGAGAGTCCAAAGAAGACATACTAAAATGATTGGTCCTGTTGGAGGTTACAGTTATAATGATAGGCTACGATACTTGGACCCATTCTCTTTAGAACAAAGGAGGATGAGAGGAGACCTACTATTATTGTGTAAAATAATGAGTGATCCTGAATTGGTGGAGGAATTCGGTATACTCATTCAGGAAAAAATAGAAGGTTTAAGGGGACACAAATAAATTAAAATGAATTTAAGCAATAGAAACAGTAGATACAATTTAGTTTTTAGTAGAACAAGTAGGGTATGGAATAGATTACCTAATAATATAGTAACCAGCAGCTTGGCGAACATCTTCAAAAAAGAGATTGATAATTTGATACTAAACAAGGGGTTAGACTGCACTCGCTAATGCGGGGAACGGTACCAATGGGCAATATGTCTTTTTCCATTCTAAACCCAGTATAAGTCATTTCTACGAAGAAGCCAGCAGAAGAAGGCCATTTGGTCTATCAAGTCTGCTCGTGTTGCAGGGTCCACAGCTTGAGCTACTGTCCCTGCCCTCCCTCCCCATTCCTCCCATCCTCCCTAGCCATGACCCTTACTCTCCCCCATACCTGTCCCAGACTCTCTTAAGAGCATACAAAGATTTTAATGATTTCCCATTAAGTTTATAATGAATGGATTTATTAGTTCTGCTTATGTAGTTGCTCTCTATGCTTATGTTATGCATTTTCCTGTGAATACTGTGATCTGTTTGTCTGTCTGTCCTAACCTGAACGCTTGTAAAAATGGGCAGTTCTTTCCTCAGATGCCTTTCCAGTATAAAAAATAAACTGAAACTGATTAAACCAGAAAAGAATACTCACAGTCCATGAGTAGTGTGCAAAAAATCGTATCAGGTTATAATGTTGTACGCTTAATAGTGTACGGCATTATGGTGAAACCTGGACCTGTGCCTCTCAGTTGGACCCCCCCTGGAGTTAGAATCTTTAGTTGGGGGTCCGGGGTGCAGTCCTCAGTAGGGGTGTGGGGGGTGGAGCCCCACAGAACAAAAGATAACAGGAAATCGCGCAATGCGATTGTCGCACGGCAGAAAAGCATCTGTTTGTGTTGTGCTCTGCCGTGGCACCACCGCTGCTCTTACATTGAGCTGTACAGTAATCCATGGTATCATGCGCCAGGGCGTCATGTGATGACAAAAAAAAAATGTAAACAAAAAAAAAAATGTAAATAAATGTAAGAAAATAAATATGAGTTCTGAGTGTATGTGTGTCTAAGTGTGTGTGTGACCTGTTTATAGTTTGCCTCGGCTCTTGCTCAGCTGCTGGAAAATAAAAAGTTGCTGTTTAAACTGGTGCCATCTTTCACTGTTACTTGCCACTTGGTAGCCCACATTCATTAGCCCACTCATGTGTCAAAAGTATGCATATGTAATTCCATCTCCACTCAAAAAATTGGGGACTGAGCCGGCCCAGTGGCGCTGAGGGTTGAGGTGCTGGAAGCCACATCTTGTGTCACTCTGGCGACCCGGGTTTGGGAGTTGGCAGGGGAAGGAGAGGATTGAGCGCCTGAGAGACAGCTCTCCTCTCCTGGAAGGGAGGGAGGCATTCTCCCGGTACTTGGCTAGTCTCTGGCGGAGGCCAGAGGAACAGCAAGCACAGGAGCATGTACAAGAGAGGGCTGGGAGTGGCAGTCATTGGCGTAATGCCTTGACATTAGGGTGCCGGACACTTCCTCAGAAAGGGGAAAAAACACCGGCGGAGCACGGGTAGACAGAGCACAAGAACACCGACCCTAATGGCGACTGCCTGTCTGAGCACCGGGGACCCTGATGAGACATTGAAGCATCAGAATATCTGTCCTGGCCTGCATCTACACTGGGGGTATAGCCACTGCCCCATGGGGGGACTCTGGGGAATCAGGTAAGGCAAGTCGTGGGGGTAGTGGTTGGTGTCTCCCAAAGAAGTGTAACTCCGGGGTGAGAAGGTGGATAAACAGAAAGTAGAAAAAAAAAATTTCATCTTTTGTTTTCTAAATGTTACATTCTCATTTTATAAGTGCAATAAAACACTCAGTAGTGTGTGCGTTAGATATTTCTAACGCATGGCCAGAGACTGAAGGCACGAGGCTGCTACGCCTCTGGCTGTGGGTTAGAAATGTCTAATGCACACCCCTTCATGTTTTATTGCTTACTCAAAACATGGGTATTAACATTTTTGCCATCTAATTTGCTAAAAGACTAGTACAAGAGTGAAAATATTAGACTATAATCATACTCCTGTAATACGAACATACATACAAACATACAAAATAGCTAGCAGAGGAAGGCCTTATGGTCTGTTGAGTTCGCTCAATTGTGGAGCCCCTAATCCAGAGATTGTAGTAGGCATCACCCCCTCCCCTTCCCCTCCAATCCTGACCCTCCTTTTCCCCATGTCCCACCCTCTGTTGAACTCCCCCCCCCCATTCTGAGTGACAACCTCAGCTGGGAGTTCATTCCATCCTGACACCACTCTCTGTAAATAAGTGCCATCTGACTTCTTTTTTTAAACTTCCCCCTAGCTTATAAGAGTGCCCCCTGGTTGTTTTGTTAACATTGAGACAAAAAAGGTCCCCATGGGCCAATATCTACTTTATGCCTCTCAGGTACTTGAGGATCTCAGTCATATCCTCCTCCTCCTGCCTCTCCTCCAGTGAGTACATGATGAGTTCCATTAGTCTGTCCTCGTATTCTCTGCCCTGCTGCTGCATTACTCAAATGAAACATGGCAGTTATGTATATATGTAACCCCCGACCCCTGCCTTTTTGCAAAACGACAGGTGGCATGCTGTTGAAGCTGACAGCAGTACCTGGTGGGGACTGGGTTCAGGGAGGATAAGGTTACTCGGCACAGGGGGCCTAGGTTTGGCTACTCTGCACAGGGGCACCCAAGTAAATCCGAACACAGGAAGCAATAACTGTAATGTCCAGAACCAGGAATGGGATTCTACAGTGTGGCTTTTATTCACATCCAAACTGAACAAACAAAGCATAGATGGACCCCCACGGGGCTACATTCCTGGTAATGCAGATTAGAGACAACAGAACACTTCTTCACATTTCCAACCCTCAGGCTCTGAACCCACCAGGCACACAGCCCGGACTTGCATGCAGCTTTGGGTACACAGCCCGACTTGTACACTACTTGTGTTTTCCTCACTGGCCTGGCTCCCCCACCGGCCATTTGATCTGCGGTCCATTTTGGGAAATGAACCAGTTTTCCAGTTGGTGGCTCCCCAAACCACCTTAGAGCCTTCGACTCCTAGAGGGAATTTTCCTTCCAATCCCACGTCTGGGTACTTCCCTCATCACTGGCCAAGTGCATGAGGCAAAGAAAATCCTCAGAGCAACCAGAGGTGGACCTGGTCACTAAAGATGGGGGGTCTCCCACCTCCAGCTCCCACAATCCATACCCGGCCATTTCTCTGGAAACTAAACAACTCTTTTTCTGAAAGCTTGGCAATGTAGATTACTGGGTAGTTGTATGTCACATCTCCTCTACATGTCTTGACTTCCACTATGTGCTGGACTTGAACATACTTTTACTTTTGGCTAAGCCTATTACTCTAGGCCTCCCACTACTTCAGTAGTCCAATCCCCACTATCACACAAGTCCCAGGGTGAAAACATGGGCCCTTTAGAAAGAGCAGAAACTCACCCTCCAGTTGCAGGTGCCCCACAGGCGAATCATGAAATCTTCTTGTTTCCCAAAACTCTTGGACCAAATAAGGCAGCTTATCCACTATCAGAAAACCGGGAGGGTTGCCCCTGGAATATGCAGGAAACCCTTCCTGACCCATCCCCTGAGGGATGGGGCAGTGAGACCCGATTCAGCGGTCTCCACCACTTTAAAACTATCTTCTGTGTCTCTCTCTTTAGGTGGAAACACACACCCTTTTACCTAAATGTAGCCCTATGTCAGGGCTAAGGCTCCACGAGCCTACACAGAGCTACTGTGCTGCTCTCTCAGCAAGCTCCAAACTCCAACTGACCGACAGACTACTGTTCAAACCTCCCAACGTTCTACTCCAACTCCCTGCTGCAGATTCAGATTCCATTGTGGCTCATGCAGCTGCGATAGTTCTATGGTGATGTCATCCCTCAGTCTCAGCTGAGACTGAGAACAGTGTGAGACAGTGTAAAACCCATTTAACTGGAGTTTCACAAGCTGCCTTCCCTGCCTACCGCTAGGTCTTACTGGGATTCTAGTAACCCCGGGTAACAAGGGGGTTACACTCGCCCTTGACCAGGAAAATGACTGTCCGCAGTCATTGTTTACCCGGCTTTAGGCCATCCCACCCTATGTGCTACCTACGGAGGGGGGTGATCCGGCCCCCTCCTACCATGTGCGAGCACAGGCAGGCAACACTAAGGGCCTAGAGTCCTTTAGCTGACATTTTAGCCTCTACACTACCCACTTACTATGGACGCCTAGTGGCTCTGGTAGAACTGTCCAGAGCATAACCCTAATAGCTCAGCACTGCAGTCCCTACAGCTGTTCAGGACCACAGCCCATCTATCCCCCAGCCCTCTAGGGAAAATCTGTCTGCCTCTAACTTAATGCCCCCCCCCAAAAAAAAAACCTACCCGGGGATCTCCCCGACCTTGGGCAACCTGCAACCACACACCAAGAAACTAATACCACATTATTACATCACTTTACTGCCTCCTCCCTACCCCCACAACCACACCTGTGGAAGGAAAGGGTTAATACAGTAACAACAACAATAACAACACCACAGTACTTTAAATCACTACACACTAAAGTATTAGTGAGGAACTCTGATGAGCCCCTCCTCTTCTTCTTGTCTTCTCTTCTATCTTCTCCAGGAACACCTGCAAGAAAAAGAAAGACAACACTCACTCCTAATCTGCATACACAGTCTACCTAAACCCCTACCATCAAAACAGTGAGGAATCCCAAAAATATTTTTTTTTTAGAAAAGGTACAAAAACAGTATATACATTAGAAAACAACGACATTATTTATAATACACATTTGGGGTGGATGGAGTGCCCTAAAAGTCCCAACTAGTGACCACAGTGCCCAAAGGCTAGTCCATTAAAGAGTCTCTCCTGGGCTGGAGCCCGGTGAAGCACAGTTCTATCAGGCCAAAGTCCCGAAGGGGAGAGTCTTTGAGGACAGTTCACACATTTTGGAGTCTGCTAGTGTAGGGTGTGTACTGCAGTGTCATAAAGATAGAAAAGTTCTGACTTACCAGCCCCTTGTAATACGAAAAATCTGAACTGACCTGCACCTCAGACGAAGACTCTCCCTGGCAGCATTTCTTCCAATACAGCTGGGTGGACATCTTCTGGGAACCACAGGAGGGCACATCTGGGAACTGCTGGGTTGATGTCATCTCTGGAGATGGAACCTTAGAACAGGAACAAAAAGGAAAACAGCTGGTCTGACGTCATCTGATTACCAGGCGATGGCTCAGGATACAGCTGGGATGGTGTCCTCTCTGGATCTGAAGTCATCTGGTGGGCCAGTCGATGGATTCTGGAAAGGCCAGTACACTGCAGAACTGATGAATGTGGGGCACCTGAGTCCTGGATGTCCATACTGGCGGATCAATAAAGGCACTTCACAGGCTGGTGTGGTAGTATTGACTACCACTGCTCGGCTTTCCATTTAGTAGGCACAGGCACATTTGCTGGGAGGTCCTTGCACTGAGGCCAATAGTACTGGGGGTCAGGAGCTTGAATTATTACCCCGTCTGAGTGCACATAATTCACACAGTGGGAGATTTCACGTCCCTCTCCGTCCACTATTCGCACTCTGTCCATAAACAGTGTCCTGCCTTTCTTCCACTTGGTATATTTCTCATGAAACAGTTTGTCCTTTACATGCTTGTTTGCCCCAGGATGCACACCTTTCATTGCTTTGGCCCAGATCCAGGATTTCCTGCTGTTCTCAATCTCCTCCCAGACTTTCCGAGGAAAGGTCATACCATAGATCTCATTCGCCTTCCTACGAACCAGTCTCTCCTCTTTACTAGCTTTGGTCAACCTGAGACCGCTGGCCTGGCTTGAGGGTGGCCAGTCCTGGTTCTGCCAGCTTCACATCCCTAACGAGATTAAAAACGGATCCCTGACTTCTTCTTGCATAGCCAGGGCAGTGGCATCACCACTCTCTTCCATGCATTCCTCCGAGGCAAGAGCTTGAGGCTGTGTACCTGTTCTTTTTTCACAAGGCCACATAGGTTCCCCCTCATCTTCTTCCTCACTGAGGATCTGAGCCCAGGAGTGAGCAGTCGTTCTCACTCCTGAGACTATCCACTCATCACTAGGCGTGGAGGTCGACACCTCCCATTCAAAGGCTTCCCGCATCTTATCTTCTCCTATGAGACTTGGGCTAGCCCCCCCCCAAGGGTCTACTGATGCTTTATCCGAACTTTCCTTCTGGGATCCAGCATCCGAAACTTCAACTTCTGGTTCTGTCTCTAACTCTGCACCCTCTAACTTTGTGCCACACTCCCCTGAGGGGCCTTCTTCAACAGGGTCCGCCTGGTGCTGTGTGCTGCCAACTGCAGATTTCTGAACCTTTGTCCATGTTGGAGCCAAACGAATTTGAGGCGCTTTATACAAGCCATATTTTTCTAGGCATCCAGCACAGTGAGGAATCATGAAGATGTCCCTTCCAGCTCTCAAGCATATTTGACACACATGCACTGGAAAACCAGGAATCGCCACATGAGGAGGCAGTTGTCCTCCGTAGCACCACTTTTCAATATCCCTCAGTCTATTTACTGCTGCTGTTACTGCAACCCGGGCATGATCTGGGTAGCGAGCTGGTTCTGAGGTCATAACTGCAGAAAAACAAACAAAAGTTCACTGTAACTGAAAGTCCCACTTTACTGAACACTCTTTACTTTTAAAATGGCTCCTCTGCTGCTGTTTACTTTACTACCCCACCCTGTAATGGCGGCGGCAGCACTCCTGTGCATCAACATTCAGAAATTGGGTCAAGCCACTGTGCACCTGATTTACACACACTACTGATAACTTTTGCTCAAACTGCACAAACTTGCACTGTTCTTGTTCTAAACACATTTACATGATTTTCCACGGACTTTTCACATGCTGGAAACATTTCTTTAACTCACAGTCCCTTAAAGCTTCAGGTTTTTAAGCACAGGATTGCCTGTAAAACTAGTGCTGCACATTTGGCTACAACTGTCAGTCTTTCTCTGGGTTTAAACTTTAAACTGAGGCTGAACTCATCACTATGCACACAGTCAATGGCTTAACAGACTTGCACTTGCTGGTAGTACTTGCCACAGTCATTACTTGCAAAGCGACTGCACTGCTGCACACACATTTAAATGGCTTTTAGCAGAAAATCACTGTTTGAGCAATTTCACTGTTAGTACTTACTTTTATCAGTAGCTGTTTGCTGCGATGGGGAAAAACGGCTTGCAGCCAGTCTTGGAGGCCTCAGAACAGAAACAGGCAGGCAGTCCTGCCGATCGCATCCTTGACCACCACATTTGCAATTCAGATGATCGATTAGCGGGTTGAGCCCGATTTTAAACAAGCAAGTCTATTTTTAGAAGGTTTACAGAGTTTTTAACACTCCGCGACGCTCCTCCACAAGCCAGTACACGCACTCCACTCACACTCCCTCTCGAATGCTGGAGCAGTCACTGTAGAGCTGGCTGAGGGGTGGGACTGATTGCAGCCTCACCAATCACACAACGCCATGCAAGTGAGCCTCTTCTTCCTCGCGAGTGCTTTTCTCCTCACAGCGATCGTCGAGCAGGCAAATTTAAACTGCAGAATGCATTTTTTTTTCTCAACTGACTCCATGGCGGGAGCCCATTTCAGCCATTTAACATAGCCATTACACCTGCAAGTCTCTCAGTTCATTCAAAAAGCATTTCCAACGTCCAGGGCACAATTTTCCTGTTGCTGCCCATAGTCTTCCACACTTTTCTTTACCACAGTTCTTTAAAAAGCATTTCCAACGTCCAGGGCACAATTTTCCTGTTGCTGCCCATAGTCTTCCACACTTTTCTTTACCACAGTTCATTTAAAAAGCAGGCAAAAACGCTGTAAACAATTGATGCAGGACAAGGGCACACTCTTTGGCTTTACTGCTCCTTGGTAAACAGTTGGCAATTTAAACAGCAGCGTAAGATCCACAGCACACAGCGACACATTAGGTAAATTGCTTCAGCTTTTTGGGCTACCTACTGCCAGACAGCCAAAACGCTAGCCCCTTGCCCAAGCACCTTCCTTCCCAGAATTAAATCCAAAGCAGTACCTCCATTTTTGTAACCCCCAACCCTTGCCTTTTTGCAAAACGACAGGTAGCATGCTGTTGAAGCTGACAGCAGTACCTGGTGGGGAATGGGTTCGGGGAGGATAAGGTTACTCGGCACAGGTGGTCTAGGTTTGGCTACTCTGCACAGGGGCACCCAAGTAAATCTGAACACAGGAAGCAATAACTGTAATGTCCAGAACCAGGAATAGGATTCTACAGTGTGGCTTTTATTCACATCCAAACTGAACAAACAAAGCATAGACGGACCCCCACGGGGCTACATTCCTGGTAATGCAGAATAGAGACAACAGAACACTTCTTCACATTTCCAACCCTCAGGCTCTGAACCCACCAGGCACACAGCCCGGACTTGCATGCAGATTTGGGTACACAGCCCGACTTGTACACTACTTGTGTTTTCCCCACTGGCCCGGCTTCCCCGCTGGCCACTTGATCTGCGGTCCATTTTGGGAAATGAACCAGTTTTCAATTGGTGGCTCCTCAGACTACTTTATAGGAGCCTTCACTCCTAGAGGGAATTTTCCTTCCAATCCACGCCTGGGTACTTCCTCATCACTGGCCAAGTGCATGAGGCAAAGTAAAATCCTCAGAGCAAACCAGAGAGGTGGACCTGGTCACTAAAGATGGGGGTCTCCACCCCAGCTCCCGCAATCCATACCCGGCCATTTCTCTGGAAACTAAACAACTCTTTTTCTGAAAGCTTGGCAATGTAGATTACTGGGTAGACGTATGTCACATCTCCTCTACATGTCTTGTCTTCCACTATGTGCTGGACTTGAACATACTTTTACTTTTGGCTAAGCCTATTACTCTAGGCCTCCCACTACTTCAGTAGTCCAATCCCCACTATCACACAAGTCCCAGGGTGAAACATGGGCCCTTTAGAAAGAGCAGAAACTCACCCTCCAGTTGCAGGTGCCCCACAGGCGAATCATGAAATCTTCTTGTTTCCCAAAACTCTTGGACCAAACAAGGCAGCTTATCCACTATCAGAAAACCGGGAGGGTTGCCCCTGGAATATGCAGGAAACCCTTCCTGACCCATCCCCTGAGGGATGGGGCAGTGAGACCCGATTCAGCGGTCTCCACCACTTTAAAACTATCTTCTGTGTCTCTCTTTAGGTGGAAACACATACCCTTTTACCTAACTGTAGCCCTATGTCAGGGCTAAGGCTCCATGAGCCTACACAGAGCTACTGTGCTGCTCTCTCAGCAAGCTCCAAACTCCAACTGACCGACAGACTACTGTTCAAACCTCCCAACGTTCTACTCCAACTCCCTGCTGCAGATTCCATTGTGGCTCATGCAGCTGCGATAGTTCTATGGTGATGTCATCCCTCAGTCTCAGCTGAGACAGAACAGAGTGAGACAGTGTGAAACCCATTTAACTGGAGTTTCACAAGCTGCCTTCCCTGCCTACCACTAGGTCTTACTGGGATTCTAGTAACCCTGGGTAACAAGGGGGGTTACATATAGCATGGCAGTTGCGTATGTACACTCGAGCGGCAGAGATCAAGTATAGCAACTGCATATAAAATGTGGCAAGCATCCACAGCAGTTAAGGCTCCACCATGGTTTCTTGACTCTCTCATACTGAGAGCTGTATACACGCTAAATAAAAAAAAGTTTCACACACTTTTTTATCTCCCCATAACAGCTCTTATGCCACCAGGTCCGAGGGGCGGCTGTTCAGCCCTGTCCCCACTGTCCTGAGCCGGCACCTATCTCCCCCCCGTATTCACTTGTTGGTCATGTAGTTTTGTCCCACAAAATCCCCCTCATGGCAAGGCCAGAGTATGGATGGCTGCCCTACCCCCAGTACAGAAATCCAGAGCAGACTGGTGGAGAGAGCTAGGTGGCATCATGGACCCGGGGCCAGTGGGGCAGGGCTTCATGAAGCCTTTCGATCTCCATTTACCAGTTTGTTTTCTTCCCTAGCCATGGCAAGATGAGATACGCATGCACATTGAGACACACATGCATCCTGGAACCATGGCTCCCCCACCCCCTTACTGCAGTCAGCTGCTCATGTGCTGGTGCTACCACCAGGCCTCCATCTGCTGACAGCCAAGAGCTGAGTCAACTCGCCACTCTAGTCTGGGAGAGGAGAGCTGCAACAGCAGCCACTCAGTCCACTCCCAGACCCCCCCTCCCATGATGACCCCCTGTAGCCTGATCTTGTTCTTGAACTCAGGTCGCCAAAGTGGGAGAGGTAAGGTGCTGAGTGCCTCAGCCCTCTGCACTGCCAGGCTGGCATGTGAGACACTTTAGATGTAGCATATCATCCGCCTCCCAATTTTCTGGCAAACCGATAATTTTAAATGTTATTTTTTTCAGGAGCAACACTCTTCTGTCTTTTCCTTTATTTCTGAGGAAAATAACTTTTTAATGCTCAGAAACTGTTTTTCCAGTGTCTAAGAACCCCTCCTCAGTTTGCAGCCTCAGAAACGTGCCCTGATATCATTTTGAAAGGCTGCTTGTAAATCACTGTTTCCTCAATAAGCCCCAATTCTGTGGTAGTTTGTTGCATAAACCCTGAAATAGTTGAAAGCTCCAAGATGGGGTCCTGAGCATTGACTTTAACCACACTATGGTATATGGAGCCTTCGGTGAAGAGCGAGGAGAAAGCGGATTTTGTCTATGCTTTTTGAGGGGTGATGTAATTTGTTCTCTGTTGGATTTTTTCCCTGCCACACACACTGAGTCTTTTGGAAAATGAGGAAACATGTCCCCAGACCCCTGTCAGGTACATTTGATCCTACATCAAAGGTGGTGGGTTCCCCCAGAGGATTTTTCCATTTCCAGTGCTGGTCAGAGGAACAGACATAAAGAGAAAAAAATCACCATACCACAGGCTGGTCTGTGAGGAGCAGCTCACAAAGCCGCCATTCAGGCCAGTTACACAAGCGTACCCTCTGCTGTAAGTTATGACACCGTTTTGACATAATTTGTGACTGTATTTTCCTTGGGTTCAAACACAGGGATGAGAGGGAATTCACTGAAGCTAGCAGGAGGGAGATTCAGAAGGAACATCTGGAAGCACTACTTCATGGAGAGGGTGGTGGATAAGTGCCATAAGCTACCAGAACAAGTGGTACAGTCCAAATCAATTGACAATTTCAAGCAGGAATGGGACAGGCAGGTGGGTTTAGTTAGAAAAGAAGGGAGGCAGCAAAAAAGGGGGAGGATTGTGACTAGGACCAGGCAAAATAGTTAGGAAGGGTGGGCAGACTGGATGGGGCCAAGTGCCTTTTTTCTGCTATCAGTGTCTTTGTATCCATGTATTATATTTGGGGGGGATGTGGATCTCTCCCAAATGATGTTTCTTTTTTCCTCAGTTTTGCATGTGTGCTAGTTTTTTGTTCTTTATTCATTTAAAGTGTTGGAGGAAATAACCTGCATTTCTGAAACGTAGGACATACAAGGAATGCTTGCTGTAACAGCTTGAGGCAGTGTGGTTAAGTGGTTAGAGCACTGATGTGAGAACAAGGAGATCACAGTTCCAGACTCTGCTAGAGTCAAAATACTCACTGTATGACTTTTGGCAAGTCACTTAACCTCTCAGTGTTCCAGTCCACCCAGCTGTGAAAATGGGTAGAAGCAGGACCCCACTGGAAATGAGGTGTTGCCTCCCAGCTGGCTATCCTGCATATACCATTGTAAGGGCACGGTGATTAGTGCACTATAATGTGGGCACCGCAATAAGGTTGTGAGTGATAGGGCCGTTCTGGGTTTTAGAGCGTCCCTCACTCAAACCATGTTCGCATCACCCACCCTTCATGGCATGGCCGATCAGAGTTCGTTATACTGTATATAGTTTGGGAGGTGTGGGGGGGGGCAGAGAAAAGCATACAGATGTTGTATGGTCTGGCTGGGGAGTGACCAATTCTGTGCTGCTCACCTGTTGCATCACCCTTTTGCTTGCGCTTTCATTTACCGAGTAGTTTTTGTTTGCACACTGGCAAGGGTGAACCTTATCCTGGGTAAATAAACTGTAATAAAAACAGAATGAAAGTCAAACAATTTAAAACAAATAAATCAATAGAAATCCCACAGTGACATACATTATTCTCACAAACTCCCAAGGTGACTGAAATTAAATTTCCTGATCTTGTGGCCTGAAGTCTTCCCTCAGTAGAACCCTGGCATCCTGTACTACTGCTAGATAAAGTGCTTATTATCACTTGCAAGAGGAGAGGTAATGAGGCACTTGTGTACAAACATATGTCACCCTTTCCTCTGTGGTAACATCTTTGGAAACACTTATTCAATTGTCATCAAGCTTCAAATCCTATTCTCTATGATTCAGTTGACTGAGTGCCAGAAAAACTGTCTCCCTGACTGATGCCACTAGAAACAGACCAGTAAAGCTCCAACATGCCCCTGCATTCTAAACTCTGGATGGCAAGCTGCTCGAACAGGTAACCCTCCTTCAAGTATCTATGAGTGTGCCTGGACCAGAGTCTCAGGTTTTCGAACCACACTGATATCATGCATAAGAAACTTCACCCTAAGCTTGGTGTTATGTACCCAAACAAATCCTGCCTTCCTCTCCCTGTCCACTGAGACATGATCTCCAAGATGTTCTTGCTGATGTTTTGACTACATAGATCTAGTCTACAGCGCAGCCTCAAAGTCTACACTTTCCAAGCTGAATACCAGTTTTATAGCTGTGGACAGAGCCTACGGCCATCCTGCTTTCCCTTGAAAAAAGGTGTTTCTGTGGAATGCATCTTTTAGGAGTTTTCAGTGTATTCTTCCATAACTGCAAATCACCATGACAGTTAAATAATCCTTTCTTTCTATTTCCAGTGTTGTTGACAGAACTTGCAGCAGCTTATCTAATGGCCATTGGGAAACTAATGACTTCAATGTAGTGAAAAAAAGTTTCTGGAGATGAGCCACTCAGTTCATCATAAGAAATGTAGTTTTATTTTGATATTTTCTTAGAACACCATGATCCCCTAGGTATGCCCAACGTTTCACCCAACACTGGGCTTCCTCAGGGGTAAAAGGCCATGATGGTTAAAAACAGACCGTATACATTGGATAAACATGCTACTAAGATGGAGTAACCAGATGTAACAGATGACTACTAGACAGTTATCTATGGAACTGGTTTATTTGTAGAACAGCATTTACAACCAGGATAGTTTATCCTGTGCAGACTGTATTGTACAATTAAAGCTTTTATTTAAACTAATGAAAGAATTACCTTTATTAGAGTAGTGAATTCTAAATATGGATTTGTTTGTTTGTAACTAAGGATTTAGTGTTCATCTTTATCCAGACATAACTTGTAAAGAAACAGCATTAGCTGTTTCAACTAAGGTATGATAGCCATGAGTAAGGGGTCAAAGGTCACAATGGTTAAAAGAACAGTCAGTGAATACTAGGAAATCATCATGTTACCCAGAAAGAATAACCAGATGGGTTATCTGTTTCAGAAGTGTGTAACCTTCTCTATACAAGTCTGCATTTAGGATAATATTCCTAGCTAGAATTTGGGTTGAGATGATATAGTAATAACCTGAACTTGATTTAATTTAAAATGGACTGATTGACATAAGATTAATTGTATTTGCAGACAAACAGGAAACTGAATCCTAGTTGTTCCAAAGCCAATAATGAAAGAATTTATTTAGGAACACAAGGTAAAATAATCTATATATTTGTGATAAACAAGTGTAAATTTATATAAATAATATTTTGAAATCTTAGTTTTGTTCTTAATGACAAATAATATCCACAGGTGCTCTTCACATAATAAGGTATACCATTTCACAGAAAAAAATGTTTTTGGTATTAATCTTGGGCACTTAAAATATATAGTGGTCAGTTTTGGTACTGTCACCAATTATGAGAAATGCTTTTTCCAAAAAATTGTTTTAATCAAAATTATTTTAGTATGATAGTAATGCTCATATTTGTATGCCCTTATAGATCCTATGCCCCTGAGGAAGCCCGGTGTTGGGTGAAACATTGGGCGTACCTAGGGGATCATGGTGTTCTAAGAAAATATCAAAATAAAATTACATTTCTTATGATGAACTGAGTGGCTGGTCTCCAGAAACTTTTTTTCACTACATTGAAGTCAACTGTTCAACCAGCCCCAATAGGAACATTTGGTCTATTTTTTACAACGGGCATCCACCCACGTTCTTTTCCTTGGCAGCATTAGAAACTGAAACAGCTTCTTAAATATTGGTTGTCTATTAAACTGGAGATTTCTTTACCCCCTTAGAAATGCAACAACTTGCACATTTCGGTACTTAGCATTTAAGAATTGTCTTGGTACTTGCTTAAGTTGGACAGATATTTTCTTTCAAGAAAGCTTTATACCTGTACCGGCCTGGTGGCACTGAGGGTTGAGGTGCTGGACACCACAGCTTACGTCACGCCACACCAGCGACCTGGGTTTGGGAGCGAGCTCGAGCACTTGGGGGTTGGCGGGTGAGGGAGAGGATGGAGTGTTCATAGGACTGCTCTCCTTTTCCAGTGAAGGCTGGGGCACAGTGACCAGTGTTGCCTGCCACCTAGTGGAGGCTGCATGCTAACATGCTTGGTCCTGTACATATGGGTCGGAGGGTGGAGCAGCTGGTGGATGTGAGGCTTGCGGTCGCATGCATGGCACTCCCTTGCTGACATTTCACACCCCACCTCCGAACAACCCCAGAACAAGGAAAATGGGACACCCCAGTCGTTGCGGCTTGATGGCTGTCTGACTGTACCAGCCCCGGCTCCGGAGGGGATCACCAGTGTCGATCCAGTCTCGGTTGGGGAGTTGGTTGACCCCTGCCACCCTGCCACGGGGGGTAAGCCGTGGGGTAATTGGGTGATCACCCTTATGGGAGACCGGCGCAGATCAGACGGCTGCTGGAGGATAAGGATACCCAGAGAACAGGGCCGACTGGGGTTCCTGGGGAGAAAAATGTCACACACAAAGAAAAATTTATACCTCATAAATATCACCCATTCTCAGCAAGGAATGTCCAAGATTTACACTGTGTTTTAACCTCTTAAGACACTATCTGATAAGCACTGTCTCAGACATAGTTTATTATATACAGCACACACACACACACACACACACACACTGTACACACCATCCTTATGGCCACAACATTTAAAATAAATACTGCAATCTAATATGTCATAAAACAATAAAGAAGCTGTTTATGTCAGCTTTGGTTATGTGGAACACAGTGAAGTTCATTTTTCAGTAGATTTCCTTTAAATACTATATTTCTTATCCTAAACTTTGTATCCTGGATATCACAGGGGAGATGCTACATCTCATTCTCATGCGGATCTTCATTGTACACATTTTTGCATTGTATTTACTCAGGATGTCCCAGATTAGATACAATATCTTGTTTTCAGCGGGGTCATGATTTTACCATTTTTATAAGGTATTTATTCAGGGTAACCTAGTCCAGATGTAAAATATTATTTTCAGCATGTTCCGATTTTACGCAATGCATCATAATAGTGTGTAGATGTAGAGCCCCACTGAAAATAAGATGCCACATCTTCTGTGTACTATCCAGACTAGATGCAGTATATATAGGATAGTGCATGGGGAACAGTTGACAACAGGGCTATTTTTTCACCGAGTTGGCACTATGGCGACGAATTACTTTGAGAGCGCAGCTCGAGAGGTAATCCGTCATCATAGTGCCAACGAGGTGCCAAATAGTGTCTGTTGTCAGCGGTTCCCCATGCACTTTTCTTTATAGTGTATGGTGGAACGTTGTTTTTTGGGAGGAAAAAATTCACTACAGCATGTTTCTGCTTCAAAACATTTTTACTGGGGTATTGGAAGGAAACAAGAACTTTACATTTTGAATGTTTTCACGCTTGACATTTTAACTGTTGAAGAACTTTACATTTTGAAAATTTTAACGCTAAACATTTAAACTGTGTTAAAAACTCACATACAGCAGCACCCGGAACAGCAATTCACAATCTGCGGGGAAGAGCAGAGAAAAGGGGTCGGTAGTGAGGATCACATTTCATCACTCAGGAAACTATGTAATTGCCGCATGTCATTTCTCGTTTTTTTTTTTGCCGTTTTTTTGTTTTCCTGATCGAGGATGAATCTATCCCGTTCCGATAGTGGCTTTGACAGTACTGACGCTGACATTGCTGCTTTCGCTATGTGTCCTGTCTATGGAGTGAGGCCTAACTGTCAAATGCTGCTCGAGGACACAGTGTGTGACGTGTGCAGTGCAGCAGAACAAAAAATCGTTCTGCTGCACTGCGAACATCACTAGTGCAGGTGAACAACATTTCGACAGTGATGGATTTCGGTGGAGAACGACGTTCCACCATACACTATATAGCAATCAGCAAGCATATTCTAGGAAAACACATTGCAAAAATGTGTAAAAGGAAGACTGCACTGAAACTGCCTCTCAGCAGATCTGCATTGTGCAAATTCATTAGAAATAATGAGTACTTCTGCTCAGTATTTACTAAAGAGAAGAGGGGGGTGACACCCAAGGTGGGAGAAATGGCAGAAACAGGGGTGGAGGGGCTGACAGATGGGGAAATTACGGAGGGCAAAGTTCGGGAGGGTTTGAAGGCACTGAGGGTGGATAAGGCGCCAGGCCCAGATGGCATCCACCCCAGGGTACTGAAGGAGTTGGCAGAGGTCCTTGCAGGACCTTTGGCAGACGTATTTAATGCCTCACTACATTCAGGGTGAGTACCTCAGGACTGGAGGATGGCTCATGAGGTGCCCCTCCACAAGAGTGACCCCAAGGATGAACCGGGAAACTACAGACCAGTGAGCCTCACAGTCATTGTGGGTAAGCTAATGGAGACTATCCTGAAGGAAAGGCTGGTGGCCCTTCTAGAGACCAAAGGACTACAGGACAGCAGACAGCATGGCTTCATATGGGGCAGATCCTGCCAAACCAACCTGGTGGAGTTCTATGACTGGGTAACTAGGCAACTGGACAGGGGCCATGCAGTGGATGTCCTATATCTGGACTTCAGTAAGGCATTCGACTCGGTTCTGCATGGAAGGCTGGGAAGTAAGTTAGTAGGCACAGAGGCAGGTGCAAAGCTGGTGAGATGGGTAGGTAACTGGCTTCAGGGAAGGCAACAGAGGGTGGTGGTTGGTGGGGAGCTCTCACATCCAAGGGTAGTGATGAGTGGTGTTCCACAGGGCTCGGTGTTGGGACCAGTGTTGTTTGGGATATTCATTGCAGACATATCATTGGACATCAAGAGCAAGATCAGTCTGTTTGCTGATGATACCAAGGTAAGAGCAGTGGTGGATGACCTAGGGGGATGGCAGGGGTTGCAGGATGATCTGGCAAAGCTTGAAACCTAGTCAGACACCCAGCAACTGGGGTTTAATGCCAAAAAGTGCAAGGTGCTGCATTTTGGGATGAAGAACCCAGGGAGGAGTTACCAGCTGGGGGGAGTGCAGCTAGCCCAGATGGAGGAGGAGAAGGATCTGGGAGTGCTCATTACAGGGTCAATGAACAACTCGGCACAATGTAGGAAGGCAACTGCAAAGGCCAACAAAATGCTGGGGTGTATTGCAAGGGGTATATCCTCGAGGAGGGAGGAGGTGATTCAGCCATTGTATAGGTCATTAGTTAGACCGCACCTGGAGTACTGATGCAGTACTGGTGCCCGTATCTGAAGAGGGACATTAAATTACTGGAGGGGGTGCAGCGCAGGGCGACAAAGATGATCAAGGGGCTGGGGGACTTATCATACGAGAGGAGGCTGAGGAAGTTGAAGATGTACTCACTGGAGGAGAGGAGGGACGGGGGGACATGATTGAAACCTTTAAGTACATGAAAGGAATAAACAAGACAAATACAGAGGGGCTGTTCAGAGTAAGGGAGGGGAAGGGAGGGACACAGGGACCATGATATGAGACTGGAGGAGGAAGGTTCAGGAGGAGATGAGGAGACACTTTTTACAGAGAGGGTGGTGGCTGAGTGGAATGTGTTACCTGCAGAAGTGGTATCGGTAGAACAGTGGACTGCTTCAAAAGGGGATGGGACAGGACAAGGGGAGGGTCAATGAAGGGAAGGGTGGAAGGGAGGCAGCTGCAGAATAAAAGAAGGTACATATTCGAGCAGACTTGATAGACCTCTAGACCTTTATCTGCTGGCAAATTGCATATGTTCGTATGAGTAATGCATGACCACACTGTAAATGACATTAATTAATCAATTTATTTATTTATGTCTTTGGTAACTGGGTGAGTGAGCTGATCCAAAGGATCAATTTCAGTCACGACCTGGGCACACAGGTGGCAGCAAGCATTCTACCGAAGTAGTAAAATACAGAAAATACAGAGAATACAAATATATGATCACATCACAGATACAATGTAGTTCTGCTAATAAAGATACAAAGCAACTATCAAGCAATACAAGGTGAACACATGCACTAAACTGCAGGATTCAAGGTCATTACACAAATAGCTGCAGTAGATACATGCTAAATGTGGCAAAAAATACAACTCACACAAGCAACATGCCTAACAGAGGTCCAGAGACAGCATCAGAGAGAGAGAGAGCATCAGGCACTGAGAAGAGAGCAGGGCAGGTCAAGGGAGCAGCAGTACTAGGGAGCAAGGATACATAGAAGGGCAGACATTAGCAAGGCAGGGAGAGATTTTAACGTTATGACTATGCAGGGGAAACAGTTGCAAGTGGATTCAGTCATGAGCCAGGATCTTAGGTTAGATTTAAAGAGAGGTGGGAGGGGGACAAGTGAACAGAGGAGGGTAGCCAGTTCCATGGGGGTACATGATTTGCCAGTTGAGATTCAATGCTTTTTTAACCTCTTAAGACACTATCTGATTATGGATAGCACAGAGGAGATGCTACATCTCATTCTCATAGGGATCTTCATTTTACACATGTTTGCATTGTATTTACTCAGGATGTCCCAGATTAGAGGCAATATCTTGTTTTCAGTGGAGTCACGATTTTATCATTTTTATAATGTATTTATTCAGGGTAGCCTAGTCCAGATGTAAAATATTATTTTCAGCATGTTCTGATTCTACGCAATGCATCATAATATTGTGTATATGTAGAGCCCCACTTAAAATAAGATGCCACATCTTCGGTGTACTATCCAGGCTAAATACAGTCTATAACAATCAGCAAGCATATTCTAGGAAAACACATTGTAAAACTGTAAAAGGAAGACTGTACTGAAACTGCCTCTCAGCAGATCTGCATTGTGCAAATTCGTTAGAAATAATGAGTAAAGCATTACCACACTGCAAGTGACATTTTGCAGGATTTGCCAGTTGAGATTCAATGCTTTTTTTAACCTCTTAAGACACTATCTGATAAGTATTGTCTCAGACATAGTTTATTATATACAGCAAACTCACACATGCACAAGCACACACACACGCACACACACACACACACACACACACACACACTATACACCATCCTCATGGGCACAACATTCGAATTAAATACCGCAATCTAATATGTTATAAAACAATAAAGAAACTGTTTGTTTATATCAGTCTTGGTTATGTGTAACACAGTGAAGTTCAGTTTACTGTAGTTTTCCTTTAAATCTTTCTCATACTATATTTTGTATCCTGGATAGCACAGGGGAAATGTTACATCTCATTCTCATAGCGATCTTCATTTTACACATTTTTGCACTGTAATTACTAGAATGTCCCAGATTAGATCTTTTTACTTTACTTTAGTCTTTGGTAACCGGGTAAGACCCACTAGGCACAAGTGCCTGTTTTCAGGGGTGACCTGGGAGCACTGGGTGGTTAACTAACTTGCTCAGAGTCACACAGTATGCAAGTGGAGGTTGTGAGAATCAAACCCAGGTCTGGTCTGCTGGATGTACCAAGCTTGTTCACAGCTCATTACTCTAACCTGTAGGCTATACCGCAGCCCTAATATCTTGTTTTCAGTGTGGTCAAGATTTTACCATTTTTGTAATGCATTTATTCAGGGTAGCCTAGTCCAGAGGTGAAATATTCTATTCAGCATGTTCTGATTTTACGCAGTGCAGCATAATATTGTGTAGATGTAGAGCCCCACTGAAAATAAGATGCCACATCTTCTGTGAACTATCCAGGTAAATACTGTATATAGCAATCAGCATGTATATTCTAGGAAAACACTTTGTAAAACTGTATAAAAGGAAGACCGCATTGCAACTGCCTCTCAGTAGATCTGCATTGTGCAAATTCATTAGAAATAATGGGTAAATGCATGACCACACTGCAAGTGATATTTTACAGGATACACCAGTTGAGATTCGATATAGCATATCTTGTAAAAATTCAATGGGCTGGATATTCAAACTGCGCCCAAAATGTGCGCAATAGCAGGAGCTAGCACAAGTCCATTGCGCACACGTGCAATAGACGCGATATTCAAAAATGGAGCAAGCCAAATTGTGCAAACAGCCAACGGCTGAATATCGCACAACCTGCGCCATAGCGCAACCAGGAAGGGGAAGCTGAGCAGATACGATGCGCTATAGCGCAACAAGGGCAGCCCAGCTGAGCAGCCCAGAGGCGCCATAGTGCAAGCAGGGAGCCCCTCCAGCAGCAGAGCAATGGAACTGCACAAGCAGGGAGGTAGGCAGGGGCCCACTACCCATGCCACAGATGGGCACAGGAACACACTGCAGAACTGACAATGCACCCCCACACCCCAAGCACAGCACAACTGGGGGAGGGACGGAATATCCACTGGCCCATGGGGGCAAGCAAACAAAGCACAGCTGGGCCATGTTGCCCCAGCACACACACCGGCAAGCTGACACTGCCACACAAGGGGGGTGGACCACCCCATGGCACAGCAGCCCCCCCTCTGCACAGCACATCCTGCACCATGACCCCAAGACACCCCCCATGAGCAGTGACCATCACTGCAGGAATCCCCATGCATACCTCCCCCCCACTGTCACACTGCAACCTCGTGTATCACAGAACCATACAAGCCAGAGCCACCATGAGCAACCAGCAGTGGGTGGCAGCACACGGCAATGCAACAATGGCAGACACAGTGCCAACATGCACAAACCCCCTGAGGCACAGCTGAGAGACCGAACATGTGTCGCCACAAGAGGTACCCCACACGAGAAAGGGCATGCCCCTGACACCACTGCCATTGATACAGCACCCTGCACAGTAGACAAGTGTCACAGCGTGACCCACCACGAGCCACAGCAGCCAGCACAAACACCCACAGTGCTGCGTGGAAGCATGCAGCACACCGGATGCAACACAGTGCAGGGGCAAACACACACTCATACCCTCGGGGACACCAACACAGGGACGCAGCAGTGTGGCAACCAAGCCCCCAGTGTGGGCCCATGTAAACTGTACACATACAGCCTGCAGTCCACCATGGCACAGGGGTGACACCCACCCTATGCATGAACTGTGGCCCTGTACGCCACCAGCATATGCCTGGATCACAAATCACAGACAGTGGTGCACAGCTCCTGCAACACACACAAGCCACAGCATGGAGGTGGAACAGCAACTGTGGAGGCCACAGTGTCACCCGAGGCAAACATGCACCTCACCAGTGACAGGAGGCAACCCAGCATTGTGACAGTCACAGTGGATGACCTGCAGGGACAGCCACCACTGACAAGGCAGCAGACCTCGCAGGCCACAGACATGCAAGGGTGTCAGCTGCACAGGCGAAGGACAGTTTGACAGGGGCACAATTGACACAGAGCAGGCACCATGGAACACTGCACACAGCAATGCAATGCACAGAGAACAACACACACCACAGATACCGACTGATAGCCACTCTCACACCAGAGACACTTCCCCACGCACACACACACATACCCATGACTGAACCACCCCAGATGCCATGCACACCACTGCAACTGAGCACCTATAGCCAGCTGCAAATCAGAGACCACCACAGTATTCATATCAAAATATCTGTATTATAAAATATACAAAACAACAACAACAACAACAACATCAACATCTATATACATATATGGGGTGGAGGTACAGGTACAAGGTGGGGTGGGTAAGGGCAGGGTGAACAACTGGGAGAGGAAGGTGGGTGAGGGTCAGTCAAAGGGGAGGTAATGTTCGATTATTGGCGCCCAGCCTGCTCCTCTGCTGCCTGGGGCTTCCTGGGGTCGCCGCCTCTCCTCACCCCATGCTGCTGGAGGTCCTGCAGTATTGCCAGGGATCTCGGCCACACCCATTTGGCTGCTGCATGGAACGCCCATGTAGGGAGTATCTGCACACCTAGGACAAGGGATCAGAGTCAATGGGTGTGACTGTCCATCCCCCTGCAGCCCACCCATCATGCATGGCATACAGCCATGTGCCCCGCTCCTGTGATGGTGTGCACCCACCCACAGTGACCGTGTGCACAAGACATGCCCAACCAGGCAGCAACAGCCATGTGTACCACTGCACACACACACCGCCCATGTCCAGCACAGCACAACCAAGGCCGTACAGTAACGTGGCTATGCGGTGGGCAGGCAGTGCCAGAGCCATGTGCCCAGTGCATGCATGGACCACCATTGACGCACTCCCAGACATGCAGTGCCACTGGACAGTGCTGACTGTCACATGTCGCGTGCATGGCAGTGGTGTCCATGGATGGTGGCCATGCCCTGCTCCCCACCCTGTCACACAGCATGCAGTAGCAATCATGGTGTCATGGCACTCACCCTCATTGGGCTGTTGCTGGCATTGTGGTTGTTCACTGACACGATCCGGTTCTGCAGCCACCACCCTCCGCTGCTGATCCATGGCCCTCCTCCGCTCTGCCACACCTGTGGGAAACAAAAGGTAAGAAACACATCAGTACAATCCCAAAGCATATTTCCCCTGCCCCAGTGTGTGTGCCCACCCACCCAGCCAGACCCATCCATCACATACCCTGTAAACACCACCACAGCCAGCCCTAGACCATCCCTCCCCTATGTGCTGGACACAAAAGACAGTGTTACCCATTTGGACCATACAGGTGCGTAGACGGATCGCCCACCTGGACGAGGCACCACGCCCCTCCTGGCATGCGACCGCAGATGTGCCAGTAGCTCCGGCTCCCTCCTTCTCAGGTCCCCATAGCGGTGCCTGCATTGCTCGGAGGTCCTCCTGTGGCCAGTGGCCGCCTCCAGGTCAGTGGCCACCTGTTGCCACACCTGAGTCCTGGCCCTGTCCAGAGGAACCTCACCATACAGTGGGCCATAGTGTGGCTCCACAATGGCCACAAGGTTTGCCAGCTCGAGGGCACTCCATCGGGGGGCTCTCCTGCATGCCATCTCCAGATCTATAGTAGGCAATATGGCGCTCCGCAGCACGGCAACCCCACTTGGAATTGCTGTGCTATACACCGCCGCCATTCCCTATCGCGCTATCACCACTATAGAGCTGCCGACATGCCATGCGTACAGCACCAAGGGGGCAAAGGTCGGGCACAGGGTCATGGGTCTCTGGCACAAGGCCACGCACAGCACCATCGGACATCTATGCGTCTAGCGCGATTGGTCGCCTGTGTGCCATTGCCACAGTGAACTATTGCGCAGTTGTGCCACAGTGCCATGTAGTGACCATCGCCATAGCACCACTGGCACAATGGTGGCCGTGCCCTGACTTGCCTACTGCGCACACCATGTCATCAGCATGGCAGACGCCTGTGTCACCTATCTGGGCATGCGCAGTGCAGTGTATTATGCAGTCACAGAACTGCGCCATTGGCTCAGGACGTTCAGCCGTATTGCGCAAAGCGCAACAGCGCAATATTCAGCCGTCATATGCAAATCATCTGATCAGCCATTCAATGGCACAGCAGCGCGATTTGCATCTCATTAAAGTTGCTCCACACCTAATTTGCATGGATTGCGCCATAAAACTGCGACACTGTTCTGCAGTGGCCATAATTGGTTACTGCAGTTGATAGGTGAGTTGCATGCTGTGTGCTGTACTGGACTGTGGTCTCAGGGAATTGCTGTGTACTGCACAGTCACAGGTGACCACTCTCACCCATACAGGCTGAGACACGACTGAGCGAGGACTGGGTGAGGAGGATGATAACTTTACTAAGGCTGAGACGGAGGCACTCTTCGAGGCCTACCTGGATGAGGAGCCACTGCTCAGTGGACGGCAGGGCACCCCTCAGGCCCGTGCTGCTGCATGGGAGGGGGTGGCACGTGCCGTCAACCTGCACGGCAGCCACCAGCGCTCTGTGCAGGAGTGTAAAAAGAAGATGGGTACCGACAGGAGGAGGGTGAAGGAGAAGGTGGCTGCCATCAGGGTGGCATGTGCTGGAACAGGCGGGGGTCAGCCAGAGATGGTGCAGCTGACTCCGGCAGAGGACAGGCTCACTGCAAGCATGCAGCGCAGTGCCATTGAGGGCATTCCTGGAGGTGGCTTCCAGACAGGTGGTAGTCCATCACTGCATGGTACGTCATGGTCTGTGGGGAAGGGGAAGGTGGATCCCATGCACTAACGTGTCTTTACTTTCTGTTACAGATCCTGTGCATCTGCAGGGGTCAGCGGTGGAGGGACTGTCCACTGCGGACAGCCATCTGGAGTTGGGGGAGGAACCATCCACCTCCGCTGGTAGCCAGCGTGCATTGCAACAGTGTGCACGCCTGGCTGCCAACACTGAGGTCGTTGAGACAGGTGTGGGGGGTGCCCTTCCTGTGTCTCAGCGGTCTGGCGTCCAAGCATGCCAGCATGCTGTGGCTGTGGCACAGACCTGCACCATTGATGATGCAATAACCATTATGGGCGTTGACATGTGTGTGTCACAGAATGGACACACAGCAGGACAGCACACACCCATGGACCTGGCTGGTTCCGACGTGTGTGCCAGCACGTCAGCACAGTCCCAGGCTGCGCCTGTCAGCACTGGTGGGGCAGCACCAGTGGCTGTTCAGGTCATTGGCACTGTTGCGGCCACAATGGCGGAACAACTGATCCCTTGGGCACAGCAGGCAGAGGGGCAGCAGCAGCAGTCACCCACTGGGACTGGGGGTACAGGGTTCAGCGATGGCGTATGTGCACCGCCTGTGGACTTGCCCATACCTGGTCCTGGTGAGCAGCGCCCAACCTCAGGGGGTGCTGAACATCAGGCCCTTCCATACCCTGAGGGACAGGTTGCCGATGTGGCAGACGACCTCTTTGACGAGCACACCCGCCTGCTGCAGGCATCAGTACAGCAACAGATGCGGGTTGCAACATCCGTGGAGGCAGTGTGTGTGGCTCTGGAGTGGGTTGAGGAGCGACACAGCAGGGACACCAAGAGGATCCTGTCATGGATTGACCATTTGCGGATGGATGTGACCGCAGCCATTGATAGGCTCACACAGGTGTTGGTCGCTGTCGTGGCCACATTGGGCACACAGTCAGGTGCCCCATTGCCACTCACTCTGCGCAGTTCGCTATCCACTCCCTGTTCCCGGCGTCATGCGACACCCACCCTGTCGACGCCGGGTTCAGCTGTGGGCATCCCGAGCACTCCTGGTGCAGGTATGTTCGGTGTGCTGCAGACACCTGTGTGGGCACGGTCGCGTTCGTGCAGTGGAACCCCTTGTGGACCATCGGTGCCACCCCATGAGGCCCTTGCTCAGCCTGCCAGTGCTGCTGAGTCTCGGCAGGGCCGCCCATGCATCCGAGGTGGCCGTGACACTGTGCCACAAGACTGAGCTGTCTCCCAGTGCGGGCCCTGTCTGGTGCTGCCCTGTGTGCAATGTGTGTTTTGTTGGGCAGTGCACCGGTGGGTGCCCAGCCCTACACGCAGACACACGGACCACCTGCACACCCTCCCGACTGCTGTCCACAGGTGCGTGTGCATGATGATGCCTGCATTGCACTGTATACCAAAGTGTGATGGTGCCCAGCATCTGACACACGCACATGGACTGTCAGTGGACGTGGTGGCCTGTGGACATGTGTGTTTTTAGTGTCTGTGTTCCAGCTCTGTTTTGCACCTGACCCCTGTGCACCTTGTGCCTATTGTGTGTGTGTGTGTGTGTGTGTTTGTCCGTCCACGTGGCGTGTTACTGTTCACCCCTCCCTGGTTGTCTGTGTGTGCTTCTGTGCCCTGCCACTTCCCTTGCCGTTATGCACCCCTGGTGTGTTTCCATGTGTGTATGTGGGTTGTGCCCTTGCCACTGGTGGTTGCACATGGCCCCATGACTTACCTGTGTTGGCTGAAGTGCTCCTCTGTGATGGTGTCCCGGTGCAGCTGGGCCAGCTGGATCAGTCAGGGGTCCCGTCGGCCAAGGGGGGGCTGCCCATCCCCATCATCTCCGGCGCACCATTGTCCCCATCGCTGTCCCCCTCTTCGACCTGTACAGCTATCCCACAGTCTTTGGCCATGTTGTGCAGGATACAACAGGCCAGGAATATCGCCGAGCCTTTGAGGGCTATACTGTAGGAGTACGGCGGAAGTGTCTAGGCAGCAGAGCGGCCTTCAGCATCCCAAACACCCGCTCAATGATGTTGCGTGTGGCGGCATGTGCCTCATTGAAGCGTTGCTGCGATGGGGTCGTGGGCCACCAGTAGGGTGTGAGCAGCCAGGGACGGCGTGGGTATCCACTGTCACCTGTGTGGAAATAGTGGAGGTTAGTGTCTTGTTCAGGCTCGGACTGTCCCTAACCCTGTGTGCCACACCCATGGCACCTATGGCTTACCCCCCCTTGCCCACGATTTGTCAGTTCTACATGCATACTCACCCACTAGATGTCCTGTGGGGATGTCCCCACTCTCGAATCAATGGCACAGTGCCAACTGGTACCATATGAATGAATCATGTGCTCCCCCAAGGTGCGTGGCACAGACATTGATGATGTGCCCACTGGCATCACACACCACCTGGCAGTTGACACTGGCATATCCCTTCCAATTCATATAGGTGGCCCCATCGGGGCCAGGTGGCATGCGAATGGCCACATGGGTGCAGTCTATTGCCCCTAGCACGCCAGGCATACGTGCTACCCTGTGGAACTCCTGTATGTTTGCTGTGTGCTCCACCGTGGTGCTGGGGAAATGGATGTACTCTGCAGCATGTGGCAGCAGTGCGCTGAGGAATTGGGTGAAGATGCGTGACGTGGCCGACTGTGTTATGCCTGTGGTGTTCCCTGTTGGTCTCTGGAAGGTACCCGTGGCGAGCAAGCACATGCAGGTTGTTACCTTTGTCTCCACTGACAGAGCGTGACTCCGTCGTGTGGGTGCTTGCATCACATCACTGCACAGCTCACAGAGCCGCCTCAGTATTGCCCTGTTGAGGTGGTACCGACCCACTATCTCGACATCTGAGTACAGTTCAAAGCTGGTGCGGGCTCGGTACTGCCTGTTGGGGGCGTACCGCCGACGGGCCCTTCCACGGCCACGTCCCCCTGCAGCATGCCTTCTCACCCCCCTCATTACGGCTTCCATGTGGAAGGTGACACTGTCCATATCCTGGCTTGTGTTCCCCAGGTGTTGTTGCTTTGTTCCCCCCGCTGTCCTCACTGCTACATCCCCTGCACCGGGTACACCTACTGGCCTCTGCACTCTGTGGCCGCCCCACACACCTTCTTTTGCCCCTATTATGTTCTCTGGTTTCTCTGGCCTGCCCTCTTTGTCCCTCTTGCCCTGTCTCTCTCCCTGCCTCATGTGGCTTCCCTGTAGCGTTCTTGCGCCTCTTCCTTGCTCCTTTTTATTTTGGCTAATTTCCGCTATGGCGCAACTTCCACCTGATCCACTGTTGCGCATTGCACAAGTCTTTGAACATCGCACTGCGCACTTTATGCATGGTTCCACCCCCTTTGGTTGTGCATGCCTTCATTAGCATTGCACTGTTGCTCAGCATGCTTTCAGTGGTGCAACTGCCTCCTGCTGAATATCGTAGAATGGCGCATTTTCTGACTTGCGCTGGCGCAACCCTATTGCGCATTGCGCAACCCTTTTGAATATCCAGCCCAATGTTTAAAATGGTTTAAATGCTTTGCCCAAATGAAATAAATATTTTAAATATCGGCTTGGTTAATCTTTCCTCATAGGTCTTATCCCGTATGCCCTGCGCCATTGTAGTTGCCCTCCACTATACCACCTCCATATTGTCTATGCTTTTTACTCAAATGGGACCTTCAGAACTGGATGCAGTATTCCAGGTGCGATCTCATGAGTGTCTTATACAGACATCAGTCACATCCTCACCTTCTCTTGCTGTAGCTGCGTCTGCTGCGCTACATCCTTCAATAGGTGGCAGGCTGAGTCTGGTGCAGCGAGAGCACCACATATTCTTTTTTCAGCACTCTTGCCACTCCTAAAAGCTTTCCACAGGTAGGTGGGAATTTCCATGGAGGTGGCCCTATCAGTTCCTCTTCATACGCCAGCATAAGTCCCACCATGGTGTGGGCAGATAGATGAGGCCTTGCCATACCTTAACTACCATATGATACTGTACACGAGGCATGTATATATAATCCAGCTGGGACCAAGTTTTGTGAGGATTGGAGTGAAAGGGAATACTCCCTGACCCCTGGATTTGCCATGCGCCAACTATCCGGGGAGGTACAAATTGTATACTCCAAGTTGCCATTGTTTCATCGCGTTACTGTGCCTACCCTTCCATTCTGAATTATCTAAATCAGGGCACATAACAGAGTTAAAGTCACCCCCCAATATCAGGCCCGGGAACTTTTCCCTGGTAAAAACATCAAGCAGAGACTGATAAAAGGATGGGTCAGACACCGCTGGGGCATAGACACTGACGTATGTGACTCGTTCTCCCATTAAGTCCCCTTCCACAAATATATAACAACCCTCCCTAGGGTCAGCCATGACCCTACAGACCTGCAGGGGGAGTCGCTTGTGAATTAGCACTGCCACACCTCTCTTATGTGAATTGTATGAGGCCGCATAGCATGAACCAGCCCACCCCCCTTACTAGTTTAGCATGTTCTTTATCAGTGAGGTGGGTTTCCTGCAGGAGTGCCACAGCAGCATTCTGCTTCCTAAGGGCTGTGAGAATGCTAGTTCTTTTAGTCGGACCCCCTCACTTTCAATGAAATTATAGTGACATCTTGCTTCATAGCCATCATAAATGTCGAAGAGTGGTCCCAAATGATTTACTCCCCCCTTCCCATAGCACACCCACCCAAACGGCGTTCCCTCCTACACCCCTCTTAGATATATCATTAGACATGGACCAGAGATTGTGTATGTAACAATATAACAAACACCATAACATTAACCAGCAAATAGAACTACAATAAACATACCCCTCTGCCCCATACCCTCCCCATAACACACACACAAATCACGTTTCCCATATATCGCAGTACTCTAGTAGTCCCTCAATATGGAAAGTGAACTTGCAAATAACAGTGAAAAACTACTCAGTTGTAGATATTTGTTGTGCCCACATAGAAAATGTGTTCTCCCTCCCCCATCCCCCAGAACCATTCATAATGTTAACCAGCAAGTAAACTAGATATGCCCCTTAAGTAGTCCCACATGGATGTCTGAAAGGACCCCCAGGCTCCTGACCCACCCCAGCCCCTCCAGGGTAAAACAGAGGCCAGAGCACTCCAGGAAGGATGGGTAGTGACAAGAGATCCCCCCCCTTCCGTGGACTCCTACCACTCCCATTGCAGTTTACAGGGGCAAGTCCCTTATCCATCAGAAAGGTCCAGCAGGGACTACCCTCAGAATGTCCCCCGTCCAACCCCTTGACCCTGAGGCAACAGGCCCAGAACCCCCGCCGTCCATCTTCTCTAACATTTCATGCAATTAGAACGCATAGAATGAAACAAGTAATAAACAAGAGGGTCGCAGCGAGCAAATAACTGAGCAGTCTCACTACGATCCTTCCACAAACTTCAAAGGTCAGAGACCCTGTGGCTGCTCATCAAGCGCCCCTCGGCCAGCTGGCCTACTGGGACACCCCCCCACCTGACCCCCATTAGGAGCGGGCATGCCCCACCCCGGCAGGAGCCCATGCCACCAGGTCCACCCCTCTAACCTCCCCCAAACAACCAGCCGCAAGTCTTCTATTTGATCTGCAACCTTTAATACCCGGCGGCATATCACCTGGAGGCAGCAGCATGTCCCCAACACATCCTCCCCCATCTCGATCCCAGAACCCCCCCCAACCACCACACCTGAATACCCCCTTTCAGACAACCCCACACAGGGCTGACATTAGCGTATAGCACAAAGTCCAGGACAGGAAAAAGCATTCTCTGCAAGGTCAGGCTGAGGTAGAGGGAAGAGGCCTTGCGAACACCTCATCACATGCAGCGCTCTCCCCCGCCCTATACACTGGAGTCCAGTTAACAGAGCTTGGCCTCAACAAGTTGAGAAAAGCGCTAGTATCCCTCAGAGGTCTGGTGATAGCCAGAAATCTTCCACATCATGTAAGTCTTCCAGCACATTTCCTTGGATAAGAGATAAGCCAGGAAAGTCTTTGCTTTAGCCGACTCATGCTTTGCAGGCATTCAGTACTGCCTGCCTGCCTATCCTTAAAACTGTGATATCACATAATTATTTGCTGCAGCAGTTGTTCTGCCACCGGTTTGGGCATGACTGCCTGATGCGCCCACTGTTACTTAAATCTACCTCCCTTCGGCACCAGGCCCAACAAGGACGGCAGGGTTGCTGCACAAAAAGTATCCACACTGCTACCTTCTCTGCCCTCCGGTAGCCCCCGTAGTTGGAGATTCAGCCTGAAGTGATAGTTCTCTTGATAACTGAAATGATCTTTAAAATCTTCAAGCTCTTTTTTTGTGTAAATAATCCTGTCGGGCAACAGGCCAGCAGCGTCCTCGAGGGAAGAGATTCTATTTTCGGCCTCTGTAAGTTGAGAGGTATAGGAGATATTCTGCTCAGCTATTTCTTGTAATTTGGACTCCAGTTTGTACAATCTCAGGTTCAGGGCCACTAGGACTTGGTCAGTGACTGTCCTTCCCAACTCTGCCATCTCAGTCGCCAATAGTGAAATCAGGCCTGGGTTTTCTAGCGTGACATGTGGCTGCTGCTGCTTCTTTGCAGTTTTTGCCATAGACCACTGCATTTTCATTGAATTTGACAACAGATAGCCATCCACCCTCACCTAGGTAAGATGAAGTGCAGGACAAAAATGATAAAATAATGCTGGATAATGTATTTTGAAGTATTATTTAGTTCTGGTGGGACAGAACTCAGGCAGAAGATGTCTTTTCTCAAAGCGGCTCATTAGCGCTCCCCTCAGGGAAGCATACTCATAAAAGCAGCATGCCGTGTCTGGAGAGCACTGTTTGTATGAATATATGACTGTGTTATCACCATCCAAAGGGCACAGGCATATGGCCGTTCGATGGTCCAGTGGAAATCTGTGCGCTCCCATGCTGATGATCTGGGTTCAGGTGTGAACTTGGGAGTCAGGTTGGACGTCTCAGGACTGGGGTAGTGCTGTCTTACGGCAGCACTCCCAGTCAGGGGAAGGTGGCATCCTGGTTCTGCTGCCATGGCAACCTCTGTGGTGGGCAGAGGGAGTGTGCCTCCCCTACGAGGCGTCGCTATGTTTGTACAAGGGTTTGTGCACGGGGACACACAGCCTGCATCACATGCCAGGGGAAGGGGGAAGGAGAAAACATGGAAAAACCCACGTGTCTTCACTGCCAAGTATGACTGCTTCCAGCACTCCTAGGTCCCACACCATGCAGATCTCCATTGGCTGAATGCTGGGGGGAGCAACAGATAGGACTGGGGTGGCTGAACAAAAGGGTCTGAAGTAAGGTGGAGATGCAGTAGGGGAGCATAAAACTGTGTGAAAAAAGCAAAAAAACAAAGTGCACAGGCATGATGCACTGCAGCCTCCTGCTGGTGACAGACATACCAGAAGGAAAGGGGGATAGCACATCTGAAATGGATAGCGCCTTTGATACTGGATGCCATTTTCAAAGCCCCATATTCTAATGACCATATATGGCATTCAAGGCACTATGTGGCAATTTGTATGCCATTATGTCTTCATTAGCAATAGACACATTGTACAGGACCTCAGCTGTTGACCCTTTCCTCACCCAGTTCCTGGTCCTGTAAGTATACATCCCTGGCAGTCTACAGTTACCCCCTCCTGCCCCAATCCCTGTAGTAAATATGCCATTTTCCTTACTGGTCCGCCGATACCCCCTGCCTCAATCTCCACAGTAAGTATGTTAAAGTGGGTGGCTGAACAAAGGGGTCTGAAGTAAGGTGGCCCAAAACAAGGACCAAAACAAAAAAAATAAAAAGGAAATTCAAAACAGGTCTGATCACAGAAGATTCCATGATTCGGGGACTTGATACCTACCTCCATCTGAGGGTAGTGGTCAGATGTCTCCCAGGTACATCAGTGTGGAGAGGCACTGACCACATTGCTAACATCGTGCAGAAAACAGGAGAAAACATTGACGTTCTAGTACACATAGGGACTAACGATCTCGCCAGTCGGTCAGTTGTGGAGACCAAGGAACACCTGACCAAGCTGGGAGACAAACTGTCATCCATTTCGTCTGGCATCTCCTTCTGTGAGATCCTGCTGGTCTGGGAGAGGGGGGCAGGCAGACGGAATGTCAGAGAAAGGGAGATAAGGGAGCTAAACATGCGGCTCAAGGGCTGATGCCAGGAAAACGGGCACAAATTTGTAGGTAACTGGTGACAGTTTTGGGAGTGAAGGTTCTTCACGTTCAATGGACTGCATCTGACTAAGGAGGGAGTCAGTGCATTGGGGCAGAAGTTTGATGTCTTTGCAGAATATTTCAACTAACAAATGGGGAGAGGGGTGCAGCACCCGATACATTGAATGGGAAGAACACCCCTCCCCCCTCAGCTAGTGATCAAACAGGAGTTCAGTATGTTTGTGGTTCATTTGCATCACCAGGTAAGGAAAAAGATCCGGCTCCCCATACAACGCGCAGGGGAAAAGCTGGACCTTGCCCCACAACTAACGCACTGAAATCTGACCAATGGAAAATCATGCACACAAATGTACACAGTTTGGGAAACAAAATCCCAGACCTGGAGGCAACAATGACAGAGACTAAACTGGACATAGTAGCCATTAGCAAGACATGGTTCACCAGTAGTCACACTTGGGGACCAGTACCCGGCTAATGTACAGTTCAGAAGAGACTGAGGTGCAAAGGGAGTGGGGGGTGGCCCTTTATGTCAATGAAAATATCAAAACTACAGAAACTCAGAATACACATAAGGAGCCAGAAGAACTGTGGGTCACCCTGGAAACAGGAAATGGGACAGTCATACAAAGTAGGGTTGTCTACAAGCTTCCAGACCTGGGGGAGGACATAGACACATTACTGTTAGAAGATATACAAAACATGACAGCTAAAGGGGAGATTCTGATAATAGGAGATTTCAACATGCCAGATACGGCTTGGTCAATACCAACAGGAACATCCGCCAGAACTAGACACATAGTGGATTTCCTGCAGGGGGAGGGCCTCAAACAATTGGTACAATAACGCACAATAGACAGGGCTATCCTGGATCTAGTACTGACTAACAGGGAAAGGATCATAGATCTCCAGGTAGAAGGTCACCTGGGGGCCAGTGACCATCACATGTTATGGTTCTGTTTGGCCACTAGAACTAAATCGTCCCATTCCAAGGCAAAAATATGGGATTTTAGAGGAGCTGACTTTGATAAGATGGCCAACAGAGTTGAGCTAGCCCTGGCAAGAAGAAATACAGGTGAGGGGGTACAGGCAAAGTGGGCAAGCATTAAGGATGCAGTACTTGAAGCAACATCCCATTGTGTTAGGAAGAAAGCAAGAGCAAAAGAAGGAGGAATCCACTTTGCTTCTCAAAAAACAGTAGCAGAAGCCGGCCTGGTGGTGCAGAGGGCTGAGGCATGGACATCTCACCACTTGGCACGCCGGCGACCCAAGTTCAGGAGCGAGCCTGGGTCGTCAGAGGTCGGCATGAGGGGGAGGGCGGAGGTGGATGAAGCAGCTGATAGGCAGCTCTCCTCTCCGGGAGAGGTGGGGTAATATTCCTCACTCAAGGCTGCCCGCTGCTGGAGGCCAGGAGACTGCACAGGCAGGGTGCCGGCAGTAGGTCAATGGGGTTGGAAGAAGAGGGTTGTCACCGGGGCTATAAGGCACATGTGCATCTTCGCGCGTTTGCGACCTTCTCCTGGGGCCCTCGAGATAAATGGGGAGAAAATGGTGGACGAAAAAACTCGGGCAGCAGGATGATGACCGACTCTCCATGAGCACTGCTCCCGGACCAGAAGTTAGGTAAGTGCCGGTAATTCTGGGAGACAGAGCTGGGGAGCCGATTAGATGGGGCCGTTCGGGGAGGCGCACAAATAAATTGAAAAAAAAAAAACAGTAGCAGAAAATATCAGAGCCAAAAGGTTGGCCTTCAGGAAATATAAGGGAACGCAGTGGAATGAAGATAGGGAGGCATACCAGACTTCCCTAAGGGAAGCAGGGAAGGCAGGCAAAGGCCCAAACCTAGGAAACACTAGCATGAACGGTAAAAGAAGGGGACAAGGCTTTCTACAGATACATTAGTGAAAGGAAAAAGTCCAGAGGAGGTATTGCTAAGATCAAAGGGGAGAAGGGGGAGTGTGTGGAGGAAGACCAAGGAAAAGCATCTATCCTAAATAGATACTTCTGCTCAGTATTTACTGAGGAGAAAGCAGGGCAGGGCTCACAGCTCAGCACCATGGACACAGGGGGGAGGGAGGTGTGCACAAGTCCCTTCATAAAAGAAAGGGTCCCACAAGAGCTCACTAAGATCAGGGTGGACAAGGCAATAGGACCTGATGGCATACATCCCAGGGTAATAAAGGAGCTAAGGGTGGAACTAGCAGAGCCATTAGCAAAACTGTTTAGTGAGTCTCTGAGTACAGGAGAGGTCCCAGAAGACTGGAGAAGGAATCATGTGATCCTGTTCCACAAGAGTGGCAGCAGGGAGGAGGCAGGGAAATACAGACCAGTCAGTCTTACCTCAGTAGTGGGCAAGATTATGGAGGTACTCCTTAAGGAAAGGATAGTGCAACACCTGGAATCCACAGGAGCACAGGATCCAAGACAGCATGGGTTTACAACAGGAAGGTCCTGTCATACTAATCTCATAGATTTCTTTGACTGGGTAAACAGAGTGGTGGACCAAGGGGGTGCAGTTGATGTCACCTACCTTGACTTCAGCAAAGCTTTTGATACTGTTCCACATAGAAGATTAATAAGCTGGGTAGGCTTGGGGTGGGTCAGAAGTTGGTCAGCTGGGTGGCAAACCTGTTGGCGGGCAGAAAACGGAGAGTGGTGGTAAATGGTATACAGTCAGAAGAGATGCAAGTCACAAGTGGGGTACCTCAGGGATCAGTCTTGGGGCCAGTCCTCTTCAATATCTTCATCAGTAACATTGCAGATGGACTGGAGGGTAAGGTTTGCCTCTTTGCAGATGACACCAAGATCTGCAACAGAGTAGATGATCCAGATGGGGTGGGCAGAATGAGAAGAGATCTGGAAAAACTTGCAAAATGGTCGGAAGAGTGGCAAATGGGGTTTAATGCAAAGAAGTGCAAGATCATGCACATAGGGAAGAGAAACTCTGAAGCTACCTATAGGTTGGGAGGGGAGTTGCTAGCAATCACAAAGGAAGAAATAGACTTGGGCATCATCATCACAGATGACCTGAAATCATCCAAGCAGACCACTAAAGCAGTAGGAAAGGCTAGAGAGATATTGGGGTGTATTAGTAGGGGTATCACAAGTTGTAAGAGGGAGGTAACAATCGCTCTTTACAAGACACTGGTTAGGGGCCCCATCTGGAGTACTGTGTGCAGTACGGGAGGCCATACCTGCACAAGGACATTAACAAAATGGAGGCAGTCCAGAGAAGGGCAACCAAAATGGTGCAGGGACTGCATCAGAAAACATACAAAGACAGATTAACAGAGCTCAACATGCATACCCTAGAGCAAAGGAGGGAGAGAGGTGATACAATCAAAACATTCAAACATCTTAAGGGCATTAACAAGGTGAAAGAGTCTAATACATTTCAGTATAAGATATAAGAAAAATAGCTGGACAAGAGGACACAGCATGAGATTAGAGGGAGGCCGATTAAGGGGTAATGTGAGGAAGTTCTTTTTCGCAGAAAGGGTGGTGGATGCATGGAATGGCCTACCTCAGAAAGTGGTGGATATGAATATAGTGCAGGGCTTCAAACAGGCATGGGATAGGCATAAGGGAGCAACACAGAGGAGTATGAATAGGTAGGCCATTGACAGAGTAAAGACCTATGGCACATCACAAGGTAGAAAAAATGGTCAGACTGGATGGGCCTTGCGGTCCTTATCTGCAGTTATCTTCTATGTTTCTATGTCACGTTAATGTCTCTGCTATTTCAGTGGAATCCCATTCACGAGTTTCCACAGTAAATATGCCAGTGTCCTGCAGCCTGTTTCAGGTCACCTAGAATTCTCATTCATTTTGTTACAGAGTTGATTTGACACCAGATTCTGTGCTTGAAAAAACAAGACTCTACAGTGCTAACTTCTCCTACAGTCAACAGCCAGGTTACGCTTTCCAGCTTTTTCTGCACAGGGTGGCCCGTCTCGTATGTAGCATCTCATTTTAAGGAGATGGGAGGGGGGCTGCTTCCATTTATTTTACAGTTAGGTGGGCTGATGCCCGGGAGGGGGATTAATTATATAGTATAGTATGATTAGTGTAGTATAGTATACTATAGTATAGTATAGTATATATTCTTTTAGCTTACTGGATAAGGTCCACTAGGCACAAGGCATGTTTTCAGGTATGAGCTGGGAGCACTGGAGAGGTTAATTGATTTGGCTATAGAAACTGTTTAGTACCACAAGTTCAGAGGTTGAATAAGTTGAAAAGGGATTATAAAGAACAAATGCAACCTACTATTAATTATTAATATACAGTAGCAGCCCCCAAAATGAGGGTGTAACCCCCCCTACAAATGGGGGTCACTAAAAAGCCTTCTTTGAGTGAGCCTAAATGCTCTCCGCCAGGCTGGTGTCCTGTATTTCAGCTGATTTAAAAAATAATTGAGTGAGAGTGCCTAATGCCTCCATGTGCTGTCACTTTGAGAGCTGCCAAACTGCAGTATAATTAGTTTGAATTGTGGAGCCTGTGTGTTTCCCTGCTTGAGTCCCGCCTGGGCCACTGAGCAAATCGCTCTGTTTCTGCAGTCGCTATATGCGCAGAGGGGAGCTCTTTCAGAAGATGTAATTGTTTGCTTGTAACCTGTTAGAATAATAATGAAAATGCAGTTGGTTCTAACCTGCTTTCCTTTCAGCAAGGACTGTGTAGTGTAGCTCTTTCAATTTGGTCCTGAACTGCTGAATTGGACCAATCAGTGTGGGGGTCCTTTAAAATGGAGCCTGCTCTGGATGAATCGGAACTTGCACTCTCAATTTTGAAACAGCCGCAAGGGGATTGTATGAGCAGTGACTCTGGGAAATGTAGTTTTAACCTTGGCGCCTTTTTCCACCAACAGAGGGAGTCTTATTGTGAGTGACAGCCGAACTAGCCAACAGAATGGTGTGGAGCTAAAGGAAATGCCCTGCTCTGTGACTGGGAAGATTAGATCAGTTGTGACAGTGAAGAGAGAAGGAGCTGTGTGCTTCTGCGGTGTACAGTTTCGCATGGGAAGCGTGTGTGAGGCCTTGAGGTTCGGCCTGCAGCCGTTGTAAGTGCCAGTTCGGACTGAATCCGATTTGTGAGGAGAAAGAAGGAAGTCTGGAGAGTGGAAACCAGGCTCACCCTGTAGAAGACTGGAGAAATTGCTGAATCACGCTCGGTCTGTCAGGAACTGAAGCTGCTGTGTGTACTCCTGGGTATTTTGCAGTAATTGCGATTAGGATCGAGGAGCAGCCTGCCTGGTATAGTACTTTCCTTTTACATATGAATGTGCATAGTGCTTGTGGGGAATCGCTATTTCCAATCCCCAGTGCTGTGTGTTGAAGCTGGAAGCAGAACCCAGCTTGATTCGGACTGAATCCGCCTGTTTTCAAATGCAAGTGAGTCCTGCCACGAGGGCTGGGCCAGTTATTCTGTTTCTCCTGGCAATCCAGGACAACCTGTATCCATCCAGTTTTCAGTATCCAGTCCGTGAGTACAAATCAGGGAGCTCCCTGCAATCTGTTTATCAAATTGCAAGTGTGTGATCTGATTATTGCAGTTTCATTTCTTCACGAACTGAACCCAGGGCTCCGGATTACAATTTGTGTGTGCATGTGTTTTTCCATCAAAGGGCCCCAACCAGCTGCACCAACCCTGGCTAGCCCCCCCCACCATCCTGGGTACCCAAAGAGTGACATTTTGGACCCTATATGCATGCACAGTACTGTGATTTGAATATTTCCAAACCAAATCAACCTGATAGCCCCCCTCCTTGTTACTGCCCCCTTTAATAAATCAGATTTGTCATTATTGAACTATATGCTGTCTGTGGTATCAGTACATGTAGAAAAAGCACTGCATTGTGTTTGTGTATATTGCCTAACCTTGTTTTACAGGGGGTCCTCAGAGATGTGCTGCAGAATCAGTCTTGAGGGTAAGTGGTACCTTATGAGTGAACAGTATGTATATGTGGGGTATTGGGATTGTAACTCCTCTGTACTGTGTGAGCCACTAGAGGGAACCAAAGGGGGTCTCAGTGTCCCAGAGGGCTGTGACCAAGCTAGTCTAACCACTACAAACCCTGACCTCTGGGTGGAGGCACCCGTCATAGAACCTAGGCCCCTCAACCTGTCCGTAGTCAAACAGGCAGGGGTAGTAGCCCTTGGGATAGCGCCACCTGGGGGTTACAAGAGAATACAAGTATTTACTATGTAATGATATCCCAGTACATGATTTTTAAATATTTCTAATGTGGTCAGACAGGAAGGTAGTAGTTGGAATCTAAGTCTTGAGAATTTCACTCTTATAACTTGCGTTATTTATTAATTTTGGTAACTTTAGCCTTTGTGCTGTCAGTGCCCAACAACTACACAGCAAATACAAGCAAGCAAACATTTGGCATTGTCAGATGCTTGTTGTAATTGTTGTCAGTATGTCTGACTTCCCCACAAATCAGAGAAGAAAACCCACAATCCTAGTATTAGTCTGGTGATGCACGTTCTCCAGTATCTCCACCATTGCTCTGAGAAACGGCAGGTTCTTCATGAAGATAGCATTTCTTCCCTGCTGTTTTTCCATTTCGTCCGACAAGTTTTTTATTGCTGTGGCATTGTCCTGTATTTTTATTTCATTTTCTGTGAGTTTTGCTTCAGCAGCTGCCAGCTGCTTATTGGTTTCTTCCCCCGTTGCCTGAATCATAGTCAGCATGGCAAGGATCTGTGCTGTCGGGAGGTTGGCTGATGGGCTTCACCAGGCTGTGCAGGCCCTGGGTCCCTCATGGAGGATGCTGCCAAAAGAAAGGCATCCAGTCCATGAGAACTCTGTTTCTAGTCCGTCTTTGGAGCCATTGCTGGTCTATGATACTTTCTCTTGCAGGACGTTCACTGTGGAAGAACTCTATGTAGGTTAAATCAAGTTTCATAATGTTCTATGGTTAAAGCTGAGCTGGAGAACGTCCGTCATGTTTGCTGCTCCACAGCGTCCCCTGCAAGCTCCGGTTTGTGTGTATATTGTACTTGTATGTATGTAGTTATGCATGTGTTTGTGTATTTGCTTGTGCGTATTTGCATGCATGTGTGTGTATGTATGTTTGTGTGTGTCTACCTTGACATATGCATAATACGTTTGCATGTGTGGTTATGCATGTATGTTTCACACAGGTCCTAATGTAGTACAGCTCTGTGTAGTTTTCTCACACTACATAGCTGCTGTATGTATATCACACACAGTGTCTTTGCTGCTAGTATCCAACTCATTGCTTTGCAACAGCCATTGCGGTGCAGACTGTATGAAAGGCACCCTATAAATCCAAATACTATTGTATTCCACAGCCCCTTCGCTGCCAGTATCCAATCATTTACGCCTGTCTTCTGCTTTTCTGCACAGCATAGAAAATAATATATTTTCAATGTAAGCGGCAGGAATGTCAGCTACATCAAGGAAAAAGCACAGGAATGTAACATAATGAGGAAATCTGAAAACTCTCATGTTGTGTAGCGATACTCCAGTACTGTTCAGTGTTATTCATTTTCTTGTTATGTAAATATCTGACCTAAAAACAAAATAGCTGGAATAAAAAATGTTAACTTAAGCTGTAAACCATCGGCAGAGCAGGAGGGCTGCTACTTACGATGCCAGCGACATAAATTCAGTGAGCCTGGGGCTCTGGGGACCAGTTGGGGAAAGGAGGATAGAGCATCCAGCAGACTGCTGTACATCTTTGGTGAGGGAGGGCAGCATGCTTTGCTGCTGTACCAAACCCTGGGTGACCACAGGTGATGGTGTAGCTGGAAACACTTGCGGGAAGGAGGGCACAACCTTGATTCGAGCAGGGCCATGCATTACATGTCCATGTGTCCCATAAAGTCCTCGCCGCACATGTGCCGTGGGAAGGAAGAAACCAAGGTGAAAAACCCTGGAGCATGTCAGAAGGATGCATAAAACAAATGCCTGCCAGTGTTCTACAGTTTGCAGATGTGTGTGTGTGTGTGGGGGGTTCCTGGCTTCACCCTCCCAACAGAATCCATCATGGACTGCATTACTCTCCATGGACCTCTTGGAGACTGCATAACTGGCAAAGATGGAAAAGGACTGGGCTTGGATGTAGCGATGCAGAAGAGAGCACGGCTGGTGACAGGATAAAGACTTCCCAATGTCTCTCCCCTGACTTTGTCAATTGCCTCTGGCAATATTCTTTCTCTCCCCTTTATTTTTTATTTTTCACCTCTGGTCCTGTGTTAGTAAGAATCACTGTATACAGCATTAGTTACTCTATAATTGTGACATCCTGGGCATACTTTGTCAAATGTCTGTGCTCACTGTTGTTCTTAGTTTAGTTTACATTATGACCTGATAATGCCACTGGCTGCATTATTGTATTATACTATATGTCTTCTGTACTTTACTACATGTACTTGCTGTTTTGATTCTGTTTTATCTGTCTTTGTTAATATGACATGGATCCTTTGTAAAAGACCTCTCGGGCTCAAAGGTGTTAATCCCGAATTCCTAATAAATAAATAATAGTAAAAAGTTAAAATATTGAAAAATAATTGTTGCAGGCAAGTTGCAGTTGCATTTCAGTAAACAGAAATTAGCACTAACTAGCCTGCTGAATCTAGCTGGGATTGAACAATGTAGTGTTTTGTGACGTAATTGTTTTGTTAAAGGAAAATTATGTGTTGCTGAGGTATGGGTTTTCCAGTGTTTGGGTCTGTGACATGTTTTCATAATCGAATATTTTGATTGTGAACCAATTTCCTCCTCCCACCCACTTTAGTGTATAAGATGCCCTTGAAAGATAATGGAAAAACCCTGCCGGGGGGGGGGCATTTGCAAGTTCGCCTAGGGGTGCCACATACCCTAAGGCCAGCGCTGGGAGGTGGTACAGAGAATTCGCCGAATTTACCATTCGGCATTATCCATTCACCCTTATGACGTTTGTCATTATTTGATCGCCATCTTCACATGATACCAGCTGCACCGCAATGGAACAACATAGAACACTTCCCTCGGTCTGGTGGCACTGAGGGTTAAGATGCTGGACGCCTTACCTTGGGCTATGCCGGTGACCAGAGTTTGGGAACGACCTCGGGTTGTTGGGAAGCTGGCGGTGGGGGGAGGGACAGAGCGGGATTGACCATCCACAAGGCAGCCATCCCCTTCCCTCCCAGGGGTGGTTTCCCACACCCCCCCGGAGTTTCACTCACACCGGATGGGGGTGGCGGCAATAGCCGGGGGTGGGGCGGAAGGGGCCGAGCTGGTACCTGGCGTGCACATGCACCTCCATGCATGCGCATATACATGTCTGCCGGGGACCTGGGTCGGGAAGGAAAACTGGGGTAAAAACCTACAATTACATATAGAAAGAACACTCCCCAAACTGTTTACACCATCTGATCTACATCACTCACAGTGGTGCAGATCAGAGCTGTGTAAACATGCTTATTGTTGCTGCTTCTTAAAAGGTGCTCCAGCTCATCAAATGCAGCTGCTAGTTAACAGAAAGTGAAAGCTGCACTCAAACAGAAACAGAAAGCTACACTTAGGCTGCACAAAAGCTGTAATACTCTATTATTAAAAAGGTTTAATGAAACAAATCTGAAGTTATTGTCTAATACTAGAAAACTACTGTCCCTTGGGTTGAAAAAGTGACTTTCAGTGTCAATCACACCCTTAGCCTGCTGCTTCAGACATTATAACCCACTGTCAAAAAGACAGAACCTCAGAACAAAAGCACTGATGCAAGGGTTACCCAAAAAAGGGCACTAGCAACAAAGCCTGGTTTCAAAGAAATACAGAATTACATATAACCCCATAATGGAAAGCATCATCAGATACATATGCAAATCACCATTAACATTTAGGCTGGTTCTGCTTTAAGCGGGAATGCATGGTGCCAAAGGGCCTCTCACACAGTCTCCAAAGGGTAACAACAGAAGACACGAACACATGTTTCGTCTTATACAGGACTCATCAGTGTACCTCATCTGTAGCACACCACAGGGGAAAATGAGCCAGCCCTGCTGTGGTCTTACTGGTTTGTGTCATAGTGGGCCCCAAATAAGAAAGCAAGCTAAAAAGACAAAGAACCTCAGCACAAAAGCACTGAGGCAAGGGTTACCCAAAAAGGGCACTGACAATGAAACTAAGTTTCAAAGCTCTAAGAGAAAGAGCTAGAAAGTGCAATGTGTGGCTGAGTCACATTGAATGCCAGGACTTAAACAGCCCAAGACAGCAGCCAGTACAGTGACTGTGAGTGGAGGGTAAAAATGACCGGCATCTCCAGAGTGGGGAGCAGGGAGTTCATTGTCATGGTCGGGGGCTGTTAGACTACTAGGGAATGAAAACAAATTGTGCTTGCTCAGTACTGGTGACCAGCACCATGAACAAAAAATAAACGAAAAAAAAATTTGCACGTGAAGTTTAGCGGACAATCGTTTTTGAACTATTGCCCGCTGCTAGGACTACTGCCCATTGTCAAGGTATGGCACGACAGTAGTGCCAGCTACTTCTGGTCATGTGACCAGGTTTTGGCCAATCACAGGCCAGTATTTGTATCCAAGGTTTAATAAAATAGAATAGAATGTGGATTTATATAGCATCTTTTATACACATGACATTCCAAACTAACAGCAAACAAGAAAAGAGAGAGAGAGAATAATGCACCACCTAGTGTGCAGAACAAACAGAGACCAAGGAGGGTCAGTGTCGTCATAAAACACAAGAGCGAAATTTAAGTGATCCATGACAGCACCAACCGTCCGAGACATGAGAAACAGCTTGTTCTGCACGTTGAGGCCGCCTGCATTCTTTTGGTGGCAGCTGCCTAGGAGGGAAACCGTGGATGTGGGGCAATGGGAAGAGGGACTAGCGCCCTGAGGTGAGAGGCTGACATGTTCGTAGCCCCGAAGGTCAAGCTTTCCATGGAAATAGGGGAATAGTGGCCCCAAGGTAAGAGGCTAGCTTGTTCCGAGCTAAGAGGGAGAGTGAGCGTCTTGTGGGGCCATGAGATAAGGTAGCCCCGGAGGATCAATTTTGATGTTTGGATATGTAACCCCTAGGTGGTGCTATCCCAAGGGCTACTCCCCCTGTCTCCATGACTAGGTGCAGGTTAAGGGGCCTGCGTACTGAAAACGGGTGCCACCACCCGGAGGACAAGGTTATTGGTAGCGTAGCTGACCTGGGTACAGCCCTCTGGGACACTGTAACCCCCCTTTTTCCCCTCTAGTGGCCTAAGCAATGAACAACAGACACAGTTACAATAACCCTTAATCAGCATACAAATCCCCACTCTGTTTGCACTTACCTCCAGGCCTGATTCCACCATTTTGACCCTGGAGACCCCCTGCAAAATAAGGTTAGACACAGCAAGTAACAGTACAGTGCTTCTTGTACAACATGGAACCACAGTCAAGTTAAATGCAAAAATAATTAGATCTGATTTATTCAGGGGGAATGAACAAGGGAGGGGTGTAATTTGGCTCATAGTTCTGTAACTGATTCAATCAGGCAATCATGCATGCACTTTAGAGTCCCTTCACAGTCACACACTCTGAATACCCAGTTAGAAAAAAAGTGGGCAAGCCTGACACATTGCCCGGGGTAGGCCGGCGTTGCAGCTGGTCAGTGCCCTGTGATGGAAAAAAGAAGCATGCACAACCACACACAATTTGTAATCCGGAGCCTGTATGTTCAGCTCTTGACAAAAAAACAACAATTGAATCAAATGAGTTTGCATTTTGTTTTGTGTTGGGCCAAGTTTGGTGCAGGCAGTAAACTTTCTGACAGCAACCACACCAGGAAAAAAACTTCTGTTTTTCCTTCCCCCCTTTCTACCAGGCAGGGACTGATACAGCACCTCCCAACTGGGTCTTGTCACATGGCACAGGGAGTTTAATTTTATTTTACACAACATAGTACTACATAATCATCTTATATTGCACACGTTTCCACCATGAGGGAACCGGGGCAAGTCAGAAGTGGGTGTGAGGGTCCACAGTCCAGGAAGTTCAGGAACAAGATACAAAATGTCAGGAAATTGCATTTTCTTCTTTTAGCTCAGCTAACCGGCAGCATCACTTCAGACTCTTCTCTCAGTCTGTCACTGACCTTGTTAGACAAAATGATCCTCCTCTTGCTAAATTGCTGTTCTGCTGGTCTGGCTGGCCCTCAGAAAGCAACATAACTGCCACTGGTCCAGGACCACATACACTCAGTGGATCCCGCAGGAACCCCAACCCCAACAATAGGCAGTTGTTTTTTCCTCTGGCCTGAGCCTGGGATGAAAATCTCTTCCTTTGGGATGCCGGGGGGGGGGGTGGACTGCCAGTCTCCATACAACCAAATCTGGGTTGTTCCTGCTGCCTGGGCCTGCTCTACCCCCCCCCCACCTTGCTGGCTGCTGCTTCATCTCTCCGCTTTCACAGACCTGCAGACCCTATTCAAGACTGGTAGTGGGTACTTTTACTTTACTCCCACCACTTCACTCCTTGCTCTCGAGGGCTCTCTTGACTTTTCTGACTGTCTACCAGGCCACTCACTGCACAACCCCACCCCAATGGTGATGAGAAACCACTCCTTGACTGCGAATCCATGATGGTCCAATATCATCCTGCCGCCCTTAATCCTAATCCCTTGGACCGTGTCCTCTCCCCGATCCTGTCTGTAGGTAGGGAAACAGGCAGACTGGATGGGTCTTGCGGTCCTTATCTGCCATCATCTTGTACGTTTCTATCTGTACTCTGCAAGTCCTGGCTGCTGCTGGCTCCCATCCCTCCCATGTCACAGCGAGCCAACTCTGGTGCCTTCAGCAGCACAGTGCCCCTGCACCCTCCTCCCTAGTAGCTTCCCCTGCCCTACACACTGACCTCCAGTCTTTGGGGTTTATCTCTTTTCTTTTGCAAGTTTAAAACCAAACTCAGCTCTCCCTCGCCTCTCGCTAACACAGCCACTCAATCCCTTACTGCCTCATAGCTGTCTGCGCACATCACCAAAACTGATTATACCAAGTGCCAGCCATTCCCAGTACTCACCACTCTGCGCATGCACTCCAGTCTCTCTGGCACCAAACATAAAACAGACAGCAGCAGAGATCCAACAGAAATGGGAGTGTCTCTTTTATGGGTAGGTCAGGCAGGCAGGCATGCAGCCACAAATCTGTTGGAAGGGTCTTCACCTCGCCCCAAATGACTGCAAATTTGGCCATGTTAATTTTCAGTCCATTCAGGTCACTTGCAAAGAAAAAAAAATGTAACTTTGATGGTGATGGCACCCCCCTACTGAATGGCGCCCTAGGCTGCAGCCTAGTTCACCTATCCTTAAGGCCAGCTATTACTCCTCCCCAAGGTCCACTTCCCCCAGTGTTAGTATATTTAGTAAGTGGTGGAATGCGGGGCACAGCCCCCCACAATAAGAGACACTGTCAAATTTCCCATTCGACATTATCAGTGTGCCCTTTTGACAGTCATCATTTTTTAGTTGCCATCTTGCAGCTACTTATGCTGTTTTGGTTGGGAGCTGTACTGGTGCAGCATTTTTTGCTAGTGTGTAAATATGCTACTCCATCTGTAATGGTGCAGCCCTGCGATACCCCATGCTACCTTGTACCTGTCTCAAGAAAAAAAATCACTTGCCTGCTGTGTAAGGAGCTGTTCCTCACACTGCTGTTGATTGCATATAAGGTCTCCTGGAGCTCTGGGTGCATTTCTTCTGATGCATTGAGGTAATTGTACCGGGGCAAGGGAACAGCAGCCTTTAATAATAGCCCCCTGCTTAAAAAAAACTGCTGACAACTGGTGCTTGTGTGTAGTGTTTAGGTTGGGCTAAATATAAAAGGCATTTGGGTAGTTCCACAGATTATTCTATTTCATATTTGATTATCTCATATTTCAATAACAGCAGGTATACAAGGGACTTTTTTTTTTCAAATTCTATTTTTTTATGTCCACACCTGGGCATCCTTCTGGGGTGTCCTGTCAACGGCAGCCTCAACTCCCGGCCTGAACCCTGCATCCTTCAGAGGGACTCCCCCACCCATCCAGGCAGACCTAGCCCCCTAGATCACCCTCCCAGGGCGGGCCCGTCCTCCTGTGATGGCCTTTCTGGGATTAGAGAGGCCTTACCTGGATGTCAGGTCGGCCGTAGAGTCTCCCGAGCACAGGGCTGGTGTTGGGATGTGGGCTGCACCCCTGAAAATCCCATCATCTCCATGGATGAAGTAGGGTTTTTTCTGCTTGTTGGTCCCTGAGGAGCTTGGACATGCAATGGCAGCTGGGCACAACGTGCCGACACCCACCAAGCTCTTCCCCGCTGTACATGTCACCGCTGCTTGCGCTGTACCCAACCATCACCAGGTGCCGCTGCAGAACGATGCAACCCCAGAACTCTTCCCCAGGGAAAGGAGAGTCATCCTCCGGATGCTCGATCCCTTCCCTCCCCTGCCAACCCCCAGTGGCCCTGGCTCATTCCCAAACCTGGGTCACTGGTGTGGTGCGAGGTGTGGCGTCCAGCGCCTCAACCCTCAGTGCCACTGGACCAGCTACAAGGGAGATCTTTATTATTAGATGTCTGTCAGAAGTATTATAGCAGTTATTACCTTAGCAATTATTACCTGAACCCCACACCCTTCCCACCTCCCGACCAAGGCGGAAGTACAGTCACAATGCAGAAAGTTCAATCCAGCATTGGAACCTACCCTGCAGTGATCCACAGGCATCTTCATGTAAACGCTGGTCTGCAGCGCTTTAAGAGGAGAGGCCAGAGAGCGCAGCAAGTGCGGTAATGTAAACACGTTAATGCCTAACAGCAGCAGCTGTTAAGCAGCTGGACTGCAGCAACTTTTAATTAGCAGCAGCAGCTGGTAAGATCGACAGCAGCTTTTCAAGATCAGCAGCAAGGTTAAGGAATGCACTGATCATGCTTTGAAGACAATTGACTGGTCTGAGGACAACAGTTCACAAACTATTGATTCCTGTGATAGTAACAGGGATATTGAACAAATTATGTTTGGTCATGCGGCTGTGTTTTTGCCAACAGTGCTTTTCATGGGATTTAAGAAAGGCAAAAGCTAAAGGTGTCAGTTTTTAATACATGTTTGTCAAAAAGTATAGAAAGTAATTGCAAAAATTATGTTAATGCATCTATTTGGGTTTAAGTACAAATCATATAAAATAGGGAAATGAAACATTAGGGTAAAAAGTCCATGAAACCGTGGCAAATCCGTGCTGTGGTGTTCCTTGGGTTCTGAACAATCATATTACTCAGAGGTACTATTACCTCTTCACCTCATTAGTTTGTGTCTCGCACCCCCCTTCCCATTTTCTTATTTCAGGCTTCCTTCTCTCCAGGCCTTGGCACACCGATAGATTTTTAATGTAGAATTCAGAATCCCTAGTAATTGCGTCCCAGTGGAACTGCTTGCCTGTAGCTCTGGTTTTCTCTCCCTGCTAATTCTCTCTCTCTCTCTTCTAAGCAAAATGAGAAAAAAAGTAAGATAGAGAGAAATGAAACTGAGAACACCCACACAACATCGCCTGCTTCGTCTGATTCTCTGTTAGAGAGAGAGAGAGAGAGCAGTAACACAGATTGGGAAGTTTATGTGTTGTTTTCGCTGAGGATTTTCATCAGTTATTCGGGAAGCTTCTTGTACTTTAAATGGAAATGAAATAGTGACATGTTCAAAATCCTAAAGGGCTTTTCTTTCAACTTGTCTTAGTTGCTTCATGTTATGTTCATTTATTTATTTTAAAACGTTTTACTATTAAGAGCATACTGACCTAAAAATATCTTGATTCTAGATGTGTCCTGAAGAGGGGGGAATGAAGCAGAATAAAATACAGTATACGAGAAATGACTGGCGGACATGTTAAAGATATAAAACTTAGTACAAGAATGAAAAGGCAGTGAGCGGGGCCAGGTGACTAGCAGAGAGAGAGAGAGCTGCCATTTGCCATCCAGACGGCCTGAGTTTGCGTCCCAAGTCCAGGATGGGTGCTGACTGGTGAGGTGGGGTTCTAGCATTTATCTGGACACCTCCGGCCTTGGGGAGGGAGAGCACCTCCTTGTGCTGCGTAGCTGCCTCATGGTGGCCGGGGGGGGGTGTATCATGCAGGGAGGAACAAGTAGTCCCTCTGGAGTGTCCTTACATTGGCACACACCTTCTCACCTGGCAAGTGACACAGATATCACACACCCAGCGTAGGGCTGATGGGATTTCCGGAGGTAGGACGGGCTCATCTGCCCTTCTGGCAGCCCTGATAGGTGCTTTGCCAGTTCAGTTCTCAGGACCATGCCTTGGGGAGGGATAAGGGAGGGCTTAGGGGGAGAAAATACTCCAGCAGCACCAGGCAGATGAAGCCACCCTGTCACCCCATGTCACAGTAGGGTACTCCCATGCCTTGCTGGCTCCTCTTTCTGGGCCTTGACCGTTGAGTGAAGTGTCCTCCTCCCGGCTTGGGGAATCAGGGATCCTGCTCGCAGGGGACATGCTGTGGATTATAGTCAGAGTATTCGGAGAGGATGTCGAGCAGAGGCTGGTGGTGGGTTGGAATATCAGAGGACTCCTACAGAGGGGAGAGCGGCTTGGGCAGGTGGAAGGAGGACTTGGCAGCTGGCAAAGAGAAATATGGGCAAGAATATAAAATATAAAAAAAAAAAAAAAAGGCAAAGAGCAATATCCATTTAAAGGAATATCCAAACACAGTAGTGATAAAAAATACATGTGCAAAATCTGCAAAAATAAATAATGTAACAGAGCACAGAGTAAATATGAGCTCCACTTTAATAGAGAAGTTCATCACATTTATCTGTGTTCAAACCAGATAGACCGCACACCGAGAGGCCCACTTTCTAAAGTGAGTATAGTAGCCAGTGACTGATGCGGATGATGTTTGTCAATACAGGAGGCTTTGAAATGGTGATTAGAAAAATAATCAGTTTCTTGAAAATCACAGTATAAGCATTATTACAACAGAAAGGCAAGATGCAGTAAAAAAAACAAAAAAAAAAAACATGACCAGCAATTGATGCAACGAATAGGGATAGATATCACTTTATAAAAAGGCACTAGAAAATCAACAAACATGATTGGCTGAAGCATGTCACATGACCATGCATTAAATCTTTAATAATGCACACCCTGTCGTGGCTTATTTCTTACATATAACAAGTACTAGTACCATAACATTTTAAAGTGCAGGTAAGAGACACAGATATACCACCTTCAGGAGCTCAGGCAGGAATCCCCTACGGCATTTTGACACACTGCTCTTCAACTAGGGGTCATATTCAGCTAACATGTGCAGAAGAAATGCTGCTTGCAATCAGGGGCATTGGTAGATGTGAGTGGTGTGGCCTTGAAGAAGGGTTTTCTGTGGTGAAGGGAGAAAGAGCAGAGTGAATCGGAAGGGAGAGGTTTGACCAAAGCTGGGAGAACCTGAAATAGAAGGCCACGTAACCAAACAGTAGTTTTTGCATGAAGGGGAGAGAGAGAGAGAGAGAGAGAGAGAGAGCGAGCGTGGTTAAGAGTTGCAGAGACAGTGGCGGCGGGGGCAAGAAAATAGGGAGCAGAGATAAGAGGAAGGGTTCCAAGCCAGAATTTAGAGATCAGAGGCACAGTGGGAGAGGCATCTACTCTCCAGATGGGAAGGGAGAGGAGTTGTGATGGTGCAATGATAATGCAGGGCAGCAGTCAAGGCAAAGTGACAGCAGTGGAAGAGAGAATTCAGCTTAGTTAGGGTGGATTTCGTGACAGCACTGTACACAATGTCCACATAGTCAAAAACCAGGAGAATTGGGGGGGGGGGCTACAGAGCAGCACACATGACAGGTCATGCTTGTGAGCCGATGCACCATAGCTCTGTTTAAAACATTACTGTTTTAATTTTAAAGCTAAAATAATGCTGCATTTGCATATAATTAGATAGGACTTCCCTGCTAAATAGCTTGTACCAAATTACAGTATAAGGAGACCTAGAGGAACCGTGGTTGGCAAAGACATGTAACCCCCCCCCCCCGCACATCTCCCTGGCACTGTTCTGTCCTTCCGCCATGTCCTGGTTTAGATTGGAGTCCATTAATGTGCTCCTATTAGCCCCCATGTGCCTGAATCCTGTGGGGGGCTGGAGGAGTGAATTGAAAAAAAAACTGCCCGCTCCACGGTTCACAGAATGCAGTGTAACCCCCTTGCAAATGAGGGGTTCCCAAAAGTCTTCCAGGAGCTTGCTGGGCACTCCAAGTCTAGATGGTGTTTGGCGTTTAAGCTGTTTTCAAATGGCACTGCAGTGAGTGTTTTTAGAGCCTCTGCGTACTGTCTCTTTAAGGGCTGCCTGCTAGCAGGCTCCAGTGACTGTGTAGGGGGGACTGTGTTTCCTGTCTGAATCCCTACCTGAGCTGCGTGAAATCACGCCAATTGGTAGTCACTGTGCTTAAAGGAGCCCTTTTGAAAGATGTAACTGTTTGACTATAATCATTTAAAGTATTAAGTGAAATTTCAGTTGTCTAACCTGCTTTCATTGCAGCTGGACTTGGTGTACTAGCCCCTCCATTTTGGACCTGGGTAGTCAAATTGGGCCAATGGGCGTGAGGGAACATTAAAATGGAGACTAATCGACCAACCAGAATCAGGACTCGTTTTGGAGCCGGCTGGCCATAGAGAGTACTGCCAGTAATTCTGGGAAATGGAGTTTTGGGCTAGGGCGCCCTTTTTGTACCAATAGGGGCAGACTTAAGTGCCTGGTATCTGCAGCCCACCAATGGGATTGGTTGGCGCCCGAACTGAGAGTTTTTGCCCAAACTGCCAAGGGGCAGAGTTGTTGTGGCTGTGAGCGAGGAAGGAGCTCGGGGCTCCTGTGCCGTTGAGTTTTCACGCGGGAAGCACGTGTAAGGTCAATGTCAGATGTTTTGAATCGCCAGCGAGTTCAGACTAAATCTGCTGGGTAGTGGTCAGAGGAGGCTGTGCAGGAGTGCAGCTACCTACCAAGCTCACCCTGTAGAGGACTGGAGAATCTGCTGAATCGCGCTTGGTCTGTCAGGAAGAGTGAAGCTGTGGTGAGACTCCCGATTAGCTGTGAGTTCGGTCGGGCCCTAGAAGCAGCTGCCTGGTATGGTACCCCTCTGTTGGTTTCCGTATAAATGTGTGGAGAAGTGTCTGGAGTCCAGGCTCAGTCCTGTAAGTGGTGTGAGGGCATCTGGAGTCCTGAGTACTAAATCAGGGTAGCTCCCTGTCAAATGCTCCTAACAAGGGCAAGATCTTCTGGTTACTTCTCTGACTACACTAACTGAGCCAGCTGGCTCTATTTAATCTTTGTAGGAATCTCATGCCTGTCTCTGTGTTAGGGCCCCAACCAGCTGCATTGAGGAACTAGCCTTTAGGGCTTGGGTACCCATGGACAGTAACTTATAGGTTAGGCCTGTGCACAGAGCCCTAGGTAGATACTTATATATTGTGGTGGTAAGTCAATCAACTTGATTTCCCCCGGTTCTTGTTATCTCCCCTTAAATAAATCAGATTGCTTGTTTGCAAAGGTACACTGGTTAGTTTGTGTATTAATGGTGAATTACTTCTCAGTGCATATTGTGTAACTGCACCTTACTTTTCAGGGGGTCCCCGGAGTGAGCTGAGCGGCCCGAGCCGGGGGGTAAGTATGTATGGTAAGGACACTGCAATTGAACTGTGTGGGCCACTAGTGGGGAGAAGGGGGGGTTGCAGCAACCCAGAGGGTTGTGACCAAGTCAACCTCAACTGTCCTAACCCCGACCTCTGGGTGGAGGCACCCGCCAACGGATGTAGGCCCCTTACCCTGTTACAGTCGGAACAGGCAGGGGTAGTAGCCCTTGGGATAGCGCCCCCTGGGGGTTACACCTGCATACCAAAGTGTGCAAGCATTTGAGTAGGAAACCTGCTTGAATGTTCAGTCTGGTGACTGCCAGCTTGAGTGTCTAGAAGCTCTGCAGTGCTCAGTGTACATGTTGCTCTGGCAGCTCCTGCCAGGTCTCCTGCATGTGCTCCAACCCCAGGGATCCCAGAAATACCAACTGGGGAGTCCGGAGGCACACAGGGAAGGGAGGAGAAGAAAAGAAAAGACAAATTGTAAAAAAGCAATCTTAAGTGCGATCATTTTAAGGAGTGCTACACTTTTAAGAGCAGCCAAGGCTGCTATGGAAATGAATGGCCCTGCCTGCTGCCTAGGGGGAGAGCACTATGATGCTAGCGATAGGCAGAGGGAGACCCTGTTAGTGTCCACTCTGCCACCTGACACCAGGGCAGAGGGGCAGCTACTGAACCATGGGGACAATAAAGATTTACAATATTGTTGCCTGCAAAAAGACTTTAAAGTTAAGACTCTGCACAAACTGTTTGGGTAGCAGCCATATTCGATATTCGTCACCCCTGACCCTATAATACACCAATTAGAATTCGAGGAGCCCTGGAGGACTTAGCAGTGGTTCCTGGGAAGGGAGTAAGGACTGTGCTCTTGGCGCCATTACAGGCAACCAATCAGGTGTCGAGTGGACTTAGTGCATATTGATTGTGCAGATGGACAGCTGTGTTTAACCAATGAGGTGCTACCCTTGGAGGCAGATTCAGCTCGGGGTACTCCGCCTTGAGCTCTCCACATGAGAGAAGGGCTTAGACTGTGTCTGGCGAAGAGTTTGGAAGTGGGCCGAAGGCCTCCACAGCCACTTAAGAGACTTGCTCGAGATATTCTGAGTCTGGAAGGTCAGTTTGAAGTAAGAAGCTGCTTTGTGGTTTGAACCCGTGGTTTGAATAATACGTGAGAGACTGATTGCCACCACCAGCACTAAGAGGTGATACAGACCTGTTCCAGAAGGTAGCCATGTCTGCTGGCCAGCAGAGGAAGAAAAGACTATGTGTTTCTAAGCTCCAGGAAGAGTCATTGCCAGCCGAGGATGGTCTGGAGAATCAGCCAGGTAGTGTCACATTGAAGCACTACCCATCGTCTCCCCCTGAGTTTTGATGCCTGGATGAGTGAGGTGAGGAGTGTGGCCCTGGTCCCCAGTACTGGTCTGTTCCAGTACTTATGACACTGCAGAAGAGAAGATGACAAGCTGCAAGAGTCTGCCACCCTACGGAGGAGACCAACTGCAAAGATCCTGCATTCCTGCTACAGCCAAGCAAGCCGCAACCTTGTATGACACCCCTCCCTCCCCCGAGCAGAACTTTCGCTCAAACAATTTAAACTTTATTTCTCCTGAGCTCTCAAAATGATTATGAGCTCTGAGGCCTCATTACTTGAAAACATACAATAGCTCCATGGGGCTAATAAATGTTTTACATCTCTAAGAAGGGAGTATTTGTCAAAGCAGTATTTATAGGCAGAGCAAGATTATACACAACAGACTTCACAGCAGAGATTTTCCACCAGGACAAAAAACCTTTTGAATCAGGAACGTGAAGCTCCTACATTCTCTGGCACTGGAAAGTACCTAGCTAATGTTTCACTGCCATTTGAGGCTACTTCCATAACTCAGTCTGCAGTGCTCCCTTAACTTTTCGCACCAGAGCACTGTCCCTGCGTGGAAACGGTGAGCTTCCCCCAAGCCACCCCTAAACTGGCCATTTCACACTGTGGTGCTTCAATCCCTGCAGCCCACTAAACTTGCTGCCCAACCTGTTACTTTATCTATGCCCCAAGGCCTCCACACTGGCCTAAATGGTCCCAAAAGTGCTCTGCCTCCCTCTTATTCCATCCACCATATACCTGTAGCGTGCCTCCAATTGCTAAAACAGCTACATCACTCTTTTTGCCCACAGCCTGTTGCACAATAAGTGCAATCCAGCTCAAGGGAAGACCTCCAGGGTACTCCGCGGCCCACTCAGCAAATACGGCAGCCCCTGAGGCCTGTCCCTCCAAACAGTCCTCCTAACGGGTAGAGGTTCCCCTCCAGCCCCCTCACCAGTACCCCTGGGCCGCCCTGTCATGCCGAACTGCAGCGGCCCTGCCACAACCTACTGCAGCCCTAATGACCCAGGAACACTACACTTCAAACAAGGGCCTAATCTGACCCCAGGGTCCCAGTCACCTTCCTTGCTGCTCCTACACAGCCTACTTCCCCTACTGGACTTTCCCAGGGCATGGACCCAAATGAACGCAGCTACCTAACAATAAACTTCCTGCGGATGCCCACCCAGGGACCCGGCGTGTCATTACACATGCTGCCGACCCTGCCTGGGGGAGGGGCCCCCTCCCCGCTTACTGCCCTAGCAGTACCACTGGTCTCTCCACCTCCCTCCAAAGACACCAGAAACATCCTGTTCCTCCAATACCATCCAATCTAACCACTCTCTGCTGCTACCAAGTGGCGGCTGGCAGAAATTACTACCCCGAGCACAAAGAGAAAACCTAAGCTCCGGGGAGAGGAAAGGGTTTCTAAGGAGCCTAAGCTCCTTTCAAGTGAGAGGGCTACCAACAAAGAGTTATAAAGGGAGGCAGGAAGGCAGTTAGAAGAGGTAAAGCACAAATGGAGGAAAAGGTTCCCAAATCAGCAAAAGGGGGGATAAAACTTTCTTCAGGTACATAAGTGAAAAGAAGAAAAACAAGGCAGGGATAGTAAGACCAAAGGGGGGGGGGGGATTGTGGAAGAGGACCAGAAGAAAGCTGACATACTGAATGAGTACTTTTGTTCAGTATTCACAAAGGAAGGGGTAGGTAACAGGTCACAGATGGTGGAGAAGGGCATTAAGGGAAGGAAAGTGGACACTAGCCCTTTTACAGAGGTGACAGTCTTCAGGGAACTAGCAAAACTAAAAGTAGACAAGGCTATGTGGCTGGACAGGGTTCACTCTAGGATACTGAAGGAACTAAAGGAGGAACTGTCTCACCTCTGACAGCCCTGTTCTTTTTTTAAAGCTTTATTTGTAAAATTTTCCACTGAACCAGCCAGTATGGCATACAATTGATGACATCATAGAAATTCACACTTTTGTAATACATTGGTGACCTAATATATGACATAATATATGTTAGCTTCAGGATAGTACAAGTCATCAATCTGTGATATTTTTATGGGGTACCACCTAAATAAATTCTGACATTACATCAAAAACAACCAAATATACCTAGGATGCCAGCCATGGCACGACTGACGTTGCACTTGTTTTAATCCTCCCATGACAACTCATCTCCTAACTACCTCCACACTAAGATCTCCTTTTCCCTTCCTATTTACCGCCCACCGTCACTCACTCTGCCCTTCTGGGCCAATACACCGTCATAGCTTGCCTCAGCCTTGTGCCTGACATCCTTGCCATTGGCTTGCCTATTTGATATATTCCAATCTCTCTGTGTACTCCTATAATATCAGTGTTTACCCTGTGACTTTCCTCTGTTTTTATTGCAGCCTTTGCCCACTATGTTAACATTTGTCATACTTGCATTGTACTGTTGCCACTTTGGGTTTCCCTTAACTGTTATCAATGTATGCCAAACCCTACTTCTGTCTTAGTTTTTGAGATGGCACTTCCCTTGTATAACTTGTACCTTATGCTTGCTGTTGAGTTGACCTATTTTATGTATTTTATTTCCTTGATTGTTTTACTTCAGGTTGCTGAGAATTGTTACTTTTCCGTACTGTGCCTGATTTTGTCATGTATTCTATACTCTTACTTTGTAACCTCCCGGGTCGTGTCTGAAAATAGTCATTCACATGGCTAGAGCAGCTTACCCGGTAAACAAAAACTAAATAAATAAGTTAATGAATTCCTGAAAACACTTGTATAAGATTACAGCCTGTATAAACATAACATTAAACTAGTCATTGTTTCCACATTTACCGCAATTTTTAACTAAGGAAGAGAAAACAGTGCTATAAACACTCCCCCCACTGAACTCTGTTGACTACTCAAATTCAAGTACTGTTATTAATTTCTACCAGAAATCACCTTTTTTGTTAAATCTATTAAGGCGTACATACTTAAGTGACCAAAATTAAGGCATTGTATATTTAGGATTAGGTTAAAACCCCTCTCTGACTCCCTTAATCATAGAAAACATTTAATAGCAAGTATGATTACTATATTGTTCATAGACCTGGAGTCCTGGAGAGGTTAGAGTCTCATGTTGCTACGTAGTTCAGTGCCACACAGTCAGGGCCATTTTGGATCATTACTGCACCCCACAACCTAAAGACAAATGGTTATAGAGTTTCCTGGAAGGGGATTCTAGTGTCAGTAACCGGAGCAAAGTTTTTAAACCAAAACAAGGTATGTAACCCTTCAAACCTCCTAGTCCGATTCATCTTACTGCATTGCATCAGTCGCTTCTCTGCTCTGGAACTCTCGAACAATCCGGTCCACACGCTTTCTAGCCTCCCCTGGGTCATTAAACTGGAAGGTTTTATTTCCATAGATGATCCAAAGTCTCACTGGAGCTAGGAGAGTGTCAGCTATTCCCAGTTCCCGTAACTGTTGACGCAGGGGATCGAATAGCTTGCGCCTGGACCGAGAAGCATCCGATCAGTCGGGAAGTAGTTTAATATCAGTCCCTTCCATCTGAATTGGAAATCGAGCCCGGGGCCAGACGAAAATCAAGTCCCGTACCTCCATTTTTGCAGTTATTTTCAGCAGAGAGCAAGGATTTTCTCTGGAGCCTTGGGCTCATCAGAAGTTGACCTTGTACGCTTTGCAAACTGAAAAAGGGTCAAAGGTGCTTTCCTCCAGTAGGCAGGTGGACAACCAGGACTGCACATAAGCAAGGGCATCTTCCCCCTCCGAGCAGCCTAGTAAGCCAACCACTTGAATATTCATCGCCTGCTAGGTGTTTTCCATATTTTCCAGTCGGGCTCTGAGGTGTGTAGTTTCCACCTTCATTTTGCTGAAGGTCGCCTGTGTTCTGAGTGATTGATCCTCTGCCTCCTTTGCTGTCGATACTGCCACTCCAATTTTAACATCCCGAGCACCTGGCTCTCTAGTGCCCCCTTGACAGCCCTGTTCAATCTATTACTGGATATGGGGGAAATTCCAGGTGACTGGAGGAGGGCAGATGTAGTCCCAGTACACAAAAGTGGGAATAGGGAGGAGGCAGGAAACTACCGACCTGTAAGCCTGACTTCTGTGCTGACAAGGTTATGGAAACTCTACTTAAAGAAAGGAATGGGGAATACCTTAACACCAGTGGATTGTAGGATCTGAGGCAGCATGGGTTCACAGGGGGTAGATCTTGCCAGACAAACCTGATAGAGTTTTTTGACTGAGTTCCATAGAGGCGGATCAGGGAGGAGTGGTGGATGTGGCCTATCTGGATTTCAGCAAGGCCTTCGACACCATTTCACACAGAAGACTGGTAAACAAGCTAGGTTGCATGTGAATGGGTCCAAAGATAGTAAAATGGATACAAAGTTTGCTAAGTAACAGAACTCAGAGGGTGGTAGTAAATGGAGTTTACTCAGAGGAAGGTAAAGTAACCACGGGGTGCCACAGGGGTCAGTACTGGGACCTGTCCTCTTCAGTGTCTTTATTAGCACCATCGTAGAGGGGCTGGAAGGGAAAATATGCCTGTTCGTGGATGACACAAAAATCTGCAACAAAGTGGATATGGGGGGGGGGGATGAAGGAACAGCTAAAAAAATGGAAGATTGGTCAAGGGTTTGGCAACTGGGCTTCAATGCTGAAAAATGTAAAATTATGCACATGGGACACAGAAACCCAGTATCATTTGGGGGGGTGTTAACAACAACAAAACAGGAAAGGGATCTGGGGGTCATCATATCTGATGACCTGGAAGTAGCAAAACAGTGTGATAAGGCAGTAGGAAAGGCTAGTAAGATACTGGGGTGCATAGGGAGGGGTATCACCAGAAGAAAAAAGGGAGATTGTGTTACCCCTATATAGATCAATGGTGAGGCCACACCTGGAGTACTGTGTCTAGTTTTGGAGGCCCCATCACAGGAAGGACATAGATGGGGTGGAGTCGGTACAAAGAAGGGCAACCAAAATGGTGCATGGTCTGCAGCAGAAGCCCTATGAGGAAAGACACAGGGAATTAAATATGTACTCTCTGAAGGAAAAGAGAGAAAGGGGAGACACGACAGAAACATTCAAATACATCAGGGACAGTTGAGAGGTATGACAGGAGGGTGGCGTATTGCACAGAAAGAGATGCTCAAGGACAAGGGGGGCATGATATGAAGCTGGAAGGGGGAGACTTAGAGGGGGCGTGAGGAAATATTTCTTCACAGAAAGGGTGATGGACACCTGGAACAGCCTCCCAGCAGAGGTGGTGGGTACCAAAATGGCAGCAGGTTTCAAGCATGCATGGGATAGACACAGGGGGACCTCAGTGACAGGGCTGGGGGGGTAAAGTCAGAGATCAGTTACAGTCTACAGTAGCACAGTAGGTAGGGACTTTAGGGCAGACTATGTTTCTATAAAGAATGGATACAGTTAACATAAGAATACTGAAGTACATTTTGTAGTGAGTGAGGTAGTACAAGTGTAACCCCCCTGCAAATGGGGGTTCCCAAAAGACTTCCAGGAGCTTGCTTGAATGCTCCAAGCCTGAATGGTGTTTGGCATTTAAGCCATTTATCAGTGAGTGTTTTTAGAGCCTCTGGTACTGTCTCTTTAAGAGCTGTCTGCTTGCAGACATAATTAGTTTGTATGGGGGGACTGTGTGCTTCTCTGAGTACCACTCGAGCTGCTGCAATTCACTTCATTTTTGCAGTCACTAGGAGTGCAAAGGAACCTATCTGAAAGATGTAACTGTTTGCCAGAAATTATTTAGAGTAATAATGAAATTACAGTTTGTCTAACCTGCTTTCTTTGCAGTCAGAACTGTGTCTGCTAGTTCCCCATTCTAGTTTTGAACTGCTGAACTGGACCAATCAGTGTGGGGTAAGCTAGCTCTAAAATGGTGCCTTGGACGAATCAGAACTTGGACTCATAATCTGAGCCAGCCACAAGAGGATTGTATGGGCAGTGACTCTGGGAGATGTAGTTTAGACTTCAGTGCCTTTTGGACCAACAGCAGCAGTCTATTGTGAGTGACAGCCAATCCAGTCAAGAACTGGGAGGAACTCAAAGGAAATGCCCGGTTTGTCGGTTGGAGTTGGAGTTGAGCTTTGGCAGTGAAGAAGGAAGGAGCCCTGTGCTTTTTCAGTGTGCAGTTTTAGTCAAAAAACGTGTGTAAGGCCCAGAGTTCCGGTCTGCAGCTTGTTAGGACTGAATCCGTCCTGTGAAAAGAATCAAAGGATCTCTGAAGAGTAGAAACCAGGCTCACCCTGTAGAAGACTGGAAGAATTGCTGAAAATTGCACTCGGTCTGTCAGGAACTGAATCTGCTGTGTGTTCTCCCGGGTATTGTGCAGTAATTGCGATCGGGATACAGATGCAGCCTGCCTGGTATAGTGCTTTCTTTTATATAAATGTGTAAGAGGTTTGTGTACCTCAAGTGAGCTCTGCTGACATTGAAGGACCCTATCTTATTTGGAGGTCGTGGAGTACTAATTCAGGGTCGCCTCCCTGTTGAATTGCCACATTAAATCCAAATGGAATTACTGTATTGCTGACTGTTTAATTCTCCTTTTCTCTGTGTGAAAGGGCCCTACCAGCTGCCACGGTTTGGACTAGCCACTAGGGCTTGGGTACCCAGGGACAGTAACTGATAGGATAGGCCTGTGCACAGAGCCATAGGTAGATTATTAGAGTGATAAGCTAATTAACCTGATTTCTCCCTGTCCTTGTTATATCCCCAAATAAATCAGAGCTGCTTGTTTCAGCAAAGTTATACTGCCTGAGGTATTTGTCTATGTTAAGTACTGTACTGTGATTGTTGCACTGTATCTCATTTCACAGGAGGTCCCAGTCGGAACCAGACCTGGGGGTAAGTGTATACTGTGAAGGTAATTCTGATATATTGTGTGGGCCACTAGTGGGAAGAAGGGTTGCAGTGTCCCAGAGGGCTGTGACCAAGTTAGTTTAACTATTGCAAACCCTGACCTCTGGGTGGAGGCACCCGCCATTGGATCCAGGCCCCTCAACCTGTTAGTGGCAAATCAGGCAGGGGTAGTAGCCCCTGGGATAGCGCCATCTAGGGGTTACATCTTGGAGGCACCGCTGGGATTGTGTGTCCTCTAGTGGCCATATTACTGAACCACTGTTAAGAAAAAATGGGACCCGACAGAAGTGGCTGTGCACCGGCTGGTGGAGTGGTGTACTGGGGAGGAGATCGACCCAAAATGCTATGCTTATCCTGGACATCCCACTGGGTATCAATCACGGACACTGTGGAGTACTTTCCAAGGTGGAAGGTTTACAAAACCCTGTGGTGGTGGGTCGGCATGCTAATCTGCTCACCCACACTTTCCTGGCCCTAGTAGAGTTTAAGGATCCCATAGATAGCTCCAAAGTGCCACAGACCATTACCCCAGAGGAGCCCTCACTGCTTGGAGTGATAACTAGGACAGTAAAGACCGGGGGAATCAGCCCCACCACTATCTGAAACTTTTGAGGAGAAATTTGCTGAATGGTTGCTGGGAGAGGGGAAAACTGTGGAGGACTTGAAGAAACTATTCTTGCCACCTGGGGGTGTTCCTCCCCCAACACCCTCTCCTGCTCCAGTGCCCGTAATGGTGGCTGAACCAATGCAGACTCCTATTTCTGCACCTGCCATTAGTCACGACTCTTACCGAAGGTTGAGGATCTTCTCTGGCACCCTCCCCACCCCCCAAGGGGAGGATGACTGGGAGACCTGGATGAACTATGTTGCCCCCAAGTGCTAGAATGGCAATGCTACGGAAGGCGGCGCAAAGAGGGTTAGTGAGAGCCTCCGAGGTCCTGCCCTGGCTACCATCCGTGCTAAACGGGCCAGTAACCCTGAAGCGACTGCACAGGCCTATCTTGAGGCCTTGGAGAATGTATGGGAGCCCAGATTCTGATGAGGACCTATGGTGGAGTAAGAAATGCACAACAGTACCAAGGGAGTTGTTGTCTGTGTATGTCTCTCGGCTGGAAAAATTGTTGCAAGAATGCCTCAGAAGGGTAGTTTGCCAGCGATTGAACTGGACCGAACCAGACTGGACAGAATCCTTAAGTCTGCCCCTCTCAGAACTGCTGTTGCTTCAGTTACGCCTGGCAAATCGACTGGAATCCCCACCCTCCTATGATGAGTTAATGAGAGAAATTCGAGGAGTTGAGAAAAGGCGACCTCGGGAGGTACCTGCACCAACAGCTGTGGCTACGACCCGAGTGACTGAGGGTGACCCATCAAGTGAAGTTCAGGGGCAGAGGTTGACAGTCAATGAGTGCTCTGACAAGGAAAAAGATATGCCACAATGGGGCGAACTGTTGAGAGAGATCCGGAATTCAAAACAGTCCCTTTATGAAGGCCACGCCTGCAAGCAGGCCCTGACCTATATCCGACTGCATCTGCTATGGGGTGGGGGTACCCACCCATGTATCTCCTGCTGATAACAGCTCCAAACTCAATTCCTTGACCATGGAAGTGGAGAAACTGACGAGATGTCTCCAAATGCTTATCACGCCGCAGACAGAGATGGCACCCAGGTTTCCAGTTAGTAATACCCCGCCCTGGCTCCCAGTGTGGCCTCCGCCAGCTCAAACTCCAGAAAGTATGTTTTGCTATAATTGTGGGAAAGATGGGCACATGAAAGGGAATGCCAGTCCCCAAAAGACACTGACAAAGTTGCATATAGGCTACAAGGAGAGCTTCGGAGAAGAAATCAGTGGTTAAGAGGTGCACGACATGATCCCAGTGAGGGCACCAAAATGCTAATTCACGTCCTTTTGTGGCAAGTCAGTTGCCCAGGCCCCCACTACCGCCTCTCCAGACTGGTCCAGAATAGTGGGTCCCTCCATGGAGACCACTGTAAAGGTGAATGGAGTGTCTACAAGAGCTGTATTAGACAGTGGCTCCCAAGTGACAATTATGTTCCAGGATTGGTATCAGAAGCATTTGTCAGACGCACTTACAACCATTAGAAGGACTGCATGTATGGGGTTAAGTGAGAAGGCCTACCCTATTCCGGTATATCCGAATTTGGCTGTCTTTCCCCACCTCCGTGGCTGGAGTGGCGAACAAGTAGAGACCCTAGCCTTAGTGTGTCCCCACTGGACTGTATGATGGTGTCCTTTGTTGATTGGAACAAATGCTCATATGTTCGGAAGGCTGGCACAGTTGTGTTATGAAAAACAGGGTCAAAGACTAGTAGAGCTTTAAGAGTTCCGGCTTTAATTAAGAAGGCCTATGAGGCACAGAGAGATGCTGAAAAACAGAACCAGAGGAACCAGTCGAATTGTATGGAAGAAGGATCCTGAGTCTCTGATCTTGGCGCAAATGCCCAGTGTACCTTACAGGGAGAGGTCCGTATCAGAAAGGATGTTAAGAATAAAATATTAATGTTGGATGCACCAGGCGATGGAAAATTGCCAGAGGGACTGCTGGTCAAGCCTAGTATTTTGCCCGCTAGAGCCCATGCTTATGCCAGAAGGGTAATGGTCCAAGTTCATAATGTGTCTGAAAGAGACATTCGAGAAACAGAGGTTGCATCCTGGCTAATGTGCATTGTGCAGACACTGCAGTGCTACCCAGCAGCAAGAGTTCAAGGAAGAATGACAGAGTAACGCCTGACTTGTTTGATTTCGCGACTCGCTGCCAGCTGAATGGAAAGTGAGGATCAGTGAGAAGCTTGCCCAGAGAGACCAGGTGTTTTCTTTAAAGGAATGGGATGTAGGATGCGGCAAGGAGCTGAGCACAATATCCGCTGCATGACGAAAACCATTTCTGTGAGAGGTCTCGACGCCTGGCACCTGCTGACATAGATGATGTGAGACGGCATCTGCAAGAGATGTTAGCTGCTGGTGTAATACAAGAATCCAGAAGCCCTTATGCTTCCCCATTGTGGTAGTGAGGAAAAAGAATGGAACAGTAAGGATGTGTGGATTATCGCACCTTAAACCGCGGACTATCCCTGATCAGTACACAATGCCCGCATTCAGGATGCTTTGACTGCCTAAGCGGGAGCAAGTGGTTCTCTGTGCTGGATCTCTCAGTGGGTACTACCAGATCCCGATGGCCCCAGAGGACCGTGAGAAGACTGCCTTTATCTGTCCGCTTGGCTTATGAATTCATGAGGATGCCTCAAGGGATTTCAGGTGCCCCAGCCACTTTTCAACGATTGATGGAGCGTGCAGTGGGGGACATGAACTTACTAGAGTGCCTGGTATACCTAGATGATGTTATTGTGTTTGGCAGCTCACTGGAGGAACATGAAAGCAGATTATTTAAGGTATTGGACCGACTGGAGGACTTTGGCCTTAAACTGTCCATTGATAAGTGTCAATTCTTTCAAACATCAGTAAAGTATGTGGGACACATAGTATCCACGAGGAATAGAGACCACCCAAGTAAAGTTGAGGCCTTGACCACCTGGCCACAGCCCAAAAATCTAAAAAGAACTGCAAAGATTCCTGGGATTCTGTGGTTATTATCGGCGCTTCATCAAGGACTATTCAAGAGTGATCCGCCTTTACTTAACCTTACTCAAGGTATCCCCAACCCACAAAAATACCAAAAGTCAGCGTCCCTCAAGACTGAAAGAGTGTATTTTCATCCAAGTGAAGTATTTGGGGCCGCTGGACTCCTGATTGTGAGACTGCTTTTCATGAGATCATATATCAACTTACCCATGCTCCAGTGCTGGCCTATGCCGATCCAAGAAAACCTTACGTCCTGCACACTGATGCTAGCTTGCAAGGGTTGGGGGCTGTGTTGTACCAAGAGCACGGGAATGGCCTGAGACCAGTGGCCTTTGCCAGTAGAAGCCTGACCCCATCCGAAAAGAACTATCCTGTACATAAGTTAGAGTTCCTAGCTTTGAAGTGGGCTATTGTTGACCAATTCCATGAGTACTTGTATGGGGCTAAAATACTAGTAAAACTGACAATAATCCTTTGACCTATGTGCAGACCTCAGCTAAGTTGGATGCCACTGGCCATAGGTGGCTTTCTGCATTATCTACATATGACTATGCTCTCGAATACCGAGCAGGTCTGAACCACATAGATGCTGATGCTCTCTCCGGAGGCCTGTTCCCAGAATGATTGGGTCCGATTGGCAGAACCTGACATTCGGCACTCTGCCGGAAGTTTGACAGGAGGAACAAATGTCCACGGACGCAGTGGACTGCATGGTGGATTGCTTGGAGCCTCTGAGAATTGCATACCTGCTGCTTATTGCCACTTTTCTGCAATAGACATTGGTGCACTGCCTCAGCTGGACAATGACAGTATTCGCGGGCTCAATCCCGCGATCCCATGATCAAAGCAGCTTTAGAAGCCCTCTATGCAGGAAAAGATGTCCAAATTACGCTCACTGATTTGAGAACTGCACTGTTATACAAAGAAGGTCCTAAGTTGAAACTGATCAATAAACTGTTGTACAGAGAAACAGTAGACAGAGGGGACAAGTAGACAAACAACAACTAGTGCTGCCCACTGCCTTCGAGACTCAGTACTGAGGTCCTTGCACAACCACATGGGGCACCTTGGTATAGACAGAACACTTGACTTGGTGAGATCCAGATTCTATTGGCCTAAGATGGGGGCTGATGTGGAGCAACACATTCGAACTTGTAGTCGCTGCTTACAGAGGAAAGCTTTGCCCCAGAGGGCTGCCCCCCTTGTTAACATCACCACCAGTGCACCCATGGAGCTGGTCTGTATTGATTTTCTGAGTTTGGAGTCAGATCAAAGAAATATCAGTAATGTGCTGGTGGTCACTGACCATTTCACGAGATATGCCCAAGCTTTCCCCACCAAAGACCAGAAAGCATCCACTGTGGCCAAAGTACTTGTAGAAAACTTTTGTTCACTATGGGGCTCCACAAAGAATCCATTCTGATCAAGGAGAGACTTTGAGAGTCGTCTGATCAAAGAGATGCTTTCTCTGTGGGGAGGCAAAGTCCAGAACCACTCCTTACCACCCCAGGGGACCCACAGCCTGAACGTTTCAACCGCACTTTGCTAGATATGCTAGGCACCCTGCACCCAAAGGACAAGCCTAGATGGAGCCAACAAATTAGCACCCTGGTACATGCTTATAACTGCACAAAAGTGATGCCACTGGATTCTCCCCTACCGCCTGATGTTTGGAAGAGAAGCTCGACTACCAGTAGATGTGTGTTTTGGGGTCTCTCCTGATGGGGTTCAAGCTGACAACTATTTACAGTATGTGCAAAGTTAAAGGCCCAGCTAACTCATGCGTACTCAACTGGCTCAAACCATGGCTGCCAAAAGAAATCTGGCCAACAAAGAAAGGTATGATAAAAAGGTGAAAGCACAGGAACTCCAGGAGGGAATCGGTATTGCTAAGAAATCTGGGGACTGCATGGCAAGCACAAGATTGCTGACAGATGGCACCATCTCCCTCACATTGTAGTGGGCAAACTAGATGATCTGCCAGTGTACAAAGTAAGGCCTGAGAATAATTCAAAAGATGTAAAAACAATGCATAGAAATCATTTACTGCCCATTGGACAAATCCTGATTGAGTCTGAGCCCCAGAAGATGCCCCTCTGGACCAGTGACTAGAGCTGCTGCTAAGAAAAGATCAAGAAAGTCTGCACCTACAGAAGCAAAGTTAAAGTGTTCCCTCCACAAGTCCCAGTTGAGCATGACTGTCAGTCCATATCAGAAGAAAGTGAGAGTGACTTTGAATACTATCCTTCTACGAACTGAGTCAATTGTTTGGGCAATCCCTAGTCAATACTGGAGACAAAGCTGGGCCTTCTGGACTGTCTAAGCCCAGCTTCATCCCTGGAGCCAATGCTCCCAGAAAGTGAAGTGCAAAGCATCAGATCAGATGAAATGGAATCATTGTGCATGGTTGAACTGTTTGAGCTTTCAGGGAGGAAAATGATAGATTGGGGCAGACTGGTGATACACTCTGAACAAGAAGAGTATTTTGAGTGCCCTGACAGTCCACTGCCAGTGTCCGAAAGCTCTCCATGCGAGCCAAATGTTGTGGACTCAGAAACTGTAACTCCTGGAGCTGAAAGTGCCCCAAGTTCTAGCCTCTCTACCCCCATGGAGACTCCCCTGACAAGTGAGGACAATGCTGAAAATGAGGCTCAGAGTGCAGAGACTATAACAGTTCCCCTAGAAAGACTGGTCGAGCTGTAAAGCCTGTGGTGCACCTCAGTTATGATTCACTTGGGAGGCCTGTGGACTTGCCTCTCAATGTTGTCCATAAAGGAGTGTATGTGTCCCCGAGCTCATTGCCCAAACTGAGCATCAGTGCTAACTCCAAGTTACTTGTGTTGCCCTCTAGTATGGTGCCCTTGCCCCATCCAGCCCCAAGGTAACTGATAGGAAGGCCCTCTCTTCAGGTTTCATGTACAAGAGATAATAACTTGAGTTATGGTACAATGTGTATGTAATACTGTGTAAAGAGGACGTACTGCAATGTTTCAGAAATGTGTTCTTGGTAAATGATATATTGACTGATGATTACATGTGCGAGCCTAATGCAAATGTATATGGTTGCAGTTGAAACTTATGGGGGTACTTGCTTGACGCGGACGTCAAGCTTTCCCAGGCCAGGAAGGGTGTAACCCCTGCAAATGGGGGTTCCCAAAAGACTTCCAGGAGCTTGCTTGAATGCTCCAAGCCTGAATGGTGTTTGGCATTTAAGCCATTTATCAGTGAGTGTTTTTAGAGCCTCTGGTACTGCTCTTTAAGAGCTGTCTGCTTGCAGACATAATTAGTTTGTATGGGGGACTGTGTGCTTCTCTGAGTACCACCGAGCTGCTGCCAATTCACTTCATTTTGCAGTCACTAGGAGTGCAAAGGGAACCTATCTGAAAGATGTAACTGTTTGCCAGAAATTATTTAGAGTAATAATGAAATTACAGTTTGTCTAACCTGCTTTCTTTGCAGTCAGAACTGTGTCTGCTAGTTCCCATTCTAGTTTTGAACTGCTGAACTGGACCAATCAGTGTGGGGTAAGCTAGCTCTAAAATGGTGCCTTGGACGAATCAGAACTTGACTCATAATCTGAGCCAGCCACAAGAGGATTGTATGGGCAGTGACTCTGGGAGATGTAGTTTAGACTTCAGTGCCTTTTTGGACCAACAGCAGCAGTCTATTGTGAGTGACAGCCAATCCAGTCAAGAACTGGGAGGAACTCAAAGGAAATGCCCGTTTTGTCGGTTGGAGTTGGAGTTGAGCTTTGCAGTGAAGAAGGAAGGAGCCCTGTGCTTTTCAGTGTGCAGTTTTAGTCAAAAACGGTGTAAGGGCCCAGAGTTCGGTCTGCAGCTTGTTAGGACTGAATCCTCTGTGAAAAGAATCAAAGGATCTCTGAAGAGTAGAAACCAGGCTCACCCTGTAGAAGACTGGAAGAATTGCTGAAAATTGCACTCGGTCTGTCAGGAACTGAATCTGCTGTGTGTTCTCCCGGGTATTGTGCAGTAATTGCGATCGGGATACAGATTGCAGCCTGCCTGGTATAGTGCTTTCTTTTATATAAATGTGTGAAGAGGTTTGTGTACCTCAAGTGAGCCCTGTTACATTGAAGGACCCTATCTTATTTGGAGGTCGTGAGTACTAATTCAGGGTCGCTTCCTGTTGAATTGCCACATTAAATCCAAATGGAATTACTGTATTGCTGACTGTTTAATTCTCCTTTTCTCTGGTGAAAGGGCCCCTACCAGCTGCCACGGTTTGGACTAGCCACTAGGGCTTGGGTACCCAGGACAGTAACTGATAGGGATAGGGCTGTGCACAGAGCCATAGGTAGATTATTAGAGTGATAAGCTAATTAACCTGATTTCCCTGTCCTTGTTATATCCCCTAAATAAATCAGAGCTGCTTGTTTCAGCAAAGTTATACTGCCTGAGGTATTTGTTCATGTTAAAGTACTGTACTGTGATTGTTGCACTGTATCTCATTTCACAGGAGGTCCCAGTGCCGGAACCAGACCTGGGGGTAAGTGTATACTGTGAAGGTAATTCTGATATATTGTGTGGGCCACTAGTGGGAAGAAAGGGGGGTTGCAGTGTCCCAGAGGGCTGTGACCAAGTTAGTTTAACTATTGCAAACCCTGACCTCTGGGTGGAGGCACCCGCCATTGGATCCAGGCCCCTCAACCTGTTAGTGGCAAATCAGGCAGGGGTAGTAGCCCCTGGGATAGCGCCATCTAGGGGTTACACAAGGTAAACTCTAGAATATTTTAGTTGATACACTGTGCAGAAATAAATACAGTCTCTACAGTATGCATACATATAATAAATAGTGTATGTACTGTACCTTGGCACAGATGCCACAGGTGCGGATCAACGGGTGTGGAAGTGAGCAGTGCCTGAGCTGCTTCATGCAGTGGGTCCATATGTATGGGCTATAGTGAGACCAGGATAGGGGTGGGGTATAGCACCGTACACACAGACTATTAATCCAGGCATGGGAGCAGGAGTGGACTGTGAGCTTGCTGAGTGAGGTTTTTAGGGAGAAGAGGAGGAGGAGGGAGTAGCTGGAGGGTGACTGGTCTAGTGGTGGGGGAGTCTGTAGAGAATAAAGACAGAAGAAAATAAATCCATCTAGTCTTTCCTGAAGCTCTAAAATGTATTAATTCCTAATAACCCCCCATAAAGAAATCCCATTGTGTTAAGAACCCAGTTATAGTCTCAGCACTGCCTACATAGCTTGGTAGACTAAACCACCCATTCACATGCTTGACAAAGCGCCCTGTTTGTGCAAAATGTTGGATGATAGCCAGGATGTTGGTTTGCTGCTGTTTTTGAATTGTGTTTAATAAATCAATTATCTATTCAGAGATTAATGTTGGCTGCTTCACTTCCAGTGCTGTGTGCTGCCTGGCTCAGTGACTATTGAGTCTTTTTTTTTTTGCTGTGTGCACCACCTACAGTACACCCTTGAGTGGCCGTCCAGTGTATATCCGCCGATCCACCACTTGCTCGGAGATAAAATATTTCCTAAAACCCTTTTAACTCCCCACCCCAAATGAACTGTTCCATAATCTGAATAACTCTGTAGAGTCATTCTGGTGAATCCTTGTTTGTGTTAAAATGTTTTGATCATATTCCCCTCTCCCTTCTGTCCTCCAGAGAATAGTTAACCCCCCCATCCACCCCATTGGGGCTTACCTTAAAGGCTGTCTGCATTCGTACATCAAAGGTGCCAGTCCCCACTGATGGAGCCGATGCATCAGTGCTCCCGCCTAAATTGATAATCTCCCAGTTGCTGCCATCCAGGCATGTGAGCGTGTCCATGCGTGCAGGACTGGTATGGGGCCCTAAATACTGAACTTAGCTGAGTTTATATATTAATACGTCCCCTGGAGCCACTCATTGTGGGTTAGGAGTAGTTTCATGTGTGTTCTGCTCCGGCGAGGACAGCAAAACGAAGCTGAGCTGTTCTGGCGGGAACAGTACGCAAGTGAAACCACTCTTATCCCACAATGAGTGTCAACAGGGGACGTATTAAATTATTACAGATCGAGGAAGCGCCCAGTGTTATTTTGAAAAAAACATTTCCTGGAGTGTGCCCGTTTCCAGGGCATCGGTGTATGAGACACTCCTTACAGAATGAGAGTGCCTCACTCGTAGGGGAAGAGAGCACTCCAATTGGTCGGGAGTGCTCTCTTGATCTATAATAGTGTAAATATAGACATTTTGGAAAAAACTGCCTATAGACTACACATTTGGAGCCATCTTTGTCACCTCTGACTCGATCATCATAGCAGCTGGGTCAGAGGCTGACTGGTAGAGCATTCAGGATCAGAAGCCTGTGAGAAGCATCATAAAGGGTTATGGACTTGTAGGGGCATTAATTCAGGCCCCTTTGCAGTGTCCAGTCAACTACTGAGTGGCAGACCTCCAGACCTGCTAAAAGTGACTGATAGCCCTACCAGCCAATAAGAAAAGTACAGTTACGTAAGAACTTACCGTAACAGTAGATCTTCAAGAGAGGCTCTTGCAGTAGGTAATTACATATAGGACTAACGTCGGCAGGCGGCAGGACCCCATGGAAACATTTCTAGCTAGTAGTTCCTGCCGGGGACCGCCCCCACGTCAGGTGACTGGCATCAGATGACGTCGGTACAAAGGGGTGGTCCCAGACGCCCGCCTTCCAGTTCTTTCCCGCCACAGGCCCGGAAGGCCCAGACAAGAGAGAAGCAGATATTTCCCTCAATGGAAAAGGAGCTGAAAAAGCCTAGGGGGATGGAGGGCGGGAAGGTATTACCTACTGCAAGAGCCTCTCTCGAAGATCTGCTGTTACGGTAAGTTCTTACGTAACTGTACTATCTTACTTTGAGAGGGCTCTTGCAGTAGGTAATTACATATAGGACAGAATCCCAAGCAGTCTGGAACAAATGAAAAGGCACTGGGAGGAGGAACTACTCCAAGTAGTAGTAAAAAAGCTTGCAAACCTTAAGAGAGGAGGCCCTGCAAGACAGCTAACCCGAAGCCTGCTCTACGGTGAGAGGCAATGTCCAAACTGTAATGTTTAATAAATGTATGGACAGAGGTCCAAGTGGCGGCAGCACAGATGTCTGCTGCAGACATATTCTTGAAACAAGCCGCAGAAGCTACTACTCCTTGAGTGGAGTGGCCTCTGACTTGACCCGGTAGGGTCTTGTTGCACTTGTCATAACAGAAAGTGATGCAATGAGCCAACCAGTTTGATAGGCATTGCTTGGAGACAGCATTGCCTTCCCTTTTGTGAGCAAAAGAGACGAACAACTGATCAGTCTTTCTGAGATCCTTCGTCCTATCGGTGTAGTATCTCAGAATCCTGTGGACATCCATGGTATGGAGCAAGTATTCTCCCTGGTTGGAATACTGTGTGAAAAAGGCAGGTAATTCAATAGACTGATTCAAGGTAGACTCCGCTACCACTTTTGGGAGAAACTTAGGTTCTGTGTGGAGCTACTCTCTTTGTGAAAGATCAGATATGGATTTTACACATAAGGACCTGAGTCGGAAATTCTGCGAGCAGAAGTAATGGCCACTAAGAAGAGCGTCTTCCACGATAAGAACTTCAAGTCTGCGGAAGCCGCAGGCTCAAAGGGAGGAAGGGTAAGTTTCTCAAGAACAAAGTTCAGGTCCCAGGGGGGAGCTGGAGTCTGAACAGGGGGTCTAAGATGAAGGACTCCTCTGAGAAAAGTCTTGGATACCTCCAATTGGGCAAAAGCCTTTTCAGCGAAAGGGACATGGTAGGCTAAAATAGCCACCATGTGGACTTTCAGAGAGGAGTGACTGAGACCCAAGTCGAAAAGATGCTGCAGATAATCAAGCAGAATGGCCACAGGACAGGAGAAAGGCTCCACGTTCCTAGAGGCAGCCCAAATGGAAAATCTTTTCCATTTCATAGCATAGGTGGAACTAGTGGAGGGCTTTCTAGCCACCACCAGAATCTCGGCCACCTTAGGAGAGATGCCAAAATGAGATTGAGCTAGGTCTGCAGGAGCCATGCATGAAGTTGAAGAGACTTGAGTCCTGGATGGACCAGGGTCCCCTGATCCTGGGTCAGCAATCCTCGAGATAAAGGCAGAGGAAGAGGAGGAACCTCTGAGTATTGTTGTAGAAGAGAGAACCAAATTTGTCTTGGGCCAGAAAGGAGCGATCAGAATCATTCTCGCTCCTTCCAATGCCAGTTTCAGCACACCAGGGACCAGAGGAATCGGGGGGAAAAGCATACACAAATCTGTCCTTCCAGTTTAGAGACAGCGTGTCGCTCCAGAAAGTGCCTTGCTCTGGAGCGAGCGAGCAAAAAATTGGAAGCTTTGCGTTTTGAGAGGAGGCGAACAGGTCTATCTGTGGAGTCCCCCAAGTCTGGAAGATGCTTTTTAGAACTTTTTGGTCCAGTTCCCACTTGTGTGGTCGAGCTGAAGAACGACTTAGCTTGTCTGCCAGGACATTGTCGACTCCCGGAACATGGATTGCCGTGAGGTGAAGGTTGTGAAGAGTTGCCCATTCCTAAACCCTCATTGCTTCCCTGCATAGCGGGTAGGACCGAGTCCCTCCCTGTTTGTTGATGTACCACACCATGCACATATTGTCTGTTTGGACGGCTAGGTGACCGGGAAGGATGTATTGGTGAAGGGCCTGGAGAACACACAGCACTGCTCGAAGCTCGAGCACATTGATGTGGAGAGCTAACTCCAATTTTGACCATAAGCCCTGGGTTCGGTGAGGGCCCAGATGGGCTCCCCAACCTTCGCCTGATGTGTCCGTGATCAGAGTCTGAGCAGGGGGAGGATGAAAAAAGGGGAGCCCCCCAGAAAAGGTTCTCTCGAGCCATCCACCATTGCAAGTCTCTTATCGGCGAGGAGATCAGTACCAGATGATCTAGGTCATCTACAAGTTGATCCCACTGAGAGCGGAGAGTCCACTGAGAGATCCTCATGTGGAGGCGCGCGCACGGAACCGTCAGGATGGCAGCCACCATAAGCCCCAGGAGACGGAGCACCGATCTCGCTGGAACCCTCCTGTGTTCCAATAGAAGAGAAATCTGGGACTGGAGGGAGGCCCCCCTGTCCGGAGGCAGGAAGGCCTTGAACATTGTTGTATCGAGGATTGCCCCGATGAACTGGAGTCTCTCCGAAGGATCCAGGTGAGACTTGGAATGGTTGATGGTGATACCCAGGCCAGTAAAAACCCACTGGGTGAGGGAGAGAAAATGCAGGAGTTCCTCCCTGGATGGGGCCACCAGGAGCCAGTCATCCAGGTAGGGAAAAACCTGAACTCCCAAAGTATGCAGGTGGGCCGCTACCACTGCCAGGCATTTGGTAAAGACTCTGGGAGCCGAGGAAAGACCAAAAGGGAGCACCGAATTGGTAGTGGTCCTCCTGGAACGCAAACCTGAGGTACTTTCGGTGTGAAGGGTGAATGGGGATGTGCAGGTATGCATCCTGCATATCCAGTGCACAAAGCCATTGGCCCGGCCGAAGCAGGGGCAAGAGGGTTTGAAGGGAGAGCATCCTGAACCTCTTGTACTCCACATACAGGTTCAGGGAGCTGAGATCGAGAATAGGTCTGAGATCTCCCATCTTCTTTGGTACAAGGAAGAAATGGGAATAGTAACCCATCCCATGAAGGTGAGGGGGGGGATGGGCTCTATGGCCTGCTTTGCGAGGAGAGCAGAAATTTCTTCCTTGACCAAAAGAAGATGGTCCCTTGAATAAGAGGAGTCCAGAGGGAGGTGACGTGGAGGTTTCTGCAGAAACTCTATGGAGTGCCCCTCTGCTATGATCTGAAGCACCCATGAATCCGAAGTTATCCTCTCCCAACCCGGAAGGTGGAGGAAGAATCTCCCTCCTACCGGTTCCTTCAGGGCTTCCAGAAGTGGTGGGAGAGGGAAGGAGTCAGGTGGTGTGAGGCAGCGCCGCAGCTGGGGCACCAGCTGCTTTTTTGGGCGGCGGGGGCCTGGCAGCTGTGGGGGCCCGGCGTTTTGTGGCCCGCCTTCCCTGAGGTTTCACTTGAGGCCGGCTGCATCTACGAAAGGGACGGCGCTGTGGGGGATGGGGACGGTACATTGAATCAACAGATTTAAGAGCCGTCCCCTTCTCCTGCAAGTCAGTGATGATGTCTTTGACATCACCACCGAAAAGCACAGAACCCCTGAAAGGTGCTTCTTGGATTGCTGACTGCACCTCAGGGACCAGACCTGACACATGGAGCCATGCGTGACGGCGAAGACTTACAGCGAATGCAGAGCTCCGTCCTGCGGTGTCCACTGCGTCGTAGGTCGTCCTCAGAATGTGACGACTGGCCGAACGAGCAGAACGGACCAGATCGGCTAACTCCTGCTTGACTTGGGAGTCAGGCAAGGAGTCAATCTTGGATTCCGCTTGGATAAGGACAGCCATCTGGTAATCCCCCATATGTGCTACATAATTTAGGGCCCTGATCCCCAGTGTGGAAGAAGCATAGATCTTCCTTCCATACTGATCCAGAAGGCGAGATTCCTTATCCGGGGGAGACGAGCTCAAATGTTTCAGGTGTGCTGACCGGCCGTGAGCAGTGCTAATCACAACCGAGTCCGCACGGGGGTGAGAGTCTAAAAAGTCTACACCCTCCGGAGCCTGGTATAGCCTGTTGGACTTCCGAGGAAGTGGGGCTAAAGCCGATGGTTGTTTCCAAATGGTGGAAACAAGGTGGGCATGAGGCTCGATCCAGGGTGGCACTAGCGTAGGAGCCGTAAGGGGCATGTCCAGATGTTCGGCAAGTTTAACCCGCTGAGGATCTGGTTCTAAGGAACACCACTGATGGACTTCCTGGATCTTCCTGAGCAACTCCGTGAAGGAAGGATCCTCCGGAGGAGACTTCGGAGGAGTCCTCAGCCGGGGCTTGGACGGAGAGCGAGGCTCGTCGTCTTTCTCGGAACAACCATCGGAGGAATCCGAGGAGTCCAAGAGAGAAGAAGAAGACAAATTTGAAGCAGAGTAGGACTCCCTAGCTCGTCTAGGGGGAGGAATGGGTTCCTTAGGGGGGATCCCTGGACACATGTCCTGCCCCTCTCTGGATCCCAAGGGCAGAGCACGGGAATCCGGAGGCGGAGAGGGAGTGTGCCGTCTGGGATGTACGGGAGTCGGGGGTGGCACTGTCACCATAAGACGTCTCTCAACTTCCTTGGTGAGCTGAGCCTTGGCCTCAGCCCACCAGGAGGCCAGAGTCTCCTGGAGATCCACCGGCGGCCTAGGGGGCAGTGGAGGAGGAGGAGGGGGATAGTTGTATGGATGAAATCCGTAGGGGGAGTATCTGTAACCCGGCTGCGGGAATACCGGAGCTGGGTATTGCGGCATCGGGTACTGCGGCATTGGTGGAGTCGGTGCCAGGTACTGCGGCGCAGGATACTGAGGACCTGGGTAAACCGGTGTCGGATAAGATGGCGGATACCCAGGTACCAGAGGAGCTGCCGGAGCAGACGGCCCAGTAGGGAACTCCACGGGCGGATCGACCATGATAGGCCTGTGGGGTGGAGGGCCCGATGGGAAAGGTATATCCCCTGCCAGCGTCGGAGGGGCCGGCGTCGGAGCCGGCGTCCGGGGAGCCGGCGTCAGATCCGGCTCTGTAGGAAGGGGATCAGACGGCGGGCCAGCATCCTGAGCCTCGCCCGGGGACAGAAGGGAAAAGTCCCCGGGTCAGGCAGGGGACTCGGGCCCCAGATGGTGGCGAGGCTGCGGGAACCTGGGATGACAGGCGGAGCAGGGTTCGCCATTGGCTCCGAGGCCAGCGGGCGTCGGGAGGAGCCAATGTCGACTTATGGGCTGAGTCCCGCGGGAGCCGGCGTCCGACTTCGGGGGGGTCCCTCATCGGAGGCGGGCCGAGAATGGGAAGAGGCCCGGTCCCAGGGGGACGCTGCCGTGCGCTGCCCCGAAGGGTCGGGCATCTTAGCGGCCTTCTCCTGGTGGACGTCAGAGGAGCCGACGTCCGGCTTATGGGAGGCGCCCGCACCAGTAGGCCGCAAGCCTGCGGCGGTACTGGGGGCTGAAGCCTCCTTTTGCCTGGAGGCACCCGGAGGGCTCGAACGTGAACCCGACAGGTGGGCTGACGCCTCCTCCAAAGCCTTGGAGGCTGCTGTCGGACGATCCTCCGGAGGGGACGTTACCCTGGCCGCGGCTCCAGACGGAGTCACAAAAGAGGAGGCCTTCTCCCAGTGCCTTTCCTTGTCCCGCTTCTTGTGTCCTTCAGGGGAGGTCAACGCCTGCCGGAGTTTCTTCAACTCCTTCTCCATTGCGGACATCTTCTTTTTGAGGAGATGGGCTTCTAGAGACTGCTGGCGTCGTCTGTGGGTGGCCGCATTGAAATGTAGGCAGTGCGGACACTTGTCGACCGCGTGGTCGGGGCCTAAACAGAAAAGACAGAGGGAGTGACCGTCTTTGTGACGCAGTTGGGGGCCGCACGAGTCGCACTTATTTTTTGAAGGGGACGACATATACCGACGTTCACCTGACGAAGAAAATACAAAATACTGGTACTTTTCGGAAAAACTGACGAAACAACAGGACTGAGCATTATGAACTTCACCGCGAGGCGCTGCACGAGCTGATGGCGGGAAAGAACTGGAAGGCGGGCATCTGGGACCGCCCCTTTATACCGACGTCGTCTGACGCCGGTCACCTGACGTGGGGGTGGCCAGGGACCAAGCTAGCTAGAAAGCTTTTCCAGCCGCCTGCCGACGTTAGTCCTATATGTAATTACCTACTGCAAGAGCCCTCTCGAAGTAAGATCTGTTGTTCCCTAGTGAACAATAAGAGCTGTTCTAGAGCCAATTAAGTCTGCCTGTGACTGCAGTGAGGAGCAGACTGGTGCTATTGGGAGTGACAGCTTGCCAGTGGTTGTTTCTGAAGAGACAGCCACATGAAGTGGGGCAGCTGGATGAGAGATTACTTTCTGTAAGTCTCCATAGAAACATAGAAATTGGTGGTAGATAAGGATGGCTAGGCCCATCTAGTCTCTCCATTTTCCCTACATACTGCAAAGCCGCAGACCCTATTTGATCTCCGGCTTTACCTGCTCGTTCCTATCACTAGGGTTTCCCTTTGCCTGTCCCATGCATTTTTTAATTCCCCCACTGTGTTTGCTCCCACCACCTCCACTGGGAGCCTATTCCATGCATCCACCACCCTTTCTGTGAAGAAATACTTCCTCACGTTACTCCTTAGTCTACTCACTTCCAACCTCATGTCATGCCCCCTTGTTCCTGAACATCTCCTTTTCTGAAAGATGCTACACTCTGGCACCCTATTTATTCCCTATAGATATTTGTAGGTTTCTATCATATCTCCTCTGTCTCTCCTCTAGGGTGTACATATTGAGGTCTCCCAGTCTCTCCTCATACGACTTTTGGTGCAGGCCCTGCACCATCTTTGTTGCCCTTCTTTGAACTGCCTCCACCCTGTCAATGTCCTTACAGAGATGCGACCTCCAGAACTGGACAACACCTTCCCTTCCAGCCCCTCTGCAATGTCACTTATAAAACAGGACTGGCCCAGGAACCAAAACCACCATCACAGAGGCAACAAGCCTTTGTGTGAAGCAAATAAACAAATCAAAACGAAAGAAAAAAACACTATGGTTCTCAAAAGAAGTGACGGGAAAGGTAAAGGGAGAAAAAGACAGCATTCAGGAAGTATAAGGAAATACAGAAAAGCAGGACAGAGAACTGTACCAGTTAAAGCAGAAGGAAGTGGGGAAGGCAGTCAGAATAGCACAGGCCCAAACCGAGGAAAAGATAGCCAACTCAGTTAAGAAGATGGATAAAACCTTTTATAGGTACATTAGGGAGCAAAGAAAGACTAAGGCAAGGATACTGAGGCTGAATAAAGAGGAAGGTGGTTGGGCAGAGAACGACAGTGAAAAAGCAGGGATACTGAACGAATACTTCTGCTCAGTATTCACAATGGAAAAGCAGGGTGAGACACCTAATCCGGTCAATAGAAGCACTCCGGATGGGGGTTGATATTAGTCCTTTCACAGAAGAAAGGGTTCTGAAAGAACTCTTAATACTGAAGGTGGATAAAGCAATGGGGCCTAATGGTATTCATCCCAGAATTCTAAAAGAACTAAGGGAAGAAATAGTAACACCACTGACAACCCTTTTTAATAAATCATGGGAGGATGGTGTGGTACCTGAGGACAGGAGGAGGGCGGATGTGATTTCTCTTCACAAAAGTGGGAGCAAGACAGAGGCAGGAAACTACAGACCTGTTAGTTTGACCTCAGTGGTAGGGAAATCACTTCTGAAGGAAAGAATTGTTGAGTACCTAGAGGCCAGTGGGGCACAGGACCTAAGGCAGCATGGATTCACAGCAGGAAGGCATGTCAAACAAATCTAATTGATTTCTTTGACTGGGTGACCAAAGAAGTATACCAAGGAGGGGCTGTGGACATGGCCTACCTAGACTTTAGCAAGGCATTGGACACACAAAAGATTAATAAACAAATTAGCCAGCCTGGGAGTGGGTCCCATGGTGGTAGCCTGGGTAAAACACTGGTTGGACAACAGGGCACAGTGGTAATAGTTAATGGATTCCACAGTGAAGAAAGGAGGGTTACTAGTGGGGTACCGCAGGGTTCAGTACTGGGGCTGGTCCTTTTTAATGTGTTTATAAGTGACATTGCAGAGGGACTGGAAAGGAAAGTATGTCTCTTTGCAGATGACACAAAGATCTGCAACAGGGTTGATACGCAAGGTGGCTTGGAAAGGATGAAAAGGGACTTGGCAAGGTTGGAGGAATGGTCAAATGTATGGCAGCTTAGATTCAACACAAAAAAGTGCAAAGTAATGCACCTGGGAAACAAAAACCCAGGGAAAGAGTACACATTGGGGGGTGAGATACTGACAACAACAAAAATGGAAAGGGACCTGGGGGTAGTTATATCAGACGACCTAAAGGTGGGCCAGCAATGTGAGAAGGCAGTAAGGAGGGCTAGGGGGATACAGGATGCATAGGGAGAGACATCACCAGTAGAAAACAGGAAGTTGTTGGCCCTCTGTACAGACAGTTGGTAAGACCACATCTGGAGTACTCTGTATAGTTCTGGAGGCCCCATCTCCGCAAAGACATAGACAGGGTGGAGATTGTCCAGAGGAGGGCAACCAAAATGGTGCAGAGTCTGCACCAGAAGACATATGAAGAAAGACTAAAGGAGCTTAAGATGTATAGCCTTGAGGAAAGGAGGGAGAGGGGGGACATGATAGAAACTTTAAAATACCTCAAGGGAATCAACAAAGTCCAAGAGGGTAGCATCTTTCAGAAAAAGAGATGTGCAAGAACCAGGGGTCATAATCTGAAGATGGGGGGACGGCTCAGAGGTATTGTGAGGAATTATTTCTTCACAGAGAGGGTTGTAGATGCATGGAACAGCCTTTCTGAGGAGGTCGTAGAGTCAAAAACAGTGGAGCAATTCAAGAATGCATGGGACAGACATAAGGCAATTCTAGCAGGGGGTAGGAGGAAGTAGGCTGTTCGTTAACTAGGATCTGCAGCTTGTCTGTTAGGTAGGGAAATGGACAGACTAGGTGGACCAAGCAGTCCTTATCTGCCGCCAAATTCTATGTTTCTATGATCCCTGTGGCACCCCGCTGGTCACCCTCCTTTCCTCAGATTTAATCTCCATTTAACCCTCTTCTTCTATCACTCAGCCAGTTCCTAACCCAGTTTACCACCTTGTGACTGACTCCCAGGCTGCCCAGCTTGTTCACAAGTCTTCTGGGTGGAACAGTATTGAAGGCCTTACTGAAATCCAGGTAGGTCACATCCACTGCTCCCCCCAATCCACTTCCCTAGTCACCCAGTCCAAGAAATCAATTAGATTTGTTTGACATGACCTTCCTGCTGTGAATCCATGCTGTCTCAGTCCTGCTGGATTCAAGGTGTTCCACAATCCTTTCTTTAAACAGTGATTCCATAATTTTCTCTACTATTGAGGTGAGGCTGACTGGCCTACAGTTTTCAGCCTTCTCCCTACTCCTACTTTTGTGAAGAGGGACTACATGTGCCCTCATCCAGTCTTCCAGAACCACTCCCGTTTTGAGTGATTGGTTGAACAGGGCTGCCAGCGGTGCTGCCAGCACCTCCTGTAGTTCCCTTAATATTCTAGGATGTCTCCCATCTGGTCCCATTGCCTTGTCCACTTTTAATGTTGTGAGTTCTTTTAGGCCTCTCTCTTCTGTAATTGGATTGGTATACACCTCCCTCCCATATTTGCTCATGTTGCCTAACTGTTGTCCCTCACCTTCTTCTTGTGTGACTACAGAACAAAAATATTTGTTCAGTATTGATGCTTTTTCCAGGTCCCCTTCCACACACTCCCCTTCCTCCCCTTTAAGCCTTTAAATCCCACCCCTGCTTTTTCTCCTTTCATTAATGCACCTATAAAAAGTCTTGTTCCCTTTTTATGTTTGCTTGCACGCACGTGCAAGAAACATAGTGCCATCATCCGAGTTTTCCAGAGGTGTGTCAGCCTTTTCCAATTCAGTCTGTGTGTTTGCAGGCGTGGTCGCAGTGCGCCAATCACTGCTCCAGCTGTCTATGACAGCTGAAAATGCAGTGGCATACAGTTGAAAGGGAGAGCTCCGCTTCAGTGAGCAGAGCTCCCCAACACGCCGCATGCGCATATTGCATGCTGGCGCTTCCCCGCGCACATACTGTATAGCTGATGGGGTGCCCAATCCCCGTCGGCTGCCGCCCCCAAAGCATTCAGGTGCCACGCTGGAGCCCACCCCAGCATGGCAAAATGTTTATGGCGACGAGGTGCCCATCTCGTCCGGCTGCACGCCCCCAAAGATCCAGGAGCCACACTGGGAGCCCACCCCAGCATGGCAAATTGATGTTAGTGGCCGACGGGTGCCCAACTCTGTCGGCTCCAGCCCCCCAACAGCCTTCCAGCTGCCACGCTGGGAGCCCACCCTAGTGCGCAAACGCCCTCATAGTCTTCGTCCCTCATAGTCTTAGAAAAAACTGTAAATACAAAAACTGTCCCTTGGCGCTTCTCCCTGCCCCCTCCCACAACCCGCACTCACCCACTGCGCACCCTGCCTCCCCACACCCCCCACCCCATACTTACCTCCGGAGCTCAGCGCGACGATCTTCGGTGGACTGGGAACACGTCTGCACTCTTCAAAGCTGACCGCGAACTGAGGAAATGCCGGTAAGCTGTATAACGGGATAGATAGGGTTTTTTCAACTTTGTTGCATATCTCAGGCATTTTTGGGAATTTTGGGCCTAAATTTTCAACATGGAGTTTTTGGGACCCCTTCTCATGAATGCTGTCACTGTCATGGCGTTACTCGGGCCCAAAGGGTAATTTCGCAGCCACTGCACGAAATCACCTTTCCAGAACAATTAACAAAACGACAATGCCAGTGTTCATAAGGTGGGCTCTCAAAAAGCCTATTTTGAAAATTTGGTGAAAAAATTCCTTAAAATGACTGTTTTATGAGCATGCATTGCAGAGTTCCTACGCACGCTTGTAAGTTCGCACATTTTCAATATTTTCATTCCAGATTTTCAACATTGCCATTTTACCACACCTCCTTATGAGCAGTACAGTTGTCATTTTTCACATCTCGCCCACAACGTGTTTCTGCCCATGTAGTGCACAATGGCGCAGTCCGTGAGCGAAATCAATGTATGGGACACGTTAAGAAAATCACAGTGACACTGGTCATGAGCAGAGGTGTTAAAATGGCTGTGTTGAAAATTTTGTGAAAAAATTCCCAAAATGACTGTTTTAGGAGCGCACATTGCGCAGTTCTTACGCACGCTGGCAAGTTTGCGAATTTGTAATATTTGCACACCAGATTTTCAACAGTGCCATTTTACCGCACTTCCTTATGAGCAGTACAGCTACCATTTTTCACATCTTGCCCAAAATGTGTTTCCGCACATGTAGCGCACAATGGTGCAGTCGGTGTGCGAAAACAATGTTTGGGACCAATTAAGAAAATCACAGTGACACTGGTCATGAGCAGAGGTCTTAAAATGGCTATGTTGAAAGTTTGGTGACAAAACTCCATTAAATGACTGTGTTATGAATGAGCATTGCGCAGTTTCCATGCACCCTTGTAAGTTCATGAATTTGTAATATTTTCAGTCCAGATTTTCACCAGTGGCATTTTTCCACACCTCCTTATGAACAGTACAGCTGTCATTATCCAGAACATGGCCGAAACATGTTTTCACACTTTCAGCACAGAAATGCGTGGTCGCTGTGGGAAATCATTGTTCTGGACAGATAAAGAAAATCACACTGACACTGTTCATGATCGGAGGTCCCAAAATGCCTGTGTTAACAATCTGCTGTAAAAAAATCCCCAAACTAGTTACATTACGGGTGTGCATTGCACAGTTTCTACGCACGCTCATGACTTCACCAGTTTTTTCAAGACTTTCACAGCAGATTTTCAACATTGCCATTTCTTACACCTCCCCATGAACAGTACCGCAGTCATTTTTCACATCCTGTTCAGAATGTGTTTTTGCACCTGTGGTGCAAAATGCCATAGTCGCTGTGCAAAAGCAGGTTTCGGCTAACAAACTGATATTGTCACTGTTCATGAGGTGGGGGTAATAAAAAAACATGTTGAAAATTTGGAGTGAAAATACCAACAAATGCCTGAGGCGTTAGGGTTTCCGACCATAACACCCACCCTGTAGAGAATGACAGGCATCAGGGGTGTGACTTGGGATTCTTGCCTGTCATGCTTATACCATTCCACCCCCACCCACACCCTACAGCCAGTGAGAGGCATCAAGGTGTGCCTCGGACTCTTCGGGCCCAAACTTCACCCCATTCTCCTATACCGCACCCATCTCACCGTATTTCCTGATGGAATGGGGTGCGCATAAGGGCCAAAGACCCCAAGGCACACCGTGACACTTGTCAGTGTCTGCAGGGTAGGGTGTGGTGAAATGGCGTGGTCGTTATACCTGACGACTCAAAGGCACACCCCAATGCCTGTCACTCTCTGCAAGGTGGTGGTGGGGTTGACTTCAGTTCAATACTTCGCTGCCATTCCTATTATGCAGCTCTGTAACTTCTACACTATGAATGCCAATGCCAGCAAGCAAATATTCGGCATTGGCAAATGCTTGTTTTACCTCCTGTACTATTTTTTCCTCTGTTTGGGCCTTTGCACTCCTGACTGCTTTCCCTGCCTCCCTCTGTTTACTTTCATTTCATTTTCATTTTTTATGTTTTATACTTGTAGCCATGATGAGCATTACTGCCCAATTTCACATGCGACAAGTTAATAAAAATCATTGTACAGCACACATACAAATACAAACAAAAATACATCAACACATTACAATAGATACATAGTAACTGACAATACAAATGACTGACCATACACAATCTGTGTTGTAAAACAGGTACATTCATTGTGAACATTAAACCAATTTCGTAATTTTTTTTAAAAGTAAGTACTATAGAAAAGTTAATAATATTAATAGGAAGGGCATTAAAAAGGGATGGAGCTTTATATAGTAAAGACCTCTGACCTGACACTTTTCTAAAGAGAGAGATATGGTAAAAGTTATTTATCCAGGTATACTACCCTGTCCTCCTCATTCTGTGTTTCCTTGTATTTCTTAAAAGCCATCTTTTTTGTCCTTACATTCCTGGCCACTTCCTTTGAGTGGCCAGGAAAACTACTGCATGGACAGCAACCACTAAAGTGACGGGAAGTACACCTGTGTTGGTCCAGAAAGCCCCTGGAGCAAGTCAACTGTTGGCACAAATTGAAAAGCTGACTCGGCTGGTCCTGGAGCCACAGACCAAAGGATACCTGCAAACTAGATGCAAACCTTTCAATGTAGCAACCAGGCCGACTCATGTGGACTTCACCCCACATGGAGCTGGAAGTCAGACAACACCACAGATGACACCCAAATCCCAAAGCAGGAGAGATGGATTAATGCATCACCAATGTGGAAAGGAGGACAGTGAGTGTGTCAAAATGCTGACGATTTATGGAGAGTGAAAGAACAACACAGCCACATGCTGGCAATGCAATGATATACCAGTTGGGCCCAGCAGAGGAGTGCACTGGAGTCCCAGATGTCAGACCCTCCCAGCGGGCATACTACCCTGTCATTTCTCACACTCAAACCTGCATCCCACTCTGATCTTGCCCTCCTTGCTCCACTCCATTTAAGGTCACTGCTGGTTAAAGTTTATATTCTGCTGGGCCTGACTGTGAATTAGAATGATTCTCCGGGTGGGGTTTCTGTTAACTCCATATTGAAAGTATCTGACTTGGAAAAATAATGGGAAAACTTCCAAAATAACAGGGATGAAAAATTTGACTCCCAGAAGAGTAAGATGGGTGACATCCATTGTTGCAAGCGTAGATTTCAATATTAGTCGAATTTTCTGAGAGCACTAGTATTTTACTAGTAATATTGTATATGAACTTCCATTATATGACAACTATTTATTGTAAGACAATCAGAAAAGAGGAAAACTGCCCTTTATTTTCCCACAATCTATTACAAACCATCTATTATAGCCATTTCCTTAGTCAATTATCCACATTTTAGACATGCATATATTAGTTTATCCATATTTAAGACACACCCATCCATGATAGTTGTCCACATTTAAAATATGCCCATGTAGTTTATCCACATCTAATCCTCAGAAAAATAGAAAAAAGGCAGCTTCAACCTCAACTATCACAGAGCTTTTAAAATCCTTTGTTCAAAACTCCTAGTTGTATAATAGTAATAACATTCAGTTTGCCGGAGTATTCTCTAAATAACTGTTGCAGTTGGTTAAATGCTTTGACCTTAGGCATTTAATCACCCATGTCAGCCAGTTATTCCTTTGTTTACTCCGGCTACCTGAATGTTATCACTTAAAGTAAAGGTGCGAGATTTTTACTTTGGCTTCCTAGCCCATTACCCTGCCACGGCGATAGTCCCTCCTTGTCAGAATTATAAATTTTAATACTGTCATGTAAGAAAGGGAAGGGATTGTAACTCTGGTCAAACTGCTGGTCAGCCGATCCCTTCCATTTCTTGGTCTGCTGCCATGCCCCTGAGCATGGATGTTTTGTGACATCCTACCAGGGAGAGCATGGGGGAGCGCCCCATTGAATCCTATGGGGGTGATTTTCAAAACATTACTATGTATCTTTAAGCTAACTTTGATGCAAATGAAAGCCACCTCTCAACTAGTAAGGGCCCTATTAGTAGCTGAGTGGTGGGTATCATTCGAGTCAAAGGTAGCCTAAAGATGCATAATAATGTTTTGAAAATCTCCCCTGTAGGATTCAGTGGGGCACACCCCCCCCACGCTTTCCCATGTAGGATGTCACAAAACGTCTGAACGTGAGGGTGTGGTCAGTGGACAGGGAAGTGGAATGGATTGGCTGGCCAACAGTTCGGCCAGAGCTATGATCCCTTCCCTCCCTTACAGGACGGCATTAAAGAGCTAGTGTACTACCTGGAATTAATAGTAATTTTCAGATGCAGTCAGCTATCACTTCTTATATCTGAAGTATTTTTTCTTTTCTGTTTGCTTTTCGGTTTGTTAATTAGAAGATTTTCCACCTGGCAGTACTGGGCTGATGTGTGGAGCAGCACTCTGTTTGGAGGGTAACAAAAGTCAGTTCTATTCCTCCTACCATGGAATGGATACTGTCTCAGGGGCGGGGTTTGTAGTATCCCCAGTGGTTGCCCTCTGGTTGCTCAGAAGATAGTGCGGAGGGGTAGTCATGCAGACTATTTTATGCTGTGGAGCTGTCCCATCTGTGCTGGTTTTACATTTTTTATGGGGTTGCCCAGCTGGATTAATTTGTGGTGGCCCTCGAGTGTGATGTAGCAAGTTTCCATATGACATCTCATATGGCATTATGATTCCTTTTGAGGAGTTTCTGCCCAGTTTGGTGATGTATCTTCTGTTCTTGTTCAACAGGACACAGTAAAACAAAGTAACGTAATGTTTCAAAGATAGATGACTTACACAGACTCTAGCCTGGGCCCTCAGCAGCCACTGGGATTTAGGTTGCCTATAAAGCTGGCTCTGTGTCCCCTCAAAACTGGCCCTGCAACTGACAGGTTGTTTTACCTCTGAGACTGTCAACATCCAGAGGGGACCTGCCATGGTTGAGATTAATTGCAGTGTCAGTAGTGGGTCATGCAGTAGCACAGCCTGTGGCCAGGATCATTTGAGGGGGAAGCAAGCTGCTGTGGATTGTCTGGCTTGGAGGAGCAGCAGAGGAAAGGGGAGGGTTAGGGTGCAGCTAGATGGGTAAAACTGGGGAGAAAATGAGAAAGGGAAATTAAAGGTGAACTTCAACCTAGATGGCCCCACACAGTATTTGCACTTTTAGTACAAGAAATGCAATCAGTGGTATCCCATAATTCACCACATCTGCTGTGATGACCAGATAGCAGCTGTGGGAGATTCCATGGCCAGTAATGAGACCAGAACTTTACAAAGCTCCATTGTAGGGACCAACTGGTAGCCCAGTGGGTAGCACGTTGTGCTGTCACGCCAGTGTCCCAGGTTTTGGGAACAAGCCCTCGATGCTGGCAGAAGGGCAGTGGATGATCATGGAGTGCTGGCAATGACAGTACATCCTTGATCAAATGTTTTGGTGCTGCACTTCTGCAACATCAGTGATCCCCTACAATAGAGCTGTGGAAGGTTGGCATTCCAGCCGCAGAGGAAACTGTATGCTGGAGAGGATCCCAGCAGATGTGGTGTGTGCCACTGGGTTGTGGGAGTCCAACATTACAGGGAATGAATACAGACAGGCTGTGTCTGAATGACGGCCGCAAGCTGGTGCACTTGTGCTTCATCCCACGAAGTCCATCTCCTGTCTTTTATTCCTGACTGTTGCTGGGGGAAGAAAACTTTTCCCAAAGATCCCTGCCATGAAGGGAAAACCCGTGGGAGCTGGCAGAAGTGATGAGGTTAGTGGCACACAAGGCTGGATGCTTAACATAGAACTGGAGAGTGGGGACGAGGGACAGGTCAGGAAGGAAAAACCTGATTAATGAGAAAAAAACACTGTTATGCTGGTTGCAGTTCCACTGTATTCCAGAGGCTATAGATAGGTCACATACCCTTGTTAGTACGGTATATATTTAAAAACTGGATAGTCAGTCAAGGACAATGAAGACTGGTAATAGACAGTGCAATGTATTTTATTTTATTAGGGAAAGTTGGAAGTACATCCTTTGAGCTAAAAGCTCCTTTAAAAAGGATCCTCGTCATAAAAAAAAAGTAGGAAGGAGACAAGATAGGTGGGAACACATGCAGCTGTGAGGCATTGTCAAAATAAACAGTATTAGATACATAGCGTATACAGTATCACAGTAATGTGAACAATATTACAGAGTTCACAAAAATTTGGAACACCAGATTATAAATCATCTCACACATGGTGAGGAGGAAAAGTGCAAAGTCAGAAAGGTACAGGAATGGAATAATAGTGAGTAGGTAGTGGCAGCGGCACTAGGAATGAGCCTGGGTCTAACTAGGGTGTGCTGCAGAAGAAAGGTGGGAGAGAGTGACAAGATCTGGCAGGTTAGCTAGTTGTGGACGCGGTGTTAGAAGGTTAAGGGAGGTAAATAGCAGTGGGGTTTAAAAGGGGATATGGAGACAGGAGAGACAATAGGGGTGTTAGTAGGGGAGGGGGCATAGGCAACAGATTACAGCGTGCAATCTGGGCCGGGCCAGATGTAATGCAGGAGATGAACATTTCACCCCCATAAGAGAGGGCTTTCTTCAGAGTGATCACACTGTGCTAGAGACACACTTCATATAGTGCATCTAGTTAATGTACTGTACGTGCAACTGCTACCAGTAAAGAGAATTGTTATCACTATGGCAGTTGAGACAACAATATTATATTGCCATATCAGTTCTGAAGTTGCTTTCCCTGATAAGTAGTTCTCTGGTTTCTTAGAAAGGGTTGTCTTTTTAAAATTTTCATTTTTATTGAGTTTTTCCTTGTACAAACATTGACAGCAAAACAGAGTAAGAACAGATAACAGGAACATGAAACAATGCAGACTGTGATATCTGTTTTTTTAAATATTATTATTGTCCACATGGGAGGCAGAGTTCAATGGTTTGCATTATTCTTACTCTGTGGGTCAAACTCCAAAAGCATAAAGTCCAGGCCGTTAATACTATTTTAATGTCCCATAGAGTAATCTTCAGCTGTGTTGAAGTCCTAGAAATATGATAAATAGGATTAATAGAAGACCTCTCCTGGAAAATAAAAATTTAAGTGATAGCATTCAACAATTGCATTAACATAAATGTCAGGGAATGTCCCATTATTGCCAGAAAGGGCAAACAACCAATGAAGTTTGTTAGAATTTTAAGGCACAAAGTCTGGATTGAACTCCAGCTAGTGTAATACTCCGCGGGGCCATAGTTCTTCACATGCTTGTTTGTATCCCCTGATTTTATCTAATAATCTTTCCATATAATAAATCAGGTTAGTTTACTCAATTTATCTAGAGTAGGCAACTTTGTTGAGAGCCACAGTCTTGTGATTGTTTTTTTAGTTGCATTCATTAAAATTAATAAATGTTTAAGGGTTAGGTTAAGCCCTGCACATCACAAGGAGGGGTCCCCAACAACACCAGAGAGAGGGGTCGGTCATTATCTCTCGGTCCATAAAAATCTTCTGGATTACCTCTGTGATCTCTTGCCAAAAAGCAGAATGGCATGGGCATTGCCAGAATATATGAGTAGGCGTAGCCTTTGCTTCCCATGCTCCCTCCAACACCTACTGTATGCCCTACCCATGTATTTCATTTGGATGGCAGGGGTAATAAAGCATCGCATTCTGATTTTCCACACATAATCGCTCCAATAAGTGGGGGGTATAATGTGGTAAATTTTATTGGCATATTTATGCCAAAGACCTAGGGTATGGATGGTTTGTAATTCAATTTTCCACGTTTCCAAAATAGAAGCTGAGGTATCCTAGGTAAGTTCATGCAAGCCTTGATATATCACCCGAATCAAACGTTGCCACTGCTCTAGTTTTTGGTGAGCTATCAAGACTGTTAACAGGAGGTTTGCATTTTGTGGAAAGGTTTTAAAGCCTTCACCCACATCCATTAAATATGAACACATTTTTAAATAATGGAAATGGGCTGTGGATAGGAGGCAGAACTCTTCTTGTAATTCTGAAAATGACTTAAAACCCTGTGGTGTGAAAAACCGATGTATGCAGTATAGTCCTAATCTGCCCTAGTTACAAAGGATGGTATCTAAGGCATTTTAGACAGAGGGCTTGCTTTTCAGAGCCCCGTTAGAGTGACACAAGATGTACCGAACACCTGCTTGTGGCAAATGCCAGTGTGCCAGAGACGCTGCGCCGGATTTTGGTAGCATAGAGGTCCCAGCACCAAAGTTCCCACAGCTGCTGCAGGCGAGTCTCTGTGTCAAAGGGAAGATCTACAGAAAGGGTTTGGCAGAAGCTGCCAACATCCCTTGCTTGTGGAAAAGTGGCCCCAGGTGTATACAGTGTGCCAACCGTGGTACAAAACCAGTCACTTGGATCGTGGAATTGCCCTGTAGTAGGTAAGATAAAGTGGTGCACACATAGGAGTCCCAGTAAGGACTAAGAAAAACAGGCAGAGCCACATGGCTGTGAGAGGAATTGACAGCCCCACAGAATAGAATGCTCGTCCCAATGGACTCCCTGCTGCCACAGAAGGGTGAAAGCACAACTGTGAGCCACTGTGGTGCCTGGTCCTGGTGAGACTTCCGCAACAGTAAACCTGCGGACGTCCACCCCCCTGTTGCCAGGAAAAGTGGTGTATCGGGACTGTCATGGACTGTTGCAACCAGAACATACACAGCTGGATACCAGTCACCAGTGCCGTGCATGTAATGGACATCCCACCATTGCCTGTCATAATAGACTCTGGGCATGTGGTCATGCTGTCCAGTGACAGTCCTCACTGTCTTCCACCCATCACGGCTTGTACAGTGTACCCATGACAGTGTGTGGTATGTACAGTGACAGTTACCATGACTTGAACAGCTGTATCTGACATGGCCATCGCCACCAGACCTGCACCAATGTGATGCGTTGCCTCACTACTATACATCTATCTGTCTACACAGGAGTGTGGGGCTGCATGCAGACAGACAGGCTGTGGAATGGGCTGTACACTATTGGACAGCTGTCAGACATCATGCACATATTGGACCTGTCACCCTTTGCCATCTTCCCCACAGTGTGCCAGTAACTGTGCAACTGGAACATCCAGATCTCACCCTGCCATAACGTATCCAACAATGAGTGGCATCGCGATGGGTTACTGGGATGGCCCATATAGGTATTGCCCCACACATGACACAGAGCTGCCTGCTGCTCCTCCACGACTGCTACATCCCAGTTTGCCCATCTGTTGGTAGATGTCTATACATTATCAGTGTCAGTGGCTCTGTAGGTAGCACACTCGCCTCTGAGGCCGGGAGATCAGAGGGCTGTGGGTTCAGTTATCACATCTGGCACTTGGGTTAATATCCCAGTACTGACACTGTAGTGCAGCATGAGAGGGGGTGCTGCACTTCCGAGGTGCCGTCTTTCGGATGAGATGTTAAACCGAGGTCCCATCTGCCTGGATTGGTGGTAGTTCAGGAGGATGTTAAAGATCCCATGGCACTTATCGAAAAGAGTAGGGGAATTGCCCCGGTGTCCTGGCCAAATTTCCCTCATTCACTAAAAATGCCACCAACAGCTTAATCTGGTTCAAGGTCAGTTGGCATTCATCTGTATCCCCCTCCCCCGGGTCGTGCCTGAAAATAGGCAGGATTTGTCTAGTGCACTTACCCGGTCAACAAAAACTAAATAAATAAAAATTCACCCCTAACTGTCATGATATGTAGGACATTGTCACCCATACCTTTCCGGAGTTCCTGACACCACTATGGCTTCCATGGGTGCTTTCTTATAATACATTTGCAGAACTGTGTTGCTATATGCCTTCAGTCACTCCAGATGCATGTCATGCAAAAGTCCACCTTCCTCCCCACTGTTGCCTCATTGCTGATGGTCCGTTAGACTTGCTCTGGCTGGTCTAACCCCCAGGTTCTGTGGACTTCGGGTACTTTTTGAACATCCTGGTTTAGGGGGATACGACAGCATTGTACTGGTGCATGGCCCCATCCACCATTGTGCAGCCATGCAAATTCTGCAAGGATGGCACAAGCCCGACTGGTGCAGACAGACCCCCATCTGACACAGGCTGCAGTTGAAAATAGGGAATGGTGCACGGTATGGTGCATGGGACCCCTTGTGTCAATCATTTTTGACGCAAGCACCATGCATCATTCCTGGGGCTTTGAAAATCGAGGCCTGGGTCTTCTGTTGTAGAGTACTTGATTTCTCTTGGGTCTTCTTAACTTTTAGAAAAGTTTTCATGGAATTGCTGCAGTATGTTGAAACACAGTAAATTAACACGCATTTAATATGGCTTTGGAAATGGGTTGAAATACTGAAACCTGATTGGCTGACAGTAGTCACATGGCATCAGTTTATCAGGCAATAGAGCCCTCTAAAAAAAGAGCCAGCACTGCTCCTGCGTAAGGAATATTGGAGACACAGAACTTGTTCTTAGAATGTTTTAAAACACTTTAAAAAAATCTTGATCTTCTTCGGGGGTATCTCAGTCAGCCATCGGGTTACACTGTAGGAACTTCGCTGTTAGTGAATGGGGAATCCACATGAAAGATTTTCAGCAGTACAACTGGGCCTGCCCACACCATCACCATCGACGTCAGCCGATGTCGCCAACCCTATGAAGGCGTAGGTGGGTCTGTGCCCTCCTCAGTTCTTTCCCGCTGTCGACTTGCAAGCACAGTCTCCGTATAAGAGCCATCGCAGTGTTCACAACCTTTTTGCGGCTTTCAACTTTTTTTCAACACAACCCTCACAAGTTGCTTTTCAGAGATTTATTTTTGTTTTTTCTTTTATGTCGAGAGTTAAACCTTCAGCTTCTTGCTTCCATTGCTGCCGCTATGGAAAGAAGATTGCCTCCAGCGATGAGCACTCTGTGTGTGTTTTTGCTGTCTTGGGCCTGATCACGATGCCTCGAACTGTGAGCTCTGCCAGCAGTTTAACCAAACCACCTTTAGGCGCTGCAGAAAGGCTCTCCATATCTTCATGGAACAACAGGTAGCCATCTCCGAGCCAGGGTCCTCCAGGGGGCTGGACAACCAGTCGCCCTCCAGGTTCAAGAGCACCAAGGCCTCCCAGGCCAAAGACAGGTCCTAGGGGAAAAGTCATAAAAAAGACCGGGATCGTGACAGTTCCTCCCAGCGACCATCCCATTCCCCATCGGCCTCTTTTTCTTCAGGGGGCTCTTCAGCAGCGGCGGCTGCCCCGATGAAGACACCTGCTGTTCAGGTCCTAGTTCACTCCAGACCCATACTGACAGCTTCTCTGCCGACTCACAGAGCACTCGGCTGTTGAACTTCCTCATCGACAACAGCCTCTTTGAGACCTGACCCTTCCCCGTCGAAGGCTATGGGCTTGTCGGGCATGCAGTCTGGTCCGGCGATATCAGTGCCATCGACCCCTCCTCCGGCGACAATGGACTTGAAAAAAGTTCTAGTCTGCTTCACTAATGTGATTGTCCAGCAGTCTGCTACCTTTAATAGGCCTTCATCACCAGCGCCTTCACTGACTGCTTCATTGTCAACTCCTGTTTGTTGGCCCCTGGACCATCGACGGCACATCCAACACCAGATCCAGAGGAAGAGGTCGACATCAAGGAAGAATACCACCCTTACCTCATACTTCCAGATGAGGTAGCGGAGGAAGGGGAGGAAGAGCAATATTACACTTCAGATAAGTCCACTACCTCCTCTGTCAGTGAAGGATCTGTCAAGCATACCTCCAGGTCTCCGCCTGAGGATGCGTCCTTCTTCAACATTATGAAGCAACTGTCTTCCACTATGGGGTTTCAGACAGAGGAGGAGGATGCCACCAGGAAGGACCTGGCAGATTACCTGGAGATCCCTGAATCTCCCCCAAAGATTATTCCTCCCATGTTTCCAGCCATCAGGAATGCTACCACAGCAGCCTGGCACAGACCAGATATGGTGCCAACTCTGCCTGCAGAGCAGATACGCTCTACAGTGCCCCTCAGGGCATTCCTTACTTGGCTGCCCAGGCTGAAACTGACTCAGTGGTCATCAAGGTGGCACATGACAGGTCTCAGGTGCCCAAGCACCTTAGTTCCTTGCCCCCGGACAAAGAATCCAACAGGATAGATCTTTGGTTAAAAATGGCATATGCTTCCTCTATCCTTGGCCTGAGGATAGCAAATTATCTGTCTCATGTGGTGAAATTCCAGAACACCAATGCCAGAAAGGGCAAGACAGCTACCCAAGCCCTTCCTGATGGTGCCCAGAAACTGGAATAGCTCCAATGCTTCCAAATCACAGACGATGTTGGGAGGCATCTTCTAAGAGCCATCTATGAGTTATCTGATACTATTGCCAGGGCGGTGGCCACTGGCATCTGCCTCCATAGGCATTAATGGCTCAGGGTTTCTGGGTTTGTTGCTGATGTGCAAAACAAGGTGATGAATGCCCCTTTTAATGGCACAAAACTCTTTGGTCCAGATATCCAGGACATCATTAATGATCTGCAGGCCTCAGGTACGGCCATTAAGTCCATCCAATTCCCTCTACCACACTCAACAGTGTGGTAGGGGCAACCTACTTTTCATAAGCAAGTTAACAGACCAGACTCCGACTTCCATCCTCACGGCAAACACAGATCCCAGCCCTCCTTGCCTGCCTCCTCCCATACTGGAGTGGCAGCCAAGTGTCCCAACACTGAGGGTCCAGCCTCCTTCGCAGGCCCCGCCTCAGCTTGACTCCTTGCCAGACCCCCCCCTCCTCTAGTCCAGGCACAGGAGGTGGTGGTCAGAGGTTGGTTCTCCCTCCATCTGAATCAGTGGAGAACTGTAACATCAGACGCCTGAATCCTGCAGATCATAGAGTGCGGTCATACTCTGGAGCTCATCCAGCAGCCTCCAGATACCCCCCCCTCAAATTACCTCCCGGCTCACCTGTCTATTCTTCAGGAGGAAGTGCAGTCTCTCCTGCACAAGCAGGCGATAGAACTGGTGCCAAAGAAGCAGAAAAAACAGGGGTTCTATTCAAGATTTTTCCTGGTTCCCAAAAAGACCAGAGATCTGAGGCCAATCTTGGATCTGAAAGACCTCAATCTTTATGTCCAGTACAAAAAGTTTCAGATGGTAACCTTACCAGGCCTGTTCCCCCTCCTCAAGTCCGGGGACTGGCTCTGCTTAGCAGACATGCAGGATGCCTACCTGCACATTGCAGTCTTCCCTCCTCACAAGAGATTTCTCCACTTCACCTTTCAGAGAGAATATTAACAAGCGCAGGAAGTCACCCAGAGTTGGTACATCCCTGCCAGGCGGTATTTACGGCTTCTAGGACTCATGGTTGCAGCCATTCCCACGGTTCTGCTAGCCAGACTCTACATGCGCAGCCTGTAGTGGACCCTTGGAGTGCAGTGGGACCAGCGGACGGACGAGTTGGGCCAACTAGTCCTGGTTTCCTCCCCAGTACGCAAGGTACTTCAGTGGTGGATGGTCCCCTGGAACCTCCTTCAAGGGGTCCCTTTCCAGCTTTCCTCCCTGAGACAGATCCTAACCATGGATGCCTCGGGTCAGCTGGGTCACTTCCAAACTCAGGGATCCTGGTCCGGGTGGGAAGCCACCCTGCAGATCAGTGTCCTGGAGATGAGAGTGGTGCTGTATGCCCCTCAGGCCTTCCAGGATCATCTGGCCCTAGGCCAGCTAGTAGTTCTGTCAGACAATCTGAGTGTTGTCTACTATATCAGCAAGCAGAGTGGGACTTACTCGTATCCCCTTTGCAGGGAGATCATGAGAGTGTGGTATTGGGTACTGGACCACAGTCTGACACCACGTGCCATACATGTGTCAGGCATTCTAAACACCCTGGCTGGCAGCCTCAGCAAGATTCAGTCCAGCATGCATGAATGGGAGCTTCTCTCATCCATAGCAGAAGATCTGTTCGACAGATGGTGTTGTCCAAAGTTAGACCTTTTTGCATCCCCACACAACACAAAACTGCCCAATTTCTGCTCACTAGATCCAGGGCCTGGAGTTTTCTGGTGAGACGCGTTGTCCCTCTCTTGGAGCGGGAGATTTCTATACGCATTCCTTCTGTTTCCACTAATACAGAGGGTGCTGATCAAATTGCAGATGGAAGGGGCATGCATGATCCTGGTGGCTCCATTCTGGCCTCGCCAGATATGGTTTCCTCTGCTTCAGCAGCTGGCAGAGAAACCGCCAGTCCCTCCACCAGTCAGCCTGTTTGCAGGAATCTGCTGACCCAGGATTGGAGGACCTGGTCCATCCCCATCTGAGGTCTCTCCATCTGCATGTGTGGCTCCTGAGGACGTAGCCATCACCAGGTTTGGCGTCTTCAGCAGGGTGGCAGACGTCCTAGTGGCCTCTCGCAAGCCCTCCATTCATGACACTTATGCCATGAAGTGGAAATGGTTTGCCATCTGGGCTGCCAATCGTTTCCTTGACCCCTTCACCTGCCTGGTGAAGCATATCCTGGACTACCTGATCTCTTTGTCTGACTCAGGCCTCCAGTATTCCTCCCTCAGCATCCATCCTTTCAGCTATTTCTGCCTTCCATGAGCCCATTGGTGACTGCACTATTGCTCAACTGGATGTCTCCTGTACCTTCCTCTGGGGCATCCAACATTTGAAACCCCTAATCCATTCTCCTGTCCTGGCTTGGGACTTGAGTTTTATTTTGGAAAAGTTGACCCTGTCTCCTTTTGTGCCAATCGCGACTTGAAATTTGCATTATCTGTCTTGGAAAGCATAAAAACAAAGTATTTGATGGCAGATAAGGACCGTTTGGCCCACCTAGTGTGCCCATTTACCTACCTAACGGATAAGCTGGAGATCCTAGTTAACCAACAGCCTACTTTCTCCTACACCCCGCTAGAATTGCCTTATATCTGTCCCATGCATTCTTGAATTCCCCCACTGTTTTTGACTCTACGACCTCCTCAGGAAGGCTGTTCCATGTATCCACAACCCTCTCTGTGAAGAAATACTTCCTCACATTACCTCTGAACTGTCCCCCCTCTATCTTCAAATTGTGCCCACTTGTTTTTGCAAATCTCTTTTTCTGAAAGATGCTACCCTCTTGGACTTTGTTGATTCCCTTGAGGTATTTGAAAGTTTCTGTCATGTTCCCCCTCTCCCTCCTTTCCTTGAGGCTATACATCTTTAGTTCCTTTAGTCTTTCTTCATATGTCTTTGGATGCAGACCCTGCATCATTTTGGTTGCACTCCTCTGGACAGCCTCCACCCTGTCTATGTCTTTGCGGAGATGGGGTCTCCAGAACTGTACACAGTACTCCAGATGTGGTCTTACCAGCTGTCTGTACAGAGGGCCAACAACTTCCTGTTTTCTACTGGTGATGCCTCTCCCAATGCATCCCAGTACCCCCCCAGCCCTCCTTACTGCCTTCTCACATTGCTGGCCCACCTTTAGGTCGTATGATATGACTACCCCAGGTCCCTTTCTATTTTTGTTGTTGTCAGTATCTCACCCCCATTGTGTACTCTTCCCCTGGGTTTTTGTTTCCCAGGTGCATTACTTTGCACGTCTTTGCATTGAATCTGAGCTGCCATACATTTGACCATTCCTCCAACCTTGCCAAGTCCCTTTTCATCCTTTCCACCCCACCTTGTGTATCAACCCTGTTGCAGATCTTTGTGTCATCTGTAGAGATGTACTTTCCCTTCCAGTCCCTCTGCAATGTCACTTATAAAGACATTAAAAAGGACCGGCCCCAGTACTGAACCCTGCGGTACCCCACTAGTAACCCTCCTTTCTTCACTGTGGGCTCCATTTATTATTACCCTCTGTGTCCTGTTGTCCAACCAGTGTTTTACCCAGGCTACCACCCTGGGACCCACTCTCAGGCTGGCTAATTTGTTTATTAATCTTTTGTGCGGGACTGTGTCAAATGCCTTGCTAAAGTCTAGGTAGGTCATGTCCACAGCCCCTCCCTCGTCTACTACTTTGGTCACCCAGTCAAAGAAATCCATTAGATTTGTCTGACATGACTTCCCGCTGTGAATCCATGCTGCCTTGGGTCCTGTGCCCCACTGGCCTCTAGGTACTCAACAATTCTTTCCTTCTGAAGTGATTCCATCGTTTTCCCTACCACTGAGGTCAAACTGACAGGTCTGTAGTTTCTTGCCTCTGTCTTGCTCCCACTTTTGTGAAGGGGAATCACATCCGCCTTCCTCAGTCCTCGGGTACCACACCATCCTCCCATGATTTATTAAAAAGGGTAGTCAGTGGTGTTACTAGTTCTTCCCTTGGTTCTTTTAGAATTCTGGGGTGAATCCCATCAGGCCCCATTGCGTTATCTTCCTTCAGTTTTAAGAGTTCTTTCAGAACCCTTTCTTCTGTGAAAGGACTAATATCAAACCCCCTATCCAGAGTGCTTCTATTGACTGGATTAAGTATTTCCCCCTGCTTTTCCATTGTGAATACTGCACAGAAGTATTCGTTCAGTATCCCTGCTTTTTCACTGTTGCTCTCTGCCCAACCACCTTCCTCTTTATTCAGCCTCAGTATCCCTGCCTTAATCTTTCTTTGCTCCCTAATGTACCTATAAAAGGTTTTATACCCCTTCTTAACCGAGTTGGCTATCTTTTTCTCAGTTTGGGCCTTTGCTATTCTGACTGCATTACCCACTTCCTTCTGCTTTAACTGGCACAGTTCTCTGTCCTGCTCCTTCTGTGTTTCTTTATACTTCCTGAATGCTGTCTTTTTCTCCCTTACCTTCCCCGCCACTTCTTTTGAGAACCATAGTGGTTTTTTCTTTCATTTTGATTTGTTTATTTGCTTCACACAAAGGCTTGTTGCCGCTGTGATGGCGGTTTTGATGTTTCCCCATTGTCACTCCACCCCACCTTCTTGCCTGTTTGCTAGTGCTTTTCTGAGGCACACTCCCATTTTGACAAAATCAGCTCTCCTGAAGTCCAGTACCTTCACTTTTGTGTGGCTTGACTCTACAGCTAAGTCTATCATGAATCACACTGTTTTAGTGGTCTCTTTTTCCGGGGTGGCTACCCACTTCAAGATCAGAGATCCTCTGTCCATCCCCATTTGAGAGTACCAGGTCTGTCTCCTGAATGGTTTCCAGAACTAGCTGTCTGAGGCATGCTCCCTGTAGGGCATCGAGAATGGCCCTGCTCTTGGATGTGGCTGCAGCAAAGGTGCTCCAGTCAACATCTGGCATATTCAGGTCCCCCATCAGCAATATCTCCCCTTTCTCTGCCATCCCAAGGATGCCTTCTTATCATTTTCTTGTCCATTTCCTCCCCTTGAGACAGGGGTCTGTATACAACCCCTGTGCGGATTGTGGAGCCATTTCCAGTCTCCAGGATGACCTACAGTGCCTCCTCTCCTCCCTGTTTACCCTTTAATTCTGTTGTTTTGATCCCCTTCCTTACATAGAGAGCTACTCCTCCTCCTCCTCTTCTTCCCTCCCTGTCCCTCCTGTAGATTGTGTACCCTGGTATGTTGACATCCCAGTCATGGTTCTCTGTGTACCATGTTTCTGTAATTGCCACAATATCCAGGCATCCCTCTTCCATCAAGGCCACCATTTCAGGGAGCTTTGTACCTAGACTACGGGCATTGGTACTCATTACCCTCCATTTTTTTATGGCTTTCTTTTTGCCCCATCCCTGTCCCTACTGCCTTTGTCTTTTTCTTCATTTACCCCTGCCCTTCTTCCTATTGACTGCTCTATCTTGGTGTTTACCTCACTAATTACCCTGATTTTGGGAGGGGGGGCTAGGGTTTCCCTTCTCCTCTTCAGTGCCTCCCTTGGCTAGTTTAAATGCTTGCCATTGAAGCATTTAAACCTATCACCTAAGATCCTGGTTCCCCTCCAGGATAGATGCAGACCATCACACCTGTATAGGCCTTCATCCCTCCAGGTGGAGCCCCAGTCCCCAATGAAGCCAAATCCCTGAGCTCTGCACCAGCTTTTCAACCAGTCATTGAATCCCATGGTGCGGAGTACCCTAGCCTCATCCATGCCATAGACAGGTAGCACTTCCAAGAAAGTTACCGTGTGTGCTACTCGTCTAAGGCCCCTCCCCAACTCCACAAACTCCTGTTGCACTGCTCTGATCCCATTCTCAGCCAGATAATTTGTCCCTAGGTGGATAATGAAATCCAGCTCCCTCCCCCTTGCCGCTGCTCCCACGATCCTGAGGATTCATTTCCTGTCCCTTCAAGCCTTGGCACTGGACAGGCACCTTACCTCCCTTTCCCCTCCCTTCCCTAGTTCTACCCCCCTAACAATTGAGTCCCCCACCAGGAGTTGTTTCCTTCCCCTGTGGGGTCCTGGGCCACCCTCCTGTGGGTCTCCATTGTGGAGGCTCCCAGAATCCTCCTTGGTCTCCACTGCAGGTGCCACCATAGAGGAACCATGCTTTGCCAGAGTGGCGAATAAATTGTGGAGAGGCACAACTGGAGGGATGCGCCTCTGTTCCACCACCCTCACCCTCCCTGAGCGCACTGTGGTCCAACCACTCCTCCTTCTTGGCAACCTCTGAGGTAGTGGCGGTGGCCTGGGTGGTCCCTGGGTGGGGGAGCAGGTTTCCCGAATCCTTGCCAGGTCAGCATGGAGACGAACAACCTCCTCCCTCAGACCAGAGAGGTGCCTGCAAATAGGGCAGCAACACAGTCTCCAGAATGTCTCCCGGAAGACTGCTGCTCCACAGCCAGTGCATTGTACCACTCCCCACGTCTGTGTCCCTTCCAGTTACAGATGCTTTTTTGTTTTTGTTTTAGTGTGTGCAAGCTTGTGAGTGTCTCTACCCCCTGTTCAGTGTGTTGTGCCTTTAAGGATATGAACAGGTGTATACTGTTAGCAGTTTTGGGGAAGTGATATCAGAGCCCCTGATATGAAGGAAGTTATGCACTTGGGGCAGGTTGGGTGAGGGGAAGTGTTGGTGGGCGTAAACCTATGCCATCCAGAAACAATCACCTACAACTCTTACCCTCTACCCCAGGGAGTGCCTTCCTTCCTTTCAGACAAATTTCACAAAGGCTAAGTAACAGGTCTAATCACAACTGACTGCAAATATCTTCCAGCTACAGTTCCTCCCTGGTAAATTAAAGTTAAAACTAAGAAAAGTCCACCCCAAAAACAGAATCAATACTAGTTGCTTACACAGGTCCAAAAAGTAATAATTCAGTTCAGTGTAGTCTAGAAAATAACCTCCTTGATTCATGGAAGCTGTGACTGCCTTCTCACTCTCTCTGTCTCAGCAGACAGAGACCACAAACAACTCCAGTTTATTAATCCTCAGTTCAACTAGGCCCCTTTCAGCGCCTCCCCTTAACAGACACCTATTTCACAAAGGCTAAGTAACAGGTCTAGTCACAACTGACTGCAGATATCTCCCAGCTACAGTTCCTCCCTGGCAAATTAAAGTTAAAACTAAGAAAAGTCCACCCCAAAAACAGAATCAATATTAGTTACTTACACAGGTCCAAAAAGTAATAATTCAGTTCAGTGTAGTCTAGAAAATAACCTCCTTGATTCAAGGAAGCTGTGGCTGCTTTCTCTGTCTCAGCAGCCAATCTTTTTAGTTGCATTTACTTCTACTCAAAGAATTTCAGAGCTTCAGGCCCACTGATGTGAGAAGCCTTATTTGATTTTTCACAAAGACAGGGTGTCTTTGTGCAGAAATCCTAAGTTTCTTCCTAAGGTGGTTTCTGAGTTTACACTCAATCAGTCAACCCACCTTCCTGTTTATTTTCCGGAGTGTGCCGATCCAGGGGAAGCACTGCTCCATACTTTAGATGTGCACAGAACTTTGAAGTACGGTTTCAGATACATCAGAGGGAGAAGGAAAAGCAATGACTAGATTGGGAGGATTAAGAAGGATGGGGGTAGGTGGAGAAGGGGGAGGATCAGGCTGAGGCGCTAAATGAATACTTCTGCTCTGTGTTCACGAAGGAGAAATGAGGGCAGATACCTCATGGGGGGGTGGCATGGGTGGGGGAGGGGTGACTGATATAGGGATTGCAGAAGACAGGGTTCTAGAAGGATTAAGGGGTATTAAGGGTGGGCAAGGCACCGGGACCAGACAGCATTCACTCTAGGGTACTTAAGGAACTAATGGAGATCCTGGCAGGACCACTGACTGATCTATTCAATACCTCCCTGGACACAGGATGCATACTACAAAACTGGAGGATGGCCCATGAGGTACCCATTCACAAAAGTGGCCCAAAGGATGAACCAGGGAACTACAGGCCAGTGAGCCTCACATCAGTTTTGGGAAAGCTCATGGAGACAATCCTAAAAGAGAGGCTGGTGACCTTTTTGGAGGACAGTGGACTCCAGGACAGTCAATAGCATGGGTTTGTCTCGGGTAGATCCCGCCAGACAAACCTAATTGAGTACTACGACTGGGTGACCAGGGAACTGGACAAGGGCCATGCGATGGATGTCCTGTATTTGGATTTCAGCAAGGCCTTTGATTTTGTGCTGCATGGGAGGCTGGGGGAGAAGCTGGAATATATAGGGGTGGGAACAAAGACGGTCAGTTGGATCACCAACTGGCTGAAGGGAAGGCAGCAAAGGGTGGTGTGGGGGGGAGAACTCTCATCACCAAGGGAGGTGATGAGCGGGGCACCACAAGGATCAGTACTGGGACCGGTACTGTTTGGGATATTCATAGCTGATATCTCACACAGTATCTGGAGCAAGATCGGCCTGTTCGCAGACGATACGACGATGGGAGCTGTGGTAGATTACATCGAAGAGTGGAGGGTTAGAAGGGGCTGCAGGACAAACTGACCAAACTATAGGAGTGATCGGAAATGTGTCAGGGTTCAACGCCAAGAAGTGCAAGGTACTGCACTTTGGAGTTAGGAACCAGGGGAGGAGTTATCAGCTGGGAGGGGTACAGTTGGAAAGCACAGAGGAGGAAAAGGATCTAGGGGTTCTTATAACGGGGAGTACGAACAACTCAGCTCAGTGCAGGAAGGCAGCAGCTAAAGCTAACAAGATGCTAGGGAATCTCCTCCAGAAATAGGGAGGTGATCCTTCCCCTGTACAGGTCACTGGTCAGGCTGCACCTGGAGTACTGTGTTCAGTACTGGCGCCCAATCCTGAAGAAGGACATCAGATTGTTGGAGGGGGGACAGCGTAGGGCTACTAAGATGATCCAGGGATTGGCGAGAAGGTCCTATGATGATAGGCTGAGCAAACTGAACATGTATACCCTGGAGGAGAAGAGGGATAGGGAGGATATGCTTGAAACCCTTAAATACTTAAAGGGGATAAACAAGACCAATACAGAAGGGATTTTAGAAGAGGGAGGGACATGAGAGGGCATCAGCTGATATTGGAGGGGGGAGAAGATTCAGGAGGGAAATCAGGAGACATTTTTTCACAGAACGGGTGGTAGACAAGTGGAATACTCTGCTCGAAGAGGTGGTATGCAGTAGGATGGTGGGTGGTTTTAATAGGGGTTGGGACAGAGTAGGAGGGTAATTATGAAGTGGGGAGGGAAGGGTGGGGCAGCTGCCAGTTGAGGGGCTAGCTGCACAATCGAGCAGACTTGATAGAATGTGAGGCCTGTTTCTGCTGGTGTTTTGTATGTTCATATGTATGTATGTATTACCTGCTCAGGACTAAGAAGTCCAGAAAGTCTAAGCAGTTGTTTGTTTCTTTTGCTCCAGGTAGAGAAGGTGCTTCAGTTTTTAAGCAGTATTTATCCAAATGGTTGGCAAATTGCATTGTGTTCTGCTACAGTAAGTATGGTAAAGAATTGCCGGGTGCTATCAAACCTCACTCCACTAGAGGCATGGCTACCTCTGTGGCTTGTTTCAAAGGGGTCACAGCCACTGACATTTGCGCTGCCGCCACCTGAAGTACAGTCCACACCTTCACCAAGTATTACACTCTGGACATTGCTTCTAGAGCCCATGCAGGATTTGGCAGGGCTGTTCTGCAAGAACTCCTGTCTTAAGTTTATGGAGTTCCTTGATAGGTTCAGTTTTCAAGGTCTTCTGTCTTAAGTTTAAGAAGCTCCTTGACTGGGTAGGTTGTTCCACCACTCCTGTCTTAAGTTTATGGAGATCCAGCCTCCCAGACTGTCCATATACTCTTGTCACTGCTTGGGACTCATTCCTACAGTGTAACCTGATGACTGAGATGCCTCCAAAGAAGATAGAACAGTTACGTAAGAACTTACCATAACAGTAGATCTTCGAGGGGATGTCAGTCATCAAGTCTATTCCCTCACACTATCCCCCTTTTGGCGCTCCTATTCAGGACCTGGCTGTCTGCTGTTTCCATAATTTCTCTGAGAGCCAGGTCCCTCACTGTCCTCAGGTCTCCAGGGCATCAGCCTTGCTTCCTTTGTCTACAGAGGGAAAGAACTGAGGAGGGCACGGTCCCACCTACACTTTTATAGGATTGGCAACGTCAGCTGATGTTGACAGCGTGGGCAGGCCCAGTTGTGCTGCTGAAAATCTTCCATGTGGATTCCCCATTCACCTACGGTGAAGTTCCTATGGTGTATCTTGATAACTGAGATCCCCTTGAAGATCTACTGCTACAATAAGTTCTTACATAATTGTTCTTTACTGCAAAGGCCCATTTTCCAAGTGCAATAAAACCCTTCTTGGTGTGTGATGTTGGGGAATACTTGCACTTCTAGGAACTGCAAGGCCCTCCACCTGTGGCATCGGACCTCACTCTGCCATAGGCATGGGGGTATCCCCCCAAACCCCACACCTTTTGGGTCTTATCACTTTAATATTACTATCCTGTTTATACACAGAATGAAATGCCACCTTGGAGTTCACTTTTTTTTGTTTGTTTGTAATCAAGCCAATGAACACATTTAGTATGCTGACACTTAAGGTGGAACATGAACGGCATGGTACATTACATCTAAATCAGGCATGCACAAGTATAGTGCATATTGAAATTTTATTTTAATCTAGACTGGCAGGACGGTCTTAGAAAAATATAAGCCGGCTCCGTCAGGGTGATCTAGCAATTTAGCTCTACTGTGAAAATACAGAGACAAATCGTGTTATAATAATTGCATGTTGATTTATTGTGTTTTAATATACAGCAGCAATTCTGTGGAAGCTTTTCTAAAACTGAAGGGCATTCTAGAGAAATTAAGTACACCACAGCAGAAGACCCTGTCTGAGGAGCCATGGAACTACTTATAGGAAAAAGGAACATTAAAATCAATATGGCAACATATAGACACTGTCTCAACTCTGTATTGATAAAAATGATCTTTATTGGTAATAGTTGCTTGTTATTTTTAATACCCCCTCATAGCGTTAGTTAAGGGAAAAGAGGTTGTATGTAACAGCATATGTATTTGCTTATGAGCAGTTACCTCTCTGTGGAACAATACTCTCTAAGCAAGACTCTCTATTGCCCAGGGAATTCTGCTCCCCAAGTTATATTATGGACTACCGTCCTTTTATCAGGCCAACACTAGCAGTTTATCAAAGTGGAATGTTGCCTATAAAAATGTGTACAGATTTGCATCTTCTGCCCCTCGCCTTACCCACCACTGTCTACCAAAACCTAAACTGGCTGTCCCCCTCTTCTAAGAGGTCCTACATTTTTGGGTGTTTTATGGACAACATCATTGGACATTCCCAACCTGTCTTGTTGGCTTCAATGCTTTCCCCTGTTGACCATGTCTGTTCTCTACGTTCTACCACCCAGGCCCTCTTGTCAGTATTAAAATGCTCCACAAAGATGGACGCAGAGGCATTTGCCCACTTTGCTCCTACCTGTTGGAACTCCTTACCTTACCACCTCCACATCGCTAAATCCCATGGTGCCTTCAAAAAATAATTATTCCACTATCTGGGATCTTTGGATACATGTTCATGTTTTTAATCTCTTCTGAGTCTATTATTCCACCCATACTTTCTCTCCTTCTTCTTCTTATTATCCCTCTTTCCTTTACACCCATTTTCCTCCTTTTCATAGTTGTGAATTCTTTCTCCTCTCCTCTCCACCTAGACTCTTTCATTAATTGAGTTCATCCTTGTATTTCCCTAGTTACCTGACATTATTTCGACTGCGCAGTTGCCTTCCCTTTACACATTACACATTGTATATACCCACCTTACGCTGAAGCCTGTGCACTTCATTTTAACCTAAACTGTGTTACGTTGTGCTATGTACCCACCTTAGGCTTCAGCCTATGCACTTCATCTTGACCTACAGTGTTGTTATGCTGCACTATGTAATCACGGCCTGTCATATTGTATCCCGTGTCTAACATAGTCCCCATGTAATCATTACCTGTTATATTGTATCATGTGTCTATCTCATTAGAGTCCCTGTTACCACTGATTACTATGAATACATGTAGCTCCTGTGCAATATTTATATTGTTATCTGTTTACTGCTACCTGTAATGTACTCTCCTGGGTCGTGCCTGAAAATAGGCAGGTTTCTGCCTAGTGCACTTAACCAGTAAACAAAAGCTAAATAAAGAAACAGATTTAGCTTTAAACACGTGATTGAAATGTGGATATGCTGTTACTGTACCTTTATAAACATTGGATATACAATGGCGTGACTCAGAGTATGAGCATTTATTTTCCTGAGTGAAGGGGCAGGACCATAATACACGAGTGGAAGAGACACAAGTGAGATATGAAAACCCTGGCCCCCTCACAAGTGATTATAAGTGTCATATTCTGAGTCAGACCATTGTGTGTTCAGTTTATGCAACATGTTTTAAATTGTAGGCCTTTCAGATTAGTTCATTTAATGAAGGTGTAACTGTTTTTGCTTTATTTCACTGCTCTGTTCTGAGTGCATTAGAGGACATTGTGATGTTGTGAGTCATTCTGCAAGCTGCTTTCCCATTGATTAAGAGCTCCTTTTTGACCAGCCTAAAGTGGAAATAAATGCTAATGACCCACCTAACACTGAAATAAATTATTTATTTTCATTTACAGTGTTTCAGTGCCTGAAATAAATAATTTATCTGTAAGGTTTGACACATGTCTACATTATATAAATAGGGCATATGTCATGGATGCTGGGAGAATACAGCGTTTATCTGGATGAGTTGATTTCAGAACTCAGTGACCTTATGAGTGGTACAGCATAGCGGAGCCATGAGTGTGATCACTGAGTTCTGAAAGTAATGTAGAATTGTACAGAATACTTGTCATACAATGATTAAAAATTCTGGTCATGTCAAACCCTCAGCTGTAGATAGGACTGTAAGTGGTAAAACAAGCCAGCACAGCAGTAGGGCTACTGGTCCTGATGCCGATAACCTGGGTTTGGGAATGAGCCAGGATCGTTACAGGCCAGCCGTTGTGGGTGTAGTATCGAGCATTGTGGCATATCCCAGGGAGGGAGAGTACCGTCATCTACCACGGTACTGCCACCTGGGTGACCAGAGATGGTTGTGCGGTCAGAGGGCCACCGGGTGGATGCGGATCTAACTGCGATTAGTGCCATGAAATACATTGGGTATGCATGCTCATGGTGGCCTCGTCCATGACATTTCATGGGGCTGGGTGAAACTGTGGCAGGATAGTTGCTGGTGTATTCTGCAGACTCAACGCCATCCACTACATTCACCTCTTCTTTCAAAGCTGGCTTACGTTGACTCGAGGGCCCCCAGACATGATAAAAGAGCAACAGTATAGGAGGTAAGCCACAAGGGCAAGAGGAGGAGAGAGGTAAATCCCAGAGAAGATGGGTGATGGAGCCAAGGATGAGCATGAAGATGTGGGCCAGCTGGAGAGACAGGAGCATTAATAGGAATTACAAAAAAAATAATTAAGGCTGGCCAATCGAAGCAGCGACAATGATTCCACTTGTGATGCCGGCAACCTGAGTTCAAGAGTGAGCTTGAGTTGTTGAGTGCCAACTGGTGGGGGGGCCGCTGTCTTCTCCACCCTAATACTACCACCTGGATGACCACAGATGGCAAAGTGTTTGGAGGACTGAGGAAGGGAGGGGACACTCTGGTCTTCAGTGCACGGCATGTTCCACATGTGTGTGCCCTTGATGTGATGGCCCCAGCCACCACAATGATGGACCCTGTATAGTCAAGCCCCACACCCCCACCTTGGTGCCACCTGATGAACCACTAAAGCTCAGGAGTAAATCCCCCAACCTGTCCCTACCGATGGGGCAAGCCAAGGCTACATGGAGAAATGGCAGTTGAGGGTAAGAGGATGCAGTGGGTCAGGTAGACCGTGATTGCTCTGGAGGAAAACGGAAGCTGGAGACTTGGGAGGGGGGTGCATAAAAGAAAGTACAAAAAAGTGGCAAAGCTCCAGTTTTCATGTAACTACCCTTAGTAATGAAGAAATGAATGGCTTGAAATTTAAGTTTGCGTTCTGGAATGCAGTATAACTGAGTTCTGCTGATGCTGACTGCATTTTGTTTACTGGTGACTGGACTCTCTCTTTCTTATTTATTTTTTTTATCTCATAGCCATGACCTACCCTCAAACTTTTGTGGCCACTGCCCAGATCCGACGCGTAGCCAAACCCCAGGGAGTCCCGTTACCTAACCCATTATTTAACCTCCACAATAGTGTGTTTTCTTCCTCCTCTGAAATCAGTTGGAGAGGGACCCCTTCATGCTGGGCAGACAGCCAGCATGGAGCCCAAGCATGTTTAATGAGGCTTGATCCTAGCAGGGCTGAGTGCAAACTTTTCCCCCCTGTTCACTTCTCCCACCCCCCCCGAGACTTAGGCACAAACACGCTACAACATGCACGCAACAATTGTACGCATAACTTAGGGCAGGCATCTCCCCACCCCTTTATTCCTCGCAGTGTTGCTTGTTCTTCCTGTGGGCCCCCAGGAGGTGCTGGCACTATGTGTGCAGACAGTCACCCACACTGAGGAGGTAAGTACCCAATGGGACACTTATCTTCTTCTCTGCTGGCCCTCCAGTGTCCAGTGCTCGTTTCCAAAGCCAGGTAACTGACATCGCAATGGGCAGCCCTGATGCCGCACCAACTGGCCAGGCTGGAACCCTCTTTAAAAACCAAAAAAACAAACAAAATAAAAATCACACCAGTTCCAGTCAGTAACACCAAGCAGCTGTTTTTTGCTGGAACCATAGGGTTTCTTTTTTAAGGGACAGATCCGGCTGAATGGTTGTGGGCCTATCTGCACAGGTCTTTTAAACTTCATACGCTACTGAATTTTATCAAGTGAAAACACAGTAAGAGAGATTCGACTGCATACATAGTCCAGTGGTTCTTTTTTGGTTGGTTGTTTTTTTTTTAATTTTAATACATTTGTATTCTTGGTCCTCCTTAGCATCTGCCCAGCCCCCTTCCATCCTCTGCCCTGCCTTTACCTGTCACCCACCCTCCCTGTGGCTTACCTCGCTGTGTGTCCCCCGTAGATGACCCCTCCTCTCCCACGAGAAGAGCTGCCTGGGGGCCATCTCCTTTAACCCCAGGATGGAATCAGGTGGTTATGTTATACAAGCATTCCAAAAATGCATTATTCCAGGAGAGTCACATTTTATGATGTACAACTGTTACATCATGCCGGCCTGGTGGCGCTGAGGTTTGAGGCGCTGGACGCCACACCTCGCACCATGCCGGCAACCCAGGTTCGGAAATGAGCTTGGGATGCTGAGGGTGGACTGGGGAGGAGAGGATGGAGTGTCTGTAGGACTGCTCTCCTCTCTTGGGAGCGAGGGGGGGACTATCTCACACAGACAGCGGCACCCAGTGGAGACCCGGTGCACTGCAGACACAGAGACCACGTTGGAAAGGAGAATGTTGGGCGGCTGTCTTCCGGACGTGTGGGGGAGTGCTCACATAGCAGACTGGACAGCATTGCATGTCTCACGTTTGGGGGGAGGGAACTAAGGGAAAAATTCCCTCCCTCGGGGATAGGCGAAGGCACCTCTGCCCCAGACCACACTCCCAATGCCGGGCGCTCTCCTCTCCTGGCCCCTCTCACTTAGCCCGGCACGCTATACTATAGATAGCGTGCCCTGGGTGGATATGGTGGCCCCTCTCCGGGGGCTCAGATCTGGGGGATGTGTCTGGCAGAGCGAAGGAGATAAGGAGAAGCGTCTCAGGTGGGAGGTAGAAACCGGAGGCAGAGGATGCCGGAGAAAGTTCTCCAAGGGGAGGCAAAGAAACAGAATTAAAAAAAAAACAAAAAAAAACTGTTACATCAATACAGAGTGTATGATCATATGATGCAAATTAATAATGAATAGCTAACATGTGCTATATGCCATCAAGGGATACGGCCATTGAAGAATAGTGTTAGTCTACAATCATACGGTTAAACATAGTACTTAGGCTATAAAGACCATGTATACTTTGCCAACTGTATTAGAACATACGGGAGTGATGCCTGGCCTTGTCCACAAACTGCTTTTAACCAGTATCCCACAGTGCATTGTGGAGGACTTAAGAATACTAAAAAGACACTGAGGATAAATGTACCAAACTAGCTAAACCATCCACCCAAAGACACTAAACGTGGAGCAATGTGAACCAACTTTAACCGAACCTGAAAGAACGCTCAGCATTAGTATTACTATCTGTAACTGGTACTAAAAGAAAACTTGTACAGAAACTTTAGGAACCAAACCTACATGAGAATCAAGGATCAGTAACCATCAGCACCTGTGCATATTGTGATATTTAGGAGCAAAGTGCTGCCCCTCCTCCCTTCTTGTCCCCTGAAGCAAACTCCAGCCTCGTGATGCAGTGGTGCAGATTCTTTTGGGCTGTCAAAGAATAAAGTGTTTATTTAGTTACAGTCAAATAAAAAGTCAAATTACCTCCCACTGTGGTTCGAGATCTGATCATTTCCAACTGCAGTGTTCCAGTCTAGGCAAAGGCAGTATTATAGAAATATTCAAATAGTGCACAAAAAAAATATTATACAGGGGGAGGAGGGTATCCAGATCTGCACTGCCTTATACAATGAGGGGAAAAAAACAAACGTTCAGTACCTCATAGTTCATCACTCCCTTCTGAAGAGGCCCCCTGATCCATATTACATCTTTCTATAGTATATGGTTAGGGCTTATTGTGTATGGAATGCAGTTGCTCCCTAAAAGCTATTGTAGGACAGGTCAAAGGTCATGGAAAGTTGTTGTACTATCGTTGTGATGTCACAACAATCCTGCAACAACTTTTCATGACCTTTGAACTACCCGCGTTCCTCATTAATTAGGAAGATCATTCTGTGGTGCACAAGTTACAGTAATATCACCTCCTTCCACCTACCCAGGTCCGTTAACACCCAAAGCTGTAGATACATTTTTTTTTTTAGTAGCACAAGTGTGTCTCAGCAGAGTGGGTTGGCAGCAGCTCGTGTGTGGCAATACAGAGCTGCTGAGGAAAGCCACACTGGGGCTCTCTGAAAACAAACACCCTGTTATTTTAGGTAAGAAAAGATTTTACAAAATGTATTTCACTTCTTACCTGCGAGTGGATGAGTGAGTGAATGAGTGTGCAGGTGGGGGGAGACAAGCTGGCGGACGATCGTGCCTACTTTTTTGAACCACATATAAAATAGTATGTAATGCCCAGTGGCGTGCTGTTTGTTTCTGACAGCAATACCAGGTGGGCTGGGTTCGGGGAGGAATAGGTCACTCGGCACAAAGGCTAGCTTAGGCTACTCTGCACAGGGGCACCCAAGTAATTCCGAACACAGAAAGCAATAATTGTAATGTCCAATACCAGAAGTGGAGTTCTAAAGTGTGGCTTTTTATTCACATCCAAACAGAATAAACAAAGCATAGATGGAGCCCCACGGGGCTACACTCCTGGTAATGCAGATTAAAAGAATCAAGAACACTTCCTCAACACTTTAGCCCTCAGGCTCTGAACCCACTGGGCACACAGCAAAGACTTGCATGCTGCTTTGGGTACACAACGCGAACTTGTACACTGTTCTGGGATTTCCCAGGCTCGGCTCCCTTGCCAGCCACTCGGACACCTTCCATATGTCATGGAAGCATTTTCTAGTGGCTCCCTAAACAACCTAAGAGCACTTCAGCTCTAATCAGGGAATTCTCCTTTTAATCCCATGTCTGGGTACTTTCCTCAGGCACTGGCCAAGTACTTTCCTCAGGCACTGGCCAAGTACCTGAGAGAAAGTAAAAAGTGCCTCAGAGCAAATCCGCAGAGGTGAATTTGGTTACTACTGATGGAGGGTCTCCTACCTCTCGCTCCCACAGTTCATACCCGGCCATTTCTCTGGACATTAAACACCTCATACTGTAAAGCTTGGCAATGTAGATTCTTGCTAAATGTATGTCACATTCCATCTACTTGTCTTCCTTTCGCTTTGTGCTGGACTTGAACATACTTTTATTTGGCATAGCCCATTGCTGTAGGCCTCTCACTGATTAAGCAGTCCAATCCCCACTTTACAATTGTACTTGGCTGTCTTTTCCTGACCCCACAGTAACAGTCCCTTTAGTTTCCTTCTGTTAAGGTGAAAAAACACTTTGCCCTCTTTCAGAGCGAATTCACCCTTTGGTTGCAGGTGCCCCACAGGCGATTCCTCCACAGGAATTTCTCTCTCAGAGCGTTTGGTGCTGCAGCTCAACTTGAATAGGTAGCTTCTTCCCTTAGCCAGAACCAGGAGAGTTGCCCCTGGAAAACAGGCAAACCTTTCCCCCCATCCCCTCAGGGATGGGGCACTTGGACCAGTAACAGCAGTCTCCACCACTTCAACTACCAGTTTCTGTGTTCCTCTTACAGTGGAAAGACATACCTTCCTAATCAGTAGCTCTGAAACGGAGCTTAAAGCTCTGAGAGCCTGCACACAGACAGCTGTACTACTGTCTCTCACCAAGACTGCACACAGACTGAATTCAAAATCCCCAACGTTCTATGCTAACCTCCAACTGCAACATTCCAGTGTGGCTTATGCAGCTGCAAAAGTTCTATGGTGATGTCATCCCTCAGTCTCAGCTGAGACTGAGAACAGAGTGAGACAGGGTGAAATCCATTTAACTGGAGTTTCACAAGCTGCCTTCCCTGCATACCACTAGGTCTTACTGGGATTCTAGTAACCACGGGTAACAGGGGGGTTACAAGTATATGGGCCAAACATACACAAGCAAGGACTGTGTTTACATCTTGGGGTGGAAACAGACATGCCCTGGAGTGAGGGATGGGGATTTGTACCCATCATAGGGGTATCAAGGCTGAAAACTATAGTATATGTTGGCACACTATTATCACTATATGGCAAATTTCACATGATAATCAGTATCATGCCTCGGCCATTGTGTGCTATGGATACCACCCAACCAGTATACTGTATCAACCATAGCAATGAGGGACATGCGATGCGTACTAAGGCTGATGGCTCATGACCTTTTACCTGGAAAGTAAAGGTCAAAAGGTTAAACTGATCATTCTAGCAGGTTCCCCAAGCAGGGCCTGCAGCTCTTTTTTTTTATCAGTGCATGCATGCATGCATCTCAGGTAGGAGGTGGGTTTGATTAACTGCGACCTTTCACCTGAAGGCAAAGATCAGCTTTTTTCCTCATAAACTAGTGTAACCCCCCCTGCAAATGGGGGTTCCCAAAAGACTTCCAGGAGCTTGCTTGAATGCTCCAAGCCTGAATGGTGTTTGGCGTTTAAGCCATTTATCAGTGAGTGTTTTTAGAACCTCTGGTACTGTCTCTTTAAGAGCTGTCTGCTTGCAGACATAATTAGTTTGTATGGGGGACTGTGTGTTTCTTTGATTGAGTACCACTCAAGCTGCTGCCAATTCACTCCATTTTTGCAGTCACTAGGAGTGCAAAGGGAACCTATCTGAAAGATGTAACTGTTTGCCAGAAATCATGTAGAGTAATAATGAAAATACAGTTTGTCTAACCAGCTTTCTTTGCAGTCAGAACTGTGTCTGCCTAGTTCCCCATTCTGGTTTTGAACTGCTGAACTGGACCAATCAGTGTGGGGTAAGCTAGCTCTAAAATGATGCCTTGGACGAATCAGAACTTGGACTCATAATCTGAGCCAGCCACAAGAGGATTGTATGGGCAGTGACTCTGGGAGATGTAGTTTAGACTTCGGCGCCTTTTTGGACCAACAGCAGCAGTCTATTGTGAGTGACAGCCAATCCAGTCAAGAACTGGGAGGAACTCAAAGGAAGTGCCCGGTTTTGTCTGTTGGGAGTTTCAGTTTAGCTTTGGCAGTGAAGGGGAAAGAAACCCTGTGCTCCTTCAGTGCACAGTTTCAGTCAAAAAACGTGTGTAAGGCCCAGAGTTCCGGTCTGCAGCTTGTGTAACTGCTTGTTAGGACTGAATCCGTCTTGTGAAAAGAATCAAAGGATCTCTGAAGAGTAGAAACCAGGCTCACCCTGTAGAAGACTGAAGAAATTGTTGAATTGCACTCGGTCTGTCAGGAACTGAATCTGCTGTGTGTTCTCCCGGGTATCGTGCAGTAATTGCGATCGGGATAGAGAAGCAGCCTACCTGGTATAGTACTTTCTTTTTGCCATATAAATGTGTGAGGAGACTCGTGGAGCTCAAGAGTAGCCCTGCTGACATTGAAGGACCCTATCTTGTTTGGAGGTCGTGAGTACTAATTCAGGGTGGCTCCTGTTGAATTGCTACAATAAATCCAATGGAATCACTGTACTGCTGACTGTTTAAGCTAATTTTTCTTTCTGTGTGAAAGGGCCCCTACCAGCTGCCACGTTTGGACTAGCCACTAGGGCTTGGGGTACCTAGGGACAGTAACTGGTAGGGATAGGCCTGTGCACAGAGCCATAGGTAGGTAGTAAAGTGATAAGCTAATTAACCTGATTTCCTGTCCTTGTTATATTCCCCCTAAATAAATCTGAGCTGCTTGTTTCAGCAAAGTTATACTGCCTGAGGTATTTGTCTATGTTAAAGTATTGTACTGTGATTGTTGCACTGTATCTTAATTTACAGGAGGTCCCAGAGCCTGAACCACCCCTGGGGGTAAATGTATACTGTGAAGGTAATTCTGATATATTGTGTGGGCCACTAGTGGGAAGAAAGGGGTTGCAGTGTCCCAGAGGGCTGTGACCAAGTAAGTTTAACTATTGCAAACCCTGACCTCTGGGTGAGGCACCCGCCATTGGATCCAGGCCCCTCAACCTGTTAGTGGCAAATCAGGCAGGGTAGTAGCCCTGGGATAGCGCCATCTAGGGGTTACATCTGGAGGCTCACCGCTGGGATTTGTGTCCTCTAGTGGCCATATTCAGAACCACTGTTAAGAAAAATGGGTACCCGACAGAAGTGGCTGTGCACCGGCTGGTGGAGGTACTGGGAGGAGATCGACCCCCAAAATGCTATGCTTATCCTGGACATCCCCTGGGTATCAACACGGACACTGTACAGGAGTACTTTCCAAGGTGGAAGGTTTACAAACCCTGTGGTGGTGGGTCGGCATGCTAATCTGCTCACCCACACTTTCCTGGCCCTAGTAGAGTTTAAGGATCCCATAGATAGCTCCAAAGTGCCACAGACCATTACCCCAGAGGGAGCCCTCACTGCCTGGAGAGTGATAACTAAGTACAGTAAAGACCCGTGGGAATGAGCCCCACCACTATCTGAAACTTTTGAGGAAAAATTTCTAAATGGTTGCTGGGAGAAGGGAAAACTGTGGAGGACTTGAAGAAACTATTCTTGCCACCTGGGGGTGTTCCTCCCCAACACCCTCTCCCGCCTCCAGTACCGTAATGGTGGCTGAACCAATGCAGACTCCTATTTCTGCACCTGCCATTAGTCACAACTCTTACGAAGGTTTAGGATCTTCTCTGGCACCTCCCCACCCCCTAGGGAGGATGACTGGGAGACCTGGATAAACTGTGTTGCCCCCCAAGTGCTAGAATGGCAATGCTCGAGCCGGCGCTAAAGAGGGTTAGTGAGAGGCTCCGAGGTCCTGCCCTGGCTACCATCCGTGCTAAACGGGCCAGTAACCCTGAAGTGACTGCACAGGCCCATCTTGAGGCCTTGGAGAATGTGTATGAGCCCAGATTCTGATGAGGATCTATGGTGGAGAGTAAGAAATGCACAACAGTACCAAGGGAGTTGTTGTCTGTGTATGTATCTCGCTGGAAAAATTGTTGCAAGAATGCCTCAGAAAGGGTAGTTTGCCAGCGATTGAACTGGACCGAACCAGACTGGACAGGATCCTTAAGTCTGCCCCTCTCAGAACTGCTGTTGCTTCAATTCACGCCTGGCAAATCGACTGGAATCCCACCCTCCTATGATGAGTTAATGAGAGAAATTCGAGTTGAGAAAAGGCGACCTCGGGAGGACCTGCACCAATAGCTGCGGCTATGACCCGAGTGACTGAGGGTGACCCATCAAGTGAAGTTCAGGGGCAGAGGTTGACAGTCAATGAGTGCTCTGACAAGGAAAAAGATATGCCACAATGGGCGAACTGTTGAGAGAATCCGGAATTCAAAAACAGTCCCTTTATGAAGGCCACGCCTGCAAGTACGGGCCCTGACCTATCCGACTGCATCTGCTATGGGGTGGGGTACCACCCATGTATCTCCTGCTGATAACAGCTCCAAACTCAATTCCTTGACCATGTAAGTGGAGAAACTGACAAGATGTCTCCAAATGCTTATCACGCCGCAGACAGAGATGGCACCAAGGTTTCCAGTTAGTAGTACCCCCGCCCTGGCTCCCAGTGTGGCGCCTCGGCCAGCTCAAACTCCAGAAAGTATGTTTTGCTATAATTGTGGGAAAGATGGGCACATGAAAAGGGAATGCCGGTCCCCAAAAGACACTGACAAAGTTGCATATAGGCTACAAGGAGAGCTTCGGAGAACAAATCAGTGGTTAAGAGGTGCACGAAATGATCCCAGTGAGGGTACCAAAAATGCTAACTCACGTCCTTTTGTGGCAAGGTCAGTTGCCCAGGCCCCCACTATCGCTCTCCAGACTGGTCCAGAATAGTGGGTCCCTCCATGGAGACCACTGTAAAGGTGAATGGAGTGTCTACAAGAGCTGTATTAGACAGTGGCTCCTAAGTGACAATTATGTTCCAGGATTGGTATCAGAAGCATTGTCAGACGTACCCTTACAACCATTAGAAGGACTGCATGTATGGGGGTTAAGTGAGAAGGCCTACTATTCCGGGTATATCCGAATTTGGCTGTCTTTCCCACCTCCGTGGCTGGAGTGGCTGAACAAGTAGAGACCCTAGCCTTAGTGTGTCCCCCACTGGACTATATGATGGTGTCCCTTTGTTGATTGGAACAAATGCTCATATGTTCGGAAGGCTGGCACAGTTGTGTTATGAAAAACAGGGGTCAAAGACTAGTAGAGCTTTAAGAGTTCCGGCTTTAATTAAGAAGGCCTATGAGGCACAGAGAGATGCTGAAAAAATAGAACCAGAGGAACCGGTCGGAATTGTATGGAAGAAGGATCCTGAGTCTCTGATCCTGGCGCCAAATGCCCAGTGTACCTTACAGGGAGAGGTCCGTATCAGAAAGGATGTTAAGAATAAAATATTAATGTTGGATGCACCAGGCGATGGAAAATTGCCAGAGGGACTGCTGGTCAAGCCTAGTATTTTGCCCGCTAGAGCCCATGCTTATGCCAGAAGGGTAATGGTCCAAGTTCATAATGTGTCTGAAAGAGACATTCGAGTAAATAGAGGTTGCATCCTGGCTAATGTGCATTGTGCAGACACTGCAGTGCTGCCAGCAGCAAGAGTTCAAGGAAGAATGACAGAGTAACGCCTGACTTGTTTGATTTCGCACTCCCGCTGCCAGCTGAATGGAAAGTGAGGATCAGTGAGAAGCTTGCCCAGAGACCAGGTGTTTTCTTTAAAGGAATGGGATGTAGGATGCGTGCAGGAGCTGAGCACAATATCCGCTGCATGACGTAAAGACCATTTCGTGAGCGGTCTCGACGCCTGGCACCTGCTGACATAGATGATGTGAGACGGCATCTGCAAGAAATGTTAGCTGCTGGTGTAATACAAGAATCCAGAAGCCCTTATGCTTCCCCATTGTGGTAGTGAGGAAAAGAATGGGACAGTAAGGATGTGTGTGGATTATCGCACCTAAACCGCGGACTATCCTGATCAGTACACAATGCCCCGCATTCAGGATGCTTTGGACTGCCTAAACGGGAGCAAGTGGTTCTCTGTGTTGGATCTCCGCAGTGGTACTACCAGATCCGATGGCCCCAGAGGACCGTGAGAAGACGGCCTTTATCTGTCCGCTTGGCTTCTATGAATTCATGAGGATGCCTCAAGGGATTTCAGGTGCCCCAGCCACTTTTCAACGATTGATGGAGCGTGCAGTGGGGACATGAACTTACTAGAGTGCCTGGTATACTTAGATGATGTTATTGTGTTTGGCAGCTCACTGGAGGAACATGAGGCAGATTATTTAAGGTATTGGACCAACTGGAGGACTTTGGCCTTAAACTGTCCATTGATAAGTGTCAATTCTTTCAAACATCAGTAAAGTATGTGGGCACATAGTATCCACCAAGGAATAGAGACCGACCCAAGTAAAGTTGAGGCCTTGACCACCTGGCCACAGCCCAAAAATCTAAAAGAACTGCAAAGATTCCTGGGATTCTGTGGTTATTATCGGTGCTTCATCAAGGACTATTCAAGAGTGATCCGTCCTTTACTTAACCTTACTCAAGGGTATCCCCAACCCACAAAAATACCAAAAGTCAGCGTTCCTCAAGACTGAAAGAGTGTATTTTTGTCCGAGTGAAGTATTTGGGGTCCGCTGGACTCCTGATTGTGAGACTGCTTTTCATGAGATCATATATCAACTTACCCATGCTCCCGTGCTGGCCTATGCCGATCCAAGAAAACCTTACGTCCTGTAAACTGATGCTAGCTTGCAAGGGTTGGGGGCTGTGTTGTACCAAGAGCACGAGAATGGCCTGAGACCAGTGGCCTTTGCCAGTAGAAGCCTGACCCCATCCGAAAAGAACTATCCTGTACATAAGTTAGAGTTCCTAGCTTTGAAGTGGCTATTGTTGACCAATTCCATGAGTACTTGTATGGGGCTAAAATACTAGTAAAAACTGACATAATCCTTTGACCTATGTGCAGACCTCAGCTAAGTTGGATGCCACTGGCCATAGGTGGCTTTCTGCATTATCTACATATGACTATGCTCTCGAATACCGAGCAGGTCTGAACCACATAGATGCTGATGCTCTCTCCCGGAGGCCTGTTTCCCAGAATGATTGGGTCCGATTGGCAGAACCTGACATTCGGGCACTCTGCCGGAAGTTTGACAGGGAGGAACAAATGTCCACGGACGCAGTGGACTGCATGGTGGATTGCTTGGGACCCTCTGAGAATTGCATACCTGCTGCTTATTGCCACTTTTCTGCAATAGACATTGGTGCACTGCCTCAGCTGGACAATGACAGTATTCGGCGGGCTCAATCCCGCAATCCCATGATCAAAGCAGCTTTAGAAGCCCTCTATGCAGGAAAAGATGTGTCCAAATTACGCCCACTGATTTGAGAACTGCACTGTTATACAAAGAAGGTCCTAAGTTGAAACTGATCAATAAACTGTTATACAGAGAAACAGTAGACAGAGGGGACATAGACAAACAACAACTAGTGCTGCCCACTGCCTTCGAGACTCAGTACTGAGGTCCTTGCACAACCACATAGGGGCACCTTGGTATAGACAGAACACTTGACTTGGTGAGATCCAGATTCTATTGGCCTAAGATGGGGGCTGATGTGGAGCAACACATTCGAACTTGTAGTCGCTGCTTACAGAGGAAAGCTTTGCCCCAGAGGGCTGCCCCCCTTGTTAACATCACCACCAGTGCACCCATGGAGCTGATCTGTATTGATTTTCTGAGTTTGGAGTCAGATCAAAGAAATATCAGTAATGTGCTGGTGGTCACTGACCATTTCACGAGATATGCCCAAGCTTTCCCCACCAAAGACCAGAAAGCATCCACTGTGGCCAAAGTACTTGTAGAAAACTTTTTTGTTCACTATGGGGCTCCACAAAGAATCCATTCTGATCAAGGGAGAGACTTTGAGAGTCGTCTGATCAAAGAGATGCTTTCTCTGTGGGGAGTGCGAAAGTCCAGAACCACTCCTTACCACCCCAGGGGACCCACAGCCTGAACGTTCAACCGCACTTTGCTAGATATGCTAGGCACCTGCACCCAAAGGACAAGCCTAGATGGAGCCAACAAATTAGCACCCTGGTACATGCTTATAACTGCACCAAAGTGATGCCACTGGGTTCTCCCCTACCGCCTGATGTTCGAAGAGAAGCTCGACTACCAGTAGATGTGTTTTGGGGTCTCTCCTGATGGGGTTCAAGCTGACAACTATTTACAGTATGTGCAAAGTTAAAGGCCCAGCTAACTCATGCGTACTCAACTGCTCAAACCATGGCTGCCAAAAGAAATCTGGCCAACAAAGAACGGTATGATAAAAGGTGAAAGCACAGGAACTCCAGGAGGGAGATCGGGTATTGCTAAGAAATCTGGGACTGCATGGCAAACACAAGATTGCTGACAGATGGCACCATCTCCTCACATTGTAGTGGGCAAACTAGATGATCTGCCAGTGTACAAAGTAAGGCCGGAGAACAATTCAAAAGATGTAAAACAATGCATAGAAATCATTTACTGCCCATTGGACAAATCCTGATTGAGTCTGAGCCCCTAGAAGATGCCCTCTGACCAGTGACTAGAGCTGCTGCTAAGAAAAGATCAAGGAAGTTTGCACCTCAGAAGCAGAGTTAAAGTGTTCCCTGCACAAGTCCCAGTTGAGCATGACTGTCAGTCCATATCAGAAGAAAGTGAGAGTGACTTTGAATACTATCCTTCTTACGAACTGAGTCAATTGTTTCGGGGCAATCCCTAGTCAATACTGGAGACAAAGCTGGGCCTTCTGGACTGTCTAAGCCCCAGCTTCATCCCTGGAGCCAATGCTCCCAGAAAGTGAAGTGCAAAGCATCAGATCAGATGAAATGGAATCATTGTGCATGGTTGAACTGTTTGAGCTTTCAGGGAGGAAATGATAGATTGGGGCAGACTGGTGATACACCAGAACAAGAAGAGTATTTTGAGTGCCCTGACAGTCCACTGCCAGTGTCCGAAAGCTCTCCATGCGAGCCAAATGTTGTGGACTCAGAAACTGTAACTCCTGGAGCTGAAAGTGCCCCAAGTACTAGCCTCTCTACCCCCATGGAGACCCCCCTGACAAGTGAGGACAATGCTGAAAATGAGGCTCAGAGTGCAGAGACTGTAACAGTTCCCCCTAGAAAGACTGGTCGAGCTGTAAAGCCTGTGGTGCACCTCAGTTATGATTCCCTGGGCTGGCCAGTGGACCTGCCACTCAATGTGGTCCATAAAGGAGTGTATGTGTCCCCGAGCTCATTGCCCAAACTGAGCGTCAGTGCTAACTCCAAGTTACTTGTGTTGCCCTCTAAGTATGGTGCCCTTGCCCCATCCAGCTCCAAGGTAACTGATAGGGAAGGGCCCCCTCTCTTCAGGTTTCATGTACAAGAGGTAATAACTTGAGTTATGGTACAATGTGTATGTAATACTGTGTAAAGAGGACGCACTGCAATGTTTCAGAAATGTGTTCTTGGTAAAATGATATATTGACTGATGATTACATGTGTGAGCCTAATGCAAATGTATATGGTTGCAGTTAAAACTTATGGGTACTTGCTTGACGCGACGCCAAGCTTTCCCAGGCCAGGAAGGGTGTAACCCCCCTGCAAATGGGGGTTCCCAAAAGACTTCCAGGAGCTTGCTTGAATGCTCCAAGCCTGAATGGTGTTTGGCGTTTAAGCCATTTATCAGTGAGTGTTTTTAGAACCTCTGGTACTGTCTTTTTAAGAGCTGTCTGCTTGCAGACATAATTAGTTTGTATGGGGGACTGTGTGTTTCTTTGAGTACCACTCGAGCTGCTGCCAATTCACTCCATTTTTGCAGTCACTAGGAGTGCAAAGGAACCTATCTGAAAGATGTAACTGTTTGCCAGAAATCATGTAGAGTAATAATGAAAATACAGTTTGTCTAACTAGCTTTCTTTGCAGTCAGAACTGTGTCTGCCTAGTTCCCCATTCTGGTTTTGAACTGCTGAACTGGACCAATCAGTGTGGGTAAGTTAGCTCTAAAATGATGCCTTGGACGAATCAGAACTTGGACTCATAATCTGAGCCAGCCACAAGAGGATTGTATGGGCAGTGACTCTGGGAGATGTGTTTAGACTCGGGCCTTTTTGGACCAACAGCAGCAGTCTATTGTGAGTGACAGCCAATCCAGTCAAGAACTGGGAGGAACTCAAAGGAAGTGCCCGGTTTTGTCTGTTGGGGAGTTTCAGTTTAGCTTTGGCAGTGAAGGGGAAAGAAACCCTGTGCTCCTTCAGTGCACAGTTTCAGTCAAAAAACGTGTGTAAGGCCCAGAGTTCCGGTCTGCAGCTTGTGTAACTGCTTGTTAGGACTGAATCCGTCCTGTGAAAAGAATCAAAGGATCTCTGAAGAGTAGAAACCAGGCTCACCCTGTAGAAGACTGAAGAAATTGTTGAATTGCACTCGGTCTGTCAGAACTGAATCTGCTGTGTGTTCTCCCGGTAATGTGCAGTAATTGCATCGGATAGAGAAGCAGCCTACCTGGTATAGTACTTCTTTTGCCATATAAATGTGTGAGGAGACTCGTGGAACTCAAGAGTAGCCCCTGCTGACATTGAAGGACCCTATCTTGTTTGGAGGTCGTGAGTACTAATTCAGGGTCGCTCCCTGTTGAATTGCCACAATAAATCCAAATGGAATCACTGTACTGCTGACTGTTTAAGCTAATTTTTCTTTTCACTGTGTGAAAGGGTCCCTACCAGCTGCCACGGTTTGGACTAGCCACTAGGGCTTGGGTACCCAGGGACAGTAACTGGTAGGGATAGGCCTGTGCACAGAGCCATAGGTAGGTAGTAAAGTGATAAGCTAATTAACCTGATTTTCCCCTGTCCTTGTTATATTCCCCCTAAATAAATCCGAGCTGCTTGTTTCAGCAAAGTTATACTGCCTGAGGTATTTGTCTATGTTAAAGTATTGTACTGTGATTGTTGCACTGTATCTTAATTTACAGGAGGTCCCAGTGCCTGAACCACCCTGGGGTAAATGTATACTGTGAAGGTAATTCTGATATATTGTGTGGGCCACTAGTGGGAAGAAAGGGGGGTTGCAGTGTCCCAGAGGGCTGTGACCAAGTAAGTTTAACTATTGCAAACCCTGACCTCTGGGTGGAGGCACCCGCCATTGGATCCAGGCCCCTCAACCTGTTAGTGGCAAATCAGGCAGGGGTAGTAGCCCCTGGGATAGCGCCATCTAGGGGTTACACTAGTAAACCAAGCAGCAATTATATGTGGCAGACGTCCTCTGAGTATTACTTACCGCTCACTAATGAAGCCTTCTTTCAATCTTACATATATTTTTACTGAAACAAAAACTCTAATTGGCAAGGAATGAGGGAATGTCAAAGTGCTGCAGGTGGTACTTGCATTTATTGTGAATTCAAAGACTGTCACCCCCCCCCCAACAATGCTTACCAAACCTGCACCCTGCATCTTCCCAGGGTACTGTTTCACTTTTTGAGCCACCCCATGGCTTTTTCTAAATTATTCGCAAGGCCCCTTGAATTCTTCCATTACACACCACAGAATTTTATGCAGAACGTACATTATGCTGCAGACTGTATGTAGTGGTCTTGGGGGGGATTATTCAAATGTTGCCTGAAAAAAAAAAGACTTGCCCCTCTTCTGAGAGATGCAGTGAAGCCACTAAAAACAGAAGCATTCACTCCATTGCCTAAATAAAAGCCATGACAAATATCTGCATCATAAAGCAAGCGTTATGTCTTTACTTGTAGTTCTCCATATAGGATAAAAACGTGGTAGTACAGCAGTGGTAAGTTGAAAGGCTCTCCCTTAATAGAGAGCCCAATGCTTTTTCGCCAGTAAGCAGTGCTATGTCAAGCATGATTTAGATGTAGTTTTTCCATAGTGCCTAGCTCCCATTCCCTCCTTGTTTATTCTGAAACCCCTTCTGTATGGTCAGCATGTAATGTCATCAATGACATCACATCATTTTTTAGCCATTGGCAGGATTGTATTCTGCCACAGAAATGAATCATTTATGCCACAAGAATAAACAAAATGGTGCTGCAGAATCCCAGGAGCCCTGCCATAGAAATCAGCATTGAAGGGCCTCACAGAACTAGGGGTACTGATTATTCAATGTCTCCACTCTGCCCTGTTTCCCCACTAGCCTCCACCCTAACAATCAAGGTTGCCATGACTGCAAACCTCCACCAGCTAAGAGCGCAGTCGAGCATCTGTCTTTATTGAGGATGGCAATGTGGCTTTTTGTTTCGTAGGGGGTGCATCAGTGGTGGTCAGACTGCCAACTCCATCCCTGGGAACTAAGCACCTCACCTCCATAAGAGCACTCACACACACCCCCAACACACACGTACACACACACACATGCTCTAGCCTGATGTTCTTATGCTCACATATGAACCTCTGTCCCCCACGCTGCACCTGTTGTCCTTTATCCATTTTTCTTTTTTATTAACTATGATCTTAGTGTCAGGGGCTTCACCAGCCACCATCGGTCCTCTCCTGCGATCCCCACAGCTCCACCCCGACACCCGCAATCCCAGGACCCACCTGCACCCTACAAGCATCCTGGCTTTCCACACAGGGCAGGGTCACCAGTTCCCTGACCAGACTTTTACTATGGTACAGGAAGGCACCCTGGCTTCCCCCCCAGGGTAGGGCCGCTGGTTTCCTGACGGACCAAACATATGGTACCGGGACAAGGGACACAGGTCACACTGCAAGGTCCAGGGGCAGGGAGGATGTTATCTTGCGACAGAACCCCAAGGGTTTTTTCAGAAAAAGACCCCCTGAGAGGCGGAAGTGCTAATGTTTGGCCCACCTCCCACAGAAACAGGTGCTGGCAGCTGTATTCCCCTGGCCTCTGCCACGTGTTAATCACACGCTGGTCACACCCCTCCTCCCCCTAGAAGGAGGAGAGCAGTCTACAGGATGCTTAATCCCCCCCCCAGCCGGCCCTCTGACATCCCGAGTCCATATTTGAACCCAGGGCGTCGGTGTCGCAGGTGGAAATTCAACCTCTGCACCAGTGGGCCGGCCATTTTTCTTTTTTTTAATTTGCATTTCATTCATTTTATGAAAATCTTCATGAGTCAGATACATGGAACAGTATATCTGTGCACACACTACAAGAAGGACCTTACATTAGGAGGACACTTGTCTGCCCCAGATTATTAGGTCATTGGGGGTTTTGCAAAAACAAACCATTTGCACAATGATTGTTCAGTAGAAAGAAATCAGGAGCTTTACACAGTGCCAAGATCTGGACTCACTGTATAAATTCATCAGTTAGCAACTGTCCATCAATAAATACAGCCTCTTATTGAGTTTGAGAGTCCAGTGATCTGTAAGGATTAATCATCAGACTGAGTACTATAGTTATGTCATGTTTCCAAAAGAAAAATTGCAAACAGTTGGCTAATACGCTGTTGTCTGTTTTTCATAAATACATATGTAACCCCCCTGTTACCCGGGGTTCCTAGAATCCCAGTAAGACCTAGTGGTAGGCAGGGAAGGCTGCTTGTGAAACTCCACTTAAATGGATTTCACACTGTCTCACTCTGTTCTCAGTCTCAGCTGAGACTGAGGGATGACATCACCATAGAACTCTTGCAGCTGCATGAGCCACACTGGAGTGCTGCAGTTGGAAGTTAGGATAGAATGTTGGGGATTTTGAACAGAGTCTGTGTGCAGTCTTGGTGAGAGACAACAGCACAGCAGTCTGTGTGCAGGCTCTCAGAGCTTTAAGCTCTGTTTTAGAGCTACTGTTAAGAAGGTGTGTGTTTCCACCATAAGAAGGACACAGAAACTTTTTGCTGAAGTGGTGGAGACTGCTGTTACTGGTCCAAGTGCCCCCTCCCTGAGGGGATGAAGGGAAAAGTTTTGCCTGTCTTCCAGGGGCAACCCTCCTGGTTCTGGCTAAGGGAAGAAGCTGCCTATTTCAAGTTGTGCTGCGGCAACAGAAGCTCTGAGAGAGAGAAATTCCTGTGGAGGAATCGCCTGTGGGGCACCTGCAACCAAAGGGTGAGTTCACTCTGACAGAGGGCCAGTGTTTTTCACCTGAACTGTTGAAACGTGGGGATTGGACTACTTAATCTGTAGGAGGTCTAGTGTAATAGACATTGCCGGTTAACTCAAGTAGGTTCAAGTCCAGCACAAAGAGTGAAGTAAAGTGGGGATTGGACTGCTTAATCAGTGGGGGGCCTAGAGCTATGGGCTATGTCAATTAAAAGTATGTTCAAGTCCAGCACAAAGGGAAAGCAAAACAAGTAGAGGAAATGTGACATACATTTAGCCTTAATCTACATTGTCAAGCTTTACAGTATGAAGTGTTTACTGTCCAGAGAAATGGCCAGGTATGAATTGTGGAAGTGAAAGGTAGGAGACCCCCCCCCATCAGTAGTAACCAAATTCACCTCTACGGATTTGCTCTGTGACACCTTTACTTTCTCTCCGGTACTTGGCCAGTGCCTGAGGAACGTACCCAGACGTGGGATTAAAAGGAAAATTCCCTATAGAGCTGAGGTGCTCTTAGGTGGTTTAGGGAACCACCAGAAAATGTTTCCATGACATATGGAAGGTGTCCGAGTGGCCGGCAAGGGAGCCGAGCCTGGGAATCCCAGATCAGTGTACAAGTTCGGGCTGTGTACCCAAAGCAGCGTGCAAGTCTGGGCTGTGTGCCCAGTGGGTTCAGAGCCTGAGGGCTGAAGTGTTGAAGAAGTGTTCTTAATTCTTTTAATCTGCATTACCAGGAATGTAGCCCCATGGGGGTCCATCTATGCTTTGTTGTTCTGCTTGGATGTGAATAAAGCCACACTTTAGAATCCCATTTCCAGTGTTGGACATTACAGTTATTGCTTCCTGTGTTCGGAGTTACTTGGGTGCCCCTGTGCAGAGTAGCCAAACCTAGCCTTTGTGCTGAGTAACCTATTCCTCCCCGAACCCAGTCCCCACCTGGTACTGCTGTCAGATTTAAACAGCATACCACCTGTCATTTGCAAAATGATGGGGGTGGGGTCTTACAAAATGAAGGCACCGCTTTGGATTTAAATTTTGGGAGGAAAGATGCTCGGGCAAAGGGCTAGCGTTCTGGTTATCTGGCAGTGGGTAGCCCAAAAAGCTGAAGCAAGGTTAACTAATGTGCCGCTGTGTGCTGTTATCCATGTGCTGCTGTTAAAATGCCAACTGTTTACCAAGGAGCAGTAAAGCTCGAGAGAGTATGCCCTTGCCCTGCATCAAAAATTTACAGCGTTTTGCCAGCTTTAAAAAAAAAAACCTGTTGTGACAAAGAAAAGTGTGGAAGACTAGGGGTAGCAAAGGAAATTGTGCCTTGGACGTTGGAAATGCTTTCTAGTGAATGGAGAGACTTGCTGTGTTAATGGCCATGACAAATGGTTGAAATGGGCTCCCGCCGTGGAGTCAGTTTGAAAAAAAAAAAAAAAGTGGTTTTGCAGTTTAAATTTGCCTGCTCGACAATTGCCATGAGGAGAAGAGCACTTGAGAGGGAAAGAGGCTTATTTGCATGGTGTTGTGTGATTGGTGAGACTGCAATCAGTCCCGCCCCCAAGCCAGCTTTATAGTGACTGCCCAGCATTCGAGAGGGATTTTTGAGTGGAGTGCATGTACTGGATTACCGTAGGAGTGTTGCGGTAACTGAAAGCACTGTAAAAGTGTAAAAAACTAACTTTTCTGTTTAAATTTGGGCTCAACCCGCATCTTGATCGACTGGATTGTGAGTGCGGTGTTCGGAAGGACGATCGGCAGGACTGCCAACCCGCTTCTGTCCAGAGGCCTCCAAGACTGGCTGCAGGCCGTTTTCCATCACAGCAAACAGCTACTGATAACACTGAGTACCAACAGAAATAATTGCTCAAACCAGTAATTTTTGCCAAAAGCCAGCTGAATCTGTGTGCAGCAGTGTAATCGCTTTGCAATCAAAGACTGTGTTAAGTTTACCAGCAAAAGCAAGCCTTTTAAGCCATCGACTGTGAGCATAGTTATGGGATTCAGCATCAGTGTAAGTTTCAAAGCCATGAGAGAGACTGTGAGTTGTAGCAAGATATGCAGCAAGAGTTACAGGCAATCCTGTGCTTGAAATACTGAGGCTTTAAGGGACTGTGAGCTAGATCAATGTCTTCAGCAAGTGAAAAGTCTGTGGCAAATCATGTAACTATGCTAGGAAAAAGAACAGTGCAAGTTTGTGCAGTTTGAGCAAAGTTATCAGTAGAGTGTGTAAATCAGATGCGCAGTGACTTGACCCAATTTCAGAATGTTGATGCACAGGAGTGCTGCCGCTGCCATTACAGGGTGAGGTAGTAATGTAAACACAGCGGCAGAGGAACCATTTTGAAAGAAAAAGAAAGTGTTCAGTGATGTGGGACTTTCAATAACAGTGAGTGTTTGTTTGTTTTTCTCTGCAGTCATGGCCTCAGGACCAGCCTGCTACCCGGATCATGCCCAGGCTGTGGTAGCAGCAAATGTAAACAAGTTAAGGGACATTGAGAGGTGTTACTACGGAGGACAACTGCCTCCTCATGTGGCGATTCCTGGATACCCAGTGCAAGTGTGCTTAATATGCTTAAATGCTGGAAGGGATGTCTTCATGGTACCTCACTGTTCTGGGTGCCTTGAGAAATATGGTTTATTTAAAGCACCCAAGATTCGTTTGGCTCCCACATGGACAAAAGTTCAAGAATCTGTAGTTGGCAGCACACAGCACCAGGTGGAGGCTGTTGGAGGAGGCCCCTCAGGGGATTGTGGCACAAAGCTAGAGGGTGCAGATTTGCAGACAGAATAATGTGCTGATGTTTCGGATTCTGGATCACAGAGAGACAATTCAGGAAGAGCATCAGTAGACCCTTGGAGAGGGGGGCCCAGCCCAAGTCTCATAGGAGAAGATGAGATGAGGGAGGCCTTTGAATGGGAGGTTTCGACCTCCGCGCCCAGCGAAGAGTGGATAGTCTCAGGACTGAGGACGACTGCTCACTCCTGGGCACAGATTCTCAGTGAGGAAGAAGAAGAGGGGGAACCTATGTGGCCTTGTGAAAAAAGAATTGGTACACAGCCTCAAGCACTTGCCTCAGAGAAATGTATGGAAGAGAGTAGTGATACCACTGCTCTGGCTGTGCAAGAAGAAGAAGCCAGGGATCCATTTTTTGTGTCTTTGAGAATGCGTAGCTGGCAGAACCAGGACTGGCCACCCCCAAGCCAGGCCAGAGGTCTCAAGTTGACCAAAGCTAGTAAAGAGGAGAGACTGGTTCGTAGGAAGGCAAATGAAATCTATGGGATGTCCTTTCCTACCTTTCCTCAGAGAGTCTGGGAGGAGATTGAGAACAGCAGGAAATCCTGGATTTGGGCCAAGGCAATGAAATGTGTGCATCCTGGTGCAAACAAGCATGTCAGGAACAGAATGTTTCATGAAAAATACAGCCAGTGGAAAAGAGGCAGGACACTGTTAATGGACACTGTTCGAATAGTGGATGGAGAGGGACGTGAAACCTTTCACAATGTGAATTATGTGCTCCCAGATGGGGTAATAATTCAAGCTCCTGACCCGTTGTGCTGTTGACCACAATGCAAAGACCTCCCTGCAAATGTGCCCATGCCTACCAAAGGGAAAGCAGAGCAGTGGTAGTCAGCGCTGCCGCTCCAGCCATTGCAGTGCCTTTGTTGTTCTACCAGTATGGTCGTCCAGGACTCAGGTGCCCCACATTCATTAGTTCTACAGTGTACTGACTTTCCAGAATTCACCAACTGGCCCACCAGATGACTTCAGATCCAGAGAGGACACCAGCCCAGCTGTATCCTGATTCATCGCCTGGTAACCAGATGACGTCAGACCAGCTGTTTTCCTTTTGTTCCTGTTCCAAGGTTCCATCTCCAGAGATGACATCAGCTCAGCAATTTCCAGATGTGCCCTCCTGTCGTTCCCGGAAGATGTCCGCTCAGCTGTATCGGAAGAATGCTGCCAGGGAGAGTCTTCAGCTGAGGACTAGGTCAGTATTTTGTTTGTTCTACAAGGGACTGGTAAGCCAAACTTTTCTATTCTTATGACATTGCAGTACACACCCTACACTAGCAGACTCCAGATGTGTGAACTGTCCTCAAAGACTCTCCCCTTTCGGGACTTTGGCCTGCTAGAACTGTGCTTCACCGGGCTCCGACCCAGGAGAGACTCTTTAATGGACTAGCCTTTGGGCACTGTGGTCACTAGATGGGACTTTTAGGGCACTTCATCCCCCAAATGTGTATTGTAAATAATGTCATTGTTTTCTACTGTTTTCTAATGTTTATACTGTTTTTCTACTTTTCAAAAAAAAAAAGAAAGTATTTTTGGGACTCTCCAGTGTTTTGCTGGTAGGGGTTTAGATAGACTGTGTATGCAGATTAGGAGTGTGTGTTGTCTTTCTTTTTCTTGCAGGTGTTCCTGAAGAAGATAGAAGAGAAGACAGGAAGAGGAGGAGGGACTCATCGGAGTTCCTCACTAGTACTTTAGAGAGTAGAATTTAAAGTACTGTTGTTGTTGTTGCTACTGTGTGTAACCCTTTTTCTTCCACAGGTATGGTTGTGAGGAAATGTGGGAGTAATTTAATGGTATGGTATCAGCTCCTGGTGTGTGGTTGCATGGTATCCAAGGTCGGGGAGGTCCCCTGTTTGTTTTGTTTTGGGATTTCAGTTAGAGGCAGACAGATTTTCCCCTAGAGGGCTAGGGGGGATACACAGGCTGTGGTCCTGAACGGCTGTAGGGACTGCAGTGCCGATCTATTAGGGCTATGTTCTGGACAGTTCTACCAGAGCCACTAGGTACCCATAGTTAGCAGGTAGAGTAGAGGCTGACATGTCAGCCAAAGGCCTCTAGGCCCTTAGTGTTGCCTGCCTGTGCTAGCACATGGTAGGAGGGGGCCTAATCACCCCCCTCCGCAGGTAGCACATAGGGTGAGATGGCCTAAGCCGGGTAAATAATGACTGCGGACAGTCATTTTCCTGGCCCAGGGTGAGTGTAACCCCCCTGTTACCCGGGGTTACTAGAATCCCAGTAAGACCGAGTGGTAGGCAGGGAAGGCAGCTTGTGAAACTCCAGTTAAATGGATTTCACTCTGTCTCACTCTGTTCTCAGTCTCAGCTGAGACTGACATCACCATAGAACTCTCGCAGCTGCATGAGCCACACTGGAGTGCTGCAGTTGGAAGTTAGGATAGAATGTTGGGGATTTTGAACAGAGTCTGTGTGCAGTCTTGGTGAGAGACAACAGCACAGCAGTCTATGTGTAGGCTCTCAGAGCTTTAAGCTCTGTTTTAGAGCTACTGTTAAGAAGGTGTGTGTTTCCACCATAAGAAGGACACAGAAACCTTTTGCTGAAGTGGTGGAGACCGCTGTCACTGGTCCAAGTGCCCCCTCCCTGAGGGGATGGGGGGAAAAGTTTTGCCTGTCTTCCAGGGGCAACCCTCCTGGTTCCGGCTAAGGGAAGAAGCTGCCTATTTCAAGTTGTGCTGCGGCAACAGAAGCTCTGAGAGAGAAATTCCTGTGGAGGAATCGCCTGTGGGGCACCTGCAACCAAAGGGTGAGTTCGCTCTGACACAGGGCCATTGTTTTTCACCTGAACTGTTGAAATGTGGGGATTGGACTACTTAATCTGTAGGAGGTCTAGTGTAATAGACATTGCCGGTTAACTCAAGTAGGTTCAAGTCCAGCACAAAGAGTGAAGTAAAGTGGGGATTGGACTGCTTAATCAGTGGGGGGCCTAGAGCAATGGGCTATGCAGTTAAAAAGTATGTTCAAGTCCAGACAAAGGAAAACAAGACAGTAGAGGAAATGTGACATGCATTTAGCCTTAATCTACATTGCCAAGCTTTACAGTATGAAGTGTTTACTGTCCAGAGAAATGGCGGGTATGAATTGTGGAAGCGGTGGTGGGAGACCCCCATCAGTAGTAACAAATTCACCTCTACGGATTGCTCTGTGGCACCTTTTACTTTCTCTCTCAGGTACTTGGCCAGTGCCTGAGGCAACGCACTAGATGTGGGATTAAAGGAAAATTCCTATAGAGCTGAGGTGCTCTTAGGTGGTTTAGGAACCACCAGAAAATGTTTCCATGACATATGGAAGGTGTCCGAGTGGCCGGCAAGGGAGCCGAGCCTGGGAATCCCAGATCAGTGTACAAGTTTGGGCTGTGTACCCTAAGCAGCGTGCAAGTCTGGGCTGTGTGCCCGGTGGGTTCGGAGCCTGAGGCCTGAAGTGTTGAAGAAGTGTTCTTGATTCTTTTAATCTGCATGTAGCGCCCTTTACCCCTGCCTTTTTGCAAATGACAGGTGGTATGCTGGTGAAGCTGACAGTAGTACCAGGTGGGAACTGGGTTCGGGGAGGACTAGGTTACTTGGCACAAGGGCCTAGGTTTGGCTACTCTGCACAGGGGCACACAAGTAAATCCGAACACAGGAAACAATAACTGTAATGTCCAATACCAGGAATGGGATTCTAAAGTGTGGCTTTTATTCACATCCAAACTGAACAAACAAAGCATAGATGGACCCCCACAGGGCTACATTCCTGGTAATGCAGATAAGAGATAACGGAACACTTCTTCAACACTTCAGCCCTCAGGCTCTGAACTCACCAGGCACACAGCACGGACTTGCACGCTGCTTTGGGTACACAGCCCGACTTGTACACTATTTGGGTTTTTCCTGGCCCGGCTCCCCTGCCGGCCACCTGATCTCTGTCCATATGGCAGTGGACACATTTTTCGCTGGTGGCTCCTCAAACCACCTTAGAGCCTTCACTCTTAAGGAAATTCTTCAATCCCATCGCCTGGTTACTTCCTCAGCACTGGCCAAGTGCCTGGGGCAGAGCAAAGGGCCACAGAGCAATCTGTAGAGGTGAACCTGGTTACTAAAGGTGGGGTCTCCACTCCAGCTCCACAGTCCATACCCGCCATTTCTCTGGACATTAAACAGCTCTTTTGAAAGCTTGGTAATGTAGATTAAAGCGTAAACGATAGCACATTTCCTCTACATGTCTTGACTTTCCCCTTGTACTAAACTCGAACATACTTAAGCATCTCTTCCTGAAAAGCTTGGCAATGTAGATTAAAGGGTAAATGTATAGCACATCTCCTCTACATGTCTTGGCTTTCCCCTTGTGCTGGACTTGAACATACTTTTACTTTGGCCAAGCCTATTCCTCTAGGCCTCCCACTGATTCAGCAGTCCAATCCCCACTTTAGCACAGTTCAGGTGAAATATAGGCCCTTTGACAAGAGCAGAACTCACCCTTTGGTTGCAGGTGCCCCACAGGCGAATCTTGACAGCTTCTGGTGCCACAACACATTTCAGAAAAATAAGGCATCTTCTTCCCTAGTCGGAACCAGGGGGTTGCCCCTGGAATAAAAGGCAAACCTTCCACCCCCATCCCCTGAGGGATGGGGCACAGGGACCAGTATCAGCGGTCTCCACCACTTCAACAACAGCTTACTGTGTACCTCTTTTGGTGGAAACACACACCTTTCCTAAAGTAGCTCTATATCAGAGCTTTAGGCTCCAAGAGCTTGTGCACAGATTGCTGTGCTCCTCTCTTTAAGACTGCTCACACACAACTGCTGCTGCTCACTGTTCAAAAATTCCCAACATTCTAACCTAACTCCCATCTGCAGATTCCAATGTGGCTCATGCAGCTGCAATAGTTCTATGGTGATGTCATCCCTCAGTCTCAGCTGAGACTGAGAACAGAGTGAGACAGTGAAATCCATTTAACCTAGAGTTTCACAAGCTGCCTTCCTGCCTACCACTAGGTCTTACTGTGATTCTAGTAACCCCGGTAACAGGGGTTACACTTCGAGCCAGGAAAATGACTGTCCGCAGTCATTATTTACCCGGCTTAGGCCATCCCACCCATATGCTACCAGTGGAGGGGGTAATCAGGCCCCCTCCTACCATGTGCTAGCACAGGCAGACAACACTAAGGGCCTAGAGGCCTTTGGCTGACATAACAGCCTCTACTCTACCCACTAACTATGGGTGTCTGGTGGCTGTGGTAGAACTGTCCGGAGCATAGCCTTAATAGCTCAGCACTGCAGTCCCTATGGCCATTCAGGACCACAGCCTGTCTATCCCCCCTAGCCCTCTAGGGAAAATCTGTCTGCCTCTAACTTAACCCCCCAAAATAAAAACAACCCGGGGACCTCCCCGACCTTGGGCACCCTGCAACCACACACTAAGAACTAATACCATCTATTACTTTATGTTACTGCCTCCTACCCCCGCAACCACACCTGTGGAAGGAAAGGGTTACTACAGTGACAACAACAATAACAACAGTAGTACTTTAAATACTGTACACTAAAGTACTAATGAGGAACTCCGATGAGCCCCTCCTCCTCTTCTTGTCTTCTCTTCTATCTTCTTCAGGAACACCTGCAAGAAAAAGAAAGACAACACATGCTCCTAATCTGCATACACAGTCTATCTAAGCCCCTACCATCAAAACACTGGAGAATCCCAAAAAGATTTTTTTAGAAAAGGTAGAAAAACAGTATATACACTAGAAAACAGTAGAAAAACAATATCATTATTTATAATACACATTCGGGGGATAGAGTGCCCTAAAAGTCCCATCTAGTGACCACAGTGCCCGAAGGCTAGTTCATTAAAGAGTCTCTTCTGGGCCGGAGCCCGGTGAAGCACAGTTCTAACAGGCCAAAGTCCTGAAGGGGAAGAGTCTTTGAGGACAGTTCACACATTCTGGAGTCTACTAGTGTAGGGTGTGTACTGCAATGTCATAAGGATAGAAAAGTTTGGACTTACCAGCCCCCTGTAGAAGGAATAATACACACCAACCTACTCCTCAGCCAAAGACTCTCCCTGGCAGCCTTCTTCCAATACAGCTGGGCAAACATCTTCCGGGAACTACAGGAGGGCACATCTGGAAACTGCTGAGCTGATGTCATCTCTGGAGATGGAACCTTGGAACAGGAACAAAAAGGAAAACAGCTGGTCTGACGTCATCCGATTACCAGGCGATGAAGCAGGATACAGCTGGGATGGTGTCCTCTCTGGATCTGAAGTCATCTGGTGGGCCAGTTGATGGATTCTGGAAAGGCCAGCACACTGTAGAACTGATGAATGTGGGGCACCTGAGTCCTGGATGTCCATACTGGCAGAACAACAAAGGTACTGCACTGCCTGGTGTCGCAGAATTGACTACCACTGTTCTGCTTTCCATCTGGTAGGCACGGGCATATTTGCAGGGAGGTCCTTGCATTGAGGCCAATAGTACAGGGGGTCAGGAGCTTGAATTATTACCCCGTCTGGGCGCACATAACTCACACCGTGAAAGGTTTCACGTCCCTCTCCATCCACTATTCGAACAGTGTCCATAAACAGTGTCCTGCCTCTTTTCCATTGGGTGTATTTTTCATGAAACTGTCTGTTCCTGACATGCTTGTTTGCACCAGGATGCACACATTTCATTGCTTTGGCACAGATCCAGAATTTCCTGCTGTTCTCAATCTCCTCTCAGACTCTCCGAGGAAAGGTAGGAAAGGACATCCCCTAGATTTCATTCGCCTTCCTATGAACCAGTCTCTCCTCTTACTAGCTTTGGTCAACCTGATACCGCTGGCCTGGGTTGGGGTGGCCAGTCCTGGTTCTGCCAGATACGCATTCTCAACGAGATGAAAATGGATCCTGACTTTCTCTTGCAGCACAGCCAGTGGCATCACCACTCTCTTCCATGCATTCTTTTCTGAGGCAAGAGCTTGAGGCTGTACGCTCCTTTTCACAAGACCACAGGTTCCCCTCATCTTCTTCCTCACTGAGAATCTGTGCCCAGGAGTGAGCAGTCGTCCCTCACTTTGAGACTATCCACTCTTCGCTGGGCGTGAGGTCGATAACTTCCATTCAAAGGCCTCCCTCATCTCATCTTCTCCTATGAGACTTGGCTAGGCCCTCTCCAGGGGTCTACTGATGCTCTGTCTGAATTAACTCTTCATATCCAGCATCCAAAAACATCAGCATATGGTTCTGTCTGCAAATCTGCACCCTCTAGCTTTGTGCCACATCGCTGGGCCTTCTTCAACAGTCTCTGCTGGTGTGCATGCTTCAACTACAAATTCTTGAACTTTGTCCATGTGGAGGCAACGAATCTTGGCGCTTTAAAAAGCCATATTTCTCTAGCACTACTAACAGTGAGGTACCATGAAGACGCCCTTCCAGCATTTAAGCATATTAAACACATTTGCACTGGATATCCAGGAATCACCAAATGAGAAGGCAGTTGTCCTCCATAGCAACACCTTTCAATATCTCTTAACTTATTTACTTCTGCTGCTACTGCAGCCCGGGCATGAGCCGGGTAGCGGTCTGGTCCTGAGGCCATGACTGCAGGGAAAACAAACAAATACTCACTGTTACTGAAAGTCCCACTTCACTGAACACTTTCTATCATTTTTAAAATGGCTCCTCTACTGCTGTGTTTACAGTACTACCCCACCCTGTAATGGCGGCGGCAGCATTCCTGCGCATCAACATTCAGAAATTGGGTCAAGTCACTGCACATCCGATTTACACACACTACTGATAACTCTGCTCAAAACTGCACAAACTTGCACTGTTCTCTTCCTAGCACATTTTATATGATTTGCCATGGACTCTTCACTTGCTGAAAACATTTCTTTAGCTCACAGTCCCTTAAAGCCTCAGTATTTCAAGCACAGGATTGCCTGTAACTAGTGCTGCACAGTTTGCTACAACTCACAGTCTCTCCACTGGCTTTGAAACTTTAATCTGACGCTGAACCCATAATTATGCTCACAGTCAATGGCTTAACAGACTTGCTTTAGCTGGTAAAACTTGACACAGTCTTTATTTGCAAAGCGACTACACTGCTGCAGACATATTCAGCTGGCTTTTGGCAGAAAATCACTGTTTGAGCAATTTTTACTGTTGGTACTCACTGTTATCAGTTGCTGTTTGCTGTGATGGAAAAACGGCCTCCAGCCAGTCTTGGAGGCCTCAGAAAGGAAGCGGGTGGGCAGTCCTGCCGATCGTCTCTCTGATCACCACAGTCACAATCCAGTCAATCGAGATGCGGGTTGAGCCCAATTTTAAACAGAAAAGTTTATTTTTATGTTTGCTTGCACGCATGTGCAAGAAACATAGTGCCATCATCGGAGATTTCGGAGGTGTGTCACCTCCTCCTCCAATTCAGGCAGTGTGCTTGCAGGCGCGACCCCTGTAAGCCAATGCATTTTGGAGCTGTCTATGACACGCCCAAAATGCAGTGGCATACAGTTGAAAGGGGAGCTACGCTGAGTGAGCAGCGATAAGAAGCTGCTCACGCAGCTCCCCCGCCCAGCCGCAGGCGGCACGACTCCTGCATCCAGTGTATAGCCGACGGGTGCCCAACTCGCCGGCTGAACTGCGCCTGTCTCCTCCCTCCTCCCAATAGTTGATGCCATGCTGGGAGCCACCCCAGCGTGGCAAACGGTCCTGTGTTTTTTTTTTTTAATTTTTTTCGACGGGGTGCCTAGTCCCCGCTCGCTGAACGCCTAAAGTCCTTGTGCCATGCTGGGAGCCCACCCCAGCGTGGCAAACGGTCCCACAACGCCTTTTTTTTTTTTAACCTGTAAGAAAAACAGTCCAGCGGGTGCTCTCCACCCTCCCACAACCTGCACCCACCCACTGCGCACCCAGCTTTCCCACACCCCCCACCCCATACTCTACCTCCGACCCGCGCGACGATCTTCGTGGACCTGGAACACGCTGCACTCTTCAAAGCTGACCGCGAACTGGAGGAAATGCCTGTAAGCTGTATAATGGGCTAGATGGGGGTTTCAACTTTATTAGATATCTCAGTTGATTTTGGATGTCAAAATATAGTGTGGTTTTTCATGAATGATAAACATTGTCATGGCATAGCAGGCCCGGCGGTAATTTCACAGTGACTGTGCAGTGATCTGCGAAATCACCCTTCGGGCCTGAATACCGCCATGACAGTGACATCATTCATGAGAAGGGGTCCCAAAACCCCATGTTGAAATTTGCAAAATTCTAAAATGACTGTTTAACAAGTTATGCTATGCAGTTCCTACGCAGGCTCGTAGGTCATGAATTTCAATATTTTCACTCCAGATTTTCAACATTGCCATTTCACCACACCTTCTTATAAGTAGTACAGCTGTCATTTTCACATCTCACCTAAATGTGCTTCCACCATGTAGCGTAGAATGGCGCAGTCAGTGTGCGTAAATCAATGTACGGACAAATTAAGAAAATCACAGTGACACTGTTCATGAGCAGAGGTCTTGAAATGGCTATGTTGAAAATTTGGTGAAAAAAATCCTAAAAATGACTGTTTTACGAGCGAGCATTGCGCAGTTCCTACGCACACTCATAGGTTTGCGAATTTTCAATATTTCCACCCAAATTTTCAACATTGCCATTTTTCCACACCTTCTTATGAGTAGTACAGCTGTCATTTTTCACATCTCACCCAAAATGTGTTTCCTCATGTAGCGCATAAATGGCGAAGTAGCAGCGAACTCAGTGTATGGGACACATTAAGAAAATCACAGTGTCACTGTTCATGAGCAGAGATCTTAAAATGGCAATGTTGAAAATTTGGTGACAGAATTCCTAAAAATGACTGTTTTACGAGTGTGCGTTGCACAGTTCCCACGCACGCTCATAGGTTTGCGAATTTTCAATATTTCCACTCCAGATTTCCAACATTGCCATTTTTCCACACCTCCTTATGAGCAGTACAGCTGTCATTTTTCACATCCTGCCCAAAATGTGTTTCCGCCCATGTAGCGCACGATGGTGCTGTTGGTGTGCGAAAGCAATGTTTAGGACAGATTAAGAAAATCACAGTTACACTGTTCACGAGCAGAGGTCTTAAAATGGCTATGTTGAAAATTTGGTGACAAAAGTCCATAAAATGACTGTGGTACAAGTGAGCATTGTGCAGTTTCCACGCATCCTCGTTAGTTCATGACTTTGTAATATTTTCAGTCCAGATTTTCACTAGTGGCATTTTTCAGCACTTCCTTATGAACAGTACAGCTGCCATTTTTCACAACATGGCCGAAGTGTGTTTTCACACTTTCAGTGCAGAGATGCGTGGTCGCTGTGGGAAATCATTGTTCGGCACAGATAAAGAAAATCACAGTGACACTGTTCATGATTGGAGGCACCAAAATGCCTGAGTTGACAATCTGCTATAAAAAATCCCCAACCTAATTATATAACGGGTGTGCGTTGCACAGTTTCTATGTGCGCTCGTGACTTCACTATTTTTTTAAATATTTTTACTACACAGTTGCAACATAGCCATTTTTACACCTCCCCATGAAAGAGTACAGCTGTCATTTTTTACATCCTGTTCGGAATATTTTTGTACCTGTGGTGCTAAATGCCATAGTCACTGTGCATAAGCAGCTTTTGGCTACCAAACTGATACTCCCCCTGTTCATGAGGTGGGGTCACAAAACAAAAATGTTGAAAATTTGGAGTTAACATACCAACGAATGCCTGAGGTATTAGGCTTTTCAACCAAATCGCCCAACCCTATAGAGAATGGCAGGAATCAGGGTGTGACTTGGGATTCTTGCCCGTGATGCTCATACCATTCCACACCCTGCAGTCACTGAGAGGCATCAAGGTATGCCTTGGACTCTTCGGCCCCAAACTTCACCCCATTCTCCTATATCGCACCCATCTCACCGTATTTCCTAATGAAATGGGGTGCGCATAAGGGCCAAAGACCCCAAGGAACACGTGACACTTGTCAGTCTCTGCAGAGTGGGGTGTGGTGAAATGGTGTGGCCGTTATGCCTGACGACCCAAACGCACACCCCAATGCCTGTCACTCTCTGCAGGGTGGTGGTGGGGTTGGCTTCAGTTCAGTACTTCACTGCCATTCCTATTACGCAGCTCTGTAACTTCTACACTACCACTGCCAATGCCATCAAGCAAACATTCGGCATTGACAAATGCTTGTTAATACTTTTACAGTGCTTTTTAATCACCGCGACGCTCCTTCACTAAGCCAGTACATGCACTCCACTCACACTCCCTCTCGAATATTGGGCAGTCACTGTAGAGCTGGCTGGAGGCGGGACTGATTGCAGCCTCACCAATCACACGACACCATGCAAATGAGCCTCTTTCCGACACGAGTGCTCTTCTCTTCACTGCGATCGACGAGCAGGCAAATTTAAACTACAAAACACTCTTTTTTTTTTTTTTCTCCTTAGAACTGACTCCACGGCGGGAGCCCATTTCAACCATTTAGCATGGCCATTAACACAGCAAGTCTCCCAGTTTACTAAAAAGCATTTCCAACGTCCAGGGCACAATTTTCCTGTTGCTACCCCTAGTCTTCCACACTTTTCTTTATCACACACAGTTTTTTAAAAGCTGGCAAAAACACTGTAAATGTTTGTTGATGCAGGACAAGGGCATACTCTTTCAGCTTTACTGCTCCTTGGTAAACAGTTGGCATTTTAACAGCAGCATATGAACCACAGCACATAGCGACACACTAGTTAAACTTGCTTCAGCTTTTTGGGCTACCCACTGCCAGATAACCAAAATGCTAGCCCCTTGCCTGAGCAGCCTTCCTCCCTAAATTAAAAATCCAAAGCGGTGCCTCCATTTTGTAGAGCCCTTTACCCCTGCCTTTTTGCAAACGACAGGTGGCATGCTGTTGAAGCTGACAGCAGTACCAGGTGGGGACTGGGTTCGGGGAGGACTAAGTTACTCGGCACAAGGGCCTAGGTTTGGCTACTCTGCACAGGGGCACCCAAGTAAATCCAAACACAGGAAGCAATAATTGTAATGTCCAATACCAGGAATGGGATTCTAAAGTGTGGCTTTTATTCACATCCAAACTGAACAAACAAAGCATAGACGGACCCCCACGGGGCTACATTCCTGTTAATGCAGGTTAAGAGAAACAGAACACTTCCTCAACACTTCAGCCCTCAGGCTCTGGACCCACCAGGCACACAGCCCGGACTTGCATGCTGCTTTGGGTACACAGCCCAACTTGTACACTATTTGGGTTTTTCCTGGCCCGGCTCCCCTGCCGGCCACCTGATCTCTGTCCATATGGCAGTGGGCACATTTTCTGTTGGTGGCTCCCCAAACCACCTTAGAGCCTTCAACTCCTTAAGGGAAATTTCCTTTCAATCCCACGTCTGGGTACTTCCCTCAGCACTGGCCAAGTGCCTGAGGCAAAGTAAAGGGCCACAGAGCAAATCCATAGAGGTGAACCTGGTTACTAAAGGTGGGGGGTCTCCCACCTCCAGCTCCCACAATCCGTACCTGGCCATTTCTCTGGACATTAAACAACTCTTTTTTGAAAGCTTGACAATGTAGATTAAAGGGTAAACTTATAGCACATCTCCTCTACATGTCTTGACTTTCCCCTTGTACTAAACTCAGACATACTGTACTTATACATCTCTTCCTGAAAAGCTTGGCAATGTAGATTAAAGGGTAAATGTATAGCACATCTCCTCTACATGTCTTGGCTTTCCCCTTGTGCTGGACTTGAACATACTTTTACTTTGGCTAAGCCTATTCCTCTAGGCCTCCCACTGATTCAGCAGTCCAGTTCCCACTTTAACACAGTTCAGGTGAAACATAGGCCCTTTGACAACAGCAGAACTCACTCTTTGGTTGCAGGTGCCCCACAGGCGAATCTTGACAGCTTCTGGTGCCACAACACGTTTCAGAAAAATAAGGCATCTTCTTCCCTAACCGGAACCAGCAGGTTGTCCCTGGATAAAAGGCAAACCTTCCACCCCCATCCCCTGAGGGATGGGGCACAGAGACCAGTATTAGCGGTCTCCACCACTTCAACAACAGCTTACTGTGTTCCTCTTTTGGCGGAAACACACAACTTTTCCTAAAGTAGCTCTATATCAGAGCTTTAGGCTCCAAGAGCCTGTGCACAGACTGCTGTGCTCCTCTCTTTAAGACTGCTCACACACAACTGCTGCAGCTCACTGTTCAAAAACTCCCAACATTCTAACCTAACTCCCATCTGCAGATTCCAGTGTGGCTCATGAAGCTGTGATATTTCTATGGTGATGTCATCTCTCAGTCTCAGCTGAAACTGAGAACAGAGTGAGACAGTGTGAAATCCATTTAACTAGAGTTTCACAAGCTGCCTTCCCTGCCTGCCACTAGGTCTTACTGGGATTCTAGTAACCCCGGGTAACAGGGTGGTTACATGCATTACCAGGAATGTAGCCCCGTGGGGGTCCATCTATGCTTTGTTGCTCTGCTTGGATGTGAATAAAGCCACCCTTTAGAATCCCATTTCCGGTGTTGGACATTACAGTTATTGCTTCCTGTGTTTGAAGTTACTTGGGTGCCCCTGTGCAGAGTAGCCAAACCTAGCCTTTGTGCCGAGTGACCTATTCCTCCCCGAAACCAGTCCCCACCTGGTACTGCTGTCAGATTTAAACAGCATACCACCTGTCATTTGCAAAATGATGGGGGTGGGGTCTTACACATATGGTTGTCTGTGAATATCTACGGTGATAGGAAAACTACAGGGACAGTGCACTCATTGGGAAGAAGACTGTCAGCCTCATATACTGTTTACTTGCAATTTATGTGATAATCACTTTTCAAACAGTCACAGCCTTGTAGTAATTCATCCTGATACCAGAACTTCAGGAACTCCAATCAGACACCCATTCAGGCTAATATAACTATCACAATTACATTTTTTTTGTACACTTTATGGAGAAACAATATGGTTTAAACAAGGAAATAAACTTCATGAGCATAAAAAAGTAATATTAGAACTCACCACATCTTAAGAGTTTCATATTATGGTGGTATAAGTAACAATGAGGCAGTTCTGTTAGTTATGAATGAGGAGAGACTCCATTAGAGAGAGGAGAAACAGCAGCTGTGGGTAAGTAGATGATAGCTATTCACAGATGTGTGGATGATACGTTTTCATTTGATGATGTGAAAGTTATTGAAAGAAATGAAATTGCCTGGGTGGTGTAGATGTTTGCTTTATAATGCAGGAAGCTTCTGAAATTAACAGCTGCGGATAACCATGGAGCACCAAGGTCAGCACGGATAATTCTCAGTCTATATTGATCATGGTCATCCGTGAAATGTTCCTGGGATGTTTACTGCCAGTGTTTGTCCACAAACCATGAATGACCATGGTCGCTGACATGTATAAATGTGGTTTACCCATAATCCTTCTTCCCAGTGGGTTCACTGTCCCTGTGGTTTTCTTCTGAGGTTAGTTTTATAGTGGCTGTTATCAAAATACTGTAACGCTTCTGCTTTGTGCTTTGTCTATATACATGGTCTTGCTGCTCTCTCATTGGTCTTTGTCTGTGGTAACTCGATCCATGTACAAGATTACCTCTGGTTGAAAAATGTATTTATTTCAATGTTTCACTAGGAAAGGCATACTGAGCAATGAATGCTCATTTCCAGATGCAACCTGGGGGAGCAGGGATGGGTATAAAATACAATTAAATACAATTTGCAAAAGATAGATACAAATAGAATAATAGATACCTAATAGATACCTAAGTGTGTATAATAGGGCAGTAATCCCATTGAGAGGTTTTGGAGACTTGGAACCTCAAGAGCAAAGCTCGAGAGGTTCCCAAAGTCCCTCAAACCTTGAGATGGGATACTGTCCTGCGATACACACTTACGTATTTGTTATTATTTGTACAAAAAAAAAAAATTCTCGGCTTGAGAACGGGTGCCCGACCACTTCAGTGCACACTCACTCAACAACAGGCACCTGACTACAGTGAACAGTCAGTTGTGCCAGAATCAGTTTTAAAAAATCCTTGGCTTGACAACAGGCACCTGACCACTCCAGTGCACACTTGGTCAACAATGATTGCCTGAACACAGTGAACACTCACTCGCGCTATGTACCGTTTTTTTGCAGAGATGAGTGAAAGCAGGATCAACCAGATGATGTTAAATTAAAAACAAAACAACAGAAAAAATACCTATCATGGAATGCAGGGGAAATTCTTCTCACTAAATGAGAGATGGCCGCCATGTTTTGAAAAGTGTTTGGCTCACCCACAGAGGAAAAGTGGCCAGTCAGAATGCATGGTTTCAGAAACGTTTCATTGCATGTCTAGGAAGGGCAGGTTAGTGTGGCAGGGAGTCTTGCACTTGTGCTCTTCACTTTTTCTGATAATACCATTGCTCAGAGCTAAATCGATAGTATTATCAGCATGAAACCATGTATTATTACTGGAGAAACCATGTATTATCACATTTTTGGTAGTGTAGTACAGGAAAATTTTTGTATGGGCTAAGATGGTATTTTATGGCATATCCATATATTACAATATATTAATGGATAGGAGATCTGGAATTATGGTGCGAGGCAACAAAGTGGCAGCTAATGTGGAAGGAGCCTGCTCAAAGGAGTCGATGGCAGGTGGGAGTAAAGACCAAACAACCTGGTGGCGGGGAACGCAATGAGGCCCAACCTTCCAACGCAGCGCTGCTTCAGATGATCCAAGGACTGGACCGAAAAACAGAGGATTTCAGCTTGGTGCTAAAACAGCTCAACACCAAGGTGGCAATGTTGGCAGAGGACACCAATGGGGTGACTAAGACCACAGAGAAGGCCCTTGTAGTAACTACGGGGTTAAAAGAGAATACTTTACTCCGACGGTGTCTTGAAAATTTGGAAAAAGTCACCCAAGCCTCTTACATTAGACTCTTGGGACTTCTGGAAAACCCTGAAGGAGGGAACCCCAAAGTTTTTCTGAAGGGTTTGCTTCAACAAATTTTGAATCTCAAAGGTGACTGTGAGATACAGAAAGCATATCATATATCACCACGTGGAGGAAGGCTCAGAGCTGCCATGGGAGAAGCCATTCCTTGGATTATCCTGATTGAGCTTTGATCGTTGGAACAAAGGGATTTAATCCTCAGAAGTGCTAAACAACTCATTCCTCTCCGCTGGCAGGACTCAAGAGTGCACATATTCCTAGACTTAAGCTATGCAACCAGAATGCGAAAAAAGGGCTCTGACAGCATCACATCTCATCTTCGGGCAGTGGGAGTGCACCATGTTTTATTGATGCCAGCCAGCCTAAGAATAATTTACGGAGGGAAGATTTTTCAGTTTTTTGACCCAACGGATGCATCCAAGCTACTGGTTAAAATGGAGAGTCAGTTCTCGGCCAGAGGTGAAAAATCAGATTTGAATGAAGAGGCAGATGCTTAAAAATGCAAACTGGAACTAAAGGTGTTATTGAGGGGACTGAGGTCGGGGGCAGTGAGACTGTTTTTCTGGACAAAATTTACAGAACTTGAAGACTGGCTTTTAAAACAAACCTTACAGGTTCACACTTGTGCCTTGTGGTATGAGAATATTTTAGTTATATGAAACTGTTCAGTTCAAGCAAAGCGATGTCTCTGATTTGTGCCCCTCCCCTCACCCCAACCTTAACTTTTGCCTTTGCAGCACGAAGTTGCATAAAATCTAATGGCATGTCATACATAGTTTTTCAATATCCCCGTTCTCTGTTTTCAGTTTGAAAATACCTTAGTCCAATGTTACTCGATTGTTGTTATGTAGGCTGTATACAAGATTGTTTGTACTTGACAATAATAAGTCAGAAAGGTTCTAAAATCAGTTGGATGCAGACTGTTTGAGCTGCACAGAAAGACACTGTCTTTATAAGTTTTTGGAAGCCGATGTATGTGTAGTGGGACAATTAACCCATTTTAGAGGGTACAAGATATGTTTTGAACATTTATACTGTCCCTACTCATGGCTGCAAAGGGCATTACAGCTTAACAATTAATTTGGGAATATTAAGTTGATCTGGGTCTTTACCCAGCTTGTTTTGCATAGATTACTTGCTGGAATAATCAGTAAACCCCCAAGTGGTGTAACATAGCACAGGGCCAAGTTTTTTAGTTATGTTACTGTAAAAATGATGTGCTTGCGTTGTACAAGTAGAGCATTTATGTCATGCCTGCCTGTATGGAACCATGTGTAATGTTCATTTACATAAACTTAATAAAATATAAGTTAAAAAAAATAATGGATAGGAGATACAATCAGCATTAGGATGACACAATTGAATGAGCAGTCATACAACAATAAAAAAGTGCAGCACATATACTAAACAAACCAACTAGTGAGGAGCATAGAGAAGTGCGGACCTAGGTGATGACCAGAGAGGCAAAACAAGGGGAGGGTGGAAGGTTAAGCACACTTCCAGGATGGGGAGAAAAGATCCTTTAGGAGGGAGGTGAGGACCCGAGGGGAAGCAGCATGACGGATGGGTGGGGGAGGGATAAACATGCATAAATGCCTGGAAAAACACGCACTCAGCCTAAGCTGGGTGACTAAATCCATTTTCAGTTTGGTAAATGAAAGAAAGAAAGCTGCTGATAAAATGTCTAATTATTTCAGGTAGCAGCTATAATTGTCTATGGTCTGACTGTGGAGGCCACAGCTGAAATTGGTTTTCATGGTTTGGTTTTTGCAGCTACTGCTGTTTATACAAACAGAAGCTCAGCACTTGCGGAATAAGGTACCAAACGTACAACTGCTGATGCAAATGTACCCATAACACACCCTACATCCCCAGCGCTTCAACCTGACACGGGGTCTTCATCAGGGGGTAGGTGTAAGGAGTAACAGACAAGCTTGGCATTTAAATCACCTAATTAAAGTGGCACACACCCTAAGTGAAAGACAATAAATCTTAATAAAAATGAACATACAAATTTCTCAACTAAAATTCAAAAAACTGTTGAACATTTGTACAATCACATGCAAAACAACAGGTTTAAATGTTTTGAAAATAATCTGTATCATTATTGAGTTTCTGTCAAGGATATATTTCTGTTCCATCCTGTTATTTGCAAATTTCAAAGCACCAATTATTTTATTACCAAAGAAAAAAGGGGAAGGGGATAGGCATGTAGGCACCACTAATAATTCAAGAGAAAGGGAGAAATGGTAATACAGGTCAGTCAGTCTAATTAGTTAAGGACATGAGTGTGGGAGAATAGAGAGGCACGGGGGGGGGGCAAGGGGAAGAGAATGCTTTAAAAGAGGAGAGAAAATCAGACCCATTCTAAAAGGGGAGCTAGATGTAAATTATTAAGTGCAGGGAAAGTAGAAGTAAGTTTATGAACAAGGAATTACCCTACCCCATGTCTAATAATTATTGAACTGGATCGGTGGGCTTGCAAACTTTGCAGCACTCACTTCCTATTTATTCAGATGGAGGGGTCCAATGCTAGTTTATGAAAAGTGGCAACTGTAAAAGAAAAAACAGAGAAAGGTTAGGTTTTGAAGTTTATAAGTATGGTGAAAAATCAACCTCTTCATTCAGGCTTATTGGTACAACTGTTTTCAACATCAAAATCCACTTTGTTTCTTTTTGGGATAGGGTTCTAACCCTATTGCCACCTCTTGGGTTCCTTCTCACATGTTCTAACACTGTGAATTTCAGACTGTCAGGTGTCCATTGTGGGTCAGTGCAAAGTGTGCCCCAATTGCATTGTGCATATTACCATTAATGATGCCCATTAATGATGACCCTTATGTGTCCCAGATTTTAAGAGGGCACACTTTGGCAGGATGGGAATCATTTTGAAAAGACACCTAGACAACATCAGCCCGGACATGGATGCGGAGCAGAAATGGAACATCATAAAGAGGGGTCTAGCAGAGGCCACTAGCTCTTGCACCAAGTGCCAAAGCAAGAAGTCCAGGAACAGGAGACCTGGCTGGGTGAATGGAGAGGTAGTGGAAAGGGTGAGGGAAAAGAGAGAGAGGCCTTTAGAAAATATAAGAGATCCTGCCAGGGTGAGGGTAGGGAGTAATACGTGAAGAAATCCAGGGAGGTGAGCAAAGTAGTGAGGGCAGCAAAGGCTTCAAAAGAACTAAGGCTGGTGCATGGGATCAAAGAAGGGGAAAAGGATTTCTTTAAGTATATAGGGGAGGAGAGGAAGTGCAAGGACCAGACTGTAAGGATTAGAAAGGAGGGTGGATGGGTAGAGCAGGGGGCAGAGCAGGCAGAAGTACTAAGTGAGTACTTCTGCTCAGTGTTCACCAGGGGGAAGGATGGGCCTATACCTCAGAGGAAGGGTGGATGGGGGACAGGGGAAGAGGAGTTGACAGACGTGGAGATCCCAGTCGAAAGGGTGTTGGAAGGCCTAAGGTCCCTAAGGGTAGATAAGGCACCTGGTCAGGATGGAGTGCATCCTAGGGTACTCAAGGAGTTGGCAGGGGTCCTGGTGGGACCACTGGCAGACTTGTTCAACACTTCCCTGAATACTGGATGTGTGCCCAGAGATTAGAGGATGGCACATGTGGTGCCAATCCTTAGGAGTGGGCCAGGGATGAACCAGGGAACTACAGACCAGTGAGCCTTACAGCCACTGTGGGAAAGCTAATGGAGACTATACTCAAGGAAAGGTTGTTGTGTTTCTTGGAGGAGAATGGCATACAGGATGACAGGCAACATGGGTTTGTGTCTGGGAGATCATGTCAGACCAACCTTATTGACTTTTTTGACTGGGTGATGAGGTTGCTGGATAGGGGTCATGTGGTTGACATCCTATACCTGAACTTCAGTAAGGCATTTGACTCTGTGCCCCATGAATGGCTGAACAGCAAGTTAAGTAGCCTGGGAGCAGGGAGAAAGCTGGTCAGGTGGATAAAGAACTGGTTGCAGGGTAGGTAGCAGATGGTGGTAGTTGGGGGAGAGCTCTCAGCACCCAGGGCAGTAACCAGAGAGGTACCACAGGGGGTCGGTGCTAGGACCAGTTCTATTTAACATATTTATAGCAGACATAGTGAAAGAGATAAGGAGCAAGATCAACCTCTTTGCAGATGACACTAAGATCTGTGCAGAGGTGGATAGTGAGGAAGGAGCTAAGGTACTGCAAGAAGATTTGGAGACGAAGCTTGAGTGCTGGTCAGCCACATGGCAGCTGGGGTTCAGTGCCAAAAAATGCAAGGTCTTGCACCTGAGGGCTAAAAAACCAAAGAACAGCTACTGGTTGGGGGGAGTGCAGTTGGCCACTTCAGATGAAGAGAAAGATGTGGGAGTGCTGGTGACAGGGGACATGAAACACTCGGCACAGTGCAGGAAGGCAGCTGAAAAGGTGAACAGAATGCTGGGATGCACCACCAGGGGAATCACCTCTAGGAGGGAGGAAGTCATTTTGGCCCTGTACAGGCCCCTGGTGAGGCTGCACTTGGAGTGTAGTGTGCAGTTTTGGTGCCCTTATCTGAAAAGGGACATCAAACTATCGGAGGGGGGCCAGTGTAGGGCAATGAAGATGATCCTGGGGATGGGGACAAGACATACAAGGAGAGATTGAGGGAGCTCAACATATACACCCTAGAAGATAGAAGGGAGAGAGGGGATATGATTGAGACGTTCAAGTACTGAAGGGCATAAACAGAGTTAATTCAGGCAGCTTGTTGAAGTTAAAAGGGGGAAGGGACACAGCCTGAAATTGGAGGGAGGAAGGTTCAAAAGAGAGATGAGGAGGCACTGTTTCACAGAGAGGGTGGTGGCTGGTTGGAATGTGCTGCCAGAGGAAGTAGTGGCATTGGGGACAGTGGGCAGCTTCAAGAGAAGGTGGGATAGGGCCAAAGGGAGGGTCAAAATCATGGATAGGGAAAGGGGAGAGAGAGAGAGAGGTTAGAAGTAGGGGGCACTAAGTTAGAAGGTGGAGCAAGGGGAGAGAGAGCAGTTGCAGTTTAACAAGACAGCGTGCTGCACACTCGAGCAGACTAGATAGACCAAATGGCCTGTATCTGCTGGCAATTTCGTATGTTCGTATGTTCTTGTATATGCTGTTTTACAGGCCTAGTTGTCCTTCCTACATAATAGTAGGTACAGGGAAACCAGCAGATGTACACAAGGAATGGTGTGGTACCAATGAGAAAATCATTGATTTCAAATGGTTTGCCAGCTTTTGCAAATGTTTTCCCTGTTTGTGCATATTTGCACACATTGTACTGTCCACATTTGAATAAGGCCCATTGGTTTCGTGCAAAGCTGTCCACTCCCAGATTGTATGTTTCTTGATAAGGTACAATGACTGTTTGTGATTCCGTCCCCAATACTTCTCCCCCTAGAGAATGTGACCCTCGGTTTCTGGGCTAACTGATCCTTTAATATTGGGTCAATCAATAGGATAGGCCAGAACTTGTGCACAAGACCCCCTCAATTTTTTCGGCCATGGGGTTGAACTCGGTCACAAATGTGACTGTATCCTTGCTATCAGATTTCTGGCCACAGTCGTTACCATTACCTTCTCTAGTTTTCTTTTTTGGGGTCAAAAGGTCACATCTGTCTAATTTCATGACTTTTTCAAATGCCTCATCTAATACCGTCACAGAATAATTTCTCAGCTGCAGCCTACGCGTGAGTGAGGCAGCATGTTCAAAGGACACATCTTCCTCTGAACAATTTCTTTTCAGTCTGATTAATTCCACATCTTTTTTTTTTTTTACATTTTAGTCTTTGGTAACCAGGTTAGGCACACTAGGCACAAGTGCCTGTTTTCGGGGTGACCTGGGAGCACTGGGCAGTTAAGTGACTTGCTCAGAGTCACACAGTATGCAAGTGGAGGTTGTAAGAATCAAACCAAGGTCTGGTCTGCCGGATGTACCAAGCTCATCCACAGCTGGTTACTCTAACCTCTAGGCTATACTGCCAACCCTATGGCCATATGGTACTGAGGTAACCAGTTTTCTTGGGTGTGCACTATTGGCATTCAAATTAGTGCTTGCTGCAGTTGCTTTCCTATGTCCTGCAGTTTTGATCTTCTCACCTGGTGTGCCTATCAGTGTAAAGTCCAGAAACATAATACTTTTTTCATCTGTTTCAGTGGTAAACTGAAGGCCCATGTCGTTGCTGTTTAAATATGTCATAAAATCCGATATCATATCAATGTTACCTGCCCAGAAGATAACAATAATATCATCAATAAATCTAAACCAAGGGTCAGTATAATCCAGATAAATCTTGGTCATACCATTATAGATGAACCTTTACTCAAAGTGCACCATGAACAAGTTTGCATACGATGGGGCAAAAGCTGCCCCCATCGTTGTATCACATGTTTGTAGAAAAAAATATTTCTTGAATGTGAAGTAATCATTGGTTAGTGCAAACTCAGTAGCACTGCTAATGAACTGCGTTGGAATCATACTCTAGTTTTGTAGAAAAGTATTAATTGCATGTAGGCCTAACTTGTGTTTGATAGATGTGTACAAACTACATATGTCTATAGTTATACAGGTGAAATTCTGATCCCAAATTTTGCCCTCAAGCTTACTGATTAAATCCATACTATCCCTGATTTGTGATCTGAGTGAGAAAACTTGTGGTTGTAAATAGCTGTCAATTTTGAGTTAGAGACATAATTCTTGCAACTATTGGTCTTCTTGGTGGGTTTACCAGGTTCTTATGAATTTCTGGCATGGTATAAAAAAGTTGGTGTTACTGGGTAATCCACTTTGATGAATTCTGCCTCATTTTTGGTTATCCAACCAAATTTCTATGGTAATTCTACAAATTCACATAGCTCCCCCCAAAAACGGGTGGTGGTATCCCCTTTAATTTAAGACAGTTAATCTGATCACTCAGTAACTCCATACATTTGTTTACATACATCTCCTCTGTCATAGTAACTACAGTATGTTACCCCCAATCAGCTTTTTTAATGACAACATCCTGTAAATTTCTAATTTGGCAAACTGGTTGAAGGGCAGAAAACAGAGAGTGGTGGTAAATGGTATACAGTCAGAAGAGATGCAAGTCACAAGTGGGGTACCTCAGGGATCAGTCCTGGGGCCAGTCCTCTTCAATATCTTCATCAGTGACATTGCAGATGGACTGGAGGGTAAGGTTTGTCTGTTTGCAGATGACACCAAGTTCTGCAACAGAGTAGATGATCCAGATGGGGTGGGCAGAATGAGAAGAGATCTGGATAAACTAGCAAAATGGTCGGAAGAGTGGCAACTGGGGTTTAACGCAAAGAAGTGCAAGATCATACACATAGGGAAGAGAAACCTTGAAGCCACCTATAGGCTGGAAGGGGAGTTGCTGGCAGTCACAAGAGAAGAAAGAGACTTGGACGTCATTATCACCGATGACCTGAAATCATCCAAGCAGACCATTAAAGCAGTAGGTAAGGCTAGAGGGATGTTGGGGTGTATTAGCAGGGGTATCACAAGTTGGAAGAGGGAGGTAATAATCCCTCTTTACAAGACACTGGTTAGGTCCCATCTGGAGTACTGCGTGCAGTACTGGAGGCCACACCTTCACAAGGACATTAACCAAATTGAGGCAGTCCAGAGAAGGGCAACCAAAATGGTGCAGGGACTGCATCAGAAAACATATGAGGACAGATTAACTGAGCTCAATATGTATACCCTAAAGCAAAGGCGGGAGAGAGGTGATATGATTGAAACATTCAAACACCTTAAGGGCATTAACAAGGAGAAAGAGTCTAACATGTTTCAATATAAGAAAAATAGCAGGACAAGAGGACACAGCATGAGATTAGAGGGAGGCCGACTGAGCAGTAATGTGAGGAAGTTCTTTTTCACAGAAAGGGTGGTGGATGGATGGAACAGCCTACCTCAGGAAATGGTGGATATGAATACAGTGCAGGGCTTCAAACGGGCATGGGATAGGCATAAGGGAGCAATACAGATGAGTATGAATAGATAGGCCATTGACATAGCAAAGGCAAATGGTACATTCATATGGTAGAAAAAGAAATGGGCAGACTGGATGGGCCTTGCGATCCTTATCTGGGTCAACTTCTGTCTTTCTATGTTTCTATGTTTCCTAGTGCTGTAATTTTTTCTGGTTTCAGATTCTTATAATCATTCGACTTAGGAATATCAAACATTTTCTCAGTTTCTTCAACTGCTATTTTTTCAAAGGTTGTAATGGCAGGACTCAATACCTGTGGGCAAAATAATAATTTATGTTTAAATTGTTGCCTTTTTTACACAATGTCCTGTGCAAACATATTTTCTGGTGATTCTTCAAATTCCAGTGGTAAGACAGTCACATCAATTTTGTCAATAATGTTGAAATCCCAGATCTTACTTCGAGAGGAAGCTCTTGCAGCAGGTAACACATATAGGACTGACGCTGGCTGGTGGCAGGACTGCACGGCAAACTTTTCCAGCAGTACCCAGCGGGGACCACCCCTCTCCATCATCAGCACTGCCCCAGACATCCCACGTGGTATATAAGAGATGGCGGTCCCCAGCATGCTGCAGTTCTTTCCCGCCATCGACGCATGAACGTAGGCTCCACGGCCCTCTCTCACCAGTTTGACTACTACTTTGGTATTTTCGCCTCCAGTTTAACTTTCGACGTTATTTCTTCATACAGCTTTTCTGCATGTCAACTACCCCATCCAGGTACATAAACAAGTGCACCTGTGGTAAGAAAATTCCATCCAATGACAGCCACGCAAGCTGCATTTTTTTGCCTCGACCTGGACCACAATACTTTGTCCTGCCTCCACTGCCAAGCTTTCAACAGTCGGACCCTCATTCACCGACAGAGCCTCTCCAGGCCTTTCTGGCTCAGCAGCAATTGGCAACAATGCAGAGGGAGTCCTCCTCTGAAGCGGATTCGCCCCATTGCTCTCACAAATCTTCAGGGAAACACCACTCTTCGAAGCCTAAGGATAAGCGCAGAGAGCGGGACAGTGATAGGGAGGGGTCCCAGTCCAGATCAAGATCTTCTGGGTCCCACATGGCCTCCAGGACCGAGTTGTCAGGCCATGACTCCTGACTCACAGTAGTCAAGCCTCTGGTCACCTTGGGAGGTTCTGGTGCCAAGGAGAAGTCTTCGGGGCCTTCGGCCCTTGAAGATCAAGCCTCCTTCTGCCTCGTCTGGCCATTCGTCTAACCCAGGTAACTCACAATCTGCCCCCTGGTCAGCCTGTGTATGCAGTGCTTACTCCCGGGAGAAGGCAAAATCTTCTGGCCTGTCAGCAGGGAGGTCTTCCTCCCTCCCGCCAAAACATGCTGCCAAATCAGAGGAGAAGCGCCATACACCATTGATGGACATGCGCCAGGTTCCATCGTCGGATAAGTGCTACGCTGATGAGCGCTCCAAGCTCACGTCAGAACCCTGCCGATACAAGCCTACCGATGGTGCTCCCAAGGCCGCCCCTCCTTCGCCGGCCAAGCCTCCATCACCCCCAGTGTCCTCCCCTCAATCCGACGCCAGGGTGGATGATGTACCAACACCAATTGACCAGACACCGGCCCAAGGGGTCCCTTTTGGATCCGACAGTGGCCCTGACACTCATGATTCCTCGACGTCACCCCCAGTCTGACCACCGATGCCAGACCAGACCGATGTCGGTACTGACACCGGAGCTCCAGAACCGTCGGAGGACCTGGCTCCTGGTTCTCCTGTGCTTAACCTGAGCCAGGTTATGATCTAGTGTCACACTAGTGGGAAACAATTAAGCTGGATATCCTCCCAGTGGTCCCCACTCTGGTCACTCCGGCCGATCCTGAGTCCCCAGGGAGGAGGTTCCACCCCAGCCCATTGAAAACGTGCCTCCTCAATCCCGCTCGGACAGGAACAGGGGCAAGCATCCGTCTCCCAAGAGACCACAAAAAAGGCGGAGAAAAAAAGGTGTCATAGTTCCCACTTCAGGAGCTCCAGTTCTTCCAGCCCCTTGTACAGGCGTAGGCACAAATGTAGGAGACACAGATCTCCTTCGCTTTCCTCCACAGACACTTATCATATGTCAGACTCCTCTGTCACTTCCTTTGAGGATCCTCCATTGGGAGAGCCTGAAGACCTGCCCAAGTGACCTCCAGACGACCCTTTGTTCATGGAGGTAATGCGACATATACAAGCTAACATGGGATGGGATACGGAGAACTTGGACCCTGAGAGTATGAGGCTCGCCAAGTACATCAGGCAAAAAGAACGTAAGCCTGCCATTATTCCTTCCATGGTAGACACTTTTGAGGATGTCTCACAGGCCACTTGGTGGCGTTCTCATTCATCCACGGCCGTCCCGAAAAAGGCGGACCGATTGTACAGGGCTCCCAAGGAACATCCCTTTTCAGCTGTGCAACCCGCCGCTGACTCAGTGTTTATATCAGCAGCTCATGACCGTTCGCAGAGGCCCAAACATCTGAGCATCCAGCCTCCAGACAGGGAGTCCAAACAGCTGGATTCCATGGGCAGGAAGGTGTACTCGTCTGCCACCTGCAGCATCAGGAGTTTAAATTTCCTGACACACATGGTGCAGTTCCAAAATGCCCTGTGGGAACAAGGACTGGACGTCTTGCAGGATGTGCCTGACTGCCCTCAGAAGGCAGAACTTGTAAAGCTCCTTCAAACAGGGTCAGACGTGAGCACGCATGTGCTACGGTCTGGCTATGACTCTGTGGACATCTCAGGAAGGGCTGTGGCTAAGGGTATCTGTTTACGGTGCCATTCCTGGCTCCGAGTATCAGTGTTCATGCAGGATGTTCAATCCAACATCTTAGACGTGCCCTTCAAGGGCTCTGTCCTCTTCGGGGAAGAGACGGAACGAATCATCAACAGATTACAGGCCATCTGTACCATGCAGTCTATGTACCGCCCGAAGCAGAGACAATTTCGGAGGTCTCGCTTTTGTGGCAGAGGGGGTCAACAGCCTCAGCAACACCATTTTCAGCAACCCCATGCTCATCAAGGTGGCTTTGGTTAACGTGGTGGCCCCAGCGGATCCTCGGCTTTCACCTCTTACCAGCCTAAGTCCGCCCAAGCCGCTGCCCCCCTAACAGCATGACTTCCAGCCCAACCCACCTCTCCGCCACACCTTGTTGAGAGAGGAGGTGGGAGGTCACTCCTCTCTTTATCCAGAGGACTGGAGACAAGTGACCTTCGACCAGTGGGTTCACAAGCTCATAGAACACAGGCACTCTATAGAGTTCGTGTGCACCCCCCCAGACAGGCCCCCATCCCATCACTCAGCGGGACATACAGGCCTCATCCAGCAGGAGATTCAGGCACTGTTGTCCAAAAACGCCATAGAGCTGGTTCCTCCACTATTCCCACTTCTTCCTGATCCTGAAGAAGTTGAGAGACTTGAGGCCAGTCCTCGACCTCAGCGACTTGAACCTGTCGGTCACATACAGATGTTTCAGGATGGTCACCCTGCACAATCTGCTTCTCGTGGTGCATCAGGGAGACTGGCTAGCATCCCTGGATATGCAGAATGCATAAGTCCACATCCTTATAGCTGAAGGCCACCGAAAATATCTTCAGCTCGCATTCCAGAATGTGCACTTCCAGTTCAGTGCTCTGCCCTTCAGCCTCTTTTCTGCCCCAAGGGTGTTTACGAAGTGACTGGTGGTGGTGGACGTAGCGCTTCGCAGGATGGGACACTATGTGTTTCCATACCTGGACAACTGGCTACTTCTTGCACACTCCAGTGCTCAACTCCAGGTGGCCATCTAGGATACCTGCAACCTGTTCCAGAGCCTGGGGATTACCATCAACACAGCCAAGTCGTCCCTCAGCCCTGCACAACTTCTGCTGTTCATCGGGGTGCTTCTAAACACCATCCAGGGACAAGCCTTCCTACCTCAAGACTGGGCAGAGTGCATTCGGGCTCTAGGCAGGCAGGTTTATTGTCTCCCCTGTGCCAGCCAGCTTACTCCTCAGGCTGTTGGGTCACATGGCAGCTGCCATTATTACCATTCACTTTGCAAGACTCTGAATGAGGACCATTTAGTGGACTCTTTGGGTACAATGGGACCAGAGGTGGGATGACCTGGACATGCCTGTCTCCATAACAGAGCTGATCCGCAAGGAACTCGTCTGCTGGATGTGGTGGACGAGCTGTGGTGGTTCGTACCCCTATAGTTTAGAGTGATGCCAGATAAATCTGTAAGGAGAGGCTGGAGGCATACTCTAGAGCCAAGATGCAAGGTTTATTAGCAGAAGTTGGAGTACACAGAAAAGACTTAGCATTCACTAGCACTATCATATATGAGAAAGAGTGAATAAGATTACCGGGACCACAACCTGGCCCCACTAATGTCATACAAAAGTCCAGGTTATTCAAGTCCTAAGGATGTAGCAATCGGATGCACCAAGCTTGGGTTACTAGTATTTTGGTTGGCTGACTGCTGAGGGTGAACCTAAGGAAGTGCTTCCTATACAGACCATAAAATGGGGCGTCCCCCAGTGAACCAGAAACCAAGTAAAACACTGTAGGCCTCCTGGCCCTGGAAAGAAGGTGACTCCTGGTGTCACTGAGGCAACATCGAAAGGGAAGCGCCTGGCTGAGGATGGGTGTTGACGCCTGGTTGTGGATGAAGAGAACCCTTATCTGGAGTAGTCAGCTGCAGTGACCTTGGGCTGGTGATCTCCAGTCGAGGAAAGGATGCTGGGTGCGATGATCCACTGGATGACCTCTGGGTAGGTCCCCGGAACCCTTACCACCTCACCCCTGCAACTTCAGAATCTTGCAATCTTCGGTGTGACCTCTTGATGAGCTACTGGAACATGAGACACCTACAGATGGTACAATCAAGAGTGTGGCGACCCTTGGTGTGGCCTCTTGTATGGGCCACCAGTACTTATGCCACCTCAGGGAATGGGGCACAGAGCCTGGCAATCCTTGGCAAGGCCTTGGTATAGGCCACCGGTACTATTGCCCCTTTGGGACAATGTCTATGCAGGAAAATGGGCAGCATGATCAAGTTCGGCAGGCGACTTAAGTCCCTCAAGCTAGAGCCGGGGTGGCCTCTAACCTGACTCACTTTGGTGGGCCCTAGCTAACAGCTGACTACCACTCACGACCGTCAGCTTGAACCTGGGGTATCGTGGTGAACACTTGGAGTTGGTGGAGGTCATTGGAGGTGGGTGCAGGTGATACTGGGCTTCCTGGGGACCCTCCCTGAGTCGAGAAAGAGGCGCTGGAGGAATCCTAGATGAGGTGTGAGGTGTGCAGGAGCCTGGAACAGAACAAAAATTAAAAACCTGACAGGCAATTCTCCCCTTCTTGTATGACCGAGAGCCCTACCATTTGGGATGGGGTTGCCCCAAATGTCTTCAGAGGAAGTATCAGTATGCAAGTACAGCAATCAATGCCCTCAGGGCAGTGCAGTCACACAGGACAATTGAGCAAATAAGGCAGTGCAGTCATGATACCTCAGGAATAAGGTAGTTCAGTCACTTAAACTCTTCAATTGAATATAGCAGTTCAGTCACAGCAAACAGTTCAACAACTTAAAATGGTTGGATTGAATACAGCAGTTCAGACACAGCAAGCAGTGGGTCCAGGCAACCATACCTCTCAACCTCCCTCATTACAAATCAGGGACAAATGACCAAAATCAAGAAGACATCAGATAAAATAGTAATATTAATCCCAGAAGCTATATAGAACATGTTTCTTAGTGTGAATAGCAACTAGACTGTAACATCAATGGCTGGCATTATTCTGTGATTCCAGTCCCTACTCTTTAGTGCCAGAAATGCCAGACTTAGGAGGGACAGAAGCAATTTCTGAGGCAACATCAGGGACATCCCTGAAAATCAGGAACAGCTGAGAGGTAGGCAAGCAACAGGAGATTGCAGGCAGATAAAGAAAATACAGTTTGCTTCATGGGCATTGAAACAGTTTGATGACCCACCCCTTTGTTAATATGGATCAGCCCTGGGTGTCTTCTGAGTATTGAGGCCAGAGTACCTAGTCTCTTTTGTCCCAGCTATGGACTGCCCCGCCCTTCTACTACATGGACAAAGGACTAAGTTTTCCCCATTACTAGAGCTCAGATTACCCTAGAACTCTGAGAGAAGAATTCACTAAGGCTCTGCCAGGCCTCTATTAAGTATCTTCTTACAGCTAAACAATTGAAAATTCAGCATGAAATGCACATTCTTACCAATAATATTTTGACCTGGTTTTACCTAGCACTTCTTTGGCTCTTGGCTGGGAGGGAGTGCCCAAGTTTCTCTATTTGGAGCACAGACTGCCTCTGCTATAAATTAGACTAGCAGAGATTCCTTTAAGAGAGGAGTTTACAAACACCTTTAATCTTGGTCCAACAATTATTTGGTTTGAACCCTCCTAACTTCTGCCTGCTTAGTTCTCATTTCTCTCTCTCTCTCTCTCTCTCTATATACAATTGGACAAGATAGCAGCTTTTCTCCACCCCGGGGGGGGGGGGGACAATGGAAGCAATTTAACAATTCTAAACAATAATTACACAGTGCAACAATACAATTGCTAAACAAACAATCTTTCCCCCAGCTGGAGCAGGTTTATCTAGGACTAATTATTAAAGGAAATGCTGGCCAACCAGCCTACTCACCCCTGGAGTTCAACAAGGATTTCTGTACTCTGGGGAATGCACAACCACAAAGGAGTGATGAGGCCTCTTCTCCTGGAAACTGCTCATGAAAGGTTCACTGGGTCTGTTTCGACCAAATAATCTGACTTGGCGCACTGGGGACCCGACAAGACCAGCAGATTTCCACAAGCGACCAAGGCTGCTACTGGGGATCTTCTGGAGGAGTTACACTGAAGAGACCAGGGATTCGCCAACCTCCTAACAGGGAAGCCGACATCCATTACCTTACTGTCCTTCACCTCCTGGTCAAACTCTTTCCTCTCTCCAACCTGTGCAGAGACTCCTCTAGGCTGGGGCAGTTCTGGCTACCTGCCAGGGGATTGGCTCCTTCATCCAGAGGTCAGCCTCCTGAGTCTGGGTCAGTGGCTTAAAAAATAAGTCTCCAAATTTGAATCTACTCTGGCCACAGGGATTGGCTGAGAGGACTCTGCCTGGCTTCCTTATCCACTGTGGGACAGGAATGTGGCCCAAATGGTTTGACTTTGGCTGACTAGGTGTTGGTCTTGAGCAGGGGGAAGGGAGAACCAAGGAAGGAAAAAAAAATGTTTTTCTTCTAAAACCCTGAATTTAGACTGCTAGGACTGTCTGCTGCAGTGGAGCCTGTTCTGTGTTTCAGAGGGTCACCAAAGCTTTTCAGGGGTTTCCCATTAAGCTGCCAGGGTCCCCATAACTGTCTGACCCCTCATATCTCTGAGGATCCCCTATTTTCTGTGATGCCCCCAATTCCACTATTTTCTGTGGTGCCCCCAATTTCCCTGGGGCACTACATGGATAATGCCCCCTGCCTTGCAGGAGGGGATTCCCTTTCAGAAGAAAGCTCCCAGACAGGTCCTGACCATGGACGCTTTAAACTTGGGGTGGGGAGGCGCATTTAGGAGTGCACAAGATCCGGGGGTCTTGGTCACTGACTGAGGAATCTCTCCATATAAACGTCCTGGAGATGAGAGCCATTCTCTATGCTCTCCTAGCCCTGGAAACTGTGATCACGCCCGGTCACCTTCAGGTCCAGAGAGACGATACATCAGTGGTCTTCTACCTCAACAAACAGGGAGGCACACACTCTTAACCACTGTACAGGGAGGCTATGAGAGTGTGGGAGTGGGTCATAGCCCACCAGATGACCATCACAGCAGTCCACATTCCAGGTGTTTAGAACACACTCGCAGATGCCATCAGCAGGACAAGGTCTTGAGTACATGAATGGTCACTCCTGCAATCAGTGGCACACAACCTTTTCTCCAGATAGGGGACACTAGAGTTGGATCTCTTCGCGTCCTCCACCAATGCAAAACTGCCTAGTTTTTGCTCACTGGATCACGAGCCTGGTGCTTTCTGGCAAGACAAATTGTCCCTCTTCTGGAAGGGGAGATTCCTATATACTTTTTCTCTCTTTCCATTCATTCAGAGTGTCCTCCTCAAGGCACAATTGGAAGGGACCTCCATTATCCTCATAGCACCACTGTGGCCTTGCCAGATTTGGTTCCCTTTGTTGCAGCAGATGGTAATGGCTCTATCAGTTTCACTTCCGCTCATGACTCACTTGCTCTTTCAGGACAATGGGACTCTTGTTCATATGAACTTACGGTCCCTTCACCTTCATGCCTGGCTCCTCAAGACTTATCCAAGCTTCGATTCGGGGTGTCAGACAAGATAGCCGAAGTCTTGGTGGAGGCAAGGAAGCCCTCCACGAGAGCCACTTATGCAATGACGTGGAAACTGTTCTGCCTCTGGGTTACAGCTCGTCATATAGATCCTTTGACCTTTCCAGTTAACACTTTGCTGGAATACCTATTATCCCTGTCGGACTCAGGGTTGAGTTACTCCTCCACAAAAGTACACCTGGCTGCTCTTTCTGCCTATCACACCCCTGTCCAGGGCAGAATGGTGGCTCAATTGGAGGTTACCTGGGCCTTTCTTAGAGGCATTCTCCATATAAAGCCCCCTATTCAGGATCCTGTTCCCCCTTGGGACCTTCCGTTCGTCCTGGAGAATCTTACCCTCCCACCATTTGGTGCTCATTATTGTTCTCTCTAAGCCTAATAAAGACAAGCACAAAGTAACTAACTATCATCCCATATCCTTAATGAACTACGACATTAAGCTTTTTGCCAAAATCCTGGCTGTCAGGTTAGCAAAAGTATGGGTTCCTTTGCTTAGTTCTGTACCTGTGGGATTCGTGGCTGGTCGATCCTTGGCTGACCACCTGAGAAAGCTGTTCCACATCCAGGATGGCACCGCACCCAATGGTATTGATGTCCCTGGATGCGGAGAAGGCATTCGACAGAGTTAATTGTGCCGTTTTGTTTGAAGTGTTGGGCAGCTTTGGATTTCCTGATAAGTTCATACAGTGGATTAAGATTCTCTATACAAATCCCACAGCTAAAATATATTGCAATGGAGTCTACTCCAGCTTGTTCTTGTTGCATTCAGGAACTCGGCAGGGTTGTCCACTCTCGCCGATGCTATTTATTCTTTACTTAGAACCACTACTCTATCATCTCCAAAATTCCCCCCTCATAAATGGTATTCAAGTAGGTCACTTGAATGTTCGCTTGTCAGCATATGCAGATAATATCTTGCTGCATATAACAGACCTGGAAAACACACTTCCCGCAGTACTTGATATCATAGATTCCTATGTGGCACTTTCCAATTACAAATTAAATAAAGAAAAATCTACGGTAATGCTATTAAATCTTCATGCGTGCTTCTCCCAGATTGAAAAGTTATACCAGTGTGGCTGCAAATAGAGCGTCATCTGATTCAACAGTGGCGTCTCTCCTCTTTGTCTGCTATATATCGCCCCAAAAACATGTTTTTCTTTCCTTAGGAATGAGCTGATCCTGATGTCCATCAAAGTTCATGCCCAGCTGTGTAAGGCTCTTAATTATGATGATGTCAAAGACATCTCCCAGCCCCTCTACCCGAATCTTAATTTAGTGGGCATTGTCTGACGCCAATGACGCTTTCTCCTAGACGGAGATTAAAATCTCAGATCTTCTAGTAGCTGGGAAACTTAAAGCTACCCCAGAACTCCTTCCTATTCTAAATCTTTCAGAGAGTCAGATTTTCAAAGGTTTCCAAATTAGACATCTGCTAGTTGCTAAACCAGGATCTGGAAAATGGGATGTTGACCTTTCTAACTTCGTTACCTCACTTCCAAATCTGGCATGGCAGCCCCAGGCGGTGTCTCAGATAACAGCCGCAATGTATCCTGCCATCTGCCCAGAGATATTGGCCACTCTACATACTGGACAGATCAATTCCCCAACAAGGAGTTCAAGTGGGATAAAATATGGCAAGCAGTTTATTCCTACGCATCTAATGACAGGCTTCGCCTCATGCAATTTTATATATTGCATAATATCTATCTTACCCCATGCAAGCTAGTCACTATGGGCAGATCACAAGTGTATTAGATGCAGTAAAGTGGAAGGCACCCTGTTCCATGTTGTATAGGACTGCCCCATTATTAAACCTCTGTGGAGAGAGACGAAAAATAAGGTCGATCCCCTCCTCGGACTTGAGCTGTTTTTTACACCTGAGGTTTGTGTATTAGGTGACTATTCCCAGGTCCCTGTCAAAGAGAGGAAGTTCAGTTTATCTCTAATCTCGCATTCAGTCAAAAAATTGGTATTAAGACACTGGAAGGATTCCTCAATGATTTCATACTTGGAGTGGTTAAACGAACTACTGTTTAACCTACGGGTGGAAAAGATGATAGCATCCCTTAGGTATACTCCTAACTGTTTTGACAAAAAGTGGGGAAGGTTATACACATTGTACTCAATTCCCAAGCGCTAACTGCTTAACCTATAGTCTGATGACTCGGATGGTAATATCCACAATTGCCAATAGATGGAGCACAGCGCTAATTACTTGGTCTGTGCTTTGGATTGGTTCACCTTTTAATTGCCAACTATTAAATGCAGTCCTTTCTTTTTTTCCTATAATTTGTTACCTGCATCAAGTTATCATGACAAGGTCATAGATATGGGGGGATTTTAGGTTAGTACTAATAGGTGGGGGTAGGAGGGAGGGTGGAAGGTAGCAGGGATTAGTAGGGTTTTTGTTGTGATCTGTAATGAGCCGATGTAACCTGAAGGCTCCAGTTCATCTCTCATGTAGCATAATGTCATTTTCATTACCTTGTGTACCACAATGTCATCTCATAAATGCAATAAAGTATATTGAATTATATAAAAAAAAAAAAAAGAAATAGCCTTTCACTGTTTTTTCCCATTTGGATCTCAGGTGTTCCGTCTGCCGGTGTTTCCGGCGAATGCAGGCTGCAACTGGAACTACCACCTCTTATATACGTGGGGCGTCGGGCGGGGTGGGCATCAGAGAGGTGCGGTCCCCACTGGGTATTGCTGGAAAAGTTTGCCATGGGGTCCTGCTGCCAGCCGACGTCAGTCCTATATGTGTTACCTGCTGGAAGAGCTTCTCTCGATGTTCTACTGTTGCGGTAAGGTCTTACATAACTGTACCTTTTGGTGGTCCCAGACATCCTGCTTCTCCTGTGTTGTAGACTGCAGTTTATGCTCCCTGCAGCACTGGTTGACCCCCGTCTGCTCGGTCACCCCAGCTCCGTCAACCTGGCATCTTCTAGGACTTACCTTCACCTCCGGGGTTCCCCCAGAGCTTGACCGCCCCGGCAGAGATGGTAGAGACCTCCCTCACTCTCTGCCACAGAACAGATCTGGTATGTGCAGAGGTGACACCTGAGTAGTCTGGTGCGGGGCCTGCGGGCAGCCGACATCATCTTGCAAGCCAAGGTCTTTCTGCTTTACGTCCCTTCCTCTATGACGTCAGCGGTAACAGTGCACAGACGCGTGCTTAAGCTAACATGCACGGCACCCACCTATGTTCTCCCTCCCCACAAGTGACTCTAGACTGCACTGCCACATGTGGTCACCCAGGTGGCAGTATAGCAGCAGAGCAGGCTGCCTTTCCTCCCCAAGGAGAAGAGCATCCTCTGAGATGCTCGAGCTTCCTTCCCTTAGCTGGCCCCCGACAACCCGAGCACGTTCCTGAACTCTGATCACCGGTGTCGTGATGATAATGCTACGGCTGCGCCGATGGGCCGGCCATGGTTTGGTTTTTGAATAAGATAATAATCAAGTAGTTCTGTTTTCTGTTCTGTTTAAGATTATTGTATGTCATGGGTGGCATACTGGTTAAAATATAAACATTGCATTTATCACATTGGTGGTTCCGTCTTTCAAAGTACATATTGTATAAATTGTAAACTGTGTAAAATATTTCCATTTACTAATTTTTGTGTCTCATTTTAAGATGGGTCCTCTTAAACCCTCAGGAGTCAAGGTAATCTGAAGAGGTGTTAAGGGCATCAACCTCGTGTGTCAATTAGATTGAAAGAAATGACTCCATTTGATTTCTGTTGAGCTTCATTTTTTAAGTTTATGCCATCTCGTGCTCCAAGAACATATTGCAAAGGACAGCTGCCCAGAGCATCTTTTTTGTTAGGAATTTAGAGTGTAAATAAATTCATAGAATGCCTTCGCACTGTGCTGGTCACACAATAACCATCTCTCTAATTTCAGAGCTTTGTTTCCACTGAAGAAAGTAGGTGCCGTGGATTCTGCTCCTGCATCCTTTGGCTAAGTTTAGCTTAAAATTTATTGCGATTTATTATTTTGTGATTTTACAGTGCATTACACTGTGCTTAGTACAATTTGACTGTATTAGCAGATCTTCTTTGAAGATATCTCTTTCATCAGGCCACACCTATGGAATTATAAGCCGCTTGGCACTAGGCCGACATGGAAACTTTTGCAAGCAGTCCATTAGGGGCCACGTCTGACATTGGCGCTCCCATATAAACGTGGGTGGTCCCGTCACTCCTCAGTTCTTTTCCTGCCATCGACCCTACTCATTGGACCGTGCACAGAAATAACACTGTTACAGTCCCTGCTTTTTTTGTTTTTTCTCACCATAGTTAGTAATCACTTTCCTTAAGTGATTTTTGGCAGTGTGTACGTTGACTAAGAAGCCATCTAAACTGTTCCGTTATTGTGAATGTAGTGAAAAGATATACTCCAGAGATTCATATGACATCTGCCTGTGTTGCCACGGCCCAGACCATAATGTACAGGTGTGCTCGATTTGCAGAGGGTTCAACATAGCCACCTGGTGACATTGTAAGGGCACTTTGGAAAAGCACCCCATTAAACAGCAGGTAGCTCATACATACATACATACTTCCAAACATACAAAGAAGTCAGCAGAATATTGCCTTTTAGTCTATCAAGTCTGCTCGTATTGCAGGGTCCACAGCTTGAGCTAATGTCCCTGTCCTCCCTCCTCATTCCTCCCATCCTCCCTACCCATGATCCTTACTTTCCCCCATGCCTATTCCAGCCTCTCTTAAAGCTGCCCACTGTCTTCAACGAGATGACTTCTTCCAGCAGTGCGTTCCAAGTATCCACCGTCCTCTCTGTGAAGAAGTGCTTCCTGACCTCCTTCCTAACCCTTCCACCCTCCAGCTTAAGACTTTGCCCCCTAGTGTTATGGCTGCCACTCAGCTTAAAGAGACTCTCCTTATCAACCTTATTTATCCCTTTCAAGTACTTAAAGGTCCCAATCATGTCCCCTCTCTCTCTCCTGTCTTCCAGGGAGTACATGTTCAATGCCCTCAACCTCTCCTCATATGCCTTACTTTGCTGACCCACTATCATCTTTGCAGCCCTCCTCTGGACCTTCTCCAGCAGGTTAATGTTCTTTTTGAGGTGTGAGCACCAGTACTGAACTCCGTACTCTAGATGCGACCTTACCAGTGACCTGTACAGGGGCAGTATAACCTCCTGTCTCCTACTACTGATCCCCTGAGATATGCATCCCAGGATCTTGTTTGCCTTTGCTGCTGCTTTCTTGCACTGTGTGGAGTGCTTCAGGTCACTAGTGATCATCACTCCCAGCTCCTTCTCCTCCTCTGACGCAGATACTCGGACTCCACACAGGTAGTACTCTGTCCTGCAAAAGAACTCTGCTGGGTCACCAATCCATTCCTCAGGATCCAAGTCTTCTAAGTCCCAGTAAAAGATATCCAGGTCGCACAGGCACAAACACTGGGAGAGAGAGCAAGAAGAGGACAAGGCCTCCCCAGTTTGCTGCAGGTCACCCCTCCCTACAGGCATGACCACTTCAGCGCTGTCAACCACTTCAGTGGTGACGCCACCCAAATACCTTTCTTCCAGGTCAGGGCAGACTGCAGGCACCAGCAGGCCTAGAATGGCTGGTGCATTGCTGTTGATGCCTGGAGCCTTGCCTCCCCCGTCAGCCTCTACTGATGTTCCCGTCGACTGCATGGGCACTGACGTTCAGGACATACTGGAGTGCATTTTACCTCCTCTTCCTCCTGTAATAGGAGTCACATTGACAGGGTCCCTAAGTCAAACCTTCACACCAACGCTGGCTAGGGCTGTGCCCCATCCCCCTTCTCAAGTGCTGGTGGCCTCACCAGCACGCTCCCTTCATCCCATCAACCAGATCAACGATGGCATAGAGTATAATCCTGATCTTATAATGTAGGATGAAGAGGAGGAGGCTGAAGATTATGTCGAAAGCCCTTATGAAAAGACTAGTTACACTGTGTCCACAGGTAGTGAGGACTCAGTGGTTTACACATCCTTCCCTGGTCCCCCCCGAGGACCCATCTTTCATAACCATGATGCAGCAATTGCCGTCTTCCACAGGGTTTGATTTGGAGGAACAGAACATAACCAAGAAGAACCTGGTTGATTTCTTGGAGTTGCCTGAGAAGCCCTGCTATAATTATTCCACCCCCCACTCTGGAGAATGCCACCCTTGCTGCATGGCATATACCCAACATGATTGCTGCCATACCTAGAAAGCCAGACAAAATATACCAGGCTCCATCAGGCAAACTGTTTTTTGCAAACCACCCTGAGGCAGATTTTTTTTTTTTTGCTCCTCCCTCGATCCCTGGCTGGCTACTCCTTCGGATCACCTAAGACTCCCATCAGCACTACTACCTCCCTGCCGACAACCACCACCCCACATGTCAGCCCCCCAGGTAACCCGTCGTGACCCTTCGTCAGACGGGCCCCCCCATGGGGGAAGGCGCCAGTGGAGCCCGGCCAGCACAACTTACTTGGCCTAGGTGCTGCTGGGGTGGACTGGGCTTATCCGGCTTTGGTGTGGGGACTGACAACCATCATCCGGTTGGCCAGGGAGCCATTTTCCTGTTTTTTGCTCCTGGGGAGCGCAACATCCCGGATGTCAATGCAAGAGCCGACATCTGTCGCACTCCCTACATTGTGGGACCTGACGTGCTGCCATACTCCTGGCCAGAGGTTGGCAGACACCGGGTCACTGACCCTCCCACCCCTCGGGAGATGGCGAGCCATTGAGGGACGTTCAAGCCATCTCCCCTTCCCTGGTCCTGAAACAGATTCTGTAGTTGTACATGCTGCCCATGACAGACCCAAGGCACCAAAACATCTTAGCTCTCCTCCTCCTGATAAGGAATCAAGGAGGTTAGATGTATTGGGCAAAATAACTCATGCCTCAGCCTCTCTGGGCCTTAGAATTGCAGTTTACTGTGCCCATATGATCAAATACCAGAATACACTCTGGGGAAAAGCTAACACTGCTGCTCAAGCTCTCCTAGAAGGTACATCTAAGCAGGAGCTTCACAAAGCTATAACAGCTGGGGCAGATGTAGGAAAACACCTACTGCATATGGCCTATGAAATCTCTGATGCTTCACCCAGACTAGCTGCCTCAGGAATATGCCTTAGGAAGTACTCCTGGCTCGGGGTGGCTGGCTTTGAGAATGGCATGTAGCAGTCCATTCTCAATGCCCACTTTAGAGGATATAATTTGTTTGGTGCAGATGTTCAAGATATCTTCTCTAATCTGCAGGCCTCAGGTAGAACCCTGAAATCAGTACATATATTGGAATATGGAAATTTAGTATATATAGGGGCAGCAAAATCACAGTTGCATAAACTGGATCTTATGTATAATAAGTTAGCAAGGTATATTTTAGATGTTCCAAAAAGGACCCACAGAATAGACATGTATAATGTCCTGGACTGCCTTTCTCTGTCTCAAAGAAGAATTTTGAATATAATGACATTTATGTCTAAATGTATTTTGAGGAAAGTCCCTGATTATATAGCTGATAGTATTTGTATAAAAACACCTATAAGTGGATTATATTCAGCCGAAAGTCTGGAATGTGTAGAGCCTAAATGCAGAACTGAATCTGGAAGAAACCATTTTACCCGGATTGGTCCATCTGTCTGGAACAAATTGCCATGGAGATTAAGACCCCTGAGCAGAGAAATCCAGACATACGAAATAAAAAAAATGGTATATTCAACATGCGAACATTGATGGGGTGTTAGAGTAGGATAACGCATTATTTATGGTGTTAATACACCAATGAGTTAGGTTTATCTTATATTAAGATATGTATACGAAAATATGCACTTTATAGATATTGTGTTGTTATCTGTAATGTATGTACATGGACATCCTGGTAATTTTATCAATCTGTAGATTTTGTATGGTAAAATTTTTGTATTTGTTTATACTGTACTAGTGTGTAATTGTTGTAAGAGTAACTGGAATTTGAACTCTGGACCTCCCTGAAAATGAGCTTCGACTCAGTGGAGTTATCCTTATTCATTTATTGTATGAATAAAATTGTTTACCTACCTACCTAGTACATTCCCTTTATCATAACCAACCAAGGAGTAGACAGACAGTTCCTTTTCGTCCAGCCAGTACTAGACACTGTACAACTGCCAGACAACAGGGTAACGGTAGAGGAGCAGGAGCCCTGCCTCCCCCAGGAGCCACCCCAGATACCCACTCAGAAGCCCCTAAAGGTGGCAGAGAGGCAGAAGCTGCCCCAACTGACTCTGCCTGACTCCTTTTACAATCCCCAGCCACCATTGCCTCCAAGGGTGGTTGTTGGGGGTCGTTTCTCCCTCCACCTGGACCAGTTGTGAGAGGTGACTTCAGATGACAGTGTCCTGGAAATAGTAGCATGAAGACATGCTCTGGAACTTCTAGAACTACCTCCAGATCATCCCCCAGTGCCTCCACATGATCCTCCAAATCATACTCCTCTGCTCCTGGAGGAAGTCCATACCTTGCTTCAGATGGATATTCTCAGTACTTCCTAGTTCCAAAAAGGATGGGAGATATTAGACCTATTCTGGATCTCAGGGATCTGAACTTCTTTATCGAGTACAAAATAATCAAAATGGTCACCCTGTAGGGCCTACTCACACTACTACAGGTAGGGGATCAGATCTGTTCCCTGGACATGAAGGATGCCTACCTTTATATCAAAATTCGAAAACCTCACAGGAATTATTTGAGATTCCTGTTTCAAAGGGAACACTACCAGTTCAGGCCACCACAAGTCTTTACCAAATGCTTAGCAGTAGTAGCAGCAGACTTTGCAGGGAAGGCGTCTTATGTCTCTCTTTACTTGGACGACTGGTTACTAAAAGCTCACTCCAAGGAGCAACTCTTACACACCCTAGCCCTCACAAGACACCTGTCTGATGCTCTAGGCAGGGTTACTGTCAATGTACTAAAGTCTGTCTTGACCCCTTGCCAGCATCTACAATATATAGGAGCAGTTTTGGACACAGCCCAGGGCTTAGCCTTTCTGTTGCTGGACAGAGCCGAATGTCTGATTGTGCAGGCCCAGATGGTCCACAGCAGTTGGTGTGTCACAGCCAGGGCATTCCTGAAGCTCCTACGCCTGATGGCAGCGACCATTGTGATGATACCCTTGGCCAGATCACACATGAGAATCCCTCAGTGGACACTAAGAGTCCAGTAGGATCAGTACACAGACAATGTAGAACTGAAGGCTCTAGTGACCTCTCCTATCTGCAGCATGCTCCGGTAGTGCATGGAATCCATCAATCTGCTGAAGAGGGTCCCTTTCCTCATCCCCTCCTCTCACAATATTGTAACTGCAGATGTCTTGGGGATGGGCTGGGGGCACCTGGGGTCCCATCAGACACAGGGTACATGGACCAAAGTGGAGAGCACCCTCCACATAAATGTCCCAGAAATGAGAGCAGTTCTGTATGGACTATGGGCCTTCCAGACTCACCTGTCCCCGTGTCCTTTGTTAATACAGATGGACAACATCAGTGTGATGCATTACATCAACAAACAAGGGGGAACTCATTCTTACCCTTGTGCAGGGAAGCAGTAAGAGTTTGGTATTGTGCTCTAAAACACAGTCTAGAACTGTCAGCAGTACATGTTCCAGGTGCCCAAAACTTCATAGCAGACAGGCTAAGCAGGTCACAGTCCAGAATGCATGAATGAGAACTGCTGACCTCAGTAGTGGAAGATCTGTTCCACAGAAGAGGTCATCCAGAGCTGGACCTTTTTACATTCCCACATAATGTGAAACTGCACTTTTCTGCTTGCTCGCTCCAGGGGCTGGAGTTTTCTGGCGGGATGCATTGTCCCTCTCTTGGAAGGGGAGATTCCTCTATGCCTTCCCTCTCTTCCCCCTCATTCAGAGGAAGCTTCTCAAACTTGAGATAGAGGGGGCAACTCTAATACTCATTACTCCCCTACAGCCTTGACAGATTTGGTTCCCCCTCCTGCAGCAATTGACAGTGGAGCTACCAATACCCGTGCCCTTTTACCAGGGCCTACTGGCACAGAATCAGGGAACCCTTGTCCATCCAGACCTCAAGTCTTTCACCACCATGCATGGCTCCTGAAAATAGCTATTACTAGAATTGGGGTTTCCCAGGAGGTGGCTGATATTTTGGTGGCCACTAGAAAGCCTTCCACCAGGGCCATTTATTTTATGAAGTGGAAATGGTTTGCTTTATGGGCCACTTCTCATCGCTATGATCCATTTACCTGTCTAGTAAATCAGGTTCTGAAGTATCTGCTGTCCTTGTCAGATGCAGGCCTACATTACTTTTCTATCAAAGTGCACTTGGCTGCTATTTCAGCTTTCCATGTGCCTATTGAGGGTTGTATGGTTGCCCAGCTGGAGGTGGCCTGTATGTTTTTGAGAGGTATTCTACATTTGAAGCCTCCTATCTGTAACCCAGTCCCAGCTTTGGACCTGAATTTTGTGTTGGGAAAGCTTACTTTGGCTCCTTTTGAGTTAGGTGCGACTTGTGACTTACACTTCGTTTCTTGGAAAGCGTTATTTTTAGTTGCTATTACTTCTGCTCAAAGAATTTCAGAGCTTCAGGCTCTAAATGTCTGAGCCTCCTTATTTGATTTTTCACAAAGAGTAGGTATCTTTGTGTACTAATCCTAAGTTGCTACCAAAAGTGGTGTCTGAGTTTACTTTAAATCAAACCATTCACCTGCCAGTTTATTTTCCTGAGCATGCCAATCCAAGGAAAGCATTGATCCATGCTCTAGATGGACATAGAATACGCTGGTACTATATACACCATATGAAGGACTGCAGGCAGTCCTCACAACTTTTTGTTTTATTCACCCCTGAAGAAGAGGGCACTTCTGTTTATAAACAGTGCCTGCTCAAATGGCTGGCTAACTGTACTACTTTCTGTTGCAGGAAGTATGATAAAGAACGTCCTGGCATTGTTCGTGGTCTCATTCCACTAGAGGCATGGCCACATCTGTTGCATGTTTAAACAAATTCTGGTCAGAGCTGACATGGCTGTGGAGAGCTTTTGGGATGCCTTTACCCATTATTTCTAATGAATTTGCACAGTGCAGATCTGCTGAGAGGCAGTTTCAATGTGGTCTTCCCTTTTCACATTTTTAGAATGTATTTTCCTAGATTTTGCCTGCTGATTGTTGTATATTTATCCTGGATAGTTCACAGAAGAAATAGCATCTTATTTTTGGGTGGAGAAACACTGGCAGTAGGATGCTGGAATGTATCATACATAGGCACAAGCTGTGTGCAGGCAGTAACGCCCAGTGGTCATGCACCTCAGGTGCTCGCATGCGGATCCATCATCCCGGTGCCGTTGCACTGCTCAGTGCAGGTGACAGCCGGTGCTGTACCCACTCACACAGGTCCTGAACAGGCATGTTACAGACGACCTCCCATTCATTTGTACATTAGGCACTATCCATATCCTGGAGTGTACACTGCAGATGGCATTGCAGGATACTGTATCCTATGGCACCCAGGATACCTCAGCAGTCCGGAGGGTGGCATGTTACACAGGGGAACAGGGGAGAGTGTGGGCCAGCAGCAGTGTATGACAGCAGGAAGATATAGCATCAACAAGGCATGCATTGGAGGCATGTCAATTCCCTCATACGGTTTGCCAGGGACATACACACGACTGCATACACTGATGGGTCCGCAGCTTACATAGTGCCCCAGTGAACAGTACAGCCACTTGGCTCATTCTGGAGTGCAGGTCCCCGGCCCGGATCCATTGCTGTCGGTGGCTGGCCCTGGTAGGGTGTGGAGGGCAGTGCCAGTCTGTGCAATGGGTCGGGTATGGGGGGGAGTAGTGGTATCTACGTACTAAGGCAGTGGGTGGGGATCCTCTATGCTATGGATATGGACTGTGGTTTCCTGTGGTGTGATTGGGTCCAGGGGGAGCCCTACACTATGGAGCTCTTCGAGGATGGAGTTAGATCGATCGGGGATGGGAGGGGATACCTCTAGTCCACTAGGGCTGCCAGGCTGCTGTGCTGGGTGCACTTCCGCAGCCCGCCTGTGGGTGGCTAGCTGGGTTAGTCAGGTATTCATGGTCTAACTGAGGGCCATACTGATCTGGACTGTGAGGGGTGCATTCTCACTAAGTATGTCACAGTGCAGCATATGCATGGGAACGCACCCTCGACTTGCACGGCATGCTATTTGTGTGCATCCTGGTTCATTCCCTTGTGGTCAGCGCATCCCGCAGGTTTGAATATCATGCTGTGGCGCATTGTTGGAGTTGCGAAGCACATCTCCCTTTTCTGCCCGTGATGCGCCACGCATCTTCTTTGAATATGGGGGCCCTGGACTAGGCTACCCTGAAGAAATACATTATCAAAATGGTAAAATCATGACCCCACTGAAAAAAAGATATTGCATCTAATCTGGGACAGCCTGAGTAAATACAGTGCAAAAATGTGTAAATGAAGATCCCTGAGTCAATGAGATGTAGCATATCCCCTGCACTATCCAATTTACAAAATATAGGATAAGAAATATTTAAAAGAAATCGACTCTAAACGGAACTCCTCTGGGTTAACTGACATAAACAAACAGTTTCTTTATTGTTTTATAACATATTAGAATGCAGTTTTTATTTTGAGTGATGTGGCCATGAGGATGGTGTGTACAGAGTGTGTGTGTATGTGTGTGTGTGTGTGTTTTTGTTGTAGCTCAATATATTTTTTCCCCAAAAAGCATAGTAGAAAATGGCTGCTGATTGCTACATATTTAGTAAGGGTAGCTCACAGAAGGCCTGGCATATGTCTGAGACAGTACTTATCAGATAGCATCTTCAGAGGTTAAAAAAACAGTGTAAATTATAGATTTGCTGGGAAAGGGATGACATTTATGAGGTATAAATCTTTCTTAAAAGACAATATATTCCCAAGTGAAACTAATAGGAAGAAGCTGTTTAAATGCAAAGTATTTAAATGTGCAAGTTGTTGCATTCTGAAGTGGGTAAAGAAATCTCCAGTTCAATAGGCAACCAATATGTAACACATATTTAACAAGCTGTTTCAGTTTCCTAATGGCATCTGATAAGCAGCTTGGAGTTATGTCTCCAACATACTTAAGAAGGGAGTATTTTATTTCAGATGGCATGGAAGGATACATTGTAAAGTCCAAAACATGTGTTCCACTATACTCCATTTTCCAGCTACGGATAGCAAGATGGCTGTAGGCTCCCCCCATAGCCATAAAAACGTGTCTGCTGCAGAGATTTGTACAGCTGCCATCTGGAGTACTGTCCTCAGTTTCACTAAACACTACAGTCTGGACGTTGCATCCTGAAAAAGGGCTGGCTTTGGCCTAGCTGTGCTTCAAGGCCTTCTTTCTTAGGTCTATAGGTTCCAGCTACCCAGACTGCTTTATGGTCAGTACTGCTTGGTACTTTTCCCATAGGTGTGGCTTGATGAAAGAGATATCCTTGAAGAAGATAGAATAGTTACGTACTTACCATAACAGTAGATCTTCGAGAGAATCTCTTTGATCAGGCCATTCCGTTCCACCCTCCAACACCCTACAGTATCCTGAGAATCTGGTGAGTGAATCTGGCGAGTGCTGTCTCCTTCTCTATGAGGGTCCATCTGCTTCTCTCTGCCTTGCCTGGTCAGTAGAGCCCTAGGTTCTCTCCTGGTTCCCAACAGGGAGGTCCTCTGAGCATGATCTCTGGCAGGGAACTGAGGAGGGAAGGGGACGCCATTGTTTATATGGGAGAGTTGATATCAGACTTTGTTGTGGGTGGCCCCTAGTGGACTACTTGCAAAAGTTTCTGTGTAGTCCTAGCGCCTGAGGGCTTATAGTTCCATAGGTGTGGCCACATGAAAGAAATTCTCTCGAAGATCTGCTGTTACAGTAAGTACGTAACTGTTCTTTTTTTCTGAGTTCCTGGGAACCGCTGAAAGCACTATATACTGGTTTCTTCTTATTTCCCAGTTCCAGTAAAATCTACATTGTGTTTTATTTCAGTTGGCAAACAAACCAAAAATGTATATAGTATCTGGAAACATTTTTTTTACAAAAACGTTTCTCTTTGGGTTATGTCAGAAGAAACAAAGAAGACAACAGGGCCTACTGATTTCAGATACTGTTTAAAGTGTGGTGGGTGGGTGGCCAAGGCAGATGATCATTCACTTTGTTTTTCCTGTCTGGGCTACAGATGTGCCAAGCTGGCAAATTTTGCTTTGCAAATTAATTTGCAAAGTTTGCCAGATTTGCAAAGTGCCGACTTTGCGAAGTTTTCAGCAGGTGAAATGTCACTTTTTTCATGTGAAGTCATGCAAACTTGCCAGTCACTGGACTTCACCCGAAGAAGTGGCACTTTTCCAGGAAAACTCAATGCGAAGTGACAAATTCACAAAATTCTTTTGCAAAGGTGATTTTTGCAAATTCGCCTGAAGTTTGCCGGCAGAGTAAAGCGTTGCAACATCTCTAATCTGGGACCAGATCACCATTCTCTCACTAGTGGATATTATCTGAGATTTTTAAAAATTGTATGCCATTGTTACAGCGATGCTGTAACAGCGACACAATTGGAGTGACACATTGTCGGTGACTGCACTGACAGCGAGCTGGCTTTGCCGCCGACAGGTGTATTACATTGACAGGCATGCTGCTGACAGCTGTATTACCCTGGGGTAACAAGCTACTGTTGTCTAGTGCATTTTGTTCCATGGTGTTATAGGCTGTGGGTGTAATGATGGACACTGACACAAAAAGGTAATGTGGCAAGGTTAAAAAAAAAATTGCCAAGCCTAAAGCTTTATTAAAGTAACAGCAAAAAGAAAATGTAAAACTATTAACTTTGCAGGAATACAGAAAGAAACATAAAAGGTACAAAAATAAATGAATGTTTCCACAGGCAATATCAGCAAATGAAAAGGCCGCCTGGGATTTCAATTATCTTAGTCTGTAAGTGCAGACTCCCAAATGGACCAGTACTGGCAGATCCCAAAATGAATCTGAAGGTATCACAAGAATAAGTCTCCTATTATCCTAGGGAATCATCAAGTGATCACTTCAGCGTCTGCCCCCTATACTCTTCAATACAGATTTTTATTTATAAAACACTTTTATTTCATTCTAAGTAAAGGGACATTCAATATATCTTTATTGCAAAACATTGACATCCCTGAAATGAAATATAATACAGGTTTAACTAAAAACAGTACTCTTGCCAAGTTTAACCCCTCCCTCAGAAGACACCAGGAGAAAGGACTGCTGTGTGACTGGACTTCTCTACTGGGACTAAAGAAGAAGAACTATAAAGAAGTGCAAGATAATGCATATGGGGCACAAAAACCCAGGCACAATATATCAGTTGGGGGGTGAGGATATAGCATGCACCAAGCAGGAAAGGGATCTTGGGGTTGTCATCTCTGATGACCTCAAGGTAGGGAAACAGTGTGACAAGGCATCAGGTAAAGCAAATAGGATGCTGGGATGTATAGGCAGGGGCATCACCAGCAGGAAAAGGGAGGTCATAATTCCGCTATACAAGACACTAGTGAGGCCCCACCTGGAGTACAGTGTACAGTTCTGGAGACCATACCTACGTAAGGACATAGACAGGTAGAGAAGATTCAGAGGAGGGCAACAAAGATGGTGCATGGATTGCATCACAAGTCCTATGAAGACAGGTTGAAGGAACTGAACATGTACTCCTGGAGGAGAGGAGGAGAGATGGGATATGATAGAGACATACAAGTATCTCAGGGAGGAACAGGTGCAGGAAACACTATTTTAAGCGAAAAGATGTTTCAGGACTAGAGGGCATGGGATGAAGTTGGAGGGAGGACAATTCAGAGGAAACATGAAAGAATTTCTTCACAGAACGGGTGGTGGACAAGTGGAACACTCTGCCAGAGGAAGTGGTGGGGCTGAAACAATCACGGATTTAAGAATGCATGGGATAGATATAAAGGAATTCTAGAGGTCAGGGGTAAGGGGAAATAGACTTCTAGGAAAACAAACTGAACTTACAAGCTCAAATGGGCAGACTAGGTGGGCCATAGGCCCTTATCTGCCGACACTGTCTATGTATCTATGTATCTAACTTTTGTACTTGGACCTTTAATTTAGGGTAATAAAACCTAACAAACAAAACAAAAAAAAAAGTGTGTGTTTGTCTGAGTTAACTGAACTGAATGGTTATCTGAAAACTTATCTAGGTGTAAATCTCAGGTGATTGAAAGGACTTAATAGCAGTGAGGTTTAAATTACTTGTAGAAATATCTAGTAAGTAGGGGGAGTGGCTTAGCTAGAAGGAAGCTACCTTTAAAGACTGCCTTAGAAAGATTCAGCTAATAACTTGGCAGAAGACACCAGGAGAAAGGACTGCTGTGTGACTGGACTTCTCTACTGGAACTATATTGCTCTCCTTCCCTTCCCTCCACCCTCCCACCCAAAGCTAGTTCTACTTTTATAGGCACAGGATTTGACTGACAACAGGAACTTCATGTTTGGGAGCAGAAAGTGAGTGACCACAGAGCCACCAAAGACCCACCATCCTAGAAGGGCAAGAGTAGCTCTCCGGCCCCCTCTAGCTGCTGGAGGTCTGCCTCTGAGCAAGTAAGGGGTCTACTGAGAAATATAGGATATTCTTGTCTCAGAACAGGACAATCAGGAGTTTAAAGGGCACACAGGCAGAAAGTAAGTAGGGAGAGAAAAAAAAAACAGAGGAAGGAGTAAGGATTGCAAACAGTTAAGGGGCCAGAAATAAGACATGATTGAGTGGTGCAGTGCAGTGGCTGTGGAGCAGCAGTCTCCGGGAGACGCTTCTGGAGGATGCGTGTTGTCCCATCTGTAGGCACCTCTGGGCTGAGGAGAAGGTTGCTCATCTCTATGCTGAGTTGGCCAGGATTTGTGGGACCTCCTCTTCCATCCAGGGACCACCAGTGCCACTGCCGTTGCCTCAGAGGTTGCCAAGAAAGAGGAGCGGTTGGACCACAGTGGACTCAGAGAGGGTGAGGGTGGTGGAACAGAGGCGTATCCCTCCAGTTGTACCTCTCCAAAATTCCTATGCCATTCTGGCAAAGTGTGGTTCCTCTATGGAGGCACCCACAGTGGAGACCAAGGAGGATGCTGGGAACCTCCACAAAGGAGACCCACAGGAGGGTGGCAGGGACCCGCAGGGGAAGGAAACAACCTGGTGGGGACTCCATTGTTAGGAAGGTAGAACTGGGGGAGGAAGGGAGAGGGAGGTGGCAGCCCGCCTGGTGCCATGGCCTGTAGGGACAGGAGCGTAATCCCCAGGATTGCCGTGCAGCTGCACAGGGAGGAGCTGATGTCATTGTCCACCCAGGGACAAATGACCTGGCTAAGAAAGAGATTAGAGAAGTGCAGGAAGAGCTTGAAATTTGGGAGGGCATATTGCTAGCACGACGGTAACCTTTCTCGAGGTGCTGCCCATCTATGGTGTGCGAGGAGGCTAGGGTGTTCCAGCATGGGATTCAATCAGTGGTTGAAAAACTGGTGTGGAGCTCAGGGATTTGGCTCATTGGGGACTGGGGTCCACCTGGAGTGATGCAAGCCATACTGGCATGATGGTCTGCATCTGTCCAGGAGGGGAACCAGGATCCTAGGTGGCTGGGTTTTAATGCTTCATTGGCAAGCATTTAAACCACAGGGGGAGGCACTGAAAGAGCAGGAAAATCCAGCCCCCAAACAATCATGGTAGTAAGTGCGGTAAACACCAACATAGAGGTGTCGATAGGGAGAAGGGCAGGGGTAAATGGAGAACATGACAAAGGCAAGAAGGACAGGGATAGGGCAAAAGGAGTAAGGACATCAGGAAATGGAGGGTAATGAGTACCAATGCCCAGTCTGGGCAACAAGCCCCCAAGCTGGTGGCCTTGATGGAAGAGGGATGCCTGGATATCGTAGCAGTCACAGAAACATGGTACACAGAGAACCATGACTGGATGTTAACATACCGGGTACATAACCTACAGGAGAGACAGGCTGGGGAGAAGAGGGGAGGAGTAGCTCTCTATGTAAAGGAAGGGATAAAAGTAACTGAACAAAAGAGTAAACAGGGAGGACAGGAGGCACTGTGGGTCACTTTGGAGACTGGAAAGGGCACCACAATCTGCACAGGGTTGTGTACAGACCCCATGTCAGGGGAGGGAATGGACAAGGATATGATAGAAGGCATTCTTAGAATGGCAGAGAAAGGGAGTTATTGTTGATGGAGACCTGCATATGCCAGATGTTAACTGGAGCACATTTGCTGCAGCCACATCCAAGAGCAGGGCCATTCTTGATGCCCTACAGGTGGCAGGCCTCAGACAGCTGGTTTCGAACCTACGTGAGGGAGCAATCTTAGACCTCGATTTCAAACGGGGGGCAGGAGAGAATCTCAGATCTAGAAGTGGTTGCCATCTGTGAACAAGTGACCATCAAACAGTGGGGTTCACGCAACTCAGCTACAGAGTCAAGCCATACAAAAGTGAGGTACTGGACTTTAGGAGGGCTGACTTGGCAAGATGGGGAGAGTGCCTCAGAAAAGCACTCAGCAAACAGGCTAGAAGGAGGTATGGAGCAACAATGGGGAATCATCAAAACTGCCATCACAGAGGCAACAAGCCTTTGTGTGAAGCAAATAAGCAAATCAAAATGAAAGAAAAGCCACTATGGTTCTCAAAAGAGGTGGCTGTGAAAGTCAGGAAGAAAAAGATAGCATTCCGGAGTATAAGGAAACACAGAAGGAGCAGGACAGAGAGCTGTACCAGTTAAGGCAGAAGGAAGAAGGAGGCAAGTCAGAATAGCAAAGGCCCAAACTGAGAAAAAGATAGCCAACTCAAGTTAAGAAGGGGGATAAAACCTTTTATAGGTACATCAGTGAGTGTAGAAAGACAAAGGAGGGATAGTGAGGCTGAATAGAATGAACGGTGGGTGGGCAGAGGGGGACAGTGAAAAAGCAGGGATACTGAATGAATATTTCTGCTCAGTATTCACAAAAGATGAGGGGGAAGTGCCTAATCCAATTAACAGAAGCACTCTTGATAGGGGGGTCGATCCCAGTCCTTTCACAGAAGAAAGGGTCTGTAAGAACTCCAAAACTGAAGGTGAACAAAGCAATGGGTCCTGATGGAATTCACCCAGAATTCTAAAAGAATTAAGGGAGGAACTAGTGAAACCACTGGCTACTCTTTTAATAAATCATGGGAGGATGGTGTGGTACCCGAGGACTGGAGAAGCGGATGTGATTCCCTTCACAAAAGTGGGACTAAGACAGAGGCAGGAAACTACAGACCTGTCAGTCTGACCCTCTGTGGTAGGGAAAGTGATGGAGTCACTCTGAAGGAAAGAATAGTTGAGTACCTAGAGGCCAGTGGGCACAGGACCCAAGGCAGCATGGGTTCACAGCGGGAGGTCATGTCAGACAAATCTAATAGATTTCTTTGACTGGGTGACCAAAGTAGTAGACCAGGGAGGGGCTGTGGACATGGCCTACCTAGACTTTAGAGGCATTGACACAGTCCCACACAAAAGATTAATAGTCAAATTAACCAGCCTGGGAGTGGGTCCCAGGGTGGTAGCCATGTAAAACATTGGCTACACAACCGGACACAGAAGGTAATTGTAAATGGAGTCCACTCTGAAGAAAGAGGGGTTACTAGTGGGCACCGCGAGGGCTAGTATTGGTCCAGTCCTTTTAATGTCTTCATCAGTGACATTGCAGAGGGACTGAAGGACAGATGCCTTTTTGCAGATGACACAAAGATCTGCAACAGGGTTGATACACAAGGAGGTGTGGAAAGGATGAGAAGGGACTTGGCAAGGTTGGAGGAATGGTCAGAAGTATGGCAGCTAGGATTCAATGCAAAGAAGTGCAAATAATGCACCTGGGAAACAAGAACCCAGGGAAGAATACAATGGGGGAGGTAGTAACAACAACAAAAAGGAAAGGGACCTGGGGGTAATCATATCAGATGACCTTAAGTTAGCAAGTTAAATGTGAGAAGGCAGTAGGGAGGGCTGGGGGTATACTGGGATGCATAGGAGAGGCATCAGCAGCAGAAAACAGGAAGTTGTTATCCCTCTGTACAGACAGTTGGTGAGACCCCATCTGAGTACTGCATCCAGTTCTGGAGACCCCATCTCTGCAAGGACATAGACTGGATAGAGGCAGTCCAGAGGAGGGCAACTAAATGGTGCAGGGTCTGCAAGAGAAGCCTTTATGAGGAGAGACTAAAGAAGCTTAATATGTATACCCTTGAGGAAAGAAGGGAGAGGGGGACATGATAGAAAGTTTTAAGTACCTCAGTGGAATCAACAAAGTCCAAGAGGGTAGCATCTTTCAGAAAAGAGACGGCAAGAACAAGGGACTACGAATTCATAGAAGGGGGCGTTCAGGCAATGAGGAAGTATTATTTCACAGAGAGGGTAGGATGCATGGAACAGCCTTCCTGAGGGAGGTTGGGGGTCTAAAACTGTGGGAGAATTCAAGAATGCATGGGACAGACATAAGGCAATTCTTGTGGGGGGTAGGAAGAAATAGGCTGTTGGTTAACTAGGATCTGCGGCCTATCCTGTAGGTAGGGAAATTGGCAGACTAGATGGGCCAAGAGGTCCTTATCTGCCGTCAAAGTCTGTGTTTCTATGTTTCTATGCACATTATAACTATAGTGAGAAATGGGCTGGCCGCCTCAGGAAACAGCAAGAGCAACAAGTGAAAATGGCTGTAAGGATTACCTCTGGCTAAAGGCCTGAATACCCATTATCTGGTAAGTTTTACTCTTCAATATTAACAGGAGCCAGACTGCTATGAAAAGGAGTAAAACTGAAAAGAGTCCATCATTTATCTTATAATATCTGAAATACTGCACATTTTTGTTTCAAAGTTTCTTTTGGGAGTGCTAAACACACTGCAGCACAAGCAAACAAAAACAGTCCCTTTAATTTCAAATCTGCTTATGTTTAAAACCATTTGTGCTGCTGGCATATTGCCTTTCCATGTCACCTTACCAAAAATAATAAAGTTAAACAGTAAGGAAAAGTAAACTGTTTTGGGTCAAAATAGTGTTGCTAAGGCATATCTAGGGAACCTTACAACAACACACTAAGGGATTGGGTGACCAGCAGGCAGACTCTGAATCTTTTTACTATCTTAATTTGTCTTGTCTGCCTAAATAAACTAAGTGCTTGCACTGTGAGGAGAATTCCCCTATATTTGGCATACACATTTGTCTCCTGGGCATTGCTTAAATATGAAAAAAGGAACTACTAGCCCAAATATGCTAAACCCCAGGTCTATACACTGTAGCCTATCATGGTGGTGGTGGTAGTGGGGGGGGGGGGACTGAAGCTCCATACCTGTCTTTTTAATGAAATGATAGTGATAGAAAGGGCCTCTTATCCAGGTGGCCTGCCTGGAAAAAGGGAATTAAAAGGGGGAAAGTAAAGGAAAGGACAGTAAAGATATTCAGAGAGTGCTACTGCAGTAGATTTGTGAAACAGAATTAGACAGGTATTTGGAGGTTTAACAGCACACTTTCACACATGGTATGTGTGCCATGGAGTTGGTTATAGTAAGATATGCTGCATTTATAGTTGGACTGTGATAATTGTGTGGTTGCTATTATGTTGGTGGTATATGTTGCTGTGGTGTTGTTTCACTATGGGGGCTGTCACTATGGAGGCTGTCGCTGCAAAGTTGTCGGTGTGGAGGCCGTTGGTGTATTCTCTGTCAAACCAGTGTGATGGAACCTTTAAAAACTACAAAAGAGAAGTGGACAAATAGGACACACCTTATCTGTTCCTGCAGTAGCATCCACCTATGTATAATGTTCCCCTTTGAAACCGACAAATTATGAAAAAGAGGTTATATGATGCTACGACCTCTCTTCAGCAGTAGACTAAGAAACGGGCTGCTGAATCTTCCACTAGTATCAAGACTACAGAAACCCTGCATGGGGCATTCTGATGGGGAAGATCAATAACAGAAGATCAGCCAAAAACAAGTGGTGGTAAGCAGATGCATAAAGAGAAACACACTGAGGCTCTCTGGCCAAGGGCAAAAGAGGAGCAGCCTGCAGTGCCATAAGAAGATATGCCTTCAAGATATAAAACGTATGTGGCAATTCTTTAAGAGTATGAAACGACCCTCTTCTGATAAAGCTACTAGCTAGAGGAGATGGAGTATGAGGAGGACAAACAGGAGCCTATCTCACTGGACATTCCTGTAGATGGAGAGATAGGCTCTTCCCCTGCAGCCATGGATGACTGTTCTTCCTATTCAGCCTTCATTTTTTTTTTTTTAATTCTGCTTATTCTCTCTGGTGGGGATGTACCCCATATCAGACCTCCATAGACCCCCTCCAGCATCCCCCCTCCAACTGCCCAGACTGAGGCCCCATAGTTTACCCCCCACACACACAGTAGGGGCTCACATCAAGGGAGAGACCAAGACCCACCTTGATTCCAACAGAGTCTTATGCTGGGATGTCATTTGGGACGGAGAGAGAGCTTCATTTAGCTGCTGCTCCTGAGGGCTTTTCTTCTTTGATTTCCCTTGAAATGCAGACATGCAATGCCGTCAGTGCATGGATGTGCATGCTGCCACACACACACCCCCACAGACATCTGCCGTCTTGCCTCCCCTGCTACATGGTCCCAGCAGGTGTACTTCCAGCCTCTGCTGGGTGTCACTTGAGCACCAGGTGTCTGTGGCCTCTTCCAGGAGGATGTGAGCAGTCTATGGAATGCTCATCCTACATCCACCTGGCCAGCCCGCTGACCCTCTGGGCAGGTTCCTGGACCCAGGTTGTCAGCATTGAAGGTAATAGTGCCACCATTGTGTTGGGGTGCTGGCTCTATTGAGCCTTTCTAAGACAAATTATATGCTGGACCCACATGTTTCTGAGTCAGACGTAGATGTGGGAGAGGCAGAGTTTATGAGAATGTCCGTGCTCATGTCCACCAAAAGTGTATCAGTTCCTATACATAATCTTTATACAGTGCCTGCTTTAGCCTCAACCTTTGATGAAAAGCTGAGAAAAGATCTTTAGTGTAAAGGAAAGGTTCTGAATTTGTCTGTGGGCACTCAGATTCAGAAGGTCTCATACAAACTGCAGTCTGTGAAAAGACGAAGGTACATTCTCCTAGTGCCCCCCCATAAGGATTCTAGAATAATTGATAATTTAGGGGAAGAAAGGGTAACTGGTCCCCGCTATGTTACTAAGGCAAGATGCTATATTGGAGTTTTCTAAAGGCATGGATACAATTTACATCTGTAACCCCCCCTACAAATGGGGGTTCCTAAAAGCCTTCCCAGAGCTTGCCTAAGTGCTCCCTGCCTAACTGGCGTTCGGCGTAATGCCGTTTAAATGTGGGTGCTGTGAGCACTTTTATGAGCCTCTGGTACTGTCTCTTTAAGAGCTGCCTGCTTGCAGGCTTTATTAGTTTGCAAGAGGGGACTGTGGGTTTATTGCTCGAATCCCACTCGAGCTGCCATTCAAATTGCTCCACTTCTGCAGTCACTAAGTGAGCAGAGGGAGCCTAATTGAAGGAGGGATAACTGCCGCTGCTTTAAATCAGGTCCGCCTAGACCATATCTTGAAATCTGCCAGGTTTTCCAGTGTGGTATTGTTGAAGCTCAAACTACATGACCGACAGGCTGCCCCTCCCGAATACTGCCAATTGATGAGAGAGATTCGAGAAGTTGAGACTAATGAAGAGGGGTGGGAACCCTATGTGGGGGTCGTGAATCTATGCCAGACCCCTGAGCCCAGTGAACCAGATGAGACCCACCCCTCGAGGGGATTGAACAAGGGACCTGATGCATTTCCCGTGCCCCCAGAGGCCCAGGGTGGAGTGGGGGTGCATGCCGTCCCTCTGATCCCCGGGTGGAGAGTGATTTGAAGGCCGAGATTAGAGATTTACGGGAAATGGTGAGAGAATTGAAACAAACTGCTGCCAACCCCTCCAAATTTGTGGAGCCTGAATTAGCTAGAAACAAACAACCTAGTCAAGAGGAGCCCTCCAGAACCCCCGACACCTCCCGGCAGGTGAGATATCTCCCTCCCAGCAAAGACCCCTAAGATACTAAGTTCTGCTACCATTGTGAGGAGGATAGACACTTTCAGACTGAGTGCAGGTAACCAGAGAACTTAAGGAGGGTCAACAGCAGGCTAGTAGCCTGGCATCGCAAGGCCTATACCAGACCCCAAGGAGGGCCTCCTCGGAAGAGTTTTGTCTCCTGGGCCAATGCCCAAGTAACCTCCAAAACCATGCCCCCTGAATGGTCTAATGTGGTGGGTCCCTCGATGGAAACCACAGTGAGAGTGAATGGAATACCCACCCGGGCTGTGTTAGACAGTGGTTCTCAAGTGACCATTATGTTTCAGGACTGGTATCAGAAGCATTTGCCTGAGGTGCCCCTGCTGCCTTTAGATGGACTACATGTTTGGGGACTGAGTGATAAGGCCTACCCCTACTCTGGGTATATCCAGATCTGGTTATCTTTTCCTACTTCTGTGGCTGGGGTGGCCGAACAAGTGGAGACCTTGGCATTAGTGTGACCCCCCACTGGACAGTATGATGGGGTGCCCTTGTTGATCGGAACCAGTGCTCATATGTTTGGTCGTTTAGCACAACTATGCTCCAAAAAACAGAGGTCCAGGACAGGGCGAGCTCTCAGAATTCCAGCCTTGATTCAGAAGGCCTATGAGACCCAGAGAAAGGCCAGCCAGGCGGAACCCAAAGGCTCGGTGGGCATTGTCTGGAAGAAGGATCCAGAGTCTTTGCTGCTAGCCCCAAATGCCCAGTGTGTTCTACAAGGAGAGGTCTGGATTAAAAAAAGATGTTAAGAATAAAATATTGATGCTGGATACACCAGGCGATGGAAAATTGCCAGAGGGGTTGCTGGTTAAACCCAGCATTTTGCCTGCTAGAGCCCATGCTTTTGCCAGAAGAGTAATGGTTCAAGTGCACAATGTATCTGATCGAGAGAGTCGAGTGAAGCGAGGTTGCACTCTGGCTATGGTGCACTGTGCGGATTCTGCTGTTCTGCCCAGCAACAAGACTTCCGGGAGGAGTGACCGAGTGACCCCCGATTTGTTTGATTTCGGTGACTCCCCACTGCCAGCAGAATGGAAGAAAAGGATTAGTGAAAGGCTCGCTCAGAGGGAGCAGGTGTTTTCCTTGAAGGAGTGGGATGTAGGATGTGTGCAAGGAGCTGAGCACACCATTCGACTACAGGATGAGCGACCTTTCCAAGAGCGATCGCGACGCCTGACCCTTGCTGATATAGATGATGTGAGACGACACCTGCAGGAGATGCTCGTGGCTGGGGTGATACAAGAATCCAGAAGCCCCTATGCTTCACCTGTTGTAGTAGTGAGGAAGAAGAATGGAGCTGTCCGGATGTGTGTGGATTACCCTACTTTAAGCAGGCGAACTATACCAGACCAGTATACCATGCCCCACATCCAGGACGCCTTGGATTGCCTAAATGGTAGCAAATGGTTCTCCGTGTTAGACCTTCGCAGTGGGTACTACCAGATCCCGATGGCTCCGGAGGATCATGAAAAGACTGCTTTCATTTGTCCTCTAGGTTTTTACGAGTTTATGAGGATGCCTCAGGGGATTTCAGGCGCTCCTGCTACTTTCCAGCACTTGATGGAGCGTGCTGTGGGGGATATGAACTTGCTCAAGTGTCTAGTCTACCTGGATGATGTCATAGTGTTTGGCAGCTCCTTGGAGGAACATGAAAGCAGGTTGTTCAAAGTCCTGGATCGACTGGAAGATGTTGGTCTCAAATTGTCTATAGATAAGTGTCAATTCTTTCAAACATCCGTGAAATATGTGGGGCACATAGTATCCACTGAATGCATAAAGACTGACCCCAGTAAAGTGGAAGCTTTGACTACCTGGCCTCAGCCAAAGAATTTGAAGGAGCTGCAGAGGGTTCCTGGGGTTTTGTGGTTATTATAGAAGGTTTATCAAAGACTATTCTCGAGTGATCCGCCGTCTACTCAGCCTTACTCAAGGGTATCCTCCAACTCACAAAAAGTATAAGAAAGCTGTGCTTACTGAGACTGAGAAAAAATATTTCCGTCCAAATGATGTGTTCGGAACCTGCTGGACTGCTGATTGTGAGGTAGCTTTCCATGATATTATGTATCAACTTACCCATGCCCCAGTACTGGCCTATGCTGACCCTGCCAGGCCGTACATTCTTCATACTGATGCCAGTCTACAAGGATTGGGGGCTGTGTTATATCAAGAGAACACAAATGGTCTAAGACCCGTAGCATTTGCCAGCAGGAGCCTCACTCCGTCAGAAAAGAATAATCCAGTGCACAAGCTAGAATTTCTGGCCTTGAAGTGGGCCATTGTTGATCAATTTCATGACTACCTGTACAGTGCTAAGATATTGGTGAAGACTGCTAACAATCCTCTAACCTATGTGCAGACCTCAGCTAAGTTGGATGCCACTGGCCATAGGTGGCTTTCTGCGGTGTCTACCTATGACTGTGCTGTTGAATACAGAGCGGGCCTGACCCACATAGATGCTGATGCTCTATCCTGGAGGCCTGTGTCCCGAGACAACTAGGTCAGGTTGTCAGAACCTGACATTGCAGCACTTTGCCAAAACTTTGACAAGGAGGAACAAGTATCTCCTGATGCTGTGGATTGCATGGTGGATTGTTTGGGGCCATCTGAGAACTGTATACCTGCTGCCTACTGTCATTTCTCTGCATTAGATGTTAGTGCATTACCCCATTTCAATAATGATAGTCTCTGGCTGGCTGAATCCTGAGACCCCATAATAAAAACTGTTCTGGAGGCTCTGCATGTGGGGAGGGATGTATCAAAACTGCATTCCACTGACTTGAGAACTGCCCTCTTATACAAAGAAGGTCCCACGTTGAAACTAATTAATAGACTGTTATACAGAGAAACAGTAGATAAAGAGGGGCACATACACAAACAACAACTGGTGCTGCCCACTGCTTTTAGAGAACTGATGTTGAGGTCCCTACACAATCACATGGGGCACCTCGGCATAGACAGAGCCCTTGATTTGGTGAGGTCCAGGTTTTATTGGCCCAAAACGGGTGCTGATGTGGAACAGCATTTCAGGACTTGTAGCTGATGTTTACAAAGAAAGACCTTGCCCCAGAGGGCTGCCCCCCTGGTTAACATCACTACTAGTGCCCCCATGGAATTGGTCTGCATTGATTTCCTGAGTCTAGAACCAGATCAGAGAAACATCAGTAATATATTGGTAATTACTGATCAGTTTACCCGGTATGCACAAGCTTTCCTCACTAAAGACCAGAAAGCAACCACAGTGGCTAAAGTACTTGTTGAGAATTTTTTTGTCCACTGCGGGGCCCATCAAAGAATCCATTCCGATCAGGGGAGAGATTCTGAGAGCCGCTTGATTAAAGAAATGCTATCCTTGTGGGGGGTGCGAAAGTCGAGAACTACTCCTTATCATCCCCAGGGAGATCCTCAGCCTAAAAGGTTTAACCGCATGTTGCTTGACATGTTGGGCACACTGCAACCTAAAGATAAGCCTAGATGGAGCCAGCAGATTAGCACTCTAGTACACGCTTATAACTGCACCAAAAGTGATGCCACTGGATTTTCCCGGTATCGACTGATGTTTGGAAGAGAGGCTAGACTGCCAGTAGATGTCTGTTTTGGAGTTTCTCCTGATGGAGTTCAAGTAGCTAATCATCTACAGTATGTGCAAAAGCTGAAGGCCGAACTAAACCATGCCTACCAAGTAGCCCAGACCATGGCTGCAAAACTAAATTTAGTCAATAAAGAAAGGTATGACAAAAAAGTGAAAGCAATGGAGCTTAGAGAAGGGGATAGAGTGCTACTGAGGAATCTGGGACTGCATGGCAAGCATAAGATTGCTGACAGATGGCATCACCTCCCTCATATTGTTGTAGGAAAGTTGGAAGATTTACCTGTATACAAAGTGCGGCCTGAGAACAACTCAAAGGATGTGAAAACTATACACAGAAATCATCTGCTGCCAATCGGACAGATCCTGATAGAGGCTGAACCACCAAATGCCCCCCCTCTGGGCCTGTGACTAGAGCCACTGCCAAGAAAAAACTAAGACCGATTGATTCCCCAGAAATCAAACTAAAGAGTCCTTCTCCACCCCCCTCCATTGAAGCTGATTGCTAGTCTGTGTCCGAGGACAGTGCGTGTAATCCGGAATATTACTCCTCTTATGAACTGAGTCAGTTGTTTAGGGGCAATCCTCTAACCAACCCTGGGGATGAAGCTGGGCTTCCTAGACTGTCTGAGCCCCCAGCTTTGTCTCTGGAGCCAATGCTCCCGGAGGGAGTAGTGAGTGGTATTAAATCTGAAGATATGAGCTCATTGGGACTGGCTGAACTGTCTGATTTCTCTGACGAAGGAAGTGACGTGGGGGAAGCAACTGGGGATATGCCAGAGCAAGAAGCATATTTTGAGTGCCCTGATAGTTCCCCGCCAGTACCAGAAATGTCCCCAGCTGAGCTGGGTGGGGTGAGTTCAGAAATAGAGGGCTCTGTCCCCGAAGGTACCATGGACTCCAGGTCCCCTGCTCCTATAGAGGTTTCCCCGGCCATCCCATAGGGCTGGAATGGAGTCTGAGCCTTCAGAAATTTTCCCTTGAGACTCCTAGACAGACTGGCCGAGAAGTACGGCCTGTAGTGAGATTGAGTTATGAGTCCTTGGGCCAGCCTGTGGATCTGCCTTTGAATGTGGTACATAAAGGGGTGTACGTGTCCCCGAGCTCCTTGCCCAAACTAACCCTGGGGGATGATTCCAGACTGCTAGTATTGCCCTCTGAGTATGGTACCCCTGCCCCAGTTAGCCCGCAGGTAGCTGATAGGGAAGGGCCCCCTCTTTCCAGATGTCATGGGCAGGAAGTAGTGACCTGATTTAAAAAGAAAAGGTTGTCTGTATGTAATATTGTATAACCAATAGTAAACTGTGTAATGCAGCACTAGTGTATGTAACAAAAGGTTTGATGTGCTGTCAGTTTAAACTGTTTTGCCTTAAAGTGATTTAAGGGTAACTACTTGACGCGGACGCCAAGTTATTTCCAGGCCAGGAAGGGTGTAACCCCCCTACAAATGGGGGTTCCTAAAAGCCATCCCGGAGCTTGTCTAAGTGCTCCCTGCCTAACTGGCGTTCGACGTAATGCCGTTTAAATGTGGGTGCTGTGAGTGCTTTTAGAGCCTCTGGTACTGTCTGTTTAAGAGCTGCCTGCTTGCAAGCTTTATTAGTTTGCAAGGGGGGACTGTGGGTTTATTGCTCAAATCCCACTTGAGCTGCCATTCAAATCACTCCGCTTCTGCAGTCACTAAGAGAGCAGAGGGAGCCTAATTGAAGGATGTAACTGTTTGCTGGGAAGTATGTAGCGTAACAGTAAAAATTTAGTTTGTTTGAACTGCCTTTATTGCAGCTGGGACTCTGTGTGTCTGGCCCCGCCATTTTGGACCTGAACTACTGAAATGGGCCAATTAGGGAAGGGGGACCTTAAAATGGAGACCGCTTGAGCCAGCCAGAACTTGGACTCCCACAGGGAGCCTGCCACCAAGGGGGATATATGGTAGATGCTTCTGGGAAGTGTAGTTTGGACCCTGGCACCTTTTTTGCACCAATAAAGGGCATATGGGGTGACTGACAGAACCAAGCAGCCAACCGAAGCCCTGTGGAGCGAAAGGAAACTGCCCTGCAAATGTCCTGAGGGGCAGAGTCATTGATGATTGTGAAGGTAGAAGGACTCTGGCTCCTGCGCTGTGTGAAGTTTTCGCTGGAAGCGTGCAGCAGCTAAGAAGCCGGGCGGCAGAATCGCCGTAAGGAGATCCATGGAGGAGTGCAGACAGAGAAGGCTGTACAGTTACAGCTACCTACCAGGCTCACCCTGTAGAGGACTGGAGAATCGGCTTCAATCGCGCTTGGTCTGCCAGGACAAGTGAAGCTACGTTGCGTCACCCGGTTTGTGCAGTGAAAGTCATCGGAAGTCTAAAGCAGCTGCCTGGTATGGTACCCCTCTGTTCTCCATATAAATGTGTGGAGAAGTGTTTGGATCACAGGCTATGTCCTGCAAGTGGTGTGAGAGGGATCTTTCTGCAGGATTCATGAGTACTAAATCAGGATAGCTCCCTGTTAGATGTTTATTCGAAGGCAAGATCTGTCTGGTCGCTCCACTGGCTGCATGAACTGAGCCTGCTAGCTCTGATAAACCAATTTGGGTCTCGAATACTTGCTTTCTCCATCAGGGCCCCAACCAGCTGCACCGAATAGGATAGCCTCTTTTTGCCTGGGTACCCAGAGACAGTGACTTACAGGTCTGGTCTGTGCACAGTGCCTTGATATAGTAGAGTGTTAAGCTAATCAACCTGATTTCCCCCACCCTTGTTACCACCCTTCAATAAATCAGATATGTCGTTTGCAAGGTACACTGTCTGAACTGTATGTTTGTGCTCCCCTCTTGTGCATGGGTTATTGTGTCATTGTATCTTATTTTACAGGGGGTCCTCAGCACCAAGTTGGTCATTCCACTTTGGAGGTAAGAGTAAGTCATAACCATTGGGTGAGAAGTGTTTGTGGGCCACTAGCGGAAGGAAAGGGGAGTTGCAGTGACCCAGAGGGCTGTGACCAAGTCATGTTTGACTGTTCCAACCCTGACCTCTGGGTGGAGGCACCCGACATTGGATCCAGGCCCCTCAACCTGCTAGTGGCGAAGCAGGCAGGGGTAGTAGCCCTTGGGATAGTGCCCCCTGGGGGTTACACATCCACACAATGGCAGTCTTACTGGAGACAGCTGAGTCATCGATATGTCTTCAAGCTAATCTCTTCCCTCCACCTGGGTGGTATATCCTCTGGCTCTGCCACATGATGTCAGATCTTTCTTTCTGCAAGAAGGGACATGTCTCCTCCCTTTCAGTTCTGAAGCATTGAAGGATTTTGAGTTTCCAAGTGCTTTATTCAGGAGAATTTTTGACTTTTCAAGTCTTTATTCTACACTAAAGTTGCTTCTGCCTCTTCTGACTCTGCTTTACAACTGTAATCTACAATGGAGGCAAGAAACTAAGTTTTAAATGCTGTACTCAGTGTACGCAGACATTGTCAATGGAGGATCCGCAGGACACATTAGCATACTGTTTGGGCGATCTACACAATGTTTCGAATTGGTAACATTGGTAGTACAGAGCACTATAAAGACAGATGTCCATTTGGCTCGCATATCTTAGAATTTAATACCCCACTATATTTCTGCCCCTTAAATAAGTATCGAGAGACTGTTTGAAGGATGTCATAGTTTGACTAGCTACCACCTCAATTGGTAAGTCATTCCAAACTCTTGCCACCCTATTGGAGAACCAAAATGTACAAAGTTTTGTCCTACATCTATCCACCTTCAACCGTAAGGGGTGGGCATGGGTGTTATGTAACTGCACCCTAAGGTGCAGGTCCATTTGCTCCCAAAGCTGGTTATCAGATAATGCCCGATAGATTTTAGCATATCCTCTCATCCTACGTACTCAGGGACAAGCAAATCAGTTTCATCAACCTCATCCTCATATGCCATATCCTTAACTTCATAGATTTTTCTAGCAGCCCTTCGCTGTACCCTCTCCAGGGCTCTTATGTCCCCTTTGTAGCCCGGTGCCCAGAACTGCATGCAATAGTCTGTATGCTGCCTCACAAGAGAGGTATACAAAGGGAGCAACACCTCTCTTTTCCTACTTTTTATATGTCTATGCATGCATCCCAGAATTCCATTTGTCTTCTTAACCACTAAATTACAGTGTGACTGGAACTTGAGGTCATTACTGACCCTGATACCCAAATCTGTTTCCTCATGTACTACTTTAAGGGTATTACCACCCAGACTATAATTTATTTCTGGATTTTTTATGCCAAAGTACATAATGGTACATTTATTCACATTAAAGGTTGCCCCATTTTCCTTTGCCCATAACTCCAATTCTCCAAGTGCTAGTTGTAAGTTGGAGGCATCAGATATTTTATTAACTGGATATCCTATACGTGTATCATCAGCAAATTTAGAAAGCCAATGTCTAGTGTTACCTGCGTAGTTGACATATAGAGGTTAAACAAACATGGTCCCAGCACAGATCCCTGTGGGACCCCACTAGTGACTGCTGCCCAATCAGACATTTCTCCCAGGACGCATACTCTTTGTTTCCTTGCAGACAACCCATCTCCTACCCAGTTGACTATTTTAGAATGTATCCCCAAGTTAGAGATAGCTTTAATCAATTGTTCATGAGGGACCTTATCAAATGCCTCTGCAAGGTCTAAGAATATTACATCCACTGGACTGCCTTCATCAAGTGATTTACTAACTTTACTGTAAAATTCCAGTAAGTTTGTTTGACATGAACGTCCCTTAGTAAATCCATGTTGGGAATTGTCTTTTTTCCCCTCCAGCTCCACATAGTCCATGATGTAATCCTGCATAATACCCTCTAGTACCTTCCCTAACGCAGACGTCAGGCTAATGGGCCTATAGTTTCTCACCTCATGCTTTTGCCCCTTTTTATGAATAGGGACAACTGTTGCCTGTCTCCATGCCTGTACAGTTTTCTCTGATTCCAATGACTGTTGAAATATTTGTGTGACTGGCCCTGCCAAGTAATCTGCCAGTTCTTTTAACAATCTAGGATGTAGACCATCAGGTCCACTAACTTTAGTCTGATTCAGACTTCTAAGCCTTGTTCTTACATCCTCTAGCTCTATTATGAGATCCAAGGTTCCCACTGCAGTGTGATCTACTATGCTGAATTTTTGGTCTAAATTAAACAATGAGGAAAAGTATGTATTAAACCTATCAGCCATTTGCTTATTGTCAGAAACAATTTTTTTGTCATTATCTTTCAGTGGTCCAGTTTTTTTACCCTGTCCCCTTTTGTTATTTACACATGTATAACAACTTTTATAATTATCCCTTGTTGTAACCCCTCACCCCTGCCTTTTTGCAAAATGACAGGTGGCATGCTGTTGAAGTTGACAGCAGTACCTGATGGGGACTGGGTTCGGGGAGGATGAGGTTACTCGGCACAGGGGGCCTAGGTTTGGCTACTCTGCACAGGGGCACCCAAGTAAATCCAAACACAGGAAGCAATAACTGTAATCTCCAGAACCAGGAATGGGATTCTACAGTATGGCTTTTATTCACATCCAAGCTGAACAAACAAAGCATAGAAGGACCCCCACTGGGCTACATTCCTGGTAATGCAGATTAGAGACAAAGAACACTTCTTTACTATTTCCAGCCCTCAGGCTCTGAACCCGCCAGGCACAGCCCAGACTTGCACGCAGCTTGGTACACAGCTCAACTTGTCACACTACTTGAGTTTTCCCCACTGGCCTGCTCCTCCCTGCCACTTGATCCGCGGTTCATTTTGGGAAATGAACCAGTTTTCCTGTTGTGGCTCCCCAAACCACCTTAGAGCCTTCGACTCCTAGAGGGAATTTTCCTTCCAATCCCACATCTGGGTACTTCCCTCATCACTGGCCAAGTGCATGAGGCAAAGTAGAAATCCACAGAGCAAATCCGTAGAGGCGGACCTCGTCACTAAAGATGGGGCGTCTCCCACCTCCAACTCCCACAATCCATACCCGGCCATTTCTCTGGAAACTAAACAACTCTTTTACTGAAAGCTTGGCAATGTAGATTACTGGGTAGACGTATGCCACATCTCCTCTACATGTCTTGACTTCCTGTAAGTGCTGGACTTGAACATACTTTTACTTTATGGCTAAGCCTATTACTCTAGTCCTCCCTCTATTTCAGTAGTCCAATCCCCACTATCACACAAGTCCCAGGGTGAAAAACATAGGCCCTTTAGAAAGAGCAGAATCTCACCCTCCGGTTGCAGGTGCCCCACAGGTGATTCACAAGTCTTCTTGTTTCCCAAAAACTCTTGAACAAATAGGCAGCTTCTCCACTAGTAGCAGAACCAGGGGGTTGCCCCAGGAATATGCAGGAAACCCTTTCCTGCCCCCATCCCCGGAGGGAGGGGGCATTGAGACCCGAATCAGCGGTCTCCACCACTTACAAACTGCTTCTGTGTCTCTATTTTGGTGGAGACACACACCCTTTTACCTAATTGTAGCCCTATGTCAGGGCTGAGGCTCCAAGAGCCTACACAGAGTTGCTGTGCTGCTCCCTCAGCAAGCTCCGAACGCCAACTGACCTACAGACTACTGTTCAAACCTCCCAACATTCTACTCCAACTCCCTGCTGCAGATTCCATTGTGGCTCATGCAGCTGTGATAGTTCTATGGTGATGTCATCCCTCAGTCTCAGCTGAGACTGAGAACAGAGTGAGACAGTGTGAAACCCATTTAACTGGAGTTTCACAAGCTGCCTTCCCTGCCTACCACTAGGTCTTACTGGGATTCTAGTAACCCCGGGTAACAAGGGGGTTACACTCACCCTTGACCAGGAAAATGACTGTCTGCAGTCATTGTTTACCCTGCTTTAGGCCATCCCACTCTATGTGCTACCTGTGGAGGGGGTTGATCAGGCCCCATCCTACCATGTGCGAACACAGGCAGGCAACACTAAGGGCCTAGAGGCCTTTAGCTGACATATCAGCCTCTACTCTATCCACTTACTATGGATGCCTAGTGGCTCTGCTAGACCTGTCCAGAGCATAGCCCTAATAGATCAGCACTGCAGTCCCTATGGCCATTCAGGACCACAGCCTGTCTATCCCCACTAGCCCTCTAGGGAAAATCTGTCTGCCTTTGAACTAATACCCAATAACAAAAACAACCGGGGGACCTCCCCGACCATGGGCAACCTGCAACCGCACACCAAGAACCTAATACCACAGTATTATATATTTTACTGCCTCCTCCCTACCCCCACAACCACACCTGTGGAAGGAAAAGGGTTAATACTGTAACAACAACAATAACAACACCACAGTACTTTAAATCACTACACACTGAAGTATTAGTGAGGAACTCCGATGAGCCCCTCCTCCTCTTCTTGTCTTCTCTTCTATCTTCTCCAGGAACACCTGCAAGAAAAAGAAAGACAACACACTTCCTAATCTGCATACACAGTCTACCTAAACCCCTACCATCAAAACACTGAAGAATCCCAAAAAAGATTTTTTTTAGAAAAGGTAGAAAAACAGTATATACATTAGAAAACAACAACATTATTTACAATACACATTTGGGGGGGATGGAGTGCCCTAAAAGTCCCAACTAGTGACCACAGTGCCCAAAGGCTAGTCCATTAAAGAGTCTCTTCTGGGTCGGAGCACGGTGAAACACAGTTCTAAGAGGCCAAAGTCCTGAAGGGGAGAGTCTTTGAGGACAGTTCACACATTTTGAAGTCTGCTAGTGTAGGGTGTGTACTGCAATGTCATAAAGATAGAAAAGTTTGGACTTATCAGCCCCTTGTAGAATGGAAAATTCTGAACTGACCTGAACCTCTGATGAAGACTCTCCCTGGCAGCATTTCTTCCGATACAGCTGGGCGGGCATCTTTCGGGAACTACAGGAGGGCACATCTGGGAACTGCTGGGCTAATGTCATCTCTGGAGATGGAACCTTAGAACAGGAACAAAAAGAAAACAGCTGGTCCGACATCATCCGATTACCAGGCGATGAAACAGGATACAGCTGGGCTGGTGTCCTCTCTGGATCTGAAGTCATCTGGTGGGCCAGTGGATGGATTCTGGAAAGGCCAGTACACTGTAGAACTGATGAATGTGGGGCACTTGAGTCCTGGATGTCCATACTGGTGGATCAATAAAGGCACTTCACAGGCTGGTGTGGCAGTATTGACTACCACTACTCGGCTTTCCATTTAGCAGGCACGGGCACATTTGCTGGGAGGTCTTTGCACTGAGGCCAATAGTACCAGGGGTCATGAGCTTGAATTATTACCCCGTCTGGGCGCACATAATTCACACAGTGGGAGATTTCACGTCCCTGTCCATCCACTATTCGCACTCTGTCCATAAACAGTGTCCTGCCTCTCTTCCACTGGGTATACTTCTCATGAAACAGTCTGTTTTTTACATGCTTGTTGGCCCCAATATGCACACCTTTCATTGCTTCAGCCCAGATCCAGGATTTCCTGCTGTTCTCAATCTCCTCCCAGACTTTCCAAGGAAAGGTAGGAAAGGTCATCCCATAGATATCATTTGCCTTTCTATGAACCAGTCTCTCCTCTTTACTAGCTTTGGTCAACCTGAGACCGCTGGCCTGGCTTGGGGGTGGCCAGTCCTGGTTCTGCCAGCTTCGCATCCTTAATGAAATTAAAAACGGATCCCTGACTTCTTCTTCTTCTTGCATAGACAGGACAGTGGCATCACCACTCTCTTCCATGCATTCCTCCGAGGCAAGATCTTGAGGCTGTGTACCCATTCCTTTTACACAAGGCCACATAGGTTCCCCCTCATCTTCCTCTTCACTGAGGATCTGAGCCCAGGAGTGAGCTGTCGTTCTCACTCCTGAGACTATCCACTCATCACTAGGCACAGAGGTCGACACTTCCCACTCAAAGGCCTCCCGCATCTCATCTTCTCCTATGAGACTTGGGCTAGGGCCCCCCTTCCAGGGGTCTACTGATGCTTTATCCGACCTTTCCTTCTGGGATCCAGCATCCAAAACTTCAACTTCTGGTTCTGGTTCTCTAACTCTGCACCCTCTAGCTTTGTGCCACACCCCCCCGAGGGGTCTTCCTCCACAGGCTCCGCCTGGTGCTATGTGCTGCCAACTGCAGATTCCTGAACCTTTGTCCATGTGGGAGCCAAACGAATTTGAGGCGCTTTATACAAGCCATATTTTTCTAGGCATCCAGCACAGTGAGGATCATGAACGTGGACCTTTGTCTGACGTGGAACCTTTCTAAAAGAGCCATGGCTCAAAGGTATTTGTAATCCTAGACTTGATAAATAAAAGATATGAAGACGTCCCTTCCAGCTCTCAAACATGTTTGACACACATGCACTGGAAAACCAGGAATTGCCACATGAGGAGGCAGTTGTCCTCCATAGCACCACTTTTCAATATCCCTCAGTCTATTCACTGCTGCTGTTACTGCAACCCGGGCATGATCCGGATAGTGAGCTGGTCCTGAGGCCATAACTGCAGAAAAACAAGCAAAACTTCACTGTAACTGAAAGTCCCACTTTATTGAACACTCTCTTTACTTTTAAAATGGCTCCTCTGCTGCTGTGTTTACTTTACTACCCCACCCTGTAATGGCGGCGGCAGCACTCCTGTGCATCAACATTCAGAAATTGGGTCAAGCCACTGCGCACCCGATTTACACACACTACTGATAACTTTTGCTAAAACTGCACAAACTTGCACTGTTCTTGTTTTAAACACATTTACTTGATTTTCCACAGACTTTTTACATACTGGAAACATTTCTTTGACTCACAGTCCCTTAAAGCTTCAGGTTTTTAAGCACAAGATTGCCTGTAAAACTAGTGCTGCACATTTGGCTACAACTCACAGTCTCTCTCTGGCTTTAAACTTTAAACTGAGGCTGAACTCATTACTATGCACATAGTCAATGGCGTAGCAGACTTGCACTTGCTGGCAGGACTTGACACAGTCGTTACTTGCAAAGCCACTACACTGCTGCACACTTATTTTGCTGGCATGGGGCAGAAAATCACTGTTTGAGCAATTTCAATGTTAGCACCCACTGTTATCAGTAGCTCTTTGTTGCGATGGGGAAAAACGGCCTGCAGCCAGTTCTTGGAGGCCTCAGAACAGAAACGGGCGGGCAGTCCTGCCGATCGTCTCCTCGACCACCACACTTGCAATTCAGATGATCGATTAGCAGGTTGAGCCCGATTTCAATCAAGCAAATCTATTTTTAGAAGGTTTACAGCGATTTTAACACTCCGCGACGCTCCTCCACAAGCCAGTACACGCACTCCACTCACACTCCCTCTCGAATGCTGGGCAGTCACTGTAGAGCTGGCTGAGGGGCGGGACTAATTGCAGCCTCACCAATCACACAACGCCTCTTCTTCCTCGCGAGTGCTCTTCTCCTCACAGCGATCGTCAAACAGGCAATTTTAAACTGCAGAATGCATTTTTTTTTTCTCAACTGACTCCACGACGGGAGCCCATTTCAGCCATTTAACATAGCCATTACACCTGCAAGTCTCTCAGTTCATTTTAAAAGCATTTTCAATGTCCAGGGCACAATTTTCCTGTTGCTACCCCTAGTCTTCCACACTTCTCTTTACCACAGTTCATTTTAACAGCAGGCAAAAGCGCTGTAAACAATTTGATACAGGACAAGGGCACACTCTTTTAGCTTTACTGCTCCTTGGTAAACAGTTGGCATTTTAAACAGCAGCAAAAGATCCACAGCACACAGGGACACACTAATTAAATTGCTTCAGCTTTTTGGGCTACCCACTGCCAGATAGCCAAAATGCTAGCCCCTTGCCCAAGCACCTTCCTCCCAGAATTAAACCCAAAGCGGTGTCTCCATTTTTGTAACCCCTCACCTCTGCCTTTTTGCAAAATGGCAGGTGGCATGCTGTTGAAGCCGACAGCAGTACCTGGTGGGGACTGGGTTCGGGGAGGATGAGGTTACTCGGCACAGGGGGCCTAGGTTTGGCTACTCTGCACAGGGGCACCCAAGTAAATCCGAACACAGGAAGCAATAACTGTAATCTCCAGAACCAGGAATGGGATTCTACAGTGTGGCTTTTATTCACATCCAAGCTGAACAAACAAAGCATAGACAGACCCCCACGGGGCTGCATTCCTGGTAATGCAGATTAGAGACAACAGAACACTTCTTTACTATTTCCAGCCCTGAGGCTCTGAACCCACCAGGCACACAGCCCAGACTTGCACGTAGCTTTGGGTACACAGCCCAACTTGTACACTACTTGGGTTTTCCCCACTGGCCTGGCTCTCCCGCTGGCCACTTGATCCGCAGTCCATTTTGGGAAATGAACCAGTTTTCCTGTTGTGGCTCCCCAAACCACCTTAGAGCCTTCGACTCCTAGAGGGAATTTTCCTTCCAATCCCACATCTGGGTACTTCCCTCATCACTGGCCAAGTGCATGAGGCAAAGTAGAATCCACAGAGCAAATCCGTAGAGGTGGATCTGGTCACTAAAGATGGGTGGTCTCCCACCTCCAGCTCCCACAATCCATACCTGGCCATTTCTCTGGAAACTAAACAACTCTTTTACTGAAAGCTTGGCAATGTAGATTGCTGGGTAGATGTATGCCACATCTCCTCTACATGTCTTGACTTCCCATAAGTGCTGGACTTGAACATACTTTTACTTTATGGCTAAGCCTATTACTCTAGGCCTCCCTCTATTTCAGTAGTCCAATCCCCACTGTCACACAAGTCCCAGGGTGAAAAACATAGGCCCTTTAGAAAGAGCAGAATCTCACCCTCCGGTTGCAGGTGCCCCACAGGCGATTCACAAGTCTTCTTGTTTCCCAAAAACTCTTGAACAAATAGGCAACTTCTCCACTAGTAGCAGAACCAGGGGGTTGCCCCAGGAATATGCAGGAAACCCTTTCCTGCCCCCATCCCCGGAGGGAGGGGGCACTGAGACCCAAATCAGTGGTCTCCACCACTTGCAAACTGCTTCTGTGTCTCTCTTTTGGTGGAGACACACACCCTTTTACCTAACTGTAGCCCTATGTCAGGGCTGAGGCTCCAAGAGCCTACACAGAACTGCTGTGCTGCTCCCTCAGCAAGCTCCCAACTCCAACTGAACTACAGACTACTGTTCAAACCTCCCAACATTCTTCTCCAACTCCCTGCTGCAGATTCCATTGTGGCTCATGCAGCTGCGATAGTTCTGTGGTGATGTCATCTCTCAGTCTCAGCTGAGATTGAGAACAGAGTGAGACAGTGTGAAACCCATTTAACTGGAGTTTCACAAGCTGCCTTCCCTGCCTACCACTAGGTCTTACTGGGATTCTAGTAACCCCAGGTAACAAGGGGGCTACACCTTGTTTTTGTTGCCAGCTTTAATTCATAGCTGCTTTTTGCCTTACCAGTAGCCCTTTTGACCCTTTTTAGATGGTGTTCATAGATTGCCCATGACTTGGCTTCCCCACCTCTCTTTGCCCTAGAGTATGCCTTATTCTTATTATTTATCAACCTTTTAACTGTAGAGGTCATCCAAAGGGGCAAAATTCTCTTGGAGTTATTGTATTTTTTATGAATAGGGACATGTTTTTGGGTCAGCTCATTCATTTTGTTTTTGAATTTGTCCCACATTTCTTGAACTGTTAGATTGGTCAGCTCCTGCTGCCAGTTCCAGATGTCCAAATCATGTTTAAATATACCATAATTAACCCTATTAAAGTCAGACAATAATGTACTCACACTAGTAATGTGGTAGCCCCTATCAATTTGGAAGCTAACCGTGGTATGGTCACTATTTCCTAATGGAGCCTTAGCCTTGCAGTTTAGAATATTATCAACCATATTAGTTAAAACTAGGTCTAAAATATGATTCCTCCTTATGTTTTCATGTACCAGTTGGTCCATTCCTACAGCTAGTAGTTCTTAGAGGAAACTAAGTTCGACCTGAGAGTTTACCTGCAGTAGGTCCCATTGTATGCCAGGAAGATTGAAATCTCCTAGTATAATGGCATAGTCCTCTTGGGCTGTACATTTAATAAAATCCAATAGGTGACTGTCTTGTTCAGGTGACCTAGCTGGTGGTCTATATACAACTGCTATGTTAATCTTGGGTGCTCTAGGTGGAATAACCTTAACCCATAAAATTTCTTCCTGGGCCCATACAGTACAGTCCTTGATCTCGGATGCAATATCATTTTGGATATATAATGCCACTCCCTCACCTCTAGTGTGCTGCCTATCCTTATTATAAAGAGTATACCCTGGGATTTGCTTATCCCAATTATCTTCAGCCCTCCACCATGTTTCCGTAATGGCACATGCCTTGATTTTATCATTATACAGCTTGAGTTTTAATTCATCCATTTTATTAGTAAGACTTCTGGCATTAAAAACCAGGCAATTCCACACTGAATTATGTTTGTGAGTCATGTTGGTGTTCACAACCCAGGTCCCCATTACATTATCTAGTTTCAATGTTGTTCAGTACTCTGTTTTAATTTAGAATTACAAAAAGACCTGGGTGATGCTGCCAGCGTCCATTGAAGAATGGAATTCCAGGCTGGCTTTGGGAAGGCCCAAAGACCACAAATCGGGCTTGGCAGCTGCCAGCTCATGATCCTAGAGGAAGAGGTGGCAGTGGTTGCAGTGAGTTCCTCCTCAGTCTCGGTGCTTTTCCCGGCTGGCGTCAGAATCGGATGGTCATTCTCTGATGATTTCAGGGAAATGTGCATGGCCTTTCATACCTTTGGGAGAGCCCTTTTAACCACAGCAAGAAGGACAAGAGGCAGGGATCATGCTCTTCCTACTCCTTTAATTCCTTGGTCGAGCTCACCCAGGTGAGAGTTTGGTCGAGGACTCCACGGCATCAGGCCTGTTGGTCTTGAGTCTGGTTGAGCAAGTGTTCGAGATATGTTTCCAACTGTTCAACCATTTTTCAGAAGTGAGCAAAGAAGAGGTGATTTCTCAGACTCTTGTGCTCCCTGTCCTAACCTAGAAGGATGAGGCCTGGTCAGAGCCACTAACCAAGTTGCCACAGGAGCTGCCTCCTCTGGCTGTCGTACCTCAGAGACCCATCATATTCACTTTGCCAAAACAGGTGGTCTGTACCTACCCTCCAGAGGATACCCATTGATGCCAACCCTTGGGTTCACAGTCAAGGCACTGCTCCTGCTCCCAATCTCACTGAACTAGGGAGCAGTGCATTGGACAATCCTCAACCTCCTTATCCTTAGGTGAGGAGAGGTATCAATGCCGGATGTGTTGACGCTATGAAGAGCTCCTCTGGCAGCAATGGACAATTGCAGGAAAGGATAGGGCTCTGCTCCTTGGGCTGTCAGCTACTTGGCCTTCACCAGTCACTCTAGTGAAAGTTCATCCTACTCAGCAGACCCCAATGTCTGCATCACCTCCACTTCGAATGAAGTCACCTCCACCATAGCCACTGGTTGGGCTTCGCGACCAAGGAGTCTCACCCAGCTGCCAACTTGCCTGGCCAGTTATTAGTGGAGATCACCCAGGATGAGGATACCAAGGTGGTCCATGGTGGAAAGCAGTTGAAGGCCATCTTGGAAGAATCTTCGGACTTGGAAATTGAGTGGTTAATGGCCTCAACCACAACTCCAACTTTTAAACAGGAATAGGTCAAAGAGCTTACTATAGCTCATGGGCTGACATCTTTCGGAGCTCAGGTCTAATTAATGTCGAAGTCCATGAAAGTGCCCTTAGCATCAATCCAGAAATGGGCTAAATAGCTGTTTACTGATATTCTGGGTAAGGATGAATCTCCAGAAGTTGCTTTTCCCTTGGTTGAACCTGTTTTGGGACTGGTCCTGGAACTCCGGCAGCATCCATCATCCTGCCCGGCACCCACTACCCATATGGTCCAAAAGTATACGGTCCCCATGAGCAGTCTTTCAGGTTTTTCAACAACCCTGGTGATGGACTCAGAATTCCACAAGGCAAAAAGCCAAAGGGTCGTGACAAGGAATCCAAAAGGATTGATCTCATAGTAAAAAAGGTGCATGCAGCTGATTTTCTAAATCTCCATGAGGCCTGTTATACAGGCAGGATGGTGAATTTTTGGCCATTCCCTTTTTGGGATGTTAGAGGAACTCTTTCCCCTACTGCCATCTGATAAACAGCTTCTAGTTAAGTGCCTCAGAGACCAGGGTCAGTTGCTGGCTAAGCACCAGCTTCATACATGGGCAACTTCTGTGCCTGTGCTATGGCTGTGTCCATTGCCATGCATCATACAGCCTAGCTGAGACTGTCCCTCTTCATTTTGGACACCCAGCACAAGTTGGCCAATGTCCTCTTCTTGGGCACCAACCACTTTGGCCTTGGTGTGAAGGGACATTGCACATGTATTGAGAAGTCCAGTGCCACCCTAGATTCTGTGTCCCAGAAGGACCAAAAGGACCAAAAACCTAAAAGGAAGGCCTTTCAGTTTCAACCCATTCAGCCACAACCTCAGCAGCAGCCACTGCAGGGGTTATTTCAGTGCTGGCATCTGATAAGTTCAGTGGCCAGGTGCAAAAAAGGGGATGCACAGGTGGTGGTGCCTCTGGGGTCCCTGCAGCTAGAGCCCACTCAAAGGCTACGCAGTGACAGGTTGCATGGTGTTGTCCTCCTTTCCGTCCAGTCTCAGGCCCAGCTCCCAGTTAGAGGTTGGTTGTACCACTTCTTTCCACAGTGGTCCACTATTACCTTGGACAAATGAGTTCTGGAAATGGTGGACAAAGGGTAATCTCTGGATTACAGTGCTGTCCCACCATACCAACTCCAAGCTTCTCTGGAGTCCAAAATGTCACAGGACATATTGTTCATGCTAAGAGCTCAGCTCTTAGAGTGCAGGGTGATAGTCTGTGTTTCATACGGCCTGGTTAGTGAGGGGTATTTGTCAAAGTACTTCCTGGTTCCAAAACAGATAGGGGGCTGCTGCATAATACTGGACTTTCACTATCTGAACAAGTTAATGTGAAAGCGCAAGTTCATGATGGCCACTATGAGTCAGATGATAACCTCCCTGGAACAAGGCATGTGATTCTGCTCCCAGGACCTCCAGGATGCATTCTTCCACATCCCAGTCTGTCAGTCCCATAGCCGGTACCTTCCGTTTCATGCAGAGGGGATCCTGTAGCAGTTACAGGTCATGCAGTTTGTCCTCTCATCCACCCCAGGGTTTTCACTAAGTGAATGGCAATGATGGCGGTCTTTCTGAGGCACAAGGTTTTCAGGGTGTATCCCTATCTGGACCACTGGCTGCTATCCAGGCTGTCCATGAATGTTGTGGAGAGGTCCAGGGATCTGGCCCTCCAGACCTGTCAGGCCTTCTGATCAATCCAGCCAAGTCAGAGCTGGTTCCCTCTCAGGTGATCAAGTTTATTGGGGCAGAACTAGACTCTGTGCAGGCCATGGCCCACCTCCTGGCAGACTGTGCATCGGGTCTTATCTCCTTTGCTGATCATTTCAGGTTGGGCTCTTGTACCCTGCATGGTATTCCTCTGGCTGTTGACGCTGATGGCAGCATCTATCAACATGGTCCAATATGCCTGCTGGAGAATGCTCCCCGTGCAGTGGGAGTTGACCCATCTGATGTGGGATGCCATCCAGTTGTCGCTGTTTTCACAACATCTGGAGGCAGGAATCTTGTTTGTCTACCCAGAACTGTTCATCATGCTCACAATGGACAGATTTCTATTTCTGGTTTGATGCGGAGCATACCTGGGAGACCACTGAACCCATGGGTTCTGGTAATGCTGGGAGTCCCGACAGCACATCAGCCTTTTGGAGCTCTGTGTAGTGTGCCTGGCTTTGATAGAATTTACTCTGTTGATTCTGGGTCAGGCTGTTCAGGCCCAGATGGACAACAGGCCCACCATGTTCTGTCTGAACAGGAGGTGGGGCACACTCCTTTCCATTGTGTCAGGAGGCTCTCCCACCTGGACACTCGTGCGCATTCTGGAAGTGGACACCTTCAGCTAGGTCGAAGAGATGTCACATGAGTGGTCCTTGAATCAGGAGGTGATAGGCCACCTGTTCTCCAAGTATGGTGCTCCTCTGGTGGATCTGTTTTCCTTGTGGGAGAACAGAAAACTGAGGCTGTTCTGTGTCAGCCCTCCACAGTCTGGAACACTGCTGGGGGATGCCTTCTCAAGGCCTTGGACTCTGCAAATTCTGTACATCTCTCTCCTTTCCCCTTGCTTCATAAGTTTGTGATCAAGGTCCAGAAGGATAAGATGCAAATGATCCTGGTAGCTCCAAACTGGCCCAGGCAGTTCTAGTACCCAGATCTCTTCAGCCTAAACAGCAGGCCTTCGTGTAGGTTGCCTCTTTACTCCAACCTGCCAAACAGACAGCAGGGGAAGGTCCTGCTCTTGGACCTTTGATCCCTGCATCTCTCAACCTGGTTGCTGAGCAGCTAGAGTTCCAGACTTTGGGCCTTTCAGAAGATGTCGTCCATGTCATGGAGGCATCACATAAGGAGTCCATTCGTAAATGCTATGCATTTAAATGGAAGAGTTTCTGGATCTGGTGCCATGGTAAGGAGCTTGACCCCCTTACCTGCCCTATGGTGAGCATCCTTGGCTACCGCTTGACCCTGTTTCAATTCGGCCTGTGAGTGATGACCCTTAAGGTGCACCTGGTAGCCATCTCTGCATACCAGGCCTGGGCTGGTACACTGATGATGGCACAGGAGAAGGTGATCAGTTGGTTTTCCAAAGGCCTGTATCGCTTGTCGCTCCAGGTGCATGAACCACTACTTCTGTGGAACCTACTTTAGGTAATGGCACTGCTCATGGGCAAGCCATTTAAGCCTATGCACAAATGTGATATGTCACATTTGTCATGGAAGACTGTCTTCCTCGTGGCCATCATGTCAGCCAGAAGGATCAGTGAGCTGCAGACGCTGTTGGTGGATTCTCCCTATCTGGTCTTCCACAAGGACTAGGTCATCCTTTTCCCCCACCATAAGTTCCTGCCGAAGGTCATATTGGAGTTTCACCTTAACCAGGTGATTAACTTCCCAGTATATTTCACTAACCCACCCTCAGAGACCTATCACAGGCTTCATACCCTGGATCTGTGGAGGATGTTCTCTTATTACATGGAGCGCATGGCTGGAGGTTGGGGTGAGGCTCACCAGCTGTTTTTTTTTTTTTTATACTTGCTTTATTCATTATCTTTCAGCTTTACAAACCAGTAGCTTTTACTTTGAGGTTTACAAGAAACTTAATTCTTATTTGATATTCAGTCACTCTTATCATTTCTGAATACTTTACATCTCAACTTAGGGATAAAAAGAAAAAGAGAAAAACATTAAAATTCACACTTGGCAGTTGATTACAGCATCAAGCAGTGTCTTTTTTCTTACACAGATTGTATGTTAGTACATTTCCATCACAAAAAACCCAGGCAACTATACCCATAAATAAGGCATTACATTTCTGAGCAAAACTACTTTACCCATCCCCCCCTTAACTTTTTAATTCAACTTTTCCTGGTAAAGTTCCCACCTTGCCCACCTTGCTATAAAAGCCTCTTTTCTATTTTGCAGGTTCATAGAGATTTGCTCATTTTGTTGAGTTTGCAATATTATCACTTTCCACTCTTTAAGGCAGGGTGGAGTTATTTGGAGCCATTTTTTTGTTATTGATTTGTATGCTGAGCATAATAAGATTGCCCAGAGATACTTTTGAGCTTTATCCCTTATTCCTGATGGCGGCATTCCTAGGATCAAGTGAAAGGGTTCTAGCTCCTCTTGTATATCCAGGACCCCTTTTATATGTTCAGTGACTTGGCTCCAGAATTGCCCCATACTTGGGCATTCCAGAAAAACGTGTTTGTGCGAGGCACTTTCCTCCCCGCAGTCTCTCCAGCACCGGGAAGAACTTCCCTGCCGCCATGAAGACATCACTGAGAGAACCAGAAAGTACCTCACCCGCACCTTCCAGACAAACTCCCCCCAGGTCGGGGATGAGGAAGTCGCCCATGTTCCTCTCCAGATCCTTTCCCATTCTACAGCAGTTAATGGGCGCTGTAGTTCCTGCTCCCATTTAGATTGTACTGAAGAAATGGCATTCACCGCCCTGGATATGCTATACCTATACAAGTCCGTTATTGCCCTCTCACCATACTGTGAAGACCATAATTGCTCAAATGGGGGGGCTCCCTCTAACACTCTGGCACCCTTTTCCTGGTACTTTAACTGTTTTGCGATGTAATCTTTTATTTGATAGAAATATAACCTATCCCTTTCTGTCCTCCCGAATTTGTTTTTAGCTTCTTCAAAACTCAGAATATCAGTACCCTTCATTAGTTGCCAAGGGGCCTCTAGCCCTCTGTTTATTTGAATTTTATACCATTGGTTATTGAATTCAGGGTTTAAGATGAACCATCTATATCTCCAGCAATACTGCTGGGGCATTCTATACTTCTGCCATCCTTTCAGAATGGCCGAGGTCGCTAATGGGACCGTCCTAAGCATCTCTCTAAGATGCTTAGGTGAGAATAAACATGCCGGAAGGGGATCCTGCTTCCCAGCCAAGTCTATCTGCTTCCACCTTGCCTGATAGGCTTTATTACCCATAATAATGCAAGACGCGCCTGTGAGGACAACCAGTACTCAGTGTAGTGGAGGCTATTCTCCCGATCTTTAGGGAGTATTAGCTTCATGTAACCCACTTGATCTCTTGTAATTCCATAGGTAGTTATTCATTAATTTTTGCCAGGACAAAAGTTCTTTGGAGGTAAGGATACAAGGGACACATTGGAATAAGTATAGAAATCTTGGGAGAATATTAATTTTTAGGGTTAGATTCCTCACATAAAGAGTTGTGGGGAGCAAAGACCATTTCCCTAAATCTTGTCTTATTTTTTGGACTAATGGATCGTAGTTTCGAACTGATAGTTCCCTCAGATTTTTAGGGATTTGAATCCCTCAGTATCGTATGCTTTCCTTACCCCATTTGATTGGAAACTGTTTTTTAAGAGATGGAGTCAGTGTACAATTAAAGACCAGGGCTTCTGATTTGCCTACATTAAGGGAAAACCCTGAGAGGCTGGAGAATCGATCAATTAGAGAAAATAATGCTGAGATGGATTTTTCCGGGTTCATGATGTATAATAGGATGTCATCAGCAAACAGGGCTAACTTCTGTTCCATTCCCTCCACTACAACCGCTTGCAGTTCCGGAGACTGCCTCAGGCTCTGGGCCAATGGCTCTATATAGTATGCGAACAGGAGAGGGGAAAGGGGGCAACCCTGTCTCGTCCCCCGCAGCAAAGAGAACCTCTGTGAAATATGGTCATTTGCCCGTATATACCCTATTGGGCTACTATAAAATCTGAATATAGTCTCCACTAAAGGGGTTGGGAATTTTAATTCGTGAAGGACTTCTTTTAAATATTTCCATGTGACCTTATCAAAGGCTTTTTCAGCATCAAGTCCCAGCAAAATTGCTGGAGTTTGCTGCTCATTTATCTGTTCTATAACGTAGGCCGTGACTCACATTATCTTGGGCTTGACATCCCAGTATAAAGCCACTTTGGTCAGAGTCTATTAAGGCTGCGGCATATTCAACCAGGCGCTTAGATAGTATTGTGGCTAATATTTTGTAATCCGTGTTTAAAATAGAAATGGGGCGGTATGAGGGGCAGAGGGTTGGGTCCTTGCCTTCCTTGGGTATAATTGAAATTATAGCCTCGTTCCAAGAAGGGGGGATTTCTCCACTTTGAGAGGTGACATAGGCAAACACCCTACTAAGTAGAGGTGTCAGCAGTTTAGTAAAAATCTTATAGAACTCTCCAGGGAACCCATCCGTCCCAGGACACTTACCTGTCTTTAAACCTCCTATTACAGCTACGATTTCATTAGGCTGAATAGGAGCCAGCAAACTCTCTCCCTGTTCACGAGTTAGTGCAGGAAGTTGGAGGGTTGAGAGGAAATTTTTAATCTCTCCCTCAGGAGGATCTGTTTCTTCTGTATAGAGGACAGAGTAGTAGTCCCGTAGAGCCTCCGTGATGGCTGGGTGTAGTGGTTTTCAAGTCATTTGTGACCGGATGTCTAATTTTAACAATCGAGGCCTTTGCCTTTCGGTTTCTTAATTGGGCTGCTACCATTCTGGTAAACCTTGGGCCCCTGTCGTAGTATCTATGATGCAGGTACATCAGTTTTTGCTCTACACCGTAATCTAGGATAGTATTTAGCTGTTTTTTAAGAGCGTCCAATTCCCGGGTTCTATTTTTGCTATGTTTTACCTTTTGTTCTTCCTCCAACTTAGCTATTTTATTTTCTAATGTAACCCTCCCTTCCTCCCTCTGTTTTTTCTTATAAGAGGAGATTGCAATAATTTTCCCCCTCACTAGAGCTTTGACTGTATCCCATAGTATTGAGACTGACGTCCCTTGAACATCATTGTCTTTACTGCCTGAGTTATTGTGTTGCTAATCTCCTCTTGAATTTCCTTATCTCTGAGTACTGACAGGTTCAGTCTCCAGAATGTTCTTTTTTTGGGAATCAGGGAGTGTATTTTGCAAAAAATAGGTCTATGATCGGAGAGAACAAAGTCCCTTGCTAGATCTCACCAATGACTCCTATGTGTTCCTCTCATGAATTAAGTAATCTAAGCAGGAGTAAGAGTCATGGGCCTGAGAGTAAAATGCGCCGATTATCCAATCCCCTAGATGCCCCAGACATCCTCAAAGCCCAGCTCATGCATCAACTTCTGCACCTTTCTACCTAACATACGCGCCTACCTTGTAGGACCACCATTTCCCCCTGTAATGTCCAAGTTAAGGTCACCCCCACAAATCAAGCTACCCTCCGCCCATTCCGCCAGCTTTGTAAAGAATTTCTGATATACTAAAAATTCTGAGGCCGGGGGTATGTATACTGATGCCAGCGTCAGTTGCTGACCATCCATTTGACCTTTAATAAGTACGTACCTACCCTCTTTGTCCACCACTCTATCTGAAATTTCAAAGGGGATACCCTTCCTAATAAGCACCGCAGTCCCCCTGCATCTTCCTCCCTTATATGATGAGGCAACCACCTGGGAAAAGCCCAGCTTCTCGAATTTTTTATGTTCAGCATTCGAGAGATGGGTTTCCTGCAGTAACAAAACTCTCGCCCCCTGCCACCTCATTAACTGAAGTATCTTGGCCCTTTTGATGAGGTTAGTAAAACTGTGCACATTATATGTGCACACAACCCAGTTTTGAGTCATTGCATAGAATAGGGAACATTTTCTTGACCTGGTTTCCTTCCCCTACACAGCTTTTCCCCATAGTAGTTGCCCCATTTCTTCCTTCCTTCCATTGTATTCACTTTAGCATCATTATTTCTTGCCTTATTCAACTGCCCTGCTTTGCCAAGTGTATCCTGGAACTTACAACATACTTTAAACTTTAAAAACATTTCAACAATTGAACTGCACAAAAAAGTACTTCCTAGGTTGGGGGCTATGCAAAATTGATAGCCCCTTTGTCCTCCTCAAAAAAGGAGAACGGGGGAGATATCCGCCCAACCGTTTCCGGGGGACTCCCCCTAGAGCCGCTTGTTTGCTAGACTCCTGTAAGGCGTGCCTTTATAGAAGGTCGTCACCTACTCTGAACCAGACAAACCACATTTAAGCCTCCATGGGCTTTAAATATTCCTTAGAAGGAATTCGGCTGTAAGCTTTGTAAAAGGGAATACTCTGATGATGTGACCCCTGCTCAGACATGTATTCCCAGTACCAGATATTATGGGGTCTAAGGGAGGGCAAGGGTAAGGGTGGTGGTTGGGGGGTGTTAGTAGCGGTACCGGAGTGGACGTAACAGTATGCCTCTAGACCCGTCCACGTACAGGCGCGTCCCTGTTTGGGCAACATTCTGCAGTTGAGGGAGCACAGAAATTCACCTCCCAGAGGTGCAGGCCTCCTGCACACAACCACCTCACAGACATCTGCTTTAATAGGGAACTTTTGTATTTGTACCACTCAGAACTCACGCAAAAGGCTATTCCAAACCCATGAGCCTCGAAGCCTCCCCTCTGTTCATGAAGAGAGCTGATTCTGAGAATATTTTCCCCAACTAGGAGTAAGAGTTAGGTTGAAAAGACCCATCCCTTCCCCAGAGTCCCCTCATTGATACAAGGTCTCTTAGAGTTGTCCAATGCTCTCTTTTAAGATTCCCTCGTAAAAGCAACTTTGTACTCATCCTTTATTCATTCAGCAGGAAGTTAAGTGAAGTCCTCGGTCCGCTCAGTACGAGAGTTCTCTTTAGTTGGAGCCCGCATGGATTAGTTTCCATCATGGAGGGATTCTCTACTAACAGCCTTTTTCATGAGGAGCTTTGGACAGTGTGTACCAACCCGGAGTGCACTCCTCTTTGGTCCCCCCTATCTTCCTGTCGGCTACCGACTGGTTGGAGGGTTCCCGATTCCCCAGTTCTGGATTCCTTCTCTCCTTGATCACGACTCCACGCTTCCCCAAGGCTTCCAAGGCCTCATCTGCCGAGGCGTAGATCTTCGTTCCATCTTCCCAAAAGACCCTCAGTCTCGCAGGGTAAGGCGTGTGGAAACGTATAGACTTTTCTCTCAGCACTCTCAGTATAGGCATGTATTTTACTCTTTCCGCTTGTATTTCAGACGGATAGTCGTGATCTATGTATAGTCTGTGAGTTAGGTATCTAATTCCCTTCTTTGCCTAAGCACACCATAGTATTTCTTCTTTAGCAGAGAATGAGTTTAATTTGAAAACTATGGATCTTGGCCTTGCTGCAGGGTCAGCTGGCTTTGCCTGGAGCGCACGGTGTGCTCTTTCAGTGTAGAACACCATGGTGGTAGGGAGATTGAGTACATCTTTCAGTAGATTTTCTAAAAAGGCAGACATAGGGGCAACTTCTGAGTTCTCCGGGAGACCATACAATCTCAAGTTGTCTCTACGAGAATGCCCCTCCATGTCCAGGCATTTTGCTCTTAAAGTTTTTGTTTGTTGTAGAAGGGTATGGATCACCTTTGTCACTTGCACTGTCGTATCTTCAACCTCAGAGAGCCTCTCCTCAAGGTGATTCACCCGAGTCTCAAAAGCCGTTAGCTGCTGCTGCACTGCTCGAAACTCTTGTTTGTTTTCTTTTTTGAGATTCAGTTATTTCGTGGAGCAACCTCTCGAACCTGGACCTCGATAGCTGCTCTGTTTCTCCGTCCGTATTGTATTCTGGAGACCGCCGGCCTTGGGGTGAGGACGACCTGCTGGATGGGCCTGATTTTAATCTGGATGCATCCTTGCTGCACGTCTTGGGCTCTTGCCGAGATTTTCCTCTATTTACATGCTGAGAATGGCCCCTTGAGCTTTTTGACATTTTGGGGTGAGTTTGTAGCAATTTTTTGTGGTTTTTTTTAGTTTGTCAAGCTCAGAGCGTCATGGACTAGGCTTGCATCGATGCCGTGACGTCACCGGAAGTCCCAAATCTCACCAGCTGTTTGTGACATACACTGAAGTTGCACCTGGCAGACTGTCAGCTAAGCAGATGATTGTCAGGTGGATTACATCCTGCTCCAACCTCTACTATAGGTTGCCTGGTAGGGAGTCACTCAAGGGACTTAAAGCTCATTCCACCAGACATACCGCTGCATCAGTGGCTGCTTCCAGGGATACCTCCATCTTGGAGATATGCAGGGCTGCAACCTGGAGTAAAGCACACTCCTTCATCTATTACAGCATTGACACAAAGAGTCGTTGGAATGCTGCTTTTGGGTCTTCCATCCTCCAGTCTTTGTTCGACAAACAGGGTTGCTAGGAGTCTGCCAAAGTCCCCAGACGCAACAGTCCTACCTATAGACTGTACAGCACAGATGCAGATTTCAGCCTAAAAATGCGGTACCTGGTAGCATTGGCCTTCATGCCTGCAGAAGAAATTGCTGCAGTCTGCAGTGAAATAAAAGTGGAAATGCCAACCGACAGTGCTACTTTGTTAGAATGGTTTGAAGACAACTATGTTTTGGGGAGAATTAGGCGCCGTATGAGAAATAACACAACTGTATGAAGTCCACCACTGTTTCTACCTTCATTCTGGTCAGTACATGACCAAATGGCGCTTGGGTACCCTTGTACACTAAATAATGTGGAAGCTTGGCACCGGAGGTTGGGGGCATTAATTAGTAGTGCTCATATTGGGGTACATTGGTTTGTAGCTGAATTACAAAAAGAGTAATTGGTGACCAACAGCACAACTGAAAAAATTAACAGGGGGATGCCTAAGTCTCCAATGAAAAAATGGTACCTGGACTGAGAAACCAAAATTAGAAATGTTGTAAAGGAAAGGAGCAGTTGGAGCAATATTGAGTATATTAGAGGCATTGCTCACAATGTGCACCTATGAAGAGACTGGGACATTAGGAAACTGAGAGAATGATCCAATTGCTTAATAATAACGTTTTAATCTTTTTTAATAATAGCTTTCAATAAAAACATTTTTAAAGGTAAGCTGATTTCGCTACCTTGTTTTCTCTCACTGGCAATGCTGCTGTCCCGAACACTAGAACACTAGAAGTGGTAAAGGTCAACAGCCGTACATAAACACATCGTCAATAAGCGCATCATGTAGCATGACCGCCGTAGTGCGCTACTCTATCTTGCAAATTTCATCAGAAATGGTATGTGTTTACTTGTATTTAATTTATTAGTTTAGTATCGAGAGATGCTGCATTAAATGCAATAAACTGTGGTACTGTAAGAATGTCAGGTCGTGATGCTGCTACAGGCAGCAGTTAAATGCTGTGGTACTGTAAGAATGTTAAATTATGTGCAAGTGTTAGACTGTCAGGATGCTGACATTCAGTCTTTAAAGCGCGTCGGTATTATTTATTTCGGGATAAAAAAAACCGGAGTTCAACAGTCGGAAATTTGACAGTCGGATTTAGACCCTAACCCATGGATAGTGACCTGTATTCACACCTTTAGAAATATAGGTTACTGGTCTGTAAGTGCATTCCTTTTTTTTTTTGTTATTTATTATGCTTTTTCTGCCACCTTGCCACCCGGTACCTCATCCTGGTCATGGACCCTCTGCTCCCAGTCTCATATTGGCTGCGGCTCCCTGATACCCCCTGGCTTACCCCCAGGGCACGGTTGTGGCACTGGCCCTATAGTGCCACAATCAACGGGATCGGTCAGGGAGCCAGTCTGAGAGCTAATTGAAGCTGAGTGTGGGCTTAATCAAGGGTGGCCAGCAGGCAGTGATTATTCTTCCCAATGTATGGGGGTAGGGATGTGCAGTGATGACCAGTGTATACCCTGTCTCCCAAGCAAATTGGTGTTGGTGTACTCGGTACACCCAGCCTCTGTTAGGTGTCCGTGTAACGCCGAACACTCTACCTCCTTCCCCCTGGAGAAGGAGAGCAGTCGTTGGACGCTCACTCCTTCTCACCCCGGTCAGCCCACTGACGTCCCGGGTCCGTTCTCAAACCCAGGTTGCTGGCGTCGCAGGTAGGCACCCTGTGCCAGTGGGCTGGCTCTGTAAGTGTATTTCTAAGAGTGGTATACAGTTCACATCCACACTACCCACATATCCCCCCAGCAGTGTGGCACTTTGATCCTCGCATCCAGCATACAAAGATCTGACATCATGGTGCAGAGCCAGAGGATATACCACCTGGCTGGTGAGAGGAGCTTAGCTTGAAGACATTCTGATAACCCAGCTGTCTTCAGGAAGACTGTCATTGTGTGGATGTGAACTGTATACCATTCTTGGAACTATGGTTACAGGTGAGTAACCTATATTAACTTTATTAACAAGGCTGCCAGAATATTTTCTTCAAACATGTCTGTCAGGCATGAATATCAATATGTGCTGCATCCTGATTGGCTGAAGCAATACCCATTGGTACACTTGCTCATCAGGACACAGCAAAAGGTACCTCTCAGACAATCGAGACACAGGATTTTTCATACCCATTTTCTAATTCATGTTCATCTGGTTAATCCTGCCCCCACTCTCCCCCTGCTCCAGACTGCCTGATCCTTTTTTTAAATAAAATATTTGGTTAATTCCCCCATTCCCTTTTCCTATCTGTATCACATCAGGGGTCTATAATCCCATTTTATTAAACCCTCAGCTATTTTTCATGCTCCTTGTTATCTAACTGTGAGTTGCATGACGTTGTAGATTGAACTAGTGCCCTCTTGCAGAGAAATAGTCTTGTGAGTCTGATCAGTGGGTTCTTCTGAGCAAGCACGGTGTGTTCTCTGAGGGGCAACAGTCTTCTAAGCAAGCACAGTGTGTTCTTTAAGGGACAACAGTCTTTTGAGTTAGCACATATGTTATTTGGTGGACAGTAGTCTTCTGGGCATGTTCTGTGTAGTCCTTAAAGTGATTTTGTCACTTTTAATAAAGCTTTAAATATATTTAGATGATGCAGTTTATATTCTAGAGGTTATTGATTATATTTTTATTCCTTGAGTGCCTCATTGCAGAGTTTATTTGCATGGAAATGGGTTATTTGTCCTCTATCCACCACAGATGTTTAATCCTGTGTTGAAGTCACAGTCCTTTGCTGGTGACATCATAAAAATTGTTGTGGCACCAAACTGACATCACAAACAGGATTATGACTTCAGCAGAAGATTAAACTGTAAGAGCATTTATCTTGGTACTGAAAAACGAAGGGATGAGAAATTCAGACAGTACTGTAAATATACATAAGCTAAATTATATCTAAATATAACTTTTCAAAAGATTTTCTCAAAAGTGACAAAATCACTGTAACCTTTTTTAGAGGATGAATAAAAAATACCAAACCACTATAAAAAAAATTGCAGAATAGAGCAGTGTACAGTTAGATTGAAACCTCGAAAAAATGCCTGTTTATTTAAAGGTTTATTGGTTAATCAAATGATAGGAAAGAGTTTAATAATACATCTAATGATGAAAGCTACCCCCCGCCTGCGACTTTGGCCATTATAAACCACTGTTGGTCACTTTTTTCACTCTTTCAGCAAATATTTTTTCACTTTAAGCCTCATGTCCATAGTTGCGTAGTCAAGGAACCTTAATACAGCAGTAAAGCCACAGGCTACTAAGCAGTAATGGGCAAGGGGCCTGGGTTCAATCCTCAGTGTGTAACATTTTTGTTTCTGTGAGAACAAAGGAACATGCAATGAAGCTGGAAGGGGTAAAATTTAGTAGAGATGTGAGGGAGTACTACCTCACTGAAAGAGTGGTGGATGCCTAGAATAATCTTCTAGTGGAGGTGGTGGAGGCAAGAACAGTGGTGGGCTTCAAGCATGCATGGGATAGGCACAAGGGAATTGTAGTTGGGAAACAAGGGCGAGTAGGGAGCTGAAGATCAAGTAGGATCTGTGGTGACAGTATAGGCAGGGACAAATGGGTAGAATAGGTGGGCCAAGTGGTTCTTATCTGTCGTCAAATTCTACGTTTCTATACTGTAGCCCCCCCCTTCTCTCAGTTGTTCTGACAGTAAGGATGAGGTCATACCTCTCAGCTGTCCTCGGTCTTGCCTGAAAATGTCCTCAGTCCCTCCTAAATGTGGCATCTTTGCTAGCAAAGTGCAGGGTTTCAAAACCTAACCAAGCATTAGTGTTCAGTCCAGTTTATCCTTCAGAAAATGCTTTTCACTCAAAGCCACATATTGTAAAAGTTTCTTCAGGTGACATTACCATTTTTTCTGATGTTTTCCTGATTTTGGTAATTCGTTCCTGATTTCTGTAAACCCTGTCCCTGATTTTGGTCATTTGGCTCTGATTTTTGTGGCCCTTGTCCCTGAGTTTGGTCATTTGTCCATGATTTTGATTACTTGTCCATGATTTTTGTAGACCTTCTTCCTGGTTTTAGTAATTTGTCCCTGATTCTTGTAGACCCTGTGCCTGATTTTGTTCATTTGTCCCTGATTTTGGTAATTTGTCCCTGATTTTTGTAGACCCTGCCCCTGATTTTGGTCATTTGCCCCTGATTTTTGTAGACCTTGTCCCTGACTTTTGTAGGCCTTGTCCCTAATTTTGGTCATTTGTCCCTGATTTGGGAAATTTGGCTGTGATTTTTGTAGACCTCGTCCCTGATTTTGGTCATTTTTCTCTGATTTCTGTAGACCTTGTCCCTGATTTTTGTAGACCTTGTCCCTGATTTTGGTCATTTGTTACTGATTTTGGTCATTTGCCCTTGATTTTTGTAGACCCTGTCCCTGATTTTTGTAGACCTGGTCCCTGATTTTGGTCAATTGTCCCTGATTTTGGTAATTTACCCCTGATTTTTGTAGACCTTGTCCCCTGATTTTGGTCATTTGCCCCAATTTGTTTTTTTAAACATTGTCCCTGATTTGGTTTCAGTGGCTCAGAAGGTAGCATGCTCGTCTCTGTGGTCAGAAGATCAGAAAATTGTGGGTTCCAGCTGCACTGTTGAGGTACCGTCCTTCGTAAGAGATGTTAATCTAAGGTCCCTTCTGCTCATCTCTGGTCACTGTCCAGATGGAAGTTAAAGATCCCATGGCACCTGTTGAATGAGACTAGTACAGTTTCCCCAGTATTTCTCTGTCAGTTGAATAGATTCATGTAACCCCCCCCCCCCGAGTTTGGTCATTCTTCCTTGATTTTTTTAAAACCTAGTCCCTGATTTTGGCCATTTGTCCACAGTGTTTTAGCCCTGGTCCATAATTTCTAAGACTGGAGGATCAGAGATGGGAGTAGGAGGAGCTGTGAAGGATGTTTGTTGTCCGTGATGGACCAGCAGTATGGTTATAAGGATCTGTAGTGTTCACATGCAGTTGTGTTTTTGTGTTTGGCTCGTTTATATCCTGCATTTTCATTTGATATGGCTTGGGTGGAGCCTAAAATAACTGACCTTGGACTTCTGCTTTTACCCAGTAAACAAATATTAAAATCAATAAAAATGTATATACAGTATAGACACTACCTACCTTATGAGTTCTGCATCAGAATGCAAATGGGGGAGCAGTACTTCTCTCGCTGCCAGTTATCCACCTTCTCCCATTCATCTTTATTTAGATGATTTTTTTTCAGTCATCAGGCTCAGATGTACACCTCTGAGAGGCAGATGATGCAGTCCATGTGTATCAGTGCTCACTGGAGTTTAAAGTCCAGTGGCATGATTTTTAACATGTTTCTGCTTTAATCAATGTTATCAACACAGCATTACAAGTATGCATTATTCAGACCTGAACCCCATAAAACGTTGATTAAGAAAGGCTATTTTTGTACCTTTAGTGCTGTCACAGGATATATTTATGACTCTGTCATCACTGCCCGCCTGGCCCTGGGCTTGCTGCTGGCACATAAACCCACAGTGGGAGGGACATGGCGGTCATGTTGCTAGGAGCTGTCCATAATACCAACAGTAAAAGTTGCGTGAGCCGACACACTTGTTTACCAGGTCCTACCTACAGAAGCTGGTGGGAGGGAGATTTAGGCAGGACGTCAGAAAGTAATTCTTTACAGAGAGAATGTAACAGGCTGTGGGAGGGGTTAGTTTGTGCCACATCAGTGGAGGGATTCAAGTGAGGGTGGGATGGACATATGGGACTGGTGAGAATGGCAAGTGAGGATGACATGGGGGGTACCACAAGGACATTGGTATCATACTGTACTGCAGGTAGGGTCTGGCATGTAGGGTATGCCAGACACAAGGGGCCAGTAGACCTTTTTGCTGCTGTCAGTTTCTTTGTATCTACGCAACTGCAAGTAATGGATGCAGCCATTTTGCTTTTTGTTTTAAACCCACCCCAACGATTAAGCTTTTGCTTAATGATCAAGGAAGAGGACAGGTAATGCAGCATTGTATGCAAAGTATGAAATTATACAGTTGCTGCTCCCCCCCAACCTTTTCTCCTCACTTTTCCCTCTTGTTCCTAACTAAATATGGTGCCACCACAGTCAGTACCTGCAGGCATGATCCATAACTGGGCTGGAATAGGTGTGTCCTGCACCACTCCAACCCCCCAATGCCGCTCAGAAGTCTGGCTCACAAGTGGCATCCATATCCTCGGCAGAGCTCCTCAAGAGTACGGGGTGCAGTAACTATACATATTTTTTTTAAACTCATTTTCCCAGCACTCCATGCAGTTTCAGAAGGCTGGGGAACATGGATTGGGGTACCATTTGGGGCCCTGAGGGACTCCGATGTCTGCAGCAGAGAGATGGAGGACTTACAGCTGGAGTCAGCCTCGTGTATCCTCTACATTGCTCCTGAGATCTGAGCCAGGCATTCCTTTCCTTAATTTAATGTTTATTCAACAGTTTTGTATCATCTGCCAAAAGGCATACCTTCTCTTACAGCTCTTCTGCAATGTACCCTGGGAAGATATTGAAGAGGACTGGTCCCAGTACCGAGCACTGTGGTACCCCACTTGTCACACCTCCCTCTTTAGAATGAGTACCATTAACCACCACCCTCTGTCCCTTATCCTTTAACCAGTTTCTACCCCAGTTTACCACTATGGATCCCACTCCTAGGTGGTCAACTTCTTAATTAACCTTCTATGTCAGAGGCCTTGCTAAAGTCTAAATAGGCCATGTCCACTGCTCTCCATTGATCAGTTCCCCTGGTCACCCAGTCAAAGAAGTCTATTTGATTAGTTTGGCATGACCTCCCCCATGAACCTGTGTTGTCTGTGGTCTTGCAGCGCATTGGATTCAAGATACTCTGTCATCCTTTCTGTCAGCAATATTTTCATCAATTTCCTCACCACTGACGTGAGACTGACTGGCCTATAGTGGCCAGCCTCCTTCCTACTGCTGCACTTATGTAGAGGGTCAACATCAGCTCTTCTCCAGTCCACCAGAACCGCTCCCATTTCTAGTGAGATATTGGACAAGGCTGTTAGTACGGTAGCCAGAACCTCCCTGAGTTCTTTTAGTACCCTGGGGTGAATCCTGTCCAATCCCAAACCTATTCCACCTTCATGGCTGCAACTCCTTTCAGCATTCTTTTCTTTGCAAAATGGACCCATGTTCACCCCCTTCCCCACCTTATCTCTATTTCTTCTTATTAGTCCATCTCCTCCACCCTCCACGGTGAAGACCGAGCAGAATACCTGTTAAAGATGTCAGCTTTTTCTTGGTCTCCTCCTGCACAGTCTCCCCCTTCCACCCTTCTAATTCTTACTATCTCTACCCTCGTTTTTCTCTTCTAACTTATGTACCTGATGAAAGTCTTATCCCCTGTACTGACCCCTTTGGCAATTCTTTGCTCCCCTCATTGCCTCGCCTGCTTCCTTCTTCTTTTCTAGGTATACATCTCTGTTCTCCTCCCTCTGTGTTCTCTTACACCTCTTGACTGCAGTCATTTTGCAGTGTCAGTGGCTCAGTAGGTAGCACACTCACCTCTGAGGCCGGGAGATCAGAGAGCTGTGGGTTCAGTTCCCACATCTGGCACTTGGGTTCATATCCCTGTACTGACAATGAGGCATGAGAGGGTGCTACACTTGAGGTGCCATCTTTTGGATGAGACGTTAAACCAGGTCCCATCTGCCTGGATTGGTGGTAGTTTAGGTGGATGTTAAAGAACCCATGGCACTTATTGAAAAGAGTAGGGGAATTTCCCTGGTGTCCTGGCCAAATTTCCTTCATTCACTAAAAATACCACCAACAGCTTAATCTGGTTCAAAGTCAGTTGGCATTCATCTGTAACCCCCTCCCCCCGGGTTGTGCCTGAAAATAGGCAGGATTTGTCTAGTGCACTTACCTGGTCAACAAAAACTAAATAAAATAAATACATTTTGCCTTTTATCACCCTTACCACTTCCTTGGAGAACCATAATGATCTCATTTTCCTTCTGCTGTTTCTTCCTTCTTTCAAGCATATGTTGTTTGATTTACTTGTGCTCTCCCTTGTTCTCTCTCACTGTGCCTCGTCCCCTCCCTGGCACTCCTCTACCCCCTTAGGCAGTTCCTGAGGCAGTCACCCAGTTCTTTAAATATTCCATAACACTGTAGGAATCTGTTATTGCAGCATCTTTAAAAGTTGTCAATTCTGAGGTGGTAAAGGGGGTGGGGGTTGGGGGAGTAACTCGCAGATTAATGACATATTGGTGAACAAATATTAATCAATATTAAAGTTATGAGTAAAAGAACATTAAGTTGAAAAAAGTCCATGTACATGCGCAGTTTGAGTTTTTTTTAGATTTTTTCTGTCTTTGAGAGAGAAAAAGTTGTGAAAAATAGAATGGAGAGATTGTATTCCATCTGTTATGGTGCTATAAATCGATCGAGGGATTCCTCTGACTTCAAAATCCTCGCACAAAGCGGAGAAGTTTATGACTTCACAGGAATCATAAGATGGATTTAAAGCAACCGTAAGAGATGGATTGCCATCTGCTGTTTTTTGTAATATAAGGTTTCAGTTTCATGAAAAGTTGTTTTTATTTTAAAAAAATGTTCTCTCCCTATCACAACCATGATTGCCTGCCTGCATTATCTGCCCACACAACAGCCGCAAGTAACAGATGTCGGCTTCTGCTGGAGTTACACACCTTCCTTCAACAGCTACAGTTTCGTTCACAGAGAAAATAATTTTTTTTGAAAATATGACTGATCTACCCATGTTCACATGCCCACCCATCCTCAGGCAGCTGTTTGAAGCTCTGATCACTGAAGCTGATTGTGACTGGTAGAAGGATTCGAAATCATAATACTGTCACATTGTTTTGACATCAGAACAATAGTATTATGGATTCCTGACATCAGAATGATGGTATTACTACTTACAGCTACTGACGATTTTCTGAGGGATGAAGCTGAAACCATACAGTATATTACAAAAAAACTAAGACCAAAAAAAGCAAACTGTGCATGTGCAGAAATCTGTTTTTTTTCCCCGTCTTAATTTTATGCAAGCTACATGTCCAAGACAATGCCAGGCTGGACAGCTGTGCTGTGTGTGACCTGTAGGGCTATGGGTGAAACAATCTACAGGTCCATGGCAGTGCCCCGTAGGCTAGGCTGAGACTCTAGCTGTAGATACGGGGTACTGTCTAGCTCAAAAAGACAGAAAATTAACTGCCAACAACGTTAATGCACAAATTAGGGCTGCAGAACAAAATGTAAGAAGTAGGGTAATGCAACATTAGGGTACAAAGTCCATTGAGCCTTGTTGAACCGTGGCATTGCATTCCTCGGGGTTTGAATGATCACGTGGTACAGTGCCGTTGTTGCCCTATTTTCTGCACTGTCTGTCCAGATGGAGAAGCAGTAGCCACACTCTAGCGCTTGGAGGAATGGTGCTGAAATTAGGGCAACATCCATGCTGGGTTGCAGGATCATTCAAACTCAGAGGACTGCCACACCACAGATAGATTCAACAAGGCTCCATGGACTTGTTACCATACTGTTGCATTTCCCTACTTTTTAGGTAGTAAATAATAGCCTCTGTCTATTGTCATCATGGGTACTCATTTGTGTGACTTTTAAAGTTTATTGTTACATTTATTGTGTGTTTGTGAGTTGGCTGTGGTGAAGCCTGAGTGGTGACATGTCAAACAGAAGTAGCACCAGCTGAGTAATTTTCTTATCAGTTTACCCCCGCCATCACCTCCACCTCAACCACACACAGGTTTGCAGTGCTTGGAATGAAGAATAATATAGAACTTCCATTTATGTAGTACTGTTCAAGCTCTGCATCTCAAAAGTGCTTTACAAGCAAACTATTTACACGTGATAGCAGTCTCATTGCCAGTGGAGTCCTGCTTCTGCATAGGACGGCTTGATGCCTCTTACTACCATTGGTACTTTGATTATATTTTGTGCTCCTACCCTAACTCATATATTAATGGATTTTTTTTTTGCAATGGTAGCCACGTAATAGCTAGTGTGATACAGATTAAAATGAAGCTGTAAATATTGAAATATAATGCTGCCAAATGTTACGAGTACATTGCACACAATGCTCCACTAGATGGTGCAGCTTTTTTTTTTCTAAATGACTAAAACCACTGGCAGGTTTTCTTGTTCTCAAAATAGTCATAAAGTGGACTTCTGTTTTTGAGAGTACGGCATTTAGCGGGACTTTGTGCGCTAGCTCAGTACAGTGCATTCTGCATACTTCTTGCAGTTGCCACTCCCCCCCCCACCCCAGTAAGGACAGGAAACCTGCCTTGTATTCGTCGTCCCAGCCCCCAATGAGCTGTGATGCAGCATGAAGTCCCAGCCTTTCTGGATACTACAGGATCAACCCACGCTGCACCAGCTGGGTATTGATCACACCCTGGAACACATCCCTAGCCGAGGGGGCCCGTAAAGGTCATCCGACAGAAAATCATAGTTGTTACTATCTATAGCTGGGAAAGAGGACTCCAGTATATAGAGAGAGAGAGTGACATTACATAACCACTTTCTCATTCCCTGGGGGCACTGCATCCAGCTAATGTATGCTATTAATGGATACACAGTTTCTATTTTGTAGCCATGCATGCTGCTTTTGCCACAGCTTCTTGTTTCCTCTTTGCTAGTCTCATTATTATTATTATTTATGCCTATTATGTTGAAAAAATTCACCCTCAGCCAATAGGGATGCAGAGAAGAGGAAGACTTACCATTTATTTATTTATTCAAAGTTGGTAACTGGGAAAGGCACATTGAGCCAAAGGTCATTTTCAGGTATGACCCAGGGAAAGGGTTCAATGAGGAAGGAAGTTACAGGCATGGTTTGGATAACAACATTTAGAAATCATCAACATTGGTAACTGCATAAATTAGGACAGTTGTGTACATACAATGCATACAGTCATTTAATGCTTTTCGTACATACTGTGTCCCAAAGCATTTTACAAGCAATGAGAGACTGGTAGTGAAGTGGCTGTAAACCTGTGAGGGCAGCCATTTCACACATCAGCGACCACACACAGCCTTGGACAGTTGCATGAACTGGTTTTATGGGAAGGGGGAATGTTGGCCACGACACTGGGAAGAGTCCCCTACTCTTGCGAAAAGTATCTTGGATTCTTTTACTTCCACCTGGATACCTACCGGGACAGCATCAGAGATGGGCAGAAAGGACCTTGGTTCAACCTCTCATCTGGAGGATGGCACACTCCAACAATAAAGCATCTAGTACGTCACATTCCTAGTATGGCACTCACATGCCATTGTTTTTCTTATGATGTATGCCGAATCCCAATGTTGTACTGTTCTGCCATAACCAGACAGTAAACTCAATAAAGGAACTATATGCTTATCCTTGCATTGTGATTGGCTTACACCCACAAACTGCTCCTTATTGTCAACATTCTGTCATAAAGCAGCTGTACAGTAAAATTGGCAGTAGAAAGATCATTTTAACTTCTCTAAACATTTCTTCTAAATAATTTTGTCTAATTAAACTTTAATTCTCAGTACAGTAGCTATAATAGCTATAGTGACAGAGTTTAAACTCAGTTGTAACTGCATCCGAAACTCCATAAACACCTCAACCTGCGGCCTCAGAATTTGTATTGTCCATGTAAACCTCCAGCACTATAGCACTATCTCTATATAATGGTTTGTGACGGCTTTGGTATTTTGCCATTGGTCTGCATGGAATTGTATTAACTATCTACTACCTGGTTGGAAAATTACATTTCTAGGGACATGGATATGTTGTTCATCCACACTGTCTGGCAGGTTCCTTGCCGCTTTAAATCTTGCCGGAAGGTCTTCAAGCTGGCTCCTCCCACCCATCCGGGTGGTAAAACTCTCGGCTCCACCCCATGACGCCAGATCTTCCTTACCGCTTGGAAGCTCAGGTTCCCTCCTTAACGCTCTGCGTATAAGACTGGTTCCTAATTCTTCGAATCTTCGAAATTAAAAGTTTTTTTGCTAAAAAGACTTTGGTCTTCTCTCCCTTGTGGCTGCGATGGACAAATTGACTCCCGGTTTCCGGAGATGCCCTTGCGGGCAGAAGATGTCTCGGACGGATCCGCACTCCACGTGCGTCTACTGCTTAGGCCTTGAGCACGACCCGCAGGCTTGCGACCTGTGCTCTTCCTTTTCGGCCTACATCCTCGAAGACCGTGCTGCCCGTTTACAGTTGGGGCGTTCCAAGAAAAGATTTCCTCCGGTTAAGTCTAAAGAGGCCCGGTTGGCGGTGTCATGGCGGATGCTCGTGAATCAGCTCGAGCAGATGATACGCCCTCGAAGGAAGGCGGCGCGGCGCTTCTACCTGCTATGCATTTGTCCCGCTCTCTCTCGGTGCCTCGTATTCGGCTTCTTTTAAGGAGCTTTGTCTGACCCTCTCGACGAAAGGTGAGGGTCCAACTTCTTCTGGACCTTTTTCTCGGTCCAAAAAGAGCAAAAGTAAGTCTCACAGTCGACGCTCTTGGGAGCGGGAAAGATCCCCCTTCCCCAGTAGTCGACAGTCGACTTCGGTCGACCCCTCGGCTTCGGCCACTGGCTTCACGGCGTCCCCATCAGGCCAGTTGACCAAGACTCCCGTCGACGCTGTCGAGATTTTTCTCGACCCGTTGGACGGGTTGTCGGCTGGAGAAGCTGAGAATCCCCTCTCCCGGGTTCCCTCAGGGAGTTGAGGTTCCTGGCTGTTGCCTGTGCCTCCGGTTCCGAGCTCTCGTGGAATCTTCCGAACCGAGGGAGGCCATTCCGACACCTCCCCGCACCGTCCTCGGCCTAGCCGAGGTTCTCGGTCTTGGTCTCGGACGTATTCGCAGTCCAACCGATCCCACCGCCATAGGCGGTCTCGGTCTCGGCACCGCGGCCAGCGGCACCGCCGCTCTTCCTCTTCCTCCTCCTCGGACAAGGGGAGACTTGCAGCAAGTTGCGTCGGAGGTATGAGGAACTCATGTGGCAACAGCTCCTTCTGACCGGGAATAAGCCGACCCAGTCGTCTTCCCCGGCCATTAAGTGGCTGTCACTGGAGCGGCCTAAACAATCCCTCGTTGTAGTCGAGGAGCCTGTTCCCAGGCCGGTTGTTCAGCAAATTCCAGCTGCCCCACCGATTCTGGTCGAACCTCCGCCTCCACAGCCGTTATTTGGGGCTCTGACCAAAAATTCTCGGTCGGCTCAGGGACTGCCCCATAGGCTGTCTGTCACCCTCACTCCCGATAAGCCTCGGCAGGTGGAGGGTGGCTCAGGCCCGAGGCAGCTCTTTGAGGACTTTTCCGAGTCTGAGGATGATTCCTCCCTTTTCTCCAAGCGAATGGACTTGGAGTCTTCAGGAGGACAGTCGGTGGACGATAGCCCTTCGTCCTTCCTAGGATTGCTTCGGCTCATCTCGGAGTCCACCAGGATGAAGCTCGAACCCGTTTCTAAACGGGCCAGGTATCCCCTCACGGAGATTCTGGACCGAGGGGATTCCCCTACGGAGGCCTTTCCGGTGGCCGAGGCCATAGTGGGCCCGGTCTTGGAGCTTTGGCAGCGCCCTGCTTCCTGCCCTGCACCTTCGGCCAGGATGGCCAGGAAGTATGCGGTCCCTACCAGTTCCCTGTCCAGTTTTTCGGAACATCCCTCTGCTGAGGGGTTAGTTACTGACAGCGTTTTCCGGCGCGCCGGGAACGCCAGAGATGTGGACAAACCTCCCGACAAGGAATCCAAGAAATTGGATTATGCCGGGTGAAAAGTCTATGCTGCATCCTCTCTCAGCCTTCATCAGGCCAGTTCGGCCGTCCTCATGGCACATTTTTCTCATGCCCTGTTGGGCTCCCTGGATGAGGTCGTCCCTCATCTTCCCGCGGATCTGCAGACTACGGTCAGGCAGGTGCGGGACCAGGGCAGGGCAGTGGCCAAACAGCAGCTCCAGACTGCTTTAGACATTGGGGACTCATGTGCCAGGTCTGTGGCGACCGCAGTGGCCATGCGTCGGCGGGCTTGGCTGAGGATATCCACCTTTACTTCGGATACCCAGCACAAGTTGGCGGACGTTCCCTTTTTGGAGACTGACCTCTTTGGCCCTGGGGTGGAAGGTCACCTGCAGAGGATCGAGAAGTCCAATGCTACCTTGGATTCGGTCTCTTCCGCTCGGAAGGACAAAGGCCGCAAGCCTCAGCCTAAGCCCTTTCGTCCTTCTGCGCCCCGGCGCGCCCGGCCCAGCAACGTCAGGGCCAGCAGGCTCGGGCTTGGCATCCCAAACCCAAGCCGTCGGCTTCCTCCAACAGGAAGCAGGGAGGTAAAGGCCAAGGAGGAGGTCCCTCGGCCGGTCCCTCCTCCAAGCCTGCCCAGTGACGGGCTGAGGGGTGTCGCCCCCATCCCCGTCACCTCACCCCTGGTTCCCCCCGTGGGAGAACGGCTCCGACGCTTCCTTTCCACCTGGTCCATTATTACCACGGACGGGTGGGTACTGGAGGTGGTGGGAAAAGGCCTGCCTCTAGAATTCGAGCAGGCCCCGCCTTCAGAGCCGCCGCACTGGGGGCCTCGGGGTCCATTGACCTCACTGTCGGCCTGCCGGGCCGACATCGCCTCTCTTCCAAAAGGAGGTGATCAGGAAGTAATGGATCCCCCTCAGACCCGGGGTTCATGTCCAGGTATTCCGAAACGGACGGGGGGCTGGCGCCCCATTCTCGACCTACATGACCTGAACAAGTTCCTAAGGTCTCGAACCTTCAGGATGGTCACTCTGGCGCAGATAATACCATCTCTGGAACACAGTGTGTGGTTCTGCTCTCTGGACCTGCAGGACGCGTTCTTTCACGTCCCTATCCGTCCGTCACATCGAAGATTCCTTCGCTTTCGAGCGGAGGGATCCCTCTTCGAGTTCCGAGCCATGCCCTTTGGCCTGTCTTCAGCTCCCAGGGTCTTCACCAAATGCATTGCAGTGGTGACAGCTTTCCTGCGGCGGCGGGTCCGGGTGTACCCTTACCTGGACGATTGGCTGATAGCAGCCCCCTTCAGACAGGAGGTGGAGCGGTCCAGAGATCTGGCCCTCCAGGTTTGCTCTCAAGTCGGCCTTCTCATCAACAAGGCCAAGTCGGAACTCGAGCCGAAGCAGGTGATTCTGTTTATCGGGGCAGAGCTCGACTCTCTTCGAACCAGAGCACGGCTCCCGGCAGACAGGGCCGAGGTTCTTACCTCCTTTGCCCAATCATTTCTGGTTGGGCAATCGCGCCCTGCCCGGGACTTCCTGCGCCTCCTGGGTCTCATGGCGGCCTGTACCAGCGTGGTCCGTTGGGCACGCTGGCACATGCGCCCCCTTCAGTGGGGTCTGGCCAGCCAGTGGTCACAGCGCTGCGATCCATTGGACCAGCTAGTGATGGTGACCCAGGAGATGTGGAACGCTCTCCGGTGGTGGACCGTTCCATCTCATCTGCAGGAGGGCATCCCGTTTGTCCGCCCCGAGCCGACGGACTCTCTATCGACCGATGCCTCTCTGATGGATTGGGGTGCCCATCTGGGGGAACACCGAGCGCATAGCCTCTGGTCCCCATGGGTCGATGCCACATCAACCTGCAGGGAGCTCAAGCGGTCCGCCTAGCTCTCACCGCCTTTGCTCCGTTTCTCCGGGGTCAAGTGGTTCGAGTCCAGACGGACAATACCACGACCATGTACTACCTATACCGCCAGGGCGGGACGCGTTCCATGCTTCTATGCAAGGAAACTCTCCACATTTGGTCACTTGTGCGCAGCCTGGAGGCCGATCTCCTAGCCATTCATGTGGCAGGAGCCTCCAATACCCTGGCCGATGCCCTGAGCCGGATAGGGGCTGCATCTCACGAGTGGTCTCTCCTGCCGGAGGTAGTACAAGATCTGTTCTCCCACTGGGGCACACCTCAGGTGGACCTGTTTGCCTCCAGGGAGAACGCGAAGCTGAGGCTGTTTCATGCCCGGCCCCCTCAGCAGGGCTCGCTGCAGGGGGATGCCTTCTCGAGGCTGTGGACCCCGGGCCTCTTCTACGCCTTCCCCCATTTCCCTTGATTCACAAGGTGCTTCTCAAAGCAAGGAGGGACAAGGCGCAGGTGATTCTGATAGCCCCAGACTGGCCCCGCCAGTTCTGGTACCCAGATCTCCTCAGCCTCAGCTCCAGGCTCCCGAGGCAGCTTCCAGCTCGCCAGACCTGCTCTCAGTCAATCAGGGGAAGGTGTTCCATCCGGACCTTCAATCCCTGCACCTGACGGCCTGGTTCCTGAGTGGCTAGAGTTCCAGGCCTTGGGTCTTTCGACGAGGTCCTCAATGTTGTTGAGGCATCCCGTGAGAGTCGACCAGGAAATGCTATGCCTTCAAATGGAGAGATTTTCCATTTGGTGTCAGGCAAGAGCTTGGACCCTTCCTCCTGTCCCTTGGCAAGCATCTTGGACTATTTATGGTCCCTTTCTAGTCAAGGGCTTAGGTCGACGACCCTAAGGGTGCACCTGGCAGCCATCTCTGCTTACCGGGCGCGGGCCGGGAAGCAGTCGGTGGCGCAGGAGAAGGTGGTCTGGCGCTTTTTCAAAGGCCTTGATCACATTTCCCCTTCGGTGCGAGAACCTCCACCTCTGTGGGATCTACTGCTGGTACTGGCAAAGCTCATGGGCAAGCCATTCGAACCAATGCACAGGTGTGATCTCGCTCACCTGTCGTGGAAGACCGTCTTCTTGGTGGCTATCACGTCAGCCAGAAGGATGGGAGAACTCCAGGCTCTGCATCGAGTCTCCTTACCTGGTCTTCCACAGGGACAAGGTTGTCCTGCGCTCCACCGAAATTCCTTCCGAAGGTGGTGTGGGTTTCACCTTAACCAAGTGTTGACTCTGCCGGTGTTCTACTCAATCACACCTCGGAGGTCGAATACAGGCTCCATACTTTGGACCCTAGAAGGGCACTCGCTTATTATAAGGAGTGCACTGCTGAAATTCGGGGAGAGGTTCACCAGCTGTTTGTCACCTACGCTGAAGCCGCACCTGGCAGACCTGCAGCCAAGCGGACGATAAGCAGGTGGGTCACCTCCTGCATAGATCTCTGCTATAAGTTGGCGGGCATGGAGCCTCCCAGAGGGATAAGAGCTCATTCTACCCGTCATACTGCTGCATCGGTGGCTGCTTCCAGGGACATCCCTATCCAGGAAATCTGCAGGGCTGCTACCTGGAAGTCAGCACACACCTTCATTACCCATTACCACATCGACCTTGAGTCACGCCGGGATGCTGGTTTTGGGGCCTCGGTTCTCCAGTCTTTATTCCCTAAGTAGGGGTGTGCCTTGCCTCCTCCTCCCGGAGAACTGCTAGGAGTCTGCCAGACAGTGTGGATGAACAACATATCCATGTCCCTAGAAATACAGGTTACTCACCTGTAACAGGAGTTCTAGGAATGGTATATGTTGTTCATCCACACGACCACCCGACCTCCCAGCTTCGACGCACAACCTGAGCTTCCAGCGGGCCAGATCTGGCGTCATGGGGCGGAGCCGAGAGTTTTACCACCCGGGTGGGTGGGAGGAGCCAGCTTGAAGACCTTCCGGCAAGATTTAAAGCGGCAAGGAACCTGCCAGCCAGTGTGGATGAACAACATATACCATTCCTAGAACTTCTGTTACAGGTGAGTAACCTGTATTTCTGGCCTTGTATAAGCTGTCAAATGGGGTAGCAGCCTCTCGTCCTTTCAAGTGGTAAGTGATGGAGTTCCTCAAGGCTCCACATTGGGGCCTCTACTGTTCTCTCTATCTATAAACAAACTGCCCTCAAACTGTGGTCCGGCACAAGCTTTATTGTACGTGGATGTTGTTCTCCTTTATAGAGCTGATTCAGATGTAAAAACAATTGAGGCTGGACTAAATACTGACTTTGCCATTCTGGAAAAGTGGCTAGTGAACAATCTTCTTGTTCTAAACACTAAAAAAACAAGGTAATACTTTTAAGTCCCATATAACTAGGCATGGATGGGTCTGGTTTTATCTGTATTGTCCCCTCTGGGGGGGGGGGTTCAAACTCAAGATGGTGAACATCTTTAAATATTTAGGTATCCAGATTGACCAAGAACTGTCCTTAAGACCACAAGTCAACCACACAATTAGATTACTCTCCCAAAAACTTGGCTTTCTATACTGGCTTAGGTTCTGCCTTACAAAAGAGGCCTGTCTATCAATAACTGACTCCATTCTCCTCCATGTACTGTTATATGGAGCTCCTATTCTAGCCATGCTAATAGAAACTGAACTAGGCAAACTCAAGCGAGTCTACCATAGAATAGGTAGGTTTACAGCTGGAATGAATAACATGGAGCACCACTCTACTGTACTCTCATCCCTGAAGTGGCCTCTCCTGGAACGGAAGGAGGCTAAACTGCTCTTTTCTCGGCCTCATTTACAAAATCTTCATTGGATCTCTATCTAACTTCACTGGGATAGTGAGAAAAAATTGCACATCAGAAATCTTCACTCCTCTGAGCTGCATCTCCTAGAGGTTCCTAGAGCCAGGACCCTATCAGGCCAACGGTCCTTCTCTAGCATGGCTTCTCAGCTGTGGAATGGCCTTCTAGTCCTCCTACACTAATGTCCCTCTGTCGGGTCATTTAAAAACCACCTCAAATCCTACCTTCTTCTTGTAGCTTCTTGTACTTGTTATTATATTTGAATCTTCCTTCTTACATCCACTTCGCCTGTTTGATGAATTACTTGCATTATTTGTTTGCAAAATTCCATTTCCTTTGTCTACTTGATGAAATACTTTTAAAATTGCCTTTGTAAATTCCGTCTGTAACTAACTGAAATTGTACTGTTTCATATGCATAATCACTGCTGTATCTATGTTCCATGGCTCTTAAATTGTATGTTCTCATTAATGTAACTAATTCTGGGTCGCCGTTGAAAAAGGGACGTTTGTCTCAGTGGGCTTACCTGGTTAACAAAATTCAATAAATAAATATTTTAATCTTTGTAGTACCACCCCCAGGTCACACCTGGAAATTAACCTTGGCTCAGTGTTCCCGGTTAGCAACGTTTAAATAAATTATGAAAACTTGGGATGGCCTGTGACTCAGGGAGCAAATAGTATTTATTTATTGAGAAATTCTGCCCAGGAAAAGTACAGTGTGTCCGAGTTTGTTTTCAAGTGCGACCTAGTACAAGGCAGTATGGATCCAAAATGCAGAAAGCAAAAAACCAGAATGTACAGACACATTAAGGCTCACAGTTTAAGAGTGTGGTATAAAGGGACCCACTCAGTGCGTAACGTGTCAAGCTCCCATGTTGGCGACCCTGGTTCAGAAGCTGGACTGGGTGGAGGTGAGGCTGGAGTTGCACTGCCATGTGCCAGAAAGGGATGGCACAGTGGTTCCAAAGCTGTGGTGACCCCTTGTGGTGGGTCAGGGAGCTTGCCTCCTCCATAGGGTGGAGTTTCATGCGCACAAAGCTTACTGGGGCACTGCCAGTGCCAAGTGGGAGGTGGGTGGGACAAAGGGGAAAAATTGGGGGGAATCCTATGTGTCCTGAACTGTCTAAATTATGGTCAACAGTACCTGTGGACCCTGCTCTGTGTGCCTGCCAACCAGCCACAGTAATTTGGGAGTAGCAGACAGGGCTGGGTTGATGGCAGAAGACTGGAGCATCAGGCATAGCTGGTTATTCAGAGGCCAAACAGCTATATGCAAAAAAGATGGAACAAATGGTGAAAATAGCACAAAAGAAGAATGGATGGCAGTGGAGAAACCTGAGGAGAACTGCAATGTGATCCGCATACAGAGCCAGATACAGGATGTTGGGGATAGGACAGTTAGGAGCAGGGGAGGACAGAGGATGTGAGCAGAAAGAAACTACTGTAGGTGCAGGAGCAGGAGTGAACCATTAGGTCACAGAGCAGGACCTTCAGAGAGAAGGTAGAAGGGGCGGCAGAGGAGAAGATAACATGGTAGGGAGGATTATTCCAAAGGTGGGGACTGTGTAGAAAAATTAGGCCTGTCCAGCAACGGTTTTCAAAACAGGATTTATTTTTTCCATAAAGCTTTTTCTACTGTGCGGGCTTTCATGCTGTCAGGCTAGCAGCCCTGTACCTGCATCCACTCAACTGACGCTCTCTCCTGATTGATTACTGGACATCTAGATTTTGGTGACCAGGTGGGGGTGCGGGACAGGGAAGTGCAGCAGAGCTTCATGGAGCCTGCATGTTTCCCCTTTACCATTTTCTCCCCGTTGTTCCCAGACGACTTGGCATGTAAGCTCGTGTGTATGGAGGCATGCATGTACCATGGAACCATGGCCCCTCCCTCCTATGCTGCTGTGATCCGCTATACCACTCCACCTCCACTTGGTGGCAGCCAGAGGCCAAGATAACATGCCTCCTCACCCAAGGAAGGCAGAGCAGTCCATCTATTTCCACCTTCCTATCCCCAGCAACCCAAGTTTGCTCCCAAACCCAGATCACCAGGATGGTGGTAGGTAAGGTGCTGAGTGCCTCAGCCCTCAGAACCACTGGGCTTGCCCGAAAAGATGATTTGAAAAAAATGTTTATTCATTTACAAAAGATTCATGTACTGTATATGTACTCCATGAATATACAGCCTAGGTATAACTACACAAGAAATTCTATGGGATGTAGCTTTCGTATGATATTTATTGTCAATTTTTTCACCTTATATGGGGTTCACCTTAAAGGAGAACTGCTCTGAACTTGAGAGTAATTTTTCCCAGTAGTAGCAGTTTTAGTACTGGTTCCACTTCTGTTATTGTTCTGTGTATGCAGGCCTTTTAGTAACCTCAGTGGTTGTTTCTGGGTTACACTCTGGAGGTGCAGATCATTTTAAAACTGTATGAGATAGTTTGTGTCCCTCTCAAACAGAAACACAGATGTATTCTGACAGCAGTTTAAGAACTTAACAAGGACTTAAACCACATCATAAATGATCCTTACCATCAGTGTGTAACTCAAATATGCACTGGGATAACCAAAGGGCATGTGTAGAGAGAAAAATAACTGAATTTGAACTACTATTTAAAGCAGCAGTACTATGTAAAACAATCTGCGCTTTTTCCACAGTTTATTCCCTGTGCTCTGTTAAGCATTTCCTTGGTAATCTTTCCCACCAGCATTGTACGATCACCCTGTAATTTGCTCGGTTTCCCTTTGTTTTTCTTTACATTTCTGCCACCCGCTATGTTGACAGCAGCAGTAAAAGACAGGCAACCGAGACAGTCGCCATATTTTCTGTAGATCTACAACAACTGGAAACCGATCACTTCCTGATTAGGTAGTAATGCTGCTTTAAAAATGAGATCCTACTGGCAAAACTAAGTTGCATGTTCAGTGCAGTTCTCCTTTAAATCCTGCGCTGTATGCACATGATTAAATTGAGAACCAATACAGTTACATAAGCAGAACTATTAAGTGTATCTTGAAAAAGAAAAGCTGGTAATCTAGCCTATAAATGGCCAGTATAAGTGCATTAAACTATATTTTAAATTATATAGCAGTTTACAAGCTGTATGGCTGTCAAGTCAAAACTCATGATCTATTTTTATTGTAAAAGCTCTGATAAACAGTGCTACAGTTTAATAACTTTCTGGTACTTGATGCTAACCGGACGAACTACAATATGTAGATGCTTGGTAGCTGATGAGAGAAATATGCGTCTTAAAACGGAACCATTCCAGTGTGTAAATAAAAAGAAATAACTACGCTATAAGCCCAAGAGTCTCTCTTGTGTAAAAACAAAATGTGCGCAGTCCATCCGCTATAGCACTGACAACAAAGTAACACTCCAAGTGTTGGAAACTACCACAGCAGTCTGAAAAAGAAGGGATATCTGCCTCCATCTTTGCCATGCATCGTGGCAAAAATCTAAACTAAGTTAATGACCGAACTTCAGTTAACATCCCACATGGCAGAGAAGACTCAGTCCCAACAAAAAAGTCACAGTTCAAGTTCTTATTATTGTTTCTCAGATTATGTCATTGCTTCACAACCCCCATTTTCAGAGCTACCTAATAGTGTGCGCAGCTAATAGCGCTGCGCCAAACATAGCACACGACTTGCTCTGAGCTATATTCAGACAGTTAGCGTACCCTAAGGGAGTGTGCTAACTGTCTGAATATAGGACTTTGCTGGCACAGCGTAAAGAGAATATGAGCTACGCTGACATGGCCCAAGGCTGCATATGGCCCACAGGAAACAGCACGACCAAAATGGGGTAGCGCCAGGGGTCCTGTGGGCCATATTCGGCTTTAGCATGCAGATGTGCCCATTGGGCATGCACAGCACTAACGAGCCATTTGTATGCCCATTACCCATTATCGGCTCATTTGCATGTGTGCAACAGCCCCCTAACACCAAAGCAGGATGGGAGAAGTAAGGATTCCCTGGCATCTAGTGAACCCCCCCCCTCGATTGCCAGTATCTGAAACATATCCAATATCTCTGGTAGTCTAGTGGACTTCCTCCAATCGCCCCAAGTTTGAATCTGACCTTGTATCCTTCGTGGGCTAGCAGCCCTCCCTGACTGAGTGCCTCCCCTGTCCAGGTGTCACTCCCCACCCGTCCATCCAGTGAGGACCCCTCCATCCCACAACCCTCTCCTCTCCCTGGTCACTGGTCATTCGATCACCAGTGGTGATGGGCACAGCCCTCTGCTCATCACCTCGGCTAGCCACTGTCTGACATACACTCAGTGGAATCACGAGTATTGTAGAAAGAGCTATTTAACATTACTCATGATCACGCTGCATGAATGTCACACAGTGGCTGGTTGAGGTGGTGAACAGAGGGCTGTGCTGGTTGCTGTTGGTGACCAAATGACTGGTGACTAGGGTAGAGGGGTGAGGGTCAGGTGGCCATCAGCGGGTGAGGGGTGAGACACAGACAGGGGGTGGCACTCAGTTGGGGGGCATTTGCCCACCAGGGATACGTGGTGAGAGTCAAACCTAGGAAATCGGGAGGGGGTACATTAGACTACCAGAGATATGGGGTATATCTCAGACATGGGCGATTGAGGGGAAGGAAGTTCCACTAGACTAACAGGATATAGGATATGCTTCAGACATGGGTGATTGGGGGGTCCACTAGACTACCAGGGAATGTATTTTACGGTGAACCATGGGTGACCGAGGGGAGGAGGGTCCACTAGATGTTAGGGAGTTCAGCTGCAGTACCCCCCCCAACGGTTCAGGTGGTGGGGGAGTGCAGCCTTCGCGCAGAGTTAAGGCATGGTTTTGGTGGCAGTAAACAGTGCTACACTTGTGACTGCTTCATGCCGCCATAACCTATGAATATACCACTGTGCCATTTCTGCATGAGGGATCCCTTATTTGCATAGGTGCTGCGGTACATTTTGAGCAATCGTGCTGCTGGGTTTGGATGGCCCTAAGGGCGCCTCTCAATATGGCCTTGCCCGGGGCATCGGCACTAATTCCAGTTAACACAGCATTAACCCTTTAAATATTTCAATTTTAATGATGATTTATAAGTAAGGACTATATAAATCATGGCATGCATAACAAATTATAAAAAACAACTATTTACAAGAAAAAATGGTTCATAAACTAAAATTAGTACCCACCTTATTCTTCATTATTGTTGCTAAATCTAATATACTCATTCAGTAAACTAAGTCAAATGTTCATCATTATCATACTACAGAAATGCAGATGCTATGATGTTATTCATTTATGTTGCAGTTTACAAAAGGCAGAATTAAGAAAAGGGTTCCATAATGCATATAACATGTCACCTATAGATTGTGACTTACATGTGCTACCTTCTGCTTCTCATCTAGCTCACTATTTTTCTCTTGGGCAGCAAACTCCCATCTAACCTGTCGAACAAGGTTACCTGTATCTTTAGGATCTACAACAAAAAAAAATGTTTGACAGCATACGCCTTGTGAAGTTTTCCAGCATCTGCATGTTGTGGGTGACTCCCAGCTCTCATAGACTGGCATGGACTCCAACAAATGCTTTTCTTATTTCTCTGGTGGTGTAAGTTAAATCAGGCAAAAGGTAAACTGGGGTATCTTCCTCCCAATTTAATTTCCCTTGCAGTTTAGTCCATCTGAGAAAACTTTCTTTTTCAGCAGACTCTGTGGTGATCACCATCAGGGTTCTGAAAGTGGCTTTTTCTGTGGTGTCACACGATACACCTTTGTACTCTGGGGCTCCACCTCCATTTACAGCAAGTACTTTGAAAGAGCCATAAACATGTCCACTGGGTCCTGTCCTTCATCTTACTCTGGTAAGCCCAATAATCCCATATTTGCAGCTCACATTTTTGTTCTCAAGGTGTTTGAGCCTAATCCGAAGGATTTTTGTTTTCCTTAAGCACTGCGGTTGAAGACATGACTGCCCTACCCCCAAAGGCCTAGGCTTCTTTTATTTCTGTTGCTGAGGCTTCAGCTGTATTTTCAGCAGTGGTAAGGCTCTGGTCAAAACCTACTTCCTTTTGCGTGCAGGTCCTACACTGCCTTCAATAACTGGGTCAGCATTGGTTCTGAGTCAATTGTTGCAGCCGTTGAGGGACCCAGTCATTGCATCATAAAGTGATACAGTGTTCTCTCTTCTAGTCGCAGCCTTGAGCTTCCTGCCATTGCCTGCCCCACCTCTTATGCTTTGAGCCATTTTTCAGAAAATGTCCTGCAGCTCAATTTTCAAACCAGCCCTTAGAGAGACGCAAACACAGCTTGCATCAGATGCTGGTGTGCCAGGGACCCGTGCCAAACTTCCTCAGTTTGCTGCAACCGCTCCTGTGCATCAAGGAAACGGTGCATGGGAGGGGTTTGATGGAGGCTACAACACACCCCTCTGGCAGTGCCACTAGGGAACTGGTACCTCACAATGGACACACAACCCCCAACCAGCACCACAGTGTACCCCTGGCAGGTGCCGGACAGGTGGGAGTGAGCAGGATGTCACCCTGGGCAAGGGGACATGGGTGCCGTGCACCATGTGACACTGGCCAACATCTGTAGTGTCATGGCAAGTACAGCTCTATGCCATGTACCCAGGCACAGAGGAGTGTCACAGAGCACCCATAAACTACTGTCCCAGAACAACCCATTGGCATAATGCACTGTGCAGTGATCTCAGTACGCAACATGCCACCATGTGGAGAACACTTCTTACCTGGGGCTCTTCCATACCCGCTATCCCTGCACCACTGCATTGTCCATCTGTTTTTCCTGAGGGCTTATTCGTTGGACCACTCTGCCAATGGCAGCCAAAGAAGGTATACCAATGGTGTCCCCATGACAGAGGTGGCCCAGGGGTTGCTGGTCGGCTGGGGTATCCACAACCTTGAGGACTGCCCGATGTGGCCACTGCCAATGACATGTCCTGGTGCAGCACTAGTGAGTGCTCCTGATGACCACTGTACAGGCAGCCGTGGCATGGTCACCAAGGTGGCATGTGCCATGTGTGCCCCCTGGTATCCCTGGCAGGGCATGGCTGTTCCACGGTTCCCGGCCTTCCAGAGCACATTGCTGCCCATCCTGTGCCCTGGCCCATGGTGTGCCAATGGTGACTGTACCCAGTAACTCTGGCTGGCCAGTTCCTATGGACAATGTCGACGCATCCAAATGTTAGACCAGCTCTGACTGGTCTAAGGCTGGAAGGGGCATTCTGGGTTCCAAAATTCTGATCACAGGGATGTGGTAGTTTTCATCCATCACAACCCCCTCCCCCCCGCCTCTGCATGCCCTAGAACTTGGTGCAAGCCTGGCGCTAGCAGATTTGGCACATGCTTGCTTTCAGAATCTGGACTGATGCAAGGTTCAGCACAATGTCCCCTTTGAGTAATTTTGTTTTTAATGCAAGCACCTTGCATTAATCCCAGCCATTTGAAAACAGAGCCTCTGAACTTCTAGACACCAAAGTTAGTCCAGATCTTCTCCAAGTTTAGTGCTATCAGGGATTGTCAAATGTGGCAGGAAAATGTGTAGATAACTGCTTGTCTACTTCTGCAGCCATAATTCTGTTTATGACATCCCAGTCTGTTGCTGCAGAGATAATTATGTTGTCATAAAGAGGGCATTATGAGCTCGTGTAGACAAGCATCCAACACTAATAAAGTCCCAGGGACAGTAATCTTGTTTTTATGTCACTTCCTTCAGTTATAAAGAAAAAAGGAAAGAACTGCACAAAATATAGCTTTGCCTGAATGGTACAGAGGGTAAAAGCACAGAACTGTAAAAAAGTGGGTTGCAGGTTCAACCCCCCTCAGGGCCACAAACAATGTTGTCTAAAGAAATGTGTGCTTTAATAAACTTGCAGCTGGGCCAGTGGTGCGGAGGGCTGAGGCACTGGATGCTGCACCGCCCACCACACTGGCGACTGGGGTCAGAACAAACAAAGGAAAACATATATCCAACCTAGCCTTAATTTTAGAAACTATCAGTTTTTCAGGATTGGGTTGAACTGCAATAGGCAGAAGAATGGCCCTGAATGTAATAACATTTACAACAAGGGAGATGGGGATTAAATGCTGCATGTGTAACATATTCAGTACAAAGCCAGAATCCTGGTTTGAAGTTTACACATGTAGAAATTGCATAGACCTAGCAGAATTAAGCAACAAGTTAATTTCTAGAGGATGAGATCAGAGAACTTAAGAAACAGCTAGAGAAATACCAAATAGATAACATTAACATTAATAAAACTGTAAACAGTGAGGGGTTGAGTGCAAAAAGGCAAAGAGCACACAAGGAAGAAGATATGGAGGATTGGAGTATTGTGTGTAAAAAGAAAAAAAATCAAGAAAGGCAGGAGGGCAATGGGTGTGAAGATTGAGGTTGAAAATCATTACACCCCTTTATTAAATCTACTAGAAAATATAGAAATCCAATCCCAGGAGTTACTAGAAATAGTCAGTATTAATACAATGGATGAAATAAACCACAGCACAGGTATGATATTTGAGGAAGAACTACCAAACCAGACTGAAGTATAGGATAAGCCCGAAACAAGTGAAAAAGAAGCACTAGCAGAACAAATCTATATACTAGGAGACTTAATGACAAAGTACACTGACAGGTATACCACCAGGGATAATAAAGAAAACATAACCAGTTGCAGCTAGAGTGGGGCAAAGCTGAAACACATAGCAGAAATGTTACCAAAAAGAAACAAAATATATCAGTCTTACTAACAAACGCAAGAAGTCTGAATGTAGTTAAAAAAGCAGAGCTGTAGCCTGCCTGTTGGTGCAGCGGTTGGATTTCCACTTGTGACGCTGGTGACCCGGGTTCGGGAGTGGACTTGATCCGCTGGAGGGCCGGCTGGGGGAGAATGGCTTGAGTGTCCCATGACAGCTTGCCTTCTCCGGGGGGAGGGAGAGGGCCAATGCCCGCAACTTGCTTGACCCCGAGTGTAGGCTCGAGGTACAGCAAGCCCTGTTCGCGTGGGCTGGCCGTGATGAGGTGGACGCCGCACGTAGTGCCTGACGCCAGGGCACACACCACATGAGGGAGAAAAACCGGGGAAATCAGCCTTCCATTGACGGGAAGACGAGGTACCAGGAGCGTGCCCTCGATGTGTCACCACCAGCCCAGACCACCTTGCCTGACGAAATCAAGTAAGTGTACGGGCCCCACCTCGTTCCCCACCCTGGGGGGTATAACCCGGCTACATGGGGCGCAGGGCTGGTGATGGGTTGGGTGGTTGGCAGAGGGATGACTCCCAGGAGTCTCCGAAGGGTAGGAGATGGAGGGCTAGTAGGAGGGAAAAATAGAAAGTAAAAAAAAAAAAGCAGAGTTGGAGCTCCTCTTGCAGGAAAAAAAAATTGATTTGGTAGCGATAACAGAGACGTGGTGGGCAGATAACACTGGTTACAGTGGGGACGTCCTGGGATATAAGGTGTTCCATAAAGACAGAGTGGAAACAAGAGGTGTTGGAGTGTTGTTATACTGAAGAAAGACATATTGTGTAGACAGTTGGATACTGGTCATCTGAATGTAACCCCTCGTGGGGGCTTATCTTGATGCCCTGCTACCTTGGGTGCTCTCGTTTTCCCGCTGGCCTTCCACTGCCCGTCCTGGGACCTGGCAGTCTCCCCCTGTCTCTGTCCAGCCCCATGGTGTTTTTGGTCTGTGGAGGAGCCAGACGGGTGGTGGCGAGGCCTACGAATGCGCAGTGGTGCTGGCCTGCTTGCCGCTTTTTCCCCGCGACTGACTAAATACCTCACTGGTGCTCTCGACCCCCTAAATAAGTTGATCGGGTGTCAGACATCTGGGGGAGGCCCCTGAGGAGTGACTGTATTGTTTTATCAAGGAGTCCCAATAGCACTCAAGGATTGGGCCAGCCTATGAATATTAATGAGCTGGCCCAAATACTAATGAGCTGCCTGCTGCTTGGAGGAGGGACAGTATGAAATGGCAGCAGTGACAGGCAGGGGGATGTATAAAAACTCTAAAATGTGACATGAAGAGATAGAGGGAAGGGGCCTCCGCAACATGGTGGGAGAAATGTAAAATAAATATGTTTTTACTGGCTGCAAGAGGACTGTAAAGTGGGGACAATGATTGGACTACATGTTATACTGTTTACCAGCAGCCGTGGTGTGGTCCTATGACCCCCAAATGGACAGTCAGTCAGATAACTAGATGCCTAAAGACTGGTTGTAATGGTTTATGGGAGAGGTGTGAACTAATTTCAGGCCTCAAGGACCTTTGCCAATCAATAATCAAACAGGGCTAATTTTTGTGACTGATAACTGGATTCATCCAATCAGAAACCAAGGTTTTCAAGAGAAACCCCTGAGACTTTTGGCAATTGGGGCAGTCTTTGCTGGGCTCCTCTCGGGTCAAGAAGGGCTCAGGCTGTGTATGTGTGTGTCTAGAAAGAAGGTCTTTTCCAGACCTTAGTTTGTCAAATCATTCCAGCATTTCGAGGATCAGAGAAGGACTTTATTCTGGCAGAGAGAGAGTTGTGATACTGCATCTGAAGTTCTGAGACTCATTGGTGAAAAGCTCGTGGTAGTGTGAGAGATCCAGGATTCTGCAGTGAGCCTGCACTGGTGTGAGGAAAACCCACTGAGGCAGTGAAAGAGGGGGTATGGAACTGTGAGTGCCAGAGCCAATAGGGGCACTGCTGTTTGAAGCAGAGAACATTGAAAATAAAAGGTTTGCCAGTGTCCAGTGTGTCTGGAGCCTGTGGCCTGCTGAAAGACAGCTGTGAAAAGGTGGAGGTTCGAATCAAAGACTGAAAGCATTATTCAAAGGCCACTGGGAAGGTGGAAAGCCCTGAGAACCTGTTTTGCACACCACAGCTGTTTGCTTGGCTGAAGAGAAAGGTGGATTCTGAGACTATTCACAGCTGCAACTCAGAGCCAGATAGGAAACCTGCTAACCCCTACAGAGGGGGGTAGACTGGGCTGCAGGGGGCCACGGGTGCATGCCTTAGTGCTAGAGCACTCTAGACTCATAGACGGAGCGGGGCTGTGGAGCCACTCCTGGGTCCGGGCTTCTTGTAGCCTGGTAGGCCTTGCATTTGGGGCTCTGCACCAGGCTAGAAACAGGCTGAAGGGGACAAGTGGCCAGACCTTCAAGCAAGTTGGAAGGGGACAAGCGGCTAGACCGGCAAGCAACTCCAAGGCTGTTCAAAAAATCCTTTTTGGCTCATCTGCTTGCTGCCCTCTGAGAGTGATTGGTGAAACCCGAACTGCCCGAGCCCACTGTGCCAGTGACTGAAACCCCATCTTCAGGGCCATGAGTAACCCAAGGTTTGCCCTGATAAAAAAGGGAATAAAGGTATAAACTGTTAGCACTTCAAACAGAATTGTTTCAAGGGCCCCAATGCTGGCCAACCTGTGGCACTGAGCAGGTCCGCCAAAACCTGGGTACCCAGTCAGGACTTATGGGGTTTCACTGGTACCAGTGGGGGTGGGTTACCATGTGTTTTAGCCCATGGGCTCTGTTAATCCAAAATTAACCAAACGTTTTTCTATTCACAGCTATCCTGTTCCGGGTACCCCTTTTCCTAGCCCCCCTTTTAAAAAAATAAAGCTGTGGTTTGTTTGTTGCAATTCTTGTGTTGTGATCAAGTTATTGGTAACAGCTGTTAATTTTGTGTCTTTTATAGTACTGGGGTACAATGTGGTATTCAGTACGTTGGGTGGTTGGAGGGGGAGGTGGGTAGGTGCAACATCCCAGGGGATTGTACCAAGCAAACACCTGGCCAACTGTTTCTCTACTCTGGGTGGAGGCACTGCACTACTTTCTTACCAGTTTGGGATAAAACTCCTGAACACCACCGTAGTAGGACCCAGGCCCCTTAACCTGTGTAGCAGTCAATAGGCAGGGGTAATAGCTCATTGGCAAAATGCACCTGGGCTACATATTTGGAGGCACCACTGGGATCTCCTGTTCATCAGCCACACCCACCATGGATGCCACCAATGGAAAGACCACTGTTTCCCCCTCAACCCTGACTGTACCCCCCCAAGCCCAAAGTCAGGGCAAAAGAAAAGGATATGGCAAAATTGGTTGAATGGAGTGGGGGTCAGAAGATGGACCCTCAGAAATCCCTTTTACTTCTGGGGGTACCCCCCGAGTTAGAGGACAAAACTGTAGAGGGGCATTTGTCCACTATTAAAGGGCTGGGTCAAGTGACAGTTCGGGGTAAAATGTTAGACTCTGCTATGGGGATATTGACTGTGTTGATTGAATGTAAAAATAATGTAGAAGCTTCCTGGGTACCTGAGCCCTAGCTCCAGAGGGTTATTGGTGGCCTGGGCTATTGTAACTATATTCAGTGTGGTTTCCCCGGGGGAGGGAGTGTCTGAGCCACCATCGACCCCCCCCCCGGTGAGAGGCCCATGCCCAGTTATATGCTCGCCCCCTCCGATTCATACCGGAAGTTGAGAATGTTTTCTGGGGTGAAACCGACCTTCATGGGGGGGGGAGTATGAGTCATGGATAAATTATGTGATTCCCCTGCTGCAGGACTGGCAGTATAGTAAAGAAGAGAAGCGTAGGTTAACAGAGAGTCAGAGAGGCCCTGCCCTTGATGCTATTTGGTTCTTTACGGACCATTGACCCTGAGGGAAGTGTAGAGAATTATATTGCTGTCCTGGACAGTGTCTTTGGTAGCACTGAGTCCTGTGAGGATTTGTGGTGGTGTTTCAGGGCTACCTGGCAGCAAAGAGGGGAACTTCTGTCAGAGTACATTCAGAGGTTGGAAGAAGCATTGCAAAAGGTATATCACAAGGGGGGGGATACAGGCTATAGATCTGAACAAGACGTGATTGAAACAGGTGTTGAGAGGTGCCAAGTATTCTGAATTGCTACTGTTGAGGTTAAGTCTGAAGGATAGGATGTGTAATCCCCCCCCGGGTCCTTTTCAGGGAGGTAAGGGAGGTGGAGGAACGGGACGCCCAGTGGGGGCCCCACCATAGTGGCTGCTACCCAAGTTTAGGTAGATACCCCCCTCTGAGGTTTCTGAGCTCAAGGTGCTTCTAAAAGAGTGTAGGGAAGCACTTCTTCCAGCTCCAGCAGTGTATCATGGGCCACCTAGTCACCAAGAGTCTAGGCCCAATTCTGAAGTCCTCTACCCAACCAGACAAAGTTGAGGGGACATGTTCTGCTATAGGTGTGGGAAGGATGGACATCTCCACTGAGAATGCCAATCAGGGGAAGATTCAGCTCGAGTGAGGGGACCGGCTGTTAGCCTAGAGGCGCCAGCATCAAAGAAACTTCAATGGGGCCCAGTAAGGGAGCGTGCTGGACCCCCAACAAGCCCAGCTCCACAGTATACTGTAAGAAAATCCACTGTGAAAGCCACTTCGCCTGCATTACCCGATAAGTTGGTAGGACCATCTACCGAGACCTCCATCACAATCAACAAGGTGACCACTCATGCCATCTTAGACAATGGCTCCCAGGTGACTATTATCTTCAAGCCCTGGTATGATGGACACCTGTCCCACCTGTAACTGCAGCTGCTGGAAGGGTTCAATGTGTGGGGTCTCAGCAATAAATCCTACCCCCTATCTTGGTTATGTCAGAGTGTGGATGGCTTTCCCATCAAAGGTGACCAGAGTGGGAGACCTGGTTGAGACCCTGGCTTTAATCTGTCCAGAGACTGGTATATATGATGGGGTGCCCGCGTTGGTGGGTACCAATGCCCACATGTTCAGACAGCTGGTGCAGCTCTGCAGGGCTTTGGAGGCTGAACAGGAGGGGAAGGAGCTGCCTCTTCACCCAGTAGTAAGGGAAGCTTACAGGAAGCATGTGCAGACCCCAGCTGAGGAACAGGATAATTTGGTGGTCATAGTTTGTAGACAGGATGAGGAGGTAAAAGGACTGCTCCCCAATGCCGTGTGTGATATTAGTGGTGTGGTATGACTGAAGATGGAGGTAAGGAACAAAATCCTGATGTTGGATGCCCCAGAGGAACATTTGTTGCCAGCTGGCCTACTTGTAAAGCCTAGCATCTTACCGGCCCAGGCACATGCTTATGTTCAAAGAGTTACGGTGCAAGTAAAGAATGTGGCAGACCGGGAAGTTGTGGTCATGAAGGGCCATACCTTAGCCCAAGTATACTGTGTGGACACGGCAGTACAGCCAGATGCCCCTGGCGGAGGTGCCCTGCCTGGTATTGATCCTAAGTTGTTTGGTCTTAGTAACCCCCCCCCATCCCCGAGGAGTGGAAGACTCGAATTTGACAAAAGCTGTCCAAAAGGACTAAGGTGTTTTCCTTGCATGAATGGGGTGTGGGCAGTGTGACAGGGGAACAGCACCACATACAGCTCGCTGATCAATGCCCTTTTAGAGAGAGGTCTCGATATCTTGCCCTGGCAGATATTGATGATGTAAAGCAGCATATTCAGGAACTGCTGGCTGCAGGCATCATTCAGGAGTCTCGGAGCCCATATGCCTCACCTATAGTGGTGGTGAGAAAGAAAAGTGGGGCTATTCGAATGTGTGTAGATTATCGAACACTGAACAAGTGAACAGTACCTGACCAATATATGATGCCCCAGATTCAAGATGCCCTGGACTGCTTGAACAGCAGCAAATGGTTTTCAGTATTGGACTTGAGGAGCAGGCACTATTAGATCCCCATGGCCCCACAGGACCAGGAGAAGATGGCCTTCATATGCCCCCTCAGGTTCTATGAGTTCTTGTGGATGCCCCAAGGCATTTCTGATGCCCCTGCCACCTTCCAGCACCTTATGGAGAGGGCCGTCGGGGATATGAATCTGCTGGAGTGTCTAGTGTATTTAGATGATATAATAGTCTTCAGGAAGACCCTGGAAGAACATGAAGCATGATTGGTGAAGGTACTGGATCATTTAGAAGAGTTCAGTCTCAAGCTCTCTATCAACAAGTGCCAGTTCTTTCAAGCCTCTGTCAAGTATGTCGGGCACATAGTGTCAATGCACAGCATTCAAATGGACCCCAGCAAGACTGAAGTGCTCACCACCTGGCCTAGGCCCCAGAACTTGAAAGAGTTACAGCGCCTATTGGGTTTCTGTGGGTACTACAGGAGATTCATCAAGGATTACACCCAGGTAGTTAGGCCACTTTTTAATGTGCTACAAAGTAATCCTCCCATCAATAAAAGCAAAAGACTTCAACAGCCTGGGGCCCTCATTGAACAACAACACTGCTTCAAACCATACAAGCCATTCAGCCCCAGGTGGAGAGAGGACTGTGAAAAGCTTTTGAAGACATCATTCATCATTTAATCCATGCTCCAGTCCTGGCCTATGCAGACCCACAAAAACCTTATGTCTTACACACCAATGCCAGTTTCAATGGGCTGGGAGCAGTCCTGTATCAAGACTACCCAGACGGCTTGCGTCCAGTTGCTTACACCAGTTGAAGTTTGAAGCCAGCAGAGAAAAGATACCCAGTGCACAAGTTGGAGTTCCTTGCGCTCAAGTGGGACATCGTAGACCAGTTCCATGATTACCTGTGTGGGGTCAAGATTACTGTAAAGACTGATAATAATCCCCTGACATATGTCCAAACCATGGCCAAGCTGGACGCAGCTGGTCATAGGTGACTGTCACTCTTTCCACCTATGATTACTGCATTGAGTATTGCCCAAGGTTGAATCATATAGATGATGATGCTTTGTCTTGATGCCCCATGGCCCATCAGGAAGAAAATCCAGGCTGGGTGAAAATATCTGAGCAAACTGTAAAGGCTTTGTGCAAGAAATTTGACACACTGAAGAGTCCTCAGCAGCAGATACTGTCCCTCACCTACTGGACCATCTGGGAGCCCCTGGAAATTGCTATCCTGTAGCGTACTGCCATTTGACCACTTTAGATCTAAGGTCCTTGCCTCAATTAACAAGCCAAGATCTGATGAGAGAGCAAAGGTCCAATGCAGCTATTGGAGAAATACTGCAGGTTCTGCAGAGAGGGGGCGACTCTACAGAAGTGACCACTAGAGATCCCGATGCCCGACTGATGTTATGAGAGTGGTCAAAATTGAGGATAAAGAATGGCTTACTGTATCGAGAAGTGCAGGACCAGCAGGGGGTACTTCATGTACAGTTGGTGCTGCCAACCTGGTTCAGAGTCACATTATTGAAAGTCCTCCTTGATGACATGAGCCACCTGGGCAGTGAACGCACATTAGACCTGGCCTGCTGCAGGTTCTATTGGCCTAAAATGGGGCAGAATGTGGAACGGTATTGCAAGATTTGTCATACGTGCATCCAGAGAAAAGCTCCTCCCCAAAAGGCCGCCCCCTTGGTTAATATCGTCATGAGTGCCCCTATGGAGCTGGTTTGTATCGACTTTCTCAGCTTGGAACCTGACTCCAAGAACATCTTGAACATCCTGGTGGTCACAGACCATTTCACCAGATATGCCCAAGTATACTCCATGAAAGATCAAAGGGCTTCCACTGTGGCAAAGGTGTTAGTTGAGAAGTTGTTTTGCGCATTATGGGGCACCACAGCAAATTCAGTCTGACCAAGGCCATGACTTTGAAAGCAGGTTGATAAAGTCATACGTGCATCCAGAGAAAAGCTCCTCCCCAAAAGGCCGCCCCCTTGGTTAATATCGACATGAGTGCCCCTATGGAGCTGGTTTGTATCGACTTTCTCAGCTTGGAACCTGACTCCAAGAACATCTTGAACATCCTGGTGGTCACAAACCATTTCACCAGATACGCCCAAGTATACTCCATGAAAGATCAAAGGGCTTCCACTGTGGCAAAGGTGTTAGTTGAGAAGTTGTTTTGCGCATTATGGGGCACCACAGCAAATTCAGTCTGACCAAGGCCATGACTTTGAAAGCAGGTTGATAAAGGAGTTGTCTCTGTGGGGTGTCCGAAAGTCACGTACAACACCCTACTATCCCCAAGATGACCCCAACCCGATAGGTTCAACAGAACCCTGCTAGATGTGCTGGGAACCTTGGACCCCAGAAATAAACATACATGGAGTCAACGGGTCAGCACATTAGTCCATGCCTACAATTGCACCAGAAATGATGCAACTGGGTTCTCCCCATACAGCCTCATGTTCGGGAAGGAGATCCGGCTTTCAGTTGATTTATGCTTTGGGGTATCCGCTGATGGCACTAAAGAAGGGGGCTACTTGCAGTATGTTCAAAGACTCACACAACAGCTAAATCATGCTTACCGCTAGCGGCTGAAGTGGCCAACAGAAAGAACCAAGCTAATAAAGAAAGATATGACCAGCAGGTCCGGACACAAGCCTTATTGCTGGGGAAAAGAATGTTGTTGAGGAGCTTGGGCATCCCAAGGAAGCACAAGATTGCAGACAGGTGGGGAAGTATACCTTACTTTTATTTATTTATTTACATTTTGCTGACCGGGTGGGGCCACTGAGACAAACACGTCCCTTTTTCAGGGGCGACCTGGGAAAAAAATAAATTTCCAATAAATACAGTTCAATAGGGATGTTACAGAGAGTTCAGCAAGAAAAATACATTTCCAGTAAATACAGTTCAATAGAGAAGTTACAAAGAGTTCAACTAGGTAATAGCAATTTCGAACAAGGGTTCCTAAGTGCTTAGTTCTGGTAAATAGAGTCTAAAACACAGACAAGGGATGAGAGTAGTGTACAATAATCATAGTTACAGTTCAGTCATAATACATGCGGGTAGCATCATGCAAGATTGGGCAATAGATAGGGAGTATGTCTTGCAGGGAAGACTTAGTATATCTTGATCAAAGAGTTGCCTGTTGAAAGAGCGAGAAAGAGAGGTAAAGTGTGAGAGGAAGGGGGGATGATTGATAGAGGTAGATTATGGTGGAGGGCAAAAATTAGGCAGGGGGGACTAAAAGCAGGTACAGGTAGGTGGGTAAAGAAGATATCTTTGAAACGCTTTTTGAATTGGGGAAGGGATATACTGGAGAGTAATCCCTGGGGAAGAGTATTCCATTTTCATGGGGCTAGATAGGGGAAGGACTTCATGCCAATGGCTAACCATGTTTTAGGAAGACTTAACAAGGGGAAGTGTGAGGAGCATAGGGGTCTAGGGATCAGTGTCACAGTTAGCAAGTTATTAAGGCTGGGTGGGGAGGGGAGGTGGATAAGTTTAAATGTTGTACATAGGAGGGGAAGGTCTAGCTTTGCCTCAAATGATGGCCAGCCTAGGTCTTTTAGTACATCTCAGTGGTGTGTCCGAGCAGGTTTTATTGCTGTGAAATGTGCAATCCTATGATAAGCCTGCTTTAGTTTGAGTAGGACAGTAGATCAAGCAGATAGAAGTAGAGGGGCTCCATAAAATAGACCTGGGAGAAGCATTGATGAGGCAGTTGCTCTTCGGGAATGGGATGTCAGGTATGGGGCTATTCGGTATAGTAGTCCCAGTTTTTGATGGGTGGACTTGGCCACCCTTAGAATATGTGCATCAAAAGATAGATTTACATCCAGGGTTACCCCTAGGTATTTGAAGGAGTCCACTCCTTCTAGAGCCATGTTGGTAGAGGTGTTGATGACAAGGGGTTGTTGGGTGGTCAGGTCAAAGGAGGTGTGACAAAACAACATTGTTTTAGTTTTTTGGGATTAAGTACCAATAGGTTTTGCCTGACCCATTCTTCAAGAAGTCGAAAGTCCCCCTCGAGGCATGACTTGATAGAGGAGATACTTCTGTTTGTTCTGTATAGGATATCGTCATCAGCATAGAGTTGAACTGACTGACCTCCACAGTTATTGGGGAGGATGTTGATGAATAAGGAGAATAAGAGAGGTCTCAGGATAGATCCCTGGGGAACCCCATCCATAATGTGAGCGAGGGAAGAGGTAACTCTGCCCCATTTGACGCATTGAAGTCGATTAGAGAGGTAGTTGGAGAACCACAAGAGGGTGTTAGAGTCAAGACCAAGTTTGTTAAGCTTTGCAAGTAGGAGTTGGTGATTAACAAGATCAAATGCTTTCGTAAAATCTATGAAGACGGCTCTGGTAGCACATCTCTGATCCATAGCATGAAAAATATCCGTAGTGACCCTTATCAGAGCCGATTCAGTCCCATGCAGTTTTCATAAACCATGTTGTGTGATGGAGAGGGCATTCGCCTGCTCTAAGAATGAGTATAGCTGGTTATAAAGCATCCTTTCCTGAATTTTTGCCAGGGGACACAGAACAGACATAGGTCTGTAGTTTTTGGTAAGTTTAACCAGGCCACTCTTGTGTACTGGGACCACAATTGCTATCTTCCACTTATCAGGAATGGCATGTGTGAAGAAGGGTCTATTGATTAAAAGCGCAATTGAGAGAGCGATAGCAGGGGCAATTGTTTTAAGGAATTTGGGAGGAAGGGAATCAAAACCTGGGGAACTATCAGCATTAAGCATATTTAGGTGCTTAAGAACCTTAGCACGTGAGGTGAGTCTCAGTTGGAAGGGTGTGGGAGGTACCGTGGGTTTGTCTGTGTCAGGAGGGAGTGTTCCATTCAGAAAGCCTATTTTGTAGCTGTCTAGTGCAGTGAAGAATTGGTTTATCCCCACTGCTATTTCTGAAGGAGTAGACAGGGCTACACCATTGCTGAGCATGGACAGGGGGGTGAAACGTTCCTTACCCTTGAGCAAGGCATTAATTTGGGACCAAAAGTTTTTGGGGTTGGTGAGCTGTTTGACTTGTAGGGTTTGGAAATAGTTACACTTAGACTTAATAGTTCTAACCTTACATGCATTCCGCAGTTGATAGTACAGTAGGTATGCCAGTCAGAGATGAGACCAGATGTTTTGAAGGTCTTCCAGGCTGTATTGCAGAAGTTCATCATTTGCCAGATATCCTGAGAAAGCCAAAGGGAGTGGGTGCCTTTAGCTCTTCTTAGCTCTTCTTAATTTAAAGGGAACGAGAGAGTGGAGGATGGAGGAGAAGGTGTTTATGAAGAAGTCTAGGGACTGGTTTATGTCAGGGAGGGAGGTGATGGAGGTCCAGTTGATGGAGTACAGACTACTTAGGAAAGCAACTGTGTTAAAATTAGTTTGGTCCCCAGACTTAATAATTCTGGGGGGGGGGGTGAGGTAGGGTATTATTCCAGACACAGTAGTTGGGGGTAGTCACTTAGAGCATTGGAAAGATCCCTGCAGCTTTGATGTAGTGTTTGTTGTTGGTCAACACCCAGTCCAGTAAACTATGATTACCTGTTTTCATATTGAGTCGGGTGGGTTGGTCGAGGACTTGCTCTAGGTTGGCGTCTGAGAAAGCAGCTAGATAGTGGGAGTTGTTCGAATCAAACCAATCAAGATTGAAGTCACCGCAGATTATGATATCCCTATGAGGAAGGGCATCTAATTTTGAGAAGAATTCAGAGTAGGAGGAGGAAGCGGTACGAGGGGAAGGGTAGATAGACACAACCAATTATCACCTTTTTGACATGTCCAAGGGAAATTGAGAGAAACAGATGCTCAATTGCAGTACTGAAGTTTATTCCAGTTAGTTCGCAGGCTGCCAGGTCTGCCCTGACATAGATAAGTACCCCTCCTCCCTTTTTGGAGAGACAATCACATCAGAAGGAGGAGAAGCTTGAGAGGGCAATTTCGTGAGACAGAATGGAGGGCTTCCACCAAGATTTAGTAATACAAAGAATGTCAGGCCTATAATAATTGACCCAGGAGTCAAGTTTGGCCATTTTGTTCCTGATACTCTGGATATTCATATGGGCAGCCTTAAGATCTTTTATACAGGACCATGCAGGGCTTGTTGTGAGAGAGGGAGTAGATGCCCCCTTTCTGGGACCTGGGTTTACTTCGATGTCACCAGATGGGAGGAGGGAGGAAAGGTGTCCTCAAGAACTTCTTACATTGGGGTGAGAGTAGGATAGTTTTGTTATGCTGGCCATAGTTAGTGCTCCTGGTGTAATGCCCGATATGAGCCCGAGATTGGATGAGTAGTAGGCAGTGTGTGGTACGGACATGCCAAGGGGCTGAGGAGGGATTGTTATTCCGCCAGAGTAGGATGCATCCAGCAAAGTGCAACATAAGATGGAGTAATAGGCTAGTAATCCTTTTGCTAGATGTAGCTTCAGCATTTTGAGTTAGTGGGGGAGATGGTTAGTTAGGGTCAAGGATTGGCAGAAAGTAAGAGGGACCGGGCAAATGCAACTCAGACAAGTGGAGATCAAGGGTACAAGTGAGGCAAATTTCACCGTTGGTGTAGGAGTTTATTGGTGAAGAAACTAAGGGGGTATAGTAAGGTGGGAAACTAGGTTACAGCAGGAGTAGGAAGGGAATGTGGAGAAACTCCTAAGAGTTAAATTGACACCTGAGGGGTAGTTCAGAAACCCCTCCCATTGTAGTGTCCAATCAGAATTAATGGGGGCGGGGAAAAGATGTATTTAATAGAGAGAGGGAGCGGAGGTGGGGGAGGGCCAAAAAATTGCTTTTAATTCAGCAGCAGCTCCTAAGGAGCAAATAAAATGAAGAGTGAGGCTGCTCAGGAAGGTGCCAAATACAAAAGCACACATGGAGTTTGTCCTCCATACGTGCTGCTTGCAGGCTTGATCCGAGTGCCAACACTGATCCGCAAATTACTATACCGGGCTTCAAGCTCTTTAGGGCTGATAGGGATTCAAGGGGGGGGTTGTATACGCCAAATTAAAATTTGATGTTAGCAGCATTTCCTGTAAAACTAAGCCCAAGGAATACGAGATTGTCTTGCTTAAACTTCACCTTCCATTCTCAGAGTGCATCACAATCATTGGTGGCTATAGACCCCCATCAGGAGGCACAGAAATTCTTAACGTGTTGAAATCCATAACTTTGGCTGCTAACACGGAAACAAGAATCTTAGGGGACTTCAATATGGATTGGCTCACTGCTAAATCCCACTCCCTAAAAGCCATCTGTAATGAGCTGGGTCTTACACAGATAGTAACTGAACCCACAAGAATCAATGCTTCTAACTCTGCCAACAGCTCACCTTAAATGTCATCTTAACTTCACATCCCATAAAATCTCACATTCTGCAGTTTTCCATAACGATATGAGCGACCACAGTATCGTTGTATGTACAAGATTCCAATCTAAAACCCAGCAGCACCCTAAATTCAGAATCAAACGCTCGTTCCGTAAATTCAACTCAGTAAACTTCCTAACCGATCTAGCTATGATCAGGTGGTAAGACCTATATCTTGCCAAATCTGCTGATGCTGCCGTCTCTGTCCTAAATGACAACCTCACCACCCTAATTAACAAGCATGCTCCTCTTATTAAAATGAGGGTGCGGAAAATCTCGCATCCGTGGTTCACCCAAGAGCTCAAATCTGCACTTACCAATAGAGACAAGCTATGGGCTAGGGCCAGGCACACAAACAACCCGGCAGACTGGCAGGTGTTTAGAACTGCCAGAAATGCCTGTGTTAAAAGTGTACGTGCTACTAAAGCAGACTTCTACATCTCCACTCTGGAGCAGGCCAAAGGGAACTCCCAAAATATCTGGAAGACACTGAGATCCATTGAAGGCCATCCTGCTGCTTCCTCCCTTCCCATCAAGATTCTGGCCAAGGACGGGATGGTTGAAAATAAACTGCGAATCCTCGAAGAACTTAACCTTCACTTTGCCACTGCCAGGTTGGCATTCGACTCCTTCTCATACGCTATCCGAGTGAATAGCAACACTAGCCCAGATTCTACACATGCTACTCCACCTCATCCCTTCCAGTTGTGCCTGTTTAGCTACAGAGAAGTTGAAGACATAATTCTTAGCCTTGACACCAAGAAAAGTGCAGGGGACAATGGCCTTGAATCATTTTTCTTGCGGCTAGGCTATGCCCAGCTTACAGCCCCCATCCTTCACATGTTCAACCTCTCTATTACCACAGCCACTGTTCCATCCTGCTGGAAATCTGCCCATGTTCTTCCTCTCTTCAAATCAGGAGATCCTTGTGACTTAAACAACTACCGTCCTATCTCCATCTTGCCCATTTTCTCCAAAGTGCTGGAAAAACTTATATACAGCCAACTAAAAAATCACCTTGAAGCGCACTCACTCCTAAACCTGATCCAATCTGGCTTCAGGTCGAAGCACTGTACCATCTCAGCCTTGGGTAAAGTCTCTAATGACTGGATCCATGCTATGGACACCAAGAAGGTTACTGGTGCAGTCTTTCTAGACCTTAGTAAGGCCTTCGACACTGTAAACCATCACCTCCTAATCACCTGTCTTGCCTACATAGGAGCCACTCCACTTACCTTACAGTGGTTTAACAGTTATCTCACGGGAAGGATACAAAAAGTCAAAGTTGATGGCCTACTATCTGCCTCCCTTCCAATTGCCAGAGGAGTCCCTCAAGGCTCCATCCTAGGACCAATCCTTTTTTCCCTGTACATCAACAACCTTGACTCCCACATAAAGAACTCTAGCATACATTTCTTTGCGGACAATACGGTTTTGTACGCATCAGGCTCGTCCTTAACTGAAGTCAGGGAAGCACTCCAAGCTGACTTTATCCAGTTAGAAAGCAACCTTATCAATGCCAATCTTCTCTTAAATGCCAAAAAAACAAGACAATGATTTTTTCGAGACTTGCCTTGTCTGGTGCCCTACCTACCCCACCTAAAAACTTCATAGTTACCTCCCTAGGTGAACCCTTGGAAGTCGTACCTAAATTTAAATATCTAGGTATGTGGATAGACAACAAGCTTTCCTTCAACAACCACATCGAGGATCTATCAAAGAGGCTTAAAGCACGCTTGGGTTTCTTCTTTAGAAATAGGACCCTCTTTTCTCTCGCGACCCGCAAAAGACTAGCCCAAGCAACATTCCTTCCCTTGCTTGACTACGGAGACATTATCTTTATCTGCTCCCCAACCTTGAGCCTATCTAAACTGGACATACTCTATCACCGTGCTCTTTGCTTCATTACTAACTCTGCGTACAGGACCCACCACTGTGATCTTTATGCAGCAGTTGGGTGGACCTCTCTTGCCACCAGATGCCTCCTGCATGCTGGCATTTGGACCCTCAAATTACTACTCCACAAACTGCCTGTCTATTTAACGTCTCTCATACAAATCTCGCATAGCGCCTACTCCCTAAGGAAATCCGACCTTATCCTACTAGATGTTCCCAGGACACGTACCGCAGCTGACCAAAGAGCTGTCTCATACGCCATCGCAAACATTTGGAACCAACTACAAGCCATGCTGAAGCTAACCAGCATCGTATCAATTAACTCCTACAAAACACTAGCTATCTCTAAATTAAAAGACATATGTAGGTGCTGCTAGGCCCCCAACGCCAAGTCAACTTCCTAGGTACCAACTGGCCCTCTACTTATTAAGCTGAAATGTGTTGCATAATTTAGGGCAAGGTTAAAGCTGGAATGTACTGCATATATAGCATACGTACTTCTATTGTGTATACCTGTTGTATTATATATTTTTTCTTTGTTGTTCTACATTTTATATCTCCTGTCTATGTAATTGCGAACTGTATGTGTATGTGCCTCAGGACCTCCTTGTGAATGAGCTTGCTCAACGGAGTCTTTCCTGCAGTAAACTTGAACTTGAGTGCAGTGGCGGTGTCTGCGAAGGAAGACATGTAAGCTCAGAAATCCTCACAACCCCGTAAAAATAGAGAGAAAAAGGTTAGTACCTGTGTTGAGCCACGAGGGCTTGTAGGTCTCAGAGGGCTTGGGGTGTAGTGAACCTGAAATAGCTACAGGGAGGGGGCAGAAGACAAAAGGAGTGACAAGAGGGGGTGGGGACAGTACAGCAGGAAGCTCAGGAGAAGAAACGTAGAACGGAAAAGAAAGGAAGCAGAAAAATAAAATAATGAGGGCTAGTTAGGCAACAATCAAGCACAGAAATAAAATTTACTTAAAACGAAAAATTGCTTGTCCAGCAACAGTTCCTAAGGAGCAAATAAAATGAAGAGTGAGACTGCTCAGGAAGGTGCCAAATTCAGAAGTACAGACGGAGCTTGTCCTCCGTACCTGCTGCTTGTGGTCTTGATCCGAGTGCAGTGGTGGTGGTGTCTGTGAGGGGAGGACTGTAAGCTCAGAAGTCCTCGCGACCCTGCTGCTTGCGGGCTTGATCCGAGTGCAGTGGCAGTGTCTGCGAGGGGAGGACTGTAAGCTCAGTACTGGAAAAATTGAATGGACTGCCAGTGTACAAAATTTGTTCAGAAGGGGATTCCAATGGACACAAGGTCATTCACAGGAATCATCTCTTGCCCATTGGAGACAAGGTGATCGGCCCAGCATCCGATACGTTAGATCCCCCCACCTCTCCGGTTACTCAAGCTGCTGCACGCAGGTGACAGAGCAAACAGAATGGTGATCTTCTAGTAGCTGGTCCTGTCTGGACAGATGACGCCTCAGAAGGAGAAGATTCAGCTGATGAATTGAAGGAGAGTTTGATGTTCATCCAGCATATTTGTATCCCAGTCCTGAGCTGGCCAAGTTGTTTCAGGGAACCTCACTGACATTAGACACTGGATGGTACATCCCCGGCAGAACCCCTTGGTCCCAGTCAACCTGAAGAGATAGAGACTGCCTTTGTGGAGGGGCCTACCTCTGGAGAGAATGAGACTCGAGGCAGTGACAAGCTTGTGCATACACACATATGAAATTGCCAACAGATAAAGGCCTGATGGTCTAGCAAGTCTACTTGATTGTGCTGCTAGCAGCCCTTATACTGTGGAAGTGAACCCAGCTGTTCCTGCTGAACAGGATGCTGAGCAGGAAGCTGCTCTCATCATGCCCCTTAAAGGGACCACCCCGAACTTGAACACTAGTCTGGCTGAGCCTTTTTTTTTTAATCGTACTTTTCCTCCCCCAAGCCCTCCAAGCATCGCACCATCGGGAGTCACTTATGGTGTCTGCCCCTGCTTCTGGCACCTACCTGGAGCCCTCCAGTACACCCATAGAGCCATGGTTCTTCCCCCTAGGCGGGGACGAGGTAGGGCCTGAACATCTCGAATTATCTTCTCTTTGTCGGGCCAGCCAGGACAGGTATAAGTGAGCTGTGGGGTGTGCACCGAGTGCTCCATCTTCCCAGTACCTGGAGAGCAATTTTTCCCGTTTTCTGTGTGGATGCAACATGTGCCCTGATGTCAAGGCATAACCACCAACATCTGTTGCATCCCTCCCTCTTGCACTGGCTAGGTGCTGGCTGTACCCCAGGCCTCTGCCTGGGGCCAATTGAGCACTGAGCCCCTACCCTCCTCCCTGGAGAAGGCGAGTGGTCCCTGGAATGCTCAGCCTCCTACCCCCGGCTAGCTGTCTGACTCCCCTGGCTCATTCCTGAACCTGGGTCATCGGCGTCATGAGCGGTAGCACTACCGCTGTGCCAGTGAGCCAGCCCGTTGAGCGTTTTGAGTAGCTCTAGAGCAGTTATCCTGAAACAATGCCTTTTGAAGAGCCCACTTCAAACTTGAACACTGGTCTGACTGAGCTTTCTGAGTGGCCACAAGACAGTATTCCTGGCCAGAGTAGTGGAAAAGACCTGGTGACTGAACACTCCACCGCAGAGAGAGAGAGAGAGGGAGCAGGCCTGGAACTTGATCGCACCTCTGAACAGGAGGTGATCACCAGGGCCGACGAGCAAGTACCCATAAGACGTTCAGAGAGAACTGTTAAGTCTTTCCTTAAGTTAACATATGACAACTTGGGGGCATCCTCTGACCTGCCCCTGTTCGTAGTTCGTAAGGGCATCTATGTCTCCTTCAGGTCACTGCCAAAAGTTTATATGTGTCTTGTTGGTGCTAAACCCCCTAGGCCCTGAGGAAAGGTGGCAAAACGGAAAAGGGGAGGTGAAACTGGCCACCAAGGGAACAGAGGGTTAAAAGTGTGTTTAGATACATGTGATTCTGAAAACTAAAGGAGGGGGAATTACAAAAGGAGTACATATGATTATGGGTGCTACACATCATGATGTTTGACAGCTGTCAAGGAAAAAGGTGTTCAGCACTGAAAAATGGTATATAGCGGGTTTTTGTTTTAAACTGTTTAATACCTGAGTAGATAGGAATCAGGCATCTAGACGGAAATGTTTGACATGTCTTAAAATGTTAAAAGTTGATGTTTTAATTTTTAACGGTCCCTGCTAATAGACTTGGCATGGACATTAAGCGTTTAAGGGGAAGGGGAGTGTAACCCCCTGTGGGGGCTTACCTTTGCCCTGCTACCCCGGGTGCTCCTGTTTCCCTGCTGGCCTTCTGCTACCCGTCATGGGACCTGGCAGTGTTCCCCTGTCTCCGTCTGGCCCTGTGGTGTTTTCGGTCTGAGGAGGGGCCAGAGGGGTGGTGGCGAGACCTGCACATGCACAGTGGCGCTGGCCCACTTGCCACTTTCTCGCCACCACCACGGCTGAGTAAATACCTTCCCGGTGCTCTTGAGCCCCCTAAATATGTTAATTGGGGGTCAGACACCTGGGGGAGGTCCCTGAGGAGTGACTGTATTGTTTTATCAAGAAGCGGCAATAGCGCTCAAGGATCGGGACAGCCTATGAATATTAATGAGCTGACCGAATTACTAATAAGCTGCCTGCTGTTTGGAGGAGGGACAGTATGAAACTGCAGCAGCGGCAGGCAGGGGGATGTATAAAAACTCTAAACTGTGGCGTGGTGAGACAAAGGGAAGGGGCTTCCACAACACAGTGCAGGGAATGTAAAATAAATATGTTTTTACCGGCTGCAGGAGGACTGTAAAGTGGGGACACTGATTGGACTGCATGTTATGCTGTTTACCAGCAGCCATGTTGTGGTCTTATGATCCCCATCAGATAACTAGGTGCCTAAAGACTGGTTGTGATGGTTTATGGGAGAGATGTGAACTAATTTCATGCACCAAGGACCTTTGCCAATCAATACTCAAACAGGTATAATGTTTGTGACTGATAATCGGATTCATCCAATCAGAAGCCAGGATTTTTGAGAGAAATCCCTGAGACTTTGGGCAATTAGGGCAGTCTTTGCTGGGCTCCTGTCAAGTCAAGAAGGGCTTAGGCTGTGTGTGTGTGTGTGTGTCTCGGGAGAAGGTCTTTTGCAGGCCTTAGTCTGTCAAATTGTTCCAGCGTTTGGAGGATCAGAGAATGACTTTATTCTGGCAGAGAGTTGTGATACTGCATCTGAAGTTCTGAAACTCATTGGTGAAAGGCTCCTGATAGTGTGAGAGTCCCAGGATTCTGTAGTGAGCCTGCACCGCTGTGAGGAAAACCCACTGAGGCAGTGAAAGAGGGGGTTTGGAACTGTGAGTGCCAGAGCCAACAGGGGCACTGCTGTTTGAAGCAGAGGACATTGAAGATTAAAGGTTTGCTGGTGTCCAGTGTGCCCGGAGCCTGTTGTCTGCTGAAAGCCAGCTGTGAAAAGGTGGAGGTTCGAATCAAAGATTGAAAGCATTATTCAAAGGCCACTGGGAAGGTGGAAAGCCCTGAGAACCTGTTTTGCACAGTGGAGCTGTTTGCTTGGCTGAAGAGAAAGGTAGATTCTGAGACTATTCACAGCTGCAACTCATAGCCAGATAGGGAACCTGCTAACCCCTACAGAGGGGGGCAGACTGGGCTGCAGGGGGCCGCGGGTGCATGCCTTAGTGCTAGAGCACTCTAGATCCATAGAGGGAGCGGGGCTGTGGAGCTACTCCTGGGTCTGGGCTCCTTGTGACCTGACAGGCCTTGCATTTGGGGCTCTGCAATGGGCCTGAAAACAGGCTGAAGGGGACAGGTGGCCAGACCTTCAAGCAAGTTGGAAGGGGACAAGTGGCTAGACATTCAAGCAACGCCAAGGCTGTTCAAAAAATCCTTTTTGGCTCATCTGCTTGCTGCCCTCTGAGAGTGATTGGTGAAACCCGAACTGCCCAAGCCCTCCGTTTCAGTGACTGAATCCCCATCTTCAGGACAGTGAGTAACCCAGGGCTTGCCCTAATAAAAAAGGGGAATAACGTTACAAACTTAGCAATTCAGACAGAATTGTTTTAAGGGCCCCAATGCTGGCCAACCCACGGCACCAAGTAGACCTGCCAAAACCTGGGTACCCAGTCAGGATTTAAGGGGGTTTCACTGGTAACAGTGGGGGTGGGCTACTGTGTGTTTGAGCCCTTGGGCTCTGTTAATCCAAAATTAACCAAATATTTTTCTATTCACAGCTATCCTGTTCCTGGTACACCTTTTCCTAGCACCCCCCCCTTTTTAAAAAAAATAAAGCTGTCCGCTGTTTCTCTACTCTGAGTGGTGGCACCGTGCTACTTTCTTACCAATTTGGGATAGAACCCTCAAACACCACTGTAGTAGGACTCAGGCCCCTTAAACTGTGTGGTAGTTAACAGGCAGTGGTAGTAGCCCATTGGCATACGGCACCTGGGCTACATGATGATGACAGAGAACGAGTCAACCTGGATAGCAATAACCAGAGCTAACAATACAAAACTTACTGTGGGACTATGCTATAGACCTCCTGATGTAGATATTAGTGCCCATGCCAACCTACTGAATAGCATAAATGAAATGATCTGTGACAAAGATGTACTAATCCTGAGTGACTTTAATGCACCAGGTATAGACTGGAACATTGGCAGTGCATCTAATGAGTAAGAGCAACTTCTGCTGGATCTCTGTATTGAAAAGGGACTGTACCAAATGGTGTATCAACCAACAAGAGACAGAAATACTCTAGACATATTATAGATCGAGGGAGCGCTCCTGACCAATCTGAGTGCTCCTTTCCCCTTCGCGTGAGACGCTCTTATTCTGTGAAGGGTGTCTCATGCGCAAATGCCCTTGAAACAGGCACATTCTGGGAACAGTTTTTTTTTTTAAATATGTTATTGATCAATAATATATTAATATGTCCCCTGTCGCCACTCGTTCCTGTATTAGAGTGATTTCACTTGCCTTTAGCTTGAGTCAGAACAGCTCAGCTTCACTTTGCTGTTCTCGCTTCAGCCGAACGCACGTGAAACCACTCTTATTCAGCAACAAGTGGCTCTGGGGATGTATTAATATTTAGTATTGACAGATGGGACTGATGGATTTAATGACCTGGAGATCTACCAGCCACTTATGAATAGTGACCACAAAATAGTGCTGTTTAATATTAATATAAACCCACCCAAAATTACGGGTAAAACAGTAATAAAGAGTTACCATGGGGCAGATTTTGCAGAACTCAGAAGGGAGTTAAATGACTGGGACTGGGAAATTGAAAATCAGAGCCCAGAGCAATTATAGTTAAGGTTAAAGAATGAAATATTAGAACTGGAAGACAGGTATGTACCAAATAGGCCACTGTATAACAAGAGAGGAAATATACCAGTATGGTATACCTATAAAGTTAAAAAACAGCTTACAAATGTAACCCCTAGATGGCGCTATCCCAGGGGCTACTACCCCTGCCTGATTTGCCACTAACAGGTTGAGGGGCCTGGATCCAATGGCGGGTGCCTCCACCCAGAGGTCAGGGTTTGCAATAGTTAAACTAACTTGGTCACAGCCCTCTGGGACACTGCAACCCCCCTTTCTTCCCACTAGTGGCCCACACAATATATCAGAATTAACTTCACAGTACACTTACCCCCAGGTCTGGTTCCGGCACTGGGACCTCCTGTGAAATGAGATACAGTGCAACAATCACAGTACAGTACTTTAACATAGACAAATACCTCAGGCAGTATAACTTTGCTGAAACAAGCAGCTCTGATTTATTTAGGGGGATATAACAAGGACGGGAAATCAGGTTAATTAGCTTATCACTCTAATAATCTACCTTGGCTCTGTGCACAGGCCTATCCCTATCAGTTACTGTCCCTGGGTACCCAAGCCCTAGTGGCTAGTCCAAACCGTGGCAGCTGGTAGGGGCCCTTTCACACAGAGAAAAGGAGAATTAAACAGTCAGCAGTACAGTAATTCCATTTGGATTTAATGTGGCAATTCAACAGGAAGCGACCCTGAATTAGTACTCAGACCTCCAAATAAGATAGGGTCCTTCAATGTCAGCAGGGCTCACTTGAGGTACACAAACCTCTTCACACATCCATATAAAAGAAAGCACTATACCAGGCAGGCTGCATCTGTATCCCGATCGCAATTACTGCACAATACCGGGAGAACACACAGCAGATTCAGTTCCTGACAGACCGAGTGCAATTTTCAGCAATTCTTCCAGTCTTTACAGGGTGAGCCTGGTTTCTACTCTTCAGAGATCCTTTGATTCTTTTCACAGGGACGGATTCAGTCCTAACAAGCTGTTACACAAGCTGCAGACCGGAACTCTGGGCCTTACACACGTTTTTGACTAAAACTGCACACTGAAAAGCACAGGGCTCCTTCCTTCTTCACTGCCAAAGCTCAACTCAACTCCAACCGACAAAACCGGGCACTTCCTTTGAGTTCCTCCCAGTTCTTGACTGGATTGGCTGTCACTCACAATAGACTGCTGCTGTTGGTTCAAAAGGCACTGAAGTCTAAACTACATCTCCCAGAGTCACTGCCCATACAATCCTCTTGTGGCTGGCTCAGATTATGAGTCCAAGTTCTGATTCGTCCAAGGCACCATTTTAGAGCTAGCTTACCCCACACTGATTGGTCCAGTTCAGCAGTTCAAAACTAGAATGGGGAACTAGCAGACACAGTTCTGACTGCAAAGAAAGCAGGTTAGACAAACTGTAATTTCATTATTACTCTAAATAATTTCTGGCAAACAGTTACATCTTTCAGATAGGTTCCCTTTGCACTCCTAGTGACTGCAAAAATGAAGTGAATTGGCAGCAGCTTGAGTGGTACTTAATCAAAGAAACACACAGTCCCCCCATATAAACTAATTATGTCTGCAAGCAGACAGCTCTTAAAGAGACAGTACCAGAGGTTCTAAAAACACTCACTGATAAATGGCTTAAATGCCAAACACCATTCAGGCTTGGAGCATTCAAGCAAGCTCCTGGAAGTCTTTTGGGAACCCCCATTTTGCAGGGTTACACCTTCCTGGCCTGGGAAAGCTTGACGTCGGCGTCAAGCAAGTACCCCATAAGTTTCAACTGCAACCATATACATTTGCATTAGGCTCGCACATGTAATCATCAGTCAATATATCATTTTACCAAGAACACATTTCTGAAACATTGCAGACGTCACTCTTTACACAGTATTACATACACATTGTACCATAACTCAAGTTATTACCTCTTGTACATGAAACCTGAAGAAGGGGCCCTTCCTATCAGTTACCTTGGGGCTGGATGGGGCAAGGGCACCATACTTAGAGGGCAAACACAAGTAACTTGAGTTAGCACTGATGCTCAGTTTGGGCAATGAGCTCGGGACACATACACTCCTTTATGGACAACATTGAGAGGCAAGTCCACAGGCCTCCCAAGTGAATCATAACTGAGGTGCACCACAGGCTTTACAGCTCGACCAGTCTTTCTAGGGGAACTGTTATAGTCTCTGCACTCTGAGCCTCATTTTCAGCATTGTCCTCACTTGTCAGGAGTCTCCATGGGGGTAGAGAGGCTAGAACTTGGGGCACTTTCAGCTCCAGAGTTACAGTTTCTGAGTCCACAACATTTGGCTCGCATGGAGAGCTTTTGGACACTGGCAGTGGACTGTCAGGGCACTCAAAATACTCTTCTTGTTCGGTGTATCACCAGTCTGCCCCAATCTATCATTTTCCTCCCTGAAAGCTCAAACAGTTCAACCATGCACAATGATTCCATTTCATCTGATCTGATGCTTTGCACTTCACTTTCTGGGAGCATTGGCTCCAGGGATGAAGCTGGGGCTTAGACAGTCAGAGGCCCAGCTTCATCTCCAGTATTGACTAGGGGATTGCCCGAAACAATTGACTCAGTTCGTAAGAAGGATAGTATTCAAAGTCATTCTCACTTTCTTCCGATATGGACTGACAGTCATGCTCAACTGGGACTTGTGGAGGGAACACTTTAACTTTGCTCTGTAGGTGCAGACTTTCTTGATCTTTTCTTAGCAGCAGCTCTAGTCACTGGTCCAGGGGGCATCTTCTAGGGGCTCAGACTCAATTAAGATTTGTCAATGGGCAGTAAATGATTTCTATGCATTGTTTTACATCTTTGAATTATTCTCAGGCCTTACTTTGTACACTGGCAGATCATCTAGTTTGCCCACTACAATGTGAGGAGATGGTGCCATCTGTCAGCAATCTTGTGCTTGCCATGCAATCCCAGATTTCTTAGCAATACCGATCTCCCTCCTGGAGTTCCTGTGCTTTCACCTTTTATCATACCTTTCTTTGTTGGCCAGATTTCTTTTGGCAGCCATGGTTTGAGCCAGTTGGTGCGCATGAGTTAGCTGGGCCTTTAACTTTTGCACATACTGTAAATAGTTGTCAGCTTGAACCCCATCAGGGAGACCCCAAAACACACATCTACTGGTAGTCGAGCTTCTCTTCCAAACATCAGGTGGTAGGGGAGAATCCAGTGGCATCACTTTGGTGCAGTTATAAGCATGTACCAGGGTGCTAATTTGTTGGCTCCATCTAGGCTTGTCCTTTGGGTGCAGGGTGCCTAGCATATCTAGCAAAGTCGCGGTTGAAACGTTCAGGCTGTGGGTCCCCTGGGGTGGTAAGGAGTGGTTCTGGACTTTCGCACTCCCCACAGAGAAAGCATCTCTTTGATCAGACGACTCTCAAAGTCTCTCCTTGATCAGAATGGATTCTTTGTGGAGCCCATAGTGAACAAAAGTTTTCTACAAGTACTTTGGCCACAGTGGATGCTTTCTGGTCTTTGGTGGGAAAGCTTGGGCATATCTCGTGAAATGGTCAGTGACCACCAGCACATTACTGATATTTCTTTGATCTGACTCCAAACTTAGAAAATCAATACAGACCAGCTCCATGGGTGCACTGGTGGTGATGTTAACAAGGGGCAGCCCTCTGGAGCAAAGCTTTCCTCTGTAAGCAGCGACTACAAGTTCGAATGTGTTGCTCCACATCAGCCCCATCTTAGGCCAATAGAATCTGGATCTCACCAAGTCAAGTGTTCTGTCTATACCAAGGTGCCCATGTGGTTGTGCAAGGACCTCAGTACTGAGTCTCGAAGGCAGTGGGCAGCACTAGTTGTTGTTTGTCTACTTGTCCCCTCTGTCTACTGTTTCTCTGTATAACAGTTTATTGATCAGTTTCAACTTAGGACCTTCTTTGTATAACAGTGCAGTTCTCAAATCAGTGGGCGTAATTTGGACACATCTTTTCCTGCATAGAGGGCTTCTAAAGCTGCTTTGATCATGGGATGCGGGATTGAGCCCGCCGAATACTGTCATTGTCCAGCTGAGGCAGTGCACCAATGTCTATTGCAGAAAAGTGGCAATAAGCAGCAGGTATGCAATTCTCAGAGGCTCCCAAGCAATCCACCATGCAGTCCACTGCGTCCGTGGACATTTGTTCCTCCCTGTCAAACTTCCGGCAGAGTGCCGAATGTCAGGTTCTGCCAATCGGACCCAGTCATTCTGGGAACAGGCCTCGGAGAGAGCATCAGCATCTATGTGGTTCAGACCTGCTCGGTATTCGAGAGCATAGTCATATGTAGATAATGCAGAAAGCCACCTATGGCCAGTGGCATCCAACTTAGCTGAGGTCTGCACATAGGTCAAAGGATTATTGTCAGTTTTACTAGTATTTTAGCCCCAAGTACTCATGGAATTGGTCAACAATAGCCCACTTCAAAGCTAGGAACTCTAACTTATGTACAGGATAGTTCTTTTCGGATGGGGTCAGGCTTCTACTGGCAAAGGCCACTGGTCTCAGGCCATTCTCGTGCTCTTGGTACAACACAGCCCCCAACCCTTGCAAGCTAGCATCAGTGTGCAGGACGTAAGGTTTCCTTGGATCGGCATAGGCCAGCACTGGAGCATGGGTAAGTTGATATATGATCTCATGAAAAGCAGTCTCACAATCAGGAGTCCAGCGGGCCCCAAATACTTCACTCGGATGAAAATACACTCTTTCAGTCTTGAGGGACGCTGACTTTTGGTATTTTTTGTGGGTTGGGGGATACCCTTGAGTAAGGTTAAGTAAAGGGGCGGATCACTCTTGAATAGTCCTTGATGAAGCGCCGATAATAACCACAGAATCCCAGGAATCTTTGCAGTTCTTTTAGATTTTTGGGCTGTGGCCAGGTGGTCAAGGCCTCAACTTTACTTGGGTCGGTCTCTATTCCCTCGGTGGATACTATGTGTCCCACATACTTTACTGATGTTTGAAAGAATTGACACTTATCAATGGACAGTTTAAGGCCAAAGTCCTCCAGTCGGTCCAATACCTTAAATAATCTGCTCTCATGTTCCTCCAGTGAGCTGCCAAACACAATAACATCATCTAGGTATACCAGGCACTCTAGTAAGTTCATGTCCCCCTGCACGCTCCATCAATCGTTGAAAAGTGGCTGGGGCACCTGAAATCCTTGAGGCATCCTCATGAATTCATAGAAGCCAAGCGGACAGATAAAGGCTGTCTTTTCACGGTCCTCTGGGGCCATCGGGATCTGATAGTACCCACTGGGAGATCCAGCACAGAGAACCACTTGCTCCCGTTTAGGCAGTCAAAGCATCCTGAATGCGGGGCATTGTGTACTGATCAGGGGATAGTCCGCGGTTTAAGGTGCGATAATCCACACACATCCTTACTGTTCCATTCTTTTCCTCACTACCACAATGGGGAAGCATAAGGGCTTCTGGATTCTTGTATTACACCAGCAGCTAACATCTCTTGCAGATGCCGTCTCACATCATCTATGTCAGCAGGTGCCAGGCGTCGAGACCTCTCACGAAATGGTCTTTCGTCATGCAGCGGATATTGTGCTCAGCTCCTTGCGCATCCTACATCCCATTCCTTTAAAAGAAAACACCTGGTCTCTCTGGGCAAGCTTCTCACTGATCTTCACTTTCCATTCAGCTGGCGGCGGGAGTCGCGAAATCAAACAAGTCAGGCGTTACTCTGTCATTCTTCCTTGAACTCTTGCTGCTGGGTAGCACTGCAGTGTCTGCACAATGCACATTAGCCAGGATGCAACCTCTGTTTACTCGAATGTCTCTTTCAGACACATTATGAACTTGGACCATTACCCTTCTGGCATAAGCATGGGCTCTAGCGGGCAAAATACTAACACTGACCAGCAGTCCCTCTGGCAATTTTCCATCGCCTGGTGCATCCAACATTAATATTTTATTCTTAACATCCTTTCTGATACGGACCTCTCCTGTAAGGTACACTGGGCATTTGGCGCCAGGATCAGAGACTCAGGATCCTTCTTCCATACAATTCCGACCGGTTCCTCTGGTTCTGTTTTTTCAGCATCTCTCTGTGCCTCATAGGCCTTCTTAATTAAAGCCGGAACTCTTAAAAGCTCTACTAGTCTTTGACCCCTGTTTTTCATAACACAACTGTGCCAGCCTTCCGAACATATGAGCATTTGTTCCAATCAACAAAGGGACACCATCATACAGTCCAGTGGGGGGACACACTAAGGCTAGGGTCTCTACTTGTTCGCCACTCCAGCCACGGAGGTGGGAAAGACAGCCAAATTGGATATACCGGAATAGGGGTAGGCCTTCTCACTTAACCCCCATACATGCAGTCCTTCTAATGGTTGTAAGGGTATGTCTGACAAATGCTTCTGATACCAATCTTGGAACATAATTGTCACTTGGAGCCACTGTCTAATATAGCTCTTGTAGACACTCCGTTCACCTTTACAGTGGTCTCCATGGAGGACCCACTATTCTGGACCAGTCTGGAGGCGGTAGTGGGGCCTGGGCAACTGACCTTGCCACAAAAGGGCGTGAATTAGCATTTTGGTGCCCTCACTGGATCATGTCGTGCACCTCTTAACCACTGATTTCTTCTCGAAGCTCTCCTTGTAGCCTATATGCAACTTTGTCAGTGTCTTTTGGGGACTGGCATTCCCTTTTCATGTGCCCATCTTTCCCACAATTATAGCAAAACATACTTTCTGGAGTTTGAGCTGGCCGAGGCGCCACACTGGGAGCCAGGGCGGGGGTATTACTAACTGGAAACCTTGGTGCCATCTCTGTCTGCGGCGTGATAAGCATTTGGAGACATCTCGTCAGTTTCTCCACTTCCATGATCAAGGAATCGAGTTCGGAGCTGTTATCAGCAGGAGATACATGGGTGGGTACCCCCACCCCCATAGCAGATGCAGTCGGATATAGGTCAGGGCACGTACTTGCAGGCGTGGCCTTCATAAAGGGACTGTTTTTGAATTCCCGGATCTCTCTCAACAGTTCGCCCCATTGTGACATATCTTTTTCCTTGTCAGAGCACTCATTGACTGCCAACCTCTGCCCCTGACTTCACTTGATGGGTCACCTCAGTCACTCGGTCGTAGCCGCAGCTATTGGTGCAGGTCCCTCCCGAGGTCGTCTTTTCTCAACTCCTCGAATTTCTCTCATTAACTCATCATGGAGGTGGGGATTCCAGTCGATCTGCCAGGGCGTAACTGAAGCAACAGCAGTTCTGAGAAGGGGCAGACTTAAGGATCCTGTCCAGCCTGGTTCGGTCCAGTTCAATCGCTGGCAAACTACCTTTTCTGAGGCATTCTTGCAACAATTTTTCCAGCCGAGATACATACACAGACAACAACTCCCCTTGGTACTGTTGTGCATCTCTTACTCTCCACCATAGGTCCTCATCAGAATCTGGGCTCCCATACACATTCTCCAAGGCCTCAAGATAGGCCTGTGCAGTCGCTTCAGGGTTACTGGCCCGTTTAGCACGGATGGTAGCCAGGGCAGGACCTCGGAGGCTCTCACTAACCCTCTTTCGCTTTTCACCTTCCGAGCATTGCCATTCTAGCACTTGGGGGGCAACATAGTCTATCCAGGTCTCCCAGTCATCCTCCCCTTGGGGGGTGGGGAGGGTGCCAGAGAAGATCCTCAACCTTCGGTAAGAGTCGTGACTAATGGCAGGTGCAGAAATAGGAGTCTGCATTGGTTCAGCCACCATTACGGGCACTGGAGCAGGAGAGGGTGTTGGGGGAGGAACACCCCCAGGTGGCAAGAATAGTTTCTTCAAGTCCTCCACAGTTTTCCCCTCTCCCAGCAACCATTCAGCAAATTTCTCCTCAAAGTTTCAGATAGTGGTGGGGGCTGATTCCCCGGTCTTTACTGTCCTTAGTTATCACTCTGCAAGCAGTGAGGGTCCCTCTGGGGTAATGGTCTGTGGCACTTTGGAGCTATCTATGGGATCCTTAAACTCTACTAGGGCCAGGAAAGTGTGGGTGAGCAGATTAGCATGCCGACCCACCACCACAGGGTTTTGTAAACCTTCCACCTTGGAAAGTACTCCCTGCACAGTGTCCGTATTGATACCCAGGGGATGTCCAGGATAAGCATAGCATTTTGGGGTCGATCTCCTCCCCAGTACACCACTCCACCAGCGGTGCACAGCCACTTCTGTCGGGTACCCATTTTTTCTTAACAGTGGTTCGTAAATATGGCCACTAGAGGACACACAATCCAGCGGTGAGCCTCCAAGATGTAACCCTAGATGGCGCTATCCCAGGGCTACTACCCTGCCTGATTTGCCACTAACAGGTTGAGGGCCTGGATCCAATAGCGGGTGCCTCCACCCAGAGGTCAGGGTTTGCAATAGTTAAACTAACTTGGTCACAGCCCTCTGGGACACTGCAACCCCCTTTCTTCCCACTAGTGGCCCACACAATATATCAGAATTACCTTCACAGTATACACTTACCCCAGGTCTGGTTCCGGCACTGGGACCTCCTGTGAAATGAGATACAGTGCAACAATCACAGTACAGTACTTTAACATAGACAAATACCTCAGGCAGTATAACTTTGCTGAAACAAGCAGCTCTGATTTATTTAGGGGATATAACAAGGACAGGGAAATCAGGTTAATTAGCTTATCACTCTAATAATCTACCTATGGCTCTGTGCAGGCCTATCCCTATCAGTTACTGTCCCTGGGTACCCAAGCCCTAGTGGCTAGTCAAACCGTGGCAGCTGGTAGGGCCCTTTCACACAGAGAAAAGGAGAATTAAACAGTCAGCAGTACAGTAATTCCATTTGGATTTAATGTGGCAATTCAACAGGGCGACCCTGAATTAGTACTCACGACCTCCAAATAAGATAGGGTCCTTCAATGTCAGCAGGGCTCACTTGAGGTACACAAACCTCTTCACACATCCATATAAAAGAAAGCACTATACCAGGCAGGCTGCATCTGTATCGATCGCAATTACTGCACAATACCGGGAGAACACACAGCAGATTCAGTTCCTGACAGACCGAGTGCAATTTTCAGCAATTCTTCCAGTCTTTTACAGGGTGAGCCTGGTTTCTACTCTTCAGAGATCCTTTGATTCTTTTCACAGGACGGATTCAGTCCTAACAAGCTGTTACACAAGCTGCAGACCGGAACTCTGGGCCTTACACACGGTTTTTGACTAAAACTGCACACTGAAAAAGCACAGGGCTCCTTCCTTCTTCACTGCCAAAGCTCAACTCAACTCCAACCGACAAAACCGGGCACTTCCTTTGAGTTCCTCCCAGTTCTTGACTGGATTGGCTGTCACTCACAATAGACTGCTGCTGTTGGTTCAAAAGGCACTGAAGTCTAAACTACATCTCCCAGAGTCACTGCCCATACAATCCTCTTGTGGCTGGCTCAGATTATGAGTCAAGTTCTGATTCGTCCAAGGCACCATTTTAGAGCTAGCTTACCCCACACTGATTGGTCCAGTTCAGCAGTTCAAAACTAGAATGGGAACTAGCAGACACAGTTCTGACTGCAAAGAAAGCAGGTTAGACAAACTGTAATTTCATTATTACTCTAAATAATTTCTGGCAAACAGTTACATCTTTCAGATAGGTTCCTTTGCACTCCTAGTGACTGCAAAAATGAAGTGAATTGGCAGCAGCTTGAGTGGTACTTAATCAAAGAAACACACAGTCCCCCCATATAAACTAATTATGTCTGCAAGCAGACAGCTCTTAAAGAGACAGTACCAGAGGTTCTAAAAACACTCACTGATAAATGGCTTAAATGCCAAACACCATTCAGGCTTGGAGCATTCAAGCAAGCTCCTGGAAGTCTTTTGGGAACCCCCATTTGCAGGGGGGTTACACAAAAAAAGGCAGGCTTATAGGGCCATGATGAGGGACACTAACCATTGCAATATTAACAAGTACAAACGGCAATTAAAGAAAAGTAAACATATTATAAGATCAGAAAAAGTAAATTGGAATTTAGGTTGGTGCACTCAAAAGATAATGGCAAGTCTTTTTTCTCCTATATAAATAACAAGTCAGTGGACAGGATGGTGGGACCTATTAGGGTAAGTATAGAACCTGCCATTTTACTTACTGAATATTTTTTGCCCAGTTTATGAGAAAGAACAGGATAAGGGGAATGAAAGTAGCATAGTAGAAATGTGACATCAGTAAGTAACTACCAATTAAGCAATAATACCCGAGAGGGTGGGCGGTATTGCCCATACCGCCCACCCTCGAGGGTATTATTGCGTTTAGAAAATGGACATGTACCTCAAGTTTAATTGAAAAGTAAAACAACAGAGGAAATAAGTTTAAAATTAATAGAAAAACCTGAAGAAAAATTGTTGTTGGTAAAGTAGTCCCTCTGATTTTTTTATGCTGTTGATTCTTGTGTTGCTCCCCCCTTCCTGAGAGCCATTCCTTTGAAGTGATCATCCCCCTTCCCCACAGCACACCTTGCAGAAGTACAGATGAACTCGATATTGAAGTTGCACGTCAGGGAGTTTCATGGCATGTTTTTTATTTATTTTAAACAGTTCTGGATTATTTTTTTCTTTTGGTCAGTCCACAGAACACGGCAGTTTGATCGTGACCTTACAGGACCGTGCTCCGTTAAACCCGGAAGAGAAGCGCTCATGGGACAGCAGCAGCTTAAAATTTATCTGTTTCTATCCATAAGGAGCAGCATTTTAAGGTTAATTATGTTTTACATGTTAATTTGTGATGAGAGAGACAGGGTATTGCCAGAAGCTTTTGGCGGTTCCATGTATGGGAGTTTTATGGCATCGTTTTTATTTATTTTAAACAGTTCTGGATTTTTTTTTGGTCAGTCCACAACACGGCAGTTTGGTGCATGACCTTGCAGGACTGTGTTCCGTTAAACCAGAAGAAAAGCGCTATGTGGGACAGCAGAGGTTTAAAATGTATCTTTTCTATCTGTAAGGAGCAGCACTTTTACGTTAACTATGTTTTACATGTTAATTTGTGATAGAGAGACAGGGTATTTGCCAGAAGCTTTTGGCGGTTCCGTCTTTTGCGAGGCAAGTCAGCATTGGGATGTGTCAGACCCGAAATGGAGTTGCGGTTTTCAAGACAGTATGAATATTTTAAGTGAAGGTGGTATACTTGTAAGACTAGGTACTGATTTTTTTTAATTAAATACAGAAATTTGAGACTGGGGGGAGCGTCTGACAACTTGTGCGATAAGCGGCGGGGAAAAAATGGTGGCTTGTGGGTTTGAAAATTCGGGGTGCCCAAGTATATGCCAAGTAATGGGGCACCCCGAATTGGCACTTGATTTGGAGTGGGCGTCTATCGTAAGTTAATGTACCCCCCCTGTAGTGCCTCTCAGCCAATGAGTGATGTTCTAGGATCTGGCCCATTTTCTAAGCATCTGTAAAGATCTCTAGATCTGAAATAACCAATGAACTGGATAGTATTGATCCATCTAAGTCAGCCAGACCAGACAATTTACACCCTAGGATGATAAAAGAGATAAGTTTATGGTTGATCGATCCGCTTTAAAGCTTTACGATATGTCTTTAGAGACAGAAGAGATTCCTGAGGATTGGAGGACAGCGGTGGTGGTCCCTATATTTAAGAAGAGAGATAGGGGGAGAGATGGGGAATGATAGGCCCATCAGCTTGACATCTGTGTTGGGGAAATTGTTGGAATCTCTCATAAAGGATAAGTTAGAAGACAAAATTAACAGCAAAAACCTGAATGATGAAACACAACATGGGTTTAAGAAACAGATCCTGCTTAACAAATACTTTAGTGTTCTATGAAAGAGTTAGTAATGCACTAGACAACAACCAGCCAGTGGATGTGGTGTATTTCGACTTCAGAAAAGCTTTTGACAAGGTCCCACATACTATAATAATACTCAAATTAACAAACGTTGGCATTAATACCAAAGTGCTTAGACAGGTCAGTGTGTGGTTGACAGGAAGGGCACAAAAGGTTAGCATTAGAGGCCATTTATCAGATAGTGGACCAGTGACCAGTGGAGCGCCACAGGGTTCGGTACTTGGGCCGGTATATTTTTCACTATTCATTATGGATATGAATGCAGGGATAAAAAACTGGATCACTAAATTTGATGATTATTTGAAACTAGGGGCAGAGGTGGGGAATGATAAGCAGGTGGACACATCAAGACAAGATCTAACATTATTGGAGAATCGGACGTCCATGAGTGGCATGACATTCACACAGAGAAGTGTGTGGTGATGCAACTTGGGGCTGAAAACAACTAAATTACTTATAATCTGGGAGGAGCGCAGCTGAGGGCAGTAGAGAATGAAAGGGACTTGGGAATTTTGATTAACAATGACCTGAGCTTCAGTCCACATTACAAAGAGGTCATTAAGAAATGCAATAAGATCACAGGCTGTATCAAGAAGGCATTTATAACAAGAAACAGATCTTGCATAGTTCCCTCAACAGAGCCTTCGTTTGACCCTACCTAGACTACTGTACTCCATTGTGGAGCCCTTAGTTGAGAAGAGACATAGACAACCTAGAGAGGGTGCAGCGGAGAATGACAACAATTATTTATGGTCTGGAAGAAGAACCCTATGAGACTAGTGTAACCCCCCTACAAATGGGGGTTCCTGAAAAGTCTTCTTTGAGCTTGCCTAAAAGCTCGCTGCCAGGCTGGTGTCCTGCATTTTAGCAGTTTAAATGTGATTGCTAGAGAGGGCCTGTATAGCCTCTGTGTACTGTCTCTTTAAGAGCTGCCTGGATTGCAGTCATAATTAATCTGAGAGGGAGCTCTGTTAGAAGATGTACTTGTTCCTGCAGTTTGTTCTAACCTGCCTTCTTTGCAGCATGGACAGTTCTGTTTGTTTCCATCATCTTGGTCCTGGACTGCAGAATGGGCCAATCAGTACATTTGGGACTCTAAAATGGAGCCTGCCTACAGGGGCTTGGTGGGGCCAAAACTTGTAGGAATTGTAGTTTTGGGCTTTTGGCACCTAAAATAACCTGGAAGGGGAGCACTTGTTGTGACCACACCTCTCAACTGTCCCTGATTTTGCCTTCAAATTTTACTCTGTCCCTCCTAAAAATTGTGTTTCCGTGACCACAGTGAAAGTTATAGGCATAAAATAATGTCAAACATTAAAGTTACAGACTTGTTCTTCCTTAAAAATGCATTTTACACTAAGCCCCTTATTCTACCAGCTTCCTCAGTGGATATCAACAATTTTGAAGATTTGTCCCTGATTTTGGTCCTTTGTCCCTGATTTTTTTAAGTCTCATCCCTGATTTATGAAGCAGAAAGTTGAGAATTTTGGTTGTGACTGACAGACAGATCAGCCAACTGAACCTTTTGGCTCTTGGGGAAAGTCCCATACTGCTTGCCGTTTCAGTTAGATCTCAGTTGGGAAGTGAAGAAGTAACAGCTCAAGATAGTTCGAGCAGCAATCCATACTGGATTCGCGGGAGAACTGTGGAAAGGCCTGAGTTTGGCCTGCATGCCTGCCTGCTGTTCCTGAGAGGGAACTTGTGCTTTTTTCAGACTGAATCTGAACTTGGAGAGTGAATTAAGCCACTGAATTGTGACCAGGCTTTAACCTGAAGAAGACCGAAGATTTTCTGAATGCGATTGGCCTGTCAGGACTTCCAGCTACCTCTGAACTCCCGGATTGTGCAGAGACTCTGTAATTGCGACCAGAGAGCCATTTGTCTGGTACAGTGGAATTTTCATACATGTGAATGTGCTGTGTGCTTATAGTGGGTTGTGATTTGGTTCCCCACTGTGTGTCTGAACTGTGTTTTGCTTGCTGGAGGCTGTATCCAGCTCCACGGACTGAATCCGTATCCATTTCCATTTGCCTGGGCCCTGCTACACTGGCCCAGCCAGAATACCTGCTACGCAGAGAAAGTCACCGATGAGAGACCGGCCTGGGGATCAGCCCCCCTGCTCAATGCCTTGAACAGGAACGCCGCCTCGGTGATTCATGTGGGCCCTGCTTCTCCGGGCACTCCAGCTCAACAGCCTGCAGTCTCAGTTTCGTCCAGCCTGTGTCCAGTATTGGGTATCGTGAGTAAACATCAGGGTAGCTCCCTGCAACAACAGCTAAATCTAAAAGTGGTGTCATCTGATTGTCTTGTTGCCTTTTCTTTCATGAACTGAGCCCTCCAGCTCCGGATTACAAATAGTGTGTGTTGTGCATGTTGCTTTCTTCCATCACAGGGCCCCAACTGGCTGCAACATTCCTGGCTAGTCCACCATTTTTCTACCTGTGTACCCAGAGTGTGTGACTGTGTAGGGACTCTGAACTGCATGCATAGCTGTCTGATTAATATAGCTTTTAAGCAAATCAACCTAATTACGCCCCTCCCTTGTTCAAGTCCCCTGAATAAATCAGATTTAACTTTGTTTGCATTTAACCTGACTGTGGTTCCAGTTTGTGCCAACAGTATTGTACTGTTATTTGCTGTGCTTAACCTTGTTTTACAGGGGATCCCCAGGGTCGAGCCAGAGGAACCAGCCCTGGTGGTAAGTGCAAACAGTGTGGGTATTTGTATTGTATACCAGGGGTATTGTGGAAGTGATTATTGTACAGTGTTTAGGTCACTAGATGGGAAAGAGGGGGGTTACAGTGTCCCAGAGGGCTGTACCCAGGTTCGCTTGACCATTACCAACTCTGACCTCCGGGTGGAGGCACCCGTTTCAGAACTCAGGCCCCTTAACCTGCTACTAGCCAAGCAGGCAGGGGTAGTAGCCCTTGGGACAGCGCCATCTAGGGGTTACACTAGAATGCACCAACTGGACTTGTATCCATTAGAGTTAAGGCGTATAAGAGGAGACTTATTGGAATTGTACAAAATTACAGCAGATAGACAGCTGATAGCTTGGGTTTGCAGTTTAGCAATAGAAATGTTAATTTGAGAAGTCATGCACAACAAATCAAACTAACATTCCCAATGAGGAATGCTAGAAGGTACTTCTACACACAGAGAGTCATACCAATAAGGAATGGGTTGCTTAGGGAGGTAACGGACACTGATTCGCTCCTCACCTTTAAACATAGGTTGGATAAACATCTGTTATCAAGTGATGGTCTCAGATGGCCCGCTAACGTGGGAGACAGACAACATGGGCGCTAACCTTCTGTCTGTCTTAAACAACCAAGTATAGAACTAAGTATAGATTCAGGGAGCTGCACTGCAGAGCAGCCATGGGCTGCAGCAGCCACTGAGAGGCAGTGTGCTCCACCTAGGGAGGGCTTGTGGCAGTTTCCAGTGACACCTGTGGAAGGACCAGGGAGCTTTCTCCCCCTGCAGTGTGCAGTGGTTGCACAGTGCTAACATGGTGTAACCCCCCTGCAAATGGGGGTTCCCAAAAGACTTCCAGGAGCTTGCTTGAATGCTCCAAGCCTGAATGGTGTTTGGCGTTTAAGCCATTTATCAGTGAGTGTTTTTAGAACCTCTGGTACTGTCTCTTTAAGAGCTGTCTGCTTGCAGACATAATTAGTTTGTATGGGGGACTGTGTGTTTCTTTGATTGAGTACCACTCGAGCTGCTGCCAATTCACTCCATTTTTGCAGTCACTAGGAGTGCAAAGGGAACCTATCTGAAAGATGTAACTGTTTGCCAGAAATCATGTAGAGTAATAATGAAAATACAGTTTGTCTAACCTGCTTTCTTTGCAGTCAGAACTGTGTCTGCCTAGTTCCCATTCTAGTTTTGAACTGCTGAACTGGACCAATCAGTGTGGGTAAGCTAGCTCTAAAATGGTGCCTTGGCGAATCAGAACTTGGACTCATAATCTGAGCCAGCCACAAGAGGATTGTATGGGCAGTGACTCTGGGAGATGTAGTTTAGACTTCAGCGCCTTTTTGGACCAACAGGAGCAGTCTATTGTGAGTGACAGCCAATCCAGTCAAGAACTGGGAGGAACTCAAAGGAAGTGCCCGGTTTTGTCTGTTGGAGTTTCAGTTTAGCTCTGGAGTAAAGAGGAAAGAAACCCTGTGCTCCTTCAGTGCACAGTTTTAGTCAAAAACATGTAAGGTCCAGAGTTCGGTCTGCAGCTTGTGTAACTGCTTATTAGGACTGAATCATCCTGTGAAGAGAATCAAAAGATATCTGAAGATTAGAAACCAGGCTCACCCTTAGAAGACTGGATAAATTGTTGAATTGCACTCGGTCTGTCAGGAACTGAATCTGCTGTGTGTTCTCCGGTATTGTGCAGTAATTGCGATCGGGATAGAGAAGCAGCCTGCCTGGTATAGTACTTTCTTTGCCATATAAATGTGTGAGGAGTCTCACGAGCTCAAGAGTAGCCCTGCTGACATTGAAGGACCCTATCTTGTTTGGAGGTCGTGAGTACTAATTCAGGGTCGCTCCCTGTTGAATTGCCACATTGAATCCAAATGGAATAACTGTACTGCTGACTGTTTAACTAATTTTTCTTTTCCCTGTGTGAAAGGGCCCCTACCAGCTGCCACGGTTTGGACTAGCCACTAGGGCTTGGGTACCCAGGGACAGTAACTGGTAGGGATAGGCCTGTGCACAGAGCCATAGGTAAATGAGTAAAGTATAAGCTAATTAACTTGATTTCCCCCTGTCCTTGTTATATTCCCCTAAATAAATCAGAGCTGCTTGTTTCAGCAAAGTTATACTGCCTGAGGTATTTGTCTATGTTAAAATATTGTACTGTGATTGTTGCACTGTATCTTATTTTACAGGGGGTCCCAGTGCCTGAACCAGTCCTGGGGGTAAGTGTATACTGTGAAGGTAATTCTGATATACTGTGTGGGCCACTAGTGGGAAGAAAGGGGGGTTGCAGTGTCCCAGAGGGCTGTGACCAAGTAAGTTTAACTATTGCAAACCCTGACCTCTGGGTGGAGGCACCCGCCATTGGATCCAGGCCCCTCAGCCTGTTAGTGGCAAATCAGGCAGGGGTAGTAGCCCCTGGGATAGCGCCATCTAGGGGTTACAATGGCTACTGCTAATGACATGGGATGAAGGGAGGAGAAGACTGTGGGAGAAAACACCAGCCACTGTCATAATGGTGGTCTTGGCCCAGTACAGGGTACAGGGTAACATCTGTTAGATGGTGGCTGGTTAGGGATAGAAAAATATGGGGGTGGATGTGTTCCAAAAATTCTGCAACTTGACTTGTCAAGCACCATTGTTTAATCCAGCTTTGTTCTTTGACAGGAACACTTTACAACACTCCACATATGCCACGGTTTCAAGACTGTCCAAACCCAGCCACAGAACAAACGTTTCCCTTTCATGTTCTAAACGGTAGTCTCTAGTTTTTCTCTTTTTGTCATCTTCTTACCTTTTGCTTGTAAATGGCAATTCCCATTTTATTAGCACAACAAAACGCACCAGGTTTTGTGGGTTGTGGTTATGGGATGAACTTGGGTTGCCTACACAACAGTGCGATGCTCTGCTTCTAGGTCGTCGAGGCAGCCCTGAGCTTGGAATATTAATGGCTGTGTATTGTCTCTAACGAATGAAAAGAAATGTAATGTCCTTTTAAAAACAATACATTTTTTTTATGCAGTATATTAATTTCTTCCCCTTTTCTTAGTTCATGAGGTTTTGTTATATTATTGTATAGTATTGAAGTTTTGTTGTAACACTTGTAACTTAGCAATATTTGGGACATTATTGGAAATGAGGCTCAGCCACACGGCCGTATCATCTCCCGTTCCTAAATAAGATAAATTAAACTAATGATTTTGAAGAATTACTAACATTGCTTTAAACTCTCCCTCAGGGAAAACTCTGACTTCTTCAAATCACATCTCTCAGCTCCCAGGGGAAGGAAAGGCTTGGAAAGTTTCTCACGAGCAATAGTTTGAAACATGAAAGCAGCAATCTCAAACACATTATTCTCCCCACGAACAAAGCTGCAGCTGCTGTATGATAAATCTGTCAGGGTCCCTGTTGAATCACAGAGAACCTTTCCTTCTCTGATAATCCTTTTTTTCTATGAACATACAAACATTCAGATTGAGGAAAGAAAGGCCACTGTCCCATAGGTTCTTCCCCCCACCGTCTCTGTGGAAGTATCTTGTCACCCCTTTTTCTACAAACTACGTCTCTAGTTTGAGCTTGTAGGTGGCAGTATTGTCAGCTCACTCCACATGCTTTCTGTTCCAAGTGTCCACCTCTCGATCTGTGACGAATTTCTTCCATATGTTTCCTTTGAATCTTCCTCATTTTCAAAGGCATTTAGTGTATCATTGTCTTTTTATTCTTGTACTTGTCTGTCCTGGGAAACTAGATAAAATGCCTTGCATATTCCACGTGTAACCCCCCTGCAAATGGGGGTTCCCAAAAGACTTCCAGGAGCTTGCTTGAATGCTCCAAGCCTGAATGGTGTTTGGCATTTAAGCCATTTATCAGTGAGTGTTTTTAGAGCCTCTGGTACTGTCTCTTTAAGAGCTGTCTGCTTGCAGACATAATTAGTTATATGGGGACTGTGTGCTTCTCTGAGTACCACTCGAGCTGCTGCCAATTCACTTCATTTTGCAGTCACTATGAGTGCAAAGGGAACCTATCTGAAAGATGTAACTGTTTGCCAGAAATTATTTAGAGTAATAATGAAATTACAGTTTGTCTAACCTGCTTTCTTTGCAGTCAGAACTGTGTCTGCTAGTTCCCCATTCTAGTTTTGAACTGCTGAACTGGACCAATCAGTGTGGAGTAAGCTAGCTCTAAAATGGTGCCTTGGACGAATCAGAACTTGGACTCATAATCTGAGCCAGCCACAAGAGGATTGTATGGGCAGTGACTCTGGGAGATGTAGTTTAGACTTCAGTGCCTTTTTGGACCAACAGCAGCAGTCTATTGTGAGTGACAGCCAATCCAGTCAAGAACTGGGAGGAACTCAAAGGAAGTGCCCGGTTTTGTCGGTTGAAAGTTCAGTTGAGCTTTGGCAGTGAAGAAGGAAGGAGCCCTGTGCTTTTTCAGTGTGCAGTTTTAGTCAAAAAACGTGTGTAAGGCCCAGAGTTCCGGTCTGCAGCTTGTGTAACAGCTTGTTAGGACTGAATCCGTCCTGGAAAAGAATCAAAGGATCTCTGAAGAGTAGAAACCAGGCTCACCCTGTAGAAGACTGGAGGAATTGCTGAAAATTGTATTGGGTCTGTCAGGAACTGAATCTGCTGTGTGTTCTCCCGGTATTGTGCAGTAATTGCGATCGGGATACAGATGCAGCCTGCCTGGTATAGTGCTTTCTTTATATGGATGTGTGAAGAGGTTTGTGTACCTCAAGTGAGCCCTGCTGACATTGAAGGACCCTATCTTATTTGGAGGTCGTGGAGTACTAATTCAGGGTCGCTCCCTGTTGAATTGCCACATTAAATCCAAATGGAATTACTGTACTGCTGACTGTTTAATTCTCCTTTTCTCTTGTGTGAAAGGGCCCCTACCAGCTGCCACGGTTTGGACTAGCCACTAGGCTTGGGTACCCAGGGACAGTAACTGATAGGGATAGGCCTGTGCACAGAGCCATAGGTAGATTATTAGAGTGATAAGCTAATTAACCTGATTTCCCCCTGTCCTTGTTATATCCCCCTAAATAAATCAGAGCTGCTTGTTTCAGCAAAGTTATACTGCCTGAGGTATTTGTCTATGTTAAAGTACTGTACTGTGATTGTTGCACTGTATCTCATTTCACAGGAGGTCCCAGTGCCGGAACCAGACCTGGGGGTAAGTGTATACTGTGAAGGTAATTCTGATATATTGTGTGGGCCACTAGTGGGAAGAAAGGGGTTGCAGTGTCCCAGAGGGCTGTGACCAAGTTAGTTTAACTATTGCAAACCCTGACCTCTGGGTGGAGGCACCCGCCATTGGATCCAGGCCCTCAACCTGTTAGTGGTAAATCAGGCAGGGTAGTAGCCCCTGGGATAGCGCCATCTAGGGGTTACATCTTGGAGGCTCACCGCTGGGATTGTGTGTCCTCTAGTGGCCATATTACGAACCACTGTTAAGAAAAAATGGGTACCCGACAGAAGTGGCTGTGCACCGGCTGGTGGAGTGGTGTACTGGGAGAGATCGACCCCCAAAATGCTATGCTTATCCTGGACATCCCCCTGGGTATCAATACGGACACTGTGCAGGGAGTACTTTCCAAGGTGGAAGGTTTACAAAACCCTGTGGTGGTGGGTCGGCATGCTAATCTGCTCACCCACACTTTCCTGGCCCTAGTAGAGTTTAAGGATCCCATAGATAGCTCCAAAGTGCCACAGACCATTACCCCAGAGGGAGCCCTCACTGCTTGGAGAGTGATAACTAAGGACAGTAAAGACCCGGGGGGGAATCAGCCCCACCACTATCTGAAACTTTTGAGGAGAAATTTGCTGAATGGTTGCTGGGAGAGGGAAAACTGTGGAGGACTTGAAGAAACTATTCTTGCCACCTGGGGTGTTCCTCCCCAACACCCTCTCCTGCTCCAGTGCCCGTAATGGTGGCTGAACCAATGCAGACTCTATTTCTGCACCTGCCATTAGTCACGACTCTCACGAAGGTTGAGGATCTTCTCTGGCACCCTCCCCACCCCGAGGGAGGATGACTGGGAGACCTGGATAGACTATGTTGCCCCAAGTGCTAGAGAATGTCGGAAGGTGAAAAGCGAAAGAGGGTTAGTGAGAGCCTCCGAGGTCCTGCCCTGGCTACCATCCGAAGCTAAACGGGCCAGTAACCCTGAAGCGACTGCACAGGCCTATCTTGAGGCCTTGGAGAATGTGTATGGGAGCCCAGATTCTGATGAGGACCTATGGTGGAGAGTAAGAGATGCACAACAGTACCAAGGGGAGTTGTTGTCTGTGTATGTATCTCGCTGGAAAAATTGTTGCAAGAATGCCTCAGAAAAGGTAGTTTGCCAGCGATTGAACTGGACCGAACCAGGCTGAACAGGATCCTTAAGTCTGCCCCTTCTCAGAACTGCTGTTGCTTCAGTTACGCCTGGCAGATCGACTGGAATCCCCACCCTCCTATGATGAGTTAATGAGAGAAATTCGAGGAGTTGAGAAAAGACGACCTCGGGAGGGACCTGCACCAATAGCTGCAGCTACGACCCGAGTGACTGAGGGTGACCCATCAAGTGAAGTTCAGGGGCAGAGGTTGGCAGTCAATGAGTGCTCTGACAAGGAAAAAGATATGCCACAATGGGGCGAACTGTTGAGAGAGATCTGGGAATTCAAAAACAGTCCCTTTATGAAGGCCACGCCTGCAAGTACGGGCCCTGACCTATATCCGACTGCATCTGCTATGGGGGTGGGGGTACCCACCCATGTATCTCCTGCTGATAACAGCTCCGAACTCGATTCCTTGACCATGGAAGTGGAGAAACTGACGAGATGTCTCCAAATGCTTATCACGCCGCAGACAGAGATGGCACCAAGGTTTCCAGTTAGTAATACCCCCGCCCTGGCTCCCAGTGTGGCGCCTCGGCCAGCTCAAACTCCAGAAAGTATGTTTTGCTATAATTGTGGGAAAGATGGGCACATGAAAAGGGAATGCCAGTCCCCAAAAGACACTGACAAAGTTGCATATAGGCTACAAGGAGAGCTTCGGAGAAGAAATCAGTGGTTAAGAGGTGCACGACATGATCCCAGTGAGGGCACCAAAAATGCTAATTCACGCCCTTTGTGGCAAGGTCAGTTGCCCAGGCCCCACTACCGCCTCTCCAGACTGGTCCAGAATAGTGGGTCCCTCCATGGAGACCACTGTAAAGGTGAATGGAGTGTCTACAAGAGCTGTATTAGACAGTGGCTCCCAAGTGACAATTATGTTCCAGGATTGGTATCAGAAGCATTTGTCAGCGTACCCTTACAACCATTAGAAGGACTGCATGTATGGGGTTAAGTGAGAAGGCCTACCCTATTCCGGTATATCCGAATTTGGCTGTCTTTCCCCACCTCCGTGGCTGGAGTGGCCGAACAAGTAGAGACCCTAGCCTTAGTGTGTCCCCCACTGGACTGTATGATGGTGTCCCTTTGTTGATTGGAACAAATGCTCATATGTTCGGAAGGCTGGCACAGTTGTGTTATGAAAACAGGGTCAAAGACTAGTAGAGCTTTAAGAGTTCGGCTTTAATTAAGAAGGCCTATGAGGCACAGAGATGCTGAAAAAACAGAACCAGAGGAACGGTCGGAATTGTATGGAAGAAGGATCCTGAGTCTCTGATCCTGGCGCAAATGCCCAGTGTACCTTACAGGAGAGGTCCGTATCAGAAAGGATGTTAAGAATAAAATATTAATGTTGGATGCACCAGGCGATGGAAAATTGCCAGAGGGACTGCTGGTCAAGCCTAGTATTTTGCCCGCTAGAGCCCATGCTTATGCCAGAAGGGTAATGGTCCAAGTTCATAATGTGTCTGAAAGAGACATTCAGTAAACAGAGGTTGCATCCTGGCTAATGTGCATTGTGCAGACACTGCAGTGCTACCCAGCAGCAAGAGTTCAAGGAAGAATGACAGAGTAACGCCTGACTTGTTTGATTTCGCGACTCCCGCTGCCAGCTGAATGGAAAGTGAAGATCAGTGAGAAGCTTGCCCAGAGAGACCAGGTGTTTTCTTTAAAGGAATGGGATGTAGGATGCGTGCAAGGAGCTGAGCACAATATCCGCTGCATGACGAAAGACCATTTGTGAGAGGTCTCGACGCCTGGCACCTGCTGACATAGATGATGTGAGACGGCATCTGCAAGAGATGTTAGCTGCTGGTGTAATACAAGAATCCAGAAGCCCTTATGCTTCCCCCATTGTGGTAGTGAGGAAAAAGAATGGAACAGTAAGGATGTGTGTGGATTATCGCACCTTAAACCGGCGGACTATCCCTGATCAGTACACAATGCCCCGCATTCAGGATGCTTTGGACTGCCTAAACGGGAGCAAGTGGTTCTCTGTGCTGGATCTCCGCAGTGGGTACTATCAGATCCCGATGGCCCCAGAGGACCGTGAAAAGACAGCCTTTATCTGTCCGCTACTTCTATGAATTCATGAGGATGCCTCAAGGATTTCAGGTGCCCCAGCCACTTTTCAACGATTGATGGAGCGTGCAGTGGGGACATGAACTTACTAGAGTGCCTGGTATACCTAGATGATGTTATTGTGTTTGGCAGCTCACTGGAGGAACATGAGAGCAGATTATTTAAGGTATTGGACCGACTGGAGGACTTTGGCCTTAAACTGTCCATTGATAAGTGTCAATTTTTCAAACATCAGTAAAGTATGTGGGACACATAGTATCCACCGAGGAATAGAGACCCACCCAAGTAAAGTTGAGGCCTTGACCACCTGGCCACAGCCCAAAAATCTAAAAAACTGCAAAGATTCCTGGGATTCTGTGGTTATTATGAGCGCTTCATCAAGGACTATTCAAGAGTGATCCGCCTTTACTTAACCTTACTCAAGGGTATCCCCAACCCACAAAAATACCAAAAGTCAGCGCCCGCAAGATTGAAAGAGTGTATTTTCATCCGAGTGAAGTATTTGGGGCCCGCTGGACTCCTGATTGTGAGACTGCTTTTCATGAGATCATATATCAACTTACCCATGCTCCAGTGCTGGCCTATGCCGATCCAAGAAAACCTTACGTCACACTGATGCTAGCTTGCAAGGGTTGGGGGCTGTGTTGTACCAAGAGCACGAGAATGGCCTGAGACCAGTGGCCTTTGCCAGTAGAAGCCTGACCCCATCCGAAAAGAACTATCCTGTACATAAGTTAGAGTTCCTAGCTTTGAAGTGGGCTATTGTTGACCAATTCCATGAGTACTTGTATGGGGCTAAAATACTAGTAAAAACTGACAATAATCCTTTGACCTATGTGCAGACCTCAGCTAAGTTGGATGCCACTGGCCATAGGTGGCTTTCTGCATTATCTACATATGACTATGCTCTCGAATACCGAGCAGGTCTGAACCACATAGATGCTGATGCTCTCTCCCGGAGGCCTGTTCCCCAGAATGATTGGGTCCGATTGGCAGAACCTGACATTCGGCACTCTGCCGAAGTTTGACAGGGAGGAACAATGTCCACGGACGAGTGGACTGCATGGTGGATTGCTTGGGAGCCTCTGAGAATTGCATACCTGCTGCTTATTGCCACTTTTCTGCAATAGACATTGGTGCACTGCCTCAGCTGGACAATGACAGTATTCGGCGGGCTCAACTCACGATCCCATGATCAAAGCAGCTTTAGAAGCCCTCTATGCAGGAAAAGATGTGTCCAAATTACGCCCACTGATTTGAGAACTGCACTGTTATACAAAGAAGGTCCTAAATTGAAACTGATCAATAAACTGTTATACAGAGAAACAGTAGACAGAGGGGACAAGTAGACAAACAACAACTAGTGCTGCCCACTGCCTTCGAGACTCAGTACTGAGGTCCTTGCACAACCACATGGGGCACCTTGGTATAGACAGAACACTTGACTTGGTGAGATCCAGATTCTATTGGCCTAAGATGGGGCTGATGTGAGCAACACATTCGAACTTGTAGTCGCTAGCTTACAGAGGAAAGCTTTGCCCAGAGGGCTGCCCCCTTGTTAACATCACCACCAGTGCACCCATGGAGCTGGTCTGTATTGATTTTCTAAGTTTGGAGTCAGATCAAAGAAATATCAGTAATGTGCTGGTGGTCACTGACCATTTCACGAGATATGCCCAAGCTTTCCCACCAAAGACCAGAAAGCATCCACTGTGGCCAAAGTACTTGTAGAAAACTTTTTGTTCACTATGGGCTCACAAAGAATCCATTCTGATCAAGGGAGAGACTTTGAGAGTCGTCTGATCAAAGAGATGCTTTCTCTGTGGGAGTGCGAAGTCCAGAACCACTCCTTACCACCCCAGGGGACCCACAGCCTGAACGCTTCAACCAGACTTTGCTAGATATGCTAGGCACCCTGCACCCAAAGGACAAGCCTGATGGAGCCAACAAATTAGCACCCTGGTACATGCTTATAACTGCACCAAAGTGATGCCACTGGATTCTCCCCACCGCCTGATGTTTGGAAGAGAAGCTCGACTACCAGTAGATGTGTGTTTTGGGGTCTCCTGATGGGGTTCAAGCTGACAACTATTTACAGTATGTGCAAAAGTTAAAGGCCCAGCTAACTCATGCGTAACAACTGGCTCAAACCATGGCTGCCAAAAGAAATCTGCCAACAAAGAAAGGTATGATAAAAGGTGAAAGCACAGGAACTCCAGGAGGGAGATCGGTATTGCTAAGAAATCTGGGATTGCATGGCAAGCACAAGATTGCTGACAGATGGCACCATCTCCCTCACATTGTAGTGGCAAACTAGATGATCTGCCAGTGTACAAAGTAAGGCCTGAGAATAATTCAAAAGATGTAAAACAATGCATAGAAATCATTTACTGCCCATTGGACAAATCTTAATTGAGTCTGAGCCCCTAGAAGATGCCCCCTGGACCAGTGACTAGAGCTGCTGCTAAGAAAAGATCAAGAAAGTCTGCACCTACAGAAGCAAAGTTAAAGTGTTCCCTCCACAAGTCCCAGTTGAGCATGACTGTCAGTCCATATCGGAAGAAAGTGAGAGTGACTTTGAATACTATCCTTCTACGAACTGAGTCAATTGTTTCGGGCAATCCCCAGTCAATACTGGAGACAAAGCTGGGCCTTCTGGACTGTCTAAGCCCCCAGCTTCATCCCTGGAGCCAATGCTCCCAGAAAGTGAAGTGCAAAGCATCAGATCAGATGAAATGGAATCATTGTGCATGGTTGAACTGTTTGAGCTTCAGGAGGAAAATGATAGATTGGGGCAGACTGGTGATACACCGAACAAGAAGAGTATTTTGAGTGCCCTGACAGTCCACTGCCAGTGTCCGAAAGCTCTCCATGCGAGCCAAATGTTGTGGACTCAGAAACTGTAACTCCTGGAGCTGAAAGTGCCCCAAGTCTCTAGCCTCTCTACCCCCATGGAGACTCCCCTGACAAGTGTGGACAATGCTGAAAATGAGGCTCAGAGTGCAGAGACTGTAACAGTTCCCCTAGAAAGACTGGTCGAGCTGTAAAGCCTGTGGTGCACCTCAGTTATGATTCCTTGGGAGGCCTGTGGACTTGCCTCTCAATGTTGTCCATAAAGGAGTGTATGTGTCCCCGAGCTCATTGCCCAAACTGAGCATCAGTGCTAACTCCAAGTTACTTGTGTTGCTCCTTTATATGGTGCCCTTGCCCCATCCAGCCCCAAGGTAACTGATAGGAAGGGCCCCTCTTCAGGTTTCATGTACAAGAGGTAATAACTTGAGTTATGGTACAATGTGTATGTAATACTGTGTAAAGAGTGACGTATTGCAATGTTTCAGAAATGTGTTCTTGGTAAAATGATATATTGACTGATGATTACCTGAGCGAGCCTAATGCAAATGTATATGGTTGCAGTTGAAACTATGGGTACTTGCTTGACGCGACGCCAAGCTTTCCCAGGCTAGGAAGGGTGTAACCCCCTGCAAATGGGGGTTCCCAAAGACTTCCAGGAGCTTGCTTGAATGCTCCAAGCCTGAATGGTGTTTGGCATTTAAGCCATTTATCAGTGAGTGTTTTAGAGCCTCTGGTACTGTCTCTTTAAGAGCTGTCTGCTTGCAGACATAATTAGTTTATATGGGGGACTGTGTGCTTCTCTGAGTACCACTGAGCTGCTGCCAATTCACTTCATTTTGCAGTCACTATGAGTGCAAAGGAACCTATCTGAAAGATGTAACTGTTTGCCAGAAATTATTTAGAGTAATAATGAAATTACAGTTTGTCTAACCTGCTTTCTTTGCAGTCAGAACTGTGTCTGCTAGTTCCCATTCTAGTTTTGAACTGCTGAACTGGACCAATCAGTGGGGTAAGCTAGCTCTAAAATGGTGCCTTGGACGAATCAGAACTTGGACTCATAATCTGAGCCAGCCACAAGAGGATTGTATGGGCAGTGACTTGGGAGATGTAGTTTAGACTTCAGTGCCTTTTGGACCAACAGCAGCAGTCTATTGTGAGTGACAGCCAATCCAGTCAAGAACTGGGAGGAACTCAAAGAAGTGCCCGGTTTTGTCGGGTTGAAAGTTCAGTTGAGCTTTGGCAGTGAAGAAGGAAGGAGCCCTGTGCTTTTCAGTGTGCAGTTTTAGTCAAAAACGTGTAAGGCCCAGAGTTCCGGTCTGCAGCTGTGTAACAGCTTGTTAGGACTGAATCCGTCCTGTGAAAAGAATCAAAGGATCTCTGAAGAGTAGAAACCAGGCTCACCCTGTAGAAGACTGGAGGAATTGCTGAAAATTGCATTCGGTCTGTCAGAACTGAATCTGCTGTGTGTTCTCCCGGTATTGTGCAGTAATTGCGATCGGATACAGATGCAGCCTGCCTGGTATAGTGCTTTCTTTATATGGATGTGTGAAGAGGTTTGTGTACCTCAAGTGAGCCCTGCTGACATTGAAGGACCCTATCTTATTTGGAGGTCGTGAGTACTAATTCAGGGTCGCCTCCCTGTTGAATTGCCACATTAAATCCAAATGGAATTACTGTACTGCTGACTGTTTAATTCTCCTTTTCTCTGTGTGAAAGGGCCCTACCAGCTGCCACGGTTTGACTAGCCACTAGGCTTGGGTACCCAGGACAGTAACTGATAGGGATAGGCCTGTGCACAGAGCCATAGGTAGATTATTAGAGTGATAAGCTAATTAACCTGATTTCCCTGTCCTTGTTATATCCCCTAAATAAATCAGAGCTGCTTGTTTCAGCAAAGTTATACTGCCTGAGGTATTTGTCTATGTTAAAGTACTGTACTGTGATTGTTGCACTGTATCTCATTTCACAGGAGGTCCCAGTGCCGAACCAGACCTGGGGGTAAGTGTATACTGTGAAGGTAATTCTGATATATTGTGTGGGCCACTAGTGGGAAGAAAGGGGGGTTGCAGTGTCCCAGAGGGCTGTGACCAAGTTAGTTTAACTATTGCAAACCCTGACCTCTGGGTGGAGGCACCCGCCATTGGATCCAGGCCCCTCAACCTGTTAGTGGCAAATCAGGCAGGGGTAGTAGCCCCTGGGATAGCGCCATCTAGGGGTTACACACAGCTCATTGGTGGGGATGGGTACCATTTATTTGAAAAAAGCCACATTGGTTATTGGCAAGGAGAGAATGAGACATAGACACATTGGCCCAGATTTTCAAACTGCGCCATTCTGAGGTGCAAGCCCCTGCGCTGCTCAAAATAGCTGCGCAGGGGTGTGGCCGAGGTGATATTCAAAGGAGTTGCGCTGTTGAGATCACCCAACACCACAACACTTGCGCAGATGGCGCGGGAACTTGCGCCACCGCAAGTTGCCAGAGTTGAGCATTAAATCTTCGGTGGCGCAAGTACCATTGCGCCATACTCAAATTCGATATTCAAAAAGTGACATGCAAATGGGGCCATAATTTATGCAGGCGCAGGGGGCCATTTGCATCTATTTATGGTCCATTTGCATGCCATTTGCATGTAGGTGCGCCGATCCCGAGGACTTGCTCCTGGCCACCCTGGCAATAGGGCAGCCGCTGGGACCGACGCACAATGCAGCTCCTCGATCGCTGGCATCACAGTTACATGAAACCCCCCACACATATCCCACAGCCCGATCAAGCAGTACAGGTACATGAACCCCCACACACATATCCCACAGCCCGATCGCGGCAGTACAGGTACATGAACCCCCCACACACATATCCCACAGCCCGATCAAGGGCAGAATGTCACATCACAACCCCCAAACATCTCCCTGGTGTCTAGTGTCCCCCACCCACCCACGCCCTCCACCCGCTCCCCGCGGCGGCGTGACAGCATCCACCCGCCTGCATGCCCGCCCGCCGACCGACTGTCGGTAGGGCTGCCGCCCATTGGTGCAGAGTTGCTAATGTATGCAGCCCATACCGTACATGACAGTCCAGATTTGTGAATGTTCAACCCTGTTGCGCATGGCGCAACCCTTTTGAATATCTGGGCCCTAGAGTTTGTCAGCAGAAAAGGACTGCTTGGGCTACTCAGTCTGCCCAGTTGTTCCCTGCCTAATCTGTCTCCGCAGACTCTATCTGCTCTCTGGTGACCCTCCTGCCTCCCTGGAGCAAGGGCGTAGCTACTGATACTCCAAGTAAGCCATGGCATACCAAGTTTAGTAGCAGGGAGGAGCAAACAAGCTGGCCAGCACTGCTCTTCCTTCTCTAGTCCATCACATTTAAATTCCTTTGTTTGGCTTCGCAGGCTTTTTCTTATCTCTTTCAGTTTTATTTTGGGGGAGTGGCAGAGTGGACCATGAACGTTGAAGCTGAAGGTCTCAATTAGGTCTGCATGGTGTGTCTGCATAGTGATTGGCTGTGGCATCTGGTAGAAGGTGTGGCAAGTCTTTGGCGGCCAGTTTAAATGCCCCAGAAAAGTTAGAAGCCATACTATTAGTTCAATTGTACTGGGAGCGAGAGAAGTAGTAAAAGAACTGAGGAGCAGCAGACAGAAGAACAGACTCAGAGCCAGGTAAAAGAATGAAGACTTCATGTGGAGTGGAAAGTGGAGCAAATCTGCTTACCTGCAGGGGACAGAAAAGAAATTTCTGTCATGGTCTTGGACTCATGGTACAGTCAGTGGCATTTCCCAGCAGGCAGCAAGCACCACACTAGCAGCACAGACAGACAGCAGGTCTAGTGTGGGAATCATCTGACTGGAGCCAGGAACCTTGGACTCAAGTCATGGCGGGGGGGGGGGGGCAGGCATAAACAACAGTGGGGGAGTGGTTAGCAGTGTGGCAGGTTGGTGTACAAATCTGAAATGCCTGGCTACACCCCTGCCCTGGAGACCTGGAGAACAAATACTCAGATGGGTTTTAATATTGTTTTTTTTTACTTGATAGAGAAGTTAAAGAGGTACTCTGTTCACTGGCAAATAAAATTGCAGCTTGCATCATCTGGGCTCCGTGTGAGCAATTAGGACTCAATCCACAACACTGTCCGGGATACGCACAACTGGAGCATATTCCAGCCATGCAGCGGTCCACCTTGATACAAGTCCATGACAGATGGCACCCATAGTGTCCTTCCCTTGGGCACTATGGATGCGGAGCCCCCTGCAGGGCAGGAGATGGCAACAGTGGGTGGTGCTGTACAGGATACTAGGTATCCAGTCAGATGCATGAGGAAGTACTGTACTGAATTCCCAACTCCACACAGAGCAGGGAACCACGGGATTGGCAGTCCTCCACAGACTGCCATATCCCCATTTGGCCAACATCCACCCATGACTTGAGGCTGATTGGGCCCTTGATAAAGTCCTGCAGCTGGGCAGAGAAAGGCTTGTAGACACTACAGCAGCCCCATAGGCTGCGTAGGCTCTGTCCCCTCTGCAACAATGAACATTGCATCAGGATCAAACACAGTCATTCCCCCCGTGCCCACCCTGGCCAGGTGCGTAGCAGTGTTCTCTGCCAGGGATTGTTTACAGAGGGGGTGCACAGCCAGAGCTAGGGATGTATGGAGGTCTCTGCATATACAAAAAGGGGACCTCCACGCAGCTCCCACCCACATAGGCACCCTTCTGCAAGTGCAGATCCCTTTGTGGGTTGAGCCCTGAAACACATCTGGTTGTGAATTATGTGATAAATGCATGCCCAAGTGTGTTGTGAGGCACGAGGCATTTATGCAAAGTACCTTCAGCAGCACCTGGAACTGTGATTATCACATAAAAATCAACATTCTGAAGTGTCTTTTTGCTATCATAAAATGGAAAAATTGAGGCAATTTAAAAAAAAATTCCAACTTTTTCTTTAAAAACAAGTATTTGTTTTAAAGTAACTACTAAAAGTAGTTCTTTCCAACCTGTCAGTCATCTGTCTGCTATACATTCAGTAGATGGAATTTTTGTTCATCATTAAATACAGGAATTAAAAATCCTGCAGACTTATACTGGCAGAATGTTTCTCAGTCGTGGATGTAGTTCCAGTGGTGGAGCTAGAGGGGGCTGGGGGGCAGTTACCCCTCCTGACTGCCCCAGTGTGAGTAGTGGTGCCCCACCACCATCTTTATTAACTGTTTAGTGCCCATTGTGGAGCCCATGATTGACTAAATGGCACCCCCTGGCTGCCAAACACTCCCAAACCTGGCTCCGCCACTGTGTAGTTCACTATCCACATACAGTATAGACAGTTCCACTGGAAAATGCTGATTTGCCAGAACATCTTCAGAGCTCTTCCCACCACCTGGGTGGCATCCCTTTGGCTCCGCCCCATGACATTTAAGCTTCCTTTCTGCTGGAAGAGTTTTGTCTCCTCCTTCACAACTCAGTGCGCTGTAGGCTGCCAAGTGCGCCACTGGTGATTTCTGCATTTTTCCTTCAATATTTCAGAAGTTCCTTGACCCTTTCTCTTTGCAATTGGTTCAGCTCCTTGTCAACAGAAGATGGAACAAGAGGAAGTGAAGCCAGCTCCTGGATTCAAATTTTGATTTATGTGCCACAAGAAAATGTTGCAGATGGACCCACATGTATCTTGCCTTTACTATTTAGGGGCTGCACATGATGTCTCAGTCCATGACCTGTGCCAGGCAATGCTCCCTTCCTTTGTTGAGGATCACACAGCCCGGCTTCTTCTCAGCCAGCCAATAGGGCACCAAAGCTTTGGCTGAAAGGCCATAAGAATGCCTCTGCAGAAGAGGGATCTGTTGCCCAGCTTGCCGCCATGGAAGAGGTGGCATCTACTGCTGCAGCGGTCACCTCATCGACCTTGGTGCTGCTATTGGCTGGGGCCAGCATTGGAGTATACTTCACCAGAGATTTTCTGGAGATATGTCAGGCCCCCCAAGCCTTCGGGGAGAGCCCTGCCCATCATGATAAGAAACACAAGCACTGCTGGCACTGCTCATATGACAGGGAGAGATTGCAGTCCTCTTGCTGCCTCGACACCCTAACTGCTCGACTCGGATCAAGTGCTTGATTCCAGTGGAGCTTTCTGTGACTGAGGGCCAGGTCAAATGCTCCATGGTGCCCCCATCGGGCTTGTCGACCTTGACACTGGCCAGTCAGGTAGTTGAGATTTTCTCAACCCTGTCGACCAGTTGTCAGAGGGAATCGACAAGAAGTGAGTCTCCAAGACCCCATTTTTCCTGGTCCTTACTCAGGATGATGCAGCCTGGTCAGTGTCCCTGACAAGCTCCACTGGGGGAAACAGCCTCCACTGGTGGTCATTCCACCAAAGTCAGTGCTTCTCCATGCACCTTGGCATGTGGTCTATAATGAACCCCTGCTGACTTTTCTTCAGCGTCTACCCTCAGGTCAGCATTCAAAGTTGAGGTTGAGCTCTTGGTCGAGGCACCACTCATATTCACGCTCTTACTTGATCAGAAGGTGCCGACATCAACGTTGCTCAACCTTCTCATCCTTAGGCAAGGAGAAGCAGTGCCACCAGAAGTGGTGGTGCTATGAGGAAGTCCTCTGGCAGCAATGGACTATTGCGGGGCAGAGTAGGGCTCTACTCACAGCACCTGGGGTTGAGTGGCAGGCACCAGTTATGCCCACACCAGTCCATCCTCGATAGATATTCCCAGCATCTGTCTCACCACCCTTGCGGGTGGAGCCACCTCCACCGCAGCCCTTAGTGGGCACTCCGATGAAGGACTCCTGTGCTGCGGCTAGCTTTTCAGGCCAGCTGTCTGTGGAAATCATCCAGTTGGACAATGATGTCAGATGGATGAGGGACATTTTTGAAGAGTTGTCAGATGGCTCATCCATGCTGTTGTCAAGGATGCATAACTTTGACCACGTGACAGTCGAGGAACTGACTACCGAGCATGGGCCGGTGTTGTTCAGGACTCTGCTCCAATTAATTTCAGAGCCCATGTCTGTCCTTCTGGAGCCTTTTCAGAAAAGGTTCAAGTACCCTTTCACAGATATCCTCAGTAGGGACAGATCTCCGGGGGTTGCCTTTCCCATGGCTGAGGCCATATTGGAAATGGCCCTGGAGTTTTGGCAGCGCCCAGCATTCTGCCTGGCACCCTCCTCTCGTATGGTCCACAAATACGTGTTCTCTACAGGGTCCGTTTCTGGGTTCCTTAGCCAAGGATCTGGTCACAGGGTCGACTTTCCAGAAGTCCGGAAACCAAGGGGATGTGGACAAGCTCCCAGACAATGAGTCAAAGAAGCCTAACCATGCGTCAAGAAGGTCTGTGCCACCTCCACTCTCAGTCTTTGTCAGGCGAGCTATGCCATGATGATGACCAACTTTGGTTACTCCCTCTTTGAAGTCCTGGATAATATCCACCTCCTGTCTCGGTCTTCGTCAGGTGAGCTATGCCATGATGATGGCCGACTTTGGTCACTCCCTCTTGAGAGTGCTGGATGATATCCTCCCTCACCTACCTGCTGACAAGCAGCTGCTGGTGAAATTGGTCAGAGACCAGGGTCAGGCACTGGCTAAACACCAGCTCCAGGTGACCTTAGACATGGGCGACCCATGTGCCTGTGCTGTGGTAGTGGCCTTGATGATGCATCGCAGGACCTGGCTGAGGCTCTGCACTTCACGGTGGACACTCAGCAGAAGCTGGCCTAAGTCCCTTTCTTAAACACCAGCCTCTTTGGCCCAGGGATGGAAGGTCATCTAATCAGGACTGAGAAATCCAGCACCACCTTGGACTCTGTTTCTTTGTTCTAGAAGGACCCTATGGTGCAGAAACTGAAAAAGAAGGCCTTTCATTTTCGGTCCTTTGAGCCACAGCAGCCTCGGCAGCAGTGCCAGCAAGGGCAATACCAAGCCTGGCACCCCAAGACAAAGTTCTCCAGCAGGGTGCCAAAAAGAGGCTAGGGTAGGGGACATGGTGCCCCTCTGACCTCAATGGCTGGTGCCCCCTCCAAAGCTGCCCAGTGACAAGTTGGGGGTTGTCAACCTCCAGCCTGTCCAGTCTCTGACCCAACTCTCTGTGGGGGGTCAGCTTCACCACTTCTGGCCACGCTGGTCCATCATTACCATGGACAAGTGGGTTCTCAAGGTGGTAGGTAGAGGGCTACCTCTAGATTTTGTAGCTCTCCTGCCTTACCAATCACACACTCCAAGAAAGTCCTCGGTGTTGCAGGACACACTGCCATAAGGGAGGACATTCCTTAGCTCTTTGCAAAGGGACTATAGCCTATGTCTCAGACACCCTGGCAAGTAAGGGATACATGTCCAGATACTTCCTGGTCCCGAATCAGAGTGGGGGCTGGAGCCCCATACTAGATCTGCATGATCTTTGGTAATACTCTCAATCAGTACATGAGGAAGCACAAGTTCTGAATGGTGACTGAACCAGATTGTGCCATCCCTGGGGAAGGGCATGTAGTTATGCTCCCTGGACCTCCAAGATGTGTTCTTCCATATCCCAGTCTGTATATCCCACTGGCAGTACCTTTGGTTCTGCACAGAAGGGATTCTGTAAAAGTTTCATGTCATGTCATTCAGCCTCTCATCTGTGCTCAAGGGCTTCACCAAGTGCATGGCAGTGGTGGCAGCTGTTCTGCAGCACAAGGGCATCAGGGTGTATCCTTACCTGAATGACTGGCTATTTGCTGGGCCATCCAAGCAGACCATGATGTGATCCAGGGATCTGGCCTTCTAGACCTGCAGAGACTCGGACCTGTTAGTCCACCCTGGCAAGTCTGAACTGATCCCCCTGCAAGTGAATCAGTTTATCGGGGCAGAGTTAGACTCCCTGTGGGCCAAGGCCCACCTCCCTGTGGACCAGGCACTAGATCTTACCTCCTTTGCCAGATCATTTCAGATTGGGTGCTCACACCCTGCCTGGCACTTCCTTTGACTGCTAGGGTACATGGCGTCCTGCACCAGCATGGTCCAATAGGCCTGCTGGTGGATTCAGCACTGCAGTGGGACTTGGGCATCAATGGTCTCAGCACCTAGGACACTTGGACCAGCCGGTCACAGTGACCCAGCCAGTGTAGGATGCCATCCAGTGGTGGCTGACTCTAGAACATCTGGATGAAGGAGTCCCATTTGTCCACCCAGGACTGACCTTCACACTCACAACAGATGTATCTCTAGTGGGGTGGGTAGTGCACCTGGGGGACCACAGAGCCCATGGGTGCTGGTAACCCAGGGTGTCACATCACCACATCAACCTGCTAGAGTTCTGTGCAGTGTGGCTAGTTCTGATGGAATTTGTCCCTTTAGTCAGGGGTCAGGTTGTGCAAGTCCACATAGACAACATCATGACCATGTTCCACCTGAACAGGTAGGGTGACTGCACTTCTTCTGTTATGTCGGGAGGATCCTCTGCACCTGGATCCTTGTGCGCAGATTCATGTCACTGGAGCAGACGGTCAGCTGGCAGATGCTCTTAGCTGGGTGGGAGAGATGTCGCATGAGTAGTCCCTGAATCAGGAGGCGGTGGACCACCTATTATCCCTGTGGCACACCTTTGGTGGACCTCTTTGGCTCCTGGGGGAATGCAGAACTTAGGCTGTCTTGTTCCTGCCCCCCTCAGTCTGGTACACTGAATGGGGATGCTTTTATGAGGCCCTGGACCTCAGGCTTTGTGTACGTCTTCCCTCCCTTCCCCTTGGTCTACAAGGTGGTGGTCAAGGCCTGGAAGGACAAGGTGTAGATGATCCTGATAGCTCCAGACTGGCCATGGCATTTCTGGTACCTGGATCTCCTCAGCCTTAGCAGCAGGCCTCCGTGGCAGTTGCTTCTTCATCCAGACCTGCTGACCAGATGACAGGAGGCAGTCCTGCATCTAGACCTTCAGTCCCTGCACCTCATGGCCTGGTTCCTGAATGCTAGAGTTTCAGGTCCTGGGTCTTTCGGAGGAAGTGCTCCACATTGTGGAGGCCTCCCAAAAGTAGTTGACTCACTGGTGCTACACCTTTAAATGGAAATGTTTTTCCATTTGGTGCCAGGGCAAGGAGCTTGATTCTCTTGCCTGCCCTGTGGCTGGTATCCTTGAGTATCTCTGGTCCCTCTCCCAGCTGGATCTGTGAGCGACTACCCTCAAGGTGTACCTAGCAAACATCTCTGCCTACCGGGCATGAGCTGGTATGCTGATGGTGGCCCAGAAGAAGGCGGTAAGCTACTTTTTCAAGTGCCTTGATCACTTGTTCCCTCCAGTGCATGAACCACCACCACCTTGGGACCTGTTGCTGATGCTGGTGCTGGCTATGCTTATGGAGAAGCTATTTGAACCTATGCACAAGTGTGATATGTCTTACTTGTTGTAGAAGATCATCTTCTTGGTGGCTAGCACCTCTGCCAGAATGATTGGTGAGCTCCAAGTGCTGTCAGTGGAGTCTTCTTTACCCCCACCCAAGGTTCCTCTTGTAGGTTGTATCAGAGTTTCACCTTAACCAGGTGATGAACTTACTGGTATACTTTCGAACCCATGTTCGGAGGCTGACTGCAGGCTACATACCTTGGGACCTGTGGTGGGGTGCTCACTTATTGTAAGGAGCACACTGTTGGAGTTCAAGGTGAGGCTCACCAGCTGTTCATGACATATGCTGAAGCCACGCCTGGCAGACCAGCAGCAAAGTGGACAATAGCCAGGTGGATTACATCCTGCATTGACCTCTGCAATAGGTTGTCTGGTAGAGAGCCTCCCGTAGGGCTTAAAGCTCATTCCACCAGACATACTGCTGCCTCGGTGGCTGCTTCCAGAGACATCCCCACACAGGAGATCTGTGGGGCTGCTACTTGTTAAGTCAGCACTCACCTTCATCTCCCACTACAGCACTGACTTCAAGTCTCACCGGGATGCTGCTTTTGGGACCTCAGTTCTCCAGTGTCTGTTCACCAAATAGGGGTGCACACCTTGCCCCCTCCTCCCAGAGAACTGCTGAAAGTCTGCCTTTGTGTGGATAGTGAACTATATCCACATTCCTAGAAAAATAGGTTGCTCACTTGTAACCATAGTTCTAGGAGTGGTATATAGTTCACATCCGCACCACCCACCTGGCCTCCCCTGGCAAGTGACATATGGATCCTTGCTTCTAGTGTGCAACATCTGACAACACAGGGTGGAGCCTAGGGATATACCACCTGGTGTTGGGAGGGGCTTAGCTTGAAGACATTCTGACGAATCAGCAGATTCCAGTGGAACTGCCTAAGTGTGGATGTGAACAATATACCACTCTTACAACTACAGTTACAGGTGTTAACTTTTTTTTACCTCTCCCCAAACACATACAACAGGAAGGCCTCAGTAAAGTCAGGGATTCTTATCTGTTGCCAGGTAAGCAGCAAAGTTTTTCCGATAGGCAAGTGGGGGATTTATCTTGGTCAGAAAAGAAGCTCCAAAAAATGAAACTGAGTGGTGGTACTTTGTTTTTTTAATTTGTGTATATGTGTAAGGAGGGGAAGAATATGTTCACAATTTGCTATTTTTTTGGTTTAAATTTTGAGGGAGTGTTTTTTTAATATTTAATGTTAATTAGTTTTTCAACAGACAGACAAAGAAAGCATAATATAGTACCACTGTTATACATTTGCTGCAAAATTCAAGTATTAAATACCGCTGAATGAAATGCTTATAATGCTTGTCTGTGTTATGTCCCAATAAGGAGTACAGCAGACTTATAGACTCACTCAGCCTTTCAACAGTGGGACTGCAGAAAACTGGTACAGTAACTCTGTGCAGATCTGTGGAACAAGAGGAATTAGGGTTGTGAGAAAGTTAAATGGGGGCCGGGCAACACAATAGCTGAATGACTGAGGAATATAATGGGACAAAGGAGTAGTCCAACAGCATGACATAAAACACTCATTGCTGCCATCTGTCTCTACATCATTGTAATCTACCCCAGAGGGTGGATGTAAGTCTCTCCAGATGATATATAGGACAAGGGGGCATGATATGAAGCTGGAAGGAGAAAGATTCAGAGGGGATGTGAGAAATACTTCTTTACGGAAAGAGTGGCAGACATCTGGAACAGCCTTGCAGCAGAAGTGGTGGGTACCAAAACAATAACAGGTTTCAGACATGCATGGGATAGACACGGGGGGACCTTAGTAATGGGTAAGGCTGGAGATCAGTTAGGGTCTATGGTAGCACAGTAGGGAGGGCTTTTAGGGCAGACTAGCTAGGCGAAGAGGTCCTTTTCTGCTGACAGCTTCTATGTTTCTATGGAAGTGACAGTGTGAACCAGTAAGTGGAGCACATTTTACCCTTAGCCTTGTTACTACTTTGGCAGCCAAAGATACACTGATAATAAACATTTTGGGGGTATTCAATAGTCTGCCTATAGAATCGAGAGCAATACTCCTGGTCAATTCCTGTTTACCACATTGCCTCTAGAAGATGCCAAACTGTGGTCTCATATATTGTGCCTGTATTTTGGGGGTGCAGAAGCACATGTTGCGGCACTTCCAGGTGAATTCATGTATCAGGCACTGTAACCTTTAAGACTGAGATAGCTGTATTGCACCACTGGGTTAGAGTAACTCTAGTGTCCAGTTCTGTACTCCACCTGAAGGGAATTGGCATGGAGGAGACCTTGACAGTGCCACCAAAGCTTTACACAAGTTCCTGATATGTCCCCAGTGATTGCCCTTCAGTGCCCCCATAAATAAGTGTAACCAGGGAGGGATGGGTGAGGGTAACTTCCATACACTAAGTCACCTGAACAACAAATAGGAATGAACCTGGATATATCTGGTACATAAATGATAAGAATGTTTCAAATCCTGAAATGACACCACCCCCTGTGGGGTAAGAAATTGAAATGTAGGTAAGATCTTGTGCAGACCAGTTACGGAATGTTGCATTACTTTTTGCCAGGCAAAAATCCCTGTCCTTGGATAAAGCCCTAACATAAAAATACATTGGGTGACACCTGGGCTGTTCAGGAATTTGTTCCACTGTTGGAAGGAAACTGCAGTGTATCGGGAGAATCATCCTGTGTTCAAGCTCCCCCATGGGTGGGCATAAAGATAGTTGTCTAATTGAAACAGAATTGAGATGAAATTTTATGAATTTCCGAAGGGCAGTGGAAGTAGGAAGTGACCGAAGATATACTGTATAATGCAGAGGTGAGTGGCTAACGTATACCATTTTAACTTAGGGAGATTACCCCCGTCAATAGGCAATTGCAAAAGGGCAAACTGTATCCTAGGGCTTTTCCCCTGCCAAATGAATTGAGACATCATCTAATTCCAGATGTTGAAGTAAATCCGAGAGGGAATCAGATGGAGATCTGCAATTAAAACTGGATTCTAGGGAAGATATCCATCCTGATTTCTTGGATTCAAGCAGAAAAGCCCTATTACAGTTGGGTCCAAAGGTGGAGGTCTGTTGCAAGAGCTTGGGTAAGGGGCTGAGGGTTAATCAGTTCCAGGTTGTCTAGGTTCTGTGGAGTATAGATACCTAATTATTTCAGGCTCCTCTTGTGCAAGCAGAATGGTGAGGCCTGCTAAGCAGTATTGGATGATGTAAAGTAAAACTGTAAAACCTCCACTGTGCTTCAGTTCAGTTTATGTCCTGACAGGATTTCAAACAAAGCGAGCAGGACGTCATCCACAAAGAGTGCAGTTTTAGATTCCATCTGTCCTAACGGGATCCCATCAGTAGCCAGGTTAGCTCTGATTGCAGCCACCAAAGGCTTAAGGTAGAGAGTGAATAAGAGGGGGGGAGGGGACAGTCCTGAAGGGTGCCACTCGTGTGGAGTTTCAGTTTTAGAGTCTAGCTGACTTGTTTAGTGAGTAAAGCCTAGCTGACTTGTTTAGTGAGTAAAGCCTAGCTGACTTGTTTAGTGAGTAGAGGTGGTGGTCATGTTGTAATAGGCGTGGCCACCTCATTACAGTCAACCCACCAGATGTAATTTAAAATATAAGGACTTATCTGAGTGCAGGGTGCCAAGGGGTAGTCCTGGGGAACAGTCATCTGCCACACCTGTAAAGAAAAGAAACTGGTTTGGGGGAAGGGAATTGGCTAAAACCCTTTTGCCCAAAATGGTGGCTGAGTGGCCAGTATTTTATTTAGTAGTCAAGTGGCTAGTGAATGATAGTGGGTGGCTAGTGCCCTTTTGTTATGTAAACTGGGGGACAGAAACAAGCAAAGAGAGGATGTAAGCAGCAAAAGCCCAGAGGGGCATAACTATATAAATAAGGTATATCTATAAAAATAAAATGGTTACGGGGGGGAGGGGTGCAGTCCTCATAGCCAGCTCCAGGCAGGCCGTGTTGTGTAAGGTCTGTTGACTGGATCTGATGTCACTAGGACGACATCAGCAGGAGGTGGGACCAGCCAGATAAAATGAAATATTTAAGCAGAGTAAAGGGAGTGGTGTTCAGGGGAGGGCCACAAACAGTAGTGGGACAGAGTTTGTTCAAGAAAAGTTCCTACTATTTGAAAGGGGCTCAAGCTCCCTCCTGATTGGCTGCCAGTGACTGCAGTACCAAATGCTCCAGTCAGGTGTGAGTAGGTGAGCTAGAGTGTTCAGTAGTGTAGCTCAACCTTTTTCTCTCCCGCTCTCTCTGTGTATATTCTCTGAGCTGGCAAGCAGCAGTGTGGTGGCAGGGCTTAGCCAGTCACTTCAAGAAACAAGCATTTGTCAATGCCGAATGTTTGCTTGCTGGCATTGGCACTGGTAGTGTAGGAGTTACAGAGCTGCATAATAGGAATGGCAGTGAAGTATTGAACTGAAGCCAACCCCACCACCACCCTGCAGATACTGACAGGCATTGGGGTGTGCCTTTGGGTCGTCAGGAATAACGGCTATGGCATTTCACCACACCCTACCCTGCAGACACCGACAGGTGTCACAGTGTGCCTTGGAGTCTTTGGCCCTTATGTTGACCCCATTCTATTAGGAAATATGGTGAGATGGGTGCAGTATAGGAGAATGGGGTGAACTTTGAGGCCGAAGAGTCCAAGGCACAACTCGATGCCTCTCACTAGTTGCAGGGTGTGGGTGGGGGTGGAATGGTATGAGCATTACAGGCAATCCCAAGTCACACCCTGGGGCCTGTCAGTCTCTACAGGAACGCCGCAGACGTTCATTGGTATTTTCGCTCCAAATTTTCAACATTGTTTTTTTGTGACCCCCACCTTATGAACAGTGGCAACATCAGTTCATTAGCTGAAAGCTGATTTTGTACAGTGAGTACGCCATTTGGCGCCACACTTGTGAAAACACATTTCGAACAGGATGTGAAAAATGACAGCTGTACTGTTCATGGGGAGGTGTAAAAAAATGGCAATATTGAAAATCTGGAGTTAAAATATCAGAAAAACTGGTGAAGTCATGAGTGAGCATAGAAACTGCACAACGCACACCTGTAATGTAATTAGTTTGGGGATTTTTTACAGCAGATTGTTAACACAGGCATTTTGGGCCTCCACTCATGAACAGTGTCATGGTGATTTTCTTAATCTGTCCCAAACAGTGATTTCCCAGTGACCATGCATTTCTTCGCTGGAAGTGTGAAAACACATTTTGGCCATGGTGCGAAAAATGACAGCTGTACTGTTCATAAGGGAATGTGGAAAATGCCAGTGGTGGAAATCTGGACTGAAAATATTACAAATTCATTAACTTATGAGGGTGCGTGGAAACTGCGCAATGCTCGCTCGTAATACAGTCATTTTATGAACTTTTGTCACCAAATTTTTAACATAGCCATTTTAAGACCTCTGCTCATGAACAGTGTCACTGTGATTTTCTTAATCTGTCCCAAGCATTGATTTTGCACACCAATTGCGCCATTGTACGCTGCATGCGCGGAAACACATTTTGGGCGAGATATGAAAAATGACAACTAAAATAGTCTCTGTTCATTTGTGTGCTGTGGAGGAGCTGCCAACCATTGAATTATGTAGAGCAGACACTTGGTAAAAAGGTATGAGGGAATTATTGTGAAACTATTTACAGGATATTTAAAAAAAATTCCCCTTTTAAAACAGCAATTAAAAGCAGGTGAATTCAGGTAGCTGCTGTACTGTTGCTGTCTTTTGACATGACAACAATGCCTTCACATGTGCGCGCTGATTTCATTTATATATCCTGCATTATCCTAAGTTATTTAATTGCTGTTTTTTTCAAATTCAGTGGCATAGTTGAAACCATTGTCACACAGGTTAGAACATCCCTTGTAAGTTTACTCATGTAAGCTTCAGAAGAAGACCTTGTTGGGCCAAACACTTAGACACTTTGTTCTTTTTGTAACATCCATGTATGTTGGTTCAGTAAAAGGCAACAAACCATTTGCTTCAGTATAATTTTTTTGAATGCACTGCATTAAAATAATAATTATATTGTAAGACTCTGGCAGACTACATACAGCAGGGCTCCCAGATCTATAGAGAGTCATTTACAGGGAAATTGTTCCCATTGACTTGCATTGGTTACAGGGGCATCAGACATAAGCCCTTTTACTCAGGATTTCATGACAAGTTGAATTCTTTTGGGGAACAGTTGCAGTGACTGAAGTGAATATAGGTTCACTAGGAGAGAGTGAGTGTGTGTGTGTGTGTGTGTGTGTCTGTGGGAGAGAGAGAAAGAGAAGGAAAAAAGGGGGGGTAAGAGAGAGACAACATCTCCTTAAAGCTATGTATCTCCCCCACCCACATTATGGTGATGTAGGGTGGGTTATGGTGTATTGTTTGTATGAAGAGGAGGAGAGAAATTACATTTTTATCTCTTTTTCAGATTCCTTAGACACTTGTGGTACATCAAGTTGCTACATTCTCAGTGTATATTGACATCAGTACATATCAGGCTATGTGGTCTTAATTCCTTGAGGTTCCTCGACTAGAGTTTTTTGTTTGACACTAATATTATCAATTTATATTTAAATTATCATTTATACAGTCCTGAGGTTTTTGAAATTTCTTGGGCCTTATATCTAGCTGGAGAGTACAGCTGGGTGACAGGTCCAGCTAGGTTTTACACATCACACAGTGTGCACTTATGTCTTTAAGACAACTTTACTGGTAAATTCTTGTCTATAATGCAGACATTGAAACTTCATGAGCCCTATAACAATCTTAGTTTGTCTTTAATCTGGGTGGGGGTTGCCTTTCAGTAATCACATCCTTATACTAACTGTGACACTCATAGCTTGATTTAGGAGTTATCTGCTTCAGCAGTGTTATCTTATGTCAATTAAATTTATACGCAGTAGGATTCTTTGTATGTGTGTTCCACCAAGCACATTTAACCCAAGGTTGCTTCTGGCTGAAGGCAGTATAGTACTGTTAAACTTCTCTGACATCATCTTCTGTTTTTTTTTTTGAATGAGTATTTTAAACCGATGGGGATTTTTTCTGTTTTTCTCTGCATTATCTAGCTGTTATAAGTATTGTATTTTCTAAACAACTGCCATGAGCTTCTGAAGAAGTACTGGTTGGTCCGAAAGCTAGAGCACTTTGTTCTTGTTGTTACATCTATGTTGGTCCATTAAAAGGTAAATAATCATTAGCTTCAGGGGCATCAGAGCAATTCTGCTTCATGTGAAATAATGAAATGTACGGGTGGGGGAAATTTGCACTAGAGTTACAGGAAAATGCAAAATCAATGTGATAGCACTGCTACTGTGTCCTCTAAAGTCCATCATTTGTTTTTTGTTTTTACGTTCGCTTGCGCGCATGCACAAGGAACGTCTTGGGAGAATGGGACACTTTGGAGGTGTGCCTGCCCTGTGCAATCCCCTGCTCTGTTGAGCAGGCGTGTGTCCTGCACCAATCGCCGCGGTGTTGTGTATGACAGTGGTGGTCTTCTTCAAAGAAGACCACCGCTGTGCTTGCAGCGCACGCCCCTCAATCTTTTGCTGCCACGCTGGGAGCCCACCCCAGCGTGGGCAAACATCCCGCATCGCCTGCCAACAGGGTGCCAACCTCGCCGGCTCCACCTCCTCCCAAACAGTTTGCTGCCACGCTGGGAGCCTACCCCAGCATGGCAAACATCCCAGCTGCTCGTCGACGGGGTGCCCAATCCCGCCAGCTCCATTAACCCCCAGCTATCCTTCTGCCACGTTGGGGAGCCCACCCCAGCATGGCAAATGTCCCCGTCCATCAATTATAGAAAAAGAAAACCTGTAAATTAAAACGGTCCAACGAGTCTCCCGCCTCCTCCCACAACCTGCACCCACCCACCCACTGCGCACTCCTGCCTCCCCACACCCCCTCACCCCAATACTTACCTCCAGAGTCTGTGCGCGGCGATCATCGCTGACCAGGAACATGTCTGCACTCTTCAAAGCCGACCGCGAACCGAGGAAATGCCGGTAAGCTGTATAATGGGCTAGATGGGTTTTATTCAACTTTGTTGCATATCTTAGGCATTTTTTGGAATTTTTGCACCAAATTTTCAACATGGGGTTTTTGGGACCCCTTCTCATGAATGCTGTCACTGTCATGGCGTTATTCAGGCCCGAAGGGTGATTTCACAGTCACTGCGTGAAATCACCTTTTGGGCCCAATTAACGAAACAACAGTGCCAGCGTTCATAAGGTGGGCTCTCAAAAAGCCTATTTTGAAACTTTGGTGGAAAAATTCCTAAAAATGACAGTTTTACGAGCGTGCGTTGCGCAGTTCCTACGCAGGCTCATAAGTTCATGAATTTTCAATATTTTCACTCCAGATTTTCAACATTGCCATTTTATTACACCTCCTTATGAGTAGTACAGCTGTCATTTTTCACATCTCACCCAAAATGTGTTTCCGCCCATGTAGCGCACAATGGCGCAGTCGGTGTGCAAAATCAATGTATGGGACACATTAAGAAAATCACAGTGACACTGTTGATTAGCAGAGGTCTTAAAATGGCTATGTTGAAAATGTGGTGAAAAAATTCTAAAAATGACTGTTTTACGAGTGTACATTGCACAGTTCCTACGCAGGCTCGTAAGTTTGCGAATTTTCAATGTTTTCACTCCAGATTTTCAACATTGCCATTTTACTACACCTCCTGATGAGCAGTACAGCTGTCATTTTTCACATCCTGCCCAAAATGTGTGTCTGCCCATGTAGCGCACAATGGCGCAGTTGGTGTGCGAAGTCAATGTATGGGACACATTAAGAAAATCACAGTGATACTGTTCATGAGCAGAGGTCTTAAATGGCTATGTTGAAAATGTGAATGAAAAATTCTAAAAATGACTGTTTCACGAGCCTGCGTTTAGTTCTCATATAAACATGGGATTTGCGAATTTTCAATATTTTCCTCCAGATTTTCAACATTGCCATTTTACCACACCTCCTTATGAGCAGTACAGCTGTCATATTTCACATCCTGCCCAAAACGTGTTTCCGCCCATGTAGTGCACGATGGTGCAGTTGGTGTGCGAAATCAATGTATGGGACACATTAAGAAAATCACAGTGACACTGTTCATTAGCAGAGGGCTTAAAATGGCTATGTTGAAAATTTGGTGAAAAATTCCTAAAATGACTGTTTCATGAGCTATGTTGAGCAGTTCCTACGCCTCAGGGTTTCGAATTTTCAATATTTCCACCCAGATTTTCAACATTGCCATTTTACCACACCTCCTTATGAGCAGTACAGCTGTCATTTTCACATCCTGCCCAAAGCGTGTTTCCGCCATGTGGCGTACAATGGTGCAGTCGGTGTGAACTCAATGTATGGGACACATTAAGAAAATCACAGGTGACACTGTTCATGAGCAGAGGTCTTAAAATGGCTATGTTGAAAATTTGGTGAAAAAATTCTAAAATGACTGTTTCACGAGTGTGCATTGCGCAGTTCCTCATGCGGCTAAATGAATTATAAATTTTCAATATGTGCACTCCAATGACTTCCAATACCTAAACAGCACATAGAAGCAAGCAACATTCAGCATTGACAAATGCTTGTACTTCTTGTCACTGATTTTAAGCCATGTCCAAGTGCCAAATACCACTGCAAATACTGCGATGAACGCTCGCATTGACAAATGCTTGTTTTCATAGTGTAATAGACCAATAACATGCCTTTCCCTGATTTGAAAGGAAGTGTGAATTATTATATCTGAATGTGCTAGTGTGAACTAGCCTTCATGCTTGCCCAAGAGAAGTGGAGGTGGAGGGTTGAAACAAAGAGGGTGGATGAGGCAATGTGCAGTGTATCTGGCACAACTTCTGAAATCCATGTAACTCTTCTCAATTCAGTAAGCACCATTGGCTTTGTTTGAGAGTTGTGAGGGGGATGAGTGTGGGAATGCAGACACATGGCTGACATACAGCATCTTGTTTCTGTAGTCACATAAAAATGCCAGCTCAAGATAATTCAGAGAAAAAAAAATATTTTGAAGCTGCATTACCAGGCTGTGTGTGCAGTTTAGTGAATTACCACACGGGGTGTGTATATGACAGCACTAAAAGGTGCATTAAAGTGCTTCAGTCATGAAAACCTCCCCCACTGGCTGCTGCTGAAATGCATATCAGTATGTTCTCCTTTGTACATTCTGGCTGTTCTTTGCTTCAGCTGCAGGTAGTACAGTACGCTCAAGTTCGTTTGCATAGGTTTTAGCAGTGGGGAATTCACATTGACAGAGTCTAGTAAGAGAAAACGCTTGGAATTACACATACAACGAAGTCTGAGTTTTCACATCAAATGCTGAGGTATTTTTTTCCTGGAGGATTAGAACCCATGGAGTCCATGAAGGTGTGCTTTGGAGAGCTGGTGTGAGTAAGGACTGTTAGGCACCCACACATTTTGGTGGTCCTGATGTGGGAACAGTTTATTAAAGTAATGATGTGTGGCTTGTCTCTCTAAGCTAGACAAGACTACAGCAATCTATCAGGTAACCAACACAGTTGATCTGTGTGTGTGTGTGGGGGGGAGGAGCTGCTCACTGAAGCGTAGCTCCCTCTTTCAACTGTATGCCACTGCATTTTCAACTGCTGTCATAGCTCCAGCAGTGATTGGAGAACTGTGACCACGCCTGCAAACACACTGACTGAATTGGAAGATGCTGACACACCTCTGAAAAACTCAGATGATGGCACTATGTTTCTTGCACATCCGTGCAAGCAAACATAAAAATGAAAACTAAGTTTTAAAAGTGATAGGTTAGTTAGCTAAGGGGCTATCATTGCCAAAGTAAAAGAAAAGCTTTTCTAGCTAGGAAAGCAGTAGAGTAATTGAGTCCCAGAAACGTGTGGGCCCTGATAGACCAAGCAAACAAAAAGAGGGGCAGAAGCCAAGTTTGCAAGATAACGGTCAAGAACTGCAGAGCGTTTATTTTCTAGCTAAGGTTTGTAGGGAGGGTTCACCTGTTCGACAGAGGATTGAAGAGGACCAGAGGAGCAGCTGAGGAAACCAGGACTTGGGCGGACCGAGAAGCAGCAGAGCCATCACTGAACATCAGCAGAGGACTTCTCATCAATCCCTGGCCAGGGCAGCACAACAAAGGAATTCATTCTTTAAGGACTACACCCATTTTGGGTTAAGGAACCAGAGACTGTGACTTTTAGAAAGAAACTTGACATGATTTAGGGACATTTTCCTGTTTATCTTGGGGGTGGGGTGAAAAATGTGTGTTGCAACAAATTCTAGATTTTTTGTCAGGGGGAAGAAACTACTGATATACTGAAGTAAGCTGTTGGTTAACTAGGATCTGCAGCTTATCTGTTAGGTAGGAAAATGAGCAGACTAGGTGGGCCAAGCGGTCCTTATCTGCCGTCACATTCTGTGTTTCTATGTTTCTATGATATTCATTTTTGTGCAAATGTTATTTTACTGTTTAGGCTGTGCAGCCATTTTTCTAGTTACTGATAGAGCCATTGCTGTAGTAAACAAGCATTTGTCAATGCCAAATGTTTGCTTGCTGGCATTGGCATTGGTAATGTAGAAGTTACAGAGCTGCATAATAGGAATGGCAGCAAAGTATTGAACTGAAGCCAACCCCACCACCACCCTGCAGAGAGTGACAGGCATTGGGGTGTGCCTTTGGGTCGTCAGGCATAATGACTATGCCATTTCACCACACCTTACCCTGCAGACACTGACAAGTGTCACGGTGTGCCTTGGGGTGTTTGGCCCTTATGCGCACCCCATTCTATCAGGAAATACGGTGAGATGGGTGCGGTATAGGAGAATGGGGTGAAGTTTGGGCCCGAAGAGTCCAAGGCACACCTTGATGCCTCTTACTGGCTGCAGGGTGTGGGTGTGGGTGGAATGGTATGAGCATTACAGGCAAGAATCCCAAGTCACATCCCTGATGCCTGTCATTCTCTACAGGGTGGGGCGTTATGGTTGGAAACCCTAATGCCTCAGGCATTCATTGGTATTTTCACTCCAAATTTTCAATATGGTTTTTTTGTGACTCCCACCTTATGAACAGTAGCAATATCAGTTTGTTAGCCGAAAACTGCTTTTGCACAGTGACTACGGCATTTGGCACCACAGGTGCAAAAACACATTCCAAGCAGGATGTGAAAAATGACAGCGGTACTGTTCATGGGGAGGTGCAAAAAATGGCAATGTTGAAAATCTGCTGTGAAAATCTTAAAAAAATTGGTGAAGTCATGAGCGTGCATAGAAACTGTGCAACGCACACTCATAATGTAACTAGTTTGGGGAATTTTTTACAGCAGATTGTTAACACAGGCATTTTGGGACCTCCGATCATGTACAGTGTCAGTGTGATTTTCTTTATCTGTCCCAAACAATGATTTCCCACAGCGACCACGCATCTCTGCACTGAAAGTGTGAAAACACATTTCAGCCATGTTGTGGAAAATGACAGCTGTGCTCTTCATAAGGAGGTGTGGAAAAATGCCACTGGTGAAAATCTTGACTGAAAATATTACAAATTCATGAACTTACGAGGGTGCGTGGAAACTGCGCAGTGCTCACTCGTAACACAGTCATTTTATGGAGTTTTGTCACCAAATTTTCAACATAGCCATTTTAAGACCTCTGCTCATGACCAGTGTCACTGTGATTTTCTTAATCTGTCCCAAACATTTGTTTTCGCACACCGACTGTACCATTGATGCGCTACATGTGCGGAAACACATTTTAGGCGAGATGTGAAAATGGTAGCTGTACTGCTCATAAGGAAGTGTGGTAAAATGGTACTGTTGGAAAATCTGGTGCAAATATTACAAATTCAGCAACTTTCCAGCGCATGAGGAACTGCGAACGGCACTCCTAAAACAGTCATTTTTGGAATTTTTTTCACCAAATTTTCAACATAGCCATTTTAACACCTCTGCTCATGACCAGTGTCACTGTGATTTTCTTAATGTGTCCCATACATTGATTTTGCACACTGACTGTGCCATTGTGCGCTACGTATGGAAACACGCTGTGGGCTGAATGTGAAAATGACAGCTGTACTGCTCATAAGGAGGTGTGGTAAAATGGCAATGTTGAAAATCTGGAGTGAAAATATTGAAAATTGCGAACTTACGAGCGCATGAGGGAACTCACAACGCACGCTTCAGAAAATGTATTTTGTGTAGGAATTTTTCCACCACCTCAAAACAGGCTTTTGAGAGCCCACCTTATGAACACTGGCAGTGTTGCTTTCGTTATTTGTCCTGAAAGGTGATTTCACGCAGTGACTGCGAAATCACCCTTTGGGCCAGATTAATGCCATGACAATGACAGCATTCATGAGAAGGGGTCCCAAAAAACCCATGTTGAAAATTTGGTGCAAAAATTCCAAAAAATGCCCGAGATATGCAGCAAAGTTGAAAAAAACCTATCTATTGCATTGTACAGCTTACTGGCATTTCCTCAGTTCTCGGTCGGCTTTGAAGAGTGCAGACGTGTTCCCGGTCCACCAAAGATTGTCGTGCCAGACTCCAGAGGTAAGTATGGGGTGAGGAGGCAGGGTGCCCAGTGGGTGGGAGCAGGGAGACTGCGAGGGACCGTTTTTAATTTACAGTTTGTTTTTACTATTAAGGCAGCCGGGGACGTTGCCATGCTGGGGTGGGCTCCCAGCATGGCAGCCTGAAAAACTGTTTTGGGAGGCTGGAGTCGACGGGATTGGGCACCCCGTCGGGCGTGACGTGTGCCACGCTGGGTGGGGTCTTGGTGTGGGCACCAGAAAGTTTTGGGGTGAGCATGGAGCCGAGGGCATTGGGCACCCCGGCCGGCTTTACAGTATGTGGGGGGCTGGAGGGCGGCAGAATGCAATATGCGTGTTGAGGGGGTGAGCTCTGCTCACTGAAGCGGAGCGCTCCCTTTCAGCTGTAAGCCACTGCATTTTCAACTGCTGTCATAGACAGCTGGAGCAGTGATTGGCGCACTGCGACCGCGCCTGCAAACACACTGACTGAATTGGAAGAGGCTGACACACCTCTGGAAAACTCGGATGATGGCACTATGTTTCTTGCACATGAGTGCAAGCAAACATAAAAAGTAACAGTTATTCACAGATTGCTAAATAAATTGGCTCTAATTTGAAGAGATTTTCTGCCTCTGTACTAATTCGTATAGCACTGTTGTTATATGGTAAGAGAGTCATACCCCAAATCGAAGTCTACCAGCCCTGTGACTAACCTTCCTTGCAGCTAGCCAGATTCCATCACCCAGGTAGGTGAAAACAGTGTGCGGGCAGGTGTTACAATTGGTGCCACAACGTGGGGCAGACCTTTTATAGTGTAACAGCAGGTTAAGCCAAAAAAGTGGGGGCATTTTAAACTAAAAAAAAAGTGCTAAAAAAGGGGAAAGGAAGAAATTTCATTTGTGAAAAATACTACAGACATTGTTTTTGATGTATTTAGAACTCAATGGCCCAGGTTCCTCAGACATGTATGAGCAGCGTGAGGGTTTTAGGCAGTTAGAGGGGGAATGCAGCTGGAGTTCAGCGGCGTGGTGTACTGTGAATCAGGTGGGCTCCAACACTTCCTTTGAGCCAGGCAGGAACATGTTGGGGCTGGATGCCAGTAGAGGTCCCTGCAGATGCAGGCTACACCAGCTGGAAGAGGTCATGGATGGGCAAAGCAAAGTGTAAAAGAGCTGAGAAGAGGACAGACAAGTTGGAGAGAGAATGGCTAGGCTGGAAAGCATGCTCACGGAGCTTGTCTCCAGTTTGGAACACCTGAGTGTGGCAATGGAGAACAGAGGAAGAGGTAGAAAACCTCAAGTACAGAGGACATGGGTCTAATATCCCACTTCTACTCTGGGTAGACAGAGGAGATGCAGAACAGGAGTATGTTGACCCTATTAGGAGTGAATATAGACAGTGGCGAGATAATACTGCACCACCCATTGTCCCTATCTTCACACCACGGATGGGAAATAAGCTACCCACCTTTGCAGGTGACTCAAAAGAGGACCCCAGAGACTTCTTGAGAGGGTTTGAGTGAGTACTCAGGCATGCTAATATCCCTGAAGAGAACTGGCTACAGCACTGGGAGGGTGCCTTGCAAGGACATGCCAGCAAGTGGTGGTAGTACAAGAGTACTCAGATTCGGAATTGAAGGCAGTGCATGCTGCACTTCTTACAATATTTCAACAGAATCCATAACAGGCAGCATCTCAGAAGGGAGCTCGATCGGCTTCAGCTGCCAAGAGATTTATTTATTTATTGAATTTTGATGACCGGGTAGGCCCACTGAACCTTGAAGGTCCCTTATTCAGGGGCGACCCAGGAGATAGAAACAGTACAATACAGTCTGGTCAGAGATAAACTTAATGACTTTATCCTGGATAAATGGGAGATGTACCGACGTCTGTACCCTGGAGCACGAGAAGAGGAAGGAGTGGAGTTCCTCACAAGCACCTTGGAACCAAAATTGCAAAACCATTTTGTGTGCACCAAACCCCTGACTATTGAGGACCTGGTTCAAAAGGCCCAAGAACTGGCAGATAACCTGAAACAGTACCAAAACTCATCCAGGGTCCAGTCTTTCAACAGTCAGACCCCAACAATGAGACCTCCATACTGGTCACCAGAGGGCAGAAGTGATCAAACCAGGTAGGCACAGCCAAACGAAGGTTGGGGAGTGGCACCAGCATCAGGAGAGAAGAGGTGTTTCAAATGTGACAGCCTAAGTCACCTCAGTTACAACTGTAATCGCCCTGCAAATGGGGGTTCCCAAAAAGTCTTCCAGGAGCTTGCTTGAATGCTCCAAGTCTGAATGGTGTTTGGCGTTTAAGCTGTTTATCTGTGAGTGCTTTTAGAGCCTCTGGTACTGTCTCTTTAAGAGCTGTCTGCTTGCAGACATAATTAGTTTGTATGGGGGGGACTGTGTTTTCCTGCTTGAGTCCCGCTCGAGCTGCTGCCAAATCACTCCGTTTCTGCCATTGCTAAGTGGGCAGAAGGAGCACTCTTCAAAGATGTAATAGTTTGCTTGTAACCTGTTAGAGTAATAATGAAAATGCAGTTTGATTTAACCTGCTTTCTTGTAGCAAGGACAGTGCAGAGCAAGCTTCCTCATGTTGGTTCTGAACTGCTGAATTGGACCAATCATGGTGGGGATCCTTTAAAATGGAGCCTGCTCTGGGCAAATCAGAACTTGGACTCTCCTCTGGAGCCTGCTGTAAGGGGATTGTAAAGGCAGTGACTCTGGGAAATGTAGTTTTGACTTCGGCGCCTTTTTTCCACCAACAGGGGGAGTTTTACTGTGAGTGACAGCCAAACCAGCCAACTGAACTGGGAGGAACTCAAAGGAAATGCCCGGCTCTGTCTACTGGAAAGATCAGATCAATTTGGGCTGTGAAGAGACAGGGAGCTGTGTGCTTCTTCGGTGTGTAGTTTTAGCGTGAGGATCTTGTGTAAGGCCCTAAGTTTCGGTCTGCAGTTTGTGCAAGCGCCTGTTCGGCCTGAAACCAACCTGTGAAGAGAATCAAGGAGATCTGAAGAGTAGAAACCAGGCTCACCCTGTAGAAGACTGGAGAAATTGCTGAATCGCGCTTGGTCTGTCAGGAACTGAATCTGCTGTGTGTTCTTCCGGGTATTGTGCAGTAATTGCGATCGGGATAGAGAAGCAGCCTGCCTGGTATAGTACTTTCCTTTTACATATAAATGTGTGTAGTGCTTGTGGGGAATCGCATTTCAAATCCCCTGTACAGTGAATAGAGTGCATGAAGCTGGAAGTAAACCCCATCTTAACCCAGACTACATCCATTTGCTGTAAACTGCAGTGGGGTCCAGTCACAAGGACCTTGTCCACATGGTCTGCTCCTCCTGGCAATCCAGGACAGTCTGCCTTCCATCCAGTTCCCAGCATTGAGTTTGAGAGTACAAAGCAGGGTAGCTCCCTGCCATCTGTTTATCGAATTGCAAGTGTGTAATCTAATTGTTGTTTTTTTCTTCATTTTTTCACGAACTGAGCCAACTGGCTCCGGGTTACAATTTGGGTATTGTGCCAGTGTTTTTTCCATCACAGGGCCCCAACCAGCTGCAGCCGATCCTGGCTTGCCCCCCCCCCCCATCCTGGGTACCCAGTGAAAGTGACAATTTGGGACTCTGAATATGCGCACAGTACTGTGATTATTAATGTGTTTAACCTAATTAACCAGATTTCCCTTCTTTGTTACAGCTCCTTAAATAAATCAGATCTGTTGGTTTCAGCAGAGTTACACTGGCTGAGGTATTCGTTTATGTTAAAGTATTGTTCTGTGGTTTTTGCACTGTATCATCTTGTTTTGCAGGGGGTCCCCGGGGTCCAGTCGACAGAGCCAGTCCTGGGGGTAAGTGTACATTGTGAAGATATTCCTAATGCATTGTGTGGGCCACTAGTGGGAAGAAAGGGGGGTTACGGCGTCCCAGAGGGCTGTGACCAGGTTAGTTTAACTACTGCAAACCCTAACCTCTGGGTGGAGGCACCCGCCATTGGACCTAGGCCCCTTGGCCTGTTAGTAGTTAAGCAGACAGGGGTGGTAGCCCTTGGGATGGCGCCACCTGGGGGTTACACAACTGTTCTCAGCAATCACCAGCAGCTAATGTTGTAAATGTTACCAGTTCAGTGGAGGGAACCAACTTGGCTACCATTGCAAGTCCACAAGAAACTACACCTGTTGTAGGGGAAGCAGAAGGTCCAAAGGAAAAAGGGAAGGCACAGTTGTTATGCCTCACAGTTATGCTGGCAGAGACCCCAGTGCAAGATCTGGTCGACACAGGAGCAACCCACACTATTGCCTCATGTAAAGCATGGAAGAATTACCTGGAAGTGTGGACTTGGTACCAAAAAAGAACAGAGGTGGAAGTCAGGTTCATTTCAGAAGAGGTCTGCCATCTGTGAGGACATGATGAGGTAGAAATTGGCGAAGTCGGAAAGAAGTGGCAGGGCCATGCCCTCATCTTTTATCATTCCGTGGCAGATGTGATATTGGGTATAGACATTATCAGAGACTTAGAACTGACAGTTGATGTCTGTGGCAGGAGTGTGTCCACACCATAGGGTTCAGCAGCCCTAACTTTGACAAAAACCCAGTTCTTAAGCCAGCCCTATGGCAATTACTGGAAGAAGGAACCACTGAACAGGTTACCACCATCTTATAGCTAGAACCAGGGCAAATCTTATGTGATGCAGCTTCGGTAATCTGCAGTGCTACCAAGGAGGGAGGAAATGCTGAAACCACGGCAGAGTCTCAACTCTAGGAAGTTTTACCACAAATCCCTGAGGTGGTGACAGAACAAGTGGGACATACTAAAATGCTGAGCCATGTTCACCAGGAAAGGTACTATGATCAGAAAAGAAGGTGTGTCACTTTTGAAATGGGGGACATGGTGCTCTTGAAACAACACATGCAATCCAGCAAGGAAGATGGGTCCTGTGCAAAGCTAGCTCAACCATGGGAAGGACCCTACATTATTTCCAAGAGGTGTTCAGACATTACATATGGACTGGTGGAACCTGTCACTGGACAGAGCAGGATGGTACACCACATCTCAAACCTTAGGAAGTTCAGGGATAGGATAGGACACACGCACCCCAACATTGAATTGGGGGAGAGTCTGATTTGTCTCACGCTCTTTTACCGGCAAGAAGGAGAACCAAAACAGTAGGGATTCAGGGAAGACTAGGCTTAGACCAAGAGTACCAGTGGACTATAGAGCTCTGCACAGCTGAGGAACCATGGAAGAGAAATCGCAGCTGTAATCATTGTGCTAAAACTGTCATGCCATGAAAACTGAATGTTAGTATGTAGATAGTGAAATGTTAATTGTGTATAGTTATAAATTGCTACTTCCATGTTTAAGCCTGCTGGTTGACAGTCTTGTCAACTTCGTTGACACTTGGGGGAGGGGAATTTAACGGACGTGCCATCTCATTACAGTCAACCCACCAGATATAATGCAAAATACAAGGACTTATCTGCGTACAGGGTGCAAAGGGGTAGTCCTGGGGAGAGGTCGTCTGCCACACCTGTAAAGAAAAGGAAGTGGTTTGGGGGAGGGGACTCAGCTAAAACCCGTTTGCCAACAATGGTGGCTGAATGCCCAGTATTTTATTTAGTAGCCAAGTGGCTAGTGAAGGCTAGTGGGTGCCTAGTGCTCTTTTGTTATATTTTTTTGAAATTCTTTTTATTCATTTTACTTAACATCAAAGTAACAATTGTAAACACAGATCAAATGCAACCAGGTAAACAAATGATCTCAAGAAAATTCATGAGATATAAACCACGAAATAATCCTACCTCCCCACCCACTCCCCCACCCCTAGAAGGTGTCACGCTTAGGAAAGGAAAGAAGAAAATGAAGAAAGGGGAAAAGGTAATTTCTTATAACAAAAATCACGGCCTGCTCATAAGATCCAGAAAGGATCAACCCCAGTGGCGTCTGGTCTCTGGCTAAAAAGAAAAACCCAAGGCACGAGGAGGGAGGCTTATCAAACGATGATAATTGGTATCTATATGGTCGTGGAGTTAAGGATCAGTGAAGATATAAAGCATAAAGCTTACCCCATTTCTTTTGAAAGGTGGGAAGGGCATGTCTGGAACTGGCTATCAGCCTTTCCATTTTAAAACAAAGGGACATTTCTTCCACCCAATCCATGTAGGAGATCTCTAAGTGGTCCAGCCAGTGGCGTAACACTAGTCTTTTGACCGCCATCGAAATGAGAGCCATGTGGTACTTCCTTTCTTTGACATTGATACTGGAATAGATGCCCAGTATACAGATCTCTAACGTAAAAAAATCTTGCAGACCTAGGATAGGATCTAAGTTGTCGCAGTATGGATTTCCATAATGAGGTCACCTTGGGGCAGTGCCAGAACATGTGAGCTGATACTACCCAAATCCTTACCACATCTAATGCAGTTGGGAGAACTAGAGTTGTCAAATTTCGCTTTTTTCAAAGGTGTATAGTACATATTGTTAGTGCTCTTTGTTATATGAACTGGGGGGACAGAAACAAGCAAAGAGAGGATGTAAGCTGACAGCAGTAAAAGCCCAGTGAGGCATAAATAAATAAATAAATAAGATATATCTATAAAAATAAAATGGTTTCGGGGGGGAAGGGGCAGGCGGTCCTCATAGCCAGCTCCAGGCAGGCCATGGTGTGTAAGGTCTGTTGGCTGGATCTGATGTTCACTTGGGTGACATCAGCAGGAGGTGGGACCAGCCAGATAAAAGAAAATATTTAAGCAGAGTAAAGGGAGTGGTGTTCGGGAGAGGGGCACAAACAGTAGTGGGACAGAGCTTGTTCAAGAAAAGATCCTACCATTTGAAAGGGGCTCAAGCTGTCTCTCCTGATTGGCTGCCAGTGACCTCAGTACCAAATGCTCCAGTCAGGTGTGAGTAGGTGAGCTAGAGTGTTCAGTAGTGTAGCTCAACCTTTTGCTCTCCCACTCTCTCTATGTATATTCTCTGAGCTGGCAAGCAGCAGTGTAGTGGCAGGGCTTAGCCAGTCACTTCAAGAAAAAATGTAAACGAAGTTTTAAAAGTGATAGGTTAGTTAGTTAAGGGGCTATCATTGCCAGATTAAAAGAAAAGTTTTCTAGCTAGGGAAGCAGTAAAGTAAGTTCTAGAAACTGTTGGTCCCTGATAGACCAAACAAAGAAGGAGGGGCAGGAGCAAAGTTTCAAGATAACAGTCAAGACCTGCAAAGAGTTTGTTATTTTCTAGCTAAGGTTTGTAGGGAGGGTTCTGCTGTTGGACAGAGGATCGGAGAGGACCAGAGGAGCAGCTGAGGAAACCAGGACCTGCGCGGACCGAGAAGCAGCAGAGCCATCACTGGACATCAGCAGAGGACTGCTCATCCATCCCTGGCCAGGGCAGCACAACAAAGGAATTCATTCTTTAAGGACTACACCCATTTTGGGTTAAGAAACCAGAGACTGTGACTTTTAGAAAGAAACTTGAAATGATTTAGGGACATTTTCCTGTTTATCTTGGGGGTGGGGTGAAAAATGTGTGTTGCAACAAGTTCTAGATTTTTTGTCAGGGGAAGAAACTACTGATATTCATTTTTGTGCAAATATTGTTTTACTGTTTAGGCTGTGCAGACACTTTTCTAGTTACTGACTGAGCCATTGCTGAAGTAAAAAAGTAATAGTTATTCACAGATTGCTAAATAAATTGGCTCTAATTTGAAGAGATTTTCTGCCTCTGTGCTAATTCATATAGCACTGTTGTTATGGTAAGAGAGTCATACCCCAAATTAATGTCTGCCAGCCCTATGACTAACCTTCTTTCCAGCTAGCTGGATTCCATCACCCAGGTAGGTGAAAGCAGTGTGCGGGTGGGTGTTATAATGTGCTGTGTCTCGAGCCATGGATGTTTGAAATGGAAATCATGAGGTTTTTTAAGCAATTAATATGTTAGTGTGCTGTTTCTTAATTGCCAGTGTAGCCCTCTCCTCATGTCTAGGGGTGTAGGATGGTATCTCGCTAGGGAAGGGAGCATGCAAATCACCCTGAACTTACTTGACCTCTGGGACTTGAGGTGATCTGCTAGGCACTCATGCTGTGCTGGGCTACAAATGTGAGGGGTTAGCAACTACAAAAGACTCCAAACAAGAACTGAATGTCCAGAACAGTAATAACATCAAACCAGGATCCTTTTTATTCTTCCAGCTCATGAGCATATACATTCTGGCAAGCATGCTTTCTTTAACTTGTACAGCCTTCCTCAGTCCAAATCCCTAACAGATTCAGTAGTTCCATTGGGGAGGTACACTTTATGGTTCACTTGCACTCTAATTCATATTATGTAACACTCTGGAATTGAGGCAGAGGCTCCAGGCAGTACAGTGAGACACAATTGGAAGGCTTAGCCTGGCATTCAATGGACAAGCAGCCAGCCACTCCCACTTCCTGAGCGATATAAGCAGTTCCTCTCAGCCTCATTGTGAAGCACTTTTTCTTTGCAGCCAAAGGCTCTGTCCCTCTGTCCTCTGAGCTGGTTGGGGCCTCCCCCGATACACACCTTGCTGCTCCTGCTTGTCTGCTGGATTCTGTGTTTCTTTCCTGCTTCTGGTTTGTATTTTGCCCTCGGCTGTGTGTGCTTCTTCTGTCTTTGTTTCCTGTTTTCTGTGTTTGTGTGTCTTTGTTTTTGTTTTTTCTGGGGGCTTTATTCTAAGCTCCTAGCATGTTGCTCCAGAGCTCCTACTATTTGCTCTGTTACTCACAACTCTCAAATTTCTGCATCGCACCTACAATCATTATCTGTATATTTCAGCTCAACCATAGCTGCTTCCATGCTGCATACTCAATTTTTTTCCCCTGACTCAGGCTTAATCTGAACCTAGCTATGCAGCTCAATCATACTGTGTCATTCTACTTACCTCGTTACAGCAGCTTCATTGCACTGCCTGGTTACACCTGCTTTCAGAGTAATGTGTCTCTTTTATTCATGTCTATTGCAGCTTTACAACTCAGTATACTCAATACAGATGCTCTGTGTTCATACACCCTGTTATACTCAGAGGTCAGCTAAAGCTACTGTTATTTAGTTTCCAATCTTGTCGCCGCTGCCGACAAATCCTATGAGTATGTGTCACCTCAATTGGTTTTGGATGCCTGGCTGGCTTGCCCCATTATTCACGGTGCTGTTTCATTGCTACTATGTTATGCAGACCTACGTGCATGCCCACCTATCACTACTACTGTTTACTGACCTATGTGCAGGTCCACTCTTGCTTATGCAATCATTGTTTCATGTCTACTGCATCCCCTCGGCTTCAGCCTCTGGGATGTCTGCTGCACTCAATCTTCATTTGACCTGCAAGGTCTCAGCACTCGCCACTCATTACGTTTCAGCATTCCAGTGCACATTCAACTGATCAACAGCTTTTTAGCTTTATATCAGTTTTTGGGCCATGCCAGCCATACCATTCTCACGCAGATTCCCTGCAGCTGACGGTCTCACTATGCATTTAGTCTGCATCTCGAGCATGTCCGACTTGGGGCGGGGTCCTTCTCACCTGGCCCATAGCTGGGAATGTCCTTGCATGCTTGGCTTTAGCTGTTTGCTACATGACAGCAACTCCTAGTGTAGAATTTAAGACTAGCTGTGAAGGGTGGTTACTCCAATCTCCTTTGGCTATAGTGTTCCACTATAATGGTTATCCATTGCTTTAGTGGTTTCCCTAGCAAGGCACCTTCACTGCCTCTGGTTCACCTGGATTGAGTTTAGGATGAGCAGGCCAGGTGAGTACCTCAGCAGTCATTGCTATCCTCCTCCTGCCTTGGTTGTCTATTCATGTTGCAGAGAACGCTAGCAACCTTCCACGGCATTCCCACTAGAGGGACTGGAGTGAGAGCCTTCCTCCAAATTGGAATATTTTCCACCTCCCTCTAATTGGGTTTTCCAAATTGCAGCTGCAGAGCCATCACTAAATAAAATATCCCAAGCCTGGAGGGAAGGCGACCTAGGCCTTGGATCACCAGAGATTTCCTCCTCATAGGGTTTTTTTCTCTCCTCCATTGCCTCAGTCGTACCTGTTAGTTAGCATAGTGGTGTCCCCTAGTTTCTTTAGGTAGGTTCCGCTGTTGGATGGAGGTGGATGGTGTCCCTACCGTGCCCTCTTTCCTTAGGAGAGCCCCTCGTTCTCAATGCAAACCATCAGAATCATGCCATGCAAATCTGTCTTTCATCACGTTATCAACCTGAGCATCTCATTACGTTATCAAACTGTCTGATGCTTATCTACTACTACACCACAGTTACAGCTTGCTCATATGCTTCGTACTTCATTCATTTTGGGGATCCTTCCTAAGGTACCTTTAGCCATGGGAATCATCCCGTGGTACCTCTAGGGGTGGAACTCTCTTCGAGGGTTCCTTGTCTGGTACTCCTACAGGGTGGTAATTCCTCTGGAATAGAGAGTGTGAACGTCCCAATCCAAACTAACACAGTTGCGCAAGCATAAAACTATACTGACTGCATAGACCATTGACTTGGAAGGCTTAGCCTGGAGTTCAATGGACAAGAAGCCAACCACTCCCACTTCCTGAGCTATATAAGCAGTTCCTCTCAGCCTCATTGTGAAGCACTTTTTCTTTGCCCTACCATCCTCCCCTCCTCCTTCAGTGGCTGCACTTCTCTCCTTGGAATCCTTCCTAAGGTACCTTTAGCCATGGGAATCATCCCGTGGCACCTCTAGGTGTGGAACTCTCTTCGAGGGTTCCTTGCCTGGTACCCCTACAGGGTGGTAATTCCTCTGGAATACAGAGTGCTAACAGACAAAACCAAACTAACACAGTTGCACAAACATAACACTATACTTGCTATGTAGGCCATTGAACTGTAATTACACTTTCTTTGGCCATTCAGGAACTTTGCAAAATTAATACTGTCTTTCCTAGTCTGGACAAGAACTCTGTGACTGATAATTGATATGGTGACCCTCCTTTTGCTTCTAGGACATTCAGCCAGACTACCAGAGGGTCTAAACACAGGGGCAACTTTTACACTTTCACTTATACCTTTGAACCATTGTTCATTCTCTCAGACTCCAGACACAGCAAGGGGCATTTTATTTGAAGCTGCCCAAGGAATTCCACCATCCAGCCATCCACTGGACCTGGTACACAGTTGAAATGCTGCCTGGCCAGGAGGGGACTTAGGCCAGCAGCCCAAGGCTCTTCAATCTATGTTTGCTGCCTAAGTAATCTTACACAGAACTAAGGCTGAATCCAGTGGAGTATTCAGTGATGGAGAATCCAGTAGGAGACCCCCTTGGGGTCCGAGGTTAGCACTGGTGCCACCTCCCATTCTCTGCCAAGTAATAACCCCTGAGGGCAGAGATTCCAGGGCCAAATGACATATGCTACTGGGTGTCTTCCCAGCTTCTGGGGATCTTTGTTGGCTACCAGACCAATTTAGAATTGCAAGGAGAGGCAGACACACCCCTTGTGGTTCAAAACAGATATCACTCCCAACACTCTCTCAAGACCTGAACCCCCATGGGAAGAGGGTCCCAGGCCCAGTTACTTCACTGGATCATGTTGCCCCTCACCTGCCTGATGCATGGAGTGGGGCTCTACTAGGTGCCTAGCTTATTCATTTGTTCAAGATAGAATTAAGTTCACCTCTGCAACTTATAGTTAGTAGCCACTTCTCTGATATTCTTCTGAAGCTCAAGTCCCTCTCTGCCTTCTCTTGCATTGCAGGGTGGGTTCCCCATTGGGGGCTCTCAACAAGTGGCAGCTGTCATGATTCTCTGAGTTTTTTGCTGGATCTCACTCTTTGGAAAAGAGGTTCAGCAAGGGGAGCAGGTACTGCATGCCTGGCATACACCTTCCTCTGACTGACTCCAACTAGCTGCTACCCTTCCTCTCCAGCCAGTTGGCTCCTCTCCCTGGAGTTCTGAAACAGACCTGCTGGCCCAGCCCTCCAAAGGGCCAGAGCTTAACCCTTTGAGGTCTTGTAGGCCTGCATAAGGAGCCAGGACTTCTTATAGGTGCTACACCAGCATCTTTTAGACAGTTGGTAGTGGTCTCACAGTGCACAGCTGCTGACCTATCAGGATGGAGTTTTTCCACCCATTTATAATACTGATTATAAAATACATGGTCAGAATCTTCGAATTTGATTGTCTGCGACCACTTTAAGCTGGGATGATATCAAACTATCAGTCAAAAAATTTAAATGAATCCATTGCATAATCACAATAATTCACTCTAAGATGTGTGATATCATGGGATATAATCTCTTCTCAGATGTTGAAGTCACTCAGCCTGCCTGTGGCCTCGCTGTTCACAATGCACCTGTGGTGGGATGTTATCCCATGATTAACACCTTCTTGTCTATTACTTCTTAAACAGTCTTCTGCAATGTGAATTTCATGCCATCCTGTCCTTTGTTCCAGTGGTATTTACATGAAACATGAAAACGGGATCTTTCTCTCTTACAGTTCATGTACAGCCGAGGTTGAGTCTGGAGCTGAAGTCACCATAATGCCCTGCTCATCACACCATAGTCTGTTGCTATGGAAATGTAACCCCTGGGCCACTTTTAGCAAGTTAGCACCCCCCATGAAACCTGGACGCTGGTACCCACATATTGGCATACCATTTACTTTACAGAGGTTGGTACCACCCTTGGCATTAGGATGTATACCTGGCTTATTTCGGCATGGGGTCATAATGTCGCAAGAGATTATGCCAATGGCAAAATCATACTACCAATACAGCGGATATTGCCATGTGGCATAATTCATTTTCTGTGGGGGGGCATGTTATGATGGCACCCCGACTCCCCCACTAAAGATTCTCAACTCTGGAGGGTCCAAGTCGGGAGCGCAACATTGTGTTGAAAAATAAAATGTCTGGGACTGGGATTCAAACCTTTCCCAGACACAGTGCCTGGGTTCCTGCTGCTGTGGCTCAGTCCAGTAAGCCACGGCAGCTGCTCGGTGGAACCTACACTCAGCAGAGGTCTTATCCTCTGCCTGGGAGTCTGTGAATGGTGCAATACCGCGTACAGCAGTATACGTGTTATTGCACCATTTGTTGTCCTGGACAGCGCTCTTTCGGGTTAGCTATAATGTGGTACACTATTAAACATACAACATTATGACCCAGTAGGGCTCATTTCTAGAGGAAGAGAGGGAAGGGGGTACAAGAACAAAACACATGAACCTGTGTTATAATTAGAACCCAGGTCCAGGGTGAAGGCTGCCAGGCATATGCTAGATCTAAACTGCTGAGGGGGCCCCAGTAAATCCAACAACCAGAAGCAAGAATCAGAATGTCCAGAACAGGAACTGGGATTGCGCAGTATGGCTTTATTTAACAGATGGAACTAAAGCAGTAGTGGACCCCCATGAGTCGGTCAAGGCAGGACAGGTACATTTCATGAACTCTCCTTACATGCAGTACAGTTCGATAACACACAAAAGAACATCTTCTTCCCATTTCTCATTGTTGCATATAGTGGACACCTGGCCATGCCCCTAAACATTTTCTCCTATGAGTGACCATATTGTGAAACTAAGCCACACACTCAGAACTCTCCTTCGAAAATAGGAGCAATTAAGTGAAATTCAGTCACACACCTAAACCTGCAGCACTGGTCTTTGCTCGGGTAAAAACTGGTACCATTTATGAACCAGTAAGCCCTGCCTTGTAAGCTTCCAGATGGCGTTCCTTCCACCATTTGCCCCAACTGAGAGTCTCTGCCATTTCTTCAGGGTTACACCATTGAAACCCCCCATTCCCCACTGAAATGCTAGAGGTCCCACATTTTCCATTCTTGTCACTCACTGGGCTTACCAAAGTATAAACTGCACTCTCCTGGGTGAACAGTTTACAGAAATTCACTGTCCTGGGTGAACTAGGGGCACTGATAGGTGCATTCTAGCCTTATCTATGGGCGCACACACACCAGAAAATGATTCCTCTAAATGTGTGGAGAACTTGTCTCCTTGGAACAGTACTCATGAATTAGTTGTCCCGTCCACTGGGCATGGAACAACAAAAAGGAGGCACCTCTCCTGGGTAGCAGGTCAAAACAGTCTCTCAAGTTCTTTTCTATTGCTGCTGAAACACACAAAGGATCTTCAGGGGATTGCCCCTTGAGCCCACTGAGGAAAAGCAGTTCTTTCCACTTCACTGGGAGTAGAAATCAGGAAATCCTGCTGTGGAAAGGTCTCTACCGCATCACTGGAAACTGGAAATTGTAGTCCACACTAGGGTGAGAAGTTCTGAGCCCTCAAACCAGAGCCCACTGACAGACTTTCTGCCACTCTCACCTTCACACAGCTACAACTCACTACAGACTGAACATTCTAAGCTCCCCAGAGCAGTTGTACATAGGAAAGGGTTATGCTGCTGTGAGAGTTTCAAATGACCTAATCATTCTTCTTTCAGACTAGCTGAGTAAACAATGATGTCATTGTGTAAGAAGCCCCTAATGAGCTCCCTACCAGCTGTCTGCTACCTTCCTAACACAAATATAATGATAAGATTCTAGTAACCCCAGGGGACTGGGTGGTTACACTCACCACGACCAGACGACTGGCTGCTTGCATTGAAATCAATCTTCCAGGCTGTGTGTAATTGTTAAGTGTTTGGTTTATTACTGTGTTTAGCAATTTTGATATGTGATGCAACTGTGTTTTAGCTTTGTTTGTTAGTCAATTAAAATGTTTATAATGTAATGGATGTAGACTGGGTTAGAACTCAATCTAGATTGTATGTAGTTGTTAACTGCTTGGTTTACTATTGGGATTTGTAAGTCTAGACCATATACCATGATGCACTTTGTCTTAGTTTTTTTTGTCCCCATTGAACATTTTGTAGTTTAATGTTGGTATTTTTGTACATTTTGTACTTGTTGTTTGTTGTATTTGATAGATTGTTATTATGCATTTTGCATAGTGCATAGTGAATGTCGCTGTATTTAACACACCTTGTAAAAATCTTAGTATTTGATTTATTACTTTTATGTAACCAAACAGGACTTGTCTTGTAAACAGGGATTTCATCCCTAGTGACATGTGATATCCTGTATAAAAATACAAATTTTACCTACATGGCCCAGTACCAGGCCATCCTATGTCCATGCTCCCTATGGGGAGGTTGCGCAAGTCCTCCCCTACCATGTGCCAGGCACAGGCAGGTGACACTAAAGGATAGGGGCCAACTGAAGAAACTTCAGTTCCTATCCAACTACTGTGCTATCTATGGATTCTCAGTGGCTTCAAGAAACTGCCTGAAGCATGTCCTAACAGACAGCATTGGTGACCCCTATCTGGACTCAGGACCACCAACCTGCCTTCCCTTCTAGCCCTCTAGGGAAAACTATCTGACCTATGCTACCTACCAGGTGCCCAAGCCCAAAACCATTTTACTCCAGCACACCTGTAAGATGAAAAAGGTTAGACATTGTACTATACATTTTCACAAAGCCTAACAACTCTACACAAAAGAGGACTCTGATGAGTCCCCAGAGAATCCTCTTCAGGTCTTCTTGTCTTCTTCTAGGAGCATCTCTGCAAAAGAAAACACTACAAAACACATTTCTGCACACAGTTACAACCTATAAAACCAAAACAGTGACCAAACCCCTCCCACTGGATACTGCACAAGCCCAAAAAACATTTTTTAAGGTTTTTCTATAGAAGTACAAAAATAGAAAACACAAAAGCATTTGCAAAAAAAGATGGGGGCGGGGTCTGCAATGTCCAAATCTAGGGAAGAGTCCAGAGTGCCAAGGCACAACAAATAGAGTCTGTCCTAGGTTGGAGCCTGCTGAAGCACAGTTCTGGGACAGTCACAAAGCCTGCTAACACTGCAGTCCAGATCAAAATATTCAGTTGGTTAATAAAGTCCTAGGACATCCTCAATTGCAGGAAAACAGTCAAATTTAAATTAAAAAGGGTACCTTAACAGTTTCTAGATGACAAAAGGATGTCACCATCACTTCTCTGGACCTGCAACCTGATACTCTTCGGGTGCTGGGTAGACGAAATCTTCAGATCAGATGCTTCCACGACCTCCTACTGGACCCGGACTGGAAATCTTCTCTGACTGCTGGGCTGATGAACCTGGATGTTGCCACAGATGAACCTGGATGCTGCTGGAGCCAAACCTGAATCACCAGAAGAAAGGCACTTCCATCCTGGGTTGCTGCCTCTTCGGTGGCAGATTGCTAGGCTGGCATGGCTGCATTCACTTTTGGAAAGGGGGCACAATGTCAGATGAATGGCACCAGTTTCAAGGGTAGTACCACTCAGAATGTGGGGCATAAACTGTTACCCCACCTGGATGCACTATGTGAACATTGTAGAATATCTCTTGGCCAGCTTTGTCCACTACTCTTACAGAGCCAGTTAACAAGGTCCTGCCATGTTTCCAGAATTGCAGTTTTTCATTACACATTTTAATTGAGATGCACTTGTTTACTCTAGGGTGCAGGTTTGCACAAGCTTCCTCCCACAACAAGGCATGCCTGTTTTTCTCAATTTCTTCCCTGATTTGGCGAGAGAAGAAAGGGTAAGAAGGTCCATACTTGCCACAGCTCTTCTACGAACAATGCTCTCCTCATTGCTGCTTTTAACCAACTCCAAACCAGAAGCACGGCTTGGGGGTGGCCAGTCCTGGTTGAGCCAGCTATAGGCACACAGTGCAGAGTAAAAGCAATCTACCTCTGCACTCGGGGCACATCTGTAGAGCCCTACTCCATACAGATATCGGGACACTCCATAGAAGCCAGTGCCAATGGCGACTCACTGGATCCCACTGCAGCCATTGAAGTTTCTTCTTCTTCCACACATTCTGCCCAGGAGCTGGTGATTGCGCCAGCCCCCCAAACTGCCCATTCTCCATTGTCCTCAGAGGCATTGACCTCCCAACAACACGCTTCCTCCACCTCAGACTCTCCCATGAGACTAGGGCTTGGGCCTTCCACCCAAGGATCTGCTGAACCTGCAGCTGCAGTGTCTAACTCCACACTCTGCGGCATGGAACATTCAGTTTTTTCTGGTCCTTGCAAAGCATTGACACAGACAATGTCCAAGAACTCCTTTACAAACTCTATGGGGTCTCTCTCTCACTGCACCCAACCTGCTGCTGTTCTGATATTACAGGGTCCTCTGCCAATGTCCAAGTTGTAGCTAAACAGAGGTATTTTTTTTAGCTACCATTGTGCTACCTGACTTGCTCACCCCAAATCACTTTCGCAGTCTGTGCAATATGGAATTGGCAAAACATTTGTCCCTGGCTTCAAGCATACAACACACACATTAACCGGATAGTTCAACAAAGCCACCTCGGTGGGTGCTGATGAACAGTCATACAAATTCTCAAAATTGGCTAGCTCTTGTTCTTGTTGGGCTACCCACACCTTGGCATGGAGTGGGTAGTGAGGGGGTTGCTGTGCCATTCTTCTGCAAATTAAACATGCAAGTCCCCAAAGTACTGCTTTTGTAATCACTCTGAGATTTGGCTTTAACACACTGGTACAGTTCACTAACAGGCTGCCTGGCTGCTGCATTTTCTGCTGGTGACGCCACACCCCAGAAAATGATTCCCCTAACTGTGTGGAGAACTTGTCTCCTTAGAATAGTATTCACGAACTAGTTGTCCTGTCCACTGGGCATGGAACAACATAAAGGAGGCACCTCTCCTGGGTAGCATGTCAAAACAATCTCTCAGGTTATTTTCTATGGCAGCTGAAACACACAAAGGATCTTCAGGGGATTGCCCCTTGAACCCACTGAGGAAAAGCAGTTCCTTCCACTTCACTGGGCATAGAAATAAGGAAATCCTGCTGTAGAAAGGTCTCCAGCACTTTACTGGAAGCTGGAAATTGTAGTCCATACTAGGGTGAGAAGTTCCAAGCCCTCAAACCAGAGTCCACTGGCAGACCTTCTGCCAGTCTCACCTCCACACAGCTACAACTCACTACAGACTGAACATTCTAATCTCCCCAGAGCAGCTGTACACACGAAAGGGTTATGCTGCTGCGAGATTTCCGAATGACCTAACCATTTTTCTTTGGCACGGGGTCATACTGTCACAAGATATTATGCCACAGCAAGATACCATGCTGCCAATACAGCGCAATATATTGCCAGCAGCATAAGTCTTTGTTTTGTGGGGGGGGCTCTTCCCCCTCACCCCTCCGTTACCATGGCGTCATCCCCCCAAACTCCCCCCAACTAAAATAACTAACTTGGGGGGGTTAACAGTGAAATATATACAAAATGCGAAAAAAAATGCATGCGTCTGGGACCAGGAATCGAAACAAGGCCCCAAATGCACTGCCTGCCTCCCTTGCTGCCAGTGGCTCATCCCATCAAGCCATGGCAGCTGCTCACTTGCCCCCTGTCCCAGCAGAGCTCTTATCCTCTGCCTGGGAAGAGTGAGAGGGTGCACTACCGTGCATACACCCTTTTGCAGTTTTGCACCCTCTCGCTGTTCCCTATTACGCTGTTCCTGTTACGCGGTTATGTCATGCACAATTAAGCATACGACATATTGACCCGGTAGGTTCTTCTCTCAGGCTAGCTGAGTAAATAATGATGTCATTATGTAAAAAGGCCCTAATGAGCTCCCTACCAGCTGCCTGCTACATTCATAACACTAGTACTGATCATATTCTGGTAACCCCAGGGGACTGGGTGGTTACAGAAATAATTCTGATATCACAAGCAGAGCATTAGGACTTCTGCTCCAAAATATGTTCTTGCTACAAATGAACTGTGAGGAACAAAGTTCTCTTTTCTTAAATCTGGGTTTTTGCTTCTCTGTTCAGCTGTACTGCCCTGTAGCTCTGTTGGCCATTATGGTGCTTGGACAGAGGGGATCCATCCCTTAGTTTCCACCTGCTGTCTTTCCCCTTCCCATGGGAACGTCAGTGCAAGGACGGCTATCCAAGCAGAAGCATGCGTATGTGTGCACCTTACCATATGCTACACAATGTCCCCACACCTTGTCTGCTGCACTGCAGTCTGTACTCCTGCAGAGTGAGGGGATGCAGCCCTCCATCCACTGGGATGCTCAGTCTTCCTCGCTTGACCTACCTACGATGTCCTGGGCTCATTCCTGAACTGGGTCACCAGCGTTGCATGTAATAGCACTACTACTGTGTCAATGGCATGGGTGAGGCTAGGGTGCTCTGCACCATGGGATTCAATGAATGGTTGAAAAACTGGTGCAGAGCTCAGGGTTTTGGCTTCACTGGCGACTGGGGATACAGGCCTATACTGGTGCGATGGTCTGTATCTGACCAAGAGAGGAACCAGGATCTTAGGTGATAGGTTTAAATGCTTCATTGGCAAGCATTTAAACTAGCCAAGTGGGGGCACTGAAAAGGAGCAGGGAAATCCCAGCCCCCCCCACAAAACAGAGTAGTTTGCAAGGTAAACACTAAGCTAGAGAAGTTGATAGGGAGAAGGGCAGGGGTAAATGGAGAAAAAGGCAAAGGCAGTAAGGACAGGGATGGGACTAAAAGGGGTAAGGCCATCAAAAAATGGAGGGCAGTGAGTAGCAATGCCTGTAGTCTGGGTAACAAGCTCCCTGAACTAGTGGCCTTGATAGAAGAGGGATGCCTGGATATCATGGCAGTCACAGAAACATGGTACACAGAGAACCATGACTGGGATGTCAACATACCAGGGTACACAATCTACAGGAGGGACAGGGAGGGTAAAAGAGGAGGAAGAGTAGCTCCCTACATAAGGGAAGGGATCAAAGCAATGGAACAAAAGGGTAGACAGGGAGGAGAGGAGGCACTGCGGGTCACCCTGGAGATAGGAAATGGCACCGCAGTCCGCACGGGGGTTGTATACAGATCCCCATCTCAGGGGGAGGAAGTGGTCAAGGAAATGGTAGAAGGCATCCTTAGGATGGCAGAAAAAGGGGAGATACTGGTGATGGGGACCTGAATATGCCAGATGTTAACTGGAGTACCTTTGCTGCAGGCACATCCAAGAGCAGGGTCATTCTCAATACCCTACAGGGGGCATGCCGCAGACAGCTAGTGTTGGAACTCACTCGGGAGGGAGGGAGCAATCTTAGACCTGGTACTCTCAAATGGGGACAGAGAGAGGATCTCAGATTTAGAAGTGGGTAGCTATCTGGGAACAAGTGACCACCGAACAGTGTGGTTCACGATAAACACAGTAATAGAGTCAAGCCATACAAAAGCGACGGTACTGGACATTAGGAGGGCTGACTTTGGCAAAATGGGAGAGTGTCTCAGAAAAGCGCTAGCAAATGGGCAAGAAGGAGGGGTGGAGGAACAATGGGGAAAAATCAAAACTGCCATCACAGAAGCAACAAGTCTTTGTGTGATGCAAATAAATCAAAATGAAGGAAAAAACCACTATAGTTCTCAAAAGAGGTGGAAGGGAAGGTTAGAGAGAAAAAGATAGCATTCAGGAAGCATAAGGAAACACAGAAGGAGCAGGACAGAGAACTATACCAGTTAAAGCAGAAGGAAGCACGGAAGACAGTCAGAACAGCAAAGGCCCAAACCCAGGAAAAGATAGCCAACTCAGTTAAGAAGGGGGATAAAAACCTTTATAGGTATATTAAGGAGCGTAAAAACACCAAGGGTGGGATAATGAGGCATAATAAAGGGAGGGTGGGTGGGCAGAGGTGACAGTGAAAAGCAGGGATACTGAATGAATATTTCTGCTCAGTATTCACAAAAGAAGAGGCGGGGGAGGTACCTAAGCCAATCAAAAGAAGCACTCTGGATGGGGGGTCAATACCAGTCCATTCACAGAAGAAAGGGTCCTGAAAGAACTCCTAAAACTGAAGGTGGACAGAGCAATGGGGCCTGATGGTATTCACCCCAGAATTCTAATAATTAAGGGGAGAACCAGTGACACCACTGACTACCCTTTTTAACAAATCATGGGAGGATGGTGTGGTACCTGAGGACTGGAGGAGGGCAGATGTGATTCACCTTCACAAAAGTGGGAGTAAAGCAGAGGCAGGAAACTACAGACATGTCAGTTTGACCTCAGTAGTAGGGAAAATGATGGAATCACTTCTGAAAGAAAGAATTGTTGAGTACATAGAGGCCAGCGGGGCACAGGACCCAAGGCAGCATGGATTCACAGCGGGAAGGTCATGTCAGATGAATCTAATCAATTTCTTTGATTGGGTGACCAAAGTAGTAGATCAGGGAGAGGCTGTGGACATGGCCTGCTGAGTCTTTAGCAAGGCATTTGACACAGTCCCACACAAAAGATTAATACACAAGTTAGCCAGCCTGAGAGTGGGCCCCAGGGTGGTAGCCTAGGTAAAAAATTGGCTGGACAACAGGACACAGAGAGCAATAGTAAACGGAGTCCGCTCTGAAGAAAGGGGGGTTACTAGCGGGGTACTGCAGGGTTCAGTACTGGGATTGGTCTCTTTTAATGTCTTTATAAGCGACATTGAGGAGGGACTGGAAGGAAAAGTATGCCTCTTTGCAGACAACACAAAGATCTGCAACAGGGTTGATACACAAGGGGTGTGTGGAAAAGATGAGAAGGGACTTGGCAAGATTAGAGGAATGGTCAGAAGTATGGCAGCTTAGATTCAATGCAATGAAGTGCAAAGTAATTGCACCTGGGAAACAAAAACCCTGGGGAAGAGTACACAATGTGGGGGAGGTACTAACAACAACAAAAATGGAAAGGGACCTGGGGGTAGTCATATCAGATGACCTAAAGGTAAGCAAGCAATGTGAGAAGGCTGTAAGGAGGGCTGGGGGGAGATACTAGGATGCATAGGGAGAGGCATCACCAGTAGAAAACAGGAAGTTGTTGTCCTCTGTACAGACAGTTGGTGAGACCCCATCTGGAGTACTGCATGCAGTTCTGGAGACCCCATCTCTGCAAATCACAGACAGGATGGAGGCAGTCCAGGAGGAGGGCAACTAAATGGTCAGGGTCTGCACCAGAAGCCATATGAAGAGAGACTAAAACAGCTTAATATGTATACCCTTGAGGAAAGGTGGGAGAAGGGGGGCATGACAAAAACTTTCAAGCACCTCAAGAGAATCAACAAAGTCCAAGAGGGAAGCATCTTTCAGAAAAAGAGATGTGCAAGAACAAGGGGGCACAATTTGAAGATAGAGGGGGGACAGCTCAGGGACAATGTGAGGAAGTATTTTTTCATGTGAGAGGGTGGCGGATGCATGGAACGGCCTTCCTGAGGAGGTCATGGGGTCAAAAACAATGTGGGAATTTAAGAATGCATGGGACAGACATAAGGCAATTCTGGTGGGGGGTAGGAAGAAGAAGGCTGTTGGTTAACTAGAATCTGCAGCTTATCCACTAGGTAGGGAAATGCGCAGACTAGGTGGGCCAAGCGGTCCTTATCTGTCATCAAAGTCTATGCTTCTGTGCCAGCCCGGTGGCACTGAGGGTTGAGGCATTGGATGCCACACCTCGTGCCACGCTGGCAATCCGGGTTCGGATGTGATCCCGGGGCGTCAGGGGTCAGCAGGGAGGGATAGGATTGAGCATCTGGAGGACTGCTCTCCTCTCCTGGGGTGGGATCCAGGGTGCCACCACTCTGCAGCGACTCCTGGTGATGACCAGGGGCACTGTTAGGAATGGTGCAGCAGGCGTAGGCACATAATGTGCCCGACGTCATTGCACACTTGCACTCCCGAGGGTGAGAAAAACATGGGAAATGGCAGCACAGACCGCGGCAGCTAGTTGACCGCTACTCCATCAATACCGATGATGCCTGGACAGTCACATGCCGGTAATGGATCCTTGTTGGGCACAGGGCAAAGGGGGGTGCCTCTCTCGAAGGTATAACTGCATATGCCAGCTGGGTGTGCAACTCTGGGGTCGGTGGTGGAGACAGAGCGGTGGCTGGAACATATGGTAGGTCAGTGGCTGCAGGGGAAAACTAGTGATATGATAAAAAAAAGTCTTTATTTCTATGTTAATTGACAGGCCAAAGATGCTTTTTTCATCTAAATATCCTCTGTAATAAGAAACTGAATGACTTGAAATTCAAATATTTTGTGAAGACCGTGTCACTAAGCTCAGCTAATATGTGTGTGTGTGTGCTTTTTTGACTTGTAGCCAGAGGCCTGCTTTCAGTTATTTTTTTTAGCCAGTTTATTACCCAGGATAACCTGCCTGAGGTGTAGCATCTCATTTTTGGTGGGGCCCCGCTTCTTCCCGTTTCCGCAGCTTGGTGTACTGGAGCACTGAGAGGTTACATGACTTGCTCAAGGTCATACACAGCATTTTGGCCCTAGAGGGGTTTAAACCGCTGATCTTACAGTTCCCAAGCCAGTGCTCTAACCACTAGACTGCATTGCCTCTCTGAAATAGGGCAGCAGACTAGAGACAGAATTAACATATATAATAAGCAGTAAGGCGTGACACCGGGGTGGGGGGTAAAGTTACCATGAGGAAATCCCATACCCTGGTAATTAACCACAGGTGCCAAAAGGGAGTGTGGTTTGCCATAGAGGGGATGCTGCTGCATCAGGCAATGGCGGTGCGTGTACCATGTGAATTTTGTGTAGAATTCACACTGGCCCCAGACAATCAGGATTCTGATTTGCTGTGTCCAGTTTTATAATCAAGCAATAATACAGGACAGAGTGTGTTATATCATGGGATATCATCACCATGAATCAGGTGCACTGTGAGTCATGAGGTCACAGGACAAATGACTTATGCACCCAAGAAGTGACAGTAACTCATGATATGACATACCCTGGAGTGTATTATTGCTATTATAAAACGGTCATAATTTTGTATTCAGTAAAATTTATTTCAGAGAAAAATATTCCCAGCTTTAAGTTAACAGGTTAAAACGCTTAAGTTAACAAGTAAATGGTTAAAGTTACCTTCAGAATGATTGGTATGCTGTGACTGTCAGTCCCACCTGAAGTAAACTTCTCTGAATAGAATAGCAGTGTAGTGATTTATTGTTTATGTTAGGAGATCTGTGACTGGAACCTTTTTTTTGCGTTTATTGTGTCTGGGGTTTTATAACAGCTATCAGTTTCTTTTTTTCCTTCAGACTAGCACTGTATAACGTGACTTACAGTCTACATTTCCCCCACCCACCCCCATTTTTTCTTTTTCATGTACACCTGATGCTTTCGAAACTCCCTTACTGAAATATTTCCAAGTAATATTTTTAGCTGCAGCCAAGGAAGAAAGATCAAAAACCGTCTCCCTATAAATGTATCTCAAATACATTTGTGGAGTCTCAGTATTCTTGTAATATAGCCCATGAATCAGATAACATTTGCATTACAAGACTAACTGACTTGATTTTTGGAACGATGGTTACCATGGTTACATTATCATATGGAAAGTAGCAGATGTGGTGATGGTACAACAAACCCAGTGCAGAAATGCAAGCAAATGCAGATAAAAAAATTGTGCCTGGAGTACAGTGTGCAATTTTGGAACCCCCCAAGGAAGGACATAAGCAGGCTGGAGACAGTGCACTGGAGGGTGACCAAGATGATACACAGTCAGCAAGAAAAGAATGTATGAGCAGAGACTGGAGAGCTTTAACGTGGACAAAGTGGAGGCCAGACGGGCGATGGGGGCCATGTCTGAACTGTTTAAATACTTGCAGGGTATAAACATGGGGACATAAGCATAGCATACTGTTCACTGAGAGAAGCAACATTAATACCTGGGGGAATAAGAGAAAGCTGGCAGGGGGTAAGTTTAAAAAGGACATTAGGAAGTATGTTTTCATGCAGTAGGTGGAGGATAGGTGGAATAGACTGCCCAAGGATCTGTTCAATGCAAAAACAGTGAATGGATTCAAGTGATGGTGGTAAAGACATGGTTAAGTGTGCTGGGGAGGTAAGAGTTGGGGGAAGGATGGTTATGAACCCCTAGGGGGCACGTGCCATCTCACAGGCAGACTGGATAGACCCAGGTTAAGGTAACTCGGTGCCCTAGGCCCCCCCAAAAAATGTGGGGCCCCCTTAGCCTTGGCCACACCCCTTAGCTCTGTTACAGGTAATCTGATTCTTTCAGCGTGCTAGAAGACATGGGGCTCTGGGAAATGCACAAGACTCAATCCAGCATCGGTGAGACCACCCACCGCAGGGGTCTGTCATTTGAGTCTGGCACCAGCTATACCCCCAATCATGAACACCAATCAGATCCATGAAACTATTTGCTGGCCTGATTGAAGAACATATCTGTGCAAACAGTTCCTTACCCTAACCTTGGACTTGGAGAGGAGAGCTGGGCAGGGGCCTCAAAGGAAAAGGTATGACTAGCATCATTATTACCTTTGTGACGTGTGTGAGTGAAACTTTTATCACCTTTGTATGGCTGGGTCAGCCTGCTCAGTGTCTCCTACAGAACCAAAAAAGTGAGGTAAAAATCTGACATGGGCACTGAATCCACATTCACTGTTTTGGAGATTTGAGGGTCCCCTGGCAGGCAGGGACCCTAGGCCTGGTCCTAGATGGCCTGTACTGTAGTCCAGCCCTGAGACAGGATAGACCATCAGGCCTTCTTCTGCCATCAGTTTTCTGTGTTTCTAAAAAAGTTTATTTAGGTGCTGGTGATGGGTAGAAATGCATCCAGACAGGGCTATAGATAACCTGACACCCTGGTGCTTTGCCTTTCACTGATGCTTTGTCAGGGGGTGGAGTCGGAGTTCAGACTGCTGCCTCTTAAACTAGTGCCTTAAAATGACATGGGCCAGATAATGAGATAAGCAGTGGTGGATCCAGGATTTTACAATGGGGGTGCTGTGCCAGAGTGCATACTTGATATGTAATTCTTACATTTTTTTAATCCTTGGTCTGCTATTATCTTTTTCATTACTTTTTTGACAGAAAATACAAATGTAATCTATAGTTTAGAATGTATATGTAACCCCCCCTCAAATGGGGGTTCCCAAAAATCTTCCATGGGCTTGCCTAAAGCCCACTGCCATGCTAGCGTTCTGTGTCCTCAGCAATTTAAAAGTGGTTACATGTGAGTGCCCTGTCAGCCTCCATGCCTGTCTCTTTAAGAGCTGCCTATATTGTAGTGTGTAATTAATCTGGATAGGGGCCAAGTGGTTTCAGGCTTGAGTCCCATCCGGGCTTCTGTATTATTGCTCCATTCTGCCATCGCTAATTGTGCAGAGGGAGCCCTACAAGGATTTATAACTGTTTGCTGATTATCTGCTTTAGTAGTAATAATGTTGTAGTTTGTCTAACCTGCCTTCCTTTGCAGCATGGACATTTTTGTTAATCACCACCATCTTGGTTCTGGACTGCCTATTGGTACCAATCAGTACCTTTGGGAACCCTAAAATGGAGTCTGTCCCCCAAGGGTCTTGTGGGAGTGAATTTCTGTAGGAATTGTAGTTTTTGCTTTTTGCCGCCTAAATGGACCTGGAGGGGGATCCCTTGCTTTGACAGACAGATGGATCAACCAGCCAAACCCTTTTGGAACAGAAGGAAGTCCCAGTGCTGTCTGCAGCAGAGAGTTCAGCCTGGAGTTAGAGTTAAAAGAGTGAACAGCTCTAGAGATTTCGAGCAGCTGCTCCTGCGTGGTGCACAGGGGAAATCGGCGGGAAGGCTGTGTTTGATCTGCCTGCTACCATCTTCATAAGTGAAGAGACCTTGAGCCTGAGATTGGACTTCTGAAATTGCAGCTTTGCGATCGGAACCTGATTTGTGATGAATGAATTTCCCTGAAGTGGACCGAAGATTTGCCTCAGTGCGATCGGCCTGTCAGGACTTGAGACTGCCACAGAGTGCACGGTTTGCACAGAGACACTGTGAATTGCAACCGGATTGTTATCCGAACTGTGGTATTTACCTTGCTTTTACTATAAGTGTGCTGAATGCTGATAGTGGGTCGCGATTTGGTTCCCTACTGCTTGAATGTGTCATGCTTGCTGGAAGCTGTATCCAGCACTTACTGGACTGTTTCTGAACTGTTCACCCAGTCTGGGCCTTGCCATCTCGGCCCAGACAGCTGCTCTCGCTGCAGAGAAGCAACCAGTGAGCGACCCACCTGGGGATTCGGCTCCCTGCTCAACACCAGTGAACAGGATCAGCTCCACAGTGCTTCGTGTGGGCCCTGCTTCTCCTGGACATCCAGCTCTTCATCCAGAAGTCTCCATTTCATTCATCCTGCATCCTGTACTGTGTAGTGTGAATAATCACCAGGGTAGCTACCTGCAACAAAGCTCAACTCAAAGTGTGTCAGCTGATTTAATTGTTGTTGCTAATCATTTTGGACTGAACCATCCAGCTCCAGATTACAAATTGTGGGTTAAAGTGCATGTATGTTTTCTTTCCATCAGAGGCCCCAACCAGCTGCAACACTGGCCTACCCGGGCAACGCTTCAGGCTAGCCATAGTTCCAACTGGGTACCAGAGTGTGTGTGTTACAGGGACCTTTGAGTGCACACCTTATAACCTGACTTATTCAAATCTTGAATCAACCATTAGATTTTGCTCCCTTCCTTGTTACTGCCCCTTAAATAAATCAGATCTAAGTCTTTTTGCATTTAAACTGGTTGTGGTGTACCTCTGTATGAACAGCATTGAAATACTGTTGGTTGTTTTGCTAAATCTTATTTTACTGGGGGTCTCCAGGGCCAAGCCAGCTGAACCAGCCCTGGTGGTAAGTGCAACAAGTCTGGGGTTAAAACTGCTGTCAGGTGCTAATTGTAATTGTGTATTCTGTGAACCAGTTAGGCTACAACAGGGAAAAAGAGTGGGGGTAACAGTGTCCTGGAGGGCTGTACCCAGGTCAGCTACACTACCACTAACCCTGTCCTCCGGGTGGAGGCACCCGTTTTCAGTACCCAGGCCCCTCAACCTGCGCTTGATTACAGGCAGGGGTAGTGTCCCTTGGGATAGCGCCACCTAGGGGTTACATATATTTTTTTTACAATCAATGTATTGGTCTTCGGTGGCAAAGTGAAATGCAGTAAGAGCAAGCAAGTAGGTTACAGTGGGGGTGCAGCTGTCCCCTTTTCTCCGCCCCCCGATCCACCACTGGAGACAAGATGCAAAAGTACTAAATATTACAACAATTCATTCAGTGATGCTAAAGTCAAAAATGCTGCAAGATATTGCACTGTAGTTTGGTACCGTGTCTCAGAATGTATTTTTGCGCTGGAATTGTTGTGCCTCTACATCTGCTGCATTGCTTGTTTGGACTGTCCCTTCATGGCTGGCGGTACTTCCTGGTTTCCCAGCATGTTATATTTTCGTTGTGATTGTTTACATTATCATATGGCTGTGGAGGACCCCCACTGCGCTGTCTAGTGGGGGATGATGAGCAATCCTTAGCATTCGAGAATTGTTCTTTGTAAGCTGTGTTTTGTCTGTCATCCTCTAAAAATAAAGAATAAAAAAACAAAGAATTGAAAGCAGGTCTGTCTGTGCTGGAGCAGGATTGTCAATCACAGTACCAGTGAGCTGGGATCAGAAATGAGCCCAGGACACTGGAGGGGCCAGCAGGGAGGAGGAGGGCAGAGCATCCCAGAGGATCTTCACCTCAGGGTGGGAGGTTGTCCATCCCCTGCTATGCTGGCTCCACCTGGGGGAGCCACAGATGACGTAGGAAATATGGGGGGTTGACTCTGAGAAGGGAGAAGCGTGGCTTCCTTCCGTGCATGCCTGTTATGCGTTTATGCGTTTATGGCAGTAGGTTCACGTCAGCATCATCAGGTAAAACAAGGCAGGCTGATGGACTGATGGTCTTTTTCTGCTGTCATTTTCCATTTTTGTCTGCTTTTATCTCAGGAGGGGGAAAGGAAGAAAATCCCCTTGCCAACAGGATGACACCTTGTATCCCTGTGCTGCCTGTCTGCTTTGCTCAAAGAGGCCCAGTGCCACCAAATTTTGGCACCGGGGGGTGCTGTGCCAAAGGCTTCACCTTGAATGGGGTAAGCAGCAGGACAAGGTACCGGACCCTCTGGGGTACAGATTAGATGATGTACTGGGTGGTAGCCAGTGAGGCAGATGGCAGTCGTGACTTGGGTATAGGGGGTAGAGTGTAATTAAATGGGGAGGGAATAGGATACAAAGCTACTGTAAGAATTAAAGGGGGGTATTTACAAAAGAAAAAAGGCTGTATGTGTGTATGTGGTCCCAATATTTCTTTTTCTTTCTGTTTGTGTCTGTCATTTCTTCCCCTTGTAATAAAGTCCTACCTCCACTCCATGTCACATACCATAGCCTCTGTCAGCCTTGCAGGCATGTGGCTTCCCCTGTGCCTGGAACGTGAACCTTCCAGGACCCTACAGCAGGGCTGCTGTTGCCATGGAAGCACTGAGCTATTCCACTCAATCAAGGATGCTCTGCCACCAGCACCACTTATTCATCACTGGCTGCTTGCTTGGCAGCATCTTGGTCTCGTTTCTGAACCCAGGTCACCAACACATGAGTGTTACCCGCTACCCACTTGGTCGTCAGGCATCCCCTGTAATGGCATCTTATCAGGGACCAACTCATATCATGGATGTAATGGTCTGGATATAGGGGAAAAGGGAACGTCCTACCACAAGCAACCTGCCCCACAATGCTGGAGCAAAAACCAGCACTAATATGGGTCAGTACCAGAGTAGGCCATAGCCATCCTGGCACTCTGTACAAACCTTCTCATCAGGGAATCATAAGGAGAGTGTGACCCTCCCTCCCCAACCTCCCAAACAAAACATTCCCTTAGGCATTTCTGGATCGTCCCTGCACTTTTTTAATAATCTCTCTCTGAAGAGGCTTGATATGCATGGACTTTGCAGTGAAGTCTTACAAAACAGGGCAGATATGGCCATCCCAACAACCCAATAGTAATATGTCCCGCTACCTTGTAAGCAACCGAACTTCAGAAGAGAGCCTGGATCACCTGTTGTTAGTGGCCAGTCGGTCAGCTGCCTGACCTGGGGATGGAGGCATTGTCTTTCACTTCTCACATTGACATCAGTGATAAACCAAGGGGACAGGTGTTGGAGGCAGTATGGTCAAGTGGTTAGAGGGATGGCTTGGGAACCAGGAGGTAACAGGTTCCAACCCTCATAGAGTGAAATACTCCTTAGGTTAGACCTTAGGCAAGTCTCTTAACTTTTCACTTTGTAACTTGTGAAAAGTGACTAACAAATGTTTTCATTTATAAATAAATACAGTGCTCCAGTCTTCACAGCTGTGGAAACGAGTAACAGCAGAACTCCACTGAAAAAAAAATGTAACATGTCAGTAGGCTATATTGGGTGAAAATTATATTGTTAAAGTAATAAACTGTAAAACATATAACATTGTAAATGTGTCTCCATTTCCACAGAGTCACTGGGTAGCAGGGAGGGGTGCCTTAAAGTGGGGGGCATGGGGGGATGATGCCTTTTCCCAAAATTCTGTTTTGTTCTTAAATTACCCTATTGTTCTGGACCAGCAATAACATTTTTTATGAGCTGAGCCCTCCTGCTCTTTTTATCTAGAGCATCCCTTGCTGTTTGAGACAGGGCAAGACGCAGCACCAGCAGTTGGAGGGAGGGACAAATAACAGGAAGAAGACTGACAGCTGTCAGTCTGACATTCCCTGGAATTCTCATACCCAATGCCTTGCTCAGCTGCACTGTAGTCTGACCCAGGATGGGGACATTCCTGAAAGCTCCACCATGGGGACTAAGTCATGGGGGATGCCTTTTGAGCAAAAAGTGTGAGGCCTAGGAGGTTACCAGTGAGGCAAGCAATTAGACTGCCATCATGGGGATGTGTGTGTGTGTGTGTGTGTGTAGAAAGCTGGATTAAAAAAAATAATGCAGTCAAGAGACACCGAAAACTTTAAAAGGTGTGAGGTCAGTTGGACTACTGAAGCTCCCTGTGAGGTACTTCTGGTGTCCTTTATTTCACATAGGCAATAACACACAACAGGACACATGGAGAGCTGAACTGATACACAATCATGTCATCAGATTCCACCAATCACGGTGCATTATTTCTCTGCACCATTTTATAAACAGAGCTAAGTCCAAGCATTCCCTAGGGAATTGCTTTTAAGAGCTCACTGGAAATGGGAGTAGTTCCAGAGGACTGGAGGTGGCCAAGTGTAGTCCTGCTTCACAAAAGTGGCAGCAGGGAGGAAGCTGGCAACTGCAGGCCAATCAGCCTGACATTGGTGGTGGGGAAGCTAGTTGAGTCACTTCTAAAGGAATGGATTGTGGAGTATCTTGAATCCAGTGGGTTACAAGATCTGATGCTACAAGGATTCATGGAGGGAGGTCGTGTCAGATCAGTGTGATGGATTTCTTTGACTGGATGACCAGGGAACTAGATATGGGTGGGGTGATGGACGTGGCCTACTTAGATTTCAGTAATTGCTCATATTAAAACTGGACAATTAGGGGTGGGTCCAAATGTGGTAAACTGTGTAGCAAATTGGTTAAAACAACAGAGGGTGGTGGTAAATGGAGTTCACCCTATGGAAGGGAAGGTGACCGAGGTGCCACAAGACTCAGTACTGGGACCAGTCCTCTTTAATATCTTGATAAGAGACTTTGCAGATGAGCTGGATGGGAAGGTCTCTCTCTTTGCAGATTATACCAAAATCTGCAATAGGGTGGACACTCCAGAGGCGGTGGAAAGACTGTGTAGAATCCTGAGTAAACCTGAGAAGTGGTCAAGAGCATGGCAGCTGGGTCTCAATGTGAAAAAGTGCAAAATCATGCACGTAGGATACAGGAACCCAGAGGCAGAGTACAGAATGATAGAAGACATACTGACAGTCACCCAACAGGAAAGGGACCTGGGAGTAATGATATCTGATGATCTCAGACTGGTGAGGCAACGCAACAAAGCAGTGGGTAGGGCCAGTGGATGTTGGGGTACATAGGGAGGGGTCAGTAGCAGAAGGAGGGAGGTGGAGTTGCCACAGTATGGATCAATGGTGAGACCCTACCTGGAGTACTGTGTCCATTTCTGGAGACACTGTCTCAGAAAGGACATAAACAGAGTGGAGGTAATCCAGAGGAGGGCATCTAAAATGGTGCAGGGTCTGCATCAGAAGTCCTAGGGGAGAGACTGAAGGACCTCAATATGTACACCCTGGAAGAGAGAAGGGTTAGGGGGATATGATAAAGACATATAAATACCTCACAGGGGTAAATAAGGTATAGGAGGGGAGTATTTTCAGTGTAATAGATGCATGAGAACAAGAGGACATGCAGTGAAACTGGAAGGGGGTACATTTAAGAGAGATGTGAGGAAGTACTTCTTCACTGAAAGAGTGATGGATGCCTGGAACAGTCTTCCAATGGAGGTGGTGGGGAAGAAAACAGTGGTGGGCTTCAAGCATGCATGGGATAGGCACAAGGGAATCTTAGGGGGAAACGAGGAGGAGCCAGAGATCAAGTAGGCTCTCTGGTGACAGTATAGGCAGGGGAAAAAATGAGCAGACTGGGGTGACAAAGCGGTCCTTATCTGCCATCAAATTCTGTGTTTCTATACTTTGTTTTAATCTTGCCCAGTAGTTGCCTCTGTAAGCATAGGTTGGCAGAGGCAGAAGGGGCAGAATAAGAAGAGAAGATCAGAAAGAACAGAAACTCAGCCCTGATGCTTTTCCTAAAAGGAGTCCCTTCCTTGCCATTAACGGGTGGAGTGGCTCCCTTGGTCAATGAATCAGTAAGCTGTAAACCCAGTGCCATAGACCATGAATTGTGTGGTTAGATCCCAGCACTGTGCAATGTCTCAGAGCTGCTGTCAAGTGGTTCACGTTATTTTTTAAAATGTTACCTGTCACTCTGAACTGCGTTCTGCTTCCTCTCTGCTGCGTTGCTCAGTTGGGTTTACTTTCTCCTGTCAGCTCATGCATATTCATGAGTAAAACAGGAGTGATTTGCATCCCTAAATGTGCAGCGCTGCAGGTTTATAGACACATTTAGTACATGCATGTAAACTTTACAGAACTGTGATTCTGCTTTCTCTGCATTTCTCATTATACCCTGTTCATCAGTCTGCAAGATATCATTCACTGCAAATACCCTTCTCATTATACCCTGCACACCAGCCTCCAAGATATCATTCACTGATCCCCTCCACCCCACCCATTTCCTGCAGTGACCCCTGCTGGCTAATGTGGGTATTAGTGTTTGATCAATCCCCAATAAACACAGGTGCTACTGGAAGTGGTGCTGGTAGCTCTGCAGGAAGCACCCTCCATTTGGTTACAACTTACAGGTAAATATACTGATGCCCCAACATGGCATTAGGGGAACACTGTGCTATCATGAGGTGCAATCGGTCAAACAGACTTTAAACTGAGGTCCCATCTACCTGTTAGGGTGGTTGTTCAGGTGAACGCTAAGGATCCCATGGTACTTCTCAAAAGAGACAGGGAAGTCCTGTGGTGTCCTGGCCAAATTTACTTATTTGCTAATCAACCAACATACAGTATTCAGCTGGTTTAATATGTCAGTTTACGTCAGGATGAGAGTAGGATATAAAAGTGGAGCAGAAAGCAAGCACTCAAGAACAAAGGTATTCGACTCTAGGAGGGCAGATATTGGAAGAATGCGAGAGCTGCTTAGGGATAGGCTAGTGAGGGTGACATTAATTAAAATGGGGTTATTGGAGACTACAAATCTCTGTCGAGACAGTAGGTAAAAACTGGAGGAGAAGGTGACCAGTGTGGTACACAAAAGAAATAGAGGGGGAGGCAGTAAGGAGAAAAGGAAAGCCTATAAAAACTGCAAGGCCAGACAGACAGGGGAAAATGGGGAGGCCTACAGGAAGGTGAAATGGGCGAAGCTGAAGGCAAAGTTAAGGATAACTGAGTGGGTGAAGGGCAAGGACAAGGCATTCTTCTGCTATATTCAGGAAAAACACAGTTCCAAGGAGGGTATACAACAGACAAGTGTAACCCCCCTGCAAATGGGGGTTCCCAAAAGACTTCCAGGAGCTTGCTTGAATGCTCCAAGCCTGAATGGTGTTTGGCATTTAAGCCATTTATCAGTGAGTGTTTTTAGAACCTCTGGTACTGTCTCTTTAAGAGCTGTCTGCTTGCAGACATAATTAGTTTGTATGGGGACTGTGTGTTTCTTTGATTGAGTACCACTCAAGCTGCTGCCAATTCACTTCATTTTTGCAGTCACTAGGAGTGCAAAGGGAACCTATCTGAAAGATGTAACTGTTTGCCAGAAATTATTTAGAGTAATAATGAAATTGCAGTTTGTCTGGCCTGCTTTCTTTGCAGTCAGAACTGTGTCTGCTAGTTCCCCATTCTAGTTTTGAACTGCTGAACTGGACCAATCAGTGTGGGGTAAGCTAGCTCTAAAATGGTGCCTTGGACGAATCAGAACTTGGACTCATAATCTGAGCCAGCCACAAGAGGATTGTATGGGCAGTGACTCTGGGAGATGTAGTTTAGACTTCAGTGCCTTTTGGACCAACAGCAGCAGTCTATTGTGAGTGACAGCCAATCCAGTCAAGAACTGGGAGGAACTCAAAGGAAGTGCCGGTTTTGTCGGTTGGAGTTTCAGTTGAGCTTTGGCAGTGAAGAAGGAAGGAGCCCTGTGCTTTTCAGTGTGCAGTTTTAGTCAAAAACGTGTGTAAGGCCCAGAGTTCCGGTCTGCAGCTTGTATAACAGCTTGTTAGGACTGAACTGTCCTGTGAAAAGAATCAAAGGATCTCTGAAGAGTAGAAACCAGGCTCACCCTGTAGAAGACTGGAAGAATTGCTGAAAATTGCACTCGGTCTGTCAGGAACTGAATCTGCTGTGTGTTCTCCCGGTATTGTGCAGTAATTGCGATCGGGATACAGATGCAGCCTGCCTGGTATAGTGCTTTCTTTTATATGGATGTGTGAAGAGGTTTGTGTACCTCAAGTGAGCCCTGCTGACATTGAAGGACCCTATCTTATTTGGAGGTCGTGAGTACTAATTCAGGGTTGCTCCTGTTGAATTGCCACATTAAATCCAAATGGAATTACTGTACTGCTGACTGTTTAATTCTCCTTTTCTCGTGTGAAAGGGCCCCTACCAGCTGCCACGGTTTGGACTAGCCACTAGGGCTTGGGTACCCAGGGACAGTAACTGATAGGGATAGGCCTGTGCACAGAGCCATAGGTAGATTATTAGAGTGATAAGCTAATTAACCTGATTTCCCTGTCCTTGTTATATCCCTCAAATAAATCAGAGCTGCTTGTTTCAGCAAAGTTATACTGCCTGAGGTATTTGTCTATGTTAAAGTACTGTACTGTGATTGTTGCACTGTATCTCATTTCACAGGAGGTCCCAGTGCCGGAACCAGACCTGGGGGTAAGTGTATACTGTGAAGGTAATTCTGATATATTGTGTGGGCCACTAGTGGGAAGAAAGGGGGGTTGCAGTGTCCCAGAGGGCTGTGACCAAGTTAGTTTAACTATTGCAAACCCTGACCTCTGGGTGGAGGCACCCGCCATTGGATCCAGGCCCCTCAACCTGTTAGTGGCAAATCAGGCAGGGGTAGTAGCCCCTGGGATAGCGCCATCTAGGGGTTACACAAGAAGAAGGAAGGCTGGGAGGAGGGGGATCAATGGAAGACAGATATACTTAAACTTTAGGTCTGCTCAGTATTTATTCATAGATTCATAGATTGAGTACAAGTTCAGTAGGCTAAAAGCCCTTTTTAGAACGTGCCGCCTTGTTATGGGTGGTATATATATTTATTGTTCCCCATATGATGATCTAGTTGAATTTTAAAGGTGTCCATTGTTGGACTGGAAACTACATATGCAGGTAAGCTATTCCATATTCCAATGATCCTCTGAGTAAAGAATTTGCTTCTCTTAGTAGTTTTTATAATCTCCCCAGTAAGTCTGAATCCATTATTTTTTGTGTTGGCTGTGTTGTTATTCCAAGTTAGACCTACAGTTGCCCCCAAATATCCATCTTTTAAAGCTTTATACTGTATGTAAAGCACAGGTCTCCTCGAACTTGTCTATACCCCGCACTGAATATCTGCAGATTTTTTAATCTTGTGCTGTAGTCCTAATTCTCACATTTATAGTAGAAGATGAGGGTCCACTACCAGTATCTGGACTCAAGACCAGAAAGAAGGGGGTGGAACAACATTAGACCTGTCACTGAGGAAACGGTGCTGATGGATTCAAAAGTTATAAGGATTGATAAAGCAATGGGTCTGGAGGGGTTGCACCCTAGAGTGGCATTTCTCAAAACAGCTCACTGGAGTCAGGAGTGGTGTTAGTGGATTGGAGAACAGCAACTGTGGTCCTCCTGTATGAGTGGGAGTAGGGATGAGCTGGGGAACTATAGATCAGCAAGTCTGACATTCATTCTTGGTGAAATCCTGGACACCTGTAGAAAGAGAAGGCTAGTAGATTTCCTGGAGGCAAATAGATTCCTGGACAAAAGGCAGCATGGGTTCACTAGGGGGAGGTCTTGTCAGATGAAGCTGATAAACTACTTTGACTGGGTTATAAGGGCAGCTGACAAGGGCCAGGTTATAGTTGTACTATACCTGGACTTTGTTTAGTAAAATCTTTGACTTAGTCCCACAAAAAAGACTGCTTAAAAAATTGAGGGCCTTGGGGATAGGGGACAGGATTACAACATGGGTTGGAAATTGGCTTGGCGCGGGACACAGAGGGTCATTTTTTTTTAACTCCATTTGTGCTTCTTCACTGGCCCCATAGACCTCTCTCAAGTGTGGTCTCTTGGTGTGGCTGTATCCTCCCCAGTCTGGTCGCCGCCTCCAGGAGTGACCACTACCACTGACCACCCTGCCCCCCAGCTTTGAGCCCCCAGGCGGGACTGCCCTAACTCCTCCGGTACTCTATCTGGAATCTAGAAGGGCGGCTGGAGAGGGGAGGAGACACACAACGACCAACTGGAGAGGGATTCATCTGAGGTCATAGGGGCTGACCACTGGACCCATCTTTGCCTTTCTGGGTGCCAGGGTCCATTTTCCTTGTTTTCCTGGAGGCACGGACGTGCAATGACGTCCCCTGCACAGTGGGCGTGCTCCTGCACCCGCCCACAGGATGTCTGCCACCGCGTCAATCCCCTCATCGATGCTCCCACTTGCTGTGCTGCTTCCAGCCTCCACTGGGAGCTGCAAGTGCAGCAGGAGTCACATCCCACCCTCCCCCAGGAGAGGAGAGCTGTCCTCCAGATACTTGATCCTCTTCTACCTGTGCCAACCCCTGACGACCTGAATACGTTCCCGAATCTGGGTCGCCAGCATGGCACGAGGTGTGACGTCCAGCGCCTCAACCCTTAATGCCACTGGGCCTGGTACAGAGGGTCATCTTCAATGTGGAATTCTCAGAGGTTAGGAAAGTCACCAGGGCCAGAGTCCTTTATTCATGTGAGCCCCCAAGGGCCTTAAAAGTATGGTAATGAAACATTTAATCTATAGTTAGACTGTCATTGAATGATATGAAAATGAGTATACAGAGCAAGACAGCCACATTTGTAACTCCTACTTACCATAGCCAGGTATAAACTTAAGTCCCCTTATTGTAAATGTATTTATGGTGTGACTCCTTGTCAAGTCTGGAGAAGACCCCACCAGTCATTCTTAACCCACTATCCAGTTTTGGAAATACATTTTTGCAAACTGTCTTCCCACGTCACACAGCAGAATCACCATGTGAAATGGCTGCATTCTCACCACACTGTCACGATGTTGTTTCAAAACCTGATGACTGCTTATTCACATTCTACTAGTAAACAATTATAAAACATGAAACTGTAAGAACAACACATACCTGAACTTATAAAACATAAACTTCCAAAATATCCTTACTTTAAGTGTCTGTTTCAATGTAACTAATCATTAATTTCATGCAGCATGGTAATTACCTTGTAGTTACATGTTTGTTGCATGCAACTACATGGTAGTTGCAATGCAGTTACAGTGTGGTTACATATTTGTTCAGGTTGGAGTTTGTCCTGCAACTAAAAAAGTAAAATATTTTATCTATGTAGTTTGTCCCTCACATCTCTTTGCACCTGAAGCGTAATTATTTAACAGAATGCTTCACCATTCAGGAAGCAAGACATAGCAACAGTTGTAATCATGTCCCAGGTAACAAAGTCTGTAATCCTCAAATATGTGCAACATAGAAAATCAGGTACATCTCACCCTTCCATTTCTGACAAGAGGTCGGTCCCCTTCAGTGCCATTTTTTTTTTTTTGTTCTATCTCTGTTTTAGCCACCAAATTCCCATCTTCTTTTGTTTGTAAACATATACATGTTTCTGCCTAGGGTGAAACCTCTCTGGGAATAAGAGACTGCAGAGGATCTCTAAGTCTCAGAGCTTCTTCTTAGTGGCATCAATACCTTCCGGTTTCATGCAGATTATATAAGAAAAGTTTGGGGAAAAGAGGGCTCTACTCCCTTCAATATTGGTGGTCCCACAATCCTTGGCTGCACGCAGTAGTCTATCCTGACAGCTGCTGATACGGTGATTGACAACATGGTGAATGGGCCCCCCTTCTGAAGTACAAGCCCAATGAGGGGTGATGCGGTAGGCTTATGTCAGTAAGCCTTTGGGGTTCTGCTTCAGTGTCCATCAGCCAAGATTCCTTTTTTCAATCCTGTGTTTATTCTCCTACTATCAGGCCGCCCCAGTCCGAACTACCTCCAGATCCCTGTCACGTGCCATATATAGGTACTTACCCTAGCCTTCCTTAGTAGTCCATGAATTGCTCCCCATATAGGGGCCTTCGGGGGACACAGATTCCATGGCTGGCTCAAGGATCTGGTCCTGGAAGTGGGTGCCTGATTGGCAGCACCAGTCCTGCCAAGTGCTGGTTACCATTCTGCCAGTTGGTGGGTTTCTACCATTTTCTGCTACGGAGTTTGCCAGCATGCAGTAACATGACAAACTTGTGTGCAGTGGTACGCTAGCATGTATCGGTGTTCAGCAGCAGCCACATAACCTTGTGGCAGTAACTACTTAGTGGCTTTACCCAGCAACCACTTAGTGGCAGTCAAGCAGCGGAGGACAGACTTCCTTGTCTGTGAAGGAGGAGAACTGTCCAGTGAGATTCTCATCATTCCTTCCCTAGCCAGGTCCCTGAGTCCATTCTTGAACTTGGGATGCCAGAGTTGCAAGTGGAAGCCATATCATTATACTGATCTACACGTTTTTAGGCCAGTTCACATATTCGTAATTGCTCAGTCCGCCCCTTTAACAAGGATTGTTCTTTAACAGAGGACGCAGCTGCTGCAGGGCCTTACTGAGAGTTTTTTTCAGAATCCTTGATGGCTGTGACCACTCCCTGCACCAAGCCTCCACTGATACCAGCCTCTCATTACACGAGTCAAGCTTCTGGTCAATCATTTGCAAAGATTTAGTGAAGATAGGCATTGCCACTTGTGAGAAGCAGGGTGGCCGGTGGCTAGTCTGTACTTGGCCAAGACATCGATGGCTGCCTCTCGATGTGGCTGGAAAAAAATCTTATGGTGCTTTGGCCTTTTTCTGCCCCACAAATGTTGGCACTACAGGTGCTTCAAGTCAACACTGCAGATCAGTCCAAAAATCAGTTATTTACCTTATCTGGGAAAACATTGTATCATTAGTAAGGGCTGTGTAGATTGGTGCTCTCAAGAAGTGCAGCTTCCTGACTGGGCCGTTACTCCACCCTGACTTCCAGATTTTGAGATCTGGAAAGTATTTCAACATACCAGACATGGGAAAGGCTTTCAAATGCTGAAATGTGTTCTTATGGAAGATTTTGACTTCCATACAACAAAAATTAACTTCCCCCTTGATAATATCCATTGGGTGGGGGGAATAATTAGCTGGCCCATAGAATTTTCTTTCTGCCACACTGCTGGAATACTCCTACAGTTGTCTGTTCATGCAGGGGGACAGAGGGACTCCTTTCCACATCTTCATATGTGAGCAGGCTTAATTATGGCACAGGAGGCCCACGGCACAAAATGCTGCCTTCGCTGCAGGTAACCTGGATTTGGAGCACCAGAGGGCCAGCATGAGGATTGAGCAACCCAAATGATACCCTCCTCTGAGCTTGTGTGGAAGGCAGAAGCTAGCTGGTGCCACAACAACATTCATTGGCATGTATGCACCCTGGACCCCTTGCAGTCAGCATCTGGTGGGGGGGGGGATGGGCCCAAAAGAGAAAATGCCACAGCCTGACCCACAAAATGTATGCGGGAGGGGGGCTTCTGGGCCAAGTCCTACCACCTGCTGACAACTTTAATTACATTTTTGACAGGAGGGAGAGAACTGCCCCTAATGGTTCAAAGTTGGGCGGGAGGGGAGCTTTGGAGAACAGAACCTCGGCTAAGGTGATGTTTGGACTGGAAGGTCACCCACAAGAGGAAAATGCGGTAAACAGGCTTGATAGATGGAGCTTAAAGAGAGAATCCCCCCAAAAATGGATGGTTAGGTAGTAGATTTGTAATCTATGTTGTGCAGTGTGTAAATCCAGGATGTATGTGTATGTGTGCGTGTGCATGTGTGTGTGTGTGTGTATGTGTTTGTTTAGCAATAATAATTAAGGGATGGTTGAGAGATTCATAAATCAAGGAAAGTTTCAAATGGATTGATGCAGGCCTGTAAGAGCCTGGAGGGAGCAAGCTTCAGCAGCGAGAGTGACATTCGGATCGATAAAGATGCACTCAGCGGGAAGGCCTGACAACAGAGTGGGAATCCCTCAGGGATTTCTGTAATATTGTTCTGCACTGGTAATAGAGGGCATACATCCCTCAGCTGCCCTTTTCCTTCACACCCAGCACCCTGCTCCCCAGCAAATGCTCTGCAGCCATGAAGTGAAATAGTGTGCCCTGCTCATTTAGAGAAGCATGTTCTGGTGCAAGTTGTGATAATAGTCATGGTACCACCTGAATGTGTAGGATTGCAGAGCTGGGAGGAGCAGCAGCCTTCCATTCATTCCAGGCACTGGGCTGTTTTTATATGCAGATCACAGGTTACTTCTCTGCTGCTTCGTGTACGGAAAGTAAAATAGCATGCATCAAGCCTCTGTTACAGTGACTGTTGTCTGTGCTCTGCCCTGTCATTTCCAGAGCAGTGAAGCACAAAAAACTGCTGATTCTCTGTTGTGTCACTCACATAAGCCTTCTGCATCACAGCTCTCAACTACATCATGCTTAGTCTTCACCTTCACTATAAGGCTTTCTGTTATAACAGTGTCTTCCAGGAAAGGCTTCAGCACCTGACTCCCAGCTACACCACACCTAGTCTTAACACTCACTATAAGGGTTTCCCATATAACGCTTTGGCACCAGACTCCCAGCTACATTGCATCATTTTTCTACTCCCTATAAGGCTGTTTTAGGGTTTCCCATATAAACATAAAAGCAGAATTTGTCAGTAGATAAGGACCACTTGGTCCACCCAGTGGGCCCATTTAACCCTGCCTATAGTGTCCCCACAGACCCTACGTGATCTGCTGTTCTTCTACCCGCCCCTCGTTTCTTTTCCCCAGAGATTTTCTTGTGCCTATTCCATGCTTTTTTGAATCCTTCTGCTGTCTTAGCCCCAGCTACCTTGGCTTCGGTACCCAGCTCCAAGTTACGCCACACCAAGCATTCACACTCACTATAATGCTGTCTGCCATAGGGTTTCCCATATAAAGCTTTGGTACATGACTCTAAGCTGTACCACATCCAGCTTTCACACTCACTATAAGGCTTTCTGCTATAGGATTTCCCTTATAAAGCTTTGGTACCAGACTCCCAGCTACATCACACCCAGCCCTTCACTATGATGCCGTCCGTTATAGTGTTTCCAACATAAAGCTTCAGTATCATGTGTCTCAGCAACACCACACCCAGTCTTCACATTCTCTGTAAGGCTCTCTGCTATAGGATTTCCCATATTAAGCTTCGGTACTGGACCCCCAGCTACATTGCACCCAGTCTTCCTACTCCCTCCAAGGCTCTCTGCTGTAGGATTTCCCATATAAATATTCGGCACCCAACTCCAAGCTACACCACACCTAGTCCTCCCACTCACTTTATGGCTGTCTGCTATAGGGTTTCCCATATGAAGCTTCCGTATCCAGCTGCAGGCTATACCATGCCCAGTCTTCCCACTTCCTATAAGGCTCTCTAATAAAGCCTTGGTACCAGATTCCAAGCTACATCGCACCTAGTCTTTCACTACAGTGCTGTCCGTTACAGTGTTTCCAATATAAGCTTTGGTACTGTGGGTCTCAACAACATCATTTCCAATTTTCACACTCACTATATGGGTTTCTGTTATAGGGTTTCCCATATAAAGATTCACACTTGGCTCCAAGCTATGCCATGCCTAGTCTTCACACTCCCTGTAAGCCTCTCTGCTATAGGGTTTCCCCTGAAAAGCTTTGGTACCAGACTCCCAGCTACATCACACCCAGTCTTTCACTATAATGCTGTCCGTTATAGTGTTTCCAATAAAAAGCTTTGGTACTGTGTATCTCAGCAACACCATAGCCAGTCTTCACACTCACTATAAGGCTCTCTGCTATAGGATTTCCCATATAAATATTTTAGCCACCCGGCTCCAAGCTACACCACACCCTGTCTTCACACTCACTATAAGGCTCTCTGCTATAGGATTTCCCATATAAATATTCGCCACCCGGCTCCAAGCTACACCACACCCTGTCTTCACACTCACTATAAGGCTATCTGCTATAGGATTTCCCATATAAATATTCACCACCCGGCTCCAAGCTACACCACACCCTGTCTTCACACTCACTATAAGGCTCTCTGCTATAGGATTTGCCATATAAAGTTTCAGTACCCGATCCCCAGCTACATCGCACCCAGTCTTTCTACTCCCTATAAGGCTTTCTGCTATAGGGTTTGCCATATAAAGCTTCATTGCCGAGTTCCAAGCTATACCATGCCTAGTCTTCACACTCCCTATGAGGCACTCTGCTATAGGGTTTCCCCTGTAAAGCTTTGGTACCAGAGTCCCAACTGCATCGCACCCAGCCCTTCACTATAATGCTGTCCGTTATAGTGTTTCCAATATAAAGCTTCAGTACCGTGTTTCTCAGCAATACCATACCCAGTTTTCACACTCACTATAAGGCTGTCTGCTATAGGATTTCCCATATAAAGCTTCGATACCCGAACCCCAGCTACATTGCACCCAGTCTTTTTACTCCTTATAAGGCTATCTGCTGTGAGATTTCCTGTATAAATATTCGGCACCTAGCTCCAAGCTACACCACACCCAGTCTTCATGCTCACTGTAAGGCTCTCTGCTATAGAGTTTCCCATATAAAGCTACGGTACCAGACTCCCAACTACATTGCACCCAATCTTTACACTCCCCATAAGGCTCTATGCTGTAGGATTTCCCATATAAAACTTTGATAAATGGCTCACAGCTAAATCACACCTGGTCTTCATCCTCTTTGTAAGGCTCTCTGTTGTAACAGTGTCTCCCAGTAACATCGCACCCAGTCATCACCCTGTTTATAAGGCTCTGTGTTGTAACAGTGTCTCCCAGTAACATCGCACCCAGTCTTCACCCTCTTTATAAGGCTTTGTGTTGAAACAGTGTCTCCCAGTAACATCACACCCAGTCTTCACCCTCTTGATGAGGCTCTGTGTTGAAACAGTGTCTCCCAGTAAAATCGCACCCAGTCTTCACCCTCTTGATGAGGCTGTATGTTAAAACAGTGTCTCCCACTGACATCGCACCCAGTCTTCACCCTCTTGATGAGGCTGTCTGTTGTAACAGTGTCTCCCAGTGACATCGCACCCAGTCTTCACCCTCTTGATGAGGCTGTCTGTTGTAACAGTGTCTCCCAGTGACATCGCACCCAGTCTTCACCCTCTTTATGAGGCTGTCTGTTGCAACAGTGTCTCCCAGTGACATTGCACCCAGTCTTCACCCTCTTTATGAGGCTGTCTGTTGCAACAGTGTCTCCCAGTGACATCGCACCCAGTCTTCACCCTCTTTATGAGGCTGTCTGTTGTAACAGTGTCTCCCAGTGACATCGCACCCAGTCTTCACCCTCTTTATGAGGCTGTCTGTTGCAACAGTGTCTCCCAGTGACATCGCATCCAGTCTTCACCCTCTTTATGAGGCTGTCTGTTGTAACAGTGTCTCCCAGTGACATCGCACCCAGTCTTCACCCTCTTTATGAGGCTGTCTGTTGTAACAGTGTCTCCCAGTGACATCGCACCCAGTCTTCACCCTCTTTATGAGGCTGTCTGTTGTAACAGTGTCTCCCAGTAACATCACACCCAGTCTTTATCCTCTTGATTTATTTTATTTATTTATTTAAATGTTTCACCAGGAAGGCATACTGATCAAATTGCTCATTTTCAGATGCGTCCTGGAGATGAGGGGAAGGGAGATAGCAGTTTGCAATAGCATCATTGTATACAGCATTTGAAATTACAGAATAGTGTATAGAATTTACAGTAGTATCAGTATTTACATTATTAGATTTAGGAATACAATAATTGTAAGATATATTTCATTTGTATAGAACAATGCATGAATTAAACACATTGGAAGTTAATAGACTATGTAAACCCAATACAGGACAATACATTGCACTAGACATTTGATGCAAGCATTTGCAATGGACAATCACCCCAAGCTGCAGAGGAGGAAAAACAGCAATTACTAGTAGAGAATAAAGACACTGAGCGGTGGACAGGGAGGTTCCAGGTCAGCAGGACTTGAATATATAATTGGACAGGAGTGTGGCATGATTAGAATGGGTGTTATTAAAGGAGTTGCTGGATTATTATGGGAATACTAGCCTGAGGTGGGAAGTACCTGGAAATCAGGGATTGGGTGAGACCATTCAGGCCCACCATCAGTCCTGATGCCGAATACTTAGACTGAAGTCTGGGTGTGGTGTAGGTGGGAGCTGGGGCTACCAGTCTTAAATGGGAAACATAATAACGTAGCTGTTGTAACAGAGTCTCCCAATAACATTACACCCAGTCTTCACCCTCTTTATAAGACTTTCTGTTATTATGTTTCCCATTTAAGACTGGTAGCCCCAGTTCTCACCTACACCACACCCAGACATGTCCCTGCAATTGAAAAGGTTTTCAAGACTGCAGAGACAAAAAATGTTCCATCTCATTCACCAACAGAAAGAATTTCGATGAAACTGGAAGTAAAAAAAACTACTGCAGACAAAAGCAGTAGAAAAGGTCCCTACACCACAGTGGGCCAAGGGCCTATTTTCAATGTACTTCCTGGCCCACAAGAAAAATTGGGAGTAGCGATCCATTTTAGAATTAAGATATCTGAGCAAGTATATTAAAAAAGTTCAAGATGGTCCCACTGGGCACAGTGATACCATCCCTATGGTCAGGAGATTAGTTGGAGTTACTGGTTCTGAAAGATGCCTATTTCCACATACCATTGAGACCCAGACACAGAAATAGCTCGGGTTCAGGCTGGGAAACTGTTTGCATCAGATTGCAACCCTTTCCTTCGGTCTCACCTCAGCACCAAGGATATTCACAAAGTGCCTAGCCTTGCTGGCAGCACGTCTAAGAGAAAGAAAGTGTGGTGGTTTTTCCCTGCCTAGATGATTGACTAGTCTCAGGGAAAACAGACAAAGAGGCAAGGTACTCCATTCAGCAAGTAAGGCGTACCCGAGTGAGTCTGGGATGCCTAAGAAATCTGTAGGTCTTAGACATAGCCAATACAGGTATTAGACTTCATAGGCTTTCCCGCCATAGGAAAGGGTTTCAGATCAAATTAGTAGTGCAGAATCCTTCATACTGGGCCACAAAGCCTGCAAGGGATTTTTTACAGCTACTGGGCTACATGGCCTCCTCCACAGCTGAGGTGCAATGAGCCAGATTTCAGATGAGGGACATTCAGTACTATACAGTATAAGGGATCTTTGGTCCAAGGTCAGACTCACTGTCCAAGCTAGTGCCAGTCACAAAGGTTTTTGTGCAAGCACTAGAGTGGCGGAAGGAGGAAAGCAACTTCAGAGAGGGCATTCCCTTCCTCTAGCAATCCCCTACAGAGTTCTCACATCAGATGCTTCTTTCCTAGGGTGGGGTGCCCAACTGGAGGATATCATGATAAATGGCAGCTGTTTCCCTCAGGAGACTGAGGAGCACATAAATCTCCTCAAGCTCAGGGTAGTACTGCTGGCAATTCAGTCCTTTTCCTAGCAGCTACATGGCAAGTCTGTCTAAATTTGGGCAGACAATACAACATGCGTTTTACATAAATAAGTGTGGGGGGGGGGCAAGATCCTCCAGATTGTACACAGAAGCTATGGGAATCTGTGATCTGGCCTATTCCCTGGACACAAAAATGTCTGCAGTACACCTGCCACGCAAGGACAATGTACTGGCAGACTCCCTAAGTAGAATCAGCCAGGGAAATCATGAGTGGACCTTGAACCAGCAAGTGCTGGCATCAATCTTCAGAAGATGGGGTACTCCAGAAATATATCTGCTTGCTTCTTTTGGAGAACAATTAGCTCCCGGAGTTTTGTTACAGACCACTAGTATGGAGCACAGTCCTAGAGAATACCCTAGCTCTGGACTGGGCAGGGAGGTTTCTGCATGCCTTCCTACCATTCCCACACATGCGGAGAGTACTCATAAAGCTCAGGAGAGAGTCAGCAGCAGTGATCCTGATAGTCCCAGGCTGGTCCAGACAGGCTTGGTACTCCGTATATTTTGACCCTGCCCAGTAGGACTCCAATCAATTTGCCACTGAGATACAACCTGTTGACTATTTGGGGGCAGGACAACATTACCAGCCCTCAGAACACTATGTATGAGGGCATGGTTGTTGAAGAACTAGAACTCTCTAGTTTAAATCTGTCAGAGAAGGTGCTGAGGCTGCTAAATGTTTCTAGAAACCAATAAACAGAAAAGCATTCTCCTCCGAATGGAAGAGATTCTCATACTGGTGTGCCCCAGGAAGATAATCCTAATGCAGGCAGGGCTGCCTACAGTTCTGGACTACGGAATACATTTACAGTCCTTAGGTCTGATGCCTTCAACCCTGAAGGTACACCTGATAACTGTGTCAGCCTGCACATCAGCAGGCAAAGACACGTCTTTGGCCTCACAATTTGTTTTGAAAGGTTCTTCAAGAACTTCAGTCACCTGTGTCCCCCTGTAAAGGACCGAGTCATTCCATGGGACTTAAATATCTGTCTTGCCCAGCCTACGGCTACAGCTGATTTAAAATGTGTCATATGGAAAAAAGCTATTGTGATAACCAGGATATCTGCCAGGAAGGTAAGCAAACTGCAAGCCTTCTTTACAGAGCCAAACTACATATCTTTCAACATGGATAAGGTAGTCCTTAGAACCAGTGGGAGGTTCCTACCTAAGGTGGTGTCAGAATTCCACTTAAACCAGTCAGGTATCCTTCCTGTACTATATCCTGAACATTCCAGCACAGGTGAGCAAGCATTGCACTGTCTGTTTCTTGGCCAGCATTCCCCTTCCAATAAAACCGGTTTAGGAAATTGTCCAAAGCAATTGTGGCTGTTGATGTGTGAAATGGATGCCACTACACATTTACAATCACTTCATTACCAGTCAGTTGTTGCTTGTAAAGTGCTTTGTGGTATAGTGTGTATGAAAAGTGCTATACAGATTTCTTCAGATATTCTTCAAATAAGATTTATTTTTGAAAATGTTGGATTTAATTCTGATGATACCAGCTGTGGTCTTAGTTTTGTTGGCGGCCTGGAGTCCTTCTTTAAAAGAAACAGGATCAGTTCAGTAAGTTATGAATCTGATGAGTAAAATTCACTGATCAATAGTTTGATTGATTATCAATAGCTGTCAGTGCATCCTCCGTCATCCCAGTAACTTCTTAATGGCAATTGATTAGCCAGGATTCTCTGGGGGATCGTCACGACTGAGCAGATGGAAATACAATAGAATAATAACATTTCTGGAACACAATAAAAGTGAAGAACAAATACCAAATACAAATGTCTCTCTTCTTATAGGTTTTGCTTTATCTGTAGGGATGTAGCTTATGGTATGAAGTAGAAGAATGTGTGGTCTAATGCATAGCGCAGGAGCCTGTGAGCCAGGAGATCCTGGTTCCGATCCCAGCTCCTAGGCTGTGTGGTACAATGTTCAAAGCAAGATGCTGTTAGTCAGGAGATCCTGGTTCCAATCCCAGCTCCTAGGCTGTGTGGTACAATGTTCAAAGCAAGACGCTGTAAGTCAGGAGATCCTGGTTCCAATCCCAGCTCCTAGGCTGTGTGGTACAATGTTCAAAGCAAGACGCTGTAAGTCAGGAGATCCTGGTTCCAATCCCAGCTCCTAGGCTGTGTGGTACAATGTTCAAAGCAAGACGCTGTGAGCCAGGAGATCCTGGTTCCAATCCCAGCTCCTAGGCTGTGTGGTACAGTGTTCAAAGCAAGACACTGTGAGCCAGGAGATCCTGGTTCCAATCCCAGCTCCTAGGCTGTGTGGTACAGTGTTCAAAGCAAAACGCTGTCAGTCAGGAGATCCTGGTTCCAATCCCAGCTCCTAGGCTGTGTGGTACAATGTTCAAAGCAAGACGCTGTCAGTCAGGAGATCCTGGTTCCAATCCCAGCTCCTAGGCTGTGTGGTACAATGTTCAAAGCAAGACGCTGTCAGTCAGGAGATCCTGGTTCCAATCCCAGCTCCTAGGCTGTGTGGTACAATGTTCAAAGCAAGACGCTGTAAGTCAGGAGATCCTGGTTCCAATCCCAGCTCCTAGGCTGTGTGGTACAATGTTCAAAGCAAGACGCTGTGAGCCAGGAGATCCTGGTTCCAATCCCAGCTCCTAGGCTGTGTGGTACAGTGTTCAAAGCAAGACGCTGTCAGTCAGGAGATCCTGGTTCCAATCCCAGCTCCTAGGCTGTGTGGTACAGTGTTCAAAGCAAGACGCTGTCAGTCAGGAGATCCTGGTTCCAATCCCAGCTCCTAGGCTGTGTGGTACAGTGTTCAAAGCAAGACGTTGTGAACCAGGAGATCCTGGTTCCACTCCCAGCTCCTAGGCTGTGTGGTAAAATGTTCAAAGTAAGACGGTGTGAGTCAGGAGATCCTGGTTCCAATCCCAGCTCCTAGGTGGTGTAGTCTAGTGGTTAAAACAAAGGACTGTGAATTAGGAGATCCTAGTTCCAATCCAAGTCCTCCCCCCCAGGGTGTGTGGTTTCTAATGGTTGGAGAAAAGGGCTATGAACCAGGAGATTCTGGTCCCAGTCCCAGTTCCCAGGCAGTGTGGTCTAATAGTTAAGGCAAAGGGCTGTGAGTAAGGAGATCCTGGTTCCAATCTCAGCTCTCAGGCAGTATGATGTCTAATGGTCAGAGCAAAGTACAATGTGCCACAAGATCTTGTTTCCAGTCCCAGCTCCCAGGCGATGTGGGCTTGTTAGAACAAAAGGCTGTGAGTTAGGTCTGGTTATTTATGTGTAATTGTCATGCTGGGCATTTAAACCGATTATTAAGTGCCCAACACTTGCATCATTCTCTCAGCCAGCGATCGGGATTTTTAATTCCGAGCACCAAATGTCACAAGTTAGATCAGCTTTTCCCTGTTTTTTTTTAATTTGTGCCATTTGGGGAACCCTTTTTATGGGGCTTGCACCAAATCTTTGGCACAAGCTACCGTAAACTGAGGAAACTATCACAACTGTGCCCAATGCATGAAAATTGGATGCAGTTGCGTCAAAGTAGTTTGGCACAGCTGCGCCAAAAAACGTATGAGACGCAGGGCTTGACACAAGCCTTGAGTCACCCTTTGAAAATCAAACCCCAATATCTGTCCTTCCAATATCTGCCCTTCTACTGTTCAGTGCCCATAACTTTTCCATTCTGGTCTTTAGTTGGTGATGATTTTATTCTCTTTGTACATTTTTTTTTTTTGGGGCAGATCCCTAGTCCTCTTTTATTTAATTTGATTTTTGCCCTAGGGCTACAGTTAATCTACAATTCATCATGTAAATTATACCAGTTAATTGACTGTACTTATTTCCATAACTTGTGTATCTTCTGTACTCCAGCATTCTATTCTGCTGCTTTCATTGTAACTCTCTACCTCACTGTCCCCTCTCCTCCAGTCATACTGGAGATGTGCCTTGGCTTAGTGTGCCTTTTCTGGTTATCAAATTTCAAATAAATAAATTACACTGGAACATAAAACATTTTTAGTTACTATCCCCCAAAGCTAAGAGAAATGCTGTGAAATTCATCCAGTAGATTAGAATGAGAATAGCAGAAGGTTTCAGCAGTCTTGGATGCTCTTTTCCCAATTTCAAGTAAGATCATAGTCCAAAATGAAAGCCATCTGGCTTTCTCGTTTTTTCATGTTTTCCAGTCAAAGTGATACAATGACCTCAGTTCACTGGAATGACATTGGTGTGCATGTACACACACGCACACACAAAACCACCCTCAAATACACACTTGTGTGCTGGCCCAGTGGCGCTGAGGGTTAAGGCACTGGACAACACACCTTGCACCACGCCGGTGACCCGTGTTTGGGAACAAGCACAGGTCGTCGGGGGTCAGCAGGGACGGGAAAGGATTGAGCATCCCAGGGACTGCTCTCCTTTCCCGGGGAAGGAGGTTTGCACAAGTTGCTGCTCTAGCAGCCTCTAGCAGCAGCTGGGGGTTTCACAGCAAAAGCGGCTGCAGTATAGAGGGAAGAGCTGCGGCAGACAATAAATGAGTGTGCACGGGTGCATGCACACATCGTGCAGGACTTCATTGCATGTCCGAGCTGTGAGGGAAACTACTACTGAAACCCTTCTTGGCTCTGGTAGATAAAGGTGGGGCCAGAGACCACCCCCCCATGCCCAACGCCAAGTGTGGCGGCTGCCTCCGGTGCTTCCTCCACTCCCGGATTGCCTGACCTGATTTGCAGAAAGGTTGTCCAGGGAGAAGGACAATCCAGCCCCGAGGAGCTTAAATCCAGGGCACCAGGTACCGGGCGAGTGGTAGATGAGCTAGGGGAACCGGATGGCAGGACTGAGTCTGTGGCAGGGTGGGATGGAGGTGCAGTCGAGTGCCTACACTGAAAAGAGTCTAGGGCCAAGGAGAAAAACAGAATTGAAAAAAAACAAAACACTTGTGTATTTTTTATACGTGGAGAACAAGGTGGTAATTTTAATAAGAGAAGGTAGGGGCAGAGTCAGCCTCAAGGCCAAAGGCAGAGTGGCTTATCCTGCCCATATTTTCATAAGATGAAATTACCACTGAGTTCTTCATACACTTCCTTGCCTAATGAGTTATATAACATGGTTAGGAGGAAATAGGTTTAGAATATTGAGTGCCAATGAAAAAAGGAATGTTTATTTATTTTTTTTTTGGTTGACAGAATCCAGTCCAGGTTTGACTTAGAGATAATTAATAGAAACTCAGGTCCAGGTTATCCTGTTCTGTTGATAGCACTTCTGGTCCAGCCTCTCTCTCTCTGCTGTGCCACGCCAGTCATGACTGATTGATTAATTGGCTTCATCTATGTAGCAGTGTCTGCTACTCTGTTATGACTGAAGCATTTTTACTTTCGTCTTGAAGCATGTTAAGTTTTTTCCTTTTTGCAAACCCAAATACACTGTTGTTTCTAGAACTGCACAATGTACTCAAGATGGAGCTGGACCAAGGACCTATATAACATCTCTAGGCCTAGAACTGTACTTGTTTTGCTCTTACCATGTGCTTCATTAAGCACACCAATGGGTTTGTGAGGAGGGAGGTTCGACAACAAACAAGGTTTTTATAGTATGTATATAACTGTTATTGGGACACCAAAGAGCTTTCTGGTGTACAAATGTTATTTTCCTTGATACACTCTGCTCACCCTTCCAGTCTCTCATATCAGTCTCTCCCTCTCTGTTTTTGTTCACAGGTTAGCAGAGTTCTGACACCAGGAGGCCGGTTCATCTCAATTACTTTTGCTCAGCCTCATTTCCGGAAGAGGCTTTATGCCAAATCCCATTATAGATGGTCCATCAAGTACTCCACCTATGGCACTGGGTTCCACTACTATTTCTATGTGATGACTAAAGGAGAAGACCTTTCCCCTGAGGACCGCCAGCTTGGAGAGAAGGGCTCCAGAAGCATGACGCCAGAGCCTGTTGTTCCTCTACAAGCCACAGATGAAGAAGACTACCTGAATGTTATAGATGTTTAAATAAAAATATTGTCAGTCTGCTCCACCTCCTACATAATGTCCTACATTATGTTTTTTTAACCCTTTATTCCCCATAACCCTCCTTTCTCCCACCTGTGTGTCAGTCACCACTGGCTGCTTCCTGTTGAGTCACTCCCCAGAACTCCAGACCACTGTCTTCACTCCACAGATCCCACAGGAAACCTGCCTTGTAGCAGGACTCGATCAGTGGGAAGCCAGGAACGTCATGTTCACATGAAAGAAGGGGGAGAGTACTTCAGGCCCATTGATGTTGGTGCCTGTCACCTGACATCATTCACCAATGGCACTGTGATTTTTTCCTTGACATAGCACTCCCACCACTGCAGAATAAATTGTCCTTGCTAACATATAGTGAGGCAGTATAGCGCAGTGGTTTAAGGCTCTGAGCTGCAAATCTGGAGACCTGGGTTTGAATCCCACAGCCCCCACTTGCATATACTGTGTGACCCTGAGCAAGTCACTTAACTTCCCTGTGCTCCCAGGTTGCACCTGTAAAAAAGCATTCAGCTTAGTGTGTCTCACCTGGTTAAACAATTGGGAAAAACATCAGCCTGGTGGGGGGTTGAGCAAACATTATGTAATTACCAACAATACAAGGATGACCCTCCTCCATCTTCCTGAGGAGGTGTTCAAGTAGAAGGGTGGATGAAACCCTTCACACCTCCTCCCCAAATCTGAAAACACTGTCTCCAGCCTAGGACATGGGAGTCCGTTTTGAGAGCAAACCCAGGTTGTCCACATGAAAACACAATGCACTGCCCCTAATGCTGCTGCTCCAGGCATCCTCGATTAATTGCAGTGATTCTGATAGGTGAGCGGCCTTATGTACTGGAGAACAAGTCTTCTTGCTTCTCTAAAGAATGGGTACAGAGCAGACTGGTGTTACACATGTTCTACAAAGTGCTCAGCTATACCCAAGAGCTCGGTTTCAGTCTCCCTACTTTTTCAGTGTCTGCTTTTTTTCCCCCCTTTTATCCACCTCCACCCAACCATCAAGTTCACCATGGCATCACCCTCCTCCACCCCAGGGCCGATCCAGTTTCAGGCCTTTTTGGAGTAAAGACTGGCTTCTTGATGAGGACCATTGTCAGCTAGAAGCAGCTTAGACTTCTAAACTGAACTTGCCTGTGATCCAAGTCAGGACTGAAACTCAAAGCCTTCAGTGTTGTGTCAGTTTATCATCTGCAGTGCCAGCCAATCCCGCTTTCTTCCAACAGTGCCAAAAACTGTTCTGTAAAAAGAAGAAAAAAAGTCTGAGTGTCAGAACATTTTTCTTTGGGCCAGTGTTTCACCATGAGGCCTTGCCTTTGTGTTTTTGTTTTTTTTGTATAATCCATTCAGTTTAGATGAATGAACTGATATCACTACAGTCTGAATTGAGCTGGTGTCTTGTGGTTATCTGCACCCTGTTCTACCAGTCACCAATCCAGTGTGAAGTTGCCTTCAGTCTCCATGTTCTTTCAGTCCTTGGACCCATGTTTTTTTTTTTTGGAAGGGGAGGTCAGTATGCCCCACTCAGCCATGGCAGCTCCATATTGACCCACCTGCTCTACCAGCACCCCTAGTGGGTTGTCCTCTGCAGCAGTGCCCTGAACGAGAGGCACAAAAAGGGAAGTATGCATTTTGAGTTGAGGCAGGCAGACCTCCTTGTGCCATCATGCACAGAGTCCCTTAGGGGGTGCTTCCCTGCTAAAAATCACCCTATTCCTTACTAGGAGCTTCTCCACAGTGTCACTCCCCATTGTGTGTAGGGTCAGTGTGCTGACTTCATTGCATTAGCCATGATGGCCACTTGCAACCTGCCACTGTGCCTCAAGCAGCCATGGATGTCAACTCATCAGTTATCAAGGGCAACTGAAGGGCACACACAGAGTGAGTATCTATCCCCTGCTCCAAAGTCAGGACTCAACACCTTCTTGACATACTTAGAACTCCCCTGCTCAAGACCAGGAGTCTGGTCCAGGAATCAAAACCAGGTCTGGAGGCTACTGAGAAGGCCCATGGCTACTGAGCAAAAATTGCCAAATCTTGCACACACTGCACTTGAGTCAAGGTCATGAACAGCAGACATCTAGTTCTTTATTACTTACAGTCTGTTTCACAGATTTTTTGTTGGCTGTTAACAAAACATTAACAAGCATGACTGTGTCAAATGGCTTTCAGTTTTTTCTTGCTTTAAAACCCAGAAGTGCCCAAATAAGATGCAACATCTCTTACTTCAGTTAAGTGCTGCTTCCACTCTGTTTTACTGCTTTGAGGGACTGCCAGTGGCTGTGGTGGGATTCAGACTTTGTACCACCAGTTTTATAGGTCTTTGCTCTAACCACAATTGTTCTACTGTTAAAAACAGCTACTTTTGTATTTGAAATAAAATAACTTAAAAGTATCCTTTCATTCACCAATTTGATGGAAAATGGGCCTTGTGCTCAGAGGTCTTACCTGGGTACCAAAGAACAATAAAAACAGTAGATTGCTCAGTGCATGAGTTTTTAGGGAGGTGGTAGGGCAGGGGAGGGGATATCTCATCTGTTGTTAAAGCCCAGGCTGTTGCGAGCAGTGCAGCTGCAGAAAGTAATGGATGTATGTAAAGCCCTAATGCAGGAGGTAAGATATTTTTCAGACACACCTCTCAACAGTCCCTGATTTTTATTGATGTCCCTGATTTTGTCTGAAAGATTTCTCTGTCTCCCCCCTCCCAACCCAGTTTAGTGTTTGGATCAATGAAGTGTTGGGATTTAAAGGATAAAATATTGTCAGCTGTTTGTATTAACAGTCTAGTTCAGAAGCTCCTTCAGAAAATACTTAATTTTTTTTGTTAAACAGTTTATTTACCCAGGACAGCTAACTGAGATTTGCCATTTGGTTTTAGTGGGGTTCTGTTTCTACCCCATTTCACATCTGGATGGACTGGTGCACTGGAAAGATAAGTGACTTGCTCAAAATCACACAATGAATATTTGGCTCTGGTGGGGTTTGAACCTCAGATTTCCTGGTTCCCAAACCAGTTCTTTAACCACTAGACTACATGCCTCATCACAACACTTACTGTATCAGTTTCTTATGCTGATGATATTAATTTTAAAGACATGCCCCTGATTTGGCCAGTTGTCCCTGATTTGTGAGGCAAGGGATGAAAGGAGTATTTTCAGCAGAACATTTTGGAGCAACCAACAGAAGTCAGCACACTCTATGGAGGTTTGAATAATGCTTAAATCAGCTCAGAGACTTGAATAATGCAAATAGGGCCCAATATTCATAAGTTAGCCCTGGCGCTAATATGTTTTACGCCGGTGCTACTGAGGTTTGTGGGTGGCCCCCCAACCCAATCACCCTTACTGTGTACTGTCTGATATCCCAGGTGTCTACTGGCATCCCCACCCCCGAGCACCTATACCATATACTGTCCAATATCCCTGGTGTCTAGTGGCACCACCCACCCCTCGGTTGCCCGTGTACAATGCTAAAGAATGCCTTGTTGTTCAGTGGTTGCCCCGAGTCCCCAAATACCCATTGACATAAGTAAAGGTAAGCATTGGCAATCCAATGTCCCTGATCTGCCCCACCCACTCACTCACAGAACACCACTCATCACACTTCCCATCTTACCAGGGTGTCTGAGGATGTCCAAGGAATCTCAATGTGGTGACTGGCCCAGCCCTTCTCTTACCTCCTCGGCCAACCGCTATATGAACTGTCAGTGGTGTGCATACATTAATGTATGTGCCGCACTGACAGCTCATACAATGGCTGGCCGAGGAGGTGAGAGGAGGGTTGTGTCATTTGCCATATCAGGATTGCTTGGACATCCTCAAACAGGCTGGTAGGAGGGGAGGTGTGATGGGTCAGTGAGGGGATGGAACAGGTGAGAGGGATACTGGACCACCAGTACTCACCTTCACTTACGTCTGTGGGTATTTGGGGGGTGGGGAAACCACTGGACACTAGGGCATTCTGTATCATTGTAGACAGGCAGCCGGGGGGGGGCAACTAGACACCAGAGATACTGGACTGTACATGGTACAGGTGCTTGGGGGTGGGGGGTGTGGTTAGTCACCAGGGATATTGGAGAGTATATGGCATGGGTAATTGGGGAGAGTGGCGGGGTATCATTAGACTCCAGGGATATCAGACAGTACATGGTATGGGTGCTCAGGGTTGGAGCTACTACTAGACACCAGGGATATCAGAAGGTACATGATGTGTATGATTGGGGGGATGCGGAGGTGTCACTAGACACCAGGGATCTCAGATAGTACATGGTATGGGGTGGGGGGTTCCACCAGACATGAGGGAATGTGTCAAGATACTGTCAGGATGGGTGCTACTGGGCTGTTGTGTACCACTGGCATGCAAATGAGCCTGTAATGGGCATACAAGTGGTCTCTTAGTGCCTTGCATGTCTAATGGGCTCATTCGCATAAGCAAGAGCAGTCACGGCACTCTCCTCAGCACAACACAAATATAAAAAACAATATAACCGAATAGTCTAAAAAGTTACAGCTTGTAGTCATTATATGCAGTACTAGACCTGAAAAGGTGTGTGCATTTGTTATTTCTGGCCAAAGTTTACTCTGCCTTCCATAATTTGGATTTGTTTTTGAGCTCTGTTGCACTTGCCATTGCTGTTCAGCTGCTGGGCTGCTATCCTCTGATGACATTGTTGTAGGATAGGGGAGTGACTCACACTGTGCAGTACCATGCAGTAGGAACAGTGTTGCAAGGGAAACCTACCAGTACTTAGAAACATAGAAACATAGAAGTTGACGGCAGATAAGGACCGCAAGGCCCATCCAGTCTGCCCATTTCTTTTTCTACCTTATAAATGTGCCATCGGCCTTTGCTCTGTCAGTGACCTATCTATTCATAGTCATTTGTATTGCTCCCTTATGCCTATCCCATGCCTGTTTGAAGCCCTGCACTGTATTCATAGCCACCACTTCTTGTGGTAAGCCATTCCATGCATCTACCACCTTTCTGTGAAAAAGAATTTCCTACATTCCCCTTAATCGGCCTCCCTCTAATTTCATGCTGTGTCCTCTTGTCCTGCTATTTTTCTTATATTTAAACATGTTAGACTCTTTCACCTTGTTTATGCCCTTAAGGTGTTTAAATGTCTCGATCATATCACCTCTCTCCTCCTTTGCTCAAGGGTATACATATTGAGCCCGCTAATCTGTCCTCATATGTCTTCTGATGCAGTCCCTGCACCATTTTGTTGCCCTTCTCTGGACTGCCTCAATTTGTTAATGTCCTTGTGAAGGTGTGGCTCAATACTGCACGCAGTACTCCAGATGGGGCCTTAACCAACGTCTGTACAGAGGGATTATTACCTCCTCTTACGACTTGTGATACTCCCTACTAATATACCCTAACACCCCCAGCCTTACCTACTGCTTTAGAGGTCTGCTTGGATGATTTTAGGTCATCAGTGATGATGATGCCCAAGTCTCTTTCTTCCTTGTGACTGCTAGCAACTCCTCCCAGCCTATAAGTGGCTTCAGGTTTCTCTTCCCTATGTGCATGATTTTGCACTTCTTTGCATTAAATCCCAGTTGCCACTCTTCTGACCATTCTGCTAGTTTATCCAGATCTCTTCTCATTCTGCCCACCCCATCTGGATCATCTACTCTGTTGCAGATCTTGGTGTCATCTGCAAACAGACAAGCCTTACCCTCTAGTCCATCTGCAGGTCACTAATGAAGATGTTGAATAGGACTGGCCCCAGGACTGATCCCTGAGGTACCCCACTTGTGACTTGCATCTCTTCTGACTGTATACCATTTACCACCACTCTCTGTTTTCTGCCAGTCAACCAGTTTGCCACCCAGTTGACCAACTTCTGACCCACCCCGAGCCTACCTAGCTTATTTATCAATCTTCTATGTGGAACAGTGTCAAAAGCTTTGCTGAAGTCAAGGTAGGCGACATCAACTGCTCCCCCCTTGGTCCACCACTCTGGTTACCCAGTCAAAGAAATCTATGAGATTAGTTTGACAGGACCTTCCTTTTGTAAACCCATGCTGTCTTGGATCCTGTGCCCCTATGGATTCCAGGTGTTGCACTATCCTTTCCTTAAGGAGTGCCTCCATAATCTTGCCCACTACTGAGTACTCAGTATGCATACTGTGTCCCCCCCTCCCCATGACACCATGTTAGCAATGCATTATGCCAAAATCCAGATGCCTTGTCAGTATGTTTTTTTTTTGTGAAATTCACTCTGCCCTATAGTGATGTCAGCAGTACAAGCTTAGGTCCACAGAAACACCAGGCTTGCTATAGAAGTCCTGGTACACCCTGCAGTTTTTAGCAGCTCAGAATGCAAAAACTAACTGCAGCAGACAGTAATGAAATACAATTCCAGAATCAATGCAAGAAGGGGTAATTTATGTATGAAAGTCAAAAGGACTGGTGAAGGTCCTCTTTAAGGTCCTGAAAACCAGTTATTTTGTTATTGTTGGAGACCAGCAAACAAACACCTCGCAGGGTGTGGAGTAAAGTGCACTCTGACGTTTCATCTGCAAGAGGCTTTCTCGAAGATAGTGCACCCTAGTGGTTCTACCATATTTATAGTACCATAAAACAATCACATGATCATAACTGATAGACATTTAAAGTGGAGAGATATTCCCTGTGGGCTATATACAGCCCAGGTCCATGTCAGTGCGGTGCAGTTTTACTTAGTACTTCGCCAACACAGATTGATATTGAGTCAGAGAGCACTGGTCTGCTATCTGGTTGAATATAGCAGCACCCCAACCCCACCCTGCACACACCAACAGGTGTTGGGGTGTGCCTTGGGGTCATCAGACCTAACGCTCACCCCATTCCCCTATACTGTACACATCTCAGCTTAGTTACTTATGGAATAGAGTGAATGTTAGGGCTGATGACCCCAAGGCACACCTCCAACACCTGTTGGTGCGTGCATGGTGGGGGTGGGATGTTAGCGTTGGAAACCCTAACACCACATTTCCAAACTATTGTCACTGGAACCCTAACTCATGCATTAACAAAGTTTTTAGCAATTTTTCTCTCTCTCTCTGTCTCTCTATAGATATATATATATATACAGTGTCTATCAATCTATATATATATATATTAGAGGCAAAAAACTCCGTTTAATGCATTAGTTAGGGTTGTTCCACAGCGACAAAAGTGAGGAAATTCGCTGTTAGGGTTGAAAACCCTAACTCCGAATTCACCCCCCCAGCACCACACACACACACACATTCAAGTATGGGGGAGGACCAAGTCAACACAACCAATGACAGACATCCAGCAGCAGGTGACAGAAATAACAAACAAAATTGTCTAAATGTACTACGAGACATTCCCACCCACCTGACCAGGTACTGCATGCTCAGTGGAGATCAACAGCAAAACTGAGGCCATGTACACCAAACGACACATCCCTGATTGCAGCTGCACACAACGTACTCACACTTAGTAGTTGCATGGCCTCACCTACCGATGCCCCACACCAGACCACACCACTTGTGGTGGGCCACCTGAGCAAAAGAGTTCAGCAAAACCAAGGAGTTGACAGGTATAATATCTCTGATTATAACAAGGGTTTGAGAAATGCAGCTTTAATTGACTGTAAACACTGTAACAGCCTTATGTTTAGTTTTTATTAACATACATGTAGAGCCTAACCATATGATGAACATGGTTTAATGTTGTTTAAAAAACAGTTTTATTATGATAGCAATAAGCCACTCCCAGGTATTATGTTAATGGTCAGTTTATCACTGTCTAGAGACATGTGGCACCCGGCTATGCCTTATTCAACATTAAACCCCTACAGGGTGATTAGCAGACCATTTAACATAACTGTTGGTCATGCCTTATTGCTTAATTGTCTTTATGAGTAGATACTCTCCCTCTGCTACGCACTGCAGCAGCTTTGCAACACAGTGTTCCACCCAGTTACACCATACACTGTCTAGTTACTGGAGAATGGCTGTGAATATGAACTCATGAAGATGAACAGTGTAACTTGATCATTACAGTCATCGAAACCCTAGTATGATTATAACTGACAGAGTCAGTGATAGAGGATAACCCCTGCTGTCCTTGTACACTTACCCCATTGTGAGTTAAATCAATACTAAAAGACATTCTGTTTATATCTACACCATACCTACTTGAGTCCTGTTGTACCACAATTAACATAGTTATCACTTTGATAGCATCAGTGACAGAAGTGTGGCAAACCCAAACAGTAGGCATACAGCCTGAGTATGAAACAACTGTTAAAAAAAAAATCACACTGTGTCCATAAGTGGCATAGATCACTCATTGCAACAATAGTAAATGTATTACTGTTTGAATAAGTTAGTCATCGCAGATGCAATGAGATTGTCTTTATCAGGTACGTGCCTACAGGAAAATCTATCCTATATACATCTCCGATACAGGTACATCATTGTTGGCTCAGTAGTGCTATGATATTTAGAAGTTGCTTGGCCTGATCCATGCAATTACAATGTTTCTTACAAAGAATACTTACTGCATCTTTAGTATTGAAACACACTGAAGGTCTATGTACGTACATCAGCAGTACACCTTCATCAGTAAGAATGCATGTGATACTGGCAGTACATTTCACAGCATTGAACAGGCAATGCTTTTCCATACGCTTTACATCAGCTCTCTATGTTGAGTAAACCATTGCAGTAAATGTACTACTATGTAAATCACCTACTAAATGTATCTACTTTTATCTTGAGCATGCTAGTGTCTTGTAGTTAATTTATGTGCTTCTTAATTAATGTATACTCACTAGTGTTAAAACCTTTCTACAACTGTCATCATGCACCTTCAGCATTTATATTGAATAACGGCACAGTACCAGTTGTGGTGTGTGTGGGCATCGGCAGGTAAGGCCATGCAACTACTAAGTGTGGTACGCTGTGGCAGCTGCAATCATGGATGTGTACGTTGGTGTACATGGCCTCAGTTTTGCTGTTGATCTCCACTGAGCATGCAGTACCTGGTCAGGTGGGTGGGGATGTCTCATAGTACATTTAGACAATTGTTTGTTATTTCTGTCACCTGCTGCTGGATGTCTGTCATTGGTTGTGTTGACTTGGTCCTCCCCATACTTGAATGTGTGTGTGGTGCTGGGGTGAATGGAGTTAGGGTTTTCAACCCTAACAGCTAATTTCCTCACTTTGTCGCTGTGGAACAACCCTAACTAATGCATTAAACAGAGTTTTTGCCTCTAATTTCCTTCTTTTGAGAATGATAACGAGAAATAGTGAATGTAATGCTATGTCAGGGAGCACGGGTCCCAAAGGACCCCGTGCTCCAGCCACATGATGTCTTGTGGCATAGTAACAGGAAGAGCAACGCAAACAGAAGCGCTAACAGTGGTGCACATGGTAACGCAAGCGCAAATGACAACAGAAAGGACAATAAACACAGTGGCATAGACGGGAACAGTCTGCCATGTGATGTGTTGTCACATAGTAACATGGTGCCTGCAAACGGAAATGTCAGTGGGCATGGTGACACAAAGTGAAACAGAAAGAGAAACAGTACTGTAGACACAAATGGCAGAAAATAACAGAAACGCAAGTACAAATGAAAACGCAAAGGATAACGCACATAGGGCCCTGCGCTCCCGGCACGTAATGCAGCAGTGGGAGCGCACTCCCACCACATGATGTCTTGTGGCATAGTAACAGGAAGAGCAACGCAAACAGAAGCGCTAACAGTGGTGCACAAGGTAATGCAAGCGCGAATGAGAACAGAAAGGGTAACAAACACAGTGGTGTAGACGGGAATGGTGTGCCACGTGATGTCTTGTCACATGGTAACATGGTGCCTGTAAATGGAAATGTCAATGGGTATGGTGACGCAAAGTGAAACAGAAAGAGAAACAGTACAGTAGACACAAATGGCAAAAAGTAACAGAAATGCAAGCGCAAATGAAAACGCAAGGATGACGCGAGTGGTGGCATTGGGGTCATTGGGATACAGCCCTAACTCTCACCCCATGACATGTGTAAAGCAGGAGAAGTATAGGAGAATGGGTGAGAGTTAGGACCCACGATCCCAATGCACACCCCAATGCCTGTTGGGGTGGGTGGGTCCAAGGGGGGTTTTCAACCCTAACACCGAATTTCCTCACTTTTGTCGCTGTGGAACAACCCTAACTAATGCATTAAATGGAGTTTTTTGGCTCCAATTTCCTTCTTTTGGGAATGATAACAGAAATAGTGAATGTAATGCAGTGAGGAGCAGCGGCCCTTCCGCCACATGATGTCTTGTGGCATACTAACAGGGACAGCAACACAAACAGAAATGCTAACAGTGGCGCACATGGTAACACAAGCGCGAATGAGAACAGAAAGGGTAACGCACATGGTGGCATAGACGGGAACGGTCTGCCACGTGATGTGTTGTCACATAGTAACATGGTGCCTGCAAACAGAAATGTCAATGGGCATGGTGATGTAAAGTAAAACAGAAAGATAAACAGTACTGTAGACAGAAATGGCAAAAAATAACAGAAACGCAAGCGCAAATGAAAACGCAAAGGATAACGCACATGGTGGCGCAGACGTCAACGGTAAGTGAAACCGGTACGGAATCGCAAGCGGAAAGGGCAACAGTAACAGTAATGTAGACACAGGCTGGTTTTCCCAAAACCCGCATAGAGAAAGACAGTGAGTACAAATAATGTATGCATAATAATGAGTATCTGCGCAGAAAATGAGAACTTGGAATACTAAATACGTTATATCTCAGGAACCGTACGACGTAGAAAAAAATTTAAAAGTCATATTATTTACAACTGTCCTGGCTAATTTCAATCTTAACCCCTGTTAAGGGGCTAAGAAATTTTTGACAAAAGTCTGTATCTCGCACCATTTCCGAGATACGGGCCCTGAAAGGCGCGGCGAACGCCGTAATGTTATCCTATGGGAAAAAAAGAAAAGTTCGGAGCGCCATAACTTTGCCTCCCTGTAATGTTTTTTCACCAAACCACTGAAAGGCACATCTGTGGGCTGTTGGCTGTCTTCCCTCCAAATTTCAGGAAAAAAGACCAAACCGTTATTTTGCAGCAGGGATCCAAATGATTTCTGTAATGCGTCGGGCGCCGTAATGTTATCCTATGGGAAAAACTGTCAACTTTGGAGTGCCGTAACTTTGCCGCCATGTAATATTTTTTCAATACAACACTGAAAGGCCCATCTGTGAGATGTCGGCTCCGTGCTCTCAAAATTTCAGCCCAAAACTCCCAACGGTTCTTTTGCAGCGCAGTGCCAAAGAATCGATGTCACTGTCCCACAGATGGAAAAACTACTCGTCGCACTTGCGAAGTCAGTAAGTTTGACACTTTCGTGAGCACGAAGTACTTTTTCCAGAAATTTGAAAACATATTTCTGGGGTGTTTTACCACAAAATAAAGACATGGCAAGCATCCTCAGGGTCCGACTAGGTGAATACAAAAGAATTAGGGTTGCTAGAGGGTCCTAAATTTAAATGCCAACCATTTTTCTGATCACCAACTGAAAACAAAATGGCCGATTTGAGAAAGTAACAGGCCCATTTGCAAAAGTAAAATGCATTTTGTGAAAGTGTTGAACTTTTGTTAACTTTTCCCATTGACTTATAATGGGAAACTGTTTTTGAATAACTTTTGAACTGCTTAATATTTTTTCACGAAATCTTCAAGGCACATCGGGACCCCGGACGACGCTCCCTGAAGATTTCAGACCGGTCGCCAAACTGTAGCGACCTGTAGGCGCGATCAGAGAATTCAGAAAAGCGTGAACGCCACAGAGATCATGCTTAATAACCCACAGCCGTATATCCGACTCACTACAAAACTTGGCAGATCCCAAGGCCTATGGTTCTTGATCATGTATGCCCAATTTCAGCCAAATCTGTCAAATGGTTGCAAAGTTATTAAGGTGCAAAGTTTTGGGGTTTAACATAGAAATGGCTCCTCAACCCTAACTATGGTAGCACTACTGTGCTACCATAATATATATACAGTATCTAGCAATATATATATATATATATATATATATATATATATATATATATATTGCATCAGTTAGGTTCATATTAAAGCAACAAATGTATGAAATGGTGTTAGGGTTCCCAACCTTAACACTCCACTAACCAACATTACCACTACCCTCCACACACCAACAGGTGTGTCTTGGAGTCATCTGCCCTAACATTCACCCCATTCCTTTGTAGGAAGCAGAGATGGTACAGCATAGAGAATGGGTGAGCTTAGGTAGATTTGCATTCTCAAGACACACCCAACGCCTGTTGTGTGTGTGGAGGGTGGAGGTGGGTGCACTGGTATGATTGGTTGATCAGGTGGGGTATTAGGATTGGGAACCCTAACACCATATTTCCATACTTTTGTCGCTTTAATATGAGCCCTAACTGATGCATTAACGAAGGTGTTTTTGCAGTGAATTTCCGTACTTTTTGAGAAAGTGTAATCTTATCCTTATTTGGTTGTGGGAGTGCAGGGCCCTTTGGGCCATGTGCTCCCATCAGTCCATAGTGCGTCGTAGAGGCTCTGTGCTCCCTCGTAGGCATATAGTAATTGTCCCTGATTTTCATGTGGAAGCACAAGGCCCTTGGTTTGCATATGTGGACCTTGCACTCCCATCTATCCATAAGTGTAGATACAGTGTAATTAATCCTCATCTCCCTGTGGGAGCACAGGGCCCTCATCACTCCATAATGCTATCCATATATGGGAGCACAGGGCCATCTGGGCCCTGCTCTCTCACCTGTTCATAAGTGCTGAGACATTGCAATTAACCCTTGTGCTGACAATGGCATAGCATCACAGTCACCATAGGGACGCTGATAAAAATTTCCACTGCAGCTGTAATCAAGGCCTGGCAACATGCATAACTGCTTAGTAAGCTGCATTTCACAAAAAATCTGTATCTCAAAGCATTTTCGAGGTATAGTCCCCAAAAGGGACCCGACCACCACAATGTTATCCTAAGGGAAATTTCTAAATTTCGGAATTTCATAACTATGGAACCCATGTAAATTTTATCAGCAAACCATCAAAAGGCACATATGTGGAGCAAACCCTTTGTACCCGGAAAATTTCAGGTCATAGCTCCAAACCGTTTGTTTGCAATGCAGTGACATAGAAACAGACATATCTGGAAAGTAGCGCTGAAAATTCAGGTAGATACTGTTGCAAACTGTGACAGCTTTCAAGACACAGTGTCGCAATTTGCAGCAGTACAGATGTAGTTTCGCGACATAGTTTCGTAATTTGCAGCAGTTTTGCAAAAATATTGTCACAAATTTGCAGCACTACCTATGGCCAAATAAAATAAACATATTTCCAGGCAGTATTTTAAAAAACTAACAACAGAATTGTGTTCCTCGGGCCCCAATTAGGTAAACACAACTGTTAGTATTTACCAAGAGGCAGTATTTTTTGAGCTGTATCATTTTTTCAGCATCGCTAACTGAAAACAATTTGGCGGAAGCACAACTACTTTCCCATTTGAGAAAGCAAAAAGTGCTTTCACGAAAGAAGAAACTGCTTTCACACGGCACATATACTGTATTTTTTCCCATAGGATGCAATGGGAACTTCAAATTTTAACAACCTTTGAATGGATTAATATTTTTGTCACCAAACCTTCAAAGGGCACATCTGCGACCCAGACCCCATGTACCCTAACATTTTCAGACCACACCACCATGCCATTTCTGAGATACAGCGCTGCAAAGGATTTGCACCTAAATGGTAATTTTAAAATTTGTTGACACTCCGCATCTCTGCAAGCACATCAAACTGGAACGAAACTTGCCACATCAAAAGATGTATGGTACCTGACAGCGCATGATACATTTCATGTACATTGGCAAAATTATTAAAGTGCAACATTTTGGGTTTAACATAGAAATGACCGTTGAACCCTAACTATATATATATATATATATATGCAAAAACTTTGTTAATGCATCAGTTAGGGTTCTTCTACAGCGACAAAAGTGAGGAAATTCAATTTTAGGGTTCCCACCCCTTGCACTCCACCCCCATGCCACCCCCACCAACAGGCATCGGGGTGTGTGTTGAGGTCATCAGCCTTAACTCTTACCCCATCCCATGTGTAAACAAGTTGAGGTGGTGCAATGTAGGAGGATGGGGTGAGAGTTAGGGCCAATGACTCCAATGCACACCTGATGCCTGTTGGTGGGGGTAGGGTGGGGTGCAAGGGATGGGAACCCTAAAATCTAATTTCCTCACTTTTGTCACTGTAGAAGAACCCTAACTGATGCATTAACGAAGTTTTTTGCATAGAATTTCCCTTACTTTTTAAGAAAGAATAGAAAAGTAGAAAGTTGCGCAAGTTGGTAAGGCCCCACGCTCCCACCAGCTTGTAAGTGTTGGGCCACATTACACACCTAATGACTAAAAAGTACATTGACAACAGCAAGGCCAGCCACCAAACAAATGTTGATCCAGTAGAACAATAGAAAACACTGTCTACAAAACGTAAACTGCGACAAGCAATATCTCCGCAAAATATATATTGTTCAACACGTAAACACTGCAATTAACATCTACAGCACATTCCATCGACACCCTCCAAATTTCAAGTAAAAAGACCAAACCGTTTCTGAGATATAACATGTCAAAGTTTGAAATTTTCATTCGTCAGAGTGGCACAGTTCTGCATCTGTTAACATTTAACACACACAATGACTGAAAACTACATCCATGACACTTAGGCTAGGTATCCTATCAATTCCAAGCCACCAGCACAAGCAAAATGCTGTCTGCAGAATGTCAGCGGTGCCACGCCATATCTCCGCCAACAAGAAAAATTCCAACACATAAACACTGTAACATCCACAGGGCATTCCATAAACACCCTCCAAATTTCAAGTAAAAATACCAAAGCGTTTCTGAGATATTAAATGTCAAAGATTGGTAAAATTTCCCTATCCCATTATAAAAAATCTGGCCATCTTGTCCCTATTTTGCGATCAAAGAATCTCGCAGTCAAAGAATTTGCAGGTTCGCAATCAAAGAATTTGCGGGCTCACTATCAAAGAATAAAAAATGCTGTAAATCAATAATTTGAGGGAATTGCAGTAAACCACCACTATGTTTCAATAGAATGAAGCCCCCTGAGCAAAATCCACCCTCATTTGACTTCCTAGGGTGCCCCTGGGCTGAGAAAATTGATTTTTAAATCCGGCCATCTCGTCCCTTGCTCGCAATGCACGATCGTGATCAAAGAATCTCGCAATCAAAGAATTTTCAGGCTCGTGATCAAAGAAATTGCACGCTCGCAATCAAAGACTAAAAATATAAAAGCCTACAGGTTAATGTGCTCCATATCCTTGCTAGTCTAGTGCCCCCTCCCAATCGGGGTGAGTTTTGCTCAGGGGGCTTCATTCTGCCCAATCTGTATTAAATAAATAATATTCTGCATATCCATGGTAGTCTAGCGGCCCCCCCCAATCTACATAAAATAAATAATGTTCTCCTTATCCCTGGTAGTCTAGTGGCCCCTCCAATGTGCATAAAATAAGTAATGTTCTCCATATCCCTGGTAGTCTAGCAGCCCCACTGATCTGTATAAAATTAATACTGTTCTGCATATCCCTGGTAGTCTAGTGGCCCCCCCAATCTGTATAAAACAAATAATGTTCTGCATATCCCTGGTAGTCTAGCACCCCGCCCCAATCTGTATAAAATTTATACTGTTCTCCATATCCCTGGTAGTCTAGCAGCCCCCCCAATCATAATAAAATAAATAATGATCATGAATTCCCTGGTAGTCTAGTGGCCCCCATCCCCCATCCAGCCGTGCCAGTCACCCAGCCCTCCACCCATCCCCAGCCGGAGACTGGCACAGCCCACTTCTCACCTCCATGGCCAACCGCCAACTGTGTCCATTAGCAGCGCTACTGCAAAGAGGCACTCAGAAATTAATTTCTGAGCACGTCTTTACAGTAGCACTCCTACTGCACACAGTCGGCAGTTGGCCACGGAGGTGAGATGTGGGCTGTGCCAGTCAGCGACTGGGGATGGGTCGGGGTTGCTGGATGGACTGGCATGGCTGGGTGGTAGGCCACTAGACTACCAGGGAATTCGTGATCATTATTTATTTTATTATGATCGCTAGACTACCAGGGATATGGAGAACAGTATAAATTTTATACAGATTGGGGGGCCACTAGACTAACTGGGATACAAAGAACATTATTTATTTTATGCACATTGGGTGGGCCGCTAGACTACCAGGGATATGCAGAACAGTATTCATTTTATACAGATCGGGGAGGCCGCTAGACTACCAGGGATAGGGAGAACATTATTTATTTTATGCACATTGGAGGGGCCGCTAAACTACCAGGGATATGCAGAACATTATTTTTTCATACAGATTGGGGGCCGCTAGACTACCAAGGATATAAAAAACATTATTTATTTTATACAGATTGGGTAGAACAAAGCTCCCTGAGAAAAACCCACTCTCATTTCACTTCCTAGGGCACGCCGGGGCTGAGAAAATAGATTTTTTAATCTGGCCATCTTGTCCCTCGCTTGCGATGCATGATTGCTATCAAAGAATTTGCAGGCTCACGATCAAAGAAATCGCAGGCTCACGATCAAAGAATAAAAAATGCTGTAAATCAATAATTTGAGGGAATTACAGTAAACCACTGCTATGGTTCGATAGAACGAAGCCCCTTGAGCAAAACCCACCCTAATTTGACTTCATAGGGTACCCCTGGGCTGAGAAAATAATTTTTAAATCTGGCCATCTCGTCCCTCGCCTCAATGCATCATCATGATCAAAGAATTTGCAGGCTCGCGATCAAAGAAATCGCATCACTATGACCAAAGAATAAAAATAGTGAAACCCATTTTTTTGACCGATTTAAACTGAGCCAATGGCGTGCCTCGATAGAACGAAGCCCCCTGATCAAAACCCACCATCATTTGTGTCCCTAGCCCACCCCTGAGCCGAGACATTTGTATATTTAGGTCGCAATGCAGGATCGCAAACAAATATTTTAAAAGCTTCTGACTCTATTTGTTGATTGATTTGGATGAAACCAAAGACATGGCTCGATAGGTCGGAGCCCCCTGAGTAAAACCCATCCAAGTTCTACTTCAGGATTGACCCCTGAGCCGAGATATTTGTGTTTTTCCGATCGGAAAACAAAAAACAAGATGGCGGACCTCGCGATCAAAGAATTTTGAAAATTCTCGGGGACAAAGATTCTTGAACCGCAAGGCTGCAAATTCTTTGATCGCCAGGCGGGACCAGATGGTCAGAACCCCATTCTTTGTTCGCAAAACATACATATACATTTTCCCATTGACTTATAATGGGAAATTAAAAGTGGCATAACTTTTGAATGCCTTAATATTTTTTCACCAAGCAAAAAGCGGTATATTCGGCCACCAAAGCTCTTTCAAAGGAGCCATCTCACAGAGCAGCATGCTACATGATGGCCGCTCAGGGCCACGTCCAAAAGCAGCCTCCATAAATGGATAATTTTGCATTTTCAGCGTTTTGCTGCGTTAAGACCGTTCCCCCAACTGAAACGTAATTTGGCAAATCAAGAGATCTACCATAACCCACCACGCATACCAAATTTCAGGCAAAGTCATTGAATGGGTCCAACGTTATTAACGCACAAAATTTTGAGTTTAACATAGAAGTGACAACTGAACCCTAACTGTAGTGGCGCGACTGTGCCACTATAATATGTATATTTATGCAATAGGAGTGGGCTCAAAAATCATTGAATAAATCCATTTATATTCACAGACATTGAATAAATAACATTTATTCATATAGAAGCTATGTCACAATCACTCTTTTAGAATGTTCGGCCTCAGTAGCAGTACTAACCATATTCAAATGCAAATAACTTTAAAACGAACAAAAGCATGGTACTGTGAGCACAAAAGTTGTTCAGCACAAAATTAAGCCCCAGATTTTGCACTTTAATAACTTTGCAACTGTTCAATAGATTTGCACATAATTTGGTATGTGCGATCCCGTGGTGTAGATCTCTTGAAATGCCAAGTTTAATTTTGATTGGATGTGCGGATTGTGCATAGCACATAGTGAAAAAAGTGCAAAATTCGCTTTTTTCTCCCATTTTTGCTGATTTGTCCTCATTGTGCTGAAACCACACCATTTGTAATTTTGATCTGAAATGTACAGGGTAGAAAGAGGTGGCCACAAGGAACTAGCCATTGTTGGTTTGGTTAAAAAATATAATCCGTTCCAAAGTTATTCAAATTTTTTTTTTGAATATTCTGTTTATTAAGGTTTTCCATCACAGAAAAAAAAAGACAATCCAATACATACTACATCTAACAATAAACAATAAACAAAAAACAAATACAGACAGACAAAGAAAGAAAGAAAAACCTGGTTATTTCATTAATACATCTTACTTATTCCATTTACAGTAACGTGGTCGAGTGTGCAGGCATATCTCAGGACCCTATATACTGTCAAACCAAGCCCCCACATTCTTGCATTTCATAATATTGGGCGCAGAGGACAGTTCCCCAGATCTGCAGCTGTTCTTAATGTGCTGGGAGGCCAGGGTTGCAACAAGAAGAACACCCCCAACCAGTTGTTAATTTCAGATGCTCCCACACAGGAGGTGCATCCCCCCTAAATTCATTCAACCTCCTGAGGCCTAGACATCCCACCCCATACGGAGCATTATGTTTTCAGATATGCTCTAAGTCACCAGAAAAGGGGCCCAGTCCCTCAGGAACCTCTCCTCCCCGTCTCTAGCTACCCACGTGAACCTCTCCAAGGCCAATGATCGCATAACCAACCTCCTCCAGTCAGCCAATGTGGGCCCATTTCCAGTAACCCAGGTATTCTGAAAGCAGTGCCTTACCAGCACGAACAATACTCTTGCCCATCTAGGTAATAGTTGCCACCTCTCTTCCCCTACTATTATTTCCACCCTGAACAGACAAGTCAAGGGTTCACGGGCCAAACGACCCCATATCCCCTTGTTTGCCTCCTGTACTACATTCCCCCAAAACTTAACCAAGACCGGGCATGTCCAGAAGCAGTGGAAGAAAGTGCCCAAACCCCTACCACATCTCTTACAGTTCGGTGATACCGCAGGATGTGCACGGTGCACCGCTACCGGTGGCCAATAAATTCTGTGCAGGAATTTATAGAAGACCTCTTTAAATTTGTTACATATCATGATTCCCTCTGGCATTCCTAACACCAACTCCCAGTTTCCCTCCGAAATTTGCAGGCCTAGGTCTCTTTCCTAGAGGGCCTTTGTGGGGCCCATCAGATCTGGCAGATTCAACTTATCTTGCTTAGCCACTTTCCCGATAAACCCTTTCAAGTCTTTCCTAACCTGACTTACCATCTGCTGTATTCTATTTGGGTGCAGTCCAACACTTCCCCCCTTGCCCAACCCCCTTATATACGCTTTCACCTGGAAATACTGGAATAAATGTGAAGCCCCTAATTTTATCTCTCTTCTCACCTTATTAAACTCCCTTAGCTCCCCCTTTTCCAGCAAAGTTCCTACGCATAACACTCCTCCCTTTTCCCATTCCAGAAACCCTTTATCTTCCATTCCCGGGACAAAGAAGGGGTTCCTCACAATTGGGAGCAAAACAGTCTCCCTCTGGGCCAGTCCCTTTCGTCACCATAAATGATCCCAGGCCTCCAACGTCTCCCGAACTAATGGATTACCATTCCCCAGGCTTCTATATGCCCGCAACCCCTTACTATGAAGGTATGCTGAGAGCCTCCCAGGGGCCCCTTCTTGTTCCAACCCTACCCAGCTAGCTACTTTGGGCCTATGAATCCAATCCGCCACACACCTGAGTTGCACCGATCTGTAATACGTGCCCAGGTCTGGGAAATTGAGCCCTCCCCTAGATCTATCTGCCTTAAGCCTTGTTAGGCTTATTCTGTTTTTTTTTCCCCTGCCATATGAAGTCCACAAACCCCCTCTCTAACCTTTTCACGTCCCCCTGTGTTAATCTTACCTGCAGCATTTGCATCGGGTATAATATATGAGGGATGATGTTCATTTTGATGAGATTTATCCTCCCAATCCAAGATATTGGTAAGTGCAACCATCTCTTCAAGTCCGCCAATATCAGTTTAATTAAGGGGTGATAGTTCAACTTTTACAATTCTTCCCACCTTGTCCAATATTTACCCCTAAGTACTTAAAATCTGATTTAACCAGCCTAAAACCTCTCTGTCGTACCTCCAAGCTAATATCTGGGAATCCCATGACTTCAGACTTCTTGACGTTAATCTTATACCCAGAGAAACCTGCAAATTTTTCAATAATATCCATCAGGTGCCTCATCGAGCCACTCATATCCCCTAAAAATAGGAGCATATCGTCGGCATAAAGCGCCACTTTATGCTCCCTCCCTTCCCCATCACTTATTCCCACAACCCCCTCATGCTGACGTATCGCTGATGCTAAAGGCTCAATTGCCAGGGCAAATAGTAAGGGCGAGAGCGGACACCCCTGGCTCGTCCCCCTCTTCAGTTCAAATTTCCCAGATAGGCACCCATTTACCATCACCTGTGCGCTAGGCTTTAGGTGCATGGCCCTGACCCACCCAATAAACAAGTCCCCCAAACCAAACCGGCCCATCACCTCAAAGAGGTAATCCCATTCTACCCTATCGAACGCTTTTTCCGCATCCATAGAGAATACCCCCATCCTGGCTCCAGCCTGGCCTGCCCGCCATATAATATTTAACAGTCTGCGTACATTGTGATAAGACTGTCGTCCCTTAATGAACCCGGTCTGGTCTGGGTGGATCACCTCCGGCACAAAAATTCTTCAGCCTCATGGCCAGGACTTTAGCTAGAATTTTCATATCCACATTGAGAAGAGATATCGGTTGTTAGGCTGAACATTCCGATTCCTCCTGTCCACTCTTATGAATCAGACAAATATTAGCCTCATAGCATGAGTCAGGCAGTGCCGGAATCTGTCCCTCCTCCCCTCTCTCAAATACTTCCTTCAACACATCTGCCATTTGCCCCCCCAGGATCCTATAGTACTCGACGGGAAATCCGTCCGGCCCACAGGCCTTTCCCTCCTGCAGTTTCTATATAGCGCTTAAGATTTCCATTCGTGATATAGGCTGACTTAACACCTCCCTCTGCTTGTCTGTAATCCTCAGTATGCGCACTTCGTTCAAAAACTCCCGGATACTCTTCTCCTGTCCCCCTTGCTCTGCCCTATATAACTTTTCATAAAAACTCGTAAAACACCCTGCTATAGCCTTTGAACTTGTAATAACTTGCCCCCCCTTCCCCTTAATTCGGAGGATCCTAGTTGGGCACCTCCCCCCTTTCATCAGTCTCACCAACATGGGCCTGGGCTTATTTCTCCACTCAAAAACCCTCCTCTGGCAGAAAACCACACCTTCCTGCTTCCTCCTCAGGAGAGAGTTCAGGGTTTCCCTCGCCATTGTCAGCAACTTAGCTCCTCCTTTCTCCTCCTCCTCCTACCCGTTTTTCCAGCTCTTTCACTTGCCTTTCTAATTCTTCCTTTTACTCCATCTCTGCTTTAATCTTACCCACATATGCTATTATAGCCCTCTCATGTAGACCTACCCGCCTCCCAGAAAGTGCCCCTAGAAACATCACCATGATATTTATCTCTCCGTAAAACTTCCATTGTTCTACCAGGTATTCTTTGAATGCCTGATCCTTAGCCTAGTATGTAGGGAACCTCCAGGTTGGGCCTCACCTCCTCTCCCTGTGATTCTCAGTACCACCATGGCATGATCCGAAATGAAGATGGGGCTGTGGCTTATCTCTCTTATCCTCCCCACCCAGCTTCTGGGCAGAAATATATAATCTAATTGGGAACACGTCTTATGAGGGTTAGAGTAGAACGTATACTCCCGTCCAGTGGGGTTGGCCACCCTCCAGCTATCCACCATGTCCAGATCTGCAATACCAACTTGCCACTGGCCCATAGTCTCCGTTACCCGCCCCTTCCCTGTTGAATGATCCATCCTCGCATCCATCGCCCAATTAAAATCCCCTCCCATAATAAGACCAGGAAATTGCTCTTTGACAAGCAAGCCAAGCAAAGAGGAGCAGAAATCTGGGTCATATACTGCCGGCGCATAGACACATCTGAACATGAGTGTCTCACCTTGCCATACCCCAGTAGCGAAAATATATCTACCCTCCTTAGGGTCTCTCACTATCCTTTTCACCTCAAAAAGTAGGTTCTTATGCAAGAGTATTGCCACCCCTCTTTTATGGGACGAGTAGGAAGCCGCTAAACACTTCCCCACCCAGTTCCGTACCAGTTTGGCATGCTCCAGGTCTGTCAGGTGAGTCTCCTGCAGCAAGGCCACCTGTGCCTTCTTATGTCTCAAAGCCGTCAGGAGTGCAGTCCTCTTTACCGGGCTTGCTATGCCTTTGACATTCCAAGATATGACATTTAGGTTTATCAAGTCACCCATCCCATCCCACAGCGTTTTCCATTTTTATGAACATTTCCATTTGACATGATGTTGAAGGCACCTAAAGCATCACAAAACCTACAAGCATATATATATCTTTTCTCTTGCTTTCCGCACACTCGACCACCCCTCTCCAAGTATAACCAGGCAACTATCCTACTAACAAACACTATATAAAATCTATCCATTCTAACATTTATAACTATCCCCCTCCAAAACTTCCCTCCATTCCCACCTCCCACTTCCCCCCTTCCCATCCTTTTTGTTAATTCTCCTCATCCACCCCTTCTCAGTTACACTAATTGCTAACACAGCACAAGTGTAAGTTTAAAGACAAAGATAACAAACGTTCAACGATTCCCCACCACAACTGAGATGCGTGTCCCGACATCCTCACCCGGTGTCCAGTTCTCTCTTCTGGAGCCTTCCCACCCCCGGAGTCCCCACCGTGCTTCATCCCGGGTCCAAATTATCTCCTCCTATCTGAACCCTTACCTCAAGATCCCCCCCCACACGTAGTCTCCCCCTAACTGCATCTATATCCCATCCAGCTATCCCCTTCCCTTTACCCTGTCCACTCTGATCTACCACTTCACTCCACCTCCACCCTTCATACTCTTCTTCTTCTACTCCATTCCAACCCTTTAGTTCCTTTCATTGTACCCTGTCCCTAACCTCCCACCCCCTTTCTCAAACCAGCGAGCAGAGGCGTATCACAGTTTCTAATGCCTTCGCTCGCCCAGTCCAGGGTGGGGCCCATCCACCGCATCCTCTAGCATTTGCTCATTACCTCTCCTATAATGCAGCCATCCCTCCATGTATCCCCACCGTTTTTACGAGCCCCCACCCCCACCCCCCCACAACTCCCGACGACCCAAGCCAACGTGGGCTCCATGGGGATCCAACCCCTCCCCAAGGCTAGTCCAACATACCCTAGACTCCACACTGGCATGCCCCTCTCACCCCTAAGCCAACCCTCAAACCTCCCTCCTCCTCCCTAAACCAAATACGTAGCTCAATTCTCCATCCTTTCCCCTATTATCATGCCCCCACTTTCCCCTGACAGCAGCAGGTGTAGTTTTCATCGGACCCATGGTATCATGATCAATGTCGGAGAAGAAAGAGGCGTGGGGGGCTAGTCACGCATCATATAAACACGTGCAAGGGCCCTCCCTGCCCTACCTTACGAGCCACTGGTACTTTTTGCAATTCCGATGCCCTCAGGCCCCTGGGCTTTTGGCAATCCTTCCATAGTCCACCAGTCCGGCAGGAGGGAGCGTGCATCTCAGTCTATTCTCCCAACTGTTCACACCCCATTAGTTCAATTATCTTCAACTTTGAGTGGGCCATCATCCACCTCCTCCTACGGACATCCTCCTCATAATAACAAAGCGCAATGGCACCAACCGGAACATTCTGAAACTTATTCAATGCAAAATCCAATTAAACATCACAGCATCACAGCACCAGGGCAACAGAAACTCCTAATGATCAGCTTTCTGCCTCCTCATGCTTCCCTCATCACCGCTCAGCTCACTTTTCTTTTAAGGCCCTTCACAAACTCCTCTGCTTTCTCAAGCTCCCAAAATGAGTAGGTCGCCCCTTTGTGTTTGATTCGGAGCATAGCGGGGTAAGTCAGGAAGTTTTCCGGTTCCTTAACTGAGTCATCACCCCATTAAAGGCTTTCCGCTTTTTAAGCAGCCAGACCAAATAATCCTGCGAGAGGAACAGCCTGTGGTCTTCAAAGCTCAGAGGACCTCGGGACCTGTATGCCTTCAGTATTGCCTCCCGATCCTGGAAATTGTGAAAACGCATGATGATCTGGCATGGGGGCTGATCCGCAGGGGACCGCGGCATTATCGCCCGATGAGCCTGCTCCAACTTGACCCTGCCATTTTTCAACTTCAGGCCCAATAACTCAGGTAATACCCTGCTGCAAAAGTCTAAGGCATCATCCCCCTCTAATCCTTCAGAGAGCCCTCTGAGGCGTAAATTCAACCTACGGCGATAATTTTCTTGGTAGTCGTAGGCCTCTTTGAACTCCTGTAATTCTTTTTGCAGTGCACGGACTTGCCCGGGACCATTAGTACCTCGTCCTCCAGCCTGGATATACTTTCCTCCGCTTCCGCCAATTGAGTGCTCTGGTGCGACTGTTGTTCCAACACCTCTTGCAGTTTACCTTCCAATTTATCCTCTAGCTTGACGAACTGTGGTTCCAGGGCTGCAGTTACCTGCCCCGTCAGTTCCTTCCCCAAGGCTGCCACCTCTGCCGCCGAGAGCAAGACCAGGCCTGTATTCTCTCCTCCAGAGCTCGCCGTCCCCTTTTTACCGGTCTTCCCTGTTGTTCGCTGACTTTTAGAGGGCATGGGAGTTAAATATTCGTCCATTGTTCTTTCTGCCACCTAATACTGCCATTCTTTATACTCCGGGGTGAGAAACTCCGTATTTTAATGTTTAATTACTGGTTACCGTGGCAGAGCAAGCGGGAGACACATCTTCTCAGTTAGCTGCTCATTAGCGCCCCCCAGTTATTCAATTTTGACATTTTGGGTTCTGAGCATGCTCAGTTCAGTCTTTGAGATAACTGCACAGCTTCGAACAAGGATTTGGACTCATGAACAGGGATTTTGACAGCTCACAAACAGGGATTCATTAAATCCCTGTTCGTATGAAAAAAATCCCTGTTTTCAAGCCGCCATCTTGTTTTCAATTTTTCCAAAAAACAAAATGTTGTGATTTGCCCCACAGATGTCTTTTGTGGAGATTGAAGTATGGGTTTTGCTCAGGGCAATGCCCTCTACAAACCCATGGTTTTAGTTCCATTTAGTTTAGTCAAAAAATGGAAGTATTTTTAATTAGAAAATTCTTGTTCGTGACTCACTTCCGATACTTGTTCGTGAGGTGTCAAAATCCCTGTTCATATGGGGACGACCAGATGGCCCTATCTCACGAACAGGGATTTCTCAAGAACAAGGATTTTGACACCTCATGAGCAGGGATTCAGCTCACGAGCAGGGAATTTGACAGCTCACGAACAGGGATTCTAAAAAGGAATCCCTGTTCGTAAGGTGTCAAAATCTCTGTTTGTGAGCTGTCAGAATCCTTGTTCATGAGAAATCCTTCTTCGTGAGCTGTCAAAATCCCTGTTTGTGAGATGACAACCAGATGACCCTAAAAAATCCCTGTTCATGAGCTGTCAAAATCCTTGTTCATGAGGTGTCAGAATCCCTGTTCGGGAGCCAATCCCTGTTCGGGAGCTATTAAAGTCCTTGTTTGTGAGGTGATGACCAGATGGCCCTAACTTGTGAAGAGGGATTAGCTCACGAACAGGGATTTTGACACCTCCCAAACAGGAATTTGGTTCACGAACAAGGATTTTGACAGCTCATGAATAGGGATTTTTAAAGGTTGGGCTTTCTTTGCCATTTCACTGCAACAAAACAGTTAGGACTTTTAGCTTGAAATTTGCAGGGTAGAAAGGGGGTGCCCCAGAGATGTGACTTATGCTGGTTTGCTGTAAACATATGTATTGGTTCCATAGTTATGGCATTCTGAAGTTGAGAAATTTCCATTAGGATAACATTGTGGCAAACGTGGTGCATTTCAGTGCCTATATCTCAAATGGTTCGAGATACGGATTTTGCACCAAATGCAGCTTAGTACTATTGCTTGTGCAGTTTATGAGTCCATGATTACAACTGCAGTGGAATTTTTTCCAAAGTTGCTATGGTTACTGAGATATTGCGCCAATTGCAGCACAAGGGTTACTTGGAATGTGTCTAGGCCTGCACTGCATCTCTATAATTATAGGTATCTGTAGGTGGGACCTGGCCCTGCACTTCAACATATGGATACCATTGTGCAGTAATGGGATTGCTGGGCCATCCACTATGCTACTCCTGGCCCTGCACTCCCATGGGGAGATGACAGCTCATTACAATGTCTGTGTACTTACAGATACGATGGGAGCATAGGCCCCTTATAGGTAAATGGGAGCACAGAGCTCAGAGGGCCCTGTATGCTCACATATGGATACCATTATGCAGTAATGGTATTGCAGGGCCATCCACTCTGGGCCCTGCGCTCCCACAGGGAGATGACAGTTCATTACAAAAAAACTGATACTGGGCCCTGCACTCCCAAAATCATATAGGGCTGGCAGTATAGCCTAGAGGTTAGAGTAATGAGCTGTGGATGAGCTTGGTACATCCAGCAGACCTGGGTTTGAGCCCCACAACCTCCACTTGTACACTGTGTGACTCTGAGCAAGTCACTTAATCGCCCAGTGCTCTCAGGTCGCCCCTGTAAACAGACACTTGTGCCTAGTGGGCCTTACCGGGTTACCAAAGAATAAAATAAAATAATAAATATGGGGTAAGATTACACTTTCTCAAAAAGTAAGGAAAATAATTGCAGAAAACGTTAATGCATCAGGATTGAAGCGACAAGTAGGAAATGAGGCATTAAGGTTGAGACTCTAACTTCCCCCCTACCACTCCACCTCCACAGACCAACAGGTGACGGATGTGCCTTAGTCGATGGGCCTAACTCTCACCCCATTCTCCTATACTGTACCATGTCAGCTTTCTTACACATGGAATTGGGTGAGAGTTAGGCCTGATGACCCCAAGGCACACCCCATCGCCTGTTGGTCTGTGGAGGTGGGTGGTAGGGTGAAGGGGTGTTAGGGTCTCAACCCTAATGCCTCATTTCCCTACTTTTGTCACTTCAACCCTAACTGATGCATTAACAAAGTTTTTTGTACTATATATATATATATATATATATATATATATTTTATACTAGGTATAGTTAGGGTTGCACGGCCACTTCTGTGTTAAACCTCAAATTTTGCACTTTAATAACTTGGCAACTGTTTGTCCAATTCACCTGAAATGTGGGATGCTGGTTGTCGTACCGTAGATTTCTGGATGTGGAAATTTTCCTTCCGGTTGGATTTGCTGTTGTGGAGCTGCAGAATGTCGAAAAGTGTGGAAATTCTCAACTTTCGTGAATTCTTTGCTCGTCTCCACAGCCCAAGCGGTTTGTCCGTCTGGTCTGAAATTGTCAGGGTATATGGAGTCTCGGTCAGGGAAGTGCCTTTTGAAGGTCTGATGAAAAAATATTTAATCCTTTCAAAAGTTATTAAAGTTTAAAGTTTCCCATTCTATGGGAAAAAATATATGTTCCATGCGACAGTGACAGATTAGTCTGCAACAGAATATTTTACTGTCGCAAATGCCCTCTGTACTATCGTGCCGCCACCATCTTGTTTTCAGTTAGTGGTGGAGAAAAAACAATATAGTTTAAAAACTACTGCCCCTAGGTAAACACCAACTATTGTGTTTACCTAAATGGGGTCCTAGGAACGGTGTACATGCATCAGAACTTTAAAAAAAAAGCTGGCCCAGTGGCGCTGAGGGCTGAGGCACTGGACTCCTTACCTTGCACTACACCGGTGACCCGTGTTCAGGAATGAGCATGGGCCGCTGGGGGTCAGCAGGGGAGGAGAAGGATCAAGCGCCCGATGGCTGCTGTCCTTCTCCAGGTGGGGAGGGCTGCAGACCTCGCTGCAATACTGCCACCTGGGAGAACTTGGGTGGAAGGTGCAGTTGGAGGCAACAAGATATGTTGGGGAGGGGCGGACGTCAATCGAGGACTTGAGTAAAGGCATGTCTCACCATGCCTTTGTCTCACCTGCCCACCCGGTGCACTGACACTGCAGGGGGTTGGAGAAAACCAGGAAACACCCATGAAGTGGTGCGGATAGACGTGTCTTGGCGTTCAGAGGAACCTGAGTTCAGCGCAAGGTGCACACTCAGCTACAGGTCTGGGGGAGTTAGGGGAGGTTCATCCACCCCAGCCGGGAGGTTATCCCAAATCTCAGGAATCAGGAGCGGAACACCCATATGGGCTGGTGAACCTCGGGGGAGCTCCAACATAGGACGCATTGTGGCCCCAAAGAGAGGGGGCTACTGCGGGAGAGGAAGAAATATAAAGACAAGGTAAAAAAAAAAAAAGAATTTTATAAAACAACCCAGAAATATGTTTATTTTGATCAGAAAATTGCAACAGTACAAACCACGAGAAACTTTATAAGCGATGCGAAGGTGTCACACTATGATATCACATATTTTTGCAATTTGCCACAGTACAATCCCCAAAAATCATAGTTGCTTTGCCACCTCACTGCCACTATACGGTTTGGACTTTTGGGCTACAATTTGTTGGGTGACAAGCCCTTGCAGCACAGATGTGCCTTTTGGTGATTTGATGAAAACATTTAAATTGGTTACATAGTTATTGTACTCCAAAGTAGTGAATATTTTCCATAGGATAACATTGTGGCATATGCCAAAACCACAGTTTCTTTGCCACCTCACTGCCATTACACGGTTTGGACTTTTGGGCTGACATTTGCAGGGTGGCAAGCCCTTGCTCCACAGATGTGCCTTTTGCTGGTTTGGTGGAAAAATTTACAACAGTTTCAGAGTTATAGCACTCTGAAATTGCAAATGTTCCCATAGGATAACACTGTGGCTGCCACAGTGCCTTTCAGCGCCTGTATCTTAAACGGTTTGAGATATGGATTTTTTCACTAAGCATAGCTTAGTACACCTTTAGGTATACTAAACATGTGTGGAGGTGGCTAGGTCATAAATACAACTGTGAAAGAATTTTTTCCACAGTTGCTACGATTACTGAGATATTGCCAAATAAGCGTTATGAGGGTTACTTGGAATGCCTCTAGGCTTCTGCTATGTGTTTGTACTTTTCTGTAAGTGGGCGTGCAGGGCCCAGTGGGCCTGAACTCCCAACTATGCATACTATTTATGCAAAACAGGGAGCACTGGATCCTCCTATGCTATGTCTCTTCAGTCATGGGTGGGTGGGAGCACAGGGCCCAGAGGGCCTGCACACCGCACCCACTTATGGATACGATTATGCAAAACTAAGAACACAGGGCCCTCCTGAACTATGTCTCTATACTTATAGGTAGGTGGGAGTGCAGGGCCCAGAGGGCCCATGCTCCCACCCATGGATACCATCTTGTAATACTGGGAGCACAGGGCCCTCAGGAGCTATGTCTCTACGCTTATAGGTGGGTTGAAGTGCAGGGCCCAGAGGGCCCACGCTCCCAAATATGCATCCCATTATGCAAAACTGGGAGCACAGGGCCCTCCTGTGCTATGACTCTACACTGATGAATGGGAGGGGCCAATGCTCCCACCTATGGATACCATATGAGTAACATTTTCATTTTCTCAAAAAGTAGGGAAATTCATTGTGAAAAACTCTGTTAATGCATCAGTTAGGATTGATTCCACACCAACAAAAGTCTGGAAATTAGTTGTTAGGGTTATTAACCCTACCCCCCACCACCCTCCACAGAACAACAGGTGTCGGTGTGTGCCTTGGGGTCATTGGGCCTAACTCTCACCCCATTCTCCTATGCTGCACTATCTCAGCTTCCTTTCAAATGGAATGGGGTGAGAGGGCCGATGACCCAAGGCACACACTGACACCTGTTGTTCTGTGGAGGGTGGGTAGGGGGTAGGGTTGGTAACTTAACATTGAATTTTCAGACCTTTTGTTGGTGTGGAATCAACCCTAACTAATGCATTAATGGATTTGTTTGCAGCAAATATATATATATATATATATATATATATATATATATATATATATTGCAAAAACTTTGTTTAATGACATTAAGATTGACTTGATTAAAAAGTAGGAAATGCAGACTTTGAGTTCCCAAGCATAAGGCCTCACTTCCACTGTGCATGCAGGAAGAGGCATGAAGAACTTAGGCTTTCTCCAACCCAACACCCCACCTCACTGCTTCCATCAGACTCATCTCCACCCTGCATGGAGGACAGAGGACGAGGTCCTTGAGATTTTTACCAATGCTCACCCCATTTTCTATTCTGTACCCATATTCCCTTACTTGGTCTTGGAATGGGGTGAGTATTAGGGTTAAAAATGCCAAGGTACACTCATCACATCTGTTCCTGCTTGCAGGGTGGGGGTGAGGTTTTACGATTGAAAGCTGAGGATGTGGGGGGATGTTGGAGTTAGGAAGCCTAAGTTCCACTCATGCTTGTTCCTGTATGTGCAGTGGGAGTGGGGCCTTATGCTTGGGAACCCTAAGTTTGCATTTCCCTCCTTTTAACCATTCAACCCTGATGGTGCATTAAACAAAGTTTTTTGCAATGAATTTCTTTATTTTTTCAGATAAACTTGGCCATTGATAGGAGTTTTTCCACCAAGTTTTCAACATGGCCTTGTTGGGACCCACCTTATGAACACTGCCACTGTTATTTTCTTTCATTGGTTCAGAAAGGTGATTTCACACAGCGAATGTGCCATTCTGCACCACAGATGCGAAACCACCTTTTGGGTAGGATGTGAAAAATGACAGCTGTACTATTCATGAGGTGGTATGAAAAAATGTCAGTGTTGAAAATTTGGAGTCAAAATATTGTAAATCACTGAAGTTATGTGCCTGAGTATAAACTGTGCAAAGCATGCTTGTAACGCAGCCATTTTTCAGACTTTTTTCACCAAATTTTCAACATGGACTTTTTGAGACCCCACCTCATGAACACTGGCACTGTCATTCTGTCGATCAGTCCCAAAAGTGATTCCATGCAGTGACCGAGAAATCACCTTTTGGTGCTGAGTAACGAAATGACAGTGCCAGTGTTCATGAGGTGGGTTACCAAAAAGCCCATGTTGAAAATTTGGTGCAAAAATACTTAAATTCAAGACACCATTGACTGCCATTATACAGAGCTTACCTTGATTCTTCAGTTTGTGGTTCAGCTTTGAAGAGAGCAGACATGTCCTGGTCCACAGAAAATGACAGCGCTGACCTTCAGGGGTAAGTATGGGGTGGGGAGGTGGGTGCTCAGTGGGAAGGTGGGGATGGGGAGGGAGAGTACGGGGACAACGGTGGGCTGTTTACTTTTTTCAGGTATAAAAAATAAAAAGACATCAGGGGACGGTTTTCTTCTTTACAGGGCATTATTAAATGAGTTTTGGGGACACTGGTAGTGTGCAAGGGAGGCATGACTTTCAGGGATGGAGACATATTTGGACAATGGGGGTAGGCTCCCCAGTGTCCCTAAACTGGCACTGGTGGGAGGGTGGCTTTCAGGGGGGAGACATAATGGGACACTGGGAGTGGGCTCCCCAGTGTCCCTACACTGGCTGGGGGATGGGGTGCACGGGTTTCTAGTGCCGACAGTGGGACTGGTCACCCCATCAGCATAAAACATATGTTTGGGGACACTGAGAGTGGGCTCCCCAGTGTCGCACATTGCTTAGGGGGGAGCTTGAAATGCTGACACGGGGATCGGGCACCCCGATGTCGGCAAACACAATATTAGAACAGGCTAGGGAGCATGCAACACTGGGGATCAGAAACAACATTTAAAAAAGTTAATGCTTTCCGTGCACTGGGGTGGGCTCCCCAGAGTGCCACAGTAGTGGAGGTTCAATAATCATATCCCTTTTAAAAGGTGTATTGCATTCATTTCCCTTGCTAAGTAGAGAAACAATGTGGCTGGCAGCATATTATGTTTGACCTAGAATTCCACATTGCAGCTGCTTCTGCAACATGGGATTCTTTGTCGTGCTAAACATCTATTTTTTTCCATAGGAAATAATGGGAAATGCAAAATTTAATAACTTTGGAACATATTAATGTCTTTCACCAAACCTCCAAAGGGCGCATCTGTGAGGCCAAGGCTTTCTACCCTGAAAATTTCAGCTGAGACGCTAAAGCCATTTCTGAGATATAGATGGACACAAAAAAAAAAACAGCAAAAACCTGTTTTTGTCACCACTGTGTTTCTCAGAAACCGCACAAGGGATTCAAACCAAATTTATCAGAACAAGAGACCTATGCCCTAGGTTGAAGCATGCCAAATCTCCTGCAAATTCATTGAAGGTTTACAAAGTTATTAAGGTGCGAAGTACGTAAAACTGGATGACAGTGTGCAAAAATCACTTTCACTTTTACATCTGTTTTTTTCCCTCATAGGAAATAATGGGAAATGCAAGATTTAATAACTTTGGAATAGATTAATATTTTTTCACCAAACCTTCGAAAGGCACATCTCTGAGGCAATGGCTATCTACACTGAAAATTTCAGCCCAGAAGTTAAAGCCATTTCCGAGGTGCAGGTGGACAACAAAAAGTGCCAGAAATCCCAAACCTTCTTTATTTTTAACACTCTCTAGCTCAGAAATGACTAAAGCTATTAAGACAAAATTTTCCACACACGGACATCTACACAGGATGATTATGCATGCCAAATTTCATAGAAATCGCTTGTAACATTACAGAGTTCTTAAGGTCCAAGAATTGCCCTTTAACGTTAAACACTCTCATCAACCCTAATAAACAGGCACTACCATGCCTATATTATATATATATATGTAATAGATAACCCACTCTTAGGTGTGTGGTCGTGCTCTGATATACGCACGCCTTAGGTGCGTCCAACCACCCAGGCGCATGTATATCAGAGCATGACTGCACATCCTAGAGTGGGTTATCTATCTCATAAAATGGCAAAATTGTTTTTTTTGGGGGGTAAAAGTGCAGGTGTGTGGTCGCGCTCTGATATACGCGTGGTCTTGTGATGATGATTGTCTACTAGATGAGCTACTTTTTTTCTACCCATTTTATAAATATATATATAGTGGGCCCCATATCCAAAAGTCCCAGACTGCATTTCACAAGTGCTTGCATCGTGCATCTGAGATGCGCCGGCACAAAATAATAGCATATTCAGAAGATGTGCTGTGAAATGCGATCACACATGTCCAGCTGAATATCCCGAACATACATGGTTGTACAATGGGAGATGTGTGGTGCGGCAGGTGACCTGAGCATTGTGTGGAGCATGGGAAAATGTGCGATAGGTGGCCACATGCGGTGTGTGCAAAATTGCAATATTCAGCCAGGATATGCAAATGGCCTTATTGCACATTCCGAGCCCATTCATCTCATGCGCAGCTCATTACTGGAAAATATGCAGGCAATTTGCATACCCTGAACATGCTCAGTTCCAGCTTTGCAGGACTGCCCCATCAACCCACAAAGGTGAACAGGAGGTACTGCAGCCTAGCAGGCAGGTGTGATGGAATGTTTGTGTGTGGATCAGTGGACTGCATTGGCCTGGGTACAGTGCTATTACCAATAGCCATGTAGAGGTTCGGACTGGGATACAGGGGGCTCATCTGAACAGTGGCCACAGGGGCCCACCTGGACAAGTAACGGGATGGCAGGGGGTGACGCTGTCTGATCGGTATGCCACATGCATGTGATACACCAACTCTGTATGTAGCGTACAGTCACCTGCAGTGTCCCACACACCCCTGTATGAGAGGAACATGGCAATAACTGCAAGAAATTGCAGTGTGCAGAGGGTGACCAAGTACCGAAGTGGGTATGATGGGTGTGCCTTGGCAATCAGGGCACTGAGTGGGGGAGGGCAACTGTACTAGCACGGATATTTGGAGTGGAGTGTTAGGGTTGGAAGCCAAGGGAGGGGTGGGGTGTAGGGGTTGGGAACTTGAAGTTCCCCTCATGCCTGGCCCCTACCCCATGTACCAACCCACCACCCCACTTCCCCCATCCTGGTACCAGGCCAGCAACCAGCACAGCCCTCCTCGCACCACCACAGCTGGCTGCTAAGTGAGCTCACAAGGAGTGTGTACTGTATACAGTATGCGCCCTCTGACAGTGACTGACAGCTGAAAGTGAACTGTCAATCACTGTCAGTGGGTGTGTACCGTATACAGTACATGCTCCTTGTGAGCTCAGTTGGTGGGCAGCTGTGGTGGTGTGAGGAGAGTTGTGCTGGTCACTGGTGGGGTACTGGGATGGGGGGAGTGGGGTGGTGGGTCGGTACATGCCGGGGTGGGATGCAGAGGGTCCACTGAACACCAGGGAAATCATTATCTGTCCATCATGGGGCTGCTTGGGGATGGGAGGGAACTGCTGGACTGCTTGGGATTCTGTTGTTATGGGTGGGTGGGTGTTTGGTGTGGGGGAGTGGGACCACTGAACTACCAGGGATACATTCATGTAATTACGGGAGGATGGTCAGAGGATGGGAATCACCACTAAACTACCTGGGGTATATATTGGTGAGCACGGGGATGGCGATCGGAATTTGAGGAGGGGGGAGGGACCACTAGACTATCAGGGTGATACTTATGGCAATACGGGACAGGGATCAATGAATGGGGGAAGGCTACTGGACTACCAGGGATATTTTTTTTTTTTACTACGGGAGGACAATCAGGGCACGGAGTGGGGGAAGGGCCACTGTACTAGCATCGATACTGTTTTTTTTTTACTTTGGGAGGACAATTTGGGCATGGAGTTGGGGGAAGGACCACTAGATGACCAGGGTATATTCTTGGTTATTAACAGGAAGGTGCTCAGAAACCGGGGAAGGGGGAGGGAACCAACTAGACTACCAGGGATTAAATGTCTTGTTACAGGCTGGCCTGGTGGCACAGTGGGCTGAGGCGCTAGATGCCTTACCTCACGTCACACTGACAACCCGGGTTCGGGAATGAGCCAGGGTCATTGTAGGAGCCAGCTGGGGAGGGAGGGTGGGAGCAGGATTAAACAGCTGTAAGGAGGATCTCCATTGCCCCTGTAGTTCCGCTGTCCTTGGGTGGAGGGGTCGATGGGCAGCGTGGGAAGGTGGGGGTGGGAAGGAGTGGGAGGTTACTGGGCTGACATGCATCACGACCGGAAGCATGGGGGGTGCAAATGGGGAAAAAATCAGGGATAAAATATAAATAAAATAAATCAATAAATGGCCTGTTACGGGATGACGATCAGTGTAAGGGGAAGGGGGGGAAGGAACCACTGGACTACCAGGGCGTACTCATATTTATTCACAGGACGGCTATCAGGATAAATAATACAGTTTAATTTTGAATCTGTTAAACAGTTTTAAAAGAGAATTGCAAATCATGAGTTTATCCACGTTGGTGCCAAATTCACAGTGCCATTTCAACAGATGAAGACACACTTTCACCTCCAAAGAAACAAGTCTGAAGCAATGGCACGTATGAGAATGAAGGTTTGTATTCCATGAGTTCACATATTTTAATGTTTTAAATACACCACGATCTGACTACAAATTACAAGTCTCACTGTCTGTGTGTTGGGGGAACTAAAATCAATCATGTTGCCTGCTGCACTTGATACTTTTTAACAGTGAATTTAATATGGTTCAAGTTGCAAGTATTTACTGTGATACTATTAAAAAAACAATACTGTCAATATGTGTCATATTATTGGTGCCGTCAGGGCAGCAGCTTTTTCAGTAACTGCTTCAGCCTTAGAATACAGCAGAATGGAAAGGAAAACACTTTTGTTGTTTAACAGGTATTTATTTAACATATAGTACGAGGGCAACAAAGATGGTACAGGGATTGCATCACAAGTCCTATGAGGACAGGCTGAAAGACTTGAATATGTACTCCCTGGAGGAGAGGAGGAGAGAAGGGATATGATAGAGACTTACAAGTACCTTACAAGGAAGAACAGGGTGCAGGAATACACTATTTTCCAGCAAAAAAAGATGTTCCAGGACTAGAGGGCATGGGATGAATTTGGAGGGAGGGCGACTCAGAGGGGCGTGAAGTAGAATTTCTTCACAGAAAGGGTGGTGGACAAGTGAACTTACAAGCTCAAATGGGCAGACTGGGTGGGCCATAGGCCCTTATCTGCCGACAGTGTCTATGTATCTATGTAATTTTATTTCATTCTTATTTGCTGTGTACGCAGAAGAGCATGGAGTGATGGGAGCAGGGAAATGAGTATACAATTACAATCTCTCAAAAATGATGGATGGTTGATAGCTCAGGGCACTCTGTGCCCTATGCTCCCACAAGCAAATAAGCATTCGATTATACTTTGTCAAAAAGTAAGGAAATTCTTTGCGGAAAACTGTGTTAATGCACCAATAGGGTTCCAGCGACAAAAGTTGGGAAGTGCCCCCACCCTGCATGCATGAACAAGCATGGGGGATGTGCCCTGGGGTTGTGAACACTGTGACAGTCCATGAGGGGGAACAGGGCACCCCATGAACATTACCCTCAATAAACGGTTACCTTTAGTTTCTTGCTCCCTCCAACAGGAATCTGCTGTCTGGTCCATCTCTTCTGCACTTACACTTGAACTGGTAACAGTCACCAACACAGAGGGGAGAATCATAGAAACATGAGAATCCTGGCTAAAAATCAGTGCTGGGTGAGTAGATTCTGTTTAGTACATAGTTCATATGCACTGTGGTAAAAGTACCTGTTTCTGTAGGTATGTGAACCCGTATATGGTCGCAGTATGATAAATCTTTCCTAACATCAGGAGCTTAGCTGACATGTTTGGACTGGGCCTTTTGAAAATTCCCCCTTCCCTTGGGCGACGGCCTCCTGAAAAACTCACTCATTACTTGGGTGGCAATCCCCTTGAACAATGGAATAACTGTTATCTAGGCCCTCTGCCTCCTATCTTGCTGTTTCCAAATTCAGAGTTTTAGGGCACACAGATGTTACTTTCTCCACAGTGAGGCTCGCACCATCACCTTCCAATCACAGCCTCTCTCTCTCTAGATGGAATGTATGTTACACATGGGGATGCACCCTGCAGGAGAAACCCACACACTCTGGATCAATCTTTGCCACAAGATGACCCTAGCACGGGGATTTACCCCACAGGAATCTCTGTCATCTTGGACCTGGTTCAGCCTGCAGGACAACTTTGGCATGGCATCCTCATACTCCACTCAAAATCCACATCAGCCACTCAGGATTCCGATTACATTTTTTAGGCAATCCATAGCCAATTCCACCAGTTTATTTGGAAGGGCAAATGGGCAAGAATATGAATGTTCACCCAGCAACAACCGGTAAAAGAAGGAGGGATGGTGCTCCCCTAGGTGTTACATTACTGTTGGGGGGGCCCAACTATCCTACTTTTTATTTTTGCTGCCAGCTGGCTTCGTTTTCCAGTCCACCTCACTCTCCTGCAGCTTCACCCCATCCCTGGGACTTACAGTACCTACTGTCTCCTAGAGTGCACCCTAGATTACCCCCCCACGGCGTGGCCATCAGGGAGCGCACCCCAAACTCCCTGAATGGTGCCTCATGATGATCTGGGGCAGAGTGCCATGGCCTGCTGTGTGGGGCTCCTGGGGGGGTGGCGGATGTCCTCCCACTTTAGCCTGGCAATTTTTCCCCTTTGTTGTTGGGTGGTGTGGTGTGCAGTGATGTAGGGGCATGTAGTCATCGACATCTTGCACATCTCCCTTGGAACCTTGTGAGCTTCAACTGCAATGCCCCCTGGCCTCCACCAAGGGTTAGCCAAGCACCAAATTCTACCTCACCCTCACCCGGAGGAGAAGAGCATTCCATCGGATGCTCGATCATTCTCCCCCCGGCCAAACGTCTGACTCCCAAGGCTCGCATCCGAACCCCAGTTGTCAGCGTTGTAGAGGGAAATCCAACCGCTGTGCCGGCAGGTTGGCCCTCAGCTGTCTTACTTCATGGGAGGAGGTGTATCTCAGGGGCTGACCCCGAAATCGATGGAGGAGCAGGAAATGGGGGGACCTGATGGTGGTTGGCTGTATGGTTAAAGGTGCATAGATATATAGCCCACAAACAAGGGATCTCACTACTGCAACAACTTACACAGGCCTTCAAAGGGTAAAAAGGCTATACAGTGTTTGTGCACCAGGGACTACTGACCTGGAGAACAAATGAGCTTAAATGAGTTGTGGAACAGTTCCAGGGGAAAAAGCTGTCTTTCACAGGGATAAAGCAGGCATACCAGCTACTAACAAATTTCATTTTTATTTATTTGTGCATTGGTAGGTTGCTTGAGAAATATGAGGGTAATCTGGATGCACCTTGTAACTCTCTTGCTATTGTGGTGGCTCCCCAGCAAGGTGCTAAGCCTCTCTCAGCTCTACAGGGACTGATCTGGGGGGGGGCTGTTGTCCCAGTTTGTATGACTATAAAAGGGCCCGGGAAAGGGACTTGGGGAGGTAATCCCACAGGGAGTACAGAGGGGAGCAATAAATCACACTCTCATTTGCTCTCAGTCTAACAGTCTCTGCCAGATCCAATACGACTACTTGTATCAGGCTTACATACCCCTGACCAAATTGCACCACTTGAGAGAGAACCTCAGTGAGCTGTACCCTAAATGCAAAGTCACTGAGGGCACCTATGCCCACATAGTGTGGCTATGCCCTAAGATACAAACATATTGTGGGGATATATGCCCTCATTGAACAGGTGCTGAAATGCAAACTACCCTCATCACCCCTGGCTCTTCTCTTGGGAATGGGCCTGGGTGCCAGACACCAGACCCCACTACCAGTGTCCACTGTGGAACTTGGCACTAGTCATTGCCAGTAAGACCCTGGCACAGCACTGGATGAGGGAGGACCTACCTTCAATAGTGCACTGGCTAGAATATGGCTGGAGGGGCCCAACTAAAAGTAAATGGTAAGGCAGAACATTTTGAGTTATTTGGTCCTCACTAATAATAATAATAATAATCTTTATTTTTAATGTGCCTTTCAAAATTCAAGGCCCAGAACAGATTGTAAAATCACATCAGAATAAAACATTACAATAAAACCAGTAAAATAAATAACATCAAACATCATGATAAAACAGTAAAATCAAACCAGGTCAACATCGTCCCCAAAAGCCTTAATCCACAAAAAGGATTTTAATGCTTGTTTAAAACTCCCCCACTGTCGCGCACTCTCTAATCCAACGGGATAGAAAATTCCAGAGAGTTGGTGCCATGAACATAAAAACCCAGGCACCAGGTGATTTTAAAACTACCCTCGGAATCTCCAGCAACCCCATGTTGGCCGAGCGGAGCGGTCGCTCAGGGAGATAAGGAACCAGGAGCTCTTTCAGGTAGTCAGGGCCCAGACCGTGCAGGGCTTTATAAGTCAGTAAGCTGACTTTAAAGGTGATCCACCACTGAACCGGCAGCCAGTGCAGTCCCCGCAGCACCGGTGTAATATGGGAAGAACGAAGCGTCCCAGTTAACAACCGGGCTGCGGAGTTCTGCACCAGCTGCAAGCGGTGGATATCAACCCCTTGACGCCCAAAGTAAAGGGAATTGCAGTAGTCCAAACTTGTTGACAAACTTGGTTCAAGATGGCGACCGGCGTGGGTCCGCTCTGATTCTTACTCCCGTAGAACTTGTTTAATTTTGTTTTATCCATTTTTTACTTTAGTTTCATTCATTTTTTAGTTTGTTTTTTAGTCCGTTTATTTATCGTCTTTTTGTTTATTTCTGTTCAGGGACCTGGACCTTTGGGATTGGATTCGGAAGCTTCCCTCTTGCTTTTACTGTGGAGATATCCTTTGCTGCAAATGTGAGCTGCTGTGGTTTAATGTGATCTTTCCCTGGAGTCAGGCTGTTTGGAGTATAATTTATTTCTGTTCCTGCCCTATATGATTGTGGACTTACCGGACTGTGGATTTATCAGAACATTTGCGGAACATTTGTGGTTCTATTGACATTTGCAGACTGCTCGGTCATCCCTGTATGATTTTGGACTTACCGGACTGTGGATTTATTGGAACCTTTGTGGCCCTATTGACGTTCAGAGACTGCTCTGTCATCCCTTTCAGGGTTCATGGGAAGAAAACTTGCCTGGGATTGACTGCGTGTCTGGAATCCGTCATCCGGACTTGCTTCCCCCTTTGGTGGAGCCTGTTTGATTGGAGAAGTCTGATTTAGGACTGGTGTCTCCTCCGGGTGCTGGTTTTGGAGATACTGCCTGAATCTGCAGGGTTTTAAGATACTGGGCCGGGTCAAGACCTGGGGCTGCCGTGGGGAGGGACCCCCGGCCTCGCCTCCCAGAGGGTGAGAGGGTTAGTCAGCGGCCAGCCGGAGGGTTGGGCCTCTGTCTGCCCTGGGGGGTCTGCAGTGCTGGGGTGGTTGTTGTACTGCCCTGTTTCTGGGGCCCTGACCCTGGGGAGTGGGGGTTGGGGGGTGCCTCCTGGCCAGTGCGGTCTGTGGAGTTTATTTTGACCTGAGTGACTGCAGATTCGGAGAATTGTTAATTGTTAGTTTTATCAGCTTTGTCGGATTGGACTGAAAAGTAATCTCCAGTTGTGAGTGGGGAGTGACCAGTACCCTGACCACACACAAAGAGTTTTTTTGCCTGCTGTCCAGTCCAGCCCTGTTTGTTTTCATCTGGATTGTTCAATATTTTTTCGAACTTTGGATTCAAGCATCTGGATTCTGAGAGGATAAGTACTGATGGCCTAATAGAATTAATTAATTAACTTGTTGAGGAGGTCATGGATGGGTCTCTGGTTTTGAACATTTTATTTATAGTTTTATACATTATTGAGCGACTTTTTTCTGACTGGAACCTTCTCTCTGGATCAAAATATTTTTTCTTTGTCCGTGCAGTGAGAGTGCTCGGTTATTGTAAGTTTGCAGGGAGTGGGAGTCCCTTCTTACTCACAAATTTTTATTATTTTTCTGGAGGGCATTTTATGTTGTTTTTTATTTCCGTGCAGTGAGAGTGCCTGGGAGCTAAGCAAGCTTGTAGTGGGAGTGCTTGCTTTCTTAGCTAATTCATATTGTTTTATTTTGTGGGGTTTTCTTTATTTTTCCTTATTCTCCCTTTTTTATATCCATGTTTATTTGATTTTGTGATGGGAATTCCTTGTGTGAGGAGGGACCCCCGTCTCTATTTATTATTTATTTTATTTTATTGTTCATTTTTGGGTTTTAGTTTTGTTTTGTTTATTTTCCTGAAAGCAGGTTCTATTTGAGAAATATGGATTAATTTGAGTTAATTGGGTTCAAGTTTCTTGATTCTGGTTTATGGCCATTCAATTTTGTTTAGTAAACTGTTATCTTAAATTTTTTGGGATTTGTCTTTTGTTAATTTCTGTGAGAGTAGGAGTTTATTGTCTTATTCCATGCTGAAGGACGGGGATATGTATTATTATCCCACCCCCCAACAGTCGTGCGCTATTCATCCTCCACTCTTCGTGCCCTCTGCCCTTTTTCTCCTCCTCCTTTATTCTTTTCTATTTACCAACGTTGTCAGGCCTTGGGAATTGCTCGTAGGAGGCGAGAGAGGGGTTGGGGGCCTGAACAGTGGAGGATGGATGAAGGGAGCACTGGAATCGGGATTGTTAAGCCCAGAAGACACCCTGGGGAGAAATGGAGGTCAGAACGTGGGTTTCCTTGTCTGATCCCCATACCCAAGGGCACCACCACTAGTAATGGTGGGCAGGTGGCTGGGGAATCCCAGGGGTTCTGTCCAACTCAGGCGGTTTTATGCAATGCCAGATCCGTTGTAAACAAGACTGCTATTGTGGCGGACATGGTGGGTACAGCGGATCTGGCTTACATCACCGAAACCTGGCTGGATGAAAATGCTGGCCCCGTTCTTGAGGCGGCAGTTCCGGCGATACACCGTCCGAGATTGGGCCGCAGGGGTGGGGGGGTTGCAGTCTGTTTCAGGACCAAGTGGGTCGCTAGTGTTCCAGTTGAGGAGACCAGATCATTTGAATGTCGTGAAGAGTGGCGAGTGGGGGCTACAGACTGGTTCTCGATCTACCGTCCACCGGAGACTTAGCAGCTACCTTAAGGAAATGGCGGATTTTTGTCAAGCCGACCTGGTATTGGAGTCCCCAGGTTGATGGTGCTGGGTGACTTCAATGCTTGGTTCGACGATGAACTCTCGCAATTTGGACAGCACTTCCTCCAATTGATGAATTCATTGCGCCCCTCACAGGTTGTTACCTCTGCTACTCATAAATGTGGCCATTCCCTTGATCTGGTTTTCCTCCTGGGGATGGAAGCCTCTGGCGTGGTGGTGGAACCTGTCGGATGGTCCGATCATCACACTGTGAGATTTAATTTTGGCACTCCCCCTGCATAGACCTACCCCTGTGGAGATGGTTAAGTACCGCCCTTTACGGGCTGTGACTCCCAATGGTCTAACTGCAGCACTTGACCTATCAGAATTTCCTGTGATGAGCTCGGATCCAGAGGTTTTGGTGCTGGCCTATAATAAGGCCATTACCACTGCTCTGGATTCCATTGCCCCAATCCGTGTGCGTCCTCTCTCCCTTTGCCCTCGGTCCCCATGGTTCGATGGAGACTTGAGGGAGATGGCGACGACTAGGACACAGGTTAGAGAGGTGTTGGCGGAAATCCGGCTTAGATGCCGACCATCTTAGACCGCTAGGGCACTATCAACTCTATCAGTCAGCAGTTGCTCATAAGAAGGCAGTATTCCTGTTCAGGGAAATTGCTGCTGCTCAGAACCGACGGGGCCAGCTCTTTCGAACCGTAGACAGACTGTGCAACCCAGCCTGTCTACAGGTTCGTAGAGCCTTTTCGCAATCTCAGTGTGAGGAGCTTGCTCGGTTCTTTGCAGATAAGGTGGATGACATCAGGGCGGAGACCTGTGCAACACTCTCTATGGGAACTAAGGGAAGCTATGCAGGAGTTCCTGATCTAGGAGCACCAGCTAATGTTGGGTTGGGATTGCTGGGGAAGGCATAGCTCCAGGGCCCAAGTGGGACATCTCACAGGGGGTTGGTTGGTAACAAACCATTGATGAGATGAAGTATATGTAGCCAGTCTGTGATCAGTTCTAATATTTAGATTTGGAAAACCGCAAACCTGATGCTGTAGGTATTATTAACTATTGCTGCAACCATTAGTTCCTTGGCTTTATTAACACTGAGGCTTGGTAATAAATTAGCATGCTGTTTTATATCCACTGTAGCGCTGCCTAAAAACTTGAAAATTAAGTTTAAAAAAAAATCTCCATCAGGCCCCCGGTTCACCACTGGTGAACTGTCTTGGGACTGTAGGGCCCTGAACAGTGAGGCTCTCAGTCCCCCACAGCAATCATATACATTTCCATTCATTCATATCCAGATTCCTTGATCAGGTGAAGGCATGATGCATGAATACACCACCCTCTCTGGCACTACAAATCTCAGCGGTACAGCACCCTGTCACAGAAGGCATGATGCATAAATACACAACACCCCTCAAGCACTACAAATATCAACAATGCAGCACCCTGTCACAGAAGGCATGATGCATGAATACACCCCCCCCAGCACTACAGATCTTAATGGTGCAGCAACCTGTCACAGAAGGCATGATGCATGAATACACAATCTCCCCCCCAGCACTACAAATCTCAATGGTGCAGCACCCTGTCACAGAAGGCATGATGCATGAATACACAACCCCCACCCAAGCACTACAGATCTCACCGTGCAGCACCCTATCATAGAAGGCATGATTCATGAATACACAACCACCACCCCAGGCAGTACAGATCTCAAAGTGCAGCATCCTGTCACAGAAGGCATGATGCAAGAATACACAACCCCCAGGCACTACAGTTCTCAATGGTACAGCACCCTGTCACAGAAGGCATGATGCAAGAATACACAACCCCCAGGCACTACAGTTCTCAATGGTACAGCACCCTGTCACAGAAGGCATGATGCATGAATACACAACCCCCCAAGGCACTACAAATCTCAACAGTGCAGCATCCTATCACAGAAGGTTTGATGCAAGAATACACAACCCCCAGGCACTAAAGTTCTCAATGGTACAGCACCCTGTCACAGAAGGCATGATGCAAAATACACACCCCCTGGCACTACAGTTCTCAATGGTACTGCACCCTGTCACAGAAGGCATGATGCATGAATACACAACCCCCCTCCCCCCAGGCACTACAGATCTCAACTATACAGCACCCTGTCACAGAAGGCATGATGTAGCCAGCGACTGCTGCCTTCTGCCTTCAAAGTGGCCTGTATAGGCCTCTAAACTCACACCTCTCTTCTCGGACTGAACTAGTTCAGTGGCCCATACAGGCGGCCTCATGGCTCCCCCCACAGCACTCTACCTGGACTCCAGCTAGTCACCAGGGAATATACGAACCCCAATCTCTCTAGTGTATGGAGACCCTGTTCAGGCCTTCTATTGGTGGAGAAAAATGTACTCCTGGCATCTGCCTGCAGGTGGGTCGTGCAGAGACCTGGGCTTGTGAGAGAGGTGAATGATGGCATGGTGCCTGAGGCCTAGTCTTACCCTGCTCTGCACCATTTCTCATTAATGCATATAGTCACAACCACAGGGCCTCAGGTTAATACCTGAATAGTTTATACTATAGTATAATCAAAAGAGCAGATTTAGGGTGTGTGTGTGTGTATTGGGGATGGTAGAAGAAGGACACCTTAAAGAAACTGAATAGTGCCAGCTAACTGAGAGGCAGACTAATACATGTTAGAGTCAGATCCCCTCTAAGATGGGCTCAGAGCTCTAATTTGTATTTTCCTTTGCAGTTATCAGTGGCTGGGCTTTGTTTTCTCGCTCATCCTTTCTCACTCCTCTCTGTCTCTCAGCTGCTCAATTGTCCTTGCTGGATGAGCTGGGATGGCTTAAAACTGCTAATATGCTCAATCAAGATACTTTAATGGATAAGCAGCTATAGTAAGTGCATTCCCTCTCAACAAGAGCAGATGTCAAATTGGGTAAGTAGGATTCGTATTAACAAAAGATACCTCATGTTAGTTGGGTCAGTTTCTCAGTAGGTTGTACTCTTGCCTCCGAGGCTGGAAGAATGGAAGATTATGGGTTCAACTCACATGCCAGAAATTTAGGCTAATACTCAATAATGACTCTGCAGTGCAGCACTAGGGCATGCTAGACTGATTAGGTGCCATGATTCAGTGAGACATTAAACGAAGCTCCCTTCTTCCCATCTCTGGTGCCTGTTAAGTTAAAGATCCCATGGAAAGGCATAAGGGATTTCCCCAATGTCCTGGCCAATATATGGCTGTCAATAAAACCAGTCCATGTAACCCACCTCCCAAGACACGCCAGGAAATAAGCTGTCATGGCTCAGTGTGCCTTCCATAGAAACATAGAAGTTGATGGCAGATAAGGACCACAAGGCCCATCCAGTCTGTCCATTCCCTAGTCAAAATTTAAAGAAAAATGATTATATAATGGACATAAAAATCCTGTAACCTGATTGGTCATCTGTGGTCTTTACACATGGGTAACTCCTTCAATAACTCATGGCCAAGGAAGGGCATTTATAAAAATACATATTTAATCACATTTTAAATTTATTTTACACGTGTCCATTGTATAATCAGAATAAGACACTCCAGGAACTGGGTAATTGTGGCAAGTATCCTGACAATAGAGTGGAGACTCTAGAGCGAGGAGATGTGGGCGCGGGAAGAAGGGTGAAGTATATGTGTATGGATTGGACTTCAGCACGTGAGATGTTCAGGTCGCAGTGAAGCATTGTGGGTGAGGGATCTGTATCTAAGTACTATTTGTGAGATCCTTTAATAAAGTGTGACAACTGATGTCACTGTCGTGTGGCTCCCTCTTTGGCTGTCTCTCCCTTGTCTGCCCTCCTTTTCTATTTGTGCCACCCAGAGTTTGTTGTATGTAATTCGGGGGGGGGGGTGCCAGGGGTGGAACTTGCAGCAACACTTACAATTTGTGTTCTGCTTTCATCGGGGTATGAGCAGGTAGTCAGGTGCACATTGTGGTGCTTTTACAATCTGTTTGTGGGATGTAGAACTTGTGGCAGCATTACTGTGTGGTATGTATGCCTCCATTGTATTTGTACTGATATGTTGTCATTCACAAAATTTGCTTTCGCTCTAATGTGGATAACCCATTGAGGCATTACCCACTTATCATATGGTTAAGTCACTCAGGTACAGTTTGTGATACACCACACTAGGTGTGGGTAAGTCTCCAAATAACCAATGTGCTGTCGTGCCTTACTGCTTAAATAATCCTGGGTAAGTAAAAAGATTAAAATACATTATTTGATTTTGTGTGACTGGAAATCTGTGGGCTGGCTACATTGCTATGGGCACAGAGGCTTATCAGCTTTTAGTTTTAACACTTTTGAAAGGTAAAATACCCCTTTAAAATGCCAGATATTTCATTTTAAAGCACCAAATCACCCAAAACTTATTTTAGATGAAATAATTTCTCACAGGGAGAGGGCAGTGCTCCTGCAGGAAACAAACACAGTCACAAAAAAAAAGGATGTAAAATTTAATCCATACCTCTTTATGGTGCTGAACAAAAGTGCTGGTGCTCAAACTGCATTATACAATGGCAAGAAAGAATCTTGGACTGTGATTGGTCAGTTTGGGGCTGGACCCATGGCGTTATCCCAGCACGACGCCACAGGTCCAGTCTCAGCACAGTAAACCAATATGGAGCACCACATAGAGCTCTTTTTTTGCATCTCTTCTTAAGAAACAAAAATATTTTTCTACACTAATAAAAATTCTTTAAAATAATTTTTGTATGTATATATAACAACAAGCCATTGTATAATAGGAATAATGCACTCCAGGGTGTGTGCTGTTTGGGATAACGACACGCCTGGGGCATTGGACGCACTCAGTCTGTGGCCTTGTGCCCAACCCCCCCAGGTGTGGCGTTACCCCAGCATGACACACACACCCTGTCATGCATTATTCCTTTATTATTTACGCACATATGGAGTGGAGAACCTGAAGGGATTAAAGGCTCATCTGTTAGAGCTTAACCAATGCAGTTGCAACCGTTGAAAACTGAATCCTCTTCTGAGACCTGTGTTTCCCTACTGCAGTTTTGTTTGTAACCATGAATGTCACCTAATTATTAACCTATGTTGAGTGTTGAAAATTGAAACTTACCTAAATGTTAACTAGAATTTGTATTATAAACATTGCAAGTCTGATGTACACTAATCTATGTTCGTGTTACTGTCTGTTGAAAACTGTACTAACTTACAAAATGTCAAACTGTAATTGTAATGTAACTTTATGGAATGTTTTACCTGTGATTAATCCTGGGTCACCCCTGAAAAAGGGACTGTCATGGTCTCAGTGGGTTTACCCAGTTACCAAGATTAAATAACTTTAGTCAATAAATAAATAAATAAAAGAACACCAGCGCTGGGCTTCATCAGCGGTTACCCTTGTTCAGGAATGAGTACGGGCCGTCGGGGGTCAGCAGGGGAGGAGAAGGATCGAGTGGCCGATGGCTGCTCTCCTTCTCCAGGTGGGGAAGGCTGCAGACCTTGCTGGGAACTCAGGTGGAAGGTGCAGTTGGAGGTAGCAAGATATGTTGGGGAGGGGCGGAACCGGAGAACCGGAGTAAAGGCATGTCTCACCGTGCCTTTGTCTTATTGGCCCTCCCAGTACGCTGACACTGCAGGGGGTTGGAGAAAACTAGGAAACACCTACGAAGAAGTGAAGAAGCCCCGCAGCTGGTCAGGGGAAACATAAGGAGGTTAACGTTCTTAAATCCTTTTTATGGCTGCAGAACAAGAGCTATGCTGACATATAGCAAATGGGAGGAGGAGTGGAAAAAAGGGCTAACACATCACAACTGTTTGCTCTGTGCTTCACCCAGTGAGTGGAGTTGAAGTACATGCAGTGGAGGAATCCATCCACTTTCTCCCTCTGTCTCCTTCTATCTCCCCTTTCCCCCCTTCACCCTTTTTTCTTTCAGCAATGGGAGCGGCACTGCTTCCCGCTCCTCCTTCCTCTCATTACAGCCATGCTTGGCAGCACTCCTTCTGGTTTTTCTGCTGCTGATGAGGAACTACTGAGTGTGAATTCTGGATTCAGTGCAGAGTGGCTTGCTTGGCTGTGTGAAGTGACTACCCTGCACTGGACATGGAGCATGCCCTGGACCCGATGAGGCGAGTGAGTGCATTGACCTGGTACAAAATAAAAAAAAAAAAAGATCCAGCTCCTTCAGACTTCCTCCCAGTCCCACCTGCTGGTGTCTACTCAAATCTCAGATGATTCATTTCATACCAGTCTGCCCACTTTCCGCACCACCACAGCTGAACTTTCGGATTACAGTACTTAATACACTTTTTATTCTGTGTCAATCAGCTCTCAGCAGTAGGTACTAGGAGCCAGCCAGATGTTCTGCTGACACATCCCATGTAGATCACCTCTTGGCCCAACAGTAAGGGCCACCGGGGGTCCCACCCATGGTACCCTCCAAATATCACGTCAGCACTGAGGTGACCAACTGCCAGTGTCGTTAGGTACTGTACCTGCAATAAAGAAAACCATCCCTCCACATCTTTCTCTCTTTTCTTTCTTAAACCTGAAATAAAATAGTCCTCATTGTCTTGTGCCACCATCCTGATCCCAATCTAGACCTCCATTCAGCACCCTCCACCTTGTACCACCACCCTATACTTACCTACTGGCGGTCCAACACCATAATCCTCTCTGGGCCTGAAGCACATCTTCACTTTTCAAAGCCAGACCTGAAAATGAGTAAATCAGGGTTGGTGTATTTCAATGCACTTTGAACTTTTACTCACAACTTGGAAATTTTTTAATATTTGTACCCCACATTTTCAACATGGCCTTTTTGGCATCCTTCTCCCCCACCCTCCCTTGAACAAAGTAAGTGAAACTTTTCAAATTCAGTCTAAAAGGTGAATTCATTGTCGCTGTGAGAAATCACGTTTTGGGTGGGATTTCAAATTTTTTACCTACTGGGTTCATGAGGTGGGATCATAAGAAGACTGTTTTGAAATCTGGTGTCAAAGTATTAAACAAGCAACAAATTAAGCCGTCCCATTGGCAGTGAGGACTGAGGTGATTTGGGCACCTTACCTTTTCACACACCGGGGACCCAGATCCGGAAAAGACTCAGATCACGGAGGGGTTGGCTCGGGAGAGGAAGATTGAGCATCCTGTGGACTGCTCGTCTCCTCTGGGGAGGGAGGGTTGCTGTTCCTGGTGTTGTACTGCCCTCTCGCAGAGTCTTGGGAATGGGCTACTTGGGACACCACTTTGGGTAGAAGGATGGCAGCCATCAATGTCTTGCACATGGTGGCGTGAGTGGGCATGTGCAGATTGCATTGCACATATGTTCCTCTGGGGTCAAGAAAATAGAAAATGGCTGGGTGCAGTGTGTGAAGACTTCATCACCTCGCAGGCTTCACACTGGCTGCAGGGCTGTCTTCTGGCACCAGATCCGTTTCTGTCATCAGTTGTGCTGCCATCACCCCCCGCCATGGGGGGGCAAGCTGTGGGGGGATGAACTTGCACCAGATCTGCTTTGTTGGTGGTGGGGGGGCCCACCGTCGATCTCCAACATAGGGGTTAAGCCGTGGGAGAATCACTGGATTTGAGGTAAGTCTCTGCGGATACTGGATGATGGGACTGGGGGAGGTGATTGAAGTAGGTGCCTGCATTGTGGTGGGGAGCATAAACCACTTAACTTCAAAAAAAAAAAGATAAATGTACATTGAAATTTTTCAACGCTCGCACATAACTTCAGTAATTTTTAATATTTTGACCCCACATTTTCAAGACTGCCATTTTTTCATACTGCCTTATGAATGTGACAGGTGTCCTTTTTTTTCAAATCCCAGTGTCTTTTCACACTTGGGGCACAAAATGAAGTTTTGGCTGGGATTTGAAAATTTTCATCCACTGGGATCATGAGGTGGGGTTATAAGAAGACTGTGTTGAAAATTTGAGGTCAAAATATTAAACAAATTTGTAAAGGTAAGTTTAATTTTGCGATGCTCAACTTTGGTAATTTTCAATATTTTGACAGCAACTTTTCAACATAGCCATTTTTTCACATCACCTTATGAATGTGATGGGTGTTGTTTTTCAAATCCTGGCCAAAATCTGTTTTTGCACTAGTGGTGTCAAATTATGCTTCATCCAGTATTTTATAAATGACACCTGTCATGTTCAGAAGGGGGTGGTGTCATAAAAAGACTTTGTTGAAAATTTGGGGTCAAAATGTGCCCCCCCCCACATTTTTGAAGTGATGTTCTTCGCAGGGATGGCTGTTGTGCCAGTGGGGACCATGTTACCTTCCCATGCCAGTGACCTGAGTTCAGGTATGAGCTCAGTGAGCTGGCTGAATGAGTCTAGCCTGGGGGGAGGCACTACAGTGTGTGGCACTGGCTCCAGCCAGGGGAGGGACAGAGCAGTGTTCTTCTGCATTGACACCACTTTGTGGTGGGCTGGGAGCCTTCCCACACAAGAGGTTGATGTGTGTGTTGAGGCCTGATGGCCCATGTACTGCATCGGATATCCCTTATCAGGTTAATGCACTAGCAGCCATTTTGGCTCTGACCAGAGTTTGTTTTGTTTTGTGGCTGTATGTTTTCTGTGGGTGTGTTGCCATTTCCCTTTGCCAGTTTAGTTTAGTTTAGTTTAGTTTATTGTTCTAGGAATTACTACCTTTGAGCCAGAGGCTCTTTTACAAAGGTTCCACATCAATTAGGTACAGTACAAAAGGTTACATAGATAACACAACAATTTGTGTTGTCAAGAGCAGGAAAACATATACAAATACATATCAAATCATTTGTGCAAAAGGACATGAGATATCAATAATCACATTATTATTACAAGAAAGAGGTCATGCCAGATTAGGAGAAACAAATAGGGAAAAAGTCCAGAACAGAGAGGATAAGTGAAAGGTGTGGGGAGCAGACAATATGGAGTTTGCTTTTACAGTTCACATCATGTCTTGTCTTTGTTGTGACTCCCCCAATTTTTGCATTACATAATTTCTCCCTATTTTAGTAAGCCACTGTAGTGTATTTTCAGTTTGAATGCTACTTCAGTACTACTTCCAGATTAGTGTTATTTGGAATTTGCTCCTTTTTTGCAAATTAGCTGCTGGTTATGCTGCTCTGCTTTGTGTGTGCTCGTCTGTTCTTTCAGCCTGCAGCTTCCAAGTTAATAAACAGCTATTGTGTTCTGTCTTTATGTGTGCTCAGTATCTTCCCTAGGACTTCGGAAAACCTAATGGCAAGTGTAGGCAGACTGAGAGATTTGCAAAAATCATAAAACTGAGCACCATGGTAGGGTTAATCAGAAAAATAGAAGTGTTTGATGAGGCTGTGGAAAATTGGTCAACATAGATTAAATATCTCAGAATCAAATATCTATATACTGGCATAATACTAAATGTCATTGGGGTAGGCTGTTGAAAAAAGATGGTATTTTAACCCCCACTTACTCGTAAATATCTCAACAGAAGGGCCTCTCCAAGTTAGCGGGACAGCTGATTCCATAAAACTGGAGCTGCCATCACAAAGCCCAGTCCCCAGACAACTTCAGATGAGATCTGTGAACTTTCAGGAGTCCAACCTCGGAGAAATGGAGGGGGCGCTCAGAAGTATATGGACACAGAAGCTCTTTTTGTTTTACCATAGGTTTTTTTATCTTCCAGTGGCAGGCTGGGCAGCTGTATCAGCCCGACCCTGTTACACCCACACAGCCATCCCAAGTCTCTCACCTACCTCACTCCTGAGACTGGGCAGACCACCTGCGCACTGGGTGGGCTTCATGCAGCCCATCTTTCACATTTTCCACCAATGTTTTCTTCTCTTACTGCCCTAGAACCTCAGTGCAAGGATGTGTGTGTGCATGGAGGTGCGCACGTACACCTTGTCCTGAACACCCCTGACCCCCCCAGCCTAGTGCCTAGCCCCCACAAATGCCTGCACTACCATCATGCCTCCACATGGTGGCAGTCAAAGGCCAGGAAGGCTAACTGAGAGGAGAGCTGCCTAGCAGCAGCTTAGTCCTCACCCAGCCCTCCTCTCGGCCAATCCCCAGCAACCTGGCCTGTCAATGAACACGGGTCACCAGTGTGGCAGGAGGTAAGGTGCCAATGCCTCAGCTCTTCATGCCACTGGGCTGGCCTGACACAGATGCTCTTACAGGTGACCTACGGCCCAAATGGTGTAGGGCTTTGTATGTTAACAAACCTATCATGAAGGAGATGCGCCACTTCGCAGGCTGCCAGTCCAACATCTGCAGAACAGGAGGGATATACTCGGAGTGAGATACTGCAGCAATTAATTGAGCTATGGCATTCTGCGCCAGCAGCAAATGATGCATCAGACCTCCAGATAGCCTGAGATAACAGCAATATAATAGTCCAGTCTGGATAGAACAAAGGCATGCACCAGTGTCTTCAGGTCCTAGAAACTAAGTCAGGGCTTAATGTAGGTGATATTCCTAAGATGGAAAAACCCACCACAGACCACAGCCGACACCAGGTGTTCTAGAGTCGGCTTACACCCAGGTTCTTCATCCTATCTCTGGCAGTGAACTGAGAAGGGCCAATACATAATCCAGAGAACTCCCCATGTCCTGACACACTCCAAATACTCAAATCCACCAATAACTCTTTAGTCTTATCTGGATTCATCCTGAGCCAGCTGGGAGCCATCTAGTCACTGGCCACAGCCAGACAGCCATGTAGCATAGAGACTACATTTTCCTCCCCGGGGCAAACAAGCACAGCTGAGTATCATTAGCATAGCAAAGAAACTGCATACTCTACCTATGAATCACCTCCTCCAGTGGCAGCATATACACTACAAATAACATGGGTGGCAAGATTGAACCCTGTGAGACTCCACAGGTCAGTGTAGCTGGACATGAGAGAAAATGTTCCCACACAACCTCCTGCACCCTACTGGAGAGCAAGGATCAAACCACCTCAATATGGTGCCTATGAGTCTCACCAGGTCCTTCTTCAGTCGAGTTGTTAACGTTCCATGATCTACAATGTCAGATGATGACAAGAGGTTGAGAAGAACCAAGATAGAACATTCCCCTTTATCTCTTGCTGGGGAAGATTGTTTTGCACCTGGATAAGTTTTGTCTCCATGCTATGGCACCTGCTGAATCTAGGCTGGAAAGGCTCATAAATAGGGAAAGCCTCCAGGTGCATCTCCAGCTGTGTCACCACCATCCTCTCAGTCAACTTTCCCCAAAAAGGAAAGGTTCAACAAGAGCCTGTAATTTGCCAAGATGACTGGGTGCAATGATAGTTTCTTTAGGAGGGATCTCACAACTCTTTTCAGTGTCATCAGAAACACACCCTCCCCAAGAGAACAGCGGACAGTTGACAGTCTCAGCAATCACTGGACCCATAGACCCTTGTCAGTTCAGTAACAGCCAGGTAGGTCCAGGACCCAGTGAACAGGAGGTAGGAATCACCGTCATGATTACTCAGAGGATCTCTGCTGCAGGCATAGGCTGAAACTCCTCCCAGTTAGACTGAAGACCTCCATTAGTCAAAGTGCTGGGCCCTGAGAACCCACTCGAAGAGCTTGAGGAACAAATGGAGGATACCCTATCAAGGAAGAACCTTTCAAACTCCTTGCATTGCTTGAGTGTCAAATATCCCCCAGACTGTAGCCAGGCCAGGTGCAACAACCGATCCATAGTGCGGAAGACCTGAGCTGGTCTGTTCTTCCCTGTAGCACTCACCTATGACAGGAACTGTGCCTTTCTTAAGGTGACTGCCCCCTGATACTCTTCTGAGCTCTCAGGGTTAGCTTATCCTCCATCAATTCTGATCTCCGCCAAGAACAATTCAATCTCTGCCCTTTGGTCTTCAGCCATCTGAGCTTATCACCAAACCGGGGTAACTCTGTCAAGAGACTCTTGGGTGTCCACGACATGGTGCAGTGGAGTCAAGAGCCATGTGATAGCTGTATTCTAGGCCCACACAGCAGTCTCTGCCCCCTCAACACACGCCTGCAACAGGCTCAAGCAGTCCAATACCAACAGGAGCCTCGAAGGCTCCAAAGGTTTTAAAGGTCAGTACTGGGCTGACTCCAACAGAGGGTTTTTACACTTTGGGGGTGCTGTGATTATAAACCCTACAGTGTGACAATCCTATCAACTGATCAGATCAAGCACAACATTAAATACCTTGAGCCACTGTGGGAAAACCAGGTCCAAGGTGTGACCAGTTCAGTGAATCGCAGAGGTAACAACCTGTGTGAAGCCCAACAGTTCCATCTGTTGGAGAAATTGCTGACCAGGCAGAAGGGATTTGTCATCAGCCCAGATATTAAAGTCACCAAGCACAAGCCACCTGGGGTACTACAGTGTTAAGCACGGCCTCGAATTCTGCAGGTTCCTGCAGAAATCCACTCTCGCTACCAGAAGGGTGGTAAATGAGAAGGACCCTGCCCCCAACACCTGCGTTGCCCTCAATGGGCACACATTCAAATGACTTACCTGGTAGGCTGCAAGTCTCAGGCCAGAGCTAGAACAGATGACCCCCCCTCCCATACACACACTGTCACCTAGGGCAGTGAACCACTGTAAAATCCAGAGGAACAGCAGCTTCCAGCACTGTGCCAGAGTCACCTTCCAACCAGGTCTCAGTAGTGCACCCCAGGTCTGCCAAGGAATCACAACAAAATCTGCTGTTATTGTGGTCTTATTCTTGATGGACCTGGCATTGCAAAGAATTGCCCTAAAAGGAGGGTCTGTGCCAGTGGGTTCAATGGCTGCCACATACAGTGGCATTGCAGAAGCCCTCAATATACGACCAGGCAGGGTGTACTCCTATCCTGGTTCCATTTTGACCCAGGGTGGGTCCCTATCCTGCTCCTGATCATATCTCCCCATCTCCATCTCCTGGAGCAAACTCGTGCCGGTGACCCTGCCTTCTTGCCATCCCCGCTTCCCCACAGTGGTGGAAAGCCAAATGAGCAGAGCTGATGCAACTGCGCTGAAGAGTAGGAAAAGTGGGGTACAGTATTGCTGTTTCCCCAAGACACATCCTAGCCAGCTAAAACCTAAAACTACACTAAACAAGCATTTGTCAATGCCGAACATTTGCTTGCAGGTATTTGCAGTGGTGTTTGGCATGTATGGTGCTTTACCCTAATGCCCTGTGCGATTGCTGGTATTTGCACAAAAATTGTCAGCATGACCTTTTGTTACCCATTGTCAGCGCTACATAGGCAGAAACACGTTTTGGGCAGGATGTGAAAATGACAGCTGTACTGCTCATAAGGAGTGTGGTAAATGGCAATGTTGAAAATCTGGAGTGGAAATATTGAAAATTGCAAACCTAGGATGTGTGTGGGAACTGTGCAATGCACGCTCGTAAAACAGTCATTGTTAGGAATTTTTTCACCAAATTGTCAACATTGGCATTTTAAAACCTCTGCTAATGAACAGTGTCACTGTGATTGTCTTACTGTGTACCATACATTGATTTTGCACACCGACTGTGCCATTGTGCACTACATGGGTGGAAACACGTTTTGGGCAGGATGTGAAAAATGACAGCTGTACTGCTCATAAGGAGGTGTGGTAAAATGGCAATGTTGAAAATCTGGAGTGAAAATATTGAAAATTCGCAAACTTATGAGCGCAGTAGGGAACTGCACAACGCCTACGGTACGTAAAACAGTTATTTTAGGAATTTGTTCAAATTTTCAACATAGCCATTTAAGATCTCTGCTCATGAACAGTGACACTGTGATTTTCTCAATGTGTCCCTCACTGGAGTTCACACAGTGACTGTGCCATTGTGCGCTACATGGGCGTAAACACGTTTTGGGCAAGATGTGAAAAATGACAGCTGCAGTGCTCATAAGGAGGTGTGGTAAAATGGCAATGTTGAAAATGTGGAGTGAAAATATTGAAAATTCGCAAACTTACGAGTGTGCATAGGAACTGCAGAATGAACACTCGTAAAACAGTCATTTCTAGGAATTTTGTCACCAAATTTTCAACATAGCCATTTTAAGATCTCTGGTCATGAACAGTGTCACTGAGATTTTCTTAATGTGTCCCATACATTAAGTTCGCACACCGACTGCACCATTGTGAGCTACATGGGCGGAAACACGTTTTGGGCAGGATGTGAAAAATGACAGCTGTACTGTTCATGAGGAGGTTGGTAAAATGCCAATGTTGAAAATCTGGAGTGGTATTGAAAACAGTAAACCTGCGAGCTGCGTATGTGGAATCCGTGCAACGACGCTGTAAAACAGTCATTTTTAGGAATTTTTCACCAAATTTTCAACATTGCCATTTTAAAACCTCTGCTAATGAACAGTGTCCACTGTGATTTTCTTACTGTGTCCCATACATTGATTTCACACACGACTGCGCCATTGTGCACTACATGGGCGGAAAGACGTTTTGGCAGGATGTGAAAAATGACAGCTGTACTGCTCATAAGGAGGTGTGGTAAACAGCAATGTTGAAAACTGGAGGAAAATATTGAAATTCGAACTTATGAGCGCATGAGGAATTGCACAACACACGTGAAAACAGTTATTTGTAGGAATTTTTGCCAAATTTCAACATAGTCATTTTAAGATCTCTGCTCATGAACAGTGACACTGTGATTTTCTTAATGTGTCCCATACACTGAGTTTGCACAGCGACTGTGCCATTGTGCACTACGTGGGTGGAAACACGTTTTGGGCAAGATCTGAAAAATGACAGCTGCAGTGCTTATAAGGAGGTGTGGTAAAATGGCAATGTTGAAAATCTGGGTGAAAATATTGAAAATTTGCAAACTTACGAGCGTGCGTAGGAACTGTGCAACGCAGACTCGTAAAACAGTCATTTTAGGAATTTTTCACCAAATTTTCAGCACAGCCATTTTAAGACCTCTGCTCATGATCAGTGTCACTGTGATTTTCTTAATGTGTCCCATACATTGAGTTAGCACACTGACTTCTAATTAAGCTTCATGGGCAGAAACACATTTTGGGCAGGATGTGAAAATGACAGCTGTACTGCTCATGAGGAGGTGTGGTAAAATGGCAATGTTGAAAATCTTTAGTGCAAATATTGAAAATTCAAAGCACGTATGGCGTGCATAGGAACTCGCGCAACGACGCTGAAAAAACAGTCATTTTTGATTTTGCACCAAATTTTCAACATGGGTTTTTTGGGACCCTTTCTCATGAATGATGTCACTGCCATAATGTTATTCGAACCCAAAGGGTGATTTCACGCCATGACTGCACAGTGCCTGCGAAATCACCCTTTGAGCCCGAATAATGCCATGACAGTGACATCATTCATGAGAAGGGGTCCCAAAAACCCCATGTTGAAAATTTGGTGCAAAAATTCCAAAAAATGACTGAGATATGCAATAAAGTTGAAACCCCCCTATCTAATCCATTATACAGCTTATCGGCATTTCCTCAGTTCGCGGTCGCCTTTGAAGAGTGCAGACATGTTCCCGGTCCACGAAGATCGTTGTGCTGGAGTCGGAGGTAGTATGGGATGAGTGGGGTGTGGGGAGGCTGGGTGCGCAGTGGGTGGAGTGCGGGTTGTGGGAGGGGCTGGGAGGCAGGCCGTGGGACGTTTTATTTTACAGGTTTAAAAACAAAAAAGCGACATCGTGGGGCGTTTGCCACCCTGGGGTGGGCTCCAAGCGTGGCAGCAGGATGGCAGGGGCTGTGGAGCTGATGGGGATTGGGCACCCCATCGGCAAACAACGTTAGCCACGCTGGGGTGGAGCTCCCAGGCGGTAACAAAAGCTTTAGAGGCGGCGTGGCGTGCGGGGGACGCGTGGCGAGGGGTACTGCGTGATGCGGTGCTCAGTATGGCAGTGGTGCTTTCCTTTGAAGCAGAAGAACACGCTGTCTGAGAGCTCCTGCACCCGGTGGTGCAGGACACGCCCGCATACTGCTCAAGGAGCAGTGCATTGGATGGGAGAGGCACACCTCCAAAGTATGCTGCTCTCCCAAGATGTTCCTTGCGCATGCGCGCAAGTGAACGTAAAAACGAAAACATAACCACCCATTAACCAGCAGCAACACAATCTCAACCCCCCCCAAAATAAAGAACTCCCACACACTCAGATCTCAAGCACATTACCTCAATCACCCTACAATCCTTCTACTTATGGATTAGCAGAGCAGTTTGACCAACCCTCAAAGAAGGCCTACTCTCGACAACAAGGGGAAAAGGAACATTACAGAAGCTGGAAAATTTGTTGTTGGCTTACAGAAACACCCCACAAACCACTACAAAAGAGAGTCTGGCTATGCTCATGTTAGGACACAGTTTGCACCCTAGACTGGATTTACTTAAACCAAGTATCCAGAGAGTTGTCAGTAACAAACAATTTTTTTAAGACTATGGCACAGTCTGGCTTAAAGGCCTGCCAGCTGCCAGTCAGTACTAGTACAAGACTACCATGGGCACCTAGAACTGCAAACAGAACCCAGGAATTACCAAGTGCAAGAGGGACCAGATGCCATTTGGTGCTGGTACATTGATCAGATTTGGCGCACTAAGGATTCTTGCCAGAGACAAGAAATGGACATTCCAACTGTGCCTGAAGAAGGCGTTTCCAGTCATGTGATAAGGCACCCAGTGATCCTGCTATTCTTGATGACAAAGAGGCAGGTGGTGACGACCAGCGCCAACCTGCAGATTTCTGGGCACAACAGTGAGGTTTGTGCTAAGATGCTCAGCAGACCCCAGTGAGATGCTTTCAAGTGAGTTTTCGAAACACTCCAGACAGACTGGATTTGTAGATTAACCAGTACTATGCACTGAATAATAAGTCCTCAGTTATTTTGTTCGATGACTAAAATCATTATAAGTAAAAGGGCATTCATGGACTTGTCTACTAACAAGGGAGGGAAAGTAGTGTATTTTCAGTTTGACTGTTACTTTAGCACTACTTCCAATTTAGTGCTATTTGGCATGCATCTGTTTATGCACATGAGCTGCCTATGCTGCTGAGCTGAGAGTGCGTGTGTGTGTGTGTGTGTGCATGTATTCGCGCTTTCAGCCTGCAGCTTCCAAGTTAAACAGTTGTATTCAGCTTCTGTTTGTGCTTAGCACCTTCCTATTAGGTATGTGTTAGACCCAGTTTACTACAGCTCCCTCTCCCAACTCATAAATATTGTCCGCAGAAAAAGACCAAAGGTCCATCCAATATGCCTGAATAGGTTTCCTTACCTCACACCCTGACATAATCGCCTGATGGGATTTCTACCCTCACCCTCCGCCTGAAACTTTCACCTCCCTAGTTCTTTTTGGTGGAACTTTCAGACTTCTTATTCTATCACACCCATGATCGAGCCCATTTATAGTCCCTGCCCCCGCCACATAGAAACATAGAACACAGACTCTGATGGCAGATAAGGACTGCTTGGCCCACCTAGTCTGCCCATTTCCCTACCTAGTGGATAAGCTGCAGATCCTAGTTAACCAACAGCCTACTTCCTCCTACCCCCCACTAGAATTGCCTTATGTCTGTCCCATGCATTCTAGAATTCCCCCACTGTTTTTGACTCTACAACCTCCTCAAGAGAGCTGTTCCATGCATCTACAATCCTCTCTGTGAAGAAATACTCCTCCACATTACCTCTGAGCTGTCCCCCCTCTGTCTTCAAAGTGTGCCCCTTTTTCTTGCACCTTTTTTTCTGAAAGATGCTACCCTCTTGGACTTCATTGATTCCCTTGAGGTATTTGAAAGTTGCTATCATGTCCCCCCCTTAAGCTCCTTTAGTCTTTCTTCATATGTCTTCTGGTACAGACCCTGCACCATTTTGGTTGCCCTCCTTTGGACAGCCTCCACCCTGTCTATGTCTTTGCAGAGATGGGGTCTCCAGAACTGTACACAGTACTCCAGATGTGGTCTTACCAACTGCCTGTACAGCGGGCCAACAACTTCCTGTTTTCTACTGCTGATGCCTCTCCCTATACATCCCAGTATCCCCCCAGCCCACCTTACTGCCTTCTCACATTGCTGGCCCACCTTTAGGTCATCTGATATGACTACCTCAGGTCCCTTTCCATTTTTGTTGTTGTCAGTATCTCACCTCCCCCATTGTGTACTCTTTCCTTGGGTTTTTGTTTCCCAGGTGCATTAATTTGCACTTCTGTGCGTTGAATCTAAGCTGCCATACATTTGACCGTTCCTCCAACCTTGCCAAGTCCCTTTTCATCCTTTCCACCCCACCTTGCATATCAACCCTGTTGCAGATCTTTGTGTCATCTGCAAAGAGACATACCTTTCCTTCCAAACCCTCTGCAATGTCACTTATAAAGACATTGAAAAGGACCAGACCCAGTACTGAACCCTGCGGTACCCCACTAGTAACCCATCTTTCTTCACTGTAGACTCCATTTACTAATACCCTCTGTGTCCTGTTGTCCAGACAGTATTTTACCCAGGCTACCACCCTGGAACCCACTCCCAGGCTGGCTAATTTGTTTATTAATCTTTTGTGTGGGACTGTGTCAAATGCCTTGCTAAAGTCTAGGTAGGCCATGTCCACAGTCCCTCCCTGGTCTACTACTTTGGTCACTCAGTCAAAGAAATCGATTAGAATTGTCTGACATGACCTTCCTGCTGTGAATCCATGCTGCCTTGGGTCCTGTGCCCCACTGGCCTCTAGGTACTCAACAGTTCTTTCCTTCAGAAGTGATTCCATCATTTTCCCTACCACTGAGGTCAAACTGACAGATCTGTAGTTTCCTGCCTCTGTCTTGCTCCCACTTTTGTGAAGGGGAATCACATCTGCCCTCCTTTAGTTCTCAGGTACCACACCATCCTCCCATGATTTATTAAAAAGGGTAGTCAGTTGTGTTACTAGTTCTTCCCTTAGTTCTTTTAGAATTCTGGGGTGAATCCCATCAGGCCCCATTGCTTCATCCACTTTCAGTTTTATTAGTTCTTTCGGAACCCTTTCTTCTGTGAAAGGACTAATATTAACCCCCCTATCCAGTGTGCTTCTATTGACTGGATTAGGTATCTCCCCCTGCTCTTCCAATGTAAATACTGAGCAGAAGTATTCGTTCAGTATCCCTGCTTTTTCACTGTCGCTCTCTGCCCAACCACCTTCCTCCTTATTCAGCCTCAGTATCCCTGCCTTAGTCTTTCTTTGCTCCCTAATGTACCTATAAAAGGTTTTATCCCCCGTCTTAACTGAGTTGGCTATCTTTTCCTTGGTTTGGGCCTTTGCTTTAACTGGTACAGTTCTCTGTCCTGCTTCTTCTGTGTTTCCTTATACTTCCTGAATGCTGTCTTTTTCTCCCTAACCTCCCCCGACACTTCTTTTGAGAACCATAGTGTTTTTTTCTTTCATTTTGATTTGTTTATTTGCTTCACACAAAGGTTTGTTGCCTCTGTGATGTTGATTTTGATGTTTCCCCATTGTTGTTCCACCCCACCTTCTTGCCTGTTTGCTAGTGCTTTTCTGAGGCACTCTCCCATTTTGACAAAATCAGCCCTCCTGAAATCCAGTACCTTCACATTTGTATGGCTTGACTCTACAGCTAAGTTTATCATGAACCACACTGTTTGGTGGTCACTTGTTCCCAGATGTCTATCCACTTCAGGACTGGAGATCCTCTCTCCGTCCCCATTTGAGAGCACTAGGTCTAAGATTCACTTCAAAAATTCACTTAACCCTGAACAAAGCCTGCAGATTGATTACTGGTACCCCCAGGCTCACTCACACCTGTCAGCTGTATGTTGAGGCCAAATTGCTTACCCTGGATGAACGGCTCCAATACCAAACCTGTCTCCTCACAAAAAAAACCCTACTCGGGCTCTCCCCCCCTGGGGTAACGGCATCCATCCACCAGAGCCCTCCCACTATTGCAACACGGTCTTCCAACAAGACCACTCTAATGGTCCCCAGATCAAGAACCAGCCGTGGCCAGAGGGTCCTTCTGCTATAGAGCCCCAACCTGGTTTAACTTTCTCCCTGCCCCCATCTCCAATGCCACCACCATCTCTAAGTTCAAAACCACCCTTGAAACCATCATCAACACTGCGAACTGCTCCTGTCTCTGAAAGCTGCCTCCACCTCTACTTCTCTGACAACGCCCCAGGTGGCTCTCCACCTTAGTCATCCCCACCACCACTTCCCTGTACACCATGCTTATGTTTAACCTGGCCAGTACCAGCTGTTTCAGTGTTTACCTACTAGATTGCTCACTATTGATACCAACTTGTGTTTAACCTGTTCTCAACTTACATGTACCCTGTAACCCAAATGTATTTGTCTGACCACAATGTGACGTGGCGCTCTATTGAGCGCCTATTGTTTTGCAAACCTCACTATGTAACCAAAACACAATGTATGTCTTTATGTGACGAAGTACCTTTGGAAAAGAGCCTCTGGCTCAAAGGTTGTAAACTGATTTTACAAATAAATAAATAAATAAAAAATAAGATTGCTCCCTTCTGAGTGGGTTCCAAAACTAGCTGTCTGAGGCATGCCCCCTGTAGGACATCGAGAATGGCCCTGCTCTTGGATGTGGCTGCAGCAAAGGTGCTCCAGTTAACATCTGGCATATTCAGGTCCCCCATCAGCAATATCTCCCCTTTCTCTGCCATCCTAAGGATGCCTTCTATCATTTCCTTGTCCATTTCCTCCCACTGAGACGGGGGTCTGTATACAACCCCTGTACAGACTGTGGTGCCATTTCCAGTCTCCAGGGTGACCCATAGCGCCTCCTCTCCTCCCTGTTTACCATTTAGTTCTGTTGCATTGATCCCTTCCCTGAGTGAAGGCCAAACACCCCCTTATGGGCAGACTGGATGGGCCTTGCGGTCCTTATCTGCCGTCAACTTCTATGTTTCTATGTAATTTTGTTCATCAAGGCTTCCACCCTATCTAGGTGTAGCCCGCATCTTCCCCTGACTTATCCATGATTCCTCCCTACTGGGTGCAGCTGCAAGCCCTCCTGGCTGGGTCAGGCCTCCACTCCCCTTCACAACCTCTGATCATATTAGCCCTCCTCTCCCCCAGTGTTTCCCACATTGCTGGATTCATCCATGTTGCTCCACATCTTAGCCATCCTCTCCTCATCTCCTTTGCCTTTCTTCTTTTATCCACTGCCCCCTTCCTTCCTATCTCCTACCCCCCTCTACTCCCTCCCCACCTGCCCTTCCTCTTCCCTTCCTTCCCCACTCTCCCTGAAGTCCTGGTTGCTGCCTTTTACCTGCTCCTTGGCTTCATTTGGAAGTTCTCTGATGCCTCCTGACCCCTCCTTCCTGCTCCCCTCTGTTTGCTGTCCCCCCCAGCAGCTCCATGGCTCCTTTAAGCTCCTTGTATTCTTGCTACTCCTGATGGCAGGTGACATTGCACTTAATCCTGGTCCTGCCCCCACCTCACCAACGCAGCTTCCTAAGACTGCGAGTTGCCCATGGCTCAGCCACCCTTTCTTTGCCCTCGCACACTGTGGCACTTCCTTCTGACAATGATTCCCTGCCCAGCTTGCTGTTTGGACCCCACTGTCCTCAGACCTCACCCACTGTGGCATTTCCTTCTTACCCCAATACCCTGTCCAAATTGCCATTGGAATCCTAACATCCCCAAATCCTGCCCCCCCGTAGCACTCCCTTCTGATCCCGATTTCCTGCTCAGCTTGCCATTGGAACCCCAACATCCCCAGACCCCCACCCTCTTTGGCACTCCTTTTTGACCCCCATTTCCTTACCCAGCTTGCAGCTCCCACTCAGTCTTTTTCAGCAGCCTTGAATAAGTACACTACCTTCCTCCCACTCAGTTTGTTCTTCCCTGCTCAGATCCAACCGCAAGCATGTTCCGAGCCCAACTTATCACTCAGCCTCCCCAGCACTTGTAGAGCATGCTGTGGTCCCCTTCAGCACCATTAGTCCCACCATCTCTGCACAGGGGGATCTGGGGTCAAACTTGAAGGAAATGGGATATCCAGCCCCAGGCAAACAAAATGTTAATATAGGTGCCTCTTGATACATGAGATAAAAAACTGTCCTGACCACTGCTCCTACTTCCAGCCTTTCCTGTTCTCTGTAAACTGCGCATTGTAGACCAAGGAGAGCTTGTCCTTGGGTTGTTACAGCTCAGGAATATTGAACCTGCATGGCAAGGGCCCAGCTTTCTGTCCACAGAAATCAGAATTATGGCTAAAATGATTTTTTGCTTTTGTACACCTTTGATCTTGAAATTAGTTGCCTGACAGTAAAACAAAATTGCTTGCTAGGCTTGGACTCCTGACAAGATCTGCCTAAGGGATCAGTCTTGCTCTGTGTACAGTGTGGACTAAAATGCTTAATTGTTCTCATTGCCTTGTTAGTGTTTAATTTCACACCCGAAGGTCAAGCAGTTGATATCAAATTTTGCTGCAGCAGTGTACGGTATTCTAAATGCCCCCCTCCCCACAGACACACAAAGCTCTGTTATCATTGGATTACCTGTACATTATAAAACCGCTAGAATATAATTTGACTCATAAGTTAATGGGGCACAGGGATATTTCTTCTGTGGTTTGTGTTGTTTTGTGGTTGTTTGGATGAGGTTCACTTCACTGTTTTGATTACCTAAACTTGTGCAAGAAGGTACTCTTTAAATCCCCCCCCCCCACACACACACACAGCAGCAGCCTTTGGGGTTTACTCCTGTGTGCAAGGCTATGCCAGTCCAGCCCTGCCTCACTGCCTTAATGAATTAAGTTTCTTTGGTCTGAAACAAAGTAAATATTTCCTGTTTTGCAGAGTCTTTTGAGCTTGGAGTTCATTTCTGAGCATATCCTCTGCTCTTTTAGCTCCTACAACTTTTCCGGGCTTTCTCAATTGTCTGCCCTCCATGGTTATTGTGGTCCAAGCCCTGAAAGTTCAGTGGTGAGAGGAGGAGAGCATTCCAGTACAGAAAGACTGGTATGGGAAGAGAATCTCCATCTGAGACTGGCTGGAAGAAGCGTACCTGATTCTGGGTGGTGGCTGGGTCTCAAGATTCTGAGCAGCACTTGCTCTCTCCAGTTGAGTCTCTGTGGGGATCGAATAGTGCAGAATGGTAAGGGCCTTTTCTCAGCTCCTCCTTAAGGTGGGGGCACCTAATGGCGATTGCCAGTAAATCCTGGGATCTGCAAGACACTCCATAGGTGTTCACAGGCACCAGATTTCCAGTCAGGGAGGGTACAGTGACTGATAGCCTGAGGACCCAAACGGCACTGAGACATTTCTGCCTTAGTTGGTGCCAGCCATTAGAACAGCATAGGAGGGTTGTGTAAATATGTACATGAATATAGTGGGGATCCATCATGGGTCTGCAGGTAAATCACAAGGTAAACACTGGTTCTCTTGCAGCTGCAATGAACCTGTTGCATGTGTTAGGGTTGCCAGCTGTCAGGTTTTTTTACCTGATAATCCATTTCTCAAGGCCTCTATCCAGTTTTGCATAGAGGTAGTCAAGTTTTTGAGCCATTCTTGAGTGCTCACATAATCTTAAAACAGATTCTGTTATACAGTACCATTCATTGTTTTAGCTGCATGTCAAAGTTACAGACAAGTTCTGTTGTCACTGTATATATAGCCCTTCCTTTGTAGAACCAGTCAACCTGGAAGGTGTAATGTATAGCCATTAAGACCATTAGCAGTTACTTTTTTTTTTCCGAACTCTATTTCTACATTCCCTTACCCTCCAGACTCTCTTCAGCATGGGCACTCAGTTATCATCTCTTCCCGTCCTGCCTGAAGCGTGGTCCACTCATTTCTGGTGGGGGCCATCCCTCATATTCCTGTGTGGCTTGCCTGAACCCCCCGGGTCTGTGTCCTCCGGTAAGGACCGTCAACTTCTACCGGCACCCTGTCTATAGTATTGGAAGGGCAGCCGAACACAGGGAGAGGGATCCGGGTTGAGCATCCTGACACCCGGTGGTGGATGTGGGGCCATCACTACTGGCCCCACCTTTGCCTACTGGGGGGGTTTGTACTTAGTTTTCCTCAGATGAGGGCCATGCAATGTCACCCAGCCCATTATGCATGCACTTCTGCATGCATCCAGAGGGCGGCCACCCAATGTCTTGTACCCTTGCTAAGTCCCTATGACTTGTAGTGCACCCAGGTACCACTGAGAGCCGCTACATGTGCAGGATGTTCCCCTGTCCCTCCCCAGGAGATGACAGCAGTCCTATGGATGCTCGATCATCTCCTCCCCCGCTGACCCCTGACAGCTCGAGCTTGCTCCTGGACCTGGGTCGCTGGCATGGCGCGAGGTGTGGCATCCAGCGCATCAACCCTCAGCGCCACTGGGCCAGCTTATTAGCAGTTACTTAACCTAATCTTTTCCACCCTACATCTTAAAACAGCATTGCAGCAAAGCTAGGCAAAAAGCCTTTTGTAACAGTAAAAGATTCAATTATCTTCTACTGTCATTTGCTGGTAAACCTGTCCATCTCTGCCAGAATTAAAGTTTTTTTTTAAGTGTTTTAAATTAACTTTTTCTTAAAGAAAAACATTTGGCCACTTCTTTTGACTTTGAAATAATAGTATGGACATTAAAAGGAACTGAGTCCAGAAAAAAAATATATGTAGTACAAAGTATATGAAGCAAACACTTTGTTTATTATATATCCTTGTAAAATATTTGCAGTATTTTCATTTCTCCAGATCTCATTTGTAAATCAGATTTCCTTTATCTCTGTATATTTCCCTGGTAAAACAGTATCAATCAATAAACAAATAGGAAGCCCCTAGGAAAGCACGTTTAGCAGGTACAGCATTTTAACAGTTTTGTTGAACTGCTGCTTTAAGTGTTGTCTTTTACTTCCCCATTAAAGTCTTCCGCCACTACACACTCAGTCACTTCACTACCAGTCTAGCATTACTTGTAAAACACTTTAGGAAACATTGTGTATGAAAAGCGCTATATAAATGCTGATTCTTCTTCTTCACTGTCATAACAAATTACTTTGGAGGAGGAGAAATACACAGTCAGTCATGAAAAAAGGGTAGGACTGGGGCAGAGTTTAGGGTGTTATTTAGTATCTGGTTTTTGCCTCATCCAGTGATGGCAACCCTAATCCTGCTGTTTATGGGTTTGTGCTATATGCATATATAGATATAATTTGAGGTAGGGGAGGCAGCGGAACGATGCTCCATTTGTGTGAAATCTCAGCTAAGGATGTTACTGTGCTGTGCATGGTTCAGTGTAAATAAATTTCTCTGTTTCAAGCAACCCATTTAAGAGTAGTGCTGTCTGTCTTGTATTTCATGTGTTTAGGGGAAATAGAGGCCAGAGTGCTTTAAGGCAAAACATTGTTGTTACTGTACATGGCGTAAGAGATGTCCCCTGTTTCCACCAGCCAATCTCCCCAGGGATCCATGTATGCCAAACTTGCTTACCATCAGGAGAGTCACTGACCCCTTGCTCAGTGGATCCACTGCTTGAGCATCCTGGGATGCGTTCCATAATATCCCCAGGTGGAGGCACCGGGTGATGCAAACATGTTATTTATTTAACTATTTCAAAAGTTTCACCAGAAAAGACATACTGAGCTTGTAACAGCTCTTTTCCAGATGCATTCTGGGTGGATGGGGGAAGGGGAGTATACAGTACAAAATATGCAAGTGAAAATACATCATCTATGGTGTAGTAGTTATAAAGATAAATACAGCGAAAATGACGCAATAAAATAGAGTAAAATATAAATACTGCACAGTCTCAGTTTACAGGCATAATAGCCAGCAGACTTGTCCGGGGAAAAGGGGGTACGGCACGGTTTTAAAGACTTTGGCCAAGTTGACAAAGATGGTAGAAGTAATTTGGCCCTGGTCTGTATCGAACAGGGTGGAATCAGTGAGCCAGAGGAGGGAGGTAGATGTGGAGTGGGACTTCCGGAAACCAGTCTGGAAGAGAGTGAAAAAGGAGGAGTCGAGGAACTGAGTGAGTTGTGAGAGGATAGGATGTTTCTGGAGCTTGGCCAGTGGGGGGAAGAGGGAAATGGGACAGAAGTTTCCAGGAGTGGAAGAATCATCCCCTTTGGGAGGGAGATGACAATTGCCCACTTCCAGGCAGTGGGGACAGGGGTAGAGGAGAAGGAGAGGTTGAGGAGAAGGGAAATAGGGAAGGATATGGCTGGTGCAGAGAGGTTCAGAAGCTTGGATTCAAGGCCGTCTGGGTTCATACCCTTGTGTGGTTTGAGCTAGAAGAACCTTAAGGAAGGCAGAGGGAGTGGTAGGAGAGAAGGAGAAGGAGTGTAAGGGAAAAAGGGAAGGGTTGGGGAAAGAGGGGAAGAGGTGGGAAGAGGGGAGGAGAGATAGGGAGAAGGTGGTGAAAAATGAGTTGAAGAAAGCAGCAACAGCAGCAGTGTTAGTGATGTGGGAGTTGCCAACCTTGAGGACGGGGAGGGGGGGACTGAGTTGGGAAGGGAGAAAAAGGAGTGGATAACTTTTCAGAACTTGGAGGAGTGTTTAACGTTGTTCTAGAGTGTGAATGTGAAGTAATCAGATTTTGCAAGCTTGGTGGCTTTGGTGCAAGCATTGTGAAGGGTCCAATAATTTCCAGGGTGGCAGGGGACCGGTGATCTTATAGGACCACCAGGCCATACCACAAGCTGGAAAGCAGGCCAGCAGTTCAGTAGCAATCCAGGGAAGGTGAGAACCTCGGATCCTGTTTTTTCTTAGGGGGTGTGGTAGCCCCAGACAGCCATTAATTTGTTATGGAAGAAGTCAAGGGCTGAAGCGATATCAGTGGCTATAGAGATATTGGACCAATCTGTGTCTGACAGCCTGCACAGAGGGAGGATAAATCCAGCAACCTGTAGGACCACAAGAAGATTTTTTTATTGTGGGGGGGAGGCTTTGGGGCAGCGAATCTTATGCACACAGTAAACCAGGTGATGGTCACTGAGTGCATCTGGGAAGATACCTGCATCAGCAGTATGGTGGGTGAGAGACGAGGCTACAAAGTCCGGTACAGTGTGGTTCAGGGATTTATGATTAGGATGGGTGGGGTTCCAAAATTAGATAGGCTAGGCAGAGGGATTTAAAGTTCTGGCTAAGTTTGTGCACTGAGGGTGAGAGATAATTAGTGCTAAAATCCCAAGTATCAGGAACTCACCAGAAGAAGAGAGAGAGCATATGGAGGAGAGCAGTTCAACTAGAGAAGCAGGGTAAAAGCCAAGGCAGCAGTACACTCCTGTAACAAAAGGTGGGACTGTATAGAGAGAGTTTGAGGAGGAACAGCTTATAGGCAGAGGGAGAAGAGACTGATAGCACAGGTGATGGAGGAGAGGTAGATTTCAACACCTCCACCTCTCTCGGGACAGTCCTGCCTTGCTATGGAGTAACCAGGGACACTGCTGAGCCTTGGACCTTGTGGCAGAGCCAAGACTCCAAGATAATGATAAGATTTGGCTGCAGGTTAACCATGAGGGGCTGTAACAAATCCAGCTTTGAGAGGAGGCTACAGATGTTGAGTGGGCAACTCGCAGTCTTAGGAAGCTGCGTTGGTGAGGTGGGGGCAGGACCAGGATTAAGCGCAATGTCACCTGCCATCAGGAGTAGCAAGAATACAAGGAGCTTAAAGGAGCCATGGAGCTGCTGGGGGGGGACAGCAAACAGAGGGGAGCAGGAAGGAGGGGTCAGGAGGCATCAGAGAACTTCCAAATGAAGCCAAGGAGCAGGTAAAAGGCAACAACCAGGACTTCAGGGAGAGTGGGGAGGGAGTAGAGGGGGTAGGAGATAGGAAGGGAAGGGGCAGTGGATAAAAGAAGGAAGGCAAAGGAGATGAGGAGAGGATGGCTAAGATGTGGAGCAACATGGATGAATCCAGCAGTATGGGAAACACTGGGGGGGGAAGAGGAGGGCTAATATGACCAGAGGTCGTGAAGGGGAGTGGAGGCCTGACCCAGCCAGGAGGGCTTGCAGCTGCACCCAGTAGGGAGGAATCATGGATAAGTCAGGGGAAGATGCGGGCTACACCTAGATAGGGTGGAAGCCTTGATGAACAAAATTAGGGGGTGTTTGGCCTTCACTCAGATAGGGTACAAGCTTTAATGAACAATTTAAGAGGGGTGGGGGTCTTAATGAACAATTTTGGGGAAGTGTAGTCTTTACCCAGATGGGGTGGCAGCCTATAGGAATAGTTTAGGGGGGATGTAGTCTTCACCCAGATATGTTGGGACCCTATAGGGAAATTTGGGGGGGGGGGTGCTGACTACACCCAGTTAGAGTGGAAGCCTAAATGCACAAGGGGGGATTTGGCTAACTAAATAGGTAGGACAGAAGAATAAGCATAGTAGGTGGAACTGGTACAAAAGTAATTAACACTTTAACAGATTATGCTGGCTAGCTAATCCCAGGCTATTAGCAGTAATATCTTAGTAGATAACAATTCTTCCATAAGTGTAGTTTGGGTGGGGGGCATGGGGGAGTGTTGCTCCCCCCAAAATTTGTCCTGACTGACATGTTTTTTCAGTAATTTTAAATTAATTACACAAAAATCCTGCCCCCTGGCCCCCAAATGTCAAAGTCAAACTAAGCATATGAGTTCTTCATAATAAGCAGAAGCACAGAGAAATGCATATTAGCCCCTACAGCAGAATGGGGACTCGTCAATTCGCCCCGGTCATTTCGCTCTGCAGTAAATCACCTCAGGCTGTTAGCTCCAGCAGCAATCAGCTCCCACATCAATTCACCTAGGACAGTTCACTCCCACTACATACTGTACCATACTCCAACAACAATTACAGCATGACTTCCATTTCTACAACCTTGAGCACATTGCCTCATCTGGTGGGTGAATTGCGCCCACCTGGAGTTGAATTGTTTGGGGATGAATTGACATGGGAGCCAATTGACACCAGAGCTAATAGTCTGAGGTGAGTTGCTGCAGAGTGAAATGACCATGACAAATTGTCATATAATCCAGCAGAATAAGGTGAACAAAGAAGCCCTAGTGAGTGGGAATAAGCAATAGATAAGTTGCAGTACCCTACCTAGTAGCATAAGTAGCACATTACAGGTTACAATACATAGATTGCAGGGTGGAAGTTGGGCAGAGTCCTCTGGTGTCCTGGTGTCTCCCCCTCTGGTGACTCCAGAAGGGACAGGCAATTTAAGGAACTCTGGAAGCACTGATAGAGCTACAAAAGTTAATAGCTCAAGCAACTTCAACTGCTAAGAGACAAGACTGCTGGCGATCGTGGGGAGGTAGGAAGAGTTATGGTTACCCTGCTCCCATAAGACTTGTTAGTAAATAACTTAGGCCAGCTCCCTCAGTGTGAAGTGGCATGTTCCCCCAAGGTCCCCAGTATAGCCACCAATGGACTGTCAACACCTCACCACTGGAAGTGTGGGCACTACTACCCATCTCCCTTGGTCTGGAGGGAGGTGGCAGAAACAGCACCATCGGGCATCATTTATGCCATACAGGACACATCCCTATGCCCATATTAAAGGGACACTGTCAACCCCCTTGGGCCTCAAAGTGTTCCTTGTTTAAAGGGGAACTTTCATCAATAGGGTTTCTTAATCTCTGAAAGAGCATAAAAAGCTAATTTGAGTGAGCCATTGTGTTTATCTGTGTCTTTGCAGTCCATAGTTATTCATATGTAAATCAGCCTGTAATTAAAGGCTGGGAGCAGCCATATGTTTTAGGCTTCCGACAGAAAATGATGTTACCGAGGATCTTGGCCCTCCATTGACTGTAGTGGTAGTGCCTGGTAATGTAACTAGCGTCACGTAGGATCGAGAGGTAGCAGCACGATGTGCTCCTCTCATGGCAGGATCAAAACCAGATAAAAATTCCCCTCACAGTATAGTTGGCAAGGTGACAAGCACCAGGGAATATGACTATTAGGGACTAGCTGTAAGAAATTAAATAAATGTGTATGTAAAGAGCACAGTCTGGCAATTGGGGCTCATGGAGACTCCACAATAAAGAAAATACACAACAGTGAAATAAAGCTCACAGGAACCATTTTGTGCAGGGAAAGGGCGTGATTAGGCACAGGAGCTCACGGTTTTACATGCACTAAAAATGCATTAAAAGTAGTTAAATCATTAAATAAATGGGCATGTGGAGGCTAGAGGAGTCCCGGGCACAGCACACAGACATTGTTTGCTCACAAAAATGTATAGAATCCAAAACGGAGCAGTCTGAATATGACAGTCAGAAAGTGAATCACAAAAGCCAAAACACATTGTACATATTTAGCAATGCTGTGCCAAGCTGATTTTAAATAAAAACGAACCAAACTTGGCACACTTGTTCAGAATACTGTCCTTCACATGGGAAAATAGTTTGAGCTGTGTAGAATGGAAAACAAGGGAGTCGCTAACCTTTTTAGGGAGAGTGGTCTTTTGGTGAAGCAAATTCATGCAGGCAGTTACTCAAGAAGTGAAGTTTAACATGGGAAAATGCATAACTAGTGCCTGAGAGGAAAAAACTTTGTGATCAGCACAATTAAAGGGGAAATTACTGTTTTGACAGGAAAAGCATAGGAAAGAGTTCAGAAGTCCTCATTTAAATGGTTTATTGTCAAAATAATAGAAGTCTTAGCGACTGTGCTTTCCTGGGGGTCATTGTGAACAGAAAAAAATCATCAGAGAGCTTAGAAAGTCAGCTGTCCAACCATCATAGTGAGAAAGTGTTTGAGCCTTGAGAAAAATGTTCGTTTTGCGTGACAAATAAAATGCTTTTTAAAATGACCAAAAGTTGGAAAAAAACTGGGGAAGCCTTAGAATGTTCAGGGGGGCAGTGGGGCTTCAAAACTGAAGATTCCATTGTAGCTTATGCTGCTGCAGGGAGGAATCTGATTGGTGCTGAGCTGCTGGACAGGTCAGTGTCCACTCAATGAACACAAATTTAAATATGCTAATTAGATTTTGACTATAAAAAGGGTTGCACAGCCAGAGTGCAGTCAGTCTGAGCAGGGAGAGCGACCAGCAAGGAAGGTGCCCATGCCAAGGGGTGTCTGTCTGAAGAGGACTAGTGAAGAAGAAATAGCCTGACAGAACCAGTTTAGTTTAAATACAGTGTAAGGATAGGGGATCACCTGTATCCCAGATTAGGGACATTGCAGGGCAGTTAAGTGAGAGCAGGGCCTAGTGTAGAAAGCCTGCTGCTTCAAGTGCCTGTTGTTCCTGTGTAACCAGATTCCTCACATAAAAAAAATTGCAAATCTGAAGAAATCATCATCCTCATCAACCACCTGCTGACTCAACAGAGGGTCCTCCAACTACGTCAAGCTGCACCATCTCTATAGAATTTCTTCAGTACTGTATTTCCAAAGGCGTGTGGTATAGTAAAACCCTTGTTGATACAAAGTGGGGACTATTTTAAAAGCTTCAGTGACACTGTTTTACAGATAATTTACCTCAATCCTTCTGATTTTAAGAGACTCTGTCAAAGTGAAGGACTGAACCTGAAGGGACTGAGGGGGAATTCTGTCACAACTTTTAATGTACCAGTACGCAACATTGTTTAATGTCATCACTTACTGTAAATGTGATTAGTAATGAATGTGTGAAATGTGTTAACTGATTTAAATGAATTTTAGAGCATAAGGTACAGTATGGTGAATAGTATTTGGATACCAGGAGGTATCTGGCAGAAGGTAGGTAGCCCTAGTAGTCACTGTATGCCCTTAAGGTCACAGTAATTGGATACCAGGGGGTATCTGGCAGAAGAGTTGGTGGGCTGACTGATCGGAGATATGGCCCAGTAGTCATTAACTGCCTTAGTTCTAAGAATGCAGTGTACACAGTAATTGGATACCAGGGCGGGTATCTGGCAGAAGGATTCAGTGAACTGACTGCTCAGAGGTATGGCCCAGTAGTTAGAGTAGCTAGAGGGTTGTACTGCTCACACCAAAGTGAGGATGGTCTTGGGGCTGGCCAGAGCAGGCACCTTCAGTAGGGTGAGTGGGTGTATGGGGTGCGGGGCAACAATAATCTTAAATTGGGCATGGAGGTTCAGAGGGTGTCCGGTGTGTTTTCAGCTGACAGGACTTAGGGAGGAGGTCAAGGGGATCAGAAGAAAGCTGGAAGGCATGAGGGGGGAGGATTAGGGAGGAAACAAGTGGAAAGGACCTCATGAGAGTAGGCGAGGCCACTACAGTATACCACAGGGAACAGGTGGACATGGACCTTATGGGTACTCCGGAGGGGTAGGACATGATATAAGCAATGAACGGAAATCACTTTGTAGGAGGGTGGCCGATCAGAGGGACCAAAGGAGGGGAGGTAGGAGAAAGCAAGTCTGGGGTAAGCATCACACTTAGTAATCGATTCACCCTGCTATATCCAGACGAGGAGGTGGAAGAGGCTGGTGGGAGGGTGGAACAGGCGGACAGAGAGGTTTGGTCAGCAAGCCGGGGGTTGGGGCAGGAGAGGTAGGAGAAGGAGGAGCAGACAGACAGAGGGTTTGGCCAGCAAGCCGGGGGGATGGGAGTAGAGGAGGTGGCCACATCCACAAAGGGAGGGAGGTGGAGGACATGAGCCAAGGTTGGAGGAGGAAAGGGGATGGAGGAGCACAGGATGAGGCCGGGGGAGAAATAGGGTCAGGCAGGCACTCAGGTTGGAGAAGTCAGCCAAGGAGAGGGGGTAGTAGGGGTACTCTAGAAAGGCCAGCCAGGGCGGGAGGAATTGGAAGAGGTGGGAAGGGGGAGGAAGGGAGGTAGGGAGAAATACGCCAGATGGGGTGGGGATACAAGACCAGAGGGGGATGGTGGCAGGAGGGAAGAAGTAGAAGGTGTCTGGGTGGGGACATGTGGATTCTGGCCCAGAAAGGAGTCCAGGGAGATCTGGGGGGACAATCAATTGCCACCTATGAGGTTGGGGGCGAGAAGCATACTGGGGAGCCACAGGCAGAAGTAAGAGCATGGTAGGGCACACAAGACTAGTGATCTCCGGACTGAAGGGGGTGGGAGGAGTAAGCTGGGGGATGATGAAAGAAGGTAGAGCCTGGAAGGGATCAAAATGGCCAGTAAATTGTGTGTGGGGGGGTGAAGGTGATTCTGCTGGGTGACTCCATGACCAGGGGCATCCAGTGGGAGGGGGTAGGGAAGGGAGAAAGCATCCCAGTCAAGGCTAAATGTATCCCAGGCCTATCCACACACAAGGCCAGATTCCAGCTATATTCATTAGCATTGGAATGTGGGGGATCCCCAGATTTCCTAATACATCGGGGCACAAACAACTTGGAGGGGAACAGTGAACTGGAAATCCAGGTGAGGTTTCGGGAACTGGCCAGGGTCTGCCACTCTATAAGAAGCTCAGTCTCCTTCTCAGAGATTCTACCAGTACCTAGGGTGTCCGGGAAGACCAAGCATAAACTCAGAGGGGTGAACCAGTGGCTCAGGGACTGGTGCAGGGCAGAAGGGTATGGGCTGGTGGGGACTGGGGGGACACATGGGAAGACAAGGGGCTATATGCCAGGGATAGGATACACCTCAACTTAGAGGGGAAGGAGAACATGAAACTAAAACTCGCTGGATTCATAGTTGAGAGGTGGGGTTTAAACTTGTAAAGGGGGGAGGGTTCAGTGAAGGAATGGAACCAGGAGGGCTGCTCGAGGTTCCAGGTCTAGGGCGCGAAAAGAGGGCAGGTGACTGCAAAGTAAATACAGCCAGAGCTGTGCAGGAAAGGGAGAATAGGGATTTCACAGGGCCGAGACAATTGGAGACGGGAGGGGGGGATGAGGTGGAGGATGTACCTGATCAGCGCCAGGAGCATGGGCAACAAAATGACTGAGCTCCAGAAGATGCTGGCTGAGGGATCAGCAGATGTGGCAGCGATTACTGAGACATGGGCCACCCAGAAGAATGATTGGGACCTAAACTTGGAGGGCTACACAATATTCAGGAGGGATAGAGAAGAGGGATGAGGAGGGGGTGTAGCACTGATAGTCAAAAATGGCATGGTGGTTAGTGGAGTGGAGGAGGCTTATGGGTGGGTGGAAGTGTGTTGGGTAACCCTGCAAATGAGGGGAGGTAAAAGATTGAAAATAGGGGTGGTGTACAGACCCCTGGTGATGGATGAGGCCCTGGAGGAAAAATTAGTTGAGAACATCAAGGGGCACTGTGACCGTGGAAAGGGTAGGGTGGTGTTCATGGGTGACCTTAATATGCCGGGGGCAGACTGGGACACTATGACATCCATGGTGGCCAGGGAGCAGAGACCGATGGATGTGTTTCAGGATGCTTTCCTGGTCCAGCAGGTGGGGGAACCTACTAGGGAGGGGAGGATACTGGACGTTGTCCTTGCAGACAGTGACCAGATAAGAGGTCTGGAGGTGTGTAGCCCACTGGCAGGTGGTGACCATGCCACAGTCTGGTTTCTACTGTGTCTGGGGTGGAGGATAACCGCTCTAATGCAGTAGTAGTGGACTTCAGGGGGGTGGACTTCATGGGCATGGGCAGGATGCTACGGGGGAGTTTGGACAAGATTAGGCTAGACATGGATGCTGGTATCTGGTGGGAGACCATTAAGAAAGGGGTGCAGGAGGCTACTAACTGATGTACAAGGGTAAGGTGTAAGAATGGTAGAGCCAACAAGCTGTGCTGGTGGACCAGGGAGGTGCAAAAGGCAGTGACGGATAAAAAGGCAGCCTATGCATGTTTAAGTGCTCCAGGGGGATAGGGGAGAAAGGCAACTACGAGTTGACAGCAAGGAGGGTCACCAGAGTGGTGAGGGGAGCCAAGGCGAGGATGGAGCAAAACCTGGCTAGGGATATCCGGAGGGGTGGAAAGGGATTCTATAGATACATAGGGGAGAAGAGAAAAGGGAGAGCACAGATCTCCAGGATTAAGACTGGGGAGGGATGGGTTCAGGAGGTGGGGGTTCAGGCAGAGGTGCTAAATGAGTACTTTGTCTCAATATTTATGGAGGGAGACAGGGGATCCATTCAGCCTGATGGGAGGGTAGGGGAGACAGCTGAGCGGAGAGGTCAGATGGAGTCTAGAGGACTGGAAGAGGCTGGGGTACTGGGTGGGCCAAACCTAGAAGGGGATGGGTGCTTAAATGAGGGGGGGTAGATTGGGAGGGAGAAATCACAGAGGACAGGGTGAGGGAGGCCCTTTGAGCATTAAAAACTGATAAGGCACCGGGACCGGATGGGCTGCATCCGAGGGTTATGAAGGAACTGGCAGATGAACTAGCAGCTCCACTAGCTGCACTCTTCAATGCCTCTCTGCAGACAGGATGGGTGCCTCAAGACTGGAGAGTGGCTCATGTGGTGCCTATCCACAAAGGGGGGTCTAGGGAGGAGATGGGAAATTACAGGCCTGTCAGCCTAATGTTTGTGATAGGCATACTAATGGAGGGCATCATGAAGGAGAAGCTCAGGAGGCAACTGGAAAGGTTGGGGCACCTGGATGACAAACAGTATGGTTTTGTCCCAGGGAGGTTATATCAGACCAACCTCATAGATTTTTATGACTGGGTGATGGGGACCCTGGACTGACAAAGACTGGTGGACATCCTATACCTGGATTTCAGTAAGGTGTTTGATTCGGTACCCCACATCGGGTTGTTAACAAAACTGGGGGAGATGGGGGTAGGAGGACGGTTGCTTAGATGGGTAGAAAATTGGCTAACGGGACGAACACAGAGGGTAGTGGTTGGTGGGATAGTCTCCTCCCCTAGGAAGGTCTTCAGTGGAGTTCCCCAAGGATTGGTACTGGAGCCACCCGTGTTCAATGCCTATGTCTCCGATATGGGGTGGGGGGTTAGGAGTAGGATGAGCCTCTTTGTGGATGACTCAAAACTGGGAGCACTGGCAGATGGGGACGAAGTGAGAGAGACAGTCCAGAGGGACTTGGATACCCTGGAGGGGTGGTCAAGGAGGTGGAGACTGAGGTTTAATGCAGGGAAGTGTAGGGTGCTGCATCTGGGGGTCAGAAACCCAGGTCATGTATACACCCTGGGGGGGTCTCACTACAAACCACAACAAGTTAAAGGGACCTAGGGGTGGTGGTAGACATCAAAATGAATAACACTGAAAACTGCAGAAAATCTGCGGCAAAAGCAAACAGGATTCTGGGCTGCATAGCCAGGGGAATTACGTCCAGGAGGAGGGAGGTGATTCTCCCTCTGTATAATGCCTTGGTCAGGCTGCATCTCGAGTATTGCATGCAGTTCTGGAGACCTCACCTCAAGAAGGACATAGCACTGCTGGAGAGGGTCCAGAGGAGGGCAACCAAGATGATTCAGGGTATGAGAGAGAGGACCTATAAGGAAAGGCTGGAAGAACTTGGGCCGTACTCACTGGAGGAGAGGAGAGACGGGGGCACATGATAGTAGTATTCAAATATGTGAAAGGGATAAACAGGGGCGGAGCCAATGAAATGTTCAGGCTAAAGAAAGGGGGCACAACCAGGGGGCGTGAGTGGAAGCTGGAGGGGGGATTTTACATGGGAGAACGTAGAAGACATTACTTCACTGAGAGAGTAGTGGGGCCATGGAATGCACTGCCTGGGAGTCTGGTGGAGGAGGGCACAGTGGAAGGCTTCAAGAGGAGATGGGACAGGTGCATGGGTGAACTGAAGCTGAAGATGACGCTCTCTGGGGCTGGGGGGCATGGGAGAGCGAGCACCCAATAGGGGCTGGCTACCGAGCAGACACGAAAGACCATCAGGACTATTCTGCTGGCTTTTAGTATGTTAGTAGTTACTGATTGCCTTAGTTCTACAGTACAGAAAGCTCGGGGATGAAGGCATAGCTAGGCGCTTATCCTGGGAACGTGTGAGATCTGAAGGGCTAGTGGGAGGTGAGTGCCTACAGTCTCCAGGGGTGATTCAGAAGTGAACTGTGGGGTGGAGGTACCCTGCTGGGATACATAGAGTAGAAGAATAAGAGACTGATGGATGTAAATTGTTATTTTTATCTGAATTTTAACTGTACCATTCGTGGCTGTATTTGCAAAAATTTCTCTTAACATTTTCAATAAACTTTTACCTTTTTGCTCATTTACCTAAGTGTCAGAATCCTTACTTCCAGTATCATTGGCTCATATTGGGATATGAGCCAATGTTTTTTGTATCATGTATGCATACTGTATTCTCTCTTAATCACTTTGTGAACCTTGCATTCATGCTTGTCCTTCAACATAGCTAATTGGCACGCTCCCTTACCCCTCCCCCCAGGACGCATCTGGAATTGAGCAGTAACCTGCTCAGTGTGCCTTCCTGGTAAAACTTTTAAATAAATAAATATTCCTGAAGGTCTCAAGGTCAGTCCGGTGCAGATTTCCTACTCTTGGCAGCTCTTAGCTACTCCAGTTGGTGAAGCAAGGTACTGTACTCAGGTAGTACCCAACTGGGAAAGCGTTGTCACAGGGGAAGGAACAAAGAATCCTTGATGTCACCAGTCTCTGTGCAGAATGGAATGATCCCATCTGCAGCTAGAGGTAAATACAGTAGTGGGTGGGTCATCATGTAGTCATTTCAGCCATGCACATGTGGGTTTGTTGTTGACATGGTTAGCTGCCCCTTCCAGTCACTCCCCAAACTGGCCACCCATATTGTACCACACAACAGCAGGGATTAGGAGGGGATGGGCATTTACATAGAAACACTGAAATTGTTGGCAGAAAATTACCACTTGCCCACCCAGTCTGCCCAGATGATCCCTGCCTAGTATGTCTCAACAGACACTAACAGGTTTCTGGCGACCCTCCCTCCTCCTTGCCTGTTTATTAATATCACCCTTCGTCTATCCCACACATACTTGAAGCTCCATACTGTTTTCTCTACCACTTCTGCTGGCAGTCTGTTCCAGGCATCTACAACTCTTTCAGTGCAGTAGTACTTCCTCACATCTCTCTTAAATGAATAACTTAGCCCCTACTACATCAGTGCCTCCTACAGGGATTGGCAGCAAAGCATTGGCGTGGCTGGGCCTCACCTGCAGGAAGGAGGGCTATTAGGAGGGTGGAGACTTTAAGGGAGAACAAGAAATAATCAGTAGGCATTGTACATCAGATGACAGCCTTCCCCCCCAAGAAATAGGGCTCTGGTACGGATCTACGATGCCGCATCAACAATTTCTTGTCGATGCGACGTTTCCCCGACACCACTACATTGACCGCAATTGCAGTCGGCATGGTGCCACCGAGTTAAAAGTTGTTGTTTTGCCGGGGGGGGGGGGCTGTGCCCCCTGCACCCCCCCCACTTATGATTATCAACTCCGAGACGGAGCTGATTCAGGGATGGGGTGCATGATCTTAGGAAAGGGTGCCAGAGTCCCAGGGGGACTTTACAGTGACATGGTAATGTTGTTGGCATCGACCATGTCACTGTAAAGTTGTTGCTGTAGTGTTGGTATACCCTCTGGCATTCCAGGGCTTCTTGCAAAGCTGCCATCATACCAAACTGCCTGCTCTGTCCCTTGTGACAGAAGTCCCCTCTTCATACTGAAATAAAATAGAAGCCTCTGATGATAGGGCTCACAGGGGTGTCAAAAAAGGAAGTTCCCACTAGACTAGTCAACAGAGTGTCTTGGTGGGAGTTAGGGCAGAGCTAAGGATGATGGCATGAAGTACCAGGAGCAAGAGGAAACTGAAAAAAATCAAAGAGTTAGAAATAAATAATGCAGAGACTCTAGGCAGGTTAGCAAGCCAGCCACTATACACAGATGAGTATGATACCAGTAGTGCAGAGACTGTATACAGACAGACACGGCAGTCATGCAGCAATGAGTTAGATACTGGTAGTGGAGGGACTGTATACAGACGGAGAAGGCAGTCATTATAGACCAATGAGTTAGATACTAGTAGTGCAAGAACTGTATAAAGACATACATGACGGTCATTATACACCAGTTAGTGAGCTACTCATAGTGCAATGACTGTATACAGAGAGACATGGCAGTCATTATACATCAATTAGTTAGATATTAGTAGGGCAGAGACTAATACATACAAACACAGCAGTCATTATACACCAATGATTTAGATACTGGCAGTGAAGGAGTTGTGCACAATCAGACTCCACAGTCATCATACAAGAAGTTTCTGGTGGTGAAGTGACTGTAGGCAGACAAACATGACAAGTATTAAGTACCCAGCAATATACAGCTACAGAAAACAACAAACGTTGGTGTTCTCCAGCAAGACATAAGAGCATGCCCTGAAGCCAAGATCTGGTAAATTCAGAAGTAACATTAGAAACCTAGACAGTGATAGCAGAAAAAGAGCAAAGGTCCATCTAGTCTGCCCAAAGTCCTATTGTTCACATGGGGGTTTTATACTTCCTGGTCTACTGCCCTATTCCACTCCTTACAGCTACCAACCGGAACAACCATCAGATCCTTCACTCTGTCCCAGTCATTCTTGAAATCAGTTTCCATGGCACCACCACCTGGACTGGCAGACTGTTCCACGGCACCACCACCTCGACTGGCAGACTGTTTCATGGCACCACCACACTGACTGGCAGACTGTTCCATGGCACCACCACCTTGACTGGCAGGCTGTTCCATGGCACCACCACCTCGACTGGCAGACTGTTCCATGGCACCACCACCTCGACTGGCAGGCTGTTCCATGGCACCACCACCTCGACTGGCAGACTGTTCCATGGCACCACCACCTGGACTGACAGACTGTTCCATGGCACCACCACCTCGACTGGCAGACTGTTCCATGCAACCACCACCTTGACTGGCAGGCTGTTCCATGGCACCACCACCTCGACTGGCAGACTGTTCCATGGCACCACCACCTCGACTGGCAGACTGTTCCATGGCACCACCACCTCGACTGGCAGGCTGTTCCATGGCACCACCACCTCGACTGGCAGATTGTTCCATGGCACCACCACCTCGACTGGCAGACTGTTCCATGGCACCACCACCTCAACTGGCAGACTGTTCCATACCACCACCACCTCAACTGGCAGGCTGTTCCATGCCACCACCACCTCGACTGGCAGACTGTTCCATGGCACCACCACCTTGACTGGCAGACTGTTCCATGGCATCACCACCTGGACTGGAAAACTGTTCCATGCCACCACCACCTTGACTGGCAGGCTGTTCCATGCCACCACCATCTGGACTGACAGACTGTTCCATGCCACCACCACCTTGACTGGCAGACTGTTCCATGCCACCACCACCTTGACTGGCAGACTGTTCCATGCCACCACCACTTTGACTGGCAAGCTGTTCCATGCCACCACCTTGACTGGCAGACTGTTCCATGGCACCACCACCTCAACTGGCAGACTGTTCCATGGCACCACCACCACCTCAACTGGCAGACTGTTCTATGGCACCACCACCTTGACTGGCAGGCTGTTACATGGCTCCACCACACTTTCCATACAATAGAACTTTCTCACATCCCTCTTAAACTTCCCACCTCCAGTTTCCACTTGTAACTTCAGGTTTTGGTCTCTGTACTCCTGCTAAATAGTTCACTGCAGTTCATCTTGGTTTATTGCCTTAGGAACTTTAAGGTCACTTGTCATATTAGCCCCCCCCCCCACATGATCTCCAGTAAGTCCATGCTCAATGCCTTCGGACGACCTTCATAAGAGCTGCTCATTTAGCCCAGAATCATCTTGGTCACCCCGCACTGCACCAATCTCCAGCCTGTCCCTCTCCTTCCATAGGTGAAGACTCCAGAACTGAGCACAGTATTCCAGATGTGGCTTCACCAGCAGCCTATATTGAGGTGTAAGACCTCACTCCCAGCATCTAGGGATGTGTGTGGTGTTGAAACATGGAGGAGAGAATACACAGCACTGACTCACTTACTTGATCTCCAGGTATTTGGTGATCCCCAAGTGCCCCAGAACACATCTGGGCATTCAGCCTGCAGTACAGGGGGTTAGAACACAGAACACATCTCCAAAAAAAGGATAATGTCCAAACATGGAATACACTTCAAAACGGGATCCTTTTTTTAACTGATTACTCATGAGCACACATGTTCCCCCTTGAGTAGGCTGCTGTCCCTCCCTGCCTCTCATTCTCAGTGACCCAAAAGCAGTCTGTGACTCCAGTCACCAAAGGGTGACAGTAAAGGCATAGTTTGATTTTAAAAGTCCATTCCTTTGACTGCAGGGGTTCTTTCAACAACCCAATGGGCACGCAAGTATTTCTTTGTCATTTGCTTTTCACAGTCTGAACACACATAGGATCTTTATCAAGGTGGCTAAACCAGGACTGCACAAGACACTGGGTCTCCTGCAGCCTGGACCCACAAGGAACCCAACATGCTATAACACATTTCCTTCTCTAGAAATCTCACAACAGGTGCATATTAACTTCTACTGTGATCACCAGGCTTCACCCCGTACAGTCCTTCTGCAGAAATGGGGTATTTTGCTCTTTAAAGCTACCTGGGTAATAGCCACCAACTTTCCCTGAACCCAGTAACAGGTTCCATCTACCAGCCCCAGGCAGTGGCCTTTTGTGGTAGGAGCCTCAGACCCTTAGATTCACTTGTACTATGCAAGCATTTAGCACAGCTTAAATACTGGTGTCCATGGGGACTGTTTCCTCACACAATTTGTATGATAATATGATAAGAAAAGGCAATCACTCCCTGGGGGTCTGTGGTTGCTACAGAGATGCCTCCCACTCTCTTTCAAGAACTGACACCCCCCCCAGCAGAGAGTCCAAATCAGAGCTTCACAGGCTTCGTCCTCACCTGAGGGGATCACAATTTAGGGGCAAGTGGAGGTGGACCCCCCCCGGGGGACCAAGGTTAGCACAGGTGCCACCTTTCACCCTCTCCCCCCAAGAACTGACCCTCATAGTTTGAGGGTCCCAGATCAAATTAGAGCTAGAGGGGCATATTTTTAAACCCTCCTGCCTAGCATGGGGAAGGGGACACTGGGTGCCCTGTGCAATCCTGAGATAAAACAGTTTTTATATCGCCCCCCATTTCTCCGCTTGAAACTACTGTTAGTCCATAGCTTTCATTTCTGTTACTCTATAGCTTCCTCTTTCAGCCTCTGAACTGATGAATCAAGAAGGACATTTCCCCTCTTGGGGATCCTTGCCAAATGCCTCAGCTACAACAGTCTGAGCCTCTCATTGCAGGGAGCACTGTGGACAGTAGTGTAGGAGCCCTAGTTGGGGGCTCACTCACAAATATGCCATTTCTAGCCTTTCCCATTATTAAGAACAGGTTGTAGTGTAACATCATTTGTTATTGAGAAGGTCTCTGCTACTCCAGTCCCAGCCTCTCCTAGCAGGAGTCACTGTAGACCATTGCGTAGGAACTCTGGCTGTAAGAGAGCTCACTGCTTCTTCTTGCCTAGCCTCTTCCATTACGATGCAATGTAGGCAGTAGTGTAAGATCTGTGGCTGGGGGGGGGGGTCATAACTATTCCAGTGTCATTCTCTCCCTGCAGGAGTCACTGTAGACCATTGTGTAGGAACTCTGGCTGTAAGAGAGCTCAGTGCTTCATCTTGCCTAGCCTCTTCCATTCCGATGCAATGTAGGCAGTAGTGTAAGATCTGTGGCTGTGGTGGGGGGTCATAACTGTTCCAGTGTCATTCTCTCCCTGCAGGAGTCACTGTAGGCAATTGTGTAGGAGTACAGGCTGTGAGGGAATTCAACAGCTACTCCAGTTCTAGCTTCTCACAGCATGAGCCACCATGGGAAATGGTGTAGGAGAACTGGCTGGGGGGGGGGGGATATCAAAGATTCTCCAGTCTTGGCCTCTTTCAGTAGGTGCCATTGTAGGAAATGGTGCTGGAGCACTAGTTGTGGGTGAACTCACAGCTACTCCAATCCCAGCCTCTCCGGGCATGAGCCATTGCAGACAGTGGTGTAGAAACACTGGCTGTGGGGGGAGTCTCCAGCATCTTCAGTCCCAGCCTCTTCAAGCAGGAGTCACTACATGCAATAGTATAGGAGCAGTGGCTGTGGGGGAACTCACAACTACTCCAGAGCCTGCCTCTCACAGCATGAGTTACTGTAGGCAATAGTACAGGAGCATTGGCTAGGGAGTACTGACAATGCCATGATCGCTAATGAAAATCAATTACAAAATGTTTGGTTCCTCCCCAAATATTACCACATGGGAAAATATCTCTGTTGAAACAATCTCTTGTTGTAAGTGTCCTGGGGTGGTGCTTTACAATTCACTTACAGATTGACTGATTGCCAGCTAAAACCTGCCCATAGAGGTTTAAGCCTGTTGTATCCTGATACAATGTGTCTTACCCTAGAGACTAGGAAACTGGTTGCACAAAGTCTATCACTTCTGCTTCATGATTATCTGTTGATTTACTCATCTGCTGTTGACACTGTACTGTTGAGAGTCAGAGTCCTTTACAACAAGATATGTAGGTTTGCTCTGGATGCACATTTATGAACATGTCATTTTACTCTCTTCTCTTCACTGCGTTGTGTGTCATTGACACATAGATGCAAATATTTCACAGGTACCATGGTTTGGAAAGTGATGAATGGTAAGCCCCCCCAATAGTTCAGCAAATGTTTATTGGTTGAATCTATTCTCAATGTAATTGCTCCTCTCTGAAGTCCAATCTTGTTTCACCTCATTTAAAAACTACACAGGCTGCCAGTGTGGACAGCAAAATAAACGTTGCTCATTGGCAAACATAAGGTGAGTGAAGGAAAAACATTTTATGAAACAATCCCCACTTCAGACCTTCCCAACAGAATGTCCCTTTGATAAGGATGGCGGCTGGCAATAACTCGGGGGCAGCTCACATGTCTAGTGGTATTGGATGGTACAGCCTCACTAGGAACCTCCCTCTGTACATTGTACAGTTCCAAGGCTTAGCATTTTAACCGTACCCCTGGAGGCATGGTCTGGTTTGGCCCGGCTATAAAGTCCTTACACACCAACAGTCTCTGCCTCAGCCACACTATTTGTGCCCTTTTGGGGGAGAATTGCTTACCTTCTCCTTTCTGCTGCCTCTGTGCTGCAAGGATGGGAACCTGGAGCTCCAATTTATATGCCCCTCGGAGGTGGGAAACAGTGCCCATGAACCTTCCCAGCCCATTGGCAATTGTGGGTACAATGCTGGGGCCTAGATTGACTGTCCTAAGCAAGAAACACCTTACCAATAGGACACATATCGTTAACACTGAGAACACATTTCAGAACCTTGGCTGGGCTATCTTTACCTTGTAAAAGCACCTTAACTTGGTGGGACATTATTGTAACTTTTGCAAACCACATATCATTGCAAAATATAATGCTTCATTATTTTTACACTTTGTGTGGGTCCTGGTAACCCCTGTCTTGACAACCGGTTTACAGTTTTTTATGGGTAAACTGACAGCCATTGTGGCAATAAACTGAAGAGTCTCTTTACCTTTATGTTTAAGGACCACTACTCATGAATAAGTGGGAACCCTACAAAACATTGAGGTGCATTAGTGGCCAGTAGAATATGAATTAAAGGAATCAGCCAAGCTGAGATAGTCTCTTTCATAATTATGTTTATTGAAGGTGTTAAGGTACAGAAGGTTTTAAATTACAGGCAAGGGATACTAGCCTCCAACAAAAGGCAATTATACAGATTAGAGAGTAATCATTCTGGATTAATTCTGAACAGTACTTGAACAGTTCCATAATATTGCAGGCATGCTTTTAACAACTGTGGTGCTGCACATGTTGTAACCAGCCTGAGGTCTGGAACAGAGCAGGTGGGTTTAGAGACTGGTACTGTGAAGGGTTTTCTACACAGCTCACAGGGGTAAGTGAGAAAGAAAGCAGTAAGCTGTGCCACTAGGTATTACATTTCTCACAGGAGTAAAGAGGGATCACGGGAAGGGTGTTACATGAGCAAACAGAGTCTAGATAACCTCACCACTTTTTTTTTTTATTGGTAGTTTCTGCTCCTCTGTGGCGTTGACAGATGGCTCTGGCTTCTCCCTTGGAGGGGCTCTTTCCTCTGGCTCCACTCGCACCCGCTCTGCCGACTCCTGCAGTTCCCCCATGGATTACCCCCTGCAGTGGGGCCAGGTCGAGGCATGCCGGCTCACTCCCCCTCTCCCTGGAGGCAATCCCGAATCAGGGGTGGAATCACGGGGAACGACCGGGCCATCACAGGTCTCGTCAGCTCCCGGCCTTTTTCTGCCATTTTTCTCCGAAGCCCACATCTGTGCAATGGGTGGTGCAGCTGTCCCTGCCTCCATGGAGGCAGCCTATCGCCCTAGATGTGGGCCCACCTTGTGCGTGGCTGTGTGCCTCTGCCGACACCCAGCCACTGCTGGGTGTCAGTCTGCAGTACACAGTGCTAGTCCCCCCTTCCTGAGGAAGGAGAGCTGTCTACAGATGCTCAAACCTTCCTCCCCCAGCCAACCCAAGAGCAACCCAAGTCCATTCCTCAACCTGGGTCGCTGGCGTGAGGTGTGGTGCTCAGTGCCTCCACCCTCAGCACCACCAGGCCAGCCCTGACCACTTATTTAAGGGTGTCAGCTCTCAATAGGACATGCAAGCCTTGGAAAGAGCAGTAATGAAATGAAAAAGAGAAATGATTGTGCCAGAGACAACTGAGAAGGGAGAGAGGTCAGGACATCTGTGATGAAAATAGTACAGATGTTCAACAATCAACCTCGGGATTAGTGAAATACCAATAATGGGACTAGAGGGGTCTTGGTTGCAGTTGGAGGTATATAGCAGGGCAGAGAGAATAGAAGCATCTTGGCACCATGTAAATTAACATTAGTTAGCCCACTGTGCTGCAAAATGCTGTATATATAACAACTAGAATGCCCTAGTAGATCTCCATGATTATGCCGAGAGGACTGTGCTGATCACCCCAGATGGGTATTGTTTAGGAATCACATAGGTAAGCATACGCCATTGTACCAGAATGGTCATACAAATACTGAAGAATAAGTGTACATTTAAAGGTTTAGTACAACTGTTTCAAACTGTTTATTTAAACAGGTATGGCTCCTGTCTGAGGCCACAGTGACTGCAAGGCCAAGGTATTCCTCATGTACCTGTTTTTTTTTTAACGTTAAAATGAAAAAAGGTAAAGTATAACAATAGCGAACAAAACACACTTAACAGTGTAACATAACATAAAGGTAAAAGGCCTAACATTGGATCTGAACAGTAGAAGACAAGGTTACTACTTCTGTACATACATGAACTTGTTATGAAGTACAGTCAGCAGGCAGGATTCCTATCAGGTCATTGAATGAGCATTCAGTTTGAATAACAGCATTCCAGTACTTTATATAGGAACAGGCCACAGTGTGAACAAGGGAGCCAAGTGGGCCTCAGTATAACACCTCGGGGATGGGGGGGTGGTTGTTATTCTGGGAGGTAAGGTGGTTAATGTAGAGGGCCCATGTGTCATAGTAGGTGGGTAAGTTGCTTAATGCAGTATGGAACAGACATGCCTGGGATGCAAGCTGCCGTATTGCTAGGAGACATTCTTTCAGAGTAGGAATGTCTATCGCTCTCCATTTATGGAAGATGAGTTTGTTGGCGAGGAGAGTAACTGCTACAGTCCACTTAACATGTGGGTCTGATTTGGACAGGTCAGGAGTGAGTAGACCCAGTAGCATTAGAGGGCCATCAAGGTGGAGGTGGTTAGTAACAAGGTTCCTGCAAAAATGTGGAACTTGAGCCCAAAAAAGGGCAGAGGAGCAGGAAGGCCCATAGTAGGTGTGAGAGTGTTCTTTCTTACTGGTTGCATCGGCAGCATCTGCTATGGTGTAAGAGGCCATGAGAGTGCATGAACTGTGGGGCTGTGTACCATGAGTGCAGGATTTTCTTCTGTATAAGTTGGGCCCTAATATCACGACATGCAGTGTGGGCTCTGCACCAGCTCATGTCCCGGGTTTTTTCTGTGATTGGGAGACTGAGTTCGGCTGGCCATTTCTGTCTAGTCTTAGCTGTAGGACAGTGGTCTGTATCTCTTAGCAGTCTATGAAGCAGTCCTGCTTTACCTTTAGGGCGCGTGAGCCATTTATTTATGGGGATGCTATTGGGAAGAGTGGAGTGCTTTTTTAAGTAAAGGCAGCAAGGCTGGCTGCAGTTAGAGGTACCTCCAAAAGTCTTTCTGGGGACAGTAAATCTGGTTCTAATATCTTTGAAGGTAGCAAGGGTGCTGGAGTCAGGGAGGCAGAAATGGTGAACCTGTTGTATGCCTGCCTGTTGCCTGTGTGGACAGTTGATAGTCCCCTGGTCAATGCAGACCTGTGGGTTGTTCCATATGGGGGCATGGGTAATAGGAAGGGGATGGAGTTTTACAGCTGAGGTGAACTGCTGTCAGTATTTAAATGTAAGATTGTGTGAAGTCTGTGTGTTTGTGGTTTGGATAGGTAGAGAGCAGGCAATGGGGAAGGGGTGTGAATCACATGTCCTATGATATCCAACTACAGTGGAGGTTGTAATTGATTAAGGGAAAACCAGTTGAGGACTTGGGCCTCGTGCACATGTTTAAAAGGTTATAGTATTGTCCCAGAAATGGGTTCAGCAGTGTGAAGGCAAAAGGGGTTAGAGATTAATGACTCCAAAAAGAGGTCCCACACTTTTAGGTAATGCTCAGACTTCCCTCTAACATGGAGTGCTACTGATACCATGCTGGACACTTTAAGAGGCAGAAGAACCATTCTTATGTTGAGATGGCGGCATCTCCCCAACAGTGTCCTGAAATAGAGTCTGATCCTCTTCATAGTAAATGGCTTCCTCCAGTGTGTTGAATAATAGACTGTTCTGTACTAGGATCTATACTAGGATTGTAAAACAGGCAGAAGGCTCCAAGCCCATACTGCCTGTCTTCCACACTAGTGTGGTATATGTGCCCAGTTTGACTCTAAGAGATGTTTGTCTAGCTTTCCTTTGAAAGTTAGGAAGGTTTTGGCCTCCACCACCTCTCTAGGGAAGTTATTCCACAAAGGTATAATCCTTTGGGTAAAGGAATATGTCCTCAAATTTGTCCTGGAAAAGGTTAGCTTTAGCTGGTGTTTGTGACTTCTCAAACCATCCACCCTATTTGTATGCATTAGTCCCAAACTTTCCGACAGATTGGTATCTGTGGATATTCTGTACATTAGTAATAGGTCTCTTCTGATGCATCTCAGTTCCAAAGGGTACAGATTAAGCTTCTGCAATCTTGACACATAAGGTTCCCTACTAATACCATCCACTAGCTTAGTCATTCTCCCTTGTACCCTTTCTAAGCTGTTTATATCCCTTCTTAGATGTGGGCTCCATGGGTGTGGGGGGTACAGTAATCTAGGTGTGGTCTAACAAATGCTCTGGACAGAGGCACTATACAGGCCCTATTCCCAGATGGTAGGTAAAAGGTAGGTAAAACTTTATTTTATACAGGATAATGCATGTCATTAGAATTTAAATATCCTGTTTTCAAGACAGTCCTGTGTACAACATAAGCTTTCTTTATACAGCTGATTATTCTGTTTGCTTTATTGGTTACTTCGTTACAGTGTGAACTGAAGGACAAATCATTGGTGATTAATATTCCCAGGTCTTTCTCACTGTCTGTCACTCTTAACTGGGTGCCATTCAGGGTGTAGGTATTATGTCTGTTATTTTTACCTACAGTAGGTGCATCACCTCACATTTTGCAGTATTATACTGCATGCTGTTTAGTGATGCCCATTCCTCGAACTTATCCAAGTCCTGTTGCAGAGATGTCGCCTGCTCATCAGCTCCTACCTCAGCCCTGAGTTTAGAGTCATCTGCAAATTTAATACAGTAGTTTTTGATCTTCTTGTTCATGTTTGTTATAAACAATGAGAACAGGACCAGCCCCAGTACCGACCCCTGGGGCACCCCACTTGTGACCCCACCATTCTCAGACATATATCCCCCAGTTATAACTTCTTAAGTTCTGTCTGTTAGCCAACAGTGTACCTACATGAGTAGGATTTTATTAATGCCTAATGTGTGCATCTTTTGTACAAATGTTCCATGCTGTACTTTGTCGATTGCCTTTTTATAGTATAAATAAATCACATCAACTGTTTTTTTGCCATCTAGAGAATTGCTGACCTTTTCATAAAAGATAGTAGTGTTAGTTAGGCATGATCTCTGCTTCCTAAACCCATGTTGTGATGTGTCTCTGAGATTCACGTTGTCTAGTTCCCTCTCTACATTTGCTTTTTTAAGTCCAGCCTGGTTTCACCCCATCAAAAAAAACAACTCTACATAGAAAATCAATTAATTCCAGCCTGCAAAGCTGTGAAACTCTGCCACTCTGTACTGAAGTGCAGAAATATTATCTATCTTGAAATATGTTCTTAATATACACCTGACCTCATTATGCAAATGTAATTATTGTAATGCCAGAGACTAACTTCACTGTTTGCAATATGATATAAGATGTTATACTGTATGGGCCTGATTTTCTAAAGAGTTGCGGTGCAGCAGTAGACTTGCGGCAGGGTGTTTGACACAAAATGCGACTTGTGTCAAACATTGCAGCAAGCACGATCTTAAAAGAGTTGTATCGCAAACACCCACTGCAAGTCCAGAACGTGGGATGCAGGGAGTTAGACCAGGTTCTCCCTGGTCTAACTTTACATCCAGGATCATGGCACTTGTGCCAAACCTTTGGTGCAAGGTGCCGTAAAGCAGGGAAAGTGTCACAATTGCACCTTCTAAAATCAGACTGGATTGCCTCTGAGGAGCTTTGGTGCAGCTACATCAATTTTTGTGGTGGACGCAGGGCTTCACGCCAGCCCTGCATCCACCTTGTAAAATCAAGCCCTATGTCTGCAAGGTATGCCCAGATCATGCTTGAAAATGGCAAATGTATGCTCAAGGGTCAATCCGGTTACAAATAAATAAATGCACTCCAGACCTGGGGCTCGATTCTCATATAGTTTTGAATGCTGCAAGCCTCGGGTGCGCCGAGGGCATGGCGCATGGAGCTTGCAGTATCGCCAGGGCAGTAATCAGGATTCTTAATCCCTGAGACCCTGTGTGCCAGGTGTGATGAGTTAGATCAGGTTTTGCTGATCTAGCTTTGCCGACCTTTTCATAGGGTTTGTGCCAAGTATTTGGCACAAGCCATCGTATAAAGGGTAAAGAGTCATAAAGGCATGCAACCTACAAATATTGGGTGCACGGTGCACCAAAGTGTTTGGGGCCGTGCAAGGTTTGATGCAGGGCTTCTGAAAGCCTTGCGCCAACCTTCCTGAATTGAGCCCCTAGTCTTTGACAGTAGTTTTAAGGGTCTTGACACTTACTTAGACCAAAGTAGTAGACCAGGCAGGGGCTGTGGACATGGCCTACCTAGATTTTAGCAAGGCATTTGATACAGCCCCACACAAAAGAGTAATACACAGGTTAGCTGGCCTTGGAGTGGGTCCCAAGGTTGTAGCCTGGATAAAAAATTGGCTAGATAACAGGACGCAAAGGGTAGTAGTAAATGGAGTACACAGTGAAGAAAGGAGGGTTACTAGCAGGGTAGCGCAGGGTTCAGTACTGGGACCGGTCCTTTTTAATGTCTTTATAAGTGACATTGCAGAGGAACTGGAAGGAAAAGTATGTCTCTTTGCAGATGACACAAAGATCTGCAACAGGGTTGATACACAAGATGGAGTGGAAAGGATGAGAAGGGACTTGGCAAGGTTGGAGGAATGGTCAAATGTATGGCAGCTCAGATTCAATGCAAAGAAGTACAAGGTAATGCACCTGGGAAACAAAACCCAGGGAAGAGTACACAATGAGGGTGAGATACTGACAGCAGTAAAATGGAAAGGGACCTGGGGTAATATATCAGATGACCTAAAGATGGGCAAGCAATGTGAGAAGGCAGTAAGGAAGGCTGGGGATACTGGGATGCATAGGGAGAAGCATCAATAGTAGAAAACAGGAAGTTGTTATCCCTCTGTACAGACAGTTGGTGAGACCCCATCTGGAGTACTTGTGCAGTTCTGAAACCCCATCTCTGCAAAGACATAGACAGAGTGGAGGCTGTCCAGAGGAGGGCAACCAAAATGGTGCAGGGTCTGCACCAGAAGGCATATGAAGAAAGACTAAAGGAGCTTAATATGTATACCCTTGAGGAAAGAAGGGAGAGAGGGGACATGATAGAAACTTTCAAGTACCTCAAGGGGATCAAAAAAGTCCAAAAGGGTAGCATCTTTCAGAAAAAGAGATGTGCAAAAACAAGGGGGCACAATTTGAAGATAGAGGGGGGATGGCTCAGAGGTAATGTGAGGAAGTATTTTTTCACAGAGAGGTTGTGGGTGCATGGAACAGCCTCCCTGAGGAGGTCGTGGAGTCAAGAACAGTGGGGAATTCAAGAATGCATGGGACAGACACAAGGCAGTCCTAGTGGGGGGGGGGGGAGGAAGCAAGCTGTTGGTTAACTAGGATCTGCAGCTTACCTGTTAGGTAGGAAAATGGGCAGACTAGGTGGGCCAAGCGATCCTTATCTGCCGTCATATTCTATGTTTCTATGTTTCTATGTTTACTTTATTTCAAGCTAGGTATGTTAGAATACAAAACCCTACACAATCTAGGCTTGGGATACCAAAAAGCACTCCTGTATCCTTATGCTTTTGGCTGTTCTCTGCTTCTCAAAGGTGTGCCCTTTTATGGTCCCTAGATTACTCCTGAAGCAGTCTAGGGACTGGGGCTTTGCAGTGGCTGCTCTGGAACTCCTTTCCTCTGAAGAAATTCCCCCCTCAGTGGAACAGTTTAAGAAAGTCATGAAATGTCATCTGTTTACAGTGACTTTCTTTGACTCATTTTACATCTGGGGCCCTAATATTGAAAGAATGGGGCAAACACAGTGCAGCTGTTTGCTCTGCACTTGTCCCCGTGCTCCCTCAGTCATAGTGATATTCAGACAGATAGCACTCGCCAATAGAGGGCACTGGTCCAACTGAATGTTAGTCCATGGTGGCACAGTGGTAAGTGAATCTGCACTGCTCTGACATGGTCTAGGGTTGCATATGGCCTACAGGGGATAACACTGCTTGAAACAGGATAGTGCCAAGTCCACTGTGGGCCATATTCAGCTGGAGCATGCAAATGAGCCCATTGGGCATGCAAGATGCTGAGGAGCAATTTGTATACCCTCTGTGGGCTCATTTGCATGGGGCACAGCTGCCCCTTAGTGCCCCTGTCTAAATAAATGGGTATCCCTGGTGTTCAGTGGTGACCCCCCCGATCCTCCAGCATATTTATTATAGTGAAATCCCTGGTGTCCAGCGGTTTCCCCACCCTCAAAATCCCAGTGCATGTTTCCTGTGCTGTCCTTGGTGTCCAGTGATGCCAATGGAACAGCCTCACGCCCTCCACGTGACTCATTGGCTCACATCCCACCTCCCCACACCCCACCTAACCTTGGTGTACAGTGATGCCAGTGGAACAGCCTCATACCCTCCACGTGACTCATTGGCTCACATCCCACCTCCCCGCACCCCACCTAACCTTGGTGTCCAGGGTTCATAGTGGAGTATGGTGACCAGCACAGCCCTTCTCTCACCTCTGCGGTCAGCTGCCATATGAGCTGTCAGTGAGTGTGTGTGCTGTAGGAACAGCTATTTCTACAGTACTGTATGCATTCTCACTGACAGCTTATAAGGCAGTTGGCCATGGAAGTGAGGGGAAGGCTGTGACAGTTGTTGTACTCTGTTGTGAGCACCAGTCACTGAGGTGGGGGTTGTGGAGTGTGAGTTGGAAAGTCAGATGGGGGCATGAGACTGTTCAGGAGGACCACTGGACCCCAGGGATTGCACTGGAACATGTACTGGGAGAGCAGGGGTAGTGGGAATCACTGGATACCGGGGATTTCATTAAAAAGAATATACTGGTGGATCGGGGTGGGGGGCAGCACTGGACATTAGGGATTTAATTTCAATAAATATAGTGGGGGACTAGTGGGTGGAGGGCACCACTGGACACTAGGGATTTAATTTCAATAAATATAGTGGGGGACTAGTGGGTGGAGGGCACCACTGGACACTAGGGATTTAATTTCAATAAATATAGTGGGGGACTAGTGGGTGGAGGGCACCACTGGACACTAGGGATTTAATTTCAATAAATAAAGTGGGGACTAGTGGGTGGAGGGCACCACTGGACACTAGGGATTTAATTTCAATAAATATAGTGGGGGACTAGTGGGTGGAGGGCACCACTGGACACTAGGGATTTCATTACAGTAAATGTACTGGGGATCAGGGCCGACCCGGAGGTGTTGAGGGTTGAGGTGCTGGATGCCCCACCTCACGCCATGCCAGTGACCTGGGTTCGGCAACAGACTCGGGCCATCGGGAGTCAGCAGGGGAGGGAAAGGATCGAGCATCTGGGGGACTGCTCTCCCTTCCCAGGGAGGGATCTGGGGACAGCGCCACTCCTGTGCAGCCCTGGCAGTAGCCAGTGGCAGCACTGGAACATGCAGTGCCAGCGGACGCTGGGGGATGGAGCAATGGTGGGTGTCGATGCATCGTCCATGGACACCATTGCATGGCTGCGCTCCGAGGGAAAACAAAGCTGAAAAAACCCTCACTGGACTGGGAAGGTGACAAGGGCTCTAGGGACATCCCCCACATCCCCAGTGCCAGACCATCTCTCTACCATGGTCCCCGGACCCTCCACCAGACCATCCCTCTAATACCAGAAAGGGCACCAGGTAGATGGGGTGGCCCACCCCCAAGGGCTGATCCAGGGGTCTGGAAGGTACTGGTAGAGGGTCCTGGAAAAAGAGAGAATGTTTCAGGTAGGGAGTAGTGGGGATGGTTGAGTGGGCATCTCTGAGAGATGCCCCATCCAGTGGGAGATAAAGGAAGTTAACAAAAAAATAGATATATACTGGGGATCATGGGGTTGGAGACACTACAGGACACCAGGGATGCCAATAAAATGAATATACTGGGGGACTGGAGGTAGGGGAACCACTGGACACCAAGGATGTATGTATTCTTATATACTGGGAGATAGGGTCAGCTTGGCACAAGGGTGGGAGGCTGCAGTATGGCCACCCAGCCTTTGGGGGGGGGTGCAGGCTTAGCACCTGGTTGAGAGGTAGTTTTCTGCACTGGTAAACAGCGCCACTTAGGGGGGCCTTTTACTGCTGCCGGAGATCTGCACCAGTGAGGGGACCCCTCATTTGCATAAGCACAGCGGTATTGTAGCCCGTTAGTGCTGCCTGGTTTGGGGGAGCACGATGAGGGCCTCTGACTATGGCCCCAACCAGAGTGCAGGTACAAACCTGGGTTAGCATTGGCATGAACCATGGTTGTGCCAGTGCAAGCTTTTGAATATCTGGGCCTATGTCAGGAGTCAGGTCTGTTCTTGGGATGTGTTCAGTACTTTGTATTATCTTTTAGCCTACTTTTAGTTAAAAATTGATTGGCATGAATTAATATTAGAATCAGTGTGGGAAATGTTATGCTGCTGTATATGTTTGTATTCTGTATGGGGCCCTGAGCCTGCGGGATAGGGTGCCAAACATAAACTACTTACTTTCTGTACTTCATCTGGTGGTTGTTCTTTTTCTCTGTCGTACTACCTCAGTTGAATTTACCTATTCATTTTCAGTACAAACAACATCCTATAGACATTATGGGTTGTGGTTATACCGAGGTGCCCCTTCTCCCAGCGGAGCCTGCTAGATTAGTTCAGCCCAGGCAGGTCATGCTGCAGTCAGAGTGTTTTGTTTATCTTCCCCTCTAAACCAGGAGAGGTGATGCATTCTATTCTGAGCCAAGGACCAGTCTTTGTGCCTAAGGTGTCTGGAGATAATTGAATTTTCTGTTCTTTTAACAACCTCTTCTCACCTGAATTAAGTAGAATTCAATGGAAAAAGAACCACACATGTGGCTGTCAGGTGTGAAAGAGTTTTTAAACATGGATGAGTGAACTAGGGGATCCCAGGTTCAAATCCCAGTATCACTACTTTGCTCATTATGTGACTGTGACCAAATAACTCACCCCTCCCCTGTGCCAAAGTCCCTTCTAGCTGTGGAACTAAGCACATGCAGGACCCCACTGTAAATGAGATGTTGTATCGCAGCTGGACTATCCTGGGAGAGTAAACTGTAAAATAATTAAATGTAAGAAAGCTTGGATGTGCTGGTAGTACAACAAAATTGGGCAAAAACATCGCCCTGTGTTTTTTTCACTATAAAAGATTGCAGACATCTTTGGTGTTACAATTTTCTAATTCCATCACGATTTGAATATTTTTATAAATGTGCAGCAGAGAAGGTACATAGATAAGTACAATTGACAGATATGCTAATATTTTTCTTAACTGTAGCTCAAACTAGCTTTTTTTGTTGCACTGCTGCTTTAATTATGATCTTTGGATTAGGCTAGCAGGCTACAGCAACTTTAAGCCATTATGCCAACCTTGATAGCAGTAGTCCTGGCTGGTCATATGTTAACTGGGGTTACTATGGCTATGCTATATAAATTCAGTACCTACCGCATGTAGAATGATTAAAGATTTAATCTCATAATGGCTGAGTAAGGGGTTTGGTGGGTCAAGAGAGAGAGAGAGGCAATTTCTATCTGCAGTAATCAGTGTTTTTATTCCTGCTTCCTGCAACATTTGGAAGGAGGCCAGCTCACCTTCTTTGTGCCTAGTAATGATTTCTGTAACAGGATTCCTGAATCATAAAAAATTTCCTTCATCCATCTTGCACACAGAAGACAAATCTCCGGAGTCCCTGTTCGGGCGTCCTTTGTGCTCTGTACGTTGTCAGGATGTGACAGTGCTACAGAGGCAGCAGCACCACATATTTTATTACCAGACCTTTAGGTAAATGAATCTCCCTCTGTGGTCAGATTCTTTTTGAAATACTAAACAGGAGACTGAGGGGATGACCAGACTGGTCAAACTAAAGTAGAACCTAATAGTTCCTCTAGGGAAGGTAGAGTCAGAGCAGCTCAGCAGTTAGAGTGTCAAACTGTAAGCGAAGTGATCCAAGGTTTGGATCTCACTGTGGTGATTATCTCACCTGCAATATGTCATCTGAACTACAGTTTCATATAGACTGACTTAGAGGCGGGCAAGCCAAGGCAAGCTCGAGCCTGGCTGGAGCCTAGTGCATGGCTGTGCCTCGCCTCGACTTCTGTGAGCAGTCATGAGCCAAGCTGAAGCTGAGCCAGTTAAGATCAAAGCAATTCCAAACTCTCAGCATCACTCCTCGCCTGGATGTGCCCCAACAGAATGCTCAGAAATCAGATTTAAGCAAAATAAATATGCTTTAATGAAAAAATAACAAATCGGTCAGAATGCAGACTTGCCTTCACCCAGTGTACAAACAAGCCCCAGTGCTTTGGCAAAAGCCTTCAAGGATCAGGGTTATTTCCAGGTGAACCAAGTGACCCTTGAGAATTTGGAAACCAAAGTATGAGGAACACTGAACAGGAACACAATGTCTGCAGGGTTGTCTGCTGGGAGTCCACAGCTCCACAGCTGACTCTGCTTGATTAGTGTCAGATTGCAGCCTGCGGTGTGGAATCAGGACCCTGGCCAGCGTGGAAAAGGGTGAACAGCCAGCGAGGTAAGACCACTTCATAGATCACCGATACAAAAGGGTAAAGTAGTCTTTTTACTGACATTAGCCTGACCCCTGTCTGGGGTTAAGCTACATTACTGTATGTGTAGGGCATTGTAATTTAACTGCTGTTACTGTAATTACACAGATCCATAGCTAATCTAGAGTTTCAATGCTGTGTGTCAGAGCAGTGTAAACTTAATGCTTTTACTGCAGCTCACCAAATCCCTATCTGATGTACAGCTGAGTAATAGGGCATAAACAGTAAGTACAGGAGCAAGACACTAAATCACGTCTCATAGAAACATGCAGGTGGGACACTGTTGGGGGGTCTGGCTAGAGTGTAAAGTTTGTGGGGCAGCTGTAACCCAGAGGGTGTTCTGGGTACCCAGCCAGTTCCTAAATTGTAGGTGGATTCAAATGCTAGGAGCTGAGCTTGAGGCTGCAAGGGCAGAAATTCACTACTTGAGAGCCGGGACCGTGACAAAAATAGGTGTAAAGGGATTGTAGTTTAGAATGGGGAAGGTGGGGGGAACCAGCGGTGAAATGTATGTTCATCTCTAACAGGTATCTACACTTGTTGCAGGAGGTCCCCCTGAATCCAGCCAGGATGGGTAGGGGCTAGCACACCGGGGGAAGGGGGTCTTTGTTTGTTGGAGATGAGCCAGAAAAAGGCAGGAATCCAAAGCTGGAAAGAGAAGAGCTATGGTAGTGGGTAGCTCCATTGTTAGGGTGCTGGTGGGACAGTGAGTTCCACACTGGACATCAAGAGTGAGGTCCATGGTTTCCCTGGAGCAACAGTGGATATCCTTAGGAAGAAAGTGTTGGAACTTACTAGGAATGAAGTGGGAGGCTGGATCTAATAGCACACTTTGACACAAATAATCTGATCAGGAGAGGTTTAGAAGAAGTAAAGAAGAGCTCTGCACAACAGGTAGGATTCTAAGGGACAGACTAGGGGCAGTGATCTTCTCCACGGTCCTTCAGTAGCCATGCTAAAATCATAGGGAACAGTGAAAAATAGACAAGTACAATGCATGGCTAAAAGGTTGGTGTAGGGGGAGAATTTTCAGTTCTTAGGAGGTTGGGGCCACACTAGTCAGGGCTGATGGTTGTTCAAAATTCTTGACCTGCACCTCAGTGATAAGGGTACCAGGGTGCTGGGGAAATGTTTCCCACAATATCCAAACAAAGGCCTTTGAACCAAGAAAGGGGAGCTGCACCACAGTTGAGGATAGGCACTGCCACATAACTGATGGGGGGGCAAGTGGGCACCCCCCAAGCATTAGAGAAGACAAAAGAGGCACGTGCAGAAGGGGCAGATTTCAATGGGAAAGATACGAGTGCAAAAAATGGACATATTGACAGGCAGATTAGGAGTAAAGATGACTGAGCAGTGAGGGGACAATGGAGACAAGCAGGAGCAAGGGGAAGCATAGGGGGAACAGTAGTAAAGGACAACAGGGGCACAGAAATGGGGGAACTGTCCAATAGGAAGGAAGCAGGAGGTGTGGAGGGTGATGTATGCCAATGCCAAGAGTCTAGGGAACAAGACCTGTGACCTTCAGGCAATGGTGGCTGAGGCACAACTTGAGATGGTGGCTGCAACTGAAACGTGGAGTATACAGCACCAGAAGTGGGATTTCAGGGTACTGGGGTACACATTGCTCAGGAGGAATAGGGTACCGGGAGAGGGGGGTGGGGTGACACTTTACATTAGGGATTGTATCACAGCCTCAGAAATGCAGGAAATAAGGAGGGGTATGGGGTGTGAAGCAGTTTGGGAGCAGATTACTGCAGGAGGAGGGAAGGTGATTAGTGCTGGGGTGGTGTACAGGCCTATGGCACAGAAGGAATACACCAACAAAAAGCTGTGTGAGGAGATAAAGTGGGTCACAGAACAGGGGGAAGGAACTTCAACATGCCAGATGTGGACCGGAGTATATCAATAGTTGGGAATGCAAGGAGCCAGACCCTGCTAGATGGAATGCAAGAGGCATTTCTAATCCGGAATATTGCAGACCCCACTAGGGAAGGGGCCATTCAGGATCTAGTCATGACAAACAGGGGCAGTGTGGGGTAGCAACATGTATGGAAAAAGCCTGAGCAGCAGCTGCCTCTGTGGTGCCACCCTTCAACTAAAAAATGCAGCAGCAGAAACAAGCTTGCACACTGAGTGCAGGGATTCAAGTAAAAGTTTAATAAGTGTAACATATGTGCAAATACAGTTCCAGTCAGTGAGGAAAGGGAATGACCATGGTATGTACCTCTTACCGACTGGGATTATATTTGCACATATATTGCACTTACTACTTCTAGCGTCTTTGATTCCAAATAAATCTTAGGATTTCTTTTATTATTACCAAACACTATCAGCTTCATTTTATCAATATTTACTTTAAGTTTATATTTTTCAGTTAATTCTAAATAAAACATTAAAGGGAAACATTTATGTACAATGGCTGACATAATTTGAAAGCCCTTGAAAAGTTCTTTCAAATGACTTACTAAGCTCAGCTGTAGCTTGAAGCACTCGAGAGATTTAGATGACTGAGTCTGTTTAACATTACAACTACACTGCAGCCATATGTAAAACACTGTGATGTCATTGAAGAATGAGCTTTGCCTTATTACACTGAGTCAAGCACAGCTCATTCCCCAGTGACATCACAATGTTCTACAGATGGCAGCAATGTAGTCTTAATACTGAAGAGACTCAGTCATTTATATCTCTGGAGAGCGTTCAGCTACAGGTGAGCCCAGCACCTCATTTGAAAGAGCTTTTCATGGGCTTTCAAACTATGCTGGCCACTGGTTATGAATGGGTCCCTTTATGTTGCCACTGAATACCAAGAATGCTTGCAGAAATAAAAACAAGATAGTTGTCATAAGCCAACTGACCACACAAACAATATGACATTTTAGAAGGATGAAAGTCACGACTCTCCAACTTCTTAATCAAACAGTTTAAGTAAAAGCTGTATAGCGCAGAAGCTAATAAGCAGCCTTGGCAGATCCCCACTGTATGTTAGTTTTGAGTATTTCAGTAAGTTTCACTAGCAGCAGGGATACTGTCATTTTTCAAACCAGGATCTGGGTGGCTTGGGGGGGGAGTACCACTAGCACCATGGATGAGTTGTTCCATTACACAAGGATTGAGTGAGGGAGGGGTAATGGTTTGCAAGTCTGTTCCCAGCACCAGGGCTGCTGAGTGGGGTTGCACACCATTATGTACATTGATAACAGTAGCGTTTTAGAAATATTAATTCAGTGGGCTGTCAGTATAGCCTAAAGGTTAGAGTAATGAGCCATGAATGATCTTGGTACATTCAACAGGCATGGGTTTGAGTCCCACAACCTCCATCTGCATGCTGTGTCACTCTGAACAAGTCACGTAACCTCCCCAGTGCTCCTGGGTCACCCCTGAAAACAGGCAGCTGTGCCTAGTGGGCCTTACCCTATTACCAAAAGAATAGAATAAAAAAATAAATAAAGAGTGCTGCAATGGCAGCCTTTTAATGCTTCCCAAACCCTTTCAGTATACCACTGTGCCCTCTATGCAGGACATTCACCTCATTCGCATGGGTGCAGTGATGTATTTAGCATGACTGTGTTAATCACTTAGTGACCCGCTAAATGTATCTACAAATACACTAGTGGCTGTACTAACAGGTGGTCAACTGTGTTACTTACATCCCATTAGCACGGTGCTAAGCTTATTAGTGCTGTGCTAATGCTTTGAATGTGGAGGTCTCTGTGTATTGCTGGGTGTATATTTGGAGAGAGAGGGGTTAATTTGTGTGTCTTTATTGTCATAAATCAGTGTGTGTGTGTGTGTGTGTGTGTGTGTGTGTGTGTGTGTTTATTACTGCATCTGTTATCCCCAAGTCAGGAGACTCCTCTACAGCATATTCATTGTGTTGGTACTAGTATGCACATTCATGCATACTGCTACATGTACAATACATGTATGCATCTGTGCGTTGTGGTTTGTGCATATGTCTATGCATGTGCTGTGGGACTTTTACCTTTTTCTGCTCCTGTACACTGTCCCCTCCAGTCACCTCACTCAAGGCCTTTCAAACCCTGCTGTCCACCACACTCACGTTCCGTGCTGCTCCAGATTTCCATGCTCCCTGTGTCCAGTAACATCTTAATGTTTAATTTTGCATCTGCACTCCAACCACTAGATCTGCCTACCTGCTTTAATGTACTGTTCCCCCCACCCCGTTCACAAAGTTAATCCATATTAAAGCAGCAGTGCAACAAAAAATGTTTTTCTAAAAAAGCTAGTTGCAGCTACAATTAGTAAAAATATTAGTACACCTGTCAAATCTCCTTTCTAGGTACCTACCATGCTGCGCACCATGAATTTGTATTGTTTTAAATTTTTTTTTTTTTTTATTCTTTATTTATATTATTTTTTCTCTTACGGGGAAGGGGATTATTACATAGAAACATAGACTTTGACGGCAGATAAGGACCACTTGACCCACCCAGTCTGCCCATTTCCCTACCTGTTGGATAAGCTGCAGATTCTAGTTAACCAACATCCTACTTCCTGCAACCCCCCACTATAATTGCCTTATGTCTGTCCCATGCATGTTTGAATTCCCCCACTGTTTTAGACCCCACAACCTCTCCAGGAAGGCGGTTTCATGCGTCCACCACTCTCTCCGTGAAAAAAAAATTCCTCACATTACCCCTGAGCTGTCCTCCCTCTATCTTTAAATTGTGCCCCCTTGTTCTTACACATCTCTTTTTCTGAAAGATGCTACCCTCCTGGACTTTGTTGATTCCCTTCAGGTACTTGAACATTTCTATTATGCCCCCCCGTCCCTCCTTTCATCAAGGGTATACATGTTAAGCTCTCTCAGTCTCTCTTCATATTGTTTCTGATGCAGACCTTGCACCATTTTAGTTGCCCTCCTCTAGACTGCTTCCATCCTGTCTATATCCTTGCATAGATGAGGTCTCCAAAACTGCATGCAGTACTCCAGATGGGGTCTCACCAATTGTCTGTACAGAGGGATCACCACTTCCCTTTTTAAGTTCGCTTGCGCGCATGTGCAAGGAACGTTTTGGGAGAGTAGCACACTTGGAGGTTGCCTCTCCCATCCAATGCACTGCTCCCTTGAGCAGGCGTGGCGGTCCTGCACCAATGGGTGCAGGAGCTCAGTATGACAGTGGTGTTCCTCTGCTTCAAAGGAAAGCACTGCTGCCATACTGAGTGCCACCGTCACAATGTCCCCCTCGGCAGCGTGCCCGTCCCCCAGCTTTGGTGCACGCAAACTTTGTTTTTGCCGACGGGGTGCCCAATCCCCGTCGGCTCCACGTACTTCCAAACCATCCTGCTGCCACGCTGGGGCCCACCCCAGCGTGGCAAGCGTTGCCTTTGTTTTTTGCCAAGGGGTGCCTAATCCTCTGCTGCCTCGGCCCCCGCGAGTTTCGTCGGGACGGGGTGCCCAATCCTTCTGGCCGGGCTCTCGCCCCCAGTCGAGTCTTTTGTGCCATGCTGGGAGCCCACCCCAGCATGGCAAACAGTAACACCTGTAAAATAAAACGGTCCCACGGCGCGTCTCCCAGCCCCCACAACCCGCACCCACCCACTCGCGCACCAGCTTCCCCACACCTCTACCCCATACTTACTCTCTGGACTCTGGCGCCACGATCTTCGTGGACTGGGAACACGCTCTGCACTTTTCAAAGGCGCACTAATTGAGGAATTGCCGGTAAGCTGTATAATGAGCTAGATAGAGGGGGTTTCAACTTTATTGCATATCTCAGTCATTTTTTGGAATTTTTGCACCAAATTTTCAACATGGGTTTTGGACCTTCTTCGTGACTAGATGTCATTGTTATGGCGTTATTCAGGCCCAAAGGGTGATTTCGCAGGTACTGCGCAGTCATGGTGTGAAATCACCCTTTGGCCTTGAATAACGCCATGACAGTGACATCATTCATGAGAAGGGGTCCCAAAAACCCCATGTTAAAAATTTGGTACAAAAATTCCAAAAAATGACTGTTTTAAGAGCGTGAGTTGCGCAGTTCCTACGCAGGCTCGTAAGTTCGTGAATTTTCAATATTTTCACTCCAGATTTTCAACATTGCCATTTTATCACACCTTCTTATGAGCTGTACAGCTGTCATTTTTCACATCTCACCCAAAATGTGTTTCGGCCATGTAGCGCACAATGGCGCAGTCGGTGTGCGAAATCAATGTATGGAACACATTAAGAAAATCACAGTGACACTGTTCATGAGCAGAGGTCTTAAAATGGCTATGTTGAAAATTTGGTGAAAAAATTCCTAAAAATGACTGTTTTACTTAATTGCGGCGCTATGCAGTTCCCACGCACGCCAGACGCTTTGCGAATTTTCAATATTTTCACTCCAGATTTTCAACATTGCCATTTTACCACACCTCCTTATGAGCACTGCAGCTGTCATTTTTCACATCTTGCCCAAAATGTGTTTCCCCCATGTAGCGCATAATGGCACAGTCGGTGTCGAACTCAGTGTATGGGACACATTAAGAAAAATCACAGTGTCACTGTTCATGAGCAGAGATCTTAAAATGGCTATGTTGAAATTTGGCAAAAAATCCTACAAATAACTGTTTCACGGTGATGCATTGTGCGGTTCCTACCGCTCGTAAGTTTGCAATTTCAATATTTTCACTCCAGATTTTCAACATTGCCATTTTACCACACCTCCTTATGAGCAGTACAGCAGTAATTTTTCACATCCTGCCCAAAACGTCTTTCCGCCCATGTAGTGCACAATGGCCAGTCGGTGTGCGAAATCAATGTATGGGACACAGTAAGAAAATCACAGTGACACTGTTCATTAGCAGAGGTTTTAAAATGGCAATGTTGAAAATTTGGTGAAAAAAATTCTAAAAATGACTGTTTTACGACCGTGCGTTGCACAGTTCCCACGCACGCTCGTAGGTTTGAGAATTTTCAATATTTCCACTCCAGATTTTCAACATTGCCATTTTACCACACTTCCTTATGAGCACTACAGCTGTCATTTTTCACATCCTGCCCAAAACATCTTTCCGCCTATGTAGCACACAATGGGGGTAACAAAAAGGTCATGCTGACAACTTATTGTGCAAATACCAGCAATCGCACAGGGCATTAGGGTAAAGCACCATACATGCCAAACACCACTGCAAATATCTGCAAGCGAACGTTTGGCATTGACAAATGCTTGTTCTACTTGTGATGCCCCTCCCTGTGCATCCCAGTATCCTCCTGGCTCTCCTTACTGACTTCTCACATTGCTTACCCACCTTTAGGTCATCTGATATGACTACCCCCAGGTCCTTTTCCATTATTGTTGTTAGTACCTCCCCTGCCATTGTATATTCTTCTCCTGGGTTTTCATTTCCCAGGTGCATTACTTTGCACTTCTTTGCATTGAATCTAAGTTGCCATATGTCTGACCATTCCTTCAACCTTGCAAAGTCCCTTCTCACCCTTTCTACCCTTCCCTTGTGTATCAACTCTATTACAGATCTTTGTGTCATCTGCAAAGAGGCATACCTTTCCTTCCAGACCCTCAGCAATGTCACCTATAAAGATGTTAAAGAGGACTGGACCCAGTACTGGGCCCTGAGGTACTCCACTAGTAACCCCCCTTTCTTCAGAATGTGTTTGCATTCACTATTACATTCTGCGTCCTGTTGTGCAGCCAGTTTGCTACCCAGACACAAAGCATTACGTAAATACATAATTACATTGGTGTATGATTCTGTACTCATTTATACTAGAGTCCACAACGCTATATTCCAAAAGATGCATATTACAAGTATGGCAAGATGTGTACAAAAATAATAAGATGCATCGCTCTATGCTTAGGTCTTTGACTAGTTGTTCACATGACGTTTTATACTTAAGAGGTAAAAAAAAATTAGACCCTATATATGATATAAAAGTAGGGAGAAATTCAACAAGAACATATAAACAATAAAAGGAGGGTGTGAGGGGAGAGGGGGCCCACAGAATCAGGTTAATAATAAGGCTGACTTCTCTAATAGGGGGTTATATTATCATTCTCAATCCCTAAGGGAACCTATTCCTGTAAGATCGGTGAGGGGAAGAGCCTGGCCCTACTCTCAAAGGCATCGCACTCATATTGAAGAGTAGTTCAACCTCCATCTAGGTATCAGATCTGGTCTGGATTGTGCTGCAAAAGAGGAGTCATTTGTTCCACTTGGCCATCGATTCTGGGAGCTTATTCTGTAGACAGGCAGTCAATTGTTCTAGTTTGTAGATATCATACAGTATATAGTGTTTTCCCATGAGGTGGTATCAGGCGATCCTGGTCGAAGCCAGAGCCGAGTGACACATTTTTTAGCAGTGCTTAACATAATATTAAGAAATTAAGATTGTTGTGGATTTTTATATGGTTTGGGGTGGTGCATTAAGAGAGCAAGCTCTGGGGAAAGTGTGCCTAGGTCTGGAAAGAGATCAGCCAGCTGCCTCTCTATCTCTGTCCAGTATGAGGACAGCTTAGGGCATGACCAAAACACATGGAAATGGGTGGCACATGGTTCTCCGCAACTTTCTCCAACATTCAGAATTCCCAGATTTCTTAATTTTGGCCACTATCTGAAGAGTATGAAAATAGAGAGAGACTACCTTCCAGGAAAATTCCTTCCAAGAATAAGAGTTAGTAACTTTATGCTGCCATCTCCATGTGAGGATCCAATCCCTTTGTGAAAGTGCAATTTATAACTCAGCCTCCCAGCGAGTCTATATAGATTCCATATTCTGAGAGGGGGAATTTTGTATCGCTTTATAGAATCTAGAGACCAGGTGGCTCCGACTGTCACCAGTTGTCATCTGGGATATATTGTTTTCAATCGCAATACAATTACAATCGCAATACAATTACAATCATTCTCCTTGCCAGGTCTCAGCCAAATGTGGTGGACATGTTTTTTTCTTGAGAAAAAAAAACTAAATTCAAACAAGTATAAAATACCCCACATGTTGGTGGAATGAGAACATTTTGTCACCAAATAAAACCAGAAGATGCCTAAAATCTTCTATAGAGTAAAAAGACTAGGGTCAAATTTTTTGCTCAGTTTCATTGAAGTGCTTCTTTAACATCTTCCTTTTTATTTCTTTTTAAATCTATTTCTCTACAAGGCTTTATTAATCCCAAACTCACTTTAATTTTGCAGGACTGCATGAACAGCACACTTTACCTATCAGGTAAGTGCGGTATATATAATTTTGTAATCTAATCAGTTAGATTAAACTCCCTGAAGCTTCAGGGACAACATTGACAAAATATTATTTTTAGACAAAATCCAGTTCACATTTGATATATTTTCTGTATTTACTTTTCTTTTTTTTCAGGTATGCACAGTAACACAAGAAGAAGATCACTATCCCCTAGCCTTTTTGCGCTCTGTTTCTTTATCTACACCTGACATCACACTGTTCTGCTTGTGATATTGCAATCCATACAGTGCTTGAAGAAATCATTACCATGTCAGAAGCAGGAGTTTATGATGTCAGGTGGACACACAGGCAGCCAGAGCAGATGATGTCTAGGACATGTTCTCATGTTTTCACGTTTATATGCATAATTATGAAATAAAATGAAAGGTCCTCATTGTAAATTAGCTTTACCTCAGTGGGTTTAGCATTTGAATAAAAATGAAGTGAAAATCAAAGAAATTGGTGCCTCTGTTCCTAGTGAGAGCTTCATGTAGTACAGCATGAACATAGACTAGAGAAAGCTGTCTCATAACTCTTCTCAGTTGACTTTTTTGTTTTTATTTCATTCAGGCAAACGTAAAGCACTGAAGTGCTTCAGCAAAGACAAACAGTACGGCTACAGAATCAGTGCTCTTGCTGTACCGGTTGTGGTAATTTGCAATGATTTTGTATCTGCCTTGCCCCGTTTGTCTTTGCTGGTGAACTTTGCTACATTACACTCTGCTAGAAGGGTGCACCCAAGAATAATACTATTGCTTAAATCAATCAGAAGCTTTGGTTTCATGTTGTGGCAATGCTGGCTCGAGAAGAATGTTTTGGCAGAAAATGAAACTGACCACCTAATCGAACCCTACCTTTCTGGAACACACAGTGTTGTTTTGATTTCAATATATATTCATAATAGTAAATGTATTCAGATGACACTTTTCTGTTACACATAACAAACCTTCTCAAGGTCCTGCGGTTCCAGTCGCAGTGCTCAGCTCTGTCCTGTAGCCCACTGAAGTGGCCCTGTGGACCATCCCTGCCTAAGAAAACTGACACCCAGTTTATAATGATGTAATTATTGGAGTGGATTGTATTTGGGTGACAAACTGAAAATGTACTCATTAAGTCTGTATGATTTGCTGTTTTTTCTATGTCACGCTTCATGCATGGATAATGCCATAGTACTTGCAAATTTTTAAAACGCCTTTGTGAGGCAACATAAACATATGTATCACAAACCTAATTTGGTGAGAGGTAGAGGGCATAGCATTTTTATTTTTGCTTATAAAGCCTCTGCCTGTATAGTGATTATTGAATCACAAGTGAAATACTGCACTCCTGTAGGACCAAGGTAATGAGTCAGTATAATCAATTTACATGGCCAGTTAGTACTGGACATTAGCTAATGTTTCTTTACTCCACCTTGTATTCATTAGATTGTGGATTCTGTACTCAAATCAGGTTACTGTAAATTATTATATAGCAATTTATTGTATAGATAGAGTACTTGCAAAAGGTGATTCTGTACTTTTGTATCAAGAATTTATTTACTATTTTTCTTTTTTTATTTGTAATGACTTTTTAAACTGTCAAACAATAAATTATTACTTACAGTTTATAATTAACCATGGAACAGCTGATGGGTCATGCTGGAAACAAGGAATAGGGCTGCCATTTGGGCAGGCATGATCTAGAGACCTCTGGCACAGAGGGAGGAGTTGGACAAAGCGCTAGTAGATGTCATCCATGAAATGGCAGCTAAAGGAGAAATATTGCTGATGGGGGACTTCAGTTTACCAGCTATCAACTGGAGAACCCATACTGCAGCCACAGGTAGGAGCAGGGACATCCTGGAAGCTCTGTGGGGGGTGGGACTTAGATAGCTGGCAGGAGAATAAACATGGGAGGGAGCAATATTGGACCTAGTGCTCACCAATGGGGGGCAGAGCAATGGATGTGGAAGTGGGGAGTCCCCTGGCGTCCAGCAGTCACTGTACTGTGTGGTTTAAAGTGAAGACAGTGGGAGAATCCAGCCACACAAAGGCAAGGGTCCTGGATTTCAGAAGGACTGCTTCTGTAAAACTAGAGGTTTGTCTGAAGAGAGCCCTGGTGGTGGGAAAGGGGGATGTAGAGGAGCAATGGGCACATCTTACGGGAGCCATAACGGAAGCCACAAGCCTTTGTGTCAGGCAAATAAGTAAAACAAAAAGGAGGGAAAGACCACTCTGGTTCACAAGAGAGGTTGCAGGAAGGGTGAAGGATAAAATGGCAGAATTCAGAAAATGCAAAAGAAAAAAAAAATGGGTAGGAAGGCAGATGAATGTATTTGGAAAAACTAAAGGAAGTGGGGAAAGCAGTCAGAAAAGCCAAAGTACAGATGGAGGAAATAATAGCTAAGGCAATAAAGAAGGGTGACAAGACCATTTTTAGATACATCAAGGAAAAGAGAAAAGTCAGTGGTGAGATTGAGAGACTAAAAAGGGAAGGGGGTTCAGCAGAAGAAGACCAGGAAAAAACAGAAATCTTGAACAAATATTTTTTTGTGTGTTCACAGTAGAAAGGGAGGGTGAGGGACTTCAGCTGGGTGAAAGACTTACCAAGGAAGGCGAAGACACAAGTCCATTTACAGTAGATGGGGTCCTAAAAGAAGTAGAAAAACTGAAAATAAATAAAACAATGTGGCCAGATGGAATACATCCCAGAATTCTAAAAGACCTAAGGAAAGGGCCAGCAGCTCCACTGACTGCCTCATTCAACAAGTCTTTAGAATCAGGTGTAGTTCCAGCAGACTGGAAGAGGGCAAATGTTCTCCCTTTCCATAAGAGTGGGAGCAGGGAGGAGGCGGGCAACTGTAGGCCAGTCTGCCTAATCTCATTTAATGGAAAAGTGATGGAATCACTGCTCAAAGAGAGGATTGTGGCATACCTTGAATCCGGTGGTCTGCAGGATCCGAGACAGCATGGTTTCATGGCAGGCAGGTCTTGCCAAACAAACCTGATAGAATTATTTGACTAGGTGACAAGGGAGTTAGATCAGGGAGGGGCAGTGGTTGTGGCCTACCTGGATTTTAACAAGGCCTTCGATACCATCTCACATAGAAATCTAGCAAACAAACTGAGAGGCCTCATGGTCAAATCCAGGGTGGTAAACTGGGTTAGAAATTGGCTGTGTGGTAGGACACAAAGGGTGGTAGTGAATGGAGTACAGTCCATTGAGAGAGAGGTGACCAGTGGGGTGCCTCCGGTGGCCCACTCTTATGCGACACCCCAACAGTGAAACCTGAAAACAGACCATTACAGTGACAGTCACTATAATGATCTGTTTTCACTGATGCTGCTTCTCCTGGTGGTCTTCCCCCTTCCCTGGAACAACTCCGACCTGGAGTTGATTATCAGTAAATGCGGGGAGGTGCGGGGGGCGTTGTTCCGCACAAAAAACACTGTCTTTTGTGATGGCACAATACCGGTGTTGGTATTGTGCTGTCACCGTGCGGGACATCAGGGAATTTGGTGTCGAGCACTAGTGGTGCTTCCAAGATTCTAGGGCATTAAAGGCCTGAGGATTTGACAGGCAAGGAAATTTATTTGTTAGGCACCTATCCCAGAAGCTTTGGATAGGTACAGAAATAACAATAATTAAAAATGCTGCTAAACCACTGCTACAAATATCCTCCAGTTGGGAGGTTCTTGGGTTGGGTTGCACTACTTGGTATGGTTTTCAAAGTGCTCCATCTGCCACCCTGAGCTGCATTCCAGCCACTGACTTTCTGGACAGTGAACAGGAGGAGGGGATATCTCTACAAAGCAGTGTGCAAAAGATGCAGATAGGCACCCAATGGGTGGATAGGCAGAAAGGGGGTATAATTCAACAGAAGGACAGACAGCAAGGTGAACCAGGGATAAAGGACAACCAGTGAGGGGCTTGAGTAGAACAGCTAAACAGTCCAGTGAGTTCACATCATGGAAAGCCATGTGTGCCAATACCAGAAACCTTCGCAACAAGATGGAGGATCTGGAGGCTGCCGTGGTGCAGTCAGACCTGGACATTGTGGCCATCACAGAGACCTGGTGTAATGATAACCACAACTGGGAGATGCCCATACCCAGCTACAAAATATTCAGAATAGACAGGGCAGGGAGGAAGGGAGGAGGAGTGGCACTTTATGTGAAAGATGGCATAAAGGCCACATAGATCCAGGAGGAACAAAATGGGGGAGAGAGACTGTGGGTTAAGCGGGAAAGGAAAATGGGGTCAGCCATCCGCATACAGGAGGTCTATAGACCACCAGCCCCGGAGGAAGAGACAGGGAGTTAATGCTAGCCATCCAAAGGATGGCAGACAATGAGGAGGTGGTGCTGGTAAAGGATTTCAATATTCCAGATGTGGACTGGAGCCTCCCAGCAGCAGCATCAAACAGGAGCAGATTTATCCTGGACTCCCTTCAAGGTGCCTTCCTTAAGCAACTGGTCATGGAACCAACTTGGCAGAAGGCAATACTGGACCTTTTACAGGTACATAAGTGAAAAAAGAAGTGCAAAAGGAGGGATAGTGAAACTGAAGGGGAGGACGGGGGCCATGTGGAGAATGACAGCAGTAAAGCTGACATACTGAACAGATATTTCTACTCAATCTTTACTGAGGAAGAGGAGGGTAATGGGCCTGAAGGAAGTACAAGGGGTGGGAATGGCACAGAAATGGACACAAGTCCCTTTACACGGGAAAGGGTCCTAAAGGAACTGAAGGAATAAGAGTCAATAAAGCAATGGGGCCAGATGGAGTGCACTCCAGGGTCCTAAAGGAACTAAGGGAAGTGGTGGCTGAACCTGTGGCAATCCTGTTTAGCCAATCAATGGAAACTAGAGGTACCCAAAGACTGGAGGACAGCAGATGTAGTCCCCTTGTACAAAAGCGGGGACAAAGAGGAAGCGGGGAACTACAGACCAGTAAGCCTGACCTCAGTAGTGGGGAAGATCATGGAAGCACTACTGAAGGAGAGACTGGTAGAACATCTGGTTGCCAACAGACTACAGGACCCAAGGCAGCATGGTTTCATGCAGGGGGAGGTCATGCCAGACCAACTTCATTGAATGTTTCAACTGGGTGACTAGGGAGGTGGATCAGGGGAGGGCAGTGGATGTGGCCTATCTGGACTTCAGCAAGGCCTTTGACACTGTGCCACATAGAAGGCTATTAAACAAACTGGGGAATATGGGAGTGGGCAGGAGAGTAGTGCAGTGGGTGGGTAATTGGCTGGGTGGCAGGACACAGAGGGTGGTGGTAAATGGCTGTCACTCCACAGAAGGAAGAGTGACCAGTCGAGTACCACAGGGATCATTGCTGGGACTGTTCCTATTCAACGTCTTCATCAGTGACATTCCACAGGACCTAAATGGCAGAATTTCCCCTGTTTGCTGACGACATGAAGCTCTGTAACAGAGTGGACATGCCAGAGGGTGTAGACAGAATGAGGAGAGACCTGCAGAAGCTTGAAGAATGATCAAGGGTTTGGCAGTTGAAATTCAACGCAAAGACGTGCAAAATAATGCATATGGAGAACAAAAACCCTGGAACAACATATCAGTTGGGTGGGTGAGGATATAGCATGCACCAAACAGGAAAGAAACCTTGGGGTTATCATCTCTGATGACCTCAAATGAGGGAAACAGTGCAACAAGGCAGCAGATAAAGCAAATAGGATGCTGGGATGCATAGGCAGGGGCATCACCAGCAGGAAAAAGGAGGTCATACTTCCACTACACAAGACACTAGTGAGGCCCCACCTGGAGTACAGGGTACAGTTCTGGAGACCTTACCTATGTAAGGACATAGACAATGTAGAGAAGGTTCAGAAGGAGGCAACAAAGATGGTACAGGGATTGCAGGACAAGTCCTATGAGGACAGACTTAAGGACTTCAATATGTACTCCTTGGAGGGAGAGAGGGGATATGATAGAGATATACAAGTACCTGACAGGGAGGAACAGGGTGCAGGAATACACTATTTTCCAGTGAAAAAGATGTTCCAGGACTAGAGGGCATGGTATGAAGTTGGAGGGAGGGCGATTCAGAGGAAACCTGAGGAAGAATTTCTTCACAGAAAGGTTAGTGGACAAGTGGAACACCCTGCCAGAGGAAGTGGTGGGAGCTGAAACAATCACAGGATTTAAGAATGCATGGGATAGATATAAGAGAATTCTGGAGGTCAGGGGTAAGGGGTAAGGGGCAACAGACTTCTAGAAAAATGTAAAGGGAACTTACAAGCTCAAATGGGCAGACTGGCTGGGCCATAGGCCCTTATCTGCCAACAGTGTCTATGTATCTATGGACCCAATTTCTGCACAGGGGTTGAACTTGGGCCAGTTTTCCACCTGTTGGCCCTCCCTCCCCCCTTGCATCTGGATTCCTGTTTGTAATTTGGTCATTACCCCAGTGCTTCACCTCTAGACAAGGCTTCATAAGGGGCATCCTCACAAAGCCTTGTCTAAAGGTGAAGCGCTGGGGTAATGACCATTTTGGGTGACTGGCAACAGCTCAGAATTTTATGAGCAGTTGCTCAACAAAACTTGTTTGTTTCTTCAATGAAATGAACCTATGAGTATTCTTTCTGGGAGTGTAACAAACTTTGGACCTGTCATGCATTTTTGGGGTAGCCACCCTATCTTTTGCACCCTCTGGGACTGTTGAGCGTGAGAGCATTGTTTTGGATCTCCTCAAAGTGCTGCTTGTAATTTAGACCTCAGACTGCTGCTAGACCACTGCAGCATGCATATCTCCTTCAACTGGGAGGTTCATGGACAGGGCTATACTTCTCTTCTTCAGCTAACTATTGCTAATTGCTCCCTGCGCTGTGGCCTTTCTGTACTAAGGACTGCAGCACAAAGGACAGAGAAGCAGTCTGCCTGTTGTCAGGCACGAGGCAGCTGTTTGGCCATCCACACTGCGCCACTGGGCTGCCTCCTCCCAACCCCAACATAAGTCGCCATTGCACTGTGAGTACTGCCCTTAGTATTGTGTGTTGTACTAGTACCTGCACTGTGTTAGAATAAGTGTACTGTGTTCCCTGCAATCATTGTAGTGGCTTTTGGTTGTTCACCATCTTCTTGCCTGTCTAACCTGCAGGGCTGTCCAAGCTGCTGCATTTATTTGGTTTCACTGTGCAACTGCATTGTTTTATTGCAAGACTGCGGGCCCCATGCCTAACTCTTTTGGGTTAGGCACTAGACCATTTTGTGTGGACTGAATTTTTTGCTTGGCTAATCGATTATATCCTGCTTGCACTGATACTGAGGTTTTGCCAACACCCTATCTGGGTACACTGAGTGTCCTACTACCATTACTGCTGTCAGTATTGAGGCTCTGCCTCCCCTCCAGTAGCTAAGTGGATCTAATTTCATGAATTGCCGGGATCCAGGTTCTACAGTTATCATGCTTATTGCAATGCTAGTAATTTTTTTTGCATCATGAACCTTTTTATTAACAATTTTTTTTATATATATACTTTTTTTGGTTTGTACACCCCATTTTTCTCCTGGACCCCAGCAGACATGTACCTACATGTGCATGGAGGCACACTGGCTTGGCCCTTCCACCCGCCCCTTGCGTCCACTGCCACCCCCACTGCAGACACTTCCCACTGGATCTCTACCCAGTGGAACGGAACTATGGGGGTGAGCTGTGGCAACCGCCTTGGGAGAGGAGTGCTGCCTTGCTGCTGCTCGATCCCACTCCATTCCTCCCCCCTACTCTGGCTCCCTGATGACCCAAGGTCATTCCCAAACCTGAGTCACCGGCATAGTGCAAGGTAAGGCATCCAGTGACCTTCATTAAAGATTTTCAGAATACAAATTAGAACCATCAACAAACATGCAGTAACAAATAATACAGTAGTCAAAAACAGTAGTGACAGAGAAGAGCGTTGTAATGCAAATCCTAGGAGTAGCATAAAACATCAAAATATTGTCAGTAGAGACAGTACCATTGGAGACAGTACCAAGACGTCTGTACCTAAACTGGACTATTTACATATGGTTAGCTATATATAAAAAAGGGAAAAGCTGTATAGTATATAAAAAAAACAAAACAGAGAAAGTACTGTATGGCCTTAGGCAGGTGGAGCTATGGAGGATAGCAAGGAAGGATTGTATTAATGTACGGTGAATTCAGGGAGGGTTGCAAGATTGAGGAGGTGGAACAGAGATGTGAATTAAGGAAGGGGTCTCATTTCCTATGATAAATGTCCAATTTTCCAGCAGTAGTGAAAGACAATCTTTCAAAAAAGATTCAGTTTGGATAGAGCTGAGTGCCAGGAGAGCAATGAAGGGATGGAGGAGTGGCACCGATACATCAGGAGGAGTCTTTTAGCCTCCATTAGGGTGGCAAGGAGCCAATATTGCAAGGGTTTTGACAGTGTGGGGAGATGGGCTGGGAGGCCTAGAATACTCAGCTTGGGAGAATTTGGAATTGGCATATTGAGGACTCTTAAAACAATTGGTTAAAACATTCTGCACCACTTAGTCAGTTTAGGTCAACTCCAAAGTATGTGAAGAAGTCCTGACTCTGACTGTGAGCATCTCCAGCATGCAGAGTGAGGGTTTTGGGCCATGGACTTCAAAACGTGGTGGAGTTTATACCAATAGTAAAGGATTTTGAGTTGGATTAGGCAAATCTTAACATCTCTATATGTCATTTGTGCCATAAGGAGTCCATCAGTCCATTGAGAGGAGTGTATTGGGTGCTCTAATTACTGTTCTCAACCTTCTTTGCCTGACTTAAAGATATCTGAGTGGGTGTCTTGGATAGTTTCATAAGTCCTGCCAGTCCACCCCCTTCAGCTTAAAGAGGATGTGACCTTGTATAGTCATGACCAAGGGGGTTGTAGGGTAAAAGTGTTTTCAAAGGTCTTAATAGCCATCCAGATTTGTAAGCATTGCCAAAAATCAGTGTGCAGCTAATTTATTTATTTATTTAGTTTTCGTTGACCAGGTAAGTGCACTAGACAAATTGTGCCTATTTTCAGGCACTACCTAGTGAGGGGGATACAGATAAATGCCAACTGACCCTGAACCATAATTAAGCTGTTGGTGGTATTTTTTAGTGAATGGGGGACATTTGGCCAGGGCACCAGGGAAATTTCCCTACTGAACTGATGTCAGTAGGGGGAGCTCACGCGCTGCTGCAATGGCAGATCAGAGTGACGAAGACATGGAGATGGACGGTGTGAGGGAGAGCTCTCTCCCATTTGAGGCTGAAGAAATAGTTGTTATGTCAGCAATCCCCGAAGGAACTACGATATCGCAGGAGGCTATTTATTCTTTAGAATCAGAGAATGGTGTGGGAGATGTTACATGCTCTAATTCACCGAGAAGTTCTTCTGATTCTTCATACCCAGAATTAAATAGGGACTTAACCTGATCCTGCAAAAGGAAGCCCAGCAGATGTAGGGGCGGACCTTGCAACCGAGAATGCTGCAGGCCAGAAGCAGCATACAGGAGAGAAGGACCTTTTTCCGGAAGAGACCCAAGGATGTACCACATCACAACATATGCAACAACAGTTTGGTTTGTAGCAAACTCCTTCAGACTTCATGAGTACTGTATGGATTGGCTGTGGAGAAAGAGCTTAGTGATTCTGGATGGAAAAGAACTACTTCAGGACAATGGACCCCGACCCTGATTGGGGAGAAGATTTTACACCCAGGCCGGCTTCTAACACCAGACAGCCTGCAGTGGAAATCCTGGGCTCAGGTAATGAACATGTAACTGATAAAGGGGCCCCTAATAATAATTCTGCACAGAATATAGAGGATGTGACTTCAGCCTTTTCAGAGCCGAGCCCATCTAGAGGGGAGGAGGGAGAAAGAAGGTGAAAACAGTTTGAAAATACAAAAAGTACGCCTACAACAGGGAATGCTCAAACTGGACAGCAGGGCAATAAAAGAGTACCGATGTCTGAACTTTTCAAAAACAAACTTGTGCAGGCACCCAGAAGTAATGATGTTAGGCTAAGATATAAAGGAGGGCTGTCTGTGCATCCAGACAGATATTATGTTGCAAGGCAATTGTTAAAAGGCTCTATACTCTTTATCCCAGCAGAAATATATGCCCTGATACATATATCTGGGGATTAGTCATGTGATATCAGTTTTAAATGCAATGCCAGCTTAGAAACATTTTGGGAGAAATATAATGCCCTTAAAACAACTCATTTATGGTCTCCCTTTTATGCTATCCCCCTCACTAAACCACAGATAAGGTACATTACCATAATGTTTAGAAATGAGGGAGTCAGCGTGAACGACATCTACCACTGGTTGCAGGATCAATGTGATATCTTGGGCCCTCATGAGGCCATTATCGATTCAGAAGGAATATAGATGGGGGGTGGAAATTTAAAGTTAAATTATTTCAGCTTAACTCTTTAATTATTCATCTCCATAACAGTTTTTTTTTTTTAGAAAAAGAGAGGGGGGTGTTGTTTTACGGAGGACAACCAAGAGTGTGCTATAAAAGTGGTGCCAAAACCCATTTAAGCAGCTCTTGTGATATGTTAAAATGTTCTCTGTGAGGGGGCTATGGACATTCAGCTGATTTATGCGAAAACATTTCTCAGTGCAACCTTTGTGATGAAAATTCCATGCCTTTCACCAATGTCCCTGGGCAAAAAGAAACAGAGCTGAGGGGTGGGATCAGGATGACCTGGTAGGCGAGACCCAGGAAAGGAGAATGTTATTTTTCTGAAGGTACAGCTAGGAAACAGAATGCAGGTGATACACAGCAAGATGCAGCAACTCAAGAAGCAAATCAAACAGATAATGAGCAACAGGCCTCAGAGCCTAGTGACACAGCCCCTTTTAATAAAGATGAGGTTGCATCTGCTGGAACTTCCAAACAAAAAGAGGCAGTGCATATACCTTTGGAGGAAAACGCCTTTACTACTATGCCCCTCCCCCTTTTGAAAAAATTAAGATGGGCAGAAGATTTACAAGGGCATCAGTTAAACAGTACAAAATACCCCCTTTTTCTACAGAAAATCATTTTACTCCCCTACAAGAGGAAATCAGGGATTCTGATCTAGAATCAGATACCTCTCATCGCTCTGAGATAATGACAGAAGATGAGGAAAGCAGGACCACAGAATTAGCAAAAAAAGGAAAAAAAAGAAAAGCAAAATCTAAACATAAAGGGGGACTCTAATCTTATTCTTCTGATGACATGACTTCTCTCCTTATTGCTTCTTTTAACACTTGTAGTCTTAAGCACTACAAAAAACAACTTTCAGTTATGGCCTTCTTGGGAGAATTAAAAGCATACATTGTTTTTGTACAGGAAACAAGGTTATCATTTTTATTCAAAACTGAACAAATTAAAAAGGAGGTGGACATGGGGTCCCTCCTTTTGGACCTCTGGCACTGATGTTGCTGATGGTTTGGGGATTTTCTTTAAAAATAATAATTTTCAAATATCTAGATTGATAGATATTAGACCTGGTAGAGCCTTAGCAATAGATTGTTTATATGGAGAATTTTCTTTTCACCTCATTAACGTATATGCTCCCCAGACAAAAACTTCTAGAATTGAATTGTTTGAAGAAATTAAACTCTATCTATATACAAGAAAACATATTATATGGGGGGGGGGGGGGAGATTTTAATGTTAGCCTACACCTTAAATACTCTGGGGATACTCTTAAAAAAGTTTATTGTGATGCACACGCATTAAAACAAATTATATCTGATGCTAGCTGATCTGATGCTTACAGATCTATTAAGAAGGATAGTGGAGCTACTTATTTCAGACATATATATGCTTCACGCATAGATTATTTTTTAATCTCCAAACATATTAAACCCTACCAAATAACAGAAAAACCCACTGAATTTTCTGATCATCATATTCTTCTGGGTGTATTTAGTGTTGCTGAGATTCCCCCAAAAAATACATTCTCACATACAGAGACGGAGATTAAATATATCTCTATTAGACGCTCCAGAATATCAAAATAAGCTGGAAGTTTTTTTTGAGGCCTGGAATTCTACCTTATGTTTATACAATAATTTATGGGAGTGGTGGTTAGACACTATAAAATACTTAAGATCCTTACTCATTTCTTTTGGACGAAATACTGCAAATACAAACTATCTTAACTATTTACACCACAGGAATCAGTTATATAAATTAATGTCATTTCCTCCAAGAGACCACATAAAATATAAATCCCAATTGGCTGAAATAAAAAACAAACAAATGAAAACCTTTCAGTACAATAGAGCAAAATCATTAGATATTGAAATGCGTTATGGGACTAACAGCCAGCCTGCATCAGATCCTTAGAAAGCATGCAAACAAAGATTGGAGAAAACTTTGATGTCCGGTTTATTAAAATCAGATGGTTCCCTAGCTAACACAGATTTTTAAGTATGCTATCTGTAGTGCAGCAGCACCTAACAGAAACCTTTTTTGAAAAACCTTTGCATAATGGGTCTCTAACTGAATTTTTAATGGCACTGATTCCCCACCTTGAGAATTCTATAGGTTTATCTTTAATTTCCCCAATTACTTCTGAGGAAGTAGGCGAAGTAATAAAAACATTAAAAACAGGTACTTCACCTGGTCTGGATGGGGTTCCTGATGATTTTTTTTTATAAAAAATGTGAATCCTACATGAGTTTTTTCTATCTCTAGTCTTTAATTTCCTGTTGAAATCTAGTACAGATTACAAAGACTTTAGCAAGGCCATTATCTGCTATATTTTTTAAAAAGGAGATAAAAAGCTTCTGTCCAATTGGAGATCAATAAGTATATTAAACAGTGATTACAAAATATTGGCAAAAATTGATTGTTTGATTAACAGATTACTAAAAGCTGCTGAAAAGTTAACAGATCCTGCTCAGACAAGTGCTATTCCTAATCGAAGGATCCAACATAATCTTTTTCTGTTAAGGGTGCTGTTTGAAGCTAACAAAAGAGATACATTTTCTGGCTATATAGTTGCCCTGGATCAATCTAAAGCCTTTGATCAGGTAGAACACCATTATTTATTTGATGTTATGGGGAAATAGGGTATACCAGACCAATTTTTAAACTGGATAAAAAGGCTTTATGCTAATGCTTATATTACACCTGCAGTTAATGGACTGTATGGTGTGGATATTCCAGTGTTAAAGGGTGTGAGACAGGGATGTCCCTTAAAAGGGCACTGTCAGCCTTGACCCTCGTTTTTGTGCAGAATTCTATCAGTGTGCCTCTATGCACACACTGATTCCCTAAAATGCACAGAATAGACACAGACATACTTTAGAGTAGTATTCTTACCAATATTCATTATTTTTAAGAATGTCCACTTTCATTGGGGTCTGTCTGCAAGTCTCCCATCCCCTGGAAGCATAAGACAGCCAAGTGAGTTCGTCTGACTCTGAGCGCTGGTATGGAGTCTGATTTCACACACGCCCATGCTGACAAGCTGAATACAGCATGTATCTTCTACTGATGTACAGATCTGCCTGTTTTTAAATAAAAGTGAGTGCTGAGAAAGTTAAAAAAAGCTTTTGAAAGATGTCGCCGAAATCTCGCGCAATTCTCTGGTATTTGGAGGATTTTTCATAAAAGCACTTTAAATGTTTTCTTTGCTTTGATACAATACAATCTATGGCAAGCCAGATGTCAGTATGTTTTACAACAGCAACATGTTTTAAATAATATAGTAATATCTCAGATCGAGACTGAACTTTTGAAGGTTAAAACCAAAGCTGCACAAAGATTCTCTCAAGATAAAGTATCTCAAGTTATGGAAAAAAATGTAATATTTTAAATTAATTGTGAAGAAAGTGATTATAATGCTGTATGAACAGAGAAATTTTGAGTAATACATTCTTTAATTTCTCTTTCTCTTTTTTCTAATTTGATGTATAATGATCCTTCTTGTTTTATTTCTGTGTTGTTTGATGTGATGTAATGTTTATTTGAATTCTTAATAAAATTCCCCTACTCTTTTCGAGAAGTGCCATGGGATCTTTAACAACCACCTGAACTACCACCAGAACAGGCAGCTGGAACCTCAGTTTAATGTCTCATCTGAAAAGCACTCCCCTCATCCTGCACTACAGTGTCAGTTTTGGGATTTAACCCAAGTGCCCAGTGTGGTGATAGAACCCACAGCCTTCTGATCTTCAGCCTCAGAGGCAAGTGTGCTACCTGCTGAGCCACTGACACTGACACAGGTTTGGCTTATCTTGTAATTGTTGAAAGGGCACAAGCATGTTAGACTGCAGGATGGAAAGGTCAGTGATCATATATATACCCTGCTATGCCCAAGTGGGCCACCAAACTGGTTTATCGTGATGCAAACCCGCTGACTTCCCAACACTGACGCCTCCCAACATTGACCCAGCTACACACTGGCACTGACCACAACACTCCAGTGCATCAATATGGGGGGGCTGTGCCCCTCCACACCCCCTTCTTTAAATATCTAACTCCACGTCGCACAGACAGTGGCATTAGATGCGTGCCCCCCATCGACATGGAATCCCCATCAATGGACAGTCCATCAATGTTGGGGTTTCGCTGTGGGGGATTCGCTGTGGGGGATTCGCTGTGGGGGATTCGCTGTGGGGGTTTCGCTGTGAGGGATTCGCTGTTGCAGTGTTGCTGTTGTAATTGTATACAATTAAAATGTTAGGGTTACACCAGAGATAGGTGAACTGTTGAAGAGGAAGTCTAAGGGTCCTAGGGACTGAGGAGAGATATATACATTTGTCCCAAGCTTGCACTCTGGCCAGGATGATAGGGTGTGCTATGATTGTTTTGGTAGGTTTATGTCCCAGTAAAATGCTCAGACAGGGAACTGCCACAGCATTTGTTTCAAGCCTCACCAATTGTGGTGAGGAAGAGAAAAGGGGATTAAACTATCTGTAAGCTTGTACCGTACTGTACGCTAGTGCATAGCCTTCAAACCAGGGAAGACCGAATCCACCATTGCACCAATGGGCCCTGAGTTTTGCCTTACTGAGCCAAGGGCATTTGCCTTCCCAGAGATAATGTCTTAGAAGATGTTCTGTCTTAAAAATATTTTGTTAGGTATAGAGAGTGAAAGGTTATTGAAGAGGTAGGAGAATTTAGGCAAGGGAAACATCCAAATTGCTTCAATCTTCCCCATAAGCATAATATCGAGCTTTTGCCAGCAACATAGAAAAAAAAATTAAAAAATAAAAGAGCTTGGTGTCCTATATTCTTGCCATAATTTTTGGCCTCTGGCTAGATCTAAGGGTAGTGCCCAAAGTTTTTTTCGTAATACCCTGAAACGTATGCACTCCCTGCTCCCAATTCCATTGTATCCAGTTTTGTCCAAATGCCTATGTATGCTTCATATGCCTTAATGCCTATGTATGTCTCATTTTGTCAAAAGCCTTCTTTACTGTACTACAGCCTCAATCTTGTATTAATGCCTTTTGTTTACTGCCTGTATATCCTTTATTTGCAATATTGTTTAATGCCTTCTACTTACTGCCTGTATATCCTTTTTTTGTAATATTATTTTGTGTATTCTTCCTTTGTAATCTCCCAGGTCGTACCTGAAAATAGACATTTTTTGTCTAGTGTGCTTGCTTGGTCAACAAAAGCTAAATAAATAAATAAAATTATCTAATGCTGTAAGTAGGGAGGAAATGTGCTGAAATAAAATTGTCCCATTACAAGGTTATCCGTATCCCCAGATATTTGAAACCTGCCCCCGCCCACAAGATCTGCAAGTTAGCATAGCAGTTGTTATCACATTGATCAATCAAAGGGGTAAAGTCATTTTAGTAAGGTTGACAGTTAGACCCTAAAGCGATGTAAAGTCTAACAGGATGGTCAGGGGTGGCAGGAGCAAAACCGCTGGGGTGTCCAGGGTTAATAAAAAGTCATGAATGTATGTATGAACAAACAATGAGAACTGTTGCTACTGTGAATAGTGGGAGTCTTGAACAACTTCCTGGATAAGGTGTCTAAAGCTAATAAAAATAAAAGGGGGGAGAGAGAGGGCATCCTTGATGGGTACCCCGTTAAAGGGTAAAGGTTTGGGAAATCAACCAATTGGTAAGAATCACTCCTGAGAGGGTGTTACACAATGTGTGCACCCATCTTCAATAGTACATACTAAAACTGTATACCTCTAGAATCAAAGGTTTTGCAAAAATTGAGAACGAGGGCTGCCATCGGTGTGGGGGCTGTCCAGGCAAGTATCTTAAGATTAAGGAGTGTCTGGAGGTGGTCTGCCCTGGATTTGCCTTTCTGAAACCCAGCTTTGGAAGAATGGATTAGAGAGGGAAGGGCTTTTTCCAGCCTGGAAGCTAAAGCTTTAGCAAATATGTTGGTGTCTGTGGAGATACATGATATGAGACAGTAATTTGCACAGTTCAATGAATCATTGGATTTCTTAGGGAGTAGAGTTATGATGGTTTCGCCCAGTGTAGGGGGAAGGCAGCCCAAATTGTGGTCTTCATTCAGGGCAGCTAACAAAGGTGGGGGTGATGATATCGGGCATCAGTTGGTATAAATCTATAGTGATGTCATCCCTTCCCGAGGTCTTCCCTCATGCTAGCATCCGAAGTGCTGCTTGGAGTTCAGATTCCGTAGGGGGTTAGTCAAGCTCCTCTCTAAGCTGGATAGAGAGTTGAGGGAGAGGGGCATCACCAAGGAAGGAACAAAGTTTTTCTAGGATACTTCCATCAGTTTTTGAAGAGTTTATCTGTTCGTAAAAGTGTTGCACTGTATAGTTGATGTCCAGGGGTTTGGTAACCACAGAGCCATCTAGTTTGTGAAGGGCAGTAATTTTGGAGTTAGCCTGTTGCTTGCACAATTGTTACACAAGAAGTTTACTCCCTTTTTCTCCAGACTTCCAAAAGTAGTATTTTGCCCATACCAGATGCCATTCCGCCTGTCTGTGGAGAATAATGTTAAGCTTATATCTGAGGCCAACAGTTTCAACAAGAAGGGAAGGACTGGGGGAGTGATTACTTAGAAGTTGCTTCTCCAGCTCAGGTAGTGTTTTCTTCTGGTCATCAAGTATCACTGTTCTTTCAGTTCTCTGCCTAGAGGTATAAGCAATGATATAGCCATGTAGAAAAGCCATGAAGGCATCCCAAAGGGTGACTTAATTTACATCACCAGTATCATTAGTGGAAACATAGTAGGCAGCCTCTTTCTGAATCTATTGTTAAGACTTGGAATCGGTCATCAAAAGTGGATTAGTCCTCCAACAAGGGGACCTAGGTTCTGCACCTAGTGGTTGAAAGCATATCACTACAGGTGCATGGTTGGATGTAAGTGTGTGGCCTGTGTAGGGGGAGGAGACCCTGGGAGAGGCCAAGGCATCTGATAGCCAAAAATCTATTTGGCTGTGGGTAGCATGCACCCTGGAATAAAAGGAATAATCTTAGCCTGCAGGATTATCTCTGCACCATACATCTATAAATCCCCAGTCCTCTATTAGACCCTGGAGAGCTGCACTTGACTTGGGGTAGGAGTCTTGAGAATACGTAGACCTGTAGAGGATAAGGTTGGGGACAAGATCGAAGTCACCTCCAATCAAAAGAGGGAGCTGGTCCTCACCTTGCAACTCAACTAAAGCTTGACTAAGGTTGAGAAAAAAGTCAGGATTGTCCACGTTAGGGGAGTAGATCGAGGCCACTATCACCTGACCCCAGGATATCCCAAGTTGGCTAAAACCCATCTAAACTGGGAGTGATTAACTAACTTGTAAATGGACCAGTTGAGAGCCTGGTATACCATAATCATAGCAACTCTTGATTTGCTCTCTAATGAGCTATGAACTAATTGACCCACCATTTCCAAAGCCAATGGGCCATCTTCCCTGTGATGTGCATCTCCTGGAGAAGCGCAATGGAAATGCAATATCTTCCCTGAGAGACTTAAGATGCTGAAGTATTTTTGTGCATTTAACCAGATGGTTAAGACCCTTCACGTTCCAGGAGAGCAACCTCACCGGGGAACCGAACCCTGCCTTGACATTTTGTGTGGGGTCATGAGTTAGGCTATAAGGGGGTTCTAAATGGCACCGCTGACATGCAGGTGTAACCCCTTTGTTACCCGGGGTTACTAGAATCCCAGTAAGACCTAGTGGTAGGCAGGGAAGGCAGCTTGTGGAACTCCAGTTAAATGGGTTTCACACTGTCTCACTCTGTCCTCAGTCACAGCTGAGACTTGAGAGATGACATCATAATAGAACTGTCGCAGCTGCATGAGCTACATTTGGAATCTTCAGCTCAGAGTAAGTTTAGAACCTTGGGAATTCAAAGGGAGTCTTCAGTTTGTCCTCTTAAACAAGAAGGACAACAGTAGTTGTTGTTTACCCCTCCTCTGGAGGGGTGAGGAAAGTTCTTTGTGGGTTCCAGGGCAATCCCTTCCCATCCTGGGAAGAAGGCTGCCTGTTTTAATTTAAGTTCAGTCTGTTCACGTGATAACAGCAAAGGTTACAGTTTTCGCCTGTGGGCACCTGCAACGAATGGGTGAGTGTTTGGCCCCATTGGAAGGGGCAAACAACTTCTTTTCTTCAGTTGGATTTCAAGTATTGGGGACTGCTATTTGGGAGGACTATGTCAACTAGGAAAAACGAATAGAGCAGTCATCTGTTTTAAGTGTTAATGGATTAAAGTTCATTGTAGAGGGGGTGCTTCAGGTCATCCACCGTCAATCTACATTTTAAAGTCTAAAGTTCTGTCTTTCCAGAGAAATGGCCGGGTATGGGCTGTGGGAGCTGGAGGTGGGAAACCCCCCCCATCTTTAGTAACCAGGTCCACCTCTATGGATTTCTTCTGTGTTTTTGCTACTTGCCTCATGCGCTTGGTCAGTGATGGGGTGGGTACCCAGACGTGGGTCGCAACTAGAAAATCTCTCTAGGTGTCACAGACTCTAAGTGGTGTGGGGAGCCACAGGAGGGGAAAATTACTCCTTGTTGGATGGAAGTTTCAATTGGAAGTACGAAAACAAAATCTCTCTAGGAGTCGCAGACTTCAAGTGGTGTGGGGAGCCACAGTTTGGGAGCCTCCTTGTTTGATGGGATGTCTTTCCAAGTAGAGTTTGGGTTCATTCGCCAAGTGGACCATCAGTCGAGTGGCCGGCAGGGGAGCCGGGCCAGTCGGGCTGTGTATCCAATGCGCATGCAAAGTCCGGGCTGAGTACCTGGTGGGTCCAAAGCCAGACAACTGTTGTATTGTGTTCATTCCTCAAATGGACCGCTGTGTTTAACCTCTAATCTGCATTACAGTTACGTAGCCCTTTGGGGGGACCATGCAGTGCTTTGTTTATGTTCAGTGAGTTAATAAATAAAGCCACACTGAAAAATCCCAATTCTGGTTCTGGACATTACAGTTATTGCTTGCTGTAGTTGGAATTACTTGGGTGCCCCTGTGCAGAGTAGCCAAACCTAGGTCTCTTGTGCCAGGTAACCTCATCTTTCTCCGAACCTGTAGCTACCATATGTATATCCATGTTACAAAAATGGACATATGGGTTACACATGTTATAGAGAGGAACCTTGGGGGCCTTATATAAACTTGGTACAATTTACAAAATATAAGAAAGGGAAAAAAAAACTTGGGCCACTCAGTCTAGTGCACCTGGAACTTATTAACAAGCCGGCTAGCAAACAACTAATACAAACTGTAGTCTGTTATCAACAATAATGCCATGATAACAAACAGGCCACCAGCCAACAGTAAAGAACTAGATGACTAGGCCACAGAGCCTTAAAAAACACTCCAATACCCTGGAAATACCAGACAGTGGTGAACCAGCTGTTGTAGTTGGAAGGAGGAACAAAAATCCTCCAGGGCCAGCCAACAGAGGCACTGAAACAGGGAAGGCATCAGGAAATACATGCCTTTTGCCCCAACCCTAAGTGTAGTGTATAGAAAGGGGGTGGGTTACTATGTAGCCACCAGTGGAGAGAGAGAGAGAGAGAGAGAGTTATTCACTGAGGGTGGTCTGGAACATCTCTCTGTCTGGGAGTTAGGACCTAGTAGGGAGCAGGGAGAGTATTGACAATGGCATTTTCAGGGAAGGTTATGTACACAGGAAGTGGGGGTGAGGAGGAGGAGGAGGAGAAGAAAGATATAGATCACTCTCTCTTGTGTCCCTACATGCTTTCAGTCTGTAGAGAGAAAACTAAAATATGTCATACCATCATATCCTCCTCCACCAATTTTAACCCGGATGAAGATTTTATGCAAATCCAGCTGCGTAGCCATTGTGTCCCCAGACAGTATAACAGGGAGTGATACAGGCTGAAGGTGAAAGAGAAGTTACATAACTATTGTCGCAAGGAGAAGGCAATACAGTGTTTAGAGAGAAATTATGTTAGCTTCAGAAAATAAAGGGAGAAACATATCCCTAAAATCTCACTGCACATTGTAACTGAATAATATTAACAGTTAAAGTCCCAGTTCCAGACACTAGATGTGACTGGGAAAAAAGGTTGCCAGGTGGATCATTTTACATTATACTGTCTTATCATGGCAAGAGGTTTGTAAGTTCATTATCATGTTCAGCAGGATTCCGAGGCATTTGCTCTGCAGGGTCGAATGTGGGGAAGGTGTCCATATCAAGAAGAGGCTCTCTGACCTGTGTTGCAGAGGCGCCTAGAGCATCTGCTAGTGAGGGAGTATGTGGAGAGATCAGATGAACAGAACTGTCCAGGACAGAGAGGGATTCACCCTCTGAAGCCTCCAACTCCTCCTGAGCAGCTTTTGCTGGTGGCGGCGATCGGGTGGGGTGATCTGAACAAGAGACAGAGTGCTGATTATGTGGTCAAAGTAAGATTCTGTCTTATCAAGGGGGTGCATGGTAGCTCTTTTGATTCAGTTTTGCAATGGGCTTGGCCATCTGACTGTACTGAGGTCTCCCTTCTCCCACTGCTCTAGGGACCACCATTCCAGTGTTTGAAGAACTGTTCTCGTGTTGCTCCTCCGGCCCTCTGTGCACTGATTGATGGTTTCATGGCAGCAGGGGCAGGGCTTTGCTTCTTCTGTTCTGTTCCACCAAGAGCCTCCTAGAGGAGGGGAAGTCTACATCAATATGTGGCCACCATCTCATTTTCCATGTCTGCTGTCTACTCTTTGTGCACCACTGTGGCTGGCTCAGCTGTGTCCCTACCTCCCTTGTCTGTCAGCTGTCCTTCGGTCACGCTGAGCCCTTTTCACCCATGGATTGTCCCCCATGATGGGGCCAAGAAGGAGAGAGCTGTCTTTCCCCCACCTGGTGATCCTGTGTCCTGACTGGGGGTCCACGCAACAAAGTGGGATGAGGCAGACAGCAGGGCTTCATGAAGCCTATGACCATCAATTTCCTCTATAATTTCCCCTGCCATGGTGGCTGTAAGTGCGTGTGCATGGAGGTGCACATACACTACGTAACCACGGCCCTGATACTGCACTGCTCAACTGTGGCACTACCACCTGGCCTGCACTAGACAGCAGCCATGGAGCGAGCCAGTGGGACCCCCCCTCCACCCTGGGAGAGGAGAACATCCATCAGACACTCTGTCCTTTCCCTCTCTGCTGACCTTGGGCACCCCATGCTCATTCCTGAACATGGGTCACCAGCGTGGCTGAAGGTAAGGCATTGAACACCTTAGCCCTTTGCAGGTCTATGGCCACCATCTCTTAATAAAAGATTTGGCTTCCTGAGGGGTTCTACAATCATATTCCTGGCTGTGCCAGGTTATAGCACAGTTTGTAAGGCCCTTAAATCTATAAATGGCCCCAGCATTACAAAGAGCTATACAGATTAGGATAAATTATTTTCTCCTCTATGCCACCACTGCTGAGTAGTCTTGGTACAGAGAGAGATTCTACATCCCCATCAGATAAGGGTACCTTTCTACCTGGCCATCCAGAGTAGGGCATCTTTGATGGACTATCTTAAAAGGTATGCAATGATGAGCCACGGCCAAGATCCAGTGGGGTGGGCCTCTAGAATGGTGGACCTGTTCTACCTTAATGGGGCCGCACCAAGCAAGGCCAAGAAGATGGGGAAGCAAGTTGGCCAAGAATTGCTCTATGTTCGGATCTTCAGTGCCTTCAGGGACACTTAAGATGCTAATATTATTGTTGCTTACCTGATTTTCTAGGTCCTCTGTCAGGTCCCATAAATGGTCTAGCTTCTGGTTGTGTGTATTGAGGCACCAGAAAATCAATGTAATGGTGTTGTCAAGACCAGCTACTCGCTGTTCAGTTGCATTCAGGCTGTCTGTTAAAGAGCAGACTTCTTCTGATGTGGACGCTAAGTTAAGTTTCAAAGCTGACCTGTCGGCGACTAAAGTTTCAAGCAAGGAGGCAAAATATGTCAGTAAGGGAGCTGCCCCTTCAGACTTTGAGGCCAACACCGGAGTCAACATGTCCATGTGGGAAGAAGCTGTGCTAGTTTAAGCCTGTCTAAAGTCACCTGCAATCCAAAGCAGTTACTGGTAGTCCCGATGCTAGATCTTAAAAGCCACCCAAACAAATAAATAAGGATGGCGTAGTATGGCTAATGTAGTAGTAAGTGTGTTTTTTTACCAAGAGCTGGGGCACAGCAACAAAATCAAGCTGCCAACTTGAATGGGACCCAAACTATGACCCCTGCAATGCTACTAATGTTAATCCACCTACCCACTGTATTGTTCCATGATCCTTCTAGGCCCTCGGTGACTAAGGTGGTCTTACTACAGGATTTTGTGCTGAAACCATGGCCACATGATCCCCCGGAACTGTCTCTTAGTTCCAATGCCCCACAGCCCTATGCCCATTACAAAACTAACCTATCACAGGTAATGTTAGGAAAATGTTTTGGAGTCATACACTATGGCTATGTCTCTGGGACCTGCAATAAGTCCTTTTTCCCTAAGAGAAAAACTCGGAGTCTGAAACACTTCCTTAGAGTCTCCAGGGGCATAACTTTATTGCTTCTTCTGCCGTCTGGTAATGCCCACCCCAACCCAAACCCTGCAGATAGCCCTGGGCATGGCTGTGGGAGTCAAGGGAAACTAAAACTAAACACAATCTCCCTAAAAATTGTTAGTCTCCTATCTAAACTTACTCAGCTCAAAGCCTGGGTGGCATTAATGCAACCAGATATTATTTCCCTTACCAAAACTTGGCTTAACCCCAAAATACCTGCTTCAGCCATCTCACTACCAGGTTTCAATATCTTCAGAGAAGACAAACTAGGCAAATGGGGTGGGAGCTGCCCGATCTATCTCAGATCTGACCTGCAAGCCTCAAAACCTGAAATCAAAGACCTGACTAGGGACTGTGAATGCCTGGCCACTAAACTACTGCTGGGGCAATGTAAAAAATCTCTTGTCCACCTGATGTTCTATATCCTACTTGGTAAACAAGTGGGTATGGAGTTGCTCTCTAACTATCTTAAACAATTTTACCAGAATGGGGAATTCATAGTAACTGGTGACGTTAATGTTAACTGAACTACAAAGTGCAGTACCAGGCACAGAGATAAGGTCACCAGTCTGTTTCTAAAACAAATGGTCATTGAGCACACCAGAACTAACTGTAAATCAGGAACTGTGACACTACTCGGGTACTTATAACTCACCCGTACAGGGTCAAAAGGGTCAAAGTTCTGCCTGATACCCTCAGTGACCACTCCCCAGTGCAGTGCTTTTGGAAAGTAAAATAGCCCAGTCCTCCCTTCCGCTTCATGAACAGCTGTGTCATAAGCAAAATGAATGTGACAAAATTCAAATTCTATGTGGCCCAACTAGACTGCAGCTTCACTGATGCCGTTCCTGATGTTGACTCAGCCTTAGAATTCTTTGTCATGGAATTCACAACTGCCTGCAATAAATTTGCACTTTCAAAAAGCACAAAGTAAGAGGTACACCCATTGGTTGGATCACCCTAGAACTCTTTGCCCTCATGAGAGAGATGGGTAATCTGTGTGTGGTGGCCATGGAGAGTGGGTCCCCAGTCCATCTACAAAAATACAAGGAAAGCAGGAATAAATACACTAGGATTCAACTGACCAAATTGAGCTACAGCAAGGCCCAGCAAACACAGAATTGGAGAAATGGTAAAAGATTCTGTGAAAATGCTGCAGAACTGCTTGGTAAGGGGTGACAAAACCGCACCAAAATGCTCATGGTTGAAGGAAATGAAGTGATTGCTCTCACCAAAATTACTGACAAATTCAATGTTGCATTCACTGACCTTAGCTCTTTTGTCCCCACTGAACCAACCTTTTTCTCCAGTGGAGGCCCTGGTCCTGTTGACACACACTGGATCTGGAGCCAGGATATCCTAAATTCCATTTTAAACCTGTCTCAGTATGGGACACTTTTAATTATGTAGGAAAGACGCTTGGTAAAACCAGAATGGTGATGATAGGGGTGGGGGTGGGGGGTGATTCAGTTGATATGAGGCTATTTGCTCTGGTTGTTGAGGAGCTCTGTCCAATTTCCAAAATGTTCAGCTTCTCTCTGTGCTACTCCCAGTTCCCCAAAAAAGTGAAAATCTGTGCTGTGTACACTAGTTTTTTTAAAGTGACGATCATTCTAATCTTTCCAATTACAGGCCAATTTCCATACTCTCTCCATGTGCACAGCCCTTGAAAGAACAGTGTCCAGTCAGCGTGTCTCATATCTTGAACAATATGAAATACAGTGTCCCCAACAGCATGGATTTCAGAGAAAATATAGCACTGATACAGCACTGAGTATTCCAGTTTCATCTACGAGGCCCTTTATAATGGAGACAGGCTGGCACCATCTATATCGACTTAACAAAAGCCTTTGACTTGCTCAGTCATATGCTCCTTCTCTACAAACTAAATGACCCAGGCCTTTCACTAGACACAATCATCTACTGTAGTTTCAGAGTTATCTCGCTAATTGCACTCAACGCATTGAGACAGATGGCTCCTTGTCAGATGTTAGGAATGTATTCATTGGCATTCCCCAGGACTCCATTCTGGGCCCCCTACTATTTGGCTTATTCATAAACCACCTGCCTGATGCCTGTCAGTGTGGAAATGTACCTCTCTATGCAGATGATGCTGTTATCTATTCCAAGAACCCTAATCGTGGCAGCCTTACCTGCATCCTCCAGGGTAACTTTGAGGCCCTTTAAAAATGGTTCTCCCAAAGCAAACAGGTTCTAAATTACAAAAAAGCTAAGATAATGCTATTCACGTGCCCACTAAAGAAGAAGAAGAAAGTAACCCCGTGTCATCCACAATGACCTAGACATATACTTGAACAGGTGGAAACCTTTAAGTACCTCGGGGTGATCCTGGATGACACCTTATCTTTTGCTTCCCATGTTGACTACCTTGTGTCCACAGCAAACAGAACATTGCGAGCCTTGTACTTTAAGCTGGTCAACATCATTATTGATGCTAGATGCCTCATAGTGGCAAGCTCAGTACTGTCTCTACTTGGCTATGGCCCCCCTGTCTATACAACTGCCTGAAACTCAATTCTCAGCAGAATAAATCTGATCTGCAATAAGGTATATTGCTTTGCACTTAGGGTTGAAAAGCATATCCATAGCTGCATCCTCTATACCCAAACAAAATTGTCACCTCTACCTACTGTAGCAGACTCAAGTTCCAGACATTTCTGCTAGCCCAGAAAGTGCTATTTGGCCTAACCCCCTCGACCCTATCTCACTGTTCTGCCATGTTGCCAATCTTTACACCAGAAGCATGACTCAGAATGCACTTCAGCTGTTTTTTTGCTGTACTCAGCTGGGCAAGCATTCATTCACTGTTAGGGCTGCTGGCTTGTTAAATGAGCGGCCTGATACCTTTGTTAATCAACCTAAGTTTGACCAGTTTAAGAAAGCGCTACAGGCAACTATAACAATTCAATGCAACTGTAACTGCTAATCATCTTAACTAAGTCCCTCCTGGTATACACTTTGAACTGTGTCACTGTGGCTTTGTGGCCATGCACCATTGCTATGTTTGTTTTACACTGTTTCTGTTTACCTGCCTTATTAACTTGTGTGCAGTTGATTTAGCCTATTTATTTGTACTTGTTTAACTATATTGTACTTGTTTGACTTCATTCCACTGGAGTTCTCTTACTGTATTTGCTATGTTGCTTTGTAATCTCATTTATTTATTTATTTATTAGAGATTCAGATAACACCTTTGAGCACAAGTGCGCTTTTTCAAAGGTTCCACGTCAATATGGTATTACAGTACATTTTAAGAAGACACGCACAATACCAGCTCAAAAGAGCCTGGTTAGGTACAGACAATGGAGCAGACAGTCTGTGGTTAAGGTATCAGATAAATCTGACAGTGAGATTTAAAAGGGCATAAGTCATTATCAAACAGTACGGAAAGATAACTGGACATTTAAGATATAGCCTCAGGAAGTTTTCATATGGGATAGAAGCAAGGATGACATGGAACCTTTGTAGAAAAGCATATGTGCTCAAAGGTAGTCTTCAAAATGTTCAGTAAATGAGTCAATAAAAACAAGCAACATAATTAAAAATACAAAGCATAATATATGAGCAGGACAGGCATACAACATTAAAATCTGAGAATTAGAGTTACAATTGTAATTAAAAATTAGGCTATCCAGAATGCTAAATTAAAAAGGTGAGTCTTTAGCATCCCCTTGAAAACTTGCACAAATAGGGCTCCTCAAATATATGCAGGCAGAAAGTTCCACATATAGAATTCCATATTAAAGGTGTGGCAACGCTGAATGCTCTATCCCCCTGAAAAGTAAAGATGAGGGTGTAGAAGAACAAAAGGCCCCACATCAGAGGAGTGAAGGGGTGGATGGGAGTGAACGCATTCAGATGATCTTTGAGGTAGCCACGGCCCAAATTGTGCAGGGCTTTGTATATTAACAAACTTACCTTGAAGTTGATGTGCTACAGATGTTCCAGAGGGAAGGTCACTGTATTTACTCTTGATTAATAAAGGTAGAACAGGCACTGCTCAATAGAAGAGATCATGTGACAAGCTGCTGCAGTGACTCAAGTATCTAACATTTTCCTGTTGGACCTGTATTTGCTGGTGAGGAAGGGATGGTGTCATAAATCAGACACATAAAGCTGATGAAACATAAAGTTAACAGAAATTACATGACCTAATGGAAACTGAACCCAGGCCCCACAGAATACAGTATTGGTATTCTAGCAGCTGGCCAGCTAGCCAACCTATGCTTCCTGCAGTCTTTTACTTCCAAACTGGAAATCCTGCAACTAACAACAGTTTTGATGGTAGGGAACTGCTAGTGCAGCATTAGCTGCTTTGCTAATCTTAAAAAAGTACACAGGGAACTGAGGGCTGAGGCGCTGGATGCCTTACCTTGCATCGCGCCGGTGACTCGGATTCAAGAACGAGCCTGGGTTACCAGAGAGCTGGCACGGGGGAAGGAGGGAGCAGGATTGAGCAGCTGAAAGGCAGATCTCCTCTCCTGGGGAGGAACTCTTGTCACCTGCCATAGTTCCATTGCCCCCAGATGGAGGTCCACTGGCAGTGCAGATGAATTGGTGGCAAGCAGTGGGAGGGCGTCCCGGTACTGTGGTGTGCACGTGCCTCCACGCGCGCATGCGGCTGGGCAGGGTCGGGAGAAAATGGGAATAGATTTGGGGCTAAAATATAAATTAATAAAAAAAAAGTCCACAGAATAAATTGTTTAGGTTGTGTATATCCCTTGAAACTACACATGTCCTCTATGGCCTCAGTCCCAGTATGAGGCATTGTTGGTGTGCAAATCCTTGTGCAAGGCAGGCTGACAAGGCTTCACTAGAACAGACATTGCATCCTAAGCACTCTTACACATCCAGTATAAGATGAGAATGACAAACTGCAGATATGTTTTATAGAACGTGGAAAGGGATGGCAGAACCAGTAGTTCCACTGGCCTACCTCCATATGGGGGTCTAATTATTAGCCCTCCCTACCATCCTTTTTGGAGTCACCAGACCCCTAAATCTGTCCCACCAACCTTAAATACAGCCACACTCCCTGTCTCCACAGCCCCCTTCAACAGCCTATTCCACAGATCCACCACTCTCTCTATGAAGAACTTCCTAACATCCCTTTTAAACCTCCCTCACCGGTGTCCAATCAAGACCCCTTGTTACAACATTTCCATTCCTAGTGAACAGGTCCAAAATATCCACTTTGTTTATACTCCTCCAAAACTTTTACATCTCTGTCATAACCCCCTCTCTCTTCTGGCCTCCAGTGAGTACATGTGGAGGTGTGCCAGCCTTTACTTGTATGCCTAGTCCTGCTGTCCTTGGATCATCCTGGTGGCCCTCTGCTTCACCAGCTCCAGGCTGTCCCTGTCCTTCTTCAGGTGTGGTTTCCAGAACTGGGCACAGTACTCTGGATGTGCCCTTACCAGGGTCCTGTATGGCAGAAAAATCACCTCTCCCCTCTTGCTGTTGAACCTCCCTGCCTATAGACCCCAACATTGTATTCACCTTGCTGTATGCCTTGTTGCAGTGTCCTGAAACCTTGAGACTCTCACTCACAATGTCCCTGGGATTCCACTCCTCCCCTGTCCATGCTATCTTCACCCCATCAGTAATTCATGTGTGGTTTCTCTTGCCCATGTGCATTACCTTGCATTTCTTGGCATTGAACTGCCATATTTTGGCCTACCTTGCCAGCTATTTCAAATTCTTTACCAATTTCCAGACACCCTCTTCACTGTTTACCCTGCTGCATCACTTCATGTCATCTGCAAAGTGACACATCCTGTCCCGTATACCAACCCCTATGTCATGGATAAACATGTTGAACAGTACAGGCACCATGACTGGCCCTGTGGCACCCCACTAGTAATCCCCCTAACCTCTGAATTCATCCCATTTACCACAACCTACTGTTGTCTCCCTACAGCCACTTCCCTATCCACCTAGTCTTTTCCTCTGTCCTACATCTTCTAGTTTCCTTAAAAGTCTCCTGTGTGGAATGGAATCAAAAGCCTTGTTGAAGCTGAGGTACAGTGCATCAGTAGCCTGTCCTGTGTCCACAACCTTGGTGACTGAGTCAGGTTTGTTTGGCATGATCTTTCCACAACATACCCATGTTTTTTAGTGTCCTGTGACCCACTTGCTTCCAGGTACTTCACTATTTGCTCTTTGATTATAGTCTCTATAATTGTATCCACAATTTAGGTAAGGCTAACTGGTCTGTAATTCATTGGGTTCCCCTTGTTGTTGTCCTTATGGAGTGCCACTACCACTGCTGTCCTCCAGTCTTCTGGCACTCCCAGTCTTTATGCAGCACTTGAACAGATGCATCAAGGATGCAGCCAATTCTTGTCCTAGCTCTTTCTCGACCCACGAGTGTAATCTATTGGGACCCAGTGCCTTGTCCAGCACGAGTGCTGCAAGCCTTTACTTCACTCTATTCTCTGTGATCTGAACAGATTCCATTTCTGTCACTCTCTTTGTGGATTATTTTTTACTCTATTTCCCAGCAGGGATCCTCCCTCCTCTGCTGAAAGTATGGAACAGAAACAGCTGTTCAGTAAATCTGCATTCTGTCCATCATCTTCTAGCCCCTCCTTGCTTAGCCTGACAACCCACCCTTTGACTTCCCTTTTTCCCCAGAGTATCAGACTATTTACATAACTCCTTCCCCTTTTTAAACCCCCTTATCTATTCTACATTTTGTATAATTCATAATGTCTTGTAGGACCCTCTTGGAAGTAAGGTGTTAGCCTAAATGAATCTAATCTATGCATGTGTAGAAAACAAACAAATAAATGAATCTATCTGTGTAGAAAACAAATAACAAAATACAGGGCCATCATAAAAAGTATTACATCCTGCTAGGATTCCTTAGTGAAGACAGTCATTGTCTTAGCGTAATACCAAGCCAGACCCAAAGGATTGGACATGTTATACACTCAGAATTAGCATGCTGAAGAGGCAGTCTGCAGAAAGAACAGTGAACAGGGTCCATAAAGGATGCTTGGAGCAAAAAAAAATATCCAAATTGTTTGTTTTTTGTGTCTCTTTCCAAATTGCACACATGCCCTAAAGCATCAATCCCAGTGCATGCAAAGGCCTCAACTGAGGCTTGTGTGTGTGTGTGTGTGTGTGTGTATGTGTGTGTATGTGTTTTGGAGAGATGCAAAAAGCTAAACAGTTGGGGTATTTCTTCTCTCCTAGCTTCCTTTTTACAGATCCTATTTACTACTCCTCTTGAAAGTTGCCTCTTCGTTATGCTAACTCAGTGTGTTCTTAATGTCTTTAAAAACAATAGGAAGTTAAAAGTAATTTCTCCATATATCACGAGGTTACTTGTTGGCATTTAGGAGCCACATGCTTGATGTAACAAAGTGACATGCTTGCTGATGGTGTTCGTGCCTTGTAGTACTCTCTTGGAAATTAGGTGTTAAGCCTAGATTAGTCTATCTTGGTGTGGAAAATAAATAAACAAAAAACATACAGAGTACTGTATTCATAAAAGTATCCTGTGCAGGTTTTAGCCAGTGAAGATGTATGTTTTGTTTTGCTGGAGCCATTTGCCACCCCAACACATGTTAATCAATGCACTGTATGAGTATTTGCCAACAGCGGCGTGTTGTGTCAGGATTGCTGAAGGTATACATATTTCTATGGATTGTATTGTCTAATAAAGGCAGTGAGAACATGTTCTAATCTTGCCTCTCCATAGCTCTTCTTTTTCACTGTTTTGGGATTGTGGTTTTTTATTTGCAACAAAAGAGGAATGTTATTGTTCTGTCAATATTTTGCTTGCAGTATAAGCCCTTAAAGTATTCTTACTAGCAACAATAAGGTTGTCTGGGGAGATTTCCAAAATGGCACCATTGGTATTCATAAGCTGTTTTTCCATCAGTTCAAATATCCAGTGTAAATAAATGTTTCAGTTGGGGACTGACTTGAAGAAGATGGTCTAGACTGGTAAAGTGGGTGTGTCCTTACCCATCTAACAGGACTGAAAGCAAAAATTAAAAAAAAAAAAAGTTAAACAAATATGTTTAGGCCATCTGAAGAAAACACTATGGTGCTACTCTTTTGTAACATTAAAGGCTACCCTTTTCTATAAGTTGATCTCTGTACTTTTTCAACCATGTATCAGGGTTGCCCTTGCAAAATAAACTTATGCTGCAGATTTGGGGAACTATATTAATAGATTATTTTTTTAAGCCTTGCTCCAACTTGAAACAATCAGGATCTCTACATGTTTGACATTGATATTATTTTTGTAAACTGAGTATAGGGAGATAATACATTTTAGACAGGCTGTTTCATACAAACTTCCCCAACATTAAGCACTTTAGTGTGCAGCCTAACTAGTCCTGGGGAGAAGGCTCCAATGAAACCTTACACCCATCACACTGGTCCCGGGAAGGTAACCCGATTTGTAATGAAGGGGTAATACAGTTATCAGTTTCCCTGCTGACGCCAGAAAGCGGATACTGTAGGTACTGTTATAAAGCGAGGTAACGTCCTATTGTTGTTTTCACGTATGTATATACCAATGATCTTTAACCTGCTTTTAGTTTATTTATATAGTAATCTCTCTTCTCACCCCCCACACACACACACACACACACACACACACACACACACACGGTATTCCGCATTGTTGCGCTTCTTCTTTTAAAATAAGTGAGGCAATAGCGATACACATTTTCATTTATTTTATTTGTTTATTCACCAAATACAGTGAAAATGGTATTAAAATTTACAATGAATCATTCTTAGAATGTCATGACTTTTTTTGCTTCCTTGTATTTTTTTTCAAATGGCGCTCTATTATTGAAAATATTAAGGTTTCATGCACATCTGATAATAGGCTTTTTTTTTCAAAAGAAAGAGTACAAAAAATATCAAATTAAAAACACAACTTCTAATGTTCCAAGAAAGGAAAAGTCAAATAACAGCACGTTATTTGAACAATTTCGTAAACAGTGCAATTGTATTTTTCTAAATGCGTCACTTTCCTAGCATTTCCATAAACAGAGCTTAAATCACAGTATAAGTTTTTTTTTCTTGTAAATACATTATTTCACATTGATGTGTGCAAAACCCTAAACACATTCAATAAGTCTTGCCCAATACTGGTATACAGTAGACAAACAATAACAGTTGCATCAGTTTTGCTGTACAATCCACTCTGTACACCCTAGTGGGAAAAAAATGACAAACATTCTTTGATGCAATATAAGACTTTTTTAGACTAGCATATCATTTTTAACAAATATCTGGATATAAAAATACAAATATGAGGAATTCTGTAAAAAGAAGCGTGCCCGAGTGGGTATGACCAATGGCACCAAAGGTGGGCACCAACATCGGAAGCACATGCAAATAGATGGAACAAAATGTCTTTTTTAACAGCAAAAAAAAAAATATTTTTAGGTCCTTCTTTTTTCTACTTTCTTTCAATCTCTGCTGGCTTGTGATTTTTGGCTTCCGATCTGCTGGTATGCAAACTGGCCAGGTTTTGAAGTGTGTTTAATTTTTCGCAATTTCTGTTGCTGCCGATTGGATTTTTTTTTTTAGCATTTGATAAGGCCGGATCTTAAATGTCAAATTAGCTGTTCTTTACTAAAGACTTTTGCGTTGCCAAATTATTTGATCATTCTCCGTGCTGAAATTAGGATGATGTATATAGTTTGACTGGCGGTGGATGAAGTGTTGTGAAGATGGTTGGAGATGATGAAGAAGTTGCAGCACGGTGGTGCTGAAAAGACAGCTCCGTGTAGCAAGGAATGAGGAAAAGACGAATGGTGCTGAATTGGGTAGTGCAGTGTGGCAACGCATAGGGAAAAGTAGCATGGTGCTGAAGTGGACAGCTAGCAGCTCCCTGTGGTGGCGCACTGGGGCGAAAAATTGCACTGTGCTGAAAGGACAGCTCCCTGTAGCAATGCACAGGGAAAATCGCACGGTGCTGAAAGTACAGCTCTGCTGTTACCGCTTTGGATTGCATGGTATGGAAATAGTTCCCACATAACAGTACATTATAAACGAGTTTTTATTACTATTGTTGTTTTGGAAAGGAGACAACTTCTAGCCACAAGGTATTTGAAAATGGTCGTGGACAATGGAAGGATTCCAGTTTACAGCGCATTGGCAATGGTATACTGAGATGTATGTGTGCAGTCCCCTTCTGTTGCCTTTTCTGAAGTAAAAAGCCGAGCCGGACGCCTCCCCCTGCAATTACTGCGCATTGGTTTGGGTTGATTTGGTTTTGGAGATTTGCCAGCAACCCCAACTCTTCTCCCCTTCTTTCCGTGACCACAATCCACAAACATGCACAGCCAAAAGTGCTTTAAAAATCAGTGAAAACAGTCTGCAGGTTGGTGCAGGGCTCCACTCCAGCTTACACCCCGGACGAGGACTTATCAGCCATTCCCTTCAGGACTTCATCTATTCTGTCATCTTCAATAACAACTAGGAGAAAAAAGACATAATTATTCAGGATGGAAACAGCAGGTGTGTGTGTAAGCATCACATTCATCTGCCTGTCTGTCTGTCTCAGTGCCTACACTACCTGGTTTTCAAAATAATCAGAGCATTCGGCAAACGCCGCTTTAAAATACGGAATGCGATGACAGCTCTAACCATTTCTTTCTGTACCCTTTCACCAGCGCAAGCAGTCGGTGCGCGCATTGTCTCTAATGTCAAAACATTAACAAAGGAAACAATTATGCAGACAATCCCGTTCTGTGTAGAATATCATTGCAGCTCTAATAAAACCATGGTATCCCAACTAAATTGATTTGGGGGGGGGGGCAGAATGGGGGAATGGGAAAAATAATTTCTTGCACATAATCCAATCAAAACCCGTTAAATGCACTTTAAAGTGACACAAACGATGAAGCTGATCCTTACAGAAGGACTAGGAGATAACAATTGCAGCTCGACATTGTTTCTAGCACAACAGTATTTTAAGACAGATAACCACAGGACCAACACAGTGTTTTTCAAGAGGAGAATCAAACACTGCTCTCCCATTTTTGCAAGGTGCACCCCCTTCCCCCAGTTCACCATTCTCTTAAAACCTAGATGTCCATTCCAGTATTCTAGGTCTAAAATATGGGAGTGTGTTAATGTCATTTTTTTGTTAAGAAACAAAGTCAGTGCAAAGCGTTTGTGGTCTCAACATGCGGGGTGAGGGGGAGGATTAGTCCGAGCTTCACCGGGAAAAAAAGACAGTTTAACCACAAAAAGGCGTGGTGCTGTGGTTTACTTTGTTAATAGTATTACATTAGCCTCTAGCTAGCTTATTCCTATTAAAGAGCATGCATTAAAGGGCTCAGCGACACCACCTTTCAATGGTGTCAACCTGCAGACACAAGGGGTATCAAAGGGAGAAAACAGGCTTTCAGGGGATTGTGCATTATGTAACTGCAAACAACTAATTATTTTTTTTTACAATACAATTATCAAAACTGCAGGTGTCTGACGACAGCAATATCCCCGTTTTTTTTTTGTTTAAATCGACCTGTCTTAGTCCTTTAATGCGATTAAAGGAGCTCACTTGGTAATAGATAATATAGATACTGCAGCTCGGATACTGTTGCCGCATTACAGGTTATGAAACCCTGGAAAGCAACAATGTTGTATTTTTTTTTTAAATCCTAACCGAACTCCAAATACCACACAACTAAATATGCGTTAAAAGCTATGCAGAGCTGCAGTTAGGGAAAGAAAAAAACAGGATGGATGCTTAGATGATTTTATATAAAATGCGAAAGCGAAACAAAATAATTCAGCACTGCACAGCCTGCTTCTGGCTTGCAGACAACGCGCAGAAGGGGTCTGGTTGGCTCTGTTGTGTATTTACCTCTCTTGGCTCGCCCAATCTGTCCTAGTTTCGGTGGCCTCTTGGCCTGGGATCCCCCAAAGAAGGTGTTGGTGTCCTGGAGACGGCAGCTGAAGGAGATCTGACTGACATCTCCCTCGGCGCCGAAGTGAGCCATCTTCTCGTCACTGTAGGGCAGGATCTCGGACATGGTGGCTGGTTGAGACAAAGATGGAAAAATCGTTTTCCAGCAGCTGTAAACCAAAAGCAGATCAGTTCTCTGCCTTTCTTGATATCGTTGGACAGTCCTTTAAATCCCAGGCTGCGAGTAATTTGCACGACTGTGCTGCTTCTCTTTGCCTTGAATGTGTTGCTGCCGCTGCCACTGTTGACGAGGATCGTTTTTACTGGTAACCTGTGCTCGCTTGCAGCTCTTGCAGATGACTGAAGAAAGAGCCGGGAGACCCCTAGATCATAAAGGAAACCCAGGCGGAAGAATGAAGTCATCCATCCGGTGTTGGGGTGACGCAGGAGGGACTCGTTTCTCTGAGCACCCTCCTTCTTCAGGCTAGAAAAGAACAGAGTGACATCAAGAGGCAAGGACGGAATAAACAATTAGACTGCAGGAGCCTGAAAACCAGAAGCAACACACACACACACACACATTCGAATTCTCATTCCCGGACAAACAGAGCGGGAAGGGAAGATTTAAGATTAAGCCCATCTTGCCTAAAATTCTCATCCAAATAGAATTTTTTGGACTGAGGGTGGCTGTAAACGTGCAATTTAGGGTTCCTGTTACACCACATTTTAGTTGTGGATCATCGCCCCCCTAAAATCTCTTAGCAAGCCGTAGCAAACAGATCCACCATGCTTCGTCTGTGCGACCAGACAGACGGACAGACAGCTAGCTAGATAATTCTAGATGTTAAGCTGTTTAGGCCGAATAACAGCTTATAAAACCATGGCATACTGCGTAGGTGACAAGACTCAAAAGTTGCAGATAGAAATTAGGATCCTTTGAGTTGAAAATATAAATAACCCCATCTGGACTATAGGTCACTGGGCAGAACAGGGGCAGGGTAAAACTGGGCAGAGTGGCTGGTCCCATGGTCCTTTACTGCAGACGTTGTCTGTGTTTGATATTCATGCAAGTCATGAAGACATGCATACCCCGAGTCTATACCAGGCATTTTAAACTCCTAATTACGGTGTAATACAGTCCTGAGTGGACTGAGTGTAAGTGTTAATGGTTTTGTCATACCTTATGAAAGACTTTAACAATACTGCATTGTACATTATTTACTGCAACTCAAGACCACACACACACACACACACACACACACACACGCGGAAAGACAGACGCTGTGCCCTCTAGTGGCATGCTAGCATTACTGCACCCATTGTTCAGTTCCCCTTCCTCTGTTAGAAATTAACTTCTCCATTTTCCTGAAGAGAATAACTTTTCTTGTTAGTCCTTACTACTGAATTAGGTACCACTTATTTGAAGATGACATGATCTGTGGTAGGATTTTACAGTGGGAAGGGAATTTGTGATTTGAGGGAGGACTTGGAGAGACTTGAGAGGTGATGAAAGAGCTGCCAGCTGGGCCTCATGCCAAGAAGTGCAGTCATGCACATGGGAAGCAAGACTCCTGGAGTAATGCTGGTGTGGGGGGAAGGGTGACAGTCACTGTGACTGATAACTAGGAAAGGTATTTAGGCGTGTTGATATCACAATCAACCTAAAACAATCATCACAATGTAATAAAGTGATGGGGCAGTGAACAGAATGCTGGGCTACATTGTTAGGGGATTCAGCAGCAGGAGGTAAGTGGTAATCTTGTCCCTGAACAGAAACCTGGTAGGGCCACACCTGGAGTACTGTGTACAATTTTGGAACTTCGAAGGAAGGACATAAGTAGACTGGAGACAGTGCAAACAAGGACAACAAAGATGGCACAGGGTCAGTAAGGGAGAACACATGGTATGAGGAGAGACTGGAGAGCTTCTATAAATACTCTTTGGAGATCAGGTTGGAAAGGGGGCATGAATCATTAAAACACTAGACTACATGTAGGGTATTGTATTCAAGAAAGCTGATCACAATCAGTACATCAACACTTATGCAGGGGAATAGCAGTAAATTGTTGGTGGGGTGGGGTAGGTTTAAGAAGGATGTTAGGAAATACTGTTTTATGGACAGGGTGGAGGAGGGACTAAATATATTGCTTGTGCCACTGTTCAGTGCAAAAATGGTTGAGGGTTTGAAGAGAGGGTGGACAGACATACAGGGTTGGTCTAGGAAACTGGGGAGGTGAGAATGGTGGAAGTGAGGATGATGGAAGTGAGGATGGTGGAGGCTGGTCATTATCCCGTAGAGAGCAAGTACCACCTCATAGGGCATACTGAATGGATCTTAAGGCTTCTTTTGTTGAGATATTTCTGTGTTTCTGTGCATTTGCTCTTTAGTAACAGAACATTATAATAGCACGATGTATTATATTTCTAGTAGATAATCGCATTTATATGTAGATAGTCATTTTTGTACTCGGAGAGTAAAAGTACAGTATACTACTTAATGCTGCATAGTTCAGCCTGCTTTGGGTTTGTAATAAGACATCTCAGGCGGACTCATGTGGACACTTCTCCATTCCCAACTATTTCTTTTTTTGCTATAAAGATTTTTATTAAGATTGTTTAAGTACAACAAACAAATTAGTGCAGTTTCCAGTGACATTTCAACATAGTTAATAACAGACATCACAGTCCAGTTGGCATAGAGGCATACATGAGCTAGGCACAAATCCATCAAATTTAAAGTTAAAAGTAGTACTAAATTCAGGGTGCAGAAATTTATACTGAGTACATAAACACATGGTATTTTCATAAAAAGATCAAAATATAGTTGTTGAATCCTGACATAACAGTCTATTATATTCATGATAGTTAACCCTTGCTGTGCCGTGGACTGATATATCAGTCCAAAATTCCTATATGTTCTAATTCTTTTGACAGCCAGAGGGTTAAGTCTTGAACATTTATACAGTTCCAGGGTTTTATTTAGCTCTAAAAATTGATTGGCATTTTGCTCATAAAAGTTCTAAAACGTTGTGAAAATGCATAGCACTTGCCTCACTGTGTTTAACAAACATAACACTTCTAGAAAACCTATATAAATGCTTTCTGTACAGTTAGTATTGTCCCAAGAAAAAGACTGCTAATCAATTATTTAAAACCCTGCAGTTCAGATTACAGTATTACCATTTTCTGGCTTGCTCTCACAGTAAACACATTTACCAAATGGTTTTAATTAATATTTGAAATCTGACAATGCAAGGCAAACATCCAGAGCAAGGACATAGTCCTAGGGTCCTTACGGTCAAGAATTTGTTACTGTTCGAAAGGTTAGCAGGCATTATTATTCTTCCTATTGTCCTTGGTTGAGGACCCGTACAAGGAGCTGCTAGTTAAGGCCTTACACAAGGCAGAAACAATTCTTGAATAGTCTTTGCCTAGGCTCTGGGGTTTAGAAATTAATTAATCAATGGTGCAAAGGGGGAGTTGTGGGCTGTATGATATGTGAAAAGGGGGTGGAAGTTAAAGGAAGAAAGGGATTTAGTTGAGGGAGGACTGGTTGGAAGAAATATAGCAAGCTTGTGTGGAGTTTCCTGAATGCCCCATAACATTAGAATGGGGGGGGGGGATGGGAAGCATTCCCATTCACAGAGTGAAATAGACTTGAAACTACCAAAAGTTAGGAGATGTATGTTACTGAGCAGTTGTCTCACTACCCCTAGTGGCTCACCTATGTGGATATAGTGGGTTACCCTGTACTTTTTTACTGTCTAGGTAGGGGCCCTGGCTATAGGAATAGGCCACAGAATGACCAATTGTGGAGTGGGCCATCTGCTCATATCTGGCAGTCATGACTAACAGTGCTTCCCATTCCTGAAAGGTTTGGGATTGCTCCTCTCTCCAGTGTCATAGAATGATTCTTCTTACCACAGCAAGTGCTCCATTCAACCATAGCAGCTGTCCAGGGTTGAGAGGGGACTGAGGTTGTGGGAGTTCCAGTATTTCAAGGACAGGGTCTTTGATCAGTGGTAATGGTGTGAGCACTTATATCATATCATATCATATCATATCATATCATATTTATAAGCACAATTCCAAATTGATCAAAACGCTGTACATCATAAAAATGGTAAAAATCTATATAAACAACAACCAATAAAGCTAAAAATTTAAGACATAATCATAAATATAACTAATGGCTTTACACTAAATTTCACTTGCATCAGGAAATGCTAGACAGAATAGATATGTTTTTAAAGCAGTTTTAAGCCACACTTGGTCCCAGAATTGTTCTGTCGTGGGACAAGTCCATTGTATGTGAGTCAGTGAGGCCAGGGGTGAAGAACACCTCCAGCAGTCACTGTGGTCAGGCAGTGCCACCCAATAGAGGGCCTGCAGGATATGATGTGCCCTGTGTAGGATCTTAAAGTGGAGTGTCTTGGCTTGAAGCACTCTATTGGCTTTTTATGCTCGGGGCCACACTGTAACCCAGTTTTCCCAGGGGATGTGAACCCCCAGTTCTTGTTCCTATTTTTCTCTCATTTTGGATAGGGTGAGGGAGGGTCTGTGAAACTCTTTCAGTCACATCAGTTTACTTGTCAGTTGTTGGAAGGTACTAAGATTGCCCACCCATGTATCCATTTTGGAGGGGGGAGTATGTGTGTGGGGGGGCTAAATTTGCTCGGAGGAGGTCCCTCATCTTCATGCATTGCCAAAAATAAATTTTTCCTTCCCCGACCAATTCTCCCTTGTTCTTAAGGGTATCAAAAGATATGAGAACTCCTGTCACTGGATCATAGAGATCCCCTAGCATATAGAATCCTGCATTTTTCAAGCCTTCTATGATACAGGATGGTTGTCTGTTTGGAAGGAGGGGTTGTCCCAGATGGGGCAAAATCTAGGGAACTTGGTGGACCATGCCATTAACTTGAGGAATTTATTCCGCTCAAGTTTGGTGTGCTTGATGCAGGGTGAAGTCTGTTTGTGTTTGCCAGTCATTAAATATCAGAGCACCTGGAGCAGCCCATTCACTGTGGTGCAATTCTAATGAAATCCACCTGGGTAGAGGCGAGACCCAAGAGGACCTACAGAACAGTATGGCTTGGCAGAGAACCACACACAAATGGAAAAAACATAAGTCAGGGAGGCCAAGGCCACCATTTATCCAGTGTTGTTGTAGTTGGGGAAGGCTGATTTTAACCCAGGTACCTGCCCAGATAAAATTGGATATTTTGGAGGTCAAGGATTAAACCAAGGATCCTGGGAGGGAGACTGGTAAGTTGGAGAGAATGTACATCTTGGATTGTCTTCCTTTAGGTGTGATAGGTAAATATGCCATTATCTCCCTTGCAGTACCGAAGTTCAAGTCACGCTTTGGCAGGTCTGCCATATCTCTTGCTTTACCCTCTTTCTGGAACAACTTGCAAAAACCCTGAAGTTGGCTTATCCAATCAAACTATCAGTCTTCAAAGAACTTTATTCTCACTCAGTCAAGGAATACTGTAACTGCTTCCCCTGATGTCACCTTCCTCTAGCCTCAGCTCCATCTGTTCCAGTGCATCCCTTTACTGGTACTTCTTTCCCACCCCTCTTGAGCAATGTTACAGCCTATAAGAACTTACCTGACTGCTTCTTCTATCCTGATCCTGTTTTTTTCCCTTATCGTTAGTTCCTTTTCCATGTCCCCCTAGCTCCCACCTACACTCCTTGCTTACCCCCCTTGACACCGTTATGGTGTTTTGCTTTCCACTCCCAAACTGTTGCCACCCTCCCCCCTGCAATCACTGCATGCCTTTGCGGGCACTCCATGTACCATGTACCTCTCCTTACTCACCCTCTTGCGTCCCCCTCCCCACTCCTTCCATGCCCCACCAAGCTCCTTCAATCAATAATTGTGTTCAAGGATGCTTCAAATACACATTGTAATTATAGTTGTGTACATTTAACCTGTATATACTGTACTATAGTTGCTATACTTTTTAGCTGCATACTCTTCATGGTCTTAGCTTAATGGCTGTTTTTAATACTCTGTTTTGTGTGTCTTATAAACCTCCTGTGTATAATTACTGTTCTATGTAAATAATGTGTAAGTGTGAATTAATTTTCTACATATTGTTTACCCAATTATGATGTAACTGAGTATTCCTTTGTCTGTATTGTTAACCTCTCCTTTCCAGGTCCATCTCGAAAATGAGCTTGCTCAACACTGTTCGCCTGGTTAAATAAATATTTTGATTGATTGATACTGAAGTTTGGGGAATGTAATAATTTTTTGGACATTTACCTTGTCCCAAAGGGATAGGATGTGATTGAGCCTTTTTGGAAGATCCCCATCTAGTTTGTCTAACATCAGTTGGACATTTGCCCCTATTGTTGTTTTCACTGTATCTAGAATTGTCACCCCCAGGCACACCGCTTCCTCAGGTGACCACTCATATGGATGAGAGTGACGCAGGTTTGGCATGCAAGCTGTATTCAGGGGAAGGATGTGGAACTTTGCAGCATTGAGTTTGTAACCTGCTAAGCTTGAATATTCTTTAATAAGGCTACGTAAGGTTTTGAGGGATTCAGGGATGTTGGTGAGGAACAGGGTGATATCATCCACGAACAGGACAAGTTGTGACCCCCCCGCCATTGAGATGCCAGTCCACAGCTCAGATTCTCGGGGTCAGAGGTTCCACCGCTAGTAAAAATAGAAAGGGGGATGGGGGCAGCCCAGCCGTGTGCCTCGTTGAAGGTGAAAGGTATCTAATATAGTAGAGTTTGTCAGTATTCTAGCAGAAGGTGCTTGGAAGAGCAAGTGAATCATGTCAATGAGCTGGCTAAGGAAGCCAAAGTGGCCCATGGTGTCAAATAAGTATGCCCACTCCACCCTGTTAAACGCTTTCTCAGCATCAAAAGACAGGGTGACAGCAGGCTCAGGTGAGTGTTGGACCTCCCACAGCAGGCCTTGTATGTGTCTGGTATTGTCTGCCCCTAGTTTGTTTGGGACAAATCCCACCTGTTCCAGATAAACAGTCATCCCTATGACCATCCCCATCCTTGTGGCCAACAGCTTAGCGAAAATGTTCACATCTGTGTTAAGGAGGGAGATAGGTTGGAACTAGAGCACAATTTACTCTTTGCCTTTCTTAGGAATTAGGGTGATCAGTGCCTTATGAAAAGATTTAGGAAGACAATGTAATCTTACCACTTCATTAAATACAGAGGCAAGTCTTGGAACTAAAAGGGTGCAAAAGGCATAGTAAAAGTCTGAAGGGTATCCATCCGGACTGGGGATCTGCCCCAAGACATAGAAAAGATTGTGTCAACCACTTCTTGAACAGAGAAAGGAGCAATTAATGCTGCACAACAGGTAGCAGGCACTTGGGGAAATACAATGGAAGCATAAAAAGCATCGTATTTTTCCCTGCCAGTTGCCACCTCTGAGGAATACAAAGCTTGATAGTATTCTAGAAATGTCTTGTTTATTTCCCTGGGGGAGGTAACTACCTCTGCCTGAGTTTTATGAATCAGTGGGATATATTTTAATGTCTCATGTGTCTGCATACGAGAGGCCAGCAGGCACCCTGGCTGCTCCTCTGCTTCCTAGTAGGTCTGCGCAATCTGTAGAGGCTATACTCTGTATGCCAGTGGAGGGCCCCCTCAATTTCCCCATTCAAGTACTGAATTTGGGGTCTCAGGAGTGATTTTCCTTCTGGGGTCTAAGAGGCTTCTTGTTCCAGTTTTTTAAGCATGCCATCCATTTCCCTGGTAGCACTGTCCCTTTGTCTATGGACTCCTGAGACATATGCAGTCAGTTTGCACCTCAGCACTGCCTTCAGGACGTCCTACTGCAAGCCATGAGGAATGTCTGAGGTGTCATTGTACCTATGGTAGTCCCTAAGTTCCTCTTGTACCCATGTGAGAAAGTTGTCTGTCTGCAGGAAAGAGGTATTGAACCTCCATTTGTTTTGTGTACCAGGGGTTCCCCCATGACATGGAGGGGATGACAGGGGCATGATTCGAGACCAGAATGTTGCCAAAGGTTGCATTCCAGGCATGGGAAACCAATTGATGGGAGACAAAGATAACATCAATCCTGCTATAGGATGCATGAAAAACAGAGATGTGTAGTCTGTCTCTCCTGGGTGTAGCACCCGCCATACATCATACAGTCCTGTCTGATGGTATGCTTTCGATACCTGGTCCACTAGCATCACTTCAGATCTGATGCCAGGGGCTGTGTGGTCCACTGAGGTGAGAGAGCCATGTCTTCCCCTAGTATAATGTGGGAGTGGTGCTGCATTAGCTGGGTTAGTATGTCAGTAAAGAAACTGGGGTCTGGAGAATTTGGAGCATTCATTGTGCCTAGCTGCAGGGGTTCACCTTGATACATGCCCTCTACTAGGACAGACCGTCCATCAGGGTCAACAGTGACCATCGGGGCGCTGAACTGTAGTCCTATTGTAACAAAATGGCAACACCTTTTGTTTTGGTAGGGGCACAACTATAATGTACCTTCCCCACCCACATGCACCTAAGTTTGGCTGCTTCTGCTGGCAGAAAAAGTGTCTCCTGCAGAAATGCTATGTCACAGCCCATGTCCTTTAGTTTAGATAAAATCTTGCATTTTTTTGACAGGATTGGACATGCCATTCACATTCCAGGAGACAATCTTGACCAAGTCTAGTGGAGTCATATTAAGGTTTTTGCCTCTTCAGGGCTTGTACCAGATCCCCAATGCAACTATGGTACTCTCCCTGCTCTCCCACCCCCCACCCAAGGTGAACCAGTCCCTAACTTTCAAAATCCACAGTACCACACACAACTTTAAAAACACCGTTAACATTGATATAACTATACTTAAACTTTGTACACAGTAAAAAACAGCACTGAAAGGAAAAAAATAATTATTTCAAAGAAAAGGAAGAAGTTTCTTGAGTATCCCCAGCTGGCTGAGGCATGCCAGTTGTTCACTTAAACACTCACACAGGATCCGAGTAGTGGCAGAGATGTTCCTGCCATCCCCACTCATCCAGCCTCCCTTAAATGAGGCTAGAGCCACCATTTTAAAAGCGTAAATGCAAGCATGGCTATTATTTAAAATGTAATTTAGCTGGCACCTGTTAAAGGGCTGATTTGATTTAGGGCTCAGCATATAAGGTGCGATTTTATCACATCGGAGTTTCCCCCTTGTGGCAAACAACCCCTTGCCATCTCGTTAGGTAATAGTGCCGAGTAATGAATAAAAGCACCACATTGGGGGAGGGGGGTGCCCTTTATATGTACAAACTGTAACCATGAGTATAAGTTTCAGACATCACAACTTGCCTGAGGCTTGTAAATATAAGCCTTGATTCTGTGTCTCTCTTTGGTTGCTGGAAAACTTCATCTGACGTGGGTAGCACACTAGAAGGAGGCATCACCGCACTTGAAGGGCTGTCATGGCAGACAGTCCCGTTAATGTCCTGATTTTTGGCCATTTTGTACCAGATCAAACTCCAGTTTTGTTCAATGGTAGCTGTGGTTATGCAAGATTAAAGGCACGGTAGCAGGGAAAATGAGACTTGCTGATTGGTAAATGACTCGGCTCTTTTTGTGCAGAGGTAATAGCTACACTAACCTCATTGTTCCCGGCATTTCCCAAACCAGAGCCCCATATTTCAGGTTAGGATGGTGATAAGGAGCTGAATGCTCAAGGAGGATAATCTCTCGAGCAGTACCCTGGGCAAAATCTAGAAGATCAGGTTATGTGTCAAGCAGACATGCCACAGTTTACTCAGTTCTTGGGCTGCACCTCTACTTGAGGGATAATAGCCAGGGTACATTGTAGGAAGCAGTCAACTTCTTCAGTCATCTGAAAGGAATGTTGTTTCCCAGCTATGTTAACAGATAGGATAGCTGGGTAGAGGAGGGAGTAGATGATCCCTGTGTTACAGGGCCCTGCTTTAATTTTGTCAAACTATTGGTGCTTCTCCAGCACTGCATGGGGGTAGTCAGGATAGAAGGACACCCTGATGCTCCCAACCATTATCTGTTGAAGCTCCCTGGCTTTCTGAAGGATCAACTCTTTGTCCTGGAATCAGACCAGTTTAAAGTTCAAGAGCTATGGCCTATCTTGTGCCTGTGAGTGTTAGGCGACTAAGCTCGATGGGCACAGTCAATCTCAAAGTCAAAGCCCCATGATTTCAGCCCTAGCCAGAGTGGGATGTTTTGGTGTAAATAATGTATAGGACCTTTACCTCCCAGTCCTTCTTGGAATCCCAGAAGGTGCAAATTCTTCCTTCTGCCCCAGCCCTCCAGGTTTTCCACTTTTCGAATGAGCCATTGAGTTTGGAATTCTGCTGCTTTAATTTATTGAGTGGTCTCAAGCTGTGGACTTTTTCGTACAGTAATTTTGCTTTCCGTGGTCAACACTATTCCTGATATATGGCAATGGAGGCTTGCATGTCTGCTATGGTCTGCCTGATCACTTCCAAGTTGGCAGTGATTCACTTTAGGAGAGAGGATGAATAGTCCACTCCAGAAGACTGTGTTGCTGGGGACTCCAATGCTGGAAATGAGGCCATCTTGGTTTGTGGCAGGAACGGGTCCGGCGGTGAGTTGTCAAGATCTCTTTTACATTTTGAAGTGATCACTGGCATTCCAGATCCCTTGAGTTGTGTTGCCATAGTCCCAATCTTTCTCTTGGGCCAGCAGTTGTATCAGCAGCTCATTAAATAATCAGCAGATGAAGGCAGGTGGTATAGAGCGACAGGGCACTCAAAGCTTAAGTGGCCATCTTCCTCTGTTGCTCACATGACCTCCCATTCCCAGCTCTTACTACTATTTGTAAAGGAACATGGCCCCCTGTAGGTGCTTCTACTGAAAGCAGTTTACATAGTAAAATTGTAATTTAAGGTCAGAAGGTACTTTAGGTCTATCATGTCTGCCCTCCCTCCACTTCATTTGCTGGGATCAATATATGTAATTTGCAAACATATGCACATTTATTGGGATTGTTCTACTTGCTGTGCTACTCAAGGTATCCTGTGATTCCCTTGACAAGCAAAAATCTACCCAGGCTTACCCTGAAGACCTGTACTGTCTTTACATCCACTGTTGCCACTGGTAGGCTGTTCCATAGGTTCACCACTCTCTGGCAGAAGTGCCTTCTAATATTACCCTTGAATTTACTGCCTGTGAGCTTTGGGGGTATCCCTAGGTTCTGCTAGAGAACTCAAGAGCAAACATCTCTGTCTGTTCAATCTTGTTGATGCCCTCGACTATGAGGAAGACTGAGATCATGCCCCCTCTCAGTTTTCCTTTTTCCAAAGAGAACATGTTAAGTGTCACCAAATCTTCCTCATAGTTCTTGTCCCCCAAGCCCCTGACCATTTTGGTGGCTCTGTACTTCATCCTCTCTGCCACTTCAATATCCTTGTTGTTACTGAAGAGCACAGAACTGCACACATTACTCCTGGTGGTGTCTGTTCAAGGCCTTGTATAGAGGCAGGATTATTTCCCCTGCCTGCTGGTCAACCCCTTTTAAGGCACCCCAGCATTCTGCTGGCCACTTGACAATGGTTGGGCATTTTTTGTCATACTTCAGACTCTTGTCTCTTATAACTCACAGGTCTGTTCCCTCTTGCAACAAAGGAATTCACATGCCAAGTGTAGGTCTTACCTCTGTTTCCCTTCCACAAGTGTAGTAACCTTCTTTTGGCTACACTGATAGAAACATCGAACATGTCAGTGGAAAAAAAAGTCCCATTGGCCCATCTGGTCTGCCCAGGGCTATCATTACTCTTGTAATGGCCCTAATGATCATCATCCTCCTTCCCCCCTCCTCTTTATACCTCATCCTGCTTTTATCAGGACCTTGTGCCCTTCCCACCCATTTTTTAATCCACTCACTATTATGGCACAGACCACTTCCGCTGGCATTTCATTCCAGTTATCCACCACTTTTTTTGTAAAAAAGTATATGTGGACATCCATCCTGAATCTCCCCTCAGCCGGCTTTAGTGGATTCACCTTTGTGTACGTGTTTATACTAAGGGTGAACAATTCATTGCATTTGACAATGTTGATCTCATGGAGATATCTTTATGTTTAATCATGTCTCCCTCTTTCTCTCCTTATCTCCAGGGTGCAGGGCTTCAAATAACTTGCTGCCTGACCATCTCAGACAGCCAGTTTGCATATGGGATGGCTATTGTGGCTGGTTTGCTTGTCCCTTGGACATGTACCTATGCTACAGCTTGTAGTGGGCAGTATGACTCAGCTGCTGAGGGGGGGGAGAGAGAGAGAGATGAAAGCAAAATTGCAACAACAGGATGGCAGAGAATGCGATGTGAGGATGTCACTGGATACACGCCACCTGCTCCACTACATTCACTTGTTGTCTGCAAGTTTGTTACTTGATGGTCTCTGCAGTGACTGTAGGTGGCGGCAGGCGGGAACATGAATCGTACCCTCAGCTGTGCATGTGCTGTTCTTATCAATGCAAATGCATGGTTGTTGTGTCCTTGTGCTGCTCGTTGCATTTTTGATCAGTGGTCAGAAAGGAGCAGCGTGAGGAGATGAGGACTAACATAATGATTGAGAAAATGAAATGACAGCCCTTTTCAGGGCTCTGGGGGACAAATAAAATATATACCTTACTTGGAGACAAAAGGAAAAGGCAGACTATGTAAAATACAAGGGGGAAAGAAAAAACGCAAAGGCACTAGAAGGCATTGTCTGGACTGAATTGTCCCTGTAAGGGGTAGCAAGCAGGTCAGAGTTCTGAGTACAAAAGCAAAGATTTAAAAAAAAAATCCTGGAACTGCAGTAAGAAAGGAGTGGGAAAGAGGCCAACAGCAGGTCTTGACAGAAGAGAGGGGTTGTGATTTGTAGCATGACTGGAATCAATTCCTGAAGCACTGTTCAAGGCAGGGAGGGATAAAATAAAGATTAAAAAAAAAAACATGAAGCTGCTCCTGTAAGGGAGGAGGGTGATAGAGAAAGACAGTAGGCAGAGGTGAGTTTTGACTGGGAGAAAATCCTGAAGCCCTTTTAAAGGCTTAAAGAAAGGGAGAGAGAGGGAATGAAAGTGCATGAACTCTTGAAGCCTCATAAATTATCCACAGAAAAAAATATTGTGCAAATACCAGTTAATGCAATCTAGCAATAGACAGAGGTACAATTTAAATGGAGAAAAATGAAGTGACACAAGTCAACAGTTATTTAGTATAACTCTTTGATAAATGCAGAATGGCCTTTTACAGATTTGCTAGGATGGTTTGAATTGCAACATACAAATGGCACCAATGTGGGAATGAGTTATAGAAGTGACAAGCAGGCAGTCACGTTCACGTACTTTATTTCTGAATGAGTAAGGCTAAAAGATTCAAAACTGGTTTATGCTAATGCTATTTCTCTATACTGTGTTATTCCTGTACTGCATCATCAATAATAGAGGAGGGACCCTATTAGTTGAGCAGTGGCTTTCATTTTTTATCAAAGGTTGCTTAAACTGCTGTAAAAAACATTTTTAAAACAAACCCCATAGACTTGTATGGGCCGTGTCCCTGCACTGTCCCTGGTGAGACGTCACTAAACATTGGAGTGCGGGGGTGCAACAGGCAGACTGGGAAGTGGAAAGGGATCAGCTGGCTAGCAGTTTGGCCACAGTTACAGTCCCTTCCCTCCCTTTCACGACTGTATGAAATGTTATAAATTTGGCAGAGACGGACCATTGCCGCTACAAGGTAATGGGCTATGAGGCCCAAAACTGGTTTTAAATCACTCACACCTTCATTTTTATTATGTTTGCTTGCGCACATGCACAAGAAACATCATGTGGCAGCTTAGGAGAGAAGCAGGTTGTGGAGGTGTGGCAGTGTGGCAGCCAATGGAGGCACTACATTTGGGGGCTTGGCACTGGTGGACCAATGGAGGCACCGTGTGCTGATGACACTGACTTCCAAAAGTGCCACCAAGTTATAAAATTTTCACCACAGCAATCGGGGGCTGCCTCATCATTGCAGCATCAGCCATTCTGCTGCAATGAGGGAGCGACCTGTCATTGCAGGGTGGAACGTTGCGTACTGTAATATTGTTTGTGAATGCGGCCGCAAGCCACCGCCATGTTCACAAAGAATGTTACAGAGTTCCGAGCTGCTGAGGGGGTGCCCAATCCCTCGGCATCATGCACTCAAAAAACAATGTTTGTTTGCCAACGTGGGGTTTCAATCTCGGCTTCAGTCCCCACCTTCCCAGTTTAATTTGCAGACGGGGAGCCACTCCCGTCAGCATAATGTCCCCCAAAGAAACGTTGGTTTGTGCCGAGGGGGGTGCCCAATCCCCCTCGGCTCTTGCCACTCCGGTATATGCCGATGGGGGTGCCCAATCCCCTGTTGGCTACAGCCCTCCCCCAACAAAAACACTTGGGTGGCATGTTGGGAGCCTACCCCAGTCTGCCAAATGTCCATGTTAAGAAAAAATCATCCCACAATGTTTTTTTTCCCTTTCTTGTAAATCTGAAAACCGTCCCTCGTTGGGTCTGGTGGCCCGCCCCACAACCTGCGCCCACCCTCTGCGCACCCTGCCTCCCCACACCCCCCTCACCCCATAGTTACCTCCAGAGCCCAGCGTGATGATCTTTGGTAGACCGGGAACATGTCTACACTTTTCAAAGCGACCGCGAACTGAAGAAATGCCGGTAAGCTGTATAATGGCATAAATAGGGTTTTTTCAACTTTGGTGCATATCTTAGGCATTTTTGGGAATTTTGGCACCACATTTTCAACATGGGGTTATTGGGACCCCTTCTCATGAATTCAGCCACTGTCATGGCGTTATTCAGTCCTGAAAGGTGATATTGTAGTCACTGCACGGAATCACCTTTTGGAACTGAGTAATGAAATGACAGTGCCAGTGTTCATGAGGTAGGCTCTCAAAAGGTCTATGTTGCAAGTTTGGTGGAAAATATCCAAGAAATTATTGTTTTATGAGCATGCATTGTGCAGGTGCTACGCATGCTCGTAACTCGTAAATTTGCGAATTTGCAATATTTTCACTCTAGATTTTCAACATTGCCATTTTTCCACACCTCCTTATGAACAGTGCAGCTGTCATTTTTGCACATCCTGATCAAAATGTGTTTTTACACTTCCAGCACAGAATAGCTGGACAGAATGTGCTACTCCTGGTTAAACAACGAAATAAGAAAAAAAAATAGCGTGGTCGCTGTGGGAAATCAATGTTTGAGACACATTAAGAAAATCACAGTGACACTGTTCATGAGCAGAGGTCCTAAAATGCCTATGTTGAAACTTTGGTGATGAAAGTCCATAAAATGACTGTTTGATGTGCATGCATTGCAGTTTCCGAGTATGCTCGGAAGTGCAAGCATTTTTAATATTCTCAGTACAGACTTTCAACATTGCCATTTCTTCACATCTCCCTATGGATGGTATAGCTGCCATTCTTCACATCCTGCCCTTTCTGTGTTTTCGTACATCTGGCGCAGAATGGCACGGTTGCTGTTGGAACTCAAAGTTCGGGACACACTGACAAAATCACACTGTCACTCTTCATGAGAAGAGGTCTTAAATGCTTTCATGAGGTGTTATCACAAAAAAGCCATGTTGAAAATTTGTTGTGCAAATACCAACAAACGCCTGGGGCGTTTGGGTTTCTAACCATAATGTCCCACCCTGTACAGACTGACAGGCATCAGGGTGTACCTTTGGATTGCTGACTGTACTGCTCATGCCATCCCACCCCCAGCCCCCCGCCACTGACAGGCATCGAGGTGTACCTTGGACTCTTCGGCCCCAGGCTTCACCCCATTCTCCTATGCTGCACCCATTTCACCATATGTCCTTATGGAATGGGGTGACTGTAAAGCCAAACACCCCAAGGCACACCTCAACATGTGTCAGTGTCTGCAGAATAGGGTGAGGTGACATGGCATGACCGTCATGGGCAACGACCCAAACACTTAACCCAATGCCTGTCCTTCTCTACAGGATGGAGGTGGGGTTGGCTTGAAGTTCAGTACTTCACTGCCATTCCTATTCTGCATCTGTCTCACTCCTGCATTACCAATGCTAATACCAGCAAGCAAACATTTGGCATTGACAAACGTTTGTTAATAACTCTTTGTGTTCTGGACCAGCATCTGGATGTGGTAGTCTATGTGCTTAGGGGTTTTAAGAGGAGATTAATCCCTGTCATAATGAAGTGTCCAGGCAGGCTCTGTACACGTTTATGCACTTTGAGTGTAGAATTAAAAACAGGTATTTGTGTGTGTTTTTTAAGGGGATTTTGTGTCCCCATTCTGTAATTCATTTTGCTTCAACGGCTGGGTCAAGCAAGATATCTATATCTTTCTATAATTTCTGTGTAGGGTCCGGATTTTAAGGGGATGATAACTGTCTAGGTTAGACACTTGTGTCATGTATTCTTTTTTTGTAAGTTGTGATATCTTGCAGAACTACACCTCCCCCTTTATTTGCACACTTGATTATTATTTGAGGGCCATTTTCTAGGGAGCACAACAATCTGTACTCTCTCCCTGTTGGATTATACAGGAACCTTCTGTCCTTGTTACTCAACTGTGCTTGGAGCTCTACCTGGTGAGACCCATGTTGATTTAACTCCCAAAGCATTTGGTAATTTCTTTTCATCATTGTTTCTCTGTCTCTGTAGTCTTACTTGTTAAGTGCATAGCCTGTCCAGTCACACTCTCAAAATATTGACATGGTTTTAACTTCTTATAGAATGTTTGTATAGCAAGTTTAAATGGGAAAAAAATTGGTTCTGGCAAAGTTTTATTTATTTATTTCATCATCCGGACATAACCTTTGAGCAAAATGCTCTTTTTCAAAGATTCCACATCTTGACAGGAGGACAACACAGAAAGGTAGTTACAGAGTATGGGTGCACAAGTGCAGAGACAAAAAATACAAGAAATAACAATGGTTGGTCTGACTATTTACAATTGTAAGCTATCTCTTATAGACGTACAGCATATTGCAGTTAGTACAGCCCAAGGTACACGGTGAATGCTGTGGGTTTAAGAAACTAATTTAGCAGGAGGTAAAGCAGCCAGGGGAGGCATTGTCATTATTTCATATAAAGGCAGGGGGGAAGAGACTCAACATAGGCTTTCACACCCTGTATGTTAATGCAGCCAAGAGGAGACTTTGTCATTAATTCTAGTCAAGGGTTGGGGGAGGGTAATTTTCTGTGCAGGACTGACCTAGTAGGAACATACTGGAGAGCAATGTGAGGGACGACTGTACACAGAATAAGCTAAGGGAAGACTGTATACAGAATAAGCTGGGGGGAAGACAGGTGCTTTGAGAGTTGTTAAAGGAAAGGCCATTTGACAGAACCGACTCCCCATATCTGGTTAAAACTCATTTGCTTCAATTGTAAATGATTATTTGCCCCTCATTTGTCACCATGTCACTGTTTTTGTCCTGGGCTCTTTTTCCTTTTCTTTCTCTTTTCCTCTACTTTTTGTACTTTTTCCTTCCTGTTCTGATTCTTCACCTCCCTCTGTTGTTGTTTCACCTCTTTCCTCTTTCTGATATCTGTGTCTGTTCTGTGGCCAATATCTTGGACTACATCTTCTCCTTGAATGGCCCCTGCATACACCTCTCCCCTTAAAATTGTCTTCTCGGGCCCCATCTGCCCCCTTACGGTCTTTCTATAGAACTGTCTGAACAGTAAAATGAGCTGCCACTGCCAGGATTGTAATAATTTTTTTTTCCTAAACATTTTTTGTATTTACTAGCTATGCACTTTGCTTTTCTGGTAGACAGTCGGGTTCCATTTAAATGTCTTTATTTTCTGATTTGTTATAACATCTTCATATTCAAGTAGCCTAGTCTTCCTCTTATCCAGAGTCTCCTCATAGTCTGGAAACAAAGAATGGATCCCCATTCACCGGTGCAAGGCAGGTGCAGGATGGGGAGATGCTAGCCCCTATTTTGGCAAAGAGCAATCCAAAAAGGGGGGCTGCACTCCTACTGCCACAAATTTTCCAAATGGAGACAGGATTTCTGTATATTTGGTTGCCACATGAAGTTAAAATTTATTAGAGAAATTCAAAAAACATCAGACAACCGTGACTGCTGGTGACACACACTGTCCACTCACAACTAGGTGCCTCAGCACTCCACTCATTTGGAGCTTCCTCTGAGTGTAGCATGACAGAAATGCTGCCTTCTTATGGGAGATCTCCCTTTGATATTCACCACAGTGAGTCTTCAAAGCCAGTTAGTCCTTGTCAGACCTAGATCTTCTCCCACAATGCTCCAACTTCTGACTCCTAGACTTCAGTTCCTTGAGTTTCCCATCAAACCACAGGGCTCTCAAGCGTGGAGTCTAGGGTTGTATACAGATCAGTGCAGCTGCATTAAAGGCTGAGGCAATTGCCCTGTTATAGGCCATAGCTACCTCCTTCAATTCAGTTGCACAAGCAGCCATTATACTTGAGAGATCCACTGTTGCCTAGAGTCCTTCTGGGGACAACCCTTTCAAGGGCGACAGTGAACCTTCTCCATACGGCATGGACCTCGCAGAGCCTAAAAGAGAACTTCAATATACAATGATCTGGACAACTTAACAGATCAATCCTGCGGTTACTAACCTTAAGCCCCAGTGAGAAAACTAAATCCAAGGCATGACCGCGTTGATGAGTCACAGAGGTAACTATCTGTGCAAGGCCCAATAAATTTATCAACTGGAGGAAATCCTGATCAAAGTGTGAGAGTTCCCCGTCAATCTAGGCATGAAGTCACCCAGAATTAACTGTCTGGATGATTCCACCACCATCTCAGTGATGAAGTCCATGATATAGTGCAGGAAAACCCCCTCATGTCATGTAGGCCAATAAACAAGAGGATCCTGCAACCTGCACCTGGGACCCCCATGCATGGCCATGTGTTCAAATGATAAAGTAACCTCAAATGAGTGCACAGTAAAATTCAGTTCAGATATAAAACAGATGGCCACTCCCCCACCATAGTCCCTCTTTGGGCAGTGCACCATGGAGAATCTGGCTGGGATAGCTGCTTCCAGATAGGACCAGCATCATCACTCAGCCAGGTCTCCATTATACAAGCCATGCTAAGTGAAGAACAAGACATTAAATCTGCCATGATGGCTGTCTTGCTCCTCATTGATATGGTATTGTGGAGCACTGCTTGTAGGGGACAAACAGAGGCTGCTAGCTGACTGGCTACCTGCCCACATGGTTCGGTGGGATCCCTGGATATGGCCATCAAACACATCTGGCCTCTCTCTTGGGTCCATTTTGCCCCTTGGTACCTCCTGGTCCTAACCAGACCTATGCTGCCTCCTGTTTGTATGCCCTAAACTCCACCACCTACCATCCCACTTCCTGTCAATACCCACCTCCCTACATCACCTATATGCCACCACTGACAGGGCATCAAAAGAGGGGATGCCAAGCAGCTGGAAAAGGGAGTAACTAAGCTGAGGGGCCCTCTATCCTTGGCACATAGTACAGCCAAAACAATACTTTCCACACACTCAACTATAAACTCCCTACCCATAACTTCCACAAACACACTCTATCCACCCAGCAAATAACCATGCACTCAGTTTACTCACACTCTATAATACAAAGTAAAGCTATTTCTTACACATACACACTCATATTCACACCACTGCACTTAGTATCCAAACCCAACCTCACCCACCCACCCAGTTCCATTAAACTGCTAAAATTAAACAGTCCTAGCAGGAGACTCCACAATAGTGAACAGTCTAAGGTGTAAATGACAGTCTACAGCAGATAGAGAAATTTCTTAATGTCCAAAGACGCTGGTTATTTAAAAATGTGAGATAATAGTCTCTGCTCTCAACAGAGAAACCTAAATAAAATGGCAAGTTCAAGTTCAAGGCAGTTCTCTCACCACCACTGAGCAACAAGTCATTCTTAGTACAGCACTTAGATAAAAAAATTTACTTGAGGGTTCTCTCACCACCCACAGGTTTAGTAGCACAGACCCAGGTACACAAGCTCATCCTGCAGAAAAAAACATTTGCTGGAATCGTTTGTTAAGTCTGTGTTAGAATTAATATGGCTGCAAGGCATAAAATAAGTGGGTTCACATCGCAATTTGTGACCTAAGATCAGAGAAAAGCGAGTCAACTTATGGAATGATCAGCAGTCATTGCTAGTCTTTCTGAACTGGCCCTGGGTCCTTTAAAAATTCTCTTTTTGGCATTTTGGGCCATGTTTCTTAAAATTTTTTTCCCCTGTTTCTTCTGTCCTCCTCCCCCGCACCCCTCCTGATTGGCCAGCGATCGCCCCCACCCAGTCTCTGCACAGGAGAAACGTTACAGCATCCTCTGGCAGCGTGACCCCAGGAGAAGAGTAAGCAGTACCAGAAGCTCCAGCTGGAGCAAAATGTAAGCAAGGTAAGTTCAGTTTCCTTTTTTTTTCAAATTGTATTTCTTTAGCTCGCTGGTGGTGTCCAGTAATTAATTTCTTTCTCTGTTTGCAGGAAGGAGCCACACTGAGGAGCAGGGGAGCCAAGGAGGCTGAGACAGCATGAGAGAGGACCAGGACCAGAGGAGAGCCATGTGAAAAATCGTGGTGGGGTGAGCAGGCAGCATGACGCAGATTCGGCCGAGCAAGTCATGGAGGAGCAGTGTACAGCTGAGCAGACAATTGGGGGAGTCTCTACAAAAAAAAAACAAATACAAACTTTTCAATTTATTGTCCGGGGAGCCTGGAGGAGTGAACTCAAAGGGAGAGCATGTGGCAGGGCAGTGGTATGACTGGGGGGGCAGTCAGGGCAAGGCGGACACCTCGTGGGATAGGCCTGAACTGTGGGCAAAATGGAGAGGAATCAGGGAGAGGAAACAACAATCAAGTAAATGTCAACTATTACTTTGCTTGGCAGAGATGAACAGAGTGGTGTAAACAGTCTTTATTTTGTGCCCAGCCCAGTCGAATGCCAGTGACTGATCTGATGGGGGAAAATATCAGACTTTACTGTGCTCTTGCAAACTGTTTGAGAACAGAAAACAAATAAGAACTGTGCCTTGGTTTTTCCAGAGAGTTCTGAGGAAAGATGAAACAAAAAGGGAAAAGTAACTTGTGTGACTAAATGTGCTCTGCTTTTGGCAATGATGAAGGGGGCAATGAGTGGTCATACCTGCCCTGCCTGCTTTATTTTGTGCCAAGCAATCCCCCTTTTTGCAGCAGTGATGATAAGAATTGTGCCCTGGTTTTTCCAAAGTTCTCAGGGGAAAGGAAACAGAGCAGTAAAAAAATTATATCAGTGCCCTGCTTCGGCAGAGATGAAGGGGACAAAAACCAAAATACACCTGCTTGCTCTGCTGCACTGGGGAAGTTGTAACTCTTGTGTGCTCTGCCCATCGGACCTGAGGGAACATTACAAATTAAGACACTAGCTGTGCTGCCAGCTAAAGCTTTGCTACAGCAGTGAACTTTGAGGAAGTGTTCTGTTCACAGCTCTGAAACTTTAAGTGTGTGCCCTGCCTATGGCAGAGATCGGGGACAAGTGAGATGCCCTGCTGTCAGCTTTTTCTGCAGCAGTGAACTTTGGGGAAGTGTTCTGTTCACAGCTCTGAAACTTAAAGTGGGTGCCCTGCCTATGGCAGAGATGGGGACAAGTAAACAATTTAATGGGGGGGGTCAAGGGGTCACAAGCAAATCTGCAGTTACCATTATCTTTTTTTTTTCAGCACAGAAAGTTAGCCAGACTACAGTAACTTGATGTGTTAATTTTTAAGGGTACAGCTTCACACAGTTTTCTTTTGCTAACTTCAGACTTTTTATGTTTGCTTGCTTGCATGTGCAAGAAACATAGTGCCACCATAAGAGTTTTCGTAGGTGTGCCTCCCCCTCTTCCAATGCCCTGCTCCCTTTTGCAGGCGCTGCTGCACCGCACCAATGAATGTCCAAGCTGTCTATGACAGCCATTCAGATGCAGTGGCGTACAGTTCTAAGGAAAACACCGCCACAGACAATTTGCATACTGCTGTCGGCAGTATGCAAATTGCCTATGTCGGCACTGCATCTGAACTGTCATAGACAGTTCTCCCCCCTCCACGAACACATGCGTGCATGCTGGGAGCCCACTCCAGCATGCTCATGTGCTCCACCCATACACTGTATGGCCAACGGGGGTGCCAAATCCCCCATCTGTTCCGCACCCCCCCAAGCACACTTCCAGGTGCCACGCTGGGAGCCCACCCCAGCGTGTCAAAAGTTAGAATGGCGATGGGGTGACCAATTCCCCATTGGCTCAACTGAACTCCTCCCCCAACAAAAACAGACTTCCAGTTGCCATGCTGGGAGCCCACCCCAGCATGGCAAATGTCTGTATGGACAACAGGGGTGCCCAATCCCCCATCAGCTCCACTGGCCCCCCAAAAAAAACTTCCAGTTGCCACGCTGGGAGCCCATCCCAGTGTGGCAAAAGTCCTACGTCATCTTCCTAAAACAAAAACACCTAAAACAAAAAAGTCCTCATTGATTGTCTTCCCAACCCATGCTCACCTTCATGCACCTACCTCCCACACCCCCACCCCGCATTTCACCTCTGGAGCCCAGCACAATGATCTTCGGTGGACTGGGAACACGCCTGCACTATTCAAAGCTGACCACAAACTGAAGAAATGCCAGTAAGCTGTATAATGGCATAAATGTTTTTTAAACTTTGGTGCATAGCTAGAATATTTTGTAGAATTTTTCACTAAATTTTCAACATGGTTCTTAATTTCACCTCATGAATTTCCATTACTGTCATTTTGTTATTCAGTCCCAAAGGCGATTTTGCGTTCACTGCATGGAATCACCTTTTAGGACCCAGTAACTAAATGACAGTGCCACAGTTCATGAGGTAGGCCCCCCAAAACCCTATATTGAAAATTTGGTGAAAAAATTCCCAACAATGACTGTTTTATGAGCATGCGTTGCGCAGTTCCTATGCTGCTCATAACTTCACAAAAGTTTTAATATTTTCACACCAGATTTTCAAAATTGCCATTTTACCACACCTCCTTATGAGCAGTAACTGTAATTTTTCATTGGCCTTTAAAATGTGTTTTCGCGCATGTAGCGCACAATGGCACAGTTGGTGTGTGAAATCAATGTTCAGGACAGATTAAGAAAATCACAGTGACACTGTTCATGAGCAGAGGTCTTAAAATGGCTATATTGAAAATCTGGTGACAAAAGTCCATAAAATGACTGTGTTATGAGCGTGCATTGCGCAGTTTCCACGCACCCTCGTAAGTTCACGCATTTGTAATATTTTCAGCCAAATTTTCAACACTGGCATTTTCTACACCTCCTTATGAACAGTATAGCTGTCATTTTTCATACCCTGGCTGAAATGTGTTTTCACACTTCCAGCGCAGAAATGCGTGGTTGCTGTGGGAAATCAGTGTTCAGGACAGAAAATCACAGCGACACTGTTCATGAGCGGAGGTCCCAAAATACCTGTGTTTATAATCTGCTGTAAAAAAATCCCCAAGCTAATTATATTACGGGTGTGCATTGCGCAGTTTCTACGCACGCTTGTGACTTCACCAGTTTTTTTATATTTTCACTCCAGATTTTCAACATTGCCATTTTTTACACCTCCCCATAAACAGTACAGCTGTCATTTTTCACATCCTGTTTGAAATGTGTTTTCGCACCAGTGGTGCCAAATGGCGTCGCTGTGCAAAATCAGCTTTCCACTAACAAACTGATAGTGCCACTGTTCATGAGGTGGAGGTCACAAAAAACCCATGTTTAAAATTTGGAGTGACAATACCAACGAATGCCTGGGACATTAGGGTTTCTGTCCATAACGTCCCACCCTGTAGAGACTGACAGGCATCAGGGGTGTGACTTGGGATTGTCGCCTGTAATACTCCTGCCATTCCACCCCCACCCACAACCTGCAGCTAGTGACAGGCATTGAGGTGTGCCTTGGAATCTTTGGCCCCAAAGTTCACCCCATTCTCCTATACTGCACCCATCTCACAGTATTTCTTATGACATAAGGCCCAAAGACTCCAAGGCACACTGGGACACTTGTCGTTGTCTGCAGGGTAGGGTGTTGTGAAATGGCATGGCCGTTATGCCTGATGACCCAAAGGCACACCCAGTGCCTGTCAGTCTCTGCAGGGTGGTGGTGGGGTTGGCTTCAGTTCAATATTTCACTGCCATTCCTATTATGCATCTCTCTAACTCCTACACTACCAATGCCAATGCCAGCAAGCAAACATTCGGCATTGACAAATGCTTGTTAATAATTGCAGTCCAACATGGCTGGCAGAGTAAAATTAGCAACTGCAGAAGGATGGCACAAAATATGGCTACAGATAAGCAACGAGGAAGACTGTGCAGTGTGTGCTAGTTGCAATTTGTGCTGTCAGTATAAAGATGAGCTATGTGGGTTGAGGAACTTTAGTGAGGCATTAATTGCAGGGATAACAGGCCCCCAGCTAAAAGTTGACAGCATCCGGAAACATCTTCTGACAGAGCAGCACAGGAAAGCTCTTCACATTTTGAAATTTGGTAAAACATGGTCACCACTTGAAATATATCACTATAACACAATTGGTAAGTTTAAAGTAATTGAGGGGGGTAGGAGGGTTGGACCCAGAGCTACATAATTTTAATTTATTTGCAGGGACAGCTCTCAGTAATGCAGAGGAACAGCATAGAACAGTTCCAGGCAGGCTGATGGAGATCCTGTATATGATAGGCAAAGAGGGCATCCCTATTAAAAAGTTTGAAGTGATAGTAGAGCAAGAGAAGCGCCATGGAGTTCATTTGGGCAATAAATACTGTACATTAATGCTGTTAGTGGGAAAGAACTGACAATGTGTATTGGCAAGAACCTAGAGGAAAACCTGCTGGCAGCTGCAAAAAATGCTAATTATTTTTCAGTTATTATGGATGGTAGTACTGATAGTGGTGTAATTGAAAAGGAACTGGTTTGCATAATTTATGTTAATCCCAGCAATGGTCATGTGGAGATTAATTTTTTACGAATGAAAGCAGTATCAGATGGTACAAGTGAGGGACTCAAAAAGCTCCTCTCAGACATTCTTGCAGAGAGTGGCCTTAGTGTAAAAAAAATGGTTGAGTTTGGGGCTGATGGGGCAGCTGTCAACATGGGTGTAAGATGGGGTCTTGCTGCACTTTTAAGAGAAGACCTACAGTAGTTGGTTGCTGTTCATGGTTTCTCACACAGATTAGAACTGGCCATGAAACATGCTTTGAATAATACCTATTTCAATGAAGTTTCAAACTTTCTGACCGAGCTGTTTTATCTCTATCAGAAAAGTCCTAAGCAACTTAGAAAGTTGTGGTCCCTTGCCCAGGCCATGGAAATGTCAGTTGAAAAGCTCAAGAAGGCCCATGGCACTTGGGTGCAGCATAAACTTCTTGCCACCTGGGTTGTTACCAAATCATTCTCTATGTAATCACTGTCCATTTAGAATCTGTGGCTGCAGACCCAACTCGTGATCAGGCCAAAGCCAAGGGAGTATTGAAAATTTTGACTAAATTCCAAATGGTTGCACATTTTGTATTTTGAACAGTTGCTTCAGCCACATGCCAGGTTCTCACTAGCACTTCAAAAAGAAGTTATTGACATGCCAGAGCTACTTAGCTCTTTTGAAACTTTGAGAAACACTCTTGACCATGCTAAGCAGAGTGGCCCCATAGGTGGCAATGAACTTGACATTCTCTTAAAAAATAGGTCTGATGTTCTTTCAGGAGCATGTCCTGAAATCACTTACAAGGGTGTAAAATTAACACATCTAAGTGCTCAATCTATTAAAACTTTTAAACAGCGATGTAAGAAATATATTACAAATATTGAGAACTGTTGTGAACAAAGGTTTGGTTTGAATCATGAAAGTAGTATCTATAACTGTGCAAAAGTGTTAGATACCAGACTTTGACCAACAGATCGAAAGGAACTGGAGCTGTATGGTAACAGTGACATCACTTAAGTAGCTGACCATTTTTCAGTTCTTTTGCAGCCTGATTGTGACACCTATCAAGTGCTTGCAGAATGGCAAGAGATTAAGATTTTTGCCCAAACCAATTTCATCAATATGTCTGCCTCTGCTATCTGGTCAAAGCTGGCATGTGATTTCCAAAACCCTTATCCAAATCTGTTGAAGCTTGTCAATGTGTTGAGAGTATTTCCTATGTCTAATGCAATAGTAGAAAGGTGTTTTTCAACTATGAATAAGGTAAAAACGGACTGGAGAGCAAGTCTGACAGAGGATACTGTAGAAACACTGATTCACATTGAAAAGCAGGGCCCCGCTTCAGATGACTTCAACCCAGACAAGGCTGTAGACATATTTTTTAGTGCTAAACCAAGACATCCTGGTGATTTGGCAGCTGTGGATGGTAGACCACCTCCGGGTACCTCCCCCCCCCCCAAAATAGGCCAGAATTACTGGCTACATGCCTGGTGGAGAAGAGTAGCAAATAGATCACACCCAATCCTTGTTGGTAACTGTGTGGTCAATCACTGTCCCAGGTGGAGTTTTTATGCTGAGGCAGGGGTTCATTATGTTTAATTTGTCACGACTCAGTGATCATGCTCACGAATTCACGGTCTGCTTTGGCAGACATCCTATCTCGGCTCTTAAAATGTATGTGTGCTGTGGCTAAATAAAACAGATATCAGTCTCAGAAACTTGTGTAATGTGTATTCTCTCAATATAGAGCAATATAAGTACATTTAATAGGGTTTTGAGCAAAAATATCAATTTTTGGTAATTGCTAATCAACTTCGGCCAATTGCTAATCATTTTTTACTTTGATTAGCGAAGGCCACTAATCAAGTCTCTGACACTAATTTATTCCTTGGGCTGAAGAAGAGGATAAATCCACTACTGTAAATATGTAAAGACACGCACTTGGAATTTAAGGTAATAAATGGTCTAGAAATGAAATGAATACATTTTTTTCCACTCTGCTGTTCATACAAAAAGTGTAACCTCACCACCAAACTCCATGTAATGTACTATACTGTATTATTCATCTATTACTTGATATTTGCTGTATTTGTATTTCTCTGTCTCCCACCTTGTACTACTTGTACCCGGGTCACACCTGGAAACAAGCCTCGGCTCAGTGTGCCTTTCCCAGTCACCAATTTTAAATTTTTTTTAAATAAATAAATAAATGTAAAGATACCAGTAGCATTAAGTGGAAATTTTAAAATAATATAATTCATTGTATATATTTTTTAGACTGGAACCCAGAAGAAGCAATAAATTTAGAAGCAAAACATTTATTTATGGTCCCACAGGTCTTTAATACAAATAATAAAACATAAAAATACAAGATTTAAAATGATCTGGTGAGTTAGGGTCCATATTTGTGCCTAAACTGCATGTATTATAAGGTTTATTAGGTGGTAACATTTTCTACTTCCGCCAAAATAAGAGTAGTTTATAAATGTTTAATTTTTTTTTCTCAAGAACAAAAGATGAACACCACATTTGGCTTAGAAATACCATTGTTAACCTGATAAGAGCTAGGACAGAGAAAATAAATAAAACTCATGGTACGCAGCATAGGAGGTACCTAGACAAGTACATGTGACAGGTTTGCTAGTATTTCTATTAACTGTTGGTAAAAGTAGCTTTTCGAAAAAACATTTTTCATTGCACTGCTGCTTTAAGCTTCATGTGAAGAAGTCACTTTCTGTGTTCCCTAAATCTCACTATGTGGGTCTCTGGCAAAAAAATCTCCAAAATGATTCCCATGAGCAGTGTTTCTTGAATATTTTGGTCTTTGTCACTATTGGTCTATTGGTTCCCATACAGACTGCAGTGGTAGAAAGAGGTTTCGCTTTGATTGATAGGGTTAAGACCAATTGGAGAGCCTGTCTTTCTCCAGCAACTCCATCTGAACTAATGCATGTTAAGCTGTCAGATGCTAGGCTTCCTACTTTGACCTGGAGGATACCATGACACTATGGTTTAAATCTGGAAAGAAAAAAAGAAGACCTCGTGTGATACCATGGGGGATGGGGGGAATGGGGAGCAGAACTCAGAGGGTGAGCATAAATGGATATCACTTGGACCAGGTGCCTGTGACTAGTGGGGTGCCACAGGGTTCGGGTTTCGGTCCAGTACTATTTCAAATATTCATATCTAAGCTGGGACAAAATAATACAGTCTGGTTAAGTAAATATGCAGACAACACCAAACTAGCAAATGTAGCTGAGAATGAAACTGATCAGTGTAGACTGCAGAGTGACTTGAATAGTTTGGTTAGATGGGCAGACTCAGTGGGGATGAGTCTTAACAGACAAAAATGTTGCGTTATGCATCAAGGGTGCCACAGTAAGAAAGCAAGATACTATATGAAGGGTTTACCTCTCAGAAAAACAGATGAGGAAAGGGACCTCTGAATTACAATATCAAGTAAACTCACATATGACACATGTAGTAACGTACAGATGGCAAAAGCAAAGAAGGTGATACAGGCAATAAAAAGAAATTTTAAAAGTAGAGATGAAAAGGTGACGATGCTGCTGTATAGGTCATACAGTATGTTAGACCACTTTTGGACTATGGAAGCCCAATATGGGGACCAATCAAAAAGGGCAACTCAGACAGAGCAGAGAAAATACAAAGATACACAACTAAAATAATGTATAACTGTACAGGATTATCATATGAGGAAAGGCTCCAAAAACTAAATCTGATGTCCCATCACACAAGAAGGATCACGGGAGATCTGTTGTTATGTTATGATATAATGCAAGATAATCATCTTCTAAATGAACTAGACCAGACATTTAAGAATGACAATGTGGGCACTAGAGGGCACCCTCTTCAATTAAGACCAAAAAAATTCAATTCCAAAAAAAGAAGGGCATTTTTTCACACGATGAGTGGTGAACCCTTGGAACAGACTGCCACTGGAAGTCATAATTGGTAAAGATAAAAAACAATTTAAAAAAATCTTGACACATTCTAATCGGAAATGAATGATCATATTATGGGTAATGTGCCAGGAGCAAACATGGGCTCACCACCTTCTTAGCTCCTTACTCCTTAGTATGCACCTTAGTAACAGAGATTCATTAGCTCATTCAGAAATAGACTAGAGTTCAGATATGTAAACTAAGCTCCCAAACCAACAATTTTCTTTTCTTACCATTTTACAGTCAGATATTTGAAAGCTACTTCAAAATTTACATAACAATGGAGTGGACAGAAAAGTTTTGTGGAACAGGCAAAATTTACATCCCAAAGATCATCCCACCTGTTCCTCGGACAGGCATCCCCAAACAATTATTTCTTGCTCTGTCAGGGTGGACATGTTAAGGTCCCTTAAGCTTTCCTTGAATGCCTTCTCCCTCAGCCCCTGGATCATCCTGGTCACCCTTCTCTGTACACCCTCCACCTCATCACAGTCCTTCTGCAGGGGTGTGCTCCACAACCTTGTACAGGACTCCAAATGTGGGTGAAGCAGAGTCTTATACAAGGGAAGGATCACCTCCTTGTCTTTACTAGTGACCCCCAATTCTATGCACCCCAGCATCCTGTTTGCCTTCCTCACTGCCTTGTTACACTGTGCCATAGATTTCTTGCTTTTCGTTATTACCCCATAGGGCCTTTTCCTCTGTTTTGCTCTCCAGTACCACTCCCTCATCAAGTGTTGTGTTTTTGGATTCTTGTTCCAGACGTGCATTACCTTGTATTTCTTGGCATTAAATTCTCAACTGCCATATCTTTGACTGCTTTTTAAGCAGGCTAGGCCCTTCCTCATTGCTAAGATCCCATATTTGCTGTCCACTCTCCCACAGATCTTGGCATAATCCATGAAGAGACAGACTGTTCCATGAACTCCTACTCCTATGTCACAAATAAATCTGAGAAAGAGGACACAGAGCAATTTAAAATGTAATAAAAAGATAAAACTCCATAACCTGCATGGCTGCTCTAAGTCAGTATTTACCCTTATGGCAAAATAAATGTCTAATTTAGCAGACAGTGTTAACTAAAATTTTAACTAAAACTAAATTAGATTTAATACCAACTGTTTAAAACTAACTACTATAAGCTCCTTCTAATGATCAAGAGCTCCTGACTCTACTGCTGCTGAACTTGTTATCTTTGTGCATGTCAGATCTAGTTGCTTCTAATTGGTTGGTACCCCCAATCCTAGTCAGAAAGCTGCTAGACCTGTCTCCTGTGATGGCCTGCCTTTCCACCATGCTGCAGCTCTTTTGGGTTTTCCATCACAACAATACATTATCAGCAAGGACCATGCATATGTCAGTACCTTTGCTATGCATCATGGGCATGTGAGGCAGCCATGTTAATTTATTTATTTATTTAACAAATTGGAAAGACCTTTGAGCCAAGGCCTCTTTTACAGAGGTTCCACATCAAGTCTCAAGAATAGAAAATTACAATGGTTTCTGTAAGTAGTACAACATGAGGAAAGTAATTACATAAACAAAGGAACAATATGGCAAGATAAATATTGTGTAATGTGCAGCCAGTGGCCTTGTCTGAAGAGGGGTAAAAGGGCTTACAAGGAGAGGAGTACAGGGGGTGAATTGGGTGGAGGGTGGAAGAAGCAAAATAAGAGCAAGGAGGGAGATGCCACAATGAAGCTTAAGCAGGAAAGACCCACAGGGTGGGGGTGGGGTAAAGGGAGAGAATAAGTTGAGGAAACAGAGGAGAGAGGAGGGAAGTGGGAGTGGAGGGGTAAGGAAGGGGGGGATGAGGTAGAATGAAAAGAGGGCAGGAATGAGAAAGGGATAAGGGAGGAAGTGCTGTGAGTGGAATAGCACAGCAGTAGCATAGGGCTATACAGAGGCAAATGGTAAAAGAGGGAGGTCCCAGTGCATTTAGCTGTCAGCAGAGATTAGGTATAGCAGCCACAAGAAGCTCTGGAAACTAGGAATTGATGCAGCTTCCACTTAAATGGTCTCAAGGTTGCAGTCGCTGCAATCTTAGGAGGAAGGGAATTAAATAAATTAGCAGCTCTAACTGCAATGAATCACTGTCGGAGCGAGGTGCGAAAGCAAGGGACAGTAAAAGTTTGGATCACAGAACTTTGTGCGCTCCGAGTGCCCCAGAAGGGACTGAAAAGCTGAAGGGAATCTGGTGGTAGGAGACCAAGATCTGCCTTCTTAGCCAGAAGGCAGGTTTGATAGTCAGTGCAAGCCTGGAGTTGAAGCCAGTTTGCTTGTTTGTAAAGGTCACAAGTGTGAGTACGATACGCTGCACCAGTTAGTAGATGGCATGCCTTATTCAGAGCTGTGGTGAGCTGACATAGGGTTGTGTCTGTGGCGGAAATATAAATGACCAAATCATAGTTAATAATAGACATAATTGAACTTTGGGTAGCCAATCTGAGGGCTTCGGTAGTAAGGCAGTGTTTATGCCTGTGTAGAAGGCCTAGGCGAATGTTAACTACCTTGGCAACATTCTCAACATGGTTGGAGTAGGAGAGCATACTATCCAGAGTAACTCCTAGGTATTTAAAAGATTGAGTCTGATCAAGGATAACACCTGCACTGTTTTTAGTCACCAATTGTTTGGCTTTGTGCTTGCTGTGGGTACCATGGAAGAGCATGACCTTAGTTTTTTGCAGTTAAGCACCAACGTATGAGAGATGAACCAGGACTCAGCTTCAGTAAAACTTTTCTGAAGTTGGGCCTGAAGGAGGGTAGGGTCAGCAGTCTTTGAGAAAATGACCTCATCATCCGCGTAGAGGAGTACTGGTTTGGAACAGGATGACGGAAAATTATTGAGGACGGTGCTAAATAGAAGGGGTCCCTGTATCGAGTCAAGTTTAAACACACAGCTTAAAAATACCTGTATGATTCAATATAAACATTCATGAACAAATACAAAACATTTTATTTTTCTAGATTTCCATACACGTAACCCCCTGTAACCCTCCCCTGGGGTTACTATTAGTGTGCTGGGAACCACATGGCATAAAACAGTTAAAGATCAATGGCAAATGTCTGTCTTTTACAGTAACCCCTCACTATAACGAACCTCGCTGTACCGAAATCTCGGTTATAATGAATGGTTCCTGTGGCTCCCAAGGTGATTACTGCTGAGGCTGATGAGGATTCCTTGTGACCCCAATCCCTGACTACCTAACAGCATTTCAGCCTTTCAGTAACAGATTACTGATTCAGTAACTGATTACTGCTGATGATTATGACCCCAATCCCTGGTTCACCCCAACACAAATTTGCCAAAACAGCTACGGTAGTATAATTGATTTCTCACCATCACACTCTCTCCTTGCTAAGATCATCTCCTTGCTTGCTGTCTGTTGCTTGCTGTCCTTCATCGTTCACCCTGACAGATAACATTGTGAACTACAGTACTGTACTGTATTAAAATTAAATATAAAATACATAGCTCCTGGTTGGGTCAAAACTAAATATAAAATACAGTGTTCCTATGGATGAGTTGCTGGGAGCTGAAGGGATCTGGGGGAATGTGAGTGTTATTGTGAGAGGGTGGGCAGTTTCTGCAAGTTGCGTATAGCATGGTCATGGACTGAAAATGCTGGTTGTATCTCTTCTTTGCTCACTCTAACAGGTAAAATTGTGAACTAAAACTAAAGGGCTGCAGGGATGAGTGAGAGGCAGCTGGAGAATGTGAGCATAAGTGTGAATGGGCAAGCCGTCACTGCGAGTTGTGACTCGTGAGTAGCTGAGGCAGGGGCATGAAATGATACTGTACATGTCGCAGAACGCATCTATTATGTAAAACAAAGAAAACAAAACATAAACCTGACTGTATATTGTATAGAGTGACCAGAGAGTAGTGAGTAGTGAGCAGAATAGTGAGTCTCTGACTGTTCAGCTGCACTAATGAACATGAAACAGCGTCCCTCGCTTTAACAAACCAGTTACTATAATGAACTGTCCTTATGGCTCCCAAGATGTTTGTTATAGAGAGGGGTTACTGTACTTATATACAGCAGATTGATTAGTGACACATTATAAAACAATGAGCATATTGGGATACAGGATCTCAATTACTAGGGGGTCCTTGTTAAGTTTGATTTTTAATTATACATTAATACTTGGTGGGGAGTTGTGCATGGTGGTGGAGCATTGATTCCTCAGTTCTTGATTTGGATTGATAAAACTGTTATTCAATAGTACAGAATATTAGGCATATACAAACACATGTTGATACATGGACATACTAGGATAACAGCATCTCAGTTACAAGGGGGTCTGTGTTAGGTTTGGGTGTTGAATGTGCAGAAACACTAGTCACGTGCTACAGAGTCATAGATAGATCATGTTTAAAAAGTATAAGTTTGAATATTCATAAATATTGACTTATTGTACACAGGTTTTAATACATACATATCTGAATAGTAGTTACATTGTAGGAATATGGGAAACAGCTGGTTAATGCTTAATTTACACTAGAACGGGTTGTATTTAAGCCCACGTTTTTGCCTAACACAAAGATATTTTCTTATTTAGAAGACTTTTAATATTGTATACTATATGTTTTTCATCTTATTTCATCTTGTGATTTAAAATCAAAGACATTTACTAATGCATACACAGATGCACAAATGTAGCTTCAGTATGTTTTATGACTGTTCTCAGGGAAGAAGCTTATCTATTCTGTAACATTTGCCCTTGACATAACTTTCTTTTAATGGAACTCTGTTGTCTCTATATGGTTCCGTCCTGATTTTTAAAAAGTAGTTTAAGCCAGTGGGAATTTTAACAATTATTTATCTATTTTTATGGCTGTGGGCAGAGACATCCTGCTTTCCCTTGAAAAAAGGTGTTTCCGTGGAACACATCTTTTAGGAGTTTTCGGTGTATGTTTCCATAACTGCAAATCACCATGACAGTTAAATAATCCCTTCTTTCTCTTTCCAGTGTTGTAGACAGAACTCACAGCTGCTTATCAGATGGCCATTAAGAAACTGAAACAGCTTCTTAAATATTGGCTTCCCAGCCAGGTGCCCTTTGGGGTAACCCTTGCCCCAGTGTTTGTGCACAGAGGTTCTTTGTCTTTTAAATATTTTTTTTATTTTAATGGGTTCACCACAACATATCCAAGACACACTGTCTTAAGGTAGCTGGTCCATTCCACTGTGGTGTCAAACAGATGAGGCATACTGATGAGTCCTGGTAGGACGAAACACATGTCTATGTCTTCTGTTAGCACCTTTGCAAACTGTGTGAGAGGCTTTTGGCACCATGCAATTTGCTTAAAGTTGACCAGCATAACATTCTGTGGTGATTTGTATATGCAGCCCATGATGCTTTGCATTGTGTGGGCATGTGTGATTTTGTATTTTCTTGAAACTTGGCTTCCCAGCCAGGTGCCCTTTGGGGTAACCCTTGCCTCAGTGTTTGTGCACAGAGGTTCTTTGTCTTTTAAATAGTTTTTTTATTTTAATGGGTTCACCACAACATATCCAAGACACACTGTCTTAAGGTAGCTGGTCCATTCCACTGGGGTATCAAACAGATGAGGCATACTGATGAGTCCTGGTAGGACGAAACACATGTCTATGTCTTCTGTTAGCACCCTTTGCAAACTGTGTGAGAGGCCTTTTGGCACCATGCAATTCTGCTTAAAGTTGGACCAGCATAACATTCTGTGGTGATTTGCATATGCAGCCCATGATGCTTTGCATTGTGTGGGCATGTGTGATTTTGTATTTTCTTAAATATTGGTTGCCAATTAAACTGGAGATTTCTTCACCCCCTCAGAAATGCAACAACTTGCACATTTCAATACTTAGCATTTAAACATTTTCTTGCTACTTGCTTAAGTTGGACAGGTTTCTCTTTCAAGAAAGATTTATACCTTGTAAATGTCACCCATTCTCAGCAAGGGATGTCCAAGATTTACACTGTGTTTTAACCCCTTAAGACACTATCTGTTAAGCACAGTCTCAGACATAGTTTATTATATACAGCACCCCCCCACACACACACACGACATCCTTATGGCCACAACATTCGAAATAAATACTGCAGTCTAATATGATATAAAACAATAAACTGTTTATGTCAGCTTTTGTTATGTGGAACACAGTGACGTTCATTTTTCAGTAGATTTCTTTTAAATACTGTATTTTGTATCCTAACTGTGTATCCTGGATAGCACAGGGGAGATGCTGCATCTCATTCTCATAGGGATCTTCATTTTACAGATGTTTGCATTGTATTTACTAGGATGATTCAGATTAAATCCAATATCTTATTTTCAGTGGGGTCATGATTTTACCATTTTTATAATGTATTTATTCAGGGTAGCCTAGTCCAGATGTAAAATATTATTTTCAGCATGTTCTGATTTTATGCAATGCATCATAATATTATGTAGATGTAGAGCCCCACTGAAAATAAGATGCCACATCTTCTGTGAACTATCCAGACTAGATACAGTCTATAGCAATCAGCAAGCATATTCTAGGAAAACACTTTGTAAAAAAGTGTAAAAGGAAGATTGCACTGAAACTGCCTCTCAGCAGATCTGCATTGTGCAGATTCATTAAAAATAATCAGTAAAGTGTGACCACACTGCAAGTGACATTTTGCAGGATTTGCCAGTTGAGATTCAATGCTTTTTTAACCTCTTAAGACACTATCTGATAATAGATAGCACAGGGGAGTTGCTACATTTCATTCTCATTGAGATCTTCATTTTACACATTTTTGGCATTATATTTACTAGGATGTCCCAGATTAGATGCAAGATCTTATTTTCAGTGGGGTCATGATTTTACCATTTTTATAATGTACTTATTCAGGGTAGCCTAGTCCACATGTAAAATATTACTTTCTGCATGTTCCAATTTTATGCAATGCATCATAATATTGTGTAGATGTAGAGCCCCACTGAAAGTAAGATGCCACATCTTCTGTGAACTATCCAGGCTAAATACAGTATATACCAATCAGCAAGCATATTCTAGGAAAACACTTTGTAAAAAAGTGTAAAAGGAAGATTGCACTGAAACTGCCTTTCAGCAGATCTGCATTGTGCAAATTCATTAGAAATAATGAGTAAAGCGTGACCACACTGTAAGTGACATTTTACAGGATTTGCCAGTTGAGATTCAATGTTTTTTTAACCTCTTAAGACATTATCTGATAAGCATTGTTTCAGACATAGTTTATTACATACAGCAAACACACACACACACGCACACATACACACTGTACACACCATCCTCATGGCTGCAACATTCAAAATAAATACTGCAATCTAATATGTTATAAAACAATAAAACAACTGTTTATATCAGTCTTGGTTAAGTGGAACACAGTAAGTTCAGTTTACAGTAGATTTCCATTAAATCTTTTTTATCCTATGTTTTATATCCTGGATAGCACAGGGGAAATGCTACATCTCATTTTCATAGGGATATTCATTTATACATTTTTGTACTGTATTTACTAGGATGTCCCAGATTAGATCCAATGCCTTGTTTTCAGAGTGGTCATGATTTTACCATTTTTATAATGCATTTATTTATTCAGGGTAGCCTAGTCCAGATGTAAAATATTCTTTTCAGCATGTTCTGATTTTTTGCAATGCATCATAATATTGTGTAGATGTAGAGCCCCACTGAAAGCAAGATGCCACATCTTCTGTGAACTATCCAGACTAGATACAGTGTATACCAATCAGCAAGCATATTCTAGGAAAACACATTGCAAAAATGTATACAAGGAAGACTGCACTGAAACTGCCTCTCAGCAAATCAGCATTGTGCAAATTTGGTAGAAATAATGGGTAAAGCATGACCACACTGCAAGTGATGTTTTACAGGATACACCAGCTGAGATTCAATACAGCATATCTTGTAAAAATTCAATGTTTAAAATGGTTTAAATGCTTTACGCAAATGAAATAAATATTTTAAATATCGACTTGGTTAATCTTTCCTCATAGGTCTTATCCCATATGCCCTGCGCCATTGTAGTTGCCCTCCACTGTACCACTTCCATCTTGTCTATGTTTTTTACTCAGATGGGACCTTCAGAACTGGATGCAGTATTCCAGGTGCGATCTCATGAGTGTCTTATACAGACATCAATCACATCCCCACCTTCTCTTGCTGTAGCTGCGTCTGCTGCGCTACATCCTTCAGTAGATGGCAGGCTGACTCCGGTGCAGTGAGAGCACCACATATTCTTTTTTCAGCACTCTTGCCAGTCCTAAGAGCTTTCCACAGCCATATCAGCTCTGATCAGAATCTGTTTTATGTATGATCTGGACTTTAAGAAGGTGTATTCTTCCAAACCAACTGTTATTTTTCTGATGAAGGATTCTATGTAATACAAAAGCTCAAGCACATATTTTCTTTAGTAACATCTGTGTTGGTCCAATGAAAGGTATTAAATCATCTCTTTTTTTTCTGGATCTTTTGTCTTTTTGAATGAATATTTGCAAATTTTCCACCTTTCACAATGCATTCTCCGTAGTACACATTCTGTAGTAATAAAAGTAGAAATGAGACATTCTGTTGTTTATGTCTTGGCTCGACATTCTGTTGTTCATGTCTTGGTTAGACATTCTGTTGTTCGTGTCTTGGTTTGTTTATTGCAGCATTGTCGTGCTTCTATGCATTGTGCTCCTGTCTCGACTACTGTGCAAATGACATTATTTGCTATTTCTGTAGCATGAGCTGCCTGATCTCAGCTGGCTCACGCTACAGTAATGAAACTGTATTTTATGTGGTAACTGCCAGCATGAGTAACTGTCCAGAAGTGCATACCTATCAAATCCTTACATCATGGTTGAGCAGATAACAACGCAAAACAGATTGCCATCAGTATGAAATCCCATGACCAGTTCTTGAAAAGGGACTTGCTCCAGTTGCATATCTGTCACAAGTACCGTTTGTGTATTCCAGGTATACTGTAGGTACATATAAGCAACGATCTGAAAACGGGGTATTTTGGTTTATTGTGGAGATCAATATTTTATCTTTTTGACATCCTGAAATCAAAAAATCAAAGTGACGTCTTTCAGAAGACCAAGGGCATCAGCATATACAGGTAATTCTTCGCATTATTGTATTTTCTACTACTCTTCTCTGCATTATTTATTGCAGGCTCCTGATCAGATGGAATGATACAAAATGAAAGACAAATAAAAGAGAGACTCTATTTTACATAATAGCAAAAGTTATATGAGCATTGATCAGATGCAAAAGAAAGTTTATTTCTGGGGGTGGGGAGATTATACCCTCAGTAGCCATCTCGTTTCTTTTTTAAATGTCATTGGTTGTTCATGCAAAAAAGAAAAACAAGAAAACAAACTAAAAATACATAACACTGGATGACTTGATTTAACCACATACTACACAATAAAATACACCATGAGCTTGCCTCACTACAGGAAAAAATAAATCCTCCTCTTTAGATGGATTTGCTTCAGAAGATGATTGTGATGTGATGACAGCAGGACTAAGAGGTACAAATGAATATGACAGAACTGTACTAGGAACTGTGATGATTGGCGAATCCTCTTTGTCTGAAAACATTTTTAAAAATATTTACTGAATAAAACTTGCCACCAAATGCTAGTCACAACACTGATAGCACAAGGATGATAATGTGCATGACTGTTCTCAAGCCACAGCAAGTGATGTCACACCCTCTTTTGTGTCACTATGTCAACTCGGTCTTTCAGACATTCAAAATGTGCCAGTGTGACATTTACATAAGGCAGCTAATAAACACTTGTTCCACTCAGTTGTAAGAGTGGGTTTAGTGCAGAATAAGAATACTACATTTAATAAAAGACACCAACAACAAGTTTAGCAGCAAAAATCTTTAATAACATATAAGAACATTTGCCATTAATAGAAACATAGAAGTTGACAGCAGATAAGGACCGCAAGGCCCATCCAGTCTGCCCATTTCTTTTTCTACCTTATGAATGTGCCATAGGCTTTTGCTCTGTCAATGGCCTATCTATTCATACTCACCTGTATTGCTCCCTTATGCCTATCCCATGCCTGTTTGAAGCCCTGCACTGTATTCATATCCACCACTTCCTGAGGTAGGCCGTTCCATGCATCCACCACCCTTTCTGTGACAAAGAACTTCCTCATATTACCCCTTAATCGGCCTCCCTCTAATCTCATGCTGTGTCCTCTTGTCCTGCTATTTTTCTTATATTGAAACATGTCAGACTCTTTCGCCTTGTTAATGCCCTTAAGGTGTTTTAATGTTTCAATCATATCACCTATCTCCCTCCTTTGCTCTAGGGTATACATATTGAGTTCAGTTAATCTGTCCTCATATGTTTTCTGATGCAATCCCTGCACCATTTTGGTTGCCCTTCAATCAATCAGTCAATCAAAATCTTTATTTATCCAGGTGGGCACCATTGAGCAAGGCTTATTTGCAAGGTGGACCTGGTCATGAATACATCAAAGTACAGTACAGAAGCAGGTATACAAAAAGCAATAATATACAAGGAAGAAAAAGTACATATAGTGTATACAGTACAGTACAAGGTTGAAATACATAAAAAAAAAAACCAGCATTATTTTACAATTGAAGACGTCAGAAGATGTACAATCAACCATAGGCATACAGGGGTTATAAGCAGTGATCTTTTGAGTGAGGCAGCCGGCAACTACACATATAGGGGAAAGAGGCCGTGTATGGGGTGGCAGATTAGTGAGGTAAAGAATAGGAGGGATATATTACCGACAACTGGGGGAAAATTGAGCTAAAACCACAGAAAGTGACGATGGCTGTCGTGTAATCGTTTATTATGATAATGACGGAGGAGGGGTAGATAATTGGGACACTACTATGGATGGGGTGGGACTTTAGCCAGGCTGGAGTGGACAGGGAAGGGTGGGTGCAGCAGGAAGAGTTAATAGGGAAAGAGTGAGAGCCAGGGGTAGAAACATGGCAAGCATCAGGATGGAAAGGGGGAGTTGTGGAATTAGTGGGCTAGCAGTAAGGAAAACATTTACAAGGTGCTTTCATGTAGCGATCGTAGAGTGCCTTGAAGATATCCAGGCTAACAGGGCAGCTCAGCTTCAAGTTCCTTTGTAAACCGTTCCACAATGTGGGTAAAGAGAAGCTTAGAGCAGCTTTGCCGAAATGAGTTTTGACCCTTGGAACTTGGGGGGCAATTAGGGAATAGCTCCTTCTCTGGACTACCTCAATTTGGTTAATGTCCTTGTGAAGGTGTGGCCTCCAGTACTGCATGCAGTACTCCAGATGGGGCCTAACCAGTGTATTTTAATGAGGGATTATTACCTCCCTCTTCTGACTTCTGACTTGTGATACCCCTACTTATACACCCCAACATCCCTCTAGCCTTACCTACTGCTTTAGAGGTCTGCTTGGATGATTTCAGGTCATCAGTGATGATGACGCCCAAGTCTCTTTCTTCCCTTGTGACTTCCAGCATCTCTCCTCCCAGCCTATAGATGGCTTCAGGGTTTCTCTTCCCTATGTGCATGATCTTGCACTTCTTTGCATTAAACCCCAGTTGTCACTCCTCCGAACATTTTGCTAGTTTATCCAGATCTCTTCTCATTCTGCCCACACCATCTGGATCTTCTACTCTGTTGCAGAACTTGGTGTCATCTGCAAACAGACAAACCTTACCCTCCAGTCCATCTGCAATGTCACTGATGAAGATATTGAAGAGGACTGGCCCCAGGACTGATCCCTGAGGTACCAATCTTTAATCTTTAAAGAGCCACTGATGACTCGAGAAGAACTTTCAAAAACACAATATTTGGACACAAAGCAGCTTATATTTCTCATTAGCTTAGTATTTCATATCTCCATTTCTTATTACTGAGGTCATTTGCTTCAAAAACAGGATAGTTGTTACTTGAAGGTACATCAGTGCCTATTGCTTATTCCCACCCTCATGTCACAGTACTCTGCTTGTGACAGCACAGTTATTACCATTGCAATCCCATCTCAGTCCTGTCAGACCTTTTTTCTGCTGAAGAGGGACATTTTGAGCCAAAAGTGAAGTAGAAGTAGTAGTAGTAGCAGTAAAAGCTTTTATGTATTTAATTTCAAGCATGAATGAATCAGATAACTCACCTGAGCCATGCTCATTTTCAGTGAGGTCCTTAGTACAAGTAGTTACAAAAATACAAGAATACTGTCTTTATGTAACTGTCTGCCTTTGAATAGGATTCCCCCCACAAGAGTTATGAGGATGATGGGAGAAATTCAAAGCTTCTATAACACTCAGAGACAATGTCAATAGTTTAGAGATGTCCTAGGTATCTCTCCATCAGAGGAAGAAAATGCTGTGTGCAAAAAGATGCCCAATTCTGTTCATTTAAAAACCCATGTCTGAAACAAGATCTACAGTTTCCTCTCAAGAATAGGATAATTCTTCAGGAAAAAAAAGCCTGTCACTGATTTCAAGGTGCCAGAAGACCCCTGCCCCCCAAAAAATGCTAACAGAGGAATCTGTAATCTGGTGACCTCTGGGGGGTTTAAAAGGCCCTTCAGAGTGTCCCTATCTGGATCTCCAACTAGCCTGCCTGGATGGATGGTAGTGACCACGAGAGTAATGGATAGAAAGAAGTGTATATAGTTAACATATTGGATTACAAGTATGACAGTTAAATAAATATAAATGTTTCAGACTCTGCAAATGTTCTACTTACAGAACAGATGGCAGTCTGCTGGATTTGCGATGAAATAAACAGGATTGATGGACATCCATTTTATGTAGTGTTTACTGTGTCAAAAGATGCCCCTCCAATCACCCAGCTGTGGTCCAAAAATCACGAAAGGTATTTTTTAAATTTAAAGCAGCAGTGCAATGAAAAATGTTTTCCAAAAAAGCTAGTTTCAGCTACACAATAATAAAAATATTAGCTAAGGAGAGGGCAGATGGGATATGTATACTGCATGCAGCTGAGAATGAGACAATGAGGTTTGATGAAAACAATTTTTTGGGAGATATATGACAGTTTTTTAGTCCAGCTCTCCCTTTATTTGATATTGTGAATGGGATATATTAAGCAAGTGGGGTGTTGTTATTGTTCAGCAATGTTCTCTATTAACCAAGATCTTTACCTTCGTGTTGTCTTGCTGTTGCTTTGTTTTGACTCATTCTGCTCACATTTATGAACCACATGTATGCATGTATGTTACCCGGGGCATTAGTTATCCCCCAAGCGATAAAGTCAGATAAAAGGAGTCCCTTAATTTTTTCACTATGGTAATGGATGTTAAAACAAGTGTCACATCCTGGAATGTTAAAGGATTTGCCTCCCCTGCTAAACGAACTAACATTTTGGCAGCTCTTAAAAGAAAAGGGGATCACTCAGCATTGTTCCAGGAAACCCACCTAACACCTAGAGAACACAACTAGCTAGTGGAGGGATGGGTTGGAGCATACTATGCCTCCTCATACAATTCTCATAAAAGAGGAGTTGCTATACTACTGCATAGGAATTTCCAGTTCACTCTTCGACACATAGTAAAGGACCCCACGGAGGGTAGGATTTGTGTTTGTGGTGGGAGAAGTATGAGGAAAACTTATTACGTTTGGCAGTATATATGCCTCCTCATGTTAGAACCAGCATTTTATCAAAGAACAATAGATATTCTAAATAGGGAACAATTTCCCAACTTAATAATGGGGGTAATTTTAATTGTGTTGCAGACCCTTTATTGGACTATTCGAGGGTAAGATCTCAAGCAAATAAGGCAGTTAAACAGTGACAGCTGGGACTGGCTGACTTGGAAGTGACTGATGCTTGGCTGGCCTTCAGCCCAGGAGCAAAAAAGTATACCTTCTTATCCCATCCTCGTGCCTCATGGTCTAGAATAGACTATATTTATATTCAAAAGGAATTATTTGGATACGTGGTAGAGACAAAACATAGCCTGATTATTTTATTGGACCACGCAATGGTACAACTAGACTTGGCCCTGGAAAGGCAGAATAAAAAAAGAGGAAATTGGAGACTCCCTACATAATTACTTACTAAAAAGGAATTATGAGAATATCTATCTATCTATCTATCTATCTATCTATCTATCTATCTATCTATCTATCTATCTATAAAAACACAGTGGAAGTTTTATGTAGAACATAACCATGGATCGGTGGACACTGTGGGTAAATTTTGGGAGGTGGGAAAGGCTTTTATGAAGGGGGTGGTAATAGGATATACAGCAAAATTAAAAAAAGAGAAAAAACAAAAGATTGCAGATTTAAAACATAGGATCGAGGATTTAGAAAGAAAAGCTATTGTGGAGGGGAGGTGAGGGTGTGCTTAGGGAGTTAATGGTTGCCAGGGAAGCCCTTAATCTTAGCCTGACCGAAGAAGCAAAGTCTAGGTTGTTATTTGCACACCAAAAATATGTGAATGTGGGAATAAACTGGGACTGCTTCTGGTATGTTTGATGAAGGGGGGGGGGTAGAATTACAAAAAGGATAGTAAACATTTTAGAAATAGGAGGGGCATGTTGGTTCAGGGAGAGCCCCAAATCAAAGAATAACTTGGTAACTTGGTAATTGTAGACAAAGTAGGCCGAGGCCTATTTAATTGTCTCCCACTCATAGTGGGCTTATATGTTAATATATTTCCTAATATTTGTAAGCAAAAATTTATCTAACTCCATTTTAAATGTATCAAATGTCATTTTTTCAACTATATTCCTTGGTAAGCTATTCCAAATTACGGGAGTTCGTATAGTATAAAAATTTAAATGCCTGTTAGATCTTGCTCTATTTATAAAAATGTGTTTATCATGTGATCTTGAGTTTAAAGTTTTGGGATTCCAAATTATGTTACATTGAGACATCAAGGTATTATTCTCCAGAATATGATATAAAAATAGCAGATCTCCCCTAATGTGTCTTAAGTCCAAGGGGTACAAATTAAGTTCAGATAATCTATCCACATATTACACATTCTGCAAACCTTTTATTGACTTTGTTAGACGTTTTTGAATCTTTTCCACTCTAAGTATGTCTTTCTTTAAATATGGACTCCATGTGGGGGAACCATAGTCAAGATTAGGGAGTACATAGGTCTTATATAATTTGAGTACACACTCTCTGTTCCTTGATATGAAAGCTTTATTAATAGCATAAATGGTGCTGTTACATTTACTATTAATTTTGAAATGTGCATATTAGATGATAGTCTGGAATTTATCCAAACACCCAAATCCTTTTCACTATTACTATTTTTTATTTTTTTTGTATTTAGAAAATATGAATGTTTTGGGTTATTTTTTCCAAGATGGATTACCGCACATTTATCTTCATTAAATTTCATACCATTATGTATTCCCCAATCTTCTATTAGACTTAAACTAGTTCTTAGCTCCATATAGTCACTAAGAGTTGTAACTTCACCCCCTATTTTAGTATCATCGGCAAATTTGGTTATAAGTGGTTTGACACCTACACTCGTATCACTGATATAAAGGCCAAATACTTTAAGGATTTTTATGAAAAGCTATATCAGGCTGAATGTGGGGGATCAGACCAGTCTATGGAGACATTTTTTGAGGGATTAAATATCCCCACTCTAAGTGTAGACCGGAGAGAGGCTTTAGGAGTTTAAATTACCCGAGAAGTGCTGAAAGTCATTGGTACTTTACAGAAAGGAAAAGCGGGGGACCCTGATGGTTTTGAGGCTGAATATTATAAAGAACTACGAGAGGAGCTAGCAGGCCCCTTATGGGATCTTATGGAGGAGGCTCAAGGGGAGAAGGGACTTCCTAACACCTGTTGTGAGACCAATATTAGTGTACTTCTAAAGCTGGGTAAAAGTACAACGGAGTGCACCTCAGATAGACACATCTCCCCTCTCAGTTATGACTGTAAAATTATGACTAAGTTTTTGGCTCTTTGCTTGGAGAAGGATGTCTCATATATTGTCCACCCTGATCAAATGGGTTTTGTTCAGGGGAGAATGTCATATCACAATATGAGAAGGCTGTTGAATGTGATTTGGTGGGGATCTCTGCATCCTGGATGGGCCTGTGTCCTGTCCATGGATGCCGAGAAGGCCTTCGACAGAATTGAACAGCCTTATATGATGTCTTCCCTCCATAAATTTGGGTTGGGAGATGGGTTTATATAATTAGTAGGTGCCTTCTCTAGAGCCCTATCAGCCAGGGTACTGGTTAATGGTTTACCATCAGAGGAATTACGGCTTAAAAGAGGTACAAGGCAGGGTTGTCCCTGCTCCCCCTTATTATTTGTCACAGCAATTTAGCCATTAGCTCTCAAGATCAGAAGAGATCCAGTCGTTTTTGGTATTCCAGACGGGGGGGGGGGCAACATGTCATGACATTATATGCAGAAGACATCTTGCTTTTTCTCACTGGACTGGGAAAAATCAATTCCTTCCCTGCTTCACATTATAGATAATTTTGCAGCATTCTCAGGATACAAACTTAATTTGCATAAATCAGAAATAATGTACCTAGACTTCTGGTGACATCACTCACCTAATGGCAGCCTAGTTCGGACGGCTCCCGAACCTCCCCAAGATAATACCTCAAGAATTACAGCAGTAACGACTAAATCTCTCAGAAACAGCACAAAGGCAAGTGGAAATGCCTAAGAAAGGGGACTTAACCTACACAAAGCTCGATGAGGAGCGGGATGACAGCGGATTGTTGGACGGGAACTCGGGGAGTGAGGGCTCACAGGCCTCAATCTCATTGCGACATGATAGGTCCCAGGCAAGACAACCACCCCTAACAACTATACAAAGATAGATGTCCCTGATGCTCATGGAGTTAAGGGACTTCTGAAAACAGATGAGGTCCATGGCAACGGGTCTCCATATGGACATCTCGAAACTGGAGAAGCAACATGAGGGCCTTGAGAGGCAGGCCACAGAAGTCAACCAGAGGGTAGACAGCGCTGAATGGGTGATCGTACAGTTGCACCAGGAGGTACAGGGTCTGCAGACGAGGGCGGAGGATACGGAAAGTCGTAACTGCCGAAACAATATTCGGATAGCCGGGGTCCCGGAGGGGAAGGAGGGCCCTGACATGCTTACTTTCATTCAGCAAGTGATCTAAAAGGTGGTAAATATCCCAGAAACCTTCACCCTGGAGCTAGAGAGGGCACGTCGAACACTAGGCCCCAAGCCTTCCCCAGGAGCTCGTCCCCACACTGTATTGGTACGTTTCCTCTGCTTCCAGGAAAAGGAGATGATTTTATACTGTTTGGAAACAAGGGGCTGTGCTGTACCATTCACACCGGCAATATCTGGAGAATGACTACACCCCAGAGGTCTTGACTAGACGCAAACAGTACATCCTGATCATGCAGGCCTTAAAAACAGCGGAGCTTCGATTTCATACACCATACCCAGCCAAGCTGGTAATTCAATTCCCAGAGGGGGCCCAGTCATTTGAAACGGCAGCGGAGGCAGCAGCGGAGCTCAAAAACAGGAACGTTGAGGTGGCACAGAGCCAAGCAGCCCAAAGGCCAACAATAACCTCCAGGCTCTCGCAATGAGTGTGGAACTCAGGCCAAAGGGACACTCATAGATGACAGGTGAAAGAAGCGATCCAGCAGACTGCCAATGCCCTCTGTGGTCAGTCGCAGACGCTTCTCCTAGTTCACACCCCACAAAGATGACTGGCCCTGGATTCCTGCACTGAGGACTACTAGATTAATATCTGAGGGAAAAGACTTTCTCACTTAGGAGCACTCAGGATTTCGGGACTGCATTGAGTGAAACCCAGCTGAAGGAGAGGAACTGAACACTCCGGACGCAACCTCCTTCTTCCTAACTATGCTCTGAAGAACCTCAGAGACAGACCTGCCATACACCAATGATACAGATAAGTCCCAGTCTTACTAACCTTTTACTTTCTAGTCTATCCTAATCAGCCTATGCTTAATACCCCCATTATTAACAAAGATGTTCCAGTACTAACGGTCTTGATCCCCTCCCACCCAAAACTTATGTGCGCAAAGCAACACCTCTTCAATTTCACCTGCAAATCTCTCCTTTGGCCCCAGTGTGCCTTTTCAAGGAACTAACAGCTCCTCAGTATTGGAGCTATGAAGGCAGGGGCCTCTTCCTCTTTGCTGTACTGGACTGGGACAGCTGTTGTTAACAAGTGCATAGTAACAACTAATTTCTCTGGAGGAAACCTAAATGAGGCCTGGGTGGGCAGCTTATGAATATTTAAATGACTATCCAATGCAATCCTGGCACAAGTAGGTAGAGAACATGGGGATGGGTGGTGCACAGGGCAGATAGCCCAAGGTCTAAAGAGACTTGAAGGAAATAAAACAACCCTCTCCCCACCTCCCTCACAAGGAATAAGATTGTGGACGGCCAAGCCTACTACGGCTCGCCTATAAAATAGCTGAGTTAGAAGTATGGTTCTCCTCAGCTACATGTCCAACCAAATTGCCCCCCTTTAAATACAGAGTTGGTCCACAGGGGAGGAACGGGGATGCTAGTGACATCCCAAACCCTTCTATACCTTTTCCCTACTTGCACCTTAGAGTGCCTAAAGGGCCCCTAACCCCATCAGGGGCCCACAGTTACGTGCCTCGCGCACGCAACAAGGTCATGATGTTTGGCCATACTGATGGAAGATTCACAATCCGGTGGTTGATCAGGCTTGTAATGTTGGCCCAGTTGGCCCAAGTTTTCCTGGATTCACCGGACCAGGGAGGAGACCCCCCCTTCCTAGTTTACTAGTTTGTTATCAGGTTATAAATCAGTTTTCTGTTGTCAACTTGTATGTTAGACGCCAAATGCCAATGGTTGCAAATGCTTATCTATTTAGGATCTCCCTCACCCTCAACCCCATGGGGTTGTACTTCTGGGTATCAGTAAACAGTCACAGGTTTATATTAAGTAAGACAGAGGTTGTATTGAAATGTGCATTTACTTGGGGGCTTGTAACACTCACTCCGGCGAGTTATGAGGATGGCTAAGCAGCATTTAACATTATGTTCGCTGAACGTGAATGGCCTAGGGAGTCCCATTAAGAAGTCCAGAATTATCACAGTACTTAAAAAACTAGGGCAGAGGTGGTATACATGCAGGAGACCCATATGACGCAAGCTGAGCATAAAAAACTGAAGGGGGAGGGGTTTCACACAGATCTTCTCAGCAGCAATGGGGAGTGGGGGAAGGAAGCAAGGGGTCGCCATACTAATCTCAGGCCATACCCTGTTCCGACTGACAAAGGAATGGGCAGACCTGTAGGGTCGGTTAATAACTGTAGGGTAGGCTACAAGGACAGGAGGTGACAATGGCTAATATATATCTTCCCCCAGGTTCAAATACGTCAACAATTACATTTTCACTTGATAAGGTGGTTGCCATATCTAAAGGAACACTTATTAGCAGGGGATTTTAATATTGCTCCTAACCCCTCTTTAGACACCACTAAGGCCTCTAGAGGCAAGCAACCAGCCCCACACAAATTATTTAAGCATTTTATTCATGAAATGGGCTAGCTGGATGTTTGGCAATCTCTCCATCCTAGGGTTAGGGGGTATTCATATTATTCAGCAGTTCATGGCACCTATACCCACATAGATCAGTGCTACACACAAAAAGAAAACTTGGGAAAGTTGGTTGATGCCAAAATGGGTACCATTGCACATGTGGACCGTGCCCCTGTAATGACCTGCTGGCACTTAGGCCCAGAGAGACATAGTACTAGATGGAGATTCAACCTGGCCCATCTTAAAAGCGAACCTTTCCGAGAATTCCTCAGGGAAAAAATAGAGGAGGTCATAGGGGATAATTCAAACCCAGACATTCCTGCAACCTTTAGGTGGGACACCCTGAAAACAGTTCTTAGGGGTCACCTTATAAAACATACAACCACGCTGGCCAAAGCTCGGCAAGAGAGGCAATCACAGCTTGAACAGACACTACAATTTCTGCAGTATGCACATCAATGGGGTAATGGCTCAGTACTGGCTCAGATCAGACAAACCAAAAAAGACCTAGACACCTTGTGCACTCAGCAGGCGGAAATGGCCTTGGCATTCCTAAGGCAAAGGTATGGTGAGACAGGTCCGAGGGCTTTCTGCCTGCTGGCTTACAGGTTATGCAAGCAGCATGAACAGTCTATGATTGCAGTTATAAGGGACCCAAATACAGGGACTCATCTAATCAAACTATAAGACATTTCCCAAACCTTTACTCACTACTATAAGGAACTATACACCCCAGAACAACAGGCAGACCCCAATTATATCAACAATTTTCTGGCCATGCTTGACCTCCCCCAACTCACTGGTGATCAACATACCTCCCTAATGGTGTCTATCACCCAAATGGAGCTGACCGCAGCCATAGCTAGATCCAAAACACAGAAGGCCCCTGGGCCAGATGGATATGGGGCAGAATTTTATAAATGTATGGCTCAGCCTATAAGTCACCTACTGTTAAATGCCCTGAATGAGGTTATGCAGGGGGATGCCCCCCAGCTGGTCATATGCTACAATCTCCCTCATCCCTAAACCAGATAAGGACCCTGCCCAGTGCAGTTCCTATAGACCGATATTGGTCCTCAATACGGATTACAAATACTTTACATCCATACTGGCCCGAAGAATGGACACCGTTCTGCCAACCCTGATAAACTTGGACCAAACAGGCTTTGTGAGTGCCAAATCTACTACAGACAACACCCACAGAGCCCTGCACTTGGTTCACGAGATGCAAACTCATGGGTCCCTGACCGTCCTTTTCAGTCTTGATGCCAAGAAGGCATTTGACCGAGTGCCTTGGTCCTTTCTTTTCACAATCATGGCTAAAATGAACTTTCCTTCCATTTTTATAGCCACCATCTAGGCACTATATTCCTCCCCTCAAGCATGCGTAAAGGTCTCCGGCCATCACTCTGACTATTTCCTCTTGCATAGAGGGACAAGACAGGGCTGCCCTCTATCACCAGGCCTTTTTGCTATTTTTAATGAATCCTTAGTGCAAGCAATACAGCTGGCTCCAGGGGTGTTGGGAGTACGGATTGAGGACACTGAGCATCGTATAGCACTGTATGCCAATGATGTCCTTCTCTTCCTTTCCAATCCTACCCAATCTATCTCAGCGGTTTTCAATATTCTGGAGGAGTATGGAGCCTGCTCTGGATATAGGCTTAACACTAACAAAATGGATGCCCTTGTCTTTCACTTTGACCCACCTGGCTGGATTAGGAAGAGAGAGATACCCCTTCAGGTGGAATTTGGACAGACTGAAATATCTGGGCATCTATCTTTCACATAGGCCAGAAGATGCTATGCACTATAATTACTGTATACCCCCGTTTTCACACAAATGAAGCAGGATCTGGAGAGATGGAGCCTCCTCCCTTTGAATTTGGTACAGAGGGTTGAGGTGATATGGATGGTGGTCCTCCCAAGGGCCCTGTACCTTTTTCAAAATGTACCCCTTAGCTTGCCAGTAAAACTATTCCGAACATGGAATGGAACCATCTTCAGATTTATCTGAGCAGGCAAACACCCAAGAATTAGATTCAGTACTCTCACTTTGCTTAAGTCTCAAGGGGGACTAGCACTCCTTAACCTCAAACTATATTACTGGGCTTCCCATATAGCGTTTCTACTCAGACATTGTATGGGTACCACCCCAGTCTATTGGAAGGAAATAGAAGTAGATATACTCCCTCAGCCTGAGTGGGAAAGATTGATGTTTTACAGAAACCCCTCCCTCCCTGGGGCAGTGCACCTCAAATCCCTGGATTATACACCATGTTCGAGTCTGGCACACTATTCATAAGTCCCTACAGCTCACTTTCATGTTGCTGTGTCCATTAGGACTCCTGGAGAATTTTCCCCCCAGCACTGACTGACCACACATTTAGTGGCTGGAGGCATTTACACCTTACGAGTCTCACACAATTCATTAGGGGGACTCAGTTCAAAACGTTTAATGAGATTCGACAGGAATTTAACATAGAAACATAGAATTTGATGGCAGGTAAGCACCGCTTGGATGACCTAGTCTGCCCATCTCCCTACCTAACAGATAAGCTGCAGATCCTAGTTAACCAACAGCCTACTTCCTCCTACCCCCCACTAGAATTGCCTTATTTCTGTCCCATGCATTCTTGAATTCCCCCACTGTTTTTGACTCTATGACCTCCTCAGGAAGGCTGTTCCATGCATCTACAACCTCTCTGTGAATAAATACTCTCACATTACCTCTGAGCCGTCTCCTCTATCTTCAAATTGTGCCCACTTGTTCTTACACATCTCTTTTGAAAGATGCTACCCTCTTGGACTTTGTTGATTCCCTTGAGGTATTTGAAAGTTTCTATCATGTTCCCCTCTCCTTCCTTTCCTCAAGGCTATACATCTTATGCTCCTTTAGTCTTTCTTCATATGTCTTCTGGTGCAGACCCTGCACCATTTTGGTTGCCCTCCTCTGGACAGCCTCCACCCTGTCTATGTCTTTGCGGAGATGGGGTCTCCAGAACTGTACACAGTACTCCAGGTGTGGTCTTACCAACTGTCTGTACAGAGGGCCAACAACTTCCTGTTTTCTATTGGTGATGCCTCTCCCTATGCATCCCAGTATCCCCCAGCCCTCCTTACTGCCTTCTCACATTGCTGGCCCACCTTTAGGTCATCTGATATGACTACCCCCAGGTCCCTTTACATTTTTGTTGTTGTCTGTATCTCACCCCCCATTGTGTACTCTTGCCCTGGGTTTTTGTTTCCCAGGTGCATTACTTTGCATTTCTTTGCATTGAATCTAAGCTGCCATACATTTGACCATTCCACCAACCTTGCCAAGTCCCTTTTCATCCTTTCCACCCCACCTTGCGTATCAACCCTGTTGCAGATCTTTGTGTCATCTGCAAAGAGACATACCTTCCCCTCCAGTCCCTCTGCAATGTCACTTATTAAGTCATTTAAAAGGATTGGCCCCAGTACTGAACCCTGTGGTACCCCACTAGTAACCCTCCTTTCTTCACTGTGGGCTCCATTTACTATTACCTGCTGTGTCCTGTTGTCCAGCCAGTGTTTTACCCAGGCTACCAACCTGGGACCCACTCCCAGGCTGGCTAATTTGTTTATTAATCTTTTGTATGGGACTGTGTCAAATGCCTTGCTAAAGTCTAGGTAGGCCATGTCCACAGCCCCTCCCTGGTCTACTACTTTGGTCACCCAGTCAAAGAAATCAATTAGATTTGTTTGACATGACCTTCCTGCTGTGAATCCATGCTGCCTTGGGTTCTGTGCCCCACTGGCCTCTAGTTACTCAACAATTCTTTCCTTCAGAAGTGATTCCATCATTTTCCCTACCACTGAGGTCAAACTGACAGGTCTGTAGTTTGCTGCCTCTGTCTTGCTCCCACTTTTGTGAAGAGGAATCACATCCGCCCTTCTCCAGTCCTCAGGTACCACACCATCCTCCCATGATTTATTAAAAAGGGTAGTCAGTGGTGTTACTAGTTCTTTCCTTAGTTCTTTTAGAATTCTGGGGTGAATCCCATCAGGCCCCATTGCTTTAACCACCTTCAGTTTTAAGAGTTCTTTCAGAACCCTTTCTTCTGTGAAAGGACTAATATCAACCCCCCCTATCCAGAGTGCTTCTATTGACTGGATTAGGTCTCTCCGCCTGCTTTTCCATTGTGAATACTGAGCAGAAATATACGTTCAGTATCCCTGCTTTTTCACTGTCACTCTCTGCCCAACCATCTTCCTCTTTATTCAGCCTCAGTTTCCTTGCCTTCATCTTTCTTTGCTCCCTAATGTGCCTATAAAAGGTTTTATCCCCTTCTTAACCGAGTTGGCTATCTTTTCCTCAGTTTGGGCCTTTGCAATTCTGACTGCCTTCCCCTCTTCCTTCTGCTTTAACTGGTACAGTTCTCTGTCCTGCTCCTTCTGTGTTTTCTTATACTTCCTGAATGCTATCTTTTTCTCCCTTACATTCCCTGCCACTTCTTTTGAGAACCATAGTGCTTTTTTCTTTCATTTTGATTTGTTTATTAGCTTCACACAAAGGCTTGTTGCCTCTGTGATGGCAGTTTTGATGTTTCCCCATCGTTGCGCCACCCCAACTTCTTGCCTGTTTACTAGTGCATTTCTGAGGCACTCTCCCATTTTGACAAAATCAGTCCTCCTGAAGTCCAGTACCTTCACATTTGTGTGGCTTGACTCTACAGCTAAGTTTAACATGAACCACACTGTTTAGTGGTCACTTGTTCCCAGATGGCTACCCACTTCAAGATCAGAGATCCTCTCTCCTTCCCCCATTTGAGAGTACCAGGTCTAAGATTGCTCCCTCCCAAGTGAGTTCCAAAACTAGCTGTCTGAGGCATGCCCCCTGTAGGGCATCAAGAATGGCCTGCTCTTAGATGTGGCTGCAGCAAAGGTGCTCCAGTTAACATCTGGCATATTCAGGTCCCCCATCAGCAATATCTCACCTTTCTTTGCCATCCCAAGGATACCTTCTATCATTTTCTTGTCCATTTCCTCCCCCTGAGTTGGGGGTCTGTATACAACCCTGTGCGGATTGTGGAGCCATTTCCACTCTCCAGGGTGACCTACAGTGCCTCCTCTCCTCCCTGTTTACCCTTTAGTTCTTTTACTTTTATCCCTTCCCTTACATAGAGAGCTACTCTTCCTCCTCTTCTTCCCTCCCTGTCCCTCCTGTAGATTGTGTACCCTGGTATGTTGACATCCCAGTCATGGTTCTCTGTGTACCATGTTTCTGTGACTGCCACAATATCCAGGCATCCCTCTTCCATCAAGACCACCATTTCGGGGAGTTTTTTACCTACACTATGGGCATTGGTACTCGTTAACCTCGATTTTTTTCTGACTCTGTTTCTTTTTGCCCCATCCCTGTCCTTACTGCCTTTGTCTTTTTCTCCATTCACCCCTGCCCTTATCCCTATCGACTGGTCTATCTTGGTGTTTACCTCACTAACTACACTGATTTTTTTGGGGGGGCTAGGATTTCCCTTCTTCTTTTCAGTGCCTCCCCCAGGCTAGTTAAATGCTTGCCAATAAAGCATTTAAACCTATCATCTAGGATCATGGTTCCCTTCCAGGATAGATGCAGACCATCGCACCTGTATAGGCCTGCATCCCTCCAAGTGGAGCCCCAGTCCCCAATGAAGCCAAATCCCTGAGCTCTGCACTAGTTTTTCAACCAGTCATTGAATCCCATGGTGTGGAGTACCCTAGCCTCATCCATGCCATAGACAGGTAGTACTTCTGAGAAAGTTACTGTGTGTGATACTTGTCTAAGGCCCCTCCCCAACTCCACAAACTACTGTTGCACTGCTCTGATCCCATTCTCAGCCAGGTCATTCATCCCTAGGTGGATAATGACATCCAGCTCACTCTCCCTTGCAACTGCTCTCATGATCCTGAGGATTAATTTCCTGTCCCTCCAAGCCATGGCACCAGGCAGGCACCTTACCTCCCTTTCCCTTCCCTCCCCCTGGTCTACCCCCCTAACAATTGAATCCCCCACCAGGAGTTGTTTCCTTCCCTGTGGGGTCCTGTGCCACCCTCCTGTGGGTTTCCATTGTGGAGGTTCCCAGCATCCTCATTGTTCTCCACTGTGGGTGCCTCCATAGAGGAACCATGCTCTGCCAGAGTGGAGAATGAATTGTGGAGAGGCACAACTGGAGGGATGTGCCTCTGTTCCACCACTCTCACCCTCCCTGAGCCCACCATGGTCCAACCAATCCTCTTTCTTGGCAGCCTCTGAGGTAGTGGCGGTGGCCTGGGTGGTCCCTGGGTGGGGGAGCAGGTTTTCCAAATCATTGCCAGGTTAGTATGGAGATGAGCAACCTCCTTCTTCAGATCACAGATGTGCCTACAAATAGGCCAGCAATGCAGTTTCCAGAATGTCTCCCGGAAGACTGTTGCTCCACAACAAGTACATTGCACCACTCCCCACATGTCTTTGTCCCTTCCTGTTATAGATGCTTTCCTTTTGTTTTTGTTCTTGTTTTAGTGTGTGAAAGCTTGTGAGTGTCTCTACCCCCAATTCAGTGTGCTGTGCTTTAAGGATATGAACAGGTGTATGTTGTTAGCAGTTTTGGGGAAGTGATGTCAGAACCCCTGCTATAAAGGAAGTTATGCACTTGGGGTGGGTGTGGTGTGGAGAAGGCTGGGAAGGAGTAAACCTATGCCATCCAGAAACAATCAACTACAACTCTGAACCGCCACCCTAGGGAGTGCCTTCCTTCCTTTCAGATACCTATTTTACAGAGGTTAAGTACCAGGTCTAGTCACAAATGACTGCAAATATCTCCCAGCTACAGTTCCTCCCTGGCAAATTAAAGTTAAAACTAAGACAAGTCTACCCCAAAAACAGAATCATTACTTACACAGGTCCAAAAAGTAATAATTCAGTTCAGTGTAGTATAGAAAATAACCTCTTTGATTTAAGGAATCTCTGGCTGCTTTCTCTCTCTCTGTGTCTCACCTGTGACAGTCGGACTTCTTCTGGTTTTTACAAATTCATCACTAATATGACACCCTCCCAGCCACAGTCTGTAACCCTGAGGGGCACACTCACCTGATAAAACTGCTACAACAGGTTCTCCGAGCCAATGGGCTACCACACGCCATTTTGATACTCTATAAATCCATACTGGAGACAACTGGGGACAATACCTGCGTAATAATGGAAAGATGGAATTCGGAACTGGAACTCCATCTTACCCAAGAAACATGGAGTGTAATCTGTCTCTCATCCTCCAGACTCACTTGTTCCCATGCATGGAGGCTGTTCTCCTGGCAGCTCCTCATGAGATTTTTTTGCACCCGGCCATAACCTCACACTTCAGTAGTGCCACAATGGCAGTATGTTGGTGCCTGTGTGGCAAAACTTATGCACACCACACACACGTACTGTGGTCGTGCCCCAAGCTACAGCCATTTATGGGGGACCTCCAGGGAGCTGGAAGAGCTGTGAGGGGTGAGGGTCCCTTTGACTGGGGAGTTGTTTATGTTACATGTCTTCCCAAGGGAACCGAGAGGCTCATACAGTGGTCACCTACTGGGGATCCTACTACTCGCCGCAAAAAAGGCCATCACTAAATGCTGGCTCACCAGATTGATACCCTGCATCAAAAATTGGAGGCCCATAGTTAACCATATCTTTAGGGCAGAGAAAAATTACATATACCCTGAATGACAAAGCAACACTTTGCTCTATGAAATGGAGTAGGTGGATATTATATATAATGTCCAAGGACCCCGACTTTGTCCCCTAAAGCAGAGTAACACACACCCCATGGTATCACCCTGAATGTCCCTACACCCCCCTCTTCAGGATATTACTACAAGAGGATCCCACCTAGGTGAGGTGGACTTGTCTAGTGCTGGATGAGTCTGAGGGGCTTGGGGGCTGCTCGAGGTGGAGGGAGGGAATGGACATGAAGGAGACGCAGATGTATAGGGATCTTCTTAAACAGAGAGGTGACAGACAGAATGATGGGGACATCAAAATATGGTCATAGAAAAACTGAGGGAAATGAAAAATGAATTGTATTTAAGGTTATGATGGCACTGCCACTAATACTGGACCAGTATATGTCCTAGAACACTGTCAATATAGTAACAACTGCTTTTTATTGCTGTATGAAACTGTGACTGTGAAAAAATGAAAACAATCAATAAAAAATATATTAAAAAAAAAAATGATGTACCTAGATAGGGGAGCGACAGGACCTGGGAGAAATATATGGGGATTAAAATTGGTTGATAAGTTTTCTACATATCTAGGGATTCAGATTGGGCCTGATATTGATAGCTTATACACGCTGAACTACTCAACTTTATTTGAATTGATATCTAAGAACTTGAATAGGTGGCGTGCACTCCCAATATCTTGGTTAGGTAGGATCAACCTAATAAAAATGAATGTCCTGCTGAGGATCCTTTATACTATACAGATGGTACCATATTGCCCTTCAAATAAAGATCTTAAAAAATTGGATAAAAGTTTTACTGACTTCATTGTGGGGGGGGGGGTGAGGATAAGTCTTAAAAAACTTAAAGTATCAAGGGAGAATAGAGGCATGGATTTTCCAGATATTAAAGGCTACCACCTAGCTGTACAATACAGGTACTTGCATAATTGGGTGAACAGGGGAAGTGGGACACACTGGGCTGGCTTTGGAAGAGGAGGGCTGCCCAGGGAAGATTTCAGCTTATTTAATTGAGAGAGGACTTAAGCATATCACCAATTAGGTAATCAAAACCCTTTGACTATCTCAGTTTTGGAGGTGTGGATGGCCATTAAAAAAAGGAGGGGGGCTACCCAAGAAAATACTCTTTTGGTACCCATAGCAGGCAACCTAGGCTTCCGCCCTGGTCTTGAAGATGCTAGTTTTGCATTTTGGCAAAAGAGGGGACATCAGATGCTTAGGTGACTTATTAACTAATATGATATTGTGTACATTTGAGGAACTTCAAATGAGCATAGGGATTCCTCGTTCTCACCTGTTAAAATTCTTTCAAATCCAGAATTTTTGTCAGACGATAGAATGACTCTGAGAGATTCTCCTCTCATGAATGTCAAGCAAGAGATTCTTGGGGCCAAGAAAATGAAAAGGGTTTAATTGGTAGGGCAGCCAAACATGATAGGGCACATTTCCCTGGCAGTGCCTCTAAGGTGAGATCAGAGTGGGAAAAATACCTTGGCATTCACGTAACTGATAATAATTGGAATTTATTACTAGGGTCACATTTGGGACTCCTACTTTGTAATAAAATTTAAATGCAATACAAATTTAGGCATCATTTGTATTACCCTCCAACTGTAGTGCATAGATTCTGCCCAAAGATATCTCCAAGCTGTGGAAGATGTGGGGCAGCAAGAGGTACTTTTTTCATTACTATTGGGAGTGTCCCCATTTTGACCTCATATTAGAGGGGGATTGTCTGTGAAATATCAATGATGACTCTGAGGGGTGGATCTATAGAGGTCTCCCTTCTATCACTCCTGTTTGGAGTGGAAGTGATGGGGATGGATGAATGGTGTCTGTATCCGAGATGGATTAGAGTCCTGCTAGCAGTTGCCCCTCAAGGGATTCAGACATTATGGATAACTAGTGCAGTACCCTCTTTGGCCCAATGGAAAAAGTTGGCCATCCAGGTTTTGGCAGTGGATAGACTCACCTATGTTCTGAGGGATAGGGAAGAAACATTCTTAAATGAGTGGGTTAAATTTTTGGATACCCTTACGGTGGTGGAAGCAATGATGATAAGAGAGGGTGGGGGATGGTAATTATTATTAATAACTAAATAACACAGCTGACTCGGTGGCACTGAGGGTTGAGGTGCTGGACACCACACCTCGCTCCACACCGGTGGCCTGGGTTCGGGAATGAACCCGGGACATCAGGGGTTGGCAGGGGGAGGACTAGGATCGAGCATCTGATGACAGCTCTCCTAGTCCTGGGGTAAAAGGGTGGGTGCACGCCGCGCTCTGATGGTCCCTGGAGATGCCCGGAGGAACTGCAGTGGTGCGGGTGCTCTGTGGGGGGGGGGGAGCATGGCAGACATCTGCACACTAGTGCGTGGACTTCATTGCACGTCCGTGCTCCCATTGGGAGAAAATAGGAAAAAAAGCAGCATGGTCCGCGGCAGCTTGATGGCCGCTCGCTTCACCGGCCGACGATGCCTGGACTAGGCGTATGCCGGTAATGGATCCTCACTGGGCACGGGGGCTGAAGCGGGAGCCCCTCTTGACAGTCGTAGCTGCATATGCCAGCTGGACACATCAGCTTCAGGGTCTGAGGTGAAGGTTGGAGCGGTGGCTGGATATATGGCAGGACTGTGGCTGCAGGTGAGAAAAATAGAGTAGTGATAAAAAATATTATTAAATAACATGAACTAACCATACTGAGGAGAAGAAACCTGTACTTGGATCCCTTTGTTGTTTGAAATAATGTTTCAATTGTTAGCAGTTTTGCTATAAGAGTAGGGAACATGGTAGAGCTTATGAAGTAAGGGTTTCAAAGAAAACAAGAAATAAAATTGACTATAACTATAAGTTAGTATTGAGCAATGAATTTTTATTTTCTATTTATTTTCGGCTCTGGTTGGTTTTCACCTTACTAACTACTGTCTAGGTTTGGTCTATTATGTGTGACTGTATCCTGTTGATAAGGACAGACTAAGTTCATATGTGGCATAATTAAAATTACTAGCTACTGAAAAATGGGAGAAACAATGGTCATAATTGAAATTATTTTATAAAAACAGAGGTTAATGAGCAAGCTGAAGGACATGGGGTGGGGGAAACTGGTGGGTGGGTGGAGAGCTGGCTGCAGGGCAGGCAACAGAGGGTAGTTGTAAGGGGGGGGACATCCAAGCCAAGGCCAGTAGTGAGTTCAGTGCTGGGCCCTGTTTTGTTCAATGTCTTTATTGGAGACATTGCAGAAGGGGTCAAGAGTAAGATCGGCTTGTTCGTGGACGACACTAAGATTTGTGCAAAAGTGGGCAATGAGGAAGGGAAGCAGGCACTCCGAGAGGATCTAACTAAACTTGAACACTGGTCTAGGGAGTGGCAATTGGGGTTTAATGCTGAGAAGTGCAAGGTCATGCACCATGGAGCCAGAAATCACAGGAACAACTACTGGCTGGGAGGAGTGCAGGTAGTGGCTTCAGAGAAGGAAAGGGACCGGGGTTAATAGTTATAGGGGATATGAAGATATCAGCACAGTGTAGGAGGGCAGCAGCAAGGGTAAATAAGATGCTGGGGTACATTGCTAGAGGGATCACCTCTAGAAAGGGGGATGTCATCCTGCCATTGCATAGATCAGTAGTGAGGCCACACTTGGAGTACTGTATACAGTACTGGTGCCCATACCTCAAAAATGATGGGAGATTACTGGAGGGGATGCAGTGTAGGGCTACAAAAATAATCATGGGACTAGGGGAGTTGCCATATGAGGAAAGGTTGAAGGAGCTCAACATGTACTTGCTGAAAGAGAGAAGGGAATGAGTGGGCATGATAGAGACCTTTAAGTACTTGAAAGGCATAAACAAAGTCAGGGAGGGAGGAGTGTTCCACTTAAAGGGGTAAGGGTCACTAGGGAGCACAGTCTGAAGGTGGAAGATTTAGGAAGGAGATGAGGAGGCACTACTTCATAGAGAGAGTGGTGGTGGGTTGGAACGCACTGCCAGAGGAGTTAATCGCTCAAAGGACATTGGATAGCTTTAAACAGGGTTGAGATCGAGTCAAGGGCAGGGTTAGTACAGACAAGAACACAAAGCGGGGAAGGACCGGGAAAGAGGAGGAAGGGAAGGAATTGGGTGGGGGTAGGTCAGCTGTAGTGATATGAAACTAAGAGCTACACAATAGGGCAGACTTGATAGACCTGTGGGCCTTTTTCTGCCAGCAATTTTGTATGTTCGCATGTTATGTTAGTTAAAGTATAGCCAAGCAAATGAATGATATGTCTTGATGTTTCCCATGTATGTTTATGGTCCACATATATATAAAATTGAATGGATATGTCTGTTTTGTATAGATTATTTTTTAATTGTATTGGATGTTTTCTGTCATCCTGTTACTTGTTTGTCTGATAATGTGTTGTACAGTGAAAATTTTAATAAACACATGATACAAAAAATAAAATAAAAATATTTGCATACCTATCAAACGCACTTGTAAAGGCACCTCCTTGCTATGCACCATGAATCTTTTTTTATCTTTCTGATCCTAACCCTTGCCATGTCTGTAATGCTATTTCTATGCAAAATGTGGCAGCCATCTTTTTTCTTGAGAAAGAACTCAATTAAAACATTTATAAAATAGTCAGATTCTGATGGAAGTAGAAAAATGTGCCACAAAATAAAATGGGGACATGTCTGGAATCTTTTGTAGTGACAAAAAGGTAGGGTCAAATTGTTTGCCCAATTTCGTTGCACTGCTGCTTTAAAGTTTATGAAAGTTTTACAGTAAAACAAAAATCTCACAAATCATAAAGTGTGCAGAGTCCTTATATAAGCAAACTGTGGTATGGTACAGTGTAAAAAGGACAGTTTAATAAACAGAGGTACCACTCTATAGGAGAGTCACATTTTCACTGTGAGGGAACTGATTTTACAAGTGAAAGAGAAAATACAAGACGGATGTTGCTCCAGGTAATATCCTTGTATCTTAGGTATTACCACTTGAAGTAAGTGCCATGAAAGGTATAGTATTGTTGAATCCTCGGCCCATAGAGTAGGGGCATCTCAAATCTGTCCTGCTTCTGAGGGTTGTTCTACATACAATAAATACACCATAAGCATAAAATTCAGAGTGATGTTCATTACATGTTGAAAAAAAGTTGTTACTGTTCACACATTTAGAGTGATCAGAAAAATGCAATATAAAATATCACAGACATAGGTCAGGAGTGTAGTCAAGGCAATATACACAGTCTTTGAATATTTCTTTTGTTAATTTGAATTATTACAAAATTGTGCAAGTAAGCTGTCAGATTTCAAAGTAAATCCAAGGGGTATACAGTCATCAATATCTGCTTATTAGTAAACCAATTACAAGTATATTCCAGTGTATTAAGTAAGCATTAGCCACAACAAAGGAGTGTTCTAGTGTGGAATGAATGCATGGTTGGGGTGTGTGTGGCACAAGGCCGCAGGCCAAGTGCCTACAATCACCCAACCATGCATTAATTACACAGCAGAACACGCCTTTAAAGTGGCTTAATACACTTGTGACATGGCAAGTGCAAGCTAAGTATTGTTTAGATAGGGTTTCACTTACAATAAATGAAAGATGAGCAGAAACAGTCATTTTATTTTACAAAACATGCTTGAGATGTGTCTCTTTGAAAGACTATATCTATCTAAAACCATGCACATCCATGTTGCACAATTGAGATACATTAATGTTGTGCTGAGAAGTGCCTGACAATATCCAAGACATATGATTGTTACATTAAGTAGCAAACGACACATAAACATCAACAATAGGTACTTCTGATGAAAATTCCAATATTTTGTCCTCCGTTGCTGGCTCACAGTGATGACTATTCACTTGATTCATAGACATGCTGCATTATGGTTGGAGTTACATATTTTGCATATGGTGAGATAAAAGTACAAGTGCACATTCTCAGTACATTTTTTAAGCAGAGGACTAATATAGATACGAAAACTAAAGGGATGAAGACTGCCAGGAAGTGTGTACTGTGCGGCTTTCTCATCAAAGGTGAGCTCAGTGGGGGGAGGGGGAATTACGGAGATCCACTCAGCAGTGGACAACTACGGAGATACTAAGATGTACAGCTCTAAAATACACTTTTGAGCCCACACGACCACAGTGCACGGTAAATGAGTTTACTTGCAGCAAAGTGACAGATGGACACACTGGTAGCGGGTACATTGATGGCAGGATTATGCGTAGGGTCACCACCTTTGGATGAGGTAAAAAGCAGATCTGAAACCACACCCCAAACTCCGCCTCTGGCTCCACCCCTTTTTTATGACTGGCAAGTATATCACTCCTTCTCCAAAGCCATTTGTTTTTTTGTTTTTTCCTTTTACTTCCTCCTCCTCTCTCTCATGGTCGTCCATCGGTCACGGACCTCGACTGCAAGCATCCCATATGAGCCGTACTCCCGGACCCTGGATTACTCCCAGGGTGGAGATGTGGCAACCCATCCCCTTTTGGGTGCCACGAACAACGGGATAGGTGGAGTTGGCCTGTGAGCCGATAGCAGCCTCAAGGAAAATCATCTAGGCGGTGAGAGGCGGCTGTTTTCTCCCCAGAGGGGTGGAACGTGCAATGACGCCAGCGCCCATCCCCTTGAGCCTTTCTGTCCCATATGCTGTGGTACTCCTGGCCTCCACCAGGTGTCCCCATGCATCGGTGACATCCAGCGCCCCTCCCAGAGAAAGGAGAGCAGTGGGATGTGATCCTTCTCCCCTGGCCGGCCTCCGGCGACCTGAGCCTGGTTCCAGACCCAGGGTCACGCGCTGCAAGCGGAAATTCAACCACGCCGCGCGGGCCGGTTTCAAAGCCATTGTAATGTTGAATATACATTACTAGTGATAGGGAAATTATTTTATACTGTTATTTATTTGATTTATTCTATTATTTTTTTATTGCTGGCAACCAGTTACTCCCATAGGCCATATAGCCCATTTACAGGAGTGACCCATGAGCACAGGAAGTTAAGTGACTTGCTCAGGGTCACACAGTATTTAAGTGGAGGTTGTGGAAATCAAACTCAGGTCTGTTGGATGTGCCAAGCTCAGCCACAGCTTATTGCTCAGCCCTCTGTTAAACACTCTCCCATTTTCCTTTCCATGTCAGTCATGTATTCTGATTCTTTGACCAATTTTTGATAACTTAATTATCAGTGCTTGTGGTACCTTTAATACTGCACTGTGTTCTCCTTTACCTCAGCAGCTACTGCTGTTTCTTTTCATATTTCTAAGACATTCCACAATTTCAGATATACCATTCCATGCTGTTTATCTGAATGACCTGTCAAAGTGTAGCTAATATCGTGGAATGTTCAGGTAATACAAAAAATTTGAGCAAATGTAGTGATAAAGACAATAAAAGTTAGATTATTAATTTAACAAAAATGGGTCTAAAACTTACCATAATATAGAACAAACAAAAAGAAACACATGAGAGCACATAAAGGTGTAAAAGCTGTTTCCTATCATAACAGTAAAAGAATATACTTAAAATTCAGAGTGGAAAAGATTAGGTTAATTTACTGCTAATGATCTTAATGGCCATACTTTACACCTCTCATACAGTCTGGTTTTACAAACAAAGGCAGGTCTGAATGACTGCAACAGCAGAACTTCTTTGTAACCTGGACATGTAATGCAGCCAAAACTGTGAATGATTTGATACATCAGTTTTAAGAGTATATGAGCACTCAAAATGGCCCGAAAACTGGATTGCATGTAACCAAAACCGGATGACCAGATAAGGACCCTAAAAACCGGATTATCTGGTCAAAAACCGGATAGGTGGCAACCTTAATTATGCGAAGTCTGTTGGGTGGATGGAGAGTATCCTGCCTGTCTGTTATCTGAACAGCACAGAGGTTTCACTTCGTGGGCGTGATCACGATAGCAAGCTATCTTTATTCCAATGGCGCTTTTCATGTGGCTGTTACAGGGAGTACAGTACCGTGCATTACTAGGGAATTAATGCATGGCAAACTTCTTGTTTTTAGCCAATCACACGTCCAGATTTCCTTTGCTCATTGTTTGCCATGTTACAAAAATAATTTTAACATAGTTTCTGTGACCTCATGTCTATAAAACAGACTTGTGAGATGAGATGTTCCATGGAGTATTGTTAGAAAATACTGTGGCAAGATCAGCCACAGTATGAAACCCGATAAATGGGGTTTCAGGTCTGGCTACCTACATTCCACCAATTTAGAGCAAGTAATTTCACAAGAAAAATTGGGACAACCTGGTTGGCAGTTGCCACTGGAATGCATGTGCTGGGACAGAAATCTGCATTGTGGTCTTAGCTGCAGCTCCAGCCTTTGACAGTTTTTTCGGGGAGGTTCCCTGGATTTCCAACCAGTAATATCTTTACCACAGCTGCAGAAATGTGAAAGCTTAGTGATACTGTAACTATAGAAATGTCACTGTATCAAAAAGTTAAGTTTTAATCAAGTATTATTTATATATTTTATTTATTGAAAAGTTTCACCAGGAAGGGCACACTGAACAACAAGTTGCTTGTCTCACGGTGCATCCTGGGGAAAGGGGTAATGAGAAAGATACATTTACAATCATGTGCACACAGTTAGCCACCTCACAACAATAGTAACATAAGGTACAATATCAATAAATAACAATACTAGAAGGGTGGAAGAAGCAAAAAAATACGGTGGTCATATAGAACCAATAGGAGTTGTGATCTTAGTCAGAGAATGCATGACCGTATTGGGCAGTAATTGGATGAGATGTTGTAACTAACACATAGGAGCAGAGCATTTCAGAGAGAAGTGAATTCATTAGGGCTTAAGGACAGGAACAATTGATAGGAAGTTGTGAAGAGCTGTATTTAGGGAACGGGGGGAGAACAAGTGACGAACTTGGGTAGGAAGCATGTTCCACAGTTTTGGGAACAGGTAAGAGAAGGTAGACTGACCTATAGTGGTAGACCGGCGAGGGACTACAAGGAATCTGGAGTCAAGGGACCTAAGTGCATGGACAGAGGAAGAGGGGACCACTAGGGAGGAGGTTAGATAAGATGGGAGTAATTCAAACCCGTATTTAGCAATGAAATTAGCACAGTGATGTAAGCGTCCATTCTCCAGAGAGGGAAGAGCCAGAGAGTGGCAGAGTTGACAGTGATGGGTGAGGGGAAGGGAGTTCAGAGCAAAGCAACAAAAGGAGTTGAAGAGGGTATCCAGTCTGGCTAAGCAAGTCTTGGGTGTGGCACTGTAGACTGCATCGCAGTAGTCAAAAATAGGGAGAATCATTTTCTGAACCAGTCTGTGCCTGGCTGGGAGAAGGAGGCAGTTCTGGTTCCTATATAATGTGCCTAGCTTGGGGGTGCAGCTTTTTCAGGATGGCATCTACGTAGTCAGAAAATGAGAGATGTTGGTCTAGCCAGACACCCAGTTATCTGAATGAGGAGGTATCTTCAATAGCTATCCCATCGAGGATATGGAAGGAGGGCGGGGAGAGGAGCCTAGAGAGTCTTTGCCTGGTGCCAAAGGTCATGGAGAATGTCTTCATGGCATTTAGGAAGAGTTAATGGGTGTGAAACCAGTTCTGGATATTGCTGAAGTCCAGCTGAAGTCTATTTGCAACATCTGATAAGGAATGGCCGGAGGTAAAGAGGACCGTATCGTCTGCATACATATGCATAGATGTTGAGTTGCAGACAGTTGGCAGGTCATTTAGGAAAATGGAGAACAGGATAGGACCTAGTACGGATCCCTGAGGGACACCTGTGCTGATAGGGAGCGACGGAAATATAGAGTCAGCGATTCTGACAGACTGGGTCAGGCCTACAAAGTATGCACTAAACCATTTGGTGGCAGAGAGAGACAGACCTGCTGAGGCGGGGGAGTTTAGTAGAAGGGTGCAGGAAACTGTGTCAAATGCCTTGGTGAGATCAACAAAAATGGCAGACATGATTTAGCCACTGTCCATTCCTGAGAGGATTGAGTCAGTAAGCCTAATCAGAGACATGGTGGTGGAGTGATGTTTCCGAAAGGCAGATTGGAAAGGGGTGAAGAAATTAGAGTTAGAGAGATATGATGAGAGCTAGATTAGATCCAAGTGTTCTTGCAGTTTGGCCAGGAAGGGGAGGAGGGAAGTGGGATGGTAGCTCCCCGGTGAGGCGGTGTCTCCACCCTTAGGAAGAGGAAGAACTATGACATGCTTCTAACCAGTAGGGATGGATGCCATGTCAAAAGAGTGGTTGAAGAGTTTGGATAAAGGGACAGCAATAGCAGACACTGAGAGGTAAAGTAGCCTGGGGTCTAAGTCATCAAGTGAGCTGCCTTTGGAAGGGTTTAGTGCATACAAGGCTTCCAACATTTCAGTAGGAGTAATTTTGGAGAAGAAGAAGCTGTTTGATTGCGAGGGTAAACATGGAGAGATGCCATGGGCGTCTGGCCTTGAAGGAGGTAAGGAGGACAGAAGTGCAGAGGCACAGGAGGTAAAATAAGTGTTGAAAGCAGTGGCAATGCTAGGTTGGTCAACAATGAGGGAGCTGTTTATGTTAAGGGGGGGAGGGAGAGGTAGATGAGGGAGAAAAGAGTTAGTGTATTACTTTCCAAAATTTCGATGGGTTGTTTATGTTAGATTGAAAGGTAGATTTAAAATAATTGGCCTTGGCCAAACATGTGGCTTTCATGTACTTGTTTTGAAGGGAGTGGAAGGAATCATAGTCATGGGGGAGCTTAGAGACTTTGTGAAGCTTCCAAGCTTGGTCCCTCGCTCTTTGGCAAGCAATAAGTTCAGGAGAGATCCAAGGAAGGTGGTTTCAACGGACCCGGACCTGTCGAAGTGGGGCCTGCTGGTTCCAGACATTGAAAAATTAGCCTCTAAAATAATCTGTGGCTTTATCTATGGAATTTGTGGATACTGTGGGGGCCCAGTTAATATATGCCATGTCTTGGAGGAGGGGGGAAAGATTTATGGATTTGTATGAACGGTTAAGTAAGGTTTTATGAGGGGCTTTGATTTGGGGAATTTTATGCACGAGGAAAGTCATACAGTGGTCACTTAAGGCATCCGGTAGTACACCAGCTCCAAGGACCCTGTGGGGGTGCGAGGTGAGGGCCTAATCGATTAAGGAGTGGTTTTACATTTTGTGGCTCATCCAAGTTGGTCATGGATGAGCTGAGTTAAGTTAAGAGCATTAATAGCATTACACACTTTATTCAGGGTAGGGGATGACCAGTTAAGATTGAAATCACCCATGATGTAGGCTTCACCCAAAGAGGTGTGGGATGTTATGGCACTCATGAGGTCAGTAGTAATTGTGGGGTTGATGCCAGGTCAGCATTAGGCACCTACCACAAAAATTGGAATGGAGAAAGGGAGGGATAGCTGTAGGATCAGCACCTCGTATGCACTGGGGACTGAGGCGGAATAAGTGGTGGTGAATTGGATAGATGAGGAAACATAGATAGCCACGCCTCCACCCCTCTCTGACTGGTCTTGGTGGGAAATCTTGTAGCCAAGGATGGAGAGGGAAGGGTCTCCTATATTTTTATTTAGCCAGGTCTCTGATAGGATTATTATGTTGGGGCTAAGCGAGGTAATCAGTGGCTGGAGCAGGTCCACCTTAGGAAAGAGACTGCGTATGTTAAGGTGCAGGAATTTTAGGCTTTGTGAAAGTTCAGTAGGGCTCAAGGGGGAAGAATATGTAGTAGTGGAAGGGGGTGCAGTGGCACTTAGAGGGCAGGGATGGGGGTTGGGTTTATGTCTCCCACAGATAGGAGCAAGAGAGCAATAATAGCGAAGTGGAGTTTTACATTCTTGATCCATGGATTGTCGTGTAAGCTGGAGATGGAAGTGGTGAGGTGAACTGAGGGTGGCTGGAAGCCAAGTGTAAATAAGAGGGTGCAATACATAGGCATTGCTAAGAGTGAAGCACTTGGGTGGAAGGGGTAGTGTACCCAAATAAAGCTAGGGGGAGATGGGGTGTCAGCATAATTAAAGATGGGGAGATTGAGAGAGTTAGGGCAGAATGGTGTAGGTGAAGAGGAAGGGTGAGGAGAATAGGGGAAGGGAAGGGGAGGAAAAGGGCAATAAGGAGCATGAGGAGAAGCCAGAGAGAGAGTATAGACAAAGTAGACAAAGGGTTTAAGCAGGGGAATGAGAAGCTCAGTGAGAAAGGTGTCTAACTGTGGCACAACTGGGCAGGGAAGAAAGATGAGCTACTGAGAAAGGATGAGTTAGTATCTTGCACAGCGTGATTAAGTAGTTCTAGGAGGGAATAGTGCCTAGATGTACATTATCATGGAGTAGGTGAGAGTAAGATCTACTCTAGAATTGATATAGACCTGTGGTGATACATCTAGATTATTTAGTGGAGCGGAGAGTAAGCTGCCAATAGCTAGTGCCCCTAGTGGAGATGAGTTATAAGCTGCCAATGGGAAACTGAGCACTTAGAAAAGCACTATCGGGTTGTAGCTGGAGATACGGGCCGGCGGCAAGGATCCCCCGCCAAACCGCAAATGCCCTGTTCAGGAGCGAGGAGTGGAATCTAAAGGGCCAAAAAGAGAGGGGACAGGAGTTAAATGTGGCCAGGGACAGAGGCAAACTCTTAATCGGTGGGAGGGCTGAAAGAGAAATAGATTAAGAGTGAGGAGGAGGAGGGGAGACAGCAGTCTCGGCTGGACTACCACACAGCAGGTAGTCTGCTTAGCCAGAGGCATGGTGCCAGCGGGGAGAAACACGAAAGAAAGACAGAGCAGAAGGAGAAATTAAACAATAAGAAAAGGGCTGTAATCACTATATTAAGCAGCTGTAATCACTATAATGAACTCTAGGATTTTTATAAGTCAAGTCTGAGCGCAAAGAATGTTTGTAGAAATAAACTGGATCAGCATGTGTAATTAACTGGTACAGCATGTAAAAAATTACAAGGCTAATAATTAAATGGTAGACCAAAGAACAGGACAGTAATAAGCATTTAGAAGTTATTACAACAGTTTGTTTTGCAGATACTATAGAGCGGGCTTAGCACTGAGGGAAACGTGTAGTGAAAGCTGAATGAAGCGGAGCAGCCAATGATGTTGTTAGAGCAGATGTGGCAGCCAATCAGATGCAGAGCACCAGAAATTCAAAAGCATACCTTAGCTACCAGGTTGTAGCTGGAGATACGGGCATACCTCTCAACCTTTTGTCCCACAAATGTGGAACATTGCCTCCTCAAAATGTGGAACAAATGAGCAAAATGTGGAACACTTAATTAAATATTTACCTAGAAAGCTCAGAACACGGAAAATGTTTGCATTTATATTCAGAAAGTCTGTTATTAATTGAATAATATATTTTTTGCATCATTTACTATAGATTTTTGCTTTAAAATGTTAATGAATGTGGGACAAGTCCTCACGATGTGGAACAGGGAGCTTTTATGGAGTAAAATGAGGCATGTTCCTCATAATGTGGTACAGTTGAGAGGTATGGATAGAGGCCAGTGGCAAGGATCTCCTGCCAAACTGCAAATGCCCTGTTCAAGAGCAAGGAGCAGAATATTAGCAATGGGGTTGTAGCTGGAGATATGGGCCGGTGGCAAGGATCCCCCGCCGAACTGCAAACGCCCTGTTCAGGAGTGAGGAGCGGAATCTTAGCTACTGGGTTGTAGCTGGAGATACAGGCCAGTGGCAAGGATTCCCCCACCGAATCGCAAAAGCCCTGTTCAGGAGCGAGGAGTAGAATCTTAGCTACCGGGTTGTAGCTGGAGATATGGGCCAGTGGCAAGGACCCCCCGCCGAACCGCAAATGCCCTGTTCAGGAGTGAGTTAGCTACTTAGCTATTAGTTGAATGCACAGGAACTCTACCTCCACAGGTCTATTCAGCAAGGCTGTTGGCCTTGCCCTTACTACAATTTGTTAAATGGTGTGCAAACTGGATATTAAGGGCAGATTATTTGGTCCTGAAGGGTCCTTAATATACATGTCCCATTGTAGTAATTTAAGGTTGCAATGGACTCCAGGTCAATCAAACCCACCTCCCTTTCACAAGCTGTGATGAATAAACATGCTGAGCAAACATATACTAATTGATAAAGGTTTCTACCCACTGTATGACCCAGGGTACTCTGTGATTCCCTTGGTAACCAGAAGTTTGACCAGGCTTACATTGAAGGTCTGTACTGCATTTATGCCCATCATTTTCAGGATCCCATGGAAAATTAGTTTTGGAATAATCGGGTATTCCTTCTTTTTGATTTTCATGAATAAACATATTTACTACATTTACTGCGTACATTATCTAAGTAATTATTATACTGGTATAGGCTGTTCTGAATGTGCACCATCCTCTAGGGGAAGAAATGCCTCCTAACAGTACCCTTGCATTTACCACCTCAGAATTTCAGAGCTTGTCACTGCATCCTGCTGGATTGCACTAGGTCAGACATCTCCATCCAGTCACATGGATACCCTTGAGTATGCAGAAGATGGAGATGATGTTCTCTCGCAGCCTCCTTTTTTCCAATATAAACATACTAAAGGCCACCAGCCTCTCCTCATGTCGTTTGTCCCCACACCCCTGCTAATTTTGGTGTCCCTGTGCTGCAACCTCTTGACTACCTCAATGTCCTTTTTGTATTGAGGAGCCTAGAACTGCCCACAGTACTTCAGATGAGGTCTAGCCAGGGCCTTGTAAACTTGCTGGATTACTTTCTATGTCCGTCTTGTCGCCCTCATTTTGATGCACCCTAGTGCTCTGCTGGTCCTTTTGACAGCAGCTACAGTACTTGCTGTTTGACATGCTTCATTACCGTACTTATTATGAACCCCAGGTCCTTTTCCCTCCTCTACTGCAGCAGGAAGAGCCCCACACAGTGTGTAGATCCTGCCTCTGCTTTTTCTCCCAACTGTAGCACCTTGCATTTGACTACAATGAATTTAAGACTCTAGGATGCTAGGTCTACCACACTGTGCAGCTTAGTGTCCTCAGCAATCACCAGCAGCCTGCCAGAGCACCCAGCCTCCAAACTGATGGTGAAAGTGTTGAACAGCAGTGGTCCTAAAATGAATCCATGAAGGACACCACTAAATACTTTTTTGACACTCAGAGCAGTGCCTGTCCACCACTGCACTCTGCTTCCTGCCCCAAAGCCAGTTAACATTTCCCTGTGTGCATCCTTCATATTTACTGCACTGGTTAACTTTGCCAAGAAGCTTGTGATGTGCCACAGTTGTCAAAGGCTATACTGAAGTCTAGCTAGACTATGTCTATAGCTCAAACCTCCAAACTAAACAGCCAGAATTCTAAACATATTGACAGTGTGTAACCCTCAGTGCCATTCACCATCAGGATTCAACCTAGTTCTGCTTTGAAAGCCTTAACAGTGCTAGCTTTCACAACCTCATCAGTGGGGATGGCCTTAGATCCACAGTCACCCCATTGGCAAACTTGTTATCGGTGTCTCCACTCCACCCAGATCCACCCCTTTTGGTGGGTCCAGAAACAAGGATTTATAGATTTGGTGCCCCATAAAGTATACAGGCAAATATAGTGCCTGTATAGTAGGGTTTTGTTGGTGTTTCACTAAAAATTGCCATCTTCAGAGGGTCATATATTGGCCCTTTTAGATCCTAGAACTATAGGATTTAGTGTGTGCCTTCTTTGTTATAGGATCTCATAACCCTCTTAAAATTTGAAGGATCAGTTTTACACTTTTGGAGATATTAAGGGCTGAACGTATGGATTTTTGCCTGATTTGCAAGTTAAATGTCTGTGTTCAAATAACTAAGAAATGGGGTAGAGTTGAGATATGAAACCTACAGGTTTTGTACATGTCATATGGGAATGGGTCCTTTGGGGGATTTTGTTAACAAAATTGTTTTGAAGTTAATTGAGAATAATTGGTTGCACGTGCACATTACAAAGAATTGCTGAGAAAAATAGCTAAAACTACATGGAGACTTTTTTCCATGTTGAAGTTATACACAAACAAAAAGATTAGGCTAATGCAACTTGCTAAAAGTAGAGGTTAAGACTTAAATGTATGTGAGGGAGAGGTACTATGAGGAACACAGTGTAGTCTGTTGCTTGAATAAAAAAATTGCAATTATTTATAATTAATTATATATACTATAGATCTAAAATATCCTTATTAAATATACATATTTTAGCCTTATATAACCACTATGAATGTCATTTAATGTACATCATTTGACATAAAAAATAAAATAAAATAAAAAATAAAAATAAAGTAAGAGCCCCTAGTACAAAAATCAAAAATAAGATAATCTAACATATAATAAAATATTTGTAGTGTGAAGAAATGGCTGTACAACATTATTATTCAAAGAATAACATGAATTGGGAAGTATGTTAACTGATCACTTACCAGGTATTAAACCTCAGAGGGAATTGGGGTTGTGCCTGGTTACCTACACCCCAATGTTATAGAGCTATCACTAAAAATACAGAAATGCCAAAACTGTGGCACAAAAAATAATCGCTAGTTCAAGATCTCCAATGTTTATGTATTGATCTAAGGTATTTTATTAAAATGAGGAAAACATGCCATCTATCGAATTGAAAAGATGTAGAGTATAATGATTTCCTCAGCTGAAAAATGCAAATGTTTCCAAATGTGGGCCCAGCCATTTGTCAGATGATTTCATAAAAAGAAGGGCAATCAAAATAACATGATTTAGGTCATTTGGGGTTATGCACATGCAACACTTGCAAATGGGAGATGCAAGACCTCTCCTCTGTTTATATAACATTCAATTTCTGTTATACATTTCAGATGAAAATGAGTCAGTAGGAAATGATCCAAGGGATCTGTGATTAGATCTAAATACGTCTCTCTCTCTCTCTCTCTTAAATGTAGATTTTAGTGTGTTTTGCCATGACTGCAATTTACAGTCTGTCAAAAGACTCAGATCATGTTGAGCCGACATATCCCTAAACCTAATTTTTACCATATTCATAATATCACTCTTTGGAAAAAGCACGTAATCAGTTAGTATATGCCCTAGGCCTGCTGTATATACAGTCTTTGATCAATTTCATCCAAGGAAAAACAAAGCCTCTATCAGTGTGGTATAAGTGACCTTCTAAGCAGATTGTAGGATATTTGCCCTGAGTACTAGAAATAAATCCAATAGAAAAAAACTTGTCTAATTGAAACTGAAGTTAAGATCTGGAATTGTCCCATTTCTGCCCTAAGTACGCATTGTTTTATGCAAACAGGTACTTACAGTAAATTCCTATATAGGTTCACTAATACTTTCTCTATTATATCACTGTTTGCATTACCCCAAATCTCTGAACCATGTAGGGTAGAAGAAGATATACCCACCATACTTTTTATTAAACATCTTAAAGGCTGCAATTGCTGTATTTACTTTTAAAAGGTCTACACATTGTTTCTAGTGAAATCTGATACCATGGTAATCACAAGATTGTACTGTCTCCACTGGATTGGAATCAAAAATCTTGGGGAGATTTATTTTCAGTACTCAAAGATAACCATTTTGTGTTTTAGATCAATTATTTTTTAATGAATTTTGGACACACAGATTTTTAAACGTATGTAATTGAGTAGTATACTACCTGTCCTGTGTCCCTTTTAATATTTGGAACACATTGATTTATGTCAGTGTCAGTGGCTCAGTAGGTAGAACACTTGCCTTTGAGGCCGGGAGATCAGACGGCTGTGGGTTCAGTTCCCACATCTGGCACTTGGGTTAATATCCCAGTACTGACACTGTAGTGCAGCATGAGAGGGGTGCTGCACTTCTGAGGTGTCGTCTTTCGGATGAGACGTTAAACTGAGGTCCCATCTCCCTGGATTGGTGGTAGTTCAGGTGGATGTTAAAGATCCCATGGCACTTATCAAAAAGAGTAGGGGAATTTTTTTTTATTCAAAACTTGAAACAAAACATACAAAAAATTGTAGTACAGCATGCAAAATCATAATCAAAGGAGACAGAAAAAAGTAATGCAGCATACATAAACGTCAAACAAAAAATATTGCACATAAGTACATAACCCCCTTCCCAGACCCACTAAAAAGTAGGGGAATTTTCAAAAACTGAAAACACAATATACAGAAGTGTATTACAGCATACAAAACAGACAGCAAGAAACAAAAAAACAGAAAACAAGCATGATAACATACATGAGCTTGAAATCAGAAATAATTCCTACATGCATGTAATTCCCATCCCATCCCTACTAAAAGAGTAGGGGAATTTTTTATTTAAACAACAAAACATATCAAGACAGAAACATGTTACTGCACACACACAAAAAAATACAAATCACAACAAAAGCAGCTTAATATTGCAATCATACATAAGGTAAAAATAGGGAAAATGTATACATAACTTCATCAAAAAAAAAAACATAACAACAATCATGCAGGTAGTACAAATACATTACCAACAGTATTTGTTACTTGTAATTAAAATGTGAAAAAAAATAATTATAGAAATCCATAACAATTTTTGAGTCATTTACCATTGTCACATTCAATAACCTAACTAAATAATTTCTCAACAACATACATCTATCAAGGTTGAAGAAATTTTTACAGGAATATTCATAAATTCTCAAATTCATTCCATAAAAGTCCCCAATCATACGATGAAAGTTGATGACTTTCCTTAATCTTCAATTTCCCCACTTCAGACTCTACTATACAAACCAAATTAAGGGGAGTAATGATCTGTTGTTGTAGTAAAAATCTACATCTGCTAATCCAAATCCAATACAAAAAAAAAAAAAAGAATGTAAGACTTGTAAAGTGCTATACATACCCTCAGGCAGTCCTATCTGAAAGTAGCCATAATATAAGCTTTCTTTCAGTGGTGAAAACAACAGATCATTCTTCCAACGTTCTTTCAGTATATCCCAAAATTCCTTAGCATAGTGACAATCAAAATACATGTGGTCCATTGTTTCAAGAAGAGATACACAATTTTCTCTCGGGCAGAAACGTTCCCGTAGAGACTTATGTTTCTGATTACTACGAACGTTCACCCTACCATGGATACCCAACCAAGAAATATCCCACATGTTTTGCAGAATTTGGGGATTAGTAATGTAAATGGAGATCTTTAAACGTATCTCCATAGAAAGAGTTGAAAACGGTAAGTCATAAAAAAAATTGCCTTAAAACTGAGTTATACAGTCCTTTCCTAGATAATGTCTCAACTATTCCCCACATTATACCCCAACGTTTTATTTTATCAAATACATCTCTCCAAACACTCATTAATGGAGGACGACGTTTATTTTGGTGGAGAAACACACCATATCTCCATTCACATAACACACCTTGTAAATGCTGTTTAAGTAACACGTCCCATATTTTAGAACAACCTCTTACGACAGGTAGCAAATTTAAGTATAAAAAGGTCGTAAAGAAAAACAAAATGGGATTTATCATTCCCAAACCCCCATCTTTTACAGCCAGATACAAAATGTTTCTCTTAATAGGGTTTAGATGGCTGCCCCACACCCCACAAAAAAAACATCTCATCAAAGCAGTTTCCATTGACCTAGGTATTAAAAAAATATTACTTAAAAATAAAAAAAACAGGTGTCAGATAAGTTTTAATTAAATAAATCCATTTCTTTTTAGATAATTTGTTCCTGTTCCAATGAGCCACTTTATTGTTACCCTCCTGCAAAGCCAATTTCCAATTATCCATAGCTTCATCTTCCCCCCAAAATATATTCCTAAAATTTTGCAAAGTTGGCATTCAATCTTAAAGTTACCCACTTTAGATGGGGTTTCCAGAAACCCTGAGATACTAATACATTTTGTTTTCGCCCTGTTAATACGAGCACCCATAATCGATCCCAATTTAGAAATCGTATCACAAGCTAACGTTATAGCTTTTTCGTCTGGCAGTATAAGGCATATATCGTCTGCATATGCAATAAATTTAGGCAGTTCTATAAAGTCCAAAACAATGGCTCTTATCAAAGGGGACCTATTAAGAACCCGCAATAATGGGTCCAAAGCAAACATGTAATAAGGGGCTAAGTGGGCACCCTATCTAACTCCCTCATAACTCTATGTCCTCCTTTCATCCATTTTCTAAAGGAATCACATTGGCCAGTCGTAATACATCTGTACCCATTGCACAAACTGCATCGGTATACCAAAAGCTGTTAAACACTCCCAAACATAATCCTCGATACCTCATCAAAGCCTTAGCTTGATCTAGGCTCACTAAGAAACCATCTAGTCCTTCAATTTTACTAGTTTTTAAAGACATGATTTCCTAAAGAGAATCAAAGCATCCATTATTTTCCTTCCAGGAACAGCACAAAATTGTTGTACGTTAATTAAGTCCGGCATTACCATAGACAATCGATTCCCTAAAAGTTTAGAAAATATCTTAAAATCTACATTTAATAATGCCAAGGGTCTCCAATTGCCTATATCCGTACGATCTCCCTTCTTAAAGAGAAAAACTAGTAATCCTTCGTACATTTGAGTCGGCAACATCAGGTCAGAAAGGAAAGAATTATATAATGCCAATAGTTCTTTTGGCATTAATTTCCATAAAAGTTTATACAGTTCTCCTGATAAACCATCGGAGTCTGGAGAAACCCCATCCTTAAGTGTAGCAATTACAGACCCCAATTCCATCTCTGAAAAATTAGCTATCATTGCAGTTTGTAAATCCAGTTCCACTCGTGGAAGATCAGCTGCCACCAGCAGCTGCGTTGTAAAGTTAGAATCACAATGCAAAACCCCCAAAACCTTATCAATATGATGATCCAAGTAATCCATAATACCTTTGTTATCAGATAATAATACATAATCATTCCCTTTTAAACTAGTAAAGAGACATTTATCTGTTCTAGATTTACAAGCTAAAAAGGGATTAACTTGAGCTGTTTTCCCTTGTGTCCCAAAAGATTATTCTCTGATTAGAGAATCCATACGATTGTATTGAAATGGTAACATCAAAATTTTAGTTTGGGCAATACTTTTAGATAAATCTAAACCAAAGTCATTCTGACTAGATATTAATAATTGTAAAGCATGGCGAAGTGACAAATATTCCTTTCTTTTTGATGCTGCCAATAAATGACCCTGGGACTGAAAGTAACCTATTAAACAAGGTTTAAAGGCTTCCCACCAACCTACCTTATCCTCATGCAAACCAATTGCAGTAGTGTGATCCTGTATAATCATCTCCAGGTCTTTTATAATCAATGGAACAGTTAAGAGGGAAGCATTCAACTTCCAAATTCCCGGACCTTTCCTCCTATACTGTGGGGATTCCAGTGTTATTTCAATCAGAATATGATCGGATGTCTCAATTGGTACATAAAGTAGCTTATTGATATGCAGGGATTTTGTAATAAAAATAAAATCAATACGAGACGCTAAATTACCTTTAAAAAAGGTGGGCTTTGCTGAATTCCTTCCAGTTTGATGGGAATCTTTCAGACCCGCTAAAGAAATGATGTTTGACAAACAGGACTTATCACAATACTGCTTCCCTTTTACATTTTTTTGCAAAAAATTTTTATTAAGATCTCCACAAAAAAATACATATCGTCCCTTATGCAAAAATGGTTGTAACTTCTGTAATAACTCTATCCTCAAGGATTTCATCTGTGCACCATAGATAGATATCAACCGACAAGAAAAACCATTTACAGTAACATCTATTAGTAACGCTCGACCAGGCTCTATGTCAACCAATCTAATGAGTTGAACATCCAATGTAGTAAAACATATGCCAATTTCACTACATCTTTCTTCCCCAAATGACCAGAAGGTAGGTCCCCAACGCCATTGTTTACTTGCCCTAACTATCTCAGAAGTTGTATGAAAACGAGTATCCTGTAGCAGAAAAATATCATATCCTAATGAAGAAAGGATGCCAAATGTTGTTAAACATTTGATATATAATTTTATACTGTTCACATTTAAAGATGCAACCGATAAAGAAAAAGGTTTTAAGGAGGGAGTTTAAATTGCCTGTTACTAGACCTAGTCACCCGTTTTCTGGCTTCTGGTTGTTTATTGCCTGTAGAACTGCTCAAGACAGGGGGTAAAGGAGCTGAAACAAGCGTATTAACATCTGAAACAGGAATAGGGAGGGCAACTTCTACCTGGTCACCCCACGAAGAGAGGACCGAAAATCTATTTTCCAAAGGCAGGGGGGATACAGGCGGAACATCGTTACCACTCCTCTCAGAAGAAGCTGAACTAAGAATAGGGACATGTACATCTACTTTTTCCCCTTCTTTACTCGGGCCTCCTATCTTGGACAAAAAACGAGAGTCTGTACCCAGTGTTGCAGGAACCCTTTGTGGAGACCCTAAAGGTGTTGCAAATGGAGTTTCCTTTTCTCCCCTACTAGGTTCTGAGCTAGAATCCAAGGGAACAACTATCATGCGTTCAGCTAAAGAAACCTCCTCTATCGGGTTCTCGGAAACCGATAAGTTAGGGGCGCCCTGGAAACCAGAATTTCTGTTCTCCCAAGAAAATCCACCCCTTCCCCTACCTCTACGTCTACCTTGATACATGGGCCTAATTTCTATCCCTTCTTTGTCCAGGTGAGATTCTCTAGCTTGTGTTAGAAAATGCTCCTGATCTGAGGTTTCTTGTGTGTCTGTATCTTTCCATGGACAGTCTGAAAAGGAATGGTTAGTTTCACTGCATAAGTTACAAACTGAAGGTGCAATGCAATCATTAGCTAAGTGACCCAACATGCCACAATGGAAGCACTTAATTTGGTCGCATGATGTATTTAAATGTGACAAAGACCCACATTTGAAACAGCTTTTTGGTTGCCCAGTGTAAAAAATTATTCCCCTATCTCTACCCAAAAAAAAAGGAACTGGGTAAATGCTGTATACCCTCATCATCCTGTTTTAATTGAACTCGTACAGTCCAACCCCCGGTCCAAAAGCCATTCCCATCTAAAATGGGACGAGGTTTATCTTGTACAAGACATCTTTTTTCTAGCCAAAACAAAATATTTGTAATGTTCACTCCTTCATTCCTAAAAAGGATTGTTACAGTTTTAATTGTAGGCTTCGTAATGGGGATGGCTTGAAAATCTTTCCAGTCTTCCTGATCCTTCAAGTCGTAATACAACTTCCAAAACCTGTCTAAAGAAATGACTGAACAAAAACTGATGTCATAATAGTTATCCCCTGGGGGATGAATAAATGCATATACTTCGGCTGGGGAAAAACCCATAGAATCAATCAATAAAATCTTCCCCACCCAAAGTCTGTCAGGGGCTGTAGGTGCCAGACCACGATATCTCAGACGAACTAAGAACCTGCATTTGGCTGATTCTACAGGTTTTTTGAACAGTCCCGCAAAGGATTTAGCACCCAAACCAACTGGTCTCACAGTACTCACAGATTTTCCAGATGTATTCCCTTCAACCAAAGACGGTGGGTGAGAGACTGGCTCGGTCGGTGAAAATTCGATTCCGGAAGTAGGAATTCCTGAAGAAGAGCTGGTAGCCACACTGGGAGATTGAGAAGACAAGTTCACAGTGGCGTCTTGTGCACCTAAGAATTCTATAGCCTCACCTTGGCGTTGCGCATCCTCATTGCCCAAAATCATAGACTTTGAAATATTTTCATTACCAGTTAAGAGTTCCACATCTTTGAGACCTTGTATCTGTATAGTAGTACCCCCGGGAATAGGAATAGATGGGTCCGGAACCCATTTTTCACCAGACCATAGCCACCCAGCTTGCTGTAAAGCATCACCGGGAGACCATTCCGTTAAATCGCAAGAAAGCCCTGCCGTATTCACTGAGTTGCCGTCTTCATGTTGGGCAGACTTAGCTTGTAAGTTCTCACCATTGCCACAATCCTGGTGTCCAAAGCGTTTCCCTCCAATATTAAAGGGCTATTCGGGGAACGTTTCCTCTTGCTACGTTCAGCATCCAGCTTCTTTTGGCAAGTTTGAAAATCCCACTCCGCTGTATTAATTAAGTCCATCAATTGTAGTTTTTTCTGATCAAGTTCTTCCTGGAGAAGTACTTCTGCAGAGTTGTCCATATCCAAATCCAGTGCAGAGTCCATAGACTCCAGAGCCGCAGCTCCATTATTATCACTTGAAAAATTTCCATTACCCAACGCACTATCAACCGTGGTGAGTTCCTGTGCTGCTGATACACAACCTTCCTCGTCCACCACCTCCGTCCGACTGAGGTCCTCCATCCCTGCAGACAGATGGACAGTGCCACCCGTGTACAGAGTTGGGGAATTTACCTGGTGTCCTGGCCATATTTCCCTCATTCACTAAAAATACCACCAACAGCTTAATCTGGTTCAAGGTCAGTTGGCATTCATCTGTATCCCCCTTCCCCGGGTCGTGCTTTATCCGGTCAACAAAAATGAAATAAATAAAATAAATAAATAAATGTATGCTGTGAGCATCCAATTTTCTAATCAACATAATATGAGTATGCCAAATCTTTCCTTATAGTTCCTGCCCCTAAGGCAAGGAATATGTTAAAAAGAAATAGTCCAAGGACTGATTCCTATGGTACCTGTTGTGATCTCCCTCATCTCAGAGAATTTCCCATTCTGCACAACCCTCTGAGTCCTCCCTCCTAGCCAATTTTAAATCCATTTGACCAGGGCCCCCCCATGCCCAGGCCTGCCAGTTTTTTAATCAGCCTTCTGTTTGGGATAGAATTGAATGCCTTGCTGAAGTTAAGATGCAGTTTGTCCATAGCCTAGTCCCTATCAATGACCATAGTCACTCAGTTCAAAAAGTCAGTCAGGTCTGTCTAGCAAGATCTTTCACCATGAACCCATGCTTTTAAATGTCCTGCAACCCATTTACCTCCAGAAACGCCACCAACCTTTCCTTGTTCATTCCTTTCAACAACTTGTCCATTATAGAGGTCAGGCTGACTGGTCAGTAGTAATTACCTTGATTATCCCTACCTCCATTCATATGTAGTGGCACCCCATCAGTCACCCTCTAGTCATTTGGCACCTCTCCTCTTTCTGTTGTGCAGCTAAAGAAGTTTGTCAGTAGTGCTGCTGGCACTTGGGCCATTTCTTTTAGCATCCTTTGATGCAGACTGTTTACGCCCAGAGATTTGTCCACTTTTAGTACCCACAGTTCTTTCCCTAACCTTCTTCTGCCCTTTTTTCCTATATCCATGTCGCCCCTCGTGCCTAGGCTTTGTCCCACACTGTGGGAGTCATCGATTCTCATCTACTTTAAAGACTAAATAGAAATATTCATTTAGTATGTCTACTTTGCCCTTATTACTGACCATCCAGTCCTCCCTCCTTTTCAACCTGACAGTTCTGTCGTTGGTCTTTTTTTTCTCCCTAATAAGAAAGCCTAGTTCCCCTCTTTAATCCCCTCTGCAGTTTTAAGTTCAGTCTTTGTCTTTGCCTTCCCCACCTTAGTGTTGGCTTCCTTCAGTTTAAGTAGACCTCCATATCCTCATCAAATTGACTAGCCTAATAGTAGCTGAAGGCCCCCTCTTCGCCCATACTGTCTCACTCACTTCTCTTGTATACCACATAGGCTTTCCTCTCTTTCTGTTCATCTTTACCTTCCTTATTCAAATGTTAGTGACCCCTACCAACCTTCCTGTATTATACTCTACTTTCATGTTCCATGTTACATCATTCATCAGGGCTAGTACCTACAAGGTTTATATTGGCGGCAACTCACGTTCCATATTTGGTCATTCATCAGGGCTAGTACATGCTGGGTTTTTACTAGTCACAATCCATGTTTCTTGTTTGGTAATTTATCAAAACTAGCACATACTGGGTTTTTAACTATTTACAATCCATTTTTCTTGTTTGTTCATTCATTCATCCATCTGGGTCAGTATGTACTGGGTGTTTACTATTCACATCCCTGTTTTGGTTTGTTCATCAGTGCAAGTACATACAGGGTTTTTATTATCCACAATTGGTGTTCCTTGTTTGCTCATTCATCAGAGCAAATATATATCAGGTTTTTACTATCTATAATCCATATTCTTTGTTTGTTCATTCATCAGGGCTAGTACATGCTGAGTTATCACTGTCCATAATCCGTGTTTCTTGTTTGGTCATTCATCACGGTGAGTACATATGGTGTTTTTACTATCCACAATCCATGCTTCTTGTTTGGTCATTCATCAGGGCAAGTACATACTAGATTTCTACCATTCACAATTTATGTTTCTTGTTTCATCATTCATCAGGGTGAGCATGTACTGGGCTTTAACTACCCACAATCCATGTTTCTTGTTTGGTCATTTATCAGGGCATGTTTGCACTTGGTTTTTACTATCTGCAATCCATGTTTCATGTTTGGTCATTCATCAGGGTGAGTACGTACAATATAGAGGATGGTAGATGGGCAACAGTGAACAATAATGCTGTGTTTACTTTGAGAGGTTGTCATGACAACCAAGTAGACCTCGAGAGCTAAACTTGAGAGATCTACGATTGTCATGGCAACCTTAAGAAGTGAACACAATGTTGTTGTTCATTGTTTCCCATCCATTGTCTTTTATAGTGTGTGGATAACAGTGAAACAATGGTACATTTCTTGAGCAGTTTAAGAATTCATTCTTGCTTCTTGAGAGTGGTTCATACTAAGAAGCATTCACTTTGATTTTCTTCAGACCACGTCAGACTGTTTTACTGTCATACCAATCGATTCAGATGATTCAACTTCAAACCAGAAAGATTTTTATTATTAGGATAAATGAACAACAACAGTTCAGGAATTAAATATTAACTGCAACAACAAAAAGCCCCAGCAAGTTCATTCAAACTTTTGTAGTGGCAGAGGACTTCACTGTACATAATTGGAAACTACAAAAAAAAAAACGAGCAATCGGCATGGCTGTCAGGGTAACAGAAGTGCAAGGGCATTCTATATTGTTGTACCATAGTAGTGACATACTCAAGATGGTACAACAGCAGTTTGATGTCACTACGATGGTACAACAAGCCTAGGAATTCATTGAATTCCATTCATAATCATGCACTCCCATACACTATACTGGGTTTTTACTATCCACAATTCATGTTCCATGTCTGGCCATTCTTCAGATTGAGTTCATATGGGTTTTGACTATCCCCAATCTATTTTCCATGTTTGGTCATTCATCAGGGTGAGTACATATTGGGTTTTTACTAGTCAAAATCTATGTTCCACGTCTAGTCATTAATCAGAATGAGTGCATACTGGGTTTTTACTATCCACACTCCATGGAACCCATTTACTTCCTCCCCCACTCGGCTCCCCCACCCTCCCTACCTTGCTACCCCACCTCTCATCCCCCCCATTGCCTATCTTTTTAAATCTCCAGATAAGGAACAAGGGCCGGTTCCCCATACAACACACAGGAGAAACATCAGACCTCGCCCAACAATTGACACACCAAAATCTGGCCAATGGAAAATCATGTACACAAATGCTCGCAGTCTGAGAAACAAGATTCCAGACCTGCAGGTAATAATGACAGAGGCTAAACTGGACATAGTAGCAATTAGCGAGACATGGCTTACCAGTAATCACGCTTGGGAGACTTCAGTACCTGGCTATGTACTGTTCAGAAGAGACCAAGGTACAAAAGATGGGGGGTGGGGTGGGTGGAGTGGCCCTGTATGTCAATGAAAATATCAAAGCTAAAGAAATTCAGAATACACATAAGGAGCCAGCAGAATTGTGGGTCACCCTGGAAACTGGAAATGGGACAGCCATATGAACTGGGGTAGTCTACAGGCCCTCAGACCAAGGGGAGGACATAGACACATTACTGTTAGAAGATATACAAAACATGACTGCTAAAGGGGAGGTTCTGATAATGGGAGACTTCAACATGCCAGATACAGATTGGTCAATACCACCAGGAACATCTGCCAGAACTAGACACATGGTGGATTCCCTGCAGGGGGAGGGCCTCAACCAACTGGTACAATGACCCACAAGAGACAGGGCTATCCTAGATATAGTACTGGCTAACAGGGAAAGGGTCATAGGTCTCCAGGTAGAAGGTCACCTGGGGGCCAGTGACCATTACATGGTATTGTTCAATTTGGCCACTAGAACTAAATCATCCCATTCCAAGGCAAAAATATGGGACTTCAGAGGAGCTGACTTTAATAAGATGGCCAACAGAGTTAAGCTAGCCCTGGCAAAAAGAAATACAGGTGAGGGGGTACAGGCAAAGTGGGCAAGCATTAAGGATGCAATGCTTGAAGCAACATCCCACTGTGTTAGAGAGAAAAAGAAGTGCAAAAGAAGAAGAAAACCACTTTGGTTCTCAAAAACAGTAGCAGAAAAGGTCAGAGTCAAAAGGCTAGCATTCATGAAATATAAGGGAACGTGGCAGGATGAAGATAGGGAGGCATTCCAAACTTCCCTAAGGGAAGCAGGGAAGGCAGTAAAGGCAGACAAAGGCCCAAACTGAGGAAACACTAGCATAAACAGTAAAAGACTGTGACAAGACTTTGGATAGATACACTAGTGAAAGGAGAAAGTCCTGGGGGGGTATTGCTAAGATCAAAGGAGATAGGGGTGTATGTGAGGAGGAGGACCATGTAAAAGCATCTATCCTAAATAGATACTTCTGCTCAGTATTTACTGAAGAGAAGGTAGGGCAGGGCCCACAGCTCAGCACCATGGACACGGGGGGAAAGGAGGTGTGCACTAGTCCCTTTACAAAAGAAAGGATCCTACAAGAGCTCAATAAGCTCAGGGTGGACAAGGCAATGGGACCTGAAGGCATACATCCCAGGGTACTAAAGGAGGTAAGGGTGGAACTAGCAGAGCCATTATTGGAACTGTTTAGTGAGTCTCTGAGCACAGGAGAGGTCCCAGAAGACTGGAGAAGGGCTCATGTGATCCCACTCCACAAGACTGGTAGCAGGGAGGAGGCAGGGAACTACAGACCAGTCAGTCTTACCTCAGTAGTGGGCAAGATTATGGAGGCACTCCTTAAGGAAAGGATAGTACAACACCTGAAATCAGTAGGAGCACAGGATCCAAGACAGCATAGGTTTACAAAAGGAAGGTCCTGTCAAACTAATCTCATAGATTTCTTTGACTGGGTGACCAGAGTGGTGGACCAAGGGGGAGCAGTTAATGTCACCTACCTTGACTTCAGCAAAGTTTTCGATACTGTTCCACACAGAAGATTGATTAATAAGCTGGGTAGACTCGAGGTGGGTCAGAAGTTGGTCAAATGGGTGGCAAACTGGTTGATGGGCAGAACACAGAGAGTGGTGGTAAACTGTATACAGTCAGAAGAGATGCAAGTAACAAGTGGGGTACCTCAGGGATCAGTCCTGGGGCCAGTCCTCTTCAATATCTTCATCAGTGACATTGCAGATGGACTGGAGGGTAAGCTTTGTCTGTTTGCAGATGACACCAAGATCTGCAACAGAGTAGTTGATCCAGACGGGGTGGGCAGAATGAGAAGAGATCTGGATAAACTGACAAAATGGTCGGAGGAGTGGCAGCTGGGGTTTTTACTCAAAGAAGTGCAAGAGCATGCACATAGGGAAGAGAAACCCTGAAGCCATCTATAGGCTGGGAGGGGAGTTGCTGGCAGTCACAGCGGAAGAAAGAGACCTGGGCATCATCATCACTGATGACCTGAAATCATCCAAGCAGACCACTAAAGCAGTAGGTATGGCTAGAGGGATGTTGGGGTGTATTAGTAGGGGTATCACAAGTCGGAAGAGGGAAGTAATAATCCCTCTTTACAAGACACTGGTTAGGCCCCATCTGGAGTACTGCGTGCAGTACTGGAGACCACACCATTACAAGGACATTAACCAAATTGAGGCAGTCTAGAGAAGGGCAACCAAAATGGTGCAGAGACTGCATCAGAAAACATATGAGGACAGGTTAATGGAGCTCAATATGTATACCCTAGAGCAAAGGAGGGAGAGAAGTGATATGATTGAAACAAGAAAACACCTTAAGGGCATTAGCAAAGTGAAAGTGTCTAACATGTTTCAATATAAATAAAATAACAGGGCAAGAGGACACAGCATGAGACTAGAGGGAGGCCGATTAAGGGGTAACATGAGGAAGTTCTTCTTCACAGAAAGGGTGGTGGATGCATGGAATGGCCTACCTCAGGAAGTGGTGGATATGAATACAGTGCAGGGCTTTAAACAGGCATGGGATAGGCATAAGGGAGCAATACAGATGAGTATGAATAGATAGGCCATTGACAGAGCAAAGGCCGATGGCACATTTCTAAGGTAGAAAAAGGAATGGGCAAACTGGATGGGCCTTGCAGTCCTTATCTGCTGTCAACTTCCATGTTTCTGTGTTTCCCTCTGATGGCATTCTCAGATTTTTCCATCTTTTTCCCTCTGAATCTTTCTCTCTGATGCCGCTTTGGATCCCTGCCCCACTCCCCTCCTCCACTCCCCCCCCCCCGCCGCTACCCCTCTACTCTACCACTCTCCACTATGGTTCAAGACAAAGTCAATTCTGCTGACTGCTCTACTGTTACCACTACCCTTCCATTCTCCACTCTGGTACATGGCAAAGTCAATTGCCAACTGCTCTAATGTTACTACAATGTACAATTGTTGTACCTACCTGTAACCCCTGATATTTTCACTCTGTAACCTCGATAGTTGTTTTGAATTTGTTTAATTGGTAATGCTACCAATGATATAGTTTAACAATGTAATCTTACTGATGGCACAAATGTTGCTACATGTGTTCACTGTCTGTACCCACTGGTTCCATATGTACCCACCGGATGCACATGTTACTTTGTTTATTCCTGCTATGCGTAATGTTTCTCATCAATCTTCTGCTGGGTTATTCAATTTGTCCTATGCTATTAAACTGTTGATTTTGGATGTGTACCCTCAGGGTCCACACTCTATGTTGTTAACCGTGATATGTGTATTGTCTCTCATCATATAGTTGCTGTGTTTTAATCAGTTTGTTCTTTGGTGTTCATCTACTGTCCATTCTGATGTAGAACCTTTGTAAAAGAGTCTCTGGCTCAAAGGTATTTGTAATCCGAGACAAAATAAATAAATAAAATAAATTAATAAATAAATATTCCTTGTTTGTTCATTGATCTGGGTGAGTACATCATTTTTTGTTACTATCCGAATTTTATGTTCTATGTTTGATCATTCATCAAGGTAAGTGCATACTGGGTTTTTACTGTCCACGATCTCGTTTCCATGTTTGGTCATTCATCAAATAAGCACATATTGGGTTTCTACTATCCACACTCCATTACTTGTTTATTCATTCACCAGGCCAAATACATACTGAGTTTTTACAATCTACAGTCCATGTTCCTTATTTGTTCATTCATCAGGTCTGTACATACTGAGTTTTTACTATTCACCTTCCATGTTCCATGTTTGTCCGTTCAACAAGGCTAACATATACTGTGGTTTTGCTATCCACAATCCATGTTCTATGTTGGATAATTTATTATGACTAATGCAAGCTATAAGCTAATTTATTTGCTCGCAAAAGTTGACTATTCCATTTACTCTGAGGGCCTGATACTTCCAGATGCTGTAGGAGCTTCACAATTTACTCCCTTTGTTTGCCCACATACCCATTTTCTCTGTTATTCCATATTTCCTTATTTTATGTAATCTTTACCTGGCAGTCCAGTTGTTTGTGGGGTGATTACCATCTACATCTGCTCAATCCCTCCCTATGCCTGCACGTGACATTACAGTCATGTGCCCCTCTCTTTGGCCTGCCCTGCTGAGTGCTTCACTGCCCTAATGAGAGCGGGGCATACCCTAGAGTAACTCTCATGTCTAAGGGTAAGCAGTGACGTGCTTGCCTGGAGTCTCCTTGCAAAATCTGACACTGTAGCATACACAGACCCACTCTGATCATCTGAATTTCAGAAACAGTTCATGATGTCACTCACAGACCAAGCTGGACACCAGAATAATAGCTCAAATGCATGTCTTCTATACTTAGGGATAAAGGCACAAGGGAAGTTTCTTACATGCATCAGTAAGTTCATTCTATAGGCAACAACTGAGGGTTGGCACCCCACATACAAAATGTATTACTGTGGCCTTTGTTACTGTTAGGCAACTCAATACACAAGCGTATGCCCATTGTATGCTCTGAATGCGTCTATGTGGTATGGATGGTAACCTGTGAAGTGGGCGCATGAGGAAGGGCACCATCCATTACAGTGACACCTTCTTGGCGCAATACACTCAAGGCGACGGAAAGGTAGGGCGACTGGATGAGGGGGTGGGTGAACTAGGCAACAGGCTGTCACTATATGTATGCGCGTGTGGCGGTGGGAGTGAGCACGGCAAGCGTGGGCTGAGAGGGGGTGGAGAGGCTGTAGGGGATGGTGCTGTGGTTGCTGGTTGAGCTGTGTCATGGCATCAGGGATTGGCTAGTGGCTGGGGTGGCTGAGGTACTGGGTTCAGGTCCGGGCGCTGGTGTGATTTTATTGCGCCCGGCCTGAACCTTTTATTTTACTGCTTTCACCCCCTGACACCACCCCTGGGTTGTGCATCCTTAAGTAGGGGGTGCTGGGGCAATAGCAGGAGAGGGGTGTTGGTGGGGGGCACAGCCCCTCACAGAAAGCAGTAAAAATATGTCCTGGCACCATTATGTTGGTGCACCGGAGTTGTCAGAGTGCCGAAAATGTGTTTGGCACTCTGACTGAGCAATAATGGTGATCGCCTGTATGGACAGATATTTTCAGGACTGTCCTGTCTCTTACCACTCACCACTCCAGTGCTCACACTAATTCTCATTTAAACGCTGCTACTGTGATTACAGCTCTGGACTGCCACGGGCTAGATTAGATCCTGTACCACAGAATAACCTGGACTAAGTTTCATACTGGTAGGCATACGTGTACAGTCCAGAAATCCAGGGAAATTTAGCTAACTCCAGAAACAAACTGAATACATTCTCTTTCCTTGGCTCTGGTGGTTCCACATAGCTGGAAAATGGTCTCATTACCTTGGTGGCTGCCTTGAACTGCTATGGGCTCAGTCTCCATTGTCTCTTTCTCTCTGCTGCTACAGCCGACAATACACTGGGCATCTACAGGGAACCCTCCAGGCCCAAAAGCCATTAACACACATCCCTTGAGGTGATGCCCACCAGGGAACCCACTTCTGCCTCCCTGAGCAGTGTACAGCCGTCTGTACCCCTTGTACACCCTACCTGGTCACACTGTCTGTCTGGGATCTGTCATGGACAGAGGAGCCTATGGAACCCAAGCCTCTCTAGTCCTTTCCTAGTGCATGGAAACCCCTTTGGATCCCATGCCATTGCACCCCTGGACCCCTACCACTGAGCCCAGGGTGGTAGGAACCATCTGTATTTTGGGGACCTGCCTGTGCACTGGTTTGGGTACAAATGCTACCTCCTCTCGAGCTCTTATCCGCCCAAGCCTGATTCATTCCCACCATGCCACTACCTGCTTCCCACAAAAAAATCCTATTTATTTCCTAACTGTAAGCTCCACCCATTCATTCTACTAGAGCAAGGCCAAAGTGTATTGTCTCCTAGAGCCTTGATGGATGGACTGGTAACAGCCACTCCATCTTTCAGGGAAAGTGTTGTTGCACTATTCCCCTGTTAAATGTTTCTGTCCCTTGAAACCCAAGAAGGACAACAATATATAGAAGACCCTGCCCTACTTCACCAGATGGATTCATCAGGCTGCCCTGTGCCACATGAACAATGTAGGCAACGGCAACCATTCCACTCACTCATTATCCCACACAAACAAATGTAAACCCCAGAACAACCCACACCCTAACACTACAGAGGGACGTGCTGGTGAATAGTAGCCCACACCCTCACTTTAAGGATAGGTGTGGTGCCACAAGTGGAGGAGGAGAGCGATCCTACGGACACTCTATCCTCCTCCTCCTCCCGGCTGGCCCTTAATGACCCAAGTCTGTGCCCAAACCTGGGTCACCAGCATTGTGAGCAGTAGCGCTACCACTGTGCCGATGATCCAGCCTGCATCAATGAGTTTTTGATGGAGGCCAGCAAGGCCGGGTTAGGCAATGTAAACAAGGGTATGGGGAGTCCCGGATCTGCTTCCAAGCCTATCCAACCCAAGTTTATATTCTGTTTAGTCCAAGTTATTACAGGGGTCAGCTGTGCTGCTGGGTAATATAGATGCATATAAGGCATCGTTAACCCTTCCCTCTCTCTGAGAAGAGTCAGCACCTTCTCTGGATCTGATGTCTATGGCCAGCTTAGACAAAGGTCAGCAGAGTCTTTTGAAGTCTTTTCCAGAAGACCTCAAGGATTTTCACCAGCTTTTTCTGGAAAAGGAAAAAGTATCTAAGTAGGATGTTCATCTGAAGACTCTGCCCACCAACCCCAGGGGGAGTTCCAACAGACAAGATCAGCAGTGATATGTATGCCCTCGAGGAAAGGAGGGAGAGGGGGAACATGATAGAAACTTTCAAGTACCTCAAGGGAATCAACAAAGTCCAAGAGGGTAGCATCTTTCAGAAAAAGAGATGTGCAAGAGCAAGGGGGCACAATTTGAAGATGGGGGGGACAGCTCAGAGGTAATGTGAGGAAGTATTTTTTCACAGAGAGGGTTGTGGATGCATAGAACGACCTTCCTGAGGAGATTGTGGAGTCAAAAACAGTGGAGGAATTCAAGAATGCATGGGACAGACATAAGGCAATTCTAGTGGGGGTAGGAGGAAGTAGGCTGCTGGTTAACTAGGATCTGCAACTTATCCATGAGGTAGGGGTAATGGGCAGACTGGGTGGGCCAAGCGGTCCTTATCTGCCATCAAATTCTATGTTGTTATGTTTCTATGATCTCCCCCCTCAAGCTTTCCATAATTCAATTTGAATAGGGAGCTGAGCTTAGGAGATACACCAATACCTAAGTATCTAACTACATTATGCTGCGCCCTCTGGAAAGGGAGCATCTCACGCAGCCTAGGAGAGCAGGTACCACTAAGCTGCAGAACATCCAATTTAGCAAAATTAATTTTGTATCCCAAGACTGATCCATAAGCTTTGAGCCTAGTGAGTAGCTTAGGTACAGATCTATCTGGTTTGGTCAGGAAGAAAAGGGAGTCATCTGCATATAGCGAGAGTTTGCGTTCCATATCGTTCCTGATAATCCCTGTAATCCCCAGGTTCCCACAAACTGCCTGTGCCAATGGCTCAATGCAGAGTGCAAAGAGCAGTGAGGATAAAGGGCACCCCACCGTTGAGTACCTCTTGTAAAGTAGAATCTCTCTGACTCTGTCCCATTAATTCTAACTGTAGCCTGTGGGGAGGCATTCAGTTCCTGCACACAAGAAATGTGCCCCCCATTCCCATCTCCACAAGGGTTCTTTATAGGAATCTCCAGTTCACCCAGTCGAATTCCTTTCAGGCATCCATAAAAACTGACATGACCAATTATTTACCTTGCTGGGCCCTGATCATAATATTGAGGAGGCATCTGATGTTGTCATGTATTAGTCTACTGTTGATAAAGCCTGTTTGGTCCGGGTGAACTAGGAACCACACACAGCCCTGTAATCAAGCAGCCAGAATGGAAGTAAATATCTTCAGGTCTGTGTTCAGGAGCAAGATGGGATGGTAGGAGCTACACGGAGTAATAACCTTACCTGGATTTGATAGCACTGTTATTTGAGCATATTGCCATGAGGGTGGTGCCCTCTCCCCTTCCTGAATTACTCGACAAAGTCCTTGCAGCAGTGGAGTCAGTTTTTCTTGGACTTTTTTTTATAAAACTCTGCACTGAATCCATCCAGACCAGGAGCTTTGCCAGCCTTGAATTTAGAAACTGAGCCAGATATCTCTGCAAGGGAGAGAGGTGTTGACAAAGCCTCTTGTTCCTCCACGAGTTTAGGTACCTTAACTCTTGGAAGTACTCTTTTAGCCTACGGTGAAAGTCAAGAATTTGTACCTGCCTATACAGTTCTTTATAAAAGGTCACAAAATGTTGCAGGATTGTCGTGTGGTCTAAATCATATTGCTGCGACCCTGGTGACCATATGCATAGCATTGTGCGGCTAGCGGCCTCCTTATGAAGTTTCCAGGCTAGTAGTTTGCCCACCTGTTGGCCAGACTCATAATACCTCTGCTTAGAGTATCTGAGGCTACCCTCGATTTTAGTTTCTAGAAGCTGGTTAAGCTGATCCCGGCACCTCTCCAACTTCTCCTTTACCACAGCACTTATTGTAATCTTATGCTCAGCCTCCAAATCTTTTTCCACAGCTACATCCTGAGTGGATCTATGAAAATGTTCACAGCACATGCCAGTCTCGTGCTAGCGAACAGTTCCTCACATGCACATCTCCTCAAGTGATATCCCAATTTCAGCTGCACCAAACATCACAGATCTCCTTTACTACCTCCTTAACACAGCACCTCCCCACCCAGGCACATAAAAAATCACACACGCACATTCCTAGTTGCTGTTTCTGTACTCTGAATTGCAAAGGCACTTCAAATCTTCTATTCCGAATAAATCCACACAAATCCAAATAAATCCAAATCCCGGACAAGCCCTCACAAATTTGCAGTCCCCTTTTGGCCTGTCCTTCCAAGTGCTTCACTGGCCCGATGGGGGATGGGCACGTCCCAGTGAAATTCCTTTGTGCTGGGGAAAAGGATAGTATGCTTGCCCAGAGTGCCCATGCAAAAATCCTTTGTAGCATACATAGACCCTCTTTGATCGTCTCAATTTCTGAAACAGTTCATGCTGATACTCACGGACCAAACTGGACACCAGATTGATAGTTCACATGTGCAGCTCCTTTACTTAGGGATAAGGGTACAAGAAAAGTTTATTACATGCATTGATTATGTCAGTCTACAGTCCATAATTGAGGGTTGGCACCTCCAAGACTCAGTTTATTACTGCCACCTTTATTACTGTTAGACAACTCAGTACATGAGCATGTGCCCATCATATGCTCTGAATGCATCTAATGGTATGGACAGGTATTTTCAGGACTATCCCATCTCTTACCACTCAGCACTTCAGTGCTTACACTAATTTCCATTTAAATTTTGCTACTCTGATTACTGATCAAGACTACCCCAGGCTAAACCAAATCTTGTACCACAGACCAGCCCAGGCTAAACTACACACTAGTAGGCACACTTGTACAGTCCAGGAATCCAGTGAAATTTAGCAAACTCCAGAAACAAATTGAATACATTCTCTTTACCTGGCTCTGGTGGTTCACATTGCAGCAAAATGGTCTCTTTACCTTGGTCACTCTGGGAGTTGTCTTAGTCAAAGTAGAACCTACATGGCCCAAGCTCCTCTGATTCTCTGTCTGTGCCCTGACACCCCTCCATATCCCATGCCTGCCCTGCTGAGGACTTCACTGACCTGATGGGGGGTGGGCACCTCCAACTCCCCGTCACAGACCCAGTGATTGTAAGACCCATCGGTGCATTGAAGGCCTGCCTGCCTGCTGGCCTGGGTATAGATGCTGCCTACTCCTGAGTTCCCAACCGCCCAAGCTTGTCTCACTTTAATCACCATACTCACCACGTTCTGATTCCTGATTCCAATTTATTCCCTAACTCTAAGCTCTGCCCCCATTCTACCACTGCAAAGCCATCAGTGTATTGCTGCCCAGAGCCTTGTTGGACAGACAAGTAACAACCATTCCACCTTTCGGAGAAAGGGTTGTTACAGTCATTTTCTGGACAACAATCAGAGGGTTATGATTTCAAGTAAGACTGAAGCAGAAACAGCAGAATTGTAAGGGGGAAAGACCTTCATTTCATGCAGATGTCTTCAATTTAGAAAACAACAAAAGCTCAAAGGTGGAAGGTAGTCAAGAAAACATGTTAAATATACATTGAACTGAGTCTAACCATTATAGGAGTTTGTGTGTAAACATTGTGGGACATTATATTTAAACATTATGGGGGTGTTGCTTCATAACATTATGGGGCTGTGTCTAAACATTATGGAGGGTAGTGTATCTAAACATTATGTGAGTTTGCTTTGTTTTTCCCTTGGATTTCAGTGGCTTCTTAAACTCTCCAATGGTGTGTTTGTACAGTTATGTGAGATGCGCTCTGCAGTAATTCCATTGTGTGGTTAATATTCTGAGTACACCCCGACCAGCCCATCAGACAGGACAGGCAGAGGAAATCAATGAGCACTTACAAGGAATATGTTCTAGAAAAAAAAAAACTCATTCTGAAATATTTCATTCTGAGTGGGAGGGCACTGAAAACCAGATTTTTTTCTTATCTTGGTTGAAACAGCAAACAGTTCTGAATGACTAGAGAAAGGGTACAGTCGCAGAACAGAGCTTGTTTTTCTTCTTTTTTTATTCATCTTCAGGCTTGACGTCATTTTTCTAAAATGAATGGATAGATTTATCAATGAAAGGAGTTTACATGCCGTGTAGATCCCAGTAGTTTTTGTATCATTATAAATTATAAATACAAAGAAATCCTGCAATAAAGCCTATGTAGAAACTGTTGTATTTTTGTGCTGCATACATAAGATTGGCCAGATTACATTTCAGTCATGTCATTCATAGATGGAAAGCTAGACAGTGACAGATAAATAGCCTGATAGTAAGTACAACAGTAAATCTAGATTTTCATGTCACTGCTGTTATGAATATATATTTAGAGATACCCTTTGGCTCATAAAAGTTGAATTCATTAAGAGAAAACCACAAATTGGCCCATAGTTTCAGGATGTATGCATCCTATTTGCCTTTCAATTCCAGGTTGCTTTTGAATATACATAATTTCTAATGAATAATGCACTTTCTTGTGGTTGGAGATTTAATACTAATACCTGGGTTAGAATTTTTAAACCGTTCGCTGTTTTTTATGGTTGGTGAGAGAACACCAGAATTGGGTACCCCTGAGGTATATCCTAAATCTAATCTTTTTTTACCTTTTTAATATTCAGAGCTTTGCTCTGGGAAGCAGCAAAGTGTGTCCTCCTTTTGCGTAAACAGGCAGCATTATTATTCAGCACCATGGCCAGCTTCTGCCTGCATTGCCGACCACATTCAGGGAAAGTTAATCAGCTCTAAGGCCAGCTCCTGTGTGCATTGCCAAATCACAATCAGGGAATGTTATTCAGCACCAAGGTCATCTCCTGACTGTTCTACTGGCCCACAAGAAGCGAATGTTATTATATATTAAAACCATGTTCTAACTGTGCTATTGGCCAGCAATCAGGGAATATTATTCAGCACCTGCATGTGCTACCTGACCAGAATCAGGAAATGATATCCTGCACAAAGGCCAGGTCCTGCAAGTGTGGGCAGGAAGCTGGGGGACGAGGATACTTTATATAAAATAATAATAAAAAGGAGCCTAGCATGCTTGTCCCAGTTAGATCCCTGATAATTGGGCTGGTTGGGATATCTCTTGGAGTGGGCTGGAAGGAGGGAGATGCACTGTGGGGAGACTTTAAAGAAAAAAGGAGGTTGGCCTGCTTGTCCCATCTGGAATCCTGATAATGAGGCCAGTTGGGAGCACTTTCTCATTACAGGTGTCTTTTTTTTTAAATCATGACAATGTTCTCTCGACATGACCACTGATAATAGAATCTGTAGGGATCTCTCTTGGCGCAGCAGGCAGGAAGGTTGGCGGGGGGGGGGATTAAAATAATATTTTAAAACAGCCTGTCATGCTTGTCCCATACCCTTGATGATGGTGTCAGTCTCTGTTGGTGCTCAGTTTAGGCGGGAAGGGGACATTACTGTATTTTAAAATAAAACAAATAAATAACTTCCTCTTGCCATTCTTGTCCTGTCCTTGTCTTGTCCTGATAACAGGGCCGGTCAGGATATGTCTTGGTGCAGCGGGAAGGTGGGGGGGTGAGGTGATACTCTATAGAGAAAAACGGTCCTTCTCCTGGTCAGACACCCTGATTATGGAGCTGGTCAGGCTATGCCTTGGTCTGGCAGAAGGGTGGGAGAATACTTAATATAAAAAAAAAAAATAGCCTGGCATGGTTGTCCCAACCAAACTCCTGATAATGGGGATAGTTGGGATCTCTTTCTTGGTGCAGGTTGAAAAGGGAGTATTTTTTTTTAAAGTAAAACATGTCAACCTTCTTCCGATATGACCCCTGATAATAGCGCCACGTGGGATCTATATTGGTATTGGCAGAATGGTGGGTGAGGGGTTACTTTATTTTAAAATAATATTTTAAGACTGCCATCCTTGCCCTGGACCCCTGATAATGGTGTCAGTGCTCATAGGTGCTCAGCGGGTGGGAATGGGGTAGGGGGTTACTGTATTATCGAATTTTGTCATTCTTGTTGAAACAGAACTCCCTGATAATGGGGCCAGTCAGGATAAGTCTCAGTGCAACGGGAAAGTGGGGGGAAGGGATACTTTATATAACAAAATAGAGCCTAGCATTTTTCTCCCTGTCAGACACCCTGATAAGGAGGCTGGTCAGGATATATCTCAGTGTGGTGGGAAGGCAGGGGGAGGAGATATACTTTATATAAAAAAAAACTGAGCCTGGAACTCATCTCCCCATAAGACACCCTGATAATGGGGCTGGTAAGGATATGTCTTGGTGCGGTGAGAAGGTCAGGGGATACTTTATATTAAAAAAAGAATCAGAACCTGGCATTCATCTACTCATCAGACACCCTGGAAGTGGGGCCACTCAGGATGTGTCACAGTGTGGCGTGAAGGCAGGTGGAGGGAATACATAACATAAAAAAATGGAGCCTGGCATCCTTATGGTTGGACACTCTGCTAGCGGGGCTAGTCAGACTATGTCTCAGTGCAGCAGGAAGGTGGGGGAGGATACCTATTGTATAGAAAAACATACCCTTGCATGCTTGTCCTGGTCAGATCCCTGATAATTGGGCCAGCTGGGATATCTCGTGGTGCGGGCAGGAAGGGGGCAAGATGCAATGCGTGGAGATTTATAAAACAAAATGACAACAACAACAAAAAAAACAGCCTTGTGTGCTTGTCCTAACAAGATTTCTTTTTTTTTTTGTTCAGTTAATCTCTCTACTGAAAGTTTCAGAAAAAGCATGCAACAACAGATCTTTGCATTGACCTAGTGTACATACATGGGAATACAAAGGAAGCAACATTAATTGAACAGAGAACTGGTCTAATACAGAGACATCATTTGAGTTAAACAGATGCAGAAAATCCAGCAGATGGGCAACCATCCCATCAGCATATCACCTCCCTTCCCACTTCATTTAATTATGGCTTTGAGTCACAAGGTGGGAAGTGCTTGTGCCTGGAGTACTAGGTTGCCACCTGACACATGGTTGTTTTCCCTGGTTCTGGGTAACACAGTGTGCTAGAGTGAAACTTGTAGTCCCTGTAAAACATAGAGCAGGATGGATGGCAGTATTTGGAGGCAAGAAAGGGTCACCAAATGTGTTAAAAACTGTCTGTGGTGGTTGCTGTTCTGTGGGAGATCTTAGCAAATGTGGCTAGTTGTCCAACCACAACCTGCCATTTGGCCACTGAAGGAACTTCTGTCATGCACTATTTACATAACAGAAGATGCTTTGCCACCACACCAACATCCACCAGCCACTTACCCATGGATGAGTGTTTAGGTAACTGAGGAGCAGACGGTCCTAAGAGAAAAAGTAGGGCATCCATTGGGATCCCATCCCTGATGATGTTCTTGCAGACCTATGTTATGCCCTTCCAGTAGGTCACAATAGTGGGGCACCTCCTGAGCATGTGGGTGAGGTGGGCCCTGGTTTGTTGTCACCGCCAACACCAATCTTCTTGTAGAAGCTCCATTTTATGTAGAGTGTCTGAAGTGCAGTATCACCTGAGTAGTGTTTTATTCTGCAGAAGGTGGCTTCTGCCATCATGATATGCTGTATGTGCCCGGGAGAGGCAAATCTCCCAGTCACCTTCGGTTATCTGGGTTCCCAGTTCTTGTTCTTGGGCAGATCTGGTTGAGCATGATTGATCTGGGAGGATGTCCCTGAGGATGCAGTAAAGGAAGCTAGCCTTTCCCTACTGGAGCTGAGCGCCTTTGAGGATCAGCAAGACAGAGTCTTGATCCGGTTTCCGGGGTGGGGGAGCAGGGATCCTTTGTCCAGTACCAAACTTCTGACATGTAAATACAGCCAAAAGTTCCATTTAGGGATGATATCTCCACTGCAGATTGGCAAAGCTGTCCACATGATTTCCATTAGGGGTAAGGAGATCCCGAACCTGTAGAATGCATTTTTGTGCCCAAGACCTCCAGTTGGGGAGATGCATCTATACAAAGGGTGCCATTACCCCACAGAGGTGCCATTGGAAGGGGAGTTGGGGGTAAGCTGAGGATTTTGGATAACCTTCCCCACTTATGTACAGAGAAGCTAACTGTGGAGCGTACTTTGAGGTGCTGAGGAAGATGACTGTACAGGTAGGTGGCCACTGCAGGAGATGTAGAGAAGCCAGTTTCTGTGTGCTGCCATATTGGAGAGGACTGGTGAACAGGATTAAAAGCACTGAATGGTCTGTGCAGTGGTAAAAAACACATGATATCATTCGAACCAGGGCAGAGCCCACCCTCCACTGATCCAATTGGCCTACAATTTTGCTCGACTGTACTGGGAAAGCGTCCTTCCCATATGTAGGTCTCAACCAAACTGTTTAGCTTTGAAACCATTTAGTTGGGATCAGGAAGGGGAGGTGTGAAAGGATGTGTGTGATTCTGGGTGTCAGAATCATTTTGAAGGCATCTATCTTGCCTACCAGGGTCAGATGTAGCAGCCTCCAGTGTTCTAGTTCCATCCTGGTAGAATCAATGAACGGTGCCGTAATTAGCCACAGCATCCTGTCAGTAGAGGGGTAAATAATTATGCCATGGAATGACATGTTCTCCGAAGACCATTTAAACCCCTTCTCAGCAAACAGTTCAGCCTTAGAGAGTGAGTGAGTATAAGGGAAGCACCACAGTCTTGTTTGGGCTGATGACCTAGAGTCCAGATACTTCTGTAAACCTCTCTAGGAGCTCTAGAATAGGATCAAGCATCTGAAGCCAATGTTCTTGAAGAATTACTAAATTGTCCACATACAATAGGGTGAGGCACTCTCCATCAGCATACCTAATACTCTTAAGATGTGGGTGGTGATGTACTGCTATGGCTAAGGGCTCTGTAGCCAAGAAGAATATAAGGGGTGACCGGGTCACCCTTGCCTAGACCCCTTCTGCAATGGGAAGGTGGGCAAATGAAGACCATTGATTAATATGGTAGCACTGGAAGGTCAATACATTAGCCATATTCACTGGAGGAATGTATGGCCAAATCCCATGCAATCCATGGTACTTAACAGATATTTTCACTCCTCCTAATCAAAGGCTTTTTCAAAGTCAACAGCCAGTGTGACAGCTGGTGAGGATTTTTTCAACCTCATGAAATAGACTCAGAAGGGAACTAAGGAGGTAGGAGTTTAGTCTCCCCTTAATGAAGCCAGACTGTGTGGTGTGGATGAGCCCCGGTAAGACTGGTTCCAAATGGGTTGCCATGATCTTGGCCAGTATCTTGATGTAACCCCCCACCAGCCCCTTATTTAACTAGTAGGCACACCTCCCATACTTTTTTCTGTCTAGGGGAAAAGAGAGGGGTGGGGGTACAAAACAATTGCAACAGAAACACAAAGTGTGTACAAGACACAAACAGACCTATACCAAAACCCAGGTCCTGAGGAGAGAACTTTTGCTGAGGTCTATGCTAGGTTTGCACCTCTGACAGTGGTACCCAGTAAATCCACACAGGAAGCAGTAACTAGATTGTCCATACCGGGTTGGGATTCTAGAGTGTAGCTTTATTCCGAAACAAAGCTGGAACACAAAAGCGAAGATGGACCCCCAAGGGTTTACACTTTGAAGCACTAGGCAATACAGAACACATCTGTAGAAAAACAGAAACTGGACTTTCCATATAGCATAGGATTTGACATCTGGAAATGTGGTACTAGCCACAATGAAAATACACAAAATTCTCCTGGAAGTGGCACTAGGCCATGACTTAGAACAGTTCCCATATGGCATAGGATTTACAGAAAGAAATTGTGGCACACTGGCCATGAAGGAGCACACTAGGACTCAAAACTAGCAAAACCCACATACAAGGGGTAAACTTTATCATCAGGCATTGGCCACATGCACTGAAAGGAACATGTGCCCTTACAGAACCCAAAGTGCTGAACTGGTCACTCCAGATGGGGGGTTGCCCACCTTTTGCTTCCTCGTCCATACCCAGCCATTCTTTCAGAGTTACACCTCAACAGATAATGAACAGTAGAAATCATGCTTTCTTCAAATGTTTAGCACATTTTAGCATCAGAAACACCACAAGGGGTGTAAAATTTAAGTTCTGAACAAAGTACCTAGTCACACCTGGGACATCCACTGTTGTTAGCAAACTTTAAAACAGTCTTCTTGAGAACAGTCTCACAGAATGGGTGAATGGGTCCCTTTATCAGAGTGTCACCCCACAGAAAACAAGGCAGGTACATATCCTGGGTAACTCTCAGACAGAATCTACTCACAGTTTGTACACCAAAGGCAGCTCCAAAATGTTCTAGGTTGGATCTGGAGATTGCCCTTCAAAACCTCTGCAGTCCCCTCATCCCACTAGGAATGAGGGCATCAGGAAATCCTGGAGATGGTTTCCACCACTTCACAAGTCAGGCAAAAGATGTCCTCAGACTAGGGTGAGAAGTACAGACTCTCCTCACTCCTCCAGCTACTCACTCTCTGAGCTGCTACAGGAACTCACTCCAGTTTGAACTGAACTACTCTCAGAATTCTAAACTCCCCACGCTCACAACAAGCTGTGGCTTATGTTGCTGAGAGAGTTCTAAATTACATCACTGCACTCCTCTCAGCTGAGATCAAGTAAACAGAGAGGAAGCAGGTGAAAATCCATTTAACTAGTTATTCACCAGCTGCCTTTCCTACATAGCACTGACACGGATGGAATTCTAGTCACCCCAGGGAACGGGGGTTACATTGACATTGGCATTGATGATATATATTGATCCGTAACTGCTGGGCAGGGTTGGATCCTTGCTCTTTTTTAACGGTACTATTATTACTGCTTCACATAAAGTGGAAGGCAGAGTTTGAGTGTTGATGGCTTCTTGAAAGATCTGCAGAAGGGTGAGGCTGACTTCATCTAGTATATGTTGGTAGTAATCAATGGAAAAAAGTCCCCTCCTGCAGCCTTTTCTTTGTTTAAGGTGCACATGGCTGACTGTAATTCTTGAGGCGTGATAGGTCAGTCGAAAGTAGAGGCCTGTACTTGCACAATCTGTGGGATGGGGAGTGTGCTATGGAAGGCCTGGATGCATTCTTTGGTTGATAGGGATAGAGAAGAGTACAGATTTTTATAGAAGGCTTGCATAATTGAGTTGATGGTCTCTGGGTCAGATTGAACCTTACCTGTGCTGTCTGTAAGCCCAGCTATGTTTTTCTTGACCTGCAGCTTTCTCACCCTATAAGGTAGCATTCTGCCCCCCCCCCCCAAGTAGGGTTGCCTAAGGCAGAGAAGTGCTAACTCAGCTTTCCTGGAGAGGAGTTCATTTAGGCACATTCTTGTGCTTGTAAGGTTGGACAGGGTAATCTGTGGCAGTGGTGGTGGGGGGTTGACATTTATATTGGGATTCTAATGACACTAGCTCTGTCTCCAAGGCATGGAGCTTTGCTTCTCTCTCCCTCCATCTGTGGGAAGTCTAACTGATTATTTTCCCCCTCATCACCACCTTGTTATGCCTCCCAGATCATCTGCTTATTGGTACCCCCCCACATGATTGATTTTCATTTTTGTTTTGTAAATATACTTTTTATTCCATATTACGGGGGGTGTGGAGGCAATCACATTTACATCAGTAGTACAGAAATCCAGTTAATCAAGGCTAGAGCAGGAGCACATCAGACCAGCTACTGGTATCATGGTACAAAGCTCGGATCCACTGACATAATGTACAATAACCATCTAGTCCATTTCAAAGAGCAGAGTTCAGTACAATCATTCAGATAGGCAGATAACTTCTCTGTCCTATAAATACAATTCACAAGTTCCCTCCATTCCAAAATCATGGGGACTTTGGCAGTAAGCCAACATCTAGTCAGGGCCTTTTTCGCCACCATGCGGGATATTCCCAGAAGGTACCGGGTATGGGAGTCTCTGAATCCGCGGGGAAAAATGTGCAATAAAAAAAGGTTGGCAGTAAAGGGGATTGATTGCCCAAAAAACACTTTCAGTTCCTCATGTAAAGATACTGAAAAAAGCAGGATACTGGGCAGAACCAGAATACATGCAAGTGATGTGCTTTTGAGTCATCACAATGTCACCAACATTCGACTGTATTAGTTGTTTGGAAATGGGATGTGATAGCCGGAGTACGAAAGTACCTCAGTAGGACTCACCACATGAAAAGCCGCCAGCTGTGAGATTAGGTGAGCTTAGAGATCATCTGACAGCTAGTGGTCCATTGCTGTGAGGTAATGCTCGTGTTCAGTTCTGCATTCCATCTCTCAAGTATCCCCACTGTACCCTTGCCATATTTTCGGTAAGAGATTGGTAAAAGACTGAGATAGCATGAGGCATCACTGGGGTGCGAATGAGCTTCTGGAGTAAAACTATTAAATGTGGGGGGCCTTCTGGGTTACAAGTTTCAGGGGGGAGAGAATAATAAAAATGTCTTAATTGTAAATATCTAAAAAAAATCAGACTGTCTCAGTCCAAAGGTCTGTTGCAGCTCCTGGAAAGATTTAAAGCAAGGGCCATTTAAGAGCTGTGAAATGTATGTGAGGTGTAGATGTCTCCAGGAGCAAAAGGTATGGTCAGCTAGGGCAGGGATGAAGTTCTCCAGTAGTGCTAGTGGGCAGAGGAGTATCAGGTATGAAGAGAGGGAGAAAGGTCTGCGGACAGCATTCCATGTTTTAATTTGATGCGAGAGCCATGGGCCTATGTTATTTTGTTTTGTGGAAGCTGGGAACTGAAACAAGGTGGTCTTGACCAGGTCATTATGTGGTAGGAATCCCTCCTCTATCTCCCTCCAAATTGCCGATGTGGCCTTCAGATAACGTTGGGTGAGTAAGGTTAGGTGGGAGGCCCAATTGTATAGTTTTAAATTAGGGAGGGCAAGTCCTCCCTTGGACTTGGGGAGAGTGAGGACAGAAAATGTAATTCTCAGGCACCTGCCTGCCCAAACAAATCCCCAAATGGTTTTGTTCCACATTTGGAAGACCTTAGTGGGGATAAATAGGGGGATGTTCTGAAAAAGATAGAGGGCTCGAGGTAAAATTACCATCCGAATAACCTCAGTTCTCTGAAGATTAAGAGGCAGGATGCTCCAGCTTGCCAGGTCAAGCTGTAACTGGGTATAAAAAGGGACATAATTATTTTGCATGGCTTTATTAGCTTCATGGGAGAGGGAGATGCCTAGATACCATAGTCTCTCCAGGTTCCAACGAAATGGGAATTTTTTTGGGAAGAAAGGGGAGGAGGTGAAATTAAAAGTAAGGTCATCCATTTTGAAAGTGTTAAGCCAATATCCAGAGCATGACCCAAATGCCTCCAAAATGGCAAAGACCGACGGGACTGAATGTGTGGGACTGGAAAGAAAAAGCAGGACATCATCCACATATAGAGCTATGTGGTGCTCACTCCCCTCCATTTGTATCCCTTGAATCTGAGGAGAATGCCTGATTGCCTGTGCCAATGGCTCGATAAAGATAGCAAATAGTCCAGGGGACAAGGGGGCAACCCTGTCGTGTGCCCCTGAACAAAGGAAAATAGGCTGAGTATTGTCAAGAAACCTTGACACAGACCTGAGGGGAGGAGTACAGGGCTTTTATTATGGAAATAAGGGGCAAGGGAAAGCCCATTTTGGACACTGTGGTGAAGAGAAAGGGCCAAGAGACCCAATCAAATGCCTTCTCAGCATCTAAACTGAGAAGGACTGATGGGTCATTATGTGTCTGCATTCTCTGGCAGAAGACACCAGGAGGAAGGACTGCTGTGTGACTGGACTTCTCTGCTGGGACTAAAGAAGTATAACTCTTGTACTTGGACCTTTAATTTAGGGTAAAAAAACTAACAAACAAAACAAAAAAAAAGTGTGCGTTTGTCTGAGTTAACTGAACTGAATGGTTATCTGAACAGTTATCTAGGTGTAAATCTTAGGTGACTGAAAGGATTTGATAGCTGTGAGGTTTAAATTACTTGTACAAAGATCTAGTAAGTAGGGGGAGTGGCTCAGCTAGAAGGAAGCTAAATTTAAAGACTGCCTTAGAAAGATTCTGCTACTAGCTTGGCAGAAGACACCAGGAGGAAGGACTGCTGTGTGACTGGACTTCTCTGCTGGGACTATATTGCCCTCATTCCCTTCCCTCCACCCTCCCACCCAAAGCTAGTTCTACTTTTATAGGCACAGGATTTGACTGACAACAGGAACTTCCTGTTTGGGAGCAAGAAGTGAGTGATCACAGAGCCACCAGAGACCCACCATCCTAGAAGGGCAAGAGTAGCTCTCCGGCCCCCTCTAGCTGCTGGAGGTCTGCCTCTGAACAAGTAAGGGGTCTACTGAGAAATACAGGATATTCTTGTCTCAGAACAGGACAATCAGGAGCTTAAAAGGCACACAGGTATAAAATAAGGAGAGAGAGAAGAAAAAAAAAAACAGAGGAAAGAGTAAGGATTGCAAACAGTTAAGGGGCCAGAAATAAGACATGATGGGAGTGGTGCAGTGCAGTGGCTATGGAGCAGCAATCTTCCGGGAGACGTTTTAGAGGATGCGGTGTTGTCCCATCTGCAGGCAACTCTCTGGGCTGAGGGAGGAGGTTGCTTATCTCCAGGTTGAGTTGGCCAGGGATTTGTGGACCTCCTCTTCCATCCACGGACCACCAGTGCCACTGCCGTTGCCTCAGAGGTTGCCAAGAAAGAGGAGTGGTTGGACCACAGTGGGCTCAGGGAGGGTGAGGGTGGTGGAACAGAGGTGCATCCCTCCAGTTGTACCTCTCCACAATTCCTATGCCATTCTGGCAAAGTGTGGTTCCTCTATGGAGGCACCCGCAGTGGAGACCAAGGAGGATGCTGGGAACCTCCACAAAGGAGACCCACAGGAGGGTGGCAGGGGACCCCACAGGGGAAGAAAACAACTCCTGGTGGGGGACTCCATTGTTAGGAAGGTAGAACTGTGGGAGGAAGGGGCGAGGGAGGTAAGGTGCCTACCTGGCGCCATGGCTTGGAGGGACAGCTAGCTAATCCTCAGGATTGCCAGAGCAGCTGCACAGGGGAGGGAGCTGGATGTCATTGTCCACCTAGGGACAAATGATCTGGCTAAGAAAGGGATTAGAGAAGTGCAGGAAGAGTTTATGGAGTTGGGGAGGGGCCTTAGACAAGTAGCACGCACGGTAACCTTCTCGGAGGTGCTGCCCATCTATGGTGTAGGAGAGGCTAGGGTGTTCCACACCATGGGATTCAATCAGTGGTTGAAAAACTGGTGTGGAGCTCAGGGATTTGGCTTCATTGGGGACTGGGGGTCCACCTGGAGTGATGCAAGCCTATACTGGCCTGATGGGCTGCATCTGTCCAGGAGGGGAACCAGGATCCTAGGTGATAGGTTTAAATGCTTCATTGGCAAGCATTTAAACTAGCCAAGGGGGGAGGCACTGGAAAGGAGCAGGGAAATCCTAGCCCCCCCAAAAAGTCTCGTAGTAAGTGCAGTAAACACCAACATAGAGATGTCAATAGGGAGAAGCGCAGGGGTAAATGGAGAAAGTGACAAACGCAATAAGAACAGGGATGGGTCAAAAGGGGTAAGACCATCAAGAAATGGAGGGATGAGTACCAATGCCCATAGTCTGGGCAACAAGCTCCCTGAGCTGGTGGCCTTGATGGAAGAGGGATGCCTGGATATCGTAGCAGTCACAGAAACATGGTACACAGAGAACCATGACTGGATGTTAACATACCAGGGTACATAACCTATAGGAGAGACAGGCAGGGGGAAGAGGGGAGGAGTAGCTCTATGTAAAGGAAGGGATAAAGCAACTGAACAAAGGAGTAAACAGGCAGGACAGGAGGCACTGTGGGTCACCTTGGAGACTGGAAAGGGCACCACAATCCGCACAGGGGTTGTGTACAGACCCCCATGTCAGGGGGAGGGAATGGACAAGGATATGATAGAAGGCATTTTTAGGATGGCAGAGAAAGGGGAGATACTGTTGATGGGAGACCTGAATATGCCAGATGTTAACTGGAGCACATTTGCTGCAGCCACTTCCAAGAGCAGGGCCATTCTTAATGCCCTACAGGTGGCAGGCCTCAGACAGCTAGTTTCGGAACCCACTCGTGAGGGAGCAATCTTAGACCTCGTACTCTCAAATGGGGACAGTGAGAGGATCTCAGATCTAGATGTTGGTTGCCACCTGGGAACTAGTGACCATCAAACAGTGTGGTTCACGTTAAACTCAGCTACAGAGTCAAGCCATACAAAAGTGAGGGTACTGGACTTCAGGAGGGTTGACTTTGGCAAGATGGGAGAGTGCCTCAGAAAAGCACTAGCAAATAGGCTAGAAGGAGGTGTGGAGCAACAATGGGGAATCATCAAAACTGCTATCACAGAGGCAACAAGCCTTTGTGTGAAGCAAATAAACAAATCAAAAATGAAAGAAAAAGCCACTATGGTTCTCAAAAGAGGTGGCTGTGAAAGTCAGGAGAAAAAGATAGCATTCCGGAAGTATAAGGAAACACAGAAGGAGCAGGACAGACAGCTGTACCAGTTAAGGCAGAAGGAAGCAGGGAGAGAAGTCAGAATAGCAAAGGCCAAAACTGAGGAAAAGATAGCCAACTCGGTTAAGAAGGGGGATAAAACCTTTTATAGGTACATCAGCGAGTGTAGAAAGACAAAGGGAGGGATAATGAGGCTGAATAGAATGAACGGTGGGTGAGCAGAGGAGGACAGTGAAAAAGCAGGGATACTGAATGAATATTTCTGCTCAGTATTCATAAAAGAGGAGGGGGAAGTGCCTAATCCAATTAACAGAAGCACTCTTGATAGGGGGGTCGATCCCAGTCCTTTCACAGAAGAAAGGGTTCTGCAAGAACTCCTAAAACTGAAGGTGGACAAAGCAATGGGGCCTGATGAATTCACCCCAGAATTCTAAAAGAATTAAGGGGAACTAGTGAACCACTGGCTACTCTTTTAATAAATCATGGGAGGATGGTGTGGTACCCGAGGACTGGAGGAAGGCAGATGTGATTCCCCTTTATAAAGTGGGACCAAGACAGAGGCAGGAAACTACAGACCTGTCAGTTTGACCTCTGTGGTAGGGAAAGTGATGGAGTCACTTCTGAAGGAAAGAATTGTTGAGTACCTAGAGGCCAGTGGGGCACAGGACCCAAGGCAGCATGGGTTACAGCGGAAGGTCATGTCAGGCGAATCTAATAGATTTCTTTGACTGGGTGACCAAAGTAGTAGACCAGGAAGGGCTGTGGACATGCCCTACCTAGACTTTTAGCAAGGCATTTGACACAGTCCCACACAAAATTAATAGTCAAATTAACCAGCCTGGGAGTGGGTCCCAGTGGCAGCCTGGGTAAAACATTGGCTGGACAACAGGACACAGAAGGTAATAGTAAATGGAGTCCACTCGGAAGAAAGAGGGGTTACTAGTAGGGTACCGCAGGGTTCAGTACTAGGTCCAGTCCTTTTTAATGTCTTCATAAGTGACATTGCAGAGGAACTGGAAGGAAAAGTATGCCTCTTTGCAGATGACACAAAGATCTGCAACAGGGTTGATACACAAGGATGCGTGGAAAGGATGAGAAGGGACTTGGCAAGGTTGGAGGAATGGTCAGAAGTATGGCAGCTTGGATTCAATGCAAAGAAGTGCAAAATAATGCACCTGGGAAACAAGAACCCAGGGGAAGAATACACAATGGGGGAGGTAGTAACAACAACAAAAAAGGAAAGGGACCTGGGGGTAATCATATCAGATGACCTTAAGGTTAGCAAGCAATGTGAGAAGGCAGTAGGGAGGGCTGGGGGTATACTGGGATGCATAGGGAGAGGCATCACCAGCAGAAAACAGGAAGTTGTTATCCCTCTGTACAGACAGTTGGTGAGACCCCATCTGGAGTACTGCATCCAGTTCTGGAGACCCCATCTCCGCAAGGACATAGACAGGATAGAGGCAGTCCAGAGGAGGGCAACTAAAATGGTGCGGGGTCTGCAAGAGAAGCCGTGCGAGGACAGACTAAAGGAGCTTAATATGTATACCCTTGAGGAAAGAAGGGAGAGAGGGGACATGATAGAAACTTTTAAGTACCTTAGTGGAATCAACAAAATCCAAGAGGTAGCATCTTTCAGAAAAGAGATGTGCAAGAACAAGGGGACACAATTTAAAGATGGGGGAGGTTCAGGGGCAATGTGAGAAGTATTATTTCACAGAGAGGGTAGTGGATGCATGGAACAGCCTTCCTGAGGAGGTTGTGGGGTCTAAAACTGTGGGAGAGTTCAAAAATGCATGGGACAGACATAAGGCAGTTCTTGTGGGGGGGGGTAGGAAGAAATAGGCTGTTGGTTAACTAGGATCTGCGGCCTATCCTGTAGGTAGGGAAATGGGCAGACTAGATGGGCCAAGCGTTCCTTATTTGCCGTCAAAGTCTATGTTTCTCTGGACAAGGTGAAGCACCCTTCGTGTGCTGTCCATTGTAGATCTGGAGCTCATGAAACCAGTTTGGTTGAGGTTAATTAGTGTGGGCAGGACAGCGTCCAGCCGGCTGGCCAGGATGGACATGAGGTACTTATAGTCTGAATTCAGGACTGAGATTGGTCTATAGGAACTGCATGTAAGGGGATCCTTATCCGACTTAGGAATTACGGATACCGCAGCATAAGACCAGCTGGGGCGGGGTCAGAGACTCCCAATAGAGTGTCATTAAAGACCCACAGGAAAAGAGGGCTGACCATCTGGTGAGTGCGTTTATAAAATTCCACTCCATATCCATCCAGACCAGGAGCTTTCATAGTTTTGGATTTGGAGATGGTTGTGAATAGTTCCATCTGAGTTATAAGGGAAATTAAGCTGGTTTGTTGGTCTTGAGTAAGCTGGGGTAGTTCTAATGGGACTAGGAATACATCGATAACTAAAGTGTCCGAGGGGTGATCAGGGGTACATAGGGCCTTATAGTAGTCACAGAAAGTTTGCATGATGCTCCCCAGTTTCGTATAGAGGGTGCCTGAGGTGGGGTCTCTAATAGCTGCGATAGTGGAGAACCTGAGTTGCTTAAGCAAGCGATATGCCAAAAGGAGGGAGGCCCAGGGGCCTATCTCGCCGTATCTCTGTCTGAGGAAGGACATTGCTATCTCAGTCTGCTGTGGACAATGGGTGTCCAGGTCCCTTTTGACCTGTTTAAGTTGAGTAGTAACAGAGAGGTCTCCCTGTTGATGGGGAGTTTGGAGAAAATGGAGAGTCTGCTCAAGGAGTGTCCGTCTCTCCTTTTGCTGTTTTGCCAGGATTGCAGAATGTTGGATAAGGTGACCTCGAAGGACCGCCTTGAGAGTATCCCATCTAATGGAGGGGGTAATCTCCGGGTCTGAGTTATCCACCAAAATCTGTTCCATTTTATCCATTAAAAACTCCCAGAAGGAAGCACTCCTAAGGTGGGCTGGGTTAAATCTCCAGTTAGTGGTGCACTTTTTTAAGCCTAGTTCCCACATGGTGGTCACAGGGGCATGATCGGAATGGGCAATATCCCCCAAAGCACTATCCCTGAGGGCCTTCAATGATTCCTTCTGAGTAGAACAGTGATCAGTCCTAGTATATGTGCCATGGGAAGCTGATTAATTCATATATTTTCTGTCTCTGGGATGGAGGGCCCACCACATATCCAAACAGCCCACCTCCTGAACAAACCACTTAAAAAATGTATGTGGGGCTGGTTGTTTACCCCTGGTTATGTTTGTGGTGTCCAGACAATGACTAGGAGCAATATTAAAATTGTCAGCTAATATTAGAGTTCACTTAGTCAATTCTAAGACCTTGTTCAGGAGTAAGTGGATGGTTGGGATGTTTGAGCCCGGGGGAAAATAAATGTTCGCCAGAGTCACCTCCATATCTTGTAGGTGTCCCTGAACAACGATCAAACGACCCTCCACATCCGCCCACTCATGGGTAGCCTGAAATGGGGCATGGCTGGGAATCAGTATGGCAACCTCTCTCCTCCTCCTCCCCCCTGCAAAAGCAGAGGAGTAAACCTGTGTGAAACCATTTCTGGATAGTTTCTTATGTTCATTTACAGACATATGAGTTTCTTGTATATAAACTATTTCCGCCTGGCTCTTTTCAGTGTGGACAACATTCTTGTTCATTTAATTGGACTGTCTAGCCCATTTACATTTAGAGAATATACTCTAAGTGGCTTACCAGTCATTTAAACATTTATAAGACTCAGGTGATTCTGAAAAATCTCAGTACTAGCCCCTGTGCATCGTCCCAGCAAATAATGTGGATCTTGTGAAAAAAATCGTGACTGCCTATTGGTAGGTGAGGGTGAAAACACCCCTCTAACTTTGGGTCATCTAAGTGGTGAATCGGGGTTAACTGGGAATCAAAACCTAAGCAGGTCCATGACACCTGGGCGGGGGCTGCTAAACTAGTAGTGATTTCCATGGGGGTTGGCCGCTGAGGGCAGCCTGCTCCCAGCAAGTGCCTATCTAGGCAAGGCCCTTCAAAGGGGCACTAGATGTAAACATCTATGGGTAGAAAGGGGGGGTGCAGTCATACCAATACTCCTCCAGGGCCCGAGAGCAAATCTAGGAAAGCAATAATCAGAACAGCCATTAGGGGACTGAAAGGTAGCTTCTGTGTGACTAAGTGAGAGAGCTGAGCAACATAAAGAACGAAGGTAAATTATCACATCGCCCTTGAAGAAGAACCTCCAGAGGGAGAAAGGGAGACCCTGGTCCCCCCCCCCAACAGACTGCCTCAGACCTACCGGGTAAGAAATGGCAGACCATCGGCAGAGCAGAGGAACATTCCAGGCCCCCCCAACAGATAGCAGTATAGGAAGATGTATCTTCTCCTGGGTTCAGGTAGTATGTATTTTAAGCAGCAATACCCACATGGTACAGTGCCGAAGTTTAAGTTTAAGGGAAAGGTGCCACCGACCTGTTTAAGACCCCCCCTTCTCAGGGCCACTTGGGGGGGCCTAATTATGAGCCGGTCCTCCCCCTCCCTACTGTTGTCACCCCGTCTCCAACCCCCAACCCCCTCCAGGTGCCCCACAGAGCCCCACAAGACACTCAGCTCCTCGGGCGAAGGTCGGCATCGCAGGCCACTAATGTAGTCTGCAGTGAGGGGCCAACACCCAGAGGTAAGCTGGAGAATGAAGCTCCATACAAAGGGGGCAGAGGAAACCCTCCCAGGGGCTTTCTGTGAGGCAATTGGGGGTGGGGGGCAAACCGGAGGGGAGAAGAGGATGGGACAAGGGACACACAATAACAGAGAATATCTAGGGGGAGAGAGAGTAAAAATGTCTCACCTGAATAAGGCAACAAAAGAGTCAACGAAAGTGTTTGTGAGTATCTTCAGTGGACAGCTTGAGGTGGAATCTCTCTCGATGGATCTTCGGCCGCTTGTTTCTTCAGGTCAGCCATGATCTGTTGTAGTGCTGTCACACCCTCCTTGCAGCGTTGGTCTCTCGGAGGGACTGTGTTCCAAACCTTTTGTGCCAGTTTAGCTGCCAAAGATGTAGTGGCTTGCATCTGTCCCTGCCCGATGTGTATGCCATGTCTGGCTAACTCCTGGGCCACCTCCTCAGCCATCTCATAGGTCCTAGCCCCTTCAGAAAAGTGCACTGTGAGCTTTGAGGGATAAGGGGTTCTAAACTTTATTTTGGCCTCCTTAAGCGCCTTTAGGATGGGAGCATAGGCCCTGCGTCGTGATGCAATAGTGGAGGGATAATCATTGTCTACATATATGCGGTGCTCATGGAAGGTTAGGTCCCCTTGCTACCAGGATTTGTGCAAAATCATTTCCTTGTCATGGAATTAAAGAAACCGGATAAGCAGCAGATGGGGGCGGTTTGACTTTTGTGGGCCAAGAGTGTTGTGGGCTCAGTCAGGCTCTAGGGTGCAATTCTCAGGCAAATCCAGCTTTGATTTAAAAAAAGTTCTGCAAAAATAGGATTGGATTGTTGCCCTCGCACCCCTCCAGGAAGCCAGAGATCCTGAGGTTATTTTTATGGTTTCTGGCTTTGGAATCCTCAGCCCTCTCCTGAAGCTCATGGTAGGCCCAATGTAACTGCACTATGGTGCACTCAGCACGATCAACGTGGGCATCAGATTCAGTGGCTTGCTCTTCCAGGGAGTCAAGCTGCTTTTCTATCTTCCTGACGTCTGTCCAGAGAGCCACAAATGTAGACTGGGTTTCCCTCCTAAAGTCCTGGAGCTCCTGTAGCACAAGATCCATTTGCCTGGATATATTAGGAGTAGTTGGCACATCGGCCTTTGATGGAGCACTATGGCCTGAAAGTTGTGAACTATCGCTGTCGGAGTTTAATCCATCGGGATCAGGGTGATCCAGGTGCATTTTTTGTTGCTCTATTTTTTTCGTTGGGGCATCTTGTTGGTGAGTTTAAGCGGATTTGTCACTGATTTAAAGAGTTTGATGGTCTTACATAATTTGTTTTCTGCCCTGGAGGAGTTGGAGCTATCAAAGTCCATGATTGATTTTCATAGAGGCTTCTGTCACTGATTTCGCCCATTGGATGAATTACGGAAATACTCCACAATTTAGAATGGATGGGAGGGTTACCCCACAGCAGAACCTGTGACTGTGGGGCATAGTCAGAGATCACCAGCAGATGAATCTTTTTAGAAATTATGTTGCGGTTCACTTCCGTGAAAGTGAACTACATCTCAATTTGGCTGGAGGACACTTGTGCCACAGAGAAACATGTGAAGTCCCTCTCATGGGGATGATGCAGCCTCCATGAGTCCACCCATCCATGTTCCTTCAAACGTTCCCCAAGCACCTTCCAAACCCTGTCATAGGGTTCATCATGACTGGTACTACAGTCTACGCAGGCTTACATAACCAAGCTGAAATCCCCCTACCAGAATTATGGGAGTGTGAGAGGATATGAACTGAACCATAGCCTGATCGAGTGAGTGGAAAAATTGGGGGTCATCTATTTTCCAGCCATAAATGTTAGCTAAAATGAGGAGATACTGTGGGGTGGTTGCCTCTATTAGGAGTCATAGACCCTCTTTATCTGTGACTGTTCTGGCCACCGTGCATTGCAGGTATTTGTAGATAAGAACTGAGACTCCCTGCTTCTTTACTGTTGCCTTGCTGTGGGCCCCTACCCACTCTCATTTAAGTTTGGCAGCCTTGATGTGACTGAGCTGGCTGGGTCTCCTGAAGGAAGGCTACCTGAACACGTGGCCTTTGCAGATGGGACAGTACTTTCTTTCTCTTGAGAGTGGAATTTAGACGCCTCACATTCCATGTCACAGCGTTACTTTCACCCATAATCGGTGACAGAAGATCTTTCAGAATGTCCACAGATTGACTGCCACATTTTGGGGTGTGGTATGTGTGCGTAGTGTGCCCAGGATTGGAACCTCTGGGGCTACATTACTATATTATCTATACATATAACACACCATAACATAGTATACGCAACTAACTATATATATATATATATATATATATATATATATATTGAGGCAAAAGCTCTGTTTAATGCATCAGTTAGGGTTGTTCCACAGCGACAAAAGCGAAAATTCGATGTTAGGGTTGAAAACCCTTGGACCCCACAGCCCAGCCCCCAACTGGCATCATGGTGTGCCATGGGGTCATCAGCCCTAACTCACACCCCATCACATGTGTAAAGAATCTGAGGTGTAGGAAAATGGGGTGAGAGTTAGGACCAACGACCCCATGGTGCACCACGATGCTGGTTGGGGGTGGGCTGAGGGGGTCCAAGGGGGGGTTTCAACCCTAACACCGAATTTCCTCACTTTTGTTGCTGTGGAACAACCCTAACTGATGCATTAAATGGAGTTTTTTGCCTCTAATTTCCCTTCTTTTTTAGAATGATGACGAGAAATAGTGAATGTAATGCGGCAGTGGGCCCCGCGCTCCCGCCATGTGATGTCTTGTGACATAGTAACAGGAACAGCAACGCAAACAGAAGCACCAACACTGGCGCACATGGTAATGCAAACGTAAATGATGAAGGAAACTTTAATAGAAATGCAAGCGCAAAGTGATGCCAAAACGAACAGCGACGCAAACGGACATTGAAGTGCATATGAAAATGCAACTGGTAACGCGAACAGTGATGGCAGCGGTATTTAAAATGTAAATGTTAAGTGTCACAGCAAAAAGAACGTGAAGGGGAACAGAAACGGAAACACGAACGCAAGTGCACACATAAACGCAAACCATAACGTGCACAGGCACGGTACCAGAATTGTAAATGCAAATGGTAAAGATAACAGGAAGAATAACACCAAAGGAAACAGAAACAGAAATGGGAACAGAAGCGCATACGGAAACGCAAACCGAAATGTGCACGGGCACAGTACTGCAATTGTAAACGCAAATGGTAACGGTAACAGCAACAATAACACCAAAGCAAACAGAAACGCAAAAGGAAACACAAGCGCATATGGAAACACAAACCGTAATGTGCACGGGTACAGTAAAGGAATTGCAAATGCAAATGGTAACAGTAACAGCAAGGAAGACACAAAACGAAAGAGAAACGGAAACGCAAATGAAAGGGCTGCCGTAAACAGAAATGGCAATGCGTGCAGTGATGCAAACAAAAACGCAAAGAGAAACAGTAGTGTAAACACAAATGGTAACAGTAACAAAAACACAAGCGCAAATGACAACGCAAAGGGTAACGCACACGGTGGCGTACATGGGAACGTAAACGCAAACAGGGAAACAGTAACTGCAACAGTAATGGACACGCATACCCTGTTTTTGCCGAACAGGTGCATAGAGAAACATAGTGTGTACAAAGTATGTATGCATTGTAATGGGCATCGAAGGCGAAAACGAGCATTGGAAGTACTTAATTGCTAATATCTCAGCAGCCGCATGACGTAGAAAAAAAATTAAAATTTCACAAAAATCATGATTTTCCTGGCTAGGATTTTGCTATTAGGGCTACGTAACTCACAACAAAAAATCTGCATCTCGCATCGTTTTCGAGATACGAGCCCCGAAAGGTGCGGCGTACACCACCATGTTAGTCTATGGGAAAAAATGCCAACTTTGGAGTACTGTAACTTTGCAGCCATGCAATATTTTTTCACCAAACCAGCAAAAAGGCACATCTGTGAGACGTTGGCTGCCTTCCCTCCAAATTTCAGGCCAAAAGACCTAACTGTTCTTTTGCAACAAGGTGGCAAAGTACTCCTGTCATTTTGGCCATAGTGTTGCAAAGTACATTTATGATTTAAACCTTCGCATAGATTTGGCGAAGTGTCGTGGAGCACCTAGCATTGGCGAAAAGTACTTTTTCCAGAACTTTGAAAAACATATTTCTGGAGTGTTTAACCCCAAAATAAAGACATGGCTAGCATCCTCAGGCTCTGACTAGGTGAACACAAAAAAATTGTGTCCCTAGATGGTCCCAATTTTAAATGGCAAGCATTTTCTTGATCACCAACTGAAAACAAAATGGCAGATTTGCAAAAGTACTAGGGCCATCTGTGACAGTAAAAAGTGCATTTGAGAAAGTGTCAAACTTTTTGTTAACTTTTCCCATTGACTTATAATGGGAATTTGTTTTTTGAATAACTTTTAAACTGTTCAATATTTTTTGATGAAATCTTCAAAAGGCACATCGGGCACACCAGCTGCATGTTCCATGAAGTTTTCAGACCACTCATGCAGACCATGCAACTTGTAGGCACGAGCAAAGAATCCATTCACATATCTGGACTGTGTAGTATGGTACGGGCTGCACACCCATTGGCTCACGCTGTGGACCAATGGGCGTACAGCCCTACCGTACGGTGTCAGTCAGCGTGCGGCATGCAGGTGGGGAGCTGCCGCCCACCGCTGACCGAGGGAGCGGGCGGCTCAGTGGGTGGGTGGGTACCGCTAGTCCACCAGGGTTGTTTTGGGTAGCATTATTTCCTACATATGCCCGCGATCGGGCTGTGAGTGGTCCACTGGACCACCAGGGATATTGGACGTTTAATTTTTATACTTAAGCCCGTGATCGGGCATGAAGTGGTCCACTGGACCACCAGGGATATTGGACGTTTAATTTTTATACTTAAGCCCGTGATCAGGCTGCGAGCGGTCCACTGGACCACCAGGGATATTGGATGTTTATTTCTACTACAGATGCCCGCGATTGGGCATGGGGGGGGCCCCCAAGAAGGTGCAGATGGAGCTCGGTTGGCCACCCACAGGTGGCAGCTGCTGTGTTGCGCCCTGCAATATGGCAGCTCACCTGTGGGTGGCCAGCTGTTCCTTCTTTTGGCTCGCCGTGTGCAGGCGCAGAGGAAGGCGATGATGCATGGGCTCAGCACATCCCGGCTGAATATCGGGATGTGCGGAGTATGCATGGGCACGCCCCCCTACCTGCGCCGCATACATTACTGATGCACTCCAGCGCATCAGCATTTGTGCCAGGCTCAACCCCCGTTTGAATATCACGCTGGGGCACAACCCTTCTGAATATCCGGGCCCCTGTATTTTACCACACTGCTCCTGTCTCCTCCGTGGTTGTCGCAGGTACTTCAGTAGCAACATGGCATTATCTTGACATAATGCCATGTTGCTCCTGTACCACCTGACTCCATTCATCCTATCCGCTTTCTGGATTCCAGTACTATTTTTCCCATGTTACAAATATATATATATATATATATATATATATATATATATATATATATATATTGTAAACAAGAACCAACAGTAGCCCAAGCAGGACAAATATTTTCTTTGCTGATAGCACTGCCTCTCTTACCCACCCTCCTCCCTCCCTCCACCCACTCATTCTCCCATCCTCCTCCAATCTTAGAGCCTCCAGCCATAATCAACACAGGCCATTCCTGTCAGCCTAAGTTCATAGCACTAAAGGCTTGAGTATACAAGGGCAGAGGTGCATACTCATACACCACTAGGAAGTTCCCAGTAAGTAACTCACTGAAATTAGTGAATGGGCCCCTCTACATTTAGGGCTTAAAGAGCTAGTGGAACCAAAACTGGCAGACAGGAAAAGGATGAAAATTTTAAGAAGTAGTCAGTTGTAACTTTATTTCTGAAGTGCTTTTCCATTTCCTTTTGCTCAGTAGGAAGTTTTCTATGTGATAATACTGTGCTGGATGTGTGGAGCAGCTCTTAGTCTGGCAGCTGACATTATCTATCTTTATTCCCCTGACTACATCAGGTTTGTGATCTCACTGACTGTGACATCACAAGTGACTGACCTGGCAGCTATTGAATGGCTGTTCCTAAGCAGAAGTGATATCACAGTCAATGAGGTCACATTGCTGATGATGTGGTGGTGGGTGACTAGAGTTAGATATGGCAGCTACCCGGCAGAGTGTTGTTCCACACATCACCCCTACTAACATCAGGTAAACAATCTTCTAATTAACCAAAGGGAAAAGGAAAAGTATTTCAAATATAAAAGATAATGGTTGATTGCTTTTGAAAATGGGACGTCTTTAAGCCTGTGGTTCAATGGGCTGAGCAACAACGTCACTCCCCCATTGAGCTTAAAGACGTCACTTTTCCTGGATGCCCTCAGGATTCGTTTTTCATTGCAGCAGGAGGCTGGGTCACACACTTCTTTCTCCTGCTGCCCGTGATAGCATAGGACCACAGCGATTTCACCCGTTCAGGTGACTGTTTCTTTCTGTCGACCCTCCTCGCTCAGTCCCGCCGGAAAGGGTTTGGAGTTGCCTCATCTATTTCTGCCTGCATCCATTCTGCTAGTGCTTCAGCCTGCAGCTATCCTGAAACTGGAGTCCGATCTATTGCCTGCCATGCCTCTTAGCTTGCTCATTCATCCAGGAATTTCGCCGCTCCAGCTCTCACCTGCCTCTATTCTAGCTGCATTGCTTGTGCAATGCTCTCCCAGGTGGCTAGCTCCTCCTTCAGCACTTTCAGACATTTCTCTCTCACCCCCCACCTCCCGCTCCCCACTCCTGTTCCTCTTCTACCCTCGCTCTGCTGTTTCACCTCCCGCACCACGTACATCACTGGCGGAGAGGTGCTGACTGCTTGCGGTTCTCATTTGCCTACCGCCTGCTTCCTCTTCACCTCTTAGCCACACTTCCGGGTGCTTCCTCACCCCTGCCACTGGCTTTCTCACTCCTACTTCCTCCCTTGTTTTTCCACAGCTGCTTCAGCGCTGCGCTTCCCTCGTTCACCTTCCTGCCTCGGGTCGCACGATCCTCAGCCTTCTCGGTTGGCTTTGCCAACCTCCTGCTTCTCCATATTTCTTATGTCATGGCTTTTAGCCCTCTCTCCTGATCAATCTGTGTCTATTGGACCACTGTTCCCTATCGGGGCTTACCCGCTGAATTGTTTCAATCTTGCTGGACTTGGCTTGGGTCCCTGGTTGCCGTACATGTATATTGGGACTCTGCATTCACCCATCTGTTCCCTACTCAGGTCTCTGATCGTACCGCACCCAAAAACAAAATAATAACTTTTTTGGTGGGGTATTCTGCACTTTCACTGCCTCCCGGGGCATACTGTTCCTGGAAGGACGTTTTTTCTACCAATCTGCTTTCTTGCAGTCTAGCCTATATCTGGGGTATTCTTGCTCTGTCATACACAAGTTCTCCTACCGACCAGCAGGTGGCACTGTCTGCCCATGGAAGATCAGCCTTGGGCAATTCCCGTTCTGGCCTTCTGAACTTCCCTCCCTCATCGTACCTTGCCGTTCCTATTTACCTTCCTTGTGACAGCCATCATGGCTCATTCCAATCACAGAGTTGCTCCATTGTCATTCCTCTCCTTCGCACCGCCTCCGTTTGCTACAATTTTACTCCTCTCACTATTGAGCCCTCTCCAGCTGCCTCAATATGGCCTGCGATCAAGACTTTCCTTTGGCGTACCTATCATGACCTCTCATAAATCAAATCCCTCCTGCGGTTCTCCTTCCATACCAGCTATATCTCGCCTCGGCCTGCTCATCCAATTCAATCCTTACTGTCCTACGTCCTTTCCTACCTCACTTTTCAGTACCTATCTTCATGGTGTCAATCCATCTACGTACTTCCTCCGTTTCTATGTTACTTTCTTCAGCTACATTCTATATTTCTTTGGGTATACCGATCACTCCTCATATGCCACCTCATTGATCCGAGGCCCTCCTGCCCATGTATTGGGTTCCTGACTCCAGTCCTTATTACCCATTTCCTATCTCATCGAGCCTCCCTTCCTAGATACATTCCGTCATCAGCTATTATGGATTCTTTTAGTCATGATTTCACCCCTTCTCATCTGATTTGCTCGCATTCCACCATATTTTGCATCAACCTGCTCATCTCTTTCCATCACTCCATCAACATGCCTTGGCCGCCTCCCTCTACCCTGCAGCGTCAGTCACTTTGAATCACCTCTGCCTCCATTCCTGGCCCTGCCTTCACATCTGTCGCCCCTTGCTATGGGCTGGCTGGAGGCCATCTGCTATCATTCCAGTTTCCTTCGCATTTCTTCTTGAATCTACCTCATTTCGAGGGGCCTACTTCATCCCATCACTCTATTCATTTACGGCTCTACCTCAATTCGAGAAGTCTATGTGGTCACATTGCTCTATCAAGCGCATCTCCCCTCTAGTTCACATACCCTCTGGTCCCAGACATGCCTTCTTGGCCTTGAAGTATATCTCCTTTCAAGGAGCCTCATCACTTGCATCACTTTTTTGAATCCTCTGTTCTCTCCTCACCCCCACATCCAGATCTACTCATTCATGTTGCAGTTCATGCCTTTTCGGCCTCAGTGTCTGCTTCCTCATCTTGCTCAACTTTTCAATCTTCTGCTCCCTATTTCAGGTTTCATGCAGCCCCAACTGGTGGCGGCTGCGGTCCTGGCTCCTCTGACCTCTGCGCAGCTCTGAAATCTCCCAGTGTCCCAGCACGCCTACTCCTGGTCTGAACAGTTCCACATCCTCGGGGTCTTCCTCCACGGCCACCTCTCAGACCGTTTCGGCTGTGCAGCTTCCCAGCTTTTGGATGCTGCCCCTATTTCCCTCACCTTTGGCTACATCATCTTTCTGCACCGCTAGAATCTGAAAGCTACCAGCTGCATCCTTCTGTGTTATCCTCGGTACTAGTCTTCCTTGGGTGTCTGTCTAATTCTGCACTGCAGGTCTAACCCTTCATAGTTTCCAGTCTCTACCCTTGTAGCCCACTTCACGCGCTGATTATTGCCTTCTGCGTGTCTTAGTGCTTTCTGATGTTTTTCCACTACCCCCCCACCAGCTCTGGGGATATGCCCTGTAGTTCTGCTTGCATTCATCAGCTTCCTCAGGTACGTATGCTTCTCCTGTCTCTTCCTCGTAGTATTCTGACCTTTTTGTCCATGTTTCTCCTCACCTGTCTCTTTACTAGGTTTGATTACTTGTTTATCTCCAGAGTTTTGTATGGCTCTCGTTCCCTCTGTCGCCAGTCGTTTTGGTTGTCACATGCTCATCTATTAACATTGACTCTGAGCTTAGTTTTTTCTACCTCACTTTCCCCATCAACTACTCCTGCTTTGGTGTCCCTCATTCTGCTCCCTCTCCTGGGCTCTTTCTGAAAACTAATCCGTCCTAGTTTCAATCCAGTTATGACTTCTATCTCATCGTGCCATGACATATTTATTCATTTCCCTTGCCATCCATATCCTCTGGCCTTCCCTGGCTGACTCCTTCTAACCTTCAGTTGACCCGGGCATACGTGCCACCTCATCCAGCTTGCCCTCCTGCCCCCTTGCAGTGCCTTCCTCCTTCAGGAGCCTATTTGCTCCATGACATCTGTAGTCAATCCCTCCATCAGGTGATCCATCTTTTCCTTAACCCCTCAACTCCATGATGCCTGGCCCCGACCTGCTCTTCTCCTTCAATCCCTCTCTCAGCATGCCTTGCTTCGTTGCTGCCGAGTCCACGCAGTTCCCTTGCTCTGTATGGCTATGTCTATCCTGTATTGCGCATGGCCTAATCTGACTCACCCTGTGCAGTTCTCCTCCCATTCTGGCTGGGTCCTGTGCTTCCCTAATGCCCTCCCTATCATCCTTCATCCTTTCATACCTCGCTCTCCAGTATCTGCCTTCATGACGTCCTTCACTCATCATACCTTATCCATTCCTGTTCCCTTCCTCAACCTAGTGCTTATTCTCACCCTGCCCCTCATGGATTCTTTCCACTCTGGCTTCCCTTCTCCTCGTATTTCATCCAATTTGCCTCCCCTTGATTGCCACCCTGCATTTGCCTTCTGGTTCACAGATCATCTGGTTCCTGATGTGCCTTCTTGGCCTTGGCGTCAGTGTACTTATGAGGAGCATCATTGTTCATCTCACTCCCTGGTGCTTGATACCTTCATTCGAGTTCTGTTCCCGTTCATTCCCATCTCCTCTTCTTCCAGTTCTGTACCTACTTTCCAGGATTCTGCCCTCATAAGCTTCTCTTCGCTTGTCATCATACTTCATTCAGTTTGCTCGCTCCTCTTCCTACCTCGTCCAAGTTTTGTTTCTTGATTGCTTCCCCTGAGTTGCCCATGATTCCCGATCTCCCTTCTTGGCCTCTGAATCTGCCTCTTTAAGGTGCTCATTGTGTACTTCTTTCGTGCTGATTTCTTTTGGTTCTTTCCCATCTCCTCCCCTTCCAGTTCCCTTCTGGCTATCCAGGCTTCCCTCCACCCTCAGCCTGCTCTCGACATTTTTTTTTGGGGGGGGCATACCTATATTTCGGATGAGACATTAAACCGAGGTCCCATCTGTCTAGATTGGTGGTAGTTCAGGTGGATGTTAAAGATCCCATGGCACTTATCAAAAAGAGTAGGGGAATTTTTTATTGTAAAACAATATAAGAAAACAAAAACTCAAGACAAATCACAAAATAATCATATCACCATACATAAATACAAAAAACAGAAAAAAAGAAACCATATCTTCAATACAGGTTAATAATAAGCAGAAAAAAACAGAAAATAATACTAAAAAGGAGTCTCACGACCCAAACCCCCCTCAGAAAACACCATTCAAGTAACCCCTTCAAACAAAATTAAAGGTAACGCTCTCCACCAAAACGCCACTAAAGGTGCAGGTAAAGATTTTTTTTCTGAACAATAAATACTAGAAATTTATTTCATAATGTGCTCCCTTAGGTCTGTTAAAGAAACCATTTTTTGGTAAAGAACAAACATACATCGGTTGTGCCAGATACACCATTTGCAGACTGCAAACAGAACCCGCAATGTACCTGGAAAAAAAAATTTCCAACCAGGTCCAAATTCCCCATAAACTAACTCTGAATAAGTTAAAACAGAGAATATAGGTAAAGCCCATGCCTGACTCAATTGAGTCCACAGTGGTGCAATATATGGACAGTCAAAAAACGTGTGCGACATAGATTCAAGCATACATATACAGGTGTCCCGAACACAATACCTTTCAGACAATTGCTTGTACGCTTGATTACCCTTAACATTTAATTTGTTGTGACAACACAACCACAGGGTATCCCACATTTTTTCTGGAATCCTACTTTCCAGCAATTGTTTTGTCAAACATTGAATATCACATGGTACATCAAAACAGGGCGACACCAAGAACATGGTTTGCAGAAGTGAGGAATATAAGTGTTTTCTATTCTGTAGCAAATCTAAATCATAAGACACTTTCCATAGTTTTACTTTTCTAAAGATTTCAATGAGGTATCCAGATGTCCCGGTCGGAATTTTGGTAAATGGTTTCCACACAGGGGCTTGCCATTTATCCAAAAAATACTGAGAACGGGAGTAAAAACTAAGGGCTCAACAATCCATCAGGTTGGCTATACATGGAAAAATATTAGAATGGACAAAAATGGAAAAATAAAACAACACCGGGTTTACCATCTGAAGACCACCCTGTTTAATAGGCCAGTAAGTAATGAATCTCTTTACAGGGTTTAGTCTGCTACCCCAGAGCAACTGAAAAATAAATTATAAAGATGGGCTTCAAGATGTAAGGGAAGGAGAAAAATATAACTAATTAATAAAAAAATAGACAGGATGCAAGTTTTGAGCAGAAAAATCCGCTTCTTGCAGGACATAGGGAACCGCTTCCAGAGAACAATTTTGGATTCAGCTACCTCCATAGATGAAATCCAGTTACATTCCACCGCATCAGGTGGGCCAAAAGTAATACCCAAAATACAAATTTTCTGAGAGTGAACAATGATTCCTCCTATGTCCGGAGACACCGTCTGTGGGGGAAGATGGACTGCAATACCCATACTCTTCTGGGTATTTAACTCAGATCCAGAAATTAAGGAGAAGGAACAGATGATCTCAATCGCTCTCTCACCAGATGCTTGATCTGCTACCAGAATGCAAATGTCATCTGCATAAGCAAGAGTACTGGGAAAGGCGAGATCCGGTTTTATAGAGATATGTCTAATGGTCCCCTTCCCATTCAATTTCCTGAGCAGAGGATCAATAGAAAAGACATACAGCAGGGGACTCAAAGGACATCCCTGATGTACCCCTCTCTTAATAGGGATATGGGAACCTTGTAAGCCGTTAACTAACGGCATTGTGCAGGCAGACCGATACAGATGCCAAATCCAACTCAGCAATTCCGCAGGTACCCCATACTTCGCCAGGACCGCTAATAAATAACTATGTGGAACCTGGTCAAAAGGTTTAGTCTGATCTAAACTAAGGACATATCCTAGCGTGTCACTCCCGTCAAAGACTTCCCGCAAAATTTTCAAATTGGAGAGCATAGAACGATTTGGAATCGCACAAGTCTGAGTAGAAAAAATTACCTGGGTAGCAATCTGAGAGAGTCTGTTGGAGACAATCTTACATAAGATCTTCTAATCGGAATTTAACAAACTGATAGGATGCCAGTTGTCCAACTCTTCTTTATCATTTTTCTGTTTATATAAAAAAATCAAATAACTATCGGCAAATGCGAGAAGAATAGGTAAGAGACCTTGTAAAATGACATTATATACCTTCGTTAAATATGGTAATAATAAAGGTTTAGCTTTTTTATAAAACTCATTGGGAATGCCATCAGGACCAGGGGTAACGGTAGATTTTAAATGGCTAATGACAGAGTCCACTTCAGCATTAATAATGGGCCTACAGGAAGCATTAATACAATCAGGGGACAAGGTAGGAACATCTAAAGAACCCCAAAAACCTTCCCAGTCCTCTGGCTCATAAGCTTGCCCATATAAAGACCGAGCATGGAATGAAACCTCCTCCAAAATGGTATGATTATCACTAATCTGGGTGCCATAATGAGAGATCAAAGAGGGCATATATTTAGACGAAACCTGTAGGTGGCTTCTATCATAGGGGTTAACTACTTTAGCCGATCCCTTTCTCCCATATTTTTGTTCTAGAAACAACAACGTCATCCTCTCATACTGAGAGGAACACATCTCAGTTTTGACCTGCTGGATCTGGGCAGAATAATCCAGTCCCCATTCAGTTTGCTAAGATAGTAATCTTTGTAAGTGCTGTCGGCACTTAGGGTATTGGAAATGGCGATCCGAGGATTTTTGTTTAGAAAACTGTTTACAAAATTGTTTAATAACAGATTTAGTATCCTGCCACCAAAAGGTTGGGTTATCGTATAAGTCAACTACTGAAACCTTGTCTTGGAGAAGCCCATACAACTCCTGCCACCCACCTTCCTCCCCCAAAACAGAAATATTCATCTTCCAGAATGTATGAGACACAGGTTTGTTACTGGGACAACTGATGTGTAACAATAACACACAATGATCTGAATACTCACATGGGAGAACTGAATACTGAACATTAGACAACCAATGAGAAAGAAAAAAGTAATCAATCCGTGTGGTAAATCTAACCTGGTGAAAAGTGTGTTCCAGCGGGTGTACACCAAAAGAAGCCCCATCACGCAAATCAGCAGTGACATACAAAGTGCTAAGGAAGTTAGAATCTGAATATAATTTTTGGGTAATTCCAGTTTTGTCAGACAAGGCCAAAATACAGTTAAAATTCCCTCCAAAAATAACTGATTTGGACGAATGAAGAAAGGGCTGGATAGCTTTCAAAGTCTGAATCTGCTGAGTTTTTAGTTGAGGGTTATAAATATTAATCAACCGCCATTCTCGTTGTTGGAGAATTACATCTAGAATAAGAACCCGACCCTGAACCAAATCAAGTAGTCTTGTAACATGAATGTCCACCCCTTTAACAAGAATCCCCACTCTGGAACACATGTCCTCAGCCAAGGACCAAAAAGACAGGCCATCCCTTCAATCCCTGGAGGCCTGCCCAATCTCTCTCAACGAGTGGAGCCTAATGTCCTGTAAAAAAATAATATGCAAAGGTAAGGACAAAAGGAAGGAAAAAATAGCCCATCGCCGTTTAACATTTTTAAGGCAATTAGCATTTAAACTACCAAAAGATAAGACATCCCCTATATCAGTCATTTGCAAATTCAAGATTTTTTTCCACCTCGTCCCTTGCCTGGAGACTTCAACTTACATCTTTTTTTCTTACTAAGCTGAATGTCACCAGAAACCTGCTCGGAGTCAGTCAACATCTCAACCTGTGAGGATGCAACAGAGGAGGCATCAAAATCTTCCTCAGTATCAACCACCTGCTTACGTTTATGTAAGACAGCAAAATGTTTTTTCAGTACCACATCAGAGGGTGGAGAGGCAGAAGGCAGGGGAACCCCTTTCAGAACAGAGCTTCTTGTCTGCCTCCTGTTCCCCACCGTAACCCAATCCGTATCTTTGGGTGGGGGCATATTGTCTTTAACACAGGGTGTAGCCGAAGTGCTAGGGGCCGGGGACTTCTCCTCAGCAACAGCTGGGGTGGAAACTGTATCAAGAGGTATTATACTCATGTCGCCAGACACTAAGTCCGGACTAGATGTGGGCACGGTCAGGGGTGTTGGATCCAAACCCGGGTCAACCCGTGAAGAAGAGGGACCAGAGGGGGAAGGGACAGGTGCAGAAGGAAAAGGCCGAAACTGAGGCCTAGCCTGAGCAGATCTTTGACCCTGAGTAACAGTCTCATTCTGAGAGTCAGCAGGCATCGCCAGATTATTGTGGGAGGCCCATGGACAATTTTTAAAGGAGTGTGAGGTTGCTTCGCACAAATTGCAGTAGGACAGATGAGGACAATTAAGACTCACATGTCCAGAACCCAGACATGAGGAGCATTTAAGTTGATCGCAAGCACTACTAAGATGGGTATGGGCCCCACACCGAAAACAAGATTTTGGTTGTCCTGGGTAAAATACAAAACCCCTATCCCTACCTAGATAAAAACAACTTGGCAAGTTCTGTATACTCCCATTAACAATTGCCAATTTTACCTGAAGTTTCCACCCCCCGTCCAAAAAAAACTCAGTGTCAATAATGGGATCAGGTAAACCCAACACTGTACATTTAGTAGATAACCACCACACAATGTCATCTATTGCCACCCCCTCATTTTTAAACAAAACAGTGACATTCTTAATAGTTGGTTTAGTAAGGGGAATGGCAAAAAAAGGGGACCATAATGGAGTATGATGAACTGCCTGGTAACGATGCCAAAAGGTATCTAAACTTAAGGCAGTTTTAAAGTTAATGTCAAAATAATTATCACCAGACGTATATATTAAGGCATAAATTTCAGAGGGAGAAAATTGCAGACTGGATTTAATCAATGTTTTCCCCACATATAGACGATTTGGAAATGTTTCTAACCCACCCCTATATCTAAGCCAGACAGAATTACGCCGCTTGGCCCTGCTCGGGGGGGAATGAAATAAGCCGGCAAAAGTTTTAGGCCTCTGAGGGCCGGCAGATGTTCCAGGTGCTGAAGCAGCAAAGTCAGAGTTCGTACCCCGGTTAGAAGCACTAGTAGGTGGAGGCCTAGGGGTCTCACTAAGCACGACTGCCTGAAGTGAGCTGCCCCCTGTCCCCACCATGTCTATAGGAGTCTCAATAGTCAGAGGCAAATTAGAAACCAAAGCAGGCAAAATAGGAGCCAGAGGCCCATCCCCAACACTAGTCTCTGTAGTGAAAATAGGCAAAGTTTTATGCAGCACTATCCCCTGTTCACAACCCTGCGCTCCTCCTGCCCACCAGGACGGGGGCTGGGGAAGACGTAAGCCCAAGGGTACATCCAAAAGGTCTGAAATATCCAATAAGTCTCCTTGAGGAGTGGGGCCGGGTTGTGCAGGGGAGGTCCAGGAATCATCTAAGGGGGACTTCTCCCACCCTGCACCCCGAAGAGCTGCAGCGATAGCTAAACCTGAAGCAGACAGGTGGGAATCAAACCCATGACCAGGGGAGCTATGAACGGCATGTCCCGCCGTGATCTGCTGTTGGGATCCCCGTAATCCACTCTCCAGAACCTGTAACTGCACAATACCTGACTGCTGTGATGGCAACTCTCCCGACTGTACTGAAGCTGTCGACCGTTGAACAGTAACACCAGAGTTGAGATCCATTGTCATCCCGTCGCGCTCCACATATGGAGGCAAAGCACCAGATCCCGCTGCCGTTATGGAGGAGCCGAGGGGAGGCTCCTGGCACTCGCGTAGTAGCGAACCACTGCCAGTCTCCCCTGCCCCCGGCAACGCAGAGCCACACTGCACCGGAGCCCCGATGGCTTCTGCATCCTCAACCAGCTCCAGAATGCACCACTGGGCCCTGTCAGTCCACATCACGCCGTGACTGACAGGACTCAAGGGAGCCGGGCAGAGCAAAGCCCCAGCCTCACTGTCCACTTGTAAAGCCTGCTCGAAATCCGCTGGTAAACCCAAATGAGTTTCAGAAGCCTCCGATGAAATAGTCTCCCGACTTGCCTGAAATCCGGTGTGGTGCCTGTGAGAACGGTAAGTCCTTCTTTTAACATAACTCCTGAAGCCATCCATATCGGAGCCCCTCCCGATAGGTCTCCGGTCTTTTCCTTGTCGGTCTCCTGGTAAACAGAGATAGTGAGGGAGACCAACTCCCCTACCTCCGAGACGTCCTCCTGCTCCAAGTCCGAGCACCAAGTGGCCATCTCGACGGCCGGTCCCCCTACTGGCCACAATGCAGCAGCAGAGTAGGGGAATTTCCCCGGTGTCCTGGACAAATTTCCCTCAGTCATTAAAGAAAAAAAAAAATACCACCAACAGCTTAATCTGGTTCAAGGTCAGTTGGCATTCATCTGTATCCCCTTCCCCCGGGTCGTGACTGAAAATAGGCAGGATTTGTCTAGTGCACTTACCCGGTCAACAAAAACTAAATAAATAAAATGAATAAATAAATAATTCCTATGCCACCTATCAGCTGCGGCCGTCCTGCTAAATGCATCATGTTCATAACTCCAGTCATATCGCGTTCATGAATCCAGTCATCTGCCACTCAGCATTACTTCACAGCTCATCCATTTACATCGCCTACTCTAACATTCCTATCACTCAATACCATTCTACCTCATCGAATACAACCTCAGGATCTAATCATTCAGGGTCTAATCGTCTTCATTGCATAATTAAGAATGCCTCTTCAACCTCAGTGCCTGCTCACTTGCATAACTCTATCAAACGCATCGCTCCATTAGGCCAGTCTGCAACATTATTGGTGGTCTCATTGATTCATCTGGAATATCCTCGTGAGCACATCCAGATACCCCTTACTGCTGTGACTCATAAATGGACTTACTTCTTCCTATCCTTGCTTCTAGATCTAATATCTTACATCGACTACTCGAGCATACCCTTCTTAGTTCCAACAAGGTGTATCTAGTTTATCGTTTCTTCGAGCATTCCATTATTAACTCTGATGCTACTCATTGACCACAACAACAGGATCTAATCATTCATGCCTCATCATCCTCAATTTCTACTTCCTCACCTCACTCAATCTATCTTAGATCTTACGCTACCTCATCGACCCGCCGATCACGTGCAGTGATCATCATCAACAGTATTAATCGTGCCTCATGTTCACATTCGATTTGCGCACAGCCTCATGTTCCATCCTTGATCTGTGTTTTCTTTTAGGGATCTTGAGTATTCCATCATCATCCTCACTACTCGTATCCCTCTAGTTACCAAACTCTTTCTTTCTAAAAATATACATCCTCAATTCAAACATCGTCAGCCTGGAGGGAAGGCGACCTAGGCCTTGGATCCCTAGAGGTTTCCTCCTCAAAGGGGAATTTTCCTCTCCTCCGTGCCAATGGTCATAATATTAGTTAGAATTAGTGATTTTCTTCTTAGCTAGTTAGGTTCTGCTGTTGGAGGAGGCAGATGGTGTCCCGGCTTTCCCCTCTCTCCTCAGGAAGTTAGCCCTTCTCACAGAATTAATTAATCACTTCTCTCTTCGACGCTCGACAATTCAGGTATTCTTTTTGGGCTTCTTCCTAACCTACCTTTAGCTGACACATTCATTTCCGGCACCTGTAAAGGGTGGGACCCTTGAATCGTACCCCTACAGGAGGTACATCCCACAGATAGAGAGGCGGAAAGCCACATTCAATTTAAGTTACTCACGTTACACAAGCATTATCATATCGTATCTAGTTGCATAAGCACATTGAATGGGAGGGCTTTAAGCCCGAGGTTCAATGGGTGGAGCAACAACGTCACTCCCCCATTGAGTTTAAATTCGTCACTTTTCCTGGACGCCCTCAGGATTCGTTTTTGTTGCCCACCATCCACCCCCCCCCTCCTCCAGAGACTAGCCTCTCTTACCCGTGGGCTTCTTCTTAACCTACCTTTAGCTGACTCATTCATTTCCGGCACCTGTGGGGGGGGGACCCTCACTAGGGTTCCTTGCGTCGTACCCCTACAGGAGGTATGTCCCATGGATAGAGAGGCAGAAAGCCATATTCAATGCAAGTTACTCAAGTTACACAAACATTATCATATCGTATCTAGTTGCGTAAGCACATTGAACTAATATTAGTTTTAGGTAGTACACTAGCTCTTTAACATATGGGTGGGACTATAGGGGAGTTAAGAACATAAGAACATGACAGCAGATGGGGACTGCATGATCCATCTAGTCTACCTGTTATTTGACCTACTCCTCCCCCAAGTATAATCCCTTATTTCAATATTCTGCTATATCTGGCCCAAGATATTTTGAACTTCTCTTAACTGTCTTGGTGCCCACAACCTCCTGCAACAGCCTGTTCCATGGCTCCACCACCCTTTCAGTGAAGAAAAACTTCCTAATGTTGCTTCGAAATCTCCCAGCTGTTAGACGTCTGTTGTGGCCTCTAGTACATACCTCTTTATTTTCTTGGAAGAAGTTCTGATTCTGCGCAGAATTTATACCCTTTAGGTATTTAAAGGTTTCTATCATGTCTTCTTAGGTGTCAACGTGGCTCAGTTGGTAGCACATCCGCCTCTGGACCAGAAGGTCGTGGGTTCTCATCCCACACCAGGAGTGCAGTATTGGGGGGTGCTGTACTGCTGGGGTGTGCCGTTCTTTGGATGAGATGTTAAACCGAGGTCCCTTCTGCCCATCCTGGTGTTGACCTGGTGGGTGTCCAGGTGGAAGTAAAAGAACCCAGGGCACTCTTCACAAAGAGCAGGGAACATTCCCGATGTCCTGGCCAACATTCCCCTTCCCATAAACTGGTTCATGCAATTACCCAGGCTGTGTGTGGGTGATGATGTGTGATATGGCCGCCACCACACATTCAGTCACTTCACTACCAGTCTAGCATGCTTGTAAAGCGCTTTGGGATACTGTGTATGAAAAGCGCTATATAAATGCTGATTATTCTTCTTCTGCTTCTCCTGTGTTCCAGGGAGTAAATGTTTAATTCTTTAAGTCTTGTCTCATAGGGTTCATGGTGGAGGTCCTAAACCGTCTTTGTAGCTCTTCTTTGCACAGTTTTCAGATGGTCTATATCCTTTTAATGTGGGGTCTCCAGAACTGGACACAGTATTCCAAGTGTGGTCTCATCAAGGATCTGTAAAGTGGAATTATCACTTCACACTTTCTGCTTGTTCTCCCTCTTCCGATGGAACCAAGGATGTCACTGGTTTCTGTGCTGCCTTCTCACATTGTCTCCCTACCTTTAGGTCATTGGATACCATGACCCCTAGGTCCTGTTCTAGGTTTATGATGGCTAATTGTTCATCCCCTAGATAGTAATTCTTTCCTGCATGTTTTCTCTATGTGTATGACCTTACACTTCTTGGCATTGAACTTCAACTGCCAAGTTCTGGACCATTCTTCCAGGTTTGTGAAGTCCGATTCCATCGCTATGGCCACTTCCTGTGTGTCCACCCTGTTGCAGAGCTTGGTGTCATCTGCAAACAGGCATACTTTCCCCTCCAATCCATCTGTGATGTCTCTGATAAATATGTTGAAGAGGACTGATCCAAGCACCAAACCCTGTGGAACCCCGCTGGTCACCAATGCTAAGGTACAAGTAAAATTGCCTTAACAGCATGCTGAAGCTTTATCCATATGGTGGTACAGGGACCCCTGGACCTGGAAAATGTGGCAAGAAACAGTTCCTGAGAAGCACCATTCCCGTGTCATAACATTGTGCTCCATGACAGGCTACCCCATCCGAGCACCTTTGAGTGATACTGTAGTATGTCATGGGAAGGGGGGCTCCAGCTCCAGCTGTCACACACCAGCAGATTCCTTGCTCTCTGTGCATGCCCATACCATGGAATGAGTCTCAGGCAGTCTAGGAATCTGTCCTCTATTTGTTGCTTGACCAGGGGTCCTCCACTGTCCATTACTGATTAGTAGGGTGCTTACAGAATAATGTGGATAGAGGCTCAGGCTGCAAGCTTTGGGGCTGGCCCTCCCTTTTGGTAACCAGATCATGGAGATATATCTCCACTGACTGTGTCCATGGTTGCTGCTTTTGTATAGCAAGAACACCAATCATATGGTCTAAGGGAGAACACAAAGCAATGCTGTGTGGAGGGCCCCTTGTGTGGGGCTGTAGGTCCATGGCCATACAGAAGTCAAAACTGTGCGATCCTCTTTTTTTTTTTTGTTTATTTGTGTGTACACCCCCTAGCCAGCCAACACAGCAATCGGACTCCCCATGGGTGGCCAGACCTCCCCCCGTTGAAACCATCTACCAGAGAAGCCCAAACTAGAAGCTACCATAGAAGTCTGTAGGTCAGCAGGCTGAGGGTGTGAGGGGGGTAATAGTGACTCACTGATGAAAGACTTTTTCGGGTTAGAGGTGTGACAGATAGTCCATAGAGAGTATGCTGGGTGAATGGCCCCAACCCCTTCACCATTAGATCTCAGCTAAACTGAAAGTCCCCTGCTACACATGCTTGCACAGCCAAGTGCGGCTGCAGTGTCAGCTTGCTCCACAGGAGGTCCCTCACAACTGTGCACATGTTTGAGAGGCAGCTCCTTGGAAAGAAAGCATGGGAAGCAAAATCAGCAAGTCAATTGCCACAGTACCCCAGTACCCGTTTAGCACCATTGCCAGTCGGTCCCAAATATTCTAACCCCTGACTATGTCAGATGCAGTTTGATCCATAGTTCAAAAACATAATTCAAGACACAGCAAGAGACAGCATGTGAAAGGCAGGGAAGATGGTAAGAGACAGAAGCCATCCCAAAGCAGGTATCGGGGCTGAGTCCCCCCATAATGAGCAACCCGCCCACCTGCACCCTCTCTACACAATTTCTCCACTATTATTGGTATCTCTGAGAAGCTCAGTTTCCTTCGGGCTCATGCTGATCCATTCCTTGGCCCAAGGCACTTTGTAGACTGAGGTCAATGTAAGACATATAATACATTTTTTCCTTGAGTTGAAATTGGCTCCCGAAGGGGAAGAAAAGAGAGCGGGAACCCCGGGGGAAAAAAAACTAAGACTAACAGTCATGTTTATTGTAGATTACACACATGCAGACCCCCAGACATAATGTGTAGTGTTAAAAGGGCAATGTCTGACAGAGTCCATGCTAGGTGTCATCTAGTGGGAGAAATAGAAAGGTTGGTTATGTATACAAATACCCAACTTCACAAGTAACAGAAAAAGGATACAGACAATGAAAACTACGGTGCCACTTTAAGAGTCTCAGCCTGTTAATTGCCTGGTGTGCTTGACAGGCCAGTTCAAAGAGGGTGCTGAGGGGCCTACAAAACCCCCCAGCTTTTCAGTACCTCAGGGCGGGGTAACAGTTGATGGTGGTGCATTGACGGTTGCAGTCAGCAAGGAAGGCAGTGGTTGCAGGTAGAGTTCATCTGGCCCAGATGTCTTCCTAGCAGGGAGGCTGGAAATCACTGCAATGAGGCTCACTGCATCCACCCAAGTCTTTGGGCATGAGTTGAGATCAGAGGTCAAAGGCATCAGAGAGACTGGAGGGCGAACAGTTGAGACATCCTGTCCAGTCACCTAGAGCGGAGCAAATCTGTTGGAGCTGACCAGAGGTGAATGGGTGATAGAAGATGGTGGTGAGCCTTCACTCCTACTCTGGGCTGTACTGTGGGTCCTGGACCAGCCCTGTGTGTCCTTCTCCGGTTTTTGCTTTTTGTTTCTTCACTTACGTCTAATTACTGGGAGCTACGGGTCTGTGTCTTGTGGAGGTGAAGGCAAAGGCATCCCATATCGAGGGTAGCTTGGTGGGCCCTTATGGGGCCAGGTTAGTGTCTATCTCCTGGTAGTGGTTTCCTGCCCTACCAGAGCATCCCTTAGGTTTGTATTTAGGGAAATCAACCTTTTTTTTTTTTTTTTCAAAATATTTTATTGAAATGGTTGGGTAAAAACAAGCCAGACAGATACATTACAGTCAATTCAATAAATAATCCAAGCCCTCAGTGACAGAATAAATACATACAGTAACATGCCAGATGCTCTCAAGTAACAAAATCTCAGGCAGTATTTCACATAGCAGATTATCAGACCAAATTCAAACTCAAACTCAGACCCCCAAACTTGCCCTAAATAGGAAAACAGGCCTCTTCAATCATCCGTTGCAGAGGGCTCCACACCAGGTTAAACCTCTCACCCATGCCCAAAGTGTTCCACTGTATCCTTTCCAGTTTCATACTGAGACACAAATTGTTAGCCCACTGCTGAACTGAGGGGGTAGAGGGTGCCATCCAACATTGGGCAACAGTCTTCCTGGCATTTATCAGGGCTAGGACCCACAGTGCTTCAGTTGCGCTGCCCACAGGTCACTGTGGATCTGTACCCAATAAAAATTCCAAGGGACTGCGTGGTAATGCGCATCCCAGCACCTCTTGCATGAGGCGGTGAAGTTATAGCCAAAACGAAGCAATTTTTGGGCATGTCAATGCCAGGTGCAGGAAATCCCTGGGACTTACCTGGCATTTGGGGCAAAGATCAGGTTTGGACAGGTCCATAGCCTTTAGGCGCACTGGGGTAAAGTATGTTCAATACATAAAGTTATACTGGATCTGTCTTAATTTATTGCTTCTGGAGCAGGAGTTGAAATGTCAAATTGCATGAGACCACACCTCTCCACTACAGTCCAAGTTCAAATCCCTCTGCCAAGCCTGACAAATCTTCTGCATGCCCCCCTTCCCCAACTCCCACAAGAAGCTTTTAAAATATAGTTAGGGGCTTGGAAAGTGGCTGCGGGCAGAAAAGCTCCTCCTCAAAGGGGGACGAAGCACCCCACCCATATTCCCAGTCCAATGTTTTGCCCAATTTACTCTGCACCCTTAGGTATATAAAGTAGTCCACAGATGGGATACCCCAGTTTTTACTTAGATAGGTAAAGGGCACCAGTGCTCCCCCCACATACAGCTGATTCACCATCCTCAACCCCAATTTCCGCCAGGCCAGCAATCGTTGAATAAATGAGGCGATACATGGGTCTTTATACTGTAGGGCAGTTACTAAGTCAGTATTTGGGGAAGGTGTGGGCACATGTCCGATCAATTCATGCACTTTAACCCAGCACTTAACTGTTGTTGCAGTGAAGGGGTTGCTTACATTAAACTGGCTACCAGGCCACAGTGCTCTGGCTAGTAGCCCTTCAAACATGGGGAGTCGGAGATGCTCCTCCTCCTCCAGGCTCAACCAACTGGTGGAAATCTCACCCCGCAAACCCATCACATATGCCAGTTGTGCGGCTAGGTAGTACCAGTAAAAGTTGGGTAAACCCAACCCCCCTTGTATTGTAGATTTAACTTAGATAGATCTCTTAATTTGAGCAGTCTTTCCTCTCCACAGGAACTTGTGTATAATTGCATTGATATGTTTAAAGTGCGAAAAGGGGAAGGCAATATGCAGAGCCTGATATAAATACAAACACCTAGGGAGGATCATCATTTTAACCACTCTGACTCTCCCAGTTAATGAGTGTGGCAAACCAGTCCATCTATCACAGTCCCTGGAGATCTTTCGTACTAGGGGTTTGAAGTTTAAAGCATACAACAAATTTGTATGCACTGAGATAAGGACACCCAAATATTTCAACCGATCCACCATCTGTAAGCCCATAAGGTTGGAGATCAGGCCAGCTCTATCTCCAATCCCAGCTGGGAGCAATTCACTCTTGGTCCAATTTACTTTGTGACCAGATAGATCACCATATTCTCGCATGACCCTAAATACCTCAGGTAGGTCACTAGATGGGAACTGCAGGTATAATAAAAGGTCATCTGCATAAAGCTCTAGCTTATGCTCTTCCCCCCCTTTAAAACCCCGAATGTGTGCATTCGCCTGAATCCTGGCAGCCAGAGGCTCCAGTGACAATATATATAAAAGAGGTGACAAGGGACAGCCCTGCCTTGTACCACGTCCCAGCTCAAAGCTCTGAAAGAGGGCTCCATTAACCGCAATTTGGGCACATGGGCACTGATATAGAGTACGTATCCAAGAACAAAAATTTGGGCCAACTCCAAACCTATGAAGTGTGTCAAAAAGATACCTCCACTCCACACGGTTGAAGGCCTTCTCTGCATCAATAGAGAGCACTGCTGCACCATGGGCACTGGCTCCGGACCTCCACCTATGAATGATGTTAAGGATGCGCCTGAAGTTATGTTTCCCCTGTCGACCCTTAATAATACCTGTCTGGTCGGGATGGATCAAGTGAGGGAGAAGACCCTCCATCCTCAAGGCCATGGCCTTGGCCAAAATTTTATAGTCTGACGTTAGTAGGGAGATTGGTCTGTATGACGCACAATAAGTGGGGTCCTTACCTGGCTTTGGAAGCACTGTAATTACAGCTGACCGCGTGGAGGGGGGAAGCTCCCCTTTTTCCAAGCACTCCACCAACATGTCATGTAATGGAGCAAGAAGTAGACCCTGAAAAACCTTAAAAAAGTCTATAGGCAGTCCATCTGGGCCTGGAGCCTTGCCGCCCCTGAGATCTCTAATCGCATCTGTTATCTCAGCACTAGTAAGGGGCCCGTCTAGGGTTCTAGCCTGGTCAGCTGAAAGAGCCAGTAACGGGGCCAAAGCAAAGTAAACACCCAGAGCTTGTTGCTCAGGATATCCCTGAGAGGTGTAACGTTATTTATAAAATGACCCTAATGCCTCACAATGCCTGGAATATCCCCTCTAAGTGTTCCCCCCATATCCTGAATGGAATCTACTGTCCTGTCAGCTTCCTGTTTACGTAGCTGCCATGCAAGGTATTTGCTACTCATATATCGATCAAAGTAGGCACCTGCCCAAGACAGCAAAATTACTCTCTCCAAACTGGCACTATTCAAAGTATTATATTGCCATTTAAGTTTTTGTAATACCCCATAAATAGCCGCTGTGGAGTTATTCTTATGGGCCTGTTCACAGGCCTCAATTTTTGTCCTCAGCTGTTGTAAGTCTGTCTGAGATCCTCTAGCTTTATGGATCGCAAATGAAATTGAATAACCCCTTATAACAGCTTTTAGTGCTTCCCAATGGACCTTGTGCGAGGTGCCTCCACTCCAGTTGAAAAGTAAAAATTCCTTTATCACTGCAGAGATACCAGTGTGGTACATCTCATCTTTGAGTAATATAGGGTCTAGTTTCCACTGCCTAACCACAGGGGCTGAGGCATCAACCATCACCTCTAGAGTCAGGAGGGGCATAATCGGATAGCAACATTGGTGAATAGGCCGCAGACTTTGAGGCTGAAATCAGGGAGTGAGAAATCAGGATCCGATCCAACTGCACATAGAATTTATGTGCATGTGAGAAAAAACTATAGTCTCTCCCAGTGGGGTATATATGCCTCCAAACATCAACCAGGCCAAGATCCCGCTGCAACGCAGCCAGGGCCTGAGTATTCTTAGATTTAGCCATGGGGTCGTGTTCGACCGGTCCAACACCCCATCTAAAACACAACTGTAGTCCCCACTCTGATCACCCATGGACCTAGCCAGCATGCCAGTTCCAGAGCAAGTTGCTGAAAGGAGTCGGGCTGCTCTACATTTGGGGCATAAATAGACCCCATAGAAATCGTACCCAGTCTAGGGAGGGTCACCCGCGCAAGGGCAAATCTGCCATATTGGTCTGTGTGTTGCTCAAGGATTTTGACCCCTGATCCTCTGGGGAACCATATAGCGGCCCCTCTCGACTTGGAGGAGAGTGTCGAAGAAACCCAGGACCCTCCCAAAGCCACAGCAGTTTTGATTGCCTCTCCCGGGGACATGTGAGTTTCCTAGAGTAGAATGACTTGCCACTTGAATCTTTTAACCTCTGTCTGTATTTTTTTCTCTTAATGACTGATTTCAAACAATTAATATTCAAGGAGGCAAATCTAATAGTGTCAGCCATGTTCCCACCATGAATGCGTATCAGGTACCGTACATATCAAAATAAAGCATATGACAAATTGGCTATTTCACCCAACCAGTTTTTGTTTAACACCCTATAGTTTCCCCAAGTAAGTTGAGGACTGTACGCCCCCATGGCTCCGGCTCAGATTTACAGTGGAGCCTATTGGTGGCTGACAGTCCCACCCCCCCAACAGTAACACAACAAGAAAAAACAACCAAACCTCCCTCCCACCCCCCACGGATCCAGGATCTGCCATAGATTCCCTTACAAACAACCAGCAAACTTTAAACTAATATTCAGTTTAATTCTGGTAGGCACATTGTTCAGTGAGATGAAATACCACCGAAATAGTCTCCTAGCGAAACCCCTTCCCACAGACCGGCGGAGCAAGGGCTCCAGACATCGGCCTCCCAAATAAACCATGAGCAGAAAGCATCAATTCAGACCTTGACTGTAACACCACTAGATTAAAATTTTAACAAAGAACTGAAAAAGGCCCAGATAGGTGTAATTAAGGGAAGGAGACAGAAGAAACAATAAAAAAAAAAAGTCAGTCACGATAGTCAACAAGTATCTGCTCTAACAGATGGTAAAAAAAAGAAAAAAAAAGTCACTTGTCGTATCAGCCACAGACCACTGAGCAGAAATAATAAGTCCAAAGTCTGGAGTCTAGAGCCCCGATGATACCCTGATCCCCAGATCAGGTCGGGGCTATGTAGGCCGGGATTCCATATAGTGCAAACGCTTTAAAGCAAAAGCAAGCTATTTAGGCGCAAATCGCTACCGCTGTTTAACTATAACATACCCTCTGCTATGGAACTCAAAGCATCAAGTTGTAACATGGTAAAAGGAAAAGCAAAACTATGGCATAGCTGCACCTATAAAAAGAAACTGGGATCCCTATCTAACCTCCCCTCACAGTACGGTGATTCGAGCCCGGAGTATCTGGCAATAGAGTCACTTATCTGGATCTGCACGAGCATTTGAGCCCTGTCTTCTGCGCCTCCTTGCCTCCCCCTCCACCCATTGAGCAGCTTCCTTGGGGCAGGAAAACAACTTTGGAGTGCTTCCAGGATGATTGACACGAAGTTTGGCTGGATATAGGAAGGTAAATCTCCATCCCAAATTGAATAGCTTCATCTTGATCTTGTTGAATTGCTGCCACTTAGTCTGGAGCTCCCTGCTATAATCCTGGAAAACCATGACTGAGGCGTTCTGCACTCTGATTGGCCCTTTTCCTTTAGCCACTTTTAAAATTGCTTCTTTGTCTTTGTACCTGAGGTATTTAATCAGGCAATGACATGGTTTATCTCCCGGCTTTGGTGAAGGCCCCACTCTATGAGCCTTTTCAATTTCACACTGGGCCAAGCTGGAGGGTAATTCAAAGTGCTCAACTAGCCATTTGTGAAGGTCCACCTCAGGTTCTTCCCTCTCCACACCCTCTGGTAGCCCCACGATTCTTAAGTTTGATCTCCTTGATCGATTTTCTTGATCATCGACCTGAGCGAGTAATTCCTTTACTGTGTTTTGTAGGGAGGTCTTAGCACGAGCAGATCCAGCCAAGGCATCCTCCAAGGAGCTAACGCATTGTTCAAGCTGGGCTAGTTGGTCGGAGTGAGCAGCGGTGGTTTTCAACAGGCCCGTGACTACAGATTGCATGTAAGTAATCTGGGCAGCTATGTTGGCAAAGCCTGCTTTCATATCATGTTGAATCTGAATAAGAGTGGCCGGAACTCCTGGGATCTCGTCAGGCTCTAATCTCGCACCCAGTTGTTCAGGCCCAGAGTTAGAACAAGCTGTCTTGTTTCCTGACCCAGACTGGAGTTTTGCCTGCTTGTCTCTCTTCTTTCCCGTCGCCATCCGTGGCTAAAACACTCCGTGCCCGATCAACAGTGAATTTAGGTGGCAGGGGTCTCAAAATTTGCCAATTAATACAAGTGCCACGAGGAGCTCAGCTGCACTGCATCCGTCATGTTACAACACTGGCCACGCCCCCCTAGGGAAGTTAACTTGCAGTCAGATTTTCTGAATGTAGGCTTTGGCCACCTCATGGGTGTGGAATTGCTGTGAGTCCTCATTACGAGAGATCTACAGTACTGCTGGGTATTGTAAGCAGTAAGGAATACCGAGGTCTGTTAATGCTTTGCAGGCCAATGTGTATGCCTTGTATCTATTAGAAAGGTGAAGGGAAAAGTTTGGAAATATTCTAATATTGTTCCCATTCCTCTGCAGAGTTCCTTTTTGTCTGGCCCACTAAAGAATATTTTTATGATTAGTATAGCACAGGAAGCGGGCAAGAATGGGCTCGGCCGCTCCCCCAGCTTGGGTGGTGGAGCTTAACATCTATGAGGATGGTCGATCTCTAAGGTGGGAGGGCAGTCTGGGGCCAGTAATTCAGAGAGGGCGCACTGTAGGAATAAGATGGAGCTTTTACCCTCACAGCTTTCCAGGAAGCCAACAAATTGGAGGTTATTTCTACGGCTCTAGTTTTCCAGGTCCTCCACTCTAGCCCACAACAGTCAAGTCACTATTTTGCTCACGGAGTTGAACTGTGAGGCACTCTGAAGTGGGCAACCTAGGTGCTGTGTTCCAACGGGATACTACCCCTACCTTGGTGGCTAGAAACCAGGTTAAGGGGCCTGGGTCCTGCTTCTGATGTAACACGGGGGTTCTTTCCCAGAGATAACAATAAATAGCATGGTGCCTCCACTCAGAGTAGAATACAAGTGGGTCTGATATTTTAGCAGTACAACTGCCTGGGATGCTGTAGCAGCCCATCTTCCCTTACAGTCACCCCACACATGGATTACCTTTAATCAAAAACCACATTTTAATTACTCACAATTATTGATTTAAGCTAATAATATGCTCACACTGGGTACAAATAATATTCTCATGATACCTTTTGTAAAAACAGTTAACCAACAATTTATTTAAGTGGTGTTGGGTTAGGAACGGGAAACTGGATATAGAGCTTAAGCAACAGCTTGGATTAGCATTTGGGAATTGCCAACATCAAGCAATCATTTTACTTTAAGATTCAAAACCATTTTTTCAATGCCCGCTACCCACCAACCTTCTGATGATTCAGGTTAAACTGTCTATCTAGCTAACTGTTTATATTCAGGAAATACAAGCCCCCAACTGGTACCAGTCCCCAGTCTTTAGATAAGAATCCTGCAATTCTATCCATGGGTACCCATTACTAAAGTGTTGCAGGTTTGTAATTGGTGCAGCTAATTGGCCAGCGTTGGCGTACTTAAATTAAATCAGAATTTAACCCTTTTCATTATAGCATTAACTACTTGGTGGAACGTGATACTTTAGCTCAGCAGGTGAACTCAGAACTTTAGGAGCAATATTATTTTACCACTGAACTTGGCAAACACTTGATGGCAAGTATTTACAGTTCCCCAGATGCAGGGCAATTCCTGTTTTACTCATGGTTTTGCAGAAAGTATCGTGCTGACAGTAGCGGCTCTAGCCACAAATGGTTACCAGGGCACAGCTGGGGCACAACCGATGGCAGCCGGGGCACTGATATATTGTTACTATGGGGGAAGCTCTGCACCATATGGGGCACCAACTGGGGCACAGCATTTTTTTAACGGGGCACGTGCCCTGGCGGGCTCTGGTGTAGAGCTGCCACTGCTTGCTGATACAGCTAAAGATTTATAGATGGTAAATCTGGGGTAGGCACAATTAATTAAACTTGAATTGGTGCAGATGGGCAGCAAGGGCTTGCAGCATGCCCCCTTTTCTTGCAGCAGGCTCTTGCCACTTTTAAATGACTGGAACTTCTCAGCATTTCTGGAACTGGGCATCTTCTTGCAGGTGAGGTCCCACTATGGAACAGGCCAGCAATGGGGACCTGGGCCGGCACACCTCAACCCCCACGTCTAAGCATGACCTCTCAGGTGGAGACGCAATGGCAGTGCCTAGCTGGTGACACTTCCAGTCTGATTCCCCAAACTGACCTTGCATGGCAGTCTCTTTCTCTCTCAGGTAGTCAGTCGCATTAGACTATCATTGGCATTTCAGCCACACTACCAGCATAGCAGCTAGGGCTCTTTCACATCAGGACACAGTCTCTGGGCCTTCCATTGAAGGTTAGCAGAAAACAGTCTCTTAGACTCAGGCATTGCAGGTTAAGCTTTCACAGAAGAACAAATCTTTTCTCTCAAGCACTCCAACTTGCACAGAAGGCTTGCACCTTCTACTTTAAACAGTCCCATACTACTGGACAATACTTTTCTCACCCGGCAGGTGCACACTTGAACAGAAGAGGGTCTTTCTTCTTACTTCTAAAAATAGACACTGAAGATTAAGGTGAGTCTGCCAACCAGGTAGGATACTTTTCATTCCTTAGCAAATACTTTTTACACTTAAGTTTTCCACAAACTGAAACACAGTCAAAACGGTTCCCCTTGGCTGGCATGGCTCTGCAGTCCCCAGGCAGGACATCAAACCTCTCACAGGCATCACTGGCAAGTGTCCTTTCTCCAGGGAGACTCCTGGATGACCTCTGTAGAACTGGACAGCAACATTAATTCTTCACACAGATGTCCACTCTATACTGGCATTGAGTCAACGCAGGATGACATAGCACAGATATGAGCACCTCCTGGACTAGTGGCTACTTGACCTCCTTGCAGGTCTCCATCTTACTTGAAATTCACAGCAGGCTTCTTCTCTCAGGGATATCTTAGGCAGCGCTCTCACCACTGACGTTGCAGGTCTTTGCAGCTCTCTCATAGTTGAAGTTGCAGAATTTCACATCTCTCTCACAGCTGACATTGCAGAATTTCACAGCTCTCTCATAGCTGAAGTTGCACAAATTCACAGCTCTCTCACAGCTGAAGTTGCAAATCAGAATTTGTTAGGCAGATTCCTCCAAATGTGGAAAGGGAAATGCAGGCCCTTGGGGACTGTACCTAGCAAACCCATAGGCAGGCTATTCCCCAGCCTTGCAGCCACATTTTTTAGCAAAGAGGCTGGAGCCCCCTTCCTCTGGAGGGGCTTCTGCCAAACTGAACTCAGAACCAAATGTATCTTGAGTTTTGGGAGCTCCAGGCAGCTCCTGATTGGCTGAAACAATTGTCCCATTGAAAAATTAATATTCATCAGGCTCCTTCGACACCTGAGTGGTCCTTCATTTGGGCGCCATGAATTGTCCCTGCTTTTTCCCCCACAAGTCCATTATGCAGTTCCACAAGTCCTTCTGTAAGATCCTGGCTTTCTGATTGGCTAGGCTGAGGTCAAAGGCTGCAAACATGGTTGCTCAATACACAGTTCAAAATAGTCTTTATGCTGTCCCACTATTCAAAGCTCTGGTGCAGCCAGCACAAATGTATTTATTTATTAAATGCCCCTCAGTCCTTTAACAATCCATTTGCCCTATTAAACTACTGCCAAAAGATAAATATACAGCTTGCCCCTACCTGTTGCTGCTGGCGATTTGTACTCTCCCCCCAAGCAGCAGGCAGGACCTCATTAATATTCACTGCACCTCATCAATACTTATGAGGCAGTTCCAATAGCACTGATTGGCGCTCTTACAATAAAATATTTTGAGGCTCCTAAAGTGCCTCCTCCTTGTCTCTGGCCCCCGTGTAGCAGATTCTGGGGGTCAGGAGCACTGAGGAAGCTTTTGTTTTACCATAGTAGTGGCCTGAAGATAGAAATGTACCACTGCACATGCACAGACCTTTGGCTCGCACATTCTGGTAATGGAAGATGGAGAGGCAAATATGGTAAGCCCCTACATGGGGGTTACATTCAGTCTAAGCTGTCTGCTACTCAGCTGTATTCATTCTGTCACCCAGCTGGTGTGTGTCTGCTGAATTATGCTGAGCAGTGAGTTTAAGATTGTTAATGTTTGTAACAAGCTGTTCAAGCATTTTTTTTATTTCAGACATCATAGCAATAATAGGCACAGGATCTGACGTCGCCATCTCGGATTCTGAGTGAGGCTGAGAAAACAGGATCCGAGCACTCAATAATAACTGAAGGTAGGAACCCCTGATTTAAAAAATAGTTTCTCAGGTATGTGTTTCAAATGAAGCCCTGTCGAACTATGTGTAATAGATGTCAAGTAGGGTACTTGCTGGGTAGGATTCCATCAGATTTATGATTGTGGCTTACAGAGCAAATCAATTAGACAGCCATCTTGTAGGGGCCCTAGCCATGTCCCTTCCGGATTCCTAATACTGGGGCTGGTCAGGATCTCTTTGCATTTCTCCCGAACTGAAGTCTTACTAACATATCGGGCAAAGGCAATTTTGATGTTAACTTCAGGACCTCCAATGCTGTGGAACTCTTCTGGCAGCACAACAGTCAGGTCAAGTTCTATCCCCTGTGGTCTCCTTTTCTGGTTATTCCACTCACCAAGCCACTCATCAAATTTGTAACTGTCATGTTCCAAAATGAAGGTGTCCATGTTGAGGACATTGTGCATTGGTTAAATTAAAAATGTGATGTCCTCAGCGCTCCAGAACCCATCCTGGATTCTGAAAATTTCTGAACTGGCAGCTGGAAATTAAAAGTAAAACTGCAGCCGTCAGATGAAGGGATTTACCACATTCCAAACTCTTTTCTTTTGGGTAGGGATCGGGAGGGGGGGGTCTGTTCCTATGAGGGGTAACCTCATGCTTGTTATAAGCATGGGGCCCATATGCCTCTTTCCAACATTTGCAACAAACCCCGCTGTGAAAATTGTGATCAGGTTGGGCACATCAGTCATCAATGTGCGAATCATACAAAGTGTGACCTTTGCGAGGAGTGTGGTCACACCTTCTCGAAATGGTCCTGGCTGTTAAGAACAAGCTGGCTTCCATAAACCCTGATTCGCTAATTCAGGATGCTCAGGAAGCTGCTGATTTGAACCCTACAGTATCCACCCCTCTGGAGTGTGACATTCTCTCTTTGGAAGATGTTCCTACAAAGTTTGAGGAGTTTAAAGAAAATCAACCCCTGAAAAACAGACAATACACAAGGAACTGTCATTTCTAACACTGGCTCTATTTTGGAACTTGAGTCTGTCTGTTATGAAGACCCTCCCCCACCTGTTGATGCTGTGGACAGTTCAAAGTCAGCTGCTGTAATGCTACCCCCCTAAGTCTGAGCAAACATATATAGGGCCTAGACATTCCTCACAGAAATTAAAACCTATTTCTGAACCCCCTTGAGTCACTACAAATCCTTTTGATGTCTTATCTCCAAACCAAGAATGGGGTGACTCAGGCATGTAGTAGGGGGAGTCTGATTCTGTGTCCCAGAATTCTTGCCTTCTTCGAACACCTTCAGATCAATCTGGGTTTAAAGAGAAAAAGGAAAAAACAGAAGAAAATGTTTCTAATTTGTCATTATGAATGTCTAGTTTGTTTTCAGCTAATGTATGCAGTCTACTGCATTATCAAATCAGGCGTGCTATTTTTCAACAGCTGCATGATCAGAAATATAAAATCTGTTTTTTACAGGAAGCATGGGTAAATTCCATAGATCAGTCCAGGTTATTCAAGTCAGAATGGGTTTGGGGCCCTTCTTTCTGGTTGTTTGGGTATGATAGAGCTGATGGGTGGCTGTATTATTTCAGTTTTCTTCTTTCACACTGTCTACACTTATGGATGCAATACCTGGAAGGCTGCTTATTATAGATGGTAAGTGGGAATCTACCCCATGCAGATTTATTACTGTATATGGTCCTCAGTCAAAGGCTGAGAGAGTTGACCTCTTGATCTCCCTCCAACCTTTTTAGTTACCTCCAAAAATATCTTTTTGGCTGGTGATTTTAATGCTGGTTTTAAAAAATTGGACCCAAGCAATAAGGAGAAAAAGCAACATTGCAATTCTCATGCATTTGAGAAATGCATCAAAACTGCTGACCTTGTTAACTGTGCAGACTCTCTGAAGGGGGTAATACTTTCACCTACAAAAGGGATAAATTTACTACAACTATCAACCATTTTTTTATTTCTCAAAATGTTACCCTGGCTTCTTTTGCTGTTTGTCCCTTTGAATTTTCTGATCATGGCGTTTTAAAACTAAAAATTCATGGCCCTTTTTCTGGCTCTATAAAGCAAACTAGATTGAACCTGGACACTTCTGTCCTACAGGATCCACAAGTCATTTCAGGAATCACTACCCTTTTATGAGCAAGGACATCTGTTTATGATTTATACGATGACATAGGCTGCTGGTGGGCTGACAGCAAATCAGATATTAGAAGGTGGTTTCAAAACTACGAGGTTTCCAAAGCCTGTAATGATTTTTTTACTTATCTCAAATTACGCACACAGCTTCAATATCTCTACTGTCTGGTCTCTACTCATAGATTTGATTAATCACAACAATTAAATACCATTAAAACACAAATGAAAGCTGTACAATATGATAGAGCTAATTTTTTTTCAGGCTGAATTGGAATATGGGATGAAAGAATACCCAGATGGGGACCTGTTGAAAGCCTATAAAAAAAAGGAAAGCTGCCACTTCCTTTACCACACAAAAAAATCCAGATGGTGATTTGTTACCTCTAAAGAACAGTTATCAGCCATTGTCTCAGACCAGCTTCTATCTTTTAGCAAAACTCATTCCCCTTCAAAATCCAGTATTCTGTCTTACCTGAATACCTGCTTACAACAGTTCTCTGCAGAGGAAGTATCTGCACGAACAGTTTCAGTTTCTTTACCAGAAATTGTATCTACAATTTTTTTCTCAGAAACCAGGAATTTCACCAGGTGAAGATGGTTTATCTTACGAGTTTTATAAAACTTTTTTCTCAGTTCTGGCTGTTTGCCTAGAAGCTATGTTTTCTGCCTTTTTAAGCAAAAGGCTTTTCCTGAATATCTTACTACTGCCCTTATTATTTTTGTTTTTAAGTCTGCGGACAGATTTGACATCCAAATTTGGAGACCTATCAGCATTCTAAATGCTGATTGTAAAATACTGTCACAGATTTTAAATAACAGATTAAAAACTACTGCAAAGCTGCTCATACACCATTTTCAGTTTTGTGGATTACAGGATTGTAAAATACAATACCCACTAATGATTATTAGGGACTTTATTGAATATTTCAATGCCCATGGAAAATTTGGTATAATTTTATCACTTGATCAGAGTAAGGGCTTTGACTGAGTCAGTTATCTGTTTCTGTTTTCCATTTTAGAGGCATATGGGATTCCACTATGCTTTATAAACTGGTTAAAATGTTTATATTCTGGTACAATAATCAAACCCATCATCTTGGGAAACAGCATGTTACCTTTAAAAATATCTTCAGGTGTTAGACAGGGCTATCCACTGAGCCCCCTGCTATGTATATTTTCCCAGCTCCTTTTCTTCATCATTTAGTCTCTTCCCATCTGTTGCCAGGCCTAGTTGGAAGTGGTCATCGGGATGAAATTATTGTGTTGGGTTATGCGGATGATGTATGTCTATTTTTGGGTGATGTTAAGGGTATTCCTTTTTTTTTTTTTTACATGAAATGCAGCTATATACTTCTGTGTCAAGTGCAATGCTGAACATAAACAAAATGTAAAGGTATAAGTTTAGTAGCTCAGGACCCTGATCCAGTAAGTATAGATGGTATTCCTATGGGGCCTGGCCCCATCAAGATTTTGGGAGCACAGTTTGCCTCTCAAAACTTACCCTTTCAAAACTGGGATATGGTCTTAAAAACATGTGAAGTCAAAGCTTAAAAGAATTCAAGTCATTAAGAAAATTCCGATCCCTTGCCTATTATACATGGCTATGATTTTCCCCCTTCCTGTTTCCTTAGAAACAAGGTTGTACAGCTGTTTTTTCCAGAGGTTATGGGGGAGCCATTTAAACCCTATTAAATAGTGCTTTACATATCTTCCTAAGAAACATGGAGGGCTTGGCATGGTGGACCCTATTGTATTCTTCCATACATTGTTTATTTCCCAAACTGTGCGGTTGGGTCTGAATCCTTCCCTTACTTTAACTTAGAAATGGATTAAAAACAATTTAGGTCACTATTTTTCTATTTAGGAGACCGCAGCCCCTAAAATATCACCACATTAGGCATTCCGGTATACTTTAAATCTGTAGTGCAAAAACCTTTTAAATGGGGTCTTTTAAAAACCCAGGTGACACAGTGGGCTGGCCCCCTTTTTGTATCCTTTAGTAATGCAGAAAAGTCATCCAGCTGAGCAAGAATTTAAAAATTGTACTCCCTCTCAAAATAAAAATGTTTTAGTACAACTCTATAATCCCCACATGCCCCGTCATAAGTGGGAGCATCTATGGCTCTCCTCGTATGGAAGATTAAATGTCAATGCTAATAATAAACACAAACCACAAGAAGAAATACACTGCCCCTGTAGTACCTGTTGGGCACAAGAGGAGACAATGGAGCATTTCTTACTTAACTGCTCCCATGTGGTATCTTTATGGCAATATTTGGCCTCCAGGTGGAAATTACCTTGGTTAACTATTGACCTATGATATTATTGTTCTGGGTAACTATTCATTGTTTATTTATTTATTTACTTATGTCTTCGATGACAGGGTAAGCAAGCTGATCCAGAGGACTGTTTTCAGTTATGACCAGGGCCACGAAGGTGGCAGGATAGTACATAGCAGTAAAATAACAATACAAGGTTCAAAACAGAGATTCGTTTGAATACACATGAGAAAGCATCAACAGCAGCAACTAACAATACAGCCATAGATTAAAACATAAAATTGGATTGCATACAGGTACACGTGAAAGAGCATCAGTAACACATAAATGCAATAAAGTAGTGAACATGCCATATACAGTAGTTAAATATACAATGCAATGGTAAGGACAGTATTATATACAGAATACAAACAGCATCTGTGGGGTTTCGTAAGTCAATTCATTATTAGAAAGGGGCAGTAAGTACTGGAAGACCAGAGCGAAAGACAGGAGTGAGAAGGGAGTAAGTTGGTTGTCAAATTAAAGTACTATGGACAGGTAATACCTGATACCTGGTTTCTTTCATAAAGAGACTCTAGCAGTATTTTTCTGTTGTCTGAAGTATTATCTGTGACAAGCTCGTTGCTAATGGTTCTTGCAACAGCAGTTGATGCCCTTTGAAACTTTTAGCACACTATGTGCAAATGCATTAGTTTCTGTATATAAGGTTGATATTTCTGCGTTTCCTTCTGACAAAGTTAACAGATGGTGGAAAAGATTTTTATATTTCATCAACTACAAATAGTATGAATTCATCATTTATGATACTCTTATCTTAAATGCTCTAAAATAGCTGTAATCTGAAGTTTAAACATTAACTTTCTGTGTTTTTTGGGGGGGTTCCCATTTTTTTGAAAGATTATATGTATGAATTTATAATTCTCTGTTATTTATTATTCATTTATTTATTTTTTATTTTTACTACCTCAACAACTTATTGTTTGCTTAAGTTTTACCTCATAACATGTGAACTAACATGTATTTCTCCCTAATGTTTTCCATTTTTATCTGTGGTTTTCTTTGTATCTATTGAATCTGGAATTTTGATTTTTGTGTTACTTATTTCCCTTGATGTATGTGTTGTTTTTGATGTTATTTCAATAAAAATGCCCCTGCTCTTATCAAGAAGTGCCATGGGATCTTTAATGTCCACCTGAACATCCACCAGAACAGGCAGACAGGACCTCGGTTTAACATCTCGTCTGAAGGATGCTCTCATCCCAGCCTAACTGTAGAGGCAGTGGATATAAGAACAGTTTATATTTTCAAGTATCAAAGTCTGCTTTCTAAGTGAATCACAGGGTACCCTGTGTAGTAGAGTGAGCAGGGAGTTCCTATAAATCAGTACATTTAAATTCAAATTGATTTATTTACCAGCGTTCTCACTGAGCAAAGTTTGGATTCAGTAAGGTCCTGGGACAAGTATTTCATAAGTTACAGATGAGTTACAGGTTGTATTATAATAATGTGCAAAAACAGCAAGACGAGGTAATAACAATGTGCATTTGTTTATATGGCTTACTTAGACATCGCTGCTTATGAGGTGAGTGAGGTGGTGGTAGGAGGCAGCCATGATCAGCCTGGAGTACCTTCTGACATGTTGTATGTTATAACACCAAGGCCACCTCCTGCCTACACCTGCTACCCTGCAAATCAGGGGAAGTTATTCAGCATCAAGACCTGGTCCTTCCTGCACAAATAGCTTAAAGTCAGGGAGTGTTATTCTGCACCAGGGCAAGCTCCTGACTTTACTGTGGGTATACTGTATGCCTGGATACTGTAGCTGAAGCACATTCTCCCATTGTATCATGGTAGGCTGCTTATCTCTTTCTGCTACTTTATCAAAATGCCTTTGGGGGAGTGGGAGGTAGCAAACATACACTGGAGACTTTTAAAGTCATGGTGTGAGGAATCTTAGATTATGTAGTCTTCCTAACCCTCATTAGAAGGTTAATTTATTTTTTAGAGTAAAATGCTTCTTTAGCAAGAGTGCTCAGGGGTGGCTGCAGCATCAACGAGTTGGATATAAAAAGTCGTAAGTGTTGCAGTTAAAAGCAATGCCAGGCAGTGTATACTATGTATCTGGACTTAAGCAAGGCCTTTAATTCAGTGCCAGAGAGGATGTTTATACAAGGGGCAGGGGATTTAGGACTAGGACTAGATCTAACTAGGTGGACTGGGAACTGGTTGCCAGACAGCAAATTCTCTGATGTCAGGGAATTACAAGTGGAGTGCCATAGGGCTCTGTATTGAGGCCACTACTATTTAACAGGTATAAAAGCAACATCTGGGTGTAGTTACAGGGTAAAATGAATCAGTTGGCAGACAACCCATAACTCTGCAGGACAGTGTACAGTGTTGAAGGGATAGCAGCATGAAAAGGGAGGTTGAAATGCTGGAGCAGTGCAGCTGACCTGCAAGCACGCTAGTAGGGCTGCGGCTCATAATGTTGCTGACCTAGGTTCAGGAGCCTGGGGCAGTGAAAGGTAAAGAACTGCAAAGTTGGCAAACCTCAGTCTGTGAAATAATTTGTGAAGTTTGTCAAATTTGCGAGGTATGAAGTGTCGACCTCGCAGTTTTTGGCAGGCGAAGGTAAGGCAAAGTTGTAACTTTGCCTTAACTTTGCCTGATTTCACCTCAAAAAGTTCCATTTCCAAAGGAAAACTCAATGCAAAGTGGCACAGTGGACAATTCGTGAAGTTACTCATGAAGACGAATTTCACAGCTTCACCGGAACTTTGCAACATCTCTAGTGGAGGGCCAGCAGGGGGAGGACATTGGAGTATCCCATAGGTCCCTCCCCTTCCCTCCTCGATTTGGGAGGTTGACCAATCCCTGCTGCAGGAGCACCAGACGGAGGCCAATAGGATGCTTACCTCCTTAGTTTGAGAGGTTGACCAATCCCTGTTGCAGAAGTACCACCTGGGGGCACACAGGTAAAGCTGTGCAGGTAAGGACAACATGGGCGGGGGAAGGCTTCAAGTGTGCTGCCTATCCTCAGTCTATGTGAAATGGATTTTATTACTTTACTCAGCCCTCCAAGTGGTTGCATCCACCAATGGACTAATCACCACTCTATTCTCAGTGGCAAGGAGAGCACACCAGGGATGTCCCATGTCAGATCACCTTTTTAGTAAAAAGTGGTTAGCCCAGGACATTCTATAGTGCTGCTGTCCATTCCGCTGGAGGGGATAAGACTCAGTCACCACTCATTGGCTCCAGTCCTCTTATTGGCAGCTAAGAAAGTCGTAACATGGCATTGACTGCAGCCACAAACGCCCACTACAGACCAATGGAGGGCAATCGTAAACACCATTTATAGAATGGGACAGTGACCTGCATGCTTAAGAGCCAGCTACCACAATTCCAAATGAGATGGCAGCGGTGGGTCCTGTACAACACGAATTTGGATGCTATCTGTGTGCCGTGATTAGTATTGCAGTTAACAGTATATGATTTGTTGATAAAGGACAGTATCACATAGTTAGACTTGAAGCAACTTTAATAACAATATAAATACTTAGTTATTCATGCATAAAGTATACTGTAAACAATTGGAAATGCATTATGAAAACCATTCAAAGGCTTTCCCTGGCCGAAAGAGACAGTAGTAATTTAACTATTAGGGATGGCTATGAGAGCTTGTGAAATAACTGGAGTTGAATGTCTGTGCACCAGCTCTTTATGCCTGTATTTGGTATGACTGTATTTGTATCTGAGTAATGCTTGTTATTTACTTTGCAAATTTCAATAGAATTTTAAATAAAAAAAGCAATTTTCCAATTTTCTGCAAACTATAGACAGTTGGCATTATCAGGACTCATCTGGCATCATTCCCCAAAATGTGAATTTCAGTTCGGCTTTTTTTTTTCACTAGTGTATGCACCCTTCCATCTCCGACATCCACTCTCTCCTGACTTCCAAAGTATAGACTGACTCCTCTGCATCTTAAAATCTGTAAGTGTCCCTCCACGGAGAAGGGTTTATCCTCAAGGCTGGGTCAGAGATTGGGGGGGGGGGGATATATCCCTGGATTCTCAGGTCTCGTCAGGTTGCAGCAATTGAATGGACATACAGAGCCCAGATATACCTAGCTTCTTTGTTTATGATGCCAGGGTCATTTTTCCTTCCATTTATTTTCTCTGTGTAGGTCATTGGTGTGCTAGGGATGAAGCAGTAAGACTAATCACAGTATATCTGTCTATGTTAGGCCCCACACCCCTTGGGTCATTAGAGAAGAGGTAAGAAGCAGTAGCACTAAACACAGTATATCCATCTATGTTATACCCCACACCCCTCGATTCATAAGGGGTGAGATAAGAAGCAGTGACACTAAACACAGTAATCTATCTATGTTAGGTCCCACATCCCTTGAGTCACAAGGGAGGCGGTAAGAAACAGTAACTCTAAACACATTATATTTAGCTATATCTATATTAGGTCCCACACCCCTTGGATCTTACAGGAAAGGTAAGATGCAGTAACACTAAACACAGTATATCTCGTTACGTTAGGCCCATACTCCTTGAGTCATAATAGGGCAAGTAAGAAGCAGTAACACTAAACCCAGTACTGTATATCTATCCACATTAGACCCCACACCCCATGGGTCATAAGGGGTGAGGTAAGAAACTGTAACACTAAGCACAGAATATCTATCTGTGTTGTGCCCCAAACCCCTTGGGTCATAAGGAGGGAGGTAAGAAGCAGTACCACTAAACACAGCATACTGTATCTATCTATGTGAGGCCACACACCTTGCTGGTCATAAGGGGTGAGGTGAGAAGCAGTAACACTACATCTATCTATGGTAGGACCCACACCCCTTGGATCATAAGGGGAAAGGTAAGAAGTAGTGACACTAAACAAGTATATCTATCTGTATTGAGCCTAACATCCTGTGGTATATTAAGTGAGGAAGTAAGACGCAGTAACACGAAACACTGCAGTTGCTTGGATACCTCAAAATCTGACCTAAGTTAGAATACTCAAATCCGACAACCGTTTTTACGGTAGGATGGCATCAGATATGGATTTGGATATCCTAATATCTGACTTTCCTAATTTCCTAAACTAGTTACCCTTCTTGTTATAATTAAATAACTCCCCCCTGACCCCACCTAAAGCACCATGTAGCCCACAACCTTCCTCCCCCAAGTCCAATGCCTTACTAATTTGTCCTCCGCGTAGTTCCATACAATCCCCACGTGCCAAATAACACTTAGCTTATTACTCCTCCACTCTTGCACAATTTATACCAAGTCCCCCCATCCCTGGATGAAACAAGACCCCCGACCCAACTCACCCACCAGCATCCATCTTCCTCACCAAGCTCACTGCATCTATTAATTTTACTCAGTTAAGGCCCCTATAATAAAGCTTATTATAGGGAATGCTACTCAAGAGGCCATAAATTGTAATGTGCCACACTCGTGCACCTTGCCCCCAAACACACAAGTCCCACATCCCCAATGCAATAAGACTCCTTACTCACCATACCCACTAGCTCCCATCTCCCTAACATAGCACCCAAACTGAAAGAACATTGATGCTGAATACAGAATATCGCTCGCAGTCAGAGTAAGGGAAGGTCCCATGGCACAGCTGCTTGCACTCATCGACATTCCAGTATGTGAGCTGAATGAAAATGACATTTTCATAATAGCAACACCTGATTGGCTGATGTCAGCCAATCAAGTGCTACTACTATGAAAACTTGTTAGCGTTAACCCTGCGGGTTACAAGGGGTGAAATAAAAAGCACTAACACTAAACTCAGCATATCTATTTATTTTAGGCCCTACACCCCTTGAGTTATAAGGGACAAGGATAGAAGGATAGAAGCCGTAACACTAAACACAGTATATCTCCTTTGATCTATAGATAGGTAGGTAGGTAGGTGGATAGATAGACAGATAGATATTTTATTTATTTGTTTACTGTGTAGGTGCACTGATCCCACAGACTGTTTTCAGGCACAATCCGGGCCATGAAGATAGCACATATGAATACAGACAAAATACAAATTACAGAAATTGAGAAAGGTGGAGGTGTCTACAACAGTCAAGGTATTCACTGAAATGCATTGAGCACAGAAGCAAACCAAGGAGGAACAAAATACATTGGAATACAAGATACACAAATTGAATACGAATGTCAAACAGTACAAGGAATGTTATTACAAAAAATAAGTGCAATACAGTACAAGTAAGGAGCAAGTGCAAATTAAGAATGACTGTACAGTCAGAACAGTCTGTGGCTTATCCATAACAGGAGGGGGATGAGATTTGGCCCGGGAGTGGGGAGAGGACTACCATCCTAAGATTACCTGGCTGAGCAGAAACCAGGGCAGGAACATTTGGCTTCAGCCAGCAGCTAGGCATTAAGGTTAGTTTTAAAAGTAAGGTGAGAGTCAAGTGAGTGGAGGGAGGTGGGGAGTTTGTTCCAAATCATGGGAGCCATGAAGGACAGAGCTTTACTACCCAGACCAGCAATAATCCTTGGGACTTCCAAAGGTGGGACTGAGGATTCCTGGAGGCTCCTGGGAGGGACTTTGTGTTTGAGCAGGGATGAGTAAGGTGACAGATTGCCGCATCTCATGGCATTATCTATGATGCAGGCAAGGGCGTAGTCCTGTCGTTTTTGTAGGAGGAGCCATCCTAAAGTCTGGTATAATTTGCAGTGATGTGTGGAGTAGGTTGACATGAGTGCGTACCTTCATATACTGTTCTAGACAGTGTTAAGTCTGGTGTGCAGGGAGGAGGAAACATGACAGTAGATTGGGGCACAGTAATCCAATAGTGGGAGAAGGTTGCCTTCTACTATGGCAAGGCGCACCTCAGGGGTCAGGATGAGTCTGAGTCTAAAACCAGCCCCTAGTTTCTGGTTAACCCATCACACAGTGTTGTTGATATGCTCCGAGAAAGTTAGGAAGGGGTCAAGGGTGACGCCTAGGTATTTAAAAAAGGGGATGTTTTGCAAGGGGGGGGCTTCGGTTGTTGGTACTAAGAGGGAGGAATTAGTTTAGGTGAATTTTGAAACACTGAGTTTTGATCCCAGGAGCATGGTTTTATTTTTCTTTATTGACTAATAGCCTGTTGGACAGGAACCATTTGTAGGCTGCCCTATAGTTTTGGGTAAGGGTGATAGATAGATTAGCCAGGTATTTGTTGCTGTGATATAACACAAGACCATTGGCATACAGTAATGCCTCGCAAGTAAGGCTATCTGCAGAAAGGGAATTGATAAAAAGGGAAAGCAGCAGAGGGCCCAGGATTGAGCCCTGGGGAACACCAGTGGCTACAGACTTGTCTGAGGAAGGTGGCAAAACCGATGTTTGCTGACTGGGATCAGCCTGAGAGATAGCTCAGGGACCACATTGACATCTTCGACGAGCAACCAAGGTGAAGTAATTTAGTGTGGAGGAGGTTGTGGTTGACAAGGTCAAAGACCTTTGTCAGGATTACGAACACAGCACCAGTGACGTCCCCTGTGCCCATGTTTCTAACAACGTGATTGATGAAGTGTGCCAGGGCTGATGTGGTGCTGTGAGATTTCTGGAACCCATGCTGGTGAGAGCAAAGCAGGTTGTATTTTTCGATATATTCAGAGAGCTGGTGGTGGACAATTTTTTCCAGCAGTTTGCTTAGTTGGGGAGGATGGAAATAGGCTTGTAGTTATCAGGAGATAGGGGGACACCAGCCTTAAAAATTGGGACAGCTTTGGTGTTCTTCTAAGAGGCTGGCATAGATGATGAGGCTAAGGCTAAATTAAAGATGAAGGTGAGGGGTTTGGAGATGCAGGGAGCGATGAGCTTAAGAAAGCAGGGGTAAAGTCCATCGCTACCTGGACTGCCCTGTTTGGGAGGCACATTATAAATTTAAAGGTATCCCTAGGGAAGATGACTCTGAAGTAGAAGGGAGGGTTTGAAATTACATTTTGGGGGGAGTGCCCAACCAGATTTCCTGGACAGGGTGGGTTAGGAGTAGGTAGTTTATTTAGGTGGGCAGAGAGGTCACTAATTTTTGTGTTGAAGGCATGGGCAATGGCAATGGGATCAGTTAAGAGGCCTGAGGGGGAGCTAAGGTGTCTGACTGGGCTGTGGGTCCCCAGGTTTACCATGGAGCCAATGGTGGACCAAAAGCGGTGTGGATTTCTGAGGTTTTCCCTATGCAGGTTGTGGTAGTAATTCATTTTAAGTGACTTGGTGGTTTATTTACGTGTTACACCACTGTCTATTTTCGCTCCAAAGAGAGGGGGAGGGAGAGGATTTATGAGCCACCCACTTTTTGTCTGTCTCTTTCATAAGCGAGAGAGTAGCTTTTTGGAGATCCAACAAGTGCATCTGCCTCTTACTCTGCAGGTGGTCAAAAGGAAATGATGGTCCTGGATCTGGAAGAGGGCATCAGTGAAGAAGCCAACTGCAGAGGCCACATCCGTGAGGGAATGGAGGGTATACCAGTTACTGCCCTGACGTCCATGAGCAGGCTGGAGAAGTCAGTGCAGCTGAAGTTTCTAAAGAACAGGTATTTGGGAGCGGGGGGCTCTTGGTTTTGGTGGACCAGATTATATAGTGTCACTAGTGGTCACTAATTGAATCCAAAAGGATCCCTGCTTGAAGTACTTTATCCTCTCTGTTATTCGCCACCCAGTCCAGCAAGGATTGGTTTGGAAAGGTTTTGCATATGGGGATTTCATCTAGTAGAGATGGTGATGGATTGAGAGAGGTTGTGCTGTTTTAGTAGGTTACTGTAGTCCGTTTTCATGGGACTTGACCAGTTGAGGTTAAAGTCACCAAGAAGGATTGTGTCCCTGGGAGGAGAAAGTTGCCCCAGTCCTGTCAAGTGGGGCCTTTAGGATGGTTGTATCAGCATCTGACATGTATCTTTTTATTGTATCCTGGAGTCATTTCGGTGATGAGCCACTCACTGGGGGATGAAGGGTCAGAGCATAGGACAGTGATGGCAGAGAGAGAGAGAGGTTCATGGAAATACAGTGCTACCCCACCACCCTTCTTTTAGCCAGATAGATAGATACTGTCTGTAGGTAGGTAGGTAGATAGATAGATTAGATAGATAGATAGATAGATAGATAGATAGATAGATAGATAGATAGATAGATAGCTAGCTAGCTAGCTAGATAGATAGATAAACTAGCCTCTGCCCAGTGTGTCTTTCCCAGTTACCATATTTTATTAACTAAAATGGATGGATGGATGGACGGATGGATGGACAGATGCACGCACGTATGCACGGAGGAGATGGTGCCTTTCATGCACATTGTATTCCTAAGTGCTTTACAAACCATGGACAGTTGCAATAGCAATTCGGTATGTTCTGGAAGGTTGTCTGAGAATAAGGGAAGTGAAAGAAGCCCCAGGAGGTTTCAAGGGATGAGGAGCAGGAGATCTGTTCCAGGATTACAGGTTTGGGAGACAGGATACACCAAGGTGCAGAACAACCTGTCTTTTGAAGCTGTTCTGTCTATGTGCCAGTTTCACACAAACGGATAGCTTGTTACAGTTATTTGGGTTTTTAAAGGAAGGTATGCCCCCTGAAATCTATTGATGATCTTGGTACCCTGACTTTCAAAGAGAATATGTATCTTTAAATCTCAAATTCCCAAAGTATTTCAGCCCTGCTCAAACTTCACAATTGCCCTTTGAAGGTAGCCAAATCTGATTTTTTTCTAGAATGTATAACAGTGCTGTATTCTCAGATGGGACAACACCATTCATTCAATACCATTCAGGAAGTCTGGGCACGCTTTATGATGTAAGCATGCAAAAGCTTCCATTTGTGGATCTTTAGGAATGGGATCCTGAGGAGGTGACATCATAGACTTACTAAACATGGTGCTGAGCAGCCTGAGTGGGGAGAACTCTTGTGTTGCAGACAGGCAGTTTGATCTAATGATTAAAGTGCTGTCCTGTGAACCGGAATATCCAGGTTTGAATCTCACACACCACGTCTTACTCATTTTGGCAAGTCACTTAACCTCCCAGAGCTTAATCTAGCTCTGTGCTATTTGAATCTCTCTCTGTGCCTGATGGCATCAACTTTTCTCCACTCCCTCTTCTTAATTGTAATGTACTTTGGGATACAGTTTGTATGGAAGGCACTATATAAACCCCAAATTCTTCCTTTTCTATTTTTAAAAACAGAACTGCTTACTCTTTGGGGCTGACCTTTTTGTGCAGCGGTAATGTTACCTTTCATGTTGCTGGTGACCTGGGTTTGGGAATGAGCCTGGCTGGATCTCTGGGGGCAGCTGGGTAGGGGGAGGAGAGTTAAGCATCCCGGCAGATGCTTGGGCTGCTCAGTCTTCCTCTAAGGAGGAAGGCTGTCTGCTTCAGCCATGTCAGCACCACCTAGATGACTATGGTGGTGCTGCAGGTGCCACCCCTAGGGGAGGTGGGGTCACTGGCTTGTGCTGCATATGAAGCACACTTGGCATGTGAGTGCATTCACACTCGCACCACCTGCACCTCAGGGGAGAGGGACAGAAAAAAATGTAAAAACATCTGCAGCACGGGATGATTCAGATACCCCAGTTGGTCCTTCACCCCTAACCATGGCACCCTTCTCAATTGGATTCAGACTCTGGAGCAGCTTGGGGAAGCCTAACAACACCATCACTGGGGATTAGCCATGAGGAACTGAGGAAAGGGTAAAGCTGCGTGAATGCAGGTGATGAGATTTGGGGTGCCAGAGGATGGAGGCATGCTTGAGATGCAAGGGGACGCACAATAAATCCACAAAAAACTGGCTATCACTGTAAGGCGATTGAGGGGTTTGGAAATGGGAGAAATACAAACTGAGATTAAAGCCAACAACACAAAAAAGGCCTACACTCACCTGATAGATTTTTGGCTGTCACATATTACAGTTTTGCAATAAACCCTGTCCAGTTTTTTGTTTTTACAATTTATTTAGCGAAGAAAGTTCAACTGAGATGTGCCATCTTGTTTTCCATGGGTTCCTGCTGTTTTGTTTTTTCACTGAGGTTTTTCTGTAATGGCTTTTTTCATCAGAGATCACCTTGGTCCCAGGGATATACTCTGTTCAGGCTCATTACTCCCATTACCCCTAAGTCCTGCAGCTACTTCGACATCTCCCATGGCTTCCCTTCCATGGCTGGGGCTCCGAGGGAGGGCCGAGGCAGGCCATTGTTAGCAGGCACTAGGACCCAGTGGAGTCCAGGAACTCTGGTTGGATTTGCATAGGGGAATAATCCAAACCAGAGGAAGGAGAAAGGGTGGGCAGTTAAGGTAAGGGGAACAGTGGACTTTAAAGAATGGGAGGTGTCAAAATACAGTCAGGGCCACCAGTAGACTAGCTCTGGTCAATCATTAGGTTAAGTGCTGATGTAGCCAGGTACTTGGCAGACTCAATGGGCCATAGGGCATTTTTATGCCATCAACATCTATTTCTAGGTTTATGTGAACTGAAGCACCTTCGTTCCTTAATTACTGTGTTATGTCACTATGATATGATCTGTATTTGCCACAGATTTTATCATGGGATATTGCCTGCCTTGGGAATGGGGCGGGGGCAGTATGGCAGCTTAGATTCAATGCAAAGAAGTACAAAGTAATGCACCTGGGAAACAAAAACCCAGGGGAAGAGTACTCAATGGGGGGGGGGTATTAACAACAACAACAAAAATGGAAAGAGACCTGGGGGTAGTCATATCAGGTGACCTAAAGGTAAGCAAGCAATGAGAGAAGGCAGTAAGGAAGGCTGGGGGATACTGGGATGTACAGGGAGAGGCATCACCAGTAGAAAACAGGAAGTTGTTATCCCTCTGTACAGACAGTTGGTGAGACCCCATCTGGAGTACTGTGTGCAGTTCTGGAGACCCATCTCCACAAGGACATAGACGGGATGGAGGCAGTTCAGAGGAGGGCAACTAAAATGGTGCAGGGTCTGCTACAGAAGCCATATGAAGAGAGACTAAAGGAGCTCAATATGTACACCCTTGAGGAAAGGAGGGAGAGGGGGGACATGGTAGAAACTTTAAAGTACTTCAAGGGAATCAGCAAAGTCCAAGAGGGTAGCATCTTTCGGAAAAAGAGATATGCAAGAACAAGGGGACACAGTTTGAAGATGGGGGGGCTCAGGGGTATGTGAGGAAGTATTTTTTCACAGAAAGGGTGGTGGATGCATGGAACTGCCTTCCTTAGGAGGTCATGGGATCAAAAACCGTGGGGGAATTCAAGAATGCATGGGACAGACATAAGGCAATTCTGTTGGGGGGTAGGAAGAAGTAGGCTGCTGGTTAAGTAGGATCTGCAGCTTATCCAATATTTAGGGAAATGGGCAGACTAGGTGGGTCACGTGGTCCTTATCTGCTGTCAATGTCTACGTTTCTATGTTTCTATTGCTTAATTCCACAAACCATTCGACCCTGTAACCCAAAACTTAACTGAAATACAGGCAAATACTCTCTAAAACCAGTACTTCTTGTTTGCAGGCATCATCAGATTTATGCATAGTCTCAGAGGTTCTTCAGTTCCCAATAGATATTGTGGAGGAACTGCCAGGTTCTATTACACAGCCTCAAGGGACTGTTGCTAAGTCGTCATACAAAATGGGGTAGTAACCCTTCCTCATGTGGTTACTAGCACAGTTGTGACTGTGCAGGGAAAGGGGCAGGGGTCACTATGCTAATGACCCCCAGGGTCCTACATAAAGCATGCAAAGCCTCGCAAGGAGTGCCCTGGAGTCCTGTGTCTCCCCCCCAACCTTAGAACTACCAAAGACAGGTGGTAAAGGTGTTGCAACACTGCAGCAGCCCAGGGTGGAGTTGTCGGGGAATTGGGATTGCAGTGGAACCACTTCTTCAATATGGTGGTGTGGGTTATGGGACTGGGGAAATGGAAATCAAGGAATGTCGACAGACTGAGGCATGGGTTGGAGGGAGCCACAGGATCCCCAGAAAGCAACACTGGACTGTGGAAAAAGATTTTCCACTTTGGCTTAGATGTGGGCATGAAGGTATAGGGTGGGTGCATGGGAGGCACTTTTGGTGGTAGCACCACTCACCCAAGCATTTAGCATGGCATAGCAACTGGTGCTATGCCAAGTTCTGTTCTGTGGTGCAATCACAAACTGATGTGTTAGAGGACACAAACCTATTTGCCCCCACTAATAACTAGTGGTTTCATCTGCATTGCAACTTAGTCTTCTCAGATCTCTCCCCTTGTGCAACTGAGAACATCGTCTGTATCTAGCTCTGACATACTGGCGAGCTCCACATCCACGGTGACTTCAATTTCATCTGGCTAGCAAATGACTGCTCTAAGCTACGAACCAAAGTAAACACTCTAATCCTCTCCCAACTAATTGACCAACCCACCCAATTAAACCCAAAACACTAAACCACTCCCTCTTGGACTGGGCCCTCACATCCCACCCTCACAGGATTATTAAAGCCGGTCTCCTCCCTGACTCTCTGAGCGATCACCACACGGCATATATGGTCAGGAAAGTGCACAGACCTGTTGAACCCCCCCCCCCCAGGACACTCCTCACGAGATCCTACAAATCCTAATGTCTACCTTCCCTCCTAAATGACCTTGCTCACGTTGACTGGTCCTTCATACAGAAGGCACCTACCATCGACTACGCATTCGATATGTTCAGAAATAGCTTTCTTGCTGTATGGGATGACCACGCCCCTCTAAGATGCACAAGAGTAAAGGGCTCCCATCTCCCCTGGGTCACCGCTGACATCATCATTAGTAGATGCCAATCCAGGGACCAGGCCTAGAAAAAACATAAACTTTCCAGCTCTCTAGAATCCCTGCAAAGATACCGTACCCTGCACAACTCCTGCGCCAACTCTATATGGCAGGTCAAAAAGAACTACTTCAGTTCGGCTCTTTGCTCCAACCTCAGCCACCCTACAAACTTTTGGAAAACCATCAAATCCCTACTCACTCCACCAGTCCAACCACCAACCCCAACCCTATCCATCCTTGGCAACATCATCTTGGACCCTAGTGAAGTTGCCACTGCCTTCAATACCTTCTTCACCAGCTGTGCTACGTCTCTCCTACTCAACCACCCACTCACCCCACCCACACCTAGCTCATCATTGAAATCCCAGTACTTCTCCCCTGCCACCACTTTCTTCTTCCGTCCGGTCACCCTGGCCTAAGTACTACATGCTCTACGCTCTCTCAACCCCAACAAAGGCAAATGTCCCTTAGGCCTGGACACCAAACTACTCCACCTATTAGCCCCCACCATTGCCGCCTCACTAGCTGGCCTCCTTAACATTTCTTTCTCCCTGGCTAAAATCCCAGCCATTTGGAAGCAGGCAGTTGTTATCCCCCTTCCAAAGGGCGGTGAACCCTCTGCGCCTGGAAATTACCGCCCCATCTCCTTACTCCCAATACTGGCCAAACTTCAGGAACACCTTGCCCTTGCCCAGCTCACCCAATACCTTGACTCTACCTCCTTCTTCACCCCTTATCAGTCAGGGTTCCACAAGTCTCACTCTACTATCACTGCCCTCCTAAGACTCACCAATGACATCTCCTCAGGAATGGACAAGGGGCATATCACCTCAGCTATTTTCATAGACCTGGCCAAGGATTTCGACACCGTATCCCACCCCAAGCTACTAGTAAAACTTAATGATGCAGGCCTCTCCACACTTGCCACTAGCTGGTTTCAGGCCTACCCAACTGGCAGACTCCAATCGGTGAAAATTGGCTGCCAAATATCTCCCCCAGTCACCATGGAGGTCCCCCAAGGCTCAATCCTGGGCCCGCTACAATTTTCTATATTTTGAAATGACCTCCCGCTGGCCTGCACAAACTCAGCCATACAAATGTATGCGGATGACACTGTACTGCATGCCTCAGGCCTCTCCACTGGTGTCGTGTCCGTGGCTCTTCAACAGGACTTTGATGCCGTACAGCAATGGTTCAGGTCCAACCAACTATTCCTAAATGCAAAGAAAACCATCTCCTTAACCTTCGGCATGCAACCTTGACTCCCGCGCCTAGCTGCACCCCCCGCCTTCCATACCCTGGACGGGTCCCCCCATGGAGTCCTGCACCTCCTTTAGATACCTAGGAGTTTGGCTTGACCAGCACCTAGATTTCTCCATTCACATCGACTCGCTACACTAAAAACTGCACCCTAAACTGGGTGCACTATATTGCAACAAAGGGTGCATGTCTACCTCGATCCCGAGTGAAATGGTGCATAAAATGATTCTCCCAATACTTAACTATGGCGATGTGGTTTATGGAACTGCACCCTCATCCAACTTGGCCAGCCTGGACACCCTCTTTCATTCCTTCTGCCACTTCATCCTGGACTGCCCCCCAATGACCCATCACTGTGACCTTTACAGCTCCCTAGCCCTACACTTGCTCGTGCCTGCAGACTGATCCACTGCTCCAGGGTCACAGCTAAATTCTGGTCCCAATCCCCCCCCCACCTCAGCGCCACCTTATCTGCCCAGCCTTCCCCGGCTTACTCACTCAGAAGCTTCAACTCCAGACTTCTCCAAGTCCCTTTCATGCATACATCCAAGGCTCAATCAGCCTTCAAATATTGCTTGCCCAAACTTTGGAATGATCTACCTGCAGACATCAGGCTCACCTCTAACCAAAGTCTCCTAAACCCACTTCTCTACGCACATTTCTCAGACACATGCAACTGCTACCAGCAACCTTGAACAGTAAGCCCCATGTGCCCCTGCCTAGTGATGCACCGTTTACGCACCTGCAGCACAACTGGTTCGAAAATGTTCTAAGTATTGCTGACTTGCTTTGCTCCCATGTGCCTAGTCGCATATTTCATATATTGCTTGAGTACCTAAATGTTCTCTGCCTTGTATATACTCTGAACTTACTATTAAAATTTTGTAAATACCTGTGTACCTAAATGCTCTCTGCTTGTATATACTCTGCACCTATGTTAAATCTTTGTAAATACCTGCCCTGCTGTTACCCCTGTAATTTCCCCAGGTCGCATCTGGAAACGAGTGGTCCCTGCTCAGTATGCCTGCCTGGTTAATCTCATAAATAAATAAATAAATAATGCAGAGGTGCAGAAAGGTGACTGTTTGCACCAAATATTATGCTGACACACTTTACTTTATTTGATGATGTAGTGGGCCCCCACTTTCTTTTTATTTATACTTTATGCTCCTCCACCTGATCCCGACACCTGAGTCCCTTAGGATCTCCTAATGTATCCCTGGAACCCTGCACCTGCCTACCTGACATGGCTTGCCCTCCACAGAGTCATGACTTACCCTCAAGGTGGTGTTGGGACGGGGAAATGTAACCTCTGAAAGTGGTTCATTGTAGGAGTCAGTAAGATGGCAGGATGGGGACAGGACATACCAAAGTCTATTGTCATTGGGTGCAATCACTTTACAGTTTTTTTACCTCTCCCTCAAGACACTGGTGTCTGTGATGCCGAGATGCAAATCAGCATGCAGAGCAGCCTGCCGCATAGCATCAGCCAGAGTCTACTCTCCCCTGAGGTACGTAGCGCCACGGCTCCACCTAGGGTCAGGCAGGTGGCACTGAGGTGGCTAGGTGGCATCCTGCTCCCTTCCGTCTCAGAGAAGGACAGCATTCCCTGGGCTGCTCTATTCTCCCCTGACTCCTGATGACCCAAACTCATTGCTGAACCTGGGTCACTGGTGTCCCGAGCAGTAGACCTAATGCTGCACTTACGAGCCAGCTGTGAGACCCCCGATTCTTAACCTCAAAAGACATGGAAGATGTAGTTCAAGGAGCAGGGCAGCAGGAGTTTGATTTACTGTACACTGCATAAAGGCAGGTTTGCTGTAGCAGAAATGTGTGGGTGAAAAATAATCAGTTGAGGCCACAGATAAATGTTTTGGGTCCGAATACCTGTGCTCTAGGAAATGAATGTAATCACAATAGAAAAGCTGTTCAGTCCTTTATTCCAGTAAAATCAGCAGACAGCACTCCACTCACCATACCACTGGGCTGGTGTGGTATGGTGATTAGGGTGTTGTCTACTGATTTTATTGGAACAAAGGACTAAACAGTTTTTCCACTGTGATTACATTCATTTCCTAGGTGTGAGTGTGTGCTGCTGTTTTCTGTTACTGCACTGGATCCTTTTTACTGCTGGCACCACACATTGAGAAGCGCCTCTGTTCTGAATTGCGATTACCTGTGCTGTACTAGTATTTTCAAGTGAGTTTTTCACTTTTAGGTAAACTTTGAAAAACCATTGGTTTCAGATCCAGACACAGTACAACCACGGCCCTCACTGAGTTCTCTCACTTCCTTCACTCAGCCCTGGATAAAAAAACCTTGCTGGAGCTGTCTACATAGGCCTGTCAAAGGCTTTTGACACTGTCTCCCACCCCCTACTCTTAAGCACACTCCACCACATAGGTCTGTCGAAAGGACCCATTTCTTGGTTTATCAGCTACCTTAAAGATAGACTGCAATGTGTCAAAATAAACAACACCCTCTCAACCACCCTGCCAGTCCTCTCTGGGGGTCCCTCAGGGTTCCATTCTTGGCCCTCTGTTATTCAGCATCTACCTGAACGCCCTGCCCAAGTTCTGCTCCGGCAAACTACTGTTGTATGCGGATGACGTGGTTCTCTTTGCCTCACACCCAGATCCCAATGTTCTGCTGTCCTCCCTCCAACACACATTTAACCAGATTGAGGACTGGTTCATGGACCATAGACTCGTGGTCAACGTAAAAAAGACAAAGACTGTGCTCTTTGCCCATCGTCAGAACAAGTCCAAGAATGTGCAGCTAACAATTCTCTCCCACTCTCTTCTTCCACTAGAGAAGGTCCCTACTTATAAATACCTGGGCCTAACCTTTGACTCCTGCCTCTCACACCAGTCACACATTAACAATCAATCCACAGCCATAAATGCCTGTAATAGGATTACTGTATAGGCACAAAAATTGCCTACCACCGGAAGCCCTCAACCTGGCCATCACCTCCTTGGTCCTCTCTCTAGTTGATTATGGGCTCACTGTCTACTTGGCCGCTGATCCCACGGCTCTGAACAAAATCCATCTGGCCATCAACAAAGTGTGTAGACTCCTCTCTGGGGCAGATAAGCATACCCATACATGTAACCTGGAAAACCTCCTCACCCTGGATGAAAGACTACGCTATCAAATATGTCTCCTCACTAAAAAAATTCACCTGGGGCTTACCCCCCTTGGGGTGTCTGCCTCTCTCCAATCCTCCCACACCTCAGTGAACACCCGCACCACCAACAAACAGGTGTGGTCTATACTGAGGGTCAAAACCTCATTAGCCCAAAGGTCTTTCCTTCACAGAGCTCCAGTCTGGTACAATGAACTCCCCTCTGATGTCTCCTCCATCTCCAATTTAGGTCCCTTTAAGCTAGCTCTCAAAGAACATATACTTGCCTCATGGCACTGTCAATGCACCACCTAGTTTAGGAACCTACCATTTCACCCTGTCCCAAGCTCCAATTGGCTGGCATTGCTCCTGCACCTATGGTAGTTCTTGCTGTGTCAACGCCATTGCCAGTTGCCATCGGGCCGTATTATATCCTCTGTACTTTATTATGCCACTCTAGGCCCCCATAGTGATGCTACCTGCTGCAGTTAATTACCTACTCAGCAGGTCTAGTATTCCATGGCTGTTAAATTTAACCTCTTGACAATGCCTCTGTTGGCTGCACACGTTTGTTACCTATGCTAGTTTCTCCACTCCTTAGTATACTCAAAGTTGCTACCTCCTTTAGCGAACCTGTGCATTGGTGTACCACTGTAAACTGTAGATTATCTGCTGAATGTATTATACAACCAAGCTGTAATATTGTAAAGAACCTGTAAAACTGCAAGTTGTTGCTGCCTTGTAACTCTTTATATGCTGTGACTGTATTGTATGTCTGTATTGTCCTCTGACACGGAGCTTTTGTAAATGAGTCTCTGACTCAAAGGTTGTAATTCCTAAAGAATATTAAATAAATAAATATTTAGACACAATTCAGCTTATATTTTACAGCTTTTCTGTAACTCTTGTTAAAGGTGTGGAATAACAGATGGACTCAACAACAAACGTTTTAAGTTTAACACACTGTTTTTCTGGTGTGATGTTTATTTTATATATCTTATATATATTAATAATAAAAAAATTTAATACTGTGTACAGAAAACTAATTTTAAGCTTTAAAGCAAATATAACAGTAAATCCTGTGGCAAACCAACACTGTTTCCACTACCATTTTTCTAATGTAGCATAGACCAACACAGTGTTTAGCCTACACTGATCAGCCACAACTGACCCTATCTAACTTCTGAGAGCACAGGAGGGCTTTTTATACCCACCCCTGTAGTCAGGTGACTCTAGCATCACACAAACATAAGTTTACTTTTTAAGCCTTATTTTTAAGTTATGCAAATGCTGAGGGCTTACTAAACATGATGTTAACACAGTCTTTAAATTAAAAGTAAATAAAGTAACCCAAGACTGGATTAAATAATGAAGAGGAAAGTGGGACTTTTCCACTCACTGTGTCACTATGATTGACAGCTTCCTCTTATAAAGGGATAAACTATACAGCGGGGGAATTCAAGAATGCATGGGACAGACATAAGGCAGTCCTAGTGGGGGGTAGGAGGAAGTAAGCTGTTGGTTGGATCTGCAGCTTATCTGTTAGGTAGGAAAATGAGCAGACTAGGTGGGCCAAGTGGTCCTTATCTGCCATCACATTCTATGTTTGTAAAGCTGGCCACAAGGGGCCGCTGCTTGCCTAAAAGGCACCTGGACTGGCACTTCATTGAGTCTCCCTGCTCGGTAAGACTGGCTTAATTTTGCGTTCCAGAGTTTTAGGTCAGTATTTCACCTTTATTTATTAACAAAAGCAAGTTGCTATATCTTCCTGGGCATTCTTCTAAAGGACCACATAAGGCTGTCGAAAAAACTTACAATATTACCTAAATGAATGCCCAGGTTACCTTAGTTAGAAAAATAACTCATTCTTTATTCTTTATCCTGCATTGTTTAAACAGTGCCCATTTGGGGTTTTCAAAGGGGGAAGAAGGGAACAGCTCTTACTTGTTTTAAAGCTGATAATTCTAAGTTAAGTGCTATAGAGACAGTGTTTGTAATCCTGGGGATGGCTGCTAAACTCAGCCAACGGCTTTTGTTTCATTTTGGCCTTGTGCCATAAAGCTGATTTTCCTTGCATAAAGGCAACCCTCCCTACAAACCTCAGAAGCAGGAGGGAGCCTGTTTATCCCCAGAAGAGCCTCCCCATTTATTTTCTCAAGTGATGGGCTTATTATTATTGCGGCCACAGCAATGCAGAGACCCAACTGAAGGAGCCGCTCTGCACACATCGGATGAACCGAAAGCGGCATTACAAGTAGCCGCTATTTGCTTTCTCGGCTCTGAGGAGCAGGAAGATGAGGTGTGTGTCTTTCGGAGGAATGAGGGCAAGAGGGAGTGCTTTTCTTAGCGCAAAGCTGATATACCTCTCCTCTCCATTCCATCCTTTGTACACTGCAGAGGACTGTACACATGAGTCGCAATATACTACAGGGGCAAGCCACACACAGGTGGCATTTCAGCACAGACAAGCTGTTAAAAGCATGACCTAGCCCCAGTGTGGCATTTCATACAGTTTCCTAATATGTAATATATATATATATTGCAGGGGTTCTCTGCACTATTAGAACCCCACATTCTATGCAAAAAAATAGGCACATTAGACCTTTCTTTTATTTAAAGGACCAGGAGCAGTAGGTATCAGGAAATTAAAAAGGAAAAAGGGATGCTGCCCCTGACCATCACTCAGATATCCTATATCCCAAACATCTGTGTACATATAAGGGGCAAATATACAAACAAGAGGACATTCTAGTTTTACCAGTCCCAAGGACTGTTCTTCCTTGTGTAACCCCTGTGCCAAATGGGGGGTTACCAAAAGAGATGCCCTGTTGGCATCAGGAGGTGCGCGTGCCACTGGGCATAGACGTGGCCCTGGTGGCACACAAGTGTTTTGGAGTGCCAACCGGCGCGAGGGGAAGCCATTAGGGAGTCCTGTCAGAGTCGTCAAGAGGAGCAGGCGTGCCTGTTTCGCAGCCTGGGGGGAAGGCATCCAGTCGGGGCCAGCGAGGCCCAGGTCTGGGGTGGGGAGTTTGCCCCCAGTCCCAAAAGTTATGGAAGGGGCACCCACATTGCCAGCAGTGGGGCAGCAGATCCAGAGGGAGCAGCAACTGTGTGGAAGGCTGCAAGGAGCCTGCCAGGCTCCAGTTCCTGTCAGAGTTGGGTGGATGCTGTTATGCCTGGGTCCCACACCATCTACTGAACCATGTGTTCATACCATACATAATCTTGTTTATTTTCACTGTGATATTGCTGTATTGCACTAACATATAGAAACAGATATCCATTGTACAAGCATGGGTACTAGGACTATGCTTGTGTAACCCCTAGATGGCGCTATCCCAAGGGCTACTACCCCTGCCTGATTTGCCACTAACAGGTTGAGGGGCCTGGATCTGATGGCGGGTGCCTCCACCCAGAGGTCAGGGTTTGCAGTAGTTAAACTAACTTGGTCACAGCCCTCTGGGACACTGCGACCCCCCTTGCTTCCCACTAGTGGCCCACACAATATATCAGAATTACCTTCACAGTATACACTTACCCCCAGGACTGGTTCGGTCACTGTGACTCCTGGAACTCCCTGTAAAACAAGATGACACAGTGCAAAAACCACAGTACAACGCTTTAACATAGACGAATACCTCAGGCAATGTAACTTTGCTGAAACAAACAGATCTGATTTATTTAGGGGGATGTAACAAGGATGGGGGAAATCAGGTTAATTAGTTAACGCTTTAATAATCACAGTACTGTGCACATATTTCAGAATCCCAAATGTCCCTAATGTCACTCTTACTGGGTACCCAGGCAATAAGAGGCTAGCCTATTTGGTGCAGCTGGTTGGGGCCCTGAAGATGGAAAATGCATGCACAATACTCAAATTGTAATCCGGAGCCGGTAGGCTCAGTTTGTGGAGAAAGAAAGGAAAAGTAATCAGATGGAACACTTGCAATTAGATGATGGTAAGGAGCTACCCTGATTTGTACTCACAAATTCAATGCTGAAACTGAATGGAAGGCAGATTGTCCTGGATTGCCAGGAGGAGCAGAACATGTGGACAAGGTCCTTGTGACTGGACCCCATGGCAGTTCAAAGCAAATGGATGTAGTCTGAACTAAGCTGGGGTTTACTTGCAGTTTCATGCACTCAATTCACTGTATAGGGGATTTGAAACGCGAGTCCCCACAAGCACCACACACATTTATATGGAAAAAGAAAGTACTATACCAGGCAGGCTGCTTCTCTATCCTGATCGCAATTACTGCACAATACCCGGGAGAACACACAGCAGATTCAGTTCCTGACAGACCGAGCGCAATTCAACAATTTCTCCAGTCTTCTACAGGGTGAGCCTGGTTTCTACTCTTCAGATCTCCTTGATTCTCTTCACAGGTTGGATTCAGTCTGAACAAGCAGCTGCAGAAGCTGCAGACCGAAACTTGGGGCCTTACACGCGTTTCCTGACTAAAACTGCGCACCGAAGGAGCACAGGGGCTCCTTCCCTCTTCACTGCCAGAGCTAAAACTGAACTTCAGTAGACAAAACCGGGCACTTCCTTTGAGTTCCTCCCAGTTCTTGGCTGGATTGGCTGTCACTCACAATAGACTCCCCCTGTTGGTGCAAAAAGGCGCCGAAGTCCAAACTACATTTTCCAGAGTCACTGCCCATACAATCCTCTTGTGGCTGGCTCAGATTATGAGTCCAAGTTCTGATTTGTCCACAGGCACCATTTTAGAGCTCTCTTAACCCACACTGATTGGTCCAGTTCAGCAGTTCAAAACTAGAATGGGGAACTAGGCAAACACAGTTCTGATTGCAAAGAAAAGCAGGTTAGACAAACTGTATTTTCATTATTACTCTCAATGATTTCTGGCAAACAGTTACATCTTTCAGATAGGTTCCCTTTGCACTCCTAGCGACTGCAAAAATGGAGCGAATTGGCAGCAGCTCGAGTGGGATTCAAGCAGAGAAACACACAGTCCCCCCATACAAACTAATTATATCTGCAAGCAGACAGCTCTTAAAGAGGCAGTACGAGAGGCTCTAAAAACACTCACAGATAAATGGCTTAAACGCCAAACACCATTCAGGCTGGGAGCATTCAAGCAAGCTCCTGGAAGTCTTTTGGGAACCCCCATTTGCAGGGGGGTTACACTTGCCACTGATATTTGCTGCTGTATATTATGTTTGCAGCATTTTATGGTTTTATACATGTTTTATGTTTATTACACCTGATATGCATATCTTTTATTGTAATGTGTTTACCTAGGTTATGTGTGTTCCTTTTTATGTTCTGATATAGTCATATAATCATGTGCAATTTGTGTCTCATACCAAAGTATCATGCCATGTGCATTTCTGCTTATGCTGCATTCTGTTTGTTCATAACATATAGCTGACAATGCATTTTCTTTGTGCTGAGATTCTTACTTTGCAACTTTATTTTCTATGTAATTGCCCAAGGGAGCTGCCTTATTTACATGTCTTATCCAATACTGAATGTTTATTATATCTGTAACTGCACTGTTATCTGTCGTATGTATATTGTATGCACACCAGCTCCTCAAAGAGAAAGAGACCATACTCTAGGAATGGTGGGAAATTGCTTTGTCATGTGTCTGACTTGAGTATTGGTAGTAAAACTGCGTTTTATTACATACTGCCTGTGATATATTCTTTGGATAGCCAATCCAACATGCAAGAATATGTTGCTAAGCTGGACTTACCGTAACACTGCCATGGAGGGCCTATGAGACAGAAGTGGCAGTGAAGTCTCCGGTGGGGTAAGGTAACAGATTAAACCCCTGTGCTCCTCCATGTCCACTTGAGATATGTGCTGCTGGGTTGTTTGGGGACCACTTGTGCCATTGGGAGAGTTGGCCCTGCCCTGTGCAAATCCTGCCCTTGGATTGGCAGGAGCAGGAGCCGTTGTGGAAAAAACTGTGTCTGTGCCTGTGAAAATAATAACTGACACCCCCCTCCCTCCATTCTGAGGAGAGTTGCAAAAGGTTTAGAAAAGTGTGCACCCGCTCCCATTGGTGGGGAAATTAAAGCTGCAGCCAGTTTGGGGACAGGGAACATGTTCCAAAGTAGATCAGAGCCCATTTGGCTCATTAAAGAAAGGGATGAGCGAGTAGGGCCCAGGTTCAAATCCTTATCCCCCAAGAGACTGTGCCATGGCTTTGGGCCATAGAAATTTGGGAATTGCAACACAATTAAATGAGTGTCCTCCTTGGAGGTTTTGTGTGTGTACAGCTTGAGCTTTTGGACTAAATAAAATTACCTGATTGCATCTCATTCCTGTTCTGGACTAAATCATTTAGAGTTCTTAACCCACTATGCTGTGCTGTCTGCCTAGCCAAACTGTTTTCTAGACAAGACCATCCGACCCTGTGGTCATCAGTCGTGAAAGGAGGAATTTCCAGCTAGCTGGTGCCTCAATGGAAATCCAGCCTTCAACCGTGGAATCCCATACTTCACGAGAATAAGGTACTGTGTTTAAATCTGTTGTGCTGCCAGTTGAGATGGTGCCCTCCCCCCTTCCCAGAGACAATATTCCATTAAAACCCCTAGACAGGGAGGGGGGTAGCTTTCTGGAGTATTTAAACTCTGCTTGGACTGAAAGCTGCTGGCTGCTCAAATGCAAAAAGGCCTGGACTGCTCGAGCAGGAGCGAGTGCCTATAACAGACTGCCTGTGTTGCAAAAAATCAGAGATTGGGTAAAAGGCAGGGAAAGGAGGTTACAAAAATGGGGTCTGTTGTCCGGGATCCTAAAGATGAGGTGCAATCACCTACCTGGCATGACGGATGGCGTTCACAGTGAAGGAATCTTGGTGGGCCACAGCCTGTTAGAAGTTTAAGCTACAGTTAATTGCATCGTGAGGAGACAAAATGGTGCCTGCCTCACATCACCATCATCTTCATGAGTTTTATTGTTCATCCAGTATAAAATAATGGACATTGCAATCATTATACATAAAATGTAATAAGAACAGAGTAAGATTACACAAAAACAGAGAAATGCTTAGTTGCATAAAGTGCATTGTAATCAGCAGTATCATTTTCTAAGTTATAAGAAGAGAACAGGTGTGATTTCATGAGGTAGCCTAGTCATAATTTTAAAGTGCATAACTTATACCAACACCAGGTCTCTTGTTAACATGTATCTTCTCACAAATGGGGAGAACACTTCCTTTTGATCTTTACAACTACCTCCAGAAAATTTGCAATTAATAAAGCTTCAGGAATAGTTCTGGGATGGAGAAGAATAAACAGAGCATCGTAATCCAAGTTAGCATATTTTGTTAAAAATTATTTTAATAGTTGTTCTCATGCAGACTTGTAAAGGGGGCATTGAATTATCATATGTTAAAGAGTTTCCTGGAAACCTTTATTACATCTATATAAATCAGGTGATGAACCAATTGAAAGTGATGTATTTAGAGAAGAATATCTAGAAACCAAGATGCCTAGTCTTGCCCAGATAATTAATTTCCTAACCCGAGGGTTAATAGGTAGTAACAGATATTCCTTAATAAAGGGGCTAGTCTTGAGTCTTGTTTGTTTGATACCATATAGCTTGTTTCTGTGATCTAATTAAGGACATCTGATGGTTCCGAGCTTCCTGATAGAGATTTTGTTTCAATGTGAGTTTGAAAAGAGGGGACATTTTTATCCCTTTCAATGAGTCCTCCCATAAATGTGATAAGGATGCTTTTGATAATATTATTTGGAGTTGTTTCAGCCAGGGGGACAGGAAACCCTTCTCACCCCAGCTACATTTTTCTTTAAGGCAAAGATCTGGCAGGCTATTAGACTGATTGTTAATTTCAACCTGTAGGAACCTAATCTTATGTTAACAAAAGTTATTAGAGGAAGTCTACCTAGTTCTTTTCTTACCACTGCATTAGCGGTTGAAAGAGGGACTTGAAGAAGGGCTGTAAAGTAAAATAATAAAGGTCACTCAATGCTTTCAGAAGGATTACTACCTCATACCTCAGAGCCATAGAGTATAATCAAATTTATCTTAGCATCACCTGCCCTCAGTGCTGGAACGAGAGTATGTCCTCCATATTTATAATTGAACCGTAATAAAGCCTTGGCAGCAAGTTTTGCTTTGGAGGTCTGTTCTTTTAAATGAGGCATCCATTGACAATTGGATGAAAATTTGATCCCAAGATATGTGTAAGATGAGATTACTTCAATTAATTTATCTCAAAATAGATTTTAGGGTCAGAACCAAGAGAAAGCGAAGGTCTAAATATTATAATTTTAGTTTTATGTAACTTAATCTTTAAAGCCAATGAATCACTTTTTGTTTTTAAAATATTTAGCTTACGCTGAAGACTGACTACCGAAAGAGAAATAAGAAGGAGATTGCCAGTGTATGCAAAATATGAATATTCTGATTCCCAATTTTAGGAGAATCAAGAGGTAAAGATGAGTTAAAACTTAGTAAAGAGTCACAATATAAACTAAATAACAACGGGGCTAATAGACAGCCTTGTTTCACACTTTGTGTTGAGCTGAAAAATTCAGATAGATTCCCATGAATATCATATCTGACTGCCATAATTGTATTTGAATGAAGTAGATATATAGGGAGTAACAGGTTAATAGGGAGGCCTCTTGAGAGCAGTATTTCCCATAGAGTCTGTGAAAAGGGCATACAATTTAATCTGGTGATACATGCTATATTTTTCAATTAGGTGAGCTAAGGTAAAAACATCTGTTGTCGAAAAACAATGCCGGAATCCAGATTGAAAAATGGATAATGAAGAGCGATCATTGATCCAATTTTGGAGCTTATCCAATAAGATTTTAGCAAAGATTTTTCCACTAATATCCAGTAGGTTAATCGGCCTATAATTAGAGGGCAATTGAAAGGGGCCTTTCTTATGTATAAGTATTATAATATTCTTAAGCCAAGAAGAAGGGACAAAAGATTCTTTCAAATAATTGTTGAAAACATTTACAAAGAAAGAGACTCAATAATTCAAGTGGGCCTTATAGATCTCACTTGGGATGGTATCTGGGCCCGGGGCCTTGTTATTAACCAACTGGAATGTAGCATTTTCTACTTCACTAAAAGAAAAAATCAAGAGAATAAAGTCTCTAGACTTCAACTCAAGCAAAAAAGAATTTGCAGTGGGAAGACCAGGGGCATCGTTATTAAAAAGAGAATTGAAGTAAGAAACCCAGGTCTCCTTGGGGATATAGGAAGGGAGAGAAAAGGAATAAGAATTCGAACCCTTTGCCACCAATTGCAGAAAAGTTTAGAATCCTTCATCTCAATGGTGTGATACATTACTCCCCAGCATTTTAAAATAAATGCCAGTTGGTTTGTTTTTTGCCAGAAATGTTTAATAAACTTTCCGAGCTTTATTTAGCACGGGAAAGTTACCCCTAGAGGGGTATTTTTTAACATGTTTAATAAGTTTCACTAACTTAGATTTTTCTTTTGTACATTGTTTGTCAAACCAGGAGTTTGGAGAATAACTTCTGCTGTTAGCTGCATATATTATTTGATTAATTTGCTGATAACATATCCCCATCTGTTCACTCAAGTATTTTACCTCCATCATACTTTCTGCACTAGAAAATAATAAAGAGAAGGGGGGAGAATGAATCAACTCTGCCACTTTGTTCCAAGTTTATATGTTAAGTGCTAATTTAGCTTTGCCAGCTACCTTTAATGCAACTGGGTGAGCAGGAGTAGAACTATTGGGAGGCTTATCAGGGAAAGTAAGTTGAAGAGTAATAGCCACATGATCACTCTCAGGTCTCATATTTACTGTAAAGTTTTGACACTGGTTATAACAACGGGGAGAGCATAGAACAAAGTCTATTATGCTCTGGCTCTGGGATGCAAAGTATGTAGTAGCCCTGTACTGGTTCTCTTCCTCTCTACCATTTAAAATTAAAAGATTATTGTATGTAATAAAGTCCTGGAAGCATTTTCCCAGTTTGTTCACAGTGTTATCCATGGCATTCCTAGGCCCCAAATTCCTCATATGAAACAGATCCTATAGTAATGATAGATTGTCAAATTTAACAATTCTGGCATGAAAGTCCCCTGCGAGTATTACAATATCAACATGCCACCATAGGTAAGCAGCTTCAAGGTCTGTTGAAAGGTTTTTCCAAATATCATAACCAGTTGCAGAATGGAAAAGCAGAGGGACATAAATATTCATCAGTAGTATGTCTAAATTGTTCCACTTCAGGAAGGTAGACATAAACTCTAAAGATCCAACTATGTTCTCAACAACTTTCAAACCTTCTGTGATTTTTACCAGAGTTAGAAGGCCACCTTTGGGCCTCCCATACTGATGTTTCTTTGTTGCTGTAACACAAAATGATTCATACCTATTTATAAAGGGTTTGGAGCTTACCCATGTTTCCTGCAATACAATGAATCTCAAATCTATTAATAAAGTTGAGCCATTGCAGGTCTGCTAATTTAACAGCAAGGCCCGCAGTGTTCCAACTAAGAACATTTGGACTATTTTCTGTAGATTCATAGACCAGGGGATCTAAGGAGGAGATCACAGAAACCTCTACATCCCTGGTCAGTCATATAGGGACTACTAGGGTCTGATCAGAACTTGGCAATTGCATTAAATCAAAAAATGGCACAATATGTCTGTTAACTGCATCAAAGATGCTAACATTTTTGAGCAACAAGGAAAATAGCTCCTCAGAATGAATATAACAATCAAGTTGAGACCCTTTCCCATTGGGAAACACTCGCTTAGCCAAACTTAAGTCTGACAAGGGAATGTCTTTTTTTTAAAAATAGTAGCCAAAATGGCATGAACTATTGATACAAGATTTTCACTATTCTCCCCAGATATGGCTTTGCTCACAAAAATAGAAACTACCTTTGAATATAATACTGGTTCAAAATTCCAATTAAGGAATTCTAAAGTTGATGCAAACACGTCATAGGATAACAATTTACAGGGAGGATACCCGCCATGGGCATACTTCCATATTATTATCCATGTTACAGGAGAAGATATAGTGAGGCCCAACTTATTTAGAACCAGTTGTTTAGCCCATATGGATTTTGCTATGTCAAGGTTCTCTATCATGACATATACAGGATTAGAAGGGTTTTGCCTATCTCTAATAAGAAGAGATACAGACTCTGCTGCCAGGGGGGAAGTCCCAATTCCCAATCTGAACAAATAACCAATCAACTATTTTAATTTATCATTAGTTTCATATGTTTTAACAAAAATATTCACTGTCTTAAATACAACCTCATTGCCAGACAGGGAGAGAGATGTTTGAAGGGATCATACCTCTTTCCCAGAGAAGCTTGTTTGGTTCTCAGAGGGTATAAGAGGTGGAACCTGAGGAGAGAGAGAAGAATAGGGGCCTATTATTAGTTATAGCAACAGCCTCTTGGTCAGTTAGGCCATGATGGCCAGGCTTAATAATCACAACAGGAACATCTGGAGACAAGGAAGATGGACCACTCAGATTGCTCTGGGTACAGGCAGGCAGGCAGGCACTCTTCCATCCTCAATACAATTTTCTGGTTGTAAATTGTCTAAGGGCCCTTGTTGGGAGGACAATGGGAGCACTCCCCTTGGAGATTTCTGCCACACTTAGCCAATATTTGCCTTTTCTTCTACTTCGCTTTGGGTTTAGTGTTTTGGTTTTGATTCTTCTTTTTCCCTTTATAATTCCTTTTTTTTATTGTACTGTTTGAGAGATAGTGTCTCTGGTATCACAATCATGGAGAATGCTAAATTTTTCTTAGAAGGCTGAATACTATGTCCTTCTATTTAGTCTACCAGGGTACTAATTTTCTGTTCAAGAGCTAGAAATTTTTCAGCACATAACAAGGTAAAGTTCTCAAGACACTGTCTGATACCAGCATAAACCTCCACAAGCACTAAGTTAGACATAATAGGGTGGGCAAGGGCCTTAATAGTATGTCTGGTGATAGTATCAGGGCACTGGGCTAGTAACTCTGGATCAAATACTATTTGTTCTACCTCTTGGTTCAATTTAGTAAATATTTTATCAGGAGAGCCAGCCAAGATATCAGAGTCATTCATTGTTGTGGACGTCTTAGTTTGATTTAATGACAAGTCCATTGGGCTGAACAAACTGAATCCTGAGGGGGTGAATAGAAATTTCAGCTCCTGATGATACAAGTTGAGCTGATTTCCTTATGTCACCCCATGCCTTGGGGGAAAATTTATGTGGAGAGCTTATACCAGGAATAGTCTCTCCAAAAGGGACAGCTTTATCAGGAGGCTATACTAGCTTACCCTCCTTGGGTGTATTCTGTAAAAAGGAGATGTAATAATTTATAGCAGCACCCTCAAGGGGCAGTCTTACATCCCAAATCTTCCTTGTTTGGATTTCCTCAAGATTTCTTCAAGCTCTCTTCCAAGGGAATTCTTTGGTCAGACTTTTCTACTCAATTTTAACAGCACTCCTCCCTTTCCTTTTCCCAGGGACTGAAGTTTTTTCATGTAGTCTCATACAGTTTCTATGTTCCTGCAGGATAGTCATTTCTCCTTCAGGGTCGATGTGCTTAGCATCTATTCCAACCAAAAACTATTTGTAGCATAGGTGCCCCCCATTAAACTCTTCTGTAGGTAGTTTGACTTAGGCACTGAAAAGTAAAGGGGAACAGCTAATAACTAGAACAAGAGAAATGTACAAGTACAGAGTGATATTAATCACAAATCATTAAAGTTAAAATTGAAAGAGATAAACTTAGCAGTCCACTTTTAACATTGCCCACAACCTACAACCTGGAGCCTGCAGCCTGCAGCTCTTACAGCTTAGAAACTACAGCCTATAGCACAATCCCTATACCAAAAAAAAAGGGCAAAGGAAAAAAAAAACTTGAGTGTTCACCAAATGCTTCCCTGACGATAGCACCAATTACTTACTTGCAGGTTGAGGAATGCTTGCATGCAGGGGAAAATTATCAGCTTCAACGACCATGACCAAAGGTCATCAAAAAGACAGTAAAACAGTTACAAGTCACAGGCACCTAGCAAATGCACGGTTCTCACAATTTTCCATGCTTTAACTCGAGTATCCTCAGCTTCAACAGCTATAGCCACTACAGTCAAATGTTCAGTGCAACCATGTAACAATTCTCAGGATTTGCAGGTGCTCCCGAGTGGCCAGTAGAAATTTTTTTTTTTTTAAAGTCAGTTGACTCGCACACAGTAGTGATCTTTGGTAGCTGAAAAGCTAAAAAGCTAAGAGGCTTAGTATTACTACTATACACAATCAAAACCACAGCTCTGAGGAGCTGTTAATAATGCTTCTGCTACAGAAACCCTTTCGGTCACTCTGAAATCAGCTGTCTGGCCACACTTTATTAAAGGAAAGGAAATTATTTCAACATCCTCATGCAAAATTAAAGGGAACGGACAAGGGGACTAAATAGATTAATTGGTTTCAATGGTTAATTAGGTGGTTACCCAGCTGGACATCTAATTAATAGATCAGCATTCAATTAGCTAATAGTTACCCAGCTGGGCATCTAATTAATAGATCAACATTTAATTAGCTGAAACATAGCTGAATCAAAGGTACACTAGTGTCAGCTGTGCCACCTAGCCACCTGCTCACTTACTAAAAACAATAAAATTAAGTATCGGGGATTGCACTAAGTGGGATTTGCAAGAGACCTAAACATTCATCACCTGAGAAAAATCTAAAACACAAAATGATGCCAAATGATACCGAATTTAAGGTATAAAAAAAACAGAGGAAAAAAGATAACTACGAGAACACTTCACCTAATATAAATATATGTATACTATATAAAAAGATGACGTACCAAATCCAAACTCAAATTCACAAGTTCACAACAACGTTCACATCAACATTCGCTGAGTCAATGCACATACACACAAAGCCAGGGGAATATTAAGAATGTAAAAACTGGATAACAGAAAGCTACAAATATTCAGCGCATTCAGATTTAAACATTCAGGGCTTTCCATAGATAGACATGTCCCTTTATACAAACTGTGTCAGGCAAGAGCAAGAATAGGAGCTGTACGACTTCTTCTCATGCAACTGAAGTGGGGCTGCAACCGATCTCTGCTTTTTCACTGTCCTGGGCAGGCTTCTGCCTGGAGCCTGGGGTCCGCTCACTCTGCCATCCTCATTTTTGGCATACTCTGCAACAAACAGAAACAGCAGAAAGGGGAAACTACAGACTACAGAGGTGCACTAAGGTGGTCTGATAAGGCTACAAACTTGAACAGCTCCCAACATAGATGGCATACCTGTTGAAAATATAAAACTAGCAATGTCGCCCTGCAATCTGCAACTACTCCACAGTCACAGGCATGTGCAGCAACACTCGGTCGCCTGCCTAACATGAAGAAAAAATGTGATGACTGAGAATGAAGAAAGGGAGCGATTTGATTGGTGGATGGAACTAATGAGAGGCAGCACTAGAAAAGGGAGGTCAGGTGGTCTAGGCTTCAGATTGCTGGAAACTTTCGAGGAGCAAGGAGTGTGTTGTTTGTGCTGAAAAAACATTGTGTCCACCACCCCATGGTGGATCTTGTTGTCTAAATTTCTACTAGCGACAGAGAGGGGAAATGTTTACACAGTTTTCTACAAGTTGCAAGAACTGTTGGAGGCTAATTGCTAAGCAGTTTGTTGGATTACTCTGCTACACAAGATCTTGGAGAAGCAAAACATGGCTTATGCCCCTGGATTCAGAGGTTGGACCATCACCATCAACGTTCCAGAGGGACTAGTAAATTGGCTGTGGAGAGTGGTTGAAAGGAGCAGTTTGGGTGCAGCCTGCATTTTCTGTGCACAATGTAGGAGTGGGGTAATAAGGCAGCCTATGTGTGTATCATGTGCTTGTGGGAAATGTTCCTAGGGTAGTGAGACCTTCAGATATGCAGCTGCGCCACCGACTCCCTGCGCCTTGGCAGTGGCCACATTCGGCCAGAAGGGTCTCACCTGCAACTAGTATGGCTGCAACTGTGGAGCCATCTGAACAGTGGGAGGAGGTCATGGTTATTGAAACAGAATCAGAGCCAGAGATGGTACCAGGGCCTAGCTGTCTGCCCAGCCCTGTACCACTGTCAAGTGCCTCAGAACTTCCCAGTGGCAGAGGAAGAAGCCAAGGGTGGATTTCAAGAATCAAGAGTACTGCTGCAGGGTACATGAGGGACATGACTGAGCAGTCAGCTCTGCCTGAGACTGTGGTGCGATGCATGCTGGATCACATCAAGACATCACCCAAAGCCAGTCCCACCCAGGAAACCATGGTGAGAGCTAAGGACTTACCTAAAAAAACTAGAAGAGGCTAAGCCTTTAAAGCTAAGACCCCCACTCCCCACGGTGCAGGGAAAAACTCCTGCAGGAGAGGACCCAGAGGTCATAATAGAAGCAGTTGAAGGAGATAATGGATCTGAGGAAGAGAGGGTTGTTAGATCTACAGAAGCCATTTATATTTACAACCAGCCCATGGAGGGTATTACCAGGACTTTCAAAGATATGGTCATACATAGAGACATTCCAAAGCCCTATGCTGTTCCCATCCTGGGAATATTAGAAATCACCCCTTTGTGCCCCAAAACATGCAAGAAACACTTGGTAGATATGGATGCTAGGCATCACTTGGACCTCACAGTGCTCAATTACAAAGGTGGACTTTGATTACCCCAAGGAGTGGCCCCACGGCCCAGCAGCAGGTTCTTGCCCAACTGGAGTCAGGCAGAACGATGGACGAGAAGATACCGTAAGATGGAGTATCCTGGAGCAAATTACCCATATGTAAGCGACAGACTGTGGGACTTAACTGAGTGCAGGAGATCAGACTGGGTGTTCCAGGGAGCTGTGGAAACGGTACACCTCAGACATAAAGTGGATCTTAAGGATGTGGCCTATGACCGAAACAAGGTAACTTCTCTGGCAAGATCAATGTGCACCTCCTCGGCCTGGGAAGGACTAACCCTATTCAAGACTTTTGCACTGGTGCAAGACAGAGTTGGACATCGTTTAAAGTACTTTTGGTTGGTCATGACTGTCAAGGAGAAGAGTGCACCAAACCAGACCCTTGCTTTTATTTTGCACCTGAGGACCTAGCTGCCAAGTACAGAACCCCCCAGAAAAAAAAAAAAGTAGAACACCAATGCTTCACGGCATTGCAAGACTATTTCTAAGGGACTGCAACTACTCTATGGGACTGTTTTTACTTTTATATTAAAATTACAAAATGGACAATTACCAGTAGCATGGACAGTAGCCTGATCAGCTTGTGCTCAGGGTAAGAAAAAAAAAAACAGTGTTTCTGAATTTTTTTCCAGTTTTACCAAATTGTCATTTTTTTACTCTTATGTACCATTCTAATGAAAATCCTTTGCAAAGTGTTATTTCAGTTAGTTACCTTAGGAATAATATAGGAAATGTTAAGTAGGGACCACCTAGAAATCAAGCACACTTGCCCACTGGTGCTGCACATGGGATTTCATGGACTTTAAGAGCTAGTGCACTGCCTGGAAACTGCTTGCAATTAATTGTAACTTTCAGATGTACACAGCTATCACTTCTTATATCTCAAGTATTTTTTCTTTTTTGTTTGCTAATTAGAAGATTTTCCACCTGGCGGTACTGGGGTGATGTGTGGAGCAGCACTCTGTGTGGAGGAATAAAAAAGTCAGTTCTGTGCCTCCCACTACATCAACACTGAGACCACACTGACTATGGCATCACTAGTAACCAATGAGAACCATTTCTCACTGCCAGGTTTCAGTTTCACATGAAGCAGCAGGGGACTGGCTCTCCCTGGTTACTAGTGATGTCACAATTTCCTGCATTTTGATTGGTAGTTTGTGAAAGTCACTGCTCATGCTGCAAGAACTGTGGTGCCTCAAGGTGTTTGGTCTCATTTCTGATGATGTAGTGGGAGGAACAGAACTGACTTTTTTTCTCCCTCCAGACAGAGTGGTGCTCCACACATCACCCCAGTACTGCCAGGTGTAAAATCTTCTAATTAACAATTAGAAAAGAAAAAAATACTTGAGATATAAGAAGTGATAGCTGACTGCATCTGAAAATTACTGTTAATCCCAAGCAGTACACTAGCACTTTAATTTTAAAAGACAGCTATCCTGAGACTTATGTGCACCAGTGCATTTGAAAAATGACAGTTAAAGGGTAAAAGTGTGCCCCCCTCCCTACTGTTAAGTAGGTTAGACTATAGACATGTAGAGGTAAGAAAGGTTTAGTTAGAGTAGTAGCTAGATATTTCTGTGGGGGGAAAAAGTCAAGTATTGCACAGAATACGTAGTTAGAATTAAGCTTAGCCTCCTGTATGTCGCAATTAGAGTAATAGTGTCGAGGTTAGCCTACCACCCCCTGGTGGTGTATAGGCTTAGAATTGGTAGCAGATACATAGATAAACAGGAATGTTTGTGTTTTTCAAAAAATGTTTGGGGTGCCAAGTAGGCCTAGCTGGGTACTGCTGAAAGGTCCAATGGGGAAAGTTTTGGAGCCAGAATAGATCAGAGAGTGGTATCCTGGGGGGGGGGGACGTCGGCCTGGTGGAACTGCCATTGTTGGGGAAGACAGGTCGAGTGGCCATGCCCTTAGTGGAGCCAGAGAACCACAGGTAGGTGGGTAGGCCCACCTATTTCTAATTAGACTGCTGCCATGCAGTCAGCCTGGTGGAGCCTGGATGTGATGGCCTGTGGAAGAATGCGCATTATCCCATGGTGCACAGCAGCCATGGTTAACCAGGGTGAAACTGCTTCCCCGGGAGGTGAAGCATTTATGTGGGGGGAAAGCATAACCCCTGTGCCAAATAGGGGGTTACCAAAAGAGATGCCCAGTTGGCATCGGGTGGTGAGGTGCATGCGCTGCTGGGCATGGGCATGGCCCAGGCAGCATGCAAGTGTTTTGAAGCGCCAACCAGCACAAGGGGAAGCCATTAGGGAGTCCTGTCAGAGTCATCAAGAAGAGCGGGCATGCCTGCTTTGTGGCCAGGGGGAGGTCTCCAGTCAGGGACAGCAAGGCCTGAGGCCGGGATGGGGAGATTTCCCCCAGTCCCGAAAGTTATGGAAGGGGCTCCCACATTGCCAACAGTAGGGCAGCGGATCAAGCAGGATCAGCAACATAGAAACATAGACTTTGTCAGCAGATAAGGACCACTTGGCCCACCTAGTCTGCCCATTTCCCTACCTAGAGGATAAGCTGCAGATCCTATTTAACCAACAGCCTATTTCTTCCTACCCCCCACAAAAATTGCCTTATGTCTGTCCCATGCATTCTTGAATTCTCCCACAGTTTTAGACCCCACAATCTCCTCAGGAAGGCTGTTCCATGCGTCCACCACCCTCTCTCTGAAAAAATACTTCCTCACATTGCCCCTGAGCTGTCCCCCCTCTATCTTCAAATTGTGTCCCCTTGTTCTTGCACATCTCTTTTTCTGAAAGATGCTACCCTTTTGGACGTTGTTGATTCCACTGAGGTACTTAAACATTTCTATCATGTCCACCCTCTCTCCCTCCTTTCCTCAAGGGTATACATACAGTATTAAGCTCCTTTAGCCTCTCCTCGTATGGCTTCTCTTGCAGACCCTGCACTATTTTAGTTGCTCTCCTCTGAACTGCTTCCATCCCGTCTATGTCCTTCTGGAGATGGGGTCTCCAGAACTGGACAAAGTACTCCAGATGGGGTCTCACCAACTGTCTGTACAGGGGATAACAACTTCCTGTTTTCTGCTGGTGATGCCTCTCCTGATACATCCCAGTATCCCCCCAGCCCTCCATACCACCTTCTCACATTGCTTGCCAACCTTAAGGTCATCTGATATGATTACTTCCAGGTTCCTTTCCATTTTTGTTGTTGTTACTACCTCCCCCCCCAATGTGTAATCTTCCCCTGAGTTTTTGTTTCCCAGGTGCATTACTTTGCACTTCTTTGCATTGAATCCAAGCTGCCATACTTCTGACCATTCCTCCAACCTTGCCAAGTCCCTTCTCATCCTTTCCATGCCTCCTTGTGTATCAACCCTGTTGCAGATCTTTGTGTCATCTGCAAAGAGGCATACTTTTCCTTGCAGTCCCTCTGCAATGTCACTTATAAAGACATTAAAAAGGACTGGACCCAGTACTGAACCCTGCGGTACCCCACTAGTAACCCCTCTTTCTGGAAGGTCGCAAGGAGCCTGCCAGGCTCCAGTTCCTGTCAAAGTTGGGTGGCTGCCATGGAGAGCCTGTGAGACAGAAGTGGCAGTGAAGTCTCTGGTGGGGTAAGGTGGCAAATTAGGACCCCATGCTCCTCCATGTCCACTTGAGGTAAGTGCTGCCAGTTTGTTTGGGGACTGCTTGTGCCATTGAGAGAGTTGGCCCTGCCCTGTGCGAACCCTGCCCATGGATCATCAGGAGCAGGAGCCATTGTGGAAAGGACTGGTTTTGAACCTGTGAAAATAATAACTGACACCCCTTCCTCCGTTCTGAGGAGAGTTGCAAAAGGTTTAGAAAAGTGTGCACCCACTCCCACTGGTGGGGAAATTAAAACTGCAACCAGTTTGGGGACAGGGAACTTGTTCCACAGTAAATCAGAGCCCATTTGGCTCATTAAGAAAAGGGATGAGTAATTAGGGCCCAGGTTCAAATCCTGGTCCCCCAAGAGACTGTGCCATAGAAATGTGGGCACTGCAACAAAATTAAATGAGTGTCCTCCTTGGAGTTTTTGTATGTGTACAGCTTGAGCTTTTGGACTAAATAAAATTGTCTGATTGTATCTCATTCCTGTTCTGGACTAAATCATTTAGAGTTCTTAACCTGCTATGCTGTGCTGTCTGCCTAACCAAACTGTTTTCTAGACAAGACCATCCGATCCTGTGGTCATCAGTCGTGAAAGGAGGAATTTCCAGCTAGCTGGTGCCTCGACAGAAATCCAGCCTTCAACCATGGAATCCCATACTTCAGAAGAATAAGGTACTGTGTTTAAATCTGTTGTGCTGCCAGTCGAGATGGTGCCCTCCCCCCTTCCCAGAGACAATATTCCATTAAAATCCCTAGACAGGGAGGGGAGGGGTAGCTTTCTGGATTATTCGATCTGTGCTTGGACTGAAAACTGCTGCTTGCTCGAATGTAAAGACCTGGACTGCTCAAGCAGGAGCAAGTGCCTATAACAGACTGCCTGTGATGCAAGAAATCAGAGATTGAGTACAAGGCAGGGAAAGGAGGTTACACTTGTATTCTTCAGGCTACTCTAGGTAACCTTATACACTTAATGTGCCTGCTTTTTATGTTTATGCCTGCTTAAGGCCTTGGAGGTCATATACACTTGGCCTCCCTTTGTAGTTGGACCAAAGAGGATATATGAAAAACAGAAAAGGGATAGCGTAAAAGAGAGAGAGAGAGAGGGAGAGAGAGGAGAGAGGAGAGAGAGAGAGAGAGAGAGAGAGAGAGAGAAGTTCGCTCGAAGGTGGCCTACGGACTAGAAAATAAAGAGACAGCAACCGGAAAGAGTGGTTATAACCAGGAGATTTTTAAAATAAAAAATGGTCCATCTTCAGTGGCAGGGATGTTCCCTGTCACATAATCCCCTCTCCCTTAAGAGGAGAATAGTTTCTTAATACCAACAGCTAAACTGTTATCCTCCCAATCCCTGGAAGGGGATGGAGTTCCAGCTCACCCTCTCCGTGAAGCTCGGTCCCAGGGTCCCTTAGCAAAAAAACTTTCATATCTGCCACAAAAAAAGGGTCACCAAAGGCAACCTAAGTGACTTCTGTTTAATTCATGCAATACATTTAACAGGGGACATTAAAATCATTCACTAGATATATTTAGTACAGTATATTCAATCATCAGGCACTTCAGTTCCTGCCCCATACCGAGACAGTCTGCATTTAAATCAGCAGACCGTGCCCTGTGAGAGACTGTAAACTTATAGGGCTGTAAGGCTAAGCACCGCCTCATGATGCGTGGATTCTTCTCCCGCATCTGGTGGAACTAACACAGGGGGCTATGATCTGTGAGGACCTTAAATTCAGTACCTCATAAATAGTACTTTAGTGCCTCAATATCCCACTTTAAGGCTAAGCATTCTTTTTCTATGGTTGCATACCTTTGTTCTCTTTCATGCAACTTACGACTTATGTACACTATGGGATGTTCTTCTCCATCAATCTGTTGTGTAAGCACTGCCCCAATACCTGTCCCGGATGCATCTGTGTCTGCCTTGAAAGACTCTACAAAATTGAGACTCTGCAGCACTGGAGTTATATACAGGATTGCTTTTATAGTTCTAAAGGCCTGGTCACATTCTGGGGACCACTGTACGTTGTTGGAAAACCCTTTCTTGGTCAGGTCTGTCAGGGGACTGGCTATGGCTGACGTGCAATGATGTCCAGTGTCTGCCCCCAGAAGTAACGGTGCTGGCTTGGCAGTACCTCCAGCCTCTGCTAGGGGTCCACATTGTGTCAGACACTCTGCCCCCCCCTCCCCGGAGAAGGAGAGCAGTCCCTAGGGCGCTCCATCCTTCTCCCTTGGTTGGCCCTCTGATGTCCTAGGTCTGTTTCCGAACCCGGGTTGTCAGCATCACAGACGGATGCCCTACCGCTGTGCCGGCAGCCCGGCCCAATGCCTGGGGAATTTCCCTGTATGAGAATAATAAATATGGAAGGAACTTATCCCAATTTCTCCCCTCTTCATTTACAAACTTCTCGAGCATCTTGTTGAAGGTTTGATTAAACCTCTCCACTAAACCATCTGTCTGGGGGTTGGAAGATGAGGTACGCACAGCGCTAATACCCAGAAGTCTGTATAACTCAGTGAGGAGGACAGCTGTGAAGTTTCTACACCAATCAGTTAAAATGACCTGGGGTATTCCCATCCTACTGAACAACTTTGCTAGTTCTTCAGCAATTCAAGGGACTGTCACTCTTCGCATTGGGATGGCTTCAGGATAGCATGTGGCATAGTGGCACATCACCAGTATGAAATGGTTCCCCTTGGAACTCTTCTCCAAAGGGCCAACTTTGTCCACTGCTATTCTATCAAAAGGCTGTGACACAATAGATATGGTCTGCAGGGGCACCTTATCCCTTTTCCCTATGTGTGCTACCATCTGGCACTCTGGACAACTCTGTACACATCCAGCTATTTGTTCATGGATACCTGGCCAGTAAAAGCAGGCTAGCATTCTATTTATAGTGCTATCCCTGCCAGCATGTCCAGATAGGGGAAGGTCATGAGCTATTTTAATAACCTTTTTCCGATACTTCTCGGGTACCAACAGCTGGGCTACTACTTCATTAGGCTTGGGGTTTGTGCATTCCCTATATAATAGCCCTTTCTTATCCACACATTTAGTGGTCCTGGCATTTGGTCTTTTCCAACCTGTAAAAAGAAAGAATCTAAAGACACATCAGTTTTTTGGTCAATAAACATTTTGCTGTTTTTTTCAAGTCCCACATCAGATAACATTTTGGCCTGGTTCTCAAGCCACACTCTTTTATCTCTACTTCTTGCAGATTTTCCTTTGCGGTCTTTCCCGGGACCATTGAGCAGTTCATCCTCAAAAGGAAACACAAGAGGTAGTTGTGCCTACTGCCTTGTCTGAGCTGTGGTGGTGATGGCTACTAAGGGCTCCTGTCTGACATGACATCCCACGAAGATTTTAAAGTCTGGGTGATTATGCCCTATTATGATTGGTACTGGCAACTGTGGCACTAAGCCCACCTCCATTTCATGGGTGCTACCTTCGACAGTCAGATTAAGGAGGGTGGTGGGGTGACAGTGCCAATGTCCACGGATACAGGTGATAGCTGTCCCTTTTCCTGGTTTTCTGGGTACATCCACTAAATCAGTTCAGACAAGTGTCTGGCGACTGCCAGAATCAATTAATCCTATGACCTGATGTGGCCCCACCTCCACAGAAGCTACAAACTGTCCCCAACTGGCTAAGGCCAAATGTCCTGGTTCTTTCTTTATTGTCGGGCAATTTCTGATTAAATGTCCCTTCTTTTGACAACCATGGCAGACAATCTCTGATAGGGGCAATCTTCCTTTCCTTTCCTGTCTCTACTCAGTCTTAACAGTATTAGCATTGGAATAAATAGAGTTTCTTACCAGAGTCGCTGAAATGGTTGTTGTTCCTCCCTGGTAAGTCCTGGTTTCGGAGGGCCTGGCTGCCAAGAAGTCCTCAGCCAGAGCAATGTTTTTTTCTGCCCCTTCCGGCTTGTGCTCATGCACCCATAGCTGGACATCCTGTGACAACACCTTTATGAATTGTTCAGTTATGACTGCCTCCATCAACTGGTGTATGGTCTTATCTTCAGGTTGTAACCATTTGTACCCCAAGTCCTTTAATCTGGCATAAGTCTCTCTCGGAGTGTCTGAGGATTGCATTTTCAGATATTTAAACCATTGCCGATATGTTTCAGTGTTTATGTCATATCTCCTCAGTATCTCCCTTTTCACATTTTCATAATTCTCAGCCTCTCTGACATCCATTTGGCTGTACACCAGCTGTGCCCTCCCAGATAATTGAGGGGCCAGTTGTACAACCCACTGCTCATGAGGCCATCCACATGTCCAAGCCACCCGCTCGAACATCGTAAGATACACTTCTATGTCATCACTGTCTGTTAAACAGGAACATTTTATGTCCCTTGTACTGTCAACAGTCCCCATCTGAATGGCTTGCAGCACCCATATGGTGTCTGCCCATTTGGCATCCTCGCGTTGACATTCCACTTCCTTCTCCTTATCAAGCTGGATCTGTCAAATGCAGAGTCACTTCAGCAACTCTCACACATCCTCTGTTGGGGCCTCCTCAAGATCCAGACAGCTGGCCATTTCCTCAGTTTCCTCACCTCTGGCATACTCCTGTTCCGTCTTTGCTTCTGTTTTAGGTCTGGTACTCATGTCCAACCCTGGGAGCAGGGTCACTCTGGTCTGCTTGGCCATCTTCCTGGTCAGGACACCTGTAGTCTTCTGGACTCCTTCCTGGAGCATCCAGCTTGTCCACCTGGGATACCAGGTCTGATATCCATCAATACAGCGCCTCTCTTCCCTGGCAAGACACTGAGGCAGCTATCCCACTTCTGAGATTAGTTGTTAAAGGTGTGGGATAACAGATGGACTCAACAACAACCATTTTCCTGGTGTGATGTTTAATATATATATATATATATATGTATATATGTGTGTGCGGTGTGTGTGTGTGTGTGTGTGTGTGTATTTTTGTTTAATAAGAAAAATAAATACTTTGTACAGAAAACAAATTTTAAACTTTAAAGCAACTATAACAGTAAATCCTATGGCAAACCAACACTGTTTCCACTACTATTCCGCTAGTGTAGCATAGATACACGCAGTTTTTAGCCTACACTGATCAGCAGCAACTGACCCTATCTAACTTCTGGGAGCACAGGAGGACTTTTTATACCCACCCCTACAGGAAGGTGACTCTAGCATCACACAAACATAAATTTACTTTTTAAGCCCTCTTTTTAAGTTATACAAATGCTGAGAGCTTAGTAAACATGATGCTGACACAGTCCTTAAATTAAAAGTAAATAAAGTAACCCAAGACTGGATTAAATAATGAAGAGAAAAGGGGGACTTTTCCACTCACTGTGTCACTGTGATTGACAGCTTCCTCCTATAAAGCTGGCCACAAGGGGCCACTGCTGGCCTAAAGGGCACCTGGACTGGCAGTTCATTGAGTCTCCCTGCTCAGGTAAGACTGGCTTAATTTTGCGCTCCAGAGTTTTAGGTCAGTATTTCACTTTTATTTATTAACAAAAGCAAGTTGCTATATCTTCCTGGGCATTCTTCTAAAGGACCACATAAGGCTGTCGAAAGTACTTACAATGTTACCTAAATGAATGCCCAGGTTACCTTAGTCAGAAAAATAACTCGTCTTTATTCTTTATCCGCATTGTTTAAACAGTGCCCATTTTGGTTCTTCAAAGGGGGAAGAAATGAGTAGCTCTTACTTGTTTTAAAGCTGATAATTGTAAGGGAAGTGCTATAGAGACAGTGCTTGTAACCCTGGGGATGGCTACAAAACTCAGGGGTGAGCAACGGGCGGCATTTCAGCACAGACAAGCCGCTAAAAGCACAGCTTAGCCCCAGTGTGGCATTTTGTACAGTTTCTTGATACATTATATTACAGGGGTTCTCTGCACTATTAGAACTCCACGTTCTATGCAAACAAAAATAGCTACACAATGCCTTTTTTCTTACTTAAAGGACCAGGTGCAGCAGGGGTTAAGAAACAAAAAGAAAAAAGAGATGCTGCCCCTGACCATCACTCGAATATTCTATACCCCAAACATCTGTGTACATATACGGGGCAAATATACAAACAAGGGGACATTCTAGTTTTACCAGCCCCAAGGGCTGTTCTTCCTTGTATTCTTCAGGCTACTCCAGGTAACCTTATACACTTAATGTGCCTGCTTTTTATGTTCATGCCTGCTTAAGGCCTTGAAGGTCATATACACTTGGCCTCCCTTTGTAGTTGGACCAAAGAGGATATATGAAAAACAGAAAAGGGATAGCGTAAAAGAGAGAGGGAAACATTCATCCGAAGGTGACCTACCTTCTGGACTAGAAAATAAAGAGATAGCAACAGGAAAGAGTGGTTATAACCAGGAGATTTTTAAAATAAAAAATGGTCCGTCTTCAGTGGCAGGGATGTCCCCTGTCACAATTCGGTTCCTTACCTTTGTTCATTTACAGAGGAAGAGCACCCTTGGCCTCTACCATTGACTTTTTCCTGCTGTTCAGTCCTTTACTAGATACCTATCCGCCAAATTCCACCCTCCCCTTGGCACTCCCTTAAATCCACCCATTCTCTCCCGGCCTTCCCTGCCCCCTCGCAGGGTTCTCAGCATCTTGGAGGGCCCCCCTGGATTCAGCTCCCCCTCCCCCAGCATCCTATAGGGCCCATCCTCCTAGCATACCATATGAGGCCCTTGGGCCTGGCTCTCCCTTCCCTCCTGCTCTCTCCCTCCCCTTTCTTCACACACACACTACACTTGTTTACCAACCCTCCCAAGCTTCTAGTTCCCCTTGGAAATCCCCACCTCAACTAGTAGTTTCTGTCCCCTTGAAGGGGTCTAAACATCCTGGAGGGGCCCATGGGTTCGGCTTTCACTCCCCCCTCCACTTCCCCTCCCTCTATGGCACTTATTACCTACCTGTCCCAGTCCCCCTCTCCCCCGGCACTTTATGAATTGCCTAAAGCTAATGCACTTTCTAAAACTTTTGCTCCTCCCTGTAACTGTCCCATCTACTGTAACTTCTCTACTCTGTCTATACCTAATTGTACCCTTACTACTTGTTATTTATCTTCTGTATGAGATATATGCCTGTGTTACTCTCTTGTTCCCCTCCTACTTACACTAATTGCCAATTGTTAATTGCCTACTGTTTTATTCACTGTATGTAACTGTTGTCTCATGCATCTTGAATGTATTACTGTTCATCTACTCTGTACCCCTTCCCCCCAGGTCACACTGAGAGACGAGCAACTTGTTGTTTAGTGTGCTTTCCTGGTGAAACATTTCAATAAATAAATAAGTAAGCAATAATACCCAACAGGGTGGGCGGTATTGGGCAATACCGAACCGCCCAGGGGTGTAATGAGGCCTGATGCCGCAGGCCCATACCGCCCATCCTGGAGGGTATTATTGTGCTTAGAAAATGGGCACTGTGTGAAATGTTTTATAAAATAATTTTTAAATGGTAAAAACATGCTTAAAAAAATATGGTAACTTAATAGAAGTTGTTTTGTTGCAAAATAGTCCCTGTAGTGGTAAAGCCGTGTAGCTGGCAGCAGAGGGCGCTTTTGTTGTGCACGTTGTTATTTTCTTTGCCTTTATCCCTGCTTGAGAGGTCGTTTCCTTGTGTCCCCTTTGTTTTTTGAAACAATTTACAGTCTTCTCTGTCATTGTGTGGCTTTATTTTGTAAAAGAGACTGAGGTGGGGTGAGACTGTGATCGGTGGCACAGTTGGAAGAAAGTGTTTGGAGCCAAGATTATATTTATAAGCTGCTGCTCTGTGTAATGCTACGTCAGGCGGGAAGCGCGAATAAAAAGTCTTTGGGAGGAGAGATTAGAAGGAAATGCTAGCGGGCACCATTTACTGGCAGGAACACTGAAAGTAAGATTTTTTAAACATGTAAAGCCAGAGTGCTCGAGTCCGGTGGTCACAGCATGATCAGTTTAATTATGAGAGACGATGAAGACGGCAGGCGGGGGAGCAAGCGGGGCTGCGCTCGAGTTTGTGAAGGAGTTTGATTGTGTGATAGGACTGAACAGTTGGGAATTTTTAAAAAAATAGTTTTTTGTGGACTAAAGTGTTTAAGACACTGAAAAAACTGTTTCAAATTTGGAGAGGGTGATAAAGCTGCCAAACTGCGCTGCCGATACTATTACAAAAAAACAACCTGTTCTGTGAGTTGTTTATTTTAAGCCAGAGAGTCTAGTAATCCTGTCTGCTTCTTTTGAGGAGAAAGGCAGACTGTTACAGTGCTGTAAGTCGTTTACTTCTGGACTGAGTAGTAAGATATTTAAACAAAAAGTGTAAGGTGAGACAGTAGAGCAGGGACATATTTCAATGGGTAATGTGTGCGAGCGGATCAACAGTGGCGTTGATCGGGACATGAGCGGTGGCGCAAACTGTCATCTGAGAAAGATGGTTTGCAACAGAAGGTCCTGTTGGTTTCTTTTAGAGGAGGAAGGCAGACTGTTACAGCCACTGTTTTATCTGTTACAACATGGTATGGCAGGCTCTATCTCTCACTTGCTGAGAAAAAAAAAATGGCGTTGATTTAAAATTGAATTAGGTGCTTTCCACCAATGAGAAAGCAGATTGTGCACAAAGATACCTCAATGGGAGAAGGGGCACTTGGACTGGCTCTTATTTTTAGCTGGGCATCTGTTGTCTGATAGATGCCCACCTAAATAAGTGTCTCAGCCAATCAGGAAAGAGAATTGTCTTTGCCCATTTTCTAAATAAATTTACTGCATTCAGAATCCTCTGTTTGTGACATTATTGTTATTTTCTCAACAGCAATCTGTGATGTCACAAATAGGGGACTATGACTTCGGCAAAGGATTAAGCAGTAGCAGTAGCAGCAGATGAGCTCTAGAAGACAAAGATCATATTTCCATGACAATTTGTGTAGTAATGAAGAACAAAGAAGAGGAACACAGACAATATATACAGTAAAATATAAGCTGAATTGTGTCTAACAGAGAGAGAGAGAGAGAGAGAGAGAGAGAGAGAGAGAATGAGAAGCAAACAGACACTGTACCATGCAGCTGCGTACTAGGGAATGGGTGCCTCCATGACAGGGAAATGAACAAAAGGCACAAACTGGCAAACAACAGAAGACAAAAATGTGATATCTGTACGGCCATTTGATCAGTTCAAAATAAGAAAGTGTTTTCTTGTTTTGAATCAAATAAATGGCCTTGCAGGTATTACTTGTGGACTGTCTTATTTATTTTTGTCTTCAGTTGTGTGTCCTTCTGTGCTTTTTATTTGACTATTAATTTATTTTATTTATTGAAATGTTTCACCAGAAAGGCACACTAAGCAACAGGTTGCTCATCTCCCAGTGCGACCTGGAGGAAAGGGTTACAATAGGGATGAGACATTTTACATTCAAGTTACAAAGATCAACATAGCATACAATTAATTAAGGCAGTTGTTACAAACAGTGTTGCATACATATGTAATTTGAGAGAACAATTAATAAGTGCAATGGTAATAAGTGACCAAGTGCTATCATGAAATAAGGAGTGAAGGAGAGAGAGAGAGAGAGAGGATGAGATGACAGATAGTGCAGAGTTGTGTCCCGGAGAGACCCCTTCAGGATGCGGGGAACCCTGCAAGGAGACAGGGGACTGGAGTAGGAATTAGAGAGGGAGAGAGAGAGAGAGGGAGTAAGTGTGATTAACACCTAGGAGGGGAAATAAGGTCTGACCCAAAAAGAGAACCCTTCAGGATGCGATGAACCCTGCAAGGGGGCAGGGAAGTTCATGTAAACCCTTGTGCGGTTAACTGTTGTAGTTATAGAGGGATAGTGAGAGGGAGGGAATGAGAAATAACACCTGGGAGGGGATGAGCCAAGAAACCCTCCAGGATGCTGGAGATCCTGCAAGGAGACCTGGAAGGCCAAGGATAGGTAGATGGGAGAAGAAAAGGCGGCAAGTCTAGGCACTATAGGACCCCTTCAGGATGCTGAGAACCCTGCAGGGGGAGTGTGAAGGCTAGGGAAAAAAAGGGGAGAGAGAGTAGGGGAAGGGAGAAAGGTATGAGAACTAGTGCCGAGGAGAAGCTAGGGTCAGTAGAGGCAGTAGAGTTTATAGAGGTATTGGGTAAATTCCGAAGGGGAATGAACTGTAAGGAGCAAGACAAAGGAAATTTAGGTGCAAGATAGTTGGAGAGGGCAGTGTTGATGGAATAGAGGGAGGAGGAGTGTTGGATTTGGGGAGGTAGAGAGTTCCATATTTTAGGGCAATGATGAGAGAACCCAGACTGGCCAGAGAGGGTCGATCGATGGGGAACAGTTAGTGTGCTAGAATCGGTAGATCTGAGGGAGTGGGGAGGAGGGGGTGTTATAAATGAGGGGGGAGGTAGGAAGGGAGTTCACACAGCCAGTGTTTAGCAGTGAATTTAGTGCAGTGTGAGAGACATCTATTTGTAAGGCATGGGAAGGAAAGAGCTCGATAGAGGTCACAGTGGGGGGTGAGAGGGAGAGCATCAAGGGCCAAGCAGCAGAAGGAGTTGAAGAGAGCGTCCAATCTGGTCAGGGAGGGCTTAGGAACAGCATCATAGACTACATCGTGGTAGTCAAAAATGGGGAGCATCATCTTCTGGACAAGCTCATGCCTAGCCACAGGAGGGATGCAACTGCAGTTCCTGAACAAGGTACTGAGCTTGGAGTGCAATGTTTTCTGGATGGTGTCAGTTTGTCCAGAAAAGTTGAGGTGTTGGTCTAAGCAAACCCCAAAGTATTTGAAGGTCAAGGTGTTCTCAAGTAAAGTCCCAGCAAGAGTGCAGAAAGTGGGCAAGGAGGGAAGCCTAGAGAGTCTCTGCCTTGTGCCAAAGGTCATGGAGACTGTCTTCTTGGCATTGAGGAAATATTGATGGTTTGCAAACCAGAGCTGGACCTTGTTGAAGTCATGCTGCAAGCTGGATGTAACCTCAGCTGGGCATAAACCAGATGGTATGCCATTACAAGAACAACCCCAGCATGGCGAAACACAGAGAATGACACCGGCACATTAAAAGCTGGCACAATGGCAGGTGCAATGCACTGACAGGTCGGCAACACTGACAGGTAGGCCAAAGTGACATGCAGGTGGATGGCATCAAAGGCGTCAGAAGTGGCTAGAAAAGGGGGAGGAGGTGTAGGTGGTAACCAGGAAGATAATGGCGGTGCAATACGTGCTCAGTGTATGGGGCAAGTGGCTTCTAGTGCAGGGCGGCTATGTGTACCCAAAGGAGAAGTGCCATAGCGTGGTGACATACTGGAAGTGTGTCCAGTACTCCTCAGTGCGGTGCAAGGGCAGGGCGAAGACCAATGGGGAGAACACCTTGGGGCTGTCTGGCTGGCACAGCCACATCCCTGACACAGCAGGCATCAGTATCCGGAAAGTGCGGGAGGTGGTAAAGCAACGGGCAGCAGACACGACGGAGACCACCCAGCAGGTGGTCGTGGCATGTTGTGCTGGGGTCAGCGATGTGGTTGTGGGGGTCCCTGCCACCCATCAGACACCTGAAGCGCACTGTACAAAGCGTGTGACGGGGGACACGCTCTGCACCAGTGGATACACTCACCCCCTCAGACCTCCACATCCCTGAGGATTACCAGACAATGCTCGGGGGTGAGCAGTTCCTGCTGCATGATTCTGGGGGCACCACAAATCAGTTCCTCCTCTTCAGCACACAGTGCAATCTGGACTACCTCACAAGAAGTGGCCTGTGTTTGGTGACGGCATGTTCAGGAACTGCCGCCAGCTGTTCTACAAGTTCTACAGTGTGCACGGTGTTGAGCTCACAGCAGTGCTGTCAGCGGTCTGCATACTCATGACCAACAAGACCATGGCAGCATACACCAGTGTGTTCCAGAAGGTGGTCGAGCTGTGCCCTGGCGTGTGCCATGATGCTGGACTATGGGCTTGCCGCCTACCAGGCACTCCGGGCCATGTTCCCAGAGCTGGAGCTCAGAGACTGTTTCTTTCACCTGTGCCAGAGCCTCTGGCACAAACTCCAGCAAACAGCCGACCTAGTGCGCCACTACATTGAGAATGACACCTTCGCCCTCCATGTCCGCATGCTCCTCGCACTGGTATTCATGCCACCACAAGATGTGTACCAGGTGTACGAGGAGATGCAAACCTGGGACATGTTCACCCAATATGAGGATCTGCTGCAGGGTCTTCTTGATTATTTCGAGGACACCTGGTTGGGTCACCCGATCAGGAATGAAATATGCTAGTGCTCTGTGTACCCCATAGAGTTCTGGAGCTGCTTTGCCAATGTGAAGGAGGACCTTCCCCGGATGAACAACACCATTGAAGGATGGCACTGGGTGTTCAGCTCCCTAATGATCGCAGTGCATCCATCGATGTGGAGGTTCATCGACGTCCTACAGGTGGAGCAGCGGATGGCAGAGATCAAAATATAGCAGATCATCAGCGGCCGCCTGGTGTGCAGATCACAGCGCAGGTACAGGGACACCACCACCAGGCTCATGGAGATCATCAAGCAGTGCGAGATCCGCAGCATGAGAGACTACCTGATGGGCATTGCCCTAAACATCAAGCTGCAGGTGTAAATGTGCCCAGCTGACTGACTGTGTGCCATTGGCACATGGGCAGATATGTGCACTGTGTGTGGGGGTGGTGGGTGAGTGACTCGTGTTGAACACTGCATTGTCAGCCTGTACCCCAATAAAATGCTGATGCCAGTACCGCAGCTCTTGTGTCCCTGTGTCATGTCCGGGGGGCTGGGGGTCGGGTGGGGTGCTGCACACCTGGTGTCACCTGTGCCATGACAGGGCATGTTTCATACCCTGTGTAAGGACCCTGCCCGGGGCAGTGCATGCTGCTGGGGAAGGGTGCTGGGGTGATGTCCCATGGCCTGTGTGAGGGGCTGTTGTGCCTCCCGTGGTTGCAGCCAGTTGGGGGGAGCTGCCACAGTGGGTCCTGTCACACCTTGCAAGCTATGGCATGTACCTGATGGGTGTCTGGTGCAGTACCCTACTGCCATCCTGGCATGTGGCGCCCTTCAGTGCTCTCTCTGTGTGCACCGGGTTCCATGCCTGTTCATGTGCAGCACCTGCGCCTGTTATGGTGTCTGCAGTTGTGCCTGGAGTGGGGCCATGTCCGCAACTAGTACTACTGGGGGTGCAGGATCCAGTGCGTGTCTTCCCATTGGATCTGCTGGCTGCCCTACTGTACATGGTGTCGATGTCTGTCAGGCACCCTTTCAGTGGTCCCTGTGTGTGTTCTGGCCATGGCAGGGCCGTCCCTGGCACCGGCCGCTCCGTGCATGCACCTCCCATGGTTGGCCCCATCTGTGTCCCCTGGTGGGCCACTCAGCACATGGCAGTACTGCCACTGCTGCCCATCCTGGCTCCCTGTGGTTCTGTGTGTCCCACCCCTGGTCCATGGTCGTGGCCTCTGTTCCTGGTGCAGCAGTCTGACAGACGGGGGAGGGTACCTCTGGCCATGCTGTGTTTAGCTCTGGGGTTTCTGGACAGTGGGTTTGGCCCTCGTCACTGTGCAGGTCACTGTGCATGCGGCGCTGCACTGGTGTTCACCCACCTGTGTCGGCCGTCGGCCTGTCTCCGCATCGTTCTGCTCAGTGACACTCTTCTGCTGTGACTGTCGGGCACTTCTCCTGGATTGCTGTCGCAGTGGCATAGGTAAAGCAAGCCAGATGCATACAGGACAGTACCATCAGCGTACATGTGTATGGCAGAGGATGGGTAGCAGACAGATGGCAGGTTGTTAAGGAAGATGAAGAATAGAAGGGGACAAAGCACGGAGCCCCGAGGGACGCCAGTGCAGATTGGGAGGGGTGGCAAGATGGCATCTGCAATCTTAACTGGTTGGGTTCTACCAGTAAGGTAGGCCTTAAACCAGTTAGTGTCAGAAAGGGTTAGACCAGCAAATGAGAGGGAACCAAGGAGAAGGGAGTGGGAAACAGTGTCAAAAGCCTTGGTAAGGTTGACAAATATGACTGAGGTGATTTGGCCATTGTCCATCCCAGAGAGGATGGAGTCAGTGAGCCGAAGTAGGGAGATGGTGGTAGACTGTTTTTTCCTGAAACCAGACTGGAATGGGGTTTAGAAGGAAGTAGCAGATAGAAAGGAGGTGAGTTGAGTGAGGATTTGATGTTCTTGTAGTTTGGCTACGGTAGGGAGTAGCGAGATGGGACAATAGTTGCCAGGGGATGAGGGGGTCTCCACCTTAAGGTAGAGGTAGGACCACTGCATGCTTCCATGTGGTAGGGACATCAGAGGTTGAGAAGGAGAGATTTCAGTTTAAGGAGAGGATATAGGCAATGGCCAGGACAGAGAGAGAGAGAGAGAGAGAGAGAGAGAGGGAGGAGTTTAGGGTCACGGTCATCTGGGGAAGATTCTTTTGAGGGTTGATGGTGAGGAGGGCATTTAGAGTATCGGTGGGGGAGACTGAAGAGAATGAGAAGGAGGGGTGTGGGGAAATAGGAAGTGGAGGGTTTTTTGGGGGGGAGGATAGAGGGGCAGCCATGACATTTGAGGGAGGAGGGGTAATTAGGGAGGAACTTCAGCAGTTCGGTTGCACAGGAGTTGTAACAGGAGTTAAATTCCTCAGCTACAGCATGGTAGTCGGCTACAAAATTGCCATTTATGCTTAGCATTGGGGGGTGGGACTGAGGGGTAAAGAGAGCATGGACCACATTCCAAAACTTGGAAAGGGAATTTATGTTAGTGAGGAAAGCATTTTTGAAGTAATCGGACTTGGCTAGCCTTGCTGCCCTGGTACAGGTGTTTCAGAGCTTACAGTAGTCGGTTAGGTCACTAGGAAGCTGGGTGGATTTGTGGTGCTTCCAGGCACAATCTCTGGCCCTAAGACAGGCTAAGAGTTCTGGAGTAATCCACGGTAGGTGGTTACCCCAACCCTGGTTTGTTTGAGAAGGATAAAGGCATTCCAATTTGCAAGGAACATTTCTTTGAAGTAGGCTACAGCCTTATCAACTGAGAGGGAGGAGACTAAGGAAGAACAGTCAAAGAGAGATAGGCTGTGCAGGAGAGGTTCAAGGTCTAGGGATTTGAAGGAGAGAAGCTGCAAGGTTTTATGTGGAGATTTTGGTCTGTGGCTTTTCCTGAAAATGAATATTGGGTTGTAGTTGCTGAGAGCATCTGGGAGGATGCTAGAGCTAATTACTCTGTGGGGATGGGTGGTAAAAGCCCAGTCGATCAGGGAGTAATTTTGTGTTTTATGGTTAGGGCAGGTGGGTTCTGAGATCAGTTGCAAAAAGTTCAGGGCTCCAAGATCATTACATATTTTGGATGTCTTGGGAGACAGCCAGTTTAAGTTAAGGTTGCCTAAGATGTATAGTTCCCCAGAGCAAGAAAGGGCTGCGATGGAGGTTTTGAGGTTGAGAGCTATAGAGGGCTGGATATTTGGGCGACAGTAAATGCCGGCTATAAAGATGTGGAGGGTGAAGGGCAGAGTTACATGAATAGCCAGTGCATTGTGGGACACTGGGCCAGCGGATGGATGAATAAATAACAGAATTTTGGAGGGAGGTAAGAAAGTATATGGTGACACCACCACCTCTATTTGCTTGGTCTTGCCTCAGGAGGGAGTGGCCAGGAATGGAAATTGAGAGATCTGGGATCATGCTCTTTAGCCAAGTTTCTGTGATGATCAATATGTCAGATTTTAGAGTGGCCACCATGGTTTGTAGAAGGTTGCTTTTTTTGCAACAAACTACGCATATTTAGATGAAGGATCTTGAAACCCTTCAGGAGGACAGTGGGAGCAGTAGAAGGGGCCGCAGTAGATAATGGAACATTCAGGGCATGAGACACAGATGGACCAGGGCTGGGGTGGATATCTCCACAGGAGAGCAAGAGTAGAGCTAAGATGAGGAAGTGAAGCTTGGGGCATTTAGAGTTAGATGTCGAGGAACCAGTGAAACTGGCAGGATAATGGGCATGAGAGTAGGGGAGCAGGAGTTGAAAACCAGTAAATAAGGGTGGGACAGTTAGTAATGAAGCATGAAGGATAGAGGGAAAATATGACCATAGTTCAAAGGGTGGGGAGGGAGTGATAGCGGGGATGTAAGTAGGGGATTGGAGATAGGAGGGTGTAGAAGGCGAGTTATTCGGCATTTGTGAGTAGAGACCAATCAGAGGGGTTAGGCAAAGTACTAGGAGTAGAGAAAGGGGGAGAGAGGAGAGGAGGAGTTTCATGTTGCAGGGCATGAGATGTGTAACAATATGATCTCTATATAAGAGCAGCAATTCTGCAAGTAGGGGTAAGAAAAAAGAAAAAAAAGATGGGAGGAGCAAGGCGAAGGGTGCTAGGTCTAATTGTCTTTATTTAACAGATGCTTAAATAGAGCAAAGGAGAGGTAACTATATGAACAGCAGGGAGGGATCGCTTTAGATAAAGACGGTGTCCCTCTAATGGCAGTACAGTATAACTTGCTAATGGGTGAAACAAAAGTAGTTACAGCTGAAAGCAGAGCTACTGTAGATAGGAGAGAAGTCAGTCTATTCAGTCAGCAGAGACAAGGTTTTAGTGTCCAATGAAGGGCTGTCTTCTGCCAGAGCGCACCAATCAATTGTGCAGCTTAGGATCCAAGCACCCAGCTGAAGCAGTTACCTATACAGATTTTGGGGCAGGTAGGCAGAGTTGGTGAGTCTGGCGAGCTGGTAGGAATGCTGGAGCCACAGCTGTAGCAGTGATGCCCGCTCAGGGCAGTCCTGGACAGACTTCAGGGCAGGTGGGCAGAGATGGTGACTGTGGCCAGCTGGTAGGAATGCTGGAGCCACAGCTGTAGCAGTGATGCCCGCTCAGGGCAGTCCTGGACAGACTTTGGAGCAGGTGGGCAGAGATGGTGACTCTGGCCAACTGGTAAGAATGCTGGAGCCACAGCCGTAGCAGCGATGCCCACTCAGGGCAGGCCTGGAAGACTTCAGGGCAGGTAGGAGCAGATGGTGACTGTGGCTAGCTGGTAGGAACACCAGAGCCATAGCCGTAGCAGCAATGCCTGCTCAGGGCAGTCCTGGAAGACTTCAGGGCAGGTGGGCAGAGATGGTGATTGTGGTCAGCTGGTAGGAACGCCAGAGCCACAGCCGTAGCAGTGATACCCGCTCAGGGCAGTCCTGGAAGACTTCAGGGCAGGTGGGCAGAGATGGTGACTCTGGCCAGCTGGTAGGAATGCTGGAGCCACAGCTGTAGCAGTGATGCCCGCTCAGGGCAGTCCTGGACAGACTTTGGAGCAGGTGGGCAGAGATGGTGACTCTGGCCAACTGGTAAGAATGCTGGAGCCACAGCCGTAGCAGCGATGCCCACTCAGGGCAGGCCTGGAAGACTTCAGGGCAGGTAGGAGCAGATGGTGACTGTGGCTAGCTGGTAGGAACACCAGAGCCATAGCCGTAGCAGCAATGCCTGCTCAGGGCAGTCCTGGAAGACTTCAGGGCAGGTGGGCAGAGATGGTGATTGTGGTCAGCTGGTAGGAACGCCAGAGCCACAGCCGTAGCAGTGATACCCACTCAGGGCAGTCCTGGAAGACTTCAGGGCAGGTGGGCAGAGATGGTGACTGTGGCCGGCTGGTAGGAATGCTAGAGCCACAGCCATAGCAGTGATGCCGACTCAGGGCAGTCCTGGAAGAGAAAGGACTACAGGAAGCAATATGTATTCAGACGCTAAAGGGTCAACAGGGATTGTGTTTTACAGTTTATTTATCTGTGCTCTTTTATTTACAGTGTGAGTGTGGGTAGGAGTGGAGTTTTGATTTTATCTACTTCTACAGCTGTTTGGGCTAAAGCACTGGAGGTCAAAAGATGTGCTCAGGGTCAAAAAGTAACTAATGGCTTGGAATCTAATTGTAGTGACAGACTAATAACCTGACAGAAATCCATGGACTCAGTCTGTTATACAGGTTACTCAGCTATAACTTGGAGGGGATAAAAGGAATTCTGACTATGCCATCCACCCAGAGATGAATTTTTGTGACTCCTTGCTAGGGGTTCTTAGGGTTTTATGGGAAGGAAAACCAGGCCATTTGCCACTTACTTGTACATGTGTAACCCCCAACCCCCTGCCTTTTTGCAAACGACAGGTGGTATGCTGTTTAAATCTGACAGCAGTACCAGGTGGGGACTGGGTTCGGGGAGGAATAGGTTACTCGGCACAAGGGCTAGGTTTGGCTACTCTGCACAGGGGCACCCAAGTAACTCTGAACACAGGAAGCAATAACTGTAATGTCCAATACCAGAAATGGGATTCTAAAGTGTGGTTTTATTCACATCCAAGCAGAACAAACAAAGCATAGATGGACCCCCACGGGGCTACACTCCTGGTAATGCAGATTAAAAGAATCAAGAACACTTCTTCAACACTTTAGCCCTCAGGCTCTGAACCTACTGGGCACACAGCCTGGACTTGCACGCTGCTTTGGGTACACAGCCTGAACTTGTACACTATCTGGGATTCCCAGGCTCGGCTCCCTTGCCGGCCACTCGGACACCTTCCATATGTCATGGAAACCTTTTCTGGTGGCTTCCTAAACCACCTAAGAGCACCTCAGCTCTATCAGGGAGTTCTCCTTTTAATCCTACATTTGGGTACTTTCCTCAGGCAATGGCCAAGTACCTGAAAGAAAGTAAAGGTGCCACAGAGCAAATCCATAGAGGTGAATTTGGTTACTACTGATGGGGGGTCTCCCACCTCTCGCTTCCACAATTCATACCCAGCCATTTCTCTGGACAGTAAACATCTCATTCTGTAAAGCTTGGCAATGTAGATTAAGGCTAAATGTATGTCACATTTCCTCTACTTGTCTTGCTTTCCCTTTGTGCTGGACTTGAACATACTTTTACTTGGCTTAGCCCATTGCTCTAGGCCTCCCACTGATTAAGCAGTCCAATCCCCACTTTACTTTACTCTTTGTGCTGGACTTGAACCTACTTGAATTAACTGGCAATGTTTATTACACTAGACCTCCTACAAATTAAGTAGTCCAATCCACACGTTCCAACAGTTCAGGTGAAAAACATTGCCCTCTGTCAGAGCGAACTCACCCTTTGGTTGCAGGTGCCCCATAGGTGATTCCTCACAGGAATTTCTCTCCCACAGCTTTTGGTGCCACAGCACAACTTGAAAAAAGGCAGCTTCTTCCCTTAGCAGGAACCAGGAGGGTTGCCCCTGGAAAACAGGCAAACCTTTCCACCCCATCCCCTCAGGGTGGGGCACATGGACCAGTAACAGCGGTCTCCACCACTTCACAATCAGCTTACTGTGTTTCTCTTTCGGTGGAAACACACACCTCCCTTACAGTAGCTCTAAAACAGAGTTTAAGGCTCTGAGAACCTGCACACAGACTGCTGTGCTGCTCCTCTCTCCAAGACTGCACACAGACTCTGTTCAAAAATCCCCAACATTCTATCCTAACTTCCAACTGCAGCATTCCAGTGTGGCTCATGCAGCCGCGAAAGTTCTATGGTGATGTCATCCCTCAGTCTCAGCTGAGACTGAGAACAGAGTGAGATAGTGTGAAATCCATTTAACTGGAGTTTCACAAGCTGCCATCCCTGCCTACCACTAGGTCTTACTGGGATTCTAGTAACCCCGGGTAACAGGGGGGTTACACATGAAAGGAGAGGCATGAAGCATACTCAAATGCAATTAAATCTATTTATTAGACAATTCAAAAATAATTAAAAAAATCTATGCGCTATGGATCTAAATAACTCTGAGTATTCTCTATGTAAAGCACCCTAATACAATTCTTAACACTCTGTATTGGTACATAACACTCTAAATAGCAATCAACATTTAAAACAAACATTCCAGTCAATTTAGAGTCCAGCCACTACTGGTGGTATCCACAGAGGGGAAGTTGAGTCAGGAGACCCCTCGGAGAACCAGGACAGTATCCCCCCATCAGGAGGAGCACACATGTTGCAGAATAGAAACAGAAACATAGAAACACAGAACCCGAAGGTAGATAAGGGCTGCTTGGCCCATCCAGTCTGCCCATTTATCATTGTGATTGCTTATGTTGCAGACCCTTCTTGGTCTACGGCACTGTTTCTTCCACACCCTTCCTTTCCTCTATGATTGCCTTGTGCCTGTCTCTGGCTTTTTTGAATCCCACCACTGTTTTCACCCCCACTGCCTTCACTGGAAGGCTATTCCAGGCATCCACCACCCTTTCTGTGAAGTACTTCCTCACATCACTCCTGCACCTAATCCCCTCCAGCTTCATATCATGACCCCTTGTTCTAGAGAACCCTTTTCTTCAAAAAATACTTCCCACCTCCACCTTATTCACCCCGTGAGGTATTTAAAGGTCTCAATCATATCCTCCTGTTCCCTCCTCTCCTCCAGGTTGTACATATTGAGCTTCTTTAGTCTCTCCTTGCAGGGCTTTTGATGCAGACCCTGCACCGTCTTGGTAGCCTGCCTCTGGACCACCTCTACTCTGTCTATGTCTTTCCTGAGATGGAGTCTTTAGAACTGGACACAGTGCTCCATGTGGGATCTTTCCAGTAACCTATATAGGGAAAACACCACTTTCCTCTTCCTACTGGTGATACCCCTACCTATGCACCCCAGCATCCCACTAGCTCTCCCGATTGCTTTGTCACATTGTCTGGTCACCTTTAGGTTATCTGATATGATTACCCCCAGGTCCCTTTCCTGCCTGGTTGTTGCAAATATCTCTCCCCCCCATTTTGTATACCACCCCTGGGTTTCTCTGTCCCAAGTGCATTATTTTGCAGATTTTTTTTGCATTAAGCTCTAGCTGCCAAACGTTTGACCACTCTCCAGCCGTTTTAATCTCTTACCATCCTTTACACCCCCCCTGAGAGTATCTACTCTGATGCAGATCTTTGTGTTATTTGCAAAGAGGCAGACCTTCCTCTCCAGCTCCTCTGCTATGTCACTAATGAAGACACTGAAGAGGACCGGTCCCAGCACTGACCCCCTGAGGTACCCCACTGGTCACTCTCCCCTCCTTGGAGTGAACTCCATTTACCACCACCCTCTGCCTCCTATCCCATAACAAGTTTCTTACCCAGGTTAACACCTTATTGCCAACCCCCATGCTACCCACCTTGTTTATCAGTCTCCTATGTGGGAGATGTCGAAGGCCTTATTGAAGTCTAGGTAGGCCATGATCCAACACCTCGGTCACCCAGTCAAAAAAATCTATCAGATTTGTTTGGCATGACCTCCCCTCTGAGAAACCATGCTGCCTCGTATCCTGCAGTCCATTGGATTCCAGGTATCCCACAATCCTTTCTTTTATTAGCATTTCCATTAATTTCCCTACCACCAAAGTCAGGCTGACAGGCCTATAATTGCCCACCTCCTTCTTGCTACTACTTTTGTGAAGTGGGACTATGCGCTTCTCCAGTTCTCTGGGACCATGCTGGTTTCTAGTGAGCTGTTAAACAAGTCTGCCAGGGGTGCAGTCAGTACCTTCCTTAGTTCCCTCAGCACTCTTGGATGCACTCCGTCTGAACAGAAAGTGGAAAATGTCAAAAGATACTTATCATCATCTACAGGCCTGTTGTAGACCATCAATACAGGTTACCCCTCTTGAGCTGAAGAAACAGGAAACAAACTGAGGAGGTGAAGATCACAGGCTGCTGGTCTCTCACAGACCGCTGCTATTGGTTACCACTCACAGACAGAAGAGGATGGAAGATGAAACTGCAGAAGTCATCAGCCATTTGGACCCCACCAGGTGGTGATCAAAACTGATTCTTCTCTTTTTTTGCGGTACTTTGAGTGTGCAGTAACTGGTAACTGAGCCCTTCCTCTGTAGCGGATTTAATACTGCTCATGCATGGTCTCCCTGGAGCAGACATCTGTTCTTGTGACCTTGACTCAGATCACCTCGATCACCACAAGCCTCCAATGGTCCCTTTTATTGACCTACCACCCCACCCCTCCGCATGTTGGGCACAGAGCAGAAGTCTTAGTGTGTGGCATATGCCCCTCCTGCTGCCTTCCGGTGGGGGGGGGGGGTTCAAAGAGTGAAAAGATATGTAGAAGAGAAGACAACAAACAAAAAGACTTTGTTTAACTTTCAAGGCTTTATAGAGACTTAATACTTGCACAAAAGCCATCATACATCATAGTGCCATAGAGAGATACAATTCTATACAGCTTACAATACAACATTCACTGCTTCTAATTACCTCTACAGTGTTATTCTTTGCTTACTGGTCTATCAGCTCTTTCTTCAAGGTGTCTCAATCTGTGCTACAGAAAAAAACCTCAGATCATATAAAGGTTCCCTAAAACTGGGACTGAATTGTAAAGTCTAGAACTATGTACCTAGCAAACAAGGATCCACCATCATTATTCAGTTATTTATAAGAGTTATTGGGCCAGTGTGTATACTCTCAGTATACCAGTTGCTCTAAAACTGAAGTAACCTCAATGTCTTCTATAATATGAGCAAAGGGTAACCATCTTGTATTAAAGAGCGCTAACCTAAGCTGCAGTCTACTTGTGATTTCTTCTTTTGTTCTGAGTTTTTTATAGTTTCTTAACCCATTGTCTATAGATGGAACAGAATCTATCATCCATCTCTGTGTTATTGCTTTTACTGCAGCTGCTATTATGTTAAATATGTATTTCTTTGCATTACCTTTCAGGCTGCGGGGGTGTAAACCGCATACCAAGTGGAAGCTATTCAACTCTTGAACTATGTCAAAAGCTGTCTTAATTTGAGTCTCTATCTCTGACCAAAATGTTCTCATTTTTCTGCAGGTCCAATTAATGTGCCGAGGTGTCCCCCTCTCACTGCAACCCCTCCAGCATATGTCTGTATGGCTAGTGCCTGTATGCTTTGTTCTATCTGGTGTCTAAATATCTACTGTTAATTTTCTTTTTTTTCAATTCAGCTTTTTTCCTACAGGTTGGCACCAGCAGGCTTGTTCAGCCCTGTCCCCACCTCTCCCACCCGACTCACCACGTCCCGTGTATTGTCCCATGGATTGCCCCCCGTGGTGGGGCCAAGAATGGGAGGGCCATCCTCCCCCCAGCTAGTGACTCTCATCCAGAACTGGGGTGATGGTCGGGTGGTGATGTGGGAACAGAGGCAGGCAGGAAGGGCTTCATTAAGCCGGCACATTCCCACTTTTCATTTTCTCCCTTCCTCTCCTTGCCTCTGCAGCATGTAAGCGTGTGCACATGGAGGCGCATACATGCTATGGAACTGCAGCCTCTCCCTACTATGTTGCTCATACTCTGGCGCTGCTCCCAGACTCCAACAGGTGGCAGCCAATGAATGAGATGGCATCCCTCCCCACCCAGGGAGAGGAGAGCAGTCCATCGGATGCTCAATCCTCTCCTTCCCGGCTGAGCCCCGGTGACCTGAGCTCGTCCCTGAACTCAGATCGCTGGCATGGGAACAGGTAAGGCACACTAGGTGCCTCAGCCTCAGCCCTCTTCACCACTGGGCCAGCTTATCTACTGTTAAGTTTCTATCTAAATTCTCTCCAACTACCAGAGGTGGTTGTCTCGTGTGTTACTTGCAAAATCTGTATCCACTCTTTTTGAGTTAGAGGAACACCTGTCTTCTCTTCCTATTTATGTTGTATGTGATCCACATTTCACTTACCTGTATTCTTATTTACCTCTGAGTAGAGCCTAGATAATGTTTGTTTACTTTCTCCTTTGTTGAATATGTCCTTATTAGGGATGCCAGTAGGTGAAGTTCTTCCATAAGACATTGTTTGATTTCTAGTTTGTTGATATAGGATCTGAATTGTAAAAACTGAAAATGTTCTGAATTTGTCAGGTGAAATTCTTGTTGCACTTGTTGAAATGATTTGATTATTCTGTTATCAGTGAGCTGTGACACACAGTGCAGTCTCCGTATCACCCATGTTTTGAAAGTATTGTCTATCCTGGCCAGGGTGAAATGTAGACTTTTTAAAATGGGTACCCACTGTGGGCAGAAATGTTTGATACCTAACTTCCTTTTGGCATTAAGCCACTGTTTATAGGTGTTGATCATCCATTTATTCGTACAAGATCTCAGCTTATTCAGATTTTGTAGTTTCCTATGCCATAGCTTCCAAGTGTGCACCTCTAGTTGTCCCAATTTCTATTGTTTTCCATGCTGTCTCTTTTAACCCATCTAATACATCAATCAGAGGAACCAGTTGTGTAGCTGCATAATATTCTTTGAAATTTGGAGGCCCAAACCCCCCTATAGCCCTGTGCCTCAAAAGTATCTCTCACTTGATCCTCAGTGTGCGTCCCTGCTAAATAAATTTCTTAAGCATCCCTTTACATTCCTTCCAGTCCTAACTCATTATAGCTAGAGGAAGAGTTTGAAATAAGGTATCTTGGGAGAGCATTAATTTAATGGCGTCTACTCTGTTGCAAAATGATAATGATAACAGACTCCATCTATTTAGGTCTGTAAATACCCCCTGTTTCAGTTTCCCATAATTAACTTTATAAATATTGTCTAATTGTTTAGGCATATACAGTAGATCAATAGATATCGGACAGAGTCAGCATTCCATTTGCCCAGTATTTTTTGTTTAAGTCTGTATGTACTAGTTCTACTGTTTGTTGTTATTTCTGTCTTTAATATATTCATTTTGAAACCTGAGATTTCTCCATAGGTCTTGATCAGGTTTAGAACATTATTTATAGTTAGTTCTGGAGTTTTTAGATACACAACTATATCATCAGCATAAAGTGAAATACAATTTTCTACCCTCTCTGCTATGACCCCTTGTATGTCTTTACTTGCCCCCTATTGCCTCCGCCAGGGGCTCCATACTAAGAGCAAAAAGAATAGGGGACAGCGGGTATCCCTGCCTTGTTCCCCCCACCCCCGATTTAAAAATTCACAGACAGTGTGCCATTAGCTGTAACTCTTCTTTTTGGCTCTTTGTACAACATTGCTATTGATTTTAAGAACTCTTTGTCCAAAACCCATGTTCTGCATTGTTGTTTGCAGATATGCCCAATTTTGCCTATTAAAGGTTTTTTCCATGTCAATCAATAATGTCATTTGAGTTGTTTTAGCCTTTCTTCCCCTCTTCCAAGATATTAAGCATTTCTACTAATATTGTCAGTCAGGTGCCTTCCTGGTATAAAATCAGTTTGGTCAGTGTCGGTGAACTCTGTGATCACCTTTTGCAACCAGGTTGCTAAGATCTTCGTAAATATTTTTTAAGTCTTGGTTTAACAATGAGACAGGGCAATATGATTTGCATAGCCACCTGTCTCTTCCAGGTTTCGCTATAACCAAAGCTATTCAGCTCCTCAGCTACATCTAAAGCTGTTTTAATTCATGTCTCTATCTCTGACCAAAATATTCTAATCTTTCTACAGCTCCAATAAATGTGCCGAGCTGTCCCCCTCTCACCGCAACTCCTCCAGCATAGGTCTGTGTGGCTAGTGCCTGGATGCAATAATCATCTCATGCCATGAATATGGTACAAAACCCTCTCATTGACATTCTCTGAATAGGCTTCCCGGCAGTGGTGTTAGTTGTTTTCTGAATGTTTTATAAAAATCAATGTTGAAGCCATCGGCACCAAGTGCTTTATTTGTAGGGAAGGATATTGTTGTCCTATCTACTTCTATGTCTGTTATAGGGGCTTCCAATTCTGCTATTTCCATTCCTGACAGTTTTAGTAAGTGTAATTTATGTATACATTTTTGTGTATTTCCTATCACCTACTCCACTAACTTGTCTTCTTTACATAACTCTGAATAAAAGTTAGCAAAAGTATGTGCAATGCTGTTGGTGTCTGTTACATTGGCCTTATCCTGATTTGACAGTTTAGTTTTTGTTATGGTTCTCTCTGCTGCTTCCTTTCTTAGCCTGTAAGCAAATAAAGCTGCTGCCCTTCCCCCGTCTTGTAATAACTGTGTGCTGTGCATCTTACATTGCCTTCTACTTTTTTCAAGCATGTCTTGCAACTCTTTTTAAGCTGCTCTTATTTCGTTAACAATATTAGAGTTGTACTTTTGCTTGTTTTTTATGTTAGCATGCTTGCGCAGCCAACATCTTGCGGTAGTGCAGATTTGGAGGCGCGGTCGCTGTTGGGCGAATGCAGGGCACGCACCAGTAGGTGCGTCCCTCATTCCCCAATTAACCTGCATGCCGGCACTACACCATGCATACTAATGTGGTGAGCACATCTAAGGAATGGTCTGCTGCAATCCGAGCAAAGCTCATCAGACGCAACGGACCCTTCCTACGTGCTTGCCAGCTAGTAACATGGCAGCACAGTGGCCGCTAAACTGTCAACTTCAGGAGTGCTCAATCCCCCAGTTGGCTTACCATGCCCCTCAAAGTATGTGCCGATGGGGGAGCCCACTCCCCGTCAGCATGATGCCCCCCCCTTCTTCTGTGCTGACGAGGGTGCCCAATCTCCCATCGGCTACTGTACCCCCCTCAAAAAAGAATCCACCTGTAAAAAAGAAAACCATCCATGATGTTGTTTTTTTGTACCTTTAAACTGAAAACGGTCCCTCGTAGTCTCCCTACCCACCATCCACACCCACCCACTGCGCACCCTGCCTCCCCACACCCCCCAACCCATACTTACCTCCGGAGCTCAGCATGATGATCTTCGGTGGACCGGGAGCACGTCTTCACTCTTCAAAGTCGACCGCGAACTGAGGAAATGCCGGTAAGCTGTATAATGGAATAAATAGGGTGTTTTCAACTTTGATGCATATCTTAGGCATTTCTTGGAATTTTTGCACCAAATTTTCAACATGGGGTTTTTGGGACCCCTCCTCATGAATTCTGTCACAGTTATGACGTTATTCAGTCCCGAAAGGTGATTACGCAGTCACTGTGCAGAATCACCTTTCGGGACCGATTAACGCAAGGACAGTGGCAGTGTTCATGAGGTGGGCTCTCAAAAAGCCTATGTTGCAAATTTGGTGGAAATAATCCAAAAAAATGGCTGTTTTACGAGCGTGCATTGCACAGTTGCTACACAAGCTCATAACTTCGCGAATTCGCAATATTTTCATGCCAGATTTTCAACATTGTCATTTTTCTACATTTCCTTGTGAACAGTACAGCTGTCATTTTTCACACCCTGTCCGAAATGTGTTTCCGCACTTCTGGCACACAATACCGCAGTCGCTGTTGGAAATCAGTGTTTGGGGCAGATTACAAAAATGACAGTGACACTGTTCATGCCTATGTTGTAAATTTGGTGATGATACTCCATAAAATGACTGTGTTACGAGAGTGCGTTGCGCAGTTTGCACGCACGCTCCTAACGTTGTGCATTTGTAATATTTTCACTCTGGATTTTCACCATTGGCATTTTTCCACACCTCTTGATGAACAGTACAGTTGTCATTTTACATATCCTGCCCAAAATGTGTTTTTGCATGTCCAGCACAGAATTGCGCGGTCGCTGTGTGAAATCACTTTTTGGGACAGTTTGAGGAAATGACAGTGACACTGTACATGAGCAGAGGTGTTAAATGCTAATGTTGAAAATTTGGTGCCGAAACTCCCTAAAATGACTGTGTTACAAGTGTGCGTTGCGCATTTCCCACGCACCCTTGTAACTTCGCAAATTTGCAATACTTACATGCCACATTTTCACCACTGCCATTTTTTTACACCTCCTTATGAACAGTACAGCCGTCATTTTTCACATCCTGCCAAAAATGTGTTTCCGCACTGCACTAGCAAAGCCAATGCCAGCGCGACAACATTCGGCATTGACAAATGCTTGTCTGTTCTAATGCTCCTAATATTTTTTTTCCAGGGTTTCCTGTCTGGCTGTGTTCTGTTTCTTTCACAGTCAGAACCATGCAGTAATGTGACCCCTCAATACTGCTTTCATGGCAGCCCACACCCCTTGCACCAGAACTTCTTTTCCTGTATTTAACTGTCTGATTGAATCTCCCTTTGTACCCTTTCTGAGAAAGATTTGTCATTCAATAAAGATGAGTTTAACCTCCAAAGTATTTTTCTTATATAGATTTTTATCAGCTTTTTCTCCCTGTTTTCTCCCCATGCCCCAGGTGTGCATGCATGTGTGGAAGCACTTCAGGGCGCCCTCTCACTATGCTACTGACCCCTCCTGCCTACGTTACCCGCTGGGCCTCCACCTAGTGGAAGCAGAACTACGGGGCTGGGGGGGCGACGACCATCCCGGGAGAGGAGAGCTACCTTTCAGCTGCTCAATCCTGCTCCACCCATGTCGGCTCTCTGACAACCCAAGGTAAATCCCGAACCCAAGTTCCCAGTGTGGCATGAGGTAAGGCATCCAGCACCTCAACCCTCAGTGCCACCGGGCCGGCAAGTGTTGTTTTCTTGGCTGCACTTATGTTTAGTTTTAAATAGAGGCATGGTTGGGATTAATTCTGAATAATGTACCTGTGCCATTGTTTTTTGGCTGAGGGGGTGTGAAGATGCCACTAATTTTTCAACCTGTCCTTTTCTCGGTTTTTCATGTTCTGCATCTAAGAGCTGCGATTACTGGATGAAGGCAATATCACATTGCATTCCTCTTAGTTCTGTGAGTACATTCGCACTCTTAACCACAGAATTAATTCCTGTTACGTTCTATGAGATGATTTTGATACTACCCATACTGATTTCTAAGCCTGACACTGCTGGCTAAATCCCTGAGTGCCCTTGCCAATTGTCGTAATATACACCAATAGTGTACCTTGTCTCCTAGACCAATAACAGCACAAAATGTAATCAAACTAACTTTAGAACTTTGTACAATTATAACATAGATAAACATAATGTGTTGCAGTTGGCTGGATCCCCCCTTTCATCTCATCCCAGCCCGCATGCCTTGCATTGTGCTTCAAGGTGACTTGAAGGATACTTCGAGTGGGCTGAAAAGGTCTGATCACTAGCCTTTGTGTCCCCAGAATACTGTTTTGCTTTCAGGTGTCCCTCCAGAAAAAAGGTTCAGTCTCGCTCCAAAAACAAGCACTTGTCAATGCCGAATGTTGCTTGCTTGTATGTGCTGTTTAGGTATTTGGAAGTGACAATTTCATGCCTTCCTCCCAAGACATCCACTGTGTCTTTCCGCTCAGTATTCACAGAAGAGTGGGAGGGGCAAGGGCCACAGCAGTACAGCAGTTGCCAAGGGGTGAAGAGGTGGACAAAAGAGTCCTGCAGGAGCTCACTAAATTGAAGGTAGGCGGCGATGGAACCAGATGGCACGCCTGAAGGATATTAACAGAACTGCAAGGGAGATACAGTACCTCTGGCAGCCATGTTCACTGAGCCATTCAACATGAGTGAATTGGAGGAGGGTACATGTGGTCCCTCTACACAAGTCCGGCAGCAGTGAGGAGGTAGGGAACAATAGGCCATTCAGCCTCACCTCAGTAGTGGGGAAGATCATGGAGACATTGCTTAAAGAAAGGATAGTGGGGCATCTAGATGCCATCGGAACCCAGGACCATAGACAACATGGATTCACAGTGGGGACATCATGTCAGGTAAATCTGGTTGATTTATTTGACTGGGTGACAAAGGAAGTGAATCAGGGTGGGGCAGCGGACAACGCTTACCTTGATTTCAGCAAAGCCTTTGACACCATCCCATATAGGAGGCTGATAAACTAGCTGGGTAGGCTGGACATGGGGGAAAGGGTGGTAAACTGGGTTAGAAACTGGCTAACAGACAGGAGGCAGAGAGTGGTGGTAAATGGTATGCAGTCTAGGGAGAGGGGGCGACCAGTGGGGTGCTGCAGGGATCGGTCCTGGGGCCAGTTCTGTTCAATGTCTTCATTAGTAATATTGCTATACATCTGAAGGGAATTTTTTCACCAAATTTTCAACATAGCCATTTTAAGACCTCTGCTCATGAACAGTGTCACTGTGATTTTCTTAATTTGTCCCGTACATTGATCTCGCACACCGACTGCGCCATTGTGTGCTACATGGGCAGAAACACGTTTTGGGTGAGATGTGAAAAATGGCAGCTGTACTACTCATAAGAAGGTGTGGTAAAATGGCAATGTTGGAAATCTGGAGTGAAAATATTGAAAATTTGCGCGACCTTACGAGCGTCTGCGTAAGGAACTATAGCATAGCAGCCTAAATAAAACAGTCATTTAGGAATTTTTCACCAAATTTTCAACATAGCCATTTTAGACCTCTGCTCATGAATAGTGTCACTGTGATTTTCTTAATTTGTCCCGTACATTGATTTCACACCGACTGCGCCATTCTGCTTCATGGTGGAAACACATTTGGGTGAGAAGTGAAAAATGACAGCTGTACTGCTCATAAGAAGGGTGGTAAAATGGCAATGTTGAAAATCTGGAGTGAAAATATTGAAATTTCACGAACTTATGAGCCTGCGTAGGAACTGCACAATGCACGCTCGCAAAACAGTCATTTTTTGGAATTTTGGCACCAAATTTTCAACATGGGGTTTTTGGGACCCTTTCTCATGAATGATGTTACTGTCATGGTGGTATTCAGGCCCAAAGGGTGATTTCACAGTCACTGCACAGTTACTGCGCGAAATCACCCTTCGGGCCCGAATAACGCCATGACAGTGACATCACTCATGAGAAGGGGTCCTAAAAACCCCATGTCAAAAATTTGGTGCAAAAATTCCAAAAAATGCCTGAGATATGCAACAAAGTTGAAACCCCCCTATCTAGCCCGTTATACAGCTTACGGCATTTCCTCAGTTAGCGGTCGGCTTTGAAGAGTGCAGACCTGTTCCAGTCCACGAAGATCATCGCGCGAGTCCGAGGTAAGTATAGGGTGAGGGAGGCTGGGTGCGCAGTGAGTGGGTGCGGGTTGTGAGGGGGGTCGGGAGACGAGCCAGGACCGCTTTTGTTTTACAGGTTTTTAAAAAAAATATTCGTGGGACATTTTGCCACGCTGGGTGGAGCTCCCAGCATGGCACAGGGACGGGAGGGGCGTTCAGCCGACGGGGATTGGGCACCCTGTCGGCCAAGGACTGCTTGCACTTGCTGGGGTGGGCTCCCAGCGTGGCACCTACTGGGGGCGCAGCTCAGCCGAGTTGGGCTTAGCCACCCGTCGGCTGCCACAGTGCGTGCGGGCGCATGCGCCTGCGTGTGGGGGGGGGGCCTACGCTTCTTATCACTGCTCACTGAAGCATAGCACCCTTTCAACTGTATGCCACTGCATTTTGGAGCGTGTCATAGACAGCTCCAAAATGCATTGGCTTACAGGGGCCGCGCCTGCCAGCTCACTGACTGAATTGGAGGAGGAGGTGATACACCTCCGAAATCTCCGATGATGGCACTATGTTTCTTGCACATGCGTGCAAGCAACATAAAAAGGAAGTCAATTATCCTCTCACAACCATGGAGATTGACAGGTATATGTATCAATGAGGCTTTGTTGTATTTCTCGATCCACACAGCCTCAGCTCCGTATTCCCCCTCCTCCATTTCACCAAATTCCTTTATAGATGGATGGCTGTTTATTAATTCCCTCCCCTCTTATCAATGAAGCATCCTGATTTATCACATGCAAGAGGATCTTGTTCATTTAATTCCCAACTTCTTTTCCCTGGGTTCTCTAGAGGGAAGTCCTGAACCCCGCACCCCCCCCACCTCCACATATCTCTGCTTATATGCCTGAGAGGTCTGGTTTATATCCTCTGGGCCTTTACTTGTGAACAGACTCTGAGGCAAAATGGGCCCCCTCCCCCCAAGCAATGACTTGTGCCCAGATCAGTGCCCAGCTGCACTGGAGCCACTCACTTGCTCCATAGGACTATTTCCATCTAGGTCATTCCTGAACTGTTCCTTTTTGTACAGAAAGTGGTCATGCTGCTAACCCTGCACATGTCAGCACTCCAGCCCCCCGTGCTTTTATTAGTATTTCTACTAAGTTTTTTTTGCATTAGTCAGGCATAACTCTTCATAGCGTGCTGTGACACCACCAATGTGCACATTAGTTTTCAAGTGCTGCTCGTCTGGTATCCAGGGGTATATCCACCAGCACCTCCTCTAGCCCTTACCTATAACCAGACCTCACTGCCTTTATCACTTTTATTACTTTGTACTAAGCAGAAGGAGAACCCCGAGGTTCAGGTCCCCCACCTCCAGCCCCCAAGCAAATAGAACCATACAGATGCCCCCTTACCTGGCCAAGTAATGTTACCTCTGGTCATCCCTTCTGGCCCATCAGATGCTCTCCCCCTTCTTTACTTGCGCTCATCCATCTGTTAAGTAGCTCTGCTTCCCAAGCCAGGTGTCAGAAAATCAACATTATTAGTTTACACCTATATACGTCCATTATGAGTCTGTGTGCTTATCTTCCCACAGTAAAGATAACAGAAAGTCCGCACACAGTCTATGTTATTCTGAACCTATGGTCTTTGAAATCTCATCATCACTGTTTTTGGAGTGAACTCTTTGCTGTTTACAATTTTTTCCTCCTTCTAGATGGCGCACCAGGAGCTGCATAATGTCTCTCAACAAATTCCTTATGACAGCATCTTCCGATCTCAGTCACTGCTTCCCTTTTCCTGCCAGTCGCTATGCTGTCTGCTGTAGCTGCAACTCAAGCTCCAACATCTCTGTGTTTAGGCAGTCAAGCTCCCATTCCTTTATCCGTGGGACTGCAGCTGCTACGCTATCAAAATACCAGATACTGTTTTCTGCATATATTTTCAGCTTAGCTATGTAATTCACTTGGGCACTTAAATTTTTTCTCTCCCTCAGCTGCTTCACAATCACGTAAGCTTCCATTTGCTTTTCCTGTGGTGCACCCTGTGGGGGGGGGGGGGCCTTGACTTTCCAGTGCATGTCTGTCTGTGGTGGTCCAAGTGCCAGATGCAGAATCCTTCTTGTTTATCGACCACCTGGATGTAAGGGTGATTTTCTGCAGGAGTTTGTCACCGACTGGCTATTTGAGTCACCGAAGTGGATTATCCTTGGCAAATTCAATGCTTGGCTCAATGACGAACGATCACATTTTAGACAGAAGTTCCTCCAGAGCATTCTTGCTCTGGGCCTTGCACAAGCAGTTGCTGCTGGTACCCACCAACACGGACATGTGCTGGACTTGGTGTTCCACAACAGGCTTGAGGTCGAGAACCTCAAAATCAACCCAGTCAGCTGGTCAGATCTTTGCACCATCAGGTTCAGGGCACCCCTCTGTGACCCTCCCCCATGGAGGTTGCCAGATGCTGCCCATTAAAAAGGTTGAACCCTGAGGGTCTTATGGTGGTGCTTGACATATAGAACATACTAACATACTAAAATGCCAGCAAAATAGGCCTAACAGTCTTTCGTGTCTGCTCGTTTAGTCAGCCCCCACCCTGGGAACTGACCTTGCTGCCCCCCTTACCCTCTCTGGCTTCTCCCTTTCCAGTCCTGGATATTCTCACTGCATAGGACTTTGCTTCCAGAACCCTTCCCCTGTACCTGTCCCACCCCCTCTTGAGCCCCTTCACCATCTCTGCCTCCACCAGCCCCCTGGGCAGCACATTCCATGGCTCCACCACCCTCTCAGTGAAGTAGCACCTCCTCCTTTCTCCCCTGAATCTCCCCCCCTACAGCTTCCACCCATGACCTCTAGTTGCCCCCCCTCCTTCCGTCAGAGCACCCTGACTGCTCCTCCCCTATTTACCACCTTCATGTACCTGAAGACCTCTATCATGTGCCCCCGGTCCCTTCTCTCTTCCAATGTGTACTATTTAGCTCTTCGAGCCTCTCCCCATAGGTCCTGTCCGCCAAGCCCCAGGTTATTTTGGTTGCCCTCCTCTGGACCCTCTCCAGGAGTTCAATGCCCCTCTTTAAGTGTGGTCTCCAAAACTGCATGCAGTACTCGAGGTGAGGCCTCACCAAGCAGTTATACAGAGGGAGTATCACTTCCCTCCTTCTGGAGGTGATCCCCCTAGCGATGCATCCCAGCATCCTGTTGGCCTTGGCCACTGCCCTCCTACAAGTCTCAGAGTTGTTCATCTTGACATCCACTACCACGCCAGGTCCCTCTCAGCCATTGACACTTGTAGCAATCCTCCCCCCCCCCCGGGTGTACACTTGGCCTGGGGTTTCTGGCTCCCAGGTGCAGTACCTTGCATTTCCCTGCACTGAACCTCAGCTTCCACTTTCTAGACCACCTTTCCAGGCATCGCCTGGAACTCAAGCATTTTATTGCCCAAGCTCCTGGCATTTAGTAGGACTAACTTCCACCCTTTCTGTATACTTCCATTTCCCCTACTCGCGTTCCCATGGGGATTCTGTCTTCCCCGGTCAGTACCTTACCAGTCTGCCTTTTCCCACATTCCTCCAGCTCCCCAAGGGGTCGAAGACAGATTCCCTCCTTTATTGGATCCCCCTTGACAGCCTTTTCTCGCATCCAGGTCCCCCTGTAAGGCCACCCTTCCCTCCTCCCCATCCACCACCGCCCCCAGTTTTGAGTCATCCGCAAAGAGACTCTTGTCGCTCCTGATACCCTTCCTTATGTCAGAGATGTAGGCATTGAACAGGAGGGGGCCCAAGGACCGATCACTGAGGGACCCCACTAATGACCCTCCTTGGAGATGAGACTATCCCGCCAACCACGACCCTCTGGGTCTGGTCCTGGAGCCAATTTCCTGTCCATCTGATCATCTGGTTCCCCACTCCCATTTCTCCCAGCTTATCCAATAGGCCCCCACGAGGAACAAAGTTAAACACCTTGCTGAAGTCAAGAAAGAGGATGTCCACTGGTCTACCCAGGTCCAAGACACTTGTCACCCAGTCATAGAACTCCACAAGGTTTTTCTGACATGATTTCCCCAGGATGAATCCATGCTGCCTATCGTCCTGGCATCCTAACTTTTCCAGGTCCCCCCCCAGCCTCTCCTTGACAATGCCCTCCATCACCTTGCCCACCACCGATGTCGGCTGACGGGTCTGTAGTTCCCTGCCACCTCCCTTGATCCCCTCTTGTGGATAGGCACTATATGCACCACCTTCCAGTCCTGGGGCACCTGCTCTTCCCTCAGAGAGATGCTGAAAAGCTCCACCAGGGGTTTTGCCAGGACATCCACCAGTTCCTTCAGCACTCTGGGATGTAATTTATCTGGCCCCGGTGCTTTCTCTGTCTTAAGGGACCTGAGAGCTTCCCTCACTCTCTCTGCCATGATTTCCACCTCCACTACCTCGTCCCCCTGCTTTGCCTTCCCCCCTCCTGCCAGTGATGGCCTCCTCTCCCCAGACCCGCCGATCGGTAAGGGTCCCCCCCTCCTCAGTTTCACCGTCTCCTCCCATGTATGATGCAGCCCCCCCATTTTCCTTCATGAAAATTGAGGCAAAATACTCATTTAGTACCTCAGCCTGTTCCCCCGGGTCTTGTACCCATCCCTCCCCTGTTTTAATCCTGCTAATCTGCCCTTTCACCCTTCATTTTTCCCCAATGTATCTAAAGAACCCCTTGTTCCCTCTCCTAATTTCCTTGGCCAGGATCTGCTCTTTCCTTGCCTTAGCTGCCCTCACCACCCTAGTGGCTCTTCTGGCCATCAGCTCATACTCCCCTCGATCCCTTTCACTCCTTGAGCACTTGAAATGCCTATAAGTCACCTTCTTTCCCCTCACCACCTCCTGAACCTCCCTGGTCCACCAGCAGGGTTTACAGGCCCTACCACATTTTCGTCTTACTCTTGTACAGGTGCTGGTAGCATCCGCACCCCTCCTGATAATTTCCCACCTACTGTCAGCGTCCATGTCTGGCCCAATCCCACCAAACACTTCTTAAGGATCCTTCCCATTGCCTTGAAATCCCGGCCCGTGAAGTCAGTTACCTCTGTCTTTGTGTCAGCCTTCTACCCCTCCTAAGTCCAGGCAGAACCAGACCATGGCATGGTCGCTCCCCGCCAATGGGTCCCTTACCTCCAGGCCCCCAATCTGGTCACTGTCTGCCAGGACCACATCCAGTATCCGCACCTCCCTGGTCGGTTCCCCCACCTGCTGAGTTAGGAATGCATCCTGAAAGACATCCAACACAACCTCTGTTCCCTGGGCACCAAAGATGTCATTTCTCCAAGTCCATTCCTGGCATGTTTAAGTCCCCCAGCACCACCACCCTTCTCCTGCCCAAACTGCAGTGTCTCCCCACATCTGCCGCCAGACTCTCCTCCAGCTCCTCCACCAGCGTGGGTGGTCTATACACTGCTCCTATTTTTACTCTCTTGCCCCCCCCCCCGGTTATCAAGGTGACCCAAATTGCCTCCACAGTTCCCTCCACCTCCTCCTATGCCAATGCAGTTTTTGACTATTATTGCTGACCCCTCCTCCCTTCCCTCCCCTGTCCTTCCTGAACATGGTGTAACCCTCCAAGTTCAGGTCCCAGTCATGCCCTGCAGAGCAGGTATCGTGACCGCTGCCCATCCACCTCTCCTCAGTTAGCATCGCCTGGAGCTCAGGCATTTATTATTGGCTTCTGGCATTTATGGTTCTACCTTCCACCCTTTCCATATACTTCCATTCCCTGCTCGTGTTCCCATGGGATTCTGTCTTCCCCGGTCAGCACCTTACCAGTTGGCCTTTATCCGCATTCCTCCAGCTCCCCGGGGGGGGCCGAGACAGATTCCCTCCTTTATCGGACACCCCTCTACAGCCTTTCTCCCATCCTCCCCTTCACAAGTTTAAACCCCACCTTTCACCAACGAACCTCTCTATTTTCAACTTAAGGATTTCCCTTCCTTCCAAAGTGAGATGGAGCCTATCTCTAGCATATAGCCCCTTATCCTCCCAGGGCTCCCCCCAATCCCCCATCAACCCATACCCTCTACCCCCACACCACTACCTGAGCCACTGTTTTTTCTCCCTAATCTTCCTCTTGTGTTCCCCACTAGCCCTTGGCACTGGCAGGACTTCTGAGATGGAAATCGTGAATCCTATGTCATGGCAGACCTTGGCAAGCTCCCTGAACCTTGCCTGTATCTCCAGCTCACTATTTCCCTCAATGTCATTGGTACCCAGGTGGACCAGTATGCCCGGGGAACCTCCACGATCCTTTGCCAGCTGATATGCCTCATGCTTGGCCCTGTGTACCGTTAGTCCAGGGGAGCATTTTGTTCTAACCGGGCAGGCTTCCCCCTTCCTATCCCATTTGATACCCCTGATCATGGAATCACCCAACAGGAGCACTCTGACCACCCCTTTTTCTCCATTTCCCCCCCTTCTATGTCCCTCATCCTTTCTACCGGCCCCTCCCCTCAGCTGGATCCTGCTTCTCCTCCTATCTGGGTGCCACCTGCCGCCCTCCTTATTACCCTGGCCACCCTCCCTCCGGTCCCATGCTTCTCCTCCTCCCGAGTATCCTTCTGTACCCCTCACCACCGTCCACTACTTGTGACTGGTCCTTCCCATCTGCTATACTTGCCTGGCTCATCCTCCCTTCCTTCCCATCTCTGTTCAGCCCCCCTCCTTGCCTGTCGTGCTCCCCTGGCCTAAACCCTCAGCTCCCTTTACTGTACCCTTCTTGTACTTCTGGTCCCTCTCCTTGCCCTTTCCTCCTAACTGGTCCTTCTCCTTGCGCTTTCCTCCCTTTACCCCCTCCACCTCCTCCTGCTCTGATCCCCCGCTACCTCCATTTTCCCGCGTTCCAAGTTCCCCCCTGTTCTTTCTACTATCCAGCCACTGCCTCCTGTCCCCTACTCCCTTTCCATCTCTAACCGCCCCTGCCATGGCTACATCACCCACCTCATCCTCAAGCAGAAGAAGAGAATTGAAGTGGTTACTGAGCTTAAGGTCTGATCCACCTCCCCCCATTTCTTCCTTCTGTCCAGCCCCAGTCATCTGCCTACTTCCCTGAGAATGGCCTCCCTTTGGCCCCCTCTGTGAGGTTCCCCAGATACCTGCCTGCTTCCTTGGTAGTGTCCTCTTTTTGGGCCCCCTCTGTCAGGGTCCCTATGTGACCCCAGAGTATTCTCCTGCACTCCTTTCCCTATGCCCCTGCCTCTAGTGCTTGGTGCAACCCCGTGGGAGAGTCCATGCCCTATTCCCCAACCATACCTCCCCCCCCTTCCTCCAGCTGCCTCCTAATCCCCTCAACCTCCTCCGTAAGCTGAGCCAGCTGGTAGCACACTGGGCAACCACCGAACTTCCAAGCCCAGTCTAGTATCATGGCCGCACCACAACCTGTGCCCCCCACCACCCTGTCAAAGATGCTGGCCCTAATGCCGTGTGGTCCCATCCCCCTCCAAGTAGGTTTCCTTGGGTGAACCACCAAGTTCCCCACTAGTCCAAGATACACGCCTACCCACTAATCAGGTCACCCACCAATCCTAGCTACAGTCCCACAGTAAACAGGTACCCCCATTACTAGGTGCAGTACTACACAGTAAACTTATAGAGGAAGTGTACAACTCCCTAAGATCCTCTCTCCCAGCCTTTAAACCCAACTCCCAGTGGCTAGAACTACATGAGCTGCACCTGAAGCCTTTTCCTCCAATTGCAGGGCAGGTGTTCCCCTATAAATGAGCCGAGCTCTGAGGAGGGAGGGGTGGGTGAGGGTGGGATTAGGGCTACACCCAACTCTTACCAGAGTGTATCAGCCCTGTGTCTGCCCCTCACTGCACCCCCAAACACTACCAGCAAAGACAGTCTTTCAAGTCTACTTACTCTCCCAGCCTCCAGCTAGAAGCTTCTTCTCACTTCTCTAACTGAAGACTGACTGAGCTGGCAGTCACACCTTAAATTAAAACATCACTAATCCCCTGTAATATGATGCCTGCACTTATAGGCCAGATAGCAACTTTTAAACACATACAAACACCAAATTGTCTGTTAGAATCCCTTCCTCCTGCCCAAACTAAATGTAAAAGCACAATAAAAGGCTGCCCAAACTACATGTAAAAGCACAATAAATGGCAGTTAAGACCAGCCCTCGAATACAATTACAGACATACAGAATACCAGCTAAGAAAATCTTTCAAGTCTACTTACTCTCCCAGCTTTGTCGGCAGATGGGGACCGTAGGATTCATGAAGTCTGCCCTTGGTTTCCTAACCCCCCCTCCCACTTAGCTGCCTGCTTGAGTATCCCACATTGTCTGTCCCATGCCGCTTGAATTCTCCCACTGTCTTGGCTCCCACCACCCCCTCCGGCAGTCTATTCCATTGTTTCACAACACGCTCAGTGAAGAATAATTTCCTCATATTGCTCATGAACTTTCCTCCCTTAAGTCGAAGGTCATGATCTCTAGTCCTGCTGTAGTCTTTTACCTGAAAGAGGTTCTGCACTGTTGTTTCCTGTAAGGTATTTAAATGTTTCGATCATGTCCCCATGAGCCCTTCATTGCTCTAGGGAGTATAATTTGAGGTAATCTAGTCTTGTCTTTTGTGGTTTTTGGTGCAAGCCCTGCACCATCTTTGTTGCTCTTCTCTGTACTGTCTCCAGCCTATCTATGTCCTTCCTGAGGTGTGGTCTCCTGAACTGGACACAGTACTTCAGGTGAGGCCTTACCAGGGACTGATACAAGGGCATGATTACTTCATGCCTTCTGCTTGTGATGCCTCTCCCTGTGGATCCCAGGATGCCACTAGCTTTTAGTGCTGCCTTTTCATATTGTTTACTGACCTTGAGGTCATCTGATATGATCACCCCCAGGTCTCGCTCCTGTCTAGTAGCCACCAGCTGCTCTCCTCCCATTGAGTACATTTTCCCTGGGTTGCATTTTACCAGGTGCATGACCTTGCATTTTTTGGCACTGAAATTCAGTCGCCAGGACCTGGACCACTCCTCCAGTTTTCAGAGATCAGCTTCCATGCTATGCTGACCCTCTGGTGTGTCCACCCTGTTGTCAATTTTGGTGTCATCTGCAAACAGACACACCTTTCCCTTCAGTCCATCGGCAATGTTGCTGATGAATATGTTGAAGAGGATCAGCCCCAGAACTGAGCCCTGTGGGACCACGCTAGTCACCCTCCCTTCTTCTGACAGGGTGCCATTCACTAATACTCTTTGAGTTCTCCCATGTAACCAATTTCTGACCCAGTTTGTTACCTTGGGCCTGACTCCCATGTTCTCCAGTTCTTGGACTAGTCTCCTGTGCAGAACAGAGTCAAAAGCTTTGCTGAAATCCAGGTAACCACATCCACTGCCCCACCCTGATCTACTATTTTGGTGATCCAATTGAAAAAGTTAACCAGGCTTGTCTGGCATGATCTCGCTGCCGTGAAACCATGTTGAGTTTTGTCGAGCTGACCAGCTTGCTCCAAAAAAGCTACAATTCTTTCCTTCAGCATGGACTCCATCAGTTTTCCCACAACTGATGTTAGACTAACCGGACGGTAGTTTTTTGGCTGTTCCTTGTTTCCACCCTTGTGGAGTGGTACTACTGTTGCCCTCTTCCAATCTTCCAGCACCTCCCCACTCCTCAATGATTTGTTGAAGAGCACTGCTAAGGGGGCTGCTAGTTCTCTCTCAGTATTCTTGTGTAACCCCTAGGTGGCACTATCCCAAGGGCTACTACCCCTGCCTGTTTGACTACGGACAGGTTGAGGGGCCTAGGTCCTATGGCGGGTGCCTCCACTCAGAGGTCAGGGTTTGTAGTGGTTAGACTAACTTAGTCACAGCCCTCTGGGACACTGAGACCCCCTTTTATCTCTCCAAGTGGCTCACACAATACACCAGAGTTACAGCCCCAATACCCCACGTTTACACACTGACACTCATATAGATACCACTTACCCTTGAGACTGATTCAGCAGCACGTCTCTGAGGACCCCCTGTAAAGTAAAGTTAATCAACATACGCAGCAAAACACAATACTGTTTCCATAAGTACCATCACTACAGACAGTATATAGTATAACAACAACAAATCTGATTTATTTAGGGGACAGTAACACAGGAGGGGGAAATCAGGTTAATTAGTGGCATTAAATCACAGTACTGTTCACACATATAGGGTCTGAAAAGTCACATTCTGGGTACACAGTTTGGGGGGGGCTAGCCAGGTCCGTTGCCTGGGGTTGGCTGGCAGGTGCAGATGGATAGGGCCCTGTAGAAGAAAATATATGCACAACACCCAATTGTAATCTGGAGCCGGAGGGCTCAGTCCATGAAACAGTGAAACAACAAGAATTAGATGACACACTTGTGATTGAAAAACAAGCTGCAGGAGAATACCCTGATTTGTACTCACAACACCCAAGCTGAGGATCGGATGGAGAATGTCCCTCTGGATTGCCAGAAGAGCAGGGCATGAGGACAAGGTCCTTGTAACTGGACCCCACTGCAGTTCACAGCAAATGGATGTAGTCCGAATTAAACTGGGGTTTTCTTCCAGCTTCAAAACACAATTCACTGTACAGGAGATTTGAACTAGCGACTCCCCACAAGCTCTACGCACATTTATATGTATAAGGGACCATGAGGTCGAGAGGGCTCCTGCTTCTGCCCTCCCCCGGCCCCGAAACATCGCTCACAGACCGGACCATGAGGTCGAGAGGGCTCCTGCTTCTGCCTCCTCCCCGCCCCAAACATCACTCACAGGTAACAGCAAGCAACGGGAACACTTTAGAGCCTTACCCATTGCAGGAACTCAGCTGCTCGCTGCTTTCTGGAGACGGCTACTGAGATGCTGAATCTGGTGGCCAGGCGCCATTTTAAATCGGCGTAGATGTGGAGAAACTAAAGGCTATGTGTGTGCTCTCTAAATGTATCTGTTATCCTGGTTCACCCTAAAATTTGCTTTGCTTTGCTTTGATCCACGAGATACATAGGGTGCCTTAAATATATTTCCTGCCTTAAAGGCTAAGTGTGCTGTAAAAAGTAATATAAGACAAAAAAAAAAAAAGTGCAATGGTGAAAACTAGATCTAGTTCAGGGACTGCAATTGAAAGCAGCACTAAGCGCGTGAGCCAGGATCTATGTCTTTTTGTCTGACTGCATAATATTTTTCCTCTCTCATTAGGCTCTAGCTCACCCTTCCCCATCTTTCCCTACTATTTAAAAATCCATTGCTCACAACTTTTTCTTTCCATTTCAGACCGGACCGCGAGGCCAAGAGGGCTCCTGCTTCTGCCCTCCCCCGGCCCCGAAACATCGCTCACAGGTAACAGCAAGCAATGCGGAACACTTTAGAGCCTTACCCATTGCAGGAACTCAGCTGCTCGCTGCTTTCTGGAGACAGCTCTGCCCCGCCGGCTTCGCCGGCTGCCCCGCCACCCCCACCAAGCCCCACCACCACCCTTGGTTGGCGTTCCCTTATATAGCTGCTGAGATGGTCATGTGAGCTGAAAATACCTATCAGCTCACTTTACCATCTGCAGCCTATACGATTCCTCCACTAGGGGCCCCTCTGTTGACATTGGAATAACTAGCCACTCCCATAATAAACTCTCAGCACTGTACTATTATCTCTTTCATGCCACTTCACTTCTCAGTATCCCCACTAGAGGCCCTCCTGCTACCTATGTTTCCCTCAAAAACTAAAGAAACCTCTCCACTCAGAACTATCACTGTAACTACCAATTTGTTTCCCAATCTCTGGAAACATTTCCCCTGATGAGCTATTGACATTTTACTTTTAAAGAGTAGCTTGCCCCCTCTTTTAATTTTCCCATTAGCTGATACACTTAACCTACTAACCCTGCAAAACCTCTGACATAGCCTCGTGTTCCCAACCCTGTCCTGAACTTCCTTGCCAGACATTAGATTATACTAGTGCCCTCTCATTAAAGGCTCCTCTCTCCCTGCTTTATACCCATAGTGACCCCTGCTAATATGGCCTTCTTTAGCCAATCCCTGTCTGGACATGGTGGTGTTGAGGTATTCTCCGTATGGGGTGTGATGGACGACTGACTCTCCCCTCCTCACCTACCTCCTGACAATCTGGGCAGGACCCTCTAGCCTTGGGGTGACATAGAATCTAATCCTGGCCTATCTCCCCAAATCTTACTCTAAACAACCCCTCATGCCCTGAGTGGGCTGATACCAAAGGGCTCAAACTCACTCATATGAACATTTGCAGCCTAAGGCACAAATTCCATGAAATTGAGGCTTGGGTGGCTCTATATAAGCCTGACATACTAGCCTTGACAGAAACTTGGCTCAAACCTCAGATCCTCCCCCACGAAGTGGACATAGTGGGATACCTTACTTTTCGAAAAGACAGGATTGGGAAAAGGGGAGGTGGGGTCATTATTTATGTCAGCACTGACCTTCAAGCTACAGAGTTGGACTGCCCCCCTATTAATGACCCTCTGGTTTGAAATGTTGCTCGTCAAAGTACCTCTTGGTAACACCAAACCCCTTACCATAGGAAGTGTCTACATCCCCCACAATCTGCTGCCTCCTCTCTGGAATCCATAACTAGCCACCTTGAGGTCTACCCTGGGGAAACCATACTACTCTGGGACTTCAATCTGCATTGGTCCCTACTCTCCTCCTCTACTAAAACCTATTACTTGGGTAACCTCTTCCCAGGTCATCAACCTCCCACAAGACACAATCCTAAGACTGGAAACCACTCTCTCATTGATTGGATCCTTGTCTCCTGCCCAGGCACGTATCCTATCAGCAGGGATTATGGCTGGCCTTGACGATCACTCGCCCACTTTGCATATGGTCCAGAAGCCCTAAACTTGCGCAAAGATCATTGAGCGAAACTACAGTAGATTTGTACCTGCAGACTACTGCTCCAGCTGTGGAACTCCGACTGGGCCCTAACACCTCTCTCCCACACTCGCTGAAGCTCTTGAGTATTTCACCCAGATCGTTTTGTCTGCGCCTAACCTCATGCCCTAATAAAAAGCTCAGGGTACAGGAAATGCCATAAATGGCTGAGCCCTTGCCTCAAGCACTCCATGCTCCTCAGGGACCGAGCTTGGGGTGTACCTTCAAATCTTCTGGCAGCCCAACAGACTGGGAAAAGTACAGAGAGCTGAGAAACCACTGCAAAAATCTTGAAAAAAGCCAAGTCTCAATACTTAAATGACCTACAAACTAGGCACCTACGGGACCCAAAAAAATTCTGGGGCCACCTAAATCTACTTATCAAGGGCTCCTCAACCAGCCAAATGGACTCCATCATGGTGGGGGACTCCCTGACTAATGACCCAACCATAGTGACTGAGGCTTTCTGTGCCTCCTACTCTACCCCGAGTGGGTCTCCCCCCCGGGTTCCCCATGGGCCTAACCTATACTCTGGAGATGCTTGGGTGCACTCTCGGCCCCAATTTCACCTAAAGCTGGTCAAACAGGCAGAGATATTACCTTTCCTACGCAAAATTGACCCCTCTTCCTCGCTAGGGCATGACCAGCTTGAACCTCGCCTCCTGAGGGCTGCTGCCCCCGCTATCGCCCATCCGGTCACCTTACTTATAAATAGGTCATTGCAGGAAGGAAAGGTTCCAAAAATGTGGAAAGTAGCGACCATTGTCCCTGTCCACAAAAGTGGACCCCGAGACAAATTGGGAAATTATAGACCGATTTCCCTTCTCAGTCCTCTGGGGAAAATTCAGGAACGGCTAGTCTCAAACCAACTACAAGACTACCTTGAGCTACACTCACTCATGGCTGATGTTCAACACAGCTTTAGAAAGGGACACGGCACTGACACTGCACTTATCCGACTTACTACGGACATCCTTTCCTCTATGGACCAAGGTTCCCCAATAGGCGCCCTCTTCATTGACCTATCTAAGGCCTTTGATTTGGTTAACCATAATCTCCTCCTCTCCAAACTCCAGACCTTAGGTCTGGATCACCACTCACTCTCCTGGTTTGAAAGCTACCTGAGGGACCGCTCCCAAAAGGTCTGCTGGAAGGGTGCACAGTCTGGTCTTAGATCGGTCTCCACTGGGGTACCTCAGGGCTCAATCCTGGGCCTTCTGCTCTTCTCACTCTTCCTCAATAATATTGAGGGAAACAGCCTCAGCAGCAATCTCATTCTATATGCCGATGACACTGTACTATACTACAGTGACCCCCAACCTAGTGTCATCTCAACTATACTGCAGGACAGTCTCTCCTCCCTGGAGGCCTGGTTCTCCGCAAACTCCCTTAAGCTCAATGATGAAAAAACTAAAGCCGTACTGTTTGGCCCGAGATGCCTGGGCTCTGACAGAAGCCAGTTCCTCCAGATCCATACCAGCCAAGGAAAAAGAGTTGAGGTCATGTCTAGTTTCAAATATCTTGGGGTCCATCTAGACCAAGAAATTACCTTCCAATTCCATATCGACTCAATAACCAGGTCCACCCATCAAAAGCTTGGCCTCCTTTTCCGCCTGGGGAAGTCCTTATCCTCTATTGCACGCGTGCAATCGCCTGCTACAATCTCCTTCCATCCATCCTATGTGGGCTCCTCTTCTGCAGTTCCTCCGTGAGACGGAATACAAAATACTCTCAGTACTCTATAACTGAGTGGCCCAATTTGCCACTAACTCCTCTCCTAGGAGACATCATTGTGAGGCCCTAAAGGAGCTAAACTGGCCCACTCTCCATCACAAACTTGCCTACCCTGTTGCCTGCCTAGCTTTCAAGTTTGTTTGCCTAAGTCCCCCTCCTCATCTCAGAGGACTTCTTTCCCCCAGAATTCATACCAGAACCTTGCGATCAACTGCAAGTCACCCTCTCGTCATCCCTAGAACGCGCTCAAACCCTGGCAAACGCTCATTCAGATTTGCTGCCCCTCACCTATGGAACTCCCTACCACCTCGCTTGACTAACTCACCCACCCTCTCCCAGTTCAAAAATGGTCTGAAAGTACATCTTCTCAATCTCAGTCTATGCGGATGTAACCGTTAACCCCCCGACCAGTCCCCTGGCCCGCTGCACTGCTCTGTACTCTCCCATTGAATTGACATGTAACGCTAAATGTGGACTGTGATTACTGGCGGAACCTATGTACATACTGTATAATATGTGAGGTCTAAACACTCTGTCTATACATGGAGCCTATATGAGAACCCCTCTGCTACCCTTATATAAATATTATCACTGTACTATGGTGTTACCTATGTGAACCCTTCTGTTACCCTTGTATAAATATTACCACTGTTCTATGGTGTTACAAATGTAACTAATAGTATCTATCGTTTTGTTGTGTCCTTTCTGTAACTAACTCCAGGTCGCCCCTGAAAAAGGGACCATTGGTCTCAGTGGGCTTACCCGGTAAACAAAATCTAAATAAAACTATACCAGGCAGGCTGCTCCTCGATCCCGATTGCAATTACTGAAAAATACCAGGGAGCACACACAGCAGCTTCAGTTTCTGACAGACCGAGCGCGATTCAGCAATTTCTCCAGTCTTCTACAGGGTGATCCTGTTTCCACACTTCTAGTGCTTCTTTCTCCTCACAACTCAGATTCAGTCCAAACTGGCACTCACAAAGGCTGCAGACCAAAACTCTAGGGCCTCACACGCGCTTCCCACGCGAAACTGTACACCGCAGAAGCACACAGCTCCTTCTCTCTTCACTGCCACAACTGATCTGATATTTCCAGTCACAGAGCAGGGCATTTCCTTTAGCTCCACACTATTCTGTTGGCTGATTCAGCTGTCACTCACAATAAGACTCCCTCTGTTGGTAGAAAAAGGCGCCAAGGTCAAAACTACATTTCCCAGAGTCACTGCCCATACAATCCCCTTGTGGCTGACTCAAATTAAGAGTCCAAGTTCTGATTCATCCACAGGCTCCATTTTAGGGCTCCCTTGACCCAATTGACCCAGCACAGCAGTTTAGGTCCAAAATGGAGAGGTAACACACACACAGAGTCCCAACTGCAATAAAGGCAGGTTAGACAAACTACAATTTTGCTAATGCTTTAAATGATTACAGGCAAACAGTTACAGCTTTCAGATGGGCTCCCTTTGCACTTCCAGTGATCGCAAAATGGAGCGATTACTCCGCAGCTGAGGTGGGATTCGAGCATTAAATACACAGTCGCCCCATAAAAATTAATTAAGTCTGCAAACAGACAGCTCTTAAAGAGACAGTATGTGGAGGCTCAAATAGCACTCACTTGCAACCACAGTTAAGCAGCTCAGACGCCAAACACCACCCAGGATTGGAGCATTCAGACAAGCTCCTGGAAGACTTTTGGGAACCCCCATTTGCAGGGGGGTTACACTTGGTTGTATCCCATCTGGTCCCATATCTTTATCTATACATTTTGGGTATATTGGCTGCTTGTGCTGCAGGTATGGGGGAAACAGTGGCAGCCTATAACAGGATAGTCACTGTGACCTTTGACCTGTTAGCTACAGTCTGTGTTGCCCCTTGTGCTCACATCTTGGCTCGCCATGGTTTAATGGTGAGCTGAGACTGATGGAGGCTATGGGGCGGAGGTTAGAAAGGCATTGGAGGAGGTCCAGGGCTCAGGAGGACAAACTAACTCTGATTGCTCACTATAGTGAGTATCCTAGGGCAATCTCTCATAAGAAGGCAGGATTTCCTGTCTAGAGAGATTGTGGCTGACAAAAATCGACCAGCTCAACTTTTTGGGATGTTGACAGACTCTTACATCCTGCCTGACTGGAGCCCATAAAAAGTGTGTCTTTGTCTCATTCCGAGGATTTTGAGTGTAAACATGAAATGTTGAAGTGTTTTTACCTGGAGGGACCTGCCTGATCCATGTATGCTGTTTGATGCTGAAAATAAAAAGGAGCAACGGTTTGAGAAAAATACTTGGGTTGCATATTCCTTTATTATGGAACTGTCGTGTGAGTGCACTTGGCTTTTTGTACTTTGTTGAATATTTGCCATAGGCACCACAGGCTGTAGAGTGGCTTTTTTTATATAGTAGCTGCAAAACTGTTAACTGATCTTCCGAGATTAAGTCATATCACCCCTGCACTGTGAGATCTGCACTGGCTGCTGCTGAAGTGGTGCATCTCCTATAAGAGTGTGTTATTAATCTACGAGGCCCTACACGGCCTGGGTCCTGGTTACCTGCATGGTCTTCTGCATCATACTGCCCTGCTGACCCCCTCTGGTCTTCCGATGAGGGCCTCCTAATAATCCTCAAAACCCATTTGAAAACATCTGGGGACAGAGCCTTTGGGTTGGCTGGCCCTATTTTCTGGAACTCTTTACCAAAGATTCTGAGAGAGGCGCCATCGGTTGACATATTTAAAAGGAAACTTAAAACCTACCTCTTCACCCAGGCTTTTGGCTCTTCTTTAGATTCTGATTTTACTTAATTATTAGCATTTTATAAACCCCTTTGATCTCCATGCTGCTGATTCATTTAATTTTTATGGTGGATTCTAATGAGGTAGTTAGCTGATTGCCTGTGAGGTTAACTTAAGGTCTTTATATACCAGTAGAGTGTTTATGTATTATTTGTACGTGATGGCACCCTGAAACTCTGGGGAAGGGCACTAGTAACAAATAAAGCTACTACTAGTACTGCTTATACTGGCACACCTATTTCCACAAGGGGACCCTAGGACACTTTGGTTTTACCCTCCCTTGGGCATGCTAAAATGGTGCACCTAGAGCAAACAGATGCCCATTTCTGGAGGCCACCAGGGACTCTGAGGCATGACAGAATAAATAACCCAACCAAATGTTATGGCCATCACTGTGCCCCCCAGGGCTGTGTTAACTCCAATTATCACTCATCTGAGAGTCTAGAAACCTTGTTTTAAAAGAACCTCACTTTGAAACGCCCAGCTCAAAAAAAGATCATCAGTCATCAGAGTGGTTTGACAGGGGGAAATCATGGGTCCAAAAAGATAAGGGGTTAAAATATTAGCAAAAAATTATAAATCACTAATGCAATTTCAGCCAGTCAGAGCGCAGAGCCACTGTACCTCTTATTCCAAGTACAGTGTGCTCTTGTGGAGGGGCGCTAGGAGAGAGCACTCCACTTTGGTGCCGGGGAGGGTGGCACAATAAAAAAAAAAGAATAATCTAAACTTATTATAAATCACTCTTGCTAAACTTGAGCAATTTATCATAAGATTTTAGGGCCTCTGAGGGAAGTTTCTTATGATATAAGAGACTCCTCTCATGAGGTTTGGGAAGACATAACCACTCAGCTTAGCTTTGCGGCCCTTTTGCCCAAACCTTATGCTTGGAGTCTCTTATACTATAAGAGACAGCCCTTGGAGGCCCCTATTAACTTGCAAAAAAGCAGACAAACTTTCTAACTAACTTTTCACACCAAAGAAATATAATAATTTTGCTACCCCCATTTTTCTCTTGACCACGTCCTCAGTGACCTGGAACATTATTGTTGCTCCCTTCCTCAGGCCAGGGATGTGGACAGCCACCTGCCTTCACAGCCAACACCAGTGCCACTCCTTGGTTTGCCAGCAGGGGGTGTACACATATTCTTCCCTGAAACTGAGTGCATTACCTGTGTGTGGCATGTGAGAGCTTGGGGGTTTGCATGTGAATGCAGTTCTCCTGGGTTACAGCCCTGTGTGCTACACCAGGCTGCAGGGCCAGCCCCAAACAAACAAAAATAATTAAAGGTGTCAGCGTGGCTCAGTTGGTAGCACATCTGCCTCTGGATCTGAAGGTCTTGGGTTCTAGTCCCACACTGGTATTGGGCTCATATCATAAATGCTGGCCCTTAAGTGCAGTTCTAAGTGAATGCTGTGCTGTTGGGGTGTGCCATCCTTTGGATGAGATGATAAAATACTAATACAAATCACTAAAAATACAATCAACAACTTAATCTGGTTCAAGGTCAGTTGGCATTCATCAGTATCCCCCTTCCCCGGGTCGTGCCTGAAAATAGGCAGAATTTGTCTAGTGCACTTACCTGGTCAACAAAAACTAAATTAAATAAATAAATAATTGAGGTCCTGTCTACCTGTTCTGGTGGTTGTTCAGGTGGATGTTAAAAGTTCAGGTGGATGTTGAAGATTCCATTGCAATTCTTGAAAAGAGGGGGAATTACTCCAGTGTCCTGGTCAAATTCCCCCCATTCACTAAAATCCCGCCAACAGTTTAATCTGGTTGAATTTCAATTGGTTCACACATACATCTTCACCCACCCCAGGATGAGGTTAAAAATAGGCAGTACTGTCTAGTCCTCCTTTGCTGGTTAACAAAAACTAAATGAAGATTAAATAAATTTCAAAATATATTTTTTTAGCTCGCTGGTTGGTACAGCACAAGGGCTGACTGAGTTTGGGGATGACCTTGGATCTCTGGAGGGCCAGCCAGGGAAGGGAAGGGAATGAAAGGGAAGCTGAGCATCCCAGTGGATGCTCATTCCCTTCTCAGAGGGAGGGTTCTGATCCTTGCTGCTGTACTGCCCTCTGGGGACCAAAGGGGGAGGTACTGTTGACGATGTTGATATGTAGCATACCCTAGTGCACAAACTGGCGTCAACCTCTGGGAAAGGAAATAAAAAGAGGCAAATATTCCTCCTGAGTTGCATAATGGCCCGCACCCCTCCTGCAGGCTTCACACCATTTGACTCAGGCAGCCTGTGTGACCCAGAGCCTGAAGTGTCCAGAGGGGTTTGGAGCCATCCTGAAGTCCTTGCCATGGGGGCAAACCACAGTAGTTGCAGGCAGGAGGTGCAGCAAGCCCTGACAGATGACAGGAGGCTGGGGCTGGTGTGTGAGCCAATGGGCTGAACTAGTGAGTCCTCAGGGCCAGGGGGTTGTAGGAGGGAAAAAAAAAACAGCTGAACAATAATATAATTTTTTTTCTTTGGCAGGGCATGGTTTCGCTTTTTCTTGTCAGTTGAAACCACAGAAGGAAAGAAACTGCTCTGAGGAGAACTGGAGGAATCAGAGGAATGGTATTCCATCTCTTGGGTCTCTGGTTGAAATTCAGCCAAGGCCGATCATGATTGTAAGTTGTTATACATGGATAATTGGTCTGTGGCCTGTGTGAAACGAGTGATGATGGAGCTCAGCCTAGTTCCTTGTGGACAGAAATCCACATCGGTAGGAGGGGCAGAGCAGCAAGATGGCTGCACTGCTGATCTGCTCCAAAGCGTCCCTCTCCTTTTTAATTTTTAGTCTTTTACCAAGATTTTTAAGCTTAAAAGATGACTCCATTAATTCTGAAAAGGTGTATAATAGTCATCAAGGCTGCTGCCTAGTTAACTGTGTCTCGGATGGATAAGTCGCTCTTCGCGGTGTAACCACCTCTCATCGGCCCCCCTTGTTTAACTAGCAGGGCTGCTCCTTTCACCACATGGTGCCCAAGAAAGGGTTGGGGATGTACACAAACAGTTTACAGTACATCTACTTCTTAGCCTGCCATACACAGACAGGCAAACCAAGTGTAGCAACTACCTGGCTCACACCTGGTGGGACCATTTACCATGGCCATCAACCTAGGTCCCTGGGAGAAAATGTTTGCTCACAATTATGCTGGGTTTGCACTTCTGGTTGGGGCACCTAAGTAAATCCAGACACAGTGGAAGCAATAACAGTACTGTCCAAACCAGGCTGGGATTCTAGAGTGAGGCTTTTATTCACATACACAGAGAATAATCGCAAAGTGAAGATGGACCCCCACAGGGCTGCTCTTACTGGTAATACAGATTACTGAGGTATGGAGAACACACACAGCAAACCCTCAGGTTCTGACTTGAACAGTGAACACTCTGGTTCTGAATTATACAGTGAACTCTCTGGTTCTGAATTACACAGCAAACTCTCTGATTCTGAATTACACAACAAACTGTCTGGTTCTGAAATGGAGATTGGCACACACGGCCAGAACTGGTACATTTACTCTTGACTAGGCACACACGGCCAGTACTGGGACACTTTCTCATATTTCTTGAGGAACGCTGGTGGCACACACAACCACCAAAGAGCACATCTAGGCTCACAGAAAATCCAACCCACATCTGGGTAACTATTTCCATCAGGCACTGGCCAAATGCACTGAATGAAATTGAACTGGTGCCCAAACTGAACCCGGAGAGGTAAACTGGTTGCTCGAGATGGGGGTCTCCCACCTTTTGCTTCCAAGTTTATACTCGGCCATTCATCTGGTTAATAACACCCTCACAGAAAACTTGTAGATGCTATCTTGAAATGTTTTTCACACTTAACATACTACATGACTAAAAGTTCTGTACTTGGACAGTCTCTCTTTCTAGACTCCATAGTAGGCAGACACTTTTAAAAAACAGAAATAGTCTAGGTGACAGGGTCCCTTTTGTCAGAGAAAATTAACCAAGGAATGCAGGTGCCCCTCCTGGGCTGAACACAAAAGTGCTCACAGTTTCTGAAGTTGTCACAGGCAGCTTCACTAGACAGACTGGGTGAGGGGATTGTCCCTGAACCCTGAAGATCACCCTCATTCCTCCTGGGATGGGGCAAAGGAAAACCCACTTGGAAAGGTTTCCACAACTTCAATCTCAGTCTTCTATGTTCTTCTTCTAGGGTGAGAACAAACTACCCAAAACACAAAGGTAGCTCTCTGTCAGAGCTAAAACTGAGGAGCTGCTGCAGGATGCAGCCTCCTCCTGGAACTACACTCTACAGACTGAGTGAACATTCTAAAGCTATCTCCCTTGCAGTTAGCCGAGTGTGGCTTATGCTGCTAGGACAGTTCCATGATTACATCATCACTCCAGCTCAGCTGAGACTGAAAAACAGTGCAACACTGTGAAATCCATTTACCTGGCATTTCACAAGCTGCCTTTCCCTGCCTGCCACTGGTTTTAATGGGATTCTGGTAACCCCTGGGCACAAGGGGGTTACACCGGTGTTTAGTACGCAGCAAGAATTCCAGTTTTAAGTTTTGTTGGGGCATGTGCTGCTTGAGAGACAAGTTTAGAAGAGCCTTCTGAACACCATGTAAATGGTCCACTGAATTAAATTTAAAAAAAATAAGAAAACCCAAAGAAGGATTGCCCGAAGTCGCTATTGGCAGCTTGGAAGGTAGTTTGGTGGAACAGAGAGAGATGGAACTGGAGTCGCACCTGTATGCTTCGGATGCCCTGATGAGAGTTTGAATGTTTATCCATGCTACAAGCATGTAAAGATAAGACCAGCTGACCCTGTAATCAAAAAATGCACATGGAAAGGCTGAACCCAAAATGTCCTGAAACGAATTAAGTTATAAGGAGAGATTTGGTTGGCAAATGATGCAGGACACCCAGGTGGAGTAGTGGAAAGATGGCTTGAGACCTCAGCAAGATATTTAATGAACCCTTAAAACGGGGAAAAAAGAGAGCCGATTTGCTGAATTTGCAGCTGGCGGGGAAAGTGGCATGAAAGATATCATTTGTCTTGGGATACAATTTTAACATTTGGCACTAATGATGCTGTTTGAGTTCTGGGATTTCAGAGCAATCTACCTTTTACCCCTCTGGTACTGTGAAACTGTGTGTTAGAGAATCCTCTAAGGGAGACAAACTTAGCTCTTTGTGTGAAAGAGGCAGAACTGGGATTAGAGTTGGCTGTGGGACCTGTGGGACTCTCGGTCATGGCTATCTTCCCCACACAGAGCTAATTCATTTTAGATGCTGACTTGAAACTCAGCTCACTCTCTGGTAATTTATGGCTTTGAAATCTATAATCATGGAGACAATATCAATCGATCAATCAATCACTTTATTTAACCAGACATAAACACCATTGAGCAAGCTAATTTTCAAGTTGGTCCTGGGCATTAATACAATACAGTACACTTCATAAGATTACAATTACAGTGGACAGTGGTGCAAAAAAAAAACATTGTGAAGGTGGCAGTCAATATGGGCCTGTACATACCGGTCAACATAATTAACATGCAAAGGTACATAATGATAAGCTTTACTGGAATGAGAAGAGACAACAATCCCATATAGTCTCCGCTAAGTAAGAGCTCATATCTAAATGATAAAAAATAAGGAGGTATTAAGGAATAGGGTAGAAATTGGGGTGAAAGAGTGGGCAGCCAAGAGGGAGGCCACAATAGGTAAAAGGTAAAGAATAGGCAGGGCCATCTCGGATTAAGGGAACTAGGCTTATACTTGGTATTACTTGGTATGAAAGAACAGAAGAAGGCCGGAGTCCATCGAGACTGTTCCCCACACTATGTGGGACATTATTTATCTATTATCCCTCAACCAAACAACTAATTTGTTTTTAAAAACAGTGGCACTAGTTGCCTCTACCAGTTCTTGTGGCAAGGTGTTCCATACAATGGATGCTCTTATTGGAAAAAAAGTTTCCCCTTTTGCTGGTTTTATAAGTTTTTACTTCAAGCTGTTTATTATGCTGTCTCAGAACATGTCTCCTTTTGGAGAGTGTTAGACCACATTTTTCCATTAGATCTGGTGAATTTATTCAATTAAAAACCATAAGCATATCACCTCTTAATCTTCTAGTTTGAAGAGAGAAGAGACCAGGAGCTTTTAATCTGTTCTAATAATCCAAGTTTGTTAATCTTGGAATCATTCTAGTTACTCTCCTTTGAACCTGTTCAAGAATTGCTATGTCTTTTTTTTGGTTTGGATTCCAGAAAGGGGAGCCGTAGTCTAGATATGGTCTAATGTATGCCCTATACAATGGAATAAGCCATTGTTCAGTGCGATTAACAAAAGTGCGTTTTATTTGTAGGTCCTAGGTTTCTGTTGTTAGGAATGTGGAGTGGATGAGATACTTAGGCGTAGGATTTGAGAATGGCACCCGGGGCTTAGAGGTGATAGGCATCTGAAACAGTTGCATGATTCCTTCAGATAATCCATTAATAGAGCTTTGAATGTGAAAATGCTTGGAAGTGAGGATAATTTTAATGAGTCTTGTATAGTGTTCCAAAGTGATGGAAATGAGAAGTTGATTGCTGCCGAGCCAAGGGTAGTTTTCACTTTAGGAATCTGGAAGCAGATTATGGAGAAGCGTCTCAGGCCATAGGAACCTTTAGCCCATTTGAAGAGGTTCGAGATGTATGCAGGGAGGTTATCAGATAATGCTCTAAAAAACCAGAGGAGAGCATTCCTTTTTCTCCTAGTTGAGTGTGAGGTCCATCCCGAAACCTGGTATAGATGACAGTGATGTGTACTACGGGGTAGATTTAGGATAAATCTTAAAGCCCGGTGGTAAAGGGTGTCCAGTTTGTTTAGCATCATTGATGGGCAATGACTGTAAAGGAAGTCAGCGTAGTCCAGTATAGGTAGGAATGTAGTTTGTACTAGTCTCATTCTGGCTTCTAACATAAGTAAGTGTTTAATGCGATAGAATAAACCTAATCGCTGTCTTAGTTTCTTCGAGGTTTTATTTAAGTGGCACAAAAAGTTGAGCTCATTATCCAGCCAGAATCCTGGGTATTTAAAGGCATCAACTACTTCAAGGGGTTCATCTAAGTGTGTTTGGATCTGTGTGATATGTGGACATCCAGAAGTAGGCTTTGGTGAGAGAATCATTGCTTTAGTCCTTTTGGCATTGAGGAGGAGCTTATGAGTGATAAGGTTGTATTGGAGGGTGACAAAGTCTTTCTGTAAATACTCATGGGCCAAATCCAAGGATGAATTTGTGGTATAGAGTACAGTATCATCTGTGAATAAGTGCACATTGGCTGTGCCCAGCTGCGAGTCTAGATTATTGATGTATATTGTAAAGAGGATAGGGCCCAGGATGGAGCCTTGTGGGACTCCTCATAACAGGGATTTTTGTGGGGACAGATCTCCTATGGCTTTGACTTGTTGTAACCTATTGGTTAGGTAGCTGGTGAACCATTTAATGGCAGAACTATCAAGTCCGATGTTACTCAGTGCAGTAAGCATGATGGTATGATCCACAGTATCGAAGGCCTTACTTAGATCAAGGAAGAGGGCAAATACATGCTTCTTAGAGTCCAAGGCCATTTACCAGTCTGTAGTTAGTTTGGCAAGAGCCGATACTGTACTGTGTTTGGCTCTGAAGCCGGACTGAGCCGGGTTTAGCAACTTTTGTGAATCCAAATGTTCTCTAAGTTGGATGTTGACAATTTTTTCAAGTAATTTAGAGAGGACGGATAGTATAGAAATAGGCCGGTAATTGTTCAGATTACTCAGATCCACAGTCTTGAATAATGGTAGGATGTGGGCAGTTTTTCACGACACAGGTAGCTCGCCTTGAATCAGAGAGGTGTTGAATAAGTGTGTAATGGGGCGGTCAGATAGGTATGGCCAAGTTTTAGGAAGTAAGGTTCAATATTATCTGCACCCACAATCTTTTTTTGTATCCAGAGAAAGGAGGAGGAGGTCCTCCACTTGCTTGAACGTAATTGTGAGGAAGCTGAAGGGGGTGGGATGCAGTTGGTTATGGTTATGGTTGTGATTATCAGTGAAGCCAACAGTGTAGTCTCTTGCCGGGCTAAGTTTGCTGATAGGTGAGGTGTCAAAGGCAAGCCCTGCAGTGGCAAAGTGATCATTAAACTTCTCTAGTATATCAGCTTTGTCCGTATAGGTGGTACCATCAGACACAATTTTGTTTGGAAGGGTTGTTGCAGTGGACTGACCTTCAACTTCTTTGAGGATGTTCCAAAATTTGGCACAGTTGTTTTTATTGTCTTCTAGTTCTTTTTGGAAGTACCTAGCTTTTTCTGACCTAATTAGCTTGGTACAAGCATTCCTAGTGGTACAGAAGCTAACCAATCGGCCTCCAGGTGGGATTTCCTCACTTTTTTCCACCAGTAGTCTCTATCCCTAAGTGCTTTCTTCAGGATGGGAGAGAACTAGCCAGGAGTTTTATTTTTTGATTTGATCAGTCTTAGTGGGGCGTGTTTGTCTATTAGCCCCACTAAGAGACTGTGAAAGATGTTAAATGCCTCGTTAAAGGTGGGGGCTAGATAGAAATCCTGCCAACGAATGTTGCTTAGATCTTTCAGGAAAGTGTACTGGCAGAACTTTTTCAGGCATCTTTTCAGTTTGAATTTGGAGGCCGTTTTTATTTGGGAAAGATGTCGGATGCAGGCAGTGGCGCAATGGTCGCTTATATCATTGAAGAATACTCCAGTATGCGAGATATTGTGAGGTTTTTTTACTAGCATAAGTTCCAGGAGGGTGCTGCGCTCAGGTTTTTTTCTGTTAGGTCTGGTTATAGCAGTCGCCATTTGTAACAGACCATTAACATCGCATGGATCCTTCAATTTCTTAGAGCTGTCATCATTCCAATTTAGACTGAAATCCCCCATTAGAATACTCTCAGTATTAGCAGAGTCAAGAAGGTTTTGAAGGTGTGGTAGAAGTGCCCAGCCACCAGATGGTGGTCAGTAGCATGCTGCCATAAGGAGTGATTTCTCGCTGGAAAGTGATAATTTTAGAGCCAGGCATTCAAATTCCTTAGCCTTTGAGGTACAGTCAAAGACTACGACTGTGAATTTGCTTTTGACATATATTGCAACCCCTTCCCCTCTAGTCGGTCTATCACAGCGGTAGATGATATATCTGGGTACATTGTTAGATTTGCCCGGGGTTGAGGGTGTGAGCCAGGATTCAGTTATAATGAAGAAATCAGGAGATGCATGTAGACCCCATGTCTGTATAGAGTCAATCTTCTTTAGCAAACTACAGACATTGATATGGAGAAAGCTAATCCCTTTATATTGAGGGAGGTCCGCAGGGGCGTCCAGAGAAATAGGTGGGCCTAGGTTTAATTCAACATTTCCCGAACAGAGTAGGAGAAGCAGTAGTAGTTTTTTAAGGTGGTGTCTTAGCCTGCTAAATATTCTTTTGTTACTCCTTCTAGCGTACATTGGTTTAGCGGTGGCTGTGTTAAGGGCAGGGTTGCTATTTGCTAGGGATAAAACATAGAGAACTGATAGGGCCAATACCATCCTTGGGAACTGCACGTGTTCTATAGTTATGGCCTGGTGGGAGGAGGGGCATGACCATAGAGGAGACGTCCCTGATGTAGGATGCCATGGTCTAATGTGGGAGGCTATATCTTGGTAGATGACAGAGGAGGGAAACTGGCCTTTGTCCAAGTTGCAAACCGAAATTTTGGGTACAGCATAACTTAGTAATATAAGGCAACTATAGAGGAGGATAGGCGCAGATGGCATTCTTAACATGGAGACATTTCCTTTTACTAGTAATAAATACAGGATTTGCAACAGTTCCTTGAGAGGGCCAGGGAAATGAGTGGTTCCTGAGGGAGGATGGGGGACCAGTGAAAATTAAGGCCTAGATAACCAATGAGGTGTGGCTGGCAATAGCCAGTAGGAGTGAGCTAGAAAGCCGGGGTTGGGTTTATGTGTATTTAATCAGGACTGGGAGGGGAATTGGCAGCTATTGCTCCCTTCCTGGAGGTAATCAGTCCCTGAGGGGAAGTCTGTACCTGCGTTTCTGTGAGGGGCTGATGGCTTCACACCTGGCCTGCAGGTGGCAGTCTGGCAGGTTGGGTTCATCAGAGAACCACGGCTGTGGCTCTCAGACTACCTGGAAGGAGAAGGCAGAGGAGAATTAAATAAGAAAGTCAGATGGGGTGTGGCTGCTTGTGGAGCTAAAAAGAAATGCAGACTGGCTTAAACGGGGGTTGTTGCAGACCAAAATGTTAGGTAAGGTGCCTCCAAGTCTGAGTGAGCAATAACAGGGCTATTTAAAACACAATACTAGCATAAAAAGGTGAAGGGGTGGGGTTTCAAAGGCCTGAGCTGAGATCGCTACTGGTCTTATGAGGAACACATTACAAGCATTTACATTTGTAACCCCCGCAAATGGGGGTTCCCAAAAGTCTTCCAGGAGTTTGCCTGAATGCTCCAAGTCTGGGCGGTGTTCAGTGTCTGAGCTGTTTAAATGTGGTTCCAAGTGAGTGCTATTTGAACCTCCACTTACTGTCTCTTTAAGAGCTGTCTGCTACATGAACTTAGATGGTTGTATGGGGACTGTGTATTTAATGCTCAAATCCCGCCCGAGCTGCTGCCAATTTGCTCCTTTTCTGCCGTTGCTACATGTGCAGAGGGAGTCTTGTTGAAAGATATAACTGTTTGCCAGAAATCATTTAGAGTGACTGAGAGAATGTAGTTTGTCTACCCTGTCTTTATTTTAGCATGAACTGTTTAAGTGTAGCTCTTTCATTTTTGTCCTGAACTGCTGTGCTGGGCCAATTGGGTTAAGGGAGCTCTAAAATGGAGCCTATGGATGAATCAGAACTTGGACTCTTAATTTTGAGCCAGCCACAAGGGGATTGCATGGGCAGTGACTCTGGGAAATGTAGTTTTGACCTTGGCGCCTTTTTCCCACCAACAGAGGGAGTCTTTTTGTGAGTGACAGCCGAACCAACCAACAGAATGGTGTGGAGCTAAAGGAAATGCCCTGCTCTGTGACTGGAAAGCTCAGATTAGTTGTGACAGTGAAGAGAGAAGGAGCTGTGTGCTTCTGCGGTGTATAGTTTCGAGTGGGAAGCGCGTGTGAGGCCCTGAGGTTCGGCCTGCAGCTGTTGCAAGTGCCAGTTTGGACTGAATCTGATTGTGAGGAGAAAGAAGGAAGTCTGAAGAGTGGAAATCAGGCTCACCCTGTAGAAGGCTGTAGAAACTGCTGAATTGCGCTTGGTCTGTCAGCAGCTGAAGCTGCTGTGTGTGCTCCCGGGTATTTTGCAGTAATTGCGATCGAGATCAAGGAGCAGCCTGCCTGGTATAGTACTTTTCTTTTATATATGAATGTGCGTAGTGCTTGTGGGGAATCGCTATTTCCAGTCCCCCGTGCTGTGTGCTGTGTGTTGAAGCTGGAAGCAAACCCCAGCTTAGCTTGGACTAAATCCGTTTGCTATGAACTGCAGTGGGGTCCAGGCACAAGGACCTTGTCCCCATGCCCTGTTGTTCTGGCAATCCAGAAGAACATCCACCATCTGGTCCTCAGCTTGGGTATTGTGAGTACAAATCAGGGTATTCCCCTGCAGCCTGTTTTCAATCACAAGTGTGTCATCTAATTCTTGTTGTTTCACTGCTTAATGGACTGAGCCATCTGGCTCCGGATTACAATTGGGTGTTGTGCATATATTTTCTTCTACAGGGCCCTATCCATCTGCACCTGCCGGCCAACCCCAGGCAACGGACCTTGCTAGCCCCCCCCCAACCTGGGTACCCAGAGTGTGACTTTTCAGACCCCATATGTGTGCACAGTACTGTGATTTAATTCTGCCAGTTAACCTGATCTCCCCCTCCCGTGTTTTATTCCCCCTAAATAAACCAGATTTGATGTTGTTAATCTTTAAACTGTCTGGAGTGTCAGTGCCTACATACCAAGCATTGTATTGGTTTGTGTATATTGTTTAACCTTATTTTACAGGGGGTTCTCAGAGACGTGCTGCAGAATCAGTCTTGAGGGTAAGTGGTACTTTATGAGTGAACGGTGTGTATACGTGGGGTATTGGAGCTGTAACTCCTGTGTACTGTGTAAGCCACTAGAGGGAACCAAAGGGGGTCAGGTGTCCCAGAGGGCTGTGATCAAGCTAGTCTAACCACTACAAACCCTGACCTCTGGGTGGAGGCACCCACCATAGAACCTAGGCCCCTCAACCTGTTAGTAGTTAAGCAGGCAGGGGTAGTAGCCCTTGGGATAGCGCTACCTGGGGGTTACACATTAAATCAGAAAACTTCAGCTATAAAATACAAACAAGACAGTTTTAACAGAAAACATAATCTAGCACAATATAATCAAACATTAACAGTGCAGAGCTATATGGAGGCAATCGGAGTACTCCTAGGGCTGACTGCAGCTAGTGGGCCACAGCAGTAAAAGACTCTGGATTTAAACCCAGAGACAACTGTCCTCATGTAAAGAAAGCAAAAATTGGCAGCTAGGGCTCCCTTCCTGGAGGTAATGAGTCCCTGAGGGCAAGTCTGTACCTGCGTTTCTGTGAGGGGCTGGTGGCTTCACACCTGGAATGTAGGTGGCAGTCTGGCAGGTCGGGTTCGTCAGAGAACCACGGCTGTGGCTCTCAGACTACCTGCATTTCTGTGAGGGGCTGGTGGCTTCACACCTGGACTGTGGGTGGCAGTCTGGGAAGTCAGGTTCATCAGAGAACCATGGCTGAGGCTCTCAGACTACCTGTGTTTCTGTGAGGGGCTGGTGGCTTTACACCTGGACTGCAGGTGGCAGTCTGGCAGGTCGGGTTCATTAGAGAAGCACGGCTGTGGCTCTCAGACTACCTGCATTTCTGTGAGGGGCTGGTGGCTTCACACCTGGACTGCGGGTGGCAGTCTGGCAGGTCAGATTCATCAGAGAACCACAGCTGTGGCTCTCAGACTACCTGCATTTCTATGAGGGGCTGGTGGCTTCACACCTGGACTGCGGGTGGCAGTCTGGCAGGTCGGGTTCATCAGAGAACCATGGCTGTGGCTCTCAGACTACCTGCATTTCTGTGAGGGGCTGGTGGCTTCACACCTGGATTGTGGGTGGCAGTCTGGCAGGTCGGGTTCATCAGAGAACCACGGCTATGGCTCTCATACTACCTGCGTTTCTGTGAGGGGCTGGTGGCTTCACACCTGGACTGCGGGTGGCAGTCTGGCAGGTCGGGTTTGTCAGAGGACCACGGCTGTGGCTCTCAGACTACCTGTGTTTCTGTGAAGGGCTGGTGACTTCACACCTGGACTGCGGGTGGCAGTCTGGTAGGTCGGGTTCATCAGAGAACCACATATGTATGTACATTGCTGTGCGTTTTGGGACTGCCTTATCTTGCAGCAGAATTTGAATGGAAAGAACTACTTTGATTGATATGATTAGCCTTTAGCCTTATATTCTGACTGAGAGACTGCTTTATTTAATTAATTCATTAGTCTCTGGAAAATGGTCTGTTATGGTGCTGTATTTAATTACAGATTCGTTTTTAGATATTATATGTTTGTTTTGCTTTTTGTATTGCTATTTAGGTTTTGCTATTTGTGACGACATCTATTGCTTGAAGTTTCATATGTGTCACATGGAGGTATTTCTGTGGAAAACCTAGGGAGGTAGCCCTGGATAATTCACAGGAGCTTATTCCAAAATGACGAATAGTTTCCTACAGTAAGGGAGTATCACTAACCAACAATGGAGTGGCACAACTGAGAAGAGTTGGTGGGCCCATTACTAGAATTAGTACTTGAGCATGGAATAAAACAACCTGATACGTAGCTATAGGTCTAGTCCTCAGACCCTAAACTTGTGGCCTAAAGTACAGGCTGGTAGCGTGCTTGACCTAAGGGGTTTATAAGGGGATATGGGGCAGCATGTCCTGCGGGGTCTCCCCAGTGGGATCCATGGTTGGCACATGCTGGTAGTACATGATGGTGCAAGTGGGGCAATGTGGCATTGACTAGTTAGTTCAAATTCGGGAAAGAGTAATTTTATGCACTAGTCAAGGATTTCTGGCACAGGGCCAGACTTTCATGACTTGAGTTTGCAGTCTGTTGGGTTTTGAGATGGTCCCCCGAACAAGGAATATATTGGTTAGAGTGGTAGGTTGCTCTCTGGGAGAACCTGGGTAGGACTATTCCTGGAAAAAACTACAGTTTACTTTCTGGGTTCATATTTAAATCAAGTGAGAAAAGTAAATCAAAGGAAAGGGATTGAAGAAAGATTTATTTAGATTTAGATTACCTTTGATTTACTTAGTTTAGTCATTGATGTAAAATGTAACATGTAACATGTAAGATGAAATAGGATATATACTGGTTATGAATGGATTTGCAAACATCATATGTACTGATTAATGTGGATTATTGAATAGCATGTTTATATTTTTTTGCATTTTTATGTTGTAATGGTTTAGGGAGGCAGTATAGCGCAGTGGTTTAAGGCTCTAAGCTGCAAATCTGGTGACATCTAGGAGACCAGACCTGGGTTTGAATCCCACAGCTTCCACTTACATACTGTGTGACCCTAAGCAAGTCATTTAGCTTCCCTGTGCTCCCAGGTCGCGTCTGTGAAAAAGCTTTGCTTAGTGTGCTAATTCCTGGTTAAACAACTAATCAACGATAAACAACTACTACGAGTGGAATCCACATCACAAAACCATCAGCAAAGCTGGCACCACAGTGAAATTTTCTTACTAAAGGTGCTGCATATAATGTACAACCTTCATATTAAGGACAAAGCAATGTTAAGGACCTATTCTGTGGTCCCCACGAGGTACTTAACAGATACACACAGCTGTGATTGGAGCCTTTGTTAGCAGTTTCATATGAGAGACCAAAGAATGAATGGGCATGGAGTCTGAACACATCGCATTGAATCAAATCAGTGGGGTAGCATGTTGGGAGGCCTTTGCTGTCTGTTTTGTACCCCTCATGTGGATAGCTAGAGCAGAAGTTCTATCACTGGTACTGTCAATCTGGCACTCTTGCTGACCACTTAAAAAAAAAAAAAACTTTATATATGGGACACACAGTGGCCTGACCTAGAATATGCCAATTATCTTCAGGAGTGAAGAGGCATGACAATAAGTCACAAGCGGCAAAGCCGTGAGTATGTTATACAGTATAAGTCCTGCCCTCCTCCCCCTCCCCAGCAAGTGGCATATTTTCAGTCAGGCCAGTGTGTGTCAATTTATACAATGCATTATTAAATTGTAAACCTTTTAAATGAGTTCTTTTATGAAGATTTAGCTGACCGTGTTTGATGTTGCTCAATCATGAGTGCAGCAGAGACCACTGTGATCCCATCAGGCATTGTGCAAGGTGTTCTCCCATTGGTTAGGGGTGCCTTTGTGACCTCCTCAGAAACTGATGAATTTGACAGCAGATAAGATATGCTTGGCCCATCCAGTCTGCCCATTCCTCCCTACCTAGACTATTACCGCAGACCGTGCCCAGTGTACAATTCTTTCTCCCTTCCCCTTCCTTTCCTCTATGATTCCCTTGTGCTCATCCCATGCATTCTTGAACTCCACCACTGTTTTTGCCCCCACCACCACTGCTGGAAGGCTGTTCCAGGAATCCACCGCTCTTTCTGTGAAGAAGCACTTCCTCACATCTTTCCTAAATCTACCCCCCTGCAGCTTCATAGCATACTCATGCCTGTTGTAGGAAATAAATTACTTATTTTCAAAAAATAAATGTCATCAATAGAAATAAATTATTTTATTAGCATGTTTTTTATTCTCACAGTCATGGAACACAAAATGTTTTCAAACAAGTGCCGTGACAGATTGCACTTCTGCATTTGCATTAAGAACTGAGATAAACTTAACAGGCAAGGCTATCATTACAAGCTGTAGTGAGAACATTCTGTTTCTGATAGCCAGTGTAACATGAACAAATCCATTAAGGCTACATAATATATGCAAGGAGCCTCTGTAAGCATTATGCTCCAAAGAATTATTTTGGCAACAAAGGTGAAGGAAATACAGAGCAACCCTAGAACAGACCTACTAAACCACAATCTAAATATGCAAATGAGAGTGCCTGAAGTTAATTTGCAGGTTTTACCAAAAGCACATTTTCTAAAGAATCTTCAACTACAGATGGTGCACTCCTATATTAAATGATGTTGGTACATGATACACAGTTTAAATGCTGTGTGGTGCAGGGGTTAGAACATAGGACTTTTAAACAGTAGAGCCCAAATTTTGACTCCTACCACAACCACAGAGCTCACTTCGTGACTCTGAGCAAGGCACTTGACTGCTCAGTGTTTCAGTTCCTTGCTAGTGTAAGCCCACCCTTAAAGGAGGGGCTTATGCTCCCAATTTAGGCATCCTTTTTCCCCTCCTACCCCCTCCCAGAACTAGGGAATTTTTTAGTGCTCTGGGGGATATTGGCTGCTGAACGCCTCAAGGTGGCAGCAGAGAGTAGTGTAACCCCACCTCCCACAAATGGGGGTTCTCAAAAGTCTTCCAGGAGCTTGCCTGAATGCTTCAAGTCTGGGCGGTGTTCGGCATCTGAGCTGTTTGAATGTGGTTCCAGGTGAGTGCTATTTGAGCCTCCACGTACTGTCTCTTTAAGAGCTGTCTGCTTGCAGACTTAATTAGTTTGTATGGGGGGGTGGACTGTGTGTTCTAATGCCTGAATCCCGCCCGGGCTGCTGTCAATTCGCTCCGTTTCTGCCGTTGCTACATGTGCAGAGGGAGCCTTGTTGAAAGATATAACTGTTTGCCAGAAATCATTAAGAGTGACTGAGAAAATGTAATTTGTCTAACCTGTCTTCATTTCAGCACGAACTGTTTCAGTGTAGCTCTTTCATTTTGGTTCTGAATAGCTGACTTGGACCAATCAGGATGATAGGGAGACCCTAAAATGGAGCCTGTGGACGAATTGGAACTTGGACTCTCAATTTTGAGCCAGCCACAAGGGGATTGTATGGGCAGTGACTCTGGCAAATGTAGTTTTAACATTAGCACCTTTTTCTACCAACAGAGGGAGTCTTATTGTGAGTGTCAGCTGAATCAGCCAGCAGAACAGTGTGGAGCTAAAGGAAATGTCCTGCTCTGTGACTGGAAAGATTAGATCAGTTGTGGCAGTGAAGAGAGAAGGAGCTGTGTGCTTCAGCGGTGCATAGTTTCACGCAGGAAGTGCGTGTGAGGCCCTGAGTTTCGGTCTGCAGCCTTTGTGAGTGCCAGTTTGGACTGAATCCGAGTTGTGAGGAGAAAGAAGTACCAGAAACGTGGAAACCAGGCTCACCCTGTAGAAGACTGAAGAAACTGCTGAATCGCGCTCGGTCTGTCAGGAACTGAAGCTGCTGTGTGTGCTCCCGGTATCTTGCAGTAATTGCGATCGGGATCGAGGAGCAGCGTGCCTGGTATAGTACTTTCCTTTTACATATGAATGTGTGTAGTGCTTGTGGGGAACTGCTATCTCCAATCCCCTGTGGTGTGTGCTGTTTGTTGAAGCTGGAAGCAAACCCCAGCTTGTCTCGAACTAAATCCATTTGCTATGAACTGCAGTGGGGTCCAGTCACAAGGACCTTGTCTCCATGCCCTGCTGTTTCTGACAATCCAGAAGAACATCCACCATCCGGTTCTCAGCTTGGGTATTGTGAGTACAAATCAGGGTATTCCCCTGCAGCCTGTTTTCAATCACAAGTGTGTCATCTAATTCTTGTTGTTTCTTTGCTTCATGGACTGAGCCATCAGGCTCCAGATTACAATTAGGTGTTGTACGTATATTTTCTTCTACAGGGCCCTATCCATCTGCACCTGCTGGCCAACCCCAGGCAACGGACCTGGCTAGCCCCCCCCCAACCTGGGTACCCAGAGTGTGACGTGTGACTTTTCAGACCCTGTATGTGTGCACAGTACTGTGATTTAATGCCACTAATTAACCTGATTTCCCCCTCCCGTGTTTCTGTTCCCTAAATAAATGAGATTTGTTGTTGTTAAACTTTAAACTGTCTGAAGTGTCAGTACCTTCATGCCAAGCACTGTATTGGTTTGTGTATGCTGCTTAACCTTATTTTTAGGGGGTCCTCAGAGACGAACCTATGAATCAGTCTTGAGGGTAAGTGGTACTGTAACTCTTGTGCATTGTGTGGGCCATTAGAAGGATTAGAATGGGGTCTCAGTGTCTCAGAGGGCTGTGACCAAACTAGACCAACCATTACAAACCCTGACCTCTGGGTGGAGGCACCCACCATAGAACCTAGGCCCCTCAATCTGTCAGTACTCAAGCAGGCAGGGGTAGTGGCCCTTGGGATAGCGCCACCTGGAGGTTACATCTTGGAGGCTCACCGCTGGGATTTTGTGTCCCCTAGAGGCCACATTTATGAACCACTGTTAAAAAAAATAAATGGGTACCCCGACAGAAGTGGCTGTGCACCGGTTGGTGGAGTGGTGTACTGGGGAGGAGATCAACCCCCAAAATGCTATGCTTATCCTGGACATCCCCCTGTGTATCAATACGGACACTGTGCAAGCAGTACTTTTCAAGGAGGAAGGTTTACAAAACCCTGTGGTGGTGGGTCGACATGCTGATCTGCTCACCCACACTTTCATGGCCATAGCAGAGTATAAGAACCCCATAGATAGCTCCAAAGTGCCACAGACTATTACTCCAGAGGGAGCCCTCACTGCCTGGAGAGTCATAATTAAGGACAGTAGAAACCTGGGGGGGATGAGCCCCCCCCACTATCTGAAACATTTGAGGAGAAATTTGCTAAATGGTTGCTGGAGGAAGGGAAAACTGTGGAGGACTTGAAGAAACTATTCTTGCCACCTGGCTGTGTTCCTCACCCAACACCCTCTCCCGCTCCAGTACCCGTTATGGTGGCTGAACCAATGTAGGCTCCTATTTCTGCACCTGCCATTAGTCACGACTCTTACCGAAAGTTGAGGATCTTCTCTGGCACCCTCCCCACCCCCCAAGGGGAGGATGATTGGGATACCTGGATAGATTGTGTTGCCCCCCTGATACCTGATTGGCAGTGTGTGGAGGCTGAGAAATGAAAAAGAGTCATAGAAAGTCTGAGGGGTCCTGCCCTAGAGGCCATTAAATTTTTGAGGACCACAAATCCTGATGCATCTGCCCAGAAGTACCTATCTGCACTTGAAGGCAATTTTGGGAACACTGAGTCAGGGAAGAGCTTTATGTGGAAATTTCAAGGTACAAAACAGCGGCCAGGGGAAAGTTCTTCTGCATATGTTACTTGTCTGGAAAGAGCTCTGCAGAAGGCTTACCGAAAAGGTGGGGTAGCTGCCAGTGACTTAAACCGTGTGAGGTTGGAGCACCTACTACAGCATGCAAAGCATTCTAAATTGCAGCTCCTTCAATTAAGGCTCCCAGACAGAAGGGGTAACCCACCGGACTATTGTGACTTAATAAAAGAACTTCGGGAGGTTGAAGATGAGGAGGGGGATTCTAATTCTGGGGTGAGTGCAGCCCAAGTGATCACATCATCAGAAGGTCCTTGTGAAGTGGGGACCAATGAGGGTGTGCCACCATGGGGTGAACTGCTGAGAGAGATCAGGGAATTCAAAAACAGTCTCTTTATGAAGGCTGCGCCTGCAAGTACAGGCCCCGACCTATATCCGAATGCCTGTGCTATGGGGGTGGGGGTACCCACCCAGGCATCCCCTGCTGACAACAGCTCAAAACTCGATGTCTTGACCATGGAAGTGGGGAAATTGACAAGATGCCTCCAAATGCTTATTACACTGCAGTCAGAAATGGCACCAAGGTGTCCAGTTAGTAGTACCCCCATCCTGGCTCCCAGTGTGATGCCTCAGCCAGCTCAAACTCCAGAAAGTATATTTTGCTATAATTGTGAGAAGGATGGGCACATGAAGAGAGAATGCCGGTCCCCAAAAGACACAGAGAAAGTTGTATATAGGCTACAAGGAGAGCATCGGAGAACAAATCAGTGGTTAAGAGGTGCACAAAATGATCCCAGTGAGGGTCTCAAAAATGCTAATTAACGTCCCTTTGTGGCAAGGTCAGTTGCCCAGGCCCCCGTTACCGCCTCTCCAGACTGGTCCAGAATAGTGGGTCCCTCCATGGAGACCACTGTAAAGGTGAATGGAGTGTCTACAAGAGCTGTATTAGACAGTGGCTCCCAAGTGACAATTATGTTCCAGGATTGGTATCAGAAGCATTTGTCAGACGTACCCTTACAACCATTGGAAGGACTGCGTGTATGGGGGTTAAGTGAGAAGGCCTACCCCTACTCCGAGTATATCCACATTTGGCTGTCTTTCCCCACCTCTGTGGCTGGATTGGCAGAACAAGTAGAGACCCTGGCCTTAGTGTGTCCCCCTATTGGACTATATGATGGGGTACCGCTACTAATTGGGATGAATGCGCATATGTTTGGATGGTTGGTGCAGTTGTGCTATGAGAAACAGGGGTCACAGACTGGTAGAGCTTTAAGAATTTTGGCATTGATCAAGAAGGCCTATGATGCCCAGAGAGATGCTGACAAAGTGGAACCAGAGGAACCGGTTGGAATTGTCTGGAAAAAGGATCCTGAGTCTCTGATCCTGGCACCAATGCCCAGTGTACCTTACAGGGAGAGGTCCGTATCAGAAAGGATGTCAAGAATAAAATCCTCATGCTGGATGCTCCGGGCGATGGGAAATTGCCAGAGGGACTGCTAGGCAAGCCAAGTATTTTGCCTGCCAGCGCCCATGCTCATGCCAGATAGGTACATAGATACATAGACAGTGTCACCAGATAAGGGCCTATGGCCCACCTAGTCTGCCCATTTGAGTTTTTAACTTCAGTTTATGTTTTCCTAGAACTCTGTTGCCCCTTACCCCTGACCTTCAGAATTCCTTTATGTCTATCCCATGCATTCTTAAATCCTGTGATTGTTTCAGCCCCCACCATTACTGGGTAATGGTCCAAGTTCATAATGTGTCTGATAGAGAGATTCAAGTAAATAGAGGTTGCACCCTGGCTAATGTGCATTGTGCGGATACTGCAGTGTTGCCTAGTAACAAGTGTTTGGTGGAGAATGACAGAGTGATGCCCAACTTGTTTGATTTTGGTGACTCCCCGTTGCCAGCCGAATGGAAGATGAGAATCAGCAGAAAGCTTGCCCAGAGAGACCAGGTGTTTTCTTTCAAAGAATGGGACTCAGGATGTGTGCAAGGAGCTGAGCACCACAACCGGGCTGCATGATGAAAGGCCATTTCGTGAGAGGTCTCGACGCCTGGCACCTGCTGACATAGATGATGTGAGACAGCATCTGCAAGAGATGCTTGCTGCTGGTGTCATACAAGAATCCAGAAGCTCATATGCTTCACCTATTGTGGTAGTGAGAAAAAAGAATGGGACAGTAAGGATGTGTGTGGATTATCGCACCTTGAACCGGTGGACTATCCCTGATCAGTATACAATGCCCTGCATCCAGGATGCTTTAGACTGCCTGAATGGTAGCAAGTGGTTCTCCATGCTGGATCTATGCAGTGGGTACTACCAGATCCCGATGGCCCCGGGAAGACCGTGAGAAGACAGCCTTTATCTGTCTGCTTGGCTTCTATGAATTCATGAGGATGCCTCAAAGGATTTCAGGTGCTCTAGCCACTTTTCAACGACTGATGGAGCGTGCAGTGGGGGACATGAACTTATTAGAGTGCCTGGTGTACCTGGATGATGTTATTGTGTTTGGCAGATCGCTGGAGGAACATGAGAGCAGATTGTTCAAGGTGTTGGACCGACTGGAAGACTTTGGCTTAAAACTGTCCATCGATAAATGTCAATTCTTCCAAACATCTGTAAAGTATGTGGGACACATAGTCTTCACCAAGGGAATAGAGACCGACCCAAGTAAAGTTGAGGCCTTGACCACCTGGCCACAGCCCCACAATCTAAAAGAACTGCAAAGATTCCTGGGATTCTGTGGCTACTATCGCCGTTTCATCAAGGACTATTCAAGAGTGATCTGTCCTTTACTTAATCTTACTCAAGGTTACCCTCCTACCCACAAAAAATACAAGAGGTCGGTTTCTTCGGAGCCTGAGAGAGTGTATTTCCGTCCCAATAAAGTATTTGGAGCCAGATGGACACCTGAGTGTGAAGCTGCTTTTCATGAGATTATATATCAACTTACCCATGCTCCTGTCCTTGCCTATGCAGATCCAGCGAAGCCCTATGTTTTGCACACTGATGCTAGCCTGCAAGCCTTGGGGGCTGTATTGTACCAAGAGCATGAGAATGGCCTGAGACCAGTGGCCTTTGCCAGTAGAAGCCTGACCCCATCTGAAAAGAACTATCCTGTACATAAGTTAGAGTTCCTAGCTTTGAAGTGGGCTATTGTTGACCAGTTCCACGAGTACTTGTATGGGGCTAAGATACTAGTAAAAACTGACAATAATCCTTTGACCTATGTGCAGACTTCAGCTAAGTTGGATGCCACCGGCCATAGGTGGCTTTCTGCATTATCTACATACGACTATGCTGTTGAATACAGAGCAGGACTGAACCACATGGATGCTGATGCTCTCTCCCGGAGGCTTGTTCCCTGGAAAGACTGGGTCAGACTGTCAGAACCTAATAGTCGAACACTCTGCCAGAAGTTTGACAGTGAGAAACAGATGTCCACAGATGCAGTGGACTGTATGGTGGATTGTTTGGGACCCTCTGAGAATTGCATACCTGCTGCTTATTGCCACTTTTCTGCAATAGACATTGGTGCACTGCCTCAGCTGGACAATGACAGTATTCGGCAGGCTCAATCCCGAGATCCCATGATCAAATCAGCTTTATAAGCCCTCTATGCAGGGAAAGATGTGTCCAAATTACGCTCCACTGATTTGAGAACTGCATTGTTATACAAGGAATTTCCTAAGTTGAAACTGATCAATAGACTGTTATACAGAGAAACAGTAGACAGAGGGGGACAAATAGACAAACAACAACTAATGCTGCCCACTGCCTTTTGAGACTCAGTACTGAGGTACTTACACAACCACATGGGGCACCTTGGTATAGACAGAACACTTGACTTGGCGAGATCCAGATTCTGTTGGCCTAAGATGGGGGCTGATGTTGAGCAACACATTCAAACTTGTAGTCACTGCTTACAGAGGAAAGCTTTGCCCCAGAGGGCTGCCCCTTGTTAACATCACCACCAGTGCACCCATGGAGCTGGTCTGTATTGATTTTCTGAGTTTGGAGTCAGATCAAAGAAATATTAGTAATGTGCTGGTGGTCACTGACCATTTTACGAGATATGCCCAAGCTTTCCCCACCAAGGACCAGAAGGCATCCATTGTGGCAAAAGTGCTTGTAGAAAACTTTTTTGTTCACTATGGGGCTCCACAAAGAATCCATTCTAATCAAGGGAGAGACTTTGAGAGTCATCTGATCAAAGAGATGCTTTCTGTGTGGGGAGTGCGAAAGTCCAGAACCACCCCTTACCACCCCACGGGGACCCACAGCCTGAACGTTTCAACCGCACTTTGCTAGATATGTTAGGCACCCTCCACCCAAAGGAGAAGCCTAGATGGAGCCAACAAATTAACACACTGGTACATGCCTACAACTGCACCAAAAGTGATGCCACTGGGTTCTCTCCCTACCGCCTGATGTTTGGAAGAGAAGCTTGACTGCCGGTAGATGTGTGTTTTGGAGTCTCTCCTGATGGGGTTCAAGCTGACAACTATTTACAGAATGTGCAAAAGTTAAAGGCCCAGCTAAATCATGCATACCAACTGGCTCAAACCATGGCTGCCAAAAGATATCTGGCCAACAAAGAAAGGTATGATAAAAAGGTGAAAGCACAGGAATTCCAGGAGGGAGATCGGGTATTGTTAAGAAATCTGCGACTGCATGGCAAACATAAGATTGCTGACAGATGGCACCATCTCCTTCACATTGTAGTGGGCAAACTAGATGATCTGCCTGTGTACAAAGTAAGGCCTGAGAATAATTCAAAAGATATTAAAACAATGCATAGAAATCATTTACTGCCCATTGGACAAGTCTTGATTGAGTCTGAGCCCCTAGGAAATGCCCCCTCTGGACCAGTGACTAGAGCTGCTGCTAAGAAAAAATCAAGAAAGTCTGCACCTACAGAAGCTGAGTTAAAGTGTTCCCCTCCATAAGTCCCAGTTGAACCTAACTGTCAGTCCATGTCAGAGGAAAGTGAGTGTGGCTTTGAATACTACCCTTCTTACGAACTGAGTCAGTTGTTTCGGGGCAATCCCCTAGTCAATCCTGGAGATGAAGCTGGGCCTTCTGGACTGTCTAAGCCCCCAGCTTTGTCCCTGGAGTCAATGATCCCAGAAAGTGAAGTGCAAAGCATCAAGACAGATGATATGGAATCATTGTGTATGGTTGAACTGTTTGCACTTTCAGAGGAGGAAAATGATGGACTGGAACAGACTGGTGATATACCAGAACAAGAAGAGTATTTTGAGTGCCCTGATGGTCCACTGCCAGTGTCTGAAAGTTCTCCGTGTGAGCCAAGTGTTGTGGACTCAGAGATTGTAACTCCTGGAGCTGAAAGTGCCCCAAGTTCTAGCCTCTCTAGCCCAAGGGAGACTCCACTGACAAGTGAGGACAATGCTGAAAATGAGGCTCAGAGTGCAGAGACTGTAACAGTCCCCCTAAAAATACTGGTCAAGCTGTAAAGCCTGTGGTGCACCTCAGTTATGATTCCCCTGGGAGGCCTGTGGACTTGACTCTCAATGTTGTCCATAAAGGAGTGTATGTGTCCCAAAGCTCATTGCCCAAACTGAACATCAGTGCTAACTCCAAGTTACTTGTGTTGCCCTCTAGGTATGGTGCCCCTGCTCCATCCAGCCCCAAGGTAGCTGATAGGGAAGGGCTCCCCTCTCTTCAGGTTTTATGTACAGGAGGTAATAACCTGAGTTATGGTACAATGTGTGTATAATACTGTGTAAAAAGTGATGTACTGAAAAGTTTCAGAAATGTGTTTCTGGTAAGGTGATATGTTGACTGATGATTACATGTATAAGTCTAATGTGATATTGATGTAAATGTACATGGTTGTGTTGAAATTTATGGGTGTACTTACTTGACGCGGATGCCAAGTTTTTCCAGGCCAGGAAGGGTGTAAACCCCCCTGCAAATGGGGGTTCCCAAAAAGTCTTCCAGGAGCTTGCCTGAAGTCTAGGCGGTGTTCGGCGTCTGAGCTGTTTGAATGTGGTTCCAGGTGAGTGCTATTTGAGCCTCCACGTACTGTCTCTTTAAGAGCTGCCTGCTTGCAGACTTAATTAGTTTGTATGGGGGGACTGTGTGTTCTAATGCCCGAATCCGGCCCAGGCTGCTGTCAATTCACTCCGTTTCTGCCGTTGCTACATGTGCAGAGGGAGCCTTGTTGAAAGATATAACTGTTTGCCAGAAATCATTTAGGGTGACTGAGAAAATGTAATTTGTCTAACCTGTCTTCATTTCAGCACAAACTGTTTCAGTGTAGCTCTTTCATTTTGGTTTTGAATAGCTTACTTGGACCAATCAAGATGATAGGGAGACCCTAAAATGGAGCCTGTGGACGAATTGGAACTTGGACTTTCAATTCTGAGCCAGCCACAAGGGGATTGTATGGGCAGTGACTCTGGGAAATGTAGTTTTAACATTGGCACCTTTTTCTACCAACAGAGGGAGTCTTATTGCAAGTGACAGTTGAATCAGCCAACAGAATAGTGTGGAGCGAAAGGATATGCCCTGCTTTGTGACTGGAAAGATTAGATCAGTTGTGGCAGTGAAGAGAGAAGGAGCTGTGTGCTTCTGCGGTGTGTGGTTTCGTGCAGGAAGCACGTGGAGGCCCTGAGTTTCGGTCTGTAGCCTTTGTGAGTGATAGTTTGGACTGAATCTGAGTTGTGAGGAGAAAGAAGCACCAGAAGTGTGGAAACAGGCTCACCCTGTAGAAGACTGGAGAAATTGCTGAATCGCACTCGGTCTGTCAGGAACTGAAGCTGCTGTGTGTGCTCCCGGGTATCTTGCAGTAATTGCGATCAGGATCGAGGAGCAGCCTGCCTGGTATAGTACTTTCCGTTTGCTATGAACTGCAGTGGGGTCCAGTCACAAGGACCTTGTCTCCATGCCCTGCTGTTTCTGACAATCCAGAAGAACATCCACCATCTGGTTCTCAGCTTGGGTATTGTGAGCATATAACCCCTCGGTGGCGTTATCCCAAGGGCTACTGCCTCTGCCTGCTTAACTGCTAACAGGTTGAGGGGCTTAGGCCAATGGCGGGTGCCTACTCCCAGAGGTCAGGGATTGCAGTAGTTAAACTAACTTGGTCACAGCCCTCTGGGACACTGTAACCCCCCTTTCTTCCCACTAGTGGCCCACACAATGCATTAGGAATATCTTCACAATGTACACTTATCCCCAGGACTGGCTCTGTCGACTGGACTCTGGGGACCCCCTATAAAACAAGATGATACAGTGCAAAAACCACAGCACAATACTTTAACATAAATGAATACCTCAGTCAGTGTAACTTTGCTGAAAACCAACAGATCTGATTTATTTAAGGAGCTGTAACAAGGAAGGGGGGAATCAGGTTAATTAGGTTAAACACATTAATAATCACAGTACTGTGCTCATATTCAGAGTCCCAAATTGTCACTTTCACTGGGTACCCAGGATGGAGGGCGGGGGCTAGCCAGGATCGGTGCAGCTGGTTGGGGCCCTGTATAAGCACACATTAATAATTACAGTACTGAGTGCATATTCAGAGTCCTAAATTGTCACTTTCACTGGGTACTCAGGATGGGAGGGAGTCTAGCCAGGATCGGTGCAGCTGGTTGGGGCCCTGTGATGGAAAAAACACTTGCACAATACCCAATTGTAATCCGGAGCCGGAGGGCTCAGTTCGTGAAGAAATGCAAAAAGCAACAAATAGATGACACACTTGCAATTCGATTAACAGATGGCAGGGAGCTACCCTGCTTTGTACTCACAAACTCAATGCTGGGAACTGGATGGAAGGCAGATTGTCCTGGATCGCCAGGAGGAGCAGACCATGTGGACAAGGTCCTTGTGACTGGACCCCACTGCAGTTTAGAGCAGATGGATGTAGTCTAGATTAAGTTGGGGTTTACTTCCAGCTTCATGCACTCAGTTCACTGTACAGGGGATTTGAAACGCAATTCCCCACAAGCACTACACACATTTATATGTAAAAGGAAAGTACTATACCAGGCAGGCTGCTTCTCGATCCCGATTGCAATTACTGCACAATACCCGGGAGAACACACAGCAGATTCAGTTCCTGACAGACAGAGCGCGATTCAGCAATTTCTCCAGTCTTCTACAGGGTGAGCCTATTTCTGCTCTTCAGATCTCCTTGATTCTCTTCACAGGTTGGATTCAGTCTGAGCAGGTGCTTGCACTGGCTGCAGACCGAAACTCAGGGCCTTACACACACTTACCGTGCTAAAACTATACACAGCAGAAGCACATAACTCCTTTTCTCTTCACTGTCTCACCTCATCTGATCTTTCCAGTAGACAGAGTCAGACATTTCCTTTGAGTTCCTCCCAGTTCAGTTGGCTGATTTGGCTGTCACTCACAATCAGACTCCCCCTGTTGGTGCAAAAAGGCGTTGAAGTCCAAACTACAATTCCCAGAGGTATTGGCCATACAGTACATAGGTGGCTGGCTTCACAATGAGAGTCCAAAATCTGATTTACCAGCAGCAGGCTCCATTTCAAATGTCCCCCCACACTGATTGGTCTAATTCAGGAGTTCAAAACCAGAATGGAGGGCTAGGCAAACACAGTTCTGACTGCAAAGAAATGCAGGTTAGACAAACTGTATTTTCGTTATTACTCTAAATGATTTCTGGCAAACAGTTACATCTTTGAAAAGTGCTCACTCTGCCCACTTATCGACCGCAGAAACGGAGCAATTTGGCAGCAGCTCGAGTGGGACTCAAGCAGGGAAACACACAGTCCCCCCCTATAGAAACTAATTGCGTCTGCAAGCAGACAGCTCTTAAAGAGACAGTACCAGAGGCTCTAAAAGCACTCACAGATAAACGGCTTAAACGCCAAACACCATTCAGGCTTGGAGCATTCAAGCACGTTCCTGGAAGACTTTTTGGGAACCCCCATTTGCAGGGGGGTTACACCCTTCCCAGCCTGGGAAAGCTTGGCGTCCGCGTTAAGCAAGTACCCCTATAAGTTTCAATACAACCATATACATTTTCATCAGTATCACATTAGGCTTATACATGTACTCATCAGTCAATATATCACTTTACCAGAAACACATTTCTGAAACTTGCAGTACGTCACTCTTTACACAGTATTACACACACATTGTACCATAACTCAGGTTATTACCTCTTGTACATGAAACCTGAAGAGAGGGGGCCCTTCCCTATTGGCTACCTTGGGGCTGGATGGGGCAAGGGCACCATACCTAGAGGGCAACACAAGTAACTTGGAGTTAGCACTAATGTTCGGTTTGGGCAATGAGCTCGGGGACACATACACTGCTTTATGGACAACATTGAGAGGCAAGTCCACAGGTCTCCCAAGGGAATCATAACTGAGGTGCACCACAGGCTTTACAGCTCGACCACTCCTTCTAGGGGGAACTGTTACAGTCTCTGCACTCTGAGACTCATTTTCAGCCTTGTCCTCACTTGTCAGGGGAGTCTCCATAGGTGTAGAAAGGCTAGAACTTGGGGCACTTTCAGCTCCAGGAGTTACAATCTCTGAGTCCACAACACTTGGCTCACATGGAGAGCTTTCTGACACTAACAGTGAATTATCAGGGCACTCAACACACTCTTCTTGTTCTGGTATGTCACCAGTCTGTTCCAGTCCATCATTTTCCTCCCCTGAAAGCTCAAACAGTTCAACCATACACAATGATTCCATATCATCTGACTTGATGCTTTGCACTTCACTTTCTGGGAGCATTGGCTCCAGGGACAAAGCTGGGGGCTTAGACAGTCCAGAAGACCCAGCTTCATCTCCAGGATTGACAAGGGTATTGCCCTGAAACAACTGACTCAGTTTATAAGAAGGGTAGTATTCAAAACCACACTCACTTTCCTCTGACATGGACTGACAGTCATATTCAACTTGGACTTGTGGAGGGGAACACTTTAACTCAGCTTCTGTAGGTGCGGACTTTCTTGATTTTTTCTTAGCAGCAGCTCTATTCACTGGTCCATAGGGGGCATTTTCTGGGGGCTCAGACTCAATCAAGATCTGTCCAGTGGGCAGTAAATGATTTCTATGCATTGTTTTAACATCTTTTGATTATTCTCAGGCCTTACTTTGTAGACAGGCAGATCATCTAGTTTGCCCACTGTAATGTGAGGGAGATCAAATCAAATCAAATCAACTTTATTTTTATAGCGCCTTTCAGAGCCAAGGCGCTGTACATAAAACATATACATAATGATAAAAGTTTAAAACAGCATTAAAATATATCAACCATAACTAAATAAATGCTAAACTAAATAAATATGTCTTCAAACCAACTTTAAAACTATCGACGGTTGGGCATTCTTTCAACCAACGAGGTAGAGAATTCCACAGGGTTGGTGCTGAAAAAGCAAAAGCCCGAGATCCTGATGTTTTTAATCGAACCCTGGGAATCTTCAGCAATCCTTCATTGGCGGAACGGAGAGGACAGAGGGGGCAGTAGGGAATCAGGAGATCTTTCAGGTAACTGGGTCCCTGATCATGTAGGGCTTTAAAGGTTAGTAAACCAATCTTAAAGGTGATCCACCACCTCACAGGCAGCCAGTGCAGTTCGTGAAGCACAGTAGTGTAATATGACTGGTTCCAGTCCAGTCAAAGACTGGCCACTGCCTGCACCAGCTACAGGCGGTGAATATCAACCCCAGGTAACCCCGTAGAGTAGAATTGCAGTAATCAAGATGGGTTGTGACAAAGGTATGGACCAATCGTTGAAGATCACCAGGAGGAACTAGTGTTTCACCTGGGTGATTTTCCCAGATGGTAAAAAGAGGATTTGATGACAGCTGACACCTGAGATTTTAGGGTCAGACCGGACATCAAAATAACACCCAGATTATTAGCACCTGATCGGTAGGGGAGTGGCGTGACCACCTGCAACAAACCTGATGGTTGTCCAGCTCCCAGACCCGCCCCTGGATGACCTGGGTCCACTACCATTCCTCAGCCTTATCCAGATTCAGTCTCAGCCAGCTGGAACTCATCCAAAGTCTGATCTCAGCAAGGAGGCAGTTATTCAGCACGGAGGTGCATCATCCTGGCAGGCAGAAAGGACAGATACAGCTGGTTATCATCTGCATAGCAGTGAAAACTCAAACTGTATCGCCTGATGATTTCTCCCAATGGCAACATATGCACTGCAAACAACATGAGGGAGCTAAAATGGAGCCCTGCACGTTACCCAGCAAGGCAGGAGTGAGCCAGAGGAATAAATTCCAGTGGCAACTCTCTGAGACCTGTCTATGAGGTAAGAATGAAACCATTTGAGGACTGTACCAGACAGCCCACAATAAACCCGCAGGCAATCCAATAGCACACCATGGTCTACAGTGTCAAATGCAGCAGAGAGATCGAGAAGGACCAGAATGGTACATGTCTTTCGATCTCTAGCCATTAGGAGATCACTCAGTACCCAGACAAGAGCAGTCTCCGTGCTATGCTTCTTCCTAAAACTAGACTGGAGAGTATCATAGACATTGTGAGTTATAAGATGATCACCCAGTTGCAACGCAACCACCTTTTCAATAACCTTACCAACAAATGGCAGGTTAGAGATAGCCCGGTAGTTAGCTAGACAATCTGGATCTAAGGAGAGTTTTTTAAGGAGTGGTTGAACAACCGCCTCCTTGAGGTGGTCAGGGAAGACCCCCCCTCTCTGAAGACTTTCAGACAATGTCAGCAAGGATTGGGCAGATAACTTCTACACATCCTACTAAGAGAGGTGCCATCTGTCAGCAATCTTGTGTTTGCCATGCAGTCCCAGATTTCTTAGCAATACCCGATCTCCCTCCTGGAGTTCCTGTGCTTTCATCTTTTTATCATACCTTTTTTTGTTGGCCAGATTTCTTTTGGCAGCCATGGTTTGAGCCAGTTGGTACATATGATTTAGCTGGGCCTTTAACTTTTGCACATACTGTAAATAGTTGCCAGCTCGAACCCCATCAGGAAAGACCCCAAAGCACACATCTGCCAGCAGTCGAGCTTCTCTTCCAAACATCAGGTGGTAGGGGGAGAACCCAGTGGCATCACTTTTGGTGCAATTGTAGGCATGTATCAGGGTGCTAATTTGCTGGCTCCATCTAGGATTGTCCTTTGGGTGTAGGGTGCCTAGCATATCTAGCAAGGTGCGGTTGAAATGTTCAGGCTGTGGGTCCCCCTGGGGGTGGTAATGGGTGGTTCTGGACTTTCGCACTCCCCACAGAGAAAGCATCTCTTTGATCAGACGACTCTCAAAGTCTTTCCCTTGATCAGAATGGATTCTTTGTGGAGCCCCATAGAGAACAAACAAGTTTTCTGCAAGTACTTTTGCCACAGTGGATGCCTTCTGATCCTTGGTGGGGAAAGCTTGGGCATATCTTGTAAAATGGTCAGTGACCACCAGCACATTACTAATATTTCTTTGATCTGACTCTAAACTCAGAAAATCAATACAGACCAGCTCCTTGGGTGCACTGGTGGTGATGTCAACAAGGGGGGCAGCCCTCTGGGGCAAAGCTTTCCTCTGTAAGCAGCGACTACAAGTTTGAATGTGTTGCTCCACATCAGCCCCCATCTTAGGCCAGTAGAATCTGGATCTCACCAAGTCAAGTGTTCTGTCTATACCAAGGTGCCCCATGTGGTTGTGTAAGAACCTCAGCACTGAGTCTCGAAAAGCAGTGGGCAGCACTAGTTGTTGTTTGTTTACTTGTCCCCCTCCGTCTACTGTTTCTCTGTATAACAGTCTATTGATCAGTTTCAACTTAGGACTTTCTTTGTATAACAATGCAGTTTTCAAATCAGTGGAACGTAATTTGGACACATCTTTCCTGGCATAGAGGGCTTTCTAAAGCTGATTTGATCATGGGATCTCGGATTGAGCCTACTGAATACTGTCATTGTCCAGTTGAGGCAGTGCACCAATGTCTGTTGCAGAAAAGTGGCAATAAGCAGCAGGTATGCAATTCTCAGAAGGTCCCAAACAATCCACCATACAGTCCACTGCATCCGTGGACATTTGTTCCTCCCTGTCAAACTTCTGGCAGAGTGCTCGAATATCAGGTTCTGACAGTCTGACCCAGTCATTCTGGGGAACAGGCCTCCGGGAGAGAGCATCCGCATCTACGTGGTTCAGGCCTGCTCTGCATTCAACAGCATAGTCATATGTAGATAATGCAGAAAACCACCTATGGCCGGTGGCGTCCAACTTAGCTGAAGTCTGCACATAGGTCAAAGGATTATTGTCAGTTTTTACTAGTATCTCAGCCCCATACAAGTACTCGTGGAATTGATCAACAATGGCCCACTTCAAGGCTAGAAACTCTAACTTGTGTACAGGATAGTTCTTTTCGGAAGGGGTCAGGCTTCTGCTGGCAGAGGCCACTGGTCTCAGGCCATTCTCGTGCTCCTGATACAACACAGCCCCCCCTTGCAAGCTAGCATCTGTGTGCAGGACATAAGGTTTTGTTGGATCGTTATAGGCCAACACGGGAGCGTGGGTAAGTTGATATATGATCTCATGAAAAGCAGTCTCACAATCAGGAGTCCAGCAGGCCCCAAATACTTCACTTGGACGAAAATACACTCTTTCAGTCTCGAGGGCCGCTGACTTTTTGTATTTTTTGTGGGTTGGGGGATACCCTTGAGTCAGGTTAAGTAAAGGGCAGATCACTCTTGAATAGTCCTTGATGAAACGCAGATAATAACCACAGAATCCCAAGAATCTTTGCAGTTCTTTTAGATTTTTGGGTTGTGGCCAGGTGGTCAAGGCCTCAGCTTTGCTTGGGTCAGTCTCTATTCCCTCGGTGGATACTATGTGTCCCACATACTTTACTGATGTTTGAAAGAATTGACACTTGTCAATGGGCAGTTTAAGGCCAAAGTCTTCCAGTTGGTCCAATACCTTGAATAATCTGCTCTCATGTTCCTCCAGTGAGCTGTCAAACACAATAACATCATCTAGGTATACCAGGCACTCTAGTAAGTTCATGTCCCCCACTGCACGCTCCATCAATCGTTGAAAAGTGGCTGGGGCACCTGAAATCCCTTGAGGTATCCTATGAATTCATAGCAGCAAGCGAACAGATAAAGGTTGTCTTCTCATGGTCCTCTGGGCCATCGGGATCTGGTAGTACCCACTGCGGATATCCAGCACAGAGAACCACTTGCTCCCGTTTAGGCAGTCCAAAGCATCCTGAATGCGGGGCATTGTGTATTGATCAGGGATAGTCTGCCAGTTTAAAGTGCTATAATCCACGCACATCCTTACTGTCCCATTCTTTTTTCTCACTACCACAATGGGGGAAGCATAGGGGCTTCTGGATTCTTGTATTAAACCAGCTACTAGCATCTCTTGCAGATGCCATCTCACATCATCTATGTCAGCAGGTGCCAGGCATCGAGACCTCTCATGAAATGGCCTTTCATCGTGCAGCCGGATATGGTGCTCAGCTCCTTGCACGCATCCTACATCCCATTTCTTTAAAGAAAACACCTGGTCTCTCTGGGCAAGCTTCTCACTGACCCTCACTTTCCATTCAGCTGGCAACGGGGAGTCACCGAAATCAAACAAGTCAGGCGCTACTCTGTCATTCTTCCTGAACTCTTGCTACTGGGTAGCACTGCAGTGTCTGCACAATGCACATTAGCCAGGGTGCAACCTTTATTTACTCGAATCTCTCTGTCAGACACATTGTGAACTTGAACCATTACCCTTCTGGAATAAGCATGTGCTCTAGCTGGCAAAATACTAGGCTTGACCAGCAGTCCCTCCGGCAATTTTCCATTGCCTGGTGCATCTAACATTAATATTTTATTCTTGACATCCTTTCTGATACAGACCTCTCCCTGTAAGGTACACTGGGCATTTGGTGCCAGGATCAGAGACTCAGGATCCTTCTTCCAGTCAATTCCAACCGGTTCCTCTGGTTCTACTTTTTCAGCATCTCTCTGTGCCTCATAGGTCTTCTTGATCAAGGCAGGAATTCTTAAAGCTCTACTGGTCCTTGACCCCTATTGTTCATAACACAACTGTGTCAGCCATCCAAACATATGTGCATTAGTCCCAATTAGTAAAGGAACCCCATCATACAGTCCAGTAGGGGGACACACTAAGGCCAAGGTCTCTACTTGCTCTGCCACCCCAGCTACGGAGGTGGAAAAAGACAGCCAAATTCGGATATATCCAGAGTAGGGATAGGCTTTCTCACTTAACCCCAAGACAAGCAGCCCTTCCAATGGTTGTAAAGGTACATCAGACAAGTGCTTCTGATACCAGTCTTGGAATATAATTGTAACTTGGGAGCCACTGTCTAGTACAGCTCTTGTAGACACTCCATTCACCTTTACAGTGGTCTCCATGGAGGGACCCACTATTCGGGACCAGTCTAGAGAGGAGGCAGCAGGGGCCTGGGCAACTGACCTTGCCACAAAGGGACCTGAGCTAGCATTTTTTGAATCCTCACTGCGATCATTTTGTGTACCTCTCAACCACTGATTTGTCCTCTGAAGCTCTCCTTGTAGACTATATACAACTTTGTCTGTGTCTTTTGGGGACCTGCATTCTCTCTTCATGTGCCCATCTTTCCCACAATTATAGCAAAACATACTTTCTGGAGTTTGAGCTGGCCGAGGTGCCACACTGGGAGCCAGGATGGGGGTACCACTAACTGGACACCTTGGTGCCATCTCTGTCTGCGGCGTGATTAGCATTTGGAGGCATCTCGTCAATTTCCCCACTTCCATGGTCAAGACATCGAGTTTTTAGCTGTTGTCAGCAGGAGATGCCTGGGTGGGTACCCCAACCCCCAAAGCAGATGCAGTTAGATATAGGTCGGGGCCTGTACTTGCAGGTGTGGCCTTCATAAAGGGACTGTTTTTGAATTCCCTGATCTCTCTCAGCAGTTCACCCCATGGTGGCACACCCTCATTGGTCCCCACTTCACAAGGACCTTCTGATGCTGTGATCACTTGGGCTGCACTCACCCCAAAATTAGAATCCCCCTCCTCATCTTCAACCTCCCGAAGTTCTTTTATTAAGTCACAATAGTCCGGTGGGTTACCCCTTCTGTCTGGAAGCCTTAATTGAAGAGCTGCAATTTAGAATGCTTTGCATGCTGTAGTAGGTGCTCCAACCTCACACGGTTTAAGTCACTGGCAGCTACCCCACCTTTTCGGTAAGCCTTCTGCAGAGCTCTCTCCAGACAAGTAACATATGCAGAGAGACTTTCCCCTGGCCACTGTTTTGTACCTTGAAATTTCCACATCAAGCTCTCTCCTGACTCAATGCTTCCAAAATTGCCTTCAAGCACAGATAGGTACTTCTAGGCCGATGCATCAGGATTTGTGGACCTCAAAAATTTAATGGCCTCTAGGGCAGGACCCCTCAGACTTTCTATGATTCTTTTTCACTTCTCAGCCTCCCCACACTGCCATTCGGGTTTCGGGGAGCAACACAGTCTATCCAGGTGTTCCAATCATCCTTCCCCTGGGGGGTGGGGAGGGTGCCAGAGAAGATCTTCAAGTTTCGGTAAGAGTCGTGACTAATGGCAGGTGCGGAAATAGGAGCCTACATTGGTTCAGCCACCATAATGGGTACTGGAGCGGGAGAGGGTGTTGGGGGAGGAACACCACCAGGTGGCAAGAATAGTTTCTTCAAGTCCTCCACAGCTTTCCCTTCCCCCAGCAACCATTTAGCAAATTTCTCCTCAAAAGTTTCAGATAGTGGAGGGGGGCTCATTCCCCCCCCCGGGTCTATACTGTCCTTAGTTATCACTCTCCAGGCAATGAGGGCCTCCCTCTGGAGTAATAGTCTGTGGCACTTTGGAGCTATCTATGGGATCCTTAAACTCTACTAGGGCCAGGAAAGTGTGGGTGAGCAGATTAGCATGTCGACCCACCACCACAGCGTTTTGTAAACCCTCCACCTTGGAAAGTACTCCCTGTACAGTGTCCGTATTGATACCCAGGGGGATGTCCAGGATAAGCATAACATTTTGGGTGTCGATCTCCTCCCCAGTGCACCACTCCAGCAACCGGTGCACAGCCACTTATGTCGGGGTACCCATTTATTTTCTTTATTTTTTACAGTGGTTCATAAATGTGGCCACTAGAGGACACACAATCCAGGCGGTGAGCCTCCAAGTGTAACCCCTCAGTGGCGCTATCCCAAGGGCTACTACCCCTGCCTGCTTAACTGCTAACAGGTTGAGGGGCCTAAGTCCAATGGCGGGTGCCTCCACCCAGAGGTCAGGGTTTGCAGTAGTTAAACTAACTTGGTCACAGCCCTCTGGGACACTGTAACCCCCCTTTCTTCCCACTAGTGGCCCACACAATGCATTAGGAATATCTTCACAATGTACACTTACCCCCAGGACTGGCTCTGTTGACTGGACTCTGGGGAACCCCTGTGAAACAAGATGATACAGTGCAAAAACCACAGTACAATACTTTAACATAAACGAATACTTCAGTCAGTGTAACTTTGCTGAAAACCAACAGATCTGATTTATTTAAGGAGCTGTAACAAGGAAGGGGGGGGGAAATCAGGTTAATTAGGTTAAACACATTAATAATCACAGTACTGTGAGCATATTCAGAGTCCCAAATTGTCACTTTCACTGGGTACCCAGGATGGGGGTGAGCTAGCCAGGATCGGTGCAGTTGGTTGGGGCCCTGTGATGGAAAAAACACTTGCACAATACCCAATTGTAATCCGGAGCTGAAGGGCTCAGTTTGTGAAGAAATGAAAAAAGCAACAATTAGATGACACACTTGCAATTCGATAAACAGATGGCAGGGGAGCTACCCTGCTTTGTACTCACAAGCTCAATGCTGGGAACTGGATGGAAGGCAGATTGTCCTGGATTGCCAGGAGGAGCAGACCATGTGGACAAGGTCCTTGTGACTGGACCCCACTGCAGTTTAGAGCAAATGGATGTAGTCTGGATTAAGCTGGGGTTTACTTCCAGCTTCATGCACTCAATTCACTGTACAGGGGATTTGAAATGCGATTCCGACAAGCACTACACACATTTATATGTAAAAGGAAAGTACTATACCAGGCAGGCTGCTTCTCGATCCCGATTGCAATTACTGCACAATACCCGGGAAAACACACAGCAGATTCACTTCCTGACAGACCGAGTGCGATTCAACAATTTCTCCAGTCTTCTACAGGGTGAGCCTGGTTTCTGCTCTTCAGATTTCCTTGATTCTCTTCACAGGTCGGATTCAGTCAGAACAGGCGCTTGCACTAGCTGCAGACCGAAACTCAGGGCCTTACACGCACTTACCGTGCTAAAACTATACACAGCAGAAGCACATAGCTCCTTTTCTCTTCACTGTCTCACCTCATCTGATCTTTCCAGTAGACAGAGCCGGGCATTTCCTTTGAGTTCCTCCTAGTTCAGTTGGCTGGTTTGGCTGTCACTCACAATCAGACTCCCCCTGTTGGTGAAAAAAGGTGCCGAAGTCCAAACCACAATTCCCAGAAGCATTGGCCATACAGTACATAGGTGGCTGGCTCCACGATGAGAGTCCAAATTCTGATTTGCCAGCAGCATGCTCCATTTCAAAGATCCCCCCACACTGATTGGTCCAGTTCAGCAGTTCAAAACTAGAATGGAGGGCTAGGAAAACACAGTTCTGACAGCAAAGAAAAGCAGGTTGACAAACTGTATTTCGTTATTACTCTAAATGATTTCTGGCAAACAGTTACATTTTTGAAAAGTGCTCACTCTTCCCAATTAGCGACAGCAGAAATGGAGCGATTTGGCAGCAGCTCAAGTGGGACTCAAGCAGAGAAACACACAGTCCCTCCCCATAGAAACTAATTATGCCTGCAAGCAGACAGCTCTTAAAGAGACAGTAACAGAGGCTCTAAAACCACTCACAGATAAACGGCTTAAACGCCAAACACCATTCAGGCTTGGAGCATTCAAGGAAGACTTTTTGGGAACCCCCATTTGCAGGAGGGTTACAAGTACAAATCAGGGTATTCCCTGCAGCCTGTTTTCTATCACAAGTGTGTCATCTAATTCTTGTTGTTTCTTTGCTTCGTGGACTAAGCCATCAGGTTCCGGATTACAATTAGGTGTTGTGCGTATATTTTCTTCTACAGGGCCCTATCCATCTGCACCTGCCGGCCAACCCCGGGCAATGGACCTGGCTAGCCCCCCCAACCTGGGTACCCAGAGTGTGACTTTTCAGACCCTGTATGTGTGCACAGTACTGTGATTTAATGCCACTAATTAACCTGATCTCCCCTCCCATGTTTCTGTTCCTAAATAAATCAGATTTGTTGTTGTTAAACTTTAAACTGTCTGAAGTGTCAGTACCTTCATGCCAAGCACTGTATTGGTTTGTGTATGCTGCTTAACCTTATTTTTAAGGGGTCCTCAGAGACGAACCTGAGAATCAGTCTCGAGGGTAAGTGATACCTTATGAATGAACAGTGTGTACATGTGGGGTATTGGCACTGTAACTCCTGTGCATCATGTGGTCCATTAGAGAGATTAGAAGGGGGTCTCAGTGTCCCAGAGGGCTGTGACCAAACTAAACCAACCATTACAAACCCTGACCTCTGGGTGGAGGCACCCGCCGTAGAACCTAGGCCCCTCAACCTGTCAGTAATGAAGCAGGCAGGGGTAGTAGCTCTTGGGATAACGCCACCTAGGGGTTACAGTAGGTTTAGAGAGTATATATGGGAGCAGACAGGAAGTATGGCGCTTTTTTAGCCCGGGCATTGGGCCGGGGCTGGAGGGTGGCTTGAGGAGCAGAGATAGGTGGGCAAGTAAGGGAGTTTGGCGGTCTGGGTGGGCCAGTGGGGGACACCCCCTCAAGTGTAGACAGGATGGCTTTCTCAGCATCATGGTGATGAGGAGCTGGGGAACGGAGCTCTGTGGGGAAAGTATGGTTAGCCAGGTCCTGCATTGTTGGGGCAGGGATTGTAGGTATCCATGGGGGGCCCATTAGAGACACCTTTTTAGAATGTGATTCCTGGGCCACCAGGGCTGTGGGAGCAGTGGCAGGGCCCCCACTGGAGAGGAGTCAGTGGCAGTGGCTCTCCCTCATACCTGATGTGGCAGGGCGGCCTGGGTTGCAGAGGGAGCTGAGGGGCCCTTCACCCAAATATGGGGCCTGCTTGGAGGGGCAGGTCCTGGGGCACCGGCACATGAAGGCTGGGCAGGTCACAGGCCATAAAGGCAGATCTTGGGGTGGCCCTTGGCTGGAGCTTAATGCAAGCCCAGGAGGTGCTGAGGGGGATGTGGGTCTGGCAGGGATACCCCATAGAGGAACAGCAGGAATTGGAGCAGCTTTGTGCCACTAGTTTGTAAAGGCAGGTTGTTCGGAGGGGTCATGGTGGTGGCAGTACCCAGGAGCTCTCCAGTGGCAGGTCAGCCAATAGCAAGGAGCTAGAGTACTTGAGCAGGGCTGGGTTTTGGGGCCACTGCACCAGTGGAGCAGTTAAGGTGAGAGGTTGAGCGAAATGAATGAGTAGGTGCAGTGAGGGTAGCACCATTACAGAACTGAGTTTGAGTGGTTTACGGGGCCTGGGTCATAGGAAAAAATCTTGGGACCGCTTGTGGCTTGGGCCAGCGCCCAGGGGCCCAGATGGGGGAAGCAGCTTGCTTTCCCACACTGGAGTTGGGGTGATGACCAGTGCCAGTGACAGGGTAACCCAGCTGTAAAGAGAAAAAGGTTTGGTTTACCAGATTGAGAGAGCCAGGAGATTGAGGGTTCTGAGCTGAGTGGTCCTTGGGTAAAGCATCCAAGTAGAGAGAGATTAACAGAATCCTTGCTTGTACTGCCTTAAAATACATAGTTTTTTCTGTTCTAAATGACCAGCCAGTATATCTGTAAAAAGGTTCGATTAGCCCCAAGGAGCTGCTTTATTTATTTGACTGAAGTGTGTGTGACCCCTGCATTGCTGGAATCATTTGCGATGCAGGAGCTAAATAACAAGGCTGGTTGGGAAAAGAATGGTAGTGATGTGCTTTGTTTAAACTAAAGGGGGGGGAGATGATGAAATGGAACCCTTCCCCCCTTCCTTGCAGCTAAATTAATTCTTCATAAGTTTTGATTTCAGATGAACTTTTCTATCCTGCTTAGGCATAAAGCTACCAGCTTTCCATTGCCTAAAACTGGGACAGTCCATCCTGACCATGACCCTCCCCTGCACACCACACCACACCACTGTATCACTCCCATGGGCACTGCCACCGACAGTGCTGCTACAATCAGTTAGATTTTGCTGCTTGCTCTGGCCATGCCGCCCCACAGTAACACCAGTAGCAAACATTCAGATTAAAACAATACATCATTCTGCTGCAGCAAGTTCCAACTCATGATGTACAGAAAGTTCATTGGGAAGCAAACCTGTGTTAAATTGTGATCAGACATTCAAGCTACATGTATTGTTCCTCCTGACAGTCCCATCCAACCCGCTCACACTCACCTCATTTGCTGAGCAAACTTCACTTCAGTGACTCCCACCACCACACCACATTGTTTTCATACACTTCCCTACAGCTGATCAGGTTTGAGTACCTTAGTTCCCTGCTGCCGGTCTTTTCTCTGACTGGAGTCCCTCTAAGCTGCTGGCAGGCAGACATCCACATGTGCTTGTTTGCACAACTACCCAGTCTAATCTAACAGGAAGGAACATGCTTTACTGTGCTCCCACTGACATGCTTGCAGTGCAACACAGGCACAGGGGTTGAAGTTACAAACTGCTGTCCAGCCCAAGCACGCCACAGTGGTGCTGAAATAACTGTCACTCACGGATTAGCAGTCAGCAAAAAAAAAAGGGACAAAACTGGAACAAGTAAGCAAAAAAAGGGACAAAAGTGACATTTTGCAAAACTTGTGGGGACACTGGGACATGCTGCCTAAAATAGGGACTGTCCAAGGAAAATAAGGACTGTTGGTAGCTTTACTTAGGCAGGACCAAGGGACTCTGAGGGCTCAAGACACTCAGGAGGTATACAGCATGGGTTTCCTGGTCCAGTGCCAGCATTCAGGGAGAAATCCAGATTTGATGGGTGAAATTGAGAGTGCACAGGTGAAAGAAGATGCCAGTAAGGTAGGCCACATCTTTTCTGCCTTGGATGGGAGTGCATTTTCACAGTGACTTAGCGCTTGAGGTGTCCCCTTTCCAGTGCCCCTGGAAGATTTGCAATATATATGCTCCTAGACGGGTGGCGGGGGTTTACACTGGGGGGCTCATCTGAGATGTTCCCCAAACTCTGAAATGCCGCCAGACCCCGATCCTTGCAGTCCGGTGTGTTGCCAGGCTTCTCGGCCTGGTTGGGCCCTGTTGCACAGCAAAAAATAGCTGTGGGAGTAGGCCTGGAGCAGATGGAAGCCTCAGGCTGCTAGTGTGGTGTGTGCATGTGACCCACTGATCACGTGACCCTCAGGCAAAGTTCTGATTGGAGGATGGCTGGTGAAGGAGCTACAGCAGCTGCAACAAAAAGCACCATCTTAGGTGAATCAGAGAGAGTGGAGCTGAGGGAGTGTGGTGACAAGGAAAACAGGAGAATAAACCCAGTAAGAGAAAGGAAAAAAGAAAATATTTTTTTCCTTTGCACATCCACTGTCAGGCAAGTGAACCGGGCTGCCAATTAAAGCAAACAGACAGTTGAACCAACTGGTTAAGAGATTCTTAGCTGTGGGTACTGGGAAGGTTAAAAAGACTTAAACAGGCATCCACCATGGATTGACGGTGCACTGAGTCTGACAGGAATGAAGAAGGACCCAAAGTAACCACCCAGGAGGAACCTCTGGCCACGGTTCCTGCATCACTGTTCACCTGGCTCTGGAAAGCTGGGGGAAAAGGCAAAGAAAATGAATGTTGTGTGACGTGTGGGTTTAGGTGGGAAAGAAGTTGCCAGGTTGCCAGTATGCTCATACTGTATAGGCAGGTCACCAGTTCCACATTTGGGGATGTTCCCTCCCAGCTCCACCCCCAGCCCCTTTGTGCCGTGGTCACCAGCCAGTGGGGATTCGGGAGGTTTTGAGAGACTGTCCCTGGGAGAAAGCACTCATGCCCAGGTGGATGAGACCAGAAGTGAATCCCCAGATGTTATCATGGAGGCTGTAGAGGAGGAAGGTGCAGGAGCAAACGTTGAGGAGGAAGGTGATGGGGGCACAGCCATCTGCCCTGCTCTCCACCGCTGGCTACCGGCTATCCCAGTGGCAGAGGGAGGGGCAGGAGCCTCAGACAACTGGATGGAGATCCTCCAGGGCCCCGGGGATCTTCGCCACAGCCCCTGTCTGGCGGTAGCCCACAGGCCCTGTCGACTAAGTCAGAGCCTACCTAGAGAGCCAAGCTTAGACTCAAGCCTACTAGGAGTGACTCTGAGCCTGGTCCTGCACCAGCAGCAGCAAGAGAGACCATTGTTGATAGAAAGGAGCTAGAGGAGCTGAATGAGGATAAATATATTGGTAGCACTTTTCAGTTCCAGGACTATCAGGCGGCTAGGGCAATTCCCAGGCCTTACCATCGCCCTGTAGTCACCTTAGCTGACAACACCCCACAGGTCTCAGTCCGGGCTAAGACTCTCCAGACCTAGATGGACAGGTTGAATCCTAGTGACCTGTTAAACATAAAGTATCAATGGGGGATATGGCTACCAATGGGACAAGCCAGGAGGACCAGTGTGAGAGACCTGCCCGAGTGGAGCCAGGCTGAAAGGTGGGTCCGCAGGAAACTACGGGTAGAATATCCTAATATGAACTATCCCTATGTGCCAAAACGGATATGGGACATCATTGAGGATATGAGGGAGGAATGGATCTTTAAGGAACAGATGGATCTGCACTTTATTCACCTAATCTGTTATGGGACTATGTTCCTCTGTATTATGTAACTAAGTGATGGCTTCTGCAATGCATTCTGTCTCTCCCCATCCTTCTATTTGTAATGCTGTTTAGCCTTTTTAATGATGTGTAACTGACAATACCTTCTAGCTGTATCTGTTTTTCTCCACTGTCCATGTACTTGATGTTCCCCACCCTCTGTTCCATGAGGATCCTTTGTAAATGAGCTTTTAGCTCAAAGGTTATAATTTACGATTTTACAATAAATAAATCAAATAAAAATAAATAAATGTTTAAAGAATCACCCCAGTGGAGGAAGTGCCTCATTTCAGCAGATGATTCAGCGGGCACAGTCGATGTGTCGCATAGGGACTGGCCTAACGTTATTCAAACATTTCGCCTTGGTCCAGGTGGACCAAATATTACATTCTGGACCGGGATTCCTTTGAGGATGTGGCCACCAAGCCAGATCCAGAATATTATTTCCCTCCAGGTGAGTGGCCTGCAACCTAGGCATTCTGGAGTTTTGGACTAATGAACTGCGACAGGACAATTGCGCTACGGAGCAGAGTTACAGTGACTATATACAGTTCTTATTCTTAAAATCAGAACATTTTTGAATTTAAAAAAATAATGTTGTTGATGAACCATTTTATAATCATGATAGAAATGTTTGGTTCGAAAGATAAGGGAGACTGGTGAGAGAATGTGTGAGTGAGCGATCTGGGGACTGTACTCAGTGTAACTTGTTTTACAATTGGTGGGAGGTATTTGAGGTATAGCTAAACTGTTAGAAAACTACCTCATTACTGTTGATGTAAATGTTTAATACTGAAGTTTAATCATTATGATGTATGATTAAGATTGTCTGTTTGGTAGAGAAATAATGAAGGTTGTTCTTAACCATTTAGATTATCTCCTGGTGAAGGTAGATTTTAGGGTTTTAGAAGTGTATTGGACTAGAGAGGCAAGTTGGGTGGTGCCTGTGTCCAGGCATGGTGCATCTGTTGCCAGAACGCTGGGGAGTGCACATACGTAGTCTGATGGGAGCAGATCATCACTGAGTCCTTGCCATCATTCCCAGGAGGGAATGATTTCCTGGGTTGGGGAAGAGAGTAAGCCCCACTTAAAGGAGGGGCTTATGCTCCCAATTTAGGTATCCATTTCCCCCTCCTACCCCCTCCCAGAGCTAGGGAATTTTTTAGTGCTTCCGGGGATATTGGCTGCTGGATGCCTCAAGGTGGCAGCAGAGAGTAGGTTTAGAGAGTATTAGGGACAGACAGCAAGAATCGGGGCCTTTCCAGCCCAGGCATTAGGCCGGGGCTAGAGGGGGTGGCTGGAGGAGCAGAGATAGGTGGGCAAGTAAGGGAGCTTGGCAGTCCGGGTGGGCCAGTGGGGGAACCCCCAAGTGTAGACAGGACGATTTTCTTAGCATTGTGGTGATGAGGAGCTGGGGAAATGGAGCTAAATAGGGGAAATATGGTTAGCCAGGTCCTGCGTCATTGGAGGCAGGAATTTTAGGTGGCCATAGGGGGGGGTCAGGAAAGGTAAGAGCCTGTTAGAGACCCTTTTTTAGAATGTGATTCCTGGGCCACCAGGGCAGTGGGGGCAATAGCAGGGCTCCCACAGGAGGGGAGCTGGTGGCAGTGGCTCTCCCTCATACCTGGTGTGGCAGGGCAGCCTGGGTTGCAGAGGGAGCCGAGGGACCATTCACCCAAATATGGGGCCTGCTTGGAGGGGCAGGTCCTGGGTCACCAGCACATGGAGGCTGGGTGGGTCACAGGCTGTAAAGGCAGGCCTTGGGGGTTGGCCCTTGGCTGGAGCTTAATGCAACCCCAGGAGTTGCTGAAGGGGATGTGGGCCTGGCAGGGATCCCACATAGAGGAACAACAGGAATCAGAGCTGCTTTGGCCCACTAGTTTGTGAAGGCAGGTTGTTCGGAGGGGCCTGGGTGGTGGCAGCACCCAGGAGCTCATCAGTGGCAGGACAGCCAGTAGCAAGGGTCTAGAGTACTACAGCAGGGCTGGGTTTTGGAGCCATGGCACCAGTGGAGCCATTAAGATGAGAGGCTGAAAGAAATGAATTAGTAGGTGCAGTGACAGTAGCACCAGTACAAAACTTAGTTTGAGTGGGTTACGGGGCCTGGGTCATAGGAGAAAATCCTGGGACCCCTTGTGGCTTGAGCCAGCACCCATGGGCCCAGGTGGGGAGGCAGCTCACTTTCCCATGCTAAAGTTGGGGCGACAACCAGGCTAGCGAGAAGGCAAACCAGCAATAAATGGAAAAAGGTTTGGCTTACCAGATCGAGAGAGCCAGGAGACTGAGGGTTCTGAGTTGAGAAGTTCTTGAGTAAAGCATCCAAGTAAAGAGAGAGAGAGAGAGATTAGGAGAATCCTTGCTTGTACTGCCTTTAAATCCATCATTTTTCTGCTCTAAATGCCCAGCCAGTATGTCTGTAAAAAGGTTTGGTTAGGTCCATGGAGCTGCTTTATTTATTTGGCTGAACTGTGTGACCCCTGCATTGCTGGAATCATTTGCGATGCAGGAGCTAAATAAAAAGGCTGGTTGGGAAAAGAATGGCTGTGATGTGCCTTGTTTAAACTGAAGAGGGGTGAGTTGATGAAATGGAAACCTTTTTTCCCCACCCTTCTTTGCAGCTAAATTTAATTTTTCTTAAGTTTTGATTTCAGATGAACTTTTCCATCCTGCTTAGACGGAACCAAGGGACTCAAGAGACTCAGGAGGTATGCAGCGTGGCGTTCCTGTTCCGGTGCCAGCATTCAGGGAGAAATCCAGATTCTGTGGGTGAAGGTGAGAGTGCACAGGTGAAAGAAGATGCCAGTAAGGTAGGCCACATCTCTTCTGCCTTGGATGGGAGTGCATTTTCACAGTGACTTAGCACTTGAGGTGGCCCCTTCCCAATGCCCCCGGAGATTCTGCGATGTATATGCCCCTAGATGGGGGTCCGGGGGGGGGGTTACACTAGCAATAATAACGGTACAAACGAGAAAAAGAGTGCTTGCCACTCTGGATCTAAGGTGCCTGTAATATTGGGAGTTTAGACAATGGGCTAGATACTAGCGTTAATTTCATTGGCTGAAAGCCTTCACATGGGGGTACATTAAGTATTGATAGACGCCCGCTTCGGAAGATGTGCCAATTCGAGCTGCCACATTACCATAAAATATCTTTGGGCACCCCGGGTTGGCATCTGTCAAACGCCATTTTTTCCCTCACTAAGCGACAGATATATTGTACCACCGTCCCCCACCTGCGTGGAACTGTAGGCGTTAAAAAGTAATCAAACAAAACTGTTACTTAACTCCTCTGTCCGTTGCTGTCCCTATAAAGTCTTTGTCTCTCTAACTCCTATGGCTTTCACCGTCAGCGCATTTTCTGACTCTGCACTTCCTGGTTATGCATGCAGGGTCACGCAAGGTTACGTGACAGCCTTGACCCTGCATCGCATAACCAGGAAGTGCAGAGTCAGAAAATGTGCGACCGAGGGTGAAAGCCGTAAGAGTTAGAGCGACGAAAGACTTTGTAGGGGACAGCAACGGACAGAGAAGTGAAGTAAGAGTTTTGTTTGATTACTTTTCAACCTCTACACTACCACGGCAGCTGGGGGACGGTGGTACAATATATCTGTGTCGCTTTGGAAGTGGCAGACGATAAGTAGAAGGGAATGGCTGGGGGGGTGCAACAGCAGATGGAACAGCACAAAATTAGAGGGACTATTTCATCAAAACTATGTATTTTTTTAATCTTTGTCTTTATTTACAAACGAATTTCTTCTTTTTTCTTAGCACTTAATTAAAATTTACAATGATGCCCATTTTCTAAACGCAATAATGCCCTCCAGGGTGGGCGGTATGGGCAATACCGGACCGGCCAAGGGCTATAAGGCCCTCCACCTGTGGCGTCGGGCCTCATTACTCCCCTGGCCGGTCCGGTATTGCCCAATACCGCCCACCCTGTCGAGCATTATTGCTCAAATATCCTCATCATATAGACAAAAAAACTGCAGCACACAAGACACCAAAGTATATAAAGTACTCCTGGTAATATTTATAAGAAACAAGTGTGAAAATTGCACATATAATGTAAGTGCAAAGTACTCAAAAACATACTTTCTGAGCACTGTAAATGGCAGGAGAACTATTGGCCAGTTCACTATCCCCAACTTTTTACCTCAGCACTGAGGGCCCTATTTACAAAAGATTGTTTACATGGGTGCAGAATGGGAGAAATCCTTTTGAAAATCGGGTCTTGAGTCTGAAGACACTGCTGGTCATCTAAACAAAACAGAGCATCCCAAGGATGCAGAGGAGGAAGGCGAGCTACAGCAGGCTGTGGAGATGTCCTCACTCTCAGTTGGAGACAGCCTGGAGGACACTGGTCTGTGGATAGAGACTCCTGCTGGTGAAGGAGCCAAGTTGAATTTTGCAGATACCAGTGCTGAGATGTCAGTAGCAAGTGATACCTTACCGGTAACAGTGGTTGGAGATATTAAAGTGGCAGAAGCACAGCTTGTAAGAGAAATGATGGAATGCAGGAGGATGCTGGTATTGATGATAATCGAAGATGGGGATCGTTATACTAAACTGAAAGTGTCTTTGAAACAAAGACTCATCTTTTTGCACAAAAATGAAGAAACAGAAGCTAAAAAATGTAAGAGCTCTAAAGGACAACCAGTGAAGGTGGCAGACAGTGTTACCAGCAAAAGGAACAGCTCTTAACGTGGACACAGCTGACACAATCAGCTGATGTAGCCAGATCAAAGCCCCCGATGTCAGTCAGAAGATGGGTTATGACAGCTGTCAGAATACAGGAACCACAGCTTTCAGATACTCTCTGGTCACCTGAAAAAGCACTGAGAGAGTCTGGGTGGATGTGTACTACAGAAGAAAAGTAGGTTCCAGACCCAGCTTGGGATGTATCTTTCCACTCACAGACACAACAGAACACAGACAAAATGGTCAATTCTGGACAGCAACTGGGACCCGAAACTGGGACCAAGTTCAGCAGCAGCAGTCTGAGGTACACAATCAGCTTCAACTACCAGGACCCCGGACTGCCAGGCATTTGAAACCTGATATAATTATTGATTCAAGAGAAAATATAGTCACAGGGGCAGGTGGTAGAGAGGAGGTAAACAGAAATGAAAATGACCAGAAAAACACTACTGATTAGGACATACCAAAGGAACTTGCATAGGACAAAGAAAAGAGGGCACAACAGTTACGTTCAAAAGAATTGGAAGAGTGGGAAAATATTATCACTAATTCAATTACAGATGAGAACCTGAATACATCAGGTAAGTCAGAAGTACAGCACCAAGATGAAGCATTTACCAATGAATTATCAGAAACAATAAATCAAAATTCATCTAAGAGCCTCAGAGAAGAGGGCGACACGGCAGACTAGGTGGTGGAGATTAATTCCCTTCCCACCTGGAGTTCTGAGGAAGCAAACGATAGTGATATGGTTTCAGATTCTATACCAATGGATATGGGCAATGAGAAGGGCCAAGATATGTTGGTGCCAGACAGGCTGTTTGAGCAGATGGCAGGTAATGAGGTGGAGCTGGCTGAACTAGCTGAGGTCCATTTGGAAGCTGACCTCCAAGAGAAATACAATTACCTGTTGGCTATGATAGCTGCTGACGAAGCTACTTGTGCAGCCCCAAAAAAATGAAGTTGTGGGTGGGATGCTCCCTGAGAATAGGAAAGCTTCAGGTAATGGCATTCCTGATTCCATGAAAGCAGCTGGAAGTAGTGGTGCTGTGGCAGTGAGTACTTTCAAGAGTGTCACTCCCTGAACATCAGTGGGAGTCAGCTGGGAGGCACATTAGTCGAGGGAGCCCAGTTTAGGTGTAGCTGCACAGCCCCAAGGCTGCAGTCAGCTGCGAGTATCTAGAGCAAAAAGGATGGAACTGGTAATCTCCACTCTCAGCATGAAGGAGGCCTTGATAGTAGTTGATTGACTTGATGAAGGCCAGATGGGAAATGGAGCTCTGTGCAAATTCCTGGATCACAGAGCACACAAGAAGAAGGCCCTAACTATGGTCAAGAAAGTACTAGGTAAGACCAGACTGGGCAGTGACAGGATAGACATGAAACTTCTATCCCTCACTCTGGATGTTCTTATAGTGCCCATTACCATGCTGTACAATAAATCCCTGGCCCTTGCCCAATTCCCAGTGGTTTGGAAGCAGGCCCTAGTTATGCCAGTGCATTAAGGAAGCGACAAGTCTCTGGTAGCCAACTGCAGACCCGTCTCGATCTTCTCCTCCCTGTCCAAGGCACTGGAAAAGATTGTGGTGGGTCAACTCATCGACTACCTCAATAAGTGTAATCTACTAAGCCCCAACCAGCATGGCTTCAGACAAAATCACAGTACCACCACTACCCTGCTGGACTACATGGACTATGCACATAAGGCCCAGGATGAAGGCAAACCTGTGGGTCTGTATTTATTGACCTCACCAAAGCTTTTAATACAGTCAACCACCCCCTGTTACTAACCCAACTGCAAAACATGGGTGTGGCTCCCAATGCCCTTTGCTGGTTCTAAGACTACCTGATAGAGAGAAATCAGTGTGTCAAAACTGGGCAAACAGTATCCAGCACAAGAGAGGTATCATTATGGGTACCCCAGGGATCAATACTGGGGCCCCTACTCTTCAGCCTCTTCTTAAATGACCTTCCCACAGCCTGCAACACCAAACTCATACTATATGCAGACGATGCTGTGCTCCTGAGCAACAGCACGTCTCAGGCTGCCCTACAGTCTGAGCTGCAGAACTCCTTCTCCAAACTCAAAGACTGGTTCTGTAGTCATAAGTTGCTACTAAACTACAGGAAGACCAAGGCCATGCTTACATCCAGCCCCCACAACAAAAATAAGTACTGCCCCCCTCATCATCTCCATGTCATGCAGTGAGCTGCTGGAACAAGTCCAGATGATACCCTCATGTTTGAGCACCATACTGACTCTCTGGTCAAGACAGTCAGTACCAAGATTGGTGTCCTGTATAGGCACAGGCAATACCTCTCTCCGGGTGCCCTTCACCTCTCAGTCCAAAGCTCCATCATATCTACTATTGACTATGGATTAGTGGTCTACAGGGTGACAACAGATACAGTGCTCAAGAGGGTTCAGACTGAGCTCAACAAAGCCTGCAGACTCACCCTGGATGCTAAGCATGGCATGCACACCTGTACTGTGTACGAATGCGCAAACTGGCTGTCATTAAGAAATGGGGTCAAATTCCAGACTTGCATCCTAGGGAAGAAGGCTCTATTGGGTAAAACACCATCTTATGTAGGCAATTTGATCTAGGTGGCCAACTCATTACAGGTCACCAGGGGGAGGACTAGAGGGGCCATGGCTATCCCCTTACGTCGCACCTCGCTTGGGCAATGTGCATTTGCCTACCGGCACCCCCCCCCCGGATGTATGAACTCCCTGGGCACCTCTTGGCCATCAATTGTCTGGCCCAATTCAAAACTGACCTCAAATAGCACCTAATAACACTCTCTAAGTGCACCTGCCACTAAGTCCAGCCACACCTGCTCTCTCTGCCTGCCAGCAAGCACTAGGCAGGCCTCAGGAACTCCTTCCCTCTGTCCCTTCTCGTGACTTGCCTCACCAATCAGTTCACGTCATGCTCCTTCTGCACTCGCCACCCCACCTTTCCCCTATCCCCCAACTCCCAGTCCCATGAGTTTCCCTAACAGACACTACTAATGCAAGCTGCCTGATCATGTCCCCTCGCAACCCATCATTTTCTCCAGCATGTCTTCTCCACTCAGCCTCCCTTCACCCCCATTTCTCCCTATACCTTATTGCCCTTCTTCCCCCACCCTTCACCTCCACTGCAGTACCTACCTCTCTCTCGTACCTCCTTTCTTCACCCCTCTGCCAGCTAGCCCCATCCCTCTGAACTACTGACAAGGCACTTTGTGACTGCTTATCCCCCCACACCTCATTAAGTGTTTTTCTTGTTATTTAACTTGTACCTATGTTTTGAGTTATTAGGTAAGTTCTGAATCCAAGCTGTATCGTTTATTGTGATATACCTTTGCTTTCTCCTATTGTACTTTGTTTTGCTCTCTGGGATGTGGAACCTTTGTAAAAGAGCTTGCGCTCAAAGGTCTTTTCCGAATCACTAAATAAATAAAAGAAGGTATGCTAGTGCCTGATGAGGGTTCAGGGAAAAAAAAACTTTGGAGACAGAAAACATACCTCTGCCAGCACACACAAGGGGGATAATACTGACTCATCAGCAAAAGATGACAGGGAAGAGATGGACATAGATCTCCTACCAAAATTGCAAATGATGCAAAACCTACTACTGTTTCCTTTGCAAAAGATGAGAGTGCAGTCAGTCCTTGACACGGCTGGTGACAAAGAGGTTCCCCCCATGGTTTCTGAGACTGCACTGCAGGCTGATGTCTCCATTCCTGAACTACAGCTTAATGAAACTACCGTGTAAGGGAAGAACACTTGCTACACCCCAGATAACAGAATGTCACAGAACCCCAGATCCCTGAGGACACTAATGTACAACCTACCACTAGTAGAGATCCTGATCCTGCCCTTTCTGTTTCAAGTGAACAATCTGTATCTAGTTTGCTGGTGGGAGGACAAGACCGGAGAATCCCAAAGGGTTTTCAGACTTTTCCATCATAATATTCCTGCAAAAGATATATTGCTGTTAGGCTGTGTTATAAGGCGCTAGCCTGAAGAAACCTTTACGGATTTATATAGTCCTACTGAAGGACTCCATATGTTTTTACGATATGGCCCTTATCTATGTAGCCAGAAAACTGACTTGTGATATAAGTTTTAAAACTTTGGGGGCCCTAGAATGCTTGTGGCAGAAATACCATCATTTGAAGAGTACACCCTTGTGGTCACCTTTCTTTTCTATACCCCGATCAAGCCTGCATATAAGACTATTACCATTCCCTTCCATAATGAAGGATACAGCATTACAGATATTGCCTACTGGTTGCAGCAGCAATGTATCATACTGGGGGACCCGCACCTTATTATTGACTCAGAAAATATCTGGATGGGGGGATGGAAGATTCGAGTTGACCTTCATCTGATGGATGCAGGCATGCAACATCTCCCCAATGGTGTCAATTTAGGTCGAAAAAGGGGTATACTCTTCTATTTGGTGCAGCCCAAAGCCTGCTATAAATGTGGCTCTAAGTCACATCTTTGTGGCACATGCAAAAACCTCAAATGTAGCCCCTGTGATGGACTTGGTTATTTTAATTTGCACTGCGTAAATTAATTAAACAGCACCTTTCTCGGTGCTGTTAACAAATCAGAGAGTCTCTCATTTCTCCATAGGAGCTCCTCTGAGGCACTTTCATAATGTCTGTACTGCCACCAAAGAAAGGGAAGGGACCGTAATTTGCTCGAGGGCAATCCCTTCCACTTCCTTATTGTTGGTTCTGCCCCCTGCTCCAGCTTTTTGTGATGTCAGTATAAGGAGAGCATGGGGACACACTCTAGTCAAGTCTATGGAGCATCATTTACAGACCTGTTTTCTGCCCGTTTAACTGGACATTTGGTGAAATTGAAGCATAGATTCAACTAACAAGAACCAACTTAGTTGAACCCGGGCTCCAGTTCCATCAAATGTCCAGTTAAACAGCCAGAAAATGGGTTTGTAAATCACACTCCATGGACTTGAATGGAGCACACCCATGTGCTCGCCATATAGAGACATCACAAAATGTCAGAGCACAGGGGCAGAACCAGCGATAAAGAAGTGGAAAGGATCACATGGCTAGCCCTTCAGGGGCAAATTGTGATCCCTTCTCTTTCTTAGGGGGTCAGTATGGAAAATTATGAAAGCGCCTCAGAGGAGCTCCCATGCAGGTAAGGGATCTTCCTCTTATTTAACTTCTCATACAAAAATTATCAAGAAAGGTTCTTAAAGTGTGACCTTTGTGAAGAAAATGGACACCCTAACTGGGCCTCCCCGGAAGGCCCATAGTCAACAGGACGCAGCTGACAAAATGTATCAGAATGTATATCTGACTTTGGCACAAAAGGCAAACAGCACCTCTGTTTCATTGAGAAAATCTACGTAAGAGCAATCCAGAGCATCGGTGGCACTCACACCTAGATCAGGGGCCTCGCTGCAATGACTCAGACACCTTTGTAACAGTCTCCGTAGCCTGTACCTGATGTGACCACTCAGGTGAGGTTGAGACAGATCCTCAACACCTGGATACCTCTGTAAACAGAAATTGGGAAGAGAAGGCTACAGAAGATACAGCCAGCCTTCACTCCCAGAAGACCAGTTAGGGTTCTGGGTGGTCAGGGAGCCGGCAGCAGGGCACCGGCAAGTAGAGTGCCAGTGAGAAGTCACCAGCAGGCAGAGTGCCACACCAGAAAGCTACAGGGGACTGGGGGCACCAACCAACACAGCACAGCTGGGCAGTGCCACACACTGCGACTCGCAGACCCACCCACCAAACGCCTATGTGGTGGCAGGAGGTGCAGCAACCCCGGGGAGCACCATGGAGCACAATGCACCAGAGACAAGGCCCCCACAGACACAATACACAAGGGACTGGGGCACCATGCAGATGACCACATGGCATAGCCACCATCCCACACGCTCGGTGCCACAGTGATGCTGCACAGAACACCGACGGTCACCGACAGTAGCACTGACCACACAGTGCAGCCACCATAGGCCCCCCAAGCCAGCTGTGTACCCCAAAAGACAGGACAGCCTGGCCGATGCACCAGCAGTGGGCATGGCACATGCACAGGAAGGCGGTGCATACACTTGGAGGGGGGTGCACGGGAACAGCAACGCTGACCACAGCCCCATGGCACGGCACCATAGCAGGGGCCATGGACTGCAGCAGACTGTGGCTGTCACACCCCCAAGGCCGCATGTGACAGGAAGGACCAGTGTTCCGGGTGGTGTAACACATGCTAACAGTCCCATACAGCACCACCCCATACCCAGAGTGCCTGCAGATGAACCCGAACCCCATTGATCCATCCACATGCTCAGTACCACCCCCACCCACTGTAACATGGAGACACAACCCGACCATGCACCTGCTGGACCCCTCAGTACACAGCAGGCAGTAGGAATCCATGTGGGGCAGCTGAGCATGCCACTGGGGGACACAGGCACATGTGCGAGCGGACAGTGCCAGGCAGCTCATGACAGACATGCCACCACCGCACAGTGCACCCTGCACAACCTCTGTATGCCAGCCCAGACACACACACCACCACACACCCACCACCACACCCGCACATACACATTACCACACCCACACATGCACAGTCACATGAATAAAGGAGGTGGGAGGCAGTAATGCTGTTCACACACTTTACTGGGGAAAGCAGGTTGTGTTAGACATCACATATCCACTGGGGTTGGGAGTCATATGTGGGATATGCCCACCAGCATGCACAAGCGGTGGTCAGGCCCCTGGGACTACATCTGCAGCTGGAAATGCATGGCAGTGCCCTTAAGGTAGTCCTAGATGCTGTGCTCCCCGTACTGCTCCACGAGATCCATGATCTTCTGGTCCCTGTCCTTGAGCCTCCTGCGGGGCGGTGCAATAGGTTCCCCTGCCATGTACTGCTGCACCTTGGTCTCACTGAGCTGTTGCTCAGCCTGCAGACAATCAATGAATGTCCAGATGGAGGGATGGGCAGCCCCAAACAGAGAGTTGAAACCCCAGTGCCAGCCTTCGACTGCATTGATGGTCTGTGGGAGACCGGACCGTGCGGCATTGAAGCAGTTCCAGGCATCCACCAGGAAGGTAGGCTTGCACCTGTGGCTGCTGCAGATGGGCCGCCCCAGCCAACAGTCCTCAAAATAATCCATGAGGGGTGCCAGCATGTCCTTCCACTCTGCGAAGAACACCTATGTCCACAGCTCCTCGAAGGTTGGTACGACCTCGTCAGGTGGCACATATGCCAGGGCCGGGAGGAGACATATGTACATCGCTAAGTCTGGATCCATTGTGTATGCCTGCAGGACGTCAGGCAGCTATTGTACCTTCCACTACACCACCTGGCAGAGGTGGAAGAAGCACCCCTACAGGGTGGCATTAGGGAAGATGGTGTGGAACGCCTTGTGCACAGCCAGTTCAAAGTCCACCATGATGGTTTGTGGCTTCAGGCCAGGGTGCAGCTCTGTCAGCTTCATGAAGACAGTGGTATAGGCAGCTGTGGTGTGCAGTGACATCAGCATGTACACTGTGGGGATCACATTGCTGTACTCGATCCCATGTATTGTGTACAGCTGCCTGAACAGGGGCAGGCAGCATTTGAAGGTCCTGTCAGCGTAACAGTGCATGCTGCACTCCATGTACAGGAGGTTCCTGGTGGTGATAAATAGAAGGACTCTGTCCAGCCCAGACCCTCAGTCCTATAGGAGGAATGGCACCCCCTTCTGTGTGAGGCTGTAGGGCTTGGCCAAAGCCAGGTCAGAGAGAGACACTGGCAGCTGTGGTGCAGTGCTTGCTGCCCTCCTAGTGCACCAGACGGACCATTGTAGGTTCTCCAGGCATGACAGCCAGCTCCCCACTGCCTCTGGCATTGAGCTGCAGCATGCTACCACCACCTTTTGTGGTGTCTCAGATGTTTGCAGTGCCCTCTCCTTGATGTCCGCCCAGACACGCTGCATAGGGACATGGTTGTGTGTTCCCATGGTGGTTACAATATCCTACTAGCTGGTGTGTGCTCGCGCCTTGCAGTGGCCACCATGGTACTCCACACACTTCCAGTACATCTGTCCACATGTGCGCTCCTTCCTAAACAGGTATCCATCATGCAGCAGAAGTCTGTTGTCCCTTGGGCTGTTCATATAGTCCAGCAGCATGGCAGATGCTCCCTCTGTGACTGGAACCTCTGCAGTGGTGCTGCTCATGTACCCCTCTGGGTGCAGGCCATTGGCCACCCAGGATGCAGTGTACCTGGCCATCCTGATGGTCTGCATACCAGTGTAATGGCCTGATTGGGGTGTGCACATTGCTGGATCCTGGTGCAGGTTGGGGGCATACCCCCTGTGTGTGTGTGTGTACTTCCCCAGTGTGCCTGTGTGCGGACACCTGGCTTCCCCACTGACTGCTCCACAGGTATACACATGCAGTCCCTCACAGCTCATGCCTGCACCTTGCACTGCTCTTCTGCACGCCTTGTCTGATGCTCACTAGCATACCTGCCCTGTCATCCCAATCACTTTCTTTTTCGGCACTCCCTCTGAGATGGATGTGTTTGCATCACCTAGGAGATGCACATTCCAGGCCATTCAAGCAATTGTCTAGCTTTCCCCGAGCTGCCCTGCCTGAATATGGTTGCTATGGCGATGTATCCGTGGTTATTGGCAGCACCTACACGGTTCCATTGGTCGCAGGTCTGCGTTGCCATGTCTGTGGTGATGCCGGCTGTTGTCTGCATTCCATTCCTGTTCCATGGGATGCTCTTGCACGGCTGTGCACTGCCATGACTGGCCTTCTCCATGCCCTGTGCACCTACATGATGATGCTGTCATCGCTTGCACTGTGCAGTCCAGTTCCCCTTGTGGAGGCCGTCCCCTGTGCTCATTGGTGGTCCTGCTGTGTTCGCCATTGTACCTGTGTGCTCAGTTGGTTGTGCCTGCCGCCGCTTATCTGCTCCGTGCCTGTACCATTCTGCTGATCCGTCCCAGGGCTGCCCCTTTCTTGCTGGTGGGTTACATCCGGTCGCCATGGTTGCGGCTGATGCCGTGCAAGCGTCCACAGTGCGGGTGCCACCACATTCTGGTGCTCTTATCACTAGTGCTGCATTGTGTCCCTGGGCACCAGGCGCCCTCTTCCACTGTTGCTCTGCTTGAGGGAGCTCACTTGCAGTTTGCATGCTCACGCTGGCGCTGTACTTGCCAGCACCCTGCTGCCAGTGCTCTGACCACCCAGAACCACAAATGAGACATGATTGAGTTCTCCCAGTTTGCTGCAACCCATCAAGATGATATAAAGAAGGAAATGCCCCCTGTTTCACTCCGGACACTAGCAGGGTATGGATGGTTATCTGTAGATGAAGGACTTGGGGTTAACCCAAACCCAAAGTACAAAAAAAGGAGTTAGTGCACCTATCTAATAAATACACTGTCTCACAAACTGAGGCAATGGAGAGACGCAGAGAACTCTGATGCCTCCTCTATGATTTCCTCTAAACCTGCTTCCTCCGAGATGGTACTGAGTCGCTAGAGCACAGACAAAAACCACGTATGAAGAACTGCGCTGTCTTAAGCATGTAAGGAAGTACAGTGACAGGGGTATTAGAGCAATATGAAAATATTGCTATCCCTGTCGCTGTCAAACAGAAGATAGAATTGGGGAAAAGGGATTTGAGCACTGCTGGTCAAGTGCTCGGTCAAGCCGCTCCCGTGGTGGAGTGGCCAAGGCACTTGACCCAACAGTAGGTGGGGGGGGGCACCATTGTTCGAAACCTTGCTTGAGGGAATTTTTATTTTGATTCTCATATGTGTGGCCACGACTAAGTGCCGCAGTTGGAATTTTAGCTTGCTCATCTGTCCACATCCCCTTGGAGTTGATTATAATAATTTCTGGGGTGGGGGGGCGAAGCCCCTCACGTCAGTGGGTGAATCCATCTGGTGTGTGGCATTGTCATGTGCTCAGCATTATGTACCGCCGCCGTGTTGCCGCACGCTGTTTTCTGTGCGCGGTGTTTCCTTGCGTGGTTTCATCTGCGATGTAATGAGTCCATGCCCTCAGAGACTGAGGAGCCTCAAAAAGAACCTGTTGTGGTTAAAAAACGTAAAAGTAAATATAGAAAGGGAGGCACTGGGAACTAAGAATACAATCAATGCACAAGTGCTCTTTCTTCTTTGTTTTCTTTTTTCACGTCAGTCAGTCTAAATTTAAGCAGTATATCTATAAATGGTAACAGTGTTCAATACAGTAAATTAAGTTTGACCACCTTTTGTTCTTTATAGAATTTTCACTCCGATGTGATTTTTTATGCAGGATACCAGGTTACACTCTGTGGTGGAGGTTTCACAGGCAAAAAACACAGGGTACTGTGGGCCTTCTTTCTGGTCTCAGCATGGAACCAGTGCTTGTAGCAGAGCAAGCATCCCGTTTACTACGCATGATAGAAAGGTAATTAGGCTGCTTGTTTTCTACCCAGAGAGGGTGTTGTTATTAGATGTAAAAAAAAATGTCTGGACAGGTTGTCAAATTCATTAATGCCTATGCCACACAGTCAAAGGCTGAATGCATAACTTTGTTTAAAATAATTCCACCTCATTCATTTAATGCAAAAGCAGCTGTAACCCCCTTACAAATGGGGGTTCCCAAAAAGTCTTCCTTGAGCTTGCCTAAATGCTCACTGCCAGGCTGGTGTCCTGCGTTTTAGCAGTTTAAATGTATTGCCAGAGAGTGCCTGTATAGCCTCTGTGTACTGTCTCTTTAAGAGCTGCCTGGATTGCAGTCATAATTATTCTGAGAGGGAGCTCTGTTAGAAGATGTACTTGTTTGCTGATCATTTGTTAGAGTAGTAATAATATTGCGGTTTGTTCTAACCTGCCTTCTTTGTAGTATGGACAGTTCTGTTTGTTTCCATCATCTTGGTCCTGGACTGCAGAATGGGCCAATCAATACATTTGGGACTCTAAAATGGAGCCTGGCTACAGGAGCTTGGTGGGGCCAAAACTTGTAGGAATTGTAATTTTATGGCTTTTGGCACCTAAAATAACCTGGAGGGGAAGCCCTTGTTTTGACTGACAGACAGATCAGCCAACCGAACCCTTTGGATCTTGGGGAAAGTCCCACACTGCTTGCAGTTTCAATTAGATCTGAGTTGGGAAGTGAAGAAGTAACAGCTCGAGATAGTTCAAGCAGCAATCCATGGTGGATTTACATGGGAGAACTGTGGAAAGTTTGGCCTGCATGCCTGCCTGCTGTCCCTGAGAAGGAACTTGTGCTTTTTTCGGACTGAATCTGAATTTGGAGAGCGAATTAAGCCGCTGAATTGTGACCAGGCTTTGACCTGAAGAAGACCGAAGATTTGTTGAATGTGATCAGCCTGTCAGGACTTCCAGCTACCTCTGAACTCCGAGATTGTGCAGAGACTCTGTAATTGTGACCGGAGTGCCACTTGCCTGGTACAGTGGAATTTCGTTACATGTTAATGTGCTGTGTGCTTATTGTGGGTCGTAATTTGGTTCCCCACTGTGTGTCTGAACTGTGTTTTGCTTGCTGGAGGCTGTATCCAGCTCCACGGACTGAATCCATATCCATTTAAATTTGCCTGGGCCCTGCTACACTGGCCCAGCCAGAATACCTGCTATGCAGAGAAAGTCATCATTGAGAGACCGGTCTGGGGATTAGCCCCCTGCTCAATGCCTTGAACAGGAATGATGCTTCGGTGATTCATGTGGGCCCTGCTTCTCCGGGCACTCCAGTTCAACAGCCTGCAGTCTCGATTTCATCCTTCCTGTGTCCAGTATTGGGTATCATGAGTAAACATCAGGGTAGCTTCCTGCAACAACAGCTAAATCTAAAAGTGTTGTCATCTGATTGTCTTGTTGCCTTTTCTTTCACGAACTGAGCCCTCAGGCTCCAGATTACAAATAGTGTGTGTTGTGCATGTTGCTTTCTTCCATCTCAGGGCCCCAACCAGCTGCAACGTTCCTGGCTAGCCCACTGTTTTCCTACCTGGGGACCCACAGTGTGTGACTGTGTAAGGACTCTGAACTGCATGCATAACTGTCTGATTAATAAACAGTAACTTTTAAGCAAATCAACCTGATTACACCCCTCCCTTGTTCAAGTCCCCTGAATAAATCAGATTTAACTTTGTTTGCATTTAACCTGACTGTGCTTCCAGTTTGTACCAAAAGTATTGTACTGTTGCTATTTGCTGTGCTTAACCTTATTTTACAGGGGGTCCCCAGGGTCAAACTAGAGGAACCAGCCCTGGTGGTAAGTGTAAACAATGTGGGTAATCGCCTGGTGAATAAGGGTCATTGTGAAGGTAATTACTGTATATTGTTCAGGCCACTAGAAGGGAAAGAGGGGGGTTACAGTATCCCGGAGGGCTGTGCCCAGGTTAGCTTGACCACTAACAATTCTGACCTCCAGTGTAGGCACCCATTTCATTACCCAGGCCCCTTAACCTGCTACTAGCCAAGCAGGCAGGGGTAGTAGTCCTTGGGATAGTGCCACCTAGGGGTGACACAGTTTTGTTATGTGGAAATTTTAATTGCAGCTTGAGCACATCTGAAAGGGAAGCAAAGGCCATAAAAACATTTTTGTGATATGACTTTTCTTAAAAACTTGATACAAACAGCAGGGTTATTAGTTGCACATGCTGCTTTTCATGGGGTGTGGGAGCATACCTTTTTTAAAGGAAAACCATCAACCAGAATAGATTTCTGGTTCATTTCCTCCTTTTTAGGGCTGTGGGTGGAGCCTACAGCCATATTTGGATTGCTCAGTAGCTGTACAAATGGCCGATCGTGGAACCTTCCATTGGACTTTTGGAAGTATCCTTCTGAAAGTGCAACTGAGCTTGAAGCACTCTGCCACGATCGGCTGCTATGGAATAACAGCCACAATATTTCGGCTGTTACTTCCTCACTCGATGGTGTAAACTGTGAATGCGTGACTCGAGCACATGTACAAATCTGCTGGCGCCATTATGTGAATGGCAAAATACCATTCTCTGCAACTGCGCATGCGCGAGTGCCATGCATGTGCGGTTGTGGTGCAGGCTACAGCTCCTCTGGGGATGAGTCTCTTGTAGCTGAGCTCTCAGCTATTTATGCCTAGCCGCACAGTTGAATTTGGTGCCCTGGGCCCTGATTGGCTAGAGGGCCTCTCTTCCTTCAGCCGCTGATGTGGCCAAGAACATCCCCTCCTCTTTGCAATCACTGCCAAATGTGGCCTCTTTGTCCTACTGCCCTCTCACAGAACCGGCTGGACTTCTTCTCTTCTGCCACTGATGCAGCTGAAAACTGTCCCCTCCTCCGGGCACGATCGCTGCCGATGTGGCAAAAATCCTCTCTACGGCTACAGCTCCAGGGTGAGTCTCTTGTGGCTGGACTCTCAGCTATTTATCCCCAGCTGCATGGTTGAATTTGGCGCTATGGACCCTGATTGGCTAGAGGGTCTCTCTTTCTTCAGCCGCCGACGTGGCCAAGAGCAGTCCCTCCTCTTCACGATCGCTGCTGAATGCATCCTCTTTGTCCTGCTGCCCTCCCACAGAACTGGCTGGGCTCCTTCCCTTCTGCTGCCAATGCGACCAAAATCTGTCCCCCTTCTCTGGGCACGATCACTGCCGATGTGGCAAATATCGGCACCCCCTACTCATGCGGCACACTGGGAGCCCACCCTAATGTGCCCAAATGTCTGCTTTTCTTTTTTTTTTTTACCTGTAAATAAAGAAAACAATCCCCTGATATGTTTTTCCATTTTTATGTTCGCTTGCGCGTATGCACAAGGAACGTTTTGGGAGAGTAGCACACTTGGAGGTGTGCCTCTCCCACCCAATGCACTGCTTCCTTGAGCAGGTGTGGCGGTCCTGCACCAATGGGTGCAGGAGCTCAGTATGACAGCAGTGTTCCTCTGCTTCAAAGGAAAACACCGCTGCCATACTGAGCGCTGCCCTGCGCCACGCCACGACCCCAAAGCTTTGGTGCCACACTGGGCCCACCCTAGCGTGGCAAACTTTGTTGCCGGCGGGGTGCCCAATCCCCATCGGCTCCACGGCCCCCTCAAGCCGTCCTGCTGCCACGCTGGGGCCCACCCCAGCATGGCAAACAGTCCGTTTACTTTGCCGACAGGGTGCCCAATCCCCGTCGGCTCCCCACCAGCGTAGTTTGCGGCCAGGGTGCCCAATCCCCATCGGCTCCTCCCCAGCCATCTTCTTCCACTCTGGGAGCCCACCCCAGCGTGGCAATCCCACTGCGTAGTCATTTTTTTTTAAACTTGTAAAACAACGGTCCTACCGTGTGTCTCCCAGCCCCCACAACCACGCACCCACCCACTGCGCACCAACCTCCCACACCCCCACCCCATACTTACTCCAGACCCGGCCGGCGATCTTCGGTGGACGGGAACACGTCTGCACTCTTCAAAGCCGACCGCGAACTGAGGAAATGCTGGTAAGTTGTGTAATGGGCTACATAGGGGGGGTTTCAACTTTATTGCATAGCTCAGTCATTTTTTGGAATTTTGCACCAAATTTTCAACATGGGGTTTTTGGGACCCCTTCTCATGAACGATGTCACTGTCATGGTGTTATTCGGGCCCGAAGGGTGATTTCGCAGGCACTGCGCAGTCACTGCGTGAAATCACCCTTCGGCCTTGAATAATGCCATGATAGTGAGATCATTCATGAGAAGGGGTCCAAACCCCATGTTGAAAATTGCAAAAATCCAAAATAACTGTTTTACGGCGTCGTTGCACAGTTCCTACGCAGGCTCGTAAGTTCGCGAATTTTCAATATTTTCACTCCAGATTTTCAACATTGCCATTTTATCACACCTTCTTATGAGCTGTACAGCTGTCATTTTTCACATCTCACCCAAAAAGTGTTTCCGCCCATGTAGCGCACAATGCGCGAGTCGGTGTGCGAAATCAATGTATGGAACACATTAAGAAAATCACAGTGACACTGTTCATGAGCAGAGGTCTTAAAATGGCTATGTTGAAAATTTGGTGAAAATCCTAAAACTGACTGTTTTACGGCAGCGTTGCTGCAGTTCCTCCGCTGCGCTCGTACGCTTGTGAATTTTCAATATTTTCACTCCAGATTTTCAACATTGCCATTTTACCACACCTCCTTATGAGCAGTACAGCTGTCATTTTTCACATCCTGCCCAAACGGCTTTCCACCCATGTAGTGCACAATGGCTGCCGTGGTATAGCGAAATCAATGTATGGGACACAGTAAGAAAATCACAGTGACACTGTTCATTAGCAGAGGTTTTAAATGGCAATGTTGAAAATTTGTGAAAAATCCTACAAACGACTGTTTTTTACTAGAGCGTTGCGCTGCACAGTTCCCACGCACGTCAGAGGGTTTGCGAATTTTCAATATTTCCACTCCAGATTTTCAACATTGCCATTTTACCACACTTCCTTATGAGCAGTACAGCTGTCATTTTTCACATCCTGCCCAAAACGTGTTTCCGCCTATGTACGCACAATGGGGTAGCAACAAGGTCATGCTGACAATTTATTGTGCAAATACCAGCAATCGCACAGGGCATTAGGGTAAAAGCACCATACATGCCAAACACCACTGCAAATACCTGCAAGCGAGCGTTCGGCATTGACAAATGCTTGTTTTTATGTGGCACACTGGGAGTCCACCCCAGTGTGCCCAAATGTCTGCTTTTTTTTGTTTACCTGTAAATAAAGAAAACAGCCCCCAACATGTTTTTCTATTTTTATCTGTAAAGAAAACGATCCTCATCGTCGCCCAGTCCCCTCCCCACCTCCCACTGAGCACCCACCTCCCTGCACCGCCCCCTTACCCCATACTTACCTCTGGATGTCAGTGCTGTCATCTTTGCTGGACCTGGACATGTCTGCATTCTTCAAAGCCAAACCGCGAACTGAAGAATCAAAGGTAAGTGTGTTATAATGCCATTCAATGGGGTTTTCAACTTATTTTGATAAATAAGCCATTTTTTGGAATTTTTATTTATTTAGTGATTCGAAAAGACCTTTGAGCGCAAGATCTTTTACAAAGGTTCCACGTCACAGATTGCAAAACAAAGTACAATAGGAGAAAGCAAAGGTACATCACAATAAACGATACAGCTTAGATTCAGAACTTACAGAATAACTCAAAACATAGGTACAAGTTAAAATAACAAGAAAAACACTTAATGAGGGTGGAGGGGGGAATAAGCAGCCACAAAGTGCCTTGTCAGTAGTTCAGAGGGACAGGGATAGCTGGCAGTGGGGTGAAGAAAGGAGGTACGAGAGAGAGAGAGAGGTAGGTACTGTGGTGGAGGTGAAGGGTGAGGGAAGAAGGGCGATAAGGTATAGGGAGAAATGGGGGGTGAGGGGAGGCTGAGTGGAGAAGACATGTTAGAGTAAATGGTGGGGTGTGAGGGGGCATGATCAGGTAGCCTGCATTAGTAGTTACTGTTAGGGAAACTCACGGGACTGGGAGCTGGGGGATGGGTGGGAAGATGGGGTGGCGGTGCCAAAGGAGCATGATGCAAACTGATTGCTGAGGCAAGTCATGAGAAGGGAGAGAGGGAGGGGGTTCCTGAGGCCTGCCTAGTGCTTGCTGGGGGGCGGAGAGAGCAGGTGTGGCTGGACTTAGGGGCAGGTGCACTTAGAGAGTGTTATTAGGTGCTGTTTGAGATCAGTTTTGAATTGGGTCAGACAACTGGTAGCCAAGAGGTGCCCGGGGAGTTCATTCATCCACACAGGGGCCCAGTAGGCAAATGCACATTGCCCAAGTGAAGTGCAATGGAAGGAGATAGCAAAGGCCCCTCCAGTCATCCCCCTGGTGACCTGTAACAAGTTGGCCACCTTGATCAAATTACCAATACAAGGTGGTGTTTTACCCAATAGAGCCTTCTTCCCTAGGATGTAAGTCTGGAATATGACGTTGTTTCTTAATGACAGCCAATTTGCGCGTTCATACAGAGTACAGGTGTGAGTGCCATGCTCAGCATCCAGGGTGAGTCTGCAGGCTTTGTTGAATGCAGTCTGAACCCTCTTGAGCGCTGTATCCATTGCCGCCCCATAGACCACTAGTCCATAGTCAATAGTAGATATAATGGAACTGTGGACTGAGAGGCAGAGGGCCCCCGGAGAGAGGTATTGCCTGTGCCTGTACAGGACACCAATCTTGGTATTGATTGTCTTAACTAGAGAGTCAATATGGTGCGCAAACATGAGGGCATCATCTATTATGACCCCCAGATACTTGAACAAGTGGACTTGTTTCAGCAGCTCACTGCATGAGCTGGAGATGATGAGGGAGTGGTGCTTATTTTTGTTATGGGGGCTGGACATAAGCATGGCCTTGGTCTTCTTGTAGTTTAGTAACAACTTATGACTACAGAACCAGTCCTCGAGTTTGGAGATGGAGTTCTGCAGCTCAGATTGTAGGGCAGTCTGAGACATGCTGTTGCTCAGGAGCACAGCATCATCTGCATATAGTATGAGTTTGGTGTCGCAGGCTGTGGGAAGGTCATTTAAGAAGAGGCTGAAGAGTAGGGGCCCCAGTATTGATCCCTGGGTACCCCTAATGATACCTCTCTTGTGCTGGATACTATTTGTCCTGTTTTGACACATTGATTTCTCTGTATTAGGTAGTCTTGGAACTGGCAAAGGGCCTTGGGTGCCATACCCATGTTTTGCAGCTGGGTCAGTAACAGGGGGTGGTTGACTGTATCGAAGGCTTTGGTGAGGTCAATAAAGACAGACCCCACCAATCTCCCTTCATCCAGAGCCTTATGTGCACAGTTCGTGTAGTCCAGCAGTGCAGTGGTTGTACTGTGATTTTGTCTGAAGCCATGCTGTTTGGGGCATAGTAGATTATACTCATTGAGGCAGTCGATGACTTGATCCGCCACAATCTTTTCCAGTGCCTTGGACAGGTAGGAGAGGATCGAGATGGGTCTGTAGTTGGCTACCAGAGACTTGTCGCCTCCATTATGCACTGGTGTAATTAGGGCCTGCTTCCAAACCACCTGGAATTGGGCAGGGCCAGGGACTCATTGTACATTGTGGTAACTCATTGTACATTGTGGTAATGGGCTCTATAAGAACGTCTGGGGTGAGGGATAGAAGTTTCGTGTCTATCCCATCACTGCCCAGTGTGGTCTTACCTAGTACTTTCTTGACCATAGTTAGGGCCTCCTTCACCGTCACCCTTTTAAAGTAGAAGGTCAGGTGAGAACACTCTGTAGATACGTTGTTGGAATGGTTCAAAGCAGGTTGAAAATAGGCAGGTGGTAGCACTGGGGTAAGATCGGTGAAGGCCTTATTGAAGGCTTCCGCAATAGCTAGAGGGTCTGTAGTGGGGGTGTTACTGATACTGAGCAGCTGAGGGTGCTTCTTGTCCTCCTTTCCAAGGATGCTTTTGATGCTATTCCAGAATCTTTTCCCATCACCCCAAGAATTGTAAAGCTGGGCCTTATGATAGTTGGCTTTGGCGAGCCAGATTAGCTTGGTGCAGCGGTTCCTGGCTGTTCTGTAACACTGGTAGTCATGCTTGCTACCTGTGTTTCTGGCCTTCTCCCAGAGCATGTCCCTTTCTTTCAGGTGGGAGAGGAGCTCCCCATCAATCCAGCCATTTGCCTGCCCCCGAATGTTTCTTTTCATGAGCGGGGCATAGATGTCACAGATGGAGCTAAAGCCCTTAATGAAGTAACTGAGGGCCTAATCAAGGGTAAGCACCAGGTCGATAGGAGTCCAGTCATGCAGGGCAAGGGCTGATTTGAGGGCTCCAAGTTTACCCTTCCTCAGGACCCTGCTTTCAGTGAGGATGGGTGGGCTTTTGATAAACTTATTAGACCACAGGAAGGTGATTGGGGAGTGGTCACTTAGCATGTCTGGGAGAACCTTGATCTCAGAGATCCGGGATGGTGAGCTTGCTAGGACCCAGTCAAGGAGGGTACTGTTTCCTGTCTTATAGTTCTGCCTGGTGGGGCAGGTGACAAGTTGTGTCAGGTTGGAGGTGGCTATCAGATCCCTGAAAGGGGCAGCCTCCTTTCCATCCCAGTTTATGCTAAAGTCCCCAGTAATGACAAGCTCCATCCCCTTTGGAAGGGTGCTGATAATGTCCATAATTGTGGGATGGCCTGCTGTGGTTTTCTTGGGGGCGGGTAGGTAGATTGTGGCAAGGATGAGAGTTTTGCCATTCTGACCGACCTGTGCCTTTATCACTATTATCTCATGGTCCTCAGCCACCCTGGTTCCAGGGAGAACGGAGCACTGCAGAGAGTCCCTGGCATAGATGAGGTATCCCCCAACTCTCTTGTCTATTCTATCAATCCTATATGTTTGGAAGCCTTTGAGGGCAACTTCGCTATCTTTAGTTCTACTGGTCAACCAGGTCACCGTTAGGCAAATTTTCAACATGGGGTTCTTGGGATCCCACCTTGTGAAAACTTTCACTGTCATTTCGTTACTCGGTCCTGAAAGGTGATGTTGCGGCCACTGTGCGGAATTGACTTTTATTTATTTATTTATTTTATTTTATTGTATTTCATTTTTGTTTACCGGGTAGGTACGCTTGCCATAGAAATGATTATTTACAGGCACGACCTGGGAGGTTACAGATTGGAATTACATAAAACACAGAAACAAAATAAGGTTTTACAGTAAAAATACAAGCAAGGTACAAAACAGTGTAAATTCATGACAAAACATGCGATAAAGCAATTTGTTGGCAGGTGCAGGACATAGCTCACATATTTGCAAGGAATTACCATGATGCAAAGTTCAGCGACAGGTTCATTGAAAACAAACAATCACATACTTGCAAGGAACTATCAGGTATAATGAGCTGGGGAAAATGTAAGCAATAATACCCGTCAAGGTGGGCTTTATTGGGAAATACCGGACCGCCCAGGGGCATAATGAGCCCCTGGAAGGTCTGGTATTTCCCAATAAAGCCCACCCTGGAGGGTATTATTGCACTTAGGAAATGGCCCACTGTATGAAATATATTTGAAAAAAAATGTACATATTAAAATGTTAAATTTCTTAAGTAGTTTGTTTATTTTGTAATAAAATAGTTCCTCTGCCTACATAAGTGTTTTTTTTTTTTTTTTTTGAGTTAAGGATTTATTTCCTAGTCCAGCCTCTGTAGTTACAGCTTTTGAAGCTGGTTGTCATGGTTACCACCCCCCCCCACCACACACACACACACACACACACACACACACATATACACACACACACAGTTTAACGTTGAGGTCCTGAAATCACACGTAGGAAAATCTAAACCTGAAAATACCTGTTACAATTTTCTGTGGCTCAGCCCCTCAGTGTTTCTTTTCTTTGCGAGAGTGGCAACTGAGAGAAGAGGGTGACTGGGAAGAATGAGCTGGAGTGAACATACTGGTATGACAGCTGTGCACAGTATCAGTTTCATTTTTTAAATTAATTTATTTATTTTCTGCGATCGACCACATGGCTAGCTTACTGCTCCCCAAGTGTCTACTACTGGTTTGGCCACATGTGTGCAGTGCTCGGTGTAAAGCGCTGTCCGTGGAGACAGGGAGCGATCAAGAATTGCTTGGATTGCTGATGAGGCAGAAAGGGTATATTTTTGAAGTCACCTCCCTTAGATTCCTATATTAAAACTATCAATTCACTATAAAATGAGAATGTACATTGTTCCGTAAAAAAATCTACCATTTTAGCCTCATCAACAATCCAAGCAGTTCTTGATTGCTGTCTATCTCTATGGACAGTGCTTTACACCTAGTGCTGCACACACGCAGTCAAACCAGTAGTAGACACTCGTGGAGCAGTAAACTAGCTGCGTGATCGATCACAGAAAAAAAATACTAATAATAAAACCCCTAACTATTGCAGTTATTTTCCCAATTATTTATTTAAATAAACTAGACAAGCTCAGGAAGGCGGGGGTGGTTGGCCAGCAGCCAGCTCACTGAGAGGAAAAAAATGGCGGCTGGTCAGTTTGAAAATTTGGGGTGCCCGAGGATACAATTAGCAATAGGACACCCCGAATTGGACTTGATTTACACGGGGCTCTATTGAAAAATAAATGCATGCCTGGCTTGGCTTTTCAGCCAGTCAGTATGCTTTATTTTTCAAAGCCATTTTCTAATACAAAATAACATATGGTAGGCAAATCCTTAAGGGAAAACTATATTCACACAGTTTGGGAGATAGGGCACAGAGTATTGCAAGTAGGAGCTTTTCGGCAATGGTTACAAAGATCTAAGGAGTAGAGAATTAGTTATAGTAGGACAGGGCAAGGGGTTTGAGATAACAAGCTAAAGAGGAGAATCGCCTCAAGTTGGGAGGGGAGACAAGTAGACAGGCAGGGGGAGGATTAAGTGCAAGGTATTAGGTAGAGAGCAGATCAAGTGTGCAGCGGTGAGAGTAGGAGAAGTTCTAAGGGGGGCTGAAGCAAGGATATCGATTAGAGGAGATGAGGTAGCTATGGAACTCCTTTTTAAAGGCGTTATGTGAGGATGCTTGGTGGATCGCTAAAGGGAGGGAGTTCCATAGCTGAGGAGCATGGTGGGTGAAAGCACTGGTGCCTTTGGTGGCATTACTTTTCGAGACACATAGAAGGGATTTTCCATCTGAGCATAGGCCATAGCCAGACATCTGAGGAACAAGTAGATCAGCTAAGGTTTTGGGAGTTTGAGACCACATAATACTGTTGACAGTTGACCCAAGGCAGTAAAGTCTAGCAGCATTTGATGACAGTCAGTTTAGATCTGAGTAGAGGAGGCAGTGGTGTTTCCACCGATGGGAGGAGGAAGAGACATTGTGATAGATATTATTATAGGTGACGTCCTAGCTATGGAGATTGGATTTAGGTAAGGCAGCATAGGTCACAACTCCATATGTATTGGTGGGTAGTAGAATACCACAAGCAATGGTAAGCTTCACTGCAGGGGTTTGTGCATGTCTGGTCCAGTACGCTATACTTAATTTAGAGTTGACAGATTTACATGAGTTCTGGATGTGAAGATCAAAGTTTAGGGATTGGTCCAGTGTTGCTCCTAGGTACTTAAACAAGGTCACTGAACCAATAGGGGAGCCATCCAGGCACAAGACCATGATATTATTTTGCCAGGTTTTGAGCTAAAAATGTGTCCCAAATAGCATAGATTGGGTTTTGGCCTCATTAAGGACTAGTTTGTGATGTGAGAGCCAGCTTGAGTGCACTGAAAGTCAGTGGAGAGCTGCAGATTAATGTCAGAGATGTTTTTCGCACTGGTGTATAGGACTATATTGTCAGCATAGAGGAGGGTAGAGGTGGCAGTAAGATTGGAGGTGATGTTATTAATAAATATAGAAAATAACAGTGGCCCTAAGCCTTGTGGTACACCAATATTCACTGTTGCCAGGTCGGAATAGGTTGAATTGTATTTTACAACTTGGGCCTTGTTTGACAGGTAACTATAGAACCAGTTGACAACATTATACGAGAAGCCCAAAGACTTCAGGGTGGCAAGGAGAATGGAGTAGTTCACCAAGTCAAAGGCCTTTGTAATGAGTATGAAAACAGCTCCAGTTAGAAGGCCTGAGTCCATAGTAGTGAGTGTGCCAGTAGTAAACTAAAGCAGGGCCATGGAAGTGCTATGGCCCTTGCGAAACTGTGCTGGTCAGTTGTAAGAAGTAAAGTAAACTATTTTTTAAGCGCTTTTCAAAACCAAAGTGCTGTACAATCACATTAAAATCATACACTTGAACAGAATAATCAAAACATTTTAAAATCCTGCAGAGTAAGCTTTAAAAAGCAAATAAGTTTTGAGCTCAGATTTAAAACTCGAGACAGTCAGGCATTCTCTTATCTAAAGGTCATTTTTGAGAAGGAATTTGAAGGTTTGTTTAGCAACTCATTTTTCCAGGATTTTGCTCAGAACCGAGAGGATGACAATGGGTCTGTAGTTAGATGGGTCTTTTGGGTCACCCTTTTTGAAGACAGGAGTGACCCTGGCTATCTTCCATATGTCAAGGACACTATTATGACATAGAGAGAGCGTGAACATTTTGGCTAAGGGAGTGGCAATGGGCTGGGCTGCTATTTTTAGTAGTCTGGGTTCAAGACTGTCCGAGCCTGTGGCTGTGCTATCTGAAATTGAGCTAAGTAGTTTAGAGACCTCATGTCCAGTGATAGCCTTAAAGTAGAAGGAGGGGCCAATGACTTCTTGGCTGGAGGTCGCAGGAGGGCAGTGGTGTTGTGAGGCAGGGAAGGAGGATGTGTATTTATTTAAAGCTAAGAACTGATCATTAAAAAAAGTTAGCTATGGTCTGAGGATTGTTACAGTGAGTACCACTGCAGACCATGTCATTCGGGGTGGTGGACCGGATAGACCCCAGGAAGGCTTTTATGCTTGACCAGAATTTTTGGGGGTTGTTCGAGGCATTTAATAGTAAGCTTTTGCAGTATGAGCTGTTGTCCATTCTTATTTCTTTTTTGCAGCATTCCGCTGCTGCCTGTAGGTGTTATAATCTGCTGGCAGGCCAGAAGACTTAAAGCGGCTCCAGCTCTTGTCCCTTGCTCTTAGCTTAGCAAGTAGTTCCTTTTTTAGCCATCTGGTTTGTTTCCCCTTAATTCTGTGGGTAACAAGAGAGGAGTGTAGGTCCTGCAGTGCCATGAATTCTGTCAGAAAAATGTCGAGGGCACACCGTACGTTGTTGGCATTGTAAAGATTGGACTAGTCAATGTTAGATATGTCACATAGAAATTGTTGTGTATCTAAGTTAGCATAATCCCAGAAAGTGATGTAATGAGGTTGTGAAGTGGGGGTTGCTGCCAAGCCCCAGATGCAAAAGATAGGGCAGTGGTCAGTGACAGCAACTGCAAGTGTGCCAGCAGCTTGGATGTGTTCAGTATTATTTGCTAGTACCCAATTGATCAGGGTGCTAGAGGCTGAGTGAGGAGCAACTTTAGTGGACGTAGTGAACAGCTGATGCAGGTTATGGCTCTGAATTTTGGAGACGGATGAGGCTTGGCACTTCCCCATCCAGTTTAGGTCAATATCTCCGAGAATGATAACTTCATTTTTACTAGAGAGTTTGGACGTATGGTTCAATAGTTTATCCAGGCCGGCATGGCCACTGTTTCGGGGATTGTAAGTGCACACAACATGTAGCTTTTTAGCCCCAAGGGTTAGAGCTGTATGTAGAGATTTGCAGTGGGTCAGGGGGTCATTTTTTATGGCAGTGAGGTGTAGGTGTTCTTTGAAGTAGATAGCAACCCCCCCCATCTCTTTTGGGGGACCATAATTAGGCATGGAATACAAGGAGTCAGAGAATTTTAGCCACGTTTCCAATAGGCAGAGTATGTCCAGGTGGTAGATGGGACCAATTCATGAAATGACAGTGGCACTGTTCATGAGGTGGGGTCCCAAAAAGCCATATTGTAAATCTGGTGGAAAAATACAAAAATGATCACATTGAAAGTGCTATGAAGCTTCACACACACTTCTAACTTTGCTAATTTTAATATTTTCCTCCACATTTCCAACATTGCCATTTTGCACACCTCCTTTAAACAGCACAGCTGTCTTTATCACATCCTGCCCAAACCGTGTTTTCATACCTGTGGCACAGAACGGTGTGGTCGCTCTGCGAAATCACCTTTCAGGACAAGTGAACAAAATGACACTGGCACTCTTCATGAGGAGGGGTCCTAAAAAGGCCATGATGAAAATTTGGTGCAACACCTCCAAAAAATGTCCAAGGTACACCTGGGCGTTCAATAATTTCTACGCACACATGTAACTTTGCTCACTTGGCAGCTCGTCACAGCCCTATCGGCTCTGGCCAGAACTTGTTAACTATTACTTCTGCTATAGTGACTCCTTTTGAGTCCCCAGACCATAAATTTGTGGGCATTGGCCTGGGTGGTTTATCCCACCAAAGGATGGGGCCAGGGATCGGAACATTGAATACCTCATGCATAGAGCATAAGGAGGTTATATTACAATTTTTAGAATTAGTAGCAGCTAAAAAGTCAGTCTTTGTATTCTGTGATGATCATGAGTCTTGGTGGGAAGATTTGAAGAGAGATTTTCAAAGTTTTTTTTCAGGAACAAGGAAATAAAATATAACAAAAGGAAGTGCACAACTTTAAGGTAAATAACCACAGGTAAACCCGTATTATAGCTGTAAACAAAGGGTAGAAAAGAGGGTAATGTCTGGGTTATATGATGACTGTGGCTTTTTACAGGAAGATGATAAACTGAAATTGTATACATAGTTCACAATTTCACACCTCATACATTTTATGCACAGGTTCCTACAGAAGGCAATCTTTCAATGGGAAAGCTAAAGCCTGAGGTTCAATGTGGGGAAATAGTTCCTCTCACATTCCAAATAAAAGTCAGCCACTCCTAGCAACTCTCACTTAGTGCATTGTGAAGCACCCACCATCTTCCCCTGCCTCCTCCTTCTCCTCCTTCTCTGGCACTCAGCTCACCCTTGGTACTGGGCCTTTTCTTCCCTACTTGCTACCCGACTTATCTACCAAGGGTGGGAATAGAGAAAGGCCAAAGTTCAAAATCCGTACGTATACACAAGCACCATGCTATACACCAAGCATTGAACCTTTATAACACCTAGAAATTACCTCATATATCAAGTGAGATGTCACAGGATTTAGAGCAGGACTTTTCCCTAGCAGAGGTTCAGCAGGTAGTTAAAACTTTAAATAAGAATTTGGCCCCAGGGTCAGATGACCTTCAAGCCAAATTCTGTACTGACATACTGTATCATTTGCTTCCAGAGCGTGCATTACTGTATGATGCTATGTTTAGGTCAAGCACACCTTGTCCTAGTATGGCAAATTAAACTTTGATTTAATTTACATAAGAAGGGTGACCCAGGTAATTGCTGTAACTGGAAAATTATATCTTTGTTAAATATTGATTTAAAGGTTCTTTCTATGGTATTGGTAGTTAGGCTGATGAAAGCAGCACAGCATCTCATTTCCCCAACCCAGGCAGGTTCAATCCCAGGGAGAGTCATTTAAGATATTTCACTGGTACTTGGGGAAATAGTACAACGAGGCAATGTGGGGGGTTTTGGATGGCCTTCTTGTTTATTTGGATCAAGGTAAAGCCATTCTCAAGGCATCTAAGTTATGCATGAGACCAGTAACCACAAGAAATAAGTTCAAGAGACTATTATGGTTCTCTGCAAAAGTCAGGGAAGCGGTGCGTGCTAAGAAAAAGGACTTCTACAAGTACAAAGAAAAGCAGGAAGAGGAAGAATGGGGGAGAATATTTACTGAGAAATAAGTAGGCAAAGAGGACAATTACGGACGCAAAAGCAGACACAGAGATACACACTGCAGAAGGGGTCAAGGGCAGGGAAAAAGATTTATTTTGATATATTAGGGAAAAAGAAAGGAAAGAGGGGGAATTGTTTGGCTATCGGAGGAGGGTAGGGCGCGATAGAAGAGGACAGTCAAATTGCTGTTATCCTTGATGATTATTTTTGCTCAGTTTTCACCAGAGAGGAAGGCGGGCCCTTGGCTGAGAGTGGCATCAAAGCAGCTGATAAGGGGTCCTGGAGATGAGGCAACCAATATTTACTAGTAGCAGGGTCATGAAGGAGCTGGCGGCACTAAAGATAGATAAGGCCCAGGAGCCAGATGGGTTGCATCCAAGGGTGCTCGGGGAACTGGCAGCAGAACTAGCTGACCTCCTGGTAGGACTATCCAACCTCTCAGTAAGGATGGGGGTAGCTCTGAAGGTGGAGGGTGGCAGATGTCATTTTGCTCCATAAGGGGGGGGACAAGAAACAAGCAGGGAGCTACAGACCCATCACTCTGACCTCCATTGTAGGGAAGTCGATGGAGTCATTGATTAAAGAAGATCTTGTAGACTCCCTTGAGAGCAGCGGTCTCCTGGATAGTAAACAGTATGGGTTCATCACAGGGAGGTCCTCTCAGACAAACCTGATAGTTTTTTTGATTGGATGATCAGGGAATTGGATAGCGGTCAGGCCATGGATTTGCTCTATTTCAACTTCAGCAAGGCTATTGACTCGGTGCCACACATATGCTTGCTGAAGAAGATGGAGGATTTGTGTGTGGCTAAGAATGCAGTTAACTGGTTAGGAAACTGGCTAGTGGGTAGGTAACAGAGGGTTGTGGTCTACGGTGTCAAATCAGAAGAGAGGGATATCATGAGAAAGGTGCTAAAGGGATCTGTCCTGGGCCCAATCCTCTTCAATGTGTTCATCAGTGACATTGGAGAAGGTATCCGGAGCAAGTTGTGTCTCCTTGCAGATGATACTAAGCTTGGTGGGAGGGTGGATATCAATGGGGGAATCAGAAAAATGCAGAGTGACGTACAATAGCTAGAAGGGTGGTCTAAGGTTTGGCAGTTGAAATTCAATGCCAAAAAGAGTAAAGTGATGGACTTAGGGAATAAGAACCCCAGGACAGAATACTGGATGGGTGAAGTGAGACCTAGCACTATGGTTAAGGAACATGACCTAGGAGTTATCATCAGTGACACCTTCAGCAATGGAGCCAAAGCAGAAGGGTCTATGGTAAGGCAAGTAGGATACTGGGGTGTAAGGGGAAGGTATTGATAGCAGGAGGAAGGAAGTAATACTACCCTTAGATCTTTAGTGAGGCCACACCTGGAGCACTGTGCCAGTTCTGAAGCCCTCACCTCAGGAAGGATGGGAACAGGCTGGAGATGGTGGAGTGCAGGGTAACAAAAATGATTCAGGGCAAACAGGGCAGGTCTTATGAGGAGCGCCTCAAGGCACTGGACATGTATTTACTGGAGACCAGAAGGGAGACAGGAGATATGATAAAGACCTTCAAGTTCCTAAAAGGATTAGCAAGGTGAATTGTGAGGAACTATTTAGCTTGACTGCTAGTTCAAGGTCACAAGGGCATGAGTGGAAACTGACAGGTGGGACATTCAGGAGGGACATGAGGAAGTATTTTATAAAAAGGGTGATGGAGCCATGGAACAGTCTACCAGTGGAAGTGGTGAGTGCTCAAAACAGTTGATGGTTTCAAGCACAATATGCACAGAATGAAGGGTATAGTGGTCACTCGAGGTGACAGAATTGGGAAGGAAAATGGATGGGGGGGGAAGGCTAGGACCCTGGAAGGAACGTAGATCCCAGGGTAAGACAAGGAACTCGGGCAGACTGGATGGACCATTAGTCTTTTTCTGCCATCATTGTCTGTGTTTTTATTGTAGTGCCCCAAAGTTGGGGGCACAACAGAAATAAAGGTGCCCCTGGGCAGTGTGGGCATCGGGGCAGAGTGTAGGGGCACCTGTCAGCGTTTCCCATCATGACATGTCAGTTGCTGCTGTCCTGTGGGCAAAGAAGAGCCCAAAAGGGAGTGCTGTCAGGCACTCTGAAGAAAAAGAAGAGGTCCACTCGTGAAGGGAGAGGGAGAGAGGGGACACAGGACAGTGACAGCAGTCTAGGTGCATACCTGTGGTCTGCCTCTACTCCCTCAGTGCCAGCGTTGGGACCAGTGTTGCAGTCCCAGTCCAGTTCATCCTCTGGTGCCACAGTGTGGGCTCTGTTCAGACCCATTTTTTATTTTAAATAGAAAGAAAACGTTCCAGTCCCTCATCGGTGGTGGTGCCAAAAGCCACAGCAGGAGTGAGAAGAGAGACCGTGGGGTGGCTCTAAGAACTGAGAAGTCCCCAGTCATCTTCCTCCTTGCCTGGCTCCCTGAAGCCCTCCCTCTACCTGTAGCACCTCCCAGCCTCCTGATTGCCATTTCTTTGCCCCGGGCCAGGGTGGAGAGTTGGCGGCAGCACAAGAAGTGTGCTGTCCACCTGAAACAAATTGAAAAGTTTTATTTTATTTTATTAAAAGCGCCGTAAGGGCGCGAGGAGAGATCAGCTGAGAACTGAGAGGGGGGCTAGCCAAAGGGCAGAAATTTAAATCAATAAATATTAATTGCGCCAGCGACGCCCGCGGCGAGGGGCCTGTCTTAAGTTCCATAGGGAAAACTTTTGAATATTTATGTAGGGGGCAGAATAGAGGCAGGGAGGCCCTGAATGATTGGCAGTGAGGCCATGGCCAGGCCTTAGTTTAAAGGAGCATCGTAGGCCCAGTTACGTAAAGAGAGCAAACTGAGGCCCTAGCTTTAAAAGGGGCCCAGCATCACAGGCCCAAGGATTTGAAGGGGCCCAGAAGAATAGGCCCACAGCTAAAGGGGCAATGTTAGGCCCAAGTGTTTGAAGGGCCCAGCAGAGCAAGCCCCAGTATAGTTCAAAGGGGTAATCAGGCCCAAGTTATTTAAAGGGGCCCAGCAGAAAGCCCCACTGCGTTGAAAGATTTAAAGGGACTCAACAGTAATAAGGGTAAGGAAGGATCAGGGGACAGAAGGGCAATTACCCCGAGGTTTTCCAGGGGTAGCCAGGTCCTAGTACCAGAAGGAACCCAGAAGTGCAGTACTGTTGTCAAGGGTCAGTAAGAGAAGGGTGCTTAGCACACAACTGCCATCTAGTGACCATCAATCAATGAAATGTGTATTTACTAGTATCTGAACTATTGTGTTGATTGCAAAGTACCAAGACTGTATTGCCCTGGGATTCTGGTTATTTACCCCTGCAACAAACAATTGCCGTGGGATTCTGGTTATTTGTAGCAGCGAACAATTGCCCTGGGATTCTGGTTATTTGCCCCTGCAATGAACAATTCCCCCGGATTCTAGCCATTTGACCCTGTTCCTGGCAAATTGCCCCTGCAATGAACAGTTCCCTTGGTGCAGTGTGGAAGTGTATCTACCAGCTTGATTGTTGCCAGTGTAAGTGTATAGACTCAGTTTTTTTGCCACGATACTGCTCTTTGGTGTTGCTTGCCATTCTACTTCTACAGAATCAATATTTACTCGGAGGAAGACATCCTACAACATATTTCTTCTCCAGAAGGTGTCCGCCCAGAAGATCCATGACCACGTTTCTGTTGTCCGCTAAAGTTGAGTATGTCGAAGCCTATGCAAGTTGCACCCGCCATTTCCTGTTTTCCTTAGTTCGAAGTTGAGTACGCTGAAGCCTAGGTGCATTGCTTCTGCCGTTCCATTATCACCTCTTGGTTCCTTATCTGGATGTCCTGAAGTTGGCTGCCCTCTGAAGAGTGTGCTTATCCTGGAAGAACCTTGTCTGCGTCCCCTGGTCGTCTGCCGCAAATCGAGTCCGTTGAAGCCCAGTGTGGGACGTGTCTGCCGTCTTATTGTTTTGTTCCAGTCTCCTGTGCTGACACTTCAGGATCATCCATCTTCACCTTGAATTCTCCTGGTTCCTGGTTGCATCGGAATTTCCACAGCATCGTCCAGTCCTTGGTAATCCTCCAGTGGGTTCATTGCCAAGAATCTTCATTGTTCCTCCACATCCTTGGCGACCTCAAAGTGGGTTTGGCCAGGGAGTTTTTTTCAGCCAGTTTAACTCTGATCGCCCTCCAGTGGGCTCATTCCAGGAACCTGTTCCACTTTATCTTTTATGCTTGCAGCCTCTGAGAGAGTGGGTTTTATGCTGAGAAACACATGGTCTGTCTAAAAAAACTCTAATTTCCTCAGTGGCCATAACTAGGTCTGTACTGGATCATAATCCTGGTGTCACAGGAAATTCCTTTCTCTTCATCTTTTCTGTAGCTACCAACTCTACTTGATGGTGTGCATAAAGACTTCAGCTGCAGTTGGACTCTGGTGTGTCTTTGAATGTATATGAATATAAGCACTAGGCCGAGGTGCACCTCAGGGTTGGGGTAGTGGTTATATAGCTTGCAGAACTATTTGTAGAGTTTTAGAACTGCAGTAAATATTAGAGTTTACATTTTATAAGTATATGTTACTTATTAGCAGCCTGCCCACTCCCTCTATCTCCCCTCCTACCCTACCTACCCCTACTATAATTCGTGAATAATCTTTTTTCTTGTTTTTTTCCTTTTTACCCTAAATTCTGAATTACCCTAGCTGTTATTGTTTCTCTCCCTGAATGACAGTAACATGTTTTGAGACTCTGTAACATTATCAACCTTTGCTTGTATGCTTACCCTCCTTTTACTGACGTGGAACCTTTGTAAATGAGCAGTTCTTGCGCAAAGGTATTTGTAATCCTAGAGTTTAATTAAAAAAAAAAAAATCTGCCTAGATATCTACAATGCTGTCCATACTCCCTGTTGTTTTTGTTGTTAGTATCTTTCTGTATGACCATGTCCTCCTTCCCCCTCCTGTTAAATGAACATCTTTGCTTCATCTAACCTCTGTGTACAACTCCTGCCTCTCCTTGTCGGGTGATTCAATCCACCCACCCCTCTTTGAATATTCAGCGGCCCCTCGCCATCCCACCTGCTGAGGGTGCCACTGGTGCTGCTTGTAGTGTGACAGTTACATCCACCACACAGAGCAAAGAACCCCAAGGTCTACCAGTACAGCACCGTTACAAAACTTGGCGTAGTTGGCAGGGTACGGAAAATGTTCCGAGGAGTCCAAAGTTGGAGAAGACACAGAGCAAGAGGTAGTTGGAAATGGAAGACAGCAGTGGACTGTGTGGAGGAGTTGGAAAAGGTCCAGGTCAGGTACACCTGTCACCTTTATCCATGCCGTATTACTTAGGAGCACCCTGGCTTCCACAGTATACCGGGAAGCAGGATAGTGGAGACTCCAGTAGCTTGGAAGAGTTTTGCTCCAGGATGCAGTCCATGTTCCTGCTGAATAAAATTCCAGAGCACCAAAAAGTAGAGGTACTGATCGGGCAGTTGAGAGGAATTGCCCATCGTGAGGTCTAGTTCTGGTCAGAAAGGGAGAGAGCCACTGCTGACCAGATCTTCTGTCGCTTGCAGTAAATGTTTGACACATGAACCATCTCTGAGCTGAAGTTGCAGTTCTTTTTGTGCACTCAATAGCCCCAAGAAACACTCCGGGAGCATGTCATAAGTCTGCAGGAGGCACTGGGAGCCATAAAGAGAATGGACCCAAGGAGGTCCGGGACCCTGATCAAACCCTGACGGAGAAGTTTATAGAGGGAGTAAATAGTGAGTCCCTAAAAAAGGGAGCTCCGTTTGCTGCATTGGTGTAACCAGGTGTAGGTATAAAGGGTTTCTTGATGTCATTTAGTGCCCGGTGCCTCCATTTTTATAACCCATTACCTGGTTAGCCTAGGTTCAGGGAGAAAACATTCACTCGGCATCAGAGGAAGGTTTGCACTTCTGGTCAGGGACACCCAAGTAATTCCGGACACAGGAAGCAAGAACTGAGAATGTCCAAACCAGGAGTGGGATTCTAAAGTGGGGGTTTTATTCACTTACACACAGGAATACAAAGCAGGATGGACCCCCACGGGACTACACTCACTGGTTGTACAGAACTATAGAGGTCAGAACACATCTTCTTCAACAACTTTTACCCTCAGGTTTTGAACACACTGGGCTTTCAGCTCGAAGTGGTACTCTCTCTATCCTGGATTCCCTGGCATGGCCCTCGGTCAGCACTGGTACACGTTTCCATATGGCATGGACACTTCTGCTGGTGGCTCCCTTTATCACCCATGAGCACTTCCAAGCTCTAAGAGAAAACACACATCTTAATCCCATGTCTGGGTACTTTCTCCAGACACTGGCCAAGTGCCTAGGAGAAAGCTACAGGTGCCCAAAGTGAATCCATGGAGGTAAATCTAGTTACTCCAGATGGGGGGGGGGGTCTCCCACCTCTTGTCCCCAAATCCATACCCAGCCATTCATTTGGAGTCAACACCTTTCCTTTGAAACTTTCTGGTTGTAGAATGCTATCTTGAAATGTATGTTACATTTAACAGTCTACTGTCTTTGGTAACTGGTGCCCTGGCTTGCAACGTTCTTTAAGTGGCTATGTCCAGGGTTATACCAAGGGTTTTCTCATGACACTTTACAATGGTTCAACAGCTATCTCTCCAACCGGTCACAACAAGTTAAGATTGGTGACTCCCTCTCCTCCAAATTACTTGTCCGAGTTGGTGTTCCCCAAGGGTCAATATTGGGACCCCTTCTTTTCAGCATATTCATGAACATTCTCCCTTCTGCCTGTGGTGAAAACATTTTTCTGTATGCTGATGACACAGTGATTTTCTCAAAAAATTCTGACCCCTCCCTCTTGGAGAAACAACTGCAGGAAAGTTTCAAACAAATTGAAGCCTGGTTCATCTCACAGAAACTAGTGCTAAATTACAAGAAAACAAAGACTATGCTGTTCCATGGCACACATAACAAACATAAACACCAACAGTTGGCAATCAAAAACAGTGTGGGTGTGACCCTGGACCAGATGTAGACTTTCAAATACCTTGGTATAACCCTGGACCCTACTCTGTCCTTCTCCAGCAATATCGATATTCAGTAGCAAAATCTGTAAATATCCGTATAGGCCTTCTCTATAAACATAAGACACTGTCTGACACCTGACACCCTTAAACTAGCAATACACAGCTTTATTGTCTCCATCATTGATTATAGGCTTGTTATCTATGGAGCAGCCACAGCTACAGCACTATGGCAAATTCTTACAGTGCTGAATAGGGCCTGCAGACTCCTTACTGGTGCTGCCCACCGCACGCATACCTGTGACCTCTATGAACAGTCAAACTGGCTACAACTTCAGGGAAGGATTACTTTCCAAACCTGCCTACTAGCAAAAAAGTAATTGATGGGACTCATGCCCCCTTGAGTTCAGTCTCTCTTAAGCCCAGCCAACTATCCCCGTTACACAAGAAGCTCTGACAACTATTCTCTGGCTGTTCCCCGCTGTCACATTGCCCAAGGCCAGCGGTCTTTTGCAGGTAGAGCCCCTAAGATGTTTTAACTCCCTGGGCAGCGAACTCATCAACTTAGGCACCCTCTGCTCATTCAGACACAAGCTACGTCCAGCGCTTGTGTCCAGAGCCACCTGTGACTGTTTCTCCTAACCTCCCAGGTAGTTACTTCTGTTCTTCACACCTCTCTACTGCCACCACCTCTGCCTATTTCCACCCTCCCCATATCTACCCCTGCATCTCTCCCTAGCCCAGGTCCACCACCTTCCTCTCTTACCCTCCTTCAACTCCCTTCCGTTCTCCCTTTTCTAATCTGCTCACCCCACCCAATGTTGCACTTGTTCCCCGATCCTTTCCTCCCACCCACCTCTCCTTCTACCTCCCTCCCAGTTACCCCTCTATACCCACTCTCGCTTCCACTTTCCTATGCTACATGGCACAATTGGCAGCAACTCAGTTTTTCCACTCTACCTTTCCCTTTGACATTGCCCTTCTGGCAGCTTTAATTCATGTAAATATTGTTTGTTGTGACTCATCATTCTTAAATGTATGCCTGATTATGTTGTTCTAACTGTTATTTATATCACCTGTAGCTTTACTGTAGACCATGTATCCCCTGTACTGAATTTTGTATTCAAACTGCTTGCCTGCTAATCTCACACAAACTGTTTATTTATTTATTTTTTATTTAAGTCTAGGATTGCAAATACCTTTGAGCCACGGCTCTTTTACAAAGGTTCCATGTCATTTACAGTCAATTGCAATACATCACAATACAACAAGGAGAAATACAAAGGAATTGAGTGGAAAGGCTGGATACAAGATGGAGAGCAGAAGATGGCACACAGGGGATGGTGGATACCGCTGAAGCAAGGGGCAGCCAAAATGGCATTTGTCAGACATACAGAGGGCGAGAGGAAAATATAAAGAACAGTACAGGGGAAGTGCTAGAATGGGGGGAGGTGGAGGAGGGGGAAAGGAAGGGGAGGAAGGGGAAAAGATAAAAGGGGAGTAGGGTATGATGTATGGGGTAGGGTAGGGTATGAGAAGGCAGGTCAGGAAAGAGGGATTGACCAGCGGGATAAGTGCCTGGTGTTGGTCTGAAGAGGACTAAAGGGGTCAGATATATGTTGCAGTCACATGAGCTGGTAGCAATGAGATGGCGATGGAGCGTGGCTTTGAAAGGGCCGAGTTTTGTCATGGAGGAGATGTCTTGACTGAGTTCATTAAGCCAGCAAGGTGCCCTATGGGCAAATGATCTTTGACCCTGGGTGGTGCGGCAGCGGGGAACTTGGAGGAGTTGTGTTTCAGATTTTCTGGTGTTACAGGTATTCAGGCAGGGCTGCATTAGAGCTTGGACACTAGGAGGTGCGAGGCCCATGGTAGCTTTCTTAGCCATAGTGCATGTTAGATACCATATACGGTTGGAGAGTTGTAGCCATCCAGTTTGCGCATATAGGTCACATGTATGTGTCAGAGGGTGGGCATCAGTGATGAGCCTACAAGCCTTGTTGAGAGATGTCGATATTCATTGGAGCGCAGTGGTTGTTGCAGAACCATAGATGATTAGGCTATAATCAATGATGGAGACCACTGAGCTCTGGACAGCGATCCTCAAGGTATCCAATGTAAGGTGACGTCTGTGGCGGTAAAGCAGGCCCAGCCGAGTATTTGCGACTTCGGCAACGCAGTCAATGTGGGAACCATATGACAGGTTTGGGTCTAGATGAATCCCGAGATATTTAAATGACTGAACCTGCTCAAGGGTGCTTCTGTGGCTAGTAGTGATGGAGAGAGGATGGAGTCTGTGCTGGTTTTGATGGCTGCTGAAGAGCATAACCTTGGTTTTATTATGGTTTAGGACAAGCTTGTGCTTGCTAAACCAGTTTTCTACAGTGGCAAAGCCTTGTTGGAGATTGTGCTGAAGCGGTTCAGGTTCCTTGAGAGAGGTGAAGATTACTGCGTCGTCAGCATAAAGAATTAATTGCTCAGGACAGGATTGGGGAAGAGGCAGAATAGTAGGGGGCCCAGAATTGACCCCTTGGGGACTCCAGAGCCGTCTGGTCTGGCATCAGAGAGGACCCCATTGATTTTCACTCTTTGTGTCCGATTTTCTAGGTAGCTACTGAACCAATCAGTAGAGTCAGGGTAGAGTCTGGTCGACCGGGGCTGTTCAATCAGCAGACAATGATGTACAGTGTCAAATACTTTTGACAGATCGACGAAAACGGCCCCAGTTAGTTGACCATTATCCAGAGTGGAGTGTAGTTTACTGATGAAATCCAGTAGGGCTGTTGATGTATTGTGGCCTTTCCTAAAACCATGCTGTTGTGGACATAAGATGTTGTATTTTTCCAAGAAGTCAGTAAGTTGATATGCCACAATACATTCCAGTGCCTTCGAGAGAGGAGGGAGTATGGAGATAGGCGATAGTTACCATGGTATGTCTTATCACTGGTTTTGTGGACTGGCATAACAGTTGCAACTTTCCAACTGTACTTCTATTCTTTGTATACTGACATGGAACCTTTGTAAAAGAACCATTGGCTCAAAGGTTTTATCCGAAATTCTAATAAATAAATAAAATAAATAAAATGTCCATCCCTGTAGACCCCCACTGATTAGATGCATCTCAAGTCATACACATAACTTAAGTACTGTACTTGGCTGTCCTTTCCTGACCCACAATAGCAGATACTTAACACAACAGTCTCGGTGAAAACATAGGCTCTCTGGCAGAGCAGACTCACCATGGTTCGCAGGTGCACACAGGCTTTTCTCTCTCAGGAAAAAAAAAAACATACTTCTGGTGCCTCAGCACAATCTTCTGCTCAGGCAGCTTTTCTTCCTCCTGCAGGGCCAGAGGAATTGCCCCTGAAGAGCTGATCTTATTCCCCCCCACCATCCTTCTCTGGGATGGGGCACTATAAAAACTGGGGAATGGTCTCAACCACTTCAGAAAGTATTCTTCTGTGTCCTTCTCTAGGGTGGGAACACACACCCTCTTCTGTGGTAGCTCTGTACAGACCTGGGGGCTCTGAGGGACTGCCAACTGCAGTGCACCTCCTCCCTCCACTACAGACTGCTCAAGACTACTACTGACTGACTACTACTCTCTTTGAAAACCCCAACGTTCTAATCTAACTCCCAGCGCAACATTCCACTGAGACCTATACTGCTGCAAGAATTCTATGTGACGTCATCCCTCCAGCTCAGCTGAGACTGAGGGCAGAGCGAGACAGTGTGAAACCCATTTAACTGGTGTCTCATAAACTGCCTTCCCTGCTGCCCATTAGATCTAAGTGGGATTCCAGTAACCCTGGGTGACAAGGGGGTTAAACCCAACCACGGCCAGGAAAATGACTGTCCGCAGTCATTACTTACCTGGCCTAGGCCATCCTACCCTTTGTACTACCTATGGAGATGGGTGATCAGGCCCTCTCCTACCATGTGCTAGGCACAGGCAGGCAACACTAAGGGCCCACAGGCCATCGGCTGATGCATCAGCCTCTACTCTATGATCTTTCTATGGTTATCTAGTGGCTCTGGTAGAATTTCCGAGAGTATAGCCCTAATAGATCAGTATTGTGACCCCTACTGCAGATCAGGACCACAGCCTGTCTATCCCCCCAAGCCCTCCAGGGAAAACCTAACTGACCAAAACCCAAATTACCCAAAAACAAGGGAATCTCTCCCCAGCCCTGGACGCCTGCAACCAAATACACAAGGAGCTAATACTATACCCTAGGTATTACTCCCGCACTCCCCCACAACCATACCCGTGGTAGGAAAAGTTAAACACAGCAAACAACAACACTGCACTTTAAATGCTATTACTTTCAAAGCACATTAAGGACTCCACTGAGTCCCTCTTCCTCTTCCTCTTCTTGCCTTTTCTTCTTGTCTTCTTCAGGAACACCTGCAAGAGAAAAGACAAAACAACCCCTATTCTACAAAACACAGTACTATCTAACCCCTACCATCTCAACAATGAAGAATCCCAAAAATATTTTTTTTAGAAAGGTAGAGAAACAGTAGAAAAACAATTACATTATTTACAATACACATTATTTGGGGATGGAGTGCCCTAAAAGTCCCATCTAGTGACAACAGTGCCCAAAGGGAAGTCCAAGAAAGAGTCTCTCCTGGACCGGAGCCCGGTGAAGCACAGTTCTGGTAGGACTGTAATCCTGAAGGGGAGAGTCTTTGAGGACAGTTCAAACAGTCTGAAGTCTGCTAGGTGTAGGGTGTGTACTGCAGTGTCATAACAATAGAAAAGTCTGGACTTACCAGTCCCTTGAAGAACGAAATGAATACGACACCTGGATTTCCAGCCGAAGACTCTCGCTAGCAGCATTCTTCTGATACAGCTGGGTGGACATCTTCCAGAAAACAACAGGATGGCACATCTGGAAACTGCTGAGTTGATGTCATCTAGGAGATGGAACCTTGGAACAGCACAGGAAACAGCTGGTCTGAAGTCATCCGAAATCCCAGGCGATGAATCAGGATACAGTTGGGCTGATGTCCTCTCTGGATATGAAGTCATCTGGTAGATCAGTCGATGGAATCTAGAAAGCTAGTACACTGCAAGGCTGATGAATCTGGGGCACCTGGTTCCTGGAACACCAGTCTGGCGGAACAACATAGGTACGGCAATGGCTGGATGGTAGCACTGGCTACCACTGCTCTACTTTCCACTTGGTAGGCATGGGCACATTTGCAGGAAGTTGTCTGCACTGTGGGAAGTAACACAGTGGGTCAGGTGCGAGAAGTATTACCCCATCTGGGCGCTCATAATCCACATTGAAGAAGGTTTCGTGTCCCCCCTGCATCCACGATCCGAACAGTGTCTATACACAGTGTTCTGCCCACTTTCCATTGTCTGAACTTTTCTTGGAACACTCAGTCTCAGACATACCGACTTGCACTGGGGTGGACAAATCTTGTGGCTTCTTCCACTATCCAGGCTTTCCTGTTTCTTTCAGTCTCCTCCCAGACTCTCCGAGGAAAGGTAGGAAAGGATATCCCACAGATCTCATTCACCTTCCTGCGAACCAGTCTTTTCTCTTTACTACACTTAGTCAACTTGAGACCTCTTGCTTGGCTTGGGGGCGGCCAGTCCTCGTTCTGCCAGCTACGTATACTTAACACTACATAAAATGGATCTTTGACTCCTTCTTGTAGGACAGGGCTGTGGAGTCACCAGTCTCTCCTTCCTGTCGCTCCTCCGAGGCAAGAGCCCGAGCCTGTGGATCCACACCTTCTTCATAAGGCCACATAGGTTCCCCCTCACCCTCTTCCTCGCTGAGGATCTGAGCCCAGGAGTGAACAGTTGTCCTCACTCCTGAGACTATCCACTCCTTGCTGTGCGTGGAGGTTGACATCTCCCATTCAAGGGTCTCCCTCATCTCATCTTCTCCTATGAGACGTGGGCTAGGCCTCTCTCTCTCCAAGGGTCTGCTGATGCTCCCTCTGCAATGTCTCTCTGTGACCCGGACTCGGATACATCAGTACTTTGTTTTTCCTGTAGCTCTGCACCCTCTTGCTTTGTGCCACACTCTACTGAGCCTCCTCCAGCAGGGTCTACCTGGTGCTGTGTGCTGCCAACTGCAGGTTCTTGGATCTTTGTCCATGTGAGAGTCAAACGAATCTTGGGTGCTTTGATTAAGCCATGTCTCTCCAGGAACCCAGAACAGTGAGGAACCATAAAGACGTCCCTTCCAGCCTTTAAGCACATTATGCACATTCTTACTGGATATCCAGGAATCGCCACATGAGGAGGCAAACTTCCCCCGTAGTAACATCTCTCAATAGCTTTCAATCTGTTTACTTCTACTATCATAGCCCGGGCATGACCCGGGTAGCGGGCTGATCCAGAAGCCATGACTGCAGAGAAAAACAAAAGCTCCCTGTTATCTCAAGTCCCACTCTTTTGGAAAAACTTTTACAAAATGGCTCCCCTGCTGCTGTGTTTACTTTACTACCCCACCCTGTAGTGGTGGCGGCAGCACTCCTGCGCATCAACGTTCCGTTTCTGACTCAAGCCACTGCGCATCCGATTTACACACTCTACTGATAAACTTCACTCAGATTGGTTAACTGCATTGTCTGTTCTCCTAGCACATTTAAATGATGTTTACTGGACTTTCTACTTGCTGTAACTCACTGTTCTTTGCTTAAAAGTCCCTAAAGCCACAGTATTTCATCGCACAGGATTGCGTGTATTTCTTGTTGCATCTTTCATACAACCCACAGTCTCTCACATGGCTTTGAAAATTATACTGTTGCTGTACCCACAATTATGACATAGTCCTTCTTTGCAAAATGATTGCACTGCTACACACATATTCAACTGGCTTTAGTTGATATCACACACAGTTTGAGTTGCTTTTAGGTTTGTACTCACTTAATCAGTGGCTGGTTATTGCGATGGAAAAATTCAGCCTACAGACGATCTTGGAGGCCTCTGGAATAAAGCGGGTTGGCAGTTCTGCCGATTGTCCCTCTGAACACTTCGTTCTCTTCCCAGACATTCTTTAAGTGGCTATGTCCATCCCTGTAAACCCCCACTGATGAGATGCATCTCAAGTCATACGCATAACTTAAGTACTGTACTTGGCTGTCCTTTCCTGACCCACAGTAGCAGATACTTAACACAACAGTCTCGGTGAAAACATAAGCTCCCTGGCAGAGCAGACTGACCATGGTTCGCAGGTGCTCACGGGTTTTTCCCTCTCAGGAAAAAAAAACATACTTCTGGTGCCTCAGCACAATCTTCTCAGGCAGTTTTTCTTCCTCCAGCAGGGCTAGGGGAATTGTCCCTGAAGAGCTGGTCTTGTTCATCCCATCCCTGTCGGGGATGGGGCACTGGAACAACTGGGGAATGGTCTCAACCACTTCAGCAAGTATTCTTCTGTGTCCTTCTTGAGGGCGAGAACACACACCCTCTTCTGTGGTAGCTCTGTACAGAGCTGGGGGATCTGAGGGACTGCCAACTGCAGTGCACTTCCTCCCTCTACTACAGACTGCTTAAGACTACTACTGACTAACTACTACTCTCTTTGAAAGCCCCAACATTCTAACCTAACTCCCAGCTGCAACATTCCACTGTGGCTTATGCTGCTGCGAGAATTTTATATGATGTCATCCCTCCAGCTCAACTGAGACTAAGGACAAAGTGAGACAGTACGAAACCCATTTAACTGGTGTCTCACAAGCTGCCTTCTCTGCTTGCCACTAGATGTAGGTGGGATTCTAGTAACCCCGAGTGACAAGGGGGTTACATTGGCAAGATCCAGATGTTTGTTTCATGGATTTTAAAGAAGAGGTCATAAGGATATTGGGATCAGAAAGGATGGGATAGGAAGTGGCAGCCTGTCAGGAGATGATGATGCCCCAGAGTGCGGTATGGCCAGAATACCATGTTGAATGTTTGGTTCGGGAGGATCTGCAGCAGCCGGAGGCGTGTTCTGGAAGGTTACCTCACCCAAGGTCCTCTTATGAGGGAAACATCATTGGGTAGTTACCTGAATTATTCTCTGTACTCAGACAGAGCATACACCCAGTGGTCTCAACCCCAAGCATCTCACCAGAAAGTGAAACAGGATCCAAGCCAGGAATGGATGGAAGAGATCAAAACTCTCACCTGTAAATTGACCGAAGTCTGCCAGGAGGTGCAGGATTTCAAAGAAGGCTGAAAGAGAGGGCTCTTTACCGGACAACCTGAAGAAGGAAGAAGACCATACAAAGGTACTGCTTGTTTGAGAAGAGGCGAAGTGAGATGCCTAGGGGATCAGTCTGATGGCCAGAGGAGACCCATCTGCAGAAAGTATGATGTCAATGGACCAGAGGAACAGTGAGGCCTTAAAAAGACCGCAGAAAGACAAGAGATTGAAAAGGCAAGGCACCAATTGTATGAAGACACCAGAAGGGAGATGGAAAGGATCAATTGGAGCAATGCCACAGTAAGAGAGCCCTTGAGAAACCAGGTGGAACAGCAAGCAGAGGAATTTGTCCACCACAGAATGAAGTGGGAGCATGAATGTGAATCATTCAGGGAGACTCTTCAGCAACAAGAAAGAAAGGCAAAAGAACAGACCACATGGCTCCTCCAGAATGAAAAACAGAGAGAACAGCTCCACCAAGAAGATAAAAGCTCTGGTACATGGTCAAGGATCTGCAGAGAAAACGCATGGAGCCATGTGAGATATCAACTGTAGCCGGGTGCCTCCAGCTAAATGATGCCCGCTCTCTGAGAGTGTCATATCACCCTGCCTCCGAAGTGCAGTCCAAGAGTGAAATGGTCATTAGCTGAGTAGAACTCGAAACATTTACTGGACAAGAAGATGTGTTAACCCTTGGATAACAAAGGAAGGGGAAGGTATTAAAACACAAAGCACCTCATTGTCTCTGGGAGAACGTGTCCTGTTGAAGGGAACCAACCAAGGGAACAAATCACTTTCAGAATGGGAACCAGAGCCTTATGTTGTTGTGGCAGTTCCATACCCTGACCTCAAAGTGTACAAGATCCAGGCAGAAAATAGGAAGGGAGTTGAAAAGTTAGTACCCATTGAAGTCGACTCAGACCCTGTATACCTCAAGGAACTGTGGAAGAAAGGACTGACTTAGAACCAAAAGAGAGGCAGGAGCATTCCATGGATGGAACCACTGAGCTAGGGTCCCCAATGCAGTGGTGTGCTGATCCCAGGGTTCACCCATCCCATATGAACCCATCCTACTGTTGAGTTACTGAGCCCATAGAAAACCCCATGTCTGTAGATTTCCTGGAGGTAGCGTGTGTTCCTGCTGATACCATGGTTTCTTCTGTCTGTAGGTCACAGAGGTCCAATTTTGGTGTTCCCCGAAAAGATTCATGATTGAAGCCCTACAGATCCAATCTGTTCTTGTACAGTAGCTTAGTAAATTAACAGCAGACATGGTCATTTAAAGTTTTAGAATCTATTTAGAGTAATGGACTTCATTTAGTGTTAATGAATTTGTAGAGTCTTAGAGTTTGAAAGTTATAAAGTAATAGAGATATTTGTATAGCTAATAGATGTTGTGCTACTGGTATAAAAAAATATTTGAGGGATACATGGGGACATGTATCATTTGGCGGGCCTGGGTCTGTAGTGCCTCAAAGTTGGGGGCACAACATAAATAAAGTAAAGGTGCCCCAGGGCAGTGTGGGCATCAGGGAAGAGTGTAGGGACCCCGTTAGCATTTTCCATCATGACAAAGGCAGCTGGTGTAAAAAAAAAAAATAACGTTATCCTTGCTTCCCCTGGCTGTCTGCTCCATTCTGGAACCACCTCTCCCCCTCAGGGAAGCAGCACAAGCTAGGAGAGCATTTTTTGAGTCCAACTCATGCTGGGCTGTTGGGGAACTGGCCAGCATTGCCAGGGACAGCCATCCTGATTGCTGGCAGTTGGTTCAGTAGATCTGCGGCTGGGAAGTGGACAGTCTGTCGCTGCCATCCTGTGGGCAAAGAAGAGACCAAAAGGGAGTGCTCTCAGGCACTCTGAAAAAAAAGAAGAGATCTGCTCATGAAGGGAGGGAGAGAGGGGACACAGGACAGTGACAGCAGTCTAGGCGCTTATCCGTGGTCCGCCTACACTGCCTTAGTGCCGGCATCGGGTCCAGTGTTGCGGTCCCAGTCCAGTTCGTTCTCCGGTGCCGCAGTGTGGTCTCTGTTCAGCCCCATTTTTTATTTTAAATAAAAAGAAAATGTTCTGGTCCCTCATATGGTGTCAGTGCCTAGAGCTGCAGCAGGAGGGAGAAGAGTGACTGTCAGGCATCTTGAAGACCCGCGAGGTCCCCAGTCATCCACCTCCCTGCCTGCTTACCTGAAGCCCTCCCTCTGCCTGTAACACCTTCCAGCCTCCCGATTGCCATTTCTTCACCCCGAGCCAGGGTGGAGAGTTGGTGGCAGCACAAGAAGAGTGCTGTCCACCTGAAACAAATTTAAATTTTTTATTTTATTTTATTAGAAGCGCTGTAAGGGTTGGAGTAGAGATCGGCCGAGAGCCGGGGGGGGCTGGCCAAAGGGCCAAAATTTAAATAAGTAAATATTAATTGGGCCAGCGATGCCCATTGGGAGGGACTTTCCTTAAGGTCCATAGGGGAAACATTTGAATATTTATGTTAGAGGCGGAATAGAGGCGGGGCTGTCCCGAATGAATGGCAGTGAGGCCATGGCCAGGCCTTAGTTTAAAGGGGCATCGCAGGCCCCATTATTTAAAGGGAGCAAACCAAGGCCCTAGCTTTAAAAGGGGCCCAGCATCACAGGCTCATGAATGGTTGGAAGGGGTGCAGCATCACAGGCCCAAGGTTTTCAAAAGGGACCAGAAGAACTGGCCCACAGTTAAAGGGGCAATGTTAGGCCCAAGTGTTTGAAGGGCACAGTAGAGCAAGCCCCAAAATGATTCAAAGGGGCAGTCAGGCCCAAGGTATTTAAAGAGGCCCAGCAGAAAGGCCCACTGTGTTGAAAGGTTTAAAGGGGCCCAGTAGTAATGAAGATAAGGAAGGATAAGGGGGAGGAAGGACAATTAGCCCAAGGTTTTCCAGGGGTAGCCAGGTCCTAGTACCAGAAGGAACCTGCAAGTGAGTACTGTTGTCAAAGGTCAGCAAAAGAAGGGTGCTTTGCACACATCTGCCATCTAATGACTGTCATTGGATGAAATGCGTATTTACTAGTATCTGAACTGTTGTGTTGATTGCGAAGTACCAAGACTGTATTGCCTTGGGATTCTGGTTATTTGTCCCTGCAATGAACAATTGCCCTGGAATTCTGTTTATTTGCCCTTGCAATGAACAATTCCCCCAGATTCTAGCAATTTGCCCCTGTTCCTGGCAAATTGCCACTGAAACAAACAGTTGCCTTGCTGCAGTGTGGAAGTGTATCTGCTAGCTTGATTGTTGCCAATGTATGTGTATAGACTCAGTCTTCTGCCATGATACTGCTTTTTGGTGTTGCCTGCCATCCTACTTCTACAGAATCAATCCCTACTTTGAGGAAGACATCCTGTAACATCTTTCTTCTCCAGAAGGTGACCTCCCAGAAGATCCTCAACCATGTTCCTGTCATCTGCCGAAGTTGAGGACATCGTAGCCTCTGGAAATCGCACCCGCAGTTTCTTGTTTTCCTCAGTTCGAAGTTGAATACGCTGAAGCCCAGGTGCATTGCTTCTGCCGTTCCATTATCATCTCTTGGTTGCTAATCTGGATGTCCAAAAGTTGGCTGCCCTCTGAAGAGTGTGCTCATCCTGGAAGAATCTTGTCTGCATCCCCTGGTTGTTCGACGCAAGTCGAGTTCGTTGAAGTCCAATGCGGGACGTGTCCGCCGTTTTATTCTTTTGTTCCAGTCTCCTGTGCTGAGACTTCAGGATCATCCATCTTCACCTTGAATTCTTCTGGTTCCTGGTTGCATCGGAATTTCCTCAGCATCGTCCAGTCCTTGGTAATCCTCCAGTGGGTTCATCACCAAAAATCTTCATTGTTCCTCCACATCCTTGGCTGCGCCAAAGTGGGTTTTGGCTAGGGAGTTTTCTTCAGCCAGTTTGATTCTGATCGCACTCCAGTGGGCTCATTCCAGGAACCTTTTTCACTTTATCTTTTATGCCAGCAGCCTCTGAGAGAGTGGGTTTTATGCCAAGAAACACATGGTCTATCTAAAAAAAACTCTCATTTCCCCAGTGCCAATAATTAGGTCTGTACTGGGATCATAATCCTGGTGTCACAGGAAATTCCTTTCTCTTCTTCTTTTCTGTAGGAGGCAGTATAGCACAGTGGTCTAAGGCTCTGAGCTGCAAATCTGGGGACATCCAGCAGACCAGACCTGGGTTTGAATCCCACAGCTTCCACTTGCATACTGTGTGATCCTGAGCAAGTCACTTAACTTCCTTGTGCTCCCAGGTCACACCTGGAAACAAGCTTCGGCTTAGTGTGCCTTTCCTGGTTAAACAATTTCCCCTTCCCTGTAGCTACCAACCCTACTCGATGGTGCGCATGAAGACTTCAGCTGCAGTTGGACTCTGGTGTGTCTTTGAATGTATATGAATATAAGCACTAGGCCGAGGTGCACCTCAGGGTTGCTGGAGGGAGCTTGTAGAGTGCTTATACAACATGTATAGTGGTTATATAGCTTGCAGAGCTAGTTGTAGAGTTTTAGAACTACAGTACATTTTAGAGTTTACATTATATAGTTATATGTTACTTATTACTGCCTAGATATCTACAATGCTGTCCATACTCCCTGTTGTTTTTGTTGTTAGTATTTTTCTGTATGACCATGTCCTCCTTCCCCTCCTGTCAAATAAACACCTTTGCTTGATTTGACCTCTGTGTACAACTCTTGCCTCTCCTTGTCGGGTGATTCTATCCACCCACCCCCATTCGAACCTTCAGCGGCCCCTTGCCATCCCACCTGCTGCGGGTGCCGCTGGTGCTGCTGGTAGTGAGACAGTTACTTTCACTTCTCAAAGTAAAGAACCCCAAGGTCTACCAGTCCAACACCATTACAAAACTTGGCGTAGTCAGCAGGATACAGAAAATGTTCCGAGGAGTCCAAAGTAGGAGAAGACACAGTGCAAGATGTAGCTGGGAATGGAAGGCTGCATTGGAATGTGTGGAGGAGTTGCAGAAGGTCCAGGTTAGGTGCACATGTCACCTTTATCCATGCCATATTACTTAAGAGCGCCCTGGCTTCCACGGTATACTGGGGAGCGGGATAGTTGAGACTCCAGTAGCTTGGAAGAGTTTTGCTCCAGGAAGCAGTCCATGTTCCAGCTGTATTAGATTCCTGAGCACCAAATGGTAGAGGTACTGGTCAGGCAGTTGAGAGGAATTGCCCATCGTGAGGTCTAGTCCTGGCCAGAAAGTAGAGAGCCACTGCTGACCAGATCTTCCACTGTTTGCAGTACATGTTTGACACACAAACCATCTCTGAGCTGAAGATACAGTTCTGTTTGTGCACTGATCAGCCCCAAGAAACGCTCCGGGATTATGCCATAAGTCTGTAGGAGGCATTGAGAGCCATAGAGAGAATGGACCCAAGGGAGGTCCAGGACCCTGATCTACCCTTGATGAAGAAGTTTATAGAGGGAGTAAATAGTGAGTCCCTAAAAAGAGAGCTGCGTTTGCTACATTGGCAAGATCCTGATGCTCATTTCCTGGATTTTAAAGAAAAGGTCATAAGGGTATTGGGATCAGGAAGGATGAGAGAGAAAGTGGTGGCCTGTCAGCAGAAGATGATGCCCCATAGTGCGGTGTGGCCAGAATACCCCACTGAAGGTTTGGTACGGGAGGATCTGCAGCAGCCGAAGGCATGTTCTGGATGGCTACTTCACCCAAGGTCCAGGTATGAGGGAGCATCATTGGGTAGTTACCTGAATCATTCTATGAACTTGGACGGAGCATACACCCAGTGGTCTCAACCCCAAGCGCCTCACCAGAAAATGAAACAGGATCCAGGCCAGGAATGGATGGAAGAGATTGAAACTGTCACCCATAAATTGACCGAAGTCTGCCAGGAGGTGTAAGACTTTAAAGAAGGCTGAAAGAGAGGGCTCTTTACTGGACAACCTGAAAAGGGAAGAAGAACATATGAAGGTACTACTCACTTGAGAAGAGGTGAAGTGAGATGCCTGATGGATCAGTCTGCTGGCCAGAGGAGACCCATCCACAGAAGGCATGATGTCAATGGACCTGAACAAAAGTGAGGCCTTAAGATCGCAGACAGACAAGAGATTGAAAAGGAAAGGTGCCAACTGTATGAAGACACCAAGAGGGAGATGGAAAGGATGAATTGGAGCAATGCCACAGTAAGAGAGCCCTTGAGAAACCAGCTGGAACAGCAAGTGGAGGAATTTGTCCACAACAGAATGGAGTGGGAGCAAGAATGTGAATCACTCAGGGAGATTCTTCAGCAGCAAGAAAGAAAGGCCAAAGAACAGACCACATGGCTCCTCCAGAATGAAAAAAAGAGAGAGAGAACAGCTCCACCAAGAAGTTAAAGAGCTCCGGTGCACGGTCAAGGATTTGTACAGAAAACGCACGGGGCCATGTAAGATATCACCTGTAGCTGAATACCTCCAGCTAAATGATGCCCACTCTCTGAGAGTGTCAGATCACCCTGCCTCTGGAGTGCAGTCCAAGAGTGAAATGGTCATTAGCCGAATAGAACCCAAAACACTTACTGGACAAGAAGAATGTGTTAACCCTTGGAGACCAAAGGAAGGGGACGGTATTAAAACACTATACACCTCGTTGTCTCTGGTAGAACGTGTCCTGTTGAAGGGAACCACCCAATGTTGTTGTGGCAATTCTGCACTCCAACCTCAAAGTGTACAAGATATAGGCAGAAAACAGGAAGGGGTTAAAAAGTTAATATATTGAAGTTGGCTCATACCCAGTATACTTCAAGGAGCTGTGGAAGAAAGGACTGACTTAGTGCTAAAAGAGAGGCAGAAGCATTCCATGGATGTACCCACTGAACTAGGGTGCCCCTGCAATGAACAATTGCCCTGGATTCTAGCAATTTTCCCCTGTTCTTGGCAAATTACCTCTGCAACAAACAGTTTCCTTGGTGCAGTGTGGAAGTGTATGTGTCAGCTTGATTGTTGCCAACGTATGTGTATAGACTCAGTCTTCTGCCACAATACTGCTCTATGGTGTTGCCTGCCATTCTACTTCTACAGAATCAATCTCTACTTGTAGGAAGACATCCTGCAACATCTTTCTTCTCAAGAAGGTGTCCGCCAGAAGATCCTCAACCATGTTCCCGTCATCCGCTGAAGTCGAGTGCGTCGAAGCCCGTGTAAGTCACACCCGCAGTTTCTTGTTTTCCTTAGTTCGAAGTCAAGTATGCTGAAGCCCAGGTGCATTGCTTCCACTGTTCCATTATCGTCTCTTGGTTCCAGATATCCCAAAGTTGGCTGCCCTCTGAAGAGTGTAGTCATCCTGGAAGAACCTTGTCTGCATCCCCTGGTTGTTCACTGTAAGTTGAGTCTGTCGAAGCCCAGTGCGGGATGTGTCCGCTGTTTTATTGTTTTGTTCCAGTCTCCTGTACTGACACTTCAGGATTATCCATCTTTGCCTTGAATTCTTCTGGTTCCTGGTTGCATCAGAATTTCCTCAGCATCATCCAGTCCTTGGTAATCCTTCAGTGGGTTCATCACCAAGAATCTTCATTGTTCCTCCACATCCTTGGAGGCTCCAAAGTGGGTTTTGGCCGGGGAGTTTTCTCCAGCCAGTTTGATTCTGATCGCTCTCCAGTTGCCTCATTCCAGGAACCTGTTCCACTTGTTCTTCTATGCCGGTAGCCTCTGAGAGAGTGGGTTTTATGCTGAGAAACACATGCTCTGTCTTAAAAAAAACTCTCATTTCCCCAGTGGCCATAAGTAGGTCTGTACTGGGATCATAATCCTGGTGTCACAGGAAATTTCTTTCTCTTCTTCTTTTCTGTAGCTAGCAACTGTACTCGATGGTGCACATGAAGACTTCAGCTGCAACTGGATTCTGGTGTGTCTTTGAATGTATATGAACATAAGCACTAGGCCGAGGTGCACCTCAGGGTTGGGGTAGGGAGCTTGTAGAGTGCTCATGCAGCCTGTATAGTGGTTATATCACTTGCAGAGCTAGTCATAGAGTTTTAGAACTACAGTACATTTTAGAGTTTATATTATATAGTTATGTTGCTTATTACTGCCTAGATATCTACACTGCAGTCCATACTCCCTGTTGTATTTGTTGTTAATAATTTTCTGTATGACCATGTTGTCCTTCCCCTCCTGTCAAATAAAATCTTTGCTTCATCTGACCTCTGTGTATGACTCCTGCTACTCCTTGTTGGATGATTCCATCTACCCACACCTATTCGAACCTTCAGCGGCCCCTCGCCATCCCACCTGCTGAAGGTGCCGCTGGTGCAGCTGGTAGTGAGACATTTACATCCACTGCTCGGAGTGAAGAACCCCAAGGTCTACCAGTCCAACACCGTTACAGTATGTTTTGACCTAATGTCACATCATTATATGGAACAGGTTTTACTCTCTTTGGTTTTCCAGAGACTTTAATAAGATGGATTAAGTGTCTTTAGAAAAATGGGAACGTCACTCAACAAATTAATGGATGGGAGCAGCTTGCAAGATTATAGCATGCGTTAGACAGAGCTGACCTCTTAGCCCAGTACTTCATATTTTTTGTTTTGACCCAGTTCTCAAGAAAATAGAATGAGATACTTCTGTCCTTGACCTACAGTTGTCAGAAGTGGCATTGCCTCTTAAAACAATAGCCTATGCAGATGATGTCTGTATCATGGCACAGAATGTCACGTCAGTATACAGGGCTATTGTAAGCTTTAATACATTTAGTGCCATTTCAGTGGCTTCTTTGAATATGGAAAAATGCATGTGGAAGGCCTTGGGGAAACATCTAGATGGGATGGCATCAACAGTTGCAGGCATTAAACTCTTCACAGCCCCCCCCTTTTCTAAGCTTGGCATCCTTTTTGGGGATGGTGATTTTGCCTTATTAAACTGGCAGGCAACAAGTGAGTTGGTGAAACAAGGTGACTAGGTGGAAACAGTGGCTCATGAGTAAGAAGAAAAGGGAATACCTGATTAAGACCCTTTAAGTGCCTGTTTTTCTTTTTATTAGTCTATTTTTCCTCCCCCCATATGTGTGGAGATGACGGTCCTCAGTTTATTCTTTCAGTTTTTTTTGGGTGGGGTGGGTTGTTTAAGCCATATAGAACATAACACAGCTGGCCCAGTTGCACAGAAGGCTGAGGTGCTTCAAACACCTTACCTCTCACCGTGCCGGTGACCCATGTTTGGGAACAAGTACGGGTTGCCAGGGGTCAGCCGGGGAGAGAGGATTGAGTGCCTGCATTGCTGCTCTCCTCTCCCAGGGGAGGGGGACTGCATGCTCCACTGAATTACTGCCACCAGGTGGAGGCCTGGTGGCAGTGCAGGTCAAAGAGGGCAGAGGAAGGGAGGTGCTGCGGGACTGCACATTGTGCACGTGCCTCCACGTGCACATGTTGACGAACGCACCCCAGCATGGGGGCAGGGCAAAAAACATGGTGAAAAATGGTGGCAGGACAGACATTAACAGAGCCTGCCTATTGATCTCCACCCACCACATTACTGGGGACCCTGCAGCCAGAGAACTGGATAGTGCTTTGGGGGGGGGACAGTCCTCCCCTCCTGACCCTGCCACAGGGGGGAAATCTGTGGGGGTGCTCCAGCACTCAGATAAGTCCCCGGGGAGGTGCAAGATGATGGAATTGATGGGGCAGAGCTGAAGGGAGCCAGCCTGTCTGGGCCACAAGGAGGAGAAACAGAATATGGGAAAAAAACATAACATGATTTATTTGTCTCTTAGTAAGGGTGGTCCGTCAATGATACACCGAACTGTGTGTTTTAATTATTTTAGTTTTGACCAGTAATTTAAAACCTTTGCTTATATCTGGTCTGGTGAAGCCTTGGTTTGGCTGGTTTTGTCTTAGCTGTAGCCATCTCTGGATATACTTGGAGATGGGGAAGCTCAGGGTAGTCAAAATATTTTTGCAGGTACCTTCACACATATATGGGATTTTTGTTAAGATTCACCAATGGGGTCTCAAAATAGATCAAGTGAAAACTGAAACAAGGAAAAAACTTTATTCAGATATATTAAGGACCAATTTTTCGGTTCCTCAGCTGTTTGAGAGATATCCACATTGGTCGAATCTTCTTTGTTGAAGCAGTTGACTAATATTATGATCCAACCAAAAATATTGGTTGTACTATGGTTTTGCTGTCATTCCAAACTAAATGTAAATGCACACCATAAACTGCATATATTGCTAGTTTCTGGTCATTTGTGCCTGCCCAGTGGGAAAGAACCACAGTTCCAGACACTCACGCTGGAAATTCTGTGCATGGGTCAGTTTGGGGGTGGTTGGGGTAAATGGCATGCAAGCACTCTGGTGGTTCTCTTTACATGCTTTCGATGGTGCCATTGGCAAAAGAGATGTTTTTCCCCCTGCAGCAGAAAAATTGTTCACATTTTGATTTGCTACAGAAAATTGAGACTGAATAATGTATAATTTTTGGCAAAGAATTTCAAATATTGCCTGCAAATGTATTTTAAAAATTTTGGAAAAACGTTGTGGGTGGGATCACATTGCACATGCCAGATTTTCAAGATCTGAAAGTTTTTCATTCATCTAGAATTTTTCTCTTTCTATTTTTGTGATGATCTTTTAATACATGATCTTTTATTTTTGTTTTTCAGCCTTTTTCTTTCTAGCATTTTTTTCTTCCTGTTATTTTTGTGATTGATTGATTGATCTGTACATACTTTTTGTTATATGAGATTTATTCCCCTACTCTTTTCGAGAAGCACCATGGGACCTTTAATGTCCACCTAAACAGCCATCAGAACAGGCAGACAGGACCCGGTTTAACATCTCATCCAAAAGATAGCACCTCAGGAGTGTAGTACCCCCTTCATGCTGCACTGCAGTGTCAGTAATGGATTTTAATCAAAGTTCCTATTGTGGTGCTAGAAGCCACAACCTTCTGATCTGCAACCTGCTGAGCCACTGACACTGCTATCGACCATCACTGATACTCAAAAATGAAATATCCTAAATCCGTCAAAACCATTTCTGAAAATATGAAAAAGACACAAAGTGCAACAATGAAAATAATACACTACTTCTTCAGAATTCATATAATTCCAAATTGCAATATAAGTTATATGTAAAACAATACAAGAAGTAAATGGTCACTAATTCTGATCAAGCCACAACATGATCAGTTAAAATGTTAAAAAGGATACATAAATTATCAAGTAGTGAATCTGCAGATTTCATCTTCTGAAAGTGAAAAATATTGCTTCATCAAGAATAAAGTTTTATATATATAGGATATACAATGGCCTGAGTGAAAATATGCAATTTATCCACATGTGTGTGGACGTGAGTTATGGTCCTGCCCACATGAGGGGACAGGGCAAAGTCATGATATGAATGTTTTGCCCCTTCTCAAGTGACGATAAACTGCACATTTTGAGACAGACCATTGCATATTCGATTTATACAGCATTAGTGTACTAGTTAAAGCTTTAAATCTGCTATTTGTTTAAAAATGTTATACTGTTTTTCTTTGATTTCAAGTGCTGGCTGTTGCGATATCATCAGCACCATGAAAGTTGCTCTCTGATTGGTTCAGTATACATTGTGACATACCCAACTTTGCAAGGATGGGTCAATATACCTCTTTTTATCTTGGTATTTATCAATGCACTTCTAGAGTAAAGCTAACCCCAACTTGAACTATTTATTGCAGTGCAAATTGCATGGAAAGATGTGGTGCCATCCATGCTGTTCGCATTGCAATAATTAGTTTAAATCCTGTTGCTTGGTGCGTGGGACATCCTTTGTTATCTCTCCCTGGTCAGTATTCCACATTGCCGGTAGCACCATTACAGGGTTTACCTATAGCTCTGTGACATCTACTTTCCCGACATCTCTACCAGCGACAGACACAATGCCAAGTGTCAGCATAGTGCTGACAAGGATGTCGGTGTATTTTCTTTGGAGGGCTGTGCCCCCAAACACCCCATGTGAGGGGGCTCCAACCCCCGGTCTCTAATTATATAACTCTGAGTCGGAGTTGTCTCGGGGAGGGGGCTAAACACCGGGAGATGCACCACCGGTGTTGTATACCTTTCCAATACCATTGATTCTTTCATTAGTTTCTGCAGAGTTTCACTGGAGACCACTATACCAAACAGGAGCAGGATCACAGAACAGATTCCAAGACTCTTTAAGTAAAACGGCTATCTTATATTTATTTTCCAACTGCATAACATAACTAAGTAAGCTCAGCAGACACACTGGAATCTTGGCCACACTGGCTCAAACCGGTTACACATGCACTCTATTTCCTGAGTGCATGACCCATACTGAAGGAGTCTTAAAAAGACAACAGCATATGTTACATCCCCCTTTTTTAACTGAATTGCCCACAAACAATTCAAACATTTCAAATGTCCACTTTAGAGTCTCTTTAACACCTATATTGAATCTTTCAAAATGTCCAAAAGAAAGTTTCCAACACTTACCCTTGATGAATTCAGGTGTGTACCACTAGCCTAAAACATAGTCATTATACTTGACAGGCATCTTCACTTTCCTACCTCTTCGAGTGAGCCTCTGTACACCTGCAGAAGACTCTGGTAGCAAACTTGACTTGTTGCCTTGGCCCTCCATGGACTCTGGAAGCTGAATAAGTTCCATCTCAGGCACTTCCCCACTCTGTTCTGAAGTGTTGCCAGTCTCTATCACCTGTTCACCATTTGCTGCTTCAGCAGCTGTTTGTAATAGTCCTGTCGTGTCTCAGGTGATGTCTGTTCCTGCTGAAATGTGCACCACTTGGTGTAACAGTGGTGTATGATCTGGGTTCAGGTCTGGTGTCCTCAACTGTCGCTGGCTGCCATCCTTGAGCTGTCCCCATACATACTCTGTCTCCTGGATGTAGTATGGATAAGTTTTTGGCACCACAGTTGTAATACTCCCTTTTCTTCTTTTGTAGTAGTTTTAGTTTGTGATGGGTTCCTTTAGGGACATGTGGTTGAGGTACCTGTCGTGTTTCTGGTAAGGTGCTTCTTAACACTCTGCCCATTAGTAGCTGAGAAGGTGAGTATTGCACACCTGAAATGGAAGTGTTCTGTAGGCTCAAAAAAGTGCTAAATGTGGATCAGTTCCAGTGTGGGACATCTTCTTAAAGATCAATTTTACAGTTTTAATCATTCTCTCAGCCTGACCATTCGACTGTGGGTATCCTGGACTGGAATGGATCAACTATATTCCCCACTGTGTTGCAAAAGAGTGTATTTGTTTACTAGAGAAAGGCATGTTGGCTGTGACCATTTCTTTCGGTATCCCATACCTCGAGAATACTGACTTGAGTTTGGCAATTATTGTGCTAGATGTTTTGTCTTGCAGTCTCGGCACTTCTGGATACTTGGAAAAATAATCTACAAGCAGCAAAAAGGATCTCCCTTTAAAGTCAAAAAAAGTCTGCAGCTAGCTTGTACCAGGGTAATTCAGGACTCTGGTGGGACCACAATGTCTCTTTTTGATTGCTTAGATGATTTTCTTGACACACTTTGCAACTTTTGACCATTTGTTCTATGGCTTTAGACATTCCTGGCTAGTGCATGACCATTCTGGCTTTAGTTTTTGACCTTTGGATCCCTTGGTGAGCATCATGTAATCTTTAACATCTCTGCTCTGGCACCTTGCGGTATCATCACTCTGTCTCCAGACATGAGCAGTCCATTCTCTACAGCCAGTGACTGTGGTATTGGCCAGAATACTTGTAAAGTAGGTGGCACCTGTTTTCTTCTCTGTGGCCATCCCTTCTTGTGCATCTCTATTACAGCTTTCATTGTTTCATCTTTCTGCGTTTTCTCAGTAAACATATTTAGCAGTTCTGGGCTTAAAGCTTCTGACATCTCCATTGCATATATAACTTTTTCATCAAAAATGTCTTCAGTTTTGTCAGAACTGTCACTTTCAACTGCAACTTGAAAGCATGTCAGCTATGCACATGAGTTTTCCTGGAGCATATGACACAATCAAATCATACCTTTGTAGTTGCAACAACATTCTCTGCAGCCTGGCAGGAGCTTGCCCCAATGGCCTTGAAAGTATAGCTTCTAGAGGTTTGTGATCTGATTGAACCTTTTAACGTGACTCCGTCCACATACTGATGGAACTTCTTTGTAGTAAACACTATAGCTAACAATTCCTTTTCAATTCGTGCATAGTTTTGTTCTGCACAGGACAGCACACGGGATGCGTATGCAATAGGTCGTCCTGCTTGCATCAGACATGCTCTTAGACCATCTTTTGATGCATCTGCTTGTATTTCTAATGGCTTTGCAGGATCATAAAAACTAAGACAGGTGCTTTTGTCAGGGCTGCCTTTAAATCTTTGAGAACTTTTTCATGCTCCAGTCCCCATTGCCACACTATGTCTTTTTAAGCAGCACTCTCAGTGGTGCAGTCAAAGATGCTTCATTTGGAATATACTGGGCTAGGTACCTGGTCATGCCCAGTAGATGCATTAGTCCTTTCTTGTCCTCTGGTGGCTTCATGTTATTTATTGCTGTAACTTTCCCTTCATCTGGTTTTATACCCTCTGAAGTAATGACATGGCCCATGTATTTAGATTGATTCACCACGTATTGTATTTTGTCTTTGTTGAATTTGACATTGATCTTTAGTGTTCCCTCCATGACTTGACACAATATTTGATCATGCTCTTTATATATTCATAGATTGATACAAGTTCAGAAGACACATGCCCATTTATGAACTCGCCACCAGCTAAATTAGCAGTGGAAGGAAAATTTCTTATTGCCCATATATTTGTCAAGGTTTCTCTTAAATTGTTCTATGTTTCTGCTGTTTATAATGTTACTAGGTAATGTATTCCAGATTGGAGGAATTCTCTGAGTAAAAAATCTAGATTGTTTATTAGTTGTACATAAGGATGATTTCAGTTTTGAATTATGGGATCTAGTGTAATTACTTACTGAGAACTTTTCTAATCCTATTGTGTTTAACAAGTAATCATTATTGTATGCCGTATAAGTATAGATTAAGTCGCCTCTTAGTATTCTGTACTTCAAAGAGTAAAGTTCTAAAGATATTAATCTAGAACCATAATCAAGTTCGGACATATTAACAATCCTTTTAGTTATTTTTCATTGAACACTTTCTGTCATGTTTAGATAGCCAATAGAAGTTGGGGCACAAAATGAAACACAATAGTCCAAATGTGGATGAACCAGGCTTGTGTATGGGGGCAAGATTATAGATGATTCCCTGCTTTTGATGTGTCTCAATATACAACCTATAATCTTGTGACATTTTTTAACAGTTTTATTGGTATGGGTGTTACATTTTAAGTTATCAGCTATAGTTATACCTAAGTCTCTTTCCTTTGTTGTAATAGTTAACTTCTAATTTTGAATTGAATATGGGTGCTTCTTATTATTGTTCCCCATATGCATTACCTTACACTTTGCTGGGTTAAATTTCATTTTATAGTTTACTGCCCATGATGTTAATTTATTTAAATTATCTTGGAGGGTGTTTGCAGATACAGTAGTGCATTCTTTTGTGCATGCAGCTATGATCATGTCAGCTGCTATGATGTGGATGCCATCAATGTCACCGAAAGCTTCTGCATTTTTCTGCTGAAATACCTCACTTACAGATTTTATCCCAAGTTGTAGTCTGTTAAACTTGTTGCACCCCCATGGGGTATTAAAAGTACACAGCATTGAAGACTCTTTATCTAGGATTACCTGCCAGTAACCATCCTTTTCATTGAGTATGGTGAATATCTGCTTTTCAGCCAGCTTGCACTGCACATCCGAAGGGGTTGCAGTGGAAAATGTTGTCTTTTCACTGCCTTGTTGAGGTCTCTTGGATCCAGGCAGACTCTCAGGGTTCCATTTCTTTTTTCTGTGATTACAGGACTGTTCTCCCAGGCCATGGGTACCTGCACTGGACTTTTAACACCTGACTCTTGTAGCTGCCATAAGGTGTCTTTCAATTTGTCCAGGACTGCATAGGGAATTTTTCTACAGCCATGTATTAACTGGAGTGACTGGAGTGTCCACGTGAATATGATGTGGTCCTGGGAAATGACCTAGACCTTCAAATACTGTAAGATACTGTGCAATTAATGCTTATTTTGTTGCAGAGATTGTACATGCACAGAATTAATTCTGCATTATCAAGTCCAGTTCAACACATGCTGTCTGTCCAAGTAAAGGTGCAGTGTTTTCATTTGTAATGAAGAACAGCAGACCAGTTTTCTTGTTTTGCACTTCTACTTGCAATGTGGCACAACCTTGTGGTACAGTTCTTGTTCCCCCATAAGCTACTAGCAATGTGTTGGTAGGCCTTATCTTTACAGAACTTGGCAACTTGTTTACCATTTCAATTGGAATTACATTTGCCTCTGTGCCTGTGTCAAGTTTAAATTTAACAACAGTTTTCTCAATATTAACATCTGCATTCCAGGCTTCATCCAGTTCTTCTTCCGTTCTGCTGGAGTTCACTTTGTGTATTACTCCAACAAATAATGTGTCTCTCTCTCTGGATTTCTTTTTACTTGTACCCGCTTCTGGGTTTTTGGTCCTACAAACCTTGGAATAGTGATTTTTTCCTCCACACTTGTGACATATGGCACCATATGCGGGACACTGTTTTGGCTGGTGGACCTTCCCACACAGTTTACATTTCAGTTCATTTGTATTGGAAGCCTTCTCTGTGCTATTTTTATTCCATCTCCTGTAGTCCTTTTTACCACTGTGCTGTATGAGAGCTTTTACTGACCTCTCCTGGGTGCTTTCTGCCATTGCTTGCACCTGGACCGTTGTGATCTCTTTAACTCTGCAAATGTTTACAGCTTCTTCTAATGTTAAATCAGGATCTGCTAGAAGTTTTTCTTTAATTGCATTGTTGTTTACACTAAACACAATTGTATCTCTTAGCATCAGGTTTTCTGTGTCACCAAATTCACAGTTCCTTGCTTTTTGTTTCAACTCGGTTAGAAATTGGTCTATACCAGCCGACTCTTGCATGGGGTATGCCCATAATTGATGTCTTTCAAACACAGTATTTTTCCTTGGATTGCAGTACTTTCTAAATGCTTCAAGCACTTCAGCCATTGTGGGTGCCTCAGGATCTGCATGTGTTATGTTCATAATGTTGTATAATTCTAATCCTTCATCACCAATAGTGTGTAACACAATAGCTATTTTCAATGTTTTCAAATTTCTCACTGACACCAGTTGCTGTCATGTAAAGCTGCAGCCTTTGTTCCCATCTCCTCCAATTTTCACTAAGGTTTCCAGTTAACACTAAAGGATTGGGTGGCTTAAATTGCTCCATGACTCACACATACTCACTTTCAGTTCTAACTTCAGTTCTGTTTAAGACTGTGCAAATCTTCTTTTGCAATATTCCAGGTATTCACTGTTTTCTGGTCCTGAGTTCTCTATATTTGTTTACTGTGGCTCTCCTGGATTGGCTTTCATTTCTGACACCATGTTGTATACCTTTGATTATTTCATTAATTTCTGCAGAGTTTCACTGGAGACCACTATACCAAACAGAAGCAGGATCACAGAACAGATTCCAAGACTCATTTAAATAAAACAGCAATCTTATATTTATTTTCCAACTGCATAACATAACTAAGTAAGCTCAGCAGACACACTGGAATCTTGGCCACACTGGCTCAAACCGGTCACACATGTAACTAAGTAAGCTCAGCAGACACACTGGAATCTTGGCCACACTGGCTCAAACCGGTCACACATGCACACTATTTCCTGAGTGCATGACCCATACTGAAGGAGTCCTAAAGAGACAACAGCGTATATTACTACCAGTGTCTGTGGGGACCATCACATGCATCCGCACTTTTATCAATTCTGTCATTGTGACGGCCTCGGGCCAGGGAATGTCGATGTGCGGTCGGTACACCCCATTACAGGTGGGTATGCCCCTGGCATTTTGTTTAGTATCAGTGCACCTCTGTTGTGTATATATTATTCAGGCAAGATTGCACCTGTATGTTAAGGTTGAGTAAGCACTTTGATGATAAATCCCGACTTTAGCACCTAAATAACTCTGCCCCTATTGATCCAATTTGCCTGAAATTTGGTAGGCATGTAGTCCGGGCCAGGTCCTCTGGAGTCTGACAATTCTGTGATAGCTGATTCAGGGGGGCAATGTTACAGAAGTGCAAAACACTAAAATTCACCATTATTAAGAGGGTTTTTTTGCTCATCTATAACTAAAAAATGATTTTATTCTGAAACCTGAAACTTGCAGGTTTGATAGAGTCTGGCCCAAGGTACACACTTTTGGAACTAGCAAGTTTTTTAACTTTAGTAATTTTTGAAATATAAGTTAAAACTGTGCCATTTTCTGAGCATGCTCAGTTTAAAAAAATGAACATTCAGACTGGCCTGCCAGTGCAGCAGTAGCACTACCACTTGTGGAGGTGACAACCTGGGTTCAGGAGCAAATGTGGGGCTTTAGGAGGTCAACCTGAGGGGAGGAGGATTGAGCATCTGTAAGATGGCTCTCCTCCTCTGTGAAATATGGGTCACAGAACCCAGTCTGCCCCTGACCCCTAGTGGTGGCCAGGGGGTAGGGCAGTTCAGACTGCCAGTGTGATGGGAAGAGTGGCAGATATCGATGCACTTCATACAGGAGAGCATGACATCCATCATAATGTCCAATCCCCCAAAGAGGAGAAAAACATGGAAATCCTGGCTGGCAGGATGACTCTGGTCACCCACAGGCCCTGCATCTGATGACCTGGGCCTGTTGATGCATGACTAGATTCTGTTAGATGGCTAGGGGTAGATGGTTCCAGTAGTTCTCAGAAAAAGTAGGAGTGACAGGGCTGGGGTGGACAAAGGGCACCTGGACTGAGGGGGATAAACAGATCAACAAAAAAATGAACATTCTAAGGACGGGTGGGTTTTTGCATTAGCAGTTTGAGTGAATGTGATTTCCTTCACACTGCTGCCATGGTTAATGAAAGCAGTGAGAAAAAAATCATTTTCAAGCAAGCTGCTTCCCAGTCCTGATAGCTTTTGACTACTGGTGGCGGGCACTCTCCTGTCACCATTATCCCCCATCCCTCCTGACACATGTTTATCAATAGAAACTGAATGGTGGGTGTTCAGTCCCAGTGTCAGTATTCCCTCTCCCTCCTGACTGACATTTTATTTGCCAACGGACAGCAAGTGCCCAATCTCACTGCTGTCATGTATGGTATTTCCCCGACACCAGGGTGCCCAACCCACAATGCCCGCTAACATCCCCTCCAAATGCTGACCAACACTGGGGTACCTACCTCCCATGCCACTGTAGATGATTGTCCCTATCCTTTCCAATTTGGTCTGATCTCTCTCATAGTTGGTGACACCAGGGAGACCACTGCCAATACCATCAAACAGCTTACCGACACTGTGGTGCCCAATTTCCAGTGTTGGCCCACCTGAAAAAAAGAAAACTATCCGTCAGAGATCTTTTCTCTTGTTTTAAACTATCCTGAAAAGAATAAACAGTAACTCAGTGATATCTGACCCCCCACCCCACTCCCCACTCAGTCAGCACCCATCACCCCACACCCCCCACACCCCACACCCTTCACTCATCTAAAAAAGGTCCACCCCTGTAGATCCACTCTCCATAAAGAAACATGTTCTCCACCTTTAGTGTATTTTCAATGTGTTTTGAACTTTTACTCATAATCTGGTCATTTTTAAATGTTATTTTCATAACATTTTCAACATGGCATTTTTTAGAAGCCACCTCTTGAACAAGGTCAATGAACTTTTTCAAATCCTTCTCAAAAGGTGATTTTGCAGTCACTCCAAGAAATCACCCTTTACATGGGATTTGAAAGAGTTTACCTACCACGTTCGTGAAGTGGGGTCATGAAAAGACTATGTTGAAAATGTGGGGTCAAATTCTTTAATAACAATGAAGTCATGAAGGTATATTGACATTTTTCAATGTTTACCCATAACTTTGTTAATTTGCAATATTTTGACCCCAAATTTTTAACATAGCCATTTTTTCACACCACGTCATGAAGGTGACAGTGCTATTTTTCAAATCCTGCCCCAAATGTGTTTTTTGCACTTTTGGTGTGAAATGACATTTCAGCCAGTATTTGATAAATGACACCTGTCACGTTCTGGGAAGTGGGGGTGGTCATACAAAGACTATGTTGAAAATTTTTGGTCAAAATATTGAAAAAGGAAAGTTATAAAGAAACACTTTATTCAGGGCTGGCTGTTGGACCAGTGGTTAGAGCAATACACAATCCCATTCTGATGAACTGAGTTAGAGGGCAAGTTCAGTAAGCCAGCTGGATGGGTTGGGGCTGGACAGACAGCACTTCCTTACAGCAACACTCCCAGCCTGGGGAAGGATGGTGCAGTGTTGTGTTGCATGGGCAACAAGTAACCATATAGTGAAGGGAACTCTTCTGTTGGTATAGGACCCAGAGGGCTGTGCACCTCTGTATCCATAGCTACACAGATGTGCAGGGCTCAGAGGGCCCTGTGCTTCCACAGCCAGATGGACTGTTGGCCCTGTATGTTTGCATCTGTAGCCACATGGAAGCACTGGGCCCAGTGGGCCCTGCACTTCCGCAGCCCCACAGATTCTTTGCATCCATGGGGCCCTGCAGTTCCACAGTCAGTTGACTTTTTCCATGTCACAAGGGAGGGTTCTGTGCATTTGCATCTGTAGCTTACATAGAAGCACAGGGCTCAGAGGGTCCTGCACTTTCACAGACATACTACTCCGAGGATGCACACTGCATGAAACGTCAGCTGGGACTGTACTACTGAATGCCATGCTGGCATCTGGACTAAGTATGCTGGACTGCTAAATGGATTTTTACTTTTTGTACCTGCTGTTTATATTAACATGTTAAGACACTTATGTTTTCAATAAACAGCCATATTTTGCACCAGTTTGAAAGATGTGCCATGGTCATCCTTGAATCCACATACAGTGAAAATGAAAGAGGTCTGCAAACTCTATTGAAGGGAGGTAAGTGTTGTTCTCTTGCTTGCTACAGGAAAATTCTACAATTTTGGAACTTAGCACCTCTGTGCAAGGGAGCACTCTTTCCTTTTAAACTGTTTTCTTTGATACTGAGGGATATCGTTGAGGGATCTGGTCTTTCTAAATCTGGCCCAAGTAGCAACTCTTTGTGAGAACGATTCAGTAATTTTCTTAGAGATCCAGGGGTAAAGGTGTCCTTTGACCATATATCTTCTGATAGTATTCCGCAACATCAGCTACTAAATGAATATGGTTGATATTGTCCCATATTTATTCCAGACAAGTCTGCACAGAAGTCCTCCAGCATGAAATGCCTGTACAAGTGAGTGTGGTCATTTTTGGAGGGAATTTTTAATGCAAATTTTCCAAATACAGAAGGTGATGGATTGATCACTGAACCACTCAAAAAGTACACTAGATCATGAGAGTCTATCAGGATGGTTAACAGGAATCCAGTCTAGAAGGCTGAGGTTGTTGGCAGCATGGTTGGGTCTTGTGGATAGTGTGATAATCTGTATAGTATGTAAACTGTTTGTTATTACTGTCATTGTCACTGTTTGACGTGGTACCTTTATAAAAGAGCTCTGAGCTCAAAGGTATGATCTGAATCCCTAAATAAATAAATAAATAAATGATTTGGGAGAGGTTTAAACAGGAAAACATGTTTGTATTTGGATGAATCCTTTCCCATACAGTTGAGGTTAAGGTCACAAAGCAGGAATGTCTCAAGATTGTACCTACCATTAGTGGAGCCAAGTGAACCTATAAGGGAATCAATGTCATGAGATCCCGAGGCGTGGCTGATGCTGTAACATGGCAGATGCAGTTTAGCGAGCTCCTCTAGGCACTTACCTTTGAAGGTAAATTGTGAGACCCCAGCAGTTAAATTGAACGTAGTAGCAGTACGGTGTATTTGGGTAGCGGATGGCGACTGGTAGAAAAAAAGATAAACAGGCAAAATTTCAATTTGGAGTGGCTGACATGCTGGGCCACTCGAATCATGGCCCTGAACAGGAGTGGAGGAGGCCCGAGCCTGACGATAGTCTTGGCACAATGACCAACCTGCAGAGGTCCCTGACAGCAGTACCCACCATGCTTATCCAAATTCAGCATGACATAAAGGCAGGCTTCGCTAATATAGCCACTCAGATCACCCACATGCATTCGGTGGTTATGGGCCTGACTGAGACTTCTGCTATCCACATTGACCAAATAGCACAGCTTGAACACCGGGTTGGGGTTTTGGAAGACGCCCTGGAAGAGGCAGTCTGGGATAAGGCCTCCATGCTCAGCATGGTCAAGGACTTAAGCACTCAGGTGGATGACCAAGAAAATAGATCCAGGAGATTGAACCTGAGGATAGTGGGGTTACCGGAGGGCACTGAGGGGGATGAGCCCAATTGAACTTGCACAAATGGCTGGTTGAGCATCTCAAATTGCCGCTGGAGCTGGCCCAGTGCGAAATTGAACGTGCCCACAGAGTTGGGCCTCCACCACAAAAGAAGGTGACAGACCACGCCATTGTCTGATTAAATATTTATGGTTTATGGAAAAGGAAGCTATCCTTAAGCAGGGCAAAGTGAAGGGGCCAATAAAAGTGCAAAATAATTTGGTCATGATTTTCCAGGATTACAGCAGGGACCTTTAGATCAAATGGCAACAGTTCAACGAGATAAAATCCAAGCTGTTCAAAATGGGATGGAGATTCACCTTTTTATACCCAGCCAAACTCCACATCAGTTGCCCAGGGAGCGCACCCAAGATATTTTTCTGCCTCAGAGAAGCCTCCTGTTGGGTGGATGAAGAGGTGAAAAGACGTCAGAAAGAAGGCCCAGGAGACAATGTGGATCTAGACAAGTGAACTGATTCCTATCCCCTATTTGGTTCAATTTAGTACGTTATGCAGGCTACCAACTTCCTGATGGTAGTTAAGTGAGTACTCTCACGTTGTGGTGCAGCTACGCCGTGGGGTCTGTTTATTTTCTTAATTGTATACCTGCACAGAGGTTGCTTGTTTTCAAGGTCTGCGGAGGTAGCTATCTGCGCCATAACCCTGAGTCCGTTGGAACTCGGCCTGCAGAGCCCCGACCTGGTCTAGAGACCAGGGTAATGGCGAGGCTAGGGATTTACACTTTCAGTTTCCTTCTGGACTGAGTCATGGAACAATTGGAAATGATTGATGTATTTGTCTAATTAATATGAAACCTTTACAAAGGGTGCTCCATTTCTCCCCCTTCCCTAGGACAGACTCTGTGCCCTAATAATATTTAATCTTTTGTTGTTTGTTTTAACTGCTTAAATAGGGGTGATATACCCTCGGGTTTGCCTTTCATGTGAGGGGTATGTTTCTTTACCTCCCTGCTACACTTACAAATGAGGGGACTGAAGGGCAGAGGGGAATTAAGAAATGCTGTTGATTTATATCAGGAGTTCATTTTGAAGTCTTGATGGGGTCTCAATGAGAGTTGTATCTCTATGCATTCAATGTGCCTAATTCTGGCTTTAGGATTGTATTAGTTTTAAAGTTCACGGTTGTTTGTAAGGGAATTAATGGCGGATTTTCTTAGATCCGTGGTGGGGTGGAGGTGGGCTCCATGTTATCTGTTGTTGGAATTCTGGGGAGGTTGGGGTGTTCAGTCATCTCTGGGCTCCGTTATTTTTCTGTACAGGAGCCGGGGAGATCTTGGGGATTCTTTTCTTCGGGGATGTTTGTTGGGTGTTGAAACAAAACAGGTTGTTTGGGGCAGATGGCAGGGTACGAGTTCTTTATTGGTACAAAGGGTGTCGAAAATGTTCTAATATATGGTGGGATCATGGCTGAAACCATTAAGGTCACTTCTTTGAATATCAATGGTCTGAAGTCTGTCATTAAAAGGAAAAAACTGCAAATGGAGGTTAAGAGATCCAGATGGCAGATTATTACGCTTCAAGAAACCCACATGTCTCAGGGGGAGGCAATTAAAACGGCAATGACCATGGGAGGTGTATGGGTGTCCTCGACATTCTCCACCAAATTGAGAGGGACCACAATTTGGTTTCCCAGGGGGTCCAGGATAAAAATTATTGAACAAACCACAGACTCATATGGGAGATTTACTCTGGCCAGGGTATCTCTGCCTAAGGTGGGCACGGTCTCAGTGGGGTCTGTGTATGCCCCCAATCTAGAACAACCTGAGTTTTTTCAGCAGTTGGATTTTGGAATTAGCCAAGTGGCCTGGGCTGTGTATCATTGGGGGAGACTACAACTGCGTCTTAGATAGCATGTTGGACCTCTCTAACACAACCCCCATCACTAAAACTAAAAATGCCCTCGCACTGCGTGCAATGCAGCGGGACCCAGGTCTGGTCGACATTTAGTGACATATACATCCCACTGGGAGGGATTATAGTTTTTTCTCCCATGCCCATAGGTCTTATGTCAGACTGGATAGATTTTTGGTGTCTCATTCGCTAATACCATCCTCAAAAGGTGTCTCTTACTCCCCCCCCCATGTTGCTTTCTGACCACGCTCCTGTAATGCTGGAGCTGGTGGTGGGAGATTCATCCCCTGTGGTTAGACAGCGGAAATTGGACCCTGTACTGCTAAATGACACAGCTTACCATACCGGTGTCACTGCAATGATTAAGGAATTTTTGGTTTTTAACAGGAAAGTGGACACGTCGCACTCGGTGAGGTGGGAGGCACTGAAGGCCTCTATTACAGGATACTCAATTGCATATGTGACCCATAAATCTAGAGGGTCCCAGCAAGATTTACAAAAATTGAGGCATAAAATCGAAGCCTGTAAAGAGGCCAATAAAAAAAGGCCTACAGCTGCCGTGTATGGGGTCCTACAGAAACTCAAATGGCAATGTAACACTTTAAACAGTGTTAATTTGGAGAGAGCAATTTTGCTGACACAGGCTGGTGCATACTTTGATGGAGGGGGGGCAAATACCTTGCTTGGCAGCTGCGTAAGCAAGAGGCAGATAGGAATGTGGGTAGTGTCCGGGATGAGGGGGGAGTCCTCAGAGGAGATACCCTAGCATAGGCCAGACATTTAGAGCTTTTTACAAACAGCTCTATACTGTGCAAGGACCCACTAATCAACCGGCTCTGGATTGGTTCTTTACCTGTGTTTCTCTGCCTGTGCTTTCTACCAATCAGGCGAATGACCTAGAGGTGCCCCTCACGGTTGCCGAGCTTAAGAGGGCGGTTAAAGATCTTAGGGGGGTTAAGACAGCGGGCCCAGATGGGCTCCCCATAGATTTTTTTAAGATCTTTCAGGACCTGCTTCTGGAACCATTGTATGACATGCTGATAGAGGGCCTGGAGAAGGGAGAGTTTTCCCTCTCCACGCAGTCGGCTATAATCACAGTACTCCCTAAACCGGGTAAAGACCCCACCTGTTGTGCGTCTTATAGACCAATCTCGTTGCTAACAGCAGATTATAATATCTTAGCCAAAGCCCTGGCAACGAGATTGGAGGGACTTCTCCCCCACCTGATCCACCCAGATCAATCGGGCTTTATTAAGGGTAAACAAGGGAAACACAACATTAGACGCACGCCCAATATTATACACAGGTGGTGGGCTGGAGCCACTACCTATGTTGAGGTAATGCTCGCTATTGATGCGGAAAAAGCCTTTGACCACGTGGAGTGGGGTACCTCTTTGACATGCTTAATAGGTTTGGGATGGGCCCACTTTTTAGCTCATGGGTCCGAACAATGTACCAGCGCCCCAGTGCATAGATAGCCATTGATGGTGTCCTCTCCCCATGCTTTGAACTGGGATGTGGGACAAGACAGGGGTGTCCTCTCTTGCCACTCCTTTATGTGTTATCGTTAGAAACCCTGGCAGTGAGGATTAGGGCTCACAATGGGATTTGTGGGTTTAGGGGAGGGGGTGGAGAACACAAGTTGGCCTTATATGCTGACGATCTATTAATATACCTGCAGTCTCCCTCTAGTGATCTGTCAGAGGTATTTAGGGTTATGAGAGAATACGGTGAACTTTCAGGCCATAAAGTAAACTGGACGAAGAGTGAACTGCTCCCAGTGGGGCTTAAGAATAGAGCCAGAGTGATAACTAACCTCGGGGGTCTACAGATGGTAGACAGGTTGAAATATCAGGGTGTACAGATCTCAGTGCACTCCCATAAGCTGTATGCCATGAATCTTAAACCCCTTGTGCAAAAGATTTCCGCAGATTGTGATAGATGGGCAGGTTTGCCCCTCTCTCTGATAGGGAGGGTAGGGGTGGTGAAAATGATGATACTCCCCAGGTGTTTATATTTCTATCAGGCTTTGCCCATTGCCATCCCCCTGTTGCACTTTAAACACAGCAATGTGATCATATGCAAATTCCTGTGGAGAAATAAGCCTGCCCGGGTTAAGAGAGTAATCTTGTCATTACCTGTTCACAAAGGTGGTCTGGGTCTCCCTAATTTCTACTGGTATTACTTGGCAGCGCAACTTGCATATGTTGCGAATGGGGGGGAGGCAGCATACCAATGTGGTGGAGCCTAGAAGAAGAGCAATTGCAAATTTCCCTGTTGGGAGGACTGCTGGCAGGGGCACTGTGGCCAGGAAGGCAACTTTCCGTCAATAATCCTTTACAGCAGTCACTTTTTGGACCTGGGTTAAAGCGCATTAACTGGGTGGTCATGTAGCTGCCCCCTCTCCTTATACTGACCTGGTACTGACCCTGCAACTCAAAGGCCCGAGTTCCCTCTCTTTGACACAAAGATTGCTGGCCTGGAGGAAGCTTGGGTTGAGGTCCGTGCATCACTTGTAGGAGGGAGGCACTTTATTGACTTTTTCCTATATATGTCAGAAATGGGGTATCCCAGCAGCTGACTTTTTTATATACCTCAGAATTAAAAATAAGTTGGGATCTGCACTTGGTTCGGAATGTGGCTGGGGGGTAGCGTCTCCTTTCAAAGAAGAACTTTTTCGGCCTCAACCTACCTCTAAGCCGCTAACTATATTTTATAAACTTATAGCTGGAGGCAGCTCTGGGCAACTTGATAAGACCTGGCTTGATTGGCATTCTGAGTTAAATGTTGATTGCAGTGGGGAGGTGTGGTCTCGGACAATTCATCACTTTAATAATTGCTTGAGAAGTAATAAATTAAGGCAAATTCAATTCAACTTCATGTATAGGTCTTACTTCACCCCTAAGCGCCTGCATGCACTGGACCCATCCAAACCAGATGCGTGCCCTAAGTGCCTAGTTAGCACAGGAGATTTCCTGTACCTGGCATTAACGTGCCCTAAGATTGCCCCATTCTGGTTGGAAGTACATCGATTAATGGAGGGGGTATTGGACTGCGCTCTACCGTGCAGTCCTCTGGAATTTTTGTTGGGTGCGGACCCATAGTGACCTAGAGATAGAGCTGGCGAGACACTTTGGTCACAGGCATTAATCAATGCCAGGAAAACTGTCGCCCAGAGTTGGATGGCCTCTTCTCCTCCCACGGTGCAACAGTGGGTCAATAACCTCTGTTTGAATATGAAATTGGAAAAGGTGCAGTGGAATACCATGGGTAGGGGGGAAAGGTTTGATTTAGTTTGGAATCCCCTAATACAGGCAATTGAAAATGACAAATTTCCCATATAGGCCACCAAATAATGGAAAAGGCAAAGAGGTGGCTTGTCAGCTGAGGGGACCCTTGAGCAAACCACGTAAATTCTCCATACCTTGTGAGGTGTGTATTATAAATGAGGCTGCAGCCGGGTAATGATGTGAATATTTTGACTGTGTATAAGTAGTCCCACCTTCAACAATTTGGTGCAGCATCCATGGTTTTGTGTTTCTTTCGGTGAGCAGTTTTGGGTCCAGTCCATCTGGACCTGCTGAGCCTTTCACCTTTTTTTTTTTAAACTTTATTTTTATTAAGCTTTCTTTTGTGGATACTGAATACATACGGTAGTAGATTCCAGATATTGACAAACAGCATCATGTTAGCACCCAGATTTAGCAATCTAATACATTCGTTACCACATTTGGGGGATATCAGTATGTATATTTAAAACACTTTATATTGTACTTCGGATATGCTCACGAAGCTATGACGTGTGGAATAAAACTACACATATAATTTCCGACATAAACCTGACAATACATTACTTAAGTCACTACATCCACTTATTTAGTCTTGTAATAAGGAATACGTGTTTTGCAATAATTCCCCTTTAAAATCTCCCACAACTCAAACCCATCAAATGTTACAAAACCGACTAAGACCCACAGACTTATGTTATAAGCTATACCCCTTCTGGTACACTAATACTTGAAATGATTCCCGCCTCTAGACATATAACAATTATCAACAGCGCCATATTGGCGAACAGGATTAACTGTTTAGCAGACTCCCAACTGTGAAAACATACCCGTCCCCCCAGTTTACTGAACTCAGCCAACACATTGAACCTTTACAATTTCATGGATTCTTGATATATTAACTGGTAACAGTCAATATTATGACTACTGGGTCAAGGATTTCAGTTAGCAGCCATGGCTATGAGTGGTCAGGTCCTGAAAATGTCACCTTATTTTTAGGAGTCAGACTCTGAGTCCAGTTCTTCTCTGGGATTCGGAGCTGCTGTTCAGAATTCAGCTGCGATCTTGTCTATTCTTTTCTTTGCCTCCTTAGGGTCTGTAAACTGAAACGATTTCCCACCATATATATTCTGGAGTCTTGCCGGTGCTAGAAGCAATTGAGCTACTCCCAGGGCCCTCAGTTGTTGCCTTAGAGGGTCAAATAGCTTCCTGTGGTTTCTTGTAGCAAAAGACCAGTCAGGAAACAAATGAATATCGGATCCCTCATAGTGAAGCAGATGATTTAATTTAGCCCAATTCAGCAGCCGATCTCTCACCTCGACTCCCGATGTTGCTATTAGAATAGTGCGCGGGGTCTCCTGGTTCAGTTGGCGAGTTCGGAAATTCACCCGGTTAGCTTTTTTTATGTCAGTAAAATCCACTTCTACGTCTTCAGGCAGTACCTCTGTGAGCCAGTGTCTCAAAAAAGTTGGCAGGTTATGACCTTCCATGCCTTCAGGTAGGCCTACGAGACAAATGTTTGTGGCTCTGGCCGAGTTCTCTAGGGTTTCCAGATGGATCCGAAGGTGGGAGTTTTCCGTCACAAGTTGGGCCACTGTTGGTTGAGTTCTCATTTAACGGTCGTCCGCTTCCTTGGCAGTAGTTACAGCAGTCTCGATTTTGGTATCTTGCATACCGAGACGGTCAAGGATATTCTCCACCTTCTTATTGAGATCCCCAACTGCTTTTAAAACCCTTTCCCAAGGCAAAGAATTCATGGATGAGTCGACCTGGCTTGGGCCTGGTTGCTGCATGGTTGACTGATTAACTGGTGCCACCTTAGAACTTTGTCCTCCCGTTGCTCCCTTCAGGCGCCCCATCGTCGAGTTTGGTATCGATCTGCTATATGGGTTTTGCTGAGTAAAAGTCCATGGGTAAAACAGGCTTATTATTTCAAATTTTGACGTTAATAGCTGTGGTTTTTGCTGGAGCTGAAGCAAAATGCACCCTTTCTGGAGCTTGGCTCTCTAGCACCCCCCGAGCCTTTCACCTTGATGGATTTGAGCAGAGGGAGCACTTCCTTTGCCCTTACTAGTCTTAGGTGAAAGAGCGGTCTGTCTGGGCTCTGAGTGCCCATACATTGTTGTCCCATAGGTCTAGGGGGGAGACTTGCTTTATAGTCGTCCAGGTTTGTGAATAGCTGGTTGAAGGCCGAGGCTATATCTTACCCATCGTTAAGAGTCCAGTCATTGTGATTTATTGGGCCCTGGGGTGGCATACCACTGCCTTTTATCAGGGCATTGGTTGACAACCAGAATGACTTGGGGTCCATGAAACTGGACTGCTGGAGACCCTTGACGTACTTCCATTTTGCAATTTTGGCTGCTTGCTTGCACTTGTTCCTCTGGGCTGTATAGGTCATGTGGTCCTGGGGGAGTTTTGTATTTTTTCCAGGCCTTGTCCCACCTTAGCATCATGGATTTCAGCTTAGGGGAAATCCACTTGTAACAGCAGCCTTTGGTTCTTAACCTCCTCAGGGGAGCGAACTTGTTGGCCACTGAGATGAAGGAGCTTTGGAAGTACTCCAGAGCTTCATCTAGGGTAAGTAGGAGTCAAATGGGGGTCTAGTCCATAGTAAGGAGGTACTTCTGGAAGGCGTCCTCAGTGAACTTTGAAAAATCTCTAGCTGTGAGGAGCCTAGGAGGAACCGTGGGTGCTTTGTTCTTCCAAGTGCAGAAAATTGGCAAGTGGTCACTCAGGGCATCGGCCATGGTACCAACCACCTGGATGTTCAGGGGATTGCATGTCAGTACCCAATCAAGGGTGGTGTGGTTACCCAACTTGGTATTGTGCCTGATTGATTGAGTGATGACCTGTTCCAGGTTTGCCTCTAGGAGTGAGACTCAGAAGCTCTGCTCGGTGTTTGAGGCCCAGTTGAGATTGAAGTCCCCCAATATTAGCAGTTCAGTGGAGGCACTATCTGCTATTGCCTTGGTTAGTGACTCAAAAGCATGGAGAGCTGATTTAAGAGGGTGGTATAGGCAGCCTATAGTTAGGTGCTTGGCGAGACCCAGTGTAACCTTGATGAATATGGATTCACCCCCTTTGCCATCAGTGTAGGAGAGGGAGGCGAGTACCACATCTAGTGAATCTTTGTCATACATGAGTATGCCTCCTCTTTTCTTACCTAACCTGTCATTTCAAAATGTGATGTACCCAGAGACTTCGATCTCATGCATTAGGATGCATGGCTTCAGCCATGTCTCTGATACAGCCAGGATGTCTGGTTTGTACAGGGCCATCCATCCCTGAACTTCATGCATTTTGGGGTGCAAGCTGCAGATGTTTATATGGGCTATTTTTAGTCCTTTAGGGGAGATCCAGTTCACATCTTGGGGGGGACCCAATATTAAAGTTTGCCACTGGATTTCCTGGGTTTGGTTTGATGTCCCCTGCCATAATTAGCAGGGCTGCGATCAATGTTAGCAGTCTTGGCAGGGCAAGTAGCACACTTCTTAGCTCATGCTTCCTCGAGCCACGGAGCATTAGATAGGTAGCATCATTCTTAGTTAACCCATGCAGCACAAGCAGTGGGTTCCCCCCACAGCGGCCGGGTAATGTTGCAGGTGTAGTAAGTGGCATGCCTGCTGGCCTCTGCTCTGGTCCACAGTCCAGTACTGGCCCAAATGGTTGTATGTCCATAGGGTTATGCATATATACAGCACTGCCAGGATGATCCCCTTGTTAGGCATGCTTCTAGTGTGCCCATGCTTGCCTGAGTGGTGATAGGCAGCGGGGTTTGTGTGAGTCTTGTGTGTAGCACTGTCTGCTGTTTGGCTGACTCCCCCCATCAGGGATAGTCATGGCTTCTATTGGGAGTGTGTACTTTACAGGCAGTAACACAGCAATTCTATGAACAGGGATGGGGTATCAGGATCTTTTCTCTATTTGCAGCAGGCTGTCAGTTCTGTTTACTCTCTGGTAGTTTTTTAATCTGGATAGTCTGCCGTGCTTGCGGTAGTATAATTGCAGGTACAGTAGTCAAGAGTAGGGGCGAGTGAATGGTGGCCACTATTGGCTGGAGCCGATAACTTGCTAGTGGGAAAGTGAGCTGATAGGTTTTTAACGCTCATGTGGTGTAATGTCCCTTATATAACAGAGAGCTGACCAAGGGTGGTGGTGGGGGTGGCGGGGCCTCAATCTGCGGCTAAAAGCTTTAGTGGTGGCCAATTGGCTGCACTCCTTGTGGCTGTTTACCTGGGCAGCTGCAGGGTACCTGTATGATCCCGGGGTCCAATTCTTCAGGGAGGGTGTCCTAACCCTCTCGACCTGCACCCTCAAGGGGATCCTGCATCTGTACCGTGGGAAGAAATCCAAACAGAAAATAAAGGGTGAGTCACAAGCCCATTCTCACTGTCTGGGGGTTGGGGTTGGAAGTTGCTATGAGGGAGGATTCTTAAGTAAATTTGGTTTGGTCTTTCAGCTGTTTTGTGGAGTAGGAGAGTTAATTAGGATTACAGACACTGGGGTCTCAATTTCTAACAATTGCAGCTTCCCTTATTCTCTGAAAGGCATTCCTGCAGATAGTAAAAATGTTTTGCAGTATCTATTTTTGTAGTTATGCTGGTATATTGCAGGGAAATGTAGCCCTTTAATGTGAACTCCCCTTAGAGTGCTTGCTGTAAATCCTAATGAACTGTACTGGGAGCAGGGCTATGAGCTGCATTTGCTCTGGCAAACGATCATTTAACATCAGTAATTTTTATACAGATTTCTACAAAAGTGCCTAGAGTCTAACAACATTCTAGCAGTGAATTACAGTGTAATATAATGAGTGGAGGCAGTACATCAGCATCATGCAGTCAGGCGGTAGCATTACCTCAGGGAACAAAGGAAAACAAATTCAAACTGTTTTGGTTGCAAAGTTTAGTTAGGCAGCTCTTAAGGTGCAGCTAAGTAGCAGCTGAAAATGTCACTGGCTATGTTTTTTATGCAAAAGGAAAAAATATCTCCACTTGGGTAAGGGCAGAAGTGGTCTTTAAGGAATATTTAGTTAATTGCAATAAGTCCATCAATATTTAGTTAATTGCAATAAGTCCATCAATCTCATTCTGTGGCTAAAAGCTTTAGCGGTGGCCGACTGGCTGCACTTCTTGTAGCTGTTTACCTGGGCGCCTGCCGGGTGATGTGTGAATCAGGGATTTTGGAATTAAGCCACATTGCCAACAATGTAATGATGCTGGGCTTGTAAACAGAGACCCAGACTCTCAGCTCATCCAGTTAAGGTACTAGACTCCAGCTGTTAATATGTAATAGCTTCAGACCTTTATATGTGGCAGGAATGCTAGTGCTGCATAGGGGCAACATAGATTGGGTTTGAGAGGAAATTAGGACCAGGGTTCCTCTCAATGTTAATACATAAATAGAATAATGGCATGCGCATTTATGTACAAAATGATTACCAGGAAAACACACTCAACAAACACTTGTTTCCTGGTATGACATGGGGGAAAGCTGAATGGAAGAAATACAATTCTTGGAAACTGTGCAAAACAAAATGCAACATAATGCAAATGAATAGGAACAAGATAACAATTGACCCATTATACTGGCTGCAGAAAAGCACAAATACAAAGGCTAAGCAGAGAGGTACTAGGAGCAAGGCCAGGAGGGAGCAAAATGGTTCCCAATTAGGTGTTTAAGGGCAGGGTAAAACTGACAAAGAAAATAGTCTGACTCATGGAGGTAATGGAGGTATTGCAACGAGGGGTAAATAGGGTCAAAACTCAGAAGTGTGGAGCGAGTAGGCTGACCTGGGGAGGGGGGGTTATAGAGAGGGAGAATAATAATGTAAATAAAATGAGAATAAACTCAACTACTCACATGCACTTCATTGTATTCTTCCTGTAATGTGCAAAGTATGATAGTTGTTCTAACTATGGGGAGGCCCAAAATTATTTCTGTATTAGGGGGAGGCTCAATATCTTTTCCAAGGCTTGGGGGAGGCTCACAAAGTGCGAGAACTCCTGTTATAGAGGAATAGGTTCTTTTGGGGGGGGTTTGTTAAAACAATGTTAGCTGTGTGATGATTTTCAAAATGTTTGTGAGGTAATAACAATGTAGTTATTAAAAATATACATGCTGCACAACAGTTTTCACAATGCATGTTCTGTCAGATAGTATTCAAAATCTACATGCTGCGCGGTGGTTTTGAAAATCTACATGCTGAACAAAGGTATTGAAAATCTACGTGCCGCATGAAGGTTTTGAAAAATCTATGTGCTGTTTGTTGTTTTTAAAATCTCTGTGCCACACAGTGGTTTTCAAAATCTATGATCTGCATGATGATTTTGATTTTGAAAACCTACATACTGTTTTTCTTTACCTAGTGTTAAAGTTACGCATGAACAAAAACTTTAATGTAAGACAACTACTTATATACAGTACGTAGAAAGCATGCATCTAGTAAGGCTATATATTTCACAGGACAAAGGTTTGGGGCCTTTTGATGCCTTGGTCATCATGTGTTTTTTTTTCATTTGTTCTATTTACTTACCATTTTTATTATATTCTTTTTATTTTAACAACTACTAGTAAAAAATAATCCAATGGAATCTTCCTATTATGAAGTCAGAAATTCTTTACTGGCAAAGCTGGCAGTGTATTTCAATAGGAAAGAACAAATATAATTGCAGACATTTTAGCAAAATAAAACTTGTTTTCCTCTGAAATATTATAGATTTATTACTTCGGTAGTGTCTCCAATGTTTAGGGGTTTCTAATACCATGACAATAATGGACCCCATTCTTAATCCAGGGTACATTCAAAATAAATCAGTAAATCAGTACTGTATTAGTCTTTAATATTTGCTGAGAGTGCTCTTCTTAAACATGCAACATCCCTTTAATGGCTGCCTTCTGTAGTTTGTATAGTGCGACAACTATTGGTAGCATATTTAGGTGTACCTGGAAGTTCCTTTGAATTAGTCCTATAGCTCCAAGGACACATTGAACTACTTCTTGTTTTCATTCCACATTTGGTTTGTTTCTGTTTGCATAGCCTGGTATGAAATAACCTTAAGACACACATTAAGACACTGTAGTCACTTAGGATGGACACTTCAGTTAGTTGAGCTACATTTGTTCATCTTTCTTCTATTGTTATAGCTGGCTTTCTGGCATCTAGTTGTTTTACTGTTGGTAGTGGGTGGTCCCATGTCATCATTATTTCTTCAGTCTCTGTGATTTTTAGGGGTCTGTTATACTAGTGTTTTTCCACTACCTGTAAATTATAGTCTTCGCATAGTTTCCAGTGGATCGGTCTGGTTACATTATTGTGTCTTTCTGAGTACAGGACTTCTGACAAGAGTATCTCACATCCTGCCACTAGATGGGAGACTGTTTCTAATTCTGTAAAACAGAAGCTAGACTTGTTCATTTTTCCCATTTTTTTCTATGCAGTTAGTAAGCCACCTTGTGTGTAGTCCACTGTCTTGGACTGCTAGTATCATCCTTTTCTTCACATAGCTTGAATTCTCTTTTTAACCACTCATGTGTCAGTTCTTGGTCAGCATGGGACTGTTACAGCAGATCCATGTAATTTTCACTGTAGTTGTGGTCTCTCCAGTTTTCTTTCCTTCATTATTGGTCTTTTTCTTTAAAGACTTTCTTCTATTGTTTTGAAAATTCAATTGCAGATTTTTCCATGTTTACTGGTGGAATCTCATAAAGAATTGCAAACGCAAAGGGGTAATGCCAAACCTCACCCAACAACTAACACACTAAAATCTGCCCAATGAAAAATCATGTACACAAATGCTCACAGCCTGGGAAATAAGATCCCAGACCTGCAGGCAATAATGTCAGAGGCTAAACTGGACATAGTAGCAATTAGTGAGACGTGGTTTACCAGTAACCACACTTGGGAGACTTCAGTACCTGGCTATGTATTGTTCAGAAGAGACCGAGGTGCAAAAAGGGGGGGAGGAGTGGCCCTGTATGTCAATGAAAATATCAAAGCTACAGAAATTCAGAACACACATAAGGAGCCAGAAGAACTGTCGGTCACCTGAAACAGGAAATGGGACAGCCATAAGAACTGGGGTTGTCTACAGGCCCCCAGACCAGGGGAGGACATAGACACATTACTGTTAGAGGATATACAAAACATGACAGCTAAAGGGGAGGTTCTGATAATGGGAGACTTCAACATGCCGGATACAGATTGGTCAATACCAGCAGGAACATCTGCCAGAACTAGACACATAGTGGATTCCCTGCAGGGGGAGGGCCTCAAACAACTGGTACAACAACCCACAAGAGACAGGGCTAGCCTAGATCTAGTACTGACTAACAGGGAAGGGATCACAGATCTCCAGGTAGAAGGTCACCTGGGGGCCAGTGACCATCACATGGTATGGTTCAATTTGGCTACTACATCTAAATCATCCCATTCCAAGGCAAAATATGGGACTTCAGAGGAGCTGACTTTGATAAGATGGCCAACAGAGTTAAGCTAGCCCTGGCAAAAAAACACAGGTGAGGGGTACAGGCAAAGTGGGCAAGCATTAAGGATGCAATCACTGAAGCAACATCCCATTGTGTTAGACAGAAAAGAAGTGCAAAGAAGAAGGAAACCACTTTGGTTCTCAAATACAGTAGCAGAAAAGGTCAGAGCCAAAAGGCTGGCTTTCAGGAAATATAAGGAACACAAGCGGGATGAAGATAGGGAGGCATACCAAACTGCCTAAGGAAGGCAGTAAAGGCAGGCAAAGTCCCAAACCGAGGAAACACTAGCACGAACAGTAAAGAAGGTGACAAGACTTTCTATAGATACATTAGTGAAAGGAGAAAGTCCAGAGGGGTATTGCTAAGCTAATGGAGAAAAGGGAGCATGTGAGGAGGAGGACCATGTAAAGCATCTATCTAAATAGATACTTTTGCTCAGTATTACTGAAGAGAAGGTAGGGCAGGGCCACAGCCTCAGCACCATGGACACAGGGGAGGGAGGTGAGCACTACTCCCTTCACAAAGAAAGGGTCCTACAAGAGCTTGCTAAGCTCAGGGTGGATAAGGCAATGGGACCTGATGGCATACATCCCAGGGTACTTAAGGAGCTAAGGTGGAACTAGCAGAGCCATTAGCAGAACTGTTTGGTGAGTCTCTGAGCACAAGAGGTCCCAGAAGACTGGAGAAGGGCTCATGTGATCCTCCACAAGAGTGGTAGCAGGGAGGAGGCAGGAACTACAGACCAGTCAGTCTTACCTCAGTAGTGGGCAAGATTATGGAAGCACTCCTTAAGGAAAGGATAGTGCAACACCTGGAATCCATAGGGGCACAGGATCCAAGACAGCATGGGTTTACAAAAGGAAGGTCCTGTCAAACTAATCTCATAGATTTCTTTGACTGGGCAACCAGAGTGGTGGACCAAGGGGGAGCAGTTGATGTCGTCTACCTTGACTTCAGCAAAGCTTTTGACACTATATAGAGGCATAGAAGATTGATAAATAAGCTGGGTAGGCTCGGGTGGGTCAGAAGTTGGTCAACTGGGTGGCAAACTGGTTGACGGGCAGAAAACAGAGAGTGGTGGTAAATGGTATACAGTCAGAAGAGATGCAAGTCACAAGTGGGGTACCTCAGGGATCAGTTCTGGGGCCAGTCCTCTTCAACATCTTCATTAGTGACCTTGCAGATGGACTAGAGGGTAAGGCTTGTCTGTTTGCAGATGACACCAAGATCTGCAACAGAGTAGATGATCCAGATGGGGTGGGCAGAATGAGAAGAAATCTGGATAAACTAGCAAAATGGTCAGAAGAGTGGCAACTGGGATTTAATGCAAAGAAGTACAAAATCATGCACATAGGGAAGAGAAACCCTGAAGCCACCTATAGGCTGGGAGGGGAGTTGCTAGCAGTCACAAAGGATGAAAGAGACTTGGGCATCATCATCACTGATGACCTGAAATCATCAAGCAGACCTCTAAAGCAGTAGAGTAAGGCTGAGGGGTGTTGGGGTGTATTAGTAGGGTATCTCAAGTCGTAAGAGGAGGTAATTATCCCTCTTTACAAGACACTGGTTAGGCCCCATCTGGAGTACTGCTTGCAGTATTGGAGGCCACACCTTCACAAGGACATTAACCAAATTGAGGCAGTCCAGAGAAGGGCAACCAAAATGGTGCAGGGACTGCATCAGAAGACATATGAAGACAGATTAACAGAGCTCAATATGTATACCCTTGAGCAAAGAAGGGAGAGAGGTGATATGATCGAGGCATTCCAGCACCTTAAGGGCATTAACAAGGTGAAAGAGTCTAACATGTTTAAATATAAGAAAAATAGCAGGACAAGAGGACACAGCATGAGATTAGAGGGGGGCCGATTAAGGGGGAATGTGAGGAAATTCTTTTTCACAGAAAGGGTGGTGGATGCATGGAATGGCCTACCTCAAGAAGTGGTGGCTATGAATACAGTGCAGGGCTTCAAACAGGCATGGGATAGGCATAAAGGAGCAATACAAATGAGTATGAATAGATAGGCCACTGACAGAGCAAAGGCCGATGGCACATTTATAAGGTAGAAAAAGAAATGGGCAGACTGGATGGGCCATGCAGTCCTTATCTGCCGTCAACTTCTATGTTTCTATGTTTCTATGTTAATTGCTCATAGAAACATAGACTTTGACAGCAGATAAGGAACGCTTGGCCCACCTAGTCTGCCCATTTCCCTACCTACTGGATAAGCTGCAGATCCTAGTTAACCAACAGCCTATTTCTTTCTACCCCCCACAAGAATTACCTTAATGTCTGTCCCATGCATTCTTGAATTCTGCCACAGTTTTAGACTCCACAACCTCCTCAGGAAGGTGGTTCCATGCATCCACTATCCTCTCTGTGAAAAAATACTTCCTCGCATTGCCCCTGAGCTGCCCCCCCCTCTATCTTCAAATTGTGTCCCCTTGTTCTTGCACATCTCTTTTTCTGAAAGATGCTACCCTCTTGGACTTTGTTGATTCCACTGAGGTACTTAAAAGTTTCTATCATGTCCCCCTTCTCCCTCCTGTCCTCAAGGGTATACATATTAAGCTCCTTTAGTCTCTCCTCGTATGGCTTCTCCTGCAGATCCTGTACCATTTTAGTTGGCCTCCTCCTCCTCGCTCCTATCATGAAGGCTTTTCCTAATTTTGTACTGGAAGTAGTCTTGGACTTTTTATTTTCATGATGCAGGACCTTGACTATGTTTGAGTCCTGAGATGTCAATAGATATGCCTGTAGTCCCACAGTTGTTGACATTGCATGTATTAAGAAGAGCACTCTCCGCAATCTACAAAAAACAGTGTATGCCAAGATTATACAGTCCAAGATTTTAAGGAGGCATGGGCTTTCTCAAGATTGACTACACATATATGTCAATGACTATGGGACTACAAGCATATCTGTTGACATTGCAGGACCCAAGCATAGTCAAAGTCCTGCATCATGAAACTAACAAGCCAAGACTACTTCTGTGTTGGAGACGATGGGCAGAAACACAGTCAGCCTGTAACCCAGAAAGAGTAAGTGCAGTTTCCTGCATAAATCAATGCACAGGTAGCAGTGCAGCTAATCAGCTTTAAACTATTAAACATGAATGAGGATAGTACCACCCTTAAATGTTGTTCCAATTATACAAACAGCATTATTCTCTCCTGGGGGTTCTGGCTCCTGTGGGGTCCTGGTGCCTCCATCTCAGAACCCGTTGGTGTGAATCTGAGGTGGAGATATTCCTAAATATCAAGAATTACAGTGAGTACATAATTTCTATTTCTTGCCAACCCTCCTTGATGCTTTTCCCTCTTCTGTCACCCATTCTTGCTTTTCTTACCCTACCCTATGCTACCCCAACAGGCACTAGCACTTTAGAAAGATTATGGTTAAGTTTAGTGTGCATGATGTGGCTGTGGTGAGATCTACATTGTAAGCAAGCACAATGTAGTACCAGTTGAGGCATTTCCTTTTGAATGTACCCCCACCCCCTTAGACTATGCTCCTATCAAAATATTAGGGATTGAGTTTGGAGCTGTTGCACAGGACAGACATAATTGGGACTATAAAATTAGCAGAGGTAAGGAAATGGTACAAAACTGGAACAAATGGGCTTTAAGCAAAACAAAGAGAGTGTATTTAATCAAAACATTTTTATTACCTCTCTTTATTTTTTGAGTCATATATTCCCCCCACTGAAATCTAGAGAAACTACTTTATTAAGTAAATTCTTCCAAGTGGTTTGGGGAGTCAACTTAATCCTCTAAAATGAAATATTTTATGTTTAAAGGTTAACAAGGGTGGTCTGCAGATGATAAATCCTGTGGTATTTCCACACTGTCAATTTGTTTTCACCAATTTGCAACCAATATTGAAAAATGTCAGGAAAATTTGATCGGATTTTTTTATTTCCTCCATAACATTATGGTTTAGGGACTGGGAAATTGGGGTGCACAAGATTGCTAAATTATAGCCCCATGCTATATCATATCTTAGAGAGATCTTTGTAAAATTAAAGACATGGGGCATACAAATGCACAGATTATAGATATGCACTTCACTGAACTCATTACATTTCCAAAATGTCCTCAACCTTATTTGGAATCTCTACAAGATTTTGTTAAGAACCATGCATTACCCCTAAACTTAAAGACATACATTGGCTTTGTTGCCATGAAAAACTGAATGTCAAAGATAACCAGAAACACAAACAGGTGAATGAAGAGACCTGCTCCAGGCCAGGTTGTGTACAGGGATACACCTGGCGTAACTTGACTTGCGCCATAAAAAATGGTGCAAGTAGCAAGTTACGCCAGGGGTTGCAACATTCGGTATTCTGCACAAGTCACAGGCTACTTGCACCAAAGTGGACTTACGCCACCAGATATGCCCTAAAACCCCTGCGACATGTGCTAGGAGTTTACAGCAGCTGTTGCACCCTATTCTGGAAGAGCAGCAACAAAGTCCCCAATGACGCTATTTAAGAAGACCCCTGGTGGACTTCCATTAATGAACAGTTACACTGCAAATAACTGGTGTAATTTGCATCCACCGGGGGGGGTGCCTACTGCCCCAAACCACCAGTATGTGCCACCCCCCAGCCACAATCTTGCCCCACTTGACAGCCCCACAGGGCAGGGGAACCCTCCACTGTAATAGCCTCTGCCCCCTTTCCCCATCTGTGTGTACATAGATGCCCCACAGGGCTATGTGACCCCCAGCCTCCGATCTCCAAATACTGAATATAGACACCCCGCAGGGCTAGCAGCCCCCCATCCCTGATCCCAGAACCCATATCCATGCAGTGCTGTCTACTGTCCAGTCGCCGTTCATATCCTGTTGTTCCTGGTAGTCTAGTGGCCCCCCCACCTGCAGTGCCAGTCCACCCCACACTCCCTCCCTGACCCATAGCCAGCTGGTGACTGGCACAACCTCTCACCACGGCTGGCCACTGACTGTGCTCAGTATGAACAGGTGCTGTATGTGTGCTAAATGAATGAATAGGTTCATTCATTCATTGGTACATATATACAATACGCATTCATACTAGTACAATCATCAGCAACCATGATATTGAGGTGAAACTATTGTCCTTACGGCTAACTAATAGTCTGAAATATGAAATGAGCTATTTACTACAAGTGAAAAAACGCGACCACAAGATATTAGATGGGTTTTGGGTCCCAACATGCGTGACCATTTGCGGTGGGTGGGCTGGCGATCAGGACTTCGGGCATGGGGGGCATTATGAGCCCTGCATGGCATACTGACCACAGTTCAGGGATTGGAGCATGCGGCCAGTGTGAGCCCAGTGGGGAATACTATGGTCATACCATCCACAGATTGGGAGGGAGGACACATACGTCCTGTGTAGTACTGTCTTACGGCTGGTGCCGACCTGTTTAGGTACGCCCTTCCTCTAGTGTACCTGTTAGATCATTGCAAGTTGCAGGACTTAACCATGAGGATCCTGCCCTTCTATAATCGGGTGCTGGGTCCTTGTCGCAACTGAGTTTGGCACAAGTCACCTTTGTCTCATTTGTTTTTTTACATGCTCTTATATTAATTATTTTTGGACATATGGGTCTTTTACTTGGGATGCACTGATATTTGCTACGGTCTCATATGAAAACCTTATATATGGGGTATATTCTTCTTCATGGAAAAAGTGGAACAAAAGTACCCTTCATGTTATTTTTTCTATTTTTAAATGGTTTCTTTGGAATAATAGAAGCCTCTTCACTTTACAACAAAAACAAATATTGCACATTGAACTGTTACAAAAAATTACAACAGAAATAAAAAAATATTTATCTATCCGAGTCCAAAATATAAGGGAAAAATGTTTTGCAACAAAATTGGAGACATCTACTGTGGATTACAGATACTGATGTTCTAGTTACATAAATATGAGCACGGTTTCATGATGTATTGTATGTTTACCTTTTTCTTTTTTTTTTCCTTCCTGGATTGTATAAATTTAAGTTGTGGAAACTCCAATGTATTAATTGGGAAAGACAGAAGAAGAATCAGCATTTATATAGGGCTTTTCATACACAGTATCCCAAAGCACTTTACAAGCAATGCTAGACTGGTAGTGAAGTGTGAATGTGTGGTGGCGGCCATATCACACATCATCACCCACACACAGCCTGGATGATTGCATGAACCAGTTTATGGGAAGGGGAACGTTGGCCAGGACACTGGGAATGCTCCCTGCTCTTTGCGAACAGTGCCTTGGGTTCTTTTACTTCCACCTGGACAACACCAGAATGGGCAGAAGGGACCTCGGTTTAACATCTCATCCAAAGGACAGCACACCCCAGCAGTACAGCACCCCCCAATACTGCACTCAGATGCCAGCGATTTTTAGGTGCAGGTCCAATACTGGTACTGGATGAGAACCCACAACCTTCTGGTCCAGAGGCGGATGTGCTACCAACTGAGCCATGCTGACACCTCTGAGAATGTCTGAGTATCTTTTTATTTTCTGTATATATTACTTATTTCTGTTTGGATTTTTTTCTGTCTGTATGATTATCACTAAATAAACAAATTCCCCTACTCTTGCCAGTAGGGGGGCCACTTGTCTGCCATTCCAACATGGCGGACGTCCGGGAAGTTGGTGGAGGTGCATTGGGAGGAGATGCAGCTGGAATTACTGTGGGCCTTGCTCTTTCCACGGATGCAGGGATTTCTTGGTCTATATGCAATTACATGCTTCAGTCTGCTGCAACAGAAAGTGCTTTACCTGGCTCTGACTCTGAGTCTATGGATATACCTGACAACGCTGCTGATCAGGCCTTAATTATGGACTTGAATTATAACCTACAGGACCAGACACCTTCTCTGGCTCCAAAGGTACCTTCTAATTTTTCTCAAGAGGAACTGCTCAGAAATGCCATAAAAACTCATAAGCAATTCCTTATCAATTTACTGCAAGAAGATGCTGAGCAAGTCTCAACCACAAAGCTTTTTTTTGGTTCCTGAATCCAGTACATCTGCACTATCTATTCCATCTCAGCTTTTGCCAACTAATCCTCCACCCTCCACAAACGTACCTGAACATATCGCTTCAACCCTGTTGGACTCTTGCTCTGTGTTGCCCTTACGAAAAGGACATGCTCCTTCCAGCTGTGTAGAGGATTCTACTTGGTCCCCTGATGCTGTGTTGCTGGCTGTGAGCTGGCAAAAGGATCTGTTCAAACAAACTTGGTCTTCTCTGGGCCCAGTGCAGGCCACAGACATCATTCACGGGAGTTCACCCATTCCTTCTACATCTGCTCCTGCAGTTCATCTGGAAATGCAATTGCCTGTTTCTTCTCCACATACGATTTTAAAATCGGACCTTCTGACTACTAACTTGCTGGTCAGCGCAATTCCGCTGGACAACTTGGTGCAAAATACTCCGGTTACTAAGGAACCACTCCTGCATATGGGTGCTGCAGTACCGGAGCCTCATTCTGATACCTCTGTCCCAGGACAAGAAGATGAACCGGGACCGTATCTTTCTGCTTCTGAACATGAGCAGCCTAAACATTTTGAAATGTCGGATTTGTTTAAAAATCTGGGGGAACCTGCACAGCGCAGAAATACTGTCAGGTTGTAGTATAATGGAGATTCTGCTAATGCACCAGATAGGAAGATTGTTTTGCACCAAATGTTAAAGGCTTCTCTGGGTATTAATACTGGGGAACTATTTGCTTTTATACATGTTGGGAGGGGGGAACTAACCTATGATATAAGTTTTAAAACTAGTCACACTTTGCAGAAGTTGTGGGCAAACTACCCTCAAGTCCAGCGTACTACTGTATGGAAACCTTTTTCCCCATCCCTTTAACCAAGCCAACAATTAAGACAATAACTTTGTTGTTTCAGAATGAGGGTGTTAATACTGCTGATGTGCAATACTGGTTACAACAAATATGTACTATATTAGAAAGACCCTCCCCAATTTTGGATGAAGATTTTGTGTGGACCGGTAGTTGGAAAGTTGAGGTGCAACTAAAACAAACTGACTTGGGAATATTGCACTTACCAGGCAGTTTTTACATAGGTAGGGACAGAGGCCTGTGTTTTTATCCAGGCTAACCTAAAGCCTGCCACAAATGTGGAGCCCGTACACACCTTAGCTCTGTTTGTGACAAGTCTAAGTGTAATCTGTGCATGGAGTATGGTCATGTGATCTTTGGCTGTCTGACTCCATTCAAATGCAAACTTTGTGACGAGGAAGGGCATTCTTATAAATCCTGCCATTGGGCAGCCCATAACAGGCTAGACCAAGCCCCACAAGACCTGGTTCACATTATAGAAGAAAGTCAGGCAAAGACACAAGTTGCCCAGCCTGTACCTTCTCATGGTGAAAATGTGCCTCTCGATCTAGAGCCTACCCTCCCCCTTCCATGTTGAGGAGAATCCCCAGATTATAACCATAGATCATGCAGTTTTCCCTGCATCTTATGCTCAGATTTCTCCCCCTCCCCCCAAGATACTCATGAGGTTGGTGGTGCTCCTCCTGATGTGCGCCCCCCCCCTTGCTGGTCCGGCACTGGTTAAAAGAAGACAATGGGGAGACACCAAGGATGAAGGAGTGGAGTTTGACTCTTCATCCATTTCCTCAAAAGTTGACCTTCCCTCAGATTCTTAGGCTGATACAGTTAAAAAGGAAAAAGATAGGAGTCATAGGAAAGTGTCTTGAGACTTACATGGGCTGTTCCTTTTTCTCTCTTATAAGTTATGAGGGGTAGTCAGTGTATTTGTCCTCTGACATTAAATGTTTTCAGTATCAAATCACACAGAACGCACCTGACTACCCTTCAGATCTTAAGGGACTTGCTGAATAACACCATCTTTCTTCAAGATATGAGATTAAAAACATCCCATGAAGTCTCACAAGCTAAAAGGATATGGGCATTGGGTGCCTCCTACTGGTCGCAAGGACCTGACTTAAGTGATAGGGTTGGTATATTATTTAAAGGTTTTCCTTTTTCAGTTTGTAGAGTTGTAGACGTTATCTCAGGTAGGGCTGTATTATTGGATGTTTATTTCGATAAAATGTCTCTTCATTTATTGAATGTCTGCACTCCTCCAAGCATTGCACATAGGTCTGTACTGTTTAAAATAATACAACCCTATCTGCATACCAATAGACATGTCATCTTGGGAGGAGATGTCAGTTGTGCATTGATGCTGGCAGACGGAGGAGGTACTACTAGGAAATCATTTGGGGACACTAATTGCTTAAATTCTATGTAACCCCTAGGTGGCGCTATCCCAAGGGCTACTACCCATGTCTGCGTGACTAGTTGCACATTAAGGGGCCTGGGTACTGAAACGGGTGCCTCCACTTGGAGGACAGGGTTGTTAGTAACAAGGCTAACCTGGGTACAGCCCTCCAGGACACTGTAACCCCCCTCCTTTCCCTTCTAGTGGCCTAGACAAAATGCAACAAACACTTTCACAGTAGCCCCTGTTCAGCATACAAATCCCCACACTGTTTGCACTTACCACCAGGGCTGGTTCCACCAGTTTGACCCTGGAGACCTCCTGTAAAACAAGGTTAGGCACAGCAAGTTATAACAGTACAGTGGTTTTGGTACAAACTGGAACCTCAGTCAAATTAGATGCAAAAAGTGTTTGATCTGATTTATTCAGGGGACTTGGACAAGGGAGGGGCGTAATCAGGTTGATTGATTCTCTAACTGATCTAGTCAGACGATTATGCATGCGCTTTTTAGTCCCTCAACACAGTCACACACTCTGGGTACCCAGATAGGAAAGAGGTGGGCTAGCCAGGAACATTGCCTGGGGTAGGCCAGCATCACAGCTGGTTGGGGCCCTGTGATGGAAGAAAGCAACATGCACAATACACACTATTTGTAATCTGGAGCTGGTGGGCTCAGTTCATGAAGGAAAATACAACAAGGCAATCAGATGATAACACTTTAGATGTAGCTGTTGTTGCAGGGAGCTACCCTGATGTTTACTCACGATACCCAATACAGGACACAGGCAGGACGAAACTGAGACTGCAGGTTGATGAGCTGGAGTGCCAGGAGAAGTAGGGCCCACACGAATCATCACAGCGTTGTTTCTGCTCAAAGCGTTGAGCAGGGGGCTGATCCTCTGGCAGGTCTCTCGTTGATGGCTTTCTCTGTGTAGTGGGTAATCTAGCTGGGCTAGTGTGACAAGGCCCAGGCCAAGTGGAGATAAATGCGGATTCAGTCCGGTGGGGCTGGATGCAGCCCCCAGCAAGCAAAACACAGTTCAGCACACAGTGGGGAACCAAATCGTGACCCATTAGCAGCTCACAGCACATTTATATTAAGGAAATCACTACTGTACCAGGCGGATGGCAGTCCAATCACAATTACAGAGTCTCTGCACCAAACCGGGACCCCAGCAGAAACTGAAAGTCCTGACAGGCCGATCATGTTCAGCAAATCTTCGTTCTTCTTCAGATAGTGAGCCTGGTCACAACTCAGTGGATTTATTTCCTCTCCAGTTTGGATTCAGTCCAAAATATTCACAAATTCCCTCTCAGGAACAACAGGCTGGCAGGCAATCCAATACTCAGCCCTTCCACGGTTCTCCCACGTGAACTACGCAGAAACTGCTGCTCGACTCTCTCAAGCTGTTCACTCTTTCTCTTCCCAACTCAGACTGACTCTAGCTGCAAGCAGCCTGGGACTTTCCCCAGGATCCAAAAGGTTCGGTTGGCTGATTTGTCTGTCAGTCAGTTCAAGGGCTCCCCCTCCAGGTCCATTTGGGCGCCAAAGCCCAGAACTACAATTCCTCCAGATTTTTACTCCCACAAGACCCCTGGGGACATGTTCCATTTTAGAGCCCCAAAAGGTACTGATTGGCTCATTCTGGCAGTCCAAGACCAAGATGGTGGTGACAAACAGAACTGTCTATGCTGCAAAGAAGGCAGGTTTAACAAACTACAATATCATTACTACTCTAATAGATAATCAGCAAATAAATACAGCTTCTAACAGAGCTCCCTCTGCACAAATAGTGATGGCAGAACGGAGTAATTATCTGGCAACCCGGGCAGGACTCGAGCATAGAAACACTCAGCCCCCTCCCAGATTAAATAAGCACCACATTATTGGCAGCTCTCAAAGAGACAAAGCACAGAGGCATTAAGGCACTCTCACTCTCACACAAATCTTTTTTAAACCACTAAGATACAGGACATTAGCCTGGCAGTGGGCATTTAGGCACACCCAAGAAAGACTTCTCGGGAACCCTCATTTGTAAGGGGGTTTACATCTGTTTTATCAACTGCTGGATTATTAGATGGATATCTAGCAGTTCATCCAAAGGAGCAAAAACCTTTACGAAAGGCACTCTTGCTACATACAGTGATTATGTTTTTCTTTTCTAAAAGTTTACAAGTATTACAAGCCCATACTATCCCCTGTGAAACCTTGGATCATTTGGCAATTTCTTTATCTTGTTCTTTAAGTCATTCCTCCCCCTTCCCTCGGCATAACTACAGTTGGAAACTTAACAATTCCCTGTTATCACACCTATAGTTAGAAGAACAATTTATGACACTCTTGTTGGCCAGGTATTCTGTTTTGGAAGCCTATGACTCAATAACTGACTGGTAGGTTGATTCCAAGTCGGATTTCAAATCCTTTTTCATCCATCAGGCTAAAAAGAAGTCCAACACTGAATATCTTCACTATCTCACACTTGGAGAACAGCTTTTTTCTACCATTTCTAGGGCATATGAACATAATGCAGACCTAGGTACTAAAATGAATTCGTTAAAAAAAAAAAAGAAATGTCCAAATGTCAATATGACAGAGCTGAATCCCTCAAGTTAGAAGCATAATTTGGTACTCAGGGATCTAAACCCTCAATTGACATATACAAAAGTTGTCAAACCTGAGTGAGTGATACAACTCAGGACCAAGTTTTAGATCCCGTTACCAAAGATACTCATTCTGATCTAGATCAAATCCTATGTATTTCTCAAACTTACTTACAGGACATGTTCTGTACCCCTTCTACTGCAATTTGGGATGCATCCTATCTCCAAGATTTAGGCATTCCACAAGTAGACCCCAAAACACTTATCTCGATACTTTTCCCAATCACTCCGGTTGAAATTCTATCAAATCTGAGTAAATTACAAAAAAAACTCCTCACCAGGTTTGGATGGCCTGACCAAGGAATTTCATCAAAAATTCACCCATTTTTTTGGTCCCATCTTGTCAGAGGTTTTTGACTTTATCTTCACTTCAGAAACATTACCAGATGTCATGTTTCAAGCTCTTTTGATTTTATTATTTAAAAAAAGGAGACAGAGAGTTGAAAAATGGAAGGCCTATTAGCCTACTCAATATGGATTACAACATTTTGGCCTCTGTACTTTTAGCTAGATTATCTGTATTGGTGGAAACTGTAATTGACCCTGTACAATCTTGTGCAGTACCCCACTGGTCCAATTTTCATAATCTAATGTTTCTGAGGCATGTAACCTCACGTCGGGCCTTCTCTAGTCCTCCTGGTCTGAGTCTCGCCTTAGACCAGGAGAAGGCTTTTGACCGGGTGGATCAGACATATATTTTTCAAGTCCTTTTAAAATATCATGTACCTAGAACTTTGGTACAATGGATTAAATTATTATATACTTCGGTCTTTATCACTCCATATATTAATGGATCCCCTGGGAATGCCTTTTGTGGAAAAAAAAGGTGTATGACAAGGCTGTCCCTTAAGCCCCCTTCTATACACCTTCCAAACTGATCCCCTTCTTGGAAAATTTCATGCCACCCAGGTATACCACACATATCTCTACTGGACAACAGCCCAGCTCCTAGTGTCTGCACTTATGCAGGTGATCTGTGCATTTGCACCACCACTGCCATAGATGAATCTGTATTAGTTAACACTATTTCTCAGTTCGAGACAGTGTCAGGCTACCATTTGAGCTATGATAAAAGTTTGGGAATGCAACTGCTCCACCTTACTGAGACTCCTGACAGGACATGTCAGGCTAACATTAATGTGTCCACCACTTCATTAAAGATTTTCAGTATACAATTTGGTAGCCCAGATGATGCCTCCTTAAATTGGCAATCAGCACTCCAGGTGGCAGAACGTACTATTCTCTCTTGGAAAAATTTAATTATTTCCAAAAGAAAAAGAGTCTTTTTATTATATATTTTAATTATACCTATTTTTTTAATATTGCACATATATTTCCCCTGCCCCAATTTCTGGAAACTAGAGTAATGAACTTATTCTTTCAAGGTTTCTGGGGCAGTAGGTTAAACCCAATTAAAAGATTACACACTTATCACAAATATAGCCAAGATGGGGTGCATATGGTTTACCGTATTTTATTCTTTTATAGTATTTTTTCCATAAAAATGTTCTCCTCTTACTTTCAAGTGCTCCACCATTTTGGTATATTTATACAGCCGTTTGGCTTCAAAATTTCCACATCTCATGGACCACTTCTCCGCTTTCTCTTCCAAGAAATTTGAAACAATTCCAACTCCCCCATTTACTTTCTGATTGTATTAATCTAAAACAATGGCAGGTAACCCCACAGTGCTTGACTTCAAATACTAGACATAGCTTTTACTCTGCAATCCTTCAAACTCACTTTTATTAAATACCTCAAATATTAGCTGGCCATGACTCTCAACTATCTACTATCTTTTCTCAACTTACAGATAAAAGACTTCCCTTAAAAGAATGGGATGTTATATGGCTCTCGTGTCATGGTAGTTTAGGTGTTAGGAATACGCAGAAACACAAAGCTGTAGAAGAACGTACGTGTGCACACTCCACCTGCCCTGGAGTTCTAGACACAATGAAACACTTTTATTTACACTGCCCTTTTTCATAGCAATTCTGGGCTTTAGTTCTTCAGATCTGGGGAGACAAACAGTTTTCTTATATTATATATGAAATTGTGGTACTAGGTCTTTTTTCCTTCCCCTCTTTTCAAATACCACCCTAGCACGCTAAGGTTGTTTTTTGTCCTTATGTAAATACTATTTACGGCAAGCCAGGTGTGCCCTGGTGCTTCAGCAGCATGAGTACACAATTACATAAGTTTTGACACAAGTGGTTCACAACCTCAGGAAAACGTATTTTTTAGAGCAAGAAAATTACTCTACTACACAGGTTAGGAAATATTGGAAATGTTGTTCTTGGTTTTTGAGTGTTTCCTTTTGAATTTTGTTCCCTCTTTAGGTTGTGCTCTAATTAATTTGTGAACCTTTCTTGTATGTATTTATGTTATTTTTCCTAAATTACTAATGCATTTTGTTTTTCCTTTTTGATCTGAATTCCTTTATGTTTTGCAAATGATTTTCACGTGAACATAATGTTTTGTATTATGTCTTGTTTTGATTTGTCTAATAAAAAAATTCCCCTGCTCTTGCACAAAATACCATGGGTTCTTTTACTTCCAACATGGACACCACCAGAGATGAGCAGAAGGGACCTCAGATAAACATCTCATCCTAGGAATGGCACACCCCATCAGTACAGCACCCCCTTAATACTGCACTTGGGTGCCAGTGTTCAAGGTATGAGCCTAATCTTGTTGTGGGACTAGAACCCACAACCTTCGAGTCCAGAGCCAGATGTGCTAACAACTGAGCCATGCTGACACCAGGCTCAGTTAGAAGGAAGGTGAGAGAAAGGAAGGGGAAAGGTATTTTTCCTTCAAGGACTGGTGTGTTCTTCATGCTAAGAAAAGCTCACAGACTCTGTAGAAGATGTATAGACATGTTTAAAGCGTAAGAATATCTAACTGTAGAGTAAAATGTTTGAAGTTTTTCTTCTTCTCCCTCTGATAAAGGTCTGATGGGGTTAAATGGGCTAAATGGACAGGAATAGGGGAGAAAAGGTAACCAGAGAACACATTTAGAAAAAAGTTATGTGTTCAGACTGTAACTACCTTTGGAGATCGCAACATTACGTAAAAGGGTTGGCTGGAAAAGTCCAGTGATAAAGAGGATGCTAATGTCAGCAACACATTACCTGTGAGGCAAAAAGCTGTAGTGCATTCTGTGAGTTAAATGTATAGTAATAATGTAATATTGTACTCTTATATGGATGTTCTCTTCGTGAAGTGTGTACAGCTGATCTATAGATGGTGATTGTAACAATCTTGACATTCTAAGTTCTGGTATGTGAGTTGTTAGAGGAAGTATGGGACCAATAAAGTTTAAGCATAATTGCAAAGGTGTCAATCAGTAAACACTAAAGCATAAGAATATGATATATCTGTACATATTAGAATCCTAATAGCATTTCGTGTGTATTGTATAGATTGAGCAGAATAGTAGTAAGCATGTGAACATAGACATTCAAGTAATTTGTCCTGGTGGTAAATGCAAACTGGTTTAACTGACTTTGTAGGACATAACTGTTTGTAGATTGCGCCAGTAAGCATGATCTTGGTAGAATTTCCATTTATCAGGACACCAGCACTTGAAATCACAGTCTGTAGTTCTGCTCTCTCCCCTTTGTCACCGTATATGCTGCCTGATAACAGTAAGCATAGAACAGACTGAATCTTGTTTTGATCACAGTCATTAGGGGTCAGAAATGGCACTTGTTCTTTAGATGTAGCATTGAAGCTGGGCTGGGCTGTTCTTGGTAAATTCAATGTAAATATTGGTAAAAGCTGGATCCCATTGTAAATGAGATATTGCTTCTCTGCTTAACTAATCTGGGTAAATAAACTGTAAAAATGTGTTAAAGCTGGGCCCCAATTGAAAACAAGATGTTGCATATCTGCTGTGTTATCATGTGTGGACACATTGCTAAAATTGGTAAATGTAAACAATATTCCTTACAGATCTTTGGTGAGACCACCCCTGAAATACTGTGCCCATTTCTGGAGTCTGCACCTAAAGATGGTCAGGGACCACCTTGAGTCTGTTTAGAGGAGGGCCACAAAAAAGTTTACATACTATAGAAACATAGAAGTTTTGGGCAGATAAGGAATGCTTGGCCCATGCAGTCTACCCATTTTGTCCCTGCCTATACTATCACCACAGACCTTACATGATCTCTGGCTACTCCATCCCCCACTTTCCTACCAAGATTCCTTTGTGCCTATCCCATGTAAGCTTGAGTCCTACCACTGCGTCCCCCACACCACCATGGCTGGAAATGTGTTCCAGGTGTCCACTACTCTTTCAGTGAATAAGTACTTCCTCCCATCTCACATAAATTTCCACTCTTCTAGCTTCATTACATGCCCCCTTGTTCTTGTGCACCTTCTGTTCTGAAAAATACTCCCCTCTAGGTTCAGATGAGGCAGGGAAATTGTATGAAAGAGACCAGCAAGCCTAAACATGTACACACACACACTGGTGGCCAGAAGGAAAGGGGGACATGTTAGTGACTAAGAACTTGCCAGATATCAATGGGGTAGATTGCGGTGAACTGTTCATGAGGAAAGAATGCTCTAATGAGAAGTCACACATTGAGTTGAAGGCTTAGGAAGGATATGTTTTCTTTATAGAAAGGATTCTGGATGGGGGATAGAGTACCTAATAAGGTGGTCCACTCAGTGTCCATGACTTTGTTCAAACACAGGTTGTATATATATATACACACACACACAAACACACCCACACACACACACACAAAAATGAGAAATGGAGATGGGCTATTCTGGAGAACAGGGTGTCATAAAGGCACTAGGGCTATCAGATAGTAACTCTGGCCCAGTGTAGATCAGGTATGGCTTCAGGTAGGCAAACAGGTAGATGAGATAGGCCATTGGGTCATTGTCTGTCATAAAATTCTATGTATCTATGTATGTTGCTCACCAGGGTTGGGATATCCTTGGTAAATATAGTCTAAAATGGAAAAAAAAAGAACTCCACAGAAATTTAGATATTGCATCATAATGTATAGTAGAACATTGTTCTGTATAGAATTCAATCCCTTTGTTGTACCACAGTTCAAAGGTCATGGAATGTCATTGTACCCTTCTGTGCTACAACAGCATTCTGAAACCGTTTTGTTCTGAAAGCTAAAGAACCGCTGCACACAAATTTCACATAATAATAATTTTATTTCACTACAAAAAAATACAGGATTAGCAACTCTATGCACAACCAGTGTGTTCTGCTACTTCGGGGTTTTGATTCCCTTGGACCTCTCGAACTTCACTTTTGAGGTCAGAGGAATCAGAACCCCGAGGTGACAGAACACATTGGTTGTGCACAGTTGCCTATCTAGTGTTCTCTGTTTATTTGGGCTAACTGCAGTAAACAGGGTAAAAGCAGAACTCCAGTGAAAATAAGAAACTGTATTTTAGTCAGGCTATCGACAGTAAATACTTTTGCAAATTTTGAGTGATTTGTAAACTGTTGTGATTTCATCTACCTGAAGGGGGTTAGACGGTTGATGACAACTGACCTGGGCCATACAGATTTAAGCAGCAGTGCAACAAAAGATGTGTTTTCCAAAAGGCTAGTTTCAGCTGCAATTAATACAAAATGTTGACATACCTGTCAAATCTACTTTTCTAGGTACCTCTTATACTGCACACCATGACTTTTTACTTTTTCTATCCAAACACTTGCCAGTTCTACAATACTATTTCTAAACCAGATGTGGTGGTCATCTCTTTTTTTTAAGAAAAAAACTTCAAACATTTATAAAATACTCACATCTGGTGGAACTTGAAAATGTTACCACCAATGAAACTGGAAGATGCCTGGATTCTTTAATAGTGAAAAAAGGTAAGGTCACATTTTTGGGCGAATTTTGTTGCACTACTTCTTTAAAGAATATGTTGTCGTATGTTATTTAACACAATTATTGAGAGGCTTATCTAAGGGGTTACAGATTCCAATTGTTAAAACAAGATATGAGCAGATTACTTTAAGTTTTTTTTGTGGCAAGAACCTAGAACAAGTTAAGGACAGATATTAGATCTCTGTCCTCAAATATTTATAAGGAAAAAATGGATAATGGCTTTGTCTATCACTGTGACTGTTCAAAATGAATCTATTTTTATTATTGGAATTGTTTTCATATATTAGTTTATTTAGTTTAGTTTAGTTTATTTATTTGTTAGAGTACTTAATCTCATTATGACTCTAGGTGCTTTACAAAATACCCTAACAAAATAAACAAAATTAAAGCAAGATATACACATAAGATGTAAAAACTAAATATAATAAATTAGAAGGAGGGGAAAACTTTACTAAATAAAAAAGTGTTCAGTTCGTTCTTGAAGGCATCATCTGAAGGGGCCATATTACTTAGTACTTGTATTTTTAACTAGTATACTTATCAGGTTCAGAAGCAAAACAAAACAGCTCAAACGACTCATGGAGTGTGCATGATCCATGAAAGTGCAAGCACAGCAGGACAAAACTCAGCACCTACTCAGGAACTGTATCACAAAACAGCTTTAATATGAGGAATTTAAAAATCCACCTTAAAGAACATCAGCATCACAGAATGCCACAGACCTCACGACTGGTTTCACACTCACTGCGTGCGTCATCGGTCGCCAGTGATGCACCAGTGAGAATGTGGCTCAATCGAGATCGTAACATTCTGCTGACTGAGCCGTTATAAATTCCCTCTAAACTGTTCTGTGATACTGTTCCTAGTGAAATGCTGATTCTGCCTGCTGTGCTTATCAGATTGCATAGTGTGTAATGCTGGAAAACTGCAGGGTGACTTTGAAAGGCACGGGGACATCATGTCGTGGATGAAACTGCGCAAAACAACAATGCCAAAGGCATTACAGCGTGTGGCAAAATAAGGTCAGCAGAAAATGCCAACCGCAAAACAAAAGCACACACTGGTGGCACATGTAAAGAAATCTTTGTTTTGCCCCCCCCAACTTGAATATCTAACTCCGAGGGGGGCGTGGACTGAGGGGAAAAGGAGAACTCAGAGTGGGAGACTGTTTTTAGGGAAGGATAAACAAACATGTTGAGAAACAGGGATTCAAACCCCACTCTCTAGGCCTCCATGGCACCAAGTGCATATGCCTTAGCCACTCCACCACAGGAGCAGCTCAACTAGGCACAGCTCCTGTGGTGTCTTCAGTCTTTCCTCTACTTCAGAGTGTGCAACAGGGGTAGCGGTAGTGTGCCACCACTATTATACCCCATCACCATATTTCATTATGCGCTTTAGATCTCGCGGTTCTCCTTGTGCAGTTCTGTCTGTGACATATTGACCCGGTACCCTTTGAAAATAGGACTTGTGCCTAATAGTCTGCCGCTGGGTAAGTCAGTATTTTATTAACCTATTTACTTACTTACCTACCTTGTAACTCTACCTGTATTTATGTTTGCCACTTTCTGTTGGCTGTCCTCTTTTGTTAACACCCCCCCCCCCCAGTTCTTACCTGGAAATAAACACTGGATCAGTTTTCAGTTTCAGTTTTGTTTCTAGAAAAGTATGTAAAAACATGTGTTATTAACATATGTAGAATACACATCCGAATTCACAAACATTAACATCCTGGCTCAGTGTGCCTTTCCTAGTCAACAAATGTCCCAGTCAATACATTTTAATGTGTGATACTATGACAAACCACACAATCTTCACTCTTCTGGTTTATGCGTTATGTTATTGCACCCCTCGGGCATGTAAAAAACTCATTGCACACTGTTGCCCATACATTATTTTTATTTATTTATTTTATTTATAGAATAGGAATTACAATCCTTTGAGTCATAGACTCGTTTGCAAAGGCTCCACGTCATTCAAAATAAAGAATACAATACAGAGGAGACAGAAAGTACACATAAATTATTCTGTATGTTATGTACCATTGTCCCAGCTATAGTCTGTTACAGAAATAGTTTAAAGTGCTGCTAAAGCCTCTTTTAACCTGGTGAAGGTAAGTCACACCAGGGTGCTACCTGCCTCAGGGGCCAGCATTTTTGAAGCAGTTTGTGTGCTGCAAGTCCCCATTGCATCGGACATTTGGTGCAAGGGATTAGCATCAAACAGTTTTGATTTTCCATCAGTATGGCTAAGACACAGCTAGCTAGATTACCATTCTGTGGTCTATTGTGTATCACATTTCGGGCCTCTTGGCATGCACCTTCCAAGTACCGCAGCTTGCACCTACAGTATGCAGCAAACTGCCACAAAGCACATTCAAGTGTTGTAAAATCAGTCAACATTTAAAAATACAGGGCAAGTATGTCAAACGCTGTAGGTGCAACAGCTGCACCAAAGTCCATGGCTGCACCAGCAGCCGCAGTCCTAGAACAGATGTTTGAAAAGCCTGCCCATGGTTTAAATAATCAGTTACACATAATTTGCAGAAAGTAATCAAGTAAGCTCTCTGTGAGTAGTTACTCTGGAAAAATGGTTTTACACTGCTTGCTTAGGTCCTGAAGCAGTTAGCATCCTGGTGTGACCTGCCTGCCAGTATTGCATCTGCTGTTGTTTAACAGTAATGGCCTGTATGGATCTGCATATTGTATGACTTCATCATGGCATGACTAAAAATACAAACATCCATGCATTCAGCTTTAGAGATGAAGGACCACTGGTTCATCAAGTCCCCCCCGGCCCAACTGAGTGGGAATGCCCAGTCACCCTCTTCTTCTTCAAAACGCCTGCCAACTTTGAGCTTGAAGGTTGCTACAGAACCAGCTGATACCTTCTGCTCTGGAAATCGTTTCCAAGTGCTTAACACACACTTGGTGAAGTCTTTCTTCCTGACATTTTCTTTGATTCATCCACCTTTCATGACATCACGTGTCCTCTTTTCCATACATCCTTATGCATCCTGGAGAGTTGCATTTGGTCTGAAGATGTTATGCCTTTCATATACATTATTTTCTTTTTTTCTTGTTCTATAGAGCCTTGTCTACATTGCTGGCAGGGGCAGCTGCTCAGCCATGTACCACCTCCTCCCAACTGGCATCTGCTGCTCCGGGACCTACCTGATCGGAGATTCCTCCCACGACTTGTCCCCCATAGTGTAGCTGGAGAAGGAAGGGCTGTCCTTCTCTCCAGCCCATAAGTCCAGGTCGGACCAGGTAGCTCAGTCAGCAGTGCAGGCTGGAAGTGGGCCGCAGGGCATCATGAAGCCCCCCACCAATGTTTTCCTGTTTTTTCCCCCTTATGTACCAATGCTGCAGCAGCATGGAGAACACATGAGCATGGAGACTTGCATACGCTCCAAAACCATGGCTCCTTCCACCCACCCTGACCTAAGTGTGCCTCCCAAACATCAGAGCTATGAGCCAGGACAACACACCACACCCATCCGGGAGAGGAAAACTGACAAATAGCCACTAAATCCTCTCCCAGCTCTACCCAATGCTTACCCTCAGTGACCTGAGCTTATTCCTGAACTTGGGTCACTGGCATGCTGAGAGGTAAGACACCACAGTGCCTCAGCCCTCTGCCACCAGGCTAGCATTTTTATACAGTTTTTTCTTTATTCTCATAACTAGGCGTACCCACTGTGACAGAATCCCTTTTACAGTGGTGACACAGGCATAGAAGTAAGTAAGCAATAAGCCATGATGGGATGTGCATTAAAGAATTAATGATGTACATCCCAGGGTTGATGATTTGTCACACATTTTATGGACCTGTTGTTGGTATAATAAGCTTTGAGTGCATCTAGTGAAAACCATATTCCAAGTGGAAAAGTTAGATCAACTTAATACCGATAGATTGACTCTGACAAAAATTCTTATTTATACATAAGATCCTCTTACAATTAAAACTATGGCTAATTTCTTTGTAAGTGTAGCAAGGATTAGGAAACAAAAGTGTGCACTTTGATAGTATTGTTAAGAAGTTGGATATATTATGCCATATACCTTGAGGTGCTACATTTTCAGAGTGTATGATCAGCTACTCATTACGAATTTTGTAATCTTGAAATGATTTTTTTGTAAATGTTGTAAGGACAAAGAAAAAATGTGCACTTTGACAGTATAGCTACGAAGTGGGATGTGGGTACAATTACAAATGTTTCAGTCATGTACCTCGAGGTGTTACATGTTTAGTATGTATGGTCTGTATTTATTATATAATTCTGAATGCTTTTTAATGTATCGTAATCTTTCTAAGATTTTAATTGTAATGACTTCTGTGTCGAACAATAAAGTATTACTACATCCCAAGGGTGTAGTAAGGCATGAATCCAAAGACAAAGAACCTCTGTGCGTAAACACTGAGGCAAGGGTTACCCCAAAGGGCATTTGGCTGGGAAGCCATCATTCTGTGGTGATTTGCATATGCAGCCCATGATGCTTTGCATTGTGGGGGCATGTGTGATGATGAATCCAAAGGCCCAGTGTCCTTACACCTGTGAGAAGTGCATCATTAATCCTTTAATACAAACCCCGAAGAGGCTTACTGCACTTATAAAATGGCTTGTTGTAGGCAGAGAGGTTTTCCAGCCTTCATAATGAGATCCGGTTTTTAACTGCACACTGTTAGTATTTTAATGCACGGTCATGTCACGGCTGTCATCCAATGAGGTCTCCAGATTTATCCTTGCCATTTTATAACACATAGTAGAGAAGCACAACTACAATACAAAGGCTAGAGATGGTGCATCATGGGCTCTGAGACAATAAAAGAGAGAGTTCACGGACAGATGTTACTTGAGGATTGCTTTGAAGACAATACGGGCTTTAATAATGTGGATGTGAGGAGGCGAGGTATTGCAGATTTTTGTGGCTATGAAGCCAAGTGTTTTGACCCATGGTAGTTTTCACAAGAGGAACATTTAAGAATTGATTGATATCTTGAAGTACAGTACTTAAAGCCTGCAATTTTGTCACCACTGATGCCTCTTTTTTTCCTGTGGAAAACCCAGTTCTGTCTTTCTGTTCCCATAGCCAATGTTTTGCAAGCCTTCTACCTTTTTGATCTCTCTTCTCTGTACTTTACCAATCATGCCAATTTATACAAGAGGAGTGGGTGGTAAAATGATGAGACAAAAGTAATATATCGGCTGATGACATAACTAATAGCAAGATATTAAAAATCTGTTGCTGTAAGTGTCATAATTGATATATCATGATGGCAAGGATCATCACAGTTGAATACGAACCAATCAGCTTGCAGATTTCATGGACTACTTACTGAAACTCGGAATCCTGACACTCAGGATCCCAAGCCCAACAGCCCGACATTTCGTTTGCCATACAAATCGCCATCCCGATGGTGGAAAGCCTGACACCGCAAGTATGGCAGTTTCATAGGTGGGTAGAGGGGCTGCGCCCCCTGCACCCCTCTAAAATATTGTAATCAACTCCACGGTCATTGCATGTTTGGGTGTCGGGCTTTCCACCATCAGGATGGCAATTCATCGGGCAACTGAAATGTTGGGCAGTTGGGCTTGGGATCCTGGGTGTTGGGATTCTGAGTTTCAGGATTTCACAATACTCCCAATTTTGCAATGACATCACAACTGTCTAGTGCAGCACTGAAGCCTACAGCTGAAATCAAAGAGATACAGGTAAACAGCCCCTGATGCCATTGTAACAACTTTGAAAAAATGTACTATATAGCCACTATTCAGCTCATATTTTAACATTTTTTCTGTAATTTTTAACTTTACTTCTTCATTACTAAGACATGTGCATGTAAAACAGGGCTGGTGCCCTATGTGTTCTGTCTGCTTGCATAAACCAGACATCACAGTTCTGTTTATGACATCACAATCTGTTGTTATGGAGATAACTATGTTGCCATAAACAGGGGATTATGATGTCAGATGTAGGCAAGCAGAAAAAGCAGATGAAGTCTAAGGGAGAGTAATCCTCTTTCATACAGCTGTCCTCAGTAATAAAGAAAAAAGGGAAAGCAATATAAGAAGTATATGAAAAATAAACCAAATTTTGTCTAAATCTTACACTTTTATAAAGTTTTTTCTAATGGTGTCGGGGCTCTTTAAATCTTCTAACAGCATATTCAAAAATCATAAATGGTAAACTGATGTTAAATAAAGCAAATACATGGTGTTTTCTTCTGTCATGCAAATGTCAGAAGTCTCATTCCCAAAATGGATCTGGTTAGGAATTTTGTAATGGAAAACCTCCCTATTATTTTGATAATAACTGAACCACATTTAAATAAAAGGGTTGGTGATGAATGTTTAAAATTAGAGGGCTAAAGTATATATAGACAGGATAGAAATAAACAAGGAGGGGGAATTATTATTAATTATCAAAATAAGTTTGTTGTTAGGAAATTGAACCTAGACATTCCTATTGATGTTTGGGAAGGCTTGAAACTGAAAGTAAATGTGCTTGGAGGAAAACCACTGTTATTATTAGGATGTTATAGACCACCGAAATTGCAGCATTAAAACTAGAGGAGTTATCTACTATTTTGTTACCATATAGTAAATCTCATGAATTCATCCTGTTAGGTGATTTTAATTTTGATTTGGCTAATTAAGTTAAGTCTGTGCACCTATGTAATGTTGCACTGAAATTGGGCTTAGAACAGTTAATTACAGAGTCTACACATTTAAATCTCCAATCTCCCTCTTCCCAATCAATGCTTGATTTAATTTTTACCAGTTCCCCATATCTTTTTGCAAACATAGGTACAATGGCTGATATTGCTAGCGACCATCATGTTATTTTTTGCATGAGAGGAAAGATGAAGGTACAAGCCCCCCCCCACCACAAATTGGTGCAATTTAGATCTATGAAGAAATTTGATTATTTTAATTGATGGTAGATTTGGAATATCTGAATTGGGAAAGATTATATTTAATACCAGGCTTGAACCATGCTTGGAACTTTTTTTCTGGATGAAATGAGTGCAGTATATGATAAGCATTTCCATTTGATAACAAAGAAGGTTAAAATGGGTTCTGATGTAAGGTTTAACTCACATTTACTGAATTTAAGGAGGGAAAAAATACATATTGCAAACTTGCAAGGGAATCAGGTCTGTCTGTAGATTGGCAAAATTATAGAAAAGCTAGGAACAGGTTTGCTAAAGAGGTATGAATGGCTAAAGAAAATTACTTTAAGGCAAAGACCAGTGACTTTGCAGGGGATTTAAAAAAATTGAAATACTATTAACATACTAAATGGGAAAGGTAAAAATAGGGAAACTATTAGAATATCGGAGGATGGAAAAATGTAATTTTGGATAATGAACTTCCAGACCAATTTAATTTTTTTTTTAATAATGTTGGACACTTTAGTGGGAATCAAGAGCAGGATGAGAAAGTTGAATTATGTTGCTTTGTTCAAGAAAATGGTAACAAATTCATTTTTCATAACATTTCTGTTGGAGAAATTAGGGACCAGCTTTTGAAATTTAAAGTGGATAAAATCAGTGGACTGGACAGAGTGGCTTCAAGATTCCTAAAGTATTCAAGGAGAAGAAGGAGAAGGAAACAGAAAGGGACCTGGGAATTATGGTATTCTGTGACCTCAAGGTGGGCAGCCACTGTAGCAGGGCGGTGGGAAAGGCAAATGGAATGTTGGCCTGCATTGTGAGGGGTTTTAATAGCAGGAAGAGGGAGGTGCTAATGCCATTATAGAGAACCATGGTTAGGCCACATCTGGAGCATGGGGTGCAGTTCTGGAAGCCTCACCTATGAAGAGATGTTGAGCTGATGGAGAGGGTGCAGAGAAGGGCAACCAAAATGGTACGAGGGATGCAGGATGTACCCAATGAGAGAAGATTGAGAGGGCTGTATTTGTACCCTCTGGAGACTAGGAGGGAGAGGGGGGACATGACTGAGACCTTTAAGTATCTGAAGGGAATAAATAAGGTAGAGGGAAACAGCTTGTTCAAATTGAAGAAGGGAGTGAACACGAGGGGACATAGCCTCAAACTGGAAGGTGGGCAATACAGAGGTAATGTCAAGGGACAGTTTTTCATGGAGATGGTGGTGGAGGCCTGAAACAAGCTGCCGGAGGAGGTAGTGACAGCTGAAATGGTGGAGGGGTTCAAGAGGGCTTGGGATAGATTTAAGGGGTTGGGAAAAGAGGGTGGAAGCATAACAGAAGAGCGGAGGTAGGGTGTTGGGCAGACTAGATGGGCCATGATGCCTTTCTCTGCCATCACATTTCTGTGTATCTGTGTATCTGTGTATTCAGTATTACAATTGAGAAACATCTAACATATATGTTTAATTGGTCATTCAGGACAGGGGAGATACCTCAGGGATGGAAGAGGGCCAGGGTGGTCCCCATATTTAAAGGGGGTAGCCCTGGCCAAATGACAAATTACAGGCCCCATCCCTTCTTTCTGTAGTAGCAAAAATCTTGGAAATGTTGCTAGCTACACAGCTGCAGACTTTTATGGAGAATGAGAATTTGGCTGCTAGATATCAATCAGGGTTCATGTTGAAGGTCTTGAGTGATGTCAACAAAGCTATGGAACTTGGGAAGGTTACCGGGGCCATCTTTGTTGACCTCTCCAAGGCCTTTGACATGGTGGATCATATAATACTGTTGAAGAGATTGGGTGACCTTGGGTTGGGATTGGAGGCCTTGACTTGGTTCCAAAATTATTTGATTAGGCAACAAAAAAGTGCAATGGTGAACGGATATCATTCTAGGGTTATAAATACTAGGAAGGGAGTCCCACAGGTATCTGTCTTAGGTTCCCTGCTGTTTTCCATTTACTTGAGGGGGTTGAGGAGTTGCATCGGGGGTGCAGACTATCTGTGTTACACTGATAATACTGTGGTCTATGCCTCTGATGTTACTGTCAAGGAGGTTCAGTTGAAATTATAGTGGATGTTTGATGAACTGCAAGTTTATTTTATGCAGTCCCATTTATAACTGAATTCAGCTAAGACAAATGTGATGTTGATTGGGTTGTCTAAAAAACAGTATGACCTTATTAATAATGCATTAGATATTTGTACACTGGAAGGTGAAAAACTGGAACAAGTAGAGGCTTATAAGTACTTGGGGGCCGGCCCACTGGCGCAGTGGTTGGATTTCCACTTGCGATGCTGGTGACCCGGGTTTAGGAGCAGACCCAGGTTGCTAGAGGGCCAGCCAGGGGAGGAGGCTTGAGCATCCAGGGGGAGAAGGCTTGAGCATCCCAGGGACTGCTCGCCATCTCAGGGGGGAAGGGGACCAAGGCTTATAGTTTGCCTGACCCCGGGCGGAGGTCCGAGGTACAGCAAGTCCCACTAGTAGCGGGGTGGGCCAGGGGAGCTGCATGGTGGATGTTTGCACCAAGTGCCTTGATGTCAGGGTATAGAACATGTAGGAGGGAACAGGGAAAATGATGCCGGAGCACTGAGAAGAAGGAGGAGCACCAGTACTGGTACTGATGGCTCCTGCCTGTCTGGCCACCAGGGGACCCAACGAAACCAGAACATATTGGCATGTGTGCCTCAATGGGGATTTCAGGTAAGGCAGTGAAGAGGGGCAGCTACATGTGTGTCTCCCAATGAAGCAGAACTCAGGTGTGGGAAAGGCGAACAAATAGAAAGTTTAAAAAAAATAAGTACTTGGGGTACTGGATGGATATGATAGGATCAGGAAACTTACATGTGTCCAAGTTCATAAATAAGATAGGGACAAGTTTAGGAGCATTATACCGACATAAGGGGTGCTTGGACTGAGAGACTAGCTTAAAGATAGTGAAGTCTCAAATTTTCCCAATTCCAGATTATGCAGATATTTTGTATGACTGTAGGTACGAAGGTTAAGCTTACAACATTGGATGTATTGTACAAAAGGATGGCAGGTTTTGTACTTAATGCCCCCTATGATACCCACAGATGTACATTATATAACCTATTAGGGTGGACCTCATTACACGAAAGGTATCGGTTGCACAAAATATTATTTGCATTGAAAAGCATTCGGGGAGATGTTCCTGATTATTTGCTAGAGCGTTTAGAGTATAGGGTATGGCAAGGATCCTTAAGAAATTCAAATTTGATGGAGCTGGTAATTCCTAGGTCTAATACACTGAGAGTTACCTGTTTTTATAGTCATAGGATTCCCTGGGAATGGAATTCCTTGCCAGCTAGGCTCTGGTTGAAGGGTGCAAAACTTCCATCCCAAGCAGCTATAAAGGCCTGGTTCATGACTGTTGCATCTTATGGTGAAAGATGTAATCATTCTGGGGGGGGTACTTAGGGTTTTTTTTCCTTGTGCAATATATTGTGATAAGTGTGTATTGTTAAGTTTGTACTTGGCTAACCTCCACATCCTTTCCTTCCACTTCTCTGGGTACCTCTATTTGGTTGTACTGTTAATCTTGATTCTTTTGTTGTTTTTTTGTACTATGTATTTTTATTGTATATTGTATATGAAACTTTATTTTTTTTATTTTGTACAATGGGACATCATTGTAAATGAGTTTGCTTAATGAAATTATCCCAATTAAACAACTTGAAACTTGACAAACATGTTTGTTTTATTTATTGCTAACCAGAAAGGATGTTGAGCCTGGTGTCCCATTTTTCAGAGCATATAGGGACAATTAAATACAGAAAACAGCATACATGCATAGTCATACAAACAGTATATAAAATATAAATGATGCTGTAAAAATAATTTTGTACTTTTTAAATTAATTCTTTCTGCACTGCTATCAGTTAGAATCTAATCAGATGAGGGGATAAAGTGGGCTGACTGAAAATAAAAGGAAGATTTTTATCAGAAGACAGACCAACTGTCTCTGAGTGTAATTTCAGTCTCTTTAACCTGTAAATGACAGGACCCCGGTCAGTCAGTGGGAGAACTTCAAAGTAGAGAGGCTTCTTTCATGTTAAGAAACTGTTTTGAGTTCTCAGACAATTCTGTGTAGAGCAAGACAACAAGTAAACAAAGAGAGGTGTCCCTTAATACACAAAATCCATGGGTCCATTCCAGCTCCTTATTTGATAGGGGCAGTCCTGAGAGAACAAATGCACTGGGCCTGTAAATGATGTCACCCAACAGGGGTGATGAGGGTGGGTGGAGCTAGACTTGCAAGCAGGCTTAAATTTATATGTGAGATAGTTCAAGCCAGTCTGTGCTGGGACTCTAGATTTACACCACCTAAGAACTGGAGTCTGCCATGGCTCACTAAGGTACCTTGTATGTCAGAATCTTCCTACTATGTTAGAGTTAAGAAGCTATAGAGAAGTTTTTCTGTTTGTGTCTTCTGCTCTGTGCAACCATTTCTTTTAAATGTATGTAGTAACCCTATAATTCCCATAGGCTGATTTATGAGTGATATCCTGCAGACTGTGTAAATATTGTGACCTAGTAAATACTATCTTTTTATACTTCATGCCTCTGTGATGGAATCTTTTGGGTGAATAGATAACTGTTAGTATTTATAAATCCACAATCCATCTCTGAGAGGGAGATGAAGGCCATAATTACCATATTCAAAGAAGTAAAGTGTTTTCTCAGGACTGAGTGACATGAGAAGGCTGTTTGCCCTTAGCAAAAGGAGCACTGTACTGTGTGGGCAGTAGTGACTCTAGTGGGATTCGGACAAAGAAAGTCTCCAAGTAAGAGAATCACATCTGAGTGGTGGCAGCTACTGAGGTACCCATACAGGTGTTGAGGGTTGAGAAACTTGGCAACCTGTTGCATACTGAGTCCTAGGTGAGGACAGGTTGTTATAACTGCATAGAGGAAATAGAATCAACCACCATGACATTTCTCATTATTAGATAAAAATCTTCTAAAACTTGTCTTAAATGTTTGTGGAGTCTGACTATTGTGTATATCAACAGGAACTGAATTCAAGGCCTGGATGACATGATATTGGCATATTGCCACTAATGTGGCCAGAAGCCAGAAGGGGAAGGAAACATATTCAATGCAGTGCTTTACAGTAACTGGTAATTGCTATTTTTCTTTTAAACTTAGATTGTGGGCTTTTAGTGACACTGTAATTTATTTGCTGTCTTTACTTAGAATTGTTTTTAGGCTGTTGAAAATTTAAAATGTAGTGGTGGTGTATTTCTTTGCTGTCTTTAATTGCTGCAAATTTTCACCCCTTCCCTTCCCCAACTCTTAATTATATGCCCTGTTAAATCTGATTGACAGGAGCTAAACACAGGGATAGTAAGGGGTGTGGAGTAGGGAGGGCATAAGGGGAAGAAGCCCACCCTCAGAGCGACAAGTGTTTGACTCATTTATTTATTTATTGGTTTATTTTCTTTTTAAAAGAAAAATATCTGAGGATCAGTGGCAGGATTTTAGGACAGTAAATTAATAAAAGGGAACAGGAAACTTCAGTAAAAGACAAGTGGTGGAATAGCAGTATAATTGCAGTATACTGTGGGAGTGGTGCAATGCAGTGGCTGCGGGGCAGCCATATTCAACGCAGACCTTCTGGACACTGAGTGCTGCCTATCTGCATGCATCTCTCTGGACTGCAGGATGAGGTAGCCAGACTCAGAGCGGAAGTAAACTGGGTCAGAGTACCATCACCCCTATCCAGAGACCACCCAGTCCAATGTAACTGCCTCAAGGATGCGAGAACGAGGAGCACTTGGGTGACAGTGGGCTCAGGGAGGTTAGAGCAGTCAGGCAGAGCACATCCAGATCCTATTCCTCAAGAACTCATATGCCACACTGGCAAACAGGGACAACCAAATAGAGGTACCCAGAGAAGTGGAAGGAAAGGATGTGGAGGTTAGCCAAGGAGGTGACCTCAGCGGGGAGAACAGTGGACCCCAGAGAAGGAGGAAGTGAATCCTGGTGGGGGACTCCATCATACGAGGGATCCAGCTAGGAATACAGGAAGGGGAGGACAGGGAGGTGAGGTGCCTACCAGGTGCCATGGCATGGAGGGATGGAAGGAAGATCCTGGGGATCACTGGGAAGGCAAGGCAGGAGGGTGAGCTGGATGTCATTATCCACCTAGGTACTAATGACCTGGCAAATGGGGAGCCAGAGGAAGTTCAGGAAAAGTTTAGGAAATTGGGGAGGGTCTCAAGCAGAAGTAGCTACTTCTGTCACTTTTCAAAAGTACTACCTGTGAGAGGCAAGGGAAAGCATAGGGGTGCATGCATCAGGAACTTTAACTCATGGTTGAAGAACTGGTGTTGTGAGGATGGGTTTGGATTCATTGGTGACTGGGGACCCACCTGGAGGGATGGAGGTTTGTTCAAGCCTGACGGCCTGCATCCATCCTGGAGGGGAATCCAAGCACTCAATGATAAGTTTAAATACTACATTGACAAACATTTAAACTAGCAAAGGGGGGTGGCAGGCCAGCAAGTAGGGTACCTACTTGCTCACCCCCTATAGCTAGCAGTGGAATCAGTGAACTGGAGGAGTGGTTATCTCTATAAAGCAGTGTGCAAAAGATGGAGATTAGCACCCAAGAGGTGGATAGGCAGAAAAGGGGCAAAATTCAGCAGAAGGGCAGACAGCAAGGAGAACCAGGGATAAAGGACACCAAGGTAGGGGCTGGAGTAGAACAGCGAAACAGTCTAGGGAGATCAAATCATGGAAAGCCATGTGTGCCAATGCCAGGAGCCTTAGCAACAAGATGGAAGATCTGGAGGCTGTCATGGTGCAGTCAGACCTGGACATTGTGGCCATCAATGAAACCTGGTGTAATGATAGCCATATGACTGGGAGATGGCCATACCTACAACATATTCAGAAGAGACAGGGCAGGTAGGGAAGGAGGAGTGGCACTGTATGTGAAAAATGACATAAGGGCCACAGAGATCCAGGAGGAACAAATGGGGTAGAAGATACTGTGGGTTAAGCTGGAAAGGAAAATGGGGACAGCTATCCGCACAGGTGTGGTCTATAGACCACCAGCCCAGGAGGAAGAAACAGATAGGGAGCTGATGCTAGCCATCCAAAGGATGGCAGACAAGGGTGAGGTAGTACTGGTTGGAGACTTCAGTATTCCAGACGTGGACTGGAGCATCCCAGCAGCAGCATCAACTAGGAGCAGATTTATCCTGGACTCCCTTCAGGGTGCCTTCCTCAAGCAACTGGTCATGGAACCTACTTGGCAGAAGGCAATACTGGATGTTGTGCTCACAAACAGGGACAGTGTGATGGGGTAACAGTGGGGGAACACCTGGGGAACAGTGACCACCAGTCATTGTGGTTTGAGATCACAGAAAGAGCAGAACCAAACCACACAAAAACATGTATCCTGGATTTTAGGGGGGCAGACTTTGGGAAAATGGGGAGATACTTGAAAGAGGCATTAAGGGGAATGGAGCAGGAATCAGAGGTTGAGAAACAGTGGGCAGTATTTAAAATGGGGATTACAAGAGCAACATAATTATGCATTAAGCATGTTAGCAAGAGGAAAAGGAAGAGGAGACCATTATGGTTTTCCAAAGAGGTAGCAAAGAAAGTGAAAGCCAAAAAGATTGCATTCAGGCAATACAAAAGACACAGGCAGAAGAGGATGGGAGAGTACCAGGAGAAGCAAAGGGAGGCAGGGAGGTCAGTAAGGGAAGCCAAAGCTCAGACAGAAGAACACATTGCAAAATCAGTGGGTAGAGGGACAAAACCTTTTACAGGTACATAAGTGAAAAAGAAAGGCAAAGGGAGGGATAGTGAGACTGAAGGGGAGGATGGGGGCCGTGTGGAGGATGACAACAGTAAAGCTGACATACTGAACAGATATTTCTGCTCCAGTCTTTACTAGGAAGAGGAGGGTAATGGGTCTGAAGGAGTACAAGGGTGAGAATGGTGCAGAAATGGACCAAGTCCCTTTACAGAAAAGGGTCCTGAAGGAACTGGAAGATAAGAGTTGATAAAGCAATGGGGCCAGATGGGGTGCACCCCAGGGTCATTAAAGAACTCAGAGAGGTGGTGGTTGAACCTCTGGCTATCCTGTTTAGCGATCACTGGAAAAAGGAGGTACCCAAGACTGGAGGACAGCAGATGTGGTCCCCTTATACAAAAGTGGGAACAAAGAGGCGGGGAACTACAGACCAGTCAGCCTCACCTCGGTAGTGGGAAGATCATGGAAGCACTACTGAAGGAGAGATTGGTGGAACATCTGGTTGTCAATGGACTACAGGACCCAAGGCAGCATGGTTTCACCAGGGAGGTCATGTCAGACCAACCTCGTTGGATTTTTGACTGGATGACTAGGGAGGTGGATCAGGGGAGGACAGTGGACATGGCCTATCTGGACTTCAGTAAGGCCTTTGACACTGTGCCACATAGAAGACTATTACGCAAAATGGGAATATGGGTGTGGGCAGGACAGTAGTGTGGTGGGTAGGTAACTGGCTGGGTGGCAGGACACAGAGGTGGTGGTAAATGGCTGTCACTCCACAGAGGAAGAGTGACCAGTGGGTACCACAGGGATCAGTGCTGGGACCGGTCCTATTCAACATCTTCATCAGTGACATTGCTGGGACCTAGAAGGCAGAATTTCACTGTTTGCTGATGACACAAAGCTCTGTAACAGAGTAGACACACCAGAGGGTGTAGACAGAATGAGAAGGACCTGCAGAAACTTGAAGAATGGTCAGGGGTTTGGCAGTTGAAATTCAATGCAAAGAAGTGCAAGATAATGCATATGGGGCACAAAACCCAGGCACAACATATCAGTTGGGGGTGAGGATATATCATGCACCAAGCAGGAAGGGATCTTGGGGTTATCATCTCTGATGACCTCAAGGTAGGAAACAATGTGACAAGGCAGCAGGTAAAGCAAATAGGATGCTGGGATGCATAGGCAGGGGATCACCAGCAGGAAAAGGAAGGTCATAATTCCACTATACAAGACACTAGTGAGGCCCCACCTGGAGTACAGTGTACAGTTCTGGAGACCTTACCTACGAAGGACGTAGACAGGGTAGAGAAGGTTCAGAGGAGGGCAACAAAGATGGTACATGGATTGCATCACAAGTCCCATGAGGACAGGTTGAAGGAACTGAATATGTACTCTCTGGAGGAGAGGAGGAGAGAGGGGATATGATAGAGACATACAAGTATCTTACAGGGAGGAACAGGGTGCAGGAATACACTATTTTTAAGTGAAAAGATGTTCCAGGACTAGAGGGCATGGGATGAAGCTGGAGGGAGGCGATTTAGAGAGACGTGAGGAAGAATTTCTTCACAGAGCGGGTGGTGGACAGGTGGAACACCCTGCCACAGGAAGTGGTGGGGGCTGAAACAATCACGCGATTTAAGAATGCATGGGATAGACATAAAGGAATTCTGGAGGTCAGGGGTAAGGGGCAACAGACTTCTAGGAAAACATAAACTGAACTTACAAGCTCAAATGGACAGACTGGGTGGGCCATAGGCCCTTATCTGCCGACGTTGTCTATGTATCTATGTGTATATCAACAGGAATTGAATTCAAGGTCTGAATGACATGCTATTGCCATTTTGCCACTACTGTGTATATCATCAGGAAATGAATTCCAGGTCTGGATCGTGTGATAAGGAAACATATATTGGCCGAAAACTGGAGCTTCCGCTGTTTTCCTAAAAGGAAAGCTCAATTCCAAATCAGCAGATGATCTGAGATTAAGGTAATCTTCAAGTAGGATTATCATAGTCAGTGCTGGAGCATTCAAAATCATGCACCCAGGGCACAGAAAGTCAGGAGATGAGTATAGGATGGGGAGGAGGTACTGACAGTTACTAAACAGGAAAGGGACTTTAGGGTTATCATATCTGATGACCTCAAAGTTGGAGGGTAGTGTGACAGGGTAGTATGTAGGACAAGTAGAATGCATAGGGAGGGGTAGCTCCTACAGGAGGAGGAAGGTGGTGTTACCACTGTATTGCTCACTGATGAAATCCCAGCTGGAGTACTGTGTTCAGTTTTGGAGGTCAGTCCAGAGGAGGGCAACTAAAATGGTGCAGGAGTTACAGGAGAAGCCCTATGAGGAAAGACTGAAGGATCTCAACATGTACAGCCTGGAAGAGTGGTGTGTAAGACATGGCATGATAGAGCTCTACAAGTACCTCACTGGAGTAAACAGGGTGCAGGATGGGGGAGTAAGTTTAACTCTCAAGAGAGCAGACTGACTGTCAGGAGTTCAGAGAATGCCAGGAAAGAGAAGTCTTTGGCAAGGGGGGAGAGTACAGGCTATGGTGAGAAAGGGGACAGAGTAGTCAGGAAGAGGGGTGACAGGTACATGGAGAGGGAGGAGAGAGCCTCTGTAGGCATTTTAGTGACTGAAGGGAGAGAGACAGATGAAAGGGAGGGGAGCAGGTTCCAAAGGGAGGAGATTAAGAGAGCTGTGAAGAAATATTTCTTCACTGAAGGGGTGGTAGAAGCCAGGAACAGACTGCCAATGGAAGTGGTGGAGGAAAACAGTGGAAGGCATCAAGCATGCATGGGATTGGCATATTAGAAAATGGGCAGGGAGGAGGGAGGGTCACCAGAGACCAGTTAGAGTCTGCAGAGACAGATTAGGCAGGGTACATCAGGGCAGACTGGGTGGGCCAAGCAACCCTTTTCAACCAACAAGTTATGTGTTTCTGTGTTTCACAGCTTACAAGATGTCTGGAGCAGCACCACATTATTAAATGTGGAAGATCGTTTGTCTGCTCCCTATGGGAAGCCAATTTAATTTTGTAAATAAATAACACTGATGTGTTCTTGGATGACCGTTAAGGATGATTCAGCATGTCTTATTATAAAGGAATCACATTTTAGAGAAGCAATTATCTGTTGCTGATCTGAGATATGGAGTCCATAATTAAGCAAGGGCAAAATATATTTTGGACAGCCAGTTTCCATGTCTCTTAGGAAAGGCAGGCTCTGTATTATATAAAATCCTTAGCCATCTATGTGCTACCTTCATTAAATGATGAACATGATTTAAGTAAGGTATTGTGCTATCACACCCAGATAAGAAAAAGAGCTCACCATTTCCAAGTGTGTAATATCACAGGGGGCAAGGTCGATTCTGGTATCTCAGCTGTTCAATCCCCTACCATTAAAAAAAATCTTTGCCTTTTTTTGTTTTGTTAACATTTAAAATAAGTTTGTTTTGGAAAGCTAATGCTGCATTCTTTAAAAATCCAACTGTGAATTTGCATTTGTATGAATGTCCTTCCTTTTTGAGAATAATACCACATCATCTGCGTATAGTAAAATATTAGTATTTTTACAGGTTCTAGGGAGATCATTAATGCAGAGACTGAACAGGAGGTGATCCAAGAATCGGCCCCTGTGGTGCAACTAATTTCATTCATTTCAGAACTGGTAAAGCCTGACCTAATTTAACTATGTGACTCCTTTTTCGTAGATTGTCACAAAAGCATTTCTGAATATTTTTATGTTTGCTTATGTGTGCAGGGAGAAGAGAACATCTTGCTGCAATAAGGGCTTTCAGAGGTGTGTCACTGTCTGGTCCAGTGCAGCTCATGTTGCAGTGGGCTCAACAGTGACAATCCAACTATCAGCGAGGCTGGTCATGACACCATACTTGACTTGCTGAGCAGAGACTTCTTGTAACTTAAAGGCAAGAGCTGCTCCAATCCAGGGTGGTTCTGTCCTTTCATCTACTGCCCAGCAACTAGCTGGGTGGCATCACGATCAGTCTGCTCAAATCAATCTCCCACTGCCAAGTATCCCTCCCACCTCCCAGTCGCTTCTAGTGCCCCAGTCTGAAATCATCTCCCTCCTTCCCACTGCTGACTATCCCTCCCACTTCCCTATCACTTCCCATGTCCAGTCCATGACATGAACTCCCTTCCACTGCTGAGTATCACTCCCACCTTCCATTGCATCCCATGATCCTTCTGAAACTTTTGACCCAAAAGTGCTCAATCGCCGGTGCCGGCTAGTACCCCCCACCCTGCCCATTTCCACTGTACAACATGGAGAAGCCCACACCTAGTATGGCCAAACATAACACTGGCACTAGGGTGCCAAATCCCCGGTGTTGGTATCTGAAATAAAGAAAACCATCCCTTGTAGTCTTTTAATTTTTGTAATCCCTGTAAAAAAGAAAATGGTTCATCAATGTCTTTTGACACCACTGCCCCTTGCCGCTGTTACCCTTCCCCATACCCCAATCACTTCTTACTTGCCTACTGGGGGTCCAATGCCATAATCCTCTCTGGACTGGAGACACATCTTATCTCTTCAATGCTGGACCAGGACCTGAGGAAATCAGGTATGTGGTCAATGTATTTCAGTGCATTTTTGACTTGTAACTGGGTCATTTTTTAATATTTTCCCCCAAATTTTCAACATTGTCTTCTTGGGTCCCCAGCTCATGATTAAGGTAGGTGATAGTCTTCAAATCCAGCCCAAAAGGTGATTTCACAGTCACTCTGTGAAATCATCGTTCAGGCGTGATTTGAACATTTTCACCTACCCGGGTCATAAATTGGGATCATAAGAAGTCTTTGCTGAAAATTTGGGGTCAAAATATTAACAAACAACAATGCAGGAAAGTTATGAAGGTACATTTAAATTTTTCAGTGCTTGCTCATAACTTTGTTAATTTTTAATATTCTGACCCCAAGTTTTCAACATAGCTATTTTTCACACCGCCTCATGAATGTGACAGATATTATTCAAATCCTGGCCAAAATGTGTTTTCGTACTTGTGGTGCAAAATGACATTTCATTCAATATTTTATAAATGACACCTGTCATGTACAAAAGGAAGGGTTACAAAAAGATTATGTTGAACACTTGGGGTCAAAATGTGAAAAAAAACCCACTAATTTATGAAGAAATGTTGAATTGTTCCAACATATACTCATAATTTTATTTTTGCAGATTTTGGCCCCTAATGCTCGACTTATCCCTTGGGTTACCCCACATCATGATCATGACAGGTGTCATTTTTTCAAATCCCTTCTGAAACATTGTTTTTGCAGTTGCACTGTGAAATCACCTATAAAATGAGATTTATAAAATTCCAGCTATCTTGATCATGACGTCAGGTCATGAAAAGACTATGTTGGAAATTTGGGGTCAAAATGTGGGAGCACACTGAAAATTAAACATTGGCTCTCACCTGGCTTATCCTGGGTAACTACAACCTAAATATGTGTAAAAGCAGGACACCACTGAAAATGAGATATTGCATCTCATCTTGTCTATCTTGAGTGACTACATAGTGAAAATGTGTAAAAGCAAGAGGTGGCATAACAGCAGTGCAAGTGACCAAATATTCAGCATTGACAACTGCTTGTTGGTTTGCATTTCTAGGCTGGGAGACTAAAGAGGCTTGCTGAAATGGGAGCTGGGCATGTGTTTGTGGTGGAGGTAGCTGGATGTGCATATGTGCCTATGGGCAGCTGAGCTTGCATTTGAGTGTCTGTCTGTGGGGCAGCTGGGCATGAGGAAGGAGAGCTAGCTGTAGAGTGGGTGAGCTACTCATGTTGGGGGGATCTGGGCATGCATGTGTGGAGGAGGGTGGGGCTTTACACTCTGTGTGCTCCAGAGTTTGCTTTATGGTCCAGGTGACCTCTACCTGCCACTGTGCAAGTTGGTTTGAGCCCCTCTGTGACTTGGGGCAGGGGTCTTACCTTCTGTGTGCCTCTGGTTTGCTTTATGGTCTGGGGACTGTTGTTATCCTACTAGACACTCTATGATGCCAAAGGATGGGGGAGGGGCATGCTGCAATGGCACCCAAACCACACAGCATATAGGGGCACACAGAAGACAAGGCCCAGGTACTGTATGATGCTGTTTGGGAGAGTGGGGCTGCTGCTAGTTCTGCTGCTACTTATGTGACATTGTGCAACTTTGGTCTCAGTCCCTAACTTAGTCGAGGGCGTGGTAGACACAGAATGTAAAACCCTGTAACTGTGCATGTTTCATCTGAGCCCACCAGTTTGTTTTTTGGTGGGTGTCTGACCATCTTGGTAGGGTCACGGACTGGCTGTGCTGGTGCAATGGGGAGCTGCATTCACTGGGTGGGAGATGATTGTGTTCTTTTGGGTGGAACTGGCTGTGTTAGTCTGGGGGGTAGCTTGCTGTGTTGGAGATGTGTTTTTCGTGGGGAGGCTGCCTGTGTCTGTGGAGTGGGGGACTGACTGCGTTCATACAGGGGTCGTCTGTGTTGGGGGTGGGGTGAGCTGGCCATGTTAGTTTGGCTGGGGTGGGGGGAATGACATTGTTTCCACAGGGGCTGTCTGTTTTCTGCAGGGGCTGTCTGTGTTGCCTCAGGGCCTGTCTGTCTCACCGTAGAGCCAGGGAACTGGCTACATGCATTTTGGGGGAGCTGGCAGTGTGTTTTGGGGGAGATGATCAGGATTGCTTGGGTGGGGAGACAGGCTGTGTTGGTGGGTGGGGTGGGGAGGGTGGATTTTGGGTGTAGGTGGAGTGGCACGGACAACACTTAGTGCCACTGTCAGTTTCTAACTGAAAATCCAATATTTTCAGCAAGAAATTGGCAGTGCCACTAAATACTGTAATAAATAGTGCCAGTGTTTGCTTGCAAATTAATCATGGTATGACTTAAATGTCTTAAACTCCCACTGTTCCAGACAATCAAGCTGCAGAAATGAGAATAAGTACCTCATTGAAAATTAGATGTTGCATCTCAGCTGGGCTATCCTGAGTAAATTGTAAACAAATATACAAAAACAACAAAACAAACAAACAACAAACAAAGAAAAACAACAGAATGCAGACAGACACACACGCAGAGAAAAAAATCTTTATCAAACCACATTAGACTCAATCAGCCCTGTAGCTTTATCTCAACTCTCTCTCTCCTTTAAAACTGACTTTTAATGATTTTTTTATTTTTTATTGTTAACATATCACAATGTGGAAATGCAATAGAGGCATAGGAAATGTAAACCAAGAGACTCACATTTTCAAGGGAAATGCACCATTTTGGCCATTATGTCTAACCCTGAGTGGGGGACTGTCCATGTTGTTGTGTTGGAGCTGGACAGGTTAGCTTTGGTGGGGTGCAGAAACCAACTATGTTGGTTCGGTTGGGTGGATGCATTGCCGTGTTGATGAGCTGGACAGAGGGAGTGGGTATATCTGTAGTTCATGAGCAGATTGCCTGTGCTTGGTAGTTGCTAAGGTGTGGGGGAGAAAAAAGAAAGGAGAGCACAGAGACTTTCACACTGTTCTCCTTTCTTTGTTCACCTCATCACTCCAACCCACTACCAACCACACACAGTCTGATCACAAACAGTACCCCCCCCCCACACATGCACATTCTCTCTGGCTCAGCACCACAATCCCATGTACTAGATGGGTCCAGGGGGATGATAGTGCCTATATCTGTGGGGTTTGTAGGGCCAGAGCATCTGTGCTGGCCTGTGTCAGTGACAGCACATGTGTGGGAGGCTCCAAGGGTGACAGTGTGCACTATTTATGCCCAACAACTGCACAGTAAGTACAAGCAAGCAAACATTCAGCATTGACAAATGAGTAGGACTAACAAAATCTAGACTGCCATGTGTGCCAAAGCTAGAAGTCTGGGAAATAAGACACCAGACCTGGAGACCACCATGGCTGAGGCAGGCCCGGATATTGTGGCCATTGCTGAAACATGGTGCACAAACAACCATGACTGGGAAATGGTCATACCTGGCAACACAATGTTAAGAAGGGATAGCATAGGAAGGAAAGGTGGGGGAGTGGTGCTTTATGTGAAGGAAAATATCAAAGCAACGGAGATACAGGGAGGATGGGGGGGGGTCGAGGTGCTGTGGGTCAACCTTGAGTCTGGAATCGGAGCCACCATTCACATGGAAGTGGTAGACAGGCCTCATACACAGGGAGAGGACATAGACAAAGAGATGTTGGAAGACATAGGCAAAATGGCTAAGAAGGGGGAGGTGGTGCTGGTGCTGGTGGAGGACTTTCATCTGCCAGATGTAGAGTGGAGCCTACCTGCTGCAGCATCAGCTAAGAGCAGAGACATCTTGGACTCCCTGCAGGGGGAATTCTTCAGGCAGCTGGTCAGTGAACTCACTCGTGGTGGGGCAATACTGGACCTGGTATTTATGAACGGGGACAGTGTGGCAGATGTCAGAGTGGGGAGTCATCTAGGGAACAGTGACCATCACACAGTATGGTTTAATATAAGAACAACAGTGGAATCCAGCTGTACAAGGGCGAGGGTCCTGGATTTTAGAAGGGCTAACTTTACAAAGATGGAAGAATGGATCTGAGAAGACCAGCCAGGGGCAGATCTCGGGGGGGGGGGGTGGAGGGAAAAAGGCCCAGAATAAAAGACAGCATAATAAAGGCTGCAAACTTGTATGTCAGGCAAATAAGCAAAAGCAGAAGGAAGAGACCATTATGGTAAGGGCAAAAACAATGGCATTCAGAAGGAGACCCAGAGAGAGGAGGACAAAGTGTATCTGGGGAAATAGAGGGAGGGAGGCAGGCAGGCAAGGCAGTAAGTAGCGCAAAAGTGCAAGCAGAGGAAAGAATAGCCCAGACAGTATCAAATATGGGTAAGACAGTTTTCAGGTATATCAGTAAAAAAAGGAAGACCAAGGGAGTGATTGCATGGTTAATAAAGGAGGCAGGGAGCTATACTGAGGAGGACCAAGAAAAGACAAGTATCTTAAACAAATATTTCTGCTCAGTATTTACAGTTAAGGGGGAAGGGGAGGGATTACAAATAAGCAACATGAGATGGGGGGGGGATGGACACCAGTCCCTTTTCTGAGGAGAGGGTCAGGAAAGCACTCGCTAATCTGAGGAGTGACAAAGCCATGGGGCCAGATGCAGTGCATCCAAGAGTGTTAAAGGAACTCAAGGAGGTACTAGCTGCACCACTCACAGACTTGTTTAACAGTTCACTGGAGACCGGCATGGTCCTGGAGGACTGGAGAAGGGTGGATGTAGTCCTACTTCACAAAAGTGGTAGCAAGGAGGAGGCGGGAAAGTACAGGCCTGTCAGCCTGACATCTGAAGTAGGGAAACTAATGGAAACACTATTAAAGGAAAGAATTGTGGAACACCTAGAATCCAATAGACTGCAGGACCCGAGGTAGCATGGCTTTACAGAGGGGAGGTCATGGCAAACAAGTCTGATAGACTTTTTTGACTGGGTAACCAGGGCGTTGGATCGGGGGGGGGGAGAGGGGGTTGGACATTGGCTACTTAGATTTCATCAAGTTCTTTGGCATCATTCCAAATAGGAGGCTGGTAAACACGTTGGGTAGCATGGGGTGGGCAATAAGGTAGTAACCCGGTAAGAAACTGGTTAGGGGATAGGAGGCAGAGGGTGGTGGTAAATAGAGTTCACTCTGGGGGGAGTAGTGACCAGCAGGGTACCACAGGAGTCAGTACTGGGGCCAGTCCTCTTTCATGTCTTCATTAGCGACACAGCAGAGGAACTGGAAAGGAAGGTCTGCCTCTTTGTGGATGACACTAAGATCTACAACAGGGTGAACACTCCGGAGGGGGTGCAAAGGATGGAAAGAAACTTGAAATGACTGGAGAAGTGGTCAAAATTTGGCAGCTAAGGTTTAATGCAAAAAAGTGCCAAATAATGCACTTGGGTCTCAGAAACCCGGGGGTGCAGTACAAAATGGGGGGAGAGATACTAGCAGCAACCAAGCAGGAAAGAGACCTGGGGGTAATCATATTGGATGACCTCAAGGTGGCCAGACAATGTGACTAAGCGATTGGGAGAGCTAGTGGGATGCTGAGCTGTATAGATAGGGTTATTACCAGCAGGAAGAAGGAAGAGGTGTAGCCAGTATATAGATCTTTAGTAAGACCCCACCTGGTGTAGTGTCTAGTTTTGGAGGCCACATCTCAGGAAGGACATAGACAGGATGGAGGCCATCAAAGGAGGGCTAGCAAGATGGTACAGGGTCTACATCAAATGTCCTATAAGGAGAGGCTAAAGGAAGTAAACATGTACACCCGGGTAGGAGGATATGATTAAGACCTTTATTAAGGCAAGGCAAGGCAAAGTTTATTTTTATGGAGTCCATTCCCAGAGGCTCTGGGCGCCTCACATTTAAAAGGAAAACATGTAAGGGACTACAAAACCACAAATAAATATATCATAATACAATAATAAAACAAGTAATATAGTAAAATCAGTAGATAGATCAGTTCACTTAATATTAACTGTACCAGGTCAAATATCTGTGTCCAGGAAGGCCAAAGAAAATAAATGAGTATTGAGACGGCCCTTGAAAACCTCAACTGAAGGTGCCTCCCTGATTACTGTTGGTAGCGAATTCCATAGCATGGGGCCAGCAACACTAAACGCCCTGTCACTGGCAGTTTGTGCAACTCATGCACGCAGCACCTAAGTTACATGACAGAACCTAGAAAGGCCTGTCAGCAACCTGGCAGCTGTGCTCTGCACTAGCTGCGGTTGGTGGAGGGTACCTCCCAAGACCCTGAAGTACAAAGCGTTACAGTAATTAAGCCTGGAGGTTACAAAGGCATGAACTAGCACAGGAAGGTCCTCAGGTGGAACTAGGGGTTTGATCTTGGTGATATTCCTCAAATGGTAGAAATCACTTTGGACAACAGATGACACCTGAGATTCAAATGTCAATCCATCGTCCAGAAATACACCAAGATCTCACACCCTAGAGGAGGCCATCAATGGTGTAGGCCCCAGGAAAAGACCAGTTGCCACACCGAAGGCACTCCTATCATGCCTTCAGCCCAGTTCCACTACTAGGACCTTCATCTTATCAGGGTTCAGTCGCAACCAGCTAGAGATCATCCAATCATTGATCTCGGCCAGGCAAATATTTAGCACTTCCACAGTGTCGGATGTTCCAGGGGCAAAGGACTATTATAATTGGGTATCATCTGCATAGCAGTGAAAGCCCACATTATATTTCCTAATGAGCTCACCCAGGGACAGCATATACACACTGCAAACAACATCAGTGACAATATCGATCCCTGAGGCACTCTGCACAACAAGGGCCTCAGGGAGGAGGAGAATTTCCTCATCACTACCTGTTGCTTCCTGTCAGTGAGGTAGAACTCAAACCAGCAGATGACAGTGCCAGCAAGCCCACAGTAGTCTATGAGATGATCAAGCAGCACAAAGTGGTCTACAGTGTCAAAGGCTGAGGAGAGATCAAGGAGAACAAGACCTGACCCGTCTCCTCTATCCCTCGCCCTAAGGAAGTCATTGTGCACCCGAACTAACACTGTTTTGGTGCTATGTCTGGCTCAGAAACCAGACTGGAAAGGCTCATAGATGTTGAAAGTCATGAGGTGCTCCTCAAGCTGTTGCGCCACAATCTTCTCAACAACCTTTCCCAGAAAGGGAAGGTTGGAGATTGGTTGGTAATTCGCCAAGATGTCCTGGTCGAGAGATGGTTTCTTCAAGAGGCCTCACCAGAGCTTTTTTCAAGGAATCCAGGAAGACCCCCTCTGAGAACGAGCACTGGGCAGTCAAGGAGAACACCGGCCCTATGGACCCAACATATCTCATCAGAAAACGTGTCAGAACTGGATCCAGTTCACACAATATGTGTGCTTCAGCTTTGAAGCAACCTCAATGACCTCGGCCACCTCCACTGGTTTAAACTCCCCCAGACAGAGTGCCTCTGCTACATCCAAGGTGATCACTGTGAGTTATAATATGACTCACTGATGAGATTCCCTGCTGGATAGAGGACACCCTGTCAGTGAAGAACTGAGCAAACTCATCACACAAGGTGACAGAAAAGGCTTTCAGCTGTAGACAGGCTGGATGTAAAAGCCTGTCAACAGTCTGAAATAGCACAGCTGGTCAGTACTTCCCTGCAGCAATCTCCCTGGACAGGAACTCTGCCTTCTTACGGTTGATTGCCCCCTGGTACTCACCATAATGAGCATGCAGGGCCATTTTGGCCTCCTTCAGCTTGGTCCCCTCCAGCAATGCTCCAATTTCCAACCCTTAATCTTCATCGCCTTGAGCTGTCCATCAAACCAAGGAGACCTCAAGTGAGAAAATCTGGGTCATATACAGACCGGTGCGAGTGCATCGAGTGCTGTGGACATCACCCTATTATAGGTGGCAACCATCACACTTGTGCCCTTCACACATGCAGCACCTACACTAGATAGATCAGCCACCACCAGAAGATCCTCTGGGGATATTCCCCTCAAAGGGTGGTAGCTGACCATCTCAACAGGGGGAGGGCTCTCGAGGGGGCCCTGAACAAGAACCTCACTGTGCAATGATCAGTCCAAATGACCTGATCAATCTTGAGGTTAACTGCCTCAAGCCCTAGTGAGAACACCAGGTCCAGCATGTGCCGCCATGGTGGGTGATGGAAGAAACTTCTTGTGTCAGGCTCAGTGATGACATCATCTGGAGAAGGATGGAACCAAGCTGGGAGGACTCGTCGTTGGCCCAGGCGTTGAAGTCCCCCAGCACCAAACATCTGGGGGACTCCAACATCTTACTGACAATGAGATCCACCACCTCCTGTAGGAACTCTCCCTCCACCCCAGGAGTGCAGTATAGAAGGAGAATCCTGCAGCCTGCACCTGGACCCCCACACAGTGCCACACATTCAAAGGACCTGGTATTTCCCACCGGGTGCACAGTGAAGCCCAGGTTGGATCTAAAACAGAGGGCCACTCCCCCACCTTCCACCCTAGGGCAGTGCACTACAGAGTTCTCGGGGTGGGGATGACTGCCTCCAGAACTGGCCCAGCATCGTCACCCACCCAGATCTCTGTGATGCAAGCCAGGTCAACCAAGGAAATCAGGTCTGCCATAATTTCAGTCTTGTTCCTGATCGATCTGGCATTGCAAAGCACCGCCGTAAGGGGACTGGTAGGTGTTGCAGTCCCTTTGGTTACCTGCACATGTGGTCTGGTGGGATCCCTGGGGACAGAACCCAAACTCGTCTGGTCTCTGTCCAGGTTCTGTCTAAACCCAGGTTTTCTCCTAGACCTAGCCACCCCTATATTACCCACCTCCATCAGGCCTACAACCTCCCGCCACAGCTGACCATTCCGGTCCCTCAAAATCCTGACCTCATGACAGTGCCTTGCTGTCATCACCAATACGGGGAGGTCAGTAAAGGGCTGAAGGTCATGCAGCAGGGATGCCTCATAGGCTATCTGTGCCTGTCTTAGACCCTTGCACATCCCAGACAGGATTGATGTGCCTGCCTACAGTACTCTGAGAAAACCTAGATCCTTCAGTCATGAAGGCACTACCTACCTACACACACACACACACACACACACACACACACACACACACACACACACACACACACACACACATACACACATCACCCCTAATACAAACAAGCATTAGTCAATGCCGAATGTTGATTGCGTTGGTCTGTTGAGCATGCTCACTGGCCCTCTGTCACTCGCTCAGTCTGTTTCTTCCGGTGCTGCAGGCTGCTGTTTTGTACTGGGCTCCCACCTGCATTGGTACCTTGTTCTGCCCAGTAAGAAATCTGCAGCTGTCCCGACAGAGTTCCATTGAGGTGACTCACTCCCCCTCTCTCATTCGCTCATTCTGTTTCTCCTGGCACTGCAGGCTGCCCTTTTGTACTGGGCTGCTGCCTCTGTTGGTGGCTTTTTCTGCCCACAAAGAAATCTGCAGCAGTCCCGACACAGGTCTGTTGAGCCTGCTGACTCCCCCTCTCTCACTCACTTGTTCCGTTTCTGCCGGCGCTGCAGGTTGGCCTTTTGTACTGGGATCCTGCCTGTATTGCCGCCTTTTTCTGCCAACAAAGAAATCCGCAGCAGTCACGATAGAGCTCCATTGAGCTTGCTCACTCCCCCTCTCTCATTCGCTCATTCTGTTTCTCCTGGCACTGCAGGCTACCCTTTTGTACTGGGCTGCTGCCTCTGTTGGTGGCTTTTTCTGCCCACAAAGAAATCTGCAGCAGTCCTGACACAGGTCTGTTGAGCCTGCTGACTCCCCCTCTCTCACTCACTTGTTCCGTTTCTGCCGGCGCTGCAGGCTGGCCTTTTGTACTGGGCCTCTGTTGGCAGCTTTGGCCATAAAGAAATCTGCAGCAGTCCCAACAAAGCTCCATTGAGCTCGCTCACTCCCCTTCTCTCACTCACTCATTCCGTTTCTGCTGGCGCTGCAGGCTGCCATTTTCTATTGGGCTCCTGCCAGCGTTGCTGCCTTCTGCCCACAAACAAATTTGCAGCAGTTACAATAGAGCTCCGTTGAGCTCACTCACTCCCCCTCTCTCACTTACTCATTCTGATTTCCCCACCACTGCAGGCTGCCCATTTGTACTGGGCCCCTGCGTGCATTGCTGGCTTTTTCTGCCCACAAACAAATCTGCAGTAGTCCCAACAGAGCTCCATTGAGCTCACTCACTCACTCCCCCTCCCTCACTCACTTGTTCTGTGTCTCCTGCCACTGCAGGCTGCTCTTGTGTATTGGACTCCTGCTTGCATTGGCAGCTTGTTCTGGCCAGAAAGAAATCTGAAGCAGTCCCCACACAGCTCCATCGAGCTCTCTCACTCATTCCGTTTCGGCCGGCGCTGCCAGTTGGCCTTTTGCACTGGGCTCCTGCATGCATTGCTGCATTTTCTGCCCACAAAGTAATCCACAGCAGTCACAATAAAGCTCTGTTGAGCTCCCTCACTACCGCTCTGTCACTTGATCGTTCTGTTTCTCTTGGCACTGTAGGCTGCACTTGTGTACGGGGCTCCTGGCTGTGTTGACACCTTTGTCTGTCCACAAAGAAATCCGCAGCTGTCCCGACAGAGCTCCATTGAGGTTGCTCAGTCTCCCTCTCTCACACGCTCATTCTGTTTGTCCTGGCGCTGCAAGCAGCCCTTTTGTATGGGGCTCCTGCCTGCATTGGCACCTTTTTCTGCCCACAACGAAATCCACAGCAGTCCTGATAGAACTCTGTTGAGCTCACTCAGCCCCCCGTCTCACTCACTCATACTGTTTCTCCCACCACTGTAGGCTGGCCTTTTGTACTGGGCCCCTGCCTGCATTGACGCCTTTTTCTGCCCACAAAGAAATCTGCAGCAGTCCTGACAGTGCTCCGGTGAGTTCGCTCACTCCCCCTCCATCACTTGCTCTCTCGTTCTGTTTCTTCCAGTGCTGCAGGCTGCCCTTCTGTACTGGGTTCTTGCATTGGGGCCTTTTTCTGCCCACAAACAAATCTGCAGCAGTCCCGACAGAGCTCAGCTGAGCTCAGTCACTCCCCCCCCTAAGTTGTTCGATCTTAATCTGTCCCAAACAGTGATTTCCCACAGTGGCTGTGCTATTGTCCGGCAGGAGTGCAAAAACATATTTTAGCCAGGATGTGAAAAATGGCAGCTGTACTGTTCATAAGGAGGTGTGGAAAAATGCCACTGTTGAAAATGTGGTGTGAAAATATTACAAAATTGCGAAGTTACAAGGGTGCGTGGAAACAGTTCAACGCATGCTTGTAACACAGTCATGTTATGGAGTTTCTTCACCAAATTTTCAACATAGGCATTATAGGACCTCTGCTCATGAACTGTGCCACTGTCATTTTCTTAATCTGTCTCATACAGTCATTTCCCACAGCGACTCTGTTATTCTGTGCCAGAACTGTGAAAACACATTTCGGTCAGGATGTGAAAAATGACAGCTGTACTGCTCATAAGGAGATGTGAAAAAATGCCACTGTTGAAAATCTGGCGTGACAAAATTACAAATTTGCGAAGTTACAAGGGTGCATGGAAAGTGTGCAATGCACACTTGTAACACAGTCATTTGATGGGCTATCATCACCAAATTGTCAACATAGGCATTTTAGGACCTCTGCTCATGAACAGTATCACTCTCATTTTCTTAATCAGTCCCGGACAGTGATTTCCCACAGCGACCACTCTATCCAGCGCCCGAAGCGTGAAAACACATTTCAGCCAGGATGGGGAAAATGACAGCTGTACTGTTCATAAGTAGGTGTGGGAAAATGGCATTGTTGAAAATCTGGAGTGAAAATGTTATAAATTCGCGAACTTACGAGTCTGCGTGCAAACTACGTAGTGCATGCTCGTAACACAGTCATTTTATGGAGTATCATTACCAAATTTTCAACATAGGCATTTTAGGACCTCTACTCATGAACAGTGTCACTGTCATTTTCTTAATCTGTCCTGAACACTGTTTTCACACAGCGACCATGCTATTCTGTGCCGGAAGTGAGAAAACACATTTTGACCAGGATGTGAACAATGACAGCTATACTGCTCACAAGGAGGTGTGACAAAATGTCAGTGTTGAAAATCTGGCATGAAAATATTGTAAATTCGTGAAGTAACGAGCGTACATAGCAACTGCGCAATGCACGCTCGTAAAACTGTCATTTTTTGGATTTTTCCACCAAATTTGCAACATAGGTTTTTTGAGAGCCCACTTCATGAACACTGCCACTGTCGTTTCATTAATCGGCCCCGAAGGGTGATTCTGCACAGTGACCGTGAAACCACCTTTCCGGGCCAATTAACACCATGACAGTTCAAGAATTAAGTGAGGAGGGGTCCCAAAAACTCTCATGTTGAAAATTTGGTGGAAAATTTCCAAAAATTACTGAGATATGCATTAAAGTTGAAAAACCCTATTTCTACCATTATACAGCTTACCGGCATTTCCTCAGTTAGTGGTCAGCTTTGAAGAGTGCAGATGTGTTCTCGGTCCACAGAAGATCATCGCGCCAGACTCGGAGGTAAGTGTGGGGTGGGGGGTGTGGGGAGGCAGAGTCTGCAGTGGGTGGGTGGAGTGCGGTTGGTAGGAGGAGCCAGGAGACTACGAGGGACAGTTTCTTATTTCATAGGTTTAAAACAAAAAAAATCACAGGGACAGTTTTTTTTTCTTCACAGGGGCATTAGACATGCTGGGTGGGCTCCCAGCGTGCTACTAACTAACTTTTTGGGGGGCCAGTAGCTGGCGGGGTTGGGCACCCCCATTGGCACCTAGTAAAGGGGTTCATTATGCCGACCAGGATTGAGCACCTGTCGGCACACAATATCAGTGGGGGCGGTGTTTGACATAATGCTGATGGGAGTTGGCTCCCCATCGACTTTGTAAATAAAGGGGTTCACACCATGTGACTACTTTTTGGGGCCAGTAGCCGACGGTGGGTTGGCACCCCATCAGCACACAAGTAAAGGGGTCACATTATGCCCGACGGGATTGGGCACCCATTGGCACCTAATATCAGTGGAGGGGGTGTTTGACATAATGCCAATGGGGAGTGGGCTTCCCCATTGGCACAATCAACATAGGGCCAATGAAGCCAATGGGGATTGGGGCCCCCGTTGGCAACTAAGCATAGTGGGGGGGGGATTATATTGTTTGTGAACACAGTGGCAAGCTGCTGCCATGTTCACGAACAATATCAGGGTTTTTACAGCCTGCCCGGCAATGACGGGTCACTTCCTCATTGCAGCGGATGGCTGACGCTGCAATGACGAGGCAGCCCCTGATTGCAGCGGCTGATTTTCTAGAAAGTTGTGGCACACTGGCTGAACTAGTGTCAGCAGCAGCGTGCCACAGCATTGGGGGACGGGGGACAAGCCTTTGCAGGCTGTGGGAGCATTGGGCACAGCAGTGCCATGCCTCCGCAACCTGCTTGTGGAGAAAGTTGCCGCAACATGTTTCTTGTGCATTCACGCAATCAACATAAAAAGCTATTCTACACACACACCTCCACATATGCTTACTGTTAAAAAGTTAAAACCTCACAGGGATGAATAAGGTACATGTGGGAGCCATTTTTCAGAGGAAAAGATGCCCCAGAACAAGGGGCTATGATATGAAGCTGGAGGGGGTAGGTTTAGGAGACATGTGAGGAAATATTTCTTCACAGAGAGCATGGTGGATAACTGGAATGGTCTTCCAGTGGAGGATGTGGGGAAGAAAACATTGGTGGGATTCAAAAAAGCCTGGGATAAGCACAAGGGAGTAATAATGGATAGGTAAGGGGGTGGCAGAGAAAGTGTTGTTGACCTAGAGGGGTCTGCAGTGTAAGCAATGCAACAAAAAAAGGCAGACTAGATGGGCCATGCCTTATCTGCCATCAGCTTCTATGTTTCTATGCTTGTTAAACATTGTTAGCTGACCCAGCTTTTGATCAAAACATTATGATCAACAAGAAAAGAAGACCTTGGACAGATTAATGAAAAGTGCACCCATATGTTCAGGCAGTCCAGGGCCCTGACCAAGAAAGTCTGGCAAGGAAGTTACTGTGCTGTGTGTCCCTTTTGGAAGCTATGCTTTGCACTTGCTAATGTTATTTTTATTTAGATGCTTGAAGAGTTGGTCATAGACCACTGTTTCAAATATTTTTATACCGGGGACAATATGGAAATTAGTTAATAATTAACATATAAAATATTTCCATTTTTGTAAATGCTGGTTATAGAGGCCTCTTTCCATATATTAGACATCCTCTTCCCCTGTTATCAGTTTGATTTTTCCACAAAGTTGCATATGAATCTAGTATCTTAGTTCTATTTTGGACTTCATGTGTAAGCCAAATCTAAGTCAAAGTCTGTAAATCTGGTTTATTTCAATGTACCTATGCTGAAAGAAGATTAGATTTGGCCAGTAAACTGTTAATATTCAAATGAACCATGCTGATACAGCCTACCTTGTGGGGGAGTTCTCTGCTAAACTCATTTTTTTGCATGAGGGTCCAGGCTTAAATGAATATTGATTGAAGGAAGAAAAAGCAAATACATTGGGGATATGCATTGGTCTGACTCGAAATATGCAAATTATCTTCAGGTGTAAGGGGCCAGGACCACAACTCATGAGTGGCAGAGCTATGAATGAGTTATGAAGGTCCTGCCTCCTCACAAGTGATGACAAACTATGTATTTTGAGTCAGACTATTGCATATTTGATTTATACAATATGTTTAGTTGTTATAGCTTCTAAAGCTGCTGTTTGTTTAAAGACTGAGCTGCTTCTCTTTGATTTCAGCTGATGGCTTCAGTAGACTGAAGGAGAATAAGAGGAGGATGGGGAAGGCTAGGACCCTGGAGGGACAGTAGGTTCCAGGGTTAGATAGGGAACTCAGGCAGACTGGCTGGACCATTGACGTTTTTCTGCCATCATCGTCTATGTTTCTGTGTTTTAGTGTTGGTCTGCCACTGGAACCCTTACATTCTCTTCAGGTTTGACATTGCCATCTCATGTTGCACTGGCAGACACTGTCTGCTGGACCATGCAAATAACTTTAGTCAAACGCATAAAATAACATTTGAAAATGTCTTTCTTCAGCATGAGACTTCTGCACACCATGAGGCCATGCCTCAGCTTGAGGGTTTTCCAGAGACACTGCTATGATAAGGCACTACTGAGCTGAGTAACAATTTATAACAAGCAGCATTCTGAGTGCTCTTAAAGGGGTGGCAGCTAAACATTAAGCCCTATGCTTAACTGTGTATTTCACATCACCCCCAGGGTCATGATCATGAGTACCACTTAAACTAGCAATAACATAATAGCATAAACATGAAAACAGTTGAGAAATATCAAGCACTACATGACACAACCCAGTCTGACCATACAAGTACTCTACTGCTGGGGTGGGGGGCAGAAAGGATCCTGATTACAGTGTTGACCAGTCAGAGTAGTACCAGGGGAGGGGAAATACCATAGCAACACGAAGCTTGGTCAGAGTGACAAGTTCCACAGTGCAGGAAGGGAGAAGAGAAGGGATGGGAAGACAGTGGAAGGGGTAGCAGCTGGAGATTACCCAGAACTAGGATATGTAAAATTTCAATAAACTGTGCAGAACATTACAACAAAACAGGAGCTGTCATTTCAAGAAGGCATTCCTGAAGAGAAAAAAAAGTGAATGCAGTTTATGTTGCCTTTGGTACCCTTTAGCATTTAGTGAAGGCATAGGAATAAGGCAGATTAGGACATTTACTGCAGAAGAACAATTAAACATAGACAGTGAGGAATACCATGGCCATCAGAACCATTAGTCCCAAGAACACTGAGTCTGGCTACCCAAAAGTTGAGAAAAATGGGAAAAGCACCCACAGCACAAACTTCATACATGAAATGGCTTAAAAAAATCTTTCTCCATTTATTTAGTACCAACAGTGTGTAGCATACCTCGCCAGACCAGGTGTGCGGACAACAACCCGCCATGGAACTATGACATTATGGCTGCGCCACAAAGCAAACAAACATTTAATTTGGGAACCCCCAAGCTTCATCAGAGTTGCTTCAATAGTGCACATATGCCCCTTATGTACATGTAACTAGTCACGTGTATATCACATAAAACACATGAATTTATACCTACAAAATAAATATCTGGCATAAAAGCATGGTACATCCAAAATCTCCTCTTGGGTCCGAAAGTTCAAGACTTGTGCAACCTTTCCAGTCAGCTGGAATGGTATGATAAGTTGCTTGAACTAGTTCTAGACAGGACAGGGTAAGGTCTGCAAAAACAACTCAAGAATTCTGTGAACTATCAAAATCACACCATTTGACTCTGTAAGTCCAGGATCCACTGACAAACTTCTTGTGAAGAATCTTCTCAATCTGGTACACAAGGGTGTGCACAAGACAGTCCTGAGAAGAAAAGGTCTGAAAAGTTCCAGAAAGTTCATCTGAGTGAAGTTCAGGTGCAACGGAATCCAGCTAGAGAGATTTAGGAGTGTGATGATCTGAAGGAACTGGTTGCAAGTTATCACGAGGAAGTTCTGATTCTGAAAGGATGGCAGGTTCAAGTGTATCTTCATTACTTGGAGGACTGGGATCATCTGGGAGGGTGTTGCTCAGGTACTCATGCTTCAGATAATTGATGTGGATTTGTTAAGCACAAGCTTTCCACCTGACTTGTATCACAGGTAGACATGAACTGGAGAAAGCTTCTCCACAATATAGAAAGGAGCAGCCCAAGGGCAGAATAGTTTCTTTTTGGCCCCTTGAACTAAGACAGGTTGATACAAATAGACAGTGTCCCCCATGGAAAAGAAAGGTTCATGTGACTTGGCTGTTGGCATTTTCTGCATGGCAAATTTTCTCTGTCCCAGTGTGGTTACTGCAACACGTTTGGCAAGTTCAAGTTGCCCTAGTACTGGGATAATGTACAAGGAAGTTGATTTTGGAACCTTTAGTAGTGAGAGATCTATGTCCAGTGGAGTTCTTGGATGGTGTCCGTGGACCAAGAAGAATGTAGTGTACTGTCTACTCAAGGGCTTGTTTTGTAGACAATCTGAACACAAGGAACAAAGCAGTTCCAAGTGTCATGAGTTCCATCTAGGTACTTGGAGGATGTGCTTAAAATGGTAGACATCATTCTTTCACTTTGTGTATTCATTGTGGGTGATAGCTTATTGTATGAGTCTTTTTTTATATTGAGGAGTTTGCAAGTTTCTTGAACAATGGTAGAAAGGTAGTTAGTGCCTCTGAATGAAGATATGAGGGGGTACCATGATGGCAAACAACTGTTGAAGAAGGCATTTGCAACTGTAGTATCTTTGACGTGCTGTAGTGAAATTAGTTCTAGTTATTTTGCAAGGTAGTCCACAAATACAAGAATATATTTGTTGCCAGAGTCACAGCATGCTGGTAAAGGTCCAAGAATGTCTGTGCTGACTCGTTGAAATGGTTCTGTGGCTAAAGGCATTGGAATGAGGTGTACCTTTGTCAGTTTGGCAGGTGGCTTTCTATGGGAGCAGGGCTAGCGGGATTTTACAAATTGGGCAATGTTGTTGTCCACGTGAGGCCAGAAGAAGTGGAACATTCTCTTTTTGAGAGTTCTGTGGATTCCCATATGATCCCAAGAAAGTGGAGAGGCTTAAGTGGAGAGAATAACTTCACTGATGTAAGAGGCATGCACGACTAACTATACATGAGTTCTGTTCATGCAATCACCCTTGCCTGCCTTGGTCTTGACATGAAAAAGTACACTGTCATTAAGGAAGTGCGCTAAACCTGGGAAAAGAACATCCTGGCAATGTTACTTCTGCTGCAGCAGATTTTAAAACTCTAAATAAATGATTATGTCTGAGAACTGAGGATCTGCTCTTTGTTGAGTTTTGACAGTTGCCAGGGAGAGTGCAGATGCAGAGGAGATGAGAAGTTTTTGGGAGAATTGCAGCAAGTGAGGATTGGTGATGCTTTCTGAAGAACCATTTGGGAGCAGCAAAGCAAACTGGGGTGCTGTAGAAATGTCCACAGGAAGCACATCTGTGGCATAGAAAGAAAGAGCTTCTAAGCAGGATTCCTTATCTGTTGAGGATGATGCAGACAGATACTGTCGTCGACTAATGTCATCTGTACTGAAGTGAGCTTAACCTGGTCTTATTGAATTTTGAAGTTATAGGATTGGATCATGGCAATCCATCAGACAAACTTTCCTACTGGTTCCTTCATGTTACTACTTGAAATAGCTTCTGATTCCTTACATCCCTGTGTGACAGCTTCGCTCAGCTGATGAGGGGTTGCTGGAGATCCCGAGGGTTACTTTGAATTCTTCTGGTGCTCACGCTTTTATGTTTGTGGCCCCAACCCTCTGGAATTCTTTGCCCCATCAGCTTTGGGAGTGCAGGACTGTGGGGAGCTTTAAGCAGGCACTAAAAACATTTTTGTGGAACAAGGCTTTTCCTGATTTATTACGATTTTGATACTGTGTTTTAATGAATTGTTTTAAAATTCTGTGAAGCACCTTGATAATTTGAAAGGCGCTCAATAAATAAAGATATTATTATTATATTATTATTAAATAACCATCTGAAGACAGAGTGATCACCAATAGCTATGAATGAGCCATAGCAAAGACAGCAGTCAAATTTCTTTACAGCAAATACCATAGCTAGACATTGTTTTCTGTGATGCCATTGTTGTGATCATCAGAGGAAAGAGAGGCCCAGTGTAGGAAATGACCCATTCTGTTCCATCTTGTACTTGACCTAGCACAACACTCACTGCAAAAGAACTAGAGTCTGTGTAGTCTGAAAGGTTAGTCAAACCTTGGGTAAGCCAATACAGGAGCAGAGATCAGTTTGTCCTTTAAGGTATCAAAGGCTTCCTTGCACTCAGAAGTTCATGTATATTCACATCCTTTTTTAGCAAGAGTGTACAGTGGAACTGCAGTCTTGGCACAATAGTATCCAGACAGGCCTAGGAAAGCTCTGAGGTCTTTGAGGTTGCTAGGTTTTTGATAATCTGACTGTTGAGAGCTTGTCTGTGTCTGGAGAGATGCCTTGAGAACTAACAATGTGTCCCAGGTAATGAATTTGATGCTGTGTGAAACATTTCTCTGGGCCAAGCTTGAGATTGGCTCATTGAAGGCATTCAAACACTTCTTTGAAGTGTTGGAGGTGTTCCAGAAAAAGTTCTGCTGAAAACAATAACAACTTTCAGGTAGATTAGGCAAGATTTCCAAGACAACCCACATAGTACAGCTTCCATAACATGCTGGAATGTGGCTGGTCTGTTCCTAACTTCATTAGGCAGTCATCTGAATTGGAAAAGTCCCAAGTGGCAATGCCAAGTGTATGGATGAGAAGTTGGATCAATGGAGACATGGTACAACACATTTTGAAGATCCAGAATGGTGAAGTAGGCAGGGCTGGCTACACCAAGACACTCTAAAGCATCCTCTGATGTGGGTAAAGGATGAGCATCCAGCACTGTGCAGGCATTGAGCTTTCTGTAGTCCACCATAAAAAAATACCCCTTGTCTTTCTTTACCACCAGCAGACATGGTACACTCTAAGGACTTGTAGATTCTTCAATGATGTTTTGTTCCAGCATGTCTCTGATCATGTCCTCTAGAAGTTGTTTCTGTTTGTGTCCCACTTTATAGAGGCTTGCTGATGGATGGGTTTCTGACTGGGCTGTACAGGATATCACAACATCCAAGCTTGTTGTCTGCACCAACAAAGACATCTGGGTAGTCCTCTAGGAAATCCAACAGTTGTTGCTTCTCTGTTGGAGATGCTGGAAGCTTGGAACAGGATAGTCACTTACCGATGGCTAACACTGGTGAAGCTGGTGTGGTGGTGGTGGTAATGCTGGGAGGTATAGAGATGGTGGAACCAGGTTCTTGCATGAGATGGAGGTGGTCTCCAGAGGACAGGCAGACAATCTTTCCAACACTGGCACCCTTGAAGATGACGATTGACTCATCTGAACGTTTCAGCATTTTTGAATGTTCTGCCATTATACACAGACAAGGTGTTTCCCTGGAAAGGGCCTGAAGAATGAAGAGTGAGGTGTCCCGTGGTGATGCCAACAACACCTTGTGGGAGTGGTTCACCTTGAATCTTGGCAATCAAAGCCATCTCTGTCTTTGGAGGTACACTGACAGAGTTCATAGCTACAAATTGCCTCCTGGGGATGGGTCCAATGACAGTTTGTTTGAAGCAAAGTCCAGGATGAATTTGTGATATTTGAAAAAGTCTATGCCAACAAGAGTCAGTGATGGTTGTAGATCAGGCACTAGGTAAAACTTGACAGAAGTTTGCTGCGAGCCAAAGTGTAACTTAAGGGTGGACAACACTTGTGATAGGGACTGTAGTGGTGTTTGCTGTGATGATGTACTTGAAGTCAGCTGGAGAGACATGAGGTGACTGACAAAGAGCTGTATTGTTCAGGATGCTGTTGCTGATGACTGAGTTGTCTGCCCCAGTGTCAATCAAGGTATGTGTAGACCAATCTCTAATCATCAGTGAGACATCGTTTGCTAGAATCATGATAAGATGGCACATACAGCTGCTCCTGGAAGTGAGATTGTGTTGGAGTTGGTTCTTGGGGTTGAAGGATTTTGCTTGTGTGAGCTAAGAGAGTCAGAGGAGCAATCAATTGAGATGTTCCTCTTGCCAGCTAGTGCCCCTAGTTTGCTGAGCAGCACTAGTTTTCCTGATCCTGTGAATACTTGCATTTATTTTGCTGATGTTGCTGAGGTGGAGATCCTGGGTTCCTGTTATTCCAATTGTCATACTTTAGCTTTCTGCAAACTGCAGGAGTGTGTCCTCTGAATCCTCACCACTGACAGATAATGGGCTCATGAGAAAGTTGTGGTTGAGCAGGTGGCTGTTGAGGTGTTTGCAGAGTTTTTAAAAAGGTAGCAGAGGAAGAAGTTAAGCTCAGTTGTAAATTGTTGACAGATGTGATGAGCTCATCTATCATTGCTTGTTGCCAATGCTGCTGGACACATGTTGTGAGTGTAGCCATTTGTGGTGACTGAGATTCTTGCACACTGGTAGCCTGGAACATTGATATGTATTCCTGCACAAGTTGTGCAGCCTGGAAAGCATCCATCCAGATTGTCGGCTTCTGTTGGACCAGATAAGTATGAAATTGTGGGAGCACCCTTCCGACGAAGGCTGCAGTTTGACCCTTCTCTGTTTTCTGCAGACATTTGCAGCATGACTCAATGTCCACTATGAAGGTTTCCAGAGATTCAGAGGGCTGCATGGTATGTTCCCACAGCGGTTGTCCCAGTAAGCAGGGTGGATGTGCTTGGATGAAGTGATCTCTAAAAGTTGTGTACAGGGTGGCAGTATTTCCTTTAGCTTGTTCTGGAAGTACACTGAACCTGAAAATGTCAGTCCTCATCAGAAGCAAGTGTAAGGCATTGGCGATACGCAGGGGTCAGTCCAGCCTCTGAAGGAAATAAAGGCTTTGAATTGTTCTAGTCAGTCAACAGCATCTTTGTAAGGCAAGGCTGAGAAGGATGGTGGTTTTAGGCTGGTATGCACCATGGAGTGTGGTGAGATAGTTTTAATATAGGCAAGGTCATCCTGAATGGATTGCATAGCTGATGGTCCCTATGACAACATGTTGGACTGGATGTCCTGCAGGGGGGTTTGTATTTTGTAGCCTCATGCCCTTGAAGTGGGTGAAGATAGGTCTTTGAATGCTCCTGCACCCATATTTCCTTCTTCATTGGAGATTGTCATCGAGGGAGATCTTCGATTGACAGAACAGAGGTTGTAAGGATGAGAAGGAGCTGCTATCATACAAAGAACAGGATATCATGGATTAGATGGAATGCCGCTAAGAAAATGTTGTAGATTAAAGTACAATTATTTGTAAGCAAAGTACGTCAAGTAACATCTTACATAAACAATTCCAGCACCAATCCTTAATGTTCTGTTATTTAAATAAAGATTTATTTGTAAAATTCAGCATTTTGTGTCAGTGTCCATTCATTCCAATAGGGTTTGTCCTTTTTAAAAATGGCCTCTGGAAATCTGAATATTGCTGTGCATTTCCTGCAGATTTGCCCTTCCCAAGACAGCCAGCAACAGGGGTTGAAGGTCACTTCCTGCTATGACTAAATGTGTCCCAGCACAGATAGTTGCTGTCTGCTATGAGGTTGTTTGTGCAGCTGCTCCTAGGGACAAAATGTCAGTTCCCTCCGTCATCCTCCTCGAGGTGCTGAGGAAAAATGTTGGGCTTAATTTTTCTTGGTGAGTGGTACAAGGGTTTATGTTTTTATTTGATTGCTCCCAGGCTTGTCTTATATGCAATGGATAATCCACTATAAGGTGTGTGGTCATGCTCTGATATACACATGCCTTGATGTGCATTGTGACCGCCAAGTGCATTCAACCCCCTAAGGAGTGCATATATCAGAGCACAACCGCACACCCTGTAGTAGATTATGTTATAAAGTGGTTAGAAATGTTGTGAGGGAGAAAAGTAGCCCTTGTCTGACAGAAATCAGAGTTTCATTTAGGTGATCTGGTTGATCCTGCCATGATTTTGATAGCTTAAAATGGTTCCATGTCAACAGAGTGAAGTTTACAGAGCGAATTCAAAATCGGCGATTTTTATTTAGCAATTACCATTAGTGTGGCTACATTATGAGCGTAGACATATGCAATGAGTGCACAAATTAGCGAATGTCAGTTGGGTGACTAAAAACTAATGTGAATGCTAATTTTGGTGAAATGTTCCTACCGGCATATTTACTGCACAGAAATATTGTAGGTAATGGCCCGAAGATAATCAAGCAGACTCCGCTCCCCATACTTGCACACAACTCTTTATCTCAGAGATACACATAGCCGCAATAGATAAGGAGTGGCATACCCCTCTGACTCCGGGTAAATTCGACAGCCATTTCCTGCATCTGGAAGCAATAGCACACACCCATCTTTATTGGCAGCCTCCGACAGGTGCAGATGGGTCCGCATGAGAGGCTATGCCCCCTACCACTATTTAGAGGCTGTGCCCCTAAGTCCCCCCATTTCTAATATTCTAACTCTTGACGCAATTGGACACATGGTGGTAGGCTATACAGTTGATCACCCAAAAAGCCCATTGCTCATATGATGACTTCGATAATCTAGTTACCTGCTGTTATTGTAATCGCTGTATTTGAATGCGCTGTACTGTACAGTCACTCTTATTGCATGTGTGCTATGATTGTACTCGCTCTGACTTACTCGCTCATATTGGTTAGCTTAATTGACGTGCTACCCTTAAAAAAAATTTAAAAAACTTATCTGATTGATTTTGCCATTTTTATATTGTCTCTGATGTTATGACTTTCACTTTTGTGATATCTAGGAAATCTAGTGGAGTGCCTGGAGGAGTGGAATGTTAAGGAAGGATTGCAATCAGCAGGGGAAATAAAATTTAGGGCACCATTTATGAGAACAGCGAGGGGCCAACACTGTTATGTATATGAGGGCCCGAAATTGTGGAATTCATTGCCAGGGCATTTGAGGTTATGTATTAACAAAACATCTTGGAATGTATTAAGATCTTGGCTTGTAAAGGAGGCAATGTCTCTTAAAAGTTGCTGTATCAGACATTTGCACATATGGTAAATTGTTGTATTTTTTTTTCTCTTTCTTTATGTATGTATTTTGTTGTATGTATATATGTATATGTATGTATGTATAGTATTCTTAGAATTAAACTGATAATTTGTACAGTAGGACCCCATTGTAAATTAGCTGATGCTAAACTGGGTTTTATCCTGTTTCTGATGTCAGAAATAAACTTTACTACTACTACTACTACTACTACTACTTTGTGTTCCAGTGCAGTGTGACCGAGCAGCATTCATTGCAGTAAACAAAATGCTAGCAAAGGTTTATAATCAGGAAATTTTCTACAAAACGATGCAAGCTGTGTGGTTTTAAAATAATTTCAGTCAGTTTTGTCTAAAAAAAAGCCACTGAGTGTACAACGAGGAGAGCGAGTGAGTGATGGATGCCTGGAACAATCTTCCAGTGAAGGTGGTGGTGGGAAAAACAGTGGCAGGATTCAAAAATGCTTGGGATAGGCATAAGGGAATCTTAAGGGAAAGCAAGGGGGGGTAGTCAGGGATCAAGTAGGGTCTGCAATGTAAATATAGGTAGGGAAAAAATAGAGCAGACTGGGTGGGCCATGCAGTTCTTATCTGCCATCAGATTTCATGTTTCTGTGTTTCTCAGTACAGCCAGGCTACTGTTTGCAGGTCAGCTTGGTCAATTTGCTGAGGAGTCATGGTGCAGAATAAGGCCTTCTTTTCTGAGAGCCATGGCTTTACAGGGGAAGCCATGAAGGCAGACAGCGGTAGTCTGTGAGGTACTAGAGAGAGGTGCATGGCCGATTGCATGGCCCAGGACATGAAGGTCAGAGTGGTGCTGGAGGAAGGCAGGGTACCAAGTGGAGACACGGGTTCTGAGAAGCAGCATTTTGGGTTGAAGTGTGCCTTTGTGCTGCCGGCGCTGTTTGGACATTTGCGCCCTGTGGGAAAGGCAGCACCTGCACTTCGGTGTGGGATGCAGTTGCCCAGAGCTTTGGGTGGAGAAGGACATGCAGCTGTAGCAGGGAGTTGCAGAAATACAGTACAAGCATTACAGCAGTTTAAAGCTGGCAGGGAGACATCCCATAGAACTGCTGTAGTGATTCACTCTCACTGCAGGCCTGTGCTGTCACGGGGTGAGTGCTGGCTGGGGGTGGGGGTGGGAGTTGCAGTTTCCCAAGGAGTTCCAGTGGTGCCTGAGCCCTGGGGAATTAATTTCTGGCAATGCATTTATTTACAAGCTGGGATAGCAATGTTCACCATTTTTTTTTAATTTCTGACAGTCCACAATGTGGCAGGAGGGCTGCAGGTAAAAGCAGGATACATTAATTCTTTTCTGTTCCCTGCAGCCATGGTATTAATGCAGGTCCTTGGAGGTCCAGATCATTTAGGTGCTGTACTAGGGATGGTGACTGGGTACTCAGTGATGCACTTAGTGGCATGGGACTGGCGCAGCCAGTCCAGATAGGGCCAGGGCAGGAGAAGGGTCACATTATCTGCCATGTGTGGTGCTTTTGGTGCTGGTCTGCAACTAGGACCCTTACATTCTCTTCAGGTCTGCCATGCCCATCTCATGCAGCACTGATGGACACTGTCTTCTGGGCAGTGCGAATAACTTTAGTCAGATGCATAAAATAAATGTAGAAAGTCTTTATTCAGCACAGGAGACTCGTACAAACCTTGAAGCTATGTCTTAGACTGAGGGGTTTCCAGAGTCCTTGCTATGATATTGCACTGCCAGGCAGTGTAACAGGTAAGCTATAACCACAAGAGGCCATGGGTGTATGGGGGTATTAATGTACGCCCTGGGTGCATTGTAAGGCACAAGGCCAAAGGCTGAGTCGTCTCAGCCACCCAGGAAGAGCATTAATGCCCCCATACACCCATGGCTTGGAGTGGGTTATTGCACTTATACAATGGGTTATGTTTATTTTAAAAAATTAAGATGAATTGTTTTACTAGCTTTAAAACAGAAGAAATATAATGGTATCCTGCAGCATTGTAAAGTAGTCCCAGACAATACAGGGCATTTTAACAGTTTCATTGTAAAAATTAATTACAATTTATTAAACAAATTAAACTGTTAATTTTTTGATTGAAACAAAGATTTGGCTAACTTATTATGCCAATTTGAAAATGCTGTGATGTCCAGATTCACTGAAATGTGAACAGGAACTTGACAACATTTTTTTTTCTATTTTGAGAAATGTCAAACTCACATTCTTGTCCCACTGTTTAAGTCCCCTGTTTCTCTTTCAATCATACCATCATTGTCCCACTGATTACATCCCATTCCAGTCCCTCAACCTATTGCACAATTTGTAACAACAAGCTGTATTCTGAGTGCTCATAAAGGGGTGGCAGCTAAACGTTATGCTCCATGCTCCATTGTGTACATCACATCATATTTAAGTGATAATATGGAGAATAATATATGGGGTGGTGTGTGTAATGAGATTTACACTCATCTGAGTTGTGGGATGCTACATAAACCCCGAAGGGTTTATGAAATGCATCCCACAAAATGGGTGTGTGTAAAATTGAGTTTTACACACACCCCATATTTTATTTTTTATAATTGCTGGCATGCGCTTTTTCACCTCAGCAATTGTAAAAAATCAGGGAATAGATTGGTGTTCAGACAGCCATGGACTAGTCAGGATTCTGTGCTGTGCTGGTCCGTGGTCTGCCAGCTTACAGTGAGCAACTTATTTGCCAAGTCACAGATATCTGCTTATGTGGAGCAAGTATGGTATTTTTCTTTTTCTTTTTAAAAACTTACCGCCAACGTAGTCACGGTTGTGGGGTTCCTGTAGGAAGAGGGTGAGATCCGTGGTTTTGTAAGCTGGCAGGAAACCGAAATGAGATGTACGTTTAAATATTTTGTGTTTGGTTTTCCCTGCCAGTGATTACAGGAAGAGACTTTTTTTTTTTATTAAAAAACATTCAGTGCCAACTGCGATGGGGCGATATTCCAACCCTCGCAAGCTGAAGGAAGACGGCATGACTGGCACATGCACAATCCAAGGGAAACCTGGTTATAATTTGCTGTTATAACCAGCTGGTTATAATGGCAAATTATAACCAGGTTTTCTTATGGGGAAAAAGCGCTACCCAGTAATTATATTCAGTTAACTGGAGAATACCAAGGAATAACTGGCTAATGTAAGTGATGTAAAACCCGAGGCCCAGTGCCAAAGGGCGAGGTGTTTAATCAACTGCTGAAGCCTGTTATTCTGAGTATACGCGAGATAACTAAATGTTATTATTATATGACTAGGAGTTTTGAAATAAAGGTTTTAAAAGTTTTGTGGTTTTTAAAGTGAAAAGTGCCTTTTCCTTTTTTTCTGCAGACTAGATAGAGATAAACTGTCATGGGCATGTCTGAAATGCAGATAAACTATCGTGGGTGAGTCTGAAATGTGGAGACGCTATCATAAATGTGTCTACTACTATGAGTATGTCTACAATTTGGATAATCTACAAAGGATGTTATTTTTGTAGTTTGTGGGTTATTAAATTATGCTTTTCCTCTTGTTTGATTGGCTTACAATAGATAAGTGTTACATTATTTTAGTAACTGCTTGCCCAGTCTTCCTGCTAGATGTTCCAATTATATATTTTTAAACAGAAGCCCTATTAACTGCTTCTGTACTATAAATATTTATAATGGGTCATATCCTATTTTTCAATTTTACATCCAATTTAAAATCATTAAAATTGTTAGTTACATTCAATTTACTAAAAGTACCATATTGATGCTACTAATTTATTTTTATTTATACAGAGATCAGAGAGTACCTTTCAGTCAGAGACTCATTTACAAAGGTTCCACGTCACATATATTGAACAGTACAGAGTTAAGGTTACACGTTATTTATCTTGAACAAAACAGAGTTAAGGCTCATAGTTAGGTCCCAGAATTCCAGGAGGGCGGTAGTAGTACTGTGCCCTTTGCGGAAGCCATGCTGCTGTTTACAGAGAAGATCATGTTTGCTAAGGTGGTCAGTGAGCTGGTCATAGACAATGTGCATGACAGCTTTGGATGGGGGGAGGAGAGATATGGGCCGGTAGTTATTGGTGTCAGTACAGTCCCCATTTTTGAATAGAGAGGTAATGGAGGCAGATTTCCATCTGGTGGGGAATTTGCCTTGGCAGAGGGAAAGGTTCATTATATATGTGAGTGGGTTGAGTATGTCTTGGAGGGTGAGTCGGAGAAGCCTCAGATCCAGGGAGTCAGTACTATAGTGAGCATGGCTTAGAGCATTTCTGGGGTATGGTTCAGCAGCCTTAAGGGTGATGCACCGCAGGTGGAAGGGAGGGTTATTCTGAGGGGGGGCAGGCTGGGGCTCAAAGAAGTTAGGGGGAGAACATGGCTGAGGTTAGTGAAAGCTTGGTTGAAGGCTAGGCTATAGTGGAGGGGTCAGAAGTCATGTGCCCATCCACTGCTATCTGGTTGGGAGGGGGGGTTATGTTTTTTTCCCTCTGATTTCCTTGACATTATTCCAGAATTTCTGCTCAGAGCCCCATGTGCTGGTGAGGGCTGCTTTATAGTGTTTGGCCTTGGCTCTGCATAGTGCCCACATACACTTGTTCCGGGCCTCTCTATACTTCTGCCTGTTGGAGGGATGGCCAGTCTCATTTGAGAGGTGCCAGAGAGAGTCATGTGTACGCATTAAGGCACGTAGCTGGTCAGAGATCCAGGGGGCAGGGTTGCCTTTGGCCATCCTTTTTGAAAGTGGGGCAAATTTGTCACAGATGGTGTTGAAAGTGCGAATGAATAGGTCAAGTGCTAGGTCCGGGTTGAGGGTATTAGTTAAGAAGGACCAGTCCAGTGACCTGAGATGGGATCGTAAAAGAGCAAGTTTACCTGGGCCCAGTTTGCGAAGGACGATTACTTTGGGGGGGGGGGTCTTGGCCATTTTGCAGGACCATGTGCAGAGAACTGGGGAGTGGTTGCTGATCGTATTTGGTAGCACCATGGTGTTAGTGATTTTATGGGGGAGGTTGGTGAAGACCAGGTCCAGCAGGGAGGAGGCTCCAGTGTGGAGGTCCAGCTGTGTGGGAGAGGTGACTACTTGAGTGAGGTCTTGGGCTGTAACTGCGTCTATAGGCAGTGAGGCAGACTTAGCCAGCCAGTTGGTGCTGAAGTCCCCTAGTATAATTTGTTCATTTTGTTGTGGGAGGGAGGCAAGATATGACAGGATTGAGTGAAAGGCCACTTTCTGGTCTCTGGGGGGAATGTAGATTGCTGTGATGAGAAGGGTTTTTTTGGAGTGACCCATGGTGAGTTTGAGTGTGATGGCCTGCGGCCCAGGGACCAGCGAGGGAAGGAGAAGTGGCTGACAGTGTATTGTGTCCTTTACATAGATGGCACAACCCCCTCCATGTTTCCCCTGTCGATCAGCCCGGAAGAGGTTGAAACCGGACAAGGCTACCATGGAGTCAGGGATCAAGGGAGAGAGCCAGGTTTCATTTAAGACAGTGACTTGGGCTGGTGTTGGAGGATCCATCCCCGGTATGAGTCCCACTTTTTTAGCAGACTACAGACATTGAGGCTGGCAGTGCAAAGCCTGCTATTGGGGGTGTGGTTAGGTGTTGAGGTTGCAAGTGGTCCAGGATTAGAGTGGATATTACTGGATATAAGGAGGAGCAGTAAAAGGAGGGATCTGAGCGTGGATTTCCAGGCTGAATTTTGGGTACGATGATCTAAGCATGATGCGGGCCGCGGGGAGTTGGAAAGGGAGGGGATAGGGAGGGGTAGTGTACAGTGGGCTGACAGTAGGAGAGGGTGGGATGAGATAGGAAGTGAGGGACTTATAGATTTCATAGGGAGTGACACACGATGCAGAAGAGACCCTGTGTGGGTAGTTAATTTATGGGAGTGGTCATGGTTGTGTATGTTATATGAGGGTAGGGGGAAGATCCCATAATCTGGGAGGAGGATGGATGCAGTGTAGGTCAGGTTCTCCTTGGTATGCCTTGCGGGAGACTATGGATGCCAGGCAGTGTGGATGTTGGGGCAGTCAGTGGTTCCAGGAGCTTGACTGGTATGGGAGTTAGCGGAAGGGGAATGAGCACAAGGGACAGAGCAGAAGAGAGAGAGAGAGAGAGAGAGAGACAGGAGAAAGATAAGCATTTTGAGAAGGAGGGAGTTTGGAGAGTGGGTGATAGGGAGCAGTGGGAAGAACAAGTAGAAGGAAGTAAAACAGTAGAGCAGCCTCTAGTGGTGGCTCGGTATAGGATGCAGATGGAGAAATGGGCTGATTGGTTCAGGCGTTGACGCCTGCTGCCTGTATAGGGCGGAGTTGAGGAAGGGTGGTGGTGGGGGAGGTGGGAAGCCGACGCAATGCGTCGGTGGGGTCCAGAATTTGGACTGCTTAGCAAGAGCAGACAAGCGTTATGAGGCCTGAATAGTGTTGCCCTGGTGTTCTATTGTGCAGCGGTTTACCTGGGTTACTCTTGTGGGGTGGGGGAGGGCAGCTTCACTGTCCCTTTCAACCTCTGCAGTGGGCAGGACCCTAAGAGGATCCGTGTATCTGTGGGGAACAGAAAGGCAGGTAAGTTTTGTATCCTGTTGAGAGGGGGAGGAGACAGAGGCAGTTTAGAAGGGGAGTGAGAGCTAAACGCAAACTGTGCCAGTAACTGTAATTAACTTTTCTTACTACAAAATTACCTTCCAGTTAAAGCAAGACTGGTAAGCAGGTACACTGCACATAAGTTAATTATTCATCTGTTAAAGCAGAGCTACTGCAAAATCATCCTCCAGTTGAAGCGATGCTGGTAAGCCGGTACACTGCACATAAATGAATTATTCGATTCAGTAAAGTAACCTACAGTTAAAGTAGAGCTGCTAAGTTGGTACAGTGGAAGCCTAGTACATTTCTTGAGGTAACACGGTCTTGCGTAAATTTAATAAAGGTGCTCCCCTCAGCATTGCAGAACTGCATGCAGATAGCTAGAAACTGTGCTAAACAAAAACTATCTCCACTTCTATGCCGAATTAAATTCATGCGGTGGTTGGTATGAGTCCGAGTTGTTCAAGCAAAAAAGACACGAAGCCCAGGTCTGATTTCTGATTTCTTAGCAAGAGCAGGGGAGCGTTATGAGGCCTGAATCGTGTCGCCCTGGTGTTCTATTGCGCAGCGGTTTACCTGGGTTGTTCTTGGGGGGTTGGGGAGGGCAGCTTCACTGTCCCTCTCGACATAATGCCAGCATCTTCTTTGTAAACCAGTGTTCCACCATATATCCCCACACTTCCTAGCAACTATAATGTTAAGAGACACATTTTCAATGAGTTCCATGTTTTATCTTAAACACTAAAATAATCTAATGAGGAAATGTAAACAGAATGTCAAGTCCTGACTCCTGGTGACTCTGGTTGACTCTGATTGCACTTGGCCACACTTTGCTGCTAATTTGCTGCCACTCCAGATACTGCCGCATCTGACAAAGTGAAAATTGAAACTCAGAGGTCCCTCCCACTTCAGCACTGCTACTACCTTGGATGGAGACACTCCAATTAACAGCTATGGCAGGAGAAAGTCCCAAAGTACCAAATAAGAATGGCACACTGGCTCTCTAGGCTCAAACCGCAACATTCAGGTCTCTTGAGGGGCAAAAAAAGGATTTACCAATGTTCAGATCTTAAAAGGTGTACAATGGGAGTCTGTCACCCTCCATTTCACTCCGACTACACTTGACAGTACTTTGCCACTAATTTGCCTCCGGTCCAGAGTGTGCTGCATCAGGCAAAGTGGAAGTTTAAACACAGAGGCCCTTCCCTATTCAGCGCTACCACCTCCCAGATATAGACATTGTGTCAGTTACAGCAATTAGTTGAGTCTGTGGTTTTAGGAATCCAGCATTCTGGTGAGTGGGCTGAAACTGACCAGATCAGAGTGGAGTTTGTCATTTGGAAGCCCAGTAATAGCAAACTGGTATATGGGCACAATTTGCAGCTTGAGATGCAGTTGACACACCAAAAGTGCAAAGTCCAAAAGGCAGTATAGTGCAGTGGTTTAAGGCTCTGAGCTGCAAACCTGGAGACCTGTGTTTGAATCCCACAGCCCCCACTTGCATACTGTGGGACACTAAGAAAGTCACTTAACTTCCTTGTGCTCCTAGGTCACGCCTGTAAACAAGCTTTCAGCTTAGTGTGTCACTCCTGGTTAAAAATAAAAAATAAATAAATATATCTTTACGGCACCTTGCCACTGGTGCCGTATTTGTTGACCTATCAAAGTCATTTGATCTGGTCAACCACTCCCTCCTCCTCTCCAAACTAAACTCGATAGGCTCATCCTCCAAAACTACACACTGGTTTCAGAGTTACCTAACTGACCGGTCTCAGTTTGTCAGTATTGGCACAGCCACCTCTCCTGCCCTATCTGTCACCACTGGAGTTCCCTAGGGCTCAATACTGGGTCCTCTGCTTTTCACTGTATTTGTCAACACCCTTGCTTTGGATTGCCTCTCCTGTGAATCACTCCTCTACACCGACGATCTGGTCATCTACCACACTGATAAATCCCTTCTTCACATATCTATCATCCTCACCTAGAACTACAGCGTTGCCCACAGTTGGTTCACCAATAATCTGATGCTGGTTAACGCCCAAAAAACTAAGGCAATGCTGTTTGGATCTAAACCTTACTTTGCCAAATCACTTAAATCAAATTCTTCAGTCCAGGTCCACTCACCCAATGGCCCCGCCATCAACATCGTTCAGTCCTTCACGTATCTGGGAGTCACGCTGGACCCCACCCTCTCTTTCACTGACCATGTGAATTCAGTAGTTCATAGAATAAACCAAAAACTTGGTGTGGCTCAAGCCCTACCTGACCTCGAATGCTCGCCTGGCCATTGCTAGAGGAAACCTTCTCCCCATCCTAGACTACTGTTCCCCTGTTTATGCTCACATCTCCTCTGCACTCCAATCCAGACTTGAGGTCGCATACAATGTCATCTGCCATTTTGCCCTGTCTGCCCCTTACTCCACAGCACCACTGTGACCTCTACCGCCCTCTAAACTGGCTGTCCCTACAAGGTTGCTTCGACTTCACCACCAGCTGCCTCATCGATACCTGTATCAGGAGCAGTTCTGCTTCCCCCCATCCACCTTTTTCAAGTCTTGCATCCTGCTGAGGCCCCTCTGCTCCTCCCTTGTCTCCCCTCTGGAAACTCAGCGTACCGACACAAATATGGGTAGCAAAGCCCTATCGATTGTGGCCTACAACCAATGGAATGGACTGCTTGCTCTCCTTAGATCTACTGACAAACCTCATGCCTTCAAGTGAGACTATAAAGTCTGGCTGCTTGCTAGGGACACCTGCACCTGTATGCGCAAGTAATTGCCCTCCCTTCTACCCTTCCATCCCTACGACCTGCAAATTTCCTTCCCAGTTTCTTGCTCTGGCCCTTAGACAACCGAGACTTGATACGAAGGGGGATGATTAGCGTTGTAACCTCTTTGTACCTACTTTACTGCCTAAACTTACACATGTTCTCACATTTGCTTCTGAATCTGTGTTTCTCTGTTACCACAGCCCGGATCCCTACTGCACTGCTGCAATTATTGCCACCTCACCTGTTATTCTTTACTCCGTCTGCCGTACTTACCCACTTATTTACATACCTGTTACACGTTATCTCACTTTCCATTTGTTTGTTCTGCTACTGCCTTCTGGCCAGAAATTGTTGACTGTATTGTGGCTGCCTATTGGCATATGGAATGTACATAGCTGTAACCAATTTGTATTATCTACTGTCATAACTACTTATCCTGCTTGTGTCTCTTGGCCTGGGTCATGCCTGAAAACGGTCCGTTGGACCAGTGAACCCTACCTGGTTAACAAAGTCATAAATAAATAAATAAATAAATAACAGTTCTAGCAGAAGAATATGCAATGCCCTCACTCAAACAGTTTAACATCACTTGTGAGAGGGCAGGACTTTCATAACTCGCTCATGGCTCTGCCACTCATGAGATACACAGCAGCGCCAGCCAGGATGCAATGCAGCAATGCTGCAGTATATCACAAAATGCTGCAGGATACTGCAGCAAACACTGTAATTCAATAGCCATGAAGCCCTTTTGTCGTGCAGTATTTTGTGACATGTCAATTACTGCAGGTTGCTGTGTTGCATTGTGGCTGGCTCCACTGTAGTCCTGCCCCCACACTTGCAGATAATTTGCATATTTTGAGTCAGGCCAGTGTATATCCCCTAAATCTGTCTTTATGAATGGGGACAAGACCTACACACTATATTCAAGGTAAGGTCTGACCAAGGATCTGTATGGGAGAGTTGTAACATCTCTGGAGTTGCTTACAAAGTTTCTCTTGGTACAGTGCATGCCATGATTTGATTTGCCTTGCTAGCTGCTGCCCCACACTGTTGCTCCCGTTATGAGTTTTAGAACCCAGTGACATCAGTTGGGCGGAAGTCTATATTGAAGCTTTCAATGTAGGGCTTCTTCTCAACTGATGTCACTGAGTTCTGGAACTGGTAAGTAATTAAACAAGCAAAGAATCACTGATCAAGTTACATTATTCAGAGAGTAAAGGTAAAATGCTTGTACTTAATCACGGGTCTAGTATGACTTCCCGTCTTAATTCTTACCGAAGGTAAAGCTCCCGACTCTGAAATCCCATTTAGCAGCTTCCCGCATAGCTAGTAGTACCGATGATGTTATTCCCCGGCACACCGTTTACCCATCCAGTTTGAATACACATTATACACATTTCGATTACTTTCAGAGTTGTGAGTGAATTGTGACTGAATTGCAGGCTACAGTTGTCTTTCAAACTCAGCTACTGCGCTATCAATTTTGCAATTACATTTTGTTCTTGGATCAAGGAGTGGCTCCAATTAGGCAATTACCATTATATCCACAGACATTGCACTCGCATTTTCTTTGTAGCTTAGTAACTTTCTCGAGAGCAATGGTGACACCAGCAATACCAACTACAGAATTACATCCCCATGTTTGCGAAGTTGCCAAATCGCAGCGGGGAAATTCAAAGTTTAGCATTAGTGGCTACCTGTACGTTAAAGGGTGGAATCCTACAGACTTATTTTACTGGTGCTGTCAGCATAGAAAGTCTGCAGGCTGTCATGGCTGTGCCTCCACGGTGCTTGTAGGTGGCCAGCATCACTTGCTGGGTACCACAAAACATAACCATTCACCTGATGCCAATGATGCTCCTGTGGCAAGTGCAATAGCCTCCTTGAAACACTGTGCATTGACCACCCACGACACACCAGCACAACTCATTCAAAACGAACTTGCCAAGGTACATCCCGAAGTAAGGCATAACATGCCAGGCAAGCATTCTCTGTTGCAGGCTGTTAAGCGTGCAAGAAAGCAAAATAGCATGCCTGAACCAAAAATCTTAGAAGAAGTGTGCATTCCACAAGAATTCTCACTGGTGAATGGCCATTCTTTCCTTGCTCGAGATTCAACATGCGGTAGTGAAAAAATCTTCCTGTTCACAACCAAAGCAAACATTAAGAAGCGGAGTACAGCCACATTTTGGATCATGGATGGAACATTCTGCACAGTCCCAAATCTATTTAGGCAATTGTATTTAATACATGCCCCGGTAGGAACTGGTGAGACCTGTAGAATCCTCCCTTTGGTATATGCATTGATGTTGAGCAAATCCCATGAATGTTATCTATGCATGCTACAGGATTTGCAGAACGCGGCAGACGAGTATCAATTATGTCTTTCACCACAATTCGTTATCACTGATTTTGAGCAAGCTGCCATCAATGCCTGCAAGTCTGAATTCCCTAATGTTGTTAACAAGGGTTGTCTATTTCACCTTGGACAAATTATATGGCGCAGGATCCAAGGATGTGGGCTAGCACACAGATATGGAACTGACCCAGAATTTAACCTGAAACTAAGACAATTGGTTGCACTTGCATGTCTCCTGCCTGCTAAAATTCCTGATGTATTTGCTGATTTAAAGAATGAAATGCCACTGGAGGCAGCATGCATCGTGGAGTAGTTTGAGGAGACATATGTTCTGGGAAGGGTGAGAAGGAGAATAAGGAATAATGCCACCATCAGAACACCACCACTGTATCCTCCCCAGTTTTGGTCTGTTCATGACCAGATGCTTCAGGGTGTACCCAGAACACAAAACAAAGTGGAGGCCTGGCACCAACGCCTAGGGACATTGGTTGGAGTGTCCCAGTGAGAAGTTGCTGTCATGTCGCTATATTGATTTATTTCAGCTCGCTGGATGTGCTGTCTTTTTGTCATAGCTACAGTGTTCAGTGAGAAGTTGCTGTCATGTCATTATATTGATTTATTTCAGCTCGCTGGATGTGCTGTCTTTTTGTCATAGCTACAGTGTTCAGTGAGAAGTTGCTGTCATGTCACTATATTGATTTATTTCAGCTCACTGGATGTGCTGTCTTTTTGTCATAGCTACAACATACAGTGAGAAGTTGCTGTCATGTCACTTTAGTGCTATTAATTCGGGGATTTAGCAGTCGGGAATTGAGTAGTGCCGGTAAACTGAATGTTGGCATAAACCGAGATTGGCTATGTGTACAGTCGGGAAGCAGGTAACGGAATATTTGTAGTCGGGCACCTTGGAGTCGGGAAGTCGTATGGATCCCCTTAATCACTATGTACCCCCTAACATATTTCTCAATACATTATTCATGTAATCTTTCATATAATTATCTACACAGTACTTGATCACAATCAACGTATACGTATAGCATATAACACTCACAAATTATCTAGCTGTAGTTTTAGCAGTTTTCACATTTTGCACAAAACAAACACAAATAAAAGTAGTTACCTGACAGATCAATGTGCACTGTCATTTGTATCCAGTTTGAATGAATGCTTTTTCTTAGCACTCTTAGTGGCACCCTATAATGGAACGATTTTCCAGCTTCTTTAGTTTTTTGCCAGGTTTCGACCATAGAGCTTGACTGAGCTGGGAACTCGATAGGCATGATCTTTTTAGTCTGCACCAGATCTGCCATATTTTCAGAAGCATGTGAGCAGTACTTACAGACAGTGTGCATGGAGTAAAACCTCACATAAGTAAGTCTTTCATGTCGGCCACAGGAGAGAATGCCATGTCGAATAGCATACTGGAGAGAACGCCTAATTTGGTGATAAATAATGAAGCAGGACTTCTGGTTCAGTGGATGAAAATGAAGAAAATGCAGGGAATGAGGCAACAGGAAGATGCGTTAATTTTTTTGAGGAAACCACATCCAATCCCTCACAACTGGTAGGAAATACAGGACAAAGCAAAGCAGGATAAGAAAATAAGCAGGGGACCTCAAATTCAGGTACCTTCAAAGGGTGCAGAATTTGTGCCCATATCAAATAAGTACAAATTTAGAAAAATGTATCTTAAAGTACACTTTTCAAATATGAATTCAATATAGTCTAAAAATGGTAGTAACTCATGGGGAGAGGATTTTCATTTTAATACGGACTCATTCTATAATTCGGGACATTCACACATCGATGGGATTACCAATGATTATGTCACTGATTTGTCACTTTCTGTGTTTAGGGAAGCTGATAACAGTTTAGATGTAGCATTAGAAATTATGTAAGAACAAGAGCTACTGTAAAACCCATCACATGAAATAAATAATTTAACAATGGAGTAAACTGAACACACAGGGTTTGTTATTGAGGCCACAGGGGGTTTAGATGTACTCCCATCAAACCAAAATCGGAATTTAATCCGGGCACACCAAATTTACCAACTGTAGTTATGTTTCAAAAACTATTGTGGCAGCAGGTTCAGAAAATGTATAATGATCCTGCAAATGCAATACGCTACCACAATGTTACCACTCAGGAGAGAAAAGTACTAAGGGACTTAAAGGAAATGAAAAATGTTACTATAAAACCTTCAGATAAGAGTGGTAACATTGTGGTGATTTAAAAGACAGATTATGGCAGTGAAATGGAACATCGGTTAAATGATGCTGAGTGTTATCAGAAACTGGCAAGAGACCCCACCAAGGGTTACAAGCATGTACTAGACAACATGCACCAGGCACCAGGTGTGCCGACTGTTACGAACCTTTGAGGGTGCTTACTGCTCACTGCCAGGAAGTAATATTTTTCCTATGGATAGATTTCCTTTTAATCTTTTTTTTGCAGGCTGCCCTCAAAACATTAAGGGTGCTTAAATCAACTCTGTGGGTGCTTGAGCAACCCAGCACTCATGGAGCCGGCACTTATGCCAGGTGCCATTAGAGCCTGCTGCAAGTGGGTCATGAGGGCTTTCTGGAAGTTGTGCTTCAATTCCACTCTCTCGTAACAACAAAAGCTGTGCTGCATTAGGAATTCTGGTCACAGACCCCTTCTTCTGATAGCAATACGTCAGCATTGCGGTATGACGTAATGCAGCTGTAAAAATTAATATTGAGTGCGGGAAAAAAGCTACAATAACAAGGGACCCAAATAAGGAAAAATAAGACTATTTCAAAACAAATACACAAAACAATGCACTGGAGTTATTTACGCATGCCCAAATTTACAATTTTAAACATGTAAACAACAGGGTTTCTTTTTCCTTTAAAGCTGCCGCTGATCAGTACTCCCAGGTCTGTTTCCTGATTAGTTTCAGTAATTACAATGCTGTTTTGGTAGTATTTTTCCTTCATATTCCTCTTTCCTAAATGCATCACCTTGCATTTCTCAACACTGAAATTTGTCTTCCATGTCTTGATCATTATGCATGTCACATATCTCCTGTGAAGATGTAACTACTTTTCCTATATTTTGCTCATTAAAATCCATATCATGTCAACCCTGGCCCCACTGTGCACATTGACTTTGCACCCAACTCGAAACATATGTTATGCTCCCATATGAAACAGGAACGAGTAGCTTCTACCCTGTTGCCTCACTCCTCCCCACCAAAAGGTAAACATACATGCACAAACTGAATAAATCTAGCGGCTCTCAAACACATCTCAAAAGTGCATTACATTACCATACCATACCATACCATACCATATGATACCCTACTCTGCCCTACCTACCTACCTACCTACCCTACCCTGTCCTGTCCTGTCCTGTCCTGTCCTATCCTATCCTATCCTGCCCTACCCTATCCTATTCTAACTGATCCTGCCTGCCCCACCCTACCGTAGCCTAACCTAACCTACTATATCCTACTCTGCCATACCTTACCCTACCCTGCCATATCCAATCATACCCTATTCTGCCCTGCCATGTCCTACCCTACCATCCCCTACCCTATCATACCTTACCACACCATATGCTATCACATAACACCTTACCACACCATGCCATGCCATGCCATGGCATACCATACTCATACCACATCTTACCAAAGCACCCTTTACCACACCATATCATATTATACCATGCTATACAATTGAATATATGTTGTGTCCTTTTATGTAAGCCTACCCAGAGTACATCACAGATAGATAAAAAATGCTGTCATATAAAAGACCTAAGTAACAAACATAATGGGAGGGCTTTAAGCCCTAGATTCAATGGGCAGAGCAACTATCTCACTCCCCCATCAGGCTTATAAGGTCACTCATCCTGGGCCTCTCCAGGATTCATTTCTCATTGGCAGCCGGAGATGCTGCCCTCCTTCGCTCCTGGCTGTTGTCACCTTTCTATTCTGCCTATTGCCCCCGGTTCCCTTCCTCCAGTTCATTTCCCTCCTCACTCCTTCCTCATCCCCTCACCCCCGTACCTTTCTGCTCTCTTTCCATTTGTTCTTCTGCTCATTTCTCAGCCCTTCCAGTTGTGGCACCATGTCCTCCCCTGTGCTTCCGCCACTTCATGCCTTCCTCAATCCCACTTCAAACCCAATGTAGCACTAGGGACCCCCCCCCCCCGCATCGACCACAGGTTCAGTCTCCATGGTGCTCTGCTACCTGGTCCCTGTCGTCAGCCACCATGGACTTTTTGCCACTTGGCGTCTGCCTATGATTTTCTCGATTCTGCTCTGGCAATCTGTATCTTTCTCCGACTGCCCACTTTCGGCACTGCCTTCTGCTATCACTCATTCCCGCCGCTGGTTGGCACTTCCTGCGCTATGCTCCCCGTCTCTCCCCTGACACATTAGGAGGGGCGCATTCTGGCCTTTCTCTTGTCTCATCTCGGCGCCCTTGTAACCGTTGCCTCATTATTCTTGTTGGCACTCAGGTGTGCCGTCACCCACCGGCTCGCATTTGCTTGGACTCTGTCATGTTATCCGGCTCAGGTCCTCCGGGACTGCACATCGTTGCACCATCTGCTTCTGTCTGTCACACTTGCACCAGTGGTTGCTGATACCTCAGTTTCTGCTTCACTCTCTGCTTGAAGAGTTCTTTACAGGTTATTTCCTTTTTCATTACCAAGCACAGAACACTGGAGCAGGGCTTCTGCAGTGTCATAGCTTGCTTCACTTCCTGTTTTACTATATTCTGCACTCCTAGGGTGTGAACAGTGGTAATCTGCTAACCTTTCTGCCCTGGCCTTCTCTATCTATGGTAGTATTCCACAAACGCTGTAGAAACTTTATTGCTGCTCTCTGCAGTGTTCCCATGACAGTCTACCCTAGTGGCACATCATCTGCTTGTTTCATAGCACTCCAGGCTTGTGAGCTTGTGTCAGCTGCTAACTACCAGGACTACTGCAGAACTCCTCGGTGGATTCTGTGGCCTGCAAATGAACCCAAAATCCTAGTATTTTATGGTTTTCCTAGCAGATAGCCAATGACACCATGCAATGATGGCTTTCTAATTCATGCAGCCTGAGGTTACTGAGGACTGTGATTTGTTACAATATGAATTTGATAAAATTTCAGATTTCAAATTGTGTATTTTACCAGAGGTGGTGTTGGACTATATAATGAGTCCACATTTCCCTTCATTTGTATAGTAGGCACCTGATGTTTTATCTTATTATTTTGTCTAAAACTTTAATGTCAGCATTTCCTATACAAAACTGTATTTCTAGGACACTTGTCTGCTGTACCAGTCCAATTGGTTGCAGTCCCTCGGTCTGCTCATGGCCTCCAGGGAATCTTCTAGGCCGCATTTTCTGCCTGCATCTCATTTTGTCCCCTGTCCGTCTACCATGCTGCACTGTTAGTCTCCTTCTCTGTATTCTGCTGTACGTGTCTCAGTCGTGTATGCCCTGCTCTTCTGCAGTTTGTGCTGTGTCTAGCACTCTAGCCCTGCATTTCAGCAGCACCACTGTGTGGCTCACTGCTGCTTCCCCTGCACCTCGCCTCAACCATCATTCCCCCATCCTTACCTTATGGTTCATCTATTTGCATTGATTACTCAAGCATTCCTATCATTGCCTTCTATGCCCTGCCTCCACTCAAGGCTTCGCTACATCACCATATCACTCGACCTGTCTCTAGTTGACTCGTTCCAGTTCATTTAGCCCTCTCAGCTCCATGATGTCTCGCACCGACCTGCTCATCTTTTTCCATCGCTCAATCTGTCTGCCTCAGCTGACCAATCAGTATACCTTAGTTGACTCCATCTGGCCTGCAATCAATATATCTTTTGGGCATACCTATCCTTAACCATATGCCACCTCATTGACCCACAGCCCTCCTGCTGCTTGCATCAGGTTCATGACTCCGGTCATAATTCACCATTTATTATCTCGTACTAGCCATCAAGGATTCACTCCAATCATGGCTTCACTCCACCTTCATCCATCATCCATTTTGCTCCCATCGATCGTTCAATCCGAGCATACCCTCTGGTTACAGGCATGCCTTCTTGGCCTTAGAGTATACTTCATCACATTGCTCAATCAAGAATACCTCTCTTCGGGTCTTATGCTACCTCATTGACCATCTTATGCTACCTCATCTGCCCATCTGGGTACATACTATCTGGTTCCAAGCTTATGCTACCTCATTGAATCTTCTGCTACCTCATCGAACTGCTGCACTCCTGTGGCGAGCATCATCACCAGTCTTCATCCTCCTCGGTCTTCTCATGACCACATCTGGATGCCCCTCACTTATCTGACCTCTACATGGGTCTACTCTTTCACATTGAACACTCAAACATACTCCTCTTGAGTCCCTGCTACCTTGATTCAACTCTATCTCCATTCAAGGCCATGCCTTCCTGTCCATCGCCCTTTGCTAAGGGCTGGCTGGCTGCTCTCCACCATCATTCAAGTTCATTTTCAAGTTAATTTCCTGTCTCCTCTTCCTCAGTCCTCTCATATTGAACTGCTGCACTCCTGCGGTGATCATCATCATCATCAGTCTGCATCATCCTCAGTCTTCTCATGAGCACATCTGGATAACCCATGCTCCTCTGACTTGTACATGGATCTACTCCTTCCCATCAACTACTGGAGCATACCCCTCTCGGGTTCCTGCTGCCTCATGTTCCTCCTTCAATCTGTGCTTTCTTTTTGGGGTTCTTTCCTATCCCATCATCATCTTCCCCACTCATATTCTTCTCTTTAATGACATACATCTTTAAATCAAACGTCATCAGCTTGGAGGAAAGGTGACCTAGGCTTTGGATCCCCAGAGATGTCTTCCTTAAAGGGGGTTTTTCCTCTCCTCTCCTCTCCTCTCCTCTCCTCTCCTCTCCTCCTGTCCTCTGTCAGGAGGTCTAAACCTCACTCTCAGGTTCTTGTCAATATTGGGAATGCAAGTAATCACAGACACATTGCATTAGAGTAATAAACTTGTTTATTACTACCAAAAAGGATAAAATAACAGTTGCCCTAAGCAGTTCTTACCAATATGAACCAGGAGTCAGTGCTAAGTGTTCCCTATACCTCAAGGTTTCTTTGTGTCTCTTGGGATCTCCGAAGTACAAGACTTAGTGTCTCACATTATATACCTATGATAATTACTATGGTTACTGTAAGATAGAAACATTTCTAGTTACAGAGATGAGCCCTATTGGCTAAATTGAAGCGATTTATCAAGTTTTGATATATGAACGCATGTACTGCAAGGTGACTGCATATAGAACTGATTCGCAATGTAATTTGATAGATGCATAGCCTATTTTAGCAAATTAAATCAGGTTTTCACCTTTGCAAACCAGGAAGTGTCATTTTGTGTATTGGAGCCTGTATTTGGTGACCTTTGACACTCATTACCCTTGCAATGTCACCACAGGGAGATCTGTGCTCTACAATAAAAATTAGTTCTTGCTCACAGCAATTCTGTCTTGATAACAGAGCTCTTGGTCACAGCATGCAGTACGACAATAGTAATGTCAAACAATTCATTTTCAGGGTCCAATGATGAAAGCATTATGTTGTCCTGCACTAACAGTGATCTTTCAGACACTGACATAGTGCCACAATTTGACAGTCGCTGCATAGTAGATCCCCATAGGGATGACCCTATGACAGCAGCAAGAGTGATGTGGGCAGTAGCTCAAGCAGTCACAGCAGTAGTCCCAATTCATTCCAGTACAGCAGCTAGTGCAGACTTAGCAACACAGAGTGTTACTATTATATTTTGCTGCTTAGTGCTACGGTTTGGTTCCCGTCATTGCTGTCATTTTACTGGGCAAAACCAAGGTATGGTGTGTGTTCTGTTACTCCTGGCATCGATCTGCCCACACAAATGCTAGTAATAATACCCTGGGTTTTTATATTTCTTTTTCTGGGGAGAGGGGGATTGCTATCCATATGCGAATGAGTTGTTGGCTGCTCCAACTTGACACTGAGAGCATGGCTTGATCTGGTGGCATTGCTTGAGCAGGATAAATGGCTCACAGTTTGTCTAAATCCAATTTGTCCAAATTCCTCACCTAGTACTAGTTAGTAGTGACCTCCCGCCAATTGATTTATCAGTCACTCACCCTGATGGAGCACAGGGTACAAATTACAAGCAGGTACCTTGTACCCCAACCACTCCAAACCCCCCAGCTGCACACATACACTTAGAAAAATGCTGCAGCATAGAACTTTTATTATCTGTAAATTATTTATACTGTTTCAGTCTGTCTTTGCCCTAGTGCCAACTGGTCTACACTGTAGCTTTCTTCTCTGTGTACATGTGTATGTGTGTGTTTGGGGATGGGGGTCCTGCTTGTACTGCCCCCTTAGATGTATCAGTGATTGAGTAACGTGTTGAAGTCACCGTTTCCCCTGTTTACGGCATGTTATAAATTTAAAACTACAAATTATTGCACCAGCTTTGTGTTAGCTGTAAGCGCTCAGGAACTATACAGACTGCAGCTGTCATTAGTGTCTGCATAAGCATCTGTAATACCATCATGGCATTGGCTTATTTCCGCTACATGTGTGCCTCCAGGTGCATTATGAATTGAGCAAAAAAATACACAGTACAGTCAGTGATCGTCCCCCACCTCCAAGGTTAAAAATGACACTGCCAATACCCTTCTCATGGAGATAGAGACTGCATTTATGTTTAGATAGCCTAAGTACCGTTTGATTGGTCCACTACAAAAAGGGACATATCCTTGCGGCAGGTACTCAATGGTTAGACTGTATTTGAACCACCCTTCCTCACTTATGTCACCATACTTCATTACCACTTCGGTCTGTGTCAAGCCATTTGTATTTTCCCATTTTTTCCATTACAGTGGATCTCTGATGCACATATATAACGTGTACAGCAAATACAACAGATGCTGCACTATACTGTCTCCCATGCCTTACTGATGTCATGGTGCATTGTGTAGACTCCCTGCATTCATTGCTGTGTAGCCCATATCTTGGTTCAGACATTATTTCCTAAGTATGCTGAACTGACTAGCACACTTTGCAGTATAACACCATAGAAGCCGTACATTGGTACCACAGTGTCGGGAGATGATGGCAACTGCAGTCTCTTCTTTTGCTGATGCTCTGGAGCACATACAATGATGCTACAATCCTAATTATAAATCAAGACTGTCTTTATGTTAAAATGTTAAAAAATTAAGTGTTTAATTTTGAGATACACTGTAAACTATGTACAGTATATACTGTAGCTGATTTTATTTGATTCATTTATAAACTTAGCGAGGTGCTGGCAAGCTGGAGAAACAATTCAGTGCACCATACCCCTTTATTCATGCATATCTAAGCATACTTTGGTGATCAGTGTTATGGTGTTTGCATCAGAACACCAAATGAGCCCAAGAAAACACAGAAGCACAGGAAAAAATATAAAATGTCTATAATGTTGGTGATAATCAGAAATCAATAGAAAAGGCAGTTTACTGAAGCAATCGCACTGGAAGCAGCACTTGCCAAAAAGACAGTTTATTGCACTGTTCTCCTGGGATTAGATTGTGCAGCTCAGTGCTTACACTCTTGCTGCACATTACAATTCTGAACTGTTGAAAAAGTCATCCATTTAACACAGACCTCTATGTACCAATACTGAAAAGCTTACTGCAATTTATAGATCTGCCCAGTTCAAAAGTCGTATTTTTGTGTCCCAATACGCTACAGATTACAGCTCCACTCAGTTAAAAAAATGTACTTTTTATACAGACTTGTTGTTATAATTATGTACTTGCAGCACTTACTAAAACTGTAACATTGTACTCAAGCAATGTAGATTGTGATGTTCCTGGAACTGATGGATCTAGGACACAGAGCTTAGTCAGATGAGTAAAATTGAAAATCGGGAGAAATTACCACTTCTGCTATCCCAAAAGCAAGTATCTGCCTCAGCTGCCAATATAACAAACAGTTTCAGTCATCAGTGCTGTAATTTTGGCCAGTTCGGTTTTGGATCTGCACTCACTGAGGCTTCATCCAGGAAAGATAAATGAATGAGCAGTGAGAAAGGTGCAGTGGGAACACCTTCCCTGTGCTGATGTCACTCATGCATGCGGATGCACTGCTCATGTGTGAACTTCAAACAAAGAAAAAAAACATGCAGAGACAACTGTGGCACAAAAATGTTAAAAAACTAAGCATCTGAATGTATTTAATACTTAACTTCATGGCAGCTGAGCTTTGCATCACTCAATGAAGGGAAGGTGATCTGCAAACATGTCATGGGGGAAGTCGGTATTATGCTTTAAAGGAGGCGCCACAGTCCAAGATAACATTATACAGTTTTGTAGTAGTCATCAGTTTATGAAACAAAAGAGTACTTATACAGAGTCTTACATAACTCAGTGTAGTAGTACAAATCACCGAAAGGTGGCAATGCAGACTTATATATCATAATTATTCCAAGGACACAGGTGTCTTAACATCTTATAAGTAAGAAATGCACAGAAAATACATAGAAGAATATATATGTATTAGCAAGCAAAGTGTATTACAATAACATGCGTACATATCCTGACAGCTACTCTTATACGGTAGATGCCCTTAGCCCTATACGTTAGTACAACATATACCTAAGCACTAGCTGTCTACGATGTACCTCTGAGGGTATCAATAAGGGTACAGAGACCTCGTGTAACATTCCCCCCTTATTGCCTCCAAGGGCAACACAGGCAGATCTAGGGAAAGGTCAAGGAGCAGTGGTCATTTACAAACCCGACGCGTGAGATTTGTAAAGGAACTCGAGCTGCTTACAGTGTTGGCGCAGTGTGCGCCGTAGGCAGCATAGCATAATAATCAAGAAAAATATCAAAATGCTTGTATAATAACAAAACCTTTAAAAGTAATTTCTAACCAGGTGTTAGTTAATGCATCATTCATATCACCATCATTAATTAATGAAAGGATAGCTTCATTGGCCTTGGTCATATTATTGCTGATGTGATAAGGTGTGTATCTTTCCTGTCTAAAAGTGATTTTAATGTAAGTGTAAGTGGATCTATGTGTACATTAAAATATGGTAAATATTCAGAAAGTGTGAGCAGATAATCGGGGTTACCATCAATGATGTCTGCATCGATAAGGGGGCTGGAGTTATAACGGTATGTCCAATAACAGTTTTCTGGTGTGGGACAAAACAGAAATTGGGTGTATCAATAACACATGTTTCAGATCCATAAGTATAGCTTTGAGATTAGTAACCACGCAATACTCTCCATCAGAATTATACTGAGATCGAACAGTGGGGAGTCTCCACTTTTGCAACTGTACTGGGCAGGTGTAGCTCGTCTTGGAAAACTGTGTTGGCAGGCGGTGAACCTCCTCACGATAAGATCGGTAGAGTTTATCCGGAGCCAATGTTGAGTCTGAGAAATCTGTGCCATTTGTGCTGATGTCATCATCCATGGAAAAAGTCCAGTCAGTGCTATCTGGAGAATGACCACATACAGGTTGAATAACATCAAATACATCACATCGACACAAGTAAATATATTGTTTCTTCGCACAGCAGTCTGTGTGCGGAGTGACCCAGGTGTCCAGGAAAGGATGGAAAACCAGTAGAGGAGGTAGATTCAGGCGTTCTCTGTAGAAGTCTTCATCAAGGTGCCCAATAGAGTGTACCAGTGCCAGCTTGTTGAACAAAGCTGTAGTGGGATCAAAGCGTGGTAAAGAGACAGTAAAAGAAACAAACATAGTATCTCTTATAGAACATTTCTTAGAAGTAAAACAAGGACTAGTATTAGGGTGTCTGGTCACAAAACCCAGGTTTCTAGCTGTAGAGAGAGGAATAGTTAGAGATTGTTGCATACACATAGCAATACAGCCAGGGGTTTTACATCATGGACAATACCATTTGGAAATGCGTCTGTCATGTAGGATATCAGGGATTCTTCCAGATTCTAGATAACGGAAGAGATTGTTGATGGTAGTGATAATGTATGAGCCATAGGCAGAGCAGAGAATTTCTCTAATAATGTATTGTTTATCTGCTTCTTTGTTATTCTGTGCAATGAGTGCGTTAATCTTCTCTTTAGAGTCTGTAAATGCCTTAGCAATGTCGTGCATATTGTATACAGTGTATCTTTCTGCCTGACTAAGGCCATCCACACCATGCAATAATGGGGGTAGTATATTATTCACCAAACCAGTCTGAAATTTGGCAGAATGAGATTTGATAGCAGCAATGTCTGCCTTATTCCAAATAGACATGGCTGTACCAAAGAGACCTGTGACAGTACCTGTTGCACCAGTGACATCAGAACTGTCAACTTCACATTTATTACGTTTATGACTTTGGTCATCAGGATTGAGTTTTCTCCTGAAGTTGCCTCTATGTTCAGCAGTATGGACCCCTACAATAGGGTCTTGAGTATGAATCTGAAATGCAGCTAAACTATCAAGCAATAACGTACTATAAAATGCTGACATATTAGTATTGTGACACATACCAAATTCTTTCATATTCCAGTAAGTAAGATTAAACAACACAGGTATGTGCATAAATTGTAAATTGTTAATCAATGAACCAGGGAGGGCAGTAGCTGTTAGACCACTGCGGGGACCAGGGGTGTGCTTTGGACATTCCAAAAGCTGTTTATCAGTGGGTGGTAACACAGAGAGGTACATGGCAGCAGAAGCCATGTTGTGTACAGTACAAAATTTTCAAGCAGAATCCTTAGACAGAGAATTGCAATATGAAGGATCAATTAAGGCAGTAATATTGTATAAACCAGAATGCCTGAGAGCAGTTTGCAGCAAGGACAGAGAACCATTTGGGGATAATTTAGCATTGGGACAACCCTGAAAAGTTCCTTTGGAGAGTTTGGCCACAGGGAGAATTTGTCCTTGCGATGTGGTTTGCCACTCAATTTGTAGGGCAGCTTGATCAGGAACGACAATCGAGGCAGTGAGGTAAGCATCGGAACCTTCCTGGACAGTAATCAGACTATCGGGTATTTTGATGGATACTCCCTCTGAAGAAGATGCTGGATGATCAAGGTGTGGTAGGAGGTTCTGTACCATGCCTTGGATGCAGGGGATAACTCCTGAGATGAGGAGATAATGGAACAAGATAGCCATCTTGTCAGTGTATCTGAAAAGCAAAATCAAACATTAGTAAGTCAGTACTATTCCGCCCAATGGGGTGAGGAAAAGTAATTAAACTCCTTATACAGTTTCAGTTGGTTTGCATGTAACTATTTGTCAGTCAGTTTATTATTTTGCAGGAGTCTAACTTGATAGACTGCCGGACTGAGCTTATTGACAATGGGATATGGGCTTTCCCATTTATTGGAGAAGGAATGTGTGGGATGTGCAAATTGGAGGATCATTACCTGATCTCCAACCTGCCAATCCACTTCTTGTGCGTGCTTGTCAAACTGTATTTTGGATTATTGCTGGGCCTTACCCATGCAGTTAGCAGCATACAAGTGTGTGTATAAGGTCTTTTCTGAGTTTTTCCACATATTGATCTACAGACACATGGTCTGCAGTGGGAGTGTGCAGGTCAAACAACAGGTGTTCAGATAATCTCATCTGTCTTCTAGTCATCATCTCAAAGGGTGTGAGCTGGGTAGTGGCTGAGGGTGTGCCCCTAATTGCCATAAGGAGTAATGGCAGTAGGGAATCCCAGGTTTTGGGATTGTCCTCAATGAATTTGGAAAGCATTTGCTTAATCCATCTGTTGGCTCTCTCTACTTGACCTGAAGATTGGGGGTGGTAGGGTATGTGGAACTTTTGTTGAACTCCAAGGAGTTCAAGAGATTCTTTCATTAACTCACCTGTAAAACTGGTTCCTTTGTCAGAGTCCACCTTAAGAGGTAGGCCCCACCTGGAGAAAATTTGTTACACCAGGATTTTGGCAGTGGTTTTAGCGGTGCATGTTTTAGTGGGGAAAGCTTCAACCTACTTAGAGAAGAGGTCAGTTACCACAAGAGCATACTTGTTATTTCTGCTGGTGTTGGTTAAGGGACCAATAAAATCAATCTGTATGGCATTCCAAGGGCCAGAGTGTCATTGTGGTAAAAGTTTGGCATTTCATTTGGTGGGGATGGGGTTGTTTTGTGCACAAACAAGGCAGTTATTTATGTACTGTTTGACATCTTTGGTGACACCAGGCCACCAGGCGGTGGTCTTAAGCCTCTAGAGGGTGTTTTCCACTCCCTGGTGTCCACCAGTGGGTGTATCGTGCAGTTGGTGAAAAAATGCAGACCTAAGGTGTCTGGTGACCACCCACAACTTGGTGGTGGAATCATCTAGCTGGTACCAGATGAGCTTGTCATCTGGTGACAAGTGTAACTTACCTTCATGCCTCCAGTAGGGGTTATGTGTGGGAAGTTTCTCTTTGGTACTCTTGTCAAGGAATCTGAACACTTCTTTGAGTTCAGTATCAACTTGTTGGGTTGCTGAGAGTCCAAGGGGGAAAATGGTTCAGGTTTTTTCCAGAGTGCTGCAATATGTACGGCCGCATTGGCCTCTGGATGATCCATCATCCATGTGTTCCCCCCCTCAGGCCCCTTCCTTGGCAAGGGTATCTGCTTTATCATTGAAGGCATGATAGGGATCATGGAGGGAATGAGCTTTAACTTTGTGTGCATAGAGTTTGTGTGCAAATGTTTGTGCCAGTGAATGTATGTATATTACCAGTTATTTGTACTTCACTGGGCTGCCGTCAGAAGAGAGGAAGGAGTTCTTCTGCCAGAAAGGAAGGAATTCTGTAAGAGAAAAACAAATCCAATTAGAGTCTTTAAAAATGATGGTATCCTCGGTCCCATGTTGGATGAACTCGAGGGCACAGGCCACCGCTGCCATCGCTGCATACTGTGATGATGCTACACTGCAACGCTTAGAGATCTTAACAGTGTTACCATAAGGGTAAATCACTAGAATGCCCAGCCCTGCAATTTGTTCTCCCTGATAGTAGGATGCTGAGCCACCAGTAAAGATACAACACAGAGTGGTGTTGTCAAGTATTTGTTGCCTGGAAGGGAGAAAATGACCTGGATCTAGAAGATCAGGTGACTGCAGTGCACAGTCATGGGGTTCTCCTTGGAAAAGGAGTCCATGAGCCAGCATAAATGGAATTTTTGTTGGATGCACCTGTATGTCTCTATCCTGGAGAAGAAGTGACTAGTGTGTCAGCCTGGTATTAGAGACTGACCCATCCTTCACTCTGTCTGAGAGCAGAAAGGTAGTTGGTGTGTGGTTGGTGTTAATAATCAGTGGAGAGTACCCAGTGATATACAGAAAGTGCTTGACAGCCCAGCAGGTGGCCAGAAGGTTCCTTTCACAAAGGCTGTACTTCTTTTCCACTGGGGTCAAGAGCTGTGATGCATATGCAATAGGTCTCAGGGTGCCATGAACCTTCTGGGTCAGCACTGCTGACATGGCAATGTCAGAGGTGGCACATTCCAGATGGAACGGTGGTGATGGATTGGGGTTAACCAGAGCTGTGGCAAAGGCCAAGGCCTGCTTCAGTGACATCACAGCCTATGTATGTGTAGGGCCCCAAGTCCATGGAATGTCCTTTTTTAATAGCTCATACAGAGGAGTGGCTTTCTGAGCAAAATCACAGATGAAATCTCTAGAATAGTTCACCATACCTAGAAACTGTCAAAGAGTTGCCACGCTGGTAGGCAATGGCAAGTCTTGCAGTCCTTGTATCTTCTTCCAGGTAGGCCTTCGGCCTTGGTCAGTTATTTTTACACCCAGAAAGAGTACTGCTTTCTGATGTAGCTGTGCTTTTGCTGGATTGCATTTTAGGCCTGCTTTCTGAATGAGAGTCAGTAGTTCATCTGAGAGATCCAAGTGTTGTTCCTGTGTGGCAGTTGCCAGCAACAGGTCATCCACATACTGCAAGAGACATTGGGAGTAGAGAAACCCTCAAAGGTATCCATCATATGCAGACGGAACAGGGACAAACTGTTATGGAATCCCTGAGGTAAGCAAGTCCATGTATATTGTCTTCCTTCAAAGGTGAAGAAAAACTTATATTGACACTTGGGAGCCAATGGTAGTGACCAAAAACCATTGGAGATATCCAGAACACTGAACCATTTAAGGTCAGGGGTCAAAAGTCATAGCACATCAGGTGCGGATGCCACAGTTGGAGTACAACTGGGGGTGACCTGGTTCAATTTCCTGTAGTTAATAGTGAGTCTCCAGGTGCCTGTGGATTTTTTCACGGGACACACTGGGGAGTTAGCAGTAGAAATGCATGTTCTGATTACCCCTTGCTTGAGAAGTGACTTTATTGTTTCTCTGAGAGAAGGCAAGGCCTCAGTTGGAAAAGGATATTGCCTTTGCCTCTCATGTGCTGGGCCTGGCACTTTGATGACAGTGTGCATTCTGCCACAGGCATGTTTGTTGATTGCAAACACTTCCAAATGCTGTTGCAAAATGGGGAGATACTTTGGGAAAAGCTCATGGTCTTTGAACAAATCTATGACGTCATACTCTTTGTTGTTAGCAGATATTGTTGCCACAACATGTGAATCAGAGATCAAAATTGTGTGGTATTGACCCTGAATTTGTATCAATAGCATGTTAGCTAAATCCACCACACAGCCGTGTGGTGCAAGAAAATCAATTCCTATGATACTAGGATGATCATGCAATACCATCAGTTGGAAGGTGTGTGAGGCCTTTAAGTGGCCTAACTCTACCTGCAAGGGTAGAGACCGATATGCAGGTAATCTAGTACCATCTACTCCCGACATGATGGTCCTCCTTCCGGTGGACCAAGGAGATGTGTCTGGGTGGTCATCATGTAATACAGACACAACCGCACCTGTATCTAGTAACACTATAAGAAGGTGGCCCCCAACCTCAGCCTCATTGCAGGGCCTTCCGTTTGTATCCAAGACCAGCTTGTTTACAATCCAGACTGGAGCCTGTAATTGTCCTTAAACTCAACTATCTCCAGAATTGATGTAGAGGAACTCGGAATAACCTGGGAGCGTAATTTCTTTGATTACTTAGGGATAAAATGTTTCAATCTGTTTCCAAAACAATAAACTAGAACCTTAGTCAATTGAACACAAGCATTCAAGGCATGCTTCAGCGATGGAATAAGCTCCCCTTAGGTTTATGGTGTAGAATTGAATTTGTTAAAATGAATATTCTCCCTAAGGCATTATATCTATTTATGTAACTACCATTCAGAATACCCAAAAAATTGTATAGAGATACACATGACTCATTATCCAGTTTCATTTGGGCACATAAAAGACATAGAATGACTTCACTCAAGTTATTCAGGATTAAAAACAATGGTGAACTTAAAGTCCCAGACTTGTACTATTATCATTTGGCCTGTACAACGAATCAGATTTCTAAATGGAGAGCGTATGCCCAAGATTACCCTTAACACCCCAGCATTGTTAGAGTTAGAAAAGGACTGGACAGGTTCTCATAACATCAACATGTCAACCCTGTTCTTCACCAAACCTTCCAAACCACTTAGAAATAGGATGATATCTGATAGTATTTATTTAGTTTTTGTTGACCAGGTAAGTACATTAGACAGATTCTTACTATTTTCAGGCACGACTTGGGGGAGGGGGATACAAATGAATGCCAACTGACCTTGAGCCAGATTAAGCTGTTATATTATCTCAAGATGGTCTAGATTACGCAGTATAAATCTAGAGAAATCCAAGTTGCACCTCCCATTTGATAATCGTAATCTGAATTTAGGGAATCAGAGGACTAGGAAATCTGAGTGGCCAAGTAAAGGCATACAAACGATAAGCGACATTATGAATGGTGATGGTTTTATACAATTTCAAGAACTTGTAAAGGCCAAACGCTGCAAAACACAGACTTAGAATTTTACACTCAGCTTAAAGAATTGGTCACCAAATTATTGAAACATGGGTCTCATTTTAGCAACACCAATGACAACACCAACACTTGTCTTGCATGTTTACAGTTAAATCCCTGTATATCAGGTTTTTATGATGGGCTGCTTAATATAACAAGGGGTGAAGATAAAGAAAATATACAATGGTGGTAACGGGCATTAGGCAAAGATCTAGAAGCTTGAAACTAGAACCAATCTGGCACCACTTTATCAAGTCCTTTAAAATTGTGAACTTGAAACTGATTCAGTTTAAATCACTACACAGCTGATATTGCTCCCCCAAGCAAATGAATAAGATGGGACTAAGGAATACATCGAATTGTGGCAGGAATATGGAGGATAACTGTGATACGATTTGTATGTTTTGGGATTGTCTGAAGGTTAAGGTTTTAAAATTATGTTGTCCCCATCTCTTGGACAGCAAGCAGTTTAAATCTAGAAACTTGCCTTATAGGCTATTTTGATGAAACTAAATCTTGGCCTAAAGAACAGAAACATACCATTTCTCTGAACTTTGCAGCAGCTAAAAACACCATTTTGAAAATCTGGATTGAAGGCAGAGCTTTAACTCTTAATGAATGGAAAAGGGAATGTTTAGAAATACTCAAAACATAAAGGCTAGCTCACTTAAAGGTAGGGCAAAAGGATGGTTTCTTATATAAATGGAAATCCATCTATAATTTCTTTGCTGCAGGTTTTGTAGTAACTTAAACTGGGTTCACTACACAATACTGACAGTCACTCGCCTGACTTACAATAAACCGACACCATTTGGCTGACAGTCACTTGCCTGACAATAGAAATTTGCCCTTCCACCATACTTAAATATAATAACCTCTGCTGTGAGCAAATTTCTAATGCTGGGCAAGTGATTGTTGACCAAATGGTACTGGGCTATAGTAAGCTGGGCGAGTGACTGTCGGTCTTCTATAGAACTCCCACTTAAACTAATCATTATTGTACAGTACTATTGTGACATATTTTCTTTCCTCTCTTCCTCCTTTCCTCTTCTGGTTTATTTACTATTATTTCTTTTTCTCTCTTCATCTTTACTTGCCCTGAATATTGATCTTCTTACCATAATTTCAGTGGAAATTGTTTGTAAAATATCAATATTGTTCTCAGTTTATCTGTTTATATAGTATGTTTTAGCTATAAAATGTTGTGTTTATGTTAGAGTATGTTTATTTATCTATAATTATAGTAGTTATATAAATGTGTTATTGGTTTAAATGTCACTTCATTCTGTACATGTATCGTTTTTTTGTAAACTTTATTTTAAACTTGCAGCAGTACAGTAGGACATATGTACTTCAAATCATTCAGTCAAATTATAGCAGATGGGTATTTCACATTGCACAATAAAAATAAAAAAAGAAGAGATGAACTCTATATATAGAAATTTCTTAGGCCCATTGTCTATACGCTCCACATTGAGACAGCCCTTTCCCTATGTCCTTAGGATAGGCCGTAACAGTATTTCACCTGCAACGGTTCCTAACAAAGTTTTCCTGAGGTACTAGGCCAATTATATAATTGTTGGGTCATCTAAATTTTGTTTGGAATGTCAGGTTCATCAGACAGTTCAACATTCTCGTATCTTAACTGTTATATAATGGGTTTTTTTTTTTCTGAATTTCAATGAAATCTAATTGGCAAAAAAAGTAAAATGCCAAGCAATATAGTACAACAAAACAGGAGCAAATTATAATACATTACAGATGTGCATACTACAGTAAATACAATGCAGGGTAAGACAGCATATGGTGCATTAGGTAGATTAAACTGCGCTTGGCCAGGTGCAGTGAAATAATTTCAGTGGGGACGTATCAGTAGGGGGAGGACTCAGAACATATCAGAGCTAGAGCAAGATGTGGGGGGGCAAGGGGAGGCCACTAAGGTCTGAGGTCAGGGACAGTTGGAGGAAGGACTTTAAAAGTGACAAAGAAGACTTAAATGAGTAAACGAAGGCACAGCTGAGACAGGGGTTACATGCAGTAAATGGAGATACCACTGGGAGAGGGTTTACATACAGTAAATTAAGATACCACTAGGACTGGGGTTACAGGGGTCACATACAGTTAATGGAGATACCACTGGAACTGGGGTTACATACAGTAAATGGAGATACCACTGGGACAGGGTTTTTTATTTATTTATATCTCGGATTACAGTACCTTTGAGCCAGAGAGACTTTTACAGAGGTTCCACGTCAGAATAAACAGTGTAACACAACAGAGACCTAAATAACATAGCTACTAACATACGAGAGACCGTGTACATATACTGTAGGTTAACAGTATAGAAATGACATTCAGGTAGAAGCATTTATGCAATAATGGGTCAGGAAGCTACCAGCGGCCTAGAGGGCAAGAAAGTGCAGTCAGTCAGCTAACATTGTCAAACAGAGTAACTGGTAGCCATCCCAATACCACAATTCAAGTGAGATGGATACAAAGTAGAAGTAACAACAGTAACTGTTAGGATGGTTACGGGTAGATAAGTACAGATTTTTTTTTTTGGTTCTACTACAGATTCAGGTAGGTGCAACAATTATACATATTTGTAACACTGAAGTTGTCAGTATACTGACATTGAAATTATACCAAAGGGAGAGTAGGTGGGGCAGTGATAAGTAGTATAGCTGTCAGCTGAGAGACATTGTCGGGTACCAGATAGCGGGGGGGCGGGGTAGTGAGGTAGCGGAAGGGGAGAGAAGGGGGTGGGTGTGCATGGGTAGAGAGGTGTCAGACAGATGGAATCTGTGGGAGAGGATGTTGTGATCGGGAGGCTGTCACTGGCAGGAGGAGGGTAGGTTCGGTCAGAGAGTAGGAAAAGGAACACAGGAGGGACAGTGAGTTGAGTGGGGAGAAAGGAGAGTACCATGCTAGAGGCGGATTGGGAGGTCAGGTGGTTCTACTAGTGTGAGGGCTATGTGGGGCAGTCACACCTGCTAAGTGCAGTTAGGTGTTATCTGAGTTTGTGCTTGAACAGACCAAGGTTGGGTTAATCTAGAATGTCCAAGGGGAGACCATATAACCAGCTAGGAGTTCAGAACCTAAATGACCATTGGGCCTGAGTGGTCCGACAGAACGGTGCCAGGAATGCATGTCTAGATGCACTCCTGGTGCTATGTGGGTTGGGCGCACGTGTGAGAAAATGCTGGGAGGTTGGCGTCATCAGTCCCAGGCAGGTTTTTTTCATGAGCAGGCAGGTGTGATACATGATCCTGCCTTTGAGGTGCAACCAATTTGTCAGGGCGTATAAGTCGCAAGTATGGGTGCATCTGTGGGCATCCTCGACCAGGTGACAAGATTTGCTGAGGGCAGTGCATATTCTTTTGAGGGTTGTATCAGTAGCAGAGCCATAAATGACTAAGCCATAGTCAGTTATGGAGAGTATCGGGCTGGTGACAGTTAGCTGTAGTGCTTCAGGGGTCATACTGTGCCCATGTCTGTAGAAGATCCCTATTCTGGTGTTGACCACCTTAGAAACAATGCTGACATGTTTGGTAAAGGACAGTGCACTGTTGACAGTTATACCAAGATATTTAAAGGTATGGACCTGCTTGATGGGGAAAGTTAAGGTTGTTAAACATGGTTAGGGGGGTAGGCTTTTGTTTATTGTGGGGACTGGCAAAGAGCATTGTCTTTGTTTTTTTGTAATTCATTATCAGTTTATGCTGGGCGAACCAGGCCTCAACAGCTTCGAAGTTATATTGTAGGCTTCTGACAAGTGAGAGAGGTTCAGACTGACTGGTACATATCACGGCATCATCTGTGTAGAGGAGGAGATCATTGATATAGACTTGTGGAAGGGTGTTTAGAAAAAGCTAAAAAGTAGGGGACCCAGTATGGAGCCTTGGGGAATGCCCAAGTGGACTGGTTGGCTGGTGGAGAGAGTGTCACATATCTTTACCTGTTGGGATCTACCTTTTAGGTAGTTTTTAAACCAGACTACTGCTCCATTAGAGATTCCAGTGGCATGGAGAGACTTGAGAAGGAGAGTGTGAGTGACTGTGTCAAGTGCCATAGTGAGATCAATTTAAACTGACCCACTAAGTGACCCTGGTCAAGCGCCCTGTAGATGTAGTCAGTGTACTCTAGAAGAGCAGATGTGGTATTCACCTTTCCTGAAACCATGCTGCACTGGGCACTGAATGTCATATTTGGCCAGGTATTCAGAGAGCTGGTCAGAAACTATACGTTCCAGGGCTTTGGAGAAGGGTGGGAGGATGGAAATTGGGTGGTAGTTGGAGTGCATGGCCCTATCTTCACTCTTGTGAATTGGAGTCACCACTGCCACTTTCCACAACAAGGGGAACTGACCAAGGCAAAGTGACAGTTCAAGATTTTAGTAAGTGGCAACAGTACCACGTCTAGCGTCAGGTGTAGCAGCTTCAGATCGAGGGAGTATTACTGAATTGGGACTTGTCAAGCACCCTTTATAGGTGTTTTTTGGATTCTTTCAGTGTGACCTTCTTAAAATAGAAGTGAGGGTTGCTCAAGGATGGGCCCAATCCCTTGGGGTCGGTCGAGGTGGTTGTGGTGTCAAAGAAGTCGGGGAGGTACTATGCAGCTAAGTTCAGTGAATACAGAGTTGAAAGTGTCAGCTATTTGCTTTGGGTCCTGGGTGATTACCCCTTCTATGTTAAGCATGGAGGGGGGGATTTGTTGGGCTTTCCAGTGAGTTCTTTGAGATTGTCCCAAAATTTCCTGCTGTCACCCCAGGAGTTTGAGAGTACATCCTTATAGTATGCAGATTTGGCTTGTCGGATTACTCAGGTGCAAGTGTTTCTGGATGCTTTGTACCGCTGCCAATCCTCTTGGTTACCCGTAGTTTGAGCTTTGTGCCAAAAGTGGTCTCTATTAGCCATTAAGTTTAAGAGTGAGGCAGTGATCCAAGGGTTGCTGGCAGCTTTTACCTTCCATTTTCTGTAGGGGGCCAAAATGTCACAGCCAGGCAGCATTAAAAAGAGTTATGAAATATTCCAGTGCATGATCGATACCAGTTGCAGACTCCAGGGGTGAACAGTCGCTTTTTTGGAGATGAGCTTGAAGTTGTTTAAGCTGCCCTTTCTTGAGGACACATTGGTGAGACATTTTGCTTGGTGGTTTGGGGGTCTTGTTTGACCAAAGGCACGTGACTGGAGAGTGGTCACTGAGGGTGCCAGTGCTAGTAATCCTCTCTGGATGGTTGGTAAACATTAGATCAAGCAGGGTACTATTGCCAGTCCTGTGGTTGATTCTGGTTGGGATCGTCACTTCTTGAGTGAGATCTATGGCAGCAATATCATCTTTGTAAGTGTTGGCTTCTGGGGCAAGCCAATTAATATTAAAGTCCTCAAGAAGTAGTACCTTGGAGCAACGGGGCATGTTGGAGAGGTATTCGAGAACTGAGGTGAACCCATTGGTTTGATCATGTGGGGGGATGTACATTGAGAGAATTGTAAGGGCTTTACCTTGTTGTCCTAGGAGCAACTTAATTGCAGGGGTTTGGGTACTGCTTCCAGAGATTATTTTTGGGAGGGCATGTCCTTGGAGGGGGGCCTTTATGTATACTGCACAACCCCTGCCACTTTTCCCTATCCTATCTTCTCTAAATAAAGTGTAGCCATCAAGGGAGATAGCATTGTCTGGTACCTTGGGGGAGAGCCAGGTTTCGACCACAGCTAGCATGTCAGGTTTGTGCTGAGCTACCCACACCTTTAGGAGATCAATTTTTTTGTAGTAAGCTATGAATATTCACTGAGGCCAGTATAATAGCTTCTTGGTTACAGCTGTGAGGGTGAGGCTGCTGCGCAGGCCCTGGGTTGGGGTGAATGTTCCCTGACATAAGAAGGAGTAACAGGGCATTCTGGTTTAGAAGGTGCTTGAGCAGCTTAAAATGGAATGTTGGATTATCATTTTTGGGCTTACTGACCTTGAAGAAAGTAGGAAGACTGGCTAGGTGGGGCAGGAGTAGGTGGGTGTGAGAGATAGGGTGTTGAGTAGAGATTATGCCTGTCTTGGACAGTGTAATAGGGTGAGCTGGTGGGTCACTGAAAGTCTCAGAGGCTATGGGGATGACCCTCAATGGAGACAGAGGGTGGGTTAACATAGGATTGGGCTTGGCACGGTACTGGTGGGGTACGGTTGCTAGCAAAAGAGCGAGGGGTACTAGGTATTTATGTGATCCCATCTTTGTGTAGGGAACCAGAGTATTAGTGTAAGCTGGTATACTGGGGGTAATGATGCCACTTACAGAGTTAAGCACCTAGAATGGTGCTGACAGATAAGGTGGTGGTGGTCAAGGCCAGCTATAAGCTAGGTTTGGAAAGTCAGCTATAAAGTAAGTAACTGGATAGATTAAATTATAATCTTGGGGATAGCATAGTGGTTAGAGTGTCTGCCTCTGGTATACAGGATCAGAGGTTCAAATGAAGCAAAAAACAGAGTCTGGCAACCCAGAGAAAGACCATACTCACTGTTATAGTGGTATTCAGATATGTATTTTTTTTTAAAAGGAGAATTTCCATAAATTCCATGTAAGCAGCAAATATATTGCCACAATAAAGTGCAGCCAAATAAAACACCAACGTTTCACTTTATGCCAACGCTTTTTCAAGGTATAAAGATTAAGCTTCAAGACCTCTACTTTTATATACTAAATAACAACTAAATAAATAAATATACTAGAAAAACATGTGATGTGTTCAAATGTTCCAATCAATGGCAAATAAAATAGTGACATCATAATGATGTCACAAAGTGCAATATATTATATAGCACTAGGGGTTAGGAGTATCAGTTGTAACAACAAGAACAGGAATATGATGTTTACTAAAGCACTATACAAATATATAAAAACAACATCTAAAAAGACACAAAACAAGTTCAAACCTTATTGATAACATTTAGATAAATATTATAAAGGAATATTATTTGGACATTTAACATTAATAGCAATATAAGGAGACACAAAAACAAATTCCCATTATTGATAACATTTAAATAAATGTCAACAATTTATATTATTCGATACCAAACCTTCAACATTAAGCACCAATATACATAAAATTCATTTTCTATGCTCATTATTTAAACCTGTCATTGTCTTCTCTTTAAAAATGGAACTAGAGAAAAGGCTTCATTTAGGCCCTCATCCAGATGAGCTTTCAAAATGTATTGCCATTTGCTCTCCTGCTGTAATAGCAAGTTGTCAATATCTCCCCCCGAGGCCCTATCGTAACTTCTTCTAAACTTTGAAAACAAAAGTTGTGTTCTATCCCCGTTTTTTACGTGTACAGCTAATGCATTGGTAATCTCTGCTTTTTCTATGCTGCGAAGATGTTCAGCTATTCTTTGTTTAAAGCATCTCTTTGTTTTACCCACGTAAAATTGTTTACACACATTACAAACTGCTATGTGAACCACATATTTAGTACTACAGTTTACGAAAGATTTCAATTTGTAGATTTTACCACTTACTGGATCGATAAATACATGCCCCGGTTTAATGTATTTGCAAAAGGAACAATGTCCACAAGAGAAAGTTCCCTTAGAGAACGATGTCTCCAAAGTTCTTTCTTCCATGTAGTGGCTGCTTGTAGCAACGTCACCAATGTTTTTTCCTTTTCCGTAAACCATCCGGGGGAATATAGATGCCGTTTCTTTTAACTTCGGTTCTGTTTTCAGAATGCTCCAATTTTTTCTAATTATTTGTCCAATCTGGTAACTCTGTGGGGTAAAGTCCATAACAAAATTAAGCATATTATTTTTTTTGTTTATTTCTAACAAATCAAATCTCTCAATTTCCTGTACCTGGTTTCTAGCTTTTTCTAAACAAGCTTCACTATAACCTCTTTCCCAAAAACACTGTTCTTTCTTTAAATTAAGCTCAAACAATGTGACGTCACTTGTGTTTCTTTTTACTCTCATCAATTGACCTTTAGGAATACAAGCTAGTAATTTTCTAGTATGGCAACTATCATATCTTAAGGTTGCATTTCTTGCTATCTCTTTTCTAAATATACTAGTACCCAATTTTCCATCCTCCATTTTCTTAATATTTATATCCAAAAAAATGTATTGTTTCCCTATTGAAATGCAGGTAAATTTCAGATCACTATTGGTTCCTTCCTTGGGGATTGTGGGAAGGGGGAGGGGGAGGTGAGGGGGTGTTGGAGGTTGTGGACAGCGGAGTGAACGTTGCTCTCCCATTGGGGTGGTTAGGCCTCGAAGACGCCCTGGGGCGAAATGGGTTCTGGAGCGTGGTAATCCCACTCTAGTTCCCATACCCAAGGGCACCTCTTCTCTTAGAGGGCAAGTGGTTGGGACAATTCGTCACCTCGTCCAACTCAGGCTGTTGTGCAATGCCAGATCTGTCTGCAATAAGACTGCTCTTATTGCGGACTTTGTTCTAGGCAGATCTGGCTTGCATTACTGGGTTCCTGGTTGGATGGGAATCGACCCCAGTTTTAGAAGCTGCTGTTCCCACGGGTTCGGTTATACATCGCCTGAGATTGGATCGGCGGGGGTTAGCGGTCTGTTCAAGACCAGTGGGCCTAACTGAAGTTCCAGTTGAGGAGGCCAGATCATTTGAGTGCACTGTGGTAGCTGGGGTGGGGTGCAGGATTACTGTCATCTACCGTCCACCGGGGATGAGGAAGCTTTTCCTGCAGGAAATACAGATTTTGCCACCGACATGGCCTTGGAATCGCTTAGATTGATGGTGCTGGGTGATTTCAATGCTTGAGTCAATGAATCTTAAGCTTTTTGGTCAACATTTCCTCCAGGTGATGTCATCTCTTGGCTTCACTCAGGTTGTTTCCACAGCTACTCACAAGGGAGGTCACTCTCTTGATCTGGTCTTCCTCCTGGGGATCGAGGCATCCGACTTGGTGGTGGAACCGGTCGGCTGGTCTGACCATTACTCAGTTGGCTTCAATTTTGTGGCCCCCCTGGGTAGGTCGGCCCCTGTGGAGATGGTCAAATACCGTCCATTGCGGGATGTTGTTCCTGAAGACCTGTTGGCGCTTATTGACCTCTCGTTGTGTGACGAATTGTGCTCTGATCCCAAGCGGCTGGTGGTGGCCTATAATGGGGCCATCTTGGCTGCTCTGGACCAGATTGCTCCAACCCATGTTTGCCCCCTTCCATGCCGTCCCATCACCCCTTGGTTTGATGAGGTGTTGAGAGGGTTGCGGAGGTTGGGGCGTAGATTGGAGCGTCGCTGGAGGAAGACTGCCTCGGATGCCAACCATCTTATTTTGCTAGAGCATTATAAGCTCTATCAAACAGAAATTTCCCATAAGAAGGCAGAATTCCTGTCCAGGGAAATCTCTGTTGCTCGGAATTGACTGGCTCAGCTCTTCAGAACTGTTGACAGACTGTGCAACCCAGCCTGTCGGCAGGTCCGTCGAGTTTTTACGCAGATTGACTGTGAGGAGATCACTGATTCTTTGCTGATAAGGTGGAAGACATTGGAGGCAGTGTCCCCAACCTCACTCCAAGGCTGTTGCAGTTGATCAGGGTGCTGTCCCAGAGCTCGGAGTTTCCTGGAGTTCGTATGTCTTTCTGACCTCGTGGACACTATGAGAATTGTCTCTGAGATGCGCCCAACTTGTTGTAATTTGGATCCGGGTCCCACTTCCTTGATTATAGGATGTAGTGAACTTATTGGCCCGGTCCTTGCTCGGATTATTCGGTGTTCTTTGGAGATGGGAGTTTTCCCCAGCTCTCTGAAAGAAGGGGTGGTGACTCCTCTTCTGAAGAAAGCTTCCTTAGACCCGAATGACCTTGCCAACTACCGTCGGATATCTAACCTCCCTTTTGTGGGGAAGGTTATTGAAAAGGTTGTGGCGGCTCAACTTGAGAACCATTTGACCATCCATAGTTTATACGAGCCTCTCCAGTCAGGTTTTCGTAAGAGGCATAGCACCGAGACTGCTCTGGTTCGGGTGCTCAATGATCTCCTGATGGCGAGAGATCAGAGACACCGCTCTATTCTGGTTCTCCTTGATCTATCATCAGCCTTTGATACTGTGGATCATGGAGTCTTGCTCGAACGTCTGAGGTCCATCTGTGGGCTTTCAGGTGTTGTCCTCAGATGTTTTTTATCTTACTTCCTGGGGAGAACTCAGAGAGTGGTTTCTGGTTTATATTCATCCAGGGCTTTCTCCCTTTCTTGTGGGGTGCCTCAGGGTTCGGTGCTTTCCCCCATGTTATTCGCAGTATATATGCTACCCCTCGGAGACATTGTAAGACGGTATGAGCTGAGGTTTCATTGCTATGCCGATGATACCCAGCTCTACCTGTCTTTTGCACCTGACCAGGTTAGTGCTATTTTGGTGCTGAATAATTGCCTCGCTGATATCCAAGACTGGATGAATACCAGTGGTTTAAAGTTGAACCCGGGAAAGACTGAGGTTATGGTGGTGGACCCCGGTTGCAGGGTTGAGGGTTTAGGGATAGGGTCCCCCTCTGGATTAGTTCTTGGGGTAGACCAGATCCCTACCTCTGAACGGGTGCATAACCTGGGTGTGGAGCTTGACACTGGCTTGACCCTTCGTTATCAGGTGTCTGCAGTAGTCAAGACTTCATTTTTCCATCTCAGAAACATCTCCAGAATTAGGCACCTGGTTCCACCAGGCGATTTGCCGGTTTTGGTCCACGCCTTTGTGACATCTCGTCTTGATTACTGTAACTTCCTATACCTAGGGCTTGCTGGGGTTGATATCCACCGCTTGCAGCTGGTGCAGAATGCTGCAGCATGTTTGTTGACTGGGGTGTCTAGAAGGTCTCACATTACCCCTGTGCTGCGCACTCTGTACTGGCTGCCTATACAGTGGCGGATCACCTTCAAAATGGGTCTTCTGACCTACAAAGCCCTACATGTGTTAGGTTCCGACTACCTGAAAGAGCTTCTGGTGCCTTACACCCTTCTGAGACAGCTTCGCTCAGCTGACGAGGGGTTGCTGGAGATTCCGAGGGTGAATTTGAAGTCTTCTGGAGCCCGTGCTTTTGGCTTTGCCGCTCCCACCCTTTGGAATTCTCTGCCCCGCCATCTCTGAGAAAGTACAACGGTGGATAGGTTTAAGAAGGCCTTAAGGTCATTTTTATGGAATCAGACATTCCCTGCTGTATTTTAAATTGTTTATTTTAAAATTTTTATCTGTTGTATTGTTAGTGTTTGTATGGTTACGTTGAATGTCATGATGTTTTGTACAGCGCCTTGAAATATTTGAAAGGAGCTTAATCAAATAAATTTTATTATTATATTATTATTCAAGGTAATTAACAAAATCAGGTAATTCACTCTCATTGCCAGCCCAAATAATCAACAGATCGTCAATGAACCGTCTATAAAGTTTCATTTTTTTAACAAAGGGATTTATTCCACACATTATATGCTGTTCCTCCCAATCAGCCTAATAAAAACAGGCATAGTTAGGGGCCAAGGCTGCCCCCATGGCTGTCCCCTTTACCTGTAAATAAAAAGAATGATAAAAAACCAAAGCATTTTTAGTCAAAACTTGTTCAGTCAATGCAATTCAACCTTCCATTAAGGGCTGTTCATAGTAACTTTTTTTCATAAGAGTATCTTGCAACAAAAGTAATCCATCTTCATTAGGAATATTAGTATATAGTGCTGTGATGTCTAAAGTGACTAACACATCATCATCTGTAACCAAAATTGTATCAAGGATATTAATTAAATGGGTAGTGTCCTTAATGAAAGATGACTAATGGGTACAAAATCTTTAATGTAATAATCCATCATTTTACTAAGTGGTACTGTTAAAGAACCCACACTAGAAATGATTAGCCATGCTGGGGGGTTTTGTATATTTTTATGGATCTTAGGAAGACCATACAATGTAGCTCTAACAGGATGGGGCACTGCTATAGCTGCCGTCTTTGCATTTTTGTTATTTTACCAATTCAGAGGTTCAAATCCCAATGGGGAGGTAAAGAGGAATGAGGGGAAATAGTGAGGAGAGGTATGAAAAGTAGAGGTTGTTGACTGGGAAAGGGGATAGAGTTGGGGGGGAAGAGAAAAGAAGATGTCAGGAAAGAGAGGGAGGAAGGTGAGCTCAATAGGGACTACTAGTGGTCACTTTGTATAACCTGCAAAGGGGGGAGAGAGGAGATTGGTAGCTGCAGGTCACGTGACCACTGTGACCTATAAATCGAGGGGGTGGGTTAGGCAGTCGATGCGAAGCATTGACTGGCTAACACAGGTACACTCTGTACCTGTGCTGCAAATTCTTATGGAACTGCTCCGTTTTGTGAAGCACTCCACTGCTGGGCTCCTCAGGATGGGGAATGAGCCCTGCACTACAAATTCTTGGGAAGCTGCTCTGTTTCTTGGAGCACTCCACTGCTGGGCTTCTAGTGGTTACATACAGTAAATGGAGACACCACTGGGATAGGGGTTACATGCAGTAAATGGAGACACCACTGAGACATGGGTTACAAAAGTAAGTGGAGGCACCACTAGGGCAGAGGTTACATACAGTAAATAGAAGCACCACTGGGACAGGGGTTACGTACAGTAAATGGAGACACCGCTGGGACAGGGGTTACATACAGTAAACAGAGTTACTACTGGGACAGGGGTTACATACAGTAAATGGAGAAACCACTGGGAGAGGGGTTACATAGAACAAATGGAGGCACCACTGGGACAGGGGTTACATACAGCAAATGAAGACATTACTGGGATAGGGGTTACATGCAGTAAATGGACACACCACTGGGACAGGGGTTACATACAGTAAATGGAGACACCACTGGGAGATGGGTTACATACAGTAAATTGAGGCACCACTAGAACAGGGTTACATACAGTAAATGGATGCACCACTGAATTTGAACCACAGCTTTATGATTGAGCCCAGGGCCATCTGCCCAAAGAACAGACCCTCTTAGCCTTAGAGAATGCATTGTGTGCCATGACATAGCCACTACTTCTGAACAGAGGTTACATGCACTAAATGGAGGCATCAGTGGGAATGGAATTACAGCCATTACCAGCAATCCTAGGGCCAGCTACCCAAAGGCCAGATCCTCTAAGCCTCTAGAGAATTTATTGCCTACCAGAGCTTAGCCAATCATTGTGGACAAGGGTTATATACAGTCAATGGAGGCACCATTGGGATTTGAACCACAAATGTTATCATCGCGCCCATGGCCATCCATCCAAAGGATATACCCCTAAGCCTACTATTATGCATTCTGTTCCAAGGCTTAGCCAAACCTTTTGGACAGGGGATCGAATCATAAATTAATCAGTGTATTTTAAGGGTGGTTTTGGTCAGTCCATAGGTTTTGCATGGTATGGTGTCTTTAAAAGAACTGTTTTAGAGAGCTTCCATTCTTTTTAATGACATTGTCCACTCTGTTTGATCAAAGCATTCCAGCAACCACATGTGACCAGGTCTTGACCAATGAGACATAACTGGCCAGACACCATTTGATAAATTCTATAAATGTAGGGACTGCATGCATTCATTTTCAGCAGTTAAGCACTTGACTATCCTGGCTAATAAACTAACTAAACTTACATCTTCACTTCTTGGCCTGAGTTACAGTACCTGTTTGCTCTACTGCAGGCTCTTCCATTAAAGCAGTAGCCCTAAAGTGACCTGTACTAGCCCTGATACACAGTCCCATGACTACTGTAAGAACTATCTACAGCCTAGAGGATTAGTAGTGGCCCACCTCACCCTACTGGAGTGGAGGGAGCATTACAAAACAATGAAAATAAAATAATACATACATATGAGCATTTGGATACTACATAGCCGGAGTCAAAAGCATGTGTATTATTTATTTATTTATTTATTTATTCTAGGATTACAAATACCTTTGAGCCAAAGCTCTTTTACAAAGGTTCCATGCCATTGGTACAATTGAGACAAACATAAGCAAAGATAACAGTTTATAAAATTAAAAAGAGAAACACATAGTCTTGTAGAGGAAAAAAGAACAATAAGGTGAAACTTTGGGGAGGGGAAAGGGAAAGGAGGAGGGTGGAATCAGGGAGACTAAGTGGATGGGAGAATGTGTAAGTGACCATATAAAGTTCCAGTGGCCCCAGAGCCTGTCTGCATGATGCCTTCCAGATCTGGAATTTTATTTCCCAGACTCCTTGCATTGGTGCACAAGTGTACATGCCTTACCCCTCCCTGCCTGCTTCCCTACTTCCTTCTCCCCTTCCTAACTGCAGTTCCCTGAACCCCTCAACCCACCCATCTTGCACTTCTGTCCTAGGGAATTTACTCCTCTCGACCCACCCTCCCTGCTGCTCCATTGTGAGACTTTCTGAAAGCTGCCCAATATTTTGCAAAAAAGTGCTTAAGGCGGTGGGGCAGAGTCATCAGCCGACCGGAGCAGATGGTCATAAGGGAGTTCCACATGCACGCACCATTATTTTACTAAAAATAATATTTTTAGTTAAACATTTTTTACTCACACTGTTTGCACAAAAAAAGCGCTTTGTCTAGGATCACACTTTTTTCCTCGCAAACCCATTTCAGTTTGCTGCCTCATTGTGACAAGCAGATCTAGCTCTTGGCAACAAAAAATACAGTTGTCGTTCAGATCATGTTGAGGGTGTGCACTACCATGAAGACAATGTAAATTGGTTAGAAAGGTATAAAGGGCAACTAGAGTGTCAAAATAGATCTAAAACAAATGGGCAGACTAGATGGACCTAGCTTTCTCCTTCTGATGTCAGCTTCTATGTTTCTATGTTTATAGTTAACGAATTAACCAACTTAAAAATTATCTTCTATCAATTTGCCTCTTGCTTCTCTCCTTTGGGACAGTAGTGGCCAGTTCAATTTAGATAATCTTGTGCAGTAATGGGATCTGCAGTTACACTTCAATATATAACTAAGGAGTCCATTCTCAAAAGCATTGTCTCCTCAGACAAGCTGTCCAAGACATTTTCTTTCTTGAATTGTACAGCTGTATCACTTCAGGACTCATGCCTGTCACAAAGCAGAAATCAGTAACCCTCAAGGAATACCTGTAGTTTTTTTTTGGTTTGAGGAAACATTATCAAGGTCATTATCCCAATCAGGATCTCAAAGTCTCAAAACATTTTCTGCCTTTCTGTGTAGAGCAGAGCTCTGGCAAATCTAAGATTTGACTAGTTGTGCATGCCACCATATGTCGTTTTACACCAATGAGTTAGATACTGGTAATGTAAGGACTGTATACAGACAGACACAACTGTCATTATACCCTAATGAGTTACATACTGATAGCATAGAGACTGTATACAGACAGCCATGGCAGTCATTAAACACCTATAAATTAGCTACTGGTAGAGCAGGGACTATATAAAGACTGACACAGGAGTTATTATTCATCAGTGAGTTAAATACTGCTAGTGCAGGGACTATACAGACATAAAAGACAGTTATTTTTCACCAATGAGTTGGATACTGGAAGTGCATGGAGACAGACACAAAATTACTATGCACCACAGAGTCTGACAATGGTAATGTAGGAACCATGTTACATACAGACATGTAAGCAATATGACACAATGGGGTGTGCATTGCACTGGCACAGTTCAAGCCCAGGGGTGTAGTGAGGCACAATGCCACAGGCAGAGTGCCTTCAGCACATAAACATGTGTCGTACCAGTGCAAGACTCACCTTGAAGTGTCCTATTGCGCTTATAAAATAAACTGAAAAAATATCAAAACAACAAAAAGCCAAAATGCTAACTTTTTTAAATGAAAAAGAAGTATTTTCTTTTGTTAAACAATAGTAAAAAGTAGTCCCTTCCCAGCTGTTAAGCATCTGTCTAGCCATACATTCAATATGGAATGCAGGAATTGAAACTTCTGCAGAATTCCACTTGTTGAATGTGCCCCTTTCCTCAGACAAACACACACAACAGAAGGCCTCAGTAAAGCCAGGAATTCAATTATATCTGAAGACGAGCAAGCAGCAGAGATTTCCCTGGTACACAGGTAAGGATGTGGGGCACATGATCTAGAAGCTACAAAAATGAAACCGTGAGTAGTACTTCATTTCAGTTTGAATACGTGTATAACGAGGGGACTATAAAGGAGGTATCCAATCAAGATCATGCAGGGAGAGACATGTGGTTGAAAACTGCATGCGTGGGGTCAGAGTTTGTTTATTTAATCTAGTGCGGTTTTCAGTCATGCTACATTACACTGTCCATGCAGCGTGCCTTTAGATCACATGGGTTCTGACTGTGTGCTTTTATGGGCAACCCTATAAAGGAGAAGAACATTTAATCACTTTGTTGTTCTTTTCATTTCAAGGGAGGGTGTCTATGTCATTTTTAGTGAGTAAAGGTGGCAGCCATGTTTGTAATGGCAATCAGGAATTAAAAAACAAAGCCATCAATATTGTTAGTGTGCTGTGTCCTGGTTGCCAGCACTTTTTTTTTACCTGTGCATAGTGCTCTCTCATTGCACAGGTCCTAGTCAGTCGGGATGTAATATATTCCTTACCCATTTCATAAAGCAGTCATTATACATCAATGAGTTAGATGCTGGTAGTGCAGGGACTGTATACAGACAGACACAGCAGTCATTATACACCAGTGAGTTAGATACTCGTAGTGCAGGGACTAGATACAGACAGACATGGCAGTCATTATACAGTACATCAATGAGTTTGATACTGGTAGTGCAGAGACTATATATGCACCAACACAGTAGCCATTATACACCAATGAGTTTGATACTGGTAGTGCAGAGACTATATACACACCAACACAGTAGCCATTATACACCAATGAGTTTGATACTGGTAGTGCAGAGACTATATATGCACCAACACAGTAGCCATTATACACCAATGAGTTTGATACTGGTAGTGCAGAAACCATATACAGACAGACACAGCAGTTCATTCTATTCTAATGAGTTAGATACTGGTAGTGCAGCAACTGAATAAGACATACACAGCAGTCACTATACACCAGTGAATCAGATACTAGTAGTGTAGGGACTGTATACAGACTGACACAGCAGTCATTATACATCAGTGAGTTAGATATTGGTTGTGCAGAACTGTATGCAGACAGACAGGGCAGTCATTATATTTATTTATTTACTGAGTCTTAGATTACAACACCTTTGAGCAATACACCTCATTTACAAAGGTTCCACGTCAGTAGTACAAAAACAAAACAAGGTTAACAATAGATAAGTAAATAGCGGACATCAAAAATATACTTAAAAAAAACTAATACATCAAAAGCAATCAAAATAGCACTGAATGTTACTCAATATAACAGTAAAGCTGGCTAGAGGAGTACAAAGCCTGGGAGGCCTTGTCAAAATCTAGGAGAGAAAGTAATGGGATGTAAGGTGGGGGGAGAAGGGAGAAATGAGAGTGGGGAAAGGGAAGAGTAGTACGGGGGAAGGAGAGAAGTTACAAAGGAGGTGACGGGGATAGAGAGATGAGGGGAGGGGGAGGTGGAAGGAGGGTATGCACGTGGGAACCAATAAAGTCCAGGAAGCAGTCAGGATCCAGAAATTCAAAATGGATTTATTTTTAAGCAGAAGAAAATAATACGAACTTAGAGCGGAAATTAAATACAAAAGAAAATAATGAGCGCACAGGAGATCATAGCTTAGCATAACATCACTGCCAAACAGCATCTAGAATCAGGCTAGGCATCTGGTAGGGTTGCCTTCCTACCACACTCTGAAGCTTTACTTCACATTCTCCCCCTTTTATACAGCAAGAGGATCATATGATTTAATTAACTCCTCCCAAAACATCCTACTTCTTACATTCAGCAAAGAAAATGATTTAAAACATATTTTATAATACATGTTAGTCATGTATACCCCATTTATATTTATTTCTGGTGTTTCATGACTAAAATTCACCATGATTTGAGGCATTTCTCCTTTATTAGACCCTTTCCAAGCTCCTCCCTAAAGCTTCTATCATAAAAAGGGTGAAACAAGGGCCAGCCAGCACTATAGCAAGGCAGAACTGAGAGAAAGGTCTGAAAACTGCATTCAAGTAAGAGCTAATTCCTTTAACTCTTTGCACAATATAATGGCCTTTCTAATTCGTTTTTTATTTGTCAAGTGTTTAGAATACCCTTGTCACACAGCTCATCTTGCATAGCTCATATTGAATGTTACTTTAGAGCTTTAAAGCATTTTAAGCAAACTGTTTAGGAACTGAGCATTGTAATACTGAGCTGGAAATAGACGATGACTTGCTTTGCAATCTGGAACAGGGCTTCATACACAGAGCCTAATTCTGAGCTCTCTCTGACTCAAAGAACCAAATAACTTAGAGAAGAGGCAAGCGTTAGCTTAAAACAGCAAAACCTGATTACTATTTCTCTAAACAGCGAGAACGCTCGCTACAGACTTTCTTTTCAGCGTATTCGCACAGTCGCACGATCGCACAGCGTGATTGTGCACACATTCGTGTATCTACCGAAAACGGTAGCGCTTTATAAATGGAGGTTGTTGAACACAAGGGCTTGAAATTCTTTAGAGAAAGCGAGAACTATAGGTTTTTAGGGATAGAAAGACTACTCATAGGTGGCCAAACTATGCGTAGTGGAATAGAAGAAGCCTAGAAAGAGGCAGAAATGAGAGAGCATGAAAGAAAGAAAATAGGTTTACTGTTGGAACAGCAGAAAAACAGTATTTACAGCCCATATATGTTCATAGAATACCTCAATACCCTCTATGGCAAATGACAATGCTCTATTAATATTCAAGCCATAATGAAGATGGGGGGGGGTACAGACCCTATTACAGTCCTCTCCAGCCAAAATGAAAACCATTAGTTTTCAGTACCTGTATCTTACTGTAGATACCCAATGTGTAGATCTCTTTTGAAAAAGAGATGGAGCTTTAGCCCACCCACTCCCAAAGCTCCACCTCGGGGTCCCTTTCACAAATATTTTACCTTCCCAGGTACATTAAGTCCTCACATACTATATACATACTCATACCCTGAGGTCTACTTTTGTCACTAACATTATGTCTGCTCCAAAGCGGGACATAAAATCAGCATTGCTATTAGCTGTCCCTGCTCTATGTTTGACAGAGAAATTATATGGTTGTAGCATTAGATACCACCACATAACTCTTGGGTTGCCATCTTTCATATTATGTATCCAGCGTAGTGGATTATGGTCAGTCCATACTTCAAATTGAGTTCCCCACAAGTAATATCATAGGGACTCTATGGCCCATTTGAGTGCCAAACATTCCCTTTCTATTGTGGAGTACTTGGTCTCCCTTGCATGCAGTTTCTGGCTAATAAAAAGTACAGGGTGTTCTTCTCCGTGGTGAACTTGTGATAACACAGCTCCCAAGCCAACATTAGAGGCATCTGTCTGAACCAAAAAGGGCTTATCAAAATTAGGACTTCTTAACACCGGAGAGGAACAGAGTGTAGCTTTTATTGCAGGGAAGGACTCCTCACATTCTGGAGTCCAGTTTACTTTCGAGGGTTTGTTCTTTGTTGTTAATTCAATTAAAGGGCTAGCTAGAGTAGCAAATTGAGGCACAAAACATCTGTAATATCCACTAGACCTAGAAAAGAACGTACATGTTTTTTTGTGCTAGGCCGAGGACTCTTAGCTACGGCGTCCACTTTCCTACCTCCGGTTTTACCTGCCCACTACCGATTATAAATCCTAAATATCATGCCTCCTTCATAGCGAGGGAACATTTATCAGGGTTGATAGCAAGGCCGGCCTGAGTTATAGTTTTCAAGACGGTAGTTAAATGTTTGACATGGTCTTCCCATGAAGGGCTGAATATTATTACATCATCTAAATAGGCTGCACTGTATCCAACATGTGGTCCCAGTAGTTTGTCCATCAATCTTTGGAAACTAGCTGGGGCCCCATGAAGCCCAAAAGGCATCATAGTGAATTGAAATTACTCCAACGGGGTGCTAAAAGCTGTTTTATCTTTTGATGACTCCTCAAGCGGAATTTGCCAGTATCCTTTGGTCAAATCAAGTATACTAACATATTTCATCTGCCTGAGCTGATCAATGATGTAATTTATACGGGGCATAGGGTATCCGTCAAATTTAGATATTGCGTTAAGTTTGCGGAAATCCAAACAAAGTTGTACCCCACCCTCTTTTTTATGGACAAGTACCATAGGGAAACCCCATTCGCTGTTAGCTTCTTCCATAATACCCATTGTTTTCATCCTTTCTATTACATTACATCTTGTTTTATCTTTTCAGGGATACGATAGGGTCTTACTCTAATGGGTGTGTTTTGGGATACCAGAATCTGATGATACACCTCAATAGTTTTCCCTGGGACAGTTGTAAATGTAGAGGGAAACTGACTTAAAATTTGGGCTAGTTCTTGCTTTTGGTTTTCTGTCAAAGAGGGGTTTATTTTTAAATCTTTGGATAACTGTTCTCTTTCCAATCTGTCATATGCCAAGTCCATCTCATTGTCTAAAGGATTGGGACAGACATACATACATTTTATTTATTTTTATTTATTTATTAAAATCTTGGATTACAAATACCTTTGAGCAGAAACTGCTCATTTACGAAGGTTCCACGTCAAAGGATGAGGGTCAACATACATACAGAGGTAGTAAAACAATGCACAATAAACAACCAAAACAACTAAAAGAAAAAATAAAGATAGTCAGTTATAACATACTTTGAGATAATATTCATATAACGAGCAGCTTGAGTAGGCAGCTGGCTGCGGTAACAATAAGAGACAGAGGGCACCATAAGCAGTTAGTATTGCAGGCGTGCGACCGGGAGAGGAAGTTGGCAGGCTAATGGGCCGCTATCCGATGGTGGTGGAAAATGTATTGTACCAGTGGAGATGCGAGGCAGGAAAGGAGTCACAAGGAAGGCCCGGTGCCAGAGGGAATGAGACTGGGAAAGGGCGGGCTGTGAGACATGAGTGAGCTGGGAGGTGTTTAGAGAGATCTCTGTTCAGAGAAGCAGTCACATTGAGTGGTAGAGGTGAGGTAAAGTGACTTTGGAAGGTCAATCATGTCATTTTTTTAATAAGCTGGCATGGTACACCTTCATTTTTTTTTCTATCTGGTACTTCCACTAAATATGTGGTAGGGCCAGTCTGTTTCTGTACCACATAGGGTCCTTGCCTCTTCATGGTTAACTTATTTTCAGTGGATGGAAGTAACAATAGAACACGGTCTCCTGAACTGAAGAGTTTGTCACCCACTCCTGTGTCATATCTTTCCTTTTAATAATCTTGCTTAAATTGGGTTTGTTCTTGTGCTACTTGAGCATACCTCGCTATTCTTTGACATAACTACGTCACATAGTCAAGAGTAGTAGGGTTTTTCCAAGTAGTGATATCTTCCCACTGTTCTCTAACTACATCTAGGAGGCCTCTGGGATTCCTGCCATATAGTAGCTCAAAAGGTGAGAACCCAGTTTAAGCTTGAGGAACCTCCCGATATGCAAAAAGTAACAATGGTAGATACAGGTCCCAATGTTTACTTTCATCTTCCACATACTTTTGTATGATTTTTATCAGCGTTTTGTTGAAACGCTCAACCAAATCAATAGTCTGGGGGTGATATGGTGATGTATATGTAACCCCCCTACAAATGGGGGTTCCTGAGGGCCCTTCAGGAGCTCGTCTGAATGCTCCCTGCCTGACTGGTGTTCCGCGTGAGGCCACTAATGTGTGCGTTGGGAGTGCTTTTCAAGCCTCTTACTGCCTCTTCCAGAGCTGCCTGCTCGCAGGGTTTGGTGGTACAAAGGGGGGGACTGGGGTTTCCTTGCTCGAGTCCTGCCCTGGACCGCCGTCTGATCCCTCCATTTCTGTGGTCGCTAGGAGCACTAGGGGGTCCATCTGAAAGATATAGTGGTTCCCTTAAGGACATGTATAATATTGGTAAAATTGCAGTCTGTCTAACTCTCTTTTTATTGCAGCCGGGACTTTGTGTTGTGCCCCTCCATATTGGACCCGGACTGTTCTGAAGGGGTCCAATAGGAGTAGGGGGTACTTCAGAGGGAGTGACTGGTGACCAACTGAAATCTGGACTCTTCAGGGAGTCAACTGACCAATGGGGAAACTGCTTGTCATGCTGGGAAGTGGCATTATGGGCTATGGCGCTTTTTTTTGCACCACTGAGAGCAAAAGTAAGTGACTGGTATCTGAGGCCAGCCAATGGGATCGGGTGGTGCCCGAGTTAGAGAGCTGTACCAAGCTGAAAAGGGGCAGAGGCATTGTGACTGTGAAGGAGAAGGGAGCTCTGAGCTCCTGCGGTGTTAAGTGTTCACGCGGGAAGTGCGTGAAAGGCCTGAGGTGGCCGTTTTAATCGCCGGCATTCCACGGATTAAATCCGCAGGCTTGCGGTCAGAGGAGGCTGCGTACAAGCACAGCTACCTACCAGGCTCCACCTGAAGAGGATTGGAGAATCTGCTGAATCACGCTCGGTCTGTCAGGAAAGTGGAAGCTGCAGAGAGACTCCTGATGGCTGTGAGTTCGGTTGGGTTATAGGAGCAGCTGCCTGGTATGGTACCCCTCTGTATTTTTCCATATAAATGTGTGAGGAGGCTTTGAAGCTCAGGCTCAGCCCTGTGAGTGGTGAAAGCGTGTTTCTCTGCTGGAGTTGTGAGTACTGAATCAGGGTAGCTCCCTGCTAAAGGTTACAAACAAAGGCAAAATCATTTTGTTGTATTGCTTACAGCACTACTTGAGCTTTCTGGCTCCATCTGATCTGCTCAGGGATTAAATGCTCGCTTGTGTCAGGGCCCCAACCAGCTGCATCGAGGAACTAGCCATTAGGGCTTGGGTACCCATAGACAGTACTTAATAGGTTAGGCCTGTGCACAGAGTCATAGGTAGATTGTTATATACTGTAGTGGTAAGCCAATCAACCTGACTCCCCCCGGTCCTTGTTATCTCCCCTCAAATAAATCAGATTGCTTGTTTTGCAAAAGTACACTGGCTAGTTTGTGTATTAATGGTGACATACTGCACAGTGAATGTGGTGTAACTGTACCTTACTTTCCAGGGTGTCCCCGGAGTGAGCTGACTGGTTCGAGCCGGGGGGTAAGTGTATATGGTAGAGACACTGAAGTGGAACTGCGTGGGCCACTAGTGGGAAGAAAGGGAGGTTGCAGCAACCCAGAGGGCTGTGACCGAGTCAACCTCGACTGTTCCAACCCCGACCTCTGGGTGGAGGCCCCCGCCAACGGATCTGGGCCCCTCACCCTGTCACAGTTAGAGGAGGCAGGGGTAGTAGCCCTTAGGATAGCGCCCCCTTGGGGTTACAAATTTGGAGGCACCACTGGGATTAGCGTCCCCTAGTGGCCAAGTGGGTGAAGTGCATAAATATGGAAAAGCTGATGGGGAAACTGGAAGGGGATACAATGGCAAAAATTAAGCTGGACCCTATTAAGACAATGGTACACAAACTAATGGGGTGGGGTGAAGCCGAAGAGCTGGACTTCCAGAGAATTGTGTTACTACTAGACGTGCCTCTGGGGACACCGACAGCTGACATTATTTCTACAGCGAAGCGTGTTAAATGTTTAGGCAAGGTGGAAGTGAAGGGACGTATGGCTGACCTGCTCAATCAGACCTTGCAGGTGCTACTTTTGTGTAGTATGGCCATCGACCCCAAGAGGTTACCTCCAGTGATTTACCCGGAAGGTGCTCCACAGGGGTGGAGGCTTGTTCACATTTGGAGTGGGTCAGTCACTCCTGGGGGGTCTCCCCAGACTAATAGTTTCAAAGATAAACTGCTTAAATTGCTAGCTGTGGAGGGGAGGACTACTCAGGAGTTGCTGCAAGCATTGGACCTCTCTAGTGAAACCACCCCCCAGGTTTCCCCAGGTACCTCTCCCTGTCCCCCCAAGAGTTCTATTTTGGCTCCACTACCCCTAGTGGTTCCCCCTATACAGCTCGATTCTTACCGTAGGCTAAACTTTTTCTGGCACAGTGCCGGTGCCTTCAGGGAAGATGACCTGGAGCGTGGATGGATCTGCCACCCCCTAGTTCAGGAGTGGCAATGCTCTGACGGGAGAAATGAAAGAATTGATGGAGAGTCTGTGAGGTCCCGCTTTGAAGCCATTAGTTCTGCGGGCCACTAACCCGAACCTACCGCAGCAGAGTACCTTTCTGCTTTAGAGGGAGTGTTTGGGAGTACAGAGACTGGGGAAGACTTATTATGGAAATTCAAGTCTGCCAAGCAGTGGAGAAATGAGAAGTTGTCCGCCTTTGTTACTAGGGTGGAGCGGGCCTTGCAGAAGGCCTATCGAAAGGGGGGGATCACAGCCATGGCCTTGAACCTGATCAGGTTAGAACATGTTTTGAAGTCTGCTAGATTTTCTAGTGTGATATTGTTAAAACTTAAGTTACATGATAGACGGGCTGCCCCGCCTGAATACTGTCAATCGATGAGGGAGATTAGAGAAGTAGACACTGATGAGGAGGGGTGGGAACCCTATGTGGGAGCTGTGAACCCAAGCCAAACCCCTGAGTCTAGCGCACCCGAGGAAACCCACCTTTCAGGGGGGCCTGATGTGTCCCCAGAATTTCAGGGTGATGTGGGGGTGTGTGCCATTTCCTCTGACCCCCAAGTAGAGAGCGAGTTGAGGGCCGAGGTCAGAAATTTACGAGAATTGGCGAGGGACTTGAGGCGGTCCACTACCCACCCTGTTAGCTCTGGGGAACCTGAGTCATTTAGAAACCAATGTCCTAGCCCCAGGGAATCCCCTTGCCCCCCGGAGGGCCCCCAGCAGTCAAAGTATTCCCCTCCCAATAGAGACCCCCAGGACCCCAAGTTTTGCTACCATTGTTGGGAGGATGGACACTTTCAGCCTGAGTACCAGCTGCCAGAGAATTTAAGGAAGGTCAACAGCAGACTGATCACTTGGCATCGCAGGGCCCACGTCCAACCCCCCAGGAAGGGTTTTGTGACCTGGACCAACGCCTCAGCAACTGCCAATACTGTGCCTCCTGAATAGTCTGATGTGGTCGGGCCCTCGATGGAGGACCCGGTGCAAGTAAATGGGATCCCCACCCGAGCTGTGTTAGATAGTGGCTCTCAGGTAACCATCATGTTTCAGGACTGGTATCAGACACACCTACCTGAGGTGCCACGACAACCCTTGGATGGTCTACATGTATGGGGGCTGAGTGACAAGGCCTATCCGTATTTAGGGTATATCCAGATCTGGTTGTCATTCCCTACTTCTGTGACTGGCGTGAACGAACAGGTGGAAACCTTGGTTTTAGTCTGCCCCCCCCACTGGACTGTACGATGGAGTGCCCCTGTTGATCGGGACAAATGCTCATATGTTCGGTTGATTAGCCCAATTGTGTTCAGAAAAGCAAGCGGTTAGAACTCGATGGGCCCTAAGAATACCCGCTTTGATCCAAAAGGCCTATGAGACTTAAAGGAGGATTAGCCAGGAGGAACCTGAAGGCCCGGTGGGTGTAGTATGGAAAAAGGATCCGGCACCGTTGGTACTTGCCCCAAATACCCAGTGTGTTCTGCAAGGGGAAGTCCGACTTAGAAAAGATGTTAAGAATAAGTTATTAATGTTGGATGCACCTGGGGAGGGAAGGTTGCCTGAGGGACTGCTGGTTAAACCCAGTATTTTGTCTGCTAGCGTCCATGCTTACTCCAGGAGGGTGATGGTTCAAGTGCATAATGTGTCTGACAAGGAGAGTCAAGTAAATAGAGGTTGCACCCTAGCAAGTGTACATTGTGCTGATACTGCAGTGCTGCCCAACAGCAAGAGCCCGAGGAAGGATGACCAAGTAACTCCCGACTTGTTAGATTTCGGGGACTCCCCGTTGCCTGCTGAATGGAAAGTGAGGATCAGTGAGAAGATTGCCAAAAGAGATCAGGTATTTTCCCTAAAAGAATGGGACATGGGATGTGTGCAAGGGGCTGAGCACCACATCCGGCTGCACGATGAAAGGCCTTTTCGAGAGAGATCTTGGCGCCTGGCCCCTGCTGACGTCGATGATGTGAGGCGGCATTTGCAAGAGATGCTTGCTGCTGGCGTGATACAAGAATCCAGAAGCCCCTATGCTTCCCCCATTGTAGTAGTGAGGAAAAAGAATGGGGGCGGTTAGGATGTGTGTAGATTACCGTACCTTGAATCGGCGGACCATCCCGGATCAGTATACCATGCCACATATACAGGATGCTTTGGATTGTCTGAAGGGCAGTAAGTGGTTCTCTGTGTTAGACCTCTGCAGTGGGTACTATTAGATCCCAATGGCTCCAGAGGACCGAGAGAAGACTGCATTCATTTGCCCCCTGGGTTTCTATGAGTTTATCCGGATGCCTCAAGGGATTTCAGGTGCCCCAGCCACTTTTCAGCGCCTGATGGAACGTGCTGTGGGGGACATGAATTTGCTCGAGTATTTGGTTTACTTGGATGATGTCATAGTGCTTGGCAGCTCATTGGAAGAACATGAACATTGATTGTTTAAGGTCCTGGATCGGCTGGAGGATTTCAGTCTCAAGTTATCTATAGACAAGTGTCAATTCTTTCAAACTTCTGTGAAGTATGTGGGCCACATAGTATCCACTGAAGACACAGAGACTGACCCCAGCAAAGTGGAGTCTTTGACTACTTGGCCTCAGCCAAAGAATTTGAAAGAGCTGCAACGGTTCCTGGGGTTTTTTGGATATTATAGGTGGTTTGTCAAAGATTATTCTCGAGTGATCCACCCCCCTCCTCAATCTTACTCAGGGGTACCCCCCACCCACAAAAAGTATAAGAAAGTTGTGCACTCTGAGACAGAAAAGAAGTATTTTCATCCGAATGATGTGTTTGGGAACCGCTGGACTACTGAGTATGAGGAAGCTTTCTACAACATCATATATCAACTTACCTATGCTGACCCGGCCAAGCCATACATTCTCCATACTGATGCCAGTCTACAAGGATTGGGGGCTGTGTTATATCAGGAGCACTCAAACGGTGTAAGACCTGTAGCTTTTGCCAGCAGAAGTCTGACTCCCTCAGAAAAAAACTATCCCGTGCACAAACTAGAGTTCCTGGCCCTCAAGTGGGCCATTGTTGATCAATTTCATGACTATTTGTACTGTGCCAAGATATTGGTAAAGACTGATAACAATCCTCTGAGCTATGTTCAGACCTCAGCCAAGTTAGATGCCACTGGCCATAGGTGGCTCTCTGCGCTGGCCACCTACGACTATGCTGTTGAGTACAGAGCAGATCTCAACCATATAGATGTGGATGCTCTCTGTCGGCGGCCTGCGCCCCAAATTGACTGGGTCAGGTTGTCAGAACCTGACATAAGAGCCCTTTGCCAAAAATTTGACAAGGAGGAACAGGTGTCTCCTGATGCTGTGGATTGCATGGTGGATTGCTTGGGGCCATCCGAGAACTGCATACCTGCTGCTTACTGTCATTTCTCTGCATTAGACACTAGTGCGTTGCCCTAATTCAACAATGATAGTCTCCAATGGGCTCAATCCCGAGACCCCATGATGAAAGCTGCTTTGGAGGCTTTGCAGGCAGGGAAAGACGTGTCCAAACTGCATTCCACTGACCTGAGGACTGCCTTGTTATACAAAGAACGTTCAAAGTTGAAACTGATTAACCAACTACTATACAGGGAGACTGTGGACAAACAGGGCCGGGTAGACAAACAACAACTGGTGCTGCCCACTGCTTTTAGAAAACTGGTGTTGAGGTCCCTGCACAATCACATGGGACACCTCGGCATAGACCGAACCCTTGACTTAGTGCGGTCCCGATTTTATTGGCCCAAGATGGGTGCTGATGTGGAGCAGTATATCAAGACTTGTAGCCGATGTTTACAAAGAAAGACCCTGCCTCAGAGGGCCGCTCCCCTGGTCAATATCGCTACTAGTGCCCCTATGGAACTGGTCTGTATTGATTTCTTGAGTCTAGAGCCAGATCTGAAAAACATTAGCAACATATTGGTAGTCACTGATCATTTTACCCGGTATGCACAGGCTTTTCCTACTAAAGATCAAAAAGCAACCATGGTGGCTAAAGTACTTGTGGAAAATTTCTTTGTTCACTATGGGGCACCTCAACGGATTCATTCTGACCAGGGAAGATATTTTGAGAGCCGCCTAATCAAAGAAATGCTATCCTTATGGGGGGTGCGAAAGTCAAGAACCACCCCATACCACCCCCAGGGAGATCCCCAGCCTGAAAGGTTTAACCGCACATTGCTTGATATGTTAGGCACACTGCAGCCTAAAGACAAGCCCAGATGGAGCCAGCAGATTAGCACCTTGGTACATGCTTATAACTGCACCAAAAGTGATGCCACTGGATTTTCCCCGTACAGACTGATGTTTGGGAGAGAGGCTAGGCTGCCGGTGGATGTATGCTTTGGGGTTTCTCCTGATGGGGTTCGAGCAGACAATCATCTACAGTATGTGCAAAAGTTGAAGGCCCAACTCAACCATGCTTACCAACTAGCCCAGACAATGGCTACTAAGTGAAACCTGGCCAATAAGGAACGGTATGATAAAAAAGTGAAAGCAATGGAACTGAGAGAAGGGGATAGAGTGCTATTGAGAAATTTGGGACTGCATGGCAAACACAAGATTGCTGACAGATGGCATCACCTTCCCCATATTGTTGTGGGAAAACTGGCAGCTTTACCTGTATATAAGGTGCGGCCCGAAAACAATTCAAAAGATGTAAAAACTAGGAATCACCTGCTGCCAATCGGGCAAATTTTGATAGAAGCTGAATCTCCCAATGTCCCCCCCTCCAGGCCTGTGACCAGAGCTGCTGCCAAGAAAGCACCCAGACCACTTGCTTCTTCAGCCCGCAAACTAAAAGACCCTTCTCCAGCCCTCTCTAATGAAGATGATCGTCAGTCTGTGTCTGAGAGCAGCGAGAATAATATTGAATACTATCCCTCTTATGAACTGAGCCAACTGTTTCGGGGCAATCCCCTAGTCAACTCCGGAGATGAAGTTGGGCTTTCTGGACTGTCTGAGCCCCCAGCTTTGTCACTGGAGCCAATGCTCCAAGAAGATGAAGTGAGTGGCATCCAAGCTGAAGGGGTGGGATCCTTGAGCCTGGCTGAACTGTCTGGCCTGGCTGAACTATCTGACTTTTCCGAGGAAGGAAGTGATGTGGGGGAGCAAGCCAGTGATATGCCAGAACCTGAGGAATATTTTGAGTGCCCTGATGGTTCCTTACTAGTGCCTGAACAGTCCCCAGCTGAGCCAAGTAGTGTGGGTCCTGATACAGAGGGTCATGTCCCCGAAAGTACTATGAGCATGGGGTCCACTTCCCCTGTGGAGGTTCCCCCTACTAATATCAATGAGGCTGAAATGGAGTCTGGGCCTGTAGCAGGGTTTTCCGAGACCCCTAGATGCTCCACCCGAGAAGTACGGCCTGTAGTAAAGTTGAGTTATGAGTCTCTGGGTCAGCCTGTGGACCTGCCCTTAAATGTGGTCCATAAAGAGGTGTATGTGTCCCCAAGCTCCTTGCCTAAGCTAGCCTTGAGGGATAACTCCAGCCTGTTAGTATTGCCCTTTGAGTGTGGTACCCCTGCTTTAGGTAGCCCACAAGTAGCTGATAGGGAGGGGTCCCCTCTTTCCAGGTGTCGGGGGCAGGAAGTAATGACCTGATTTACCAAGAAAATGGTTATCCATATGTTGTGTTGCATAAACAATAGTAAATTGAGAATACAGTAACAATGCATGTAATATAAAGTGTGATATAATGTTGCTTAAACTGTTTGCCTTAAAGTGATTTAAGGGTAACTACTTCACGCGGACGCCAAGTTCTTTCCAGGCTAGGAAGGGTGTAACCCCCCTACAAATGTGGGTTCCTGAGGGCCCTTCAGGAGCTCGTCTGAATGCTCCCTGCCTGACTGGTGTTCGGCGTAAGGCCGCTAATGTGTGCGTTGGGAGTGCTTTTCAAGCCTCTTACTGCCTCTTCCAGAGCTGCCTGCTCGCAGGGTTTGGTGGTACAAAGGGGGGGACTGGGGTTTCCTTGCTCGAGTCCCGCCCTGGACCGCCGTCTGATCGCTCCGTTTCTGTGGTCACTAGGAGCGCTAGGGAGTCCATCTGAAAGATATGGTGGCTCCCTTAAGGACATGTATAGTATTGGTAAAATTGCAGTCTGTCTAACTCTCTTTTTATTGTAGCCGGGACTTTGTGTTGTGCCCCTCCATATTGGACCCGGACTGTTCTGAAGGGGTCCAATAGGAGTAGGGGGTACTTCAAAGGGAGTGACTGGTGACCAACCGAAATCCAGACTCTTCAGGGAGTCAACTGACCAATGGGGACACTGCTTATAATGCTGGGAAGTGGCATTATGGGCTATGGCACTTTTTTTTGCACCACTGAGAGCAAAGGTAAGTGACTGGCATCTGAGGCCAGCCAATGGGATCGGGTGGTGCCCGAGTTAGAGAGCTGTACCACACTGAAAAGGGGCAGCGGCATTGTGACTGTGAAGAAGAAGGGAGCTCTGAGCTCCTGCGGCGTTAAGTGTTCACGCGGGAAGCGCGTGAAAGGCCTGAGGTGGCCGTTTTATCGCCGGTGTTCCACAGATTAAATCTGCAGGCTTGCAGTCAGAGAAGGCTGTGTACAAGCACAGCTACCTACCAGGCTCCACCTGAAGAGGATTGGAGAATCTGCTGAATCGCGCTCGGTCTGTCAGGAAAGTGGAAGCTGCAGAGAGACTCCCGATGGCTGTGAGTTCGGTTGGGTTATAGGAGCAGCTGCCTGGTACGGTACACCTCTGTATTTTTCCATATAAATGTGTGAGGAGGCTTTGAAGCTCAGGCTCAGCCCTGCGAGTGGTGAAAGCGTGGTTCTCTGCTGGAGTTGTGAGTACTGAATCAGGGTAGCTCCCTGCTAAAGGTTACAAACAAAGGCAAAATCGTTTTGTTGTATTGCTGACTGCACTACTTGAGCTTTCTGGCTCCATCTGATCTGCTCAGGGATTAAATGCTCGCTTGTATCAGGGCCCCAACCAGCTGCATCGAGGAACTAGCCATTAGGGCTTGGGTATCCATAGACAGTACTTAATAGGTTAGGCCTGTGCACAGAGCCATAGGTAGATTCTTATATACTGTAGTGGTAAGCCAATCAACCTGATTCCCCCCGGTCCTTGTTATCTCCCCTCAAATAAATCAGATTGCTTGTTTTGCAAAAGTACACTGGCTAGTTTGTATATTAATGGTGACATACTGCACAGTGAATGTGATGTAACTGTACCTTACTTTCCAGGGGGTCCCCGGAGTGAGCTGACTGGTTCGAGCTGGGGGGTAAGTGTATATGGTAGAGACACTGAAATTGAACTGCGTGGACCACTAGTAGGAAGAAAGGGGGGTTGCAGCAACCCAGAGGGCTGTGACCGAGTCAACCTCGACTGTTCCAACCCCGACCTCTGGGTGGAGGCACCCGCCAACGGATCTGGGCCCCTCACCCTGTCACAGTTAGAGGAGACAGGGGTAGTAGCCCTTAGGATAGCGCCCCCTGGGGGTTACATATAGATAGTTTCTACCCCCAGGGCTTAGTAGAGACGTTTCAACATGGCTGAACAGAAGTTAGTTCCTCTGTCAGTTAAGATAACTTTAGGTATGCCTACTCTACTAAATACCTTTAGCAGTTCCTCTGCTATTTCATCAGCTGTCACAGTGCATAGAGGAATAGCCTCAGGATATTTTGTAGCATAGTCACACAATACAAGGGCAAACCTGTTGCCTTTGGCACTTTTGGGAAGGTGTCCTATGACATCAATGGCCAACCTTTCAAAGGGAACAGTAACCAATGGTAAAGGCTGAAGAGGAACTTTATCTTTCTTGGTAACTGGTGCCACCCTTTGGCACTGGCTACAACATTTGCAATATTCAGCTATTTGGTTATAAATGCCAGGCCAAAAAAATCTATATAATAATCTCTTTAAAGTTCTCTCTCTCCCTGCATGACCCCCACATGGTACATCATGTGCCAAAAATATCAATTGTTCTCTATACTGACTAGGAACCACTAACTGATCTACAGTTTCCCCTGTTTTAGGATTTTGACAAACTCTGCACAGCTTGCCCTGTTGCACCTTGTACATCGGAGGTGTGCCTTCCGCCCCGTCAGCAACAACCTGAGAAAACAAAGGGGTTAGTGTAGGTTCATTCCTTTGATCATTAATAAAAGAGTCTAGCATTACAGCTTTCATCATAACATCATTACAACTTAAATCCCTTGTCTTATTCCATTTCCATTTCTCTAGTCTCTTTTGCCCTTTAGACTCAGCGGTCTTCCCGGGAACTTCAAACAACGCATCATCAAATGGAAACAGTTCACTGTTCATTTGTTCTTGAGATGCCTGAGCTCGAGTAGCCACAGCAGAAATGGATGAAGAGGCAGTCAATAAGTTCCTGAATATAGGAAAATCATGACCTAATATCACAGGTGCAGGTAGTCTTGGAACCACTCCTATCTTCAGGTGATGTGCCATGCCTTGCGCAGTAATAGTGGCTTCCTGTACGGGATAGAAATGAGTGTCTCCATGAACACAAGTAACCCCAGTTTTTTCAGAGGTCATTTCTGATTGGATGCCACCAAGTAGGTCAGTATGTACCAGGGTTTGCTTACTTCCTGAATCAATTAATGCAGTCACATCCTGTCCTTCAACATTAACAGTCACAGTATATTGTCCCCAGTTTGCTAAAGCCAGATGAGAAGGGTCGGATTTCTACTTGGGGCAAAATCTGGCAATGTGTCCCTTAGCCTGACACTCTCGACAGATGATATCTGGGTTATATGGTCTTATACCCTTTCTTTCATTTGAGGGAGAAGTCTTAGTAGAAGGACTAGTGGGTGGATGTCTTACTAATGTCGGGGAGGGATTTACCCCATGAGACCCTTTCTGACGTTGTGGGCGAGCTGTAACAAAATCCTCAGCTAAACTGATAGCTCTTTCTGCTGTGTCAGGTCTATGTTCTCTCACCCATATTTGGACTTCATAAGGTCGTATTTTTATGAACTGTTCTAGGACAACAGATTCGATCACTTGATTTATAGTGTGTGTTGTGGGTTGTAGCCATTTAGTGCAAAGGTCTTGTAATCGAACATAAGCTTCTTGCGGGGACTCAGCAGTATGGTATCTAAACGTTCTAAACCTTTGGCGGTAGGTCTCTGTGCTGATGTCATACTGTTTTAATATCGCTTGTTTAACATGATCATAGTTTGTAGCATTCCCAGTTTCCACATGGCTATAGGCTAACTGAGCTTTGACTGTGAGATACGAGGCTAGACGAATAACCCATTGGTCCCTGGGCCACCCACATGCTGTTGCCACCCTTTTAAATGTGGCAATATATGCTTTGATATTATCACTGTCCATTAATCTGGATATTTTAATGTCTTTGGGTCCAGCACTAGGTGGGTTGGGCCTGGTAGTTCCAATAGATTGAATAGCTTTAAGAGTCTCCACCCACCTGGTCTCATTCTGCAGTCGATCTCTTTCTCTTTGCTTCTCCAAATTGATCTGTTTCAAGCATAGCAATCTCAGCAGGTCTGGTACATCAGAGTGGGGGGGTACCTCCTCTTCTTCTTCTGTGGTGTCCTCACCCCCAGTAGCACCCTCCACTTTCATCTGTCTTCCAGTCTCCTTCCGTCTGACATCACCCAAACCAGCAGCTAAGGGAAGCTGAAACTTGTGAACCATGGTCCTGATCCATGTCCCCTCAGGTACAGGTACATCCGCTTTTCCCAGCTTCTTCTGCTGCTCCATAATATCGCTGGACAATATCCACTAGAAGGTTGCTTCGCCTTCCCTATTATCCCACTTCAAACACCAAATGTGCACGTGGGAACTAATGAAGTCCAGGAAGCAGTCAGGATCCAGAAATTCAAAATGGATTTATTTTTAAGCAGAAGAAAATAATACGAACTTAAAGCGGAAATGAAATACAAAAGAAAATAATGAGCGCACAGGAGATCATAGCTTACCATAACATCACTGCCAAATAGTACCTAGAATCAGGCTAGGCATCTGGTAGGGTTGCCTTCCTACCTCACTCTGAAGTTTTACTTCACATTCTCCCCCTTTTATACAGCAAGAGGATCACATGATTTAATTAACTCCTCCCAAAACATCCTATTTCTCTCATTCAGCAAAGAAAATTATTTAAAACATATTTTATAATACATGTTAGTCATGTATACCCCATTTATATTCATTTCTGGTGTTTCATGACTGAAATTCACCATGATTTGAGACATTTCCCCTTTATTAGACCCTTTCCAAGATCCTCCCTAAAGCTTCTATCATAAAAAGGGTGAAACAAGGGCCGGCCAGCACTATAGCAAGGCAGAACTGAGAGAAAGGTCTGAAAACTGCATTCAAGTAAGAGCTAATTCCTTTAACTCTTTGCACAATATAATGACCTCTCTAATTCATTTTTATTTGTCAAGTGTTTAGAATACCCTTGTCACACAGCTCATCTTGCATAGCTCATACTGAATGTTACTTTAGAGCTTTAAAGCTTTTTAAGCAAACTGTTTAGGAACTGAGCATTGTAATACTGAGCTGGAAATAGACGATGACTTGCTTTGCAATCTGGAACAGGGCTTCATACACAGAGCCTAATTCTGAGCTCTCTCTGACTCAAAGAACCAAATAACTTAGAGAAGAGGCAAGCGTTAGCTTAAAACAGTAAAACCTGCTTAGTATTTCTCTAAACAGCGAGAACGCTCGCTACAGACTTTCTTTTTCAGCATATTACCTTACGATCGCACAGTTACTGGCCAGCGATTGTGTGCACATATCAGTGCAGTTATCTACCTAAAACGGTAGCGCTTTTTTTAAACGGAGGTCTTTGAACACAAGGCCTTGAAATACTTCAGAGAAAGCGAGAACTATAGGTTTTTAGGGATAGAAAGACTACTCGTAGGTGGCCAAACTATGCATAGGGGAATAGAAGAAGCCTAGAAAGAGGCAGAAATGAGACAACATGAAAGAAAGAAAATAGGTTTACTGTTGCAACAGATTTTGATTCTAAAAGGGGAAAAACAGTATTTACAGCCCATATATGTTCATAGAATACCTCAATACCCTCTATGGCAAGTGACAATGCTCTATTAATATTCAAGCCATAATGAAGAGGGGGGGTACAGACCCTATTACAGAGGGAATGGGGCAAGTGCAGAGAGAGAAGGGGAGAGTGCTGGTGAAGGGGGGGAGGGAGAAAAAGTAATAGTAGAGGGAGAAGAGGTGATGTTTAGCCAGCGGAGGGGGCAGCCTAGCAGGCCTTGTTGAAAACCCAACAGAGAGAGTAATATGGGTGGGAGAGAAGGTAAGAGAGAGAAACATTGGGGGTGAGGTGAGGAAGAGTGTTGCAAAAGAGGTGGCATGAGATAAGAGAATGGGTGGGGAGTGGAAGGGGGATGGTGAGGAGGAGCAGGGGAAAAGCATGAAGATGTGCGAGCAGGGAAGAAGCAGGGGTGAGGGGTGGAGGGGAAAAGGCTCGAGGGTAGGACTGAAATGAAGTGCAGAGAGTTAAAGTGTTGAAAGGTATAAGAACAAAGATGACATAAGCAGAAAGCTGCTAAGAGTGGCCATTGAGTTAGATTCTGATAGTGCCATCACTATATACAGACCGACACAACAGTTATTAGTCACCAAAGAGTTAAATATTGGTAGAACAAGGATCACACACAGATTGACACAGCTGTCATTACTCACCAATGAGTTAGATAATGGTAGAGCAGGGACAGACTACAGTATATGGAGACAGATATAGCAGTTATTGAACAACATAGAGTTTGATGTTGGTAGTGCAAGCAACAGATACAGATAGACATGGCAGTCATTATGCACAAATGCATTAGATACTGGGAGAGCTGAGACTGTATACAGACAGACATAGCAGTCAATCAATGAGTTAGATAGTGGTAGTACATGGACTGTATACAGTCAGACACAGCAGTCATTATACACCAATGAGTTAGATACCGGTAGTGCAGAGACTGTATACAGAGAGACACAGCAGTCATTATACACCATTGAGTTAGATACTGGTAGTGCAGGGACTGTATACAGAGAGACACAGCAGTCACTGTACACCAATCAGTTAGAGACTGGTACTACATGGACTGTATACAGACACAGCAGTCATTATATACCAGAGTTATGTACTATAAGTGCAGGGACTGTATAGACAGAAACAGCAGTCATTATTTATTTAGTTTTTATTTACCAGGAAGGTGCACTAGACAAGACATTTGCCTGATTTCAGGCACGACCCCAGAGAATCACAAAACAAAAGGTAAACAGAAACATTATACAGGATACAAGGTGAACAAACATGCTCAGCTACAGAGTCAAGCCATACAAAAGTGAGGGTTCTGGACTTCAGGAAGGCTGACTTTGGCAAGAAGCAACAATGGGAAAACATCAAAACTGCCATCACAGAGGCAACAAGCCTTTGTGTGAAGCAAATAAAGAAATCAAAATGAAAGAAAAGGCCACTATGGTTCTCAAAAGAGGTGGCGGGGAAGGTCAGGGAGAAAAAGACAGCATTCAGGAAGTATAAGGAAACACAGAAGGAGCAGGACAGAGAGCTGTACCAGTTAAGGCAGACAGAATCAGGAAGGGAAGTCAGAATAGCAAAGGTCCAAACTGAGGAAAAGATAGCCAACTCGGTTAAGAAGGGGGGTAAAACCTTTTATGGGTACATCAGGGAGCATAGAAAGACAAAGGGAGGGATAGTGAGGCTGAATAGAATGGATGTTGGGTGGGCAGAGATGGACAGTGAAAAAGCAGGGATATTGAATGAATATTTCTGCTCAGTATTCATGAAAGAGGAGAAGGGGAAGGTGCCTAATCCAATTAACAGAAGCACTTTGGATGGGGGGGGGGGGTCCCAGTCCTTTCACAGAAGAAAGGGTTCTGAAAGAACTCCTAAAACTGAAGGTTGGCAAAGCAATGGAGCCAGATGGAATTCATCCCAGAATTCTAAAATAATTAAGGGGAGAACTACTGAAACCACTGACTACCCTTTTTTAACAAATCATGGGAGGATGGTGTGATACCTGAGGACTGGAGGAAGGTGGATGTGATTCCCCTTCATAAAAGTGGGACCAAGACAGAGGCAGGAAACTACAGACCTGTCAGTTTGACCTCTGTGGTAGGGAAAGTGATGGAATTACTTCTGAAGGAAAGAATTGTTGAGTACCTAGAGACCATTGGGGCACAGGACCCAAGGCAGCATGGGTTCACAGCGGGAAGGTCATGTCAGACAAATCTAATTGATTTCTTTGACTGGGTGACCAAAGTAGTAGACCAGGGAGGGGCTGTGGACATGGCCTACTTGGACTTTAGCAAGGCATTTGACACAGTCCCATACAAAAGATTAATAGTCAAATTAACCAACTTGGGAGTGGGTCCGAGGGTGGTAACCTGGGTAAAACATTCGCTGGACAACAGGACACAGAAGGTAATTGTAAATGGAGTCCACTCTGAAGAAAGAGGGGTTACTAGGGGGGTACCGCAGGGTTCAGTACTGGGTCCAGTCTTTTTTAATGTCTTTATAAGTGACATTGCAGAGGGACTGGAAGGCAAAGTATGCCTCTTTGCAGATGACACAAAGATCTGCAACAGGGTTGATACACAAGGAGGTGTGGAAAGGATGAGAAGGGACTTGGCAAGGTTGGAGGAATGGTCAGATGTATGGCAGCTTGGATTCAATGCAAAGAAGTGCAAAATAATGCACATGGGAAACAAAAACCCAGGAGGAGATTACACAATGGGGGGGTAGTAACAACAACAAAAATGGAAAGGGACCTGGGGTAATCATATCAGATGACCTTAAGGTTAGCAAGCAATGTGAGAAGGCAGTAGGGAGGGCTGGGGTTACTGGGATGTATAGGGAGAGGTATCACCAGCAGAAAACAAGAAGTTGTTATCCCTCTGTACAGACAGTTGGTGAGACTCCATCTGGAGTACTGCGTCCAGTTCTGGAGACCCCATCTCCGCAATGACATAGACAGGATAGAGGCAGTCCAGAGGAAGGCAACTAAAATGGTGCAGGGTCTGCAAGGGAAGCCATATGAGGAGAGACTAAAGGAGCTTAATATGTCTACCCTTGAGGAAAAGAGGGAGAGGGGGGACGTGATAGAAACTTTTAAGTATCTCAGTGGAATCAACAAAGTCCAAGAGGGTAGCATCTTTCAGAAAAAGAGATGTGCCAGAACAAGGGGACACAATTTGAAGATGGGTGGAGGGGAGGGTGGTTCAGGGGCAAAGTGAGGAAGTATTTTTTCACAGAAAGGGTGGTGGACGCATGGGACAGCCTTCCTGATGAGGTTGTGGGGTCTAAAACTGTGAGAGAATTCAAGAATGCATGGGACAGACATAAGGCAATTTTTGGGGTGGGTAGGAAGAAATAGGCTGTTGGTTAACTAGGATCTGCAGCTTATCCTGTAGGTAGGGAAATGGGCAGACTAGGTGGGCCAAGTGGTCCTTATCTGCTGTCAAAGTCTATGTTTCTGTGTTTCTATGTACATCTGTAAGCACAGAAATACTGAAAGGAACAAAATGTAAAATATAGCGGGGAGACAAAGTACGGGATATAAGGCAGTAAAAACAACAATACAACACAGTGACAATCTCAAAAGCAGTTGGAAACATAATGACAAGTTCTGAAGGTTATAAACTTGGAGTTTGTGATCAGCAGTACAAACAAGTGCAGCACTCAGAGACTGAGGCCTTCGAAAGGACAGAGCGATACCCACACTTGAAGGCTAGACTAGACAGCAATGAATTAGATACTGGTAGTGCACAGACTGTATACAGAAAGACACATCAGTCATTGTACACCAGTGAATTAGATAGTGGTAGTGCAGGGACTATATACAGACTGACAACAGTCATTATACAGCATTGAGTTAGATACTGGTACTGCAGAGACCGTACATGGACAGACATGGCAGTCATCATACACCAATAAGTTAGATACTGGTAGTGCAGCAGCTGAATAAGACATGCACAGAATTTATTGTACACCTATGAGTTAGATACTGGTAGTGCAGAGACTGCATATAGACTTTCACAGCAGTCATTAGTCTCCAACAAGTTAAATAATGGTAGTACAAGGATCACATACAGACATACACAGCAGTCATTACACACCAGTGAGTTAGATACTGGTAGTGCAAGGAATATATGGAGAAGACACAGCAGTTATTGTACTCCATGGAGTTTGATATTGGTAGTGCAGGAACCATAAACAGATAGACATGGTAGTCATTATACATGAATGCATTAGATACTGGTAGAGCACGGACTGTATACAGACAGACACAGCAGTCAATCAGTGAGTTAGATATTGATAATACAGGAACTGTAGGCAGACAGACAGTGCAGTCATTGTATACCAATGAGTTACATACTGCAAGTGCAGGGACTACAGTATATACAGACAGCCATGACAGTCATTAAACACCATTGACTTAGATACTAGTACTGAAAGGACCATAAACAGACAGACATGGCAGTCATTATGTAACAATGAGTTAAATATTGGTAGTGTGGGGACTATATACAGATAGGCAGAAGTCATTATACACTGATGAGCTAGATACTGTTGTGCAAAGACTCTATATAGACACACAAAGCATTTGATATACAAAGGAGTCATTATACACCAACGAGTTAGATACTGAGAGTGCAGGGACTATATACAGACACAGCAGTCATTATACACAAATAAGGTAGATACCAGTAGTGCAGGTATTGTATGCTGATACACAAAGTAGTCATTATACACCAGTGAGTTAGATACAGGTAGTACAGGGACTATATACAGATGTGGTAGTCATTATACACCAATGAGTTAAATATCAGTAGTGTGGGGACTGTGTACAGACAGACACAGCAGTCATTATACATCAGTGAATTAGATACTGGTAGTGTAGGGACAGTATACAACCAATAACAGTAATTAAATACAGATGTGTTAAATACTGACAGTGCAGAGACTGTATACAGACAGACAGACATGGCAGTCATTTGAGACAAATTAATTAGATAATAGAAGTGCAGTGAATGTATACAGAGACATAAGGCAGTCAGTACACACCAAATACTGGTAGTGCAGGGACTGTATCCAGACAGACATGGCAATCATTTTAGGCAAATGGATTAAATAATAGAAGTGCAGTGAATGTATATAGAAACATAAAGCTTTCAATAAACACCAAATACTGGTAGTGCAGGGACTGTATACTGATAGACAAGGCACTCCTTACAAACCAGTGAGTTAGATACTGGTAGTGCAGGGACTGTATACTGACACGTAAAGCAGTTGATACACAAAGAGAACAGTTACATAAGCACTTACCATAACATTAGATCTTTGAGGGAATCTCTGTCATCTGGTCACACCTATGGAACTTAGCCATCAGGCACTAAGATCCCACAGAAGCTTTTCTACAGCAGTCTACTAGGGCTGCCCCCGCTGACGTCTGGCTCCGACATCACTCGCCCTGTAAAAGCGCTGGCAGTCCTGCTTCCTCATCAGTTCTTTTCCTAGCTGCAAGCCATGAGACAGGAGACAAATTGCAAGCAACTGCTATAAGTTTTGCATCTCCCATTCTCCTTTCCCTAAAAATAAACCTGTTATTATTGTTTGCTGTTAAACCTTTCTGTGAGCATATTATTAGCGATAGCTATTAATTGCATGCATCATAGAGAATTAAGTTGGTATATGGTATTCTCTGTGTGGGGTGACTGGAAGGGGAGGTGGATAGCTACAGGATCCCAGGGGGTTGTACCCTACAGATAACTGGTCCACTATACTCGCTTTAGGTGGCGGCACCACACTATTACTTATTGCTATTTGGGAAAGAATCCCTTTTACCACCAGAACAGATTCCAGGCCCCTCAACCTTGTTGGACTCCAACAGGCAGGGGTAGTAGCCCGCAGTTACATGGTACCCGGGTTACACATGCAATACATTTCATCAGCTTACATCATGAAATCCTCATCACGTGCATAATTCAGTTGCAGCCGCAAAAAATTGCCCATAAACGATAGATGACATCAGGCTCAGGGGCTGGGCATTCGTGGTGTGTAATACTGTATTTCCTGCAGTGGGTTTTCTATACCCCTTAGTACCCACTTTTTTGTCTTAACCCACAAACAATCTAAAATCCTGAAATTCCATTTCTTTTTCTTCTATTTTGTAAGTGAAGTATAAGCTTAAATTGTTGTCGAGGGTAGTAACAAAATTCTCAACAGTACAGACATTCACACTCCAGATAATTAATACTGCCGCAATGCATATATATATATATATATATATATACATATATCAGTACATGATGTACCCATGGAATTGGTTGTTAAACTCATCAAATACAGTTTGATTCTCCCACCATCCCAGACACGGATTTGCAAATGAAGGTGCCATTGTGGCACCCATTGCTGACCAACACCTCTGTAGAATTATTTCCCCGTTGAAAGTGAAAAAGTGAAGAAATTGTGTGTTAAAATGAAGTGGGCACCTTCAAGCAGCAGGAATGGTGGGGTGCACTGATACAGGTACGGCACCAAAACCAAAAATCAAGCGCTAACAAACTGTTGTTGTGGATATAGATGCGTGCAGTGATGTAATGTCCAGACTCATCCACTTGAAACCAGCATGCCATACTACTTCATTTAGTCTCACCAGTAAGTAGGAAAAATCACAAACACAAGATTCTAGATTTGTCACCAAGGGTTGAAAAAGAAGTGCATAAATTTATTGAGCTTTTCAGATGAAGACCCTATCCCTGAGACGATCAGTCGTCCCATGAGATGTTCCTTATCATTATGTGTTTTTGGCAGGCTGTAAAAAGCAGGCAAGGTGAGTTCACATTTTGTTTTTAAGTTAACCTCCTGCATACTTATGTTTTGTTCATGAAGCACTTTGTCATGTATAGGAACTATATACAGACATACAAAGCAGTCATTATACACCACTGAGTTAGGTACTGATAGTGCAAGGACTGTATACAGTCAGACACGGCAATCATTATACACCAATGAGTTAGATACAGGTTGTGCAGGGGCTACATAGACAGACACTTCAATCATTAAATGCAAATATGTTATATACTGGTAACGCAGGGACTGTATCCAGAGACACAAAGCAGTTATTATACACCAGTGAGTTTAATGGTAGTGCAGGGACTGTATACAGAGACTCAAAGCAGTTATTATGCACCAGTGAGTTTAATGGTAGTGCAGGGACTGTATACAGAGACTCAAAGCAGTTATTATACACCAGTGAGTTTAATGGTAGTGCAGGGACTGTATACAGAGACTCAAAGCAGTTATTATACACCAGTGAGTTTATTGGTAGTGCAGGGACTGTATACAGAGACACAAAGCAGTTATTATATACCAGTGAGTTAAGTACGGGTAGTACAGGGACTGTATACATAAGAACATAAGAATGTGATGGCAGATAGGGAACGCATGATCCATCTAGTCTGACCATGTTTTTGTCTACCCCCCCACCCTAGTAAATTCTTTGTTTTGGGATCCCACAATGCCTATCCCTAGATAACTTGAATTCCCTAACTGTTTTTGCATCCACCACCTCCTGCGGCAGTCTGTTCCAAGGCTGCATGACCCTCTCAGTGAAGAAGGACTTTCTGACATTGCTCCAGAACCTCGATTCCACCAATCATATGTTGTGCCCTCTAGTTCATACTCCAGTGTTTTCATGGAAGAGGTTCTGATCCTGTGTTGAGTTGATTCCCTTGAGGTATTTAAAGTTTTCTATCACGTCTCCCCTATTTCTCCTTTGTTCCAGGGAATACAGATTCAATTGTCTAAGTCTTGTCTCATAGGGTTTGTGGTGGAGGTCTTGAACCATCTTCGTAGTTTTTCTCGGCACAGACTCCAACCGGTTTATATCCTTTTTTTAGGTGCGGTCTTCAGAATTGGATGCAGTACTCCAGGTGAGGCCTCATCAAGGATCTGTACAATGGGATTATCACCTCCCGCTTTCTACTTGTAATGCCCTTGCCTATGCATCCAAGGATGCTGCTGGCTTTTTGTGTCGCCTTCTCACATTGCTTTCCCACCTTCAGGCCATTTGATATCATGATTCTGAGGTCACGCTCAAAATTTGTGATGGCTAATGTTTCGCCCCCTAAGGAGTATTCTTTACCAGGGTTTCTTTTGCCCAGTGTATGACCTTGCATTTCTTGGCATTGAATTTCAACTGCCAAGTTCTGGACCATTCTTCCACTTTATTAAGATCAGACTCCATCCTTATGGTCCCTTCCTGTGTGTCTACCCTGTTGCAGAGCTTTGTATCATCCGAAAACTGGCAGACCTTCCCCTTCAATCCATCTGCGATGTCGCAGATGAATATGTTGAAGAGTATAGGTCCCAGCACTGAGCCCTGCGGTACCCCACTGGTTACCTTCCCCTCCCATGATAGAGGGGAAGTCCTGCCCTGAAGCCAGTTTCTTACCCAATTTACAATTTTGCTTCCTATATCTGTGCTCCCCAGTTTGTTGATAAGCCTTCTGTGATGGAGTCAAAAGCCTTACTGAAATCAAGATATACAACATCTACTGCCCTGTTCTGGTCTACCACCTTAGTCACCCAGTCAAAAAATTCAACCATGTTTTTTTGGCAAGACCGTCCAGTTGTGAAGCCATGCTGCTTGGGATCTAGCTGCCCGTTGGCGTCTAGGTAAGCCACTATCTTTTCCTTTAGTATAGAGTCCATGATTTTCCCCACAACTGAGGTGAGGCTGACTGGGCAGTAGTTCTATGCTTCTTCCTTGGTGCCATTCTTGTGTAGGGGCACCACCATGGCCTTCATCCAGTCCTCTGGTACCTGTCCACTCTCCAGTGATTTGTTGAATAGTGCAGCCAGAGGAGCAGTGAGTTCTTCCCTGAGTTCTTTTAAGATACTTGGATGTATTCTGCCTGGGTCCATGGCTTTGTCCATTCTTAATTTCTTGAGTTCCTGTAGGACTCTGTCTTTTGTAATGGGGAAGTGTCTGCCTCCTGATTGTGGTGTTCATGTTTACTAAGTGATGGACCATTTCCATTATCCTCGTGTGTAAACACTGAGCAGAAAAACGTGTTTAAAACTTCTGCTTTCCCAGCATCGTCTTCCATGTGATGACCCTCCTTGGTTTTTAGTCTGACAATTCCCCCCTTGGTCTTTCTCTTTTCAGGAATATACTTGAAAAAATGTTTTGTTGCCACTTTTTATTCCCTCAGCAATTTTTTCATCGGTTTGTATCTTCACAGCTCTGATTTTTATTCCAGCTTCTTTCAGCTTGGTTCTGTATTCTTCCCTGTCCTTATCAGTTTTTGTTTCCTTGAATTTTCTGAAGGCTGTCTTCTTTGCCTTTATTACCAATACCACTTCCTTTGTGAGCCACAGTGGATTTCTTCTATGCTTTGCTTAATTGATTACCGTTGAGTATTTTTCTGTTACAAAGGTTAGTGTACTCTTTAGTGCTTCCCAACCCTCCTCCACATTTCTGTCTGTTCTGTTTCTGTATAGTTTTTTAAAGGCAGATTTCATTTAGCTGAAGTTCGCATTCCTGAAATTTAGGATATTTTGCTTAATGTGCATGGTATCTTCTCATCTATTGACTGTGAACCAGGTTGATCTATGGTCACTGTTCCCTAGGTTTATCCTCACACTGACGTCTGATATCTTTGTGCTGTTTGTTAGTACAGGGTCTGGGATTGCATCCTCCCTTAGAAACATAGAAACATAGACTTTGATGGCAGGTAAGGACCACTTGGCCCACCCAGTCTGCCCATTTCCTTACCTATTGGATAAGCTGCAGATTCTAGTTAACCAACAGCCTACTTCCTGCAACCCCCCACTATAATTGCCTTATGTCTGTCCCATGCATGTTTGAATTCCCCCACTGTTTTAGACCCCACAACCTCTCCAGGAAGGCGGTTCCAGCATCCACCTCTCTCCATGAAAAAGAATTTCCTCACATTACCCCTGAGCCGTCCCCCCTCTAACTTTAAATTGTGCCCCCTTGTTCTTACACATCTCTTTTTCTGAGAGATGCTACCCTCCTGGACTTTGTTGATTCCCTTGAGGTACTTAAAAGTTTCTCTCATGTCCCTCTGTCCCTCCTTTCATCAACAGTATACATATTAAGCTCTCTCAGTCTCTCTTCATATGGTTTCTGATGTAGACCCTGCACCATTTTAGTTGCCCTCCTCTGGACTGCTTCTATCCTGTCTATGTCCTTGCATAGATGAGGTCTCAAAAAGTGCATGCAGTACTCCAGATGGGGTCTCGCCAACTGTCTGTACAGAGGGATAACCACTTCCCTTTTTCTACTTGTGATGCCCCTCCCTATGCATCCCAGTATCCCCCTGGCTCTCCTTACTGACTTCTCACATTGCTTACCCACCTTTAGGTCATCTGATATGACTACACCCAGATCCCTTTCCATTATTGTTGTTGTTAGTACCTCCCCTGTTATTGTGTACTCTTCTCCTGGATTTTTATTTCCCAGGTGCATTACTTTGCACTTCTTTGCATTGAATCTAAGTTGCCATATGTCTGACCATTCCTCCAACCTTGCCAAGTCCCTTGTGTCAACTAGTTGTGTTAGACCACTCCTTGTAGTGCTACAATGAATTCTTTGCTTTTTTCTGATGAGGCTGTGTAGGAGGTCCAGTTTACATCTGGCAGGTTGAAGTCTCCTACCAACAGCTGCTCACATTTGTCAGCCATCATTAGAATGGATTCTAGTAATTTCTTGTCCTTTTCTATGCCTTGCGTTGGGGGCCTGTAAACTACCCCCACCCATATAGGGGCTTTTTCCCCTGTGCCTAGGGTGATCCATAGGGTCTCGGTGTTGCTTTATGTCCCCTGGACCTCTGAGGCTTTGATGTCCTTCCTGATATATACTGTTACCCCCCATTCCCCATGCCCTTTCTGTCTTTTTGTCTTTTTAGTCTCTTCTAAATAGTGTGTAGCCTGGGATTGCGATGTCTCAGGTGCGGTTCTCAGTGAACCACGTCTCCGTTACTGTTACCCAATCTAGTTTAACTTCTGTCATCATGGCGATGAGGTCTGGTACTTTGTTTGCCAAGCTGCGAGCATTTATGCATATTGTTTCCCAAGCCTGGTCTCTTGTGCTATCAGATCTAGTTTGGGTTTTGCCTGTGTTATTTTTGGTGGTGTATCCTTTTTTATGCCCTATTGTTTTAGTAGGTTCTCTGGCCGGATGAAAGAAACACATGTGATTTGGTGATGGAGGAGGGGTGCTAGCTTTCCTTGTGCCATGTCAGGTGCTAATATCCACTCCCCATCCTCATCCCTTTGTGCTCAGCCACTACATTTAACTTATCTTTTCTCCTCCATGCCAGAAGTCAGCTCACCCACTCCCACAACAGAAACAGATGGTCTGGGCAGCAGGCAGCAGGTAGAAGATAGTTGGATCCCTCTCTTCAGTTTTTGTGACTGTGCTAGCCCCTCCCATCCTGGGCAGACACTACTCTTATAGGTAGTCCAGGTCACATGACCAATCACATGACCTGGGACTATCTCCCCCACATGATCCCCCTGGTGTCAGTGTGGCTCAGTTGGTAGCACATCTGCCTCTGGACCAGAAGGTTGTGGGTTCTTGTCCCAGACCAGGATTGGACTTGCATCTAAAAATTGCTGACATCTGAGTGCAGTATTGGGGGGTGCTGTACTACTGGGGTGTGCCATCCTTCGGATGAGACGTTAAACTGAGGTCCCTTCTGCCCATCCTGGTGGGTGTCCAGGTGGAAGTAAAAGGACCCAGGGCACTCTTTGCAAAGAGCAGGGAACATTCCTGGTGTCCTGGCCAACATTCCCCTTCCTATAAACCGGTTCATGCAATTATCCAGGCTGTGGGTGATGATGTGCGATATAGCTGCCACCACACATCCAGTCACTTCACCTCCAGTTTAGCATTGCTTGTAAAGCACTTTGGGATATTGTGTATGAAAAGCGCTATATAAATGCTGATTCTTCTAATTTTTTTTTTTTAAAAAAATACTGCTTCATCACTTGGGTGCATATTAAGGCACACTGCATCCTTAGCATAATTTAACCCTTTCTATATTAGCTCACTCTTAGCAGATACATCCTAAATGTTCCTCCCTTTCTCATCCCTCCTAAGCCCCCACCAGGATTCAAACTCTCAACCTCCTGCACTGTAGTCAGTGATCCTAACCATTGGGCCAACCAAGCAGTTACACTTTCTTTAAGTGTAACCCCTAGGTGATGCTGTTCCAAGGGCTACTACCCCTGTCTGTATGTCTGAACACAGGCTGAGGGGCCTAGATTCAATAATAAGGTGCCTCCACCCAGAGTAATGGTATTGGGGATGTTTACCTGTTCTGCTATAGCCCTTTGGGAAGCTATAACCACCCACCAACCCTCCTAGTTGCTCAGTACCTGACACAGCAATAACTTTACAGTCAGTATAAAACTGTAATGATATGCACACACCCTTCACACTTACCACCAGGGTTGGACTTGCAGCAACTTCCCTGGAGATCCCCTGTAAAGTTAGCAATACAGTGCACGCTTTCACTACTGTACCCCAACTAATAACATGCACACCAGCCAGGTTAACATGAAAAAAGACAATCGGGTTCATTTAGGGGCAGTGAACAAGGAAGGGGCGTGAATTAAGTCAGATGATTGGCAGTCTGATTTGGTTCAGTTTTGGCATGAACTGTTAGTCCCAAATTAACAGACACACAACACTGGGTACCCAGGATGGAAAGTCTGGCTAGCCAGAGGCATTGCCCGGGGACGGCCAGCGTTGCAGCTGATCTTGGGGCCCTTGATGGAAAGAAAAGCCAGTTAACATGCAAAACAACCAGATAATTATTTGTAATCCGAGCTGGATGACTCAGTCACTTACAAAACCCAGAAAATAGAAGCAATTAGATGGTACCACAGATGATTTAAATATTTGTTGTAGGGAGCTATCCTGATTGTACTCATGCTACCAGGTTTCTGCTGGAATACAGGTGACATGGAGACCCCATGGTGGTTTTTCGATGGACATGGGGAAGCAGGGCCGACACAACTCTTCTTCATGGCCTTTCCTCCAGGTGGCCGTAACCTGCGAGTTGTAGTTGCGCAGGGGCTGGATCCTCAAAGCCAGTCTCTTCCTGAAACAGTCTCTGGTGCAGGAATTTTGGTCTGTACTGGATTGGCAAGGCCCAGGCAGGATGAATGGACTGGCAAAGTTTGTAATCTTCTGCGGGTGAAGCCTCCAGCTAGCGTAACAGATTTGGCTGTGAACAAGCAGGTCTCCACCCACGTAACACATTCAGCACATTCAAAATAGACAGCTAGTTCCCTAAACAGTTCAGATGCAGTCTGGTTGCAATTAAGCAGCTTAACTGAGCAAACCTTTTGATCCGAGCACGTCTCTCACACAAGCTGAGCCGATCGCTTCACAGGAGCATGTCTTCAGTCCAAATCACAAGTAGCACTGGTAACACTTCTCTCTTTCTTCTGCCACAGTTCCTTTAATTATAAAGTTCTGATCTCTGTTATAGGCAGTCTCAAGGCAGGAGAATGGTGGCAGGGAAGCAAGTCAGGCCTCTTCCCGCCGATTCCCCTAGACTCCTTCAGGGAGCAGCTGCTCGAAGGCTCGAGCTGTTCACACTTCAACCTCCAACTCTAACTGATCCACTGTCTCTGAGCACACGGGGGATTTCCCTTGTAAATCCAGCATTCAGGTTGGCTGAGGGAGCTGTCAGTCACAGTTAGGGCTCCCCTTCCAGGTTAATTTGGCCCCAACCTAAAAACTACAAAACTATAGATTTTCCTTCCCACAGAACGCTGGGGTTCAGATCCATTTTAGGTCCCCAGGTTCCATTGGTCCAATTTCTAGAAGTCCTGGACCTAACATGGTGTCTCCCATTCAGATACACAAGCTGCAAATAAAGCAGGTTAAACAAAACATCTCCCCATCAAATATAACAGTACTCAAACAATAAATAAGCACAGTTCCTACGTAGGCTCCCTCTGTGCAAGTACTGACTGCAGAGTGGAGCAAAACAGCACTGTCTGGCCGATCGAAAGCCCTAAATCACTTGGACCTAGCTCAGACCATTCATTTAATACGGATTAGCTAGTCTCTTAAAGGTACAGGCATGGAGGCTCAACGTGGCACTCTCACGCAAATATACAGAATCACTCTGAGATGGAAGACAAGCCTGACAGTGGGCATTTATGAAGCCCAGGAAGACAATAAGATAAAGCTCAAATTGGAGGAGGGTTACATTGGTTTTTGATACCACTTAACCCCATTTTGTCCAAACCACTTCTATACCCTTGTGCCACCGCACCTCCCCCCCATTTCTATTACAGATACTGAGTCACCCGGCTCCACTAATACTCACTATTTACCTCCCCCCTCAGTTTTAGGTTAATGATACCTCCCCCTCCACTGCTTCCCCAGGTTTGTTCTCAGCCTTGCTCCTCTTTCTGCTCTGAGCCCCCACCTATCTCCTCTCCATCACAATCTCAACTCAGTCTAGGTCCATAGGAAGCCAAACTTATAACACACTCCTAAAAATGCCCAATAGTAAAAAAGTTTGCCCATCCAGGAATCGAACCTCTGTACTTCTGCTCCAGAGTCAGTAACACTGCCACCTCACTACCCCTGCAGGTACCCTCCCTTCAGGTGTAAAAGAAGCTTTACCTGCAATCACACTTCTATAAGCACCCAATAGTAAATAACTCATTCCAACAGTAATTTCTTTTCACCCCTCATACCTTACTTTCCCAGGATTCAAACCCCTGTACTTCTGCTCTTAGAGTCAATGACTCTACCACTTCGCTGTCTCAGCAGGTACGCTCACACTAGGAATTAGGAAGCTCTATTCAACACCCTATTTAGCCGAATCTGCTGCTCTTGTTCCTACAGTAATAATGATGGTCACCTATTAGCTACCCTGCCTAAGTATCCTGCTAATGGTGTTTACCCAGTTAGACTCAGATAATACTCAGTAATGCCCTCTCAATCAATGGTTTACCTATAGCGCTTCAACAGCGCTAGTGCCAACATCCCCTACAGCGACAGCTACAATGCCAACCATCGACATTGTAGCTACGGGATGTTGACGCTCATAATTGGGGGGCTGCACCCCGAACCCCCCCACACCCCCTGGTCTCTGGGATTCTAACTCCGAGTTGGAGTTGGACCGGGGCAATCACCCAGCGAGGCAGTCCCGATCGGCACACTGTCCACCACAGCGATGGGTGGATTTTGCCCGATTCCTGGCGCTGTGGTGGTGTTTGCCGTTGGGGTTTTGCTGCTGTGACGGTACACCCTCAATCAATATTGCATTGTTGATGATATCCATTGTGCACATGGCACTCTTGGCTCCCCATATGATGCAGGCCGCAGGGTCCCTAGTACACCTGGGAGGCCTCCCACATCATCCCATGACTGGACATTCCCCCGTACTAGAGCATGTCATCCCCTCACTCCTCCCTAGCTTAATTCTCACTACACATAAGCACAAACTGGGAGTACTAACAAGAAGAAAACTTGAGGTGTTTAACAAATAACAAAAGATCCACTTATTGAGGATCATACTGCTATTACTACTTTTTCCTGGTAATATCCACCCAAACCCAGCCCCCGCTCAACAAAATTGCAGTGGCACAAAGAAGGTAGGCTTAATCACTTTTGCCTCAAGCAATATCTGTAGCCTGCTTTCTAAATATGGCACCCTTCAAGTTTGGGTCTCCCAGCATAACCCTGATGTGCTCTCTGTGGTGGAGACCTGGCTCTCACCCAAGATTCTGGACACTGCTATTGCTCTTACAGGTTACACTGTCTTTAGGCAGGATAGGCTTCATAAAAGAGGCAGAGGCTGGGCTATGCACATCAAAGATACCCTCATGGCGCGTTTACTACCCAGGCTCCCCTCAGGAAACTCGGTAAAGGCACTAGCCATTAAAGTGCTGCTAGGCACACACAAGAAAGCCCTCACAGTGGTATCAGTTTATATTCCACCCAAACAGCAGGCCACTGGCTTCCATACCATCATGGACTATTACAACAATATGCAACACAACTCTGAGATAATCATGTTAGGGGATTTCAGTGTTAATTAGCTCTCCCCTGATGCTTGTCCATATAAGGATGCTGTCTCAATCCTTCATTTTAACCAGCTAGTGGAACACCCCAACAGACTGAATTATTAAACTGGAAGTAGCACGCTCCTGGATTTGATACTCTAATCATCCAGAGTGCATCTCCAACATGATCATCCTCCCAGACTCTCAAAGTGACCACTCTCCCATCATATACAGCTGGTCGAACAAATCCACCAGACCCTCACCTAAAAATATTCTAAGTAGAGTCCTTACTTGAGGGCACCGTGAACCTCTTAAGTCACACCTAAGAAAACATGACTGGTCTCCAATTGATATGGTAATGGATGTTGGCACAGCACTAGACTTCTTCACCAGCTGCTTTACCGAGGTCTGTGACGTTCATGCTCCCCTTAAAAAACGCAAGGTTAAGGGTGCCAGTAACCCGTGGATGGCGCTGGCTCTCATCGACCTTATGAAATCCAGGGAACATCTGTGGCAATGGGCTAGAGCTACCGGTAAGTAGGCAGACTTACAAAACTATAAAAGAGCAAGGAACCCCTGCACCAGGGCCGTCTGTCTTGAAAAGAGTTGATACTACAGGTGTAACCCCCCTACAAATGGGGGTTCCTAAAAGCTTCCCCAGAGCTCGTTTAAATGCTCCATGCCTGGCTGGTGTTCGGCGTTTAAGCCGTTTCAAATGGGTAGCCAGTGAGCGCTTTTAAGGCCTCCATATACTGTCCCTTTAAGGGCTGCCTTTTGCAGTCATAATTAGTTGAACTGGGGGGGGGCTCTGTGGTTGTATGCCCGAGTCCTGCCCGGGCTGCTGAGTAAGCGCTTCATTCTGCCATCGCTACTGGTACGGAGGGAGCCCTGTTAAAAGAGGTAATTACTTGCCAGCAATCCTTTTGAATGGTGCTGATAATGTGAGTTGTTCTAACCTGCTTCATTTGCAGCCAGGGACTGTTTTGATTATCCCCTCCATTTTGGTCCAGAGCTGCTGAATTGGACCAATCAGTACCTCGGGACTCCTTTGAGCCGGCTGACCAATGGGGGAACTGCTTGCCATTTGAGAAAGGCATTATGGGCTATGGCGCTTTTTCGCTTCACTGACAGCAGGAGTGAATGACTGGCAGGTGACGCCAGCCAATCACATCGAGTAGCACCCGAACTGGAAGGAGTGCCCCATGCTCCTGGGGGCAGATGCGTTGTGGCTGAGGAGAAGAAAGGAGCTCTGTGCTTCTGCGCTGGTGGAGTGTTCGCGCGGGAAGCGCGTGAAGGCCTGAGGTGGCCGTTTTTGCCCTTTTGAGTGATTAGGACTGAATCCGCTGGCATGCGGTCGGAGGAGGCTGGTGCCAGTCCAGCTACCTACCAGGCTCAACCTGAGAAGACTGGAGAATCTGCTGAATCACGCTCGGTCCACCCGTGATGTTGAAGCTGCCATTTACTGCCCGAGTTTGCTGCAAGTTGGTGTGGGGCCTAGAAGCAGCTGCCTGGTATGGTACCCCTCTGTTGTTTGCCATATAAATGTGTGAAGAGGCTGGTGAAATTCAGGCTCAGCTCTGCTGGTGGTGATGGGAATGGTATTTGATGGAGCCGAGAGTACTGAATCAGGGTAGCTCCCTGCTAAGCTTGCAGACAGTGGCCTCAAGTTGTTTTGTTATACTGCTGACTGCCTAATTGAACTTTCTTCCCATTCTGACCTGCTCAGGATTGTAAAGGCTATCTGCGTCAGGGCCCCAACCAACTGCCACGTTGGACTAGCCATTAGGGCTTGGGTACCCAAGGACAGCAAATATTGGGTTCAGGCCTGTGCACAGAGCCCTAGGTAGATAGGTATAGTGATAAGCCAATCACCTTGATTCCCCTTTCCATTGTTATTTGCCTCCCCTGAATAAATCAGATTGTTTGTTCTACAGCTATACCCTGGCTACTGTGTGCCTTACTGGTGAACTGCTGCATAGTGACTGTGATATAACTGTACCTTACTTTACAGGGGGTCCCCGGAGTGAGCTGAGAGATACTAGCCGGGGGGTAAGTGTACTGGGGAAAAGTATTGATGGTACCCCGTGTGAGCCACTAGGGGAACGAAAGGGGGGTTGCAGTAACCCAGAGGGCTGTGACCGAGGCAATCTTGACAGTATTAACCCCGACCTCTGGGTGGAGGCACCCGTCAACAGATCTGGGCCCCTTACCCTGTCTCAGTGGAGGCAGACAGGGGTAGTAGCCCTAAGGGTAGTGCTCCCTTGGGGTTACACAAGGAGATGCTTACGAACTCCTGGGGTCAAAGCAGGAAGTTTTGGAGCAATATTAAGGATATTACAGGATATTACCCCAAAATGGCTCCAACCATGCTCAGTGTTGATGGCACTACCACACTTGACCCTAAGGTTTCTGCCAACACTTTTGATAATGCTTTTACTAACCTTAGTGGTGTCCTCCCCCACTGATTTCTTTGAGAATTCTACTAATCAGGACTCTTTAAGGCGGGATGACCAGCCACAAAGTCACCCTCCCTTTTATCTCAAAACTATCTCTGAACTTGAGGCCAGGAAATACATACTGAGGGTTCTAGGAAATTTCAGGTATAGTGGCAGTACGCTTGATCTCAAGCTTATCGCTCTAACCCTGGATGAAATCTTGGTACCACTTACTAAAATATTGAACCTGTCACTAAGGTTAGCTCAATTCCCCCAAAAGTGGAAATCTGCCATGGTTACCACCATTCATAAATGTGGTGACAGGACTCTGCATTTGAACTACAGGTCTATCTTCATTCTCCCCCCCCTTTCCAAAGTTCTTGAGCGGGTAGTGTCCAACTAGCTCACTGACCATACCTCTCAAGTGTCCCTGATTTTCAGGGATGTCCCTGATTTCACCTCAAGATTTTACTCTGTCCCTCCTAAAATCTGTGTTCCCCTGACTAAACAGTGATGATTGTAAGAATAAAATTATGTCAAACGATACAGTTGCAGACTTCTTATTCTTCAGAAAATGTATTATACGCTGAGTCCCTTATTCTGTCTGCTTCATGAGTGGATAGCACCAATTTTAAAAATGTGTCCCTGATTTGGGGACTTTGTCCCTGATTTTTTTAAGCCTTGTCCCTGATTTATGAGGCAGGAGGTTGAGAGGTATGTCACTGACTATCTGAAGAAATACCAGATCCAGTGCCCCCAGCAGCATGGGTTTAGAAAAGGGTACAGTACCATCTCTGCATTGGTTGAATTCACCGGATTTATCCACAGCTCATTTTACCAAGGCCAGTTGGTAGGGGTGGCCTTTATAGATCTAACCAAGCCCTTTGATACGGTTAATCACTCTTTCCTACTTGAGCAACTTTGCTGTACAGGGCTCTCAAATGAAGCAACAGGTTGGTTCAAAAGCTACCTTGAGAACAGAGTGCAACAGGTGAAGATATCTGATTCCTCTCCAATAGACAACTAGTCTGCTCAGGAGTCCCACAAGGGTCTATACTTGGTCCCCTCCTGTTCAGCCTCTTTTTAAACAGTCTTCCCTCCACTTGCCCCCAACAAGATCCTCCTATATGTGGATGACGCAGTAATTTTCGCCAGTCACTCTGATCCCTTACTGCTTGACAGCCAGCTTCAGCTAAACTTCTTGTGTGTGGAGACTTGGTTTAGTAGGCACAAACTACTGTTAAACTACAAAAAAACAAAGGTCATGTCATTTAATAGTTCCCGCAACAAGCATAAAGCTCAAAAGCTAACAATTTGGAATAGTGCAAACATTCCCCTTGAACAGGTACAGCATTTTAAGAACTGGGGTTGTCTACAGGCCCCCAGACCAGAGGGAAGACATAGACACATTACTGTTAGAAGATATACAAAACATGACAGCTAAAGGGGAGGTTCTGATAATGGGAGACTTCAACATGCCGGATACAGATTGGTCAATACCAGCAGGAACATCTGCCAGAACTAGACTCATAGTGGATTCCCTGCAGGGGGAGGGCCTCAAACAACTGGCAGCAACCCACAAGAGACAGGGCTATCCTAGATCTAGTACTGACTAACAAAGAAGGGATCACAGATCTCCAGGTAGAAGGTCACCTGGGGCCAGTGACCATCACATGGTATGGTTCAATTTGGCTACTACATCTAAATCATCCCATTCCAAGGCAAAAATATGGGACTTCAGAGGAGCTGACTTTGATAAGATGGCCAACAGAGAAGCTAGCCCTGGCAAAAAGAAACACAGGTGAGGGGGTACAGGCAAAGTGGGCAAGCATTAAGGATGCAATACTTGAAGCAACATCCCATTGTGTTAGACAGAAAAGGAAGTGCAAAAGAAGAAGGAAACCACTTTGGTTCTCAAATACAGTAGCAGAAAAGGTCAGAGCCAAAAGGCTGGCCTTCAGGAAATATAAGGGAACATAGCGGGATGAAGATAGGGAGGCATACCAAACTGCCCTAAGGGAAGCAGGGAAGGCAGTAAGGCAGGCAAAGTCCCAAACTGAGGAAACACTAGCACGAACAGTAAAAGAAGGTGACAAGACTTTCTATAGATACATTAGTGAAAGGAGAAAGTCCAGAGGGATATTGCCAAGTTTAATGGAGAAAAGGTAGCATGAGGAGGAGGACCCTGTAAAGGCATCTATCCTAAATAGATACTTTGCTCAGTATTTACTGAAGAGAAGGTAGGGCAGGGCCCACAGCTCAGCATCATGAATACAGGGAGAAGGGAGGTGAGCACTACTCCTTCACAAAAGAAAGGGTCCTACAAGAGCTTGCTAAGCTCAGGTGGATAAGGCAATGGGACCTGATGGCATACATCCCAGGGTACTTAAGGAGCTAAAGGAGGAACCAGCAGAGCCATTAGCAGAATTGTTTAGTGAGTCTCTGAGCACAGAAGAGGTCCCAGAAGACTGGAGAAGGGTTCATGAAATCCCGCCCCACAAGAGTGGTAGCAGGGAGGAGGCGGGAACTACAGACCAGTCAGTCTTACCTCAGTAGTGGGTAAGATTATGGAGGCACCTTAAGGAAAGGATAGTGCAACACCTGGAACTATAGGGGCACAAGATCCAAGACAGCATGGGTTTACAAAGGAAGGTCATGTCAAACTAATCTCATAGATTTCTTTGACTGGGTAACCAGAGTGGTGGACCAGGGGAGCAGTTGATGTCACCTACCTTGACTTCAGCAAAGCTTTTGACACTGTTCCACATAGAAGATTGATAAATAAGCTGGGTAGGCTCGGGGTGGGTAGAAGTTGGTCAACTGGGTGGCAAACTGGTTGACGGCAGAAAACAGAGAGTGGTGGTAAATGGTATACAGTCAGAAGAGATGCAAGTCACAAGTGGGTACCTCAGGGATCAGTCCTGGGGCCAGTCCTTCAACATCTTCATTAGTGACCTTGCAGATGGACTAGAGGGTAAGGCTTGTCTATTTGCAGATGACACCAAGATCTGCAACAGAGTAGATGATCCAGATGGGGTGGGCAGAATGAGAAGAGATCTGGATAAACTAGCAGAATGGTCAGAAGAGTGGCAACTAGGATTTAATGCAAAGAAGTGCAAAATCATGCACATAGTGAGAGAAACCCTGAAGCCACCTATAGGCTGAGGAGGAGTTGCTAGCAGTCACAAAGGAAGAAATAGACTTGGGACATCATCATCACTGATGACATAAAATCATCAAGCAGACCTCTAAAGCAGTAGAGTGAGCTAGGGGTGTTAGGGCGTATTAGTAGGGGTATCCAAGTCGTAAGAGGGAAATAATCCCTCTTACAAGACACTGGTTAGGCCCCATCTGGAGTACTGCGGCAGTATTGAGGCCACACCGTCACAAGGACATTAACCAAATTGAGGCAGTCCAGAGAAGGGCAACCAAAATGGTGCAGGGACTGCATCAGAAGACATATGAGGACAGATTAACGGAGCTCAATATGTATACCCTTGAGCAAAGGAGGGAGAGAGGTGATATGATCGAGGCATTCAAACACCTTAAGGGCATAAACAAGGTGAAAGAGTCTAACATGTTTAAATATAAGAAAAATAGCAGGACAAGAGGACACAGCATGAGATTAGAGGGAGGCCGATTAGGGGAATGAGGAAATTCTTTTTCACAGAAAGGGTGGTGGATGCATGGAATGGCTTACCACAAGAAGTGGTGGCTATGAATACAGTGCAAGGCTTCAAACAGGCATGGGATAGGCATAAGGGAGCAATACAAATGACTATGAATAGATAGGCCACTGACAGAGCAAAGGCCGATGGCACATTTATAAGGTAGAAAAAGAAATGGGCAGACTGGATGGACCTTGCGGTCCTTATCTGCCGTTAACTTCTATGTTTCTATGTAAGTACCTCAGGGTCACCATTGATAGCACCTTGTCATACACGCACCACATTGAAAACATTGCTAAAGTAGTCAACACGTGTATCAGGCTACTCTATAGACACAAACATTGTTTGACTGCTGAGGCCCTAAGAACAGCTGTACATAGCTCGATCATCTCCATTATAAATTATGGGCTAGTAGTGTACGGCACTGCTACTGATACATCTCTAAAGCGTGTCTCAACAGCACTAAACAAAGCCTGCAGGTTCAGCACTAGTGTACTTTGACTCACACATACATGTGATCTCTATAAGCAGACAGGGCGACTCCACTTGAAAGATAGGATCAAATATCAAACCTGCCTACTGGCTAAAAAGATCTAGCCTTGGGCTCTCCCCACAGAGGGTGCAGAAGTACCTAAGCCTTTCTAGTAACCCTCACTGTATGAGAGAGTCAGATAGCCAGCCCTTCCTAGTCCCCTTATGCCGCACTGCGCAAGGCCAAATGTAATTTGCCTACAGAGCCCCATCTTGGCTTAACTCCTTACGCAGTGACATCCTTGCTGAATCCAAACTGGGTCCATTTATACATAAGCGCCATCAGTTACTTATAGCACAAAGTAGTTGTGATTGCTTTTCTTGGCTGGACCTTGATAGGTGCACCTTGGAACTCTGGAACTCCCCTCTAGCACTTAGACAATTTTGGCACTAGCCACTGAAATTATGCCGGCACTATCCTGCCCTAACTACTCCTACCCCCCTACCTAATCTCTCTCACCCTTGGTCACCCGACCTTGGGCATCCCCCCTCTCTTGCAACTGCTCAGTCTTCCCATTATCTTCCTCTGCCGCCCTACCCCTCTCCATTGTGCCTTCTCCCTTCCATTGACTAAGCCCATTCTGGCTGATTCTCTTGGTGTCCATCTGTTCTCTAAGCCTTCCACCTCCCCCCCACTCTTCGACAATGCCTCCTCTGGCTAATTCCCACACTGTCGTACCCACTCTGTAAGCTCATAATCATGTTAAGTTACCTTGCTTCTTATTTAACCTGTGTTTATTGTAAATTGTTCAGTTCTGTTGTATATTGTATTACATATTGTGGTCCTTGTATATTGCTATATTCACTGTATTCTAATTTGATTCTGTATACCTTTACAAAATGTGTCATCAATTGTATAATCTGTTATGTCTCCTATGTCCTGTTGTTATTGCTGACGTGGAACCTTTGTAAAAGAGCTTCTGGCTCAAAGGTATTAAAATTCCTAGATTTTAATAAAATAAAATAAATAAAGTTTAAATGATCACAAAAGACATTGAACTTTTGACCTAGCGCCCAGACTCCCTCCTTTGAGAGGTGCAGGCCATCGTATCTAAAGAACTCCCGTTCCCAGAAATCCTTCCAGTCCCCTGTGAATTGATGTCCTTTTTTGCTGCACCAGTCCTTGAGCCCTGAAATGAGCCCTGAGATTTCCCTTTCTCTGATTTTCTGCCTGCTGTTCCCCTTTTCCAGCCAGGCAGAATCTCTGAGAAGGAAATTGCTGACGTAAGGGAAGCTAACCTGTCTCCTAGTGCAGAGAGCTGTTGTTTAGTTTCATCCACTGAACGAGTAGCGAGGTCGTTCATTCCTAGGTGGATTAGGACATGTGTGTTAGTGCCAGTACTGTGTACAATCCCTTCTATGTGGTCCTTGTCCCTCCAAGATGATGCCCCTGGAAGGCATTCAATTGCCACTGTAGAGTGTTTACTTTGTTGAAGGTGAGGCTCTACTCCGCGAATCATGGAGTCACCTATGATAAGGAAATTTTTTTGTATCCTTGCTGTTTGCGGCATTGTTGCCTGAGTTTGGTACTTGTTCTTGCACTAGTGTGCATTTAGCCGTATCACTTGCACTTGCAGCTTGTTCAGGTGCTAGAGGTGAGAATCTATTGTACGTGAATGATGAGGTAGTTACTGATGTTTGTATGCATGGCATTTGTTTTGTGGCTTTGGGTGAACGTTTGCCTACTATCTGCCACCCTCCTGTCCCAGTTTTTCTTTGTGGTAGAGGATTTTGGGTGGGAAGATTGTAGTATAGCAGAGATGAGGAGGTGCTGAGTTTAGTACGTAGGAAGGTGATCTCAGCCTAGGCAGTGCAGAGCTGAGATCTTGAGTCGCCTATAATCCGACAGGTTGAACAGTGGCTGACTCGGAAGATGAATGCCCTGTAAAAGAATGTTACACATTGGCTGCAGTTAATAATTTCCATTTATATGGACAAAAAACACAAAATAAGAGATAAGTACCTGCACTCCAATAGAGCTTCCAAATAATGTTTGTCACTCTGAGATAGTGATGAAAATAGTGCTTTAATAGCAAAATATTTTTGTGTAGAGACCATGACACTGCCACAAAGCCTTTATGGGAGTGCAGGTACTTTTTGGACTTTGCATTTGAAAACGGGCAGGCAGTCCTTTCTATGCACCACTCCCTACCTGGGTTGTTCACGGTTCCGCCTTTTTGGAGTCTTACAAAATAAGAGATAGCTTATATGAACATACGAATCTGCCATCAGAAACAGACCTCCCAGACTATCAACATCTGCCCTAGTGTGCAGCTAGCTCCCTAAATTGCAGCTGCCCCAACCCCCTCCCCATCTGTCATTCCCATGGCAGCCTCAGCCCCCTCCACCCAGACCATCTCTCGTGCTCTGTCCCATGCCCTCCTAAAAACTTCCTACTGTCTTACATGATACCACCCCTTTGGCAGAGCGTTCCATTTAGACACCACCCTCTCTGTGAAGTTGTGCCTTCTCATCTCCCTCAGTGCTAGCTTTGTTTATCCCCCTCAGATACCTGAACATTTCAATCATATCCCCCCATCCCTCCTCTCCTCCAGTGTGTACATATTCAGCTTATTCAGCCTGTCCTCGTAGGCCTTGCCCTCCATCCCCTGTAACATTTGTGTTGCCCTCCATTGCACACCTCCCAGTAAATTAATATCCCTCTTCAGATACGGCCGCCAGTACTGCATACAGTACTCCAAGTGCAGCCTGACCAAAGATCTGTAGAGGGGCAGGATCACTTCTCTGTGCCTGGATGAGTAACCCCTTGTGATACAGCCCAGCATCCTGTTCGCCTTAGCTACTGCTTTCCTGCATTGGGCAGAGTTGTTCATGCTCCCTGTTACCAACACCCCTAGGTTCTTCTCTTCCTCAGTGATCCTCAGCCTCGCCCCTCCCAACCAACAGTCCCGCCTTGGGTTCTCTGCCCCAAAGTGCATAACCTTGCACTTTTTCACATTGAATTTCAGCTGCCACTTCTCCTACCATACCGCCAGTTTGGTTAGGTCCCCTTGTAGTTGTTTCAGTCCATCCTCTTCATCCACCACTGCCCCATGTTGGTATCATCTGCAAACAGACTAACCCTGCTCCCAACTCCATGTGCAATATCTGAGATAAAGAGCCCAAATAGCACCGGGCCCAGCACAGAGCCCTGTGGCACACTGCTGGTCACTGGTCTAATTGTCGAAATCCCCCCACTACCACTCGTTGCAGCCTCCCCTGCAGCCAGTTCCTTATCCAGTTTGTCAGCTTTGTCCCCACCCCTGCAGCAATCAGCTTCCCCCCAGCCACCCACGAGCCATATCCAGCTCTCTTGTTACCCAATCATAATGTTCTATTAGATTGGTCTGACAAGACCTCCCCGAGATGAACCCGTGCTGCCACCCATCTTGGAGGTCATTACCCTCCAGGAATGACACCAGCCTCCTTCGGTATCATCTCCATAAGTTTTCAATTCAATTCAATTTTATTTGTATTCTGGAAAGTATGTGAGCAAAAATGCCCGTTTTCACAATGTCCAGTGTTTTGAGACAGCAAAAAGGCAGTTACAGACACAATTTGAATACTTAAAACAGTCAAAGATATTAGCTACAATACATTTACAGAGTTAAGGGTGCAGTGGATCAGCTAGTGCATTACAATACATTTGCATAGGTAAGGGTGCCATGAATCAGCTAGTACGAACTATAAATACCATATTTAGAGGAGTGGGTAAAGTAAAGAAGTCAGAGTGATGCAAATCAGAGTAAGGTGCTTTTTGCATGGCACACATTGCAAAAGAGATTAACTGAGCAGACAGTTGGAAAGTTATGAGGGGCCTGAGTGACAGGAGACCAATTACGGGGATCAGGGCAGACTGCAGTACCAGGTTTGGTGATTATTTAAGTGAGAAAAGTTGGGTGAGAAGTGCGGGTAATAGGGGAGCAAGTGCTGGAGGGGATTAGCTTTCAGCTGGTGGGTCATGGGAGGGGGAGTAAATTAACTATTAGCTGGTGGGCCGGAGGGAGGCCTGTCAAAGCAGCAGCAATTGGACGACAGGATCAGGAGATCCTTGACAGCAGTGTGTTGAAGGAGTACATGGACCCGCAAGTCTGAATTTCAGGTGGTAGTTTGTTGCAGACCTTTTGTGCCCATGAAGGTAATATAATTCTGGGCCTGGTTTGTCCTGCAAAAAGGAGTGTCACACATCAGACTGGAGGCGCCCTGGTTGGTTGCCCGGGAGCCGTAAGTGGGAACAATGATTTAATGCTAGGGGGAAGAATATCGAGGTGCACCTTGTGTAGGAATGAGAGAATCTTAAACTGGAACCTCCCATCAAGGGTGGGCCAGCTGAGGGTGGAATAGAGTGAGCAGTGGTGTGTTTTCCATGGGAGACCAGTGACAAAATGAGCTATGCTGCTGTACGTGGTCCTGAGTTTCGAGAAGAGAGAGAAGGAGGAAGGGGAAGAGAAGACCATGGATCTGTAGTCGATAAGTGGCAAGAAGTAGACAGCTAGCAAGGTGAAGTCTGGAAGCAGGGATGAGGTACTTTCTGATCCTATACAGAAGACCAAGGCTGACATGGACCTTCATAATGAGGTTACTAATGTGGAGATCAAAGAAGTAGGGGTCAAGGTGAAGACATAGGTACTTGAATTCCATCGCTTGTTCGATTAGGTTCCCTAATTGTCTAGTAGTTGAAAAGCAGGTGCCGGGGCTTTTCCTGGGCCCTGGAAAAATCATGAGCTTGGTCTTCTTGAAATTGAGGACCAAACCATGTCTGGAAAACCAGGAGTGCAGCCTCAAGAAATTGGACTGCAGATTCTGGAACATCTTAGTTGGGTTTTTGTCACTGCAGAACAGAGCTGCGTCATCGGCATAGAGTACAAGTTGGCTAGAGTGGCATATGGAGGAGAGGTTGTTTATAAAGAGTGAGAAGAGAAGAGGGCCTAGGATTGAACCCTGGGGGACCCCTTATTAAATTGTACATTCTGATGAGAAATGGGCTTCAATTATGGTCTTGTGGGTTCTCCTGGAAAGGTAGCTACCAAGCCATTTAATGGCATTATCTGAGAGATGCAGCACTTTAAGGGTGAGTAGGAGGAGGAGGGCATGGTTCATGAGGTTGAACACCTTGGTAAGGTTGACAAAGGCAGAGCCTGTGTAATGGCCTTTTTCATTGGCTTTAATGATGTCGCTGGTGAGTCTAACTAGGGCTGTTTCAGTGCTGTGTCCGGTTCTAAATCCGTGCTGGGCACTAGAGAGAAGGTTGTTGGATTCTAGGTAGGTGGCGAGTTGAGTATGTACAACCTTCTTGATGACTTTCGAATGGGGGGCCAGGAGGGAGATGGGACGATAGTTACCAATCTCATTTCTAGAACCGGACTTGAATAAGGGTCTGATGGTGCCGGTTTTCCAGGTAGAGGGGAAATGGCCGGTGCAGAGGGAGTGGTTGATAAGGTTGGTGAGGGGGACAGCTAGGGCATTAATGAAGAGCTTAAGAATTTTGTAGTCAATCCCGTCACCCACTTTACTGGGTTTGGGATTGTTCGTAAGGATAAGCTTTTTGGTGTCTGCAGGTCTTAGGGCCTTAAGGTAGAAATCATAGAAACATAGAAGTTGACGGCAAATAAGTACTGCAAGGCCCATCCAGTCTGCCCATTTCTTTTTCTGCCTAATGAATATGCCATCGGCCTTTGCTCTGTCAATGGCCTATCTATTCATACTCATTTGTATTGCTCCGTTATGCCTATCCCATGCCTGGTTGAAGCCCTGCACTGTATTCATATCCACTACTTACTGAGGTAGGCCATTACATGCATCCACCACCCTTGCTGTGAAAAAAAACTTCCTCACATTACCCCTTAATTGGCCTCCCTCTAATCCCATGCTGTGTCCTCTTGTCCTGCTATTTTTCTTATATTGAAACAAGTTAGACTCTTTCACCTTGTTAATGCCCTTAAGGTACTTGAATGTCTTGATCATATCACCTCTCTCCCTCCTTTGCTCTAGGGTATACATATTGAGCTCCGTTAATCTGTCCTCATATGTTTTCTGATGCAGTCCTGCATCATTTTGATTGCCCTTCTCTGGACTGCCTCAATTTGGTTATGTCCTTGTGAAGGTGTGGCCTCCAGTACTGCATGCAGTACTCCAGATGGGGCCTAACCAGTGTCTTGTAAAGAGGGATTATTACCTTCCTCTTTCAACTTGTGATACCCCTACTAATACACCACAACATCCTCCTAGCCTTACCTACTGCTTTAGTGGTCTGCTTGGATGATTTCAGGTCATCGGTGATGATGATGATGCCCAAGTCTCTTTTTTCCTTGTGACTGCCAGCAGCTCCCCTCCCAGCCTATAGGTGGCTTCAGGGTTTCTCTTCCTGATGTGCATGATCTTGCACTTCTTTGCGTTAAACCCCAGTTGCCACTCTTCCGATCATTTTGCTAGTTTATCCAGGTCTCTTCTCATTCTGCCCACCCCATCTGGATCATTTACTCTGTTGCAGATCTTGGTGTCATCTGCAAACAGACAAACCTTACCCCCCAGTCCATCTGCAATGTCATTGCTGAAGATATTGAAGAGGACTGGCCCCAGGACTGATCCCTGAGGTACCCCACTTGTGACTTGTATCTCTTCTGACTGCATACCATTTACCACCACTCTCTATTTTCTGCCCGTCAACCAGTTTGCCACCCAGTTGACCAACTTCTGACCCACCCTGAACCTACCCAGCTTATTAATCAATCTTCTATGTGGAACAGAATTGAAAGCTTTGCTGAAGTCAAGGTAGGCAACATCAATTGCTTCCCTTAGTCCACCACTCTGGTTACCCAGTCAAAGAAATCTATGAGATTAGTTTGACAGAACCATCCTTTTGTAAACCCATGCTGTCTTGGATCCTGTGCTACTATGGAGTCCAGGTGCTGCACTATCCTTTCCTTAAGGAGTGCCTCCATAATCTTGCCCACTACTGAGGTAAGACTGACTGGTCTGTAGTTCCCTGCCTCCTCCCTGCTACCACTCTTGTGGAGTGGGATCACATGAGCCCTTCTCCAATCTTCTGGGACCTCTCCTGTGCTCAGAGACTCACAAAACAGTTCTGATAATGGCTCTGCTAGTTCCACCCTTAGTTTCTTTAGTACCCTGGAATGTATGCCATCAGATCCCATTGCCTTGTCCACCCTGAGCTTATCAAGCTCTTGTTGGACCCTTTCTTTTGTGAAGGGACTAGTGCACACCTCCCTCCCCCCTGTATCCATGGTGCTGAGCTGTGGGCCCTGCCCTACCTTCTCTTCAGTAAATACTGAACAGAAGTGTCTATTTAGGATAGATGCTTTTACATGGTCCTCCTCCTTACATGTCCCCTTATCCCCTTTGATCTTAGCAATACTCCTTCTGGACTTTCTCCTTTCACTAATGTATCTATAGAAAGTCTTGTCACCTTATTTTACTGTTTGTGTCAGTGTTTCCTCGGTTTGGGCCTTTGACTGTCTTACTGCCTTCCCTGCTTCCCTTAGGGAGGTTCAGTATACCTCCCTGTCTTCATCCTGCTGCATTCCCTTATATTTCCTGAAGGCCAGCCTTTTGGCTCTAAGCTTTTCTGCTACTGTTTTTGAGAACCAAAGTGGTTTCCTTCTTCTTTTGCACTTCCGTTTCTCTCTAACACAATGGGATGTTGCTTCAAGTATTGCATCCTTAATGCTTGCCCACTTTGCCTGTACTCCCTCACCTGTATTTCATTTTGCCAGGGCTAGCTTAACTCTGTTGGCCATCTTATCAAAGTCAGCTCCTCTGAAGTCCCATATTTTTGCCTTGAAATGGGATGATTTAGTTCTAGTGGCCAAATTAAACCATACCATGTGATGGTCACTGGTCCCCAGGTGACCTTCTACCTGTAGATCTGAGATCCTTTCCCCGTTAGTCAGTACTAGATCTAGAATAGTCCTGTCTTTTGTGGGTTGTTGTAACACTTGTTTGAGGCCCTCCCCCTGCAGGGAATCCACCATGTGTCTAGTTCTGGCAGATGTTCCTGCTGGTATTGACCAATCTGTATCTGGCATGTTGAAGTCTCCCATTATCAGAACCTCCCCTTTAGCTGTCATGTTTTGTATATCTTCTAACAGTAATGAGTCTATGTCCTCCCCCTGGTCTGAAGGCCTGTACACAACCCCAGTTCGTATGGCTGTCCCATTTCCTGCTTCCAGGGTAATCAACAGTTCTTCTGGCTCCTTATGTGTATTCTGAATTTCTGTAGCTTTGATATTTTTATTGATATAAAGGGCCACTCCACCCCCCCCTTTTTGCACCGCGGTCTCTTCTGAACAGTACATAGCCGGGTACTGAAGTCTCCCAAGTGTGGTTACTGGTAAACCATGTCTTGCTAATGGCTACTATGTCCAGTTTAGCCTCTGTCATTATTACCTGCAGGTCTGGGATCTTGTTTCCCAGACTGCGAGCATTTGTGCACATGATTTTCCTTTGGCCAGATTTCGGTGTGTTAGTAGTTGGGCGAGGTCTGGCATTTCCCCTGTGTGTTGTATGGGGAGCCGGACCTTTTTCCTTACCTAGTGATGCAAATGAACTACAAACATGCTGAACTCCTGTTTTACCACTAGCAGAGGGGGAAGGGTGATCTTCCCATTTGACATATGGGGTGCTGCACCCCTCTCCCCATTTGCTAGTTTAAATATTCTGCAAAGACGTCAAATGTCTGCCCCAGTGCACTGACTCCCTCCTTAGTCAGATGCAGTCCATTAAATTTAAAGAACCTTCGCTCCCAAAACTGTTGCCAGTTCCCTACAAATTTGTGTCCTTTTTCCTGGCACCAGCCTTTGAGCCACATGTTTAGCTCCCCTATCTCCCCTTTTCTGACCTTCCATCCATCTGCCCCCCTCTCCCAGACTGGCAGGATCTCAGAGAAGGAGATGCCGGATGAAATGGATGATAGTTTGTCAGCCAGCCTGGTCAGGTGTTCCTTGGTCTCCACAACTGACCGGCTGGCAAGATCGTTAGTCCCTATGTGTACCAGGATGTTAATGTTTTCTCCTGCTTCCTGAACAATTTTAGCAATGTGATCAGTGTCTCTTCATGCTGATGTACCTGGGAGATATCTGACCATTACCCCCTGGCTGGAGATAGGTATCAATTCCCTGAATCATGGAGTCTTCTATGATCAGAAGTTTTTTGCATTTCCTTTTTGCATTTTTTGTTTTGGTCCCTGTTTTGAGTGAGTTTTGTTGTGCTAGCTCCTGTGCTGCAGTGTCCTGCTCTGCAGTGTCCTCTGCCCCTTTGTTTGATTTCAGAGATAGAGGCAGATACCCATTTGTAGTTTTTATATGGTTTGTGGAGGTGATATATTGGAGAACACAGAGTGATGGGGCACCCAATTTGCTCCTTCTAACCACCTGCCAACCTCCCGGACCAACTACCATCTGCGGTCGAGGTGCTTCTGTTGGATGATGGGGAAATGGCTGATGGTTCTTATATTTCCTCTTGAATATGCAATTTGAGGCATGCAATCTCTGCTCATGCTGCCTGGAGATGAGCCCTTAGATCTCCAATAGCCCAGCATGTAGGACAGTGTCCTAAATCCTGTAAAACTGCCCTTCTGAAAAGTGTTTCACAGTACTTTCATAGGTTCATAGTTGTTTACAAGTTCAAGAGGCGATGCCTATATGTGAACTTGCCACCCGAGGGTGGATTAATTATCAATATAATTGAATTTGGTATTACCCATAAATTTATCTAGCATAGCTTTGAACTTATCCATTGTCTTACTCTTTACAATTGGAGCAGGTAGAGTGTTCCATAAATTAACTGTTCTCTGAGAGAACCAAAGATGTCTTTTTTTTGTTCTGCAAGTTGTCCCTTTTAGTCTAAAATTATGAGGTCTGATTTGTAATATAATAAAAAATTTTTCTAGACCTAAAGTTTCAGCTAATCCAGGTTCATTTATGGCTTTATAGATCAAACAAAGATCTCCATGGAGTTGTCTGTACTGAATGGAAAATAGGCCCAGAGTTTTTAATCTTTCCCCATATGGCTTATCATTCATACCCTGAATCCTTTTAGTCATTTTTCTCTGAACCCCTTCTAATTGCTTCTTTCCATGAGAAGTATTAGGTGTACAGAAAGGAGCGCAGTACTCCAGGTGAGATCTAATCAAGCTAGTATATAGTGGAAGAATGACTTGTGATTGCCTACTTTTGATATTTTTCCATATGCAACCCATGATTCTTTGGCATTTTTTAACTTTAAATATTGTGTTATGGTCAAAGTTGAGTTTACTATCAATATTTACCCCGAGGTCTTTTTCATTTTCAGTTTCTTGAAGTTTTACGTTATTTATTAAATAGTCATATTTCATATTATTATAACCAAAATGCAGCACTTTGCATTTTTGTTCATTGAATTTCATCTTATTCATTTTTGCCCAGAGTTCTAGAGATTCTAACTCTTTTTGAAGAATGTTAGTTGCCTCTATTGAATTGACAATGCAACCAATCTTGCAGTCATCTGCGTATTTTGATATCCATACATTTTCTGTTGTCTGCATTGATGCTATCAGGGCATTAAACAGTACAGGGCCCAATACAGAACCCTGCGGCACCCCACTTGTTACCTCTGCCCATGTAGACATTGCTCCTTTTATAGAAGTACATTGTCTGTGATTGAGTAGCCATGAGTCTATCCATTTTATTAAAATATATGGAAATTTCTGTTTAACTAAATGTTCTAACAATATTCTATGTGAAACCCTGTCAAAGTCCTTCGATAAATCCAGGTACACAACATCCACTGGAAGTCCTGCATCCAAGGCTGCGCTAACATTTTCAAATAAATTTAACTGATTTGTTAAGCATGACCTTCCCTTTCTGAATCCAGGCTGTGTTAAATCATATAGATTGTAATGATTCATATGTTATTCAAATCTACTCAGGACTATTCTTTCAAGGCTTTTCCCTATGACTGAGGTCAAGCTTACTGGCTGATAATTAGATACATCTGATTTAACACCTGATTTAAAAATCGGAATCACCACTGCTTCTCTCCATGCAGACACACTTTCACCTACTTCCAATGATAGATTAAATAATTTACACATGGGACCATAAATGTGAAAGCCAATTTCTTTTAGAAAACTAGGGTGCATTCTATCAGGACCAGCCAATGAAGTAGCTTTTAATTTTTGTGATTCTTCAACAACTTCCTCTTCTGTAATAGGATCAACAGTCACTTGGTTATAATTTACGATTTAATTATTGAATTGTTCCTTGGGAGAGAATATTGTGTGAAAATAATTATTGAATTCTTCTGCCATTTGAGATTCATTGTTTATCATACCTAAAGTTGTTTGTAGTGGATCTATTGTTGCTTTGGACTCCTTAAGTGAACCAATATAGTTATAAAATGTTTTCTTGTTATCTAATGTGTCAGATGCTAGTTTATTCTCCATCAATATTTTTGCTTTCCTTATTTGTAATTTTACTTTATAAACACAATCTTTATAACATTGCCATTTAACTTTAGATGGTTGTAATTTGTATTTTCTATAAATTTTCTATTTTTTAACAATCATTCTTTTTATTTTTTTATTCCACCATACAGGATTTCTGTGCCCCTTATTGTATTTTTTCCTATTTGGTACCCATGTATCCAAACAATAATTAATTTTAAAGAGTATAAGGTTCCAGGCTTGATGTATAATTGAGACCTATCAATTCTGAGTTCCAATCCCAGGAATTCAGATATTGTTTTATTTTTGGATAGTTTGCTCTCGTATAGTCCTTTAGTATGGTATTCCACTTAGTGTCTATTGACCTTGACTGTATGTGAAATAAAATCACATTATGATCACTATTTCACAGTGGTTCTAAAATTCTGGGTTCATACACAGAGTGCCCCATATTTGTCAGTACAATATCAATAATATTGTTATTTCTAGTACCTTCCTTAATTATTTGTTCTAGATTTTGATTTATTATAATATTAAGCAAATTCTTCTCTACATTACCCTTCCAGTTGTGTTTTAACCAATCAATATTAGGAAAGTTAAAATCACCCATTAATATGTAGTTTGTTGTGGGTTCAAAACTATTGATTGATTTAAGAAAGTCAATATTTTGTTCTTTGTTTAGATTAGGGGGTCTATAGGCCAAACCTATACATATTTTTAGGGATGGTAAATTAATCTCTGCCCATATTATTTTATTTTCTCTATTAGTTTGTACATCTGTAAAATTACAGTGGAATGAATAATTTTCCAAAATATACAGTGCAATTCCTCCTCCTTGTTTATCTTTTCTGTTATTATTTTGTTAAATCCTGGTATGTCTACATTCCAGCTGTCATCATGAAACCATGTTTCTGTGACTCCACATATGGAAATATTCTCCTTTTGCATTAAATGTCTTAGTTCATCCATTTTGTTAATTAGACTTCTAGCATTTAGTAACATGACATTTATTTCCCTCTTACTGTTTTGATGGTGAAAACTATCTTTAGTAGCAACTATATTGTTAATAGGAGATAACATTGGAGTTCGGTCCTGGTATATGTTTTTAATATTTTTATCTTGTGAAGGCTTAAACCCTCCCCCTGTACTTGTTTAAATATTTATCAAGAGAAGAGATATAAAGTGTTGTCCTAATATTTCATTCCCTTTCTTACTTAAGTGCAGACCATCATAACAAAATAAATCATCTTGGTGAAAAAACTCTTCCCAATGTGTCAAACAATGAATCTCTTGTCTTAAGGTCCATATCCTTAACCAATTATTAAACCTTTGAAACTTCAGATTGATTCTCGGTGTGGCCTTTGGTATTGGAAGTATCTCACATATCATAACTTCCCATCCCAGAGAGATTAATCTGTTAGATAAAGCAACCATGTCTTGTTTTATATCCTCTAGATAATCTCTGAACATGTTATTTGTTCCCACATGTATCAGGACAAGGGGATCCTGTCCTAAGCCATTAACCATTGTTTTACACATATGTGTTAAGTCCGCTATTTTAGCCCCCCTAAACGATGATAGTGTATGACATGATTTATCTGGGTTACATATGATCCTATCCAATCCTTTGATCATAGAATCCCCTATAACCAAAAGATTTCTATGATCATACTGTACATTATTATCTATTTCTATGTTGATAAGATTATCATTATTAGATTGACTAACATCATTTACTTGGACATGTATCAGAATTATTATCCATTCTAGTAATAATTTCAGGGGTTACATCTGATACTAGTTTAGATGTTGAACTATTTCCAAATTCACCGTCTAGTGTTGTAAGCAAGGAAAATCTATTTTTAAGGGGATAATAAATGCTGTTGCATGTTGTCCTTTTTTTTTGCAGGTTTTGCATATTGAATATTGTACCATTCTTTGTCCCCTTCTGTTGATACTTCTTCCTCTCTTGTTCTTTTATGGTTTTCTTATTAAGGGGATCTAAATCGAACTGCTGTGATCTGCAGGAAACAGTGTCGATAGAAGTAGTCAAAGTTCTAACCAGATTTTGTGTAGATGGAATAGAAACTGATGGAGATCTCTTTATTCCCTATGGCTAATTTAGTACCAAGTCTGTCTGCCATATTTCTTTGGCTTGTTTCCAACTGAACTAACCTATCACTGAAAGAATTTAATTCATTAATTAGGTCATCATTATGGACACATTTTCCATATTTAAAAGGATCTAGGGGAACTTGTTGAGTAATTAAGTACATAAAACAGTTTGTACATTTGATGAAACTTTCTCCCTCATTCAAAGATATTGTGTTGGCCATTTTTATAACTAAAGCTGTGGGAATATTCCAACCCTAATCAATTATTTAAATACACACAATCAACAGTACCTGGTCTATACTTGCTTTCTGAACAATATATTTAAATTTAAAATTATTTGTTTGTTTTCTTCAAGCTACAAAGCCTACTATGTATTATTCCAGGTTCTTAGTTCAGCAACTTAAGTTCATACAATCTATGACTATGCATCAAGTGCCCAGCAAGTTACGCTTACTGACTATTATAAATTTCTTGCTCAATGACTTCCTCAATAAATGATTACAAATTACCTACCTCCTACATTTACATTGTTATTTTTATAGTTATATGACTCTCCAATCCCTCCAAACATGGCTAACACGCACAGACTCATGTGTCTTTGCGTGCGTCTGCGTGCTCGCTGCTCAGGCTCTCCCTGCTCACCTCAGGGCTTTGTATTTAAGGAGTATGTGCCCCGGAAGTAGTCCTAGGAGTCGAGAAATTGCTCCGTGTACAAAGTGATTAAAACCACTATTGTTTTTAATAAAATCTAAATCCCTAAAGGCTGAACTAGCGCAACTTGTCCCTTTAAGCTACAGGACCCAAATAATTTTGCACTTGTGTTGAGTTGTAGTTCATCAAAACTATGACTCCTCTTCCTGCTTGAAGTTAAACAGGGCTCCTATGACTCCCGCTAGCGAGGGGTTTAAAAAACAGATTAAATGGTATAGTTCAGCACACAGGTAGCAATTCACATAAATATAACAAGATTTCAGAGTGTCATTAACATCTAGCAGCAAAGGTTCATTTATCAAAGGATGTGCTCACCACAGTGCTTTGTATTTAAGCAGTATGTACCCCGGAAGTAGTCCTAGGGGTCGAGAAATTGCTCCGTGTACAAAGTGATTAAAATAACTATTGTTTTTAATAAAATCTAAATGCCTAAAGGCTGAACTAGCGCAACTTGTCCCTTTAAGCTACAGGACCCAAATCATTTTGCACTTGTGTTGAGTTGTAGTTCATCAAAACTATGACTTCTCTTCCTACTTAAAGTTAAACAGGGCTCCTATGACTCACGCTAGAGAGGGGTTTAAAAAACAGATTAAATAGTATATTTCAGCACACAGGTAGCAATTCACATAAATATAATAAGATTTCAGAGTGTCATTAACATCTAGCAGCAAAGTTTCATTTATCAAAGTACTTGTGGTTAATGATATCCATTCCAGATAAGTTGCTGGGTTTATAACCTGGTCAGAGTAATTAGAAGGAATAAAATGAAAGCAAAAGTTTGATTTTGTGTTTTGTTTGTTTGTTTTTGTATAACTTGTTACAACAAGTCACATTACTAGTGCCCCTGTAAATGAGGTCACTGTGTGGATACCCCTCTGATCTTCCCCTTCCTGCTTTGCTACAGGAAATGTCATGACTGTGCTACCCTATAAAAGGAGTGTAGTGTGTGGTGGTTGGGGATTGGGGTGGGTGGCTGGGCCCTTCTCCTGCCAAAAAAGAAGAACCATGGATGAAAGAAACAAGGAGGTAAGAGCTGAAACAATCAATCAGCAACAAATGCAGTAGCCCTGAAAGCTTATCCTAATGATAGATAAAACTGTAAAACCTGTGAAGCACCACCTGCAATAATTTCACAGAAGAGATACCCTGTAAGAAACACTTTGCTACAGAGAAAAATAAAGCAGGAACAGAAGATATACCTTGCAAAAGACAATTTGAATCAGAAGATTACAGCAGTAATCTGTAAACACACCTGTAGGCATACCCTGTAATAATGCAGCAGAAGGTATACCCAGCAACAACAATTTGAATTTGAATCAGAGAAAAATAAAGCACTAAAATGTTAGCAACAAACAGTAACAATCCCTGTAAGTACAAAATAAAAATAACAACACACAGTAAATCTGCCTAGCCAAAAGAAGCCTTAATCCTTTTCCTTGCTCTGGTAAGGTTCTTTGCTCTGTCCTTTCAAGCAACCTAGAAGAAAAGAGCTCAGGTGAAGCTAGGTGCCTTGGCCAGCAAACCTGCCTTCAGAGATTAGGCTGGGGGGGTGGAGGTGAGGGACAGTAGACATGGGAGAGCAGGCATGGGTGAAGAGGGAGGAGATTTGTATTTTTTGAGATCACTGAAATAGGTGTTGAAAATGTTTACTACTTCTGTAGGGTCATTTGTTTGAATGTCACCATGGTGCAATGTGATGGGATCAGAGTTTTTGGACTTGCTGAGTAGCGAGTTAAGGGTACCCCAGAGCTGACGGGGGTTGGAGGAACTACCGAGTTGTTTGTCATGCAGAAAGTTAATTTATGCTTTTCTTACTGCTGATTTGCACTTGTTACACCATGATCTGTAGAGAGATAGCTGTGCAGGGTCTTTGTGCTTAGTGTAGCGGGCCCATGCTTTGTCCCTGGCTCTCATAAGTTTGATGATATCAGGAGATACCCATTCATTAGTCAGACCCCTGACGCTGATTCTTTTTAGTGGAGTGTGCTTGTCATAGATGGTAGCTAGGGTCCTGGAAAAGTTTTCTAGGATTGAGTTGCAGTCACCAGGCCCCTTGGTAAAGGACCAGTCGACAAGGCTGAAGTTATGGGTAATCTGTTCAATTTTCTGGTCAGTTAGTCTCCTGGTGAATATGAATTTTGGGTGTTTTTTTGGTAGGGGGGCCGACCATGAACAGAATATAGCACAGTGATCACTGATGCAGTCCGATAAGACACCTGAAGTGGTGATGCGAGAGGATGGGAGGCAAATTCCAGTTGATTAATATCTGGGTGCCAGTTTTGTAGTTGGATCTGGTGGGTGAGGAGATGAGCTGGTATAGACCAAAATTAGCAATGCAGGATTTGGCCTTCTCTGCGTAAAAGGAGTCCCAGTTTAAGTTAAAGTCCCCAAGGAGGATCCACCCTCTATTAAGTGGGAGGGAGTGTCTGAGGGCCAGCAGTAACTCCAGGTCAGAGTGAGGTGTTCCTGGGGGGAGGTAGGCAGTGGTGAGGGAGATGGTTTTATTGGGGCCAAGGAGGAAGTATATGGAGAGTGTTTCCAATAGGGCAAATTTGGAGCTGTGGTTTTGCTCCGTGAAAGAGAACTTGTTGAAGACAAAGAAATTCAAATGCCCCCTTTTTTGTTCTGCCTATCCTTTCTTACAGCGGTGTAGCCACTCAACTCTATCTCCCCATCAGGGATTTTGTGGAAAAGCCAGGTTTTGAGAGGGCAATGACATCAAACCCATGTACAGCCACCTAGGCCTGGAATGCATCGAATTTTGCTGGTAAACTCTGAATATTGAGGTGGACTAAGCTAATGTTACTTTCCATATTGTGGAGGGTCTGAGGGGTTGTGGTGTTTGTGTTTCCTGGGTCAGAGTTTGGATGGAGATGACACATAAGTTCTCTGTGGACACTTAATGAGAGGAAAATAGATGGCTGACAGATATTTGAGGATAGTGCGATTCAGAGTTGTGTGCCCCTTTAAGGTTTTGATAGTGGGTGAGTCAGGCAGTATATTTAATAAAGGACGATGGGGGGAGGGGGTGGGGGCACAAAATTCAGCTTGGCAGTCAGTCACAAGCAGCACAGTCCCCGAATCCAAAAATCCAAATGAAAAGATTTATTTTTCTCTTAGGAGTGATGCTCTCTGCTGCAAAATAAGGAAAGGCAGGCAGAGGGCTCAGCTCCAAAGGAATAGTTTTTCTTTTTTTTGTTTAAGACAGTATTATTTCACTATTTAAAACAGTCGGGGAGCACAGCTGTAAGCCTGAGGGATTCAAGCTTTAGGCTCACCAAGGAGCTCCCGACAGTTTGCTGCGCCACTGAAGAGCAGGGTGCCAAATTCAAACTTCAGTCCATTTGTTGGCTTGTACCTGTGATTAGGAGGGGAGCAGGCTGGTGGCAGAGCCAGCAGGGCTCGAACCACAGTCGCGGTTTGAGTGTGGAGGAGTTCGGCCCCAAGCAAGGTGCCGCTGATCCCCTGGGGAAGAGAAACAAGGAGGCCAATTAATAGTCAAGCTGGTTGGGGGGAAGGTTATAAGAATCACAAAAAGGGAAGAAAAAGTTGGAGGTGGGGACTAGACAAAGGAGGGGGAGGCTCTTAACAGTGATTGGTAGTGAGGGAGACACAGGGGAGGGTCCCAGGCTTATCGGTGGGTGGAGGAGTGTGGAGATGCAGGAGCAGGGGAGGGGAGGCCCCAACATGAGAAGGGGCAGACAAGTCAAGCAGGGTGGGACAGCAACATTTTAACTAGCTAGCATTCCCAGCTCAGGATATCTCAGCTTAACACTTGAGCTATTAGGGAAAATTTAGTAAGAAACTGTGGCTGGTCCAAATTTAAATCTCTAAAGCATGGCAGGTTAAACTTAAAAAGAAAGGATCGAGCTGAAAGTGAGCTGCATCTAACAATTCAGAAACTGTAGCAGGTCTTAGCTTAATGTAGTAAAACTAATTCAGACTGGCAGATTAAACTTAAAAAGAAAGGATCGAGCTGAAAGTGAGCTGCATCTAACAATTCAGAAACTGTAGCAGGTCTAAGCTTAATGCAGTAAAACTAATTCAGACTGTAATTCAAAGTTATAAACTGTAAGATGTGAGAAACAGGCAGAAACAATTCCAACTGTAGCATTAGTAGAAAGGAACAAATGCATCCAAAAGAAAAATTCAGCTTGGCAGTCAGTCACAAGCAGCACAGTCCCCGGATCCAAAAATCCAGATGAAAGAATTTATTTTTCTCTTAGGAGCGATGCTCTCTGCTGCAAAATAAGGAAAGGCAGGCAGAGGGCTTGGCTAAAAGGAATAGTTTTTCTTTTTTTATTTAATACAGTATTATTATACTATTTAAAACAGTCGGGGAGCACATCTCTAAGCCTGAGAGATTTGAGCTTTAGGCTCACCGAGGAGCTCCCGATGGTTTGCTGTGCCACTGGAGAGGAGGGCGCCAAAATTCAAACTTCGGTCTGTTCAGTGGCTCGTACCTGTGATTAGGAGGGGAGCAGGTGAGTGGTAGAGCCAGCAGGGCTCAAACCACAGTTGCAGTTCGGGTGCGGAGGAGTTCAGCCCCAAGCAGGGCGTGGCTGATGCCCTGTGATTAGGAGGGAGCAGGCAGGTGGCAGAGCCAGCAGGGCTCGAACCACAGTCGTGGTTCGGGTTTGGAGGAGTTTGGCCCTAAGCAGGGCGCCACTATGGAAGTGAGACTGACAGGCCTATAATTTCCTGGCTCACCCCTAGGGCCACTCTTGTGTATGGGCACCACAAGGGCCACCCTCCAGTCCTGAGGCACCCATCCCATGCCCACGGAGGTGCTGAACAGGTCCACCAGCAGCTCAGCAAACACCTCCGCCATCTCCCTCAGCACCCTAGGGTGGATGCTATCAGGACCTGGTGCCTTGTCCACCCTTAATGCCCTCAGACCCTCTAGTACTCTACTTCCCTTGATCATTCAGTCTGTCATCTCCTCCCCTCCCATCCCCACCCTCCCTGTCCATGGTGGTAGTGGACTATCCTTCTCTTTTGTGAAAACAGAGCAAAAGTATTCATTTAGTACTTCCGCTTGTTCCTCTCCGTTTTCCACCCACTCCCCTCCCCACTTTATCTTCACTATATGGTCTCTGCACTTCCTCTTTTCCCTGACATATCTAAAAAAGTCTTTCTCCCCTCCCTTGATGCCCTGTGCTAACCTTAGCTCCCTAGAGGCCTTGGCTACTCTCACTCCCTTGGTCACCTCATTGGACCAACTCACATAAGCCTCCCTGTCCTCTTCCTTCCTCATTCTCCTGAACTTCTGGTACATAGCTCTCTTCACCCTCACCCCCTCCAAAACCTCTCTGTTCAGCCAGCATGGTTTCCTGGCTCTGCACTTCTTGTTCTTAGTCCTGGTGCAAGCTTCTGTAGCCTCTGTTAGCCCAGTTTTAATAATTTCCCTCTTTTGCTGTGCCTCCATCTCTGGCTTAATACCCTGAAGTCTCCCTTGCAGTATTTCTCTCATCCTCCTGAAGTCCACCCTCCTAAAATCCACCACCTTTGTTACTGTGCCTCCAGACTTCCTGCCCAACTTGAGAGTGAACCACAATGTTTGGTGGTCACTACCAGCTAGTGGGTGTTCCACCCTTATTTCCCTCACTGCCTCCCCATTTGACAGCACCAAGTCCAGTGTGTTACCTAGTCATGTTGGCCCACTGACCAGCTGTGTCAGGAGACCATCCTGGATTGTGTCCAGCAGCACCTGCTCCCTGGCATTGGAGGTGGCAGGGGTGCTCCAATCTACCTCCGGCAGATTGAAATCCCCCACAATCACCACACTCCCCTTTCTACACACCCTCCTTATTTGTTCAACTAACTTCCTATCCAGTTCCACTGATTGGGCTGGTGGTCTTTACACCACCCCCAGCCTCAGCTTTCTACCCTTGGAGTCCAGAAGCTGTATCCATAGTGCCTCTGTCCTCCCTTCCTCCCCCTTGTCCCTCGTATATCTGATCCCGTCCCTCACATAGAGTGTGACCCCACCCCTTCTCCGAACCCCCTAGTCTTTCCTGTAAATTTTATACCCCGGGATTGCCAGATTCCAATCATGGTACTGGGTGGTCCAAGTCTCAGTCACTGCAGTGACATCCACATTCCCCTCCGCAAGGAGCGTCTGAAGCTCCGCTGTTTTATTACTCAGGTTCCTTGCATTTAGGGAGATCACCTTCCACCCATTCCCATCTATTCTCCCCCCCCTGCTCCTTAGTCTGCCCCCTCCTCTCAGTGATCCCCTTCCTCTCCTTAACCTCAATGTTATCAAGGGGGGACAGTACGTTTTGCACTCCAACCTGGTGACCCTGCATGCTATCTGTGCACTCGCCTCCCCCTCACCTAGTTTAAATACCCTCTTGAAACAATATAATCCTCTAATTTGCTCTTTAACACCCCTTACCTGCCCCATTCAGGTGTAAATTGTCCTTTGCATACAGTTCTGTGTTAGTCCATGTATCTCCCCATCCTCCTACCATCCCATACCCTTGTGCTTTACACCAGTCTCTCAGCCAGGAGTTGAACTCCACTATCCTTTCCATTCTTGCCCTACTCACCCTTGGGACTGGTAATACCTCTGAGAATGCCATGGACCTCTCTGTTTCCAAGCATAGCTTCCCCAGTTCCTCAAACCTCTCCTGTACCAACTCTACCATACAGCCCCCCCAGGTCATTTGTGCCCACATGTACCACCATGTGAGGTTCCTGCCATCCTTCCCTAGCACACTTCCTCAGAGCCTGTCCTGCCCTGTCTGCTGTCAGGCCTGGTATAAGTTCTACCCAAATTCGACTGCATCTTTCACCCCTCCCCCAACCTGATCCCTTCCCCCCCTTCCACACTCCCCTTCTGGCTGCACCCTACCCCTTCTCATGGCCTTTGTTCCTTTCCTGTCCCTTATTTTCTGGAGCTGTTCTTACTCCTTCTCCTCCCCTCTTGTCCAGCCTCCTGTCCACACTTGTGCCCTCTATTCTAAGCGTCCATTCTCCCCCTGTGGTCTGCCCCATCCCCCTATGCACCATGTCCCCTTCCTCCTGGGTGCTCCCTCCTGCCATTGCCATGGCATTGCCCCCTCTCCCTGATGTACCAATGTCCCCCTCTGTAGTGCTGGTCCCTGTGCCCCCCTCTTCCCCTCTCCCAAGCATCTCACTCCCCCTTCTACCTCAGTTGCCAGTACCTTGTAATTGTTGCATGACCCCAGTCCCAACCCCATCCCCTGTTGTGTCCTCACTCCTGCTATATATTTCTCCTTGGCATCCTCTCCCTCCCCTTGTGCCTACCTACCCCACCCAGTCTGACCATGTTCCTCAACCTCCCTATCTTCACCTCCATCCACTGGATCTCTGCCTGTAGATCCCTTATCCTTTGACATATGGGACACTCCCATAGCCTCCATAATGTGCCCATCCAAATTACTGACCCACATCCTTTGCAAATTACTAGCCTGTCCCCCCTGTTCCTACTTATACCCCTGTTCCCCTGGATTCTGCCCCCTTCCCTCTTGACCTCACCATCTCCATCCTGCTGACTGCAACCCCTTGTCCTTCTATGCCCCCATGGTGTCCACATCTCCCCTCCCATGCCATGCCTCCATCTCAGTCACTATACTCAGCCACAAAATGTACTGTTCCTTCCTTTGACTATCCAGTGCTGCTCAGAGCATCAATGTGCATACTGATGTCTCTTCCATAAACCTCTGCCAGGCCTACCTGCACATTACATGAAAATAAAAAACATTTTAAACCCTAAAATCCAACTAGCAAAAGCTTGAGTGACAAAACTTTTCACTACCTGACTGTTAGCTTTAGGAGTTAGTTCATATGGGAAGTTTGCAGCTCCCCAAGCTCCTCCATCAGAGTCTTCAAGCCCAACCCTCATTGGCTTTCCAGTATTTAATAAAGACTGCTGGAGGGGGTGGGAAGGCTTTCACTCCAGCCAGTAACAGTCCTGAAAATCAGTTACAGAGTTTAAAGAAAGCTTTAAGTTGCTCCCAAGCCAACAGCAAACTCACAAAAAATCAGTTACATAGTTAAATAAAGATTTAAGCTAATCCCAAACCCACAGCAAGCTCACAAAAAATCAGTTACAGAGTTAAAGATTTAAGCTAATCCCAAACCAACAGCAAAACTCACCCTCCTCCATTTCTCTACAACAAGCAGAATGAGCAGGCAAAATGGCCCTGTGACTATTTAAATAGAGGTTCAAACTGAATTCCAAACAAACCTGATTGGCTGCTCTATCTCTGGGCAAATAATCCCTCCCCCCCCCAGCCAGCCAGCAACAGTCCTGAAAATCAATTACAGAGTTTAAAGAAAGCTTTAAGCTGCTCCCAAGCCAACAGCAAACTCACAAAAAATCAGTTACAGAGTTAAATAAAAAATTAAATAAATCCCAAATCAACAGCAAAACTTAGCCTCCTCCGTTTCCACACCACAAGCAGAATGAGCAGGAAAAATGGCCCTGTGCATATTTAAATAGAGGTTCAAACTGAATTCCAAACAAACCTGATTGGCTGCTCTGTCTCTGGGCAAAGAATCCTCCCCAGCCAGCCAGCAACAGTCCTGAAAATCAGTCACAGAGTTTAAAGAAAACTTTAAGCTGCTTCCAAGCCAACAGCAAACTCCCAAAAATTAGTTACAGAGTTAAAGATTTAAGCTAATCCAAAACCCACAGAAAACTCACCACAAAAAAATCAGTTACAGAGTTAAAGATTTAAACTAATCCCATATCAACAGCAAAACTCACCCTCCTCCATTTCTCCACAACAAGCAGAATGAGCAGGCAAAATGGCCCTGTGACTATTTAAATAGAGGTTCAAACTGAATTCCAAACAAACCTGATTGGCTGCTCTATCTCTGGGCAAATAATCCCTCCCCCCCCCAGCCAGCCAGCAACAGTCCTGAAAATCAATTACAGAGTTTAAAGAAAGCTTTATGCTGCTCCCAAGCCAACAGCAAACTCACAAAAAATCAGTTACAGAGTTAAATAAAAAATTAAATAAATCCCAAATCAACAGCAAAACTTAGCCTCCTCCGTTTCCACACCACAAGCAGAATGAGCAGGAAAAATGGCCCTGTGCATATTTAAATAGAGGTTCAAACTGAATTCCAAACAAACCTGATTGGCTGCTCTGTCTCTGGGCAAAGAATCCCTCCCCCCAGCCAGCCAGCAACAGTCCTGAAAATCAGTCACAGAGTTTAAAGAAAACTTTAAGCTGCTTCCAAGCCAACAGCAAACTCCCAAAAAATTAGTTACAGAGTTAAAGATTTAAGCTAATCCAAAACCCACAGAAAACTCACCACAAAAAAATCAGTTACAGAGTTAAAGATTTAAACTAATCCCATATCAACAGCAAAACTCACCCTCCTCCATTTCTCCACAACAAGCAGAATGAGCAGGCAAAATGGCCCTGTGAATATTTAAATAGAGGTTCAAACTGAATTCCAAACAAACCTGATTGGCTGCTCTGTCTCTGGGCAAATAATCCCTTCCCCCCCCCCAGCCAGCCAGCAACAGTCCTGAAAATCAATTACAGAGATTAAAGACAGCTTTAAGCTACTTCCAAGCCAACAGTAAACTCCCAAAAAATTAGTTACAGAGTTAAAGATTTAAGCTAATCCCAAACCCACAGAAAACTCACAAAAAATCAGTTACAGAGTTAAATAAAGATTTAAACTAATCCCAAATCAACAGCAAAACTCACCCTCCTCTGTTTCTCCACAACAAGCAGAATGAGCTTGAGAGGACAGAACACAGACAAGAAATCATCCTATAAACTGTGAACATTTTTTTTTTGTCAGGTGCTGTGATGCCACAGACACCACCTATAAAGGAAATGCATAGCCAGGTGGGGCGGGTTGAAGGGTAGGGTGGTGGGACAGGCCTGCTGCCTCCAGGAACAATCAGCCAGCTACCAGATATTGGGCTCCTTTACTTTATCCCCTGTCAGTAAGCTCTGAAGTATTGTTTTGCAGAGGTGCACTAGATGTAAGGCTATGGTGGGGTATATGTATTCCCTGAAGGCAGATCCAGTCAAGTAGACTCCCACTCAGTGTTTACCAATACTTTTGAGATCAGATGGTGAGCCTGCTTTGACCAAGTGATTTCTCCATAGACTGTGGATACAGACAAACAGCAGTCATTATACACCAGTGAGTTCAATACAGGTAGTGCAATGACTGTATACAGGTAAACCTGGCAGTCTTTATACACCAGTGAATTAGATACTGGTAGTGCAGTGATTGTATACAGACAGATATGGCACTCCTTATACACCTGTGAGCTATATACTGCTAATGCAGGGACTGTATACAGACAGATTTGGCACTCCTTATACAATAATGAGTTATAGACTGCTAATGCAGGGACTGTATTCAGACAGACACAACAGTCATTATACACCAATGAGTTAGATACTGGTAGTGCAGGGACTGTACTCAGACAGATATGAAAGTTATTACACACTAATAAGATAGACACTGTTAGCACTGTGACTGATGACAGACAGACATTGCGGTCATTATACACTAGTGTGTTAGATACAGATGTAGCAGTCATATTGAGGCTGTGCCCAATTAATAAATTTGTTTGGGTATCAGAAGATTTAAGGCTGAACCATCAACCTCACTATTCATTACCAGGGATGTTTTTTTTTTATTAAAAACATCTCCTGACTAGGGTAGTTCTAGTTTTAGACTTTTTAATTTTGTTATTCCCGCTCTAGTTCTAAACCACAATGTGACAATGTTATACAATTACCCTGTGCATATAAGGAGTAATATATGGGTGTCCATACACAACAAGCCTGTGTTTCCATCAAGGGGTTGAGATACCCACGTATGGACCTCGAGAGTGAAGCAGTTACCGTAACGCTGAGGTACAGTGCACAGACAAGTAAAACCAGGCAGTGGGAGTCAGCATGAGGGAATTGCAGCTGCAGTTAATGATAGGACAACTGATTCACAGCATTATTGTACTATCGCTGTGATGCCACGATGTTGTTGTACCATTGTGAGTATGTCACATCAATCGTAAATCAAAATAGAACGTGTTCCCGCATGCGCATTCTGCAAACTGGAATGTGTTCATGCATGCGTGTTCCATGAACCCCACTCTGAAACAGTTGCAGCAGTGAGAGATGAACAATGGACTACTTAAGCCTTTTAGTAGTGGACCACACACAGTAAAGTACAATGTATGATCCACTATCAGCAACATGCTTGTGTATCCATCTCATGGTAGCCATGGGGACCAAAACCTCTCGAGCTTCACTCTTGAGGTTTAAATGGTCACCATGGCAACCTCTCGATAGCTATACAAGCTTGTTACTGATAGATGACTATTCATTATCCTCTACAGAATGTGCACTACAAGGTTTTTGAGCTGCTTGAATTCTATGGACAGGAAGCCCTAACCACACACTATAAGTTAATTTTGTGACCACAAGTAGGAGATACAAGGAAACATTCTCTAACCTAAGTGATAATAATGCAAGTGCTTCTGGTGTATTAAACACACATATCTAATCTAATAAAATCTAATAAAATCAGAGCAGCTATACTGTGAAATATCTGAATAAACATACTTGTAGAGAAAAATAAGGGAGGGCATAATTATGTTAACCAACCTCTGCATGAAGGAACTGTGTAAAAGTAGAAAGAAAAAGAAATGGTTATGCTTCTCTAGGGAAGTGGCCATGGTGGTGAGGAAAAACAAAAGGTAGCATTTAGAAGGTATAAGGAAATGCAGAGGGAGGAGGAGGACACGGAGGTATACAAAGTAAAACAGGGAATCAGGAATGGCAGTGAGGGAAGCAAAGATGCAGACAGAAGAAGGGATAGCCAAAGGAGTAACTATTTGGGATAAGACTTTCTTCAGGTACATAAGTGAGAAGAGGAAAGCAAGGGGAGGGATAATGTGGATAAGGAGGGTGGCAGGTACAGACAGTACGAAACAGAATCAAGAAAAAGCAGACATTTATTTGTATTTATTTTTATTTAAAACATATTAAGTGGGCAAGACCCCAAGGGCATAGGTGCTCATTTTCAAGAGGGACCTTGACACAAATAACATACATTTAGCCATGTATACATAACACGATACTTAAAATTAAATAATAAGAATCGATGTGTATACCATGGTCTAAGATCAGATAAGTACAATGTATGGTATTCAGTTAAATACAAAAACATTGACATTTTTAGTTTACAAGACAATGGTTTTTAAGTGCATCCTTAAAAACAGTATCAGACTGGGTTTGTTGAACAGAACTTGGTAGTTAATTCCAGTATTTTGTTGCACAAAATAGGTCAGATCTTTGCCCAAGAGACACATTGAAATGTAAAGGTGCGATATTGAAGCCCTGTAAAAATTTGGTCTGATGTGCTATAAAATTCATTTTAGCAACAATCATGAATGAAAATTTTTCTAAATTGTTAAGAAGTTTTTGGAAATTTAGTACTGTGTAATAAAAGCATTTCATTTCAAGTTAGAATTTATTTAGCGAGCTTGAAGTTCACAGTGATGCGTGTTACATGAACTTCAGAGTGCAAGCAGACAAACTGAATTATACAACACCTGATTTCTAGAAATGAATGATTCTGAGGCTGTGCTGTACACAGGCAATCCATAGTTGATCAAAGGTAGTAAAAAAGATTGAGCTAATATTTTCCTAGAGTGGAATGTTAAACAATTTTTAAATGATACAATTGTCCCAATCACATATAAGTTGATTTAACTAATGAATTAATATGAAACTTGAAAGTCAAATTCTAATCTAATGTGAAGCCTAGATAGAGGTGGTGGGTGGGGGGACAAAGCACTTTCTGGTGAGTACCAGATTTCATATATTTTGTTTTGGAAACATTCAACAATAATGCATTATCAGACAACCAACTCTGTACCTTTGAAAAATCAGCTTGCAAAATTGAATTAACATCAGCCATGAACTTCCCTTACTAAACAGCACTAATAGTTCCCAATATTGAACCTTGTGGAACATTTATTTTTATAGGAACCAAAGGAGAAGATGTATCATGTAATATGACATATTGAGCTTGATCAGTAAGAAAACTCTGAAACCAAAGAAATGTGAAAGAAGACAAATCAATACTTCTGAGCTTTGAAATTCAGGCGACTGTGGTGCACCAAATCAAAAGCTTTAGACAAATCTAAAAATAATGCCCTGGCCACATCTCCACTGTCCAAGGTCCTGTGCAAGAATGATGTAAGTTTCAAAACAGCAGTTAAAGTACTAGGATTTGGATGAAATCCATGTTGTCATTTTGATAATATCTTGGTATCATCCAGAAACTGAGAAAGCGGATCATGTACAATTTATTAAGGACTTTGAACAGTGGGGCAAGCAGGGAAATAGAACGATAATTCTTAGCCTTAGTTTGATCGCCAGATTTAACAAACTCTGACCAGAGCCGATAGGACTGCAACCGAGGAATTTGGGGTAAAAATATTGAAAATTACCAAAATTACGAGCTTGAATTCACACAATGTAACATAGGCTCATACATTTGTTGTTTTTAATATTTTTACACCAAAGTTTCAACATAATCTTTTTATAACCCTGCCTCATGAAGAAATGCAGAGAAGATTTTCATCTCCTGGCTTGCAATCACCTTTCAGGACACAAAAACACATTTTGGGCAGGATTTGAAAAATGACAGCTGTCACATTCATGAGGTACTGCAAAAAAATGGCTATGTTGAAAATTTGGGATAAAAATATTGAATATTACCAAACTTATGAGCCTGCATTTGTAAAATGCAACATAGCCTCATAAGTTTTTTTTTGTTATATTTTTACACCAAGGCCCTAATATTTAGAGTTGCACCCGGCAATGGCACATGTGGTGGTGCAGCACAACTGTGTTGCACTAGTACAACTCAGGGATATATTCAAAAGAGATGAGCAATGGTGCATCTCCTCTGAATAGATCAGATAATGCGCACTGTGCAAATATGATGCGCTGGCACATCCCCCCCAGACAGGGCTGAATACCAGGAATGGGAACTGCACCAGTGCAACAGAGTTACACTGTGCACAAATTCCTGATATTCAGCCAGCAGTATGCAAGTGGGACCATAATGAATGCAAGAAGCAAATGGAGCCATTTGCATGTCATTATTGCATTATTTGGCAGTGTCAGTGGCTCAACATGTAGCACACTTGCTTCTGAGGCTGGGAGATCAGAAGGCTTTGGGTTCTAACCCACACCAGGCACTTGGGTTAATATCCCATTACTGATACTGCAGTGCAGCATGAGGGGGATACCGTCTTTCGGATGAAACATTAAACCGAGGTCCCATCTGCCTGTTCTGGTGGTAGTTCAGGTGGATGTTAGAGATCCCATGGTACTTCTCAAAGAGCTTAATCTGGTTCAAGGTCTGTTGGCATTCATCTGTATCCCCCTTCCCCGGGTCATGCCTGAAAATAGGCAGAATATGTCTAGTGCACTTACCCGGTCAACAAAAACTAAATAAATAAATAAAAATTATGGCACCATTTGCATGAGTTGTGCAGGGCAGGCCAGTGAAATGCACATGGTGCCCTACACAGTATGTGGTGCTACCAGAGGGGGTCTAGTGGTACCCCCTTCCTCCCAGTAGCCTGATCGCTGTAAAATAACCTTTTAAATATTCCATTGTGGTCAAGTGCCACTCCCTCCCTCCCTGTAGCCCCGATCACCTGAAATAAAATAAAAATATATCCCTGGTAGTCCAGTGGTAACTCCCCCACCTCTCCTGATGCTCCAGTCCCCGTAAAATTAAATCAAAATCAAATCAAATCAGCTTTATTTTTATAGCGCCTTTCAAAGCCAAGGCACTGTACATAAAACCAAATACAGCAAATATAAATAAGATTAAAATCAAGAACAGTAAATACAGATTATCCATATTTAGGGAAGGTTAAATTAAATAAATACATTTTTAATTCAGTAATACAACTCTGTAATTCCCTGGTAGTCTAGTGGTCTCCCCACCCCTCCCGTAACCCTGATCACCGATTGTACATTAAAGTCACCTCTCTAGTGGTCCAGTGGCACCCCCCACCCACACAGAACCCCCAACCCACCCAGCTCCTTCCCATCATCAGCAGGCAGCAGCATACCCACCTGCATACCTCTGTGGCTACCCACAGAATGACAGTGTACAGTATTGGCCACAATCCCATTGGTCCACAGTGTGGACCAATGGGCTTGCAGTGCATACTGTAATAGTCATTCACAAATATGTGAATGAAGACTATTAAAGTTGGTCAGCAGGTATAAGGGAAATAATAACTAAGAATTGGGGACTTATTCGTTCCAATCCTATGCTTCAGAATTACCATCCATCCCCACCAAGATTCAGTTATAGAAGAGCACAAACCCTAGGTGTATGTCTCACCCACAGTTACCAAAGAAGCAATGATGTAGGAGCTAGGACTTGGATGCCACCATTACCCCAGGGTATCTTTAAATGTGGCTGATGCAAATACTGTGAGATTATTGAAAAACCTACCCACTTTAGGACTTGCAACACTAACAGGGATTTTGCAATACACAACTTTATCAACTTTATGAATTGTGATAAGTTCAAGAAGTGTAAGATCAAGATGTCAATAACCCATGGATGACACTAGACCTCCTTACACAAATGAAATCTCAAGACCAGCTCTGGTATTGTGCTAATGCTACTGGCACCCAGACTGACATCCAGACCTACAAAACAGCAAGGAATGCATGCATCAGAGCAATCTGCCATGAGAAGGCTAACTATTACAGGAATGCCTTAGCCAGCACCTGGAATGATGGGAGTAAATTCTGGCGTAACCTTGCTGAAGTGACTGGAAAGGATCCCAAAACAACACCTACAATGTTGAACATAGATGGTACCATCGCTCTTGACCATGTAATCATTGCCAACGCATTGAACACCACTTTTGCTGACCTTAGTCATGTGCTACCCCCTAACTTTTTTGATCCCACCACAGTCAACTCAGCTCCTGTTAGTTCAGGTTTGCCACCAGGGCACCCTCCTTTCCATTTCAAAGCAATCCCAGAAAACCTAGCTAAAAAAACACGTTCTTAAAGTGCTTGGAAAGTCTAAGGTCAGTGGCAATTCAATGTATATGAAACTTCTCTCAATCACCATTGACGAAGTCCTGCTCCCACTAACCAAAATTCTCAACCATTCCCTTATGCTCTTCCACTTCCCCCAAAAGTGGAAACTGGCAGTGGTGACTCCAATCCATAAAAGCAGTTGACAAGACTCTCCTGAACAACTACAGGCCTATATCCATCCTCCCCCCTCTATCAAAAGCATTGGAATGGATAGTGGCTGATCAGCTTACAGAGTACCTTGTAAAATACAGCCTAAAATGTTCCCAGCAGCATGGCTTCCGCAAAGGGCACAGCACTACCATGGCACTCCTCGAATTCACCATACATATCCATCATGCACTTGATCAGGGCCAGTTGATTGGTGCCTCTTTTATTGACCTGGTTTAGGCATTTGACACTGTCAATCACGCCATTCTCCTCGAACAATTATCCCTCCTTAGTCTTTCAAGTGAAACTACCCTCTGGTTTCAAAGCTACCTCAGTAACCAGACCCAACAGGTCAGGATTGGTGAATTCCTCTCATCATCCTGTTAGGAGGTCTAAACCTCACTTTTAGGTTCTTGACGATATTGGGAATGCAAGTAATCACAGACATGTTGCATAAGAGTAATAAACAAGTTTATTACTACTGAAAGGATAAATCACAGTTGCCCTAAGCAGTTCTTACCAATACAAACCAGGAGCCAATGCTAAGCGTTCCCTATACCTCGAGGTTTCTCTGTGTCTCTTGGGGTCTCTCCTGAGGTCTCTGAGGTATAAGACTAGTGTATTACATTATATACCTGTGGCCATCACTGAAACCTGGTGTAAAGATAACCACAACTGGGAGATGGCCATACCTGGCTACAACATATTCAGAAGAGACAGAGCAGGCAGGAAGGGAGGAGGAGTGGCACTGTATGTGAAAAATGACATAAGGGCCACAGAGATCCAGGAGGAACAAAATGGGGGAGAGATACTGTGGGTTAAGCTGGAAAGGAAAATGGGGACAGCCATCCACACAGGTGTGGTCTATAGACCACCAGCCCAGGAGGAAGAAACAGATAGGGAGCTGATGCTAGCCATCCAAAGCATGGCAGACAAGGGTGAGGTAGTACTGGTTGGAGACTTCAATATTCCAGATGTGGACTGGAGCATGAAGCATCAACTAGGAGCAGATTTATCCTGGACTCCCTTCAGCGTGCCTTCCTCAAGCAACTGGTCATGGAACCAACTCGGCAGAAGACAATACTGGACCTTGTGCTCACAAACAGGGACAGTGTGATGGGGGTAACAGTGGGGGAGCACCTGGGGAACAGTGAACACCAGTCATTGTGGTTTGAGATCACAGAAAGAGCAGAACCAAACCACACAAAAACACGTATCCTGGATTTTAGGGGCAGACTTTGGGAAAATGGGGAGATACTTGAAAGAGGCATTAAGGGGAATGGGACAGGAATCAGGGGTTGAGGAACAGTGGGCAGTATTTAAAATGGGGATTACAAGAACAACAGAATTATGCATTAAGCAGGTTAGCAAGAGGAAAAGGAAGAGGAGACCATTAGGTTTTCCAAAGAGGTAGCAAAGAAAGTGAAAGCCAAAAGGATTGCATTCAGGCAATACAAAAAGACACAGGCAGAAGAGGATAGGAAGAAGTACCAGGAGAAGCAAAGGGAGGCAGGGAGGTCAGTAAGGGAAGCCAAAGCTCAGACAGAAGAACACATTGCAAAATCAGTGGGTAGAGGGGACAAAACCTTTTACAGGTACATAAGTGAAAAAAGAAAGACAAAGGGAGGGATAGTGAGACTGAAGGGGGAGGATGGGGGCTGCATGGAGGATGACAACAGTAAAGCTGACATATTGAACAGGTATTTCTGCTCAGTCTTTACTGAGGAAGAGGAGGGTAATGGGTCTGAAGGGAGTACAAGGGGTGAGAATGGTGCAGAAATGGACACAAGTCCCTTTACATGAGAAAGGGTCCTGAAGGAACTGGAAGTAATAAGAGTTGATAAAGCAATGGGGCCAGATGGGGTGCACCCCAGGGTCCTTAAAGAACTAAGAGGGTGATGGCTGAACCTCTGGCTATCCTGTTTAGCTGATCACTGGAAACAGGGAGGTACCCAAAGACTGGAGGACAGCAGATGTAGTCCCCTTATACAAAGTGGGAACAAAGAGGAAGCAGGGAACTACAGACCAGTCAGCCTCACCTCGGTAGTGGGAAGATCATGGAAAGCACTACTGAAGAGAGATTGGTGGAACATCTGGTTGTCAATGGACTACAGGACCCAAGGCAGCATGGTTTCACCAGGGAGAGGTCATGTCAGACAAACCTCGTTGAATTTTTTGACTGGGTGACTAGGGAGGTGGATCAGGGGAGGGCAGTGGACATGGCCTATCTGGACTTCAACAAGGCCTTTGACACTGTGCCACATAGAAGACTGTTACACAAACTGGGGAATATGGGTGTGGCAGGACAGTAGTGTGGTGGGTAGGTAACTGGCTGGGTGGCAGGACACAGAGGGTGGTGGTAAATGGCTGTCACTCCACAGAGGGAAGAGTGACCAGTGGGGTACCACAGGGATCAGTGCTGGGACCGGTCCTATTCAACATCTTCATCAGTGACATTGCACAGGACCTAGAAGGCAGAATTTCACTGTTCACTGATGACACAAAGCTCTGTAACAGAGTAGACACACCAGAGGGTGTAGACAGAATGAGAAGGACCTGCAGAAACTTGAAGAATGGTCAGGGGTTTGGGTTGAAATTCAATGCAAGGAAGTGCAAGATAATGCATATGGGGCACAAAAACCCTGGCACAATATATCAGTTGGGGTGAGGATATAGCATGCACCAAACAGGAAAGGGATCTTGGGGTTATCATCTCTGATGACCTCAAGGTAGGGAAACAGTGTGACAGAGCAGCAGGTAAAGCAAATAGGATGCTGGGATGTATAGGCAGGGGTATTACCAGCAGGAAAGGAGGTCATAATTCCGCTATACAAGACACTAGTGAGGCACCCCTGGAGTACAGTGTACAGTTCTGGAGACCTTACCTACGTAAGGACATAGACAGGGTAGAGAAGGTTCAGAGGAGGGCAACAAAGATGGTGCATGGATTGCATCACAAGTCCTATGAAGACAGGCTGAAGGAACTGAACATGTACTCCCTGGAGGAGAGGAGGGAGAGAGGGGATATGATAGAGACATACAAGTATCTTACAGGGAGGAACAGGTGCAGGAATACACTATTTGTAAGCAAAAAGATGTTCCAGGACTAGGGGCATGGGATGAAGTTGGAGGGAGAACGATTCAGAGGAAACATGAGGAAGAATTTCTTCACAGAACGGGTGGTGGACAAGTGGAACACCCTGCCAAAGGAAGTGGTGGGGGCTGAAACAATCACGGGATTTAAGAATGCATGGGATAGACATAAAGGAATTCTGGAGGTCAGGGGTAAGGGGCAACAGACTTCTAGGAAAACATAAACTGAACTTACAAGCTCAAATGGGCAGACTGGGTGGCTCTTATCTGCTGACACTGTCTATGTATCTATGTATCTATGTATACCTATGATAATTACTATGGTTACTGTAAGATAGAAACATTTCTAGTTACAAAGATGAGCCCTATTGGCTAAATTAGAGGTGGCTCCACAGTCTAAGATAACATTATACAATTCTGTATAGTCATCAGTTTATGAGCAAAAGAGTTCTTATACAGAGTCTTACATAACTCAGTGTAGTAGTACAAATCACCAAAAGGTGGCAATGCCGACTTACATATCATAATCATTCCAAGGACACAGATGCCTTGGCATCTTACAAGTAAGAAATACACAGAAAATACATAGAAGAATATATGTATTAGCAAGCAAAGTGTATTACAACAATATGTATTCATATCCTGACATCTACTCTTGTACTGTAGATGTCCTTAGCCCTATGTGTTGGTATAACATATGCTGAAGTGCTAGCTGTCTATGGTGTACCTCTGAGGGTACCAATTAGGGTGTAGGGACCTTGTGTGACATTCCCCCCTTGTTGCCTCTGAGGCAACACAGGCAAATGTCTAGGGAAAGGCCAGAGAGCAGTGGTCATTTACAAACCCAACACGCGAGCTTTGTAAAGGAACTCGAGCTGCTAACGGTGTTGGTGCAATGTGCGCTGTAGGCAGCAGAGCATAATAATCAAAATGAAGATTAAAAATGCTTGTGTAATAACAAAACCTTTAAAAGTAATCTCTAACCAGGTGTTAGTCAATGCGTCATTCATGTCACCATCATTAATCAATGAGAGGATAGCTTTGTTGGCCTTGGTCATATTATTGCTGATGTGGATGAGGTGTGTGTGTCTTTCCTATCTAAAAGTGATTTTAATGTAAGTGTGAGTGGGTCTATGTGTACATTAAAATATGGTAAGTATTCGGACAGTGTGATCAGATAATCTGGGTTACCATCAATGATGTCTGCGTCCAGGAGGGGAACGGGGGTTATAACGGTATGTCCAATGGCAGTCTTCTGGTGGGGGACAAAACAGAAATTGGGGTAATCAATAAAACATGTAACAGATCCGTAAGTATAGGATTTGTAATTAGTTACCACGCAGTACTCTCCATCAGAATTATACTGAGAGCGAACAGTAGGGAGTCTCTACTTTTGCAGCTGGACAGGACAGGACAGGTGTAGGTCGTCTTCGAAATCCGAGTTGACAGGCGATGAACCTCCTCATGATATGATTGGTAGAGCTTATCCGGAGCCAGAGTTGAGTCCAAAGAGTCAGTGCCATTCGTCGTGATGGCATCATCCATGGTGAAAGTCCAATCAATGCTGTCTGGAGAATAACCACAAACAGGTTGAATAACATCAAATACATAACATCTGCACAAGTAAATGTATTGCTTTTTCACACAGCAGTCCGTGTGCTGAGCCACCCAGGTGTCCAGGAAGGGATGGTAAACCAGTAGAGGCGGTAGATCCAGGCGTTCTCTGTAGATGTCTTCATCCAAGTGCCCAATCGAATGCACCAGTGCAAGCTTGTCTAACTAAGCTGTAGTGAGATTAAAATGTGGTAAAGAGACAGTAAAGGAAACAAACATGGTATCTGTTATGGAACATTTCTTAGCAGCAAAACAAGGACCAGTATTAGGATGTCTGGTCACAAACCCCAAATTCCTAGCTGTAGAAAGAGGAATGGTTAAAGTTTGTTGCATACACATAGCAATACAGCTAGGGGTTTTACATCGTGGACAATACCATTTCGAGATGCGTCTGTCATGTATGATATCAGGGATTCTTCCAGATTCTAAGTCACAGAAGAGGTTGTTGATGGTAGTGATAATGTATGAGCCATAGGCAGAGCAAAGGATTTCTCTAGCAATGTATTGTTTATCTGCTTCTTTATTGTTTTGTTGTATGAGTGCGTTGATCTTATCTCTTGAATCAGTGAATGCCTTAGCAATGTCGTGCATGTTGTATACAGTGTATCTTTCTTCTTGACTAAGGCCATCCACACCATGCAATAATGGGGGTAGTACATTGTTGACCAAACCAGTGGAGAACTTGGCAGAATGAGCTTTGGTAGCAGCAATGTCTGCTTTATTCCAAATAGACATAGCTGTACCAAAGAGGCCTGTGACAGTACCTGTTGCACCTGTGACATCAGAACTGTCAACTTCACATGTCTTACGTTTACGAGTTAGATTATCAGGAGTGGGTTGTCTCCTGAAGTTGCCTCTATGTTCAGTAGAATGGACCCCGGCAATAGGGTCTTGAGTACGAATCTGAAATGCTGCTAAACTATCATGCAATAATGTACTATAAAACACTGAAGTGTTAGTATTGTGACACATACCAAATTCTTTCATATTCCAGTAAGTAAGATTAAACAAAACAGGTATATACATAAACTGTAAAGTTATTAATCAAAGAACCTGGGAGGGCAGTGGCTGTTAGACCACTATGGGGACCAGGGGTATGCTTTGGACATTCCAAAAACTGTTTATCAGTGGGTGGTAATACAGAGAGGTACATGGCTGCAGAAGCCATGTGGTGTATAGCACAACATTTTCAAGCAGAGTCTTTAGACAAAGAATTGCAGTATGAAGGATCAATTAAGGCAGTTATGTTGTACAAACCAGAATGTCTTAATGCAGTTTGTAACAAGGACAGAGAACCATTTGGGGATAATTTAGCATTCGGCCAACCTTGGAAAGTTTCTTTGGAGAGTTTGGCCACAGGGAGAATTTGTCCTTGCGATGCGGTTTGCCACTCAATTTGAAGGGTAGATTTATCAGGAGCAACAACTGAGGCAGTGAGGTAAGCATCGGAACCTTCCTGGACAGTGATTAGACTATCTGGTATATTGATGGATACTCCCTCTGGAGGAGGTGCTGGAGGAGGTTCGGTACTGTGCCTTGGATGCATGGGAAAACTCCTGAGATGAGGAGATAATGGAACAAGATAGCTGTCCTGTCAGTGTATCTGAAAATGAAGATCAAGATTAGTATGTTAGTACTATTCCCGCCCGATGGGGTGAGGAAAAGTAGTTAAGCTCCTTTATACAGTTTTAGCTGGTTTGCATTTAATCATTCATTAGTCAACTTGTTGTTATGCAGGAGTCTAACCTGATAGACTGCTGGACTGAGCTTGTTGACAGTGGGGTATGGGCCTTCCCACTTGTTGGAGAAGGAGTGGGTGGGATGTGCAAATCGGAGTACCATTACCTGATCTCCAACCTGCCAATCCACTCCTGCCAATCCACTTCTTGTGCATGTTTTTCAAACTGTATTTTGGATAGTTGCTGGGCCTTGCCCTGCAGTTGGCAGCATACAAGTGTGTGTGTGTGTGTGTATGAGGTCTTTTCTGAGTTTTTCCACATATTGATCCACAGACACATGGTCTGCAGTAGGGATGTGCAGGTCAAACAGCAGGTGTTCAGGTAATCTCACCTGTCTACCAGTCATCACCTCAAAGGGTGTGAGCTGGGTGGTGGCTGAGGGTGTGCCCCTAATTGCCATAAGGAGTAACGGCAGTAGGAAATCCCAAGTTTTGGGATTATCCTCAATGAATTTAGAAGGCATTTGCTTAATCCATCTGTTGGCTCTCTCTACTTGACCTGAGGATTGGGGGTGGTAGGGTATGTGGAACTTCTGCTGAACTCCAAGGAGTTCAAGGGATTCTTTCATCAACTCACCTGTAAAACTGGTTCCTTTGTCAGAGTCTATCTTGAGGGGTAGACCCCACCTGGAGAAGATCTGTTCTACCAGGATTTTGGCCGTGGTCTTTGCTGTACATGTCTTAGTGGGGAAGGTTTCGACCCACTTAGAAAAGAGATCAGTTACCACAAGAGCATACTTGTTATTTCTGCTGGTGTTGGTCAGAGGGTGTATAAAATCAATCTGTATGGCATGCCAAGGACCAGAGTGTCGTTGTGGTAAAAGTTTGACATTTTGTTTGGTAGGGATGGGGTTGTTTTGCGCATAAACGAGACAATTGTCTATGTATTGTTTAACATCTTTGGTGACACCAGGCCACCAGGTGGTGGTCTTGAGCCTTTGGAGGGTATTTTCCACTCCCTGGTGTCCACCAGTGGGTGTATCATGCACTTGGTGCAAGAATTCAGATCTTAAGTGTCTGGGGACCACCCACAATTTAGTGATGGAATCACCTGGTTGGAACCAGATGAGCTTGTCATCTGGTGACAAGCGTAACTTACCTTCATGCCTCCGGTAGGGGTTGTGTGTGGGAAGTTTCTCTTTGGTACCTTTGTCAAGGAATCTGAACTCTTCTTTGAGTTCAGTATCAAAATGCTGGGCTGCTGAGAGGTCCAAGGGGGGAAAAGTTCAGGTTTCTTCCTGAGTGCTGCAATCTGCACGGCTGCATTGGCCTCTGGATAGTCCATCATCCAGATGTCCCCCCCTTGGGCCCCTTCCTTAGCAAGGGTATCTGCTGTGTCATTGAAGGCATGGTATGGGTCATGGAGAGAATGAGCTTTGACTTTATGTACATAGCGTTTGTGTGCAAATTTTTGTGCCAGTGCATCTATGTATATTACCAATTCCTTGTACTTCACGGGGCTGCCATCAGAGGAGAGGAAGGAGTTCTTCTGCCAGGAAGGAAGAAATTCTGTAAGAGAACAACAAACCCAATTAGAGTCTGTAAAAATGATAGTATCCTCGGTCCCATGCTGGATGAACTCGAGGGCACAGGCCACCGCTGCCATTTCTGCATATTGTGATGATGCTACACTACAGCGCTTAGATATTTTGGCAGTGTTCCCAAAGGGGTAAATCACTAGAATGCCTATCCCTGCAATTTGTTCTCCCTGATAGTGGGATGCTGAACCATCAGTAAAGACACGACACAAAGAGGTGTTGTCAAGTATTTTTGGTGTGGCAGGGAGGAAAGGACCTGGATCTGGAAGATCAGGTGACTGTAGAGTACAGTCATGGTGTTCTCCCTGGAAAAGGAGTCCATGAGCCAACATAGATGGAATTTTTGTAGGCTGTACATGTATGTCTCTATCCTGGAGAAGAAGTGACCAGTGTGTCAGTCTGGTGTTAGAGACTGACCCATCCTTCACTCTGTCTGAGAGCAGAAAGGTAGTTGGGGTGTGGTTGGGTTGATGATCAGTGGTAAGTACCCTTGTGATATACAGGAAGTGTGACAGCCCAGTAGGTGGCCAGAAGGTTCCTTTCACAAAGGCCGTACTTCTGTTCCACTGGGGTCAAGAGCTGTGAGGCATATGCAATGGGTCTCAGGGTGCAATGCACCTTCTGGGCCAGCACTGCTGACATGGCAATGTCAGAGGTGGCACATTCCAGATGGAATGGTAGTGCTGGATTGGGGTTGACCAGAGCTGGGGCAGAGGCCAAGGCCTGCTTCAGTGATGTCACAGCCTGGGTATGTATAGGGCCCCAAGTCCTTGGGATGTCCTTTTTGAGCAACTCATATAGAGGAGCAGCTTTCTGAGCAAAATCACAAATAAAATCTCTCGAGTAGTTCACCATACCTAGAAACCTTAGAAGAGTTGCCACACTGGTGGGCAATGGCAAGTCTTGCAATCCCTGTACCTTCCTCTAGGTAGGACTTTGACCTTGGTCAGTTATTTTTAGACCCAGAAAGAGTACTTCTTTCTGACATTGTTGTGCCTTTGCTGGGTTGCATTTCAATCCTGCTCTCTGGATGAGAGTCAGTAGTTCATCCAAGAGATCCAGATGTTGTTCCTGTGTGGCTGTTGCCAGCAACAGGTCATCCACATATTGCAAGAGACATTGGGGAGTAGAGAAACTCTCGAGGGCATCCATCATGTGTAGATGGAACAGGGATGGACTGTTATGGAATCCTTGTGGCAAGCAAGTCCACATGTACCGTCTTCCTTCAAAGGTGAAGGCAAACTTATATTGACTCTTAAGGGCCAATGGTAGTGACCAAAAACCATTGGAAATATCCAGGGCACTGAACCATTCCAAGTCAGGGGTCAGAAGTCGTAGCATATCGGGTGCTGATGCTACAGTTGGAGAACAACTGGGGGTGACCTGGTTCAGTTTCCTGTAGTCAATAGTAAGTCTCCAGGCGCCTGTAGGTATTTTCACGGGCCACACTGGGGAGTTGGCAGTGGAAACGCAAGTTCTGATTACTCCTTGCTTGAGGAGTGACTTAATCGTCTCTCTAAGGGAAGGCAAGGCCTCAGTTGGGAAAGGATATTGCCATTGCCTCTAATGTGCTGGGCCAGGCACTTTGATGACAGTGTGCATTCTACCACAGTCATGTTTATTAATTGCAAACGCTTCCAAATGTCGTTGCAAAATAGGGAGGAGCTTTGGAAAAAGTTCATGAGTCTTGAAAAAATCTATGATGTCATACTCTTTGTCATTGGCAGATATTGTTGCCACAATGTGTGAATCAGGAATCAAAATGGTATGATATTGACCCTGGATCTGTATCAGTAGCATGTTGGCTAGGTCCACCACACAGCCGTGTGGTGCGTGAAAATCAATCCCTATGATACTGGGATGATCATGCAATACCATTAGTTGGAAGGTGTGTGAGGCCTTTAGATGGCCTAACTCTACCGGTAGGGGTAGAGAACGGTATGCAGGTAATCTAGTACCATCAACTCCTGACATGTTGGTCCTCCATCCGGTGGACCAAGGGGATGTGTCTGGGTGTTCATCATATAACACAGATACAGCTGCATCTGTATCTAACAAGACTACTAGTAGGTGGCCCCCGACCTCGGCCTCGGTGCAGGGCCTTCCGTTTGTATCCAAGACTAGCTTGTTTACAATCTGGACTGGGGCCTGTAATTATCAATCTGTACTGCTGGGAGCATGGAGAGGTGAATCGCTTCACCATGCTGCACTGATGCTCCATATAAGGAGGAGCGTCTGGGTTCAGGCCTGTATGTGCCTGAGGGCCTGCACCACCAGTGTCCCCATGACCAGTTAGGGTTTGGGTTGCTGGTTGTACCACCGCAAGAGCCTGTGCGGGAACAGCATCCGCTACAGAGCGCACTTGTCCCAGGAGCTCTTGGAATTTCCGATTCTCTTCGGCTATCTCCCTATATGAAGGGCCTGTTCTTTGCTGTTGTGGTTTACCTTTACCCTTATGCTTTTTATACTTATGCCAATTCAGGTTCCCACCCCACTGTTGTTGCTGTTGCGGTTGTTGTTGATGGGCCTGTTGGGGGTGTTGGTTATCAGTTGAAGGGGCTTGTTGGTATTGGGCCTGCCCTTCCACTGTGTAGTGCATCGTGGCCTCAGTAGTAGGCTCCATGGTGGCTACCTTCTTGGAACCGAAGCCCAGATCGCGGATGTAGAGTTGGTAAACTCTCTCTGTTTACTGAAGGATGTTGGCAAAGCTATCCGTATTGGGGTAGGTGGTTGGCTCTACCTTTTCTCGTACTGCTGGAATCATGTTCCTAAGGATCAGGGTCTTATATTCAATAAGATCTACATCCACAGCTTCTTGTGCCAAGTGCTTTCCTGCTTGGTAGGCCATCCAAAGTCTCTGGTGGTAAGTCGCTGGACTTTCCTTTGCATTCTGTTTTCCAGGGTATGCAAGCATCACTCCTACTACACCTGGGCTGCGAGCAGAAATGAGCTCAGCTGCAACCTCATCGAAGGTGGCATTCCCATCCTGGCGCATGGCATCGGGGAGTTTAGCCCACAAACTAGGATCGATGGTTTGGTGTAGTATTTGGACCCAATATTCTGCAGCGAGGATAAGCATCTCGCATTTAGAACGCACCTTTTCCAAGTGACAGCTGAGGTTGTCGGATGGGTTCATCCGACCAATGCTATCAGCTATTGCTGCTGAACAGAGTGGGCCATTTTGTAGGGGTTACTGGGTCGATCAGGCAGCGGTGATTGTCTCAGTGCTGTCCAGAGTGGCCTGAGCTGTAACTTCAACCGTGGTCACGGACAATACCTTTCTGAGTGCCAGCCTCTTGCAGAAGCTGCACTAATCTGGGTTTTAATGGCCCGTTTACTTCTCTCGGGAAGGGGTACTACTGCCTATCACGGTTTTCAATCATGGTTTCTATCTCATTCTTCTCTTCCACATTAATAACTAGCTCATCGGTGGTGCTGTTGAGATCAGGCCTGGGCCCTTCCCCTATCATGGGGGCCGCCATGTTGGTGTCTCCCATGATGGGCGTCACAACGTCAATGACGTATGACATGGTGAGGGTGTAGCAGGGACCCGCCATGTTGTGGATGGCTGGGTTGAGTCTCTGGGCCATAGTAGGGGTGTGACTGGGCATTGTATTGTGAAATGTCATCATCTGACAACTTCTCTTCAGATGACGTAAGTAAGAAACATAGAAACATAGAAACATAGAATGTGACGGCAGATAAGGACCGCTTGGCCCACCCAGTCTGCCCATTTCCCTACCTACTGGATAAGCTGCAGATCCTAGTTAACCAGCAGCCTACTTCTTCCTACCCCCAACCCCCAGAATTGCCTTATGACTATCCCATGCATGCTTGAATTCCACCACTGATTTTGACTCCACAACCTCCTCCGGAAGGCCATCCATGCATCCACAACCCTCTCTGTGAAAAATACTCCTTTAAATTACCTCTGAGCTGCCCTCTATCTTCAAATTGCCTCTTGTTCTTGCACACTCTCTTTTGAAGATACTACCCTCTTGGACTTTGTTGATTCCCTTGAGGTACTTGAGAAGTTTCTATCATGTCCCCTCTCCTCCTTTCCTCAAGGCTATACATATTAATCTAGATCTCTCTCTTCATATGTCCTCTGGTGCAGACCCTGCACCATTTAGTTACCCTCCTCTGGACAGCTTCCATCCTGTCTATGTCTTTGCAATTGGGTCTCCAGAACTGCACACAAGTACTCCAGATGAGGTCTCACCAGCTGTCTGTACAGAGGATAATAACTTCTTTTCTACTGGTGATGCCTCCTCATGCATCCCAGTATCCCCCAGCCCTCCTTGCTGCCTTCTCATAGTCTTGCCCACCTTTAGGTCATCTGATATGACTACCCCAGGTCCCTTTCCATTTTTGTTGTTAGTATCTCACCTCCATTGTGTACTCTTCCCTGGGTTTTGTTTCCCAGGTGCATTACCTTGCACTTCTTAGCATTGAATCTAAGCTGCCATACATTTGACCATTCCTCTAACCTTGCCAAGTCCTTCTCATCCTTTCCACCCCACCCTGTGCATCAACTCTGTTGCAGATCTTAGTGTCATCTGCGAGACATACTTTTCCTTCCAGTCCTTCTGCAATGTCGCTTATAAAGACATTGAAGAGGACCTGGTCCTAATACTGAACCCTGTGGTACCCCGCTAGTAACCTCCTTTCTTCTGAGGACTCCATTTACTATTACTCTCCTGTTCCTATTCTCCAGCCAATTCTTTACCCAGGCTGTCATCTTGGGACCCACTCCCAGGCTGGCTAACTTATATATTAATCTGTGGTGGGACTGTCCAAATGCCTTGCTAAAGTCTAGGTAGCCATGTCCACAGCCCTCCCTATCTACTACTTTGATCTCCCAGTGAAAGAAATCTATCAGATTCTCTGGCATGACCTTCCGCTGCCAGAATCCATGCTGCCTAGGGTCCTGTGCCCTTCTGGCCTCAGATACACGACAATTCTTTCCTTTAGAAGTGATTCCATCATTTCCCTATCACTGAGGTTAAACTAACAGGTCTATAGTTTCTGCTTCTGCCTTGCTCCCACTTTTGTGAAGGGAATCACATCTGCCCTCCTCCAGTCCTCAGGTAAAACCCCATCCTCCCATGATTTGTTAAAGAGGGTAGTCAGTGGTGTCACTAGTTCTACCCTTAGTTCTTTAAATTCTGGGATGAATCCCATCAGGCCCCATTGCTTTGTCCACCTTCAGTTTTAGAGTTCTTTCGAGACCCTTTCTTCTGTAAATGGGCTGGTATCAACTTCTGTATCCAGAGTGTTACTACTGTTTGTTTATGTACCTCCCCTCTTCCTTTGTAAATACTGAGCAAAAATATTTGTTTAGTATCTCTGCCTTTTCACATTCTCCCTGCTCTACCCTCCTCCCTTTATTAAGCCTCACTATCCCTCCCTTGGTCTTCCTTTGCTCCTGATGTACCTATAAAGGTTTTATCCCCTTCTTAACTGAGTTAGCTATCTTTTCCTCAGTTTGGGCCTTTGCTGTTCTGACTGCCTTCCCAGCCTCCTTTGCTTTAACTGATACAGTTCTCTGTCCTGCTCCTGCTGTGATTCCTTGTACTTCCTGAATGCTTTCTTTTCTCTTGAACCTTCCTGCTTCCTTTGAGAACCATAGTGGTTTCTTACATCGTCTTGTTTTGTTTATTTGCTTCACACAAGGCTCGTTACCTCTGTGATGGCAGTTTTATTATTCCCCATTGTTCTTCCACCCTCCTTCCGCCCATTTGCTAGTGCATTCGTAGGCACTCACCCATTTAAAAAGTCAGCCCTCCTAAAGTCCAGTACTTTTGTCTTTGTGTGCTTGACTCTATTGCTGTGTTTACTCGACAGAACTATACTGTTCGATGGTCGCTAGTCTACAGATGGCTACCCACTTCTCACATCTGTGATCCTCTCCATCTCCATTTGAGAGCATCAAGCTCAATATTCCTCCTCGAGTGGGCTCCAGTACTAGTTGTCTAAGGCATGCCCTGTAGGGCATCTAGAATAACTGCACTCTTCAGTGGCAGCTGCAACTCGCTCCAGTTAACATCTGGCATATTCAGATCACCCATCAGCAATATCTCCCTTTTTCTGCCATTCTAGTATACTTTCTATCATTTCCTTGTCCACTTCCTCCCCTGAGAAGGGGTCAGACACAACCCTAGCGGATTGTGTGCCATTGCCTGTCTCCAATTTACCCACAGTGCTTCTTCTCCTCCCTGTTTACCCTTTTGTTCTGTTGCTTTTTATTCCTTCCCTTATGTAAAGAACCTCCTCCCCTCTTTACCCTCCCTGTCCCTCCTGTAGATAGTGTATCCTGGTATGTTTACATCCCAGTCATGGTTTTGTGTGTACCATGTTTCTGTGACTGCCATGATATCAGATGTCCTCCTCCATCAAGGCTACTAATTCAGGAAGCTTGTTACCTAGACTACGGGCATTGGTACTCATTGCTCTCCATTTTTGATGGCCTTACCTTCTGTTGCAGCATCCCCCACTGACCGTCTCTACCTTGGTCTTTTTCTCATTTAGTACCCTGTTTGTAGGGAGAGGCTGGGATTTTTCTGCTGCTTGTCAGTGCCTCCCCCATTGACTAGTTTAAAAGCTTGCCAATGAAGCATTTAAACCGATTGCTCAAAAGACTTGTTCCCTTCCTGGACAGATGCAGACCATCCTGCCAGTATAGGCTGGTGTCCCTCCAGGTGGAACCCCAGTCCCCAATGAAGCCAAACCCCTGTGCTCAGCACCATTTTTTCAACCATTCATTAAACTGCATGGTGCCAATTACCCTCGCCTCCCCATGCCTTTGACAGGCAGCACCTCTGAGAAGGATACCAGTTTGCTACTTGTCTTAGGCCCTCCCCAACTCTGCAATGTCCTCCTGCACTGCTCTAACCTCATGATGAGCCAAGTCATTTGTCCCTAGGTGGACAATTATGTCCAGCTCAGAATCCCTTGCAGCTGTTGTTGTGATCCTGAGGATGCTTCCTGTCCCCTCCAAGCCATGGCACCAGGCAGGCACCTACTCAGATTTCCAGCTCCTCCCAGTTCTATCCCCTAATAATTGGAGTCCCCCACCAGGAGCTGCTTCCTTTCCTTGTGGTGTCCCTGCCTCCTTCCTGTGGGCCTCCCTTGTGACAGTTGTCCTCAGCCTCCTTAGTCTCCTCTGTGGTGTATCTATGGGGAGCTATGCTCCCCAGAATGGCGAGGATTGTGGTGTGTAACATCTGACTGGGTGTGCCTCTTTTCACCATCCTCATCCTCCCTGAGCCCACTGTGGTCCAACTGCTGCTTTCTTTGTAACCTCTGAGGTAGTGGTGGTGGTTCTGGTGCTCCCTGGATGGGGAGGTCCCTTCCTACTGTCCATTGTGGCCTGGGGGAAGGTCCCCGTACTACTGTCCAGTGTGGCCTGAAGACGGGCAACTTCCTCCCTCAGGGCAGACAGTTGTCTGCAAATAGGGCAGCATCTCAGCCTCCAGAAAGACTCCCGGAAAACTGCTGCCCCACAGCCATTACATTGCACTACTCCCCATATTTTTTTTTTTTTGTGTGTGATTGGTTTGTAATGTAGAAATATATATTTATATTATACAATGTTTATGCTTATATTGTCAGTGCAGTGTGCTAGAGGGATATGACAGTGACATGCACCTTGCACTCTTGGAGAAATGATGTCAGAACCCCAGGTATAAAGGAACTTCTTTTCAGGGTGGGTGGGGTGAGGGTGGAAGGGTTGGGCCTAAACTGTGCCCTTCAGAAAACAATCAGCTAGAAGCTCTGACCCACTGCTGCAATGAGTGCCTTCCTGTCAGGAAGATGCCCTACACAACAATTTGATAGAAATACCCTGCTAATCAATCAGAAAAATCCACACATCCAAGTCAGACAGGTAAACTTCAGCCCCAAAACAGGCCTGGTGGTTTGTGCTCTGAGAGCTGTCCGCCCCAAAATAAGTCAGCTGTGCTTTAAACTCTTTCTGCACTGAAAATCTTAAGAATTGTAACAAACAAACGTAAACCTTAATCCACCACCCTCTGTTGCTTGAAGACCGTCTTTTCCTGTTTCACACTGCAGGTTTTCTGTGACCACTCCTTAACCCCAGTAACTCTGTTTAAAAGAGTTTAACTATCACAAACTCCTACGCACCAGTAAATTATTTAAAAATAGTTTCAGTCCCAAAAGCCTAGTAGTCAAGCCATACCCCAAGGGACAACCAGAATGAAATATTTAAACACTTATGAGGTTACTTCCAAGATAAGCAGAGTTTGCAAGTTTCTTTTCAACTCCTCAGCCACCTGAAATTTAAAAATAGTTTAACTGTCAGCAAATCCTAGTAGACAATCTAGCTACCTCCAAGGACCTACCCAAATGCAGTATTTAAATCCTTCTGAAGTTACTAACAAGATAAACAGAGTTTACAAGCCCTTCTTGGTTAAACCCTAAATAAATATGTGAATAAAAGCAATTACCAAGGGTATTAGTTTCACCTCCACAGAATTAAGCAAAAGTGCACGTTTGTTGCAGATATCAAGTGCAATATAAATTTCTCACACAGCTCGCAGTTGAAGAAAGCAGTATCCTTCCAGCTCCAGCAAATGTGCTTTGTGAAAGGCAGGGGCTACGCCTCCCATTGCCTTTACATGTCCAGCCAGAACCTCTCGCTGATGGTGCAGTTTCGCCATTTTGGTTCTACATTCAGTATGACTCACACTTGCAACATCCATATAAACCTCATCTTGCTTTTGCTTTTGCAACTCTCTATACGCAGCGCTCAATTCACGATTGTCCCTAATAGACACTTCTAAATCATTACGTACCTGGTTTATCTCGTCCTCCAGCTCACCCATTTCCTTAGTCAACTGAGCATTTGCAGCACTTAGCAAATCATTCATTTGCAATGCCTGTCCCTTATTCTGTCTCAAACTTTCACATTCCTATTTCAACATACACAGTTCCTGTTCTCCCAGCTTGAGCAGAATGATGCAATAGTGAATCCTTCTCATTCTGCAGAGTTTGGAGTTCAGACTCCAAGTTCTGCTGCAGTCTGATGCATTCTGTTTCCTGCAAACCCATCTGTTGATTAAGAGATTAAATTTGCATATCAAGGGTTCGAAACCTCGATTCGGAGGCTTCCAGAGCAGCACAGAGAGCCACGACCATCAACCCTTTAGCTTGACGCTTATTGGCTGAGTGTCTCGTCTCCGTGTACTGGGTTGAAATCCCCAGTATAGGGTTTTCAGATTGACTTGCATCCCGCACGAAGTCAGCCCATCCTCCATGGGAGGTAAGGAAGTTCGAGACATCGAGTCTCAGTTCTGCGCAGATATTTGATACAGTGGTCATTCTGTGGGAGGGAACGAAAAGTGAAACTGTGAAAAAGGCACCATGTTGTGTATCGATCCACAGCAGGAGCACTTAATACACAGCTGGGCTACTGTAAAAGTTGTAGACTTCACAAATCAAAGCTGTAATGGAGTGAGTCGAGTCGGCATCAACCACACCTGAAAGGATGATAGCCAGACTTTGTAAGTTACTACAAACTGTTTTCAAACGGGAGAGGTGATACGGGAATGTACACCTACTGTCCCCGTGGGAAAGGGAAAGGTTTCAGCAACAGGTGAAGACTTACAAACACCAAATATCGCCTGCACAGGGTCGCCAATTTGTTAGGAGGTCTAAACCTCACTTTTAGGTTCTTGATGATATTGGAAATGCAAGTAATCACAGACATGTTGCATAAGAGTAATACACAAGTTTATTACTACTAAAAGGATAAATCACAGTTGCCCTAAGCAGTTCTTACCAATACGAACCGGGAGCCAGTGCTAAGCATTCCCTATACCTCGAGGTTTCTCTGTGTCTCTTGGGGTCTCTACTGAGGTCTCCGAGGTATAAGACTAGTGTATTACATTACATACCTATGATAATTACTATGGTTACTGTAAGATATAAACATTTCTAGTTACAAAGATGAGCCCTATTGGCTAAATTAGAGGTGGCTCCACGGTCTAAGATAACATTATACAATTCTGTATAGTCATCAGTTTATGAACAAAAGAGTTCTTATACAGAGTCTTACATAACTCAGTGTAGTAGTACAAATCACCAAAAGGTGGCAATGCCGACTTACATATCATAATCATTCCAAGAACACAGATGCCTTGGCATCTTACAAGTAAGAAATACACAGAAAATACATAAAAGAATATACCTGTATGTATTAGCAAGCAAAGTGTATTACAACAATATGTATTCATATACTGACAGCTACCCTTGTATGGTAGATGCCCTTAGCCCTATGTGTTAGTATTACAAATGCTGATGTGCTAGCTGTCTATGGTGTACCTCTGAGGGTACCAATTAGGGTGCAGGAACCTCGTGTAACAATCCCTACCAATCCACTCTGGAGTATCCCAAGGTTCTATCCTGGGTCCCTTGTTATTCAGCATATTCCTGAACATTCTCCCTGCCTCCTGCCATGACAGAATGTTACTGTATACAGATGATGCAGTAATGTTCACTTGCCACACTGACCCCACCTCCCTTCAGTCTCAACTACAGAAAAGTTTCACAGAAGTGGAAGACTGGTTTTGCTCACATAAACTCATCCTTAACCACAAAATAACTAAAACAATGTTGTTCCCTGGAACCCATAACAAGTACAAGGACCATGAGCTCATAATTAACCATGAAGACGTTGCCCTTGAGCAGGTGGATATGTTTAAATATCTGGGCCAGACCCTTGACTGCTCCCTCTCGTATATCAAACACATTGACAATATCGCTAAAACTGTTAACTCCCGCATAGGGCTACAATACAAGCATAAACATTGCCTAACGGCTGAAGACTTGAACCTCACTATCCAGAGCTCTGTTATCTCAACTATTGACTACAGACTCGTTATCTATGAATCCGCTACTGATACTGCACTCTGACGCATAGCTGTAGCCCTTAATAAGGCATGTAGACTCCTTATTTCAGCTGCCCACCTTTCTCACACAAGTGACATTTATGAGCAGGCTAACTGGCTCCAGTTATCCAGAAGGCTAAAGTACCAGACCTGCATACTAGCTAGAAAGACATCACTGGGCCTTATGCCCCCTGGAGTCCAAGCAATATTGACCCCGTAGTGTGTCTGCCGCCTAACTAGAAGAACAGACAGTCTAACCTTTACAATACCTCGCTGCCGGACCTCTCAAGCTCAGCGTTCTTACCTTGTCAGAGCCTTCACATGGTTCAACTTGCTATCTACAGAAATCTCCAACACTGCCACAATTGGTGCTTTTAAGTGTAAACTAAATCAACACCTTGTAGCTAGTGCCTTCTGTGATTGCTTCTTATAATCCCCTTCAGGCATACTACCCTCAATCATCCCTCCTCACTGTCTCAGCTCCTCCTCCTCTCTGACCCCCCATTACTGGGTATAGGATGAATCTGTCTCCTCTTCCTTTTCATCCCCTCATTCCTCCTCCTTGTTATTTCCCATCTACCACATACCCAACGCAATGCCCACCCTATTTCTCTCCTCCCTCCCTCTCTCTCTCTCTCTCTTTCTCTCATACCACCCCCTCACCACCACTCTTCTTTCTCTTTCTCTTTTCCCACTAACCCACTCCTAACAAAGCTTCACTGAGTCGCCTATGACTTGTACTGTATAATTAAGTCACAACACAATTCCTTGACAATGCCTTTGCCTGCTATTATTGTAACCTTACTTGTCTTTTTTTTTTGTAAGTTCCATTGTAATGATCATGTTATGTTTTCTACATTATTGCTTTGACATGGAGCCTTTGTAAAAGAGCCCTCGGCTCAAAGGTGTCATCTGAAATACAAATAAATAAAATAAATAATGTGGTGTACCTGGCTAGTTGTAAATGCTAGGCATTTTGTGTGGGTAAGACAACCAGGGCCATGAAGGTGAGGGTTGGTGAGCATATGAGAGCCATCGGCTAAGGAGACATTAGGAAGGCCCTAGCAACACACATTGTAGAGGCTAACAAGAAAGATGAACATGGTTTTACTTTCTGTGGGATAGAGAAAGTCACCTTGGGGAGAAGGGGTGGTGACTTAAAAACTTTCATTCTAGAAAGGGAAGCTGTATGGATCTTCCAGCTAGGTGGGCATTTGGTTCCAGGTCTAAATGGCAGACTGGAGATTATGCCAATCATTAATAGAAGAAGGAATAAACCATGCTAATGCCCCTTGGAAAAATTTTTTTTTAGTTGTTTCTTGATTAAATAATGCAAAAAAATGTGTTGTAGGTGCCATATTGGTCCTTTTAAGAACAGATCCAGAAACAAATGATTTGATACCTTTTATTGTACCAACATGGATGTTACAGAAAAGAACAAAGTACTCTAGCTTTTGAACCAACCAGGTCCTTCTTCAGAAGCTTTGTGGCAGTTATTTCAAATATCCCATACTATTAACACCAGATTATATTGAAAAAACAGAAATAATTCTCATTGGTTTAACATATACATTTAAAACATAACAGAAGATTACGTCAGAGAAGCTAATTAACACCAGCATGCCTTTAACTGAGGAGCCTCAGAAGGGCAAAGGTTATCAAGAATTCTCTACAGCCAGAGAGTTCTTGCCACATAAATTTTAAAATGTCTCAGTATGCCAAGAAAGCATTCTAGTGATAAAAAAAAACAAAAAAAACTTGGGGTGGCATTCTCTCTAATACATGTAAGATGAGCTTACAACTTACATTCCAATTGTCCTGGTATATTAAAGAACAGATAATATTAGAATGCTTTCTTGGCATACTGAGACATTTTAAAATTTATGTGACAAGAACTCTCTGGCTGTAGAGAATTCTTGATAACCTTTGTCCTTCTGAGGCTCCTCAGTTAAAGGCATACTGGTGTTAATTAGCGTCTCTGATGTAATCTTCTGTTGTGTTTTAAACGTATATGTTAAACCAATGAGAATTATTTCTGTTTTTTCAATATAATCTGGTGTTAATAGTATGGGATATTTGAAATAACTGCCACAAAGCTTCTGAAGAAGGACCTGGTTGGTTCGAAAGCTAGAGCACTTTGTTATTTTCTGTAACATCCAAGTTGGTCCAATAAAAGGAATCAAATCATTTGTTTCTGGATCTTGATTAAATAATGAAATGTGTTTTTCTTGTTCTGTATGTTCACCTCTAATCCAATACTGTTGTTGTTATATTTCTCTCTCTATAGGTCTGTGGGTACAGTAAGAGATGTATTGTTAGCACAACGCACTGCAAGTGCTTAGGACGGAATGAAATTAGCTGGCCAGAAGTGGATAGCACTTTCCTTACCAATGAATCTACAAGTATTTAATCAATTAATGATTTATGAAACATTTCTGTGCAATTTGATTCTGTCTTTATGCCTAGTGTCTCTGTTTCATAATGTATTGTGATGTACCTCCTGTGTAGCCTTGTGATTCTAGACGACATCCAAAACTACAAATGTGCCCGCAATGACTGCAACAAAACCATCCAGCAAATGAAGTCCGCCTACTATAAGCATGCCCTCACAAACTCCTGGGGCAATGGTCAGGAATTCTGGAAGAACATAAAGGAACTCACTGGGAATCCACCCAAAACCCCCCCATCAATACTCAACGTCAATGGAACCACAACCCTCAACCTAAAAACCATTGTGGATACCTTTAACAAAGCCTTTACCGACCTTAGTGCTGTCCTACCCTAGGACTACTTCAAAGATGGTGAAGCCCCTCTGTCCGCAATGAACACTACTCCCACCAGCTCCCCCCGCTTCTACTTCAAAGCAGTCAAGGCTCACCAAGTACGCAAATATGTTACCAAAGCCCTTGGTAAATCAAGATTCAGTAATGACTCCCTCGATCTCAAAATCCTGTCTCTCACACTTGATGAAGTGCTTAGTCCTCTGACCAGAATTTTCAACCTCTCCCTCAGCCTTAGCCAGTTCCCGGACAGATGGAAATCTTCCACTGTCACCCCGATCCATAAAAGTGGTGACAAAACTGTCCATGATAACTATAGACCTATCTCCCTACTATCCCCACTCTCCAAGGCACTAGAACACATTGTCTCAGACCAGCTCACAGAAATACCTGGAAACGTACAACATCCTGTGCAAGCAACAACACGAGTTCCATAAAAAGGTCACAGCACCTCCACAGCCCTACTTGAATTCACTGGCGCAATCCACAATGCACTTGACTCCAGTGAACTACTAGGCTCAATCTACATTGACTTAACTAAAGCCTTCGACACCGTCAATCACCGCCTCCTGCTTGTCCAGCTTCAGAACACTGGGCTGTCAACCAACTCCATTGGCTAGTTTAAGAACTACCTTGAAGAACGGTCCCAAACAGTAAGAATCGCTGATACACTCTCAGACCCTAGACCGGTCCGCTCGGGAGTCCCCCATGGCTCCATTCTGGGACCCCTCCTCTTCAGCCTATTCTTAAACTCACTACCAGACAGCTGCCCAGAACAAATAATTCTCTACGCCGACGATGCTGTGATCCTCACCTCGGACCCTGATCCAATCCAACTACAAAATAAACTTCAGCGGGCCTTTTCCTCCATTGAATCCTGGTTCCTAAATCATAAACTGTTTCTCAATCAGAAAAAAAACAAGTCTATGGTCTTCTGCAACCCCCACAACAAAAACAAACAACTCCACCTCTTCATTGCAACCAAACAAGGAGCCATCCCAGAGCAAACATAATCGTTCAAGTACCTTGGCATCACCCTTGATCCACACCTCTCATATGCTGTCCATATCAGCAATGTTGCAAAGTCTGCCAATGCGAGGTTAGGCATATTATTCTGGCACAGGAAACACCTAACCCCAGAAGCACAGTCAGTGGCCGTCCAAAGCTCCATCATCAGCATCATAGACTATGGTCTTATCATATATGGGTCTGCAACTACCACTGCTCTCAAACATATCATGACCTCCCTGAATAAGGCCTGTCATTTCATCACTGGCTCACATTGCCGTACCCACACATGTGACCTTTATTCCCAATCTGGATGGCTTCAACTGGACAAACGCATAAAATACCAAACCTGCGTCATGGCCAAGAAAATTATAATTGGGGTTTGCCCCACCTGGTGTCTGTGCCCTCCTTAAGCCTAGACATAGGAACATCACTACAAGGAGATCAAATTCCCATCTACTACATATCCCACAATGTCGCATGACCCAAGGACAAAGATCATTCGCCTATCGGGCATCCAACTGGCTCAAATCTCTTGGCAGCGACATAGCAACCGCTCCAACACTCGGCCTCTTCAAGTCCAAGCTGCGCCTCTCACTGCTTGAATCCTGCAATTGCCCATCTTAACATTTCCATCATTCCAGCTACACATGCCCCAGCACCCAGCACTTACAATCAGTCTTTGCAACCCTAGCACCTTACCTGTCATATTCCCTCGACAAAGTCCCCTGGCTGCACTGTCTCCCTTCCTCACCCACCTCCCCCCCCGTATCTCCACTCCTGCCCCTGCTCCCAACCACCCCCCATACTCCCCTTATCCTCTGCACCTCCTACCCCTCAATCTCCTACCTCACTTCCCCCACCCACCCCACGTTCCTTCCCTTGTCTTGCTCATAGCTCATGTCTTTGTACTGGCTATTACATGTCTGTAAGTCAATGATTATATGTTTGTAACTAAAATGATGACTGTTGCACACACTGATGTGGAACCTTTGTAAAGAGTCTCGCTCAAAGGTATTGTAATCCTAGATGAAATAAATAAATAAATAAAATAAAATAGGTTTAACAAGTTGTGTCTATTGAATGTGGATTGCTCTACTATCCCCTTAAGCTAGAATGTTTGTGATAGATTGTATCTTAATACCTGGCTTTGCAGTTCATTTAAGTTTGGATTGCAATATTGGCAACAACAATCTAAAGTGTTAAATATGAATTCATGGGGCAGCAGAAGGTTTTTAAATGTCAGTATGCATCTAATATTATGGTTATAATATTAGCTGTCACTGTGGTATGGGTAGCACTTTTGCACTTTAAGATGCCTGAATTTTTACCATGTGACCTGCTTGATATATTGCTTAAGCGTACACAGATGTGATTCTTTGTCCCTTAAGAAAGCCTTTTAGGCAAAACCAAGTCGGGTCACACCAGCTGTGATTTTTTTGTCTGCACTGTTGCACAGCCCAGCGAGGTATTTTTTTTACTAAAAAACCTTTATACACTGTTTACTGGTGCCGTGCATTTTTTGTTTACCCACTACCATGGAATTACAGAGTTGTAATTTTATGGGGATTGGAGCATCAGGAGGGGTGGGGGGTACCACTGGACTACCAGGGATATATGTTTATTTTATTTTAGGTGATTGGGGCTACAGGGAGGGAGTAGGGTGCAACTAGACTATCAAGGCATATTTAAAAGGTTATTTTATGGCCATTGGGCTACAGGGAGGGAGAGGGGTGCCACTAGACTACCAGGGAATATGGAAAAAGTTATTTTACCACGCTTGGGCTACAGGGAAGGAGGGGGGAGCCGCTAGACTACCAGGGCTACTGTACATAAATAGTTTATTTTTGGTGATCGGTGCTACAGGGAAGGGGGTCCACTAGACCACCAGGGATGATATGGGTTCTTCTGCACAGTGTACTGGGTGGGCGGGTGGCCACCCATGGCTGGTGGCTGCTGTGTTGCACCTTGCAGTACAGCAGCTCGCATGTGGGTGGCCACCATTTGAGCCATTTTTTTCAGGCTCAACTTTGGGCATCAGTATGCAGTGCATCCCAGGGTTGTGCAGGCATATGCACCACACATTCCGGGCTGAATATCGGGATGTGCCGCATATGCATGGACATGCCCCCTAGGGATGCGCTGCATACATTATCTTTGCACCCCAGTGCATCAAGAATTGCGCTGTACAATTTCTTCTGTTGACTATTGCCCCGGGGCACATTTCTGGGGTTGCTCTGGTGCAACCCCTTTGAATAGCTAGCCCCAAATTTATAACATAGCCTTCTTATGACCCCACTTGGTGAACAAGGGCAGAGAACATTTTCAACTTCTGTCTGAAAGGTGATTTCATGCAGGGACTGCAGAATCACCTTTCAGGATGTAAAAAAACATTTTGGCCAGGATTTGAAAATGATAGCTGTCACATTTATGAAGTGCTGCAAAGATATGGCTATGCTGTAAATTTGGGGTAAAACTATTGAAATTACCACAGTATGGAGCCTACATTCTCAAAATTTAATGTAGGCTTGTAACCTAGTTGCTTTTTAATATTTTTACACCAAATTTTCAACATAGCCTGCTTATGACCCCACCTCATGAACAAGGGCAGAGAAAATTTTCATCTCCTGCCCAAAATGTGATTTTGCACAGGGACTGCAAAATCACCTTTCAAGACAGATTTGCCTAATGTCAGTGCGATTCTTCATGAGGTGGGGTCCTAAAAAAGGCATGTTGAAAATTTGGGCCAAAAATATGCAAGAATGGTCAAGTTATGCCACTGAGTTCAAAACACCATTGAAATACATTGAACCGCATACCTGTTTCTTCAGTGCATGGTCTGGCTTTGAAGAGGTACAATGTGTCTACAGTCCAGAGAGGATTATGGTGTTGGACTCCCTGTAACCGGGAGCTCCTGTCACTCTTGAGGACCAACCTTTTCTGAAATCTGGTGCAACAGTTCTTCTATTTCTTAGCCTAATCTATCCTTTACTATTTCTAGTTCATAAGGTTGGCTACCTGTGGGCACCCCCTTCTCCCTCTCTTGACTATGCTATAGTGTCCTCTTTAATTTTCCTTTTCCCTTTCAGGTCCTCATATAGGGAGGGTATTGTGGTGACCTCCAAGTGTATGTAAAACAGGTTGTGTTTATTGTTGTTGGATTTAGTATGTAATAGCACTATGAAATAAAATACCTTGATGTATATACCTTATGTTTATGAAACCTGTAAACGTGGAAAATACCATGGCACTAGGTGTTTTTGATAATGATAAAAAGTACCAGGTGACTATTATAGAAATTAAGCTAGTAGTGCTATTTAAAATGCATGTAAATTGCTGTAAACTTAACAAGCCAGAAATGTCATGGTGATTTGCATATATCCCATGATGCATTGCATTATGGAAGTATGTATGATGTTGTATTTCTTTGAAACTTGATTTGTTGCCAATGCCCTTTGGGGTAACCCATCTTTCAGTGATTCTGCATTGAGGTTCTTTGTCTATAGCTTGTTTTTTTTTTTTTTTCCTTTTGAGCCCCCACTACACAAGTAAATGGGGCCTGCATAGGGGTGGTCGCTACATCTCAACTAGTGAATGGGATCAGAGATCAGTGTCAGTAGGTGCTGGCTAAGTGCAGAGAAAGGATATTCATAGGCTGGTGCTGCAAACTGATGTACTGAAGAAGGAATATGGCATTGCAGAAGCTTATTTCTTGTATTTTGAACAAACATCACACAGAGATTGTGTGCTGAACCTGAAGTTCGGTGTCTGGTCCATCTATTATCCCACAACCCCTCCACAGACTTGGTGTCAGAAGTGGGATAATGTGCTGGAAGCATCTGGACTGGCCGAAGAGGGACGTTTTCTGGTGGATATCGCCCAGATATCCCAGGTGGACTGATGCACCAGGAGTTGCCAGAGAAGAATGTCTGTGGAGTTCTGACAAGAACTATGGCTGACAGATGGAGAGAAGCTACTGCCTGGACTGGACTTGGGAGATTGGAGGTAGGCCAAGCCTGAAGACAATGAAGAGATGCAGGTCGAGGCAGACTGGAGGTGCAAGAGACAACATCCAGGAGGTGGAGACCCTGATGAGGATGGTCCACTGGACGAGTGGGCAATGGCTGGAGGCAGATCAACTACACAGAGAGGTGGAACACTGGTGCCAGGTGCTTGAGAGGTTCCTGCTGGAGAGCTTGGACAGAGAGTTGGAGGAGGATTTTTTGTGGGCTCAGTTTGAGGAGGACCCACTGACTGAGCAGAATATTCCTTTGTTTCCTGTGTTCCCAAGATGTTAACTGTTGGAGGCTGGACACGCTAGTATGGAACTTGAAGTGAGACCCCAGGTAAGACTGTGCCTAGTGATATTGTGGTGGGGTTGAAGACTCCAAGCAAGCAAGAAGAAGCCTATGAGGCTGAAGGGATATTTTCTTGTATTGATGCAGCTAATTAACAATATTGACCGGGGTATACCGCAAGCTAAAAATACTAAAATTGTCAAACTGTTACAGTATGTTAAAGTTAGGAGGGTACAGATCATTTAAAAAAATGTCTCCCTTGGAAAAAGGGAAACTCTCACATAGGTTACAAGGTATTAGATGGTAACAGATGGCTGAAAATGGCACAGTGATTAAAATGATGTTTACTAAGACACCCCAGAGTTAAAAGGTTTAGGAACCTGCTGTTTAACATTGCAGGGTATTCAGCATGGGAGGTTCCTTGGGGTCCTGTAGGTTTCTGTAGAGGCCTGGCTGGGGATAAGATGACCAAGGATTTGGGGTTATAAGTTATAAAAGACTGAAATAGGAGAGTAGAAACTATTATTGCTCCTTCCATATTCCCGCAGACACTTTGTGTAAGACAGAGGAGTCAGGTTAGTTGCAGGCAAGGCCAGAGGTGGCTCTGCAATGGTCCCCTTCTATAGGCAAAAGTGTAGTATGTTTGATCAGGGGGCTGGTCTGATGTCAAAGAAAGAGGTAACCAAAGGCAAACAAGGAGTCTGAGGTGGTATGTGTGTTTTATTCTTTTCTGAGTGAAAATCTACAAAGGAGAAGTGGGTGGAAAATGGATTGGAACCTGTGCTGGGGTAACACCTTGAGTGTCTACCCTCAGATGCCTATATCTGCAACAAGTGAAATGAATCACATGAATATACCTCAGGGAGGCAGTATAGTGCAGGGGTTTAAGGCTCTGAACTGCAAATCTGGTGACATCCAGCAGACCAGACCTGGGTTTGAATCCCACAGCTTCCACTTGCATACTGTGTGACCCTGAGCAAGTCATTTAACTTCCCTGTGCTCCCAGGTCGCTCCTGTAAAAAAGCTTTCAGCTTAGAGTGCTACTCCTGATTAAACAACAAAATAAATAAAAAAAATTAAATAAAATCAAGAGTCATAGTGGGTTTATGTAGAGGGGTTGAACCTAGGAATGGGCTCCTGTTTAAAACTGACTTGTCTGGTGGGGTTGCAGCAGGTAGTTACTCACCCCAGAGAAAGTCTTTCTATGGTACTAGACTTTACAGCTGTCCAGATTTTTGGTTAAGAAATATGACAGACTTTCCCTAAAATGAGATGGGAAGGTAGCGTTAGTCTCTGTAGAGAAATGTGTTTATGCCTCAGGGTAAAGAATGATGATATTTACCATGTTTATGATAGAATGTTTATTGTTAATAGGGACCCTGAGACAGAGCTTCTGAAGATGGATGGCGGAAACTCCATCCTTCCTGGGACAGGAAGGTGGTAAGCAGTCTGCAATAACTGCTTCCCTCTTAAGGTGGGGGATATGCGACCGGGAGCTCCTACCACTCTTGAGGACCGACCTTTTCTGAAATCTGGTGCAACAGTTCTTCTATTTCTTAGCCTAATCTATCCTTTACTATTTCTAGTCCATAAGGATGGCCACCTGTGGGCACCCCCTTCTCCCTCTCTTGACTATGCTACAGTGTCCTCTTTAATTTTCCTTTTCCCTTTCAGGTCTTCATATAGGGAGGGTATTGCAGTGACCTCCAAGTGTATGTAAAACGGGTTGTGATTATTGTTGATGGATTTAGTATGTAATAGTACTATGTCATAAAATACCTTGATGTATATACCTTAGGCGGGATATTCAGACTGCGAAAAAAGATGCGCAATAGCAGAAGCAGGCACAAGTGCAGTGCGCCACTGCACAACACGCTCGATATTCAAACCAAGTGCAGGCCAAGGTGTGCTTGCACAAAACAGCTGAATATTGCGCCATCTGCACCATGGTGCAACCAGGGATGCACAGTGAAGCAGAGCCGATGCGCAGTAGCACAACCAGTGATGTGCAGGGACAGGGACAGGATGCAGGGGTGCACCACCCATGGAAGCCATGGGCGGAGGAGCACACAGCAGGCCAGACAGACCCACCCTCTTCCAGGCACCCCATGAACTGCACAACCAGAGGTGAGCTGGATGGACCACCAGCCCATGAACACCAGCACTGAATCAACAGCCGGGGCACGGTTCCTCAGCACACCCCCCTGGCAAGCAGTGACTGCAACATAAGGAGGGCTGGCCCCCCAGTGCCACCCCACCCCAGCAATGCAGAGCACACCCTGTACAGCAATCCCCAGACACCCGGCCCAGAAGCAGCACCCAACAGTGCATGGCACCGAATGCATGCCATCACCACCACCACTGTGACAACACAACCCTGTGCACCATGGAGCCATGCATGGCAGCCCCACTGTGAGCACCCTGCAGTGGGTGACACCAGACACTGATGCAACAACTGCATACACAATGCCCCCCTGCATGGCCCCCCATGGCACAGCAGAGAGGTCGACCCTGCGTCACTACCCGAGGGACCCCGCATGCGACAAGGCCTGCCCTGGACACCACCACCAGCAGAACAGCACCCCACACACCCGCCCATGCACACACCCTGTCCCAGCACTGGCCCCAACAGACAGCACAGCCACCCACTGTGGTGCATGTGTAGCCATGACAGTTGAAGAGAACCAGTCCCAGGTGCTTGGTAGCACACCGGCTGAACAGCACCTTATTTATGCCAAAGTTCATAAGGTGGACTGTCAAAAAGCCTATGTTGCAAATTTGGTGAGAAAATTCCTAAAAATGACTATTTTATGAGTGTGCGTTGAGCAGTTCCTACGCACACTTGTAAGTTCATGAATTTTTAATATTTGCACTCCAGATTTTCAACATTGCCATTTTGCCACACCTCCTTATGAGCAGTACAGCTGTCATTTTTCACGTCTTGCCCAAAATGTGTTTCCGCGCATGTAGTGCACAATGGCGCAGTCAGCGTGCAAAATCAATGTTTGGGACAGATTAAGAAAATCACAGTAACACTGTTCATGAGCAGAGGTCTTAAAATGGCTATGTTGGCAATTTGGTGACAAAAGTCCATAAAATGACTGTGTTACGAGCGAGCATTGCACAGTTTCCATGCACCCTCGCGTGCACCCTCGTAAGGTCATGAAATTGTAATATTTTCAGTCCAGATTTTCACCACTGGCATTTTCCACATTTCTTTATGAACAGTACAGCTGTCATTTTTCACAATATGGCTGAAATGTGTTTTCACACTTTCAACGCAGAAATGCAAGGTCGCTGTGGGAAATCATTGTTCGGGACGGATTAAGAAAATCACAATGACACTGTTCATGAGCGGAGGTCCCAAAATGCCTGTGTTAACAATCTGCTGTAAAAAATCCCCAAACTAATTACATTATGGGTGTGCATTACGCACTTTCTATGCACGCTCGTGACTTCACCAGTTTTTTTACTATTTTCACTGCAGATTTTCAACATTACCATTTGTTACACCTCCCCATGAACAGTACAGCTGTCATTTTTCACATCCTGTTCGAAATGTGTTTTCACAGCTGTGGTGCCAAATGCTGTAGTCACTCTGCAAAATCAGTTTTCAGCTAACGAACTGATATTGCCACTGTTCATAAAGTGGGGGTCACAAAAAAGCCATGTTGAAAATTTGGAGTGAAAATACCAACAAACGCCTGAGGTGATAGGATTTGTAACCATAACGCCCCACCCTGTAGAGACTGACAGACATTAGGGGTGTGACTTGGGACTGTCGCCTGTAACGCTCATACCATTCCACCCCTATCCACACCCTGCAGCCTGTGAGAGGCATGGAGGTGTGCCTTGGGCTCTTTGGCCCCAAAGTTCACCCCATTCTCCTATACTGCACCCATCTCACTGTATTTCCTGATGGAATGGGGTGAGCATAAGGGCCAAAGACCTCAAGGCACACCGTGACACTTCTCGGTGTCTGCAGAGTAGGCTGAGGTGAAATGGCATGGCCATTAAGTCTGATGACCCAAAGGCATACCCCAATGCCTGTCACTCTCTGCAGGGTGGTGGTGGGGTTGGCTTCAGTTCCGTACATCACTGCCATTCCTATTATGCAGCTCTCTAACTCCTACACTACCAATGCCAATGCCAGCAAGCAAACATTCGGCATTGACAAATGCTTGTTTTAATCTGCTATGTGAACCTTGGTGTATAAGTTAGACACTACTGAGTTTCTTAATTATTCAGTGCAATTTATTGAAAAACAGTTTTTTCATAAGAAGTCGTGGGTTGGATTCACAAAGGTCCACCGCAAGCTGCGGCAATGGCAGCTTGCAGCGACCATCCCTGCGACCTGGCCCATGCACCGGATTCAGTTTCAGAGTGGGTCCAGGGGTCTGGTTCCTGTGACTTGTGGTAGCTGTGCAACGTAGGTTGCAGTTCCCAGGAATGCCGCAGGTCGCAGGACAGGGTAGGCGGCAGATGCACCAGTCGAGGGCAGTCATGGCACACCCCCATGCCCACCTCCAAGGCACCATAAAGAGTGGACTCCAGCCTCAAGCCCCCTTGCCGTGGACCCCCCAGATCAAGTACCATTACCTGCCTATGTGGCACAGTGGTCCCCCAACCCCTCAAACACACACACACCCGGCAGATGAGTTGGCGACTGGCCCTGGTGGTGAGGGAGGGCTGTGCCAGTTGTCACCGACAGGGTATTGGGTGTGTGTGGGGGGGCTCACACTGTGGGATGGGGGCTACTAGGCTACCAGGGGGTATGGCATTGTAGGGGGGATCATGCCCCAGGGCATGTGGGGAACTCAACATGTGTGTGTGGGGGTCTGAGCATTGGTGGTGTTCCACACACCCATCCTGGCACAGTGCATGCCATGCCTGGGACCTGGAGCCCATGGGGGGGCTGTAACCCACAGGGAATGTGGAGCTGGGGCACAGTGGCAACCTCCAGTGAACCGCAAAGACCACTTAGACCACCTTTTTGTTGGCATAACTGGTCTTTGACAGATGTTCACTGGTGGTTGTCTCTGAATCTCATTTGTGGACATAGTAGCCATCCTACCTGAATAGGGTGCAAATGCTGCCATAAACCACCTTACGCCATGTCACAAGAGGGTTTATGGTGCAAAGGTGCAGTTGGGAGCAGGCAGCCTTCAGCATGTCGCAGGCTGCCTATGTGAATCCTGCTGGGACGCAACTCAGGACACAAGTGCTACTTGCACCATTTCTTCCGACGCAAGTTGCCTTGTGTCCTGATTTACCTTTTGAGAATCCGGCCCCATGTACATAACAGTGATACCACAACAAGTCATGTACATAACAGTGACACCGTATAAAGTCATGTGGTTAACAGGGACCCAACAAAAGCAACAATGTAAGTGTAACTATCCGACAAAGTCCTACTATAGGAAATACTTATGTTAATGTCCCCCCATCAGCCTGCCCCCTTTTTCTCTTCTATCACTCCTTCCCATTTATTTTTTGACAAATGCCTCAGGCTGCATCTTCATCCTCCCCCTCTCCTCTCATCCCTGTTTCTCTGCCACCCCCGGGCGCCTGACCCTACCCATTCCTTGTGGGCACATGTGTCCTAGCTGTGTTCACCATTTTATTATAGCTGCCTCTGTTAACTACCTATGCTTCTCCTCCTCCTCCTCCTCCTCCTCTACACCTTACTCTTCCTATAATTGACCCCTTTTAATAGCACTGTTGTACATGAATTGTTTACTGTTATTTCACTGATGCTTCCTTGTTGTTTATTATTTCTGATGTGGAACCTTTGTAAAAGAGCCTTGGCTCAAAGGTACTTGTAATCCTAGAGGAAATGAATAAAAAAAAAATAATAATGTACGTAAAGCAACCATAGTTATCTTTAAACATTTACTTTTGAATGCATTTTCACTGGGTGTGTCAAAGTTTACCTACTGATTGCATCTGTTTGTTTTTACAGTTCTTGTTTTCTTAATCAGCTATATGAACCTTTGTGTATAAGTTAGACACCACTGAGTTTCCTAATTATTCAGTGCAATTTATTCAAAAACAGTTTTTTCATAAGAAGTCATGTACGTAACAGTGACTCCAAAAGTCATGGACGTAACAGTGACACCACATCATGTGGTTAACAGGGACCCAACAAAAGCAACAATATAAGTACAACCAAAATGGTGCAGGGTCTGCACCAGAAGACATACGAAGAAAGACTAAAGGAGCTTAATATGTATACCCTTGAGGAAAGAAGGGAGAGAGGGGACATGATAGAAACTTTCAAGCACATCAAGGGAATCAACAAAGTCCAACAGGGTAGCATCTTCCAGAAAAAGAGATGTGCAAGAACAAGGGGGCACAATTTGAAAATAGAGGGGGGACGGCTCAGAGGTAATGTGAGGAAGTATTTTTTCACAGAGAGGGTTGTGGATGCATGGAACAGCCTCCCTGAGGAGGTCAAGGAGTCAAGAACAGTGGGGGAATTCAAGAATGCATGGGACAGGCATAAGGCAGTCCTAGTGGGGGATAGGAGGAAGTAAGCTGTTGGTTAACTAGGATCTGCAGCTTATCTGTTAGATAGGAAAATGGGCAGACTAGGTGGGCCAAGCGGTCCTTATCTGCTGTCAAATTCTATGTTTCTATGTTTCTATAACTATCTGATATAGTCCTGCAACAAGAAACACTTGTGTTAATGTACGTAATGCAACCATAGTTATGTTTGAACATTTACTTTTGAATGCATTTTCTCCAGAGGTGTCAAAGTTTACCTGCTGACTGTATCTGCTTGTTTTACAGCTCTTTTTTTCTTGCTCAGCAATTTAAAGCTTGGCTGAAAAGTTAGACACCACTTATTGTCCTAATTATTTGGTGTAATTTATTTAAAAGCTGTTTTTTTTCATAAAAAGTCACGTACGTAACAGTGACACCACAAAAAGTCATGTACGTATCAGTGAGAGGAATGGAGACACCAAGCAAAACACTTACTGGGATGAGAAGTAGAAAGGAAGTTTCTTGGGCAGGTGTGGGGCTTTTAAGACCTTCAAATGTTCAGCAACAATACAGACAAGTGCTTTTAGTTCTGCAAATGGACCGCTGGTGTTGTGGAGAATTTTTGGTTCCATAGTCTTGTACATAACAGGGGGACGCCAAGGGAGGAGGATCCAAATATTTAAATAAAACATCATGAATACCAAAAAAAAAAAAAATAGAAATGATGTTAAGGAAAGTCAGAGGCACTGAAATTGGGGGGTTTTATTAGAAAAAAAGCTATTTGAAAATGAGGGCTGTACAAGTCCTGAAAGTTCTGTAGGGGGGACACCACTGGTTAGTACATTACCAGGGGGGAAAAAAGGCATATAAAACTACATAAATTATAAATTTAGAAATGAGAAAGTTTTAAGAAGCACAAGAGCTAACTATGAGATACTAGCATATAACTTTTTTTCTTTAAAATGTAAATGTTGAGACTGCAATGAGGCACTCTATGAGTGACATGGAACAATGCCACAAAATGGCATCTTTCTTAAGATGCCTGCCAGACAATTGATGAGACCCTGCACTTTAGGGGAGGCGAGGGAGACCTGTTCCCCGATGGTCCCCCCCGTAACCCAGCAAGCTCCTGAGCCGAGTGCAGAGGTGCCGGCGACTGCGGTTGCTCCGGCGGGCCTCCTCGGCGGCCGATTCCACAAGCCTTACTGCCCTTGCCCCGGTGTAGGAGTCTGGAGACACTTTTGAACCACAAGCATCACTGATTGCATACCTACCGCGGAGCTGGGAACGTCTTCCTGAAAGGGGAGATTTTGTGAGGCTGACCCTGCCTGGCTGACCGCTGAAATGCAGACCTTGCACAGAGATTTCCCCGGGCTGAACTCTTTGAATCCCTGTGACTGCTGAATCCCATTGGAACAAAGGACTTGGGCTGAACTTTTTGAATCTTTGTTTGACTTTCACGCCTAAAGAGCACACACCCACTGCCCAGAGGAGTCTGTGACGTGCTCTCCCCAAGCAATATAGGGGGTGCTTGTCCAACTCCTCCCGTGCCTGCCAGACAATCGATGAGACCCTGCGCTGGAGGGGAGGTGAGGGAGACCTGTTCCCCAAAGGTTCCCCCCCATAACCCAGCAAGCTCCTGAGCCGAGCGCAGAGGTGCCAGCGACTGCGGTTGCTCCGGCGGGCCTCCTCGGCAGCCGATTCCACAAGCCTAACTGCCCCTGCCCCAGTGTAGGAGTCTGGAGATGCTTTCGAGCCACAAGCATCACTGATTGCATACCTACCGCGGAGCTGGGAACATCTTCCTGAAAGGGGAGATTTTCAGGCCTCCCGCCCAACCCGTTCCCTCCTCCCATTAAATGTGTGTAGGCTCCGCCCCCCAGGGCTTGGCTAAGCCTATCAGCTAAGGTGGGAGGTACAGATTTCTACTCTGTGGTGCTGTCTGCCCTAAACTCAAGCTGCTCACCGCGTTTCTGACTTTCTCACCCAACCAAAGCAGTCTGATAAACTTTACAGTGGACTTGACACCCAGCATTTATCTCTGGTAGCTATTGACTACTCACTCTTGACTCTGAATAGTTATTTTGCTATAACTGCCTAGTCAAGCCACTAATTGTGTCTTATTTCCTCACTGTCATCATCAGTTGTTCTGTACCTTATGGTTATAACTGTGCTTAGCATCAACAGTTGTTCTGTACCTTAAGGTTATAACTGTGCTTAGATTGCTACTTGTTTCACCAGTGATTTACTGATAAATTGTACCTAGACAATCTCCCCTGTTCCCCTCAAGCTCCTTACCATATCCTAGCTCCTAGCTGGGCATAGAATATTAGTGTGAATTAGGCCCGGGCCCCTACCCCTCAGCTGGCCAATACCACTGGTGCGAATGTGTCCCAGGTACCCACTCATCCCCCGGAAGGGAAGAGTGCACCCCATGACAAAGGAAAAGGGCATTCAGCCCTCCTCCTACAGATTCTTGATGCTAGCTGGACTCATACTGGGACTCGCCTTGCTCCAAGTGGTCACTACCCCCTCGCTCTCCACAGGAGATTACTGGGAGAAGTCTCCCTACTATAAAACACCAGACTTCTTGTTCTCAAATACACTAGCAGTGACTACTAAAACCCCCCATTCCCTCACCTGGAGTCTTGACCTCAGGTGTCTAATGCGCTCCACCAGGGTAAAGAGACGCCGAGCCCACATACCTTCTTCAGGTCTGACAATATCTCTCCTGGCTCCTCCTCATAATACTTCTGGCTGGAGATATTGAAACGAACCCTGGCCCAACAAACCCAGCTGCTCCCATTTCCCCGATATGGGGACTGGGCAGGGGTCTTAAAATAGCGCATCTCAACATAAGGAGTCTGCTTCCAAATCGAGACGAGCTAGTGTCATGGGTCACCCTATACAAACCAGATGTCCTTGGAGTGACTGAGACCTGGCTCAAACCCTCAGTACTGGACTCGGCCTGTGTACTCAAAGGGTGTGAGTTCATTCACCATGACAGACCCGGGAATAAGAGGGGGAGTGGCATTATGATCTATTACAGGGACCACCGGCTGACCCACCTCCTGGACTCCATTGGCCCCTGCATTGGGGACAACAAACTCATTATCCTGGGGGATGTTAACCTTAACTGGACTGGTGGAAATGTGAAGCAGTTTGAACTTCTACTTGCCAATCTTGCCCTGACTCAACTTGTACAGGAGCCAACCAGACGGTCGAATAATGGATCCTCCAACTCCCTGCTGGACTGGATCCTCTCAAACCATCCTAACAGGATCTCCTCAGCTGGTATACTATCAGATTCCATCTCTGACCATTCCCTGGTCTTCTGTGTTTGGAAAATTCCCTCCCCCAAAATTCCACATAAAATCCTACAAATCCGAAACTTCTCCAGGTTCGATCCTGTGGCGTTTCTTGCGGACCTAAGCCTAACTGACTGGGCTGGGGTATTCAGAGCCACTGACCCTTCAGTGGCAGCTTCCCACTTTCTTGCCACCTTCAGTGCCCTGCAAGACAAGCACGCCCCGAAGGTCACTCGGAGGGTGAGGGGGTCGGCCACCCCCTGGTTGCATGGGAGTCTCCTAGCCCTAATGAGGGCCAGAGACAAGTGCTGGTCCCACTTCAAAGGTTCCCTTGCTCTCACATTATTCCAGCAATATAGGCACCTAAGAAACAAATGCGAAAAGGCCATCAGAATTGCAAAAAGCAACCTCTGCAAGTCTGCTCTACTCAGCTCAGCCAGTGACCCCAGGCGGTTCTGGAGTAACATAAAATCCCTTGTCTGTGGGTCCTCTCATCCGGGGGTATCCGATATGATAATTGGAGGGGTATCCTGCAACAACCCACTCACCATCGCCAACTCCTTAAACTCTCATTTTTTAGACCTATCAGCTTTCTCCGCACTCTTCCTACCTGACAGGGGTACTTCCTCCACTCCCCTCCCCACTGGGCAGGAGGATCACCTCCCTCATCAAAAGTTCTACCTCAGAGCTGTGTCAGTCAAGGACATGATGAGGCTTCTCTCTGGCCTCTCCCAGTACTCCAGCCCAGGCCTTGACAGCCTGGAACCAAAGCTACTAAAACTAGCTGCCTCCCATATTGCTCCCCCAGTAGCTCGTATCTTTAACCTATCACTTACAAAGGGAGTCATCCCGGAAATTTGGAAGGAGGCGAGGGTAGTCCCTGTCCTGAAACAAGGAAATCCCAAAATCCCAGACAACTATCGTCCTATTGCCGATCCTATCCTCCCTCAGTAAGCTCCTCGAAAAGGTAGTGGCGGAGCAGCTCTCGGAGTACATACAGGTGAATGAACTCCTGTCCCTGGCCCAGCATGGATTCCGTAAAGGGCATAGCACCACCACAGCCCTGGTCTCTGTCTCCGCAAGCATCAGGGCCACCATGGACCAGGGCAAACTCTCTGGAGCCATATTTATTGACCTGTCCAAGGCATTCGACCTTGTCGATCACAAGCTGCTTTGTACACAGCTGAGGGTGCTCGGCCTCCCCCCCCCCTGCTATGACCTGGCTATCAGACTACCGGAATGGAAGAACGCAGAGGACCTGTTTCAACAAAGTTCTATCTGAGCCCTTACTGGTTACCTCTGGCATCCCCCAGGGCTCGGTCCTGGGCTCCCTCCTCTTCTTCCTCTTCATCAATCAACTCCCGGAGGCAGCAACTAACTGCCAAGCCACACTGTATGCAGATGACCTGGTTATTATATCCCACTCCAGGGACATTGCTACTCTCAACAAGCACTTGTCTGAGGGCTTCAACAATGTCCTGGCCTGGGTAACCAAGCACAAACTAGTCTTGAACCTGAAAAAGACTCAGGCTATGCTGTTTGGCTTAGCTGCCAAACTCAAAGCCCTACCAACCCCACTGGATATAACCAGTCTGGATGGTACTTCCCTCCCAACAGTGCTCTCAGTCAAGTACCTTGGGGTGACACTTGACCCACAACTTGATCTCGGAAGTCACATTCTCAATGTCTGTAGAGCAGCAAACAATAAACTGGGACTGGCCTACAGGGCCAGATACAACCCTCCCCCTCGGGCCCGACTGGCCCCTGGCGAGAGGTGTCCTCCTTCCTTCCTTAGTTATGAATGCACCTATTTGGCCGCCTCCCTAAAACACACCTCAAGGTGGCACATGACGTACAACAACATCTGTCGCTTTGCCCTTGCCGCCCCTCGCCTCACTCACCACTGTGAGTTATATGAAAAGCTCCGCTGGCTCTCCCCAGCCAAGTACCTAGACTTTGGGCTAGGGCGCCTCGTGGGCAAAGTGCTGAGAACCGGAACCCCTCCGGGGCTGGCCCTGCTTCTTCCTCCAGCCGACCTCTCCCCATATCAACTTAGGTCCCAGGCTCGGGATGCAAAGTTCCCCTCCTTGGACCCAAATGGGTGACAGGGACCTGCCGTGTGCTCTAGACTCTGGAACTCCTTTCCTGGGTTTGTTAAACAGCCCCCCTCACATCAGTGCTTCTGCTGCAAATCCTTGTGGGGAGTCCTGAAACTTGCCTCGGTGTGTGATTGCCCCAGGCCCCCTAGTGCAGTGGCATCCGTCCACTGGACCCTAGGGTTGCTCTCGCAGGAACCTCTGCCAAATCTTGCTTGTCCCGCACTATGTTATGTACCCGAGCACTGACTGAGTTTTATTTTCTATTAATTGGCATGACCACCTACTCTGGTTGTGCTAAAATGTAATCTGTGCTAAACTTGAACTGCTGTTTTATTTGACCTGTTTTCTCTTTGATGACGCTTCCCAATGAATTCTTACAAGTTGTACTATAATGATGTACTGTGTGTTTTTCTGTACCTCTCTGTACCCATTGTTGTAATCTCCCGGGTCGTTCCTGAAAATAGGCATATTACTTGTCTAGTGTACTTACCCGGTCACCAAAAGCTAAATAAATAAATAAATTAAGGGGGAAATGTGGCACTCCAGATGGGTCCACAGCAAAACAGCAACACAACAGAGGCTGATGTGATTTACAGTATGTCACATTGAGTAAAATACTAGGGAGTATTAGAATGGAAACATTTTATTAGTTATTTAAGAAGTTACAGGTCATTATTACAGAGGTGTTGCAAGTCTCTCTAGTACTGTACACAGACATATATACTGTATATATATATATATATATATATATATAGATAGATATATATATCTATATCTAGCTATCTATCTATCTATCTATCTATCTATCTATCTATCTATCTATCTACATGTATATCTTGTTTTTTGTGTTAATTGGGTTCACCGCAACATAACCCAGATAGACCATCTTAGGGTAGCTGGTTCATTCCACTGGGGTGTCAAACAGACTAGGCACACTGATGAGTCCTGGTAGGATGAAACACGTGTCTGTGTCTTCTGTTGGGACCCTTTGCAAACTGTGTGAGAGGGCTTTTGGCACCATGCATTTCTGCTTAAAGTTGAGCCAGCATAATATTCTGTGGTGAGCTGCATATGCAGCCCATGATGCTTTGCATTATGGGGGCATGTGTGATTTTGTATTTCTTTGAAACTTGGCTTCCTGGCCAATGCCCTTTGGGGTAACCATTGCCTCAGTGCTTGCACACTGAGGTCCCTTGTCTTATATCTATATATGTCATCTTTTTGGAAAAGAGTCCATGAGGGTTCTGGACTTCAGGAGGTCAGACCTCAGTAGGATGGGGATATGTCTCAAGGAGGCCCTAGAAGAGGGAAGGAAAAGGGGGGGGTTGAAGGACCATGGGCACATCAAAAAGGAGCCATAGTGGAGGTAACAAACCTTTGTATCTGACAAATTGACAAAGGCAAATTGGAAAGAAAACCACAATGGTTCTCATAAGAGGTGGCAGGAAAAGTAAGGGCAAAAAAGTTAGCCTTCAGGAAATATAAGGAGACGCAAAGGGAGGAGGACAGGACAGTGTATCTAGAAAACCAGAGGAAGGCAGGGAAGGCAGTCAGGAGTGCCAAGGCAAGGACAGAGGAAAATACAACACATGAAGTGAAATAAGGGGACAAGACCTTCTATAGATACCTTAGAAAGAAGAGAAGGACCAGGGGAGGGATTGTAAGGCTGAAGGGGGAGGAAGGAGAAGGAGTGGAGGGGGACCAGGAAAAAGCATCAATCCTGAATAAATACTTCTGTTCAGTTTTCATGGAGGAAGAGGGAGGGGAGAGACCGCAGTTAGAAATTAAGAAGGGAAGGGAGGTGGACAGCAGCCCATTCAAGGAGGAAAGAGTCCTTGAAGAACTTAAAAAACTGAGGGTTGACAAGGCAATGGGACCGGATGGGTTACACCCTAAAATATTAAAGGAATTGGGGGAGATACTGGTGGCACCACTGGTGGCCCTGTTCAACAGGTCACAGGAAACAGGGGAGGTTCTGGAGGACTGGAGAAAGGCTAATGTGGTCCCTGTCCACAAAAGTGGGAGCAGGGAGGAGGCTGGAAACTACAGAGCTGTCAGTCTGACCTCAGTGGTGGGTATAATTATGTAATCTCTGCTCAAAGAAAGGATAGTAGAACACCTTGAATCAAGTGGAGCACAAGATCTGAGGCAACACAAATTCACAGCAGGAAAGTCATGTTAAACTAATCTGATTGATTTCTTTGACTGGGTCACTAGGGAGGTGGATTGGGGGGAATGGTGGATGTGGCCTACCTTGATTTCAGTAAGGCGTTCAACACCATTTCACATACAGTAGAAGGCTTGTAAACAAGCTGGACAGCCTTGGACTGAGACACAAAGTGGTGAACTGGGTTGGTAACTGGTTGAAGGGTAGGACACAGAGGGTGATGGTAAATGGGGCTAAATACAAGGTAGGGAGAGTGACCAGCGGGGTGCAGCAGAGTTCAGTTCTTGGATCAGTGCTGTTTAATATCTACATCAGCAACATTGCTGAGGGGCTGGTGGGGAAGGTGTGCCTCTTTGCAGATGACACAAAGATCTACAATAGGGCAGACAGTCCAGGAGGGGTGGAGAGAATGAGGAGTGACCTAGCTAAATTGGAAGAGTGGTCCAGAATGTGGCAACTAGGATTCAATGCGAAGAAGTGCAAAATCATGCATGTGGGGTGCCAGAACACAGGGGAGGATTACATGATAAGGGGGGAGATATTAGCAGCCACAAAACAGGAAAGAGATCTGGGGGTCATCATATCTGACAACCTAAAGGTGGCCAAACAGTGTGCCAAGGCAGTAGGGAGAGCCAGTGGGATGTTGGGGTGCATAAAGAGAGGCATCACCAGCAGAAAAACGAAAGTCATAATGCCACTACACAGGTCATTGGTGAGATCTTATCTAGAGTACTGCATCCAGTTCTGGAGGCCTCATCTCAGGAAGGACATTGACAGGGTGGAGACAGTCCAGAGAAGGTCAACAAAAATGGTACAGGGCCTGCACCACATGTCATACGAGGAAAGATTACAGGAACTCAATATGTACACCCTGGCGGGCAGGAGGGAGAAGGGAGACATGATAGAGACCTTCAAGTACCTCACGGGGATAAATAAGGTACAGGAGGGCAACATCTTTCAGAAGAGAAGCTGCCCTAAAACAACAAGATGGCATGACATGAGACTAGAAGGGGGTGGACTAAGGGGCAACATGAGGAAGTACTTTTTCATGGAAAGGGTGGTAGATACTTGAAATTGGCTGCCCCAGGAGGTGGTGGGGCAAACACAATGGGGGGGGATTTAAACAGGCATGGGACAGACATAAGGGAACCCTAGAGGGGGGAAGGAGAGGCAGCAGTAGTGGACCAGTAGAGTCAGCGGCAGCTAATTAAAGGTAGGGTATACGGGCAGACTGGATGGGCCTGGCATCCTTATCTGCCATCAATTTCTATGTTTCTGTGTTTCTCTGCTTTCACTATTTTGTTGTTTTTATTTGTGATAATTATTCACCCATGTTTTGTATAAGGAATAAAACTAGGGCCCCTTAGAAACAAATTAGTGGTTAATACCACAGGGAATACTAATCGTCTGATTTTCTAAATGTTTTAAACTGCACCCCTGACTGTTTTTTTTGTTGTATGCTAGGATCTCACATCTTTTTTGTTCCATTATTTTCAGTGATTAGGCCTTTTGGTGTGTACACACCGTATTTATCTAAGTCGCACAGAGATGTTCAGAACCTCAGATACAACCAGAGAAGGACTTTCTATGTCAGGAGACTGTTAACCTCGAATGAGGAGCCATAATTGCTGAAACTGAGGAACACTCGAAGTTTTGCCAAGACCTGTATCCAAGCCAATTGGAAAAAGACTGGAGAATGACTTTTATGCCTCCCACACTCTGTCTCCTGCATATCTTGCTTTGCTTTCAAGAAGAGTCTGCATAGAGAAAATGGAATAAGATATCCATTGACAAAGACAAAGAAACCCATTGACAAAGACCACCACAGCAATGTTTCTGTGACAACAAGGCTGATATCCATACAGTTAACTCAAACTTAACCTGATATAGCCTGGGTTGATAAGTATACAATCTAAATACAATACAACCTCAATTATCCGAATGCTCTGGAAGACATCATATTTGTTCAGATAATTGAGAGTTCAGATAATCAGAAGTCCACAACATTAGGCAAATGAGAGTTTGGGGACAGTGTCAGAGTTCAGATAATAGTGAGATCTGGATAATTGGGGTTCAGATAATCAAGGTTGTACTGTATACATATTTGACATATTTGACCTATTTTATGTCACTGATTCTTAGGATGATACTTTACAGATTTTCTTTTTTTTGACACTGTTACTATCAATTACTATTACTGTTTACTGTTTACTATTACATTTTTGTTTTCTCAGAAGAAGCCAGAAGGGGAAGGAAACATATTCGTATCAGTGCTTTACAGTAACTGGTAATAGCTATTTTTGTTATTAAACTTAGATTGTGGGCATTTAGTGACACTGTAACTTCTTTGCTGTCTTTACTTAGAATTGTTTTTGGGCTGTTGAAAATTTAAAACGTGGTGGTGGTGTATTTCTTTGCTGTCTTTAATTGCTGCAAATTTAGTCTTGGCTTGTCTGACTTGCCCTGTAGTCTGGGTGAGGGGTGCTAATTCTCTGGCCTCTGACCTCAGCTATGTGATAACTGGAGGTGGGGCTTAGTCAGGGCCGGCGTCGGGGGGGTGCAAGGGATGCCACTGCACCGGGGCCCAAAGTGCAGGGGGGCCCAACAGCCACTGAAGTAAAAATTTGTATTTTTATAAAATTACTATGCTAGCGCAGTGCGGTTCGCCCGTTCAGGAAGTGTGCACCCGTCCAGCGTCTGTCCTCGTACCAGTGCTCTTCTCAGCCCCCCAGAGCCATGAGCCACTTAAACTTGCCACACACATAGAGCCAGCCATTTAAATTGCAGAGCTGCAAGGCAGCGCCCTTTCCCCATACCTGCAAGCAGTGCTGGCATTCACTGTCCTCCTTGTCTCCTCCTCCTCCTCCTCCTATGTTAGAGGCGGGCTCTGCGGATTCCGCTCCTCCTTCATGTTCCACCCTCGCCAATAGTGATTTCTCACTTCGCCCCTCACTCAGTATGGTGTCAGGCTGACGCTCCTCCTGCTCCCTCCCTCCTGGTTGAGTACTAGCTGCGCTGCTCTGATTTGCTGGTGGGGCCTCTGGGGTGGGGCTCATCTCAAGCTCATCAGCTCGGTGTGTAAGCCTTGGATCCTCTCGCAAAATCAGAGTCATCTGGCATCAGTAGACAGACTGAGCGTGAGATGGTGTCACGGCGAGTGCATGGCGGTCTATCTTTACTCTCTGGCGGGAGTCTGGAATGGATGGTAATTACTGTGCTAATCAATCAATGTCCTTTTTGTTCTTCTGTATGCCAAAATAAACTGTGCTGTCTGAGTCCAGTCAGTGATGACGGTGATTCAGCAGGGAGGGAAACTAAACAAAAAGAATAAAGATTTAGACAGCAACAGCCAGCAGGAAAGAGGGTCAGAGGGAAACTGAGAGAAGAGAACAGATAACACCATGATTTACACCTTTCAAGTTCACAAAATGAACGAGCAACAATATTATTTGGGGCCAGGGATCCAATCGGGGGCAGCTGGGAGGGCCCCAAGCCGGTTAGAGGCGGGGGGGCCTTCTGAGTTGCAACCAGGGCCCATAACTAGAACCGACCCTGGGCTTAGTCAGAGTTAAGGTAGCAAGTGATTTTTGTTTTCTCAGAAGAAGCCAGAAGGGGAAGGAAACATATTCATATCAGTGCTTTACAATAACTGGTAATTGCTATTTTTGTTATTAAACTTAGATTGTTGGCTTTTAGTGACACTGTAATTTCTTTGCTGTCTTTACTTAGAATTGTTTTTAGGCTGTTGAAAATTTAAAATGTAGTGGTGGTGTATTTCTTTGCTGTCTTTAATTGCTGCAAATTTTGCCCCCCTTCCCTTCCCCCAACTCTTAATTATATGCCCTGTTAAATATGATTGACAGGAGTTAAACACAGGGGATAGTAAGGGGTGTGGAGTAGGAGCGGCACAAGGGGAAGAGGCCCACTCTCAGCGCGACAAGTGTTTTGACTCATTTATTATTTATTTCTTTTCTTTTTTTTTTTAAAGAAAAGTATCTGAGGATCAGTGGCAGGATTTTTAGGACAGTAAATTAATAAAAAGAGAACTAGGAAAGCTTCAGTAACAGACAAGTAGTAGAATAGCAGTATAATTGCAGTATAATGTGGGGAGTGGTACAATGCAGTAGCTGCAGGGCAGCCATATTCAGGCAGGCCTTCTGGACACTGAAGTGCTGCCCTATCTGCATGCATCTTTCTGGACTGCAGGATGAGGTAGCCAGATTCAGAGCGGAAGTAAACTGGGTCAGGACTACCATCACCCCTATCCAGAGACCACCCAGTCCAATGCCACTGCCTCAAGGAATGCCAAGAACGAGAAGCACTTGGATGACAGTGGGCTCAGGTGGGTTAAAACGGTCAGGCAGAGGCACATCCCAGATTCTATTCCACTCAAGAACTCATATGCCACACTGGCAAATGGGGGCAACCAAATAGAGGTACCCAGAGAAGTGGAAGGAAAGGATGTGGAGGTTAGCCAAGGAGGTGACCTCAGTGGGGAGAGCAGTGGACCCCAGAGGAGGAGGAGGAAGTGAATCCTGATGGGGGACTCCATCATAAGAGGGATCCAGGTAGGAACACAGGAGGAGGAGGGGGAGGACTGGGAGGTGAGGTGCCTGCTAGGTGCCATGGCATGGAGGGATGGAAGGAAGATCCTGGGGATTACTGGGAAGGCAAGATGGGAAGGTGAGCTGGATGTCATTATCCACCTAGGTACTAATGACCTGGCAAATGGGGAGCCAAAGGAAGTTCAGGAAGAGTTTAGGAAATTGGGGAGGGGTCTCAAGCAAGTAGCTACTTCTGTCACCTTCTCAGAAGTACCTACGAGGGCATGGGAGAGCATGGGGTGCATGCACAGGAACTTTAACTCATGGTTGAAGAACTGGTGCTGTGAGGAAGGGTTTGGATTCATTGGTGACTGGGGACCCACCTGGAGGGATGGAGGTTTCTTCAAGCCTGATGGCCTGCATCCATCCTGGAGAATCAAGCACTCAATGATAAGTTTAAATGCTACATTGACAAGCATTTAAACTAGCCAAGGGATAGCAGGCCAGCAAGGAGGGTACCTACTTGCTCACCCCCCACAGCTAGTAGTGGAACCAGTGAACTGGAGGAGTGCATATCTCAACAAAGCAGTGTGCAAAAGATGGAGATTAGTGCCCAAGAGGTGGATAGGCAGAAAAGGGGAAAAAATCAGCAGAAGGGCAGACAGCAAGGAGAACCAGGGATAAAGGACAACTAGGGAAGGGGCTGGAGTAGAGAACAGCTAAACAGTCTAGGGAGGTCAAATCATGGAAAGCCATGTGTGGCAATGTCAGAAGCCTTAGCAACAAGATGGAAGATCTGGAGGCTGTCATGGTGCAGTCAGACCTGGACATTGTGGCCATCACAGAAACCTGGTGTAGTGATAACCATGACTGGGAGATGGCCATTCCTGGCTACAACATATTCAGAAGAGACTGGGCAGGTAGGAAGGGAGGAGGAGGAGTGGCACTGTATGTGAAAAATGACATACGGGCCACAGAGATCCAGGAGGAACAAAATGGGGGAGAGATACTGTGGGTTAAGCTGGAAAGGAAAATGGGACGACCATCCACACAGGTGTGGTCTATAGACCACCAGCCCAGGAGGAAGAAACAGATAGGGAGCTGATGCTAGCCATCCAAAGGATGGCAGACAAGGAATGAGTAGTACTGGTTGGAGACTTCAATATTCCAGACATGGACTGGAGCATCCCAGCAGCTCAACTAGGAACAGATTTATCCTGGACTCCTTCAGGGTGCCTTCCTCAAGCAACTGGTCATGGAACCAACTCGGCAGAAGGCATACTGGACCTTGTGCTCACAAACAGGGACAGTGTGATGGGGGTAACAGTGGGGAGCACCTGAGAACAGTGACCACCAGTCATTGTGGTTTGAAATCACAGAAGGAGCAGAACCAAACCACACAAAAACACGTATCCTGGATTTTAAGGGGGCAGACTTTGGGAAAATGGGGAGATACTTGAAAGAGGCATTAAGGGATATGGGGCAGGAATCAGGGATTGAGGAACAGTGGGCAGTATTTAAAATGAGGATTACAAGAGCAACAGAATTATGCATTAAGCAGGTTAGCAAGAGGAAAAGGAAGAGGAGGCCATTATGGTTTTCCAAAGAGGTAGCAAAGAAAGTGAAAGCCAAGAAGATTGCATTCAGGCAATACAAAAAGACACAGGCAGAAGGGGATAGGGAGAAGTACCAGGAGAAGCAAAGGGAGGCAGGGAGGGTCAGTAAGGGAAGCCAAAGCTCAGACAGAAGACCACATTGCAAAATCAGTGGGTAGAGGGGACAAAACCTTTTACAGGTACATAAGTGAAAAAAGAAAGGCAAAGGGAGGGATAGTGAGACCGAAGGGGGAGGATGGGGGCCGCAAGGAGGATGACAACAGTAAAGCTGACATACTGAACAGGTATTTCTGCTCAGTCTTTACTGAGGAAGAGGAGGGTAATGGGTCTGAAGGGAGTACAAGTGGTGAGAATGGTGCAGAAGTGGACACAAGTCCCTTTACACGAGAAAGGGTCCTGAAGGAACTGGAAGTAATAAGAGTTGATTAAGCAGTGGGGCCAGATAGGGTGCACCCCAGGGTCCTTAAAGAACTCAGAGAGATGGTGGCTGAACCTCTGGCTATCTTGTTTAGCTGATCACTGGAAACAGGGGAGGTACCCAAAGACTGGAGGACAGCAGATATAGTCCCCTTATACAAAAGTGGGAACAAAGAGGAAGTGGGGAACTACAGACCAGTCAGCCTCACCTCGGTAGTGGGGAAGATCATGGAAGCATTACTGAAGGAGAGATTGGTGGAACAACTGGTTGTCAACGGACTGCAGGATCCAAGGCAGCATGGTTTCACCAGGGGGAGGTCATGTCAGACCAACCTCGTTGAATTTTTTGACTGGGTGACTAGGGAGGTGGATCGGGGAGGGCAGTGGACATGGCCTATCTGGACTCAACAAGGCCTTTGACACTGTGCCACATAGAAGACTATTACACAAACTAGGGAATATGGGTGTAGGCAGGACAGTAATGTGGTGGGTAGGTAACTGGCTGGGTGGCAGGACACAGAGGGTGGTGGTAAATGGTTGTCTCTCCACAGAGGGAAGAGTGACCAGTGGGGTACCACAGGGATCAGTGTTGGGACCGGTCCTATTCAACATCTTCATCAGTGACATTGCGCAGGACCTAGAAGGCAGAATTTCACTGTTTGCTGATGACACAAAGCTCTGTAACAGAGTAGACATACCAGAGGAAGTAGACAGAATGAGAAGGGACCTACAGAAACTTGAAGAATGGTCAGGGGTTTGGCAGTTGAAATTCAATGCAAAGAAGTACAAGATAATGCATATGGGGCACAAAAACCCTGGCACAATATATTAGTTGGGGGGTGAGGATATAGCATTCACCAAGGAGGAAAGGGATCTTGGGGTTATCATCTCTGATAACCTCAAGGTAGGGAAACAGTGTGACAAGGCAGCAGGTAAAGCAAATAGGATGCTGGGATGCATAGGCAGGGGCATCACCAGCAGGAAAAGGGAGGTCATGATTCCACTATACAAGACACTGGTGAGGCCCCACCTGGAGTACAGTGTACAGTTCTGGAGATCTTACCTACGTAAGGACATAGACAGGGTAGAGAAGGTTCAGAGGAGGGCAACAAAGATGGTACACAGATTGCATCACAAGTCCTATGAGGACAGGTTGAAGGAATTGAATATGTACTCCCTGGAGGAGAGGAGGAGGGAGACAGGGGACATGATAGAGACATACAAGTATCTTACAGGGAGGAACATGGTGCAAGAATACACTATTTTTAAGCGAAAAAGATGTTCCAGGACTAGAGGGCGTCGGATGAAGTTGGAGGGAGGACGATTCAGAGGAAATGTGAGGAAGAATTTCTTCACAGAATGGGTGGTGGACAAGTGGAACACCCTGCCTGAGGAAGTGGTGGGGGCTGAAACAATCTTGGGATTTAAGAATGCATGGGATAGACATAAAGAAATTCTGGAGGTCAGGGGTAAGGGGCAACAGAGTTCTAGGAAAACATAAACTGAAGTTACAAACTCAAATGGGCAGACTAGGTGGGCCATAGGCCCTTATCTGCTGACACTGTCTATGTATGTATGTACAGTGAGCAACTGATATGGTCTGGAGTCTGATTAATTGAAAATTGAGACCTGTGGTGATTAAATATTTATTGTATTAATATACATATTATATATATTTATTGACAAGTACTGACTTGATTTTTATAAAATAGACATTTCAATCTGCCAGTTGAAATTAGAAGTGGGAAAGTTACTAGTATTGATGGGCCTACTGAAGTGCTAATGGCAGGAGGTGGGAGTGAATTTAACCAGAGTATTCAGAGAATGTGAGTAACCAGGCTGAACAGGACAACCAGAATTTGTTCATGCCAAAAACTCTCAGACAATTAGCACTGCACACTTTAAATAAAATACAAAAATTGCCAGGGTTTTTGAAGAAAGGTAAAAGGAAAAGGCAGGGTACTCAGAAAAAGAAAAATAAGCTAACCTCTACATCTATCTTTCGTTGTGATTTATCAAAGGAAAAAACAGGATGAGATAGGAAAAGGGACAGAAAAGGAGGAGGCAAAAGGGAATTCAGCAAGAACATCACGTCATCAAATTACCAGTCCAATTTTAAAGGACTTTTCAGAAGTATTTGAAAATTTTGAAATTCTAAATAAAACGGTTGGGGATATCAGGGAATCCATTAAACTTGAATTGGAAAGAAGAATTAGAAATGGAAACAAATATTGAAGATAGCCATCATGTATTTACTACTCAAGGAGAATCTATGGAGAAGGTAAATGAGTCATCACTACTTTCTGGTAGTGAATATACACAGATAAAGAGCCCAGAGACCACTTTTATTCTCAATTTAGAGATAATCTCAAAAGATGTGGCTCTTGCCCTTAAAGATTGGTATAAAGCAAATATAATGTTAAATGAACAATAAACACATCTTAAACAAGAAATTATGTTCCTTAAAGGGATATGCATTGAAAATAGAAAAATGTTGGAAAACTTACAAGTAAAGAAAAAAAAATTAGAAAGCATCAGCATCAGCCCAAATAAAAGATAGCACTGGTCACAATAATCCAGAGGAAATGAAAACATTGAAGATAAAAAAAAATATCAGGGCATTAAATTTTGGAGCAAGTAAAAGGGAATAATAATAAACCAAATTCAGAAGAGGGATCAGATAATACTACAAATTATGATGGAGAGTTAAATATGGAGTGTGAAGATACAGATATAATAATGCTGCCACACTTAGACAATAGATGTGACAGCATTAGGCATTAGTGAGGAATTGAGAAGAGAGAACAGCAGCCTTTTGGAAACAGGAGAAAGACAGGAAAGAACAAGGAGCAAGAAAATAAGAGGGACGATAAAGGAAATATCCACTGCAGAAAAACAATACAACAATAGAGAAATTTCAGTGATAGAGATAATGGAAACCACAGAAAAATAGGGTGAAAGGGGGAAAGGTAATCAAAAGGTGAAGAAAAATAGAAAGGAAGAATTAGATGAAAAGGGGAAAGGAAAAAAAAACCTGGAAAACCAAAATCTAGAAAGAATAAGTTAAAAGGGACACATGGGACAACTCAGAAGAGGAAAAATAAATCAAAACATAAGGGAAGACCACCAATAAACAAACAAGCAGGAAATATTGAACCTCTTTTAATAAAAGACCCCCAAAAATGCTTTGCTTGAAATCAAAAGAACATTAGAAAACAGTTTACAAAAGGAACCCAATAAGAAGGAGGACTCATTTACCAATTCAATTAACATCTCTAAGGTTGATGAACCTTCAGAGAGTTTTCAGAGATTTCTGAGAAAGACAATGAACAGAAATTTTACACTTCCACTATACAAGGTGGGGAATCCTTCCTAACGAAACTGAAGATAAACTTAGTGCAGCACTTAAAGAACTTTTTGGCATCATTTTAGAGGGGAATGGAGGCATTTTAGAATATCTAAGCGTTATTAGACCAATACCAGAAGCAGAACTGGTTATAGTAATATCCAACCAGTTCTACAGCCTTAAAATAATTGAAAAAATAAATAAAAAGTATGGGGATTGAAATGGAGGGAATTGTTACTCTCTCCACCTTGTTTCCTGAATACTACAGAGAAAAGGACGGACTAATTGAAGATGATCAGCATAGAACAAGAACATTTTCTATTTATGGTTTAAATGACTTTCATGAGAATCTGAGTGGAATAGGAAATTAAAAGTTGAGGAATTCTTACAAAACATCTTAAAAATCCTGAATTCAAGGGCTGCACTAAGCAAAGCATACAGATGGGAAAACATGGTCAGATCACAATATGGATGAATAATGAAGAGGTGTATCACCTACTGCTATCTAAAGTACAAGAATTAGACCACTTAGGTATCTACACATGTGATGACAATCCCATTTAAAACATACAAGGCATATTGTAAACTCTGCCTCTTGGATTTACATGATTGAAACATCAAATAGATATACATTGTTAGAAAATGCCACAGAGGCATGACTTCTGCTTGACTCTACTTTAAAAAAAAATGATGTAAACCTCCAAGATCCACAGCTGACCCTCAGAATTATAATTTCAGTTTATTATCCTGGAATATATCTGGACTTCAAGATAAATTATCAGACCCAGAGCTCCTACTTGGGAATCACATTTGAAGCAAATTGTAGTTGGAAATTACATACATATTCAGTTATCAATAAACAAACAAAAAAAGAACAAAACTATAGGAGGCTTGATGAGGTTTAACTACAAGTTTGAAGGCTTAACCATCAGACCTTTATTTGGCAGCAATTAAAGTGAAATTGGAATCTCAACTATTGTATGAAGTTGAAATTTGGGATTCTAAAAATACCAATAAATTAGTGAGCCCCCTCTTTAAGGCTCTAAGGAAAGTACTCAGGGTAGGTCACTCTTGCCCAGCTGCCTATATCAGGGCTGAACTGGGTTTGCCCAACATTAAAGCAAAATTGGAAGTAAAGAAACTCAATTATTGGGTGAGACTAACTAGGTTATCACAAGATGCATTAGTGAATCTCTGCTTAAGAGAAAAGGAGTCCTGGTATGCAATGGGCCATAGAGGCGATTTCTGGTTTTCTGCTCTGTACACCCTCCTGAGAAAGCACAATCTTTTTACTCTCAAAAGGGCTGTGGACAAAGGAAATTCTATCAGTGTGCAATACAAAAATACATAAATAAGATAGTGACTAACAATTGGAATAAGGAAAATTTAAGAGCCGTATCTGACTCTAGATACTCACCATGGTTCACTAATAATAATCTGACTTTTGGTTACAAGCCATATCTGGATGTATTGACAGATTGCAACCTGCATACTACACTTACTAGATGCAAATTCTAACAGTTTTCTAGTAATGTACTTCAACGCAGATACAATCAATCCATGGTATCTGAGAATTGTGACTGCTCAGGAGAGGGGAAGAGGATTTGATGCACATTATGCAGAATTGTATATGGTATTCCAAAGAAAGAGCATATTGGTTGAAACCTTTTCATAGTGATATTTCTGAAATTGATAAAGGCACTTTAATAAACATCCTGTTTCACACAGAAGACCCCTGGACCCTAGAGAGGCTAGCTAGTTTTTTATCTGCTGTTAGTAAAAACTAAACTTTTAAAGAATAATTTATAGTATCAGATATATTGATTTACTAAAACTATCTGAAGTGATTAATTATACTGTCTTTTTCTTTTCTTTTAATGTGCATTTGTACTAGCTGCGATTTGTAAAGGCTTTTAGCCACACAATAAAATGTGCTTGCTTGCTAGACCAGAGCTCCTCAAATACATAAGAAACATTGAATGAATGTGTGTACAAAAGACATGGATGAAAACAGAAATTTACCTGAGTGGTTTTAAATCCTATTATAAACCAGCTAAGAAGGCCAAACGATTTGGGAGAAGAATGGGTGGGTTATTAATATTATGGAAAATTAGAGATGGCATAACCACATGGGAAATCACTATTGAAAGTGAAAGATTACTGGAAATCAGAATACTTGAGAACAAATGAGAAACAATCATCCTAAATGTATATGTACCACCATATAAGAATACAGAATGCAGGAGAGATATTATAGAATTACTTGGTAGCATTTTAGATAATTGCCTTTCAGATACCCCGAATGCCAGAATAGTAGACATGGCAGTAGGTAATAAGGATGAAAGCCCCCACTTGCCTCTAGAACTGAAGATTCAGTTGACCAAACAAAATGCTCATGATACAATAATGAATCCCACATGCATATCAAGGAATAAAAAGTTCATTAATTGGAGGAAAATTAATAACGCATGCATGTGTGTACAAAAGACATGGATGAATACAGAAATTTGTGATTCCCCTTCACAAAAGTGGGACGAAGACAGAGGCAGGAAACTACAGACCTGTCAGTCTGACCTCTGTGGTAGGGAAAGTGATGGAGTCATTTCTGAAGGAAAGAATAGTTGAGTACCTAGAGGCCAGTGGAGCACAGGACCCAAGGCAGCATGGATTCACAGCGGGAAGGTCATGTCAGATGAATCTAATAGATATCTTTGACTGGGTGACCAAAGTAGTAGACCAGGGAGGTGCTGTGGACATGGCCTACCTAGACTTTAGCAAGGCATTTGACACAGTCTCACACAAAAGATTAATAGTCAAATTAACCAGCCTGGGAGTGGGTCCCAGGGTGGTAGCCTGAGTAAAACATTGGCTGCACAACAGGACACAGAAGGTAATTGTAAATGGGGTCCACTCTGAAGAAGAGAGAGGTTACTAGTGGGGTACTGAGGGTTCAGTATTGGGTCCAGTCCTTTTAATGTCTTCATCAGTGACATTGCAGAGGACTGGAAGGAAAAGTATGCCTTTTGCAGATGACACAAGATCTGCAACAGGGTTGATACAAGGAGGCGTGGAAAGGATGAAAAGGGACTTGGCAAGGTTGGAGGAATGGTCAGAAGTATGGCAGCTAGGATTCAATGCAAAGAAGTGCAAAATAATGCACCTGGGAAACAAGAACCCAGGGGAAGAATACACAATGCGTGGGGAGGTAGTAACAACAACAAAAAAGGAAAGGGACCTGGGGGTAATCATATCAGATGAGCTTAAGGTTAGCAAGCAATGTGAGAAGGCAGTAGGGAAGGCTGAGGGTATACTGGGATGTATAGGGAGAGGCATCAGCAGCAGAAAACAGGAAGTTGTTATCCCTCTGTACAGACAGTTGGTGAGACCCCATCTGGAGTACTGTGTCCAGTTCTGGAGACTCCATCTCCGCAAGGACATAGACAGGATAGAGGTAGTCCAGGAGGGCAACTAAAATGGTGCAGGGTCTGCAAGAGAAGCCGTATGAGGAGAGACTAAAGGAGCTAATATGTATACCCTTGAGGAAAGAAGGGAGAGGGGGACATGGATAGAAACTTAAGTACCTCAGTGGAATCAACAAAGTTCAAGAGGGTAGCATCTTTCAGAAAAGAGACTTGCAAGAACAAGGAACACAATTTAAAGATAGAAGGAGGGCGGTTCAGGGGCAATGTGAGGAAGTATTATTTCACAGAGAGGTAGTGGATGCATGGAACAGCCTTCCTGAGGAGGTTGTGGGGTCTAAAACTGTGGGAGAATTCAAGAATGCATGGGACAGACATAAGGCAATTCTTGTGGGGGTAGGAAGAAATAGGCTGTTGGTTAACTAGGATCTACGGCCTATCCTGTAGGTAGGGAAATGGGCAGACTAGATGGGCCAAGTGGTCCTTATCTGCCGTCAAAGTCTATGTTTCTATGTTTCTAACGCACAATTCAGGGAAACCATAGAGGAACACAGGATAATGAATAAAATCAAGGATTTAGAAGATATGCAAAAAGAAGCACAGTGTTTAGTAGTTTTTGAGAATAGTATAGGACATATTGCTGTAATAGTAACTAAGGACATGAGAATATATGAAAGGGGGAGCTTATGGTACAACAGGGATTGCAAGATAGCAAAAAAAGAACTAAATAAACATCTAAGACTGGAAAGGAGATACCTGACTAATGAAAACAAGAATATATTAAATACATTAAGAAAAAATTATAATAAAGTTATTCAAATACAAAGGGAGAAGTATAGAATAAACATCTGGAAGGAATTTGAAAATACAGTTTGGGATAGAGATATGACATTTTGGAACATAGTATCAAAGGGTTTGGGGGTGTACTCAAATGATTTCGATGCTTATATAGAACCAGAAGACTGGATTAAATACTTCAAAGAATTATTTGACCCCCACATTTTTTTTTTTTGTAATTCAAAGTTTATTGGTATTTCCAAATACAAATTTAACATATAAATAAACCACTGCAAATACAATCTCACAGCGTACAATGTAACTAGTCTTTATCCATAACTAATACATTGTAATGCATGTGACAAACAAATATGAGAAAATGAAGAGAGAGAGAGAGGGAAAAATGAGAATAAGATAGAGGGAGGAGAAAGGGGAAAGGAAGAGAAACACGAAAAAAAAAATTAAAAAAAAAGGAGGATGAAGGAGAATGATCTAAATAGAGATCTGAGAGTTTTATATATTATTCAATACATATCCAATTTTATGAAAGTTAAGGTAATATGTGGTGTTCCCAAGTACGATTATGAAGATGAAAGAAAATATATAATGGTATTATATATTCATGCAGTTTAATGGACATTTCATAAAAGGACCACAAATTTCTAAAAATTTATCAATACGATTCATATTTACATAAGCAACCCTTTCATAACTAGCCCTTGTAGATAGGTCAAACAACCATTCTTTGATTGAAGGCGATGTCTGACTGTTCCAATATCTGAGAATAACATTCTTTGCTGTAATGAAAGCAGCAATCAACCATAATTGCTGGTATTCAGTCAAATTAGTAAATTCAGAACATATGCCAAGAATTGCAAACTTTGCTGAACAAGTAAATGTGTGACCAAGAATTTTACTACAGATTGAGAGTACCTTGTTCCAAAATATGATAATATTTGGACAGAACCATAAAATGCGGGAGAGTGTGCCCTTACCTTTTATACATCTCCAGCAAACATCTGTAGTAGCTAAACCCAGCCTAACCATTTTGCTTGGTGTATAGTACCATTGATGAGTTATTTTATATTGTGTGAGTCTACCTTTGGTTTCCCTACATGCTTTTAGAATCATTTTCCACATGTTTTGCCATTCTTCAGGTGAGATGAAGGTTTGCAGTTCTTTTTGCCAGCTAGCTAAAAGTGATAAATTTCGGTCAAGCAGTGATTCAAGCATTAGGGAGTATAATTTTTTATGACCACTGTTCATAGAGCAGATTTTATCTAAAAAATGGGGTTGTAAGCCTGGGGAGAATGTTATATTTATTGTGTCCCTTAATTGTAAATATTTATGAAATTCCGTTCTGGGGAGCTTGAATTTTGATGAAATTTGTGTAAAAGACATTAGTGAGGATGTATTTTGATCCCATATGTCTTCTAGAAATAAAATACCTGCTTTTTCCCAACTTTTCCATATTATACATTTTCCATCAATTTTAATCAAAGGGTTTCCCCACATTGGGCAGTGTAGAGATAAGTTCGGAGACCAATTTAATGAGGAGGTTACGATTTTCCATGAACTGTATACCTGACACAGAATAGGATTGGACAAGCATATCTTTGATGAGTTAGAAAAAAGGACAATCCTGGGATGGTTTCCTTTCAATAATTCTTTCTCCACTGATACTCATCCTGGGATATCCTGATTCTTGTTTAGCCAAAGTGATTTGATACATTGTGCCGCAATAAAAGCATCATGTCTCAATTTAAAATTCGGTAGGCCGAAGCCACCTTTTGTGTTTCGTTGTTGTAGTTTATACAAGGAAATTCTTGCAGGTTTGTTTTCCCATAGAAATTTCCTGATCAAGCTTTGAATTTTGGTAAAATATGTTTTGTGTATTCTGATGGGTAGATGTTGAAGAAAGTAATATATAACTGGTGCTAACATCATGTTAAAAACTTGTATTTTCCCCCATAATGATAAAAATATTTTGCTCCATCTGGTGAAGTCTGCTGTAATTCTTTCAAAGATAGAATTAAAGTTGATAGAAATGATTTGGGAAATGTTGGGAGAAATGAGTATACCTAGAAATTTTAAGTGATGGGTTGCAGTTGCAATGTTATATGATTCAAATATAGATTTATCATATACTTTTGTTAGTGGGAGAGCTTCCGATTTCTTAAAGTTTATTTTAAAACACGAGAAAGTGGCAAATTTCTGTACTACCAGTAGAATCTGGGGGATAGTAGAGTGTGGGTTGGATATAAAGAGTAGTATATCATCTGCATCAGCAGATATTTTTTGTTCTTTCCCTATCTTAATACCAGAAATTAAGCTAGATGAGCGGAATTTAATGAGGAGGGGTTCTAAGGCCAATAAAAATAAGAGAGGTGATAAAGGGCATCCTTGGCGAGTACCTCTGAAAATTTGAAATCTATTTGAGGCTATCCCATTAATTTTGACCCTAGCATATAATTTTGAATAAAGAATCTGCACCCAGTTACAAAAGTGGGTTCCTAAATTAAATTTTCCCAATATCTCCATTAGATAACTCCACTCTATCCTATCAAATGCCTTGTCAGCGTCTAAGGACAAGAGAGTGGGGGAGTTTGTGCTGGGTCTTGCTTCATGAATAATATGTAATATTTTATGAAAGAGATCTGAACTACAGTGCCCACTGACAAATCCTACTTGGTCAGGATGAATAAGTTTTTGTATAACAGAATTCAATCTGTTGGCCATAATTTTTGCTAATATTTTACAGTCTACATTAATAAGAGATATTGGTCTATAGTTGCCACAAGATGTGGGATCTCTATCCTTCTTAGGGAGGACCACAATAGTAGCCTCTCTCATAGATGGGGTAAGGCTTCCATTTCTAATGCACTGTCAAATGCCCTGTGTAAAATTGGTGTAATCAATTGTGTAGTGGCTTTGTAAAACTCACTAGAGAAGCCGTCTGGACCAGGTGCTTTAGCATCAGGAAGAGAATGTATTGCCTTATGTATTTCCTCTAAAGAGATTGGCTTATCCAGTTTATTCTTGTCTTGTTCAGTAATCATTGGCAATTTAATGTCTACTAAAAATTGGTCTAGGGTAGGTTGGATCATAACACCTTTGTTTTTATATAGATTTGAGTAGTAATCTTTGAAGACTTCTAGAATTTGATCCGTTTTGTGCACTTGTAGGCCCTTTTTATTTTTGATTGTTGCCACTTTGGTTTCTTCTGATAGTTTTCTAAGTTTATGGGCTAGTAGTTTACTTTGTACCTCCCCTGCCTCCCAGTAGGCTTGTTTAAGTCTAAATAATGCATATTCTGCTTTGTGATTTAGAATTGTATTGATCTCATATTTGATATCTATAATTTCTTTATATAAACTAAGGTTGCTAGACCTGATGAAATAAAAGCCCTTCTTTATTTTTAGAGTCCTTTCAAGTTTGGTAAGGTTTTCTTCTCTTAATCTCTTTTTATGAGATGAATAGGATATTATGCGACCCCTGATGTAGGCCTTGAAGGAATCCTAAACTATAGGGATGGGTACCTCCCCATTATCATTAAGTTGAAAAAACAGTTTGATTTCTTTTTGTAGCCAATTGAGGAAATCAGATGAGTTAAGTAAGCTGCAGTTAAACTTCCAGTTTCTCTCTAATGGGACTTGCTGACCAATTAAAAGGTTAATAGATATAGGAGCATGGTCAGATATGACAGCATTACCAATATAACTATTAGAGAGGCCCTGCAACAAGCCTTTGTTGAGAAAAATATAATCCAATCTGTTATGTGAGCCATGATGATTAGATGTAAATGTATAATCTATTCCTTTAGGGTTCATAATTCTCCAAGAGTCAACTAGGCTGAATTCTTCACAGAATCTGCTCAAAATTTTGGAGGAAGCATAATGGTTGACTGGGTTTGCATAAGTGCTGTCAATGAACATGTCCATAACCGAATTCATATCCCCTGCAATTATTAAATCCCTATTAGTATTCTTTGATATCTGTTCAGCAAGGTCAGCAAAGAACACAGTTAGGTTGGCATTAGGAGAATAGACATTTACTAAAGTTAGAAGTCTATCTTCTGTTTTTACATTTGCAATAATATATCTACCATCATCATCAAGAATCGTGGATTGTATTACCACATTTAAATTCTTATGAAATAAAATACAAACCCCTTTACTTTTAGTATTAAATGAACTACCATAGACTGAGCCAACCCAAGATCTCTTCAGTTTGGCAGTTTCTTCTTCAGATAGATGTGTTTCCTGAAGAAATGCAATGTCAGTCCTCAAGCTTTTTAAATAAGCTAAAACTTTAGACCTTTTGATTTAATTATTACAACCAAGAAACAATTTTAATAGATTGGGATAAGGTAGACATCTTGCAAAATGTGTGTCTAGCCAACAGTCATCAAAGTAGCTAGTATTAGGGTATTTAGTACTAAAAGGGAACACCAGTTGTTATACAATACTGTGCTGAGCTATCTATAGTAACCCGAATAGTTGAGAACAAGAGAGAAGACAACACACAAGAGACAAAAAAAAAGCTTATGTCTAATATTATGGTCCTAACTGTAATCCTTAACCTAAATAGAGTCAATGAAGCCTAAGTAAAACGGAGTAACTATTTGTGAGTGTAGTCAGAACATTCAGATTGCCGCGTCTGTTTGGGAATCAAAACATGTCATACAATTCATTATGACATCAACATACCTGTTTCTATCTGGCCTTGACTAGTATGTGTCTAACACATATACAAGTAACTGTAAAGTATAAAGTATGGTAAATATTGTGAGTAACAACAATATGAAAAGGCCTAACCATGCCACTAACTGGCCAATAAAAAAAAACTGTTTAAAATGTAAGTGTAAAAAGGAAATTTATCTAAGATTAATGTATATAAGGACTTTACCCCATAGCTATGTTTATTAAAATATTAAAACGAGGTGCTTATGAGTATGACAAAGACCCCATTGCTCCTTATATATGCTAAAAAAAAAAATTATTTAAATCCAAGAAGTTGAATAAAAATTAAAACTTACATCATGGTGAAGGAAGTCTCCACTAGATGGCGGCTTTGCTTAGGGAGATGCATTTTAAACCTATAAATGAATATATAATGAACCTGTTTATTACGCGTTCTTTGTGGCATTCCTGTTTAAAAAAAAAGGGTACCAACATTTAGATTTCAATAAACAAACTGGATATCTCTTGACCTTATATGGTACTGATTATAAATGCTTCTTTATAAGCAGTCATGGAAAGACAGTACTGCCACTTTAAAACTTAGCAGGAAGTCAAGATCATTTCCTGTAAGCGTCGTGATGCAAGACTAGTGAAGGAGGATTCACGATGGACACATCTCAATGGAGCAGTCAGGGTCCATATTTCTCTCTTGGAGTGGGATAGGTGGAGAAGTGGCAGGATTTTTCGGTGTCTGTCTTGAACAGGTGTCATCTTTGAATCTTGGTGAGTCTCTGCTTCTGCTTCGTTGACGTTTTTTAGTCAGCGCATGGTTAGGCAGTGTGTATCTGTGTCCATAAGAAGGTCTGGTGGAGGGGTTGCTTCACCTCATGATGGAAGGTATCTTTGATGATAAATTTGACTTTTTAACTATCACAGCATAAGCCAAAGGAGTACAGACACGAACTTGTTTACCTTGTGCATGGAAATTCTCGAGTCTTTCCCGTGTGCTAGCATTCGAGCGCAGCGCTCATGGAGGAGAATTAGCTGGTTCTTGACAAGCTATACGGCCATTCGATGGTGTGCCAGGATTATTTTTTGAATATGTTGTGGCAGTTTTAAAGTTTGGTGAGCTATCATAAGCCTCCAATCCCATAGTTGTTCCAGATACTCACACTGACAGGGTTTGCTGCCTGGTATTTGAACCACTAAAATAGCAGGGTATTTAAAATAATAGGATAAACCCAGTTTCTGTAGCTGTTTCTTCCCTTCAAAGAAGCGTTTTCTTTTTTCTATGATTTCCGATGAAAAGTCCTGGAAAAAGAAAATTCTCTCCCCATTCCAACATATCTGTTTATGCTCCCTGGCTCTCCTCAAGATCTCCTCTTTAATAGAATACCTTAGGAAATTAACAATAATGGATCTTGGTTTGTTCCCAGCAGCAGGTCTGGCTCCTAACGATCTATGTGCCCTCTCTATTTCAAGAGGCCATGGCCATTGTGTTTGCAGTAGCTCCGGAATAAGATGCTGTAGAAAGGGGATTAATTCATTGCCTTCTGTTCCCTCTGGTAATCCCACAATGCGTAGATTATTTCTTCTCCCCCTGTTTTCTAAGTCATCAACCTTTTTAAGCAAGTATTGTATCTGATCATTTTGTTGCTGTACTTTGTCTTCTAAGAAATTGACCATATCCGTTAGATCAGACAGCTTATTATCGAAAAGAACCGCTTTATGCAAATTGTTGTTTGTGTCTGTCTGGAGGGATTCAACAGCTTGTTTAGTAACAGAAATGTCTAACTGAAGCACTTCTAGTATTTCTTTAATATGCTGGATGTCCGTTTTGTTTTTGTGGTCATTAGTTGCTCCCTGGTCATTGTAAGCCTGTTTCTTACCATCTGGAGCGGCCCTGCTGATCGGCGGTGACATTTTGACAGCTGTCAGTGAGCGTTTACTCTGTCAGGTAAATTTCAATCAAATCTCTGTGACCCTCTGAAATTTTTTGGATCGTACAAACCACTATGCCTTAAATAAAGAAATGGTAATGATTTTCCTGGTAAACTTGTAGAATAAAGACTTGAATATCGATAAATCACCAACAGGCGGGCAGGAGCTGTCGTTTATCCGACTACCATGTTAAGCGCCATGCGCCTGACCCCAAAATTTGTTTGGATAAGAATAGCTTAAAGAGTGAAGAATGGCTACATTTTAGTGAAGAATCTACTCAAGAAGAAATTAGGAAATCAATCTTAGCCTTTAAAATGCAATTTCAATTTTCAATTCTATTCAATCAATCAATCAAAGTCTTTATTTAACCAGGCATTCATCGTTGAGCAGAAGCTCATTTGCAAGACAGACCTGGGTGGAGCATGAACAATTGTATATACAGGTCAACACAGGTATTTACAAGGCAATACAGATAATACTGTTTACAGAGAGGAAGAAAAAGCAGTTCACATGTACATAGAATTATACAGATATTGTACAGATTACAGGGTATTAAATACATAGAAGTGTCTATAGGAAGATAAAGCAGGTTATCTAAGGTTGCAGGAGGAAGTAGGAAGAAAAAATAAAATAAAATATACACCAGGTAGAGCGAAGGTGGGTGGGGAAGGGAGGGAGGGAGGGAGGTAGGCGAGAAAGGCTAGGAGGGCATGGTGCATGGAGAGGAGTTGGTAAAATGGGATGTAGAGAAGGTGGATGGAGAAAAGGAGTATGTGTGAGCCCCGGGATTGAATGCTATAAAGTACCGGGCATGGTAGGATGTCACAACCCAAGGGTAGTGATCTCCTATCTGAAGTTGAGAAAGGAAGGATAAGGGGATGGATGGGCCTAGTGTTGCTAAGACAGGGGGATAAGAGAGAGAACAATTAGGCCTATGAGGAGCAAGCTGGGGGGTCAGTACTTAAAATTGGGTCTAGGCATGGCTATATACCGGTGCTGACACTGGTAATGGGTCTGAGTGGGTGAAGCAGTTACATACTTCTCTGATTGTACAGAAATAAAGCATCTTGAAGGCATTTATACCAATTAGAATGCTTAATTTGAGGGTTTTTTGTAGATCATTCCATAAGGTAGGTAGCATGAAGCTTATGGCTGCCCTGCTGAAGCGGGATTTTGCTTTGGGTACTATAAATGTAATAGCTGAGTAACTTCTTAACGCGTATTTCCCAATTACACTCAGGGGAAGACAGCAGGAAATATAGAAAGGCAGCTTATTAGAGATGGCTCTATAGGTCCAGAAAGTGGCGTTTCTGTGGCGCCTGAACTTTAGTGATGTCCACCCCAGTGCCGCATATAGGGTGCAGTGATGCGTGTCGAAGGGAAGTCCCGTTATAAACCTCAGTGCTCGATGGTATAGTGTGTCCAGTTTAGCCAGGTAAGAGTTGGGGCATTGGCTGTAGAAGAAATCAGCGTAATCAACCAATGATAAGAAAATGGATTGGACCAGTTGTTTCTTGGCATCTCTGGTGAGAAATTGGTTGATTCTAAAAAACAGGCCAAGCCTTTGCCGAAGTCGTTTTAGCAAGTCCTCGATATGTTCAATGAAGGAGAGTCTTTGGTCTATCCAAACTCCTAGATACTTGAATATTGTAACAAATTCTAGTTTTTCACCTAGAACTGTGGTAATTTGGGGAACTGTCCCACTGGACACAGGGTTAGCTGTACGGATGAAAGGGGAGAGGACCATTGCTTTAGTTTTTTTGGCATTAAGGAGTAGCTTTTTTTGGAGGAGTTGGCTTTGCAAAAGGTTGAATTCTGACTGTAGGTCACTGCAGGCAGCATCAGGTGTTGGGCGACTCATGTAGAGAACTGTATCATCTGCAAATAGATGGATGTTGGCTTCTTTTATACAGTAGTCGATGTTATTAATGTAGATTGCAAAAAGTAAGGGCCCTAATATAGAACCTTGGGGTACCCCTCTTTGCAGAGTTTTTAAGAGGGACAGGCCTCCTTTGGCTTTAACTTGTTGAAGGTGCCCTGTAAGATAGTCAGTAAACCAGTGCAGAGAGGAGGGGTCCACACCTATGGTTTGAAGGGAGGAGAGGAGCAGACTATGGTCAACGGTGTCGAAAGCATTGCTTAGATCAAGGAAAACAGCACAAATAAAGTTTTTGCTCTCAAGATTACGCTGCCAGTCATTAGTAACTTTGGCAAGGGCTGAGATAGTGCTATGTTTAGCTCTGAATCCGGACTGCATAGGGTTTAGCAGTTCCATAGACTTAAGGTGAGTCTTCAGCTGTGCATTTACAATTTTCTCTAGGAGCTTGGACAGGACCGGAAGGAAAGAAATTGGCCTGTAGTTATTGAGATCACCAGGGTAACCCGATTTGAACAGTGGTATGACATGTGCTGTTTTCCATATAGGTGGTAAGGTGCCCTGAGACAGGAATAAGTTAAAAAGGTGGGTGACGGGTATTGCTAGTACGTGATAGGCAATTTTTAGGAAGTAAGGGTCAAGGGTGTCGGCCCCAGTACTTTTCTTAGTATCCAACTGAAGCAAGAGGTCCTCTACCTCTTTCAGTGAGGCAGATTGAAGCGAGAAAGGCAGCGAAGCTATCAGAGTTTCAGGCAGTTGGCTGGCAGTCTGGGGGCAAAGTATGTTTGCAGGGGAGTTATCAAATGCCATGCCTGCATTAGCAAAGTGGTTATTGAATGCGTCAAGTATATCCATCTTTTCGGTTATAGTCGAGTTGCCAGAGTTAATCTTGGTTGGGAGTGAATTTCCTTGGGAGTGGCCTAGCAGATCATTGATTGTGTTCCAGAGCTTGATTGGGCTCTTTGTGGCAGAGTTGAGTTCGGATTTGAAGGAGGTGGCCTTCGATTCTCTGATTGTTTTGGTACATAAATTTCATAGACTCCTGAACTGGTTCCAGTCCTCTGCAGGGTTCAGTTTGCATGCTTTTTTCCAGAGCTTATCTCTTTCTAGAAGCAAGGACTTGATCTGAGGGGTGAACCATTTATAGGTTTTGGTCCTAATTCGAACTTTAATCAGGGGAGCATACTTATTAAGGGCCCTTTATAGAATGTCGTGGAAGATATTGTAAGCTGATGTAATCGTTTTTGCCAGGTAGAAATCTTGCCGCTGAGGGGAGTACTTAAGCTCATTTAGGTAGGCATGTTCATTGAAGTTGCACCTGGATCTCTTCATAGAGAACTTGCTGATGGGTGCTGGGTTGTTGGTGGATCTTACTCCTGCAATAAAACAATGGTCGCTGGCATCTGAGAAGAAGACATCAGCATGGGAGAAGAGATGAGGTTTGCTCACCATTAGCACATCCCAAAAGTGTACTTTTACTGGGGTTCTTCAAGTTTGGGTGTGTTGGTTCAGTAATAAGTTGCATCAGCCCATGTTCATCACAGAAGGATGCAAGGGGGGCAGCTGTGTTAGAGAGTCAGTCAAAGTAGAGGTGTCCTAAAATAATAGTTTCTTGCAGCCCCTGTCCCAACTTGTCACTTAGATATGACACAAGCTGTAGGCCAGCAGATGGTGGTCTGTAGCATCCTACTACACAGAGTGCAGTAGTCTGTGTAATTTCCACTTTGAGAATTAGGCATTCGAATTTACTGACGACAGATGCCGAGGATGAGCAGAAGGCAGAAAATTTGACTTTAACATAGATAGCTAACGCCTCCTCCTCTGGCATGCCTATCAGCTCTGAACAAGGCATAGTTGGGGATGTTTACTTCTCTATCAGTGGTACTGGGTCTAAGCCAAGTTTCGGAAATCACAAGTATGTCAGGAGAGGTATGATTTAACCAGGTTTGTATTAAGGTTATCTTTTTAAGGAGGCTACCTACATTAATATGCAAGAAGCTTATTCCTTTTAAATTTGCTAGTTCTGCTGGTGAAGCAATAGCTTCTGGGTGGCCAGGGTTGAGTTCTATGTTGCCTGAACATAGCAGGAGGATAAGTAAGATTTTTCTAAGAGCGCTAATTATAAGCTTGTCATTCCTGCCTTTCTCCCGTCTAGTAGATCTGATGTTTTTAGGGACTGGAAAGTAGCCACCATAGAAGAGCTGATCTGTTGTACCAAGAGCTAGTACCCCTACCGCAATAGGCGGGGAGGAGATAGAAGTCTGCATGGTGGGAGGTGGGCCTTGTGGTGGGGGAGTGTTATAAGTACAACTGGTATGTGTGGTCCAAGATTCAGGTTTATTGATCCATTGGTTTATGTGCCATTATAACATTTAAAAAAAATTAGAAACATGGTTAAAATTAGAACATACAATAAATATACATATCTTGTTAATCATTATACATACAGCATTAAAAGAAGACATACATATGTTTATGTTATCAGAATAAAAACCTTCTTAGATAACTCTCAGTTCTATGATCTTTGTTATCATCCCCTTGTTGATCTTAATTCTTAGTGTTCCTTTATAAGTGAAGTGTCTGAAAGAAACCTACCAATTTAGTTAATATGTTAGCATTTGCAGAGATAAATAATTCTTGAATTAACAAGTTTGTAGGGAGACCAAGGCCACTCAAGATCTCTCGTAGCCAGCAATCCCTAGTTTTAGTATAGAGTGGGCATAATAAGACATGTTTCAGGTCATCTTCCAAAAAATTCCCACATTTACAATAGGATGAGGTGTATCCCAGCCTTTTTTGAATATAATAGATGTAATTAGCATTATATAGTTCCATCCTAAATTTAGTAATCAGATGTCGTGAATCTGCCTTAGTCAACTTAAAAGTAAATAATGTTCTATTGTGTATGTAGTTTCAATATGTATATGTTTGTACCACTTAAAGCATTTCAATTCAGTCATTCTAGGTAAAATATTTTGTAATATCTATGTCTCTAGTTCTTGTTTTGACCATAGTCTTTATTTCATTCCAAAGTCTACTATATATATATATATATATATATATATCATTAACAGATTTCCCAATCCCATAGAAAAGATAGAATTTGTTATTACGTGTATAGAGGGGGAGAGAAAACCTTCCTGTGGGTATTTTATCTCCTCCTCCAGGCACCAACGAGGTAAACGTGATTCTTGAAGAAGGAAAAGGTTTAATAAGAATAAAATTCTCCTTTCCAGTGCTAGAGTTTCAAGTGAATACTGACCTAGTTCTAGACTAGCTATAGTTGAAGGCACAGACTGAGGGATCATTAGTATGTATCTGTATAACTTATTCAGAGGGATTTCAGTTTCCTGTAGGTTAATGTGACCCTACACTTCGGCTGCATACAAAGCACTGGTTTCAATTTTAGCATTCAGAACTTTCAGAACACCCAACACCGAACTTTTGCCAAGCTTGGCATTGAATGGCATTGAATGTCCTGAAGGCTCCAAAGGCTGTCCTCAACTTTTTTTTTACCAGGAGTATATGTTGATTCCAGTTATGTTTTGTGAAAATCTTTGTCCTAAGTAGTCATAATATTTAACAGTCTCAATTCCATCCTGCCCAATCTGTACCCTAGGTGATGTCTTATCCTTATTTCTGAAACTACCAACTTTGTTTTGTCTTTGTTTATTGTTAACCTCTGCTCCTTGCATAATTTAGAAAAGAAATTCAGTTTTCTTTGTAACCCTAATAAAGAAGTTGAAATTAAGACCAGGTCATCAGCATATGCCAAAATTGGTATACTTTTAGCATCCATCTTTGGAGAATGAAAATCAGAGTTAAATAAGCTTTCTAAGATATCATTAATATATAAATTGAAAAGTGTCGGAGCCAGGAGACACCCCTGCCTGACTCCCAGATTTGTGGGACTCTCAGTAGTTGTTTGCCCATATTGATTAAATTGTATTCTTATCCAAGTATCTGAACAGAGTCTGATAATGTCGTCTGCTAGCTCTGGCTCCAATCCATATTTTCTTAGTTTTTTCCATAACAGCCCTCTACTTATCCACAAAACAGCAATATAACTTGTGAGTTTTAACTTTAACATATTTCCATATTAAATAATTCAAGATATAACAGTGCTGTATTGTGGATCTCCTGGACCTGAATCCATTTTGGAATTCACTTAATATTGAGCTCTTTTCAATCCAAGATGTTAGTCTTTCCAAAATTATTCTGAATAGTTTTTGTGATACATGTATTAAACTAATCAGACGATACATTCTAGGATCACTGGAATCTCCCCTTTCGAAAATTATTATTTTATTTATTTAGTTATTATAATTTTGGAGAGATACCTTTGAGCCAATGGCTCTTTTACAAAGGTTCCAAGTCAGTATACAAAGAATAGAAGTACAGTTTGTGTGAGATTAGCAGGCAAGCAGTTTAAATACAAAATTCAGTACAGGCTGTATATGGTCTAAAAGCTACAGGTAATATAAATAACAGTTAGAACAATACAATCAAGCATACATTTAAGAATGATGAGTCACAACAAACAACATTTACATGAATTAAAGCTGCCAGAAGGGCATTGTCAAAGGGAAAGAGAAGTGGAAAAACTGAGTTGCTGCCAGTTGTGCCAGGTAGCATAGGAAAGTGGAAGAGAGAGTGGGTGTAGAGGGGTAACTGGGAGGGAGGGAGGTAGGAGAGGTGGGTAGGAGGCAGGGATTGGGGAACAAGTGCAACAGTGGGTGGGGTGAGAAGATTATAAAAGGGAGAGAGGAAGGGAGTTGAAGGAAGGTAAGAGAGGAAGGTGGTGGACCAGGGCTAGGATATATAAGGCTGCCTTTCCAGCTGTCTGGTATCATATAACCCTGAATAATTCTATTAAATACTTTTTTGAGGATGGATAGCCTCCATGGTATAAATGTTTTGTATACATCACCTATAATGGAATCTGGTCCTGGAGCTTAATTAGAGGCAAGAGATACTAAAGCTGAATGTATCTCTTCTTCTTCTTCCTGTGTGCAAAATGGAATTGGGTAGAATTTTGCCTTTTTTTATATAATTTTGACATAAGAGATATTGCCCTTCTTCTGAAAAGCATAAGTTTTTGAAATGTTCTAGCCAAATGTTAGGAGCTATATATGCTTCAACCTGAGTAGCATATTTGTTATACCACTGAGATACTTGTTTCCAAAATAATGTTATTTTTTGTAATTACAGCTTTCCTTAAATTTTCCCATAGTCTGAGGTTATGTTTGTGTCTTTCTTTTTCTAGAATGCGTTTATACTTTTTCCTGTATTATTCATAATTTTAGCTCTTTCTTTATTATATAAATCACCCCTTTTCAGTTTCCTAATATTTTGATTTAGTCTTTGTTTGGCTTCCCTATAGGGTTTGTTAAACCATGATTTATAACTAGATTTATGGCCCTGATAATTTATATTTGATTCCTTACAATATGGTCTGATCAAAGTAATAATTTCTTGCCATTTATCAATAATCTCTTTATACAAGTCAGATAAGATCTGTTTACGAATTGCTATTAACTGTCCTGAATTAAATATTTCTTTAAATAATTTGGCATTTTGTTTACCCCATCTCATTCTCCTCTGGTTTATAATTTCTAAATTCTCAGACGTGGATTTCCTTATGATATTATTTGATGTAAATTTTAATTCTAAAGTTGTAATAATAGGATAATGGGCTGATTCAGGGCATTCTGTCACTTCAAAATCTGACATTAATTTTAGTCCTTCAATGTGAATCCAAGCAAGATCTATAGTAGAACAACCTAGTGGTCCAATGAATGTTATATTCCTTTCTTTATAGCCCCGAGTGCGGCCATTTCAAAAACATATATTCATATCCAGCATCAAATTCAGAATTACTTTCCCTCTATTATTAATTTTAGAATCTATGCTTTTCCTAAGACAAGTTATTTTTGGATTAATAGATTGTAAATGTAAAATGAAATTTATTTGTAGTGCTTCATTATAATCTTGAGAAGATATCTGTGCATTTAAATCTCCTAATATTATAATCAGTATTGTTTTCCAATTATCATTTATCAGTTCTAATGTATACTTAAGTTGCTGAAAAGTTTCTTGAACATTCTTTTTATTGGGGGGGGGGCAAGCATTTAAAATGAAAAGCTTAGTTCGTTCTCCCTCCAATTTCAGCAATAGAAAATCCATAGTTTGAATTTCTAATTTCACTATATTATAGTTTAAAGAAGTTTTAATGTAAATAATTAATCCTGTCTTGTGTCTGCCAAATATCTTTTCTCTTATTGTTGGGATGCCATAGTTAGAATAGCCTGGTAATAACGGATACATATTTTCTGAGCACCAGGTTTCTTGTAGGCAAATTATCTCATATCTCAAGAGAAAATCCTTAATCTCTTTGTCTGCCAATTTTAAATGCAAGCCTTCTATATTCCATGATAGAATGCTCAGCAATCCACAATCTAGTTCCTGAGAAATTCTGACAGGAGGCTTACATTTGTGTGACTCAGTTATTTGTCAGTTATTATTTATATTTCTTAGAGGTGCAAACCCGTTGCCTTGCAGAACATTGCTAGTCTCATCCTTCTCTATCTCAGTCTCCCTTAATATAGTTCCCCCTAACATTTTTTTTGGGGGGTACAATATGTATTCCCAAGGCATCCAGCCTATTTGCTGCAGCAAGCAGCAGTTTAGGTAACTGGGCATTTTTAAATGTGACATCTATTTGGAGAGAACTGCATTGGCGTCCATGTATCCATATCCATTCTATTGAGCTGCTTGGTATGTCTTTGTGAAGGGATCTGGTCAGAAAAGCTGTCATATCCTTATTTATTGTTCTGATTGGTTCTTTCTTGGTGGTTTCCCATCCAACAATTGAAATAGTTTTACATTCCCAGTCCTGTTGTAGTTTCCGTTCTTTTTGTTTAATTATTTTCAAAATATTCTCTGTTCTTGTCTTATCCTGATCTAACTCATTCCCTAGTACATCCCTAGTCATGTTTGTTGCTTCTTTAATAATCGGGATCTTCTAAGAAAGGTAGAAATAGATTCTACTTAAACCCAAGACCGTATTCATTTTACATATTTTATATGCCAAATCTTCTGACTGGCAGTACGATGGAACACAGTCCTGTATATGTGGGTTTGGTGGCCTCATGATATGAATGTCTTGAATGTGTAACAAATAAAGCATCCAATTCCTCAGTTTTTCCTGTGTTTCCTTGTTTAGTCTTGGTACACCATAGATCTCTATTAAGAACTCAAAGTCTTTTGTTTCTCCTTCAGCATATTCTGCAAAGGCTATTAGAACATATACTGACTCTCTTCCCTTTGTACCTGTGTGATTCCTTTGATCTTGTGTACCTTGTTCCAAATGTCAATCCTTTGTTGTATCATTTTATTTCCCTGCCCTCACTTTTTTCTTGTCTATCCTCCTGGGATTCTTGGTTTGCTTCTGTGGCCTTGGTCTCCCTTCCTCGATCGAAATTTTGTAATTTGGATTTATTGTGGGATTTATTTTCCTTAAATGAACTTGCTAAGTTTATGATTGCCTCTTTATCTATATTTTCCTGTATTGTCTCGTTCCTTATTATTTCTCTGTGTTTCCTGTCCTCAATTAATTTTTGTGATAAATTTTTCTTCGGCCTTACATTACTCCCCTGAGACTGGGTCCCTGCATAGTTTTCTTCTACACTACTGACTTTCAGTCCTGTGTCATTTTTTGAACTTTCTTGGGTAATCTGATTTTTCCCATTTTATTTTTCATTCCTTTTTTATTTTCGTGGGAGTTTAATATAGCATTCACACATTTTATCCTTATTAAATGGGGAAGGAATATTTACTTGTGTTGCTTTATTATCCTTCTGTACTTCTGTCTGTGGATTCATTTCATCTCCCATAAAGGAGGTTTGATTTCCTTTCTGTAAGTTGTATGTCTCTCCAATTTGGTCCAATATAATTTTATTGTTAAATACATCACTATGTAGATTAGTTATTTCATCCATTATAACTGCCAAATTTTCCAAAATAACAATATCTGCATAATATCTGTTTTTGATAATTTCCGACATCTGCTTCGATATTGTAGAGCATGATATGAAATCCCTGTATCAGTAAAATTTTCTTTATAGTAGTCTATCCTGGCCTCATTTATGTCTGAGTTTTTTCCTTTTCTATTTAAATCATGAGGGGATATGATCATCTCTTCTCCTGTTCTCTGGACTTTCCCCTGTAAGTAATCCAGATGTTTCAAGCCCTCTACAGTTGAATCTAACTGTTTTAGTATGGTATCTAGGTCTTTCCAATTTCCTATTATAGGCCCTCCTTGGCCCTCATCTCTCACTTCTTCCAAAGAGGGAGAACCTGAACTGTGATAGAAAGACATGAATGTAATACAAGAGCTTTTTTCATAGTCTGAGATACTGTATGGGGAAAAGGCAACTAAAGGGGTACTTATATTTGAGTTAAGTCCCTCACTTTCCTTTGATTCCAAGGTGTCCCACCTTTTTGCCATGATAGATATTCCCTCAAAAGGGCCTATGTTTATTGTTTATTGAATAGAATCAGAATTACAACCCTTTGAGTCATGGACTCTTTTGCAAAGGCTCCACGTCAGATTAAAGTAACAGTACAAAGGAAGCAAAAAACAAGGTACACATACAATAATAAGTAATAATACAAGGTCATACAGTCCTGGCCAATAAGTAATTTGAGGGTTACAACAACAGGGAGCATAAGGAAGGTCCTGGGTTGGGTTGAGACAGTATACAGTTTAGTAGGATCTTGAAGGACCCGGAGTTGTTATAGCTAAACAGAGGGGATAGGGATCTGGGGAGACATAGGAGAGAGACTAACAATGAACTATCCTATAGCTACAGGATACTTACTGAGATAAGGTAGATACCTGAGTATGGTATGACTCAGGAGGGGGGGTGCTGGTGGGGTGGGAGGAGATCATTAGGTGAGGGGGGGTTAGATACAGTCACAGGTTGTTGAGTCAAGGAGTAGGGTTTTGAGACCTGATTTAAATAGGTTGAGATTATGGGCCTGGGAGATGGAGGATGGGAGGCTGTTCAGCCACAGAGGAGCATGATAGCAGAAGGATCTTTGTCCAAGAGATGTTCTGCAGTGTGGGACTAGGAGGGTGGGGTTGACTGAGTGCCTTTGTGTCCTCCTATGAGGCGTTGTGTGGATAAGTGGGTGGAGGCTAATTGGGGCTGGCTTAAGGTGTATTTTTTTTGCAAGAAGGCAGGTATGGTACTTTAGTCTGCCCTGGAGGTTTAGCCAGCCAGTATGTTTATAAAGGTTGCATGTGTGAGTTAACCTGTCACATCCCGTGACCAGGCGGCAAGCTTTGTTGAGGGCGAGGTTGATGCAGCGTAGGGCAGTATGGTCAAACGACCCATAGATTACTGATCCATAGTCCACCAAAGATAGAATAGATGAGGACACCGCAAGTTGCAGTGTCAGTGGCTCAGTAGGTAGCACACTCGCCTCTGAGGCTGGGAGATCAGAGGGCTGTAGGTTCAGTTCCCACATCTGGCACTTGGGTTAATATCCCAGTACTGACACTGTAGCGCAGCATGAGAGTGGTGCTGCACTTCTGAGGTGCCGTCTTTCAGATAAGACGTTAAACTGAGGCCCCATCTGCCTGGATTGGTGGTAGTTCAAGTGGATGTTAAAGATCCCATGGCAATTATCGAAAAGAGTAGGGGAATTTCCCCAGTGTCCTGGCCAAATTTCACTCATTCACCAAAAATACCACCAACAGCTTAATCTGGTTCAAGGTCCGTTGGCATTCATCTGTATCCCCCTTCCCCGGGTCATGCCTGAAAATAGGCAGGATTTGTCTAGTGCACCTACCTGGTCAACAAAAACTAGAAAAAAAAAAAGTTGCATGGCCTGAGGGGATTGGCAGTGTTTATGCCTGAACAGGATCCCCAGTCTAGTGTTAATAGAGGAGGAGAGTTGTATGTGTGAATGGTAGGTAAGCGGGGTGTCTAATGTAACTCCAAGGTATTTGAACTCTGAGACCTGTTCAAGCCTAGAGCCAAGGGCATTCATTACAACTAGTGGTGCATGACAATGGGGGCTTTGGTGATGTGTAAAGATCATAGATTTAGCTTTCTTATAGTTGATTATTAGTCGGTGTTCCAAGAACCAGGTTTCCAGCTCCCTAAAGAAGCTCTGAAGGGCAGTTTGTAGGGAATTAGGGTTGGGGTGTTTCTAGTAGACTACCACATTGTCTGCATAAAGCAGCATTTTGCCACTGCAAGAGTTCAGGGGGGGTTCAGAAAGAGGGTGAAGAGTAGAGGGCCAAGTATTGATCCTTGGGGGACACCAGTTTGGACCAGTTTGCTGGAGGAGATAGTTGTATTGAGTTTGACTTGCTATGTCTGACCTGAGAGATAATCTTTGAACCAGGCGGTGACCTCTGGTGCAAAATTAACGGATGGGAAAGTATGTAGTAGTAACTCGTGACTGATGGTATCGAATGCCTTGGACAGATCAACGTAGAGAGCACCTGCCAGGGAGCCTTGTTCTAGGGCCTCGTGAACAAATGTGGTAAGTTCAATGAGGACAGTTGAAGTGCTGTGTCCCCTCCAGAAACTGTGTTGTTCATGGCGGAGCAGGTCATGCTTGGAGAGGTAGTTAGTTAGTTAATATGACACTATTTTTTCAAGGGCCTTTGAAAGGGGTGGCAGGATTGATATTGGTCTGTAATTGCTTGCGGCGGTGGGGTTGCCACTTTTCTGGATAGGGGTTATTATTGCTTTCATCCAGGCCAAGGGGAATTGGCTGAGGCATAGGGACAGGTTGAGGATTTGGGGGAGATAAGGCAGGGTAACATCCAGGGTAAGCCAAATGATTTTGAGGTCCAGGGAATCACTACTATAGCAAGAGTTCACCAGTGCTTTGATGAGGTAGCATTTTGCCTCATTACAAGAGATGACTCTTAGTCTGAAAGGGGTAGTGTTGGAGATGGCTGAGGTATCTGTGGGGGGGTAGGTGGTTGAATCAAGGAAGTTTGGGGGAAGAATATGAGAGAGATCAGAGAAGGAAGTATTGAGGGCATCAGAGATGACATGAGGGTCCTGGGTGGTAATTCCATCTACTGTAAGCAGTATGGGGGTAGGGGATACAGTTTTCCAGCAGAGTTCCTTAATATTGTTCCAGAATTTTTTTCTGGAGCCCCAGGAGGAGGTGAGGGTGTGCTTATAGTATGCAGCTTTGGCTTGCCGCTTAGCCCATGTGTATCTGTTTCTGGCTTCTCTGTACAGCTGCCTATCCTGCAGGAGCTGGGAGTCAAGGGCCCTATGCCATATGTTATCCCTGGGGTGCATTAGGTCTAGGAGAGGTTGGGTGATTCAGGGGGTGTGTCTTTGCTTTACTATCTGCTTGGAGAAGGGTGCGAATATGTCACAGGCCATATTGAAGATGGCAATGAAGTAGGTAAGAGCAGCATCCACAGACTGTGCAGTGTGGATAGGGAACCAATCACAGGAAGCAAGGTGAGACTTGAGCCATGCTAGGGCACCTTTTTTGAGGTGTCTTTGTACAGAGACATTTGGGGGGGGCGGGGAGGATTTTAGTGGACCACCGGCAGGTCACTGGGGAGTGATCGCTTATTGAGTCAGGAAGCACTGTGACTTGGGAGATGTTCTTAGGCCTGTTAGTGAGGATAAGGTCAATAATGGTATCAGTTCCTGTTCTTGAGTCCAGTCTGGTTGGGGTTTGGATGACCTGGGTGAGGTCGTAAGCTAGGGCTGAGTTCTTGTAGTGGGACGAGGCCGATGATTGCCAAATGACATTGAAATCTCCCATTAAAATGACTTCACTCTTAGGTGGGAGGTGTGTGATACTGTCCAGGACAGATTAGAAAGCGAGCTTCTGGTTACAAGGGGCTATGTACACTGCCATAATGTGGAGGGTTTTACCTGGGTTGCCAAGGCTGAGCTTGATTGTTAGGGTCTGGGCTCCATGCAATGGAGGTGGTATGGGGACAACCAGGGAGCGCAGGGAGGATTTTACATAATTGGCACAGCCGCCTCCCCTCTTGCTAAGTCTGTCAGCATGATACATGGTGTAGTCACTGAGGGTGACCGAGCCATTATGTATTTTGTCTGAGAGCCAGATCTCTGATAAGGCTAGGACATTGGGTGAGTGTTGGGCAATTCAGCCCTGTAGGGGAGTGAGCTTATTTATTTTTTTATTTATTTAGCTTTTGTTAACCGGGTAGGTAAACTAGACAAGTAGTATGCCTATTTTCAGGAACGACCCGGGAGAGTACAGAACATACAAGATACATACAGGGCAACTTAGGAAATACAGCTTATTACAGGAGGTACTAACAATTGTAGTAAAACATATACACAGGCAGTATGTACATCATATAACAGTAATTGCGTAGATTGACATTGGTGACAACTGAGATTCATCAGGAAAAGAAGCATTACCCTACGGAGGCTTGAAACAGTTACACACTGATGATATTGTAAGTGCGACCACAGGGTGGGCGAAAAGTCCCATGGGAGGCCCAGCGGACATGATCAGGTGGGAGTTCCAGAGTCTAGGCACGTAGGCAGCAAAGTCTCGACCCCCCATGAGAGTCCGAGTGGGAGGAATTTTGAGCAGTCCAGCAGACTGTGATCTAAGCTTGTAGGACAGAGTGTCCATATTTGGGAGGAGATCCGCCAGTCCCTGAGGGGAGCCAGCGGTGATCACCTTCTTGGAGAAGCATCCAACCCCAAAGTCCAGGTATTCAGCAGGGGGCAACCAGTGAAGTCTATCATAGAGATCGCATCGATGGGTGAGTTTGGGGACAGCAAGTGCAAACCGACATATATTGTTATATGGGTGTTCCACCGGGCAAGGTGGATTTGAGGGACGGGCAAATAAGGTGGAGTCCGTAGCTGAGGGAGGGAAGAAGCACACCTCTGGCAAGCGAGTCTCGCCCTGGGGTCAGGTTAAATTTGGCCTATAGGCCATACCCAACTTACAGTGTGTACTTCACAGATATTGAGGATATGACTCCCATGTCAAGTTGGGGTCGAGAGTAACTCAAGATATTTGATGGAGTTCACCGATGGCAGCAGGGATCCCTCATCACAGGTTATGTGGAGTGAGGAAGATGAGGCTTATTCTTGGCTGCGGAGCCAAAAGCATAGCCTGCATTTTATTGGTGTTCAACACCAGCCTGTGGTGAGTAACCAGGTCAGGACTCTTCTGAAATCATCAGTCAGGCTCTGGTTTAGCTTAACGACATTGGGGAATGGGCTACTAGTACCAGATCATCTGCATAAAGTGGCTTGCAGTGAGAGGTCACCAGTGGCAGTTTATTGATAAAGGCGAAGAGGAGGGACCCAGCACTGATCCCTGGGGACTCCCAAAGTCATCGCCTGGGCTCTGAGAGGACCTTGTTGAAGCAGGTACGCTGCTGCCTATCCTTCAGATAGTCCATGAACCAGTTCTGGGCATGGGAGGAGAGACCAACGCCTTAGTTGTTCTCCAAGAAGGTCATGATTAACAAGGTCAACGCTTTCGATAGGTCTATAAATATTGCACCAGACAGTTTACCTTGGTCCATGGCAGATCTTATGCTGAGGTAACTGTGATCAGTGCAGAAGTGATGCTGTGACCCTTTCGAAAGCCGTGCAGCTCTGAAAGCAGTTCATGGAGTACAGATACTCCGAGAGTTGCTCAGCCACCACCTTTTTCAGAAGTTTGCTAAGGGATGGAAGGATTGCAATAGGGCGGTAGTTGTCAGGAAGCTTAGGATTGCCCTGCTTCAGAACTGGAACTATCCTTGCTTCCTTCCATATGACGGGAATAGTCCCCGAGCTAAGGGATGGAGAGTAAAGATGTGGGCAACCGGAGAGGCAATGATGGGCGCTCCTAGTTTGAGAAGTCGCGGTTCCAAGAAATCGAGACCAGGGCTGGAATACTGGGCCAGGGCGCAAGAAGTTTCTGGACTTGGAGAACTGACACAGCTCTGAGATTAAACACACCCCAGTGTTGATCCGCCTGACTCGATGGGGGCGGATCGTGGGCAAGCCCCCGTTCATTGAGAGTCGGGAGAGTAGGGCGAGAGGTCAGTGATAGGTTAAGGAGTCAGCTATGGTCTGGGGATTATTGCAAGAGACACCATTTAGGACCATATCCGTGACACCCATACTGGAGGATCCACTAACTAAGGATTTAATGTTACTCCAGAACCTCCTGGGGTCTCTGGCGGAGCTGAGTAGCGCAGACTTGCAGAAGTCACTTTTGCTACCTAATAGCCTTCTTACACTGATTCCTGAGGTGCGATATCTCTGGAATTTAGAGAGATCACTGGATCCCCTGGCCTGAGCCCAGCATTGGTCTCTTTCACGCAACTTGGTTAGCAGATTTCCATTCAGCCAGTAGGTGACCGTTCCCCTCACCCTCCGGGTGATCATGGGTGCGTGCCTGTTCTGGATGTCACCAAAGGTATCGATGAAGCAGGAGGCTGCTACTGTGGTGTCAGTGGCCTCCAATACCCTGGTCCAGTCAGTAGATCTTAACTCGTCCATAAACCTCTCTGGGTCAAACCTGGAATAGTTTCTAACTCGAATAATTTTGTGAGGGATTTTAGAGGAGGGAATTTTCCAAACACAAAACACTGGGGAGTGATCAGAGATGGAGTCCAATAGGGTACCTGAGGTAGATATTCTCTCCGGGCGGTTGGTAAGAATCCAATCCAACAGGGTACTCGAGGAACCACTAGCGGACTGCCTGGTCGGGTCCTTAATAAGTTGGGTGAGGGATAGGGTGGCAAGAAGAGATTCACATTTCTTAATATTGCCACTCTCCCAATTAAGGTTGGTGTCACCCATTATAATAAGTTCATTATCTCCTATACTGGACCTGACCGTGTCTAGGAGATAGGTAAGCCTTCTAGGCCTCCTCTGGGAGGATATAGGCACATACCAAATGCAGCTTCTGTATCCCCAGCAACAGAAGCCCATGCAGGATCTCACAGGGAGGGTGAACGCGTACCATGCGTCACCAGGGAGATTTCAGGTGGACTCTAAAGTAGATCAGGATGCCCCCCTGCCCCCTGGCCTGTCAAGGCAGATAAACTCGTACCCTGTTAAGGAACAGGCAGAGTCAGGATAGAGGATTTAAGCCAGGTCTCAGTAATCCCTAGAACATCGGGTTTGTATAGGTCAACCCACGCCTCAGTTATCACGACTGGGTAGCAAGCTCTGATATTCAGGTGAGCTATTCTAAGCCCTACTCACACTCCAGGTGGCGGGAGGGTTGTTGGCCGTTATAGCAGGTCCAGGGTTAGCTCTATGTCCCGGCCCTGAGCAAGACAAGGAGGAGAGCCAGGAGGTACCACCTGTGGGGTGGATGCCCTCTCGGCCCTTTACAGGTCTGATTCTCTTGACCCTAGCCACATACATAATGCATTTGATGTCAAGACTGAGTGTGGTACTGTAGTGCATGACAAAGGAGGAGAGCAGGTTAGAAAAGAAGAAGTCAGTGTCGTCCAAGGGGGAGGACAGCTTCCAGGTCACCTCCAGGGATAGGGGAGGAGAGGTAGCCCAGAGTAGGAGGACCAACCCTAGTGCCACCACTACAAGTGAGGTGGCCATACTGACAGCGGACAGCAAGTCTCTGGGCACTAGAAGTAGACCGGTTGACCTCCACTGCACCCAGCTGAGGTCAAGAGGGCCAGGCAAGGCACGACAGGCCAGGGTAGCCCACTCCACCAGTGGGATGGGAGACGGTCACTTGGTCACTGGCAGGCAGCCCCAGGCACTGTAGACAGCATGGTCAGGGCACCCAAGGTTAAAGAAATAGCCCAAAACCAGTACTCCTCTCAGGTGACATGGGCAGAGGATACCAACAGAAAATAGGCTATCACAATATCTCTAGAATTGAATCTGTACGGAGTCTATGAAGATCAACAATTCAGCAGTACTGTAAAATGCAAATCGTCCCCTAGAAAGTACTAAGCAGCACACACAATGGTTTGTGATTAATAGCATGAAGATGTAGCAGCAGCAGTCTAAGGGGCACAACAATGAGATGGGACGGCTCAGTACACCAGAGTTAAAGTAGCACTCAAAATGGGGGCAGTTCACTTAAGGGGTAGTTAGAAGCATAGACATATGAGATCAGGGATCGGTTACCACGGGGGATCAATACATGAAGGGCCTTAACACAAATAAGCGAAATACAGTTGGTTGGCTGGAATAGAAGGGAAAAAAATTAAAGAAACCACCCAGAGCACAAGTAGTCCACAGGGAATAATCTAGTCCTGGTCCGAATTAGTCAGGCACAACAGCAACAGATGCTCCAGGGGTAGTCTTATTCTTATCATGCACACAGTCCTATTTAAGTGGAGAGGAACGCCCCTGAGGCACACGCCATGCCCCTTCCAGAATCGAGTGAGGGAGATTAGGACAGGAGTAACACCCTTCTTAACACGGGGAAGGACCTCCCTTACAGTTGATAGGATAGGATGAAGTAAGCGAGGCCAGAAGCAGATAAAAGTTTCCCTCACAACAGGGAGGGTGGGTGGGCCATAAAAAACAGATTGACTGTGCTCCTTCTCTCCTGCACTGGGGCAGGGACCACGTGCTTCTTCCCCCGCTGACTTGTCACCGAGGAGGCCCGCCGGAGCTCTCAGTAGCCCACGGCACCTCCACTCGGTGAGGTGACGACCTTCCAGGCAGCGTGGGGTGGGGCACCTCTTTCAACCCTTTCCCTCGTAGCAGTCTCCCGTGAAATCGCAGAGCTCCCACTTAGGAGCCAGAGGAGAGCCACTGCAGGCAGGGACCAATGAGGAGCTGCGAGTTTCGGAGGCAAGTTCAAGACAAAGCCCAGGTAGAAGAAATGGAGGGAGTCCCGGAATAAGCAGAACAAATGAATGGGGTGGCAGTCCAGGAAAAAGCAGCTCTTCGGATCGCTGCGGTACGGCCAAAAAACAGATTGACTGTGCCCCTTCTCTCCTGCACTGGGGCAGGGACCACGCGCTTCTTCCCCCGCTGACTTGTCACCGAGGAGGCCCGCCGGAGCTCTCAGTAGCCCACAGCACCTCCACTCGGCGAGGTGACGACCTTCCAGGTGGCGCGGGGGGCACCCTCTTCAACTCTTTCCCTCGGTGAAGCAGTCAAGCTTATTCTGCAGGCTGCAGATATTACGGTAGTAGCAGGAGGCTTCCTTGTTTGCCATCCAAGGAGACAGTAGGGTGGTGGGCCTGGGTTAGTGTGAACATTTCCTGATAGAAGCACGAGGAGAGCATGTCTGTATAGTAGCACAGTTTTGGAGATGCACATTTTGTCTGGGAGTTAGTGAGATTTTTGTAGAGTGTGATTGGGACTGGGAGGGGGCATATGAGGTGGGTTATAAGGGTGGGGGATATAAGAAGGTGGTTACTAAAGTGATAGATAATAGGAGTTGATGGGGGTTGTAGCCTGAAGTGGAACACTGTAGCAGTGCAACGTGTGTTGTGCGTGTAAGGGTTGATTATTAGCACAGATAGGTAGTATGTGTGCTCAGTGTGTCATACCTTGGGGGGGGGCATGTGGGTGTGCAGATTGTGGTCCCACCAAGGTATTAAGCATGTGCCCCTAGTGTGGTGGGCAGTGGGGCATCCTCAATGGGGAGATTCCACGGGGGTGGGTGGTTGAGCCATTAGGGGGATTAGTGAGGCAATGAGGGCATGCATCAGGAGATGAGGGAGCATGTTTGCTAAAGAATGGATTAAGAATAGGATGGTTGAGAGTAGTGGCCACTAGTGGTGTGTTGGTATAAACTGCTGCTGGAGAAGTGGGCTGATAGGTTATTTTCTACTCACATGTGATGCTCTAGTCCCTAGATATGTGCAAGCCGACCAAGGGTGGTGGTGGTGACAGTGGGGCAATCTTCTGCAAGCTGCACTGAAGCACCGATGGTCACGATCAGGCAACTGCATGCAGCTGAAATCCGTACCTGGAATTTTTTGCTTTCGGCTCCTGGCTGTGGGGGAAGGCTGCTCCAAGCCCTCATGACCTCCAAGGTCCATGGGGGGTCGGCTGTGGAGGAAGGAGAGGGAGAAGAGACTCACATTAAATAGGTAAGGGGAGGGGTGGGACACTGCTGGGGGCTGAGCTGTATCAGGATGATAATTTCAAAACACTGTTCACTGCTATTGAATAATCTTTAAAGTGCAGGACTAGTCTGGCTAACTGATTTGGGCTCCTTTTATTTTTATGTATTTTCTCAGGCTCTGTTACGGTAATTCCTCTGTTGTCCTGCTAAGCTACAACTTTTACTGGTAATTAAAGTAGCATGCATGTACTTAAAGCAACTCCACTGGCACTTTAGAATTAGGTTTTTAACTTGAGATTTAAAGTAACTTAATTGCACTGAGATTACACACAGTTTAGCCCTGAGTGACAAAATAAAGCTGCATTTAAATTCAGATTTAAGGTAACTTGCACAGAGATTATACACAGTTTAGTCCCAAGTGTTGCATTTAAGTTCATATTTAAGGTAACTTGCACTGAGATAACACACAGTGTAGCCCCAAGTGACAAAATAAAGTTGCAAATACACGATCTCCACTTGTGCGCTGAGAATTAATTTGAAATAAAAAAGGCACCAAGATAGCAGTCTTTGTCTTCTGCAAGCTGCGCTGAAGCACTGATGGTTGCGATCAGGTGACTGCGTGCTGCTGAAATATGTACCTGGAATTTTTTATTTTCAGCTCCTGGCTGTAGGGGAGGGCTGCTTCAAGCCCTCATGTCCTCCAAGGTCCATGGGGGGTCGGCTGGAATTTTTTGCTTTCGGCTCCTGGCTGTGGGGGATGGCTGCTCCAAGCCCTCATGACCTCCAAGGTCCATGGGGGGTCGGCTGGAATTTTTTGTTTTCAGCTCCTGGCTGTGGGAAGGGCTGCTCCAAGCCCTCACAACCTCCAAGGTCCATGGGGGGTTGGCTGGAATTTTTTGCTTTCGGCTCCTGGCTGTGGGGAGGGCTGCTCCAAGCCCTCACAACCTCCAAGGTCCATGGGGGATCGGCTGGAATTTTTTGCTTTTGGCTCCTGGATGTGGGGGAGGGCTGCTCCAAGCCCTCATGACTTCCACGGTCCACGGAGGGGTCAGCTGTGGTGATCGGATGAATGATCTATTTCTTTAGTTATCATTAGTTCATCCCCCTTGGTTTTGCTTATCTGGACTGGAGTGGAAAGATGTTTAGGTGTATTTAAATGTTTACCACAGCATTCTGTTATCTTTCACTGTTTAGTGTTTTTAATGCCTTTGGGTTCTTTTTTTTTATCTTTTTCTTTCTTTTTAGTTGTTATTAGAGGACTGTTCTCATGAAAACTATTTCTCTGATTCCTAGGGTCTGATACATCTTTTAATTCCAAAGTTTTACCCTGGAACTGGGAGATATTTTTCCCACTTCTTGTAAAAAAAATGGCATTTTATACACAAAGCATAGATACTATGCAGGGGGGTTTGTTAGCAGTATATCAGCTTCTAAACCCCTAACTAGGGCTAAATGAGATTAAAATACAAATTTCCTCTGTGCAATAAAATTCCAACTTCAAATCAGGATTTCTGTTCATATAGCTTATGGATAGACAGACACATATCTAGTCATTAACAAGCTGGGCAGACAATATAATTTATACAATTTGTACATTGAATTGAGGTCAATAATTCTTTTAGAGATGTTCTTGCATTAAAGTCAATTAATATTTTGTAGTATTTATTTCTTTTACCCCAGTTTGTTTTGCAGCTTGTTCAAAGGATGTTCTTTCCAAGTTTCCAGAGTTGAACAAAGTTCAAAGATAGCCCAACATGCAAAGTCTTCCCTCTGAAGGTGCAATGGAAAGTTCTCAGTGTCCCAAATAGTTGCAAGTAGATGATCTCAGGTTCCTTTCTTTACTTCTGAGTGGAATTTCACTAGGGCAAAAGATATACAACCAATAATATATAAAAATGTGAAAATTATGAAGTTAAGAAAAGTTTTAAGCTATCTCTTAATCACAGTTATATCTTAATTATCTTAACTATATCCTGACATCTGGTTTTATTTAATGTTTTCTAGATTTAACAAGAATTAGCTATTAAGCCAGTATATCAATTTCACACACAAATAGCCAGGCCTAATCCCTACTTTGTAATAGCAAATATTTAAAATGCTTCTAACACTTTATCTAGATGAGCTACAAATTTACTCAGAGAGCATCCCCCACAATACTCTATCTCGCTTTCGATTTCACTCAAGTTTTCTAATTCTAGGATATTCTGGTGCTCTTGAGCTACAAACTGTATTACGTGCTGAATTACTTTTGAAATAAAGCAAATAAATATATGTCCTCAGCAAGTTAACAACTTACTTTTAAGCAGTATTTATCAACCTAGCATGTGGGCCCAGGCAAGGCTGAAAAAATAGGCTGTAAGCCACCAAACTGCGATGGCAATATTGTCCAAAAATGGAGAGCCAAGTTGCACTGAAAAATAAATAGTTAAATAAAATCTACTAGCAGCAAATTCTTTTAATAAAACCAGTGAACCTTTGTTGCAAGGTTGTAAATTTGAGAATTCTACCTTGGCTGTCTTATTTTATCCTTGCAAAATGCCCTTATTGTCTTTAAAATGCAGAAAGCTCCAAGCCCAGATGGAGTACTAATAGTAATTTTTATGAATCAAATGGATAATCTGGGTAACATGCTTATATCACGTTTTTAAATACATTAATAAGACAGGAGAAATACCAAAATATTGGCAAGAGAGCATTATAATTCCTTTATTTAAAAAAGGCAATAAAAAAGACCCAGACTGTTATAGGACCATCACCTTGATTGACACTATACAACAAATTTACACCTGTATTATAAATAATAGACTATTGGACTGGATAAAGGATAATAATATAATAGACAAAGCACAAGCTGGATTCATCCCTCAACACTCTACCATTAACCAATGCTTTACCCTTGCACATTTTATACACAAATACACAGTTGTAAAGAAACAAAAACTCGTCTGCATATTTGTGAACTTAAAAAATGCTTTCAACATCAATAACAGGAGTTTACTTTGTCAAGTTTTAGAAGAAGCTGGCATAGAAAAAGCTATTCTTAATATTCTACACATACTTTATACAAATAACACAGCACAGATTAAATACACTATAAGAGGTGATAAAAGTTCAAAATTCAATACAAATGAAGGGGTCAAACAAGGTTTTGTCCTAGCCCCTATACTGTTTACCCTTTTCTTTAACAATATATTAAGCAAGTTATATGACCCAGCATTCCACCTACCAAAAATAGGAGAAAGAGGTTGTCCCTATCTCACATATGCAGATGATGTGCTGATTTCCACCAGCTTTCTAGGAACTAAGAGGATGTTTTACAAATGTTATCAAGAGTAGTAGTAGTAATATTGTATTCAGGACAATGCCATGAAATGGATAAAACACCATTAAGCGAACTAATTTTTGAGGTGATCCAGTTATACATTCATACTGTTACCTTACACACATTCAGCTTAAATATTAGCACATAATACATAAGTTACAAAAACATTTTACATGAAATCAGTGAGTATGAATATTTACATTGTCAATAAGACCGACAAACCATATGACAATATTTAGGGAGTCCAAGGTATTGCTGACAAACAACATAATGCAGGATTATAACTTTGGTTATTAAACCATAACTTGATAGATTTCTTTTTATTTATTATTGAGGGCTCTATTAATTCAATAGGAAGATGATTCCACACTGTTACTCTCCTGTGTTTAACTGAATGTCTCCCTATGTCTAGTTTAACCTTAGGGATATTAAATTCTAGACCAGCAGCAGATCGCAGACTTAATGGTATTGACCTGAATGAGAAAAGGTCAGTGACATATTGGGGGACAGTCCCTTTCAAAACCTTTACCATAAATAGTGAGGTATGTAAGTCCCTCCTTTCACTCAATCTTAACCAGTTTAACTGTTGGTACATCAAACGGTGGTGCATTCTGGAATGTACATCCAGAACATAATGAGCCAATCTGTTATAAACCACATCAATAGAGTTCAATAAAGAATGCTTAAAAGTTGATTTAAAAATAAATGATAGCAAAACAAAATTAATGATATATGGGAACAAAAACAAAGGGAAATACTAAATTGTAATTGATAACTCGGATATAGAAATGGTAAATAATTTCTGTTATTTAGGAATCACATTCACAAAAAACATGTCTTGGGGTACACACAAAAAATAATTAGAAATAAAAAAAAAATCCATTCAGGCAATTATCAGGTTTGCACATAAATATGTAGGGCAATCTATAAAAGGTTGCGTCAAATTAATTAATGCTAAAATCAAGAGCCAGATATTATATGGGGTTGAAATTTGGGGACTAGAAACAAAGGGTCTAATGGAAAAAAAACTAAAAATGTATTATAAAAAATTATTGGATCTCCCACAAGGAGCATCCTCTGCATTAGTAAGAGAGGAATTATGACAATTACCCACTGAGTGCCTCAGTTAGTAAAGAATGGCCAGTTACTGGCTTAAAGCCTATGCTATGGAAGAAAAAAGACTACCCCACATGTGCATAGAGGAAACCATAAAATATTGAAATTCTCAGATGATCTTCCCAAGTCTGTTAGTTGTTGAAAATATTATAAAACCAAATGGACTTCTACACTGTTTAGTTGAAATATTTCTCAAGCCCTTCAGTGAGATCCAGGATATAATTAAGGATTGGTTACGCTCATCTTTTAAACAAATAGAATTACATTATTGTACTCAGTTTAAGATTAGTAAATGGCTGTCAGAAAACAAAAGATATTTTGGATATGAATCATGTTTGAATCTACTCAAAAATCTACAGCGAAGGAAACGTTTCACGAAGTTTTGATTTGAATACCACGACAGGAATAGACTAAGACACATGTTTAATAAAGAACAATCAGGGTCAGTATGTAGGTGCCAAAGAGGGGAGGATGACCTAACACACTTATTAATCTTGTGCCCTTTATACAACAAATATAGACAAATATTCCTAGGGAACATCTTGGCTACCTTAGAAATGGAACCATACTATATGGCAACCCATCTTTTTAATTCTCAATCACTGGAGTTCTTGGAACAGGTAATTTCCATCATTAAAGCCATTGATGGGGAAAAAACTGCATATTAATAAAGAAACATAAACATATGAGAATAAAGTGTGTGCACAATGGAATGTTATGATTTGAGACCCTGTTGCAGCATTTTAAAGACAAGGGATACAATGTACCTTAGGATCACACATATATGAACAGGTGAAATGTCTTATAAATCGTATTGTATATTTTAATATTTGTAGATCAGAATTGGATAATCTTCCTTTGTAATAAGTATATGTTTTTATATGACTCTTTTATTGTATTGTCAAAGACACAACTTGTCGAACAATAAACAATTGAATCAGAATCGTTGTCGAGGTCTATCATTTCATCAACCCCCTTGATGGAAACACAGACTTGTTGTGCAGTTTCCTATCCATTATTCTATATGCCCATGCACTAGTCTACTCTCTCACCTCTTTTGGCTGGTTGACTACACTGTGGTCAGGCTTCTTGCTGCTGTGGATCATGTTTTCTGTGAGGAATGGTGATTTTCTCTTAGATCTCTATCACACCTCTGTCTCAAGAAACACTGAAAATCTACAGTTTGTTTCCTGTTTGCATTAATTAGTAATATGAATATGTTTAGATTAGCTGGTTAGTCTGTGGTAAAACAAAATTACTGGTACAGTACTAACCTGATACTGCTAAAGTGCATCTTTTACAACAGGCTTCATGGATAGACTGCTTCATGGAATGGAGTTATACTTTACATCACAGGCTATCTGATACAGTTTGCAATATTCCATTTTTGCTCTGTTGGCCATCTTTTCTGTCATTATCTGAAATCTTTTCACATTCATCTCTAGTGCACAGCTTCTGAATCTGGAGGCTGCAGTCTTCAACAACAGAAATCATTCTTTCAATTTATATGAACATATGAAGAAACTAGCAGAATAAGGCCATTTGGTCTATCAAGTCTGCTCATATTGCAGGGTCCACAGCTTGAGCTAATGTCCCTGCCTTCCCTCCCCACTCCTCCCATCCTCCCTACCCATGATCCTTACCTTCCCTCTATGCCTATCCCAGCCTCTCTTAAAGTTGCCCACTGTCTTCAATGAGATGACCTCTTCCGGTAGCACATTCCAACTGTCCACCACTCTCTTGTGAAGAAGTGCTTCCTGACCTCCCTCCTGAACCTCCCTCCCACCAGCTTAAGACTGTACCCCTTGTGTTATGGTTGACACTCAGCTTAAAGAGACCCTCCTTATCAATGTTATTTTTCCCTTTCAAGTACTTGAAGGTCCCAATCATATTCCGTCTCTCTCTCTCTCTCTCTCTCTCTCTCTCTCTCTCTGTCTTCCAGGGAGTACATGTTCAGTGCCCTCAACCTCTACTTGTGTGTCTTACCCTGCTGACCAGCTATCATCTTTGTAGCCCTCCTCTGGAACTTCTCCAGCAGGTTAATGTACTTTTTGAGGAGTGGGCATCAGTACTGAGCTCCATACTCTAGATGTGGCCTTACCAGTCACCTGTACAAGAGCAGTATAACCTACTCTCTCCTACTACTGACACCCCTAGATATGCATCCCAGCATCTTGTTTGTCTTTGCTGCAGCTTTCTTGCACTGTGTGGAGTGTTTCAGGTCACTAATGATCATCACTCCCAGGTCCTTCTCCTCCTCTGATGCAGATACTTGGACTCCACCCAGGTAGTACTCTGTCCTGGGATTCTTGGCTCCAGTATGCATAACTTTGCATTTCTTAGCATTGAAGCTAAGCTGCCAGATCCTGGACCACCTCCCCAGCTTTTCCAGATCTTCCTGTAGGTCCTGTATCCCTTAAGCTGTGTCCACTCTCCCACAGAGCTTGGAGTCATCCATGAATAGGCACATTTTGCCTTTAATGCCATCCCAAATATCACTGATGAAGACATTGAACAACACAGACTCCAGCACCGAGCCCTGTAGGACCCACTGGTTACCTCTCTGGTGCCATATAACTTTCCCCCACAACCACCCACTGGGTTCTGTCCCTCAGCCAGTTTTCCATCCATCTGACCATCTTTTCCCTAACACCAAGATCCACCAACTTCCTGATAAATCTTTTGTGGGGCACAGAGTCAAAGGCCTTGCTGAAATCAAGATCGAGGATGTCTACCGCTTGGCCCCATCTACTGTCTTAGTGACACAGTCAAAAAAGTCAATCAGATTTGTTTGGTACAACCCCCCCACCACACAGGAAACCATGCTGCCTTGCATCCTGGAGACCATGCTCCTCTAGATATTCCAACAATGTTTCCTTTAGTATGGTCTCCATGAGCTTGCCCACAATGGAGGTCAGCCTGACTGACTGGGTCATCCTTGGGACCACGTTTGTGGAGGGGCACTACATGTGCTGTTCTCCAGTCCTGCGGTACCATGCCTGACTCAAGTAAACTATTAAATAGGTCTGCCAGTGGCCTTGCCAGCTCCTCAGCTAGTTCCTTTAGTACCCTTGGATGTACTCTGTCTGGGCCTTGTGATTTGTTCACCTCCAATGCCAGCAGCCCCTTCCTTACTATGCTTGGCATGTAGTTTCCATGTACACGCCAAGGAGCCACCAACTGCTGCAGCCCCACCCCTAAATTAAGCTTTATGATGACATGAAGTAGGGAACAGGGTTGCAGGTGCTGTATAGCATAGTAACAGGATCAGGGAAGGGTCTGTCTTAATGTGCATATAGTATCTTTGATGGCATTTCTAATGGGGCTATAACAAATATGATATATCAGCCCCATACATATAGAACCTCCAGCAAAGATACTGCATTTACAGTTAGACAGCCTCCCTGATTATATTGCTATATATATGTATATATATATATATATATATATATATATATATATATATATATATATATATATATATATATATATATATATATATATATATATATATATATATATATATATAGTCCCTACAGCCTTATCATAAAAGCTTAGTTTAGGGCAGGGCTGCAGTGTTCAGCAGTGCCTCAGCTCACACAAGGAAGCTATAAGCCAATCATAGTAAAGTAAATGTTTCTTTTTCTATTGGACCAAACAATTCAAAAACTGACAAAATTAGTTCCTCAGGAAGGCAACTGCTTGGTATGAGTTGCCTGTCTGGAGTGTGTCAGCTATTATTTAATTGTGAGTAGAAAGACATTAGGGATACACTAACCAAGGTTCAAATAGACTGTTGCAAGAAAGTGCTCTGCATTAGCTACAAATATTTTACAGGAAAGTGAAAAACTAGACAGCTTTGAAATATCACTTATCAATATGGCTGACCTCTTTCAGAGATATGGAAAGAAGCATGAGGAAAAACAAAATGGTTCTAACATAAAAGAAAATGGGAAAAGAATTAGACAAACATCAAATGCAATGACAAATTTCACTTTCAAATACATGTAGATACAATTGTCTTCAAGATGAAAGTGTCAATTTTATCAGTAACACGACTATTGAAATAACAACAGCTGTTAGCCCCCATACTGATATAATGACTGTGTTAAATTCGAACATAAGTGGACTGGGAAATAAACTATCAGATAAATCCCTCAAAGATTTTCTTGGAAATTATAATACTGTTATTCAGGAAACTTGGTGAACTGAAAACAACATTAATCTAGCAGGTTATGCCATTGTTTAAATGCATGCTCACAAACTCTCAAAATACGGAAAACCAGTTACAGGACTAGCCTTTCTTTCAAGGATAAACTGGGACATTTCTTTTCATAAGACAGAAGTTGGCATCCCAGATACTTTAGTGATGAAACTCTGTAGAACTACATCCAAGATGTAACCAATAATTGTAAAAATATATAGAATAAATAATGGATAAGCATGGTATACACTTACCAGGTCAACATAACGTGGATAGAACTGCACATACAATACCATGCTCTCAATAGCGTGAATGGTACTACAGTAACAGGGGTCCTATAAGCGTGCGGTAAGAACTGCTACCCCTGTCGCTGTAGTCTCACAGTGAGGAAGGTGAAGGACATTGCCAGGGTGGTACTTTGCTGAGCTGCTCCATTGGCGGAGTAGCTAGAGCACTGCCCCCAGCGGCATCGGGGACCTGGGGCTGTGGTTTAGTTCTCCCCAGGTCCCAGAAGGATACTGCCATTTTTTTTTGATTGGGGAAACAAAAAAATCCAAGTGAATTTTTTTCTTTCCCAGAAGTTTATGACCCCCCAGAGTTGGCTATATTTAGTCTAGTGGTGCAGGGGGCAGAGCCCCCTGCAAAATTGAAAAATATTGCTGGGGTGTGCATGGTGCTGTATGTGGTCGGTGTTTTGTGCTAATGCTGTTATGCCGCACACTGTTATGCGTGCAGCATTCTTGGTATGTGCAGTTTTCACCATGACATTATGACCCTGTGCCTGGTATACAAGGATGTATACCAATCGAGGTGGCTAATTAGGGTTATAAGGTCACACACCCAAAGAGCAAGTGGCTTATTGCTCTAATCAGCCCCTGAGATGGGTATACTTCCAAGTGTACCACACTTACCCATTCTTTATTCAATATACTACATTAGGATGGTCACTGTTTAAAATCACAATTGCGATCGCTTCCAGATTTTCCTTAGTGTAGTGCATTTAGCTGGGGTGTTCAGAGTTGTGGCCCATTAGTGTTTATGTAGTGTAGTGGACTCTTATATAAGGGAACGTGGTTGTGCGGTGCCCTCCTTTAGTTGGTGTTGTGTAGTTTACGGTCGGGTGTCAGGCATGCAGTCAGGTGTCAGGTGTATGGACGGGATCCAGGCGTGCATTCAGGCATGCTGTAAGGAGTCATTCATGTGTTTTGGAACTGGGTGTGTAGCTTTTTTGGTATGAGTGTGGGGAATTTTAAACGTTACTGTGAGGTTTTATGTTGTTTTTTCATTTGGTTCCAGTATTTTTTTTTTTTTGAGGGGGGGACTTCAGTGTGTACTTGATTTGTTAGGTACAGTATGCTAATTGGTGGGATAACTAGTTAGTGGAATTGGTAATTAGTTGCATTTACTGTGGTCCTATAGAGTTTAATGTATTGTAGGTATATACTTTTAATTAGTGTGGGTATATACTTTTAATTGTTTTATTAATGTGGAATATGCTTTTTTTTTGCATTATTTGTTTATCCCCCTACAAGCCCCAGAGTTGCCTCTCCCTCAGGCTGCCATGGTCCCAGACATTCTCCCCTACTATCTCCCTTCCAACCACCTACCTCACATCTGCAGCCTTCCATGGGGTAGTCCGGTGTAACCCTTCACTGGATGGGTCCCCACTCCTCCGAGGGGGAAGGCACCGGCGGGAGGAACCAGCACACTATTTCTCTCAGTTCCGGGAGCTGCTGAGGTATTCTGTGGCTCTCAGGGAGTCTTCGGAGGTGCCTGTGACTGGCACCTGTCATCCGGCTAACTTCCAGAACAGTTTTTCCGTTTGTTTTTTTTCTTGTTCCCCCTTTGCGTTGCTTCTTGCAGTGCCTCCAATCTCCATTGGGGGCCGCTGCGTGAGCGAAGACAGTCCCTAACCCACCCCAGGATAGGACAGCAGTCCATCAGATGCTCGATCCTGTCCTGCCCCTGCCGACCCCCGACGAACTGAGTCCGTTCCCGAACCTGGGTCACCGGCATGGGTCAAGGTAAGGCACCAGCGCCTCAACCCTCTACATCACCTGGCCGGGAATATACTTTTAATTGTTTTATTGGTGTAGGTATATACTTTTAATTGATAGATTAGTCACAGGTATACAGGGAAATAAATGATGGCCTTTTCTATGGGGAAAGGTCCCATCCATGTATTATATATATTTTTCATGTGTTCCTTACATACAGCTAAGTATTTTCAATCCATTTTATGTCATGATCAAGAAAGAATACTGTAACAGATATATTGGAGGCATGTATTCACACCCTGATATTTTCATCATGGGTGATTTTAACTCAAGATTTTGTACACATGCCTTTAAGCCATTACTAAAATTAGAATTTTTACAGCTGCATGGTGATGTCACAATGCTGACATATTGCTATGAGTAGGAGACAGAAAAGGGACTGTGGAAGCATGCGACCTGATAACTCCGCTGTGGCCTTCCACAGTGGTGTGGCCAGTGCTGTTGCTCTGTTTCGGTACCAGGCTTCCCCTCTGTGGCTGCACTAGTCCCTTCTCTTCCCTCCTCTCGGCAGGCACACTATTTTTCAGCTGTAGTCAGTTCCGCAAGAGACCACCATGCCCAGGATGGCTGACATGAGTTCAGTGCGCATGTGCGAGTATCGCAGCCATGATGCACATCCGCGAAAGAGCCCACCATGCCCAAGATGGCCACCAAGAGCTCCATGCACATGCATGAGAATCATAGCTGCAATGTGCATGCGTGACTATCGCACACAGCTGCTAGGTTAATGTATAGCGGCCATCCTGGCTCTGAGCAGAGTTTGTTTTTTATGCATGTTAAAACTGGTTTCACAGGAAAAGATAGGAAATTAGATGTGAAAAGAATTAAACTTTTGAACCTAATATTGAAAATATGTTTATAGTTTTATTTGGCAGAACAGAACAGGACGCTTATGGGAAGTTTGTTATGGGTCTAATGGATAATCTACTATTGACATGATTTGGTCAAATTTACGTACCGTAAAATTGTTCAAAGACTTGGAAACAGTTCAATGACCCAAAATCAATAATTTACCAGTGGTAAGGGGGTAGGGGGCTTGTACTTTCTATTCGTCACTTCATGGCTCATGTAGTAGAATAAATGTTATTTTAACCTCTAAATCACTAGCCAACTGTACTGTAAAAACAGAAATAGGTAATTGTATTATATCAGACCATGCCCAGTAATGTTGGTACTTACTGTAGATGCTGAAATCAAAAGAAGAATAACTGGAGACTGAACTACTCCCTGATTAGAGAAAAAGAATTCTGTAAATGGGCGCTGAAAGAAACAAAATTATTTTTACAATTTAATGACATGGAAGAAGCCTCTGTATCTTCCATAGGAAGCTTATAACATGTATATAAGAGGGGGATAATGAAATCTGCTACTCAAAAGGAAAAATAAAGAGAAAAACAATTAGTGGAGAAAGAAAATGGATTAGAACATTTAGAAGAGGCCTTGAAAACTGACAACAAAAAAAATCTAAATCTTCTAAAAAGAATAGTATAAATACAACATGAAGCAGATACAATGTACACAAATCTAAACATGCTTTATTTAAAACACAACAGACATATTGGGAGTCGGGTGAGAAAGCAGGGAGACATCAGATAGACTAAAATAAGTGCAAAACAGAAATAACATAGATCAGATTAAAAACTCAAAGAAAACAATGTTAGTTAAAACACAAGATATAAACAAAGCATTTTATGATTTAAAAAAAAAACTATATAAGAGCTATAGCAAAGGTAATCCAGAAGAATTAGATATATTCCTAAGAGATACCAAGCTTCCAAAGGCCTAAGAGGCAGACAAATTAATGCTAAATGCTGAACTCATGCTTGATGAAGTAACTAAAGCCATAAAATCTCTACCACATGCAAAAGCACCTGGAGCTGATGGCACACCAGGCGAGTTTTACATGCTCCTAAGTGAGGAAATCAGTAGCCACCTTTTAAGAGTATACAATGAAGCATTTACTAAATTGAGCCTACCACCATCAATGTCTGAAGCTATTATAACAGTCCTTCATAAAAAGGATAAAGACACCCCTCATACCCAATAACTATACAATGATTTTCCACTTAAATGTGGATTATAACATTTTAGCAAACATTTCTGGCAGGAAGGCTACAAACCAGTATAAGCTCAGTACTCCATAGAGAAGAGGTAGGTTTTATTAGGGGAAGAAATGGATTTGAAAATATTACCGGGATATTATTGACTATCTGGTCTACTAGTTAGACAGAAAGATCCATCCATTTTATTGACTTTAGATGCAAACAAAACATTAGATTTGACTGAATGTGATTATTTATAGCTAACTCTTGGAAAATTTAATGTAGGTCAGTGTTTATAAAATGGATTGATACTATCGAACGTAAACCAGTTTCTAAAGTGTGCACAAATAACAACCCAATCAGCGGGCTTTAACCTGGAAAGAGGGACTTGATATGGCTGCCCTCTATCTCCACTGCTTTTTGTTTTAGCAATAGAACCCTTTGGCCAGGATTTTCAAACTGCACCCAGAATGGGCACAAGTGCCTGCACCGAGCATTTGAGTTGCGCCGGAGCGCAACATTGCTATATTCAAATGAGATGCATGATCACGCATCCTGTCTGAATATAGCAAATGATGTGGACGGTGCAAAGAGGACCGCCAAAGATGCGCTGCTGTGTCCCCCTGTGCAGTCCGAATACCTGGAATGGGGTTGCATGATGCATCCTCAGGATGCGCCAGGTGCAAATTCCAGATATTTAGACTGTGACATGCAAATGAGGTCATTAGCCATGCAAGGAGCAAATGGGGCCATTTGCATGTCATTATGTCACCAATTGCAGGTCTGGGACAGGGAGGTGCCTGGCAGAATGTGCCGAGTGCTCTGCAACCTCTGTGTCATGCAAAAGCACTCCACAACTCCCTGGTAATCTAGTGTCCCCCCACCCAGCCTGATCATATGTTAAAAAAAAAGGTCATCCTTCCCTGGTAGTCAGTGTTCCCCCCGCTCATCCCTGATCACATAATAAAATAAATCCCCTTCTCTGGTAGTCCATCGGTTGCTCCTACGCTTCCCGAACCCCCCGTCTATTTGATAATTGATAATTGAGGAATGCTGGTAGTCTAGTGGTACCCCTCCTGTCCCAACCCCGTTTAATCAATAATTAATTATCAAAAATCCCTGGTAGTCTAGTGGTACCCCCCCAGCCTCAATCATGGCAAAACATGCAAGCCTATATTTCCCCTGGTAGTCCAGTGGAAGACCCACCCACTGAGGCACCCACACCCCACTCTGCTCCCCCCGTCCCAGCATGGCCATTTCAGCCAGCAGGCAGCAAAACACACCCACACACCTCCACGGCTGCCCATCGACTGTGCTGTCACAGAATTACAGCTTACAGTAAGCACTGCAATATCACTGGTCAACATCATCGACCAATGGGCTTGCAGTGAGCATTGTAAGCTTTTATTCACAACTTTGTGAATGACACAAGGTTGTGAATGAAAGCAATTAGCACTGCAAGCCATTGTCGATAATATCGACTTAATGGTATTGCAGTGCTTACTGTAAGCTATCATTCAGCACAGCGCAGATGGCCGAGCAGCTATGGTAACAATGAGGGTGAATTTTGCTGCCCACTAACTGAAATGGCCAGCTGAGATGAAGGAAGCAGAGTGGTGTAAGTGTCTCTAGTAGGTGAAATCCACTGGACTACCAGAAATATAGGCTTGCGTCTTTTGCTATGGATCGAGCTGGGAGGAGGTACCACTAGACTACCAGGGATTCTCGATTGTTAATTATTGATCTGACGGGGTTCAGAGAAGGGAGGGCGTACCGATGGACTACCAGGAAAGAGGGATTTATTTTGTTATATGATCGGGGATGGGTGGGGGAAGGGAAACTGGACTACTAGGGAAGGATGATTTTTTTTTTTCCTTATATGATCTGGGCTGGTGGAGGTAGCCACCCAGGGGGCTGGCTGCTGTGTTGCGCTGTGCAGTACAGCAGCCCACCTGTGGATGGCTATGACTTAGACTTTGTGCGGCACATCTCTGAGATGTGTGGGCAGCTGCACTGCACATCTTGGCTGAATATGGAGATGTGCCACATATATAGGGGAATGCCCCCTCTGGATGCAACACATACATTATCTTTGCATTTTGGCACATCTGGAATTGCACAATGCATCACACCCTTTTGAATTTGGCCCAGGGGCGAATTTGGGAGATGAGCCAGCGCAACTCAGTTGCACCGGGCACATCTCCTTTGAATATCTGGGCCTTAATATATAAAATAAGACAAGATCCAAGACCAACTGGAATTAAAATTAAGGGCAGAGAAAATAAATTACCACCTCTCCTACTTTGTCACTAACCCCTGCTATGGAGATCTTAGATCATTTTCAGCACATCTCTGGTTTTACCATTAATTGGTCTAAATTCAAAGTACTTGTAACCCAGAAATGACAAGGAAAGAGAACAGATATGTATTAACGACTGACTGAAATGGAACTCTTTCTTATAATATACTTAGGCATAAAAATACCTAACAACTTTTCCAAAATAGTTAAGCTAAACCTACATCAGTTTTGTGCTAGGATTCAGATAGACCTTGAAAAATTGAAAAAAATTACATTTATCACTTTGGGGCAAAATTGATGCATTTAGAATGATTATAACCCAAAAAAATCTTATATTTATTAGAAAATCTCCCTCTTACTATTAATAAAGTATGGTTTAACAAATTTAATCATATGATTAGAGATTTCTTATATGAAGAGAAGGCACCAAGACTGAGTATAGACAAACTCTGGGCCAGATGGGACAAAGGGGGGTGGGAGTTCCCAGATAACGCTTATCACCAAGCCTTTTTTCATAGTTTCATGAGTGATACAAGTTTGAGAGGCTGGAGGCCTTTTATGAACTTATCACCATTCTCTGTTACTGGTGGTAGAAAACATTTTTATTGCCCATATACTTGTCTAATATGTTTTTAAAAGTTTCCATATTATTACCCTCAACTACCCTTGCAGGCAGAGTATTCCATATATTGATAATTCTTTGAGTAAACCAGTGATTACGTTTATGAGTTTTATGTAGTTCTCCTATTAATTTGAATTTATGTGACCTGGTATTGCTGATATTGCTGTGTTTCACTAGGCCTATAGTTTCAAAAGTTGGATCATCCTGAATGGCCTTGTACATCAGACATAGGTCTCCCCTTAAACATCTATAATCCATAGAGTAGAGTATAGTCTCAAATTTGTAAATCACTCCCCCATAATTTACGTCAGACATATTCTGACCCTTTTGGTTGCTTTTCTCTGCACTTTTTCTATTATTTTTTGGCCACCTTTTGTATATGGTGCACAAAAAGGTGAGCAATACTTCAAATGTGGTCTAACTAGGCTGTTATAAAAGGGAATTATCACATCTGACTCCCTACTTTTTATGTTTCTAAATATGCAACCCAATACACTATGAAATGTTTTGACAACGTGTTTTATGTGATTCTCAAAGGTTAGATTATGTGAGATATTTATACCTAAATCTTGTTCACTTGTGTTTTTGTGCACAATTTTGTTGTTTAATTTATATGAGTTACTGGGGTTATTATGTCCCAAGTGCATTGCCTTACGTTTACCTTCATTAAAGTGCATTTTGTTCTCTATTGTCCATGCTTCTAAATGTGTAAGGCTTTCCTGAAATTCTTAGGCAGCAAGTTGGTTGTTTATTATACTCCCAATCTTGCAATCGTCAGTGTACTTATATAGCCACACAGTACTGGAAGACTGCATGGATGCCACAAGTATGTTAAATAGTGTGGGCCCAAGGACTGAGCCCTGTGGTACGCCACTCATCACCTGCCCCCAGGGTGACAAGTGCCCTCTAATAGCCATGCTTTGGCACCTGTTATCTAACCTAGATATTACCCACTTGATTATATTAGGGTGTAGATTAATTTTCATTAAATGATCTACCAAGACTTTATGGGATACAGAATCAATGCTTTGGTGAAGTTCAAAAAGATTATATCTATGGGTAAACCCTTGTCTAAAGCTACACTGACTGGTTCGAAGAATTGCAATTGATTTGTGAGGCAGGATCTGCTGGGTGAAAAACCATGTTGTGTGGCATCAGTATGCCCATACTGCTGCAGATGTGAACTTACGCGGTGTTGAAGTAATCATCCTAATAGTTTACCTATAACAGAGGTTAAACTAATAGGTGTGTAATTTTGGACTTCCGCCTTACTTCCATTTTTATGAATTGTTGTCACTAGTGCATCTTTCCATTCAGCCAGGGATTTGCCTTCTTTAAATGATGCATTGAAAAGCACCGTCAAAGGCCCTGATAGCTGGGTTGAGAGTTCCCTAATAAATTTCAGAGGGAGACCATCAGGCCCTGGTGCTCCATTCTGTTTTATTAATTTTATAACATCAGCTACCTCCTCGGGTGTAAAATTGTAATCTATATTAATGTCATTTGTATTACTTTCCTCCTCTTGCTTATATACACTAAGGAAGTAATTATTTAATTATACAGCCATTTTTGTTTCGTCACTAACAACACTCTCTATTGCTTGTATTGGACCTACGCCTGTTCTATTTCCACTCATGTTACCCACGTAATTATAAAATTTATTTTTGGTGTCCTTAATTGATGTGGCCAGTTTAAGTTCTAAGTTTTGGTTTGCCCTTTTTATGAGGTTTTTAATTTTATTTGCAGTTTTTTTGTAATGTTGCCAGTTCTCTTCTGTTGGTTGCTTTTTGTATTTGCTATACAGTTTCTTTTTTTACGTATATTCCTTTTGATGTTATTGTCCCTCCATGTTGGCGCTCTATGTTTGTTAATGCATTTGGTTCTCACTGGTACCCACAGGTCAATACATTGATCAAGCTTGTTTTTCATTCTGTTCCAAATTTCTTCAAGTCCAGTACCACATAATTCGGATTCCCAGTTCCACATCTGGAGATACCTTTTCATGTTTGGATAATTAACCTTGTAGAAATCTTTGCATTTTGTTTTCTCTTTCAAATGGTAGTTATGTATAATTTCAATATTTACTAATACTATTTTGTGGTCGCTGTCCCCCAGTGGGTCTAGTACTTTTGGTTCTGATAAACCCTCTTCCATGTTTGTAAAGATTAAATCAAGAATATTCTTTCCTCTAGTAGCTTTTGTAATTAGCTGTACATGGTTATTTTGCATAGTTATTTCTACAAATGTCTTTTCAATGGTGCCTGAACCTTCCGGTGTGTTCCAGTTGATTCCTGGGAATTTGAAATCTCCATAAGTGTGTAGTCTCCGTTAATATCCTTCTGATCCAGCTCATTTATGAAATTATTATTTTCACTAGTGTCTAGACTGGGAGATCGGTAGCCTAGACCAATTGTTAAACTCTTGTGCTGTGTCTGAATTTTGGCCCAAATTAGTTTGTTGTCGGGTAATACATTACTACTGTGCTGAATTTGATGTGCATTCAGGAGTGCTGCACAATATAGTGCAATTCCACCACCTCTTTTAACCTTATGATTCTTGGCTATCTTTGTGTAACCCATTATATCCGCACACCAGTCCCCATCCTTATGCCAGGTTTTGGTCACACTGCATATGTCAATTGCATTTTGATGCATAACACACTGTAGTTCTATTTTATTTTTTAGACTACAAGTATTAACTAATAATATGTTAAGCCTATTTTTAGGTTTTTTATTTTGTGTTTCAGTTACATTCCTGTATCTTTCTGTTTCCTTAGTGTTAATACTAGGTATGCAGTTGGATTTATATGTATTGTTATTAGCACCTATGTCAAGAGAGGCTTGTGATTCAAACATCTCCCCTTGATCTTTCAGTTCAAAAATGTATTCATTGTTGACACCGTGTGCTTGCAAAGCAGAGTACTACCTCTTCTGCTGGGTGTAGCCCATCCCAGCAGAATATTTCATTGTGGCTCTCAAACTCTTGCAGTATGTAATACACATTAAATCTTGCCTCAGACACCATTTACACAACCATTCATTTACATGATTTATTTTTGAACACATGTGTTCTGTTGCTCTTGGGATTGGTAAAATCTCCAAGAATGTGGCATTACAGCCCAGGTCAATTAATTTATTTGTAAGAGAGACAAAGTCCTGTTTGATTTTAGAGATGAATTCATATAAAATGTTATTTGTTCCTGCATGTATTATTACTAATGGTGAATTTCCAGAATTATATAGGATTATGTTGAGCATAGAGGTGATATCAGAGATGTTTGCCCTGATAAAACAAGATACTCTTCTAATTGCCTTGTCTGGGTTACAGAAGCCAGAAGGGGAAGGAAATTCAATTCATATTCAGTTCAGTGCTTTACAGTAACTGGTAATTGCTATTTTTCTTTTAAACTTAGATTGTGGGCTTTTAGTGACACTGTAATTTATTTGCTGTCTTTACTTAGAATTGTTTTTGGGCTGTTGAAAATTTAAAACATAGTGGTGGTGTATTTCTTTGCTGTCTTTAATTGCTACAAATTTAGTCTTGGCTTGTCTAACTTGCCCTGTAGTTCGGGTGAGGGGTGTTAATTATCTGGCCTCTGATCTCAGCTATGTGATAACCGGAGGTGGGGCTTAGTCAGAGTTGAGGTAGCAAGTGAGTTTTGTTTTCTCAGAAGAAGCCAGAAGGGGAAGGAAACATATTCAATTCAGTGCTTTACAGTAACTGGTAATTGCTATTTTTCTTTTAAACTTAGATTGTGGGCTTTTAGTGACACTGTATTTTATTTGCTGTCTTTACTTAGAATTGTTTTTGGGCTGTTGAAAATTTAAAACATAGTGGTGGTGTATTTATTTGCTGTCTTTCATTGCTGCAAATTTAGTCTTGGCATGCCTGACTTGCCCTGTAGTTTGGGTGAGGGGTGTTAATTGTCTGGCCTCTGACCCCCTCTCCCTCCCCTTCCCCCAACTCTTAATCATATGCCCTGTTAACTCTGATTGACAGGAGCTAAACACAGTGGATAGTAAGGGGTGTGGAGTAGGAGGGGCAAAAGGGGGAAGAATCCCACCCTCAGCACAAGTGTTTTGACTCATTTATTTATTATTGGTTTATTTTCTTTTTTTAAAAAGAAAAGTATCTGAGGATCAGTGGCAGGATTTTTAGGACAGTAAATTAATAAACAGGGAACTAGGAGAGCTTCAGTAACAGACAAGTAGTGGAATAGCAGTATAATTGCAGTATAATGTGGGAAGTGGTGCAATGCAGTGGCTGTGGGGCAGCCATATTCAGGTAGATCTTCTGGACACTGAGGTACTGCCCTATCTGCATGCATCTCTCTGGACTGCAGGATGAGGTAGCCAGACTCACAGTGGAAGTAAACTGGGTCAGGAGTACCATCACCCCTATCCAGAGACCACCCAGTCCAATGCAACTGCCTCAAAGGATGCCGAGAATGAGGAGCAATTGGGTGACAGTGGGCTCAGGGAGGGTTAAAGCAGTCAGGCAGAGGCACATCCCAGATCCTATTCCACTCAAGAACTCATATGCCACACTGGCAAATGGGGACAACCAAATAGAGGTACTCAGAGAAGTGGAAGGAAAGGATGTGGAGGTTAGCCAGGAGGTGACCTCAGCGGGAGAGCAGTGGACCCCAGAGGAGGAGGAAGTGAATCCTGGTGGAGGACTCCATCATAAGAGGGATCTAGCTAGGAACACAGGAAGGGAGGACAGGGAGGTGAGGTGCCTACCAGGTGCCACGCATGGAGGATGGAAGGAAGATCCTAGGGATCACTGGGAAGGCAAGACGGGAGGGTGAGCTGGATGTCATTATCCACCTAGGTACTAATGACCTGGCAAATGGGGAGCCAGAGGAAGTTCAGGAAGAGTTTAGGAAATTGGGGAGGGGTCTCAAACAAGTAGCTACTTCTGTCACTTTTTCAGCAGTACTACCTGTGAGAGGCAAGGGAGAGCATGGGGTGCATGCATCAGGAACTTTAACTCATGGTTGAAGAGCTGGTGCTGTGAGGAAGGGTTTGGATTCATTGGTGACTGGGGACCCACCTGGAGGGATGGAGGTTTGCTCAAGCCTGATGGCCTGCATCCATGCTGGAGGGGAATCCAAGCACTCAATGATAAGTTTAAATGATACATTGACAAGCATTTAAACTAGCAAAGGGGGGTGGCAGGCTAGCAAGGAGGGTACCTACTTGCTCACCCCCCACAACTAGCAGTGGAACCAGTGAACCGGAGGATTGGCTATCTCTACAAAGCAGTGTGCAAAAGATGGAGACTAGCACCCAAGAGGTGGATAGGCAGAAAAGGGGCAAAATTCAGCAGAAGGGCAGACAGCAAGGAGAACCAGGGATAAAGGACAACCAAGGAAGGGGCTGGAGTAGAACAGCGAAACAGTCTAGGGAGATCAAATCATGGAAAGCCATGTGTGCCAATGCCAGGAGCCTTAGCAACAAGATGGAAGATCTGGAGGCTGTCATGGTGCAGTCAGACCTGGACATTGTGGCCATCACTGAAACCTGGTGTAATGATAATCACGACTGGGAGATGGCCATACCTGGCTACAACATATTCAGAAGAGACTGGGCAGGTAGGAAGGGAGGAGAAGTGGCACTGTATGTGAAAAATGACATAAGGGCCACAGAGATCCAGGAGGAACAAAATGGTGGAGAGATACTGTGGGTTAAGCTGGAAAGGAAAATGGGGCCAGCCATCCGCACAGGTGTGGTCTATAGACCACCAGCCCAGGAGGAAGAAACAGATAGGGAGCTGATGCTAGCCCTCCAAAGGATGGCAGACAAGGGTGAGGTAGTACTGGTTGGAGACTTCAATATTCCAGATGTGGACTGGAGCATCCCAGCAGCAGCATCAACTAGGAGCAGATTTATCCTGGACTCCTTCAGGTGCCTTCCTCAAGCAACTGGTCATGGAACCAACTCGGCGAAGGCAATACTGGACCTTGTGCTCACAAACAGGGACAGTGTGATGGGGGTAACAGTGGGGAGCACCTGGGTAACAGTGACCACCAGTCATTGTGGTTTGAAATCACAGAAGAGCAGGACCAAACCACACAAAAACACGTATCCTGGATTTGGGGGCAGACTTTGGGAAAATGGGGAGATACTTGAAAGAGGCATTAAGGGAATGGAGCAGGAATCAGGGGTTGAGGAACAGTGGCAGTATTAAAATGGGGATTACAAGAGCAACAGAATTATGCATTAAGCAGGTTAGCAAGAGGAAAAGGAAGAGGAGACCATTAAGGTTTTCCAAAGAGGTAGCAAAGAAAGTGAAAGCCAAAAAGATTGCATTCAGGCAATACAAAAAGACACAGGCAGAAGGGGATAGGGAGAAGTACCAGGAGAAGCAAAGGGAGGCAGGGAGGTCAGTAAGGGAAGCCAAAGCTCAGACAGAAGAACACATTGCAAAATCAGTGGGTAGAGGGGACAAAACCTTTTACAGGTACATAAGTGAAAAAAGAAAGGCAAAGGGAGGGATAGTGAGACTGAAGGGGGAGGATGGGGGCTGCGTGGAGGATGACAACAGTAAAGCTGACATATTGAACAGGTATTTCTGCTCAGTCTTTACTGAGGAAGAGGAGGGTAATGGGTCTGAAGGGAGTACAAGTGGTGAGAATGGTGCAGAAATGGACACAAGTCCCTTTACACGAGAAAGGGTCCTGAAGGAACTGGAAGTAATAAGAGTTGATAAAGCAATGAAACCAGATGAGGTGCACCCCAGGATCCTTAAAGAACTAAGAGAGGTGGTGGCTGAACCTCTGGCTATCCTGTTTAGCTGATCACTGGAAACAGGGGAGGTACCCAAAGACTGGAGGACAGCAGATGTAGTCCCCTTATACAAAGTGGGAACAAGAGGAAGTGGGAACTACAGACCAGTCAGCCTCACCTCGGTAGTGGGGAAAATCATGGAAGCACTACTGAAGGAGAGACTGGTGGAACATCTGGTTGTCAATGGACTACAGGACCCAAGGCAGCATGGATTCACCAGGGGAGGTCATGTCAGACCAACTTGTTGAATTTTTTGACTCGTGACTAGGGAGGTGGATCAGAGGGCAGTGGACATGGCCTATCTGGACTTCAGCAAGGCCTTTGACACTGTGCCACATAGAAGACTATTACACAAACTGGGGAATATGGGTGGGCAGGACAGTAGTGTGGTGGGTAGGTAACTGGCTGGGCAGCAGGACACAGAGGGTGGTGGTAAATGGCTGTCACTCCACAGAGGGAAGAATGACCAGTGGGGTACCACAGGGATCAGTGCTGGGACCGGTCCCTATTCATCATCTTCATCAGTGACATTGCGCAGGGCCTAGAAGGCAGAAATTTCACTGTTCGCTGATGACACAAAGCTCTGTAACAGAGTAGATACACCAGAGGTGTAGACAGAATGAGAAGGGACCTGCAGAAACTTGAAGAATGGTCAGGGTTTGGCAGTTGAAATTCAATGTAAAGAAGTGCAAGATAATGCATATGGGGCACAAAAACCCTGTCACAATATATCAGTTTGGGGGTGAGGATATAGCATGCACCAAGCAGGAAAGGGATCTTGGGGTTATCATCTCTGATGACCTCAAGGTAGGGAAACAGTGTGACAAGGCAGCAGGTAAAGCAAATAGGATGCTGGGATGCATAGGCAGGGGCATCACCAGCAGGAAAAGTAATTCCACTATACAAGACACTAGTGAGGCCCCACCTGGAGTACAGTGTACAGTTCTGGAGACCTTACCTACGTAAGGACATAGACAGGGTAGAGAAGGTTCAGAGGAGGGCAACAAAGATGGTACATGGATTGCATCACAAGTCCTATGAGGACAGGTTGAAGGAACTGAATATGTACTCCCTGGAGGAGAGGAGGGAGAGAGGGGATATGATAGAGACATACAAGCATCTTACAGGGAGGAACAAGGTGCAGGAGTACACTATTTTTAAGTGAACAAGATGTTCCAGGACTAGAGGTCATGGGATGAAGTTGGAGGGAGGACAATTCAGAGGAAACGTGAGGAAGAATTTCTTCACAGAACGGGTGGTGGACAAGTGGAACACCCTGCCAGAGGAAGTGGTGGGGGCTGAAACAATCACGGGATTTAAGAATGCATGGGATAGACATAATGGAATTCTGGAGGTCAGGGCTAAGGGGCAACAGACTTCTAGAAAAACATAAACTGAACTTACAAGCTCAAATGGGCAGACTGGGTGGGCCATTGGCCCTTATCTGCCGACACTGTCTATGTAGCTATGTATCTATGCTCAATCAAGATATTTGATTATGGAATCACCAAGGACAAATATTTCTCTTGTAGCTGATGTATTTTTAATTCCTGTTTCCATAGGAGTCTCTTCCTCTGGATTAGGGATATTAGTGTTAGTCTGTGCTGCCTGTGAATGAGCGTTGCCTACATTCAGTGATGTATCTACAAGTCCAGAATTGGTGGTGTTATTATTTCCAGTTTCAGTAGAGGGCACTGTTGTCAGGTTTGTATTTATAACATTTGTTTGTGCTGACTGAGATAGACCATCTCCTGCCCCTGGTGGTGATGATAACGTCCCCAAAACTGAACTGTTGTCAATGGGGGCTGCTCTATCAATGTTACCAAGCATAATTAAAGGTTAATGAGATGTAGATGGTGTATCATTATTTAGCTCTGTTCCTACGCTAATGGGGTTGTACCTATTTTGTGTTGGTAAAGTGAAAACATCTGCCTTATGGCCCTTTTTTGCAGTTTTTGAAGCTTGAACTAGGTACCATTCCTCCTCTGAGCACATTGGTGTTCCCTCTTCCCTTGTTCTTTTCTTGTTGGTATTATTGGATGTAATTTGATTAGGGATTAGTTGATCTGGCAAAGGCTCATGTGCAGTATTAAGCTGTGGGGGGGCTGGGGGCAGGCTATCACCTAAGTGCAGAACTTTAGTTACAGCAGCGTCAGTCCTGGAGGATTGTGCAGCATCTGGAGGTTTACAAGTACTGATTTGAAATCTCTTTGCCATTTCCCATTGATTCCTTTCTAAAACAGCTAATCTTGAATGAAAAAAAATAGTCTCAGGACTTCCGGTGACATCGGGAACTCAATGGCTGCTTAATCTCAGTGCTCCAGACCGACCCCAACATAAATCTTCAGTCATCGACCTGAATCAAAGTGCATTCGCCAGCTAAGGCAACTAGATCGAAGACTACAAGCCTCCGACAACCAGAGACACTGGCATTTAAGCTCGGGGAACTCCTAATGAGAGGAAAATCAAGCAATCTATCAGCAGAGGAGGCTGCAAGACAGACATGGAAGACATAGATCTTATAGCCACGATCTTACAAACGTCCCGGACTGTAGCAAAAATTGATAAAACGCTCAACGATATACACTCAGACATCAGCGGCATCGAACACCGAGCAGACCAACTGGAGCTTGGACTATACTCAGTCATCGAGCAAACTGATCGCCATGATCACCTCTTGTTTTATCTCCTTGCCCAGAAGAGAGAGCTAAACCACATAACTTGATGACTTAGAAGGGCAAAACAGGAGACAAAATACAAGAATTTATGGGATCCCTGAGGGCGCCAAAAGTAAAGCCCCGATCGTTGTCTCCTTCCTCCAATCTACCCTGGGAGATGCCCTAAGCCTCCCAGAGGACTTCGATCTACGTATAGATAGGGCCCATAGGTCTCTTGGCCCCAAGCCTTCTAATGCAGAAGCCTGGCCTAGATCCTTTGAGGTCAGACTCACACACTACAAGACGAAAGAGGAGCTGCTCAATAGGGCATGGAAAATGAAAGACATCACTTTCCAGCAGAGCTGTATATCCTTAGACAACGACTACACTTCGCAAGTGCATGACCAGAGGAAAAAGCTGTGACCTATAATCAAGCAACTCAGAGGCAAGAATCAAAAAGCACAAATTCTGTTCCCTTCGCGTCTCCAGATAGAAACGGATCGCGGCCCAAAAATCTTCGATGACCTGCTGGCTGCTCAACCATACTTGGAAGGCCTGAGTATTACCACCCTACCTCTCTTCAAAGAACAACTGGAGAGAGAGTTGCTCTGATTGGCATGGACTGTGGCACAGAAAGGACACAAAAGGAAGGGTGCACAGCAATTCATCCCACAAACAAACCTTCTCACCAGTGTAGCAGTGATTCTGAAGCCATTCTTCACAGGTCCCTCTCAACTGCAACATACGAAGATGAGATCAGAGGAAGTAAGAGCCCAGATAATCAGACCAGTCCTGCAGCAAGCAATCAACAGAACACCTGAGTAAGCCCACAAACTGAACTGCAAGTATCCTTTTGTTTCTGGATCTTCTGTGGTCCGTTCCCCGATAAGCATCAGCCCTGGCTCATCAGGGTCTTGTGGCTTAACTCCCCCCCTTACTCACCGGCCTACAGAGTCGGCCCAACCCCTGATTTCTGAGGGGCATAGAAAACTTGTTAAACTCTCTCTTTGCTGGTAATCCAGCCCTCACAGAGCAGGGAAGTCCATGGTTACAGCCCGCTGCTTCTTGGGGGGGGGGGACAGAGAGGGACTATGACTGCAGAGACATACCAGGCCTTACATGGGGCCTACCTGGGATGCTTCAATCCATAAATGTTTCTTATGAGCTCACCAGGCATAATACCTTGTACAGAATAACAGAGTTAAGTTTTCCTATTAACTGTGTCTTTACTAAGACAAGAGTTGTAGTTAGTGTTACTACCTTTAATGTTGGCCTGAAAATGAGCACAACCATCAGAATGCAGCTCAGCACCCCCTGCCCTCGATATAAGGATGGGAGGTGGGCTGTCCCACAAGCAGCCAGCGAGTGAGGCCTAACTACGTCATTTATCTGACTTAGAAACCCGGCCACGGGCGAACTGCATTCTGTAGTGGGTCATTGTAAAGTAAGGGGGCAAAGCCACCCTAGAGGCAATGCCTCAATCCTTAAACATGGCGTGACATGCCAATGTATATGAAGCTTGCATAGAGTGGATGAAGCACATGATCGAATTAATAATAGGAGGAGTAAATCCACCTTAAAAGGGTCACTCCAGCACACCAAAATGGAGCCTAATCCCCTCCTGTTTAATCTATATACCTGACGTAGACTTGCTCTCTGGAGAGAACTTGCATCGCTCACTAGAGTACAAAATATACCCAATCCAACTGCTGGGTACTTGGAGGCTAAAAAAGGCACAACCCAGGTGGCAAATTCTGGCTACCTGACCTTGGAAGCCAAACTTGCCCATCATTAGATTAGACCACACACAGACTGTCTTGTATATAGTTAATGCTGAAAGTTGCTTCTGTATTGAAATAATAGTTTAAGAGTGTGCTGTTATTTTGATTAGATCAAATTGAGAGTGCATACCTATTGGACACCAGTGAGCTGAATCCTAAGCCATAGAAAGACATATAGCTCATTATAGACTACCTGCCCAGGTCTTCCCCCCACAACTAATAGAAGAAGAGAGTATGGACCCATTAAGCGGGAAAGTGCTAACATACAATGTAAATGGACTCAACAGTCCAATCAAGAGGAAAATAATTTTCAAGTTTCTCAGAGAGCAACATAGCCATTTTGTCTTCCTGCAGGAGATGCACCTCGACCCCCTGGAGGCTATCAAACTTAAAAGCAAAGCCTGCCCCAAAGTCTTCTATGCTTCTCTGGATAAAGGTAAAAAAGGGGGAGTAATGGTGTTAGTGTCAGAATCCATACCATTTAAAGAGGAGCAGGTCATAGGTGATCCGGGGGCGAGGTTCGTCATTTTAATAGGAAGGGTACAGGATACCTATGTGACACTGGCCAATGTATATTCCCCCCTCCCCCAGCTCCCCCTTCACTTTGTACTCTGACCTAGTTAAGATGATCATGGAGAGAACAAAGGGAGTGTTACTCCTGGGAGGTGACTGGAACCTTACATTGAATTGACAGCTGGACACCACGTCCCAAATCCCCACACAGGGAACCCGAACAGCCAAACTTTTCCACAAGTTCCTGGGGGAGGTAGGCTTAAAAGATATCTAGTGAGAGAGATACCCCCGAGCCAGGGACTACACATGCTATTCTCCCGGATATAAAATCTGTTCCAGACTAGATATGTTCCTGACACACGCTAGGAATCTCCCTAGTTTTGGGCACTTGTGGGTGGGAACTGCAGTCCACTCCGATCACCAGCCCCTTTTCATAGAATAGGACCTCGACTTACCTAGGAGGAGAACCCAGTGTTGGCTAAATGTCTCCCTCCTAAGAGATAGAGACACCCTGGACAAACGTACAGAGGTAATCACCCAGACACTGGCCCATAATTCCCAGACAGATACAAACCCTCAGATAGTCTGAGATACTATAAAAACTATGATGAGAAGAAAGCTCATCTCTATTGGGTCTTTCAAACAAAAGGAGAGGAAAACTCAACTAAAGCAGTTGGATACCCACCTCAGAGACTTAGAAACCCGTCAAAAACAAAAATGGACCAAATAACTAGACGAGGACATTAAAGAAATTAAAACCCACCTATAAAGACTCCACCAATTAGAAACAGAAAAGTCTCCTAGCTACCTACGACAATCTTATTATGAGGGAGGGTGCACGTGTCTCCAAAATGCTGGCCTTTGGGCTTAAACAGCAGCAGACCAGGGCAACCATTACAAAAATCAAACACCCCAAAACAGGATCTATAACTTATAAGAATGACCAAGTGATGGACGCTTTCATCAAATATTATAGGCAGCTATATCATGCCCCACCTGAGTCCCCCCAAATGGAGAATAATAACTTTCTGGCAACCCTGAACTTGCCAACCCTTACCAAAGATCAATAAACTGCTCTGACTGTCCCCATAAATCTGTCCGAGGTAGATTCAGTCATTACACACCCGAAAATGGGAAAATGCCCAGGTCCAGATGGGTTCAGTGGGGAAATATACAAAAAATTAAAAAAAGAGCTGCCCCCCCACCTCCTTCAGGCCTTCAATGGGATTTGGGTGGACAGAAGGGCAGCTCCCCCCTCCTGGGATTACGCTACCATCACAATACTACATAAACAGGGTAAAGACCCAGCCAAATGTGGCTCATGTCGACCCATTTCATTACTCAGTATCGATTATAAGATCTTTACCTCCATACTGGCTGCCAGACTGAATACCCTTCCCCATGTCTGATCAATAGGGACCAGACAGGATTTATCCAGGGCCACCAGGCTCCAGACAGTGTTAGATGTACCATCAATATCATAAACAAGATCTCTGACAAAACCCCGGCCTGCTTGATGAGTCTAGATGCCCAAAAGGCATCTGATAAAGTGTCATGGTCTTTCCTGTTTGCTGTCCTAGGAAAATTTGGTTTCCCCCGGGTCATGATAGATGCTCTCAAAACCCTCTAGTCAGCCCCACAGGCTTACATTAGATTAAATGGAAATATATCAGATAGATTCATGCTGGGGCAAGGGACAAGACAGGGATGCCATTTGTCCCCCTTACTGTTTGCTTTATACATAGAGCCACTAGCATATGCCATAAGGGAAAACCCGGTTGTAGCAGACATTAAGATAGGGGACACTGAACATAAAATCTCATTATATGCAGACAATGTCCTGCTTTATATCACAAACCCCAATAAATCAATCCCCAAAGTCTGGAATATTCTCACAGAATTTGGCACCCACGCAGGATATACATTGAATAAAGAGAAAACGGAGATTCTTAAATTTTTCTACAACCCCCCTCCCCAGAAATAACTAAGTTATTACCACTAAACTGGAATAAACAAAAAATTAAATACTTGAGAATACAGATTACGAGACACCTGGGAAGTCTGTTCTCTTCAAATTATGGTCCACTACATACCCAACTCCAGCAAGACATTCCCAAATGGCAGCTCCTTAAGTTGCCACTTTACTCCAAAATCCAATCTATTACTTTGAAAATCCTCCCAAGGTTTCTGTACCTTTTTTCAGTTCCTCCCAATACTCATCCCAAGGAAACATTTGAGGGATTGGCAGTGGCAAATTACGAAATTTATCTGGCATCCAGGAAGACCCAGAATAAGAATGACACTCTTGCAAACAGATAAAATGGGAGGGGGGAGATCAGTCCTCAACTTAGAGGACTACTGCATTGCTGAACACCTGAGAAACACCCTTTTGCGGAGCATAGAGACTTATGAAGCCCACTGGAAAGACATGGAGATTGTCATGTCAGAGGGCCCCCCCAGGGGCAAGAGTGGCAGACACCTCACTGCGAAAAGGGGAGGGGTCCACACTGGTGGCAGTCAAAGGTACTATAAAAATGGTCCATATACTCTGGTGCAAATATGATCTGGATAGGGATATATGGCTCCTTCACTGGTTTGCCTGGTTGTACAGCTTCCTCCCAGCTAAGACAGATCACTCCTTCTGAACGTGGGACAGACTGGGACTAACCAGGCTGAGGCAGCTGGTCTCAGAAAACATGATACTAGACTTCCACTTCATCAAGCAAACATACCACTTAAGAAATCAAGACCACTATCGCTACCTACAGATTAGAACACATATTCAAACACTTAAAAATCCCCTGGGCCCAAAACAGACCAACTTCTTGATAAAATAGGCTCTATATCCTCAGGGGCTCTTAAGAAAGGACATGTCTCAGTGCTATATAAAGCAATGAGACAACTCCAGTCAGGAGATTCGCTCTGAATCAAAGCTAAGTGGGAGCAGGAATCTGGACTGACAATATCTGAGGAGGAGTGGACCGCAGTCTTCCAGACGGTACATAAAACCACCCTCTCGCCCAACTGGTGAGAATTTGCCTGGAAGATGAGGGTGATATATTTTTTCATGCCTGAAATCCAAAGCAAATGGGGTAGGGGCACATCTTCACACTGTTGGAGGGGATATGGGGCCCAACTGCCACACCATTCACATATTTTTTTTGAATGTGAGGCTCTCCAGCCCTTCTGGGAGCAGATCTCTAGAACCATGGATACGCTGTTTTCCTGCACCTCATAGCTCACAATAAAAAACTTGGTGTTGGGGTTGCCCTCCTGAGGAGGTGTGGGGTCCAGACAACCTATACCTGTCGGGAATTCTACTGGCAGCAGCCCACAAATCAATTACAAGGAAGTGGCTATCGCCCGACCCACTTGATCTGCCACAGTGGTACTCCATCATTCAAGGAATAAGGGAGATGGAAGAGCTAACACATGAGATAAATCACAGAGTAAAAAGTTTTGTCCGCAAATGGACTAGATGGAGCTTGCTACCTGATCAGCCAGGGGGTCTGAGAGAGTCAGAGGAGGGAAATCCAAGTTCTTAATTCACGGGAAAGGAGAAAGGTACATTACCCTGACAATGAATTAATGACACAATTGATATAAGCTAGGAGAAAATGCAGCTTCTATGGTTTCAATGATACTAATAATAATCTTTATTTATAGTGCGCCTTTCAAAAATCAAGGCGCAGTACATATTTAAAATAAAATCACAGTAAAACATCATAATAAAATCACTAAAATCAATAGCATCAGTCCATGTCGGCACAATCCACAATGTATATGAGATTTATGAATGTGTCCAAACTGTAAACTGTTATTATGGTATGCAGACTCTGGAATTTCAATAAACTTGAATTAAAAAAAAAATAATAATACTAATCTCCTGAGCCATTTCTTCATTCTGTCTGCATTTGTTACCTTTAAAAGGAGTCCTTGCATTAACCTTTGAGGTAATTATATACATTAGGCATTAGAGGCATTTAACTCCGACCTCCCCTTCTAAAGTCATTATTGTATCAGCCATTATTTTATAGATGTAAAAATCAACTGTGTGATATGGATCAGTACTATGGTACAACTAAGTACTAGGAGTCTGTATTTTAAGATAGTATAACACTGATGTTTAAGGTAAGAAGGGTCACTTTACACAGAGCTCATAAATCCACTGCTTTATTTTGTTAGAAGGACTCCTGAGGTTCAGGTTATAAATATTGACTGCCAGTGGAGAGTAATCTTAGAAAAAAAATAAAAGGGCTGAGTATATGCTAGTCAGGATTTATGAAGAAGAATGAAATTTCAATGTAGTTGTGTCTTACCACAGTTAGCTGTCTAGTCAGGATAAGAAGGCATCCCTTATTCACCTCCTTCACACCGTCTTCATGCGCGTTGCGGTGCGCAGCATGCGCTCGCCCTGCTCTTTTGCTCGCCCTGCTGTAAGCTACTAAAATACCCTGATATACCCTGGAAGTGACTTGGAGAGGTCACAGCTTTAGCACAGGTTTAAAATGCCAGATTTAAAATCTTCTACGGGCGAAACCCACTCATTCATGGCTCTGGCACGCAGGTAGTGCTATAAATACCTCCAAAATAAAAAGTAAAAACTCAGATTTGACCAGTAGTTCCCAGATATAGTGTGGGGAACTACAGTTCAACTCCACCTACTTCCTGTTCAGGAAATGTGTAGGGCTCACAAGCACTCAAGCGAGTGCACACACACAGAGACACAGAGCAGAGTAAATAAAAGCGTCTGTTTGCAGTTTGTGCTTGCACTGCAGTACTGTAAACAAGTCACAGACCCCAGCTGCATCAATAACACTTGTTCAGGCAAAGTAGCCAGTGGTTCTGACTGGAGTATAAACAATGCTTATGGGTTAAATAGCAAAGCTCTCTCCCTATCACATCTTATTTTTGATACCTTCTCCAACACATTAATACTCATCCCAGACAGAAGATTTCAGCCAAGGCTAAAATGTATCCACTTCTGTAAACTTCTGTATAATGATCCATCCTTAGCTGAGTACTACCCCCTCTGGAGAAACACAATTATTAAATATGAAAAGTCAACTTTAGTGAATGAAATTTGGGAACACATAGGTGTTAAATAGTTAAAAGATAATAAACCCATAAACTGGGACCTTGTACTACTTCTCAGAAAAGAAAAAAATACTCAAAATCCCTTATATTCAATTTCACTCATATCTTCAACTGAGGGCAGCTCTGGTAGACATTCTAGATGTAAACCTAGCCATCCAAATAAACAAAGATAGGCGTAGTCTAATCACATTACCTGGAAATAATGGAGGGGCAGGTAAATTATATAACCTGTACATGGGAAACAAACCTGATTTAACTATCGAAACAAAAGAGACTTGGGAAAACACCTTAAGTTGTAATTGGAATCTAATATGGAGGAATGTTTATGAGACTAATATGGATGTTCATGAGAGATTGATACGATTTAAAATCATACACAGTTGACATTATACATGGGTCTTGGTAACAACAACAATTGCTGGAGATAGAATTAATTCCAAGCTAATTTATTACATATAGATTCGTAGACGTGTGATGGCAGAAAAGGACCGACAAGGCCCACCGAGTGCCCATTTGTCCAGCTATCTGCCTGGACCTTCGCCCCCACCCTCAACACCCCCGTGTTTGTCCCATGCCCTTTTGAATCCCTCTACTGTTTCTTCTCCAACAACCACCTCCAGCAGTCTGTTCCACTTATCCACCACCCTCTCTGTGAAATAGTACTTCCTAATGTTACCCCCGAACTGCCCCTCCTCCACTTACAGGCCATGCCCCCTCATCCTCTGATTTTCCTTCATCTGTAAGATGCTTTCCACCGGCACCCTGTTTATACCCTTAAGGTACTTGAAGGTCTCAATCATGTCCCCCTTCTCCCCCCCCGTTCCAGGGAGTACATGTCCAGATCCCTCAACCTTTCTTCATAGGAGAGGTGGCGCAAACCTTTTACCATCTTTGTCACTCTCCTCTGAACTCGCTCCAGGCCCTCCACATCCTTTTTGAGGTATGGCCTCCAGAACTGGACTCCGAATTCCAAATGTGGTCTAACCAGATGGGTGTACAAGGGTACTATGACTGCCCTATTTCTACTGGTGATCCCCCTTCCGATGCATCCCAGCATTCCACCACCCCTAGCCACTGCTCTCCCGCACTGCCTTTCCACCTTCATGTCCCCAGATACAGTGATGCCCAGGTCCCTTTCTTGTTCCATGACCTCTAGTTCTCTGCCCCCCATGCAATACCCTGCCTGCCGGTTCCTGTAGCCAAGATGCATGACCTTGCACTTTTCTGTGTTGAATGAAAGTTGCCACCTCTTTGCCCATGCCTCAAGCCTTCCCAAATCTCTCTGCATTTTTTCTACCCCTTCCTGAGTGTCTACCCTATTGCAGATTTTAATATCATCTGCAAACAGACTCACACCCCCTTCAAGGCCCTCCACAGTGTCCCCTACAAATATATTGAATATGCTATGGGAATGCCTAGTTATAAAATCTGGACAAATAGTCATATACAAAACCTGCTGCCAAATACTAAAAGAAAATATCCCTTTAGGACTCCAGAAGCACATGATTTGATACCTTTTATTGGACCAACATAGATGTTGCACAAAAAAGAACAAAGTGCACTAGCTTTCGGACCAACCAACCAACCAATTCCTTCTTCAGAAGCTTTATGACAGTTATTTAGAAAATCCCATGCTATTAACACCCAGATAATGCATAAAAAAACCAGAAATAATTCTCATTGGTTTACATATACATTTAAAACATAACAGAAGATTATGTCAGAGAAGCTAATTCACACCAGTATGCTTTCAGCTAAGGAGCCCCTGAAGGGCAAAGGTTATCAAGAAATATCAACAGGCAGAGTTCTTCTCACATAAATTTTAAAATGTCTCGGTATGCTTCAAGGAAGCATTCTACTGATAAAAAAAACTTGGGATACTGTTCTCCCTAATACGTGTAAGATAAGCTTACAACTTTTATTGCAAGTGTCCTTGTGTTTTAAAGAACAGACAATGAAAGGCAAAATACTGAAATGAGGCCTAATTGCAAGTTGAAAACAACCCCCAAATTAAACATACACACATATACACATACATACAAACACACACACACACACACATATATATATATATATATATATATACACACATCCATACAGGCACATATGTACATATATATATATATATATGTATATATATATATATATATATATACTGTATATATATATATATAATATGTATATACATACACATATACATATGTATAAATTCATACATATACACACACACATACATATATGGCATACAGAGAGTTTAAAGTGAAGTTTACTCAAAGTGAGCAAATGTTTCACACAAAATGTAATATAGAACTTAGCGTGAGACATTTTCCCAACTATACTCTCAACCAGTTAATACTTTGCATAAACTTTAAAGCCTTCAGTGTTGTAACAGCATTTAAATCATGATAATATCAGTTGTAAGTATAAGTGCCAATGAAAAAACAAAACTACTTGTCAAGGACCCCCAAGAAAATGAGACCATGAGCCTGATATGTACAGATTTCAACAAAGGGTCAGTGTATAACAAACATGCACAGTATCAGTCTAAGGAACCTAATTAAAACTCATAGGAATAAAATCCCCCATTCCCCCACCCTCACCCCCTTTTTTTTCTGGGAGAGTAACTAGCAGGAATAAGATATATGTACAAGAGTCCTAATACATCATCATTCACACCAATCTTTGCAATATTTACCCAAAGGAATTAAACCTTTTATGAACCCCCAAGTAAATGATATGCATCTTAATATGAACAGATTTAAAAATGTGACAGTATGTAATCCATTCACTGATAACTAGTAGAAGGAAGTACATGTTCACTATATATGAGAATTAAGAGTCCTAGCCACTATAACATCATTATGCCATCTGCCTGAATAAAAGCTTACCACAATATCACCACAATAACCACACCCACTATACCACAAAAAAAACACCCCAACAACCACATAAAAATTACCCTATGCCACACTCCCCCACACATATATGCGAACACACACACACACACCACACACGCCAACACACAAACACAACACATACACACAACAAACACAACACACACACAAACAACACACACAAAACACACACACACACACACAACACACCTACAACACACACAAACCACACACAAACACACACACATTCATACAGTGCTAAGGTGAGAAGCCGACATGTAGATAACCAGAAACTAACAAAATCAAAGGCTCACTGAAGAACTAAATTATTTATGCCCGTCCTTTAAAGTAAAGGTCTGTGGAAGTTTAAGTGGAATAATGTGTGATATAACCCACATCAATGTTCATTCCATCTGCCACCATATTGAGAAGTAAAATAAGTCTAATTTCAGAAGCCTGTCTCTGTTGTGTACTGTTGAAATGTCCTTTTAAGACCCCCCCCCAGACATATCTCCCATCCTGGAAGTAGTGTTGCGCTACTGGTTTGTCAGTCATCTTCATATCACTAGAATGCCTGTGTGAATTCACTCTAGTGTGAAGCTGTTGCTTTGTCCCCCCACACAACCTGTGCGAGGACATTTCTTGCATTGGATGAAATAGACAACATTACTTGATGTACATGTATAATTTCCCTGTATCCTGAATTGTCTGTTTTGTTATGTAATTACACAATCTGAAGTGGAAATGAGCATACATGTCTTACATCTGCGTTGATGACAGGGTCATGTACCATTTGATGTCACGGTATTCTGTTCTGGTTCAAGCTGACTCCTAATAACCAGGTTGGCTAAATTAGGTGGTTGTTTAAAAGATAGTAGTGGTAGTTCTTGAAAAACATAATTAAGGGTTTCATACTCACTAATTATTGGATGGAGGGCCTTAATAATATTATATAGAAGTTCAAGGTCAGGATGATACATGACTACTAAGGGTATTCTGTTGGTAGTGGTCCTTTCCTTATATTGCAGTAGTTGTTCTCTTGGGACCTGTGTTGCACATTCCATTGCTCTTTCAATTTCTGCTCAATAAGGTGTTTTTCAACATTGCCAAATGCGTGTCTCTGTCTTCCTCATTTGACCAGAGGCGGTGATACCGAAGTGCTTGACTATACATGCTAGATTTTTTTGTGTGGCTCGGGTGATTGCTTTTCCTGTGTAAGTATCTCAGTCTGTCTATTGGTTTTCTGTAAATACAGGTATGTGTGGGTCCATCCTTGATAGTGACAGTGGTATCCAGAAAGTTTACACTGGTGGCAGAATATTCCAGGGAAAGCTTTATAGTTGGGTGGAGGTTATTAAGTCCCTGATGAAAATCCTTAAGTGTGTCAGTGCCCTCTGTCCAAATTATAAACAAATCATCAATGTAACGGAAATAAGCGAGTGGTTTATGTGTACAGTGCCTTAAAAAGTCCTCCTCCAAATTTGCCATAAAAAGATTAGCATACTGTGCAGCCATCCTGGTGCCCATGGCTGTTCCCATAGTTTGAACATAATGTTTACCATTGAAGCGGAAGTTGTTGTGTCAGAATTAATTCAGTAAGTTTTCTCACAACTCCAGGGTCGATGTTGTGGTCCAATCCTTTCTCATGCAGGCATTTAAGGCAGGCTGAAATGGCATCTGTGTGTGGAATATTAGTGTAGAGGGATGTTACGTTCTTCATGACTAAAAGGGTATCTGGTGGTAAGTTTTTATAACAAGAAAGTTTACGCTGGAAGTGTATAGTGTCCTGGATGTAACTATCCCTTTGTATAAGCAGCGGTTTTAAAATAGCTTCTACAAACCCTGATATCCCCTCTGTCAGAGTACCATTACCAGAGACCATGGGTCTACCTTTATTACCAGGCTTATGTATTTTAGGAAGCATATAGAATGTCCCTGGCTTGTGTTCACTGGGGATGAGGGCATTTAGTCTGCCTTGGACATGGTGTGGAAATGTTCCAATTAACTCCTGCAGTTCCCTTTTATATTCTGTAGTAGGGTCACTGTCCAGTACTGTAGTAGGTATGGTCACTTAGCTGCCTGTTGGCTTCCTTAATATAATCTTCTCGGTTCATTATCACCACTGCAGAGCCTTTATCAGCTTTTTTATGACAATGTTGTGGTTCAATTTTAGCGTTTCTATAGCCCTCCGTTCCAATGGAGAGAGGTTGTAATTGGCCTGTTTCTGCCTATTAAGAATCTCTCCAGTAACTCTCTGGTGAAAGCAATGAATGTAATTATCCAGTTTCTTATTATGGCCACTTGATGGGGTAAACTCAGATGGTTTCTTTTTCTTATCCATTAAATTGTTACTGCTTGAGATTTCTTCACTGACTGTGATTTCTTCTCTGCCATGAAAAAGTTCCTTAAGTCTCAATCTGCGGAAGTATTCCTCCATTTCACCACAAAACTGTATTCTGTCTAGTGGTTTAGTTGGGCAAAAACTGAGGCCCTTAGAAAGTAATTTAATTTCCCGGTAGTCAGTGCGTGGTTGGACAAATTAACAATTGAAAGGTGCCCAACTTTGTGGCTTAGTTGTTCAAACATTCCATTCTGTTCTTCAGAGTTGTTAGGAAGTATGGTACGTTGAAGGGTATCTAACTTCTTTTTTTTAATGAGTATGGCTTTTCTTAAGGTTCTTCAGTAGTTTATGTGCATCTCATGAAAGATGTCTGGAATAGGCTCACCAGACATCCTCTCCAATGTGGTAACTATTCCATCAAACTGTTTCTTCAAAAATGCTTTCTTGGCATATGAGCTATGGATTCTGTGATTTCACAATTTCTCAGAGGTCCTACAACAAAGTTGTTCAGCGTACGTAGAATTATTTGTGTTTCTCAATGGATTCCAAATAGTTAGACCTTTAGGGATAATGTTATTCCTTTTGCACTGGGATAAAAAATAGATGTCACTGTCTAGCTGTGCCAGTTTCTTCTTAATGTTATGCAACAGTCATATCCTGTGGCCAATTCCGGTATCTTCCATGTTGACAAACAAATAGTGTAGCTGCCATATTGGTCCTCGTAACAACAGATCCAGAAGCACATGATTTGATACCTTTTATTGGACCAATATAGATGTTACACAAAAAAGAACAAAGTGCACTAGCTTTCGGACCAATCAACCAACCAACCAAATCCTTCCTCAGAAGCTTTATGATAGTTATTTAGAAAATCCCATGCTATTAACACCCAGATAATGCATAAAAAAACAGAATAATTCTCATTGGTTTAGCATGTACATTTAAAACATAACAGAAGATTATGTCAGAGAAGCTAATTAACACCAGTATGCTTTTAGCTGAGAAGCCCCTGAAGGGCAAAGGTTATCAAGAAATAACAATGGGCAGAGAGTTCTCCTCACATAAATTTTAAAATGCCTCAGTATGTTTCAAGGAAGCATTCTACTGATAAAGAAAAAAAACTTGGGATACTATACTCCCTAATACATGTAAGATAAGCTTACAACTTTTATTGCAAGTGTCCTTGTGTTTTAAAGAACAGACAATGAAAGGCAAAATACTGAAATGAGGCCTAATTGCAAGTTGAAAACAACCCCTAAATTAAACATACACACACATATACACATACATACATACATGTAACCCCCCTGTTACCTGGGGTTACTAGAATCCCAGTAAGACCTAGTGGTAGGCAGGGAAGGCAGCTTGTGAAACTCCAGTTAAATGGATTTCACACTGTCTCACTGTTCTCAATCTCAGCTGAGACTGAGGGATGACATCACCATAGAACTTTCGCAGCTGCATGAGCCACACTGGAGTGCTGCAGTTGGGAGTTAGGTTAGAATGTTGGGAGTTTTGAAAGGGAGTTATGTGTGAGCAGTCTTGAAGAGAGGAGCACAGCAGTCTGTGCACAGGCTCTTGGAGCCTAAAGCTCTGATATAGAGCTACTTTAAGGGAGAGGTGTGTGTTTCCGCCAAAAGAGGAACACAGTAAGCTGTTCGTGAAGTGGTGGAGACCGCTCTTACTGGTCTCTGTGCCCCATCCCTGAGGGGATGGGGGTGAAAAGGTTGCCCGTTATTCCAGGGGCAACCCTCCTGGTTCCAGCTAGGGAAGAAGCTGCCTTATTTTTCAAGTTGTGCTGCGGCACCAGAAGCTGTCAAGAATCGCCTGTGGGGCACCTGCAACCAAAGGGTGAGTTCTGTTCTTACATAGGGCCTATGTTTCACCTGAACTGTTGTAAAGTGGGGATTGGACTGCTTAATCAGTGGGAGGCCTAGAGGAATAGGCTAAGCCAAGTAAAAGTATGTTCAAGTCCAGCACAATGGGAAAGCCAAGACATGTAGAGAAAATGTGCTATGCATTTACCCTTTAATCTACACTGCCAAGCTTTTCAGAAGGAGATGTAAAAGTATGTTCAAGTCTACCACAAGGGGAAAGCCAAGACATGTAGAGGAAATGTGCTATGCATTTACCCTTTAATCTACACTGCCAAGCTTTTCAGAAAGAGATGTTTAATGTCCAGAGAAATGGCTGGGTATGAATTGTGGAAGCGAGAGGTGGGAGACCCCCCATCAATAGTAACCAAATTCACCTCTACGGATTTGCTCTGTGGCCCTTTTACTTTCCCTCAGGCACTTGGCCAGTGCTGAGGAAAGTACCCAGATGTGGGATTAAAAGGAAGTTTCCCTTATGGAGTTAAAGGCTCTAAGGTGGTTTAGAGAGCCACCAGAAAATGTGTCCATGTCATATGGAAGGTGTTCGAGTGGCCGGCAGGGGAGCCAAGCCAGGGAAATCCCCAAATAGTGTACAAGTCAGGCTGTGTACCCAAAGTGGCGTGCAAGTCAGGGCTGTGTGCCTGGTGGGTCCAGAGCCTGAGGACTGAAGTGTTGAGGAAGGGTTCTGTTTCTCTTAACCTGCATTACCAGGAATGTAGCCCCGTGGGGGTCCATCTATGCTTTGTTTGTTCAGTCTGGATGTGAATAAAAGCCACACTTTAGAATCCCATTCCTGGTATTGGACATTACAGTTATTGCTTCCTGTGTTTGGATTTACTTGGGTGCCCCTGTACAGAGTAGCCAAACCTAGCCCTTGTGCCGAGTAACCTAGTCCTCCCCGAACCCAGTTCCCCATCTGGTACTGCTGTCAGCTTCAACAACATACCACCTGTCGTTTCAAAAGGCAGGGTTACAAAATGGAGGCACCGTTTTGGATTTTAATTAGGGAGGAAAGGTGCTCGGGCAAGGGGCTAGCGTTTTGGTTATCTGGCAGTGGGCAGCCCAAAAAGCTGAAGCAAGGTTAACTAGTGTGTCGCTGTGTGCTGTTGTCCATGTGCTGCTGTTAAATGCCAACTGTTTACCAAGGAGCAGTAAAGCTGAAAGAGTATGCCCTTGTCCTGCATCAAATATTTACAGCATTTTGCCAGCTTCTAAAAAACTGTTGTGTTAAAGAAAAGTGTGGAAAACTAGGGATAGCAACAGGAAAATTGTGTCCTGGACGTTGGAAATGCTTTCTAGTGAACTGAGAGACTTGCTGTGTTAATGGCCATGATAAATGGCTGAAATGGGCTCCCACCGTGGAGTCAGTTCGGAAAAAAAAAGTGGTTTCTGCAGTTTAAATTTGTCTGCTTGACGATCGCCGTGAGGAGAAGAGCACTCGCGAGGGAAAGAGGCTCATTTTCATGGCGTCGTGTGACTGGTGAGATTGCAATCAGTCTTGCCCCCAAGCCAGTTCTACAGTGACTGCGCAGCATTCTAGAGGGAATGTGAGTGGAGTGCGTGTACTGGCTTAGTGGAGGAGTGTCGCGGTGATTAAAAAGCACTGTAAAAGTGTAAAAAACAGACTTTTCTGGCTAAAATCGGGCTCAACCTGCGTCTCGATCGACTGGATTGTGAGTGTGGTGATCGGAGAGAAGATCGGCAGGACTGCCAACCCGCTTCCTTTCTGAGGCCTCCAAGACTGGCTGCAGGCTGTTTTCCATCGCAGCAAACAGCTACTGATAACAGTGAGTACCAACAGTAATAATTACTCATACAGTGATTTTTTGCCAAAAGCCAGCTGAATATGTGTGCAGCAGTGTAGTCGCTTTGCAAATAAAGACTGTGTCAAGTTTTACCAGCAAGAGCAAGTTTGTTAAGCCATCGACTGTGAGCATAGTTATGGGTTCAGCGTCAGTTAAAAGTTTCAAAGCTAGTAGAGAGACTGTGAGTTGTAGCAAATGCGCAGCACTAGTTACAGGCAATCCTGTGCTTGAAATCCTGAGGCTTTAAGGGACTGTGAGCTAAAGCAATGTTTTCAGCAAGTGAAAAGTCCATGGCAAATCATTTAAACGTGCTAGGAAAAAGAACATTGCAAGTTTGTGCAGTTTGAGCAAAGTTTTCAGTAGTGTGTGTGAATCGGATGCGCAGTGGCTTGACCCAATTTCAGAATGTTGATGCGCAGGAGTGCTGCCGCCACCATAACAGGGTGGGGTAGTAAAGTAAACACAGCAGCAGAGGAGCCATTTTAAAAGTAAAAGAAAGCGTTCAGTGAAGTGGGACTTTCAGTAACAGTGAGCATTTGTTTGTTTTTCCCTGCAGTCATGGCCTCAGGACAAGCCCACTACCCGGATCATGCCCAGGCTATGGTAGCAGCAGAAGTAAATAAGTTAAGGGACATTGAAAGGTGTTACTATGGAGGACAACTGCCTTCTCATGTGGCGATTCCTGGATACTCAGTGCAAGTGTGTTTAATATGCTTAAATGCTGGAAGGGACGTCTTCATGGTGCCTCACTGTTCGGGGTGCTTAGAGAAATATGACTTTTTAAAGTGCCCAAGATTCGTTTGGCTCCCACAAGGACAAAAGTTCAGAAATTTGTAGTTGCAGCACACAGCACCAAGCAGAGCCTGTTGGAGAAGGCCCCTCAGGGGACTGTGGCACAAAGCTAGAGGATGCATATTTGCAGACAGAACCATATGCTGATGTTTCGGATGCTGGATCGCAGAGAGATAATTCAGACAGGACATCAGTAGATCCTTGGAGAGGGGGGCCTATCCCAAGTCTCATAGAAGAAGATGAGATGAGGGAGGCCTTTGAATGGGAGGTATCGACCTCCGTGCCCAGTGAAGAGTGGATAGTCTCAGGAGTGAGGATGACTGCTCACTCCTGGACACAGATTCTCAGTGAGGAAGAAGAAGAGGGGGTAACCTATGTGGCCGTGAGAAAAAGGAACGGGTACACAGCCTCAAGCTCTTGCCTCAGAAGAATGCATGGAAGAGAGTGGTGATGCTGCTGCCCTGGCTGTGCAAGAAGAAGAAGTCAGGGATCCATTTTTCATCTCGTTGAGAATGCATAGCTGGCAGAACCAGGACTGGCCACCCCCAAGCCAGGCCAGCGGTCTCAGGTTGACCAATGCTAGTAAAGAGGAGAGACCGGTTTGTAGGAAGGTGAATGAAATCTATGGGATGTCCTTTCCTACCTTTCCTCGGAGAGTCTGGGAGGAGATTGAGAACAGCAGGAAATCCTGGATTTGGGCCAAAGCAATGAAATGTGTGCATCCTGGTGCAAACAAGCATGTCAGGAACAGAATGTTTCACGAAAAATACAGCCAGTGGAAAAGAGGCAGGACACTGTTTATGGACACTGTTCAAATAGTGGATGGAGAGGGACGTGAAACCTTTCACAGTGTGAATTATGTGCACCCAGACAGGGTAATAATTTAAGCTCCTAACTCGCTGTACTATTGGCCTCAATGCAAGGACCTCCCTGCAAATGTGCCCGTGCCTACCAGATGGAAAGCAGAGCAGTGGTAGTCAGTGCTGCCACTCCAGCCATTGCAGTGCCTTTGTTGTTTCACCAGTATGGACGTCCAGGACTCAGGTGCCCCACATTCATCAGATCTACAGTGTACTGACTTTCCAGAATCCATTGACTGGCCCACCAGATGAATTCAGATCCAGAGAGGACGCCAGCCCAGCTGTATCCTGATTCATCGCCTGGTAATCGGAAGACGTCAGACTAGCTGTTTTCCTTTTTTTGTTCCTGTTCCAAGGTTCCATCTCTAGAGATGACATCAACCCAGCAGTTTCCAGATGTGCCCTCCTGTAGTTCCTGGAAGATGTCCGCCCAGCTGTATCGGAAGAGTGCTGCCAGGGAGAGTCTTCAGCCGAGGAGCAGGTAGGTGCCATTGTTTATTCTACAAGGGGCTGGTAAGTCCAAACTTTTCTATTCTTAGGACATTGCAGTACACACCCTACACTAGCAGACTCCAGAATGTGTGAACTATCCTCAAAGACTCTCCCCTTTGGGACTTTGGCCTGCTAGAACTGTGCTTCACCGGGCTCTGTCCCAAGAGAGACTCTTTAATGGACTAGCCTTCCGGCACTGTGGTCACTAGATGGGACTTTTAGGGCACTCCATCCCCCAAATGTGGATTGTAAATAATGTCATTGTTTTTCTACTGTTTTCTAATGTAAATACTGTTTTTCTACCTTTTCTACAAAAAAAATATTTTTGGGATTCTCCAGTGTTTTGATGGTAGGGGTTTGGCTAGACTGTGTATGCAGATTAGGAGTGTGTGTTGTCTTTCTTTTTCTTGCAGATGTTCCTGGAGAAGATAGAAGAGAAGACAAGAAGAAGAGGAGGGGCTCGTCAGAGTTCCTCATTAGTACTTTAGTGTGTAGTATTTAAAGTACTGTTGTTGTTGTTGTTGTTACTGTGTAGTAACCCTTTTTCTTCCACAGGTGTGGTTGTGGGGGAGTGAGGGAGTAATGTAATAGATGGTATTAGTTCCTGGTGTGTGGTTACAGGGTGCCCAAGGTCGGGGAGGTCCCCTGTTTGTTTGGTTTTGGGATTTAAGTTAAAGGCAGATAGGTTTTCCCTAGAGGGCTGTGGGGGATAGACAGGCTGTGGCCCTGACCTGCAGTAGGGGTTGCAGTGCTGATCTATTAGGGCTATGCTCTGGACAGTTCTACCAGAGCCACTAGGCACCCATAGTTAGTGGGTAGAGTGGAGGCTGATATGTCAGCTAAAGGCCTCTAGGCCCTTAGTGTTGCCTGCCTGTGCTAGCACATGGAAGGAGGGTCCTGATCACCCCCCCCACAGGTAGCACATAGGGTGAGATGGCCTAAGCCAGGTAAATAATGACTGCAGACAGTCATTTTCCTGGCTCAGGGTGAGTGTAACACCCCTGTTGCCTGGGCTTACTAGAATCCCCATAAGACTTAGTGGTAGGTAGGGAAGGCAGCTTGTGAAACTCCAGTTAAATGGAGTTCACACTGTCTCACTCTGTTCTCAGTCTCAGCTGAGACTGAGGGATGACATCACCACAGAACTTTCGCAGTTGCATGAGCCACATTGGAATCTGCAGTTGGGAGTTAGGTTAGAATGTTGGGAGTTTTGAAAGGGAATTGTGTGTGAGCAGTCTTGAAGAGAGGAGCACAGCAGACTGTGCACAGGCTGTTGGAGCCTAAAGCTCTGATATAGAGCTACTTTAAGAGAGAGGTGTGTGTTTCCGCCAAAAGAGGAACACAGTAAGCTGTTTGTGAAGTGGTGAAGACTGCTCTTACTGGTCTCTGTGCCCCATCCCTGAGGGGATGGGGGTGAAAAGGTTGTCTGTTATTCCAGGGGTAGCACTCCTGGTTCTGGCTAGGGAAGAAGCTGCCTTATTTTTCAAGTTGTGCTGCGGCACCAGAAGCTGTCAAGAATCGCCTGTGGGGCACCTACAACCGAAGGGTGAGTTCTGCTCTTACATAGGGCCTGTGTTTCACTTGAACTTTTGTAAAGTGGGGATTGGACTGCTTAATCAGTGGGAGGCCTAGAGGAATAGGCTAAGCCAAGTAAAAGTATGTTCAAGTCCAGCACAATGGGAAAGCCAAAACATGTAGAGGAAATGTGCTATGCATTTACCCTTTAATCTACACTGCCAAGCTTTTCAGAAAGAGATGTAAAAGTATGTTCAAGTCTAGCACAAGGGGAAAGCCAAGACATGTAGAGAAAATGTGCTATGCATTTACCTTTTAATCTACACTGCCAAGCTTTTCAGAAAGAGATGTTTAATGTCCAGAGAAATGGCCGGGTATGAATTGTGGAAGCTAGAGGTGGGAGACCCCCCATCAGTAGTAACTAAATTCAACTCTACAGATTTGCTCTGTGGCCCTTTTACTTTCCCTCAGGCACTTGGCCAGTGCTGAGGAAAGTACCCAGACATGGGATTTAAAAGGAAATTTCTCTTATGGAGTCGAAGGCTCTAAGGTGGTTTAGAGAGCCACCGGAAAATGTGTCCATGTCATATGGAAGGTGTCCGAGTGGCCGGCAGGGCAGCCGAGCCAGGGAAATCCCCAATTAGTGTACAAGTTGGGCTGTGTACCCAAAGCAAAGTGCAAGTCAGGGCTGTGTGCCTGGTGGGTCCAGAGTCTGAGGGCTGAAGTGTTGAAGAAGTGTTCTGTTTCTCTTAACCTGCATTACCAGGAATGTAGCCCCGTGGGGGTCCGTCTATGCTTTGTTTGTTCAGTTTGGATGTGAATAAAAGCCACACTTTAGAATCCCATTCCTGGTATTGGACATTACAGTTATTGCTTCCTGTGTTGGATTTACTTGGTGCCCTGTGCAGAGTAGCCAAACCTAGGCCCCTGTGCTGAGTAACCTAGTCCTCCCTGAACCCAGTCCCCACCAGGTACTGCTGTCAGCTTCAACAGCATACCACCTGTCATTTGCAAAAAGGCAGGGTGAGGGTTACAAAATGGAGGCACTGCTTTGGATTTTAAATTAGGAGGAAAGGTGCTCGGCAAGGCTAGTATTTTGGTTATCTGGCAGTGGTAGCCCAAAAGCTGAAGAAGATTAACTAATGTCGCTGTGTGCTGTTGTCCATATGCTGCTGTTAAATGCCAACTGTTTACCAAGGAGCAGTAAAGCTGAAAGAGTATGCCTTGTCCTGGTCAAATATTTACAGCATTTTGCCAGCTTCTAAAGGCAAAGGCAAATATTTATTTAAAAGACGCCCAATCCTGGAGGCTCTGGGCGCCGCACAAATTTCACAACATTTCATACCACATAAATATATAAATTAAGATTAATACATACAAATAATCAGCATTACACTCCAAACGCTTGCAAAAATAGGAAAGTCTTCAGGCGGGCTTTAAAGGCAATTATAGTGGGGGCCTCCCTGACTGCAGTAGGTAAAGAGTTCCAAAGAGCGGGGGCGGCAACGCTAAAAGCTCGGTCGCCTGCAGATTTTAATCTCGCTCTTGGAACAGTCAGGAAGCCGCCACTAGAACAGCGGAGATTACGGGTAGAGGAAGAAGGTACCAGGAGTACTGACAGGTAACCAGGACCCTGCCCATGTAGGGCCTTATAGGTGAGAAAATGCACCTTGAAGAGTATTCTCCACCTGACAGGCAGCCAGTGCAATTCGCGCAGTACAGGTGTAATATGAGAAAATTTGCTTTGCCCGGTCAAAAGCCGGGCAGCAGCATTTTGCACTAGCTGCAGTCTGCGAAGAGAACCCCCAGAGACCCCGAGATAGAGGGCATTACAGCAGTCAAGCCTAGAAGTGACTAAGGCATGTATCAAGGTAGGGAGGTCCAGAGATGGAACAAAGGGCTTAATCCTGGCAATGTTTCTAAGACGGAAAAAACTGGAACGAACCACGGAAGATAAAAAACTGTTGTGATAAAGAAAAGTGTGGAAAACTAGGGGTAGCAACAGGAAAATTGTGCCCTGGACGTTGGAAATGCTTTCTAGTGAACTGAGTGACAAAGAAAAGTGTGGAAAACTAGGGGTAGCAACAGGAAAATTGTGCCCTGGACGTTGGAAATGCTTTTTAGTGAACTGAGAGACTTGCTGTGTTAATGGCCATGATAAATGGTTGAAATGGGCTCCCGCCGTGCAGTCAGTTCAGAAAAAAAAAAGTGGTTTCTGCAGTTTACATAGAAGCTGATGGCAGATAAGGACAGCAAGGCCCATTCAGTCTGCCCTTTTCCTTTTCTACCTTATAAATGTGCCAATGGCCTTTGCTCTGTCAGTGGCCTATCTATTCATAGTCATTTGTATTGCTCCCTTATGCCTATCCCATGCCTGTTTGAAGCCCTGCACTGTATTCATAGCCACCACTTCTTGTGGTAAGCCATTCCATGCATCCACCACCCTTTCTGTGAAAAATAATTTCCTCACATTCCCCCTTAATCGGCCCCCTCTAATCTCATGCTGTGTCCTCTTGTCCTGCTATTTTTCTTATATTTAAACATGTTAGACTCTTTCACCTTGTTAATGCCCTTAAGGTGTTTGAATGCCTCGATCATATCACCTCTCTCCCTCCTTTGCTCAAGGGTATACATATTGAGCTCTGTTAATCTGTCCTCATATGTCTTTTGATGCAGTCCCTGCACCATTTTGGTTGCCCTTCTCTGGACTGCCTCAATTTGGATAATGTCCTTGTGAAGCTGTGGCCTTCAATACTGCACGCAGTACTCCAGATGGGGCCTAACCAGTGTCTTGTAAAGAGGGATTATTACCTCCCTCTTACGACTTGTGATATCCCTACTAATACACCCTAACACCCCCCTAGCCTTACCTACTGCTTTAGAGGTCTGCTTGGATGATTTCAGGTCATCAGTAATGATGATGCCCAAGTCTCTTTCTTCCTTTGTGACTGCTAGCAACTCCCCTCCCAGCCTATAGGTGGCTTCAGGGTTTCTCTTCCCTATGTGCATGATTTTGCACTTCTTTGCATTAAATCCCAGTTGCCACTCTTCTGACCATTTTGCTAGTTTATCCAGATCTCTTCTCATTCTGCCCACCCCATCTGGATCATCTACTCTATTGCAGATCATGGTGTCATCTGCAAACAGACAAGCCTTACCCTCTAGTCCATCTGCAAGGTCACTAATGAAGATGTTGAAGAGGACTGGCCCCAGGACTGATCCCTGAGGTACCCCACTTGTGACTTGCATCTCTTCTGACTGTATACCATTTACCACCACTCTCTGTTTCTGCCCGCCAACCAGTTTGCCACCCAGTTGACCAACTTCTGACCCACCCGAGCCTACCCAGCTTATTTATCAATCTTCTATGTGGAACAGTGTCAAAAGCTTTGCTGAAGTCAAGGTAGGTGACATCAACTGCTCCCCCTTGGTCCACCACTCTGGTTACCCAGTCAAAGAAATCTATGAGATTAGTTTGACAGGGCCTTCCTTTTGTAAACCCATGCTGTCTTGGATCCTGTGCCCCTATGGATTCCAGGTGTTGCACTATCCTTTCCTTAAGGAGTGCCTTCATAATCTTGCCCACTACTGAGGTAAGACTGACTGGTCTGCAGTTCCCTGCCTCCTCCCTGCTACCACTCTTGTGGAGCGGGATCACATGAGCCCTTCTCCAGTCTTCTGGGACCTCTCCTGTGCTCAGAGACTCACTAAACAGTTCTGCTAATGGCTCTGCTAGTTCCACCTTTAGCTCCTTAAGTACCCTGGGATGTATGCCATCAGGTCCCATTGCCTTATCCACCCTGAGCTTAGCAAGCTCTTGTAGGACCCTTTCTTTTGTGAAGGGAGTAGTGCTCACCTCCCTCCCCGTGTCCATGATGCTGAGCTGTGGGCCCTGCCTTACCGTCTCTTCAGTAAATACTGAGCAAAAGTATCTATTTAGGATAGTTGCCTTTACAGGGTCCTCCTCCTCACATGCTCCCTTTTTTCCATTAAGCTTAGCAATATCCCCTCTGGACTTTCTCCTTTCACTAATGTATCTAAAGAAAGTCTTGTCACCTTCTTTTACTGTTCGTGCTAGTGTTTCCTCAGTTTGGGACTTTGCCTGCCTTACTGCCTTCCTCTGCTTCCCTTAGGGCAGTTTGGTATGCCTCCCTATCTTCATCCCGCTGTGTCTCCTTTATTATTTCTGAAGGCCAGCCTTTTGGCTCTGACCTTTTCTGCTACTGTATTTGAGAACCAAAACGGTTTCCTTCTTCTTTTGCACTTCCTTTCTGTCTAACACAATGGGATGTTGCTTCAAGTATTGCATCCTAATGCTGCCCACTTTGCCTGTACCCCCTCACCTGTGTTTCTTTGCCAGGGCTAGTTTAACTCTGTTGGCCATCTTATCAAAACCAGCTCCTCTGAAGTCCCATATTTTCCTTGAATGGGATGATTTAGATGTAGTAGCCAAATTGAACCATACCATGTGATGGTCACTGGCCCCAGGTGACCTTCTACCTGGAGATCTGCGATCCCTTCCCTGTTAGTCAGTACTAGATCTAGGATAGCCCTGTCTCTTGTGGGTTGCTGTACCAGTTGTTTGAGGCCCTCCCCCTGTAGGGAATCCACTATGTGTCTAGTTCTGGCAGATGTTCCTGCTGGTATTGACCAATCTGTATCCGGCATGTTGAAGTCTCCCATTATCAGAACCTCCCCTTTAGCTGTCATGTTTTGTATATCTTCTAACAGTAATGTGTCTATGTCCTCCCCCTGGTCTGGGGGCCTGTAGACAACCCCAGTTCTTATGGCTGTTCCATTTCCTGTTTCCAGGGTGACCCACAGTTCTTCTGGCTCCTTATGTGTATTCTGAATTTCTGTAGCTTTGATATTTTCATTGACATACAGGGCCACTCCTCCCCCCTTTTTGCACCTCGGTCTCTTCTGAACAATACATAGCCAGGTACTGAAGTCTCCCAAGTGTGGTTACTGGTAAACCACATCTCATTAATTGCTACTATGTCCAGTTTAGCCTCTGACATTATTGCCTGCAGGTCTGGGATCTTATTTCCCAGGCTGTGAGCATTTGTGTACATGATTTTCCATTGGCCAGATTTTGGTGTGTTAGTTGTTGGGTGAGGTTTGGCATTACCCTGTGTGTCGTATGGGGAGACAAACCTTTTTTCTTACCTGGTGATGCAAATGAACTGCAAACATGCTGAATCCCTGTTTGACCACTAGCTGAGGGGGGAAGGGTGTTCTTCCCATTCGACGTATGGGGTGCTGCACCCCTCTCCCCATTTGCTAGTTTAAATATTCTGCAAAGACGTCAAACTTCTGCCCTAATGCACTGACTCCCTCCTTAGTCAGATGCAGCCCATCAAATTTAAAGAACTTTCGCTCCCAGAACTGTTGCCAGTTCCCTACAAATCTGTGTCCTTTTTCCTGGCACCAGCCCTTGAGCCACGTGTTTAGCTCCCCTATCTCCCCTTCTCTGACCTTCCGTCCATCTGTTCCTCTCTCCCAGACTGGCAGGATCTCAGAGAAGGAGATGCCGGACGAAATAGATGATAGTTTGTCACCCAGCCTGGTCAGGTGCTCCTTGGTCTCCACAACTGACCGGATGGCGAGATCATTAGTCTCTATGTGTACTAGGACATCAGTGTTTTCTCCTGCTTTGTGAACAATTTTAGCAATGCGGTCAGTGTCTCTCCATGCTGATGTACCTGGGAGACATCTGACCATTACCCCTGGCTGGAGATGGGTATCAACTCCCCAATCATGGAGTCTCCTATGATCAGAAGTTTTGGATTTCCTTTTGCTTTTTGTTTTGGTTTCTGATTTGGGTGAGTTTTGTTGTGCTAGCTCATGTGCTGCAGTGTCCTGCTCTGCAGTGTCTTCTGCCTCTTTGTTTGATTTCAGAGATAGAGGCAGATACCTGTTTGTAGTGTTTATATGGTTTTTGGAGGTAATATGTTGGAGAGCAGAGAGTGATGGGGCACCCAATTTGCCCCTCCTAACCACCTGCCAACCTCCTGGACCAACTACCCTCTGCGGTCGAGGTTTTTCTGTTGGATGCTGGGGAAATGGCGGGTGGTTCTTATAATGTATTTCCTCTTGAATATGAAATTTGAGGCATGCAATCTCTGCCCATGCTGCCCGGAGCTGAGCCCTAAGATCTCCAAAGGCCCAGCATGTAGGACAGTGTCCTAAATCCTGTAAGACTGTCCTTCTGAAAATTGTTCCACAGTACCTGCAGTTAATGATATCCATTCCAGATAAGTTGCTGGGTTTATAACCTAGTCAGAGTAATTAGAAGGAAAAAAGGAAAAAAAATGCAAGTAATGGTTTGATTGTGTTTTGTTTAACTTGTTATAACAAGTTAAATTACTAGTGCCCTGTAAATGAGCTCACCTTGTGGAGGTTCCACTGATCCACCCTTCCTGCTCTGCCACAGGAAATGTCACAACTATGGTACCCTATAAAAGGAGTGCAGAGTGGGTGGTTGGGGATGGGGTGGTGGCTGGCCTTTCCCCTGCAGAAAAAGAAGAACCACGGACGAAAGAACAAGGAGGTAAGAGCAGAAACAATCAGTCAACAACAAATGCAGTAACCCTGAAAGCTTATCCTAATGTTAGATGAAACTGTAAAACCTGTAAAGCACCACCTGTAATAATTTCAGAGAAGATATATGCTGTAAGAAACACTTTGCTACAGAGAAAAATAAAACAATGAAATGTTAGCAACAAACAGTAGCAATCCCTGTGAGTAAAAAATTAAAACAACACCACACAGTAAATCTGCTTAACCAAAATAAGTCTTAATCCTTTTCCCTTGCTCTGGAAAGTTTCTTTACTCTGCCTTTCAAGCAGTCTTAGAAGGAAAGAGCTCAGGTGAAGCTAGGTGCCTTGGCCAGCAAACCAAGTCTTCTACCTCCAAGATATCAACTCCAAAATATGTCTGCTCGACGATCGCCGTGAGGAGAAGAGCACTCGAGAGGGAAAGAGGCTCATTTGCATGGCATCGTGTGATTGGTAAAATTGCAATCAGTCTTGCCCCCCCAGCCAGTTCTACAGTGACTGTGCAGCATTCGAGAGGGAGTGTGAGTGGAGTGCGTGTACTGGCTTAGTGGAGGAGTGTCGCGGTGATTAAAAAGCGCTGTAAAAGTGTAAAAAACAGACATTTCTGGCTAAAATCGGGCTCAACCTGCATCTCGATCGACTGGATTGTGAGTGTGGTGATCGGAGAGACGATCCGCAGGACTGCCAACCCGCTTCCTTTCTGAGGCCTCCAAGACTGGCTGCAGGCTGTTTTCCATCGCAGCAAACAGATACTGATAACAGTGAGTGCCAACAGTAAAAATTACTCAAACAGTGATTTTTTGCCAAAAGCCAGCTGAATATGTGTGCAGCAGTGTAGTCGCTTTGCAAATAAAGACTGTGTCAAGTTTTACCAGCAAGAGCAAGTCTGTTAAGCCATCAACTGTGAGCACAATTATGGGTTCAGCATCAGTTTAAAGTTTCAAAGCCAGTAGAGAGACTGTGAGTTGTAGCAAAATGTGCAGCAGTAGTTACAGGCAATTCTGTGCTTGAAATCCTGAGGCTTTAAGGGACTGCGAGCTAAAGCAATGTTTTCAGCAAGTGAAAAGTCTGTGGCAAATCATTTAAATGTGCTAGGAAAAAGAACAGTGCAAGTTTGTGCAGTTTTGAGCAACGTTATCAGTACTGTGTGTAAATCGGATGCACAGTGGCTTGACCTAATTTCAGAATGTTGATGCGCAGGAGTGCTGCCGCCACCATTACAGGGTGGGGTATTAAAGTAAACACAGCAGCAGAGGAGCCATTTTAAAAGTAAAAGAAAGCATTCAGTGAAGTGGGACTTTCAGTAACAGTGAGCATTTGTTTGTTTTTCCCTGCAGTCATGGCCTCAGGACCAGCCCGCTACCCGGATCATGCCCGGGCTATGGTAGCAGCAGAAGTAAATAAGTTAAGGGACATTGAAAGGTGTTACTATGGAGAACAACTGCCTTCTCATGTGGCGATTCCTGGATACCCAGTTCAAGTGTGTTTAATATGCTTAAATGCTGGAAGGGACGTCTTCATGGTACCTCACTGTTCGGGATGCTTAGAGAAATACGGCTTTTTAAAGCACCCAGGATTCATTTGGCTCCCACAAGGACAAAAGTTCAGGAATTTGTAGTTGGCAGCACACAGCGCCAGGTGGAGCCCGTTGGAGAAGGCCCCTCGGGGGAGTGTGGCACAAAGCTAGAGGATGCAGATTTGCAGACAGAACCATATGCTGATGTTTCAGATGCTGGATCGCAGAGAGATAATTCAGACAGAGCATCAGTAGATCCTTGGAGAGGGGGGCCTAGGCCAAGTCTCATAGGAGAAGATGAGATGAGGGAGGCCTCTGAATGGGAGGTATCGACCTCCATGCCCAGTGAAGAGTGGATAGTCTCAGGAGTGAAGATGACTGCTCACTCCTGGGCACAGATTATCAGTGAGGAAGAAGAAGAGGGGGGAACCTATGTGGCCTTGTGAAAAAGGAACGGGTACACAGCCTCAAGCTCCTGCCTCAGAAGAATGCATGGAAGAGAGTGGTGATGCCACTGCCCTGGCTGTGCAAGAAGAAGAAGAAAAAGTCAGGGATCCATTTTTCGTCTTGTTGAGAATGTGTAGCTGGCAGAACCAGGACTGGCCGAGCCCAAGCCAGGCCAGCGGTCTCAGGTTGACCAATGCTAGTAAAGAGGATAGACTGGTTCGTAGGAAGGCGAATGAAATCTATGGGATGTCCTTTCCTACCTTTCCTCGAAGAGTCTGGGAGGAGATTGAGAACAGCAGGAAATCCTGGATTTGGGCCGAAGCAATGAAATGTGTGCATCCTGGTGCAAACAAGCATGTCAGGAACAGAATGTTTCACGAAAAATACAGCCAGTGGAATAGAGGCAGGACACTGTTTATGGACACTGTTCGAATAGTGGATGGAGAGGGACGTGAAACCTTTCACAGTGTGAATTATGTGCACCCAGACAGGGTAATAATTCAAGCTCCTGACCCGATGTACTATTGGCCTCAATGCAAGGACCTCCCTGCAAATGTGCCCGTGCCTACCAGATGGAAAGCAGAGCAGTGGTAGTCAATGCTGCCACTCCAGCCATTGCAGTGCCTTTGTTGTTTCACCAGTATGGACATCCAGGATTCAGGTGCCCCACATTCATCAGATCTACAGTGTACTGACTTTCCAGAATCCATCGACTGGCCCACGAGATAACTTCAGATCCAGAGAGGATGCCAGCCCAGCTGAATCCTGATTCATCGCCTGGTAATCGGATGACGTCAGACCAGCTGTTTTCCTTTTTTTGTTCCTGTTCCAAGGTTCCATCTCTAGAGATGACATCAACCCAGCAGTTTCCAGATGTGCCCTCCTGTAGTTCCTGGAAGATGTCCGCCCAGCTGTATCGGAAGAGTGCTGCCAGGGAGAGTCTTCGGCCGAGGAGCAGGTCGGTGCCATTGTTTATTCTACAAGGGGCTGGTAAGTCCAAACTTTTCTATTCTTATGACATTGCAGTACACACCCTACACTAGCAGACTCCAGAATGTGTGAACTGTCCTCAAAGACTCTCCCCTTTGGGACTTTGGCCTGCTAGAACTGTGCTTCACCGGCCTCCGGCCCAGGAGAGACTCTTTAATGGACTAGCCTTTGGACACTGTGGTCACTAGATGGGACTTTTAGGGCACTCCATCCCCCAAATGTGGATTGTAAATAATGTCATTTTTTTTCTACTGTTTTCTAATGTAAATACTACTTTTCTATCTTTTCTAAAAAAAAAAAAAAATTGGGGGGATTCTCCAGTGTTTTGATGGTAGGGGTTTGGATAGACTGTGTATGCAGATAAGGAGTGCGTGTTGTCTTTCTTTTTCTTGCAGGTGTTCCTGAAGAAAATAGAAGAGAAGACAAGAAGAGGAGGAGGGGCTCATTGGAGTTCCTCATTAATACTTTAGTGTGTAGTATTTAAAGTACTGTTGTTGTTGTTGTTACTGTGTAGTAACCCTTTTTCTTCCACAGGTGTGGTTGTGGGGGAGTGAGGGAGTAATGTAATAGATGGTATTAGTTCCTGGTGTGTGGTTGCAGGGTGCCCAAGTTCGGGGAGATCCCCTGTTTGTTTCGTTTTGGGATTTAAGTTAAAGACAGATAGGTTTTCCCTAGAGGGCCAGGGGGGATAGACAGGCTGTGGCCCTGACCTGCAGTAGGGGTTGCAGTGCTGATCTATTAGGGCTATGCTCTGGACAGTCCTACCAGAGCCAATAGGCACCCATAGTTAGTGGGTAGAGTAGAGGCTGATATGTCAGCCAAAGGCCTCTAGGCCCTTAGTGTTGCCTGCCTGTGCTAGCACACGGTAAGAGGGGCCTGATCACCCTCCTCTGCAGGTAGCACATAGGGTGAGATGGCCTAAGCCGGGTTAATAATGACTGCGGACAGTTATTTTCCTGGCCTAGGGCGAGTGTAACCCCCCCTCTTACCCGGGGTTACTAGACTCCCCATAAGACTTAGTGGTAGGCAGGGAAGGCAGCTTGTGAAACTCCAGTTAAATGGATTTCACACTGTCTCACTCTGTTCTCAGTCTCAGCTGAGACTGAGGGATGACATCACCATAGAACTTTCGCAGCTGCATGAGCCACATTGGAATCTGCAGTTGGGAGTTAGGTTAGAATGTTGGGAGTTTTGAAAGGGAGTTGTGTGTGAGCAGTCTTGAAGAGAGGAGCACAGCAGTCTGTGCACAGGCTCTTGGAGCCTAAAGCTCTGATATAGAACTACTTTAAGAGAGAGGTGTGTGTTTCCGCCAAAAGAGGAACACAGTAAGCTGTTCATGATGTGGTGGAGACTGCTCTTACTGGTCTCTGTGCCCCATCGCTGAGGGGATGGGGGTGAAAAGGTTGCCTGTTATTCCAGGGGCAACACTCCTGGTTCTGGCTAGGGAGGAAGCTGCCTTATTTTTCAAGTTGTGCTGCGGCACCAGAAGCTGTCAAGAATCGCCTGTGGGGCACCTGCAACCAAAGGGTGAGTTCTGCTCTTACATAGGGCCTATGTTTCACTTGAACTGTTGTAAAGTGGGGATTGGACTGCTTAATCAGTGGGAGGCCTAGAGGAATAGGCTAAGCCAAATAAAAGTATGTTCAAGTCCAGCACAATGGGAAAGCCAAGACATGTAGAGGAAATGTTCTATGCATTTACCCTTTAATCTACACTGCCAAGCTTTTCAGAAAGAGATGTAAAAGTATGTTCAAGTCTAGCACAAGGGGAAAGCCAAGACATGTAAAGGAAATGCGTTATGCACTTACCCTATAATCTACATTGCCAAGCTTTTCAGAAAGAGATGTTTAATGTCCAGAGAAATGGCCGGGTATGAATTGTGGAAGCTAGAGGTGGGAGACCCCCCATCAGTAGTAACCAAATTCAACTCTACGGATTTGCTCTGTGGCTCTTTTACTTTCCCTCAGGCACTTGGCCAGTGCCGAGGAAAGTACCCAGATGTGGGATTTAAAAGGAAATTTCCCTTATGGAGTCGAAGGCTCTAAGGTGGTTAAGGGAGCCACCGGAAAATGTGTCCATGTCATATGGAAGGTGTTCGAGTGACCGGCAGGGCAGCCGAGAAAGGGAAATCCCCAAATAGTGTACAAGTCAGGCTGTGTACCCAAAGCAGCATGCAAGTCTGGGCTGTGTGCCTGGTGGGTCCAGAACCTGAGGGCCGAAGTGTTGAGGAAGTGTTCTGTTTCTCTTAACCTGCATTACCAGGAATGTAGCCCTGTGGGGGTCCATCTATGCTTTGTTTGTTCAGTTTGGATGTGAATAAAAGCCACACTTTAGAATCCCATTCCTGGTATTGGACATTACAGTTATTGCTTCCTGTGTTCAGATTTACTTGGGTGCCCCTGTGCAGAGTAGCCAAACCTAGCCCTTGTGCCAAATAACCTAGTCCTCCCCGAACCCAGTTCCCCACCTGGTAATGCTGTGAGCTTCAACAGCATACCACCTGTCATTTGCAAAAAGGCAGGGGTGCGGGGTTACATACATATACACACACACATATATATATAACATACTAACATACTAAAATGCCAGCAGAATAGACCTAACGGTCTTTCGTGTCTGTTCGTTTGGTCAGCCCCCACCCTGGGTGCTGACCTTGCTGCCCCCCTCGCCTTCTCTGGCTTCTCCCTTCCCAGTTCCGGATATTCTTGCTGCATTGGATTTTGCTTCCAGAACCCTTCCCCTGTACCTGTCCCACCCATACACACACACATATATATATACACATACATACACACATATACACATACATACATACACACACACATATATATATATACACACATACACAGACATATATACATTATATTTATATATATATATATATATTTATATATATATATATATATACACATACACCACATATATATATTTATTTAGCTTTTTGTTAACCAGGTAAGTACACTAGACAAACACATGCCTATTTTGAGGTACGACCTGACGTACGATACACATACATACACCAGAATTTTCATCTTAGGTGACACTTCCCTTTTGTTTAAACTAGACATGGGGGAGAAGAAATGGTTGCTATTAGCTGCACCAGGGCTGAAATGTATGATTTTAAGTAGTTGGAAAGATCCAGTAGCACCCAAAAATTGTACAATTTTAAGTAACTGGACAAATCCAGTAGCACTCAAAATTGAGGACTGGGTTAAAAATGTATGTCAGAAACAGCCCTAAATTAACACGAGTCATGTGGTTTCCAGATCATTAAATAAATGTGAACGGGTTTGAGAACCTATCTTCTTACGGTTGGACAAAGATTAAGTGATATAATTTAACCAGATGGGCAATATTGCTGTAGAAGAATATATAATTCATATTTCAAAAATGGGCAAACTTTGGAATGACAATGTTGGTATGGCAATATAGCCCAATTATGTGGCTCAAGCAAGCATAAGTCTATATACTGCATGTGAAGTATGAATGAATGTCTTCACTTACATTTTAATAACTTATGTGAACACCATTGTAAATGCATATATAAGATATTGTAGTTTCAATGTTACCAGTGTAACCCCCCTACAAATGGGGGTTCCCGAAAAGTCTTCCTTGAGCTTGCCTAAATGCTCACTGCCAGGCTGGTGTCCTGCATTTTAGCAGTTTAAACATAATTGCCAGAGAGTGCCTGTATAGCCTCCATGTGCTGTCACTTTAAGAGCTGCCTAGATTGCAGTTATAATTAATCTGGGAGGGGGCTGAGTGTTTCCATGCTCGAGTCCCACCTGGGCTGCCAGATAATCGCTCTGTCTCTGCCACCGCTATTAGCACAGAGGGAGCTCTGTCAGAAGATGTGCTTGTTTGCTGGTTATCTATTAGAATGGTAAAGATATTGTAATTTGTCTAACTTGCCTTTATGGACAGTTCTGTTTATTTCCACCATCTTGGTCCTGGACTGCCGAAATGGGCCAATCAGTACCTTTGGGGACTTTAAAATGGAGCCTGTCCCCAGGGGTCTTGTGGGAGCAAAATTCTGTAGGAATTGTAGTATTGGGCTTTTTGAGCCTAAATGAACCTGGAGGGGGAGCCCTTGTTGTGACTGATAGGGAAATCTGCTAACCAAACCTTTTGGATCCTGGGGAAAGTCCCAGGCTGTTTGCAGCTACTTTCAGTTTGAGTTGGGGAGTGAAAGAAGTAACAGCTCGAGATAGTTGAGCAGTAATCCTGCATAGATTCGCACGGGAGAACTGTGAAAGTGCTGAGTTTGGGCCTGCTTGTCTGCCTGCTGTCCATGAGAGGGAATCTGAAGTTTATTCGGACTGAATCTGAATTGTGAGGATGATTTAAGCCACAGAACTGTGACCAGGCTTTAACCTGAAGAAGACCGAAGAGTTGCTGAATGCAATCAGCCTGTCAAGATTTCCAGCTAACTTTGAACTCCCAGTTTGTGCAGAGACTCTGTAATTGCAACTGGATAGCAATCTGCCTGGTACAGTAGAATTTCTTACATGTAAATGTGCTGTGTGCTGTTAGTGGGTCGTGATTTGGTTCCCCACTGTGGCTGAACCGTGTTCTGCTTGCTGGAGACTGTATCTAGCCCCAACAGACTAATTCCGTTTGTATCTCCATTTGGCCTGGGCCTTGCCACACTGGCCCAGCCAGATTACCTGCTACACAGAGAAAGCCATCGACGAGAGACCTACCTGGGGATCAGCTCCCTGCTCGATGCCTTGAACAGGAATAATGCCTTGGTGATTCATGTGGGCCCTGCTTCTCTTGGCACTCTAGCTCAACAACCTGCAGTCTCAATTTCATCCTGCCTATGTCCTGTATTGGGTATCATGAGTAAACCTCATGGTAGCTCCCTGCAACAACAGCTAAATCTAAAGTGTTGTCATCTGATTGCTCTGTTTTCTTTTCCTTCATGAACTGAGCCCTTCGGCTCTGGATTACAAATAGTGTGTGTTGTGCATGTTGCTTTCTTCCATCACAGGACCCTAACCAGCTGCAACACTGGCCTACCCCGGGCAACGGTCCTGGCTAGCCCACCTTTTTTCTACCTGGGTACCCAGAGTGTGTGACTGTGTAGGGACTCTGAAGTGCATGCATAACTGTCTGATTGATTTAACCTTTAAGCCAATCAACCTGATTATACCCCTCCCTTGTTCAAGTCCACTGAATAAATCAGATTTAACTCTTTTTGCATTTAACCTGACTGTGGTTCCAGTTTGTGCCAAGAGTACTATACTGCCGCTATTTGCTGTGTATAACCTTGTTTTACAGGGGGTCCCCAGGGTCAAGCTATAGGAACCAGCCCTGGTGGTGAGTGCAAACATGTGGGTAATTGCATGGTGAATAAGGGTCATCGTGAAAGTGATTATTATATATTGTTCAGGCCACTAGAAGGGAAAGAGGGGGTGTTACAGTGTCCCGGAGGGCTGTGCACAGGTTAGCTTGACCACTAACAACCCTGACCTCTGAGTGGATGCACCCGTTTCAGTACCCAGGCCCCTTAACCTGCTATTAGACAAGCAAGGGGTGTAGTAGCCCTTGGGATAGTGCCACCTAGGGGTTACATCTTTATTTACATATATGTTTCTTTTCTGTAAAAGGAAAATCTTTAAATAAAATTAGAACTCAAAAAATACCAGTTGTACTGTACGTGACTTGGATAGTCCACTCTAGAAAGGTAGCAGAAGCAATTGCATTAATAATTTGAACATTTTTTCAATTAGAGATAAGAAAAGATGGTACTGGCATTCAAAATTCAAAGAAAAGAGTATACTAAGATTCTGAATTAAAAGAAAATACTTCACTGGGATTCTGAATTACAAGAAAAGATTATTACTCTTTTTAATATTAAAGATTTAATTCATAATAAAGTCCTACTCAAATGAAACAAACCTTACAATAATTAATTACAGCTCTACAAATCTGTTACAAATGTTTGAGCCAGATACAGTATTTACAAAACATATACAAACAAGCATTTGTCAATGCCGAATGTCGAATGTTTGCTTGCTGGCATTGGCATTGGTAGTGTAGGAGTTACAGAGCTGCATAATAGGAATGGCAGTGAAGTATTGAACTGAAGCCTACCCCATCACCACCCTGCAGATAGTGACAGGCATTGGGGTGTGCCTTTGGGTCATCAGGCATAACGGCCACACCATTTCACCACACCCTGCTGTGCAGACACTGACAAGTGTCACGGTGTGCCTTGGGGTCTTTGGCCCTTATGCGCACCCCGTTCCATCAGGAAATATTGTGAAATGGGTGCAGTATAGGAGAATGGGGTGAACTTTGGGGCCGAAGAGTCCAAGGCACACCTCGATGCCTCTCAGTGACTGCAGGGTGTGGGTCTGGGAGGAATGGTATGAGCATTGCAGGTGACAATCACAAGTCACAGGCCTGATGCCTGTCATTCTCTACAGGGTGGGGTGTTATGGTCGGAAACCCTAACGCCTCAGACATTCGTTGGTATTTTCACTCCAAATTTTCAACATGGTTTTTTTGTGACCCCCACCTCATGAACAGTGGCAATATCAGTTTGTTAGCTGAAAGCTGCTTTTGCACAGTGACTACGGCATTTGTCATCACAGGTGCAAAAACACATTCTGAACAGGATGTGAAAAATGACAGTTGTACTGTTCATGGGGAGGTGTTAAAAATGGCAATGTTGAAAATCTGCAGTGAAAATATTAAAAAAACTGGTGAAGTCACGAGCGTGCGTTGAAACTGTGCAACATGCACCCGTAATGTAATTAGTTTAGGAATTGTTTACAGCAGATTATCAACACAGGCATTTTGGGACCTCTGGTCATGAACAGTGTCACTTTGATTTTCTTTAGTTGTCCCAAACAATGATTTCCCACAGTGACTACGCATTTCTGTGCGGAAAGTGTGAAAACACATTTCGGCCATGTTGTGAAAAATGACAGCTGTACTGTTCATAAGGAAGTGAGGAAAAATGCCACTGGTGAAAATCTGGACTGAAAATATTACAAATTCATGAACTTACAAGTGTGCGTGGAAACTGCGCAATGCTCACTCGTAACACAGTCATTTTTAAGAATTGTTTCACCAAATTTTCAAAATAGCCATTTTAAGACCTCTGCTCATGAACAGTGTCACTGTGATTTTCTTAATGTTCCCATACATTGGGTTCGCACACCGACTGCGCCATTGTGCGCTACAAGTGCAGAAACACATTTTGGGTGAGCAGTGAGAAATGACAGCTGTACTACTCATAAGGAGGTGTGGTAAAATGGCAATGTTGAAAATCTGGAGTGAAAATATTGAAAATTCGCGAACTTACAAGCGTGTGTAGGAACAGCGCAACGCATGCTCGTAAAATAGTCATTTTTTGGGAATTTTTTCACCAAATTTTCAACATAAGCTTTTTGGGAGCCCACCTTATGAACACTGGCACTGTCATTTCGTTAATCGGTCCCGAAAGGTGATTTCGCACAGTGATCTGCAAATCACCTTCGGGCCCGATTAACGCCATGACAGTAACAGAATTCATGAGGAGGGTTCCCAAAAACCCCATGTTGAAAATTTGGTGCCAAAATTCCAAAAAATGCCTGAGATATGCAGCAAAGTTGAAAAAAACCTATTCATTACATTATACAGCTTACCGGCATTTCCTCAGTTCGCGGTCGGCTTTGAAGAGTGCAGACATGTTTCTGGTCCACCGAAGATCTTCGCACTGAGCTCTGGAGGTAAGTATGGGGTGAGGTGGGGGAGTGGGGAGGCAGGGTGCGCAGTGGGTGAGCACGGGTGGGAGGGGGGTGAAGACAGCAGCGAGGGAATGTTTTCTTTCAGTTTTTTTTTTTATTTGGACTATGCGGGACGTTTGCCACGCTGGGGTGGGCTCCCAGTGTGGCACCTGATAGTCTGGGGGGAACAGTAGAGCTGACGGGGGATAGGGCACCCCCCTCAGCCATACAGTGTGTGCATGGGGGAGGTAGGAGCGCATGAGCATGCAATGTGCGTGTGCGCGTGTGTGTGTTTGGAGGGGGAGCACTGCTCACACAAGCGGTGTTCTCCCTTTCAACTGTATGGCACTGCATTTTGGATCATCACACTATGTTTCTTGCACAAGCGTGCAAGCAAACATAATAATCCACAACCTCCTTCAAGGTTCAATTGAAGATGCAGAGACTACAAAAAAATCAGTGACAGGCGGATTGACTTGAAATGCTACTACACCTAAAAAAAGGGATCTAACTTAAGAAAACATGAAACTTTAAGGCCTAGAAAAAAACAGCTAAAATGTTATCTTATACGGAGAAAAGCAGAAACTCAATTAAAACTTTGTAAAGTATTGGAAATGTCTATAAAAACATATCATGCTAAGTTATTTGGGACCCTATTTGTAATAGGAATAACAAATTGTGTTCATAGTATAAATGCACAAATTCATCCAGATGCTTGGATGCTTTATCATAAAAAAATATTTCATAATGATTCCAGATCCCATGACATTTTAAAATTATTGACAGACTGCTCAGGTAAACTGGAACATGTATGCAAAAGCATTCTTGCAGCAGGTATTTTGCAGCAGGAAATTTTCAATGCTTTTAAAGCACTCAAAAACAATAGAGCAGCTGGTCCGGAGAAAACATCAGGGGATATTTTCAAAACAAACCCTGAATGGTGACTATATTTCACAAAATCTATTTTTTTTTTGTCGGTGGATCCCCCTGCCCCCCCGACTCCTGGAAAGTGAATATGTAAAGATGTAGAGATTTGTTGGAGCTGATATAATTCCCCATTAGCAGTTAATACAGATCTGCCACTAGAGGGACCTTGTTTTTTCATTTAAGGAAATTAACTTCTCTTAAAGGGGAACTGTCAGCCTTGACCCTTGTTTTTTTGGAGAATTACATCAGTGTGTCTCTATGCACACTCTGATCCCCCATGATGCACAAAATAGCCATATATATCCTTTACAGCAGTATTCTTACCACTATTCATTTTTTTTTTTCAAGACTATCCACTTTCCTTTGGGTCTGTCTGCAAGTCCCCCGGCCCCCGGAAGCATAAGGTAGCCAAGAAAGCGCATCTGACACTGAGTGCTGGCACGAACCCTGATTTTTACACATGCTCATGATGACAAACTAAATGCAGCACGTATCTTCTACTGCTGAACTAGACTGGTCTGTTTTTAAATAAAACCAAGCGCTGGGAAAGTTAAAAAAAGCTTTTAAAAGCAGTCACTGAAATCTCACACATGCACAAAAGCGGGATGAAACACACATCCCGCGCATGCATGAGAGCGTCCTGCTTTCGCGCATGTGCGAGATTTCAGTGACTGCTTTTTAAAAGCTTTTTTAACTTTCCCAGCGCTCAGTTTTATTTAAAAACAGGCTGGTCTAGTTCAGCAGTAGAAGATACATGCTGCATTTAGTTTGTCATCATATGGGCAAGTGTAAAATCAGGGTTCGTGCTGGTGCCCAGTGTCAGACACGCTGTCTTGGCTACCTAATGCTGACTGGGGACTTGCAGATGAATCCGAGGGAAAGTGGATAGTCTTGAAAAAAATTAATTAATAGTGGTAAGAATACTGCTGTAAATCATATCTATGGCTGATCTGTGCATCATAGGGGATCAGAGTGTGCATAGAGGCACACTGATGTAATTCTTCAAAAAAACGAGGGTCAAGGCTGACAGTGCCCCTTTAAAGAGACAGGAGCCAAGACACCTCCAAAATGAGCTCCTCACAGCTGGTGAATGTGATTATCTTTTTTCTCCTTAACTACCTGACAGTGAGTCATGAAGGAAAGGGTGGTGTGACCCTCAAAAATGACCAGCCAGCACCCACCTCCACTCCCCTTACTGATCTGTCAATAAATCAAAGTACACAAGCAACTAGTTTGGTCAGAATAGATATCCAGCTCAAAATCCCTATTGACACATACCTTCAGCTTCAACTTTACTGGATATCAAATTGAGATTATATTATCTCATTTACAATTGTATCCAAACATATAACATACAAGACAAAATCAAAGACTTACATACAGAATTTCAGTTTAAATATAAAATTACAATTTTCATTTTAAGTGTGAAGCATAACAACACCCTTTAACCATAGCAGCTACAATGTTTGTTATACAAAGTCATCAAGGAGGACCTAAAGCGTTTAAATGGCAACAATACTGCACTGTCTAATTGTTTGGACAGTCGTTCCCATGTTTTGGGTACTAAACTTGATATAGTTTTATCACCAGTTTTAGTCCTACATCTTGATATATAAAAACATATTCGAGTAGAAGACCTTAAAGAATAATGTTGTTGTTACCTAATTTGTAATAAATTTAAAAGAAAAAACGGTAATGTCTGCAACACAAACCTGTATACCAATAAATTCCAGTGACTGTCCCTCCTGTCAAACAATGAGCGGAATCCTGAATTTTGATGCAAAACACAGCAATGAGTTCTAAATGGAAGATTTGTTACAAAACTTAAAGCACTATTGAATAAGACATCCAGTGAGTACAGTAATGACTTTTTAGCATTTTTGTAAATTATGTCACCATAATCTAATATGGGCAAAAATATAGTAGAAACCAGTAGCTTCCTAATCCTTAAACTAAAAAGAGGTTTGTTCCTATAGAAGAAACTCAAAAGTCTCTTCAATTTTTTTGACATAGATGTTATGTGTGGTTCAAAAGTCAGATTATTATCTATTAGAAAATGGGCAAAGACCATTCTCTCTTCTGATTGGCTGAGACAGTTATTTAGGTGGGCATCTATCAGACAATAGATGCCCACCAAATAAAAAGCCCCAGCCCAAACCTGCCTCATGGCCAGCCAAATATTCTTGTGCCTAGCCTGCTTCATCATTGGCTGAAGCATTGGGCACATAATTTCAAATGGCTGCCATTTTTTTTTCATCGCTTAACAAGACAGTGTGAGCCCCCCCCCCCCACACACACACACTGACTTGTTAGATAACAGCCGTTCAAAAAAAATGTGTACCTCTTTTCCGGATTTAAAACAGTCTCTTTTTTTTCTATGTGTCTGCCACTGATCTCTCAATCTGCCCTGTCGATGAACATAGAATCAGCCCCACAACTGAAAAATCATACATGACTTCCTCCACCCGCCGTCCCGCTCGCTGGCTCCTGGCCCCACACTACCGTGATCACCTCTTTTCCGGTTTTAAAACGGTCTCACTCTTTTTTTTTTTTGCTTGTCTGCCACTGCTGTCTCAGTCTGCCCTGTCGGTGAACACAGAATCAGCCCCACAATTCAAAAATCATAGTCTGCTGCTCCGATTACACGGCTTCCTCCACCCACCCTCCCCGTCGCCGCTCCCTGGCCCCACACTACTGTGATCACTTACGAAGATGAGTGAGGTTAAAAGTCACTTATTTTCTACCTGATCTCCCAGTTTCAGTCAGGGAACATCAGTCTCTTCTTTCGGCATGAGGGCAGGATGGATCGCGGAGGGCAGGATCATGATGTTAGCGTGAACTCGTTGAAACCCTTCATCAGTTGACAAGGGCAGCTGTTGGTGGAGAGGGAGATAGCCCAGGGAGATGAGGCGCACATCACTAAAACCAACATTGGTGCTAAGACCTTACTGTAAACTAAATGTGAGGGGAGAACTGAATAGAAGTACCACAAAGGAAACAAAATAAACTGCCAAATACAACAACCATAGGAAATTCCTCAAAGACTTTTCCCAAAGTGCTAGCCTCCTGTAGCAGCGCCCTCTACTGGCAACTGTACTAGGCAGAGAAGGCAACTGTGTTAACCAGGGACTATTTTACCATTAAACTTTTTTTTTGTATTTTAAGGTAATATTTTTCAATGTTGTACCTATCTGTTAACTACTGGAAAAAAAATCTAAGCTGATGCCCATTTTCTAAGCGCAATAATACCCTCCAGGGTGCGGTATTGTGCTATGCGGACCTTCCAGGGCTATAAGGCCCTCCGCCTGCAGCGTTGGGCCTCATTACGCCGCTTCCTATGGGCAGCATACACCCTGTCGGGTATTATTGCTACATATTACCCATAAATATCTATAAGATTCTACACGTTCTAAGATAGTTGTTGACAAAGATCTAAGTTCTTTTTTCTTTTTCCTGTTCTATGAGTTCCACAGGATGCACTGATGCACATCTATCTCCCCAGAAACTGTTCTGGCTGTGACGTGCTACAACATCTCCTCCAAGGATTCCCCGCACACCCGGGTCCCACAGCAGCAGATTAGGTCGAATAGCAAGAACTTGGTGGAAACGATACCTTACCAGATTACTTATTATTCTCCTGCTCCTATCTGGTAATATTCACCCCAGTCCTGGATCTGCAGACCACCACAACCCCCAGTCTACTGGTTCTATAAAAATTATCACTATTAACATTTGTAGCCTCCTGCACAAACTTGCCCAACTCCAAGCCTGGGTAACAATTCACAAACCTAATGTTTTGACTCTCACAGAAACCTGGCTCTCCTCCAAAGTCCCAGACTCCTCAATCTCTCTGGATGGTTACACCATCTTTTGTATGGACAGGCTCTCCAAATGAGGTGGTGGTTGCCTAGTCTACCTGAGGAGCAGCATCTTCGGACAGATCTTGCCTTATGATACAAATGCTAAGAAAGCTCAGATACTCTCCACTAAACCTTCAATTGGCCAACAAGGTAAAACTCTGTTACTTACAACAGTTTACATACCCCCAGGAAAACAAGGGCAATGACTTGAGTTATTCACTGAACACATCAAAAAAGCAAAGCAGGGCTGGGAACAGGTTATCCTTGGGGACTTTAATTCAAACTGGTTAGCTAAGGCTACAATTACCGTCAGGGATAAAATACATGCCCTTTACCTAACGCAGATGGTAAATCAAACAATTAGGATGAACTATCAAACAGGTACTAGGACACTTACTGATTGGCTCCTAGCTACTTGCCCCGAGCACATAAAAAATATCACTGTCCAGACAGACACCTTGAGCGACCACTCTCCCATTATCTGCTCCTGGTCTAACAAGTGCCCTAAGGACATGCCTCAAACCAGAAAAAAATGCTGCCTGAGGAAAGGGCAACTTGGCCTCTTCAAGAGTTAACTGAGAGATGCAGACTGGTCTCCCCCTTGTCACTTGCCCTGACACTAACCAGGCTCTGGAACACTTTATTGCCATCTTCAATAAAGCCTGCAACTTATTTGCACCATTCAAAACATCCAAAACAAAAGGGGCATCCAATCCTTAACGACTCCCTTTTAGAACTAATGAAGAATAGTACAACCTCTGGCATGTAGCGAAAGCTAACAGAAGACAGGCAGATTTTACGGCCTACAAGACTGCAAGGAACACATGCACCCACTTGATAAGGAATGCTAAGGGCTCTTATTACAGAAAGGAACTTCAAAAGTGCTAAGGGGAATGGAACAGCGTTCTGGGAGAATGTAAAGACACTGACTGGGAAAGAATCCAAAGCTCCACCAGATCTAATTGTCACCCCTGCGGACCCTCTCCAGCAACCCAAAGAGGTAGCTAATGCCTTTAATCTGGCCTTTACAGACCTCAGCTCCATCCTCCATCCAGAGTTCCTTGTTACTGACCCTAACAGCCGGCCCCCAAACCCCGCTACCCCCGCAAACACCACTCAGCCCCCATTCTACTTCAAAATGATCATGAAGGCAGACACTATAAAACATGTGAAGAAGATCCTTGGCAAAACTAGAATGGGTAGTGATTTGCTTGACATGAAGCTTCTCGCCATCACCCTAGAAGAGCTTGCCACCCACTAATGCAACTATTTAACATATACCTTAAGTCTAACATATTCCCTGTTATGAGGAAAACCGGCCTCATCACCCCAGTCTTTAAAAGTGGAGACAGGACCAGCAAAAGCAATTACCACCCCATGTCTATTTTACCACCCCTCTCGAAAACCCTAGACAGAATTGTGTCAGATCAGCTCATGGATTACCTCAACAAACATAACCTACTCTGCCCTCAGCAGCATGGGTTCCGTAAATTGCACAGCACTATTACTGCACTCACCAACTTTACTTCACACCTATATGACTCCCTGAATAGTGGAAAAATGGTTGGGTCAATCTTTATTGACCTAACCAATGCATTTGACACCATCAATCATCACATCCTGCTCAACAGCCTCGCAGCCCTTGGCCTCTCCACCAATACATTATCCTGGTTCTCAAGCTACCTCTCACACAGGTCCCAGTTTGTTAGGATAAAAGGTGTATCCTCTGAACCCCAGAATGTTACTTTGGGTGTCCTACAAGGATCAATTTAAGGGCCCTTACTATTCAGCCTCTTTATCAATTCCCTGCCAAGCACGTGCCCTGCTAAGATGCTGCTTTACGTAGATGATGCAGTGATCTCTGTACCAGGAACACACCTGCATGAAATAACAGCTACCTTTCAAAGTAGCTTTACCAAACTGTAGTCATGGTTTGCTCACAACAAACTTCTCTTGAACTACAGAAAAACAAAAGCAATGCACTTTACCCTACAAAGTTCAAAAAAGCAGGGTGGCACACTTACCAAACTAGGTAACAAAAGTGACGTAATCAAATAGGTTACTACCTTTAAATACCTGGGATTATTCCTAGACAACACCCTTCCTTGCAACACCCATATTGACCATGTTGTGAAAACAGCCAACATCAGACTTGGACTTCTTTACTGACACAGAAATGCTATGACCACTGAGGTCCTCAGCCTTGTCACCAAAAGCTCAATAAAAGCTCAATACTGTCCATCGTTGACTATGGACTGACTCTCTATAGTGCGGCCACTGAAACTGCCCTCAAAAGGGTTAAAGTCCTACTCAACAAAGCCTGCCAACTTGTTCTAGGAGCTAATTGGTATTCCCACTCTTGCAGTCTCTACTCCGCAACTGGCTGGCTCCCATTACCTCTAAGGTCCCAGTACCAGGTACGTATCATAGGAAAAAAAGCCTTCCTTGGACTGGTCCCAGAATCAACTTCCAAGCTTTTCCAACATAACCCCAACACTAAAACAACCTAAAGCTCTGCTAGAAGGGTACTGCATGTACCTTACAAGTGAAGCTCCTTCGCCCAGAGGTTCTTCTCCTATTGAGGCCTTCTCTGGATGAACAACCTACCCCCTCTCCCTTTTTCACCTTAAGAAACTCGGCCAATTCAAAAAAGAACTCCATCTCCGCCTCGTAGAATCCCAATAGTGCAACTGCTGTGCACAATGATAGGAGTTCCATCCCCTGCCCTAGACTTCCAACCCTTAACCTCCCACCTTCTTATCCCTCTTGCCCCATGAGTCCTCACCCCCTTCCCTCCACTTTGGTTTTGGCTTCCCCTACGCTGCCCCCATGCATACAGCACTTATCAGCTTGTTCTCACTCATCACCATACCCCCTTCTCCTATCCCCTAATAACATTATATAATATGCCTCCTCTGTACCCATGCCAATACTCTCCATACCTCCTCCTCCTTCCTCCCCTTTTCTTTGACAAAGCCGATTTTGGCAGCCAACTACAAGCAACCTGCACTTAGTAACTAGACCTGTAGACTAGATATATTTCTGTAATAAAAGTATTTGTATTTGAGGTTATACTCCACATTTATCTTGCTTATAAAATAGCCTTGTCACTTGGCTATTGTATGTTCTCATCATATGATGTAAATTGTACTGTTTTGTCTGTTCTTCTACTGACTTAGAGCCTTTGTAAAAAAGCCAGTTTGGCTCTAAGGTTCTAATTCTGAAGCTGAAATAAATAAAAAATAAAATAAAAAAATAGTATAGCCTTCTTCACAAGTACAGAGTTTTGTGTCAGATCTTCCGATGCACTAGCCTATTAGCTTAGTTGACACTACACAATAGCTATTCTGTAAGATACTATTAAAAACACTTTCTATTGATTATCAAAAGTAAGTTGATAGATGAATCTCATGTTGGTTTCTGAAAAGGTAGTCCAACTACAGATCATTGTTACATACTAAACCATCGTATTACCAAACATCATTAAAGCAAAAAAACAAAAAACTTTTTTTTCATTTTTTCATTTCCATTACCTTAAGGCACTTTTACCATAATTGGTAGAAAAAATATTTAGCAGGAACTTAAAAATTTAGGGATGGATGAATTAAAAATGTCTTGACACCCTAATACAGTTATATTCAAACAGGTATGTGGCTTCAAAGCCTATGTCTAAATACAATTTTTTATTATACAGGTTTGGATATAATCCACTTTGTCCGTAAGTCCAATTTTTAAGCTATGCCCAATTTTCAAAACTCTGACTTAGTTATTTCCAGTTTGCAAAGTTCAGACAGAAATGTGCCTGGACACAACTTTCAGACCAAGTCTAACCTAATCTATTATTTATATGGCCTAGACATACCAGGGCAGTTTCTACCTTTTTATGACTTTTGAAAATCCTACCCAACATGACTAGCGGAGCTGCGTTCATTTTATGATGTTTTAAAATCACACCTGGTCTAACTTGGAGTTTTGTCCATGTTATGACTTTTGAAAATCCCCCCCAAGTCTCAAATTAGACACACCCTGGATAGTAGCTTAACTGATAAAGTTTACACTATTATTGAAGTAAAGCAAGCATATATAGTAAAGCAAGTTTGATTTAATCTTTGTATAAACACAATTCTGAAACAACTAAACAATCATGATTACCACCCTCCCAAAATATTTAATTTTCCATGAGAACATTTAACATATGCCGATGATAATTTCCTGATTTCTACTAATCAGCTGGGTTTACAATGCAAATGAGACACATTTGCTAAATTTTGACCACAATACAAAAAGTAAGTAAAGTAAAAGTAAAACTGTTAATATATCAGAAACTATGATCATCGGGTCCTCTAGCAGAGCATTCAGATTTTTCTTAAACAGAAAATAGAGGTTGTCATGGAGTATGATTATCTGGGCCTCATGACAGATGGTAATAATAGCTTGATGAAGCATAATAACTTTTTATCAAACAAAATGGGCAAGACTCTGAGTGTTATCCTAAGGTTTAATTATAATTATGGCAGAGACTCAGTTAAGGGAACACTTAAGCTGGCAAATAAAAAAATGATAGCTAAATTGTTACATGTGGCTGCAATATGGGTGTGTCTTTGAGTTCCCACATTTGGAGAAAACAGTAAATAATGTCTACAGAAAACTCTTGAGGTTACCACTTTCTACTCCAGAAATGGCAATAAAAGCTGAACTTGGATAAGTCCCAGTAAATACTTTTTCAAAATAAAACCCCTGCAATTGGATCAACCCTTTGAATCTTAACAAAAATAGATATCTTGATAGGATTTCATTTCACCCCAGAAGGGCCATCAGCCCATCAGAACCCTCAATATTCTGCATGAGGGTTGGACTGAAGTACTTTTGAAACTCACACACCTGATCTCGGGGGTGGAATCTCTTTATCATAGTACCTTACATATGATGTCGGATCTGAAAGGTTTAAGTAATAACTACCTATTTTTGTATCAGCGCCTTGTACACCTGATAAATGTCTGGATACAACAGCTGTGCATTTTTTTCACTCTTGTTGGGGTTCTAACAAAAAGAAAGTTAAAAAAAATACAACGCTATGTTATGAATAACAATTAGTGTATAAGGAAAGAGGATTCTTATTTTCCAAGCTAACCTTAAGTCATAATTTATTATTTGAAATTGACCTTGGGCATACATTCATATCTCCTCTTCAACAATGCAATAAAAAAATCACAAGCAGTTGCCTGTCAAAATGATTTGGCTACTATTACTTTATTAAAATCTCTCAAATGGCTCTAATAAAAACAAAATAAAAAGGCTGTCCTGCCGGCACAGCAGTAGCACTTCTGCTTGTGACACTGATGATCCAGGTTCAGGAAAGGACCCAGGAGTTGGAGGGCCGGCCAAGGGGAGGAGGATTGAGTGTCCTAGGGACTGCTATCCTCCTCTGGGGGCAGGGTGGGTTAGCTGCCGGTGCTCGAAGGATCCCTAGTGGAGGTCAGGGGAACTGACTGCCGGAGCTCACTGCAGTGGGAAGGCAGGGCAAATGTCAACATGTTGCCACTGATGTCATTACACACCATGCCTCCCAACCAGAAAAATGGAGCCAAGAGAGTATGACGCTCACCTCGCCTTGCAAGTCTCGCACCATTGCCCCGTGACACTCCCCAGACACCAAGCCTCAGGTTCTGATGAGGGGATAGCCAGGCAGGGCCCCCCTGGGGAAAGCTAGGGGGAACACTGGGGATGGTAAGTCCCCAAACACTGAGCCTCAGGTTCCAATAAGGGGGGCGTTGGGCCCCTCCTGAAGGCCCACGAAAACTGAGAAAGGTGAGTCCCGGGGGATAGGTGGAGAGGCTGGGGGCAGAAGTCGAGCTGATGTGGGCCAGCCCATGGAGAATAAAACATAGTAAATAGAGAAAAAAAAGCATACATTTGAAAACTATCTAAACTTAATCTCAAAAGCCGATGGCAGGTGCTTGATTGCTATTCATTTTTTTCTACTTATTTCTAAGTAATAGTCCATATTCTAGATATTATGAAGGATAAAATGTCCCCCCCCTTTAACAGACGTTCACTAAAACAGCCAGGTGATTTCAAACATGTCATCTTATTATGTCTGCTATGTGGAAAGCAGACAACTTCATTTAGGGGATATTCTGACAAACCTTTTCCTAACTTGAGGCAATATAATGGCATGATGATTTGCTTCTGTATATCCATATATATTGACTAAACCTATCTTATTCTTAAAACACACTCTGAAGCTCAAGAAATTTTGAAATAGCATGTTCATATTTCAATAAAGAAGCAATCATGCCTTGCACAGCTGCTATCTTCAGTATACTGTATGCAGCTAAATAACATTGATGAATATTAAGAAAACTAATAAAAATTCTCATAAGTTTGTTGATTGTACAAAATAAATTTTTCCTCATTTCCTTTTTATGTGTACAGCATTACGTCACATGGTAAACTATAACTCTGTAATAATGTGCTCAATAATTTTAATGATGTATTGTATTGTGATTGTATTTTTTTAAAGGTAAACAAATAAACTGAAATGAAACTGAATTCTTCAATAACATGAATGCAGCTTACATTTCAGCTTTCACTGTCCATCTCCCAGCCTTTTATTCTATGTAGAGTCTGGCTGACCAGCTCTGAAAGTCTAGTCATGATCACTCCATGTTGTCACTCCAGCTCCTTCTCTCCTTCCTCCTCTTTTTTCTGGTCTCCGACTTTTCCTTTCTAACTGAACATGTTTATTAAAAAAAAAACATGTTTGGCCTGCCACACCAGACTCACCCCCTGCAACCTATTGCAAACAAGCTCTGTATCTAGGAAGGTCTGTGTTCCAGCCAATAAAAAAAAAAAAAAAACATGGCCTCTTTCTTAAGTGTTTCTGTAGTTCATGCATACTGGAATTTAAGACCTCTGTTGCCATAGTGCTGAGCTTCAAAAGAAACCTTTTGGTCTGATTTTTGTCTCAAGCTGAGAAGCTGGCCCTTAGCCACCCCAGATGCCTCCACTTGCCACCGTTGGGCTCCAGATAGCCAGACTGAGCCCCGATCGGGCCAGCCATGTGCCTCGTAGGCACGGTTCAATCTCAGTGAATCCACCACCCCCGACGTCTCCACTTGCCGCAGTTGGGATCCAGATAGCCGGATTGAGCCCCGATTGGGCCAGCCGTGTGCCTCATAGGCGTGGTTCAGTCTCAGTGAATCCGCCACCCCAGATGCCTCCATTTGCCACTGTTGGGCTCCAGATAGCTGGGTAAGGACATCCCTGGGCTGGGGAAGCTGTGATCGGCTGCTATTGGCCGACCGCGCTACACGCCACTCACCAATTGGCCTCCGGTTCTGGCCACTGCCTCCTGATTGGTGTTTCTCTGACTGTGCTTTACTGGGCTCGGCGCCCATTCAGTTGCATTGCTCAGTACCGAAATTTACACCAGCCCCCTCCCCTCCCTCCCTTAATTAAATAGTCTCTGGCTCTGCCCCTGCCCTCAGGACCCACCCCTGATCCTTTTCTCCTCCTATCCCTAGCTATACCACTCCCACCACCTGCATTTCCTGCTTGTTTCTTTTGCCCTAAGCCTGCTCCACAGCCCTCAGTGCTCTCCATTCCTATTTTCCCTTTCTGCACTTCACCATCTACTAAAACACATCCCTGTTTTCAGACCTCTCCTCTTCTCCTCCTATTGCTGTCCCTGACCATGCCTCTCCCCAACCACTTCCTCCTCCCTCTTCTAACCCTCTCTTTTCCTCCCCTCTGCTATCTTCCTAGTGCCTGCTACCCCTCTCCACCCTCCACACTACTTACACCCTTCCACTACCATCAATTTGGTACCATGGCCATTCCTCCCTGCCCACACTTGGGGCACCCCCTGCAAAGAACTGGCCGCTTATGACAAACCATGCAGATGGAACTTGAGCAAACCGACCTTTGCTACTAGCCATTGCCTTGCACTGGGACCCTAGACGTCTATGCTGCACTCAGGCAAACAAGCATCGGTAATGATATTTCACCTACTATGAGCAGCATCAGATGGCTCTAAAACTCCTGCTCCTCCTCCTCCTGATGTCAGGAAGTGTTCATCCGAATCCAGGACCTGCTTACTCCAGCTCAACAAATCTTGCCAAAACAGAGGGAGGTCTCACCATTGCCACCCTCAACATTTGCAGCCTCCTTCCAAAGCTGGCCTCCCTTCAAATCTTTGCCAGCCAATATAACCCTGACATCCTAGCCATTGTTGAAACCTGGCTGACACCCAATACTCTGGACCATGCCATCTCGCTGCAGGGCTACAGCATCTTCAGACTTGATAGGATTACTAAAAGGGGGTGTGTGTGCAATTTACTTAAAAGATAACATCACTGGTCGCCCTGTCTGCACTACCTCCTCAAACACTTCAGTGCAATTCCTTCCTGTCAAGCTACTCCTTGGTGCCCAAAATAAAGTCCTCACTGTAGTTGCTGTCTACATCCCACCAAATGACCCAGAGACTGGTCTCCAATCCATGCTTGAATTTGCAAGAGCACAACCTCCTGGCACTGAGCTCCTTCTTCTTGGCGGCTTTAATATGAACTGGCTAGCACCTGATGTAGGGTCCCACAAGGATGCTATCTTGTCAGCTAACCTAACGCAGATGGTAATCTCCCCTACTAGGAAGAATTACAAATCGGGTACTAGCACCCTCCTAGACTGGATCCTTGCCAGCCACCCAGCCCACATAAATAACACCTCCGTCCTCCCAGGACTCCCTCAGTGACCATTCCCCTGTTATCTGTACCTGGACAAATAAGTTCCCCATGCCACCTCCAAAAACCATCTCAAGCAGAGTACTACCCTATGGCAATCTGACTCATCTCAAGGCCTGTCTCAGACGGCATTTCACTAAAAAATACCACCAACAGCTTCATCTGGTTCAAGGTCAGTTGGCATTCATCTGTATCCCCCTCCCCCGGGTCGTGCCTGAAAATAGGCAGGATTTGTGGATTTGTCTAGTGCACTTACCAGGTCAACAAAAACTAAATAAAAATAAAGAAAATAAATGACTGGTCCCCAATATACAATTCACAAGATGTTGATGCAGCCCTTGATTACTTCATCACTACTTTCAATGCCGCCTGCGACTCCTACGCACCAGTAAAAAAGCGCAAAATCAAAGCTCTCTCCAATCCCTGGCTCACTGCTAAGCTATTGGCCCAACTAAAAACAAGGGACCACCTCTGGGCAATAGCTAGAGCCACAGGCTCTCTGCTGGACATCCAAAGGTATAAACAGTCTTGTAACTACTGCACTATACAAATCTGAATGATGAAGAGTTCCTATTTCAAGGATGCCCTCACCAACACCTGGGGTGACGGGAGATCCTTCTGGGACAGTATCAAAAATATCATGGGTAAGCAGTCCAAATCCTCTCCTACTCTACTGACTGTTGATGGAGCCACTACCCTAGACCCAATGGTCATGGCAAAGACCCTAAATGCAACATCCACTGACCTTAGTGGGGTCCTCCCCCAGGACTTCTTTTCAGATATATAGATCCCTCAGAACCAACTTCGCCTCCTGTTTCTCCAAATCAACTGCCCTTCCATTTCAAAAAAATTAGAGCACATGAAGTCCACAAATACATAAAAAAAGGCTATCTCTAAGTCCAGAGCAAGCAGCAATACTATAGACCTTAAACTACTGTCCCTTACCCTGGAAGAGGTATTGCTCCCACTCATCAGAATTTTCAATCTCTCCCTCTGCCTTAGTCAATTCCTCAGCAAATGGAAATCTGCAGTAGTCGCTCCGGTGTTCAAAAGTGGTGACAAGTCCATACCTGGTAACTATCGACCAATATCGATACTCCCACCCCTCTCCAAGGCCCTTGAACGCATAGTGGCGGACCAACTTAGAGACTACCTACAAAAGTATAACATCCTCTGCGCACAGCAACACGGTTTCAGGCAAGGGCACAGCACATCAACTGCCCTCCTGGAATTCTCTAGTGCAATCCACAATGCTATGGACAAAGGATACCACACTGGAGCTGTTTTCATTGACCTAACAAAGGCGTTTGACACTGTTCACCATGGCTTGCTTGTCAAACAGCTACAGGCTATTGGGCTCTCTCAGGGCCCCAGGGCCTGGGTAAAAAGTTACCTGGCCCAACGCTCACAAAGAGTAAAAATCTCAGGAGTTCTCTCAGACTCAAATCCGGTTCTCTCAGGCATTCCCCAGGGATCCATCCTGGGCCCTCTTCTCTTCAGCTTATTCCTCAACTCCCTCCCTCAATCTTGCCTGGAACAAATAATCCTCTATGCTGGCAATGCCGTGATTCTCTCTTCACATAAGGATCTGAATCCCTTACTCCTTAGCCTGCTTTTTTCAAGGCTGAGAACTGGTTCTTGGAGCACAAACTGGTCCTAAACCAAAAAAAAACAAAATCCATGCTTTCTCAAGCTCGCAAAACAAGAAAAGGAAAATTCCGCTTGCTATCAATACTTATGCAAGAAATACCCTTGAACAAGTGACATCAATTAAATACCTTGGAATCTCCCTCGATCCCTGCCTAACCTTTGGGACCCACACTGATAGTACTGCGAAAACAGTGAATCAATGCATTGGTATCCTATACCGAAGCAGATAGTTCCTTACCCAATCTGCGCTGAAGATTGCTATCCAAAGCTCTGTCGTCTCTGTCATAGACTATGGTTTAATTATCTATGGCTCTGCTTCAACTACCGCACTCAGGTGCATAAAAACCTCCCTTAACAAGGCCTGTTGGCTACTCACTGGTGCCCAAAGACGCACTCATACATGTCAGCTCTACGCTGAAACGGGTTGGTTACAGCTCTCAAATCACATAAAGTACCTTTCCTGCTTGATGGCGAAAAAATCTACCATGGGCCTCACTCCACTATGCATCAAAGACCTACTATGCCCTAATACCAACCCCCGCTTCACCAGAAGTTCGGAACACCAGCTTCTCCAGATTCTCCGATGCCGCACCACCCAGGGCCAAAGTTCCTTTGCCTACCGTGCACCCAGCTGGTATAATGCCCTCAGCACTCACATCACCTCCTCCACCTCTCTAGGTGTTTTCAAATCTAGGCTACAGCTTCACCTCACAGCCTCCAGCTCCTGTGACTGCTTCGATTAATTTTCCCCCTTTGCTATTTGCTTAGCCTCCCATCTCTGATTCATTTTTGACAGACATTTGAGTTGTACTAGTCTCCCTATGTCTGCCTCTCCTTGCTCCTCTTCCCCCCCCCAATCAGCCAGTACGTGTTACTCAAGTATTTTGTTTCAATCTGCCATTACTGTACTGCCTTATAATGCTTAATGCTGCTTCATAATTTGTTTGCTTTTTTTTTGGTGTAATTTTGCCTTGTTTGTACCCTACTGATGTGGAACCTTTGTAAAAGAGCCATGGCTCAAAGGCAATAATTCCTAGATTCAATAAATAAAAATAAAATAAATAAAACATTGGCAATGGAAGACCTTTATACAGACAGACACAGCAATTATGATACACCAATGAGTTACCCACTGGTAATGCAAGGCCTTTATACAGACAGATATGGCAGTCATTATGCACCAAGAGTTAGATACTGCTAGTGCAGAGACTATACAAAGATTTGGCAGTATTTTACATCAACAAGTTATATACTGGGGCCCAGATATTCAAACTGCGCCCAAAAAGTGCGTAATAGCAGGAGCAAGTGCAAGTCCATTGCGCCCATGCGCAAGAGGTGCGATATTCAAAAACTGAGCCGGCCAAGATGCGTCTACAGCCGACGACTGAATATCGCACCACCTGCGCCAAAGCACAACTAGGGAGGGGAAGCTGAGCAGATCTGATGCGCCATAGCGCAACAAGGGATATTCAGCTGAGCAGTCCAGAGGCACCATAGCACAACCAGGGATGCCCCCCAGCAGCAGTGCAGCAATACAACTGCACAACCAGGGATGTAGGGGCCCACAACCCATGCCACAGATGGGCAGAGGAACACACAGCAGAACAGACATCGTCCCCCTACACCCCATGCACTGCACAACTGGGGGAAGGCTGGAATAACCACTGGTCCATGGAGACAAGCAACCAACCCACAGCCGGGACATGGTGCCCCATCACACCCCCTGGCAAGCTGTGACCGGCACACAAGGAGGGACGACCACCCCGTGCCACACCATACTCCCAATGCAGAGCACACCCTGCACCATGACCCCCAGACACCCTGCCCAGGAGCAGCGTCCACCACTGCAGGAAACCCCATGCATGCCACCACCCCCACTGTGACAATGCAACCCTGTGCAGCACAGAACCATGCAAGGCAGCCCCACCACGAGCACCCATCAGTGGGAGGCAGCACACAGTGATGCAACAACGGCATACACAGTGCCACCATGCACAGCCCCCCCAAGGTACAGCTGAGAGACCGACCATGCGTCAGCACATGAGGTACCCCACACGTGACAGGGCATGCCCCGGACACCACCACCAGTGGTACAGCACCCTGCACACCCTTCCAAGGACACACCCTGACCTAGCACTGGCCACAACAGCCAGCGCAGACACCCACAGTGGTGCGTGGAAGCATGCACCACACAGGATGCAACACAGTGCATGGACAAACACCCACCCATACCCAAGGGTACAACAACACAGGGATGCAGTAGCGGGGCAACCAAGCCCCCAGCATGGGCCCATGGGAACCATGTACACACAGTCTGCAGTCCTCCATGGCACAGGAGTGCCAGCCACCCTGCGCAGGCACTGTGGACCTGTACGCTGCCATCATTTGCCCGGAGCACAAGTCACAGACAGTGATGCATATCCCCTGCAACACACACAAGCCACAGCATGGAGATGGGACAACAACCGCGGAGGCCACAGTGTCACCCGAGGCAGACATGCACCACACTAGTGACAGGAGGCAACCCAGCATTGTGACGGGTACAGTGGCTGCCCTGCATGAACAGCCACCACTGACATCCCAGCAGACTGTGCAGGTCACAGACATGTAAGGGTGTCAGCTGCACAGGCCATGGATGGGCTGACAGGGGTGCCATGGACACAGAGCATGCACCATGGACCATTGCACACAGTCATCCAGTGCACAGGGCACAACACACACACCACAGACACTGACTGATAGCTACTCCCACACCATAGTCACCTCCCCATGGACACACACACATACCCATGACTGCACTACCCCTGACGCCATGCACACCACTGCAGCTGAGCACCTATAGCCGCTGCAAATCAGAGACCACCACAGTATTCATATCAAAAGATTTGTATTCAAACATATCAAAAAGAACTATTTACAAAACTATGTACAAATGTGAGGGGGAAGGCCACAAACAAGGTGGGGGTGGGTAAGGGGCAGGGGTGAACAAATGGGACAGGAAAGGAGGGGTGTGAGGGTGGGTCCAGGGGGGTAGAGGATATCAGGGCCAGAGGGATGATCAATGAGAGCCCCGCTCCCCGCTCTGGCTGCTCTGCCTCCTGAGTCTTCTCCGGACCCCAAGCCGGTCAATCCTTTGCAGGATCTCAAACGATGCCCGGGACACATTGAAGATCTCCTGCAATGCCTCCCTTATCTCCTGCAGCTGGCAGACACCTAGGACAAGGGAGCACAGTGAATAGGTATGAATGCACAGCCCCATACAGCCCACCCACTGTGCATGGCATACGGCCATGGGACATGCCTCTGTGATGGTGTGTGACCACCCACAGTGATCACGTCCACAAGACCTGCCCACCCAGGTGCATACAGCCATGCAGACTGCTGCACACACCCACCGGCCAAGTCATGCACAGCACCACCATGGCCATTTAGTGACATGGCTATGTGGTGCGAAGGCAGTGGCACAGCCATGTAACCGGTGCATGCATGGACCACCATCGACACACTCCCAGACATGCAGTGCCACTGGACAGTGCTGACTGTAACAAGTTGCGTGCATGGCAGTGGTGTCAGTGGATGGTGGCCATGCCCCGCTGCCCACCCTGTTACACAGCATGCAATAGTAATCATGGAGGTATGGCACTCACCATCATCAGGCCAGTCCCTCGGGCGCTGTGGACCGTCGCCCCTCCTACCAGCCCTGTCATCCTGCTGGCACCGCATCTCCCTGGCCAAACGCCTCTCTTCCGACCCTGTGGTGCAAACATGGAGAGAGGAACATCAGTACAATCCTGTAGCAAAGTCCCCCTGCCCCCATGTGTGTGCACTCCCACCCCACACTCTGATAACACCACCACAGCCAACACTGGATGGTCCCTCCCCCATGTTCTGGACACATACAACCGTGATACCCATATGGAAGATAAAAGTGTGTGGACGTAAAACCTACCTGGCCGTGGCACCATGCCCCTCTGGCACGTGCCTGCAAGAGGGCAAGCAGGTCCGGTTCCCTCCTCCTCAGGTCGCCATACCTGTGGCAGCACTGCTCCGCCATCCGCCCCCTTCCTGTGGCCTCTTCCAGGGCGTTGGCCACCTCCTCCCACACCTGGCTCCTGGACCTGTCCAAGGGTGCCTCCCCAAACAGTGGGCCATAAAGTGGTTCAACAATGGCCACCAGGTTGGCAAGTTCAATTTTGGTCCACTGGGCCGCCCTCCTCCGCACCATCTCACTTGCTTAGTCGGCTCAAAATGGCGCTCTGCAGCGCGCGGCTCCACCACGTGCAGATGCTGCGCGGTACAGCGCTGCCATTCCCTATCGCACTGTCACCAAACAGCACGATAGTGGTGCACCCATGCCTGATGCATGGTGCCTAGGGGGCAAAGGTCGGGCAAGGGGGTCAAGAGTCTGTGGCGCATGGACAGGCACAGCGCCATTGGAACCCAATGTGTGTGGTGTGAATGGGTGCCTGCGTGCTACCTCCAGTAGTGGCCTACCGCGCTGTTGCCCCAGTGCGCCTATGATGGCCCAGTGCCACAGCGCCATATAGGTGAACATCGCTGTAGCACCACTGGCACAATGGTGGCCGTGCCCTGCATTGCCTCCCCCGCGCACAGCACATCAGCAGCACGGCAAACGCCTGCGTCAGCAACCCGGGCATGCGCAATGAGGTGTGTATTGTGCATGTCACAGAACTGCGCCCTTGGCTCAGTACGTTCAACACAATTGCGCAAAGCGCAACAGCGCGATATTCAGTCGTCATATGCAAATCAGCTAATCAGCCATTCAATGGCGCAGCACTGCAATTTGCATCCACTTAAACTTGCGCCTCGCCTCATTTGCATAGGTTGCGCTATAAAAGTGCGACATTAGGCTGCAATGGCCATAGTCAGTTACTGCAGTCTATTGGTGAGTTGCATGCTGTTTGGGAGTGTGGACTGTGGATTCTGGGACATGCATAGAACTGCACAGTCACAGGTAACAACTTTCATTCTCACAGGCTAAATAATGACCAAGCAAGTTGTGGAAGAGGAGGAACACAGTGGTGGGAAGAGGAGGAGGCCTAATTTCACCAAGGCCAAGACCGATGCCCTGTTTGAGGCCTACCTGGATCAGAAGCCGCTTTTCAGTGGACGGCAGGGAACACCACAGGCCCATGCTGCTGTATGGGAGGAGGTGGCACGTGCAGTTAGCCTGCATGGCAGCCACCAGCACTCCATGCAGGAGTGCAGGAAGAAGATGGGCACATACAGGAGGAGGATAAAGGAGAAGGTGGCTGCCATCAGGGCAGCACGACTGCGACAGGTGGGGACAGCCGGAGGTGCTACCGTGACCCCACAGGAGGAGGGTTACTGAGCATGCAGCATTGTGCCATTTAGGGTGTTCCGGGTGGTAGCTTCCAGACGGGTGGTAGCCCGTCACTGCATGGTAGGTCATGGTCTGTCTATTGAGGGGGGCAGGGTAGGTCACATGCAGTAATGCGACTTTGTTTTCCCTTACATATCCTGAGCGTCTGCAGGGGTCAGCAGCGGTGGGCCTGTCCACTGAGGACAGTCAGATGGAGATGGAGGAGGGCCCATTCATCTCCACAGGTATATGTGGCTCAGTGCGACAGTGGGCCCGCCTGGCTGTCCAGACTGATGTTGTTGGAACAGGTGCTGAGGAGGCCCTGCCCATGTCCCAGCATGCCGGCATCCACGGATGCCGGCATGCTGTGACTCAGGCTGGTGCCGGATCCGTCACCGATGATGATGTCGCTAACGGCATGGGCAGTGACATGTGTGTGCCACGGGATGGCCACACAACAAGTAACATCGCGGCCATGACTGTGGGTGGTGCCACCGTGGAGGCCTGCGTGACATCACAGTCCCAGCCTGTGCCTGTCAGCACCAGTGGGGCAGCACTGGTGTGTGTACAGGACAGTGGGACTGTTGCAGCCACTGCAGCGGCACCAGTGAGCCCTAGTGAGCGGCAGCCGGAGGGGCAGCATCAGCAGTCGGCCAATGGGCTTGGGGGTACAGGGTCAGGGGGCGGCGTCAGTGCACCACCTGTGGACATGCCCAGACCTGGTCCTGGTGTGCAGCGCCCACCCTCAAGGGGTGCTGGGCATCAGGGCTGTGCACACCCTGAGGGACAGGATGCCGAGGAGGCAGATGACCTCTTGGATGAGCACACCCACATACTGCAAGCATCAGTCAATCAGCAGATGCAGCTTGCGAAGTCAGTGGATGCATTGCGTGCAGCTCTGAAGCGGGCAGAGGAGCGTCGCAGCAGAGACACCGCTTTGATCCTGGCAGGGATGGACCGGTTGTGAGAGGATGTGACCGCTGCCATTGACAGGCAGACACAGGCACTCACTGCTGTCATGGCCACAATGGGCACACAGTCATGTGCCCATGCATTGCAGACACCACGCAGTGCACTGCCCACCCCCCGTTCCCGGCGTCGTGCGACACCCTCCTTGCTGACACTGGGTTCAGCTGTGGGCATCCCGAGCACGCCTGGTGCAGGCATGTTTGGTGTGCTGCAGACCCCTGCACGAGCATGGTTGCGTTCACGCAGTGGAACCCCTGGGGAACCATCGGTGCCACCCCATGAGGCCAGTGGTCAGTCTGTCAGTGCTGGCAGGTCTCGGTGGGGCCACCCACGCATCTGTGGCAGCTGGGGCACTGTGGCACATGACTGATCTGTCTCCCAACACGGCTACTGTCTGGTGCTGCCCTGTGTGCATTGTGTCATTAAGTGGGCATTGCACGGGTGGGTACCCAGCCCTGCACGCAGACACACAGTCCATCTGCACACCCTCCCAGCTGCTGTCCACAGTTGCGTGTGCATGATGATGCCTGCATTGCACTGTACACCAATGTGCAATGGTGCTCAGCATCTGACACACGCACAAGGACAGGCAGTGGGCGTGGTGCTCTGTGGACATGTGTGTGGCTAGGGGTGGCATCCTGGGTCGGTGTGCCTCCTACCCTTTGTGCATGTCTGGTGTGTTGTGTGTGTGTGTGTGTGTGTGTGTGTCCGTCGGCATGGCATGTTAGACCTCACCCATCCCTGGTTGTGTGTGTGGTTCCATGCCTAGCCACTTCCCTTGACGGAATGCACCCCTGGTGTGTGTACATGCATGTTTGTGGGTTGTGCCTTAGCCACTGTTGGTTGCACACGGCACCAAGACTTACCTGGGTTGGCTGAAGTGCTCCTCCATGATGGTGTCCCGGTGCAGCTGTGCCAGCCGGAGCAGTCGGGGCTCCCATCGGCCAAGGGGGGGCTGCCCATCACCACTGTCACCAGCGTCCTCATCGTCCCCATCACTGTCCCCTTCTTCAACCTGTACGGCTATCCCACATTCATTGGCCATGTTGTGCAGGATGCAACAGGCCAGGAATAGCCTTCAGGACTTTGAGGGGCTGTACTGTAGGGCACCGCCAGAGGTGTCCAGGCACCGGAAACGTGCCTTCAGCATCCCGAACACCCACCTCGATGACATTACGTATGGTGGCACGTGCCTCATTGTAGCGTTGCTGCGATGGGGTCGCGGGCCGCCGTTAGGGTGTGAGCAGCCAGGGACGGCATGGGTATCCACTGTCACCTGTGTGTAGAGGGTGGAGGTTAGTTTGGTGATCAGCATCACCCTGCCCCGGGCCATGTAAGCCATTACCCATGTCACCTCTGACCATGCCCCCCCAGGCCCTATGATTGTCCATGTGGTTTGCATACTCACCCACTAGGTGGCCAGTGGGGATATCCCCACTCTTGAGTCTGTGACACAGTGCTGACTGGTGCCAGATGAAGGCATCATGTGCTCCCCCAGGGTGCGTGGCACAGACATTGATTATGCACCCCCTGGCATCGCACACCACCTAGCAGTTGATACTGGCATAGCCCTTGCGATTTATATATGTGGCCCCCTTGGGGCCAGGTGGTGTGTGGATGGCCACATGGGTGCAGTCTATTGTCCCTAGCATGCCAGGCATACGTGCTACCCTGTGGAACACCTGTATGTTTGCTGTGCACTCCGCCGGTGTGCTGGGGAAATGGATGTACTCCGCAGCATGTGGCAGCAGCGCACTGAGGAATTGGGTGAGGTGGCGTGACGTGGCCGACTGGATTATGCCTGTGGTGTCCCCAGTTGGTCTCTGGAAGGTACCCGTGGTGAGCAAGCACATGCAAGCTGTCACTTTCATCTCCACTGACAGGGCATGGCTCCGTCGTGTGGGTGGCTGCATCACATCACTGCACAGCTCACAGAGCCACCTCAGAATTGCCCAATTCAGGCAGTACCAGCCCATAATCTCAGTATCACTGTATAGCTTGAAGCTGGTGCAGGCTCAGTACTGCCTGTTGGGGGCATACCGCTGACGGGCCCTTCCACGGCCATGCCCCCCTGCTGCCTGCCTTCTCACCCCCCTCATTACGGCCTCCATCTGGATGGTGGCACTGGCCATGTCCCTGGCTTGTGCTCACCCCCCCGGCAGCTGTTTCTGTATTCCCCCCACTGTCCTGGCTACTACTTCCCCTGCACCGGGAACACTTGCCTGTGCTGGCCTCACTGCTGTGTGGTGTACTTCCCCCTTCTGCACTGTGGCTCCCCACACCTTCCCCTGTGCCTGTTGCTTCCAGGTGCTGCTGCCCAGTATTTCCTGCTGGATTTTGCCCTCATGTGGCTTCCCTGTAGCGTTCTTGTGCCTCTCCCTTGCTCCCTTTTATTTTGGCTCATTTCCGCTATGGCACAACTTCCGCTGGCTCCCCTACTGCGCATGGCGCATGTTGTTGAATATCGCACTGCGCTATTTATGCATGGTTCCTCCCTCTTCAGTTGCACATGCATTCATTATCATTGCGCTGTTACTCAGCGTGATTTGGGGGGTGCAACTGCCTCCTGCTGAATATTGCAGAATGGCGCATTTTCGGACTTGTGCAGGCACAACCCTATTGCGCATGGCTCAACTCTTTTGAATATCTGGGCCCAGTAGTCAAGGCCCTCAGAATTTTACAACTCAGTGGCTGCAAACCCTGCCTCAAAATTGAGGTCCTGCCATGGAATGTAAATACTAGTTATCAACTATTCCTGGCTCATTTTCCCTATGACCTTCTGAAGCATGCAAAAACTAGGAAGAGTAGGGGTTGCTAGAAGGGAGAGTGAAATGTTCGCAGTGCAATTACAAGCACAAGATGAATGAAAATTATGTCATAAGCTATAGTTTTTAAATAAATAATGTGTAGTATTACCAAAATTTAGAAAAAGTAAAAACAATCATGTAATGTTATGTATTGATACAAAAAATAGTATGAATATAGTCTGGGTCTTGATGTCCTGATGCCAAGGTTTCATTAAAAAAAAAATTCTAGCCACGGCGGTTTAAAAGTTAGACCTTTACAAAGATAAATATTTTTTTTAAATTGGAAAACTTTGGAACACTTCGGGCTAGAAACTTTTTTTTTTAACTTTTTTTTTTTTAAATGAAACCTTGAAGTCAGCTCAGTTATATATTGGTATGTAATGTAGCTATATTTTTTGTATATCGATATATAAAAATATGAAATGGTTCAGAACATTTTTTAAATCCTGTTTGTTTTTTCAGCTTATATTTTCTGCTCCTGAGTTGCATTAACCAACCCCCTTCTGATGCTCTCTAGCTTGGTCACCCACCTACCTAGCCTGGGTCTTACGCCACCATTTGCCCAGTACCACTATGTGGTGGGTGGGTACCATGGTTGGGAGTGCAGAGCCTTTAAAGATGCCATTATCATCCTACTGGCTGAGGGATTTTTTCCTCCATATTTCTTCCTCCCCACAGTCTGCTTGCATGCAGTGATGTAGAGACACACACACACACACACACACACACACACAAGCCTGTGCATGACTCACTGTCTGTGTTAACATCAGGGCCCCCTAGTGTGTAACGTTTGTTGCTTCACCACTAGTTCACTTTCGCTAGTTAGTGAGCATGCAGTGGTATGCACAGTTTCCCCTCCCAAAAAGAGGAGAGGTGCCCACTGGATGCTCAATCCTCCCTCCCCCTCTGCCCCCCAAAGGATCCAAGTTCCTTTCTGAACTCAGGTCATCAGCGTAGGAAGTAGTAATGCTACCACTGCGCTACTGGGCCAGCTAAATTATCTTATTTTTAATAATATCTACTGACATGTGTCAACTCATGAAAACTGCATTATTATGACTGAGTTGTGTTGACAGACTCCAAGCTTTCATTAAAAAAGTTACATTTCTAAGCCTATAATATTTAAAAAGTTACAGCTTATAAAATATAATTTCAAGCAATATCATAACAAAAAGTGCAAAGTTAGGCTACTCAATTATCCAACAGAAGAGACCTTAAATACTAGGTCAAACTAACAAGGCATTTATTCAAAAGTTTAAAACAATTTCAGACAAGCAGCACCCTTACACGTGACTGCCAACATTTTGCTTCACTCCGGCACTTTATCAAGGCATCAGAGTGATGCGAAATGTCAGTGGTCATGTGTGCCGGTGCTGCCTGTCTGAAATTGTTTTAAACTTTAGAATAAATGCCTTATTAACTTGACATAGCATTTAAGGTCTCTTCTATCTGATTAGTGAGTAGCCCAACTTTGCACTTTTTGGAATCTAACAGTACGTTAAGGCACCAGTATTTGCTTTTAACGTAACTGCCTTCTGGAACCTCTGAATATCAAAACAAATCATTTTTGGAAATTGTCAGAAGATACTAGTGATTGTTAAGAATAAACAAATTATTTTCTAGCTTGTCTTGAAGTGCCTCCTCCATGCTCAGTATCTGATGTGTATGACATCATGTGGTATGTTAGTTCATGGTTGGACAGAAATCCACCGCAGATGCAGAAGTAAATAATTCTGGCCACAGAAGTCAAATAAATCTGCCACAGAAGTTTAGGAGCCATGCCACAGATCTTAGGGACTGTATACAGACAGACAGACAAACACGGCAGTCATTATACACTAATGACTCAAGCACTAGTAGGAATGCCGAGGAATTTGTGCGGACAACTGCAGAAACCATTCAGAGACATTGTACTCAAAAGAATTTTGCCATGGCCATAAAACAGAGAAAATAGTCTCAAGGAACAAAATGTTAAATACTCAACAGCTCCCCACACAAACAGTCCTATGTAACTGCATCTCAACATTTTTTTTTAATTCTGTTTACATCAGTGCTGCCCCCTTCCACTTTCTAAGCAACCTCTCAGCTCCATCCTTCTACATCTCTGCCATTAACACCCATGTTCCCACAGCTTGTCTCAGTGGTGGGTCCCCCGAGTCAGTGCCCCTCATACGAGTCTAAATGGCAAGGAGGGCAGTCAGACGTGTGGGGCTTGAGAGTACCCTGGTGTCATTCTGCTTCATGCTGGAATTTATACTGCTGTTTTTCCCTATCCCTCAGGGACCCAGCCTAATCCTCCCAGTGTGAGCACGTGCATGGTTCTACAGAGCTTGATGCCAGTGTCCTCCTTCCAAGGCCATTGTACTAATGCTACACTCTTATCTGTGGTCACTCAGGTGGTAGTAATACAGTGGCATGGGCTACCCTCCTCCCCCCTCTCACATCTGAGAAGGATTAAATTCTCTGAGACACTCAATCGCCTCCCTCTCCCGCTGGCCCTGCAGTGCTCATGGAACATTCCCAAACCTAAGTCATTGAAAATTACAAGCAGTAATGCTGGGACAGTGCCAAAGGGCTATCCCATCAGAATCCTGTTTTATGGGGTGGAAGGTAATGTTGCTCTAGATAACAGGGATTTTACACTACATATTTTATGGCTGTGGGTGGAGCCTACAGCCATTTTGCAATCTGTTTTTTTTAAATGACCAATTGTGGCACCTTCCATTGGACTTTTGGAAGTATTCTTCCAAAAGTCCAATGGAGTTTGTAACACTCTCCCATGATCAGCCACTATGGGGTAACAGCTAAACTATTTTGGCTGTTACGTCTGCATTTCGGGGCAAGAACTGAGCATGCGCATCTCTTGTGCATGCACAGTTCCACTGGTGCTGCCATCTTGCCAATGGCAGAATGCCATTCACCACAACTATGGATGTATGAATGCCGTTCATGTGCAGTTGCATCAGTGCTGGTCAGTGGCACTCGCTGTTCAGAACTCTGTAAGCTCACCACAGCCGTATAGGCTCTGATTAAATTTGTTTAAATAGGGCCATGGGATGGTTAACCCAACCACCAGAGCTAGCACTTTGAGCAAAGGACAGCACTTCTAATAGTGCCCCCAGCTGCTTAAGTTCAGATTCAGCACTGGGTAATACATGAAGTCAGAATCAGAGTGAGAGTGCTGTCTACTGAGCCCCACCGACACATTACATTTTTTGGACTCATGACTGAAGGATGCAGTGGTTTCTGACAGGAATTTCTTCCTCTGGGATTCAGTCTGTCTGTCTGTTTGTCAATTGATCTACTGTTCTGTCTACAGACAGTGTATCTATCTCCTGCCTGCTTGCCTATCAGTCTATCTATCTATCTGTCTATCTATCAATCCACCACTCCTCCCTTAAACCTCAAACTGCAGTTTGGCTGCTGTGAAAGATCCCAGTGCAGAGGGCAATATGTCAGAAACATCTGAATCAAATGGTACAGCAAATCCTGCCCCCCAAGGGACATATACTGCACTTCAATAATTGTTGTTTGTGTGCACACAGTAGCACTTAAATGGTTTCATTTTAAATGAAGCAAGCCTGCAGCGCTCTGGCAAAGCATCAGTGATCCCCCTCATTATACAAATTAGCAGAGGGCTGCATCTGACAGGCCAGAGGAGCAGTCTGGATTTTCATGTTGTACTTGTCTTTCATATGCCAAGGTTCACATTGCCAAAGCACGTGCTGTGCTCCCATGCAGTGTTGCCAACTGCTGTATAATTATACTACTAAACTTAGTTTTCTGCTTAATGTCTATTTGCAGGGGAAAATGCCCCCCCTCCACAAGCATTCAAAAATTATCCTGGTGGTACACGGTTTAATTTTATGTCTAGTAGCACCCAAATGGAACAACTGTGTTGAAACACGTGTTGCAGTTGTGATGAAAAAGGCATTACAGTTCTGAAAAACACTGCAGTTGTGGTGAAAAAGTTGATGTAGTTGTGTCAAAAAAAGTAATGTAGTCATTTTAGGTTGGAAGTGACTCTAGGTTCATCAAGCCTGCCCCCACACACTTCATAAGAAGGGGCAACAAGTTATGCTGTTCAAACATGTATGGTACTCATTTATAGGACTTTCCCACCCGTGCTAATACCCAGAGTACCCTATAATTCCCTTGGTAAGCAGAAATTGTTCCAGGCTTACCTTGAAGGCCTGTGCTGTCTTTATCTCCAGAGTCTCCGCTGGTAGCTGTTCAATAGGTTCACCACCTTCTGGGAGAAGTCCCTCCTAACCTTACCCTCAAATTTACCATCTTTGAGCTTCCAAAAATGTCCCCTCATCCAGCTGGTACACAACAACTCAGACAACTCTAACTGCTTGATCTTGTCAGTGTCCTTCAGTATGCAGATGACTGAGACTGTGTCGCCACTCAGCCTTTCTCCAGGGTAAACATGTTAAAGAAGAACTGCACTGAACCTGCCAGTCACTTTCCTTTGTAGAAGCTGAATTTATTACTGGTTCCAGTTCTATCAGTGCTCCAGCTCTTCAGGGTTTTCAGTTATCCTAGTGGCTGTTTCTGAGTTATGCACATCTAGTGAGTACCATTTCAGAACTGTATGATGTATTCTGTGTCCTTTGCTCAGCACTTTCACTGTCGGTACAGACAGTGCATCCATGTTCTACGATACAATGCAATTGAGAGGGAAGGACATAAAGTACATCATACAGTTCCAAAATGGCCCTTACTGCCAGAGTGTAAAACAGAATCAATCACTGAAATGTGGGCAGTACAGAAGGAACAGCAACATAACTGGAACCAGCATTTAAAAAATCACTTTTGGAAAAAATGATTTTCAGGTTCTGCACAGTTCACCTTTAAGAGCTTCCTGGCTCTTCTCATAGCTTTTATCCTCGATAACAGATCATTTTGGTGGCCCTTCACTGCACCCTCTCTACTACCTTAATGTTCTTTTTGTAGTGGGGAGCCAGAACTACACACAGTTCTCCTGGTGGGGCCCATCCAGGGCCTTATGAAGTGGCAGGATTACTTCACCTGCACTGCACACACTACTCCAGGTTGGGCCTGACCAGGGTCTTGTAAAGTGACAGGATTACTTCCTCTGCTCTGTAAACTGTACTCCAGGTTGGGCCTGACCAGGGCATTGTAAATTGACAGGATTACATCCCCTGCTCTGCACACTGTGCACCAGGTGGGACCTGAGGGTCTTGTAAAGTGACAGGATTACTTCCTCTGCTGTGCACACAGCACTCCAGGTGGGACCTTACCAAAGCCAACAACCACCTCTCCCAGCTGCCCCCACCACCCAGCTTGCTGCTGAACTTCAGTGGAATTAATGTATCAAGCCAAAGGGCAGCCCACTGTATGGTACTGCTGCTAACGATACTAAAAGACCTAACCTCTGCTTTTCTCTACATCCTGCTCTTCCAATGGTCCGACCACCTGATCCTTCGTATAGTTAACCAGGGACCTCCAGGGCATCTAAAGGATTCTTCCCAACCTCCTTACTTTATGGCCCCACCTGCCAGGTACAACTATTCCCTGATCATACTGCATGGGCTAACCCACAAGGGGGTGTGCTATAAATGACTTTCTGCCTCAGCCGTTTATAGAAAGACTCGTCATAGAGCCTCTCACACCATGTCCCTTGCACTAAAACTATTATCTCTAGCCTTATTACTACTCTCTGGAGATATTCAACCTAATCCTAGCCCCCCACTGATCAGCCACAAAATTAACTCCCCAGCGGACCCATACTGGTCCAGCCCTAGGGGCCTACAAATGATCCACATGAATAATAATAATAATAATAAATTTAATTTCACATAAGCACCTTTCGGGCCATCAAGGCACTTTACAAAAAGATAAAACCAGTTACAATTATATAAAACAATAAACATCATGATAAATAACTAACACACAAAAATAAACGGGATCAAAGTTATACGGAGCCATCATAGGCAAGATTCCATAAAAAGGTTTTTAAAGCCTGTTTGAACCCCTCCACAGTCATGCACTCCTGAAGCTGATGGGGTAGAGAATTCCAGAGGGGTGGGGCCACGTGCATAAATGCATGGGCCCCAGAAGATTTCAAAGACACCCTCGGAATCTCTAGCAACCCCTCATCAGCGGAATGCAGCTGTCGCACCAGATGGTAAGGCACAAGGAGCTCTTTCAAGTAGTCGGGGCCCAGTCCGTGTAGGGCTTTGTAAGTCTGTAAACCAACTTTAAAGGTGATCCGCCACCTAATCAGCAGCCAGTGTAGTTCCCACAGCACGTGAGTAATATGGGATACTCGAGAAGCCCCAGTTAACAATCATGCTGCTGCGTTCTGCACGAGCTGCAGGTGGCAGATTTCAACCCCAGAAAGCCCTAAGTACAGGGAGTTACAATAATCAAGGCATGACGTCACAAAGGCATGGACTAATGTAGGCAAGTCCCCAGATGGAACCAGGTGCTTAATCCTGGAGATATTGCTAAGATGATAAAAGGAAGACTTGACGACAGCCAACACCTGAGATCGTAATGTCAGCCCGTCGTCAAGCACTACCCCCAAGTTTTGCACCCTTTCAGAGGAAAGGATCTGAGAGCCCCCGAGAAAAAGTCCAGAGGGTTGATCAGCCCTAAACCCCTCTATCCAGAACATATGCAGTCTATGCCCCAAGATGCATGAATTGCAATCCTGAGTAGACCTATACAAACCTGAACTCATTGCATTGTTGGAAATTTGGCTGATGCCTCAGATCCAGTCACATGAAATAGAGGTTCCCAGATATGAAGTCACCAGAAAAGATAGATTAGATAAAAAAGGATGGGGCATCCTAGTCTATACTAGGGCTACCCTATGTGCCTCCTTAGCTAACCTCCCCTCCCTGGACAGTGATGACTGTGATTTGCTGTTCATAACTATAACCCTAGGTAATACAAAATCACTTACAGTGGGCTGCACATATCATTCTCCCAGGGCAGCTGCACCTGTCCTTGAAGCCCTCACCAGTAAGCTTGTAGAGCATAATCATCCTAGGAGATTTCAGTCTTAACTGGTCCCTGGACTCCAATCCAGGGTTCAAAGTGCAGCTCCTTGATGCTTGACTAACCCAGGTCATCAGTGAACCAACACGGCACAACTGCAACACTGGCAACTACTCCTTGCTTTACTGGGTCATTGTGTCCCATCCTGGCAGAATAAAGGCTGCAGGCATATTTTCCGACACACTTAGTCAAGGCCCCCTGTTTTCTACGGTTCTGCGGCACGCAGCAATTGCCGCAGAAATTATGACCCGCCACAGAATTTGGAGCTGGTCACACAATTTTGGGTTTGCCGCAGAAACTGCACAGAAATTGCCCCCATAAGACTGACACTACTCTTTTCAAGCAATTCCTCTGCCTGCTTGTAGCTTTATAAGAACTAAAATCCACCCACAACTATCTCAGTCCCTCAAACCATCCTCACTAAGCCCTGAGGGCGCCCCTTGATTCACCCAATTTTTTTTATATTGGCACCCCATTTTTGGTCCAAGGCTGCGTGATGATCCATTGTCTTTTCCTGTCACTGCTAGTGGGCCAGACTGCTTTTTTCTTATCCCAGAAGTGCTTTGTAGGGCCCACACAAAGCATGAATCCAGCATCTGGGCCCAGCAGTGACAGAAAAAAGGCAGAGGATTGTCTTACACTGTAGGACTAAGAAAGGGGGGGTCCCAATCAAAAAAACAGAGTGAGTCAGTGAGGCCCTAGGTGGAATGACTTTTGGGGCTTAAATATGCATGATGACTGGTATTTCTTGTTTTATGAGGGGGCAGAGTAATATCTAAGAGGAGACTTTACAAAACTTTTGTGGCAGGAAGAGGCACCGGATCACTGTACAGTGTTAGGATGGATAATGACATACATTTAAATCTACAAGGCCACACAACGGCATTTTCAAGGCTTATTAGGAAAGTGGTGGGGTTGAGATGGGCAGTAATTTATTTTACCTGTCCTAAAAACATTAGAGGATAAAGTGCTGTCGGGGGGAGGCATTTGCCATCCTTATTGGGTTTAGAGCACAATAGGTTGCTGTGGATGGGGCTGTGAGTTTGCCAACCTGATGGGTCAACTCTGGTGCCTAGGGAAGAAAAATGTAAATTATAAAAAAATGCAAGCAAAGGGACAGCTAAGTAAATAAAAAAAAAACTGTTGAAACAGGAAAAGAATGAAAGAATGCTTGATAGACTGAAGAAATGTAAAAGATGAAACTAAGGTAAGAAAAGTGAAAAGCTAAAGATTAGTTATGTAAAATGTGAAAACTAAATTTGGGAAGAGAAAAACAAACAGAAAATAGAGAAAGTCATAATGACATTGCAGATGAAACATTTTTTAATTTTTTAACGTTTATATGTTGCTCCAGGACAATATGCAAGGGTGGGCAAGCCAGATTTCAAGATCACTGCATCACAATTAAAAATGCCACAGAGACAAGTAGATTTACTCAGAGCATCAGTGCAGCTTCTGAGTTTTTTTAAAGCACAAATAGCTTTACCATTCAATACAGTAGTCAGTTTTTTTTCTATTCTTTGGTAAGGTTACCAAAGAATAAATCCAGTGTAGCCCACCTCCAGTGTAGCCCCCCACCCAATCTGAATGAATCAAATGTTTGCTCTGTTTAGCTGCCAGCCCTCTCTCTTCTACTTCCCTAGTCTGACAGGCAGCCCCCATTGTGTTAATATTCTGTGATAAAATTGTTTGGCGAGCATTGCAAATACCATCCTTTTCCTTCCTGAGTGGGTAGTGGCATTGAGATGGGCAGAGGTGGGCTACACAAGATTTTAAAAACTGGGATCAGGCAAGGCTTTTGGGGGGGCAGGATTATGTTAGGGAGAAGAGAAAATATCTTGCTGCAGTTAGGTCTGGGGAGGAGGTTGCAGAGAGCATTACTACCATTGTGGGGGATGATCTCTGAGGCACTCCACATTTCTGACATCATGGGTTGTATATACCTGATAGGTTGTCTGATGCACATGTGACTAAAAGTAAATCCACCCCTTCTGTGGGTCACTGGTCTCTTGTGGTCAGTTCTAATTGTGCATCTGATACAGGTTGTCGCATACCTCCAGAGCTCCAAACTTTTATTTCAAGAAAAAGACAAGGTAGGAAAAATAAACAAGCAAGGGGGCACAAAAAGCAAGGCAATGATGGCACAAACATGAAAGCTTATGACATGGGCACAAAGACACTTAAAATCAATCACAGCCATACACCTGCCGAAAAGCTAAACATAACGGCTGACTGGCTGAGCCACCAAATGATCCATCCCGGGGAGTGGAAACTCCATCCCAAGTGTCTCACCACCTGCAGCACAGATGGGGAGCAATAGAGATAGACCTCATGGCTTCACACAAGAACCTTCAATGCAACCAATATTGGTCATGGTTCAAGGATCACAGCCATGGGAATAGATGTTCTCTCAGCCCCATGGATATTCCAAGTGGCTTACATCTTCCCTCCACTTCCACTGCTTCCCCAGGTGCTCAAGAAGATATGCATCTTGAGAGCACATGTTATTCTTGTGGCACCACACTGGCTAAGATGATTTTGGTTCTCCACAATTGTATCAACGGCACTAGCCGACCATGGAAACTACCAGCTAGACCGGAGCTACTATCACAGGGCCCTATACTGCATCCAAACCCTCAACATCTGCAATTGATGGCATGGCTCCTGAAAGGGAGAGACTGCTAAAAGCAGGACATCACCCATCAGTCATAAAAACTATGGCCTCATGATGCCAACAATCCACGATCACTACCTACCAATGCCAGTGGGACATATTCCACAAGTGGTGCAATCATCACAAAATAAACACACATACCTGCACCATACGTCAGATCCTACTGTTTCTTCAGAGGGACTCCAACTGGGCCTTTCACAGGCATCACTGAAAGTACAAGTTGCAGCAATAGGGGCAGCCAGGGGACAAATACAAGGCGCTACCCCGGGATCACATCAAGATGTAGTACGCTTCTTGAAGGTAGCAACTGACTTACACCCCATCAATAAACCAATATTAGCACCATGGGACTTAACCACAGTGCTGATGGCTATGACTAAGCTGCCCTTCGAACCCCTAGAATCCATTCCCATGAAATGGTTGCAATTAAAGTCTGTTTTCCTAACAGCCATCGCATCCGCCAAATGATTAGGTGAACTACAGGCCCTTTCACACAAAGAACCATTCTTACAATTTTACAAGGACAGAATATCCCTGCATCCAATCACATCCTTCTGACCAAAAATAGCTTCAAAGTTCCACATCAGTCAGACTATTGAGATACAAGTGGAACAACCACAGGCAGGAATACAGGCATATCAGCAGCTAAAACTGCTGGGAATGAAAAGGGTCCTCACAACCTACATCACAAGAACACAAGACATTTGAAAAACAGACAGACTATTCATCATAGTACAGTGAAACAGAAGAGGACTACCCGCCTCCAAATCGTCCATAGCAGGATACCTGAAGGCAGCCATATCAGAGGCTTACAAAGCAACAAACAGCCTGGTACCATTAGACCTAAAAGCCCATTCCATCAGGGCAATCACAACATCATGGGTGGAATGGAATATGGCCACTGCAGAGGAAATATGCACTGCAGCCACATGGTCAACTATTCACACTTTCAGCAGACACTACAGAATGGATGTGTCCCAAGACACCAAGACGAACTTCGCAAGGGCAGAACTCCTAGCAGCCCACACAGAACAAAACAACATTGACACATCTAACCCTCATTAGATCTGATCACTGCTTTTTAATAACCCATGATGTCAGGAATGTGGAGTGCCTCAGAGATCATCCCCCACAATGGTAGTTTACTCACCTGGTAAAGGTGATTGTGGGGGAATGAATCTCTGAGGCACTCCACACCGCACCCTACAAAGACGTGATTTTATAGTACAAACTCAGTACTCAGTACACTACTACGATTTTTAGACAGAATTGTGACACTGTACTCAACATCTTATGCAATACATGCTAACCAATTGTACCTACTATACAAATTAAAACTAACAGTACCGACTTTTACTATGTTAGTCACCATACTTTTATTCTGGGCACAAATGGGGGATTTTCACAGATTTGATTTCAGACACAGCTTTGGAATACATCGAACTGACCACAAGAGACCAGTGACCCATGGAAGGAAACGGATTTACTTTTAATTACATGTGCATCAGACAACTTATCAGGTGTATACAACCCATGATGTCAGGAATGTGGAGTGTTTCAGAGATTCATTCCCCCACAATCACCTTTACCAGGTGAGTAAACTACCATTATGTGGAAGGGGAGGAAAAAGAGCATGGCTGCGATTAGGTCTGGGGAAGTGAGGAGAGGAGAGATAATTGCTGCCATTATGTGCATTGGGGAAGGAGATAGCATTACTGCCATTAGGTAGGTGGGAGTTGGGGGAGGAGAAAGCTTTTCTTTTACTAGGTTTTTGGAGAGGGAAGAAGAGAGCAGAGAGCACTGCAGCCTTTTGGTCTGGAGTGGAGGTTGGAGCACTGCTGCTATTTTTTTCCTCAGGGGGGAAGAGGAACTTTTGATTCTAAAGAAGAAGAAGCAGCTCCAGCTTCTGTTGTGCCAATGTAAAAGACAACAGAACAGCAGAAAAAAACACAGCACCAACATTTCTGTAATCTAATCTATATTTTACTCACATGTATGCAGAAAAGAGTAAAATACAGTGGTGCCTCCTCAGGTCCCTGAGGAGGCACTTTAGCGTGAAACCGGTCGGACAGTTTGTGTGTTTGGGAGCTGTTTTTTACTCTGTATTTTACTCTTTTCTGCATACATGTGCCTGACTTAGTAGTTCACGTGTAAGGACACCAAGGTTTTCGGCGTTCACTTATTCCAAATTGGGCAGCTACAGAAGCCTGGAGATTGGGCTTGGGGGAGGCACAGATTAAGAAGATCGGCAGATGGTCTTCAGCAGCCTTTAAAGGATATATCAGGCCTCGACAGGGCTCGTAGGTTGTACAAGGGTAATGGAAGTCTAATGGGAACAAAAGTTTATAATTATGGATAATGACTCTTCTTTGTTTACTTTATAGCAGAGCAAGGAACACGACCGGATATATGGGTCATCGGCCATTCCTACATCCGGGAGGCACACAGTCGAGCATTGGCCCTCCCGTATGGAGTACAGCTTGGGGTCCCTAAGGAACACACAAGGCTTCACTGGAAGGAAAAGGGGGGATGTGTTGGGGACAGCTGATGGACATTGTGATCAGACTGGGGTCGGACAGACAACCACCACTGGCATTGGTGATGCACTTGGGTGGAAATGATTTGGTAGGGCTGGAGGCCCCTAGACTTTGCAAAGAAATCAAGCGGATTTTGGCACAGCTTCAGGCCTTGCTCCCAACAACCAGGCTGACCTGGTCTAGGATCATCTCACAGTGGCAGTGGAGAGGTGCCCGCAGCCTCAAGGGCATTGAGAAAGCCAGGAGGGAGGTTAATCAGGAGGTGTCCTGGCTTGCCGCTCCTCATGGAATTGCCATTCTGTGTCACTTCCTCATACCCAGAACATGTGATGCAATGTATAGCAGGGACGGAGTACACCTGTCAGGGGATTGGGAATGACATTTTCAATGCTACAATTCAAGACTTTTGCGAGATGGCATTAAAGCAGGTGAGACCTCTGGGGCATTAGGGGGAAAACATGCCATGCGCGTTAGAGTGGCGTAAATTCAGACTGGGTGATTTAAAATAAGTGCCCATGGTATTGGGTGACCCGGGCCCTGGTGGTGTGACCCTGGGGTGGGTACGCTATAAAGCAAAAGGGTCACCCAAAAACATGGTGGGCATTGCAGGGGCTCATGACTGGAGGACGGGGAAGGCTGCCCTGGGTGAGCACCAGCCCAGCTCAACGGTCATGGGGATGTCCCGAGATGCAGTTGGGTGGGGGGGGACTCTCCGAGGGAGAGGCATGGCCCTGGGTGGCTCTGTCTGACTCAAGGGACAGAGTTCCCCCATTGGAAGCACCATACCATCTGAATTCGCTGCCCCAGGGGTCTTTTTTCATTTGTAAATGTGCACAATGTAAGAACTGTATACAGAGTTTATTTGAAATTGTAAATCAAATGTTTGCCGTACAGTAAAGCTGTGGCCTTTTTATGCCAAGAAACTGAAACCTGGTGTGTGTGTGCATTTATTGTGGGTCCGATTGGGCAACTTTGTCTGACTTAGAAACATACACAGTGAGACTACGGAGGCAGAAGAAACAAGTCTTTGTCAATGCCGAATGTTTGCTTGCTGACATTAGCAGTGGAAGTGCAGAAGTTAGATAGATGCAGTATAGGAATGGCAGTGATGTATTGAACTGACACCAGCTCCACCCCCACCCTGCAGAGATGGGTAGACATTGGGGTGTGCCTTTGGGTCATCACCCATAACGGTCATACCATTTCACCTCACCCTACCCTGCAGACACTGACAAGTGTTGAGGTGTGCCTTGGGGTGTTTGGGCTTTATACTCCCCTCATTCCATAAGGAAATACACTGAAATGGGTGCAGTATAAGAGAAATGGTGTGAACTCTGGGGCCAAAGAGTCCAAGGTGCACCTTGATGCCTGTCACTGGCTGTGGGAGTGGGGGTGGGGGATAGGAATACCATGAGCATTACTGTCGACAATCCCAAGTTACACCCCTGATGCCTGTCAGTCCCTACAGGGTAGGGCATTATGGTCAGAAACCCTAAGGCCCTGGGCATGTGTTGGTATTTTTACTCTAATATTCAACATGGGCTTTTTGTGACCCCCACCGCATGAACAGTGACACTATCAGTTTGTTAGCCAAAAGGTGATTTTGCACAGTGACTGCGCCATTAATGCCACAGGTGCAAAAACACATTTCTAACATGATTTGAAAAATGACAGCTGTACTGTTCTTGAGGAGGTATAAAAAAAATGGTAATGTTGAAAATCTGGAGCAAAAATATAAAAAAAACTGGTGAAGTCACAAGCGTGCATAGAAACTGCGCAATGCACACCCATAATGCAATTTGGGGGATTTTTTCACCAGATTTTCAATAAAAGCATTTTGGGACCTCCACTCATGAACAGTGTTACTGTGATTTTCTTAATCTATCCCGAACACTGATTTCCCACAGTGACTGCGCTATCGGTCCTCACTCACAGCCTCATGGGGGAACCCCAGAACCTTCTGGGATAACATTAAACAGTTAAATGGGAGTGCACACTCCCCCCACCCACCCAGATCAACATTAATAGCGTGATCTCTTCAGACCCAGCCCTCATAGCCAACCACCTCAACACCTCATTCACTGACCTTAGCCCTATCCTCCCTGCAAATTTTTGACCCTCCTCCCCAGTGCCTGCCGTCGTCGTTCGCCCTTATTTCTCCTCCGCCGTGTTTCTGCCCAGAACTTAGGCCGCACTGTGTCACTGCCCTCAAGAGTAATAGTACGGGCAGTGACACCCTGGATCCGTGTATCCTACGGCTGGTCTTAGACACAGTTCTTACCCCGATCACGTGCCTCATCAACCACTCTCTTTGCCTAGGGAAGGTTCCAACTGCCTGGAAAGTCGCCACTGTCACCCCTATCTTTAAAGGTGGTGATAGAACTGTGGCTGGAAACTATCGGCCAATCTCCATTCTCTCTCCTCTCTCCAAGGCCTTGGAAAAAGTGGTAGCATCTCAAATCTCTGACTACCTCTCCACCTACAATGTCCTATGTCCTGAGCAGCATGGCTTCCGGCGGGCCACAGTACCAACAGCCCTCCTAGAGTTCTCCAACTTTCTCCACTCCTCCTTAGACACTGGTTCTCTGGCTGGTGTGGTCTTCGTTGACCTCTCTAAAGCTTTAGACACTGTCTCCCACCCTCCTTCTTGATGCCCTTAGTCTCTCTGGTTTGCTGCTGGGCCTATCTCCTGGTGCACCAGTTATCTGTCTGACGCTCACAGCGTGTAAAATTAATGGGACCTACTCAGACATCTGTCCCATCTTTTCTGGGGTTCCTCAGGGCTCCATTCTGGGCCCCTTACTATTCTCCCTTTACCTTAACACCCTTTCACGCTCTTGCTCGGGGAACATTCTATTGTACGCTGATGATGCATTCATCTTTGCCTCAAGTCGTAACCCTATTGCCCTCCAGGACTCGCTGCAGAAGTCCTTCGCTGAAGCCGAGGGCTGGTTCAAGGAACATAGATTGGTGATAAATCTTAAAAAAACAAATACCATGTTCTTCACTCATCCTCAAAACAAGTCCTGCAACTTCAAACTCCTCATTCACTCCGGTCCTCTTTCCCACTCGAACAAGTTTGCTCCTATAAATACCTAGGGATCCATTTGACCCTCCCTCTCCTTCCATGGACACATCGCTGCCTAGCCACTGCCACTAATATCCGATTGGGCATCTTACATCGGTATAAACACTGCCTCCCCCAGAGGCTCTTTCGACTGAGTCACCTCCTCTATCCTGTCCCTAGTGGACTATGGACTGTCGGTGTATGGTGCTGCTGATCAGACCGCACTCCATAAAATTCGCACTACTCTGAATAAGGCCTGCAGGTTAATTACTGGGGCACCTAGGCTAACACACACCTGTCTACTGTACGCTAAAGCACTGGTACTTGATCTTGACGAGCGCCTCAAATATCTGACCTGTACCCTTACAAAAAAGACCCTCCTTGGGCTATCCCCGCCAGGATTGACCACCACCATCCGCCGCTCTGTCCCACTAGTTCATACTCGGACCTCTGGGAAAACCTCTCTTGTTATCCCTAGAGCTAGGACCTCTCATGACCAAAGAGCCTTCAGCTTTGGGCCCTCCTGGTTCGACCACTGCCCCCTCCATCTCCGAGCTCCAACTATATCATGCTTCAAAACGTCCTTACGGAACCACCTTGTTAACACCTCGGCTGTAATTGCCACTAGTTCAAAGCCGTATTCAATACTAATGATAAAGCTTACTACTAAGCTGCTAAGGACAACATAACTCTGGTATTGTTTGCATCAATCCTACCTGTACCAGCTTGTTTGTATCTATGTCTTAAGTTACTGTTATACTGTTGTTATACTGTGTATTTTCGTTTGTCTTACTGTGACAAGGTACCTTTGTAAATGAGCCTATGGCTCAAAGGTTTTCCAAACTGCTGTCTAAATAAATAAATAAATATTCTGCGCTGGAAGTGCTAAAACACATTTCGGCCAGGATGTGAAAAATGACAGCTGTACTGTTCATAAGAATGTGTGGAAAAATGTCAATGTTGAAAATCTGGAGTGAAAATATTACAAATTTGTGAAGATACGAGGGTGCGTAGAAACTGCGAAATGCACACTTGTAAAACAGACATTTTATGGTCTTTTGTGACCAGATTTTCAACATAGGCATTTTAGGACCTCTGCTCATGAACAGTGTCACTGTGATTTTCTTAATCTGTCCCAAACAATGATTTCCCACAGTGACCGCGCTATTCTGCACTGGAAGTGCGAAAACACATTTCGGCCAGGATGTGAAAAATGACAGCTATACTGTTCATAAGGAGGTATGAAAAAATGCCAATTTGGAAAATCTGGAGTGAAAATATTGCAAATTCACGAATTTGCGACTGTGCGTGGAAACTGCACAACGAACGCTCGTAACACAGTCATTTTTAGGAATTTTTTCACCAGATTTGCAACATAGGCTTTTTGAGAGCCCACCTCATGAACAGTCACACTGTCGTTTTGTTAATTGGTCCAGAAAGGTGATTCCACACAGTGACTGCGAAATCACCTTTTGGGACCGAATAGCCAAATGACAGTCACTGAATTCATGAAATGGGGTCCCAAGAACCCCATGTTGACAATTTGGTGCAAAAATTTGAAAAAATGACCAAGATATGCACCAAAGCTGAAAAAACCCTACTTATGCCATTATATAGCTTACTGGCATTTCTTCAGTTCGCGGTCGGCTTTAAAGAGCACAGATGTGTTCCCGCTCCACCGAAGATCGTCGCGCCGGGCTCTGGAGGTAAGTATGGGGTGAGGGGTATGCAGACAGTGGTAGCAGGTTGCGGGACGGGGGCAAGAGAGTCAATGAGGGACCGTTTTCTTTTGTTACAGTTCTTTTTTATTTATTTTACATAGACGATGTGGGACTTTTGCCACGCTGGGGTGGGCTCCCAGCATGGCACCTGGAAGTTTTGGGGGGGCAGTGGAGCGAATGAGGGATTGGGTACCCCCATTGGCCATACAGTGTGGGGGGGACACATGAGGACACTGGACTTCTGCCACGCTGGGGTGGGCTCCCAGTGGCACCTGTAAGTTTGTTGTTTTGGGGAGGGGGGTACTGGAGCCGATGGGGATTGGGCACCCCTGTCGGACATGCAGTGTGCTTGGGGGGAGAGTGTGCATGAGCCGAGGGGGATTGGGCACTCCCTCGGCACACAGCAAAGGAGGGGGCGTGCATACAACCACCGCTACAATCAGCAGTGGTGACGTGGAGGCAATTTGCATGCTGCTGCCTACACATTACCACCACTGATTGTATCAGTCGTTTGCTTTCAACTGTATGCCACAGCAATCTGAACTGCTGTCATAAACAACTGGGAGATTCACTGGTATGGTGCGGCCGCACCTGCAAAAATGCTGAGGGCATTGGAAGGGGGGGATACCACACCTGCAAAAACTCGTATGGTGGCACTATGTTTCTTGCACATGCATGCAAGAAAACATAAAAGGGAAACTACAAAAAGCTAGCTGAGGTACTCTACTAGGCCAGCAGTAGTGCATCGAGGTTCCACGAGGGCAACTCATGATTAGGTGCGAGTCTGAGATTAGGACAGCCCATAGTCAGCGGTCGATGCAGATGCCAGGTTATCCAGGCTAGGGGAGTGAGGTGCACATGAAAAAAATTTAAAAAATGAAGCTAAAGTAAGAAAGATGACAACCAAGCTAAATATTATTAATTCAAAATGTGACAACTAAACAAGGAAGGAGTGAAACAAACAGAAAAAAGATAGAAGTAATCATGCTGACACCACTGATGTTTAATATTTTACATTTTTAATATATGGCAGTTTTCAGGGTGGCAGTATGGGGAGTCTCTGTATGCACCAATAGCCTGCCCTCCAACTATGACTGTGTATGGGGCCCCTGATAGGTGTTCACAGAGGAGGGGAAGGGAGTCTCGGGTGCTCCATGGCTAGACTACTTCAAGCTGTCCCTTAGAGAACAACTATTCAGCTATTTGCTTTGTTGCCAGTACATTGAGGGGGCGCCTGCCAGTAGCCATTAACGCTGCATGACATAGCACTAAGCCCTAAATAGATTTAGATAAATATGGAGAGCCAGAACAGCTTCTGAAAAGCAAAATAGTAAAACTGAAGGTTTAAGGGAAATTATGTAACTTACAAATATATGGTGGAAGTCAGGGATCCTCCTCACAGGCCATCCTTGCTGGGGTCCCCCAAAAATGTAAAGCTGGCTCTGTATTATTTATATATAAATGTGCTACAGAACATAGAAACATAGAAGTTGAAGGCAGATAAGAACCACAGGGACCATCCAGTCTGCCCATTTTTTCTACCTTATGAATGTGCCATCGGCCTTTACTCCATCAATGGCCTATCTATTCATACTCATCTGTATTGCTCCCTTATGCCTATCCCATGCCTGTTTGAAGCCCTGCATTGTATTCATATCCACCACTTCTGAGGTAGGCCGTTCCATGCATCCACCACCCTTTCTGTGAAAAAGAACATCCTGACATTACCCCTTAATTGGCCTCCCTCTAATCTCATGCTGTGCCCTCTTCTCCTGCTTTTTGTCTTATATTGAAACATGTTAGACTCTTTCACCTTGTTAATGCCCTTAAGATGTTTGAATGTTTCGATCATATCACCTCTCTCTGTCCTTTGCTCTATTGTATACATATTAAGCTCCATTAATTTGTCCTCATATGTTTTCTGATGCAGGCCCTGCACCATTTTGGTTGCCCTTCTCTGGACTGCCTCCATTTTGTTAATGTCCTTATGCAGGTGAGGCCTCTAGTACTGCACGCAGTACTCCAGATGTGGCCTAACCAGTGTCTTGTAAAGAGGGATATTACCTCCCTCTTACGACTTGCGATACCCCTACAAATACACTGCAACATCCCTCTAGCCTTACCTACTGCTTTAGTGGTCTGCTTGGATGATTTCAGGTCATCTGTGATGATGATGATGCTCAAGTCTCTTTCTTCCCTTGTGATGGCCAGCAACTCCCCTCCCAACCTATAGGTGGCTTCAGTGTTTCTCATCCCTATGTGCATGATCTTGCACTTCTTTGTGTTAAACCTCAGTTGCCACTCTTCCATCCCGAGCCTACCCAACTTATTAATCAATCTTCTAAGTGGAACAGTATCGAAAGCTTTGCTGAAGTCAAGGTAGGCGACATCAACTGCACCCCCTTGGTCCACCACTCTGGTTACCCAGTCAAAGAAATCTATGAGATTAGTTTGACAGGACCTTCCTGTTGTAAACCCATGCTGTCTTGGATCCTGTGCTCCTACAGATTCCAGGTGTTGCACTATCCTTTCCCTAAGGAGTGCCTCCATAATCTTGATCACTACTGAGGTAAGACTGACTGGTCTGTGGTTCCCTGCCTCCTCCCCACTACCACTCTTGTGGAGCGGGATCACATGAGCCCTTCTCCACTCTTCTGGGACCTCTCCTGTGCTCAGAGACTCACTAAACAGTTCTGATAATGGCTCTGCTAGTTCCACCCTTAGCTCCTTTAGTACCCTGGGATGTATGTCATCAGGTACCATTCCCTTGTCCACCCTGAGCTTAGCGAGCTCTTGTAGGACCCTTTCTTTTGTGAAGGGACTTGTGCACACCTTCCTCCCCCCTGTGTCCATGCTGCTGAGCTGTGGGCCCTGCCCTACCTTCTCCTCAGTAAATACTGAGCAGAAGTATTTATTTAGGATATATGCTTTTCCTTGGTTCTCCTCCACACACTTCCCATTATCCCCTTTGATCTTAGCAATACCCCCTCTGGACTTTCTTATTTCACTAATGTATCTATAGAAAGTCTTGTCCCCTTCTTTCACTGTTCATGCCAGTGTTTCCCTGATTTGGGCCTTTGCCTGCCTTACTGCCTTCCCTTAGGGAAGTTTAGTATGCCTCCCTGTCTTCGTCCCGCAGTGCTCCCTTATATTTCCTGAAGGCCAGTCTTTTGGCTCTGACCTTTTCTGCTACTGTGTTTGAGAACCAAAGTGGTTTTCTTCTTCTTTTGCTCTTGCTTTTCTCTCTCTAACACAATGGGATGTTGCTTCAAGCATTGCATTCTTAGTACTTGCCCACTTTGTCTGTACTTTAAACCTTGCCGCAGAACTTGACCTATCTGTGCTGCAGAAGTTCAGAGTCTCTGCCGCAGAAGTTGCATCAGTTTGCCACAGAGAACAGGGGGCCTTGCCCTCAGTGACCACTCCCCGGTCTTCTGAACATGGAAGAATAGCCCCCTAAAGTGCCTCCCAGAATGTTTGCAGCTCATGACTTCTCAAACTTCTCATCTGAATCCTTCCAAGCCTCCCTCGAGGAAATTGACTGGACTCCTATCTGCTCACTCCCCAGCATGGACCTCGCTCTTAAGTACTTTTTAAACAATTTTCTGTCCATCGCCAACAAACACGCCCCAGTTAAGAAGCTCAGGGTCAAGGATCAATGCTACAAGTGGTTAACTCCACATCTAAAGAAACTAATGGTGCAGAGAGACAAGGCTTGGGGTCAGTATAAGAAGTCTGGCCAGCAGGCGGATTGGGTCAGATTCAGGGAGCTCTGAAATTCCTGTAAGAAGTGCACTAAGGCTGCCAAACTTCAATACATCAGAGACCTACAATAGCAGGGCCCAGGTAAACGCCCTTATCAAAGGAGGTCCCTGCTCCACAAATGGTCCGATCATTCATGATGGCTGGACACTCAATGACCCCCAGACAGCTGCCAGTGCCTTCAACCAAAACTTCATAAACCTAGATAAATACAAAAATAGGTCCAACCGCCTCTTCCTCCCTCCTACAGACCTAAGGAATCTGGCCCCCTGACCCCTAAATTTCACCTCAGACTAGTTACCAAGAGCAAGGTAGTAGCTGTGCCCAGAAAAATAAAATTGAGTGGCTCCACGGGTCCTGACAAGCTAAAGCCTGGACTACTGAAGGCAGCAGCCCCCGCCATAGCATCTCCAATCACAATGTTAGTCAACAAATCTTTCCTGGCCGGGCAAATCACAGGAAAATGGAAAGAGGAGATAGTAGGTCCTGTCCACAAAGGTGGTCCCAGGGAACCAATAGAAAACTACAGACCCATCTCTCACCTCTGTATTCTGGCCAAGATGCAGGAAAGACTAGTGTAAAATCAGTTAAGGGACTACCTGGAAATGTCCCACCGTTTTTCCGCTCAGCAGCACGGGTGAAGTCGCAACCACGGCACTGACACTGCATTAATCAGATTTACTGCTGGTGTACTACAGAAGCTGGACTATGGTACCCCCACTAGGGCAACCTTCATAGACTTAACCAAGGCTTTTGACTTGTTGAGTCACGAGCTACTCATCAAAAAGCTCACAGACCTTGGACTCGATGTGCACTCATTAGCGTGGTTCACCCACTACCTATCCAACAGAACCCAAGTCGTCAGATGGAGAGGCGTCTCTTCTACCTGGCTACCTATCTAAGACGATGTGCTCCAGGGCTTGATCTAAGGACCCCCTCCTATTTGCAATATTCATTAAAGACCTCGGCAACATCTGTGGGAGCAGCCAACTTTTACTATATGCAGATGACGCCATCCTCTATAAGAGCTCTGGAGAACCCCTGACGCTCAGCACCCAGCTGAACCAGGACTTCCTATGCCTGGAACAATGATTACTGGCAAATAGTCTTGTACTAAATGTCAAAAAGACAAAAGTTATCTTGGTACTGATAGAAGCCACCTGCTTCCTATCACCACATCAGTGGGGAGTGAGATCAAAGTAGTGGATTCTGTCAAATACCTTTCAGTAATAATCAACCAAGGCTTCATGTACAAGGTCCAGGTGGACCAAACAACTCGCGCTATCCACCAGAAACTGGGTCTCCTATTTCTGCTAAACAAACAACTGACCCCTGACTCTAGACTTGCAAGTGCAAAAAGTATCCTGCAGCCTAAACGTACAGTACTTATGTAACCCCTTCCGGTATGCCGTTTGTATCTGACAGCTCTACCAGGTGGGCTGGGTTCGAGGAGGAATAGGCCACTTGGCACATAGGCTAGGTTTGGCTACTGTGCACAGGGGCACCCAAGTAACTTCGAACACAGGAAGCAATAACTGTAATGTCCAATACCAGAAGTGGGATTCTAAAGTGTGGCTTTTATTCACATCCAAACAAAATAAACAAAGCATAGATGGACCCCCATGGGGCTACACTCCTGGTAATGCAGATTAAAGCAGACCAGAACACATCCTCATCATTTTAGCCCTCAGGCTCTAAACACACTGGGCACACAGCACTGACTTGTATGCTACTCTGGGTTACACAACCCGAACTTGTACACTGTCTGGGTTTTCCCTGGCTCGGTTCCCTTGCCAGCCATTTGGACACCTTCCATATATCATGGAAACATTTTCTGGTGGCCCCCTAAACCACCTAAGAGCACCTCGGCTCCATCAGGGAATCTTCCTCTTAATACCCAGCCATTTCTCTGGACTGTAAACACCTCATCCTTTAACACTTTGCTGTGTAGATTCTTGTAAATGTATTTCACATTCAGTCTACTTGTCTTGCTTCCCATTTGTGCTAGACTTGAACATACTTAAAAATAAGTGGCATTGTCCATTACTCTAGACCCCCCACAGGTTAAGCAGTCCAGTCTCCACATTCTTCCATTTTGTGCTGGCCATGAACATACTTATAAGTGGTTTGTCCATTACTCTAGACCCACCGCTGAGTTAAGCATTCCAATCCCCACATCTTCCAACTGTACTTTGGCTGTCTTTTCCTGACCCCACAGTAACAGTCCCTTTAGTTTCCTTCTGTTTCCGGTGAAAACACTTGGCCCTTTTTCAGAGGGAACTCACCCTTTAGTTGCAGGTGACCCACAGGCGTTTCCTCCTCAAGGAATCTCTTACAGAGCTTCTGCTGCCTCAGCACAACTCAGACAGGCAGCTTCTTTCCCTTAGCCGGACCCAGGGTGGTTGCACCTGGAAAACGGGCAGACACCTTCCCCTCCATCCCCTCAGGGATGGGGCTCTGAACCATTGAGAACGGTCTCCACCACTTCAATTACCAGTTCCTGTGTTCCTCTTTTGGTGGAAACACACACCTTTAACAAAAGTAGCTCTGAAACAGAGCTTAAAGCTCTGAGAGCCTGCACACACTCTGCTGCACTACAGTCTCTCTCTCAGACTGCACACAGACTGACTTCAAATTCCCCAACGTTCTACTCTAACCTCCAACTGCAACATTCCAGTGAGGCTTATGCAGCTGCGACAGTTCTAAAATGACGTCATCCCTCAGTCTCAGCTGAGACTGAGAACAGAGTGAGACAATGTGAAATCCATTTAACTGGAGTTTCACAAGCTGCCTTCCCTGCCTACCACTAGGTCTTACTGGGTTCTAGTAACCCCAGGTAACAGTGAGGTTACACTCACCCTGGGCCAGGAAAATAACTGTCCGCAGTCATTAATCACCCAACTTAGGCCATCTCACCCCATGTGTTGACTACGGGGAGGTAGCGTTACCTTCTCCCCTACCATGTGCTAGCACAGGCAGGCAACACTAAGGGCATAGAGGCCTTTGGCTGATGTATCAGCCTCTACTCTACCCACTAACTATGGGCACCTAGTGGCTCTGGTAAAACTGTCCAGAGCATAGCCCTAATAGATCAGCACTGCGGCCCCTACGGCTGTTCAGGACCACAGCCTGTCTATCCCCCCAGCCCTCTAGGGAACACCTGTCTGCCTCTAACTCAAATTTCCCAAAACAAAACAAACAGAGGACCTCCCCGACCCTGGACACCATGCAACCACACACCAGGAGCTAATACCATACCTATACATTACTCCCACACTCTCCCACAACCATACCTGTGGAAGGAAAAGTTATACACAGTAACAATAACAACAACAGTACTTTAAACACTACTCTCTAAAGTACTAGTGAGGGACTCCAATGAGTCCCTCCTCCTCTTCTTGTCTTCTCTTCTGTCTTCTTCAGGAACACCTGCAAGAAAAAGAAAGACAATACACACTCCTAATCTGCATACACAGTCTATCTAAACCCCTACCATCAAAACACTGGAGAATTCCAAAAATATTTTTTTTTAGAAAAGTAGAAAAAACAGTATAAACGTTAGAAAACAATGACATTATTTACAATACAAGTCCCATCTAGTGACCACAGTGCCTGAAGGCAAGTCCATTAAAGAGTCTCTCCTGGGCCGCAACCCAGTGAAGCACAGTTCTAGCAGGCCAAAGTCCCGAAGGGGAGAGTCTTTGAGGACAGTTCAAACATCTGGAGTCTGCTAGTGTAGGGTGTGTACTGCAATGTCATCATAAGAATAGAAAAGTCTGGACTTACCAGTCCCTTGTAGAACAAAAATGGCACCAAACCTGGTCCTCAGCCGAAGCCTCTCCCTGGCAGCATTCTTCCAATACAGCTGGGCGGACATCTTTCGGGGAACGACAGGAGGGAACATCTGGAAACTGTTGGGCTGATGTCATCTCTGGAGATGGAACCTTGGAACAGAAACAAAAAGGAAAACAGCTGGTCTGAAGTCATCCGATTACCAGGCGATGAATCAGGATACAGCTGGGCTGGTGTCCTCTCTGGATCTGAAGTCATCTGGTGGCCAGTTGATGGATTCTGGGAAGCCAGTACACTGTAGAACTGATGAATGTGGGGCACCTGAGTCCTGGACGTCCATACTGGTGGAACAACATAGGTACTGCAACGGCTGGAGTGGCAGCACTGGCTACCACTGCTCTGCTTTCCATTTGGTAGGCATGGGCACATTCGCAGGGAGGTCTTTGCATTGTGGCCAATAGCACAACGGGTCAGGTGCTTGAATTATTACCCCGTCCGGGCACTCATAATTCACACTGTGAAAGGTTTCACGTCCCTCTCCATCCACAATTCAAACAGTGTCCATTAACAGTGTCCTGCCTCTTTTCCACTGGCTGTATTTGTTGTGAAACATTTTGTGCTTGACATGCTTGTTTGCACCAGGATGCTCACATTTCATTGCTTCTGCCCAAATCCAGGGCTTCCTGTTTTGTTCAATCTCTTCCCAGACTCTCCAAGGAAAGGTAGGAAAGAACATCCCATAGATTTCATTTGCCTTCCTACGAACCAGTCTTTCCTCTTTACTAGCTTTGGTCAACCTGAGACATCTAGCCTGGCTTGGGGGCGGCCAGTCCTGGTTCTACCAGCTACGCACTCTCAAAGACACAAAAAATGGATCCCTGGCTTCTTCTTGCACAGCCAGGGCAGTGGCATCACCACTCTCTTCCATGCATTCCTCTGAGGCAAGAGCTTGAGGTTGTGTACCAGTTTCTTTTTCACAAGGCCACATAGGTTCCCCCCTTCTTCTTCTTCCTCACTGAGAATCTGTGCCCAGGAGTGAGCAGTCATCCTCATTCCTGAGACTATCCACTCTTCGCTGGGCGAGGAGGTCGAAACCTCCCATTCAAAGGCCTCCCTCATCTCGTCTTCACCTATGAGACTTGGGCTAGGCCCTGCTCTCCACGGGTCTACTGATGCTCTTCCTGAAATGTCTCTCTGTGACTCAGAATCCGAAACATCAGCACATTGTTCTGTCTGTAAATCTGCACCCTCTAGCTTTGTGCCACACTTCCCTGAGGGGCCTTCTCCAACAGGCTCCATCTGGTGCTGTGTGCTGCCAACTGCAGATTCTTGAACTTTTGTCCATGTGGGAGCCAAATGAATCTTGAGCGCTTTAAATAAACCATATTTCTTTAAGCACCCAGAACAGTGAGGTACCATGAAGACGTCCCTTCCAGCATTTAAGCACATTAAACATACTTGCACTGGATATCCAGGAATTGCCACATGAGGAGGAGGCAGTCGTGCTCCATAGTAACATCTCTCAGTGTCCCTGAACTTGTTTACTTGTACTGCTACCACAGCCCGGGCATGATCCGGGTAGCGGGCTGGTCCTGAAGCCATGACTGCAGAGAAAAACAAACAAACGCTCATTGTTATTTCAAGTCCCATTTCACTGAAAACTTTCTTTCTCCTTCAAAATGGCTCCTCTGCTGCTGTGTTTACATTACTACCCCACCCTGTAATGGCGGCGGCAGCACTCCTACGCATCAACATTCTGAAATTGGGTCAAGCCACTGCGCATCCGATTTACACACTCTACTGATAACTTTGCTCAAACTGCACAAACTTGCACTGTTCTTTTTCCTAGCACATTTATATGATTTACCACGGACTTTTCACTTGCTGAAGACATTGCTCTAGCTCACAGTCCCTTAAAGCCTCAGTATTTCATAACACAGGATTACCTGTAATACTTGCTGCATATCTGATACAACTCACAGTCTCTCTCATGGCTTTGAAACTTCTACTGACACTGAACCTATAATTATGCTCACAGTCGATGGCTTAAAATGCTTGCTTTTGCTGGTAAAAACTTAACACAGTCCTTATTTGCAAAGCGATTACACTGCTACACACAGATTCAGCTGGCTTTTGGCAAAATCACTTGGTTTGAGCAATTAATTCTGTTGGTACTCACTGTTATCAGTAGCTGTTTGCTGCAATGGAAAATGGCCTGCAGCCAGTCTTGGAGGCCTCTGGAAAGAAGCGGATTGGCAGTCCTGCCCATTGTCCCTCTGAACACCACACTCACAGTCCAGTCGATCGAGATGCGGATTGAGCCTGAATTCAGACAGAAACATCAGTTTTTAAACTTTTTACAGCACTTTCAGTCACCGCGACGCTCCTCCTAACAAGCCAGTTCGCACACTCCACTCACTCTCTCTCTCGAATGCTGGGCAGGCACTGTAGAGCTGGCTTGGGGGCCGGACTGATTGCAGTCTCACCAGCGACTTGACGCCATGCAAATGAGCCTCTTTCCTCTCGAGTGCTCTTCTCCTCACAGCGATTGTCAAGCAGGCAAATTTAAACTGCAAAACCACACTTTTTGTTTTTCCTCAACTGACTCCATGGCAGGAGCCCACGTCAACCATTTTTCATGGCTATTAACACAACAAGTCTCTCAGTTCACAAGAAAGCATTTCTAACGTCTAGGGCACAACTTTCCTTTTGCTACCCACAGTTTTCCACACTTTTCTTTGTCACAAACACTTTTAAAAGCTGGCAAACGCTGTAAATTTGATGCAGGACAAGTGCATACACTCTCAGGCTTTACTGCTCCTTGGTAAACAGTTGGCATTTTAACAGCAGCACATGGACAACAGCACACAGCGGCACAATAGTTAACCTTGCTTCGGCTTTTTGGGCTACCCACTGCCAGATAGCCAAAACGCTAGCCCTTTGCCTGATCAACCTTTCCTACATTCCTCCCTAAATTCCAAACCCAAATCCTCAGCGGTGCCTCCATTTTTGTAACTCCTACCTGGTATGCCGTTTGTATCTGACAGCTCTACCAGGTGTGCTGGTTTCGGGGAGGAATAGGCCACTCGGCACATAGGCTAGGTTTGGCTACTCTGCACAAGGGCACCCAAGTAACTCTGAACACAGGAAGCAATAACTGTAATGTACAATACCAGAAGTGAGATTCTAAAGTGTGGCTTTTATTCACATCCAAACAGAATAAACAAAGCATAGATGGACCCCCATGGGGCTACACTCATGGTAATGCAGATTAAAGCAGACCAGAACACATCCTCATCATTTTAGCTCTCAGGCTCTGAACACACTGGGCACACAGCATGGACTTGTATGCTGCTCTGGGTTATACAGCCCGAACTTGTACACTGCTCTGGGTTTTCCCTGGCTCGGCTCCCTTGCCAGCCACTTGGACACCTTCCATATATCATGGAAACATTTTTCTGGTGGCTCCCTAAACCACCTAAGAGTACCTCGGCTCCATAAGGGAATCTTCCTCTTAATCCCACATCTGGGTACTTTCCTCAGGCACTGTCCAAGAACCTGAGAGAAAGCAACAGGTGTCTCAGAGCAAATCCATAGAGGTGAATTTGGTTACTACTGATGGGGGGGTCTCCCACCTCTCGCTCCCACAATTCATACCCAGCCATTTCTCTGGACTGTAAACACCTCATCCTTTAACACTTTGCTGTGTAGATTCTTGTAAATGTGTAACCCCTAGGTGGCACTATCCCAAGGGCTACTACCCCTGCCTGTTTGACTATGGACAGGTTGAGGGGCCTAGGTCCTATGGAGGGTACCTCCACCCAGACATCAGGGTTTGTAGTGGTTAGACTAGCTTGGTCACAGCCCTCTGGGGCACTGAGACCCCCTTTTATTCCCTCTAGTAGCTCACACAGTACCCCGGAGTTATAGCCCCAATACCCCATGTATACACACTGTTCACTCATACAGATACCACTTACCCTCGAGACTGATTCTGCAGCATGTCTCTGAGGATCCCCTGTAAAATAAGGTTAAACAACATATACAGCAAAACACAATACTGTTTCCATAAGTACCAGCACCACAGACAGTATATAGTATACAACAACAAATCTGATTTATTTAGGGGGCAGTAACACGGGAGGGGGAAATCAGGTTAATTGGTGGCATTAAATCAGGGGTGTAGCCAGGGATTTCAGATCTGCACACCAAGTGGACTCACTGCTACTGCCCCCCACAGTGTAGCCAGACAATATACAAATATACACCAGGATCATGTTTGTTGCCTCATTTGGCACAATAAATACAACTTTTGTATCTCATGACAATGGTTGTTGCCATGCATGGGTAAATACAAATGCCATCATGCATTGTTCCCTAAGACACCCACATACCAGTCCAGAGCCTGTGAAGTTGTATTGACCTTGGGATGCAAAGACAGCATTAGTGACCAGTCCTTCTAGTTTTCTACTCCTATGAATAAAATTACAGAAAGGTTCAGTATTTTCTTTTAGTTTTCATGGAAAAAGGAAGCAATTCAGAGCCTATTTGCTACCCCCCTTAAATAAAATTGCACACCATGGAGTGCTTGGAGTATGCCTGCCTACACCCATGCATTAAATCACAGTACTGTGCACACATACAGGGTCTGAAAAGTCACACTCTGGGTACCCAGGTTGGGGGGGCCAGCCAGGTCCATTGCCTGGGGTTAGCCGGCAGGTGCAGATGGATAGGGCCCTGTAGAAGAAAATATATGCACAACACACAGTTGTAATCCGGAGCTGGATGGCTCAGTCCATGAAGCAGTGAAACAACAAGAATTAGGTGACACACTTGTGACTGAAAACAAGCTGCAGGGGAATACCCTGATTTGTACTCACAACACCCAAGCCGAGGATCGGATGGAGAATTTCCCTCTGGATTGCCAGAAGAGCAGGACATGAGGACAAGGTCCTTGTGACTGGACCCCACTGCAGTTGATAGCAAACAGATGTAGTCTGAATTAAGCTAGGGGTTTACTTCCAGCTTCAGCACACAATTCAGTGTACAGGGGATTTGAAATAGTGATTCCCCATAAGCACTATGCACATTTATATGTAAAAGGAAAGTACTATACCAGGCAGGCTGCTCCTAGATCCCGATCGCAATTACTGCAAAATACCCGGAAGCACACACAGCAGCTTCGGTTCCTGACAGACCGAACGCGATTCAGCAATTTCTCCACTCTTCTACAGGGTGAGCCTGGTTTACACACTTCTAGTGCTTCTTTCTCCTCACAACTTGGATTCAGTCCAAACTGGCACTCACAAAGGCTGCAGACTGAAACTCAGGGCCTCACACGCGCTTCCCACATGAAACTATACACCGCAGAAGCACACAGCTCCTTCTCTCTTCACCGCCAGAACTGATATGATCTTCCCAGTCACAGAGCAGGGCATTTCCTTTAGCTCCACACTATTCTGTTGGCTGATTCAGCTGTCACTCACAATAAGACTCCCTCTGTTGGTAGAAAAAGGCGCCAAGGTCAAAACTACATTTCCCAGAGTCACCTGCCATACAGTACATAGGTGGCTGGCTCCACAATGAGAGTCCAAGTTCTGATTTGCCAGCAGCAGGCTCCATTTTAAAGGTCCCCCCACACTGATTGATCCAGTTCAGCAGTTCAAAACCAGAATGAAGGGCTAGGCAAAAACAGTTCAGACTGCAAAGAAAAGCAGGTTAGACAAACTGTATTTTCATTATTACTCTAAACAATTCCTGGCAGATTGTTACACCTTTTGAAAGAGCTCCCTCTGCGCATTTAGCGACAGCAGAAATGGATCGAGTTGACAGCAGCCTGGGCGGGACTTAGGCATTGAAACACACAATACACCTTCTAAATTAATTATGTCTGCAAAGCAGACAGCTCTTAAAGAGACAGTACATGGAGGCTCAAATAGTACTCACTTGGAACCACATTTAAACAGCTCAGACGCCGAACACCACCCAGACTTGGAGCATTCAGACAAGCTCCTGGAAGACTTTTGGGAACCCCCATTTGCAGGGGAGGGTTACATCCTTCCTGGCCTGGAAAACTTGGCGTCCACGTCAAGTAAGTACCCCCATAAGTTTCAATACAACCATATACATTTACATCAGTATCACATTAGGCTTATACATGTAATCATCAGTCAACATATCACCTTACCAGAAACACATTTCTGAAACTTTTCAGTACATCACTTTGTACACAGTATTATACACACATTATACCATAACTCAGGTTATTACCTCCTGTACATGAAACCTGAAGAGAGGGGGGCCTTCCCTATCAGCTACCTTGGGGCTGGATGGGGCAGGGGCACCATACCAGAGGGCAACACAAGTAACTTGGAGTTAGCACTGATGTTCAGTTTGGGCAATGAGCTCGGGGACACATACACTCCTTTATGGACAACATTGAGAGGCAAGTCCACAGGCCTCCCAAGGGAATCATAACTGAGGTGCACCACAGGCTTTACAGCTTGACCAGTCTTTCTAGGGGGAACTGTTACAGTCTCTGCACTCTGAGCCTCATTTTCAGCATTGTCCTCACTTGTCAGGGGAGTCTCCATTGGGGTAGAGAGGCTAGAACTTGGGGCACTTTCAGCTCCAGGAATTAAAATCTCTGAGTCCACAACATTTGGCTCACATGGAGAGCTTTTGGACACTGGCAGTGGACCATCAGGGCACTCAGAATACTCTTCTTGTTCTGGTATATCACCAGTCTGTTCCAGCCCATCATTTTCCTCCTCTGAAAGCTCAAACAGTTCAACCATACACAATGATTCCATAGCATCTGACTTGATGCTTTGCAATACACTTTCTGGAAGCATTGGCTCCAGGGACAAAAGCTGAGGGCTTAGACAGTCCAGAAGGCCCAACTTCATCTCCAGGATTGACAAGGGGATTGCCCCGAAACAACTGACTCAGTTCATAAGAAGGATAATATTCAAAGCCACACTCACTTTCCTCTGACATGGACTGACAGTCATGTTCAACTGGGACTTGTGGAGGGGAACACTTTAATTCCGCTTCTGTAGGTGCAGGCATTCTTGATTTTTGCTTAGCAGCAGCTCTAGTCACTGGTCCAAAGGGAGCATTTTCTGGGGGCTTAGACTCAATCAAGATTTGTCCAATGGGCAGTAAATGATTTCTAAGCATTGTTTTCACATCTTTTGAATTATTCTCAGGCCTTACTTTGTACACAGGCAGATCATCTAGTTTGCCCACTACAATGTGAGGGAGATGGTGCCATCTGTCAGCAATCTTATGCTTGCCATGCAGTCCAAGATTTCTTAGCAATACCCGATCTTCCTCCTGGAGTTCCTGTGCTTTCACCTTTTTATCATACCTTTCTTTGTTGGCCAGATTTCTTTTGGCAGCCATGGTTTGAGACAGTTGGTATGCATGATTTAGCTGGACCTTTAACTTTTGCACATACTGTAAATAGTTGTCAGCTCGAACCCCATCAGGAGAAACTCCAAAACATACATCTACCAGCAGTTGTGCTTCTCTTCCAAACATCAGGCGGTAGGGGGAGAACCCAGTGGCATCACTTTTGGTGCAGTTGTAGGCATGTACTAGGGTGCTAATTTGTTGGCTCCACCTAGGCTTGTCCTTTGAGTGGAAGGTGCCTAGCATGTCTAGCAAAGTGTGGTTGAAACGTTTAGGCTGCGGGTCCCCCTGGGGGTGGTAAGGGGTGGTTCTGGACGTTCGTACTCCCCACAGAGAAAGCATCTCTTTGATCAGACGACTCTCAAAGTCTCTCCCATGATCAGAATGAATTCTTTGTGGAGCCCTGTAGTGAACAAAAACATTTTCTGCAAGTACTTTGGCCACAGTGGATGCCTTCTGGTCCTTGGTGGGGAAAGCTTGGGCATATCTTGTAAAATGGTCAGTGACCACCAGCACATTACTAATATTTCTTTGATCTGACTCCAAACTCAGGAAATCAATACAGACCAGCTCCATATGGGTACTGGTGGTGATGTTAACAAGGGGAGTAGCCCTCTGGGGCAGGGCTTTCCTCTGTAAACAGCGACTACAAGTTCGAATGTGTTGCTCAACATCAGCCCCCATCTTAGGCCAACAGAATCTGGATCTCACCAAGTCAAGTGTTCTGTCTATACCAAGATGCCCCAAGTGGTTGTGTAAGGACCTCAGTACTGAGTCTCGAAAGGCAGTGGGCAGCACTAGTTGTTGTTTGTCTATTTGTCCCCCTCTGTCTACTGTTTCTCTGTATAACAGTCTATTGATCAGTTTCAACTTAGAACCTTCCTTGTATAACAATGCAGTTCTCAAATCAATGGAGCGTAATTTGGACGCATCTTTCCCTACATAGAGGGCTTCTAAAGCTGATTTGATAATGGGATCTTAAGATTGAGCCCGCTGAATACTGTCATTGTCCAGCTGAGGCAGTGCACCAATGTCTATTGCAGAAAAGTGGCAATAAGCAGCAGGTATGCAATTCTCAGAGGGTCCCAAACAATCTACCATACAGTCCACTGCATCCATGGACATTTGTTCCTCCCTGTCAAACTTCTGGCAGAGTGCTCGAATATCAGGTTCTGACAGTCTGACCCAGTCATTCTGGGGAACAGGCCTCCGGGAGAGAGCATCAGCATCTATGTGGTTCAGGACTGCTCTGTATTCAACAGCATAGTCGTATGTAGATAATGCAGAAAGCCACCTATGGCCAGTGGCATCCAACTTAGCTGAGGTCTGCACATAGGTCAAAGGATTATTGTCAGTTTTTACTAGTATCTTAGCCCCATACAAGTACTCGTGGAACTGGTCAACAATGGCCCACTTCAAAGCTAGGAACTCTAACTTATGTACAGGATAGTTCTTTTCAGATGGGGTCAGGCTTCTACTGGCAAAGGCCATTGGTCTCAGGCCATTCTCGTGCTCTTGGTACAATACAACCCCCAAGCCTTGCAGGCTAGCATCAGTGTGCAAGACATAGGGCTTCACTGGATCTGAATAGGCAAGGACAGGAGCGTGGGTAAGTTGATATATAATCTCATGAAAAGCAGCTTCACACTCAGGTGTCCATCTGGCTCCAAATACTTCATTAGGATGGAAATACACTCTCTCAGGCTCAGAAGAAACCGACCTCTTATATTTTTTGTTAGTAGGAGGGTAACCTTGAGTAAGATTAAGTAAAGGACGACTCACTCTTGAATAGTCCTTGATGAACCGGCAATAGTAACCACAGAATCTCAGAAATCTTTGCAATTCTTTTAGATTGTGGGGCTGTGGCCAGGTGGTCAAGGCCTCAACTTTACTCGGGTCTGTTTCTATTCTCTGGGTGGATCCTATGTGTCCCACATACTTTACAGTGGTTTGGAAGAACTGACATTTATCGATGAATAGTTTAAGGCCAAAGTCTTCCAGTCGGTCCAACACCTTGAACAATCTGCTCTCATGTTCCTGCAGTGAGCTGCCAAACACAATAACATCATCTAGGTATACCAGGCACTCTAACAAGTTCATGTCCCCCACTGCACGCTACATCAGTTGTTGAAAAGTGGAAATAGCACCTGAAATCCCTTGAGGCATCCTCATGAATTCATAGAAACCAAGTGGACAGATAAAGGCTGTCTTTTCATGGTCTTCTGGGGCCATCAGGATCTGGTAGCACCCACTACAAAGATCCAACACTGAGAACCATGTACTACAGTTCAGGCAGTCTAAGGCATCCTGAATGCGGGGCATTGTGTACTGATCAGGGATAGTCCGCCGGTTCAAGGTGCGATAATCCACGGCCATCCTTACTGTCCCATTCTTTTTCCTCACTACCACAATAAGTGAAGCATATGGGCTTCTGGATTCTTGTATTACACCAGCAGCAAGCACATCTTGCAGATGCCGTCTCACATCATCTATGTCAGCAGGTGCCAGACATCGAGACCTCTCATGAAATGGCCTTTCATCATGCAACCGGATGTGGTGCTCAGCTCCTTGCACACATCCTACATCCCATTCTTTGAAAGAAAACATCTGGTCTCTCTGGGCAAGCTTTCTACTGATTCTCATCTTCCATTCGGCTGGCAACGGGGAGTCATCAAAATCAAACAAGTTGGGCGTCACTCTGTCATTCTCCCCCAAGCACTTGTTACTAGGCAACACTGCAGTATCCGCACAATGCACATTAGCCAGGCTGCAACCTCTATTTATTTGAATCTCTCTATAAGACACATTATGAACTTGGACCATTACCCAGTAATGGTGGGGGCTGAAACAATTACTGGATTTAAGAATGCATGGGATAGACATAAATGAATTCTGGAAGTCAGGGGTAAGGGGCAACAGAGTTCTAGGAAAGCATAAACTGAAGTTACAAACTCAAATGGGCAGACTAGGTGGGCCATAGGCCCTTATCTGGTGACACTGTCTATGTATCTATGTACCTATCTGGCATAAGCATGGGCTGTAGCAGGCAAAATACTAGGCTTGACCAGCAGTTCCTCCGGCAATTTTCCATCGCCTGGTGCATCCAACATTAATATTTTATTCTTGACATCCTTTCTGATATGGACCTCTCCCTGTAAGGTACACTGGGCATTTGGTGCCAGGATCAGAGACTCAGGATCCTTTTTCCAGACAACTCAAACCGGTTCCTCTGGTTCCACTTTGTCCACATCTCTCTGGGCATCGTAGGCCTTCCTGATCAAAGCTGGAATTCTTAGAGCTCTACCAGTCCAGGACCCCTGTTTTTCATAACACAACTGTGTCAGCCATCCAAACATATGTGCATTAGTCCCAATTAGTAGAGGAACCCCATCATACAGTCCGGTAGGGGGACACACTAAGGCCAAGGTCTCTACTTGCTCGGCCACTCCAGCCATGGAGGTGGGAAAAGACAGACAAATTTGGATATATCCAGAGTAGGGGTAGGCCTTCTCACTTAACCCCCAGACATGCAGCCCCTCCAACGGTTGTAAGGGTACATTAGACAAATGCTTCTGATACCAGTCTTGGAACATAATTGTCACTTGAGAGCCACTGTCTAATACAGCTCTTGTAGACACTCCATTCATCTGTGAGGAAGTATTTTTTCACAGAGATGGTGGTGGACACATGGAACAGCCTTCCCGAGGAGGTTGTGGGGTCTAAAACTGTGGGAGAATTCAAGAATGCATGGGACAGACATAAGGCAATTTTTGTGGGGGGGGGTAGAAAGAAATAGACTGTTGGTTAAATAGGATCTGCAGCTTATCCTCTAGGTAGGGAAATGGGCAGACTAGGTGGGCCAAGCGGTCCTTATCTGCCATCAAAGTCTATGTTTCTATGTTTCTGTGTTTACAGTGGTCTCCATGGAGGGACCCACTATTCTGGACCAGTCTGGAGAGGTGGTAGTGGGGGCCTGGGCAACTGACCTTGCCACATAGGGATGTGAGTTATCATTTTTGGGGCCCTCACTGGGATCATTTCGTGCACCTCTTAACCACTGATTTGTTCTCCGAAGCTCTCCTTATAGCCTATATGCAACTTTGTCTGTGTCTTTTGGGGACCAGCATTCTCTCTTCATGTGCCCATCCTTCCTACAATTATAGCAAAACATACTTTCTGGAGTTTGAGCTGGCCAAGGCGTCACACTGGGAGGCAGGGTGGGGGTACTACTAACTGGAAACCTTGGTGCCATCTCTGTCTGCGGTGTGATAAGCATTTGGAGACATCTCATCAATTTCCCCACTTCCATGGTCAAGACATCGAGTTTTGAGCTGTTGTCAGCAGGAGATGCATGGGTGGGTACCCCCACCCCCATAGCAGATGCAGTCAGATGAGGGTCAGGGCCTGTACTTGCAGGAGAGGCCTTCATAAAGAGACTGTTTTTTATTTCCCTGAACTCTCTCAGCAGTTCACCCCATGGTGGCACACCCTCATTGGTCCCCACTTCACAAGGACCTTCCGATGCTGTGATCACTTGGGCTGCGCCACCCCAGAATTAAATCCCCTCCTCATCTTCAACCTCCCGAAGTTCTTTTATTAAGTCACAATAGTCCGATGGGTTACCCCTTCTGTCTAGGGCCTTAATTGAAGGAGCTGCAATTTAGAATACTTTGTATGTTGTAGTAGATGCTCCAACCTTACACAGTTTAAGTCACTGCTTATACCCCACCTTTTCGGTAAGCCTTCTGCAGAGCTCTTTCCAGATGAGTAACATATGCAGAAAAACGTTCCCCTGGCCACTGTTTTGTACCTTGAAATTTCCACATCAAGCTCTCCCCTGACTCAATGCCCCCAAAATTGCCTTCAAGTGCAGACAGGTACTTCTGGGCAGATGCATCAGGATTTGTGGACCTCAAAAATTGAATGGCCTCAACGGCAGGACCCCTCAGACTTTCTATGATTCTTTTTTGTTTCTCGGCCTCCACACACTGCCATTCAGGTATCAGGGGGCAACACAATCTATCCAGGTGTCCCAATCATCCTCCCCCTGGGGGTGGGGAAGGTGCCAGAGAAGATTCTCAGCCTTCGGTAAGAGTCATGACTAATGGCAGGTGCAGAAATAGGAGCCTGCATTGGTTCAGCCACAGAAAGAGGGTCAATAATGGGTGCTGTAGCGGGAGGGGGTGTTGGGGGAGGAACATCCCCAGATGGCAGAAATAACTTCTTTAAGTCCTCCATGGTTTTCCCTTCCTCCAGCAACAACTTAGAAAATTTCTCAGATAGTGGGAGGGGCCCATTTCCCACCGGGTCTTTACTGTCCTTAGTTATCACTCTCCACGCAGTGAGGGCTCCCTCTGGGGTAACAGTCTGTGGCACTTTGGAGCTATCTATGGGGTCCTTATACTCTACTAGGGCCATGTAAGTGTGGGTGAGCAGATCAGCATGTCGACCCACCACCACAGGGTTTTGTAAACCTTCCACCTTGGAAAGTACTCCCTGTACAGTGTCCGTATTGATACCCAAGGGGATGTCCAGGATAAGCATAGCATTTTGGGGGTCGATCTCCTCCCCAGTACACCACTCCACCAGCCGGTGCACAACCACTTCTGTCGGGGTACCCATTTATTTTTTTTAACAGTGGTTCATAAATGTGGCCACTAGAGGACACAAAATCCCAGTGGTGAGCCTCCAAGATGTAATCCCTAGGTGGCGCTATCCCAAGGGCTACTACCCATACCTGTTTGACTACGGACCGGTTGAGGGGCCTAGGTCCTATGGCGGGTGCCTCCACCCAGAGGTCAGGGTTTGTAGTGGTCAGACTAGTTTGGTCACAGCCCTCTGGGACACTGAGACCCCCCTTTTATTCCCTCTAGTGGCTCACACAGTACCCTGGAGTTACAGCCCCAATACTCCACGTATACACACTGTTCACTCATATAGATACCACTTACCCTCGAGACTGATTCTGCAGCACCTCTCTGAGGACCCCCTGTAAAATAAGGTTAAACAACATACACAGCAAAACACAATACTTCTTCCATAAGTACCAACACCACAGATTGTATATAGTATAACAACAACAAATCTGATTTATTTAGGGGGCAGTAACACTGGAGGGGGAAATCAGGTTAAGTGGTGGCATTAAATCACAGTACTGTGCACACATACAGGGTCTGAAAAGTCACACTCTGGGTACCCAGGTTGGGAGGGGCTAGCCAGGTCCGTTGCCCAGGATTGGCCGGCAGGTGCAGATGGATGGGGCCCTGTAGAAGAAAATATATGCTCAACACCCAATTGTAATCCGGAGCCGGATGGCTCAGTCCGTGAAGCAGGGAAACAACAAGAATTAGGTGACACACTTGTGATTGAAAACAAGCTGCAGGGGAATACCTTGATTTGTACTCACAACACCCAAGCTGAGGATCGGATGGAGAATGTCCCTCTGGATTGCCAGAAGAGCAGGGCATTTGGACAAGGTCCTTGTGACTGGACCCCACTGCAGTTGATATTAAACAGATGTAGTCCGAATTAAGCTGGGGGTTTACTTCCAGCTTCAGCACACAATTCACTGTACAGGGGATTTGAAATAGTGATTCCCCACAAGCACTACGCACATTTATATGTAAAAGTAAAGTACTATACCAGGCAGGCTGCTCCTTGATCCTGATCGCAGTTACTGCAAAATACCCAGGAGCACACACAGCAGCTTCAGTTCCTGACAGACCAAGCGCGATTCAGCAATTTCTCCAGTCTTCTACAGGGTGAGCCTGGTTTCTACTCTTCAGATCTCCTTTGATTCTCTTCACAGGACGGATTCAGTCCGAACAAGCAGTTGCACAAGCTGCAGACCGAAACTTGGGACCTTGCACCGAAGGAGCACAGGGCTCCTTCCCTCTTCACTGCCAGAGCTAAACTGAAACTCCAGTAGACAAAACCGGGCACTTCCTTTGAGTTCCTCCCAGTTCTTGGCTGGATTGGCTGTCACTCACAATAGCCTGCCCCTGTTGGTGCAAAAAGGCGCCGAAGTCCAAACTACATTTCCCAGAGTCACTGCCATTACAATCCTCTTGTAGCTGGCTCAGATTACGAGTCCAAGTTCTGATTCATCCACAGGCACCATTTTAGAGCTCCCTTAACCCACGCTGATTGGTCCAGTTCAGCAGTTCAAAACTAGAATGGGGAACTAGGTAAACACAGTTCTGATTGCAAAGAAAAGCAGGTTAGACAAACTGTATTTTCATTATTACTCTAAATGATTTCTGGCAAAAAGTTACATCTTTCAGATAGGTTCCCTTTGCACTCCTAGTGACTGCAAAAACGGAGTGAATTGGCAGCAGCTCGAGTGGGACTCAAGCAGAGAAACACACAGTCCCCCCCATACAAACTAATTATGTCTGCAAGCAGACAGCTCTTAAAGAGACAGTACCAGAGGCTCTAAAAACACTCACAGATAAATGGCTTAAACGCCAAACACCATTCAGGCTCGGAGCATTCAAGCAAGCTCCTGGAAGTCTTTTGGGAACCCCCATTTGCAGGGGGGGGGTTACACACATTCAATCTACTTGTCTTGCTTTCCATTTGTGCTGAACTTGAACATACTTAAAAATAAGTGGCATTGTCCATTACTCTAGACCCCCAGAGGCCCCCACAGGTTAAGCAGTCCAATCCCCACACTCTAGACCCCCCCCACAAGTTAAGCAGTCTAATCCCCACATCTTTCCATTTTGTGCTGGCCTTGAACATACTTAAGTGGCTTTGTCCATTACTCTAGACCCCCCACTGAGTTAAGCAGTCCAATCCCCACGTCTTCCAACTGTACTTTGGCTGTCTTTTCCTGACCCCACAGTAACAGTCCCTTTAGTCTGCTTCTGTTTCAGGTAAAAACACTTGGTCCTTTTTCAGAGCGAACTCACCCTTTGGTTGCAGGTGCCCCACAGGCGTTTCCTCTTCAAGGAATTTCTTACAGAGCTTCTGGTGCCTCAGCACAACTCAGACAGGCAGCTTCTTTCCCTTAGTCGGATCCAAGGGGGTTGCCCCTGGAAAACAGGCAGACACCTTCCCCCCACCCCCTTGGGGATGGGGCTCTGAACCATTGAGAGCGGTCTCCACCACTTCAATTACCAGTTCCTGTGTTTCTCTTCAGGTGGAAACACACACCTTGAACAAAAGTAGCTCTGAAACAGAGCTTAAAGCTCTGAGAGCCTGCACACACTCTGCTGCACTACAGTCTCTCTCTCAGACTGCATACAGACTGGCTTCAAATTCTCCAACGTTCTACTCTAACCTCCAACTGCAACATTCCAGTGTGGCTTATGCAGCTGCGACAGTTCTAAAATGATGTCATCCCTCAGTCTCAGCTGAGACTGAGAACAGAGTGAGACTTGTGAAATCCATTTAACTGGAGTTTCACAAGCTGCCTTCCTTGTCTACCACTAGGTCTTACTGGGATTCTAGTAACCCCGGGTAACAGGGGGGTTACACTTATGCTGCCCCACCCTCCAGTCCATAGGAAAAACTTAAACTCACAGGCTGGAGCTGCTATATTACAAAATAGGACATTTCACTGCAATGTCCTCTCCTAGGACACACCACTGCGATGTGTGGGCCTCCTTAAACTGGCCCTCACTGCTTAGTAGGCTCCAGTACTCCCTACTAACTGTAGCATACAAACTAATCAATGAATCGGCTCCCCCAAGCCTTGAAGGCCTACTCGTACAAAGCACTGCTGCAGAACACTCTGCCATTCTGGGAAGACATTACTTGAGGTACCCAGGACAAGAACTACTCTTGGAAGTAAATCCTTTGCACATTCAGCCCCTAAACTCTGGAATACCCTAGCAGACGACCTACATTCAGCAGGTTCCTTAGCTACTTTTCACAAGGGTCTAAATACACACCTCTATGTGCAGCACCAATGTACCTGCTAGTTGTTGCATATAGTTCTAGCACTTGCTCCCTAACCCTATACTGTACTTACCTTCCCCAAACATTTAGTCTAGCCTTACCCCCATGAAGCTGCTCAGCCCTGCTTGTCTCCACTGTATGAATGTAACCTGCTGTAAATAATAACTGTTTATTGATTGTCTTTGTCACAAATTCAACTGTATTCTCCTTCTCTACCACTTGCTATGATATCTGCTCTACTTACATGTAACTAATTCCGTGTCGCACCTGAAAAAGGAACCGCTGGTTGCAGTGGGCCTACAGAGTTACCAAAATGAAATAAATAAATAAATAAAATGGCATGATTACTTCTGTTCTGCACACTGTACTGCAGGTGGGGCCTGACCAGGGCCTTATATAGTGGAAGGATTTTTTTCCCTTGCACTGCATACCATACTCCAGATGGGGCCTGACCAGGGCCTTCTAAAGAGGCAGGATTACTCCCCTTCTCCACACGCAATACTCCAGGTGTGGCCTGATCAGAGTCTTGTAAACAGACAGGATTACTTCCCCTGTATGCACACAGTACTCCAGGTGAAACCTGACCAGCACCTTGTAAAGTGACAGGATTACTTGCCCTGCCCTGCACACTGTACTACAGATGGTGCCTGTGCCTGACCAGTGTCTTGAAAAGTGACAGGTTTACTTCCCCTGTTCTGCACACTATACTCCAGGTGGGGCTTGACCAGTCCCTTGTAAAGTGACATGATGACTTCCCCTGCTCTGCACACTGTACTCCAGGTGGGGTCTGACCAGTGCCTTGCAAAGTGACAGGATTACTTCCCTGTCTGCACACTGTACTCCAGAGAGGCCTGACCAGGGCTTTGTAAAGTCACAGGATTACTTACCCTGTCTGCACAGTGTACTCCATGTGGGGCCAGACCAGGGCCTTGTAAAGTGGCAGGATTACTTCCTCTGCACTCCACATTGTACTCCAGGTGGGGCCTGACCAGGGCATTGTAAAGTGGCAGGATTACTTCCCCTGTTTTACACACAGTACTGTAAGTGGGACTTGACCAGGGCCTTGTATAGTGACAGGATTACTTCACTAATCGGCACGATGTACTCCAGGTTTGGCCTTATCAGAGTCTTGTAAAATGCCAGGATTACTTCCCCTGCCTACACACTGTACTTCAGGTGGGGCCTGACCAGGCCCTTGTAAAGTGGTAGGATTACTTCTCCTGCTCTGCTCATTGTTCTCTGGGTGGGGGCCTGACCAGTGCCTTGTAAAGTGACAGGATTACTTCCCCTGCTCTGAATAATGTACTCCAGGTGGGGCCTGACCAGTGCCTTGTAAAGTGGCAGGGTTTCTTCCACTGCTCTGTACACTGTACTCCAGGTGGGGCCTGTCCAGTGCCTTGTAAAGTGACAGGGTTACTTCCACTGCTCTGTACACTGTACTCCAGGTGGGGCCTCACCAGTGCCTTGTAAAGTGGCAGGATTACTTCCCCTGCTCTGCACACCGTATTCCAGGTGGGGCCTGGTGGAAGTGTTACTTCCACTGCTTTGCCCACTGTACTCCAGCTGGGGCCTGACCAGAGCCTCGTGAAGTGACAGGGTTAGTTCCCCTGCTCTGTACACTGTACATCAGGTGGGGTATGTTCAGGGCCTTGTAATGTGGTAGGGTTACTTTCACTGCTTTGTACACTGCATTCCAGCTGGGGATAAGCACAGTTTTCTGAATTGGCAGGATTACTTCCACTGCTCTGCACAATGTACTCCAGGTGGGACCTGACCAGGCCCTTGAAAACTGGCATGGTTAGTTCCCCTGCTCTTCACACTGTATACCATGTGAGGCCTCACCAGAGCCTTGTAAAGTGACAGGAGTACCTCGTCTGCTCTGCACACTGTACTCCAGAGGGGCCTGACCAGGACCTTGTAAAGTGCCAATGTTACTTCCCTTGTCTGCACAGAGTACTCCATGTAAACTGGCAGGATTACAGCCCCTGCACTGATCTAGCTGTTAAAAGTATTGTTTTTTCTAAACAACGGCCATTAGGCTTCTGAAGAAGGACTGGTTGGTCCGAAAGTTAGAGCACTTTGTTCTTGTTGTTACATCTGTGTTGGTCCATTAAAAGGTATCAAATCATTTGCTTCTGGATCTTTTCGTGCAAGGACCAATACGGCTAATACTAAATCTAGATCCCCTGCACTGCACACTGTACTCCCAGTGTGGCCTGACCAGGGCCTTGTAAAGTGACAGGATTACTTGCCCTGTCTGCACAGTGTACTCTAGGAGGGGCCTGACCAGGGCCTTATATAGTGGAGGGATTACTTCACCTGCACTGCATATAGTACTCCAGGTGGGGACTGATCAAGGCCTTGTAAAGTGGCAGGATTACTTCCCCTGCTCTGCGCAATGTACTCCAGGTGGGACCTGACTGGGGCCTTGAAAAGTGGCATGACTGCTTCCCCTGATCTGCACACTGTACTCCAGGTGAGAGCTGATTAGGGCCTTGTATAGTGGCAGGATTACTTCCCCTGTCTGCACACAGCACTCCAGGTGGAACCTGACCAGCGCCTTGCAAAGTGACAGGATTGCGTCGCTGTCTGCACTCTGTACTCCAGGTGGGACCTGACCAGCACTTTGTAAAAGTCAGTGTAACCCCCAGGTGGCGCTATCCCAAGGGCTACTACCCCTGCCTGCTTGACTACTGACAGGTTGAGGGGCCTAGGTTCTATGGCGGGTGCCTCCACCCAGAGGTCAGGGTTTGTAGTGGTTAGACTAGCTTGGTCACAGCCCTCTGGGACACTGAGACCCCTTTTATTCCCTCTAGTGGCTCACACAATGCACAGAAGTTACAGTCCCAATACCCCACATGTATACACTGTTCATTCATAAAGTAACACTTACCCTCGAGACTGATTCTGAGGTTCGTCTCTGGGGACCCCCTGTGAAATAAGGTTAATCAACATACACAAACAAATATGATGCTTGATATGTAGGTACTAACACTTCAGACAGTTTAAAGTTTAATAACATCAAATCTGGTTTATTTAGGGGGAATAAAACACGGGAAGGGGAGATCAGGTTAATTGGCAGAATTAAATCACAGTACTGTGCACACATACAGGGTCTGAAAAGTCACACTCTGGGTACCCAGGTTGGGGGGTGCTAGCCAGGTCCGTTGCCCAGGGTTGGAAAGCAGGTGCAAATGGACAGGGCCTTGTAGAAGAAAATATATGCACAACACCCAATTGTAATCCGGAGCAGGATGGCTCAGTCCATGAAGAAGTGAAACAACAATAATTAGATGCCACACTTGTAATTGAAGACAGGCGGCAGGGGAATACCCTGATTTGTACTCACAATACCCAAGCTGAGAACCGGATGGTGGATGTTCTTCTGGGTTGCCAGAACAACAGGGCATGGAGACAAGGTCCTTGTGACTGGACCCCACTGCAGTAGATCGCAAACGGATTTAGTCCGAGACAAGCTGGGGTTTGCTTCCAGCTTCAACACACAGCACACAGAACAGGGGATTGAAACTAGCAATTCCCCACAAGCACTACGCACATTCATATCGAAAAGGAAAGTGCTATACCAGGCAGGCTGCTCCTAGATCCCGATCGCAATTACTGCAAAATACCCGGAAGCACACACAGCAGCTTCAGTTCCTGACAGAGCAAGCGCGATTCAGCAATTTCTCCAGTCTTCTACAGGGTTAGCCTGGTTTCTACCTTTCAGGCTTCCTTCTTTCTCCTCACAAGTCAGATTCAGTCCGAACTAGTGTTTACAATGGCTGCAGGCCGAACCTCAGGACCTCACATGCAGGGCCGCAGTAATGGGGGGGGTAAGTGGGGAAGTTGTCCGGGGTCCCGAGCTCAGGAGGGGCCCTCCTGAGGAGCTGGCATTACCTCTGTCATTAGCTGTTTTGGGAAATGGGAGCCCATTCCAAGTGACTTGTCCGGGGCTCCAGGATTCATAGCTGCAGCCCTGCTCACATGCGCTTCCCGAGCGAAACTATACACCACAGAAGCACAGAGCTCCTTCTCTCTTCACTGGCACAACTGATCTGATCTTTCCAGTCACAGAGCAGGGCATTTCCTTTGGCTCCACACCATTCTGTTGGCTGGTTCAGCTGTCACTCACAATAAGACTCCCTCTGTTGGTAAAAAAGGGGCCAAGGTCAAAACTACATTTCCCAGAGTCACTGCTCATACAGTCCCCTTGTGACTGGCTCAAAATTGAGAGTCCAAGTTCCAATTCATCCATAGGCTCCATTTTAAGGCCTCCCTAGGATCCTGATTGGTCCAAGTCAGCAATTCAGGACCAAAATGAAAGAGCTACACTGAAACAGTCCGTGCTGAAATAAAGACAGGTTAGACAAACTACATTTTCTCAGTCATGTTAAATGATTTCTGGCAACAAGTTATATCTTTCAGCAAGGCTCCCTCTGCACATGTAGCGACGGCAGAAACAGAGTGAATTGGCAGCAGCTCGGGCAGAATTTGAACATTAAATACACAGTCCCCCCATACAAACTAATTAAGTCTGCAAGCAGACAGCTCTTAAAGAGACAGTATGTGGAGGCTCAAATAGCACTCACTTGGAACCACATTTAAACAGCTCAGACACCGAACACCGCCCAGACTTGGAGCATTCAGGCAAGCTCCTGGAAGACTTTTGGGAACCTCCCATTTGCAGGGAGGTTACATCAGGATTACTTACCCTGTCTGCACAGTGTACTCCAGGAGAAGCCTGACCAGGGCCTTGTAAAGTGGAAGGATTACTTACCCTATCTGCACAGCGTACTCCAGGTGGGGCTTGACCTGGGCCTTGTATAGTGAAAGGATTATTTCCCCTGTGTGCACACAGTACTGCAGGTGGGGCTTGACCAGTGCCTTGTAAAGTGGCAGGGTTACAGCACTTCCACTGAGCTGCACACTGTACTCCAGGTGGGACCTGATCAGTGCCTTGTAAAGTGGCAGGGTTACTTCCACTGCTTTGCATACCGTGTTCAAACAACATGAAGTCTTGCTGTATTCTGACATATTGCAGTGATGTCCAACCTTTGAACTGCCCCAGAGATGAAAGAGTTAACTTTCCATGCCAGGCATGAAACGCTGAGCTCAAGCTCGGTTGAGACTCTGTCTGTTGCTGTTTGAACTCAAACCGTCAGATTCTTTACTCCGCCTCACTGAACAGTCGCTCCGGAGATTTCTCCTTTGCTCGGTTCAAGTTTGTCGGTTAAAGTGCCGTTGTTCTCGGTTTTCGACTGAATTAATCTGTTAATCTGTCAGTTCAGTCTCTGTCTGTGGTATCGTGAGTACTAGATAGGTTTATTTTCTTGTTCTTCTGTGTGGAACTTGTAAACGTGGGATCGGTTCGGTTTGAACCGATCAGGTTGTTTAAAAACAGTTTATTCTACTTTTAGAGTGTGGTAACTGGTCCTTATCGGTTCTAAAAAAAATGGATTTTCATTACGTTTTTTTCCACGACCCGTAACACGGTCAGGAACCGATAAGGGTGTCTTGCCTAGCGGATTGCCAAAAAAAGGGTAAGTTTTTGTTAGGACTGGCCATGTCTGAGAAACCCAAAAGAAAAACTGGGCCCACTAGGTTTCAACATTGTAGGCTTTGTGGGGAAGCCTTTGCTAAGGCTGATCCCCACACCACCTGTGTTTATTGTCTGGGGTTTGACCACCTCGATTCAGACTGCCAGATTTGCAAGAATTTTCCTGCAGCTACCCTGGAAAAGAGAGTTGGTAGGCTCAGGGAAGAGGAGGCCAAGAGATCCGTAGCCGGATGACCAGCCCGGTTGGTTCCAACCGAACCAGAGAATCCCTCCTGACCGGGGCGAGACTTCTTCCAGACAAGGGAGAACTGACTCGAGATCTGTTCCGTTAAAAGAAAAGAAGGATAAATCAGCGGTGCGGATCCACAAATTCTTTCTCCGACCGCTGATGAAATAGCCAAGCGATAAGGATTGTTCAGTCGCTTCGGTTCCGACCGAACCGGCACCATCAGGAAGAAGCTCGGTTGGTCAGTTCCCCGGTTCCAGATTATAATTTAGAAGAAATTTTATGAACGGAGGAGGAGGAAGGAGAGTATGAGGATAGTGATGGTGATTACGAAAGTCTGGATGTGCCTATTGACCCGGACATCTCCCCAGACAGACCTTCAGGGGTTTCTCCTCCTAGGCTGAGTCCCCTTCCCATTTTATGTTCTACAAAAAAGTGGCTGAAACTCTTCAGCTTCCTATGGAAGAAGCTGTGGATGACCAGGAGGAGCCTGACTATGTTGAAATGATGGATATCCCAGAGTCCAGGAGGCTGTCTATTCCCCCTTCATAAGTCCTTTGGGAAACAGACAATAAAAATTTTAAAGACTCCTAATTCTATACCTCCTGTGGACAAGAGAATGGACAAGAGGTATACTCTCTCAGGCTCAGATATGGAGTTCCTTACCCAGCAATGCAGCCATGTTGGGGTAGTGCAGGCTGCTGCCTGTGACAAGGCAAATATACCCTTGGCTTCACACCCTCCAGATAAGGACTCCAGGAGGATTGATGCCATGGCAAATAAACAGTACATGGCAGCATCCTTGGGACTCAGGCAGGCTAATTATATGGCCTATACAGCTAGATATCAGAAAATCTAGATGGGACACTGTAATGGCCTTAGCCAAACAGGTCCCTGGCCAGCTTGCCAAGGAGCTGGAGCAGGTGACTGCGGATGGTATTGAGGCATCCAAGGTGCAATTCCATGCTGCAGTGGACTCCTATGATGTTTCATCTAGAGTCATGGCTACATCTGTGGCCCTTCGTAGGATGGCTTGGCTCAGATGTACTAGCCTGTCTCAGGATACCCAGACTAAGGCCATGGATTTTCCTGTTGTGTGTAATTCTCTGTTTGGGGAGCAAACAGAGAACTACGTGAAGAAAATGGATGAATACAGGACCACCTATAGGAGTGCTCAGGCCAAGGAAAGGCAAGCCACTCCCAGAGGCAGCATTCAGGGGCAGGGCAGGCCTTTCATGAATCCTTTCTACCAAGCCCAGGCCTCCTCTTCTGCTTTTGCTCAAAGGGGTTCTTCAGAGGAGGCAGACAGGGTACAAGCAGGCCTGCTTCACCCCTCAGCCTAAAGCCCCTGCCAAACAGGCACCCTGATGGGTTTGCCAGGGCCGATTCTCCACGACCTGTAGGGGGCAGGCTGGCTTACTTTGTCCAGGACTGGATGTCTTTAACATCAGACAAATGGGTCCTGGAAGTAGTAAGCCAGGGACTGGTTCTCAGCTTCAAAAAATGTCCAAAGATGAGAACCAGATCCTTTCCACCTGCAAATCCTTCAGAGGCACTTGCCTTAGAGGCAGAGGTCTTTTCCCCCTTGGCTCTGAGAGCCATAGAGAGGGTTCCACCCCTACACAGAGGAAAAGGATTGTACTCCAGATACTTCCTAACCCCCAAAAAGACAGGAGAATGGCGGCCCATCCTGGACCTCAGATATTTAAACAAGCACCTTTTAAAACCAAAGTTCAAAATGGTGACTCTAGGAATAATTCTACCCTCTCTAAGGCCAGGGGACTGGCTAGTTTCCCTGGACCTCAAGGATGCCTATTTCCATATTCTCATCAGAAGCTCCCACCGAAAGTACCTCAGGTTCGAGCTGCCCTCAGGCAATTACCAATTCAGAGCAATGCCCTTCGGCCTAACTTCTGCTCCAAGGGTGTTCACAAAATGCCTGGCAGTAGTAGTTGCCTTCCTAAGGAGAAAAAGAATCTCCATCTTTCCATACCTGGACGACTGGCTCATAGTAGGCCAGTCTCCAGACCAAGTCAAGTTACACCTACAGATAACTCAGCAACTGCTCACTTCTCTAGGTTTCCTTCTGAACCTTTCAAAGTCAGTTCTAGAGCCTGTGCAGCTCCTCACCTTCATAGGGGCAGAGCTGGATACAGTAAAGGCAAGAGCCTTCCTTCCCCTGGACAGGGCAAGGACCCTTATCTCACTGGCCTCTTCATTCACCCTCCAGGTGTCTCGACCGGCAAGGCATTTTCTGCAGCTCTTGGGACACATGGCTACCTCTACGGCAGTGGTTCAGGGAGCAAGATTCCAAATGAGGGACATTCAGTTCCACTTGAGAGCCTTTTGGTCTCAGAAAAAGGATCCTTTGACCAAACTAATCCCAGTGACTTGAACCCTGATCCAGGCGTTACAGTGGTGGCAGGATCAGGACAATATAAGACAGGGAGTTCCTTTTGTCACTCAGTCTCATTCTCTAATCCTTACTACAGATGCCTCCCTCTTGGGGTGGGGAGCCCACTTGGGGGACCTGACCACCCAAGGGTTGTAGTCTCCTCAGGAATCTCTGCTTCACATCAATCTATTAGAACTCAGGGCAGTGTTTATAGCACTTCAAGTTTTTTCCAAGTCTGTTCAGAACAAAGTAGTTCAGATCTGGACAGGCAATAGCACCACAATGTGGTATATCAACAAGAAAGGGGGCACTCGGTCTACGGCCTTGTGCACAGAGGCAATGAAGTTGTGGTCTCTGGCCTATTCCCTGAACACCTCTCTTACAGCAGTACACCTCCCAGGCAAGGACAATGTCCTGGCAGATGCTCTCAGCAGGATATCTCAAGGCCATCACGAATGGTTCCTGGATCCCCTGGTTTTGAAGGTGATCTTCACCAGATGGGGCACCCCACAGATAGATCTTTTTGCAGCCCCAGACAATCACCAACTTCCTCTCTTTTGCTGCAGGCCCCCAGTGTTGGGCTCAGTCCCCCTGGATGCCCTAGTTCTCAATTGGTAAGGGAAGTTCCTGTATGCTCCCCCCCCCTTCCCTCTCCTGTTCAAGGTGCTAGTCAAAATCAGGTCTCAACCCTGCAAGGTGATTCTGATTGCTCCAGACTGGGCCAGACAGTCCTGCTACCCTCTCTTGCTGTCCTTAGCATTCCACCTTCCCCTGTCTCTTCCCAGGAATTACAACCTGTTAACATGTACTCAGAGGAGGGTTTGGTATCCGAATCTCAAATCTCTCAATCTCAAGGCCTGGCTCTTGAAGAGTTAGAGTTTGCTGATTTGTACCTCTCTCAAGGTGTTCTGGATATCTTAAAGGCTTCTCGGAAGCCTTCCACCAGAAACACTTACAACTCCAAGTGGAAAAGATTTTCTATATGGTGCTCTGGGAAGCATACTTCTCCAGAGTCTGCTGGCCTTCCCACAGTCCTTGACTATATGGTTCATCTTAATAGCTTGGGACTCAGACCAGTTACACTAAGAGTGCATCTGGCAGCTGTCTCTGCCTTCCTCTCAGCAGGCAAGCACTCTTCCCTTTCAGCTCATCCTGTATTTTCTAAATTTTTCAAGGATTTGTTCTACCAATCCTCCCTTCAGGACCCTGCTCCTGCTTGGGACCTTAATGTTTGCATTGCTCAGCTTATGCAACCCCTTTTGAGCCTTTGTCCTCAGCAGAGCTTAAGTACTTGACTTGAAAACTGTTTTCTTGGTAGCCATCACTTCTGCCAGACGCATAAGTGAGCTACAGGCCCTGTCAGTGGAGCCTGATTTTATCTCTTTCCATAGAGATAAGGTGGTCCTCAGGACTAATAGGAAGTTTTTGCCTAAGGTGGTTTCAGATTTTCACCTTAACCAGTCTATGTCTCTTCCTGTTTTCTTCACTGACCATTCCTCCTCTGGGGAGAGGAGGTTGCACAGTTTGGATGTGAAAAGGGTCCTTAGTTACTACATAGAGCGCAGCAAGGGTCATAGGTTTGACTCCCTCCAACTGTTCCTCACCTATGGTGAGGTTGGTAAGGGAAAACCTGCCACTAAGAGATCTATTGCCAGGTGGATTGTCTCTTGCATTCAATTTTGCTACGAAAAACTAGGTAGGATCCCACCCTCAGGCCTGAGGGCTCACTCTACCAAAGGTACAACTGCTTCCCTAGCTGCTGCAAGGGATATTCCTATCTTAGAGATTTGTCAAGCAGCCACCTGGAAAACAGTACACACTTTTACCAAGCATTACTCTCTGGATATCCAGGCTAGGAGTGATGCTCGGTTTGGCACAGCAGTGCTTCAGAGCCTATTTCCTAAGTAGGTTCTGTCCCTCCTCCATGGAGGTACTGCTTGGTAGTCTGCAATATGTCAGAATACAGCAAGACTTCATGTTGTTTGAAGAAAAAATTACTCACCTTAGTAATGTTGTTTCTTCTAATGGAGTCTTGCTGTATTCTGACCTCCCCCCGCCTTCCCTCTCAGAACCTTGGTTTTTGGGATGTGGCTGGGCAGTAGCAGTGTTGGCACTCGGGAGGTGCCCCCACCCCTTCTTTTCTCACCCCTTTAGTTTGGGTGTGTGGGTGTGGTGTTTTGTTTTATTTTTTGGGTTTCCTGACTTGAGTCTTTGTTTTGGGACCAAAAAATCTTCTTATTATATTTAGTAGCCAGTTGGCTAGCGTAAGTTTACAGTTTCCACACAGGACACCCAGTGAGTATAGCTCATAAAGATCTGATGGTTTGAGTTCAAACAGCAACAGACAGAGTCTCAACTGAGCTCGAGCTCAGCGTTCCATGCCTGGCATGAAAAGTTAACTCTTTCATCTACGGGGCAGTTCAAAGGTTGGACATCACTGCAATATGTCAGAATACAACAAGACTCCATTAGAAGAAACAACATTACTAAGGTGAGTAATTTTTTCTTCCAGCTGGAGCCTGACCAGAGTTTTTTGGAGTGGCAGTGTTAGTTCCCTTGCTTTGTACATTGTACTCCAGGTGGGACCTGACCAGAGCCTTGAAAAGTGGCAGGATTACTTCCCTTGCTCTGTACACTGTACTCCAGGTGGGGCCTAACCAGGGCATTGGAAAGTGGCAGGAGTACTTCCCCTGCTCTGCACACTGTACTTCAGGTGGGGCCTGACCAGGGTCTTGTACAGTGACAGGATTACTTCCCCTGTTCTCCACACTGCATTCCAGGTGGGGCCAGGTTAGTGCTTTGTAAAGTGACAGGGTTACTTCCCTTGTCTGCAAACTTCACTCCAGGTGGGGCCTGACCAGGGCCTTGTAAAGTGCCAGGATTACCTCCCTTGTCTACAAACTTGACTCCAGGTGGGCCCAGACAAGAGCCTTGCAAAATGGCAGGATTACTTCCCGTGCTCTGCACAGTGTACTCCAGGTGTGGCCTGACCAGGGACTAAGTTGCAAAGTGACAGGATTACTTCCCCTTGCTCTGCACACTGTACTCCAGGTGGGGCCTGACCAATGCCTTGTAAAGTGGCAGGGTTACTTCCACTGCTCTGTACACTATAGTCCCGGTGGGGCCTGACCAGTGCCTTGAAAAGTAGCAGGGTTACTTCCATTGCTTTTCATACTATGTTCCAGCTTTGGCCTGACCAGACTTTTTTGGAGTGGCAGGGTTAGTTCCCTGCTCTGTACACTGTACATCAGGCAGGGTCTGAGCAGGGCCTTGTAAAGCGACAGGATTACTTCCCCTGTTCTGCACACTGTACTCCAGGTGGGGCCTGACCAGTACTTTGTAAAGTGGCTGGATTACTTCCCCTGCTCTGCAGAATGTGTCGCAGGTGTGGCCTGTCCAGCGCCTTGTAAAGTGGCAGGGCTACTTCCAGTGCTTTGCACATTGTGTTCCAACTGGGGTATAAGCACAGCCTTGGGAAGCTGCAGGATTACTTCCCCTGCTCTGCAGAATATACTCCAGCTGGGACCTGATCAGGGCCTTATAAAATGGCATTGTTAGTTCTCCTGCTCTTCACATTGTACACCAGGTGGGGCCTGGCCAGAGCCCTGTAAAGTGGTAGGATTACCTCCTCTTCTCTGCACACTACTCCTGGTGGGGCCTGACCAGGGTCTTGTATAGTTTCAGGATTGCTTGCCCTGTTCTGTACACTGTACTCCAGGTGGGCGTAACCAGGGCCTTGTAAAAACCCAAGATTACGTCCCTTTTCTACACACTGTACTCCTGGTGAGAGATGAGCAGGGACTTGTGTAGTGGTGGGATTACTTCCCTTGCTCTGCAGACTGTACTACAAGTAGGGTCTGACCAGGGCCTGGTATAGTGGCAGGATTACTTTCCTGTATGCAGACTGTACCCAGGTGGGACCTGAACAGGGTCTTGTAAAGTGGCTGGTTACTTTCCCTGCTTTGCACACTGTACTCCAGGTGGGGCTTGACCAGAGCCTTGTAAAGTGGCAGGATTACTTCCTCAAATTTCTTTCTTCACTTGTGACTGCCAGCAGCTCCCCTCCCAGCCTATTGGTGGCTTCAGGGTTTCTCTTCCCTATGTGCATGATCTTGCACTTCTTTGCGTTAAACCCCAGTTGCCACTCTTACGACCATTTTGCTAGTTTATCCAGATCTCTTGTCATTCTACCCACCCCATCTGGATCATCTACTCTGTTGCAGATCTTGGTGTCATCTGCAAACAGACAAACCTTACCCTCCAGTCCATCTGCAATGTCACTGATGAAGATATTGAAGAGGACTGACCCCAGGACCGATCCCTCAGGTACCACACTTGTGACCTGCATCGCTTCTGACTGTATACCGTTTACCACCACTCTCTATTTTCTGCCCATCAACCAGTTTGCCACCCAGTTGACCAACTTCTGACCCTCCCTGTGCCTACCCAGCTTATTAATCAATCTTCTATGTGGAACAGTATCGAAAGCTTTGCTGAAGTCAAGGTAGACGACATCAACTGCTCCCCCTTGGTCCACCACTCTGGTTACTCAGTCAAAGAAATCTATGAAATTAGTTTGGCAGGATCTTCCTTTTGTAAACCAATGCTGTCTTCGATCCTGTGTTCCTATGGATTCCAGATGTTGCACTATCCTTTCCTTAAGGAGTGCCTCTATAATCTTGCCCACTACTGAGGTAAGACTGACTGGTCTGTAGTTCCCTGCCTCCTCCTTGCTACCACTCTTGTGGAGTGGGATCACATGAGCCCTTCTACAGTCTTCTGGGACCTCTCCTGTGCTCAGAGACTTACTGAACAGTTCTGATAATGGCTCTGCTAGTTCCACCCTTAGCTCCTTTAATACCCTGGGATGTATGCCATCAGGTCCCATAGCCTTGTCCACCCTGAGCTTATCAAGTTCTTGTAGGACCCTTTCTTTTGTGATGGGACTAGTGCACACCTCCCTCCCCCTGTGTCCATGGTGCTGAGATGAGTACATTAGGTGGGACCTGAGCAGGCCCTTGAAAAGTGGAAGGATTATTTCTCCTGCTCTGCAAACCATACTCCAGGTAGGGCCTGACCAGGGCCTTGTAAAGTGGAAGGATTACTTCCCCTGCTCTGCAAACCATACTCCAAGTGGGGCCTGACCGTGGCATTGTAATGTGGCAGGATTACTTCCCCTGCTCTGCACACTGTACTCCAGGTGGGGCCTGATTAGTACCTTGTAAAGTGGCAGGGTTACTTCCCTTGCTCTGCATACTATATTCCTGGTGGGGCCTGACCAGTGCCTTGTAAAGTGTCAGGATGACCTCCCTTGTCTGTGAATTGTACTCCAGGTGAGGCCTGACCAAGGCCTTGTAAAGTGGCAGGATTAATTCCCCTGCTCTGCATAGTGTACTCAAGGTGTGGTCTGACCAGGGACTTAGTTGTAAAGTGACAGGATTACTTCCCCTTGCTCTGTACACTGTACTACAGGTGGGGCCTGACCAGTGCCTTGTAAATTGGCGGGGTTACTTCCATTGCTTTGCATACTGTGTTCCAGCTTTGGCCTGACCAGATCTTTTTGGAGTGGCAGGGTTAGTTTTCCTGCTCTGTACACTGTACATCAGGTGGGGTCTGAGCAGGACCTTGTAAAGTGACAGGATTACTTCCCCCGTTCTGTACACTGTACTCCAGGTCGGGTCTGACCAGTGTTTTGTAAAGTGGCAGGATTACTTCCCCTGCTCTGCACATTGTGTTGCAGGTGGGGTCTGATGACCAGTGCATTGTAAAGTGGCAGGGTTACTTCCACTGCTTTGCACACTGTGTTTCAGCTGGGTCCTGACCAGAGCCTTGTGAAGTAGAAGGGTTAGTCCCCCTGCTCTGAATGCTGTACATCAGGTGGGGTCTGACCAGGGCCTTGTAAAGTGGCAGGGTTACTTCCAGTGCTTTGCACACTGTGTTCCAACTTGGGTATAAGCACAGCCTTGGGAAGTGGCAGGATTACTTCCCCTGCTCTGCATAATATACTCCAGGTGGGACCTGACCAGGACCTTGTGAAATGGCATGGTTAGTTCCCCTGCTCTTCACACTGTACACCAGATGGGGCCTGATCAGTGTCCTGTAAAGTGGCAGGATTGCCTCCTCTTCTCTGCAGACTGTACTCCAGGTGGGGCCTGACCAGGGCCTTGTAAAGTGGCAGGATTGCTTGTGTAACCCCTAGGTGGCACTATCCCAAGAGATACTACCCCTGCCTGATTGGCTACTAGCTGGTTAAGGGGCCTGGGTAATGAAACAGGTGCCTCCACCCAGAGGTCAGGGTTGTTCATGGTCAAATTACCTTCTGCACAACCCTCCGGGGCATTTTAACCCCCCTCTTTCCCATCTAGAGGCCTGAACAATATACAATAATTACTTTCATAATGACCCTTAGAGGCGATTACCCACAGTTTGCACTTACCACCAGGGCTGGTTCCTCTAGCTTGACCCTGGGGAACCCCCTATTAAACAAGGTTAAGCATAGCAAATAGGAACAGTTCAATACTTTTGGCACAAACTGGAACCACAGTCAGGTTAAATGCAAATGTAACCCCCAGGTGGCGCTATCCCAAGGGCTACTACCCCTGCCTGCTTGACTACTGACAGGTTGAGGGGCCTAGGTTCTATGGCGGGTGCCTCCACCCAGAGGTCAGGTTTTGTAGTGGTTAGACTAGCTTGATCACAGCCCTCTGGGACACCGTGACCCACTTTGGTTCCCTCTAGTGGCTCACACAGTACACAGGAGTTACAGCCCCAATACCCCACATATATACACTGTTCACTCATAAAGCACTACTTACCTTCAAGACTGACTCTGCAGCATGTCTCTGAGGACCCCCTGTAAAATAAGGTTAAACAGCATACACAGTGAAATACAATATTGTTTCCATAAGTACCAACACCACAGACAGTATATAGTATAACAACAACAAATCTGATTTATTTAGGGGACAGTAACACGGGAAGGGGAAATCAGGTTAATTGGTGGCATTAAATCACAGTACTGTGCACACATACAGGGTCTGAAAAGTCACATTCTGAGTACCCAGGTTGGGGGGGCTAGCCAGGTCTGTTGCCCAGGGCTGGCCGGCAGGTGCAGATGGATAGGGCCCTGTAGAAGAAAATATATGTACAACACCCAGTTGTAATCCAGAGCCAGATGGCTCAGCCTGTGAAGCAGTGAAACAACAAGAATTAGATGACACTCTTGTGATTGAAAACAGGCTGCAGGGGAATACCGTGATATGTACTCCACAATACCCAAGCTGAGAACCAGATGGTGGATGTTCTTCTGGATTGCCAGAACAACAAGGCATGGAGACAAGGTCCTTGTGACTGGACCCCACTGCAGTTCATAGCAAACGGATTTAGTCTGAGGCAAGCTGGGGTTTGCTTCCAGCTTCAACACACAGCACACAGCCCAGGGGATTGGAAACAGCGATTCCCCACAAGCACTACGCACATTATATGTAAAAGGATAGTACTATACGAGGCAGGCTGCTCCTCGATTCCGATCGCAATTACTGCAAAATACCCAGGAGCACACAAAGCAGCTTCAATTCCTGACAGACCGAGTGCGATTCAGCAATTTCTCTAGTCTTCTACAGGGTGAGCCTGGTTTCCACACTTCTAGTGCGTCTTTCTCCTCACAACTCAGATTCAGTCCAAACTGGCACTCACAAAGGCTGCAGACCGAAACTCAGGGCCTTACACGCACTTCCTGTGCAAAACTATACACCGCAGAAGCACAGAGCTCCTTCTCTCTTCACAGTCACAACTGATCTAATCTTTCCAGTCACAGAGCAGGGCATTTCCTTTAGCTCCACACCATTCTGTTGGCTGGTTCGCCTGTCATTCACAATAAGACTCCATCTGTTGGTAGAAAAAAGGCACCAAGGTTAAAACTACATTTCCCAGAGTCATTGCCCATACAATCCCCTTGTGGCCGGCTCAAAATTGAGAATCCAAGTTCCAATTCGTCCACATGCTCCATTTTAGGGTCTCCTTATCATCCTGATTGGTCCAAGTCAGCTATTCAGAACCAAAATGAAAGAGCTACACTGAAACAGTTCGTGCTGAAATGAAGGCAGGCTAGACAAACTACATTTTCTCAGTCATTCTAAATTATTTCTGGCAAACAGTTATATCTTTCAACAAGGCTCCCTCTGCACATGTAGCAATGGCAGAAATGGAGTGAATTGACAGCAGCCTGGGTGGGATTCGGGCATTAGAACACACAGTCCCCCATACAAACTAATTAAGTCTGCAAACAGACAGCTCTTAAAGAGACAGTACGTGGAGGCTCAAATAGCACTCACTTGCAACCACATTTAAACAGCTCAGATGCCGAACACCGCCCAGACTTGGAGCATTCCGGCAAGCTCCTGGAAGACTTTTGGGAACCCCCATTTGCAGGGGGATTACACCCTTCCTGGCCTGAAAAAACTTGACGTCCGCGTCATGTAAGTACCCTCATAAATGTCAATACAACCATGTACATTTACATCAATATCACATTAGGCTTATACATGTAATCATTAGTCAACATATCACCTTACCAGAAACACCTTCCTGAAACTTTTCAGTACATCCCTTTTTACACAGTATTATACACACATTGTACCGCAACTCAGGTTATTACCTCCTGTACATGAAACCTGAAGAGAGCTGTGCCCTTCCCTATCCACTACCTTGGGGCTGGATGGGGCAGGGGCACCATACCTAGAGGGCAACACAATTAACTTGGAGGTAGCACTTATGCTCAGTTTGTGCAATGAACTCGGGGACACATACATTCCTTTATGGACAACATTGAGAGGCAAGTCCACAGGCCTCCCAGGAGAATCATAGCTGAGGTGCACCACAAGCTTTACAGCTTGACCAGTCTTTCTAGGGGGAGCTGTTACAGTCTCTGCACTTTTGCTTCACTTTCAGCACTGTCTTTACTTGCCAGGGGATTTTCTTTCGGGGTAGCAAGGTTAGAACTTGGGGCACTGTCAGCTCCAGTAGTTGCAATTTCAGGGGTCACAACACTTGGCTCACATGGGGAGTTTTCTGACACTGGCAGTGAACGATCAGGGCACCCAACACACTCTTCTTGTCCTGGTATATCACCAGTCTGTCCCAGTCCATCATTTTCCTCCTCTGAAAACTCAAACAGTTCAATCATACACAATGATTTCACATCATCTGACTTAATGCTTTGCACTTCACTTTCTGGGAGCATTGGCTCCAGGGACAAAGCTGGGGGCTTAGACAGTCCAGAAGGCCCCAGCTTCATCTCCAAGATTGACTAGGAGATTGCCCCGAAACAACTGACTCAGTTCGTAAGAAGGGTAGTATTCAAAGCCACACTCACTTTCCTCTGACATGGACTGACAGTCATGTTCAACTGGGACTTGTGGAGGGGAACACTTTAACTCAGCTTCTGTAGGTGCAGGCATTCTTGATTTTTCCTTAGCAGCAGCTCTAGTCACTGGTCCAGAGGGGGCATTTTCGGGGGGGGCTCAGACTCAATCAAGATTTGTCCAATGGGCAGTAAATGATTTCTATGCATTGTTTTCACATCTTTAGAATTATTCTCAGGCCTTACTTTGTATACAGGCAGATCATCTAGTTTGCCCACTACAATGTGAGGAAGATGGTGCCATCTGTCAGCAATCTTATGTTTGCCATGCAGTTCCATATTTCTTAGCAATACCATATCTCCCTCCTGGAGTTCCTGTGCTTTCACCTTTTTATCATACCTTTCTTTGTTGGCCAGATTTCTTTTGGCAGCCATGGTTTGAGCCAATTGGTATGCATGATTTAGCTGGGCCTTTAACTTTTGCACATACTGTAAATGGTTATCAGCTCAAACCCCATCAGGAGAAACTCCAAAACAAACATCTACTGGTAGTCGGGCTTCTCTTCCAAACATCAGGCGATAGGGGGAGAACCCAGTGGCATCACTTTTGGTGCAGTTGTAGGCATGTACGAGGGTGCTCATTTGTTGGCTCCATCTAGGCTTGTCCTTTGGGTGGAGGGTGCCCAGCATAGCTAACAGAGTGCATTAGAAACATTCAGGCTGTGGGTCCCCCTGAGGATGGTAAGGGGTGGTTCTGGACTTTCACGCCCCCCACAGAGAAAGCATCTCTTTGATCAAACGACTCTCAAAGTTCTCCCTTGATCAGAATGGATTCTTTGTGGAGCCCCATAGTGAACAAAAAAGTTTTCTACAAGTACTTTGGCCACAGTGGATGCCTTCTTGTCCTTGGTGGGAAAAGCTTGGGCATATCTCGTAAAATGGTCAGTAACCACCAGCACATTGCTAATATTTCTTTGATCGGACTCCAAACTCAGAAAATCAATACAGACCAGCTCCATGGGGGCACTGGTGGTGATGTTAACAAGGAGGGCAGACCTCTGGGGCAAAGCTTTCCTCTGTAAACAGCAACTACAAGTTCAAATGTGTTGCTCAACATCAGCCCCCATCTTAGGCCAATAGAATCTGGATCTCACCAAGTCAAGTGTTCTGTCAATACCAAAGTACCCCATGTGGTTGTGTAAGGACCTCAGTACTGAGTCTCGAAAGGCAGTGGGCAACACTAGCTGTTGTTTATCTATGTGTCCCCCTCTGTTTACAGTTTCTCTGTATAACAGTCTATTGATTAGTTTCAACTTAGAACCTTCCTTGTATAACAATGCACTTCTCAAATCAGTGGAGCGTAATTTGGACACATCTTTCCCTGCGTAGAGGGTTTCTAACGCTGATTTGATCATGGGATCTCGGGATTAAACCCGCTGAATACTGTCATTGTCCAGCTGAGGCAGTGCACCAATATCTATTTCAGAAAAGTGGCAATAAGCAGCAGGTATGCAATTCTCAGAGGGTCCCAAACAATGCACCATACAGTCCACTGCGTCCGTGGACATTTGTTCCTCCCTGTCAAACTTCTGGCAGAGTGCTCGAATATCAGGTTCTGACAGTCTGACCCAGTCATTCTGGGGAACAGGCCTCCGGGAGAGAGCATAAGCATCTATGTGGTTCAGGCCTGCTCTGTATTCAACAGCATAGTCGTATGTGTATAATGCAGAAAGCCACCTATGGCCAGTGGCATCCAGCTTAGCTGAAGTCTTCACATAGGTCAAAGAATTATTGTCAGTTTTTACTAGTATCTTAGCCCCATACAAGTACTTGTGGAACTGGTCAACAATGGCCCACTTCAAAGCTAGGAACTCTAACTTATATACAGGATAGTTCTTTTCAGATGGGGTCAGGCTTCTACTGGCAAAGGCCACTGGTCTCAGGCCATTCTCGTGCTCTTGGTACAATACAGCCCCCAAGCCTTGCAGGCTAGCATCAGTGTGGAAGACATAGAGCTTCGCTGGATCTGCATAGGCAAGGACAGGAGAGTGGGTAAGTTGATATATAATCTCATGAAAAGCAGCTTCACACTCAGGTGTCCATCTGGCTCCAAATACTTCATTAGGACGGAAATACACTCTCTCAGGCTCAGAAGAAACCAACCTCTTATAATTTTTGTTAGTAGGAGGGTAACCTTGAGTAAGATTAAATAAAGGACGAATCACTTTTGAATAGTCCTTGATGAACCGGCGATAGAAGCCACAGAATCCCAGGAATCTTTGTAGTTCTTTTAGATTGTGGGGCTGTGGCCAGGTGGTCAAGGCCTCAACTTTACTCAGGTCTGTTTCTATTCCCTCGGTGGATACTATGTGTCCCACATACTTTACAGAGGTTTGGAAGAACTGTCATTTATCGATGGATAGTTTAAGGCCTAAGTCTTCCAGTCGGTCCAACACCTTGAACAATCTGCTCTCATGTTCCTCCAGTGAGCTGCCAAACACAATAACATCATCTAGGTATACCAGGCACTCTAACAAGTTCATTTCCCCCACCGCATGCTCCCTCAGTCATTGAAAAGTGCCTGGAGCACCTGAAATCCCTTGAGGCATCCTCATGAATTCATAGAAACCAAGCAAACAGATAAAGGCTGTCTTTTCAAGGTCTTCTGGGGCCATTGGGATCTGGTAGTACCCACTGCGAAGATCCAACACTGAGAACCACTTACTACTGTTCAGGTAGTCTAAGGCATCCTGAATGCGGGGCATTGTGTACTGATCAGGAATAGTCTGCCGGTTCAAGGTGCAATAATCCACGCACATCCTTACTGTCCCATTCTTTTTCTTCACTACCACGATAGGTGAAGCATATGGGCTTCTGAATTCTTGTATTACACCAGCAGCAAGCATCTCTTGCAGATGCCGTCTCACATCATCTATGTCAGCAGGTGTTGCGGCGTGGACGACCTCTCATGAAATGGCCTTTCATCATGCAGCCAGATGTGGTGCTCAGCCTTTGCACACATCCTATGTCCATGCTTTGAAAGAAAACACCTGGTCTCTCTGGGCAAGCTTTCTACTGATTCTCATATTCCATTCGACTGGCAGAGTCACCAAAATCAAAACTAAGTTGGGCCACTCTGTCATTTTCCCGACACTAGAAAGCCATTGGGTAGCACTGCCGATCTGCACAATGTACACATTAGCCAGGTGCAACCTCTATTTCTACTCGAATCTCTATCAGACACATTATGAACTTGGACCATTACCTGTGTGGCATAAGTATGGGCTCTGACAGGCAAAATACTTGGCTTGACCAGCAGTCCTTCTGGCAATTTCCCATCACCTGGTGCATCCAGCATGAGGATTTTATTCTTGACATCCTTTCTGATATGGACTTCCCCCTGTAAGGTACACTGGGCATTTGGCACCAGGATCAGAGACTCCGGATCCTTCTTCCAAACAATTCCAACCAGTTCCTCTGAGTCCACTCCTTCAGCATCTCTCTGTGCCTCATAGGCCTTCTTGATCAAGGCCGGAATTCTCAAAGCTCTTCCAGTCCTTGACCCCTGTTTCTCATAACACAACTGCGCCAACCATCCAAACATATGTGCATTTGTCCTAATTTGTAGAGGAATCCCATCATACAGTCCAGTAGGGGGACACACTAAGGCTCGGGTCTCTACTTGCTCTGCCACTCCAGCCATGGAAGTAGGGAAAGATAGCCAAATTTGGATATACCTGGAGTAGGGGTAGGCCTTCTCATTTAACCCCCATACATGCATTCCTTCCAATGTTTATAAGTGTACGTCTGACAAATGCTTCTGATACCAATCCTGGAACATAATTGTCACTTGGCAGCCACTGTCCAACACAGTTCTGGTGGGCACACCGTTCACTTTTACTGTAGCTTCCATTGAAGGGCCCACTATTCTGGACCTGTCTGGAGAGGTGGTAGCAAGGGCCTGGGTAGATGATCTAGCCACAGAAGGACGTGAGTTAGCATTTTTGGGACCTTCACTGTGGTCATTTCATGCACCTCTTAACCACTGTTTTGTGCTCCAAAGCTCTCCTTGTAGCCAGCTCACCACTCTCTCTAAGTCTTTCTGAGACCGGCATACCCTCTTCATGTGCCCATCCTTCCCATAATTATGGCAAAATATGTCTGCTGAAGTTTGGGGTGACTGAGGCATCACATTGGGGGCTGCGGCATTGGTACTATCAATAGAAAACCTTGGTGCCACCTCAACCAGCGGTGGGTTGGACATTTGGAGAATTCTCTTCAGTTCCCCCACTTCCGTAGTCAAGATATCAAGCTTTGAGCTGCTGTCAGCAGGAGATGTCTGGGGGGGCACCCCCACCTCCATAGCGGATGCAGTTAAGTAAGAGTTGGGGCCTGTACTCGTTGGAGGGGCCTTCATAAAGAGACTATTTATTGCTGCCCTGAATTCCCTCAGTAGTTCATTCCATGACAGAACATCAGTAGCCATTCCTCTCTGTCTGGGCCCCCCTTGGCTGACATTTGGGTCTCGGATTCTGTAATGTGATATTGGTGATTCCATACCATCAGCGTCTGACCCTGCACCTGGAGCAGGGGATGTAGCAGCTACGACTGTACAGGGCTCTGAAAAACCTTCCTCCTCCTCAACTTCTCGTACCTCCTTAATCAACACATGGAAAGGCAAGGGACTAGATTTCCTTTGATGCAGTTGCAATTTGAGCAACACCCAGCTACAGTGCCAGGCAGAGCAGAGTATATGATCCAGTCTTACCCGGTCCACTTCACTAGAGGTCCAACCTCCCTTTCGAAAAATGGTTTGCAAGATTCCCTCTAATTGATCCATATAGGCAGATAACAATTCCCCCGACTGTTGTCTAACATCTTTAAGCTTCCATTTCAAGGCCTCAACACTAGTGGTGCCCCCAAACACATTTTCAAGGGCAATTAGGTACTCTTGGGCTTTGGCATCAGGGTCAGAGACCCTCAGGGAGTGAAAAGTATGTTGGGCAGGACCCTGGAGGCTCTCCCCCAGGTGAGCCCTTTTTTCTGCCTCGGAGCATTGCCAGTCTTGTACCGCAAGGGTAGCGGAGTCTATCCAGGTTTCCAGATCGACCTCCCCATTTGGAGTAGGGTGAATGCCAGAGAATACTTTGAGCTTGCAGTAAGAGTCATGACTAACAGTAGGTACAAACATAGGGGCTAGCACTGGCACAGAAGGAGGGGTAATAACAGGTGCTGGAGGGAGAGGGTGTTGGGGAGGAACGCCCCAGGTGGCAATAATAGTTTCTTTAAATCCTCCACAGTTTTCTCTCGTCGCAAACAATTTAGCAATTTCTCCTCAAAAGTTTCAGATAGTGGGGGTCATTCCCCCGTCTTACTGTCCTTAGTCATCACTCTCCAGGCAGTGAGGGCTCCCTCTGTGGTAATAGTCTGTGGCACTTTGGAGCCATCTATGGGGTCATTATACTCTACTAGGGCCATGAAAGTGTGGGTGAGCAAATCACCATGTCGACCCACCACCACAGGGTTTTGTAAACCTTCCACCTTGGAAAGTACTCCCTGTACAGTGTCCGTATTGATACCCAGAGGGATGTCCAGGATAAGCATAGCATTTTGGGGGTCAATCTCCTCCCCAGTACACCACTCCACCAACCGGTGCACAGCCACTTCTGTCGGGGTACCCATTTATTTTTTTTTAACAATGGTTCATAAATGTGGCCACTAGAGGACACAGAATCCCAGCGGTGAGCCTCCAAGATGTAACCCCCAGGTGGCGCTATCCCAGGGGCTACTACCCCTGCCTGCTTGACTACTGACAGGTTGAGGGGCCTAGGTTCTATGGCGGGTGCCTTCACTCAGAAGTCAAGGTTTGTAGTGGTTAGACTAGCTTGATCACAGCCCTCTGGGACACCGTGACCCACTTTGGTTCCCTCTAGTGGCTCACACAGTACACAGGAATTATAGCCCCAATACCCCACATATATACACTGTTCACTCATAAAGCACCACTTACCCTCGAGACTGATTCTGCAGCACGTCTCTGAGGACCCCCTGTAAAATAAGGTTAAACAACATACACAGAGAAATACAATACTGTTTCCATAAGTACCAACACCACAGACAGGATATAGTATAACAACAACAAATCTGATTTATTTAGGGGGACAGTAACACAGGAGGGGGAAATCAGGTTAATTGGTGGCATTAAATCACAGTACTGTGCACACATACAGGGTCTGAAAAGTCACACTTTGGGTACCCAGGTTGGGGGGGGGCTAGCCAGGTCCGTTGCCCGGGGTTGGCCGGCAGGTGCAGATGGATAGGGCCCTGTAGAAGAAAATATATGCACAACACCCAATTGTAATCCGGAGCCGGATGGCTCAGTCCATGAAGCAGTGAAACAACAAGAATTAGATGACACTCTTGTGATTGAAAACAGGCTGCAGGGGAATACCCTGATATGTACTCCACAATACCCAAGCTGAGAACCGGATGGTGGATGTTCTTCTGGATTGTCAGAAACAGCAGGGCATGGAGACAAGGTCCTTGTGACTGGACCCCACTGCAGTTCATAGCAAACGGATTTAGTCCGAGAGAAGCTGGGGTTTGCTTCCAGCTTCAACTCACAGCACACAGCACTGGGGATTGGAAATAGCGATTCCCCACAAGCACTACGCACGATATATGTAAAATGATAGTACTATACCAAGCAGGCTGCTCCTCGATCCCGATCGCAATTACTGCAAAATACCCGGGAGCACACACAGCAGCTTCAATTCCTGACAGACCGAGTGCGATTCAGCAATTTCTCTAGTCTTCTACAGGGTGAGCCTGGTTTCCACACTTCTAGTGCTTCTTTCTCCTCACAACTCGGATTCAGTCCAAACTGGCACTCTCAAAGGCTGTAGACCGACGCAGGGGACTCACACGCGCTTCCCGTGCGAAACTATATACCGCAGAAGCACAGAGCTCCTTCTCTCTTCACATTCACAACTGATCTAATCTTTCCAGTCACAGAGCAGGGCATTTCCTTTAGCTCCACACCATTCTGTTGGCTGATTCGCCTGTCGCTCACAATAAGACTCCCTCTGTTGGTAGAAAAAAGGCGCCAAGGTTAAAACTACATTTCCCAGAGTCACTGCCCATACAATCCCCTTGTGGCTGGCTCAAAATTGAGAGTCCAAGTTCCGATTCATCCACAGGCTCCATTTTAGGGTCTCCCTATCATCCTGATTGGTCCAAGCCAGCTATTCAGAACCAAAATGAAAGAGCTACTCTGAAAAAGTTAGTGCTGAAATGAAGACAGGTTAGACAAACTACATTTTCTCAGTCATTCTAAATGATTTCTGGCAAACAGTTATATCTTTCAACAAGGCTCCCTCTGCACATGTAGCAACAGCAGACACGGAGCGAATTGACAGCAGCCTGGGCGGAATTTGGGCATTAGAACACACAGTCCCCCCATACAAACTAATTAAGTCTGCAGGCAAACAGCTCTTAAAGAAACAGTATAAGGAGGCTCAAATAGCACTCACTTGGAACCACATTTAAATAGCTCAGACGCCGAACACCGCCCAGACTTGGAGCATTCAGGCAAGCTTCTGGAAGACTTTTGGGAACCCCCATTTGCAGGGGGGGTTACACCAACAAAGTTAAATCTGATTTATTCAGGGGACTTGAACAGGGGAAGGGCATAATCAGGTTGATTTGTTTAAAAGCTATATTAATCAGACAGTTATGCATGCAGTTCGGAGTCCCTACACAGTCACACACTCTGGGTACCCAGGTAGAAAAACGGTGTACTAGCCTGGAATGCTGCAGCTGGTTGGGGCCCTGTGATGGATGAAAGCAACATGCACAACACGCACTATTTGTAATCCAGAGCTGGAGGGCTCAGTTCATGAAAGAAAAGGCAACAAGACAATCAGATGAGAACACTTTTTGATTTAGCTGTTGTGGCAGGGAGCTACCCTGATGTTTACTCACAATACCCAATACTGGACACAGGCAGGACGAAATTGAGACTGCAGGCTGTTGAGCTGGAGTCCCCAGAGAAGCAGGGCCCACACGAATCACCGAGTCATCGTTCCTGTTCAAGGCGTTAAGCAGGGGGCTGATCTCCAGGCCGGTCTTTCATCGGTGACTTTCTCTGCGTAGCAGGTATTCTGGCTGTGCCAGTGTAGCAGGGCCCAGGCAAAGGGAAATGGATATGGATTCAGTCAGTGGATCTGGATACAGCCTCCAGCAAGCAAAACAAAGTTCAGACACACAGTGGGGAACCAAATCACGACCCACTATAAGTACACAGCACATTCACATGTAAGGAAATTCCACTGTACTAGGCAAATGGGCGGGCTCTCCGGTCACAATTACAGAGTCTCTGCACAATCCGAGAGTTCAGAGCTAGCTAGAAGCCCTGAAAGGCCAATCGCATTCAGCAAATCTTTGGTCTTCAGCTTAAAGTCTGATCACAATTCAGTGGCTTAATTCGCTCTCCAAATTCGGATTCGGTCTGAAAAAAGCACAAGTTCCCTCTGAGGAACAGTAGGCAGGCAAGCAGGCAGGCAAGCAGGCCAAACTCAGGCTTTTCCACAGTTCTGTAGGGTGAATCCACTATGGATTGCTGCTCGAACTATCTCGAGCTGTTACTTCTTCACTTCCTAACTCAGATCTGACTGAAACTGCAAGCGGTGTGGAATTTTCCCCAAGATCCAAAAGGTTCAGTTGGCTGATCTGTCTGTCAGTCACAACAAGGGCTGCCCCTCCAGGTTATTTTAGGCACCAAAAGCCCAAAACTACAATTCCTACAAGTTTTGGCCCCACCAAGTCACTGTAGGCAGGCTCCATTTTAGAGTCCCAAATGTACTGATTTGCCCATTCTGCAGTCCAGGACCAAGATGATGGAAACAAACAGAACTGTCCATGCTGCAAAGAAGGTAGGTTAGAACAAACTGCAATATTATTACCACTCTAACAAATGATCAGCAAACTAGTACATCTTCTAACAGAACTCCCTCTCAGATTAATTATGCCTGCAATCCAGGCAGCTCTTAAAGAGACAGTACACAGAGGCTATACAGGCACTCTCTGGCAATACATTTAAACTGCTAAAACGCAGAACACCAGCCTGGCAGTGAGCATTTAGGCAAGCTCAAGGAAGACTTTTCGGGAACCCCCATTTGTAGAGGGGGGGTTACGCCCTTCCCTGCCTGGGGAAGACTTGGCGTCTGCATCAAGTCTGTACCATCATGCATCAGTTAACATAAACTTATTACTTTACTATACATATTCACTACACTTCATGATACTATATTCATGATACTATGTCATCCAGAGCCTGACTTGACCTACCAGGGTTTGGGGGAGGTCCTGATAAAATAGCAACAGGCGTCTTCCATCTCATTATTAAAGAGGGAGTCAACCAAAACCACTGACCTGGGGAAATCCTGCCCTGCTGTTCTGAGGCTCACCCTACCTCTCTAACACCTGCAGAGAGCTGATCTTAGTTTCTGTCCTGAACCACTGTTGGGTGCCCATTGCTCTTAAAGCTCACTGCTACTCACTGTCATAATTTTTATCTGATTCATACTTCCTATTTGACAATTGATGCTAATTTTGTGACTAGGGTACCTTTTTTACTACACCACCTCCTCACCGACCATCTATTAGAACCTGTGTTGACACCCTGTGACCTGCCATTAGGTTTGCAACACTAGAGCTGCCCAGACCAAGGGTCTGAGTAGGCCCAGGAACCTGCCGTCCCCCACCTTGAAAATGGAGTCTCCCAGGGTGCTCCCCACCGAATTGAGAGAGTCCCACAAGGTGCGGAAGGGTGGTGGGCCGCCTCCCCTTTCAGAGTACTACCATCCTTGTCAGGCTCTTAATGGGGTTTGCTCTCCTCCAAGCATCCTCCAGCCCCCCGATGACTATCTGGGACTGCTGGAATAAGTCTCCCTCTGAAGAGGTGCCAGACTACTCCTTCTCTAACCTACTGGCATACTCCAAGACACCGTGCTGTCTTACTTGCTGCCTTGACCTCAGGAGTCTACTGTACTCCGTTCGGGTCAAGCGTCTCCTAGCACGCAAGCCTTTGACAGGAGTGACTGCCAACAGGTGGTACCTCCTCTGGATCTTCCCCCTAATATTAGCCCTGGCTGGTGACATCGAACCTAATCCAGGCCCTAACTTCCTGGCCCCCACTACCCCCCCTGAATGGAGGCTGGGTAAGGGACTAAAAGTCACACACCTCAATATTCGGAGTCTACTACCTAACCTTAATGAGTTAGTCACTTGGGTCTCACTCTACAAGTCTGATATACTTGGAGTGACGGAAACCTGGCTGAAATCCTCCATTCCTGACTCAGCATGTGCGCTCCCTGGTTATGAAATCATAAGACTGGATCGACCTGGGAATAAACGGGGAGGTAGCATCCTGATCTATTATAACAACCACCTGAAGGTAACCCAGGTGGCTCTCCAGTCATCCACCCCATCCCCGTGTGAGCTTCTTTATGTCTTGCTCTTACTTGGGAAGACCAAGAAACTACATGTGGTATTTGCCTACAATCCCCCAAAGGGAGGGCTTCCAGGCCTGACCCACCTCCTGGACATAGTAGGTCCCAGCATTGGAGACAATGAACTAGTTATCATGGGCGATGTCAACCTTAACTGGGCCAGTGGTAATGTGAAGCAGTATGAGTCCCTACTTGCGAATCACTCCCTCACTCAACTTGTCCAGGAGCCAACCAGATGGTCGGCAAATGGATCCTCCAGCTCCCTCCCGGACTGGATCCTGTCAAACCAACTTGAAAGGATCTCCTCCGTAGGAACCCTACCTGACTCCATCTCTGACCATTCCTCAGTCTACCGTGTGTGGAGAATACCATCCCCAAAAGTTCCTCATAAAATCATCCACATAAGGAACTACGCTAGGTCTGTACCTGAAGCGTTCAGGGAGGACCTAAGGCTAACTGACTGGTCAGGGGTGCTGGGAGCATCTGATCCTTCTACAGCAGCCACCCACTTTTTCTCTACCTTCGGGGCCTTGCAGGACAAGCACGCTCCTATGGTTACAAGGAGGGTCAGGAGGGCCAGAGACAAGTGTTGGGCCCACTACAAAAGCTCCCTCGATCAGACAATTTTCCAATGATACAGAAATCTTAGAAATAAGTGCAAAAAGGCCATCAGGGCTGCCAAAAGTGACTTCTGTAAGTCTGCCCTACTCAGCTCAGCCAATGATCCTAGACGGTTCTGGAGAAACATCAAAACACTTGTCAGTGGGCTCCCCAGTGCAGGGGTATCTGACATGGTTATTGGTGGGGTCTCCTGCAACAATTCTCACACGATTGCCAATGCCCTAAATTCTCACTTCACTGACCTGTCGGCTTACTCCTCACTCTTTCCGCCTGAAGAGAACTCTACTTGTCCCCCTCCTGCACCAGGGCTGGTGGCTTCCTCCCCCCCGACCGCTCTTCTGTCTCAGGGCTGTTTCTATCATTGATTCGCTTAATCTTCTCTCTGGCCTCTCCCAGTACTCAAGCCCTGGGCTTGACAATCTGGAGCCCAAGCTTCTGAAGCTAGGCGCCCACCACATTGCCTCTCCTGTTGCCCACATCTTTAACCTGTCCCTTGTGTAGGGGGTAATTCCTGACATTTGGAAGGTGGCCAGGATTGTTCCTGTACTGAAGCAGGGCAATCCCAAGGTCCCGGACACTTATCGTCTGATCGCCATTCTATCCTCCCTCAGTAAGCTCCTGGAAAAAGTTGTGGCAGAGCAACTCTCTGATTACATACTGGCTCAAGAACTGCTATCCCCAGCCCAGTATGGCTTTCGGAAGGGGAATAGTATGACCACAGCCCTGGTCTCAGTCTCTTCCAGTATCAGAGGAACCATGGACCATGGTAAACTCTCTGGAGCAATATTTATCGACTTGTCCAAAGCCTTCGACCTTGTCGATCATGCATTACTCTGCACTCAGCTGCGGTCCCTGGGTCTGTCTCCCTCTGCTATGAACTGGTTCACTGGCTATCTACATGGTAGAATGCAGAGGACCAAATTCAATAAAGTCCTCTCTGATCCCCTACCGGTGACCTCAGGCGTTCCACAGGGGTTGGTCCTGGGGCCTCTCCTCTCCTCCCTCTTTGTCAACCATTCACCAGCAGCAGTTACCAACTGCAGTGCCACTCTTTATGCAGATGACCTTGTCATCCTGGCCCACTTCTGGGACATCATGACCCTAAATCAGCATCTATCCGAGGACTTCAACAATATCCGGGCTTGGGTAACCAAAAATAAACTGGTACTCAACCTGAAAAAAACACAGGCTATGCTATTTGGTTCAGCACCCAAAATCAAAGCTGTGCCAGCACCACTGGGTATCACAAGCCAGGATGGCACCTTCCTCTCAACTGTAAATTCTGTCAGATACCTTGGGGTAATGCTTGACCCTCAACTTGACATGGGGAGTCACATACTAAATGTCTGTAGAGTGGTGAACTGCAAATTGGGCCTGGCCTATAGACCCAAATACAACCTCACACCTGCAGCTCGTCTGGCTCTCGCGAGAGGTGTTCTGCTCCCCTCCCTTTCCTATGGCCTGCACCTATTTGCTAGTTCCGTCAAATCCCACCTTACCCGATGGTTCACGACTTATAACAACATCTGTCGTTTTGCCCTGGCCGCCTCCCCGTCTTACCCACCACTGTAAGCTTTATGAAAATCTCTGCTGGCTCTCTCCATCGAGCTACCTGAACTTTGGGCTGGGATGTCTCGTGGGCAAAGTGATTAGAACTGGCACCCCACCGGGGCTGGCACAGCTACTATTGCCTGCGGACTACTCGTCCTACTCACTCAGATCCCAGGTCCCCGGGTTGCTTAGAGTTCCCCCCACTCGAACCCTCATGGGGGACAGGGACTTTGCTGCAAGCGTGCCTAGACTCTGGAACTCCTTTCCAGAGCAGGTTCCATCTGCCCCTCCCACCAGAGTTTCTGTAGACACCTGTGGGGTTTCCTGAAGCTGGCTTCTGCGTGTGTCTGTCCCAAACCCCCCTAGTGCAAAGTCCTCTCTCAACTTGGCCTTTGTGCTTCACAACAGACACACGGCTGTCCCTAACGACTCAATCTTCTCTTGGCACTTGACCGAGTTATAATTTGTCCACACTAGGCACTTGACAGAGTTATAATTTGTCGAATTCGCATAATAACCTGTGACTCTGTTGTACTTTACCACTGTTTGAAATTGGAAGTAATTAATTGCTCTACCACGGTGACACCTTGTTAATTGTTCTTTCCTAGTTGACATTCTGCTATGTTGTTCCTGTATTATCCTGTACTACTCTGTGTTCACTATGTTGTACTCTCCCGGGTCGTTCCTGAAAATAGGCATATTACTTGTCTAGTGTACTTACCTGGTAAACAAAAGCTAAATAAATAAGGGCAATACTTATGCATGTTTCATACAGGTAATACTGATTCCACTATGATTAACATACTTGTGACATCACAATACTGATTCATGTGATAACTTTATGTACTGTACATTAAACAATGTAGGGGGGGCCCTTCCCTATCAGCTAACTTGGGGCTGGATGGGGCAGGGGCACCATACTGAGAAGGAAGAACAATCAACCTGGAATTGGCCATTAAGCTCAGTTTGGGTAGTGAGCTCTGAGAACTATAAACACCCTTGTGAACCACATTGAGAGGCAAATCCACTGGCCTCCCTGGAGAATCATAACTGAAGAGCAATACTGGCTTGACAGCTTGGCCAGTCTTTCTGGGGAGAACAGCCACAGTTCCTGTACTTTCAGCACTAACTTTGGAGCTTTCGTCAGTCGTGAGGGGTGCCTCTGCACGGATGGGAATGTCCAAACTGGGAGTACTATCAGCTCCTTGCTCTGTAGGCTCTGTCTCCACAACACTTGGGTCATTTAGAGAATGTTCTGGCACAATTAGGCTTTGCGGGACTGAAGGGGGGCTGGCAACACTCTCACATTTTTCTTCAGGTTCTGGTGTGTCACCAGGGAGACTCAGACCATCAGCCCCTTCTTCGTGCAATTCACACAATTCTACAAAACACAGAGAGTCCGCAACCTCAGATGTGATGCTTTGCACCTCACTTTCAGCGAGTATTGGCTCCAAGGACGAAGCTGGAGGGTTAGACAGTCCAGAAGGCCCAGCTTCATCCCCACAATTAGTCATAGGGTTATCTAGAAACAGCTGATTCAATTCATGGGGGGGTAATAGGCATTCTCACACTCACTATCTTCAGAGGTGGACTGACAGTCACTATCATTCTGGGTCTGCTGTGGGGGAAACCTTAACTCTGTAACCACCTGGGTAGGTTGACTCTGTCTCTATTTTGCAGCAGCATGAGTCACCATTCCAGGGGAGGCAATGTCTGCTGGCTCAGCTTCAATAATAACTTGGGCAATAGGCAGCAAGTGGTTATGGTGCATGGTCTTGACAGCTTTGGAGTTATTCTCTGGGAGTACCTTGTATACTGGTAGATCATCCAATTTTCCAACTACTACATGAGGAAGATGGTGCCACCAATCAGCAATTTTGTGCTTGCCATGTAGTCCCAAATTGCGTAACAACACATGGTCTCCAGGCCATAGCTCTTGAGCCTTTACTTTTTTATCATGCCTCTCTTTGTTGGCGAGATTTCTTTTAGCGGACATTGTCTGGGCCAGTTGATATGCACGGTTGAATTGATCTTTCAGTTTCTGTACATACTGCAGGTAGTTTTCAGCTTGGACCCCATCTGGAGAGACCTCAAAGCAGACATCAGCTGGCAGTCGGGCCTCCCTCCCGAACATGAGGCGGTAGGGGGAAAACCCAGTAGCATCATTTTTGGTGCAATTGTATGTGTGTACCAAGGTGCTAATCTGCTGGCTCCACTTATGCTTGTCTTTTGGGTGGAGGGTGCCCAGCATGTCTAGAAGAGTGTGGTTAAAATGTTCTGGTTGAGAGTCCCCCTGCGGGTGATAGGTGGTGGTTCTTGACTTCTGCACCCCTCACAGAGAGATCATTTCTTTGATTAGCCGACTTTCAAAGTCTCTGCCTTGGTCAGAGTGGATCTGCTGGGGCGCACCATAGTGGACAAAGAAATTTTCCACTAGCACCTTGGCCATCGTAGAGGCCTTCTGATCTTTAGTTGGAAAAGCTTGTGCATACCGTGTGAAATGATCCGTAACCACTCACACACTGCCAATATTCAGCTGATCAGGTTCTAAACACAAAAAGTCTATGCAGACCAGTTCCATGGCAGGCTGGTAGTAATATTGACAAGGGGGGAAGTCCTCTGAGGCAGGGCTTTCCTTTTAGGCAATAACTGCAGGTCTTTTCATGGTGCTCAACATCAGCCCCCATCTTGGGCCAGTAGGATCAAGATCGTACCAGGTCGAGAGTTCTGTCAATACCGAGGTGCCCCATGTGATTGTGGAGGGACCTCAGTACCAAATCTTTAAAGGCCATGGGCAGGACCAATTGCTGCTTGTCTACTCAGCCACTGCAATCCACTGTCTCTCTGTATAATAACTGATTGTGTAACCGCAACCTGGGGCATTCTTTAAACAATAGGGCAGTTTGCAAGTCAGGGGAATGCAACTGGGACACATCTTTCCCTGCACGCAGGGCGTCAAGTGCTGGCTGAATCATAGCATCTTGGGATTGAGCACACTGGATGCTGTCATTGTCAAATTGAGGTAGTGCACTAATATCTAGAGCAGAGAAATGGCAATAGGCATCCAGTATGCAGGTATCAGGAGGGCCCAAGCAATCTACTAAATAGTCCTCTGTGTCCGTAGACATCTGTTCATCTCTATCAAACTTTTGGCACAATGCTCGTGTGTCAGGTTCAGACAACCTGACCCAATCACTCTTGGAGACAGGCCTTCGTGACAGGGTGTCAGCCTCAATATGGTTCAGGCTCAGTCTGTATTAGAAAACATAATCATAGGTTGATAAAGCAGAGAGCCACCGGTGCCCAGTGGCATCCAACTTAGCTGAAGTCTGTACATAGGTTAACGGGTTATTGTCAGGCTTCACCAATATCTTTGCCCCATAGAGATACTCATGAAACTAGTCAACAATGGCCCATTTTAGGGCAAGGAACTCCAGCTTGTGCACAGGATAGTTTCATTCTGACGGGGTCAAGCTCCTGCTGGCAAAAGCCACTGGTCTCAAACCATCCTCATGGTCTTCATACAGCACAGCTCCTAGGCCCTGCAGACTAGTGTCCATATGCAGCACATAGGGCTTGGTAGGGTCAGCATAGGTGAGGATGGGGGCGTGGGTGAGCTGGTATATGGCTTCGTGGAAGGCTGCATTCGGGTGTCCAGCAGGGCCCAAAAGGTTCACCTGTTCAGAAGTATACTTTCTCGGGATCTTTGACAGACCCTTTCTTGTATTTACGGTTGGTAGGTGGTAACCATGGGTGAGATTCAGGAGCGAGTGAATCACCTTGGAATAGTCTTTTATGAACCTGCGATAGTAGCCACAGAACCCCAGGAAATGTTGTAGTTCTTTCAAGTTATGGGGCTGGGGCAAAGTAGTCAGTGACTTGACCTTACTGGGATCAGTCTCTATCCCTTCTGCAGATACTATGTGCCCCACATACTTCACGGAGGTTTGGAAAAACTGGCACTTGTCAACGGACAGCTTGAGGCTGAAGTCTTCCAATCGGTCTAGGACTTTAAACAGTCAGTTCTCATGCTCCCCTAATGTGCGTCCAAACACAATGACATCATCTAGGTACACTAGGCATTCCAGCAAGTTCATATCTCCCACCGCACGTTCCATCAGTCACTGAAAGATGGCAGGGCACATGAAATCCCCTGTGGCATTCTCAGGAATTTGTAGAACCCCAAAAGACAGATGAAGGCAGTTTTCTCATGGTCCTCTGTGGTCATCGTAATCTGGTAATATCCACTGTGAAGATCCAATACTGAGAACCATTTGCTCCCATTCAAGCAATCCAGGGCATCTTGTATACGGGGCATGGTGAATTGATCTGGGATGGTCCGCTGGTTCAGGGTTCAATAATCAACACACATCCTCACTGACCCATTCTTCTTATGCACAACCACAATGGGAGAGGCATATGGGCTCCTTGATTCCTGCATCACGCCAGCAGCGAGCATTTCCTGCAGGTGTCTCCTCACATCATCCATGTCCACTGGGGCGAGGTGTCGGGATCTCTCTCGAAATGGCCGGTTAACATGCAGGCATGTATGATGCTCTGCACCCTGGAGACACCCCACATCCCATTCTTTTAATGAAAACACTTGGTCTCTCTGGACGAGTTTCTTGCTAATCCTAGCCTTCCATTCAGCTGGCAGCGTGGAATCACCAAAGTCAAATAAGTCCGGGGTCACTCTCTCCTTTTGGCCAGAGTACTTGTTATTGGGTAATACTGCAGTATCTGTGCAGTATACTGTAGCTAGAGTGCACCCTCTGTTCACCCAGACCTCCCGATCTGACACATTTCAAACCTGGACCATCACTCGTCTTGCAAAGGCATAGGCATGGGCATGGGCAGACAAGATGCTGGGTTTAACCAATAATCCTTCTGGCAACTTTCCATCACCTGGTGATTCCAACATTAATATTTTGTTCTTTACATTTCTCTTTAGGCGGACTTCTCCATGGATTGTGCACTGGGCATTGGGGGCCAATACCAAGGAGTCAAGTTCCTTTTTCCACACTATCCCCACTGGCTCATCTGGGTCCTCTTCATTGGGTTTCTGTTGTAAGTCATATGCCCTTTTTACTAAGGCTGGAATACTTAGGGCCCTTCCAGTCAGTTGCCCTTGTTTCTCATGGCAGAGCTGTGCTAGTCTCCCAAACATGTGGGCGTTTGTTCCAATTAACAGGGGAACCCCATCATACAGTCCAGTGGGGGAACACACTAGGGTCAGTGTCTCTACTTACTCCTCTACACCAGTTACAGTTGCAGGAAAAGACAACCAGAGGCGGACATATCCAAGGTAGGGATAAGACTTGTCGCTCAGCCCCCACACATGTAGGCCTTCCAGGGATTGTAATGGCACATCAGATAAGTGTTTGTCATACCAGTCCTGAAATACAATGGTCACTTGAGACCCACTATCAAGCATAGCCCAAGTAGGAATACCTTTCACAGCCACAGTAGTCTTCACGGACGGACAACAGCAGGGGCCTGGACAGACGATTTAGCCACAGAGGGATTTGAGTTAGGATGGCCGAAGCCTTCACTGTTGTCATTTCGTTCACCCCTTGACCACTGACTCATTTTCCGAAGCTCTCCTTGAAGCCGGTTCACCACTTCTCTAAGTTCTTCTGAGACCGGCATTCCCTCTTCATATGGCCATCCATGCCGCAATTGTGACAAATGACAGGCTCTCAGGGCATCCTTGGGGAAAACATAGCAGGTGATGCTGGAGCATTGATGGAAGATTGTGATCTGACTTCTGCTGGTAGTGTACCATGTCTCAAAAGTTCCTTTTGGATGGCAGTCAATTCCTTGAGCTCAGCCGAGAAGCCACCCTCAGTAAAGGATGCCTGAGGGTGCACCCCCAACCCATAACAGTCACGTCCTGACAGGGGCCAGGGTCTCTGTTAGCGGGGGATACCTCAGCGAATGCACCCGGTTGTATTTTTCTGACTTCCTTCAGCAACTCCTCCCTACAGCGTTTAGCCCACGGCAGGACACTCGTAGTGGTCTCCATTTTGGAAGGGCCTTCCGGTGCCATGATCACTTGGGCTGCACTCACCCCAGAATTACAATCTCCCTCTTCACCTTCTACCTCCCAGAGTTCTTTTATCAAGTTACAGTAGTCAGGTGGGTTACCTCTCCTATCCTGGAGCCTTAACTGGATGATCTGCCATTTAGAATGCTTGGCATGTTGCAGCATGTGCCCCAGTCTCACACAGTTCAAATCACTGGCGGCTACCCCACCTTTCTGGTAAGCTTTTTGCAGAGCTCTTTCTAGGCGAGTAACATACACAGACAAAGTTTCCCTTTGCATTGTTTGGTACCTTGGAATTTCCACATCAAAGTCTCCCCTAACTCAATGCTCCCAAATTTGCCTTCAAATACAGATAGGTACTTTTGAGCAGATGCATCAGGGTTCGTGGACCTCAAAAATGTAATGGCTTCAAGGGCGGGGGCCCCTCAAACTTTCTATGATTCTTTTCCACTTCTCAGCCTCCACACACTGCCACTCAGATACCAAGGGGGCAACATAGTCGATCCAGGTCTCCCAGTCACCCTCCCCCTGTGGGGTGGGGAGGGTGCCCGAGAAGATTCTCAGCCTTCCGTAGGAGTCGTGACTAATGGTGGGTACAGATATAGGGGCCAGCATTGGCATGGGCACAGAAGGCAGGGTAGTAACAGGTGCTGGAGTGGGAGGGGGTGTTGGGGAAGGAACATCCCCAGGTGGCAGAAATAGTTTCTTAAAGTCTTCTACGGTTTTCCCTTCCTCCAGCAACAACTTAGCAAATTTCTCCTCAAAAGTCTCAGATAATGGTGGGAGCTCATCCTCCCCAGAGTCTTTACTGTCTTTTGTTATCACTCTCCAGGCAGTTAGGACCTCTTCTGAAGCAATAGTCTGTGGCACTTTAGAGCTGTCCACGAGGTCACTACACTCTACCAAGGTTATGAAAGTTTGGGCGATCAAATCAGCCTGTCGACCCGCCACCACGGGGTTTTTTAAACATTCAACTTTGGAGAATGTTTCCTCTGCAGTGTCCTTACTGGTACCCAGGGGAATATCCAGTATAAGTAGAGCATTTTGGGGTTGATCTCCTGCCCAGTACACCACCCCACCAACTGGTATACAACCATTTCTACTGTGGTAGCCATTAATCTTTAACAATAATTCTTAATTTTTGGCCACTAGAAGGCACAAAATACCAGCGGTGCTTCCAATATGTAACCCCTAGGTGGCGCTATCTCAAGGGCCACTACCCCTGCCTGCTTGGCTCGTAGCAGGTCAAGGGGCCTGGGTAATGAAATGGGTGCCTCCACCCGGAGGTCAGGTTTGTTAGTGGTCAAGCTAACCTGGGCACAGTCCTCTGGGACACTGTAACCCCCCCTATTTCCCTTCTAGTGACCTGAACAATATACAATAATTACTTTCACAATGACCCTTATTCACCAGGTGATTACCCACACTGTTTGCACTTACCACCAGCGCTGGTTCCTCTAGCTTGACCCTGGGGACCCCCTGTAAAACAAGGTTAAGCACAGCAAATAGCAACAGTACAATACGTTTGGCACAAACTGGAACCACAGTCAGGCTAAATGCAAACAAAGTTAAATCTTATTTATTCAGGGGACTTGAACAAGGGAGGAGCGTAATCAGGTTGATTTGCTTAAAAGCTATATTAATCAGACAGTTATGCATGCAGTTCAAAGTCCCTACACAGTCACACACTCTGGGAACCCAGGTAGGAAAACGGTGGGCTAGCCAGGAACATTACAACTGGTTGGGGTCTTGTGATGGAAGAAAGCAACATGCACAACACACACTATTTCTAATCCGGAGTCGGAGGGCTCAGTTCATGAAAGAAAAGGCAACAAGACAATCAGATGACAACACTTTTAGATTTAGCTGTTGTTGCAGAGAGCTACCCTGATGTTTACTCATGATACCCAATACTGGACACAGGCAGGATGAAATTGAGACTGCAGGCTGTTGAGCTGGAGTGCCCAGAGAAGCAGGGCCCACACGAATCACTGAGGTGTCATTCCTGTTCAAGGCATTGAGCAGGGGCTGATCCCCAGGCTGGTTTCTCGTTGATGACTTTCTCTGCGTAGCAAGTATTTTGACTGGGCCAGTGTAGCAGGGCCCAGGCAAACGGAAATGGATATAGATTCAGTCTGTGGAGCTGGATACAGCCTCCAGCAAGCAAAACACAATTCAGACACACAATGGGGAACCAAATCACGACCCACTATAAGCACACAGCATATTCACATGTAAAAAAATTCTACTGTACCAGGCAAATGGCTCTCCGGTCACAATTACAGAGTCTCTGCACAATCCGGGAGTTCAGAGGTAGCTGGAAGTCCTGACAGGCCGATTGCATTCAACAAATCTTTGGTCCTCTTCAGGTTAAAGCCTGGTCGCAATTCAGTGGCTTAATTCACTCTCCAAATTCGGATTCAGTCTGAGAAAAGCACAAGTTCCGTTTCAGGAACACTATAACAAAAAACAGCTCCACTACAGTAAAGAGGGTGCATGAAATAGATATCGAATTTATAAAGCAAAAAACTGCACACCTCAACTCCAGATAACAAAACTTGATTTATTAAGTTAAATAATTCAGGCTAAAATTGCCCAAAACAGCAAACTGCTAAGAACATGTACAGTAAGGTCATTCACAAAAGACCCCGACTGGTTTCGTAATCAATATGTCCTCAGGGGGTGGTTCTTAGCTTTCACAGTGCTAGTTATATAGACAAAGTCCTCTTAAAGTAACAGTGTTACCCACAATAATGAATATTTAAAACACATACTAAGTGATTACTATCTTCAGCAATGCTATGCATTAAGACAATGTGCATAATACTTTAGCAATTATTTTAACAATTACATGGCCCATCACACACCCAAAAAACACAAAAAATGCAAAAAACATAATATGAAAAAAGCAAACATTTCACAGCAGAGGTAATATCTATCATTTGCATGGTGTTCATATCAGTTGTATTATAATCATTATCTCTGTAGTTATGCCAAAAGAAGGACAATACTTACTATTAGATGTTTTCCTTTAGAAGTAACTGGTGGCAGCCAAGCAATTCCATCCAGTCCTGAAAAATAGAAAAACTTTTTTTTTTTTTAATATTCTGTTTATTAACAGTTTTTAGTTTACAGACAAACTTGGACATTAAAAAGACACACAAATAACAAAAACAAATAGATGCAATCGTGTGTGTAATCTATTACTAACATTAAGAAAAAGGAAAGAATCATATTTCCAATCCATTCCACATATTCAAGTGCCATTCCAACTCATATATTCAGCCCCATTCTGAGCATCACATTTTCAGAAACACTCAAAGAGGCTAGGAAAGGCGACCATTCTCTCACAAATGCCTCCTCCCTATCCCTGACCACCTGCGTCAGCCTTTCCAGTGTGAGGGAGCAAAGAATTACCCGCCGCCACTCCAGCACTGTAGGCCTAGACCCTGAAACCCAGGTATTTTAGATACAGTGACGGGCCAATACAAACAGAACCCTTATCCATCTAGGAAGTGGCAGCCATTCCTTTTCTCCTCCAATTACCTCAACTCCAAACAAACATATCAGGAGGTCTCATGGCAATTGTCTTCCAGCTACAGTATCTGGTTCACCTCTTTCACTACCTCCCCCCAGAATTTGATCAATACTGGACAAGACCAGAAGCAGTGGATATAAGTACCTACGTCTCTATTGCACCTTCGACATTGTGAAGATATCGCGGGGTGTGCCCTGTGTACAACTGCTGGGGGCCAATACATTCTGTGTGGAAACTTAAAAAAGGCCCTTTGAACTTACTACATACCATTATGCCCTAAGGCCACTTTCCAATTCTCCCCAGAAATTCGAGGTAGACAGGTCAGTGGGGGATGCTGCAAAAGAAGGTAAAGCCATCAAAAAATGGAGAGCAATGAGTACCAATGCCCATAGTCTGAGTAACAAGCTTCCTGAATTAGTGGCCTTGATGGAGGAGAAACATCTGGATATCGTGGCAGTCACAGAAACATGGTACACACAAAACCATGACTGGGACATAAACATGCCAGGATACACTAGCTACAGGAGGGACAGGGAGGGTAAAAGAGGAGGAGGAGTAGCTCTTTACATAAGGGAAGGAATCAAAGCAACAGAACAAAAGGAAAACAGGGAGGAGAAGAAGCACTGTGGGTAAATTTGGAGACCGCAATGGCACCACAATCCACACAGGGGTTGTATATGAACCCCCTTCTCAGGGGAGGAAATGGACAAGAAAATGATAGAAAGAATACTTAGAATGGCAGAAAGGAGATATTGCTGATGGGTAATCTGAATATGCCAGATGTTAACTGGAGTGCAGTTGCAGCAGCCACTTCAAAGAGTAGGGTTATTCTAGATGCCCTACAAGGGCATGCCTTAGACAACTAGTATTGGAGCCCACTCGAGAGGGAGCAATCTTAGACCTGGTTCTCTCAAATGGAGATGAGAGAGGATCACAGATGTAGAAGTGGGTAGCCATCTGGGAACTAGCGACCATCGAACAGTATGGTTCACAATAAACACAGCAATAGAGTCAAGCCATACAAAGGCAAAAGTACTGGACTTTAGGAGGGCTGACTTTGCCAAAATGGGTGAGTGCCTAAGGAATGCACTAGCAAATTGGCAGGAAGGAGGGGTGGAAGAACAATGGGGAATAATAAAAACTGCCATCACAGAGATAACAAGCCTTTGTGTGAAGCAAATAAACAAAACGAAAGCGATGAAAACCACTATGGTTCTCAAAGAGTGGCAGTGAAGGTTCAAGAGAAAAGAAGCATTCAGGAAGTACAAGGAATCACAGAAGGAGCAGGACAGAGAACTGTATCAGTTAAAGCAAAAGTAAGCTGGGAAGGCAGTCAGAACAGCAAAGGCCCAAACCGAGGAAAAGATAGCCAACTCAGTTAAGGAGGGATAAAACCTTTTATAGGTACATCAGGAGGCGAAGAAAGACCAAGGGAGGGTTAGTGAGGCTTAATAAAGAGGAGGAGGGTGGGCAGAGGTGACTGTGAAAAGGCAGAGATACTAAACAAATATTTTGCTCAGTATTTACAAAGAAAGTGGGGAGGTACCTAAAACAAACAGTAGAAACACTCTGGATACAGAAGTTGATACCAGCCCTTTACAGAAGAAATGGTTCTGAAAGAACTCTTAAAACTGAAGGTGGACAAAGCAATGGGGCCTGATGTGATTCATCCCAGAATTCTAAAGAACTAAGGGTAGAACTAGTGACACCACTGATTACCCTCTTTAACAAATCATGGGAGGATGGGATGGTACCCGAGGACTGGAGAAGGGCAGATGTGATTCCCCTTCACAAAAGTGGGAGCAAGGCAGAAGCAGAAAACTACAGACCTGTTAGTTTAACCTCAGTGGTAGGGAAAATGATGGAATCACTTCTGAAGGAAAGAATTGTTGAGTATCTAGAGGCCAGAGGGGCTCAGGACCCAAGGCAGCATGGATTCACAGCAGGAAGGTCATGCCAGATAAATCTGATAGATTTCTTTGACTGGGTGACCAAAGTAGTAGATCAGGAGGGCTGTGGACATGGCCTACCTAGACTTTAGCAAGGCATTTGACACAGTCCCACACAAAGATTAATATACAAGTTAGCCAGCCTGGGCGTGGGTCCCAAGATGACAGCCTGGGTAAAATTGGCTGGAGAATAGGACACAGAGTAATTGTAAATGGAGTCCACTCTGAAGAAAGGGGAGTTACTAGTGGGGTACCGCAGGGTTCAGTATTAGGACCGGTCCTCTTCAATGTCTTTATAAGCGACATTGCAGAGGGACTGGAAGGAAAAGTATGTCTCTTTGCAGATGACACAAAGATCTGCAACAGAGTTGATGCACAAGGTGGGGTGGAAAGGATGAGAAGGGACTTGGCAAGGTTAGAGGAATGGTCAAATGTATGGTAGCTTATATTCAATGCTAAGAAGTGCAAGGTAATGCACCTGGGAAACAAAAACCCAGGAGAAGAGTACACAATGGGGGGTGAGATACTAACAACAACAAAAATGGAAAGGGACCTGGGGGTAGTCATATCAGATGACGTAAAGGTGGGCAAGCAATGTGAGAGGGCAGCAAGGAGGGCTGGGGGGATACTGGGATGCATAGGGAGAGGCATCACCAGTAGAAAACAGGAAGTTATTATCCCTCTGTACAGACAGTTGGTGAGACCCCATTTAGAGTACTGCGTGCAGTTCTGGAGACCCAATCTCCGCAAAGACATAGACAGGATGGAGGCTGTCCAGAGGAGGGCAACTAAAATGGTGCAGGGTCTGCACCGGAAGACATATGAAGAGAGACTTAAGAAGCTGAATATGTATAGTCTCGAGGAAAGGAGGGAGAGGGGGGACATGATAGAAACTTTCAAGTACCTCAAGGGAATCAACAAAGTCCAAGAGGGTAGCATCTTTCAAAAAAAGAGGTGTGCAAGAACAAGGGGGCACAATTTGAAGATAGAGGGCGGCTCAGAGGTAATTTAAGGAGTATTTTTCAGAGAGGTTGTGGATGCATGGAGCGGCCTTCCGGAGGAGGTTGTGGAGTCAAAAACAGTGGTGGAATTCAAGCATGCATGGGACAGTCATAAGGCAATTCTAGGGGGTGGGGGTAGGAAGAAGTAGGCTGCTGGTTAACTAGGATCTGCAGCTTATCCATTAGGTAGGGAAATGGGCAGACTGGGTGGGCCAAGCGGTCCTTATCTGCCATCAAAATCTATGTTTCTATGTTTCTATGTTGACCCAAATCTCTTTCCCATAAAGCTTTTGTGCTCCCAGACAAATCTGGTAGTCTTTGTTTACCCTGCTTGGCAACCTTCCCTATGAAGCCCTTTGGATCTTTCTTGGCGTGATATACCAGCTGTTCAACCATGTTCGGTTGCATCCCTTCCCTACCGCTCTTGTCCAACTTCCCCACAAAGGATCTTAATTGCAGGTATCTATATAAGTGGGACATCCCCAGCCCCAAGTTTTGCCTAACCTTTTCAAATGCACTGAGCTCTCCTTTCTCTAGCAAATTACCCACATTGTCTACCCCTCTTCTTTCCCATTTTTGAAAGCCTCCATCCTCCATCCCCGGTAAAAGAAGGGATTCCTCACTATCGGTAACAGTATAGTCTCTCCTTGCCCCAGGCATTTCCACCTCCAAAGGTACTCCCACGCCTCAAGTGTCTCCCTGACCAAGGGGTTCCCACTCAGCTCCCTATATACTCGAAGTCCCCTACTGTGCAAATATGCAGTGAGTCTCCCTGGGGTCCCCTACTGTTCTAACTCCACCCAGCTTGCTACTGATGGTCGATGTACCCAGTCAGCTATCCCTCTGAGCTGCATCACCATATAGTACATACCCAGATCTGGAAAATTAAGTCCCCCTTTAGTCCTATCTGCCCTAAGCTGCTTTAGACTAATTCAGGGCTTCCTGCCCTGCCAAATAAATTCTGAGAACCCCTTCTCTATTCTTTTTACATCCCCCATAGTTAGTCTCAATTGTAACATCTGCATAGGGTACAGAATTCAGGGCAGGATGTTCATTTTTATCAGGGTGATCCTCCCTAACCACGAGATAGGGAGTTGCATCCACCTTTTAAGATCTGCAAGAATTGTCTTAATCATGGGAGGATAATTCAACTTATATAAATCCCCCCCACCTCTGCCCTATCTTTACCCCTAGATACTTAGAATCTGTCTGAACCACTTTAAATCCCATTTGCTGAAATTCCATGCCTGCATCCAGAAACCCCATCATCTCAGATTTTCCAACATTAATCTTGTACCCAGAAAAACTGGCGAACTCCTCAATAAAAAACATCAGGTGCCCAATGGACCTTCGTGGGTTTCCTACAAACAAGAGCATATCATCTGCGTATAATGCCACCTTATGATCCACCCCCTTTGCCCCACCGATCCCTTCCACCTCCTTATGCTGCCGTATCACCACAACCAGTGGTTCGATCGCCAAGGCGAACAGGAGAGGGGACAAGGGACATCCCTGCCTTGTGCCTCTCCCTAACCCGAATCGTTCCTACAGGCATCCGTTCACCATAGCTCGTGCACTCGGCTTAAGGTGCATAGCTCTTACCCAACCTATGAATGAGTCACCCAGACCAAACCAGGCCATAACCTCAAATAGGTAGTCCCATTCCACCCTGTCGAATGCTTTTTCAGCGTCCAGAGAGACCACCCCTATTTTCTTTTGTGTTCGGTCTGCTCTCCATATTACATTAAGTAATCTCCGCACATTATGATATGACTGTCGGCCTTTAATGAACCCAGTCTGGTCTGGGTGAATCAGGTCTGGGAGAATATTCTCCAGTCTGGTAGCGAGAACCTTAGCTAAGATTTTCAAATCTACATTAAGCAATGAGATGGGTCGGTAGGCTGCACAATCGAGCCCATCTTGCCCTGACTTGGGTATCAGGCAAATATTGGCATCATAGCAAGAGTCAGGTAGGTCTGCCTCACCCTCTGCCTTGAACACCTCACACAACACCCCACCTAACTGACCACTCAGGATTCTGTAATATTCAACAGGGAACCCATCCGGGCCACTAGCCTTTCCTTGCTGCATTTTTTGAATGGCCCTTAAAATTTCCACTCTTGAAATAGGCTGCCCCAACAATTCCCTCTGCCCCTCCGTAACAATCTGCAGTTTTACCCCGACTAGAAATCTCTGTATGTGAGCTTCTTTTCCTGTGTATTCAGCTTTATACAACGACTCATAAAATTTCCTAAAACATTCCGCTATTTCCCCTGAGCTGGTACAGATCCTTTCTTCCCCATTCCACACTCTTAATATACGTGTTGGGTGCCTACCCCCTTTCATCAGTCTCACCAGCATAGGCCCTGGCTTATTATCCCATTCAAAAATCCTTCTCTGGCAATAAAACCATGATTTCCCCGCCTCGTCTCTCAGCAGTGTATTAAGAGCCTCCCTGGCAGTAAGTAGTAACCTAGAGGTTTCTCCCCTTTCTCCTCTCCCAACCCACTTCTCCAGCTCCTTTACTTGTCTCTCCAGTTCCTCTCGCTTACACTTATTTTGCTTTTTAATTTTTGCTACATAGGCTATGATACCCCCCTCATAAAGGCTTTACCAGCCCCCCAAAAAATAGCACTGGAGATCTCCTGCGTGGAGTTTGTTTCCTCATACAGTTTTCACTGTTCTGTTAGGTATTCCCTAAAAGCCTGATCTTTAATCAGGTACGTGGGAAATTTCCAAGCTGGGGGTGTCCCTCCAGGTACCTTACCCATCAGCTTCAACTTCACCATGGCATGGTCCGAGACGAAGATAGGGCTCTGGGATATCTCTCTTATCTTACCCACTCAGCTTCTGGAAAGATAAATATAATCTAAACGAGACCAGGTCTTGTGAGGGTTCGAATAAAATGTATATTCCCTCGCCCCTGGGTTGACCAACCGCCATCCGTCCACTAAATCCAGATCTGCTACCCCAATCTGCCACTGATTCATAACCTCCGAGATACATCCCTTCCCTTCAGAATGGCCCATGCGTGCATCCAGAGTCCAATTAAAATCTCCTCCCATAATAAGTCAAGGGAATTGTTCCCTGACCAACAAGCCCAGCAAAGAGGAATAAAATTGCGGCTCATACACTGCCGGGGAATAAATACAGCCAAACGTATGTTTCTCTCCCTGTAACAAACCCATAACAAAAATATACCTGCCTTCTCTCGGATACCTCACCACCTTTTTAACCTCAAAGCGAAGGTTCTTGTGTAAGAGTATCGCAACACCTCTCTTATGAGAGGAAAAGGAGGCTGCGTAATGTTTCCCCACCCAATTCCGCTCCAATTTTGCATGCTCAAAATCCGTTAGGTGGGTTTCCTGCAACAGGGCCACCTGATCCCCCCCCCCCCAACCTTTTTAATGCAGTCAAAAGTGTTGTCCTCTTTACCAGGCTTGCTATGCCTTTTACATTCCATGAAATAACATTTAAATCTGTGACGTCAGCCACGTGTCATCAGGTAACCTTTCCAGATCTGGCCTGCTTCTCTTGGCCCATTTCTCCTTTCTTTTCCCTTTTAAACGACAGCATTTTAAACAGTCTTGCAAAGTAACATTACATTTCACATCATCGATTGCATCTATGGTTAATACAACTATCTTAACAACATTAACAGTTCTAACAGAAAAAACGTTTTTAACTTTGTGAACGCTCCCCTCCGGCCCTACCCCCAAATTTTCCCCACTCCCCCTACACCTAGCATGTTTTCCCAACAACCCTTATTCCCCAAATTCTACCCACCCTATACCCCTCCCTTACTCTTCCTTTAGTCTTCCGCCCCAAAAATCTCAGTCCGTCCTCCACAAACCCCTCCTCTAATCCTCCATCGACACTAATTGCTAATATAGCACAAGTGTCCTAAGAAAAAAGGCAATAACCTTTCTTCAACTGAAATGCACGTCCCGCCACTCCGCCCCACAGCCCCCCCTCTGGTATTAGCCTTTGTGAGCAGCTCAGAATCATTAAAACCTATCCTGATGCAGATCTCCATTCACCTCTATCTCTGCCCTGAGTGCACATCTTCACATGACTGCTCAGCCCCACAGCCCGCCCTTAATTGTGAGTCACTCCACCTTGTGCCCAGAGCTCCTCTTACCCCCCCTTCTTTCTAGCTTAGCCTGGGCAGCTTATATTGATCCCATCTCACTGGACCCCCCCCCATGTCAGTTCGAACCTCAGCAGCTATACTTCTGCCAAGGTCAGAAATAGACTATGCCCACGTAACCTCTTATCTTCCTTGTCCACCTCTTCTTCCCGCCTTCACTCAGTTCTCCTATCCCCCTTTTACCGCTTGCTACATTGCTGCCATATGCTCAGACACTGCACCCTTCCCACAATCCCTTTCCCCTGCAACCATTCCCCACAGACAAACAAAATCAGCACCCCGCCCCAGCAAAAAGAAACAAGAGAGAGAGAGTATTATGGGTGCAAGAGCCAGGCCGCACCTTCCAACATTCGAGCCAAGCTCGCTCTCGCTCCTGCCCTCCGCGAGTCTGGCACTGGGGCTCAAGACCCGCCACTCCACCAAGTTGCCACCAGCTGGGGCTCCCCAAATAAACAACAAGGATGTAACAGGCCACAAGACCCATTCTCCACAAAGGTGGCGAATCCCAGTGCGATCGAGCTCCCCATCTGCAAGTCCAACACCCACCCCTCGTTCCTTCCCCCTTCCATGTGAGGGCAAGCAAATAAAAAAGGCCCTAGAATGTCGTACCCATCGATTTTATCCCTTTTAGGGGACCATTTCTTTTAATTAATTTGACCCCGCAGAGAGAAAGGCAGCAAGATAATAATATAAAATCTCCTCATGGCTTCCCCCCTTCCCCGTTTCTATTTCCTACAAAGCGACTTATGATCAGACCCCTCACCCTCCCTACCATCCCTCTCATTTACAAATATTCCCCCCAGATAGACAGCATTGATACCTCATCAAACCCAAGAATAGTAAGAAGGATGAGCGTGAGGGTTGCAAGAGGGTTGCAAGAGCTAGGCCGCGCCTTCTTAACATACGCACTAAGCCCGCTCTCGCCCCTACCTTTCAAAAGTCTGGTATCAAGGCTCAAGGCCTGCCACTCCACAGCACCATCATCAGCGGGGGATCCCTGAACAAACAAAAAACAAAGGAGGAGTAGATTAGGCTACTATATTCAGTCACAACAAAGGGGCCAGTCCCAGTCCAATCAAGTCCAACATCCCCAAATCCAATAATTGCCCCATTTTCCTTTTCCAGCTCCACGTGAGGGCGAGTAAATGAAGCGAGCATTACTTTTACTTAATATGTCCCAACAGAGCACAAAAAAAGAGAAAAGTAGAATAACAAGAGATCTCCTCATGGCAAAAAACTCGCCATTTCCCCAGGGATGCTCTTCCCTCGTGTCTCTCATCCCACTTTCCTTTTCAGGGCCTTCACAAACTCCTCAGCTTTCTCCAATTCCCAAAATGAGAAGGTCGCCCCTCATGCTTGATTTTTAATGTGGCGGCGTATACCAGAAAATTTGCGATCTTCATGCCTCTCAGCTGGGCCATAAGTCCATTAAACACTTTCCTCTTCTTCAGCAACCTTGCAGAATAATCCTGTGAGATGAATAATCGACTACCCTCATAGCTCAGTGTGCCCTTCCCTCTATAAGCCTTCAAGGTCGCCTCCCGATCTTAGTAATTGTGGAACCTCATAATGATTTGGCGAGGTGGTTGATCTGCAAGCGGAAGCGGGAGCACAGCACGATGGGCCCGTTCCAATTTTACCTTGCCATGCTTAATATGTAGGCCCAACAGCTCCGGCAAAACTCTACTGCAGAAATCCAAAGCTTCACCACCTTCTTGCCCCTCCAGTAGCCCTCTCAGCCGAAGGTTTAAACACCTATGGTAATTTTCTTGGTAGTCATAAGCTTCCTTGAACTCCTCCAGCTCCTTTTGGAGTGCCATGACCTGCCCAGGCACTGTTAGTACTTCGTCCTCCAACAGCGATAACCTCTCCTCTACTTCTGCCAACCTAGAACTCTGCTGGGCCTGTTGCTCTAGCACTTCTTGTAGTCGGCTGTCCAGTTTATCTTCGAACTTTATTAATCGTGGCTCGAGTGCCGCGATTACATGGCCAGTTAACTCCTTTCCCAACACGGTGACCTCCGCTGCAGGGAGAGACACTAGGCCCGAGTTTTCTCCCGCGGGGACCAACGCACACTTCTTCCCAGCTTTTCCTGCAGCTCGTTGATTTTTGGCTGGATTAGGGGTTAAGTACTTGCCCATACTGGTTTCCTGCACCGCGAAATACCGTCGTTTGTCTGCTTAAAGGTATTTTAAGTTTATTTTACTATTAATTAGCAGCTGCATGAGCTGAGCGACCAGGAACCGCGTCTGTTCAGCTAGCTGCTCATCAGCGCCCCCCCCACTCGAAAAACATTTTTAAAGTACTTTTAAAATATCTTTCAACTATTATTGTTCAAAACTCAACTTCGTAACTCTCGCCTGAGGTTATATTGGCTTCCAATTAGTGATATGACAGCAAAATCAATAAGGCAGGGCTATATCTCAAGATACATACTATCTTGGATGTGTAGATTATTTCCTATTTTTCAGAAACAGCAGGCAGGCCAAACTCAGGTCTTTCTACAGTTCTCCCATGCAAATCCACTATGGATTGCTGCTCAAACTATCTCGAGCAGTTACTTCTTCACTTCCCAACTCAGATCTGACTGAAATTGCAAGCAGTGTGGGACTTTCCCCAAGATCCAAAAGGTTCGGTTGGCTGATCTGTCTGTCAGTCACAATAAGGGCTCCCCCTCCAGATTATTTTAGACACCAAAAGCCCAAAACTACAATTCCTACAAGTTTTGGCCCCACCAAACTCCTGTAGGCAGGCTCCATTTTAGAGTCCCAAATGTACTGATTTGCCCATTCTGCAGTCCAGGACCAAGATGATAGAAACAAACAGAACTGTCCATGCTGCAAAGAAGGCAGGTTAGAACAAACTGCAATATATTACTGTACTACTCTAACAAACGATCAGCAAACAAGTACATCTAACAGAGCTCCCTCTCAGATTAAGTATGACTGCAGTCCAGGCAGCTCTTAAAGAGACAGTACACAGAGGCTACACAGGCACTCTCTGGCAATATATTTAAACTGCTAAAACGCAGAACACCAGCCTGGCAGTGAGCATTTAGGCAAGGTCAAGGAAGACTTTTCAGGAACCCCCATTTGTAGGGGGGTTACACTTGTCCTGTTCTGCTCACTGTACTCCAGGTGGGCATAACCAGGGCCTTGCAAAAAGCCAAGTTTACGTCCCTTGTCTACACACTGTACACCAGGCGGAAGCTGAGCAGGGCCTTGTATAGTGGTGGGATTACTTCCCTTCCTCTGCACACTGTATTCCAAGTAGAGTCTGACCAGGGCCTTGTATAGTTGCAGAATTACTTTCCTGTATGCACACTGTACTTCAGGTGGGACCTGAGCAGGGTCTTGTAAAGTGGCTGGGTTACTTTTCCTGCGCTGCACAATTGTAAAGTGGCAGGATGACTTCCTCTGCTCTACACACTGTACTTTAGGTGAGGCCTGACCAGGACCTTGTAAACTGCCAAGATTACTTCCCGTGTCTGCAGAGTGTCCTCTATGTGGGATTGAGCAGGGCCTTGTATAGTGGCAGGATTACTTCCCTTGCTCTGCACAGTGTACTTCAGGTGGGACCTGACCAGGCCTTTGTAAAGTGGCAGGAGTACTTCCCCTGCACTGCACAATGTACTCCAGGTGGGGCCTGACCAGGGCCTTGTAAAGTGGCAGGATATTCTTTTTTTTTTACCAATTATTTTATACTTCCAATGCTCTGCACAATGTACTCCAGGTGGGGCCTGACCAGGGCCTTGTAAAGTGGCAGGATTACTTCCAATGCTCTGCACACTGTACTCCAGGTGGGACCTGAGCAGGGCCTTATGAACTGATAAGTGGCAGGATTAATTCCCCTGCTCAGCACACTGCACTCCAGGTGGGGCTGACCAGGGCCTTGTAAAGTTGCAGGATTACTTCTCCTGATCAGCATGCTGTACTCTAGGTGGGACCTGAGTAGGGCATTGTAAAGTGGCTGGATTACTTCCCCTGTTCTGCACACTGCACTCCAGGTGGGACCTGACCAGGGCTTTGTAAAGTGGCAGGATTACTTCCCTTGCTCTGCATACTGTATACCTAGTGGGACCTGACCAGGGCTTTGTAAAGTGGTAGGATTACTTCCAATGCTCTCCACACTGTACATTAGGTGGGACCTGAGCAGGGCCTTAGGAACTGATAAGATTACTTCCTTTGATCTGCTGGTTATTCCCCTCTTGATGCATCCCAACATTCTTTCAGCATTTCTTACAGTAGCTGCACACTGCCATGCTTTAGCGCCTTGTCTATTATGACCCCTAGGTCCATTTCCTCCTGCACTGCAGAAAGAGGACCTATCCCAACCCGACACACACACTCATACACAGTGTGTAGGTCCTACATCTGTTTCCCCTCTCCAAGTGTAGTGTTTTGCATTTGGCTACATTAAATGTAAGACTCCAGGAGTCTGACCTGTCACCAGCTCGTTCAGGTCCTTCTGAAGTTTCTTCCCATCCTCAAGGGAGTGCACCACCCTGGCCAATTTATTGTCATCAGCAAACTCAAGCAGCCTGCTGAAAATCCCCGCTTCCAGATCCCTGATGACGATGTTTAAAGCAGTGGCCCCAGCACTGATTCTCTAGGCCTTTGTGGATGACACTGAGTACCCACTCCACTTGGAGTATCACAGTAGTGTCTATCAACCAAAGCCCTCTACTTCCTGTCCTTAAGCTAATTAGCAATCCGCCTGGTGTATATCTCATGTATTCTGCACTGGTGTGCTTTGACACAATGTTTATCATGCACCACAGTCTCACAAAAAAAAAAAACAAAAAAAAAACAGAGGCTGCCCAGCTGTGGGGTGGGAGAAATGAAGTCTGGAGACTAACTCAGTTACTGAAAAAAAAAGACAAAAAGGTCACAGATAGGTGCAGTCTAAACTTTTCAATTCTGGTTTTGTACCTTGGCTTTTGTAAATGATAACTGTAAAACAGTCATTTCAGCGTGACACTCTGAGGCTCTGCTTTCATTTTTGACACTCTCTTGCCTCACACGGAAATGCACCATCTCTCCCCGTATCATGCAGCCTTGTGCCCATAGAAACATAGAATCTGACGGCAGATAAGGACCACTTGGCCCACCTAGTTTGCCCATTTCCCTGCCTAACGGATAAGCTGCAGATTCTAGTTAACCAACAGCCTACTTCCTCCTACCCCCCACTAGAATTGCCTTATGTCTTTCTCATGTATTCTTGATTTCCCCCCACTGTTTTTGACTCTATGACCTCCTCAAGAAGGCTGTTCTGTGTATCCACAACCCTCTCTGTGAAGAAATACTTCCTCACATTACCTCTGAGCCGCCCCCCCCATCTTCAAGTTTGTGCCCCTTGTTCTTGCACGTCTCTTTTTCTGAAAGATACTACCCTCTTGGACTTTGTTGATTCCCTTGAGGTATTTGAAAGTTTCTATCATGTCCCCACTCTCCCTCCTTTCCTCAAGACTATACATCTTTAGTTCCTATAGTATTTCTTCATATGTCTTCTGATGCAGACCTTGCATCATTTTGGTTGCCCTCCTCTGGACAGCCTCCACCCTGTCTATGTCTTTGTGGAGATGGGGTCTCCAGAACTGTACACAGTACTCCAGATGTGGTCTTACCAACTGTCTGCACAGAGGGCCAACAACTTCTTGTTTTCTACTGGTGATGCCTCTCCCTATGCATCCCAGTATCCCCCCAGCCCTTCTTACTGCCTTCTCACATTGCTGGCCCACCTTTAGGTCATCTGATATGACTACCCCCAGGTCCCTTTCCATTTTTGTTGTTGTCAGTATCTCACCTCCCATTGTGTACTCTTACCCTGGGTTTTTGTTTCCCAGGTGCATTACTTTGCACTTCTTTGCATTGAATCTAAGCTGCCATACATTTGACCATTCCTCCAACCTTGCCGAGTCCTATTTCATCCTTTTCACCCCACCTTGTGTATCAACCCTGTTGCAGATCTTTGTGTCATCTGCAAAGAGACATACTTTCCCTTCCAGTCCCTCTGCAATGTCACTTATAAAAACATTAAAAAGGACCAGCCCCAGTACTGAACCCTGCGGTACCCCACTAGTAACCCTCCTTCCTTCACTGTGGACTCCATTTACTATTACCCGCTGTGTCCTGTTGTCCAACCAGTGTTTTACCTAGGCTACCACCCTAGGACCCACTCCCAGGCTGGCTAATTTGTTTATTAATCTTTTGTGGGACTGTGTCAAATGCCTTGCTAAAGTCTAGGTAGGCCATGTCCACAGCCCCTCCCTGGTCTACTGCTTTGGTCACCCAGTCAAAGAAATCAATTAGATTTGTCTGACATGACGTTCCCGCTGTGAATCCATGCTGCCTTGGGTCCTGTGCCCCACTGGCCTCTAGGTACTCAACAATTCTTTCCTTCAGAAGTGATTCCATAATTTTCCCTACCACTGAGGTCAAACTGACAGGTCTGTAGTTTCCTGCCTCTGTCTTGCTCCCACTTTTTGTGAAGGGGAATCACATTCGCCCTCCTCCAGTCCTCAGGTACCACCCCATCCTCCCATGATTTATTAAAAAGGGTAGTCAGTGGTGTTACTAGTTCTTCCCTTAGTTCTTTTAAAATTCTGGGGTGAATCCCATGAGGCCCCATTGCTTTATCCACCTTCAGTTTTTAGAGTTCTTTCAGAACCCTTTCTTCTGTGAAAGGACTAATATCAACCCCCCTATCCAGAGTGCTTCTATTGACCGGATTAGGTATTTCCCCCTGCTTTTCCATTGTGAATACTGAGCAGAAGTATTCATTCAGTATCCCTGCTTTTTCACTGTCGCTCTCTGCCCAACCACCTTCCTCTTTGTTCAGCCTCAGTGTCCCTGCCTTAGTCTTTCTTTGCTCCCTAATGTACCTATAAAAGGTTTTATCCCCCTTCTTAACCGAGTTGGCTATCTTTTCCTTGGTTTGGGCCTTTGCTATTCTGACTGCCTTACCCGCTTCCTTCTGCTTTAACTGGTACTGTTCTCTGTTCTGCTCCTTCTGTGTTTCCTTCTACTTCCTGAATGCTATATTTTTTCCCTTACCTTCCCCCGCCACTTCTTTTGAGAACCATAGTGTTTTTTTGTTTCGTTTTGATTTGTTTATTTGCTTCACACAAAGACTTATTGCCTCTGTGATGGTGGTTTTGATGTTTCCACATTTTTGCTCCACCCCACCTTCTTGCCTGTTTGCTAGTGCTTTTCTGAGGCACTCTCCCATTTTGTCAAAATCAGCCCTCCTGAAATCCAGTACCTTCACTTTTGTGTGGCTTGACTCTACAGCTGTTTATCGTGAATCACACTGTTTGGTGGTCACTTGTTCCCAGATGGCTACCCACTTCAAGATCAGAGATCCTCTCGCCATCCCCATTTGAGAGTACCAGGTCTAAGATTGCTCTCTCCCGAGTGGGTTCCAAAACTAGCTGTCTGAGGCATGCCCCCTGTAGGACATTGAGAATGGCCCTGCTCTTGGATGTGGCTGCAGCAAAGGTGCTCCAGTCAACATCTGGCATATTCAGGTCCCCCATCAGCAATATCTCCCCTTTCTCTGCCATCTCTAGGACTCCTTGTCCATTTCCTCCCCCTGAGATGGGGGTCTGTATACAACCCCTGTGCAGATTGTGGAGTCATTTCCAGTCTCCAGGGTGACCCACAGTGCCTTCTCTCCTCCCTGTTCTCCCATTAGTTCTGTTGCTTTTATCCCTTCCCTTACATAGAGAGCTACTTCTCCTCCTCTTCTTCCCTCCCTGTCCCTCCTGTAGATTGTGTACCCTGGTATGTTGACATCCCAGTCATGGTTCTCTGTGTACCATGCTTCTGTGACTGCCACAATATCCAGGCATCTCTCTTCCATCAAGACCACCATTTCAGGGAGTTTTTTACCTAGACTACGGGCATTGGTACTCATTACCCTCCATTTTTTTATGGCTTTATTTCTTTTTGCCCCATCCCTGTCCCTACTGCCTTTGTCTTTTTCTCCATTTACCCCTGCCCTTCTCTCTATTGACTGTTCTATTTTGGTGTTTACCTCACTAATTACTCTGATTTTTTGGGGGGGGGCTAGGATTTCCCTTCTGCTCTTCAGTGCCTCCCCCCTTGGCTAGTTTAAATGCTTGTCACTGAAGCATTTAAACCTATCACCTAGGATCCTGGTTCCCCTCCAGGATAGATGTAGACCATCACGCCTGTATAGGACTGCAACCCTCCAGGTGGAGCCCCATTCCCCAATGAAGCCAAATCCCTGAGCTCTGCACCAGCTTTTCAACCAGTCATTGAATCCTATGGTACGGAGTGCCCTAGCCTCATTCATGCCATAGACAGCACTTCTGAGAAAGTTTCCATGTGTGCTACTTGTCTAAGGCCCCTCCCCAACTCCACAAACTCCTGTTGCACTGCTCTGATCCCATTCTCAGCCAGGTCATTCGTCCCTAGGTGGATAATGACATCCAGCTCCCTCCCCCTTGCCACTGCTCCCATGATCCTGAGGATACGTTTTCTGTCCCTCCAAACCTTGGCACTGGGCAGGCACCTTACCTCCCTTTCCCCTCCCTCCCCCAGTTCTACCCCCCTAACAATTGAGTCCCCCACCAGGAGTTGTTTCCTTCCCCTGTGGGGTCCTGGGCCACCCTCTTGTGGTAAACCTATGCTGTTCAAAAACAATCACCTACAACTCTTACCCTCCACCCCAGGGAGTGCCTTCCTTCCTTCCTTCCTTTCAGACACCTATTTCACAAAGGCTAAGTAACAGGTCTAGTCACAGCTGACTGCAAATATCTCCCAGCTACAGTTCCTCCCAGGCAAATTAAAGTTAAAAGTAAGAAAAGTCCACCCCAAAAACAGAATCAATACTAGTTACTTACACAGGTCCAAAAAGTAATAATTCATTTCAGTGTAGTCTAGAAAATAACCTCCTTGATTCAAGAAAGCTGTGGCTGCTTTCTCACTCTCCCTGTCTTCAATGTGAGAAGGAGACTGCAACACCTCTAAGACAAAAAAAACCTTTTCGGCAAAAAAGAAATAAATAAAATAGGGGCAAACAGTAATTTTGCTTAGCCTAATGATAAAAAGTCACAAAAATTTAAGCACCACCTGTAATAATTTCATAGAAGATATACCCTGTAAGAAACACTTTGCTACAGAGAAAAATAAAGCAGTAACTGAAGATATACCTTGCAAAAGACAATTTGAATCAGAAGATTACAGCAGTAATCTGTTAGCATACACCTGTAGGCACACCTTGTAATAATGTAGCAGAAAGTATACCCAGCAACAGCAATGTGAATCAGAGAACAAAATAAAGCAATAAAATGTTAGCAACAACCCGTAACAATCCCTGTGAGTACAAAATAATAACAACAACACACAGAAAATCTGCTTAGCCAAAAGTCTTAATCCTTTCCCTTACTCTTAGTTCTGTCATTTCAAGCAAGCTAGAAGGAAAGAGCTCAGGTGAAGCTAGGTGCTTTGGCCAGCAAACCTAGCTTTCCACCTACAAGCCTGTTGTGCCACCTTGGGGTTCTGATTATATCGGAGTGCTCGAATTTCGCTCTTGAGGTCTGATGTAAGCAGAACCCCTCAGTGGTAGCACAGGCTGGTTGTGTATGGCTGCCCATGCAGTATTCTCTATATTCGGTCCTTGATAATAGAAACATACAAACTGATGGCAGATAAAGATCTAGCAGCCCTTCCAGTCTGCTCGTGCCAGTCTAATTTTGGGATTATTCATTTCAGGACCTTGCCATGCACTGATGTCACTGATGAAAGTGCTACAGTTGTAGGGAAAATTTGCTATGGCTGTAGTTAAAAAAAAATTGTTATGGTTTTAGTGAAAATAATGTTATGGTTTTGAAGCAAGTACTACTGCTTTGGTGAAAGAGTGTTACATGTGAAAAAGGGCTACAGTTGTGAAAAAAAGTGCTAGCATTTGGAGAGAAAGGTTCTAAAGTTGGGACAACAAATTGCTAAGGTTGTGAAAAGCATGCTACAGTTGTGGTAAAAAAAAGTGTTAAATTTGTGGTAAAAGTACTACAGTTGTGAAAAAAGTTGGGATAAAAAGTATTACATTTGTAAAAAATGCTTAAGTTGTGAAAAAGTGTTAAAGGAGAACTACCTGGAGACTTGAATCCCCGACCGCTGCACAGATCGGGGCTTCAACTCTCTGATCCCCCCTAGAAGCACCATTGCAAATATTTAGAATTTGTACCTTTTCACTTGTAAAATGTGGAATAAACTCTGATGGCCCCAGCATTTTGAAGACGGCGCTGTGGAACCCCCCGGGATCTCGCCGGTATTACCGTGAGATGATGACGTGTCGTTACCCTTGCCATAACACTGTCCCTGTGTATGGAAATAAAAACAAAGTATATATGTCCCATACCAAGCTCTGTTTTTACTTAATGTGACTAAATCCCATGTGTATGCATGCCATACACATGGGATTTAGGCAGGTAGATCTCCTTTAAAGTTGTGTAAAGTACTACAGACATCAGGGGCAATTGTAAATATTACTAATAGATCACATCCTATGTACCCTATTACACAACCATTTGAAGCTGAATGAGATGGGGACAGGAATCTCTATCCACTTACTAGAGTAATTAGAATACAGTTAGTTATGGCATTGAGAAGCATTCTTATTACCTGGGTCTCTGATGTACGCCTGACTAAGACACAGTGGGTAAATCTTGTGCTATCTGTCTATCTATCTATCTATCTATCTATCTATCTATCTATCTATCTATCTATCTATCTATCTATCTATCAAGAGAAAGAGAATAAATGTTAGGAAAGTGTAGTATATGAGGATATAATGCTATTGAGGGGTTTATTGAGCTAATTAGCCCCAAGATGGCATTACATCCTCATATACTACATTTTTCTAGAATTTTTTTTATATAATACATTAGGATGGTTATTATCTCTTTTTTTTTTAATCGCATTTGTGGTCATTTCTGGGCTTGCCTGGCTACATTTTGTCCCTTCTGTTTTTCCATAATGCAGGGTCCTCCTATTAAAGGAGGTGTGAGACTAGGGCGGTTGGTCCCTTAATCTATGCTGTTGAGGATGGGAATGACATGTGGTTTGGATCAGTGCAGTGGTCAGGAGTGCAGTTCAGGTCTGCATGGCAGTCAGGAGTGTGGTTCGAGTCAGTGTGGCAGTTGGGAGTGTGTGTGGCTGAGCTTGAGCCAGTAAAGGTGTCTGCTGTATTCAGGCATTGGTGACAGTTGAATGGAGGGCTTGGGTAAGTACACTGCATCCACACACTTTGTAGCCTTGCACCATGAGTCTACACCCCCCAACATAAAAAAAATGCAACTCAGAATAGTTATTTGGGGCAGAAGGAAGACTGGAGCTTAAGAACATACGAAAAGTGTTGCGAGATGGGGACTGTGTGGTCCATCTAGTCTGTTCAAGGTGGCTACCCCACCCCAATTATATTTTTTTCCTAAGTTGCCCACATTGCCTGTCCCAAACGAGTCTGAATTCCCTTATTGTCTTTGATGCCACCACTTCTGGTAGCAGGCTGTTCCATGGGTCTATCACTCTCTCGGTGAAAAACTACTTTCTAGAGTTGCTTTTAAACTTGCCTCCCACCAGAAACAAGTTTTGCCCTCTTGAACGCGTGGCCCTGTTTTCCTGGAAGTTTTTCCTTCTGAGTTGTGTTAATTCCCTTGATGTACTTAAATGTTTCTATCATGCCCCCCCTCCCCATTTCTTCTCTGTTCCAGAGAGAATAAATTCAACTCTTTGAGTCTTGTTTTGTATGGCTCACGATGCAGCCCCTGCACCACCTTTGTGGTCCTTCTCTGCACCATATCCTGACAGTCGATGTCCTTTTTTTGGTGAGGTCAGGGCTGGCATCAGGTTTTTGTGGGCCCTGGGGAATGGACCTTCAGTGGGCCCCCCCCTCAGACCTGTCCATCCATGTAAAAAAAAAAAATACAATCAAACCAGACAGCTTGGCAGAGACTGGAGATTCAGGCAACTCCCCCCCCCCAAGAGAGGATTTATGCAAAATTCCACTTTGACAGTAAGTACCAAATGTGAAACACTTTTCCCCCTAATACAGGACTCAATGCCAACCAGCAACAACCCTCTCCACACAGCAGCTATCAGACAAAGTTTCAGTTCTACATCAGCTTGGCCGGCCGAGCTGCTCACACTCGGACTGTGACTGACACCTAGGCATTTAATGTAAAGTCCATCCCGCACCCCCATCAAACACTTATATAAGCAAGAGAGAGAGAGAGAGAGAGAGAGACATGCTTATTTACTTAATTTACTGTACAGCAGCAGCTGTGAGTGGTGCCAAGTGTACCTAAGAGAGAAAAGGGAGTGGGGAGCCAAGGACCGGCTCAAGCGACTCAGCGCTACTACGGACAGTGAGAAATCCTCCTCTCCCAAGACAGTTTGAGTGGCTGCATGAACCGCTTACACAATCTCAAGTCAGGCTGTGACTTGTTAGGAAGAGCAGTGCGAGAGATCAAGAGAGAGAGACAAGGAGAGAACATAAGCGCTCTAAGCTGCGAAGGACTATTTTCTTACTAAAAAAACAAATCATTTACTGTAGTTGAAGGGCGCAAGCCCATGGTTATGTGGGGGAAGAGCTCCTCCCCCACATCCTTCATAAACCAAGCAGCAGACTCCCGCTCTGCTTAGAGTGAGTCGCACTCGCTACGTGTCACTGCTGGTCCGTGGCTGCTCTCTTCTGGTGTCCCCCCCTGCTTCCTTGTTTGCTTGCCCGCCTGCCCTCGTTCTTTCATTTTCTGTGGGTTTTCCGGACCCCCCCCAAGTTGGTCTGTTGCCTTCATCCGTATCTTTCTCTCTGTTCTTTGGGCTGCTTGTTGCTGGTTCTGACTGCTCCTCCCTCCTGCTTGGCCGTTACTCATTCCATGCTAGCTTGCCTGTGCCCTTGCTTCCTGTGTTTCCCTCTCCTATGATCAGCCCGGTGCCACGCCAGTTCTTCGCCGCCCTGTTTTCCTCCCTCCGGCTCAAGGCTTCCAGTTCCCACGTCCTGTGACAATCCTGACCTTCTGCTGCCATTCCTACAGTCATTGCCTCAGTGCCCTTGTACTTGCCTACATCGACTGCTTGTTCATACCTATGGATTCGACTGCCAGTTGGACTCTCTCCATGGATGCACCTCTCAACGTATATTTTTATTTTAACCTTCTTACTGTGCAGCTGTCGTTTCCCTAGCTTGCCATGCACCTTCCTCAGCATGGTTACCTGCTCATTCTGGCAATCATATCCATGAACCTGCGCATATGACTTTGTCCTGGTCTCTCCAATATGAGAACCAGTCACATATTATTATGTATTCGGCTTCAGCGGTTCTAGCTCTGCGCAGTTGCACCTGGTCGTATTCCTACTCATCCACTTTCTCCAGCTTCACTATGACAGGCTGCCTTCTGTCATGTACTGCTCTGATCTTCCAACTATTGGACTTGCCATTTACTTGTAGTGCTAGTATGCTCGCGTAGCATTTCCTTTCTAGATACTTAGCTGGGACCTGCCGTTTTCCCTAATCGCACCCTGGATTCCTTTCTACCTACAGTATTTCAGCATCGTTTGCATTCGGTATGGACCTGTTCTCAGTGTGGTTCGGAGGTCTGGAGCACCTTGCAGTGTGCGCTAATTGCCTGCACCGGCTTGGCATATCTACTTCAGAACATTCGATTAGGGATGGGCCTGCTTAGTAAGTCTCCTGACAAGTTTTCAGTAGCTATACACACAGTACTTGACCTCCCAGCGCTGCCAGATTCTGTTTACTTTCCCAGTTGGATTCCTAGTCTAATACTGAGATTGTGCACTCCGATGTTGTCCCTTGCCTGCATCAGATTCTGGATGTTCATAATTGAGCTGTGCTCGGGGCATACTATTATGATTACCTTTGTATAGCGCTGGTGCATTCCCTTTCACCTCCATTATTTTGTGCCGTTTTCCTGGCTACTTACTCTACTTGCATATCCATCTGCCATTCTACTCAGCTTGGTGGCTGACCTGCGTGGGGTCTGGCTGCACATGCTAGCTTATGTGGGGCTAGCTGTCACACTCTCCTACCTTATCAGCTGACCTTCATGGGGTTCAGCTGCGCATGCTAGCTTACGTGGGTCTAGCTGCCACCTTGCTTACAGTACCAGCTGACTTTCGTGGGGTCCAGCTGCTATATTTGCCTACTTCTATGATCTGCTTCCCCCTTCAGGCCAAGGGTACTCTACTTCTACTCCACCCGCCTCACCAGCTCGGGGCCTAAGGATTCGCTTGTTTCTACGCCTACTGTTGCCATCGCAGCTAGCCCAGGAGCTCCTTACTATGGATTCACATTTTAGTGTTTCAACATTCATCATCTATTCTTTGGATGCTTTTGCCCTGCTTCCCTGCTACTACGTCTGCATCCTGCAGCTTGCTTACTACTACAACTTATACAGGTTCATTTCTTACCATACCTGCTCATGTTACCTGCTTCGCCCTCCCAGGGCTTAGAGGTCATCACGACTAACCTGCCATTACAATCTACTGCGTTCCTCATGAACTGACATCCTTCTAACCTATGTTTATGTATTTACTGCGAATTCTACATACCAGGACGTGACCCTCTGCATGGCATGCAGTTCAACGTTTCCATTGCATTATCTACCACTGCTCTGCAACCTGCCTCACCCCGTGGGGGCTGGAGGTTAGCCATTGCATTTAGTCAGACCTGTGCCCCTATGGGCCCGGAGGTCCTTTGTTTCTATATTTTATTGCACCATAGTCGCCTGCTTCTATGACCTGCCTTCGCCCATCGGGCTGGGAGGTTTACCTACTAATCACCTGCTTCTACGACCTGCCTCTGCCCATCGGGCTGGGAGATTTACCTACTAATCGCCTGCTTTAACGACCTGCCTTCACGCTTCAGGCTGGGAGGTTTACCTACTTCTGCTCTACTTCTGCCTTGCTCTGATTGGAGCCTGGAGATTCATGCATTCTACTATACACCTACCTGCTGCCGTGTTGGCCAGCTGGAAGCTCCTTTACTATGGATTCGCATCTGGACATTTCTTCGTTCATCATCTATTCTTGGATACTTTGCCCTGCTGCTTCAGCTGTGTGGAATTATTGCTGCTTCACTCTTTCCAGGACACTTCGTCGAGCTTCTCCTGAAGACTTCACTATCCTGATTTATGCTCTCGCTTCTCGGACCCTGTGACAACGCTACTTCATTCGACTCAGCCTCTTCAGTTATCAGCCATCCTGGACTCATAAGCTCATCTATTCAGGACTTGTCAGGACATTCTTCACAAGTCAATTGTAGCTGAGGTATCATTCTGACTTAGCAACGTCGCTGTCAACATTGTTACGTAACCATTTGGATCCACGATGCTCTCTGATTCCCTTGCTTGTGCCATTATTCATGCCCCTCGCTTTATACTGTGCCTAGTCTTGCACTGCTACTTCCCTGCTTCTACGTTTGCTCTCGCAGCTTTACTTACTACATCAACTGACCGTACAGGCCCAATTATTTATGCTACTTGCTCATGCTACCTGCTTCGCCCTTCCTGGGACTAGAGGTCATCCGACTAACTCGCAATTACAACCTACTGCGCTCCTCGCAAGCTGGAAATACATCTGACCTATTTCTACATTCACTACATTCTCTACCTACTTAATGCTTGCTTCCCCTCTCTGGATTCGAGGTTCCTACTGCTCCATCCTCCCTATTACGTAGTATATGCCCAGTTCTTGTGCTTCATCGCCTCAGCCTTCATTTGCTAACCTTGCCATGCAGAACTTGACTCAACCATTCTCCTACTTGTCATAGTTGCTGAGCCTTGATTCCTGATCTCTTCTGCTAAGTCATCCTCACCTGCTGGAGTGCTTCACCACCTGCAACTCTTCGCTTCACGTTCATTTCAACCACGGTTGCCACTCCATTTCATTCCGGCCTGCTCATGGACTCTCGAACTTGAGGTTTACTGGATGGATGCTTGCTCTATTTGCCCGACATGTCACAATTCCATTCGTCTTCTGTTCTCCGTTTCTCTGGACTGGGTTCTTCATTTGGGGTTCAGATTAGCCGATTAGATTATTTAGGATTACTCTCCTTTAGTAGGCCCAGAAGGACGGGCAGGTCAGTAGCCATGGGTCCTCAGAGGTTCCCCTCAAGGGTTTTTTTCCTCTCCTGCGTGCTACTGGTCACACTCTCTAGAGTTGGAGGAGGTGATCATCTACTCATATCATTGGGGGTGTATTCCTACTTGACTCCTTCATCAGTCGGATACAGAACAATCATTGACATCATTTTCTTTTGGGGGTCTCATAATACTAGACAAAGCTTCCTCCCTACAGGTGGGATACAGAGATAAGCCAAAACCATCAAATAACAAATGATTCTCAGTTCAAGCAACCAAGCTCCATGCTCATACTATCAGATTCATACGTATTATAATCATTGACTAGATCCTGTTCATGCTGAAGTACCTAAGCACAAATCATTCCATACTACTAGTACCTAGCAACCATTGTTTACTTAACAGCTGGCCTCTGTATCCAACAACCATCTACATCATCCAGCTACAGTATGTAACATAAGCACTGAGCTATGAACCACACATAATTGAAGGGCGCAAGCCCGTGGTTATGTGGGGGAAGAGCTACTCCCCCACATCCTTCATAAACCAAGCAGCAGACTCCCGCTCTGCTTAGAGCGAGTCGCACTCATCCACCATCCTCCCCTGACACCTCCTCCTTCTCCGGCACTCTTATCCCACTGGGGGGGGGGTCTCATAACACTAGACAAAGCTTCCTCCCTACAGGTGAGATACAGAGATAAGCCAAAACCATCAAATAACAAATGATTCTCAGTTCAAGCAACCAAGCTCATTGCTCATACTATCCAATTCATACGTACTATAATCATTGACTTGATCCTGTTCATGCTGAAGTACCTAAGCACAAATCATTCCATACTACTAGTACCTAGCAACCATTGTTTACTTAACAGCTGGCCTCTGTATGCAACAACCATCTACATCATCCAGTTACAGTATGTGACATAAGCACCGAGCTATGAACCACACATAACTGGCAGGTGGCAAGAGCCAGAAATATGTTTCAAGGACTGACTGCAGATAATGAATAAAAAGAAGGGGGCATACAGTGAAATGGAGATGGGCTCCCACACACACATGTAAGTCACCATTTTCAGGCAGCAAGAGGTAGCTGGGGTCAGATTCTACACAGTGCACAAACACATGATGAATCCATGGTCACAATTACATTATTAAACAAAATAAAGCCACAAAGGACTATGGAAGAGTTTAAGGACTTAGGAGATATAAACAGTTTATGCCAGAAGTGATTAATATTAAAAACAAAGTAAATTAAAAGAGATATGAGTGAATCTAGACCCAGAATGAAAATTTTAAATTGCAGACTTGTGCACACTTTTTTTACAAACTACTATAACTCAACCAGTGTTCATCAGAGTTGCCCCAACATTGGACTATCTATACATTGAACAGTACTCTACCTGGCAAAAATAATACCAGTGATCTTAGTGGCTAAGAAGATGATGGGGTCACTAGCCAGCCTTTAAGGACAGCCTAGTGGTCCTGGTGAGAAGCAGTGACTGTCTAGGAAGCATACTGGTAACAGGGGAAGCAACTGAGCTGACTAGACTGACAGATAGACGTGAACTGCGCGGCCAAGGCCTTTTCCTTTCAGTGGCAGTGATGGAAGCCCAGAGGAGCAGAAAGAATCATGGTTAACTGGTGCCATTGGGGAGCTGAGGGGGGAAAAAAGGCAGATTTTGGTACACTGTGATGGACCTTAGCCTCCCCTCCCTTCCGGGGGCTCTAACTACCTGGTATGGTGCAGATCACGAGGAGCTTCATCCATGTCCCTTGCTGTTATCATCAGTTCCATTTCAGAGCTCCCCAGGCCTAATACACAACCAATTGCTCTACTCAGCCCTGGCTAGTACTCTGCAACCATTCTGCCTATGCCCAACTTTGAACTCCCGCCTTTGCAAAACATAGACACAGCTAAGCTAAATCCGGGCAGCCAGGCCACTCAGGAACACCCCTCCACTACATTCTCTTCCAGCCATTGGCCTGCACATCCCACACCCCACCCCACAGAATGCTTTAATGGATCGGGTTCCTACTGGTCAAAAAGCAGGGCTCATAGCCTTTGTTTTTTTCCGGGGACTCCATTCCCTAGTTTTCCACTCGGCTGGGCAGCACTGATGTAAATTGTAGTGTCATGTCTTCACTAGCAGCAGTCAGAGTGGAAAGCATTCTGCCAACACAGAGCTATGGCAAAGTTTACACTTTTTTTGAGCCCCTACTGGGCCCCCATCTGGTGTCGGGGCCTCGGGCAATTACCTGGGTCACCTGGGTGCTGATTCCAGCCCTGGGTGAGGCCTCCAGAACCGAACACAGTACTCAAGGTGTGGCCTCACCAAGGATCTGTAGAGAGACATGATAACTTCCTGCTTTCTACTCATAATACCCCTTCCTATGCATCTGAGGATACCACTTGCCTTCTGCGCTGCTTTCTTGCATTATTTTCCTACCTTTAAGTCATTGAAAATGATCACGTCCAGTTCCCATTCCATCTTTGTCTCCTCTAATTGATGCCCTTCTAGTGCATACTTTTTTCCTGGGTTCCACTTCCCCAGGTGCATTGCCATACACTTCTTGGTATTAAATTTTAGCTGCCAATTTCTGGACCATTCATTCAGTCTCATTAGGTCAGCATCCATACCTAATGCCCCCTCTAGTACATCCACCCTTTTGCAGAGCTTTGTATCATCTACGAACAGACAAATCTTCCCCTTCAGTTCATCAATGATGTCACTGATGAATATGTTGAAGAGGACTGGACCCAGCACCGACCCCTGTGGAATGCCACTGGTCACACCTCCCTCCCTTGATAATGCCCCATTGACCAAAACTCTCTGGATCCTATTCAGCAGTCAGTTTCTATTCCAGCTTACTATTTTCTGTCTGACTTCTATGTGTTCTAGTTTGTTAGCAAGTCTTCTGTGAGGAATGGTGTCAAAGGCATTGCTGAAGTCTAGGTACACCACGTCCACCGCTTCACCCTGCTCCACTGTTCTGGTAACCCCAATCGAAGAAATCAATCATATTTGTTTGGCATGAGCACCTTGCTGTGAGGCCATGTTGTTTGGGGTCGAGTTTTGCTTCAGTGGCAGAGTCATGTATCATGCAAATTAAAAGTCATACACCACAGCTAGCTGTGGTATATGTCTTGAACAACTGTGGTATATGACTTTAATTGGCATAGTATATGGGGAAACAGTTGATGGGCTTTTCAATTGGACACAAATCCCATCCATGTATTTATATATCTATATGCAACCTTCCCCAGGCAGCTTGGTCACTAATGTGCATCGGTGCCCTGGATGGGGGCTGTTATAACCCAAGAAACTCCTGTGTCTGATATAACTGTTCACTGGGAGCCTTTTGCAATCAGCCATGCCAGGTTGCTTGATTGCCTGTAGGACCTGATGGACATGGGCACTTTAGATAGAGAACAAAACCTGGACTGGGATCACCTGACCTTACTCAAGGGCTGCACAAAAAAGTTCTTTGGTAGAATTAGAAATCACAGGCTCAAGGACCCCAGTTCGTTGGCTCAGACACAGTTCATTATGGTAACTCAGTCTTACTAGGTATCTGTTCTAACCCCTGTCTTAAATAACGCCGAGTGCTGTGAAGCTGCTGCCTGCTGTGGCAGTTTCTGTCTCTTCTTGCTTCCAGTGATTCCCTCAGAGCATGTTCGCTAACACTTTCGATCCTTTTTAGGCACCAGCAAGTGTAGCTTGCAGCACCTCTTCTAGTCATGCATACACTTTTGTCCATTTTTAAAAGATCATTGTTACCTTTTGTGTAGGTGAAGCTGGTCAGAGGATGTCAGCGAAGGCCTGCTGCCTTGTGGGACTTGGATTTCACTGCCTGTCTGTGGTATAGCAACTGTGTAGTAAAAGACTACAGCTCCCACAAGGCATCAGGCCTATCGTGCAGTGCCCTGACCAAAACATGAGACAAGTTCTAGCCAGGCCCAATATAACTGCAAAATGATGTTATTGAGGGTAGTGAGAAATTTGTAAGAAAGAGGGTATGATAAAACATCAAGAATGAAAGAATACCATTTTATTATGGAAAGGTTAAGCCAGTGTCCCATTATTTTTAAATTCTGTAAAAGAATGCTGGTGCTGCCTGTCAGCCTTTGCAATGGTCACTGTTCACTGAGAGACTGATGCTAGCAAGTGTGTCTTTCACTGTATAATAGATATGCTGAAAGTCATTATGTGCTGTCACTCGTGAGAGACAGTGTGGTCCAGCTCTGTATGGGTGTGTGTGTGGGGGGGGAGGTGTAGAGAGAAAGCTTACTGATTCCTGCAAAACTATGTGGTTCAACTCCACTGAGCATATTTCTTTTACAATACTGTATTTTGCAATCTGCAAAATTATATGTTGAGCAGACTTGATAGATTGTTAGGCCTGTATCTGCTGGCTTCATCGTATATTTGTATGTTCTTATGTATTCTACTCCACTGGGCAGAAATGTGGAGCAAACAAAATGCTGTGGCGCTGTGCGTTCGGTATCTGGCCACAACCACGCTCCCACGAGAGGCACACTCCCACATGATAAGAGAGCTGATTAAGCTTTACTGCTTGCTATTGAGGTATGCATTAGCCAGTATAAGATTGACGTATGTTGTATATTTATTTTACATTATTGTGTTTTGCAAGCCAGTGCAGCCATTCTGAAAAATGCAAGGGGGAAAGTCACTCTTCCACAGCCCCTTTTAAGCAATACATAACAATAGATCAGCATAGCTCTGACACTATACAGCTGTAAAAAGGAGAACTTTGCAGAAGACCAAGTGTAGCATATCCTGTTATGGCTAGCTGGTTTTGTTGCTGCATACACAATTACCATTATGGGTCTGGATACAAAAGTGAGTACTCATTGTCACACACATCTTTGTCAGTGAGTGGCTTGAGTTTGTGTGAGTGTGCACTCAGACATGGCACTTGACTCATAATGAGCGCCCTGTGTATGTTCTAATAATGAATGCATTTTTTGCCATTCAGTAAAACTAATCAGGTGAATTCCAGTGTCAGAGGAACAGCAAAGTAGGCACCTAAAAAACAGCAGTGAATGGAAGTGACTTTTTTGATGTGCTGCTAAGTGCTAGCGAGTCAGGACAGCAACTCTTGTTACGTTCCTCCAAGATTGGTTGGGAAGGTGTAAATTTAACTCTTGATAGCAATTGCAGAGTTACCCCAGTACTGTAGAGGACAAGGGTACAGTTCACTCTGATAACAATCCACAGTCCCTCCAAGTTTGTTGGGGGAGGGAGGCATTTGTTTACTGCACACCCCATCCATACTTGCAACAGGCTTGTATTAGGGGATCTCAGATTAAAACTTCCCTCACTGTGCTCCTTACAGGTAATCATCAACCTCACAGGGCCAGCAGCTGAGGCCACTGTTAGCCTACAAGTTGGCAAACACAACCTGTACTTTTAACTTAGATACCCCCTTTGAAAACAAGCATTTGTCAATGCCAAATGTTGGCTTGCTGGAATTGGCATTGGTAGTGCAGGAGTTAGAATGATGCATAACAGGAATGAGAGTGAAGTATTGAACTAATGCCAACCCCCTCCCCCTGCAGAGACTGAAAGGCATTGGGGGTGTGTCTTTGGGTTGTTGGCCATAACGCTGAAGCCATTCCACCTCACCCCACCCTGCAGACAGCAATAGGTGTTGCGGTGTGCCTTTGGGGCCTTCGGGCCCTTATGCTCACCCCATTCCATAAGGAAATAAGCTGAGATGGGTGCAGTATAGGAGAACGGGGTGAACGTTAGGGCCAAAGATCCCAAGGCACACCTTGATGCCTGTCAGTGGCTGTAGGGTGGGGGTAGAATGCCATGAGCATTGCAGTTGACAAGCCCAAGTCACACCCCTGACGACTGTCAGTCTCTACATGGTGGGGGTTACGGTTGGAAACCTTACAGCCCCAGACATTTGTCACTATTTTCACTCTAGATTTTCTAAATGTTTTTTTTTTTGGAATCCCACCTCATGAACAGTGGTACTATCATTTCATTACTCAATCCTGAAAGGTAATTTCGCATAGCAACTATGCCATTTGGTGCCACAGATGCGGAAGCACATTTTGGGCAGTATGTGAAAATGACAGCTGTACTGTTCATGAGGAGGTGTGAAAAAATAGCAACGTTGAAAATCTGGAGTGAAAATATGAAAAATTTGAGAAGTTACTAGCGTGTGTAGAAACTGTGCAACGCACGCCTGTAGCGTGGTCATTTTTTGAAATTTTTTCTCCAAATTTTTAACATGGGCCTTTTGGACCTCCTCTCATGAAGAGTGGTACTGTGATTTTGTTAATCCATCCCAAAAGTTGATTTTGCACAGTGACAGCGCCATTCTGCGCCACAGGTGAGAAAACACATTTCGAGCAGACTGTGAAAAATGACAGCTGTACAGTTCATAATGAGTCCCATTATACAGCGCTTACCTGATTCCTCAGTTCATAGTTCAGCTTTGAAGAGTGCAGACATGTCCCAGTCCACAGAAGATCACTGCCTCTGACCTCCGGAGGGTAAGTATGGGTAAGGGGGGTGCGGAGAGGTGGGTGCGCAGAGGCAGGGTTGGGGGTGAGGGAGGGGGACTGGGGAAACGACACTGGATGGTTTTCTTTTTTACAGTTTAACAAACAAACAAAAAAGACTCTGTGGGACTATTTTCTTATTTATAGGTTAAAAAAAAACAACAACTTTTGGACACACTGGGGTAGGCTCCCAGTGTGCCACATGAGTTTTGGGGAGGGGGACATGATGCCGATGGTGATTGGACACCCCCGTCAGCAAAGAAATTGAGCTTGGGGGGCATCTGATACCGAGAGTGGGCATCCCAGTGTCGGGAAAATTAAAAAAAACTGTCTGGGCACACTGGGGTGGGCTCCCAGTATGCCACAATGTGGCTGGGGGGGATACATGCCAGCACGGGCATTGGGAACCTCCGATGTAGGCTTTGTGGGAGTGTGTGGCCGGCGGCAGAAGCTGCCATTGTGGAAAGCTGCCCCAGTGGCTGTTCTATTTATTTATTGAAATGTTTCACTGGGAACGGCACACCAAGTAACTGCTCATAACTCCTGTCATGCGCATTACTGTGCACTGTAATGTGCACGGCCAGGGTCTTGTCATCTGCCGCTGCAATGAAGAAACTGCATCTCATTGGAGCAGCAGATTTCTTTCAAGGTTTTGGTTCTCTTTGAAGTTTGCTGTCATCGTCAGCATGCTCACTGATTGGTGGCTGAGAGACGCACCCCCTAAAGCGTCCCCTACATTGGCCACAACACTGACACACCAAATGTGCCACTACCTTAAGATGTTGCTTGCACACATGCAAACTAACATAAAAAGGGTATTATTCAGCAGAGGTTTACAATCTCCCTGCTCAGAAAGCTCTTGAAACTCTTGTATGCCCTCCAGGCATGGACTGATTTGGAGCTCATTTACCAGAAAGACCTATGTCCCCTCTTCTTTACTATATGCTTCATTTCTAGGCACTGCTTGGAAATGGGGGCTAAGGAAATCAGTTTCTCTAACTCCTTCCAAACTTCATAAAGAGCCCTTTTACAGTTCTCCATTAAAAAATAGAAAAAGCAAAGTAATCAGACACACACACACACACACACACACAGGTGAGAAAACTCATACCATTCAGGAACACATCCCCAAAACTGATTATTTTAGCTGTTTCAAAAAGAAGCACCAGAAGTTAAAAGATTTTTTAATTTTGTATTTAAAGTTGTTGACCGGGAGAGGCACACTGAGCTGAAGCTCATTTCCAGGTGCGACCCGGAGGAACCGGGAGTGAGGGAGTTACAAACAAATAAACAGAAAACTGATACAACAGGGAACTAGATACAGACTATACACAACGTATTGACATTTGGTTTTACAAATAACTAGGCTGAAAAACTAATACAATAGGGTACTAGATTCAGAAAATAAACACAAGTATTGAATTTGCAGGAGTCAGTACAGGTTAGGTAGCAAAACATAATGGTACATACAGTGATAACAGAAATTTCTAGTCATAAATAAATGTGCAGAGCCAACAAAGGTTAAGCATTAGGCCAGGGGTGAGGGAAGGTGAAAAAGAGAGGGGGGGATGATGAAGGAAAGAAAAAGGAGAAATAGTGATGTAGTTGAGCGAAGGGAGGCTGCAGGGGGAGCGTATTAGGGAGAGAGATTGTCATGGCAGGGGCATGGGTCAGGGAACACAGAAGAGAGGGATAGCATTCGCTTAAAGTAAGAGATGGAGGGGGAGTGTCTGATGTGGGAAGGGAGGGTATTCCAGAAGGAGGATAGTCGGTTAGAGAAAGCAGTAGAGCCAGAACAGAAGGAGGTCCTGGGGAGGGCGAAAGTGCAGGTGTCCAAGGACTGGAGAAGGTAGGAGGCCTCAGGTGAGGGAGACAGAAGGGAAGAGAGGTAGGAGAGCAGAGACCCAAGCCAAAATCTAGTGATGAGAAGGGAAGTGTAAAGTAGCCAACAGCGGTGGAGGAGATGCAAGAGATCTGTGGGGTTTTGTGTCTTATTTTTTGGTTCTCTTTCAAGAGTTATATATACTGTGGAATTCCAACAGTTTGCTGTTGCAACTTGATCCATAGGGGATGGACGAAGCTGAAGCCTAGGCTGAATGGAGCTGGGTGCTGAGCTGATTAAAAATCAATGGCAACACCCTTACATTGTTAATAAAAGCTTGATTTCAAGACCTTGCGTCATGTTTTATGTTTCCTGAAAATTTGTGGGTTTCCAAAAATCGGCATACCTGCTGCACTGAATTAATTAAGTCAGCCAAGGAGAGGAATGACATGACATGCTATTAGCTGGCTGTTTCACTTGCTTTAGTCCAGCCCCACCCCACCCATGGCAGAGCAAACTGTAGAGTTAACTGTTTCCTGCCCAAAGTTTTTACTGACAGTCTCTGGTCCATGTTGAAGTAGATTAAAATCTAAAATTCCCATCATGTTTAAAATGGATATGCCTGCATCACTGATGATTTTAAGAGAAAACATAGTCCCCCTCAGCTTCTCCTAAGAATAACTATTTAGTTGTTAATATAACTGGAAGATATAAACTGACTAACATAAACAGGTACTAGTCAGCACTGCTTGCAGTCCAATCCCTGAAGGGAGACAGAGCAATGAGATAGGAAGCAAGTCTTATTATTATCCTGAGCTGACTGGGAGAGTGAGAACCTGCATCACTGAGGATTTTAAGAAAAAACATATTCCCCCTCAACGACTCCTAAGAATAATTATCTAGTTGTTAATATCACCGGAACATGTAAATTGACTAACATACACAGTTACTAGCCAGCACTGCTTGCAATCCAATCCCTGAAGAGAGACAGAGCACTGAGACACGAGGCAAGTCTTGTTAATCTCCTGGGCTGACTGGGAGAGTGAGAAACAGTAGGGGAGTGCTTTCATCTGGTGGAGTGATTGTGGTTCAACTCCAACTTTCTGTGCTTCAGTGGGAATCCAATAAGCTGCTTTTTTTTGTGGTAGCAAGACGATTGCAGGGCTCTGCCCCCTTCAGCTGTAAAAAACAAACTACACTGCTTTTCTGTTGCTGACTTCCACTTACAGTAACTATCCCCTCTCAACTCTAATTGGAGAAGGCACTGCTTTGTAACAGGAAGTGACTGAGAAGCATGTTCAATAAAAATACAGGAACAAATGTAGTTTTGCTCTTGGTGTCTGGTCAAGCAGGTCGTAGTATGTCATACTGCATTTAACTAAGTCATAGACAAAGTGCCCAACTTTAGCTGCATATACAAAGAAAAGTAAGTATTCTGGCCTCCCCACCCATGTTTGTTCTCAGTTATACTGGAGTTTACTCATTTGGTAAAGGTGAGTAAGTAAGCACCCTTTATAGTACTCTGGAAGTCCTTACCAGTGGGTATTCACCAGCCATCCAATAGGCTGATGTACGATCCAATCAGATTTGTGATCTTGGTAGCTCCTCCCCAGGCTTTCAGAGAATCTTCTGTTGAATACTTCCAAAGGATATCTAAAATAAATACTCTTCTGTCCTCCTACTGTAGTAAGTTGTAGCACTTTACTTGTGGTGGACTTATCAACACACTGTATCAATGACTGTATATGAATTAACATTATAATGATATTGGATACTCTTGGGTATACATACATACATTTGTGTGATTCAGGACTGTCGTTTACTCCCCTACTTTTGGATAGTGGTCACATTTAGAGAGCAATGGAGAACTATAAAGGGTGCTTATATAAATGAAAGGCTCTGCCTATGGTTTGAAGGGGCAGTGGGTGACATCCAATGCCCCCATCTGAGTGATATAAATATGCGCATGTCCAAGCAACCCTTGGATCCTCAAATTTCCTCTTCCTGCAGCTGCACAGCTGCTCCCTCCCTTTCTTCCTTCCTGTACTTCCACAGCTGCTGATTCAATGGCATCCTGGTTCCTTCTGCCTGCTCATTCTGCTGCACTTTCTTTCACTATCTAAGCCAGCTGTGCCAGCTTCTCTACTCCCCACCATTGTTGCTGCACCTGTTTTTTCCCTTCTGTCTGTCCCCTTGTGCCTTTTGGGGTTTGCTACTGGGCCTTTACTCCTTTGTTCTTGTCTTTTGTTTTATTTGCTGCCTGCCCCACCAACTTCTGGCTTCTGCTTCCTTGTTTGTCCTGTGCCTCATGCTGGCCACCTATCTAACCACACTACATTTCCAGGCACAACTACCACCTGCGTTACCTGCCCACAGGTCTGCTGATAAATTGGACTCACCTGTTGTTTCTGTTATCCTTTGCTATATTTCCTGGGAAAACATCATGCAGCATTGCACACTTTCTTGGTCATGTCTGCTATTCACGTACTCTGGTAAAATTCATATTCTGACAACTTTTTGAATTATGTCACTTTCATTGTTTGCCTATCGGCTATCATTTCATATGTCTGATTAGCCTACCTGGTTACCATTTTAGTTCATATATTGCCCTTGTCTTGTTCCCTACATGGGACTGGTTGGCGTGCATCCACCACGTATGGCTATCAGCCTCCATCAGAATTCTCAATCATTCCATGTGGCACCCCAAGCTTTTTAATCAGCCATCTGGCTTTGCCTTCAGCTCTCTGCAATCGGCTGTTGGACACATTATACTGCTCACAAACAATGGGCCATCAGCCAAATCGAACTGCTCACAAGTTACCAGCCTGTGGCCTTATAATACTGCTTAAAACTCATGTAACTGTACTAGGATGCATGCTACACATGACCATAACCCCTCTCTTCCAGGTCCCCTCTGCCCTGTAGGCTGATGGCCTTACTGTGCTCCTTTAAAGTCGACATCTCGAGGGTGTGTCCCTCAACTCAGACAGGGTCTATCTCTTTCTGCCCTTCTGTTGAGAATGTCCTGTGCTCCGGGGGAGACTTTATAGCCTTCTAAATTGACTCAGCTGCACCTCTTGGTGCAGCATTTATGAATTCAGCTATCAGAGAGTGGAGCCTCTAAGCCCTCAGGGGCTCCTTTAGCTGTGCTGACCATGTCAGCAGCACCTTCAAAAGCTATTCTGCCTACTTCTGCTTAAGGTTCACCTGGTCTCCTCTGAATTCCCTTCACTTCATCTGCCACTCAAGGGTGAAGTTCTGCAGTATGATATAGCTTTTCCCCTAAAGGGCTTAGCTCCTACACCTTGCTTCTCAAGGGCTCAGCTTTCTATCCAATTAGACGTCTTCTCATTCCATAATCCAGGTGAGTGCATTTCAGTGGTCATTTCTCACCTCCTGTCCTGCCTTGGATGGTGAGTCTCCCTCACAGGGAACCTCCATTACCTGTAGAGATTGGCCAGTGGCATGCTCATAGTGATTCTCATTGAAGGGATAGAGTAAAAGCCCATCCTCTATAATTCTTCCCCTGAACTGGGTTTCTAAATTGCAGTAGATTACTAATGCTGCTCCTAGCCTGGTGGGATGGTGACCTGGGCCTGTGTCCCCAGAGGTTTCTCCCAAAAGGGGGGGTTTACTCTTCTCCAAATCAAAGGTCATCATGGTAGATAGTTTCCTTGCAGGAGATGGAGATGGATGGTGGTTTTCCTCCATAGTTTCAGGGTCTCAGGTCTATGTTTCTCTCGTCTCCTTGGGAAGATTATGCTTGTCTGTCATTGCTGTTCTTTTAGGCTTTCTTCCCTATGATGTCTTTGGTCTCAGGGACATTGTCCTTGTGACACCTCGAGAAGTTGGCACCCTTTCACGAGGGTTCTTGTGCCTTTATGGCATCCCAACAGGGTGGTAGTCCCCATAGTATGAACAGAGAGAGCATAAGCCAAAGTACACAGTTGCACAAGCATCCCATATTATTACTCTGTCCTTCTGTCGATCCAAGCCATACTACCTAAGAGCCCGACGATCCTATGAATTGAAAGGCTCTGCCAGTGGTTTGGAAGGGCAGTGAGTGACATGCCACACTCCACCCTCAAACCCTAAAAATGGTTTCTATGTTAAAACAGTGACAAAAAAACAGCACCAGGCATATCAGTGAACCCACGTCAATGCGAACTAAGACAGCGACTACTAAACACAGCGACCATCAAACCAGCCAATACACTAGGAAAAAAGAATGTAACTAATTGCTCACTAACCTAATACATCTCTCCAATATGTTTCTTGTGTCCCATCCTTTTCTTCACCTTCCTGAATGACCTCCCCGCTGCCAACTTGCATACCCACGTGTAAGCAGATGAGACAATCAGCTTCACTTCCAGTCCCTCCACCACAGCAGTGGAAGACCTGCTCCAGTGAGACTTCAGCACCATTCTGCGTTGGTTCCAATCCAACCAACTCAGAGTCAACACTAAAAAAAAGAGTTTGTGACCTTGGTAGTAGTCAAAAACTGGCCAGACTCACTACCCCCCCATCTTCACCACTCTGGATGGCATGCCTCATGAAGACATTCATTCCTTCAAGTACCTTGGAGTGTGACTAGACAGTAAGCTTGACTTCTCAGTCCACATTGATGCCATCCATGCTAAACTCCATCCCAAACTTGGTCAGGGTTGTTCTGGCCTTTTAGCTGGATCATCATGCAGTCATGTTCCAGTGTTGGGGTCCCCTGCCCAATTACCCCCTCTGCGGAGACTATCCAGTGCCATCCTAAACATCAATTGGAGCCTCACAAACTCCAGGAGGCATTGAATGTCTCAGGTATGTTGCTAGCCTGTACCCAAGGTCCAGAGGTAGCCGTGGAGTGCTACAATAGGGTGCTTACAGCTGCCCTGGACTCTATTGCACCTTTCCACGTTCACCCCTTGACATCCCATCATAGCTCACCATGGTACTGTGCTGAGCTACCACAGTCAAAGACTAAGGGGTGGAGGTTGGAGCATTTCTGGAGAAGATCTGGATCTGTGGAGGACAAACTGGTGTTGTGAATTCACTATGTTGAATATCAATGGGCAACTACCATACTGTATTGTACTCCATTTTATTTTTTAATTTATCACTGTACCTAATTGTCAGCTGTGTATTGTACTCTCTCGGGTCGTGCTTGAAAATAGGCAGGTTTTTGCCTAACACACCTACCCGATCAACAAAAGCTAAATAAATAAATAAAATTGACCTGAAAAAGACAGAATTCTTGTCACGGTCAATTGGAGGGAAAAATCGCTCAGCCCAGCTCTTCTGCACTGTGGACAGGCTGTTAAATACTCCCTGTCTGCAGTCCATTGGAACTATTTCTGCAGAAAAGTGTGAGGAGTTTGGGTGCTTTTTTGCTGACAAGGTGTCTGCTATTAGATCAGAATTTCTTCTAGTGGCCTGATTTGGGCCAGGGGTGGTCGCACCTTTAGTGATGTAGGTCTGCCTGTCTGGGATGAGTTTTGACCTGTCTCTGAGACTGAGGCTCTGCGGGTGGTCTTCAGTTTGCATCCCACCAACTGTATACTGGACCTGGGTTCAATGTGGTTGATTCTCAGCTGCACTGAGTCCCTAGGTACAGTTTTCATAGAAATCATGAATGGGTCCCTGTGGGAGTGTATCTTTCCTCTTGTTTTGAAAATGGCCGTGTTCAGGACCCTTCTCAAAAAGCCATCTTTGGACCCTGACGTTCTGACGAATTACAGAGGCCTGTCTCTAACCTAGCCTTTTTAGGGAAGGTTATTGAGAAGGTGGTGGCTGAGCAATTGACAGATCACCTGGAGTCTCTTTCTATCTGTGAACCTCTCCAGTCAGGATTTCAGCCTCGGCACAGCACTGAGACAGCTCTCATCAGGGTGACCCATGATCTCCTCCTTGCGAGGGACCGACGGCAATGTTCAACCTTGATGCTCTTGGATTTCTCATTGTCATTCGACACAGTGGATCATGGGGTGCTGTTGGATCAGCTAAGGAACTATGTGGGCCTCACCAGCACAGTTTTGCATTGGTTTGAGCCCTACCTAGTTGGGAGAACACAATAGGTGGCTCTGGGGAGTTTCACCGCAGAGGTGTCTGTGTTGTCCTGTGGAGTTCTCCAAGACTCTATCCTTGCCCCATTCTATTCTCTGTGTATATTCTGCTCTAGTTGAGATCATTAGATGGTACAATGTGGGATTTCACTGCTATGCAGATGATACCCAGTTGTACCTGTCTTGTGCCCCCAACTAAACATCTGCGGCTCTAGTGCTGAACCGTTGTTTGGCTGAGATTAATGAATGGATGGCCTCGAACTGGTTATGTTTTAACCCAGGCAAAACAAAGGACATGATTATTGAACCTGGTCACCAGGACTTTCCTGCTGCTGAGGATAGGGCTCTCACTGTATTGGGTGGCCATTCCCTCACTGCAGCCAGTATGGTTACGGACCTGGGGTCATTTCGGATGACAGACTGACATTTGAACATCAGGTGTCTTCTATTGTCCGATGTGGCTTTTTTCATTTATGGAACATCACCAGGATCAAGCTGTACTTAGCTCAGGATGACCTGTCAAAAATTATCCATGCTTTTGTCACCTTTAGGCTGGACTATTGCAACACCCTTTACCTAGGGTTATCAGGAGGTTTGATATATCGACTGCAGCTAGTGCAGAATGCTGCGCCCCGATGTTGGTGGGCTCCTCACAGAGTGACCACATTATGCCAGTCTTGCATGCCCTGCATTGACTGCCTAGGCGCGTGTACATCACCTTCAAGATTTGCTTGTTAACATACAAGACCCTATGTGGTCTGGGACAGGACTACTTAAAAGAGCTCCTGATGCCACACTACCCAGTCCACCCGCTCTGCTCCACCGATGCTGGTTTGCTGGCTGTCCCTCCTGCCAGGCTTAAATCTTCAGGTGAGACAGCCTTTGGAGTGGCAGCTCCTATTCTTTGGAATTCTCTCCTCTTCCACATCCGCTCAGCAAACATAGTGGAGGCCTTTAAAGTCTCATTGAAAATATTCTTATTTGATCAAATTTATTCGGTATGACGTATCTTGATTTTATCTGCCAGTTATTATTTTAATGTTTTAATGTGTTGTGTCATGACTAGGATGTAACTCTGTAAAGTGGATTGGGCACTATATAAATAAACCTTGACTTGCCTTGGTGCTCTGTATTGCAACAAAGAATACTTACCTCTGCATTTCCACAGGGAGCTTGTTATCAAAATGGCACTCCCTGGCTTTGACTACGTGGATGTGATCTATGACATCACCCCTTCCACCTCCCTCATAAGACTGGACACCCTCTGCACCTTTGTTTGCCATTTTGCTACAAACTCCCCTCCTACACCCACCATTGTTCACTGCATTCATCCCTATCTATCCTCCCTCTGCCCTCTCACTGCTAGGTTCACTGTACCATCTCCATATCCAAATGCTGGTTTGGTTCCCTTTCCTCTTACCTCTCCTCGCTCCTCTTCCAACTCCATCCTGCTTTCTGTTCCATTCCAGGGACCATCACACTTTTGCCACTCATCACCCCCGCTCCTCTGCTGGGCAATCAGCCTTTTTCTATTGACTTCCTTTGCTCTGGAACCCCCTCTTTCTGTTTTTCCTCATCCCCTGGCTCCCTCAGGCACCAGCTGAAACTTCAACCTGTCCCCACCTGTTCCTGTTACCCTCCTCCTGATATCATCATTGTCAAGCCTTAATGATCCTGGTAAGCAGCCAGCTGGGTCCCCACACCTGCCTGGGTTTAACTTCCACACCACTACAGTTTTTCCCGCTATTAAGAGGTCAGGCAATTAACTTGCCCCTCAGGTCAATTGCGTGTTGTCAATATTGTTCTCAACCACCATGTATTGCTTCCACTTCTGAATACGCACTTACTAGGCATTCTCACTGAGCTGTACTGCACTTTATTCATTGCACATATAATTGTGTAGTATTTATTTTACCTTGTACCAATTTTTGTTACCATATGTTGTTCAGATGTTTTGCTACTATGTATTGTGCTGTTGTTTCTTCCACTGTTCTCCTTCCTTGGGTCACACCTGGAAATGAGCCATGGCTCAGTGTGCCTCTCCCAGTTACCAATTTTCAACTAAATAAGTAAATAAATAAACATAAGAGCCTGATGACCCTGAGAATCACCTTTACTAGGTGAGTAAATGCCATAATATCTCACACCTTTATAGTACTCTAAAGTCCTTACCAGTGAAAACTTTGTAGCAGTGAACTGGAATTCAGGGTATGGTAATGTCCAGTGTATCCCCTGCAGAGCTGTACCAACTGAAGAACTGAAGGACCAAATTTGGCTTGCTTGGCTGACATGAAGTCCAGCTTAAAGTGCCTGGTAAACATGGATGGATGCCAGCATTGTGGCCGAACAAACCTCCACTATCATGACTCATCCCGTTTCTAGCCAGAAGATTGCCACTGCCCATGTTAAGCGTAGCCTGACCATTGTGTGTGCCTGTCTGCCTGCAGCCTTTTAAAAACAAAGTAAGTAGTGGCACGCTAGTCAAAAAGTTCAAAAATGCTCTGAAATTTGCAAAAATTGGAGGAAGACCCACATGGTCAAAGCACTGGGGCACAGTTTGTCAGCATCCTCCTGGGCTGCTATAATAAACACAACTATTTTTGAAAATTTCAGAGCGTTTTTTGGCTTTGTGACTAGAGTGCCATTACTTTGTTTATTTATCAAGACTGAATTGATTGATTGGAAGTGAGCACTGGCACAACTTTCCTGAGCACCCTAGCCTGTGGAGCCTCTGCAGCCTTTTAAGCCTCCTGAATTGTTGTGGCCTGCAGTCGCCTAGTAATGGTGTCCTTGGAGGCTGCCTGCCTGGCTTTGTGTCCACTGTACTAAATGAAAAGTCTGTCAGAACACCTAGTCATTTTTGTTCTGTTGATACGGGACCTCAGTTGCTGTCCCGCGTCCACAGCATGCAGTGTCACCTCTGAGTGGTCAGACGACTGTCTGACGAGGTTGATTGTCTGTACTCTGTGAAAGGGTGAGTTCACCTTGGGTATGAATGAAGATATAAGTTGTAAGCATACCCTTTAATTATGGAAACCTTAAATTTTATTTATTTTAATTTTGTTAACCGACTCAGCACACTAGGGTACATGGCCCTTTTACAGGCATGACCCGGAACATACAACAAGATAACAAAACACAAAACATACAATACAATATATAACAATTATTTATAACATTTACAACACAAATCAGACTTTAAATGTGCTTAATGGTCTGGGACAGACACAGCTTGCAGTTCCACAATATGGGGTGCCAAAAGTGCAGATACCAGAAACACTGTTTATCATAAGGAAATAGGGTGGAACCATGCTTATAGTTCAAAGGGCTTCTGGTCAATGTATCAGGCAACAAATTCAGGTCTCAGGCTGTGGCCAGAGAGTGCTAAATTGATGTATAGTTTTGTATGTCTTTGAGGAGCCATACTACATCTGAGTTCTGAGTGTGCCATGATGGATCCCTCCCCCTGGAAAGGGCCTTTTATTGCACCAATGGCTGTGACTTTAACACTTAGGAAGGAGTGGGTTAGCCCTTTATTAGTCCCATCATTTAGGAAGCACACAATATCTACCATTTTTGTGCCCATTGGGTTGGATCTTTGAGACTGGTATCAAAAGAAGAATCTTGCCCAGTGACGGTAATATGTTCTGTTTGTGGAGTCTCTCCTGGACTAGAGAAGCATCTCCCCACCACTTTCATAGAGCAGCCTTATGTTAACAGTCTGTTCTTTTCTGCAGTCAGGCCATGAACCTTATAGTTGCTGTAATTTATTTATTTATTTATTTGCTTTTGTTAACCAGGTAAGCACGCTAGACAACCAAGTGCCTATTTTCAGGTGTGAACCGGGAGAGTTGCAGAGCATACAGGTAACAAAATACAAGTCAAGGAAATATCCTGGTGTTTGACTGTAACTTGTGATGGTAGGTCTTCCCTCAGCAACAGGCTTTAATGGTAGACCCAATGCTGTGGCAGTGATCATCGAATACCATGATCTCCATTTATTTATTTATTTATTTATTTAAATTTTGGTAACTGGGTAGGCCCACCTAGACCGTGACAGTCCCTTTTTCAGTGGCAACCTGGGGTTAGTTACATGTACCTAGGGGGGAAAAGAAAACCAATGCTTTTCAAAATACAATATAGCTTATGGTCACTAGTTTGGGGCCACCACAACCACTGTCATTCATGTTTGCCTGATTTTGTTGAGGATTTTAGGGATCATTGGTCTCGATGGGAAAATATATGCCCTTGTGAATGCCCTCAGAGATGACAAAGTGTCTGTGTTCTGTTCCTTGTTCTTCTGATGACTTTACCTTGTTCTTTGGTGAGTCTATGACCGTTCCTAGGTGATAAAGTTGCTGTGTTGATGTTAGCTGGCTTTTTTGCATACTGATGATTTATTTATTTATTAATTGCTTGCTTGCTTGCTTGATTGAGGGTGTGTGGAAAAATCATATACAGCAAATACAGTACATCAAGGAGTATAATCAAAAATGGAATACAAACCAGTATAACAGCTATGTGTAAGAAACACAAAACAAAAATTACTAGGTAAAGAAGAAAACAGATTGCCAGGGTAAAACTAGCTGGGGAGGAGTCATGGACAGTTGCATGAGGGAGAAGAATAGTCATGTAGGACAGACTTTAAGGAGAAAGCAGACAAGGCAGAGTGAATTGACAAGGGAAGGGAGGATCACAGTTTAGGAAAGTGGTATGAGAAAGCAGATTGACCAACAGTAGATTTTATAGAAGGAATAGTGAGGGAGTGGGAAGTATTACTGTGCAGAGGGTATCAGGAAGTTGAAAGAGAGAGGATAAAAGGGAGGTTAAGTGGGAGGGAAGAGAACCAAACCAGACTTTAGATATAAAGGACATGTTGTTTCCAACTGTGTTAAGCAGCAGGTTGCATTGTCTGTTGTTCATCTGGTCTTGGTCAAGGATCTGTCCAATATGAGACAGTTGTCCAGATAAGGAATTACTGTACATGTTCCCCTTTCTGTGTCAGCTTTGCAGCTAGGACCACTAATACCTTGCTAACGGTATATGGGTCTGACGTGAACCTGAACAGAAGGCATCTGTGTCAGAACAATAGGCTGGAATACCAATTTCGTATTATGGGCACTTAACTGAGTCTTCAGCCTTGTGTTATAAAATATGCATAAAACCATATAAACAATGTAAGACTGGCCCAAACCTTATTTTACAACCTACTGTATAAAGTTCTAGATAAGCATGAATAACATTTCCGTCACACTTTCATGTAGGATATAAAAAATAGATTTTATTTTTTCCCTGTATAACATAACTAATTACTAATAACTTTTGCATAGATAATAAAATATTGTAAACATGCAAAGTAGCATAAATAGAAAACAATGAAAGTTTCAGAAAATAAACAAAACAAAAGCACACAGCTTGCAGTTTTGGTAACTTTTGCAAACAGTAAAATGATTCTTGCATAAAAATTTCAAATTGCTTTGTCTTATTAGTATTTCAGAACTTCTCTTTGTAACTTATTCAAATACCTATCCTCATGTAAAATGCTTATATATCATTATTTAGATTTTTAAGCACGTACTATATACCCAACACTCTAGTATCTAAACAGTTCCTATGTAACCTTACAGCTAAATACAATTAGAATATTACAGAAATTGTTTAAAATACTACTCGAGACATCTGGTTGGCTGTAGAGTCCGGATTTTCTTCTTGATCTCAGAATCTTGGTGAGTCCTCTTCTTTCCTTGGACAGCAAACGTTCTTTTAGTGGCTAGATGTTATTGCTCTTCCTGTTTTTCCTGTACCGACACTCACACTCTGCACTTTGGACCCATGTGTTGTCAACACAGCGCTGCAAACTTGCTTCTGGGCTGATAGACATCAATAGGCAATTTGGCCTTTGTTCTGGTTTTATTTATTTATTCTATTTATTAAATTTTGGTGACCTGGTAGGCCCACTGAGCCCCGAAGGTCCCTTGTTCAGCGGCGACCCGGTATAACAATACTAGATAAGATACAGTGGAGAAAAACTTTTGAATACATTGTTGGCAGGAACTTTAAAAAAAACAGTACTTAACTGCGAAAATGTCCATTCCACAAGTACAGAACCTCTCAGCATCTCAGCTGGAAGTAGACTCACCAGCACCTTCTAGGAATTGGCTTTTATTACCTCTAGTCCAGAGTGACATCCCTGTGTGGCTAGGTCATTGTTGTACCAGTCCTGATTGGTCTTTGCAAAGGGGGTGGGATGGTTAGTTTTTTTTTCTTCTGATACTCCATCTCCCTCTTCTTTGATTCAATTTTTATCTCAAAGTTAATTTTCCTTATAACTTTTGAATGCAATAAGATGCAGTCTTCAATCAAATATTTCCAAGCTCTGCTTATTAGAAGCAATCTTTTAAAGTGTCTCTCATTTCTGTAGGACAAATATTTTTTGAGATACTCTAATAATGATTATAACTTCAGTTGTCAGCAAAGTCTTTTGAAAATAAAATAATACTGCTGTTCTCCGTGTTTCAAGCTTCAACATAAGGTAGGTTCTTCCAGAAAACTATTTTAGGAAAGTCCTCAAAAGCATGGCATTCTATTGTAGGTAAATTGGTCTTTGTTCTTCCAAGGAAACCCATCCATCAACCTGTCAAACTTGTTTACATCTTAAATCTTTAAGACAGTTTATTTCTGTTTAGCACCAAGTTGCACACACAAAAATTATATCTTTGAACTTGTCATGATGCTAGCTATCATTTAAGACCAAATACCAATGTGCCAGTCCTTATACTTTTGATACAAGATACTCTTACAAATAACTCACATTATTCATAAGCTACAAATTTCAAACTTGGCTAGTCAATAGGTTGAAATGTTGTTTATCAACTGTGTAAGTTTCATGCTGGCAGCATGCTGTATTCTCTAGTAACAATTGAAAGTTTCTTTCAATAGTAAAAACACATTAAAGCCTTTTTTTCTTGGTGATAGCTGCTTCTGGGGTAAGGCAGTTAAGTCATAAATTTTGACTTTGACAGTTTGGTATGCAATTACCACGGCTCTGTTGTCAGATTGTCACCTGAGCCAGGTTTAGGAGCATTTGGGAGCCGGAGGGGCCATTCAGTCAATTACAGGCTCCACAATGGGCACTAAACAGTGAATAAAGATGGTGGCGGGGGGGCCACTACTCACACTGGGGCAGCCAGGAGTTGCAAGTGCCCCCCCAGCCCCCCTCTAGCTCAGCCAGTGCTTAGGCTCATCTGGTTTTAAAAGTCACTGAAGAAGTTTTTTTTTCTTGAGGAAATCCATGCTGGCAATTTGCAGCTAGTTTGAAAACCCTTTTTCATCCGTGGAAACAAAACCCTTTAGAGTCTTTGAACCAGTTGCCTAGTATTACACCCCAATTACCATAAGTCCAAATAATATAGTTAATTATTATAAAATAATAGTAATAATACAATTATTATAAAATATTTTTACAATTTAGGACTTGTTCCCACATCTGTACAGCTGTTGTCTGTTTCCTATATTGAATCTTAGGAATCGGGGTTGGCTCTGATGTATGCGATGTGCAGATAAGCATCCTTTTGGTCTATTAAGGTCATGTAGTCCTGTGGAAGGATTGCCAGGAGAGTTGAGTGAGGGAACTCCATCTTGAACTTCTTGTAGACCACTGATTGACTGGAAAACTTGAAATCCAGCACTGACCTTATGGTTTTGTTCTTTTGTTGATGCAACAAAGAATGCTGAATATATCCCTTGCTGTTCTTCATGCCTAGGTAATTTTACTACGGCCTGGTTGTGCAAAAGGTCTCAAATGAACTTGAGAAGTTTTTCTTCAGGCAATGTGATACTAGTGATACAAAATTAGCATGGAAACATGATCTTTTCCCATGGAGTTCATCTACTTCTGCTATTTACACCTTTGCTGCAGTGATAATCCAGTTTGTGACATAGAAACATGGAATTTGTAATCAGATATGGACTGCTAGGCCCACCTAGTCTGCTCATCTTTCCCTGCCTATACTGTCAGTGTAAACCCTACCTAATCTCCTGTTACCTGCCCCCTGCTTCCCATCCAAGATTCCCTTATGCCTGTCCCATGCATGCTTGAAGCCCAGCACTATCTTCACCCCACTACCTCAGTTTGAAGAATGTTCCAGGCACCCACCACTCTTTCAGTGAAGAAGTACTTCCTCACACCCCTCCTAAATTTCCCCTCCCAGCTTCATTGCATGCTTTCTTGTTCTTGTCCACCTTCTCCTCAGAAAAATACTCCCCTCCTGTGTCTTATTCACTATGTGAGGTATTTATAAGTATCTATTATGTCCCCCTCTCTACCAGGATGTATATCTTGAGATCCCTCAGTCTCTCCTCATAAGGCTTCTGATGCAGTTTGTTGCTGTGGAAATGATTATGATTTCACAAAGGAGTGTGATTGTTACAGCAGAAGAAGATCAAGTGTCAGGGACAAGGAATCTTTTCCATGTTAATGAACCTTGTAATGAAGAAGAAATGTAGTAGATATATAGAAAATCTATCAGATACAAGATGAATTCTGTTTAGATATTATGTCTTCCAAAGTTTCCCCACAAGTGCCAAAGTCACTTTAAATACCACAAGCAGACACTTGTATGGTATGCATCCATTTTCAGTGCAATGAGAAAATATTCAGGAGCTAAAACAGACAACCAAACTAACCGAAAGAGAAGCGAAATTCTGCTTTGTCTTTGTAAGGACTTATTGAGAAATTTGAGAGAGGAATGGGTAAAATAATTAAAGAAAAACTAAGGTTAGAGTGAAGGAATAAATGCTTCAAAAATATTAAAACATGTATGCCATGTACAAGTTTAAGATCATCTCCAAGCTAGAATCTTGCAGATAGCATTTTGGACTCTAGATTTTATTCACAATGTAAAAAAGACAGGGTTTTCCAAATGATGTTTTAGCCTGTTTATTTCCCTGAGACCCTTACAAGGTTAACACTTAAGCAATAATGACTGAGAAGCTGGTCATTCCTGAGGGATTAATGACTAGTTGGGGAGATGGGTGGCTGTGCCTCGGGCCACATCCCTCCAGCTGGTTGTTAATCCAAGGAAATGACCAGCTTCAAGGTTATTATTACGATTATAAATCTAATCACTATAACAATTTTTTTTTTTTTACTGATATTTTTTAAGTCTCTTAAAGGGACCCTGTCAGCTTTACCCCTCGTTTTTTGCAAATTTACCATCACTGGCTTGCTATGCACATGCCTGTTGCATGGTTACTGTAGAATACATATGAGAAAAGTGCAAAGGATTCCGCTTACTAATTTTCACTAAATATGCATTAGTTGTACTCCTGCTGTCCTGATTGAAAGTCTCAGTGCACCAGAAGTGAGTTCATGTAGAGAAGGTGCTGGGAACGCGCGTTTACCTGTAGCGCTGTCCTGGCATGCATATTTTTTCATGGCCATTGCAAAAAAAACATAAACTCTGTTAGCGCTAGTTCCTCTAAACTTGTCTTGCTATCTGATATCCAAAACCAAGGGCTCATTCTTGTGTGAAACACTTTTGAACACAGACGCCCAAATCCCATGCATGCGCAGCAGCGACACTTTCTCTCGCATGCACGGGATCTTTAACCTGGTCACTGCTGTGCATGAACGGGATTTGGGCACCAGTGTTCAAAAGTGTTTTACACAAGAACGAGCCCTCGGTTTTCAGTATCAGATAGCAAGACAAGTTTAGAGGAACTAGCGCTAACAGAGTTTATGTTTTTTACAATGGCCATGTAAAAATATGCATGCCAGGACAGAGCTACAGGTAGACGCACGTCCCTGGCACCTTCTCTACATGAACTCACTTGCAGTGCATGGAGATTTTCAGTCAGGTCAGCAGGATGACAACTAATGCATATTTAGCAAAAATTGGTAAGTGAAATCTGTTGTGCTTTACTTATATGCATTCCACAGTAATCATGCAACAGTCCTGTTCACAGCAACCCAGTGATAGTAAATTAGCAAAAAAACGAGGGGTAAAGCTGACAGTGCCCCTTTAAGGTTTTAAGCAAAGTGGCACAAGCAATCAGCTGAGCATCTCTGCCATGCTGGACATTTCTAAGAGATTTCAGACTGGCATGGCACCACCATAGATATATTTATATATATAATAGCTATGTAATTTGTTGTTCAATTTTCAAACATATACATTACATTAAAAAGAAAATGAATACCTACATTCTATAATCACAGATTATTATAATAAGCTAAATCATTCCTAGTACAGTACAGGAAGTAGACGAGCCTAATAGGGAGGCAGAAATCCTAAACTTAGTACAGTACATACCAATAGGAACAGTATAGGGGGCATGAGAGTGCAGGGCCCACAGAGAACCAGCAACCATCCAGGGTCTGACAGGCATACTCAGGGCCCATCTGGAAAGTAGATATAGGGGCCTACCTGGAAAATCAATAGGGAAAGGCCCAGGGTTTATTTACTTAAATTTTGGTAACCGGGTAGGCCCACTGGAACCTTGCGGTCCCTTTTTCAGGGGCGACCCAGGTTTAGTTACATATACCTAGAGGGAGGGGAAAAAACAATGCTTTTGATATGTACAGTGTAGCAGGCTTACACTGAGTGAGTGAACAAATGTTACAGTACAAAAACTGACGCAACCAAAACTCCAGACTTTTGTTAGGTACAGACCATTGACAGTTATAAACCTACATAAGTGCGAGGAACAGGTCTACTCCCAGACTGTCGAACCTTTCCGTCCAGATCCCTACATTCTTTAGCACAGATAGCACCCTGCGTTTGGTCCCTTAGCCTTACCCTAAATGGGGCAGCAGTACCGAGGCCCCTTCCCAAGGAGTGCTTTTAGTCTCTCCTTGAAACCCTCAGAAGTGGGGCTGTCTTGTAACTCTCTTGGGAGCTCATTCCAGAGATTGGGGAGGGTGACCCTGAGTAACCATTGACCTAGGGATGATCTAACCCTAGGGATTTCTAGCAGTGTCCGATCGGTGGATCTGAGTTCTCATCTCATCATCTTTGGGATGAGCAGGTCCCGCAGCCCGGGAAGGCCCCAGGTTGCTACAGCTTGAAGGCCATACACAGGGAGGGATATGCTAATCTTGCCTCCAGGGATTGCCATTCTAAGGCCTGGAGCACCTTGCAGTGGTGTTCCATTCTATCTGCCCTGGCGGTGAAATGGCTGACTCTGTGGTACAGTGTGCTTAGTCACTGTCTTTCCATAGCCCTCAGCAACTGGAGCAAGGTTGCTCCGTAGAAAAGGATGGGGAGAATTGTCCCATTCCCCACCGCCATCCTAGTGTCCTTGGTTAGAAAGGGGTTAAGCCTATAGAGGAGGCCCAGTTTTTGATTAACTACCTTTGTGAGGTGGTCCATGTGCTTCTTGAACGAGACCTCCTGGTCAAGGTACATTCCCAGGTATTTCATGCTGTCCAATACTTCAATCCCTACTCCACCCCAGGTGGAGAGTGATAGATAGTTGGATCTCTTTTGGACCAACCTTTTTGGGCCAAAGAGCATTGCTTTCGTCTTTTTGCTAGTCGAGACCAACCTGTTATTCTGGCACCAGGTTTCGAGGGCTGCAAAATCCTGGCTCAACTCCTGATTTAAGGACCCTGTGTCCTTTCCTGTCCTATACAGCACTGCGTCATCAGCATAGAGCATGATTTTAGCCCATCCGCAGTGCTGGGGGAGGTTATTTGTAAACAGGGAAAACAGCAGGGGGCCTAAGATTGACTCCTGTCAGACAACTGCAGGCACTGGGCGCTCATCTGATGTAGCTCCATCCCACCGGACCATTTGTGTCCTGCCGCTGAGGTAGTCTGTGAACCATTGCTGGGCTGTTGTATCCAGTCCCAACCCCCTTAGCTGTTCCAGAAGTAGCTGATGACACATTTATGTCAGTATTACACTTAAAATTGATTTGGTAGCTCTGTGTTTGCCTCTTACATTTACTTGCATGCCTAAAATACTCTTAATTAATAGAAGGTAATAAATGCAAAGTTTTTCACTGTTTAGAAAGTGTCCAGGAATCGGGGGTGGGAGCACCTGGAAATTTCCAGGTATCCTGGTGGGCCAGTAGGACTCTGCAACCATCTGATAGTTTGGTTCAGTATCAAGCCTGAGGAAGGAGAAATAAGTCCCAGACTAAAGTGCTGGACTTTAGAAAGGCTGATTTTGGAAGAATGAGGGAGCTGCTGCAGGGGAAACATGAAGGGGTAACAACAACACAGGAGGTTATCAGAGGTTACAGCTCTCTGTGCAAGGGTAATTATTAAATAAAATGGTTCATGAGAGAAGTATGGGAGGCCGTGACAGACAAGAAAAGGACATTTGAAAAATACCAAACCAGCCAAGCAGAGTGGGATATGGTGGAGTTTCACAGCAGGATGAAAGAGACCAACAGGATAGTAAGAAGAGCTAAGGCTGTCCTGGAAGTGAGAATTGTGGAAGGTATGACAAGGGGAGATAAGACATTCTTTCATTATATCAAGGAGAAGAGAGGGATGAGGGAAGGAATAGTAAGTAAATAAAATTGTTTTTAAAGTGCCCTATTTGAGGGACTGAGGGAACTACAACAAAAATTACAACCATATAATTCAATAAAAAGAAAATGTAACATACAACTGGAAGAACCAGACTATTATCAACAGTTGTTAAAAGGCACAGTGAAGAAATGTGTTTTTAGTAATGTCTGAAAAACCTCCACAGAGGAGATATCGCTGAGGTAAGATGGAAGAGCATTCCAGACCCAAGGCACCACTCCAGCAAATGTTCTGTCTCCCAAAGATCTGAGGCAGGCCCAGGGAGCCTCCAGAAGATTCAATCAATCAATCAATTCTTCATTTTTAAAATGCACAATTCCAAAGATCAAAGTGTTTGTACAAAAGAGATCAATATTTAAAACAGTAAAAAATGTAAGCAAAAGCAATAAAAAATCAGAAATGCTAAAACCCCTTCAACCGTTTTAGGCTGGACCTGCCCAGTAGAGAGGGTAACATGGAAGATATGGCTGCAGGAGGTATTTAACGGAATGAGGATCCAGATCATGCAGGGCCTTGAAGGTGGTGTGTCATCCAATGAAGCCAGTGCAAACTGTGCAGCACAGGTGTGAGGTGCCGGAGAATGTCTCACCTGAAATCAGCCAGAAAGCAGCGTTTTGAGTCAGCTGAAGACAATGCACCAAAACTCCAGATAGCCCTAGATATGGAGCATTACAGCCGTCAAAACATGAGGTCACAAAGGCATGAATAACAGTCAGCAGGTCCTCAGGTTTCAGAAACAGCTTCAGCTGGGCGATATTTCTGAGATGGAAAAAACCCACAGTGGAAGACAGCTCATACCTGCATTTCAAATGACAATTTGTCATTCACTATGACCCACAGATTTTTTTGCCCTAACTGCAGTTCTAAGGAAGTTGCCCCTCAAGGAGACAAGATGACATCCTCCCTCTTCATTGCTGTTTTCTGAGGACCTGGTTCTGTGAATAGCAATTCCATCTTGCTTGGAGTAGAACTCAGTCAGCTGGCAGCAATCCAATCACTCAGTTCAGCTAAGCATCAATTAATCATAGTCACCAGGTTACTCTGATTCAGTGTGAAGGAGCGATACAAAAGTGTGTTATCTGCATGGTAAAGAAAACCCAGTTTGTACCACATCATGATCTCCTCCAATGGCATCATGTACACCATGAACAGCATAAGGAACAAGACTGAACCTTGAGGGACACCAGAAAGGATAGCATCCACATGAGAAAAAATTCCCCAGTGCTACCCACAGCTCCTTAATGGCCAGGAAGGATTCAAACCAACACAACACAGTACCAGAAAGTCCCCATAAGTTCTCAGGTGACAAGTCAAACCTTCATCCATGGTGTCAAATGCTGATGATCTATCAAGAAGAATGGGCATTAAGTATTCCCCTTGATCCCTTGTCAGGAAGATATCATTCATCACCTTCAACAGAGCCACCTCTGTGCTGTGTCAAGATCTGAACCCCAACTGGAATGGCTCATAGATTTCATGCTGTGCCAGATGAGTCCATAGCTGCAATGCAACTGCCTTCTCAATCATCTTCCCTTAAAAGGTCTGTAATTGACCAAGATCTCTGGGTCCAGAGATGGTTTCTTAAGAACTGGGATAACAACTATTTTTTTAATGTGGTCAGGAAAAAACCTACTCCCATGGAATCCTGGACAATCCTAGCCACAACTGGAACAAGTGCCTCCTGACAGTCTACTGCCAGTTGGGTAGGTTTGGATCCAGGCTACAGTAGGTCGGTCACAAAGCACACGTTACCAGAAAAAAAGTCTCCTGATCTGAGACTTGGTGAAACTCAATCCAGAGCATCAGAATGCCCACATGACCCTCGACTCTTCCACAGTTGGCAGTCACCTCAGCCTGAGATATTGTTGCCCTGATGAAGCACACTCTGTTGAGGAAGAAAGAACCACATTCTTCGCATCTGGCTATAGAAACTTCTTTAGAATGCAGACAGCCAAGGTGTGAAAAACTGTCAACAGTGCCAAAAAGCTGGAATAGTCTATTCCTCCACATCACAATCACTCCTGACAGAAAATGTGCCTTCTCCCAGGAAACTATCCTCCGATACATCCCATAATGGGTCCCCAGATCCAGCTTGTTCTTCATCATTCATGATCTCAACCAAGCCTACTTCAGTCTCCACCCTTGTGTCTTTAAATGCTGCAGCTCAGCATTGCACGATGGCAAGCTGTGGTGGGGGACTAACTGGTAGACACAAAGAGACATGATGAAGTCCACAGTGGTAAAAAAAGATTTGCTGTGTTGATATCATCCTCGCAGGTGATCAACATGCCCAAGATATCCAGCACACCAAGGGACCTTTCGGAAGTCAAATCCCATTGAAGGTAGTACTGGATCAACTTCACAGGGGGGATAATAACTTGGAGGAGCCCTGAACTGTAATTTGACCACCAAATAATCCAACTAAACTATCCAATCAGTCTTGATATTAGAAATATTGAGTCTAAAGGTGAAGACCAGGTTCAAGGAGTGGCCATGTTTGTGGAGAGTGGAGGAAATTACCTGCACAAAGTCTAGAGCAGACATCATCTGGAGGAACTTACTACTTACTAGCAAACTGTGAGGCCCCATCATTGATTAAGGTGATAAGTCCCCCAGCACCAACAATATGTAAGACTTCAATTCTAGGATGGCAATTTGGTCCACAGATTCCTGCTACTATACTAGGAAACCTGACTCACTCCCAAAATAAGGAACGGCGAGGTGGTAATTGTGGGGGATTTCAACCTGCCCAAGGTAGACTGGAGCATACCATCCACAACATGTGCTAGGAGTCAGGTGATCCTTGAAGGACTGCAAAGTGGGTTTCTGACTCAGGCCATCACAGAACCAACAAGAGTAGAGGCAATTCTTGATCTGGTGCTCATGAATGGGGAGCATGTACAGGAAACAATGGTCAGGGAGCCCCTGGATGGAAGTGACAATTGCACAATGTGGTTCCAGTTGGATATGGGCAGGGAAAGCATTCCAACTAAGACCAAAATCTTCAGGAAGATGGGCGAAGTGCTAAGGAGCCACCTGGCAGACATCAGAGCAGATATGAGGTGGACCATAGGTGGTTCATCGTTGAGGAAGGGATACTGGTTGCCACAGAGGAGTGAGTTAGGCTCAGCAGGAAGAATGCAAGGGCCAAAGCACCCAGCTGGTTCAGTTCTGGGGTTGCCCAGGCAGTAAGGGAAAAGAGGTTAGCTTATAGGAAATTCAGGAAAACCAAGAGAGAGGTGGATAAGGGAAAAATTGTCTAAGGTTAGCTAGTGAGGCAAGTAAGGAAGTCCGGTGAGCTAAGGCACAGCAGAAGCTGCAGATAGCTGAAGGAACTAAGAAGGGGGAGCAGGCCTTCTTTCACTATATAAGCAAAAAAAGGGACAAGAAGAACAGGATTGTTAGGCTTGAAAAAGGGGAGGAATGGGTGGAGGATAATGGGGAAAAGCAGTGATATTAAATTAATATTTCTGTTCCATCTTCACCAGGGAGAAGGACAGACCAGTGCCTTCAGGAGGGAGAAGAGGAGCAGCAGGGGAAGGGAACACAGATGTAGTGATACAAGAGGATAGAGTGAGGGAGGGACTTCAAGAATTGAAGGTGGACAAATTACCAGGCCTGGGCAGAGTATATCCAAGGGTATTAAGGGAACTGACTGAGGAGATGGCAGAGTCACTGGCAGGCCTGTTTAATAGGTCAGTGGAGTCAGGCGTGGTACTGCAGGACTGGAGAAAAGCACATGTGGCGCCCCTCCACAAAAGCAGTCCCAAGTATGACCCAGGGAATTACAGACCAGGCAGTCTGACCTCAATTGTGTGCAAGCTCATGGAGACCATACTTAAGGAAAGGTTGGCAGATTATCTAGAGGAACATGGTCTCAAGGATGCAAGGCAGCACGGATTCATGCGAGAGGAGTGGAGATTATGTCAAATGACTCTGATTGGCTTTTTTGACTGGGTTACTAAGACAGTAGACAGGGGCCAAGTGGTAGGCATCCTCTATCTGGATTCCAACAAGGTCTTTAACTCTGTGCCCCACAAAAGGTTGATCAGGAAATTGGTGGATCTCTGGATTCGGGAGAAGATTACCAGAAAGGTGGATAACTGGCTGAGGGACAGAAACCAGAGGGTGGTCTGGGGGGGTTATCTGGCACCAGAGAGGTCACCAGTGGGGTTCCGCAGAGCTCAGTGCTGGGGCTGATGTTGTTCAATGTCTTCGTCAATGACATTGGGGATGGCATTATGGGCAAAATGTGCCTATTCATGGATGACACCAAGCTCTTCAGGAGAGTGGTCACAGCTGAAAAGTACAGGACCTACAGGATGATCTGTAGAAACTGGGGAGGTAGTCCAGGATCTGGTGGCTTGGCTTCAGTGCCAAGAAATGCAAAGTTATGCACAGTGGAGCCAAGAATCCCAGGATGGAGTACTACCAGGGTGGAGTCCAGGTATCTGCATCAGAGGAGGAGGAGAAGAACCTGGGATTGATGATCACTAGTGACCTGAAGCACTCCATGCAGTGTAAGAAAGCAGCAGCAAAGGCAAACAAGATGCTGGGATGCATAGCTAGGTGGCTCAGTAGTAGAAGAGAGGAGGTTATACTGCCCTTGTACACATCACTGGTGAGGCCACATCTAGAGTATGCAGTTCAGCACTGGTACCCACACCTCAAAAAGGACATTAATCCACTGGAAAAGGTCTAGAAGAGGTCCTCAAAGATGATAGTAGGTCAGCAGGGTAAGGCACACGAGGAGAGGTTGAGGGCACTGAACATGTACTCCCTGAAGGACAGGAGAGAGGGGACACGGTTGAGATCTTCAAGTGCTTGAAAGGGATAAATATGGAGGATAAGGAGGGTCTTTTTTAGCTATTAGTGGCAACCATAACATGAAGGGGCACAGTCTTAAGCTGGAAGAGGGATGTTTAGGAAGGAGGTTAGGAACTACTTCTTCATGGAAAGGGTGGTGGACACTTGGAATGCACTGCTGGAAGAAGAGGTCTCATTGAAGATGGTAGGCAGCTTTAATGGGTGGGTGGATAATGGATGGGGTAGGCATGGGGAAAGGTAAGGATAGGGAGGATGGAAAGGATGGGAGGTGCAGGATGGGGGCAGGGTCAGTAGTTCAAGCTGTAGACCCTGCAATACAAGCAGACTAGATAGATCAAAGAACCTTCTTCTGTTGGCCCCTTTGTATGTTTGTGTGTATGTAAAATATCAGCTTCTGTGATCTCCCTGTCAGGTTTTTAACCTCTTCAGAGAGGACCAGCAAGGCAAGAGAGGTGAGAGCTGCCAAGAATCAACTCTTAGGGCTCCAAATTAGAGACCAATGGTTTGTCTGGGAACTGTGAATGCCTGACTATTAAATTTCAGGCTGAAGAGGACACAACTGTCTTATGCTCATGACAATTTATATCCCACCTAGGAAACACTAAACAGGCCTTGAGTCCTTCTCTAGTTATTTCAGACAAATTAACCAAAACTGGGAATCCATAGTCACTGGTAATTTCAATATCAATTGGACTGCTAAATCCAGCTCAGACCACAGGAACATGATTGCCAGCCTATTTTGTCTCCCAAATGGTTTTAGCAAACACTAGCACCAGTTATAAAATGGGTACCATTATTCCAGTTGACTAGATTATGGTACCCTACCCCAACAGAGTCAAACAAGTCGAAGTACTACCAGACACCATTAGTGGTCACGCACCTGTGCAATGCTTGTGGGCAGTTAAACAGCTCACCCCCATGATTCACTACTAACCATGTCCTAAGCAAAGGTAAGGTGCCTGATTTCAAGGTTCGTGTGGCTCAGATTGATAGAACCTACTTGGATGACATTCCTGACATTGATTTGGCCCTTGAATTTTTGATAACTGAGTTCTCTAATGCCTGTGACAAATTTTCCCCCTCAAAAAACATAAGGTGAGGGATACACCATTTGACTGCTTCACCTATGCACTCTTGGACCTCGTGAAAAAGAGAGGCAATCTGTGATCTCTGGCTAGGGAGTCAGGGTCCCCAGTGCACCTCCAAAAATACAGAGACGCCTGAAACAACTGCACTAGAGGAATTAGGTTGGCCAAATCCAACTTTTACAAATCCTATCAAACCCAGAACTGGAGCAATGGGAAAACGATTCTGGAGGAATGTCTATGAGCTCTTGGGTAAGGGAGACAAAATGTCTCCAAAAATGCTTAACATTGATGGGTAGGAAGTCTTGGAGCCTACTGAGATCGCAAATAGATTCAACGTAGCCTTTACAGACTTAAGCTCTGTTTTTCCCCACTAACCCTACACAGTTCCCCTGCAGTGGTCCTTGAATTAAAGCTCACCACCTCTTGGACCCAGACCTAGGTCACCCAAAACTCTATTTCAGGCCTCCCTCTGCTAATGGCACCCTAAAATACACCAGAAAGGTCCTTGACAAAACCAGGGTGGAGCAGATACACTCCCTATGAAGTTACTAGCCCTGGCTATTAAGGAACTTTCCTATCCCAAAGAGGAGCTACCAGCTGGGGGGTTCAGCTAGCCATGACAGAGGAGAAGAAGGATCTGGGGGAGATCATTAAGGGTTCGATGAAAAACTCAGCACAATGCAGGAAGGCAGCTGCTAAGGCCAACAAAATGCTGGGTTGTATACACGGGGTATATCCTCAAGGAGAGGGGAGGTGATCCTGCCGTTGTATAGGTCACTGGTTAGGCCACACCTGGATCTGCTGTATGCAGTACTGGCAACAGTACCTGAAGAGGGACATTAAGCTACTGGAGGGGGTGAAGCGCAGGGCAGCAAAGATGATCCAAGGACATGGGGACATACCATACGACGGCAGATTGAGGGAGTTGAACATGTACTCACTGGAAGAGAGGAGAGACAGGGTAGATATGGCTGAAACCTTCAAGTACATGAAAGGAATAAACAAAACAGTCATGGAGGGGCTGTTCAAGTTATGAGGGGGCAAGGACACTTGAGGACATGATCTGAGATTGGAGGGGGGGATGGTTCAGGAGGGAGATGAGAAGACACTTTTTATGGAGAGGGTGGCATCAGGGTGGAACACGTTGCCTGCAGAAGTGGTATCCTGCAGAAGAGTGAGCTGCTTCAAAAGGGGATGGGACAGGGTTAGGTGGAGGGTCATGGGTGAGAGGGAGGGAGGGAGGGCAGCTGCAGGATAAGGGGTGCTAGCTGCACATTCGAGAAGACTCGATAGACCATAAGGCCTTTATCTGCTGGCAAGTTCATATGTTCGTATGTTCATATCCTATAATCTAAAATTTTTAGTTTTTCCCTGTGGTACTCCCAATTCCCCGAGAAATGGAGTTCTGTGCTGTTAACACCAGTATTTAAAAGCAGAGACCACTCTAACCTTGCTAAGTACAGGCCAGTCTTAATGCTCTCCCCTCTGTGTAAGGCCCTGGAGAGAACTGTGCCAGACCAACTAGTTTTTTACCTAGAAAAATATGAAATCCTGTGTGCCCAAGAGCACAGTTTCAGAAAACACCATAGCCCAAATACTGCACTGACAGAATATACCAGTTACTCATGAGGCCCTTGAAAATGGTGACATGGTCGAGGCTATCTATATTGAGCTGTCAAAATCCTTTGACCTGGTCAGTCATAAGCTCTTGCTTAGCAAGCTTCACTGCCTTGATCTGTCTCTGGACTCAGTAGCCTGGTTCTGAAGTTATCTCTCAAACCGTCCACAGCAGGAGAAGATTGAAGGCTCCTTGCCTGATGATAAGAGTGTAACTATTGGTGTGCCCTAAGGTTCCATACAGGGCCCCCTCCTATTTGGGTATGTTCATTAACAGTCTGCCTGATGCCTGTCAGCAAATGCACTACTGTACACTGACAATGCCGTTACATACACTAAAACCTCTGACCTTTGTAACCTCATCTCTGCCCTTCAGTGCAACTTTGAGTGTGTAGAAAACTGTTTCTTTGACAACCAAACTAGTCCTTAACTACAAAAAAAACTAAAACCATGCTCTTTACAAGCCCATCACTAAGAAAAAAGGTTCCCTCTCTTGACATCATTAAACATCGAGACAAAAACTCCAACAGGCGGATATTTTTAAATACTTTGGGGTCATTCTAGATGATACACTATCTTTTGCCCCACATGTGGATAACCTGGTAACTACAGTTAACAGATGACTGGAAGCCCTGTTTAGAAATTGCAACATCCTTACTGCTGATGACAGACATCTTATAGTGTCCAGCTCTGTTCTGACACTTCTTGACTATGGCCTTCCTGTCTGCACGGTTGCTAGCGACCCTGCGTTAAACAGGATTAAGGTGATCTGCAACAAGGCATGTCATTTCATGTTTGAGGCTGACAAGCATACCCACAGCTGCATCCTGTAAACCAACTAACTCACTACCCCCCACCTAGCAGAATAAAGTATCAAACTTGTCTCCTAGCCAAAAGGTGCTCCTGGGTTTGATCCCCCCAGCTCTAAAAGCTGCTTCCAACCCGTTGCCAACCAGTACAACATCAGCAGCATGGCAAGGCGTGCCCTAGAACAGCCTTTCTGGGGAACTCAACTGGGCAAGCACTCCTTGGTAGTCAGGGCTGCTGGCTGGCCAAATGAACTGCTTGAATCCCTGCTAAATCTCTCTAATCTGGACCAATTCAAAAGGTCTCTACAGTCAGCTTTATCTGTTCACTGCAACTGTATCTGTTAACAACCTAACAATATTTTGACTGATGTTGACCCTGACATGCTTTGTATTCGACTTTGTTATTTGGTAATGTTTTGTGACTGAATTCCTATGGAATTTGCTTGATGTTCCATTTATGCATTTTATTGTATTTGCCTCAACTACATTTGTTTGGAATTATGTGAATGCTACTATAATTGTTTCTTATTGAAAATGTGTTACTGATATGGAACCTACAGCTCGGGGGCCCACAAAAAGTACTAAATAAAAAAATTAAAAAAAAGATCATCTCCAAATTAACCAATAAAATAAATTCTCCCAGCTTGTTACCTGGCTGTTCAGTGAGAAAACTTTGCTTTGAAACTGCAAATTCACTCCAGTCTCTTTTTTTGTATTGATATCAGGGTGCTCTTAGTAAATTACATATGTAACCCCCCTTACAAATAGGGGTTCCTATAATGTCTTCATGGGCTTGCCTAATGCTCACTGTCAGGATGGTGTCTTGTGTCTGCAGTAGTTTTGATTGCCCGCTATAGTAAAGCCTCCGTGCCTGTCTCTTTAAGAGAGTCACTTTGCTGTGTTAGAAAATAGTCTAGGCTGGGTCTGAGTAGTTTAAGGCTCATGACCAGCCAGACAAGCGGTATTTTTGCTCCATTCTGGAGTCGCTATATGCACAGAGGAAGCCCTTTTAGGAACTGCGATTATTTGCTGTTTATCTGCTTTAGTAATTATAATATAAGAGTTTGTCTAACCTGCTTCCATTTGCAGCATGAACATTGGGATTAGAGCCACCATTTTGGTTCTGGACCTGCCAGTGTTGGAACAATTGAACCTCAGGGGACCTAAAATGGAGACTGTCCCCAGAGGCCTCATGGGAATGAATTTCTGTAGGAATTGTAGTTTTTAAGGTTTGGCACCTAAATTGACCTGGAGGGGGGGCCCTTTCTGTGATAGACAGTTCCATCAGCCAACCAAACCTTTTGGATCACTGGGAAAGCCCAGAGCTGCCTGCAGCAGTGAGTCAGTTGAGAGTTGGAGTTTGGAGAGTGAACAGCTCAAGCCATTCAAGCAGCTGCTCCTGCTTAGTAGCGTGGGGAATCGGCGGGAAGGCTGTGTTTGGCCTGCCTGCCACCATCTTCCAGTGTGAAGAAGTCTGTGAGAGTAATTCAGACTTAAATCTGAAATTTTTGCTTGAGACCTGAAGCCTGAAGAAAGAGTGTGTAGTCGTTGCCTACAAGCAGACTGAAGACTTGTTCCAAAAGTGATCGGCCTGTCAGGTACCAAAGTGAGCCTCAGAACGACAGGTTTGTGCAAAATCCCTGCTGCATTACAAATGGGCTTTATCCAAACTGTGGCTAATAGTTGTGTTGCTTGTAAGTGTGCTGAATGTGCAGTGTGGGTCGAGATCTGGTTTTCCACCACCGTGCATGTTATGCTAGCTGGGAGCTGCTCCAGCACTTATTACGGATTGAATCCGAACTGCCTACGCTGTCTGGGCCCTACCATCTTGGCCTAGACTGCCACTCCCACTGCAGAGACTTTTCCAAGGAAAAATCCGCTGGGGGATTCAGCCCCCTGCTCAACACCATCGAACAGGTAGCGACCACCACAATGAGTCATGTAGGCCCTGCTTCCCCTGGCAATGCAGTACAACATCCAAAGGTCTTCATCTCGTCAGTCCTGCCTCCTGGTCTGGGTAGCGTGAGTACTAAACAGGGTAGCTCCCTGCAACAAAGCTGCAGTCAATGTGTGTCATCTGATTTATTTGTTTGGGTTTATTACAATGAACTGAGCCATCTGGCTCCGGATTACAAATTCTGGGTTGATGTGCATGCTAATTATTTTCTTTCCTAAGGGACCCAACAACAGCTGCAATGCCAGCCTTCCCTGGGCAATGCTTCAGGCTAGCCTGCTTAACAACTTGGTACCCAGGGTTGTGTAACTGTATACAAGGGACTTCCTGTACATACATGTTCAGCCTGAATTAATCAGATCTAAGAATCATCTACTAGATTCTGACCCACCTTTGTTCAAATCCCCCTGAATAAATCTAATTGCGTTTTTTTTACAGTTGACCTGGCTAGTGTGTACCTTCTTGGTGGGAATATTGTACTGCCATTGAATTGTTGCATCACTGGTCTTGTTTTACAGGGGGTCTCCAGGGCACTTGCAGTGGATCCAGCACTGGTGGTAAGTTCAGAGAGTGTGGGTTCAGTATTGCTATCATATGGTATATGTCAATGTTATTTTGTTGATCTGTGCAGGCCACTAGAAGGGCTGGTGGGTGGTTATAGCATCCCAGAGGGCTATACCAACAGCAGTTATGCTATCCCGAAACCATACCTCTGGGTGGATGCACCCGTTCACCAAGCTTAGGCCCCTCAACCTGTGCATAGTCACGCAGGCAGGGGTAGTAGCCCATAGGATAGTGCCACCGAGGGGTTACATCTTGGGGACACCGCTGGGATTTACACTCTCTAGTGGTCAGAAATTTGAACTACAAACCAGAGAAAATTTAAGGCAGAAATTGAAATGGAGGTGCTTGCCACGCCTAAGTTAAAAATTGCCCCTCAAAAGCTGGTCGTACATCGCATGATGGGGTGAAGTGAGGCAGAGGGGGTGGATCCCCGACATGCCATACTGTTACTTGATATTCTGCTAAGGACTATTAATGATGCCATTGTGGAAACCATGGGAAAACTTAAATGTTTGGGGAAGGCTGAAGTGCAGGGAAGGGACTCGGATCTGTTTGATCAAACCCTGGTGGCCCTGCTCTTGTGTAGCCTCCTCATAGATACCGAAAAAGTACCCCATGTTATCATGCCCGATGGGTCCCAGATGGGGTAGAGGGTTATCCACTTGCATAGTGACCCATCTTCCACTGGGGGATCCCCAAAAGTGGAAGGATTTAAGGATAAATTATTATGACTGCTAGCTACTGAAGGGCGAACAGCCCAAAAATTTTTTAAAAATATTGGACATTTCGGAGGAGACCACTTCTGTACAGTCTCCCCCGGCCTCTCTGGCTACTCCTACAGCATCTCCTATTGTTACCTCCCCCATAGTGATACCTTCTGTACACCTGGACTCCTATCGCAGGCTCAGATTGTTCTCTGGTATACTGCCCATGCCAGTGGGGGAGGATGATTTGGAAACTTGGATGGACTATGCCACCCCATCAGTCCAAAACTGGCAATGTTCAGGGGGGGAAAAGAGAAAGAGACCTATGGAGAGCTTGAGGGGCCCTGCACTTGAAGCCATCCAATTCCTTTGATCCACTAACCCAGAAGCCACTGCAGCTGAGAACCTCTCTGCTTTGGAGGGGGTGTTTGGCAGCATGGAATCTGGGGAGGACTTAATGTGGAAATTCAAGTCCACTAAACAATGGAAGAATGAGAAACTGTCTGCTTTTGTCACCTGAATTGAACGGGCCTTGCAGAGGGCCCATAGAAAGGGGAGGGTACCTACTAGTGAACTGAACCGAGTCAGACTGGAGCATATCCTCAAATCTGGCAGATATTCCAGTGTGCTCAAGCTGAAATTGAAATTCCAGGATCATAAAGCTAACCCTCTCGAATACTGCTGGCTCATGAAAGAAATTCGAGAGGCTGAGAACGATGAGGAGGGATGGGAGCCCTATGCTGGGGTTGCCTGTACCAGCCAAGTCACCGACCAGTCTGAAGAGCAAGACAAAATGACTGAAATCCAGCAAGTAAGAGAACCACTTAAAGAGGTAAAAGAGATGTGAGCCAGCCAACAAGCTGCAGCTGAAGCGGCCAGAAGCTCACACCCTTGCCCATCGCCAATTGAGACCAGAAGCGAGCTTTCTCCTGGGGGTGTGGGGTCCATGCCATTGCCCCCGAGCCCTGGGTTGAGGCTCAGCTGATGAAGAATGAGAGAATTGGAGCTCTGGTGGGACACCTCATCCATGCTACTCGTGCCCCTGGCCATTGGGGAAACAATGAAGATAGAAAGAGGACCATAGGGCTTCTCCCAATCGGTCCAAAGTTCGGGATGAATCCCACCATTACCGGGACCCCAAGGAACAAGTGTTTTGCTACAGATGTAGGGAGGATGGACACACCCGCCGGGGCTGCACCTTCCCAGAGAACTTGCGAAGGGTCACCGTCAGACTGCTAAACTTGGTCCATCGGAGTAATATAAAGCTTCAGCTGGCCCACCAAAAAAGTCTTATTCCTCAAAAACTGCTGTGGGACAGACTGCCAAATCAACTTCCCCGGACTGGTCCGAGGTGGTAGGCCCCTCCATGGAGACTACCATGACTGTAAATGGCATTTCCACTCATGCTGTGTTGGACAATGGTTCACAAGTGACTATTGTATTCCAAGATTGGCATGACCAGCTTTTATCTGACATCCCACTGCAACTCCTCGAAGGACTACACGTGTGGAGGCTAAGTGAAGAATCCTATCCCTATCTAGGATATGTCCGACTCTGGTTGTCATTCCCTACTGCTGTAGCAGAGACCCTGACCTTGGTGTGGCCACCCACAGGACAATACGATGGTGTCCTGCTAATTGATACGAATGCCCAGTTAGCACAACTTTGCCAAGAAAAGCAAGTCAAGTGAACCGGATGGGCCTTGCATATCCCGGCCTTAGTGAAGCGAGCCTATGCCATGAAAATGCAAAACCAGGAGGTGGAGAAAGATGACCCCATGGGGGTAGTCTGGAGAAAAGATCCTGAATCACTAGTGCTACCCCCAATGCTCAATGCACCATTCATGTTGAGGTATGCCACAAAACTGATATGAAAAACAAGATCCTTATGCTCAATGCCCCAGAAGAGGGGAAACTGCTTGAGGGACTATTGGTTCAGCCCAGCATTCTACCAGCCCGAGCCCATGCCTATGCCTGCCGAGTAGTAGTGTAGATCCATAACCTGTCAGATAGGGAAGTCCGAGTGAATAGAGGGTGTACCCTAGCCACTGTGTATTGTGCGGACACTGCTGTACTGCCCAGCAAGAAGTGCCCCATCGAGAGTGATGAAGTGACTCCTAACCTGTTCGACTTCAGGGAGTCACACCTACATGCTGAATGGAAGACTAAGATTAGCCAGAAGCTGTCCCAGAGGAGCCAAGTATTTTCTTTGAAGGAATGGGACATGGGTTGTGTCACCGGAGCCAAGCATCACATCCGACTCCATGATGAGAGGCCATTCAGGGAGAGATCCTATCGCCTTGCCCCAGCTGACTTACCTGGTGTACAGAGGCACCTTCAAAAGATGTTGGCTGCAGGAATCATTCAAGAATCTCAAAGTCCTTACGCTTCCCCGGTTGCGATAGTCCACAAGAAGAATGGTTCAGTAAGGATGTGTGTGGACTACCAGACCTAGAATAGAAGAATTGTCCCAGACCAGTACACCGTGCCTCATATTCATGATGCTCTTCACTGCCTCAATGGAAGCCAGTGGTTTTCAGTACTTGACCTACGGAGCAGGTACTATCACATCCCAATGGCCCCAGAGGACTGTGAAAAAAATCACCTTCATCTGCCCTCTGGGTTTCTACGAATTCCTACATATGCCTTAAGGTATTTCAAGTGCACCCACCACTTTCCAGTGACTAATGGAATGGGCAGTGAGAGATATGAACTTGTTAGAATGCCTTGTGTATCTTAATGATGTCATTGTGTTCGGGCAGATTTTAGAAGAACACGAAGCTCGTTTGTGCAAGATCCTTGACCGACTGGAGGATTTTGGACTAAAGTTATCCATAGACAAGTGTCAGTTTTGTCAAACGTCTGTGAGTTATGTTGGGCACATAGTATCAGCTGAGGGGGATTCAGACAGACCCTAGCAAAGTGGGGTCCTTGACCACCTGGTCTCAGCCTGATAACTTGAAAGAGTTGCAAAGGTTCTTGGGGTTCTGTGGTTATTATTGCCGGTTCATAAAGGACTATTTTAAAGTTATCCACCCTTTGCTCAATCTAACTCAAGGTTATCCCCTTACCAACAAAAAGTATAAGAAAAGCACCATTAAGGAGGAAGACAAGGTTTACTTCCGGACACATGAACCTTTTGGAGCCAGATGGACTTCCGAGTGTGAAGCTGCTTTCTATGAAAGCATTCACCAACTCACCCATGCCCCTGTGCTTGCCTATGCTGATGCTACAAAATCCTATGTACTGCACACTGACACCAGCCTGAAGGGACTTGGGGCTGTTCTGTATCAAAAGTATGAAGAAGGTTTATGCCCAGTGGCGTTTGCCAGTCGGAGCTTAACACCCTCTGAAAGAAATTACATGGTACATAAGCTTGAATTTCTTGCCCTCAAATGGGCCATGGTGCACCAATTTCATGAGTATCTCCATGGTGCCAAGATTCTGGTCAAGACCAATAACAATCCCCTTACCTATGTCCAGACCTCAGCTAAATTGGATGCAATAGGGCATCGCTGGTTGTCAGCTCTTTCTACTTATGACTATGATATGGAGTATCGACCAGGCCTCAACCATACTGATGCAGACACCCTCTCCAGATGGCCAAACTCCAATGTAAATTGGGTAAAAATGTTGGAGCAGTCTGTCAAAGCCCTCTGTCAGAAATTTGATAAGGATGAGCACTCTTCCTCCGAAACAGTTGATTGCCTAGTAAACTGTTTAGGTCCTCCAGACATCTGTGTCCCCACAGCCTACTGCCACTTGGCAGCCTTAGACCTTAGTGCTTTGCCTCAGCTCAACCCTGAGAACATACAGTGGGTCCAGACCCAAGATCCCATGATTAGACCTGTGCTTGATGCTTTGCATGCTGGTAAGGATGTGCCCAAACTCCGTTCTTCAGACTCACGGACTGCTCTCTTGTTTAAAGAAGGTCCCAAACTTAAGTTGCACAATCAGCTCCTGTATCGAGAAACAGTAAATCGACAGGGCTAACCTGATAAACAGCAACTGATATTGCCCGCCACCTTCAAATAATTGGTCCTACTGGCCCTCCATAATCAAATGTGACATTTGGGTTGTGATCGAACCACAGACTTAGCCCATGCCCAATTCTACTAGCCAAAGATGGGAGCTGACATTGAGGCCTGTATCCGGACATGCAGCCGATGCCTTCAAAGAAAAGCTCCACCCCAAAGGGCTACACCTTTAGTCAATATCTGTACCAGCGCGCCCATGGAACTGGTGTGTATCGATTTCTTATGTCTTGAACCTGACCAAGAGAACATTGGAAATATGCTTGTTGTAACTGATCATTTCACAAGGTATGCCCAAGCTTATCCCACTAAGGATCAGAAAGCATCTACAGTGGTCAAGGTCCTCGTGGAGAAGTTCTTTGTCCGCTATGGCGCACCATAGAGAATTCATTCTGATTAGGGGAGAGACTTTGAAAGCCGGCTAATAAAAGAAATGCTCTCACTTTGGGGGGTGAGAAAATCCAGAACTACCCCGTATCATCCTCAGGGAGATCCACAGCCCAAATGGTTTAACAGAACACTACTTGACATGCTGGGCATGCTTCACCCTAAAAACAAGTCCTGGTGGAGCCAACAGATCAGCACTTTAGTACATGCCTATAATTGCACCAAGAGTGATGCCACTGGGTTTTCCCCCTACCACCTGATATTTGGTTGGGAAGCCCGGTTGCCTGTGGACATTTGCTTTGAGGTGTCCCCAGATGGAGTCAAAGCTGAGAACTATTTAAAGTATGTTCAAAAGTTAAAGCCCCAGCTAAACCATGACTACCAATTGGCGCAAACCATGGCAGCCAAAAGAAATCTGGCAAACAAAGAAAGGCAGAAGACACCAGGAGAAAGGACTGCTGTGTGACTGGACTTCTCTACTGGGACTAAAGAAGTAGAACTCTTGTACTTGGAACTTTAATTTAGGGTAAAAAAAAATAACTAACAAACAAAACAAAAAAAAGTGTGTGTTTGTCTGAGTTAACTGAACTGAATGGCTATCTGAACAGTTATCTAGGTGTGAATCTCAGGTTATTGAAAGGACTTGATAGCTGTGAGGTTTAAATTACTTGTAGAAAGATCTAGTAAATAGGGGGAGTGGCTTAGCTAGAAGGAAGCTACATTTAAAGACTGCCTTAGAAAGATTTTGCAAGTAGCTTGGCAGAAGACACCAGGAGAAAGGACTGCTGTGTGACTGGACTTCTTTACTGGGACTATATTGCCCTCCACCCTCCCACCCAAAGCTAGTTCTACTTTTATAGGCACAGAATTTGACTGACGACAGGAACTTCCTGTTTGGGAGCAGGAAGTGAGTGATCACAGAGCCACCAAAGACCCACCATCCTAGAAGGGCAAGAGTAGCTCTCCGGCCCCCTCTAGCTGCTGGAGGTCTGCCTCTGAGCAAGTAAGGGGTCTACTGAGAAATATAGGATATTCTTGTCTCAGAACAGGACAATCAGGAGCTTAAAGGGCACACAGGCAGAAAGTAAGGAGAGAGAGAAAAAAAAAACAGAGGAAAGAGTAAGGATTGCAAACAGTTAAGGGGCCAGAAATAAGTGGTGCAGTGCAGTGGCTGTGGAGCAGCAGTCTTCCGGGAGATGTTCTGGAGGATGCGGTGTTGTCCCATCTGCAGGCACCTCTCTGGGCTGAGGGAGGAGGTTGCTCATCTCCAGGCTGAGTTGGCCAGGATTTGTGGGACCTCCTCTTCCATCCAGGGACCACCAGTGCCACTGCCGTTGCCTCAGAGGTTGCCAAGAAAGAGACGGTTGGACCACAGTGGGCTCAGGGAGGTGAGAGTGGTGGAACAGAGGCGCATCCCTCCAGTTGTACCTCTCCCAATTCCTATGCCATTCTGGCAAAGTGTGGTTCCTCTATGGAGGCACCCGAGTGGAGACCAGGAGGATGCTGGGAACCTCCACAAAGAGACCCACAGAAGGGTGGCAGGGGACCCCGAAGGAAGGAAACAACTCCTGGTGGGGACTCCATTGTTAGGAAGGTAGAACTGGGGAGGAAGGGGAGGGAGGTAAGGTGCCTGCCTGGCGCCATGGCTTGGAGGGACAGGAGTGAATCCTCAGGATTGCCGAGCAGCTGCACAGGGTAGGGAGCTGGATGTCATTGTCCACCTAGAGACAAATGACCTGGCTAAGAAAGGGATTAAAGAAGTGCAGGAAGAGTTTGTGGAATTGGGGAGGCCTTAGACAAGTAGCATGCACGGTAACCTTCTCGGAGGTGCTGCCCATCTATGCGTAGGAGAGCTAGGGTGTTCTGCACCATGGGATTCAATCAGTGGTTGAAAAACTGGTGTGGAGCTCAGGATTGGCTTCATTGGGGACTGGGGTCCACCTGGAGTGATGCAAGCCTATACTGGCATGATGGGCTGCATCTGTCCAGAAGGGGAACCAGGATCCTAGGTGATAGGTTTAAATGCTTAATTGGCAAGCATTTAAACTAGCCAAGGGGGGAGGCACTGGAAAGGAGCAGGGAAATCCTACCCCCAAAAAATCATGGTAGTAAGTGCGGTAAACACCAACATAGAGGTGTTGATAGGGAGAAGGGCAGGGGTAAATGGAGAAAGTGACAAAGGCAAGAAGGACAGGGATGGGGCAAAAAGGAGTAAGGCCATCAGGAAATGAAGGGTAATGAGTACCAATGCCTGTAGTCTGGGCAACAAGCTCCCTGAGCTGGTGGCCTTGATGGAAGAGGGATGCCTGGATATTGTAGCAGTCACAGAAACATGGTACACAGAGAACCATGACTGGGATGTTAACATACCAGGGTACATAACCTACAGGACAGACAGGCAGGGGAGAAGAGGGGGAGAAGTAGCTCTCTATGTAAAGGAAGGGATAAAAGCAACTGAACAAAAGAGTAAACAGGGAGGAGAGGAGGCACTGTGGGTCACCTTGGAGATTGGAAAGGGCACCACAATCCGCACATGGGTTGTGTACAGACCCCCATGTCAGGGGGAGGGAATGGACAAAGATATGATAGAAGGCATTCTTAGAATGGCAGAGAAAGGGGAGATACTGTTGATGGGAGACCTGAATATGCCAGATATTAACTGGAGCACATTTGCTGCAGCCACATCCAAGAGCAGGGCCATTCTTGATGCCCTACAGGTGGCAGGCCTCAGACAGCTAGTTTCGGAACCCACTTGTGAGGGAGCAATCTTAGACCTCATACTCTCAAACGAGGGCAGTGAGAGGATCTCAGATCTAGAAGTGGGTTGCCATCTGAGAACAAGTGACCATCAAACAGTGTGGTTCACGTTAAACTCGGCTACAGAGTCAAGCCATACAAAAGTGAGGGTACTGGACTTCAGGAGGGCTGACTTTGGCAAGATGGGAGAGTGCCTCAGAAAAGCACTAGCAAACAGGCTAGAAGGAGGTGTGGAGCAACAATGGGGAATCATCAAAACTGCCATCACAGAGGCAACAAGCCTTTGTGTGAAGCAAATAAACAAAATGAAACAAAAAGCCACTGTGGTTCTCAAAAGAGGTGGTTGTGAAAGTCAGGAAGAAAAAGATAGCATTCTGGAAGTATAAGGAAACACAGAATGAGCAGGACAGAGAGCTGTACCAGTTAAGGCAGAAGGAAGCAGGGAGGGAAGTCAGAATAGCAAAGGCCCAAACTGAGGAAAAGATAGCCAACTCGGTTAAGAAGGGGGATAAAACCTTTTATAGGTACATCAGCGAGTGTAGAAAGACAAAGGGAGGGATAGTGAGGCTGAATAGAATGAACGGTGGGTGGGCAGAGGGGGACAGTGAAAAAGCAGGGATACTGAACGAATATTTCTGCTCAGTATTCACAAAAGAGGAGGGGGAAGTGCCTAATCCAATTAAAAGAAGCACTCTTGATAGGGGGGTCGATCCCAGTCCTTTCACAGAAGAAAGGGTTCTGCAAGAACTCCTAAAACTGAAGGTGGACAAAGCAGTGGGGCCTGATGGAATTCACCCCAGAATTCTAAAAGAATTAAGGGAACTAGTGAAACCACTGGCTACTCTTTTAATAAATCATGGGAGGATGGTGTAGTACCGAGGACTGAGGAAGGCGGATGTGATTCCCCTTCACAAAAGTGGGACCAAGACAGAGGCAGGAAACTACAGACCTGTCAGTCTGACCTCTGTGGTAGGAAAATGATGGAGTCACTTCAAGGAAAGAAAGTTGAGTACCTAGAGGCCAGTGGGGCACAGGACCCAAGGCAGCATGGGTTCACAGGAAGGTCATGTCAGACTAATCTACTAGATTTCTTTGACTGGGTGACCAAAGTAGTAGACCAGGGAGGGCTGTGGACATGGTCTACCTAGACTTTAGCAAGGCATTTGACACAGTCCCACACAAAGATTAATAGTCAAATTAACCAGCCTGGGAGTGGGTCCCAGGTTGGTAGCCTAAAGTAAATCATTGGCTGGACAACAGGACACAGAAGGTAATTGTAAATGGAGTCCACTCTGAAGAAAGAGGTTACTAGTGGGCAACTCAGGGTTCAGTATTGGTCCAGTCCTTTTTAATGTCTTCATAAGTGACATTGCAGAGGGACTGGAAGGAAAAGTATGCCTCTTTGCAGATGACACAAAGATCTGGAACAGGGTTGATACACAAGGAGGCGTGGAAAGGATGAGCAGGGCTTGGCAAGGTTGGAGGAATGGTCAGAAGTATGGCAGCTAGGATTCAATGCAAAGAAGTGCAAAATAATGTACCTGGGAAACAAGAACCCAGGGGAAGAATACACAATGGGGAGGGTAGTAACAACAACAAAAAGGAAAGGGACCTGGGAGTAATCATATCAGATGACCTTAAGGTTAGCAAGCAATGTGAGAAGGCAGTAGGGAGGGCTGGGGGTATACTGGGATGCATAGGAGAGGCATCAGCAGCAGAAAACAGGAAGTTGTTATTTCTCTGTACAGACAGTTGGTGAGACCCCATCTGAGTACTGTGTCCAGTTCTGGAGACCCCATCTCTGCAAGGACATAGACAGGATAGAGGCAGTCCAGAGGAGCAACTAAAATGGTGCAGGGTCTGCAAGAGAAGCCATATGAGGAGAGACTAAAGGAGCTTAATATGTATACCTTTGAGGAAAGAAGGAGGGGGACATGATAGAAACTTTTAAATCGTCAGTGGAATCAACAAAGTCCAAGAGGATAGCATCTTTCAGAAAAAGAGACATGCAAGAATAAGGGGACACAATTTAAAGATGGGGGCAGTTTGGGGCAGTGTGAGGAAGTATTATTTCACAGAGAGGGTAGTGGATGCATGGAACAGCCTTCCTGAGGAGGTTGTGGGGTCTAAAACTGTGGGAGAATTCAAGAATGCATGGGACAGACATAAGGCAATTCATGTGGGGGGTAGGAAGAAATAGGCTGTTGGTTAGCTAGGATCTGCGGCCTATCCTGTAGGTAGGGAAATGGGCAGACTAGATGGGCCAAGCGGTCCTTATCTGCCGTCAAAGTCTATGTTTCTATGTTAGGCATGACAAATGTGTTAAAGCTCAGGAACTATTACCTGGAGACCGTGTGCTGTTACGAAACTTGGGGCTACATGGAAAGCATAAAATTGCTGATAGGTGGCACCATCTTCCTTATATCATTGTCAGCAAGCTGGACAATCTGCCAGTATATAAAGTGCGCCCTGAGAATGATCCTCGAGCAACTAAGATAATGCACCGGAATCATTTGCTGCCCATTGGTCAAGTGATCATAGACTCTATACCACAAGATATGGCCCCTCCCAGGCCGGTAACTAGAGCTGCAGCCAATAACAGACAGACTACAATTTCGCCAGTTATCAAACACTCAAGGCTGAAGTTGAACTCGGGAAAGACTGAGGTGATGGTCGTGGACCCGGGCTGCCGGACAGCAGGGTCAGGGGCTGGTCAGCCTACGGGGCTTTTCCTGGGGGGCTCCCAGCTTCTTGCCTCTGAATGGGTGTGAGACCTGGGGGTGGTGCTTGACAATGGGCTGACACTGTGATCTCAAGTGTTGGCAGTCGTCAAGTCGTCCTTTTTTCATCTGAGGAACATCGCTAGGGTCAAGCGCCTCATTCCGTCCAGTGATCTTCCTACACTTGTCCATGCCTTTGTGACTTTGCACCTTGATTATTGCAACTCCCTTTACCTAGGGCTACCGGGGGTTGATATTCACCGCCTGCAGCTAGTGCAGAACGCAGCAGCCCGGTTGCTGATGGGGACTCCACGGATGTCATATCACACCGGTGCTGCGCGAACTGCACTGGCTGCTGATTCAGTGGTAGATTACCTTCAAAGTCAGACTTCTGACTTATAAAGCCCTACATGCACTTGGCCTGGATTACCTGAAAGTGCTTCAGTCCCCCTACCACCTGAGCGATCGCTCTGCTCGGCTGACAAGGGGTTTCTATAGATTCCAAGGGTGTCTTTAAAATCTTCTGGGGCCTGTGCATTTATGTATGAGGCCCAGGCCCTTTGGAATTCTCTACTCCATCAGCTATGGGAGTGTGTGACCATGGGAGCGCTTCAAGCAGGCATTGAAAACATATTTGTGGCGCAAAGCATATGCTGCCTAACCATATTGAATTTTTCCGGTTTTCTGTTTTATGCTGTGTTATATTTTTATCTTGTTCTATTTATTCTTTTATGTAAAGTGCCTTGATGCCTATGAAAGGCGCTCAACAAATAAAGCTTATTATTATTATTATTATTATTATTATTATTATTATAAGGCCTCCCCATAGGCAGACCCAGAACGACAGTGATACCCAGTCTGAGTCCGAGGACAGTGAGTGTGAAACATCTTATGAACTGAGTCAGTTGTTGCAGGGTAATCCCATGTGCAATTTCAGAGATGAAGCTGAACCCTCAGGACTGTCTAACCCTCCAGCCCTTTTCACAGACCCTGTGCCCCCTGAAAGTGAGGTACAAAGTGTGACTTCTGAAGTAGCTGACTCTTTGTGTCTGGTCGAACTGTTTGAATTGCCAGAAGGAGAGCCTGCAGCAGAAAGCATCCCTGGTGACATACCAGATACTACAGAATTGTGTGAAAGCAATGATCCCCCACCTGTTATGACAAATAGCCATGAGGAGATAAATTATATTGAGAGTATTAGTCAAGCGTTGCAAGATCTAAATTCTATAGAATTCCCCCTGGATGATGAATCCAGGCCTTCTTCAGAACCAACCCATGAAAGCAATATTGTGGAGTCAGAGTTGACAGAGCAAGGAGCAGAAAGTGCTTTCAATATGGAACCCTCAACCAGTGCAGAGGTACCCCTCCCTACAGGAGCAGAATCTGATGCAAATGTTGAAAGTCCTGAACCCATGTCTGTTCCCCCAAGAAAGTCTGGGAGAGCTACCAAACCAGTGATACATCTGTTATGACTCTCCTGGGAGGCCTGTGGATCTCCCCTTACATGTTGTCCATAAAGGAGTTTATATAAAGCTCACTTCCCAAATTGAGCTATTCTGCTACTTCTAAGATAATTTTCCACCCATCAAAATCTGGTGCCCCTGCCCCATCTGACCCAAATGTAGCTGATAGGGATGGGCCCCCAACTACGTTGTTTAGACTACAGGAAACAGTACAGACCTGAATGGTCAAAATAATGTGGTTATCTGACTGAATCATTTCAAACAATGTTTTATACAGTATATGACAAATGCATAAAGCAATAGGAAGGCTCCACCTATAGTTCAATAGACAAGCAGCCAGCCACGCCCACTTCCTGAGCTCTGTAAGCAGTCCCCTCAGCCTCCCTCTGAAGCACTTTTTCTTTGTCAGCCGGAGGCTGTGTCCATCTGTCCTCTGTAGCTGGCTGGGGCCTGCCCCTTATCCCCCCCCTCGCCTTGCTGCTTCTTTCAGCTGGACTTCTGTGTTTTGTTATTCTGCTTCTGGTTTGTATTTTGCCTGCAGCTATGTGCTTCTTTTTGTCCTTCCCTGTTTATTTTTTTTTTCTCTGTTTGTATGCCTTAGTTTTGTTTTGTTTTTTGGGGGGTCTTGGTTCCTAAGCTCCTACCATTTGCTCATTTAGAGCTAAAGCTAATTGCATTCAGTTACCCACATTGTTATTGCAATCAGTACCTGTCTTCTACTCATACCAAAGCTGCTCCCCATGCTATACGCCTAATTGTTTTTACCTGCTTCAGGCTCCTTCTGAACCCTTGCTATGCAGCTCAATCCTGCTTCTCAATTTAATCTACCTCCCACATGGTCATAGCTGCTCTCAGAGCATTGTGCTTCCCTCTTTTCCATGTTTCTAGAATGCCACCCTCATACTTACTCAGTGCTGATTGCTGTTCCATGTTTTTACACTGCTGTTCCACTTTGAGGTCAGCTAAGCTACCACTGATGCTGTAAACTAGTTTTAATATCTGCATGTGGTTCTCAACCCCTTCCATCACTTTCTTATTTTTCCTACGGCAGGGACTTGGACGTGTTTAGGGAGTTGTGGCCCCATGTGGCTTATTACTTATGTTCTAAATCCTGTCTCCGCTGGAGAAAATCCTCAGATTATTTGTCACCTTCATTGGCTTTTTGAATGCCTTGCTGACTTGCCCCACTATTACAGTGTTGCTTCTCCCACTTATGTTCATGTCCCACCATTGCTACTATGTTTTGCAGACCTACGTGCAAGTCTGAATATTCCTACTGCTTACTGACCTACGTGCAGGTCCGACTATTATTACCATACCCCACTGGACTACCCTGCCTTACTGAACTACATCCAGAGCCACTCTTGCTCATGTTATCTTTGCTGAATGCTCCCTGCCATCTGCTCTGCAAGTTTTCAGCACTCAACACACAATCAGCTCCTCATCAGTCCCTGGGGCATGCCAGCCATACCATTCTGGTGCAGGTTTTCCTCTGCAGCCAATGGTCTCGCTCTGCACCAGAGTCCACAGCTTAAGCATGCGAAGCTTGGGGTGGGGTCCTTCTCACCTGGCCCATAGCTGGGAATGTCCTTGCTCTGGGTGGACCTTCGGTTGTCAATGTACCGATGGCACCTCAAGTTGTAGAAGTTAAGACTCAGCTCTGAAGGGCTGGGGCATCTCACATGGGCCCCTTTAGTGCTCGAGCGAGGCGGCACCCTTCAAAGCTATTCTCTCTATAACTGCTTCTGGTTCACCTGGTTTGTGTTTTAGATCGGTAGGCTGGGTGAGTGCCTCAGTGGTTATTACTCTCCTCCTCCTGCCTTGGATGTGACTTGTTGCAGAGCATAGTGGCTCGCAACCCTCCACAGCATTCCTGTTAGAAGGATAGAGTGAGAGCCTTTCTCCAAATTGGAATATTTTACACTCCCCTAATTGGGTTTCCAAATTGCAGCAGTAGAGCCATCACTAAATAAATTATCCCAAGCCTGGAGGGAAGGTGACCTAGGCCTTGGATCCACAGAGATTTTCTCCTCAAAGTTTTTTTTTTTCTCTCCTCCGTGTCTCAGGTCATAACTGTTAGTTAGTGTAGTGTTCCTTAGTTTCCATAGGCAGGATCTGCTGTTGGATGGAGGGGGATGGTGTCCCTGCTGTTCTCTCTCTCTCTCTCCTTAGGAAGTCCCCTCATTCCCTCGCAACCCATCAAACTCATGCTATTGCATAACCTGCGCATCCCATCATGTTATCAAGCTGCCTAATGGTTTATCTACTACAGTGTCTCACAATTACTGATTGTTCATGCTTCATACTACTACTTTCTTTTCTGGGATCCTTCCTAAGGTACCTTTAGCCAAGGCAATCATCCCGTGCAACTCTAGGGGTGAAACCCTATAGAGGGTTCCTTGCCTTTGATACCCCTACAGGGTGGTAATTCCTCTGGAATAGAGTGTGCGAATGGCCAAAACCTAAGTAACACAGTTGCACAAGCATAACACTATACTGGCTGCGTAGGCCATTGAACTGTTATTACAGAAAAGTTGTTACTATCATAAATAAGCATAGTATGGTATTGCTTATGGTATTTGCTTTTACTGATGCATCAGTCTTCTTTTGTATGGTATACCAGATGAAACATGCATATACCTTGTCTTATAACACTTTCTATATAGTGGCATAGTAAGTATAGACTGGACGCAGATGCCAAGTTTTTCTAGGCAAGGAAGAGTGTAACCCCCCTGCAAATAAGGGTTCCTATATGCCTTCCTGGGCTTGCCTAATGCCCACTGTCAGGATGGTGTCCTGTGTCTGCATTAGTTTTGGTTGCCTGTATGAGAGCGCTATAGTAAAGCCTCCATGCTTGTCTCTTTAAGAGAGTCATTATGCTGTGTTAGAAATTAGTCTGGGCTGGGTCTAAATAGTTTAAGGCTCGCAACCAGCCAGACGAGCAGTATTTTTGCTCCATTCTGCAGTCGCTATATGCGCAGAAGGAGCCCTTTTAAGAACTGTGATTATTTGCTGTTTATCTGCTTTAGTAATTATTAGAGTTTGTCTAACCTGTTTCCATTTGCAGCACGAACATTGGGATTAGAGCCACCATTTTGGTTCTGGAACTGCCAGTGTTGGACCAATTGAACCTCAGGGGACCTAAAATGGAGACTGTCCCCAGAGGCCTCGTGGGAGTGAATTTCTGTAGGAATTGTAGTTTTTAAGGTTTGGCGCCTAAATGGACCTGGAGGGGGAGCCCTTTCTGTGATAGACAGTTCCATCAGCCAACCGAACTTTTGAATCACTGGGAAAGCCCAGAGCTGCCTGCAGCAGTGAGTCAGTTGAGAGTTGGAGTTTGGAGAGTGAACAGCTTGAGCCATTCAAGCAGCTGATCCTGCGTAGTAGCGCAGGGAAATGGCAGGAAGGCTGTGTTTGGCTTGCCTGCCACCATCCTCCAGTATGAAGAAGTCTGTGAGAGTAATTCAGACTTAAATCTGATAGTTTTGCTTGAGACCTGAAGCCTGAAGAAAAAGTGTGTAATCGTTGCCTGCAAGCAGACCGAAGACTTGCTTCAGAACTGATCGGCCTGTCAGGTACCAAAGTGAGCCTCAGAACAAAAGGTTTGCACAGAAACCCTGCTGCATGCCAAATGGATGTTATCCGAACTGTGGCTAATAGTTGTGTTACTTGTAAGTGTGCTGAATGTGCAGTGTGGGTCGCGATCCAGTTCCCTACCATCGTGCATGTTATGCTAGCTGGGAGCTGCTCCAGCACTCGTTACAGACTGAATCCAAACTGCCTGCTCTGTCTGGGCCCTACCATCTTGGCCTAGACTACCGCTCCCACCACAGAGACTTTTCCGATGAAAGACCCACTTGGGGATTCAGCCCCCTGCTCAACACCATCGAACAGGTAGCGACTACCACAGTGAGTTGTGTAGGCCCTGCTTCCCCTTGCAATCCAATACATTCAGAGGTCTTCATCTTGTCAGTCCTACCTCCTGGTCTGGGTAGCATGAGTACTAAATAGGGTAGCTCAGTGCAACAAAGCCGCAATCATTGTGTGTCATCTGATTTACTTGTTTGGGTTTATTACAACGAGCTGAGCCATCTGACTCCGGATTACAAATTCTGGGTTGATGTGCATGCTAATTGTTTTCTTTCCTAAGGGCCCCAACAAAAACTGCAACACTGGCCTACCTCAGGCAACGCTTCAGGCTAGCCTTCTTAACAACTGGGCACCCAGGGTTGTGAGACAGTATACAAGGGACTCCCTGTACATGCATGTTCAGCCTGAATTAATCAGATCTAAGAATCATCTGCTAGATTCCTGCCCCACCCTTGTTCAAATCCCCCTGAATAAATCAGATTGTGTTTTTTTTACAGTTGACCTGACTAGTGTGTACCTTCTTGGTGGAAATATTGTACTGCCATTGAATTGTTGCACACTGGTCATGTTTTACAGGGGGTCTCCAGGGCACTTGCAGTGGATCCAGCCCTGGTGGTAAGTGCAGAGAGTGTGGGTTCAGTATTGCAATCATATGGTATATGTCAATGTTATTTTGTTGATCTGTGCAGGCCACTAGAAGGGTCGGTGGGTGGTTAGGTGGTTATAGCATCCCAGAGGCTATACCAACAGCAGTTATGCTACCCCAAAACCATACCTCCGGATGGAGGCACCCATTCACCGAGCTCAGGCTCCTCAACCTGTGCATTGTCACGCACAGGGGTAGTAGCCCATAGGATAGCGCCACCTAGAGGTTACACATAAAACAATGTATGGGGGTTAGAGTGAAATTCAAATTTTCTACCCCTTGGTGTGTGCTACTTTGATAAACCACTTGAGCTTCACCCTCAAGGTTTATTTCGCAGCCCACACTGAAGGGATGTAAAAAATCTTGTATCACACTGATACCCATACATAATCCCATATATAATATGCCATCTCTTAAAAAGCTAATCTTTTTTTTTTTGTCTGATCTCTTTACTAAAAACTTTGTAAGTGAAGTAAGTAAGCACAATCTTTATTTACCATGGAACAGATTGAACACAACAAGTGTTGTTTTCAAAGTCATCCAGCAATTTTTCAGCATAATTATAATGCATACCACAAAGAAGAGAAACTGTAGAGTTACAAATGTTTTAGGAAATGTAACATAACAATATAATTCATATAAAACATTATTTTTCTAGTTTAAAACAAATCATTTTAAACTACTGCAATGGAAAAATTGAAGTCTGCCACTTGGTACAATTACAATGACGGATTAAATTAGCATTTATCCTTTTCTTTAAAAAAGATTTAGTGAGAACACAGATCTAAAATGTCAGGGCATAAATTACTCCAAGTCTTTGATGTAGAAAATCTTAAAGTCATTTGCCCATATCCTGATTTAAAAACTGGAATCAGTATTCCTCTAGAAAGAATGTTTTCAATGATTGATTATGTTGAGAAATATCATAATAAAATCTCTGAATTTTGAGGTGCATCTAGTTTTCAAAGATTGAAAATCTGTATGCCCGAGGCTCTTTCTCTAACTTTTTGTTTTTGTAATCTCCCTCAGTCACCTGCCTTGGACCTCCATCCACTTATCACCTGTCGCCAGTGCCCCCATCCTGTCCCTTGAGACCCTGCTAGCCAGACACCCGAGACCCCTAATATTCCACTCGCGACACATGGTTGTGCTGCCCCCCAACTTAGCCCTCAGGGCTGGGGTACTGTTTAGCTCTTTGGCATCTCCCAACTCTATGTCTGACCACCTGCAGTGGTGGGACATCTGTGGGTGTCTAGTTTTTGGCAGCTAGGGTCCAAAGTGGACATGGTGGATGAGTAGAAGTTTCATCCTGTGAAGGCCGTACTATTTTACCCCTTAAGTACCACCCTCCTAGGTACGTGGTGCCGGCACAGGTGCCAGCATGTCAAATGTGCATACTTACTGCCATGTTCCAGCTCCCCTGCACCTCTACCTTTGGTCACCCAGGTAATGGTATAGCAGTGGAACATGGATCCCCCGAGGAGATCACTGGCTGGCCCTCCAATGGCCCTGGTTCATTCCTGGACCTGGATGTTTGATGTTGTGAGCAGTAGCTTTGTTCTCTGCTAGCTTCTATTGCAAACCAGTGAAGACTTCTGAACATCAAGCAGTAATGTGTTTTTTTATGGATAAAATAAACTTTACCAAATTAATATAAAGTTTGGCATGCTGGTAGGCCGAAGACCCATGTGTATGTGTGCGAGTATGTACACTTTTTATTTAGGTTTTGAGACTGAAACATTTCCTGCTCTTCTCTTTTTGAAACTCTCTTATCTGAGGCTGAATATTTTGCAGCCTGAGCTCTCCTCCTAGTTTTTGAAACTCTCATTTTCAGTAGGTTAATTACTTTTTATCCCGAGCTCTGGTGCTGTTTTTTTTTTAAATCCTCATTTTGGTTGAATATTCTCTACTCCAAGTTCTGTCCCTGTGCTTTCAAAACTAATTTAAGCAGAATATTATGCACCGTGAGCGCCATTCATGTTTTTTGGAACTCTCAGTTAGGTTGGATATTCTGCACCTTGACCTCCATTCACAGTTTTGGAACCCTCAATTAGGTTGAATATGTTGCACCCTAAGCTCCATTCTGGGTTTTTAGAATTCTCAATTTGCTTGAATAATCTGCATCCTGAGCTCCATTCCTAGTTTTTTGAACTTTCAATTAGGTTGGATATTCTGCATCCTGAGCTACGTTCCTGGTTTTTGGAACTCTCAATTAGGTTAAATATTCTGCATCCTGAGCTCTGTTCCTGGTTTTTGGAACTCTCACAGTAAGGTTGAATATTCTGCATCCTGAGCTCCATTCCTGTTTTTTTTGAACTTTCAATTAGGTTGGATATTCTGCATCCTGAGCGCCGTTCCTGGTTTTTGGAACTCTCAATTAGGTTAAATATTCTGCATCCTGAGCTCCATTCCTGGTTTTTGGAACTCTCACAGTAAGGTTGAATATTCTGCATCCTGAGCTCTGTTTCTGGTTTTTGGAACTCTCACAGTAAGGTTGAACATTCTGCATCCTGAGCTCCATTCCTGGTTTTTGGAACTCTCACAGTAAGGTTGAATATTCTGCATCCTTTTTTTTTTTATTTATTTATTGAATGTTCGGAAATACCTTTGAGTCAGAGACTCCTTTACAATGGTTCCACGTCGCATAGTTTACATACAGAGACATACGGATATATAGCAGTACATGTCATCCTGAGCTCCATTCCTACTTTTTGGAACTTTCACAGCAAAGTTGAATATTATGAACATACAAAACTTGCCAGCAGAAACAGGCCTCAAGGTCTATCAAGTCTGCTCAAATGTGCAGCTAGCACCCCCTACACTGCAGCTGCCCCATCCCCTCTCTCGCACTCGGAAACTGCTCAGCGTTGTTTACCCAGCCCCCCTTGCCCTGTCTGATGCTCTTTTGGAAATGCCCACTGTCCTGCATACCACCATCTCCTCTGGTAGAGCGTTCCATTTTGACACCACCCTCTCAGTGAAATAATGCCTCCTCATCTCCCTCCTGAATCTGCCACCCTCCGGTCTTAACCCGTGCCCCCGCATGTCCCTTCACTTCCTCAGCTTAAACAATCCTTCTGTGTCAGATTTGTTGATCCCCTCAAGTATTTGGAAGTTTCAGCCATATCCCCCCCGATCCCTTCTCTCCTCCAGGGTGCACAAACTCAAGTGTCTCAGCCTTTCTTCATAAGTTCTGCCTTCCATCCCCCTGTGTTATTTTTGTTGTCCTATGCTGCACCATCTCCAGCAGCCTGATATCCTTCATCAGATATGGACACCAGTACAGCATGCAGTACTCCAAATGTCGCCTGATCAAGGACCTGTACAGGGGCAAGATCACATCCTTGTGTCTGGATGAGAACCCCTGCACAATGCACCCAGGCATCCTATTGGCCTTAGCCACAGCCTTCCTGCACTGAGCAGGGTTGTTCATGCTCCCCGTTACTATAACCCCTAGATCCTTCTCCTCCTCAATGGCACCCAATCGCACCCTACCCCACCAATATTCCCTCTTCGGGTTCTTCACCCTGAAGTGCATAACTTTGCACTTCTTTGCATTAAAATCCAATTGCCACCTTGCCAACCACTCCTCAAGTCTGGTTAGGTCACCCTGTAGCTTCAGCCACCCCTCTATGCCACCCACAACAGCCCCATCTTGGTGTTATCAGTGAACAAACCGATCTTGCACCCAACCCTGTGTGCAATATCCAATATGAACAGACCAAACAACACTGGCCCCAGCACAAATCCTTGTGATATACCGCTGGTCACTGGCCTAAAAGATGAGAGTTCCCACCCCCCACAACCACCTATTACAGTCTATCTTACAACCAATTCTTGATCCAGTTAGCCATCTTAGCCCTCACCACTACGTATTTCAGCTTTGCCCCAGTCGCCCATGAGGGACCAAATCAAAGGCCTTGCTGAAATCCAAATATAGGACATCCATTGCATGACCCTTGTCCAACTCCTTTGTGACCCAGTCATAATATTCTATTAGGTAGGTCTGACATGATCTTCCAGAGAAGAACCCACGCTGCTGCCCATCCTGGAGCTCACCGACCTTCAGAAAGGTTACCAGTCTCTTCTTCAAGATTGCTTCCATATGTTTACCCACCATGGAAGTGGGACTGACAGGTCTGTAATTACCTGGCTCATCCTTTGGGCCGATCTTGTGGATAGGCACCACATGAGCCAACCTCCAGTCTTGCTACATGAACCCCATGTCCAGGGAGGTGTTAAACAGGTCAGCCAGTGGCCCGACCAGCACCTCCACCATCTCCCTCAACACCCTAGGGTGAATGCCATCTAGACCAGGTGTCTTATCCACCCTAAGTGCCTTCAGACCTTCCAATACCTTGCTTTCCAGAATCACGCCATCAGTCACCTCCTCCCCCTCACCTCCACCCTCCCAGCCCACAGGTAGCAGACCTCCTACCTCCCTAGTGAATACAGAGCAGAAGTATTCATTCAGCACTTCTGCCTGTTCCTCCTCCTTCTCCACTCACCCCCGTCCTTCTTGATCCAGACTATCCAGTCCCTGCTGTTCCTTTTCTCCCTTACATATCTATAGAATGCCTTCTCCCCCTCCCTGATGCCCAGAGCCAGCCTCAGTTCCTTGGAGGCCTTGGCCTCTCTTACCAACTTGGTTGCCTCCTTGGACCTCCTGGTGTACATCTCCCTGTCCACCTCCCTCCTGGTTCTTTTCAGTCTCTTAAAAGTTGCTCTCTTGGCCCTCACCCCCTCCAATACATTCCTAGTGATCCAGCATGGCACCTTAGCCCTGGTCTTCTTGCTCAAGAGTCCTGGTGCACACTTCAGTAGCCTCCCACAGCCCAGACTTTATGATATCCCACTTCTGTTGTGTATCCATCTCCAATTTAATCCCCTCAAGGCACCCCCTCAGTATTTCTCTCATTCTCCTAAAGTCTGCTCGTCTGAAGTCCACTACCCTTGTTGCTGACCCTTCTGCCTCCCTGCTCATGCTGAGCGTGAACCACACTGAAAGGTGGTCACTCCCAGCTAGTGGGACCTCCACCCGAAGGTCCCTCATTGTCTCCCCATTTGATTGTACCAGGTCCAATGTATTACCTAGCTGGGTTGGTTCACCAACCATCTGTACTAGATGGCTATCCTGGAATGCATCCAGAGGTACCTGTTCCCTGGCACTAGAGGTGGCTTGGGTTCCCCAATCCACCCCAGGTAGACTGAGGTCCCCCACAATCACCACACTCCCCTTACTACATACCCATCAAATCTGATCTGCCAACTTCCTATCCAACTCCTTGGACTGTACCGGTGGCCTATACACTACCCACTACTGCCTCAGTTTCCTACCCCTTGAATCCAGGAACTGCATCCACAGTGCCTCTGTCATCCCCTCCTTTGTCCCTTGTGCATTTAATGCCATTCTTTACGTAAATCACCACCCTTCCCCCTTTCCCCATCCCTCTGTCCTTCCTATAAACCCTGTACCCGGGGATCACCAGATCTCAATCCTGATGTTGGCTGGCCTACATCTCCATGATAGCTGCAACGTCCACCATCCCCATGTTTAGGAGAGCCTGTAGTTCAACTACTTTGTTACCCAGGCTTCTTGCATTCAGGGAGACCATCCTCCACCCATTACCCCCTTCTCCTTACACCACACTCCCTCTACATGACCCTTCCCTCATGACCCAATCTCATTACAAACACTGCTGTCATTGGGGGTCAGCTCGTTCAGATCCCTTACCTGGTGACCATGCACACTAGCTGCACACTCACCTCCCCCTTCCTAGTTTAAAAATCCCTTGGAAGCTAAGTATTCCTCCAGTTTCCACTTCAACACCCCCTGCCCAGCTCTACTCAAGTGCAATCTGTCCTCTGCGTATAGGTCACAGTTGACCCATGAGTTCCCCCAATCTCCAACCAGCCTATATCCGTGAGAGTGACACCACCCCATCAGTCAAGAGTTAAACTCCATAATCCTGTCCTTCCTCACCCTGGGTACCAGAAGCACTTCCGAGAAGGTCACTGAGCACCCAACCTCCATGCACACCTTCCCTAGTTCCTCAAATCTCTCCCTAACCAATACCACCAGACTCTCCCCCAGGTCATTGGTGCCTACGTGCACCACCACATGAGGTTTTTCTCTTCCCTCCCTGACACATCTAAGCAAAGCCTGCCCTGCCCGCTGTTAAGCCCGGTATGGAGTCCACCCATATACGACTGTGCTGCTCACCCTCCTCCCTCCCCACCTGACCCCTTTAGTATAAAGTTCCCCATCACTACTGCTCCGCCCCCTCTTTCCCACCTCTTGCCTTTAACCGCCTGCAAGCCTTGCCCCTCTCTTGAGTGTTCACTCTTCCCTGCCCACCAGCACCCTGACCCTCCCCCCCTTGCAATTTCCCACTCCACTTCCTGCTGGACCTCTCTTCCTCCCATGTCTGCCACCCCGCTACTGTGGCCAAGACACCATCTATGATCCCCCCACTTCACCAAGTGCCACTCCAACTCGCCCTTGGCTGCATCCCCCACTGCTCCCCTGCCCTGTCACCTCTCCCTCCCACTACCTGTCAAGCCCTCCCCCCTCTCGACTACTGTCCCCAGCATTCTCCCTACCCTGACTGTCACCTGCCCCATTCCTGAGGGTACCATCCTCCTCCTCCTTTGTTACCAACACCGGAACCTCGTACCTATTAATTAATCCTACCCCCTTACTACTGTCATTGTCACTGTTGCCACCCCGATACAGACCCATATTGTGGCCAGAGTTCTGCTTCCTCCTTTGGGGTTCTCTTCCTCCCATCACTGGGTCTCCCTGCTGGAGGACCCTCACATCCTCCCTGGTTTCAGCCTCGGGTTCCTTTGCAGGACTCTCCCACTCCTCCAAAACAGTGAAGGGGTTTTTGAGCAGGACCGGATGGTGAATGTGTCTCTGCCCCACTCCCCTGAAACTCCCTGAGCCCACTGTAGTCCATCTCTGTCATTTGTCTGGGCAGCCATTGCAGCCATGGCTGGGGACATGGTGGTCTCTGGGTGGGGGCGAGGGTCACCAGTAATTCTGCCAGCTTGGCCCAGAGACTGGCAACCTCCGCCCTCAGCCCAGAGCAGTGCTTGCATATGGAGCAGCACCGTAGTACCCAGAATGCTCGTCTGAAGACTGCTGAACCACACCCAGAGCACAGCACCACTCCCTACATCATTCTGAACCTGCTTACTACTACCAGCCCTCTTTCTCAGTTAATTGTTTCTCTTCCCTTTCTCCCCTTTCTTACTAAATTACTCCTCTGCTTTCTGTTTCAAGCACCTTTGCTAACCTAGTTGCTGCTGTTCCCTTGTATTGCTGCCTGTATTCTCAGATAGCCCCTATCTTGTGGGGTGCCGCCAAATGTTCCCTGTACCTTTAAGTAGGCACGTCTCTGCCGATGTCTGTAAAGGCAGAGCACCGGGGGCAGTGAGGTACCTGGAATGTGATCCTAGCTGAGGGTAGCTTCAGAAACCTCCAGAAACTACCAGCAACAGAAAGACACCTGAACTACCTGAGCCAAGGAAGTTCTATTTTAGCAGCTCTCTTGTTACGTGAGAGAACTCACAGGTATTTAAACACAATTAGCTGTATTTATTTTTATTTATTTATTTATTGAAATGTTTCACCAGGAGGGCACACTGAACAACAAGTTGCTTGTCTCACGGTGCGACCTGGGGGAAGGGATTACATAGGGTTGTGAAGGATGATCAGTTACAACAGTATGTGGGAAGTACAAGCATTACAACACTGTAGGATTATGCAACAGTTGGAACACAAGGTATTGTACAATAAATAAATATTAGGTAAATTACAATAAATGTCCAAAATCATACAAAAGAACATATAAACATACAAAACAGTAATAATGCAACAGAACCATTTATAGTGATGAGTGTACCAGAAGCAGGCTTGAGGTAGTACGCAAGTGCTGTTGGAGTAAAAAGGATAGGATGAGTTGTGCACACAGGTGATCCAGAAGGGCAGGTGAAGAAGAGAGGGGGGAGATGCAAGAACTGAATATGAGGAGAAGGGGTAGCCATTTCCTGATTCCCCCTTCAGGATGTTGAGAACCCTGCTGGGGGGGTCAGGGTAGGAAGGCAGAAACTGGAGATAAGGAGGATTAAAGCAGGAACAGCTTAGAGAGAGGTAATTGTGTAAGGCAGAGGTAATGGAGTAGTTGGAGGAAGAGTGTCGTATTTCAAGGGGGAAGGAATTCCAGATTTTAGGGAAATGAAGGGTGAAACCAGTCTGCCTGATGAGAGTGGAGCGGCGATGGACCGTCAAGGTGTGGGTGTCATTAGATCTGAGAGAGTGAGTGGGGAGAGGTGGAGTTGAGAGAGAGGATGAGAGATAGGAGGACAGTACTCTGAACCAGAATTTGGAGGTTAGTTTGGCACAGTGTAAGATATGTCTGTGAGATAGTGGAAGGAAGGTTAGAGAGCGATAGAGTTCACAGTTGCGGGAAGGGGAGTCAAGAGCAAAGTGGCAGAAAGAGTTAAAGAGAGTGTCCAACTTGCTCAGGGAAGATTTGGGAGCAGCACCATAGACTACGTCACAGTAGTCCAAAGATGAGGAGTATCATTTTCTGGACAATTTCGCGCCTTGCAGTCAGCGGGATGCAACTACGATTCCTGTACAGAGCACCAAGTTCAGGGCACAGTTTCTTCAGGATAGCATCGCTATGCACAGAGAAGTTGAGGTGCTGGTGCAGCCAAACCCCCAGATATCTAAATGAGGAGGTGTCCTCCAGGATGGTCCCGTCAAGGGTATGGAAGGTGGGTAGGGCAGGAAGCCTAGAGAGTCTCTGCCTGGTGCCAAAGGTCATTGAGACTGTCTTCTTGGCATTTAGAAAAAGATGGTGAGAAGCAAACCAGAGCTGAGCTTGCTTGAAGTCATGCTGTAAGCTGGTTTCCACAGCAGCAGGGTTTTTGCCGGAACTGTGTAAAACAGTATCGTCAGCATACATGTGGATAGACGAAGATGAACAGGTTGTGGGAAGATCATTAAGGAAAATGGAGAAGAGTAGGGGACGAAGCACTGAACCCTGAGGGACACCAGTGTTGATGGGGAGTGGAAGGGAGGTGGAATCAAGGATTCTCACCGATAGGGTCCTGCCAATGAGGTAGGATTTAAACCAGTTGGTGGCTGATGGAGCAAGGCCAGCTGAGGAGAGGGAATCAAGAAGCATGGGATGGGAAACAGTGTTGAAAGCTTTGACTAGGTCAACAAAGATGGCTGAGGTGATCAGGCCATCGGAGGTGGCTGTTGAGTGATTCTTCCGAAAACCAGATTGGAAGGTGGTGAAGAAGGAGGAATTGGAGAGGAAGGGTGACAGCTGAGAAAGAACTACATGTTCTTGAAGTTTGGCAAGGGTAGGAAGGAGGGAAATGAGGTGATAATTGCCAGGAGTGGATGTGTCACCACCCTTGGGGAGAGGAAGGACTATAGTGTGTTTTCAGGATGAGGGTACTTGGGCAGAAATAAAGGAGAGGTTAAGGATTAGGGAGATAGGATAAGCAACTGCAAGATCAGAAAGGCAGAGAAGTTTAGGATCGAGCTCATCTGGTGAGGAGCCTTTAGAGGGGTTGAGGGATAGGAGAGCACTAAGGGCTTTGCCAGAGGAGATAGTAGAAAAGGAAAAAGGGGGTAGGTGTCACAAATGCACTCCTCAGGTCAGGCCCTCTGCTCCCACAGTGCCAACCTCAGAGAGCAATAGTGTGAACAGGTAACAGACAGGGTAACTCTCCTGTCTGCTTTGGGTCCGAATCACCTTTAGTCTCAAGTTCTGGGGGAATTCAAACTGTGAACCTTATGCTAGCTTACCCAATGTACAGGCTCAGATATGTACCCTCTTTGGGGATTGTGGTACAATCCTTTGCCACGGGCACCTAGCCAGGTCTCCAAAATGAACCCTTAAAACTCTATAAGAGACCTTAGGTATATTCTTACTGTTTCCAAGCTTAGTAACACCATCAAGCCTTTTAAACAGTTGTCAGACTTAAAAATACAGGCACATCACATGCAAAAAGAAACTGAGAAGACACCCGGGCAGTAGTTCAAGAAAATGGTTATTTACTAAAAATTGTAAAATAAGTAAAATAAAATACAGAACAAATAGCATGAGCTCACAGTCACAAAAGAAAATGGGTAAATTACTGAACAAAACTCCTACCACAATACTTTTAGATCTTTGCAATCTCAGTATTACCTTTTTGTAAGTGCTGATTTAGAGTGAACTGTGTATCTTCAGAGCCCAAGATGATATGTCACATTTCAGAAACAATGATACATTTTCAACTCTATCTCCCCACCCCCTTGGTGAGTCATCTAGCACCTCCTTTTAGAATTAAATCTTACAAACATAATTTCCTACCAGGAAGTATTTTAAAATGAATGGTACATCAGAAGAAAAAAACATTTCCTAAATATGGCATCCTTTAATTAAACATTTCTCTTTGATCTTAACATTCCCACATCTGTCATGTCCCTTGGCTGATTTCCTGTCAGTGAGATCTGAGGTATTGTATGACTCTTCAGCCATTTGCTAAAAGGAGAGGAACTAGCCCAATTACCTTTCTCTTGAAACATCATAAAATTCATATTTAAGTTTCAACTTCAAAAGCAGCAGCAGGCAATAAGCTGTCTCTGGAAGGATGTCTCAATTAACTGTTTCCCTCCTGGTCTGTTTAATTACCTCCTGGTTTCAGCCACTGGCACTTTGAAGTTACAGGCCAAATCTGCCAACCTGTGTGAGCCAAATTGCATACACACACACCAGTTATTTATTTTACAGATATCATACCATAATCATAAGCAAGGGGCAGAGCGTCACACTCCTCCCCACCTAGACTGAATTTGGGGGCTGTATCCCCTGTATGGGATGAGCTCCACAAGTCAGTTCATTCCTCATATAGATGTGACAAGCCATCTGTGTTCTTATTGGTTGCTTCAGCCCTATGTAAGATTGTCATGTCATATCCTTGCAAGGCAAGACTCCATCTTTATGGTCTACCATTTGTTTTTCCCATTTGTGTCAGCCAAACCAGGGGGTTGTGGTCAGTTTGTACCTCAAAATGCTGCCCGTATAAGTATAACTCTAGCTTCTTTAGGGCCCACACTATTACAAGACACTCTTTTTCTACAGTAGAGTAAGCCTGCTCCCTGAGAAGTAACTTTTTACATAGGTGCACAATGGGGTGCTCTTTCCCTTGGTTGGATGTCTGACTCAGCACAGCCCCAATACCCACATATGAGGTGTCAATCTGGACTATAAAGGGTCTGCTATAGTCTGGACTTGTCAACAGAGGAGCACTGCACAGTACCTCCTTCAGTCTGGTAAAGGCTTTTTCACATGCTGGTTCCCAGGTAATTTTCTTAGGCATCCTTTTCTTTAGCAGGTCAGATAGGGGAGCAGCCAGGGCACTGTAATTGGGTACAAATTTACTATAGTACCCTGCTGTCCCCAGAAAACTCCTGACCTGCTTCTGCATTTCTGGTCTGGGCCATGCCTTGATCACCTCTATTTTCACTTGGTTAGGACGTAGCTGTCCCTGGCCTACAACATGTCCGAGGTATGCCACTTCAGCCATGGCCACCTGGCACTTCTCAGCTTCAACAGTGAGCCTGGCCCTCTGCATCCTGCCCAGCAATTCCCTAAGGTGGGACAGGCGTCCTCCCAGCTGGCACTAAAGATGGTAATGTCATCCAGGTATGCCACGACATACTCCTCAGCACCATTTAACACCTGGTTCACTAACCTTTGGAAAGTGGCAGGGACGTTCTTCATTTCAAAATGCATTACTTTAAATTCAAATAAGCCTATTGAAGTGATGAAGGCCGACCTCTCCCTAGCTCTAGCAGTTAACTCTACCTGCCAATACCCCTTTTGTCAGGTCAATAGTCATAAGGTAGGTCGCCCCCACCCAACTTGTCCAGGAGTTCATCCGTCTATGGCATCAGGTGGGCATCTGACTTCGTGACTGTGTTCAGTCCATGATAGTCCACACAAAAATGAGTAGAGCCATATGGCTTGGGAACAAGGACTATGGGTGAGGCGCAGGGGCTGTGGGATCTCCGGATTAACCCTAAATCCAGCATTTCCTCCACCTCCCTCCTAATATCCTTTTGGACAGCCTCTGATATCTGATATGCTGTCCGCCGTATGTGCATCTGTGTCCCTGTCTCCACATCATGCGTCGCTAAAGGGGTTAGTCCAGGCTTGGCACTAAACAGTGGGGCAAAGTCTGCTAAAACCTCCCTTACTTTCTGGATCTTGTCTGGGACAAGCTGGGGTGACAATTTAACTGCCTCCACAGAGGACTCCCACTTGCTTTCTTCCAGCAAGTCCAGAAAGGAGTCTCCTTCATCCGTCCTCTCCCCAAGACTACACACTGCAAACACCGTGTCAGCCCTATTAGCATATGGCTTCATCATGTTGACATGGTACGTTCTTTCTGTCTGTCTTCTGTCAGGTAACTCTATGATATAGTTCATGTCATTTACCTTTCTGACTACTTTGTGTGGTCCTGCCCACTCAGCATGCAGCTTGTACTTCTGGACCGGGATGAGGAACATGACTTCCTGACCCACCATGTACGAGCAAGCTCTGGCTCTGCAGTCATACCACATTTTTTGTTTTTTTTGGGCAGCTGCCAGGTTGCTCTGGGCTGTCCCCATAAGCTCCTTCAGCCTTTCCATAAACCTAAGGACATAATCCACTATGGGAGTTCCCTAGGTGGCGTGCTTGCCTTCCCAGTCCTCCTGGATCAAGACTAGGGGCCCACGTACCCGGCATCTGTATAAGAGCTCGAAGGGGGAAAACTCTGTTGCCTCTTGGGGCATCTCCCTGTATCTGAACAACAGGTGGGGAAAGTATTTCTCCCAGTCCCTCCTATGCTGTTCAGCAAACATTTGGAGCATTGACTTCAGGGTACCGTTACATCTTTCCACAAGCCCATTGGCTTGTGGGTGATAAGATGTTGTGCATCTCTGCACCACCCCACACTTCTCCCACAAACATTTCATCAAATACGACAAGAAGGAACCCCCTAGATTGATGATAACCTCCTGTGGAAACCCAACATGGGAGAAAATCCCAAGTAAGGCATCTGCCACTTTGTCTGTTCTCAGTGAGGATAGGGTGACTGCCTCTGGATACCAGGTGGCATAATCCACCACAGTCTGGATGAACCTCTTCCCGGAGGAGCTGGGGGTATTTAAAGGCCCCACAATATCCATTCTCACCCTCTGGAATGGCTCCTCCACTATGGGCAACGGAATTAGGGCGGCTTGGGTTTTCTTACCCGCCTTCCCTATTTCTTGGCACCGGTGACAAGACCTGCAATATTCCTTCACCTGCTGGGTGAAGTTTGGCCAATAGACATTCTGAGCCAACCGCTGCATAGTGCACGTGATTCCCAGATGACCAGACAAGGGAATATCATGTGCAATCTTGAGCAACTGCTCACGGTACCCCTGGGGAATGACAAGCTGCCTGCCTATCACCCCTCCCTCTGTCTTAGCATCCTGCATATACATCAGTCCATTGTCCCAATAAACTTTGCTTCCCATCACCTCCTAGTACTCCGTTAGAGTCTGCCCAAGCCCTCAGCTTCTCTAGACTAGGGTCACTTTTCTGAGCAGCTGCAAACTCCTTACACATTCCCAAGGTATGGGACAGGTCCCCTTCAGTCTCTAAACTAGGATCCCTAGCTCAAGCATCAGGGCACTCAGGATCACTGACATCCCTAACCCTCTGACAATGGGTCACCCCTCCTTCTTTGGAATAACCCTCCATAGCGGTTTGGTTAACTGCTACTGGGGAATGTTCTACCCCCCTTTCATTAGTCTCCATAGCAGAAGACACAGGCTGTGGAACCAGCCTCCCAGTTGTTTCCACAGTGGCTTCTATGAGGCCCAGGGAACAATTTTCCCTTGCCACTTGGCTCTGGGTAACTGCACACACCATCCCCTGTTTGAGATTGTTGCTGAGAATGACAACTACTAAAGTTTCCGCTATAGCAACCTGTTGCACAGTTCCCCTTGTCTCACCCCAGTCTAGGAGAACACTAGCGAGTGGCAATGTTTTCTCCTCCCCAGTGAACCACTGTATAGTTACACATTTATTGGGTATAAGCTGACCAGGCTCTACCAGATCCCCTTTTACCAATGTCAGGGATGCCCCTGTGTCTCTTAACCCTTGTGTCTGTACACCATTCACAGTGACTGGGTGCATGTGTTCCCTCATGTTTACAGGCATGCTTTCAGGGTCACACAAACAACCCACTTCTTTCCTAGCACCACTTTGCATATTGCTTGTCCTTTTGGGACACTGTCTGGCAATATGCCCAGCTTCTTTGCAAACCCAGCATTCGTTTCTTTTCTCAGTAAAATCTTTTCTTTGAAACCTGGGGCTAACTGGTTTTGGTGGTGGCAGTGAGGGTTTTAACTGCCCTGAAGGCATGCTTTTACCTTTCTGTGCTGCCACACCTGCCCCATTTGCTCTCAGAGCAGGTCTGCTCTTGGCATAGCGGTCTGAGAGTTCAGCAGCCTCTTGCACTGTTTTGGGATCTCGGTCCTCCAGCCAGGTATTCAGCTCTGCTGAGCATGCCCAAAAAAACTGCTCTAACAATACAACATTTTCAATTTTATCTACAGAGTTTGCTTCAATTCCTTCCCACCAACATTTTAAAAACTGACATTGTTTCATGGCTAGCTCCTCATAGCTCATGTCAGGGCTTCTCCTCAGCTTACAGAATTTAGCTCTATATGCTTCTGCAGTTAAATCAAACTTTTTTTAAAGTGCAGCTTTATGTTTGCTGTAATCATTACTGTTCTTGTTGTCTATTTGACCCAATGCATCCTGAGCTTTCCCAGTAAGTAGCGGGGACAGCTGGGAGCTCCAGGACCCTCTAGGAATATTTGCCTAAATACAAACTTTTTCAAAGGAATTTAAAAAGGCATCCGTATACTCTCCCTCTTTAAATTCAGCTGTCAATTTGGAATTTAATTTAACCTGTAGTTCCAGTTAAACCCAGGCCACTTACCTGCTCTGGTGCCAGTGGTTGGAGTTGTAGCTTCTCCAGTTCATGTTGCCTTTGGCATGCATGCTCTTCACGGTCAGCCTCTTGCTGTTCATGCTCCCTCTTCTCCTTTGCAGCTCTGATGCTCTCGCCTCTCTTCTCCCTGGAACTCCAGCTCTATCCTCCACAACTCCAACTGCAGCCTGATGACTTCTGGTTCCAGAATGCTGGTGACCTTCCCCTACTGCTGTGGCCCTTGGCTTGCACTGGCCCTGCTGTCCTCCTCACCAGATCTGAGCACTGCACTGGCCGCTGGCCCCTCCATGCCCAAGGTTTGACCTTGTTCAGTCACAGACTGTGACTCGATGCTCTGGGCATCAGCGGCCATCAGAGCATCAATGAGGTTCTGCTTGTTGGCTCTCCCCCCATGCAGGACTCCTCTCTCCTTGCACAACTGCTTCAGGTAGTCTGCAGTGTGCTCACTGTAGCTGGAAGCCATCTTCTTCCCTAACTACGGCTACTCTAACTTGCACTTTAGAAAGAAAAAAAATTGGTAGGAACTTTGACTATTTGATTATATAGTTCTGTTTCTTTTAAAACAAATCACTGCCTTCTTCTGCAAGTGAGCTGTACAGTATTAAGCTGACACACTGAACTGTTAAAGCTTGTGTTACCAAATACTTTATCGCACCGCTGTCAACCAAAACTGTCACAAATGCACTCCACAAGTTAGGCCCTCTGCTCCCACAGTGCCAACCCTAGAGTGCAATAGTGTGAACAGGTAACAGACAGGGTAACTCTCCTGTCTGCTTTAGGACTGAATCACCTGTTAGCCTAAAGTTCTGGGGGGATTCAAACTGTGAACCTTATGCTAGCTTACCCAATGTACAGGGTCAGATAAGTGCCCTCTTCAGGATTGTGGTACAATCCTTTACCACGGGCACCTAGCCAGGTCTCCAAAATGAACCCTTAAAACTCTATAAGAGACATTAGGAGTATTCTTACCTTTTCCAAGCTTAGTAACATCATCAAGCCTTTTAAACAGTTGTCAGACTTAAAAATACAGGCACTTCACATGCAAAAAGAAACTGAGAAGACACCCAGTCAGTATTTCAAGAAAATGGTTATTTACTAAAAATTGTAAAATAAGTAAAATAAAATACAGAACAAATAGCATGAGCTCACAGTCACAAAAGAAAATGGGTAAATTACAGAACACAACTCCTACTACAATACTTTTAGATCTTTGCTATCTCAGTATTACCTTTTTGTAAGTGCTGATTAGTTAGAGAGAACTTTGTTTCTTCAGAGCCCAAGACGATATGTCACATTAGAGAAATAATGATACATTTTCAACTCTATCTCCCCACCCCATTTGGTGAGTCATCTAGCGCCTTTTTTTTAAATTAATTCTTACAAACGTAATTTCCTACCAGGAGGTATTTTAAATGTAATGGTACACCAGAAGAAAAAAAAAACATTTCCTAAATATGGCATCCTTTAATTAAAAATGTCTCTTTCATCTTAACATTCTCACATCTGTCATGTCCCTTGGTTGATTTCCTGCCAGTGAGATCTGAGATATTTTATGACTCTTCAGCTATTTTCCAAAGCAGAGGAACTAGACCAATGACCTTTCTCTTGAAACGTCATAAAATTTGTATTTAAGTTCCAACTTCAAAAGCAGCAGTGGGCAATCAACTGTCTCTGGAAGGATGTCTCAATTAACTGTTATCCTCCTGGTCTGTTTAATTACCTCCTGGTTTCAGCCACTGACACTTTGAAGTTACAGGCCAAATCAGCCAACTTGTGTGAGCCAAATTTCATACACACACCAGTTATTTATTTTACAGATATCATACCATAATCATAAGCAAGATAAACAGTATCATCAGCGTACATGTGGATAGACGAGGATGAGCAGACTGTGGGAAGATCATTAAGGAAAATGGAGAAGAGTAGGGGACCAAGCACTGAACCTTGAGAGACACCAGTGTTGATGGGGAGTGGAGGGGAGATGGAATCAAGGATTCTCACTGATTGGGTCCTGCCAATGAGGTAGGATTTCAACCAGTTGGTGGCTGATGGAGCAAGGCCAGCTGAGGAGAGGGAATCAAGAAGCAGGGGATGGGAAACAGTGTTGAAAGCTTTGGCTAGGTTGACAAAGATGGCCGAGGTGATCAGGCCATTGTCCATCCCTGAAAGGATGAAGTCAGTTAGCCTGAGGAGGGAAGTGGTTGTTGAGTGGTTCTTCCGAAAACCAGATTGGAAGGGGGTGAAGAAGGAGGAATCGGAGAGGATGGGTGATAGTTGAGCGAGAACTAACTGTTCTTGAAGTTTGGCAAGGGTAGGAAGGAGGGAAATGGGGAGATAGTTGCCAGGAGTGGATGTGTCACCACCCTTGGGTAGAGGAGGGACAACAGTGTGTTTCCAGGATAAGAGTAAGTGGGCAGAAATAAAGGAGAGGTTAATGATTAAGGAGCTAGGATAAGCAACAGCAAGAGCAGAAAGGCAGAGAAGTTTAGGATCAAGCTCATCTGGTGAGGGGCCTTTAGAGGGGTTGAGGGATAAGAGGGCACTAAGAGCTTTGTCAGGGGACAAAGGGCTGAAGTTAGTATGTGGCAAGGGGGAGAGGGAATTTAGAAGAGATGTGGCACATGAGGTGTAGTAGGCATTAAATTCATTGGCCACGGAGCCAGGGTTGGAAACTAGGAGTTATTTATTTTGAGAACTGGAGGGGTAGGGGAGGGAGGGGGGGGAGAGAATAGGGCATGAACTACCCTCCAGAATTTAGATGGAGAGTTAATGTTAGTCAGAAATGAGGAGTTGAAATAATTGGACTTAGCCAGTCTAGTAGCTTTAGTACATGAATTGCATAGCATTCTGTATTTGGCATAGTCGTTTGGATGTTTAGTAGATTTGTGTTTTCTCCAGGCCCGGTCACGCACCCTGAAGCAGGCCAGTAATTTGAGGGTGATCCAGGGGAGGTGAAGCCCATGGACTTTGGTCCTTCTGAACAGAGAAAAGGCATTCCAGTTGGCAATGAATTTATCCTTAAAATAGTCAAGGGCTTGGTCAACAGAAATGGCAGTGGGGGGGGCCCAGTTGGTGGAGCAAGCGCAGAGTTGAGTGGGGTAAAGTCTAAGGATTTAAAGAGCTGGAATTGAAACACAAAAGCTTCCAGAAGGTTGCTAGCTCTGCGTGTTAAAATATAAATCACAAAATCACAATATAAATCACAAAAACAACTGTGTTAAATAAATCCAGGAACTTTTACAAGGAGAAAGAACACACAATAATGTAACACAAGTACCTAGAATGTGATCCCATCTGAAGGTAGCTTCAGAAACCTCCAGAAAATACCAGCAACAGAAAGACACCTGAACTACCTGAGTCAGGCTAGTTCTACTTCAGCAGCCTGAACTCTGTTCCTGGTTTTTGGAACTCTCACAGTAAGATTGAATATTCTGTATCCAGAGCTCTGTTCCTGGTTTTTGGAACTTTCACAGTAAGATTGAACATTCTGCATCCTGAGCTCCTTTCCTGGGTTTTGGAACTTTCATAGTAAGGTTGAACATTCTGCATCCTGAGCTCCGTTTTTGGTTTTTGGAACTTTCACTGTAAGGTTGAACATTCTGCATCCTGAGTTCTGTTCCTGGTTTTTGGAACTCTCACAGTAAGGTTGAACATTCTGCATCCTGAGCTCCATTCCAGGTTTTTGGAACTTTCACAGTAAGGTTGAACATTCTACATCCTGAGCTCCTTTCCTGGTTTTTGGAACTTTCACAGTATGGTTGAATATTCTGCATCCTGAGCTCTGTTCCTGGTTTTTGAAACTCTCACAGTAAGGTTGAATATTCTGCATCCTGAGCTCCATTCCTGGTTTTTGGAACATTCACAGTAAGGCTGAACATTCTGCATCCCGAGCTCCTTTCCTGGGTTTTGGAACTTTCACAGTAAGATTGAACATTCTGCATCCTGAGCTCCATTCCTGGTTTTTGTAACTTTCACAGTAAGGTTGAACATTCTGCATCCTGAGTTCTGGTCCTGGGTTTTGGAACTCTTACAGTAAGGTTGAATATTCTGCATCCTGAGCTCTGTTCCTGGTTTTTGGAACTTTCACAATAAGGTTGAACATTCTGCATCCTGAGTTCCTTTCCTGGGTTTTGGAACTTTCACAATAAGGTTAACATTCTGCATCCTGAGAATTGTTCCTGGTTTTTGAAACTCTCACAGTAAGGTTGAATATTCTGCATCCTGAGCTTCATTCCTGGTTTTTAGAACTTTCACAGTAAGGTTGAACGTACTGCATCCTGAGCTCCTTTCCTGGTTTTTGGAACTTTCACAGTAAGGTTGAATATTCTGCATCCTGAGCTCTGTTCCTGGTTTTTGAAACTCTCACAGTAAGGTTGAATATTCTGCATCCTGAGCTCCATTCCTGGTTTTTGGAACTTTCACAGTAAGGCTGAACATTCTGCATCCCGAGCTCCTTTCCTGGGTTTTGGAACTTTCACAGTAAGATTGAACATTCTGCACCCTGAGCTCCATTCCTGGTTTTTGTAACTTTCACAGTAAGGTTGAACATTCTGCATCCTGAGTTCTGGTCCTGGGTTTTGGAACTCTTACAGTAAGGTTGAATATTTTGCATCCTGAGCTCTGTTCCTGGTTTTTGGAACTTTCACAGTAAGGTTGAACATTCTGCATCCTGAGTTCCTTTCCTGGGTTTTGGAACTTTCACAATAAGGTTAACATTCTGCATCCTGAGAATTGTTCCTGGTTTTTGAAACTCTCACAGTAAGGTTGAATATTCTGCATCCTGAGCTTCATTCCTGGTTTTTGGAACTTTCACAGTAAGGTTGAACATTCTGCATCCTGAGCTCCTTTTCTGAGTTTTGGAACTTTCACAGTAAGGTTGAATATTCTGCATCCTGAGCTCTGTTCCTGGGTTTTGGAACTTTCACAGTAAGATTGAACATTCTGCATCCTGAGCTCTGTTCTTGGGATTTGGAACTCTCATAGTAAGGTTGAACATTCTGCATCCTGAGCTCCGTTCCTGGTTTTTGGAACTTTCACAGTAAGATTGAACATTCTGCATCCTGAGCTCTGTTCTTGGGTTTTGGAACTCTCACAGCAAGGTTAAACATTCTGCATCCTGAGCTCCTTTCCTGGGTTTTGGAACTTTCACAGTAAGGTTGAACATTCTGCATCCTGAGTTCTGGTCCTGGGTTTTGGAACTCTTACAGTAAGGTTGAATATTTTGCATCCTGAGCTCTGTTCTTGGGTTTTGGAACTCTCACAGTAAGGTTGAATATTCTGCATCCTAAGCTCTGTTCTTGGGTTTGGAACTCTCACAGTAGGGTTGAACATTCTGCATCCTGAGCTCCTTTCCTGTGTTTTGGAACTCTCACAGTAAGGTTGAACATTCTGCATCCTGAGCTCCTTTCCTGGGTTTTGGAACTTTCACAGTAAGGTTGAACATTCTGCATCCTAAGCTCCGTTCCTGGTTTTTAGAACTCTCAGTTAGGTTGAAAATTCTGCATCCTGAGCTCCTTCCTGGTTTTTGAAATTTTCAGTTAGGTTAAATATTCTGCACTTTGAGCGCTGTTTTTTTTGTTTGTTTGTTTGTTTTTGAACTCTCGGTTAGATTGATTATTTTCCTGAGTGCTGTTCCTGGTTTTTGGAACTCTCAGGCTGAATATTTTGTAGCCAGAGCCTCGTTCCTGGTTTTCGGTTGGAACACTCATTTTGGTTGACTATTCCCTACTCTGAGTTCGATTTCTGTTTTTTATGGAACTTACAGTTAGGTTGAATATTCTGTACCCTGATCTTCATTCCTTATTTTTGGAACACACATGTTTTGGTTGACTATTCCATACCCTGAGCTCCGTTTCTGGTTTTCAGACATTCTCATTTTTTTTGTGAGACTATTCAGCAGGTGCCAGCAATTTAAGCATCAGCCTGCCTTCCTATGATGATTCAGTCCCTCTTGTTGCTCCTCGAACTTCTCCAAATGGGTCACAACCACTCACACACCTGCCAATTCAAAAGAGAGACTTACCAATGATGAGAAAGAACAATATCATTTTCATATGATAGTATGAACAGCTGCACTTACACACCTGTCAGTTCAAGAGAGACTTACCAGTGATGAAAAAGAATAGCATTATATTCATAGGATATTATGAACAAGAGCTGCTTCCTTCCTGTAACTATTGTTGGATAGTTGTAAATTTGTTTTGTTTTATTATTGTTGTATAAAATGAATAAAGTATACTTAATTTAAAAAAAAATAAAAAAAAAGAGCTGCTTCCCCCCATCCCCCACCCCCAAATAAAATGAACAGCTCAGGAAGCTGAAAATGTCAGCAGGATTACATTATGGTATTTCGGGTACCCTGGGTTTAATTCCCTGCTAAGGCACTTATGTCTTTCTCTCTTCTGTTTGTTTGTGTTCCATATGTATCCCTTGTGAATAATAAAAAGCATCATGGTTTGCTAGTTACATTTTTTTGTTTCCCCATTTTTGCCTCTGTTATCCCCCCCCACCCAATGTTCAGTGTTATCAAAGCCACACCCTACACCTAGACTGAAAGGTGGCAAGCAGCTGCCATTTCAGCTGATGGCAAAGCTGCCCAAGTGTTGGCTGGTGGGAGATGTGTGAATGTGAAGAATCTCGTGCCATTCTTCACCTTGATGATGTCTTTGGGTCCCAGCCAGCCTCAGTGTGTGACTCCGGAGCACTACTATTTTATTTTATATTCCCACTGAGGAAAAAGAAAAGCAGACTTTCTTGTCAGAGTGTGTCTTCAAGTAGTATTTATCCATAGTCACACACTTGCAAGATCCCTTGGCTTGTGTAGCTGGCTCCTAGAATTGTGCAACAGATTTGAACTGCGCCATGTACACCATCCCCATGTCTTATGGCCACTTCCATCCAGCTATCACATCTTTCCTGCTGAAGGGGAAGGACAAATTACAGGTAGTTTAAGTCTTGTAAACAAAAGTAAAATGGCTGCTTCAAAGGACATTAGGCACTATGCATGATGTCAATGTGCCCACGGAAACTGGGTGCGTTGGCATCATAAGTGTGAATGCCCCAGAGGGGGAACCACGTGGCATTCACAAAGGGGGCATGCAGCAGTTATGCACCCAATCCCCTGGCTGCACAAGCAGCAACACACTTAGGGCATGCCTGCACTAAGCGGCAGGCATGAAGCTGCGATATGCTGCATACCGGGGGGGGCACAGTAGGGTGTAGGTTATGCCAGGGCAGACCCTGCCATAACCCACTGCACAACCCCATGGACATTGCCTGCCGGTCGCTATGGGACTGAGATTCTACCCTCCATGCAGCCCCAGCCCACAAGGCAGATGGGGAGGGCAAGGGCAGCTGATCGGGCAAGTGCCACGGCACTGGCCACATGTACGGGGACGGGGGTGTTGGTGCCGTGGGAGTGGAGGGTATGCCAGCCAAACACTGGGTCAGGGGTGCACTGTGCCAGGGGTGGGGGGGTCTGTCACTGGGGAAGGCTGGTCACTGGGGCATGGCCACACGGATCTGGGTGCCCAAAGGGGCTATTCACGACCCAGGCCTGTGCCTACAGGTGCATGTGATCTACTCCCGGACCCAGGACAGGCATCTGATTGGATGCCCACCTGGGTCCACAATTCTCCTCCCAGCTGCCCTGTGGAGTCCTGCATGCTGGGGGGGGATCTGCAGACAGGTGGGTGCCGGTAGTGCATACCGGCATGTGCACACCTGTCTGCGGGTGCAGAGTTACACAGGTGGGGTACGCTCCTTTTGCACGTACCTCCACCCCATTCATGCATAGTGGCCATTGTGCTTGGGAACCAGACAAATCTGAAAACAAACAAACAAACAAAAAACTGCACCAGCTTAAAGAGACAATGTCAACCTGTTTTTCATCATATTATTTCTAGTTAAAAACCTACAATTTATGATTGCTTAACTTCTCTAAAATTCATTGATATTGCTGTTGGTTTTGTCTGTCTCCTTGTTTAGTAGAACTGAAGTGCATGATAATGTATATTTATAAACAACCTAGTTTTGTTTACATTCTTGGATCTGTTCTTACTGCATACTTCCTGAACCTTAGGAGCACCCCCAAACTGTGCAGTCACTCATGAGGCAGTAGCCTTCTAAACTCCCACTGCATCATGAGTAGCTAGACAGTGTTGTGGGTGTTCCCAAGTCCAGGAAAGATGCAGTTGGAGCTGATCAAGGAATGTAAACAAACTTTTGTGTGGTAACACCAGTATAGTGGGCAATCTGTTTTTAACTTTTTCAAAGAAAAAATAATTAGAATCAAACTACCAGCTACATCAGCAGTCTTTACAGAACGTTGGCAATTATAAAATGTGTTCTTTAAACTAGGGACACTTTGAGACCTAAGAGGGTTGACAGTGTCCCTTTAAGACCATTATAGAGGGAAAGCGTGGTATAAAATATCTTTATTAAAGTACCTGGGTAGTGTAGCAGCAAACTACACACAGTGAACATCCTGAGTGCTGCATATAGCAGCTACCCCATACACACCAATGTTACTTGCATCCTCTCTGTGCTAAGTCTTGTATCTTTCTCAACATAGCACAGATAAGGATGGCTCACACTATGGATCAAACTCTAGATAATGGAGCCGGAAAAGATCATGTGCCCATGTGAACTGCTCCTCCACAATTAAGTGGTAGTATTTCACAATTTTTTTTATTCCAATAAGAATTTATCCAATCTGCTTTTGAACTGGGTTCTTCTGTCTTACTCCAAATGTATTTATTTATTTTGACTTTGATAACTGGGTAGGTGCACTGGTCCAGAGGACTGTTTACAGACACGACCCGGGCCATCATGCATGAGTGAAACAATATAATTTAAACAATAATCAAGGTTACATCAGAGTAGCAACTAACAGGAATGCAAAGTACTGAGTACAAGGTACAGTAACACGAGTACAGTCATGTGGGTAAATGTAGAAGCAATTATGCAACAGGTCCATGTCTGGTAATTTGCTTGACTAGCCCACCACGCTTTGTGTGTAAAAATATTTTGTTTTGGATTATTTACACTTCCCTCTATGGAGTTGTAGTGCATGGCCTCTGGTGCCCACAGTATAGTTAATATCCTGGGAGGTCGTTCATTTGGGATTGTTAATAATACCAAAAAGGAATAACCGGTCCCTCCCAATTCATCTCAACTCAAGTGGCATTAGTTTAAGATGTGCTATCCTTCCTCATGTGTCTGGCTGGAAAGTTCTTTCATTGATTTGGTTACTTGTCTTGGACCCTTTCAAATGATGTTAGCTGGCCCTTCTTGTATGGTACCCACATTGATGACCCATAATCCAGAAGTGGGTGTATACATGCCCTATATAGCAGGCTTATTACAGAGGCATTCCTGCTACTGATATTCCACCATGTTCTGTTGGCTTTTGTAATTACTTCCTTGCACTGGTTACTGGTGTCTAGTTTGTTATTCATTTTTATCACCAGACTGATGTAAGGCCAGTCACAGATGAAGAGAAAAAGTACACTAAATTAACACAAAAAAAGATTGATAGAATATTTGCCTTAGTGGCTCCACAACGGAGTCTTTCATTAATTTCAGCATATTACTTGTAAGGTTGTCTGGCCCCAGTGAATAGTTAACTTTAAGATTATCAATTTTTTCTGCTATTCTTTCAGCTGTTATGCATTCTAGATCATGCTGTACATTGTTGCTGATTTCTCCATTATTGTGTACATTTAATTTACTTTTATTTGTGAAAACGGAAATGAAGTATTTCTTAAATTTCTTCTATCATTTCCTTTGTATTTCTAATTATGTTATTTCCTTCTTTTAGAGGATCAAATGAATTGTCTGATTTCCCTAGTGAATTAATGTATCCATAAAACTCTTAACTATTACCCTTACAGGCTGACTTAACCAATGCATTTTCCACTTTCTTTTTTCTTTTTAATCAAATGTCAGCTCTTTTTAAGTGCTGATTTGTACTGTTCCCAGATCTCAGAATTTTTATTCTTGTATTTCTTATAGGCTTTGCCTTTCATCTTTTCTGGGTCAATCACTTTGGTTTTCTGCCCTTATGATTATTTTTTTTTTAGTTTTCGGGATGTCGCTATCACAAATTGTAATTAGACTCGAGGTGGGTGGTATGTGTGACTATGGATCTATCACTAGAAGAAACAGTTGAGTAAACTTTTCATCCAACAGTACAGATTCAACATTAACAAAACACTTGCAGTGACTATGAGTAGTGCAGCTGGTGAAGGCAGAGAAACAAGAGCTGGGGGGGGGGCAAGGTCTTCAAAACGGCAAACCCCAAATCTACATCCCACTATAAAGGTGCAGGTTCAAACGTCAATGAGAAGTGAAGATGTGGGTGGATACCCAGGTAACCAATTTACAGATCTCAGAAAAGGGAATGGACCTAGGCCATACTCCTTGTTGAGTCGGCATGTAGTCCTTCAAAAACAGTGAAAGAAGCAATGGTGTACTCATAGCAATTGACAATGCAGGAGACTATAGCAGGATAGACTACTGTAGGCCACAGTATGGTTGGGAGGAAGTGCTTTCAAAAAGTAACAAATAAAAGCATCGGTGAGTCCTTAATAAGCTAACTCCTACTTTTTTCTATAGCACTTTTTCTCTCCTGTTAGGGATATAAAACAGTCCTAGGCCTGCATCCCTGATTCCCTCCTGGCTCCCAGTACATGCCGGTTGCCCCCATGGCTTTACCCTCTATGTCAGGGACTCTGTGGGGAGGGCCATCCTTTCCCCCCAAGACAGTCCACTATTTGAATTTGGTTCTAGGACTGGCAGGCACTAGGACCCAGGAAAATACAGGATCCAAACCATCATTTAGAAGGCCATGAGTTCTTTCTCCCTTTTTTGTCCCTCCCACTTCCCCGATGTAAGCACAGCCTATGTGTGCCTAGCATGCATGCAACACATCCCCTGCAGCAGAAGCAAGCTCCCTGGCCCAGCTGCAGGGTTTGCTGTGGCATCAGAGCTCACCACCAACCCTCCCAGACTGAGGCACGCTGCCATGCAGCAGCTACCTCAGACTAGTCTGCCTCATGATGCAGCAACAGGGGTCTTCCCCCAAACCCTGGTTGCCTGCACAGCAGCACAATGCATTGCAGTTGGGACATCGTTGCAGATATAACTCTATCCTACTTAAGAATTCTTCACCCTCATTTGTGTGGGGTCTGCAGAAAAACACAGGCAATTAAACTGATTGGTTGACCTTAGACAGACTTAGGCATAGATTACTGATACATCCTATGGACTCCCTTATCTTTATCAAAGACCAGTCAGGACCAACGCAGACAGCCTGAAGCTCACGTGCTCTCCGGGCTGAGGTAGCAGCTACTATGAAAGTCATCTTCCAAGAGAAAAATTTTAAGTCACAGGAGATCAGAGGTTCCAACAGTGGATTCAACAATTTAGAAAGAACTAAAGTCTGGAAACTTCTGAAAATGTGAGCAGAGGCCTGAGAAGGAGCTCCTTTCTTGGACCTAAAGGCAGAAACTGCTGCCAGGTGCACCATCAGGAACCTTAATAACACCAAGGACATTGAGTAGTTCAGAGTACTGCAACATGACAAGATACAGGAAATGGAAAGAACGCTGCACCAAATGGAAAACATTTTTCATCTGAAGGCACAGGTCTTTCTGGTGGGCAGTTTTATGAAGACCAGCAGCATTTTCAGAACCTTGCCTGAGAAATCTAGATCCTGAAATCCTATCTTTTTAGGAATCAGGGCTTGAGGTGTAGTGCCAGAATGTCCAGACTGACTATTCTCCCATGAACAGAGGTGGGCTGAAGTTGAAATCTGTGGGCAAATTTGCTGCAAAGCAGGAGAAATTCACCTCCACAGGGTTCTGCAAAACTTTCCCCACTCTACAGAAGCTTCAAAATGGTGAAGTTCTGCCACGAAGTGCAAAATTGTGCCGGTGAACTGTAGAATTTCAATGAATTCCCACTGTTCTCAGGTGAAATTCTGCAATTCGTGGGAGAAATTCTGTACTTCATGGGTGGAATTCCATTCTCTGTGGTGGGACTTCACCATGCAAAATTCACACAATTCCATGAAACTTGCAGATTAATCTGCAGAGCAAAATTTGTCAACTTCGCCCACCTCTGCCCATGAATCTGGTGAAGAAGTCCTGGCTGAGGGGAAGAGGTAGGGGCTTGAAGATGATCAGGTGAAGGAGATCCAAGTAACAGACTTGCCCAGACCAATTCAGAGCTCTGAGGACCATCAAGGGTTGCTGTCAGTTAACCATGAGGATGGCCTACTGTGGAATGGGGAAAAGAAGGAAGGTGTACAGAAACTAAATTAAAAATTAAAGTAAATTAAAGTTACAGAACAGGAGAGGGATCTGGGTATCATAGTCTCCTCAAACCTTAAGGTAGGAATCCAATGTAGCAGGGCAATGGGAAAGGCCAATTGAATGTTGGCATGCATAGGCAGGGGCATTACTAGCAGAAAGAGGGCGGTAATAATGCCCCTTTAAAAAGCCATGGTGAGGCCGCACCTAGAGTATGGGGTTCAGATCTGGAGGCCTCATCTCTGCAAGGATTTTGATTCATTGGAGAGGGTTCAGAGAAGGGCAACCAAGATGGTGCACAGCATGCAGGGAAAGCCATATGAGCAGAGGTGTAAGGAACTGAATCTGTACATGCTGGAGAAAAGGAGGGAAAGGGGAGACATGATTGAAACTTTTAAATGTAACCCCTATGTGGCGCTATCCCAAGAGCTACTACCCCTGCCTGCTTGGCTAGTTGCAGGTTAAGGGGCCTGGGTACTGAAACAGATACCTCCACCCAGAGGACAGGGTTGTTAGTAGTAGACACTGAGCAAGGAAGAAGGAGGCTACTGAAGAATATAGGAAGTTACTGTCCCAGAACAGGAAGGGTGAGAGTTGTAAGGAGAGGAGAGAGTAAGCATACAGAGAAACAGGAGAGGGGACACAAAATAAGACATGATAGGAGTGGTGCAGTGCAATGGCTGTGGGGCGGCAGTGTTCTGGGAGACATTCTGGAGGCAGCGATGCTGCCCTATTTGCAGGCACCTCTCTGGTCTGAGGGAGGAGGTTGCCCATCTCCAGGCTGACCTGGCTAGGATTCGTGAAACCTCCTCCCCCACCCAGGGACCACCAGGGCCAATGCCACTACCTCAGAGGTTGCCAAGAAAAAGGAGAGGCTGGACCAGGGTGGGCTCAGGGAGGGAGAGGGTGGTGGAACAGAGTTGCATCCCTCCAGCTGTACCTCTCCACAATTCATTCACACTTCTGGTGGATAGTGGTTCCTCTACAGAGGCACCTGCAGTGGAGACCAAGGAGGATGCTGGGAACCTTCACAAAGGAGACCCACAGGAGGGTAGCATGAGACCCCACAGGGGAAGGAAACAATTCTTGGTGGGGGACTCAATCATTAGGGGGTAGAAATGGGGAGGAAGGGGAGAGGGAGGTAAGGTGCCTGCCTGGCGCCATGGCTTGGAGGGACAGGAAGCGAATCCTCAGGATCGTGGGAGCAGCTGCACGAGGGAAGGAGCTGGATGTTATTGTCCACCTAGGGACAAATGACCTGGCTAGGAAGGGGATCAGAGCAGTGCAAGAGGAGTTTGTAGAGTTGGGGAGGGGCCTTAGACAAGTAGCGCATACAGTAACCTTCTCGGAGGTGCTGCCTGTCTATGGCAAGGGTGATGCTAGGGTACTCCTCACCAGGGAATTCAATGAATGATTCCAAAACTGGTGTGGAGCTCAGGGTTTTGGCTTCATTGGGGACTGGGGAGCCACCTGGAGGGATGCAGACCTATACTGGTGCGATGGTCTGCATCTGTCCAGGGGAACCAGGATCCTAGGTGAGAGGTTTAAATGCTTCATTGGCAAGCATTTAAACTAGCCAAGGGGGGAGGCACTGAAAAGGAGCAGGGAAATCCCAGCCTCCCCCACAAACAACAGTAATTATTGAGGTAAACACCAAGGTAGAGAAGTCATTAGGGAGCAGGCCAGAAGTAAATGTAAAAAAAGGCAAAGGCAGTAAGGACAGAAATGGGGCTAAAAGGGGTAAGGTCACCAAAAAGTGGAGGGTGATGAGTACCAATGCCCGTAGTCTGTGTAACAAGCTCCTTGAACTAGTAGCCTTGATGGAAGAGGGTTGCCTGGATATTGTGGCAGTCACAGAAACATGGTACACAGAGAACCATGACTGGGATGTCAACATACCAGGATACACAATCTACAGGAAGGACAGGGAGGGTAAAAGAGGAGGAGGAGGAGGAGTAGCTCTTTATGTAAAGTAAGGGATCAAAGCAACAGAACTAAAGAGTAAACAGGGAGCAGATGAGACACTCTGGGTCACCCTGGAGACAGGAAATGGCACCACAATCCGCATGGGGGTTGTATACAGACCCTCATCTCAGGGGGAGGGAATGGACAAGGAAATGATAGAAGGCTTCCTTAGAATGGCAGAAAAAGGGGAGATATTGTTGATGGGGGGCCTGAATATGCCAGATGTTAACTGGAGCACCTTTGCTGCAGGCACATCCAAGAGCAGGGTCATTCTTGATGCCCTACAGGGGGCATGCCTCAGACAGCTAGTACTGGAACCCACTCGTAAGGGAGCAATCTTAGACCTGGTACTCTCAAATGGGGACGGAGAAAGAATCTCCGATTTAGAAGTGGGTAGCCATCTGGGAACAAGCGACCACCAAACAGTGTGGTTCACGATAAACACAGCCATACAATCAAGCCATACAAAAGCAAGAGTATTGGACTTTAGGAGGGCTGACTTTGGGAAAATGAGAGAGTGCCTCAGAAAAGCACTAGCAAACAGGCAAGAAGGAGGGGTGGAGGAACAATGGAGAGTAATCAAAACAGCCATCACAGAGGCAACAAGCCTTTGTGTAAAGCAAATCAACAAAACACAACGAAGGAAAAAATCGCTATGGTTCTCAAATTAGGTGGCAGGGAAGGTTAAGGAGAAAAGGATAGCATTCAGGAAATATAAGGAAACACAGAAGGAGAAGGACAGAGAACTTTATCAGTTAAAGCAGAAAGAGGCTGGGAAGGCAGTCAGAATAGCAAAGGCCTAAACCGAGGAAAGGATAGCCAACTCTGTTAAGAAGGGGGATAAGACCTTTTATAGGTACATTAGGGAGCGAAGAAAGACCAAAGGAGGGATACTGAGGCTTAATAAAGGGGAGGGAATGTGGGTAGAGGGTGACAATGAAAAAGCAGGGATACTGAACGAATATTTCTGCTCAGTATTCACAAGGAAGAGGAGGGGGAGGTACCTAAACCAAACAAGAGAAACACTCTGAAGACGAGGGTGATACCAGTCCATTTACAGAAGAAAGGGTTCTGAAAGAACTAATAAAATTGAAGGTGGACAAAGCAATGGGGCCTGATGGGATTCACCCAAGAATTCTAAAAGAACTAAGGGTAGAACTAATGACACTGCTGACTACTCTCTTTAACAAATCATGGGAGGATGAGGTGGTACCTGAGGACTGGAGGAGGGCGGATGTGATTCCTCTTCATAAAAGTGGGAGCAGGACAGATTCAGGAAACTACAGACCAGTTAGCTTGACCTCAGTGGTAGGTAAAATGATGGAATCACTTCTGAAGGAAAGAATTGTTGAGTACCTAGAGGCCAGTGGGGCACAGGACCCAAGGCAGCATGGATTCACGATGGGAAGGTCGTGTCAGATGAATCTAATAGATTTCTTTGACTGGGTGACAAAAGTAGTAGACCAGGGAGGGGCTGTGGACATGGCTTACCTAGATTTTAGCAAGGCATTTGATACAGCCCCACACAAAAGATTAATACACAAGTTAGCCAGCCTGGGGGTGGGTCCCAAGGTGGTAGCCTGGATAAAAAATTGGCTAGACAACAGGACGCAAAGAATAGTAGTAAATGGAGTCCACAGTGAAGAAAGGAGGGTTACTAGCGGGGTACCACAGGGTTCAGTACTGGGACCGGTCCTTTTTAATGTCTTTATAAGTGACATTGCAGAGGAACTGGAAGGAAAAGTATGTCTCTTTGCAGGTGACACAAAGATCTGCAACAGGATTGATACACCAGATGGAGTGGAAAGGATGAGAAGGGACTTGGCAAGGTTGGAGGAATGGTCAAATGTATGGCAGCTCAGATTCAATGCAAAGAAGTGCAAGGTAATGCACCTGGGAAACAAAAACCCAGAGCAAGAGTACACAATGGGGGGTGAGATACTGACAACAGTAAAAATGGAAAGGGACCTGGGGTAATTATATCAGATGACCTAAAGGTGGGCAAGCAATGTGAGAAGGCAGTAAGGAAGGCTGGGGGGATATTGGGATGCATAGGGAGAGGCATCAATAGTAGAAAACAGGAAGTTGTTATCCTTCTGTACAGACAGTTGGTGAGACCCCATCTGGAGTACTGTGTGCAGTTCTGGAGACCCCATCTCGCAAAGACATTGACAGAGTGGAGGCTGTCCAGAGGAGGGCAACCAAAATGGTGCAGGGTCTGCACCAGAAGACATACGAAGAAAGACTAAAGGAGCTTAATATGTATACCCTTGAGGAAAGGAGGGAGAGGGGACATGATAGAAACTTTCAAGTACCTCAAGGAATCAACAAAGTCCAAGAGGGTGGCATCTTTCAGAAAAGAGATGTGCAAGAACAAGGGGCACAATTTGAAGATGGAGGGAGCTCAGAGGTAATGTGAGAGTAATTTTTTTCACAGAGAGGTTGTGGATGCATGGAACAGCCTCCTGAGGAGGTCGTGGAGTCAAGAACGGGGATTCAAGAATGTATGGGACAGACATAAGGCAGTCCTAGTGGGGGGTAGGAGGAAGTAAGCTGTTGGTTAATTAGGATCTGCAGCTTATCTGTTAGGTAGGAAAATGGGCAGACTAGGTGGGCCAAACGGTCCTTATCTGCCATCAAATTCTATGTTTCTACATTTCTAAGGCTAACCTGAGTACAGCCCTCCAAGACACTGTTATCCCCTCTTCCCCCTCTAGTGGCCTAGACAATATGCAACAAACACTTTCCCAGTAGCCCCTATTCAGCATGCAAATCCCCACACTGTTTGCACATACCAACAGGGCTGGTTCCACCAGTTCAAACCTGGAGACACCCTGTAAACAAGATTAGGCACAGCAAATAACAACAGTACAGTGCTTTTGGTACAAACTGGAACCACAGTCAGATTAAATGCAAAAAGAGTTAGATCTGATTTATTTAGGGGAATTGAACAAGAAAGGGACGTAATCAGGTTGATTGATTCTAAAACTGATCTAGTCAGGCAATTATGCATGCACTTTTAGTCCCTGCACAGTCACACACTCTGAGTACCCAGTTGGAAGTAAGGTGGGCCATCCTGGAACATTGCCTGGGGTTGGCCAGCGTTGCAGCTGGTCGGGGCCCTGTGATGAAAAGAAAAGGCATGCACCACCACACACAATTTGTAATCTGGAGCCAGGAGTCTCAGTTCGTGAAAGGAAGATAACAATGCAATCAGATGACAACACTTGTGATTTTAGCTGTTGTTGCAGGGAGCTACCCTGATTGTTACTCACACTACCCATTGAAAGACACAGGAGGAATGAAATGGAGACTGCAGGTTGACAACTGGTAAGCCAAGAGAAGCACAGCCCACACGAATCACTGAGGTGTCGTTCCTGTTCGAGATTTTGAGCAGGGGGCTGATCCCCGGGCGAGTCTCTCATTGATGGTGTTCTCTGTGCCTGAAGTAGCTGGCTGGGCCAGTGTGGTAGAGTCCAGGCCAGGTAAGACAGTTCAGATATCAGTCCAGAAAGTGCTGGATGTAGCTTCCAGCAAGCGTGGCACATTTACACAGTGGGGAACCAAATTGTGACCCACTAACAGTACACAGCACATTTATAGTAAGGCAATCACCATACCACAATGCAGATGGCAGTCTGGCCGCAATATCATTGTCTCTGAGCAAAACCAGGAATTCTGTGGTAAATGGATGTCCTGACAGGCCAACTGCATACAGCAAATCTTCAGTCTTCTTCAGGTTTAAATCTGGTCACTCTTCAGTGGCTTTATCACACTCCAACTCGGATACAGTCCAATTGCTAAGCCTTTCAAAGGATTCCCTCTCAAGGGACAGCAGGCAGACAGGCCAAACTTGGCCTTTCCACCAATCTCCCATACGAACTACGCAGGAGCTGCTGCTTGAATCACTCGAGCTATTTACTCTCCAAACTCTAACTCCAGAATGACTCACTGCAGCAGGCAGCTTGGGAATTTCCCTTCGGTCCAAAAGGTTCGATTAGTTGATTCGTCTCTCTGTCAAAGCAAGGGCTCCCCCTCCAGATGCATTTAGACGCCAAAGTCTCAAAACTACAATTCCTACAGAAATTCACTCCCACAAGACCCCTGTGGGCAGACTCCATTTTAGGGTCCCCCAAGGTACTGATTGGCCCATTCTAGCAGTCCAGGACCAAGATGGTGGTGATAAACAGAACTGTCCATGCTGCAAAGAAGGCAGGTTAGGGGAACTACAATATCATTACTATTACAATAGATAATCAGCAAATGAGTATAGCTTCTAACAGAGCTCCATCTGTGCAAATAACGATGGCAGAACGAAGCGATTATCTGGCAGCCCGGGCGGGACTTGACCATGGAAACACTCAGCCCCCTACCAGATTAAATAAGTACCATGTTATTGGCAGCTCTTAAAGAGACAGAGCACAGAGGCAATAAAGGCACTCACATGCAATAGCTTTTAAAACGCTAAGACGCAGGATACCAGCCTGGCAGTGGGCATTTGGGCATACCCGAGGAAGACTTTTGGGAACCCCCATTTGTAGGGGGGTTACACCCTTTTCTGCCTGGAAAAAACTTGGCATCCACGTCAAGTCTACACCATCACAATATTGAAGAAGCAATATATACGAGACATACGTGACATTAGCATACTATGGAAATAATATCTGATGCATCAGTTAACGTAAACATATCACATTACTATACATTTCACTACATTTCACTATACCATATCTTCATTGACAATACTTATGCATGTTTCATACATTATATACTAATTCTATTATGATTAATATACTATGAACAGTTACCTATGACTTCACGTTATAACTTCTTGTATAGTAAACAAGGTAGAAGGGGGCCCTTCCCTGTCAGCTAACTTAGTGCTAGATGGGACAGGGACATCATGTTCTGAAGGAAGAACACTTAATTGTGAGGTGGCAGTCAAGCTCAGTTTGGGCAGTGAGCTCTTAGAAACATAAACACCTTTACGTACCACATTGAGAGGCAAGTCCACAGGCCTCCCAGGGGAATCATAACTTGAAATGTAGCACTGGCTTAACAGGTCACCCAGATTTTCTGGGGGGAACAGACACAGGCTCTGGGCAATCAACACTGGCACTGATTTCTCCTCCTGTAGCGAGGGACGCCTCTGCACTGGTTGGAATGTCCAGATTAGGAACACTATCAGCTCCTTGCTCTGCAGACTCTGTTTCCACAATGCTCATTATTATCTTCTGAAGAGGGCCCAGGTTGCTCATTCTGAGGAGACTCTGGCACAATTAGACTTTGCAGCACTGAAGGGGTGCTGTCAACACTTTCATATTGTTCTTCAAGTTCTGGTATGTCACCATGGAGACTCAGGCCATCAGCCTCTTCTTCAGGCAAGTCAAACAGTTCTACAAGACACAGAGAGAGTCCACAACCTCAGACGTGATACTTTATACCTCACTTTCAGGGGACATTGGGTCCAAGGAAGAAGCTGGGGGGTTAGGCAGTTCTGAAGGCCCAGCTTCATCCCCATAATTCTGCAGAGGATTGCCTCAAAACAACTGATTCAGTTCATATGAGGGATTATCACAGTCACTCTCATCAGAGACAGATGAACAGTCATCACTATCACTCTGGGCCTGCTGAGGGGAAGGCCTTAGTTCTGGAACAACATGGACAGGTTGGCTCTGTTTCCTCTTTGCAGCAGCAGTAGTCACTGTACCAGGAGTAGTGCCAAGTGTTGGTTCAGCATCAATAACAACTTGGCTGATGGGCAGCAAGTGATTGTGGTGCATGGTCTTAACAGCTTTGGAATTATTTTCTGGGTACACCTTGTATACTGGCAGATCATTCAATTTACCAATTACTACGTGAGGAAGATGGTGCCATCTATCAGCAATTCTGTTGTTTTCATACAGTCTGAAACTGTGTAGTAGCACCCTATCTCTGGGCAACAACTCCTGGACTTTTACTCATCGATCATGTCTTTCTTTGTTGGCGAGATTTCACTTAGCAGCCATAGTTTGAGCTAATTGATAGGCATGATTCAACTGATCTTTCAATTTATGCATGTACTGCAAGTAGTTTTCGGCTCGGACCCCATCTGGAGAGACCCCAAAGCAGACATCAATTGGCAGTCGGGCCTCCTTCCCAAACATGAGATGGTAGGGGGAGAACCCAGTAGCATCACTTTGGTGCAATTATATGCCTGTACCTAGGTGCTAATCTGCTGGCTCCACTTATTCTTGTCTTTTGGATGGAGGGTGCCCAGCATGTCCAGAAGGGTGCAGCTGAAGTGTTCTGGTTGAGGGTCCCCTGTAGGTGATAGGGGGGTGGTTCTTGACTTCTGCACCCCCCAAAGAGAGAGCATTTCTTTGATTAATCTACTTTCAGTCTCCGCCTTGGTCAGAATGGATCCACTGGTGGGCAACATAGTGGACAAAGAATTTTTCCACCAGCACCTTGGCCACGGTAGAGGCCTTTTGATCTTTAGTTGGAAAGGCTTGTGCATACCATGTAAAATGATCAGTAACTACCAACACATTGCCAATGTTCTTCTGGTTGGGTTCTAAGCACAAGAAGTCTATGCAGACCAATTCTAGATGGGTGCTGGTAGTGATATCGACAAGAGGGGCAGCCTTCTGAGGCAGGGCTTTTCTTTGGAGGCACCAACTGCAAGTCTTTACATGGTGCTCGACATCTGCCCCCATCTTTGGCCAGTAGAATCGGGATCATCCCAAGTCGAGAGTTCTGTCAATACTGAGGTGCCCCATGTGATTGTGGAGAGACCTCAGTACCAGCTGTTTAAAGGCCGTGGGTAGAACCAACTGTTGTTTGTCTACTTGACCACAATGATCCACTGTCTCTGTGTATAACAACTGATCATGCAACTTTAACCTGGGGTCTTCCTTGAACAACAGAGCATTTCGCAAGTCAGGGGAATGCAACTTGGACACATCTTTCCCCGCACGTAGGGTGTCAAGTGCTGGTTGAATCATGGGATCTTGGGATTAAGCCCACTGAATACTGTCATTATCAAACTGAGGTAGTGCACTAATATCTCAAGCAGAGAAATGTCAGTAGGCAGCCGGTATGAAGGTTTCAGGAGGGCCCAAGCAATCTACTAGGCAGCCCACTGTGTCCGCAGACATTTGTTCATCTTTATCAACCTTTTGGCATAATGCTTTGATGTCAGGTACAGACAATCTGACCCAATTATCCTTGGAAACTGGCCTTCATGACAGGGCATCAGCATCAATGTGCTTTAGTCCTGGTCTGTATTCAACAGCATAATCATAAGCAGAGCCACTGGAAAATTGTGGAAAAGGTTACCCAAAATTGCAGAGCATTTTGCAAAAATTACGGGAAATTGCAGGGGTTCAACTATAGACCCTGAGTGCCTCACAATAAATCTTTTAATGTTTTCTGCAGCTTATATTAGTCAGTATAAATTGATAAATGAATACACTGACACCTGAATATGTTTAAAACATAAAGAAAAGTTTATGTTCCTAAAAAGAATACTAAACTGATAAGCTATCGTAAAGCGTTGCCAATCTTCCAAAATTTAAAAGCATCTGCCTCATACAGTACTAAATAGATTCTATAAAGTGAGCCACAGCAAATCAATATTAAATAAAGCCAGAAAAAAAATTTTTTTTGTTTCTGGCTGCAGAATAATGTAGCCTAATCAACAGCTGTTTACAGTGCTCTGCCAGCTATCCACCCACTTTGGTACAAGAAAAAAAATAAGCAGATAGAGTGGTGAATAACTGAATTTTAGTAAAATGTTGTTAAAGTGTTTAATGGTCATAATGTGTACTGTAGGAACTGTACACTATTTTTTGAAATCAACATATTTAAACTTTAAATCTAGGGGTTATTGGGGCTGGCAGTATAATCTAGTTAAGAGTAACAAACCGTGAATGAGTTGACGACATCTAGCAAACTTGGATTTGATTCCCACAACCTCCACTTGCATACTGTGTCATTCTGAACAAGTCACTTAACCTCCTCAGTGCTCCTGGGCTGTACCTGAAAACAGGCACTTGTGCCTAGTGAACCTTACGCAGTTACCAAAAAATGTAAAAAAATACCCATATATTTTTACTGCATCACACAGTAGTCAGTCCCCTGTAATTTATCTTTATTTTACTCTGACTGCAGTGATTTTGTTTAAAGATAAATATTCGGATACATTTTGTGTTTTATAAGCTTGTTTTTAGACTTTAGTCAGGTTTTTATTGTAGTCTTTGCATGTGAGCATTTAGGTGGTAGATTGCTAAGAGTAAGATCACTGTTAGCAACTAGCTTATTCAAGCTTAAAATCGACAGGGTCATCCAAAAATCCTCAGCTGTTTGAATCAAAACTAGTCTGAATCAAAGTGTGCTCACAAGGAATAACTTGCCCTGCCACTTACAAAAAGGCTTCATAGTTAGCACCCCATTTAAGTGAATGGGATCATTTGCACCTTTTCTCCCATCTTTTGTTTCAATCTGTGTGGCAACAAAATATTTTCTGATAGACTGCTTCAACACAAAACAAATGCTAAGTGTTTAAGTGTACTTATGCTTGGCCAGTGGATTTTGAAACCAAACAAGACAATGATTCAAAAGAAATCAGTGTCACATAAAACCCTTGACTTACTGTACCTTGCACTGCATTGTTTTGGCCAAACCCAAGTCTGCATGCAAAATTGTCAACATATTTGAGAGTATTTTATTTAAAATGTTAATACTTTTTACACAGTTCAATATAAAAACTCAAAAATTGCAAGAAATTGTAGAACATGTCAGTTTTTGTGGAGAATGGTGAAAACTGCTGATTCCGCAAAAAAATTGTGGGTGCAATTTCCCAGTGGCCCTGATCATAAGTTAATAAGGCAGAAAGTCAATGGTGCCCAGTGGCATCCAATTTAGCTGAAGTCTGCACATAGGTCAGTGGGTTATTGTCGGTCTTCACTAATATCTTTGCCCCACAGAGGTACTCATGAAACTGGTCAACTATGGCCCATTTTAGGGAAAGGAATTCCAACTTGTGGACCAGATAGTTCCACTCTGATGGGGTCAAGCTCCTTCTGGTGAAAGCTACAGGTCTCAAGCCATCTTCGTAGTCTTGATATAGCACAGCCCCAGGGCCTTGTAAACTAGCGTCTGTATGCAGAACATAGGGCTTGGTAGGATCAGCATAGGCAAGGACTGGGGTGTGGGTGAGCTGGTATATTACTTCAAAGAATGCTGCTTCACATTTGGGTGTCCACTGAGTCCCAAAAGGCTCACCTGTTCAAAAATATACTTTCTCTTGGTCATTGATAGCCCCATTTTGTACTTGTGATTGGTAGGAGGGTAGCCTTGGGTAAGGTTAAGAAGCGGTCGAATTACCTTTGAATAATCTTTGATGAACCTGCAGTAGTAGCCGACGAACCCCAGGAAATGCTGTAGCTCTTTTAGGTTATTGGGCTGGGGCCAAGTGGTCAAAGACTCAGCTTTACTGGGATCTGTCTGTATCCCTTCTGCAGACACTATGTGTCTCACATATTTCACAGATGTTTGAAAAAACTGGGACTTGTCTATGGATAACTTGAGGCTGAATTCTTCCAAACGATCGAGGACTTTGAACAGTCTGGTCTCATGTTCCTCCAACGTGCATCCGAAAACAATGACATCTTCCAAGTACCCTAAACATTCCAGCAAGTTCATATCTCCCACCACACATTCCATCAATCTCTGGAAGGTGGCAGGGGCACCCGAAATCCCCTGTGGCATCCTCAGGAATTTGTAGAACCCCACAGGACAGATGAAGGCTGTTTTCTCACGGTCCTCTGGGGCCATCAGAATCTGATAATATCCACTGCAGAGATCCAGTATGGAGAACCACTGACCCCCATTCAGACAATCCAGGGCATCCTGTATGTGTGGCATGGTGCATTGATCTGGGATAGTCCATTGGTTGAGGGTCTGATGGTCCACACACACATCCTCATAGATCTGTTTTTTTTATGCACCACAATGGGGGATGCATATGGGCTTCTTGATTCTTGAATAATGCCAACAGCGAGCATTTTGTGTAGGTGCCTCCTAACATCGTCTATGTCTGCTGGGGCAAGGCGTTGGGACCTCTCTTGAAATGGTCGGTCATCATGCAGGCGTATGTTATGTTTGGCACCATGGACACACCCCATGTCCCACTCCTTTAGTGAGAACACTTGGTCTCTCTGAGCAAGTTTGCTGCTAATTCGGGTCTTCCATTCGGTGGACAAGGGGGAATCACCAAAGTCAAATAAGTCTGTGTAATACTACAGTGTCTATGCAGTGTACTGTAGCCAACGTGCATCCCCGGTTCACATGAACATCCCTGTCTGACATGTTTCTCACTTGCACCATCACTCGGCGGGCATAGGCATAGGCACATGCAGGTAGTATACTGGGCTTAACCATCAACCCCTCTGGCAGCTTCTCTTCACCAGGGGCATCTATCATCAATATTTTATTCTTTACATCTTTCCTTAGGCGGACTTCTCCATGGGTCGTACACTGGGCATTGGGGGCCAACACCAAAGAGTCAGGATCCTTTTTCCACAATATTCCCATGGGGTCATCTTGGTCCACTTCATTGGGTTTCTGTTGCAAGTCATAAGCCCTTTTGATTAATGCTGGAATTCTTAGGGCCCGTCTAGTCTGTTGCCCTTGTTTCTCATGACAGAGTTGTGCTAGTCTCCCAAACATGTGGGCGTTTGTTCCAATTAACAAGGGAACTCCATCATACAGTCTGGTGGGGGGACACACTAGGGCAAGTGTCTCAACTTGTTCATTCACCCCAGCCACGGCAGTAGGGCATGACAGCCAGATCCAGATATACCTCGAGTATGGATAAGACTTATCACCCAACCCTCACATGTGCAAACCTTCCAAGGGTTGTAGGGGTACATCAGGCAGATGCTTCTGCTACCAATCTTGAAATACTATGATTACTTGAGATCCACTGTCAAGCATGGCCCGGTCAGACACACTGTTCACCGTCCCTGTAGTTTCCATGGAAGGGACCACCACCTTGGATCACTCAGGTGGCTTGGACTTGGACATCGGCTTTACAGCTGCCTTGGATAAATAGCTTTTCTGGGCAGCCCCACCTTGCGGTTGTATGTTGCTCCGTCGAATCGATGCCAGCAGCCTAGTAGTAACTTTTCTCAGATTCTCAGGCAAACGGCAGGTGAATTGGGTGTGCCCATCCTCTCTGCAGTGGTAACAGAAAACAGATTCTTTAGAATCTCTGGGGGAAGTGGAGCTGTTCCCCTGCTTGAACATAGTGGGGGAGTCTCGGGGTCTCTCTCTGGTTGGGGTTTACTCTCTTGACTTTCTGAGTTCCCCCAAGGGTCAGTGTCTTGGGTAGCTCAGAGTCAGACTAGGTCTTCCACCACAGTTCTCAGTTCTCGTACTTCTTACCGCAGGCTGTCTTTGGGCCGGGTTTCAGAAGTAACAACGTGTACCCCACCCCTCCCGGCAGGACTTCCCTCTTTGTCGCCGGGGGGGCTGGACACGAATTAGCATCTTTGGCTGCCTCGGCAGCTTGCTGACTGACTCTCAACTCAGATCAGTTCCCTCATCTGTTGCAGTTTGGCCTCCTTGCCTCTCTCAGGGGCCTGGCAGGCGTGGGCAGCCACAGCATAGGGCTCCCATCCCTCTTCGTCATTCTCAATCTCATGGATCTCTTTCATTAGGTCACAATATTGGGGGGGATTGCCCCTTCTGTCTTGCAGTTTAAGCTTCAACAGCATCATGCTAGAGTACCTTGCTGACTTTAAGATGTGATCTAGCCTGACCCTGTTCAATTCACTGGTGGGCACCCCTCCTTTCTGGTGGGCCCGCTGCAAAGCTCACTTAATTCGAGTAATAAACACTAACAATTTTTCATTCTTCCACTGTTTTGCAGATTTAAACTTCCACATCAGGTCATCTCCCAACTTGGTGCTACCAAATACCCCCTCCAGGGCAGAGAGGTACTCAATGGCTGTGGTCTCTTGGCTGGTGGATTGCAGGAAGTGAATGGCCTCCTGTGCAGGGCCCCTCAAGCTTTCTATGAGCCTCTTCCTCTTTTCCCCCTCAGCACACTGCCACTCCTGGACCAATGGGGTGGCATAGTCCGTCCATGTTTTCAGATCGTCCTCCCCCATGGGCACCGGGACCATGCCTGAAAAGAGCCTAAGTCTGTGGTATGAGTCAAAATTTACAGTAGGTATCACTATGGGGTGAGCAACTGTAGGGGTGGCAGGAGAGGCTATGGAGGACTGCATGGAAGTGACATCCTCAGAAAGCTCTAACATTTTCACTAGCTCTGTAGCAGAGTGCCCATCAGAGACTAACAGTTTAAACAGCTTGTCTTTGAACCCCTCTATGCGGGGGGACCTTCCAGGAGCAGCCAGGTCGCTATGTAAATGAACGAACATCCACCCCTTTTGGGACCCTTCAGGCAAAACGACAGGGGGTACCTTCTCTGGTTCAATGGGCAGGCTGCAGGAGAGTAGGGCCACCATATTTTGATCAAAGAGATCGGAATCCCTTCCATTTACTTCAACCTTCCCCAAACACTTAATTCATTCGACCACTTCCACAATAGTGGCATTTTCAGGCCCCAAGGAGATGTCCATTAATAACTGAGCTTGCCGGGGGTCCATCCCCTCTGCCTCACTCCACCTCATCATATGGTGCACTAGCAGCTTGTGGGGAGCAAGTTTAAACTTGGGCATAGTGAGCGCTTCCATTTTACCACAATTCTTAAGCATGGGGTTGTATTAACCACTTCTGACCACTAGAAGGCACAAATCCCAGTGTTGGTGCCTCCAAAATGTAACCCTTAGGTGGCGCTATCCCAAGGGCTACTACCCCTGCCTGCTTGGCTAGTTGCAGGTTAAGGGTCCTGGGTACTGAAATGGGTACCTCCACCCAGAGGACAGAGTTGTTGGTAGCAAGGCTAACCTGGGGTACAGCCCTCCAGGACACTGTAACCACCCTCTTTCCCCTCTAGTGGCCTAGATAATATGTAAAAAACACTTTCACAGTAGCCCCTATTCTGCATACAAATCCCCACAATGTTTGCACTTACCAACAGGGCTGGTTCCACCAGTTCAGCCCTGGAGACCCCCTGTAAACAAGGTTAGGCACAGCAAATTACAACAGTACAGTGCTTTTGGTACAAACTGGAACCACAGTCAGATTAAGTGCAAAAAGAGTTAGATCTGATTTATTCAGGGGAATTGAATAAGAAAGGGGCATAATCAGGTTGATTGATTCTAAAACTGATCTAGTCAGGCAATTATGCATGCACTTTTAGTACCTGCACAGTCACACGCTCTGGATACCCAGTCGGTAAGGTGGGCTATCCTGGAACGTTGCCTGGGATAGGCCAGTGTTGCAGCTGGTCAGGGCCCTGTGATGAAAAGAAAAGGCATGCACAACCACACACAATTTGTAATCCAGAGCCAGGAGGCTCAGTTTGTGAAAGGAAGACAACAATGCAATCAGATGATGACACTTGTGATGTTAGCTGTTGTTGCAGGGAGCTACCCTGATTGTTACTCACGCTACCCAATGCAAGACAGGAGGGATGAAATGGAGACTGCAGGCTGACAACTGGTATGCCAGGAGAAGCAGGGCCCACAAGAATCACCAAGGTGTCGTTCCTGTTCAAGATGTTGAGCAGGGGGCTGATAACCAGGCGAGTCTTTCGTCAATGGTGTTCTCTGTGCCTGAACTAGCTGGCTGGACCAGAGTGGCAGGGCCCAGGCCAGGTAAGATGGTCTGGATATCAGTCCGGGAAGTGCTGGATGCAGCTTCCAGCAAGTGTGGCACATTTACACAGTGGGGAACCAAATCGTGACCCACTAACAGCACACATCACACTTATAGTAAAGCAATCACCATACCACAATGCAGATGGCAGTCCGGCCGCAATATCAGTGTCTCTGAGCAAAACCAGGAATTCTGTGGTAAATGGATGACCTGATAGTCCGATCGCGTACAGCAAATCTTCGGTCTTCTTCAGGTTTGAATCTGGGGTCTGTTCATGAAAAGGGGTTACCAAAGTGTGACATGAGGGTCAAATTTTCAAATTATTTCTAGATTACATTTGTGATGAATTTCAAGATATTATGACCCAAGTATGAAAAAGTAAACATATTGGGAGATAAAAGCCCCACAGGTTCCTGAGATAAAAGAACTGTATTGTGGTGAGTGTAACAAGTGACACCACATACCATGGTGAATGTAGCACCTGACACAAAACATTTGTTTTAGTAGTAAAAACTTTAATAAGCATGTAATGAGTTGTATTAAAACATGAGAAACAAATATTTATAAGAATTATATTACATTAATTGCAAATGTGGTGTTTTGCACCACGTACCGTGGTGAATGTAACAAGTGACACCATACTTACGTTTCACTTACTAAAACTATACTAAACATGCCGAACAACTAACATACTGCTGCTACTGACTGACATACTACTATAGAACATTAAAAAATTTGACAATTACATTACTGGCAAGTGTGATGCTTAACACCACATACTGTGGTGAATGTGACGAGTGGCACCACACATTTGTTTCAGTTTTACAAAGTTTAGTGAACATGCCTAATGGCTAACATGCTACTAATAATAACTGACACAGTGCTGCAAAACCTGGAGAAATCTGACAATAATAACAGTAGTGACAGGTGTGATGTTTGATACCACATACCGTGGTGAATGTAACAAGTGACACCGCACTTATGTTTGACTTACTAAAACTGTACTAAACTTGCCTAACAACTAGCATACTACTATTACTGACTGACATACTGTTATAAAACATGAAAAAAAAATCAACAATTACATTACTGGCAAGTGTGATGCTTAACACTATATAAAGTGGTGAATGCAACAAGTGACACCACACATTTGTTTCAAGTTATAAAAAATTTACTGAACATGTCTCATGGCTATCATGCCACTACTAATAACTGACATAGTGTTACAAAACCTGGAGCAATTTGACAATAATAACAGTACTGGCAGGTATGATGGTTGATGCCACAAAGAAAATCCATTTTAACTCTCCACCCCATATACACTGAATAATCCATATTACAATTTATGCCCAGCACTTTCCTTAGACATGCAGTTGTCACTAAAATATGCTTTCTGAAAATTTGCCCAACAATCAGTGAATGATGGTAACCAAAGTCTACCTGTGGTGAATGTAACTGCAGCCCTCGTTGTTGCATGCAGTGCTTATCTTCATGCAATGTAGCCCTGCAAATGGAGGAGCCACATGCAAACAATAAGTTTTAAACCACAACTCGGCTCCTCCCTCTATGGTTGCTCCTTGGTTCTGATGGGCAGGTTATGACTTTGCAACTGTCACAGACTGACAGGTAAACATTGGGCCTGATGTTACCCCAAGTACAGTGAGGGTCAAAGGTTGCTGATCCTTCTGTAGGAAAGACAGATCAGGCAGTAGCACAGTCAGTTATCACAAGGAGGCAAACTAGGAGAGAAGCCAGAAAGTCTTTTAAAGTGCTAATAGCACAATTACAGATTTGTGGGCCACGTGGGTGAATGTAACGTGCTGTGACACCAACTGTTACATTCACCACACTAAATGCAAAGCTGTATAAATTAAAAATGGAGCATTACAATGGGCTAAAGAGTACAGATAATAAAAAACACAACTCCATGTTAGTAAGTGGACTTACTTTAATAATGGAAAACAGTAAATAAAGCTTGCAAAAACAATTAGTAAAACATGTGTTTTTGCATGTCACACTTTTTCGGGTAAAAAAAAGCAGCAAAATGGAGCAGGATACCCCATCAAAAAAAATATGGATACCCTGGAATTCTATAGTTATGTTATCTATCTGCCCATATAGCCAGCATTCAGATTTAGTCAAAAACATGTGCCTGACAGTTCTTGATTTTTAAAAATGTGGTATGCACTGTATGGTGAGCATTGGTAACCCCTTTTCATGAACAGACCCCCTGGTCACTCTTCAGTGGCTTTATCACACTCCAATTCGGATACAGTATGATTGCTAAGGTTTTCAAAGGATTCCCTCTCGAGGGACAGCAGGCAGACAGGCCAAACTCAGCCTTTCCACCAATCTCCCGCATGAACTAAGCAGGAGCTGCTGCTCGAATCACTCAATCTGTTTACTCTCCAAACTCTAACTCCAGACTGACTCACTGCAGCAAACAGCTTGGGAATTTCCCTTCGGTCCAAAAGGTTCGATTCGTTGATTCATCTGTCTGTTAAAGCAAGGGCTCCCCCTCCAGGTGCATTTAGGCACCAAAGTCTCCAAAACTACAATTTCTACAGAAATTCACTCCCACAAGACCCCTGGTGACAGACTCCATTTTAGGGTCCCCAAAGGTACTGATTGTCCCATTCTAGCAGTCCAGGACCAAGAAGGTGGTGATAAATAGAACTGTCCATGCTGCAAAGCAGGCAGGTTAGACAAACTACAATATCAGAGACAGAGCACAGAGGCAATAAAGGCACTCACATGCAATAGCTTTTAAAACGCAAAGACACAGGATACCAGCCTGGCAGAGGGCATTTAGGCACACCCAAGGAAGACTTTCAGGAACCCCCATTTGTAGGGAGTTACATAAATATGTAAAGGGGCTCAATAAAGTGGGAGAAGAGTGTTTATTTAAGAGGATGGAGGGGGTCAAAACTAGAGGGCACAGCCTCAGATTGCAAGGAAAAAGATACAGGGGCAATGTGAAAGGGGGTTTCTTCATAGAGAGGGTGGTGGAGCCCTGGAACAGACTACCAGATGGAGTGGTGGGGGCTAAATTGGTGGAAAATTCAAGCGGGCATAGGACAAGCATATGGGGCTGAGTATCAGGGGAGGGTGGGAGCTGGCAGGGAGGGGGAGGTGTAGGGGGAAAAGGGCAGACTAGATGGGCCGGTATGGTCCTTTTCTGCAGTCAAGCTTCTATGATTCTATGAAACCTTCCTTCCCAGTTTAGGGTTTAAGTTTCCAACCAAGTAGTTCCTCTTTCTGGCAGCTATACACAGAAAAGGAGGAGTTTTCTATTTCCTCAGGAGGCAAACACATCTATCTGGAGAGTTTCCCGCTTCTTAAAGATGCTGTCTAGAAACTCATGATTCAGAGACCATTCATGAGCAATGGTCACTAGTGGACAGAAATGGCCTGCCATGAAGCCAAAAGAGAGTAGACCAGCTCAAATCCTTTAAGACCGAAAATTAGTTTCTGTAGTAACCCAGCTACCTGGAATGCAAATAATGAAAGTTTATAAAATAGGTAAAAAAAAAAATACAATGATCTCATTGGTCAGTAGCTGCCCAGATCTATGTGGTAATTGACAAGTAACTACATGGGTCTGGAAAATGAGTTGCTGGTCTTGGAACTCTCACTAACTGTGACAGCTGGGGAAAAACAAAACAGGTTCAACTAACAAAATGAGTGACTTAGGCCCTGTACACATTAGGAATGAAGATTTACAGCGTTTTAAAAAACATTTTCAAAACGTTTTCAAACTCACCACAGCAGCCTGTCCAGATTAATTTTCCACTGAGTTTGAACTCAGTTCGAACACGGTTGACTCCCGTCCTCATCAGAATGGAGTAACATTTTCAAACCCAGTTATCCCCCAACTGTAGCACGCTTGTGGTGTGGCGTTCAACCTAGGATGCATCTGTGTTGCTCCCAGCATGCATTTCGACAATACTGTAAACAAATGACTCGTAGTGGCGAATTGCTGTTCAGGAAGTGTTTCTAATTGCAGTGTGTGTGTCCTCATCAGGGCAACAGTAGTGGGTGATAATTTATGCTTCAACTTTATATTCATTTACCAAAAAAACGCTGAATGTTAAATGGTGACAGACTGTCCCAGCAAGCAGTGCACCCTGTCACATGATCCAGATCAAGTATCACCTTGGTGATCAGTTGTTTAGACATGGGAGTTCTGCAAAGGGGACATATATAGTATGATTTTATACTTGCTGGCAGCTTATCAGACTCTGTCAGCACTTGCTCTTGACAGGAGAACATCTGAGATGAGACCGAGATCACTGCTTAGCACAGCACATTCCAGAATGAGGTGGCAACCCATTATCAAATCACTGGCTGTCATGCAGAGTATTCTGACTGCTGGGTATGTCTCTAATTCCCTACATAGGTACGTATGGTGTGTGGATCGTTCCTCATCTTGGTGGAATGATGTTGTGTTGACCCACTGAAATGATGAACAGTGGATATCTAACTTCCGTCTCAGTAAAGGGACATTCACATTGCTATGTGATGAGCTGTCACCTTACATTGCACGTAGCAATACACGGTTTTGGCAATCAGTGTCAGTTAGCAAGTGTGTTGGGATCACCCTATGGCGTCTAGCTACAAATGCTGAGTACCGTACACTCAGACATCTGTTCGGGGTCGGACATTCCACAGTGGGTGAGATAATAAATGAAGTGTGTCATGCCACTGTGCAAGTCCTCCTACCCAAGGTGATTGTCATTCAAAACCTTGATGACATAATGGCAGGTTTTGATAGAGAATGGGGGTTTCCCCAATGCATCAGTGCTGTAGATGGCACTCGTTTTCCCATGTTGTGCCCATCTGGTAATGCAACCAAATACTACAACAGGAAGTGCTACTATTCCGTGGTGATGCAGGCAGTTGCTGATTACTGTTACAGATTCATTGACATAAATGTTTGTTGGCCTGGTAAAGTTCATGATGTCAGAGTACTTAAAAACAGTGACCTGTATCACAGAGGGTAGAGTGGAGATCTGTTTCCAAACAGCGATCGGGAAATAAATGGTGTGATGGTGCCTGCTTTGATTCTGGGCAATCCTGCATATCCCCTCCTACCAAGGCTTATGAAGCCATATGCTGATTATACAGACTCCGATAAGAGGAACTTTAATTACAGGCAGAGTAAGACACGCATGGTGGTTGAATGCGCCCTTGGAAGACTGAAAGGCAGATGGTGTTGTCTCCTAAAAAGAAGCGAGTTCAGCCTGGAGAACATTCCATACATTATTCCTGCATGCTGTGTGCTGCACAATATATGTGAGAGTAAGGGAGAGTTGTTCGACTCTGGGTGGTTGGCTGACACAGATGGTGGTGTGGTTCCTCAACCAGACATTGAACAGCGGCAGGCATATGATGCAACAGTTGCATCGCAAACAAGACAGGCAGTCTTGATCTGTGATGCCATGTGTGCTTATTTTGTTGCAGTGCCATATGTGCATTAACATATTCCTCAGGTGGATAATGTCATGTTACTCACACTCCAGTAAATGCAGTAAGGTAACAACCGCAGTGCACCAGTACTAACCCTGATGATGCTGTGTCACACAACTAATATTGGTATTGTGCTGCATTTATTCATAGAGCCCACCAACCCCACCTCACACACCCATCTCTGTTGCTTATAATGTAGTTGTAATATATGTTGTACAAAGTACGAAGCAGTTGTTTTTTAAAAAAATCAGTTTTATTTGCAAAGAAACATTCTTACTGTTCAATAACAAATGTTGTTGTACCATAAAAGGGAACAACAGTACTTCAATGAGAAGTTGTATTTCTGCAAGTAGCAGATTTTGCAAAAAACTGTTATGAACTGTGTATATTGAATTCAGGAATGACACTCAAGAGGGTCTTTAAAAATATGTACCGTTCAATACAAAAATGTGGAGTTAACACTAGAAAGGAACAGCAGTACCAAATATATGCTTGCAGTTCTGAAAGTACCAGTGGTTTACAACCTTAAACACTTTGTATGTAGAATTCATGAATGACATAAACTTTGTTTATAATGCTTGGTGCAAACTTAAAATGTTGCTGTACCAGTCCATGGAACAGCTGTTGAACTATATATATGTTCAGGTATTGCAAGTAGCAGTTCATTATTACAACGATGGTAACCCTTTTCATATTATAAATTCATTTTTGACACTGAATAGCAGTTTCTGATGTTACGTGGCCACATTAAAGTTTGTTACACATTTTCTGTCTTTAAACTCTTTATTAAATCATGCACTACTATTATTGACGATTTGAAACTGTGCCTTGGACAACTGCACCACAAACAAATACTGATGCATTCCATTTTCAAAACTGAAACACATGTGTTTCTTGCCCCTAGCAAAAAGTGTGACACACGTCAAGTGACAACTGGTGCTGTAAAATATATTGATGTATACAGTCAGGTGAACCTGGGGAGGGGTAAGGCAAAACAGTGTCTTGGTCATGAAATAGCAAACAAACAGAAATACAACATCTGTGCAAATGAGGAGCACACATCAAACATGCCATTCGTGACACAATAGGTAACTGAAGCATAGCAAGGAACTGCTCATCAGTTACACAGATTGTGTTTGTTTGCTGTTTTATGGCACGTTACCATTGAGATGTCACAGATTTGTCCAGGTGGAATCCTCAGAATGCAGTTGCTCACTGTATGCCTGCACATGCGTGCCGCTTGGTCTACATTCATCAGCAGCAGCAGTATGTTGGGGAACCGTACGGCCCATATAACCAACATTTTCATGTGCGGGAGTCATATTATTGTGGACAGGTTGACTGTCCTGCATGACATTCGGTTGCTGATACAGTAATACAGTACCCCTCTAGTGTTAAAAGGATGGGCAGCAGAAATATTTCCTGAGGTCATTACAGTAACAGCTGATGGTTGTTGCTTGGCATTGGGATGGACCGTGGCAGCTGCAACTTGCATCTGCATTGGTCGCCGTGCAACCAGAGGTGCAAACATTTCCATTATGCTATGGAACAATGAGGTAGTATGTTCTATCTCCCATGTTCTCAGCCTTTCCTCTATCTCTCTATCGTCCTTTGCCCTTTCTTTCTCTTGTTGCAGCAACTGATTGTGCTGCTCAATCTACATTTTTTGTGTTGGTTCAAACATTGACTCAACTATCTCATGCATCTTTGTCGGTCTCTTTTTTCTTTCGTAGATTGAAAAGAGGCTCACTGCTGCAAGTTCTGTTCCCGGACGAGAAAGCTGATGGTGGTAATGCATGGCTGCCTCCAGGTTCTTCTTCTTCTAACACATCTAGGGTATCATCAGATGGCTCATAGATGGTAGCAGACGACTCCTCCACTGATGACTCCTGACAACCCTCATGGTCTACAAAACAAATGAAAATTTTTATTGCAAATTCATTTCAAAGAAAATATGTGTGATGACAGCTGTGTCATAAGTAGCAGGCAATGCAGTTCCATGTGGAGATGCTTTCTGCACTTACCCCCCACTGTCACCAGCCACAGCGACCAGACAAGTCTGTTATATCGTTAAGGGCAGCATGGCTGTGAATGGAGAAGAGTTTGTGCAGACAAAACAGTGCAGAACGTCATGTCTGCAGATACCTGCACAATAAGGATGCATTACACACAGGCTTCTGTGACTGTAGGGTGTGTCTGTGGGTGGAGGGGACTACAGTGATCACCAATGTTGGGATACATGTGTGGCATCATATTGAATATATCTGACTGCAGGGGTTCTGGTTCTGGGTACTCTTCTTCAACAGCTGGACATGGTGGCTCAACAGACGCTCCCTCAAGGACAAATGCAGGGTTTGAGGTAGGCCGAGTACCAGGAATTCGGTCAAGTTCACCAAAGAAATCCTCTTGCCACCAGATTGTCTGTTGTCTTTAACTTTGTGATATTTCACTTTAAGCTGCTTTATCTTCTCACTGCATTGCTTTGCAGACCTTTCAATGCCATTCTCTAATAGGAAGTCTGCTATTTTTTTATATATTTTGGTGTTTCTGCGATAGTTGACCAACTCCTCCTGAACCCACTCCTGGGACCAGTATTCAATTAGTAGTTTAGTGGCATCCTCTGTCCAGCTTGCAGAATGGTCACTCATTTTAAAATACCACACTCGCACTTTAATTAGCTGGAAGTGCACTATGCAGGGATGCACTAGCACTAATGAACTAATAAAAGAAGATTCAGCAGGCAGGCTGATTGTGTCGGGAGAAAATGCAGTAAAGCCTACTACCAGCTGAAGACAGTTCGTCTGTCACGCTACACGAGTACTATATTTCCTGCCGCTAGGCACTGTGCTGTGTAGGAGCACTCTACAGCCTCACTGCAACTTCACCATGGGATTAATCGGCGTGATCATTGTTGTGAGACTGGAGGACCAAAGCACCCAACATGGCATGGTCACGGAGCAAGAAGCACATCCCCGTCCACACTGCAAGGTAACACGCTTTCACTCCTCAAACCGTTTTTTAAAACAGATTTAAGACTAGCTTCCAGCAGGGTTTAAGCATGGTTTCCTAACACGCTTTGAAACCATGTTTAAATGCGGATGGGCACCATGTTTGCAATAGTTAAAACGTTTTAAACACCTTAAAATGTTTTAACTAGCCTGATGTGTACAGGGCCTTACTTGCCAGCCAATTTGACCTCTTTGATGGGGCAAACCTAGATGTTTGGTGTGAGAACTGATTTCCAAATGATGAAGATTGATTTAGTCCTGTGTCTTTTTATTATTTTAGTGTCAATTTATAAAACCAACAACACACTTCAGGGCTTGTGGTTATTTTGTAATTACCAGACTTCCCCCTCCCCCCATTGTTGAAGGGCACTTGGCTAACGCCTTGTGCCTCCAGTCCAGGAAGTTGGGAGGGGGCAATTACTCAATAACCACATGCCCTGTTGTGTGTTATTGCTCACATGTTCACACTTAAAGGAGCTGAGCTTGTTCAAAAAGCTCTTTTTTTCTCCATATTGCCAGCCACCGGGATGGGTGCTCCAAGTACCACTCCTTATATCCTGTATGTTTAAGAAGACCAGGTATCCTAAAACTTTTTGATTTGTCATGAGATGGTCTGCCAGACAGTTCAGTACATCTGCCACTGTTAAGATGTGAGTGCAGGAGGGAAGGGCTAGTTTCCAATGCATCAGGGTTTCCTGACATAGTCTGGATGACTGCTGCCACCTCCCTATTGGTTTAAGTAGAACACTGCAGTAGTATTGTCGGTGCTAACCTGAACTGTTTGGTTGGCTACCAGCAGACTGATACCTGGAATATATTACCTCCTGAATGAGATGGGCTTTCCCTCCTTTCAGGGAGGCGTCTTTGGCTAGGAGTAGGGTAGGATGAAAAGATTGCAACAGCACACCTTCTCTGAGGTTCTGTTTCACCCCCTCCAAGAAAATATAGAAACACAGATTGTGTCAACAGAAAAAGACCCACATGTCCATCCAGACTGCTCATTTCCCTGCCTAGCTTAATGCTCGACCTATCGTTGGGTTGGATTTAGAGATCCGATAGCCCAAGTGGCTGATTGTCATCTGCCGTGACATCATGGTTACTCTGAGCTACGATATTCCACTATTCTTTGAGCTACCACTGGACAGCCCTCATGTGAAGTCAGGGCACAAGGAACCATAAATGTGGCTGCAATCATCAGGCCCAGGAGTCAAGAGAATGCCCTGGACAAGCATGTCTGCTCCACTGAAAGGATCTGGCAAAGGCTACCTAGTATGAGGTTTGCTCTCTGGAAAAAAAAGAGCCGTGGCTTATAATGAATCTAGGTCTGCCCCAATGTGCATTATGTTCTGGGCCAGGACAAGAAGAGACTTTCCTAGATTCAGGAAGAATGCTAGTTTTTTTAAAGGATCTACTGTAAGGTCTCAAGACCGCATTATTTCTTAGGGTACACTGGCTCTGAATCCAGTTGTCGAGGTATAGGTACTCAGATACTTCCTTCTTATGGAGGTAGGCAGCAACCACTGACAGATGTTTGGTAAAAACCCTGGACGCAGGAGAAGAGCCCAAATGACAGTCTCAGTTGGCAGTGGTTACCTTCATCCAGGATGGTGGAGTAAACTAATTTCTCACGTGATTAGAAACTTTTTTTTCCATTTTGTGCCCCCCCCAATTTTTACCCCATGGTTTCCAGTCTCCCCCCACTTGACAAATTTAGTTTGCCAGGGTTACCTTCAGCTGGGAGAGTTCAGTAAACTCATCTCTCCCATAATCAGAATCTCTTTTTTGCCATCCCCATTTTTTACCCCAAGGCTTCCAGTCCCTCCACCTAAAAGTTGTGTTTTCCAGGGTTAACTTCAGCCAGTAGGGTACAGCAAACCCATCTCTCACATGAGCAGAAATGTTTTTCAGTTTTGTTCCTTCTCCTGTTTTCTTGCCCCATAGGTACTCCCCGCCTGACCAAACAAGGTTGCCATGGTTACCATCCACCAGGAAGATGGATGAGTATCTGCCTTTGCAGCCAATCCCAATGCCCTTCCTGGATGGGCAGGGAGTGAGCAACTGCTGGTCAGCCTCACCATCCCTTCCTGAATGCCACAACCCCTATTTCCACGGCATGCCCAGGCCCACCACAGTGTTTAATTCCAGCGAATTCCTTGCACAGCCTGCTCTCCCAAGGGAGGTGCTGCTGCTATGCCATGGGGAGAACTACAAATTATTTTAATATAACAACATGCTCCAATGTTCAGTAAAGGTCCTCATACCCATGGCAACACAGAGCATAAGTAATGTATTAATATCTGTATACACTCACAGCCGAAGTACTTGCACTGTTTCAGTCTTTATTGGCACAGACACTGTCACAGTCAATGCACGTTCCTTTACCCAGGATGAGGCTGTATAGAATAGCAAAGATTTCCTACCCCCCAAAAAAAAAACACTGGCACAGCCTGTCACAGTCAATGCTCCTTCCCTTTTCCCAGGATGGGTCTGTGTGGAAAAACAAAGATTTCCTATACCCCCCCCAAAAAAAAACACTGGCACAGCCTGTCACAGTCAATGCTCCTTCCTTTTCCCAGGATGAGTCTCTGTGGAATAGCAAATATTTCCTATCCCCAAAAAAACACTGTCACAGCTTGTCACAGTCAATGCTCCTCCCCTTTTCCCAGGATGGGTCTGTGTGGAAAAACAAAGATTTCCTACCCACCCAAAAAAAAAAAAAAAAAAACCCACTGCCACAGCCTGTCACAGTCAATGCTCATTCCTTTTTCCCAGGATGGGTATGTGTGGAAAAACAAAGGTTTTCTACCACCCCAAACATTGTCACAGTCAATGCTCCTTCCCTTTCCCAGAATGGGACTGTGTGAAAAAACAAAGGTTTCCTGCTCCCCCCACCCTCCAACATTAGCACAGCCCTTGTCACAGTCAGCACTCCTTCCCTTTCCCGGGATAGGTCTGTGCACAATAAACAAAGGTTTCCTTCTCCCAGTTCTCCTCCTAGAAGATTAGTAATTAATGCTAGTAAGGTACTCTCGAAGCCTAAAAATTCTCAATCTGTTTCTGGGGACTTAGCTGTAGAATTTGGGACACCACCACCCCATCCTACAAAGGTTGAACCCCTTTCTCCTCCGAGACAAATATATGTTATAGGTGACTCCATTATTAAGCATTTGGATCGTCCTATCTGCAACGTTGACAAATTTAATCGTACCTGCTCAAGTTTAAGAGGGGCCAGAGTTTCAGACATTACTTCTGTAGTTAAAGAAATACTAGCAGGGATTACAGAAAACCCCGTTTGTAATACATGATGGGACTAATGATGTAAATAGAACAAGTCTTGAAGAGCTTAAACATGACATCATCACACTCAATAACGTGTTGGCAGAGAAGGACAGCTTTGTGTGCTTTTCTGAGATTCTACCTGTACTTAGAGCTACTAATGCTATCAATACTAAGATCAAAGCCTTTAATGACTGGCTGAGACGTTGGTGTCTCCAGCAGGGCAATTTATGCCTAGCTCATTGGGAAACCTTCTATTTGAAAAATTCTTTGTTCTGCTGGGATGGACTCCATCTCAGTCATAGGAGAAGTACTTTATTGGGTAGAAGTGTCAATTCAGCTATTAACAAACTTTTAAACTGAAAACTGGGGGGGAGAATGGGAATTTGTCCTGTTCTCTAAAAAGGGTTAATAGTGATTCTGCTGTGTGCAAGGTCCTTTCTCTCAATGCAAGATCTTTGAATCTGGTTAAAATGGCAGAACTTGAGGCTAAGTGTCTCACAGCTAATTATAGACTTATTTCTATTACTGAAATCAGGTGGGATCCTGATACAACGTGGATTCCGAACCTTCCAGGATATAAGCTATTTCACAAGGACAGACTAGACCAGATTGGGGGAGGGGTTTGCCTCTATGTTAGGGAAGATATAGCCTCATTTCAACATTCCCTTTTTAGTAATACTGAATCCATATGGGTGAATATTCAGCTTAAGGGACAACCCAACTTTTGGTTGGGATCTGTTATAGGCCCCCGACATCTAACTTGGATTACACCCTACTTTTACATAAAGAAATTTCTGATATGGCCTCTAAAGGCAATATTCTTGTTCTGGGTGATTTTAATATGCCCTCTATTATTTGGACTTCCCTATCTGGTAGCTCTCTGGCTGAAAAGGACCTAATCACTCTTATAGTGGATATATGCCTTGAACAACTCATAAGTGAACCCACACGTGGTGAGAACATATTAGACTTAGTCATTACTAATATAGGGAGCTCAATATCTAATATTCAAGTTGATGCCCCCTGGGTACTAGTGACCATAACTCAATTTCTTTTTCATTATTATTTTTTCAGCAAAAATTGAATCACTCTGAATTTAAAAATGATAATAATGCAAACTTTAATAGTATTAACGACCATTTAAATTCTATTTCCTGGGATGACATTTTATCCCCTCTATCTCTTGAGAAATCCTGGGATTATTTGAAATCATTAAACTACTTTTTGGAAGACATTTGTTCCAATTAAAAAAAATATAACAAGAATGGGAAAATTCCTTTATGGTTTAATAAAACTATTACAAATTTAATTAAAAACAAACAAAAGCTTTTTTCTCTTGTTAAACAAAGTGAGGGAGATATTAAAGAACAACTACTTACTGAATACAGGAAAATAGTAAAACTTTTAAAACAGGCTATTTTACAATCTAAAAAGAAATTGGAGTTTCATTTGGCTCACTCTAAAGATAGCTATAAATCATTATTTTCCTATCTTAATAATAAGAAAATGAATAATAGAAGAAGAAGAAGAATCAGCATTTATATAGCGCTTTTCATACACAGTATCCCAAAGCGCTTTACAAGCAATGCTAGACTGGTAGTGAAGTGACTGAATGTGTGGTGGCGGCCATATCGCACATCATCACCCACACACAGCCTGGGTAATTGCATGAACCGGTTTATGGGAAGGGGAATGTTGGCCAGGACACCGGGAATGTTCCCTGCTCTTTGCAAAGAGTGCCCTGGGTTCTTTTACTTCCATCTGGACACCCATCAGGACAACATCAGGATGGACAGAAAGGACCTCAGTTTAACGTCTCATCCGAAGGACGGCACACCCCAGCAGTACAGCACCCCCCAATACTGCACTCAGATGCTGTGATTTTAGGTGCAAGTCAATCCCGGTGTGGGACAAGGAGACACGACCTTCTGGTCCAGAGGAGGATGTGCTACCAACTGAACCACGCTGACACCTGACACATAGAGGACCCATATATAATAGATATATGGGTCTTCTATGTGCAAATAATTCTATTATTTCTACCGATAGGGATATTGCCAATACATTTAATAATCAGTTCTGTTCAGTTTTTACTAAAAATGAAGTTCCTAAATTTTTTAGGCAAACAGTTAATAATTCTTCCCTTCATATTATTAGCGAAGATGACACCCTCACAGTGATTACCGTTCCCTCAAACGAACTTCTAGCTCAGGACCAGATAATATTAATCCCACTTTTTTATTAGAAACAACTGAAGCTATAACTAAGCCTTTGACCCTCATTTTTAATAAATCTTTATGTGAAGGTGTTATTCCTCATGAATGGGCAATGGCTATAGTTATACCAATATTCAAGAAAGGTAATCATTCACAGCCTGAGAATTATTGCCCAATAAGTTTAACCTCGGTCATAAGTAAATTAATGGAGAAAATTGTCAAAACAATGTTAGAAACTGAAACAATCATAAAAAAACTTAAATGACCAGACTTAGCATGGATTTAGACAAGGGTACTCTTGTACCACCAATTTGGTGGCTTTCTATAATTATATTAGTATGGGACTTGACAACGGTATCCCTATGGATGTGGTTCTCCTTGACTATAGTAGAGCTTTTGACATGCTTCCCCATGATTTACTGATTGATAAAATGGTTAAACTGAGATTTTCACAGCATATAATTAATTGGGTATCTGGTTGGTTACATAACAGAGAACAGCTGGTTAGAATAAATGGCTATCTTTCAGAAGCTCATAGTGTGACTAGTGGGGTTCCGCAGGGTTCGGTTCTTGGACCTACTCTGTTCAATATCTTCATAAGCGATTTACAGGTTAACTCAGACAATCGCCTCTCAAAATTTGCTGACGATACCAAATTAGGAGGACCTGTATTTACATCACTAAACAGGGAATCCATTAGTAATAATCTAAAAATTATTGAAACATGGGAAGATTCAAATAGGATGTTACTCAACCCTGATAAGTGTCATGTATTGCATTTTGGAAGGAATAATCCCAAACAGACTTATTTCTTAAATAGTTCTCCCCTTCAGGTATCAATAGTAGAGCGAGACTTTGGAATACTAATTAATAATAAATTGTCTTCAACCAATCATTGTACTAGGATAGCTAATATATCTAATGTGATGCTTACCCGAATTCAAAGATCCTTTGTGTCAAGGACTCAGGAATGTATTATTCCTTTGTTTAGATCATATGTGAGGCCATACTCTGATTACAGTTCTCAGTTCTGGAGTCCTTATTTGAGGCAAGATATTAATAGATTGGAAAAAATCCAGAAGAGAGCGACTAAAATGGTTCCATATTTGTCCAAGATGGACTATTGGAGTAGATTGCAAAAAACTGGGTTACATTTGCTAGAATTTAGATGTACTAGAGGTGATCTACTTCTACTACACAAAATTCACAACTAACAGGATTTAATGCAACAATGTGGATTAAAATTTTCCAGCAGAAGGATATCCCCTCATTTCCATAATAAATAAATTGATGTGGCTAAATCCATATTGAACAAAAGATTAAATTACTTCATGGTGAGAACCCCCAGAATTTGGAACAAACTTCCCCAACATTTGGTTGAATTTAGTTTGACTTTATCATTTAAAAAAGATTTGGATTTTTGGATGGAGTCTAATTACTCCAGGGTATAACTTTTCCCACCATGGTGGGGGGGGGACAATCTCGATGCCCAATAGCCTTCTTTTGTCCTTTTAAACCAAGTAAACCACAGAAAAGCATTGGCATAGCCCCCATCACAGTTAAAGCTCCTTTCTTTATTCAGGATGTGTCTGTGTGGAAAAAAGGAACAGTTACTCACCTTAACAGTAGAGCTTCGAGAGAATCTCCTCTGTTGGCCACACCTTTGGAACTGTAAGCTGGCAGTATCACAACCTCTCAGAAATGTTTGCTAGGTGGGGGCCACCCATGATGACATTTTTTTTTTATTTTAGTCTTTGGTAATTGGGTAAGGCCCACTAGGCACAACTGCCTGTTTTCAGGGGCGACCTGGGAGCACTGGGTGGTTAAGTGACTTGCTCAGAGTCACACAGTATGCAAGTGGAGGTTGTGAGAATCAAACTCAGGTCTGGTCTACTGGATGTACCAAGCTCATCACACCTCATTCCTCTAACCTCAAGGCTATACTGCCAGCCCATGCAATGCTGTTGCCCTTATAACTGTGGGTGGCCCCACTTCTCCTCGATTCCCCACCAGAAATAAGCCTGGAGGGCCTCTTACTGTGAAGAACCAGGAGACCCAACAAGTACCAGGCACACAAGGAGGAGAAGCATGGGACTGGAAATAGCATATACATAAGGCACTCATGGACACTTCCAAACAAGGTAGTGCACAAACCTGCCAACTGATACCTCAGAAAAAGGGGAAGGAGGGTGGTTACACTGTGGCCCAGTGGTGGAGATTCTCTCGAAGATCTACTGTTACAGTGAGTTAACTGTCCCCTCTTCATCGAGGATATCTCCTCCCATGGACCACACCTTTGGAGTGATTTACGCCTTTGGAACAATTCCCAAACAGTACACAAGGTACTCAGGGAGGATGGTAAAGTCTGACATGCAATCAGGGCAGAAGACATTGCAATGCTGCAAAAATGAAAAATGATGTCGAGACTGCAGTGCTCAGTGAAAGTATGCACGACGCTCCATGTGCTGCAAAGTCAAGTCACACTTTGGCAGGGCCTCAATAACTTGCGAACTTCCTCAACTCTGGAATAAACTCCAAAAAAAACATGAGAATAGCCTGCCATAGTAATCTGTCAGTGTTCAAATCACTATATGCACGCTCCGTTAAGGAGTCCTACAATTGCTTTCCTTGATTTTTGGCTAAAGGTATACTGACCTCAGACATTGTACCCTCTGTTTGACCTCCACTGACCCCCAAGTGTGATTTTTGCTCATACTTATCTGCCTCCCTCCCTTCTCCACCTTGATTGTTCCATGTAACCATTGTCCTTCCCTGCATGGTTGCCCACATCACCTTTGTTATGCTGGTATGTTCAATGCATATAATGCTATGTGACTGCTATCTGTAAGTGTTCTCTTAGTGTATATATTTACAAATGTATCTTATTCTATTGTATGTAATGCCTTTATTTTAATTTTTGTAATATTATTCTGTGTTTCATCATGTACCTGTCCGGGTCCATCTTGTGCATGAGTTTACTCAAAGGTGTTCACATGGTAAAATAAAGATTTTTGATTGATTGATGGATGTGGCTCAAGACTCAGAGGTTCTGTACAAAAAAATCCATTGTTTTGCATCCGCCCCCCAGAAAATATCACTGTGAAGTCCTCTCTTTCTTCACTGGCCTTCCCTGGAAGGAAGGTTGCTGTACCCCCTACTATGCCTCACACTGAAGCTCATGAAAGTTTATACTCTCTGAATCTAGTCAAAATATCAGATCCCAAACCGGAAAGGCACTTGCTTCGGTCTTCAAACTGCTACTTGCTTGAAGTCCCCAGGGTAAAATCAAGCACAAGGAAGAGGTCCTTTGCATACTCTGCACCATATCACTGGAACTCACTCCCAGCAGATTTGCAAAACTCCTCTTCACTCAGGGGTTTTAAAAAAGGGTTGAAAACTTTTCTACTAGAAAGATATCGCTGTTCCTGTTATCATTGAATGATGCTCTTAACATGCTGTCAACTTACCATTTTGACCGTAGAGATGTTCTGTGATAATGCTCATATGTGCCTTAATCTGTAGGGTACAGTGTGATTTATATAAGCTGTTTGGTTCCTTCAGTATACTGTACTTGCCTCGTATGTTTGATGTTTGTAGATTAGACCTATTAATGTACTCCAATACCATGTACTGTACCCATGCCTGCCTACTGTCTGTATATTCTGCCTGTAACTAATTCATCACTGTATCTGTCAACTGTCTGAATATATAGTCTGTAATTAATTCCAGGTCGTCCCCGAAAAAGAGACCTCAGGTTCCAGTGGGCTCACCTGGTTACCAACATTTCAATAAATAAATAAATAATGTGGCAGTACGTATGTCAGCTGTAAAAACGTTCTCAATACAAGCAATAGAAGTGGCCACACCACACGTCGAGAAGCCATGTTCAGCACTATAAAGTTCCTTATCGTACTTCCCACAACAAAATTCAATACAGTTAGCCAGCCATTTCACTAGGCACTGTTTAGACACAGGGGTGCCCTCTTTCCCAGGGGCAAACAAAACAAAAAAAGCTGAGAAGATGTTCTGCAGTCCTTCATGCGATCAAGATAGAAATGCAGTGTTCATGTACATCAAGTGTATGGACGGAGCAGTGCCTCACCCTTGTTAGTATGTTCTGGATAATACACGGAAAGGGGTGTGGTCTGTGTCAATGTAAAATCAAACACAGCCATACGTAGAAGATGAGAATCAGTCTGCAAAGACACCCTGACCTAGAAGCTCATGCATCAGTGCCTAAAGCTCTGAAATTCTATGAGCAGAACTCATTTCGACCAAAAACAGCATTTTCCATGAAAGGAAATACATCTCATGAGTTGCAGTAGAAAAGAGGTATCTTCAGGAGGAGACCACAGAGTCCTCACTGCATGAGAAGACGGTAGAGATGGAAGGCACTCCTCATCCATAGGGACCATTATGCCTTTATTCATCCTTCAAATCCTCCTCCATAGTAAGAAGATCAGAATTATATTCCACCTCATTGTCATCTGGAATGATGACGGGGGCAATCGATGGAGACTGTAGCTGGAGGAATGAAAGGTGTGCTTCTGCATCCCATCGACCACAACAGTGCTAACAGGAGAGGCCCAAGCAACAGAATAGCTGCTATCTTCAGCATGCATGATGGTAACAGGCATCTGAATAGTTCAGAGAACAGTGCCAGCACAACCTGGAAGTTGACAGGATCCTGTAAAGGACACTGACATAGAAGGGATAGAACTCGACGAAGGGGGCTGAATATCATCCATAGTAGGTATGGCAGCACCAGAGCCAGACCCCGACCTTTGGTCTCTCATTGATGGTCAGGGGGCTGTAGTCGTTGCCGCTGGAGCAAATGACAATGAGGACTTACCCTCCTTTAATGGAGACCTTGACCTTACTGGTGATGTAGGAGCTTTATCCTTATGTTTGTGGTGATTGCCAGAAGAGGACTGTGATGATGACTTGTCCTTAGTCCTCGATGACTGCAGTGGCGACAGCATTGCTGAATGCCTGGGAGTTCCCTTCCCAGAAGCGGTTATGTGAGAGGAAGAAACTGATTTGGAGCCTGTGGCCTTGGCAGCAGCTTCCATAGCACTAATAGTGATGAAGGTTTGTAGAGCCTTCTCACAGTGTCTCTTTGTAGCCTGGTTGAGTCCCTGGCAGATCTTGTAGGCCCTTTTGTGGGACAGGCCCAAACAGCAAGTAGAAACCGTGTTGCATCGTCCTTGTAGATCTTGTAGCGGCAAATACAAAACCTAAATAAATATTCTTTCGATGGTGACATAACATGACAGTGTTGTTAAGTTAAAGTAGTAAAAAATAAAGTCACAAAAATGATGTTATTTTTCCTGCAGGTCCGATGAATGGTCAATGGCAGAAGAAAGAACTGAGGAATAATGGGGCTGCCCACGATTATACAGGCACTGATGTTGCATGTCATCGCTGGTGGCCCCCAACTAGCAAATGTTTCCGAGTGATCCTGACACCGATAGTTTACAGTTCCAAAGGTGTGGCCAAAGAAGGAAATAGCATCTATAAAGAGCAAAGGTTTCCTACTTCCTCCCCAGCAAACATTGGCACAACCCCTGTCAGTTTTGGTTTGGTTTGGTTTATTTGAAATATGGTAAATCCATGAGCAATAATGCTTGTTGTCATGGGCGACAAGGTATAAGAAGACATACATAAAATACATGTATCAAATCGACAATGCATACCACAAAATTAATTCCATATGATCCCAAATAAGAGAACAACATACAAACAGAATGAACCACAATTACAGCACTCAGAATCCAATAAATAGTTTTTTAAGGCTAGATTTAAAAACAACATTCATACTAAAAGTCTCCATGGTCAAGTTTTTTGGGGTAGAGAATTATAAAAGTTAGGTAATTGATATACCAGTGATCTCTTCCCTAAACTAGTTTCAACTGTCGGAGCATTAAAGTAATTTGACAAATAAGATCTTGTGCGTGCAAATTGCATCTTTAGTTAATAATATTGATGCAAAGCTTCAGGTACTTTCTTTAACACCATTTTTCTTGCAATAATACCAAGATACCAGTCAGTGCTCTTTCCCTTTCCCAGGATGGGTCTGTGTGGGAAATACAAAGGTTTCCGACTCCACCCCCCCCCCAAACACTGGCACAGCCCCAGTCACATTCAATGTTCCTTCCCTTTGTCAGGATGGGTCTGTGTAGGAAAAAACAAAGGTTTCCTTCTCTCCATCCCCATCAAACATTGGCAGTGCTCCTGTCATAAACAATGCTTCTTGCCTTTTCCAGGATGGGTTTGTGTGGGGAAAAAAACTGTTACTTACAATAGTAGATCTTCCGAGAAAATGTCCTCCCTTGAGCCACACATTGGAACTGTAAGATATCGGCATCAGGACCACCTGTTAACTTTTGTTAACTGGGGTTGCACACGTCAACGTGCATCATCACTGCCTATATAGCTCTGTTTTAAACTGTTTTTAACTTGTACTGCGCCTTGAAAGTTGAAAGGCGCATTAAAAATAAAGAATATTATTATTATTATATAGCGTGGGCAGCCCCATCATGCTTCAATTCCTCGCCAGAGACAAACCTGGAGGAACATCAGACGTGCAGGGTGCCAAAGCAACCAGGACCAAACGAGGCACACAGGAAAAAGATATGCAAACTTGAGTATTAGAATGCTGCATTTAGGTTAAGAGGATAACCAGCATGTGAGAGTAGGTAGGACAACCAGAAACCACCAGAAAAGGGGGAAGGAGAGAGGATGAGCCGTGACTCAATGGAGGAGATTCTCTCAAAGATCTACTGTTATGGCAAGTAACTGCTCTATCTTCTTCGAGGATATCTTCCTCCATTGAGCCACATCATGGAATGATTCCCAAGCAGTACCAGAGCACTGAGGGAGGAAGGAAGGAAGAAACTAAGTACCCTAAGTAAGGAGGCCTTGCAGGACAGTAAGGCCAAATTCAGGATGTCTACGAGAAATGATGCCCAGACTGTAATGTTTAGTGAATTTGTGAACATTACTCCAAGAGGCAGCAGCACAGATATCTGCAGTGGACACACTGCGAAACAAGCCGCAGAAGCAGCCATGCCACAAGTGGAATGAGCACAGACAGGACCAGGAAGCTGCTTACTGTGTTTCCAGTAACAGAAATTAATGCAGCAGGCCAACTATTTGGAAAAGTCCTGTTCAGAAATAGGGGAGCCACCCATTCTGGAGGCAAAAGACACAAATAGCTGAGAGGATGTCCTAGGATCCTTAGTACAATCAAAGTACCAATGCAACAGCTGACAGACGTCAAGTGTTGTAGACGAGATTCTCCACTATTTGTGGGAGTCAAAAAATAAACCAGAAGATCAATAGTCTGATTTAATGGATTATCAGAAATGAACTTTGGCAGAAAATGAGGATTCATAGGCAAGGTAACTGGATCCTTGTGCAAAAATCAAAATATGTATTATATATGTATATATAGATATAGATATATATATATATCTATATCTATCTATATATATATATATATATAATATATATATATATATATATAGATATATATATATCTATATATATATATAATATATCTATATATATATATATATATGGAGGCTCCTCAACCAGAGCTTGCAACTCAAAATTAGAAATAATGTCTTCCAAGAGAGGAACCGTAGTTCATAAGTGGCCACAGGCTTGAAGGAAGGTGCACCATATTAAAGTACCACATCGGAACTGGATCTTGGATGGGAGGGGGTGTGTGGAAACAGAAACCCTCTAAGTATCCTGTGGGGAAACCTCAAGTTAGGTCAGTGTTTTGCCATTGGTGAGGGCATAATAAGCCAACACTACAGTTAAATGAACATTAACAGACGAATACCTAAGACCCATGTCCGAAAGGGACAAGAGGTAATCCATAATGTGACTGGACGCGAAAAGGGGTTCAGCTTATTCACAGTATACCAAATAGTAAAACGTTCACATTTTTGAGAGTACTGAAACACAGACTTTGTCTGCAGAAAAGGACCAATTGACTCATCCTGTCTGCCCAGACGGTCCCTGCCTAATTAATCTTTGTAAACACTAACTCGTCTCTGGAGACCCTCCTTCCTCCCTGCTTATTTTCTAATATATCCCTATGTTTATCCTATGCATGCTTAAAATCCCCCACTGTTTTTACCTCCACTTCTGCTGGCAGTCTGTTTCAGGCATCTACCATCCTTTCAGTGAAGAAGTATTTCCTTATGTAATGCCCCCCCCCCATTTGGGGGTCTTACCTGATATGCCTCCGGGTGTTCTCCTGCTGCCACTCGGTGTCCGCCAGTTCCTCCACAGCCCTTGGCCATTTTCTCCATGTCCCCAAGTGTTCTCTTAGGTGCTTGAGTCCAGCGGGGCTCGCAAATCCAATTGCGAGTGGTTGGCATGTTTGCCAGGGCTGCCGCTCGCACTACCAAGAAGGATGCACTCTCGCATCCGACCGCTATTGTGGTCAACAGTTCGGAAGGTGTTTCTCTGGTTCCCGGTGCCAGGTTAAGCTAAAGAAGGCACCAGGGACACAAAACAAGGGAGAGAAAATATTTTGACTAGATAAATAGACAGATGCCTAAAGTGCTGCCTCTGGGGCACAGAAAGCCAAAGGGCAAAAGTCACAGCATGAAATGCCATAATGAATATTCATGAGGTTCTGTAGTATTTCTAGGGGCAGTCTGCTACAGGAGCTGCGACTCCCTAAGGGTACATTCAATTAACTCAAAAGTGGACTTTTTAGAGAGAGAACTGTTGGGGCTACAAGACAGTGGGGAATTTAATAAATAAAAGTTAAACTACTGGCTGCACCAGAACGTTAATCTGTGAGGATGCTGAAATAGACTGTCTAGACTTGAACTGCAGCCACCATCTTTGTGCCTTTCAACCAACCTGCGGCCAGAATTTAACAAAGGGACTTCTTGGGAACTGCCAGCTTATGGGGAATTATCTGGGACAAAATCTAGGTGCTAATAAGCAAGCCAGTTAACAAATGGGAAATGTTCAGGACAGTTTTGGCAGCCAATAGGATCTCTGGAACTCAGTCCCATATAAAAGGGGGTAACTGCTCAGGATCTTCAGGCTTTATTTTTAGAGATTTGCCTATGAGTTCAGTGTGTGTGTGCCTCTCTGAAGCCTGCCAGTTCTCAGAGGATAGGTCTGCCAGGCCTAGACCTTTTTTTCCGCCATTAGTCCGCAGATCCAAGGTGTCCAGTCGGCCCATGTTGGGGTTGCAGCAGCAAGGGATTCATGCAGCAATGAAGCTGAAAAGTGAGGATCAGCCTGCAAGCTAGCTGGAAGGACCAGGGAAGGACAAGCCTTACATATAAATGTGCTTAGCTGCCAAAGTGTTTGCGTGGCTGGCTAGTTCGAGACATCCAGTTTGCATGTTTCGGCCAGTGTTTGAACCAGTTACGCATCTGCTGTTTGCTCCTGCACCCTGAAGACCAGCATTTTGATAGGGACCATGAGGGAACGTTTTCTCATGCTTCACAAAATATCTGCACAGGTTTCATGTCGTCGGATCATCCTCCTGGTCTGGGTAGCGTGAGTACAAACAGGGTAGCTCCCTGCAACATCAGCTGTGATCATTGTGTACCATCTAATTTACTTGTTTTGGGTTTATTGCAATGGATTGAGCCATCCGGCTCCAGATTACAAATTTTGGGTTGAATGTATGCTAATTGTTTTCTTTTCTAAGGGCCCCAACAACAGCTGCAACACTAGCCTACCCTGAGCAATGCTTCAGGCTAGCCTGTCTTCCATACTGGGTACCCTTGTGGGACTGTGTTAAAGGAACTCACTGTGCATGCTTCATCAACCTGAATTGTAATCAGAACTGCAAATCGCTTGCTAGATTTATGCCCCACCCTTGTTCACATCCCCCTGAATAAATCAGATTGTTGTTTTTTATGTTTAACCTGGCTAGTGTGTATCTTCTTGGTGGAGATGTAGTACTACTAATGTATTGTTGCATCATTGGTCATATTTTCCAGGGGGTTTCCAGGGCAGTTGCAGAAGATCCAGCCTTGGTGGTAAGTGCAAGGAGTGTGAGCATATCGTTACTGTCTTATGGTACATGTGACTGTTCTGTTGCTAAACTGTTTAGGCCACTAGAGGGGTTGGTGGGGGGTTATAGCATCCTGGAGGGCTATACCAACTGCAGCTACGCTACCCCAAGACCATACCTCCGGGTGGAGGCACCCGCTCACCAATCTCAGGCCCCTCAACCAGTGCATATTCGCACAGGCAGGGGTAGTAGCCCATAGGATAGCACCACCTAGGGGTTACACTTACATTTCTCTTAACCCCCCCAGCTTTATCACATGCCCCTGGTCCTGGTGCTCTTACTCATTTGAAAGAGAGTCTGCTCCTGCACCCTGTTTACCCCTGTAAGGTACTTGTAAGTCTCAATCATTTCACCTCTTGCTCTCCCCTCTTCCAGGGTTTACATGTTGAAATCCCTCAGTCTCTCCTCGTAGGGCTTCTCAGGCAACTCCTACACTATTGTAGTTGCCCTCCTCTGAACTGCCTCAACCATGGATGTCCTTTTCGAGGTGCGACATCTAAAACTGTACACAGTACTCCAGGTGGGGTCTCACCAGTGAGCAATATAGTGGCAACACTACCTCCCTCCTCCTGGTAGATATACCCCTTCCTGTGCACCCCCGCATCCCACTAGCTCTACCCACTGCCTTGTCACTGCTCTGCCAGTTTGAGGTCATGAGATGTGATACTCCAAAGGTTTATTTCCTATTTAGTGACTCTCAAAACTACCCCCATCCTATACAAAATGACCCTACTCTTTTTAAGAAGTTCCATGGGATCTTTAACATCCACCTAAAAAGCAACCAGAAAAAGCAGACTGGACCTCAGCAGCACACCCTGAAAGTACAGCATCCCCTTATTACTACACTCAAGTGCCAGCATTTATGGTATGAGCCCAATCCCAGTGTGGGACTAGAACCCATGATCTGGCTCAGAAGCAAATGTGCTACCAACTGAGCCATGCTGACACCTAAGCATTTATTGTAGCTCAGATTTTCTCAGACAAGATGGTTTGGGGCCCTGATGTAGACTCAACCTGCAATCCATTGACTTACAGATCTGTGCTTTTACCCTCTGTAACATTCAGCCAGAACTAACATATGTCTAGCTAATAGATTGCCTGCTAACCACCAGCAGAACAGTGGTAACTGTAGGGGACACCTCAGACTGGAATAGTTCTATGTTCTCAGGAGCCAGGCATGGAGGTGCAGGGATTGAAGATCCAGATGCACCAGAGAGCCCTGTTCCTGTGACAGATGTCCTGCTCATACAAGGAGTGGGACGGGGGTTCCACAGCCAATTGCTGAAGCACTGGGAACCAAATTTGTCTGGGCCAGAGTGGGACCACCAGAATTAAGGTGGCTGGCTCTGCCCACAGCTTCACCAGAACCCTCTATATCAGAGGGAATAGAGGAATTGCATACAAGAACCTCCTTTCTAAGAAGAGGGCAATGCATCTTGCCAAAATACTCCAGGCCCTGGAGCAAGCGAGCAGAAAAGTGGCAGTTTTGCTTCGTAAGGAGATGCAGTGAGATTACTGTCAGGACAACACAACTTTACAAAGAGGTCACCCATGAAGTCCAACAACTCTCACTTGTGGCAGAATGCCTGGGACCTGCAGAGGCAATCTGCAAGGGCACTGAGAGTACCAACAAAGACGGCCATCAGGAACATGTTGTGTTCTATAGCCTAGTGTCAGATTCTCAACGCCTCTCTACAGAGAAGATACAAGTATATAGAAATATAGAAATACAGAACTTGACGGCAGATAAGAACTGCAAGGTTCATCCAGTCTGCCCATTTTTTCTACCTTATGGATGTGCCATAGGCCTGTACTCTGTCAATGGCCTATCTATCCATACTCATCTGTATTGCTCCCTTATGGCTGTCCCATGCCTATTTGAAGCCCTGCACTGGATTCATATCCACCACTTCCTGAGGTAGGCCACGCCATGCATCCACCGCCCTTTCTGTGAAAAAGAACTTCCTCACATTACCCCTTAATCGGCCTCCCTCTAATCTCATGCCGTGTCCTCTTGTCCTGCTGTTCTTCTTATATTGAAACATGTTAGACTCTTTCACCTTGTTAATGCCCTTAAGATGTTTGAATATTTCTGTCATATCACCTATCTCTCTCCTTTGCTCTATGGTATACATATTGAGCTCTGTTAATCTGTCCTCATATGTTTTCTGATGCAGTTCCTGCACCATTTTGGCTGCCCTTTTCTGGACTGCCTCCATTTTGTTAATGTCCTTGTGCAGGTGCAGCCTCCAGTACTGCACGCAGTACTCCAGATGGGGCATAACCAGTGTCTTGTAAAGAGGGATTATTACCTCCCTCTTCTGACTTGTGATACCCCTACTAATACACCCCAACATCCCTCTAGCCTTACCTACCACTTTAGTGGTCTGCTTGGATAATTTCAGGTCATCTGTGATGATGATGCCTAAGTCTCTTTCTTCCCTTGTGATTGTCAGCAACTCCCCTCCCAACCTATAGGTGACTCCAAGGTTTCTCTTCCCTATGTGCATGATCTTGTACTTCTTTGCATTAAACCCCAGTTGCCACTCTTTCAACCATTTTGCCAGTTTATCCAGATCTCTTCTCATTCTGCCCACCCCATCTAGATCATCTACTCGGTTGCAGATCTTGGTGTCATCTGCAAATAGACAAACCTTATCCTCCAGTCCATCTGCAATGTCACTGATGAAGATATTGAAGAGGACGGGCCCCAGGACTGATCCCTGAGGTACCCCACTTGTGATTTGCATCTCTTCTGGCTGTATACTGTTTACATCACTCTGTTTTCTGCCCGTTAACCAGTTTGCCACCTAGTTGACCAACTTCTGACCCAGCCCAAGCCTACCCAGCTTATTAATCAATCTTCTATGTGGAACAGTATCGAAAGCCTTGCTGAAGTCATGGTAGGCGACATCAACTGCTCCCCTTTGGTCCACCACTCTGGTTACCCAGTCAAAGAAATCTATGAGATTAGTTTGACAGGACCTTCCTGTTGTAAACCCATGCTGTCTTGGATCCTGTGCTCCTATGGATTCCAGGTGTTGCACTCTCCTTTCCTTAAGGAGTGCCTCCATAATCTTGCCCACTACTGAGGTAAGCCTGACTGGTCTGTAGCTCCCTGCCTCCTCCCTGCTACCACTCTTGTGGAGCGGGATCACACGACCCCTTCTCCAGTCTTCTGGGACCTCTCCTGTGTTCAGAGACTCACCAAACAGTTCTGATAATGGCTCTGCTAGTTCCACCCTTAGCTCATTTAGTACCCTGGGATGTATGCCATCAGGTCCCATTGCCTTGTCCACCCTGAGCTTAGCGAGCTCTTGTAGGACCCTTTATTTTGTAAAGGGACTAGTGCATACCTCCCTCCCCCCATGTCCATGGTGCTGAGCTATGGGCCCTGTCCTACCTTTTCCTCAGTAAATACTGAGCAGAAGTATCTATTTAGGATAGATGCTGTTCCTTGGTCCTCCTCCACACACTCCCCTTATCCCCTCTGATCTTAGAAATACCCCCTCTGGACTTTCTCCTTTCACTAATGTATCTATAGAAAGTCTTGTCACTTTATTTTACTGTTTGTGCTAGTGTTTCCTCGGTTTGGGCCTTTGCCTGCCTTACTGCCTTCCCTGCTTCCCTTAGGGAAGTTTGGTATGCCTCCCTATCTTCGTCCTGCTGAATTTCCTTATATTTCCTGAAGGCCAATCTTTTTGGCTCTGACCTTTTCTGCTACTGTTCTTGAGAACCAAAGTGGTTTCCTTCTTCTTTTACTCTTGCTTTTCTCTCTAACACAATGGTATGTTGCTTTAAGTATTGCATCCTTAATGCTTGCCCACTTTGCCTGTACCCTCTCACCTGTATTTCTTCTTGCCAGAGCTAGCTTAACTCTTTTGGCTATCTTATCAAAGTCAGCTCCTCTGAAGTCCCATATTTTGCCTTGGAATGGGATGATTTAGTTCTAGTGGACAAACTGAACCATACCATGTGATGGTCACTGGCCCCCAGGTGACCTTCTACCTGGAGATCTGTGATCCTTTCCCTGTTAGCCAGTACTAGATCTATGATAGTCCTGTCTCTTGTGGGTTGTTCTACCAGTTGTTTGAGGCCCTTCCCCTGCAGGGAATCCACTATGTGTCTAGTTCTGGCAGATGTTCCTGCTGGTATTAACCAATCTGTATCTGGCATGTTGAAGTCTCCCATTATCAGAACCTCCCCTTTAGCAGTCATGTTTTGTATATCTTTTAACAGTAATATGTCTATGTCCTCCCCCTGGTCTGGAGGTCTGTAGACAACCCCAGTTCGTATGGCAGTCTCATTTCCTGTTTCCAGGGTGACCCACAGTTCTTCTGGCTCCTTATGTGTATTCTGAATTTCTGTAGCTTTGATATTTTCATTGACATAAAGGGCCACTCCACCCCTCTCCCCTTTTTGAAAATCGGTCTCTTCTGAACAGTACACAGCCGGGCACTGAAGTCTCCCAAGTGTGGTTACTGGTGAACCATGTCTCACTAATGGCTACTATGTCCAGTTTAGCCTCTATCATTGTTGCCTGCAGGTCTGGGATCTTGTTTCCCAGACTGCAAGCATTTGTGTACATGATTTTCCATTGCCCAGATTTTGGTGTGTTAGTTGTTGGGCGAAGTCCGGTGTTTCCCCTGTGCATCGTATGGAGAGCCAGACCTTTTTCCTTACCTGGTGATGCAAATGAATTACAAACATGCTGAACTCCTGTTTGATCACTAGCTGAGGAGGGAGGGGTGTTCTTCCCATTCAACATATCAGGTGCTGCACCCCTCTCCCCATTTGCTAGTTTAAATATTCTGCAAAGACGTCAGACTTCTGCCCCAATTCACAGACTCCCTCCATAGTCAGATGCAGTCCATCAAATTTAAAGAACTTTCGCTCCCAAAACTGTTGCGAGTTCCCTACAAATTTGTGTCTTTTTTCCTGGCACCAGCTCTTGAGCCACATGTTTAGCTCCCCTATCTCCCCTTCTCTGACCTTCTGTCCATCTGCCCCTCTCCCAGACTGACAGGATCTCAGAGAAGGAGATGCCAGATGAAATGGATGACAGTTTGTCACTCAGCCTGGTCAAGTGTTCCTTGGTCTCCACAACTGACCAGCTGGTGAGATCGTTAGTCCCTATGTGTACCAGGACATCAATGTTTTCTCCTGCTTCCGGCATCATTTTACCAATGCGGTCAGTGTCTCTCCACGCTGATGTACCTGGGAGACATCTGACCATTACCCCTGGCTGGAGGTAGGTATCAACTCCCCGAATCATGGAGTCTCCTACGATCAGAAGTGTTCTGGATTTCCTCTTTGCTTTTTTGTTTTGGTCCCTGTTTTGGGCATTTTGTTGTGCTAGCTCCTGTGCTGCTGTGTCCTGCTCTGCAGTGTCCTCTGCCCCTTTGTTTGATTTCAGAGATAGAGGCAGATACCTCTTTGTAGTTTTTATATGGTTTGTGGAGGTAATATGTTGGAGAGCACTGAGTGACGGGGCATCCGATTTGCCCCTCCTAACCACCTGCCAACCTCCCAGACCAACTACCCTCTGCGGTCGAGGTGCTTCTGTTGGACATTGGGGAAATGGCAGGCAGTTCTTATAATATATTTCCTCCTGAATATGAGATTTGAGGTGCAGTCTCTGCCCATGCTGTCTGGAGCTGAGCCCTTAGATCTCCAGTGGTCCAGCATGTAGGACAGTGTCCTAAATCCTGTATAACTGCCCTTTTAAAAAGTGTCCTGCAGTACCTGCAATTAATAATATCCATTCCAGATGAGTTGCTGGGTTTATAACCTGGTCAGAGTAATTAGAAGGAGGAAAATGAAAGCAAAAATCTGATTCTGTGTTTTGTTTGTTTTTGTGTAACTTGTTATAGCAAGTTAAATTACTTGTGCCCCGTAAATGAGGTCACTGTGTGGATACTATGCTGATCCTCCCCTTCCTGCTTTGCTACAGGAAATGTCACGACTGTGCTACCCTCTACAAGGAGTGTAGTGTGGGGTGGTTGGGGATGGGGATGGGGATGGGTGGCTGGGCCCTTCCCCTGCCAAAAAGAAGAACCATGGATGAAAGAAACAAGGAGGTGAGAGCAGAAACAATCAACCAACAACAAATGCAGTAACCCTGAAAGCTTAGCCTAATGACAGATAAAACTGTAAAACAAGGTGAACCTTGGTGGTTGATGTAGTACATAACTGAAATGTTCTCCGTATGGATCAATAGCTGGTGACCCAGGTGGAGGGTAGTAAAGGCAAGAAGGCAAAGTATAACAGCCCTCATCTCCAGAGTACTGCTATGGAGAACCATGTCTAAGGGCGACCACTGACCCTGAGTCCAGAAGATGCCCACATGGGCACCACATCTGAAACTGGAGGCATCCGCAGTCATCACTAGAAGAGGAAACAGGCAAGAGAAAGGGAGACCCTGGCCTTGATTTTCAAAGCCCTGATAATAACGCACAGTGCTTGTGTCAAACAGAAGTGACACAGGCAGCACCATGCATCCAAACTTGTGGCAGTCCCAATTTTCATGCACTGGCTGCAGCAAAACATGGTCTCCTTGTGCCAGACTGGCCCTATGCGCCAGCCCTGTATCCGAAACAGGGGTGCACCATGGTGGAAGGGGGCTTGCGCCACAAAGGCATTGGAGCATCCTTTAATGTGGGATTCTGGAAGCCTCCCCATGGGCGCAGGTCCTGCTGGTGGTTAGGCCAGCAGGAGCTGGTCTAACAGCCAATGTGCCAATCCGGCAGACAGTGCTGGGTGGAAAGTGCTCCCATGCCTACCAGTTGCAGCGGGATGCCCTAGCAAACCCGAGCCCACCAATTGCATGACAAGTGCAGAGGCACCCGTGGTAGTCATGAGATGTCTGGACAGCCACAGGTCACCCAGTTGCCTTTCATGTTTTGTACTGACACCCTGGGCCTTTGGGGAAGGGCACCATAAATAAATAAAGCTACCACTACTACTACCACCACTGGCACCAACCAGTCGCAGAAGGCTGTACACATACATTTGGCAGGTAAGGACCATTTGCTGACCAGCATGTCAACTTCTTTTGGGACCATGAAGTACCATAAATTTTACTGGGTAATGTGACCAAGAGAATGAATAGATACACCTATCCAGCTCATGCCTGTCTTGGTCTATGTTTAGTTTAGCAAACTACTGGTAACTGCCCTGCTTTAGCCATATAGCATGTTGTGGTCAATGAACAGAATGCTAGAAGTCATTGCACAGATGATGACATCAGACATTATCAGGTATGGCCAGTAGTTTTGTCCCTCACAAATCCGTCTCTAACTGTGGTACTTATGTCAGAATGGGTATACAGTACATTTTGTATCTGGTCCTGCTCCTTGCAAGACAACCTCCTTTCAGGGCTCTGGAAAACCATAGGTGATGACGTTTTCTTTCTTACTAGCTATTTTCCATATACTTGGACATATGTTCCATGCTGGGGTGCACATATGCCTGGTTCTCATATACATACGATATTGCTTGTTTATGTACATTTCTAGCACTGTACTCAGGTGGGGGCATCATTATCTGCATACTCGGGTACAATCCAATCATTGGTTCCTGCTTGGGGGGGGACCTTGTTTCTGTGGGTTAGTACTGCAACAGACAGGTAATTTGCCAATCAGCATACCTACTGCAACTGGGTTGTTCCAGCACTAGTTTGTGGGAGCCATGTAACTATTTTATGTGGCTGTGTACTTTGGGCTATTGGGTTCCTTGGGGGCACTGCTGGAGGGGTGTGCTGCAGCCTCCATCAAACCCCTCTCATATGCCTTTTGTTTGATGCATGGGAGCAGTTGTGGAGACTCTGGGGTGTTTGGCACCAGAAACTGATGCAAGCTGCCATTTGCCACAGCTTGTGTCGGTCTTCTGGCCCCTTTGAATGCTAAGCCCCCTGTCTTCCAGGCTGGAGAAGTCCAAGCACCAGAGCAGGGAGCAGCAAAGCAGAGGAATCACCTGTATGAGACACTAAAGTTCCCCCCGATGCTGAGCCCACTGGGCATGCAATAACTATTATGGGATCTTCATATGCAGATGCACCAGATGGACAGTGAGAATAGCAGTAGCCATGAGGCATGATCTCAGGAAATGAATTCCTGGCCCACCGCTATGTCCCAAACCACTCCTATGTATTGAAGATACTGGCATGGTGTGAGCACTGATTCTGGCTCTTACACCAAGAATACCAAGCTACAGAATGCTCAGCTGCTTAAAGCGCCGTCAGGTATGGAACAGTACGTAAATTATCACCTCCTTCGATGGGGCCTTCCGAAGGCAATTGTCAAGGTATGGAAAAACATAAAGGCCCTCCCTTCGGAGAGTGGCTGCAACAGCTGCAAAGCATTTGGTAAAGACATGTAGTGCAGAGGATAAGCCATGGGGCAAAACACAGAACTGACAGTGACAGCCCTGGAGGATAAACTACAGGTACTTTTTGTGGCACTTGCGGATCTTGATGTTGAGGTAAGCATCTTTCATTTCCAGGGCACACAGCCAATCCCCTTGTAGCAACAGGGGAGCAGGGTTTGGGGGGAGAGAGAGAGAGAGAGCATTCAGAACTATTTGCATTCTATAAACAGGTTGCAGTGTCAGTGGCTCAACAGGTTGCACACTCGCCTCTGAGGCTGGAAAATCTGAAGGCTGTGGGTTTTATCTCCACACCAGGCACTTGGGTTACATCCCAATACTGACACTGTGGTGCAACATGAGGGGGGTGCTGCACTCCTGAGGTGCCGTCTTTCGGATAAGACCTTAAACCAAGGTCCTGTCTGCCTGTTCTGGTGGTTGTTCAGGTGGACGTTAAAGATCCCATGGCACATCTCGAAAAGAGTTGGGGAAAATTTTATTGTACACAAAAATAATACAGACTTCTCACAAAATCATATACAGTGAATTCTGCTTTACAATACCATTCCATATTTTCCGTTAACAGAAATAGTAAGTATATTTTATCTTAATAAATCAAGTAACTGGTGCATCGCTGTCTGTAATCCAAAGAAGACCTTTCCATAATTCCAACATATCATCCCTTGCCAACTTAATTCTTTCCATCTTGTATACATTTTGTAAATCCTGCATCATTTTATAACTCTGAGTCCCCTCTTTTTGCTGTAATGTGAAGCCACATCTTGTTATCCAGATGTTCCATTTAAAGATTATCATTAAGACCTGTAAAGTATTCACATTCCATTTCTCCCAGTTCCTACTGAACACCCCATACATTATGGTTTCATATGTTATTTTACTGAATATACATTATTTCCATTGTTGTGCCAGAAATTCCCAGAATCCCACAATAAAAGAGCAGGTAAAAAACAGATGTTGTATGGTTTCTTCCTGCTGAATAAACTGTATTCTGCTACATTTTCTATCTTGCATCTTCTTATGTTTTTGATTAGCTTTCACATTTATTCTCTCGTGACATACAAGCCAGTGCAAATCCCACATGTGCTCCAGGATTCTTTTATTGATTAACATGTTCCTTAACTTTCCTCTGTGTTTGGCCGGGCATTTTTCAAAGACTATCTTCTCCATGCATAGGTATGATAGCAAAACAAAGTACAGTTGCTTTCTCTGTAAAGTCAGGATCTGTTGAATGGTTAACTTCTACTGCTTTATTCTAAGAAAAGTGCACTGTACATATTTTGGTATCAGTACTGATCTCTTAAAAGTTTTAAGGGTTTGAGTTTCCCACTGTAGTAACCAGCAGTTACATTTTTCCCTAAATAATGATTCCCAACCAGTATTTTGGTGCTGCAGCAAAGGTTTCAAATTACTATAAAAAAAGAAAGTATTAAAAAATAAAATTGGATTTATCATATTAAGCCCTCCCTGTTTTATTGGCAAATATATTTCTTTTTAACAGATTCAAACGACTCCCCCAACACACCTGGAAAACAATATTAAGAAGTGTCGTCTCTATTGCTTTGGGGGGATATAACTTATATAAAGAAAAATTGGAATAAGGTACATTTTTATAAGATATATCCTCTTTTTTTACTAAATCTCCACCTGTTCCACTGTGCTACTTTAAACTTCCCTAACTCTAACTTCTTTCCCCAGTTTAGTTCATTTCAGTTTCCCAGGCCAAAAGTTATACCTAAGATGTTTAACGGGTCTGGCTATCTCAGAATCTGTTCCACAGTATCTTTAGATTCTAACAGATAATTTATTCTCTGTCCTACACATTTATTAATATTTAGAGATGCTCCAGTTAGTTTCCCAAAACTCCCGCAGACATCCAGTACCCCAGAAATTGAGGACCTATCACCTACCATGACATTCATATCATCTGCATATGCTATTACTTTGTAGGGAAAAGTTTGCCCTTTTAAAATTGTTGGTGCTATAGTATAATTGTTATTCATTTTCCTTGACAAGGGGTCTATAAAAAAATCCTAAAATATCAGACTCAAAGGACAGCCCTGTCTGACTCCTCTGTGAAGTTTTATCATGGGGTCTCTCCATCCATTCACAATTGGTACTACATAGCTGTATGATTTATATTTTTGAACCAGTCAATCATAACCCTTGGGATGTGATAATGTCTTAAAACCTCCCACAAAAAAGTATGACTCACCTGGTCAAAAGCTTTTATCTAATCCAGTGAGATCAAATAACCATCCACTTCCCCTAGTTTCCCATCTCCATTAATTCTCTGATTAAAAGTAAATGATTCTGAATTTGTCTACCTGGAATTGCATATATTTGTGCAGGGTAGATCACAGTATTTGCTACAGATGTGAGTCTCTTGGCCAGTATTTTAGTTAACAGTTTAAAGTCTGACTTCAGAAGACTTATTGGCCTCCAATTATTTTAATTCATTTTGTTCCCTTTTTTATCGACATGTGTTAAAATACCCATATTCATATATAAAGGGATTTGTTTGGAAATTAAGATTTGGTTAAAGATTTCTTTTAAATCTAAAAGTAGCTCTTCTCCTATAATTTTCAGGAGTTCATTTGGCAGGCCGACTGGTCCTGGTATCTTATTACCATCTAATGTAGATATTGCCTCTTTTATTTCATATTCCCGTATTGGCCCAATCAATGCTTCCAGCTTAGATTGTTCTATTTCTGGTATGTCAAGAGACCCCATAAAATCCCGTAGCCCTTCATGTGCTATTTCTAAAGGAGCATACATATTAACAGTATAATTTGTAACTATTTGTGCAAGTTCTTGCTGGGTTCCACATTCTTTCCCAGTTTCATCTCTTAATACTGTCAGCTCCTTAGCTTTTGCTTTCTTTAAACAGTTTTCAAAAGGACAGATCACCTCCATTTTCCCCCTTACCCCAAATTGCTGCTGATGGTATAATGCCTTAACTTTCCCCACATGGAAAGCCATCATTTGTTGTTTTAACCTAGTAATTTGCATCATACAATTCTGCCCTGTCTCATAAGATATTGACATTAGTTGGCGTAGTAGTTTTCTATTCTGCAAGTAGACAAAGTATTGTCTTTTACTCTGGTTTCTGCTTAATTGCTTACATAATTTCTGCATGTCCCATTTTGTATCTTCCCACAACAGCAGTATCAAACATAACAAAGACCGATTTCCTGGCTTGAATTAGTCTTTATGGTATGTGAAATATGCATATCAAACAATAAGGAGACATTCCATTTCCAGAAACCTGGCCCCTTTCTTATTGCAGTGGGAGTTCCTATTTTTATTTTAACCATATTGTGATCTGAAAATTCTGTAGGAATTAATTCAACTGAGAGTGTCTGTATGTTTTGAAAGCTAAATATCTAATCTATTCTAGAGGCCAGATGTCCTCTATGAAATTTGGGTGTCTCTTTTTTTGTATGAAAAAAAAGGTGGCCCTCAATTTAGCCTTATGTGTTATTTGTGACAGAAGATTTGAGTCACAATACTGTTTAGATGCTTTTGCAACTAGCGGGCAATTAAAATCTCCAGCCAAAATGATATGATGTACTGCACATAAATATGGCTGTATCAGGGTTAACATCTCACATCTGGCTGCCTTGGTTTGTGGGGCTTAGTGGTTCATTAATCTATATTGTGAATTTTGTATAATGACATCCATAATCAAGATTCTTCCTAGTATCAAATCATATAGTTTTAATACCTTAACTTCAGGTATTTTAAGCAAAATTCCTAAGCCAGAACAGGACTCCTGCCCTATGGATCAATATGATGGTCCAATGAACCATGCTGTAGTAGCTTCCTGGATTTCTTTAACTGTATGTAGACATACATCTTGTTAAAAAAAAGATTCCCAGGCACAAGTAAGCTAAACAAGAAAAAATCATTTTCTGTTTCCCCAGTCTTTTGATGTTATTTACATTAACAGTGTAAAAAGAAAATGGTTCATACATGGCTTATTTATTTGTATTTCCCTCTCCTGGTATTCTGCTCTTTATGTTTTGTTTTCATTTTTGCCTTCCTTTTTTGGGGTCCTTTTGGCCTCTCCTGTTTTTCTGTGTCTGTGTGCCCTCAGGAATTGAGGAATTATCTGAATCATCCACAGATTGCAGTATCTCATACCTATTTCCAAGATTTACTACCTTATGTTTCACAGAAGATCTGGTAGAAAAAGTCTTGGTTTGTAATTTCTCAGACTGTCTTCGCTCTGCTGGGTCTGGAATGGGGGTGCATGATGCCTGCAGCTTTTTCTGCTACTGGAGGAGGAGGAGTATCCCCTGACCCAGAAGCTTCCGGCCTATTCTCTTCCCTAGCTGCCTGTTGCTCTGAATCTCCCTCTCATTTTCACATCCCCCTGTGAGTCCTGTTGCAAACTCCCTGCTTGGGCACTGGAGGGCACTAAAGAGAGGTGTGAGCCATGGGACTCGACTCCCTGGCCTGACTCCCTCTGTGTCTGTGGCCTTCGTTTCCCCAGTCTGTTCTTTTGCATAAGTGTAATTAAAAGCCTCTGTTCTTCCCCATCAGCCTGATCCAAAGTATTTTGTGCTGCCCATTTATAATTTTGAAAAGTGTGACCCAATTCATTGCATAAGTTACACTTACATTCATTTAAACATTGTGTCCCCACATGCCCCAAGTCCCCACACACTGTACATCTCTGTTTATCACAAAAGCCACTTAAGTGTTCTACAGAGCAACACTTATAGCCCATCTTTGGCTGTCCTGGGTAAAATAGAATACCTCTATCCCTCCCCAGACAAAAATAATTTGGCAGATGTAAAACACCAGTGTTTGTCATTTTGAGCATCACCTTCACCTTCCACCCCCCAGTCTAAATGTTTTCTGAATCCAAAATGGCCTTGGGGTCTTCAATTACTGTGCATTTTTGTTTTAACCAATATGTTATGTCATGTACACTCACTATCTCATTCCTAAAAAGTACTGTTATTGTTTTCTGCGCTGGTTTAGTCAGAGGGATTGCCACAAAAGGTGACCAAAGTGCTGTTTTCTTTAAAGCATTGTATTTAATCCAAAACCTTTCAAGACCACTCAGTGTTTTAAAACTGCTGCCAAACATGGTCTCCCCCAAAATGTGTATCAATGCATATATCTCATTTGAAAAGAACTTCATGGAAATTTTTAGTAAGGTCCTAGCAATAAACACTCAATCTGGGTGTTCAGGCATTCCCCCTGTGTAGGACAATCTCACCGCATCGTGTCTTTTAGATGGAAAAATAGGTGTTTTAAATAATGAGGAATATGATCTTGGAGCAGTCTTACTGATAACATTTAAAGGCCTTTGTACAGGTTCAGTAATTACCTCGGGGCGTCCCCTGGCCTGCCGATTTGACGAAAGTACTGTTGACTCTTACAAGGTATTTTTTAGTTGGAGCTGTGGATTCTGAGTTAATTCTAATTCGGGAGGTATCTCCAAACTGCTCACATTTTCAATAACATTGCAATTAGGATTTGACAATCTGTTTTGTTTTGCAGGACTTAGTATCTGTGTGGGCATAGCCCCTGAAATCCACTGACCTGTAGCAGCATTCCATTCCCACCCTGCCACTTGCAAGGCATTTTCCACTGACCAAGGTTGTTTTATAGGTTGTTGCATATCTCCAGAGCATCCTAAGCTAGGTTGTTCCGTGCCTGTATTCACCATTTCTGACGCAATCCCTGCCAATTTATTCTCTTGGTCTTTTGCTTGTTCTTTCCCTGTCAGGGCGGCTCTCTCCGCATCCTCTACCTCCGTTGCCCAATTTTTTGATACAGTCTTTGAAGATGCTGTGTCATCACAGCTCAGCTGTGCCAATTTAACAGGCCTTCCTTGTCTGTCAAACCGGAGTTCCCTCAGTTGTTTTTCCAGTTGTGTTTTTTTAAAGCGTAAGCTACGCTCCTCTTGTTCTTACTGTTTTTGCAGCATCTCCCTGTGGTCTCTTTTTGCTCAAGTTCTTTATCACTCCAGTCAGAAAGGCTTTCTTCTGGCAAGTCTGGTAAATCTCTGTCATTTAAAGGTACTTCATTTACAAGTTCCGTTGTTTTACCTTGCATAGAATTTTCAGCTGTAGTCTCCACTGTCTCCATTTCCAACAAAGATTCTACCTGTACAACATGAGAGGTCAAATTTTCATCCAGCTCCATTTCTCCTCCTCCTCCCTCACAGCCTCCCGGTCTGCCATCCTGGCAGCCTGCCAAGAAGGACAGAGTCTCTCCCTACTGGATAGTAGGGGAATTTCTCCAGTGTCCTGGCCAAATTTCCCCCATTCACTAAAAATACCACCAACAGTTTAATCTGGTTCAATTTCAGTTGGTTGCCATCTGTATCTCCCCCCCAGGGGTCACCACTAAAAAAGGGACTTCTAGTCTCAGTGGGCCTACATGGACAACAACATTCAACAAATAATAATAAAATAGGTTGAGGCCCCGAAGGTCTAGGATGGGTCGTAAATCTCCTGTCTACTTCGGTACTAGGAATTACCTTGAATAGTGGCCCTGATTCATTTTTGCAGTCAGGATGGACTCTATGGCCCTCTTGCACAAGAAGAATTGAACCTTCTACGGCAGGAGAATGAGACGTCTTGAAGGATAACAGTTTGGTAAAGGAGGATGTACTGGAGGAACAGAGGAGTTCTAGGATGTGTCTGCACTGAACCACTTTCAGCACCCATGCATCTGTCGTGCTCTCCCTCCACTTTGGAAAGAAGAGACAAGTGCAACCTCCCACAAGGATTCCCTGATCTGCTGAGGGGGTTGAAATGGAGTCAGAAGGCTCCAGGGGTGGCTGGTGCACCACCAATGCCTGCATCTTTGGTGACTCTGGTATAGGCACTGGGAAGCAAAGGGGCCAAAGGGGTAGTCCGGGTCTGCTGGGAGCCATGGACTGGATCCTCTGAAATAACTACTACCAGGGTAGGCATAAGGCCTATGAAAGGAACCCCTGCCCCAACCCTGAGGCTTTGGATTAAGGGTAAGAGGGGACCTCAGGGTCATTTTAGACAATTGCTGGTCCTGCACAGCAGACTTCACATCAGTACCAAAATGCTGCTTACCTCTAAAGGGAGCACTAGGGACTGGTTGCTGGACATTAGTGGCAAACCCAGCCACAAGTAGCTATGAGCGGCAGTGCAGGCAAATGCCAGAAGCAGCCGCACAATCTGCAGAATCAGAGGCAACATAAGCCAACCTTAAGAGGTGCCTAACAGCCTTCAGATCACAGGCAATAGTCTGCACGACTTCAGTTTTGTCTGGATTCTCAGGTAACTTGTCAGCCATGGTAGCTATAGTCTTCCACAGGCTATTCTGTGGCCAGTTGCACAAAGCGTGGCTTAAAATTAGCCTAAATTTATTGTCTTAGGACTTAAAAGTGGTCTTGTCTAAGCCTGGCAGTTAAGACTGTTGCAGGATCAAAAAACTGTCTTGACTTAAACAAGACAGGTCTTATCCTGATGTTGCCTAGCAGCATAGACTGGGCTTTAAATTAGACTTACTGTACACTGCTGAAGAAAAAAAACAAGATGGCTACCACTTGCTGGAATAGAGAGTTATGTTGACGACAGTAGTAAACGTACTAAACAGCTACAGAAGAAACAGGTACTCTGCAGCACACTACTGGTGAGAAACTTAAAAAAAAAATACTGCTTATTTTAATCTTTGAACTTATATGACTTCTTTCCTTTTTTGTTTGATGTTGTTGGGAACACAGGAATCACATCAACTCTGTTGCCCAGATACAGCTGCACACTGTGTGGTTTTTATACTGGCAGAACCAGCCCCTGTATAGCACTCTCCTATCCCCTTTCATTCTCAGCCCTCCTTCGTACTCAGGCATCCTCATCATTCTCCCCAGTAGTGGTATAACCAACACTTTCTCATACTCGGCTCCCACGTACACAGTCCAGTTTTGGTTCACCTCTCCTATCCAGCCTCCACCCTGCCGCTCATACTGAGCCCCTCGGGGCTGGGAACAAAAGCCCTGAGCAGCAGGCATTATTTAAGTAAATAAGGGTAACTCGGGCACTGTAAAGATAGCCACCATGCGGCTTTGATTAACCCCCCCATGCCATCTGAATAAAATCTGCCTAGCGACTATTTCGGTAAATGCCACGGTGTGGCTAGGCTGTCTGATAGTTATCGTTGCCTTCCACTGGGCACTGTTTAAGAGCCGCGAGTGCGAGCTCCCAGATCATACCGCATCTTCTGCTTCCAAATTCCTCGGGGAAATTATATTTGCCATCGGAGTGACGGCTCTGGTAGATGCAGAGAGGTGCACTTGTACTGCCCCCATGGCAACTCTCGCTCATATGGAGCAGGCCAAAGCCTGAGCTTCCGATGGATTAGTGTAGTAAGTGCTGCCTGGCATTTTCTCTCTTAGTGCATTCACTGGCGCTACCAGCAAGAGATCGTGGAAAGATTTTATTAATACAGTAGGATGGACATGTTTATATCTCAGAAAGTGCAGATCATGGCAGCCTCAATGTACTGTATTTCTGGCAAATTGTTTGTCTGCTAATACACTCCACCCCACCCCCAGTAATACTACTCAGTATGCTTCTTTTGGTGAAACTTTCAAGTAAGTAAACTAAATATATAATAAATGGCATATTACATTGAAATCATATTGCATGAAGTGTGTAAGGAAGTTTATAAAGCTTTCTGGTTTATACACAGTGATTGGAATACTGTATTACAGTCACATTTATTTTCTGAAAGAAAAGAAAAAAGAATGTATGTACCTATGCATCGCAGCCCGTATTTAATGTGAGTGCTGCTTGCTGTTATGGCTGTTTTGATTAAATTATTTCTAATGAGTGTTATTTTATTTAAATTATATTTTGGTTATAGATGATTAACTGAGCCAGAATTCCCTAATGAAGGGGTATTCCCTGAAACGCTGGAGCTATTTTTGGGGAAAAAATAGTTTTTTAGGTATATCAGGGAAAGAAGGAGAGTAAAAGGGCAGATTGGTAGGTTGAGGTTCAAGGAAGGGGTGGGCTGAGGAGGCAGTGGAACAGGTGGAGGTACTCAATGAGTACTTTGCATCGGTCTTCCCTGGGGAGGAGGCAAGTGCTGCACAGGTATGTGCGAGGGTTAAATGCTGACGTGGCCAGGGATTTGAACATTTTGATGTACCTGTTGGTGCTAGGGGGACTAAGGAGGTGGCACAGTATGTGGCGAGACAGGCTGGGTCTGCAGAAATGACATCAGTAAAGGTATCTGGAGTGAACTGAGCCTCTTTGCAGATGACTCGAAGCTGAGGGTGGTGGTGGATGGGGAAGGGGATAGAGTAATCCTGCAGGAGGATCTGGTGGCTCTGGAGGGGTGGGCACATTCCTGGGGGCTCAAGTTAACTTGTGGAAATGAGCAAGGTCCTTCACCTGGGACCCAAAAACACTACCCATGAGTACACCCTGGGAGGGGTTACACTGCAGTCTTTGAATGGGGAGAGGGACATGGGGGTAGTAGTGGACATCAGAATGAATAACGTTGAGCAATGTAGGAGGGCTGTGGCCAGGGCAAATAAGATGCTGGGGTGCATTGCTAGGGGGATAACATCCAGAAGCAGGGAGGTGATCCCCCTTTGTACAATGGACTGGTTAGACTGCACCTTGAATACTGCGTGAGTTTTTTGCGTCTCTACCTGAAAAAGGACATCGCCCTCTTGGAGAGGGTTCAGAAAAGGGCAACTAAAATGATACAGGGTATGGGTGATAGGTCCTATGGGGAGAGGCTCGAGGAGCTCAGCCTTTATTCACTAGAGGAAAGAATGGACGGGGATATGATTGAGGTCTTCAAGTATCTAAAAGGTGTAAATAGGGTTAGGATGGAAAAGGTTTTTCAGAGGAGGGAGGGTGTGGTCACTAGGGGCATAGTTGGAGGCTGGAGGGGGGACTCGGGGGGGAGAGAAGAAGGTGTTATTTCACTGAGATGGTGGTGGAACCATGGAATGCGCTACCTCTTGCTCCGGTGACAGCCTCTTCCTCCACTCCATTGGCCTTGTGCCCTGGCTCCCTCAACTATGCTGCCTCCTGGCCCCCACCACGAGACACCCAAGAGCCAATGGAATCACAAATACCTCCCCAGAGGGGGGAGAACTGCAAGCCAGCAGCTCAATCCTGCACCGCACCCTCCCCCCTGTGCCAACTTCCAATGACCTGTGCTTGTTCCCGAACATGGGTCATCGACGTGGCAAGAGGTGAGAGGCCTAGTGCCTCAGCCCTCTGCGCCACCAGGTTGGCATGGAATGTGCTGCTATTTTAATATTACATTTTTTCAGTCATTGCTAGATATCTTTACATTAAAAATGTAGTGCTGGATATGGTACAGATCCTCTCTATGTGGAACAGAGGGCTTTGATGAGGTAAATTGGGGAACCATTCCTCATAATTATGTGGAACAGTTGAAGGTATGCCTACACAATATTGGGACCCATTAACCCCCACCACCAGGGCTACTACTTATAATTACTGGCAAGTAGGTCATCTAGATGACGGTTGGTTTTTTTGAGTCCCCCCCCCCCACACACACACTCTCAAACACCGTCTCTCCTCTTTTCCTGTTTACTGATTTTCTTTCTTTCCCTATAATTGTTACTTTTTTGTCTAAAACTAATTTCTTTAACTCCTATATTGTCCTATTTCTCCTTTTTATCTGTCCATTCTCTGTCTCTTCTCTCGCTACTGTAGTTCCTCCATATTAACCTGTTTGTCTGTTTTCTTTTAATAGGTCTGACAAGATGCTGACTGCTTCCCTATGCTGACTGCTTCCCTATCAGGTAAGTATAACTCTATGTCTAACCTGTCCTATCCTTCCTATTTACTCCATAAAAACTATGGATCCTTTGTGACTTCTTTCCTCTATTTTATTTTACAGGTCAAATGTATTTCGTTCCTTCAAGTCCTACTTCTGGCTCCCTAACACCCAGGTATGAGACCCTCTACATATTTCCTACACTTGATGGATTTACTGTCATGATTTGGTCATGCACATTACAGTGTGTGTGTGTGTGTGTGTGTGTATAAGGTTACACAAACTGTAGCATAATTTTTTTTTTTCCCCATAAAGTCTTTTGCCTTGGCGGTTCATGCAGGTGGGCTCTCAGCCCTGTTCTCACCTCTTCCATCTGGAACTCACCTTCCCCAGACTGCTGAACACAGAGTCCTCCCATGGATTGACCCCCCCCCCCGGTAGGACTGAGAAGGAGAGGGCTATCATCCCCCTATGCATTGACTCCCATCCAGAATTGTGCTGGTGGTCCAGGTGAGGGCACAGGATGGAGATTGGTGAGCAGGGCTTTATGAAACATGTGCCAACCATTTTTCCATTCTCTCTGCTTAGATCCTCAGCCATAATAGCACATAAGTGTGCATGCATGGTAGAACACACATGTGATGGAACCATGGTCCATCCCTTCGATGTTGCTCATGCTTCTAACACTACCCCCAGGCCTTCGCCTGTTGCAGCCAGTTGCTGAGTCAGCATACCTCCCTGCCCCAGGAGAGAAGAACTGTCTGACAGTTGCTCAATCCTCTTGCTCCTCTCCACGGCAACCCACCAGCAACCTGATCATGTTCCCGAATTTGGGTCACCAACTTGGTGGTATGTAAGGTGCACAGGGCCTCAGCCCTCTTGAGCCGCTGTCCAGTCTCATGTCACAGCTATTTTTAGCTGCATGAAAGTTCACTGCCTGCTTGGTGGGATATACCGTATGCTATGCTCAACAGTTGCCACAAATGTGTGTGTGTGTGTGTGTGTGTAGGGGGGCATTCTACTACTGGAATAATGCAGAGCTTTGAATTTTTCTATATAAGCAATAAGACATGGCTGGGTGTTGGCAGTATGAGATACCCTCACACCCAGAGGCTGAAGGCACTTGACCTGCAGTCGCATGCCTAACTACGCCTCTGGGTGTGTGGGTATCTCAGTACTACCAACACCCAGCCATGTCTTATTGCTTACATCTACAACAAGTTGGACACACAGGAAGGAGTGGAGATAATACAACGCGATCTTTGGGAAACTGTGTGTGGTCTGGGGGTGGCAGCTGGGTTTCAGTGCTAAAAACAGTAAAGTTATGCTCTTGGTGCAGGGAAATCTGGTGGCTGTGTATAAGATGGGGAGTACTTACAGTAACTACACAAGAGAGGGACACTGAAGCATACCTCTCAACTGTCACACATTACGAGGTACGTCACTCATTTTACCTCTCAGAAACCCTCTGTCTCACATGGCACAGGTAATATTCCACACTGCCCACTGAAACTTCAAAGCAGAAATTCATAATAATCTATGATACTCAGCTATCAGCAAACATGAACAACATAAGTGCACAAATTCAGACTGTGTTCTGAGCTTGCAGTGTCATTTTTGATGATGTGTCACACCATTTTGTCCATTTGTCACACGTACTGTCACACATTTGAGTGATGAAAGGTTGAAAGGTATGCATTGAAGTAGTCGAATCTGATCATCTAATGGTGGTGAGGCAGTAAAACAGGGCAGTTGGTTACTGGGATGCTAGGGTGCATAGGGATTGGGTTTTCAAGCAAGAAAAGGTAGATGGTTTTGCCCATGTATTTCTCAGTAGTTAGACCTCACCTAGAATGCTGTGTACAGTTCTGGAGGCCACAACTCAGCATGTAGTCCCTGGAGGAGAGGAGAAGAAAGCTTGAGGGGTCATGATTCAGACTCGGCATCAGAAGTTGAGGAAAGGGAAGGGGATAGGACTGTGTGGAATCTTTAAATTCTGACAGAACAAAACTTTGTGGAATTTTTGAAATTCTGACAAAATTCAACCAAATTGCTCCCCCACCCCACCCTGTGCCAGCTCCCTGGTGACCCGAGGTCATTCCTGAACCCAGGTCACTGGCACAGTGCAAGGTAAGGTGTCCAGTGCCTCAGTCCTCAGTGCCACCGGGCCAGCCTACAGAATGATTTTCTGCTAGAAGTAATTCTATTCCGCAGATCGCAGCAGGCAGAATTCCATAGAAGAATCAGCGAAATTCCAATGGAAATTCCACTGGCAGAATGGTCATTCTGTGCTAATTTTGCCAGCAGAGTTCTGCATTCCACATAGCATTGCAGATGGGAGGGGCGCTTGAGACTGATTAGGGTCAAAAGGGGTAGTAGTAGGTAGGGGAAATAAGGCAGACTAGATGGACCTACCTGTCCTTTTTCTGTCATCAAATTCTATGTTTCTATATTTATAGAGTACATGGATATAGATGAGTGGGACCCTTCTATACCAGTAGTACATATTCTACTCACCCTGACGAAGAAATGTATACAAAATACATAGGTCTCTTGGCAGCAGCTAACTTTTGAAGTGTAAAACAACGAGGTTTTAAAAGTATTACCAAAGAAGAGACTTGCCTTCGAGATAAAGGGACAGGCAAAACAAACTTGAGACAGTGGGATTCCTATACATATTCCCTGCCTCCCAGGAGGCCACGCTGATATGTAGGAGGTGCTGAAAGAGCTATATTGCTGCCAAATGAAGAAATACACCAGGCACACCAAGACAAAATGAAATAATTTTTATTATGCAGGCATGACAAACAATGTGATGCATGCAGTCATTGCTTGCTTGTAAGTTTCCTGTTAAAACCATTTGGCTCATCTGATGTCCAAACACTGAGGTCTAACAAGCATTATAAAATATACTGTAACGTGTAGTGTTTAGCTATATCACTTCCCTGTCTCAGCATTTGACTGCCTTGTGGTGGAGGCCCAATGCTAGAGCAAACTACGAGAATCTTCAAAGGATAGAAACTGCAGTTTTGCAGCTTGTACATACCGTAACACTCACGCACTGGCGTACCATAGTGGGCAGGAAGATTGAGAAGAAAAAACAGAAAAATAGCAGTCAGGCAGGTTTGATGAGCCCCGCCGGCTTTCCCTTGGCCTAAACCGCAACTTGGACCTGGAGGACTGTGTTCCAGTGATGCCCTCCATCCTCTGGCCCCACCTTGGGGGGGTGGTCCAGCTGAATTCAAGGCCCAGAGGCCAGGGGAGGTGGCAGCTGGCCATGGGAAGGAGGGACAGTGCTGAGAAGCTGCTTGCCTGAGCAGAGGATAAAAATCTTTATGGCAAATATATATGTATCTGTATATATATATATATATATATATATATATATACATATATATATATATATATTAAAAAGAGCTGTGGTTGCCTCACCACTGCTTACCACTCCAGAGGGACAGTGATTGCGGCTGGGGGAGGTACGCAAGATTGGTCACCGCCAGGACCATGCTTCCCCCAGACAACTCATTGGGAGTAGGCTGGAAGGTCTGCACAGCATGAGAACTTAAACTTTTGGCTCAACCCACACACCTCCAGAACTTTTTAAATACTCTGCTTGGGCTCCTCCTTTGCTGGGATGGAGACAGTTCAAGAGGAGTGCCATCAGGAGGCTGTTCCAGGAGAAAAGGTGGGGTTTCCTATGCAGTAGTGGGCTATGACTAAGACTAATTGTGTTATTTTTAGTGTATTGATAAAGGGTACAGTAGCCAATGGGGGTGAATGTTTTGAGCTGCCTGCAAATACTATGGGAGGGGGTTTGCTCTGATAAAGTCTGTAGGAGTGGGCGTGCTCTGATCTTGCTAGCTAAATGTTACTGTAATTGCTGCTCCTTGAAGGCTGTTGTGACCGATGCTACAGTAGTATTGTGCTGGCACTGTTTAGCTGTTGACTCAACATTAGGGTTAGCCTTAGAAAGGTGGAAGGCTCTCAAGAATTAACTGTGAGATGGTGGGATACTGGGAGTAGCTGAAGTTTTGGTAGCGATAACATTGAGACATACTTCAGAGAATGGAACCTGGGGGGCAAACAAGTTGGAGGAAGGAACAGATCAGGGGGCAGGATTGTGGAAATTGGGGAGGGGACAGAGCACGGGAGTGTGACAGGAGGGGGACAGTGGAAGCATAATGGGTGGGGGATAGGTGGAGGGAGGTGGATGGGGACATGAAGGGGAGGACAGTGGAGTGTAACAACTGCAGAGTGGCTATATGCACCCTGTGGAAGCTGAGGGAGTGACCAATTTTCCAAAGGCTAGGGAGACTGGAGAAGGAGTTATCATGACTAAAGGGAGAAACGGCTTGCCTAAAGGGCAATATGCCATGGCCAAGAAGAGATATTGAAAGGAGAAACAAAGAGGGCAGTCAGGTATGGGATAGGGGGCAGGATGAAGGAAGAGGCAGGGGATGGAGAGTGCAGACCATATGGGGGTCCAGGGGGCTGGTGCCAGTGCTGGGGACAGGTGCTATACTGGTGCCAGCGCAAATGATCTTGGATACGCACCAGACACAAACAGGTATTGGCCATTAGCTGATGACAGGGATGGTGGGGAGGAGGAGCTTCCAACAGTATTGAAGGGGAAAAGGATGGGGGGAGCATGGAGGAGAAAAAGGGGTGTGTGTGGGGAAAATACAGATAGAAGGGTGAGTGCTGATGTGAGAGGAAAAACAAGGGCAGACAAAGGGCATAAAGTGCAGAAAGTGGAAAGAGCAAGGAGATAGAGGGGGCAGGAGGTAACGAAGGAAGCAGAGGGGGAATATGAGGGAATCTTAATGGTGGGGGACTCTGGTCCAATAGCTGCTGGGCAGAGAAGGGTCGCTGTCCATGGCAGGGATAGGGATGGAAGAAAGGAGCAAACTGAGGGTGTGTGTGTGGAGAAGGAGAAGTGACAGTGACAGGTAAGTCTACTGAAGGGGATCGAGTGGGGGAGTAGGAGGGGCAATACTCAGTCAGATATGGGTAGAGACTGTACCAGGTTTGATAGCAGACAAGACATGGCAGGCTGTGACTAAGCATGTTAGAGGAGAAGAAAGAAGACTCAAGTAGTAGCACATGTAGGCACAAAACATGGGGGGCTGCATGGTGGAGGAGGTAGAGGAGATCTGAAGAACTGGGGAGGTTATGCTCAGAAATGGGGAGCCTTGTGGCCTTCTCAGAGGAGCTACCATTTCCAAGGGCTAGCAGTGCAAGAAGGGTACCAATAGTGGAGTTCAACTCCTGGCTGAGGGAGTAGTGTAATGCACAAGCATATAGGCTGGTTGGAGGATGGGGGAGACATGGAATAACAGAAAACTGTACTCTAAGGATGGGATACACCTGAATGGTGTGGGTAAGGGGATGTTAAAGAGAAAGTTTGAGGAATATATAGTTTCAAAGGGGTATTTAAACTAGATGGGGGGGCAAATGTGCGGTCATCATGCCAGGTCACCAGAATGGGGAGCCAAACAAGCTGTGCCCCCAGGAAAATAGTGAAAGCAAGGGGAGGGGGTTGCAGAAGGAAGGGGGGCAGTGCAAGGGCCAAGAAGGGGGATGGATGGGAAAGGGTAGAGGGTGCTCTCCCTAAATGCGAGGAGTCTGGGTAACAAAATAGCTGAGCTTCAGGCACTCTTAGTTGAAGGGAATGTTTATGTCGCAGCAATAACCGAGACATGGGCCACTCAACACCAGGATTGGGATATGGCAATACTGGGCTATAGAATATACAGGAAGGCCCAAGGGGTCAGGAGGTGGGGGTGGCAATCTATGTGAGGGATGGGATCAGATGCATGAGAGATGAGGGGAGGAGGGGAGAGCTGAGGCACTGTGGATGCAGCTCCTGGATGACAAAGGTAGAAAGTTGCGGCTGGGAGTGGTGTACAGACCGCCTGCCCAGTCAGAGGAACTGGACAAGGAGTTAGCAGAGCAGATTAGGAGGGTATGTAGTAAGGGGAGTGTGGTCATGGTAGGGGATTTCAATCTGCTGGGGGTAGATTGGAGCACCCCTGTCAACTCCAGTGCCAGGGAGCAGGTACTCCTGGATGCAATCCAGGATGGTCTCCTGACACAGCTTGTCAGTGGGCCAACTTGGGTAGGTAACACACTGGACCTGGTACTGTTGAATGGGAAGGGCGTGAGGGAAATAAGGGTGGAAGATCCACCAGCTGGAAGTGACCACCAAACGGTGTGGTTCACATTCAGTTTTAGTAGGGTCATTGGTGGCTCAGTAACAAAAGTGATAGACTTCAGGAGGGTGGACTTCAGGAATATACAAGAGATACTGCAGGGCTGTTTAGTGGGGGATATGCCAGATGTGGATGCACAAGAAAAGTGGGATATTATTAAACATGAGATAGCAGAGGCTATGGAGGCTTGCACCAGGACTCAAAGCAAGAAAAGCAGAGCCAAGAAGCCAAGCTGGCTGAACAGCAGAGTGATGAGGGATGAAGGTAAAAAGGGTTGCATATCAGAAATAAAGGAGGACGGGAGGGGGAGGGGCAGGACAGGAGAAATATGAAGTTGGTCAAGGAGGTTACCAAGTGAGTGAGAGAAGCTAAAGCCTCAAGAGCCAAGGTTAGCTCAGGGCATTAAGGGAAGGTAAAAATACTTTTTTAGGTATATCAAGGGAAAAAAGGAAGCGCAAGGACAACACAGTGAGGATAAAGAGGGGTGGGGAGTGGGTGGAAAAGGGAGCAGAACAAGCAGAGGCACTGAACAAATACTTTTGTTCCGTGTTCACGCAGGAGAAGGGAAGGCCACTATCTCCGTGGATGGGGAAGGTGGAGGGAGGGGGGATGATGGACGGGAGAATTGAGGAGAACAGAGTGTTACAGGGTCTGAGACCACTAAGGGTGGACAATGCACCAGAACCTGATGGTATTCACCCCAGGGTGCTGAGGGAGATGGTGGAGGTGTTGGCCAGACCACTGGCAGACCTGTTCAGCACCTCTCTGGACATGGGATAAGTGCCCCAGACTGGAGGGTGGGCCATGTGGTGCCCATTCACAAGAGCAGCCCATGAGACAAACCTGGAAATTACTGACTGGTCAGTCTCACTACCATAGTGGGAAAACTTATGGAGGTGATACTGAAGGAGAGACTGGTGGCATTTCTGGAGGGAAATGGTCTCCAGGATGGACAGCAGCATGGGTTTGTTTCTGGGAGGTTTTGTCAGACCAACCTAGTAGAATATTACAACTGGGTTATAAGGCAGCTGGATAAGTGTCATGCTGTGGACGTCCTATACTTGGATTTCAGCAAGACCTTCAATTTAGTGCCTCATGGGCAGCTAGGAGGAATCTGATGGCCGTAGGAGTGGGAGAGAAACTGGCAAACTGGATAGGGAATTGACTGAGGGGATGCAACAATGGGTAGTAGTGGGGGGGACTCTCAACATCTAGGCCAGTGACGAGTGGAGTGCCGCAGGGCTCTGTGCTGGGGATAGTACTGTTCGGGCTATTGATTTTGGATATCTCGCATGGAATTGGGAGCAGAATTAGTCTGTTCACAGATGATACTAAGATGGGGGCAGTAGTTGATGAAGGGGATGGGTGCAGGCAACTACAAGGGAACATGACCAAACTAATGGAGTGGTCAGAGAGGTGGCAGCTGGGCTTCAATGTAAAGAAGTGCAAGGTTATGCAGTTTGGGACAAAGAATCCAAATTGAGAATATTGGTTGGGTGGAGTGAGGTTGAGGGTCACTGAGGAAAAAGAAGGACCCTGGGGTGTTGATAATGGGGAGCATGAACAACTCTGCTCAATGCAGGAAAGCTGCAGCTAAGGCTAACAAGATGCTGGGGTGTATTGCAGGGGGATTCATGTCCAGGCACAGGGAAGTGATACTGCCACTGTACAGGTCATTGGTCAGGCTGCACTTGGAGTACTGTGTGCAACACTGGCACCCGTATCTGAAGAAGGACAGTAAACTGCAGGAGGGGGTGCAGTGGAGGGCAACAAAAATGTTAGGGGGGATGGAGGACAAAGCCTATGACAGGCTATGCAAGCTGAATATGTACACTCTGAAAGAGAGGAGGGATGGGGGATGTGATTTGTATGTTCAAGTATTTGAAATGGATTAACAAAGGTGGTGTGGATGGGTTGTTTAATCTGAGGAAGGGTAGGGATACTAGGGGGCACAGGCTTAGATTGGATGGTGGTACATTTAGGAGAGAGATGAAGAGACCTTACTTCATGGAGAGGGTGGTGTCGAAATGGAACACCCTGCCAGAGGGGATGATATCATGTGAGACAGTGGGAAGTTTTAAAAGGGCATGGGACAAGGAATGAGGGAGGGTGTGGGTGAATAGTGCTGAGAACTGGATAAAAAGGACTGAGAATGTCCTGATGGTGGGGGAAGGGGTTGTGGCTGCTGCAAACTATGGATGCTAGCTGCACACTCGAGCAGACTTGGATAGACCATGAGGTCTGTTTTTGCTGGCAGATTCATGTGTGGCAGATTTGTGTGTGTGTGTATGTATATGTGTGTATATATATATATATATATATATGTGTGTATGTATTTATATAATATTTTTCTTGGTAACGTCAGATGAGATATGGGCAAAAGCACTCCGTTAAACAGGTAATTGGTGCAGTCATGTGTATACAGTATATATTTTTTAATATACAACATTAAGAATGGTTACATGCATCGAAGTACATTTTCTTATACATAACTATGGCAAGGTAAGCCTACTTACAACAAATAAGCCTGGTACATAGGAGGCTTAAATTAAAGTCTGTAAATAAGACCAATGAAATGTAAAACTATTTTTGTGCAACAGGCTTACATTTTTCAAGCCCGCCTTGCTTTTGTAAGAGCAAAAACATGTCTTAAACATGGACTTAACTCTTTTGTGCAACTGGCTGCAGATATTTAATCATATAAGTCTGGTAACTGGTAATCCTGAGGCCATGGGACATAGAAGCATATGTCCTCTTGCCTATGGCATCCAACTTCCTCGATTCTTTATCAGAAGGCAAAGATCTCACGTGCTTCAGAGCTTTACAATGGTCATATGCAGCCATAATAACCACAGAATCCATTTCAGGCTGAGTGCAATAAGGTTTGTCTGAGGGGGCAGGGTATTGCTTATCTGCCTTACAGAGTATAGCTGGCAGAGCACTGGACCTGTGACAAGCAGCCATACTGGCATCCTACAAAGCAACAAACTTCCAACAAGTGGACTGCAAATCCACAGGTAAGGGACGGTGCAGGTGAGGGGCGGCTAGCCTAAATACAGAAAAGTCCAATAACCTGCATTCAAAAACATCACATGCACCAGCTTCTCTTTTGAATATAGAATGCTTTATTGCAAATGTAACAGATAGCAGATGCACAGATGTGTTCATTGGCAACAATTTGCCCTGATGTTTCAGGTTAGAAATGGGTCAACCCTGATGAAGGGTTTCTAACCTGAAGCACCAGGCCAGGGTAGGTTGTGGCCAGTGAACACATCTGTGCACCTGCTATCTGTTACTTTTGCAATAAAGCATTCTATATTCTAAAGAGAAGTTGGTGTGTCTGATGTCTTCCATTCTCCAAGGCAAAATGGATAGGAGGAACAATAACAGGTAGTGTAGAAAGCTCCAAAATTTCAGAGAGGGTCTTCTTTGAGGGATCATCCTCTTCCTCATCAGCAGTAAAGCCAAGCTTGGACTATAGCTGCCTTAGGGAAGCCTAAAAAGAGGCAACCTCAGGTGGGAACCTTGGTGTATAATGTACACTGTCCTCACTGCAGAAGGATAAAATGGAGCTGGAGCCCACCACTTCAGATGGATCATTTCTTCATCCTCTTCCTCATATTCCTTCTCTATTAAATCTGATTATATTCCAGCTCCTCCCCCTGCTCATCAGGAATAGGCAGTGGGTCAATGGCAGGAGGAGGACGCTGCATGGGAGGAAACATCAATGACCCAGGTGTTGACAGAGGAATACCTTGGCTAAGCTCAGTAACCTGCATGGGTGGCAGACCAGGCAGTGACTGAGTACACGTCAATGGCAGAGCCTGGGGCAGGAGCTGTTGAAATAGTGCAGATATAGTCTGGAAAAGCAACTGTGCACTGATGGACCCCAACAGGGTTGTCGACGACTGATTCATCAACGGAACAGTGCCAGACGGCTTAATTGGCTGTGAATACCCTATTGGGGAATTACAGCTAGTGCCAGGTCCCATGAGAGGCAGCTGGGGGGCAGCAGAACCTGAGGACTTAGCCTGGGTCCTGTTTTTGTCTGCAGATATACCTTTGTCTTTAAAAGGAGACCGAGACCTGGCAAGAGAGGCATCCTTTTTACAATGCCACTGCTTTTCCTTTTCAGCGTAGCAGTGTTTCCCACCAACCTAGCAGCTTTCTCCTTTTTGCCTTTCTTTGATGATTCTGCAAGTAGTGCCATTGATCTCATGGAGCAGCGAGTCAACAGCTAGTTGAGGGTAGAAGGAGCAGATGATGACGGTGTTGCAGCCTGTGACGCTCAGTGTTTGTCCTCTATGACCTTAAGTTTTAAACAAATTTCTAAACCCTAGCAAATGCTATAGACGTCCACATCATGAGATATGCTTAAGCAGTGGATGCACACATCATGAGTGTTGTCCTTATAAATCTCAATGTTACCACAATGACAGTAGTGGAACAGTGGTTCCTTGTCTTTCATCAGCAGCATAAATGTTTATTTTTATATTTAAAACAAAAACAAAAAAAAGGAAGTGTTATTGATATTTGCAAATTTCAACAGCATTCTTCAGCAGTGGAGGGCAGAAAGCGGTTGACAGCAGGAGAAAGACCTGAAACATGACTGGGCCACCCACATTATATAAGCAGCAATGATGCACGTCAGCATGGGTGGATCCGGCTAACAAATGTTTCCAGGTGGTCCTGACGTCTTACATTTCCAAAGTGTGTCTCAATGGACAGAGATATCCATGAAGAAGATATTAGGTTTTCTACTCCTCCCCTCAAAAAAAAAAGACATTAGCACAACCTGTCACAGTCAATGAATGCCCCTTCCCTTTCCCAGGATGTGTCTGTGTGAAACAACACAAAGGTTTCCTACCACGATCCCAAAAAACAAGCATTGGCACAGCTCCTGTCACAGTCAATGCTCCTTCCCTTTCCCAAGATGGGTCTGTGTTGGGGGAAAAGGTCTCCTACTCCCCCCCCAGCCAAATAACTTTGGGAGTCACTGCTTTGAATCACCTTTAGCTGATGTGAAAGAAGAACACTGATGCCACCTAGTGGAATGTTTTTCTAAAGTACTCTCTTTCTACTAGGAGAGACGGACTTCAGCAATCATGAGAGCTTGCACATAACACTGTGCATTAGCCTATTGAACTGCCCATCGGTCGCTACCCTAAAAATGTAGTTTGCTATGAGGAATGACAAACTGGCAGCAAGACGTTGTACTAAAGATTAAAGGGACCCACACACCAGCTGTTTTGAGGCTGAGCTCTTTATACCATTTCAAACACTACCTCAGTGCCCAGGGACATGATGCAAATAAAAACATGGGGTTTGCACAGATATTGTCAACTGTTATAAGTGCCTCAGCGCACAGATAGTGAAGCACTGCCCAGTACCTTAGTTTGATTATGGAGACATTAATTGACATTATTTCCTCCACTGCAGTGTGACAGTCTATTTTGTGTGCTGTAATATGTTTTGTATTCACCATTTAATCTATACTGTATATTGATTTTGTGTGTTCTACGTATTTTATTTTCTGTTGTTTCTCCGAGTTTGAAGAACACCAAATACATAGTGCTGCTATGTACCTTTATTACCTTTATATGGGATATACAATGGTGAGCTGTCAGATAAATGATTTATCTACACAAGTGCTGTTTGACCTCGGGGAACTTCACGAGTGGCGTAAGCCACGAGTGAGGTGTCCGAGGTCAAACAGTACAAGTGTAGATAAACCATTTATCTGACAGCTCACCGTCGTATATTTCATTTATGCAATAGAGATGCTTCTTATCAGTGTGGGAACATTTGGTTTTGACTGTTTATGTTCTTTTTAAATGGTAATTTCTGGGACTTTTGGTTAACTTTCTGGTGTATGTCCGCTAGCCAGTGGTTGCTATTAAATGAAACACCACTCATTTTGTAGAGAACTTCTTGCTGAACAAATGTCATGGTGACAGTATCATGCTACCTTTTTGTTTTAAAGTTATTCGCATTTGTTTGATGAAAAAGTGAAACAAAATTTAATTTTATGCTGTTTTTGCTAATTATAAAAGAAAACTAAAGGTGTTTATTAATGAAATGCCACTCATTTTGTAGATATTTTCATGCTGAACATTTTTGTGCTCATAGTACCATGCTATCATTTTAGTTTTAAAGTGATTCACATTTGTTTGTCGAAAAAGTGAAAAGAAAATTGAATTTTATGCTGTTTTTTGCTAATTTTGAAAAAACTAAAAGGTATCTCTGAATGAAACACCACTCATTTTGTAGATATTTTTATGCTGAACATTTTTCGTGCTCACAGTACCATGTTATCGTTTTTCATTTTAAAGTTATTTATATTTGTTTGTCTGAAAAGTGAAAAGAAAATAAGATTTTTTGCTGTTTTTTGCTAATTATAAAAAAAACTAAAAGGTATCTATAAATGAAACACCACTCATTTTGTAGATATTTTTGTCCAGAACATTTTTCGTGCTCACAGTACTATGCTATCATTTTTCGTTTTAAAGTTATTCACATTTGTTTGTCAAAAAAGTGAACAAAAAAGCTTTGATTGACAGTTTGCATTTATCCCACATATGTGGGATAAATCTAGGGTGGTTAGATTTATTCCACATATGTGGAAATAAATGGATTTATTCAATGGCTTTTGGTCTCACACCTATTGCATAAATAGTCTTATACCACTTGTCTGTTAACTACTTTTTTGTTCCCTTCCCCAGGACACATTCGGAAATGAACTGTTTTTAGCTCACTTACACTTTTTCAGGGGAACGGCTCTTAAATAAATACATGTCTCACATCATAATTCAATCCAGAAACAAATGATTTGATACCTTTTACTGGACCAACATGGATGTTACAGAAAAGAACAAAGTGCTCTAGCTTTCGAACCAACCAGGTCCTTCTTCAGAAGCTTTGTGGCAGTTATTTCAAATATCCATACTATTAACACCAGATTATATTGAAAAAACAGAAATAATTCTCATTGGTTTAACATATACATTTTAAAACATAACGAAGTTTCGTCAGAAGCTAATTAACACCAATATGCCTTTAACTGAGGGCCTCAGAGGGCAAAGGTTATCAAAATTCTCTACAGCCAACTGGGTGGAACTCTCTGGCTGTAGAGAATTCTTATAACCTTGCCCGCTCTAGGCTCAATAAAGGCATAATAATTAATTAACTTCTCGCTAAACTTTCTGTTATGTTTTAAATTTATATGTTAAACCAATGAGAATTATTTCTGTTTTTTCAATATAATCTGGTGTTAATAGTATGGGATATTTGAAATAACTGCCACAAAGCTTCTGAAGAAGGACCTGGTTGGTTCGAAAGCTAGAGCACTTTGTTCTTTTCTGTAACATTCATGTTGGTCCAATAAAAGGTATCAAATCATTTGTTTCTGGATCTGTTCTTAAAAGGACTAATATGGCACCTACAACATTTTTTTGCATCATAATTCAATGAAACCCCTACAATTGTTTGTAGCTTATTTGCATTTATATTGCGTTCCTACCATATATTTGTATATTGTCTGTAACTTTTTTCCTGCTGTGCTAAGTTATACAGCTGCCTGCTTTTGTCCTCCTTGGGAACCCCATGAAAATGAGATGTTGCATCTCATGGGGTTATCCAGGTAGGATAAATTTCAAATACATGAATAAACTCTCTAAGGTCAGCTGAAGCAACTACCTGGGTAATCCCAGGCTTCAAGAAGGACTACAGTAGGCGTGCTTTTGCCAACACTGGCTGAGGCAGCTGGAACAGACTGTCATGCACCCTAGAAACAAGCTATAATATGGCACACATCAGAACCTTACTCCAGAGGCACCTTACAGATCCTTGTCACTGTAACCACACAAAGTTAATGCCCATGTAAAAAGCTGGCCATATATAGGCTGCTTGCATGTAAATAATCATGTCCTCCTATTAACAGTTTGCTGTGTTCCATCTTCACATCAAACTGTATTATATCACATCTTTAGTTTTAAAAACTGTAAAAATGCAGTCAGCCTGAAACTATATCATGAAATATCTGTGAACAACTTAACTAAAGACTACCATGTAAATGAGGTACCACATTGTATAGGGCTATCTGGTGACCCTGTTGGTTGTAAACCAAAAGTATCATGTACAACAAGCACTGTAGATTTGTCCAAACATAGAACCCTTGTGCACCACACACCCCTTTTTGACATCTTTTTATATTGGGTGGGGACTGTTTGCCATTGCACTGGTGTGAAAGCTGCCCCTGACAACTTCCAGGCCAACTCCTGCCCTTTTCCTGATGTCACCTCATCACATTTCTGGAAATATCCCCACCTCACCCCACCCTAGAGGGAGGTCTCTAACTTCCGGCACTTAAGATCCAATGCAGAGGGGTGAAGATTGAGGGGACTTAAGAGCAGTAGTTGGCCTAATGGACCATGAGTGGACAGCTGGCTTCATATAGCCATGCCAACCACCAGTGTTACCCCCATGAGTCCCTCCCAACCATCATGCTTCAAGCAACTTCCATAACTCTCACCTTTTTCATTTTACGAGGGGTATCCCTCATTTTACCCCTCTGAACTCCTCTGTCTATACCTATTAACTGCCCCATATTAGGGGGGATTGCCCATGATTCTACTCTTCAGAAAGGTTTGCTGCTTACCAGTAACAGTAGATCTTTGAGGAAATCACTTCCATAGTCACACCTTTGGAACCATGAGGCATCCGCACTAAGACATCTTGGAAACCTTTGCCTGAGGTCACCTACGTTGATGTACATCGGCACCATCTACAGTATATAATGTGGAAGTCCCCACAATGTCTTCAGTTTTCCCACTGTAGACAAACACAGAGTTGTACTATGTAGACAGGAATCTGTAGACTAGAACTTTGTCCTCTCTTAACAGACGAGGCAAATGTTCTGGAAAGAAAAGACCACTGAAAGGGCACACAAAAAAAAAAGGAGACCAAGCATGCAGTAACGGGAAAGTCTTTTAGAGCATGCCATCTGTACAGACAGAAGGGCACAGATAAGAGGGTGAGCTGTAGCTCTGTGGAGCAGATTCTTTTGAAGGGCAGTGACGAGCGGTGTTCCACAGGGCTCAGTGTTGGGACCAGTGTTGTTTGGGATATTCATTGCAGACATATCATGGGACATCAAGAGCAAGATCAGTCTGTTTGCTGATGATACCAAGGTAGGCGCGGTGGTGGATGACCTAGGGGGATGGCAGGGGTTGCAGGATGATCTGGCAAAGCTTGAAACCTGATCAGACACCTGGCAACTGGGCTTTAATGCCAAAAAGTGCAAGGTGCTGCATTTTGGGATGAAGAACCCAAGTAGGAGTAACCAGCTAGGGGTGCAGCTAGCTCAGACAGAGGAGGAGAAGGATCTGGGTGTGCTCATTACAGGGTCAATGAACAACTCAGCACAATGTGGAGGAGAGGCAGCTGCAAGAGGCCAACAAAATGTTGGGTTGTATTGCAAAGGAGGTATATTCTCGAGGAGGAGGAGGTGATTCTGCCACTGTATAGGTCATTAGTTAGACCACACCTGGAGTACTGCATGCAGTACTGGCGTCCGTATCTGAAGAGGGACATTAAGTTACTGGAGGGGTTGCAGCGCAGAGCGACAAAGATGATCAAGGGGCTGGGGGACTTATCTTACGAGAGGAGGTTGAAGGAGTTGAACATGTACTCACTGGAGGAGAGACAGGGTAACATAGTTGAAACCTTTAAATACATGAAAGGAATAAACAAGGCCAGGTACAGAGGGCTGTTCAAAGTAAGGGAGGAGGGCCACCAGGGCCATGATATGAGACTGGAGGCGAGGAAGGTTCAGGGGAGATGAGGAGACACTTTTTACAGAGAGGTGGTGGCTGGGTGGAATGCGTTACCTGCTGAAGTGGTATGCAGTAGAACAGTGGACTGCTTCAAACAAGGATGGGACAGGACAAGGGGGAGGGTTAATGAAGGGGAAGGGTGGAAGGGAAGGGTAGCTGCAGAATAAGGGGTGCTAGCTGCACATTCGAGCAGACTTGATAGACCTCTAGGCCTTTATCTGCTGGCAAATTTTGTATGTTCGTATGTAAGATCCATGGTTACTGGTAAGTAACAAACCTATCTTCTTTGAGGACATCTCCCTCTATATACAGCCACACCTTTGGAATGATTTCCAAACAGTACTAGACTGCAGAATGGGTGAAGGCCAGTCACGAGGGATATAAAGTCCCAGAAGACAATTGGCAATGAAGGATATCAAGGCTTAAGCCAGCACATTTACAGGACATGGACTACCAAACCACAGCATTTAAAGAAAGGAGGGAATCACAGTTTGTGTGGCAGTGGAACATATAACAGCCACCAAAATGGAATGAAAACAAACCACAGAAGAGGCCAAGCCACAGCTGGCACCCCCAGACAGGACCAGGATGCACCAGACTAGGCCACTAGGAAACAAAATGAAATGCAAGATGCCAACAGGTCAGAAAGGAAACAGGCACCCACCATCCTGGTGGGGAATGAAACAAAAAGGCATTAGGACCTCATGCAGTTCTTCATGTAAGCAAAACAGAAATGTAAGGCTCTATGGGCATTCCAAGAATGCAGGAAAATGGAATGCATTCAGAAAGTAAAGAAAGGTGGAGAGCCTGTTGCAACATAGAGGCAAATTGCACCATGTGGAGGAGCCAAGGATAGCTACAGAGTGAATAAAAAGCTTAAACAATAATAGAGGATTCACAACCAGTGCCTGCAGCTTGTAATCCTGGTGAGCCAAGGGGACAGAAACCAAACTGCCATTCAGACAAAGAAACTCATATCAGAAGTGGCAGCAGGCACCAATGGAGCCTGAATAAATGACTCCAGAACCTAATGAAGGTCCCATAACATAACCAGTCCGTGGATCTGGGGATACCAAAGAAGGAGCACTGTGAAGAATCAATGGGACACCACCACCAGAGCTACAACCGTGCCCATGGAAAAGGCATGAAAGGTGAAAAAGTCAGAAGAGTGTAGCTGTACTGAAGAGTACAGAGGCTGAGAGGGACACATCGTAGACCACAGCACATGCTACTGAACAGTAGAAAAACCCAGGGAGCAAGGCACACTGAATACTGAAACATGGACATAACAGGGGTCATGGGTGTAGAGGAGACAGTGGGCAAGCCACCAAGAAAATGCCAGAGACAGCAAGGGAAATCCCTGAATAGGACAGAGTCATGGCAACAAGAGCCAGGTGTAATGATGCAGGAATGGAAGGTCTGGATGCTACAGGAAGCCTGTGGCAGAGAAAAAGCTCCACACAGAGGCAGGGGAGAAGGAGGCTCTAATAGAAGAGGCTACAGCTGTGGTAACCAAAACAGATCAGACCATAATAGGTCCACACTAGTCAAGACAGCTGGTGCTACTCAGATTGGCAGTAAACACTCCCAGAAGCAGAAAACTAAGGACCCAGCCAGGAGAGGGACACCATGTCCTTGAAGCCAGAAACACCAGGTGTTGGAACATGCGATAAAAGGCCTGGACATGTATTGATATGGAAGTGTCACACAGAAACAGGACCCAACTCTAAAAGTCCAGCACCACTCACCACAAACTGAGACCACATATGTTTATTTAAGCAAAGTCGTTTTACTGAAGGCAAAAAATAGTAGTGCTCTCATCCAAATGCATACATAGCATAAGCTGGAAGGAAAAAGGCAGAACCTCACAAAACTTTTACCGGTTTCGCTAAGGTGTCATCAGGAAGTGTTCCCACAGGTGTAAATGGTAGCCTTATATAGGCACAGATTTAAAGGAACAGTGTCCCTTTGTAACAAAATTACACTATACAAAAAGTTAGTATACATATATATATATAATATATAAATGTGGAAAAAAGAAAAATAGAAATAAATATATGTTACTCTAAATATTACACTATGTGCTCCATTTCTGTGCCCTAATGCAGATAATATTTATAATCCTGTATGCATAAACATCAGTAAATAATAAGAAGGCAACCCTTGCCGTGGTATAGTTACTGCTTGTGTGCGCTAACAACCGGAGTTGAGAGCAGGACCCGGGTTACTGGAAGAGCCAGCTGGGGAAGGAGGATTGAGCACCCAGAGGCCACTCTCCTTCTCTGGGTGGGGTGGGCTCCATGTCCTGCCACTTTACCACCACCTAGGTAAACACGGTTGGAGATGCAGTGGGACCATAGAAAGGGAGGGGGGATGTGGGCCGGGGACCAGAGTGCTTACACGCCTAGACATGCGCTGCCCCTAGCTTCCCCTAGCGTGCCAACATCCTGTGTGGGAGGAGACAGAAACAAGCGGAAAAACCCTGCAGATGCTCCTTGTAAATGGAACTCCAGGCCCCAATCCCAACACCTCTGCCAGCCCTGTGACAGCATCCCCGATGAAAAATACAGACACATTGGGGTGGAGGAGGGAAGCCCCATCCCGTATTCATCTGGGGGTATAACCAAGGCTCTGTGGGGGGACGGACTGCACCAGAGACCGGACAGATGAGCAGGGATGTACAAAGGCCACAGGAGTCTCCTGAAGGTGAGGAGGCACCGCAGTGAGAAGGAGGTATAAAGAGAAATAAAAAAAAAAAGAAGAAGAATCTGTATATGTTAATGTTTATAATTCTAAATAAAGATATAGGGAACTAATGATGTCCAAGTACCAATGCAGGTAGATACAATTAATAGTATTCCAATTCATGAATTCATAATGATTATATTAAGAATCCCCATATACACACATAAAAAAACATATAGGCCCAGATATTCAAAAGGGTTGCGCATGGCGCAACAGTTTTGTGCCATGCACAACCCACTGATGCGCTCCGGCGCGATATTCAAAAGGGAAAAGTGCTCCGCACAAATCCCGATGTGCCGGAGCGCATCAGTAATGTATGCAGGCACAGGTGGGGGGGGGGCGTGCCCATGCATAACCTGCACAGCCTGATATTCAGCCCAGGATGTGCAGAGTGTCATGTGCAACCCCTGTGCTGCACAAAATTCATGAAAAAAGGAACAAGTGATGGCCACCCACAGGTGAGCTGCGCATTGCCAGGGGCGCAGCTTACCGCAGCTGCCCGGCCACGAAGTTCCTCCCGCACCTGGTGGCGCCCCCCCCATGCCCCATGGTGGGCATCTGAAAGCGAACCTCCCCCCAAGTCCAATATCCCTGGTGGTCCAGTGGACTGATCGCTGCCCGATCACGGGCATCAGTACCTCATCAAAGACCCCCACTACCCTGGTGGTCTAGTGTACCCCCTACCCCACCTACCCACTGAGCCCCACCGCCTGGCTCCCACCCATCAGCCTGCAGGCGGCAGCACCCAGCCGCGCCACCCACCACCCGCTGACTGACATCTCGGTAGGGCTGCATGCCCGTGAGTTCTGGCAATGGAGCCAATGGGCGTGCAGCCCGCCATACTCGGTCAGATATGGAATGAATTAATTCACATATCTGGACTGAAATAATCGGTATAGGGCTCACGCCCATTGGCTAATGCTGTGAACATGGACGTGCAGCCCTACTGAGCTTGTCAGTGGGCGGCGGTGGTGGCAGGCAGGGGGTGCTGCCACCGCGAGCTGACGAGGGAGCGGGCGTGGGGCTCAGTGGGCGGTGGGGAACACCAGACCACCAGGGTAGTGGAGGTCTTTGATGCGTACTGATGCCCACGATCGGCAGCAATCGTCCACTGACCACCAGGATATGGAAAGGGGACTGTACTGAATGCCCGCGATCGGGCACATAGGGGTCCACTGGACCACCAGGGATACTGGATGGTTTTTCGTTTATATTACAGGAATGCCCACGATCGGGCTGCAGGGGGCGTCGGTCTCCGATGGCTGCTGCCTGGCAGGGCGCCAGGCACAAGTCCTTGGGGATCAGTGCACCTGCATGCTAATGGCATGCAAATGGGCCCATAATGAGATGCAAATGGACCCCTGTGCACCTTGCATAAATTATGGCCCCAATTGCATGTCCCTGTTTGGATATCGCAGGTGCTGTGCATGGCGCAATGGCACTTGCACCAGCGCATCTCCATGCTACATTCTGGCCACTTGCGCTGGCGCAGTGCCACTGCACCATGCACAGTGGGGGTGGACAGGGTGCGATATTCAAAGCTGCTGCGCCATAGCGCAGCTCAATTGAATATCACCCAGGCCACTCCCCTGTGCAACAAAGTTGAGCTGCGCCCAGGCTTGCGCCACAGCCTGGCGCAGTTTGAATATCCGGGCCATAATACATCTGTGTGCATGTGTGCATATATCACATGTTGACTTAAGGGGATCCAGATTAGCATGTACCTACAAAGTGCAATATGCAACCATACCAACCAAAATTAATATTAATATGTGCATGTAAAAAGCATGATGTTTGTGGTACTGTAACCATTTCTGTCCCTAAGTTTGCTTCTTCAAAATGTAATGCAAATAATCAACTATTAAGAAGATGCACACATATAAACATATATAAAGGGGAAACTATACGTGAAAGAATTGTATGTGTGCAGTTATTCAATAAGAGGCTACATACAGTATTTCATTTAGCAAAAAGATTTTCCATGTTCACATAAATCATATAAATCATCGCGACAAGTCAAACACTGTGAGCCCGTATATTACAGAATATATATATATATATATATATATATATATATATCTGTATATATATATATATATATATATATATATATATATATATAAAACATCTGGCAAGAAGTTCATCATTATAAGGATAAAGATAGCTGCGTTGTGTTTTCTATCTTCAAATAATTCAAGCCACTCAGAGTGAATGTTTCCCTTCTTTATTTTCTTGTGAGTTCATCAATTCAGTATACATGTATATTCTTCTGGTTTGGTGCTAGCTAATTCAATTTTTATACAGGGTTTTTTATAAAGAATTGGTATCTAGAAAAATGCCAACACCCCCATTGTAAGCCAATCATATAACAAAATAACATTAATCTTTGGTGTGGTGTACCTTTTCCTTCAAAACAGAGATATTACTTCATTTCTTACACAGCCTCATAGGTGTTTACTACATTTTCCTTAATACATTTGCCAGTAGGTCAACATAACCTTGGCAGAACAATAAGTTTTACTTACACCATAGCAACGTACACCAACTTAAGGCTTGCCCTTTCATGTTGTTCAAAAATTCATTGCCCGAACATGCTGTTATCTAATTCATTGCCCAAGCATGCTGTTATCTAATGCATTGCCCGAACATTGCCCAAACATGCTGTTATCTAATACAGTGCCCAGACATGCTGTTATCTAATACATTGCCCGAACATTGCCCAAACATGCTGTTATCTACATTGCCTGAACATTGCCCAAACATGCTGTTATCTAATACATTGCCCGAACATTGCCCAAACATGCTGTTATCTAATACAGTGCCCAAACATGCTGTTATCTAATACATTGCCCGAACATTGCCCAAACATGCTATTATCTAATACATTGCCCAAGCATGGTTTTCAATAAGGTAAATGCACATCATCCTAAAAAAGATTCTTTCTAACATTCTAGCACTCCTTCCTATAGAATGTTATACACAGACCATTTGGTATTATATGTTGGAGAAATAATCATATTACAAAAATAATATAAAAGGTGAAAGCTAAATATAATAAAATGTGAAATATTACACTACGATCCATATTAATAAATGTTACACTACAATCCTCCCTTTGTGACTCTCTAATTGGAGATCACATAAGACGATGTTGCCATTGTAACATTTGTATTTTTCGAATCATGTGTCTCATCTTACAATACAATAATAATTGTATGATAACAAGAACAAAGATTACTGCAATACTGCCTATTACCACTTTCAGGTTTGGACTAGTACCCAAAGCAGCTGAGCCCCAATCCCACCAGGATATAATAGGGATATAAGAGGACTGCTTTTTTACTTCTGCAGCAGAGGCCTGCTGTGAGAAAATAAGGTCTTTGCTTTGTTGACGATACAAGGCACCAAGTGTCATTTTATCAATTCTGGGTAATTCAAAATGAGGTGGAGTTGCTAAATCAGTGAGTAAATCTAAGGCCAGACTGGAACCATCAATAACGGTAACATTCATTCGGCTATAGGCAGGACGTTCCCGGAGGGTCCAATTTGCAACCCACCAAGTTTTGTCACTATACCTCTATACATTCCAGGGTTGACCTGCGATTACACACCATGATTGGTTCCATCTCATAGCTTGGCGATATTCATTTGCAGACATTAGGGTGAATTTACACTGATCAGAAAACCATGGGGCGGTTGATGTCTCTTCCCCCCCATATCAAGGTTTCATGTTCTTGTACACACTGCTGCTTAGGTAAGACAGCATATTTATTGTTTACTGAAATAATAGTGTCACCTGGTATTTGGAGTCTCATGATCTGGTCATGTAGTAATACTCCCAAATTACTGATTTGCCACAATATTTTTGGTGGTTCAAAACATACAGGTATTATCACTATTATGGGAATCACATGTCGCAGCATGTGTGCATACTGATTTGGTGAATTCCATACTTTTATCATAGCTAAGGGTGGTAGAATTACATTGGGATGATCTAATAATCTAGTCACATTGGTTTCCCCTATTCCCAAAGGTAACCTATTTGTTTCAATTCTATTCAATTCATTAACAAGATAAATATGTGCTTCAGCAGCTAATTGAGATCAAGCCAATTCTATATAACTTTCTTTAGACATATTAGAAAGTGAATTGTAAAAACAGACTACTATTTGAGCAACAACCTTAAATTTCTTTAAGATTTCTCTAAATGCAAACCAATCAATTTCTTCATTATCAGCTGCTAATTTTACAGTAGTTGATAATGGTCCAGTAGCCATATCTTTTGAAGTCATTTCTAAAGAACGAATATGACCCGTTAAAACCATGGAATCAATACCATTAACAACTCCCAAATCTAAGCCTAACCTGCCCCACACATCTCTTTTATGACGAGATAAACTTGGTGATGCTTCTACAGGAGTTTGAAATGACCACACTTTGTGTCTATCATGGTATTGATTCAAAGTACTATTATAATACTGTTGCCACAACAATACTGAAGCCCGACCCTTACAGCGAAGCGGTAATCGCGGAAAAGGCAAATGCAGCAACACATTATAATATTCCAACTTACATGGATAATACAAAGGATATATATTTTGCATCAAAATAATTCCATCTGATGGGGCAAGAATTTTTGCCCTGCTATACCTTGTTTTTGATACATTATATTCCATGCAGCAAAATTATGCCATGCTGTTCAATTAACACTACATGCCATACCTGGCCATTGTGCATCTATAAAAAAATGCAAATGCATTAACAATGAGTGTTCATTGGTTAATGGCAATACTGTGAAAAATTGCTTTAACCCTACTGTATAATTTGCTACAATAGATGTATTATATAAAAAATGCCACATATTACATCTTGAACCAGTATAAGATGCATTTAACAATGTAATATCAGGTGGATAATGTAACATGTCTTTTAATTTCATTCTAAATAAATCTTGTTAATTTCTTGTCAGATTTGTAGTCTCCCCCAAAGTGCAGCAGATATGGATCCCTTCCTGGGCTATTGTGTTCACTACACACATTGCCGTGCCAGGCCAGGCTTCTGGCGACAATCCCAATGTCGCATTTTGACATTGTCCATAACAAATAAAGTACCATTTGGTAAGAAGATATCCAGTATGTTCATGTCATTCTCCCAACAATACTGGAATACCCCCCTGCAGAACGATTGGCATAGTTCTTTTTGTGTAAATTGTTCCATATGTGCCCTGGGCATCCACTGTATCTGTCAGAAGTTACCAAGATCAATAAGGTACTACACAGTACAAGTAAAAGGAACATCATTGTCTTTCACCTGTTGGAAAAACAGAGCAGTATCAGTTGTCATCATTTAAAGGCTGATACAATTTACATTGGTCCACATGGATCCATCTGGTTTCTGTAGACCCTTATCAAATTTGACGGACCTGAATGACCCATGGCCCCAAAACATCAATGACGGTATAGGGCCCCATCCAATTAGCATCCCATGGTCCCTTTTGACCAACATTTTTCACCATGACGTGATGACCCCTTTCAATGGGCGGTATCACTTTTTTGTCTTATCTTTGTTTGTTTTTCCAATGAGTTTGTGCCATATTTCTGGCAGCATGGGGTAAATAAACAGCTAACTGTTTTTGTAGCTGTTGCAAGAACACATCAGTTTTGATGCGGTCCAACACTGGTGTTGATAGGTCTGGATCTGAAGGATAATACAGCCACATATCTCGTCCAGTCATCAATTGATATGGGCTATAGCCAGTACTCTTATTTTCAGTACCTATAATACCCATTAGGATTCCTGGTAAATGTGTCACCCACCCTTTACCAGTATCCAACACTGCCTTTTTCAAAGTGCAATTTAACATTTCTACCATACCCGAGGATTGTGGATGGTAGTGTAAATGCAAGCGTTGAGTGATATCCAAAATATCACACAAAGCTGTCACTATTTTCACTGTAAAGTGAGTCCCTCTATCACTTTCAAGTATCCTGGGAAAACCTCATCGTGAGAACACCTGTTCCTGTAGCACTTTTGCAGTAGCTGTAGCACTATCATTTCGTATGGGCAATGCTTCTACCCATTTGGAAAATATGTCAACAATGACTAATAAATATCGAACCCCGCCCTTTTGCAGTAGGTAAGGGTCCTACATAATCAATTTGTAAGTTGGACCAAGGACCATCCATCAGGTGTATATGCCCTAACGGAACCCTCTTACCAGGTACTGGAGGATTCATCTGTGCACAGATGAGACAAGCCTCCAGGCATTGTTTGACATCTTTTCCCATTTTTTCCCACCAATATTTTTGTGCTAACATTTTACATGTTTTGTGGAGTCCACAATGACCTCCAGTTCGATGATTATCCATAATAATATATTTTCTAAACAAGGTGGGTGGAATCCATTTCCTAAACCCAGGTTGTCGTTCCCATACTACCATATCTTCCCATATGGTAACATGTTTGGCTGCACACTGTCCAAGCATCTGTATCTTGGATACTTCCCAAACTTGGGAATTGTGAGACGGCAGCTAACCATTTAACATGGTGTTTGTCAAATTCGACCATCTCCCACAATTGTGTAGAATCACCTCCTAGAGGGTTTACCCATAAATTTGTTTGTTTGGCTGCAACTTGAGCCAGGTTGTCCACTAAGTTATTATTTAACTCATGAATATCCTTTGGATTCTTTTGGTGAGCTCTTACTTTACAAATTGCTATTCTCAAATGTGTCTGAGCTCCTATATCCCATATACACTGTAATACGGGAACTAATGCGACAGGTTCTCCAGATGCTGTCTGCATTCCTCTTTTAGTCCAAATTGGCAAAAAGTCCAATAAGGAATTCACTACAAAAGCACAATCCGAGAAGATATTAATAGCCTCCTGAGGGTAAGCCATAATAGCTCCATGGACTGCCTCCAATTCCACTCTAGGGGCAGAAAATGATGATGGGCATCGTACTAATATTTCTTGATTAGTGCTCTGTGTCCATATGGCATATCCTGTGTGGAAATGTCCATCCTCCCAAAAAATGAGAGCCATCTACATAAACATCTCTTGCTTCAGTAGTTGGTTCTGCAGTGAATATGGGTTTAAAATCAACTCCCATTACAGTTCCACAATCATGTTCCTCTCCCTCCCATGTCATTAATTTAACTAACATAGGTGAGGTACATTTTTCTAGTGATATTTTTCCCTTGTAGCGCTAAAGCCCATTTAACCAACCACTGGGAAGACACACCTCTCACATCCCTTTCAAGTAGAAATTTCACTGGAGTGTGAGACATTTTCAGGATAATTCTATTAAACCCCACAATATGTTCGGTAGCTTATATAGCCCAATATACAGCTAACAGATGCTTTACACATTCTTCATATGTCTCTTCCACAGGTGCTAGTACACAAGAAAAATATCCCACAGGACGTAAAGTCCCTGCTCTCTTTTGTAACAGTACTGCATTGATTACCTGATCTGTTGCGTGTACCTGCATTACAAAATCAGAGGCTTCAGAAGGACTAATGAGAGCCGGAGCTGTCATTAGTGCTTGCTTTAGAGCCAGAAAAGCTATTTGATGTTCTGGTTCCCATCTGAGGATATCAGTTTCCTTTCCTCCCTTCAGTAGATTATACAGAGGTTTTGTCATACTAGAGAAGGCTTCAATAAAATCTCTGCAAAATCCTACCATGCCCAAGAACTGTCATAAGGCAGTCTTTGTCTTAGATCTTGGTAGCTATTGTATCACCTGATTTTTATCAGGATCTACAGTTCTTCCTTCTTTGTCAATATATATTCCCAAAAAATTAACTTGTGACTGTCCAATTTGTGCTTTGCTAGGGTTCATTTTTAACCCTCCTTTACCTAAGACTGTTAGCAACTCATTCAATAAACCAACATACTCTTGGTATGTATCAGTCTGCAATAAAATGTCATCAACGTATTGTATTATTGCTTCAGGAACTGAAAAACTCAATAATATTTCTGCTAAACATTGATGAAATAAAGTGGGCGATAAGTGAAAGCCTTGTGGCAAACACTGGAATGTGTATTGCTTATCCTGAAAGGTAAAAGCAAACTTATACTGACTATCTGGATGTACAGGGATGGACCAAAATCCATTTGACACATACAACCGAGATATTAAGTCCGGTAGTCTAGATACCACTGGGGTGACTAGAGGCGTTACTTTATTCAAGACCCTATAGTCTATAGTCAATCTCCAAGTACCGTTCGATTTGTGAACTGGCCAAAGAGGGGAATTAACAGTTGAACATATAGGGCGAATTACCTTTTGTGATTGTAACTGTTCAAAAATAATTCCTACCTCTTCTTGTGCTTCCTTTGGAAACGCGTATTACTTTTGTGGTGGTGGGTCTGCTCCCTCGATTTGGACCTCCATATTAGACACATGTCCACACTCTCTAGCATTTTTAGCCCAAATTGATTAATGCCTTTGTACAACAGATTTTATCCATTGTGGCACATTTCCATAAATCACTCGTGATAAAACTTTAATGACTTTATTGGGTACACACTATGTGAGTCATCCACATTTGGTCCTGGGTAAGTAGTGCTTCCTTGCCATAGAATCATATTACTAAGGTCCACTATTAAACCATGTTGTGCTAGAATGTCCATACCCATGATGGTACCTTCATGTGTATTACATTTCCAAAACATACATTTCAATTGTTGTTCACCTATCTGAACCAAAACTGGTTTGGTTAAATATGCTGATAACACACCCCCTGAGAAACCTTGCAAATTAATTTGTCATTTCCTGTGATTTGTTAAAGGCATATCACTATCTGTTATACTAACAGTAGCACCAGTATCAACTAATATCACAGTCTGGCAGCCCCTTTCCATTGCTGATATTGTTGGATGCCCTTCCCGATCCTCTTGTAATTGACCAAGGATTTGGAAGGTGGGGGCTTCATCCCATCATTTCTTTTTCTTCTCATTTTTGGCGAGAAGCTCTTCCTCATCCTCTTCTTCACTATCACTAGAGGCAGTAGGTTCCTTTCGAACCACTGCAACTTAGTATTAATCAAATTACTAAGCACTTCAATACATTTTTGTAAGTCTGCCTTACTACCAGGTTTAACATTATTACCTGGATTTTGAGTTTGTCTCCTCTCTAAAACTTGATTCTGTTTTCTTTCCATATCTCCATCTTTAGCCCAACAATCACGTTTAAAGTGGCCTTCTTTATTGCACTTGTTGCAGATTAACCTACCCTTGCCTTCTGTTTTGACAATAGCGGCTATCCTTCATTTGTCCTTGCCCTTTTCAGGGGGTTGATCATCCTGTTGCATTCGCCACCAGTCTGTCAACAACTTTTCTTTTTCTATGGCACATTTCACATGTTTACATAACATACGTATTGATGCAGGTACAATAGCAGCCTGTCGATCTATTAAACTAAGGAACGGTTCCTTATCTTTACTTGGGTCTGCCACGCCTCCATAGGTGGCATACACAGCGTAGAGATGATTGATAAACATAACTGGGGATTCACCGGGCTGTAAAGTGATCTCATAGATCTTACTCCAGTCAGTATGTGAAACTCCATGCATAGATCACAACGCAGCTTGGATTTCATCCACAGTTGTCCAGTTGCTATCAATCTCTGGTCGTGCCTGATTTCCTGTCGTTCCTGTCATCTTGGCTGGTAATCTCTGCAGTAATACTACAGGAAGTGACAAAGTGACTATTTTACAGGCATCTTTGTTAGTCAAATTAAAATGAGTCACTAATGTCTTTAATTTAGAACAGTATGGGACTGGATTCTGACCTGGTTCCCATTTTCCCAACTGATCTACTAACTGCATGGATTCTTGCATGGAAAGATCTCATTGCGATAACTCCATATGTACCTCTACCTCTTCCATGGTTTCCTCAAACTTTTTTGTTTGAGCCCTGGCTTCCTCATCTTGCTCATACAACCCCTTGTTGTATTCTAACTGCTCACACTTTAATTTTACTTGGTCAGTTAGATACTTGGAATCCTTTTCTGTCAAATTTGTATCTTCCTGCAACCGTTTTTTTATTTATTTTATTTGAGCATGTAACAGCTCATCTGTTTTTCCTAATTCCTCTTTCTTTTTCCATGTCCAATTTCTTTAACCACTTTCCTCGTAATTACTGCACTTTCTTTCTTTCTCCTTTAGTTTTTGTAATTAAAGGAGCCATTTTCTTTTTACGCAACTGCATATACCCTTCCTCATCCTCCTAAGTAGTAACCTTGGAATCTGAAGCACTAGCTAGCTTTTTCCCATAACATCCACATGGAGAGGGCATGTGATGTTGTTGTATAGGAGCCTGTTTATACTTTTTATTTATTTATTTTCTATTTATCAAGTCTAGGATTACAAATACCTTTGAGCCAAGGCTCTTTTACAAAGGTTCCACGTCAGAGAAATACAAACTATGGGGAACATCAAGACAGACATTACAACGATGTGGACATTGCAAACAGATTACAGATTAATACAATTCAAGGGTAACATTGTAATCAAGGCAGCCAGTGGCATTTGTCAGAGAAAACAGACAAGAGATAAGAAGTGCCAGAGTCATAGGGAGAGGGGAGAGGGAAGAGGGGAAGGGGAAGAAGGAATGTAGGTAGGGTGGGGAGAGGGTGAAAAGTGCAGCATTGGGTATACCAAGATGTGAGGGTAGAATCCAGTGAGGAAAGGAGGGGGGACCACTAGAGCAGGCAGGGAAGTGGAGAAACAAGGTTAAGTTGGGCAGTCACAGGAGCTGTTGGTAGTGAGATAGTCCCGGAGCCTAGTTTTAAACATACCAATTGTCGGGGCAGAGGAGATGATGGGGCTGAGACCACTGAACAGAGTGGCACTCGATAAGCAAAAGAGCATTGTCCCTGTGAAGTGTGACAGTGGGGAACTTTCAGTAGCTGTAGCATGGATCTCCGAAGGTACTGTTTGTTGGTTCAGTGTTGTAACAGAGTTGAGACCCCAGAAGGTGCAAGGCCATGGTAGATTTTTTCACCATGGAGCAGGTGAGAAACTTTATGTGGTTTGATAGTTGGAGCCAGCCGGTCTGGGTTTACAGGTCACATGTGTGGGTGAGACAGTGAGCACCAGTGATGAGCCGACATGCCTTATTTAAGGCAGTTGAGAGGCATCTAACGGTTGTGGTTGTGGCTGAGCCATAAATGATGAAACCATAGTCTATTACAGAGATCACAGAGCTCAGGACTGCAACCTTCAAAGCTTCTGGCATGAGGTGTCTGTGTTTGTAGAGGAGACCAAGCTGTGTATTAGCAGTTCTAGCTACATTATCTACATGAGATCCATAGGAGATATTAGGGTCAAGCTGTATCCCTAGGTATTTGAAGGACCCCACCTGATCTACAGTGTTCCCCTGGGTGGTGGAGATGGCCAAGTGGTGTAGCTTGTGTAGGTTATGAGAGCTGCAGAAGAGCATAGATTTGGTTTTCTTGTCATTGAGGACCAGTTTATGATTAAGAAACCATGTCTCTACAGAACTGAAACCAAGTTGAAGGTTGTGTTGAAGAGTTGCAGGATCTTTGTGAGTGGAGAATACAACAGCATCATTGGCATATAGTATGATCTGCTCAGAGCAGTGGTAAGGGAGGGAGTTTAAGAAAAGGCTAAAAAGGAGGAGGCCCAGTATGGATCCCTGTGAGACACCCGAGTGAACAGGCAGGGTGTCAGAAACAGCATCAGCAATTTTTACTCTCTGCGACTGGTTTTCTAAGTAGCTTTTAAACCAGAGAGAAGAGTCAGGTGATAGCCCGGCATTCAGTAGTTGGTCAATTAGTAGTCCATGGTGTACTGTATCGAAGGCCTTGGAGAGGTCGACGAAAACAGCCCCTGTGAGAAGGCCGTTGTCAAGGGATTTGTGCAAAGCTCCAGTGAACTCAAGAAGGGCTGTGGTGATGCTGTGACCTTTCCAGAAACCGTGTTGTTGTGGACAAGGTATATTGTATTTATCCAAGTGGTCAGTAAGCTGATCAGCTACGATGTGCTTGAGTGCCTTAGAGAGTGGGGGCAGTATGGAGATAGGGTGATAATTTGAGTGATTTGTCTTATCTCCACTTTTATGGATAGGTGTCACGGTGGCTATCTTCCATAAGTCCGGGAATTTTCCACAGCTGAGAGAGAGGTTTAGGATTTTTGTTAATGGATGAATTACCTCGAGGGTGAGCAACAGAAGCTTAAGGTCCAGGGTGTCGCTACTAGATCTAGATTTAGAGATAGCTGCAGTAATATAGCGGTGAGCTTCATTCAGCCATACCTCCCTGAAGTAGAAGAGGGGTTGGTTAGACTGTGGGGCTGAGGTATTTGGGAAGTAGGCCCTGTTTTTGAAAAAGTCATGGGGTAGGACAGCACTAAGATCTGAAAAAGCTGTGTTAAAGATGTTTGTGATCACCTTGGGGTCGAGGGTTGAGGATCCATCAACCATTAACATGGGTAGAGAGGTTTTTGGCTGCTTCCCTGTGACAACCTTGATATTGTCCCAGAAAGCATGAGCATTTCCCCATGTATTGGTGACAGCGTCTTTGTAATAGGTGGATTTCATGAGCCGTATGGCTTTTGTGCAGGCATTTCGTGCTTGTTTGCAATTTTGGATGTCCAGTTGTTTGCCAGTGGCCCTGGCAACTGCCCAGAGGTGGTCCTTTAGTTTCAGCTGTGAGAGAAGAGCCACGGTGAGCCATGGGTTAGAGAGAGATTTTGTTTTGCGCCTTTTAGCAGGGGCAAAGAGGTCGCAGGCTTTGTTGAAAATTGAGATGAAGTGATCAAGAGCCAAGTTAACATCTGTTGCTTCATAGATGGGTAGCCAGTGTTGTAGAAGCAGGTATTGTTTGAGATGTGGAAGTTTTCCATGAGGAAGGACTCTGCTAGCAATAAGTTGGGAAGGGGGCTTGAGGAATTTGTTAGATCATGCACATATGACTGGGGAGTGGTCACTGAGAGAGTCTGGGAGAATGGTCGTACAAGAAATCCTTGTGGGGTGAGTGGTGAGGACCCAATCCAGGAGGGTACTGGTGCCAGTCCTGTAGTTAATACTAGTAGGGGGAGTTTACCATTTGCGTGAGGTTAGCTGCTGAGCTGGAGTCTTTATAGGCACTGGCACCCGATGCTAACCAGTTTATGTTGAAATCCCCTAGTAGAATAAGTTCAGCTTCAGGAGGATGAGAGTTAATAAAGTTTAGGATATTGTTGAAGCCATGTTTAGGGCTCCTGAGTGGGATGTATACGGATACAATAGTCAGGGCTTTATGGTTGGGACCTAGGATGATTTTTATTGGCAGAATCTGGGCCGAGGCAGAAAGTGATGGAGTTGCTACAGGGTGCCATGACAGTGAGTCTTTGATATAGATTGTGCAACCACCACCTTTTTTGGATATCCGGTCCAGCCTGTGGACATTGTAGCCATGTATTGTTACTGCCGAGTCAGGAACTTTAGGCGTCAGCTTTAGGCATACTTTTTGTACTTGATGTCTAAGTTCTAGTGAGATCTGACACTGTACCTGGGCTTCTGCCTGTAAGGTAAACAAGGACTGTTCTTTGTATGATAATTCCTGGGCATGCTCTTGATTAGCATGGTCTAATCTCTCTACGGCTTGTTGTAACTCCTGAGATAATACATTAATCTGGGCTTGACTTTGCTAATAAATTTAAACATTTTCTTCCAATTGGTTAATCTTAATCTTTAGCCCACATACCTCTCCCTGAGAGATATTTAACTTATATTCACCATCTTTAGCTTCAGTAACATACTTTGCTACACCTAGAAAATACTTTTCTTCACTGTCAAGTAACTGCTTCTTTAATAGACAGGTTCTAGTTGCTATTTCACACTTATACTGTACATACATCTGACAAATATTGGCTAACTTGCTTTTATCTGCCTTTACTTTCTCATTTCTTTCTAGGCATTGAGTGGATAAACATAAGTACGCATCTTCCTGTCCTACAGGAGAGCAATACGGACCTTTTTAAAGGTGCGTCTCTAAACATCTACATAATATGGTGTCCATACTTACGTCAGTTATCTAACTGCCAAATCACGTCGGACTTCACACCAGTCTGTTTCCTCGAGTCCCTCTTTCAACTCCCTTCTGTTCTTGATTGATTAGATCAGGTTCAGTAAGACATTCCTCGCAGTGGCTTTCTTCTCAGTTTGTTTGATGTCATCAGCAACCATACAGACTGTCTTCAGACATCTGAGTCACGGCACTAATTGTAAGGATAAAGATAGCTGCGTTGTGTTTTCCATCTTCAAATAATTCAAGCCACTCAGAGTGAATGTTTCCCTTCTTTATTTTCTTGTGAGTTCATCAATTCAGTATACATGTATATTCTTCTGGTTTGGTACTAGCTCATTCAATTTTTATACAGGGTTTATATAAAGAATTGTTATCTTGAAAAATGCCAACACCCCATTGTAAGCCAATCATATAACAAAATAACATATTAATCTTATGGTGTGGTGTACCTTTTCCTTCAAAACAGAGGTATTACTTCATTTCTTACACAACCTCATAGGTGTTTACTACATTTTCCTTAATACATTTTCCAGTAGGTCAACATAACCTAGGCAGAACAATAAGTTTCACTTACACCATAGCAATGTGCACCAACTTAAGGCTTGCCTTTTCATGTTGTTCGAAAATTCATTGCCCGAACATGCTGTTATGTAATACATTGCCCAAACATGCTGTTATGTAATGCATTGCCCGAACATGCTGTTATCTAATACATTGCCCGAACATGCTGTTATGTAATACATTGCCCGAACATGCTGTTATGTAATACATTGCCCGAACATGCTGTTATCTAATGCATTGCCCGAACATGCTGTTATCTAATACATTGCCCGAACATGCTGTTATCTAATACATTGCCCGAACATGCTGTTATCTAATACATTGCCCAGACATGCTGTTATCTAATACATTGCCCAAACATGCTGTTATCTAATACATTGCCCAAGCATGGTTTTCAATAAGGTAAATGCACATCATCCTAAAAAAGATTCTTTCTAACATTCTAGCACTCCTTCCTAAAGAAGGTTATACACAGACCATTTGGTATTATATGTTGGAGAAATAATCATATTACAAAAATAATATAAAAGGTGAAAGCTAAATATAATAAAATGTGAAATATTACACTACGATCCATATTAATAAATGTTACACTACAATCATTTATTCAAATAGATAGATACATCTATTTCATCATTAAGTTCTGGACTTTTCATTGCACCTAATCTGAAAATTCTTTGTGTGTCACAATAGCTCTAACATCTCCCCTTCTGGGGCCAGCAAAAGCATGGTCTATACCAACAAAACTGAACTGATGGTTCCCTGGATCACTAACTTGCTTCTTATGGGTACATAATGCACTCTTGTGGTCCTGTAGACTAATGGAACTTAAATGTTCCCCCACTCTAACTTTAAGTGCACGTGTGGTCTTTCCAACATAGGAAGAACAACACATACATGTGGCTAAATATACCACAAATGTGGTGTTACAATTAATAAAGTGTCGAATATCAAAAGGACCCAAATTATTAACTGTACAGAATATTTTGGTTTTCTTCACATCCTTACAATGTGTGCATTTACCACACTTAAAACTACCCTTGGCTAGTGGTGGTCACCAGTTCTTGACAAACTTCTTAGGGTCTGGCAAATAAGAATTAACCAAAACATCAAGCAAATGTTTTCCTCTCCTGTAAACAATATGTGGTGGGTATTTTACCTCCTGCAGTGAAGGTTCTGTTGTCAAAATGTGCAAAAATGTATTCAGTATAGCTCTAACCTCCTCACTATCTATACCATATTTCATGATAAAGTTTTATCCTGCATTGCCTGTGTTTTCTGCTTATACTGTAAAAGTTCTATTCTATCTATTTGGCTCGCCTGTGTTTTAGTATGCTGAAGCCTCACCTCCATGTATCCCTTTCAATAAACATTTGGCACATCTCCTCACACCTTCATTCAAACACCTCAGGGTCAGAACAATTACGTCTAACTCTTAACAGCTGTGACTTTAGAATATTGTTGATGGTGTGGTGGGGGTGGCAACTGCTAGACATAAGTAAACTATTCTTGTTGGTAGGTTTGTAAATAATACCAGTAGAAAGAGTTCCATCCAAATTCTTAGTTATATTTAAATCTAGAAAATGAATATTGTCAAGAGAATATGTCATAGTGAATCTAAGATTTGGATTGGATACCTCCAAATATGTCACAAATGCATGCAGTTGCCCCTCGCTCCCCCACCACACCAACACATCATCAATGTATCGCTTCCATAAAACGATATACCCATAGAATGGATTTTGATCCATATCATAAATGACATTTTCTCCCATGAACCTAGCTATAAGTTGACATACGTGGGGCAAAGAAAAACTGTTTATTTGCAAGAAAAACTGACCCTGAAAAACAAAACAAATTCTGACATACGGCACAAGAAATCAATAAATTCTGCATTATATGTGGATTTTGAATCAAGTCAGTATCTAATAGCAGCCAGCCCCCCCCCAACATGTGGTACATTAGAATAAAGGGCCTCCACATCAAGTGCTACAAGTAGCCATGGAGTTTCCAGTTCCATATCCCCCAGGATGCCCAAAACCTCAGTAGTATCTCTAATAAATCAATGAAGAAGCACCAAAAAATTAATGTGGCCATCTACAAATTTCGAAAGGGGTTCAGTTAAAGACCCCAACCCTGAAACCATTGGGCATCCTGGGGGATTGGTTAAGGATTTATGTTTTCTGGCAAAATATAGATTGTCTGTCTAATAGGATTATCCACTGACAAAATATCATAAGCTTCCCTAGTGATAACATCCTTATCCACGGAAGCTTTTAGACAGACATCTATTTGTGCTTTAAAATCCATAGTAGGATCTTTCCTTAAACCTGCATAGAAATCAGTATTGGCTAGTTGTCTATAGACCTCATCTTTATAGTTTTTTACATCTATAACAACTACTGAGCCACCTTTATCTGCTGGCTTCACAATAATGTGGGAATTATGTTGTAAATCATATAATGCAGACATCTGTTCTTTAGAAACATTAGTAAAACATAAGTCCTTGTTGTAATGACTCAAAGACTCAACTTCGGATAATACTGGCCTCTCAAAGGTAAGTACGGCAGGTGTATAGGCCGGCACATGCTTAGAGGACTTTCTGAAATGTGTTCTCATTGGTTGTGCACTATATTCAGGATTAGAGTCAAAATTTTCACCCAGCCCCTCAGAGTCCAAATCAGTCAGTTCCTCTCTGGAAACATTTTTCTTTGTAAACATTACCTTTAGATTTAACTTGCGGCTAAACTTCTTAATGTCAATATACAGTTCATATGGGTAATTTCTGCATGTTGGTATAACAGGAGATGATGGAAGGTTTGATACCTTTTATTGGACCAACAAGTGTCTTATACAAAGATGGAATTATGCACAAGCTTTCGGGGCCTCATGGGTCCCTTCTTCAGGTGCATGTTGGTATGAAATTAAGTCCCTTACCCAATACTTCCAGGTGAGCTGGTGACAAAGCGAAACTCGATATGTTAACTACATTCGTTTTTTCTTCTTTTCTTGGTAAGTTCTTTTCCCTGATGTCACCACTGCTGGTTGCTGACTGGAAACCCTGTGAATTCTGGTGTCAGTGTTTCCTACCACCTCATCTTGCTTTTTACTTAATTTTTTTGGTGTTCGTGTCAGCACTTGAAACTGTACTGTGCGTAGACTCCGACATGGGGTTGACATCTCTGCTAATCCCGTCTGTGGTTGGTGTTGCTTCTCCATCTCCAGCTCATCCTCTAAAAGATCTTTGAAGGATTCTGTTTCTGAGTTGGGGGTAAAATGGTCAAAGGTTTGATTTGGATTCTTGAGAATGGATTTAGGTACTGCACGGGGGGGGGGTTCAGGCTGCCCCTTATTCTGTCTGCGCTTGTTCTTGTTCTGCCATCTTTTCTTTTGTTAGGGTTACCAGAGTTCCTAGAATAATTACCAGGCCAGTTAGTCTTTTGATTCCATGTGAAAACGTGATCCAGAATATAATCTTTCCGATCGTGTTCAAACTTAGTCAATTTGTGTTTTTTAATGCATACATCTTGTTCCACAACAGCTTGACTAAGAATCTTTTCAAATTCATTGAAGTCATCACCAGTACCAGCATCAGAAAACAAGGCCTCTACAAGGGTTCCACCCCTCCCCCAACTGAATGTTGGTAATAATACCAGACAGAAACAGGAACCAGAAAGTCCCATAGGGAAAACATCTGGGGACGTCAGCAGCAGACACCCAGTGTACAACCTCTGAGAATAGAAGAAGCATTTATGAAGGGTAGCCACAACTCTGAAGGAAACAAGATGAAGCAGAACAAGAAGCAGGGGTGAAATATGCAATATTCTTTAGCACCAGGGTGCGCAGTCAACTCTCTATGACAATAAGAAAAGTGACCACACTAAACTGGGTGGGATGCAACAGCCACATAAAAAGCCCAAAAGGCTGGGACAGCCAAGAGACCATCTAGCCACATGAACTTTTTCCAACAGAGGGTGCAGGTCAGTGCATAACATCAAATGTGCCCACTGTAATTTATTTGCAAGGCAACAGGTATAGAAGTTGCATAAGGTAAGTCAACCGCAATAGGACCAAATACTGAGCCACCACTGACTATCAAACACAGCTGTGTGAACCACCAAGCCAGTTCCAGGTAGGGTGGTGATGGAAGAGGCAGGAAAGTACAAATCCACAGAGACTGTTGGCAGAAGCTAAGGTGGCACCAAGCAATTTGGGGAACAAACATCACCTACAGAGGCATCTTTGCAGGAAGCAAGCAGGGTTCAGAAATCAATGCAGCCTTAGACCCCCCAAAACAGTGAGGCAACAGTATGACCCAGGAGTAATAAGACATGGCCCAGTCCACCACATCTAAATGCAGGAGTCACAGCTCAACTTCAGTATCAGGAGGAAGGAGGGGACAAAATCCCATGTCAAATGGTGACAAAATGGGACAGCTAAAACCCTAGACAGCAATGATATACATAAATGGGGGCCAGGATATCAAATGTATGGTATGACAAGCTAGTCCAGAACCTTTGAATCTGAAACCTGAGGGGGAAGTTGTGCTTCTCTCAGTATAGAATTGCTAATTTTCATAACCATGACACAGGAGCTATAGGTGGTGGTGGGATTACCTGACCTTAACTGCAAATAGATGTCAATTTACGCTACTTGCTTTATTCATTAAAAATTACTGAGCAAGGGAAATTGGCTATACTGTCATTTACCTTTGTTCTTTCTTATGGCAGCTGTGTGTGTGTATTTCACGTGTTGTTTATTACTCCCTGTAGGGGGGACAGTCTTATTGTTTCCGTAACTGTATTATGTGCAACTTTCATTATGATGGCAATAACTGTACTTCTACATGATTTTGTTACAATAATTCAGATAAAGCAAATTATAAAAGACTATGTTAACTAGAGATGCTGCGAAGTTTTACTGCACAGGAGAAGTTTTAGCGAAGCTGCCACATTTGCTTCCACGAAGCATTTCACAAAGCTGTACAGGCACATCTGAAATTCGCTTTGGCAACTTCAACTGTGATTTTGCCTTGCACTTGTTAAAGTGAAGTTTACCAATAAAACTACAGAATCACATGGCAGAGTTTCTGCAGATCACGAGACTGAAGCAGACAGGAAGTAAGATATCTGTTTTTTATCCTGGTAGGAAGTGAGTGAGTTACGAACATATGAATCTGCCAGCAGAAACAGGCCTCACAGTCTATCAAGTCTGCTCGACTGTACAGCTAGCCCCTTCACATTGTAGCTGCCCACCCTCCTCCCTCCGAGTCACCCCCCACCCTATCCTATCCCTCTTGAAACTTCCCACCATCTTACAGGATGCCACCTCCTTGGATAGAGTGTTCCATTTAGCTACTACCCTCTCCATGAAAAAATGTATCCTTATCTCTCTTGTAAATTTCCCCCTTCAATCTGAGACCATGCCCTCTCGTGTCCTTTCCCCTCCTCAACTTAAAGATACCTTGTGTACTAGTCTTGTTTATCCCTGTCAAGTACTTAAAGGTCTCAGTCATATCCCCCTGATCCCAACTCTCCTCCAGGGATTACATGTTTAACTCTCTCTGCCTTTCCTCATAGAGTTTGCCCTCCAATCCCTGGATCATCTTTGTTGCCCTGCGCTGTACCCACTCTAGTTATTTAACATCCTTCTTCAGGAATGGGTGCCAGTACTGCATGCAGTATTCTAGGTGTGTCCTGACCAGTGACCTGTATAGAGGCAGGATCACCCCCCTACTTCTGGATGAGATTCCTCTCACAATACACCCCAGCATTCTATTGGCTTTCACTGCTGCCTTCCTGCACTGAGTGGAGTTGCTCATATTCCCTGTTATAACCACCCCTAGATCCTTTTCCTCCTCGGTGGTACCCAACTGAACCCCTCCCAGCTGGTAGCTCCTCCTCAGGTTCTGTTCCTTGCACCGAAGTGCAGTACTTTGCACTTCTTGGTGTTGAACCCCAACTGCCATGTTTCCAACCACTCCACCAGTTTAGTCAGGTCATCCTGTAGCCCTTGCCACCCCACTGTGTCATCCACCACTGCTCCCATCTTGGTATGATTGGCAAACAGACTGATTTTACTTGTGATGCCATGTGAGATATCTGGTATGAATATCCCAAACAGCACCGGGCCCAAAATCGAGCTCTGTGGCACCCCGCTCATCACAGCCCTTGGGGATGAGAGTTCCCCCACCATCACCCGTTGCTGCCTCTCCTTCAGCCAGTTCATGATCCAGATCACCATCTTTGTTCCTGCCCCGACATATTCCAGCTTTCCCCCCAACCACCCACGAGGCACTGAATCAAAGGCCTTTCTGAAGTCTAAATACAGGACTTTCATTTTCTCCCAGTGGTTGAGAAATACAGACTAAGATCAGTTCTGTGGCACACAAGCTGCTTAAGAAAAAGCTTTAAATACTTAACTTATCACTTTTTCATGCATTAGTTATACTTATCTGTCCTCTGTACAAAATTTGTTAGTGCTTATTGTTTGTGCTTTGCATTTTTTTCGGTTGTTTTTTTTTCTGTTTGATTTTGTGTTTCTTCACTCCTGTATTTCTCTTTTTTTGGGGGAGGGGGAGCTAATATGTCGGAGGAACAAGAAGCAGCCTGTGCAGGACCAAGTGGAAGCCAGGTGCGCAGTCTGCATGTGAGGGTTCATCTTAATCATGATGCATTTTGGCTAGGGAGGAAGACACCTGGTGAATTGCAGCAGCTGCAGCAGTACGTGGAGCAGGGGCAGCAGCAGGTGGAGCAGCAGCAGCAGGCCCATCCCCCACTGCCACAGTCAGCTCCACATGCAGCGGTGATGCAGGCAGACCTGGCCATCCAGTGAGATGAAGTTTCTGACATCCGGCATGTGCTCACTGTAGTATGTCATGATATGAAAACCATCAAGGAGAACCAGGAGACCATAACTGCCAACCAGGAGAAGCTCCTGACGTTGGTTGAGGAGCTTCATGGGTGAGGGCGTAGCAGTGGCAGCATTGCTTAATGTGTTTCCTGTCTTTTTTTCAATTCTTTATGTTCTAAGTGTATGTCTCTCAAGTGTTATTGTCCCTCCCCCCAAAAAAACACACACAAAAAATAAAGTATATAAAAAAATGTTCTATCCTCATCTTCCTTGTCTAATTTCTTATTCTACTTTGTACTCCCTGTGTAACCTTCACCAGCAAATAACCGTCTTGTTCTTGTCTTTCTTTACATCCAAGATTTTTTCTGTTCTGTGCTGATCATCCTAGTTTTATGGTCTGTGTTGTTTTTCAGTGTTGTAGTTGTTCTCACCTCCTCCTATAAAGTACAATTGCCAACACAATTATCAAAAGTGAGAAGAAAACACAACCCAAAAATCTTTCCTATCTTAGCAAAACTGGTCAGGCCTAAGGCCACTACATCTTGCTGCCTGCAATTACATAGTTGACGGTGTCTAAGAGGAAATTCTAAGAGTACGGTTACCGGATAGAAGACGACAAAAAAAAAGAGCACTATAATTGCCTTTAGTTCTCTTGTTTTGAAATGTTTTGTGATATTCATACAGGTGAACTAAACATTGCCCCAAATTCATCACATACACCACTGCAATACTGCTTGCTCACTCTTTTGCGGTGGTGTGAAACTGCCCAGAGAAGTCACTAAGAACCATATGAAAAAATATTTAAGTCAAAGACTGCTGTCCTGCTGCTACGTCTCTCTGTTGTCTGCTGTGCTGTATAGACACTGCCCTGAGAAATCACATAGAATAAAATGAGAAAATATTTTTGACCAGGGACTATGCTTCTTGTTGTACCCCAGTATGTCTCCTGCCAGCCAAACACATGTCACATAGTGGCAAAAGTCAAAGAATGCTGTCCTGCTGCTACTGTACATATCTCTGGTGTCTGCTGTGCTATATGTGCACTGTCCTAAGAAATCACCCAGAATAAAATGAGAAAATATATATTTTTTGACTCTATTCGCTGGTGACCAGGGCATCTCTCCCGAGAGCCTACCCAGTCTACCACCTCTACTCCTGGCCCGAAACTACCTTAACCACCCAGGATACACATTGCTGAGGCCCCCTCATGGACCACAGAACCACTCAGCCCCCTAGATCACCCCCCAGGGGAGGGCCCCCTTTCCTTACCTGATGGCCTGTTCTGATTATTAGAGGAGTGGTCCTGGTCTGTAAGGAGCTCAGGATAGCCAGGGGTAAGGTTGGTCCAGCTGTGGAATATGGGTGGTAGCTTCTGTCACCTTCCTGAGTCAGCCAGGGTTTTCCTGGTTAGTTCCCCCAGAACGTGGTGTGCAATGATTCCTGCACGGCTCCCTCCAGTTCATGGCCGCTGGAATCTGCTGCCTCTCCACTCCCTGCTGCATCCCTGCATGCTGTGAGTCCCCCAGTCTCCACCAGAGGCCACAATAGAGTTGAGAACTCCCCCAACCCACCCCAGGAGAGGAGAGCAGTCCTCTGGATGCTCGATCCTCTCCCTTCCCTGCTGACCCCTGACGGTCCTGGCTCGTTCCCGAACCCAGGTTGCTGGAGTGGCATGAGGTGTGGCATCCAGCACCTGAACTCTCAGTGCCACCGGACCAGCTGAGAAAATGTTTATGACCAGGGAATATGCTCCTTGTTGTACCCAATATGTCTCCTGCCTCTAACAATAAATGTGAAACAGTGGCTACTGTCAAAAAATGTGTGCTGTCCTGCAGTTCATAAACAATGATGCTGCTGCTACAGAGCTGTGCAATTGCTAAATGAGAACAGGCAGGAAGAACGTGGATCATAAGGAAAATTCACAATGTCTGGTTGATAACATATCAAGACTTCTAACACTGAGAATTTACAGTAGAAGTCGAAGTCATGCTGTTACTGCTATTAATATCATTTATATACTTGGAAGGGAAGGATTAGTTGGAGTGCTGCTGCTGTCTATGTGTTGCTGCTGCTGGTCACGGACCACAGTGACAGATCAATGGTACCCATTGTATTCTGTACTCCTGCACTATGAGTGGTAAGTTCTTTAATTTTGTTGAGGTAATTTGGTATTGAGAGGGGATGTTAAATTATTTGATTTGGGATTTTAAACATCAGTTGTGTCTCTTTCCTTGCAGGGATAGCTCACCATTGAGAGACTGGATTGTTTTCTGAGAATTGATGCTTTTCTCTTCCAGTGGTGCCAGGTAAGGTTAATGTTTTCTTATGTTGTTTTTTTTTTTAGAGGGGGGGAAGCGTCGATGAAGGTAAGTATTTTTTTTTTTGTGTGTGTGTGGTGGTTCTGTTTCCCCTGTGGCATGTTTAGCGAAACTGTCAAACACCATGTTTGTGAACATCCGTGTTTTTGCATCCTTGCAGGTATTTCTGGAGATTCCATCAATCTGAATATGACTGAAGTGTGCTGTCACTGATGCCCTCTATTTGGGTTGCTGTGTACCAGTACTGGAAGGTAAGTATTTTACATTTCTTGGGCTTTGGTAGTTTTCCTTTCTCGGTATGTACAGTTCAACAGATGTTACACTTAATGCTTTCTGTTCTTGATTATATCATTTCAGGTAATTCTCTGAAGCTATCTGTTCTTTATCCTGCAAGGAGAAGATGAGGATGTCCCTTTTGTGTGATGATTCCAGAGACAGGCACATTAAGAAACACAGACAGCACAGGGGGACCCTGAAGAAAAGAACAGAAAAGAATGTTCACATGGATTTTACTTAAGGAATCTCTCATTGTGTTCTTGTCCACACACTGCATATCCATTTTCTAATCTGCTTCCTAATCGCTACTGCAGCAGATATCACCTGTGTAAACAACAGAGAACGAGACATTACTTTGCATCTCATGGTCACTGTGCAACAGGCAGACACCCATTGCAAACATGGTGAATCCACGTTCCACTACGGCACATGACACCTGTGGATTTAAGAAAAAAGAACACAGTAATCTGCCTCAGCAACAGTCACTGTGTCAGTGTAGGACACCCACTAAAATCGTTACACCACTATCCATCTGACTATACCTGTGTGGCCTTTGAGTAAAAAAAAAAAAGTTAACTATTTTGCCACACTTGACCACTATGGAGGTCTACGCCCAGTCATAGAAACATAGAAACATAGAATTTGAGGGCAGATAAGGACTGCTTGGCCCACCCAGTCTGTCCATTTCCCTACCTAATGGATAAACTGCAGATCCTGGTTAACCAGCAGCCTACTTCTTCCTACCCCCAACCCCTAGAATTGCCTTATGACTTTCCCATGCATGCTTGAATTCCACCACTGTTTTTGACTCCACAACCTCCTCTGGAAGGCCATTCCATGCATCCACAACCCTCTCTGTGAAAAAATACTTCCTTAAATTACCTCTGAGCTGCTCCCCCATCTTTAAATTGTGCCCCATTGTTCTTGCACACCTCTTTTTTTGAAAGATGCTACCCTCTTGGACTTTGTTGATTCCCTGAGGTACTTGAAAGCTTCTATCATGTCTCTCTCCTCCTTTCCTTTGAGGCTATACATATTAAGCTCCTAAGTCTCTCTTCATATGTCTCCGTGCAGACCCTGCACCATTTTAGTTGCCCTCCTCTGGACAGCTTCCATCCTGTCTATGTCTTTATGGAGATTGGGTCTCCAGAACTGCACACAGTACTCCAGATGGGGTCTCACCAGCTGTCTGTACAGAGAGATAATAACTTCCTGTTTTCTACTAGTGATGCCTCTACCTATGCATCCCAGTATCCCCCAGCCCTCCTTGCTGCCCTCTCACGTTGCTTGCCCACCTTTAGTTCATCTGATATGACTACCCCAGGTCCCTTTCCGTTTTTGTTGTTGTTAGTATCTCACCCCACATTGTGTACTCTTCTGGGTTTTTGTTTCCCAGGTGCATTACCTTGCACTTCTTAGCATTGAATCTAAGCTGTCATACATTTGGCCATTCTTCTAACCTTGACAAGTCCCTTCTCATCCTTTCCACCCCACCTTGTGCATCAACTCTGTTGCAGATCTTTGTGTCATCTGCAAAGAGACATACTTTTCCTTCCAGTCCCTCTGCAATGTCACTTATAAAGACATTGAAGAGGACCAGTCCTAATACTGAACCCTGCAGTACCCCACTAGTAACCCCCCTTTCTTCAGAGTGGACTCCATTTACTATTACTCTCAAGCCCTTGTCCACTCCACAACCACTACTTCTATACGTTACCTTATGAAAGAACTGCAGAATTGTTTTGCCTACTGTACTTTTGGCCATTGTGGCACACTATTTTCCCTGACGTATATGAAACGTCAAAAAAAAATTTATACTTACCATTTACCCCCCACCCACCAAAAAAAGAAGAAATAACTGAAGTAATGATACTTACACCATTGGAAGTGCTCCTGTGTCCTTTGCGTTCCATCAAGGTTCCACACAGATGTTTGCTGTGTCGCACTCTTATCAGGCACTGTAACTTGCATGTGAAAACCAAAAACAAAGTGAAAAATGGGTTAATATTTCACTTTAATGAGAAATGTCATCATCATCTGCTGTACACAATGGTGACTGAAAGAACAATAACCAGAAACACAACATTTTTAACAGCAAAGCAGAGTGCAGCAGTTGGAACAGGATTACTAACATTTTCACAACCATGTAATGCACTCTGTAAAGCATTTTATTATTTTCAATGTCAGACAGAGAGTATTTATACTAACGCTCTCTAACCTTCTGATGGAACAACACTGCACAGTTCCACTCAAAAACTATGTAACCATGACAGATATTACTGACATAATTGTTCAATATTGTATACATACATCAGTTTATGTTTAAGGAAAGCTGTCACTATTACCCACTCCCGCCCCAGCAAAGCTTACCCTCCAGTTAAACTTTTAATGTATGTTGCGGCATTTTTCTCATGCTGCAACATATTTTTTTTTTCTAAATTCACAACAGTATTTTTGCCACCTCCGTGGACCTGGCAGGGGCTATGAATCCCCCCTCCTCAAACGGGTACATACTCCAGCCCATCGGGGCCACCATGGGTCCTACCGAGTCCTGATATGCTTCCTTTTTTTCTCCCATGCCCATGCAATAGGTGCAGCAGCTGTCTCCATCTCTGCGGAGGCAGCCAAGCATCCAACCCCTCTCGCTGATGGACACATGCAGCACAAATCCCCCTCTCCTCCAGATGCTCAATCCTTACCTCCCTCGGCTGACCCACGAGTAACCTGAGTCCGTTACCGAACCTGGGTTGCTGTAGTGGCATGAGGTGTGGCGTCCAGTGCCTCAACTCTCAGCGCCAGCGGGCCGGCTCAACATACATTATTTTAACTTGCAAAAACCCACAACCCAGAAGTATGGTGGCTGGGGGGGGGGCGCTCCATTATTTGTAAAGATGTGGCAATGCACTGCTCACTTCAGTACATTTTGTATTGAAGCGAGTGGTGCGTTGCCGCATCATTACAGATAATGGAGCCCCCCTACATCTGAAATACTTTTGGATTGCGGATTTTTACCAGTTAAAATAATGTATGTTGCAGTGCAAGAAAAATGCTGCAACATACAGTAAAAGCTTAACCGGAGGGTAAGCTTTGCTGGGGCAGGAGCGGGTAATAATGACGGCTTTCCATTAAAAAAGAGGAACTTAAACTTTTCAATGCCAAATTATATGTATCCATGCAAACACTTCATAACAGAATTAAGTACTGAAAACTATCTGCCATCGGAGAGAAAAAAAGGATTATGCTTACATCTGACTTCAAACTACTGGCAATGTGCATGCCACTCAGGCGGCGTATGATGTTGGACAGGTGTTAACCTGCAGGGACAACAAAAGACAGGCAAAAACACACTTTAATGTTAAATCAGAAGAAGCAATGAAAATGATGACTGCAAGTCAAGTGACTCATTGTTACCTTCACAGTCCTCAGTGACAGGTCTCACAGGGGGTAACTGATGGTACTTGTATCATTGAACTGGTGTTTCCATTACTCATGGTTCTGCCTTCATGCAGTGGAGCTCCTGTGACTATAGCATCCCAAGTATCAAATCACATTTCCAGTACACAAGTGTTTGTAGGGTGCTCAACATCAGGAGGGGTTCAGTTCAAAATGTAGAACATAAAGGGATGGGCACTGGCTGTACAAACATTGAGAAAGACAGCAAAAGTGATACAGGATGTGAATACCCAGTCTGCTTGCCCTCAGGAACATGGCTTCATCACCAGTGCAGTGACTGGATAATGCTGTATAATACAGAACAAAATCATACACAAGGCTGGAGAGGAGGCGGTGATGGAGTAGCAGGAGACAGGGCTGTGTCTTGGATTTGCTACCCATAGCAGGAATTGCTTGCTGGGCTGTTAAAAAGTAATTTTTGTGGAGTTGGAGGCAGTGCCGATGAGGGGTAACACTACTGGTGGGCAGGAGCTGGCACTGCCAGTACAATACTGCAATACATTACACTGTAGTGCTGTTTGTTGACAGGTTGAAGATGCATCTAAATGGGCAAAAGGAAGCAGCAGCAATACAGTTCTGAGAAGGGAACAGTAACAATCATGACAACAACATACATTTTTGAGATGTCGTGTGGAAATACATTAAGGGTGTGCAAAGGAGGTACAGCACACATACTATTGTTTTCCTTAAGCATCACCTTCTTCAAAGACGCAGCCCTCAAGACTAGAGTTGTCACCTGATGGGAATTCACGTTCCAGTATTGAGTCGTCAACATCGCTGTCACTAGTGTATGACTTCATCTTTCGGTTAACAGCACCACCTGTCTCTGCATCTTCCTCGGAAGATTCACTGTCAGGATGTGGTAGGAACATGGATGTATCATGATCTTGCATGGAATGTCTCCCTTATTCATTTTTATAAATGTCAGAATATCCACATTCTTTGGTGACAGGTTTGTGCACCGATCATGTACAATGGTACCAGCAGCACTTTTGAACCCATGCTCAACACTGATACTAGAGGGAGGGCAGCTGAAGTATTTTATCTCCACAGATGTCTGCTCACCCAGTACAACAATGGTTTGTCACCAACTGCAAGGTGATTTTGTTCAGCCATGAAACATTCAACCATGTGTCGTGCTGCTCTGAGTCCGGCTGCCTCATCATGCTCCTCCTTCTGGTTTTCCATGGGTGCAACTCCAACCTCACTTAAAACATCCCAATTTGGATTGCTCATTTTGTTTTTTGTCTGCCTGTTAACATAGTTGTACCATATGAAGATGACAATGCTGTGATGGTGGTGGTAGCAACAACACTCGGTACTCTATGTGTCTTGAGCATTTGTTCCCCTCTAATCCTTCTGACAAGGAAGTTGGCAAGGTTTTCTACCCTTTGAGGGCCTGTCTAGTATTGACTCAAGGCCAAGCTTATAAATTGGGTCAAGCATGTTTGCAATGCCAAAGTCATCAGACTACAGAATTTCAACAATATGAGGGCTGGAGTCCTACACGTGGAGCATGTGCTGCATCAAGGTCAAACTGGCACTGTCATCACCTGCTTCAGTTGATTGCTGCACATTAACCAGTGTCCACCTCTGCATGCATAGCAAGGGGATGAACTGGCTGATACAGGCAGTGTCCCCACTCACTGCCTGTATTGCATGTTTAAAGGGACTCAGAATCATTATCAGTCCATCCACTAAATGCCACTGTTCTGTGGTGAGAGCCATGGACACTCCAGCACTGTCATGACTAGTGTGAAGCAGCAGATAATCAGACACAGCTTTATACCACTCATAGAGCTGTTCCAACATGTACAGTGTGGAGTTCCATCTGGTCACCACTCCCATCTTCATGTAATGATGAGGCAGATGGTTCTTCATCTGAAGCAGGCGTAGCTGGTCATGGCCTCTCCCAGAATGGACAAAGTGGGCACAGATACAGCAGGACACCAAGCTATCCTTCACATCAGGATGGCAAAAAAACTGCTGGACCATGAGTCTGAGGCAGTGTGCCAGGCATGGCACCCTGGAAAACCTACCATCACTTACGTATTTGACAACACTGGAGTCGTTATCACTCGCAATGAAGCCAGTTTTCATTGAGTGTGGGTGCAACCACTCATCAGTCTCACCCAGTAGCACTTTGAGCATTTTCTCCCATGTGGGATCCAGACATGCTTTTCATTGCGAGTGTTGCATGCTGCCTAATACTGGTAATGTTGCTACCACCACAGTCTGCCTTGCTGCACTGTCTCCCAAGGAAGACTGTTGCTACCATCACAGTCTGCCTTGCTGCACTGTCTCCCACCACACCCAGATTCTAAGACCAACCCAGGTACCTGTGCCCAAGGTGCTGTAATGCACATATAGGAGCTGACAGCTATTCTCCCACTGGTCCACATATCAATGCTCAGAAGGAAGGATGGATGGTGATGATGAATGTTTAAGTGCATGGAACACCACCTCCTTTACTGTGACATGCAGTTCAGGAAAAGCACGTTTGGAGAAGTATGTCCTTGATGGTACCTTTCACTTTGGACATCCTTCATTCTCAACAAAGGAGAATGGGAGCAAGTTGAGGATGAGCATTTTTGCAGCAGCCGCACAAAGCTCCTGTGCAGTAGCATGATTCATAGGGTGTTTGTTCTGCTGTTCAAACATGCTTTTCAGAGTTGGCTGTACTTTTCCGAGGATTGGGCTGGCAAACAGATGGCAGCATTGCAGTGGACCAGTAGGGGTTCTCTTTGACTCAAGAAGAATACGTGGTGCTGATAAAGGGACACTACTCATTTTAGCTGTTTTATGGGTTGCCGACGGCATTACTGTGGACGGACTCTGGAGCAGACTGCTGAAGTTGCCACTACTGCTATGCCTATTAGTTGTAACAACCACCTCCATATCCTCCTCCTCCTCCACTACATACTCCCCCCCAGTGGCACCACCTAAAGATGATGAAGATGAGGGACCAGGACCACCTGCAACTGCTTCTTTCTGGTGTTTAAGCCACTGGAGAGCTTGCCGGTTCTTAAATGAATGTGCTGACCACCGGTACCTAGGTGGCTGTCATTCTTATGCCTACTGACCAGTGTGTGGCAAAGCTGACATATTGCCACCATTTCATCTACTGGGTCCAGCACACAGAAGTCCCACACAAGGGATTTTGAAGGCCTTTTTTTATCCTGATGCCTAGAATGGGACAGTTGAGTGGAAGAGGTGGGGGGACATCACAGTTTTTGTAATTTGACTGTCTCATGACATCAAGAATAGTATGGTAGGGATCTTCAGAGTGAGATTCCAAGGTTAAATCAATGCTGCACTGAACAACCCCTGCACTGTCACTGCCTTTCTGCTTCTACTTCTCAGGTTCCCATATGGAATCCAACATATCATCATCATCATCATCATTAGTGTGCCATCCACTGATGTCCTCCTCATGCTGAACCTGAGAGTCATGACCCTCGATCTCAACAGGTTCTGAGACCATCTCCACCACAGCACTGGTTGCCATAGTGGTATGGCCCACATTTTCAGGCTTTCCAACATTCTCCTCAACCACTGCCTCAACTGCATTGTGAGGAACACTGCTACCACCACCAGCAGCAACAGAGATGGGAACTTGCTCCACCTTATCTTTATGAGACACTGCTACTGGTGTAATTTTTAGGCTGCTTGCACAATTGCCACCTCCAGCATTACCCTCTACCATGGTTGCCACAGAGGTTGTCAAAAAAATGTAGATGCAGGAAAGCCACTGGTAAATAATCCTGCACTACTACTAGCAGCACCCATCTCAGATTACTTAGAACTTGTCCATGACAACATCACGTCAGAAGACAAGTCTTTCATTCACCATTTCAGTTGCACCACTTTTCACAACTGATGATAAAGTCTTGCCTGCGTGACTCACTCATCTCTCTTTCTTTATTCTCTTCCCTGACATTCTTCTTTTATTAACGTTTGGCAACAAGGAAAACTGATATTTTTGGATGCTATTTTTCACAGCACATGGAGGTACAACAACAGGGTGAATAGTTGGATTTCTAAAGCTTGTACTTTGCAAACAGAGCAATACTACACCACAAGCTGGGATACCACTGGTGTTCACAAACAGAGGAAAGTTAGCCTGGAAAGCTGATTTTTTGGGGGGGACGCTATTTCTCACAGCACACAGGGGTACAACAACAGCAGGCCAGGAAGGCTAGATGGGTGAATAACTGGATTTCTAAAGCTTGTACTTTGTAAGCAGTGCAGTACTACACCACAGGCTAGGATACCACTGGTGTTCACAAACAAAGGAAAGTTTAGTCTGGAAAATTGATATTTTGGGGCGCTATTTCTCACAGCACATGGGGGGGAGTAAAACAACAGGGTGGGTAGGATAAGCTGTTTTTTCTTTTCTTTTTAAAGCACAAGGGAATACAAAGACCAAGGGGAGAAGAATTACAAAACACAAGAGATGGGTGTGGGGGCCGAGGCCAAGGGGTATTCAAATCAAAACACACACTCACTCCCAAACACTCACACAATCACAATCACCACATTCAGACTAAAAAAAACCAAAATTAACGTAATACAGTAATGAAGTACACACAAAAACAAGTTCAAAACAGGTTTGACAATGTTTAAACAAGAAATATTCAAGTTTATCTTCACAGTCTCTTCACAAACACTAGCTGCCGTGTCCTGTCTCCTCACTTCTTAACACTGTACAGAGAAAAGTCCCCCCTCAGCTTTCTAATGGCTGCTCAACCACATGTGGCCTCTATTTAACAACATGTAACCTCCAATCCCACAAGACATTGCAAACTTGACCTGTTGTGGCAAATTTCGCAGGTGAAGTAGGTGAAGTTGGCATCTCCAACACGCACTTCGCATCTGTGACTTCAGAATGGCAAAGCTGCACTATGTTACCATGAAGTGAGCCTAATCTGCTAATTTCGGACTTCACACCACAGAATAATTCATGAATTGAGGCGAATTTACAAAATACTACACAGAGCAAATTTTTGCAACTTCGCATATCTCTAATGTTAACATTTATGATAAGCCCAACAATTGGCAATGGGCCTGTAACAGTACCCGACCAGTCACAGGTGACTGTCCAAGCCACAGTAACCTGAAAGACGTTTACAGTAATACTAGCAATGAAAATAAAAAAGGGACTGAAGGCCAGGAAACCCTGACATGGCAAAAACAGATAAAGGGGTCAGCATTGACAGCAAGACTGACAACAGCAAGGGTGGCAGTAGGCTCAAAAGCAACTAAGAGAATGTGGCTAGAAACAACAGTGTATTGGCAAGATAAGGCAAACAATGACAAAGACCAATGAAGATTATGACGAGGCCCAGTGAAGGTTATACCAAGCACAGCCAAAGCAGTCCACCACCCATTAAACCTTAGGCTGCACCATGCCAAAATAGTTGGAGTAGCAGGGACAAGAGTGGTTCCTTGACAAGCCTTCAGAGCATGTTACTGTTCTTAAATTACTTGAAAATATATTATTTAGGGGTTTCACTTTGGTTACTTGCTGGGCCGGGTCCAATTTTTTGCTAAAGCAAGATTCTACTCTCTTGGGACATGAATACGGGATGTTAGAAAATAAATATTCCTGGGCCATTTACATGTTTAGATGGTAGGTTAAATGACCCAATCAGCCTTGGGACATGAATACTAGGTATATTAGAAAATAAATATTCCTAGGCCATTTACATGTTTAGATGGTAGGTTAAATAACCCAATATTCAAGTTTTTCTAAAATGTATTTATTTATTGGGTTCTTGGATTATATGTGTACCTTTGAACCAGAGGTTCATTTACAAAGGTTCCGCATCAGAATACAAAATGAATCATACAAGTAGAATGAGACAAAAATGCAAGGAACAGCTAGATACATGATTTTAAAAATAATAGTAAATTGTCACAACATTTAAAAAGTTTTAAACAAGATTGTAGAAGCAATGGGAGACAGAGGCAACAAGTAAGTAAGAGGTGGTCAAATAAGACTTTTTTCATAAAGTGCAGGTTTCATAAGTGCTGGGGGGACAGAAGGCAGAAAGAGGGGGGAGAATAGGGAAAGAACAAGAGAGGGGTGAGAAAAGGAGTAAGAAATGGGAAATGAACAGAGCAAGGAGGTTGGTTTATAGGGTGGATACTTGATGGAAGTAAATAAGGAGGAAGGTTGTGTGCGGAGGAGAATTAACGCACAAGGCGAGGGGGTACTGCAGCATAAAATGGTGAGGTAAGAGGGGGGAAGGGAGGGAGTTGAGGAAGGAGAGCGGGAAGGGGAAGAAAAAAGAGTGGGAGATGAGAAGGAGGGGCAAAGTGGGAGAGGTGCACAGAGGCAACGTAGCTGGAACAATCACAATTGCTAAGACTAGAGAGGTGCTGGCATAGGTTATGTTTGAAAGGGCCTAATCTAGTATCAGATGAGACCTCAGGAGGGGTTTTATACCTTAATTTATCTTGAATTAGAATGTATACAATCACATACACTTGAAAATTAATAGTTTGGCAAACGTTTTTAAAAAATTTACCCAAGTACCAAGAAGTTTTATGGGGTCAAGCAAGAAAAATGTTGCAGGTTACAACACAGTTCTTCTGTCTTAAACAGAATCTCTTATTGTTGCTCACTTCTGGATCAAATCACCCTAACTCAGGTCCTGTCTCCAATTCTTAGTCCCTAGGCTAGTTACTGAAGTATTCACCAAATCTTGAACATTTAAATGCAGAGTTTCCTGGCCAAATGGGGTGAATTTGTGGCTTGGACACACCATCATCAATTTGACTTTACTGTGCTCACTGAAACATGACTAAGAAAATTCCAGATTCTATGATCAGTTTTGTTGGCTGTAATATTTTCCGTTGTAATAGAGCTGGATGGGGGGGGGGGTGTTTGTTTTATGCTGAGAATCATTTTACAGTGATCCAGAGTGAGTTACATAACTGTCCGCAGTCCTGTGAATTCCTGTCATTAACTTTGGTCCAAGGAAAAAATACATTTTTCTAGACAGTAGTTATTTACATTCCATCTGGATTCCAGGATGATGGATTTGATTTAATCTGAATGCATAGAAAATCTATTCCTCTTAACTGTGAGTTGTTTATTATGGGAGACATGCACTTAAAGTGGTCCACAAAAAATATTTCAAAGTATAAGGATGAACTGGTTAATTATAAGCTCAGTCTGATAACAGATGGCCTCACTAGGATTCATTGTAAGTCTGGCCCCTCAACAACAATATGTTGGGTTCTAGTCTCTGATACTTCAAAAACAATACAATCAATTAATTTCAGAAACATTAAACAAATGGGCGTTAAAAAATTTTGAGTGGCCCTTTCTCTAGGTGACTGGACCTTTTTGAGCCATCCTACAGATGTGAATGAAGGCATTAAAGGGACACTGTCAAACCCCTTAGGCCTCAAAGTGTCCCTAGTTTAAAAACATATTTTAGGATTGTTCACATTCTATAGAGACTACTGAAGCAGCCAGTAGTTTGATTCAGATCCTTTTTTCTTTCAAAAAGTGAAAAACTGAGTACCCACCATACTGGTATTACTACACAAAAACATTTGTTTACATTTCTTGACCAACTCCCACTGCATCATTCCTGGACTTAGAAACACTCCCAATACAATCTAGTCACTCATTATGCAGTGGGAGTAGATGAGACCATCGTATCATGAGTGGCTGCACTGTCTAAGGGTGTTTCTAATGATCAGGAAACATAGAATAGGAACAATTCAAGGATTCGAAGCAAAGAAGGCCGGGCATAACTATACAATACTATGCATTTCACTTCTACTAAGCAAAGGGGAAGATAAGGAAGAAATAGGCTGTTGGTTAACTAGGATCTGCGGCCTATCCTGTAGGTAGGGAAATGGGCAGATTAGATGGGCCAAGCGGTCCTTATCTGTCATCAAAGTCTATGTTTCTATGTTTCTATAACACAGCCAGCAACATCAATGCATTTTAGAGGAGGTAAGCAATCATTAAACATGGGTTTTTACCTAGAAATAATAGGATGCAAAAAAGGTTGACAGTGTCCCTTTAAGTGCATGTTGCTCTTGTTTTGGTACAATCTACAACAGATTTATCCTTATGATAAAGCTAAGAATTAGGGGAAATAAACAGGAGTGGGTAACCCTACAGTTGTTACAGCTAATGAGAGAGAGAAAGAGATATTAAATGGAAGGCGTTTAGAAGAAACCAGAAATTCGGCATCCTTGTGGCATACAAACAAGTTCAAAATAGCTGCATGACAGGTGGATGAAGGCCACTACACTGAACAAGCTGTTGGCAGAGTTTCTTTTGGTTCCCATTTGATGTATTTTAGGTTTTACTAAGTTGAGCTGAGAGTTTTGTAACCCCTCTAAAAGCTCTTTATAAAACAAACTATTGCCGCTGATAATGCTGAGTGCACTAACGGTTTACAGCTGCATTGGTTACAGCTTTGCGGTTTACAGCTCAGTGTTCAGCATTTATTTTGAAACTATTTAGTACAGGGTAATAGAGGAAATTGTTTTAGTAGTGGTAGACAGGGTTCTGCAATGAGTTAGAGATAAGAGTTTTAGATTTTAATATTAGGAGTGCAATACCTCAGTGCCGTAGTGTCTAGTTAATTGCTAGCTAGATTAGCAGACTCAACTCCTGTTGTTTGGAGTTCTGTGGAGTTGGGAGTTTGTATGTAATTGTGGGCACAAAGTAAGGGGGAGTAGTTGACCTTCGGCTAAGTATCGGAAATTTGTGGACTACTGGGTACCCCTGTTGCTGACATCAAGGAGAGCTTGAGAGGTGGAGTGGATCTGTCAGGATTTGACAGAGGCAGTGGCCCAGTGGTCCGCGTGGGGGGAGTGTGAAAATTTCCCAGCTGGGGAGTGAAGCAAGAATTGTGTAGTGAGAAGTGTGTGTTGACATGGCCACAGGTTTTTTGGGCAGCAGGTCTGAGATTGCCATGTACATAAAATCTACCCCAAATCAAACACTGTTGAGCCCAGAAGATTCTCTTTGGACTAGAGCTGAGAAGATGTGGGACCAGTATTTGACCTTTTCTGGAGAGTTGTGTGACCAGGCAGGCAGTGAGAGCTTGCTGACTCATAAACTTTGTATTTAATCATTTTTGGATGTGGCAGCGGTGAGAAAACAGCTACGAGAGCATTGTACTGGTCCTCACTCTGACTGGTAGCAAACTACTGGTGGCAGGGGCATTCTTTCCCCTTTACTGTGTTTTCTTTTGTGACTTAATTAGAAATGAGTTCATTGGACTCAAGGAACTCTGGACACTATGGCACTTTGGAATTGAGAACAATGAAAGGGCTGTTTTCTTAAGTGATATTGTGTAGTTGCAATTGTTTTTAGCATTAAAACTGTTTTGGAGTGAGTCAGGGTGTGCATGAAGATTATAAATTTTGTTGTTTAGTGTGTGATTGGTTGAGTGTGGGGAGACTTTTTTTGGGTGGGTTTTTATAAGGATTGTAGGTAGGAGTTTGTAGGGAGTTATAGTGGTTAAGTGTCACTTAGGAGTGGCCCCGGTACAGAGTAACTTTCCATCTCTGTTCTTTGACCTATGCTCCTTTTATGACCTTCCCCCCATCTAGTGCAGTATAACAGTGTTATAGGGAATTGGGAATTGCTAGGAGGTGCTGGGGGAATGCGGGGATGGGGTTATGCTAAGGAGGGGGGTACAGTTGGGACAGGGAGGACCAGGAGGTACCCTGGGATGTGTGCCAGCTGCAGATTCCTCCTCATTTACCAGCCTCTGAAGAACATGGGGGAATTATTGCAGGAAACTGGATTTCACCACTGATAGGGTGTTGGAGTTGTCCAGATGGATTATACTTGACAACTTCAATGCCTGGGTTGACAACGAATCTTAAATTTTGGGCAGGAATTCCTCCGGGGAATAAAATCCCTAGGGCTGGCATAAGCAGTTGTTACTGTGACCCATCAACACAGGCGCACACTAAACTTGGTGTTTTCCTTCAGACTTGAGGTCTAAAACCTCAGGGTGGATCCAATCAGTTGGTCAGGCCACTGCACTATTAGGTTCAACTTCAGGGCAACCCTCTATAGTCCACCTCCTATGGAGACAGTCCAACACAGCCCTTTGCAAGGGCTTAGGTTGGAGTGACTTCTGGCAGTGTGGGACTGGTCAATTATTTTGGGAGCCTGTGTCAGGGGGTCGAAGGAGGCAGTGGCAGCGTTTAATAGAGCTATTTATGCTTTAGAACTAATGGCACCAGTCCATGTATGCCCATTAGTTTCATACCTCAGATCACCATGGCAAGATGGTGAGCTGAGAACAATGAAGACTAGGGGATGGAGGTTGGAGCAGTGTTGGAGGAGACTGATGGGTCGGAGAAGCACAAATTGTCTTTGAATATTCACTACAGTGAATATCAAAGGCCAATCTTCCATAAGAAGACAGAGTTCCTGTCCAGGGCGATTGTGGCCAGAAGGAACTGACCTGCACAGCTTTTCCAGGTGGTGGATAGTCTTCATCATCTGGCCTGTCTGAAGCCCATGAAGGCTGCTTCAGTCACCAAGTGTGAAGCATTTGCTCAGTTCTTTTTGGACAAGGAATTCTCTTTCAGGTCCTTGGTCTCACCAGTAGCCCCTACAGTGTTGAGTCAGGAGGTTGCATTTGCAGTGAATGGTTGCAGGGAGAGTTTTGGTTGGTGCCAACTGAAAAGGTTGTTAAGGTGATCTCGGGCCTGCGACCAACCTATTGTGAACTGGATCTAGGTTCAACCTAGATACTAGTGAGCTGTGTTGGGCAGTGGAACCCAGTGTTCACCGAGATTATCAGGTGTTCCCTTTTGGAAAGAATTTTTCCATCTGCATTAAAAATGTGCTGATGAAGCACCTACTGAAAAAAACATCACTGGACCAGGATATCTTGGCAAATTACTGCTCAGTCTCTAAACTACCATTTTTAGGAAAGGCTATTGAGGAGATTTGTTACAGTACAGTAGCTTCTTGTTGTTTTTACATTGTTTCTTGTGGATTTTACTTGGTAGAAAGTTATTATTTTTCTTTCTTACTACTTCTAAGGGGCTAGCAGGGTAGCGTTTTGGGGCTGTTGGAATTTTGAAAACTGTTTTGGTGACTATATGTGGGCTCATTTGTTTGATGTTTCACTGTGTAGCAGGCTGCATTTGTAGAGGCCTATTTTTTCTGATTTAAAGCCTATTTGGTGTGATTTAACTGGGGCTGTTTCTTTGAATCAGAGACCTATATCTTCTAATTTCAAGCCTATTTTGATGTGTTGTTGGTGAAGCTGTTTGAATTGGAGACCTGTTTCTTTTGGTAGCAAACCTATTTTGGGGGCTTTTGGTAGAATTGTGATTCATTTTTGCTGGATTCACTAGCTGCAAAGGTTAGTGCATAGTGGGGGAAGGATGCTAATGGTCTGACCAGGGGCCTCAGCTACCTGATTGTTTCTGAAAGACTTGGGTTGGTCCCACAGCTCACCCACCCCTGGTCCATGATTTCCTTTATACCAGGGGTTCTGACATCACTTCCTCAAGCGGGCAAAGGATATGCACCTGTCATAGCAGAAGCAGACATCCAGGAAAGGAACAGCAATGAGTGAAGAGGTGACTGCTATCTCAGTGTAAGGGAAATAACTGCAAATCTAGGTGCTTTCATTGTTACTTCTTTGCATTGTTATTGCATTGTGGAAAGGAGGAGTAGGAGTTTGAAGAAGGTTGTGCAATAGCTACTTAAAGTCTCTTTTTGAGTTTGGATAGGAAGGTTAGGACTATAAAAAGCAGTTGCTCAATCTATCTAAATGTGTACAACAAAGGGGGTAAGGGAAATTAAGAAAAGAATGTTTTGCACTGATAGAGGGGGGAGAGGGGAGACTTGGGGAAGTGTTTGCTATCCTGCATCTGGAAGGGTGGGGGGTCGCTGGTGGGCAACGACAGCAATGGGTAGGGTGGTAGGCTGCAACAACTGTGATGCACCAATCTTTCTAAAAATTGCCTGGAGTGTGGGAGGATGTTTAGTGTGCAACCACATAGAGAAACTTAGAAAGGAGATTGAGGGTCTGCAGGAGGAACTAAGACAGGCAAGGCAGACTGGGGGTGAACTTAGCCCAATATCGGAGGGAGGAAGAATGGGAGATGAGGGAGGGAGATTTAAGCCAACAGTGGTGAGGAGAGGGTCAGAAGAAGGGAAGCAGGGACAAGGGGGCCCAGGTCAGGAAGAACGATTGCCAAGGAAACCAGGTCAGGAGACAAAAGACAAATGGAAGGAGGAGATGGGGACTTGTGAGGGGAGGTGAAGAAGTGGCAAAAGTCATGGAGTAGAAAGGAGAGAACAGGTTACTATGAAGAGAGAGGGAGCGGGCATTTGTGAAGGGTCTTCAGAAAATAGTTTTGCACTGCTAGAGAGGAAGAAGGTGGAGGAGGGAAATTATGAAATTAGAGGAGTAATTGATAAATGCCTGGACCAAACCAGAGCAGGAGGAAGTTCTGCTGGGAGAATTGCAACAGGGGCAAAAGGGGGAAATCATGTGCATGAGGAAGAACAGGAGCCAGAAATGAGAGAGGGAGAAGAATGGAAGCAAGCAGGAAGTAAGAGTGGTGAAATCTTAGTGCTGGGGGGACTCAATACTAAGAGAAGTCAGGTGGGGTAGCAAGGGGGAGAGGCATAGTCGCATTTGGGTGGAGGCCATACCAGGAATGACAGCGGAAAGGGTGGGACAATCTGTTCTGAAATACGCAAGAAGGGGTATTGACAAGCCTCATTTAACTATACATCTTGGGACGAATGACCTGGCTGACAAGACAGTAGATATAGTCCAGAGGAGGGTTGAGGAACTAGGACAATTATGTGAGGGGGCAGGAAGATCAGTAACTTTTTCTGAGATAGTTACAGTGCCCAAGGCAAGCACAACAAGAAAGCTGAGAACAGAGGAATTTAACGGATGGCTAAGAACCTGGTGTTATGCTAAAGGGTATGGGCTGTTGTGGGGGTGGGGAGGGACCTGGGAGGACAGTAGTCTCTATGCCAAGAACAGACTACACTTGAGTGAGGAGGGAAAGAAAGTGTTGAAACAGGGGATGGAGGAGTACATAGAGGAAGTAGAGAATTTAAACTAGGAGCGGGGGTTGGCAATTGGGCAAGAGACATGCAGAGACCACAGGTTGGGAAACTATATGAGCTTACCCCCCATAATAGTGACAAAGGACAAATGGCAGGTACTACTGGTGATGCTAGTAAAGGAGGGAAGGATGGGGGGGTAGAAGGGTGGAAGGTGGTTACCCTTAATGCTAGGAGCCTTGGGAGGAAAACTGCAGAGTTACAGGTGCTCATGGCAGAGGGAGAGGTGGACATTGCAGCCATCACAGAAACATGGGCCACCCAATACAATGACTAGGACCTGTCTGTACCAGGGTACAGGTTATTTCGTAGGGACAGGGTGATTGGGAAAGGAGGGGGTGTGGCACTATATGTGATGGAAGGACTGAAGCATGTAAGGGAGGAAGGGGAGGAGGGTAGTACGGAGTCAATTTGAATGTAAATCCAGGATTCCACGAATAGGATTCTTAGAATGGGAGTGGTGTACAGGCCACCATCTCAGACGGAGGACTTAGATAGGGAATTAGCGGGACAGATCAGGAGGACCTGTCTGAGAAGGGTAGTGTGTTGATTGTGGGGGACTTCAACATGCCAGGAGTGGACTGGAGTACCCCAACAACCAGGAACAGAAGGGAGCAGGTACTGCTGGATGCCTTCTAGGACTGCTTCCTGCTGCAAATGGTCAGTGAACCAACTAGGTTAGGGAATACCCTTGACCCTGTGCTGGCAAATGGGGACTTTAAGAGAGAACTTACAGTAGAGGAACCATTGTCAGGAAGTGACCACCAGTCAGTATGGCTCACATTGGATATGGGCAAGGAAGGAGTGGAATCTGGCACAGGAGTGCTGGACTTCAGCAGGGCCGACTTTGGGAGGATGGGGGAAGTGGTAAAAGGGTACCTGGCCTAAATTCAATCTAGTATGGACACTAACCAGAGGTGGGAGCTCATAAAGCTGGGGATAGTGGAGGCAACCAAAACCTGCTGCAAGGCCCAGAGCAAGAAGGCTAGGGCTAAGAAACTGAGCTGGTTGAGCAAGGAGGTCATGGAAAAGGTAAGGAGGAAAAGAGCTGCCTTTAGGAAGTACAAGAAAACAGGGAGAGGGGAGGACAGGGAGGAGTACTTGATGGAATCAAAGGAAGTGACAAGGGCAGTAAGGGGAGCCAAGGCATCTACGGAACTCAGGCTGGCACAAGGTATTAAGAAGGGGAAGAAGGACTTCTTTAGGTACATCAGGGAGAAAAGGAGCTGTAAGGACCCCATAGTAAGGATTAGGAAGGAGGGGGGTTGGGTGGATGCAGGGTGCAATAAGGCAGAAGCACTAAATGAGTACTTCTGCTCAGTATTTACTAAAGAGAAGAGGGGGGTGACACCCAGGGGAGAAATGGCAGAAACAGGGGAGGGGTGACAGATGGGAAATCATGGAGGGCAGAGTTCGGGAGGGTTTGAAGGCACTGAGGGTGGATAAGGCGCCAGGCCCAGATGGCATCCACCCCAGGGTACTAAAGGAGCTGGCAGAGGTCCTTGCAGAACCTTTGGCAGACCTATTTAATGCCTCACTACATTCAGGGTGTGTACCTCAGGACTGGAGGATGGCTCATGTGGTGCCCCTCCACAAGAGTGGCCCTAAGGATGAACCGGGAAACTACAGACCAGTGAGCCTCACATCTGTCGTGGGTAAGTTAATGGCGACTATCCTGAAGGAAAGGCTGGTGGCCCTTCTAGAGGCCAAAGGACTACAGGACAGCAGACAGCATGGCTTCATACGGGGAAGATCCTGCCAAACCAACCTGGTGGAGTTCTATGACTGGGTAACTAGGCAACTGGACAGGGGCCATGCAGTGGATGTCTGTATCTGGACTTCAGTAAGGCATTCGACTTGGTGCTGCATGGAAGACTGGGAAGTAAGTTAGTAGGCACAGGGGCAGGTGCAAAGCTGGTGAGATGGGTAGGGAACTGGCTTCAGGGAAGGTAACAGAGGGTGGTGGTGGGTGGGGAGCTCTCACACCCGAGGGTAGTGATGAGCGTCGTTCCATAGGGCTCGGTGTTGGGACCAGTGTTGTTTGGGATATTCATTGCAGACATATCACTGGACATCAAGAGCAAGATCAGTCTGTTTGCTGATGATACCAAGGTAGGAGCAGTGGTGGATGACCTAGGGGATGGCAGGGGTTGCAGGATGAACTGGCAAAGCTTGAAACCTGGTCAGACACCTGGCAACTGGGGTTTAATGCCAAAAAGTGCAAGGTGCTGCATTTTGGGATGAAGAACCCAAGGAGGAGTTACCAGCTGGGAGGAGTGCAGCTAGCCCAGACAGAGGAGGAGAAGGATCTGGGGTGCTCATTACAGGGTCAATGAACAACTCTGCAGAATATAGGAAGTCAGCTGCAAAGGCCAACAAAATGCTGGGTTGTATTGCAAGGGGCAGATCCTCGAGGAGGGAGGAGGTGATTCTGCCACTGTATAGGTCATTAGTTAGACCGCACCTGGAGTATTGCGTGCAGTACTGGTGCCCGTATCTGAAGAGGGACATTAAGTTACTGGAGGGGGTGCAGCGCAGGGCGACAAAGATGATCAAGGGGCTGGGGGACTTATCATACGAGAGGAGGCTGAGGGAATTAAACATGTATTCACTGGAGGAGAGGAGGGACGGGGGAACATGATTGAAACCTTTAAGTACATGAAAGGAATAAACAAGACAGGTACAGAGGGGCTGTTCAAAGTAAGGAAGGGGAGGGACACCAGGGGCCATGATATGAGACTGGAGGGAGGAAGGTTCAGGAGGGAGATGAGGAGACACTTTTTTACAGAGAGGGTGGTGGCTGGGTGGAATGTGTTACCTGCAGAAGTGATATCCAGTAGAACAGTGGACTGCTTCAAAAGGGGATGGGACAGGACAAGGGGGAGGGTCAATGAAGGGGAAGGGTGGAAGGGAGGGGCAGCTGCAGAATAAGGGGTGCTAGCTGCACATTCGAGCAGACTTCATAGACCTCTAGGCCTTTATTTGCTGGCAAATTTCCTATGTTCATAAGATGGTTGTGTTGCAGCTGGAGGTGCATCTTGAGACCTTTGACATCTACAAGCCACTCCAGTCAGGTCAAAGCACAGCACAGAGACTGCACTAGTCAGAGTGCATAATGACCTTCTCAAGCCAAGAGACAGATGAGAGTGGTTAATACTTGTCCTTCTCGATATCTCCTCAGCATCTGATACTGTAGACCATAGGTTCTTATTGGATTGACTCAGGGAGGATGTGGGACTCACTGGCAAAGACATCTGTTGGTTTGAGTCCTATCTCAGGGGTAGGACACACAGGGTGGTATTAGAGCAGTTCTCTTCTGCCTGTGGTGTTCCTCAGAGGTTGGACCTCTTGCCCATGTTGTTTGTGGTTTCTATGCTACCCCTGGGAAGGAACATCAGGCAGCGTGGAATTGAGTTTCATTGTTATGCAGGTGATACCCAGCTCTGTCTTTTGCACCTGATAGAAGAAGCGCGGTAGATGTGTTAAGTCAGTGCTTGGCCAAGATCAGAGACTGGATGTTTTTGAGCTGGCTATGACTTAACCCTGACAAAACTGAAGTGCTGGTGACTGAGCCAAGTCATTCAGGGGGTCTATCATCAGCCGGGAAGGAGACGGGGCTTTACCTCAGTGCTTCCAGGCTGATGGCTGCTGATAAGGTGAAGAATCTGGGTGTCATTCTGGATGAAGAGCTGACATTCAAGGCTCAGGTGTGGCTTTTACCATCTTAGAAGTATCACCTGAATTCAGTCCTTGATCCCCCTCAGAAGACTTGCTCTCACTGGTGCATGAGTTTGTGACCCTGAGACTCGATTATTGCAATGCTCTTTACCTCAGGGTCAGTGGAAGTATGTTGCAGTGCCTGCAACTGGTGCAGAATGCAGCTGCTAGGGTATTAACTGGCCTTTCCAGGTGAGGTCATGTCTCCCCAGCACTGCATGAACAGCATTAGCTGCTGGTGAGGTGTGTATGTCATATAAAGTTGGCTTGTTAATTTATAGGGCCCTACACAGGCTGGGTCTGGGTTATCTGCTTGACCTTCTGTATCCCTACAGACCCATGCGTCTCCTTTACTCTGCTGAGGAGACTCTCCTTGTGGTCCCCAGAGTGAGATCAAAAACTTCTGGGGACTGAGCTTTCAAAGTACCTGGCCCTATGTTATGGAATTCCCTTCCAAGCACCTTAAGGGAGGTCCCCTCTGTGGAGATTTTTAAAAGAGGCCTTAAAACTTTCCTATTTTCTCAGGCCTTTGGAGGTCTAAGTCCCTAGTGACACTAATGGTTGACATTTAGTTATGTGCAATTTCATTTGAAGATGCAAGAGTTATTTGTATATCAGTGTAAGTTTCAGTTATTTTGTACTTGTTTTATTCAAGATTATATAATAACTGGGGATCAATTTTTTTCTATGATCTTAAGAGAGTTATTTTTTGTAATAACCTGTGGGTTATTACAGTATTCACATGCTCTGCCACTCATAACCTAGAGCTCCCTCATTGGCTCACATTATATGTGTGGATGGACGGAACAATTCCTCGAACATGGCGGCTGTCTCTCAGTTAGCAAGGAGCTGCCACACTGCCAAAAGATGAGTTGATTGGGCTCGTCTGTCTCTCCTTCAAATCTTTTTTTAATTTTGTTAACCCTCTATCTGGTTAACCCTGCCATTACCTTAAAAAACATGCATTTTGTTCATCCCACTCTTCGTCCACTTCTGGACATACTTACTGCCAACATGAACTGTGGCGATCACAAACTGTAAGTTGAAAAAAAATGTTCATCCACTAAAGGTGTGTGTCTGTGTGGGGGGGGGTAACAGAGACACACAGTGTACGTGTGTGGTCTGTGTGTGAGACACATGGACAGAGAAATCAGGTCAGAAAAAAAATTGATCCCTAGTTATTACAAAAAAACAAAAGATAGGGTAGTGTGCATATGAGCATTTAATGCACACCCTCAATGTGGAATGCTTTAATAAACCCCTCGGGCTTCGCCCTCAGGGTTTATGTACTATCCCACACCTTGGGTGTGCATTAAATTCTCATAAAATGGCAAGAAAAAAATCTAGAAATCTCATTGGCGAAGAGACATCAGTTGACAGTACATTAAATCTCTAAAAACACACAGTCATCCTGGTCCTAAACCACATCACACAATGAGCAAATCAGTCCTCCTACAACCAGAACTATCTTCCATCAGTCCCCCTACAGCCAGAAATCATCTTCCATCACAAACATGGCTGCTACCTTTACACTGTAAAAATCTTCAACTGGGCCCTAAAAATAAAACTATCATAAATAAAAAATAAAACAAATTAAATATGGTGTACGGGAGAGCTTTGTTGTTCACTGATTTCAATGTAAAGATAAGGGTGTTGTACTATCGATGTGCTGTAATATTACTGTTGTACCAGCATGAGTACGTCACGTCAACGGTACAACATGGAACGTCCTTGCGCATGGGCATTGGGCAGTGCTCAGCTCCTGCGGAAACAGTCATGGAGGTGAGATCTATTTCGATCATGGGGAAACAGCCGCAGCAGTGAGATCTGTTTGAAAAAAGACAGCAGCACTGATGAAAGGACACAGTCCTGATGTTCCGCATAGGTGGGTAGCGCTATATTTAATTTAAAAACAGTCTGTGACAGCGGAGGAACGTGGATCATGCGGGGCTTCTTCTTGTGGTTGGGGGGGGAACATAAGCAACAGCACCGTGCTCACTAAGATTGTGAGGTAATTACAGTTGCACTCATGAAATGTTCAGCTGATGCCCATACATTATATAAGACAATGGATAGGCATCAGTTAAACAACAATGCTGCATTCACTTCTCAAGGTTCCATGACAACTGTAAACCTCTTGAGCTTCGGTCTCAAGGTTTACTAGGTTGTCATGGCAACCTTGACAAGTGAATACTGATGCCCATCCATTATTCTCTATGTTGTTTCCTTGATCATCACACTCTCCTTACACACATAAACAAATCTGAAACATTAAGAATTGCTTATAGTTTTCATTACAACGGTTTCTTTGCCAGCAGTGAAAAATCCCCCTTCTATCTTTACCATGCTCACCCGGGAAATCTCTTCTGCTTGCCCTGACAGTGGGATAATTGAGTCTCTGGCTGTAGAAGAGGCCTCTGTTGTGTGTGTGTGTGTGTGTGTGTGTGTGTATATATATATATATATATAATACACACACACAATATATTAGTAGAGGAACATTCTGCCAGTAGAACAGAGCAGAATTTTGAATCCCTGTGTTCCATGGTAAATATTCTGTGATAAAAATTCCATGTCTTGAATGTGGGGAAAAACAGGAAGAAGAAGGCAGGCAATAATACTTTATAATGTATGGGACAGCCTTATTACCTGTAAAAATCAGCAAGATTATTTCCTTGTAATCCCATCGCTATGATGTCAGGGTGTTGTTAACCCCTCTTGAGTATGCCATAGTGATGTGATTACAACTGGAGCCAATCTGCACATGCACACATCTGAAGTAGTGGCTCATTCTTACCTGTAGTTTGCTTAAAGGTTTTGTTTTTAATGTTTCCTTGCAGGTTATTTACTTGTTACCTCCTGATGTGACTGCAATCTGCACAGATGTTCACTCCCACAATCCCACAAGAGGACATCGCTGACGTCATCCACAATGCAGCAACCACCTGATCCCCGCTGGCCTACCGCATCATTTACCAGAATTGTATTAGTTGAATTATTTCAATAAAGTGATCAATTTCTTTTAGTTGCTCCATGTAGGAGTTTTAAAAAAGTGTAGTTATTTGTTACTGAGCCTAAGTGTGTGTGGCATCTTAATTTGTTGTTTATTAATAAGTGCTGCTAACTGTTCTCGCTGGCTCAAGATTGTCTTCTTGAGGTAAGAGGCATACATTGCAATTATTACTGTTGGCTGTCGCTGATGTTTTTTTCCCCATACACTATAAAAAATAATGCCCGAGGATCGGTTGTCAGCCTCGCTGCAATCACCTCTCGTGGTTGCCATGACGACTATAAACCTCTTGAGTGGTTTACAAAGTCATCCTGGCAACCACTTGAGGTGATTACAGCGTGGTTAACAACCAATCCTCAGGCATTATCCTCTATATATATGAAGAGAAAAGGTGGGAAAACACAGTTACATAGGCAGAGGCAGACCCAAACGGCTCAGACACATTCCTGATATTCTATAAAAGCATGTACATCTGAATCAAATATTAGTGTTTTCAGGTGAAATCTATCAGAGCCCCCCCCCCCACACCATCACCAAAAGAAGGTAACCTGGCAGGTTTAAAGTACTGAACATACTTCCATTTAGGCCCTGCCCACACTATGCCTCTGTAACTTTACAGAGGCCCAAACCGTTACTGCAGCGGTTTGCGTTACACCTGTAACGTTACAGAAGGCATTTCATAACTGTTGTTGAAACCACATATGAGGTGGTTTCAATAACGTTATGAAACTGGTTATGCCTCGCACCGCTACAACCATAGTGGATGCAGAGTAATGGTCCCCCGTAGGGTTCGTGAGTGCAGCACGTGCTGCACTGTGGGATCGGGTGCTGCTGTAATGGTCTCCCGGCTCCTGCAGTGTGGACCAGCGGTACCGGTCCCGTACCGAGCACCACCGCAGTGTGGACACACTGTACCGCTCCCCGGCCATAACAGTTTGCATCCGTTACCGGGTCTGAGTTGTGTAGTGTGGACGGGGCCACAGAGACAGTACTTGTACTGATTTGAAATGCAAGGTAATATTTTTTTTTTTACTAACATTTCATCTCAATCCTATAAATAAAGAGAATGTTGCCTTCAAAGAAACTATATTACTACAGAGTAATGAAAATAAAGTTTTAAACACTGCTTATTTTTACAAGTTTACAGATGTTGCAGTGCATTTATAGGAGAATTTACGTGTTACAGCGAAAATATATATTTTCAACTAACACTACTAATAAATACTTTTACTGCAAAGTACTAGTTAATCTATTGCTGAAATATGCTATATATGCATTAATAGGGACTACTATTTTAAGTTTTTTAAAGTTTTAGAGTTAATGTACACGTGTTTGAAAATATTAAAGACGTTTTAATCCCTATCAGAGTGACTCAAACTAATTCTTTTATGATGGTGGCCCATTTTATCAGTGTGAAAAGCTACTCCAGGGCGTGCATTTCAAGGATTTTAATGCACTTCCCAGAGGCATAAGGCCATTCGCCCTTCAGCCTCGTGCCTTAGCATGCCTCTGGGGTGTGCATTAAAATCCTTGAAATGCATACCCTGTCGTGGCTTATTACTTACATATCACACACTTCCCCGTCATTTATTCTCTATGTTTATGACAGTGGTTGTGTTATTTGTAATCTTTACTATGTACTAGCAGCTGATCCTCTGGGGATGGGTGCCACAAATAAATAAAATTTGCTACTACTTTGATTAAAAAATCAAAATAGCATTTTTTTTTAATTGAAAAACAAAAATGTTTTAGTGGAAAGAATGCTGCCGCAACCTGGGACCTATTAAATGCTAGGCAAAAAATTAAAACCAGGCCCTCAAAAGCTAATCACATCAACTGGGATATTTAAAGAGCCACACACTATAACCATGGAATGTAACAGTTTGTTCATTGAGTTAGCAAATTATATTCCTAATGATGCTGAAGGACTTACGCAGAGGGGTGGCAATGAAGATGATTATGACCACCTTTGTTCTCTCATGCGTACATATCCACGGTTTACTTTAGGATATTGACCCCTAGGGCGGTCATTTCCTATTTGGAAAAATTACATCCACAGTCCTCAATTGGTGTGGATGAGGTAGACTTTAGAATTGTGAGGAGCACTACAAACATCATGTTTCCTTTAACAAAAATGTTTAATTTGTCACTTTGTTCTGGTCAGTTTCCAGTAATCAACAAATGTTCAAACTTATCATCCCATTTTCATATTGGCTCCTCTCTCTAATGTACTCGAATGAACTGTTTTTTAGCAGATGTTGGAGTTCTTGCTTGGGTATGATATACCGCTACCAGCCCAACATGGTTTTTGTCCCAGACACAGCATAGTAATGGCCTTGGTGGGGTTCATGCAGGAGGTCCAAGAGGCACTTGATGAGGACCTTTTTTTTTCAGTGTCTGTCTTTGTGGGCCTTACCAAGGCTATCAAACCTTGTGAACCATGATTTGTTACTGGTTGCTCTCAAAAGGCTGGGCATGTCCAGTGACGTTGTGAACTGCTGTCCTAGCTTCAAGGACAAAAAACATTTTGGGTCATCTTTCTTCACTGTCCCGTTGTACTGGGTGTTCCCCTGGGATAAATACTGGGCCCTCTTTTATTTAGTTTATTTTTGAATATGTTGCCCTCTGTCATAATACTAAAATGTTTCTTTATGCCAACAATGCAGCGATCCTCACAAGTGGGTCTAGTCTACCTGATATGCGGACACTATTACATCTGATTTCGTAAATTTGCAAAACTATTTCTTTACATAATAAACTGGTTTTGAATGTAAAAAATAATTGATATTGTTTTCCAATCAAAAAAAGAGGTTGCTTATTGACTGGGTCCTTTCGTTAAGTACTCTAAATGGAGCAGAAATTGAGAATTTCAGTATCTTGGCCTTACCCTAGACAGCTCCCTCTCCTATGAACCGCACATAAATTCCATGGTAAAAATAGTTCACCAAAGACTGGGAACTTCATTGATTAAATTCACCATTTACACCTTCAACAAAGAAACTACTGTCACAGAGCTTCCTTCTCCCAGCAACTGACTATGGTATCATGTTTTATTATTCAGCTGAGGAGGGACTGCTGTCCAAGGTGAGGACCCTTTATAATCGGGTGGCAAGATTAGCAGCACAGTTATCATGTCACACTCACCACTGTGTACTTTATAGTCAGAGGGACTGGCTTCTGCTAGGCCAAAAATACTAATTAATGATACGGATTCTCACTAAGAAGGTGACTCTGGGTCATGTCCCTACTTCCTTTCATTCCATTCTTAAAAATCGTGTTAATTCTAACATACTAAAAAGCCAGCAGATAAGGTCCAATGGTCTATCGAGTCTGCTCGTGGATCAGTGCCCACCCAGGGCACTGTTATAGCCCCTCTCCCCACAAGGTACCTCCCCTCAACCCCCGGCGAGGCTCTGGGATACACCCTCCCCCTATACCTATTCCAGCCTCTCCTGAACCCCTCCACAGTTGCAACAGCCACCAGTTCCACATGCAGCACATTCCAGGGTTCCACAACTCTCTCAGTGAAGTAATGCCTCCTTGTCTCCCCCCTTAGTCTCCCACCAACCAGCCTCATTGAGTGCCCCCTGGTGGCCCCTATCTCCCTCAGCTCCAGCACCCCTTCAGACTTGACTCTCTTTATTCCCTTGAGGTACCCAAAGACCTCTATCATACCCCCTCTGTTTCTCCTCTCCTCCAGCAAGTACAGGTTGAGCTCCTCTAGCCACTCCTCATAGGGCTTTTCCCCTAGACCCTGTATCATCCTGGTCACCCTCCTGTGGACCCTCTCCAGAAGAACGATATCCCTTTTTAAGTAAGGACACGAAAACTGCACGCAGTATTCGAGGTACAGCCTAACCAGGCAATTATACAGCAGAAGGAGCATCTCTCTGCTCCTTGAGGTTATCCCCTGGCAATGCACCCTAGTATTTTATTTGCTTGGGTCACAGCCCTTCTACACTGCTCTAAGTTATTTATTTTGGCATCCACCACTACCTTGAGGTCCCCCCCCCCCCAAGGTGTACATGAGATGGGGTTTTGGCCCCCAGGTGAAGCACCCTGCATTTCCCAGTGTTAAACTTTAGTTTACAGATGTGGGACCACCTCCTCAGGGTTTCCAGGTCCTCTGGAAGAGCCAACCTCCCTTCCTCCCCACCCACTACCACCCATAGCTTCGAGTCATTAAAGAGGCTCATCCCACTCCTGATACCTGCGATATAGGCATTAAACAGGAGTGGGCCCAGCACTGAACCCTGTGGGACCCCGCTAATGACTCTCCTGGGAGATGAGACCTCCCCCCCACCATCATCACCTTCTGTACCCATCCTGCTAGCCAGTTTCATATCCACCGGACCATCTGCCCCCCCCACCTCCATATCCCCCAGCAACCCAGGATGCAGTACCGAGTCAAACGCCCTGCTGAAGTCTAAAAAGGGGACATCCACTGGCCTGCTCTGATCCAGCTCTCTTGTTAACCCTTCGCAGAACTCCACTAGACTGGTCTGACATGATCTGCCCCTCACAAAGCCATGCTGGTGATCATCTAGGTGGCCCCGTGCCTTCAGAAACCCTTACAGCCTCTCTTTCAAGAAGACTGCCATCACTTTGCCCACTACCGACATCAGGCTTACCGGTCTGTAATTACCCGGCTCCTCTCGCAAGCCTCCCTTGTGTACAGGTATGATATGGGCCATCCTCCAGTCTTGAGGCACCCTTCCAGATTGAAGTGAGGAGTTAAAAAAAGGCCCACCAGAGGTACAGGTATCAGTCAGCTGCTTGAGCACCCTGGGATGGATCCCATCTGGGCCGCATGCCTTGTCTGCTCTTAGGGCCTTGAGGGCTTCCCGCACCCTCCCAGAGGGAATTTCCACATCCATTGCTCCAACTACATCTGCCTGTCCCCCTTCCCCCTCCCCTTGCAGTGCCACCCCCCCATCCGCCTTGGTGAAGATTGAGAGAAAAAAATCATTTAGTACCTCCGCCTGCTCCCCTGCCTCCTCCATTCACCCCCTCCCTGACCTAAGTCTATTAATCTACCCCTTCCCTTTTTTCCTTTCTCTGATATACCTAAAGAACCCTTCCCTCCTTCTAATCCCATGCCAATCTCAGTTCTGCCCCCGCCTTGAATGACCTCACTACCCTGGTGACCCTCTTGGCTATCTTATCATACTTCCCTCTTGGATATATCCCTCTGAGAACATTTGTATAGGCTATAAGCAGCCTTTTTCTCCCTCACCGCATCTTGGACCTACCTTGTCCACCAGCTCGGCTTCTTAGCTGTTCCCACTTGCGCCTCTCCTTCGTGCAGGCCTTAGTGGCCTCTAGGAGCCCTTTTTTTTTTTTGTAACTTCCCACTGGGCATCAGTGCCCATACCTGGCCTGATCTCATACAGGTAGCCCCTGAGGATCCTCTCCATCCCCCCGAAGTCTGCCACTCTAAAGTCTACCATTGATGTTTTTAAGTGATCTACCCTCCCCCCCAGGTCCATAGAAAACCAGACCGTGGCATGATCACTTCCCACCAGTGGGTCCCCAACCACTAGATCCCTGATGAGCTCACCGTCTGACAGGACCACGTCCAGGACGTGACCCCCTGCATTGGATAAGTCACCAGCTGGGCAAGAAACACATCCTGGAAGACGTTCAGCAGGCGCTGTTTCTTGCCCGATGAGGACGTCATAGTCCCCAGTCTGCTCCTGGCATATTCAGATCCCCCCGTACCACTTTTCAGCCCTCTCCCCTACCACAGTGGTACCTAAGGTTCACCACCAGGACCTCCTCCTGTTCTTCTATCTGCCCAGGTGGTCTATATACCAACCCCATCTTCACCCGCTTGCCCCCCCGGAGCCTGTAGGGTGACCCAAAAGGCCTCCACCTGATCCCCTGCCTCTTCAAACTTGCTTATCCCCAATCCATCCTTAATGATAAATGCTACTCCCCTTTCCCTTCTGCACGTGGTGTATTCAGGTAGGTTTAAGTCCCAGTCATGTCTGGAAGTGGCCTAGGTCTCAATGACAGCTGTGTCATCCACCTCACCCTCCAACAACAGTGCCTGTAGCTCTGGCATCTTATTCCCCATGCTCCTGGCATTAATCAGGACCACCCTCCGTGCCCCTCTACCCATGCCCTGAGCGCTCCCGGGTCCCTGTGTACAAGGACCTCCTCTTGCACTATCGGGTGTGCCTAATCCGTGCCCCCCCCATGGGAGAAGGCCTGGGCCCTCCATGCTTGGCCTGCCAGGGAGCCCCCACCCTCCCCCTTCACAAGTTTAAACCCCACTTGGAATGGAGGAACTCTGCCAGTGTAAGCCTGCAGATTTCTTTCCTCTCTGAGTTAATGTGGAGCCTGTCCTAGCATACAGATCCTTGTCTTCCTAGGTTTCACCCCAGTCCCCCACCCACCCATACCCCTGGCCTTGCACCATTCCTTAGCCTTACGTTTACCTCCCTTATTTTTGCTTATTCACCACACTGGCCCTAGGCACCAGCAAGATCTCCAAAAGGAGACCGAGCACCCCACATACTGACAGACCCTGGGTAGCTCCCCAAACCTAGCCTGAATCTCCAGTTTACTGTTCCCGTCTATATCGTTGGTTCCCAAGTGCACTAAAATGTCAGGAGTCCCACCACACTCCCTCACCAGAGTATAGACCAGATCCCTGGCCTTGTGCACCATCAAACCAGGTATACTCTTAGTCTTGACACCACAAGAGGTCTCCATCTCCCCGCCCCCCACCACCTGATCCCCCTAGTCATGGAGTCACCCAAGAGTAGCACTCATACCACCTCCTTTTCCCTAGGCCTACTTGCAATGCCAGTTGCCTCCCCACCTCATTTCTTTTAATGTTCTCTTCCCTCCCCCTCATGCCAATTTCCGTCCCATCCTCTCCAGCCTTATTCCTCACTGACCTGTCCTCCCTGGCCACTTCCGTTCCTGCAATGGCACGTTGGTCCATTCCCGTATTTCCCCCAGGAGCAAGGGCCCCCTGCCCCCAGCTCTTTCTCCTCACAGACCTGTCCACCTCCCTTCCCCCTACTGTACCCGGGTCCATTCCCATATCCCCCCTGGACAAGGGTCACCCCCTTCCCCCACCTCTTTTCCCTCACTGACCCATCCTCCTCAACCACTTGCATTCTCCCCCCTGCACCCGGGTCCATCTCTGTGCTCCCCCCAGGGACAAGGGATACCCTGCCCCTCTGTACACAGGGATTTTACTTCCCCCTTCTCCCCTTTCTCTGTATTTCCCCCTCTTCCTCATTGCATAACTCCATCCCCTCATAATGCACCCCCATCCCCTACTAATTCCTCCACCTCTATCCCCCAGGGCCTCCCACTCAAAGCTCCCGCTTCCTTGCCCGTCTCGTCCCTCACCTCCCTCCTACCAGTGCTCTCGTGTCTCTCTCCTCTCTCCCGAGACTCTATGCTGGGGAGCAGCTCCTCCTCCCCCTGCTAAGCCTGTTGCCATCCCCCTCATACGTGCCTCTGCAGGAGCCTCCTCGGTTCCAGATACCTCCCCTTCCCCTATGTTTGTCCGTGCCAGGGGTGATAATCTGTTGTTTTGCTCTATGCTAAATGTCCTGCCCCCCCCCCCGGCTCTCTCACCTATCCTTTCTCCTTTGGCCATACCCATGCCCTGTCCTTCTAATCTCCTGCTTGGTCCCCCGGTCCTCATTTCTCCTAACCTCATGCCAGGCCCCTCTGATCCCTATTCCTTTCAGGGCTATCCCATCCCACTCCCCCTGGTGTTCCCTTCCTTCCTCTAGTGACCACTCCAGCACCTCCCTCTAAGGTAGCACAGTCCCATGTGCTCGTATCATCCTTCTTCTGTCTACTCCCACCCCTACGGGGCGCTTCACCTGAACCCACCTCCCTTCTACCATATTACCCACCACTGCTCATCCCCACCAGACAGCCAATTTCCCTTCCTCCCCTCCCCACCCAACTTAGCCTCCTGACCTCCTCGAGATGTGCCAACCATTGACACACCATACAACCCACTATCTTCCAGGCCAGGGCTAGTACCATGGCCGCCCCGCACCCTGCACACCCCACCATCTTTCCAAAGATTCCAGCCCTCATGATCTGTGGTCCCTGCCCCATTCCCCTCCAAATCAGCTGCCCCATCACTAACTGACCTAGCAGTACCAGAGCACGCAGGACCCCCTCACCAATGCCAGTGGGCCACCTGCCAAACAAAGACTGCCCTTTTCAGTGTGCTAAAAACTATGAACATACTACAAGTCACAAATACAGGCTCCAAAAAATAACAATCCCCATCCAAGTCTTGTGGCCCCACCCCCAGAGTTCACTTCCCCCTAGAGGCAGCCACAATCCCTATTTGCTACCTCCTCCCTCTACGAGGATTTAATAGAGGTTGGGCAGGTCACTACAGCTCCTTTAGCCGCCAGCCCAAAAAGCCCGCACCAGTGTCCAATGTGCCCTGCAGTTCCCGTTGACCCTGGCCCGCTGCCTTGCAGCCGGGAAGATTGCGCCGCTCCCACTGCTGCTCTCATCGGCCCTGGCCCACACCCTTGCAGCCGGGATGGATCCTCCAGATGGACTGCTTTCCATGGCTCTGGCCTGCTTCCTAGCGGACAGAAAGGAATCCTTTCCGCCCCACAAGTTGCCACTGTTTCAACCCATTCATCCATGTTCTGTCAATTTTCTATACAGGAATGGGGACTACCACACTGGTCAATGACGATCTTCTACAAACTCTCTTCATTCTACAACTCATCACCAGTTTTTTTTTTTTTTTTTTTTTTTAACTATTGTTAATACCTCTGAATCTAACTTTAAGCTTGCCTTGAAGAAGTATCTTCTCGTTGACAGTCAATGCAAATGTTTATTATAATAGAGTTTGGTTTCAGTTTAGTAGTTTATTTATTTTGTATATTGTCTAATCCATTTTAGCACTTGTAAAGTTTAGTGTTATGTGATCTGGTCACCCATGAAAAGGGTTCCTGGCCCATGTTTTTTCCAGATTTTAAAGAAACAAAGACAGGCTACGACAAGCACTGGGAAACAGTGGAGGGTTGAAGCAGTCAAAAAGAATATCAGAGACAAAAGCTGGCTGATATCCTTGAAACACAGAAAACTTGAAGTAACACAGAGAAAAGCTGGGAAAGTAGCAGTAAAACCAAATGGTGCCCCACAAGCAAAGAGCAGTGGGATTATATAGGGGCCTGATTCAGAGCCTGCAACCAAAATGAGGTGTTATCGGGATGGTTAGAGTGGTATAAATGGAGTTGACAGCAAGAACATTGACAGGCCTGCTAGCAACAGCCACTGGAGTAATACAGAGAACAGTAGCTAGGTAAGCAGGAGACAGTAAGAGGCAAAGCAAGGCAAACCAAACATGCACAGAGCTATGGGGTCAGCATAAGGGCCAAAATACAGAGTTGGCAACAGACGGTGGTGCTTTAAGGACAGACTAGCAGGAGCTGATGATGAGCATGGCGATGGCAAAGAAGGCAACAGTCAATAGCCCCAGAGCAAAAACAGAACCATAAAAACACAGTAGAAGTGTTAACAAAGTAGAGCCAGGCGACAACCTGCAAACAGAGAACCATGTGGGAGCCCAAGACCCTGAGCACAGAGTCAGTACCCATGGTGTCATGATGACAGTCAGAGCAGTTGGAGCTGTTTAAGATACCAATTGGCAAAAAAGGCAACTACTGACAGTAACAGAACAGAGCCACAAGCAGTGGCAGAAACATTGACAAGGCAGAGCCAGGAGATGACCAACAAGCAGAGAGCAACAGGTCAGCATAAGGACGCGGGCACAGAGCCATCAACTGATCATGAGGTCATGACAATAGGTGAAACGGCTGGAGCCAATGACAAGAACGAAGGCAAAAGTCACTTGGGTAACACAGAACAGAGCCAAAAACTGCAGCAATAATGTAAACAAAGAGGGCCAGGAGATGACCAGCAAGCAGGGCACCATGGTCCGAGCACAAAACCAGCAGCTAACTGTGGCATCATAGTGACAGCAGGAGCCAATGATGTGAATGCTGACAGCAAAGAAGGCAAGAACAGACCAAAGCCTGCATCAGGAATGTCGATGAAGCAGAGCCATGAGATGACCAGCAAGCAGGGTGCCAAGAGCCAGCATCAGGACCACAGCACAGAGCCAGCAACTTAATGTGGCATCACAATCACAGTAGGAGTAGCTGGACCTGATGATGAGTATGTTCACAGCACAGAAGGCAGCAGTCTCTGCAGTAAAGAGTCCCAAAGCCTGCAGCAGGAGTGTTGATGAGGCAGAGCCAGGAGACCACCAGTAATCAGACAGCTACCAGCCAACATCAGGACTGGAGCCCAGCACCAACAATCGACCTTGGTGTCACAAAGACAGCTGGAACTGCAATGGAGGCTGAGGACACAGCCAGAACTTACCCACAGGAATGAACCCAACAGCATATCACTGGAACCCAGAGGAAGAACAGCACCAAGGGCAGACAGATGGCTAGATGATGGTTTAGGCAGCAAAGAATAGCATAAGCCAGAGAAAGCAGGGCTATTCCTGAAGAGAGAAACCAACAAGGCAGTTTTAGAGAAGCTGGACCCTATCCAGCAGGGGAGTCCAGCACAGAAGCGGGTCAACAGCACTGTGATGTTACTAAATGAGAGCTGCACAGAAAGCATAAAGCAGCACTAGGGCAGAGACAAAAAAAAAAAGCAACAGCTTTATCAACTACAGTGGTGAAAGCAAGGCTTACTAAAATATAAAAAGCACTGAGAAACACAATGAAAATCTCAGCAGTGGAATTCAGTGAAGGTGTTCCTTTGGTTGGACATAAAGTTGACAGCAGGAGAAATAAATACTAAAGAGGTATGGGGCCACCCATATTATTCAGATGGCACACACAAGTCATTGATGAGTGTCCCAGCTAGGCAAAGGCTTAAGAGTGGTCCAGATGGCTTACAGATTCAAAGAGGTGGCTCTATGGAGGAAGATGTGCTTGAAGATCCCGTTCATACAGCTTAACTGTCCCACATTAGGAGGAGTGCCTCTCACTTTGCCCATCAGAACATCTCAGTGTATACCTCTCAACTGCCCCACATTAGCAGAGGCGTACATTATTTTACCCCTCAGAATCCCCATCAACACATACTGTAAGTCCATTTGTATATTTATTTATTTATTTAAAACGTTTTACCATAACAGATATACTGAGCTGGTATCATCTCATTTCCAGATGTGTCCTGGGGGAAAGGGGAAGAGTTAGAAACAGGGCAAATACAAAGTACACTGAATAAAAATGCAATAATATGAAAAATAAGAAAATCAAAACAATAGCCGGCCCGGTGGTGCCAAGGGTTGAGACCCTGGATGCTACACCTCGCCCACACCGGTGACCCGGGTTCGGAAACTAGCTTGGGCCACCAGGGGTCGGCAGGGGAGGGACTGGATTGAGCGTCCCATGACAGCTCTCCTCTCCAAGGAGCGGGTGGTCCATCATCCCGCTCCTTGGCTGCCTCCTGGTGGAGGACAGGGGCAGCGATGGACAACGGGAGATTCAAGAATGTGGCATCAGAGCACATGCGCCCACCTCCACGCACACGCACTCTCAGCCGTGGGGGAAGGGGCACCAGAAAACCAGGGAAAAAGCGACTGCCAGCTAGATGAAGCCTCTGCAGCACTCCGACTTTGTGGCTTTGCAGCGCTCCGGCCTGCTCCAGATATCGCTCGCTGGGGGGCCCTCCCTCTGCCCTGCACAGCAGGTAATCCATGGGGGACAGTAGGCCCGGAGCTGCTGAGGGAGCAATAGCAGTCAGAGACTGGCAGGAAGTGAGGATGCTGCCAGGTCAAAAGGCGGAAAAACACTTCTATTAAAAAAAAGAAAATCAAACAAGCGAATTACAGGAAAATACTGTTAAAAATAAAATTGCAATACAATAAAAATAAAAGAAAAGTAAAAGAACAATAAGTAGTGAGTAACAATGCGCAGACATGATGGGGGGGGGGGGGTAGTCACCGGAAACAGGGAGAGAAAGAATGTACAAGATGTGCAAGTGTCAGTGTAGGGTTGAGTGCAAAACAGTAGTCCACCCCCGTATCAGCAGCAACTACAGGAGTGAGTAGAGAAATCTCGAAGAAGTTTCAGGGCATGAAAGAAAGGAGCAGAGTGTACTGAAGTGGGGGAAGACAGTCCCACTGTTTAGAAAATTGAAACAAGAAGGCAGCTTGACCAGCAGTGGATTTCACTCAGGGAAAGAGAAGCAAGATATGAGGGGAAGGTGCCAAACCAAAATTTTAAAATAGAGAGACACACTGGGTAAGGCTCTTGGCATTAATGGAGGGAAGTGAGGAGAAGGCATACAAAGAATAGTGGAGAGTACATAGGTGTTTGTTGAGGGCAAAGCTACAGGAGTGAAAAAGGGGGACCAATATGGCTAAGGTGGACTTGGTAGAAGCACCATAAATGATGTCCCTATAGCCAAATATGGGGACAATCATCTTAGTGAGACACTTTCTGCAGGCAGGAATTGGGATGCTCTTCTTATTCCTTTAAGTTGCACCAAGTTTGTGGTGTAGCTTCTTGTGGCTAGCATCCGCATGAACAAAGAAATCAAGGTGGTGGTCCAGCCAGACCCCTAAGGTACTTGCAGGAGACTGCTTCAATTGCTGCACAAACAAGGGTATGGAAAGAGGGAACAATGGAGACTCTAGCAAGCCTCTGCCTGTTGCTAAAAAAAACATAGAGACTGTTTTCTTGGCATTGAAGAAAGATGGTTTTCATGGGACCAGAGCTGGATATTGTTAATGTCCAGTTGGAGCTGTGCCATGAAGTCAGAGGCAGAGGAGACAGAGGTATAGAGTACTGTATCTTCCGCATACATGTGAATGGACACAGAGGAGCAGACTGTGGGGCAGCCATTTAGAAAAATGGAGAAAAGAATTAGGCCAAGGACAGATGCTTGGGGGATGCCAGAGGGATCCACGATGCCACATCAACAATTTCATGTCAATGCGACATTACCCCAACATCACTACATCGACCGCAATTCCGGTCGGGATGGTGCCAGCATGATTTACCTTATTGTTTTGTGGGGGGCTGTGCCCCCTTCACCATCCTCTTTAGAATTCTCAACTCTGAGATGGAGCTGAGTTGGGGATAGGGTGTAGGACTTTGAGGAAGAGTGCCGGGGTCCCAGGCAGACTTTACAGCGATGTGGCGATTTGTCAGTATCAACCACGTCACTGTAAAGTTGTCACTGTAGCGTCGGTATACCATGCCAGAGCAGATTGGGAGAGCAGGGGAAAAGGAAGTCTCCAATACAGACAGCTTGTGACCTGCCCTCAAGGTAGGAGCAGAATTACTCAGCTGAGGGGGTGAACAGCCTAGCTACCTGAAACTTGTCCAGGAGAATGGGCTGGTCAATAGTGTCAAAAGCCTTGGCTAAATCAACAAAGATGGCAGAGATGACCAGGCACTGATCCACGCCAGTGAGAGTAGTATCAGTGAGCCAAAGGAAGGAGGTGGAGGTAGAGTGGGACTTCCTGAAGCTAGACTGGAAAGGAATGAAGAAGAAGGTAGATGCAAGAAAAGAGTTGGAGAGAACAAGGTTTTCCTGGAGTTTAGCTAGAATAGAAAGAAGAGAGAGAGAGGACAACAGTTATTGGGAAGAAAGGTCACCACCTTTAGGAAGGGGAATGACTGTTGCCAACTTCCAGGAGTTAGGAACTGAGGATAAGAAGGCAAGGTTGAGGAGGTAGGTGATAGGGAGGGCAATAGCATTAGCAGTGAGATACAGGAGAGTGGGATCAAGACCATTAGGGCTCCCACTCTTGTGGGGGTTTAAAGCCAAGAAGGCCTTAAGAGGTGCAGCAGGAGTGGTGGGAGAGAAGTAAAAATTACTCACCGTAGTAATGTTGTTTCTGCTAATGGAGTCTTGCTGTATTCTGACTATATGCAGTTAGCCCCAGCACTTGAACTGCTCCGGAGAGGAAAGGGTTAACTCTATGCCAAGGCATACAACATTGAGCTTGAGCTCGGTTTTCAAACCTCTGTTCCAGGTACTCCTGAGTGTAACTGTCAGATTCTTATGAGCACTAAACTAACTAACAACCCAGAGATCTTTTTTTTTTTTTTAATTTTCTGCCAAAAGGCAATAAACATAAATTTAGGGTCCAAGACTCAAGTCAAGACCCCCAAAAAGAATCCAAGTAGGTAATAAAGTGTATAACAATAAAATGTAATAACAACAAACCTCATTCAATGAAGAGGCAACCAAGTACACCCCTGTGGTGCAGCACTGCACCTGCCCACCCACATCCCAAAACAACTAGGTTCCAGGAGGGTAGGCAGGGAAGGAGGTCAGAATACAGCAAGACTCCATTAGAAGAAACAACATTACTATGGTGAGTAATTTTTTCTTCAAACAACATGAAGTATTGCTGTATTCCGAATATATGCAGACTACAAGCAGTATCCCCAAGGAGGAAGGATCTACAGAACCTATTTTGGGAACAGACTATGCTGTGCCAAACCTAGCATCACTTCTTGACTGGATGTCAAGGGAGTAATGCTTGGTAAATGTGTGAACAGATTTCCACTAAGGGTATATCCCTGGCAGCTGTACCTCTGGTAGAGTGAGCCCTCATCTGATGGAGGCTCCTTCCCCAATTTTGAATAGTAGAACTGTATGCAAGAGACAGTCCATCTAGCAATAGTTCTCTTAGTGGCAGGTTTACCTTTACCCACCTCCCCATAAGTAAGAAACAGCTGGGAGCAGTCGTTTCTATGGGGTTTAGTGGATTCTATGTAGTAACTCAGAACCCTCTTTATATCGAGACTGTGTAATCTCCTCTCTCCAGAGGAGAAGTGATCAGTAAAAAAATACAGGCAGTGTCATAGATTGGTTCAGATGAAAATCTGATACCACTTTGGGAAGGAATTTCCTATTTGTGTGAAGGACCACCTTATTCCTGTGAAATGAAATGAAATCAGGTTCCACTGTTAAGGCCTGTAGCTCACTGATTCTCCTGGCAGAGGTGATAGCAACCAGGAACAGTTTTCCAAGTCAGGTATTTGAGCTCAGCTGAGCAAAGTGGTTCGAAGGGAAGCTGCATCAGTTGTGCAATACACAGATATTCAGGTCCCATAGGGGAGTAGGATCCCTGAAGGGAGGGTTGATATGGGTCAAACCTTTGAAAAATTTCTTGAAAATTGCATGGAAGGCTAGAGAAGAGACCTTCCCAGCCGAAATAAAAGCAGAAATAGCTGCCAAATGCACCTTGAGAGTGGTAGGCCGAAGGCCTAAGCTATTAAGGTGCACCAAATAATCCAAAGCAGTGGCAATGTAAACTGAGTCCGGCTGAATGTGCCTCTGGGAGCACCAGAACCCAAACCTCTTCCATTAAAAACTATAGGTTTTTTTAGTGGAAGGTTTTCTACTAGCCTTAAGGATATCCAGAGCTGATTGAGAGAGATGCAGACCTGCATATTCTAGCTCTTCAAGAGCCAGGCCTTGAGCCTGAGTGAGTGAAGGTTGGGGTACAGAATCCTCCCCTGAGAAGAGGTGAGGAGGTTGAACTGTCTGGGAAGGCACAGAGGTATTGCCACTGATAGTGACAATAGTAGAGGATACCAAGGTTGTCTGGCCCAGTCCGGGGCTACTAGAATCACTGTGCAAGGTTGGGATCTGATCTTGACCAAAACTCTGAATATTAGAGGAAAGGGAGGAAAAGCATAGAGAAACCTGTTGATCCAATCCAACAGGAGGGCATCTAGAGGAACCGACCCCAGGAGAAGGGGTCTGCAGCAGAACAGAGGGAGCTGATGGTTGTCTGGGGCTGCAAAGAGATCTATCTCTGGAGTGCCCTATCTCTTGAAAATGATCTGAAGAATGAGAGGATTCAGGGCCCATTTGTGGTGACCTTGGGAAATCCTGCTGAGAGCATCTGCAAGTACATTGTCCTTCCCTAGGAGATGCACAGCAATCAGGGAGACCTACAGGGAATAAGCTAGTGACCATATTTTTCATGGCCTCAGGCCTCGGTGCACAAGGCCGAGGACCGAGTGCCCCCCTGCTTGTTGATGTACCACATGGTTGTGGTGTTGTCTGTCCTGATCTGCACCACTTTCCTCTGAATTATGTTTGAGAATGTCTGGATTGCCAGAAAGATGGCCCTGAGTTTGAGAAGGTTTATGTGTAGAAGAGACTCCTGATAAGACCAAGTTCCCTGAGCAGTGTGCTGATCCAGATGGGCTCCCCATCCTAGCAGGGAAACGTCTGTGGTGAGAATCACTGTGGGAACCTGACTGAGGAGGGGAACCCCCTGCCTCAAACTGTCCTCTTTCAGCCACCACTTGAGGGCCTGAACCAAAGTTAGAGATAGTGGAACCAACTTGGAGAGGGGATCTTTTCTCCCAGACCAAAAATCTCAGATGAAATTGAATATCTCTTATCTGAAACCTTGCCCCTTGTACTACTGCAGTGCAGGCTGCCATGTGGCCTAGCAGCTGCAAAACATGTCTGGCTGGCCGAGACATGTGGACGAAAAGAGGAAGCCAGAGTGATGAGGGATTGGACGCTTGAGAGAGGAAGAAAGGCCCTGGCGTGAACAGTGTCCAGCTCCACTCCTATAAATGTGAGAAGCTGGGTTGATTCCAGAACAGACTTTTCCAGATTTAGAATGAATCCCAGGGAGTCCAGAAGGTTTTGAGTGACCCTTAGAGCTGACCTGACTTGGTCTGAGGACTGGTCTACTATGATCCAATCATCCAGATAGGGGAACAGTAAGATGCCTCGTTTCCTGAGGAAGGCCATCACTACTGCTAGACACTTAGTGAATACCCTTGGAGCAGATGTCATGCCAAAAGGCATTGCTCTGAACTGATAATGGCCTGAGGGCAGTTCGAACCTGAGGTACTTTCTGTGGGACTGCCTGATAGGTATGTGGAAATAGGCATTCTTGAGATCCAGGGTGGCTAGCCAGTCTCCTGGTCTATGAGAGGGGAGGATTAATCCCAGAGTCACCATCTTGAACTTTGGCTTTAATATATGTTTGCTTAGGTATCGTAGATCTAGGATGGGTTGCCATTCCCCTGTCTTTTTGAGGGTAAGGAAGTACCTGGAGTACAATCTTTTTCCCTGTGAATGAGAGGTACCTTTTCCATTGCTTGCAAAAGCAGTAGAGATGAGACCTCTGTCTCCAAAGCCTGTGTTTCCTCTGGAGATGAAGGACAAACAGTCTTTGCTCTGAGCCTTGGGAACCTGCTGAAGCTGAGGGCAAGACCCTGGCTCACTACTTCCAGGACCCACCTATCTGAAGTGACAGACTTCCAGGCCTGGAAAAAGTGAGTCAGTCTGCCCCCTACAGGGATTGGGGAGGTGACCCTGACTGACCCATCAGGGTGTCTGTTTGGCAGGGGGTAGCTTAGACTGAGAGGAGGATGCAGCCCTTGTCACCCCCTTCTGCCTCTTCCCGTAAAGAACCCCCTCTTTTGAAAAGAAGAAGAGGCCTGGGCCTGGTAAAAAAGCCTTTGAAAAGGCCTGCCCCTGCCACCCCTAGATTGCTGCCTTTGAGGAGTGGTCTGTTTTTACTTGGCTGCAGCACTCCTATATGTGGTCCTGTACTCGTCCATCTTTTTCATGTAAGTCTCTGTTTGCTCCCCAAACAAACAGTTACCAGTGACAGGAAAATCCATGGCCTTGGTCTAGGTATCCTGAGATAAACTGGTATACCTGAGCCAGGCGAATCTCCTCATGGAGACAGATGTAGCCATAACTCAAGAATGAACGTCATTCGAGTCCACAGCCACATGAAACTGGACCTTAGAAGCTTTGATACTATCCACACCCACCTGCTCCAGCTCTTTGGCCAGCTGGGGAAGGGCATTTTTAGCCAGCTCCAGAATTGTATCCCACCTAGACTTCTGTTATCTGGCTGTATATGCCATGTAGCTGGATTACCTGAGTCCAAAAGAGGATGCCAAGTACTGCTTTATAGCCATGGCATCCACTTTCCTGTAATTCTTATCTGGGGGCTGAGATGCCAGGGGAATATTAGCCTTGTCACAGGCTGCAGCTTGCACTACCCCAACATGGCTGCAATGACTGGTAAGGAGTTCCGTTCCAGGACGTGACAGAGCATACCTCCTGTCCATCTTCTTATCCACAGGAGGTATGGATGTTGGGAGTTGTAATATTTTTGGGTCTCACAAAAACACTTTACTACCTACTAATACACTTACTGTACCGGGACAGAGATGTGAACACCACAAATAAATGGTTTGGAAAAACCCGACCGATTTTTACTGTTACCGAACCAAAGTGAAGGAGAGGATCTCCGGAGCGCCTTCTCAGTTAGGCAGAGTAAAGAATCTGACAGTTACACTCAGGAGTACCTGGGACAGAGGTTTGAAAACCGAGCTCGAGCTCAACGTTCTATGCCTTTGCACAGAGTTAACCTTTTCCTCTCCAGAGCAGTTCAAGTGCTGGGGCTAACTGCATATAGTCAGAATACAGTAAGACTTCATGTTGTTTGAAGGAAAAAAGGGAGGAGGGGGCAGTAGATCAGATAGGGTAGGAGATTGTGAGGGTAGAGAAGGAGAGTGAGTGTGAGTGGAGGTAGTGAGCACAGGAGATGAAAAAAGAACTGAAAGAGGAGGTGATTGCAGCAGGGTCAGAGATAGATGTGTCACCAACCTTGAGAACAGGGTGAAGGACTAGTTCGAAGGGTAAAAGAAGGCATGAATTACCTTCCAGAACTTAGAGGACGTGATTATGGTTGTTCTGGAGTGTGGATGCGAAGTGAGTGGACTTCGCAAGCCTTATAGCTCTAGTACAGGTATTTCGAAGGGGCTGGTAATTTGTAAGGTCAGAAGGGGAGCCAGAGGACCTGTAGGTCCTCCAGGCAAGGTCATGCACACAGTGACAAGCCAGCAACTCTGCAGAGGTCTATGGGAGATTAGATCCTCTGACCCCGGTTCTTTAAAGTGGGGGCATGATTATTAAAGACATAAATTTGGAGAAGAATTTGAGGGCAATGTCAATGTTGCCTGCTGCAGAAATAGGGGTCCAGTCAGTGGCTACCAAATTAGAATGGAGGTGGGATGAATCCAGTGTCTGGAAGGACTGGATCTGGATGAATTTGGTGGGAACTTTGGTACCGATGACTCTTGCATGCACAGACCATACGGTGGTCACTGAAGGCACCAGGGAGGGTCTCAACATCCACAATACAATGTGGTTGGAGGAAAGGACCCAGTCCAAGAGGGAGTGATTTAGAGATTTGAAATTATACTGTGTGGGGTCAGAGGTAAGTTGGGTTAGTATGAGGGACTTAATGGTAGGACAAAATTTATGCAGAGGGGAAGAGACAATTTAGGCTGAACTCACTTAGTATGAGTAACTCACCAGAGGAGACGTGGGAGGAGATGGTGGTGAGCAGCTCAGTTACAGAAAGTGGGGACATGCCAGAACAGCAGTATAGACTGACAATAAAATGAGGACAGCGCATGGGAGGGATAGTTTGAGAAGAGGCAACTCATAGGTAGAGGGGATAGAGGCAGAAAGAAAAAATTACTCACTTTAGTAATTATGTTTCTTCTAGTGGAGTCTTGCTGTATTCTGACAAGTGCAGTCAGCCCCATCCTTTAAACTGCCCCGGAGAACAATGGGTTAACTTTTCTATGCAGGGCATAGAATGTTGTTCTCAGCTCGGTTGATGTCTCTGCCTGTTGTGTTTTGAACTGCAACCGTCAGATCTTTACGAGCAAAACTCACTAGGTGTTCTATGTGGAAACTGTAAAAATTTTACTAGCCAACTGGCAGAAAAATAATCTTTTGCGTTCCCAAAGCAAGACTCAAGTCACGAAACCCAAAACCCAAAAAACAATTAAAATTGAAATAACATGATCACCCCATGAATAACAGAGGGTGTAAGGAGGCACCCCTGAGGTGCCAACACTGCGCCTGCCCACCACATCCCAAAAAATCCAGGTTCTGAGAAGGGCGGGCGGGGAGGTCAGAATACAGCAAGACTCCACTAGAAGAAACATAATTACTAAGGTGAGTAATTTTTCTTCAAACATGAATCTTGCTGTATTCTGACAACTGCAGACTACCAAGCAGTACCTCCATGGAGGAGGGACAGAACCTACTTTGGGAATATGCTCTGGAGTACTGCTGTGCCAAACCGAGCATCACTCCTAGCCTGGATATCCAGAGAGTAATGCCTGGTAAAAGTATGTACCGCCAAGGAAGTAGCTGTACCTCTTGTAGAGTGAGCCCTCAGGCCTGAGGAGGAAATCTTTCCCAGTTTCTCATAGCAGAATTGTATACAAGACACAATCCACCTGGCAATAGTTCTCCTGGTGGAAGGTTTGCCCTTTTCTACCTCTCCATAAGTGAGGAACAACTAGAGGGAATCAAACCTGTGACCCTTGGTACGCTCATTGTAGTAGCTAAGGGCTCTTAACAACCAAACTGTGTAGCCTCCTCTCCCCTGATGAAGAATGATCAGTGAAGAAAACAGGGAGAGACATAGACTGATTCAGGTGGAAATCTGAAACCAATTTGGGCAAGAACTTTCTGTTAGTTCGAAGGACCACTTTATCTCTGTGAAAAGAGATGAAATCAGGTTCCACTGACAGGGCTTGCAATACACTGATGCATCTAGCAGAGGTAATGGCTACCAAAAACACAGTTTTCCAAGTCAAGTACTTAAGCTCTGCTGAGGACAGAGGCTCAAAAGGTGGTTGCATGAGCTGAGCAATGCAAACATTAAGATCCCAAGCAGGAGTAGGATCCCTAAAGGGGGGATTGGTATGAAGCAATCCCTTGAAAAACTTAAAGAATACAGGGTGAGATGACAGTGAGGAAGACTTACCTACTGACAGGAAAGCAGAAACAGCAGAGAAGTGTACCTTGAGAGTAGCTGTTCTGAGACCATATAATCCAGAACTGTAGGCAAATTCAGCAGTATCTGGGGAGATATGCCTCTTGGAACACCAAATGCTGAATCTCTTCCATTTGGAGTTATAAGTCTTTCTGGTGGAATGCTTTCGAGAGGCTTTGAGAATATCCAGAACCCCCTGAGACAGATGCAAATCTGCAAACTCTAACTCTTCAAGAGCCATGCCTTGAGATTGAAAGACTGAAGATTGAGATACCAAATCCTCCCCTGAGAGAAGGTTAACAGGTTGTAATTCCTGGGAAGAGACAGGGGAAGATGGACTGTTAGGGACAGCAACAAGGGGTACCATGGCTGCCTGGCCCAGTCTGGAGCAATCAGAATCACTTTGCAAGGTTGTGACCTTACCTTGACTAAAATGTGAACAGGAGAGGGAAAGGGGGAAAAGCATACAGAAATTTCCCTTCCCAGTTCAGAGTCAGAGCATCCAGGGGGACTGAGCCCAAGACTGCGAGTCTGCAACAAAAGAGGAAGTTGGTGATTGTCTGGGGCTACAAAAAGATCCATCTCTGGAGTGCCCCATCTTGAAAAAATCACCTTCAATACCAGAGGATCCACGGCCCATTCGTGATGGCCCTGAGATATTCTGCTCAGTGCATCTGCTAGGACGTTGTCCTTCCCTGGGAGGTGAACTATCATCAGAAAGGTTTGCAGGGAATAAGCCAGAGACCACTGCTTCTGTGCACAAGGCCGTAGACCGAGCGCCTCCTTGCTTGTTGATGTACCACATGGTGGTGGTGGTGTCTGTTCTGACCTGAACCACCTTGTTCTGTACTGAATGGGAAAAAGCTTGCAGAGCCAGAAACACTGCCCTGAGTTCCAGGAGATTGATGTGTAGAAGCGATTCCTAAGGAGACCACAGTCCTTGGGTGGTGAGATCCCCCAAATGGGCTCCCCAGCCTAGCAGGGAAGCATCCGTGGTAAGGACCACTGAATGAGACTGAGTGGCAAATGGAACCCCTTGCCTCAAATTGTCCTGATCCTGCCACCATTGCAGGGCCTGGATCAGAGTTTGAGTCACTGGGATTAACTTGGTAAGGGAATCCTTTCTTTGGGACCAAAAAGCCCTCAGGTGGAACTGAATGTCCCTCATCTGGAATCTTGCCCCTTGGACCACTGCTGTAGAAGCTGCCATATGGCCCAAGAGCTGAAGAAAATGCCTTGTTGGTCAAGACACCTGAAGATTGAATGAAGAAGCCAGCTCCATGAGAGCTCTTGCCCTTTCCAGGGGAAGAAAGGCTCTTGCTTTTACCATATCCAGCTCTGCCCCTATGAAGGTGAGGAGCTGCACTGGTTCGAGAACTGACTTTGGTAGGTTGAGAAGAAATCCTAAAGAAGTGAGCACTTGCTGGGTCACTTGCAGGTCTGACTTGACTTGGTCTGGAGACTGGCCCACTATGAGCCAGTCGTCCAAATATGGAAAAATGGAAATCTTTTGTCTTCTTAGGAAGGCAACAACTACTGCCAGGCACTTTGTGAAAACCCTTGGAGCTGAGGTTAGGCCAAAGGGTATTGCTCTGAACTGATAGTGGCCTGAGGGCAACTTGAACCTGAGGTACTTTCTGTGGGAGCACCTGATGGGAATGTGAAAGTAGGCATCTTTGAGGTCCACGGAAGCTAGCCAGTTCCCCTGGCCTTAGAGAGGGAAGAATAATTCCCAGAGTTATCATCTTGTACTTTGGCTTTAAAAGAGGTTTGTTCAGATATCTTAAGTCCAGAATGGGTCGCCACTCTCCTGTCTTTTTGGGGGTCAGGAAGTACCTGGAGTACAGTTCTTTGCCCCAGTGTAGAGTGGGTACTCTCTCTATAGCTCTTAAAGCTAGGAGAGAATAAATCTCTGCCTCTAGGGCAAGGGTTTCTGAAAGATTTGCAGGTGGAAAAGATCTGGCTCTCATCTTTGGAAATTTTTTGAAGCCAAGAACCAGTCCCTGGCTTACTACTTCCAGGACCCACTTGTCTGATGTAATAGACATCCAGTCCTGGACAAAGTAAGCCAGCCAGCCCCCTACTGGGATAGGAGAGTCGACCCGGGCAGACCCATCAGGGTGTCTGCTTGGCAGAGGCTTTAGGCTGAGGTGTGGATGCAGGCCTGCTCATCCCCCTTCTGCCTCTCCCTCTGAAGAACCCCCTCTGTGAAAAGGAAGAAGAGGCATGTGCTTGGTAAAATGGCCTTTGAAAAGGCCTGCCCTGCCCCTAGACTGCTGCCTTTGGGGAGTTGCCTGCCTTTCCTTGGCCTGAGCACTCCTGGAAGTGGTCCTGTACTCGTCCATTTTCTTCAAGTAATTCTCTGTCTGCTCCCCAAACAGAGAATTACCCACTACAGGAGAATCCATGGCCTTAGCCTGGGTATCCTGTGAGAGGCTAGTACATCTGAGCCAAGCCATTCTCCGAAGAGCTACAGATGTAGCCGTGACTCTTGATGACACATCATTGGAGTCCACAGCAGCATGAAACTGAACTTTTGATGCCTCAATCCCATCTACAGCCACCTCCCCCAGCTCCTTGGCAAGCTGGGGGGAAGCCTGTTTAGCCAGTGCCAGCACAGTGTCCTACCTGGACTTCTGGTATCTGGCTGTATAGGCCATATAATTCGCCTGCCTGAGTCCCAAGGAAGATGCCATGTACTGCTTTTTTGCCATGGCATCAATCTTCCTGGAGTCCTTATCTGGGTGCTGTGATGCCAAGGGAATGTTTGCCTTATCGCAGGCAGCAGCCTGTACAACTCCAACATGGCTGCATAGCTGATAAAAGAACTCCGTATCTGAGCCTGAAAGTGTATACCTCTTGTCCATTCTTCTATCCACAGGAGGTATGGAATTGGGAGACTTCAGAATTTTGAATAGACATTCTCCTGGACTCTGGGATGTCCATCATCTCTACATAGTTAGGCTCAAGGGGACTCAGAAAGCCTAGGAGGAGAAACACCTGAAGGTCTGTCTGGGGAGATGTCCAGATCAATAGGCGCATCCAGACTTTTACCATCACCATATTCATCTTCCAACTCTCCTTCCTCCTCAAATTCCGGTTCATAAAATTCTTCCAGGGTATAACTGTGAACCGGGGGAACCGACTTGAACCGAGCCCCTGCCAAAAGGTGCCGGATCAGTCAGAACCAGGTGAAGCGATTCCACAATACGAATCGCTTTGGCTATTTCTTCAGCGGTCGGAATATGAGATTCTGGATCCGAACCGGATGATTTTTCTTTGAGTTTCTTTTTTGCCAGAACCGACCCATTGGGACTGGATCTCCTTTTGCCCGAAGTAGTATTGCCCTGGTCAGAAGGCACTCCTTCTGGTTCAGTCAGAACCGAACCGGGCTGGCCATCCGGGTCAGCGGACTTCTCGGCCTCTCTTTCCCTCAGTCTACCTAATCTCTTTTCAAGGGTAGATTTGGGAACATTTTTTACAAATTTGGCAGTCTGAATCGAGGTGGTCAAACCCCAGACAATAAACACAGGTGGTGTGGGGACTGGCCTTAGCAAAGACCTCCCCATACTCATTGCAGTGTTGAAACCCAGTGGGCCCATTTTTCTTCTTGGGTTTCTCAGACATGGCCAACCTAACCAAACTTACCCTTTTTTCGACAACTGCCAAGCAAGACTCCCCTATCGGTTCCTGACCGTGTCACAGGTCTTGGAAAAAAACGTACTAAAACCTTTTTTTTTTTTACAACTGATATGGACCGGTAACCACACACTAAAGTAAGATACAAAAATTACCTGAATGATCCACAGTTTTTACAAGTTCCACACAGAAAACAGAACAAAACCTATCTAGTACTCACGGTACCACAGACAGAGACTTGAACCGACTATGCAGAAACTAAATTTCGGTAGAAAACGGACCGTAAACCGACACGTCAACAGACTTTGAACTGAACTGCAGGAGAAATCTCCGGAGCAACTGTTCAGTGAGGCAGAGTAAAGAATCTGACGGTTGCAGTTCAAAATACAACAGGCAGAGACATCAACTGAGCTCGAGAGCAACATTCTATGCCCTGCATAGAAAAGTTAACCCGTTGTTCTCCGGGGCAGTTTAAAGGCTGGGGCTAACTGCACTTGTCAGAATACAGCAAGACTTCATGTTGTTTGAAACACAAGCTCAGACTGGATGTTTGAGGAAAGGTAGACAGCTACTCTACCACCCCTCTTTGCTTGATCCTGACAAACAGTAAAACCAGGGATGATGACAGGAGAATCAAGGATCCTGGGTGGACAGCCAAGATTCCAAGATCACCAACACATTAGGGTTTGAGGTTAACAATAGTACTTTCAACAGTTTGATCTTGAGTTGTTAACATGGCCCACTCTTAAACCTTTGGGGAGAGTGGAAGACAGGGCAGAGTTAATCTGAGTATCACCTGTAAATATAAGCAGCAAGGAGATGAGGCGCTTGAGTGATCCTATGAGCCACTTATGAGAAGAGGAGGGAGGTGGATATAATGTCTGTGTGGATACAAGTACCGAATGTTACTATTTGCTCCTTGTCTACTGATGCTTTATTCATTACAGTTGTACCTTTCATAATGTTTGCTTCTATTATATTATTTTTGTAACTCTTGCTGTTTCTGTTCCCCCAGTGTGCACTTGGAAATGAGCTTTAGTGTAGTGTGCCTTTTCTTGTCACCACAATTTCAATAAGTACCTTTGAACTGCACCACATTATAACAAATAGTCCTCATTGTACCCCTCAAAACCTGTCGGTCCGTCCATACCATTGAACTGTCCCACATTAAAAGGAATGTCCCACATTTTAGCCATCAGAACCCCCCCCCGTCCATACATTTCAACTGTCGTACAATATAAGGAACATCCCTTATTTTATCCATCAGAACCAGTTTGTCCATCCCTCTCAACTGTTCCACCTTAGAAGGGATGTCCTTCATTTTACCTGTCAGAATCCTTCCGTCCCTACCTCCCAAATGTCCCACATTTGGAGGTATATCAACCATTTTACTTTTCAGAACCCCTTTGTCCATACCTCTTAACTGTTCCCATATTAGGAGGGATGTCCCTCATTTTAATATTAAGAAACCCTATGTCCCATCTCTTAATTGCCTCCACATTAGTAGGGGCCTACCTCAATTTATCTTTTAGAACTCCTCTGTACATTCCTCTCCACTGTCCTACATTAAGATGGTGTCCCTCATTTCACCATTTCGAAGAACGCTTCTGCCCAGACCTCTCCACTGTCCTACTGTGGATTAGGAGATATGCCACTCATTATAAACATCTGCCAATAACTTTCAACTGTCCCACATTAGGAAAAATGTCTCAGATTTTACCCCTCAAAATGCATCTATCTCTGCCTCTCAAATGTCCCACATTAACATTAACTGGCTGAAGTATTGCACAGATGAAGGGTTTTGCATCCTTTGAGACTGGGGTGCTGTTTTGTGGGATAAAGGGCTATTTAGACTGGACAGCCTTCATCCTAATGAAGAGATGACAAAGGAACTGGAGCAGAGATTTGATGCCTACATTTCTGAGCATATAAACCAGCAGAGAGGGGGAGCTGGGGCTGGAGTCATCTGATAGGAGAATTCAGTTGAGGAAGACCTAGCTAGCACTCCCCCAACTAATGGGGTCAATTGGGGAGAAGATATTAAAGATAACGAATGAGGGACTATATCAAAGACTAGGGACCACATCGGGCAAAAGGGGAGGTAACAAAGGTGAAATAATACAGGGAATGAGTATCATAGGTCTGGTCAGTGGAAGGGGTTAGCGTAGAAGAACGGTCTGGAGGGTGGTCTGCTTAAATGTCAGAAGGCTCAGGAACAAACTGAGTGAGCTGCAGGCAGTGGTGGCAGAGGCTAAGATGGACCTGTTAACCACAACAGAACATGGGCAGTAGAAAACCATGACTGGGATCTTGCAGCACCAGGTTACTCATTCGACAAGAGGGACAGGCAAAAAGGCAGGGGAGGAATGGTGGCGCTGTACATTGTGGAAGGTAGAGAGGGTATGGAAAATACTACCCTGGGGGTTGGCATAGAATAGAAGCAGCTTAGGTGCAACTGACAACTGAATGGGGTAAAAAGATCAGTGCCAGAGTGGTTTACAGACCGCAAAACCAGGAGGAGGATGGAGACAAGGAATATCAGTTAAAGGGACGATGGTGTTGGTGGGTGAACTAAATATGCCAGCTGTGGACTGGGTAATCCTGGCAGCCAGCAGTGGAAGAAGTCAGATGCTGGTGGATTTGATACAAGACTGCTTTCTTGTGCAGTGGGCCAGGGAACTGACTAGAGAAGGGGCCACCCTTGATCTGTTCTATCAAATGCTAAGGTATTCAGAGAAGTAGAGGCGAGGTATCCACTGGGGTCTGGTGACCAAAATACAGTGTAGTTCAACATAATCACATGAACATGTCACTCCAGTACAAAAACTGTGGTTCTTGACTTCAGGAGGGTGGACTTTAGAACGAAGAGGGAAATGCTGAAAGATAAACTGGTAGGGGTACATGGAGCGGAAGGAGCAGAAGCCAGATGGAGTGTCAAAGAAATGTGTAACTGAGGTAACAGTATTATGCATCAAACAGGTCCAAAAGACCTAAAAGTACAAAAAGTCAATCTGGTTTTCAGGAGTGGTGAGACTGACGGTAAGGGCAAAAAGGGCAGCATTCCAAAAATACAAGGGGGAAAGAGTATAGCCAACCAGCAGGATTATCTGAAAAATCTGAAAGAGGCCAGAATAATGGTAAGGAAAGTAAAGCAGACAAAGCTGAGAAGCAGAAGGGAGAAAAGAAAAAATTACTCACCTTAGTAATTGCTTTTCTTCTCATGGAGTCTTGCTGCAGTAGGACTATAGCAGTCAGCCTCAGCCTCTGAACTGCCCCGGAGAGGAAAGGGTTAACTCCAGAGAAGTCTGGAGTTCCACAGCGCGAGGGCGCTGTTCAAAGCTCTATCTGTGCAGTTTGAAGTCAAACTGCCAGATTCTTTACGTAGCTAAACTAATATAGCAAGTCTGTGTGGAAAACCCTACACTAGCCATTGGCTACCTACCAGTAGTAGAACTACAAAACACACAACAATCACAGAATAGCAACAAAATTATTAAATATTGTTAGCATCACTGAAAAAAGATTAACAGACCCCTCTCCAAAAAGACTCAAGTCCAGGAGGGGCCACCTACCACTCAACGAACAACAGAATTACCTAGTTCCTAAACCCAATAAGCAAGAAAAGGCATGACACAGTGCTTGCACTAATTTGCCAACCCCATACCCAAGGAGGAGTTCTGAGCGGGTAGGAGGGAGGGTTGTCTAATACAGCAAGACTCCATGAGAAGAAAAGCAATTACTAAGGTGAGTAATTTTTCTTCAAACACCATGAAGTCTTGCTGTATAGGACTATAGCAGATTACACAGCAGTACCTCCATGAGGAGGGTCAGAACCCACTGGGAAATAGGCTCTGAAGCACAGCTAGTTAACAGGCATCCCTCCTGGATTGAACATCCAAGGAGTAATGTTTGGTAAAGGTGTGAACTGTTTTCCAGGTAGCAGCTTGACAGATCTCCAAATGGAATATCTCTAGCAGCCGCTAGAGATGCAGCTGTACCTCTGGTAGAATGAGCCCTCAATCCTGAGGGGGGCTCTTTACCCAGTTTTTGGTAACAGAATTGGATACAAGAGACAATCCACCTTGCAATTGTTCTCTTAGTGGCAGGTCTCCCTTTGCCGACTTCCCCATAGGTAAGGAAGAGCTGGAGGGATTCAAACCTATGACCCTTGGTGCGTTCCAAATAGTAGCTTAGAGCTCTTTTGACGTCCAGACTGTGCAATCTCCTCTCCCCTGAAGAGGAATGCTCAGTGAAAAATACTGGGAGAGAGATGGATTGGTTGAGATGAAAATCTGAGACCACCTTTGGTAAAAACCTTCTATTAGTCCTTAGGACTACCTTGTCCCTATGAAAGAAATGAAATCTTCTTCCACTGACAAGGCTTGCATCTCACTTATACGCCTAGCAGAAGTGATGGCCACTAGAAAACAGTCTTCCAAGTCAAAAACTTGAGGTCTGCCAAGACAGGGGCTCAAAGGGGTTGCATTAGCTGGCAATGCAAACATTCAGGTCCCAAGCAGGAACTGGTTCGAAAAGGAGGGTTAGTGTGAAGTAACCCCTTAAAAACTTGAAATTACAGGGTGAGAAGAGATGGAAGCAGGTTTACCTGCTGACACATAAGCGGAGACTGCTGCCAGATGAACCCTTAAGGTAGCTGGCTTAAGGCCTAGAGAATTTAAGTGACCAGATAGTCCAATAAAACAGTCAAATCAGCAGATTCTGGGGAGATTTGCTTCCCAGAGCACCAAATGGAAAACCTCTTCCACTTAGAATTATAGGTGGCCCTAGTAGAAGGCCTCCTGGCCGCCTTCAAAATATCCAAGACACCTTGAGAGAGGTGTAGATCAGCGAATTCTAGCTCCTCAAGAACCAAGCCTTGAGGTGGAGGGAACTGAGGTTCGGATACCACACTCTCCCTTGTGCACAGGTCAACAGGTCGTGGGTCCTGGGCAAGCTCAGGGGAGGGTGGACAATCAGGGACAGAAGGAGAGGGTACCAGGGCTGTCTGGCCCAATCTGGAGCAATCAGAATCACCTTGCAGGACTGAGTTCTGATCCTCACTAGTACCCTGAAAAGGAGAGGAAGGGAGGAAGGCATATAGATATTTCCTCCCAATCCAACTGAAAGGCATCCAGTGGACTGATCCCAACACTGGAGGTCTGCAACAAAACAGAGGAAGTTGGTGGTTGTCTGGGGCTGCAAAAGATCTATCTGAGGGTGCCCATCTGGCAAAGACTGACCCCAGCACTAGAGGGTTCAGGGCCCATTCGTGGTGGCCCTGAGAAATCCTGCTGAGGGCATCCGCTAGGACATTGTCCTTCCTGGAAGGTGAACTGCTATCAGGGAGGTATTCAGGGAGTAGCCAGAGACCACAGCTTCATTGCTTCGTGCACAAGGCAGAAGACCGAGTGCCCTTGCTTGTTGATGTACCACATTGTTGTTGTATTGTCTGTCCTGACTTGAACTACCTTGTTCTGGACAGAAGCTGAAAAGGCCTGAGAGCTAAGAGGACAGCCCTGAGCTCCAGAAGGTTGATGTGGAGCAGAGATTCCTGAGGAGACCACACTCCCTGAGTGGAAAGGTCGCCCAAGTGAGCCCCCCATCCTAGGAGGGAGGCATCTGTGGTAAGTGTGAGGGAGTGAGGAATGGGGAAGGGGACCCCTTGAGTTAGATTGCTCTGGTCCTGCCACCACTGAAGGGCCAGGATCAGAGATCTTGTCACTGGGACTAATTTGGTGAGGGGTCCTTCTTTTGGAACCAAAAGATCTCAGGTGGAATTGGATGTCTCTCATCTGGAATCTTGTCCCTACCGACAGCTGTGGACGCAGCCATGTGTCCTAGGAGTTGCAGAAAGTGCCTTGCTGGCCGAGAGACCCGCATGGTGAAGGAAGATGCCAGGGCAATGAGTCTGTCCACTCTCTCGGAGGGGAGATATGCCCTGGCAGACTTTGTGTTCAACTCTGCACCTATGAAAGTTAGTACCTGAACTGGTTCGAGAACTGACTTTGGAAGATTCAACAGGAATCCCAGAGAGGTGAGAAGCTGCTGGGTGACCAACAAGTGAGATTTTACGTGATCTGGAGACTGACCCACTATGAGCCAGTCGTCCAGGTAGGGAAAAACGGCCACCCCTTGCCTTCTCAGATGAGCCACTACCACAGCCAGACATTTTGTGAAAACCCTTGGGGCAGAGGTAAGGCCGAAGGGCATTGCTCTGAACTGATAGTGGCCAGAAGGTAGTTCGAACCTGAGGTACTTTCTGTGAGAAGGCCTGATCAAGAAATGAAAATAGGCGCCCTTGAGGTCCAAGGAAGCGCCGCCATTCTCCTGTCTTTTGGGGTAAGGAATACTTTGAATAAAGACCCTGTCTCTGATGGCAAAGGGAACCTCTCTACTGCTTTGCATCCCAGCAGAGAAGAAACCTCTGTTTCCAAAGCAAGGGCTTCCAAAGGATTCGCAGGTGGGAAATGTCTGGCCCTCATCTTTGGGAACTGTTTGAAACTGAGGACCAGACCTTGGCCTACCACCTCCAGAACCCACTTTGTCCGAGGTTAGGGACAACCAGTTCTGGCTGAAATAGGCCAACCTGCCCCCACCGGTACAGGAGATTCGGCCCTGGGCACCCCATCAGGGTGCCTGCTTGGCAGCTGTTTTGGCTGAGAAGAAGGGACGGTCTGCCTGAGCCCGTCCTGCCCTGCCTCTGAAGAAACCCTCTGAACAAAGGCTGAAGAGGCTTGAGCTTGATAAAAGGCCTGTGGTAAGGCCTACCCTCATTCCCTGGGGGCATGCCTTTGGGGGGGCATGCCTCTCTTAGCTTGGGCACTTTGTAGGTAGTTCTGTATTCATCCATTTTTCATGTAATTTTCTGTCTGATCACCAAACAGAGAGTTACCTACTACAGGAAATCCATAGCCTTTGCCTGAGTGTCTTGGGACAAATTAGTGCATCTGAGCCATGCCAACTCACGGAGAGCTACAGAAGTGGCCATGACCCTAGAAGAAACATCATTAACATCAACAGCAGTATGAAATTGAACTTTAGAGGCCTCAATGCCATCAGCAGCCACCTGTTCCAACTCACTAGCCAGCTGACCCTGGGCCTGCTTGGCTAAACTGCAAAATAGTGTCCCATCTAGACTTCTGATATCTAGCCACATAAGCCATGTAATTAGCCTGCCTGAGTCCCAAAGAAGCTGCCATATATTGCTTTTTTGCCATGGTATCAATCTTCCTGGAATCTTTGTCAGGGGGATGTGATGCCAAGGAATATAGCCTTGTCACAGGCTGCAGCTTGAACAACACCTCATGACTACACTGCTCAATGAGGAAGTCTGTATCTGGGCCTGATAAAGTATACCTTCTGTCCATTTTTTGTCTACAGGAGGGACAGAATGAGATTTTTAAAATCTTTGTTGTTTGCTTCCTAAATGATTTATGCAAAGGAATAGACAACCTTCTAGACTCTGGAATATCCATCTTTCAACAAAATCAGGCTCCTCTTGCTCATCCACAGCCTCCTCTAAAGGGAGCTGGAGGGTTTCTGCCACCTTTTATAAAACACAAAATGAGAAGGGACTCAGACAACAGAGGGAGACTCTAAGGGTCTGTCTGGAGAAATGTCCGGTTCAATGGGCACGTCCAGACCTTCCCAGTCACAAATGCACTGATCAAATTCTCCTCCCTCCTGTGGTTCATAAAACTCCTCAATAACATAATCTTGAACCCCTGGACCTGGACGAGCCACCCTCTGCCACTTGTGGAGGGCTCTCCAAGTCCCTGAGACAAAGACTGAACAATCTGTATGGCTTTTGCTATTTCTGCAACAGTTGGAGAAACTATCTTAGACTCCAAACCTACTGATTTCTTTGTCTTTTTGCTGGTGCTGGTTCCTCTGAACCAGCCTTTTCTGCCGAGGAAGTAACGCCTGGTCAGAGGGCACTCCCTCTGGTCCAGTGGGTACTGGACCGGGCTGGCCATCCGGGTCAGCAGACTTTTGGCCTCTCGCCCTGAGCCGGCCCAATCTCTTCTCCAGGGTGGCTGCAGGAAATTTTACATATCTGGCAGTCTGAAAGGAGGTGGTCAGCCCCAGACAATAAACACAAGTGGTGTGTGGCAGTCATGGCAAGAGCTTCCCACAAACATCACAGTGTTGAAACCCGTGGGCCGGTTTTTTCTTTTGGGTTTCTCAGACATAGTGCCAGCCTAACAAAACTTGCCCTTTCTTCAGGCCGTGCACAGAGCAAGACACCCTTATCGGTTCCTAACGTGTCACGGGTATTGGAAAAACCCGATTAAAAGCGAGGGTTTTTAGAACCGATAAGAACCGAATACCTCACGTCTAAAAATTCACCAAAATACAAAAGCGATCGGTTCAGACTGAACCGATAATTATTCCACACAGACTAAATTTTCGTTTACTTACGGTTACCAGAGATAGGCTTAGGCGAAACAGCGGTAATTTTGAGACTTTGCGGTTTCTGAACCGAAGGAACCGACCGGCAGCGTAGTGAACCGAGCTGAAGGAGCTGATCTCCGGAGCGACTGTTCAGTGAAGCGGAGTAAAGAATCTGGCAGTTTGACTTCAAACTGCACAGATAGAGCTTTGAACAGCGCCCTCGCGCTGTGGAACTCCAGACTTCTCTGGAGTTAACCCTTTCCTCTCCGGGGCAGTTCAGAGGCTGAGGCTGACTGCTATAGTCCTAATTACAGCAAGACTTCATGGTGTTTGAAATGTTCGTTAAGTATGCTAGGGGAAAAAAAAACTAAGGAGGGAATTACAAGTTTAAAGAAGAAAAGGACATGGGTGAAGAAGGAAGGGAAAAAGTCTGATTTCTGAATGATTGCTTTTATTCAGTGTTCACAGTGATTGTGTGTGTGTGTGTGTGTGTGTGTGTGTGTGGTGTGGGGGCTCTACCAGTGTGTAGTGCAGGCCAAAGGGGGGGGGGAGGACAGGAGTTAGGAACAATCTCAGAACACAGGGTGCTCGGGGAGCCTTGAAACCCTGAAGGCAGACAAAGCAGTGTGTCCTGATGGGTTGCACCCTAGAGTGCTGAAGGAGGTGGGGCAAACACTGGCAGTGTTGCCAAGACATTTAATTGTTCACATGAGACAGTATAGTTTCAGCTGACTGGAGGGTAGGTAATGTAGTGCCACTTCACAACAATGGGGGCAGGGATGACAGAGGAAATTAAAGCTCTCTCAGTCTACCCTCGATTGAGGGTCAATGGGTACCTGTGAACAAGACGACCGCAATTGGGCGTCTACAAAAATGGCGACTCAATTACGGCACCTGTGTTCAGGGCTACCTGGCAGGGAAGGCGACCAGATACTGGTGGGCGACATACGGGCGACATGGGATGTAATGCCATCGTGACATGTGTGTGTGGGGGTAGACAGGGTAGGGATGGTGTGGGAGGGGGTCTAGTGGGCAGCTACCAAGCTGGTCCACTAGTGTGGTGGGTTGGGAGGTGAAGGGTGCAGTTATGACATGGAACTGGAGTCAACTGCTGGAAATCATCATTAAGGAACAAACTAAGGAACTATTGGAACCAAATGTGATGCAGGACCAGAGGCAGCATAGGTTTGTATATCTTGTCAAACTAACCTGATCAACTTCTCTGAATGAATCACAAAAGCAGTAGACCAGGGCCAAACACTGGATGTGTTGTAGCTAGACTTCAGCAAGATTTTAGATTCTGTTCCACACAGAAGGCTAATAAAAAGCTGGGTGACCTAGGAGTTGGGGGAAAAACTTATCAAGTGGATAGGGTACTGACTGGCTGGGGAGGCAGGGTGTGGATAGGGAATTGGCTGGGGGGGGGGCAGGATGCACAGGATAGTCATCAATGGGGCACACTAAGAGCCCAGGAGATTCACAAGTGAGGTACTGCAGGAATTGGTTCTGGGACCGGCTGCCTTCAATGTCTTCATTTGTAATCTAGGAGAGGAAATCTAGAATAAGGTGCATCTCTCTGTCGATGACACTAAGATCTGCAGCACAGTGGACACTGTGAAGAGAGTTAAAGAAATGAAACGAGACCTGGAACAATTAGAACAAGCATTTGTCAATGCCAAATATTTGCTTGCTGGCATTAGCAGTGGAAGTGCAGGAGTTGGACAGATGCAGTATAGGAATAACACTGAAGTATTGAACTGATGCCAACCCCACCCTCATTCTGCAGAGATGGACAAGTACTGGGGTGTGCCTTTGGGTCGTCAACCATGACGGTCACATTTCACCTCATCCTATCCTTCAGACACTGATAAGTGTCGAGGTGTGCATTGGGGTGTTTGGGCTTTACATTCACCTCATTCCATAAGGAAATATGCTGAAATGGGTGCAGTGTAGGAGAGCGGGGTTAACTCTGAGGGCAAAGGGTCCTAGGCGCACCTTGATGCCTGTCACTGGCTGCGGCGTGGGGGTGGAATGGCATGAGCATTACTGTTGACAATCCCAAGTCACACCCCAATGCCTGTCAATCCCTACAGGGTAGGGCGTTATGGTCGAAAACCCTAACGCCCTAGGCGCTTCTTGGTATTTTTACTCCAAGTTTTCCACATGAGCTTTTTGTGATCCCACCGCATGAACAGTGACACTATCAGTACGTTAGGTGAAAGGTAATTTTGCATAGCGACTGCGCCATTTGGCGCCACAGGTGTGAAAACACATTTCGAACAGGATGTGAAAAGTGGCAGGTATACTGTTCATGAGGTGTAAAAAATAGCATTGTTGAAAATCTGGAGTGAAAATATACAAAAATTGGTGAAGTCACGAGCATGTGTAGAAACTGCGCAACGTACACCCGTAATGTAATTAGTTTTGGGATTTTTTTACAGCAGATTTTCAACACAGGCATTTTGGGACCTCCACTCATGAACAGTGCCACTGTGACTTTTGTATTCTGTCCCGAACACTAATTTCCCACAGCGACTGTGCTACTCTGCGCCAGAAGTGCGAAAACACATTTCGGCCAGGGTGTGAAAAATTACAGCTGTATTGCTCATAAGGAGGTGTGGAAAAATGCCAGTGTTGAAAATCTGGCCTGAAAATATTACAAATTCTTGAACTTACGAGAGTGCGTGGAAACTGTGCAATGCACGCTCGTAACAGTCATTTTATGGACTTTTTTTTTACCTAATTTTCAACATAGCCATTTTAAGACCTCTGCTCATGAACAGTGTCACTGTGATTTTCTTAATCTGTCCCGAACATTGATTTACGCACACGACTGCGCCATTGTGCACTACATTCACAGCATTTTAGGCGAGATGTGAAAAATGACAGCTGTACTGCTCATAAGGAGGGTGGTAAAATGGCAATGTTGAAAATCTGAAGTGAAAATATAAAAAAAATTCGTGAGATTCTGACGTGCGTAGGAACTCGTAATACATCTTTCGTAAAAGTCATTTTTGGGAATTTTCTTCACCAAATTTTCAACATAGGGTTTTGGGAGGCCTACCTCATGAACTGTGACACTGTTGTTTCATTACTTGGTCCTGAAAGGTGGTTCCGCGCAGTGACCGCAAAATCACCTTTTGGGACCGAATAACAAAATGACAGTGACTGAGTTCATGAGGTGGGGCCCCAAGAACCCCATGTTGAAATTTGGTGAAAAAATTCCCAAAAATAGCCGAGATATGCACCGAAGTTAAAAAATAAAAATGTATGCCATTATACAGCTTATTAGCATTTCTTCAGTTCGCTGTCGGCTTTGAAGTGTACAGACTTGTTCCCGGTCCACTGAAGATCGTCGCGCTGGGCTCTGGAGATAAGTATGGGGTCGGGGGTGTGGGAGGTGGGTGTTCAGAGGGTGGGGGTGGGTTGGGGGAGGGGCAAGGCGGTCCAACAAGGACTTTTTTTCCTTTTTTCAGGAAGGCGGCGCAGGGACTTTGCCACGCTAGGTGGGCTCCCAGCGTGTCAGCTGGAAGTTTTTTTTGGGGGGGGCAGTAGAGCAGATGGGGGATTGGGCACCCCCGTTGGCCATATGGACTTTTGGCATACTGGGGTGGGCACCCAGCGTGGCACCTGAAAGTCTGTTTTGGGAGGGGGAGCAGTGGAGCCGACTGGGGATTGGGCACCCCCGTCAGCCATACGGTGTGCGGGGGGGGGGAGCGCATGAGCACACTGTGGTGGGCTCCCAGCATGCTACTTGGGTGTTTGTTGGGGGAGGGAGTAGAAAAAAACAGAGCTATGACAGCTGTTCACATGCAATGCTGAGTGTTGGCACTTTGCATACTGCTGATGCCTGCCAATGGCAGTATGCAAATTGCCTACACGTTACCACCCCTGATTGTAGCAGTCTTTGGCTTTCAACTGTACGCCACTGCATCTGATCTGCTGTCATAGACAGCTCGGACATTTATTGGTGTGGTGAGGTCATGCCTGCAAGAAGGAGCAGGGCATTGGAAGTGGGGTGGCACACCTACGAAAATTCATATGGTGGCACTATGTTTCTTGCACATGCGTGCAAACATAAAAATGGTCCAGAATATAGCAACTAAGGTACAATGAAGAAAAAAAATTATGTGTACTGGTAGAAAGAACCCTAAAACAGACTTGTGCACGTGTGTTTGTGGGTGGAAGAGATGAGGGTAATGCAGATAATTAAGGAGAGGGACCTGGTATTCATCATTAGGGATATCGTGAAGTTCAATACATAGTGCAAAAAAGCTTATGGGAAGGTAAAGGGGATGTTGGGATGTATTGGAAGGCGTTACTGCTCTTGTACAGGTCCCTGGTATGGCTGTGCTGAGAACACTGCATGCAGTTCTCTAGTCTACACCTCAAGAAAGACAGGGAATGCACAAAGGAAGGCCATGAAGAGGATCTAGGGGCAGTAAGGGAGGCCATAAGAAGAAAGGTTGGCAGACCTGAACATACATATACTGGAGGGCCAAAAGGAGTGACTGAGACATACAAGTTCTTGCGAGGAATCAACATGGTGGATTACAAGGACTTGTTCATGAGAAACAAAGGCACAGTAACTAAAGGGCAGGGCTGAGACTGGGTGGGGCTGGGGGATTTCAGAAGGGATGTCAGGAAGTTCCGCACACACAGCGGGTGGAAGACAAATGGAACAGACCATTCAGAGATGTGGTTAAATCCAAGTCTGTGTCAGTGATTAAACTTGGGTGGGACTGGAATACGGGAATAGTGGGACACACACACAGGCAGAAGAGGGGTAGGGATTCCTGGGGAAGGGTATGACCAATCTGCCCCTAGGACTATCAGATCTCTAAACCCAGTCCAGTATTAGGCTGCAAATGGAGCTAGGCATGGAAATAGGAAGAGAGGATGGATCTCTGGGTCTTTTTCTGCTGACAGTGCATGCTTCTATGAGGATGGACGAGGGTGAGCCTTAATTTTTACATTCAGATTATCTCCCTCTGTTCCTCTCAACTGTCCCACATTAGGCAAAACATTACTAAATGCACCCCATCAGAATAGCTGTCCACACCTCTCAAAAGTCCTACCATCAGAACCCCTCTGTAGATACCTCACAATTGTCCCACATTTGGACAGTGGTCCCTAATTTTACCTTCAGAACCCCTTTCTCCATGCCTCTACACTGCCCAACATTGAGGGACTTCCCACAATTTATCCTCCAAAACCCACATCCCGCCTGAGTTTCTGTGACCCCCCCCCTCTGAAATCCACAATTTTGAAGGTGAAGAATCTGATTTAGAATGAGCCACAGCCATCCATGTCACTTTTTGTGCATAAACATCTGTGGTGGATGGACCCCCTCCCTCAAATGCTTACCAACCAATTCATGAAGAAGTGCACAACACAAGCAATGGATTTAATTTTAGATTTTATTTGGATCAAGTTATTCACAAACTGTACAAATGTTCTGTGAAAACCGCTGCCAGCCAGACCCATACTAATCATTTTACTGTCCCAAGGGCCAGTGGGATGGGAGAGAATCACTGCCAACCGCCACTTATTAGATGCATCCCTGCTCACACCCAGCTCCTCCCCCAAAAGGCTGACATTTTTTTTCAAAATTTAAATGCTGTATGCCCTGAGTACATTTGTAGGCTGTGAGTTCAATTCCCAAAGGGAACAGTCAGGATTGACAACAAATTACTGCAGGCAGCTACTAGCCCAGCAAAAGTTACCTGCTTAAGTGTAAAGCACATGTAAACATTACTACTGGTAGAAGATTGCAGTACCTGGGAGTCCCCCACCACGAATCCAGGTGTATTAACAAGACAGTGCTGTGGCTGATTTAGTAGCAGCGTTGTGGCTCTGTCACTACCAGTAGGTACCAATCTAAATAACACAAAAGTACAGCATTGAAAAGTGTGTTCCCTGCGAGATGGGAGGAACATAAAACTTCTCCCTTTCTTCTGCTGCTTTACAAACAGTTATGGAAAGAAATTACACTGACTATGGGGTGGAATTCTGAAGAAAAGTATCCAAAACTTTCAGAGATGGACTCCCATTTTCCCATCACCTCACCATGTCCCTACGGATTTGATACATAGATACATAGACAGTGTCGGCAGATAAGGGCCTATGGCCCACCCAGTCTGCCCATTTGAGCTTATAAGTTCAGTTTGTTTTCCTAGAAGTCTGTTTCCCCTTACCCCTGACCTCTAGAATTCCTTTATGTCTATCCCATGCATTCTTAAATCCCGTGATTGTTTCAGCCCCACCACTTCCTCTGGCAGGGTGTTCCACTTGTCCACCACCTGCTCTGTGAAGAAATTCTTTCTCAAGTTTCCTCTGAATCGCCCTCCTCCAACTTCATCCCATGCCCTCTAGTCCTGGAACATCTTTTCGCTTAAAATAGTGTTTTCCTGCACCTGTTTCTCCCTGTAAGATACTTGTATGTCTCTATCATATCCCTCTCCCTCCTCTCCTCCAGGGAGTACATGTTCAGTTCCTTCAACCTGTCTTCATAGGACTTGTGATGCAATCCATGCACCATCTTTGTTGCCCTCCTCTGAACCTTCTCTACCCTGTCTATGTCCTTATGTAGGTATGGTCTCCAGAACTGTACACTGTACTCCAGGTGGGGCCTCACTAGTGTCTTGTATAGCGGAATTATGACCTCCTTTTCCTGCTGGCGATGCCCCTGCCTATACATCCCAGCATCCTATTTGCTTTACCTGATGCCTTGTCACACTGTTTCCTACCTGAGGCCATCAGAGATGTCAACCCCAAGATCCCTTTCCTGCTTGGTGCATGCTATATTCTCACCCCAACTGATATATTGTGCCAGGGTTTTTGTGCCCCATATGCATTATCTTGCACTTCTTTGCATTAATTTCAACTGCCAAACCCTTGACCATTCTTCAAGTTTCTGCAGGTCCTTCTCATTCTGTCTACACCCTCTGGTGTGTCTACTCTGTTACAGAGCTTTGTGTCATCAGCTGAACAGTGAAATTCTGCCTTCTAGATCCTACGTAATGTCACTGATGAAGATGTTGAATAGGACCGTCCCAGCACTGATCCCTGTGGTACCCCACTGGTCACTCTTCCCTCTGTGGAGTGACAGCCATTTACCACCACCCTCTGTGTCCTGCCACCCAGCCAGTTACCTACCCACCACACTACTGTCCTGCCCACACCCATATTCCCCAGTTTGTGTAATAGTCTTCTATGTGGCACAGTGTCAAAGGCCTTGCTGAAGTCCAGATAGGCCATGTCCACTGCCCTCCCCTGATCCACCTCCCTAGTCACCCAGTCAAAAAATTCAATGAGGTTGGTCTGACATGACCTCCCTGGTGAAACCATGCCTTGGGTCCTGTAGTCCATTGACAACTAGATGTTCCACCAATCTCTCCTTCAAGTGCTTCCATGATCTTTTCCCACTGCCGAGGTGAGGCTGACTGGTCTGTAGTTCCTGCTTCCTCTTTGTTCCGCTTTTGTATAAAGGGGACTACATCTGCTGTCCTCCAGTCTTTGGGTACCTCCCTGTTTCCAGTGACTGGCTAAACAGGATAGCCAGAGGTTCAGCCACCACCTCTCTTAGTTCTTTAAGGACCCTGGGTGCACCCCATCTGGCCCCATTGCTTTGTCAACTCTTATTACTTCCAGTTCCTTCAGGACCCTTTCTCGTGTAAAGGACTTGTGTCCATTTCTGCACCATTCTCACCCCTTGTACTCCCTTCAGACCCATTACCCCCCTTCCTCAGTAAAGACTGAGCAGAAATACCTGTTCAATATGTCAGCTTTACTGTTGTCATCCTCCACGCGACTCCCATCCTCCCCCTTCAGTCTCACTATCCCTCCCTATGTCTTTCTTTTTTCACTTATGTACCTGTAAAAGGTTTTGTCCCCTTTAACCACTGATTTTGCAATGTGTTCTTCTGTCTGAGCTTTGGCTTCCTTTACTGACTTCCCTGCCTCCCTTTGTTTCTCCTGGTACTTCTCCTATCCCTTCTGCCTGTGTCTTTTGTATTGCCTGAATGCTATCTTTTGGCTTTCACTTTCTTTGCTACCTCTTTGAAAACCATAATGGTCGCCTCTTCCTTTTCCTCTTGCTAACCTGCTTAATGCATAATTCTGTTGTTCTTATAATCCCCATTTTAAATACTGCCCACTGTTCCTCAACCCTGATTCCTGTCCCATTCCCCTTAATGCCTCTTTCAAGTATTTCCCATTTTCCCAAAGTCTGCCCCCTAAAATCCAGGATCGTGTTTTTGTGTGGTTTGGTTCTGCTCTTTCTGTGATTTCAAACCACAATGACTGGTGGTCACTGTTGCCCAGGTGCTCCCCACTGTTACCCCATCACACTGTCCCTGTTTGTGAGCACAAGGTCCAGTATTGCCTTCTGCCGAGTTGGTTCCATGACCAGTTGCTGAGGAAGGCACCCTGAAGGAGTCCAGGATAAATCTGCTCCTAGTTGATGCTGTTGCTGGGATGCTCCAGTCCACATCTGGAATATTGAAGTCTCCAACCAGTACTACCTCACCTTGTCTGCCATCCTTTGGATGGCTAGCATCAACTCCTATCTGTTTCTTCCTCCTGGGCTGGTGGTCTATAGACCACACCTGTGCGGATGGCTGGCCCCATTTTCCTTTCTAGCTTAACCCACAGTATCTCTCCCTATTTTGTTCCTCCTGGATCTCTGTGGCCCTTATGTCATTTTTACATACAGTGCCACCTCCTCCCTTCCTGCCTGCTCTGTCTCTTCTGAATATGTTGTAGCCAGGTATGGCCATCTCCCAGTCATGGTTATCATTACATCAGGTTTTGTGATGGCCACAATGTCCAGGTCTGACTGTACCATGACAGCCTCCAGATCTTCCATCTTGTTGCTAAGGCTCCTGGCATTTGCACACATGGCTTTCCATGATTGACCTCCCTAGTCTGCTTCACTGTTCTACTCCAGCCCCTTCCTTGGTTGTCATTTATCCTGGTTCTCCTTGCTGTCTGCCCTTCTGCTGAATTTTGCCCTTTCTGCTTATCCACCTTTTGGACACTAATTTCCATCTTTTGCACACCGCTTGCAGAGATAGCCACTCCTCTGGTTCACTGGTTCCACTGCTAGCTGTGGGGGTGAGCAAGTAGGTACCCTCCTTGCTGGCTGCCACCCCTTTGCTAGTTTAAATACTTGTCAATGTAGCATTTAAACTTATCATTGAGTACTTGGATTCCCTCCAGGATGGATGCAGCCGTCCAGGCTTGAACAAACCTCCATCCTCCAGGTGGGTCCCCAGTCACCAATGAATCCAAACCCTTCCTCACAGCACCAGTTCTTCAACCATGAGTTAAAGTTCCTGGTGCATGCATCCTATGCTCTCCTTGTCTCTCACAGGTAGTACTTCTGAGAAAGTGACAGAAGTAGCTACTTGCTTGAGACCCCTTCCCAGTTTCCTAAACTCTTCCTGAACTTCCTTTGGCTCCCCATTTGCCAAGTCATTAGTACCTAGGTGGATAATGACATCCAGCTCACCCTCCCGTCTTGCCTTCCCAGTGATCCCCAGTATCTTCCTTCCATCCCTCCATGCCATGGCACCTGGTAGGCACCTCACCTCCCTGTCCTCTCCCTCCTGTGTTCCTAGCTGGATCCCTCTTACGATGGAGTCCCCCACCAGGATTCGCTTCCTCCTCCTCTGGGGTCCACTGCTTTCCCCACTGAGGTCACCTCCTTGGCTAACCTCCACATCCTTTCCTTCCACTTCTCTGGGTACCTCTATTTGGTTGTCCTCATTTGCCAGTGTGGCATATGAGTTCTTGAGAGGAATAGGATCTGGGATTGATGGCTTGATTTACTCAGCCACTGGCAGTCATGTCTTGAGTTACCAGACCAGATACTAGAAATGGCATGACTGGTCTGGAATCTCAAAGAACATGCCAATAAATCAGAGGCTGATCTTATTTATAACATATACAGTAATATACAAATATTTATTGCTGGATACCTAGAATGAAATGCATATTTTACATATTGGTTTTTGGTTTTCATAGCCCAACTGAGGTGACAATCTCATTTTCGGTTGGATCCTGCTTTTACCTATTTCTACAGTGTATTTATCAAGGAAAGACCAACTGAAATGCAACATCTTGTTCTCAGTGTGGCAGAGAGGGACAGAAATTCATAGAAGTTCAAGTGTCTTGTTCAAGATCACACAGTGAGCCAATGACTGAGGCAGGATCCGTACTTGGGACACATATATATTTACACACACACAGTTCTGGCATTTTGCAGCTTAAGAGGTGAAACAAGTGGTAAGGGATGCACACTAACAGTATATCAGTTAATGGGTGCCAGGACAAGATGCTCCTCCTTCCCGTAGGCACCTGCTGCAACACACTTGGTAGCTCATTTCCTGACCCAAGATTTGGTAATTAGTGCACAGCAGGGCTGAGCAGTGACAGGAGGTGCTGTTTGCCTGGCTTAAGTTGCACGAGACAGCAAAGTCAATGAAGTTGCTGGAGAAAACAGGACTCCACTTGTTCTAGCAAAAATAAAGGCACTTTTCAATCTTCCTAGAGAGTATACCATCCCCCCCACACCAAATCCTGAGGTCAATTGGGAGGAGAACAGTATGGCCCTGTCCACACTGCCTTTTTTTTTTTTTAAACGTTTTGCTGCGTCCACACTGCAATCCAACACCATGCTTGCTTGCTTCAGTCCCCATACATGTTTGCGGCAATACTGGGCACCGCAATACATGTTGGGATACTTGCGAATGGGCATGGTAACGGATCAAGATAAAAAATATATAATTTGATTTGAGAGCTCATTGTGAGGTCGGGATGTAAGTAAATTATCCCCTTTTCTTTTGGGCAGCAATAAAAAGCAACAGAAGTCATCAGAGGTTGCCTTAAACTGCGATATAGCACGGTTTGCATACACACTACTGTTGACACAGTTTAAGGCAACTGTTTTGGCTGCCATCAGGTTTTGAGCACGGTTTTGGAACACAGTTTGTAGCAAGGTTTTACTGTGCTACAATGTGGACGCTAACCGTGTTTGCTGTTCTTGTAATGTTACCTACTACCGGTAACATTTCAAGAACTAAAGTGTAGACAGGGCCTATATTAACTCACACCCCTTCCACTCACAAGGATTAAAGCAGCGGTGCATGTTACAGTAAAAACTTTCACCTAAACTTCTTCAAACTTTTTAAATTTGCATTTCTGACTCCTGTTATATGTCCTTTTTCTCTTGTTAGAATCTGCTTTGGCATTCTTTAATATTTGAATTAAAGCAACATTTTTAATAAATACATCTGCCCTTAGGTTTTAATCAATATGCTCCAATGTATTTGAACACCAGTGTTTAAAATCACTCTTCTTGAGACTAACATGAGCTAGCATGCAAAAGACAATGATCCCAGACACTGGGGACTTCAGGGCTAACTTCTAGTCACAAAACATAAAGCAGTAGTTTTTAGTTGGCATAAACTCAGCATATAGTTTGTTTTTTTGTAATTATGTATTTTCTTTTCAATTCTGTTTATCTCCATGGTCCACCAGGCAGGACCTCTTCCGGCTACCACCAGTGTCACCCACCCATCCCTTGGAGCTATTACTTTCCAGATGTCCCCTGGGACCGCAGAGAACCCATGACTCACCATGGCATTACCCCCTTGGTTTGCCTGCACCCCCCTCCCAAGGCAGATTCCTGCCTTCAGCTCTTTGGCAACTTCCCTGAAGAGATCCAAACGGTCACAGTGGAGGACCTCCCAAGGCAGTCACGCAGGGTCTGGAGTTGGGTGACCAATGAATGTGGGGGGGTGAGCGGAGCAGCTGCTGCCCAACTGGTGGCTCTTTCTCCCCTTTTCATCCTATACACTGAGCATGTGTCATGCACCATCTGTTGCCAACATACCTGATTCACCAACATGTGCACTCTCCCCTCTCAGTGCACACCACTGTCTCCCAAGACTCCACTGCCACATGTGGGCACCCACGTGGCGCTAATGCAACAGGATGTAGATCACGCCCTTTGCGGAGGACATCCACTAAGATGCTCAGTCCTCCTCCACCCATCAGCCCTCCAATGATCCAGGCTTAGGATGTTAACCCAGGTCAAGAGCGGATGCTCTGTCACCACCCTATTGGGCTGGCTAAGTAATAATGTATTTCTGGCAAAAACACAAATATTTCCTTTTGTCTTTTAATTCCTGACTCAAAATATGAGGTTTTGCAGTTCTGGAGTCAGCAGCTCCTCATATCAGACAGAGACACAGATTTGTAAACCTGTTTTGGTGAATTATTATTTCACGTGAACATTTAAGTTAGCATATGTACAGTAACCACCTTCTCTGAAGAAGTGGCACTCAGCCACAGAACGCTCAATATTGGCCGAGGTGGAAGTAATAAACTGAAACAAATCAAGTATAAAAATGAATTAAGCCCCCCTTTCATTGTTCTGGATCTTGATGGTGCTCCTGTGAGGTTTCCTCTGACTTTACATATATAGGCCCACTTTAAGGGAGGGGCATCCTGGGGCCTGTTGAGAGAGGGACAGGGACATAGAAATGTAGGCAATCATGGCGGGAAAAGACCACTGGTCCATCCAGTCTGATCACAAATCCTAACAAACCCTAAATCTATTGTCCATACAGGGTTCTAAATCCACACTATCCACCCCCATGCTTCCCGCCCTACCGATACCACCCTGAGTAACCACTAAGCCCTTCAACTCTGTCCCAGCCGTGTTTGAAACCATTGATAGTTTTGGCACCCAGAATATCTGCTGCTAGATTGTTCTATGGTTTCACCACTCTTTCTGTAAATTAAAACTTTCTCACTTCTCTCTTGAATCCCCCCCAACAGTTTCCACTCATGCCCTGTGTTCTTGATCTGCCACTTATGCTATATAGTTCCTAGCAGTTTACATTTTTTTCATTCCTTTCAGGAATGTAAAGGTCTCCATCACATCTCCCCTCTCTAATCTGGTCTGTGAGTACATGTTCAGTGCCTTGAGCTGATCCTCATAAGATCTGCCCTGCTGGCCCTGAGCCATTCTGATCACTCTATGCTGCACTGTCTCCAGCGTCTCCTTACCCGTCCTTAGGTGAGGACTCCAGAACTAGATATAGTACTCTAGGTGGGGCCTCACCAGTGATCTAGAGAGGTAGTAATACCTCCTTCCTTCTGCTGTCAATACCCCTTCCTATACCCCCCAGCATCCTGTTTGCCTTGTTACACTGGTCTGATTGTTTTAGGGAGTTACTGATGACGACATCTAGGTTTCTTTCCTCTAAGGTCATGCACAATACTCTGTCCTAAAGACATGAAGAGGGAGCTAGAAAAGTTGGAGGGGTGGTCAAAGGTATGGTAACAGAAGTTTATTGTGAAGAACTTCAAAGTTATACGGTAACCCGAAGTCTGGTTACTGGTTCCCCTCTATGGATCACTGGTGAACCCACACCTGGAGCACTGTGCCCAGTTCTAGAGACCACACCTAAGAAAGAATAAAAACCACACAGAATCTGTCCAAAGGCAGGCTAAAAAGATGATACAGGGTCTGCAGAGAAAATCATATGAGGAGTATATAGCCAGTTGGAGCAGGTACTCGACTCCAGAAGGGAGAAAGGGAACATGATGGAAGGGGTTCAACAAGGTACAGTGTCAAGATTTGTTTACGCTTAGTGAGGGATCTGTAATTGAGGGAAAGGAGTATAAAGCTGGGGGCAGATTAATGGTGACACGCTTCAGAAGAGCATGGGGAAGCTATAAGGGGCTAGTGAAAACTAAGACAGCAAATGGGGGGGGGCAGAAGGATGGGGGAGAGGATAAACTGCATATGGGCATTCGGCCTAGGCATGACCCAGGGTAGGTTGGTACAGCTCATGTAGGAAAATGGACAGACAAATGGACAATGAGAATTTTTCTGCCAACACATTTTTCTGTTTCTGTTGAAGATCTCAGAAATGTGTGCGAGCAAAACTGTAACACATCCACACTATGAATCTAGTATGTACAGCCAAAACGTAACCTCAGTGCAAGAGATAGATTTTTTTTTTAAACTGTATGCTGCAGCCATCTTTGATGACTTGAGCCACTAATTACAAAAACAGTTTTAAAAATAATGTGAAGTAATTCAAAATACACTGATGATGAATCTCACGATGTCTGAAACACACAAATACATTACTGCTGGAAATTGTATGATGAGACCCCCCCAACTAACAAATACTGCTGCTGGCTTTAAAGTGGTAAGTAGAAATGGAAATGTGGAACCATATGAGCTATAGTTGCCATTTGTATTGTTAAAATATAGAACTCTCAACATACAGGCCAGCTCGTTGGTGCAGTGTAAGGGCTGCCACTCGGATGCCAGTGACTAGAGTTCATGCCGGAGCCTGGATCGGAGGGCAAAGGATTGAGTAATGAAACTCTTCTCCAGGGAGGGTGAAAGTCAATCTCCGGCACAGCACTGCCACCTTGGTGATCACAGGTGGAAATGTAGGCACAGCTGAAATGGAGGGCAGATGACTGATGGCTCCGTGTGGCGATACATAGCGTGCCATTACACATTAAAGCCCGAGCATGCAGACATCTGCAGGGGACAGGTAAAATGGCCTACAGCATGACACCTGTACACTCAGCCCCTGGGCAGCTCAATGTACCCCTCGCCACTTTTTCGTGCTTCAGTGAAGAGGGGGCCTGATCTGATCTGGCTGAAAACTGAGGGCTGCAGTTGGGAATGACTGGGCTGGGTGGTCACCTAGGGCAGAGGGAGTGGGACCAGGATGTAAAAAGTACAAATAATCTCTCTCTCTCTCTCTCTTATATATATATATATATATATATATATATATACACACACACACATATGTGTGAGTGTATATGAATAGCAGGGATCAATGCTGGGGGTTGAAATGAAATGTATAGTGAAGTACATGGACATTTTATCCCCCCTTAATATTACATGAATAGCTGCCTTGGAAGTTTTAAACTTACACATCTGGGTTTCTAGAAGAACCTACCATAAATCACCAGTAAAACACATACAGGTGTCATCATCCCCCCACACACACACACAGTGCTCCACCCAGTGTCCTGACTGACTGGTTTTTCTACCAGTTTCTGAGAAAGCCTTACCAGGACTGATTAGACACCATTTCTCTGCCCCCAAAGCAGTAACACTGCATACAATGAGCAACCACGCGTCTAGTCACTAGCCCTGCAGTGGCTTTCAAATTTTTGTGACTTTGTTGTCACCACTGCAGTTCAAACCATGCGTTCGAAAGTCATGCTCAACTTGTACAGAAGTTTACACCCAACACAAAAACAAGATTATTCGACAGTCAAAATGTCTACTTTCTTCACCCACTGGCAGAGATGACCAGGAATTTTTTTTTGGGGAGAAACTTTTTCGGTCTACCGACTCAGAAGATGACAAGAGAACCCCAAGACCTAAGACAGTGCAGTTGGGTTCATCCCACTGGCATATGAATGTGAAGCTTAACTTGTTTATGCCATGGAGGAGGAACTACACAGCCGGTCACAACTGACTGGGGCTTAAATGCTGCTGACTGGATGTCACTGAGAAAACAAGCCAGCTGAGGACTGAAATATCATGCCCCAGCCCTGTGTCACGGGAGCTCAAGGCATACCTCCACTAGGAGCTCAGGCAAGGACAGCTCTTTTCCTTTCTCTGCACTTGGAGGGTCATGGCAAAATGTCCCCACAAAGACAGCTGTATGCATCAAAGAAGGAGTTAGTTCTCAGCTGCTGCGCATTCTGTTGGGAACTGAAACTGAATGCACTATTCTAAGACCAGAGTGGTATGAACTCAAATTCAGTCACAGCTTTTTTTTTCCTGTCTGTACCCCTTTCATGAAAAACTTGTTAATTTTGTATTTCCTAAAGAGTTCTTTATCTCCCCATTTACTGTTTGTAAATTCAGTAAATATTAAATATCTTAGATTCAATTCTTCTTTGACTATGTGCAGTGCAAAAAGTGCAGGTAGTTTACTCTCAACTTTTGAGCTTTATATCTAAGAGCACGTACTGAGTTAAAGTGAGACTATGTCTGCTGCAGGTACACCTTCAGGAGTGCCTGAAGTGAACAGGGTTCTCTCTTTACACAAGCCAGATTCTGTGTAAGCAACACCTATAGTGGAAAGAGAAGGGAACAGCCCAGTGATACATTCATAACAGGCTGGAGGCAGCACTGGTGAAATGTGTTACTCCAGTTGCCAGCCAGGGTACCATGACAGGGTGTTTCACCACAATGGGACTCAGCAATTTTGCATTAGCCCCTTAAAAATTTGCACTGGAAGCTGGGGTGAGAGACTCTTCAAACAGTTAACTGGACACTGTGGGTGGTACAAGCATGCATACAGGGGGGGGAGAGGGGCTAACACAACCTTATTTTAGTCTGCCATAAGGCTACTGAAATATGTGTGTGTGTGTGTGTGTGTTTGATCAGTACAACAGTGTCACTTTTGATAACCAGATAATTCAACCTTGGTGGCTGTTCAACCACGAAGACACCCTGAATACATATAATGCTCACACTTGCAAAGGATCATGGGGAGTACCCAACTTCCCTTTTGACTACAGTCTCTTCACATCCAACAACAGGTTAATTTATTTTACCCAGCTTAAAGCTGCTGTTCATTTTAGCTGGGTAAATTTTTCACCATACCATTAGTTACAGCTGTGTATTCCTGACATCCTTAGATTCTTTACTACTGTTTTTTTTATGAATTTTGTTTTATTAGTTTTTCAATTATTGTGGATCTGCAGTAAAGATGGCAGCCCCCAGCAGTTTTTAAAGATCTTCATCCTGGAGGTATGTGTACAGCTGTGAAAGCTGTACTCATGAAGTGGATATGTCACGGTGACACAAACATGTTTTTATGATAATTCTCCGCACAGTACTGCCCCAACCGACTTAGGACTTGTTAGAGAGGGACTGGAAAGGGAGCAAAAGCTTTTAAATGCTAAACATTTGCCATGCTCTTGTAATAGGGATGACACGATATTCGTTTTTCACAACATATCATACTAAAGTGTGAAAACATGATTTTTAAAGTCTTTTCAGTCCACTACCATGTTCTCCTCACACTTAGGGTGCTGATGGTCCTTCCCACAGAAAATCGTACCAGATCTCATTGTAACATGAAAGTAAAATAACCATGGTAATTTTGTGAAGGTTATTGTGCTGTAAAAATCCGAAGCCCTATAAGGAAACACTGAAGGGCCTTAACATGTATTCCCTAGAGAACAGGAGAACCATGAGCTATGACTGAGACCTTTAAATATGTACTTGGGATTAGACTCAAATGGCAGTCAAAAAAAAAAAAAAAATTGGTGTCCTTAAATAGCAACTGAAACCTCTAGGAAAACTTGGAGAAACATAATAATTAGACAAAAATAACTAGAATTAAGTCTTATAGTAGTAATATTTTCAGCACAAGTCTTCCCCTTGTTCACTATTTTCATATTTTTAAGGCTATGTCATGAACGGCAGAGTTCATCTACTCCTGTGGTTCATTCCCCAGCATAATCCTCCCCTTGTGACATTACAATACAGTTTTATATGCACAGTGACTGTGTCTCATATGGCTATCAGAGTGCATTCTCACGTTGTTTAGGTGAGAGATCTGCAAAGTAAAGCTGAGAAGTTTGGGCACAAAAAAGACCTGAGAAGAAAATCATAACCATAAGAGACATATAAACATTATAAATCATGATAAAGATTTCTATTTAAAACCAATAGTTTTACTTTGCAAAAAAATGTAAGAAACTCTGGTGTAAGAAATGGACTATACTGAGTAAACTTTAGAGTGTCAGAATGTTAGCACTGTTTGCATGAGACGCCCTCTAGTAGTTACAAGAGTACCTGGAATGTTCAGAAATAAACCATCCTGACAGGCTAAGAGCAATGTCACGACTCATAATCTGCTATCAAGGAAAAGGGTAATGTCAGAAACAAAGGATTCAGACTTCCGATGAGGATTAAGCAGCCGCAGCAGATGAAGTCTAAGAGGCAAAAGTTCTGTTTACAACCAAATATCCTTCATAAAAAACAAGGGACAGAGAAATCCAGCACATATGTCACATTTAAATGCAGTTAAATTATGTTTTTAACAGTTTTCCCAGCGGTGTCGGCTGGTCTGTTTATTTTTTTTCTAACTGTTGAACAGATTTTACATTTTTTTCATATACTTAACTTTTGCTTTAACAGAAAAACTGTGCTTACTGTGTCAGAATCAGTGAAGGGTGGGAGAAATGGTGAGAGGGTCCTTTACTTTGGAAGGAGGATTAAAACCCTTTGGCAGGGGGAGCAGACAGATATTTTGGGCTGGATTTAAATGCATATTCTACTTGAATCTGCTCGCTTGAGACCAAAGGTGGAACATTCTGCCTATTTGCAACAAAAAGACAATCTGCATAAAATAATTATGTAACTTGAATACAGATATCTGTATACTTTTTTAACGCAAATTCTGACAGAAATCAGATGGGCATACAGACATGTTAGACACTACAATGTCCAGACAAGACGCAGCTAATGTGTCTGTTGAAAACAGGGGCAGAGAGAAACTCCTGCCCTTCTCTTTAAAGCTATGAGTTTGCAGCAGTCATGCCTGGTAAAGAGGCACCACCCTCTCTATGGCACTCCGACAAATAGGGCATGTACGACTGGGCAGAGCCTGATAACAATCAAAGCAGCAGCAGACGTGGCCGCAGCCCAGCAGCACGCACTGACGTGGCTTTGACAGGCAAATTATGCAAGCGTTCTCTGGAATCTCTTCATCCTCCTCACTCAAAACAAGACGCTGCCCATCTCCTCCTCGTCTCATCTGTTCAAACTCCCTCCTCCTCTCCTCCAGCTCCTGTTTTTCCTTAGAGAGACGGTACATCCTCCGCAGAACCACAAGGAGTATTGCTGCACCAATCAATCCGCAGGCTATGGTTAGAATCTTCCAGAAATTCATGGTGGAGCTTTGTTCATCTACGAGGGTCTGGTAGTCAGCAAGAGTCAGGAAATACTCTGAACCATCTTTAGGGGGCTGCAGTTTGACCACTTGATCTGAATCCAGAACCAGCTCCCCAATTCCAGTCAAAGAAGCTCCAACCTTTATCAGCTCCTCCGTTTCCAGCATACCCTTAGGTTTCTCGCCAATCAGGTAGTGCCCGATTAGGTCCTTGAAGTCATGGCTGGGTTGGTGAAACTTTTCATATACTGTTTCCAAGTGAAGCCCAGAGGCCTGCAATGGGTTCACCACACGGACCGAAACATGGCCAGTTTGGCGATATCAGCTTGAATGGCACCATGTTCACACTCTCGTGCAGAGTACTCTCACTTTCACTCCTGTAGAAGGGGAAAGAGAAATTTTAGTGTCACTCCTGCAGACAGGGAGAGAGAAATTTTAGTTTAAAGTTTGCTATCTGGGACAAATTCCATTGAGATATGAACATCTAACTTGAGGAGGTGGTACCGGGGAATGAGCACAGCCAGACAATGATACATCAAATGTTAAAGAATATTACATAAAATAATATCAAATCAAAGTACCAACAATACTGAGAGACACCAAAGTACCAATGGTACGGAGATGTAAGACTAGCCATGCACACAAAAAGATGATGCTAGTCTCAGTTATATCCATGCCTTGACCTATGATAAAATACACCTAACAATCTTCAGTAAAGGCAGACTCCAATTACAGTCAACATCTGACACATCAGTGCACTGTTACTGTTGCTTCAGCTACCTGTGGGCAGCTACATTTGAACCTCTCTTCAATATTGTAGTGAGTGAAATAGGTGCAGTAATTTAAATGCTGATAAGAGGCTGGCCTGTTGGCACAGCGGTTGGATTACTGCTTGTGATGCCGGCGACCCGGGTTCAGGAGCTGACTCGGATTGCTGGAGGGCCGGCCGGGGGAGAAGACTTGAGCATTTCACAACAGCCCGCCTTCTCCAGGGGAGGGAAGGGGCCAAGGCCTGCAGATTGCAAGATTGCTTGCAGGAGGGGCCGGCCGAGACACGTGATGGACGTCGGTGTGTTGCACCCTGACGTCAGGGCGCACACCACGCAAGGGAGAAAAAGGAGAAAAAGACTTCCATCTCTGGGAAGACAGGGCATCGGGAGTGTGCTCTCGATGTGCCACAGCCACCCAGACTGCCATGCCCAACGAAAAGTTGATCTGTACGGGCCACACAACGTTCCCTGCCCAGGGGGATAGCAGTGGCTCCATGGGGCACAAGGCAAGTCCTGGGTAGGGTGGTTGGCAGAGGGATGACTCCCCAGGTGCCCCCGAGGGTCAGAGATGGAGGGGAGGTAGGAGGGGGAAAAAAAAATGCTGATAAGAAAGAAGATATGTACTGTAGGATGCCTAACTGATGTTAGATGGCAGATATGTTTCAATTTGTGTGGTTTCTGTAAACACTTGTACGATCAAAAGCCTCAAACCAGCAAAAAGCATCATAGGTAGTGAAATCTGGGTGTGTTTATGGAGGTGGGGGTGGTAAACTTATAAGAAAATGATTCAGCTGGTGCTACGTTCTGTTTGACATGCAACTACTTAGACCTCACCACAGCCAACACACACACACACACACACTCTAAATGTAACAATCTTTAAAATGTGTAATTAAGAGTACACATGACAACAGTATGCAAAAGCCATTGCTTGCCACCTAAAAACAATTACTTTCTATTTCCGATAAGGACGAGAACATTCTGTGCAGCTTAAAACATGGAACATCATTCTCTAGATACTATAAATTTTTTTTTGTGCATCTCCAAATCATATGCATATATTCCAAATCCTCAAACCAAGAGCAAGGCATCATGGGATACACACATCCTACATACAGCATGGGCAGGCTGACATGGCTTCATCAGAACGTCCGAGAATGTCAAAACTACAAACACGTTATTTTGTCCTGCCGGGACTAGTCAGTGAAGTGCAGTCTCTGTCTGAGTCAAATACTAGGTCAGCACAAAGGAAATACCAGAAGCTTGCAAAAATGCATTAAAGGAGGTACTGAATGAATAAATACATAGATACACAGACATTAGTGGCAGAAAAGGGCTCTTGGCCCATCCAGTCTGCCCACTCTACCTATTCTGCCTTGCCCTAGTTAACTGCCAACTGACTTGGCCTGTATCATTTCTTCTGGTAGCTTATTCCATTTATTCACCACCTCCTCCATGAAGAAGTGCTTCGGGACGTTCTTTCTGAATCTCCTCCCGCCAACTTTAGAGAATTCCCTCTTGTACATCTACTGGAACTCAAGAAGAGTAGTGTATTGGTGTCTACTGTATATATCCCATGGAGGTACCTGTATGTCTCCATCAGGTCACCCCTTTTCTGCAGGGTGTACATATTTAAGTCTTGCAGCCTCTCCTTGTATGTCAAGTCCCCAGACCATGCACAATCTTAGCTGTCCTGCCTCCACCCTTGTTGCAGTCTTTTCTCAGGTGTGGGCTCCAGTACTTTGTACAGTACCCCAGATGTGGCCGCACGGTCCACACCAGTGACCTGTAGAGAGGGAGGGTCACCTCCTGCCACTTCTACTGCTTATCCCCCTCCATATGCATCCCAGCATTCTGCTAAAAACATAAGTACAGAGACTCCTATTACAGACCAGGTGCACCTGCACCACTGGGAGCATGGTGGTGGAGGGATGGAATAAGCTGCCGGAAGAGGTGGTCTGTGCAAAGACACTGGGCAGAGTCAAATGTAAGTGGCATACCCAGATAAGTAGGTATAGGGCAGACACGACCGGCCATGGAGCCTTTTTCTGTCAACAGATTCTACGTTTGTATGTAAAGGCACACTACTTCTACACCCAAGGAGTTATCCTGTCTAAAGAAGGTTGTGGCGGTTCTTAAGGGCAAAAAACAGACCAGCTGAGAGAGCAATTTCTCAAGGCCAACACTTTCTCAGCACTACTAATGAAGGCCCAGAAGACTTCAGAAGCTCGATCCTAATAAGGCACAGGGACCCAATGGCTTACAACTATGAGTTATTAAAGAGCTGGCACAGCCACTGGCAGGCTCAGTTACAGCTTTATTTCTAAAATCTATCAATGATGGGGAAGTCCTGGAGGTCTGGAGACAAGCAATAGTGGTGCCCATCCATAAAAAGGGATCTAGGCAGGAGGTGGCAAATTATAGGCCGATCAGCCTGACAGCAGTCTTGGGTAAGGTCTGGGAGGGTATCCTAAAGGACCACATCACTGAGTTACTAGCTGAAAAAATTGATAGTGCACAACACGGGTTCACCAAGGGAAAGTCATGCCAGACCAGCCTACTAGAATTTTATGGTAATACCAGTAAGGCCCTGGACCACAGAGATTCAGTCGATGTAATCTTTTTGGATTTCTCGAAGGCATTCAACAAGGTCCCACATAGGGAGCTTATCAATGCCTTAATCGACCACGGGGTCCATGGAAAGATAACACGGTGGATTATGGCATGGCTCTCCAATAGGAAGCAGCGAGTAAGCATAAGAGTTTGTATTCTAATTAGGCTGAGGTGACCAGTGGGGTGCCCCCAGGGATCAGTGCTTGGCCCCTGCCTCTTTAATGTCTATATTTCCACATTAAATACTACAACCGGTGTATGGCTGTCCAAATTTGCTGATGATACTCGCATTGGGCACATTGTCAAAAACCAAGAAGATCGAAAAACCCTACAAACAGCTCTGGAGGAACTTTGTATACTGGGCAAAAATGAGGAAACTAACCTTTAACATCGACAAATACACAGTTATGCATTTCGGGAAGAACAATACCCAGGCACAGTACTTCTTTTGGGGGGGGGGGCGCATAAAGAGTAGTACAGGATGACAGAGATCTCGGCATCAGAGTTAGCAACGACCTTAGCCCTAAATTGCAGTGCAACCTTGTCATCAAAAAAGCTAGCAGTGTACTACACGGTATAAACAAGCACATACAGAGTAGAAATAGGGAGGTCATGCTGCCCCTGTATGAGGCCCCATGTCGAGTACTGCATACAGTTTTGGGCAACTGGAGGTAAAGGTGAGAAGGGCAATCCAGAGGGTGCAGAGGAGAGCCCCCCCCCCGTCAGATAAAGGAGGTCAGGGGGTTGGATTATGACAACAGACTCAAGTTGCTAGGTCTGTATTCCAGGGCTTGACAAATTTTAAAATTAGGTACTTGTCCACGGACAAGTGGCTTGTCCAAAAGTAGTTGTCCCAGTGCTTGAGTTGGTAGTCCCGGTATAAAATGGCATATTTTTAATAGAAAGTATCAAACTACAGAAAATTCAATGGATTTATTGTAGTATGTTATTTAGTGTTGAAACAGACAATAAGGAGAATAAATAATATGATTTTATTTTTGTCAGCAGCATGGTGAGTATAGACAGAATTAGCATCAGCAGCGAGGGACTGACAGCCAAGTGTGGTTGCAGCAGCAGCACAGTGAGAACATCATTACAGCACAGTAGCAGACAGTACAGCATCAGCATCGGGAAAAGTTACAGGAAGCCTGAGCTTGCTCCAGCCGGAGCATCATATTCAGTCATGTCATCATCAAGACTAGTGACAGCCTCAGGGACATTTTCGCGTGAATCAGCAGAACTAGTAGTTGAACTAGCATGACCATGATGACCATGAATGTGGCGTGTGCCAGGACCAGATAGTAGCCAGTGGTTGATAGCTTGATCCGGACCAAAGCTGTCTAACGCAGGGCCTTCAACTGCTATATGCAGAAGTGACTGGAGCGTGTCATCAGCCAAACTTGTTCTTATTTTTGTTTTTATAAGATTCTGAATGGAGAATACTCTCTCACATTTAGCTGTAGACACACTCATAGCCAGTAACATTTCTAGTAGGTCAAGGATGTGAGCAAGCTGGGCCGGTTTCTCTCGTAGTAGTCGTGAATACACTTGCAGATATGGCTTATCAACTGCAATTTTAAACACTGCTTTTAATGCACAATACTCCCTCTTTATACTGGTTACGTGATCTTCAGAAAAAAAGTTATGAAAGTAGTCTAATAAATGACTTAAATTAGTTGTGCCAAATTGTGCAAGTTCTTCTCGTGACAGATCGAAATTTTTGAAATCTAAGCAACTGAACCATTTTTGAGGTTCTTCCAAGAAATTCCGAAAACGCTGATCAATGTAAGATACTGCTGCATCTATTAAACGGTGCAGCTGTGTATCAGTCGTAAAATTTACTTCTGGACAGTTCCCTCTGAAAGTGAAAGGAACAATCTTGTCCTCACTGCCACGTTTTGAAATGAGGTAGTTCATGCATTTCTCTGCAGGATTATATTGGTTTAGAAATGATGTCATAAACTTTCCTGGTCTTGTTTTTAGCTCAGTCAACTGGAGTAAGCATGTGTCAACGAGTTGGGGGACTTCTAATATTAGTAGGACATCCTTCTGAAATTCAAGTGATAAATGTTTCAATATTGGCAGAAAATCTTGAAGAATAAACAGTGATTTTACAAACTGTACTGCGTGCGCATCTCTTAGAAGTGCCTTTGCTTTGGCCCCATCATCACCAGCAGAGTTTGAGACATGTTCAAGATGCTGAATTACTGTAGGCAGGTTGACTTGAACAGCATGAACTGAACGCCTGTTTACTTGCAAGCTTCTCAACGCGACTTGTTTTATTGCACTGAAATGAGCCAACTCGGTGTGTATGACATCTGCCATTTCCTGCAGTTCCCTAAGTTTCTTGGGGCTGTAGTGGTAAAATTTAAAAATTCCTTTCAAGGTGTTTTCTACTTTTTGGAAAAAGGTATTTTTTTTCATGACGTCGAGAACTGCTAACTCCAGTTCGTGGGCTACGCAATGCATGGGTATTAAAGTGGGACATGTTCTCGGATTTTTGCTATGGTGCCACCTGTATGGCCCATCATCACACTGGCACCATCAAAGTTGGCACATACGAGAACTGGTCCAGGTCTGCTCACATCATTAAGGTCCGCAAAAGAAAGATCAACAGACTCAAGTGCAGAGGCTATTGCTTTAAAAACTCCATCTGCGTGAGAATGTTTAAGAGGTACAGCTTTAATTAACATAGTTGTAACTTTTTTTTCTGCACCATCAACAAAACGAAGGAAGACATTTTCCCACTCTACAATGCTTGCATCTGTACTGCCATCTGCAAGAACGGTAACAAATTTTGTATTTTTGACAGTCTGGATCTGTGTTTTAGACATGACAGCTGATATTGCGTTACAGAAATCTCTGGCCCGTTTACCATTTGCGTAATTGCTGCAGAGTTTAACCCCATTTTTTTCTTGCAATGTGCAAAGCCACTCCATATCTGAGAAAGGACGTAAATTTTTAGCCAAGGAATATGCGTGTTAAATAAACGCCTATTTTATTTTTGTTGACTTTCTCCATCTGAGAAAATGCATGATATATTGCAGTTTCAGATATGTTAAAATTGACTGCATGTTCACCAGTTTCGTGACTATGCTGGTTTGCACAAATTATATGTGGATTCGATTTCTCATGGGCTCTCACGGACTCAATTCTGAAATTATTTGAACCAGTTGCAAACACGTTAGGTTTTTTTGAATAAGCAGGAGTCGCAAGAGTGGGATATTTCTCACAGGCAGAGCAGTACATGACGTATTTTTGGTCATCATACCTTAACCAGGTAAACTGATTTAGCCATTGATGCTGAAATGTTCGAGCCCTTTTTTCAACATCATATTTTTTATATTTCTTTTCTCATTAGACTTTAAGTTTGTTGTTTCATTTTCCTCATCTAAAATCAAAGGTCGCTTTCTGCTGCTGCTATAATTTTCTCACTCATTTCAGAAATTGGTATGACCAAGTCAGATTGATCACCTGTTATGTCTACAAATACTACAGACCCAGACTGAGAATCATTGTTTTGGTCGTTTTCCTGACTAGGGTGGTAAGGACTCGGAGGGGGCTGGTTGGGACTGGCTTGACTGTGAAGAAGTCTCCAGTCTGCATCTTTACTTTTGTTCCTGAAGAAGATGAGATGGAAGATTGTTTTCCAGTCCAAAGGAAAATAAAGTAGTTTGCTTTTGGCTTATTTTTTGCATTTTTTTACCTTCTAATGCAATTGTAAAAATATTGAAATATTGTTGTACATAATAAAATTGTATTTTATATTGTGTGTGTTGTGTAATATTTTACCTGAAGTTGTTGTGCTTAGAAGTTAGTGCTTATGCTTAGAACACTAGTACAAAAGGGCCTGTGGGCAGGACAACAGAGTAGGTGGAGTAGGAGTGAGAGGGAGGTAGAGGTGGCGGTGGTCACCAAGTACTACTCTTCTGCAGTTGTTCACCCCAAGTTCCTATACCGCCCTTCAGGGGTTAGGGTTTCTCATGTACACTTCACGACACCTCCACTAAAGAGGTGTGTTATTTTTGTTTACCAGCAAATGTTTTTCCCCTTAGTTTGTATTAATCGCTTATTTCTATGAAGTCTGCAGTTGTTCCCCAAGTTCCTTCCTCTACCCTCTAGTGCAGCAGGTTTTATTTGTCTCATACACCTTCACCAAAGTAAGTAATATGCAAGTAGCTACACTAGGTGGTTTATTTGTTTTTTCTGTGTAGCACAAAATGGACCAAAAGTCCGCAGTTAGTTGTTGAAATTCCTCAAGGCTCTACCCTCCCACTCCAGGGAGGTTAGGTCTCACACACACACAGCCACACAATGTCTCACACACCGTCCTTCAGCAAAGTAGGTAATATATAGGTAGCTAGGCTAAGGCTAGGTTTATTTAGGTTTTCTGTGTATCACAAAAATGTTTTCCCCTTCAGTATAGTTTATATCTAATAAGTCCATGAGGCGGGCAGTTCCCCCAAGTTCTCTTACCTCTCAGCCTGGCGGGCTTAGGGTAGTAGGGTCTCACAGCCACAGTGTCTCGCACACCTCACCAAAGTAATAGTAATATATATAGGACAGGTAAGTAGCTACACTAGGTGGTTTATTTGTTTTTCGGTAGTACAAAATGGACCAAAAGTCCGAGTTAGTTGTTAAGTCCCCGAGGCTCTACCCTCCCAGGGCAGCAGCACTCAGGTTGGTTAGGTCTCACACACACAACCACACAATGTCTCACACACCGTCCTTCAGCAAAGTAGGTAATATATAGGTAGCTAGGCTAAGGGTTTATTTAGGTTTTCTGTGTATCACAAAAAATGTTTTCCCCTTCAGTATAGTTTATATCTAATAAGTCCGCAGGCGGGCGCAGTTCCCCAAGTTCCTCTACCTCTCAGCCTGGGGGGCGCAGGGTATCAGGTCTCACAGCCACAGTGTCTCGCACACCTTCACCAAAGTAATAGTAATATATATAGGACTAGGTAGGTGGTTTATTTAGGTTTTCTGTGTATCACAAAAAATGTTTTCCCCTTCAGTATGTACGCTGGCGCAGTTGTTCCCCAATCCCCAAGTTCCTCTACCTCTCAGCCTGGGGCACACCAGCGCAGGGTATTAGGTCTCTCAGCCACATAGTGTCTCGCATACCTTCACCAAAGTAATAATAATAATATAGGTAGGGAACTACACTGGGTTTATTTTTTTGTGTAGCACAACAAAGATTTTCTCCTTCCTATAGTTTATTTTCTGTTAATACCCAAGTCCCTCCTCTACCCTGGCTCTCAGGGCAGCAGGTTACACCTTCACCAAAGTAAGCAGGAGGTAGGGGTTAAGGGGTATAGGTAGCAGATGCCAGGCTAGCAGCAGTAGCGGGCAGTTGGGTTGGTTTTCTGTAGCTAGCAAAAAAAGTTCCCAAGTTCCTCTACCTCTCAGCCTGAGGGCAGGTTATTAGGTCTCACAGCCCCAGCTACACACAAACACTAGCTAGATTTAGGTACTTAAGTGTACTAGTAATTAGTCGCACCCCCCAGAGTAAGTTAAGTTTAGTTGACTCTCAGACACAAACACATACAGCCCTCTGATTCACTACTGCAGTGCTGCTGCTGCCTGCTTGCCCGTTTATTTTTTATTTATCTTCTCCTCTCCAAGTTTCTTAATTTTCTCAGCATTCCCTGAGTCTCCCTCCACGGAGTCCATGCTTGTCTTCCTCTCCCCACCCAGTCTCTCAACTGATCCGCTACCCCTCAGTGCCCTCTCGTATTTTTTTATTAGTTCATTTAGTTGTAGTGTAGTATTTAGTATGCGGCCCCTCAGGCAGTCGTTTCTCTCTGTCCCCACTCCCCACCATGCAACCACCCACCACAAGCTAGCAGCAAAAATGCCTCTGCTCTCTGCAAGTGTTGGTAGCGAAATGGCGCATTTTCTATCCTGCGCCAGCTACCGACACTCCCAGCTCCTCCTCAGGATGCGTCTCCTCCAATAGCAAGGGACGGTCATGTCACGGCAAGCTCTGCCACTCCCGTAGTCCTGCCCAACCTGTCTTCATGCTCCACTGCTCCCCGGCCCCGAGATAGAGGGTGTGCCCGCTAGCGCCTGTAACAGGGGCGCGCATTCCAGACCAGTGCCACATGACTACAGTTGTGGCCATCAGGTGACTGAGCCTCTGAGGGTGGGGTTTGTTGTGCTGCTGAGAATGTTGCCGATGCGCTGCTGCCACCTAGTGGCTGGGGAAAATGAAACAAATCAAAAAAAAAATAAAATAAAGATTTGGTAGTCCGTGGAACAAGCAGTGCACAGCAGACTGCTTGTCCCTGGTTAAAAAATAGTTGTCCAGGACGTCGGGCTATGGGATTTGTCAAGCCCCGCTGTATTCCCTGGAATATCACAGGCTAAGGGGGGGACATGTGCATGATCTACAGGGCACTAACCGATACAATACTGTGGGAACAACAAGGCCTCGTTTTCAGGGATCGGGTGTACAATACTATAGCTCACCCCCTGCAGCTAGAGTGTGAATGATTTAAAACAAAAAAAAGGAAACAGTGGTTCTCAGTTAGGGTGACCAAGATATGGAATGAACTTCCTATCGAACTTGTGGCCAGCAGTAGCATGGATATATTCAAGACATGCCTAGACGACCACCTTGTCACTAATATTGTGGGTTGTTATTAAATTAATGGCGAGCTATAATGGACGCAAGTCTTCAAAAAGCTCTGAGGTACCTATGTATGTATCTATGTATAAGGAGGTCCTTAATGCTATCAGAAACCTCCAGACAGTGTTTTTAAATATAGAATAATATATGGATAGGTATGTGTAATAAGAATTTTATACACACCTGAGGTGTGTGATGCAACGTAAACCCATAAGAGCAAAACTCGAGGAGTTTATACAAGTATCACACACTGAGGGTTTTGTTTAAATTTCACATTTAAGCACACCTAGCCTGGTTTTATTTTTTATGTCTGCTGAGTAATTCCCCCCCCCAAAATCTAGGTCCAACAATGAAATGATGTCATGTAAATAAATCTATTTTTTTTATTTAGCTTGAGAATGCAGAAACTCATAACAGTAACATGAATATGTAGATGAAGGAATGAAACATTTACAAACAATTTCAGTACCTCAGCCATTTTCATGATTTTTCTTCAAAGAGTTATAGTACAACTGCTCCCCTGCCAAAGCTGTCTGAATGCCTGCAGTTCATTCAAGTCAATTACATTTTTTACTTGATTTTCATTCATCATTTTAACATTGTGGGAGTTCTTGGTTAACCATTAGACTGAATCACAATCAGCCTGACCACAGGCAGCAAGGTGACCCACACAGCGTTCAGAAAACTACACTTTAACTTTTAACGTGTCAACATGAGCCAAGGTCCCACTGATCGCTCTTTCTTATGTGGAAACCACTCGCTGGCTTCATCTTTTAACTTTCAAGTTTACCATGCCAGTATCAGCTGAGGTCCTGCTGTTTATTCTCGTGTGTAAACCCCTCTCTGGCTTCATCTTTGGCCCCCGTCCACACTGCACCACTCAGACCCCGTAACGGATAGAAACCGTTACAACTGGGGAATGGTGCAGTGTGTCCACACTGCCGCAGTGTCCGTTATGGGACCGGCACCGCCGGTCCACACTTCGGGAGCCGGGCGACCGTTACCATGGCACCCGATCCCACAATGCAGCTCGCGTTTCTCTAGGGGACTGGTGCCACGCGTCCACAATACGCCCAGTAACGTCACCGAGGCGTAACCAGTTTCATAACCTTTGTTGAAACCACCTCATATGTGGTTTCAACAACGGTTACGAAAACGCCTTCTGTAACATTACAGGTGTAAACGCAAACCATTGCGGTAACGGTTTGGGCACTCTGTAACATTACAGAGGGATAGTGTGGACAGGGCCTTTTATAAATTGTGTGCTCAGGCCCATGAGATGCTCACAGGTGCTGGGCAGCTCACCGATCAGGAGAAGGTCACACCTCTCCTGTTTGCAATGCAGTGTTAAAGGTTCAGCAAGCTCAACACTGGCTAATACACAAAGATTGTATCACATTTCTTACACATCTTTCTTACATTTAAAAAAAAAAATTCTTTTAATGTTTACTAGGGTGCCTTTGTAAACAAAGCAAAAATTTAAGAAAGCTATAAACAGTGAGACTTCTCTCATACTGGTATGGTAAAATTTAAAGTTACAAGATAAAGCCAGAGAGTGGGGCAGTTGGGACCACAGCTCATACTGGCACGCCAAAATTTAAAGTGTAGTTTCTGACCAATAAGTGGGTCACTTGCCATTGGTGGTCTGGTTGATCGCGATTCGACCAAATGATGAGACCAAGAACCCCTTTAAATGTTAAAATGATGAATGAAAACCAAGTAAAAAAAATGTAACTGACTTGAATGAATTGCAGGCTTTTAAGCAGTAGTACTGTAACTGTTTTTGATTACATCCCCCCCTTTCTTTCCTACCCCTGTAATCTCCTCCGCCCTCCCCAAACGCAAACTAACACTACACCTGTCCGCTCAAAGTGAATGTGACTGCTTGGACTAACTGCCTTTACCCTTACTCTTGCTACCACCATCACCCTTTCTCTCCCACCCCATTATCGCCTCTGCTCACCCCCTCTCCTCCTATTTTTTCCTCCCTTCCAGTTGCACTACCTGACAAGTGCCAGTATCTGGCTGCTTAATGAACTATTGTATCCATGTAAATATTTGTAATATAAAAGATCTTTAATATACCCAGGTTTTAATGCTGATGTACTGTGTATGTTATTCATGTATTGTTGCTGCCACTCAACTAATTTTTGTATATTGTGTCCCTGAACTCTGCAACTCCTATCACTGTTGTACTTGTTCTAAATCATGTAATCTGACATGGAACCTTTGTAAAACAGCTCCCAGCTCAAAGGTTGTTTTCCGAGGCAATAAATAAATAAAAAATAAGATTTTGGCCACACACCTGCTGCACTCATGTAAACATTAAAAAAAAAAATAAAGATACATAAGAAATATGAAAATGTTTGTTTATTAGCCAGGGATGAGCTTGCTAAACCTTTCACATGCTTTTTCTTCAAACATCTAACTTTAATTTGAAAACAAGCCAGGCACAGTGAATTTCTGTAATAAAATTGGGGCCCAATTATTTTTTAATTCGTTCATAGGCTACCAACTTAGCGTTGAAATATGTAACAAAAATAGAACAAAATGAACTAAAAAAGGATATTTATTAACGTTTTGCAGTCTCTTTTAGATTAGAGAGTGAGTGAGTGAGATAGTGTGAGATAGAATGAAAGTGTGAGAAGAGAGAGTAAGAATGTGAGAGAGTGAGGGTGCAAGAGACTGTGAGAGAGCATGAGAGAAGGAAAAGTAGTGTGATCAAGAGATCATTAGTGAGAGAGTGAGGGACAGAGTGAGTATGGAAGAGTGAGAAAGCGAGTGAGAGCGTGAGACAGTAAAGAGATGGAGTGAGTTTGTAAGAAAGAGAGATGGAGAGTGTGAGAGAGCACGAATGAGACAGACACTGCAGAACCTACAATCCCCTTGAGTCCCAATTTGGACTGCCTGATCCAAATATTCCAAAGAAGCAAAACCTGTAATCCCCTTGAGTCCCTATTTGGACTGCCTGATACAAATATTCCAAAGAAGCAGCTTTTCCTAGAACTAGAGGACATAATGGAGCAAGAACCCGCTATTTCCCAGAGACAAATCAACAAATAGATATGACTTATTGGTTTTTCTCTAAACTAAATAATGACAACTGAAAAATGCTTTACTTCTGCTTTTCCTAAATTGAATTAAATTTTGTTTATTTGTTTATTGGAATACAAATGGAATTACAAACCTTTGAGTCACAGACTCTTTTGCAAAGGCTCCACATCGGTTACAGGGGGTGGAGGGTTAAACAATTACAGTAAAGGACATACATAGACAGGCAGTATTTACAGTAACAGTGCTGAGGAGCAGTCCAGGCACAACTTATATACCGGTGAGGGTGTGAGGTAGCAATCTTGGAGTCTCAGGCAGGGACTTGTAAAGCACTAGTACATGGGGCCTAGAGAGACCCTGAGTCAAAAATGGGGAGGAAAGGGAATAAAAATTGGTGGGCAACCTTATTGTCAAGCATAATTCTGTTTAGCCAATAAATGGAGTGTGTCTTATTATGAAATAGTTTAAAAATACATTTTAAACGTGAATGATTATAGTTTATTTGTAATATTTAGTTGTAACATTAACAGTTTACAGTTTAAAGAAAATATCTAGTTTTAAAACTGGCTGTAGAATGGGGGAAATTTATTTGAGGAAGTAAAAAAAAAAACAAAAAAAAAAAAACAACTTCAAGACAGATCCATGTTTAACAGCGTAAGCTAAACCACAGTTTCCATTGTAGCAAATAAGCTGTATCATCATTAGCATTTTTAAGTTGCAAACATAATTTAGCCTTAAGTTTCTGTTTATCTTATAATAAACTGTGTGTATTATTTCTAATAGTTTGAAGACACATTATAGTTTTTTTGTGCTATTAGCAGTTTACAGTTTAAAAGAAAAAATATACCTGCATGTCTTATTTGGAACTAACTGTAAAATGGGGAGATTTTATTTGAGGAAGTGAAAGAGAACACATTTCGTGCTAGACAGAATGCTAGCTAGACCATAGTTTCCTCTGTAGCAAAAAAGAGTTAGAACTTACAAAACAATGTTCCAGTAAAGCAAGAATCTGACATGACATTTCACTTAAAAATAACATATTTTTGTTGCCACCTTGCATGATTAACACACTTCTACAAGAAATGTGTCATGGGGCATACTTCTACAAGAAGGGCATCACGAGACACACTTCTACAAGAAGTGTAACATGAGGTACATCCAAAAAACATATACATTTTGACTCATTTAAGCTAAAGGAGGGCAGAAGAGAGGAAGGAGCTGTGACAGTACGTCCTTCTGCCCAGGACTTCATTTGAGACATCAAGGTATGGCACTGTGTGTTATGAACTGCTATTATCTCTGATATGGAACAGAGAAGGGTGACACTTGCATTATATATTTTATTTTTACTTTAGTGTACAGGGTTTTAAATAATTGATTAGCAGTTTTTTTCCTGGGATGATACTAACTGTACAGAAAGTATTCATATAGATTTTCTAGAAGTGCTGTGTTTGTTAAACACAGTGAGGCAAGAGCTATGCATTTTCACAAAGATTTAGCACTTTTATGAGCAAAACGCTAATCAATTTTTAGAGTTAAATAAATCCCTGCTGTATGATTGTATCTAAAAGTAGGAGAGAATTCCTCTCCAGTTACTCATACGTTGTTTGCTTGCACTGCTGATCCAAATGATGTTAATTCTGTATACCAGTTTTAAGTAAAGAATTACGACAATATGACACTTCCCATTACTTCTTTTCGGTTAAATATTTTTACTTATAAAACTGTTGACTTACGATACAGGAGTAAAGCTTAATTGTGACTTTTGGTATATATATATATATATATATGGGTACAAAAATATTAAAAGAAAAATAACTATAAAGGTTTAGGATAAGGTAATTTTAATCAAACAAAGAGACTAGACCATGATTGAGGTAGTCTGTTTTTTTTACTGAACACACAGCCAAGTGCATGTTATATGCACACCCAGTTAAGACTTCCCCATTCAAGCAAACTTTCTGAATGGGGTGGTTGCTCCCGAAGGTCTTGGTGAGGGCAGAAGGCCATCCCATGTACTCAGAGTAAACTCAAGAAGGCAAGCTGGGGGATCAGGTTTGAACCCCAGCCAGCACAACAGAGAAACAGAATGTGAGAGAGAGGGAGTGAGTGTGAATGTGCGAGGGAGAGTGTGAATGTGAGAGGAGTGGGAGAGTGTGTGTGTGTGTGTGTGTGTGTGTGTGTGAAACAGACAGAATGTGAGAGAGGGGGAGTGAGTGAAACAGAGTGACAGTATGACAGAGTGTGTGAGAGAGAGAGACAGAGTAAGAGAGCATTAGGGTGAAAGAGAGAGTGAGAGTGGTATTACATCTACTATCCACCAATCTCTCGGAACCTCCCTGATTTCTAAAGAACTACTGAACAGGTCTTCCAGGGAAGCAGCTAGAGCATGGCTAGTCTCTTTCAGCAGCCTTAGGTGAATCCCATCCAGGTCAAAGGAGCGTTGTTTATTTTGAGACTTAACAGCCCCTCTGTGCATTCTTTCCACATAAACTACCCCAACCTCTTTTGTTCTAAGGGATCCCAAATTTTCCCCTACTTTCCAGTATGGGGCCCAAGACCTCTACCATGATCACAGAACTAAGAACAATCAGAAAGGATATCCACTTTGCCCACCTCATCCTCCACACTTTCCTCATCCTTTCGTATCCTTTCAATACACTCCCTCATGGGTCTTTTTTCCATAACGTATCTAAAGAATTTATTATTTTCCTTAACCTCCTCTACAATTCTTAATTCTCTTGTAGACTGCTGCCCTTACCAACCTCTTAGCTGAGAGTTTACTCTTGCAGTTCTCCCCGTTTTCCTCAGACTGGTCCCCGTGTATCTCCTAAGAATCTTTTTGTTTTCCCCAACTGCTGTCCTCACTGTTTGCTGAATCTAATGGGAGTCCTACAGCTCTTGCTCTTCCCAACATATCTGACACACATCCTGTAACTAAGAACACGGTTTTAATTTCTGCCTATTTGTTCACCACTACCGACACGTCTAATCCTTTTTAGCCTGTCCTCCAGAATCCCTAACAACTTGGCAAAGTCTATTGACCTGAAGTTAGGGACCACCGTAGTAGAGTTAAGAAAAAGGGCTAGATACTTCGAGCTCTCTGACTGGCTGAGAGCCATGGCAGGGGGGTACATTAACTACCAGTAGAGAGCCCCATAGATAAGTGTCGGCCTGGCCAGCCTCACTAGTAAACTGGTATCACTGTGCCAGTTTGAATTTGAAAAGATGGGATCCGCCATTTTTCCCCACTCATTAAGTGACACTACGGCTGCCCCCTTCATGCAAATCACCGTCAGTAAAAGTGCTTTAAATAAGAACCAAAATAAATAAAAATCACCGCCATTTACCTCTTAAAAGAGATTTAAACTCCCTCTCCACTTCCCATTTGTAGTTTTGCATGTTCTGATACTGACCACGATCCTCCACCCGCCCGCCAGTATCTGCATACCTACACACCGGCACTGCATCTCCATCTGCAGGAGCTGCATCCACAAAAGTACCGGTTGCGTCATGGATGTGGTACTGTCAGTCACTTTGCATCGAACCAGAAAAAAGACAAAGAAACGGGAACTGAACAAAAGTAAACAACGGGGACAAACTGCAATGGGAAGAGGACACAGCACTGCAAACAATGGCACAGCACAAACCACAACAGTGCCCTCCACCGGCAATGCCAGCAGTAGAGAGACTACTTTAGAGGAAATGTTTATATTCTTTGTAATGACATACTTGCACAACATTTTTTAATAATTTTTTTTTATATGCAACCCATAGCTCATTTTCTGAGTGCAATAATACCCTCCAGGGTGGGTGGTATGGGCAGTACAGGACCTTCCAGGGGCTATAAGATCCTCTGTATGTGGCATCAAGCCTCATTATGCCCCTCAGCGGTCCGGTATTGCCCAATACCACCCACCCTGTCTAGTATTATTCACAAGAAAAGTGACATTAAACAGTGGGTGTTGAAAAACAGCTAAGAAACAACAGTTTGCCAGGGTTTGGTCGTGGGATTGGATGATGGGGTGGGGCTACAATGTAAAGTAAGTCTGTTCAGAGAATACACAAACCTCTGCAGGAGGGTAGACACTGATGAGGGGACAGAAATCATACATGGTGAAGTACAAGGTCTGGAGCAGTGGTCCAAATCATGGCAGCTTAAATGTATTTATTGATATATTTGTAATTTTTGACTAGTAAAGGCACACTAGGCTGTGATAGCATGTTTCCAAGTGCGCCCTTGGGGATGGGTTACATGGACCTGTTTTACTGATGGGGTATGTTGGCCATGACATGAGGAAAGCTCCCTTACTCTTGACAGGGGGTGCTGTTGACCACATTGCCAAGATGGAAGACTCTGGTGGTGTGGAGGAGAGGAGAGGAGACACCTGCAGACTGGGGGGGGACGTTCTCACACCCAGCTGACTGCTCAAGGTTACTAGTTTGCAAACTGAAATTCAAGAAGATGCTGATATGGAAATTGAAAATACATCCATCTGTTGCTGAAACATAGCCAGAGGATATACAAGCAGCAGACCAGCAGCTGGAAGCAAAATTGCTGAAGAGAAAAAGAACAGTTATGTACTTACCATAACAGTAGATCCAGCTATTACATGCCTTTCCATTGGCACTCAGGGCTGCTTTCATTCTACTGCTCAGTCCTTAAAGGGATACTGCATATTGAACTGTGGCAATTACTGCACTTACTGCATGCCTTCTAAGGAATCTAAGTGCGTTATGGGGGTCAACAGGGCAAGGGATTAGCTAAGCGTCCTACCCCTGTCCCACAGGCTTGGACTTAATCAAGTAGTTAAGACTACATGTATATTTGGCTCAGTCTTAAAGGGATACTGCCATATATCTAGCACAACCCGTTCAGATCCTGCCTGACTCCCTAAATTATTCTTGCTAATCCTTAACCTGTCTACATAGGCTGAATTTATTACAAACTCACTGTCATTAGGGCAAACATAATATCTAGAACAATATTCTTCTCTCTTTCTGAGGCTTAGACTCAAAATAACTACAATTTTAGCAAACAGTAAAACAAGACACAATGTGGGCTATACTGTCATCTCCCTTCTAGTGATCTGCCATTGTCCCCTGATCAGGCTTGCTTATACACTGCCCAGGGAGGCCTCTGCAAATTGGCATGACAAGGCATCCCAATGCCCAACCGAGCACCTGAATCGCTACTCGTCTGCCTCTCTATTCCACACACGTGATCAGGCCCTTCAACTTCACCAGTGAGGGGGAACAGTTGTAGCTACAGGCAAGGCAGTCACACTTCCCTCTATGAATGCCCTGCATTATCCCAAGTACTTCTCAGTAAGACCCCTGATCTTTGATGTAATAGGTTGGCTGGGTAATAGTAATAGCACGTCAGCAGCAACCACTAACTATCCTCCTAAACGAGAAAGAATAAAGGCACTGTGAATTCTCCTGGGGGCTATCAGGAAGCTATTACTTCTTTTGTTGCTCTGTTCGGGCAATGTGGAGCTCAACCCAGGACCTCCAGCCAGTATCTCTTCCCCTTCTGACCTTCCCAATCTTAAGGGGTTAAGTTTTGTGCATGTTAATGTGTGCAGTCTCCTAAAGAAACTTACTTTCATTCAGGCCTGGGCACATCATATTGCCCCTAATATACTAGTGGTCACAGAGACATGGCTCAGACCTGGAACAGCCGACCACGAGGTGAATATCCCCTCGTACCATCTCTTTAGGACAGACAGACAGACTAGAGGAGGTGGAGTAGCTATGTATATTAAAGATAAATTTCAAGCCTCCGTCATTGACTCGACCTCTATTCAGAATGAATTTGAATGTCTAACCTTGAGAGTCAAGGTTTCTCCTATGATCGTGATATGTGTAGTTGGATGCTACAGGCCTCCGTCGGCTGGATTACAACTGCTACATCACCTAAATAAGACACTGGGATCATTAACCTTAGAAATCATAACTTTAGGTGACTTCAACTTAAATTGGCTCACCACTGCCTCTGCTCCCCTAAAAGCCTTTTGTGACTCCATGGGGCTGACACAACTTATAAATGAACCCACAAGACCAAATACAAAGAATCCAAACAATAGCTCTCTACTGGATCTTATCTTAGTAAGTAAACCATATTTATTTACTCATGCAGACATATTTTTTTTACTGATATAAGCGACCACTGTTACATTGCTTGTGTAAGAAAGTCTAAAACAGCCACACCAGCTTCAAACTTTACCACCAAAAGACAACATCACAATTTCAACCCCTGTTCATTTATTACCTTAATAAGAGATTCGTTACGCTGGCAGGACTTTTACCTGGCAAAATCAGTGGACGCAGCTTATAACATCTTTCATGAAATCATTACAGGAGCCCTAGATAATCTTGCTTCATTAAGTAAGGTCCGTAATAGGGTGAAATCCTGCCGCTGGTTTAATCCCTTCACCAGCGAGGGGGAACAGTTGTAACTACAGGCAAGGCAGTCACACGTCCCTCCTCTCCCTACAGTACCTCCCCTTGCCTTACAAAAAAGAGATGCACTTTGGAAAATGGCACGGAAATCTAAGCTCCCGCCTGACTGGACATTGTTTAGGAGGGAGAGGAATCTCTGCACCAAGCTAGTCAGAGAGTCTAAAGCCACGTTTTATCGCAGGGAACTCGATGCATCCTCAAAATGCCCCAATAAATTCTGGAAAACCCTAAAAGAATTAGAAGGTTACACCCCTTGAAACACACTACCCGCTAAAATCCTAGTTGGTGGTGCCTCCATCTCTGATAAGCCCTCCATCCTGGATCACCTCAATAATCATTTTGCCACCGCAGGACTAGCCTTTGACACCTCTCCTGCAAATAATATATGATCCCAACTTGGTGTTCAGGATCAAAGAATTCCAGTATCTAACTCCTCATTCTCCCTGCAACCAGTCTCGCTGAAGGAGGTTGAAGACCTCCTGTTACAGCTGGATGTCAAGAAAGGCGCTGGAGCTGACTTTTTAGACCCCTACTCCCTAAAAATAGGTTATCAGGTACTGGCTGTCCCACTTACGCACCTCTTTAACCTATCACTCTCCCAGGCTGCCGTGCCACCACTATGGAAGACAGTTCATGTAATTCCCCTGTTTAAATCCAGAGACCCTGCAGACCTTAACAACTACAGGCCCATCTTCTTACTTCCAAACTACTGAAAAGGTTGTGAGTAACCAGCTCAAGAAATATCTAGAATCTGAAAATCTGATTAACCCCCCTGCAATCCGGTTTTAGGGCACAACATAGCACTGTCACTGCTCTCGTAAAAGTGACCAATGACTGGATGCTAAAAACTTCCTACGCGCAGTATTTTTGGACCTAAGCAAAGCCTTTGATACTGTGGACCACATCACTCAGGAACACTGGCCTGGATCACCACTCCCTAAAGTGGTTCACTAATTACCTTACAGGCCGGTACCAGCAGGTCAAGGCAGAAGGGGAATTTTCTCCTTTAAAACCTTTATTGAGAGGAGTACCCCAGGGTTCCATATTGGGTCCTCTACTATTCACAATCTATATTAACAGAATCAGTGCCAATATCAAAACTGCCAACATTCACCTCTTTGCAGATGACACTGTGCTCTATGCTGAGGGACCCATTCCCACTGCTGTTTGCAATGTTTAACCTGCTGCAATTACAGTTGTTAAATCAGAAACTATTACTAAATGCCAAAAAAGACAAAAGCAATGATATTCTCGCCTCGTGCATACGATGCCACATCCATAACATCCACACAGATCACTACACTACTGAGAGGACCCTTGGAATTCATGGCTAAGTTCAAATACCTAGGTGTCTGTATTGACCATAGATTATCCTTTAACGATCACATAGAACAGTTGCTAAAAAAGCTCAGGTAGAAGCTAGGTCTTTTTTACAGGATAAACCAGTTCCTGACAAGAGAGGCCAAGATGAATCTGGTTCAGTCCACCTTCATTTCCCTTCTTGACTACGCAGACTTCTTGTACTGTCAGGGACCAGACCGCTGCACTCTCTAAACTTGATACCCTTTACCACAGAGCCTTAAGATTTATCACAGGTCTCCCCTACTTGACTCATCATTGCTCCTTATACACAGCGGTGGGATGGTCATCTCTTAAATTTAGACCGCAGAGAAATTCAGCAATATGGACGTTCAGAGCTATTTCCAGTAAGCTGCCTCAATATATTTCAGATTGTCTGTCTTCTTTTACAGTTGGCAAGTACTCATTAAGAAGCTCTGCCTTTATTTCGCTGCTTGTCCCCAAGGTGAGATCTCGATTTGGTAATGCCTCAATAAGTCATATGCTCCCCTTGCTATGGAATCTGATACAAAAATCCTTGAAATTAGTTCACCCTTTGTCGGTAGCTGCTTTTAAAACAAGCTATGCCTTCTTTTTCAAGGAATCCTGTAATTGTTATCATTAAACCACTCTTGTTCCCGTCTTGGAAAACTGGGGGCAAAATGCTGGTTACTCACTGCTCTTTTCCCACCTACACTTCTACCACTTACCAGTACTCATTATCTCTGCAGTTTTGATCTTCATTCAACATGCTACAATCTGGGTTTAGAACCGAGCTACTCCATAACTTTAGTACTATCCCCACCCCCCACCCTGGTTACTCATCGGGTAGATGCTCTGAAAATATGCTCCTCTGAACCAGCACTCTAAGTCCTCAATTTCTTCTCCGTACAGTACCTCCCCTAGATCATGCTCTAAAATTGCCCTAGTGCCCAGCTCCTCACAGACTTCTATATCGCTTCAATTACTGGCACTTCCTCCCCATATCCTTTTACTGCCCTATCTTCTTCCTCCGCTCATCACCACATCATCCGGTACTGTATTTGCCGCTGTTCTCCGTCCTCTGGTAGCTTTGGGCTTGGATTCCTTTACTTGAGCACAGTTATCTCATCAGCTCATTGATCTTGGGAAATCTATATAATGTACGTATTATGGCTAGGCCTACTGATTGCATCATTTAATCTAGTACGGACCAAGGAAATGTCTGTATATACTGTGAATACTGTCTAATCCTGATTATACCATTTAATCTGCTGTTGACCAATGAAATGTGTATACAATGTAAATAACGTGTCTAGGTCTACTGAAGGTATCATCTAGTCTCTGTAATTCTATGCTATTTTACCCCTTGACTTTTGTTCAATGTAAGTGTGACTATATGTTTTGTCCAGGTCCATCTTGGAAATGAGCTTTGTTTAATGATGTTCACCTGGTAAAATAAAGATTTGACTGACTGATTGATTGGGAGAATCTCTTTCATCAGGCCACACCTATGGAATTGATAGCCGTCTGGCACTAGGACCACATGGAAACTTTTTGCAAGCAGTCCACTAGGGGCTGCCCAAGATGACATCCTACGTCGGCTCTTCCCTCCTCAGTTCCCCACCAGAGATCATGCTCGGAGGACCTCCCTCCAGGGAACCAGGAGAGAACCCATCACAACTCTGCCTACCAGGTGAGGCAAAAAGCAGCAGGTAAAGGTTAGGGAAGCAGTATAGCCCAATGGTTTGAGGCTCTGAGCTGCAAACCGGGAGACCTGGGTTTGAATCCCACAGCACCCACTTGCATACTGTGTGACCATGAGCAAGTCACTTAACTTTCTTGTGCTCCCAGGTTGCACCTGTAAACAAGCTTTCAGCAGAATGCATTTCTCCTTGTAAAAAAAAATAAAAAATAACCTTCCTGGAGAAAGAGACAGGAGTTACAGAGCTATAAATCCTCAGGGGGATGGGTAAAGGGATGGCATGGCCTGATGAAAGAGATCCTCTAGAAGATTTACTGTTATGATAAGCACATAACTGTTCTATCTTCTTCAAGGATCTCTCTTCCATGAGGCCACACCTATGGAACAAGTAGCAAGCAGTACTGACAGAGAATAGACTGGGTGGCTAGAGCTAACAGGCCTAAGAAAGGAGGCCTTGAAGCACAGCTAAGCCAAATCCTACCTTTTTTCGAGAGGCAATGTCCAGCTTGTAGTGTTTAGTGAAGATGTGGACAGTACTCCAGGTGGGAGTTGCACAGATCTCTGCAGCAGACACGTTTCTGTAATAGGCAACAGAAGTGGCCATGCCTGTAGTTGAACGGCCACGAACAACCCCAGGAAGTTGAAAAAGGGTAATCTGTGAGGCATCATCATCACAGATGACCTGAAATCATCCAAGCAGACCACTAAAGCAGTAGGTAAGGCTAGAGGGATGTTGGGGTGTATTAGTAGGGGTATCACAAGCCGTAAGCGGGAGGTAATAATCCCTCTTTACAAGACACTGGTTAGGTCTCATCTGGAGTACTGCATCCAGTACTGGAGGCCGCACCTGTACAAAGACATTAACAAAATGGAGGCAGTCCATTGAAGGGTAACCAAAATAGTGCAGAGACTACATCAGAAAATGTATGAGGACAGATTAATGAAGCTCAATACGTACACCCTAGAGCAAAGGAAGGAGAAAGGTGATATGATCGAAACATTCAAACAGCGTAAGGGCATTAAAAAGGTGGAAGAGTCTAGCATGTTTCAATATAAGAAAAAAGCTGGACAAGAGGACGCGGCATGAGATTAGAGGGAGGCCGATTAAGGGTTAATGTGAGGAAGTTCTTTTTCACAGAAAGGGTGGTGGATGCATGGAACAGCCTACATCAGGAAGTGGTGGACATAAATACTGTGCATGGCTTCAAACAGGCGTGGGATAGGCATAAGGGAGCAATACAGATGAGTATGAATAGACAGGCCACTGACAGAGTAAAAGCCTGCAGCACATTCATAAGGTAGAAAAAATGGGCAGACTGGATGGGCCTTGCGGTCCTTATCTGCCATCAACTTCTATGTTTCTATATTTTTAAGTTCCTTATCATACTTCCTGTAACAGAAAGTAATACAGTTAGCCAGTCATTTGGACAGGCATCCTTTAGAGACAGAAGCACCTTCTTTCCCAGGGGCAATGAAAAGTACAGTTACACAAGAACTTACCATAACAGTACATCTTCGAGAGGAGCTCTTGCAGCAGGCAACACTGGTAGGACTAAGCCGCCAGGTGCTAGGACCACACAGAAAACTTCTAGCTAGCATTCTATAGCAGGGGACCACCCCTGATGTCAGCATGCCAATGTGTATCCTATGGTATAAAAGGGGCAGTCCCCCAGACCTACCTCAGTTCTCCCGACGGAGACCCCGGTGCCAAAAGCAAATGAATGGCAAACCAAGGCGGTTCCCCTCAGAGGTGAGGAAAGCAGAATAGTAGAGAAGGAGAAGCAGCAACCAGGGGGAAGGAGGGAGGGAAAGCAGTGCCTACTGCAAGAGCTCCTCTTGAAGATCTACTGTTAAGGTAAGTTCTTATGTAATTGTACTATCTCACTTCAAGAGGGCTCCTGCAGCAGGCAACACCGGTAGAATCGAGTCCCAAGCAGTACCGGAACTGACCTAGTCAGCAGGGAGGAGGAAAGCAACAGTCAGAGGACAATTATGAAAGAAGGCCCTGAAGGACAGCAATGCCAAAGTTGGCCCTATGCTGAGAGGTGATGTCCAGACTGTAGTGCTTGATGAAAGTATGGACCAAACTCCCACGTGGCGGCTGTGCAAATGTCTGCAGTGGACACATTCTTAAATGAAGCTGCTGAGGCAGCCACACCTCTGGTTGAGTGGCCTTTGACTGGTCCCGGCAAAGGCTTGTCATACCTGTGGTAGAAGTAAACCATACAATTAGCTAAATTACACTTACACTTAATTACACTTAGACAAACCCTGTTTAGAAACAGAATCCCCTTCTCTCCTGTGGGCAAACGAAACAAACAACTGATCAGTTTTTCTGACAGGGTGGGTGCGGTCCAAACAGTGGCGGAGCACCTGGTGAACATCCAAAGTATGAAGCAGAGCCTCCCCCTGATTAGAATACTCAGGAAAATAAACAGGCAGGACGACGGATTGATTCAATGTAAACTTAGACACCACCTTAGGCAGAAACTTAGGATCTGTACGCAAAGACACCCTGTCTTTGTGAAAAACAAGATAAAGCTCTTTACACATCAGAGACTGAAGCTCGGAAATTCTCCGAGCAGAAGTAACAGCAACCAAAAACAATGCTTTCCATGACAGAAAGTGTAGCTTACAACTTGCAACTGGCTCACAAGGAGGCAAGGTGAGCTTTTCCAACATGAAAGGAAGATCTCAAGGTGGGATGGGCCCTGATGGGAGGGTTCAAATGCATAATACCCCACAAGAAAGTGTGGGAAAGTTCCAGCTGGGCAACAGTTTTGCCTTCAAGAGGTGCATGGTACGCAGAGATGGCAGAAAGGTGCACCTTAAGTGAAAAGTACCCCAGGCCGGAGTTCAAAAGGGACAGGAGGTACTCCAGAATGAGGTTCACCAGACAGGTGAAAGGGTCCAAGTGCCGGGCGGTGGCCCAGATGGAGAAGCATTTCCACTTCATGGCATAGGTAACCCTCATGGAAGGTTTCCTGATGGCCACAGGACATCTGCCACCCGGGAAGAGACTCCAAAGCGGGTGATAGCTAAGTCTGCAGGAGCCATGCATCAAGATGCAGTCACCTGAGGTCTGGATGGACCAGAGTGCCCTTCCCCTGGAAGAGCAAGCTGGAGCACCAGGGCAAGGGTATTGAAGGCTCCACTGCCAGTTACTGCAGTAGGGGAAACCATATCTGACATGGTCAGTAGGGCACTATGAGAATAATATCCACCCCTTCTGACTGAAGCTTGAGGAGTACCCTCTGCAGAAGAGAGAATGGAGGGAAAGTGTACAGAAACCTCCCTGTCCAAGAGAGGGACAACACATCGCACCAGAAAACACCAGGCCCTGGACTGAGTGTGCAAAAATTGGGCAGTTTTGCGTTTAGTGGGGACACAAAGAGGTCCAACTCTGGACAGCCTCACCTGCCAAAGAGGTTGTCAACCACAAAGGATAGCAGCTCCTACTCATGGGCCCTTGACCTGGACTGGCTTACACTGTTGGCCAGGACGTTTTGAATGCCTGGAACATGTACAGTAGGTAGCACCAGGTTGTGACTTATGGCCCAATATGAGGGTCTCATGGCCTCTCTGCAAAGGGGGTAGGAGTGTGTCCCCCCCCACTTGTTTATGTAGTAGACCACAGACATGTCAGTCTGTATCAGGAGCAAGTCTGGAAGGCCTGCATGGCATAAAGAACTGCCCGCATCTCCAGCATACTGATATGAAGATGCTGTTCTGCCTTGGACCAAACCCCGAGTTTGATGGTTGACCAGATGGATATCCCAGCCCGGCTGGAGACATCCACAGAGAGGATCTGTTCTGGGAAAACAGCTCGGAAGGGAACCCCCATGAGGAGATTGGAGGGGGTCCTGCCACCACTCCAAGGTCTGTCTCACTGGATTGGAAACCAGCACAGGCTGATCCAAGTCGTTGGTGCACTGGTTGCACTAAACTCAGACAGTCCACTGTGGGACTCTCATATGTAAGTGGGCTAGGGGAACCATAGCTATAGCTGCTGCTATGTGCCCCAGCAGACACAGGAAAGATCTGGCTGGAACCTGATGGGAGGAGGAGGAAACCAGCTCAGCCTATGTTATCAGATGTTCTGCCCTGGGACAAGTCTAGGACTGTCCCTATGTACTGAAGGTGCTGGCACAGCAAGAGACAAGATTTGGGCAGGTTGACAGTAATCCCCAAGACCTGGAATAATCGAAAGGTGGACTCCAGAGTCTGAATTAACTGAACCCTGGATGGGGCTGTCAACAGCCAATCAACCAGATAGGGGAAAACATAAAAGCCCGGTCACTGAAGAGTCACAGTCACCACTGCTAGGCATCTGGTGAAGACTAGGGGAGCTGAGGAAAGGCCAAAAGGGAGGGCCCAAAACTGATAGTAGTCCTCCTGAAAGCAAAATTGGAGGAACCGGCGGTGGGGTGGGAAAACCAGGATACGGAGGTAGGCATCCTGCATGTCCAGAGAACATAGCCAGTCCCCTTGGTGAAGGAGGGAGCAACAGCCCTTGCAGAGTCACCATCCTGAAGTGCTTGTTCTCTATGTAGAGGTTCAGGTGGCTAAGAACCAGAATTGGTCTCAAGTCCCCCTGTCTTTTTGGGGACTAGAAAGAAGTGGGAGTAGAATTCCTTCCCCCTTCTAGCCATGGAACTGGTTCTATGGCCCTTTTGCGTAGAACAGCCTGAATCGTCTCCTGGGTGAGGGCAATGTGGGCCTGAGGGTAATGGGAATGCAAGGGAGGGCTTTCTGAGGGAGTCTCTAGAAATTCGAGGGTATGCCCCCTTTTCAATGATCTGGAGCACCCACTGGTCTGAAGTCACCGTGTGCCACCCCTCTAGGTATAGGGGAAAAATGACCTCTACAGCTTCCCCCAAGGCCTCTGCTGTGGGGGGGATTGGGCAAGGAGTCATGCTGTGGAACCGGGGGTGGGCAGTGCAGCTGGGGATGCTATGGGGGCCCTAGGGGTGGATGCTCCAGCTGTCTGGGTAGAAGCCTTGTGCTTGAATGCACCTTCTGGTTGCTGGGCCATGGACTATTTTCTGGGCTGCGGGCAAAAGGATTGACGTTGGGAGGACCTGGGTTGTGAACGGTACATGGAATGCACAGACCTCAAGGCCTTAGGACAGAACCCTTAAAATGGCATCCAGGATTTTATCTTTAACAGCAGGGGCAAACCCTGACACCTGGAGCCAGGAGTGATGACGGATGCAAACTCCTGCCACTGCTGCATGCTCAGCGGCATCAACAGTGTTGTAGGCCGCTTTAAACACATGGGTGCCCACATCCAAGCCAGATTTGAGAAGCTGGACCAGTTGGGCCTTCGCAGAGTCCTCAGGAAGGGCTTGCACCAGGTCCCTGGCCTGGTCCCATAAGGCATTTGGGTACTGCACCATATGGGCCAGGTAATTCTGAATCCAGATGGCCAGGGTAGCAGAAGCATAGACTTGCTTGCCAAATTGGTCAATTTGGCGAGACTCCTTGTCAGTAGGGTGGGTGCTGAAGTGCCTGGGTTTTTTGGTGCGGACATGGGCCGCAATCATGACCACAGAATCCACATCTGGCTGTTCACCCAAGTAGGGTTTACCCACAGGTGCATGATAGAGACGATCAGCCTTTTTGACCAAGGCAGGAGTGGAAGAATGATGCTTCCCGGCCGCCGAAGTGTCATCCTCATAGGAATCGATGAGAGGAGGCAATAACAGAGGGAGGGTCTCCTTTTTGCGGAGACAGATAGCCAGGCGCTGGCGCTCAGGACCTAACTCCTATGTAACCCACCCCATCAGGGACTAAATGTGCTGTATCACACAGAGAAAAAAGGAGTCATCCTGAGGAGATCTGGGAGTCTCCTTGTGGGCACAGGATAATCAGAAAGGCCCCTGAAATCCTTTGAGGTTTCCGAAGAGGATGAATCCTCCCTAGATGGGTCACTCCCTGGGACCACCGGCGGCAGGTGATGTTCCTCCTTACGACAGTCCTTGCGACCGATAGATAGCACTGAAGACCGGGGATGGCTGGGTCCTGCCCAGTCAGGGTCCTTAGGAGGAAGGTCCCATGGAGAAGGAGGAGGAGTGGGCCTCCTGGGGGTATCCTTACCCTTCATAAAAGCCCACCAAGCTGAGAACAGGACATTATAATCCACCGGGGGAGGTGAATTATATGGCGGATAAGGATACCGTGGATGAGGGTACTGAGGTGTCGGTACAGGGGGAAGTGCTGGGTACCCTGGCGTCAGTCTCTGAGGCACCCTGACAGATGACAGCTGATGCTGGTCCAGCGAAACAGCCATCGTAGGCCACATGGGAAAGGTGGGTGCCTGTGTAAGGGAGCTCCCTCGCGATGGAACAAAGATGCCGCCTGAGTGAAGGAGGAGGCGAGCACTTGCTCCGGGTGATGTCTAGAGGTGCCAGCCCGATGATGGCAATGCCAAGACCGGGGGGGGTGTCCACGGGCAAAGACCTGCTGCCAGAGGAGGAAACCCCAATCCAGCCACCTGGCTGAGGACCCATGGGAACAATGGGCCTGAACATCAGGGGCTAGGGAGCAGGGGACAAAGTTTGCTGCCCTAAGGTCCACCATTTGAAATGGAAATGAGGGTGGGCAGCTGAGGGACTTGCAACCCCAAAGGAGTAAGGTCTGCCGAAGGTGGAGGGGCCGACCTCCCACGGGAGGAAGACCCAGGAGCCAGCTGCCAGCTTGTGTGGTGACCGAGAGCAGGAGGTTGACCAAGGACGGTCCCAATGCTTGTCTCAGTGATTATGCTTCCCTGTGAAATTCTCCTTCTGGGCAGAAGAAGAAGTTGATACCCTGGAGTCCGGGGAAGATGAACTCTTGGCCTGAAGCTCCTTCTCCATTGCGGCTAAATTCTGCTGAAGCAAGAAGCTTTGAAGGGTCTTCAAGCGGCGTCTCCGTGTGGCCTGGTTGAAGTCTTGGCAGTGCTGGCAGGCCTCTGTGTCATGGTCAGGGCCTAAGCAGAGCAGGCAAGAAGTGTGACCATCCTTGGAGGGAAGCTGCTTGCCACAGGCACACTCCGTAGGCCGATCAGAAAAATGAACTGGAGAAGAAGAAGACATAAAACCAAATAAAAAAAAAAAAAATTATGTTTTTATCTAAATGAAAAGAACAGGAATCACAGGTATAAAATATGAGACAAAATGGTGGTCGACTGAAGCTGGTGTCCATGACGGTCTGACGAGCGTGGGTCGACAGCGGGAAAAGAACTAAGGTTGGTCTGAGGGGCTATCCCTTTTAAACCACAGGACGCACATTGGTGTGTCGATGTCAGGGGCGGTCCCCTGCTATAGACTGCTAGCTAGACATTTTCCGTGTGTTTCTAGCTACTGGGGGCTTAGTCCTACTGGTGTTGCCTGCTGCAAGAGTCCTCTCGAAGTAAGATCAAAAAGCTGTGAGGACTTCCTGCAGTCCTTTGTATGGTATATATATATTACCAGAGTATTTTATGTATATCTGAAGTATGGAGCAAAGCTTCTCCTGGATTGGCATGCTCAGGAAAATAAACTGACAGGTGGATGGCTTGATTCAAAGTAAACTCAGACACCACCTTTGGTAGAAACTTAGCTGTAGAAACAGTAGATTTCGCTCGAAGGATGTAAAATTCCCATTCCCTGATGCTATAAAGGCTTGGTTCATGTATGTCACTGTTCATTGTGAGATATGTAGTTCTCTCACAGTAGGGGTCACTTAGGGACAATAAGTGGAAATATGGCTTTTAATATACTGTGTGTTGTTAGGTCCTTATTGGCAAAGTACTCAAAGTCTCCTTAAACTGTATGCTTATTTATGTATTTTCAACTTGTACTTTTATTGATGATGGGGCATCACTGTAAATGAGCTTGCTCAATGAGTTTATCCCAAATAAACAAACCTGAAGCTTGAACTTGAGAATTGGTATGCAAAGACATCATGTCTTGAAAAATAAGTAGGCTCATACATTAGAGGCTGAAGCTCTGAAATTCTTCGAGCAGAAGTAATAGCAACTAAAAATAATGCTTTCCAAGAAGGGAAGTGTAGGCCTCAAGTCGCAGCTGGCTCAAAAAGAGCCAAAGTAAGCTTTTCGAACAACAAATTCAGGCCCCAGGCTGGGACTGGATTGCGGATAGGAGGCTTCAAATGTAGAATGCCTCTCAAAAACGTACAGGTCACCTCTAGCTGAGACACCGTATGACCCTCAAAAGGCACATGGAAAGCAGAAATAGCCAAATACACTTTGATAGAAGAGTATTGCAGCCCAGCATCTGACAAGGACAGCAAATACTCCAGAACCTGGTTTACCGGACAAGTAAAAGGATCCAATTAGTGAGAAGCGGCCCACAAAGCAAACCGCTTCCGCTTCATAGAGTAAGTGGTTCTGGTGGAAAGTTTTATGGCAGCCATAAAGACATCAGCCACCTTTTGAGACATTCCAAATCAGGCAATGGCTGTCTTCAGGAGCCATGCATGAAGGTGAATTGACCTGAGGTCTGGATGGACCAGGGTTCCCTATTCCTGTGAAAGAAGGCCCTGGCATAATGGCAGAGGTACTGGTGGTTCCACTGCCAACTGCTGTAGTAAGGAAAACAAAATCTGGCGAGGCCACAAGGTGGCAATCAGTATCAGAGTTGCAACCCCTATTTGGGACTTGATTAGCTCTCTCTGATATAGAGAGAAGGGAGTGAAGGCGTACAGTAACCTCCCTCCCCTTCCAGAAGGACGTGTGTCACCAGAAAACTCCAGGCCTGGAACGAGCGAGCAGAAAAGCATCAGTTTTAAACAGTGTGAGGATGCAAAAAAGGTCCAGCTCTGGATGACCCCACCTGCCAAACAGGTCTTCTGCGACAGATATCAGCAGTTCCCAGTTGTGCATCCTGGACTGGGACCTATTTGGCTGTCTGCCAAGACACTTTGGGCCCCTGGAACATGTACTGCTGCAAGTTCTAAACTGTGTTCTAGAGCCCAAATATCAAACTCTCACTGCCACCTTGCATAGGGGGAAGGAATTAGTTCATCCTTGCTTGTTGATGTAGTGCATCACACTGATGTTGTCAGTTTGTATTAATGAAGGTTCCAGGGATAGATGGGTCTGGAAGGCCTGCAGGCCATACAGAACAGCTCTCATTTCTAAGACATATATGTGGAGGGTGCTCTCCACTTTGGTCCATGTACCCGGTGTCTGATGTGGCCCCAGATGTGCCCCCCAGCCCATCCCCGAGGCAGCTGCAGTGAGAATCTGATGAGCGGAGGGGATCAGGAAAGGAACCCCATTCAGTAAATGGATGGGTTCCATCCATCACTGAAGCACCTTTCGGATAGGAGAGGTTACTAGAACCTTCTGTTCTTAGTCGTCTGTGTACTGGTCCCACTAGACTCAATGTCCACTGCGAGATTCTCATATGCAGTCTGGCCAGTGGTACTGTAACAATGGCTGCTGCCATCAGGCCTAGGAGCCTCAGGAATGTCCTGGCTGTGACATATCTGTTGTAGACCATTTGGGCCTGTGCAGTCAGACATCGGTCCCCGTCCTGGGGCAGGAAGGCTAAGCCTTGGGCTGTGTCCAGGACTGCCCCTATGTACTGTAGACGCTGGCAAGGGGGGTCAAGACTGACTTCAGCACATTGACAGTAATCCCTAGAGCACTTAACAGTTGACAGGTGCATGCTGCGGAGTGAAAAAGCTGTTCCTTGGAGTGAGCTCTGAGTAGCCAGACGTCTAGGTAAGGGAAAACATACAAGCCTTCCTAGTGGAGGCTGCTGCCACCACTGCTAAGCAGTTGGTAAAGATCTGTGGTGCAGATGATAAGCCAAAGGGCAATACTCTGAACTGGTAATGTTCCCCCTTAAACAGGAACCTTAGATATTTCCGGGGGGGGCGGGGGGGGGGGGTAAATCCTGATATGCAGGTAGGCATCCTGCATATCCTGGGAACTAATCCAGTTCCCTACTTGCAGTAGTAGGAGTAGGCCTTGCAGAGTGACCATTCTGAACTTTTTGTATTCAATGAAAACTTCAGATCTGAGGTCTAGAATGGGCGTCAAATCTCCTGTCTATTTGGGGACTAGGAAGTACCAAGAATAGAATCCTGTGTTCCTTTGTTCCCAGTAACAGGTTCCACTGCCTTTTCTGAAGCAATGTTCGAATTTCCTCCAGAAGCAATAGGATGTGCTCTGGAAGATAATGTACTGGTGGATGGTCTGGAGATAATTCCAGAAGTTCCAGAGTGTGACCATGTGCTATTATTTCTAGGACCCAAGCATCTGATGTCACCATCCTCCACTGGTTCAGGTGGAAGGAGAGGCAACCCAACAACAACCCCTCACGGGTGGCTGGAGGTTGTAAAATGAGTCAAGCAGAGCCAGTTTCTGCGGCTACTGCCGTACTGGCAACTCTACGGGCTTTTGAGTGGGCTCCTCGGGTAGGCAGGGCTGCTGCTCCTCTACCCTTACCCTGTTGTCTGGCAGTGGAACGGTGTCTGTTATTGGTCATACAAAAAGGTACCCTTTGTCTACTTCTTGGCTGGGTATGATAAAGGGAATACACAGATTTCAAGGTGCTGCCTGAAGCCTGTAAATTGGATAGGATATCTTACACATCTGCACCAAACAATTTACATCCTCTAAATGGGGTGTTGAGAATGGACTGAAACACAGAAACTGACAGCATATAAAGACCACTAGGCCTACCTAGTCTGCCCATTTTCCCTGCCTACTGTAACACCGCAGACCCTACTTGATGTCCGGCTCTCCCCTCCACCACCTTGCCTTACTACTAAGGTTCCCTTTTGCCCATCCCATGCCTTCTTGAATCCCACTACAGTTTTTGCCCCCACCACCTCTGCTGGGAGGCTGTTCCAGGCATCCACCACTCTTTCTGTGGAGAGAACTTCCTTACATCTCCCCTGAGCCTACCCCTTCCAACCTCGTAGCATGACCTCTTGTTCTTCAGCAGCTTTTTCTCTGAAAAAATGTTTTCCCCATGAACCTTATTTATATCCGTGAGGCATTTGAAAGTCTATCATAGCCCCCAAGTCTATCATATCCCCCCTTTCCCTTCTTTCCTCCAGTGTTTGTACATATTGAGGTCCTTCAGTCTCTCCTCATAGGGCTATTGATGCAGATCCTGCACCATTTTAGTTGCCCTCCTCTGGGACTGCCTCTACTCTATGTCCTTCTGGAACATCACTGAACATCATTCGTAAAGCCCACCACCCTAAGTCAGGAATACCTCCTGAGGCATATTCCATAGACTGCTGCCCTGGCAGAGGCATCCAAGATATCATAGGTGGAATGAAGAAGGTGTTTGCCTACATCTGCCCCTGCTGTTAGAGCCTTCAGAAGCTCCTGCTTAGATGTACCTCCTGGCAGGGCTTGGGCAGCTGCTTTGGCCTTCCTCCAGACGGTATTATAGTATTAAACTACAGTATATGGACCTGATAATTTGCAATCCTCAGGCCCAGAGAGGCAGTGGCAAAAGTTATTTGGCACAGGACATCTAGCCTCCCAGACTCCTTATCAGGAGGGAGAGGAGAGAGAGAGAGAGAGAGAGAAAGAAAGAAAACCAAGGTGTTTTAGTGCCTTAGATCTGTCATGGGCAGCATTTATGACCACAGAATCAGCCTCAAGTTGGTCTGCAAAAAAGGGCTTGCCTGAGGGGGCCTGATGCATCCTGTCTGCCTACCCAGGTACGGCAGGTATCATGTTGGGCCTATGCCAGGAAGCAAGGATAGCATCCTCCAAGGCAGGTACAAGAGGAATGATTGGGGGGGGAGGGGAAATCAGGTAATTTCAAGAACTCTACCAGGTCTTCTTGGTGATGTCCTGTTCCTCCAAACTAAATCCTATGGCAGGTGAAGATTAAATGGAAAACATGAAGATTACGTGGAAAACTCCTATGAGAGGACCAGTTCCACTGTGTCCACTCCCTGTGGATAGAGTGGAACTAGCCCTCTCATTGGAATTTTCCACATAAGCTCCCTCCTCCACTTCATCCTGTATAACAAGGTCAGGACTGTACTCCTGGTCCTTGTTGATTGTTCAGTGGGACACAAGGAGTGAGCAGATGAAGCCGTCAATGCCCGAGATGGGAGATGGTGCAACAACTTAGCAGGTGTCGACACTGGGGTTTGTTGTGAAAGGCCCCATCGATGTATCTCCTGTTACAGGAAGAGGAGGTAGCATGCATTTAAGTATGTCCATAAAGGACGAGAGTGCTGCCTGTACATCAGCACCCATGTGGTCAACAGGAACTCCAGATGGTGTCGACGGGAGAGGCGTAGTCCCAGACGTCGACGGCAACACACCAGCCATACTAGGCGTGATGGGCTTGTAACCTGCCCTGACCTGGGAGGGCCGACTGCCGATTGAAAGCACTGAGATGGTCACACTGAAGTGGAGGGACAACTGTGAGCAAAACGGGGAGGCCTTGTCCTTGCTGCACCCCCCTCCCAGTGCTTATGTTTATGCTGCCCTAAAGTCTTCTCCAGGGACTTAGGGGAATGAGAGCCCAGGGAGCGGGCCAGTGACACAGTGGAACTCTTCTCCTGGATATCTTCTCCATTCTGGCTACCTGCTGCTTCAGAAAGTGCGCCTCTAAAGTGTTCTTTCGACATTACCAGGTAGCAGTGTTGATGTTTCTGCAAATCTGGCAGGCCTTCACATTATGGGTCGAGCCGAGGCAGCACACGCAGATGTCGTGCAGGTCGCCAGAGTATATTTTCTTACAACATTCATAGTATCAAAATGGTTTCGAGGGCTCTTTAGTCGACATACAGATTGTCGAAAATCACTTTATAAAAAGTGATGGCTAACTAAAGAGAGAAATATTACAAACCAGCTTTTGTGCAGGGTCCGATAAGTATGGTCGATGACGGGAAAAGAGCTGAGGAAGGAAGGGGCCACCCATGTTTATATGGGAAGAGCCGATGTAGGATATCATCCTGGGCAGCCCCTAGTGGACTGCATGCAAAAAGTTTGTTTGGTCCCAGTGCCTGGAGGCTATAAGTTTCATAGGTGTGGCTTGATGAAAGAGATATCCCCAAAGAAGATCAGCATCTACCTTGGAAGATGGCAGAAGACGAGGAATGCTAGGACTTGTCACTGGCTAAAGCTCTTTTCTGGAGCCAGACAAATAAAAAACAGTGAAGGGATCTGGGTTCCGGATCCTGAATGGGTTTCCACAACTACATAGAACATCGGCAGGGGAATTACAGCATCGGGTCTGGTCCCAACGGAGACTCCTTATCCATCTAAGAATCAATGCTGTCTGAACAAACTGAAGTGGAAACAGTAGTGCAACACAAACAACCCATCTTGGAGGAGTCAGCATTATGTCTAAGTCTGGGGTTGATAATAATGAAATGAATAATTAAGGCTGCACAAAATGTGAATGAGACTGTGGTAAAGGAAGATGGGTTTGGGCCACACATGAACATAAATGCAGATTTAAATACTGAATTAGGGGAGCAGAATAGGATTCCGACCAAAACCTGCTAATCAAAATCCTACTTCTGAACCAGGTATACTCCCCTCCTGATGGAGAGAATGGAACTAATAAAGATAACACTGAAAGGGGGCACCACCAGATGAGAACAGTAGGCGAGAACAAGAGGGCTCTGGGTCACATCAGAATCACGCATGCCTGACTGATGATACCTCTCATATACTGGACCAAGACAGTACAGTGCATGTACTAGACTCTGAAGCGGGACCATCTAGCAGGGGAAACAGAAGGCCCAGGACTGGTCTGCAGTGTTTGGATTTACTTCAGCAGACAACTGAACTAGCCCCTTGAAAGAACGATGTTAGGCTTAAACACAAAGGCCTTGCAGATCATCTAGACAGGGTTTAGGTAGCCAGGTAATTTATATGCACTCATATAAGTGTCATGGGAAGATATCTTTGATATTCGCTTCAAAGTAGCACAGACACTGGAGAGATTTTGGTACACTATCATCAGTAAAAAAAAAAAACTCCCCACCGTGGACCCCATTTACAGCAATCCCACTCACAAAACCTCTGATCAAAAAACTGTTACCGTCTTATTCAGAAATGAAGGGGTTAATGTCAGTGATATTCACTTTTGGCTCAAACAGCAGTGTGAGGTAATGGGACACCCTGAGCTTATTACGATATGGTAAAAATATGGACTGGTGGATGGAGGTCCAGGGTGAAACTAAAAAATGCAGAGTCTGGTGTGGTTCATCTAAAAACAGTTTCTTTTTGGGGCATGATTGGGGGGGGTCTATTTTTTTTGCAGGCAAACCGAAGACTTGCTATAAGTGTGAAGCAAGAAAACATCTCAGCAGTACCTGTGACCAGCTGCGTTGTGGTCTATGGGGGCAGCTTGGCCACGCAAGTATAAAACGTCAAAACTGTTTTCGATGGAATTTATTAAATGAAAAAGGACACCCTTCCAACACTGTACATGGGCAGCCAGTAACAGCTCTGATGTGACTGATAGGAGTCGATTCTTAAAAAAGCTCAGCAATTAAGTTCTACTGATGTGCCCACCAGACAGTAGACTTGAGGAGAGGCACCATTATCTACCATGACCCCAAGACCTTCTGCAGCACAATCTGACTCCTCAACCACTGCTCCCCTGATATTTACTCAGATAGGGCCCTTTTCTTGATATGTCTTATAAATCAGAGCATTTTTGGCTAACCATCTATGCTCCACAAGTAAATGGCCAGTATTTTTTTGGCGGACAGTATTCATCCATATCTGCACACATCTATGAAATTAATTGGGAGGGTGTGTGCGGATGTTTTTCAATTGGACAGTATAGAGAAAGGTGGACTTGGGAAGTAAGTGTACTGTAATGTTTTTGCCTTACATAAAATCTTTCTGTTGCAGGCTTTATGGACGCTTGCAGGTCATGATATCCCTCTGGTGAGGGAACGTATTTCAGAAATTTCTTAGCCACTGGAACTGACTATATATTTACATCATTCTCTGTGATAACCAGTGCATTTAAATTAAGTGCCATGAAATTTCTGGACCATCTTTTGCTCACTTGTAAACTGGATTTTGCACCACAGACTGTCTCTACGGTACATGGTAGATGGAAACTGAATGCTTCTCTATTAGACTTAGATGTGAAAAAGGCAGTGAATCAACTCTTATATGTGAGCTATTCAGTCTTTTGCATGTATGACAACCCTCTACAATGGTAGGAAGACAAAATATATATCTGAAGAAGCTATGTCAAGCTATTGGAAAGAAAAAATGCACAATCTGAATATTTTAGATATCTAGCACAGAGATCAACTGTATAATTTACCTAAACAAGCATTTGTCAGTGCCAAATGTTGCTTGCTTCTATGTGCTGTTTAGGTATTTGGAAGTCATTGGAGTGCAAATATTGAAAATTTGCGAACTTATGAGCGTGCGTAGGAACTGCGCAATGCACGCTCGTAAAACAGTCATTTTTAGGAATTTTTTCACCAAATTTTCAACATAGCCATTTTAAGACCTCTGCTCGTGGACAGTGTCACTGTGATTTTGTTAATGTGTCCCATACATTGAGTTTGCACACCAACTGCGCCACTGTGCGCTACATGGGCGGAAACATGTTTTGGGCAGGATGTGAAAATGACAGCTGTACTGCTCATGAGGAGGAGTGTGATAAATGCCAATGTTGAAAATCTGGAAGTAAAATATTGAAAATTCGCAAACTACGATGTGGAACTGCATAGCATGCGCTAAGTAAAACAGTCATTTTAGGAATTTTTCACCAAATTTTCAACATAGCCATTTTAAGACCTCTGCTCATGAACAGTGTCACTGTGATTTTCTTAATTTGTCCCGTACACTGATTTCGTACACCGACTGCGCCATTCTGCGTTACATGGGCGGAAACACATTTTGGGTGAGATGTGAAAAATGACAGCTGTACTACTCATAAGAAGGTGTGGTAAAATGGCAATGTTGAAAATCTGGAGTGAAAATATTGAAATTTCGCAAACTTACGAGCCTGCATAGGAACTGCGCAACGCACGCTCGTAAAAGTCATTTTTTGGAATTTTGGCACCAAATTTTCAACATGGGATTTTTGGGACCCTTCTCATGAATGATGTCACTGTCATGGCAGTATTCAGGCCCGAATAACACCATGACAGTGACATCATTCATGAGAAGGGGTCCCAAAAACCCCATGTTGAAAATTTGGTGCAAAAATTCCCAAAAATGCCTGAGATATGCAACAAAGTTGAAAACCCCCTATCTAGCCCATTACACAGCTTACCGGCACTTCCTCAGTTCGCGGTCGGCTTTGAAGAAGTGCAGACATGTTCCCGGTCCACCAAAGTTACGTCACACGAGTCCGGAGAGGTAAGTATGGGGTGGGGGATAATGAGGAACTGGAGTGCGGGTTGTGGGAGGGCTGGAGGCACGCATACAGGACCGTTTTCGTTTTACAGGTTTCAAAAAAAAAAAAAAAAATCGTGGGCTCCCAGCGTAGCACAAGGGCGTTGAGGCGTTCAGCCGACGAAGTGAGGCACCCCGTGGCCATAGGACTGCTTGCCACGCTGGGGTGATCCCAGCACCTACTACAGGGGGCCTTGGCTCAGCTGATGGGGATTGGGCGGCACCCGTCGGCTATACAGTGCGTCTTGGCGGGCGCAGACGCTAGGTGGGGAGCTTGCGTGAGCAGCCTCTTATCGGGTGCTCACCTGAAGCATAGCTCCCCCTTTCAACTGTATGCCACTGCATTTTGGAGCGTGTCATAGACAGCTCCAAAATGCATTGGCTTACAGGGGCTGCGCCTGCCAGCACACTGACTGAATTGGAGGAGGAGGTGACACACCTCCGAAATCTCCGATGATGGCACTATGTTTCTTGCACATGCGTGCAAGCAACATAAAAAGCTGCTACTGATTTTGGAAATTATAAATCCCAGATACAGTAGACATTTTAAAGCAAGAAATGCTGCAGTTTCAAATGAAAAGGGTAGAATCCCTAGCAGCAGAACACAAATCTGGTACACAGAAAATTCCTTTCAGTGACTCATTTATTTGCTGATCGTACTAATGTTTCGCACTTTCTAACATTCAGTTGGGAAAATTGTGTCAGACACACACAAAAAATATTGGCTGCAGTGGAAGAATCTGTACAGTTCACTTTTGGCCAAACTGCAAGAATGAATGGAGATCCATTCCTTTTTATCTGTTCCTATTCATTTAATTTCTGAAAGTACATTTCAAAATTGGGTTAAATCACTTTCAAAACAAGACATTTTTCAAATTATTACGAAACTAAGCAGTGGTTCATCACCTAGGAATGATGGTATCACAAATTAATTTTACAAAGTTTTTGTGGGTATCATTTCAAAATTTCTGCTGGTAGTCTTCCAATTTTGATTTTGAAAGCAAGCAGAACAGGGGAAGTCACAGAGTTTGGAACTATTTGGTTTTGAAAGCAGCACAAGGGAAGACACAGAGTTTGGAACCATTTGATTATGAAAGCAGCACAAGGGAAGAAAAAATTACTCACCTTAGTAATTATGTTTCTTCTATAGGAGTCTTGCTGTATTCTGACAAGTGCAGTTAGCCCCAGCATTTAAACTGCCCCGGAGAACAAAGGGTTAATCTTTATATACAGAGCATAGAATGCTGAGCTCGAGCTCTGTTGATGTCTCTGTCTGTTTCCCTTTGAAAGCTAACAGTCAGATTCTTACGAGCAACACTCTAATAGCTATTCTATGTGGAAATTATAAAAAAACTTGTAATACCCAACTGGCAACAAAAAGATTTGGATTACCAAAAGAAGACTCAAGTCAGGAAACCCAAAACTCAAAACCCAAACCAAATAGGAATATAATAAAATAAACACCCAAACAAAAGAAGAGGGTGTAAAAGGGGCACCCCTGAAGTGCAACACTGCATCTGCCCACCCACTTCCCAAAACCAGGTTCTGAGAGGAGAGGCAGGGAGGGAGGTCAGAATACAGCAAGGCTCCAATAGAAGAAACATAATTACTAAGGTGAGTAATTTTTTCTTCAAACAACTTGGAAGTCTTGCTGTATTCTGACAAGTGCAGACTACCAAGCAGTACCTCCATGGAGGAGGAACAGAACCTACTTTGGGAATATGCTCTGAAGTACTGCTGTGCCAAACCGAGCATCACTCCTAGCCTGGATATCTAGAGAGTAATGCTTGGTAAAGGTATGGACCGTTTTCCAGGTGGCTGCTTGACAAATTTCTAAGAGAGGGATATCCTGGCAGCAGCTAGGAAAGCAGCTGTACCTCTTGTAGAGTGAGCCCTCAGGCCTGAGGGTGGAATCTTTCCCAGTTTTTCATAGCAGAATTGTGTACAAGACACAATCCACCTGGCAATAGTTCTCTTGGTGGCAGGTTTGCCCTTTTCCACTTCTCCATAAGTGAGGAACAAATGGAGGGAGTCAAACCTGTGACCCCTGGTACGCTCTATGTAGTAACTAAGGGCTCTTTTAACATCTAAACTGTGTAGCCTCCTCTCTCCTGAGGAAGAATGATCAGTGAAGAAAACAGGAAGAGAGACAGACTGGTTTAAATGGAAGTCTGAAACCACTTTGGGCAAGAACTTTCTATTGGTTTCAAGGACCACTTTATCCCTGTGAAAGGAGATAAAATCAGGTTCCATTGACAGGGCTTGCAATTCACTGATACGTCTGGCAGAGGTAATGGCTACCAAGAACACAGTTTTCCAAGTCAAGTACTTAAGCTCTGCTGAGGACATAGGCTCAAAAGGAGGTTGCATAAGTTGAGCAATGCAAACATTCAAACCCCAGACAGGGGCAGGGTCTCTAAAAGGAGGATTGGTGTGAAGCAATCGTTTAAAAAATTTACATAACACAGGATGAGAAGATAGTGAGGAAGACTTCCCCATAGACAGAAACGCAGAAACAGCTGACAAGTGTACCTTGAGAGTAGCTGGTCTGAGGCCTAGGCCATTAAGATGGACCATAAAATCCAGAACCGTAGGCAATTCATCAGTATCTGGGGAAATATGCTTTTTAGAACATCAAATGCTGAATCTCTTCCATTTGGAGTTATAAGTCTTTCTGGTGGAGGGCTTTCGAGAAGCTTTGAGAATATCCAGAACCCCTGAGAAAGATGCAGATCCGCAAACTCTAACTCTTCAAGAGCCATGCCTTGAGATTGAGAGACTGAAGACTGGGGTACCAAATCCTCCCCTGAGAGGATGTTAACAGGTTGTAATTCCTGGGAAGAGACAGGGGAAGATGGACTGCTAGGGACAACAACAGGGGGTACTAAGGCTGTCTGACCCAATCTGAAGCAATCAGAATCATTTTGCAAGGTTGAGACCTTATTTTGACTAAAACTTTGAACAGGAGTTGAAAGGGAGGGAAGGCATACAGAAATTTCCCTTCCCAATTCAGAATCAGAGCATGCAGGGGGACTGAGCCCAATACTGGGGGTCTGCAGCAAAAGAGAGGAAGTTGGTGAGTGTCTGGGGCTGCAAAGAGATCTATCCCTGGAGTGCCCCACCTTGAAAAAATCACTTTCAACACCTGAGGGTCCAGGGACCATTCGTGATGGCCCTGAGAGATCCTGCTCAGTGCATCTGCTAGCACATTGTCCTTCCCTGGAAGGTGAACTACTACCACAGAGGTTTGCAGGGAATAAGCCAGGGACCACAATTTCATGGCTTCCGTGCACAAGGCCGTGGACAGAGTGCCTCCCTGCTTGTTGATGTACCACATGGTGGTGGTGGTGTCCATTCTGACCTGAACCACCTTGTTCTGCACTGACTGAGAGAAAGCTTTCAGGGCCAGAAAAACTGCCCTGAGTTCTAGGAGATTGATATGGAGAAGGGATTCCTGGGGGGACCACAGTTCCTGGACAGTGAGGGCCCCCAGATGGGCTCCCCAGGCCAGAAGAGAAGCGTCCGTGGTAAGGACCACTGAATAAGGCTGAGTGGCAAAAGGGACCCCTTGTCTTAAATTGTCCTGATCCTGCCACCATTGAAGGGCTTGGATCAAGGTCAGAGTCACTGGGATCAGTTTGGTAAGGGAATCCTTCTCTGAGACCAATAAGCTCTCAGATGGAACTGAATATCCATCATCTGGAATCTTGCCCCTTGGACCACTGCTGTTGAAGCTGCCATGTGGCCCAAGAGCTGGAGGAAATGCCCTGCTGGTCGAGATACCTGAAGGCTGAAGGAAGAGGCTAGTTCTATTAGAACACTTGCCCTTTCCAGGGGAAGAAAGGCCCTTGCTCTGACTGTGTCCAGTTCCGCCCCTATAAAGGTAAGAAGCTGGACTGGTTCGAGAACTGACTTGGGAAGGTTACGAAGAAATCCTAGAGAAGTGAGCACTTGCTGGGTCACTTGCAGGTGAGACTTGACTTGGTCTGGAGACTGGCCTACTATTAGCCAATCGTCCAGATATGGAAAAATGGAGATCTTTTGCCTTCTTAGAAAGACAACTACTACTGACAGGCACTTTGTGAAAACCCTTGGGGCTGAGTTTAGGCCAAAGGGCATTGCTCTGAACTGGTAGTGGCCTGAGGGCAACTCGAACCTGAGGTACTTTCTGTGGAAGCACCTGATGGGAATGTGAAAGTAGGCATCTTTGAGGTCCAGGAAGGCTAGCCAGTCCCCTGGCCTTAAAGAGGGAAGGATTATTCCCAGAGTTACCATCTTGAATTTTGGTTTTAAAAAATGTTTGTTTAGATATCTTAGGTCTAGGATGGGTTGCCACTCCCCTGTCTTTTCTGGGGTCAGGAAGTACCTGGTGTACAGCCCTTTGCCCCAGTGTAGTAAGTAAGCCAGCCTGCCCCCTACTGGAACAGGAGTCTCGACCCGGGCAGGCCCATCAGGGTGTCTGCTTGGCAGGGGCCTTAGGCTAAGGAGTGGATGAAGCCCTGCTCATCCCCCTTCTGCCTCTCCCTCTGAAGACCCCTCTCTGTGAAAAGAAAGAAGAGGCCAGTGCTTGGTAAGAAGGCCTTTGAAAAGGCCTGCCCCTGCCCCTAGACTGCTGCCTTTGAGGAGTTGCCTGCCTCTCCTTGGCCTGAGCACTCCTGTAGGTGGTCCTGTACTCATCCATTTTCTTCATGTAATTCTCTGTCTGCTCCCCAAACAGAGAATTACTCACTACAGGAAAATCCATGGCCTTAGCCTGGGTATCCTGCGAGAGGCTAGTGCATCTGACCAAGCCATTCTCCGAAGAGCCACAGATGTAGCCATGACTCTTGATCACACATCATCAGAGTCCACAGCTGCATGAAACTGAACTTTTGATGCCTCAATCCATCTACAGCCACTGCCTCCAGCTCCTTGGCTAGCTGGAGGGAGGCCTGTTTAGCCAGTGCCAGTACAGTGTCCCACTTGGACTTCTGGTACATAGCTGTATAGGCCATATAATTCGCCTGTCTGAGTCCCAAGGAAGATGCCACGTACAGCTTTTTTGCCATGGCATCAATCTTCCTAGAGTCTTTGTCTGAAGGCTGTGAAGCCAAGGGAATGCTTGCCTTATCACAGGCAGCAGCCTGCACAACCCCAACATGGCAGCATTGCTGATATAAAAACTCCATTTCTGAGCCTGAAAGTGTAAACCTCTTGTCCATTCTTCTGTCCACAGGAGGTATAGAATTGGGAGACTTCAGAAATTTTTACAAGTTCCTCACAGAAAACACAGTACAAAACCTATCTAGTACTCACGGTACCACAGAGAGAGACTGAACCGACTATGTGGGAAACTTTTTCGGTTAGAAACCGACGAAAAAAACAACACTTCAACCGACTTTCGAACCGAGCTGCAGGAGAAATCTCCGGAGCGACTGTTCAGTGAGGGGGAGTAAAGAATCTGATGATTAGTTTTCACAGGGAAATTAACAGAGACATCCACCGAGTTCAAGCTCAGCATTCTACGCTCTGCATAGAAAGATTAACCCTTTATTCTCCGGGGCAGTTTAAAGGCTGGGGCTAACTGCGCTTGTCAGAATACAGCAAGACTTCAAGTTGTTTTAAGTCAGAGTTTGGAACTATTTGGTTTTGAAAGCAGCACAAGGGAAGTCACAGAGTTTGGAACCATTTGGTTTTAAAAGCAGCACAAGGGAAGTCAGAGTTTGGAACCATTTGGTTTTGAAAGCAGCACAAGGGAAGTCAGAGTTTGGAACCATTTGGTTTTGAAAGCAGCACAAGGGAAGTCAGAGTTTGGAACCATTTGGTTTTGAAAGCAGCACAAGGGAAGTCTGAGAGTTGGGAAGTGTTTGGTTTTGAAAGCAGCACAAGAGAAGTCACAGCAATTGACATATTTCTGTTCTGTTTTTAGAGCGGATTGTTTTTCAGAGAAGGACTGGGTGTCTTGCCCAACCCTGCCCTCCCCATCCCACCCATCCTCAGCACATCCAGCTTTATAGGCTGCACAGGAAAGGGTGACACTCTCCCACTCTAGACTGGAACAGGGTGGTGAATCGCAGAACGCAGACAGGCAGTGCTGCATAAGCTAGGATAATAGTCAAATACCTGGAGTCATTCTGTATTATAATAATATGTATGCTCACAAAAGTCTATTGGGAGTGTATTGATGACAGTAAACTTGTTTTGAACGATTGTCTGTTATAGTATACACCTTTGTGGGGGGTCATTAAATGTTTAGATTCAACATATACTGAAAAACTTTGTGCAAAAGGGTAATGGCTATCATTAAATTAAATAAGGTAACGGTACAATTATAGTTAAAGGTGGGCTCCAAGCTACACATATAGTGTCTAAAGCTGCTGTTACATGATTTGACTGCACACCAGAAATAGTCAAGGAAAATTTGTTAGTTAAAATGGGGCTGTTGAAAATACCATACAGCAGCTTTTAAGAGTGAGGGATTTTACAGTTTAGGTTTTAAGTTGGGAGTAAATCTGTAAGATCCCAGTTAAGTGGACATTGACTGTTGTCTGCGTGCTTGTGGATCCAAGGTTCTCAGCTGGGAGCATAACTGTTAAAATATAGTTAACTTCTATATATTTAAGTTGGCCCGAGTGCTTGCGCAGATCTTGCTCTCAGCTGTGAGCAACATTATCTATTATATTATAGTAAAATCAAGGAACACTCTGAAAATGTGTAAAGGGGGGGGGGGTCATTATTCAACCCTGTACTGAATTAGGTGAAAGGGGAAATAGGGGAGACAATAAGAGGGCTTCAAGTAACACATAGTGAGCGTTAACTTTACTAGTATATCATTTAGAGAAACTAAAAATAAATTAAAGGTAAAGGTATAAACTGTAGATAGAGGGGATCAGTTTGTAACTCCTACTCTGCAATATAAAGGTCTGTGGGCCTGTGGAGCACTGTAGGGAGACCTGTAAAGTCAAGCTACCATTTGGAGATGGGATAACAGGACAGAAAATGAGGGTGGGGAGGGGCAGAGTGGTGGCAGAGTGTTACGGGGGGAACATGAGACCTAGTAGAATAATGAGGTGTAACGGATGTGGTGCATCGGTGCGGTGTACATGGACATGTTGTGGAGAATAGTAGGTTGCCCAATATGTATGAGACTGAGGCATCTGGAATCAGAAATTTTTAACCTAAGGATGGTAGTACACAGGCAGGGCTTAGGGGAAGCAAGGGAGGGGGAAACTACACCGGAACTACCAATGGATGGAGCAGGATGGCTTGGAATAATGAGAGTTATTCAGGGGTAACTACAAGGGGTAGGCAGAACAGGCTGCTGGAGGAAAGGTAGATGGCAGGTGGTGGGTAGGTGAAGGGGTGGGTGAAGGGGCATGCTGCAGAGGGAGAAACGGGTAATGGACATGAAGGGCTACTGTGGGAAATAAGTTTGTAAATGAAGTTAGTAAGTCAAGGGGACGGGGAAAGGGGATTGCTACTCAGGGGCAACTAGTAACGGAAAAGGCAAGGCTAATGTGGGTAACAAGTTGGTAAATAAAGGAGGGGTTAAGTTGACAAACAGGTATACTCCTCTAATTAACAGGGTGGACATGGGTAAGCAGCATAGAGGATATTAACAGAGAGGAAAGGGGAGAGACAGAGAGAGAGAGAGAGAAGTGGAGAATGGGAAAAAGGAAGTACTTGAGGGAAAGGGCAAGGTGAGTGGGGATATTGGGGATGCTAAGAAAGTTAAACTGGGGGGCCATGGAAGGAGAAAAGGTGAGAGGTGTCAGGTAGAGGAGATGAAGAAGAGAAGGGATAGGGATGTGAGTAGATAGGAAGGGGTAAGTCAGGTGAAAACTTTGGGGAGTGACTGTATGAGTAGGGGGCGGAAATGGGTAGGGGTCATATAGGTTCACTTGGGGAAGTAGTGGAAATAAGGGTAATGAGGAGTTAATATTCATCTCTTCAATGAGAACAGAAGTTGTGCAAGGGGGAAGAGCAAGGCAGGAGGTACCTGAAGAGGAAGGAGTTAAGGCTGGGAGAGAGGGAGGGTCTAGCACTTCAATGAGCGGTGGGGGAGGGGGGTAGTCACTGACAGCAAGCACAAAGAAGGCAGAAGGGTTACCATACTGGGAGATTCCATTATCAAATGGGGGGGAACATGTGGACGTGGAGAGTAGCTCTATCTGGGTTGACTGCATGCCAGCCCACAGAGCAAAGCACTTAGTACACTCTATAGTGAGAAAGGTGGGGGGAACCCCCAGTTAGTGGTGCACCTCAGAACGAATGATTTGCATGGTAACAGTGTGTTGGAGGTGCAGGCAAGATTTAGAGAACTGGCCATGACACACAAAATTGAGGGGAACACTCTTGCATTCTCAGACGTTTTGCTGGTGCCAAGAGCAAGCACGAACAGAAAGCGGAGGATTAGGGACTTCAAGGAGTAGCTGGAAAATGGTGTCTAGATGTTTGGGTTGGTGGGTGGCTGGGGAGATACATGGGATAATAAGAAGCTGTTTGCAAAGGACAGGCTGCATCTGAGTATGGAGGGGAAAAAGAGTTTTAAAAAATAAGATGAGGAGTTTATGGCTATAAAGTATGATTTAAACTAGTAGTTGGGGGGGGGATTAGTCTTGAGGGGCAGACAGGATTGCAAAGATTGGGAAGGTCTGCACCTCTCCCAATTGTAAAATTGTTAGATGGGATGTACTCACAGAAGGGCAAAATCATGGGGGAAGGGGAGGCTTGGAGGAGTAGGGGGATGGTTGGAAAGTGGTCTCAACCAATGCAAGGAGCTTGGGGAACAAGATACCAGAGTTACAAGCAATGATGGCGGGGGGGGGGAGGTTGATGTGACTACGGTTACAGAGACTTGGGCCAGCCAGTATCATGACTGGGACTTGATAATCCCAGGATACAAAACATTTAGGAGGGACAGGACAACTGGCAGGGGAGGAGGGGTAGCGCTGTTTGTGAGGGAGGGGATTAGTAGAGAGGAGGGTGAGGACAGGAGTGTGGAAATGTTGTGGATCATCTTACAGGATGCTAAGGGTAGGAGGGTCAATCTAGGTGTAGTCTACAGACCACCAACACAAACTGAGGAACAGGACAGGGAAATGGTGGCAAACCTAACAAATCACTGTGGTAGATGGAGAGGTAGGACGGTGGTGGTGTTGGGAATTTCAACCTGCTTGGGGTGGACTGGTGCACTATGACATCAACAAATGGTAAAGAACAACAGATTCTGGACTAATTTCAAGATGTATTCCTGTCACAACTGGAGGTGGAGCCAACCAGAGAAGGAAGCGTCTTGGATTTGGTTCTGACAGATGGTGAGCAGGTAAAGAATGCTGTAGTACAGCTTGCTGGTCATCACTCGACAGTATGGTTCTTCCTGGACCTGGGGAGGGAGGGAAATCATACTAATACAATGGTAATGAATTTCAGGAGGGCAGATTTCGGGAGGATGGCAGCCATTCTGGTAAGTCACTTAGAGAAAGTACGTGATGACACAGATCGCAGGTGGGAAATTTTGCAAGTGGGCCTGTTGGAGGCCACTAAAACCTGCACTAAGTCCCAACGCAAGAAAGCGAGGTCAAGGAAACCCTGCTAGTGGACTAGGGATGTATAGGAGAGAGGGAGTAAGGGAGAAAAGGCTAGCCTACCAAAAGTACAACAAAACAGTAAGGAGAAGGACAGGAAAGAGTACTATACGAAATCGAAAGAGGTGAGTAAGGTAGGGGTAGCCAAAACAACCAAAGAGCTACGGTTGGCACTGGGGATCAGGGAGGGGGAGAAGGAATTTTATCAGGGAGAAGAGGAAGTGTAGGAGGCAGATCACCAGGTTAAAAAAGGAGGGCAGATGGGCAGAAGAGGGAGTGGAGCAGGCTGCGGTACTAAACAAGTACTTCTGCTCTGTCTTTACGAAGGAAATGGATGGTCCAATTCCACAGACAGGTGTTAAGGTAAAGGGTGGGTCACTAACGTGATGAGATACCAGTGGAGAGTGAGTGTGGGAGGGCCTTAGGTCTTTAAGGACAGACAAGGCCCTAGGTCTGGATGGGAACCACCCCAGAGTCCTTAAAGAGTTGGCGGATGTACTGGCAGCACCACTGATAGGAGTTATTCAACTCCTCCCTCCAAACAGGAAGTATACCACTGGACCAGAGAATGGCGCACATAGTGCCCCTCCATAAGAGTGGGTCAAGGGAAGAGCCATGAAACTACAGACCAGTCAGCCTGACGTCCGCAGTGGGGAAACTACTGGAAAGTATACTAAAGGAAAGGCTGGTGAAGTTCTTGGAGATAAGTGGACTTCAGGATGTCAGGCAACACAGTTTTGCCTATGGGAGATCTTGTCCGACTAACCTGGTTGAATTTTTTGATTGGGTAACAAGATCTCTGGATGGTGGTAGGCCGGTTGATGTTTTATACCTAGACTTCAGTAAGGCATCTGATTCAGTGCTGCATGGGAGACTGCTGGGCAAGCTGAGTGACTTAGAGGTAGGGGAAAGGTTGGTGAGGTGGACTGGGAACTGGCTAAGCGACAGACAACAGCAGGTGGTGGTGGTGGGGGGACTATCAACACCCAGAAGAGTCACTAGTGGTCCCTCAGGGTTTGGTTCTGGGTCCATTGTTATTTAATGCTTTCATTTCTGACATTGCTGTGGGAGTTAGGAGTAATATGAGCCTGTTTGATGACTTCAAACTAGATGGGGAGGTGGACAGTGAGGAGGGAAGAAGGACACTCCAGGAAGACCTAGAAAGACTAGAACAATGGTCAATCACATGGAAGCTGGGGTTTAATGTTAGGAAGTGCAGTGTACTTCACTTGGGAGCTAGGACTCCAGGGTACAGCTACAAATTGCGGGGTGGTACAGTTAACAGTCTCGGAGGAAGAAAAGGATCTGGGAGTAGTGATCACTGGTAAAATTAATCACTCAGGACTATGCAGGAAAGCAGCAGCTCGGCAAACAGAATGCTGGGGTGCACTGCTAGGGGAATCACTTCGAGAATGAAGGAGGTAATTCTGCCACTGTACAAATCCTTGGTGAGACGGCACTTGGAGTACTGTGTGCAGTTCTGGCACCCTTACTTGAAAAGAAGGATATTATGCTCCTGGAGAGGGTCCAGAGGAGGGTGTCTAAGATGATGCTCGGAATGGGGGATAACCCTATGTGGAGAGACTTAGAGAGCTAAACACGTAATCCTTGGAAGACAGCAGAGACAGAGGGGACATGATCGAGACCTTTAAATACTTGAAAGGTATTAACAGAGTAAACACAGAGCAGGTGTTCAGACTGATGGGGGAAGCAACCATGAGGGATCATAGCCTGAAACTGGTTGGTGGGAAGTATAGTAGAGACCTGAGAAAGCATTACTTCATGGAAAGGGTGGTGATGACTTGGAATGCGCTACCTGAGGAGTTGGTATCAAGGGAATCATCAGTGGAAGGTTTTAAGAAGGGATGGGATAGATACATGGGCAGGGTACAGGTAGGGTAGGCAGAGATCAGGGGGACTCAATGGAAATGAGGGGAGGGGCAACAGCAGTTATCAAACTGTGAGCTGCATCTCGCGCAGACATGACAGACCCTCAATACCTAATGTGCTGGCATTTCTGTATGTTCGTATGTAACACATACTAGATTCAGGTTCTATTTCACCCTCTTTTAATAAAAATCATATTTTTTTCTGTTTAAAAGAGAGGTAAAAATAACAATGAACTGGAGACCAACTAGTTTGTTAAACTCACACAGGAAAAGTTTGTCCAAAATCTTATATAACAGATTACAAAAAGTGGCTATAGAGGTAACTGAGCCTACTCAGACTTGCTGTATTCCTAATCGAAAGATACTGGAGAACTTATTTATGAGAAGTGATGCAATAAGCACATAGGGATAGTGTACATGGATGAAAAAATTACTCACCTTAGTAATGTTGTTTCTTCTAATGGAGTCTTGCTGTATTCTGACTATTGCAGTGATATCCAACCTTTGAACAGCCCCGGAGAGGAAACAGTTAACTTTCCATGCAAGGCATGGAACGCTGAGCTCGAGCTCGGTTGAGACTCTGTCTGTTGTTGTTTGAACCCAAACCGCCAGATCTTTACGAGCTAAACTCACTGGGCATCCTGTGTGGAAACTGTAAACTTACACTAGCCAACTGGCAAATAAATTTAATAAAAATGTTTTTTGGTACCAAGGCAAAGACTCAAGTCAGGAAACCCAAAAAACAAAACACAACGCACACACCCAAAAATAAGAGGGTGAGAAAAGGGGTGGGGGGCACCTCTAGGGTGCCAACACTGTTCCTGCCCACCCACATCCCAAAACCCAGGTTCTGAGAGGGGAGGAGGGGAGGTCAGAATACAGCAAGACTCCATTAGAAGAAACAACATTACTAAGGTGAGTAATTTTTTCTTCAAACAACATGAAGTCTTGCTGTATTCTGACTATTGAACTACCAAGCAGTACCTCCATGGAGGAAGGACAGAACCTACTGAGACAGGCTCTGAAGCACTGCTGTGTGAACCGAACATCACTCCTAGCCTGGATATCCAGAGAGTAATGCTTGGTGAAAGTATGTACTGTTTCCAGGTGGCTGCTTGATAAATCTCTAAGATAGGAATATCCTGGCAGCAGCCAGGAAGCAGCTGTACTCTAGTAGAGTGAGCCTCAGGCCTGAGGGTGGGATCCTACCTAATTTTTCATAGCAGAATTGTATACAAGAGACAATCCACCTGGCAATAGATCTCTTAGTGGCAGGTTTTCCCCTTGCTAACCTCACCATAAGTGAGGAACAGTTGGAGGGAGTCAAACCTGTGACCCTTGGTGCGCTCTGTGTAGTAGCTAAGGGCCCTTTTCACATCCAAGCTGTGCAGCCTCCTCTCTCCAGAGGAGGAATGGTCGGTGAAGAAAACAGGAAGAGACATAGACTGGTTAAGGTGGAAATCTGAAACCACCTTAGGCAAAAACATATTATTAGTCCTGAGAACCACCTTATCTCTATGGAAAGAGATAAAATTAGGCTCCACTGACAGGGCCTGTAACTCATTTATGCGTCTGGCAGAAGTAATGGCTATCAAGAACACAGTTTTCCAAGTCAAGTACTTAAACTCTGCTGAGGACAAAGGCTCAAAAGGGGGTTACATAAGCTGAGCAATGCAAATATTAAGGTCCCAAGCAGGGGTAGGGTCCCTGAAGGGAGGATTGGTATGCAGCAATCCCTTGAAGAATTTACAGAATACAGGATGAGCTGAAAGGGAAGAGTGCTTGCCTGCTGACAGGAAGGCAGAGACAGCTGCCAGATGCACTCTAAGTGTAGCTGGTCTGAGTCCCAAGCTATTAAGATGAACCATATAGTCAAGGACTGTAGGCAACCCTGCAGACTCTGGAGAAATATGCTTCCCAGAGCACCAAATAGTAAACCTTTTCCATTTGGAGTTGTAAGTCTTTCTGGTGGAAGGCTTTCCAGAAGCCTTTAGAATATCCAGAACACCTCGAGAGAGGTGCAAATCAGCAAATTCTAACTCTTCAAGAGCCAGGCCTTAAGATTGAGAGATTTGAGATTCGGATACCAAACCCTCCCGAGAATATGTTAACAGGTTGCAATTCCTGGGAAGAGACAGGGGAAGGTGGACTGCTAAGGACAGCAGGGCTGTCTGGCCCAATCTGGAGCAATCAGAATCACTTTGCAGGGTTGAGACCTGATTTTGACTAGTACCTTGAACAAGAGAGGGAAGGGGGGGAAGCATACAGGAACTTCCCTTCCCAATTGAGAAGTAGAGCATCCAGGGGGACTGAGCCCAACACTGGGGGTCTGCAGCAAAAAAGAGGAAGTTGGTGATTGTCTGGGGCTGCAAAAGATCTATCTGAGGGTGCCCCATCTGGAGAAGATCACCTTCAAAATCAGGGATCTAGGGACCATTCGTGATGGCCTGAGATATCCTGCTGAGAGCATCTGCCAGGACATTGTCCTTCCCTGGGAGTGCACTGCTAACAGGAGAGGTATTCAGGGAATAGGCCAGAGACCACAACTTCATTGCCTCTGTGCACAAGGCCGTAGACCGAGTGCCCCCTTGCTTGTTGATGTACGACATTGTGGTGGTATTGTCTGTCCTGATCTGAACTACTTTGTTCTGAACAGACTTGGAAAAAACTTGAAGTGCTAGAAACACTGCTCTGAGTTCTAAGAGATTGATGTGAAGCAGAGATTCTTGAGGTGACCACAACCCTTGGGTGGTCAGATCTCCCAAGTGGGCTCCCCAGCCCAAGAGGGAGGCATCTGTGGTAAGGATTAGAGAATGAGATTGAGTGACAAAGGGAATTCCTTGCCTTAAGTTGTCCTGATCCTGCCACCATTGCAAAGCCTGGATCAGGGTTCAAGTCACTGGGATTAGCTTGGTCAGAGAATCCTTTCTCTGGGACCAGCAGGCTCTTAAGTGGAACTGAATGTCCCTCATCTGAAATCTTGTTCCTTGGACCACTGCTGTAGAGGCAGCCATGTGGCCCAGGAGCTGCAAAAAATGCCCTGCTGGTCGAGACACCTGGAGGGTGAATGAAGAGGCCAGTGTAACTAGGGTCCTTGCCCTGTCCAGGGGAAGGAAGGCTCTTACCCTTATTGTATCCAGTTCCGCCCCTATGAAGGTGAGGAGCTGCACTGGCTCTAGAACTGACTTTGAAAGATTCAGGAGGAATCCTAGAGAAGTGAGCAGTTGCTGAGTTATCTGTAGGTGTGACTTGACTTGGCCTGGAGACTGACCCACTATGAGCCAGTCGTCCAGGTATGGAAAGATGGAGATCTTTTTTCTCCTTAGGAAAGCAACCACTACTGCCAAGTATTTTGTGAACACCTTTGGAGCTGATGTTAGGCCAAAGGGCATTGCTCTGAATTGATAGTGGCCTGAGGGCAACTCGAACCTGAGGTACTTTCTGTGGGAGTATCTGATGAGAATGTGGAAATAGGCATCCTTGAGGTCCAGGGAGACTAGCCAGTCCCCTGGCCTTAGAGAGGGTAGAATTATTCCCAGAGTCACCATTTTGAACTTTGGCTTTAAAAGGTGCGTGTTTAAATATCTGAGATCCAGGATGGGCTGCCATTCTCCTGTCTTTTTGGGAGTTAGGAAGTACCTGGAGTACAATCCTTTTCCCTGTGTAGGGGTGGAACCCTTTCTATGGCTCTCAGAGCCAAGAGGAAGAGACCTCTGCCTCTAGGGCAAGGGCCTCTGAAGGATATGCAGGTGGAAAGGATCTGGTTCTCATCTTGGGAAATTTTTGAGCTGAGAACCAGTCCCTGGCTTACTACTTCCAGGACCCATTTGTCTGATGTTAAAGACATCCAGTCCTGGACAAAGTAAGCCAGCCTGCCCCCTACGGGTAGTGGAGAATTGGCCTGGGCAAACCCATCAGGGTGCCTGTTTGGCAGGGGCTTTAGGCTGAGGGGTGGTAGCAGGCCTGCTTATACCCCATCTGCCTCTCCCTCTGAAGAACCCCCTCTGGGCAAAGGCGGAAGAGGAGGACTGGGCTTGTTAGAAAGGCCTATGAAAAGGCCTGCCCCTGCCCCTGGAATGCTGCCTCTGGGGAGTGGCTTGCCTTTCCTTGGCCTGAGCATTCCTATAGGTAGTCCTGTACTCATCCATTTTCTTCATGTAGTTCTCTGTCTACTCCCCAAACAGAGAATTACCAACAACAGGAAAATCCATGGCCTTAGTCTGGGTATCCTGTGACAGGCTAGTACATCTGAGCCAAGCCATCCTACGAAGGGCCACAGAATGTAGCCATGACTCTAGATGAAACATCACTGGAGTCCACTGCAGCATGAAATTGCACCTTGGATGCCTCAATACCATCTGCAGCCACCTGCTCCAGCTCCTTGGCAAGCTGGCCAGGGACCCTGTTTGCTAGAGCCATCACAGTGTCCCATCTAGACTTCTGGTATCTAGCTGTGTAGGCCATATAATTAGCCTGCCTGAGTCCCAAAGATGCTGCCATGTACTGTTTCTTTGCCATGGCATCAATCCTCCTGGAGTCCTTATCTAGGGGGGGTGTGAAGCCAAAGGTATATTTGCCTTATCACAGGCAGCAGCCTGCACTACCCCAACATGGCTGCATTGCTGGGAAAGGAACTCCGTATCTGAGCCTGAAAGAGTATACCTCTTGTCCATTCTTCTGTCCACAGGAGGTATAGAATTAGGAGTCTTTAAAATTTTAAATGTCTGTTTCTCAAAAGACTTATGGAGGGGAACAGACAGCCTCCTGGACTCTGGGATGTCCATCATCTCAACATAATCAGGCTTCTCCTGATCCTCTACTGCTTCCTCCATAGGAAGCTGAAGAGTTTCAGCCACTTTTTTGTAAAACAAAGTGGGAAGGGGACTCAGAAAGCCTAGGAAGAGAAACCCCTGAAGGTCTGTCTGGGGAGATGTCCGGGTCAGTGGGCACATCCAGACTTTCATAATCACCATCACTATTCTCATACTCTCCTTCCTCCTCCTCCGGTTCATAAAACTCCCTCTAAATTATAATCCGGAACTGGAGGAACCGACCGAACCGAGCCCCTAACCAATGGTGCTGGTTCAGTCGGAACCGGAGTTAGCGATTGAACAATCCTTATCGCTTTGGCTATTTCATCAGCGGTCGGAGAAAGAACTTGTGGATCCGAACCGGCTGACTTATCCCTTTTTCTTTTAACCGGAACTGACTCCTCAGAGTCGGTTCTCCTTTTGCCCGAAGAAGTTTCGCCCTGGTCAGAGGGCACTCCTTCTGGTTCGGTTGGAACCGAACCGGGCTGGCCATCCGGGTAAGCGGACTTTTTGGCCTCCCTTTCCATCAGCCTACCTACTCTCTTTTCCAGGGTAGCTGTGGGAAAACTTTTGCAAATCTGGCAGTCTGAATCGAGGTGGTCAAACCCCAGACAATAAACACAGGTGGTGTGGGGGTCAGCCTTAGCAAAGGCTTCCCCACACACACTACAGTGTTGAAATCCAGTGGGCCCGGTTTTTCTCTTGGGTTTCTTAGACATGGCCAGTCCTAACCAAACTTACCCTTTTTTCGGCAATCCGCCAGGCAAGACACCCTTATCGGTTCCTGACCGTGTTACGGGTCATGGAAAAAACCGTAATGAAATCCGGTTTTTTAGAACCGATAAGGACCGGTTACCGCACTCTAAAAAGCAGAACAAACTTTTTTAACAAACCTGATCGTTCAAACCGAACCAATCCGACGTTTACAAGTTCCACACAGAAGCTAACAATAATAAACCTATCTAGTACTCACAGTACCACAGACAGAGACTGAACCGACAGGTTAGATGGAAGAAATTCGGTTGAAACCAAGGGGAAAAAACGACACTTTAACCGACTAATTTGAACCGAGCGAAGGAGAAATCTCCGGAGCGACTGTTCAGTGAGGCGGAGTAAAGAATCTGGCGGTTTGGGTTCAAGCAACAACAGACAGAGTCTCAACCGAGCTCGAGCTCAGCATTCCATGCCTTGCATTGAAAGTTAATTCCTTCCTCTCCGAGGCAGTTCAAAGGTTGGATATCACTGCAATAGTCAGAATACAGCAAGACTTCATGTTGTTTGAAGGATTTTTTCACTTTATCCTAAAGCTTCTGATAAGGTTTCACATCCATATTTATTTGCGCATTTTGCCCAATAAGGGATTCCTAAGGAAGTTGAAAGTTGGATCAGGACACCATACACTGAAGCAAGAGTAACTCATATTATGAATGGCTTTTTTGGTGACTCCATTTCTATTAAAGCTGGGGTTAGACAGGGATGCCTATTAAGTAACCTGCTTTATGTTTTCTCAATAGATCCTTTACTCAGACCAGAATAAATAGGGGGAAAAGCTCAGGACTGATTAGGCAATTCTTTTCTGGACATTGGTAAAGTGGCAGGAATAAAAATGATGGATAAGCCTAATAAATGTTAGGTGTTAAATTTGGAAATGGTGATTTACCTATACTAAATTGGTCTGAAAAAATCAGAAATGTGGTTATACAAAGTTGTTCAGTGGAAATCCTGCAGATTCTCAAAACAAAAAGGGTTTATATAATTAAAACATTTTTATTACCCATCTTTACGTATTTGAGTCATGTCTTCCCCTCTAAGTTTAGAAACAAGAATGTTAAGTTTGTTCCTCCATTTCTTATGGGGTAGCCATTTAAATCCCATCAAACGGGACTTTATGCACCTTCCACTTAACAGAAGAGGTCTTAATATGGTGGAATCAATCCCTCTACCCCCCCCCCCCAATACAGTGATTTTCATACCACATTAAAAGCAGGGCTTCAGGACAGAACATCTATTTGGCATGATTGGTTTTGGAGTAGTTTACAATTTTTCTTTTCAGAATGGTTATTAGTTCAAAGGACTCTGTGTATTTTAGGCATTACAGCTTATGCTTTCCCTGCTATAAAGAAATTGTTCATGTGGAAGGTCTGTAGACACTCTATAGCGCAAACAGACTGACCACATCTGTACCAGGAAATGATGGCTAGGGATTCATCTTTAAAGCCCGCAGTTTGCATTACGTCATTCTTCTTAAGCTCAAGTTTTACAAGTCGCAGAGAAAAAAGTTCCTTGGAAAATGTGGAACATCTTATGGATTAGTTCCTACAGCAGACTTAGTGTTAAATCAAATATAAACAGAAGAGAGTGGAAGAATGCAGACATGCCAGACAGCAGAGGCCGACCTAGATATTGTGGCCATTACCGAGTCATGATGCACTGAAAACCATGACTGTGACAAGGCCATACCAGGCTACACTGTTCAGGAAGAACAGAGTGGGAAGAAAAGGAGGGGATGGTGCTTTATGTGAAGGAAAGCATATATGCAACACAGATACACAGAATACTGGGGGGGGGGGCAGAGGTACTGAGGTACTGTGGGTCACCATGGAGAAGGGGGAATGGAGTCACTATTTGCACTGGTGTGATCTACAGACCTCCAGTACAGGGAGAGGAGTTACATAAGGTACTGGTGGAAGCCACTGGCAAGATGGCAGAAAAGGGACAAGTGCTGCTGGTTGGGTACTTCTATCTGCCAAATGTAGATTGGTGCCTCCCAGCTGTGGCTTCAACTAGAAGCAGGGACATCCTGGACTCCCTGAAGGGGGTACTCTTCAAGCAACTAGTCAGTGAACACACTTGTGATGTGGCTATACTGCACCTGGTACTCACTAACAGGGACAATGTGACAGATGTCAAGGTCGGAGGCCACCTGGGGACTAGTGATCACCGTACAGCGTGGTTCAATACAAGGATGACTACAGAATCAAACCATGCAAGGGTGAAGGTCCTGGACTTCAGGAGAGCAGATTTTATAAAGATGGGTGAATGCCTCAGGGATGACCCAGCAGGGCGAATGACCCGGGTGGGGTGCATGAACAATGGACAAAGCTAAAAGGGGGCAAAGTGAAGGCAACAAACCTCTGTATTGAGAAAAAGACTTCTATGGGTCTTAAAAGAGGTGGCTGAAAAGGTAAAGGCTAAAACAGTAGCATTCTGAAGCTATAAGGAGATGCAGAGGGAGGAGGATAGGGAGGTGTATCAGGAGAAACAGAGACAAGCAGGGAAAGCAGTAAGGAGCACGATGGCACAAACTGAAGAGAGAATAGACCAAGCAGTAATGAAAGGGGACAAGACATTTTGTAGGTATGTAAGTGAAAAGAAGACGACTAGAGGAGGGATTGTAATGTTAAAAAAGGATAGGGGAGGACTGTGCAGAGGGAGGGGACAAGGAAGAGGCAAACATCCTGAACAAATACTTCTGTTCAGTGCTCACAGTGGAAGAAGGGGAGGGACCACGAAAAAATTATCAGGAGCTCTGAAGGGAGGTAGACACTAGTCCTTTTTCAGAGGAATGAGTCCTACATGGACTTGCTAATCTAAAAGTGGACAAAGCAATGGGACCAGATGGTGTGCTTCCTATAGTATTGAGGAAGGTCAGGGAGGTACTGGCGGCACCTCTGACAGTGCTGTTTAATAGCCCACTGGAAACAGGAGTGGTTCCGGAGGGCTGGAGGAGGGCAGATGTAGTCACACTTCACAAAAGAGGCAGCAGGGAGGAGTATGGCAATTAGAGGGCCAGTCAGTCTGATATCAGTGTGTTGGAAAGTTAATGGAATCACTGCAGAAGGAGAGGATAGTGGAATAGTTTGAATCAAAATGGTTCCAAGACCGGAGACAGCATGGATTCACGGGTAGGAAGTCATGTCAAATGAATCTGATAGATTTGTTTGATTGGGAGACCAAGGAGTCAGATCAGGGTGGGGCAATGGATGTGCCCTACCTAGATTTCAGTAGGGCTTTCAACACTGTTCCACACAGGAGACTACTAAGCAAGCTGGGTAGCTTAGAAGTGGGTCCAAAGGTGGCTAACTGAGTAAAAAATTGGTTAGGGGATAGATAGCAGACAGTGGTGGTAAATGGATTTCACTCTGAGGAGGGAAAGGTGACCAATTTGGTGCTTCAGGGGATCAGTGCTGGGACCAGTCCTCTTTAGTGTTTTTATAGGTGTCACTGCAGAGGAGCTGGAGGGGAAGGTCTGCCTCTTTGCGGAGGGCACCAAAATCTGCAATAGGTTAGACACTCCAGGGTGGAGGGTGGAAAGGATAATCAGAGACCTCAGAAAACTCAAGGAGTGGTCAAGGGTATGCAGCTGGGTTTCAATGCGAAAAAGTGCAAAATAATGCACTTTGGGTACAAAATGGGGAGCGTGTTACTGACGACTACCAAGTAGGAGAGAGACCTGAGGGTACTCATCTGATGACCTAAAGGTGATCAGGCTCTGTGACAAGGCAGTTGGGAGGGCTAGTGGGATGCTGGGTCGCACAGGGAGAGGCATCACCAGCAAAATGAAGAAGGTGGTGCTGCCTCTGTACAGATTGCTGGTAAGACCTCACCTAGCATACTGTGTACAGTTCTGGAGGTTACATCTCTGGAATGACATACAATGGAGGAAGTCCAGAGGAGGGCAACTAAAATGGTGCATGGTCTGCATGAGAAGCCCTATGAAGAGAGACTAAAGGAACTCAATATGTACACCCTGAAAGAGAGGAGGGGAGGGGGATATGATAGAGACCTTTAAATATCTCACCGTAATAAGTAAGGTACAGGACGAAAGTATTTTTCAGGAAAAATGGTGCTCAAGAACAAGGTGACATGCTATGAACTTGGATAGGGTAAATAAGGACAAATGTGAAAAAGTATTTCTTCACAGAAAGAGTGGTGGATTCTTGGAACAGCCTACCAGTCGAGGTGGTGGGAGTGAAAACAGTGGTGGGGTTCAAGAATGAATGGGGCAGGCATAAGAGAATCATAGTAGAAAAGAATGGGGGGGGAAGGAGAAAGCACTGGAGATCAAGTAGGGTCTGCGGTGACACTGTAGGTAGGGAGAAATGAGCAGACTGGGTGGGCCAAGCAGTCCTTATCTGCCAACAAATTCTGTTTCTAACAAAGACTCTGTCCCCATCCTGAATGTAATAATCAGACTGAAACAACGCAACATTTATTTCTAGAATGTCAATATGCACAAGGCTTCTGAGGGTTTCTTGGAAACAGATGGACTTCTCATATGGCTGGCATGCCACAGGTACAGCACACGCACACTAATGGTAATCTCTGCCTGTCTGAAATATTATTTGTGGCAGTTTATGTTGCAACAGTTGCAGTCCACATATCTACCTATGGCGAGAATGACAGAAGCACAATAAGAGAGATCAAACTGAAAACACAGAATAGTCTGAATGTGTCCAATTTCATTCTTTTTGGAAGTTTGTCAACTGGTTATAACAAGCATTTGTCAATGCTGAATGTTGTCTTGCTGGCATTGGCAGTGCAAGAGTTAGAGAGATGCATAATAGGAATGGCAGTGAAGTAGTGAACTGATGCCAACCCCATCTCCACCCTGCAGAGACTGACAGGCATAGGGATGTGCCTTTCCGGTCGTCACCATAACGCTCATGTCATTTCACTTCAGCCTACCCTGCAGACATCGACAAGTGTCGTGGTGTGCCTTCGGGTCATATGCTCACCCCATTCCATAAGGAAATACGCTGAGATGGGTGCAGTATAGCAGAATGGGGTGAACTTTGGGGCCGAAGAGTCCAAGGCACACCTCGATGCTTGTCACTGGCTGCAGGGTGGGTGTGGGGGTGGAATGGCATGAACATTACAGCCGGCAATCCCAAGTCACACCCCTGATGCCTGTCAGTCTCTACAGGGTGGGGCGTTACAGTTGGAAATCCTAACAACCCGGGCGTTTGTTGGTATTGTCACTCCAAATTTTCAACATGGGCTTTTTGAGACCCTACCTCATGAACATCGGCACTATCAGTTCGTTATCCGAAAGGTGATTTTGCACAGTGACTGCGCCATTTGGCGCCACAGCTGCGAAAACACATTTCGGGCAGGATGTGAAAAATGACAGCTGTAGTTTTCATAACGAGGTGTAAAAAAATGGCAATAGTGAAAATATGAAAAATTGGTGAAGTCACAAGCATGCATAGAAACTGTGCAACGCACGCCTATAATACAATTATTTTGGGGATTTTTTTTAACCAAATTTTCAACATAGGCATTCTGGGACCTCCACTCATGAACAGTGTCACTGTGATTTTGTTAATCTGTCCCAAACATTGATTCCCCACAGCGACTGAGCAATTGTGCGACATATTTCGGTCAGGATGTGAAAAATGACAGCTGTACTGTTCATAAGGAGGTGTGAAAAAATGGCAATGTTGAAAATCTGGAGTGGAAATATTAAAAATTGTTGAAGTAACGAGCACGCGTGGAAACTGCACAATGCATGTTCGTAACAGTCATTTTTTGGAATTTTTCTCATCAAATTTGCAACATAGGCTTTTTGGGACCCCAGCTTACGAACAGTGGCACTGTTGTCTTGTTAATCGGTCCTGAAAGGTGATTCCACGCCGTGACCGCGAAATGACCTTTTGGGACCAAATAATGAGATGACAGTGCATGCGTTCATGAGGTGGGGTCCCAGGAGCCCCATGTCGACAATCTGGAGCCAAAATTCAAAATAAAAAAGCTGAGATATCCACCTAAGTTGCCCCCCATTTATGCCATTATACAGCTTCCCACCATTTCTTCATTTTGCAGTTCGGCTTTGAAGAGTCCAGACGTGTTCCCGTTCCATTGAAGATCACACGCCGGACCTCCGGAGGTAAGTATGGGGTGGGGGGTGTGGGGAGGTGGGGTGCGCAGAGGATGGGTGAGGGTTGGAGGAGGAGGGTGCCGCTGAAAACAGACTGTTTTCTTTTTTTCAGGTACAAAAAAAAAAAACTGACACTGCGCCATGGGACGGTTTTCTTTCTTTACAGGTGAAAGAAAACAAATGTTGGCCACACTGGGGTGGGCTCCCAGTGTGCCCCATGACTTTCTGGGAGGGGTGATATTGGTCACACTGGGGTGGGCTCCCAGTGTGTCACACAATGGAGGTGATGAGAGGGGAGGAACATGCCGATGCGGTTGGCTTTCTGTAAGCGGAGGCACCCAGTGTGCCACACAATGTGGGGGGTGGTGGCGGACATGCCAACACGGGGATTGAACCCCCGATGTCAGCCTTCTTTCAGGACTATATGGCGGCGGCAGGACCCACTGCCTGGTTTATTGAAATGCTTCAACCAGGAAAGGCATGTACGGGAGGCGAGTCATCTGTGCCGCTGCATGAAGAGCATGTCTCCGACTACAGCGGCACATTTGCTTCAAGTTGGTGGCACTTCACATAATACTTCTGTCAGCGCTAGCATGCTGGCTAACTGGGGAATGAGGGACACACCTACTAAAGTGTGCCCTGCATTCGCCAACACTGACACACCTTTGCAGTTCTCCTACTACCACAAGATGTTTCTTGCGCACACACAAGACAACATAAAAATGGTTACATACTGACATTTTTTTCACAGTTTCAGGGAGTGTCTGTAGTAATTCGTTTTTTTTATTATGTTTGTTTGGAATGAGTAGGCATGCAGCAAGTTTCTATTTTTATTTTTGCCTCTGGTGTGTAAGTGACATTTTTCTTTTTTGTGACTGTGATGCTTTTTGTTTGGTTGATTTATTGTGTGTATTTTAATAAAATTCTCCTGCTCTTCATCCACCAGATTACTGTACTGCTGAAGATAATTTGTAAAAAGGAAAGGGAGTGTTTAACACATCAGTTCTGAAAATTATGGTCTGACTGCACGTTACTTCCAGTTAGCCATGATAGCACATTCCTGCCAGCAGATAATCAGCCTAAATATCATACCTGTACCTCTTAACAGTACAAGAACTATCAGTGTAATTTTTTAATTTTACATGTAATGACTGCCCGAAGCTGATCACTTTGTTTTTTATCACTGTACACTGGTGGTTTATTTCTATTTTCTGATGTATATACAACTGTACAATACATTCTCACCAATTTATGTTAATTGTTACATTTGCTTTAATAAAAAATTCCCCTACTCTTCATCTCAGCAGAATAAGAACACGCTGTCTGAGGTCATTTACATTATATCGACAGTCTTACTGTGTATTCATACAACAGGATGTGAACAATTTTAGATGGAATTCTTTCAGGAGCTTTTGAAACAGTGCCATTAGATAGCTAACATAATAGATAATGATATTCACTGCTTGGTAGGCTCAGGGAGCAGCAGCGAGGTAGCTTAACTATATGGAAGTCCTCATTTAGTATTTATTTTTATGTTTTCCCTCCCAAACATTGGAAACATCACTGTATTTTTTTTTCTTATTTTCATTTAATTAATTTCTTTTTTTTTGGACTGGATGTATTACCCAGTATATTTATGGTTTGTTTTTGTTTGTATTCATTGAGTTTCTTGTGTATATTGGTATTGTATTCCTTTTTTTTTTTTTTTTGTAAAATAAAATTCCCTGACTCTTCTTTTTTTGCACTGTTATTAATGACTACATCTCAGACACTCAGGCAGTAGAAAACCTAAAAGTAAATGTTCTATAGTCACAGGATCCAGGATAAATCTGGACAAAAGTAAAGGGATACCAACTGGTCCTATCAGTAACCCACTGGTTAGAGATGTTGTGAAGTTTTAATTTCCCCAGCAAAGTTCTGGTAAAGTCACCAACTTTGCCTTTGCAGATCACTTTGCGAATTTGCACCTTTCACTATGAAATTCTCCTTTTGAAATTTTGCCATTTGGGTGCATCTGGGAGAGGTTTGCTCAGATTGAGGCTTGTGGTAAACAAGTGCCTGCAGGTCACGTGGAAAATGAAAATTACATACTTATCGTAATTCTTGATTTTTCTGTGCATCTTCACCATTCATCACTGATCACTGGTGGGTTCAGGCCGGAGGATCAGGACCCTGCAGGAGCTTTTTTTTTTTTTTTTGTAAAGGGGAGAAGCCGACGTCGAGACAGCGCCGCCCTCAAGGCCAACGCATTGTGTGGCGCTCGCAGGTTGGCCAGTAACTGATGCCGACTCCTCCTCAGTCCCAGTTCTGCATGCCGGAGAGTAGTTGGGAAAGAAAAGAGAGGGCGGGGCAAGGGAATCTGAGGGATAGAAAAAAGAAAGGATATAAAAATCAAGGATGGAATAATGCCGGGTAAGAGGACAGAAAGAAGAAGAAGCTGCCTAGGGGTCTGGGACAGGGGGCCCCAACCTCTTGGCAAGCACGGGAGGGAGAAAGAAGTAAAACAGAAACAGGAGAGGAGAGACATTGCACCTCACTTACAGGGGTCCAGAAGACTGAAGAATAACACCATTGCTTTTAAGCCACATTTCTTCTCTCCAAGAAGGGAGCGGAGAAGAAACCCTCCAACTTAAGATTATCCAGAGGGAATGGCTGGCTTGAAGCCCAGGAGAGGCAAGGCAGGGCACCAATTCCAAGGAGTCCTCACTGCAGTCAAAGAAGAGTAGTAGGCTAATGTTTCCCCTTCTTGTCTTAAGAATATCCTGGAATAGGGACAGGAACCACACCAAAGCAGGGTCCTCCTGACAAAAATAAGCCTCCCAAGAGGTTTTAGAGGAACGTCACCTCCAAAGGATCAGAGACGATGCCAGGGGAGGATTATTTTTAAAGGGTGTGAATGTGATTCCTCAGAGAGGAACCCTGCAAGGGGAGACCGCTTAAAAAAGCAGTTAGAAAAGGAAGGAAGGGATCACCAGCGCCCCACCAACACTGCCCTAAAGAGAACCCCTAGGGTTTTAGAATAAAGCAGAGGGTGGATCCAAGGACGGTTCTGACCAAAGGAGGAGGATCCCATCAGTATGGCAAGAGACCCTGGTGACCTCTAACAAGGAGGGTTGCCTCCCTGCCTGTCTTCAAGACACCCCTGACACCCTCAGAAGAGGAGTGCAGTCAAGAGGCATCAGGAGAAGGACAAGGGCCACAATTTGGAGAAAACAGGCAGGGAGGAGGCATCGCCCAGAGACTGAGGCCCAAGAGAGAGGAAGGAGGGTGGGAAGCAGTGATGAGTGGTGAAGATACACAGAAAGATCAAGAATTACTGTAAGTACGTAATTTTTATATCTTATGTGTGTCAGTCTTCACCATTCATCACTGGTGGGTGATTACCAAGCCCCCTAAAGGAGACCTGGAACCTTCCTGAGGGATGGGGTCTCTCAGCCTCCTGTGGGGGAGACACTGGAGGAAAGAAACCCTCCCAGACCTAATTAGGCCTGAGATTGGTCTGAATGAGGCGGGGTTCTCTCCTGGCCGGGAGAAGGAAGTCACCCCTGAAGTTCCTATCTCACCCTGCAGGAAAAAAAGGTGGGTTCCCCGGAAAGAGGAGGCAGTCACCCTTCGCTGGGCCAGGGGCAATAACCGGGATAGACAAAGCCATGTCGTCCGCCTTATGCAGACTGCTGTCCCCGCCAGCCTGGATGCCACCTCACTGGCGTCATACGATGCCCTTGCTTGGTGCCTCGCAAGCTCCAGGCCCCGTGCAGAGAGGGCAATGGCTTGTCTAGTCGCCTCCAAATCAAGCAAAGATATTAGGATTTGTCCTAGTAAGGACGATAAGTGCCTGTTATAAGCAGCATGATGGGCCTGATGTGCTGAAAGAGATAGAGAGAGACGTGCCGAAGAAAACATTCTCCTCCCCCGAAAGTCAAACTCAGCAGAGTCGGTCACGTCTTGGGCGTGTATGTCCAGAAGTAGTATCTAAGAGCGTCACACCCGAAGGAGGGTGAGCCAAGGCTCCTGGAGACCCTAGGAGCATGGAAAATCTGCACTTGCAGTCCCTTGGGGCTGGAGAGGGAGCTGAAGGACCTCTCCAGGCATGGTATGTTGTCTCCCTGAAGTGGGAGGGCCAGGCAGGAACCACCAGGTTGGTCGCACTGAACTCGCCTAAAAAGGCACGCGCCATCCGGTCAGGATTGCGACTTCCAAGTCTAGAAATCTGGAGCTTGTCGACCAACCCCACAGCTGGGGATAGGTGGATGGAGGGATCCCCTCCCTCAAGTGAGGAAGACGACAAGTCCAGAGAGTCAGGCACTGGCTACAGAGGAGAATGATGGAACACCTCTTCGTCCATGAACCTATAATAGGTAGGGAATAGTGCAGCCCTGGATCTGAGCTGTTCCCAGGTCAGGCGTCCTGTGGAACCAGAGTAGCCTGGGAGAGAGAGAAGGGTTGGCAGAGATAGAGTGGTTAAACACCTCCGAGGAGGAGGGTGACCGAACAGGTGACCTTGAAGCTTGAGAAGACCTGTCGGTCGAAGCAGTCAAAGGCCATTCAACCGGAATGGAATGGTCAGGACTGAGCCCTAAAAGAGAATCCCTCCCCCGCTAGGCGACTGGGGCTGCATTAACCCAGAAGGCAGCCCCTAGTCTCTAAAGATAAGATTCCTCCCAGGGAGACTTCAGGGAAAAAAAAGACAGGACCAGCGCTGCAACTCCTACCCGAACTCCTGCGGGCTACAACGGAAGGACGCTGCCCCGGATTCTGTCCCCTCAACACCTCAAGACTCAGAGAGGAACCTCTTCCTCAAAGTCAACCTAGGTAGCTCAATCACAGTAGCCAACTTCTGTGAGACGGCTGCCACAAGTGCGCCCTCCCCTGCTCCAGGCACCCTAGCCGACCCAGAAATGAGCCCAGCCTGAGCACCCATAGCAGGGGGTACACCCTATACAAAAGTAGGAAAACCACCGGCTCTGGAAGATCCTCCGGTGCCACCCCCAGCACCAGAAGACTGTTTTCAGGACCACCGGTGCCGGTAGCAACTGCTAAAACTGAACGTCAGGTTGAACCGTAGTCGTCATGCTGGGCAAAGAGGAGTCGGGGGACTCCAAAGAATCCGGGAGCTAGTCCAGGTCTGCCTCTGAATCGTCATCCTCCCCGGAGAAGGCACGGACCCAGACCACTCCACGAACTCTTCCGCTTTTGGCACCGTGAGGTGGCCTCACACTGTCCACGGCGCCACCATGATCCCCGGAACCGGGATCAGAGATGGCAACGAAAACTGCCTCCGTATCACCCATGGTGTGGCCTTGATTTCCAGCAACAATGCCAGGATCCGAGGCGGCACCGACAAGCGGTGCTGAGGAAAATACTAGGCCAGGCCTGGAGGCCCTAGGCCGTGACACCAGGGGAGCCTTTGCCTCTGAGGAGGCGACTGCCAGGATGGTGCCTCCCGCCCGACTCCCGGAGGAATCAGACCGGGCCTCCTGCACCGTAATAGGGGTTTTCACAGAGGCGAGGCTTGAAGAAATGGAACCCCTCCTCCATGGGCTGTACAGAACCAGGAGGGGACCTGGAAGAAGGGTCAAGAGACCTGCACTTGACGTCCCTGGTGCGCGTCTGTCCACCAGAAGTCGGCAGCGTATGTCCAACTTTAAACAAGCAAACTTCCAACACTCGATGGTCCATGGTCAATGGTCCATGAAAAAAATGGGCGTCGCAACGATCCATATTGTGGTTTAGCCCCAAGCAGGTCAAGCACCGGTCATGCTGGTCCGAGACAGAGAAAAGTCGGCTGAAGGGACACTGCCGCATAGAAGGCTGGTCCGCCTTGGAAGGTTTCTTCTTGTCCCCTGAACGAGAAGTGACCGGACGGAAAATTAATGAACAAAAACTGTACATGGCGTCATTGAAAAATAAAAAGGAAAGGTCTTACCAGGCGATGGCGCCAAGAAACACAGCTGCACAGAACTAGGAGGACCCGATGGACTAGGCCACTGACATAGTAATGCACTCCACATGAGGTCATGTTCACTACATAGCAGGAGCAGCACAACTGGGACTGAGGAGGAGTCAGCGTCAGTTACTGGCCAACCCGCAAGTGCAATGCGTCGGCCTCGAGGGCGTCACCATCTCGACGTCGGCTTCTCCCCTTTACAAAAAAAAAAAAAAAACTCCTCCGGGGTCCTGACCCTCCAGCCAGAACCAACCAGTGATGAATGGTGAAGACTGACACAGATAAGATCAGCTCCTGAACATGCTACATGCACAGACTGAGCCCGAGTTTCATTTTGCAGTCTGAATGAGTTAGTGGAGGAGGTCAGATCAGCTGCTTTCAGAAGGTTTAAACAACCAACTAAAAACAACATTTACAGCTTTTTTTGATTTTCTTTTATCTTTTGTTTATTTAGCCATTTTATGTATTTAATTGCTGGGTTTTTTTTTTGTTTGTTTTTAACATTCGCTACTTACTTTTTTCTAGTTTTCCTGCCTTTACTCGGTTTTTACTTTACTTTCCATTTCATTTTTTCCCACTTAAAATTTAATGAGCGGGACTGAAAAGGAGAAGGCGATTGGGAAAACTGGAACCAGTCATGGCAAAGAGAGGAGGATACAATCCATGGATGGGACACGCCATCTCATCCATCTTAAGAGGCCAGCTCTGGCATCAGGAGCACCAGGATGTGGAACACTCAGCACCCGCCCCCACAGTGCAGCACCAGCAGCAGCATGCAGCGACACAAACACCACCAGTTGACTCTGCTCCAGTATGTACTGTGCGACATTGTGGTTGTGCTGCCACCTGAGCCCTGGGAGAAGGAGGAGTCCACCTGGGACCATCTGCCCCCAAGTCAGCAGCAAAGTCTCTTGTTTGTGACTGACCCTGTTGAAAACAGTGTGGCGACTTGTACTTTGTGTCGCACTGTTTTTTGGTGCGAGAAACAGGGCAGCCATTTTGGCACAGGTGGGCAGCACACCCACCTTAAAGTAAGGCACTGTCTGGAGTGGAAAGAGCATGTGAGGTGGATATTGACTGAAACAGCTGACAGGGGTGGAGGCAGTCGCACCCACAGGGCTCCTTCTGTGCTGCAGGGTGGGCAATGCAAGAAAAGGTGACATGGCAGGTCATCACATAGTGCACAGGTCCCATGGGGGAATAAAGAAGGGACAAGGAAAGGAAGCTGCAGCAGGACTTGGGTGCAACGGGGGTCGCCTAGGAGACTGGCCTCAGATTCTCCTCCTACAACCATCTGTACTTAAGTGACACAGCTGCACGGGTCGATAGGGGAGCTCTCCTGCCAAGTGGGGGCCATGAAACAAATCTTGGAGGTGCTGCTCCAAAACCAAAGAAGCATCCTTGAGGGGCTGGTGGAACTCCATAGTGGTGGTGCACCCTCTATCCCAAAGCCATAGCCCTATTTTCTCTACACTCCTTGATTCAAGAAAAGACTCGTCATCGTCATCATCATCATTATATGTTGTCTTACTGTCCCTTTTGTCCCACTCACTGCCTGTACTGTATGTTGAAATGCCTAATAATCATGATCAGGCCATCCATTTGTTGCCACTAGTTAGAGACATGGATACTCCAGCACTGTCACAGCTTGTATGAAGCAGCAGAAATTCAGATGGCTTTATACTGCTTATACAAATGTTCGATCATGTACAATGTCGAGTTCCATCTGGTGACAACTTCCAGCTTCATATGGTGCTGAGGCAGTTTGTTCTGAATCTGTATGTGCCAGAGGTGGTCACAGGCCTTTCTGGAATAGGCAAAGTGGGCACAGCAGTAACGGGCCACAGTTAATGTGGACTTGATATCAGGATATGCTAGAAACTCCTGCAGAAAGCTAAAAGTAAATTATTGCCAGGCATGGCACTCTGAGACTCCCAATCACTGATGCATTTCGGTACATTTGAGTCATTATCACTCGCAATGAAACTTGCTTTCAGTGAATGGGGGTGCAGCCAGTCATCAGTCTCAGTCCGGAGCAATTATTGCATTTTCTATCCCATGTATGAGCCAGTTATACTCTTCATTGTCAGCATGGCATTCTGGCGAATACCCAGAGTATTGCTACCACTGTAACTGGGCATAGTACAATTTTTACCCCGACCAGAGTCGAATACTACCTACCCCAGGAACATATGCCCAATGTGCTGTAATGCAAAGACAGGTACTACCAGCTGTTTGGCCACTGGTCCATCATGTCCATATTGACATGTATGTATGGTGATGCGGAATGCAGCAGGACTGATTACTGTTTGCGACACTGTCCCATAAAATTCAAGAATGGCATGTGTGGAGAAGTAAGTTCTTGAGGTATCTGCTGTTTGGGACAGGCACACGTCATCAACCTTCTAAATCCCATGTTGTCCACAAAGAATGGCAATAGATCAATTGCCAGCATGTCAGCTGTTGCTGCATTCAGTTCACATGCAACAGCATGCGAGACTGGGTGGGTATTTGGCATGATGTTCAAACATGTTATGAGGCGTAAGCTGGACCTTTCTGGGTGTTGGCTACCAAACAGCTGGACTTGGCATGGAGGCATGCCTGGTGGGGTATTATTTGACTCCTGGGGATTCAAGAGTGCTGCTCAAATGAAAGCAGTGATTTGGGGCTTTTCCTGCACTTGGGTTGCTGTGCTTTGGTGCTTCTGGGTGCTAGTACTCCACCCACCACTGGTACCATGATCACTACTAGGCAGTCTCACAGACTCCTCCTCATCTCTGTAGTAGTCCTCCTCAGCCAACCCTCCTACCACCAGGACTATTTCCCTGTTGATTCTGGATGCCTTGCAAATGCAAATGATATGAGAGAGGGACCCCCTGCACTGGCTTCCTTTTGATGCGGAGTCCAGCGTAACAAGGTGACTGGACTTTAGGTGTGTGTATTGGCCACCAATGCCCTAGGTGGCTTCCCTTTCTTCCCCTGACTAACTCGTGCTCAACACAGCTTGCAGACAGTAACTGTTTTGTCAGCTGAATCCAATATATAAAAATTCCAAGCTGGGGATTTTGTATCCCTTGATTTTACATGATAGCAGGAGTGGGACAGGAGACGGGTGGAAATGGGCATTTTTTGGGTTGATTTATGCACTTCAGCACTGGGTGACTCATGCAGCATAATGGGCTCAACACTGGTAAGAGGAACAACTGTTGTAGTATTGTGGGGGGGGGGCTTTGGTAGTTCTGCAACATACTGGTGTGCAAAGCCCCACACGTTCAGCAGCATCACCCTTCCTCTTATCTGGTTCCCATAGGGGATCCAAATCATTATGAAGTGGTGGAGGCAGAAACGGTTACAGGTTTTAAGAAAGCGTAGGACAGACACAAAGGGAGCTTGAAAAAAATAACAGGGGGAGGGGGACAGCAGGCTGATTAAGATTCACTTAGTCGCAACAACTAGGGTAACAGGGCAAATGTGGTGGGCCTGTGGGCCCTTATCCGCTGACAATGTGTATGTTTCTATGTCCACCGCCGCCGATATTGTCCCCCTCCTGAGTTCTGTCCTCATCTTCACTTTCTCCAGACTTTCTCTTCCTCTCATCATCTTCAGTCGGAGAAATGTTTTTCAATTTAATCTTTGCTGACTGCACAACAGTCAGATCGCCCTCCTCAGGCTCTGACTCATGGTCAAGCGTCAAACACTCATTTGGGAATGAGAAACTATCATCATGATTAGGATCAGCACCGCCATCACGAGGAGTCACACGGGCACAAACTATCTCCTCCTCCTCCTCCTCGATCCCCAAGTCAGACGTTTTGCTATCTCTTGAACTGCTCCTCTTGTCACTGCCTCCCCCAACATGGATGCCACAGATATGGCAGAGAAAGATTTAGGCACATTAATGCCGACTACTCTATAACTACTGGTCCCAGAGCCCATAGATGATGCTGCTGGAAATGTAGGTTTTTTTGGCTGCAGTACCCTTTTGCCCACAGAATGAATAGTTATAGACTTACCGTAAAAGTAGATGTTCGAGAAAATCTCTTTCATCACTCACACCTATGGAACTATAAGCTGCCAGGACCACACAGACACTTTTGAAAGCAGTCAGCCAGGGGCTGCCCACGACGTTAGACATCAACTCTCATATAAATGTGGGTGGCCCTATCTCTCCTCAGTTCCCTGCCAGAGATTTTATTCGGAGGACCTCCCCGTAGGACAGAAACCAGTACTTTGCGAATCCAGGCGAGGCAGAGGGCTATGGGTAGACTAGAATGAAGATGAGCAACACAGGATAGAGTTTCAGGCCCGTTAAGGGGGAAGGAGGGTGGGTTGGCATGGCCTAATGAAAGGTTCTCTTGCAGATCTACTGTTACAGTAAGCATGTAATGGTTCTATCTTCTTCAAGGATACCTCTTTCATCAGGACACTACTATGGAATGAGTACCAAGCAGTACTGACAGTGAACAGTCTGGATGGCTGGAGTCTATAGGCTTAAGAAAGCAGTCCTTGTAGTACAGCTAAGCCAAAGCCAGGCCGTCTATGAGACGTAATGTCCAGATTGTAGTGCTTAGTGTAGGTGTGGACAGTGCTCCAGGTGGCAGATGCACAGATGTCCGCAGCAGAAACATTTTTAAAACAAGCAATAGAGGTGGCAATGCCTCTTGTGGAATGACCACGAACTGCACCAGGAAGTTCCTCACCATACTTCCTGTCAGTGGCGTAGCAACTTCCCACAAGGCCTGGGTTCAAGGTTATGTTATAGGGCCCCCCGCCCCGGCCACCCCACCCCCTCCCTGGGCTCCACCCCTCCCACGGGCCCCCCTCCCTGTTTTGAGGAATGACTGCTGGCCTTATGGTTAGACAAAAATTTTCAAGCCAGAACCTGTCTAGCTGGTAGCAGGATCATGGGATGGGAATGGGATGCACGGCTGAAAAAAGGACATGCATTCTAAGGCTCAGCTCATGAGAACTTTACTTTAGCATGGAATATTTTATTTATCTGTTTAATTAACGAGTTAATCAAAATTGCAACTTTTGACCAGGAGAGGAACACTGCACAAACTATAATTGCATTCTAGGGTCACCTCCTGCCCAGATTTTGTCAGGGCAATCCTGGTTTTGGTTTGGAGAACTGTGTCCACCCCCCCCCCCCCCACACACAAAAAACACTAATGGTTATGGTGCAAAATGTCCTAACTCCTGATCAGGGTAGGGATGGAGAGATGAGATCTGTCACATACAGTACCAAGAAGAGACCAGCACCCTTTACATTTAGTGAGTGAGCCCTGCCCTCATGCCTTGTTTAGAAACAAAAGAAAAATGTGGCACAACAGGGTATCATCCAAAGTTGTCCACCCCGGCCTCATGCCTTGCTTAGATTCAGAAACTAAAAATAAAAACAAGGCACACAGGGCAGATCATCATTATCCACGAGTTGTTCTTGTCCCCCCTTACAGATTCTCAGAAAATAAAAGAAAAAATGAGGCATACACAGGGCAAATCATCTTCATCCACAGTTGTCCCCTGGGGCCCCTCCTCCCTCTAATTAACCCCCCCGGACTCTCAGTCAGAGTACTACTACTTGCCCACGCCCTGGCTAAGCAGGCTGCAGGCTCGGTCGGCTCCTTGGCAGGCACCCATCGGCTCAGCAGCTCAGTCCTCCTCCCCACACAGCAGGGCAGGTCACAGGAGAAGCACCATGTGGAGAGAATTGACTGAATTTAAATTTTTTCTCAGATTTCATTCATTTACCCCTAACCCAGGCCAGTTAGAACACATAACCCTTAACCTTGCTGCCCTGCTGTGACCGTCCATCACCACCTTGTCTCTCTCTCTTCTCTCTCACTCACTGAGTTACTCACTGCAGGCGGCAGGCCAGGCTGCTACTCTCAGTCTCACTCTGTCACAATCCACCTTGACCTCACCTCAGCTCAATCAAGCAAGCTCCCAGTCCCAACAACACAACTCCTGTCTCTAACTCTCCGTTTCTCCTAGTCTCCTTCTCCTACAGTAAGTAGTTTAAACTACTGTATTTTATTTTTATTATTCTGACTCTTACTTTCTCCACCGTCCGCTACGTCTCTCCTCCACACACTGCAACTGCGAACTGCTGCTGCATGCAAGGCACACAATTTCTTCTCAGGCATGCACAAACTTGCTTCCTCTTCCTCCTTGTACCATATGACTACTCCACTCTCTCCGTGCTAGAGTCATGTGGTACAGTAGTGCCTTTAACCTTTACGTCGCCCCTAGCAACCACCCCTCTCTCCAACTCAGAGGCAGACAAGGCTGAAGGCTCCTGAGGGGGAAAAAAGAAGAAATAAATAAAAAGGAAAAATGTCCACACTAGCGCGACACAAGCAAACAAATTCCGACTGGACCAAGGGCCCCCTAAAACACTTTGGACCTGGGTGAGACTGAACCCCCTGCACCATTCTAGCTACGCCCCTGCTTCCTGTAACAAAAAGTAACACAGTTAGCAAGCCATTTGGAAACTGATATGTCCCCTTTTCTAGAGGCGAACAAAACAAAAAGCTGTGAGGACTTTCTGCAGTCCTTCATGCAGTGTATACAGTACCTGAGTAGTCGATGTATATCTAGAGTACAGAGCAATGCTTCCCCTGGATTGGCATGCTCAGGATAATGAACTGGCAAGTGGATCATTTGATTTTAAAGTAAACTCAGACACCACCTTTCGTACAAACTTAGGATTGGTATGCAAAGATACTTTGTTTTTGTGGAAAATCAAATAAGGAGGCTCACATATTAGAGCCTGTCCCTCTGAAATCCTTCAAACAGAAGTGACTGCAGCTAAAAATAACACTTACCAAGAAAGTAAGTATAAAGCCACAAGTTGCGGCGGGCTCAAAAGTAAACTTTTCCAAAACAAAATTCAGGTCCCAAGCTGGGACTGGATTACGGATAGGAGGCTTCAGATGTAGAACGCCTCTCAAAAACATATGGGCCACCTCCAGCAGGCCAACCATATGACCCTCTATAAGCACACGGAAAGCTCATATGGCAACCAAGTGCACCTTGATACAGTAATACCGCAGGTCTGAATCAGCTAAGGGCAGCAGATACTCTAGAACCTGATTGACTGAACAGGTAAACGGCTCCAGGTGGTGGGAAGTGGCCCATAAAGCAAACTGCGTCCACGTCATAAATAAGTGGGTCTGGTGAAAGGCTTTCTAGCAGCCACTAGAACATCAGCCACTTTTTGGGAAACCACAAACTGAGCGATGGCTATGTCTTCAGGAGCCATGCATACAGGTGAAGAGATCTGAGGTCTGAATGGACCAGGGTTCCCTATTCCTGTGACAGCAGACCCTTGCACAGGGGCAGAGGCACTAGGGGTTCCACTGCTAGTTGTTACAGTAAGGGGAACCAGATCTGTCAAGGCTATAGGGCAGCAATGAATATCAGAATTGCCCCCTCCATTTGTAGCTTGAGCAGCACTCTCTGAATTAGAGGAAAGGAGGGAAGGCATACAGGAATCTCCCTTTCCAACAGACGGACAATACTTCTCGCCATAAAACTCCAGGACCTGGCGCGAGAGAGCTGAAAAGCAGCAGTTTTGCATTGTGTGAGGACTCAAAAAGATCCAACTATGGATGACTCCATCTGTTGAACAGATTTTTGACTACGAAGGTCAGCAGTTCCCACTCGTACATCCAGGACTGTGACTTGTTTAGCCTGTCTGCAAGATGTTTTTGATGCCTGGAACATGTATTTCTGACACAGACTGTATTCCAGAGCCCAACACCAAACCTGCACTGCTTCTCTGCATAGAGGATAGGAATGAGGCTCCCCACTTGCTCGTTGATATAATGCATTACAATGACACTGTCTGTACCAGCAGAGGGCCTGGGGACCAGGTGGTTCTGGAAGGACTGGAGCCCATACAGGACAGCTCGCATTTGTACTACATTTATGTGCAAGGTGCTCTCCACTGAGGTCCCTGTACTCTGCATCTAATGAGAGCCTCAGAAGGCACCCCAACCCATCCCTGAAGCAACTGTTGTGAAAATCTGGAGAGGGGAGGGGATCAGGAAGGGAACCCCCTTTAAGAAGTTGCTGGGTTCTCTCCATCACCTGGGTACTTTGCGTACAGGGGATGTAACTAGAACCATTTGTTCTAGGTAGTCTGTGAGCTGGTCCCACTGGACTGTCAGGGTCCACTGGGGATTCTGCATGTGCAGCCTGGCCAAGGGTCCTGTCACTATGGCTGCTGCCATAAGGCCCAGCAGGCATAGAACGCTCTGGCTGAGACATACCTTCTGTTGTGCAGTAGCTGTGCTCTTATATACTGCAGTTATTGGCAAAGAGTCAGCATTGATTTTGGTATGCTCATAGTCACTCCGAGCATTGAACATCCATCTGGTTTGAGCTAAGGTCTGCAAGAACTGATCCCTGGAGTAGGCTTTCAACAGAGAGTTGTCCAGGTAAAGGAAAACATAAAGGCCTTCCTTGAGAAGGGCTACTGCCAAGTATTTAGTAAAGACCTGCACCTGTGGCACAGAAGACAAGCTAAAGGGCAACACTCTGAATTGGTAATGTTCCCTTTGGAACAGGAACCGCAAGTATTTTCTGTGAGGTTTACAGATTTTGATATGGAGGTAAGCATCCTTCATATCGAGAGAACAGATCCAATCCCCTTCTTGCAGCAGTGGGAGTAGGCCTTGCAGGGTGACCATTCTGAACTTCTTGTACTCTATGAAGAGGTTCAGCCCTCTGAGATCCAAAACAGGCCACAGGTCTCCTGTCCACTTTGGGACCAGTAAGTGCCAAGAGTAAAAGCCTGTGTCCCTTTGTTCTAAGGGCACAGGTTCTATGGCCGCTTTTGTAACAAAGTCTGTATTTCCTCCAGAAGCAGAGGTAGGTGCTCTGGAAGATAGTGGATCACTAGTGGAGTATGATCTGGAGGTATGTCTAGAAGTTCCAGAGTATGACCCTGTTCTATGATTTCCAAAACCTATGCATCTGTTGTCACTTCCTTCCACTGTTTTATGTGGAGGGAGAGGTGACCCCCCTACAACCACTCCAGAGGTAAAGGTGGTTAAGGGGTGTACATGGAATCATGCAGAGGTGGTTGTGGCAGCTCCCCCTACCCCTCCACCTCTAGAGGCTCTTAAATGGGCACTTGAGGTGAAACTGGTAGCTGGCAAGGCTCTTGCTCCCTTGCCCCTGTCCTGTTGTCTGGTTGCCAGGTGCTGACACCAGCTGGACAAAAAGGACCTCTGCTCCCACCTCTAGGCTGGGTATGACAGAGGGAATGCACAGACTTCAAGGTTCTGCCCAAGGCCTGAAGAACTGATAAAATATCTTGGGCCTCAGTACCAAACAAATTATGTCCTCTAAATGGGGCACGGAGAATGGACTGCTGCACTTCATTTGCAAACCCTGCCACCCTAAGCCAAGAATATCTCCCAAGACAGATGCCAGAGGCTGTAGTCCTGGCAGAAGCATCTTAGACATCATAGGCTATGCGGATCAAATGCTGGCCTACATCAGCTGCAGCAGTAAGAGCTTTGAGAAGTTCTTGTTTTAGGGCGCTCTCTGGAAAGGCTTGTGCTGCTGCCTTGGCCTTCCTCCAGAGGGTGTTCTGGTACTTCATCATGTGGGCCTGGTAGTTAGCAATATAAAGGCGCAATGATGCTGAGGCAAAGGTTATTTTGCCTAAAACATCCAACTTCCTGGACTCATCAGGAGGGAGAGAACTCAGGTGTGTTGGTACCCTAGACCTATCATGGGCAGCATTAATGACCACTGAATCTGCCTCATGCTGGGTGGCATACAATGGCTTCCTAGAAGGGACCACTTACATTTTATCTGCTTTCCTGGGTACAGCTGGAATATTATAGGCCTGTAACAGGTAGCAAAGGCGGCATCCTCTAAAGCAGGGAGCTGAGGGGGCACCAATCAATCAAAATCTTTATTTAACCAGGCGGGCACCATTGAGCAGAGCTCATTTTCGAGGTGAACCTGGGGTTTTCAGTACAAAAATAAAAAGTTCACACAAACGAACAGCAACAGATACAATACAGGGACATAACAGCAAAAAGCACATGTAAATACAGGTGCAAATATAAGTGCAGGATACAGTACAAAAGAGCATTATACAGTCAATCAAAATGTACAACACAAGTGCACAGGAGAACTGTACAACAAGCAATGTTGCTGGCAGAGGCCAGGTTAGGGAAATCCAATCAACGTGTCCAACAAAAGAGCAGCTGAGGTGCATATATACAGACAAGCAAACAGTGTTGCCAGTAAGGACCAGGCCCAGATAGATTCACCCAGGTCCCACAAGGGGATATAGCAGGAAGATATAGTAAAATACAGCGGGAAAGAGGGAGGGGGAAGTGGATAAGAAGGAGCAGAGGATGAGAATGAGAAGCGGCAAGGACCGGGAGTAGGTGAAAACTGGAGATGAGCCAAGTCCATATTTCAGTTGATTAAAAAAGAAAGGACACAGGAGTACTGCAGAGAGGGTGGGGGGAAAGGGGTCCTGGCGGCAGATAGGGATAGGGCACGAAGAAACAGAGGCAACAGATATTCAGGGTGCGTCTAGAAAAAAGGAATAAGGGACCCTCATGTAATGGCTAACGAACGCAAGATCCCTTGTTGTGGCTCAAGTAAAGCATTTTGAAGGCTTGTAGGCTAATGGGATGACTTATTTTCATGTTTTTGTTTTGCAGCTTATTCCACAATTGAGGCAACACATACTGCAGCTAATGGAAGCCTGACAAAAGCAAGATCTGGCCTTGAGGACCTTCAGTGAAATGTAAGAAGCACTTTGCAGTGCATACCTACTTAGTAGACATAGTAATAAATAGTCAGAGATATAGTCAGGCAGTTTGTTGAGAAGGACTTTGTAGGTACAGGTTGCAGTGTTCATCTGTGGTCGGAAGCTGAGGGATGGCCAACCTACTGCAGAGTACAATGAACAATGGTGGGTATTGTGGGGAAGGTTCGTTATAAACCTTAGGGCTCTGTGATAGAGCTTATCAAGTTTGATGAAAGCACCGGCAGGACCCTGGCTGTAAAGGAAGTCAACACAGTCTACTAAGGAAAGAAAGGTAATTTGCACCAATCTCATCTTGGCGTCCCTAGTGAAGAGGTTTTTTATCCTAAAGAAGAGACCAAATATCTGTCCAAGTTTCTTTGACAGTTCTTCTATATGTCCTAGAAAGGAGAGTTTATTATCAAGCCATACCCCCAGATACTTGGATTTAGGTACATACTCAGCTGTTCGCCGAGTATGGTGGTAATCAGGGGAAGAGTCCCAGATGTGGCCAGATTTGGTAAACTGGGGAAGGGCGAAAAGAACATTGCTTTAGTTTTCTTAGCATTCAGGAGCAACTTCTGGTTTAGCAGTTGAACCTGAAGTAGATTGAATGCATCCTGAAGATCTGCACATGCTGCATCAGGGGAGGGTCTACCGATGTAGAGCACTGTATCATCCGCGAATAAATGAATATGGGCCTTTTTTAGGGCGCATCTATTCTATTGATATAAACTGTGAATAACAGAGGACCTAGAATTAAGCCTTGGGATACACCCCTCAGAAGGGGTTTTAGAGGCAAGACATCCCCATCAGCCTTTACTTGCTGTGAGCAGCCTGTAAGATAGTTGTCGAACCATCTGAGAGATATGGCATCTGAGCCAATATTCTGGAGGGACGAGAAAAGCAGGCTATGATCGACGGTGTCAAAGGCCTTACTTAAGTCAAAAAAAACTGCGCATACAGGGTTCTTATTATCCAGTTCACCCTGCCAATCGTTGGTTACCTTGGCTAGAGCCGAGATTATGCTGTGTTGCGCTCTAAAGCTGGATTGCAATGGGTTGAGCAAATTCGCTGAATTCAGGTATTTCCTAAGCTGAGAATTCATTATTTTTTCGAGCATCTTGGACAGGATTGGGAGAAGAGAAATTGGCCTGTAGTTGTTAACGTCACTGGGATCTCCAGATTTAAACAGGGCGATAACTTGGGCTGTTTTCCAGATGGAAGGAAGGTCATCCTGAGAGAAGGATAAGTTAAACAAGTGTGTGAAAGGCACCGCTAGGACACAGGAGGCCACCTTTAAGAAGTAAGGGTCAATGAGGTCGGCGCCTGTGCTTTCCCTAACATCCAGCTTAAGCAAGAGTTCTTCAACTTCTTTCAGAGAAGCAGGTTGAAGAGAGAAGGTCGAGGTGGAGAGGATGGTTCCTTGGTTATCGATTCCAAGTTGCGCATGGAGGGTATTGGCTGGAGAGGTATCAAAGGCTAACCTTGCAGTGGCAAAGTGATTGTTGAATGAATCAAGAATAGTCGGTTTATCGACAAATGTGGTAGTGCCAATTGAAATTTTGGTGGGCAGGGAACTACCAGACGTATGACCTTCTATGTCTTTAATTATTCTCCAGAATTTGGATGAGCACTCAGACAAGAGCTCAAGACGGGAGCGGTAATAACTAACCTTTGCTTCTCTGACCTTCTTGGAGCAGAGGTTCCTCACCTTCCTGAAAAGTTCCAGTCATTTGGGAGTTTACTCTTACGGTCAGTTTTCCAGAGTGCATCCCTGTGCCGCAAGGCATCCTTAAGCTCATTTGTGAACCACCGGCAGGACTTATTTCTGGCACAGACTTTTACTATTGGTGCATGTTTATTAAGAGCACCAGTCACCACTATTGCAGTAGATTCTGGCAGCTCCAGGAACTCTATAAGATTCTTCTTCTTAGTAGTGTCCTGTTCCTCCAGATCAAAGCACATGGCAGTCTGCAACTGCTGCATCATGGTGAGGAAAGTGGGATCCCATAGTGTGTTGATCATCAAGTCCTCATTACAAGTGGACTCCATGGAGCTGATGCCTCTGTCAAGGGGGTTTTCAGTAGAATCCTCTGCCTCCTCCTCATCCTGCATTTATTAAGTCAGGATTACAGTCATACTCATTGTTGAGCACGTCGACAGGGAGAAGGAAGCAGGCTGATGACGTTGGCAGCACTCTAGGAGGCAGCTGTGGCAAGGGTGCACCTTGTGGCACTGTGGGGATTAGCAGTAGGCCCTGCTGATGGACCACCTGGAACCGGGAAGTTAGGCAGCAGGTGTCTAAGCATATTCAAAAAGGAGGACAGATCACCTGAACAGTGGCGCCCATATGGTCGACGGATGCGACTGGAGGAGTTTATGGGGGAGGCAGGGTCCCCAACATCAACGGCAAAGCAGCAGCTGTACTAGACCTGGCAGTGCCCAAGCCAAGCCCCAACCTTGGCATCATGTTGACAGTCAGTGGGAAGGAGCGGCATAACTACCAGATTAGTAGTAGTAAAACATTTTTATTTATATAGGCATTGTCGAGCAACACATACACCATTAAGGCTATAAATACCGTTTGCAAGGCGTTCCTGTAGATGTTTCGAAAATTTACAAGTTGCACATTAAGACAGTTATAATCACACAATACTAGCAGGGAACCTGAAGGTATGACCTAAACATATTTTAAATAAACATGGAAATTAACTTACATGTAATTCAAAGAAGAATTATCTATTACAAGTACATGTATGATACGGTTCCTGTTTCACAGCAGTCTTAAATGCAGTCACAGACATATTAAGCATTCACATTTGAGGTGGCAGCCCGTTCCAGCTGTTTGCTGCTTTATATTTAAATGTCATTTTCCCAGAATTGTTTTTTCATATTTGGCTTTACTAATTCTCTTGATTTTTTTGGTTCTTAAGTGAAAGTTACGACTAGGCCGATAAAAGTTTTTTCCAAAAGTCCTGCAGGTTTACTGTTTTTGAAGATTCTAAACAGTAAAGTTGTCCATATTCTTTTTCCTTTTTGTTCTAATGAATTCCAATCTAGTCTTTGATATAGCTGACAGTGGTGAATATTATATTCACATTTTAATACAAACCTGGCCAATCTGTGATGCATAATGTCTAGTTTTTGTAATACATTTTTATTAGCATGGCTGAAAACATGACATCCATAGTCCATAAGGTGTCAGTGTGGCTCAGTTGGTAGCACATCTGCCTCTGGACCAGAAGGTTGTGGGTTCTCGTCCCACATCAGGACTGGACTTATACCTAAAATGTTGACACCCAAGTGCAGTATTAGGAGGGTGCTGTACTGTTGAGGTGTGCCATCCTTGGGATGAGACATTAAACCAAGGTACCTTCTACTCATCCTGGTACTGTCCTGGTGGGTGTCCAGGTGGAAGTAAAAGAACCCAAGGCATTCATTGCAAAGAGTAGGGGACATTCCTGGTGTCCTGGCCAATATTCCCTTTCCCATAAACCGGTTCATGCAATTGTCCAGGCTGTGCATGGGTGCTGATGTATGATATGGCCGCCACTACACATTCAGTCACTTCAGTCCAGTCTAGCATTGCTTGTAAAGCACTTTGGGATACACTGTGAACGAAAAGCCCTATATAAAAGCTGATTCTTCTTTGGAATAATTAATTGATTTGCCACTATTAGACGGTCTTTCTTGGTCAAGCAGACACTCGCCTGAAAGAACCTATCCTTGTATTTATTTTCCACATTAATTGGTTAATGTGTTGTTCAAAGGAGAGATTTGGACTCCCAGATATTTGTAGGTAGAAACCTAAGTGAGTGTCAGTCCATTCACTTTTTATTTCTAGTTTATTTATTTTTCCAGATTTCTTGGTTTGGGATGGACTGAAAGACATTCATTGTGTTGTTTTAGCATTTAGTATTAATTTACAAGAAATGAACCACTTTTGCAATATGTTGAAATCAATCTGGAGTCTATGTTCAACTTCCTTGATATCTTCCCCTTCTGACACCAACATTGTGTTGTCAGCATATAATCTTATACTAGTTTGGTTTACATGGTTTGATAGTTCATTTAGGTGAATGAGAAACATTAAGGGGCCTAAAATTGACCCCTTCGGAACACCTCGTGTTACTGGAACTAAGTTTGAATTTACTCCTCCCACAGTGACCAACTGAAAACGATCGGATAAATAAAAGTGAAACCATCTAAGGGGTTCTTCTGTAACTCCTATTTCACTTAGCCTATCTAACAATACTTTTTGGTCCACTAAATCAAACGCTTTGGACAAGTCCATGAACACCACGGCCAGTGCTCGCGTCTCCCCATGTGGGGAAGCCACCAGGTTAGTGAAGTCCGTGAGTGCTGTGTCCGTGGACAGTCCTTTTCTAAATCCAGATTGCAATCGAGTAAGTCTATCAGATTTTTCAAGACAGGCTATTAACTGGCTATGAACAATTCTTTCCATTATTTTTGATACAATGGAAAGTAAAGCAATCAGCTGGTAGTTTGTGGGATTGGAGGCTTCGCCTCCTTTGTAAATTGAGACTATTTTCACCTGTTTCCATACTTTTTAAAAGGTGCCTTCTATTACTCACTGGGTTTATTCACCAGTCTCTGGACCAAGGAACTCTAGCAGGGGCAGTATTCAGTGACCTCTCAAAGGTATTTGATACTGTCCACCACTCCCTACTCTTAAACCAATTAACTTCCATTGGCCTCTCTGCAAAATCAACCCTCTGGTTCAAATGCTACCTAGGACAATGAACACAAAGAGTTAAAATCAACAATTTATACCTCCCCCGCCCAACTACCCCTCCCTCCCAGGTTTGCATGATTAAAACTTACTCAATCGCAACCTAACAACCATAAACCCATTCCTCTACACAGTTTGAAGTGAATAAAGGGTTAATAATGGAGCCCAAATTTGGTTAAATCTCTTCATTCTATTCCTAACACTGGCCACCATTTTCTCTACCCTGAGATTAGCCAGAAATTCCCGCAGCCACTCCACATATGATATCTCCTCACTATCTTTCCAGTGTCTAAGCGTTAATTTTTTAACTGACATGGATATTACAGCCATGTGATATTTACGAATAGTTACTGGGATATCAGAATAATCGCCTAAAAGACAGATTTTTGCCGAGAACAGATCATTAAGACCCAATAGGGGATCTGCTCTCTGTCTAATTTGTGACCACAGGGGAGCTATCTTGGGGCAGAACCAGAAAATAAGCAATAAATTACCTTCCCCCTGGGCACACCTTGTACAGGTAGAAGAGGAAACAAGACCAAATTTGGCCATTTTTTTGAGGGGTATAGTATAAATTATGTAAAATCTGAAATTGCATGAGCCGGAGCCTATCTTGTGTAATAAACTGGTGGCACCCTTGCCAGAGCTTCGCCCAGTTAATGGTTATCTCCGGAAGAAGCCGGGCCCAGTAACCAGAAGGTCTGAAAGGTTCGGGGTAAATCCAATCATAGAGAACATTAAAGATTCTCAATACCGCATGTGGAAGACCTGCCATTTGGGCCAGTACCTTCGAAACCGGGCACCTGGATAGCCGGGTGTCACCCCTATAGTCTTCACAAGCAAATGGCATAGCTGGAAAATTTTAAATATATTAGAGGCGGATTTCCAACCTAGCTAAAATCTCCGGGGATGACAGCCATGTCCCCCTTTGTGTCATTCCAAAAATACGAGAGGTTAACCTCCCTCGCCTGCGGAAGCCACAAGGGGGAAAGAACCCTCCCATCTATTTTAAGATTAGGATTGCCTAGTAACGGTTGCTCCAAATCTAAGCAACGGTTATATTTAAGAAAATTACAAAACTGGGAGTGGACTTTTAAAGATATTGCAATTGGGGTCGAACGAAGCTGCGCTGGGAGACATTTAAGCTTCGTATATAACAATGAAACCGGGGAAAGATTATAATATTGGATTTGCACCAATTCTGTTTTAAGCCAGAGAGGTTCATACCCAGAGGGATTTCCTGGATCACTTTGTTTAACCCACCTTAAATATTTATTTGCGTGACTGGCCTAGAAATAAAGGCCAACATGAGGCAGGCGAAGACCTCCCCTAATTTTACGAGCCACTAATTTATGGAAAGCCAGACGGGGTTGCTTTCCAGCCCAGATAAAATTAACAAAAATGTTATGTACTTTCTTGAACCACGACAGAGGCAGCCATAGATTCACGAGACTAAGTGGATAACAGAGATGGGGGAAGATGTTCATCTTGATTAAATTAATTTTACCCCATAGTGACAATGGGAGGCGGGACCACCTATTAAGATCTTGTGTAATAATATGTAATAAAGAATCCAAATTTTTCTTTTGAAAAAGTGCCACGTTTCTTGTGAGAACAATACCTAAATATCTCAGCGACTCTTTTTCCCAGGCCAAACCTAGAGTTCTAATTTCCTGCTTTAACACTCTCTGATTGAGGGGAAATACCGAAGTCTTCTCCACATTTAACCTATAATTAGAAAAGGAACTGTACTCTTTTATAATTTCCAACATATGTGGTATAGTCCCTCTAGGGTGGGAAATTTGAAGTAATAAGTCATCTGCATAAGCTGAGACTTTAACTTCTAAATCTTGTATAACTATACCTTGGATCCTAGGGCAAGCAGCCAGCCTCCGTATAAGGGGCTCCAGGTATAAGTTAAAAAGTAAAGGCGATAAGGGTCAGCCCTGTCTAGTGCCAGAACCCAGGGAAAATAAATCTGAAATGTTACCATTACATGAAACCCGGGCCGTAGGAGTCTTGTAGATTGCCTGTATCCAGCTTTGAAATACCCAGGGAAAACCAAAAGCTTGTAACGTCCGGAAAAGGAAGTTCCAGTCCACTCTGTCAAATGCCTTCTCGGCATCCAGGGACACCAAGACAGCTGGAAACTCAGCATCCCTAGACACCGAGAAGACATGGGCCAAAGTACGCAAATGATCGCTGAATGACTTCCCCTTCATGAAGCCAACCTGCTCTGCTCCTATTAAATCAGGCAGAACAGTGTTAATACGATCTGCTAGCAGTTTACTCAGAATTTTTATATCTTGGTTTAACAAGGATATAGGCCTATAACTTGCCATGAGTTCTGGCACTTTACCGGGTTTAGGCAATAAGATTATTAGTGCTTCAAATAATGTTTTGTCCGTGAAGTTGGCAGTGATGATTTGTTGAAACAAAGCGAGAGATAGGTATTGTTTTCAAACACTTTATAAAAATTGGATGAAAACCATCTGGGCCTGGAGATTTATCTAGGGGAAGATCTTCAATGACTTTAAGAATCTCTGCCTCAGTTATGGGAGCACATAATGAGATTTGCTGCATTTCTGAGAGAGAAGGCAAATGAGATTCAGTCAGGTAGTGATCTATATCCTTTAAGGATGGAGAATTTGCCATTGGACTGTATAACAATCGAAAGAATTCGTAAAACTCTGCTGTAATGTCTGCCTGCTTATTCAACAGCACCCCGTCAGCTGACCAAATTGAAGCAATAAACCTAGCAGATTCTTGTTGTTTAACTCTTGAGGCCAGCAGGTGACCAGCTTTCTCGCCTTGATCAACGTATGTAGCATTTGATTTCAAAATCAAGAATTCTGCCTTCTCCCTCAGAAGATCCAAATAAGAGTCCCTTAATTTTACAAACTCCAAACAGATTTGTTCAGACATATGCCGGGACATACTCATTTCAATTGATCTAATCTTGGAAAACAATTGCACCAGATACTGTTCCCTCACTCTTTTCCTTTTAGATGCTACACCAATAAACAAACCCCTCAAATATGCCTTTAGGGCACCCCATTCCATATCGGGTTTCCCGGTAGAGTTGGAATTGGCTAACACAAATTGTGAAATAGGATTACTAACATATTTCACTATGTTTGGGTCCTTTAGGAGTTGATTATTGATTTTCCAGCGTCCTTCCAACTTTGGAAGGGTAGAAAAGGAATAACAAGTAATGAGAGAGTGGTTCGAGGATGGCCCTGGATGAATGGCCGAATCTACCACCCCGACAATAATCTTTGGGAAATCATGATATAATCAATCCTTGAAGACGTTTTATGAACTGGAGAAGTAAAAGTGTAACATCTGTCCGAGGGGTGCATAATACACCACACATCACATAGCCCCACCCTGTCCCACAAGTCTCTTAACACCCGCTGGGCTGGAGAGAGACCTCTAAATTTACTGCCCGAACGATCTATGTTTGGAGCAAAAGCTAAGTTTAGGTCTCCACCCAAAATCATTGGGACTGCTAGGAAAGGAGTTAAAACGTTAAGCAGATCCATAAAGAACCCTGGGAAGTCACTATTTGGACCGTATATGCTACCTAATAAGATCTCAGTGGTACTCATTCTTCCCTGGACTAATAGGTATCTACCCCGGGTATCCCTGATTATTTTAGAAGGTGAAAATGGGACGTTTCGCTTTAGTAAGATCATCACTCCACAGCTTTGCGTAGTACCCTCTGATGTAAACACCTGACCTATTTGCTGCCTTCTCAACTTAAGTTCTTCTGAAATCAATAAGTGGGATTCTTGGATAAAGGTAATATCGGACTTTAGCAACTGCAAATGTTTCAAAATTTGGTATTGTTTTACCTTCTGCCTGGCTCCCTTAACATTCCACGTGGCAAAAACTACATTGCTACCCACAGGACTGAGGTAAATATTTATAGGAGACCCTGAACATTTTATCGAAAAAGGCTGCCTTCGGCCGGGCACTCACCAGCGAATCCATGCAAACCCAACCCCTAGCCCTACCCTTCTCCCTCCCCCATCTCCCAAAAAGCTGCAACCAGCACCTAGAATGATCAAAAACCTTTACAGGGACACTTTCCCCACCCCACCTCCTTCCCTTACTACTGCAATCTACAGTCAGCAGAGCACCTTACGACGCTCACCCCCCCCAGCCTTCCCGACTCATCTATTACCCCGTCCATACATAAAATCTTTTAAACTAATATTAGTAGTTGAAGCAATAGGGCTTGCGAAATAGAACATCCCTAACAACCTGCAATCTTCTAACCAATTTGCACTTCTGCAATAATTACAAAATAACATAGGTAAGCACACATTTAACCGCAACCTAACATCTAAATCTCCAAATTGAATTGAGAGAATAAACAGCTCCCTTCCCATTCCTTCAGATATTAATTTGCTAAACAGCACATTTTTATAAAAGTTCAATCTATCCTTATAAAATGTAAAACATGATTTCGCAAAATAGAAAATTGTTAGCACCTTTGCAACTAAATATGCACCTGAACTTACTCCACGGGTGCCTTGTTCACTACCCTCCAGCAGAAACTTAAAATGAAGTGCTACCCTCAGAATGTGCTGGTCCCCATACTCTAACACAGGATAGGTTCCATCCCTTAAAACAAAATTAAGAAACCCTTATGGATAAAACTTAACTCAGTACAAGCTGCCCTAATTGAAAGGAACTGTCAGATCCAAACTGGAGTCTTTGGCAAATAACCACCCAGCTAACTCTCTCAACTCCAGCCTCCCTAGTTAACATGAAACATGTAGGAATAATAAACTCCAGTATCAAAATTCTAGTTGTCCCCTTAATAACATGTTTTATATTCCCTTGAACACTGCAAAAAAGAAAAGGGGAAATATCGACAGAACAGAGAAACCAGTTTTCTTATAACTTTGAACATACTCCCATATAATGCAGCATCCTGCTTATAACCAGGCCACGCCCACACTCCATTTACATAAATTGTTACCAAATTTGAGAAATTAACATAGCGCTGTTCCCGACAGAGGGAGACGAAAATTAAAACTGAACACAACAAAGGGAAATGTCCAAAAGAAAAACACAGTTTGCCACGATGTCACTCAGCAGCCAGCATCATCGAAACTCGTATCACAGCACAGCCTTGACTGCTTCCAAATTAAAGCTCCGAGCTCCCTCTAGTGGCGATAACTGTTTACAGCAGAGCTTGTAGCAAATCAGTGGAAAAATGGAGTGGACTCAGTTCCTAGTCTGTTAACTGCGAAGACCTTGGTTACACTAAGCCAGAGCATGACATTAAAACTTGATAAAAGCGGTGGCACAATTATACTCAACATGCCCAGCTACAAAAGCTGAAGGCAGAGCCCTACTAAACAAACATGAAATCTCGTTGAGGGCCCCAAGTAAGGAGTCAGGCATAGGAGCGCTCCTAAATAACAGCGCGATCCACCAGTTCCTCGGCTTTGACTGTCATTAGCACCCTTTGACAGCAAGGGAGAAATTAAACAGTAGTCTTCTTCAACTCCGATTTCCCCTTACCCCACATAATGGTCGGTATCATACCAGTATATAGACTCATCATGACTCTTTGAATAGATCTGGAAAGGCCTTTTTGAGATCCTTAGCAGCTGCTTCAGGGTAATCAAAGGATGTCCATGAACTGGAGATCATTACCCCCAGCTTAGCGGGGTACCCCATTCGGAACTTTACACCAGCAGCAATTAATTTAGAGACCAAGGGATGAAACATAGCCCTTTTTTGTCCAACAGACACTGGCAAGTCCTGTGCCACCCTAATTTTGGAGCCTTCCCATCTCACTTCGTGTAACTCTCTAATCTTCACAAAAAAAATGTTGCCATTCCAGAAAATTCAAGAATCTACAGTTAGAAGCGAGAGACACTCCACCGGCGGCTTGTCGAAGCCCGAAGGATGGTCGCCAATTCGACAATATACTGCGGGCTCAAATGGCTATGGGCCAGCCAGCTTTTCTACTACTTTTGCATAAACAGCACGGCATCCTAATTCTTCTCTCTCAGGAGAGACCAATGAGGACCGCATTATTCGCTGCAGCCTCTAGGGTCCTCTATTTTAGCTTCCATTCTTGTCATTTTCTGATGGGTAGCTACGATCTCTGGCTCAACTTTCTCAATCCGCTTCTCCATGAACGAATCACGGACCTCGTTGTCTGCCGCCAGCTAGTGCACATCTTCGCGCGCCTGGGTGAGACTTTTAATTTCAGAGATAATCGCACTTAACTCTTCTTTAAAAGGAGTGAATTCTTGCAAAAATTGTTGCAAAGTGAGGGGCTGCTGGTCGGCCATGGTAGCTTCTAATGAAGACCCTTCTGCACCACCCGAGGTCCTGGATTTTTTAGGGGCCTTCTCTGGCGTAGCTGGAGGAGTATGCTTCGACGTATTTCTCCTTATTATCACCTCCATATGCACAACTTTCGGCAGTGTGCAGGTTAAAGCCTTTTCTTAGAGCTTCCAGAGAAAGTTTAAACTATTTGTAACAGATGTTCTGATAAAATTTAAAGATTTAATAAGTGGAAAGCTGGAGCAGTGCTGGAGAGCTACTCTCTGGTAAGCTGCATCACGTGATCCCGCTGGATTTTCATCAGCTACTCTTTCAGGTTATAAGGGCTCACCATTCTCCATAATCTTCACCTCTTGTTTTTTTTATCTTACGGTTAGTTAAGGATTTTATTAAAGACCAGTAATATTTTGGGTCTGTGGTGCTACTGACTTTTTGTTTGTAGAAGTACCCCTTATGTTTCTTACTTCCTGTGTAACCTATTTCTTATCCTCTTGAATTTGTCCCAGGTTTCATGGCTCAGTGATTTACCTGCTTTTTTCCAAGAGTTGTTTTTTTCTTTGATTAATTTTTTTATCTCGTTTAACCAGGGTAGGTGTTTACGTTTTTGAGTTTGTTTCCTTTAAGGGGTATACCTATTACAAACCTCCATAAACATTTTAGTAAATTCCTCCGTGGCTACATTGAAATCGGGAATTAATACTGTTCTGTATTTGTCATTTGGTTTTGGAATGCTTGCTTGCTATAATTTCTAAAACATCTCCTAGTACTGAGAGAAAAGTACAGTTACGTAAGAACTTACCGTAACAGTAGATCTTCGAGAACAGCTCTTGCAGCAGGTTACACCATTAGGACTGAAGCCGTCAGGCATCAGGACCCCACGGAAAATTTCTAGCTAGCAGTCTTCAGCAGGGACCACCTCAGACATTGGTCCCGCCCCCGACGTCAGGCGTAGTACATAAGGAGGTGGTCCCGCCACAATCTCCAATTCTCCCGCTGGAGACTCCCGGCCACTGGATGACATCAGAAGAAGAGACTGAGGATCCGCCATCAGATGGCCAAGACTAAAACAAATCGTTCCATCCCGGAAGATGGATGTTAGGCTATAACCTACCTCCTCCAAGGGGGAATGGTGGGCGGGAAGGTACCTGCTGCAAGAGCTGTTCTCGAAGATCTACTGTTTACGTAAGTTCTTGCTACTGTACTATCTTCTTCGAGATACAGCCTCTGCAGCAGGTTACACCATTAGGACTGATTCCCAAGCAACAGCGACAATCTAATGCCATCGGGAGGAGGGAGAACAGAGATTACCACCCTGCTCGAGCCTAGGACAGAAGTCCCTGAAGGACGGCTAGGCCGAAACCTGCCCTTCGCCTTGAAGCGATGTCCAGGCTGTAATGCCTAATAAAGGTATGCACCGAGCTCCAGGTAGCTGCAGCACAAATAGCTGAAGTGGAAACATTCTTCAGCGCTGCAAAGGAGGTGGCCACTCCGCTGGTAGAATGGCCTTGGACCGTGCCTGGCAAGGGTTTGCTGTGCTTGTCATAACAGAAAGAGATACATTGAATGAGCCAACGTGAAAGGGTCTGCTTCGAAACAGGGGCCCCTTTCATCCTCTCAGCAAAGGATACAAACAGCTGATCCGCTTTCCGGTACTGTTTGGTTCTGGTCAGATAATATCTGAGACACCTGTGAACATCCAGGGTGTGAAGCAGTGCTTCTCCTTGATTGGTGTACTTGGGAAAGTACACTGGTTAAGTCGATATCCTGATTAAGGGTAAGGTCTGAAACCACCTTAGGCAGGAACTTAGGATTTGTCCTCAGGGATACCCTATCTTGGTGGAAAATTAAATAAGGCTCTTTGCACATGAGTGCATGCAATTCGGAGAATCTTCTCGCTGAAGTAACTGCAACTAAAAACGTTTTCCACGACAGAAAAAGTAGCTCACAATCCACGGCTGGTTCAAAGGGTGGCAGCGTAAGCTGCTCCAGGATGAAGGGCAAGTCCCAAGGAGGAACCGGATCCTTGATAGGCGGCCTAAGGTGGAGGACCCCCCTTAAAAAGGCATGAGTAGTATCCAATTGAGCCACCATACGATGGCCAATGGGGGCATGATAAGCTGAGATTGCACAAAGGTGCACTTTGATTGAGGAGTAAGCTAGCCCAGATTGAAAAAGGGAGAGCAGGTACTCCAGAACCAGCTTCTCAGGACAGTCTAAGGGCGAGAAACCACGCGTTTGAGCCCACAGGCAAAACCTGCGCCACTTCATGGCATATGTTGCGTGTGTTGCCGGTTTTCTAGTGGCAGAAAGTATGTCTGCCACCTCTTGCGAGACCCCGTGCCGCATCATGGCTATGTCTCTAGGAGCCAGGCATGTAGGTTCAATGAATGTAAGTCTGGGTGGACTAGTGAACCCTCCTCCTGAGACAACAGATGGGAGCTGATTGGCAAAGGAAGTGGAGGTTCCCAAGATAGCTGATGCAGTAGTGGGAACCAAATTTGCCTGGGCCAGAAAGGCGCTATCAGGATAAGCGTCGCATGCTCCCTGCGAAGTTTGAGAAGAACTCTCTGGATCAACGGGAAAGGAGGGAAGGCATAGAGGAATCTGCCCGGCCAGGAGAGGGACAACGCATCTCGCCAGAAAACACCAGGCCCTGGATCTAGCGAGCAAAAATTGGGCAGTTTTGCGTTGGATGGGGACGCGAACAGATCTAATTTTGGGGTGCCCCATCTGTGGAACAGATCCTCTGCCACCTCCTGCAGAAGTTCCCACTCGTGGACTCTGGCCTGGGAATGACTCAGGCTGTCTGCGACGGTATTGTCTACCCCGGGGACGTGAACTGCAATAAGGTTTGCTCCGGGTCGAATTACCCATTCCCACACTCTCATGGCCTCCCTGCAAAGGGGGTAGGAGTGTGAGCCTCCTTGTTTGTTGAAGTACTACATCACCGCAGTATTATCTGTTTGCAACAGGAGAGTACTCGGTGGAATCTCCGACTGGAAGGCTTGGAGGGCATAAACTACCGCCCTCATCTCCAATATGTTGATGTGGAGATGAGATTCCTGGGTTGTCCATGTTCCCTGAGACCTCACCCCGTTCAACTGCGCTCCCCACCCCAGCCCTGAGGCGTCTGTGGAGAGAGTTACCGTCGGGGACGGAGCTGTGAAGGGAACCCCCATGGAGAGGGTTCCCGGATCTAGCCACCATTGCCAGTCCCGAACCACGGCCTTCGTGATTCTGACTGGTTGATGCAGATGGTCTTGCCTTTGGTCCCACTGCACTAACATCCACTGGGTTACCGAATGTGAGTCTTGCCATCGGGACTGTTGGAATGGCACCAGCCATGTGTCCGAGCAAGCGAAGGACCAGTCTGGCGGGACAGTCTTCTTCGCTGACAGATCCCTTATGGAGGGACCGAATGCGTTCCGCTCTGTCCTCGGGAAGAAAGGCTTTTCCCTTGACGGTGTCCAGAACTGCTCCTATAAACTGCAGTTTCTGGGACAGTACCAGGAGAGACTTCTCGTAGTTGATGAGTATGCCCAGAGACTGAAAAAGGGTCTGAGTACACTGAATGGCTATCAGTAGTGCCTCCTTGGAAGGGGCCATGAGAAGCCAATCGTCCAGGTACGGGAACACGTAGTGGCCCTGTCTCCTCAGAGACGCTGCCACGACTGCCATGCACTTGGTAAATACCCGAGGTGCTGATGACAGCCTGAAGGGTAGCGCCCGGAACTGATAATGGCAGCCCAGAAACTCAAAGCGCAGGAACCTCCTGTGCACTTGAGCAATAGGGATGTGCAGGTAAGCGTCCTGCATGTCCAGGGACGCCAAGAAAGCGTCCTTCTTCAGCATGGGGATTAGCCCCGGAAGGGTCACCATGCGGAAGCGCTTGTAGACGACCGACAGATTGAGGTTGCTGAGGTCCAAAATTGGACGGAGGTCCCCTGTTTTCTTTGGAACCAGGAAGAAGTGCGAATAGTATCCTGCTCGTCTCTGGTCCCCTGGAACGTGCTCCAAGGCTTCCTGCTCTAGAAGCGTGAGCACTTCCTGCTGTATAAGCAGGGCATGCTGACCCAAATAGCGGGAAAGCAGAGGAGGCCTTGTGGGTGGGTTGTCTATAAATTCTATATAATGGCCTTTTTCGACCAACCGTAGCACCCACCTGTCGGTGGAGACCGACCGCCACCGTGGCAGGTGGACCGCGATACGACCCCCGACCTTCATTTCCCGTTGATCCTGAGGAGGGGCAGGGGCTGGGAAGGAGTCATGCTGTGGCAGCAGTGGATCCTGCAGGTTTAGCCGACTTTGTGACTCGGCCTCTGCCTGAGGATGTCTTAGCCTGGACTTTTCGGGCGAAGGAGCCCCTTTGTTGCTGGCCAGAACATGGTTGTTGCCTTTGGGTCCGGCTGCGAAAACTACTCTGGTTCCTGTGAAAGGAACTAAGTCTAGACCTGTACATAGCTTTGACAGATCTAACCGCCTTACTGCAGTTTGGTGATCACCTTCTCCGAGGCTTCACCAAACAGAACTTGGCCATGGTAAGGGGCGTCCATGATGTTCTTCTGGATGTCCGGGGTAAACCCGGAGACACAGAGCCACGAGTGTCTCCGGAGACACACGCCTGAGGCTGCAGCTCTGGCCGAAGAGTCTGCAGAGTTGTATGTGGCTCTAAGCACCTGGGTCCCCACGTCCGAACCCGTAAGGAGGAGTTGCAACAGCTCCTCCTTTTGGCCACCGTCTGGCACGTTTTCAACTAGGTCTTGTCCCTGTTCCCACAATGCGTTCTGGAACTGAACCATGTGGGTGAGGTAATTTAACAACCTAATGGAGCAAGTCGCAGCAGCGTACGTGCGCCTGCCCAGGACGTCCAAATGTTTGGACTCCGGGTCTGGTGGCTGCGTGCTCAAGTGCTGCGGTTTCTGAGACTGGTCATGTGAGGCTGTAATGACCAGGGAGTCGGCCAGAGGATGGTTTGCCAGGTACTGGTCTTCCCTTGGAGCCTTGTACAGGCGGTCAGTCTTCTTCGGCACTGCCAGAGTCAAATGTGGATGCTTCCACACAGCCTTGGTGACGTCCACGAAGGTGTCCACCAAGGGTGGCACTACCACAGGCTTGGGGTCTTTTTGCCGAAGGTAGCGGGCAAGGCGTAGTCTCTCAGGGTCCAGCTCTTCAGCGTCCCACCCCATGTTCTCCTGAATATGCCTCATTATCTCGGCGAATGAGGGGTCATCCGGAGGGGACCTGGGAAGGTCGCGTGGGTCCGGAGAAGGGACGCTGATTGGAGAAGGGGATCTGGAGCACGCAGAGGTGTCAGATCTGGAGTCCTCCATGGACGAGGTATACCGATACCGTCTGGGTCTCTTGGGGCTGGGTGACCCTGAAGTGGATCCTGAAGGAGGCCTTCTCCTCTCCGAAGATCTGCCCCTAGAAGGGGACGCTGGCTCCTTGGGGGTCGATGCCCGTCCTGCTAATCCCCTGGGTGGTGGAGGGGGCGCAGGCGTTGGAGGGGCAGCAGGCGCAGGAGGAGGTTGTGTGGTGACCACATCCTTCTTGATGGTGTCCCACCAGAAAGTGAAGAGCTCCTTCACCTCTGACAAATTTAGGCCCGACGACGGACCGGGCGCCAGTGGCCTGTCATCGGGTCCCCGCGGGTCTCTCGTTCCGGGGAAGGATCCCATGGGAGCTCGACGGGACCGGGGTCGCCCGCCTGGTCTTCGGGCTGGGTAGAGTCCTCCTCCTCCTCCGACCGAAATCGGTAGGCGGTGGTGTGGTCCTTCTTTCTACAGTAGCCGACGCCGGTCCCCCCGCTGATGTCCTCAAGGGCGAATGCCTGACCGGCGATGGGTGACGTATGGTAGCCAGTTCTCGGGAGTGCCTATGTAGCTTGGCCGACGTCGGGTGGGCTGAAGTCAGGTCCGACGTCTGCTTCAGGGAGGTCAGCTCCTTAGTCTTGTGCTGGGATGGTGGCGGTTGGCAGACAGACCTGATGACGGGTGGAAGACTTGTGGCGCTCCCCAGACCTAGACGAGGCCTTAGACGGAGTGGACGAAGATACAGGCCTGGAGGTCTTGACAGGTTGCAGAGAGGAGGAACCACTAGCCGATCTGACGAGAACCGGGGGAGGCTGAGAGCGAGCCCTCGAGGGAGAGCGGTCAGACCTGGAGCCAGAGCTGCAGGAGTCCGACGCCCTGGAAGGGGATCTGGGTCTATCCTTCTCCCGGTGCTTATAGGACTTCCCTGAAGACTCCCCTTTGGAGGAAGGGTCTCGATCCATAGCTTTTAGTTCTTCCTCGAGGAGGAAAGCTTGGAGGGCCTTCTGGAGGCAGATCCTTGTATGGCTGTTAAAGCCCTGGCAGAAGAAGCAGGCCTGGGTGTCGTGGTCTGGGCCCAGGCAGCATACACAGGCCGAGTGAGGATCCTTGAAAGGGATCTGCTTGCCGCAGGCACACTTCGATGAATGGCCCTCCAGAGAAGTTGGAGCGGACATCAGACGAAATCCGGTTGAGAAAAGAACAGCTGAATTTTCCTAGTCGTCGCGCGCTAGAAGATGACCGAGAGGCCAACGCTACGATGTCGATGGCGAGAAAAGAACTGGGGATTGTGGTGGGACTGCCTCCTTAGGTACTACACCTGACGTCGGGGGCGGGACCGACGTCGGAGGCGGTCCCCGCTGAAGACTGCTAGCTAAGAAAAATTTCGTGGATCCTGACGCCTGACGGCTTCAGTCCTAATGGTGTAACCTGCTGCAAGAGCTGTATCTCGAAGAAGATCTGTAGGTTGATTTAATGTCTCTGAATTAATTCTAATAGTACAGAAGGTAACATTATGGTCCCCCAAATTTGGTGGGTTAACACATTTTTCAAACACCAATAGTTCAGGTATTACAAAAATTAGATCTAAAATATTGCCTAGGCTGTTAATCTTTCCTTTCCTGGTGGGGTTATTTATGATTGGTACCAAGTGTAAACTTTGTAAAGTCTCGTCTAATTTTCATCCCTTATGACCTCCCCAGGCAACATTAAAGTCTCCGACCAAAATCACATTTTTATTTATTACCTGTTCTATCACTAGTTGGGCAAATTTTTCAAAACAAGTATTGTTTTTATTTTTGTGGAAGAGTATACCACACCAATTATTAAATCAGATATTTGTAAATGGACCAATAGGCACTCTATACCCTCCAAACTTCCTGAGTACAAACTCTTCGAATGGCCCAAGGAATGTTTTATGTACATCAGTATCCACCCCCAACCCACTCGTGACCCTCGGTCTAATCTAGAGCTATAGTGATCCCTCAATTCAATTTAATTCGTATCAATCTTCTTGTTTAACCAGGTCTCAGGCGAAGTAATAAGGCCTTGGTTTGAGATTCGTCCTGAAAATACATCTAGATTATCACTATATTGTTATGTCCCCTAAGTCTATCTTTGTTGTTCTGATACCACTGAAGCCACCTCACACTTGCACTTCTGTTTCTCTAAATGTTACTCATACTTTCATTTCATTAGACTGTTGAGAGTGTTTCTTTTACTCCCCCAACCCCGTTTTCTCTTTTCTTGGCCGTCTCTCTCCTTCTATGACGGATATACATCACATTCCCTGATCTTGTAATAGTAATCTGGGGGAGAATTAAACATTCTGTTATTTCTGTTTTGCAAGTACCATACTTCAATTTACTATTAAGTAGTTTAGAATATTTTAAATGTTCTTGTATGGTAATGCTTGTAGGTAGTATACATTTTAATGTAGACTTCATATGCTTTAACTTTTAAGGACAATATATACTAACTTGTAATAGAATGTAATATATTTGGACCTATGTATAAGGCTATGTGACACAGTTAATGTATAATTCTCTTATTTACAAAATACAATAACAATTTATTTGATAAAAAAAAGGAAGCAATAATATCAAGAGACTCCAGCTCTGCCCATGTCCCAAGCAGATCCATTTTGTTAATAATGCTTCTTGCACTGTCATGCATTATCTTTAAGGGTCTGTCCTTAGGACCTGGGTTAGTCGCTACATCCCCACTGAGAATTAAGGATATCCACAGCACTTGGCTCTCTTGTTTGTTAAATGATAGGCTAATCTTTATTTGCTTAATTTCTAGTTGAGTTTTTATTTTACTTAAGGGATTTCTCCACTTTATTGTTCTAATTTCTTTTTGACCAATTTTACAATGTAGGCTAGTGCATACCCTCCAACTGTACCGGTTTTGCCAGTACAATACCGTCTTTTTAATCACTGGTACCGGGTACCGAGACATCGGCACAATGTACCGTATTTGGGGAAAACTTTTAATAAAATCGTTTTGGAGCCAAGAAGCCGCAGCACGACTGCCGCTAAGCAGCAAGCACAGCCCCAGTTGTTAGTCGATCGGTCCTTGCATTCGGCAGAGAGAGTGGTTTGCTATGCTGTCAGACTGGTGCGTTACTACTAGGTGCCCTGCAGTGGGCACCTTCCCTCGCATGAGACAGTTCCTGACCGGAGCTTCACGTTTGCGCTGCTGACACTCTGTTGATCTCCTCTGTTCGCTGCTATCGCGCTAGAAGTGCTAAGCTGAGTGATGACAGAGAGTCACTGGCGGGAGAACGAGCAGCCCTGAGTGGCTATTGCCTTGTGACACTATCCCGCGTGCAGCACTGAGGTGTCAGACAAGTTGGAGTAGAGGAGTGCAGTGAGCAGAGTGCGCAGTACGAATTAGTCACGGCGGGTAGGTAAAAATAAATCTTTGAGCTGTCAAGGGATTTCGCGTTCTGGCACTGTTTCAGACGCGGCGCTGAGTTGGATAGCTTATCAGATCCACTGGCTTAATTTAATTAATCTCCTTCGCCCGCTTCTCGCTCTGCGACTGTCCTGTGTTGTGTGCAGCCTGGTAGTGGTCACTGTCCCATGTCCATCGGTGAAGAGAAGACTACAGGTCTGCCCCCCCCACTGTCTGGGCCAGATAGCTGTTTAGCACCAAAAGTAGACAGAAACAGCCTGAGCTGACTGTGTTTAATTTCAGTCAAATAAAGCAGCAGATCACTGCAGGCCAGAACTGTGCACCTGGAGGGATAGAGGCTGAGGACTGGACAACTCGGTAAGTACTGCCTAAAATATAAGCAAACATTAATATAATCTGAACAGGCTTCCTGTGTTGTGTGTTCTGACTCACCCCACCACATCATGATCCAGGGCACAACATCATTTGGGGTGACCAGAGATGGTAACAGCACTGATTAGTGGTGATTGTGAAGAGAGTCGGACCAGCCGAGGGAGCTACGCTTACTGTGTAACTGCTGCACTGTGTAACTGACACAGATCATCGACACATTAGCATAGCCACAGTATTTATGAGATATTACATGTTTACTTTGGGGTGCCTCGATGAAAGATGACATTAATTTGTTATGTGAAGGATGTGGATGGACAGAGCTTGAAAGGGAGGGGGTGAGGGGGACAGGCCCCGATGAAAGCTTACGCTCATTGATTAAGTCTGCACCTACAGTGGAAGGTGGCGTGCGATTCTCTGTAGCCTTTACGCCACACAATCTGGCTGGTCCGACTCTCTTCACAATTGCCGCCAATGTTGCTAGCAAGTGGTGGGGGCAGTCACTGCAGTCAGGACAGACACTCCTCCTGCAGAATGCTGGATGGGGCTAGTGCTGCTTGCTGGTGGGGGGGAGGGGGGCCTGGACCCCTCCTGCAGAATGATTTATGCTACTTCGTGGCCCATGTGTAGCCCTTCCCCTGTAATAAAATTAGCTACTTGGGGCCCCAACAACATCAGCTGTGGTACTATGGCCCTTGGGAGCCAACTGATACCCCTCCTTGTTACTTACTGTCTGCCTTCTGCTGGTTTTATATTTACAGTATATCTCAATAGGTGTGGGTATACTGGTGATTTACCACGGCTGGTGTGGTTCGGCCAAGAGGCGCAGCCAATTGACTTAACCACACCAGGAGTGGTAAACTCACCAGTATACCCACACCCTGTTGGGGTATATTACTATTATACAATAGTTCCATTTTTTATACTGGAAAAATAGTAAAGAAAGTTTCTTTTATATTTTTATGCAATTTTTGGGTGATTTTATTGCTCTGCCAGAAGAAGTACTGCTGGGTTCTGGGGCTGTGGAGTATTGCTTTGTGTCGGCTTTGTAGGGCAGTGTGGTTTTATTTTGGGGGGGACGACTAGAAAGTGTTTGAATGTGGACCTAGATTGTTTTTTTTGTTGCGTTCCAGCTGCTTTTTGATATATGAGCTGGGACAGGATTCAAATTTGTTGCTCGTTTGCTTTTGGGGTTTTTTTAGCACGGAGGTACTACTTCATTTTCTGCTACTTGTACGCATCTGTTGCAGCATTGGTAACTGCCGCAGTCACTGTTAGGTGTGTTTTTGAGTTCTTCCATTTTGGGCCGAGAGAATGCAGTCCCTTCTGTTCATATTTTTCGTTTTGTTATGCTTTTGCTTGGTTGAGAATGGTGCAGACTGTTGATGTGTCACATTTAGCGTGTGCTAAGCAGCGACAGCTTCTTGTTATTTTGGAGCATGGTGACGAACTATCAGATGTTATCATAGGATTGGGGGGACAATACTGTGTTGAAAGGAAAAAAAAATAGAAGTGTTGGAAATGTATTTTAGCTACAGGTTATGGCTTTAAAGTACTGTTTGGAGAATTACAGTGCCAGGCCAGTTGGGACACCGGTGTTTAGCGGGGATCCAATATGGTGGATTTGGGGTTTTTGTTGGGTGCTCGGAGTGTTTTTTGAGACATGAGGCTGGTCAGTGATCTCATGCCATGCCATCACAATGGAAACATGTAATGCTTTTTTAAACAACTGTAAGCAATCATGGTATGAGTGTGCTTGGCATGTCTCTGTAAAGGCATTGGTTCTTTTTTATTTTTCTTAGCCATTATGTGATGCAGCAATTAGAGGTTGAGGACAGAAGAGTCATGTAAAATAAAGGGGTATATGCAAATATGCATATCAGTCAGTGTTTTAGACTTTAAAAGGATATATTAACACCTCTTATACCATATTGCCCACAGTCGTTTAAAAACATTTTACCTGTACGACCTCAAAATTTTGTAGTATTTGCTGAAGCAGCTAATTCTTTAGTATCTGTTGTTATCTGCCATAATATTTGGTATGATAGATGGGCAAATATGCACAACCAGTGTGTTCTGTCACAGAGGGGGTTTGATTCCCTATGACCTTGAGAATGAAGCTCTAGAGGTCAATGGGAATCAGAACCCTGAGGTAGCAAAACACATTGGTTGTGCCTTAAGTTGCTCATCCTGTAGTGTGATGTACTATGTGAAATGTATGTTGTGAGTTCTTTTGATTTCAAAATGAAACCAACCCCTGCAGTCTCTAGATGTTCTGCCAATGTAGGGTAGAATCACATTCCATTACACCTCTCCCACAAACTGAATTTTGGCCTCTGCCTGTCACCTCCTTAGCACTTCCCACCCTCCTCTGTGAGGCACCCCTTACCCTATTACCCATTAGCCCTCTCTCATGTGGCACCCCTACCCAATTACCCATTAGCTCCCTCCCTTGTAGCACTTAGACAGACCCTCACTTCCCACCCTCCTGCGAGGCCCTCACCCAATTACCCATTAGCTCCCTCCCTGTAGCACTTAGACTAACCTCACTTCCCACCCTTTCATGAGGCGCCTCACCAATTACCCATTAGCTCCCTCCCTTGTAGCACTTAGACGAACCCTCATCTTTCTTGCCCTGCCTTCTGGGGTTGCAACTGTAGGGCTGCTCTCTCCCTGCAGTCTGAGTCAGTCTTTGTCTTGGTGGTCCTCCGGCCATTTCCTCCCCCTCTCTGTACCCACTAGTACCCTGCTGGCCTACTTCTCTGCCTACTCTCCCCCTTGCCTATTTACCTGACTATCTCCCGGATTGTGCTCTGCCTACCCCCCTTCCCTGGTTACCTGTTAATTCTCCTGCCTCCCCTTGCTCCCATGTTACCCTGTGGATTACCGCCTTCCTCTCCTATAGACTAGATGCACTGGATGAAATGTCCTCTCTATTTTTTCAGTTCTAGTTGTATACATGTCTGCTACCTTGTCTATATTGTCTTTATTTTGTACTCCGGCCCCACCCTGCATGTGGGTTCGCATGCTACCTTGACAATGTACCATGTTCTCTGTATTGTAATCTCGCCGGCCCACCTGTATTGTGGACTTGTATGCTACCATGACTATGTACGATGTTTTCTGTATTGTAACCTCCCGGGTCACACCTGAAGATAGGCATTTGTCGTCTAGTGTGCTTACCTGGTTAACAAAAACAAATAAATAAATAAATTAGCTTTGAACTGTGGTAGAACAGCATTTTGAAAGGAATGGAATTTTGTACAGGAAAACATTTCCACAATATAATTAAGCAGTAATGCCCAGCAGGGTATGTGTCGTGCTGAGATAACAGCACGTCTCAGGTGGTTGGGCACAATGCCCTAGGCCGAGTGCATCCAATACCTGAGGCGTTACGTTCTCCCAAACGACACACACCTGGGAGGGCATTATTGCTATTATTGAATGGCTCATTGTTATATATATATATATATATATATATATGGAAAAAATAATTTGAAAGAATGTTTTTATTAGTGTGGAAAAATATTTTTGTTTCTTAAGAGAAAATGAAAAAAAAAAAAAAGAGTATGCTAGCGGCCATCCATAATGTCATCTACATTGGTTCACAGCGAGGCTGAGACTAGACCCGTGAAGATGTGCTGGGATAACATCACGGATCCAGCCCCAAACTGACCGATCACAGTCCAAGATTCTTTCTTGCCATTGTAAGATATAAGGTTATGTAGCGCCTTTATTACTTTTTTTTTTTTTTTTCCAGTTTTTGTTGACCAGGTAAGTGCACTAGACAAATCCTACCTATTTTCAGGCATGACCCAGGGAAGGGGGATACAGATGAATGCCAACTGACCTTAAACAAGATTAAGCTGTTGGTGGTATTTTTAGTGAATGAGGGAAATTTGGCCAGGACAACAGGGAAATTCCCCCCCTACTCTTTTCGATAAGTGCCATGGGATCTTTAACATCCACCTGAACTATCACCAATCCAGGCAGAAGGGACCTCGGTTTAATGTCTCATCCGAAAGACGGCACCTCAGAAGTGAAGCACCCCTGTCATGCTGCACTACAGTGTCAGTACTGGGATATTAACCCAAGTGCCAGATGTAGGAACTGAACCCACAGCCCTCTGATCTCCCGGCCTCAGAGGTGAGTGTGCTACCTACTGAGCCACTGACACTGATATTCTTGGTACCACTACAGGGTTCAAACCCTGCACCCTTGCTACCAGAATCAGCAGCTCTACCACTCAACCATCATATCTGTACACAGTGTATTAAAAAAAAAAAGGGATAGATTGCTTATTGCACAAAATGGATTTTAAAAATGAGCTAATGTACATATGAAATTGGCAACAGATATAGGCCATTCCAGCTGTATAGTCTGCTCGAGTACCAGTTATCAGCACTCCCAGATCTTTCTCCTCCTTGGATTTGGTTAACGGGACACCCTCCAGCCAGCAATTGTCTCCTGGGTTCTTGTCTCCTAAATGCATCACTTTGCACTTCTTGGCATTGAAACCAAGCTGCCAAGTATGAGACCACTCCTCTAGTTTTACCAAATCATCCTGAGGTACTTTTGTTCCCTTCCCCATCTACCTCGGCACAAATCTTTGTGTCATCTGCAAAGAGAATGATCTTGCTCTTAATCCCACTGCAATGTTGGCTATGAAATGTTAAACAGAACCGGTCCCAGCACTGAGCCTTGTGGTATACCACTTGTTACTGCCTTGACTGAGATGCCCCCCAAACTACTACTTCTGCTGTGTACCCTGCAGGCGGTTCTCGACCCACCTGACCTGTTTCTTCTCTGCTCCCAGACTCTTCAACCTCATGGTCAGCATACTGTGTGGCACAGAGTCAAAGCATGTCCCCTGCCCAGTGCCCCGCATAACTCAGGTACTGATGTTGGTTGTGGTATTAGTAACTGTTACTGTTTTTAGTACTGTATTAAGAAAATTACTGAATTGTAGCTTGTCATATTGCAGGGGAAGAAAGTGAAGGTGACAAGACTGAGAAGAAGAGTAGGACAAGCTTCAGACAGATTACAGTAACAGGAGAGAGAAAGAGAAGACGACGAGGCAGATAGAGTAGACATTATAAAGAGGCACGACAGAAGTGTAAGCATCAGGATAAGCAGAGAGGTTACAGAAAAGTGAGGAGAATCAGCCAGAGTCAGAAAGACCAGGAGAGTCACAGACAAAAAAAAAAAAGGCTGCAAGAAGGAGAAAGCAAAAGCAGTAAAGTACAGGTTAGTAGAAAAAAGTAGGAGCCAATAGCCCATTCCAAATCAACATCATGTCTCAGTCTAAACAAGTGCGTCATGGATAACACTTTTAATGTTTCTTACTCAGCAGAAGGCAGGGACTTCATAAACCATCCCGGAAAGGGAACAAGCATGCATTTTGTGAACACTGTGCTTGTGATTTCTCCATTTCTCATGGTGGCATCCACGATGTGAAGGTCCACCTAAAGACAATCAAGCACCGGTCAAATGCTGAACTAAAAAAGAGTTTAACTTCATCAAGAGGTCTGATGAATGCCTGGGCCAATCCACATAACCCAGTGAATGACGGAGCAACAAAAGTGGAAGTTCTTTTTCAAGGATTTGTATTGTAGCATAACCTTCCATTTGCAGTGAATGACAGCTTCAACAAACTGGTTGCCAGGATGTTTCCAGACAGTGATATAGCCAAACGATATGCATGTGGTCACACAAAAGCAAGTCATCTAATTCAATGTATTGGGAAAGAAAGTATTGATGAGGTCAGAAAACAACTGATACCAGATACTGGAGAAGACAAGAAATGGTATTCCCTCAGCACTGATGGAAGTTCTGATAATGATGACAAATACTTCCCCGTACTGGTTAACTGTGAAGACGCAGAAGGGATAATTAGGACTAGATTCCTGGACATGCCCACAGTCAATTACGCTGACGCCAGAAACATTGCAGAAGCTATGGAAAGATGTCTCACCACTTCAGGGCTTAGTCTCAGCAACTATGCAGCTTTTGTCTCTGACAATGCATCAGTTATGATTGGCAAACACCGAGGAGTTCTCAAACTCTTACAAGAAAAACGTAGTGGAGGAGAAATATATGGAGTAGGTTGTGCCTGTCATCTTGCACACCTTGCTGCAAAACAGGGAGCTAAAGCGCTGTCATTTGATCCACAAGATTTTCTAGTAGATATATTCTACCATTTTGACAAGAGCGCGAAACGGAAGGAGTTGCTGAGAGAAGACATTTCTTTCTGTAATGAAAACATTAGGAAAGTACTGAAGCATGTGTCAACTCGATGGCTGAGTATGTCGCGTACACTGGAAAGAGTGCTAGAGATCTGGGATGGACTCCGATGCTATTTTCTAACCCACTACGATAATGATGAGCCTGGTCCATCAAAACGACAGAAGACGAGGGAACAAGGTGATACTGGAGCCAGGGAGAGAAGATTGGTTAACATTTTCAGTGGACCCATCTACAAATTGTATGTGCTCTTTTTTACATGCCATCATTCCCAGATTTGACACATTCAACCTGCTGCTTCAGCGTGAAGATCCCATGATCCACAGACTACAACCAGCTATGATGAAGCTATATCAGGAGCTGCTAGGATGCTTGATGAAACCTTCTGTGATCATGGACAATAAGGACGACCTCCTTGCTATAAATGTCACTGAAAAAGATTTGCAGAAATTGAATGTAGATTTATTTATTGGGTTTTCTGCATCTCAAATGATTAGGAGACAAGATCATGAGGGATCCTGTGAAGTTGTCAAGTTCCGTGCTGAGGTGAGGGGATTTTATCAGAATGCTCTGGTGTACAAGCGGCTGTTCTGTTTGTTGGACTGAAGTTATTTCACAACGCCGCTCGTAAGCGGCTGATGTCTGGACTGCCTTTTTTTTTTTGTTGCCTGCTTACACTTAGGAACTCTCCCTGTTGTTCGTTTGCCCTCTGGCTGTTGAGTTGCATGGGGTGGGAGTCCGTGCTCAGTTCTGCTGTTTACACCTGGTCGGAGGTGTGAGCGAGGGGGAGCTTGATTGTGCTGAAGGGGCAGGGACACTGCTCGACATAAAAGCAAAGCACCACTAGCAAGCACGAGCGCCACTTGGCATTGGAAATTTTGTTTCTATTAAAGAAGGGAAATGGGTTGGTCTGTGACATGGTTTTTAATCTATGTTGAAGTTAAGTAGTTTTATAGTTATTGTTTGGTAAGATATGTTAAGTTGGAGTTTGTTTTAGTATATTTTATTGTATTAAGCAGGTTAGGCAGTTATTTTGTTTTCATTTTAAATTTTGTTTAAATAGTAGTTTATGTTTTTTGAAATGTGTAGGGATTATGTGGGAGGATCCATGGGGGCTAGGATTACCTATAGCCACTCACTGCTATATGATTTACGTCCCTCTGCCCCTTTCCCTGTGTCTGTTACTACTGCTAGACGCTGTTGGGAAGTGGGGATTGCAGCAGGGGGTCGTGCTGATTATTGGCAGTAGGATGATTTGGGTATGGGCGACGGTAGGATAGAGGTTGTTAGGTCCAGGAGGCGACCCTGGGTTGGGACGGGCATCTGGGAGAGGCCAGACATGGTTGGTGCCCGTCCCCAGGGAGTCCACCAGACCAAGTGGTCAGGCAACCCGAGGGGCTGCACCACCCTCCAATCCTCTGAAGCCAGTGCTATGCAATGCCAGGTCAATCAGAAACAAGACGGCAATTATTGCCACCTTGGCTTCATCGGTCGATCTGGCTTGCATCACGGAGACCTGGGTGGGTGATGATGCAGGCCCTATTTTTGAGGCTGTGGTCCCTCCCGGGTATACTGTGGTGCACTGTTCCAGAGTGAATTGCAGGGGTGGCAGTGTAGCTATCTGCTTTAGATCCAGCCTGACCTTCGCCGTGCACCTGATGGAAACTCCGGGTTCTTTTGAGTGTGTGGCTATCCGTGGTGGTCTCGGCGCAGGCTGCAGGATCTTCATCTATCGTCCTTCTGGTCAGATGGGGAATTTCCTGCAGGAGTTCGCCGAGTTCACCGCTGGTGAAACACTGGGATCCCCCAGATGTGTTTTTCTGAGGGATTTCAATGTTTGGGTGGATGATGGAGATCAGAGATGCAGCGGCGATTTCTTGCAGAGTATGTCCTCTTTAGGACTGTCGCAGGTCGTTGCTGCACCCACCCATCAGGACGGCCACATATTGGACCTGGTGTTTTCACTGGGGCTTGAGATCACTGATCTTGAGATTGATCGGGTCTTTTGGTCCGATCATTGCACGGTGAAGTTCACGCTTGGGGCTCCTGCCATAAGCCCTTCCCCTGCTGAGATGATCAGCCGTCGCCCTTTGCCGGGTCTTACACCTGAGGGTTTTCTGGCGGCAGCTAAATTGTCTAGTGTGGGTGCTGCATGCGTCGGAGGTGTTGGTGCCGGGGTTGACACCTATAATAGGGTGCTCTCTGACACCATAAACTCCCTCGCACCTGTCCATGTACGACCCAGAACTTCATACCTGAGGTCCCCATGGTTTGATGCTGACCTCAGGGTGATGAAGAGGACAGGTTGGAGATTAGAGCGCTGCTGGAGAAGGTCCCGCTTGGGGGCGGACAAACTGGTCCTGCGTATGCACTACTGTGCATATCAGGAGTCAATCAACTGTAAGAAGGCAGTGTTCCTGTCCAGGGAGATTGCTGCCGGGAAGAACCGACCAGCTGCACTCTTTCGGACTGTAGATAGACTTCTTCATCCTCTCTGTCTGCAGCCCGGGAGGGTCTTTTCTCACGAAGATTGTGAGGAGTTTGCTCGGTTTTTCTCGGACAGGGTGTCCTCGATCCGGCTGGTGGCTTCTTCAGCCAGCAATACTATAGCTGACAGTGGTCGCCAAATGTGTTCTGAGTGCACTCCGAGTTGGGGGGAGTTAGACCAGTGGAGGTGAGTGAGGTTATCGCGGTGGCAACTAATTTGAAGCATACTTTTGTGAGTTGGACCCAGTGCCAACACGCTTTCTTAATGAGATGTGTTGACTCTGTTGGCCCGGTGTTTGCCATGATTGTACGGTGTTCCTTATCTGAGGGAGTCTTTCCGGATGCCTTGAAGGAGGCTCTGGTGAGACTCTTTTTAAAGAAACTATCTTTGGACCCGGAGATCATGGCAAATTACCATCCCATCTCCAAACTCCCATTTTTGGGGAAAGTGGTGGAGAAGGTGTAGTACTTCAATTGGAGGAGCACCTCGTGACTCACGAGTTGTATGATCCCTTTTAGTCAGTTTTTTGGGCCAGACATAGCACAGAAACTGCGCTTGTTCGGGTGCAGAATGACCTCCTCAGGGCTAGAGATCAGGGGGACAGGACAATTCTTGTTCTCCTTGATCTCTCCTCAGCATTTGACACTGTGGACCACTGTGTGTTGCTTGTCCATCTCAGGGAGCTGTGTGGACTCACCTGTACCGTCATCAACTGGTTTGAGTCTTTTCTTACCAATAAGAGGCAACCGGTTACGATGGGTAACTTCTCATCTATACCCTGTCTCCTCCCCTGTGGAGTTCCTCAGGGCTCGGTACTGGCCCAATGTTGTTCACAGTGTATATGCTGCCCCTGTGGGAGATCATTAGGAAATATGGCTTGAGTTTTCATTGCTATGCCGATGATACTCAGCTATATTTGTCCTTTGCCCCAGGAACATCCAACGCAGTAGACGTGCTAAACATCTGTCTGACCGAGATAAATGACTGGATGGCCTCCAGCTGGCTGCGACTGAACCCTAACAAGACGGAGGTATTGGTAGTGGAGCCAAACAGAGCACGTGATAGGATGGCCTCTGACTCAGCAACTGGACTTGTTCTGGGGGCTGTGTCATTGAAGGCCTCCTTTTGGGTGCGCAATCTTGGAGTGATTCTGGACAGGAATCTGACCATGGAGGCCCAAATATTTTCCGTGGTTCGTACCTGTTTTTTCCCCATCTCAGAAACATTGCCAGGATTAAGCCCCTTGTTCCGCCTCTGGACCTCCCTACCTTGATACACGCCTTAGTCACATCTAGGCTGGACTACTGTAATGCGCTCTATCTCGGGGTCACAGGGGGACTTCTCCGCAGACTGCAGCTGGTGCAAAACGCAGCTGCCCGGTTACTGACTGGGCAGAAGTTCTGTCATATCACACCGGTTTTGTGCGAACTGCACTGGCTGCCAGTCAGGTGGAGAATCCTCTTCAAGGTGGGCCTTCTCACCTATAAGGCCCTACACGGACAGGGCCCTGGTTACCTGTCAGTCCTTCTGATACCTACTCCCTCTGTCCGCCCTCTTCGATCCTCCAGTGGTGGCCTCCTGACCGTTCCTAGAACGAGGCTTAAATCAGCCGGTGATAGAGCCTTCAGTGTTATGGCTCCCGTTCTATAGAACTCTTTACCAGCTATAGTCAGAGAGGCCCCCAGGATAGATGTCTTCAAGGTTCGCTTGAAGACATTATTATTTTCACAAGCATTTGATGTTTAGAGTATGATTTAGTATATAATTTGTAATTTATTATCCTTATTTATTCGATTGTTTGCGTATAATGTTTTAAAATTTGTACGGCGCCCAGAGCCTCCGGGATTGGGCGTCTTTTAAATAAATTTGCCTTGCCTTACATGAAACAGAAATTCCCGCTCAATGACCCTGTACTTAAGGCTGTTGTTGTGTTTGACCCACAAAATCAACCGACATCCAAGTTCTCCATGATCGAAACTCTGCTGCAGAACTTCCCTGATGTAATTCCACAGAACCGAACTAATGAACTGTTCATGGAGTTCATGTTTATTTATTTAGCTTTTGTTGACCGGGTACGTGCACTAGACAAATCCTGCCTATTTTCAGGCACGACCCGAGGGAGGGGGATACAGATGAATGCCAACTGACTTTGAACCAGATTAAGCTGTTGGTGGTATTTATAGTGAATGAGGGAAATTTGGCTAGGACACCGGGGAAATTCCCCTACTCTTTTCGATAAGTGCCATGGGATCTTTAACATCCACCTGAACTACCACCAATCCAGGCAGATGGGACCTCGGTTTAACGTCTCATCCGAAAGACGGCACCTCAGAAGTGCAGAACCCCTCTCATGCTGCACTACAGTGTCAGTACTGGGATATTAACCCAAGTGCCAGACATCCACTGATCTACCTACCTTCTCTCTTGAAGAGGACAGGATTGATAGATTCTGGCACAGTGTGTCACAAATGACAGAACCAGCCACCGGGCAACCACAGTTTAGATTGCTGTCACAGTTAGCTAAGTATGCTCTACTGCTCCCACATAGCAATGCTTTCTGTGAAAGCATATTTAACATGGTCAGGAAAAACACTACAGAGGTTAGAAGCTCATTAGGAAAATTGGCAGAAGGACATGCAGTAACCGGAGCATATGCTGAGCATACAGGCATCAGAAACAACCTCTGTGCAGTGATGGCTTCCAAAATCAATGTGTTCTAGAACGTACCAAGTACAGCATGGTCACCATCCAGTGACCTCATCCCGAAGGCTAAATCAGCAACATTTAAGAGTCTGATGGCAAGAAAAGAAACAAAGAATTAAGAAAGCAATAACGGACTTCGGTTCAGCTTCGTTAGGTGGCAGCTTAATTCACGAGCTCGAGCCGGGCCTCTGTTGAAAACCCTAAAATAACAGACCAAAGCAGGGGAAAAATAGACCGGAAGGCACGACAGTCGAAAACGATGGACACCAAACTTGACAAAATACTGTTGGAGCTGCAAGTATTCAAATCACACTTTCATCAATTCAAACAAAATCAAGAATCTCTTCAAAAGGACCTCGTAGATCTACATCACATTTTCCTCCTTGAGAAAACATGCAAGAGCAGGCCTCAACCAGCTCACAACTTCAGAACACACTTAATCAAGTAGTTCACCTTTGCCAAGTTACAGTGGAGCACCAGGAAGATGTGGAGAATCGTAGCCACCACAAGAACCTATGGTTCTATGGAGTTCCTGAAAATAGTGAGGGTACTGACCTCCAGCTGTTCGTGAAGACGTTCATCCGAGAGACACTAGAGCTGAGAACTGACTTTAATTTTGTGATAGAATGGATTCATAGGACCCTTTACCCTAGCTGGTGGTACAGTTCTCCTCAGGTCAGCAAACCTATGACAATGCAGAGGAAGCTTGCAGACCTGAAGAAGCACAGCATATCCCTTCCAACCTCTTCTTGTCTACCCCAGAGATCTACAGTGGAATGTGGCCCTACTAGGTGGACTCCTCCAGGCCCACGAGTCGATCAGCAGGCCACAGTCCACTCAATCAAGTGGATGCTGGCCTAATTCTCCAGGAATTCCAACTGAGGCCCTCTTTGCACTCCGACTTTGGGTTCACAGTGAGTACAGAAGTGGGAAGTGGATGTGGGTCCGGTGGACGCCCTGGCTGACATTGTGATGTGGGGAGGGTTTGAGAGATTCCTGTGGGTCGATGGGCTGGTGGGACGGGACTCTTAGGATGGCTGGAAGCACCTGCTCAAGGTGGGGCAGTGGCGGGGGCGCCCGACACAGTAGGCCTACCTTCCTGGTCGGGACCAGAGAGTGAAACAGGGAGGATGTTTTAACCAATTCCCACAGTCTGAAGTAGATAAAGGGTCATGCAGGTGAATGGTAAACCGCCAGGTCATTCGCGGTAGGAGGATATGGGCTCTGATTTGATCAACACCTTGCTCGGATATGAAGTTTGATCTGCTATTTGCCAATTCCCATTATATAGGGGCTTTCAGGGGTTCCCATGCTTGAGCTGAGGCTGGTGGGTCTTAGTCGGTCATTTCCCGCCCGGCCGGGCCCGGACGCCCTCGCTGAACTTGGGATGTCACCCCATCAAACTGTATCATAGCAAGCTTTACTGCATTAACCCGCTAAATAGGGTGCAGTTCTGGGGTCTCCTCGGTTGCAAGTGGCCTGGCGGCACCGGTGCACACTTGAGAATATTGACCCTTGGATAATGCGAAGGTTAGTGTACTTTGGGATTGTCTGGAACATTTTCAGTGGGCACAGTGTCTCACACTGTCTCTGTTAGACTTGGAAGGGATAGGCTGCTAATAAATAGGGCCTGGTGGTTGGCTGCCTATGCTGTCCTCCCCTCTCGACTAGGACACCGTGATTGGGTGCCTCTGATCTAATTGGATCCACCCCAGATGTTGGGATGCGATCAAAGGTGCAAATGGTATTTGACAGACGTGGATCCCATCCCTCCCTCATCCTTCCCCCCACATGAGGGTCACCTCTCCTCCACCGCAGCAGCTAGTGGAAGGACTGGGTGTCCCCGGAGACCCTACTCCCCCCTGCTGGCCCTCAATTGCCCCCAGAACTATCTCCTCTCAACAAATACTGTGACTCCAGCATGGCAGCGTACACTGGGACTGAATGCACCAATAAATTTGAGAACAGACTATTTATGTGCCATACATCCTACGCTTTTACAGACTTGGAAAGAGTCCACATAAATAATTACCTTTACCTTCCTGGAATATTTGGGAGGGTGGGCAACTGGGAGAGCCCCTGGGAGGATTGGTGCTCCCCTCATATTAGATACCTTAGTAGGTATTTGTGAATATTTTATGGATATCCGGTAATATGTTATCTCCCTCCCCCTCCCCCCTCTCATCTATAAAGGGGAATGGGCTGGTTAAGCCACATGCCACGCTTGAGTCAGACCCCACTGGAGCAGCACCTTTTTTCCCCATACCATATCTTTTCCCTAACGCCACCCCATTTTTTTGTCACACAGCTCTCCCTGTTGTTATTTTCCCTAACTCTTGTCCTACCCCATCCTGAATTTAGGGGAAAATATTTCCCTGGGTTTTCCTCTCACTCTGTGGTCGGGAAAACCCAATCCCGGACAGTCAATAGACTTGTCCCTAACGCACATTCGATCTGAGTGCGCATTATTGGAAGTCACTGTTAACCCTCTTTTTGAGGGTTTGTATATAGTTGTTGTGGCATGTGGACAACTGGTTCTGATTACAATACGATATATTTTCTGCAATATAAAATACATAGGGGAGTGTCTGTCACGAGAAACTACTGTCTTGCTGAAACTGACACATCAAACAGCTGGTAGAACAACCCACAAGAGACAGGGCTATCCTAGATCTAGTACTGACTAACAGGGAAGGGATCACAGATCTCCAGGTAGAAGGTCACTTAGGGGCCAGTGACCATCACATGGTATGGTTCAATTTGTCCACTACATTTAAATCATCCCATTCCAAGGCAAAAATATGGGACTTCAGAGGAGCTGACTTTGATAAGATGGCCAACAGAGTTATGCTAGCCCTGGCAAAAAGAAACACAGGTGAGGGGGTACTGCAAAGTGGGCAGGCATTAAGGATGCAATACTTGAAGCAACATCCCATTGTGTTGGAAAAGGAAGTGCAAAAGAAAAAGGAAACCACTTTGGTTCTCAAATACAGTAGCAGAAAAGGTCAGAGCCAAAAGGCTGGCCTTCAGGAAATATAAGGGAACACAGCGGGATGAAGATGGAGGCATACCAAACTGCCCTAAGGGAAGCAGGGAAGGCAGTAAGGCAGGCAAAGTCCCAAACTGAGAAAACACTAGCATGAACAGTAAAGAAGGTGACAACACTTTCTATAGATACAATAGTGAAAGGAGAAAGTCCAGAGGGGGTATCGCTAAGCTTAAAGGAGAAAAGGGGGCATGTGAGGAGGAGGACCCTGTAAAAGCATCTATCCTAAACAGATGCTTTTGCTCAGTATTTACTGAAGAGAAGGTAGGGCAGTGCCCACAGCTCAGCACCATGGACACGGGGGAGGGAGATGAGCACTACACCCTTCACAAAAGAAGGGGTCCTACAAGAGCTCGTTAAGCTCAGGGTTGACAAGGCAATGAGACCTGATGGCATGCATCCCAGGGTACTTAAGGAGCTAAGGGTGGAGCTAGCAGAGCCATTAACAGTACTGTTTAGTGAGTCTCTGAGCACAGGAACGGTCCCAGAAGACTGGAGAAGGGCTCATGTGATCCCGCTCCACAAGAGTGGTAGCGGGGAGGAGGCAGGGAACTACAGATCAGTCAGTCTTACCTCAGTAGTGGGCAAGATTATGGAGGCACTCCTTGAGGAAATGATAGTGCAACACCTGGAATCCATAGGGGCACAGGATCCAAGACAGCATGGGTTTACAAAAGGAAAGTCCTGTCAAACTAATTTCATAGCTTTCTTTGACTGGGTAATCAGAGTGGTGGACCAAGGGGGGGCAGTTGATGTCGCCTACCTTGACTTCAGCAAAGCTTTCGATAATGTTCCACATAGAAGAATAATAAATAAGCTGGGGAAGCTCGCGGTGGGTCAGAAGTTGGTCAACTGGGTGGCAAACTGGTTGACGGGAAGAAAACAGAGTGGTGGTAAATGGTATACATTCAGAAGAGATGCAGGTAACAAATGGGGTACATCAGGGATAAGTCCTGGGGCCAGTCCCCATCAATATCTTCATTAGTGACCTTGCAGATGGACTAGAGGGTAAGGTTTGTCTGTTTGCAGATGACACCAAGATCTGCAACAAAGTAGATGATCCAGATGGGGTGGGCAGAATGAGAAGAGATCTGGATAAACTAGCAAAATGGTCAGAAGAGTGGCAACTGGGATTTATAAGTGAAGCTTAGATGGTTATAGTTGACACTGTGCATGAGCTTATTATGGTACCAAACTGGGAAACAGGTCAGAGTTGTCTAGGTCTTGCATAGAGTTCTAAGGGTTCATTTTGTAATACCTGATCAGGTGCCCATAGGCAAAGATATCTGGCCTCCCCAAGACAGAATTATCTTAGCCTGTGCATTGGGTATGCTAACAAGAGGTTCACAGTTTGAATCCCTTGAGAACTGAGACCAAAGGTTGATTCGAACCCACAAAACAGACAAGAGGGTTATATCGTTCTATAAACTGTTCACAATTCTACGATCAGAGGTTAGCACTTTGGAAGTAGAGGGCTGACCTGTTGATTGGGATTGTGACGGTTCTCACCCCCGTACATATCCTTTTAGATGAGTTTCTTAATTTAGTCACAGTAGTTAAGCCCGGTTGGCCTATTACTCCTTTCTCAGCTCTCGCTGACAACCCTTCCCTAATTACTGTATGGGACACAGAGTAGCAAGTTATTGCACACTTTCCTCTCTGTTATTATTTAAAATTGTAATTATTTTTGGTATCTACCTATAGAACACTTCAGTTCCTGTAAACGTTCTTGTAAATGACAACTTTAAAAGTATCAGAATATTACTGTGTAGAAATTGAGTCTCTTCTGAATGTAAGTTTTGAATTTTCATCTTTAAACAATTAAATTTGCAAAAACATTTAAAAACTTGATACAAAACTAAAAAGACACACTAATTAATACACTTGCTGTCTGCCGACTCGTAGCTGTATGTTTTCATCCAGCACTGAAAAATGGTGACTCATGGCCTATTTGAATAGTGGGAAACCAGAGGTGGGGTTGAGCTGCCAAACATCCGGTTTGACTGGGACAGTCCTGGTATCCAAAGGCTGTCCCAGTGTCCAGAAGTTTTCCTGAAATCAGAATTTAGTTGTGTAGAGGTTGTGTTATCCAATCTGCCTACTGCACACTCTCCTTCTCCCTGCATGCCAGCCAATGATGATCCTATTACCTGTTGCCTGCCAGCATGTGTCCCTTTAATTGAACAACCAACATCAGGTAAAGGGACCAGCTAGGAATGGCCCAGTCAGACCATCCATAGTCAGTGATGCGCATAAGCCAATTCAATTGGAAATTGGAAAACAGAACTTGGAAATTTCAGTTCTATTGGCTGTGAATCACCAATGGCAGGTGAACAGCACTGTGCATCAGGTGATCCATCTGGGGGTGGGTGCCCAATGAAAATCCACTGCCGGCTTACACAGCCAGCCTGCCATACTTCTGCATGTAGAGACTGTCATTACTCTTTTGGTCCAGCTGAAGTCTTCATCTGCTTTTTTGTTCAAGTTTGTTTGAGGCCCATTTGTGACTCTTGTTGCCTTGTCTGCCTGTGGGTTGGGTAGGGATGATTTGGTCGGATGGATAGAGGCAGCAGAGCATACCACACAGCAACGGCCCTTCAAATCTGAGCTACATTATTGAAGGAGATCAAGAGAGAGACAGAGACAGGGGACAGAAGACGTCAGGTGAGTCCTACTCCTTTTATTCTTACAGATTAACAAGAGAAGCAGCTAAATTGTGGCTGTGGTGGTACAGTGGAACTGTACTGAAACTTATCTCTATAGGAATGTCACCATTTGCAAAGCAACCCAAGTACATAATTGCAACGTTATTTATTATTGTTGTGCCTCAAAACAAGTATGTTCAAGTTTAGTTAACATATAGCGGTGGGGGCATATTGTTGACCTTTGTCCTTGTTTTTGTGAAGAAGTAGTAGAAGAGGAGGAGGAGGAGAGGTAAGGGCAGAGGGATGAGGAGGGGGAGGAAGAATCATCACAGGACATTGCAAAAAAGGTCATGAGGTGGAGGGTTGACATTGTTGGAAAGCCAGCTGCCCACCCCAGTTGCAGCTAAAGACTCTAAGCCAAGGTTAACCAGAGAGACACCAACATCCCTAACTCCAGCGAAAAACAATAATTTTCCCCCTGGAGTCATGAGTAGTGAACACATAAAAATAGCATATTGTATCTTCAAAAGAATAGCCATAAAACTCACCACAGATCAGACTAAAACCTAGAGCATCAAAAGTGTGTTTTACCTTCAGTAAAAGCCCCAAAACTCACCACAGAGCATCTAAAACCCCAGACCCCCGGCCATAATATGTCCCCAACTCACTGAAACACAGAAGTGTACCTATTTTGACTAATGAAATGTTGGAGGGTCTGCTAGTGCATTCAGATATCAGAGTTCTCAGACAGAAAGAGTCTGTGTTTACTGGTGCACATTAGTTGTAGCAAGCATATTACTCCAGAAAGGATTCCCAAAGCATTTAGGAATATAACACCGGTCATGTTTCTTCTCATGACAGTTACTGAGGTTGTTTAAAAGGCTATAGCAAGCTTATCTAACCAAGTAAACTAACCCTATCAAAGTATGCATTAACGGGTGACCCTTATTAGCTATTTAATTTAATGTCTGACAGGAACTTCAACGGGTTCTACAAACGACCCAAAAGTAAACACTTGTTACTTATCTACAGTTACAAAACAGCCTAGATAAGGCTGCTAATACAATACTTCTAAAATATTAGCAGAATATTTTAAGCTAGCATATAAAATACAAACTTTACTCAAATATATATCACAGTTAACCATTTAGAAATTACTTTATTTTGCTACTCACAGTCTTTTCAAATTTTCTCCCCCCCCCCCCCGAGCATGGGCTTTTGAACTAGAGGTAAGCCCGTGCACCCCCCACCCCAGGTGATATCTCGGTTGCTGGCCCCTGAGCCCCCTGCACCCCGAGATAACAGCCGGGAACAAACTGTGGCATTACAGGCAGTCTAAGTCCTTGCAGCTATGCTGCCGCACTGATGTTCAGTTGGAAAGGCAACTTTGCTGCTCTGTCTCTTCAGCGTCTGGCAGCCGCTGGTGTTCTTCAGGCAGAATGACAGGATCTACTGGCGGCACGGGCTTTTGAACTGGAGGTAAGTCTGTCCCCCCCCAGATGACGTCTCGATTGCTGGCTCCCCCAAACTCCTGCATCCTGAGATAACAGCCAGGAACAAATTGCAGTATTACAGGCAGTCCAAGTCCTTGCAGCTATGCTGCTGCACTGATGTTCGGTTAGAAAGGCAACTTTGCTGCTCTGTCTCTTCAGCGTCTGGCAGCCATGGGTGTTCTTCAGGCAGAATTACAGGATCTACCAGCTGAGCAGGTGGCATGGGCTTCTGCACTGGAGGTAAGCCCGCCTCCCCAGTTGATTTCTTGGCTGCTGGCTCCCCTGAGCCCCTGCACCCCAAGATAATAGCCAGGAACAAATTGCAGTATTACAGGCAGCCCAGGAGTGGATGACAGTGCTGAGGAAGTTGTACCTGCTGTGCGGAGGGGCGACCTGGAACGCACCAGGGAGGCTCTGTCCTTGTCCCGGTGCTTGTGTGTGTGACTCTCTGACGCCTTGTCCTAGGACTTGAAGGGGACTCGGTTGACTGGGTCACCGATGCGGCGGTACTCTTCCGCTGGAGCTCCTTTTCCATTATAGTCACCTACTGCTCTAGGAGGTGTTTTTTTCTAGAGCCCCTTTATGACATCACCTAATTGTGGAAGTAAAACTTCAACAAATTCCACAGACTTTCACGTTGTGGTCCGGGCCTAGGCAGCAGACATAGACATCTTGGGAGTCGCCAGTGTAGATCTACTCTCCACAATGACAATACCGGAACAATTTTGACAGTTCCTTCGACGATATACAGGTCACCAAAAATTTACTATAAAAGCAATTACTTTTCTAATAAAAGAAATAAAACTGAGGTTATTGCAGAGGTGTTTCCTTTAGTGGTCTGACAATTATGGTTGATGGTGGGAAAAGAGCTGGGGAGTGGAGGGGCCACCCATGTTTATATGAGAGCTGACATCATTGTGGGCAGCCCCTGGCTTGCAAAACTTTCCGTGTGGTCCTTGCGCCCGACGGCTTATAGTTTCACAGGTGTGGCCTGGTGAAAGATATCTTCAAAGATCTTATGCACTTCTTTGCTGCCTCTCTGGCACCTTTGCTTTAGTTGAGCATCTCTTCCAAGTTATTTTATATTTAAATTTATAACAGTGTGAGGAAACAAACTAGAAGAAACCCCTGCTGTACAACTACACAGTAGCAGCAGACAAACCTCCCCTGAAGGATTTGCAGTGAGATCCACTGCAGAATAGAACACCTTACTGAGCTAATAGCAGCTACAGTAAAACCCTTATCATAACTTTTTAAACATGATGAGGCATGACAAGACACACGCAACAGCGGTAATAAGTCACTTTATGAACTAAACAAAATAACTGCAACTAATGTAGAAAGAGACCGACACAATATTTCACTTAACCACACCAAACTGTACTACAGAAGTAAAATATGAAATTAAAGACCACAGACAAAAAATAATTAACAAGAAAGACTGAGGAAAACAGATGCTAGATATCTGCTGCAGACAGACTAGTGCTCACAGTAAACGAAAGTGCTCAGTCACTATCTTTCTGGGCTGTCTTACTAGCTGCAACACCTCCTCTCCTTCACACAGCAGTGCTTTATTAGACAAAACAAAACCACTACTTTAAATAAATCAACAAAACCAGAAACAACATCAATCTAGTTGCACAAGGCCCTCTAGATCTTTTTGTAAGCAATTTTATTATAAGACTCAGTTTTTGGACTGATTGTAATAGTGTTTTTTTTTTGTTTTTTTTTGCCACAGGCAAGCAGGGGCAGACTTCAACTCTCTCTCTCTCTTCAGAAGGCTGCACTCAACACAGCCTTTGCATTTCACCTAGTCAATTTCATTACAATGTGACCTCCAATTCCATAATACATAGTAAACTTCACCTGCGGATCCCACTTTGCCAAAGTTATCAAATTGTGAAGTGAATTTTTCCAGTTTCACACACCAATGATGGTCTTAGACACAGAAGGTATTTAGATTGAGGAAGGCCCTGCTAACATTTTGGAAATCCTTTTGGAATGGGGGAGATGGCCAACATGAATCAGGAACACTGCCTAACGACAGGAATGAAAAAGGTCAATAGAGGAAACGCTTGGCCAATGTCTAAAAGGAAACCTTTTTTTTTTTTTTTTTTTAATTCAAGACCTTCTCGCTATTTTTTTTGTACACAAGTTATATCCGACCCCCCCCCCAAAAAAAAAGCATTAGAGACTAAGATGTTTAGTTGCTTCTTTCAGCCTTTACAGGGAAGCACACTGAATCCTATTCCACAGAATGTGATGCACCTCCCTATTAAAAGGCAGGTAGGTGGGTTTGGGGATGATTCATCCCGTTGTGTTTTTTGTGTGTATTTTTTATTTTAGCAGCCTGAAGCCTTTTTTTTTCTCCTTCTGACAAAATCTGGGCCTGTTGGGTCTTACAATGAGTTTTGTATCTATTACTGGAGTGGACTAATAAGGAGGTTTCTGCCTAAAATCAGTCGGCCTAACCTCAGACCTAGATATGTGGATTGTGTCTGATAAAACTAGTGGAAAATAGAGAAAGTTCAGGTTCAACAAGATAACAGAAACCGAAAGGGTTTATATAACAAAATTCTTACCTCACAGTTTCCAGTTACCTCTGAATTCAGACAGTGTCCCGTAACAGATAAGGCCTTAATACTTAGGCAGCTGAAGGAGGTAAGGGTTCTGGCTAAATACTGGGATATTTTGGCTAGTCTGCCATGGATGCATCACTGTAAAGTACAATAAAAAACATACAGCAGTACAAGAATGGGTATGTCACAGATGCACGTGTACTGCAAAATTGGAGAGAAAGTCTCACCTTTCTTTGACTGACCATATATTCAAGAATCCTAGAAACAAGCTGTTCTCATCCAGAAGCAATCACTGTTTGCTAAGGTCACATGTGAACTTCTGCTTCTGGACTCCATATTTGGGGAAATATCATGGCCTCACTTTGTATGTTATTATTGCTTGTATGAAATACTGGATTTGGCAGTCAAGATGCAAATTTATACTGCAACATGCTTCTGTGTCTCCCAAAGATGTGCTACTATCTCATTAGCCCTACAAAGGATTTACAGTACAGAAATGCACATGGGTGATGAGGGCAATGTTGCGAGGGTGGGTAAATGTCACATACCTGAATTACTCAAACATGCTTCTTAGGTATTAGACTGACACAAGATGGAGCAAGGGGTAGTTTCATTTCAATTTTGACTTTCAAGTTCAAGTTTATTGCAGGAAAGACTCCATTGAGCAAGCTCATTCACAAGGAGGTCCTGAGGCACATACAGTTCGCAATTACACAGACAGGAGATATAAAATGTAGAACAAAGAAAAAAATATATATATAATACAAGAGGTATACACAATAGAAGTCCTTATGGTATATATGCAGTACATTCCAGCTTTAACCTTGCCCCAAATTATGCAACACATTTCAGCTTAATAAGTAGAGGGCCTGTTGGTACCTAGGAAGTTGACTTGGCGTTGGGGGCCTAGTAGCACCTACATATGTCTTTTAATTTAGAGATAGCTAGTGTTTTGTAGGAGTTAATTGATATGATGCTGGTTAGCTTCAGCATGGCTTGTAGTTGGTTCCAAATGTTTGGGAGGGCATATGAGAAAGCTTTTTGGCCAGCTGTGGTACGTGTCCTGGGAACATCTAGTAGGATAAGGTTGGATTTCCTTAGGGAGTAGGCGCTATGGGAGATAAACCTGATAACTTGGTAGGTTTAGACAAAGTAGGCCATGGCCCATTTAATTGTCTCCCACTCCTAGTGGGTTTATTTCATAATGTAATTTTTACCATTTATAAGCAAATATGCGTCCAACTCACTTTTGAAGGTATTAAAGGTAACTGCTTCTACTACTCGTTTGGGAAGAGCATTCCATATAGAGGGAACTCTGGAAACAAAAAAATTTAAATGTCTATTCGTTTTAGAAATATTTACCAAAAATTTGTTTATCGTGGAGATCTTGAATTATAAGTTTTAGGGGCCCTAACAATGCTGCACTGCTCCATTAATGATACATCATCCAAGATGTGATACAAAAATAATAAATCACCTCTGATTCGCCTAAGCTCCAATGGATACAAGTGCAGTACCACCAATCTATCCTCATAGGCCATATTTTGCAAGCCTTTTAAGAGATGTGTATGAGAGACGTTAAATAGACAGGCAGTTTATGTTAATTAAGCAATAAGGCATGACAGGGTGTGTGTTATTGCCCAATAACATCACTCCAGGGGTGGGTCAAAGCACGAGGCGTAGCAGAGTGCTTTCACCATCCCATGAGTGAAGTTATTAGACAATAACACACACCCTGGAGTGCCGTATTGATATTATACAATGGCTCATTAAAAAAATAATTATAGAAAGCTTAAAAAAAATAAAACATTTTAATTTTTATTCTTTTTGTATGGGAGCCATATTTTGTTAATATAAGAAAAAGTAGTCCTGTAGGTGGTGTTGCTGCTTATACTGTGGGGTTCTTGTACATGGTCAACCCCTCCCCACCCTGCAACACATTCGCTGTTTTGTGGTGACCTTTGCTCTATCATTTCATTTCAATCAGTGTGGCCCCACTGTTTGTCCTGTGAGTCGGTGAACATTTTTTTAATAGTCTCCCCTTTGGAAAGTAACACAAGTAAAATTGATTGCAGAGCCCAGCAGACACTTTCGGTTTCCCGTGTTCGGTCAGACGGTAACTGGGTATCATCGTAATGCGTAAGGTACAAAAGTTGTATTTTTTTTTATTGTTTCAATGGCCAGTGTGTGTGTGTGTGTGTGTATTTACTGACAAATCGCTGTGGTTTCGAGATTCTTGTGGAAAGGGACGATCGCGCGTTTTACCTAGACGGAGGTACAAGCGTGAGTGTGAGTGTGTGTGTGTAGAAACATGTAAACACAGAAGTTGACGGCAGATAAGGACCACAAGGCCCATCCAGTCTGCCCATTTCTTTTTCTACCTTATAAATGTGCCACAGGCCTTCGCTCTGTCAATGGCCTATCTATTCATACTCATCTGTATTGCTCCCTTATGTCTATCCCATGCCTGTTTGAAGCCCTGCACTGTATTCATAGCCACCACTTCCTGAGGTAGACCGTTCCATGCATCCACCACCCTTTCTGTGAAAAAAAATTTCTTCACATTCCCCCTTAATCGGCCTCACTCTAATCTCATGCTGTGTCCTCTTGTCCTGCTATTTTTCTTATATTTAAACATGTTAGACTCTTTCACTTGTTAATGCCCTTAAGGTGTTTGAATGTTTCAATCATATCACCTCTCTCCTCCTTTGCTCAAGGGTATACATATTGAGCTCCGTTAATCTGTCCTCATATGTCTTCTGATGCGGTCCCTGCACCATTTTGGTTGCCCTTCTCTGACTGCCTCAATTTGTTAATGTCCTTGTGAAGGTGTGGCCTCAGTACTGTCGCGAGTACTCAGATGGGGCCTAACCAGTGTCTTGTAAAGAGGATTCTTACCTCCCTCTTACGACTTGTGATACCCTACTAATACAGCCCAACATCCCCTAGCTCACCTACTGCTTTAGAGGTCTGCTTGGATGATTTCAGGTCATCGGTGATGGTGATGCCCAAGTCTCTTTCTTCCTTTGTGACTGCCAGCAACTCCACTCCCAGTCTATAGGTGGCTTCAGGGTTTCTCTTCCCTATGTGCATGATCTTGCACTTCTTTGCATTAAATCCCAGTTGCCACTCTTCTGACCAGTTTGCTAGTTTATCCAGATCTCTTCTCATCCTGCCCACCCCATCTGGATAATCTACTCTGTTGCAGATCTTGGTGTCATCTACAAACAGACAAGTCTTACCCTCTAGTCCATCTGCAATGTCACTAATGAAGATACTGAAGAGAACTGGCCCCAGGACTGATCCCTGATGTACCCCACTTGTGATTTGCATCTCTTCTGACTCTATATCATTTACCACCACTCTCTGTTTTCTGCCCATCATGCTACCCAGCTGACCAACTTCTGACCCACCCTGAGCCTACCCAACTTATTTATCAATCTTCTATGAGGAACAGTGTCGAAAGATTTGCTGGAGTCAAGGTAGGCAACATCAACTGCTCCCCCTTGGTCCACCACTCTAGTTACCCGGTCAAAGAAATCTATGAGATTAGTTTGACAGGACCTTCCTTCTGTAAACCCATGCTGTCTTGGATCCTGTGCCCCTATGGATTCCAGGTGTTGCACTATCCTTTCCTTAAGGAGTGCCTCCATAATCTTGCCCACTACTGAGGTAAGACTAACTGGTCTGTAGTTCCCTGCCTCCTCCCTGCTACCACTCTTGTGGAGCGGGATCACGTGAGCCCTTCTCCAGTCTTCTGGGACCTCTCCTGTGCTCAGAGACTCACTAAACAGTTCTGCTAATGGCTCTGCTAATTCCACCCTTAGCTCCTTAAGTACCCTGGGATGCATGCCATCAGGTCCCATTGCTTTGTCCACCCTGAGCTTAGCGAGCTCTTGCAGGACCCTTTCTTTTGTGAAGGGTGTAGTGCTCACCTCCCTCCCCCGTGTCCATGGTGCTGAGCTGTGGGCCCTGCCCTACCTTCTCTTCAGTAAATACTGAGCAAAAGTATCTATTTAGGGTAGATGCTTTCACAGGGTCATCCTCCTCACACACCCCTTTCTCTCCGTTGAGCTTAGCGATACCCCCTCTGGACTTTCTCCTTTCACTAATGTATCTATAGAAAGTCGTGTCACCTTCTTTTACTGTTCTTGCTAGTGTTTCCTCAGCTTGGGACTTTGCCTGTCTTACTGCCTTCCCTGCTTCCCTTAGGGCAGTTTGGTATGCCTCCCGATCTTCATCCCGCTGTGTTCCCTTATATTTCCTGAAGGCTAGCCTTTTGGCTCTGACCTTTTCTGCTACTGTATTTGAGAACCAAAGTGACTTCCTCCTTCTTTTGCACTTCCTTTTCTAACACAATGGGATGTTGCTTAAAGTATTGCATCCTTAATGCTTGCCCACTTTGCCTGTACCCCCTCACCTGTGTTTCTTTTTGCCAGGGCTAGCTTAACTCTGTTGGCCATCTTATCAAAGTCAGCTCCTCTGAAGTCCCATATTTTTGCCTTGGAATGGGATGATTTAGATGTACTGGCCAAACTGAACCATACCATGTGATGGTCACTGGCCCCCAGGTGACCTTCTACCTGGAGATCTGTGATCCCTTCCCTGTTAGTCAATACTAGATCTAGGATAACCCTGTCTCTTGTGGGTTGTTGTATCAGTTGTTTGAGGCTCTCCCCCTGCAGGGAATCCACCATGTGTCTAGTTCTGGCAGATGTTCCTGCTGGTATTGACCAATCTGTATCCGGCATGTTGTAGTCTCCCATTATCAGAACCTCCCCTTTAGCTGTCATGTTTTGTATATCTTCTAACAGTAATGTGTTTATGTCCTCCCCCTGGTCTGGGGGCCTGTAGACAACCCCAGTTCTTATGGCTGTCCCATTTCCTGTTTCCAGGGTGACCCACAGTTCTTTGGCTCCTTGTGTGTATTCTGATTTCTGTGGCTTGATGGCCTCGGTGACATACTGCAGGACATCCACCCCCCTTTTCCGGTCTCTTCTGAACAGTACATAGCCAGGTACTGAAGTCTCCTAAGTGTGGTTACTGGTAAACCACGTCTCCCTAATTGCTACTATGTCCAGTTTAGTCTCTGACATTATTGCCTGCAGGTCTGAGATCTTATTTCCCAGGCTGTGAGCATTTGTGTACGTGATTTTCCATTGGCCAGATTTTGGTGTGTTAGTTGTTGGGTGAAGTGAAAGTCAGACGGCTGCCTTTTTTTTTTTTTTTTTTAAGATAACGAATCTGTCAGCTTCTATGTGGATTAAGCAGGTTTTCTGTGAAGTAGCTGTATGAAGAGACACACAGGCAGTGAACTTTGTACTGGGGGGTAAGCCGTGCCAGCTTCAGGACATCGTCGGCTGCGCTGTGACTTGTGTCTTGAGGGAGGGAGGGATTTATTTAAGTGTTCTGTGGTCAGCTGTGTGCCTGGACTTAATACAGTGATGTTGTAGTGCAATAACATCACTGTCCAAGGCACACACTGACCAATCAGGATACAAGAAATTCTCTTGCCATTTATAATACCCAGTAACATTCTGTGAATTATGTTTCTGATTTTCTTGTAATAAAAAAATATTCCCCTACTCTTCTTTGCAGCTGTGGATAAAATATATTGTAAATACTCTTAGGGTATCATTTGCAATTATTAAATATCAGATCTAGCAGGAAAGATGCAGGTTAGTGTTGCTGTAGCAGTACATCTCACAAGAGAACCTGATATACAACTTGTGCATAGGGATTCCCCAAAAGTATATGACAAGGAATGTTGTCAGTTTAGTAAACAGAAACTGGCAGACTTATCGGTTCACTGTTAGTGGGTGGAGAAGTGACTGTGCAGAACCCTGTTATTTCTTGAACATTTAGCTTCACAGCTATTGACACATTAACTGAGGAAATATAATTGTTTTGGGGGAATAAATTGGTGGAGGGTTGTCTCTGGATTTTCGGATATGCTTTTTGTTTTGTCTCACCCCCCCGTCCCTTTATCTGTCATTCAGTGTTATGGTGCCCTTGTACCTGTCTTAAGCATTTTGGAAAGTTACCACCATTTTCACCTCCACGCCCTGTGGAAGGCCATTCCATGTGTCTACTACCCTTTTGGTAAAGAAGAACTTGCGTGTGTTGCCCTTGAATTTGCCCCCTTCCAGATTCATGTCGTGCTCCCTGGTTCTTGTGTGATTCTTGATCAGAAAAATGTCCTGAACCTGCACCTTGTTTATCCCCTTCAGGAATTTGAAGGTCTTGATCAAGCCTCCCCTCTCCCTATGTTGCTCCAGGGAATACATGTTTAGGTCTTTCAGCTATTCCTCGTATGTTACATTGTATAGCCCTTGTATCATTTTTGTTGCTCTCCTCTGCACTGTCTCCACTCTGTCAATATCCTTTTTAAGGTGCAGTCTTACAGCACTGGACGCTGTACTCCAGGTGTGGCTTCAGAAACTGATCTATACAGAGTGGCAGGATGACCTATCTTTTTCTGCTGGTAATCCCCCTACCTATGCAGCCCAGCATTCCATTTTCCCGTAGCACCGCCTTCTCACATTGTTTGGACATTTTCAGGTCATCTGATATAATTATTCCCAGATCTCTTTCTTGCTTTGTGGAGTCCAGTTTTACTCCTCCTAGGCAGTATTTCTCTCCTGGGTTTCCTCTTCCAAGGTGCATGATATTGCACTTTTTTGCATTAAACTTTAGTTGTCATGTTTGCGACCACAGTTCCAGAGTCCTTAGATCAGCCTTCATCTTTTCTGCTCCTCCTGGAGTGTCTGCCCTATTGCCTATCTCAGTGTTGTCTGCGAATAAACTCACTTTACCTTCCAGGTCATCAGATATGTGGCTAATGAAAATACTGAAGAGGATCAGGCCTAGCACAGACTCACGTGGCACTCCACTAGCTACTCCTCTTTCTTCCAATAGGGAGCCATTTACTAGTACCCTTTGGGTCCTTCCGCTAAGCCAGCTCTATATCCAGTTCACCACCTGTTGCCCTACTCCCATGCTGTCTAATTTGTTAAGTAGCCATCTACGGGGGACCGAGTCGAAGGCTTTGCTGAAGTCCAGGTATACTATGTCTGCAGCACCGCCCTTATCCACAATTTTGGTAACCCAGTTGAAAAAGTCAATTACATTAGTTTAGCATGATCTACCCCTGGTGAGGCAATGTTATCTTGGGTCTAATTTGCTGTTTCCCTCTAGAAAGGATATAATCCTTTCCTTCAGAAGGATTTCCATGAGCTGGATCAGTAGTGCTGAGGGTTGAGGCGCTTGAACGTCACACCTTGCAGCCACCGGGCTCCCAGGTTCAGGAGCGAGCTCCCGGCCGCGCCAGTCAGCAGGAGAGAGAGAATGAGCATCCCACCATTGTGCCTCCTCTCTTCGGGGCGTAGTGGGTACGCCGCCCGCTTCTATGGCTGCCACCTAGTGGAGGATAGGGGCAGTGCCAGACAACAGGAGATGCAGGAATGTTGCATCGGGACACACATGCGCGTTCTCGGCCACAGAGGTAAGGGTCACAAGAAAACGGAAAAATGACTGCCGGCTTAATGAAGCCCAACAGTGCTCCGGTGTTGTGGCTTCACAGCATTCTCGGGGCCACTCCAGATATCGCTCGGGAAGGGGGAGGACGGCCCTCCCTCCTTCCACCCCGCCACGGGGGAAGGGGAATCCATGGGAGATCACAGGGCCTGGGACGCTGGGGTGCCACAGCAGCTGAGAGCGACTGGCAAAAGGGTGGAAGCTTGCCATCAGGTTGCAGGAGGAAAAATGGCTTTTAAAAAAAAAAATACAGGTTACTTACCTGTAACAAGAGTTCTAGGAGTGCTATATGTTGTTCATCCACACTTTGTGGCAGGTTCCTTGCCGCTTTAAATCTTGCCGAAAGGTCTTCAAGCTAGCTCTTCCCACCCACCCGGGTGATAAAACTCTCGGCTCCGCCCCATGACGCAAGATCTAGCCCGCTGGAAGCCAGGTTGCGTGTCGAAGCCAGGGAGGTCGGGTGGGTTGTGTGGATGAATAACATATACCACTCTTAGAACTCCTTTTACAGGTGAGTAACCTGTATTTCTAGGGACGTGGATATGTTGTTCAATCCACACTTTGTGGCAGACTCCTAGCAGTTCTCTGGGAGGAGGGAGGCAAGGCGCGCACCCCCTACTTGGGAAATAAGGACTGGAGAACTGAGGTCCCAAAGCCAGCATCCCGGTGTCACTCAAGGTCAATGTGGTAGTGAGTAATGAAGGTGTGTGCTGACTTCCAGGTAGCAGCCCTGCAGATTTCCTGGATAGGGACGTCCCTGGAAGCAGCCACCGAAGCAGCGGTATGGTGGGTAGAATGAGCTCTTTTCCCTCTGGGAGGCTCCATGCCCGCCAACCTATAGCAGAGATCTGTGCAGGAGGTGACCCACCTGCCTATCGTCCGCTTGGCTGCAGGTCTGCCAGGTGCGGCTTCAGCGTAGGTGACAAACAGCTGGCGAACCTCTCCCCCGAACTTCAGCCATCCGCTCCTTATAATAAGAGAGCGCTCTTCTAGGGTCCAAAGTATGGAGCCTATATTCGGCCTTCAAAGTGTGATTGGGGTAAAAGAAAAAATTACTCACCTTAGTAATGTTGTTTCTTCTAATGGAGTCTTGCTGTATTCTGACTATTGCAGTGATATCCAACCTTTGAACTGCCCTGGAGAGGAAAGAGTTAACTTTCAATGCAAGGCATGGAACACTGAGCTAGAGCTCGGTTAAGACTCTGCCTGTTGTTGTTTGAACCCAAACCACCAGATCTTTACGAGCTATACTCACTGTGTGTCCTGTGTGGAAGCTGTAAACTCACACTAGCCAACTGGCAACTAAATTTGATAAAAAGGTTTTTTGGTTCCAAGGCAAAGACTCAAGTCAGGAAACCCAAAAAACAAAACGCAACACACACCCAAAAGTAAGAGGGTGAGAAAAAGGGGGCACCTCTAGGGTGCCAACACTGTTCCTGCCCACCCACATCCCAAAACCCAGGTTCTGAGAGGGGAAGAAGGGGGGAGGTCAGAATACAGCAAGACTCCATTAGAAGAAACAACATTACTAAGGTGAGTAATTTTTTCTTCAAACAACATGAAATCTTGCTGTATTCTGACTATTGCAGACTACCAAGCAGTACCTCCATGGAGGAGGGACAGAACCTACTTTGGGAACAGGCTCTGAAGCACTGCTGTGCCAAACCGAGCATCACTCATAGCCTGGATATCCAGAGAGTAATGCTTGGTGAAAGTATATATTGTTTTCCAGGTGGCTGCTTGACAAATCTCTAAGATAGGAATATCCCTGTCAGCAGCCAGGGAAGCAGCTGTACCTCTAGTAAAGTGAGCCCTCAGGCCTGAGGGTGGGATTCTGCCTAATTTTTCATAGCAGAACTGTATACAAGAGACAATCCACCTGGCAATAGATCTCTTAGTGGCAGGTTTTCCCTTCCCAACCTCACCATAAGTAAGGAACAATTGGAGGGAGTCAAACCTGTGACCCTTGGTGCACTCTATGTAGTAGCTAAGGGCCCTTTTCACATCCAGGCTGTGTAGCCTCCTCTCCCCAGAGGAGGAATGGTCAGTGAACAAAACAGGAAGAGACATAAACTGATTAAGGTGGAAATCTGAAACCATTTTAGGCAAAAACTTCCTGTTAGTCCTGAGGACCACCTTATCTCTATGAAAAGAGATAAAATCAGGCTCCACTGACAGGGCCTATAACTCACTTATGCGTCTGGCAGAAGTAATGGCTACCAAGAACACAGTTTTCCAAGTCAAGTACTTAAGCTCTGCTGAAAACAAAGGCTAAAAAGGGGGTTGCATAAGCTGAGCAATGCAAACATTAAGGTCTCAAGCAGGGGCAGGGTCCCTGAAGGGAGGACTGGTATGCAGCAATTCCTTGAAGAATTTACAGAATACAGGATGAGCTGAAAGGGAAGAGGGCTTGCCTGCTGACAAGAAGGCAGAGACAGTTGCCAGATGCACTCTAAGTGTAGCTGGTCTGAGTCCCAAGCTATTGAAATGAACCATATAGTCCAGGACTGTAGGCAACCCAGAAGACTCTGGAGAAATATGCTTCCCAGAGCACCAAATAGTAAACCTTTTCCGTTTAGAGTTGTAAGTCTTTCTGGTGGAGGGCTTTCGAGAAGCCTTTAGAATATCCAGAACACCTTGAGAGAGATGCAAATCAGCAAACTCTAACTCTTCAAGAGCCAGGCCTTGAGACTGAGAGATTTGAGATTCGGATACCAAACCCTCCCCTGAGAACATGTTAACAGGTTGTAATTCCTGGGAAGAGACAGGGGAAGGTGGACTGCAAGGACAGCAGAGAGGGTACCAGGGCTGTCTGGCCCAGTCTGGAGCAATCAGAATCACTTTGCAGGGTTGAGACCTGATTTTGACTAATACCTTGAACAGGAGAGGGAAGGGGGGAAAAGCATACAGGAATTTCCCTTCCCAATTAAGAACTAGAGCATCCAGGGGGACTGAGCCCAACACTGGGGGTCTGCAGCAAAAAAGAGGAAGCTGGTGATCATCTGGGGCTGCAAAAAGATCTATCTGTGGAGTGCCCCATCTGGACAAGATCACCTCCACAATTAGGGGATCTAGGGACCATTCGTGATTGCCCTGAGATATCCTGCTGAGAGCATCTGCCAGGACATTGTCCTTCCCTGGGAAGTGCACTGCTATCAGAGAGGTATTCAGGGAATAGGCCAGAGACCACAACTTCATTGCTTCTGTGCACAGGGCCGTAGACCGAGTGCCTCCTTGCTTGTTGATGTACCACATTGTGGTGGTATTGTCTGTCCTGATCTGAACTACTTTGTTCTGAACAGACTTGGAAAAAACTTGAAGTGCTAGAAACACTGCTCTGAGTTCTACGAGACTGATGTGAAGCAGAGATTCTTGAGGTGATCACAACCCTTGGGTGGTCAGATCCCTCAAGTGGGCATCTGTGGTAAGGATTAGAGAATGAGATTGAGTGACAAAGGGAACTCCTTGTCTTAGGTTGTCCTGATCCTGCCACCACTGCAAAGCCTGGATCAGGGTTCAAGTCACTGAGATTAGCTTGGTCAGAGAATCCTTTCTCTGGGACCAGCAGGCTCTTAAGTGGAACTGAATGTCCCTCATCTGAAATCTTGCTCCTTGGACCACTGCCATAGAGGCAGCCATGTGGCCCAGGAGCTGCAGCAAATGCCTTAATGGTCGAGACACCTGAAGGGTGAATGAAGAGGCCAGTGTCACAAGGGTCCTTGCCTTGTCCAGGGGAAGGAAGGCTCTTGCCCTTATTGTGTCTAGCTCCGCCCCTATGAAGGTGAGGAGCTGCACTGGCTCTAGAACTGACTTTGAAAGATTCAGGAGGAATCGTAGAGAAGTGAGCAGTTGCTGAATTATCTGTAGGTGTGACTTGACTTGGTCTGGAGACTGACCCACTATGAGCCAGTCATCCAGGTATGGAAAGATGGAGATCTTTTTTTCTCCTTAGGAAAGCAACCACTACTGCCAGACATTTTGTGAACACCCTTGGAGCAGATGTTAGGCCAATGGGCATTGCTCTGAACTGATAGTGGCCTGAGGGCAACTCGAACCTGAGGTACTTTCTGTGGGAGCATCTGATGAGAATGTGGAAACAGGCATCCTTGAGGTCCAGGGAGACTAGCCAGTCCCCTGGCCTTAGAGAGGGTAGAATTATTCCCAGAGTCACCATTTTGAACTTTGGCATTAAAAGGTACTTGTTTAAATATCTGAGATCCAGGATGGGCCGCCATTCTCCTGTCTTTTTGGGGGTTAGGAAGTACCTGGAGTACAATCCTTTTCCCTTGTGTAGGGGTGAAACCCTTTCTATGGCTCTGAGAGCCAAGAGGGAAGAGACCTCTGCCTCTAGGGCAAGGGCCTCTGAAGGATTTGCAGATGGAAAGGATCTGGTACTCATCTTGGGAAATTGTTTGAAGCTGAGAACCAGTCCCTGGCTTACTACTTCCAGGACCCATTTGTCTGATGTTAAAGACATCCAGTCCTGGACAAAGTAAGCCAGCCTGCCCCCTACAGGTAGTGGAGAATCGGCCTGGGCAAACTCATCAGGGTGCCTGTTTGGCAGGGGCTTTAGGCTGAGGGGTGGTAGCAGGCCTGCTTATACCCCGTCTGCCTCTCCTTCTGAGGACCCCCCTCTGGGCAAAGGCAGAAGAGGAGGCCTGGGCTTGGTAGAAAGGCCTATGAAAAGGCCTGCCCCTGCCCCTGAATGCTGCTCTGGGAGTGGCTTGCCTTTCCTTGGCCTGAGCACTCCTATAGGTGGTCCTGTACTCATCCATTTTCTTCATGTAGTTCTCTGTCTGCTCCCCAGAGAATTACCAATAACAGGAAAATCCATGGCCTTAGTCTGGGCATCCTGTGACAGGCTAGTACATCTGAGCCAAGCCATCCTACGAAGGGCCACAGATGTAGCCATGCCTCTAGGTGAAACATCATAGGAGTCCACTGCAGCATGAAATGCACCTTGGATGCCTCAATACCATCTGCAGCCACCTGCTCTAGCTCCTTGATAAGCTGGTCAGGGACCTGTTTAGCTAGAGCCATCACAGTGTCCCATCTAGACTTCTGGTATCTAGCTGTGTAGGCCATATAATTAGCCTGCCTGAGTCCCAAAGATGCTTCCATGTACTGTTTCTTTGCCACGGCATCAATCCTCTTGGAGTCCTTATCTGGGGGGTGTGAAGCCAAGGGTATATTTGCCTTATCACAGGCAGCAGCCTGCACTACCCCAACATGGCTGCATTGCTGGGAAAGGAACTCATATCTGAGCCTGAAAGAGTATACCTCTTGTCCATTCTTCTGTCCACAGGAGGTATGGAATTAGGAGTCTTAAAATTTTAAATGTCTGTTTCCCAAAAGACTTATGGAGGGGAATAGACAGTCTCCTGGACTCTGGGATGTCCATCATCTCAATATAATCAGGCTCCTCCTGATCCTCTACTGCTTCCTCCATAGGAAGCTGGAGAGGTTTCCGCCACTTTTTTGTAAAACAAAGTGGGAAGGGGACTCAGAAAGCCTAGGAGGAGAAACACCTGAAGGTCTGTCTGGGGAGATGTCCGGGTCAATGGGCACATCCAGACTTTCATAATCACCATCACTATCCTCACAACTCTCCCTCCTCCTCCGGTTCATAAAAATCCTCTAAATTATAATCCGGAACTGGGTGAACCGACCAAACCGAGCCCCTAACCGATGGTGCCAGTTCGGTTGGAACCGGAGTTAGTGATTGAACAATCCTTATTTATTTATTTATTTTTCGATGACCGGGTAGGTGCGCTAGACACGAAAGTGACTATTTTCAGGCACGACCCGGGAGGTCAACAACATAGGGAGATAACAGTTACATAGAGTACAGTGTCAGGAGCTGTGCAATACATATTACAGGCACGCCCTGGGAGGTCAACAACATAGGGAGATAACAGTTACATAGAGTACAGCGCCAGGAGCTGTATAATACATTTGGGCAAGCCCTGGGGTCAAAACAACATGCAGAGATGACATTTACATAGAATACAGTGTCAGGAGCAGTGCAATAACATCCCAAGCATGAGGTGACAAAAACCGGGACAAAATAGCAGTACAAGGCATGACTGGTTTAAAATTTACCATTTTAAACAATTTTAAAATAAGTGCCCAAGTGTGGATTAACAAGGCAACAACAAGGATATGAGGTACTGTACATAGAGAAGAAATCAACTGAGTGGCAGCATTATAACAAAGTACTGAGATTGAGAGGGTATTGGTTTGGAAGGGGCAGGAGAGAGAGGTAAGGTTTGGATGGGAGTAGTGGGGTAGGGGGAGCAAGGTGTAATCTCACACTGAAGAAGGTGTAACCGAGGCGGCCAGGGCAGGGTAAGTCAGAGTCTATGGGGGGGTTGAAGCAGGGACATTGATCACCAGTACTAAGGAGGGAGCGGTGCAATTTCTTAAATATGGCATGATTAGGAGCAAGGCGGACATCTAGGGGCAGCGAGTTCCAGTAAGAGGGGCCTACATAGAGAGCTTATGATTGATAGAGTGGACATTATCTGAGTTAGTATAAAGGACAAGGTCATCGGCATAAAGCAGCGATGAACAGGAGGATACAACTTGAGGAATGTTGTTAATAAACATCGAAAAAAGCAGGGGTCAGAGGATAGAACCCTTCGGTACACCAATATTGATGAGAGCTTTTTCCGAGGTGGCCGAATTGAATTTCACGGATTGATGCCTGTTTGATAGGTAGCTATGGGAACCAAGTTACAACATTGGGCGAAAACCCAGGGAGTGGAGATTGGTAAGCAGAAGAGGGTGGTTGACTTGGTCGAAGGCTTTTGTCAGGTCGATAAATACTGCACCAGTTAGGTGACCCTGGTCCATGGTTCGAAGAATATCATTTGTCAGCTGCAGGAGAGCAGTTTGAGTACTATGACCTTTTCGGAAACTGTGCTGGTTTGGGTGCAGTAGGTTATGTTTAGTGAGGTGATCTGAGCTTCTCAAAGACTTTATCTAGTGCTGACAATATTGCTATTGGTCTGTAGTTGGCTATGACTTTTTTGTCCCCTTTTTTGAATACAGGCGTGATTCTGGCAAGTTTCCATACCTCAGGCACCATGCCTTCACCAGGTACAGGTTAAATATGTAGGCCAGAGGTCCTGAGATGAAAGGTGCCGCCAGTTTGAGGAGTCTAGGCTCGAGGCGGTCAGCCCCTACAGCAGTACTGTCGGATATGGAATTTAAATGTTTGAGGATGTAATTTTTCGATATAGCTTTAAAGTAGAAGTTGGGTGTTTGTAAGGTTACTTTAGGGTGGGGGGCTTCAGGTATTGAGTTAGTGGAGGACAGAGTATTTGTGTAACTCGAGAGGTGGGAGAAGTAAGAATTAAAAGCATTTGCAATGGACGCCTTTTAATATCATGTCATTATTTAGTGGCCTTTTGTTAGAGCCGAGGAAAGGTTTGACATGAGACCAAAATTTCTTGGGGTCCCCCGCTGCATCCAGCAGGAGGCCTTTGGAGTACTGGCTTTTAGCGAGTCTAATTTATGATTTGCATTTTGATCGCTGTTCTCTATAGTTGTTGTAATCGCAGGAGACCAGATGCTTTGAACTTTCTCCAGCATTTATCCCTGTTTTTGAGGGCAGGAGAGGTCTTTGTGTAGCCATCTGGTTTGGGTACCACGACATCACTTGAGTGACGACAGGGGGTGTTTATCCTGAAGGAGGATGAACCTGCTCAGAAAGGCATGTAGGGTAGCTTCAGCACTAGTGGAGTGGAAGACAGGGGACCAGTCAGTGTGGGACACATCATATAGGAAATTACCTTGATTTAAGTTAGCATAGTTTCTGAAGCATATACAGTTTTGGTGGGCCGTGGAGTTTGTGGAGGTGCTCCATATGCAAAAGATGGGGGAGTGGTCACTGATATTGTCAGGCATGGTTCCAGATTTTGCAATTCTATCCACACGATTCGTTAAGACCCAGTCCTTAAGGTTGCTAGAGTCTGTTAGCTGATACCCTTTGTAATCAGTAATGATTTGGTGCAAACTGTAGCTCCGTACCAGGGACTGAAGTGAGTCTTGAGCTTTGCCAAGCCAGTTTAGGTTTATATCGCCGAGAATGATGAGTTCATTTTTTCCTGCAAGTGCAGCTGTTTGGACCAGCAAGTCGGCTAGGCCTTGTGTTCCGCTGGTAGGTGGGTTGTAGGTACATACAATATGGAGTTTTTTCCCTCCGAGTCTAAGTATAGCATGGATATATTCACAGGAGAAGTTTTTATTGTTTGGTAACATGGTCATATTTTAGGTTGCTTTAGTAATCATGAACACCCCCACCGTTTAGGAGGAGGTCTGTCGCACCTAAGAAGGGAGAAGTTTGGAAGCGGGCAAAAGGTATCTGGGACCGAGGGCCTTAACCATGTCTCAGACAGGCAGAGCACATCTGGTTGGTGGTTAACCACCCAGGCTTCTAGAGCAGCTTGATTGCGGAGAAGGCTCCTGACACTAAGGTGGACTATGCAAAGGCCTTTTATATTATGCCTAGAGCAGATTGAGGGTGATATGCCTGTTGCAGGGCCTGGGTTCAATTCTATATCTCCAGACAGCAAAAGGGCCAACTATGAGATACCTAAGGTTGCTGCAGTACAGTTTTGGTACAGCTCGGCGGTGATGCGCCATCATTTGGCAGTGGATGCCATGGCATGGTAGATGAGTAGTTTGGGGAGGAGAGCAGGGGTTGTGTCTATGTCAAATTCGGTTAGGATTAGCATATTGGAGTAGGTAAAGTCGTTTAGAAGCGTATAACTGCTTTGAGTGTGATCTTTGGTGTTAGATACAATACGGATGCTGAGTAGCATCAGAGACAAAAGTAGAGATGTCATAGCTAGCAATGACCAGAGCATGCTTTAGTCTTTAGTGATAGGCATATTTTAAGAATGAGCAGTATTGACGGACACAGTAAAGTGCCAGAGGTGAGGGTTGTGAAAGGAGCAGTACAGTGCGCAGAGGCTAGCCTAGTGTAGGATTTACAAGGGATTTAGAGAGCTTAAGCTTTTAACAGCGGGTGGGAGAGCAATGAAGCTGAGTGAGACTGTTTTTAGGCAGTCGGCAGGGGAGCTAACAAGATGTGAGGAGAGCTGCACAAACTGAGAGGGAGGGGGAGAAAGGATTTATGGGCCAGTCACAGTATAAGAGAGAGCAGAGATATTCTGTATGAAAGATTTGGAAAAAAGATCAGGGCAGATTAAATGCTTAGGGAGCTGAAACAGTAAAAGTTAACAGTATTGCTCGAGAGGAGAGAAAAGGAAAGATTTGTTTGGGCACCTGTGGCTAGTTAATATAAAGAGCCAATGGGAAATGGGAGATAGTAAAATTACCTGATTGGTTTCCTCAGTCTATAAGTAAAAACCCAACACAGAGCGCCCGTGGCGTCGGGGCTAACAGCAGCTGAGAGCCCGAAGTGCCATGCGCCAGAGCCCGGTTACAGAGTCAGCCCGGCTTGCTACAGTCCTGTTTCCCGCTATTGCAACACGCTTGCCCTAAGCCCTGCTACGGTCCTGTTTCCGGCTGCTGCAACATGTTTAAACTTTCCCTGGTTCCAAATTGAGCAAGAGCAGTGCTGTAAAGATGTAAGATCCACTGCTCAGAATGCTCGGCCCGAGGTCCGGGAGAAAGAAGAAATGGCGCCAAATTTAAGTTCAGACAAAGGCTGGGCAAAAGGCGTCACTATCGCTTTGGCTATTTCATCAGCGGTTGGAGAAAGAACTTATGGATCTGAACCGGCTGACTTATCCCTTCTTTTTCTTTTAGCCGGAACCAACTCCTCAGAGTCGGTTCTCCTTTTGCCCAAGAAGTTTACGCCTCTGGTCAGAGGGCACTCCTTCTGGTTCGTTGGAACCGAACTGGGCTGGCCATCCGGGTCAGCGGACTTTTTTGGCCTCTTCCTCAGCCTACCTACTCTCTTTCCAGGGTAGCTGTGGAAAACTTTACAAATCTGGCAGTCTGAATCGAGGTGGTCAAACCCCAGACAATAAACACAGGTGGTGGGGGTCAGCCTTAGCAAAGGCTTCCCCACACACACTACAGTGTTGAAACCCAGTGGGCCCGGTTTTTCTCTTGGGTTTCTCAGACATGGCCAGTCCTAACCAAACTTACCCTTTTTTCGGCAATCCGCCAGGCAAGACACCCTTATCGGTTCCTGACCGTGTTACGGGTCATGGAAAAAAACGTAATGAAATCTGTTTTTTTAGAACCAATAAGGACCGGTTACCACACTCTAAAAATCAGAACAAACTTTTTTACAAACCTGATCGGTTCAAACCGAACCAATCCGATGTTTACAAGTTCCATACAGAAGCTAATAATAATAAACCTATCTAGTACTCACGGTACCACAGACAGAGACTGAACCGACAGGTTAGATAGAAGAAATTCGGTTGAAACCGAGGGAAAAAACAGCACTTTAACCGACTAAATTGAAACGAAGGAGAACTCTCCGGAGCGACTGCTCAGTGAGGTGGAGTAAAGAATCTGGTGGTTTGGGTTCAAACAACAAGAGACAGAGTCTCAACTGAGCTCGAGCTCAGCGTTCCATGCCTTGCATGGAAAGTTAACTCTTTCCTCTCCGGGGCAGTTCAAAGGTTGGATATCACTGCAATAGTCAGAATACAGCAAGACTTCATGTTGTTTGAACACCGGCAGAGTCAACACCTGGTTAAGGTGAAACTCCGACACCACCTTCGGAAGGAATTTCGGGTGGGGGCGCAGGAGAACCTTGTCCCTGTGGAAGACTAGATACGGAGACTCAATAGAAAAGCGCCTGGAGCTCTCCCATTCTTACATAGAAACACAGAATTTGACGGCAGATAAGGACCGCTTGGCCCACCCAGTCTGCCCATTTCCCTACCTGGTGGATAAGCTGCAGATCCTAGTTAACCAGCAGCCTACTTCTTCCTACCCCCACCCCCTAGAATTGCCTTATGACTGTCCCATGCATGCTGAGATGATAGCCACCAAGAAGGCGGTCTTCCACGACAGGTGAGAGATGTCACACCTGTGCATCGGTTCAAATGGCTTGCCCATGAGCTCAGCCAATACCAGCAGTAGATCCCACAGAGGTGGAGGTTCTCGCACCGAAGGGGATATGTGATCAAGGCCTTTGAAAAAGCGCCCGACAACCTTCTCCTGTGCCCGCGCCCGGTAAGCAGAGATGGCTGCCAGGTGCACCTTAAGGGTCGTCGACCGAAGCCCTAGCTGAGAAAGGGAACATAGGTAGTCCAGAATGCTGGCCAAGGAACAGGAGGAAGGGTACAACCCTTAACCTGACACCAAATGGAGAATCTCTTCCATTTGAAGGCACAGCATTTTCTGGTCGACTCCTTACGGGATGCCTCAACAACATTGAGGACCTCGTCGGAAAGACCCAAGGCCTGGAACTCTAGCCGCTCAGGGACCACGCCATCAGGTGCAGGGATTGAAGGTCCAGGTGGAATACCTTCCCCTGGTTGACTGAGATCAGGTCTGGGTGGGCTGGAAGCCGTCTCGGGAGCCTGGAGCTGAGGCTAAGTAGATCTGGATACCAGAACTGACAGGGCCAGTCTGGGGCTACAAGAATCACCTGCGCCTTGTCCCACCTCACCTTGAGAAGCACCTTGTGGATCAAGGGAAATGAGGGAAAGGTGTAGAAGAGGCCCAGGGTCCATGGCCTCGAGAAGGCATCCCCCTGCAGCGAGCCCTGCTGAGGGAGGCGGGCATGAAACAGCCTCAGCTTCGCATTCTCCCTTGAGGCAAACAGGTCCACCTGAGGTGTGCCTCAATGGGAGAACAGATCGTGTACTACCTCTGGCAGGACAGACCACTCGTGAGATGCAGCACCTATCCGGCTCAGGGCATCGGCCAGAGTGTTGGAGGCTCCCACCACATGAATGGCTAGGAGATCCATCTCCAGTCTGCCCACGAGAGACCAAGTGTGGAGAACTTCCTTGCACAGAGGCAAGGAGCATGTCCCGCCCTGGCAGTTTAGGTAGTACATGGTCATGGTGTTGTCCATCTGGACTTGGACCACTTGACCCCGTACAAATGGAGCAAAGGCGGTGAGGGCTAGTCGGACCGCTCGAAGCTCCAGCAGGTTGATGTGGCATCGAGACTCCTGAGGGGACCAGAGGCCGTGCGCTCTGAGCTCCCCCAGATGGGCACCCCAACCCATCAAAGATGCGTCGGTCGTTAGAGTGTCCGTCGGCTCTGGGCGGACAAGCGAGATACCCTCCTGCAGATGAGCTGGAACGATTCACCACTGGAGAGCGTTCCCCATCTCCTGGGTCACTACCACTGGCTGGTCCAGAAGACTGGAGCATTGTGACCATTAGTGGGCCAGTCCCCATTGCAGGGGACGCATGTGCCAGCAGGCCCAATGGACCACGCTGGTGCAGGCCGCCATGAGGCCCAGAAGGTGCAGAAAGTCCCAGGCAGGGTGCAACTGCCCAACCAGAAATGACTGGGCAAAGGAGGAAAGAACCTCGGCTCTGTCCGCCAGGAGCCGTGCTCTGGCTCGTAGACAGTCAAGCTGTGCCCCGATGAACGGAATCACCTGCGTTGGCACGAGTTCCAATTTGGCCTCGTTGATGAGGAGGCCAATCTGAGAGCAGAACTAGAGGGCCAGATCCCTGGACCACTCCACCTCTGACATGGAGGAGGCTGCAATCAGCCAGTCATCCAGGTAAGGGTACACCCGGACCCCTTCAGCACCACAGGAATGCTGTCACCACTGCCATGCATTTGGTGAAGACCCTGGGAGCTGGAGAGAGGCCGAAGGGCATGGCCTGGAACTCGTAAAGGGATCCCTCTGCTCTGAAGCGGAGGAATCGCTGGTGGGACGAATGGATTGGGATGTGAAAGAACACGTCCTGAAGGTCCAGAGAACAGAACCACACGCCTCGTTCCAAGGATGGGATGATCTGAGCCACAGTGACTATCCTGAAGCTTCGAGACCTTAGGAACTTGTTCAGGTCGTGTAGGTCTAGAATGGGGTGCCAGCCCCCCATCCGTTTTGGGACCAGGAAATACCTGGGCACAAACCCCTGGGTCTGATGGAGGATCCGCCACCTTCCTGATCACCTCCTTCTGGAGGAGCAGGGCAATGTCGGATCGACAGGCCGAACAGAGAGGCTGCGGACCCCATAGCCCCCTGTGGGGCCACGGCTCGATAGGGTGGAGACTGCTCGAATTCCAGCGGCAGACCCTTTCCTACCACTTCCAGCACCCAGCAGTCCATGGTGGTATTGGTACAGGTGGAAATGAAGTGGCGGAGCCGTCCCTCCATGAGGGGAACCCGGGGAGGAGTGACTAGGTTGGGGGCGACACCCCTCAAGCAGTCATTGGGCAGGCTTGGAGGAAGGACTGGCAGAGGGGCCTCCTGGATCTTTCCCTCCCAGCTTCCTGTTGGAGGAAGCAGCTGGCTTGGCTTTGGGGTGCCAGGTGCGAGCCTGCTGGCCCTGATGCTGGGCTGGACGTGCCACAGGAGCTGAAGGACGAAAGGGCTTATGCTGCTGCTGGCGACCTTTGTCCTTCTGGGCAGACGTGACCGAGCCCAAGGTGGCACTGGACTTCTCGATCCACTGAAGATGCCCCTCTACCCCGGGACCAAACAAGTCGGTACCCAGGAAGGGAACGTCTGCCAGCTTGTGCTGGGTATCTGCCGTGAGAGTGGAGATCCGCAGCCAAGCTCTGCGGCACATGGCCACTGCGGCTGCTACTGACCGGGCACATGAGTCAGCGATGTCCAGGGAAGTCTGGAGCTGCTGTTTGGCCACCGCCTTGCCCTGATCCCGCACCTGCTTGACCGTAGTTTGGAGGTCAGTCAGGAGATGAGGAATCACCTCATCCAGGGAGCCCAAAAGGGCGTGTGAGAAGTGTGCCATCAGGACGGCTGAGCTGGCCTGATGAAGGCCTAGGGAGGAAGCAGCATAAACTTTCCGCCCGGAGTAGTCCAACTTTTTGGACTCCTTGTCGGGAGGCTTGTCCACGTCCCGAACATTCCCAGAACACCGGAAAACGTTATCAGTCATGAGCCCCTCCGCAGAGGGGTGCTCCGAAAAACTAGAGAGTGAACTGGTGGGAACAGCATACTTCCGAGCCATCCTGGCCGAAGGTGCCGGACAAGAAGCTGGCTGCTGCCATAGCTCCAGGGCCAGGCCAACAATGGCTTCGGCCACCAGGAAGGCCTCCGTGGGGGAATCCCCTCGGTCCAGTATCTCCGTGAGGGGATACCTGGCCCATTCTGAAACGGGTTCAAGCTTCATCCCAGTGGACTCTGAGATGAGCCGAAGCATTCCCAGAAACGAGGATGGGCTCTCGTCCACCGACTGACCCCAGTGGAATCCAAGTCAAGCGGCCTAGAGAACAAGGAGTCGTCGTCATCAGACTCTGAGGAATCTGCGAACAGCTGCCGAGCACCTGAGCCACCCTCCACCTGCCAAGGTCGATCGGGAGTGAGGGTGACCGACAACCCATGGGGCAAACCCTGACCCGACCAAGAATCCTTGGTCGGGGCCCCAGTCTTCGGTTGTGGAGGTGGAGGTTCCACCACAGTGGGTGGCGCAGCCGGTTTCGGCTGAACAACCGGTGCCGGCTTCGTCTCCTCGACCACTATGAGGTGTTGTTTCGGTCGCTCCGGTGACAGCCACTTAATGGCCGGGGAAGGCGACAGAGTCGGCTTATTCCCGGTCAAAAGGAGCTGCTGCCACATTAGCTCCTCGCAGCGCCGACGCAATTTGCGCTGGTGCCTATCCTCTGAAGTGGACGAAGACGAGGATGAGCAGCGCTGCCGCTTTCCACGGTGCCGAGACTGCCGATGTCGGCGGGATCAGCTGGACGAGGAAGATGTCCGAGACCAAGACCTTCGGTGTTTCAGAGGATGGTCTGAGAGGGGGCAGGGGAGACCCACTCCTCCCTCGGTTCAGGGACCTTAACCGCGTACTCCAGCACAGGCAAGTCCTCAGTTTCCACTGCGGGAACCGGTGAAGAAGGGTTGTCGGCTTCTCCGGTCGACAGCTCGTCCGACGGGTCGAGAAAAATCTCGACTGCGTCAACGGGTGCCTTGGCCAGCTGACCTGATGGGGACACCGTGAAGCCAGCGGCCTTAGCCGCAACCTCGACCGAAGTAGAGTGTCGACTATCCGGGGAAGGGGACCTCTTCTGCTCCCACGAACGTCAACGGTGGGACTTACCTTTGGGGTCCTTCTTTTTGGACCGAGAAGAATGTCCTGAAGGGCCTTCTCCCTTGGTGGAGAGGGATTGGCAAAGCTCCTTGAAAGAAGCTGTGTAGGAGGATTCCAAGGAGAGTGGGATAAATGCCGCAACCGAGGTTGATGATGATGATGCAGCCTGGGCTGCCTCCTCCTCGAGGGCAATCATCTACTCCAGCTGTTCAGCCAAGCCCACAGCCGCAGACACCGCCCAACGGGCCTCCTTAGACTTAACTGAAGGATAATGTTTTTCAGGTCACCCCAACCGTAACCGGGCAGCGTGGTCCTCCAAGACAGAAGCCGAAAAGGATTTGCACAACTCACAAGCCTGTAAGTCATGGCCAAGTCCAAGGCAATAAACACACATGGCGTGTGGATCGGTCCAGGACATCTTCTGACCACAGGGGCACCGACGAAATCCGGGAGTCTATCTGTCCATCGCAGCCACGAGGGAAGATAAAGACTGAAGTCTTGTAAATTTTAAAATAAGTTTCGGATTAACCGAAGAGTTTGGATCCAGGCCTAAAACACAGAGCACAAAGGAGGGAACATGAACTTCCAAGCAGTAAGGAAGATCTGACGTCATGGGACAGAGCTGAGAGTTTTACCACCCAGGTGGGTGGGAGAAGCCAGCTTGAAGACCTTCCGGCAAGATTTAAAGCGGCAAGGAACCTGCCACAAAGTGTAGATTGCACAACATATCCACGTCCCTAGAAAGAAGGGTTTCCATGATTTTGTCCACAACAGAGGTGAAGCTTACCATTCTACAGTTGCCTGCACTTTCCTTGCTCCTGCTTCTGTGTAGAGGGATAACTGTGGCCTTTTTCCAATCCTGTGGGACCTCACCCTGCTCAAGTGATAAGTTAAAAAGGTCAGCCAGTGGAGCTGCTAGTTCCTCTCTTAGCTCCCTTAGTAGCCTAGGGTGTACTCTGTCAGGTCCCTTGGCTTTATTTACATTGAGTTTCTCCAGTTCTTTTAGGATTCTTTCCTTTGTAAAAGGTCCTGAATATACTCCTCCGTCTGTGCTGACCCTTGCAAGGGAGGGTCCGCAGCCTTCTTCCTCCTTGTTAAACATGGAGCAGAATTATCTGTTGAGGATTTCTACTTTGTCCTTGTCATCCTCTGTGCCCCCCCCCATCCTCCTTAGCTAGTCTGACAATCCCACCCCTTGTCTTTTCTACAGAAAGTTTTGTCACCATTCTTGACCTCTTTGGCTATCTTTTCCTCCGTTGTTGCTTACACTGTTCTGATTTCTTTGCTTGCTTCTTTCAGTTTCTCTCTGTAGTCCTCCCTGTCCTTGTCGGATCCAGATTTCTTGTATTTTCTAAAAGCAATCCGTTTTTCCCTCACCTTGGTGCCTACTTCCTTAGAAAACCAGAGTGGTTTTCTTTTCTTCTTTGCCTTGCTAACCTTTTTTGTGCAATGATTTGACATTTATATTAGAGCTGTTTTGAGAAGTGTCCATTGTTCAACATCCTTCCCTCGTTCGGTATCTGCAAGGGTCTTTTTGAGACTTTCCTTCATTTTGGTGAAATCGGCACGTCTAAAGTACATGATTTTAGTTTTTGAGTGCTTAGTTTTCATTTTTGTCTTGACTTGAAACCTCACCATGCAGTGGTCACTGGACCCCAGGTGACTCCCAACTACTACCTCAGAGATATTATTTCGGTTTGTATCAGGTTAAGAACTGCTTCTCCCCTGGTTGGATCCCTCACAAGCTGTTTCAGACCTGATGTGTATGTTATGGTATTATACTTTTCTTTTAATGCATAAATTCCCCTACTTTTCTTTGGTAAGTGCCATGGAATCTTTAACTTCCACCTGGACAGTGACCATAGATAGGCAGAAGGAACCTCGGTTTAACGTTTCATCCGGAAGACGACACCAAAACAGAGCTGCACCTCCCTACTCTGCACAACTCTCAGGATGCCTCTGCAAATATAAGAACTATCAGTTTGAAGGATCTTTGGTAGGCACAATGTGAATCAAAACCAAGCAAGAAAGGATAGACTCCTAAGTAATTCTATAGGTATTACTATTTATTATCGTCCACCATGCAGGTGACATTTTGTGGCCTACTGATCACTACATCAGAATGCGGGTGGTTAATACATTTCTAACTCTTAAAGACCATTATATTTTCAGCATGCATTCACTATCCCGTTTGTATATTTATATCTGGGAATATTAATTCACATAGCTAGTGGACCAAAAAAACCAAAAAGTAACATTTATAATACAGGATAATGCAAACAAGGACGGTCACACTGGGAAAAATGCTTGGCGCTACTATGAATATGAGAGAATGCAGCAACAAAGAATAAGCACCCAAGCTACAGGAGTCGAGTCTTCAACATAGTTACTAAAGTGCCACTAGTACAAAAAATATAACTTACAGCTATTCACAAGCATACATTGGCAGTGGGAGGCAAATGGGACTGAATCGTGTCTTATCGCTACATATCGACTCTGATGAAGCACATCAATGACGAGCATAAACTTGAGATGCATCTAGCCCATTTGCCTCTCACTGCCACGATGCTTGTGGATAGTTGTAAGCTATAGCATCACCAGAATAATGTTCAAGCTTGCAAAACAGGAAAGAGACTTAGGGGTTATAACAAACAACAGTCTGAAATCCTCTTTTCAATATGGGACATCATATGAATAGCAAACGCGATGCTAGGGTGTATTTGAGAGGTTTCACTAGTTGCAACAAAGAAGTGATCTTGCTGCTGTACAGATCATTGGTTGGGCCACACCTGGAGCATTGCCTGCAGTTTTGGAATGCTCATCTGAAAAACATAAGGAGGGGCTACACTATTTAGGGGAGGGCAACAAAAAAGATTCAGGGGAGACAGGGTAGGACCTACCAGGAAAGACTGGACAGGCTAAACATGTACGCACTAGAAGACAGGCGAGAGGGGCACATGATAGCGCCACCCGATGGCCTAATTGAAACACACTGCTGTTCCATGCTGGCAACCAGAGTTTGAGAGTGAGCTTAGGCTCAAGGATTGAGTAGCCAGACTGGAAGAAAACTCTGCCAGCGGCAGTGTGTCCTGGCTGGAGGATGGGCATCAGAACATTCCAGCAACACAGTGGGTCCTGCTAGTGGGCCGTGGGGCTTGCTCTCCTAGCAGAAGCATATTACATATACTCACAGAAACACAGAAGTTGTCAGAAGATAAGAACCTCTTGGCCGACCTAGTCTTCCCTATTTTCCCTACTTACAGTGCCACCACAGACCCTACTTGGTCTCCAGTGCACCCCTCCTTGCCTTTGCCCTTGCACTCAAAGCTTAGCCACCTTGATGATGCATGAACCACCAGGGGACTGGGAAACAAACGAAGGAAGAACCTGACTGCAGCCAGATGAAAATCTGCCCTCCCCACCACCATAGGCCACACCCCATGACCAGGGCACTTGCCTCCATCAGAATCTGGTCCCCAAAGGGAGTCCTGAAGGGGGTTCTATGATAGAGTCCTGAAGGCCCCTCCATGGGGGCAATCCTTAGGGAATGAAGGTTGGGGTTAGTGCCTGGAGAAGGTGACCGTGGGGGGGGGGCAAACTAGATGGGGACCAGCAAGGAGCATAAATACCTGAACAGAAAAAAAATTAAGGGGACATAACAGGAGTGACATTATGGATATTTTTTTTTTTACAACTAACAAGTACCTCTACCTCTAGGAGACTCAAAATGTAAACTAGCAGGAGGAGCTTCAAATTAAACATAAAAAATAGACTACACAGTGATGTGATTAAAACTAGTATGATTTCTAAGTTTAGAACCTCATAGAATAATTACAAGAGGGTAATTACAATTAGGGACACTGAGAACACTAAAGGGGTCAAGTAATGCTAGGTAGGAACAGGGAAGACCAGAAGGACTTTTAAGTCTTCATCTGCCTACACCCTTTGTGTATCTATGTAATCACTGATAAACACCTGAGGATAGCCATATTAAAAGGTATGTTCCTTTTATTATTTCAACTGTTACAAAAATGTTAAACCAGACTCAAACTGGGGCAAAACGGTATCTACAAGACAGGAGAAAAGGTTGATCTAAAGTGCAACAAAAAGGTACAAGTTCAGACTTTTTCACAATAACATGCACTGCTGCTTTGACTACTGTACCATCATACCTCATTACTTTCATGCACTCCTGACCCACCACCTTTTGGAGAGAAAGCAACTCATGCTGTCAAGCCAGGGGCTACGTCGCAATTAGGTGGAGATCAGACTTTCACTGTGGCAGCCCCTACCTACCCTGTGGAACAATGTGACCTCTGGCATCTGTCTAGTATCCTCCCTGCCCGCTTTAGAAGCAAATTATGACTCGTCCTTTTGGAACAGGCCTTCCCTATCTAACTGGTGTACCTGCAAAATATGGATCTGCTGAAGGGGTATTCATGTTGGGCAGAAACTGCAAATTCTGAATTTGTGGAAATTTAGTTACATTTTCCAAAATTCTGACTCTGGTGAAATCCAAATTCTCCAGATGTGTTCTGTGAATTTTTGCCCTGGTCCATGAAACTTCCTGGCTGGATTGTGGAATGATACATATGAACTGCAATGACAGTTCTGTGAAATTCCACTCAACAACACATGCAATCCTTCTGCCATTCCAAGTCAGAATTTTGCGAAAGTTGCCAAAGTGCATTCCAAAATTCCATGGAAATAAATTTACAACTTTTGCAGTAATTCTACTGAAGGAATTTTATTTTTGCACTAAAGTTTACCCATTGATGTTCTGGTTTTGGTTCCTTGAGCTATCATCGGTGTTAATTCTATGCTATTTACTAAATTTGATGCCTCTATATGTGTTTTGCCAGAATTATTTTGTTATATAGTGTACAGCGATCTGTGTACGGGAATGGTGCTTAACAAGGAAATAAACCCAAACCTACCTGAAGCCCGGCCTCAAGTCCTGGAGCTGACCCATGTTATGATGTCTATTTGTAATAAATGGTTTAGATTTACCATTTGTATAACCATGAGTTGCCTAGAAGTTGAGTTTATATCTTCAGAGTGTTAATTCGATTGCAAGGTCCCCTCTTGGAAGGGGCATCCTTGTAACAGAGATAAAAATCTCAGTGGTATCTTTTGACTTGGATAAATACATCATCATTATCTCAGACTCTACAAGCCTAAAGAGGGGAATCATGGTGTCTCTCTCTCTCTCTCTCTCCAACTTGAGTCTCACCACTGGCAGTCTATGTTAAACTTCTCAGGGATGGTGCACGGCATCCATTATATAAAAAATGCACTACACCTCCCCGACCCCATGCCCATCCTATCTGTAATGGCAATGTAAGGGTTTGATAAATCAATACCTACCAGCTCCTGGCAACACTGTTCCATATCAGCCGGTGCTCTTTCAACAGAAGTCTCTGAACAACCCCGTTCAGATGACTATGGTACTTGCTCTGAAGAGGCTTCCCAATTGGCTGAACGACACCTCAAAGTGAAAAAAGCGACAGTTACGGAAAATCTGGACATTTTCAGCATACATTTGAGATAGCTAGTAAACTTTATTCTGGGGATAGCATGTCTGTGGAGTTCAGTAACAAACTGTACACAATCAGGAAAGTATTATACAGAGAATTACTCAGAGCAGTGTGATGGGGCACTGAGTTAGTGGAGGTAGTGCCCTTCATATGACACATCAAGAACTAAGATGCAGTGTTACAGCAGCAGTGTGTCATGTACCGCAGGAAAGACTCTGGTTCATGTTCCATGTCTGTGGTTCCCACATTCAGGATGGCAAGGCTGAAAGCGCTACAGAGGCAAAGCTTTTAGTCTTGGGCAGAGAGGAAGAGCACCCTTCAGGTGTGCAACACCCACCAAGTGTTGTCCTGATAGATGGCCTTGTTTAAAGATGGGGTAGAGGCACGTGTTACATATCAGATGATGGGAAGGGCTAACAGGAAAAGTGGGAGGGCTTAAAAAGAAATTAAAATTCTAGGCAGTTAGGCTAATCAGTCATTTTTCACATTGTGTATTGTATATTTTATTAACACTTGTACCTGCGATCACTGTCTGCAGAAATTACAGTTACGCAAGAACTTACCATAACAGTAAAATCTTCGAGACAGGCTCTTGCAGTAGGTATTCACATATAGGACTAAGCCACCAGGCGTTAGGACCACATGGAAAACTTCTAGCTAGCAGTGTCTGGCAGGGGACCGCCCCCAACTTCACGTGATCAACATCAGCGTGGCGCTATATAGGGAGCAGTCCCCACATCCGCCCTCCAGTTCTCCCGACGGAGACCTAGAAAGGTGCAACAGGAGAGCAGGAGTGGGCTCCTGGAGTTAAAAGCTATTACAGGAGAAAGAGTAGAATAAATCCAGGGGGTAGGTGGGAAGGAAAGCAGTACCTACTGTAAGAGCCTCTCTCAAAGATCTACTGTTACAGTAAGTTCTTACGTAACTGTACTATCTTACTTCGAGAGGGCTCTTGCAGTACATACTCACATATAGGACTGAGTCCCAAGCAGTAACATGAGACAAGTCTGAGACATGGGAGGTAGGAACAGGTTTGCAGAAAAAACAAGGTACTCATGATAAGAGTCCCTGTAGAACAGCAAGGCCAAAGCCCGCTCTGCACCTTGAAGCAATGTCCAAACTGTAATGTTTGGTAAAGGTATGGACGGAACTCCAAGTTGCGGCCGTGCAAAAGTCTGTGGCTGTGCAAAAGTCTGTGGCTGAAATATTCCTGAAGCAAGCAGTAGAAGCAGCCATACCTCTGGTTGAATGTCCACTGACCTCCCCAGAAAGGGTTTGTTGTACTTCTTGTAACAGAAGATAATGCAGTTTTCCAACCATTTGGACAAACATGGTTTTGAAACAGCAGCGCCCTCTCTTTTGGGCACAAAGGAAACCAACAGTTGGTCAGTTTCATGGACAGGCTTTGTCCTGTTCGTGTAGTACTCAAGAATTCTGTGTACATTCAGAGTGTGCAGAAGTGCTTCACCCCAGCTGGAGTGCTCTGGGTAGTACACTGGCAAGTCCAGTGACTGATTCAAGGTTGATTCCGATACCACCTTAGACAAGAATTTCGAACTGGTTAGCAGAACCATCTGGTCTCTGTGAAAAATTAAGTAAGGTATCTCACACATTAGGGCCTGAAGCTAAGAAATCCTTCCAGCTTAAGTGATGACCACTAGGAAGAGCGCTTTCCAGGAAAGGTAATGCATGTCAGAACTTGCTGCCAGGCTCGAAATGAGGCAGTGAGAATTTTTCCAGGATGAAAGTCAAGTCCTAGGGTGGAGCCAGGCTCCGGACTGGTGGTTTTAAATGGAGGCTCCCCTTTTAAGAAGGTTTTGGATACCTCCAGCTGGGCCAGAGTCTTGCTTCCGACCGGGATGTGGTAGGCAGAAATGACTGACAAATGGACTTTTAAAGTTGAGTAACTAAGGCCCAGGACATAGAGAAGCAGCATATAATCGAAGATGTGTGTGACTGAACAGGAAAAAGGTTCTAGCCCCTTCGAGTCTGCCCATATGGAAAATCTCTTCCATCTCATGGCATAAGTGGCTCTAGTGGAAGGCTTTCTGACTTCCACCAGAATCTGTGCTACTCTCGGGGAGACCCAAAACGTGCGGCAGCTATGTCAGTAGGTGCCATGTACGCAGATGAAGGGACCTGAGACCTGGATGTAACAGGGTCCCCTGCTCCTGTGTCAAGAGATCTTGAGAGACTGGCAGTGGAAATGAAGGATCCACTAACAGTTGTTCCAGCAGAGAGAACCATATTTGTCTCGGCCAGAAGGGAACGACGAGAATCATTCATGCTCCCTCCGCCTGGAGTTTCATTAGTACTCTCTGAATCAATGGGAGTGGAGGGAAGGCATACATCAAACACCCCTTCCAGCACAGAGACAGCGTGTCTTGTCAGAAAGAAAAAAATTACTCACCTTAGTAATTATATTTCTTCTAAGGGAGTCTTGCTGTATTCTGACAATCTGCAGTTAGCTCCAGCCTTTGAACTGCCCCGGAGTGTAGAAGGTTAATTTTCTATGCAGTGCATAGAACATTGAGCTCGAGCTCGGTTGAGGTCTCTGTCTGCAGCACTTTGAAACCCAACCGTCAGATTCTTACGAGCAAACACTCACTGACTAACTATGTGGAAATTGTAAAAATTTTTAACTAGCCAACTGGCAACAGAAAGTTTTGGATTCCCAAGGAAGACTCAAGTCAGGAAACCCAAAACCAAAACCTATCCAAATATAAAAGATTATAATACAAAGCACCCAGATAAAGTGGAGGGCGTGCTTGAAGCACCCCTGTGGTGCAACACTGCACCTGCCCACTCACTTCCCAAATACAGGTTCTGAGAGGGGAGGCAGGGAGGGTGATCAGAATACAGCAAGACTCCATTAGAAGAAATATAATTACTGTACTAAGGAGGGTAATTTTTTCTTCAAACAACATGAAGTCTTGCTGTATCCTGACAATCTGCAGACTACCAAGCAGTACCTCCATGGAGGAGGGACAGAACCTACTTAGGGAATAGGCTCTGAAGTACTGCTGTGCCAAACCGAACATCACTCCTAGCCTGGATATCCAGCGAGTAATGCTTGGTAAAGGTATGGACTGTTTTCCAGGTGGCTGCCTGACAAATTTCTAACAGAGGGATATCCCTGGCAGCAGCCAGGGAAGCAGCTGTACCTCTTATGGAATGAGCCCTCAGGCCTGAGGGTGGAGTTTTTCCCAGTTTCTCATAGCAGAGTTGTATACAAGAAACAATCCACCTGGCAACAGTTCTCTTGGTGGCAGGTTTGTCCTTTCCCACTTCCCCAAAAGTGTGGAACAACTGGAGGGAATCAATCCTGTGACCCTTCATACACTCTGTGTAGTTGCTAAGGGCTCTTTTAACATCTAAACTGCGAAGCCTCTTCTCCCCTGAGGAAGAATGATTAGTGAAGAAAACAGGGAGAGACACAGACTGATTCAAATGGAAGTTTGAAACCACTTTGGGCAAGAACCTCCTATTGGTTCTAAGGATCACTTTCTCTGTATGAAAGGAGATAAAAGAAAAAAAATTACTCACCTTAGTAATGTTGTTTCTTCTAATGGAGTCTTGCTGTACTCCGACTATTGCAGTTAGGTCCTGCCTTTCAACTGCCCCAGAGAACAAAGAGTTAACTTTCCGTGGCCAGCATGGAACATTCAGCGCGAGCTCTGTTGAAGCCCCTGTCTGCTGTTTAAACTCCAACCATCAGATCTTTATGAGCAATACTCACTAGAAGTTCTGTGTGGAAACTGTAAAACTCACACTAGCCAACTGGCAACTAAATTTATTAAAAAGGGCTTTTTGGTTTCAAAGCAAAGACTCAAGTCAGGAAACCCAAAAAACAAAATACAACACACACCCAAAGTAAAGGAGGGTGAAAAAGGGGCACCCATAGGGTGCAAACACTGCTCCTGCCCACCCACATCCCAAAAACAGGTTCTGAGAGGGGAGGCGGGGGGAGGTTAGAATACAGCAAGACTCCATTAGAAGAAATAACATTACTAAGGTGAGTAATTTTTTTCTTCAAACAACATGAAGTCTTGCTGTATTCTGACTATTGCAGACTACCAAGCAGTACCTCCATGGAGGAGGGACAGAACCTACTTTGGGAATAGGCTCTGAAGTACTGCTGTGCCAAACCGAGCATCACTCCTAGCCTGGATATCCAGAGAGTAATGCTTGGTGAATGTATGGACTGTTTTCCAGGTGGCTGCCTGACAAATTTCTAAGATAGGAATATCCCTGGCAGCAGCCAGGGAAGCAGCTGTACCTCTAGTAGAGTGAGCCCTCAGGCATGACGGTGGGGTTCTACCCAGTTTTTCATAGCAGAATTGTATACGAGAGACAATCCACCTGGCAACAGATCTTTTAGTGTCAGGTTTGCCCTTACCGACCTCTCCATATGTGAGGAACAACTGGAGGGACTCAAACCTGTGACCCTTGGTGCGCTCTATGTAGTAGCTGAGGGCCCTTTTAACATCCAAGCTGTGCAGCCTTCTCTCTCCAGAGGAGGAATGGTCAGTGAAGAAAACAGGGAGAGACACAGACTGACTAAGGTGGAAATCTGAACCCACCTTAGGCAAAAACTTCCTGTTAGTTCTTAGACCACTTTATCTCTATGGAAAGAGATGAAATCAGGCTCCACTGACAGGGCTTGCAATTCACTGATATGCCTGGCAGAGGTAATGGCTACCAAAAACACAGTTTTCCAAGTCAAGTACTTAAGCTCTGCCGAGAACAAAGGCTCAAAGGGTGGTTGCATAAGCTGAGCAATGCAAACATTAAGGTCCCAAGCAGGAGCAGGGTCCCTAAAGGGGGGATTGGTGTGCAGCAATCCCTTGAAGAACTTACAAAACACAGGATGGGCTGACAGAGGACAGGGCTTGCCTACTGACAAGAAGGCAGAAACAGCTGCCAGATGCACTTTAAGTGTAGCTGGCCTAAGTCCTAAGCCATTAAGATGGACCATATAGTCCAGAACTGTAGGCAACCCAGCAGATTCTGGACAAATATGCTTATTAGAGCACCAAGTAGTGAACCTTTTCCATTTGGAGTTGTAAGTCTTTCTGGTGGAAGGCTTTCGAGAAGCCTTAAGGATATCCAGAACCCCTTGAGAAAGGTGCAGATCAGCAAACTAACTCTTCAAGAGCCATGCCTTGAGATTGAGAGACTTGAGGTTTGGATACCAAATCCTCCCCCTGAGAGGATGTCAACAGGTTATAATTCCTGGGAAGAGACAGGGGAAGGTGGACTGCTAAGGACAGCAACAGTGGGTACCAGGGCTGTCTGGCCCAGTCCAGAGCAATCAGAATCACTTTGCATGGTTGTGACCTGATCTTGACTAACACTTTGAACAGGAGAGGGAAGGGGGGGAAGCATACAGAAATTTCCCTTCCCAATTCACAATCGGAGCATCCAGGGGGACTGAGCCCAAGATTAGGGGTCTGCAACAAAAGAGAGGAAGTTGGTGATTGTCTGGGGCTGCAAAAAGATCTATCAGTGGAGTGCCCCATCTCAAGAAAATCACTTTCAAAACTAGGGGATCTAGGGTCCATTCGTGATGGCCCCTGGGATATCCTGCTGAGAGCATCTGCTAGGACATTGTCCTTCCCTGGGAGGTGAACTGCTATCAGAGAGGTTTGCAGGGAATAGGCCAGGGACCACAACTTCATTGCTTCTGTGCACAAGGCCATAGACCGAGTGCCTCCTTGCTTGTTGATGTACCACATTGTGGTGGTATTGTCTGTTCTGATCTGGACCACCTTGTTCTGTACAGATTTGGGAAAGGCTTGCAGTTCTAGAAACACTGCTCTGAGTTCCAAGAGATTGATGTGAAGCAGAGATTCTTGAGGTGACCACAGCCCTTGGGTGGTAAGATCCCCCAGGTGGGCTCCCCAGCCCAGCAGGGAGGCATCTGTGGTCAGTATCACTGAATGAGACTGAGTGACAAAAGGAACTCCTTGTATCAAATTGTCCTGATCCTGCCACCACTGCAAAGCCTGGATCAGGGTTCGAGTCACTGGGACTACTTTGGTAAGGGGATCCTTTCTTTGGGACCAGAAGGCTCTTAAGTGGAACTGAATGTCCCTCATCTGAAATCCTGCTCCCTGGACCACTGCTGTAGAGGCTGCCACGTGGCCCAGAAGCTGCAGGAAATGCCTTGCTGGTTGAGACACCTGAAGGGTGAATGAAGAGGTCAGTTCCATAAGGGTAGTTACCCTGTCCAGGGGAAGGAAGGCTCTTGCCCTTATTGTATCCAGCTCCGCCCCTATGTAGGTGAGGAGCTGTACTGGCTCGAGAACTGACTTTGGAAGGCTGAGGAGGAATCCTAAGGAAGTGAGCACTTGCTGAGTTATTTGCAGATGTGACTTGACTTGGTCTGGAGACTGACCCACTATGAGCCAGTCGTCCAAGTATGGAAAGATGGAGATCTTTTTTCTCCTTAGGAAAACAACCACTACTGCCAGGCACTTTGTGAACACCCTTGGGGCTGATGTTAGGCCAAAGGGCATTGCTCTGAACTGATAGTAGCCTGAGGGCAACTCGAAGCTGAGGTACTTTCTGTGGGAGCACCTAATGGGAATGTGAAAATAGGCATCTTTGAGGTCCAGGGAGGCTAGCCAATCCCCTGGCCTTAGAGAGGGCAGAATTATTCCCAGAGTCACCATTTTGAACTTTGGTTTTAAAAGGTGCTTGTTCAGATATCTTAGATCCAGGATGGGCCGCCATTCTCCTGTTTTTCTGGGGGTTAGGAAGTACCTGGAGTACATTCCTTTGCCCTTGTGTAGGGTAGGAACTTTCTCTATGGCTCCAAGAGCCAGGAGGGAAGAAACCTCTGCCTCTAGGGCAAGGGTCTCTGATGGATTTGCAGGTAGAAAGGATCTGATTCTCATCTTGGGAAATTTTTTGAAGCTAAGAACCAGTCCCTGGCTTACTACTTCCAGGATCCACTTGTCTGATGTCAGAGACTTCCAGTCCTGGACAAAGTAAGCCAGCCTGCCCCCTACAGGTATTGGAGAATTGGCCCGGGCAGACCCATAAGGGTGTCTGCTTGGCAGGGGCTTTAGGCTGAGGGGTGGAAGCAGGCCTGCTCATTCCCCGTCTGCCTCTCCCTCTGAAGAACCCCCTCTGAGCATAGGAAGAAGAGGAGGCCTGGGCCTGGTAAAAAGACCTTTGAAAAGGCCTGCCCCTGCCCCGGACTGCTGCCTTTGAGGAGTAGTTTGCTTTTCTCTGGCCTGAGCACTCCTGTAGGTGGTCCTGTACTCGTCCATCTTTTTCACGTAGTTCTCTGTCTGCTCCCCAAACAGAGAATTACCGATGACAGAGAAATCCATGGCCTTAGCCTGGGTATCCTGTGCTAGGCTAGTACATCTGAGCCAAGCCATCCTCCGAAGGGCCACAGATGTAGTCATGACTCTAGATGAAACATCACTGGAGTCCACAGCAGCATGAAATTGCACCTTGGATGCCTCAATCCCATCTGTAGCCACCTGCTCCAGCTCCTTGGCAAGCTGGTCAGGAGCCTGTTTAGCCAGAGCCAGCACAGTGTCCCATCTGGACTTCTGGTATCTAGCTGTGTAGGCCATATAGTTAGCCTGCCTGAGTCCCAAAGATGCTGCCATGTACTGCTTCTTTGTCATGGCAGCAATTCTCCTGGAGTCCTTATCTGGGGGCTGTGAAGCCAAGGGAATATTTGCCTCATCACAGGCAGCAGCCTGCACTACCCCAACATGGCAGCATTGCTGAGAAAGGAACTCTGTGTCTGAGCCTGAAAGGGTGTACCTCTTGTCCATTCGTCTGTCCACAGGAGGTATGGAGTAATGAGTCTTTAGAATTTTAATTGTCTGTTTCCCAAAAGATTGATGGAAAGGAATAGACAGTCTCCTGGACTCTGGGATGTCCATCATTTCAACAAAATCAGGCTCCTCCTGATCCTCTACTGCTTCTTCCATTGGAAGCTGGAGGGCTTCAGCCACTTTTTCGTAAAATAAAGTGGGAAGGGGACTCAGAAAGCCTAGGAAGAGAAACACCTGAAGGTCTGTCTGGGGAGATGTCTGGGTCAATAGGCACATCCAGACTTTCATAATCACCATCATCATCCTCATACTCTTCCCTCCTCTGGTTCATAAAATTCCTCTGAAGTGTAATCCGGAACCAGGGGAACTGACCGAACCGAGCCCCTGCCAGATGATGCCAGTTCGGCTGGAGCCAAAGTTAGTGACTGCACTATTCTTATCGCTTTACCTATCTCATCAGCGGTCGGAGTATGAATTTCTGGATCCAAACCAAATGATTTCTCTCTTCTTTTCCTTTTAACCGGAACCAACTCCTCAGAATCGGCTCTCCTTTTGCCCGAAGAAGTTTCGCCCTGGTCAGAGGGCCCTCCTTCTGGTTCGGTCAGAACTGAACCGGGCTGGCCATCCAGGTCAGCGGACTTCTCAGCCTCCCTTTCCCTCAGTCTACCTATTCTCTTATCCAGTATAGCTTTGGGAAAATTCTTACAAATTTGGCAGTCTGAACCGAGGTGGTCAAATCCTAGACAATAAACACAGGTGGTGTGGGGATCAGACTTAGCAAAGGCTTCTCCACACACACTGCAGTGTTGAAACCCAGTGGGCCCGTTTTTTTTCTTGGGTTTCTCAGACATGGCCAATTCTATCCAAAACTTACCCTTTTTTCGGCAATCCGCCAGGCAAGACTCCCCTATCGGTTCCTGACCGTGTTACGGATCTTGGAAAAAAACGTAATAAAATCCGTTTTTTTTAGAACCAATACGGACCGGTTACCACACACTAAGTAAATTCACAAACTTTTTTAAACTAAACTGATCGGTTCAGCCAAACAAATCCGAAATTTACAAGTTCCACACAGAAACTAAATGTAAAACCTATCTAGTACTCACGGCACCACAAACAGAGACTTAAACTGACAAATGATTCGGTAGCAGAAATTCGTTAGAAACCGAGCGAAAAACAACACTTTAACCGACTTTTTTAGAACCGAGCAAAGAAGAAATCTCCGGAGCGACTGTTCAGTGAGGCAGAGTAAAGAATCTGTCGATTGGAGTTTAAACAACAGCAGACAGGGGCTTCAACCGAGCTCGCACTAAACGTCCCATATTGGCCATGGAAAGTTAACTCTTTGTTCTCCAGGGCAGCTGAAAAGCAGGACCTAACTGCAATAGTCAGAATACAGCAAGACTTCATGTTGTTTGAATCAGGTTCCACTGACAGGGCTTGCAATTCACTGATACGTCTGGCAGAGGTAATGGCTACCAAAAACACAGTTTTCCAAGTCAAGTACTTAAGCTCTGCTGAGGACATAGGCTCAATGGGGGTTGCATAAGTTGAGCAATGCAAACATTTAAGTCCCAGGCAGGGGCAGGATCCCTAAAGGGAGGATTGGTATGAAGCAACCCCTTGAAAAATGTACAGAATACAGGGTGAGATGACAGTGAGGAAGGCTTTCCCACTGACAGAAAAGCAGAAACAGCTCACAAGTGTACCTTGAGAGTAGCTGGTCTGACGCCTAGGCTATTAAGATGGACCATATAATCCAGAACTGTAGGCAATTCAGCAGTGTCTGGAGATAGATGCTTCTTGGAACACCAAATGCTGAATCTTTTCCATTTGGAGACATAAGTCTTTCTGGTGGCAGGCTTTCGAGAGGCTTGAAGAATATCCAGAACCCCTTGGGACAGATGCAAATCTGCATACTCTAACTCTTCAACAGCCATGCCTTGAGATTGAGAGACCGAAGATTGGGGTACCAAATCCTCCCCTGAGAGGAGGTTAACAGGTTGTAATTCCTGGGAAGAGACAAGGGAAGATGGACTGCTAGGGACAGTAAGAGTGGGTACCAGGGCTGCCTGGCCCAATCTGGAGCAATCAGAATCACTTTGCAGGGTTGTGACCTTACCTTGACCAGAACCTTGAACAGTAGAGGAAAGGGAGGGAAGGCATAGAGAAATTTCCCTTCCCAGTTCAACATCAGAGCATCCAGAAGGAATGAGCCCAAGACTGGGGGTCTGCAACAAAACAGAGGAAATTGGTGATTGTCTGGGGCTGCAAAGAGATCTATCTCTGGAGTGCCCCACCTTAAAAAAAATCACTATCAACACCAGAGGGTCCACGGACCATTCGTGATGGCCCTGGGAGATCCTGCTCAGTGCACTGCTAGCACACTGTCCTTCCCTGGAAGGTGGACTGCAATCAGAGAGGTCTGCAGAGAATAAGCCAGGGTTTCATGGCTTACGTGCACAAGACTGTGTCCCTGCTTGTTGATGTATCACATGGTGGTGGGGGCGCCTGTTCTGACCTGAACCACCCTGTTCTGCACGGACTGTGAGAAAGCTTGCAGGGCCAAAAGAAAACTGCCCCAAGTTCTAGGAGATTGATATGAAGAAGGGATTCCAGAGGGGACCACAGTCCCTGGGCTGTGAGAGCCCCCAGATAGGCTCCCCACCCCAAAAGGGAAGCATCCAGGTAAGGACCACCGAATGAGACTGAGTGACAAATGGGACCCCTTGCCTTAAATTGTCCTGATCCTGCCACCACTGAAGAGCTTGGATCAGCGTCCGAGTCACTGGAATCAGTTTGGTAAGAGGATCCTCCCTTTGGCACCAAAAGGCCCTCAGATGGAAATGAATGCCCCTCATCTGGAATCTTTCCCCTTGGACCACCGCTGTAGAAGCTGCCATGTGGCCCAAGAGCTGAAGGAAGTACCTTGCTGGTCAGGACACCTGAAGGCTGAAGGAAGAAGCCAGTTCTATAAGAACTCTTGCCATTTCCAGGGGAAGAAATGCTCTTGTTTTGACAGTATCTAGCTCTGTGCAGGTCTCACTTGACTTGGTCTGGAGACTGACCCACTATGAGCCAGTCATCCAGATATGGAAAAATGGAAATCTTTTGCCTTCTTAGAAAGGCAACTACTACTTCCAGGCACTTTGTGAAAACCCTTGGAGCTGATGTTAGACCAAAGGACATTGCTTTGAACTGATAATGGCCTGAGGGCAACTTGAACCTGAGGTACCTTCTGTGGGAGCACCTGATGGGGATGCGAAAGCAGGCATCTTTGAGGCCCAGGGAGGCTAGCCAGTCCCCTGGCCTTAGGGAGGGAAGAATTATTCCCAGAGTCACCATCTTGAACCTTGGTTTTAAAAGACGTTTGTTCAGGTATCTTAGATCTAGGATGAGTCACCACTCCCTGTCTTTTGGGGTAAGGAAGTACCTGGAGTACAGACCTTTGCCCGGTGTAGGTAGGAACTCTCTCTATGGCTCTTAAGGCCAGAAGAGATGAAACCTCTGCCTCTAGGGCAAGGGTTTCAGAAAGACTTGCAGGTGGAAAAGATCTGGCTCGCATCTTCAGAAATTTTTTGAAGCTGAGAACCAGTCCCTTGCTTACTACTTCCAGGACCCACTTGTCTGAAGTAACGGACATCCAGTCCTGGACAAAGTAAGCCAGCCTGCCCCCTTCAGGGATATGAGAGTCAACCTGGGCAGACCTATTAGGGCGTCTGCTTGACAGGGGCCTTAGGCTGAGGAGTGGATGTAGCCCTGCTTATCCCCCTTCTGCCTCTCCCTCTGAAGAACCCCCTCTGTGAAAAGGGAAAAGAGGCCTGTGCTTGGTAGAAAGGCCTATGAAAAGGCCTGCCCCTAGATTGCTGCCTTTGAGGAGTTGCCTGCCTCTCCTTGGCCTGTGCACTCCAATAAGTGGTCCTATATTTCTCCATCTTTTTCATGTAATTCTCTGTCTGCTCCCCAAACAGAGAATTACCTTCCACAGGGAAATCCATGGCCTTAGCCTGGGTGTCCTGTGAGAGGCTAGTACATCTGAACCAAGCCATTCTCCAAAGAGCCACAGATGTAGCCATGACTCTTGATGACAACATTGGAGTCCACAGCAGCATGAAATTGTACCTTAGATGCCTCAATCCCATCAGCAGCCACCTCCTCCAGCTCCTTGGCTAGCTGGGGGGAGGCCCGTTTAGCCAGTGCCAGTACAGTGTCCCACCTGGACTTCTGGTACCTGGCTGCATAGGCCATATAATTAGCCTGCCTGAGTCCCAAAGAGGATGCCATGTACTGTTTCTCTGTCAATGCATCCATCCTCCTGGAGTCTTTATCTGGGGGGTGTGAAGCCAAGGGAACGTTAGCCCTGTCACAAGCTGCAGCCTGCACAACCACAACATGGCTGCACTGCCGATAGAAAAACTCAGTGTCTGAGCCTGATAAGGTATACCTCTTGTCCATTCTTCTATCAACAGGAGGTACAGAATCTGGAGACTTTAAAATGTTTTGTGTCTGTTTCCCAAACGATTTGTGCAGGGGAATAGATAGCCTCCTGGACTCTGGGATGTCCATCATTTCAACAAAATCAGGCTCCTCTTGATCCTCAGTAGCCTCCTCCATAGGGAGCTGGAGGGTTTCAGCCACTTTTCTGTAGAACAGATAGTGGGGAGGGGATTCAGAGAGCCTAGGAAGGGAAACACCAGAAGGTCTGTCTGTGGAGCTGCCTGGTTCAATGGGCACATCCAGACTTTCTGCTCCATCATAATCATCATCTTGCTCATAATCTCCCTCCTCCTCAAATTCCGGTTCATAAAAATCTTCAGGGGCATAATCCTGAACCGGAGGAACCGACTGAACCAAACCCCTAGCTAACGGGGCCGGATCGGAAGGAACTGGGCGAAGCGATTCAACAATCCGAATCACTCAGGCAATCTCAGCAGCGGTCGGAACATGAACCTCCGGATCCGAACCGGCTGATTTCTCTCTTCTCTTCCTTTTAACCGGAACAGACTTCTCAGAATCGGCTCTCCTTTTGCCCGAAGTTTCGCCCTGGTCAGAGGGCACTCCTTCTGGTTCGGTCAGAACCGAACCGGGCTGGCCATCCAGGTCAGCGGACTTCTCAGCATCCTTTTCCCTAAGTCTACCTAATCTTTTTTCCAGGGTAGACTTAGGAAAGTTCTTACATATTTGGCAGTCTGTATCGAGGTAGTCAAACCCCAGACAATAAACACAGGTGGTGTGGGGATCGGCCTTAGCAAAGACCTCCCCACACTCACTGCAGTGTTGAAACCCAGTGGGCCCGTTTTTTCTTGGGTTTTCTCAGACAGGTCAACCTAACCAAACTTACCTTTTTTCGGCAACATGAGCAAGACTCCCTTATTGGTTTCCCACCGTGTTACGGGTATTGGAAAAAAACGTTACAACACTTTTTTTTTTTTTTTTTAAACCGATAAGGACCGGTAACCACACACTAAAGGAAAACACACAGATTTCAAATATGTTGGATCGGTTCAGCCGAACCGATCGAGAAAAGATTTTACAATTTCCACAAATAACCCAGAACTACTACCTAAAGTACTTACTGTACAGCAGACAGAGCCCTGAACCATAATACTACAGGAGTTAAGCAGAAAAACAGACACTTTAACCAACTTTGAACCGAGCAGAAGGAGAAATCTCCAGAGCGACTGTTCAGTGAGGTGGACTAAAGAATCTGACAGTTGGGTTTCAAAGTGCTGCAAACAGACACCTCAACCGAGCTCGAGCTCAACGTTCTGTGCACTGCATAGAAAATTAACCCTCTACACTCCGGGGCAGTTCAAAGGCTGGAGCTAACTGCAGATTGTCAGAATACAGCAAGACTTCATGTTGTTTGAAACACCACACCCTGGAGTGAGCGAGCAGAAAGCTGGTAGTTTTGCATTGAGAGGGGAGGCAATCTGTGGCCTTCCCCACCTTCCGAAGATGTCGTCTACCACTGATTGTCTGAGCTCCCACTCGTGCACTGGCTTGTGTGTGACTGAGTGCATCTGCCAGGACGTTTTGGATGCCTGGTATGTGGACTGCTGTAAAATGAAGGTTGTGGTTGGCTGCCCAGTACCACACTCTCATTGCTTCCTGACAAAGGGATAAGAGTGGGTTCCACCCAGTTTGTTCGTGTACCAGACTACACACATGCTGTCTGTCTGAATCATGAGCTGACCCAGTTCAATGAGGTGCTGGAAAGCTTTTAGGGTGTTCGACACTGCCCTCCCCTAGAGTACACTGATATGAAGGGACAGTTCGTTGTGGGACCAAGGACTCTGTGTCCTGTGGTTTCCCAGGTGCACTCCCCATCCCATGCCCGAGGCATCCGTCGTCAGGGTCTGAGCGGAATGGGACATCCTTGGAGAGGTTGTCCTGGTTCTGCCACCACAAAAGGTCCCAAGTCATTGTGTCTGAGACCAGGATCTCGTAGTTTAGATCGTTGGCTCTCTGGTCCCATTGCACTCTAAAGGTCCACTGGGAGACTCTCATGCAACCTGGCTAAGGGGACCGAAGGGATGGCCACAGCCATGAACCCGAGCAGTCAAAGGACTGACCTGGCTGGTATCCTTCTTTGCGAGGCCACTAGTCGTGCATGCTGTTGCAATGTTGCCATCCTGTCTGGCAGTAGGAAAGCCTTGCCCTGTACTGCCCAACACTGCTCTAATGAATTGGAGCTGCTGGGTAGGGAAAAGGTGGGGTTTGGCATGATTGACCGTAATGCCCACTCGTCGAAAAATATCCTGGGTAAGGGCTAAGGAACTGGCCAGACTGTCTCTCGACGGAGCTGAAATCAGCCAATCATCGAGGTATGGGAATACTTGCACCCCCTGTCTGCGCAGAAAAGCTGCCGCAACCGCTAGGCATTTCGTGAACACCCTGGGTGCTGACAAAAGGCCAAAGGGCAGAGCTCTGAACTGAAAATGCTCTCCCTGAAAACAAAACCGGAGGAATTAGCAGTGCGGCGGAAAAATCGGGATATGCAGGTAGGCATCCTGCATGTCCAGAGTGCAGAGCCAATGACCCTTCTGTAATAGAGGAAGTAGGGCTTGGGAGTGACAACACTCTGAACCTCTTGTACTCCATGAAGAGGTTCAGAGAGTTCAGATCGAGAATGGGTCTGAGATCGCCTGTCTTCTTGGGTACCAGGAAGAAGTGTGAATAGTACCTGTCACAAACTCGCTCAGCCGGTCAGCCCTCTACTCCCAAAGTGCCAACCTCTGAGCGTATGATTTGTGGACAGTGAACAGAACAAGGTAACCCTCTTGTCTGTTTTGTGGGTTCAAGTCACCTAAGTCTCAAGTTCTGGAGGGATTCAAACTGATAACCTCTTGTTAGCGTACCCAATTATCAGGCTCAGATAATTCTGTCTTCGGGGGGCCAGATATCTTTGCCTACGGGCACCCAACCAGATCTTTCAAATGAACCCTTAGAACTCTATGCAAGACTTTAGAGAACTCTATCCATTTCCCAGTTTGGTATATCAATAAGCCCATACACAGTGTTAACTGTAACCTTTTAAAAGCTCCACTTAGATAAAAAGAAATGTCAAGACACTCCAGGCAGTTTCCGTTGTAAAATATATCTTTACTTTAAAATATCAAAATTGAACAATAAATACAGAACAAATATTACAAACACATACAATCTTAAAAACAAAACAGGTTTTTAAAGTACAAACTAAGCTCTCTTATCCACATAATACTTATCTCCTACAGTGCTGATGTTGTCCTTCTCTCAGTTAGAAATAAAATAAAATGTGTCTCTCGAAGGCTTGCTCAGTTGGATAAAAGCAGTCCTGAGCAGGCCTCCTCTCTGAGGTCATTAAACTCCTCCACCTTGGAGTATTAGAAGTTATATTTAACAGCACAGGGTGTCCCAACAAGATTTAAAAAAAAATTATAAGTGACATACTCAATTTCCTCTCCTCAGGCTAACTGGTCAGAACTGGTTTTTGTTCCGTGATATCCTTCCAAAGCATCCTGGGAATGTGTACTGGACATTCCAAATTTGTCTAGATCCTTATTATCTACACATCAAAGGTATTTCTGATGTAATTCAAGGGCTCCCTTCGACACCCCTCCCAACACAGGTTCTTCCTGGCAACTATTGCAAGTCAAAGGATGTAACTGAGGGCATTATAAAATGGATACTCTGGTTCCTGCCTTCAAAGAAAATTTAACAAAGAAATTGCATTTTAAATAGTTGCAGACTTAGCTATGTCCTGTTCTTTGAACTTATCCCTGGGATATTTTTTGATGTGTCAGTTCAGCAAGACTGTGGGTCTTCCGACTGTCCTTCTCTTACATAAATTACATGTAATACAAAAAAATTTGATACATATAATCAGAATCGGTGGTCCAAGTGTAACAATTCCTCTCCACCTAGACTGAATTTGGGGGATCTATCCTCTACATGGGATGAGCTTCCCAGATCAGTTAATTCCTCATATACACGGGACAGACCATCTGAGTTCTGATTCTTGGCTCCAGCCCTATGTACTATTTTCAAATCATACCCTTGTAAAGCAAGATTCCATCTGAGCAGTCTGCCATTGTTTTTCCCAATCTGCGTCAGCCAAGCCAGGGGGTTGTGGTCAGTCTGTACCACAAAAGGCTGCCCATACAAGTATGGCTCCAACTTCTTTAGGGCCCACACTATGGCAAGACACTCCTTTTCCACATTGGAGTACGCTTGCTCCCTGGGAAGCAGTTTTTTACTCATATAGGCAATGGGGTGGTCCCTCCCTTCGCTGGATGTCTGGTTTAGTACTGCCCCAATACCTACATCTGAGGCGTCCGTCTGAACTATAAAAATTTTGCTATAGTCCGGACTTGTCAAAATAGGAGCACTGCACAGTGCTTTCTTCAGTTTGGTTAAGGCTTCCTCACAGGCTAGGCCCCAGGTGATTTTCCTTGCCATTTTTTTCTTTGTCAGGCCAGATAGGGGAACAGCCAGGGCACTGTAATTAGGTACAAACTTTCTGTAGTACCCTGCTGTCCCTAGAAAGCTCCTGACCTGCTTCTGGGTTTCTGGTCTGGGCCACGCCTGGATCACCTCTATCTTTATTTGGCTAGGATACAGCTGTCCTTGCCTACCACATGCCTGAGGTATGCCAGTTCTCCCATGGCCACCTGGCACTTCTCGGCTTTGACAGTGAGCCCGGCCCTCTGTATTCTGCCCAGTACTTCCCTAAGGTGTGAAAGGTGTTCCTCCCAGCTGGTACTGAAGTTGGCAATGTCATCCAGGAACGACACAGTATACTCCTCAGCACCATTTAAAACCTGGTTCACCAACCTTTGGAAAGTGGCCGAGGCATTCTTCATTCCGAAAGGCATAACACAGAAACATAGACTTTGACGGCAGATAAGGACCACTTGGCCCACCCAGTCTGCCCATTTCCCTACCTACTGGATAAGCTTCAGATTCTAGTTAACCAACAGCCTACTTCCTGCAACCCCTCCACTATAATTGCCTTATTTCTGTCCCATGAATGTTTAAATTCCCCCACTGTTTTAGACCCAACGACCTCCCCAGGAAGGCGGTTCCATGTATCCACCACTCTCTCTGTGAAAAAAAAATTCCTCATATTACCCCTAAGCCGTCCCCCCCAATCTTTAAATTGTGCCCCCTTGTTCTTACACATCTCTTTTTCTGAAAGATGCTACCTTCCTGGACTTTGTTGATTCCCTTGAGGTACCTGAAAGTTCCTATCATGTCCCCCGTCCCTCCTTTCATCAAGGGTATACATATTAAGAAACATAGACTTTGATGGCAGATAAGGACCGCTTGGCCCACCTAGTCTGCCCATTTCCCTACCTACTGGATAGGCCGCAGATGCTAGTTAACCAACAGCCAATTTCTTCCTACTCCCCACAAGAACTGCCTTATGTCTGTCCCATGCATTCTCGAATTCTCCCACTGTTTTAGACCCCACAACCTCCTCAGGAAGGCTGTTCCACGCATCCACTACCCTCTCTGTGAAAAAATACTTCCTCACATTGCCCAGAACCGCCCCCATCTTTAAATTGTGTCCCCTTGTTCTTGCACTTCTTTTTCTGAAAGATACTACCCTCTTGGACTTTGTTGATTCCACTGAGGTACCTAAAAGTTTCTATCATGTCCCACTTCTCCTTCTTTCCTCAAGGGTATACATATTAAGCTCTTTAGTCTCTCCTCAAATACGGCTTCTCTTGCAGACCTGCACCATTTTAGTTGCCCTCTTCTGGACTGCCTCTATCCTGTCTATGTCCTTGCGGAGATGGGGTCTCCAGAACTGGACACAGTACTCCAGATGGGGTCTCACCAACTGTCTGTACAGAGGGATAACAACTTCCTGTTTTCTGCTGGTGATGCCTCTCCCTATGCATCAAAGTATCCCCCCATCCCTCCCTACTGCCTTCTCAGATTGCTTGCTAACCTTAAGGTCATCTGATATGATTACCCCCCGGTCCCTTTCCTTTTTTGTTGTTGTTACTACTTCTCCCCCCCATTGTGTAATCTTCTCCTGGGTTCTTGCTTCCCAGGTGCATTATTTTGCACTTCTTTGCACTGAATCCTAGCTGCCATATTTCTGACCATTCCTCCAACCTTGCCAAGTCTCTTCTCATCCTTTCCACGCCTCCTTGTGTATCAACCCTGTTGCAGATCTTTGTGTCATCTGCAAAGCAAAGCTCTCTCAGTCTCTCTTCATATGGTTTCTGATGCAGACCCTGCACCATTTTAGTTGCCCTCCTCTGGACTGCTTCCATCCTGTCTATGTCCATGCGTAAATGACGTCTCCAAAACTGCACACAGTACTCCAGATGGGGTCTCACCAACTGTCTGTATAGAGGGATTACCACTTCCCTTTTTCTACTTGTGATGCCCCTTCCTATGGATCCCAGTATCCCCCTGGCTCTCCTTACCGACTTCTCACATTGCTTACCCACCTTTAGGTCATCTGATATAACTACCCCCAGGTCCCTTTCCATTTTTGTTGTTGTTAGTACCTCCCCTGCTATTGTGTACTCTTCTCCTGGGTTTTGTTTCCCAGGTGCATTACTTGCACTTCTTTGCATTGAATCTAAGTTGCTATATGTCTGACCATTCCTCTAACATTGCCAAGTCCTTCTCATCTTTTCTACCCCTCTTGTGTATCAACTCTATTACGGATCTTTGTGTCACCTGCACAGAGGCATACCTTTCCCTTCAGACCCTCTGCAATGTCACCTATAAAGATGTTAAAGAGGACTGGACCCAGTACTGAGCCCTGAGGTACTCCACTAGTAACCCCCTTTCTTTGGAAGGTGTTCCATTCACTATTACCTTCTGGGTCCTGTTGTACGTGCCAGTTTGCTACCCAGGCTACCACCCTGGGACCTCCCCAGGCTGGCTAACTTGATTATTAATCTTTAGTGCGGGACTGTGCCAAATGCCTTGCTAAAGCCTACGTAGGCCATATCCACAGCCCCTCCCTGGTCTATTACTTTTGTCACCCAGTCAAAGAAATCAATTAGATTCATCTGACATGACATTTGACAGTGAGCCCGGCCCTCTGTATTCTGCCCAGCACTTCCTTAAGGTGTGAAAGGTGTTCCTCCCAGCTGGTACTGAAGATGGCAGTGTCATTACTTTGAATTCAAATAAGCCTACCGGAGTGATGAAGGCCGACCTCTCCCTAGCTCTGTCCGTCAACTCTACCTGCCAATACCCCTTTGTCAGGTCAATGGTCATAAGGTAGGTCGCCCCTTCCAACCTGTCCAGGAGTTCGTCCACATGGGGCATCGGGTGGGCATCTGACTTCGTGACTGCATTCAGTCCATGACAGTCTACACAGAAACGAGTTGAGCCATCTGGCTTGGGTACAAGGACTACGGGTGAGGCCCAGGGACTGTAGGATCTCTGGATTACCCCTAAATCCAGCATCTCCCCCACTTCCCTCCTAATGTCCTTTTGGACAGTATCTGACACCCAATATGGTGTCCACCGTATGGGCGTCTGTGTCCCTGTCTCCACATCATGTGTCGCTAAGGGAGTTAGTCCAGGTTTGGCGCTAAACAAGGGGGCAAAGTCTGCTAAAACCTCCCTCACTTTCTGGTTCTGGTCCGGGTTCAGCTGGGGAGACAATTTTACTGCCTCCACATTGGACTCTCACTTACTTTCCTCCAGCAAGTCCAGAAGGGGGTCTCCTTCATTCGTCCACTCTCCATGACTACACACTGAAAACACCATGTCAGCCCTATTTGCATATGGCTTCATCATGTTAACATGGTACATCCATTCTGTCTATCTATGGTCAGGTAACTCCAAAATGGAGTTTACGTCATTTACCTTCATAACCACTTTGTACAGTCCTGCCCACTCAGCTTGCAGCTCGTCTTTCCGGACCGGAATAAAGACCAAGACTTCCTGCCCCACCATGTACAAGCGAGCTCTGGCTCTGCGGTCGTACCATACTTTTTATTTCTGTTGAGCAGGTGCCAGGTTGCTCTGGGTTGTCCCCATAAGCTCCTTCAGCCTTTCCCTAAACCGCAGGACATAATCCACAATGGGAGTTCCCTGGGTGATGTGCTTGCCTTCGCAGTCCTCCCGGATCAAGTATAGGGCCCCATGTATCCGGCGTCCATACAAGAGTTCGAAGGGGGGAAATCCTGTTGACTCTTGCGGCACCTCCCTGTATGCGAACAACAGATGGGGAAGGTATTTCTCCCAGTCCCTCCCATGCTGTTCAGCAAACGCCTGGAGCATTGACTTTAGGGTACCACTGAAGTGTTCCACAAGCCCACTGGCTTGTGGGTAATACGGTGTCGTGCATCTCTGCACCACCCCACACTTCTTCCATAAACATTTCATAAGGTCCGACATGAAGGAACCCCCTCGATCGGTGATTACCTCCTGCGGTAACCCAACACGGGGGAAAATCCCAAGTAAGGCATCGGCCACTTATCTGCCCTCAGTAAGAATAAGGCGACTGCCTTGGGGTACCGGGTGGCATAATCCACCACAGTCAGGATAAAACTTTTCCCTGAGGAGCTGGGGGTATTTAAAGGCCCCACAATATCCATTCCCACCCTCTGGAATGGCTCCTCCACTATGGGCAATGGAATCAGGGCAGCCTGGGTTTTCTTGCCCGCCTTCCCTATTTCTTGGCACCGGTGACAAGACCTGCAATACTCCACCTGCTGGGTGAAGTTAGGCCAGTAGAAATTCTGGGCCAACCGCTGCATTGTGCGCGTGATTCCCAGATGACCAGACAAGGGAATATCATGGGCAACCTTGAGCAACTGCTCATGATATTCCTTGGGGAACGACAAGCTGCCTGCCTAGCATCCCTCCCTCCCTCCCTCTGTCTGTACTGCCTGTGTATACATAAGTCCATTTTCCCAATAAACCTTATGTCTGCCATCACCTCCCTGTGCACCGTCCGAGTCTGCCCAAGCCCTTGGCTTCTCTAAACTAGGGTCACTTCTCTCAGCAGCTGCAAAACCCTCACACCTTCCCAAGGCATGGGACAGGTCCCCTTCCATCGCTAAACTAGGGTCCCTAGCACTAGCGTCACAGCCCTCAGGATCACCGTCAATCCCAACCCTCTGACAAGAGGTCACCCCTCCCTCTTCGGAGTAACCCTCTGTAGCTATGTGGTTACTTGCTACTGGGGAAATTTCTACCCTCTTTTCATCAGTCTCCCCCTCTGCAGACACAGGCTGGGGAACCAGTCTCTCAGTATCTTCCCCAATGGCTTCTGGGGGACTCAGGGAAGTATAATTTTCCCTGGCCGCTTGGCTATGGGTAACTGCACATACCACCCCTGCTGGAGATTGTTACTCAGGATCACATCCACTGCTAATGTGTTGGCTACAGCCACCTGTTGCACAGTTCCCCCTGTTTCACCCCAGCCGAGGAGAACACTAGCGAGTGGCAATGTTTTCTCTTCACCAGTAAACCCTTATGACAATTCGTATTTATTGGGTATAAGCTAACCAGGCTGTACCAGATGCCCCTTTACCAATGTCAGGGATGCCCCTGTGTCCCTTAACCCCTGCGTCTGTACGCCATTTACCATGACTGGGTGCATGTGTTCCCTCATGTTCACTGGCATGCTTCCAGGGACACAAACAACCCACTTCCTTTCTGGTACTACTTTGGGTATTATTGCTTGCCCTTCTTGGACACTGTCTAGCAATATGCCCAGTTTCTTTACATAACCAACAAACATTTCTTACTTCAGATAAATCTTTCCTTTGCAACCTGGGGCTAACTGGTTTCGGTGGAGGCAGTGAGGGTTTTAGCTGCCCCGAAGGCACACTTTTCCCTTTCTGCGCTGCCACACTCGCCCCATTCGCTCTCAGAGCAGGTCTGCTCTCAGCATAGCAGTCTGAGAGTTCAGCAGCCTCTTGCACTGTTTTTGCATCTCGGTCCTCTAGCCAGGTTTTTAACTCTGCTGGGCATGCCCAATAAAACTGTTCTAACAAAATCACATTTTTAATTTTATCAACAGAGGTTGCCTCAATTCCTTCCCACCGTTTTAAAAACTGACATTGTTTCATGGCTAGCTCCTCATAGCTCATATCAGGGCTTCTCCTGAGCTTACAGAATTTAGCTCTGTATGATTCAGCAGTTAATTCAAACTTTTTTAAAAGCACAGCTTTTAACTTGATGTAATCGTCACTGTCTTCATTGTTCATTTGACCCAATGCATCCCAAGCTTTTCCGGTAAGTAGCAGGGATAGCTGGAAGCTCCAGGACTCTCTAGGAATTTCGGCCTGAATATAAACTTTTTCAAAAGAATTTCAAAAGTCGTCCATGTCCTCCCCTTCCTTAAACTTGGCTATTAATTTGGAGTTCAATTTATAACCCAGTCCTGCAGTCCTAGTTAAACCCAAGCCACTTACCTGCCCTGGTGCCACTGGTTGGAGTCGTAGCTTCTCCAGTTCGTGTTGCCACTGGCGCTCCTCTCTCTCCTCTGCCTCTCTGCGTTCTTGCTCTCTCTTCTCCTCTGCAACTTGCTGGTGCTCACGCTCCTCACAGTCTGCCTCTCGCTGTTCCCTTTCTCTCCTCTCCTGGGACTCCCGCTCCATCCTGCACAACTCAAGTTGCAACCTGAGAACTTTCGGATTCAGGATACTGGTGACTCTGCTGCTGTGGCCCTTCACTGACAGTGGCCCTGCTGTCCGCCTCATCGGCTCGGGACCCCTCACTGGCCGCTAGCCCTTCCACACTTGAGGTCTGGTCCCTTTCAGTCACAGTCTGTGACTCGCTGATCTGGGTATCTGCTACCATCAGGGCCTCTCTGAGGTTCTGCTCACTGTCTTTCACCCCAAACGGGACTCCCTTGTCCCCGCACAACTGCTTTAAGAAATCTACAGTGTGCCTGCTGTAGTCAGAAGCCATTTTCTTCTTCCCTCACTACTAATACTATTCTGACTGGCACATCAGAGAAAAAAAATTAAATGGGTAGGAACTTAAATGTAAGTCAAGGGATATAGTTCTGTTTCCTTTTGAAATAAAACACTGCCTCTCTTTTTTTTTTTCCCCAAGTGAGCTAAATGGTCTCAAGCTGACACACTGAACAATGAAGCTTATACCACCAAACAATTTATGCCACCGCTGCCAACCAATCTGTCACAAACTCACTCAGCTGGTCAGCCCTCTACTCTCAAAGTGCCAACCTCTGAGCGTATGATTTGTGGACAGTGAACAGAACTAAGGAAACCCTCTTGTCCGTTTTGTGGGTTCAAGTCACCTCAGTCTCAAGTTCTGGAGGGATTCAAACCTCTTGTTAGTATACCCAATTATCAGGCTCAGATAATTCTGTCTTCGAAGGGGGGGCCAGATATCTTTGCCTACGGGCACCCAACCAGGTCTTTCAAATGAACCCTTAGAACTCTATGCAAGACTTTAGAGAACTCTATCCATTTCCCAGTTTGGTATATCAATAAGCCAATACACAGTGTTAACTGTAACCTTTTAAAAGCTTCACTTAAATAAAAAGAAATGTCAAGGCACTCCAGGCAGTTTCCATTGTAAAATATATCTTTACTTTAAAATATCAAAATCAACAAATATCCCAAACACATACAATCTTAAAAACTAAACAGGTTTTTAAAGTACAAACTAACCTCTCTTATCCACATAATACTTATCTCCTACAGTGCTGATGTTATCCTTCTTCTCTCAGTCAGAAATACAATAAAATGCGTCTCTCTAAGGCTTGCTCAGTTGGATAAAGGCAGTCCTGAGCCGGCCTCCTCTCTGAGGTCATTAAACTCCACCTTAGAGTATTAAAAGTTATATTTTACAGCACAGGATGTCCCAACACGATTTAAAAAAAATTACAAGTGACATACTCAATTTCCTCAGGTTAACTGGTCAGAACTGGTTTTTGTTCTGACACACACACACACACACATATACACATAAACAGTTTCTGTGATATCCTTCCAAAGCATCCTGGGAATGTGTATTGGACCTTACAAATTCGTCTGGATCCTTGTTATCTTCACATCAAAGGTCTTTCTGATGTAATTCAAGGGCTCCCTGCGACACCCCTCCCAACACAGGTTCTTCCTGGCAACTATTGCAAGTCAAAGGATCTAACTGAGGGCATTATAAAGTGGATACTTTGGTTCCTGCGTTCAAAGAAAATTTAACAAAGAAATTGCATTTTAAATAGCTGCAGATTTAGCTATGTCCTGTTCTTTGAACTTATCCCTGGTTTTTTTTTGGATGTGTCAGTTCAGCAAGACTGTGGGTCTTCTTACTGCCCTTCCCTTACATAAATTATATGTAATACAAAAAAAATATGTGATACATGGATCCGAATCAGTGGTCCAAGTGTGACAGTACCCATTCCCATGATGTTGTTTCGGAACTGGCTCTATTGCTGCCTTTTTCAGCAGTGAGTTTATTTCCTCTCTTACCAAGGATATGTGGTGAGATGGGTAGAATGAGTGACCTGGTGGATTTTCTGGAGGTCTCTCTGCGAATTCTATTGTTTGGCCTTTTGCCACCAACTGTAGCACCCATGAGTCTGTTATGATTTTCTCCCACTCTGATAGGTGGAGGGAGAATCTTCCCCCTACCGGTTCCTCTGGAAAGCAAACCAGTGGAGGGTTACAGAGTCAGGAGGCGGTGAGCAGGGAGGAGGCTGCAGCGCCCGCGGCCTTCCGAGATTTGGCTGGGGGGGGCTTTACCAGCCAAAGGCACCAGACATTTGTTCCGACGTCGGTTTTGAGGTTGTCTTTGTTGGCAACGTTATTGTCTCTGAAATGGCTGCTTTTGTCTTTGGGGTGGCTTGTACATAAATTGTACAGAGCGCAAGGCTTTATCCTTGACCTGTAAGTCAGTGATGATGTCCTTGACATCTCACCCAAACAGAACTGAGCCTCTAAAGGGGGCATCCTGTATGGCTGTCTGGACTTCAGGTGCCAAGCCTGAGATCCTAAGCCATGCGTGGCGTCGGAGGCAAACAGCTGACGCTGAGCCTCTACCAGCAGCATCTACCGCATCATAGATAGCTTTTAACATATGTCTGCGTGCAGACCTGACTAGATCTGTCATTCCTCCTTTTAGGGTGGAGTCTTGGAGGGAGTCTATCTTGGACTCCAGTTGTCCCTAGACTGATTTTTGGTAATCCCCCCATGTGGGCAACATAATAATTTAATACCCTAATAACCAGGGTGGAAAAGAGTAGATATTTTTCCTGTACTGGTCAAGAACTTTAGACTCTTTGTCAGGAGGAGAAGCAATAAGGTGTTTCAGTTTTATGGACCTATCATGGGCCATGCTGATGACCACCGAATCAGCTTTCAGAAGGAGGCTAAGGTGGTCCTTGCCCTTTGGGGTCTGGTAAAGCTTGTCTGCCTTCCTGGCCACCGGAGTCAGAGAGGAAGGTTGCTTCCAGATTGTTGTGACCAAATCCTCAGGTAGCTCTATCCAGAGCGGAATGAAGGTTGGTGAGGTATCTGCCAAATCCAGGTGAGCAGCCAATCTCTGTCTCTGCGGATCTTGGGCGACCGTACACCAGTCGTATGCCACTTGGATCTTCCTGAGGAGCTCCAAAAAGGAAGTGCCCTCAGGTGGGGATTTAGGAGATTCTTTCGGTCCGTGGTCTTCCAGCGTAGAGGACTGAAAGTCAGAGCCAGAGGGAAACGAATCACTGTCTGAGTCAGACGATCGGCCTTCGTCAGGTTAGCTAATCGTAGGAGGTGCAATATCCATCGGCCTTGAGAAGTCAGATGGCCGGGGAATGTCCAGAGGCCACGGATTGGGTGGCAATGACTCCATTCTTCTGTCCAATGTCGGGATCCGAGGGCCTGACAGTGGAGGTGGCGCAGGAGAAAGAGGCCTAGGGCACAGCATAGGGGCCGTCGGTGGCTAACATTTCTCAAGCTCCGATGTGAGCTGCAAGTTGGCTTCCATCCACCAAGATTTAAGGGCCGCTTGCAAATCCACTTGCTGTTGTGGGGGTGGTGAGTTATGACATCCGTAGCTCGGGTACCCATAGTAAGGGTAACTGAAGCCCGACGGAGGATAACTTGGAGTCTGAAAACCCAGCGTCGGGTATTGCAGCGTTGGGTACTCAGTGTGGGTTAGTGTGGCACTGGATAACCCGGCATCGGGAGCCCAAAGGGGTTGCCAGACAGTCTTGGTGTAGGACCTGACTGAGGGGCCCGGCGTCAGTCCTGACGGTGGGACTGAAGGGTCTAGAAAACGCCCTGATGGGGGGTGCAGAGGGCCCTGATGGGGGATCTGGAAGCTGGGTAGGAAACCCCCGAGGGTCCTGACAGTCCAGGCATTGGGCCTGATGGCGTTCCTTGAGGAACCGACAGGCCTGAGGGAGTTGGAAGGACCTTCGTCTGGTCCGATGGCATCTCAGGCGTTTGAGGCTCTGGCATAGGGGTGGTGAGGCCCCCGATGGCAGTCGATCTCTGCCCTCTGTTTCCTCTGCAAGGGGAGCTGGAGGTACCGTCTCAATCGGCGGTAAAAGAGAAGTTGGAGTAATCTCAGTAGTCAGCTGCGTATTCAACGTCAGCTGGTCCATCACCTCATCGTCAGGCCTATCACCGGGGCCTGGTGGAGGATTTGGGGCTGTGCGGCTGTTGGAGGAGTCAGCAGACGACTTAGCAGCCATAACCGTGCGAGACCCGGAGGAGCCAGACTTGATTTACTGGTCCCACTCATGCCGCTGGGCCTCTGAATCTTTGAGGCCTTAGAGGTGGGTGCCTCCTGATCCCCCGAGGCTCCCACTGAGCCCGAGCCAGACGGGGAGGGGAGGAGGGTTGACAGCCGTTTGGTAGCCACCAACACGGTCGTCGAAGATGGATCCCCGCAGGGGAAGTTACCTTTAGGGCCGCGCCCCCGGCTGTAGGTGGCAGATTTGATGGGGACCATTCCAGGTTCCTATGTCTCTCCTTGTCCTTTTTATCCTTATGATGGCCCTCCGGAGAGGAAGAAGTATGCCTGAGTTTCTTCAGCTCCTTTTCCATATTGGCCATCTTTTCTTTCAAAAGATGAGCTCCCAGGGACTGCTGACAGCATTTACATGTGGCTGGATTGAATTTCAGGCAATGCTCACACCCCTCGATCTTATGGCCTGGGCCCAGGCAAAGAAGACAGAGGGAATGGCCGTCCTTGTGAGAAAGCCGAGTTCCACAGGAGTCGCAGTTGTTCTTGTGCAATTCTGAAGGCGTTGGAGACGACATGCATGATTGATAATATATACCTTTTTAACAAGAAAAACAATGAGAAACAACAATTCAAATGCTGGATTTAAGTGATACTCATCCAAAGATGGTGTTGACAGTAGCAATGATCTTCCGTGAGGTCCGACGTGCGTAGGTCAATGGTGGGAACGAACTGGAGGGTGGGTGGGGGGACCGCTCCCTATATAGCGCCATGCTGACATTGGTCTCGTGACATCTGGGGTGGTCCCCCGCCAAATACTGCTAGCTAGAAGTTTTCCGTGTGGTCCTAATGCCTGGTGGCTTAGTCCTATATGTGAGTACCTATTGCAAGAGCCCTCTCGAAGTAGGATCAAGTAGCAGTGTAAAATCCCGTTTTGCTACAGCATGTGCATTTTATGCTGGTGGGTAACTTTTCTTTTAACTGATGTTTAAAGGTATCATGAGACGTGATTTCTCTCAGGTAAAGGGGGTCAGAATTCCACAGTCTAGTAGAACTTACAGCAAAACAGTTCTGCCCCATTTTGTTCCTAAAATAAGTAGAGAAGAGGTTTATGCTTTTGTAATTATTTTGTTATTTTAAATTAGTTTGCTGTATTTTAAATGTTTTGAATCTGTTCTTATTGTGCAGCACCCAGAGTCCAAATGGAGATGGGTGCTATATAAATAAAATATTGATTGGACTATCAAACTGACTGATGAACATGAGTTAAGCTTACTAGGATGTGGTTTCGGTAGGTCTCCCAAACAGCTGGTGCATCACTAATCAAGCTCACAGTAGTGTATTCAGATATTCAGTTTAATAGGGATGTCGTGATAATGCAATATAACCTCACAAACTGACAGGGGGACACCAGTGGCTAGGGGTCTGAAGGGGCAAAGCTTTGTGGATGTCACTTCGGGCTGCTTCCTCACACAGGACATGACTGAGGCCGCAAAGAGGAAGGCAGTGCTAGACCTGGTGGTGTCCAATCAGGACATTAAAGTGGATGCCCCAGTTTGTCAGAGTGAACATTACATGGTGAGATTCAGCATGAAGTTAGTGTTGCAACAAGTGACCACTGACACAATGGATGCTAAACTTCAGGAAAGTGGATTTCAAGAAAACGCAGGAGAAAGACACATGGACTTCTATGTGGTCAAGGTGTGGAGGGGAACTGGGCAGCATTAAAGGAGAACTGACATAAACCTGTATATCATTTTTCCCAGTAGAAGCTAATTTTTAAATATTGGTGACAGTTATGTTACTATTCTATTTCTACAGGTGTTTTAAATGCCCTACAGGGCATTTCTGATTTACACACTGCTGGTAAGAAACAATTTAGAATTGTACGAAATAGATTATGTCCCTTGCTTAGCTCTTCCATTGTTGGCACAATGCATGCATGTTTTACTATAGAAGTCTGTAAGGGACAGGGACATAAACTATATCACACAGTTCTAAAATGGCACTCAACACCAGAGTTTAAATCAGAAACATCAACTGAGGTTACTAATAGACTAGTAAAAATGAAACAATACCAGAATCTGAACCAGTAAACTGCTTCTACTAGAAAAAATTACTTTTGGGTTCAACTTAGTTCTCCTTTAAAAAAGAGGCTACACTGGGACTATGAGGATCATAAAGAAGTTATAAAAATATAGAAAAAACATATGCTTAGGTAGGCAGGCTCTTAGGGACAAAACGGGGACGTATAGGACTTACAAGAACAGACTAAAGAAAATAGAGAAAGGTATAAGGAGAAACTGAGTATATATTAAAGGCTCATTGGTGAGGCAAAGGCAGAATTGAAGCTAGCAGGCAGTTAAGAGCAACAAATCCTTCTTTAGATACATAAGCAAAGACAAGATATAACATAGACAGGATATGGAAGGATGGGGTGAGTACATGTGATGACAGGGAGAAGGCAGGGATACAAGATGAATACTTTTGTTCAGTGTTCATGTTTGAGGAGGGAGGCCCACTCTCTGACAGCAGGAAAAAATTCAAGGGTGAGAAAGAGGACAGACTGGAGAGGGGAAGGATTACAAGCGAATGGATGCTAAAGGGATGGGAGAAACCAAAAAGTTGCCATGGCCAAACAGGATTCCCCCTAGGGTGTTGAAGGAAACAAGGCAGTTCCTAGTGGAACTAACGTTAATCCTCTTTAGAGGATCGGTTACAAACAGTGTAGTGTCTGAAGCATGTTGGGGTGGGGGCAAATGTGGTTCCCTTACACAAAGGGAGCAGTTGGGAAAATCCATAAAACTGCAGGCCAGCGAGTCGAACATCGATAGTGGGGAAAAGTCTGGAGACAATTATTAAAAAGGGGATAGCCACATTCTTAAAGGAAATGGGCTTAATGGATGGGAAGCAGCATGGCTTCTCCGGGTGCTGATCATGTCCGATTAACACAACTGACTTTTTTGATGTGGCAACACAAATGGCAGACAGGTCAGGCAGTGGATGTACAATACCTGGATTTTAGCAAAGCTGTCAATTCAGTACCACACAGGAGACTGGTTAAGGTGAGCAATCTTGGGATAAGAAAAAAAACTGGATGATGGATAGAACCCAGAGGAGTGGTCTACATGGTACACTTCCTGAAAGAAGGGTGGTGACTAGTGTCCTGCAAACAAGATGCATCACCACCTGTACCCTGTCTAAAAAATTTAAATGAACGATAATCGGCGACAGCCTTATGGTTTTTGAGGGCACACATATTCTCAGGGCTTGCATTGGTGTTTGCCAATGACAGGAAAAAAAAAGAGGCACAATTTTTACAAATTTCTGTACCTTGTACCATCTGATATTAAGGTTGTACACTACATCTGTCACTTCTTATCATTGTAAATTCTTGCAAGTTAGTGAATGCTGAACCTTGCAACTATACATGTTGTTTTTGCCGAATTCTTTCCAGTCTGGTAATTCTGTATCTTGTGCCATCTTTCTGTACTGCACATCGCACGTGTCATTTATTCTGTATTGCACATCGCACTTGCCATTTATTCTGCGCTGCACATTGCACTTGCCATTTATTCTGTGCTGCACATCGCACTTGCCATTTCTTCTGTGCTGCATATCGTACGTGTCATTTATTCTGTATTGCACATCGCACTTGCCATTTATTCTGCGCTGCACATTGCACTTGCCATTTATTCCATACTACACATCACACGTGTCATTTATTCTGCGCTGTACATCACACGTGTCATTTATTCTGCGCTGCACATTGTACTTGCCATTTATTCTCGCTGTACATCACCGTGTCATTATTCCTGGCTGCACATCGCGCGATGTCATTTATTCTGAGCTGCACATCACACTTGTCATTTATTCTGCGCTGTACATCGCACTTGTCATTTATTCTGTGCTGTACATAGCACTTGCTACGTTTCACTTACTGTACTGCTTACCACCATGTAACCCCCACACACACACACACACACACACAAAATACCCCAGGTCACACCTGAAAGAGCTTGGACTCAGTATGCCTCTCCCAGTCAACACATTTAAAACAAACAAAATACACTCATGAGAACAAGTAAAAAAATGCTAGGAAGGCTTTACCCTTAGTATGCCCCAATGTGGCATATCACCCACCCCAACCATACAATATGGTACTGGAGCAAAAATAGTAATGCCAAGAGTAAGCCCTGAATTCTAGTTATTTATTGGGTTTTGTTAACTGGGTAGGCCCACTGAGACCAAGTGTCCCTTTTTCTTGGGTGGCCCAGAGTTAATTACATAAAGCAGAGTATACAGGTTACATTTAGATGTACAGACATTACAGAGAGAAGATTAAGTATACAAACACAAATACATGGTAAACACTCTCAGTAATTAGTTACTTAGAATAAAATACATTAATAGAAGAGATGCAATCAACCACAGGTAGAATATTTGCTCTGGAAAGGATTAATTGACCGATTGACTGGGCTAGTTCTGGGAAAGTAATATCTTTTACATTCTGATGTCACTGTGGAAGTTTCCGCTTGACCCATTACTATCCCTATATGCTTATTCAACAGGGCACAGTGTCAGAAAAAAATATATGAAAAATTAAATGTCAGTTTCAAAGACTGATGACTTATACAAGCTGTGGTTGGGGTAGGGGTTGGGGGTATGGATACTCAATAATTAGCTGGTTCGCCGGGAGCTGCAGAAACAGAGGTTGTCCAAGCCTGACTCTGTAAATAATTAAATACTTTTGGGAGGGGGATACATACACCTCCTGGTAGAGTAACCATTAAATCATTCGCACCTACTCTTTCCAAAGTTGCTCCACTCTCTTCAAATGGCCTTGAGATGCAATCAGTGAGCAAACTAGAACTCTAAAACCTTACAGCATTTGGCTAATTGTCACCAGAATTTGTTTTGGGTCAAGTGACAAAATTCGTAGCCGAATCACTTAAGAAAGGAAGAAAAAAAAAAACACTGCATTTTGATCTGCAGCCTGTAAAACTGCAGTAACAATTTGATTAGTTAAGCAGTGTAGTTAGTAGCTAAATACAACATTTATCAATATGTTATTTGACTAGTGGCAGTATATACATTGTATGATAAAAGATAATTGGTATTTTACCTTTGATAACCAAGTACAGACCTGTGCAGGAATGACAAACATATGGTCCTGATTTCACATTTTTATTTATTTATTAATTAGATTGGAAAACCTTAATGGGCAATGCCCTTTTTCATAAGTGCCCAGTGCAAGAGAGAGTCAGCATTTGAAGAAAGCAGAAGACAATCAGTGTGTTGAAACAGTTACTTAAGGAAAGGGGAACTTGAAAGGCATACTAAGCCAGAGCTTGTTTCCAGGCGTGACCTGGGAGCACAAGGAAGTCACGTGACTTGCTCAGGGTCACATAGTTTGCAAGTGGTGGCTGACGAGATTCTGACCCATGTCTCCAGGTTTGCAGCTCAGTGCCCTTAACCACTATGGTATACTGCCTCCTATACCGCACATAAGTGCAGGTGAAAACAGTTACAGTGCAAGTCATTTAATTACAGTAGCTATCTGGGCATATTTTACCAGATGTCCTGGAATAATGCAGGACCACCATATCTGACTAATCACCTTTCCAGGTTTACCTTACTCATTTTATAATTGGGTTTTTACCTTCGATAACTGCATACTGAAGGCACTTCCCTGGTGCAGAGTCCAAAATGGCCACTAACTGCTCATCGAGCGATAACTTTGGAGCATCCTGGAGAAGAAAATTTGAGTATTTAGTTATTTTTTAGGAAGAGACAAAGACCACTCCCTCTTCTCGTACACCTATTTCTGGGTTGCAATAAAATATTTCAGGTTCCAAGAAGGCAACCAGGTTCCAGGTCTGGGTTGCAACCACGTGACCAGGGCTGGGGAAGTGTAGCTAATAGCCCGGGGACAATGGAACTGCACTATGTAGATCATGCGCACTAGACTCCCTAAATACATAAAATAAATAAATACACGCAATACCCCCTCTAGGTTGTACACATCAGCAGAAGGTCACAGGCACACCCACGTAGAGTCAGAGAACAGCAAGAATATACTAGGGGGAAAATCCACCTGTGACATCAGAATGACAGCCCAGTAAGATGCTTAGAACACTCGGGAGTGAGCATATCGGAAAAGCGGTCTGCAACAAGAGAAGAGTAGTATATGGGATCCGTAGGGTGACAGCCCGACATTGGCAAGCCCTGCACCATAAAAAGCCTTCAGCATTATCAGATGTGTGTACCACAGGGGATGCTCCACTTTAAAGACCCCAACATGGGTCAAAGGTGGTGGTGGACACTGATGGTGAGTGGGGCTGCCAGCCTGAAGGGAGGCCAGTGGCTGGGCAATAAGAGAAAATTACTCACCTTAGTAATTGTATTTCTTCTAATGGAGTCTTGCTGTATTCTGACAATTGCAGTGATTCCCAACCTTTGAACTGCCCCAGAGAACTAAGAGTTAACTTTCCATGCAGGGCATGGAATGCTGAGCTCGAGCTCGGTTGAAGTCTCTGTCCGGAGTGTTTTGAACTTAAACCGTCAGATTCTTATGAGCCCAACTAAACTAGAAATTCTATGTGGAAATTGTAAACATTCTACTAGCCAACTGGCTGAAAAAAGGTTTGGATTCCCAAGGAAGACTCAAGTCAGGAAACCCAAAAACAAAACCCAATGTACCAAAAATAACAATAATAAATAATCACCCAAACAAAAAAGGAGGAGGGTGCAAGCAAAAACACCCCTGGGGTGCAACACTGCACCTGCCCACCCACTTCCCAAAAACAGGTTCTGAGAGGGGAGGCAGGGAGGGAGGTCAGAATACAGCAAGACTCCATTAGAAGAAATATAATTACTAAGGTGAGTAATTTGTTCTTCAAACAACATGAAGTCTTGCTGTATTCTGACAATTGCAGACTACCAAGCAGTAATCCATGGAGGAGGGACAGAACCTACTTTGGGAATAGGCTCTGAAGTACTGCTGTGCCAAACCGAGTATCACTCCTAGCCTGGATATCCAAAGAGTAATGCTTGGTAAAGGTATGGACTGTTTTCCAGGTGGCTGCTTGACAAATTTCTAAGAGAGGGATATCCCTGGCCGCAGCCAGAGAAGCAGCTGTACCTCTTGTGGAATGAGCCTTCAGACCTGAGGGTGGAGTTTTTCCCAGTTTTTTATAGCAGAATTGTATACAACACACAATCCACCTGGCAACAGATCTTTTGGTGTCAGGTTTGCCCTTTCCCACTTCTCCATAAGTGAGAACAACTGGAGGGAGTCAAACCTGTGACCCTTGGTACGCTCTACGTTGTAACTAAGGGCTCTTTTGACATCTAAACTGTGTAGCCTCTTCTCTCCTGAGGAAGAATGATCAGTGAAGAAAACAGGGAGAGACACAGACTGGTTTTAATGGAAGTCTGAAACCACTCTGGGCAAGAACCTTCTATTGGTTCTAAGGACCACTTTATCCCTGTGAAAGGAGATAAAATCAGGTTCCACTGACAGGGCTTGCAATTCACTGATACGCCTGGCAGAGGTAATGGCTACTAGGAACACAGTTTTCCAAGTCAAGTACTTAAGCTCTGCTGAAGACATAGGCTCAAAGGGGGGGGGGTTGCGTAAGTTGAACAATGCAAACATTCAAATCCCAAGCAGGGGCAGGGTCTCTAAAAGGGTGATTGGTGTGAAACAATCCTCTAAAAAATTTACAGAACACAGGATGGGAAGATAGTGAGGAAGGCTTCCCCACAGACAAAAATACAGAAACAGCTGACAAGTGTACCTTGAGAGTAGCTGGTCTGAGTCCTAGGCCATTAAGATGGACCATATAATCCAGAACCGTAGGCAATTCAGCAGTGTCTGGAGAAATATGCTTCTCAGAACACCAAATGCTGAATCTTTTCCATTTGGAGTTGTAAGTCTTTCTGTGGAGGGCTTTCTAGAAGCCTTGAGGATATCCAGAACCCCATGAGAAAGGTGCAGATCTGCAAACTCTTAACGCTTCAAGAGCCATGCTTTGAGATTGAGAGACTGAAGACTGGGGTACCAAATCATTCCCTGAGAGGATATTAACAGGTTGTAATTCCTGGGAAGAGACAGGGGAAGATGGACTGCTAGGGACCGCAACAGGGGGTACCAGGGCTGTCTGGCCCAATCGGGAGCAATCAGAATCACCTTGCATGGTTGAGACCTTATTTTTAGCAAAACTTTGAACAGGAGAGGAAGGGGAAGGCATACAGAAACTTCCCTCCCAATTGAGGATCAGCGTCAGAGGAGGCCAGGACTGGAGGTCTGCAACAAGAGAGGGAGTTGGTGATTGTCTGGGGCTGCAAAGAGATCCATCTCTGGAGTGCCCCACCTTGAAAAAAATCACTTTAAAAACCTGAGGGTCCAGGGACCATTAGTGATGGCCCTGAGAAATCCTGCTCAGTGCATCTGCTAGCACATTGTCCTTGCCTGGAAGGTGAACTGCTACAAGAGAGGCTTGCAGGGAATAAGCCAGGGACCACAACTTCATGGCTTCTGTGCACAAGGCCGTGGACCGAGTGCCTCCCTGCTTGTTGATGTACCACATGGTGGTGGTGTTGTCTGTTCTGACTTGAACCACCTTGTTCTGAACTGACTGTGAGAATGCTTTTAGAGCCAGAAAAACTGCCCTGAGCTCTAGAAGACTGATGTGGAATAGGGATTCCTGGGGGGACCATAAAAGCATCCGTGGTAAGGACCACTGAACAAGGCTGAGCAACAAAAGGAACACCTTACCTTAAACTGTCCTGATCCTGCCTCCACTGGAGGGCTTGGATCAAGGTCAGAGTCACTGGAATCAGTTTGGTAAGGTAGTCCATTCTCTGAGACCAGAATGTTCTCAGGTGGAACTGAATATCCCTCATCTGGAATCTTGCCCCTTGGACCACTGCTGCTGAAGCTGCCATGTGGCCCAAGAGCTGGAGGAAGTGCCTTGCTGGTCGAGATACCCGAAGGCTGAAGCAAGAAGCTAGTTCCATAAGAGCCCTTGCTCTTTCTAGAGGAAGAAAGGCTCTTGCTCTGAGTGTGTCCAGTTCTGCCCCTATAAAGGTAAGTAGCTGGACTGGTTCAAGAACTGACTTGGGAAGGTTGAGAAGAAATCCTAGAGAAGTGAGCACTTGCTGGGTCACTTGCAGGCGAGACCTGACTTGTTCTGGAGACTGACCCACTATTAGCCAATCATCCAGATAAGGAAATATGGAAATCTTTTGCTTTCTTAGAAAGGCAACTACTACTGCCAGGCACTTTGTGAAAACACTGGGGGCTGAGTTTTGGCCAAAGGGCATTGCTCTGAACTGATAGTGGCCTGAGGGCAACTCGAACCTGAGGTATTTTCTGTGGGAGCACCTGATGGGAATGTGAAAGTAGGCATCCTTGAGGTCCAGGGAGGCTAGCCAATCCCCTGGCCTTAGAGAGGGAAGGATTAATCCCAGAGTTATCATCCTGAACTTTGGTTTTAAAAGATGCTTGTTTAGATATCTTAGGTCTAGGATGGGTCGCCACTCCCCTGTTTTTGGGGGTCAGCAAGTACCTGGAGTACAGTCCTTTGCCCCAGTGTAAGGTAGGTACTCTCTCTATAGCTCTTAAAGCTAGGAGAGAAGAAACCTCTGCCTCTAGGGCAAGGGTTTCCGAGAGATTTGCAGGTGGGAAAGATCTGGCTCTCATCTTTGGAAATTTTTTGAAGCTGAGAACCAGTCCCTGGCTTACTACTTCCAGGACCCACTTGTCTGATGTAACAGACCGCCAGTCCTGGACAAAGTAAGCCAGCCTGCCCCCTACTGGAATAGGAGAGTCGACCCGGGCAGGCCCATCAGGGTGTCTGCTTGGTAGGGACTTTAGGCTGAGGAGTGGATGCAGGCCTGCTCATCCCCCTTATGCCTCTCCCTCTGAAGAACCCCCCCACTGAGAAAAGGAAGAGGAGGCCTGTGCTTGGTAAAAAGGCCTTTGAAAAGGCCTGCCCCTGCCCCTAGACTGCTGCCTTTGAGAAGTTGCCTTCTTTCCTTGGCCTGAGTGCTTCTGTAAGTGGTCCTGTACTTGTCCATTTTCTTCATGTAATTCTCTGTCTGCTCCCCAAACAGAGAATTACTCACTACAGGAAAATCTATGGCCTTAGCCTGGGTGTCCTGCGAGAGGCTAGTACATCTGCACCAAGCCATCCTCCGAAGAGCCACAGATGTAGCCATGACTCTTGATGAAACATCATTAGAGTCCACAGCAGCATGAAACTGAACCTTAGATGCCTCAATCCCATCTGCAGCCACCGCCTCTAGCTCCTTGGCTAGCTGGGGGGAGGCCTGTTTAGCCAGTGCCAGTACAGTGTCCCACCTGGACTTCTGGTACCTGGCTGTATAGGCCATGTAATTAGCCTGCCTGAGTCCCAAAGAAGATGCCATGTACTACTTCTTTGCCATGGAATCAATCTTCCTGGAGTCCTTGTCAAGGGGGTGTGAAGCCAAGGGAATATTTGCCTTGTCACAGGCAGCAGCCTGCACTACACCAACATGGCCGCATTGTTGATATGGGAACTCCGTGCCTGAGCCTGAAAGTGTAGATCTCTTGTCCATTCTTCTATCCACAGGAGGAATAGTGTTAGGAGACTTTAAAATGTTTTGTGTCTGTTTCCCAAAAGATTTATGGAAGGGAATAGACAGTCTCCTGGACTCTGGGATGTCCATCATCTCTACATAATCAGGCTTCTCTTGATCTTCCACAGCATCCTTCATAGGAAGCTGGAGGGTTTCCGCCACCTTTCTATAAAACATAAAGTTAGAAGGGGACTCAGAAAGCCTAGGAGGGGAAACACCTGATGGTCTGTCTGGGGAGATGTCTGGTTCCACAGGCACATCCAGACCTTCACTTACATTATAATCCTCAAATTGCCCTTCCTCTTCAAATTCCAGTTCATAAAAATCTTCACGGGTATACTCCTGAACCGGGGGAACCAACCGAACTGAACCCCTGCCAGAAGGAGCTGGATCAGTCAGAACCGGACGGAGCAATTCCACAATCTGAATCATCCTGGCTATCTCTTCGGCGGTTGGAACATGAAGTTCTGAATCCGAACCGGTCGATTTATCTTTGCGCTTTCTTTTTGTCAGAACTGATCCCTCGGAATCGGCTCTCCTTTTGCCCGAAGAAGTATCGCCCTGGTCAGAGGGCACTCCTTCTGGTTCGGTCAAAACCGAACTGGGCTGGCCATCCGGGTCAGCGGACTTCTCGGCCTCCTTTTCCCTCAGTCTACCTAATCTTTTCTCAAGGGGAGATTTGGGAAAATTTTTACATATTTGGCAATCTGAATCGAGGTGGTCAAACCCCAGACAATAAACACAAGTGGTGTGGGATCAGCCTTAGCAAAGACCTCCCCACACTCATTGCAGTGTTGAAACCCAGTGGGCCAGTTTTTTTCTTGGGTTTCTCAGACATGGCCAACCTAACCAAACTTACCCTTTTTTCAGCAACCGCCAGGCAAGACTCCCTTATCGGTTCCTAACCGTGTCACGGGTATTGGAAAAAAAATGGTTAAAAACGTTTTTTTTTTTTAGAACTGATAAGAAAGGTAACCACACACTAAGTATAACAAAATTCACAATCAAATGGCCGGTTCAGCCGAACCGACCGCACTTTTACAAGTTCCACAGAGAAAATAGAACAATTCCTATCTAGTACTCACGGCACCACAGACAGAGACTGAACCGACTATGCGGATACTTTTTTCGGTTTAAAACCGATGAAAACTGAAAACTTTAACCGACTTTCGAACCGAGCTGAAGGAGAAATCTCCGGAGCGACCGTTCAGTGAGGCGGAGTAAAGAATCTGATGGTTTAAGTTCAAAACACTCCAGACAGAGACTTTAACCGAGCTCGAGCTCAGTGTTCCATGCCCTGCATGGAAAGTTAACTCTTAGTTCTCCAGGGCAGTTCAAAGGTTGGGAATCACTGCAATTGTCAGAATACAGGAAGACTTCATGTTGTTCGAAATGCAACGCTCAAAAAGAAAAATGGCAATTGCTCCATCAATAGCAGTCCAATGCAGAAAGCAGAGGTACTAGAACAGACTACTACTTTACACAATGACTCCTCCAGCTAGTTTTTTATTTCTTTACCAGAAGGTGGGCTGGGTCACTGTTCTCCTTTTCAGCCACACCTGGAGGAATACAGGGGAAGTTACATAGTTTCAACAAATAATTGTAGTGCTATGGTACATTTAAGCAATAATTCATGGCAGGGCATGTGTTGTGCCACGATAACATCATGCATTAGGTGGCTGGACATTAGGCTACAGGCCGAATGCATCCAACACCTGAGAAGCAACATTATCTCCACAACACGGAGTGCATCATTACTACATTTATAAAATGACTTGCTTGTAAAAAGAAAGAGAAAAAAGATTAAAAAAAAAAAAAGAAATATGTAACCCCCTTGTTACCCGGGGTTACTAGAATCCCAGTAAGACCTAGTGGTAGGCAGGGAAGGCAGCTTGTGAAACTCCAGTTAAATGGATTTCACATGTCTCACTCTGTTCTCAGTCTCAGCTGAGACTGAGGGATGACATCACCAATAGAACTTTCACAGCTGCATGAGCCACATTGGAATCTGCAGCAAAGGGAGTTAGACAGAACGTTGGGAGTTTTGAAGTTAGTGTCTTCAGTCAGTCTTCAGTGAGTGTGTGAGAAGTAGGGAGCTTGCTGTTAAAGCAGCTCAGTGAAGGCTCTAGGAGCCTCAGCCCTGACAGGGGGCTACTTTTAAGTAGTAGGGTGTGTGTCTCCACCTTAAAGAGAGACACAGAAGATTTCTGAAGTGGTGGAGACCGTTGTTTTAGGGTCTCAGTGCCCCCTTCCTCCGGGGGGGGGGAGGCTTCCCTGCAGATTCCTGGGGCAACCCCCTAGTTCTGCTTGTGGAGGAAAAGCTGCCCATGTGCTTCAGTATTTATTTGGAAGAAAAGAAGATTTGTGAGTCGTCTGTGGGGCACCTGCAACGTGAGGGTGAGTGTCTGCTCTGGCTAAAAGGACCTATGTTTTTTCACCCTGGGACTTGTGTGACAATGTGGGGATTGAACTACTAAATATTGGGAAGCCTAGAGTAATGGGCTAAGCAAGTTAAAAGTAGTTTCAAGTCCAGAGTTTGTTGGGATGCAAATAATAAGTGGAGGTGATGTGACAGACGTCCACCCATAATCTACATTTGAAAGTTCAGTAAAGGAATTGTTCAGTTTCCAGAGAAATGGCCGGGTATGGGCTGTGGGAGCTGGAGGTGGGTGGCCCCATATCTTTAGTGACCAGGTCCACCTCTACGGATTTCTTCTGTGGATTTCTACTTTGCCTCAGGCACTTGGCCAGTGATGGGGGGAAGTACCCAGACATGGGATTGTAAGGAAAATTCTCTCTAGGAGTCACAGACTCTAGTGTGGTTTGGGGAGCCACGACAGGATAATTGGCTCATTCTTCCAATGGACCGTGAGTGGGATAATTGGTTCATTCTTCCAATGGACCATGAATAGAATAATTGGTTCATTCTTCCAATGGACCGCGGATCAAGTGGCCGGCGGGGCAGCCGGGCCAGTGGGGAAAACCCAAGTGTGTACAAGTCGGGCTGTGTACCCAAAGCTGCGTGCAAGTCCGGGCTGTGTGCCTGAGGGCTAGAAATAGTGATAAAGTGTTCTGTTGTCTCTAATCTGCATTACCAGGAAATGTAGCCCCATGGGGGTCCGTCTATGCTTTGTTTGTTCAGCTTGGAAGTGAATAAAAAGGCACACTGAAGAATCCCATTCCTGGTTCTGGACATTATAGTTATTGCCTCCTGTGTTCGGATTTACTTGGGTGCCCCTGTGCAGAGTAGCCAAACCTAGGTCCCCCTGTGCCGAGTAACCTCATCCTCCCCGAACCCAGGTCTCCACCAGGTACTGCTGTCAGCTTCAACAGCGTGCCACCTGTCATTTTGCTAAAATGGCAGGGGTGAGGGGTTACAAATACATTTGAAAACATCCAAGTTGCTTTGCGAATAGACCCTTTCCTTAAAATTAACAAGCTGGACCTGTTTAAACAGGCCCTCCGCTCCTGCCTTGCCCTTGAAAATAACTGTGTCTGCATTGATTGAACACCGTGTACTAGGTCTAAACCCACCCTTACTTGACCCGTCTCCCCATCTGCAGGAACTACCCTCCCAACTCTCCTTACGACCCCTCCTTTCCTTGCTTGCCCCCCTCTGCTGTTTACCCCCTGCTGCACACTTGTCAATGCCTCCTCTGACTGCGCATATCCCAACCCCATTCCGGCTAATACTGCTACCTCTCCATAACCTTATGCACTTTTCTCTCCCACTTACTCAATGTACCGCACTAACTCAGTACTGCCTTTATGCTTTCAGCACTTTAAATGTAACCTGCAATACAGGTTTTACTGTGTTTCATCAACTGTTGTGATTGTGATTTTGATCAATGTTTCATTGTATAATCCATTGTATTTTCTGTATTTTGTCATGTCTCATTCTGACTTGGAGCCTTCGAAAAGAGCCTTGCTTGGCTCAAAGGTTGTCATCTGAAACTTTAAATAAATAAATAGATGTGTTGTGCTGGGATACCCTCAGTTATTGCTGAAGGTCAGCACTGACCAGAGCCCAGAAATGTTTCTTGCCATTTTAGAATTACAAGTTATGAGCACAGTGAAGAGAGTGCAGGGCATCAATACAGAATACTTGATACACTACATGTACAAGAGAATATGTCTGAGATATTTCAGGAGCTCACTTTTAAATTGACACTTGGATATTTACATATTCAGAGTAGCAAGTAGAGTACTTAGTATTCCAGGTCCTTTGTTTGAGAAGGTGTACTCTCCAGTCCTGCTCATGCAGTTTTTGATTTTGTACCTGTTGATACTCAAGAGTTTATTCACCAGTTCAACAGGTTGCTAGTTTCTTAAAATCCTGTGCATTAGACTAATGGTCTGGATTTGACTCTTGCGGTGAAGATTTTCTGTGACAAATGTCTTTAGAGACCCTGTCCGGGTGACTATGGAAGCTTATTAACTGTTAGGAATCTGGATAAAATACAGAGCAAGTCTACCACTTTGGCCTCCCCCCTTTGTATCTGCATCAGGGGGCATCTGTTTTCATTTTTCAATTTATTCTTTTTATTTGATTTTTTTTAAACAGGTACATTTTACAATAGCAAATTTTAATAAACACAATTTTTTTTACTATAACAACAGTTACTTGGCACCCTCTCACATCTCTACAATTCTAATGTTTAAAAAGATATGGCAAATATGGATTTTATTTCATACACTCTGCACTGTAGAAATAAAATCTGGGCCTCCTGCTGGCGCAGCAGTTAGATTTCCGCCACGATGTTGACCCGGTTCGGGAGCGACAGTCACTGAAGGGCAGGCTGGGAGAACGCTTGAGCATCCCAGGACTGCTCGTGTTCTCCGGGGAGGAGGGATCAAGGCCCATAGCTTGTCTGACCTCGGCAGAGGCCCGAGGTACAGCAAGTCCTGCAGCTTGCAAGGGGGGGGCCTGAGGGAAGCTGTGTGGTGGAGATCTGCGCCTAGCGCCTTGACGTCAGGGTGCAACACCACGCTGGAAGAAAAAATGGAAACGCATCACCAGAGCAACGGGCAGACGGAGCACCAGTGCTGACCCCGACTGCGGCTAGTGCCTGACCACTGAGGGACCCGAAGAAATTCAAGAGACATCAGGGTGTATAGGCACCCCCCCCCGTACCTGCCTGGGGAGTATAACCTCGGCTCCATGGGGGGAACCTCCGGGGATTCAGGTAGGCAAGCCGCGGGGTAGCACCAGATGACTCCTGAAGAAGCGGAGCTCCGGTGTGGGGAGGAGGGCAAAACAAAGTGTTAAAAAAAAAAAAGAGAGAGAGAAATAAAATTTGGTTTTGCAACCATGGATAAAATTCTATTTTTGTTCACTAGTCAGAAGGGCTAATGGCTAAGAAAATCAAGTGCCCCGGACACTGTATCGGCCAAACTGGTGTATTCAATTAAATATTTTACACTCCAGTGGAAGACAGAAGGACTAATCTAAAGAAGCATTTCACTGGCTCAATACATAATCTACCAGCATTTGGCTGGTGCCAGTTTCAAACTCTGCAGTCAGTCAGTCATTGTATTTGGCCTGTGGCTAAACAGAGGGTTTCAGTCTCCCGTGCTGTCAATCTATTACCTTTCTGCAAGACTAAATCCATCATAGTATGGGGAAGTCTGCACAGTGCCTGCCTCACACTGCACCCAGCCCAGTGGATAACAGAGAGCTTTAGTCTCCAGTGCTGTCATCCATAAGGGAAGGAATCAAAGCAACAGAACAAAAGGATAAACAGGGAGGAGAAGCACTGTGGGTCAATTTGGAGGCAGGCAATGGCACCACAATCCGCACAGGGCTTGTATACAGACCCCCCTCTCAAGGGGAGGAAATGGACAAGGAAATGATAGAAAGTATACTTAGAATGGCAGATAAAGGGGAGATATTACTGATGGGTGATCTGAATATGCCAGATGTTAACTGGAGTGCCGTTGCAGCAGCCACTTCTAAGAGTGGGGTTATTCTAGATGCCCTAGACAACTAGTATTGGAACCCACTCAAGAGGGAGCAATCTTGTTGTTGTTGTTGTTTTTTTTTGTTGTTGTTGAATTTTTGTTGACCCGGTAAGCCCACTGGGCCTAGAAGTCCCTTTTTCAGGGGCAACCGGGGGTGGGGGGTGGGATACAGATGGTAAGTAACTGAAATTGAACCACATTAAGCTGTTAGTGGTATTTTTTAATGAATGAGGGAAATTTGGCCAGGACACCGAGAAAATTCCCCTACTCTTTTTCGATAAGTGCCATGGGACCTTTAACATCCACCTGAACTACCACCAATCCAGGCAGATGGGACCTCGGTTTAACGTCTCATCCGAAAGACGGGTTAGACCTGGTTCTCTCAAATGGAGATGGAGAGAGGATCACAGATGTAGATGTGGGTAGCCATTTGAGAACTAGCGACCATTGAACAGTGTGGTTCACAATAAACACAGCAATAGAGTCAAGCCATACAAAGGCAGAAGTACTGGACTTCAGAAGGGCTGACTTTGCCAAAATGGGTGAGTGCCTAAGGAATGCACTAGCAAATGGGCAGGAAGGAGGGGTGGAAGAACAATGGGGAATAATAAAAACTGCCATCACAGAGGTAACAAGCCTTTGTGTGAAGCAAATAAAACAAAACAATGTAAGAAACCACTATGGTTCCCAAAGGAGGTGGCAGTGAAGGTTCAAGAGAAAAATAAAGTATTCAGAAAGTACAAGGAATCACAGAAGGAGCAGGACAGAGAATTGTATCAATTAAAGCAAAAGGAAGCTGGGAAGGCAGTCAGAACAGCAAAGGCTCGAACCGAGGAAAAGATAGCCAACTCAGTTAAGAAGGGGGATAAAACCTTTTTTAGGTACATCAGGGAGTGAAGGAAGACTAAGGAAGGGATAGTGAGGCTTAATAAAGGGAGTGGGGGTGCAGAGGGGACGGTGAAAAAGGCAGAGATAATAAACAAATATTTTTGCTCAGTATTTACAAATGAAGAGGGGGAGGTACCTAAAACAAACAACAGAAACACTCTGGATGCAGAAGTTGATACCAGCCCATTTACAGAAGAAAGGGTTCTGAAAGAACTCTTAAAACTGAAGGTGGACAAAGCAATGGGGCCTGATGGAATTCATCCCAGAATTTCAAAGAACTAAGGTAGAACTAGTGACACCACTGACTACCCTCTTTAACAAATCATGGAGGATGGGGTGGTACCTGAGGACTGGAAGAGGGCAGATGTGATTCCCCTTCACAAAAGTGGGAGAAGGGCAGAAGCAGGAAACTACAGACCTGTTAGTTTAACCTCAGTGATAGGGAAAATGATGGAATCACTTCTGAAGGAAAGAACTGTCGAGTACCTAGAGGCCAGAGGGGCACGGGACCCAAGGCAGCATGGATTCACAGCGGGAAGGTCATGCCAGACGAATCTAATAGATTTCTTTGACTGGGTGACCAAAGTAGTAGATCAGGAAGGGTCTGTGGACATGGCCTACATAGACTTTAGGAAGGCATTTGACTCAGTCCCACACAAAAGATTAATATACAAGTTAGCCAGCCTGGGAGTGGGTCCCAAGATAATAGCCTGGGTAAAGAATTGGCTGGAGAATAGCACACAGAGGGTAATAGTAAATGGAGTCCACTCTGAAGAAAGGAGGGTTATTAGTGGGGTACCGCAGGGTTCAGTATTAGGACCGGTCCTCTTCAATGTCTTTATAGGCGACATTGCAGAGGAACTGGAAGGAAAAGTATGTCTCTTTGCAGATGACACAAAGATCTGCAACAGAGTTGATGCTCAAGGTGGGGTGGAAAGGATGAGAAGGGACATGGCAAGTTAGAGGAATGGTCAAATGTATGGCAGCTTAGATTCAATGCTAAGAAGTGCAAGGTAATGCACCTGGGAAACAAAAACCCAGGGAAGAGTACACAATGGGGGGTGAGATACTAACAACAACAAAAATGGAAAGGGACATGGGGTTAGTCATATCAGATGACTTAAAGGTGGGCAAGCAATGTGAGAGGGCAGTAAGGAGGGCTGGGGGGATACTGGGATGCATAGGGAGACACATCACCAGTAGAAAACAGGAAGTTGTTATCCTCTGTACAGACAGCTGGTAAGACCCCATCTGGAGTACTGTGTGCAGTTCTGGAGACCCAATCTCCGCAAGGACATAGACAAGATAGAAGCTGTCCAGAGGAGGGCAACTAAAATGGTGCAGGGTCTGCACCAGAAGACATATGAAGAGAGACTAAAGGAGCTTAATATGTATAGCCTCGAGGAAAGGAGGGAGGGGGGGACATGATAGAAACTTTCCAGTACCTCAAGGGAATCAACAAAGTCCAAGAAGGCTTCAGTCTCCAGTGTTATCAGTCCCTCACTTTACCATAACTAAATACATTACAGTGTGAGGAAGCCTGCACTTTATCTGCCTCACACCATATCTGGTCTGTGGGTAAACAGGGATTCAGTCTCTAGGGTTGTGTCAGTCCATCTTTTAACAGGACTTAATCCATCACAGTGTGGGAAGCCTGAAGAAAATCTGCAAACAGTGGCTGTGCGGAATAATTTATTTTAAAAGTTTTACCAGGAAAGGCATACTGAGCAGTGCTGCTCATTTCCAGATATGTCCTGATTGAGAGGGGGAAGGGGTAACAAGCAAGCAATGCAGGCATTCAACATAGTTAATAATCCTAGAGAGTAACAGATACAGTGTTTACCATATTAAGTGCAATGTGCTAGAGACTGGCAACTACAGAATAGGTGCTAGCATAAAACAAGCTGAACAGTGTGTACATACAGTGGTCTAGGTAAATCCAGACAAAAGGCTATGCAATAGGTACAAACTAAGTGCAAGACAATTAGGCTGAGGCTCAGATTAGAGAGGCGAGCGGGAACAGCAACTGGGACTGGAGTGAGCAAAAAGTAGAGGGTAAAATGTGGGGCGAAGGAAAGCGGGGTGGTGAGAGGGGAAATACAGATGGGGGAGAAACTAGGAGCAGCTGCATTAAAGGGAGAAGTCTCGTACAAGGGAGGAGAGGGCATTTGGGGAGGTGGCATGGCGGACAGAAGGGGGGGGAAGGGTATTCCACAGCCTTGGGAAGTGGTGGGAAAATGCTGTCTGACCAGCATGACCAGCAGAGAAGGACCTGGAAGGGCAGCCATGGTATAAGAGTCAAGGTTTCTAAGGGAATGGGAGGAGGGGAGTGGGCGTGAGAGAGAGAGAGAGCCAAAACAGAATTTAGCTAAGAAGCTGGTACAGTGGGAATGGTGCCTGTCTTTAAGAGAATGAAATGAGAGAGATTGATAGAGATCACAGTGGTGGATGCATGGAGGGCAGTTAAAGGCGAAGCAACAGAAGGAATGGAAAAGAATATCCAGTTTTGGCAAGGGAAGTTTTGGGAGCAGCACTGTAGATTACATCACCATAGCTGAAAACTGGGAGAATCATTTTGTGGACAAGTGCGTAGCAGGCCGGCAATGGAATACATCCATGGTTCCTGTACAGGGCACTTAGTTTGGGGTGCAGTTTTTTTTGAGGACAGCATCCATGTGTTCAGAAAAGTCAAGGTGTTGGTCACGCCAAACCCCGAGACATCTAAAGGAGGTAGTGTCCTCCAGCACAGTCCCATCCAGAGTGTGGAAGAAGGGGATGGAGGAGAGCCAAGATAGTCTCTACCTTTTGCCAAAGGTCATGGAGACAAGTCTGCTTGGCATTCAGGAACAGCCGATTTGAGTATAGCCAGAGCTGAACCTTGTCAAAGTCATGCCGAAGTCTGGACACATCAGAAGGGGAGCGACCAGAGGTATACAGGATGGTGTTTTTCCGTATACATGTGAATAGAGGTGGAGGAGCAGACAGCAAGAAGGTCATTGAGGAAGACAGAGAATAGAAAGGGACCGAGTACTGAGCTCTGCAGGACTCCGGTGTTGATGGGGAGGGGTGGAGATAGTGAATTACCAGTCCAAATGGATTGTGTCCTTCCCACAAGGTAGGCACAGAACCAGGTTGCAGCAGTGGCTGAGAGCCCTCCGGAGGAGACTTTAGCAATAAGGAGAGGGGTGGGAGACAGTGTTGAATACCTTAGCTATGTCGACAAAGATGGTAGAGGCAAGAGTCCATGATCCATGCTGGTAAGGATGGAGTCGGTGAGCCTGAGGAGGGAGGTGGTTGTAGAGTGTTGCATCCTAAAACTAGACTGCAAAGGGGTGAACAAGCAGCAGGAGTCAAGGTAGGAGGAGAGCTGGGATAACACCATGTGTTCCTGGAGCTTGGCAAGGATGGGTAGAAGAGATATGGGCCAGTAATTGCCTGGAGTAGAGGGGTCACCACCTTTTGGGAGGGCTTCAGTCTCCAGTGCTGGCAGTCCCTCACATTTCACCAATACTGCATGCATCATGGTGTGTGGAAGTTTGTACTGTACCTGCCCCATGTGACCTGGCCCTATGAATAAACTGAGCGCTTCAGTCTCCATTGCTGTCAGTCTCTTACCTTTCACCAGCACTAACTACATTAAGGTGTGAGAAGGCCTGTATGCTACCTGTCTATAGTATACCCAACTTGTGGATAACAGCAGGGCTTTCGGTCTCCAACACTGGCAGTCCCTCATCTTTCATTAACACGAAATTCATCACAGTGAGGGGGATGCCTACATTATACCTGCCAGCAGTATACCTGACTTGTGGATACACAAAGCGCTACGTCTCCAGTGCTGTCAATCACCTTTAACTGGCACAAAACCCATCACAGTGTGAGGGAACTTGCACTGCACCTGCCTCAATACTGTGCCTGTCACTGCATAAACAAAGAGCATCGGTCTCCAATGCTGTCAATCCCTCACCTTTCACCAGTACTCAATATATCACAGTGTGGGGAAGCCTGCATTGCACCATGGTCACTGCACCTGACCATGGATAAACAGAGCGTTTCAGTCTTCAGTGCTGTTAATACCTTACCTTTCAGCAGCACAACATTCATCATAGTGTTGGGAAGCCTGCACAGTACCTGCCCCACACTGTACCTGACCCTACGGATAAATACAGGGCTTTAGTCTCCAATGTTGATAATCCCTTACCTATAAGCAGCATTAAATTCATTGCTTAAAATGAAAATCAGCCAGTGTTTCTCAAACTCAGTAAGGCCAGCCTGGACTATACATAAGGGTGGAAACCAGTACAGAGCACTTGACGTGACTAATAGCCACCATCTACTGTTTCTAACCTCTATACTACATTTTTGCGGTCAATTTGCACAATTCATACCCTCATTCCTAGCCAATTCGACTATACTATTTTAATCCACTTTTGCTAATTTTTAACGTCCTGTCCTACTGATGTCATGCTGTAATTGCTAATGTATGCATTTACTGTCATTGATTGTTTGCCTTGCTTTGCTCAATTTACTGTCAACCGCTGATTACTTATCTGATTACTCATGTTGTACTCTCCCGGCTCCTCATGCCAGAAAACAAGTATTCAGTTGTCTGGTGTAATAACCCACTTACCAAAAACCAAATAAATAAATGACATTTGGGCTATGCATAAGGATGGAAACCAGTACAGAGCACCTGATGTGATTAAAAGTGAAATATCCCCAGGGTTGGCTGATAGCACAGCAGCTCGAGAGCCCCATGCCATGCCAGTAACCCAAGTTTGTGCTGAGACATCAGGGTGGGTGGGGGTGTTTCTGCAGAACAGCCGAGGTGGACACAACACACCACAGGAAAGATCTTCTTCGAGGCAATCTCTTGCAGCAGGTTATAACACGTGGGAATTCAGCCACAGGCATCATTTCCTCTAGATAACTTCTCAGCAGTCAACCCTGAGACCTCCCCCTAACACTACCATGTGTTGTCTGCCTGGCAGGTATAAAGGGGAGGTCCCAGCTACTCCTCAGTTCTTTTTCATCCCGGCAATCGAATGTGAAAACATTTCTAAGGCCTCCGATGGGAACCGAGGAGGGAAACTGGAGTTGCAAAAGACTGGAGCAAGAAACCCTTCTGAATTAACAGCAAGCGGGAAGGAGCGGGATGTGCTGCATGACCTGCTGCAAGAGATACTCTCAAAGATCTACTGTTATTGTAAGTTCTTATGCAACTGTACTATCTTCTTCGAGGCAATATCTTGCAGCATGTCATAACACATGGGAAGATTCCCAAGCAGTTGTATGCAGCGGGAGGAGACAGCGAAGCATGAAGGCTAAGGACAGTAGGCTTTGTAGGACAGCCCGTCCAAAATTGGTCCACTTCTTAGAAGTGAAGTCTGGTACTGGAATGCTTGGTGAAGGCATGTACAGGAGACCATGTGGCGGTTTCGCAACTACTGTATCTTCTTAGAGGTCTTCTGACCTTTTTTGCTGCTCCAAACAGGATGAACAGACCCTCAGACTTTCTGAACTCCTCTGTTATTTTCAGATCAGTCTTAACTGCCCTGAGCAAGTCCAGTTTATGAAATTCCTTCTCTTTTGGATTTGTTGGCTTTGGACAGAATGAGGGCAAACTTCCTGGTTTACATGGAAGACTGTAGGAACCTTAAGAAGCAAGTGCCTAGTAAGGATGTGTATTTTAAAGAATGAAGTTCTAGGGCCTTTATATGCCACTGTGCTCTTTTTGTTTGTTTTTATGGGTTTCTTTTACTACCACCTTGTCATCATTTTATTTGATCTTCAAACTACTGTTAAAAAATGATCCAATGGAACCCTTGTATTATGAAGTCATAAAATCTTTACTTGTAAGGCTGCAGTGCATTTCACAATGGGAAACTACAACCCTGTTTTCAGATTTATATAGAAAAATAATGCTTTATACCATCAAAATACTATATATTTAATATAAATATGTGATTTTTGAAGACCAGTGATCTTTTGTTATGAGTTAGCAGGTGACCTTTTCTTCATAACCAGCTTTTACTTGGGAAGAAAAAAAAAAGAAGCCAATTACCGCTATTAAGTCATATAGATGGACCACAGTAGTGCAAACATACAAAATACGAAGTTTCTTGCTGGAAAAGGTATCTATTTCTTTTGAAATATATAGAAAAATATCTTTAGGAGAGATCACGTGATGTGTTTGGCGGGTTAGCCGCAATCCCAGATAGCTCCCGCTCCACCTCCGTATTTTATTGTTTTTAAGTTTCTCAACAGCCATTAACGGATAGTGAAACCTAATCGGAGAAGACCTGGACAACACGCGATCCCTCTCCACCGAACATCAACGTCTTGCAGCGTGCCCGTAAACAGCTATGGAGACCGAGATGAGGGCGGCCCTCCCCAAACATACTCCGCCAGTCTCGCCGGACAAACACTCCAAGAAGGCCAAACAGGCCCAATCGTCAGCCTCAGCTAAACATTTAACAGCTCTGCTGCCAACCCCAACGCCACTCTCTGAGAGCGTTTTCTAGAAGGAGATGCAACCTCTTAAGGAGGCGCTGTAGAAATCACGTCTGAGCTGAAAACCCCGCGCAGCGAGATGACCAGTGTAAAACAAAATGTTGCAGACAACCAAACGTGTATTCGCTTAGAATCCTGGAAGGACAAAATGGAGCCAGAACTGATTAAATTAAGACAGCAGGTCATGAAGCTACAACAAAGACCAAGGACCTTGAAGGCTGCAGCCGATTAATAATATTTTAATACATGGGTTCCTGAAGGGCGGAAGACCCTCGCCCATCGCTTTTATACAAGCGCTTGCTACAAATAGTGGGTCCTTCTCCACATAATTCAGCCTATATATTGGAAAGGGCGACAGATCTCTCCGACCGAAACCGGAGCCTCAGCACCCCCAGGCCTATAATAATAAAGATGTTGAACTATCTGGAAAGGCAGCATATTCTCCTAAAGGTTAAGGAGCTGCAGTCTATTTCCTGGGAGGGAAAAAGCTTTGGATCACGCAGGACCTGCCACTGCGAAACTAGCCAGGGGCGAGCAACATTCCACCAATAGTTAGCAAACTAATTGCTTCCAGCACCAGATTCAGAATGGCCTCACCCTGCACGCCTTCAAGTACACCTAGAAGGGAAGTGGCACTCTTACGAATCCAGCCTCACAAGCCCAGGTCGATTTAGCCTAGAGGCTTCCTCTCTATTTAAAACCTCCTGATCCAACTAAAAGCGGCTTTGGAGTGATAACGATATGGGGTTTGTGATCACTTTCAATTTATGTTGCCTCCTAATATTTGTGCAACGATAGCATCTACTACCGTTTGCTTTATTTTTCTTTACCTGAGAAAGGGGGACTGAGAGGGACATCATGTTCACCTTATTTCTTCTGCCAAGTGGTTGGTACTCCGAGATCTTATGGGAAAGCCTTGGGAGCTCTGGTGCTCAGGCCTTGTTGTGAAGTCTCCAGAGAGGAACCTCTGTCCGAGAGGCAGTTTCTAGGACTCCAATTTCTGAGCTGCACCGCAGTGTCCCACGAGATTTAGGCTCCTCTGGGAAACACTCTCCCCTTTTCTCTTTCAGGATCCAAGCGACCTCGACTCAGTCATGGTTGATCTGCTCGTCGGACTGAAGGGTTAAATCTCTCTTCTGTAATTTCTAAGGGCCTTATTTGATGCCCTGGTTCATAATCCGATAGAGGGCCTTATTGTATGAGGAGCTCTCGGTGGTGGTGTCCGGCCTTATGTCCTAAGAAGGCTGATCTGGCAATGGACTTGGGGTGGGGGGGGGAGGGATGAAGTGGACTGACAGACGTCCAACCGCGCGTACTGGGAAATGGAGGGGACTCCCTAGCTTTCCTCCCTGAGGAATTCATCTACACAACTACTGGGATAGTAGGCTGTCAGACTGTTGGGTGTTATTGGAAGATAACTATATTAGGCTGTTCTTTATATAACCTTCTAGTTTTGATTAATGTCAATCGATCTGCTCTCAAAGAGATAGAAAGGGGGGGCTATGCTAGGGCTTTTGAAGCTACACTACTAAGTTTAATTGTTGTTACTGGATTATTAGAGGGGGTTAAGCAGGGGGGATTTGCTGTATATAGTTGTAAGGGGATGTTAAATGGGGGAAGGGGAGGTTTTGTGCACTCCTTTAGACTGGTCTGTTATAAGAATACAGGGGTTTTATTATTATGGGCAGATATGGGTTTATTTCTGTGGGGGTGGGTGCTGTGGTGCATAAGTTAAAGTTATTTACGAAACAGGTTATACAATTTAATATAGGGATCAATGGCATTGAACTTTAACAGATTTGTGACATGGAACGTAAGAGGGGTCCGCGTACCCACTAAAAGAGTGCAAATACTTCGCCACCTGGTTTCGCTGCAAGCCAGAATTGTTTTCATTCAGGAAACGCATCTTCTGTCCGGCGAAGCTATCAGCTTGCGCAAGAAAGGTTTTGGACAGGTTTTGCAGCGCGTGTCTCATACAATAAGGGGGGAGCGGCTATCCTTATACACCGTTCAATTCCCTTTCAAGTCAAATCTGCCATCGCAGATCCCGAAGGTAGATATATTATACTACATGGTATCTTAGACCAAATGGACATTGTGCTAGGAAGCATATATGCTCCAGTAGGGGGGAATCCGGATTTTTTTATGGCGTTACAGGGTAAACTATGTGACTTTATGTCCCTTCCGATGATTCTTGGTGGGGATTGGAATTTACCCCCCACGCAAGACCTAGACAGATCACACTCTCTACTTAAGCCTCTGTCCATGGCACAGAAAGTACTCTCAGATTTTATAACCTCACTTGGGTTATGCGACCCATGGAGATTGCAGAACCCAGCTACTCGCCTATTTACTTTTCAGTCTATGGTCCATGCTACATGGACCATTCTGGACTATATACTACTTAGCACTTCTCTCCTGCAGGGCTTAGGTAATTCTGGTATAGAGCCTATAGTTCTGTCGGATCATGCGACAGTCTGGCTGGACTTGGCACTCAATAGCGGACACCGCAGAGATACGGTATGGCGGCTTAACAACCAACTCCTGAAAGATGAGCACGCGGTGTCTAGAATATCCGATTTGATTCGAGACTTCTTCGTGCATAACCGAGGGTCAGTAGCAAGAGCTGACCATGAATGGTGTGCTCTGAAATGCTATTTAAGAGGTGAATTTATCCGCTTAGCTTCCACGCGTAAAAGGAAGAATGAGGCTAAAGCTTCATGCGCCTTGTCTCAGATCAAAGCTCTCGAAAACTCCCTTTCTTCGACATCATCGCAGGATTCTTTGAAAACACTTATCTTTAAGGAATCAATACGCCTATTGCTTCAAGATAAAATTGAATTTGCCATACTGAGATCCCTGCAAAATATATAGAACAAGGTGAAAGGGCAAGCCACCTTTGGCCTTGAGGCTCAGGAAACAGGAGTCTTCTAGGCTTATAAATCGATTGAGGCTCTAATGGGAGATTAAGACTCATCCCAAGGATGTAGTGTCTACACTTGCAAGTTACTTCTCCTCACTATATAGCAAATCCGCTACCTCCCCTGCTCCGTCAGAGATGTTAGAATATCTTGCATCAATACCTCTACCATCTCTGTCCCCTGAACAACAGCAATCATTAATCATGCCTATTTCCATCCAGGAGATATTGTCGGCCATCAAGGAGCTTGCGCTTTAACAAAGCCCCTGGCCCAGATGGCCTCTCTTCCAATTTTTATAAAAGATTCGCTAAGGACCTCGCACCGGGTTTGCTTAGTCTATACCAATATTTGCTCTCGGGAAATGTACAAGATTCGACACTCTCGGAGGCTCTTATTATCCTTCTACTTAAACCGGGTAAACCCGCACACCTCCCTTCGAGTTACCGGCCGATATCGCTCTTAAATAACGATATTAAGATTCTCGCCAAGATCTTGGCTAAGAGAATAGAAGCGATCTGGATCTCGTTAATTAGTCCGGAGCAAATAGGTTTCGTCGCTAATAGGTCCCCAACAGATCACCACCGTAAACTCCAGTATATCATTAACGCAGCAAAATCCTCACCCGTCCCAATGGCCCTGATTTCTCTCGACGCGGAAAAGGCGTTTGACAGGATGGATTGGATGTTTCTTTGGGCTACGCTGCAAGCTATGGGCTTTCCACCCGTTTATTAGCTGGATCCAAGCGCTATATTCGGCGCCCCACAGCTAGGCTATATTGTAATGGGATCCTTTCTCTCTTACCTCAGGTACCAGGCAAGGTTGCCCACCGTCTCCCTTTTTGTTTAATCTATATCTTGAACCCCTCCTTAGACGATTAACCTCATCCCCATCAATTGCTGGCATCCCCGTAGTCAGATATCCTGCAAAAATCTCAGTTTTTGCAGATGATATTCTCCTTCATCTTTCCAATCCAGTTTCTTCCCTAGAGGCTGCTCTAACAATAATGAAAGACTTCAGTCAATTCTCAAACTATAAACTCAATGTTAGCAAAACCGAAATTTTTCCCCTTAACCACTTCACTCATAGTTCAGACTTTGCACACTTTGGGATGAAGTGGGCCCCGCGCTCCATAAAGTATCTAGGGATATACATTACCTTAACCACTTCCCAATCTAGAACTGAACTTGGATGATTTATGGTGTGACATTCAACAAGATTTAACGAGGGGCCAAACTCCCATTGTCGTTCTGGGGTAGACTCAACGCTGTTAAAATGAATGTACTCCCCAGAGTTTTTTATCCGCTTAACATGCTCGATTTGTGGCTGCCAATGTCTTACTTCCAAAAAATTCACTCGGGTATCAGTTCATTTATTTGGAATGGCAAAACTGCTAGAATATCATACCATAAGTTATCCCAGCCCAGAAATTACGGTGGCCTCCGTCTCCCTAATTTCTTATTATACTATTGGGCTTCACACCTGTGTAAGTGTGAAATGGATACACACGAATACCGTATTCATGAGGAGTATACTCCAATTTGGCTACTGGAAGAACTGGAGCTTCTTAAAGTTCATAATATAGCTCCAGCCTCTCTTTTTTATATATCCAAAAAACATATACCAAAAACGTTTCAATCTCTCCCACTTGGGACCTCTCAACGTTATTTCTCAGTTTTTTAAACATTACAAAATCTCTCCAACCTCAGATCTCTCTCAGCCTATCTGCGAAAATCCCAATCTATATATAGGTAACACCTTGATAAAGAAAAAATGGATACCGGCCCTTTCCGAGTGTAAAGTCTCAGATTTTTACACATCAGATAGTATGTTAACTGCGGTGGAAGTTCGAATGCCCGGTCACAGCCACTTTCAAAGTCACTCAAATTATACACTTGCTGAGCAAAATGTTTGGGCGTAGTACCAAAATTTCCCATTTGGATGGTTTCCTCCAACAGATTTCCACTATGGTTAGTAAACCACACTCCATTTCCAATGTTTATAGCATGCTTCACACATTCCCTGAAGCTCCAACAAGCGCTGGTGCTTCAATTTGGCAAGACTTCTATTAGAATGAAAGAGTTAATTGGCAAAATGTGTGGAAAGATTTATATATCTACCATACCCAAGATAGGTATAGGATAATGCAATACAATATCTTAAACAATCTTTACTACACTCCTGTTAAATTGTCTCAAATGAGACGATATCCTCAACAATTTGTACTAGGTGCCAGAAGGAAGAAGGCACTTATTGCATATATTATGGTCGTGTGAGTTGGTATCGCCTCTATGGGAACAAATAGAATTAACTCACGGACCCTATCTTGGGATTGCGTGGATTATTTTCCCTAAAACTTGTATTTTGGAGATTATTCTGTAATCCCAATCAGAGAGAAGAGATACCATCTAGCCTTACTATCGATGGCGGTTAAAAAATTAGTGCTCAGGCACTGGAAAGATCAAGCCAGTCTGACGTACTCAGAGTGGTTACATGAACTATGTTTCACTCTCCGGACTGAACATTTACTTGCACAAATGAATTGTCGTCAATCTTCTTTCATGACAAAGTGGGGCAAACTATATGCCCTTTACTTGATCTGAGGTTGGGTCCGGGTATAGATGATAGGCTTCCCTCCTGACCTAATGAGATCTGACCCATTATCTCTACCTATCCGTAATGTGATACAGCCTGTGAAAGGCACAATACTTATGCACCACAGCACTAAATGGGGGAGAGGGGTTAGGGAGGGTGGGGGATTATTCTGGTGAAGATCTTTCTCGGCTTTTACTCTTTGGGATGGTTTTTTTTTTTTTTTTTCCTTCTCTTTTAGGATTGTCTGTTTGTTCATAAATGTACTTCTCTTCTCTTGTAATGTTCTAAATATGTTCTGAATTTTACACTATAAAATAAACTAAATAAAAAAAAAAAAATATCTTTAGTTTCCCACTGAAATACACTGGGCTCCTAAGTAGGTGCCAGTTTCTGATATCACCGTATCAAAATTCTTTTGAATTTTTTCACTAGCAATGTGAAAAGCAAAGGTGCAAACCCACTTGTTTCACTGCACAAGCAAATATTTTATTAAAAAAGTAGAAAGTAATCAGTAACACACCAAAACACAATAAATATAAAATAATCAGTTATCTATTTTTTTAGAAGTGCCACAGACTCTTCAAGTATAAAGGATAGGACTGTCCTCATCACCACCTCGTCTTTATGCATTATAAGGTACAGTTCCTTGTGCAAGAGTTCCTGAAGATCACCAATCCTTCTTGCCGAGCAGAGGGCCATCAAGAAACACACCTTGTAGGACAAGATGTCCAACAGGATTGATGAAAGCAGCTCGAAAGGTGCCCTACACAAAGCAAGTTCAGATTTCACAGTGGAACTTGCCAATGGAAGTACGGTTGACACCTGCTAACCACCCTGAGGAAACGGATAACATCCGAGTTCATTCACAGAGAAGAACCTATTAATGGCCCCAATGCCACATCAACTGCGGACACCTACCCCTTGCAGAGTGCTCAATGCCAGACCCTTGTCTACTCCTGCCTGCAAAAAAGCCAATATTTGTGGGACCATAGCCTTAGATGGTCGAATAGCTTGAGCTCTGGATCCAATCAGAAAAGGAGTTCCATACTCGATCGTAGGCCAATGAAGTAGAAACTTTCCTGGAAGCCATGAGGGTGTCAACATTCCTCTTGGAGAAACCCTGCTTCACCAGCCTCCTCCTCAGTGGCGCAGATTGCGGGGGGGCAGGTGGGACAAGCTGCCCCACCTGAGAAATTAGACCGGGACTTCTAATGAGCCGCTATTTTCCGGTTATCGCTTTTTTTTTTTGGTTTGTTTTTTGTTACTGCAACATGTGCTCAGAGGGCTATGCCGCTACTTCTTTCCTTGGGGGGGTGCCGGGCACCAGACGCCATGCCCGTGTCTCCTCGACTCATTCAAAAAAAAAGTCCCCTTTTCCAGTTGGCTACAAGCCTGCTACAATCATAGCAGCCTGCATGTTGTTGCAGCCAATCAGGGAGCGCTACAGAATCATGCCATCGCGTGACCAGTACTCTGTTAGTGGCGCCATTTAGTTGTCCCGCAACTCCTGCACCATCCACGAAGAACAGCAGTAGCACAGCGTCCATATCGTGTGGTACTGGGGCAAGAGAGCTATTCAAGGAGGCCAAGCAGCAGTCGTTGTTTGTCGATCGCTGCCAGTGTGTCTGTCGGTCGTCTACTGGTTCCCCGGCTCCTCCTCTCCTCTCCTCTCCTCCTGTCCTGACCAGCCCGCCGGTTTGTTTTAATAATCCCCAGACTACTCTGTCTCTCAATGAGACTGAGTGCAACTGAACTTCCCCACTGCCGCTTGAAGCCTCCCCCGATTTCCGAGAGGCTTGTAGCTGCAAGGAGTATCCATCACCAGACAGACCTTGTCACCCTCCGGAGGAGCGGGACCCACAATGCTGGTGTTGGTTGGGGGGAAGAGTTACTGTCTTATCGGTGCTGGGATTAATCAGGAGAGAAACAGGACTCTGGAGAGAGAGAGAGAGAGAGAGAGACGCAGCCACCTGGCCTGCCTTCTTGGCCCTACTGTGCCCTGCTGCATGCTGCTCTGTCTGTGCCCTTATTGACTTGGTAAGTAACTGTGCTGCAAGCTGGTTGTTGGAAATTAATGCCATGATGATTCCCATCCCAGAAATCTCTCTTTTGGGGGTGGGGTCCATGGCCATGTGTCTTTGGGACAGTGGAAGGTTTGCTGTCATTCAGCCTGTCAGTATGTCTGAGGGTGGCTTCTGGATGCGTCTCTGAGGGGATTTACTGGCTGCTGAAGAGGTTGTCTAAGTTGGTGGGGTAGGACAGGGGGCCTATTTGTTGTTTGCTATGGTGTGGACACTGACTGACTGTGCTGGTGTGGTGGGGTGCATTGGGAAACTCGCTGGATGGTCTGTGGTGGGGCTGGGGAGGGGTCTGTTTCTGGGGTTGGGGGATGGTCTGTGTTTTGGGGCTGACTCACTGAAGGGATGGTCAGTGTTTGATGCTGGGGGTCTCATGTTGCTGGGGCTGGGGGACAGTCAGTGTTTGAGGCTGGGGTGTTTAGTGTTTGGGGATGGGAGGCGGTCTGTTTGGTGGGGCTGGGGATGGACTGCCCTTGATGGTGGAGAGGGGACATTCCATGCTTTCTGGCCAGGTGTCTGGGGGACTATGACATGTTGGTGGGGCAGGGGACTGTCTGTGTTTGCTGGCTGAATGGGATGGCTGGGGGAGACTGTTCATGTTGGTGGGGTGGGGGTCTATCTGTGTTTGCGGCCAGGTGTCTAGTAGGAAGGGGTGTCTGTCTATGTTGGTGGAGCAGGGGACATTCCGTGCTTGCTGGCTGGGTGTCTGGGGAGGACTGTCTGTGTTGATAGGGTGGGAGGACTGTCCATGTTTGCTGGCAGGGTGTTTGGTGGGGAGGGACTCTGTGTTCACTGGCGGGTGTCGGGGGACTGTCTGTGTTGGCTTATCGGGAGGTATCCGTGATTGCTGATTAGGTGTCTTGGATGGACTATCAATGTTGGCGGAAAGGAACTCCCATGTTTGCTAGCTAGGTGTGATTGTTCATGTTGGTGGGGCGGGGGGATATTCCATGTTTGCTAGCTGGGTGTCGGGGGGACTATCCTTGGTGGGGCATGTGGGGAACCATCCATGTTTTCTGGCTGCCTGGGTGTCTGGTGGGACTGTCTGTGCTGGTGGGGTGGGGCTGTCCATGTTGGTTGGGAGGGGACATTCTGTGCTCACTGGCCAGGTGTCTGGTGGGAAGGGGGACTGTGTTTGCTGGGCCGGGTGTCGCTGGGGGACTATCCCTGTTGGCTTAGTGGGGAGGATTGTCTGTGATTGCTGACTGGGTGTCTAGTGGGGACTATCCATGTTGGTTGGTTGGGGGGGGCATTCCATGCTTCCTGGCCGGGTGTTAGCATATAAACAGAACTAAATGTTAAAATGTTATTTCCACCTCATCCTTTACCTGCCAAGGGATGTATCTCACTGTTATTTTCCCACTCATCATTTACTTGGCTGTAAAGGTAATCTTTCACTTTTTTGAATTCTCCGATCCTCCACTGTGGAGGGGTGAAACAGACAGATTCCTTGGCCTTGCTCTCCCTGTCTCCATTGCCTGGCGAACACGACCAAAGGGGTTGTTTATTGTGTTGTCCCCCGTACAGGGTTAAAAAACTAGCAAAAAATCTTGCACTGAAACATGCACCCTAAAGAAATGATACTACTACTACCTGGCTATTGTTATAGTGACTACTGACTGGCCATGATTTTTTTTTTGGGGGGGGTTTGGGGACACTAGTTGTGTGGGTGGGTTTGGGGGCACTGGTCGGTCGTGTGTGTGGGTGGGGTTGGGGATACAGGCACCTGTATTGGGCTTGGTCAGATTTACCATCCCCCTGTACCTGTTCAATCTCCTCTTAAACCCTTCCACAGTCTCCATCTCTACCAGCTCCCTGGGCAGTGCATTCCATGACTCCACCACCCTTTCAGTGAAACATCTCCTCCTCTCCCCTCTGAGCCTTCCCCCTTCCTGCTTACACCCGTGACCTCTTGTAGCCCCACCCTCCTTCCTTTGGAGCACCCTGACTGGGCCTCCTTTATTGATCCCTTTCATGTACTTAAAAACCTCTGTCATGCCCCCCCCCTTCCCTCCTCTCCTCCAGGGTGTACATGTCGAGCTCCCTGATCCTCTCCTCATAGCTCCTCTCCCCCAGGCCCCAGATCATTTTGGTTGCCCTCCTTTGGACCCTCTCTAGGAGTGTAATGTCACTCTTTAAATGTGGTCTCCAAAATTGTACACAATACTTGAGGTGTGGCCTAACCAAGCAGTTGTACTGTAGAAGGATCACTTCTGCCTTTCTGGAGTTAATCCCCCCTGGCGATGCATCCCAGCATCCTATTTGCCCTTGCCACTGCCCTCCTAGAGATCTCTGAGTTGTTCATTTTGACATCTACCACTACCCCCAGGTCCCTCTCACCCTCTGTGACTTGAATCATGTCTCCTCCCAGGGTATACCCGTGGCCTGGATTTCTGACTCCCAGGTGCAGAACCTTGCACTTCCCCACATTGAATTTTAGTTTTCATTTTCCTGACCACCTTTTGCATGGACATTTAAATTCATTGTTGCTTGCTGTGCCTTCTGCTGCCCTGCCAGCTTTGTGCTGCGGGCTTTGACTCTACCTACATAGATACATAGACAGTGTCGGCAGATAAGGGCCTATGGCCCACCCAGTCTGCCCATTTGAGCTTGTAAGTTCAGTTTGTTTTCCTAGAAGTCTGTTTCCCCTTACCCCTGACCTCTAGAATTCCTTTATGTCTATCCCATGCATTCTTAAATCCCATGATTGTTTCAGCCCCCACCACTTCCTCTGGCAGGGTGTTCCACTTGTCCACCACCCGTTCTGTGAAGAAATTCTTTCTCATGTTTCCTCTGAATCGTCCTCCCTCCAACTTCATCCCATGCCCTCTTGTCCTGGAACATCTTTTTCGCTTAAAAATAGTGTTTTCCTGCACCCTGTTCCTCCCTGTAAGATACTTGTATGTCTCTATCATATCCCCTTTCTCCCTCCTCTCCTCCAGGGAGTACATGTTCAGTTCCTTCAACCTGTCTTCATAGGACTTGTTATGCAATCCATGCACCATCTTTGTTGCCCTCCTCTGAACCTTCTCTACCCTGTCTATGTCCTTACGTAGGTATGGTCTCCAGAACTGTACACTGTACTCCAGGTGGGGCCTCACTAGTGTCTTGTATAGCGGAATTATGACCTCCCTTTTCCTGCTGGTGATGCCCCTGCCTATACATCCCAGCATCCTATTTGCTTTACCTGATGCCTTGTCACACTGTTTCCTACCTTGAGGTCATCAGAGATGACAACCCAAGATCCTTTTCCTGCTTGGTGCATGCTATATCCTCACCCCCAACTGATATATTGTGCCAGGGTTTTTGTGCCCCATATGCATTATCTTGCTTCTTTGCATTGAATTTCAACTGCCAAACCCCTGACCATTCTTCAAGTTTCTGCAGGTCGCTTCTCATTCTGTCTACACCCTCTGGTGTGTCTACTCTGTTACAGAGCTTTGTGTCATCAGCGAACAGTGAAATTCTGCCTTCTAGATCCCAAGAATGTCACTGATGAAGATGTTGAATAGGACCGGTCCCAGCACTGATCCCTGTGGTATCCCACTGGTCACTCTTCCTCTGTGGAGTGACAGCCATTTACCACCACCCTCTGTGTCCTGCCACCCAGCCAGTTACCTACCCACCACACTACTGTCCTGCCCACACCCATATTCCCCAGTTTGTGTAATAGTCTTCTATGTGGCACAGTGTCAAAGGCCTTGCTGAAGTCCAGATAGGCCATGTCACTGCCCTCCCCTGATCCACCTCCCTAGTCACCCAGTCAAAAAATTCAATGAGGTTGGTCTGACATGACCTTCCCCTGGTGAAATCATGCTGCCTTGGGTCCTGTAGTCCATTGACAACCAGATGTTCCACCAATCTCTCCTTCAGTAGTGCTTCCATGATCTTTCCCACTACCGTGGTGAGGCTGACTGGTCTGTAGTTCCCTGCTTCCTCTTTGTTCCCACTTTTGTATAAGGGGACTACATCTGCTGTCCTCCAGTCTTTGGGTACCTCCCCTGTTTCCAGTGATTGGCTAAACAGGATAGCCAGAGGTTCAGCCACCACCTCTCTTAGTTCTTTAAGGACCCTGGGGTGCACCCCATCTGGCCCCATTGCTTTATCAACTCTTATTACTTCCAGTTCCTTCAGGACCCTTTCTGTGTAAAGGGACTTGTGTCCATTTCTGCACCATTCTCACCCCTTGTACTCCCTTCAGATCCATTACCCCCCTCTTCCTCAGTAAAGACTGAGCAGAAATACCTGTTCAATATGTCAGCTTTACTGTTGTCATCCTCCACGCGGCTCCCATCCTCCCCCTTCAGTCTCACTATCCCTCCCTTTGTCTTTCTTTTTTCACTTATGTACCTGTAAAAGGTTTTGTCCCCTTTACCCCCTGTTCATTTACTATAGAAAACTTGCACGTGCCACTCATTTTCCCAGATTTGACTGAATGTTTGTAGCATTAATTATTCACTGGGAAAGGAGGACTAAACAATTCTGTCTGTTAGCTTCATTCCCGGGGAGGGCCCTCAGCTTGCATACAGCACCCCTCTGGGAGAGGTAATGGATGCCAGCTGAGAACTGACATACATTGAACCAGATTAAGTTGTTGGTGGCATGTCTAGTATTCTTGCACTGTCTTCCCTTCTGTTGTAGGTGGTGGGTGTGGTTTAGGGCACTATTATGAGCACAATCTTGGTGTGCACAGCTCTTCAGCTTTTTTTTTTTTTTTTTTTTTTTTCCCACAGACCATGCCTGCACTTGTGCTGGATTTGCTGACACAAGTAGGGTTTTTTACATCCCTTTTGCAGTGGGTTTTGTACTGATGGACAGCAATCATTCTCTGTTTTAAACTCTGGTTCACACTCGGTGGGTCATGTTTTGGATTGGCCATTATCAGTATAAATGGGTTTGTTTTATGCACCATTGCTTTTGGGACTGTTTGGTTGCTGCTGCATAGGGATCTCATCTGCAGAATGGTCCCTTTCCTTATCCTGTATTTTATTTTAACAGCATGTGTAATTCCTATGTGATGTGCAATATGGTTACCAACGTAAATATTTTACGGCTGAATTTTCTGGATAAGAGATGATTTCTACTCCTTGATACTGATCAAGAAGTTACTTTAGTGTTGACAATTTTTTCAGGAAAACAAAAAGCTACTTATTTTGATATGAATATTGGTTGCTTGTAACAAGGCAAAGAAGGTGTGAAAAGTAGCCAGATGGTGTCAAAATGGCTCTCAAAATGCACCAGAATGCATCAAAAACCTTATAGCTTACCCCAGGCCTATGTATTTGGGATTTACTATGAAAAGCAGGACTTTTAGCATTCTTTACCCCCTCTGTAAAAAAGGCAAATTACTCCCCTGCTCCTCCTCTTACAAGCCAAGCTACTAACTGCATTGCCTCTGGCTTTGGATGCAAAATGGGCCTCGAATGAAGAGATCTCCGCGAAGCGGAAGCTGGAACAGGGGTTGCTGTTCTAGGTTCAACAGCTAGGAGAACCACAACCTTCTTGGCCACTCTGGGGCTATCAGACAGCAACCTCCTCTTGAATGCTCGATTTTTTGAAGTAACTTGGGCACCAACGGAAATGGAGGGAACAGGCATGCTCTGTGGAACACCCATTGCTGTGACAGGGCATCCACTGCCTCTACCTGAGGGAACAGATATTGAATGAAGAACCTCAGGACCTGAGTGTTTTCCTCCGATGGAAAGAAGTCGATCTGCACTCAGCTAAATCTTCTGCACAGGAGACTGAACAGCTCTGGATTCAGAGACCTTTCTCCTGGATCAACCTTTTCATGACTCAACCTGTCCACCTACACATTCAATTCTCCCACTAGGTGAACTGCAGAGAGCACCAGAAAGTTGGTTTCCATCACTGCAGGACCCTGGTCAGTTCTGCTAGCATGCCTGCGCTTCTTCTGCCCCCTTGACTGTTCATGTAAGCCACAGTGATGGCACTGTCTGACCTCACCTTTATGGCTCTGACTTGAACCTAGTTCTGAAAGTGAAGCACAGCAAGGTACACTGCCCTCACTTCCAACACATTTATATGGAGCATCTGATTTTGGGGCTCTAGCATCCTTGAACTGGGATTTGGTCCAGCACCGCCCCCCAGCCCCAACAGACTGGCGGTGATCATGAGAATCATTCCCAGTGGTTCCTTCAGGAGCGTCCCCTTGCTGAGATTTTCGAGGTTCTCCCACCATGCAAGGGACTGCAGTGCCAAATGTGATAAAGGGATCAGGACCTGGTAGTCCTCCAAGGCTAGGAACCATACCTCCATCATCCTGTTCTGCAGAAGCCACATGTGAAAATATACCCACACAGCACCAGCTCTGTTGGTGTTGTCATCAGGCCTAGAATCTGAAGCAATCTGTGAGCAGAGACAGCCAGCAAGGCCCTCAGCCACTGGGTCTCTCGAATTAAGGTCTCCTTTCTGGACGAAGAGAGGAACACTCTTCTCGTCCATTTGGAACACTGTCCCCAGGTGCCCTAACCTTTGAGATGGCGTCAGGGTGCTTTTCTCCAGGCTCATGATACAGCCATGTGTTTCCAGGACCTCCAAAGTTCTTGCCACAGATCTCTCTGCCATCCATGCAGTAGACCACCAGATGAGCAAATTGTCCAGGTAGGGGTATATGCAATATCCCTCCTGTCTCAGTTGCACCACAGGCACAATGAGGACCTTCAAACACACCCTGGAGACTGCTGCCAGACCAAAGGGATGAGCCCTGTACTGGAAACATTGTCCCCGAATTGCAAACCTCAGGAATTTCTAGTGTGACTGGTGGATAGGGATGTGGAGATAGGCATCTCTCAGATCTATGGATGCTAGGAAAATCCCTAGTTGAATTGTTCGACTGATGGACTCCATCTTGAATGTTGCGTGAAAACTTATCAGAAAGGGTTGACACACCCCAGACTTCTTGGAGAGTACCAAGTAAAATGAGTAGAACCCCAGACTCTCTTCATTTGCGGTAACTGGCACAAAAAGTCTACATTTGTCTCAAGTGATCCAAGGTCTGCTTCACTGCCTGCCTCTTCACTTGATTTTAAGGCACTGTGAAGTGTAAGAACGACCTCTTGTGGGGACCAGAGAAAACTTTACAACATAGCCTGTAGTCATATACTCTCCAAGACCCATGTGTCTGACATTAATTAGGCCCACTGCTGCTAAACGTTTTGCAGTCTTTCACCACGGCAAGAGAGCAGGGAGGGGCCCCGCGTACACTGAGGGGAGCCTCCTCTCCATCCAGTACCTTCACTGTGTCTGCAGGCAAAGAAATTGCTGCTGCTGTTGCCTTTATAGGCTCCTCTATTCCTACAGTTTCCAAAGTTCCTAAAGAGATGAAAACCTCCCCTGGTCTGCGGCTGTCATCCAAAACCTCATCCTCTCAGGTCTGGGCTTCCCTTTTGAGGTTTCCTGGAGATTGGTAACTGTCCTTTTTTTATTCAGGACATCCTTCAGAATGTTGTCCGGTTCAGGTCTGAATAACAACTCCCTGGTTCCTCTATTCTTAGTTTCCAAAGTTCCTAAAGAGATGAAAACCTCCTCTGGCCTGCTGTTATTGGCTGAAACACCATCCTCTCTAGTCTGGGCTTCCCTTCTGAAGTTGCCTGGTCCCTTTAACTGTCCTTTTCTGTCTTGGACATCCTTCAGAATGCCGTCCAGTTCAGGTCTGAATAACAACACCCCAGCAAACGACATGCTGAATAACTCTGTCTTGGACTCCTGGTCCATGACCAGTAGTGAAGTCACACACTCCGCATACAGTAACTGTCACAATATGATAAAGCTGAGCAAGCAGACACCTGCAAGCTATCCACTGCTGCATTCCCTAGAAAGACAGAAGCCATGCACACTAGCTGCAAAACATGTGAACTCTCTGAATCCTCAGGAACTAAACTTTCTAAGGTAGTCACGTAGGAGTTTAAAGCCCAGAATACAATAAAGGATGTATACATTATCTGAAGGTTGACCCTGTTTGAGGCAAAGGCCCATCTGCATGATGTATCTACCTTTGTGTCATTAGCATCCAACAGTGCTGCTACACCTGCTAGAAGTATGGTTGTGTGTTTCACTACACTGCACGCAGCCTTGTCAGCTACTGGTAGAACTTCTCACTTCCTGAAACTCTCCTTCAGGAATGGGTAGCATCTCACCCTTGGCCTAGGGAGCCGTTTCCTCTCATCCACCCCTGTCCATTCCTGGTTAATAATCCTGTCGCAGTGCTGGAAGTTTGGAAAACACTTCAGGGCTGAGCCAGATGCACACAGAATGGTATTAACATCCAAAGTCTCTATATCCTGGACCTCCTTCCACTGTAACGTCCTTCAGGATTCTGTTATGAGATAGGACAGCGACTTGACATCAGACAAGGGTGGGATCAGAATTTTTTTCATTGGTTCCATCCACTGCCTCTCCTCCTCAGAGGGATACTACTCCTCATCTGATGGATCTGGATCCATTGGGTTAGGATTCTCCCCAGAACCCCCTGCATCCAACTCTTGATCTTCCAAGCCATCAAGATCAGGGGTCATCAGCAGATCTGGGACAGCAAGCTCACTCTGCTCTGACACACCTGGATGTGCCGGTAAGACCTTCTCCTGACCTGAAGGGCCTGTCTTTAGCGCTGGTGTATTACTGGTGATGACCTGCGGATCATCTGTAACATCTCATTCAAAAGTAGTAAAAAGGAGTTTTTTCAACTTAGCCTTACCACTGCCAGTCAGTACCACAGGTGCAGCTGGGGGGGACCGATATAGACATGTTAGACTGCGTTGCACAGTAGAGACAATATGACTCCAAGGGAGAGGGGCGCATCATCCTTCTGCAGGTCTTGCATCTTTTAAAAACTACTGGTCTCCTATAAGCCATGTTGCCACTCAAAAGAAATGAATCTGCTTAGAAGTCAGCTGTGGGAGAAGCACTTCAATTTCTCCACAACGGCCCCTGCTATACATTATCCCCCTACTACTGGCTTTTCCACTCGCTACCCAAACAAAAAGTGCAGTGCTGTTATTACAGTTTACAGCTGCTAACACCTGTAGCCACTCCCCTTATGTCAAGTGCAAAACTGAGCTGACCAGCACCTTGTGCTCCTTTGCTAAGAGATGTGCGTGTCTCTCTTTTACTGAGACTGGGACGACACTCGGGTATGAGGTGGGTCCTCCTTAGAAAGCCCCAACTCCATAATGGCTGCACAAACTAAACTGGTGCACAACTAAACAGGTGGTGCTAGAGGAAGCAGTGTTTGGATCTTCCTCTCACTCCTCAGCTGAGGGAGTGTTGCTGATGCTCACATAATGACATTGTTATGACTCAGGAGCATCAACACATCGGGGCATCAGCACACGTAGTTAAAAGTCAGAACTAAGAAAAGTGGAGGGTGCTCTGACAAATAAGCATGGAAGGAAGGATCTGGTAGCTTGCCAGCTTGCATGGTGCTGCTAACAACTCCCAGAGGCTATGGCGCTAGGTACAGAGACAGCAAGTGATGCCCATAAATGGGCTGACAGGTCCAAACCTGCACCTTCAAATTCAAACACTGGCCAGAAGGACAGTCAGACTGGAGGTCGATTTACGAGGCAATGGGGGGGGGAGAGAGTACATGTGAGCTTCCCAACAACAGGGAAAAAGACATAGAAAATAAAACCTAGCTGAGGGCTGTGCAGATACACACACTAGCCAGTGGACCGTCACACTGGACCCCAATTAAGAGGCAATGAGGGGGAAGTACACTATTAAGATTCCTAACAACAGGGAAAAGACTGGGGAAAATGAAACCTCACTGAGAGCAGGGAACTTGCAGCAGATTACTAACTGGAAGATTTGTGATTAACTGCCCAAAACACACACAAATCAGATAGTAAGGTACTGCACCAGGGAGAACACTAAGGAGAAAAAAAAAATTTACACAGTACACGCAACCTCTCTCACCCCCAAGCCTGATCTGACCACCTGAGCCCTTCCCCTCCAAAAACTAAAAGTTACTTACCTGAGGCACCAGGCTAAGAAATGGCTGTAGAGATCCAGTATACACCCTAGCAAGAAGGTATGTGGTTCCCAGTTAGGCACTCTAGGCACTAACTGAGAGTGAGCAGGTTAGTCAATTTGAAAGCCACAGCTAAAAAGGCACACTTTTTAAATGTGCTGGTGCTCCCTGTCACCAGGTCATCCCAATCTGCCTCCCATTAACAAATGGCAGCAGACAAACAAAAAACAAAACAAAACAAAAACAGTTTTTCTTCAGAGAGTTCAGTCTATGCCGTCTATCCTTCAATGGTACGGCAAAGACCGAGTAGCTACTGTCTTCAGACTCCTCATGGCTCGAAGGTTCTATGCTTGTTTGACAGCCTTGTGCTGTACTAGTACCCCAGAGGAAGCTCATTACCCCTATGTTAACTCCCCATTGACAACGTGGAGCGATACAGAAAGGGGGGTAGTCTACAGACCACCACAACAAAAGGAAGAGACATACAAGGAAGTATGGGAGGAAACAAGAGCAACAGCACAGGGGGAGGCTGTGTTCAATTCAATTAAATTTTATTGCTTGGCAAATAATGCCGTTACAATTTGAAGACATTAAACTGCATAGACATATGTTGCACGCATCACTCGACAAAGAAGACATACATATGTGCACACTGTCATTACTCCACATAAAGCACATAAGAGCCAATGGTCCTATTAATTTAAACCTATTTGTATGTCAGAGAATTACACAATAATACCAAGCATATTTACATTTTAAAAACAAGGATGTTACTGCGCATGATATCGAATACACCGAGTATGTATCATCATAATGCAACTTTAGTCGATTACAATTTGAGAAAGGGGGCTGCAGATTCCAAAATGAAGACTGAACAGCGTTTTAATGAGTAAATTACTTGTTTTTTAGGTTCCAGCTCTATATCTGCCTGTATATTACCTAGATATTTATTTCCATGAGAATTATACAAAGGGCATAAAATGAGGATGTGGGTAAGGTCATCTAGATCTAGGTGGCATTTGCAGAGAACTTTGTTCTTATCCTTTTCATAAAATTGTGTAAGGCTTTGGCTACTACAATACTCAAACCTATATTTAATAAATATTGTCCTTCCTTTGTGGGTTTTTAGTTAGGTTCAAGTAAGGTTCAAAATATATACTTCTTTCATTAGAGGGTAACCATCTACTTATTTTATACTGGGAACATTTCCTAATTTCTCTCTGCATAAAAATGTCGCTAAATCTTTGTTTTAGCAGATATTTTGTTTCAGCAAATAGTTTTGTGAATACTTTTGTGAGGCAATATAACAACTCATTCAGCCTAACTTATTCTACTAAAAATGTTATACTTGGGAAATATAATCATTGATCTAGGTAGATTAATTCTTCCTTTGTGCATTTTCTGGGAAACCTTTCTTCCCCCTTTGTATAAGTTCTTAGCCAGTTTGTTAACGCTGTTTTGCTAACTATACATTCCATGGATATTTGGCCCAATTCCTCTCTTGCTAATGCTGATGGACACTGAGGTAATCCCGGAAGTTTCTTATAATATTGAGTGGCTTTTCTTCTTTTTAAGGTTCGAGTAGCACCAGACTTCTGACCCGTATAACATGTGACTTCTTATTTTTGCATTGATTACTCTATGACAACCTTTCCCTGAATTTCTTCCATATTTGTAGGCAAAACTGGAGAGTACAGGAGTACATTTTTTTAGCTTTGTTGGAAAATTTATCAACTTGTTTTGTCTATGTGAATGCGTCTGAAAAAATTATTTCTAGATAACAGAAGGTTCTGACATCTTCCAAATTATAACCATTTATTTTATATTTATGTGACTTTTTGTCTCCACCGAATACCATAACCTTGGTTTTATGATAGTTATTAGTTCAACTTTACTACTTTCAGTAAAAACAAATGTCAAGCATCTTTTTGATACCAAGGTAACTTGAAGAAAATAAAACTATGTCATCTGTGAAGGCCAGATATGGACAGCTATAATTTGCAATTTTCATAAGCTGAAAATTTGCTATCATGTAACTTTTTCAATATGGTATCTAAATAGAAGTTAAATAGTAATGGGGAAAGGGCACAGCATTGTTTGACCCCCATATCTGTTGCAAATTCTTTACTTTTGTTTCCCTTGGTATTGTATTTTACTTGTGTTAAGTTTTCAGAGTATAAAGTTTTTAACATATTGAGTAAGTGTCAATCTACTCCTGGACACACTGTCTGCCAAAGCAGGTTTCCATTTATTCAGTTGAATGCTGCCCTTCAAATCTACAAAAATACAAAATAATTTTTGCTTTTTAATAACAACATTTTTATGAACTAAGTGGGAAAGGGTGAAGCATTGGTCTACAGCTGAATATCCTTGTCAGATTCCTGCTTGAGCTTTATCCAAAATATGTATTACCCTTTATCCATGATAGTAATCTACTATTTATTACTTTGAAGAAGATCTTTTGTGTACAATCAATGAGACTGACTGGTCTGTAACAACCTGGATCTTTTTTGTTGTCTTTCTTGAAATTTGGTACAAGTTTATTCTTCCTCGATTATAACGGGATTTGTGCTGTATTAGTAATATACCAAAACAATCTTCGTGAATGTAACCATAAATCCATTTGGTTTAGAATTACACCTAGTAGGACCCAGTCAGGACCAGGGGCTTTATGGCGGGCAAATGATTCAACTGCTTGGCTAATTTCCTCTAAGGAGAACTGGGGGTCAACGGTTGTTTGTTCTATACAGTAATTATGGTCATGGGATTCCATATAATCTATGTTTAAACTGTTAATCCTTGAAAGTGTTTAACCTACCTACCTGGTTCAATGTATACTTCCAGGTCCTCTCAAAATTTCCCTGTACCCTTGGCAACAATAGTCCAATTTTTTTATTGCCTTTGTCAGTAACTGCTTCTTCTAGCTCTTACCATAATAGTTTTCTATATTTTCCCTGTTTGATTCTATTATATTGTTATAAGATTTTCTTAATTGGCTGAGTCTTTTCTTGTTTTGTATATTTGGGGTCTGATCTTACTATGCTCATATGTTGGTTCAGCTTCTGTTTGGCTTCTTAGCATTCCTTGTTGTACCATGTTGCTCCTTTATGTTTATGTATCTGTACCTCTTTAGAAATATTATTTGCTATTTGTTGATTATCTTCTCGAAACTAGGAGGAAATCTGTGCCTTCTGGGTTGTCACTTTCCTTTAAAATTTGTTCTATTATGCCAATATTCTGGAATTGTTCTTGGGATTTTTTTTGCTGTAAATCAACTCCCAGGTACATCTTTTATTATTTATCCTAACTGGCATGTTATGATAATTAATGTTATTTTGCCTACACCATAAGTTCATGTAAATTTTTATTGGACGATGTGGGTCTTCTACTTGGCTACTGATCATTAAATCGATGACAGGGAATAGCATTGAGATTCATCCAAACTAGATCAATTAATGAGGATCCTAGTGTACAACTGTCAGTAAATTTACCATTCTTTTCTGACTTGGTTCTTCCATTAATAAGATTTTTCATATTTAGTATTTCATACTACAAGGCGCATGCCTCAGATAGCTAGTATTGGAACCCACTCGGGAGGGAGCAGTTTTAGACCTGGTACTCTCAAATGGGGATGGAGAAAGAATCTCAGATTTTGAAGTGGACAGCTATCTGGGAACAAGCGACCACCAAACAGTGTGGTTCATGATAAACACAGCCATACAATCAAGCCATACAAAAGCAAGAGTATTGGACTTTAGGAGGGTTCACTTTGGGAAATGAGAGAGTGCCTCGGAAAAGCACTAGCAAAAAGGAGGGGTGGAGGAACAATGGGGAGTAATTAAAACAGCCATCAGAGGCAAATGTGTAAAGCAAATCAACAAAACACGATGAAGGAAAAGAATTCTATGGCTCTCAAAAGAGGTGACAAGGAAGGTTAAGGAGAAAAGGATAGCATTCAGGAAATATAAGGGAACACAGAAGGAGCAGGACAGAGAACTTTATCAGTTGAAGCAGAAAGAGGCAGTCAGAATAGCAAAGGCCCAAATCGAGGAAAGGATAGCCAACTCTGTTAAGAAGGGGGATAAGACCTTTTATAGGTAGGTTAGGGAGCGAAGAAAGACCAAAGGAGGGATACTGAGGCTTAATAAAGGGGAGGGAATGTGGGCAGAGGGTGACAGTGAAAAAGCAGGGATATTGAACGAATATTCCTGCTCAGTCCATCCAATCCTGAATTTCAGATAGGCACCAATTAAGCACCCCAGTGTCCCGGGTGCAAAGGACAAATACAACAGTGTATAGTCCACATAGCAGAGGAAATCTTACCTAGAAAAGGTAGGGAAGAGATAGGATGGTAATTCACTAGAACATCCTGGTCCAAAGCTGGTTTCTTCAGGAGGGGCCAAACCAGTGCATTTTTAATGCCACCAGGAAGACTCCCCTCCAACATGGAGTACCAAACTATCCCAGTGAACACGGATTCCAAAGCCCCACTGCAGCTCAATACTAGATGTGTGAGACCTAGGTCTAGTTCACAATAAGTGGGCTGCAGCTCCGAAATCACCTCATAGACCTCTTCCAGCAAGACTGTCTGAAGCTCTGCCCAAGACAGCTGAGTACACCTGGGCAAGTTAAAGGATGCAAACAGGGTGGTAAGGGAAGGTGTGAATAGAACTCAGAACTGCAGAGGAGGAGAAGGAGATGATGCAGTCTTCTTTTGCTAAATCATGGAGAAAAGGAAAACAAGAGAATGAACAATCAGGATTAAAAAAAGGGGAGGGGTCGGTGGAGGATTATAGGGAGAATGCTGACATACTGAACGAATACTTCTGCTCAGTATTCACAGTGCAGTAAGAGGGACTGCTACCGGAGGGCTGGCTCCACACAAGGCTGAAGGGGGTTCAAGAATATCAGATGAGACTATACTTCATTCCAGATGGTCTATAAAATTAATTATCTGGGCTAGATGGGTTGCACCCCGCTGCTTAAGGCGTTTACACAGCCTCTGACAGATCTCTTCAACAACTCTCTGGAAACAGATGACATGCCAGTAGACTAGAGAGTGGCTGATGTAGTGCCCCTACATAAAAGTGGAGTGAGGGATGAGCAGAGGAACTATAGGCCTGTCTGTCTGATTTCTATAGTGGGCAATATACTGGAATCTATCATTAAGGAAAGACGCGGCATTCCTTGAGGAAAAAGGGCTGCAGGCAACATGGTTTGTGACGAGAAAATCATGTCAGACAAATCTGATTTTTTTTTTTTTTTTTTTTATTTCTTTTTATTAGATTATCTACATTCCATACAGAAAAACACTGACTTTGCATATTATGATAACACTTAGGCAATTGAGGTCGGCCCTCCTCTTAATACATGCAGGTAAAATTAAGCGTGCAAGGTCTAAAAGATACAGCATTATGAGGAGTACCCTACAATAGCATATACTTCAGACAGTAAATCAAACTGCTGATAACAGAGTCCATGAGCTGCATGTATTACCTTCGAAACTGAAAAGAAAATCAGTAAAACATCAAAGTCTATGAATCTCCTCTAGGAAGAAATGAGTTATGAACATGCACTGTTCTGAATCTTTTAACCTAAAGGCCAAGAATGAGATACAATATTTGTCTAATCGACTTCTTCAACTGGTTGATAAAAGCTGTTGATAAAGGTCAAGCAGTAGACATACTATACCTGGACTTTTGCAGGGCATTTGGCTCAGTCCCACAGAGGACACTAGTTAAGAAAATGTATGACCTAGTGGTGGCGGACAAACTAACACAGTGGATCAGGAACAGGCTGAGAGGGAGGCAGCAGAGGTTAGTAATAAACGGGAAGCACTCAGGAGTAAGGGACGTAATGAGCAAAACATCAGGGATCGATCCTTGGACAGGTACCCTTCAGCATCTTTATCTGCAACATTTTTTCTTCCAGCTTGCCCAAACAGCTCCGGGCACTGGGCGCAGCTTGAACTGCTGCCAGGCACCCATCTCCCCAGGCCCACAGGGGTTCAACCAAAGCTTGCCCAAACAGCTCCGAGCACAGCTTGAAGCGCTGCCAACCGCCCATCTCCCCTGGCTTGCAGGGGTTCAACCAAAGCTTGCCCTAACAGCTCCAGGCACCGGGTGCTGCTTGAAGCATTGCCGGCCACCCATCTCCCCTGGCCCGCAAGAGTTCAACCAAAGCTTGCCCAAACAGCTCCGGGCACCTGGCATGGCTTGAAGCGCCGCCAGCAGCCCTTTTCCCCTGGCTCGCAGGAGTTCAACCAAGCTTCTCCCAAACAGCTTCGGGAACTGGGCACGGCTTGAAGCACTGCCAGCCGCCCATCTCCCCTGGCCCACAGGGGTTCAACCAAAGCTTGCCCAAACAGCTCCAAGCACCGGGTGCAGCTTGAAGCGCCACTGGCTGCCCATCTCCCCTGGCCCGCAGGGGTTCAACCAAAGCTTGCCCAAACAGCTCCGGGCACAGCTTGAAGGGCCACTGGCTGCCCATCTCCCCTGGCCCGCAGGGGTTCAACCAAAGCTTGCCCAAACAACTCTGGGCACCGGCCGCAGCCTGAAGTGCCACCAGCCACCCACCTCCACTAGCCCGCAGGGGTTCAACCAAAGGTATGGCTCTCTTTCTCAATTCCTCATGGCTAAGTACCGCTACCCAACTGGACAAAGCTTCTCCAGCTCAGTCTCGACTGGTCTGTAACCCGGCGCTGGAAACGCGTGATTGGTCTGTGCTTCCAGCCCAGGAACTTGGACTGATTTTATACTCTGCTCCATGGCCATAGTGTTCTTAGGCTCCATTTAATTTTCAAACCCACCCACTCGAACCCCGACCGCTATTAAATACCCCTCCTCCCCCACACCAACACTTAGCCACTCCCATCTTTTGGCCTGATTTGTTGTCTCTCTTTACTTGGACCTCCACTGTTCTGAACAAGGTCTCCGCCCAACTTTAAGGGCACACAGCAGCTAACAGAGCCAGAACACCCTCCTAGCTCCATCACATTTTAACCTTTTCTTACTTTCCTTCCCCTCCCAAGACCCTTCTTGCTGTGCCACCACCCTTTCCAATCTTGAACATGGCACCTAGACTAAAGCCATTTTTTTATACTCCTGCACACACTATGTTTGCTCACAGGGCAGCCGCAGAATGACCCTAAATCAGCTGACCCTCTTATCTCGGAGCACCCCTGTGGTTACACCTACAGCACTATAACGTCCGTGCATAGCTCTGGCCCACCTGCCAACTGCATGCCTAACAGCACACCCTGGCTTACTCGATCCAGAATGCATCCAGCTCGGCTTAAACTGGTCATTCTCTCTGATAAACATGCCACTAGAAAGAATCCAAAAGGCAGCACAAAGCTAGCCTCAAGCACTAGAAAAGTTACCTGGTCAGGTTGGCCCTTCTGTTACTACTACTCTCAGGCAACATCCACGTAATCCCAGCCCCCCTCTATATCAGGGCACGAGTGCTCCGAAACCAGGCACCTTAACCTTTGCATCACTAAATATCTGCAGCCTGACAGCAAAGTTTGACAACCTTCAAGCCTGGGTAGTCCTCCATAATCCAGACATACAGTCAGTGGTAGAGACATGGCTCACTCCCAAGATCCCTGATGAAGCCATCAGTCTGACGGGTTATTCGATCTTTAGGCAAGATCATAAATCTAAAAGAGGTGGCAGTTGCGCAGTCTACCTTAAGGACAGCCTTCAGGGCATAGTCCTGAATTTACATAGCCTTGGGCCATTCTGCCAGGCCCTTGCCATTAAGGTCCTTCTTGGGGCCCACAACAAAACTGTCACAATTCTATCTGTCTACATCCCCCAAAGAACTCTGCCCAAAGACTCCATGCCAACATAGACTGTCTTGGAAGCCTACCCCTTTGCTCCAAGGTTATACTCCTGGGCGATTTCAATATTAATTAGTTTGCCCCTTAAGCTAACCAATTCAAGGATGCAATTCAGGCTATCCACTTTACCCAGCTCATTGAAACACCCACTAGGACTAACTACAGGACGGCACTAGTACTTTGACTGGGTGCTCACTAACCAACCTGAGCATGCCTCTAACGCCTCCCGGACGACATCAGTGAACACTCCCCTGTCATGTTCAGTTGGGCTAATAATTTCTCCAAACCTCCTCCTAGAACAGTCACCAGCAGGGTTCTCAAACCTGGTCACGCTGATCGCTTCAAAACGGATCTCCTCCATGCTGACTGGTCCACATTTTTTGAGGCTTCCGACATTGACGACGCACTCAATCACTTCATCCTTCTTTTCAATACAATCTGTGACACCATGCTTCCATAAAAAAGCAGAAGATCAAAGGCTACTTCAACCCCTGGATGAGTCCTGACACCCCTGAACTAATGAACAATAGAGACCACCTCTGGCATATAGCTAGGGCCTCAGGCAAGCAGTCTGACATCCTGAATTACAAACTTGAGAGGAACAACTGTACCAGGGACCATCCATTTACCCAAAAATGTATACTATAAAGATGCCCTAAACCAAGAACTGGAATGACGGGCGCAAATTCTGGGCTAACCTAAAAGGGGTCACCAGGTAGGAGCCCAAAACCGCCCTACCATGCCTTGCATTGATGGCTCCCCCATCCTAGACCCTAAATCTATCGCCAACACCTTTAACAATGCCTTCACTGACCTACAGAATGTTCTCCCAGCTAACTTCATCTCCCCCACCAACCCTGCTGCACCCATGCAATCCCCATCGCATCTCCCCTTTCGCTTCAAGACTATTACCTTTGGAGAAGCCAGGAAATATCTGCGTAAAGTGCTTGGGAAGGAGAGATTCAGTGGGTATAACCTCGATCTGAAACTCATCTCGCTCTCACTCGAAGAAATCCTGTCCCTTCTTACCCATATCCTTAACCTCTCGCGCCATCTCGGAGTATTCCCCCAAAACTGGAAAGCTGCAGTAGTCACCCCGGTGTACAAGAATGGGGACTGTGCCCTCCCTGGGAATTATAGACCCATCTCTATACTACCACCACTCCTGAAGGCCCCTGAACGAATTGTTGCTGACCAACTTGTTGAATATCTGGACAAGTACAAGCTCCTATGGGCTGAGCAACATGGCTTTACGGCAGGGCACAGCACCACTACAGCTCTCCTGGAATACACAGGCTTCATCCACAAATCCCTCGATCTTGGCCAGCTCGTCGGGGCAATCTATATTGACCTAACAAAGGCCTTTGACATGGTCAACCATGCCCTCCCTATTGACCAACTCACTGCCATAGGCCTTGCCCCAGAGGTGGACGCATGGTTCCGCAGTTACCTTCACTGCCGCTCACAGCATGTCAGGATAGGCACCATTCTCTCTGACACCAAGCCGGTCTGCTCAGGCATTCCACATGGGTCAATACTGGGCCCCCTCCTTTTTAGCCTATTTCTGAATTGCCTCCCCCTAGCCAGTCAGGGCTGTATCCTCCTCTACGTGGATGATACGGTTATCTTCTCTAATGGCTCTGACCCCATTGCCCTTGAGCAACAACTACAGCATGGCTTCACCAGTGTACAGTCGTGGTTCAAAAATCATAAATTGATAATGAACTATAAAAAAACCAAAACCATGTTGTTAACCAGCCTCCAGAACAAACACAAAAACTACCAGCTATCAATATATGACAGGGGTGATGTTCCTCTTGAACGTATTCATCACTTCAAATATCTTGGCATCACTCTTGACAGCTCGCTCTCCTTCGCCCTCCACATAAACATCACAGCTAAAGCAATCAACAAACGCATAGGGCTACTTTATCGCCATAGGCAGAGCCTGAACCCAGAAGCCCTCAGCATAGCGGTCCACAGTTCTGTGGGTTCCCTAGCGCACTATGGACTGATGATTTATGGCTCTGCCACAGATACTGCCCTCCAGCGTATAAAAACTGCGATCAACAATGCCTGCAGGCTCACCTTAGGAGCGCACCGACTAACCCACACCTGTGATCTCTATGCAAAGGCTCAATGGCGAATGCTCTATGGTCACTTAAAATATCAATCCTGCCTCCTGGCCCAAAAGATCTGCATTGGTCAGCTCCCACCAGGGGTCCAACAATGCCTGGTTCCCAGCATAAATCTGAGGCCCACCTGAAATTCGCAACTGCAGTCCTTCCTGACTCCAAAATGTTGTGCATCTCAAGGACAAAGGTCCTTTGCCTATCGGGCCCCATTGTGGTTTAACTCCCTCCATGAGAATAATGTTAGCCTGCCCACACTGTGGACCTTCAAAAGGAATCTAAAGAACCATTTAATATGGGAATCTCGGTGCATCTGCTAGCACAACAAAGGCATCTCATATCTTCTTCCCCTCACAAGGCCTCTCTCTCGTGCATAACATAGTGTTCACCCCCCCCCTTTCTTTCCAGCACCTCTAAGCCCTAAAACCTTTGAGCTGCTGACAACTAACACGTTCCCTGTTGGGCACAGTTATTTAGTCTGTTCCTGTATGCATCTGACTGTATTTACTAATCCAGTTTTAGTTATTGCATTTTTTGCACTCCTTTGTTTAATGACCAAACGTACCTAAATGTCTCATTTTAATCCTATTCGCCTTGTTTGTCTCAGTCCTCTGTATAATCCCCTACTTGTTCTGAAATGTACTGATATGGAACCTATGTAAAGAGCTCTGAGCTCGAATGGTTAATCCAAGAACTGAAAATAAATAAATAATGGAGGGGACGCAGGGTAAGAGTCGTCTCTTTGTTAATGACACCAAGTTCTGCTGCAGATGGTATCTGGGAAAGGGAGGATCTGGAGAGGCTGAAGAGGTGGTCCAGAGTCTGGCAATTTGTTCAACACAAAAAAGTACAAGGTCATGCACGTAGAACAAGGTGACAAAAAGCTAAGGGCAAAGTACAGGATGTAGGGGGTGGGGTTCAAGGGTGGAACGTACAGAAGAGGAAAGAGATCAGGAGGTAACTATAAAGGAAAGCTTAAAATCAACAGCACAGTATGATAAAGGAGTGGGGAAAGCAAGGAGGATGCATGGGTGCAAAAGCAGGGGATCTGGCAGCAGATGAAAGAAGGTGATGCTGCCCCTGTAGAGATCCCTGGTTAGGCCACAGCTGGACTACTGGCATTCAGTTCTTGTGCCTACACCTCAAAAAGGACAAGGACAGGCTAGGAAGAGTTTAGATTAGGGTAATCAAAATTATGCAGGCTGCAGTAAGGTAGGTTGTACGAGGAGAGAGTGGACAGTCATGATATGTACACACTGGAAACAGAAGGGAAAGGAGGGAATATGACTGAGACATACAAATTTGTGCAGGAAATAAATAACCTGGAGAGTAGTGATCTGTTCATGAAAGTGCTAACAGCTGCACCGGAGGGAACAAGATGAACTGGGGGGAGGGGGTAGGTTACAAAAAAGACTCGGGGAAGTAGTTTTTCATGGAATAGGTGGTAGATAAATGGAACACACTGCCCAAATGAGGCAGTCAATGCTAAAACAGCAGTGAGCTTCAAACAGGAGCGGGACAGGCATATGGGCTTGGTGAGGAACACAGGGGGAAAGAGGGCTGAGGACCAATAAGGCCCATGATTCATACTTACCTTGAGGAAGGTAACGGGCAGACTGGAAAGATAGATGTGCCCTCTTCTGATGTCAGTTTTTCTAGGTTTGTAACAACAGAAAAGGAGAAAGCACTTCCATGCATAGATCTGGTGCACTAACACAGGTGACCTGCACCAGAAATCCATGAACAGTAAAAAAAAAAAAAAATGAGTGCACTCATGAATATCACAGATCAGTCCACAACATATATTGAAAAAGTATAAATTTACTGTGGGCCCAGTGGTGCAACAGTAATGCTACTATTAGGGATGCCAGCAACCCGAGTTTACTTGTGAGATCGGGCCACTAAGGGACAGCTGAGGGCGAGGAGGAGCAAGTGTCCAGCAGACAGCTCTCTTCCTTTGGGGTGGGGAAAGGAGTAATGTGCTCTGCTTTGTTGCTGCCACCTAACTGAAGCTGGCTGGTAGCTTGGTAGAGTAGCTCTCATTTTGGTGGGGACGTCACCATATGCCGGCAAGGCCACTCAGGCACATGCCTTGAGCGCCACTGCACTGCATGTTCCCAGAGAAGAAACACCAGAGGAAAACTTGCGACCATGGTCAAATCCTTCTGCAGATCTTACACCACTGATTAGGCACCTTCAGATATAGATAGTACTCTGGAGGAGTTATGGCAGCACCAAAGGGGAGAAGACTTATGGGGAGGTAAGCCCTAGGAAAGGTTGGTGATGGGACAGGGCGAAACCGGTCAGAAGGAGGAGAGTCAAATCAGGAGGATAAATAAAGGCATTTATTGCACAAAATGTGCAAACATATATTTATCCCTTACAGGGCCCCTGAGGAAGAGGTTGATCTTCATAGTACCGAGTCCAGTGAACAGCTACTGTTGGCTCTGATGACAGACACTGAATGTATGGTATATGTAATTTTTTGCACTTGTTACATAATAAAATTCACTTGACACTTTTGCAATATATGCTATAAATGGACCTGTGATATTCATGCACGTACAGTGCTATTACAATAATGCTTGCTCTTTTCATTTAAAAAAGTCTGGACTCCTGGGACCCTTACTAAGGGATTAACAGAAGATCTGGTTCAAAAGACTTCCATGGGAAACAAGCTTCAGTGATTAAGACAAGGACATCTGCTGGTATAATGGTATGGTGGTGGCAGTGTAACAAGATGCCATTTGGAACACAGCACAGGAGGGAGACCTGGAATCCCACACCAGATCTGGACGGGAATTGGGCATGTCACAAAGGCGAGGAAATCGGCTCCTGGGGAGGGAAGGGGCGGGTCGCATGCAGCTGGGTACCCTCGTGTCAGAAGACAAAGAAGCAGCACTGCTGTTGGCTGGGAAAGCTACCAGTCACAGAAAAGATGTCAACCTTTACTGCTGAAGTGGTGTGATGGACAAGGAAAAAGGGACAGCCATGCCAACACCCTCCTTACCTCCCCCTTTCATACATTTAAAAAAAATAACACTTAATCATGCGACTGAACTATATCAATGCTTCTGACTTACCTACATAATCATTTCTGTGCTATCCACATTGCTAATTTATCATTTACATTGTTGCTAAATATTTCTTCCAGTTTAAAATACAATATTCAGTCACACTTCAACTAAAATTTATTTCCACTCATTCCTTATTACTGAAAAAATTTGCATGAAAACATTATGTCTCCAGATTTCATCTCATCTTCTTACTTCTTCGCCCCCTCCCCTGCTCATCTTAATCCTCTGTTTGTGACATTACAATCTTGCTAAGGGAATGACTGTGATGTCACAAGCAGAGAAACAAGAGGATGAGATGAAGTCACAGACCAAAGGTCCTGTTCTTAGTAATAAAAAATTAAGTGATACAACTTTAAAAACATAATATTAGCTGGATTAGGTCAGAAAATATATTCTGAACTGTCTTCCTGGATTTTGGAAAAAATGCTTTATTTTTTTGCTTAAAATGTTACTGAACTTTTGTCATATCACATCCACTACAACAAAGAGAGGATAATGGATGGGAACCAATTAATGACAATGCTGTTTCCCTCGAGATGTTGTCATGACAACATAGAGAACCTCAAAAGCAAAGCTCAAGAGGTTTATAGTGGGCATGACACCTCAAGATGGGAACCGAGCATTGTTAACTGTTGCACATCCATTGTCTTTTATAGTGTATGGGCACCAGTTAAGCAAATGTGTCCTTACTTTACTTTTTTATCCATCGTGCCGCTTCCTTTCAGTCTGTCATTAGCAGTAGTTCATAGATGCGCATGCACAGAGCCATTCCCATTATTATGGTATCACTGTGACGTACCCAAGAGATTATAACAACCTCTGAATTATACAAAAATAATTACTGGGTTTCGCTTTCTATCACTGGCGAAACCATGCCATAATTTGCTGTAATACAGGAGTGTTTATTACGGCAAACATGTGGATGGTTTCCCTCAATCTGTGCATGGCCAGCCACAGCTCTTTCATGGTTCTGAACGCTAGCCGTGCTGCCTTCTCCACCAAACCGCACCGCCACTGTCGGCAGTAAGTCATTCTTCTGTTTTTGTTTTTTTGTTTTTTACTTATCACTACTCTGCACAACTACCGGGGGGGGAGGGGGGACTGGAACTTGCAGACCAAAGGCAACTGGACCCGCAGCTACGCCAGAATGTCAGTTTATTTTATATAACTGCTGTGCCAGAAAGCCAAACCCAGCAATTATATAAAACAAATATGGAGTGGTGTAAACTCAAGCATTTTCTTACACTACATGATGTCAAACGCCCAGATAAACCTATGTGGCACCCAACACCTCAGGTGTGCGCAAAATTCTCGTCACACACACCACCACATACTTTCTTCTATTTTTAATAAGACATTTTCATCTTGGTGTTCCTACAAATGCCAAATATTCTGACACAAGTGTAATCATCAGCAGTACTATGGCACACCTGCAAAAATGCACAGCAAATATCTTGCACCTTTATAATCAATAATAATTCCTCGGTACTGACAGAAAGCAATTTGAAAGATAGCACAGTGAGGAATAAAACCTTTAAATGCTAAACAAAAAGCATGGCATTTCCCTCTTGTCTTCATCTCATTTCCCAATAAACATGGGTTACCTGGTTGTCTGTTGATAATTTCTCCTGACCTTGTTCCCATCCCAGGTTACTACTAGATGAGATAACATGCATTTGGGGCAGGGCTACTCCAGGTCAGGGTGTCACAAATGCTTAAGTTTTAGTTTTTTCTGGAGCTACCTGTTCATATTCTGTTTCCCTTTTCCCTGGGACCACCATGAAAATGAGAATATGCATTCTCATGGAGCTGTCCTGTTAGCACAATTTTCATGCTTTTCCTTTTTATTTATATCTGAAGCCCACCCCTTTTGTTTGTTTTACAGACCCTGACCCCATCTATCCCTGGCAACAACTAAGTCCCATCACCTTTAACAGCAATGCTCCTTACAGTTCTCTGACCTGCTCCCCAAGGTGTTAGTGTTACACCCCCCCATCCAAGCACTTGTGAATGGAGGTAACAGGAGGTGGTGCAAGGCCCTCATGTACCAGGTGTTACCCTGCAGCAGACCGGCAACCGTTTCCCTCCTTATTCTTCCCAGGGACATAAGCGGCAACAATTTCAGCAGTGTAAGTGTGTACACGAGTGCCTGCAGTGTCAGCCAACATTCATACCCCAACCATTTCTGCCTGCACTTCCATGAGGGGCTGCAACAGAAGCTTGATCCGCTGTGTCCCCTCATGGTCAACTTCCAACCGAATGTTCTCATTATTTAGGAGTGTTGATGCTTCCACAAGGTCCAAGACTCTGCAGTGTCCATACCTGGTTACTCCACAGCAAGGCAGGATCACCCCAAGAGAGGTGGAGGTGCTATATCTACATCTCCTCCAGCTTCCAATTAGCATCTGTGCTACTAGCCCCCCCCCCATCACCTATGAGCTGCTGCTCCTCAAAATAACCCTCCCCTTTACGGTCCCATCTTTCGTTGCAGGAGGGTACTACTGTTCTGTCCTGTCCTGTCCTCTTATTCAGTCACTGAACTCCTCACCTCCCAACTGCTCCCACTCCTTACCTGGTGAGTTGCTGATACTTGAGGTTTTAATTCTGGATTGGCTCTCCCTCTCTGTGCACAGACTGTCAGAATGTTAAATCCTTTCAGGTGTGCCAACTAATTTCAGACCCCATTCTCTTAATCATAAATCACCGAACCACACTCTTCTGGAGTGGGTACTCCCCTCTCACCTGCATCATACTATGGATGGCGGTATACTACCAGACATAATGGGTCTTGTACCAACCTGTTAAAATACCAGACCCATTACAATGCTTGCGCCAAATCCACCACACATGCAAAATCCATGTACTCTGTACCCACACTCCAGAACAAACTATCACCCCCTCCAAGTTCTGGAAAGTTATCCACTACCGCTCCCCCTCTCCCCCCAACCCAGTCCTCCCCATCCATCCTCAAAGCAGGCAACTCCCACATCACTGACCCTGCTGCCGCTAATTCATTTAACTCTTTCTTCACCACCTGCACCCTTTATCTCCTCCTCCACCCTCCCCCATCTTCCCCCTTCCCTCTCACTCCTTCTTCTCTCTTACCACTCCATCTGCCTCTCTTAAGGCCCTCTTAGCTCTTAACCCCCATAAGGGTATGAGCTCAGATGGCTCTGACCCCATGCTTCTGCACTTCTCTGCACCAGCCATTGCCTTCCCTATTACCTATCTCCTTAACCTCTCCCTCTCCTTCTCCTCCTCCTCCTCCACCTCTTTCCCTGATACCTGGAAGCAGGCTACTGTCACCCCCCTCCCAAAAGTGGGTGATCCTTTCTCTCCAGAAAACATTTGTCCCATTTCTCTCCTCCCACACTGACCAAGCTCCAGAAACATCTGGTCCTCTCGCAACTCACATCTTTCCTACACTCCTACTCCTTTTTACTCCTTTCCAGTCGGGCTTCAGGATTCCCCGCTCCACATCTACCTCCCTCATCCAGCTCACTGACTCAATCCTGTCCGGTATGAACCAGGGGCAAATTACTTCTACCATCTTTATCAACTTGGCCAAACCCTTCAACACTGTGTTACACTCCTTCACCTGAGCAAGCTTAAGGCAACAGGGCTCACTGCCTCCTCTATCAGCTGGTTCTACTCCTATCTAGAAGGCAGGTCACAAATTGTCCGTATCACAGACATCTGTTCCCCTCCATTCCCCATCTGCTCAGGTGTTCCCCAAGGCTCTGTTCTTGGCTCCATACTCGTCTACTAAATGACCTTCCTTCCACCTGTTCCTCTGCATCCATCCACATGTATGCACATGACACTGTGCTGTCTGCCTCTGGTCCCTCTGCTGCTGATCTTACTATTTGTCACCTACAGGATTCTGACAGTGTTCGCACTGGTTCAGTTCAAACACTCTGTCCCTCAATGCCAAGAAAACTTTCTGCATGACCCCTGGCTCCCAGCAGAGGCACACCAGACTCTCCACCCCCCTCTGCCACACCCTTGATGGTACAGTACTGTGACTGAGAATGTCTCCTCCTTTAAGTACTTTGGTGTATGGCTGAATGGACAGCTCAGTTTCTCTACGCACACTGATGCTATCCACCTCAAGCTCACCACAAACTGGGCACATGCTGTAGAAACAAAACCAGTATCTCTCTAGACTCTCCCTGCCCACCAAGAGCTAGTCACAAACATGATCCTCCTTATCTTTGACTACAGCAACATTGTCTACAGCGCCGCTCCCAAGTCCACCCTTGTCAGACTGGACCCCCTCTTTCACTCAATCTGCTGTTTTTGCCCTGAACTGTCCACCTCGTACACACCACTGCTCTCTTCCCTCAGCACTAGTCATGTCACCCACTGTGCCACCTTCACCTCCAAGTTCTAGTTTGGCTCTCTTCCCCTCCACTTTTCTGTCCTCTTCTTCCCCTCCTCCTCCACCTACTGCCTCCAACACACTGCTTTCTATATTCTCTCTCTCTCCCCTGTAGGAAAACTTCTGTGGGCCAAGCTGCCTTCTTTTATCATTTCCTAAGCTCTGGTCTTCTCTTCCCATCTATCCACTCAGCTTTGTTCTTCTCCTCCTCCTCATTCAAGTCCCTTCCTCGTGACTTTACCACTCCCTCCTGCAACCGTTTCCATCCTTGACCTCTGTTCCCCCTCCCTGCCTGCCTCCTGCTGCTGGGAACAATGACTTCCAAGCTAACTGTGCCAAAATCAGTCAATCATAACTCCTTAGGTTTCCTCCTGCACTGGCTTTGATAGCTCTTGCACCTTAGCAGTCTGGGTGGTGGTAAACTGCTACTATCTGACATTACTCCTAGTTGTTTTGCACTTGTACCCCAGTACTGTATTGCACCTGTACCTTAATTTTGCATTGTGTTTCATCTCTACTTTGTGTTACACTATCTGCCTGTAATTTGTAACTATGAAATCTAACATATTTTGATGTTTATTTTACAGTATTTTATTTTTTTATACTTTATTTTTTATCTCACCTTACTACCCACTCATCCCCACTCCTTCAGACTTGATCATTTATCCCTGGTGATCCCACCACGGAGTCTGCCCCTAGAGTGTCAGGCATACTCCTATATCCTCCCCTTACCTTCTTTCTGGAGTGCCTGCACATTGGAGTCTGCCCATGGTAGGTGATCCAGAATATTAGGTCAGTCGTCATCTTGGGGTTGAGTGGGGTGTTTTCCGCTTTACTCCCTCTTAAGTCCCACTACCCCGGACGAAGTCGGCATGTAGGACTGACGTTCAGGCAGACGAAGTGCACCTCAAGTGCCCACAACGTCCTCCCCTCCCCGGTTCCGAAGAACCACATGTGCCCCGATGCCCATGCTTCCACATGCACCGGTGCAACGGGTGCTCACAGCACCCCAGGAACCCACCCCTGGAGGAGGAGGAGAGCAACGATTGGGATGCTCGATCCTCCTCCGCCCCTCCGACCCCCGGTGGCCCGAGTCCATTCCCAAACCCGGGTCACCGGCGTGGTGTGAGGTGTGGCATCCAGCGCCTCAGCCCTCAGCACCACCGGGCTGGCTATTTTTGAGTATTTTTTAACATATTTTAATTTCTACTGCATCTTACATTATGGACTTTTGCTTGCACATCCTGTACTGTATACTACCCTTCCGCCCCCACTCTCCCATCACACCATATCTGAAAATGAGCTGTTACAAGCTCAGTATGTCCTTCCTGATAAAACTTCTGAAAACTAATATATACATGAATTTCCATCTGTGGTCACCCAAGTGGCAGTGTCATGGCAGAGACTGACGTCAAACCTCTCAAGGAGAGTCCTCTTTAGAACCCATGATCCATTCCCTCCCCACCAAACCTCCGATGACCGGGGCTCAATCCAGGAACATGGGTTGTAAGAATCACAAGCCACTGTGACAGTAAGCTCAATCCTGAAGGAATAAATCAATAAAAACAAGGAAAACTAAATTTTAAAAAGTCACAGATTTTTCCTCAGTACCAAGAGTAAAAGTCCAGCAAGCACCTACTTTGACCTTCTCTAGTGCCTTTGCTCTCTTTCTGTACAGATAATAGAAGAGACCTGAGAACGCCAAGCTGGAACCCAGACAGATGAGTTCAAATGACGTCACTGGAACCTCATTCATGGCTGCCATCTGGATTGTCTCTAGGAAAGGGAGAAAAATAAAAAGGGCCAGTTACAATTCCACAGCCTTGAAACTGAACGTCCTTCACAGTATCCTTTGATGGGTAGCAATGAAATCCCTGCCAGACTCTGCACACCAGAGAGAACAAAATACTGGTGCAAGTGGTGAGCCATGAGTCCAGTACTTGAAGGCTGGCCCGTTGCATACACCCATGCCCACATCTTGAGCAATTCACTTACGTGACAAGCCAACATTTATATAAAAATAAGGGATACTGCATGGAGCTTATCAAAAACATGTCCTATTTTACGAGTGGCCCATGATTACATGACATCACAAGTGATGAGGCCATGGGTGACGTCTCAGGTTTCCTGGATCACAAGTAAAACTGGCCTATTTTTATAAGGCTCACGCCATCTGCTCTGTCCTGTTTTTAGACTGTCCTGAGTAAATGGCAAATAATATATCTGATGTATTAATGTAATTAGTTTCTTATGTTTAGTATCGACTCATAAATATTATTGTTATTTAATTAATGGTCACATTTTTTCCCATACAAATAGCCATGTATTAAATGCCATAATACACGAGTGTTAATTATTTGCTTTTGTTGACCAGGTGGGTACACTAGACATAGGAATGCCTATTTTCAGGTATGACCCGGGAAGGTACAAATGACATACAAAACATCAGTGTGACGCAGCACACATAAACCATACAGTAAATAGTTAACCAGAAGAGTACAAAACATCTCAAACATTAATAAGACTATGATAATACATGAGCAAGCAAAGTAGGTTGTATAGAAACATGGATAACAGGATCATAGAGAAGAAATGAGATAAGTGCAACTCAGGTCAGGAGATTCCTGTAGGTCCTTAGCAAGTAGCTAGTTGGCAAGTCCAAGATAACGCAGTGACTGGGGGAGGCAGAGGGGAGGGGGTAGAGTAGGAGAGGATAGATTGGAGAGAGTAACAGGTAGTGTGGAAATAGGAAAGGGCAGGCAGAGCCGGATATTGGTTTATGGTGGCTGGAAGCAGGTGCAGGGACTTGCTGTGAGTAGGTATTGACGGTGGAGCTTCTTAAAACAGGTATGCGTTGGGGCACGACGAATGGCTAGAGGGATAGTTATGACATTTATTATGACATTTAATACATGACCCTTTGTGTAAGAGAATGTGCCGAAAAAACGTGACCCCTCAATTAAATAAAACAAAGTATGTGGTGCAGTGCGTAAACTCGAATTTTACATACACCCTCATTGTTGGATGGCTGCATAAACTATTCAGGCTTCGCACTCGGGGTTTGTGTGCCATCCAAAACTTTGGTGTGTGTATAATTCTCGTTACACACTGCACCCCATACTTTATCCTATATGTAATGTTAAAGGAAAACAGTCAAAATCCTAAACAGCCCACCCCCCAAAGCCTTACCCCCACAATTAGGTTTTTAAATGGAGTGTATTTTAAACCTTATATCTAATTTATTTTCAAAAGTCCACGGCGAGGGAACATACTGATGCTGTATGCCATCATTTCCATGACAGTGCGGCACCACACCGCTTACAGTTATTAAAAAGGCATCGGAAGCAAGAGGTGCGGCGCCACTGTCATTAATTTAAAATGACGGCACAGCATCCAATATGTTCCTCTTCGTGGACTTTTGAAAATAAAAGTTATAAGGCACATGGAATGCACTCCCATTGTAAAAAGCCTAATGGGGAGGGGGTGAGCACAGTTTTCCGTTAAATACCAAATTCTAATGTGACATGAAAGTAATGTAATCATGCTGGACCCCCTTGTTAATATGGCTTATAGTCTTAATGATGTAATTCCTGTTGAGAAATAAACATACATCTCTACTTTACACAATGGCATGGGTTTGTGTGGTAAAACAGCTGGGTGTGCTGCTGTCTCACAGAAATTGCAGTTAAAGTGAGATCAAAATCAAGTACTGAAACAAAATGACGTCAGGCTGGTTTCTTAAGGACCTACAAGTGAGAATATTTGCTTTCTCATCCATCTAACAAAATCTCAGCTTGAAAGTGGGAATTCAGAAAGAATATTAGGAATTTTTTTTTTTTTTTTCACAGAGCAGATGGCGGACAGATGAAACACTCTGCCCAACAATGCTGTTGATGTGGACACTAAATATGGGTTCAGAACATAATCTGACATCTTTAAGAGGGTTATTATGAACAAGAGGGTAGTAGGAGACAGAGAAGGCTTGGACAGGAAGACTAATTCAGAATAATACATCATAGGGTAACAGGGCAAACTTGATGGACTAACAGTCTTTTTCCTAGTAAGAGGTCTCAGTTGTCATGGTAACCATGAGGGGAAGATTAGCCTTATGGTGTATGGTTTTCCATACACTGGTATATATAGTGTATGGCGGAACATGACTACTGCAGCCTTCATTTAAACTACAAGAAAGTCCAGAATCACTTGCGTTTTTTTAATTTTAGTTTCAGCACCAAGCCTCTCCTCCCTGCCAACAACACTTTCAACAGCAACTGCCCGCCAGCCAGCACACGCGCATGACTCTCCAACAGCCACCGACAAATGATAAGCACCGATGGGGTCGCTTGTATTGTGACGTCACTACTACAGCAGGACGACTTTCTACAGTATATGGATCTCCATAAACAAATCACGTTCCACCATATACTGTATTATGATATTCTCACTGTAGGTGCCAAAAAAGCAAAAATAACCTTGATACAAACATACAGTGACATAAATTTCTCTCTTCTTCCCAGAAACGGACCCTTTTTCAGGGGCGACCCGGAATTACATACATCTATAAATATAACAAAATACATAAATGTCATTTCACAATTAACAGTCAATATAGACATACTGACCCAGTAAAGGATACAATAACAGGTTAATTACAATCAATATCAATAGGAATAGAAGTACTGTTATACACAAGACAATCACAATCAGACTGATGTCCCAATAAGGTTATATCGGCAGCAGGGAGTCTGATAGACTCAGCGGTAGCAGTTGCAGAGGCTCAGATCCAACAGGTGGGCTTTAAGACCCTTCTTGAAGCCCCCAAGGGAGCTACATTCCTGGAGATTACTAGGGAGACCATTCCAGATAGGAGGGATGAAGGCAGCATAGGACCGGAGTCCTAGGGAAGTCCTAACACTAGGGACATGGAGAAGCTGGTGGCCAGAGGATCTTAGTGTTCTCCCATTCTTTTTGGTAGCTAATGTGTTAATTAGGCTAGGAGGGGCACCATTTTGCTAGAGCTTAAATGCAAAGCAGAATGATGGATATGAAAATCTGCCATCTAGAGAAGGCCACCTAAGAGATAATAGTACCTTTCAGTGATTCTCTCGTGGTGACACCCCTGCAGCGAAGCGCCCTATCCTGTGATACTGTATTTTTAGCCTTTGCATTTCAGAACTTCTTATAGACTGTAGTAAAGGGGCCTCATATAGCAAGGTTGGAAGGAGTATACCAATGGAAGCCCTGAGGTGATATAACAGATCTAACTTTTGGTTGAGTTTCTTGGTCAGATGGTCGATGTGGCTTTTAAAGGAGCAGTCTTGGTCTAAGTATACACCTAGGTATTTGATACAATTGATCACTTCAATTTTTGAGCATTAGAAAGAGCTGGGGACAATAAATGTAAAAGCATTGGGCCTAGGCTTTTAGGGCCAAATAGCATGGCTTTGGTCTTTTTACTATTTAGAACTAATTTATTAGCAAGAAACCAATTCTCAAGTATACCAAGGTCTTGACTAAGAAGGCTGTTTATTTGGACAGTGTCTCAGGAGGACCTATAAAGCACGGCATCATCTGCATATAAGGTCACCTTGGCCCCTTCACAATGTTTAGGCAAATCATTAATAAATAGGGAAAACGGTAGAGGTCCCAGTATTGAACCCTGGGGCACGCCATCTGTGATAGGGGATTTGTTGGACATAGCGCCATGCCATTTGACAATTTGTGATCTGCCATTAAGGGAGTCTGTGAACCACTGAGTGAACAGATGATCAAGAGCAAGAGATGCTAGTTTAGTGATAAGCTGCTGATGATTCACCAAGTCAAATGCCTTGGTGAGGTCTATAAAGATCGCACCAGTTGAAAGGCCATCATCTATAGCCGTGAAGATATCCCCAGTAAGGCTAATCAGGGCTGTACTGGTACCATGATTTTTTTCTAAAACCATGTTGTTGTTCAGTTAATAAATTGTTCCGTTCAACATATTCCTGGACTTGCTGGTATACAATCCTCTCTAACACTTTACTTAGAGTGCAGAGAATGGATATCGGTCTGTAATTGTCAACAAGCTCAATATACCCACCTTTAGGGATGGGAGTGACCAAGGCAACTTTCCACACAGTGGGGACTTTGCCTTCAAGCAGGGATCTGTTTAGGAGCCAAGTAACTGGAGAGGCAATAACGTGGGCTGCGATTCTGTGGAGTCTAGGCTCCAGCTTGTCAAACCCAGCACAGCCAGAGGATTTGATTTATTTTAGTAATTTTTTCAAAAATATATATCAAAACTTGAGAGATTACTACGTGACTTTATTGTTTTGTCTTTCACATTTCTGTTAAAGACAGAGAATAGCTTGTATATGGTGACCAAGTGCCGTAGGACCTCGGTGTTCAGCTATACCAAGTGCCTCCCACAAGCTGTTCTGCTTACCTGGAGACATCACAGAAGCATGAGCAGACTGAAGCATTCTGAAAATAGAATACTATACATAGATAACTGCTGCTGAATTTAGCAGAATGACTGTTACAATTTTTCCTCGTTTGAGAACATTGTAATCAGCTCCAGCTTTTCTCTTGCAGATTATGGACTTCATCATCAAATGAGCACAGACAAACTGAATAAAAAGGGGAGCAATGACTGCACCTTTACTCTGGTCAAAAGAGTAGATGCTTTCCCCAACATCAATTCCCCATCCGTCAACATCAATCTGTAGTTTTGAGACTGGCTATAGGGGTGTGAGCAAATGCTAGGTGGGCTGCTCCCTCCTTTACCCAAGCTGAAGGCTTCACCTCCGCAACACACAAGAATCCCAGCCAAGGACAGCCTTCAAAAGTATTATGATACTTGTGGAAAAAATACATATATATTGATTGTCACAATAATTTGTACCATTCTTATTTTTGGAAAAATAATACAAATCTGATTTGGGAAGGTGAGGAATCAGGAATCTTAGTCGCATCTTGAGATGGACAAGACCAGTAGACACGATACTGTCAAGATGGTTTAGCGCAGCATATCATGCTGCACTATGATGGCATTTTTTTTTTTACAAAGACAAATTATTGTTTTTTTACAATGATAAAGTATTGTCATTGAGATTTATCATGATATATCGTTCTACTGTATTACTGTGACATTCCTATTTGTGTGCACTACACAGAGAGGCCACCTACAAGGCCTCGCCACAGTGGACAAGCCATGGGTGATGCCCACAGCATTTAGTGGTTATCAGGGCTGGGAGGTTACTAGACAAACCCTGTTCGGGGAGTGTAGAACCACTGATGCCTAAAGAAGGACTTTGAAAAACATAATATTTGAACAAAGCAGCTTTATATTTCTTATTAGCTCTGTATTTCTTATCCATTCAGATATAATTTGCCTAACTGAAACTTGTCTCAGTCCACACACACCTGATGCCACTATGTCATTGCCAAGTTGCAATATCTTCAGAGAGGATAATAATAATAATAGCTTTATTTAATAGAGCATCTTTCATAATATCAAGGCGCTTCACAAATTCACAAATAACTCCAAAAAACTTGATTAAAATGACAGAGAATCAGGGAATGCCTTTCTTCATAGGAATGTTTTCAGTGCCTGCTTAAAGCTCCCCATAGTCCTGCACTCACAAAGCTGACGGGGCAGAGAATTCCAGAGGGTAGGGGCAGCAAACATAAAAGCGCAAGCCCCGGATGAATTCAAACTAACCCTCGGAATCTCCAGCAACCCCTCGTCAGCCGAGCGGAGCTGTCACACAGGGGTGAAAGGAATCAGAAGCTCTTTCAAGTAGTCAGGACCAAGTCCATGTAGAGCTTTGTAGGTTAACAAACCTACCGTAAAGGTGATCGTCCACTGAACCGGCAGCCATGATAGAATAGGCAAGCAAGGTGGGGGGCTGCCTTACCTACCTCAGATAAGACCTGCAAGCCTCTAAGATAACAACCAAAGACCTAACCAGGGACTATGAATGCTTAACAATACAGCTTTTGATAGGGCGAGGACACAAATCTCTTGCCATCTTGTCTCTATATATCCCACCTGATAAACAAAACCCAGGCATAGAGTCACTTACTCACTACTTCCTGCAACTCATTCAGAACTGGGAATACATTGTTACTGGTGACTTTAACGTCAATTGGAATGCCAAGTCCAGCATAGGTCATAGGGATAAGATGCTCAGCTAATTTATTACACAAATAGTCACTGAACACACCAGGACCAGTTATAAAACAGGCACCATGACACTACTCCACTGGGCACTAGTTACACACCCTGACAGGGTTAAAGTTGGCAAAGTTTTTCCAGATACCCTGAGTTGACAACTCCCAGTGCAATGTCTATGGGCAGTTAAACAGACAAGGCCACCCCCTCCCCCTGATCACTGTCAGCCGAGTCCTAAACAAAATGAAGGTTCCTGACTTAAACTCTTACTTGGCCCACACTGATTAGAGCTTCTTAGATGCAGATTCCCCAATACTGACTTGGCCCTAGAATTCTTTGTCTCCAAGTTTATACACACCTGTGATAAATTTGTACCCTTTAAAAATGCAAGAGGAGCACCGTCTGGAAGGATCATTTCCAAACTCCTTACTTGCATGAGGGAGGGGGACAATCTGTGGGCACTGGCCAGGGAAACAGGGTCCCTCGTGCACTTGTACTGGTGTAAGGAAGCAACAGTAAGTGCACTAGTATGACTAGCGAGGCCACAACTGATTTCTGTAAGGCCCAGCAGACCCAGAACTGGAGCAATGGCAAAAGACTCTAGGATAACTTGAAGCTCCTTGGCAAGGGAGTTAAAACCACTTTTCAAATGTTCATGGCAGAGGGTTGAGAGGTCCTTAATCCTACCAAAATTGTGAATTACTTCAACACAGTCTTTAATGCTATCAGTTCCATCATCCCCACCGAGTCTGCCCAGACCCCCCTACAGGAAGCTCGGTCCTGAAGCCTCCCAGATGGTGGTCCTGAACCAGGGCAGCCTAAATTCTACTTGAAAGAGCTGTTGACACCTTAAAAAAACAACTCTGAAAAATATAATAATTAGGTACAATTCAGCTTCCATTCCATATATATTCTAAAGATTCCTCCTCCCCAGTATTTATTACGAAGATCATTTGCAGGAATACATGAGGTTTATCCACCTCTATAGCAGACTCCCTACTTCAAGTCACAATCCTCTGTTGTGACACCACAGTCTGTTGCCATGGGAGTAACTGTGATGTCACAAGCAGTGCATTATAACTCCATGTAGGGAGACAGCAACAGGAATAGATTAACTTTTCAGGAGCAAAGATCCAGTTTTCATGCAGATGACCTCAGTACTAAATAATGGGGAGGAGGAATACAGAACCAATGTAAAATACAAGGGACTGTTTCTAAATATTATGTTTGGCCAAAGTTCTCCTGAAGGCGTCAGCTGCTCTTTAAGGCGGTTTCAAACAAAGACACCTCGAAATACATCATTAGGGTACTTGTTAAAACTAGGTGTGGGAGTAATTTGGTTGATATGAAACTTCTTGCCTGGTGGTAGAGGACCTTTCCCACCCCATCTCTAGAATTTTTAACTATTACCTGTGCTACTCGCAGTTCCCCCAAGAAGTGGAAAGCCACATGGTTACACCAGTTTTCAAAAGCAAAGACTGCACTAGCATTGCCAAATACAGACCCATTTCTGTTCTTTCCACCCATCCAAGGCCCTTGAAACACGAGGCTCTGACCACCTTGTCACATACCTCAAAAAATACAGGGTACACCAGCATGACTTCCGGAAGCTCGCCAACACGGGACTGCTGGAATACACTATGTTCATGAGGCCCTTGACAACAGTGACCTCTTCAGACCTATACATAAAAACCTTACTAAGGTCTTTGACCTAGTCAACCATGAACTCCTACTTAAACTCCTTGTGCTGGGTTTGTCATAGAACACAGCTGACTGGCTCTACAGCTATCTCACCTATCACTTCCAGCAGGTGAAGATCAACAGATCTTTGTCCTGCACTAGGGGAGTAAATACAGGTTACTCACCTGTAACAGGAGTTCTAGGAATGGTATATGTTGTTCATCCACACTTATTGGCAGGTTCCTTGCCGCTTTAAATCTTGCCGGAAGGTCTTCAAGCTGGCTCCTCCCACCCACCTGGGTGGTAAAACTCTCGTTCCTCATCCATGACGCCAGATCTGGCCCGGGCTGGAAGCTCAGGGTTGTGCTGCCGGTCGGGAGGTCAGGAGTCATGGGATGAACAACATATACCATTCCTAGAACTCCTGTTACAGGTGAGTAACCTGTATTTCTAGGGACATGGATATGTTGTTCATCCACACTTATTGGCAGACTCCTAGCAGTTCTCCGGGAGGAGGGAGGCAAGGCGACACCTCTACTTAGGAAATAAAGACTGGAGAACCGAGGCCCCAAAACCAGCATCCCGGCGTGACTCAAGGTCGATGTGGTAATGGGTAATAAAGGTGCGTGCTGACTTCCAGGTAGCAGCCCTGCAGATTTCCTGGATAGGGACGTCCCTGGAAGCAGCCACCGATGCAGCAGTATGACAGGTAGAATAAGCTCTTATCCCTCTGGGAGGCTCCATGCCCGCCAACTTATAGCAGCGATCTATGCAGGAGGTGACCCACCTGCCTATCGTCCACTTGGCTGCAGGTCTGCCAGATGCGGCTTCAGCGTAGGTGACAAACAGCTGGCGAACCTCTCCCCGAATTTCAGCCGTGCGCTCCTTATAATAAGCGAGCACCCTTCTAGGGTCCAGAGTATGGAGCCTATATTCGGCCTCCGAGGTGTGATTGGGGTAGAACACCGGCAGAGTCAGCACCTGGTTAAGGTGAAACTCCGACACCACCTTCGGAAGGAATTTCGGGTGGGGGCGCAGGACAACCTTGTCCCTGTGGAAGACCAGGTAAGGAGACTCGAAGCAAAGTGCCTGGAGCTCTCCCATCCTTCTGGCTGACGTGATAGCCACCAAGAAGGCGGTCTTCCACGACAGGTGAGAGAGTTCACACCTGTGCATTGGTTCGAATGGCTTGCCCATGAGCTTTGCCAGTACCAGCAGTAGATCCCACGGAGATGGAGGATTTCGCACCGGAGGGGAAATGTGATCAAGGCCCTTGAAAAAGCGCCCGACCACCTTTCCTGCGCCACACTGCTTCCCGCCCGCGCCCGTAAGCAGAGATGGCTGCCAGGTGCACCTTTAGGGTCACGACCTAAGCCCTTGACTAGAAAGGACCATAAATAGTCCAAAATGCTTGCCACAGAACAGGAGGAAGGGTCCAAGCCTTGCCCTGACACCAAATGGAGAATCTCTTCCATTTGAAGGCGAGCATTTTCTGGTCGACTCTCACGGACGCCTCAACAAAATTGAGGACCTCGTCGGAAAGACCCAAGGCCTGGAACTCTAGCCGCTCAGGAACCAGGCCGTCAGGTGCAGGGACTGAAGGTCCGGATGGAACACCTTCCCCTGATTGACTGAAAGAAGGTCCGGGCGAGCTGGAAGCTGCCTCGGGAGCCTGGAGCTGAGGCTGAGGAGATCTGGGTACCAGAATTGGCGGGGCCAGTCTGGGGCTATCAGGATCACCTGCGCCTTGTCCCTCCTTGCTTTGAGAAGCACCTTGTGAATCAAGGGAAATGGGGGAAAGGCATAGAAGAGGCCCGGGGTCCACAGCCTCGAGAAGGCATCCCCCTGCAGCGAGCCCTGCTGAGGGGGGCGGGCATGAAACAGTCTCAGCTTCGCGCTCTCCCTGGAGGCAAACAGGTCCACCTGAGGTGTGCCCCAGTGGGAGAACAGATCTTGTACTACCTCCGGCAGGAGAGACCACTTAGAGATGCAGCCCCATCCGCTCAGGGCATCGGCCAGGGTGTTGGAGGCTCCTGCCACATGAATGGCTAGGAGATCCGCCCAGGCTGCGACGAGTGACCAAATGCGGAGAGCTTCTTGCATAGAAGCATGGAGCACGCCCCGCCCCTGGCGTTCAGGTAGTACATGGTCGTGGTATTGTCCGCCTGGACTCGGACCACTTGACCCCGGAGAAACGGAGCAAAGGCGGTGAGAGCTAGGCGGTGAGAGCTAGGCGGACCGCTCGGAGCTCCAGCAGGTTGATGTGGCATCGGGACTCCCGCGGGGACCAGAGGCCGTGCACTCGGTGTTCCCCCAGATGGGCACCCCAACCCATCAGAGAGGCGTTGGTCGATAGAGAGACCGTCGGCTCGGGGCGGACAAACGGGATGCCCTCCTGCAGATGGAATGGAATGGTCCACCACTGGAGAGCGTTCCACATCTTCTGGGTCACTATCACTAGCTGGTCCAAAGGATCGCAGTGTTGTGACCACTGGCTGGCCAATCCCCACTGAAGGGGGCGCATGTGCCAGCGGGCCCAACGGACCACGCTGGTACAGGCCGCCATGAGACCCAGAAGGCGCAGGAAGTCCCGGGCAGGGCGCAATTGCCCAACCAGAAATGATTGGGAAAAGGAGCTAAGAACCTCGGCCCTGTCCGCCAGGAGCCGTGCTCTGGCTCGAAGAGAGTCGAGCTCTGCCCCAATGAACAGGATCACCTGCTTCGGCTCGAGTTCCGACTTGGCCTCGTTGATGAGAAGGCCAACTCGAGAGCAAACCTGGAGGGCCAGATCTCTGGACCGCCTCCACCTCCTGCCTGGAGGAGGCTGCTATCAGCCAATCGTCCAGGTAAGGGTACACCCGACCCTCGGGCGCCACAGGGAATGCTGTCACCACTGCCATGCATTTGGTGAAGACCCTGGAGCTGGAGATAAGCCGAAGGGCACGGCTCGAACTCGAAGAGGGATCCTCCGCCGAAAGCGGAGGAATCTCCGGCGTGACGGACGGATAGGGACGGAAAGAACGCTGGCCCTGTAGATCCAGAGAGCAGAACCATACGCCGTGTTCCAGAGATGGTATTATCTGCGCCCAGAGTGACCATCCTGAAGGTTCGAGACCTTAGGAACTTGTTCAGGTCGTGTAGGTCGAGAATGGGGCGCCAGCCCCCGTCCGTTTTGGAACCAGGAAATACCTGGACACGAACCCTGGGTCTGAAGTGGGGTCCTCCACCTCCGTGATCACCTCCTTTTGGAGGAGGAGAGCTTAGTCGGCTCGGCGAGCCGCCAGTGAGGCTGCGGATTCGAGGCCCCCGAGGTGCGACGGCTCTGAAGGGCGGGCCTGCCCGACCCAGAGGTAGGCCTTTTCCACCACCTTCAGTACCCACCTGTCCGTGGTAACAGCGACCAGGCGGAAAGGAAGTGTCTGAGCTGCCTCTCACGGGGGAACCAGGGGTGAGGTGACAGGGATGGGGGCGACACCCTCAGCCCGTCACTGGGCAGGCTTGGAGGAGGGACCAGCCGAGGGACCCTGGCCTTACCTCCCTGCTTCCTGTTGGAGGAAGCCGACGGCTTGGGCTTGGGATAACTGTCGAGCCCTGGCCCTGACATTGTTGGCTACGATGTACGCAGGCGCAGAAGGACGAAAGGGCTTAGGCTGTGGCTGCGCTTTGTCCCTTCTGAGCGAAGAGACCGAGTCCAAGGTAGCATTGGACTCTCGATCCTCTGCAGGTGACCTTCCACCCCAGGGTCAAGAGGTCAGTCCCCAAAAGGGAACATCCGCCAACTTGTGCTGGGTATCCGAGGTAAAGGTGGATATCCTCAGCCAAGCCTCGACGACGATAGTACCGCGGCCGCCACAGACCTGGCACATGAGTCCTCGATGTTCAACGCAGTCTGAGCTGCTGTTTAGCCACTGTTTCGTTCTGGTCCCGCATCTGCCTGACCATAGCCTGCAGATTCTGCGGAAGATGAGGGACAACCTCATCCAGGAGCCCATCAGGGCGGAGAAAATGTGCCATGAGGATCGGCGAACTGGCCTGGACGGCCGAGAGAGGACGAGCATAGACTTTTCGTCAGCATAATCCAATTTCTTGGATTCCTTGTCGGAGGTTTGTCCGACATCCTGGGCGCTTCCGCACGCCGGAAAACGCTGTCGGTAACCAACCCTCGCCGAGGGTGTTCCAAACCGGACAGGGAACCGGGGACCACATACTTCTGGCCAACCTCGGTCAAGGCGCAGGGCAGGAAGCAGGACGCCGCCAAAGTTCCAAGGCTGGACCCACTATGGCTTTGGCCACCGGAAAGGCCTGAGGAGAATCCCTCGTCCAGAATCTCCGTGAGGGATACCTGGCTCGCTTAGAAACGGTTCGAGCTTCATCCCGTGGACTCCGAGATGAGTCAAGTTAACCCTAAGAAGGACGGCGGCTATCGTCTCATTGACTGCCCTCCCGAGGACTCCAAGTCGATGCGCTTGGAGAAGAGGGAGGAACCATCATCGGACTCAGAAGAGTCCTCAAAGAGCTGCCGGCTCTGAGCCACCCTCCACCTGCCGAGGTTTATCGGGAGTGAGGGTGACAGACAGCCTATGGGGAAACCCAAAGCCGACCGAGAATTTTGGTCGGAGCCTCAACTAATGGCTGTGGAGGCGAGGTTCCACCAGAATCGGTGGGCAGTTGGAATTGGTCAACAACCGCCTGAGAACAGGCCTCGACTACAACGAGGGGTTGTTTCGCTGCTCCGTGACAGCCACTTAATGGCCGGGAAGACGACTGGGTCGGCTATTCCCCGTCAAGGGAGCTATTGCTCTAAGTTCCTCGTACCTCCGGGCAACTTGGCGCCGAAGCCTCCCTTGTCCGAGGAAGAGGAAGAGCGGGCGCCGCCTTGCCGAGACCGAGACCACCTATGATGGCGGAATCGGTTGGACCGCGAGGATGTCCGAGACCGAGAGTCTTGACTAGGCCGAGGAAGGCGAGGAGAAGTGTCGGAAATCGGCACTCCCCTCGGCTCGGACGATCCCACTGAAGGCTCCGGAACCGGAGGCACAGACGAGCCGACGGGATCCTCAACTCCCACCGGGGGAACCGGGGAGAGGGGATTCTCAGCTTCAGTTAACAACTCGCCTAACGGGTCGAGAAAATCTCGACCGCTGGCCGACGGGAGTCTCGGCCAACTGGCCTGACGGGACACGTGAAGCCAGTGGCGACAGCTGAGGGCTCGACTGGCCGACTGCCACAGGGGGAGGGGGATCTTTCCTCCCAAGAGCGTCGACGGAGAGACTTACTTTTGCTCTTTTTGGACCTGGAAAAAGGTCCCGAAGAAGTTGGACCCTCACCTTTGGTCGAGAGGGTCAGACAAAGCTCCTTAAAAGAAGCCGAGTACGAGGCACCGAGAGAGAGCGGGACAAATGCCGCAGCCGAGGTAGAAGCGGCCCGCGCCGCCTCCTCTTCGAGGGCGATCATCTGCTCGAGCTGATCCGCCGAGCCACCCGCCGCGGACACCGCCAATCGGGCCTCTTTAGATTTCACCGGTGGAATTCTTTTCTCGGGCGCCCAGTTGTAATCGGGCAGCACGTCTTCAAGGACGACGGTAAAGGAAGATACAAGTCGCAGGCCCGCGGGTCGTGCTCAAGGCCCAGGCAGTAGACGACGTGAGTGCGGATCCGGCCCTAGACATCTTCTTATTCGCAAGGGCACCTCCGAAAACTGGGAGTCGACGGTCCATCGCAGCCGCGAGGAGAAGAAGACCAAGTCTTTTAGCAAAAAACCTTTTAATTTCGAACTTTTCGAAGAATTAGGAACCAGTCTTAATCGCAACGCGTTAAGGAGGGAACCTGAGCTTCCAAGCGGTAAGGAAGGTCTGGTGTCATAGGGCGGAGTCGAGAGTTTTACCACCCGGGTGGGTGGGAGGAGCCAGCTTGAAGACCTTCCGGCAAGATTTAAAGCGGCAAGGAACCTGCCAATAAGTGTGGATGAACAACATATCCATGTCCCTAGAACTATTGGTGTCCTCCAGGGCTCCATCTTGGGCTCGCTGCTATTTGGCTTCTTCATAAATCAACTGCCGTGTGCTTGTCAAACAGCTAAGTTACGTACTCCTTTATGCCAGTGATGCAGTCATTTATTCCAAAAACCTGACCTTGCCAGTGTTACTGCCACTCTCCACAGTAACTAAGTAACTAGAAAGCTGGTTCTCAGACAACAAACTGATCCTCAGTTACAAAAACAGCAAAGACCATGCGCTTCTCTGGCCTTCCACAGAAGAGGAAAATTCCACCTTTTTTCATCCAAACAGTCAACAGCAAAACCCTGAACAGTTGGAGACCTTTGAATACCTTGCAGTAACCCTGGATAACACCTTTATTCACTGCCTTCGCATGTTGACACTCTGGTAGACATAGTTAGCAGAAGACTTGGTTAAACCCCATGTTGAGACTCTTGTGTGGCATTAGTTAATAGAAGATTAGGTGCCATGTACTGTAACTGAAACAATCTCACAGGGGATGCAAGAGGAAGGAGGTACTGTTAGAACTTTACTACTCTACTGGGACTTAAGAACTAAAACTCTACTACTGGGACCTTCGGGACTGGTTCCTGCAATTGTCCAGGCTGCGTGTGGGTGTTGATGTGTGATATGGCCGCCACTACACATTCAGTCACTTCACTACCAGTCTAGCATTGCCTGTAAAGTGCTTTGGGATACACAGTGTATGAAATGTGTTACATAAATGCTGATTCTTCATCTTCTTCAATTTAGGGTAAAAACAGACAAAAAAAAAAAACACAATAGTCTGTTTGAGTTAGGTGAAGTGAATTGTTATCTGTGCAGTTAGCTAGGTGAAGAAAGGAACTGTGAATTGGAGGAGTGGCTTAGGAAGCCAGGTGTTTGCATTTAAATCTGCCCTAGATAGCTTTCGGCAGAGAACAGCAAGAGGAAGGAGGTGCTGTTAGAACTTTACTACTCTGAGGGATTTGACTGACAACAGGAACTTCCTGTTTGGGAGCAGGAAGGAGTGATCACAGAGGCATAGAAGACTCACCATCCTAGAAGGAAAGAGTAGTTCTCCACTCCCCCAAGCTGCTGGAGGTCTGACTCTAAGCAAATAAGAAGGAGACTGCTAATACAGAAACTTCCTGTCCCAGAACAGGAAGAGCAGGAGCTTTAAAGGTACAGAGGCAGTAGGAAAGTAGAGAGAAAAAAATAAACAAACATAGAGAGGAAAGAGTAAGCATACAAAACAACAGTTACGGGGCCACAAATAAGACATGATGGGCATGGTGCAATGCAGTGGCTGTGGAGCAGCAGTCTTCCGGGAGACATTCTGGAGGATGCGGTGTTGTCCCATTTGCAGGCACCTCTCTGGGCTAACGGAGGAGGTTGCTCATCTCCAGGCTGAGTTGGCCAGGATTTGGGAGACCTCCTCTCCCATCCAGGGACCAGCAGGGCTGCCACCACTGCCTCAGAGGTTGCCAAAAGAGAGGAGCAGTTAGACCACAGTGGGCTCAGGGAGGGTGAGGGGGGTGGTGGAACAGAGGCACATTCCTCTAGCTGTACCTCTCCACAATTTGTACGCCATTCTGGCAGTGTGTGGTTCCTCTGTGGAGGCACCCACAGTGGAGACCAGGAGGATGCTGGGAACCTCCACAAAGCAGACCCATGGGAGGGTGGCATGAGACCCCACAGGGGAAGGAAACAACTCCTGGTGGGGGACTCCATTGTTAGGAGGGTAGAATGGGGGGAGAGGGAGGTAAGGTGCCTGCCTGGCGCCATAGCTTGGAGGGACAGGGAGCGAATCCTCAGAATCACGGGAGCAGCTGCACGGGGGAGGGAGCTGGATGTCACTGTCCACCTAGGGACAAATGACCTGGCTGGGGAAGGGATCAAGGCAGTGCAGGAGGAGTTTGTGGTGGGGCCTTAGACAAGTAGCATGCATGGTAACCTCGGCAGTGCTGCCTGTCTATGGCATGGGTGAGGTTAGGGTGCTCTGTACCATGAGATTCAATAAATGGTTGAAAAACTGGTGCAGAGCTCAGGGTTTTTGCTTCATTGGGGACTGGGGGTCCACTTGGAGGGATGCAGACCTATATCGGTGCGATGGTCTGCATCTGTCCAGGAGGGGAACCAGGATTCTAGGTGATAGGTTTAAATGCTTCACTGGCAAGCATTTAAACTAGCCAGGGGGAAGGCACTGAAAAGGAGCAGGGAATTCCTAGTGCCTCCCCCCCCCCCAAAAAAAAAAACAAACAAAAAAAATAGGATAGCTAGGGAGGAAAACATCAAGATAAAGTCATCGATAGGGAGAAGGGCTGGGGTAAATGGAGAATAAGGAAAAGGCAGTAAGGACAGGGATGGGGCAAATAGGGGTAAGACCATCAAAAAATGGAGGGTAATGAGTACCAATGCCCGTAATCTAGGTAACAAGCTCCCTGAACTAATGGCCTTGATGGAAGAGGGATGCCTGGATATCGTGGCAGTCATAGAAACATGGTACACAGAGAACCATGACTGGGATGTCAACATACCAGGGTACACAATCTACAGGAGGGACAGGGAGGGTAGAAGAGGAGAAGGAGGAGGAGTAGCTCTCTATTTAAGGGAAGGGATCAAAGCAACGAAACTAAAGAGTAAGCAAGAAGGAAAGGAGGCACTGTGGGTCACCCTGGAGACAGGAAATGGCACCACAATCCGTACGGGGGTTGTCTCAGGGTGGAAATGAACAAGGAAATGATAGAAGGCATCCTTAGAATGGCAGAGAAAGGGGAGATATTGTTGATGGGGGACCTGAATATGCCAGATGTTAACTGGAGCACCTTTGCTGCAGCCACATCCAAGAGCAGGGTCTTTCTCGATGCCCTACAGGGGGGCATGCCTCAAGCAGCTAGTATTGGGATCCACTCAGGAGGGAACAATCTTAGACTTGGTACTCTTAAATGGTGACAGAGAGAGAAAGGATCTCAGATCTAGAAGTGGGTAGCCATCTGGGAACAAGTAACCACCAAACAGTGTGGTTCATGATAAACAGAGTCAAGCCATACAAAAGTGAGGGTACTGGACTTTAGTAGGGCTGACTTTGTCAAAATGGGAGCGTACCTCAGAAAAGCACTAGCAAACAGGCAAGAAGGAGGGGGTGGAGGAACAATGGGGAAACATCAAAACTGCCATCACAGAAGCAACAAGCCTTAACCTCTGTCTGTAATTACTCCCAAATTGTTGTAGTATGATGCTTATTGTACCATTTTGTGCTATATATGTAACATTTATGTACATCATCATGTTTGTAATTGGGTCTTGGCCCCCAGGTTGCATCTGGAATCGGGCATGTTGCTCAATATGCCTTCCTGGTAAAACTCGAAAATAAATAAATAAACAAGCCTTTGTGTGAAGCAAATAAATCAAAATGAAAGAAAAAAAACACTATGGGGCTCAAAAGAGGTGACAGGGAAGGTTAGGGAGAAAAATATAGCATTCAGGAAGTACAAGGAAACACAGAAGGGGTAGGACAGAGAACTGTACCAGTTAAAGCAAAAGTAAGCAGGAAAGGCAGTCAGAATAGCAAAGGCCCAAACCGAGGAAAAGATAACCAACTAGGTTAAGAACAGGGATAAAACCTTTTATAGGTAGATTAGGAGCAAGACAGACCAAGGGAGGAACAGTGAGGCTTAATAAAGGGAAGGGTGGGTGGGCAGATAAGGATAGTGAACTAATACTTCTGCTCAGTATTCACAAAAGAGGAGGAGGGGAGGTACCTAATCCAATCAATAGAAGCACTCTGGATGGGGGGTCAAACCAGTCCTTTCACAGAAGAAAGGGTTCTGAAAGAACTCCTAAAACTGAAGGTGGACAAAGCTATGGGGCCTGACAGGATTCACCCCAGAATTCTAAAAGAACTAAGGGGAGAACTAGTGACACCACTGACTACCCTTTTTAACAAATCATGGGAGGATGGTGTGGTACCTAAGGACTGGAGGAGGGCGGATGTGATTCCCCTTCACAAAAGTGGGAGCAAAGAAGAGGCAGGAAACTACAGACCTGTTAGCTTAACCTCAATGGTAGGGAAAATGATGGAATCACTTCTGAAAGAAAACATTTTTGAGTACCTAGAGGCCAGTGGTGCACAGGACCCAATGCAGCACGGATTCACAGCAGGAAGGTCATATCAGACGAATCTAATAGATCTCTTTGACTGGGTGACCAAGGTAGTAGACTAGCGAGGGGCTGTGGACATGGCCTACCTAGACTTTAGCAAGGCATCTGACACAGTCCCACACAAAAGATTAATAAACAAATCAGCCAGCCTGGGAGTGGGTCCCAGGGTGGCAGCCTGGGTTAAAAACTGACTGGACAACAGGACACAGAGGGTAACAGTAAATGGAGTCCACTCCAAAGAAAGGGGGGTTACTAGTGAGGTACCACAGGGTTCAGTACTGGTCTGGTCCTTTTTAACGACTTTATAAGTGACATTGCAGAGAGACTGGAAGGAAAAGTATGCCTCTTTGCAGACTACACAAAGATCTGCAAAAGGATTGATACACAAGGGGATGCAAAGGATGAGAAGGGACTTGGTAAGGTTGGAGGAATGGTCAAAAGTATGGCAGCTTAGATTCAATACAAAGAAGTGCAAAGTAATATACCTGGGAAAACAAAAACGCAAGGGAAGAGTACACAATGTGGTGGGGGAGGTATTAACAACAACAAAAATGGAAAGGGACCTGGGGGTAGTCATATCAGATGACCTAAAGGTAAGCAAGCGATGTGAGAAGGCAGTAAGGATGGCTGCAGGGATACAGGGATGTATAGGGAGAGGTATCACCAGTAGAAAACAGGAAGTTGTTATCCCTCTGTACAGACAGTTAGTGAGACTTCATCTGGAGTACAGCGTGCAGCTCTGGAGACCCTATCTCTGCCAAGGACATAGACAGGATGGAGGCAGTCCAGAAAAGGGCAACTAAAATGGTGCACGGTCTGCAATAGAAGCCATATGAAGAAAGACTAAATGAGCTTAATATATATACTTGAGGAAAGGAGGGAGAGGGGAGACATGATAGAAACCTTCAAGTAGCTCAAGGGAATCAAAGTCCAATAGGGTAGAATTTTTCAGAAAAAGAGATGTGCAAGAACAAGGGGACACAATCTAAAGATCGAGGGGGGATGGCTCAGGGGCAATATGAGGAAGTGTTTTTTCCACAGAGAGGGTGGACCCATGAAATGGCCTTCTTGAGGAGGTTGTGGGGTCAAAAACAGTGGGGGAATTCAAGAATGCATGGGACAGACAAGGCAATTCTGGTGGGGGGTGGGAAGAAGTAGGCTGTTGGTTAACTAGGATCTGCAGCTTATCCAATAGGTAGGGAAATGGGCAGACAAGGTGGGCCAAGCGGTCTTTATCTGCCGTCAAAGTCTATGTTTCTATGCTAGACACCTTATTGGGGCTAGCTCCATTCTTTTAAACATGACCTCAAATCCTGGTTCCTAATCAAACACAGCTGTAACTGTCCGTACAGATAATTCCCCCCACCTCCTCAGTGATCCTCGCTCTACCCTGCTCCTCTACTCTCTCCTTCACTGCCAATATTTAGGTAGCTAGTCTAATTGCTCTGGGGCATTGAGACTGGGGTGCATCAGCTGACTTTTACCTGTGTTGATTTATCATGTTATCTACTGGTGTACTTAATTACCCTACTGCAGTACTTTCTACCATTGTTACTTAACGATGTACCTACTCACATATCTGTACCTTCTAATGTATTGTATTTCTATTGTTTTTTCATGTATTCTTGTACTGCGTGCCTTACAGCCCAGATCATGCCTGAAAACGGTCCTCGTGATCAGTGCACCTACCCAGTTATCAAAGTCATAAATAAATATGTTTTCTCTGCATTTTTCACCTGCACAGCCCACCTTCCTCACGAAAACAGTGGTCCGAGGCGCCCTCCGACTTGCCACCCCTCTCACCTGCGCTGCCACTGGAACTCTACCCGGTGGCAGCGGAACTACGTGGGAGGGGGCGCGACACTACCCCAGGAGAGGAGAGCTGTCGTTGGGTCGCCAGTGTAGCACGAGGTAAGGGAAGGGACCAGCTCCATTCTGCCATGTATAGAGTATGGCCTCCCTGTCTATGTAGCCGCTTCTGACACAGAAACATAGAATTTGATGGCAGATTAAGTCAGTCTACCCATTTTCCCTACTGACAGTCACACCGCAGATCTTACCTGCTCTCCGGCTTTAACCCCACCCTTCCCTTACCTCCAAGTTTCCCTTATACCTAACCCCATGCCTTCTTAAATATCATTACAGTTTTTGCTCCTACCACCTCATCAGGAAGCTGTTCCATGCATCTGCCACCCCTCTCTGTGAAGAAATGCTTCCTTACATTTCCCTTGAGTCTACCCCCCCCCCCCAGCTTCATAGGATGATTCCTTGTTCTTGAGCATCCTTTCTCTGGAAAAAATGTATATATATATATTTCCTGAACCTTACTTACAGTATATCCTTGAAGTATCTGAAAGTCTCTATCATATCCCCCCATTTTCCTCGAGGTACATATTGAGGTCCTTCAGTCTCTCCTCATAGGGCTTTTGATGCAGATATTGCACCATTTTTGTTGCCCTCCTCTGGACAGCCTCTGCTCTGTCTGTGTCGTTCCGGAGAGGAGGACTCCAGAACTGGACACACTACCCTAAGTGGGGTCTCACCAGAGATTTATACAGAGGCATCACCATCTTCCTCTCTCTGCTGCTGATGCCCCTCCCTATGCACCCTAGCATCCCACTGGCTCTCCTCGCTGTCTTGTCACACTGTTTGGCCACCTTTAGGACATCATATATGATAACACCCAGGTCTCTTTCCTGCTTGGCGGTCACCAGTACCACTCCCCCATTTTTGTACTCCAACCCTGGATTTCTACGACCCAAGTGCATGATTTTGCACTTTTCGCACTGAAACTTGGTTGCCGTATTTCTGACCACTCCTCAAGATTACCTAGATTTCTATTCATTTTTTACATACACACACACACACACACACACACACACACACACACCCTTGGAGTGTCCACTCTATTGCAGATTTTAGTGTCATCTGGAAAAAAAGACATGCCTTCCTTTCTAGTCCTTCTGCAATGTCGCTTATAAAGATATTAAAGAGGATTGTCCCCAGTATTGATTCTTGGGGCACCCCGCTAGTCACCCTCCCTTCCTCAGAGTGAGCTCCATTTATCACCACCCTCTGACGCCTTCTCCAACCAATTACTTACCCAGTTTACCACTTTCAGTCCCAAACCTGGGCTGCCCAGCTTATTTACGAGTCTTCTATGTGGAAAAGTGTTGAAGGCTTACTGAAATCCAGGTAGGTCACATCCACCACTCCACCCTGATCCACTTCCCTGGTCACCCAGTCAAAGAAACCTGTTAAGATTAGTTTGACATGACATCCCCCTAGTGAATCCATGCTGCCTCAGATCTTGTAAGCCACTGGATTCAAGATATTCCACAATGCTTTTTTTCAGTAGTGATTCTAATAATTTCCCCACCACCGAAGTCAGGCTGACTGGCCTGTAGTTGCCAGCCTCCTCCCTGCTCCCTCTTTTGTGAAGCGGTACTACATCTGCCCTCCTTTAGTCCTCTGGGACCACTCCCATTTCAAGTAAGTGACATGGTGTTAAAGTTGATCTGTAATACAGTGTGTCACTTTGTACTTGGCGCAGATAACCGCACTCATAGTTTTACCCTTTACACACTCACCAACTTGCTACTTTTGCGCAGCAGAATAAAGATCCAGACATGTTTGCTAGTCAGAAAAGTGCTCCTGGCCCTAAGATCCCCTGCTTTAACAAACTGTTTCCGCACCATCTCCATCCAATACAACACCAGGAACATGGCCAGGAATGCCCTTAAGCCTCCTTTCCAGAGCACTCAGCTGGGCAAGCAGTCATTTCCTGTCAGGGCTGCTAACTGGTTAAATAAACTGCCTGCTACACTGCTGAATCTCAAGTTTAATCAGTTTAAGAGATCTTTGCCGTCTGCCTTTGCAGTCCGATGCAATTGTAAACGTACTGTTTTATTTGGTTTCTCTCTGTATTTAACCTATGATTTTAATAAAATGATCTGTATAGGTTTTTCAAAATCTTATGTAATTGTTCTTCTAGGGACATGGATATGTTGTTCATCCACACTGTCTGGCAGGTATCCTTGCTGCTTTAATTCTTGGCGGAAGGTCTTCAAGCTGGCTCCCCCACCCACCCAGGTGGTAAAACTCTCGGCTCCGGCCCATGACGCCAGATCTTCCTTACCCCTTGGAAGCTCAGGTTCCCTCCTTAGCGCTCTGCATTTGAGACTGGATCCTAATTCTTCGGTTCGTCCGAAATTGACTTTGAAGTTTTTCAAACTTCGGTCTTCTTTTTCCCTCGCGGCTGCGATGGACAAATCTGTTCCCAGCTTTCAGCGGTGCCCCTTGGGGCAGAAAATGTCCAGGACGGATCCGCACTCCCGTGCGTCTACTGCTTAGGGATTAGATCACAACCGCAGCTTGTGAAGGCAGCCGCTCCTTCGCCAATGTTCTGGACGATCGCTCTGTCTGCTTAAAGTTCGGGCACCCCAAGAAACGTTTCCACCGGTGAAATCCAAAGAGGCTCGTTGGGCGGTGTCCGCAGCGGCCGGCTCGGCTGAGCAGCTCAAGCAGTTAATCGCCCTTGAGGAGGAAGCGGCCCAGGCCGCATCTTCTTCTTCCTCGGCCGCGGCATTTATCCCGCTCTCTCCGAGTTCCTCTTATACAGCTTCGTTCAAGGAGCTTTGTCAGTCCCTTTCCACGAAGGGAGAGGGCCTTCAGGACATTCCTCCCGGCCCAAGAAAAGAGAGTCGAAAGGTAAGTCCCACCATCGGCATTCCTGGGAGCGGGAAAGGTCCCCCTCCCCGGGTAGCCGACCGTCGACTTCAGTCGAGGTTGCGGCTGACGCCGCTGGCTTCACGGTGCCCCCATCAGGTTAGCCTGCCGAGACTCCCATTAATGAAGTCGTGATTTTTCTCGATCCGTTAGACGGGCTGTCAACTGGAGAAGCCGACAACCCTACTTCACCGGTTCCACCGGTGGATACCGAGGATATGATCCTTCGGGACCGCAGTCCCCAGTTAAAGTTCCCGAGCCGAGGGAAAAGCAGGTATCCCCCGCCCCTTCCCAGACCCACCCTCGGTCCCCCCGGGGGTCTCTGTCTCAGTCGCGGACCTCTTCTTGGTCCAGCCATTCCCGCCGACATCGGCGGTCTCGGTCTCGTTACCGAAGTAAGCGCCGACACCGCTCTTCCTTGTCCTCCTCCTCAGAGAAGAGGCTTCGACGCAAGTTGCGCCCAACGCCACGAGGATTTGCTGTTGCGGCAGCTGCTGCTATCCGGGCCTAAGCCGCCCGTCAAGACCCCAGCCATCAGTGGTTGTCGCGGAACGGCAGCAACCACTCATTCCAGTCGAGTTGCCCACCCCAGGGCCGGTTGATATGCCAAACCAGCTGGTCCACCGATCAGGTGGAACCTCCGCCTCACTAACCAAGTCGGGGCACCGACCAAGAGTTCTCTGTCAGGTCATGGCCTGCCCCACAGGTTGTCGGTCACCCTCACTCCCGACCGTCCTCGGCAGGTGGAGGGTGGCTCAGGGCCGAGGCAGCTCTTCGCAGACTCTTCAGAATCTGACAATGATTCCTCCATTCTCCAGGCAGTGCGATCTGGAGTCCTCCGGGGGCCAGTCAGTGGACGATAGCCCATCATCCTTCTTGGGCCTGCTTCGGCTCATCTCGGAGTCCACCGGGATGCAGCTCGAGCCCGTGTCCAAACGGGCCAAGTATCCCCTGACGGAGATTCTGGACTGAGGGGATTCTCCTATGGAGGCCTTTCCGGTAGCTGAGGCCATTGTCGGCCCAGCCTTGGAGCTCTGGCAGCGGCCTGCTTCCTGTCCAGCACCTTCGGCCAGGATGGCCAGGAAGTATGCGTCCCACCGGCTCTTTGCCCGTTTTCGAACACCCCTCTGCAGAGGGTTAGTCACCGACAGCTTCTCGCCGCCCGCAACGCCATGACATGGACAAGCCTCCGACGAGGAATCCAAAAGCTGGACTTGCCGGGTGCAAGGTGTACGCTGCATCCTCCTCGGCCTCCGACAGGCCAGCTCGGCCGTGCTGATGGCACACTTCTCCCACGCCCTCATGGGCTCCCTGGATGAGGTTGTTCCTCATCTCCCGCCTGACCTGCAGACCACGGTCCGCCAGGTGCGGGCCCAGGGCAGGGCGGTGGCGAAGCAGCAGCTCCAGACTGCTCTGGACATAGGTGATTCCTGTGCCAGGTCAGTAGCGGCCGCAGTGGCCATGCGACGCAGGGCATGGCTGAGGATATCCACTTTCACGGCGGATACCCAGCACAAGTTGGCGGACGTCCCCTTCTTGGGGACTGACCTCTTCGGCCCTGGAGTGGAGGGACACCTCCAGCGGATCGAAAAGTCCAATGCCACTCTGGACTCGGTCACCTCCGCCCAGAGGGACAAAGGCCACCATCAGCAGCAGAAGTCCTTTCATCCTTCAGTCCCTGCTCCTCGACCGGCCCAGCAGCACCAGCAACAGGGCCAGCAGGCTCGCGCTTGGCGTCCCAAACTCAAGCAGACGGCTTCCTCTATCACGAGGCAAGGAGGTAAAGGCCCGGGAGGTCCCTCGGCCGGTCCTTCCTCCAAGCCTGTCCAGTGACGGGTTGAGAGGTGCCGCCCCCCAACCTCGTCACTCCCCCCTGGGTTCCCCCCATGGGGGGACGGCTCCGCCACTTCCTTTCCACCTGGTCCGCTATCACCACAGACCGCTGGGTGCTGGAGGTGGTAGGACAAGGCCTATCTCTGGAGTTCGAGCAGGTTCCGCCTTTTCGAGCTGTCACCCCTCGGGGGGCCACGGGGTCCGCAGCCTCGCTGTTGGTCTGCCGGGCCGACATTGCCCTGCTCCTCGAAAAAGAGGTGATCAGGAAGGTGGCGGATCCTCCTTCAGACCCGGGGTTTGTGTCCAGGTACTTCCTGGTCCCAAAACGGATGGGGGGGGCTGGTGCCCCATTCTCGACCTGCACGACCTGAACAAGTTCCTAAGGTCTCGAACCTTCAGGATGGTCACTCTGGCTCAGATTATCCCATCCTTGGAACAAGACATGTGGTTCTGCTCCCTTGACCTCCAGGATGCGTTCTTTCACGTCCCAATCCGTCCGTCCCATCAAAGATTCCTCCATTTCAGAGTGGAGGGATCCCTTTACGAGTTCCAAGCCATGCCCTTCGGCCTCTCCCTAGCTCCCAAGGTCTTCACCAAATGCATGGCAGTGGTGACAGCATTCCTGCGGCGCCGAGGGGTCCAGGTGTACCCTTACCTGGACGATTGGCTGATAGCAGCCCCCTCCAGACAGGAGGTGGAGCGGTCCAGAGATCTGGCCCTCCAGGTTTGCTCTCAGGTTGGCCTCCTCATCAACGAGGCCAAGTCGGAACTCGTGCCAAAGCAGGTGATTCTGTTCATCAGGGCATAGCTCGATTCTCTGCGAGCCAGAGCACGACTCCCGGCGGACAGGGCCGAGGTTCTTTCCTCCTTTGCCCAATCACTTCTGGTTGGGCAACTGCGTCCTGCCCGGACTTCCTGGGCGCTCCTGGGCCTCATGGGTGGCCTGCACCAGCGTGGTCCATTGGGCCTGTTGGTACATGCGCCTCTTCAATGTGGACTGGCCAGCCAGAGGTCACAATGTCGAACTGCTGGACCGCCCGTGACAGTGACCCAGGAGATGGGAACTCCCAGTGGTGGATCGCTCTGGCTCATCTGCAGGAGGGTATCCTGCTCGTCCGCCCCGAGCCGACGGTCTCTCTCTCGACCGTGGCATCTCTGATGGGCTGGGGTGCCCATCTGGGGGAACACAGAGCGCACGGCCTCTGGTCCCCTCGGGAGTCCCGATGCCACATCAACCTGCTGGAGCTCCGAGCGGTCCGTCTAGCTCTCACCGCCTTGGCTCCATTTCTACGGTGTCAAGTGGTTCAGGTCCAGACGGACAATACCACGACCATGTACTAACTGAACCGCCAGGGCAGGACGCACTCCCTGCTGTTATGCAAGGAAGCTCTCCGCATTTGGTCCCTAGTGCACAGCCTGGAGGCGGATCTCCTAGCCATTCACGTGGCAGGAGCCTCCAACACCCTGGCCGATGCCCTAAGCTGGATAGGGGCTGCGTCTCACGAGTGGTCTCCTGCCGGAGGTAGTACAAGATCTCTTCTCCCACTGGGGCACCCTCAGGTGGACCCGCTTGCCTCCAGGGAGAATGCGCTGAGTCTGTTCCATGCCCCCTCAGCAGGGCTCGCTGCAGGGGATGCCTCTTCGAGGCCGTCGGACCCGGGCCTCTTCTACCTTTTCCATTTCCCTTGATCCACAAGGTGCTTCTCAAGGCGAGGAGGGACAAGGCGAGGTGATTCTGGAGCCCCAGACTGGCTCCGCCAGTTCTGGTATCCAGATCTCCTCAGCCTCAGCTCCAGCTCCAGGCTCTCGAGGCGGCTTCCAGCCCGCCCAGACCTGATCTCAGTCAATCAGGGGAAGGTATTCCATCCGGACCTTCAATCCCTGCACCTGACGGCCTGGTTCCTGAGCGGATAGAGTTCCAGGCCTTGGGTCTTTCCGACGAGGTCCTCAATGTTGTTGAGGCGTCCCGTAAGGAGTCGACCAGAAAATGCTATGCCTTCAAATGGAAGAGGTTTTCCATTTGGTGTCAGGGGAAGGGCTTAGACCCTTCCGACTGCCCCTTGGCTAGCATTCTGGACTATCTGTGGTCCCTTTCTCAGCAAGGGCTTCGGTCGACGACCCTTAAGGTGCACCTGGCAGCCATCTCTGCTTACCGGGCGCGGGCCAGCAAGCAGTCGGTGGCACAGGAGAAGGTAGTCGGGCACTTTTTCAAAGGCCTTAACCACATTTCCCCTCCGGTGCGAGAACCTCCACCTCCATGGGATCTACTGCTGGTATTGGCCAAGCTCATGGGCAAGCCATTCGAACCAATGCACAGGTGTGATCTTTCACACCTGTCGTGGAAGACCACCTTCTTGGTGGTTATCATGTCAGCCAGAAGGATGAGAGAGCTGCAGGAGCTTTCCATCGAGCCTCCCTACCTGGTCTTCCACAGGGACAAGGTTGTCCTGCGTCCCCAACCGAAGTTCCTCTCGAAGGTGGTGTCAGAGTTTCACCTTAACCAGGTGTTGACTCTGCCAGTGTTCTACCCCAATCACACCTCAGAGGCAGAGTATAGGCTCCATACTTTGGACCCTAGACAAGCGCTCGCTTATTATAAGGAGCGGACGGCTGAAGTTTGGGGAGAGGTTCGCCAGCTGTTTGTCACCTACGCTGAAGCCGCACCTGGCAGACCTGCAGCAAAGCGGACGATAGGCAAGTGGATCACCTCCTGCATAGAGCTCTGCTACAGGCTGGCGGGCATGGAGCCTCCCAGAGGGATAAGAGCTCATTCTACCCGCCATACTGCTGCACTGGTAGCTGCTTCCAGGGACGTCCCTATCCAGGATATCTGCAGGGCTGCTACCTGGAAGTCGGCACATACCTTCATTACCCACTACCACATCGAACTCGAGTCACGCCGGGATGCTGGTTTTGGGGCCTCAGTTCTCCAATCTCTCTTTCCCAAGTAAGTATCGGGGGTGTGCGCCTTGCCTCCCTCCTCCCGGAGAACTGCTAGGAGTCTGCCAGACAGTGTGCATGAACAACATATCCATGTCCCTAGGAATACAGGTTACTCACCTGTAACAGGAGTTCTAGGAATGGTATATGTTGTTCATCCACACGACCCACCCGACCTCCCCGGCTTCGACGCACAACCTGAGCTTCCAGCGGGCCAGATCTGGCATCATGGGGCGGAGCTGAGAGTTTTACCACCCGGGTGGGTGGGAGGAGCCAGCTTGAAGACCTTCCGGCAAGAATTAAAGCGGCAAGGATACCTGCCAGACAGTGTGGATGAACAACATATACCATTCCTAGAACTCCTGTTACAGGTGAGTAATCTGTATTTATGTGCTTTGAGCCTGACTCGACTGCATTTCCTCTGGAACTGCTTACTGTACTTGTAATTTTGTTTTTTTGTGACTATGTATTTAACGTGGAACCTCTGTAAATAAGCACTTGTGCTCAAAAGTAATCTCACAGTTTTCAAAAATATCCACATTATTTATTACTGTGGTCATTTGCATGCAAACAGTATATCTGTTCCTTGACGGATCATCAGCTCCCACTGCCTCTTCCTAACCAGATGTCATAATACTCTGCTAGTAACATCACAGTTATTCCCATGGTAACAGAAAGTGCTGTCACAGAGCATTATACTTTCAAATAGGGAATAAGCTATAAAGACAAATTAATTCTAAAGTATAAAGCTCTCTTTTTTGTGGGAATTTCTTCTGTAATAAATAAATCTAAAAGATATGAAATTTTAGCAGCAGAACTGCCAAAGTTTTCCCAAAGGCATCAGCTGCCCTTTAGTTAAAAAAAAGTCAGTTTAAAACATGATAATCCAGTGGTATGGCGGCAGTGCCTTGTGCTGAGAACTGTCAGACTAGGATTTGCATGTGAGCCCCATAATCCCACAACTAGACTTTATCAGTGGTAGTAATCCACCTGTTCCTCCCTCCAGTGATAAATACCTATCCAACCTGCTCTTAAAGTTATTAAAAGTAAGCTGGGGGCGTGGCTTGGGCCCGGACAAGATGGCTGCCTGACTCACTCGCTCCGCCCCAGCCCGGCGAAAATCTGCCCATACCCGATCACCATGCTGGGTTGAAAATCCTTTCGTGTTGATGGGGCACATCCTGACTCACTACCAAGGTGTTTTTGTTCGGGGATGGCCATGCTTCAGTAATCGGCACAAAGTGCGCAGAGCGCGGTTTCGGTACAGTGCAATCGATGTGAGGCCTAAGCGCGGTTACTGGCGGATCAGCGGCTCCTAGCTACTTCTTCCTACCCCCCATCTGATGACAGGTGCTACACGGGCAGTGGGTGCCCTAGCGGGACCAGTATTAGACCAGAGCTTACTTGATAATACTGCAGTTGCCTGTAATTTGGGAGCTTGAGTTAAGTAGATGGAGCAGGCCTGCAGCCCAGGTGAGGGCATGGAGTCCGGAGCAACCCTTAGTGCAGCAGAACGCTCGTAAGTGGGGGAGGCCCTGGTGAACATCACCAAGATGTTGGAGGCACTACTCAGCAGGGTAGACATAACTGGGGCATCCCTTGCTGGTAACGTCGTTGATATTCGCCGCTTGGAAGACCAGCATAACGTCCTCGAGCAGTGTGTGCAGGAGCTAGAAACACAGCACTTGAACACACTTCATAGGCTGAGGGACCATGAAACAAAGCTAGCCCAGTTGTGGCATAGGGCGGAGGATGAGGAAAACAAAAGTAGACACAACATCAGGATCCTTGGTGTGCCTGAAGGGGCGGAAGGCCCCAACATGGAGAGATTCCTGAACAACTGGATCCCTCAGCTCCTCGGTGAATGCTGGAAAGAGCCTATAGGGGCCGAGCGTACTCACCGCGTTCCTGGTAGGCCAAACAGCAGCAAGAACCCCCGGACCATAATAGCCTATATACTGCATTTCTCCACGAAAGAGAAAATACTCAGGGCTACGAGGGAAGCTGGGGAACTGACCTGGAAGGGCCACACTATCTCATTCTATAGGGATTTCTCCAAAGAGGTTGCAGCTAAACGCAAGGCCTATAGTCAACTAAAGAAAGTTCTGAGTGCAAATGCCATACAATACAGATTCAAGAATCTTACCTCTCTGTATATTTCAAAGAATGACCAGTTCTTCCTAGCTGAATCCGGAGCCACTGGCCTGGCCTACTATCAGGGACTGCATCCCCCAGACGCCTCTGGGATCCATGTGACCGGAACAGATGGCAAGAGTAATGCTGCTCACGGGGACCCTGATCGTAGACAGACAGGTCCCTATAATAAGGAACCCAGCACACGACAGCTTTGGGCCCCAGCAGTAGAAGAGGCCACTCAGTTTAAGCCTGATACATCGTGTGGGGGTGCAACAGCCAAAGCAGCAGACCCTCTCGATTCCTCCTGCCCAATGAAACAGCGTCAGCGGGCTAGAAGCCCCCGGTCCTCAGCCCCACACAACCTTGCTGCGTCCCCCTCGGCTAAACTTCCCCGAGCGGATAGATCAATCCCGGATGTCGGAAAGTGCCTGGAGCCTGCAGAGAACCGGCTAGAGGGACACCTGGAAGACCCAGTCCCGTTGGACTGGACGGAAGCCATGGAAGAAGATGAAGCAGCGACCAAAGGCCGGTTTAAACCGGGACTTAAAACCTGTGCCGAAGCTCTAGTGACACCAAGCAAGGGAGAGCTGCTTAAAAATATGTGACGCTTGGAGACTTGGTCAGATATGAATATTTTCTTTTGTGGCTGGTCCGGACCGCCATAGCCCCTAAGGGACACGGGCAAGGCTGGAGGGTCTCGTTGCCCCCATTTTCCTCCCTCTCTGCCACTGTCTTAGAAGAGACCCAACCCTTGTCCCCGAGAGCCCTGTTCCCTGCAATAGTGTGCATGCAACTATCCTTATGGGAAGCGGCAGACCTCTGTTACATGGCACTGCCCTGTATTGCTAGCTCCCGCTATGTCTTCCCCTGTCCACTGAAGACGGTGTAAGGGCAATTGCCTGCTACAAATGTGGGTCATAATGCTACCGTAAGACGGCCCTGCCTCCCTGGCAGGCATTCTACCTGGACGCTTTCAATGCTCCCCCTTCCTCCATCTCCCCCCCCCCCCACCTAGCCCCTGCCTATCCTGAACTAGACTCTGGATACCCTGATTGGCACTGGTAACTAGGAAGCCGCTTGATCCCCCAAATATCCCATCCCAAGACTCAGATGAATACATCCTGGCACTCAACAGACGAGGATGTCATTTCTATTTTAGTCTGGTCAGGAGAAAGGGGACTACCCCCATTCTAGGAGGAAGGTCTCAGCTCTAATCCGACAGAGGCAGGCGGAGTCAGATTACCCATATCTGGTGCAACCTTCCCCCTCTATATTTTGGTGTCTGAAGCACTGTGGCTGCTGGAGATATTAATTACCCCTCGTACACATTTACTCCAGCACCATAACTGAGGTTACGTTGTGTTTAGTAAAATTGTATTGTGTGACTCTGGTATTGTTGTTAGATAACTGGTCTTGTTACCTGTATGGTTAATTTAGCTTTATAGCTAACACCTTATCGTTCTCTCTCTTTCTGTGTTATTTAGATTTCCCTTGCAGTCCATAGACGGAGCACCTTCTATTTGTTATTACTCTTTCTCTCTCAACTTTTACTTCCTGGGACCGCCGGTGGCAAGTATCTCCAATATAAGCTGCTACCCAGGTGATTCCCCCCCCCCCACACTTTTTTTTCTCTTCCTCCCCTCCTTCTCACTTGCTTGTCTCCACTGCTACCACCGGACTGGTGAGTACTTGGTTTTGTTAATACATATTTGGTGGGGTACAAAAGAATGACTCAAGCTGCAACTGGACCACGTGGCTGGGAGTGCGTCTCCTGGAATGTGCGTGGGCTGAACCATCTGGTTAAACGTACCAAAGTGCTACAATTTTTAAACTCTATGAAGGCGGACACTGCATTGCTCCGGGAGACGTACCTTACCACCCGCACGGTCCAGTGGCTGAAGAAGTCTTTGGGTGGGCACAGTGATAGCCAGTTATGCCTCCACGAAATCCAAAGGCGTTGTCATCCTGCTACGGAAATCGGGCCCCTGGATAGTGGAGGCTCAACGTAGGGATATGCAGGGACATTGGATGATAGCCAAGTTGTCATACCCAGGTGGCAAAGCCATAATAGCTAATGTTTATGACTTTTATCTCAGATACAGGGGACATCTACCCCGACCTGAGCTAGGCACTGGCAGAACTTTCAGCTGAGAAAATTGATATTCCAATTGTGCTGGGTGGGGACCACAACCTGGTGAGAGATATCTTTCTAGACAAATCTCTCCCCACACCACAGTCTCATCCGAGAGTTTCAGAATCCCTAAACACTTTAATATCTGAATGGGGGTTAGGGGACCCCTTGAGACTTCGCCACCCAACTGGGCGGGGCTACACATTTTTCTCGAATGTACACGGAACACATAGCAGGCTTGATTTTTGGCTGGCCAACCATGTTGCTCTTCCAGGGGTGGTAGATACCTCCATTGGCAGTATACTGATTTCGGACCATGCCCCGGTGACAATCACCTTTTTGGCCCCGGGGCAGGGGCTGTCCTTAACAAGATAGAGGTGCAACCCACTCCTGCTGCAAGACGTAGCCTTTCAAGATTTTCTGAAGGAAGAATCCCGTGCCTACTTCACCCTTAATACCCCAGGGGAAACCAGTGCAACAGTAGTGTGGGAGTCCTTTAAGGCATTTATAACGGGGAAGGATTATTCCCTATTCAGCAGCTAAAAATAAGCAGTGGGGACAACAGATATCCGCATTGCAAACTGAACTTGCGAGTCTGGAAAGGCGTTTCAAGCTATCCACTGCTAACCCACTTAACTCTTCTCTCCTTGCTGATATTACCGGTCTGAAATATAAAATCAATATTTTGCTAAATAGAAAAGTGGAGTGGCAACTAACTCGAGCCAAACACCGCTCCTGGGAGGGAGGGGACAAGGGGGGGAAGTTCCTAGCCTACTACCTCCGAAAGCAACAGGCGTCTTCTAGGATCCTGGCTTTAAAGACCAAACAGGGGAAGGTAGCGACTACGCCCAAAGCTATTAACAAAACCATGTATCAATTTTATCAAGAACTCTATCAGTCCCAAACCACCCTGTCCGGCGAGGAGATAGCTCGGTGCCTGCAAGTTTTCTGCCAAGGAGCCCACCTGCCGGTGCTCACTGCCAAACAGGCCCACACTCTGGATGCCCCAATTACCCAAGATGAGCTACGGTGGGCTTCATCACATATGGCTAGAAGGAAGGCCCTGGGTCTGGACAAGATGTCCGTGGAGTTATATCAACTGTTACAGGATGAAATCGCCACCCCCCTTTTAAGTGCCATCCAGGAAGCTCAGAAGAACACCTCACTCCCCTCTACCATGCGGGAGACCCTCGTCATGCTGATTCCAAAAAAAAAGCATCGAATGGGCTACTCTGCGTGAACTATAGGCCCATATCACTCCTCCCAGTGGATGCTAAGGTACTGGCCAAAGTGTTGGCGGCCAGGCTGTCCCCACTTCTCGCAGGGTTGATTCACCCTTCACAGACAAGGTTTTTAGCGGGGAAATCCAGAGCGGATAACCTACGGCTCATCCTCAACTTTAAATGGTTGGCGCTACTGTCAGGTACTCCCATGGCTGCCTTGGCAATTGACTTTGCCAAAGCATTTGACACTCTGGAGTGGGCATACCTCCATCAGGTTCTCCAGTTGTATGGTTTTGGACCTTACTTTTGCTCTTGGGTATAGACTGTGTACAACCTGCCTACAGCCAGAATTCTTACTAATAAAGATATCTCCCCCCTTTACCCAGTATGGAGGCACTAGGCAGGGCTGCCCCCCCTCCCCTTTACTCTTCCTGGTGGCCCTTGACCCACTGATAAGGAAGCTTACCGCTACCCCGAGTATCACTGGCATAAAAGTAGGTAGTTCTTCATACCTAGTCAATGCGTATGCAGACAATATGCTGCTCACGCTTCTTACCCATGTTTCTGTCCCTCTGTTTTGCCTATCCTGCAAGAGTTCTTCTTGTTCGGGACTCCGGGTAAACCAAAAGAAAACCACAATCTTCCCACTAAATAAGAAATGCAGTAGGCATTGTCTGATTGGCACAGATATTACCTGGTTCCCCCAAGGTTTCCCCTACCTAGGTATTACCATTACATCAGCATGGAAGGACTTAGAATCAGCTAACTTTCCCCTCTTTTCAATCAATCAATCAATCAAAATCTTTATTTATTCAGGCGCACATCATTGAGCATAGCTCATTTACAAGATGGACCTGAGTGGTCATAACAAAAAAGGTTACAGAGTGTATACAAAAACATGAAATTGAAATAGCACAAATACAAACATTTATGAGTGAGATAGATGTACAATTATTTACATATATACAAGGCAAAGGACAGTAAACCAAAACCTATTAAAGGTGAGAAACAAACAGTCTGGTAGGGATAAGGCTTGGATAATGGTACATGGGTGGCATATATGTTTGAGGTTTGATGGAAAGGACCAGAGGAATGATAGAAGAATAGGAGGAGCTTTAGAAGGGGGAGGACTAGGCCTTGTGGAAGCAATTGCATGAATCTGGGATTAGGCTGGTGTACAGCTTTTTGAAGGATGTAAGGGGGATCAGTGTTTCCATTTTCAATGTCTTTTGGATAGAATTCCAGATAAGTGCCAGGGAATAACTGATTGCAGCTCTTCCATACCGGGTGCAGGTGATAGGAATCTTCAGCAGGATCAGTTTGTTGATCCTCAAGGTGTAGGGCCTGGATGTGATCTGGTTGAAGCAGTCTGAGATGTAGGAAGGGAGTTTGTTTGTCAGAGCTTTGTAGATCGTTAGCGGCCAAAATACAACGGTGGAGGAAATTACGCCTCACCTTGAAAGGGAAAGTTGAAGCTATTCGAATGTTTATTCTCTCCAGGGTTTCATATTTGCTTGCAAACCTGTCTATTCCCCTTAATCAGAAACCATTTCAGGCCTTGGATAGGCTGGTGGCACTGTTCCTCTGGGAGGGCAAGGCCCCCAGATGGGGGCGTGCGAAATTGCACGCCCACTGGACCAGAGGGGGTTTGAACCTCCCCTGGTTCATGGGATATCAACTTGCCTTTCCGGTGGCCTGGTTTGCCCCTCGCTATCTCCACCCCCCCCCATGGGTTCAGTTAGAAGCCAACCTGTCGCCCAGATTTCCCCTTTACTCTTTATTGTCTGGTAAACAATCCCGGAGACAGCATTTGACACCTCTTATGAAAGAGACATGCAAGTCCTGGCGTAGGGCGATGGCCCTAGCTAAAGTTCCGAAAGCGGAGTATCTTCCCCCTCTTCGTTATGCCCCGATTTGGAATAATCCTCTTATCATGGTGGACCATAGTCGATTTTTTGGAAGCTCTGGGCCTCTAAGCACATCAACATAGTTGCGGATCTTCTCCTCCCAAACACATATGTACTGATGTCCTTTGAACAGCTCAGGGTCAAATACGACCTTCCATCCCTAGATTTTTGGAAGTTTCTCCAATTAAGGAGTGTTCTTACCCCCCTTCTCAAGTCTGCTATATCCCAGTCTAAATGGCGCTGCATACACAATCTCCACCAACCCACTGGTGGCAGGGGCCTAGTAGGCGCCCTGTATAAAACACTTAGAGACATGCAGCCGGACACCTCACTACCTAGCAAAGCAGCGTGGGACCGAGACCTTCCCCCATCCGATATCTCCCCAGCAATGGTCAGACTGTCTTAGGGCGGCACATATGGCGTATGAGGACTCCAGGAGCCAGTTATTGCAACTTAAGATATTGCTCAGATGGCATAGGACCCCTACAGTCCTGTTCAGCCGTCAGCTCATCCCACAAGATACGTGTTGGAGATGTCAATCTTCTCCGCCCCATCTGTTTCACATACTCTGGTCCTGCTCAGGAATACATACTTTCTGGATGCAAGTCCTGAAGGATTGCTCCATCATAGTAGGCACACAAATCACCCTTCAGCACTACCCCCTGCTATTGGGGGATGTTTCCCCCTGGGCCACTCTCCCCCATTACAGCAAAGCATGGGTACTGGCTGTAGTCATGGAAGCGAAAAGGGCTCTCCTGGTAAAATGGAGGAACCCCTCGCCCCCTACAATTTCACAATGGCGTGCGGCTATAGCTAGACTGGCCGTCTTTGAGAGACTCATAGCAGCAGCCAAGGGTAAACTGGCTGGTTACCACCATAAGTGGGATACATACCTGCACTGCATATCTGTATGGTTGCAGCCCCCCGCCTGCAAAAACCCCTATTGGTTAAAGATGGGCTAGGATAATAGTCAGAGTCCTCCCTTTCCAAGGGAGCTCATGCTTTTGTTTCCACCACTGCGGGGAACTGTGTTTCCTGATTATCTCCTACCTCACCTGCTACTCCTCGGATAATTTTCTACTTCCTGATTTGGTTGCTACTCCTACCAATAATAGGCCTGTCTAGTTTATCTTGACTAGCTGCTTTTTAACTTATTACTTTAATAGGTGCATCTATGGCTGCTTATAATAAAATGTTGAAAGACAATGTAAGGTATAGATGTTTTTTTTAATCTATTATGTAATTTCAGAGACATGAAGATAAGCTGTTTCTTTTTTAAATCAGGTACATTGAAACAGGATGTATAACCTGGTGGAAAGCTAATATCTGAATGTTTGGACCGGCTTACTGTTGATGTGGTGGCACTGTTACATGTACTTTATCAATGCTGTGCTAAGTTTGAAAATTAATAAAATGTTACATGATAAAAAAAAAAAAAAAAGTAAGCTGTCTCAGTGGTGTTGAGAGCTGAGGCGCCTCGCACCTTACCTCTTACCACGCCAGTGACCCGGGGTCGGGAGCGAGCTTGGGTTGCCAGGGGTTTGCTGGGGAGGGAGAGGATAGAGCATCCAACGATGGCTCTATCCTCTCCCAGGGTGGGGTGGATTGTGACTCCCGGTCACCAGCGACTCCTAGTGGAGACTGGGACTGCAATAGCCGGAGTCACGCTAGGTCTGGGGGAGGCTCCAGCAGACATGTGTGGGTCGGGAGCAGAAGCATGCCCAGTGCACACTGAATGTCATTGCACATCCGCGTCTCCAGGGGATCTCATGCTCATGCAAGAAGGAAAACCCCTGGATCCTCAAGGGGACCGCAATGCGCCAGCCCCATGCCCATCGTCAGACCCTGCCCTCTCTGGTTCCGATATCCTCCAGCCTGCACCTTGCCCACTCAGAAAAACTGGATTCAAGGAGCGCCCAAGGTATGTGGTGGCTGGCCCTACCCTGAGGGGCACAAGCCAGGGGGGTTATATCCAGTGGGTCGAGGTGTCAGGTTGGGGTTCCAAGGGCTCTTAGGGTTGGGGGTTTCAGGCCAGGCGGGACAAGCCAGGTGACGTCCAAGGGATGCCTCAGGACCGGTAAACAGAGGGAAAAAGAAATAAAAAAAAAAAAAAGATATTAAAAGTACCACTTTCCACCACCTCTACTAGTAGACAGTTCTGTATGTGAACCATTCTCTGAGTATAAAACTTTCTACGTTTTTCAGTTTTAAAGTTTCCAGCCTATAGCCGCTATTTTTAAGCGAAAAAGATGTTTCAGGACTAGAGGGCATGGGATGAAGTTGGAGGGAGGACGATTCAGAGGAAACATGAGAAAGAATTTCTTCACAGAACGGGTGGTGGACAAGTGGAACACCCTGCCAGAGGAAGTGGTGGGGGCTGAAACAATCACGGGATTTAAGAATGCATGGGATAGACATAAAGGAATTCTAGAGGGCAGGGGTAAGGGGAAACAGACTTCTAGGAAAACAAACTGAACTTACAAGCTCAAATGGGCAGACTAGGTGGGCCATAGGCCCTTATCTACCGACACTGTCTATGTATCTATGTAGTTACTTTTTGTAACCCCTTAAACTGTGTGGTGGCTTGAAATTAAAATGTATTCCCTGCATTAAATCTTTTTAATTACTTGCAATCATTTTTAATATACAGGTAACGGCAGTTTTATCTTGCGTTACAACCACCCAGTTGATATTTTTTGATTATAACTCGGCGGTTGTGATCAGCAACTGTCAATATAGCTCGCGCCAAGGTCAGCGCGAGCTAACTAAGTTGCTTTCAAGTGAATCCACTTCCTCACACACAAATCAATCAGCCGATAAATGTTAGAAAAACACTTCAAAACTATAACAAAATAAAAGTGGCATCCTGAAAAAAAAAAAAAAAGAAACATGGAATCCCGATTCGACTTAACAGATCTACCCAACTGAGAAAACTTTGTCTCCAGACAAGAAAACAGAAACACCATATACAAAATGACAAGTGACATTAGACTGTCAAAATAGCAAAATGAATTTCCTTCATGTTAACCTTCACTGAAATAAAAAAAAGTTACAACAATTTTACATTCTCTATCTGATTTTTTTTTTTTTTTTTTTTTTAAGGGCAATGTCATTCAAAATGATGGCCAAAAATTAAATAATGTATGGGTGGGTGTATGTAACCAAGAAATTTACACACCCTTGGTGTGGGATGCTTTTATAAACCCCTCAGGCTTTACCCTCTGGGTTTATGTAGCATCCCACACCTCGGGTGTGTGTAAAATTCTGGGTTACACACACCCATCCATACACTGTTCTATATATTATTATTTTGTACAATAACAGCAAATCCCCCCAATGCTGTGGTAGCTTATATGTGTATGTGTTCCAATTTCATCCCGTCACTGTTATCCAGGCCTCCACAAAATTGTGAGCAGCTGTCCACATATGGTCTTATGCATGTGTTGTATAGGGGAAATCTAACTTCCTTTGATCTGGAGATAAAACGTCTATTAACATCATTCAGAACATAATTTGATTTCCTGAACACCACAGCACATTGCCTACGAGACTTGAGATCATTTGTTATTATAATTCCCAAATATTATTCATTTTTTGATTCCTCCAATATTATATCCTACATTGAATATTTAATGCCTGGATTTGTTCTCCCGAAGTGCAAAACTCTGCACTTTGATATATTAAATGACATGCCCCATTTCATTGTCCACAATACTAACCTATCCAGGTCCCTCTGGATAACTTCACTGCCTGCAATAGTATCCACGCTTCCTCCCAGCTTAGTGTCATACCATGACTGCAACTCCCTACCTATATCCAATATATACAGTCTGAAAAGAACTGGGCCCAAAATGGAACCCTGCCGTACTCCGCTAGTCACCTTAGCAGATAAGGACAGATGACTGTTAACTCTAACCCTCTGCTCCCTTCCATACAACCAGCTTTCAATCCACCTTTCCATTTTACTATCTATTTTGAAATCATATAATTTCTTTATTAAATCCAAATGTGGTACACTATCGAAAGCCTTTTCAAAGTCTAGGTAAATCACATCTGCAGGTATTCCATTATCTAAATATGTACTGACTTTTTTATAAAAGCTTAAAAGATTTGTGGTACATGGTTTCATGCTGGTGTTTGCATCTATTAATAGGTTTCTGGTCAAAATGGTTTCTTTCCTTCATTTATTGATTTTTTCCACCCAGGACGTCTCGGCGGCTGCTCCCACTACCCTACTCCCCCAAGACTCACCCAGATTCGGTCCCCAGAGTTTACCCCTCCATGGCAGGGTGGAGAGGAGAGGGGAAGGCCATCCACTCCTCAAGTACTCATCCAACTGTCGAGGCATTCGGGCAATGGCTCGGGTCTGGGGCAAGCAAGCAGGGCTTCATATAGCACAGGCTCCATTTCTCTCCCTCACCCCTGCCACAGCCAGCATGATAGGTGCATGTTGAGGCACACCCTTGACATTAGCCTCCAGTCCTGCCATCTGTGCCACTCTAATCTGCACTAGCACCAGTCCTCCAGCTGGTGGCGGTTGCGGACCACACCAGCAAGCCCCACCCCCCACCCCCAGAAGAGGAGAGAATTCCTCTGAACACTAAAGCCTCTCCCCCCTTCACTGGCAACCTGAGTCCGCTTCTGAATTCGGGTTGCCAGCATGGTGTGAGGTGTGGCATCCAGCCCCTCAACCCTCAGCCCCACCATGCTGGCGCTGAAGCAGGAACTTTTGTATGAAAATGTATTTTACTGTCCCGATACAAAATCCTTCAAACCATTTTGCTAGTGGGCAGTGATGGAAATGGAAAAATTTCACTGGGGGAACCCACCACACTTGATGTGGATACACCATACCCGACAGGGGTCTGAGAACACATTTTCTAATTATCTGCTGCAATTTTTTGCACTTTAATTAGTGTTCTGCCTTCCAGGGAATATATTTTACAAGGAGCAGTTATTCCCCATTTTACTCTTGGAATGAAGTCAGACTTTTAATTCCACTCCTGCAAACGGCGTTCCCAGACCCCCGTGTGTGTTGGCACCGGTAATGAATCTCTCTTCATGAATATAATCCCACCACCCCCAATCCCGTCCAATGCAAAGTATACTGTATAACGATGGAGGGGAAGGTTGTCCGACATTATACACAAACTCCAAGATGGAGAAGTAAACATAACGGACAGGTGAAGGGGATAGCCCCCCAGCTGCCCCTGCCCCGCACTAAAATAAGTTGCAGCAATGGCACTCACCCCCGCCTGCTGTTGCAAAGGTGTGTGGAGAGTGTGAGAAGGGTCACCAACCCCGCTGCCACTACATGATCTTGCACAATGGGCTCTCTGCCGGGCCACTCTGCACCCCAACTGTAATCACAACAAGCTGTGTCCCTGGCAGAACAGTCACTGGGCCCAATCGGAGATCCAACTCCGGTCAAACAACTTCTGCTACTTCCTGTTTCTCGCAGTACGCACGTACGCACGTTCGGCCAGATCTGCATTTCGACCGCGCGGATCTCTGGGACTCGAAGTCCCTCCGCGCTTTCTAACTCTAGCGAAGAAAGCGACTTTTTTGCGAGGACTTTAACTACCAGGAGGACATGCACGCGCCCCGCTGCAGCTCCTTCCTTGGCCAGAGTGGAAGAGCTAATGTTGGCTGGAGAAGCGACTATTATTAGTTTCTTAAACTGTATGAAGTTATGTTAATCTTTGATAAATGTCTATGCCGAAATAAGCAATTAGGCACTCTCAGGGATTGCGTTAATGGCAAAAGCAACACATTAGCTAGACTACGAACATCAGCTTCGCACACACTCCAAAAACTGTGGAGAAATTTAATCAGATTTATTTATTGCATTTTGATTACCGGGTGAACCCACTGAGACCAGAGGTCCCTTATTCAGGGGGAACTCAGAATTAATTACATACATCATTTATTAAGTTCACATACAATCAACATAGCTCAGCGATTCACAGTATACCTTTGACTCAGAAATAAAAGAGCAGCAATATGTAACTCCCCCTGTTACCTGGGGTTACTAGAATCCCAGTAAGACCTAGTGGTAGGCAGGGAAGGCAGTTTGTGAACTCCAGTTAAATGGATTTCACACTGTCTCACTCTGTTCTCCGACAGATGACATCATTTTAGAACTGTCGCAGCTGCATAAGCCACACTGGAATGTTGCAGTTGGAGGTTAGAATAGAACGTTGGGGAATATGAAGCCAGTCTGTGTGCAGTCTTAAGAGAGAGACTGTAGTGCAGCAGAGTGTGTGCAGGCTTTCAGAGCTTTAAGCGCTGTTGCAGAACTACTTTTGTTTTTGGTGTGTGTTGGCACCTGAAGAGGAACACATGAACTGGTAATTGAAATGGGGCTCTCAATTGTTCAGAGCCCCATCCCTGAGGGGATGGGGGGAAGGTGTCTGCCTGTTTTCCAGGGGCAACCCCCCTGGGTCCTGCTAAGGGAAAGAAGCTGCCTGTCTGAGTTGTGCTGAGGCACCAGAAGCTCTGTAAGAGATTCCTTGAGGAGGAAACGCCTGTGGGGCACCTGCAACCAAAGGGTGAGTTTTCTCTAAAAAAGGGCCAAGTGTTTTCACCTGAAACAGAAGGAAACTAAAGGGACTGTTACTGTGGACTCAGGAAAAGACAGCCAAGTACAGTTGGAAGATGTGGGGATTGGACTGCTTAACTCAGTGGGGGGGTCTAGAGTAATGGACAAAGTCACTTATAAGTATGTTCAAGGCCAGCACAAAATGGAAAGAAAGAATGTGGGGATTGGACTGCTTAACCTGTGTGTGTGTGGGGGGGGGTTCTAGAGTAATGGACAATGCCACTTATTTTTAAGCATGTTCAAGTCCAGCACAAATGGGAAGCAAGACAAGTAGATTGAATGTGAAATACATTTAGCAAGAATCTACACAGCAAAGTGCTAAAGGATGAGTTGTTTACAGTCCAGAGAAATGGCCGGGTATGAATTGTGGGAGCGAGAGGTGGGAGACCCCCTATCAGTAGTAACCAAATTCACCTCTAGGGATTTGCCCTGAGACACCTTTTGGTTTCCCTCAGTTACTTGGCCAGTGCCTGGGGAAAATACCCAGACGTGGGATTAAAGAGGAGGATTCCCTGATGGAGCCAGGGTGCTCTTAGGTGGTTTGGGGAGCCACCAGAAAATGTTTCCATGAAATATGGAAGGTGTCCAAGTGGCTGGCAAGGGAGCCGAGTCAGGAAAAACCCAAAGTAGTGTACAAGTTCGGGCTATGTAACCCAAATCACTGTACAAGTCCGGGCTGTGTGCCCAGTGTGTTGTAGAGCCTGAGAGCTAAAGTGATGAAGATGTGTTCTGGTCTCCTTTAATCTGCATTACCAGGAGTGTAGCCCCGTGGGGGGCCATCTATGCTTTGTTTATTCTGTTGGATGTAAATAAAAGCCACACTTTAGAATCCCACTTCTGGTATTGGACATTACAGTTATTGCTTCCTGTGTTCGGAGTTACTTGGGTGCCCCTGTGCAGAATAGCCAAACCTAGCCTTTGTGCCGAGTGGCCTATTCCTCCCCGAACCCAGCCCACCTGGTAGAGCTGTCAGATACAAACGGCATACCGGGTAGGGGTTACAAATAGACACTGGATTCACATACAGAGTACTACAACAGCAATTAGGAAGGAAGGAGACAGTTGGTCAGTGACGTTAGGGTGACAACATGATAAATAATTTCCGCAAGTTCTTGTGCTAGGAGGAATGTGTTCCATGTGTCAAAGACCTACTGTAGTGTACAGGACCTATTGTTCCGGATGCCCCCGGCCCCCAAAAAAACAACAGGACATACAACTTGTGTGTTGTGCTGAGATTGGCAATCAATTTATTCTATTTCACATTTATTATTTACAAATTCTATCAACATTCATCCTTATTGTCTTTACAAAAGATCCTTGTTTTTATTGCAATATCTATCAATCCATCATTTTTCTTCCTCTTCTTCTCACCTCCCCAGGTGAAAACCTGGGTGACTTCTTCTCTTGTAGGTAACAGTGAAAACCGAGACCGCTTTTCTCTCCTTCTGTTGCTTCTTCTTATCCTCATATTCCTTTATCATCCCCAACCTCCCCGCCATTCACCTATGGCAGTCCATCACAGTCCAAACCAGACTTCTTCTGCCATCCACCTATGACAGACCGTACCCAACTCCCCAGCTCCGCTCCCCATCCTCCTTTTTGACAGGTAGGTGGGAGGCAACAACATTTTTCCACAAAAAAGGCTGTATCCCTCTGTGCTGACCCTTATATACCCTGTATTTCTGTACCTCCTACCCACACCTTCACATATCCCTTTCCTGCTCACCTTCTTTAGTTCCTCCCCTTTTCCTTCTGAAGCTTGCCTCTTGCCCTATGACTCACTGTCCACCCTCCCTTCTGAGCAAACCAAATCCCTGCAAAAAGAGGGGGGGTGTCCACCAGGACAACTTGGTCTGCCCCTTAAAGGGCAAACTTCAGTGTCCAGGATCCCCCCCCAAAAAAAAAAAACAGAACATACAACTTGTGTGTTGTTGTGCTCAGATTGGCAATCAATTTATTCTATTTCACATTTATTATTTACAAATTCCATCACCATTCATCCTTATTGCAATACATATCAATATCTATCAATCCTTCCTTTTTCTTCCTCTTCTTCTCGTTTCCCCAGGTGAAAACCTGGGTGTCTTCTTCTTTTGTAGGTAATGGTGGAAACCAAGAATGCTTTTCTCTCCTTCTGTTGCTTCTTCTCATCCTCATATTCCTTTATCATTCCCCCTTCCCCTCCTACCTCCCCCTTTTTCCCCATAGCCTGTCTCCAGCTTGTGTTGGATGACTGGCATTCCCCTTTTTTCTCTCTCTCTCTCTCTCTCTCTCTCCCCTTTATCTTCCTTTCTGTCTCCTCCAGGCCTCAATAAAACCCATCATCTCAGTATTGAACATGTCTATCGCTAAGTCCGACAAATATGCCCCATCTGATCTATAGAAATCCTCTACCCACTCTTCCACCCCCCCCTCAATATTACATGACCTCCCATACTCTTTACCAACATCCCCACCTTCCTATTCATCTTTCTTCTGGCACTGTCCACTGCTACATGGCTGAGTTTGTGTCTCCACACCCTCCTTGGTATCATGTCTGACTACGCCATGCTCACCCCGGGCCACCATTGCTTTATTTTTTCCAGGTCCCGTTTTACCCGCAAATACGTGTCAACCCATGGCTTCCCCCCAATATCATTACCCCCGAAGTGTATAATAATTAAATCTGGGGTGGGTCTTTTCTCTTTCATCTCTATCAGGGTCGGAAGCAGCTGCATCCATTTCATCCCTCGAATACCGTGTCATACCAGCCTAAATTGTCTGACATCTTGGTAGAACTGTTTTCCCCCAGTCTTCTTTTCTGCTGTCCTTTCCGCCCAGTAAATGTAGGAGTGCCTGCAGATCCATACATCTGTGATCCTCCCTCCACCTATTAAAGAAAATATATCTTACTATCTCAACCTGTCTTTTTCCCATTCGTTCTTCTGTTCCTTTTTCCACAGTCCCCTTACCCCTCCAACTCTTGGTTCTGTGCCTGCAAAACAAAATGGCAGATGGGATCCGTATGATCGTCCGACTCCCAACTGAGCGACTCTAAAACGTCCGACTCTAACAGCCCGTCAGTGTCAACTGCCCGCAGAATGTATTGCCGACTGCCGTTTTCCCGACATTAGACATTTGAGTGCCATATGCCATTTTTAACTGATAGTGACGCTGATCTATCGTACTGAATTGTTTGCATTTAGTGTTTAATAGCTATAATTTGGTCCAACAGGCTAGGTGTTGTGCGGTTAGGTGGCAACACGAGGGGACTGCCTCTTGCCCTTCCAGGAAATGGCTGAAAGTTTGCACCCTAGCATGTTTTAATCATGCTTACCTCAGTCGGCTTGCAGTCCAGTCTAACAAGAAAAGAATGCTAAAACTGTAATTTTTGCTGTATTACTTCTATATAGGAGAGCGGGAGTATCTGATAATATGTATACCCTTGAGGAAAGGAGGGAGAGGGTGGACATGATAGAAACTTTTAAGTACCTCTGTGGAATCAACAAAGTCCAAGAGGGTAGCATCTTTCAGAAAAAGAGATGTGCAAGAACAAGAGGACACAATTTGCAAATAGGGGGGGGACGTCTCAGAGGCAATGTGAGGAAGTATTTTTTCACAGAGAGGGTGGTGGATGCATGGAACAGCCTTCCTGAGGAGGTTGTGGGGTCTAAAACTGTGGGAGAATTCAAGAATGCATGGGACAGACATAAGGCAATTCTTGTGAGGGGTAGGAAGAAATAGGCTGTTAGTTAACTAGGATCTGCAACTTATCCTGTAGGTAGGGAAATGGGCAGACTAGGTGGGCCAAGTGGTCCTTATCTGCCGTTAAAGTCTATGCTTCTGTGTTTTCTATGTTTCTATCAGAACGGGGGTCAGAGCATTTTCTGTAAAAGTCAACGTTACACTGCACTATCCTGGTCTACATCCTTGAAGGGCTTCAATAGTGGAAAAGGAAAGACCAACAAGCAGACGACTGCAGAAGCATCGATTGATGGACCATGGTCTGGGCGTAACTAAGATAAGTTAAAAGGTTAAAATCTGATGCAAATCTTTTACGTTGTTTGGTTCTCAAATCTTGTGGGAGACCTAGTCGGGAAACTGAGTTCACGGTAAGATGATAGTCTGGCGACAGTACCAGTCGGGAACTTGGATACGGGGAAATGCACGTCGGGCAGTCGGGAGTTGGGTGATCGTACCAGACCCTGGCAGATGACATGTTAATCTCAATCATTCAAAACCTGAATGTATCTCTTGTAATTGGACGACTGCCAGTGTCCCATTTCCAACATTCTCGTCATTGACTCCCCTTCCGCCGCCCATTTTGATGCTGCCCCTATTCTAAAGGAATGGGAGGAATACCTATCCAGAAACTCCATGCCTTTTTTGAGTATGGCTGTCACCTGGTAACTCGTCACCTTCCTCCCATCTCCATGCACAAATAAATGCCCTTCCTTATTACAACACTCCGCAGTGTAAGCCCACAAAGCCTTTACTGGGCACAGGTTCCCGTCAAGGTGTGCCCTAATGGTTATGACACACCCCTTCCCTTCCTGATCCGTCTTGGATCTCCTAATTATGAGTTGTATTGCACTTTTTCCCAAGGTTATATCCCCCATTCCAAACCTCCTTCCTCTCCTTTCCTGCCATGTCCCACTGCTTCACTCACTCTTAAGGCCCCAACAAACATCAGTAGGTAAATCGAATGGAACAGCTGTGCCTCATCCTTGGACTTACAAATTGCAGACAATATCCCCCCTAACTTGTGTAACAACTGGTCTGCTTTTGGCCGCCAGTTATCCTTGGTCCCTTGTTTTAACTACTCCAACCCGGCATCATCTTCCATATCAGCATTGACTTCATGGGGTCCTTCCACTTTTTCAAGCTACAGACTAAGCTGATCCCTGCTAGGTACACACCCATTGTGGTATGAGCCATCCCTTTTTCCCACTGCTCTACCGTGAATTTTCCTAACTACTCTTCTGTAAGTGGCCCCCTTACCTCCATATGGTGTACTTCCCTGAATGTTTGCAATGCCCGCCATGCCCCTTCATAGGCCCTCAAGGTCTGTGGTGCCCATGAGTTGTGAAACAGTATTTTGGCTCCCTCTTGCCAACATCCCAGATGTTCGTTGGAATGGGCATTTTCTGCTCCTCTGCTGTTGGCACCAGTGCCCGGAAAGATCCAGCTGCGGACGGGAAAGGCTGTCAGCTAGGATATTAAGTCTTTCAGCAAAAGAGGCCATATCTCTCTGTGCTGACCCTTATAGACCCTGTATTTCCGTACTTCCTACCCCCACCTTCACCTATCTGTTTCCTGCTCACCTTCTTTAGTTCCTCCCCTTTTCCTTCTGAAGCTTGCCCCTTGCCCTATGACTCACTGTCCCCACTTCCCCCCACCCTCCCTTCTGAGCAAACCAAATCCCTGCAAAAGGGGGGTCCACCAGGACAACTTGGTCTGCCGTTAAAGGGAAAACTTCATTAGACCTTTAAGACTGTACAGGAGAACAGCATTCAGGGCAAGGAGGACGAGTTAACAGTAGATTAGCCTAATGCTGATGAAATGTTCACAGCCAATTGGGAAGCTCTGTTTGTCAGTCCAACCTGCTATAATGAGAAAAATAACTTGATTCACATAATACATAGAATACGACACCACCACAAATGTGCTCAAGATTTTATCTGTAAATCAGATGTGAAGTCGGGCCAGCTGTGTGCAACAGACATCTACAAGACATTCAGTGTTACTCAGATGCTTGCACACATGCATACAGAAACACAGAATGGACTGGAGTTAGATTGCAACCCCCCTGAGATAGCGGAAAGCAGACTGATCCACAGATGCTTCTATGCGAAGGAGAAAAAGGAAAATGTCCAAGTTATTGATGGAATGTAAAGAGGCAGGTGGATGGAAAGGTGAGTAAGGAGCTGAGATGGGTGGGGAGGGTTTCAAACCAGAAACTTAGAGATAAATGAAGCACAGCTGGCAACCTGTCTGCCCTTGAGATGGGAGAGAGCAAGATGTAAAGGGAGCAGTGGTGAATGTGTATGTTGGGGGCAGTTAAGAGCAAATCAACAGAAGGAGTGAAAAAGGGGACCCATTCAAGTGAGGGTGGACTTTGCTGCAGCACTATACACTATATCCCAGTACTCGGAATCCAGGTGGATCATCTTAACAATGATCTCATGCTGGGCAGGGAATGGGATGCAGGCTTTGTTCCTGTAAAGTGCCCCCAGTTTGGGGACATATAGATTTAGTTTTGTTGACGTATTGGTCCTTGTAAGAACAGACCCAGAAGCAAATGGTTTGATACCTTTTATTGAACCAACATAGTTGTTACAAAAAGAACACAGTGCCTAAGCTTTCAGACCAAACAAGTCCTTCCTCGGAAGCTTATGGCAGTCATTTAGAAAATTACATACTATTAACACTCAGATCATATCATATATATAAAAAAACAGAAATAATTCTCATTGGTTTAAAATACTCATTTAAAGCATAACTGAAGTTTAAATCAGGTGAAGTTTCTTACGGCTGGCATCCATATGGCAGGAGAAGTTGAGGTGGCTGTCCAGCCAAACCCATAGGTACTTGAAGGAGATGGGACTAGACATCGCAGGAGCCATGCACATACACAGACAGAAATGGTGGGTGCAAACTGAAACAAGCGATAGACCAAAACACGGGGTGGAATGCACGCCAGGTACTGGGAAGATATAGAGTAGTAAAATAAAAATACAAGGAGTGACCACAAAATATATTTAATTAAACAGCTCACATTAATAAAGACAGGTGGCAAAAATAATAGTGCTTCATATCCATGGCATGATGCTTCATCGGGGGAGGAGCCAAGGGAGAAGCTTCTTACATTTATAGTAGTATATTAAAGGTATAGTGCACAGTTGCATAAATTCATAAAATAACGTCTGTACATCAATTAGATAAAACAAAATAGTGTGTATAAATCCCAAAAATAAATAGAAAAAAAAACGAAGTGTGAATGAATGAATATCAAAATAAAGAGCCAGATGCTAAAATACAGGGTGAATTAGTGAAGTAAAATATTAGTTCCATACTAATCCGTAGTACAATCACAGTAAACCTATTTCATGTCTGTTATAGAGACTAGGGAAGAAAAGAAAAGAACAACCAAAATATAACATCCAAGGCATAAGTAGCTCTGGAGTTGATGTCTTTATTCACCTCAATAAGACATGAATTAAGGTTACTGACATTAAAATCTTTTTTGTACGCCTCTGAAATTGTATCTAACTTCCCCACTGAGTTTGTACTGGAACTGGTGAATCTTATATGCTCTTCAAACTAGTAGTAGTAGTAGTAAAACGATTATTCATAACTCACTTTATGAATCAGGAAAAACTCAATTGTGCAGTGCTAATTTACAGTGAGATCCTTGGGTACAAAACAGTATACAATAAATTCACAATACATGTTACGAAATAAATATGATTTACATTTTAAAAAGGTTGCAACAAGTATAATAATGCCCTAACCACGGTTATGTCTTAGACTCTAATACTTTTCTAAGTCAACAGTTACAGTTAATCAATAACTCGGTAAGAGGTGCAACAAGACCCAGTATTTTCCTTAGTAGTCCTTAAAGAGCTACTGATGCCACAAAGAAAACTTTAAAAAAACATGATAATTAGGTACGATGCTGCCTGCATTCCATTTATATTTTGTATATTTCTCCTCCCCATTACTTACTACTAATGAAATTTGCATGAATATATGATCTTTATCCTTTAGAGTTCCTTTAGAGTCCATCTGCCTCTATAGCATATGCCCTACTTCAAGTCATAATCCTCTGTTGTGACATCATAATCTGTTGCTATGGGAGTAAATGTGATATCACAAGCAGTGCTCTGATACTCCAGGTAGGGAGAAAACAGTAGGAATAGATAAACTCTTCAGGAGCAAAAATCCTGTTTTCATACAAATAACACCAGTAATAAATAATGGGGAGGAAGAACACAGCACTAATGGGAAATGCAAGCTGGACTGTTTCTAAGTATTAGGTTTTGTTGAAGTTCTGATGAACGTGTCATCAGCTTTTTAACCAGTGTTTTATATCTCCCCACCGTATGTCATTTCCCATAGTTCTTATCATTTGGGGGCAAGCCATTCTACAACTGTGGTCCTCTAAAAAATATTGATTGTCTCCCAGTTTCCATGTTGTAACTACCTTGTTTTCAATGGTAAATTTTACCAGCATGTTCAGGGAATGGTGATGGTGACCAACGTAGCTCCTTCCTATGCCAACCATTTTTTTTGGGGGGGGGTGGAAAAGAGAGCCCTGTTGTTCATCCAGAACCAAAACCCATCTCTGCCAAAGATGGCTTTTTTTCTTCTTTTTTTTTCAGGATTTATACATATTATTTGGTTTAGTCTAGTTACTGAACAGAGGTTATTTGCGTTATGAATTTCTGCAAATATGCACTGTACATTTAATGTATTACTATAAATGAAAAAAGCTTCTCTGGCTTTGCCCCGACGAAGTGTCATGTCTTGGATGTGAAGCACCAGGGGTTTTGGCCAATGGTCTCAATTAATGTGATTCATTTACTTTAATTAAATATCTTTTACAGTCACTCCTTGTATTAGTATTTTACTTGAACAAGGTGACCTCTTCCAGTGAAGCACCTTCAAGGGTTGTGAAGGCAGCTGTGTATAGGGTTTTGGTCAGACAATGCCTGGTGTCAAAGGTAATTGAGATTTTTTTTTTTCAGTGAGGCAGGTAAGCTGATTTGAGTAGAACCAGAGTTGGATACTGGTAAAGTCCCTCTGAAGGTGGACAGTTAGATCAGACATTGAGGGACCTGAGGCAAAAAGTACTATGCCATCTGCATACATGTGTATATATCTGAGGGGACACGCCATGGGGAGGTCATTTAGGAGAATTGAAAACTAGACAGAGCCAATGACATAGCCTTGGGGTACAGCTCATCCAATAAAGAGCATTGGGGAAACACATTCTCCTACATGGACTACTTGTGATCTGTCCTCCAGGTACCAGCCAAACAATTTAACCAGTAGGTCAGATAGTCCAACACATATGAGTTTGCCCAGGAGGATGGATGGGCGACTGTGTTGAAGGCTGGCCAGGTCTACAAAGATGGCAGAGGTAATCAGGCCCTACGTCTATCTTTTCAGGATGACCCCCATATCATCTGCTGCTATCCACCACCTTCCAGCTACTTTCCCTAGTGTCGGTTCTGCACTGCAATTAACCTCCTTACCTGCCCTCCCCTATTTATAGTAATGTTCATTGCATTTGATCATTTGCATATTTAAAGTGACACTGTCAACCCCCTTAAGGCCTCACAGTGTCTGTAGTTTAAAAAAACAAATTGGTCACGGTCTTTAGAGATTGTAGATGTAGCTGGTGTTTCGATTCTGAGTCATTTTTTCCTTTTAAGGTGAAAAACAGACTGCCTACCATACTGATTTTATCACACAAAAACATGTTTTTTACAGTCTCTGATCAACTCCCACTGTATCTTTCCTGGACTTGGGAAGACACCTAGCATAGTCTAGCCACTCGTGATGCAGGGGGAGGAAAGGAAAGGGAGGAAATGTTATTGCATCATGAGTTGTTGCACTGTTTGGGGGGTGTTCCTAATGTTTAAAAAGTAGAATACTTTCTCATTTAGGAATGATGGCGGCAGTGTGAGAGCCACAAGGAGATCGTCAGAAGACTTTCATGACTTTTTACCAGTTTTAGGCTATTTTCTAGTAATTTAATGGTATGCTATCATTGTCAATTAAATACTGTTTCCTCATACTTGATATATCGCAAATGACGCTACCTTGATAGTGCATGTTTCTTTTTACCCTTTCCTAGGAACCATGCTGGATTTGCAGTGACTGCAGCTATGGAGCTGGTCAGATGAACGGAGTGCAACCTAGAGGGACTAGCAGGAACAAGAAGCAGGGGATGCTTTTGGAACCTGGAGCTGGACATAGAGTGAAAGAAACTGAAGGAACCAACAGAACCCAAGGAGCAGCTGTAGTCAGAGTATTAGATTGACTGCTGAATTGGTAAAACTGATCATAACTTGTGTTTGGATGTTTATTCAGCCAAAGGGAAATTATAAAACAGACCTGAGAATTTACCCTACCAGCTTAATCTGTTTGTTCAGGAATGGCTTCAGATAAGACAGGCCTTTATAAGGATGTTTTTTGTTTAAATTAGTTTTATTTATTTATTAGATCATCGGTTTACAGACCTTTGAGTCAAAGACTCATTCACAAAGGCACCTCGTCAAGAGAGCAATACATCACAGCAAACAAAACAGTACAGTACATAATGCTTAGATTAAAAAAGCAACCAGTGTTACAGGCACTCACTGGTGGTACACACTTGGTAATAGGTAGATCACAGTAGTCATAATATAGGTACACGAGTACCACATCAGTGTTTAATGTGTTTATTTTAACACACAAGCTGCTTTCTTCCTGTCTTAGTAACAGAGTTGAATGTGCATTTAGTAGCAGATGAACAAATGGCAAACTCTGAATCCTGCAACTTTAGCTAACAAAAGTGATTTCTCAAGTTAAAACACATTCTTTTTTTTATTGGATCAGAAAACATTTAAAAACTTTTAATATCATAAAGCATTAATGTACTTATTTTTTTGTGCTGTTGAGACCCCACATGATGATCTCAGGACCAGTAAGTTTCAGCTGAGTTATCGTGATGTAAGAAGCAAGACTTTTCCATGGTAGTCAGGAGCACAAAGATGCTTGTGAAAATGCTGCTCTTGTGCAAGCTGGTTATTTTTAAATACAGGTATTTATTTAAAAACCCGCTGTACTTAAAGGGACACTGTCAATCTTTTTTGAATCATATTATTTCTAGTTAAAAACCTACATTTTATGATTGCTTACCTTCTCTAAAATCCATTGGTGTTGATGGTTGCGTTATCTTCCTCCTCTCTTAGTAGAACTGAAATGTATGCTAATTGTGTATTTGTAAACAACCTTGTTTTGTTTCAGATCCTTGCTCTACTCCTACTGCATACTACCTGAAAACTAGGAACACCCCCCAAACCTGCAACCACTCATGAAGCAATTGTCTGCTCTCCCCCAATGCATAATTAGTGGCTAGACTGTTTTAGGGGGTGTTTCCCAAGTCCAGGAAGGATGCAGCAGGCGTTGATCAAGGAATGTAAACAAACATGTTTTGGTGTCGTAACACCAGTATGGTGGGCACTCTGTTTTTCACTATTTAAAACAAAAAGGAATCAGAATCATATTACCAGCTACAGTACAGTACACCAGCAGTCTCTACAGAATGTGAACAACCATACAAACTAGGGACATTCTTAGCCCTTAGGGGGTTGACAGTGTCCCTTTAAGGATCCTTTTTAAGTGTTACTGCTTTTTTAAACTGGCCCAGAATCCATTCTTTTTTATACACTAAATTACATAGAAACATAGACAAATGAAGGCAGATTAAGACCAGAGGTCTATCCAATCCCTGGAACCTACTTTTTCTCCAGGGTACTAACCCTTCCCATCCTCTCTCTGTTCTCCTCTTTGGTCTTGTCACCCCCCCCCCCCGGTAACCACTATTCACTTTATTGTGTCCCAGCCCTGCTTGAATCCCCTAACTGTTTTTGCAGCTACCACCTCAACCAACAGACTGTTTCAAGGTTCCACCACCTTTTCCGTAAAGTGGTACTTCCTCACATCTCTCCTGAACCAACCTCCTGTTAATTTTCATTCGTGTCCATGTGACCGTGAATTGGTATTCAGGCTAAATGGTCCGTTGCAGTTCACTTTGTTAATTTCTTTAAGGAGCTTAAAGGGCTCTATCATATCTCATAGAAACATAGAAACATAGAAGTTGATGGCAGATAAGGACCACCAGGCCCATCCAGTCTGCCCTTTTCCTTTTCTACCTTATGAATGTGCCATCAGCCTTTGCTCTGTCAGTGGTCTATCTATTCATACTCATTTGTATCGCTCCCTTATGCCTATCCCATGCCTGTTTGAAGCCCTGCACTGTATTCATAGCCACCACTTCTTGTGGTAAGCCATTCCATGCATCCACCACCCTTTCTGTGAAAAAGAATTTCCTCACATTCCTCTTAATCGGCCCCCTCTAATCTCATGCTGTGTCCTCTTGTCCTGCTATTTTTCTTATATTTAAACATGTTAGACTCTTTCACCTAGTTAATGCCCTTAAGGTGTTTGAATGCCTCGATCATATCACCTCTCTCTCCTCCTTTGCTCAAGGGTATACATATTGAGCTCTGTTAATCTGTCCTCATATGTCTTCTGATGCAGTCCCTGCACCATTTTGCTGCCTTCTCTGACTGCCTCAATTTGGTTAATGTCCTTGTGAAGGTGTGGCCTCCAATACTGCACGAGTACTCCAGATGGGGCTAACCAGTGTCTTGTAAAGAGGGATTATTACCTCCTCTACGACTTGTGATACCCTACTAATACACCCTAACACCCCTAGCCTTACCTACTGCTTTAGAGGTCTGCTTTGATGATTTCAGGTCATCAGTGATGATGATGCCCAAGTCTCTTCTTCCTTTGTGACTGCTAGCAACTCCTCCCAGCCTGTAGGTGGCTTCAGGGTTTCTTCGCTATGTGCATGATTTTGCACTTTTGCATTAAATCCCAGTTGCCACTCTTCTGACCATTTTGCTAGTTTATCCAGATCTCTTCTCATTCTTCCTACCCCATCTGGATCATCTACTCTGTTGCAGATCTTGGTGTCATCTGCAAACAGACAAGCCTTACCCTCTAGTCCATCTGCAAGGTCACTAATGAAGATGTTGAAGAGGACTGGCCCCAGGACTGATCCCTGAGGTACCCCACTTGTGACTTGCATCTCTTCTGACTGTATACCATTTACCACCACTCTCTGTTTTCTGCCCGTCAACCAGTTTGCCACCCAGTTGACCAACTTCTGACCCACCCCGAGCCTACCCAGCTTATTTATCAATCTTCTATGTGGAACAGTGTCAAAAGCTTTTGCTGAAGTCAAGGTAGGCGACATCAACTGCTCCCCCTTGGCCCACCACTCTGGTTACCCAGTCAAAGAAATCTATGAGATTAGTTTGACAGGACCTTCCTTTTGTAAACCCATGCTGTCTTGGATCCTGTGCCCCTATGGATTCCAGGTGTTGCACTATCCTTTCCTTAAGGAGTGCCTCCATAATCTTGCCCACTACTGAGGTAAGACTGACTGGTCTGTAGTTCCTCGCCTCCTCCCTGCTACCACTCTTGTGGAGCAGGATCACATGAGCCCTTCTCCAGTCTTCTGGGACATCTCCTGTGCTCAGAGACTCACTAAACAGTTCTGCTAATGGCTCTGCTAGTTCCACCTTTAGCTCCTCAAGTACCCGGGGATGTATGCCATCAGGTCCCATTGCCTTATCCACCCTGAGCTTAGCAAGCTCTTGTAGGACCCTTTCTTTTGTGAAGGGAGTAGTGCTCACCTCCTCCCCTGTGTCCATGATGCTGAGCTGTGGGCCCTGCCCTACCTTCTCTTCAGTAAATACTGAGCAAAAGTATCTATTTAGGATAGATGCCTTTACAGGGTCCTCCTCCTCACATGCTCCCTTTTCTCCATTAAGCTTAGCAATAGCCCCTCTGGACTTTCTCCTTTTACTAATGTATCTATAGAAAGTATTGTCACCTTCTTTTACTGTTCGTGCTAGTGTTTCCTCAGTTTGGGACTTTGCCTGCCTTACTGCCGTCCCTGCTTCCCTTAGGGCAGTTTGGTATGCCTCCCTATCTTCATCCCATTGTGTTCCCTTATATTTCCTGAAGGCCAGCCTTTTGGCTCTGACCATTTCTACACTGTATTTGAGAACCAAAGCGGTTTCCTTCTTCTTTGCACTTCCTTTTCTGTCTAACACAATGGGATGTTGCTTCAAGTATTGCATCCTTAATGCTTGCCCACTTTGCCTGTACCCCTCACCTGTGTTTCTTTTTGCCAGGGCTAGCTTAACTCTGTTGGCCATCTTATCAAAGTCAGCTCCTCTGAAGTCCCATATTTTGCCTTGGAATGGGATGATTTAGATGTAGTGGCCAAATTGAACCATACCATGTGATGGTCACTGGCCCCCAGGTGACCTTCTACCTGGAGATCTGTGATCCATTCCCTGTTAGTCAGTACTATATCTAGGATAGCCCTGTCTCTTGTGGGTTGCTGTACCAGTTGTTTGAGGCCCTCCTGCAGGAATCCACCATGTGTCTAGTTCTGGCAGATGTTCCTGCTGGTATTGACCAATCTGTATCCGCATGTTGAAGTCTCCCATTATCAGAACCTCCCTTTAGCTGTCATGTTTTGTATATCTTCTAACAGCAATGTGTCTGTGTCCTCCCCCTGGTCTGGGGGCCTGTAGACAACCCCAGTTTTTATGGCTGTTCCATTTCCTGTTTCCAGGATGACCCACAGTTCTTCTGGCTCCTTATGTGTATTCTGAATTTCTGTAGCTTTGATATTTTCATTGACATACAGGGCCACTCCTCCCCCCCCTTTTTGCACCCCAGTCTCTTCTGAACAATACATAGCCAGGTACTGAAGTCTCCCAAGTGTGGTTACTGGTAAACCATGTCTCACTAATTGCTACTATGTCCAGTTTAGCCTCTGACATTATTGCTCGCAGGTCTGGGATCTTATATCCCAGGCTGTGAGCATTTGTGTACATGATTTTCCATTGGCCAGATTTTGGTGCTAGTTGTTGGGTGAGGTTTGGCATTACCCCTGTGCGTCGTATGGGGAGACAAACCTTTTTTCTTACCTGATGATGCAAATGAACTGCAAACATGCTGAATCCCTGTTTGACCACTAGCTGAGGGGGGAAGGGTGTTCTTCCCATTCGACGTATGGGGTGCTGCACCCCTCTCCCCATTTGCTAGTTTAAATATTCTGCAAAGACATCAAACTTCTGCCCCAATGCACTGACTCCTCCTTAGTCAGATGCAGTCCATCAAATTTAAAGAACTTTCGCCTCCCAGAACTGTTGCCAGTTCCTACAAATCTGTGTCCTTTTCCTGGCACCAGCCCTTGAGCCACGTGGTTTAGCTCCCCTATCTCCCCTTCTCTGACCTTCCATCCATCTGCTCCCCTCTCCCAGACTGGCAGGATCTCAGAGAAGGAGATGCCGGGTGAAACAGATGATAGTTTGTCACCCAGCCTGGTCAGGTGCTCCTTGGTCTGCACAACTGACCTGCTGGCGAGATCATTAGTCCCTATGTGTACTAGGACAGCAATGTTTTCTCCTGCTTTGTGAACAATTTTAGCAATGCAGTCAGTGTCTCTCCATGCTGATGTACCTGGGAGACATCTGACCATTACCCCTGGCTGGAGATGGGTATCAACTCCCCGAATCATGGAGTCTCCTATGATCAGAAGTTTTTTGGATTTCCTTTTTGCTTTTTTTGTTTTGGTTCCTGATTTGGGTGAGTTTTGTTGTGCTAGCTCATGTGTTGCAGTGTCCTGCTCTGCAGTGTCTTCTGCCTCTTTGTTTGATTTCAGAGATAGAGGCAGATATCTGTTTGTAGTGTTTATATGGTTTTTGAGGTAATATGTTGGAGAGCAGAGAGTGATGGGCACCGATTTGCCTCCTAACCACCTGCCAACCTCCTGGACCAACTACCCTCTGCGGTCCGAGGTTTTCTGTTGGATGTTGGGGAAATGGCGGGTGGTTCTTATAATGTATTTCCTCTTGAATATGAAATTTGAGCGTGCAATCTCTGCCCATGCTGCCCGGAGCTGAGCCCTAAGATCTCCAAAGGCTCCAGCATGTAGGACAGTGTCCTAAATCCTGTAAGACTGTCCTTCTGAAAATTGTTCCATAGTACCTGCAGTTAATGATATCCATTCCGGATAAGTTGCTGGGTTTATAACCTAGTCAGAGTAATTAGAAGGGAAAAAAAAGGAAAAAAATGCAAATAATGGTTTAATTGTGCTTTGTTTAACTTGTTATAACAAGTTAAATTACTAGTGCCCCTGTAAATGAGATCACCTTGTGGAGGCCCCACTGATCCGCCTCTTCCTGCTCTGCCACAGGAAATGTCACAACTGTGGTACCCTATAAAAGGAGTGTAGTGTGGTGGTTGGGATGGGGTGGGTGGCTGGGCCCTTCCTGCCGAAAAGAAGAACCACGGACTAAAAGAACAAGCAGGTAAGAGCAGAAACAGTCAACAACAAATGCAGTAACCCTGAAAGCTTATCCTAATGTTAGATAAAACTGTAAAACCTGTAAAGCACCACCTGTAATAATTTCAGAGAAGATATACGCTGTAAGAAACACTTTGCTACAGAGAAAAATAAAACAATGAAATGTTAACAACAAACAGTAGCAATCCCTGTGAGTAAAAAATAAAAACAACACCACACAGTAAATCTGCTTAGCCAAAATAAGTCTTAATTCTTTTCCCTTGCTCTGGTAAGTTTCTCTACTCTGCCTTTCAAGCAGTCTTAGAAGGAAAGAGCTCAGGTGAAGCTAGGTGCCTTGGCCAGCAAACCAAGTCTTCTACCTACTGGTCTCCAGTGAGTACATATTTAGTGCCTTGAGGCGCTCCTCATAGGATTTGCCCTGCTGGCCCTGAATCATTTTTGTTACTCTGCGCTGGACTGTCTCCAACCCATCCTTATCGTTTCCGAGGTGAGGACTCCAGAACTGGACACAGTACTCTAGGTGAGGCCTCACTAGGGATCTGTACAGGGGAAATATTACCTCTTTTCTTCAGCTGTCGATTCCCCCCCCCCGATACATCTCGGCATCCTGTTAGCCTTGCTATAGGCCTTGTTGTAATGACTCGATTGCTTAAGTGAGTTGCTAATGATAACTTCCAGATCCCATTCCTCAGCTATAGTGCTAAGTCTCTCTCCTCCCATCCAGTACTCTGTCTTGGAGTTCTTTTTCCCTAGGTGCATTACCTTGCATTTTCTAGCACTGAATTTCTTTCATTTATATTTTTATAGGATTTCTCCCTGGTTTTTGGTTCCATCCCCATGCCCCAGCAGCACGTGTGCAGATGGAGGAATGCATGCGCCACAGTACCGAGGTGCCCTCCCTCTACTTTGCCACCCACCCACCTGCACTGCCCTCAGACCTCTACCCGAGGGCAGTGGAGCTATGGTGGATGACAGGTGTCCCCCCCTTCAGGAGAGGAGAGTTGCCTTTCGGCTGCACAATCTTTTTTTTTTCTTTTTATATATACTGTATATATTTTCTCTTTATGCCCCCTTCTCAACGCAGCACTCCCATTCTTTGGGAGACACCTATGGCCTTGTATGACCTCGCTCATCTAGTCGGCCTACGGCACAGTCCATCCCCCCATGGAGCCTTGGTTATACCACCTCTTGTGGATACAGAGTGGGGCCTTCTTCACCCCAATGTGTCTATGTTTCGTCGGGGATGCTGTCGACGGCGCTGGTAGGGGCATTGGGGATCGGGGCCTGGTGCACCATCTACTGGTAGTGCTGCGGGGTGTTTCCTGGTTTTCTGGTCCACCTTTCAGGACATCAGCTTGCTAGGAAAGCCTAGGGGCATAGCACGTCAGGACATGCATATGCTCTGGCTCCCGGCCGACTTCCTTCCTCCCTTCCTCCAGTCATCCTGCTACACCTCCACCCATGGTCACCCAGGTGGCGGTAAGGCGATGGGACAAGCAGCCCACCCACCCCAGAGAAGGAGAGCAGCCTCTGGGTGCACGATTCTCCTCCCCCCAGCCAACCCTCCTGCCACCCGAGTCCGTTCCCAGACCCGGGTTGCTGGTGCCATGAGCAGTAACCCTACCACTACACCAGTGGGCCGGCTGTGGCTGCACAATCTTGCTTAGTCTCTCCCTCCCCAGCTGGCACTCGATGACCCTGGCTTGTTCCCGAACCCAGATTGTTGGCGTGATGCGAGGTAAGCCGTCCAGCGCCGTAGCCCTAAATGCCATCAGGCCAGCACTAGAAATTAATTTTAACTGCAAGACCTTTGACCACGTCTCTAGCTTTTATAGGTCTCTCTCTGCATTTCCCTTATTTCCTCATCACTATCCACCTTCTCATATAGTTTTGTATCATCTGGGAAGAGACACAACCTGCCCTGGATTCCTTCTCCAATGTCACTAATGAACATGTTGAACAGGACCAGAACCAGGACTGATCCATGTGGAACCCTGCTCATAACCTCCCTCTCCTCTGACTTAACCCTATTGACCACCACCATCTGCTGCCTCCCCTTCAGCCAGTTACCCACCCAATTCACTATGGGTTCAGCTGCACCCAGGTCATCCATCTTCTTGAGCAGTCATTTGTGAGGTTTTGAGTCAAAAGCCTTGCTGAAGTCAAAGTAGAGCATATCCATAGCATGGCCCTTGTCTAATTCCTTTGTCACCCAGTCAAAGAAAACTGTCAGGTTAGTCTGACAAGATTTTGCTACCACAAAACCATGTTGTTTACTATCATGGAGCCTGTTGCTCTCCAGGTAGTCTGTGAGGTCCTCTTTGATTAGTGACTCCATCAGTTTCCCTACTATAAAGGTTAGTCTGACAGGCCTGTAGTTCCCTGGTTGCTCCTTATCCTCCCCCTTTATGAAGCGGTACAATGTCTGCCACTTTCCAATCCCTTATAACTTCCCCAAACCGAAGTGAGCTGTTGAACAGACAGATAAGTGGTTCAGCGAACTCCACGACTAATTACCAAAGTATCATCAGATGCAACCCATCCGGTCCTGGTGCCTTATCTATCTTAACAGCAGCCAACCCTTTCTGAACCCTTTCACTAGTAAACAATGGCTGTCTCATTTCCAGGATTCCCTTAGTGGCTGCTTTGATGCCACTCTTTGGCATGGACCCGCTGTCCTCCTTAGTGAAAACTGAGCAAAAGTAGCCATTTAGGATGGCAGCCTTTTGCCCATCCTCCTCTATCACGGTACCCCCTCAACTAGCCTTACAATTCCCCCACTCTTTTCCCTTTTTTCACTAATATATCTGAAAAACTGTTTTTCTCCATTCATTGCCCCCTCCATGATGCCCAGTCCGTGCCTGCTTTGGCCTCCCTAACAGCCCTCTTTGCATCCCTGTTTTTCTGTTGATAATCCCCCATTCTGCCTCCCCCTGCTTTTACTTGTATTTATAGAAGGCCTTCTTTTTGGCCTTTACCAGTTCCCTGACATTTTACATTTGTTTATTCTGTTTTGTGCTGCTGCAGGACTGAGTCTGAGGCCCTAGCTCTTACTAGGATCAAAATTCCAAATTGATATCTCTGGAGAATGTGAGTATACCACTTGCAGTAAATTAGAAGTTGAAATCAGTCCTTACTTAAAAACAGACACAGACACAATTGGGCACTCATCTCCTTAGAAGTCAGATGAAAATTCAAAGTCAGTGGGGTTAAAATTCATTTATTAAAAGCCGCAAAGCACAAAAGTTCGGTTATATCTGACGCGTTTCAGATGTGTGGTCCTTTATCAAAGGTATGACCTGGAATGAATATACATCACTTTAATACTCTGAAACTAACGTCACATGCTTACATCATAATGAGAATTCCATTCTGAACTAGATAATCCATTGAGACAATTTTCTAGCATAAATCACTGTGTCATTTATTAGCGATTGTCACAAATGCACTCAGTAGGTCAGGCCCTCCGAGTGCAGTAATGTGAACAGGTAACAGACAGGGTAACCCTCCTGTCTGCTTGTAGGTCCGAATCACCTTTAGGCTCAATTTCTGGGGGGATTCAAACTGTGAACCTTATGCTAGTGTACCCAAATGTACAGGCTCAGATAATCAGCTCTTCGGGGGATGCCAGATATCTTTCGCCTAAGGGCATCTAACCAGGTATCCAAAAATGAACCCTTAAAACTCTATAAAAGACCTCAGGTATATTCTTACCTTCTTCCAGTTTGGTAACACCATCAAGTTTATGAACAGTTTTGTCAGTCTTAACCCTCCATACGTCACATTCAAAAGAAAGAACTTCGAAGACACACCCAGGCAGTTTTTGGAATAAACGATTTACTTAAAAATGGATAAAAATATGTAAAATGTGTATACAGAACAATATGTCACAAAGCATACAATCACTTAAAAGAAAAACAAAGCAAACTACAGACAAAATCTTACCAACATACAGTTAGACTTTTTCTATATAATGTATTACGTCTAAGTGCCTAAGTTAGAGATCTTGTTTCTTAAGGGCCCAAAAAGATATGTCACTCAGTTGAAACACAGAATACAGTTTAAAAACTCTGTTTCCACCCCTTCTGTGGTGCCATCTAGCTCCTCCTTTTAGAATATTAAAATGATACAATGATCTTCCTGTCAGGACATATTTTAAATCCTGTGATTTCAGCAAAACTAATTTCCCAGTATGACTCCTTAATTATCATTCCCTCTTTGATCTTGGCAGTTCCTCTTCCCAGGGCACATCAAAGGATTTTATAACTTTTGGCACCATAGTGATATAGCAGTGTTTTTTTCCTCTAAAACGTCATAAAAGTTTGAGATCCCTATATCCTGGCAGCTGGGTCAGTTCTAATTACAGGAGACCCTTAATTAAGTCTCTCTAGTCTTTTAATTACCTCCTGGTTTCAGGTCACCTGACTGTAACTGAAACCTGGGGGGGGGGCACTCATGGAAGCACTGTGACAATCATACAATATATTTTTATATTACAAATATCATAGAACAATCATAACCAGCTGGCCAAATGTCACAATCCTCCCTACCTAGACTGAATTTGGGGGCTCTATCCACTGCATGAGGTGAGCTTCCCAAATCAGTTCACTCTTTATATATACGTGACAGGCCATCACTGTTCTGATTGGTCGCTCCAGCCCTATGTAAGATTGTCATGTCATACCCTTGCAAGGCAAGACTCCATCTTAATAGTCTACCATTAGTTTTTAACATTTGGGTCAGCCAAACCAGGGGGTTGTGGTCTGTTTGCACCTAAAAATGCTGCCTGTATATGTATGGCTCTAACTTCTTTAGGACCCACACTATGGCCAAACACTCTTTTTCCACAGTAGAGTCAGCCTGCTCCCTTGGAAGTAACTTTTTACTCAGGTACATTACAGGGTGATCTTTCCCTTGGCTGGATGTCTGACTCAGTACTGCCCCAATACCCACGGCTGAGGTGTCAGTCTAACATAGAAACATAGAATTTGACGGCAGATAAGGACCGCTTGGCCCACCCAGTCTGCCCATTTCCCTACCTGATGGATAAGCTGCAGATCCTAGTTAACCAGCAGCCTACTTCTTCCTACCCCCACCCCCTAGAATTGCCTTATGACTGTCCCATGCATGCTTGAATTCCACCACTGTTTTTGACTCCACAACCTCCTCTGGAAGGCTGTTCCATGCATCCACAACCCTCTCTGTGAAAAATACTTCCTTAAATTACCTCTGAGCCACCCTTCTATCTTCAAATTGTGCCCCCTTGTTCTTGCACACCTCTTTTTTTGAAAGATGCTACCCTCTTGGACTTTGTTGATTCCCTTGAGGTACTTGAAAGTTTCTATCATGTCCCCCCTCTCCCTCCTTTCCTCGAGGCTATACATATTAAGCTCCTTAAGTCTCACTTCATATGTCTTCCGGTGCAGACCCTGTACCATTTTAGTTGCCCTCCTCTGGACAGCTTCCATCCTGTCTATGTCTTTGCGGAGATTGGGTCTCCAGAACTGCACGCAGTACTCCAGATGTGGTCTCACCAGCTGTCTGTACAGAGGGATAATAACTTGTTTTCTGCTGGTGATGCCTCTCCCTGCATCCCAGTATCCCCCAGCCCTCCTTGCTGCCCTCTCACATTGCTTGCCCACCTTTAGGTCATCTGATATGACTACCCCCAGGTCCCTTTCCATTTTTGTTGTTGTTAGTATCTCACCCCCCATTGTGTACTCTTCCCCTGGGTTTTTGTTTCCCAGGTGCATTACCTTGCACTTCTTAGCATTGAATCTAAGCTGCCATACATTTGACCATTCCTCTAACCTTGCCAAGTCCCTTCTCATCCTTTCCACCCCACCTTGTGCATCAACTCTGTTGCAGATTTTTGTGTCATCTGCAAAGAGACATGTGGACAGGATACAGAGGGCTGGGCTCACTGTCAAAGCTGAGAAGGGCCAGTCTGAAGTATAAAAGGTCTGCAATAGTCAGGACTTGTCAATACAGGGGCAGTTCACAATGCCTCCTTCAGTCTGTTAAAGGCTTTTTCACAAGCTGGTTCCCAGGTAATTTTCTCAGACATCCTTTTCTTTACCAGGTCAGATAGGGGAGCAGCCAGGGCACTGTAATTGGGTACAAATTTCCTATAGTACCCTGCTGTCCCTAGAAAACTCCTGACCTGCTTCTGCGTTTTTGGTATGGGCCATGCCTTGATCACCTCTATTTTTACTTGGTTAAGATGGAGCTGTCCCTGGCCTACAACATGCCCAAGGTATGCCACTTAAGCCATGGCCACCTGGCCCTTCTCAGCTTTGACAGTGAGCCCAGCCCTCTGTATCCTGTCCAGCACTTCCCTAAGGTGGGACAGGTGTTCCTCCCAGCTGGAACTAAAGATGGCAGTGTCATCCAGGTACGACACAGCATACTACTCAGCACCATTTAACACCTGGTTCACCAACCTTTGGAAAGTGGCTGGAGCGTTCTTCATTCCAAAAGGCATTACTTTAAATTCAAGTGAGCCTATCGGAGTGATGAAGACTGACCTCTCCCTAGCTCTGTCCATTAACTCTACCTGCCAGTACCCCTTTGTCAGGTCAGTAGTCGTAAGGTGGGTCACCCCTCCCAACTTGTCCAGCAGTTCATCCATCCACAGCATCGGGTGGGCATCTGACTTCGTGACTGCATTCAGTCCATGATAGTCCACACAGAAACAAGTAGAGCCATCTGGCTTGGGCACAAGGACTACGGGTGAGGCCCAGGGGCTGTGGGATCTCTGGATTACCCCTAAATCCAGCATTTCCTCCACCTCCCTCCTAATGTCCTTTTGGACAGTCTCTGACACCCGATATGCTGTCCGCCATATGGGCGTCTGTGTCCCTGTCTCCACATCTTGTGTCACTAAGGGGGTTAGTCTAGACTTGGCTCTAAACAGTGGGGCAAAGTCTGCTAAAACCTCCCTTACTTGCTGGATCTTGTCCAGGGCCAGCTGGGGTGACAGTTTAACTGCATCCACAGAGGACTCCCACTTGCTTTCTTCCAGCAAGTCCAGAAGGGGCTGTCCTTCGTCCGTCCCCTCCCCAGGACTACTTGTCAGCCCTATTAGCATATGGCTTCATCATGTTGACATGGTACCTTCTTTCTGTCTGTCTTCTGTCAGGTAACTCTATGATATAGTTCACGTCATTTGCCTTCCTAACTACTTTGTACGATCCTGCCCACTCAGCCTGCAGCTTGTCTTTCCGGACCGGAATAAGGACCATGACTTCCTGACCCACCGTGTATGAGTGAGCTCTGGCTCTGCCATTGTACCACACTTTGTTTCTGTTGTGCAACTGTCTGGTTGCTCTGGGCTGTCCCCATCAGCTCCTTCAGCCTTTCCCTAAACCTAAGGATGTAATCCACTATGGGAGTTCCCTGGGTGGCGTGCTTGCCTTTCCAGTCCTCCCGGATCAAGTCTAGGGGCCCACATACCTGGTGTCCATATAAGAGTTCTTGGGGCACCTTCCTGTATGCAAACAACAGGTGGGGACGGTATTTCTCCCAGTCTCTCCCATGTTGTTCAGCAAACACTTGGAGCATTGACTTCAGGGTACCATTAAATCTTTCCACAAGCCCATTGGGTTGTGGGTGATAAGGTGTCATGCATCTCTGCACCACCCCACACTTCTCCCACAAACATTTCATCAGGTCCGACATGAAGAAACCCGCTCGATCGGTGATAACCTCCTCCGGAAACCCAACATGGGAGAAAATCCCAAGTAAGGCATCTGCCACTTTGCCTGCCCTCAGTGAGGATAGGGCAACTGCCTCTGGGTACCGGGTGGTATAATCCACCATAGTCAGGATGAAACTCTTCCCGGAGGAACTGGGGGTATTTAAAGGCCCCACAATATCCATTCCCACCCTCTGGAATGGTTCCTCCACTATGGGCAATGGAACTAGGGTGGCTTGGGTTTTCTTACCTGCCTTCCCTATTTCTTGGCACCGGTGACAAGACCTGCAATACTCCTTCACCTGCTGGGTGAAGTTGGGCCAATAGAAATTCTGGGCCAACCGCTGCATAGTGCGTGCGATTCCCAGATGACCAGACAAGGGAATATCATGTGCAATCTTGAGCAACTGCTCACGGTACTCCTGGGGAACGACAAGCTGTCTGCCTATCACCCCTCCCTCTGTCTGCACAGTTTGAGTATACATCAGTCCATTTTCCCAATAAACCTTATGTTTACTGTCACCTCCCTGTGCTCCGTCAGAGTCTGCCCAAGCCCTCAGCTTCTCTAGACTAGGGACACTTTACTGAGCAGCTGCAAACTCCTTACACATTCCCAAGGCATGGGACAGGTCCCCTTCCATCTCTAAACTAGGGTCCTTTGCACTAGCATCAGGGCACTCAGGATCACTATCATTCCTAACCCTCTAACAGTGGGTCACCCCTCCTTCTTCAGAGTAACCCTCCGTAGCTGTGTGGTTAACTTCTACTGGGGAAATTTCTACCCCCTTTACATTAGTTTCCATATCAGGAGACACAGGCTGGGGAATCAGCCTCCCAGGGATTTCCACACTGGCTTCTGTGGTGTCCAGGGAACTACAATTTCCACTTCCCGCTTGGCTATGGGTAACTGTACACACCATCCCCTGTTTGGAATTGTTGCCAAGGATGACGTCACCTGCTAATGTTTTGGCTACAACCACCTGTTGCACAGTTCCCCCTGTTTCACCCCAGTCTAGAACACTAGCAAGTGGCAATGTGGTCTCCTCACCAGTGAACCCTTGCACAGTTACAAATTCATTGGGTATAAGCTGACCAGGCTCTACCAGATCCCCTTTTACCAGCATCAGGGATGTCCCTATGCCCCTTAACCCTTGTGCCTGTACCCCATTTACCGTGACTGGATGCATGTGTTCCCTCATGTTCACAGGCATGCTTCCAGGGACACACAGACAACCCACTTCTTTCCTAGCCCCATTCTGCATATTGCTCATCCTTTTGGGAAATTGTCTGGCAATATGGCCAGTTTCTTTACAAACCCAACATTCATTTCTTTTCTCAGAGAAATCTTTTCTCTGAAACCTGGGGCTAACTGGTTTCAGTGGAGGCAGTGAGGGTTTTAGCTTCCTTGAAGGTGCGCTTTTCTCTTTCTGCACTGCCACGCCCACCCCATTTGCTCTTGGAGCAGGTCTGTTCTTGGCTTAGTGGTCCGAGAGTTCAGCAGCCTCTTGCACTGTTTTGGGATCTCGGTCCTCCAGCCAGGTTTTCAGCTCTGCTGGGCATGCCCAAAAAAACTGTTCTAACAAAATAGCATTTTCAATTTTATCTACAGAGTGTGCTTCAATTCCTTCCCACCAATTAAAAACTGACATTGTTTCATTGCTAGTTCCTCATAGCTCATATCAGGGCTTCTCCTGAGCTTACAGAATTTAGCTCTGTATGCTTCTGCAGTTTAATCAATTTTTTTTAACAGTGCAGCTTTAAGTTTGCTGTAATCATTACTGTCCTCATTGTCCATTTGACCCAATGCATCCCAAGCTTTCCCGGCAAGTAGCAGGGATAGCTGGAAGCTCCAGGACTCTCCAGGAATTTTAGCCTGAATACAAACTTTTTCAAAGGAATTTAAAAAGGCATCCATATCCTCCCCCTCTTTAAATTTGGCTATCAATTTGGAATTCAATTTGTAACCCAGTCCTGTAGTCCCAGTTAAACTCAAGCCACTTACCTGTTCTGGTGTCGCTGGTTGGAGTCGTAGTTTCTCCACTTCATGTTGCCTCTGGCACTCACGCTCCTCACAGTCTGCCTCCTGCTGGTCACAGTCTACCTCTCGTGGTTCTTGCTCCTTCTCCTCTGCAGCTTGCTGTTCTCGCTCTGCCTCTCGGCATTCTCACTCTGCCTCCCTCTGGAACTCCAGCTCCATTCTGCACAACTCACTCTGCAGCCTGAGCACTTCTGGCTCCAGAATGCTGGTGACCTATCCCTGCTGCTGTGGCCCTTCGCTAGCACTAGCCCTGTTGCCCTCCTCATTGGATCTGGACACTGCACTGGCCGCTAGCCCTTCCACACTCAAGGTTCGGTCCCTTACAGTCACTGTCTGTGACTCGATGCTCTGGGTATCCACTACCATCAGGGCATCCACGAGGTTCTGTTGGGTGACTTTCATTTCGAACGGGACTCCTCTGTCCCTGCACAACTACTTTAAGTAGTCTACAGTGTGACCACTGTAGTTGGAAGCCATCTTCTTCCCTAACTACAGCTACTCTGACTTGCACTTTAGAAAAAAATAAAACAGGAAGGAACTTGACTGTTAGCCAAGTGATATAGTTCTGCTTCCTTTTTAAAAAATAAATCACTACCCTTTCTTTGTAAGTGAGCTGTACCATATCAAGCTGACACACTGAACAATAAAAGCTTGTAATACCAAACTTATGCACACCGGTGCCAACCAATCTGTCACAACCCCACTCAGCAGGTCAGGCCCTCTGCTCCTACAGTGTCAACCTCCGAGCGCAGCAATGTGAACAGGTAACAGACAGTGTAACCCTCCTGTATGCTTGTAGGTCCAAATCACCTTTAGTTTCAAGTTCTGGGGGGATTCAAACTGTGAACCTTATGCTAGCATACCCAGATGTACAGGCTCAGATAATCTCTTCGGGGGATGCCAGATATCTTTCGCCTAAGGGCACCCAACCAGGTATCCAAAAATGAACCCTTAAAACTCTACAAAAGACCTCAGGTATATTCTTACCTTTTTCCAGTTTGGTAACACCTTCAACACCATTATGAACAGTTTTGTCAGTCTTAACCCTCCATACATCACATGCAAAAGAAAGAACTTCGAAGACACACCCAGGGAGTCTTTGGAATTAAAGGTTTACTTAAAAATGGATACAAATATGTAAAATGTAAATACAGAACAATATATCACAAAGCATACAATCACTTAAAAGAAAAGAAAAGAAAAGCAAACTACAGACAAACTCCTACCAACATACAGTTAGACTGTTTCTATCTAATGTATTACATCTAAGTGCCTAAGCTAGAGATCTTGTTTCTTAAGAGTCCAAAAAGATATGTCACTCAGTTGAAACACAGAATACAGTTTAACAACTCTGTGTTTCCACCCTTTCTATGATGCCATCTGGCTCCTCCTTTTAGAATATAAAAATGATACAAATAATGATCTTCCTGTCAGGAGATATTTTAAATACTGTGACTTCAGCAAAAATGAATTTGCAAATATGACTTCTTAATTAACATCCCCTCTTTGATCTCAGCAGTTCCTCTTCCCAGGGCACATCAAAGGATTTTATGACTTTTTGCACCATAGTGATATAGCAATGTTTTATAAACTCTTACCTTTTCCCAGTTTGGTAAACCAGTAAGCTTTAGCACAGTGTCAGCATTAACTGTATATGCTTCACTTGTCAAATAAAGAATTTCAAAGGCACACCAAGTAGTCTCTTTAAAAATGAGATGTTTACTTAAAAATAGATAAAAATGTAAAATGTAAATCACAGAACAATATATCACAAAACATACACTCACTTAAAAGAACAAGGTTTAAAAGTGCAAATTCCTACCAACCATACATTTAGACTGGTCTATCTAATGTATATCTTCTAATAGTGTTTATAGATGTTTCTTCTTCGGAGTTCAAACATGTATATCTCACTCTAAAGGTCAGCCACAGCATAATTAAAACAACTGTCTTGAACCTGCCTTCTCCATGATGTCACGCAGCTCCTACTCTGTTTATTAAAAATCATACAACCAAGATGTTTCATCATTCAGAAGGTAAATTAATTAAGGTGACATCAGCAAAAACTAGTTTCCCCATTACCCTTTGATCTACTGTGTCTTTTTAACTGCCCTTCCTGAGGACGTCATAAAATGGATATTTTAGTTCTTAGCTTCAAACAACCCAGATACTAAATAAGGCTATAAAATGTGAGTTTTTGCAAGTTAATCACCTTACAGAGATCTGCTGTTTAACATATCCTGTCTTTTGAACTGAAACCGGGGGGGGGGGTCATCTCACAGACTGTCTCTGCATGTCTCATGAGAGACACTCAATAACACATTTTTATATTACAAAAAGCATAGAGTAATCAGAACCAGCTGTCCAAGTGTCACAAACACATGCAACATAAATACAACCACATATATTTATAAAAATACACAGTATAACATCATACAGTGCAGGTAAATAATCCCATTACAATGTTTTATTCATTGTACAGTCATCTTAAAATGTGTGTAAAGGTAAACCTTGTACTACCATCTTTTAAAAAAAGTTTTCAGATCAAAGGGGCATTAAGGGTTCTGTGGCTTTTAAATTAAAAATCCAAAATGCTTCTCTACACAAGACTAACATATTGTAGTCTCCTGGGTTTATTATTCACTTTGTCAATTACTCTGTAGTGAAGTTTATGCTCCACCGGGTTTCTGGATTCTTTTATGTGCAATGATGTGTCATATTTAACATTATACAATGTCAATGAAATTTCCTGGACTCTGATTGGTCAGTGTGTGCCTCGGACAGTGATGATATTAAGCTATAACATCACTGTATTAAGTCCAGGCACACACATATGACCGCATAACACAAATCATGCTACCAGTCCTAGAGACACTGCTGCTGTGAAGCCTCATTAATCCGTGACACTTTTAGCGCCAGGCGGCCCCCCCCCATTTTCTTAGGCTCTCACATTAACAACAGCCACCACAATTGAGTCGCAGAATTGAATCAACAGATTTCCTGCCAGCATTTCGTACCGAAACCAAGCGGCTTGAGTAACCCGCGGTGACCATCCTGAAGCAGCTTCAAACAGTCCCGCTCTGCCCTCGCTCTTCATCGCAACTAAAGACAATGCAAATCACATAAAAACTACCAGCCTCCATTGACATTCGCAACTGTTAGTTGCTTACCATGCTCCACAGCTACTTTCGAAGACATTCAAAACTGAAACAAAGCTGTGACGCGAAACGGCATTTCAACGTCCCTCGCGACACATAAGAGAACCTCAATGACAAGCGCTTCAGCACTGTTCACACAGCATCAGCCAAGCAACAGCGCCACCCAGTGGTACAAAATAAAAGGGATTTCTTTTTTGAAATGTGTACTTACCCACAGAAAAATCTAATAAAAATAAATAAAAAACATACTTTTTTTTTTTTTAACACACGAGCCATTGTATAATAGCAATAAGGCACTCCAGGGATGTGTGTTATCGTGTAATAACGTCACTCCTGGGGTGGTGGAAGCACTCGGCTTCGCCTCGTGCTTCAACCCACCCCAGGAGTGACGTTATTACACGATATAACACACCCTGTCGTGCTCTTATTGCTTAATTACCTGCTACAACAGCAACTGTTATGCTCAATAACTCTTGTTTTAAAACTTCTGTTGTTTTATCAATATAAAAGTGCCACAGCTGCATGTAGCCATGTAAATGACTCTCTCAGTTTCACAGGTAGCAAACTATCTTATTTCAAATACCCCCCCCCCCGGGTCCTTCAAAATAATTCCCTTCTATAACATGTTAACATGCATTACACCTTTTATATTTAAAACAGCCTGTTATGCCCTTATCCATCAAAGTGACAGGACGTGCACTATAATAAAACTGTGCACAGGTTTATCCTTTATAGTTTCAGCTCTCCTGTAAGCCATTCTGGGAGGGGCTTAACTAATTTCTTGAAAACCAGTATCACTTTTCAGTACTTCCCAATGTGATTTTACAGTGCTGTCTACATAGCCCACATGGGTTGAGTAAGTAGTCACAAAATGAATGTGAACTTTGCCATCTTCCCAGTTCCTTTCTCCATATATTAGTACATTTCTGTCTTGGTTGTTGGCATACATTTTGGCTTCCTGTGCTGTGCTATTACTGTACCCTCTAGATAAAAATATTTGTTCCATAACCTCCGATTCTGATTTGAAGGTGTCAGCTGTACTTCAAATTTCTTTTAAGCTTTAAAAAGTGGCCTTTAGGAATGTTGTTCACTGCGTGCCTTGGATGGCAACTGGAAACCTCCAGCAAAGTATTTCTGTCTGCATTTTTCCTAAAAATCTTAGTTGTAATGCCATATTCCTCATTCTTACTTATTTCCAAATCCAAGAAACATACTTTGTTTCTATCTGCAGTACAGGTTAACCTCAAATTGTTGTTGGTCGAATGTAAATGAGAAATAAAATCTTGTAATTCATCAAGTGGTCCTGTCCAAATCATGATTATATCGTCCGGGTAGCTCCTCCATGAATCAATCTTGTCCAAAAATGAATTATTATTTTCATTATACAAATATTGATTTTTCCCAATGTTCCACATATAAATTTTCTAGAGTAAGTGCAAATGTTGCTCTCATTGCAGTACCCTTTACGTGATGAAACCATTTATTCATAAACAAGAATACACTGCATTTTAGAATAAATTCTGTAAGTTTCAAAACAAATTCTGAATGGGGATCTCTTTGATTTCCCCTTTGATGTAAAAATAATTCAGTAGTATCCAAGGCATCCTTATGAAGGATGTTGGTGTACAGGGACTCAATATCGAGAGTGGCAAGTTGTGAGTCCCTGTCCACTTGAACATCCCCCTTGAGTTGCAAGACCTCTTGGTATCCTTTAAATGAGATCTGATTTCTGTTAAAAATGGCTGTAAACAGGCATCTGCATAGTTCGATAAGGGTTCCGTAAGTGAACCCATTCCACTAATTATAGGTCTACCTGGAGGATTGATAAGGGATTTAAGTACCTTAGGTAGGAGATACAAAGTTGCCCTGATTGGATGCTCCATTTTTTTAAATTCTTTAATATTTGCATCGATAATACCATTATTATATGCATTTAAAACACATTCATCAATACAGCTTCTCATAAAAATCACTATTAGAAAGTTGACGTGTTGCCTCCTGTTCATGGTCCCCTTTATTCATCATAACAACACTCCCACCCTTGTGCGCAAGCTTGATTACCATTTCTTTGTTGTTTTTTAACTCTTCTAAGGCTGCTTTTTCTTCCATTTTTAAGCTGTAATATTTAAGTTCTGGTACATTGTCAAATAGTTTTTAAAGATCTCTCTCACATAAGTCTTTAAAAGTTATAATGCAGTACTCAAACGTGGATAAAAGGTGGACTTCCTTTTAAAAATCCCGGGGTCCAAAACTGTGTAAAGTGAATCCTCTTCAGGATTCATAATGTCAGTATTTAAATCATCTTCATTTAAATTGTCATTAACCTCGTTAACTTCATTTAAATGTTTTCTATTAAAAAATGATTTGAGGCTCAAGTTCCTGCAAGCAATCAGTAGATCGATGTATGTCTCAAACTTAATTATTGGGGAAGTGAGAGCAAAAGACAAACCTTTGTTTAAAACATTTTGTTCGGCAGACGTAAGGGGATAACTGGAAAGGTTGATTACCTTGTTTTCATTCAGTAATTGTTCTGTTGTCTCCCCCTGCTACACCAGTCTTGTTGTTGATTCTATTGTTGTGGTTGGTATTCCTGTTGTTGCTGGTACCCTTGATAAGTGTACATTTCTTGTTCTCCCCCTCCTGCCCTGTCTTATCCTTCTCTTCTTTTGTGAGGTGGATGGTCAACATTTCCCTGGAATTTGTTCACCCATGGACTCCTCCGATTTTGTGTCTGAGGTGGTGATTCCTATGGCCTGTCCTTTTCCAATAAAAAAGGCTGATTTTCATTCTCATTAATTGTTTCATTGCCTGATTCACTAGCATCAGTACTACAACTGAAGGAAACACATTGACCTCTCTTCAAAATACTTCTAGAATTTTGTTTCTGTTTCCAAGTATATGCTCTGTTCATTTTATAGTCCCCTTTGTCTCCGTGGAGCTTAATCTTTTGGGCATTTTGGATTTCCTGATCCAGCTTTATCAAAGTCCATATGACTAGTAAATTTTAAAATTTCTTGTTCCTTCTGTTTAATCTCTTCATCAATTTAATGTCTGTTTCATTGCCAAACTCAGTAATAAGCTGCATAAGTTTTATACTCACTTCTGTGAGGATGTCTCACCAGCGTTTCATAAAGGTTTCTTCCTCCAGCCCAAAAGTCGGGTTTTTCAGCAATCTCAATCGCCTGGGGCTTCTTCCTACTTGCAGACAGACTTTGAAGTTAATCTTACTCCAGTAGATCCTTTTAGCTTTTGTAGCTATTCTTTCCAAATCTTTAAATGCTTCTTGTACCGAGAAGGCTGCATTATTGCTTGAGGCTCCTCGTGGTCTCTCATCACACACTAGGAAAGGATTGGCAGTGCTGGCAGCTGTAAACAATTTATTAACGTACCCAGTGGATCATTGTTCTGGCTAGTACCTATGAAACACATGTTAGGCGTTGCCTCCAATGACATGCTGTTTGCAGTCATTTGTAGAAGGTTTTGCACAGTAAAAAAAATCAGTCCTTACTTAGTTTAACATTGTCTGCAAGTCAGAAAAGTGTCACATTATTTTAGTGCCTTGGCCACATTGATAATTTATAACTGCAAGTAATTTAAGAAAGTTAGTGGAATATGAATTTTACCTTTTTAATCAATATTCATTTCCTACTTTTTTACCGGGATAATCTTTGCAAACCAGGCAAGTTGTGTCAGAAAGTGGACTTGCAGTGTGCTCATAAGAGAGCACCCTGAAAAAATGCCTTTTTGACATTCAGACTAAGATTTCCACCAAGAAAAGCTGCTTATGATGCTGCAGTATCCTTGAGACAGATTTTTTTAATTAGTTCATTTTTCTTTATATATTTGGCCCTTCTTTTTCTTATGAAAGTAATGTGTATAACAACTTGTTGTATTAACCATACTGACTGTAACAAACATGGTGCACACTAGAACTGGAAAGGAAATAGAAGTAAGTTCTCTCATCGATAAATCCAAAAAGAAAAGAAAGTAAAAATCATTAGATCTGGGCTGCTCTTTGACCCCAGTAGCTGCTCCCCCACATTTAAAAAGAATGCTCTCCAGGCCTAGTAATTATTAGAATGGACCCTGAAGCCCACTCCCATGATAAAGATACAGGGAGGGAGTCAGAAAAGGATAACAGTAGAACTATATTAGGTAGCAAGAATATAGATACCAAAAGCGGTCCCCAGGAGTAATTGCAGCTTCAAGCAAACACTACTAACAACTTTTTACAGACCCAACAATGGAGTTTGCCCTTTAAAGGGCAGACCATGTTGTCCTGGTGCACCCCTTCCCTCCATTAGGGAATGGTTGTGCTCAGAAGGGGAGGGGAGAAGGAAGGGGAGGGGCCAAGAGCCAGAACAATGGGCAGGTAGCAGGAAGGGGAAGGGAGAAGGGAGGTACATAAGGGACAGCACAAGGGGGCCTCAGCCACTTTTTGCTGGAGTTTTGATTTCATATCAACTGCAGCACGTCGGATTGGCAATCATTTTTGAGGTTTGGTCACAAGGAGAAGAAGGTAAGGTTACGAAAATTGAGTTGGGAAGATATGCGAAGTTGTTTTTAAAAAAAAAGGAAAATCATTGCAGCATTTAGCTTTGAATATGGTAATATGTTAGAGGACAGGGCGAAACAGCAGTTGTTTTAAAAAAAAGAGAGCCAGTTTGTTGGAATTGGGAGGCACTGTACAGCCATAAAAGCGTGGTTAGCATGTCTATGATGAGAGCAGGGCAGGCATGTTAGGAGTTTATGGGAGCTTACATCAGAAGAGGGCTGCAATAGTGGTTAATTACTGGAGTTGCACAGGCACTGATTATTTGGGGTGGAGCCAGTGTTTGAGGCTCTGGTGTGCTCGATGAGGTTGTTTTTGGGGCCAGTGATGGGAGCTGGGACAAAGGGTAAAAAATGTTTGTGGTTGCTAGTAAAATGTAGCAGGCCTGGAAGAGGCCCTGATGAAAGTGAACGAGATCGCGATCTGAGGCCATGTGGTGTGACGTCACACGCCGCATGGTGCTCGCGCTGAAGGTGGCCCCTTTTTTTTTAGGCTGTTTTTGCTACCTTTAGGGCCGGTTGGGATTGTATTCTAGTGAAAGTTGGTAGTCCTGGAGGGGACCTTGAGGATGGGGAGTGAGGGGGCGATCCGGGACGTGTGGCGTCGCATGCTGCTGGGGTCACGAGGGGGCATTTTTCCTGACTGTTCTGGCCGGAGGCGACGTTTTTGGGGGCCTGTTTTTTCTTTTGCTCTGGAGGTGGCAGGCCGGTGGAGGCCCCGGCGGAAAGGGAGCAGCAGTGCGATCTGGGAACATGTGGTTTAGTGAGTGCGTTGCTAAGGCCGCCTGGTATGACGTCGCACTTCGCGTGGTGATTGCGATGAGGTTCCCCCCCTTTTGTTGGGTGGCTTGCTGCTTTTAGGGCTGTTTTTGCTAACGGAATTGGTAGGCCTGGATTGGGCTTTGAGGGAGCGATCTGGGACTGTGGCTTGATGGCACGCGCTGCTGGGGTCATGGTGAGGCCTGTTCCCTGTTTGTTTGGCTGCATGCGACATGTTTTGGGGCCTGTTTTCATTGAGGTGGTTCAATAGTAGGCCTGAAGAGGCTCCAACGGGGAGGGAGCGAGAGCGTGATTTTTGGAACACGTGGCGCGATGTCGCACGCCATGTGGTGCGTTGTTGGGGGCTCCCCCCTTTTGTCTTGGTGCTGCTTCCGGTGTTGTGGCCCATTTGCAAGCTAGAAGAGGCCCTGAAGGGCGGGTAAGGAGAATAAAAAATGGCGACACGTGGCGTGACGTCACACGCCGCGTGGATGGGCATGATAGGGGCTTGTTCCCTCTGTAGGCAGGTTTTACTGTATGGGCCTGCATATCTGTGCAAGCATGTCAGCTGGGGCGTGGAGGAGAAGTGGACACTCCCCCATCCCAAGGGAACCTGGTGGCTGCCTCCAGTGGTTTGCTTCTTTGGGAGAGCATACCCATATGAGCTGGCATTGCCCAGGCAGGAGGTAGTTTTTTGGGGGGGCAGCAGACGGTCGTGGCCCCCATTAGAAGGCAGAAGAGAGCAGGGGGAGGCAGAGAGGCATAAAAAGAGAGCTGAGACTTGGTTTTTTGTGGTGGGAGCTGTCTTTGGTCCACAAGGTCCGGGGTTGCAAAAATCTGAGAGATTGCTCCTTATGAAGCTTCAAAAAAAAAAAGAGAGAGATATATAGATAGCAAGCAGGCAGGGGGGGAGGGGCCCCGGAGCATAGGAGGGCTAGTAGACAAGGGACCTCACGGTGTGGCATCACGCGCCGCTAATCCCACGTAGTGAAGGGGTCACAGAGAAGGTGGACCCATGCTAGGAGATGGCAACCTGCCAGGTGGGATGGGGGTCCTTCATGGGTGGCCCTGGTCTGTGTTGGCATGGTGGGTGGCACGACGGACAGGAGAAAGATGCACTGGAGATACAGATATACGAATAACCCTGTTTTCGTTTCCTATAGTTGTCTTCACAGAGCAGATAAGACGGACATGGCACCCAAGAAGAGCAGGCCATTGAAGGAAGATGCTTACAAGGCTATAATTGACCTGGCAGAAAAAGCAAACAAAATGTGGGAAGTGGTGGAGGGGGAGGAACCGGGGAGGCCCGGGGAGAAGAGAAAAGTGGGTACGGAAAAAGGTTGCACGGGGAAGAGGCCAGCTGAAGGGCTACACAGTCCCGCTAAGATAGCACCGGTGATGGCGGGGCCCGCCAAGGCAGTCGACCCAGTACCCACACGGCCGGTGGACCCGGTGATGCCAGTACCCACCCCAGATCAAAGGGGAACCTCCCCGGCGGAACCCGGACACGAAGCCCAGAACAGGAGGTCTGGCTAGCAGACCCCAGTAGCTCACCCTCCACCTCCACCTCAATCACAAGAAGAAGCAAGGGGACCTTTCGAGGACTCCAGGCAGCTCGGCCAGGAAAAGGTTACAGGTAACACATCCAATGCAGTGGGTGATAGTATAAAAGAATATATAGGGCAAATTGTGGCAGCACTGGGGACAGGAGGGCTGGGGCAGATGGAATCTGCTCTGACGGAAATTAGGACAGGAAAAGAGGTACCAGGAGATACTGTAAAGGGAGCGGAAAGAGAGGGAAGAGGTACAAGAGAGGTAGGTGCACCTGGGATGAGAATAGGCGAACATGTGCCATTGGCCATGAAAGAAAAAATATGAAAAGGGGAATATGTGGATATATTTGCTTTGGTGAGCCAGGAGGCGGCGGCCAAATATGAAGAAACTGAGAGCATAGGTAAGAGTGAGATGGCAGCTGCCATAGTGCTCTTAGGAAGAAAAGAGGACGACAAGTTCACTAAAGGGAAGACTTGGGATGGGTGGTTTCTAGGTTTTGCCACTTTTTCAGCCATTGTTCTGGAAAAGAGGCCGGAGCTAGGCATCCCGCTCATTACCTATTCATTGATAATACGGAGAGCAAAAGCAAAAGGCGGGGTAGGATGGATATACTACGATGAATGTTTTCGACAGAGAATGGCAACATTTGGGGATATAAGATGGGACACCAAGCAAATAGATTTATGGACGGATTACGTAACAGATCAGTCCACACCCGAGGGTGGGTGGAACAAAAAGGGTTTTACGCCACAGAGATGCTGCTAGGCTTATAACAGGGCTTTATGCTCGTGACTTCAGTGTCATTTTCGACATGCCTGTTCAAAATGCGGAGGGGTACACCCGGCAAGCAAGTGCAGGACAACATGGACACAGGGAGCACAAGGGCATGGGGGGCAAGGATCAGGCCAACACTTTTTTCGAGATGGCCAGGAGTTTAAAGGACAAACATGGAACAAGGGAAGGAGGGGCAGGGGCAATGGGAATAGAGGAGGCCAGAACCACTGAAGCAAGGAAGGTCAGACAGGTAGAAAGGAAGGAGTCAGGGAGGGGGGACAGGTGGCACAACAAGGAACAATTTGGCATGGCCAGAACCCCCATCAACCTAACGGCATGGACAGTTTGCCTGGACAGATATCTGGACAAGAGCGTGCGGGACATGATTTTAAGTGGTTTTAACACAGGGTTTTCATTGCAGTCTAGGGGACCCAGACAAGCAAGGGAGACAAGCAACCTGGGGTCTGTAAAAGGGAAAGAAGAAATGCTAAGACAGAAGATTGAGAAAGAAAAAGCAGCAGACAGGGTGGAGGGCCCATTTAACACCCCACCATTGGAAAACATGCGGATATCACCTTTGGGCTTGGTACCCAAGAAACAAGAAGGGGAATTCAGGGTGATCCACCACCTGTCCTACCCAGAAGGAGAGTCGGTGAATGATTTTATCAGTGATGAACATAGTAGGGTGACATACGCGACACTAGAGGACGCAGTCTGGATAATCCGTGCCACAGGAGATGCATGGATGGCAAAGACGGACATTGAGTCTGCTTTCAGACTGCTTCCAGTCAGGAGAAAAGACTGGGACCTGTTGGGTTTTAAAAGTGAGGGACATGTAGTTTTCCTTTAATATTGCATTAATAATGCAAATTAGCAAATCTGACTACTGGAAAGTAAAAGAGAAAAATAGAAATCATGGTGGGTTTCAGCCAGATCTTTTCTTTCAAGACAGATAGAAGTGAGGATATAGCATGCACCAAGCAGGAAAGGGACCCTGGGGTTATCATCTCTGATGATGACCTCAAGGTACGAAAACAGTACGACAAGGCAGCAGATAAAGCAAATAGGATGCTGGGATGCATAGGCAGGGGCATCACCAGCAGGAAAAGGAAGGTCATAATTCCCCTATACAAGACACTAGTGAGGCCTCTCCTGTAGTACACTGTAGTAGTATTATTTCGACAAAGCAATGCCAATGGGGTGTTCCACAGCATGTGCCACGTTTGAGGCGTTCAGCACATGTTTGCAGTGGATATTCCAAGAAAAGACGGGTTATAGGTCAGTCATCCATTACCTGGCTGATTTTCTCCTCATTGAGAAGGGCAAAAGGGAGACACAGAGAATGCTGTGTAAGTTTCAGGAATTGTGTCAAGAGCTGGGAGTCTCATTGGCACCAGACAAAAAAGAGGGGCCCAGCAAGGTTATGGAATTCCTTGGGATCGAGATAGATGCCGCGAGCGAAGTGTTTAGGCTACCGGACAAAAAAGTAAGGAGGTTGAAGGAACTAATATGGGTGCATGCCAGCAGGAGACGGGTACAACTAAAACTGGTGCAGCAGGTACTGGGGCACCTGAACTTCGCATGCAGGGCCATAGGACCAGGGAGGGCATTCACAAGGAGGTTAGCCAGAGCTACAGCAGGGGTCACCAGCCCACATCACTGGGTTGATCTGACATGAGGTGTCAGGGAGGATTTTAGTATATGGGAAGAATTCCTGAAGGAGTATAATGGTTGTTCGTTCTGGCAGGAGGAGTGGCTGTACAACACAGACCTTGACCTCTACATAGATGCAGCGGGAGGGCTAGGCATGGGGGGTTACCTAAGGGGCAGGTGGTTTGCAGAACCATGGCCAGTCAGTTGGGTGAAGGACGGGAAAGTGAGAGATATAACACTACTGGAGATCATGCCCATATGGGCATGTACCTTGGTTTGGGGGGAGGAATTACGGGATCAGAAGGTGACATTTTGGTGTGACAATAGAGCGGTGGTTGATGCACTAAACAACAGGGGAGCCAAGTCGGATACAGTCATACAGGTAGTACAACAGTTAATGTTAAGGGCTTTGCAGCTGAACATGTCTTTCAGAGCAAAGCACATAGAAGGGGTACACAATACCCTGGCTGACGGCCTTTCCCGTCTGCAGCTGGACCGTTTCCGGAAGCTGGCACCAGCAGCAGAAGAACAAAAAACGCCCATACCAACGAACATCTGTGATGTTGGCAAGAAGGAGCAGAAATGCTGTTTCGCAGCTCATGGGCGCCTCGGACTCTGAGGGCCTACAGTGGGACCTGGAGGGTTTTTCAAACATTCAGGGCAGAACACCAGATGGAGGTAAGTGGGCCGCTCTCTGAGGAGCAGTTGGGAATGTTCACAGTGGAACAATGGCAGAAAGGGACTGCTTACGCCACAATGGGGGTTTATCTTGCAGGTATCAGTGTGATCTGCAGCCTAAAAGGATGGAATGACCCAACAAAATAAATGCTCATCAGGAGAATGATGCAGGGATGGGGCAGGTTGAAACGAGGGCCAGGGGATAATAGGAGGCCAATAGGTGAGCAGTGGCTAATAAAGCTAAAAGAGGTGCTACCGGCAATATGCAGATCAATGGGGGAGGCCCAGTTATTTCACACAATTTATGTGATAATGTTTGCAGGGGCTATGAGAGTGAGTGAAGTGGTAGGCCATGGAAAAGATGACAAGGAAGGAAGTGTGGAATGGGAGGATGTGAGTTGGGGATAAGAGAAATACAAATCAAGCTAAGGAGGTCAAAGGTGGACCAAAGAGGGCAAGGGTGCATGATAACACTAAAAGGGCGGTCGGAGATTGCGATATGCCCAGTACAGGCCCTGTGGGTTTTCGCTGCAGAGCAGGTGACCAGGACGGGGAAGTTATTTGTACATGGGGATGGAAAAAGGGTCACCGGCTACAGCAGTGCTGAAAAAGGGCATGCGTTTTCTGGTGGAGGACCCAGCTAATTACTCTTCCCATTCCCTACGGATTGGGGCTGCCTCACAGTGGGCAGCAACGGGTGAACCCGTGAAGGACATTTTGGAAAAAGGGGGCTGGCGGTCAGCCAGTTATAAAAGATACATCAGAGCTCTGAAGTAAAAAAAAAAAAAGGGAGAAGGGGAAGGAGCAGTGTGTTTTTTTTCACAAAAAAAAGAACGGGAAAAGAAGATGGAAGTATGGTGCTCCTATGGAGGAGCACGGGGAAAAAAAAAAGAAGGCGGGATAACACAATGAGGGCACTGGGAGTATGTGTAAATTAATTAATTTTCTTTGCACTCCATAGTTAGAGGGAGGAGCACAGAAGTCTGGATCTGCAGCCATTCCTATATTTACTGGGCTGGTAAGAGAGCAGAGAAAAACTTGGGGGAAAACAATTGTACCAGGATGTAAGACAGTGTAGGTTGGTATGGCACGGCCTACGGGGGATGAGATGGGCACAGCTCCTGCCCACTTTGAAAGAACTCAAGGGACATCGGCCCAGTCCAGACCTAATCATTATATACCTAGGGGGCAACGACCTGGCAGGCAGACCATGGGTGCACACATATTTACAGGTAAAGAGGGACCTAGTGGCAATAAGACAGTGGTGGCCTCAAGTATGCCTTGGCTGGTCAGATATGATACCACAAAGGGTATGGAGACAGGAACACAGCCACAGGGCGGTGGAGAGGGCCAGGAGACAGATGAATAGACGGGTGGGGACATTGATAAGGCAGATGGGAGGACAAGTGATACTGCAGGGACTAGAAGAATGGGTGGATGACTTCTACAGGTCAGGTGGGGTACACTTGTCAGATATAGCAATAGACATGTTCAGTACGGAAACAATGGGTTTCATAGAGGAATGGTGGAAACAGACAGAAGCTGGTATATAAAAAAAAAAAAGGGGGAAGGAAGTTTCATCCCTGAGGTAAGGAGAGTGATACCCTAGATTAGGGAAGCCAGTCATCCAACGCAAGCTGGAGACTGGCCAGGGGAAAAGGGGGGATGGAGGGGGAAGAAAAAGAATAATACAAGAGGAGGAAGAAGATGAAGGAGAAAGCGGTCTCGGTTTTCACCGTTACCTAACAGAAAAGGAGAAGAAGAAGGCACCCAGGTTTTTGCCTGGGGGATGGATAATCAGAGAGTGATATATGGATGGAAATAAATGAAAATTATGGAAATATGATAATAAGGAAATGGAATATGGATTTATGAATAAAAATAAATTAATTGCCAATCTGAGCACAACACACAATGGTCTCTGTGTTTTTGTGAGGGAAAAGGGGGGAATCCGGGACAATGGCAGCACATTCAGCTTCTGAGGAATCTATGTTAAGGAAAGATATTGAATCAGGTCTCCTCTTTGCAGCACATGAAAATAACCCTTTTTTGGATGAAATTTATTGAATTCTGTCTCAGATTAGTCAAATTAACTCTAGTCCTATGCAATATAATAATATTGAGCCTGTGGCTACCCTTAGGAATCAGAGGGTTGTTTCTAATAATCTGATCCAAACTGATGCTTCATTGCTGGATAATACCTCACCAAACATAAAAGAAATAATTCTCCAAAATACTTCAAGGAAAAACTGAAAGACTTAGGTAGCTCTTGCCTGATTGTGACTGAGTACCCCCAGGAGAATAAGATTTTGTGTCCTTTGAATGACTCAGATTCTAAGCCTCACCAATTCTTTTTAAATAAAGATTTGGAAACTCTCCTTAGGAGTAAACATTTCTCAAGCTAATGCAGTGCCCATGTATGCAGACTTTCAAGGCATCCCACCTGACAGCTGCAGAAGTGTTGCCCACTTTACTGGTTTCCAGGAAGGCTTGTATGTCTTGGGTAAGATTCTCCCTGAATAATTTGTCCTTCAACAGGGAGGCATTCAAGCACAATTGTTTATGTGTCTGCACCTGTATATTGGATTGGAGCCAAGCAAAGGGGATCGGGGTGTGATCCGATAACAGGATGACCCCATTGGAGGTATCTGATGCTTTTTGAGCCATTGTTTTTGGGATCAGCCATAGGTCCAGCCTGGAAAACGAATCATATGGGGTCAAATAGAATGAGTAGTCTTGACCATTTGAGTGTGCCGGTCTCCAGATATCTACTAGGCCCGACTCAGCTTGCAACTGGTTAAGAGCTTCAGAAGCCAGTGTTTTGGGTCCAATTGGCACTTTGTTCTTGTCTATGAAGTCATCCATGACTGTGTTCATGTCCCCACCCAGTATTAGCAAGCCTTTCATGTGCTTCACCAGTATTTGTGCCATGTTTAGGAGGAAGGTGGCTTCTATGGAGTTTGAGACATGAGTTGTGCTGAATCTGTTGCCTGGCATGCCAGATTTGAATGATCACTTGACGCACTGTTGGCTTTGACCTAATTTTGGCACTGTTTGTCCAGGCGCACAAAAAATGAAAATATAGCAATGCTTGGTGACTTGGTGCCACAGATAGGGCAATACCAACGCTACTTTGTGTGCTTCTTTAAACCCTAAAGAATGTCAGACCAAAGATTCACCATGTCGCAGGAGACTTTTAGCCCTAACATTTTATTTCCTTATTTTGTGACTTTGATCTTTGGTTATAACTGATGCTGTAACATACGTGTGTGTGTGTGTGTGTGTGTGTGTAAGGAAAATAGGTGGGTGGATCTTAGAGAAAAAATGATAAGGCAAGTTAAGCATAGCAGCTGGGAAACAAAATGGGTTGGATGGTTGGTGCCATTAAGAAAGGGTTAGGAGTGGCCAGCCTGGTGGCGTGGAGGACTGAGGCACTGGGTGCCTTACCTCCTGCCATGCTGGTGACCCATGTTCATATGCAAACTTGGGTTGTCAAGGGTCGGCCAGGGAGGGAGAGGATCAAGCATCTGGAGAACTGCTCTCTTCTTCTGGAGTGGGTGACTTGTTCCCACCGAATGACTGCCACCAGGTGGAGGTCTGGTGGTAATATGGGTCTGGGATGGCAATGATGGGAAGGTGCTGCGGGACTTGGCAGCGTGCATGTGCTCTCCACATATGCACACTGATGTGCACACCGCAACAACAGGGAGGAGGGGAGAAAATGGAAAAACAGGGTGCTAGCAGGCTCTATGACACCCTGATGGGCTGAATTGAGCCCTCTCAAAGTGGGAGAGCCAAAATCTTGCTTACTAGTCTGTCTGTGAAAAAAGCTATATGGAAAAAAAGTGTTAGGAGTGAAAGAGCTAATGATCCATTCAGGAGGGACTAATCAGTGATTGAGGTTCAAAGGCTAATTAATTCTCTGGATATGTTTGAGCCATCCCATCTGTGCTGTAGCAGAATTTCTACTTTTGACACTGGTGAGCCAGGTTCAAGAATGAGCCCAGGGCATTTGAGAACCAGTGGAGGAGGAGGTATGAATGTCCCATTGTGTGCTTACCTTCATGGGGTGGGGAGTAGTCCACCTCCCATTGCAGGAATGCCACCTGGAGGCCTACAGGTGATGCAAGTCAGTTGGGGATGGCAGTGGGAGGGGAAACACAGAAGGTGCGCATTCACAAGCTAGCATCTTGAACAAGAGCAAACAAGGGAAATCCTCCCAACTCAGCAGAATTACCCCGGCACACTCAGACCCTGTGCCACCCACCCACCCAGAATGTGGTGCCCCCTGTCTCTGAAGGGCCAGCGAGGTGAGGTATTTCATGGGCAGGTATGGGGGACATGCTGGGATTCAGGTGGGTGATGGGGCTCAGGGGTAGCCTGGAGGATGGGGGCCACATCTGGGCAGTACGGGAGTGAAAAATAAAAATGTGTGTGTGTGTGAATGGGGTTTATGTTATATATATATATATATTTTTTTTTTTTTGTATTTTTATAGAGCTGTTTGGTCGCCGTTGCCTCCTTCTGAGAACTGGTAATGGGTGGGGACACATAGGTGTTTTACAGGTTTTCTACCCTAACCTTCCCCCAAGGCCCACGCATACGGCCGTGCGAACGTGTGGAGGCACACTAAGCACCCTGTGGTGCCAGCTCAGCCCTTTCCAACTCCCGTAACTGTTTGCCACCCCCTTTCCACCTATGCTACCCACCGGACTTCCACCCGGGGTGGAGCGGAACTACAGGGGGCGTCAACCCAGCCTCACCACCCTCGGGAGAAGAGAGCTGCCCATCGGCATATGAACATATGAAGAAGCCAGCAGAAGAAGGCCATTTAATCTATCAAGTCTGCTCATATTTCAAGGTCCACAGCTTGAGCTAATGTTTCTGCCCTCCCTTCCACTCCTCCCATCCTCCCTATCCATGATCTTTACCTTCCCCCTATGCCTATCCCAGCCTCTCTTAAAGCTGCCCACTGTCTTCAATGAGATGACCTCTTCTGGTAGCGCATTCCAAGTGCCTCTGTGAAGAAGTGCTTCCTGATCTCCCTCCTAAACCTTCCACCCTCCAGTTTAAGACTGTGCCCCCTCGTGTTATGGTTGCTACTCAGCATAAAGAGACTCTCCTTATCAGCCTTATTTATCCCTTTCAAGTATGTCCCCTGTCTCTCTCCTGTCTTCCAGGGAGTACATGCTCAGTGCCCTCAACCTCTCCTCGTATGCCTTACCCTGCTGACTGTCTATCATCTTTGTCACCCTCCTCTGGACCTTCTCCAGCAGGTTAATGTCCTTTTTGAGGTGTGCGCACCAGTACTGAACTCCATACTCTAGATGCAGCCTTACCATTGACCTATACAAAGGCAGTATAACCTCCTCTCTTCTACTACTGATCCCCCTAGATATGCATCCCAGCACCTTGTTTGCTTTTGCTGCTGCTTTCTTGCACTGTGTGGAGTGCTTCAGGTCACTAGTGATCATAACTCCCAGGTCCTTCTCCTCCTCTGATGCAGATACTCGGACTCCACCCAGGTAGTACTCTTCCTGGGATTCTTGGCTCCAATATGCATAACTTTGCATTTCTTGGCATTGAAGCCATGCTGCCAGATCCTGGACTACCTTCCCAGCTTTTCCTGATCTTCCTGTAGATCCTGTATCCCTTCAGCTGTATCCATTCTCCCACAGAGCTTGGTGTCATCCGCGAATAGGCACATTTTGCCCTTAATGCCATCCCCTATGTCATTGATGAAGACATTGAATAACACGGGCCCCAGCCCTGAGCCCTGTGGGACACCACTGGTTACCTCTCTAGTGCCAGATAACTCTTCCACCACAATCACCCTCTGGGTTCTGTCCCTCAGCCAGTTTTCCACCCATCTAGCCATCTTTTCCCCAACCCCGAGATCCACCAACTTCCTGATCAACCTTTTGTGGGGCACAGAGTCAAAGGTCTTGCTGAAATCAAGATAGAGGATGTCTACCGCTTGGCCCCTATCTACTGTCTCAGTGACTCAGTTAAAGAAGTCAGTCAGATTTGTTTGACACAATCCCCACCCCCCCATGAATCCATGCTGCCTCACATCCTGGAGACCATGTTCCTCTAGATATTCCACCAACATTTCCTTTAGTATGGTCTCCATGAGCTTGCCTACAATGGAGGTCAGACTAACTGATCTGTAATTCCCCGGGTCATCCTTGGGACCGCTTTTGTGGAGGGGTACTACATGTGCTGTTCTCCAGTCCTGTGGTACCATGCCTGACTCTAGTGAACTATTAAATAGGTCTGCCAGTGGCCCTGCCAGCTCCTCAGCCAGTTCCTTTAGTACCCATGGATGTACTCTGTCCGGGCCTGGTGATTTGTCCACCTTCAATGCCAGCAGCCCCTCCCTCACTTTATCCTCCTATATCACTACATCTGTGTTCCCCTCCCCCCCGCTCCTCTTTTCCCTCCTGAAGGCACTGGTCCATCCTTCTCCCTGATGAAGACAGAATTGAAGTATTCATTTAGTATCTCTGCTTTTCCCCCATTATACTTAATTATCCTTATTATCATTATGCTCAATCCTGCTCCACCCTCCCCCCACACCGGCACCCCGATGACCCACGGTCATTCTCGAACCCGGGTCACCAGTGTAGCACAAGGTGTGGCATCCAGCACCTCAACCCTCAGTGCCACTAGGCCGGGTTCATGTTATATTTAACTCAGTATTGGAGAGGCAGATGTGGTTAGGAGTAGGGGGTTGTGGGGATGACCTAGCAGATCGGCTAATGTGCTATTAGTGCAGTCCTTGTCAGAGTATACTGCTGATATTTGCAGTAGAAGCAGCACAATTTTTTTCTAGGTTTTAATTATTTTTAATTACTTTAATATATAATTTAGAAAAAAAAAACACAGCCTTTTTATAGATAAATCATGTTTTGTTTACTTCATTTCAAGATGCACTTTCCAGCTGTGTATGGGGGCTGGCGAGGGCAGCACTAACCCAGGAAAACCTGTGGGATACCCAGTAGCACTGCCTCCACAATCAGCCAGGAAAATGGCCCCGCAGCCAATAGTTCTCACTCAAGTACCATACACAAAAGAAGCCATGCAAATGAGCCATTGGGCATGCAAGGCACTAGTGGCCATTAGTATGTCCATTAAGGCCAGCCCGCAGGCGCAGCATGTAGTGCTACCACTTGTGATGCCAGCGACCTGGGGTCAGGAGCGATCTTGGGTCACTGGAGGGCTGGCCAGGGGGGTATCAAGTGGCAATTGGCTGCTCTCTTTCTCCGGGGAGGGTGGGTAGCACCTGCCGCAGTACCAGCAGCTCCCAGTGGAAACTGCGGGAAAAGCAGAGTGATCTGGCAGGGGTTGAGGGAGTCAGCAGATGCCTTATGCATGGGTGCGAAAGCTTGCCCGTTGCGTACTGGACGTCCTTGCACATCTTTACCCCTGGGGCAACCAGGAAATGAGGACAATCCCTGGCACCCAGACAAGCGAAGGTGGGTCCAGTAGATGGCCCCACACCCTCTGTTGGGTCCATCCTGGCTGGTCTCCATGTCTCCTTTACTCCTTGGCTGCCCTTCTAAATTATAGATAGAGCACCGGATGAGTTAAAGGCGGTCCCACCTCAGGGGGCTCAGAGTGGGGGGGGGGTGTGGTCGGTGGAGTTGGAGGAAAGATCCCAGGATTGGAGATCAGATCAGGAGGACCTCAGGCTGGGTGGGATACGGCCGCTACATGTGACCTCAATGGAGAGAGGCCTAAGGGACCAGTGTCGGGACGATAAAGAGAGTTCTCAAAAAAAAAAGCATGCCGATTATGGGCTCAATTACATGGCATTAGTGTGGCATTGCGTGGCCCTCCCCCACCAGCCCATGCCCCATGCAGCCACATTCCATGGCTGTCTAGTGCACCTTCCCCCATCCTCTGATCACCATCCCCAATTATGTTAACCCCTGGTACTCTAGTGGTCCCTCCCCCTCAACAATCGCCAACCTGATATGTAGAAATACATTTGTCATGGTGTAGTGTCCCTCCCCAGTTCCCGATTGCCCACCTGATGTGTCATTACTAGTTTCTATAATCTAATGGTTCCTCTCCGCTCCAAGTCACTGATCATCATCCTCAAATGGAACGCAACCCATTCCCTGATAGTCTAGTGACCCTTCCACCCCCACCCTCTCAGGTAATCACCCACTAGCCTGTTTCCCCCCCAGTATGACTCTTGGTTGGCGAGCAGCACAGGCCTCCTCTCTCACCTCCATGGCTGCCTTGCTGGCCTGGCTAGAAGGCACATGCTCTGTGCACAGTCATTCATAGCTCAGTCAGTGGGCAGCTGTGGAGGTGAGAGGAGGGCTGTGCTGCTTGCTGACCAAGAGTCATGCTGGGGGGGAGCAGGCCAGTGGGTGATTACCTGAGAGGGTGGGGGTGGACGGGTCACTAGACTATCAGGGAATGGGTTGTGTACCATTTGGGGAGGATGATCAGTGACCAGGGAGGGACCACTAGACTGTGGAAACTAGTAATGACACATCAGGCGGGTGGTCAGGGACCGGGGAGGGACACTGCACTATGGAAAATTTATTTTTAACTTATCAGGTGGGAGATTGGGGACCAGGGTGGGACACTACACTATGGAAATGTAGTTAAACAGATCAGGTGGGCAGTCGGGGATGGGGGGGTCCACAGTACCTCCGCCAGCCCCTAGGGTTGCACAGATTATCACCAAGTTTTTGTCGGTGGTAATTCCTCCATGCAAGGGCCTTTGCAAAAAGCCCTTGTGTGGAGCAAACACTTTGTGAATTGCACTGCGGGGATATGTGGGTCCCCTTCCCCTCATTTGCACTGTGACTCCCCTCCTAACTTTGCCTGAGTGCAAACCCAGTTTGCAGGGGCAAAATAGGCTTTGTGAATACTAACTCAGGGCAAACAGGGTTTGTGCCTGGACAAAATTTTGTGAATCTGGCCCCTGATCTTTAGTTTGTTTTGGGTAATAATGGCAGGCGTTGCTACATGTATGAATGAATCAAGTATGTGTAATGGGCATAGTCAGGGCCCCTAGTGCTCTGCGGCAGAATTTTCTGATTTCTGCGGTATGATTTATTCATTTCTCTGGCAGAACGCAGTTCTGCCATTGACTAAATATGATATTATGTCATCGATGACATCATATACTGAGCATGGAGGAGGAGCTTCATGATAAACGAGCTGGGAAAGAAAGCCTGACACTACAGAAAAACAGTATATTTGAATGAAAATTCACCAAAAACAATGAATTCTGCGGCACTATATATATTCTGCGGCATGATGCAAATTCTGTGGAAAATTCTGCAACCGCAGAACCGCAGAATTCCAGGGACCTTGGGCATAGTGCACTTTCTGACAGCCTGATTCCTTTAGACTAGGTATTCAAAACATTAAAGAAGCAGTATTTGTTAGTTGGCGAAAAATGTTATCCTATAGTGTTGTACCAATAGTGTATTTCTTGCACTTTTAGATTCATCATCAGCATGTTAGTAGTACCATCAGATATTTTCAAGCCCACTTTTATTATTAGTTTTGCAATTAGTGACTCAAGTCAATAAATATGACCACCAATCACAATTGTTTTTCCATCTGCATTTTACTCCTCCTTCAGTGCTGGCAGGTGGCTCCGGCCCCTCTCTCAGAGGGGACTCATCTCTTTGGCAAGGCTTTCCCCGCACCTACTCCATCCAGCCATCTCCACAGGTTACCCTCCCCCCGTGACAGGGCTGGTGGCGAGGGGCGTGGCCTCCCCCACCCCTGGAAGCCAACATGTTTCCATTTTCTCTCCAGACCCACGCACATGCAATGGGTGGGGTAACTGTCTCCCCCTCCGCGGAGGCAGTCTTACGCCCAGTGCATGGGTCCACCCTTTCTAGCATCATGCCTGTGCTGCTCCCCAGCCTCCACTGGGTGTCAGTCTACAGTGCAATGCTGAGTCCCACCCCCAAGGAAGGAGAGCTGTCAGCAGACGCTCAATTTTTCTTCTCCCCAGCTGACCCCTGAGTGACCCAAGTACATTCCTGAACCCAGGTCACCAGCGTGGCATGAGGTAAGGTGTCCAGTGCCTCAACCCTCAGCACCACTGGGCCCCAATCACAATTTAAAAAAAATCTATTTCACTGAGGCTACTGTTTGACTATATGTACGGGATTCATACTGTGGATATATTAGGATAATGCTAGCATAGGTTTCAGATAGTAAACAGCACTAGACTAAGGCAGTCTCCCTCAGGAATCTGTTTAGTCCTACTATGGAAACATGAAGAATGACAGCTTCTACGGACTAATCACGGGGTAGTCTAATCAGTATGCTGATCACCCTCTGTGGTAATTACCACAAGCAGTTTAGTTCCTTGGGCAAATGCTAAAACACTTGGGGCCCAGTTGTCAGTCACAATGTGTGATAATGCACATCAGGGTGCAGACCGTCTCTACATTACCTCACAACATGGTACAGCTATACACAAAAAGAATGCATAGTTGCAAAGGGGAAAACTCCCCCTTGTGACTATGCTAGAATACAAATTAGGGTTACCAGATGTTAGAGGGCACAAGCTATATTTGCGCCTGCCATCACCTGATAAGCGACACCCAGTGAGTTTGGTGCAAGGCACGGAGCCAGTCCCATCATGCTATGCCATGTACTAATCTCCATGGCCCTGGCACTACTGCCATATTAGCCACCCCCCCGGTCTTCTGACCCTCCCCTTAAGGCCCACTTTTGGGCTGACATGTCCATGCCATGTTCTAGTCTTTTTGGTTTCAGAGCCAGAAACAGAAGTCCAGAACTACAGATTTTTTTTTACTAATTAATCACTTCTATCTCAGTAGGAGTTAGTACCTGTTTGGATTAAGCAAACAGATACATAATTTATCCCTTGTATTTTTCCCCTCCTATGTTTCCTTTATCTATCTGGTGATTGTCTGTATGGCGGATGGCCCCCTCACTGTGATATTTAACTACTGTACCTTGTGATTGCGCTATTGTCTTGGGACTTGTCCCCCAGGTCGCATCTGGATTCGAGCAACACTGCTCAGTGTGCCTTCCTGGTTAAACTCGTAAATAAATAAATAAGAAGGGGGTCTCATTTAAGTAAAAAAAAAAAAAGAAAGTCACTGTGTGTTTCTATGAGGAAGGGGTCTGTATCGGCTTAATTTACTGAGTCAGATCAGAGGGTGAATCTAATTGGGGGTGTGGCTTAGCAACTTAGGTGTACAAAAGCAGCTGTCTCCAATTACAGCTTTCTGCTGTTTCTGACAGAAGAGAACTTTGGTTTCAGAGCAAGAAACAGAAGTCTAGAACTACAGATTTTTTACTAATTGCCCTCTTTCCCACCCACAGCCAGTTCTTCTTTTATAGCCACTGGATTTGACTGACAACAGGAACTACCTGCTTGGCAGTAGGAAGGGAAGGATCACTGAGACACATTAGTTTCATCAATCTTGAAGAAACCTAAAAAAATAACTCTTTCTTCCCCCCGGCTGCTGGAGGTCTGAATCCAAGCATGGAAGAAGGAGACTACTGAAGACCACAGGAAGTTCCTGTCCTAGAACAGGAAGGGCGAGAGTTGTAAGGGCACACAGGCAGTAGGAAAGTAAGTGTAAAAATACATAGAGTGAGGAGACAGTAAGCATACAAAGCAACAGGAGAGGGGACACAAAATAAGTCAAGATGGGAGTGGTGCAGTGCAATGGCTGTGGGGCAGCAGTGTTCCAGGAGACATTCTGGAGGCTGCGATGCTGCCCTGTTTGCAGGCACCTCTCTGGTCTGAGGGAGGAGGTTGCCTGTCTCCAGGCTGACCTGGCTAGGATTCGTGAAATCTCTTCCTCCACCCAGGGCCACCACCATTACCTCAGAGGTTGCCAAGAAAGAGGAGCAGTTGGACCAAGGTGGGCTCAGGGAGGGAGAGGGTGGTAGAACAGAGGTGCATCCCTCCAGTTGTACCTCTCCACAATTCTTATGTTGTTCTGGCAAAGAGTAGTTCCTCTATGGAGGCACTTGCAGTGGAGACCAAGGAGGTTGCTGGGAACCTCCACAAAGGAGACCCACAGGAGCATGGCACGAAATCCCACAGGGGAAGGAAACAACTCCTGGTGGGGGACTCAATCATTAGGGTGGTAGAAGTGGGGGAGGAAGGGGGATAGGGAGGTAAGGTGCCTGCCTGGTGCCATGGCTCGGAGGGACAGGAGGCGAATCCTCAGGATCGTGGGAACAGCTGCACAAGGGAGGGAACTGGATGTCATTGTCCACCTAGGGACTAATGACCTGGCTGTGAATGGGATCAGAGTGGTGCAAGAGGAGTTTGTGGAGCTGGGGAAGGGCCTTAGACAAGTAGCATGTACGGTAACCTTCTCGTAGGTGCTGCCTGTCTGTGGCAAGGATGATGCTAGGGTATTCTGCACCATGGGATTCAATGAATGGTTGAAAAATTGCTGTGGAGCTCAGGGATTTGGCTTCACTGGGGACTGGGGAGCCACCTGGAGGGATACAGGCTTATACTGGTGTGATGGTCTGCATCTGTCCAGGGGGAACCAGGATCCTCAGTGACAGGTTTAAATGCTTCATTAGCAAGCATTTAAACTAGCCAAGGGGGGAGGCACTGAAAAGGAGCAGGGAAATCCCAGCCTCCCCCCACAAAACACAGTAGTTAGAGAGGCAAACACCAAGCTCAAGAAGTCAGTAGGGAGCAGGACAGGGATAAATGCAGAAAAAGGCGGTAAGGACAGGGATGGGGCTAAAAGGGATAATGCCAAAAAAAAAAATGGAAGGTGATGAGTACCAATGCCCGCAGTCTGTGCAACAAGCTCCCTGAACTAGTGGCCTTGATGGAAGAGGGATGCCTGGATATTGTGGCAGTCACCGAAACATGGTACACAGAGAACCATGACTGGGATGTCAACATACCAGGATACATAGTCTACAGGAGGGACAGGGTGGGTAAAAGAGGAGGAGGAGGAGGAGGAGTAGCTCTCTATATAAGGGAAGGGATTAAAGCAACAGAACTAAAGAGTAAACAGGAAGTTGATGAGTCACTATGGGCAGGGCCCCTGGTGTTCTGCGGCAGCATTTTCTGATTTCTGCGGCATGATTTATTCATTTCTCTGGCAGAATGCAGTCCTGTCGTTGGCTAAATATGATGTGAGATAATTGAGGTGGGAAAGAAAGCCTGACACTATGGAAAAACAGTATATTTATATGAAAATTCACCAAAAACAATGAATTCTGCGGCACTATATATATTCTGCAGCATGATGCAAATTCTGCGGCAAATTCTGCAACCACAGAACCGCAGAATTCCAGGGGCCTTGACTATGGGTCACCCTGGAGACAGGAAATGGCACCACAATCCGCATGGGGGTTGTGTACAGACCCCCTTCTCAGGGGAGGAAATGGACAAGGAAATGATAGAAGGCATCCTTGAAATGGCAGAAAAAGGGGAGATATTGTTAATGGGGAACCTGAATATGCCAGATGTTAACTGGAGTAGCTTTGCTGCAGGCACATCCAAGAGCAGGGTCATTCTTGATGCCCTACAGGGGGCATGCCTCAGACAGCTAGTGTTGGAACCCACTCAGGAGGGAGCAGTCTTAGACCTGGTACTCTCAAATGGGGAAGGAGAAAGGATCTCAGATTTAGAAGTGGGTAGCCATCTGGGAACAAGTGACCACCAAACAGTGTGGTTCACAATAAACACAGCCATAGAATCAAGTCATACAAAAACAAGAGTGTTGGACTTTAGGAAGGCTGACTTTGGGAAAATGAGAGAGTGCCTCAGAAAAGTACTAGCAAACGGGCAAGAAGGAGGGGTGCAGGAACAATGGGGAATAATCAAAACAGCCATCGCAGAGGTAACAAGCCTTTGTGTGAAGCACATCAACAAAACAAAATGAAGGAAAAAAACACTATGGTTCTCAAAAGAGGTGGCAGGGATGGTTAAGCAGAAAAGGATAGCATTCAGGAAATATAAGGAAACACAGAAGAAGCAGGACAGAGAACTTTATCAGTTAAAGCAGAAGGAGGCAGGGAAGGCAGCCAGAACAGCAAAGGCACAAACTGAGGAAAAGATAGCCAACTCTGTTAAGAAGGGGGGGGGGTAAAACATTTTATAGGTACATTAGGGAGTGAAGAAAGACCAAGAGAAGGATATAGAGACTTAATAAAGGGGAAGGGATGTGGTAGAGGGTGACAGTGAAAAAGCAAGGATACTGAACGAATATTTCTGCTCAGTATTCACAACAGAATAGGAGGGGGAGGTACCTAAACCAAACAAGAGAGAAACTCTGAATAGGGGGGATCGATACCAGGTCCATTCACAGAAGAAAGGGTTTTGAAAGAACTCTTGAAACTGAGGGTGGAAAAAAGCAATGGGGCCTGATTGGATTCACCCAAGAATTCTAAAAGAACTAAGGGTAGGACTAGTAACACCACTGACTACTCTCTTTAACAAATCTTGGGAGGATGGGGTGGTACCTGAGGACTGGAGGAGGGCAAATGTGATTCCACTTCACAAAAGTGGGAGCAGGGCAGAGGCAGAAAACTACAGACCAGTTAGTTTGACTTCAGTGGTAGGGAAAATGATGGAATCACTTCTGAAGGTTAAAGAATTGTTGAGTACCTAGAGGCCAGTGGGGCACAGGACCCAAGGCAGCATGGTTTCACAGCAGGAAGGTCATATCAGACGAACCTAATAGATTTCTTTGACTGGGTGACCAAAGTAGTAGACCAGGGAGGGGATGTGGATATGACCTACCTAGATTTTAGCAAGGCATTTGACACAGTCTCATACAAAAGATTAATATACAAGTTAGTCAGCCTTGGCGTGGGTCCAAAGGTAGTAGCCTGGATAAAAAACTGGCTGGACAACAGGATGCAAAGAGTAATAGTAAACGGAGTCCACCGTGAAGAAAGGAGGGTAACTAGCGGGGTACCACAGGGTTCAGTACTGGGATCTGTCCTCTTTAATGTCTTTATAAGTGACATTGGAGAGCACCTGGAAGGAAAGTTATGTCTCTTTGCAGATGACACAAAGATCTGCAACAGGGTTGATACACAAGGCGGGGTGAAAAGAATGAAAAGGGACTTGGCAAGGTTGGAGGAATGGTCAAATATGTGGCAGCTCAGATTCATTGCAAAGAAGTGCAAGGTAATTCATCTGGGAAACAAAAACCCAGGGGAAGAGTACACAATGGGGGGTGAGTTAATAACAACAACAAAAATCGAAAGAGACCTAGGAGTAATTATATCAGATGACCTAAAGGTGGACAAGCAATGTGAGAAGGCAGTAAGGAGGGTTGGAGGGATACTGGGATGCATAGGGAGAGGCATCAACAGTAGAAAACAAGAAGTTGTTATCCCTCTGTACAGACAGTCAGTGAGACACCATCTGGAGTACTTTGTGCAATTCTGGAGACCCCATCTCCGCAAAGACATAGACAGAGTGGAGGCTGTTCAGAGGAGGGCAACCAAAATGGTGCAGGGTCTCGTATGTACGAGGAGAGACTAAAGCAGCTTAATATGTATACCCTTGAGGAAAGGAGGGAGAGGGGGGACATGATAGAAACTTTCAAGTATCTCAAGGGAATTAACGAAGTACAAGAGGGTAGTATCTTTCAGAAGAAGAGATGTGCAAAAACAAGGGGGCACAATTTGAAGATAGGGAACAGCCCAGAAGTAATGTTAGAAAGTATTTTTTCACAGAGAGAGAGTTGTGGATGCATGGAACAGCCTTCCTGAGGAGGTTGTGGAGTCAGAAACAGTGGGAGAATTCAAGAATGCATGAGACAGGCATAAGGCAATTCTAGTGGGGGGGTAGGAGGCAGTAAGCTGTTGATTAACTAGAATCTGCAGCTTATCCATCAGGTAGGGAAATGGGCAGACTAGGTGGGCCAAGAGGTTCTTATCTGCCATCAAATTCTATGTTTCTGTAATGGCCTCTCCCTAATTCCTGTCCAAATACTGTCCCTGGCATCAAGTGGACCTCCAGCCCTGTACCACCATGCATGTAAGTAAGTAAAATTGTATTTATAAAGCACCCATCCCCGGAGGCTCTAGGCACTGTACAGACATAAGATAAACAGCAATAGATAAAAATAAAACAAAAGTGGGATGTACAATGTAACATACAAGCCATTTTTACAATAAGTTAATTAGAATGTAGTATTGTTAAAAATTCAGCAAACTCAGTTGTCTAAGGAAAATGTCTCATTAAATAGGTCCTTATCCAAGATCCTAATAATCGATCTTAAATCCTTAAATAATGTCTGTTCCTTATCTTAATCACCCTCCAGTCTCTGTCCCCTGCCAGTTCAGATGCTGTAGATGCAGCATTCTTTTTTAACTTGTTTTATTTTATTTTTATATAAGTATTTCCTGTTTCTGTAACTGAGACTGTTGAGGTACTGCTATCTGATTTTATAACTTACAAAAAATATAAATCAAAAATACTTTTTAAAGTAAGGAGCTCTCAACTGTGACAAAGATTGGTGGGTGGGCCAGTTGCTCTTGAGCAAGGAACACTGTGCTGTGTGAGCAGTGGCTCTGGAGGGATTCAGACCTAGCAATACCCCAAGAGAGCATCTATGATGAGCGGTGGCAACTACTGCGTACTCTTGCAGGCATCTGAAGGGTTCAAGAAAGCTGGTAACACTGGCAGGCTGAGTCTGGGACCACAACCTGGTGGCAGAAGGTGGGATCTGAAACCATTTTGTCATTATAAATGTTATCTGTCCAATCGCAGAGCAGGATATACAAAAGGGGTCTGTATATTCTACTGGTTTAATTTTGTCACGCAAGAAGAGATAGATGGAAGACATTATGTTGGGGCCATATGAGAGGTGCATACTGCTAAACTGTAGGAGCTGTGCTGAAGGAAAAAAAAATTGGGCTACAAGGATGACCAAACACGTGTGGAACTGATAGACCTCCTCAAAAAAATGACCATGGATGCACTGTAAAATTGGTCACTGCTAGCCAGAGTTTTGAGCTGGAGGCTAAGGAGAGTGCAGATGAGCCAGAGCCTTTGACTAGGGCAGCTGCACAAGCAAACCTGGTACAAATGTTTGAGATGTTGATTGCCCTTGTTAAGGCAAAGGCAGAAACTGAGAGGCAAAAGACAGAGATAGAGGAGGCAGCATAGGGCAGTGGTTTAAGCTCTGATCTGCAAATCTGGAGACCTGGGTTTGAATCCTGCAGCTGACATTTGCATATACTGTGTGATCCTGAGCAAGTCACTTAACTTCCCTGTGCCCTCAGGTCACACCTGTAAACAAGCGTTTAGCTTAGTGTGCCACTCCTGGTTAAACAATTGGAAAAAAAACAAAACAAAAGAGCTGCAGAAGATGAAGCTGGAAGCAGAGGAGCAGCAGAAGTAGGAGAAATGAAAGGCTGGGGATCAAGATAGGCAGAAGCAGCACAAGACCCAGATGAAGAAGCTCAAGCATGAGAGTCAGATGGAGATTGTGTACCAGCGGACATCATCACAGACTGTAAGTAATGGCATGTGGGGTTCAACCCAGGAAGCCAAAATTCATTTTAAAATGTTTCCCAGATATCAGGAGTGGGATGGTTTGTATTTGTTTTTGAGATCTTTTGAGAGAACCTGTGGGCACTTTGAACTGAGCAGTGCCTCCTGGGCAGCTCACCCATTGCCACTGCTTACAGGCAAGGCATTAGAACCTTTTGCCAAAATGGTCAATGAGCACTGCATGGATTATGATAAAGTAAAAAATGCCATCTAAAGCATTTTGAGTTAATTCTGAGGCCTATACACAAAAATTTAAAGGGTTAAGAAAGGCACCAGGGGACAGCTATATTGAAATATGTGTGTGTGTGTGTGTGTGTGTGTGTGTGTGTGTGTGTGTGTGTGTGTAGCTAAGTAATTTGTTAGAAAGCTGGGTAGAGGGTGCAAAAGCTAGCTCTGCAGAGGAAATAAAAGATTTTGTTTCTCCTGGAACAGTGCTTAAAAATTGTGCCCAAGGATCTGAGAATATGGTTGCTGGATAGAACTCCAAGCTGCGTGAGGGAAGTGGCCGAGAGGGCTAATCAGTTTGTATCCAGACAACCATACTCTCATCGCAAAGGTAATGGGGGAAGGATATGAGGTGGTTTTAGGAGAACCTGGTGGGACAGCCTGAAGGAAGCCAGCCTCTGCCTGAACGAAAAGGGAAACCACCTGGTCTCAACAGCATGGAGATGGATGAAAGCAGGTGCTATATCTGCCAGAAACTGGAGCATTTTTCTTACGATTGTCCAAAAAATTTGAAAAAAGGGGTTAGTGCAGCAGGAGGGAGTAGGTCAAGGAGCTCACAGCAGATAGTGGTCTGTACACAGAGTGCAGTGCTCTCTAACTCCATTGCACCTATGCACCCAGTAGTGGTGAATGGATTGGTAACCCAGGGAATTGAGGGACACTGGGACCTCCATTTCTGAGGTGAAGCAGGATTTGATTCAGGAAGAGCAGACCCTGCCTGGCCATATTTCTAGGATTAGAGGAGTGACAGGATCTGTAGTCTCAGGGCTAATGACCCAGATCTTTCTAGGATGGGAAGGCTGCCTGGGTGTACAGGAGGTGGGTGTTGTACCATACCTGCCTGTGGATGTAATCATGATAGTAGGGCCAATTATGTGTATATGTGTCACTACCCATAGCAAGGTGAGGGAGCCAGCTCCTGAGGACACAGAGGAGGCAGTGCACAGGGATGCAACCCCTACCTCAGTAGCAGAAGAAGTTGTAGCTGAAGAACAAGCTGGGATCAACAGTTCTGTGCCACAGCTACAGACTGAGGACAGTACAGCCATGGGCAGCCCTCCTACAACAGATTGTGTTTTAGGGAGGTTAGGCACGCAGAGCTAGGGAGAGCTCAGTAAGCTGACCCATCCCTTCAGACATTAAGGGAGGTAAACATCAGTGTGGAAGGTGACAGTTCTGGAAAAAGAGAGGTGTACTGGAAGAATGGGCTCCTCTACCATGAGTGGGTTCTTAAAGGAGGACCGAAGAAAGGGGTACTTTAGCAGACAGTGGTTCCTAGGAAGTATAGGAAGTAGCTTCTGGCCTTAGCCCGGCCATGACATACCTTTTCAGGACTCCTAGGGGTTCACCATACAAAAAGGTGGCTGACTAACAATTTTTACTGGCTCAGTATTTTTAAAGATGTCGTAAACTACTGCCAGACCTGTCCACAGTGCAAGAGAGTGGGAATGGTTTAGGATAAGGCTAAGGGGGCTTTGATCCTCTATCTGTTACTGGAAAGCCATTTTGGCAAGTTGCTGTGGACATTGTGGGCCACTTAACACCCCAAGTTGCATCAACAAGTGGTACATTTTGATGGTTGTAGATTACACCAGGTACACAGAAGTAGTGTCCTTGTCCTCATCGAGGCTGAGAAGGTGGCTGACAGACTGCTGGGGATATTTAGCTGGGCGGGCTTCTCTAAGAAGATTCTGTTGGACCAGGACACCAACTTCATGTCTGATCTGCTGGTTAGTTTGTGGAAGTGTGGGATAAGGCAGCTCCAAGCCTCACCATACCACCCCCAGACTAACAATCTGCTTGAGCGATTCAGTGGGTCCCTTATAACCATGTTAAGGGCATTCGCTGACCAGCATGCAAGACAGTGGGATGAGTACTTACCCCATCTCTTATCTGCATATAGGGAAGACCTCAGGAGTCCATGTGGTTCTCACCCTTCAAACTCCTGTTTGGCCATAGGGTACGGAGCCCCCTTGATTTGGTAAGGGATGACTGGGAGGATGAGCTTGCTCCCAAGGGGAATCTGCTGTAGAATACATCCTCAATTTCTGGTTATGACTCAAGGAGATCATGGGGTTTGCCCAGGAGCACCAAACCGCTGTGCAAAAGTGACAGAAGACATTGTATGACTGTGGGGCCAGAGTCCAGGAGTACAAAGACAGGCAGTGGGTGATGATGCTCATCCCTGTCTGACAGAACAAATTACAGGTGGCTTGGGAGGGGCCTTACTCAGTGGTCAGGAGGGTGAATGATGTTAATTAGGTGGTGGAACTACCATACAGGAGGCACAAACAGCGAGTTTACCATGTAAACATAATGGAGCCCTGCATGGGGACGAGATGGTCCTGGTTGTGTGCAGCTATCCAGAGGAGGAGACAGAAGCAGACCCATTGGTGGTTATCCTGGGAGAGGTTAAGGGACAATCCTTAGTGAATGCTGCCACTTTCTCAGAGCAGCTGACACTAGCCCAAGCTGCCAAAATGCAAGGGGTGCTGCACACATTTGGTGAAATGTTCACAGGAAAACCAGGGTATACCATGCTAGCAGAACACCACGTGGATACATGGTCCCAAGCCCTGCTGCAACAGCCACCCTACAGAGTCTTAGAAGGCATAATACATGCCATAGAGGGGAGGTCAAGGAGATGCTGGCTCTTCAGGTGATCCAGGAGTCTGGTAGTCCCTGGGTTTCCCCAGTGGTACTGATTCCCAAAAAGAACAGGACCTTGAGGTTCTGCATTAACTCCCGCAGTCTCTGCAACTGCGCAGAGTCCGACGCATACGCCCTGCCGATGACCTATGAGGTCCTAGGGAGGTTAGGTGGAGCCCTTTATCTGTCCACTAGGGACAAGACAAAGGACTATTGGCAGGTACCCCTGAAACCAGAGAAAGGTCGGCCTTTTTCACCCAATTCGGATTATTCAATTTCAGGGTAATGCCATTCTGGAAGAGGGATGCACCAGCCACCTTTCAGTGGCTCGTGGACTGCATTATGAATGGAGCAGGAGACTTTACTCTAGCAGACACAGATGACATTGCCATCTATAGCCAGATTTGGGAGGATCCCGTCAGGCATGTGATCAAGGCATTCTGCCAAGTGCAGGCTGCTGGGCTGACAGTCAAGGTGGAGAAGTGCCAGATGTAGCCTGAACTACACTGCACTTTCTACAGCTGCCATCTCACTGGTTTAAAGGAAGTATTTTTCCCCCTGACTATACAAATTTCTTCTTAAAGCAAAAATGTTCTCCCTGTGCTCTACATTACCTTATGCTCCATGACTGGCCTGTTACTTGTGACTGACTTTTGTGCCAGCATCCTCGCTGCTGGCCAAGTTTACTTACAATGCTTGTCCAAAACACCTATACTCAGTAACCCCACACACAAAGCCAAAGCCCACCAGCTTTCCCCCATGGGCTCTGTCTTACTGGCCCTTCTGACTAACAATGACCATCGTCTCCTTGGTTTGTTTCTCCACTCCCTCACTGTACAGTCCCCCCACTGGCACCTCCATACCTGCCACCTCCTCATACTTCTCCTTCTAGCTGGGGATATGGAAACCAACCCTGGACCCTCAAATGTGTATATCAACCATGCCAATGCTATCTGGGCAGGAAGTTGCAGCCTCAGGGTCGCACACCTGAATGTATGCAGTCTCCCATCTAAGTTCTCTGAATTCGAAGCCTGCGTGTGCCTCTACAAACCACATGTCCGGGGTCTATCCAAAACATGGCTTAAGCTATACCACAGTGATGCCTCCTACCAACTCCCAGCTACTCTTTGCTGTGGCTTGATAGGCCCAGCAGAAAGAGGGGAGCTGGTGTTGCACTATACGTGCAAGACCATATTAATGCCACCACTATTGCTTGCTCCTCCCCCTCCACGATCAGTGAGTGGCTTGCTGCTGAAATTGTTCTGGGTGCATCAGAAAAATGGTACGTAGGCTGTTGCTGTAACCCTCCCTCAGGAGGGGTGCTGGGACTGTCTAGCTTCCTGAACGGCCTTGCATCTACACCCTCCTCCAGGGACACCATCATATTCAGGGATTTTAACCTCCACTGGACTGAATCCCCTGCACTAGAATATGCTCACCTGTTACAGTCGCATCACTTTGAGCAAGTCATCTCCTCTCCCACCAGATACAACCCCCGCTCCCCCAACCACTCCACCATTGACTGGATTGCCACTAACTATGCAAACCTAGTCCTCCAAGCAGGCACTATGACTGACTCAATCAGTGACCACACCCCTATGTATATTGCCTTAACCACCAAATCACAACAGTCTCCCCACAAATTGCTATCTTTTAGGAAATTCAAAGCCTCCGACTCTGACTTAGTGCTAAGGGATGCCTGAGCCATAAACTGGTCCTCACTTTACCAACTCAAAGATATCTCCATGGCAGTGACGATTTTTATAAAAGCCCTTTGCAACTTCCAGGATAAATACTTCTCAGTCACCACCAGGAAGATTAGATATGGCAACTCCAGTTGGCTATCATGTGAATTTCTGGCCCAAATGAAAGTAAGGGACAAAACATGGAGAGCTTTCAAGGCATTCCCCTTCCCTCAATTATGGAATGCCTACAGGCAACTCAGAAACTCCTTCGAGCAGGCAGTGAAATCACTTAAATGTAAATATTATACCAATCTGCAAAATGAGTCTCTTAGGGGGAGTCACATGATGCAGAGCACCAGCTAACAGCTTTCCCTGTTAGCTCCAGCTGCCTGACTGTCTATTTCACCTAAAATTCAGCTTTTCTAGTGGTGTGTGGGTCTGAATTGGTACCTGATTACCGTAGATATCCACGTCTCCTCTCCGGTGCAGTCTATGGAGGTAGAGATGAAGAAAATAATGCCAAATCATACTCCGCCTTCCACACCCAAGGAAGGCCCCTAAGAAACCTAAGGCCACGCCTGCCACAAGCACTCAAGGTTGACCCTCCTCCAACTCTGATATGGAGCCCCTCACACTGGCTTGTTTCCTAGAGGAGTTCAAACCTTTCCAAGAAGAATTCAGGGAAATTACGGCGGAATTCAAGTCACTTGCTCAAGCCTTGGAAGATGTCACCACCCATACCTCCGACAATGAAGCCCGCATTCACTCCACAGAACGCAAGCAAATCAAACTGGACTCAGACTTGGTTGCAGCCCGTCAGTGGATCACCAAATTGGAAAACAAGGTTGAGGACCTAGAGCGCTGCAGCTACTGCAACAATGCAGTGCTAATCGGGCTACCAGAAAAAGAGGAAGGACCCAATTCAGTCATCTTTGCCCAGAAATTTGTTGAAAAAGTGGCTGGTCCATCCCCTTTTGGCTCTAAATATATAATCGAGAGAGCCCATCGTGCCCTCCGTCCAACTCCAGCACAAGGCACTCCCCCACGCACTTTCATATTTCATTTTTTAAATTATCAAGAGCGCCAGCATTTCATAACTAAAGTCAGAGATATACAAGAGATAAAATGGGAAGGAGCAACGATCAGGGTTGCACAAGACCTCCTGCTCTCCATGCGGCAAAGAAAGGCAACTTTCTATCAGCTAATCACAAAGTTAATAGCAGCGGGGGTTAAGTTTAGAATGGGGTACCCAGCCAGGCTACAAGTTCTCATTTCAGGCTCCTGGGCTACTTATGAGGATGTGGATGCTGCAACAGCAGGTCTCAAGGTGTCTTTCCCTGACCTTTTCCGTGATCTGTGAGCACCTTGTTATGGCAAACAGGTCATTCATTGCTCCAGTATGGTCCTACTAGCAAAATATAATTACACTCTTGTTTTGTTATGAGTGCAAAATACCCTTAAGGCGGAAGATGTCAGGTCAATCCTCCCAAGTCTTCAAACAGTATAAATACCCTGTTTCAATTTGGAAAAACGCACAGTGCCATAAAGTACCTTTCTCTCCTAATCATTAGCTGCAAAAAAAAAAGCTACAGGTTTGGACTCACTCCCCCCAGCACCAGCAGTGCCTAAGGACTTCTCCCAATCCTTCTCCCCGATACCGCATGTGATCCCCTCTTGCAATGTACGCACGCTTGTGATGCTCCTTGATCCTTTTCAACTGATGCGATTCATGCTTCTATCCATAAGAGGGCGCCACAGTCTGCTTCCTGATCAATATGAACTACCGTTCCACTTCACTCCCTCTGTTGGACTTGGAGAAAGGATTTCTTTTCCCCATAATTCTTGTACCTCCCTGCTTATTTTGGTTTCAACCTGCTCTCCTTTTTCCAGCTGAAGAAAGCCTACTTACAGAAACAGTTATTAGATTATTAATGGACGCTGCCCTGTGCTCTTGTTTTTGCTCATTTTCTGTTCATATAGTGCTTTCTGACTGCAGGCAACCCCCTTGGAGTTTTAAAAGGGGGGTTGTTACCTTTTATGATGCATTTCATTAAGCAGCAGGACTAGTTACGTACTTAGGTTTTTAAGAATAGTCCTGACTGCCTCTGTTACACTACCCCTTTTCCTTCAATACTTTACCTTCCTTCCCAGTTCAGTTATAGGCTCAGGGTTCAAAGGTTGTTCGTAGATACTGTTCTTAAGATGGAATGTTTATCAGGGCTTTAATTGTTGATATCTCTGTTACAACCTTAGGTTTAATCAAGGGTTAAAGTATGTGGTTTTTTGAGCAAATGTCAGCAATGTTTAGTTACTGTTAGAATGGGAGGGGTGGATGGGGGGAGGGACTAGGATTGGTGAACTGTTTTTCATGGGCCAGAATAAAATGGGGAGGTGGGGGGCAAGGTGTGCAGCGGAGGGGAAGGGTTTGTTATGCTTGGACATTATTTTGACTGTGTTCGGTTACAGGGAACGTGGACATGGGGGTGGTTCTTGGGGTGGGGAGGGAGGGTAGCACAGAGATTGATCATACAACAGTACCACAACTGCATTTCCTTTCTGAGCCGACGGAGACTCTGCTACTTCCTTCAAACAGGGAATATGGCTAGGGACATAAGGATTACCACTTGGAGTGTAAAAGGAGCTAGACAAAAGTTAAAGCAGTATGAAATTCTGAAGCTCTTAGGGCTACTGAACGCAGATATTATGTTCATACAGGAAGCCCATTTATTAGATACCAAATCAGTCCAATTTAGGAGACAGCAGATAGGGAAAGTCTCTTCGGCAGCAGGAAGCTCTCAGAGTTGTGGTGTCCTGATCTTTATAAATAAGTCTTTCCCATTCTCCCTGATCCAAACCATATTGATCCGCAGGGAAGATTCTTCCTGGTTCATGGCAGACTTCACACTCCTGAAGTCCTGTTGGGCAGTTTGTATGGACCAAATACTGATTCCCCGGAATTTTTTACACGGTTCCTCAATGCATTGACCCCTTTTTTGTCCATCCCAATAATTATAGGTGGAGACCTTAATTTAACATTTGATCCTTCTATGGACAGGTCAGGTTCCTCTTGTAAGGGCCTTTCACTGGCCCAATGAGCACTCCGGGACCTGTTTGACCAGGCAGGTCTTTGTGACATCAGGAGAGTCCTCCATCCATCTGACAGGGAGTATACTTTCATCTCCCCAGGTCATGTGACCTCCTCACGCAATGACTACCTGCTTATTTCTCAATCCCTTATCCCAGGGTCCTTGATTCCTCAATTCAACCAGGCCCCCCGTTGGACCATGCTCTGTTTTTTTTTTTTTTGCCAGGTCTCTTTCTCATTTCTCCCCAAAACTGGGGGTTGATGGAAGATTAATAATCAATTATTAAAAGACCCCAAGACAGTCTCATATATTTCTGACCAAATAACATTCTTCCTTTATGTTAACTGCTCCCCACCAGTAAACTGGACATGGTTTGGTGTGCCTTGAAGGCGTTCCTACGAGGGATACTAATTGGCTTGGCTTCCCAGAGAAAGAAATAATGGGATAACCAACTTCTAACTCTCCTGTCTCACATTCGAGAACTGGACTCTAAACTCTCACTCCAATCTCCTGAACAGCATAGACTGGACTTAGTAAAATTGAAAAATTCATATATATCGAATTGTTGGGAGACAGAGCAAAATTTGCAATCCTGAAAACCAAAGCCTCATATACTGACCAGGGAGAAAAAGCTGGCCGTATGCTAGCCCTCAGAATTAAATAGCAGGACTCCCCCTGTTTAATTGCATCTATCCACTCTCTGGAAGATAACTCTATAAAGACAGCTCCAGCTGATATTGTTGATGAGTTCACTCACTACTATGCCCATTTATATGGTCAACCCACCAACAGAACCAGATTTGGACAGATACTTATCTAACTCTCATTTGCCCACTCTCCCAACAGACCAACAAACTCTCTTGACTACTCCCATCTCTCAGGTGGAATTGGAGAGAATTATCAAAGACCATCCCTCTGATAAGACTCCTGGACCAGACGGATTTTCCCCCAACTTTTACAAATATTTGTAAAGCAACTATCCCAGGCCCTGTTACCTCTTTTTCAATACAAACTTTAGGGAGCTGATGTAGACCAATCCCTGTTTGAAGCATTGATTGTTCTTCTTCCCGAGCCTGATAAGAGTCCAGAGCTAGTGTCTAGCTGCAGACCGATTTCACCCCTAAATAAGGATATAAAAATCCTGTCTAAGATTCTGGCTGACCAAGTGAATAAAGTCCTCCCACTTCTTATAGGACCGGAATAAGTTGGCTTTATGAAAGGGAGGTCCTCGGTGGACCACTTATGTACGTTGGCCCATGTCTTCTCAGTCTCCAGGAATGCGAACTTCCCTGCAGTCTTGGTATCCCTGGACGCAGAGAAGGCCTTTGACAGAGTTAATTGGTGTTATTTACTGCATATTCTAAAAGCATTCGGTTTTCCCCCTGAGTTTCAAAATTGGATTGGATCCCTGTGCAAATCTCCAACTGCCTGGATATCTAGTAATGGTGTAATATCAGAACGGTTCCGTCTGTTTTCTGGAATAAGACAGGGCTGCCCCCTATCCCCCCTTCTTTTTAACTTATATCTGGAGCCCCTGATACATAGATTGATAGATTCCCAGGAAGTCCATTATTCAAGACCAACTAATTAAAGTTTCTGCCTATACAGATGGTATGCTTCTCCAACTCTCCCACCCAGTAGAATCTATCCCACCAATGCTCAGGATTATTGATGAGTTTAGTAAAGTATATAATTACAAGCTAAATGTGGAAAAGACAGTAGTTTTTCCCCTTAATTGTATAATTCAAAAAACCTCTATTTTTGAACTTGGACTTTCATGGAAATCTGATACCCTGCGATATCTAGGCATTGTCCTTACGAAGAACTCTGCTCGTCTCCAACAACTAAACCTAGATTCCCTTGTTCACACGGTCAGTCAGGACCTGAAAAGATGGTCCTCCTACCTATTTCTCTTTGGGGAAGAATTAACCTAGTCAAAATGAATGTCTTCCCTCGCCTCTTCTATCCCCTTAATCTTCTGAATATTTGGCTCCCCCTAGCTTGGTTCAGGAAAGTCCATAGTCTCATTACTGACTTTATTTTGGCTGGCAAAAGTCAAGACTAGCTTTTCATAAGTTGGCAGCCCCCAGACTGAAGGTCGAACTGAGACTACCCCACTTAGGTCTCTACTATTGGGCAAGTCATGCCAGTAAATATCTAAGGTGGATGACTGCTGAACCGGTTCAAGCTCCTTTCTTCTTCTACCCCATTTGACTCAACATTGAGCTGAATCTGATTAAGCAACAGGGTATTTCCCCTTCTGCACTTCTTTTTACCAAGCTGAACTCACTGCCCACTCAGCTAAAAGCTCTCCCGATTGCAACATCTGTCAGAGTGCATACCCAGCGATGCTCCTTTCTAAAATATACCCATACAAATGATCTCACCGAAACCTTGAGGTATAATCCCGGTATCAAGATAGAGGGTAAACCTCTTCCCACCAGATGGCTCCCCCGCTCGGAAATTGCCAGCTTTCATATTTTGTGTCAGAAACAGGGAATTGGCTCTCTTCTCCTGAAATTCTGTGTAAAACAAATATCCCTAACACGCAGATGTTTCAAGTTTTTCAGTTACGTCACCTTCTGATTAAGATTATAGGAGCCACCCCTCCACAACCTCCGCAATTCTCTTTCCTTACAGAATTAAGTCCCATAGCAGGCCTCTCCAGGCAGTATCCAAAATATACAGCATCCTGTTTGACTGGATTTGTCCTGAGAGTTTCAGCCCCTCTACTTACTGGTCCCCCTTTTCCCCGCTAAAACTCTTATCTGGCCTCTGTCATGGCAAAATTGCCACAAATTCCTTTCCCAGGGCAGACTCAAACTTATGCAGTTCCACATGTAACCCCCCCCCCTACAAATAGGGGGTTCCCAAAAAGTCTTCCTTGAGCTTGCCTAAATGCTCACTGCCAGGCTGGTGTCCTGCGTTTTAGCAGTTTAAATGTGATTACCAGAGCCTGTATAGCCTCTGTGTACTGTCTCTTTGAGAGCTGCCTGATTAATGCCTAAGTAATCTGAGAGGGAGCTCTGTTGAAAGATGTAACTATTGCTGAAAATCATTTAGAGTGATAATGATAATGTAGTTTGTCTAACCTGCTTTCTTTGTAGCAAGGACTGTTTTGTTTGTCTCTACTATCTTGGTCCTGGACTGCAAATTGGACCAATCAGTTCTGGTGGGACCTAAAATGTGGCCAGACTACAGGAGCTGTCTGAAGTCAAAATCTGTAGGAATTGTAGTTTTGAACTTTTTGCGCCTTTTTTGCAATTGAAGGGAGAGCTCTTGCTTTGACTGACAGCCAAATCAGCCAACCAAACGTTTTGGATGTTGGGAAAATCCCGCACTGCTTGCAGTTTTCAGTTAATTCTGAGCTGGGAAGTGAAATGAGAAGAGCTCAAGTGTATTTGGGCAGCAATCCTGAGTGGATTCACATGGGAAAACTGTGAAAAGGCTGCGTTTTTGGAGAGAAGAGAATTATTTTGGACTAAATCCAAGTTTGTGTGACTAAAGTAAGCTACTGAAGTGGGCCAGGCTCAACCTGAAGAAGACCAAAGATTTTGCTGAATGCGATCTGCCTGTCAGGAGTTCCAGCTACCCCTAAGCTCCCGGTGTGTGCAGAGACTTTGCAATGGTGATTAGGGAGTGCTTTGCCTGGTACAGTAGAATTTCCGTACATGTAAATGTGCTATGAGCTGCTAGTGGGTTGTGAGTTAGTTCCCCACTGTGTGAACTGTGTTCTGCTTGCTGGAAGCTGAATCCAGCCCAAAATGGACTGCATCCAAATTTGTCTCCATGCGGTCTGGACCTTGCCAGACTGGCCCAGCCAGACTACCCACTGCACAGAGAAGCCATTGACGAGAGACCTGCCTGGGGATCAGTCCCTTGCTCCACGCTTGAACAGGAACGATGCCTCTGCGACTCGTGTGGGCCCTACTTTTCCTGGCATTCCAGATCAACCACCTACAGTCTCGATTTTTGTCCAGCCTGTGTCCAGTCTTGGGTATCGTGAGTAAATACCAGGGTAGCTCCCTGCAACAACAGCTTAATCTGACTGTGTCATCTGATTGTCTTGTTTCATTTCCTTTATGAACTGAGCCCTCTGGCTCCGGATTGCAAATATTGTGTACTGTGCATGTTGTGTTTTCCATCACAGGGCCCCAACCAGCTGCAACTCTGGGTAACAGTCCTGGCTGGCCCATCTCTTCTCCGCCTGGGTACCCAGAGGTGTGACTGTGTGGGGGGACTCAAAGCGCATGCATAACTGCTTGATTGATATAACCTTTAAGCTAATTAACCTGATTTTGCCCCTTCCTTGTTCAAGTCCCCTGAATAAATCAGATCTAACTTTTTTCTGCATGTATTCTGACTGTGGTTCCAGTTTGTGCTCAAAGTACTGTACTGTTGCTATTTGCTGTGCATAACCTTGTTTTACAGGGGGTCCCCAGGGTCGAGCCAGAGGAACCAGCCCTGGTGGTAAGTGCAAACAGTGTGAGTACTTGTGTGGTGTACCAGGGGTATTGTGAAAGTGATTATTGTACAGTGTTCAGGCCACTAGAGGGGAAAGAGGGGGGTTACAGTGTCCCAGAGAGCTGTGCACAGGTTAGCTTGACCACTACCAACCCTGACCTCTGGATGGAGGCACCCGTTTCAGAACTCAGGCCCCGTAACCTGCTACTAGCCAAGCAGGCAGGGGTAGTAGCCCTTGGGATAGTGCCACCTAGTGGTTACACAGATACTGCATAATCTTTACTATTCCCCTCAAAAACTTGCTAGACTGGGTTGTGCACCTTCCTCTACTTGCACTCGATGTCTACGAGAGGAAGGCAACCTGCTCCACATTTTGTGAACTTGCTTGAAAATAGCTCCACTGTGAGCCTTGATCAAGAATAGAGCAGACCCTCTCTTAGATTTGACTGAATTATTCTCTCCGGACATATGCATATTGGGGGACTACTCTTCTATCTCAGTACTTGCCCGTAAATATCATATAGCAATGATCTCTTCATCTGTGAAAAAGCTGGTATTAAAGCACTGGAAAGATAACTTAGACATCTCCTACACAGCATGGTTACAGGAGCTCTTGGCAAATCTGAGAACAGAGAGATCCATTGCCAATCTTCATAATAGAGTTAAAAAATTTAATAGAATATGGGGTCCACTGCAAACCCTATACTCTTTGTAACCTCTTGTCAGAGTTACATCTCTCTTTACATGCTGAGGTTTCATCATTTTGCTCTGTGCGGGGTGGTTGGGGGAAGGTGTTTTGGGAGAAGGAGTGGGATAAGGGGGAGAGAATAGATCTTTTATTTCCACGGATGGTATACTGTACTTGTCTGTTATGCTATAGATCTATTCTCTGTACTGGATAAACCTTAATAAAACTTTGACTTGAAAAAAAAAAAAAAAGAGTCTCTTAGAAACCCCCACAGCTTCCGGGCCTAAACCCTAAATCAAATAAATAACCAAACTTACCCCTCGTCCACTGCCAATCCAGGTGAGATTGCTGATACCTTCAACAGAAAGTTCACTTACCTTATCTCCTATACCAGCAAAATCCCTCCTCAACCTCCCTCTGCCCAGAAAAATCAGCCATGCCATCCTCATCCAACTGGCCCCGTCTTCTACTTAAGAGCCATCTACCATAGGGTCACTGGCAAACTCCTAAAGATGCAACCCACCGGGGCAGCCCAGGCAATGATGGTCTGCATCCCACCTTTTTGAAAATCCTTTCTCCAGCCCTTGTAAGACCACTGATCCACATACTTAATCTTGCCCTCTCATCGTCTATCGTGCTTCAAATCTGGTGATCCCGCTGCCCTGGAAAACTACCATCCCATCTCCCTCCTCCCACATCTAAGCAAACTATTAGAAAAAATCATTCAGCACCAACTATCCAAGTATCTAGAAAATTACAACCTTCTGAGCCCACTCAAACCCACAAAACACACAGCACCTCCTCTGCCTTGGCACTTTTCTCTAACCATGTCTTAGAAACATGGACATGGGCATGGCTACAGGCACAGTGTTTGTGGACTTATCAAAACCCTTGACCTTGTTGACCACTACCTTCTCATTTCCACCCTGCTAAACCTAGGCTGCTCTCCGGATGCCACCGCTTGGTTCAGCAGCTACCTAGCAGATAGATCTCAGTCTGTTCTTATTGGCAAAGCTACTTCTGCTGCATTACCCATCCACATTGGTGTACCCCAGGGCTCCATACTCGGGCTTCTATTATTCTCACCGTTCATAAATGACTTTCCCTTGGAGAACATAAACTGTCGTGCACTCCTCCATGCTAACGACCTCGTCATCTACCATAGTGCCAAGTCCCTCAAATCTATATCCTCCACCCTCACCACTAACTATGGAGCAAGTCAAAACTGGTTACTCTCCAAAACACTTCTGGTAAATGAGAAAAAAATGAAGGCCATGCTATTTGGCTTGAAGGCGTACCTTGCAAAGGCTGCCAAAAAAGACACTACATTATAATAATAATAATAATAAAAACATGTATTTAATTAAGCGCCTTTCAAAGTCTCAAGGCACTGTACAGCATAATACAAAAACAAACACATATTCAGATACATCCAATATAAAATCAGAATAAAACAGGAAATGCCTTTTCCCATAAAAAAGTCTTTAGTGCCTGCTTAAAATTCCCCACCGTCCTGCACTCCCGGAGCTGACGGGGCAGAGAATTCCAGAGGGTAGGTGCCGCAAATCCAAAGGCACAAGCACCAGATGACTTCAAGTTTACCCTTGGAATCTCCAGCAACCCCTCGTCAGCCGAGCGGAGCTGTCGCAGGGGGGTGTAAGGCACCAGGAGCTCTTTCAAGTTTACATTACACATATTAACCCCTGCAGGCTCTCCTCTTGACATTGTATCCTCCTTCAAATACCTAGGAGTGACTCTTGATCCCTCCCTTACCTACAATGTCCACACTGCTAACATCATAAAGAGGGTCCACCAGAAGTTGAGGGCTGCCTACTGTGTAAACCACCTTCTGACCCCTGAGACTCGTCTTGCAGTTGCCCAGGGAAATCTCCTGCCCCTTCTTGACTATTGCTCTCCTGTTTTCTCCTTCACATCCGCCTCACTTCTCTCTCATCTTAGTATCACATATAACTCTGTTTGTCACTTTGCCCTTCAGGTACACTCCTCCACTCATCACTGCTCTCTATATCAGTCCTTAGGCTGGTTCTCTCTGCCTGAATGCTATGAATATACCATGGGCAGTCTAGTCAACACCTCTCTCAGGAACTCTCAGAAGTCCCCATACTCCCAGATTCTCACCACCACGGTGGTAACTTGTTCTCCCAGGGTCTCTTCCATCCCCCGGTTATCCCCCATGTGTCTTCTGTCATGGAGAGCAAGGCCTTCTCTGTTTCTGCCTCCTTTCTGTGGAACAGACTGCCACCTGCCATCAGAACATTACCCACTCATCAGTCCTTCAAATTTAAGCTAAGTGATTGGCTCAGGTCTCAGGCCACCTGTACTTGCTCCCTAGGTAACAACCCCGCTAGAAATCCACCTTAGAGGCAAACTTCATCACATGCCTTACTTCCTATACACTGACTACCAAATAAACTATTTTGGCACTTATTGGTCTTCTTTGTGAAAACACTTATTGCTGCAACAAAAACCTTTATGCTCTGTTCTGTGCACCCTTGACTGGCTAATGATGTCCTGACTCACTATTTGTGTAAATGGCCAAGTCATCTGTAATCAGAAATGCATTGTTTGATTTTGTTATGAACTTGCTCTTTGTCTCTCTAAAATACAATATTTATATATTTCTATTTTGTTTTCCATTGTACTCAATGTATTATATACACCCACTGTATTGTAACTTGTACCATTTGTCTACAACTTGTACCTATTGTCTGATTCTGTATCATCTGTCACTGTGTGGCCTGGGTCACAACTGAAAATGGTCCTTTGAATCAGCTTGCCTACCTGGTTACCAAAAACATAACTAAATAAATAAAGTAAAGATAGTAATGCCAGAAGTGTCATACCTTGGGCATAGGGTGGGGAGTGGATATAGCTGACATGAGCCAGTAAAAATTGAGGCAATCCAGGAATGGGCCATCCCATGACCAAGAAGAAATTACAGACCTTCCTAGGGATGGCAGGGTACTACCGTAAGTTTGTGCTGAATTTCAGCAGCATGGCCTAACCCCTGTTTGATCTCATCAGGAAGAAAATGCTAAAAAAGGTTCAGTAGACAGAAACCTGTGATACTACATTCAGCCAGCTGAAGGAGGCATAGTGTCAGATACCTGTGCTCACCAGTCTGGACTATTCTTTCAGGTTTATTGCACATGTAGATGCAGCTGATCATGGTTTAGGTGCAGTTCTGAGTCAGGTTGCGCACTTGGGAGAGGAACACCCAGTTGTTTACTTGAACAGGAAGCTGCTGCCCCGAGAGGAGGCATACGCCACAATAGAGAAGGATCATCTAGGGATTGTGTAGGCTTTGCAGAAGCTGCAGCCTTATTTTTATGTGAGGAAGTTCATCCTGGTTACTGATCACACTCCCCTTACATGGTTGCATAGAACCAGTGGCCAGAATTCTTAATTGCCAAGGTGGAGCCTGGTGCTGCAGTCCTACAATATAGACATTAGGCACTGCAGCGGGTTGTGGCATGGCAGTGCAGATGGGTGGTCCAGACAATAGTTACTGTCCTTGTTTGTTTTGGCCCAGATATTCAAACTGCACCAGGCTGTGGCGCAGCCTGGGTGCAGCACAACTTGGCTGCGCAGGGACGCTGACCGGGTGATATTCATGGCTCAGCATCATTGAATATCACACCCTGGCCACCTGCAGTGCGCCAGTGCCAGTGGCCAGAGTGGAGCATGGGGATGCGCTAGCGCAGGTTCCATTGTGCAAGGTGCAGCAACCGCGATATTCAACAGTTGACATGCAAATGAGGCCATAATGTATGCAACATGCAAATGGAGCCATTTGCATGTCATTATGGCCCCATTTGCATGGAGGTGTGCCGATCCCTGGCGACTTGCACCTGGCGCCCTGCCAGGCAGCAGTCATCAGGGACCGACGCCCCCTGCAGTGCGGCAATGTGCCCCACAGCCTGATAGCGGGCTGCAATAAAAGATAGTATAATCCAAAATCCCTGGTGGTCCAGTGGACTGCTGCCTGCCCAATCGCGGGCTAAGTAAATAAAGAAATTTCCCAAATCCCTGGTGGTCCAGTGGACCGCTGCCCGCCCGATCGTGGCACACAGGTCCACTGGACCACCAGGGATATTGGAATTATCATTACTTTACTTAGCTCGTGATTGGGCGGATAGGTCCACTGGACCACCAGGGATATTGGATTTCTCATTTATTTACTTAGCCCATGATCGGGTGGGCAGTGGTCCACTGGACCACCAGGGATTTGGGAAATTTCTTTATTTACTTAGCCCGTGATCGGGTGGGCAGTGGTCCACTGGACCACCAGGGATTTGGGAAATTTCTTTATTTACTTAGCCTGTGATCGGGTGGGCAGTGGTCCACTGGACCGCCAGGGATTTTGGATTATACTATCTTTTACTGATGCCCACAATCGAGCATGGGGAGTGCCACCACGGAGGTGCAGCCAGAGCTTGGGTGGCCATCCACAGGTGGCAGCTGCTGTGTTGCGCCCTGCAAAGTGGCAGCTCACCTGTGGGTGGCCATCCGTTGTTCCTTTTTTTTTGGATCAACTTTGTGCTGGCGCAGGTAGAGGTTGCGCATGCATGGCTCTGCACATCCTGGGCTGAATATCGAGCTGTGCAGAGTATGCATGGGCACGCCCCCACTACCTGTGCCTGCATATATTACTGATGCACTCCAGCGCATAGGGGATTTGTGCCACGCACTTTCCTGAATATTGCATCAAGATTAGTGTGTTGTGCATGGTGCAACACCATGTTGTGCCATACACAATCCTTTTGAATATCTGGGCCCTTATTTTTAAGTTAGGGAAGACTCTAGGAGAAGCTAATATGGGGTTCACCCAGACAGGGAACTGAGGGCATAGCAGTGCAGCCAGTTCAGAGGAAAAAACAACATCATTTAGTGGGGGCTAAAAGATTTGTTTTTTCTTTCTCGGGGGGTGCAACAATTTGCTATGTATACCTGTCATTGTGTTTTGTTTTTTTGTGTGTGTATTCAGTTCTTTCTGTATGGATATCAGTTAGGATTTAGCAGCTACAGGGACATAGCTGGCATTCCTGGGAAAAAGTCAAGATTTTTGTCAGGGACAGACGAACTGGCCCTAAGAGCAGTTACTATCTGTGCTACTCTGTATAACAGCAGGACCCCTAGACAATTTTTGGGAGAGCTTAGAAAGTATCTTTTCATGTTCCATGGAGGAGTCACTCCTGCTGGGTTAGACAGGACTTGGATCAAAAAGCAGATATATTTGTATATACAAAGTCCGAAGTCCAGATCAAACCAGTTTTCCAATTGGACCCCGCTTTCAAGATGCAAAGAACGTTGAATCTATGATGTCAGAGTGACATACTGGATGACGTGTCATGGGGGACAGCTGGAGGGTCTTAAGATCTGACAAAGCCTGAAAGAGACAGTCAAATTTGGAACTATGAACAGCTGATATCTAAGGTTCAAGTCTGTTCCAATTCATCAAAGTGTCCTGTGTGGGTAAGTCTCTGTACTTTGGGAAAATTAGAAAGTGTAGCAGGATTTTTCTGTGTGTTTCTTTATGCTGCATGCAAAACCATTTTCTTTCTGTTTCTGTAGAATTACTATTCCACATAGTCTTTCTGTAGTATTCTATATGTGTAAATAGCTAGAAGTATTAAAACATTACATGTATATATACTTCACATTTATGTGACTGAGTTCTTTGTGGTACAACTAACTGATTCTATAACTGACAAAAAACTGTGTTCCTACCTCTGAAAAAGATGGCTGCCATTACTATAGTCTGTTTCTAAAGTAAGGAGTTCTCAGCTATGACAGAGAGGGGTGGGTCAGTTGCCGTTGAACAAGGATATGAAAATAGAGGGAATAGGAATAAGAAGAAGCAGGGGATGGGAAGAGGCAGCATTAATAGGGGGAAGGACAAACTTTGCTCATGGAAGGTGATTTTAATTAATACTAGGAGACTTGGGAACAAAATGTTGGACCTCCAGGCAGTGGTGGTGGAAGCCCAACCAGAGCTGAATGCAGTCATGGAAACACAGGCAATGCGGAACCATGAACCAGATCTCACTATCTCATAATATACCTTATACAGAAGGAACAGAGGTATGGATAATGGGGGAAGGGTGGCACTTTACAGTAGGGACAGCGTTAAGGCAATAAAAGTCAAGGGCCTGTGAGGTGGGGGATTGAAACAGAGTGGAATGCAGCTGGTTGTTGAAAAAGGGAAGCACCTCAGAGTGGCAGTGGCCTGCAGGTCACCAAACCATTCTAAGGAGGGGGATAGGGAGCTAGGAGAACAGATCAAAAAGGCTACCAGCTTAGGGAATGTGGTACTGCTAGAGCCTAACCTCCCAGATATGCACTGAGAAACATCATCCACCAGGAGTTCAAGGACCCAGGCCCTTATAGATTTATTACAAGAGGACTTCCTTGTACAGTGGGTGAAACAAATGACTGGGGAAGGAGCCATCATTGACCTGATTCTGTCGAACCACAACAGGGTGGAAGAAGTTAAGGTATGGGAGCCCCTGGGGATGTGTGATTGCAACTAATTTGGTTCACCTTAGCAAAAACAAAGGTCTTAGAATTCAGGAGGGCAGATTTTGGGAGAATGAGAAAGCACCTCCAAGGCAACTGACGGGAATAAAAGAAACAGGGGGTATGGAGAAAATGTAGACTTGCTGATAGTAGGCTTCCAGAGGTAACTAAAACTTGTATGAAACAGGAAAGTAAAGACAAAATCCCCCAAATCCTCTCTGATTCTCCAGGGAAGTGAGAGAAGCAGTTAGGGCCAAAAGGGCTGCATTCAAGAAGTACAAGGGGGATCAATCTGAGGACGATAAAGAGGCATACTGTGTAGTGAAAGTAAAGGAGGCAACCTTTTATCACTGAAATGAGGGTCACGGACACTCAAAATGAGGGTCAGTGAGGGACACTGACCCAAATAATGTGGAACACATTGTCAAACAAGGAGATACAAGCTTAGAATACTGTGGAATCCATTGTGCTTACTTGTACAAAGTTTAATTTTGATTTAGCATCATAGAATATTATGAATGTCCTCTTTCAAGTTTGAATTTACAGCGCAGTTTCTGTTTGGGCAACACCTTTTCCATGAGGGACAGACAAGGGAAGAAGCAATTTTGAGGGATAAAATGAGGAATGTCCCTCATAATCAGGGACAGTTGTGAGGTGTGCTTTTGATACATCATAGAAAAGAGGAAAACCAAGGAGGGTATTGTTTGTTTTTTTGTTTATTAATAACTGAGAAAATCTCTTGAGCTAAAACCCATTTCAAGAGTATCCCAAGAGGCTAATGTGAAGTTTAAATCAGGAAATATTTGTGTAAAGAAAACTGGGGAAAAGGCTGACATCCTCAACTAGTACTTTTCCTTGGTATTCACAGTAGAGGTGGGAGAACCACTCCCAGAGTTTGGAAGGTAGACTAAGGGAGGGGCAGAGGGAACTGAACTTGGGACCCATGCTGGAGGATAGGGCACTTACGGGACTAAGGGTACTAAGGGTGGATAGGTCTCCAGGGTCAGATGGGTTGCACCCCGGGGTGATGAGGGAATGTGGTAGAACTAACAGGGCCTCTGATGATCTTATTCAGCTACTCCCTGGAGATTTGAGTGGTTCCAGAGGATTGGAGAAAGGTAGATGTGGTCCCCCCGGCACAAGAATGGGAGCAAAGAGGACCTGGGAAACAATAGGTAGGTTAGTTTGACCTTTATAGGTTGCTGGAAGCTATTATCAAGAAGCAACTGGTAGTGAGGGTAGCTTAGCATCGAGTGGGAACAGATGCTCCTTACACTTGTTCCCAAGAGAGCTTTCAATTAGAACTGATTAAAGTGCTTATTTGAGTGATTTCCACACTATAGTGAACATTTCCTGATAGCTAACTACCTAAACAATGAAAATGGGCAAATTGAAGAATCCTGCAGCAGTAGAGGACTTCTTCAAACCCAGGCAAATTCTGACTAATGAAACTAGGCCGCAGAGCCACGAGGCAGCCTCCGAATTCTCCCCGTGATAGTGGCAGGGGAGGTGACCCCACACAGTGAATATAACCCCGAGACAACTCCTTCCTATGGTCCAGAATATGGACCATAAACTGGACAATCTAACTACAAGAGTTTCTACCCTTGAAACGGGTGGATGTGGTGGAACAACCCATACAAAGAAATGAAGAGTCTTACCTTAAAACTCAGGATGTCATGATTGGGCTCCCTGATGTCTCGGAGGGAGAGGAGGCTCTGGAGTTTGCTAAGATGCTGCTGCTGACACTACTAGGGCTAACCGAAGAGGAACAGCTGTTTTCCCATGAAAAAGCATATCTGCTTAAACCAGACCAAGCCTTGACAAACTCAGCAGCTCCCTGTACTTTCGTGATTGTTTGCACAGGGGTCAGCAACAGAGAGAGAGAGAGAGAGAGAGAGAGATAGAGAGTGCTGGCTATGGCCTGGGAGATAAGGTCCTTAAAATATGGAGAAGTGGACATTTCCATCTCTCCTGATGTATCATATAGTACATGACTGCAGCAAAATGTTTTTGACCATGCCAAGGGTACATTAAGAAACTTTGGAGTCCAGCATCAACTTCTTAAGCCAGCAAACTTTGCATGGTATGGTTATACACAGCGGGTGGGATATTCAAAGCAGTTGCACATTGCACAACTGGGTTGAGCATGCGCAACTGCGGAAATGCACCAGATAGTGATATTCAGTGGCAGAAACTGTGCAGCGCAAGTAGCAGTGTGTCAGTGTGCAATGGGAATGTATGCATGTGCAAGGGCAGGGGGCGTACCCATGAATATGCAGCACAGTGCAATATTCAATCACCGACCAATGGCGCAAGCAAGGAGCAAATGGCAGTTGTGCGGAGCAGACTTGAGCCTATAAAAACAGGGAGCAAGTAGGAGGAAGAGGGCACTTGTTCCAGAGGGGAGCAGGACAGAGGGAGACAGACAGGCTGTCTGCCCACAAAGAAGGAGACAGGGAGAGAGAAAGAGACAGAGACTGGGACAGAGGGAGAGACAGTGTGAGAGAGAGTGTGTGAGTGAAAGTGTGACAGACAGGGAGGCAATGGTGGGTGTGAGAGAGTGTGGGCGCAACAGTGCCTCCAGGCCCAAGTTGAGTGACACAGGCACCCACAGGGCGGGAGACAGAGGCCGCAGGCAACAGCCAGCCTGGGGCAGGGTACACAGAAGTGGGCCCTGCAGAGCAGCACACACAGCCACACACAGCCGGGTGGGCCAGCGGAGCCGGATACCCAGGGGGGACAGGACAACAGGGGCCATGGCCAGTGCAATATTCCAGATGGAGGCTGTAATGAGGGGTGTGGGCAGGCAGAGCGCCGCGGCCATGGAAGGGCCTGTCAGCGGTACACCTGGAACAAGCGGTACTGGCCCTGCATCAGCTATGAGACCTACGCTGACACTGAGATCATGGGCCAGTACCAACTGAACCAGGCAATTCTGAGGCAGCTCTCTGAGCTGTGCAGTGAGGAGATGCAGGCACCCACTACACGGAGCCACGCCCTGACAGTGGAGACAAAGGTAACAGCTGTCATGTGCCTGCTCACCACGGGCACCTTCAAGAGATCAACAGGGGACACCACAGGCATAACCCAGTCGGAAGCATCATGGCTCCTCACACAATTCCTCAATGCCCTGCTGCCACACGCTGCAGAATACATCTACTTCCCCAGCACACAGGCAGAGCATGCAGCAAACATGCAGGAGTTCCACAGGGTAGCACGTATGCCTGGCATGCTAGGGGCCATCGACTGCACCCATGTGGGCATCTGCATGCCACCTGGCCTGGAGGGGGTAGCCTACATCAACAGAAAGGGCTACCCTAGTACCAACTGCCAGGTGGTGTGCGATGCCAGGGGGTACATAACCAATGTCTGTGCCACACATCCTGGGGGAGCACATGACGCCTTCATCTGGCACGGCTCAGCACTGTGCCACAGGTTCAAAAGTGGAAACATCCCCACCGGTCATCTAGTGGATGAGTATGTCAAGACCACGGGCAGCTGGGTACTCAGGGCATGGGAGAGGGGTGGGCAGGACGCCACAGAGTGCGGCTGAGAAGAACAAGGGGCACAGCAACAGCAACAGAGGACACCAGGCTAACCATACCTCCATCCACACAGGTGACAGTGGCTACCCACTCCGGCCCTGGCTGCTCACCTCCTACCAGCGCCTGTAGTCCCCTGCAAAGGAGCGGTACAATGAGAAACACACCAGCACACAGAACATCATTGAGCGTGTCTTCGGTCTGCTGTAGGCACATTTCCATTGCCTGCACAGATCTGGCAGTGCCCTACAGTACAGCCCCTCAAAGGCCTGCAGCCTATTCCCAGCCTGCTGCATGCTGCACAACATGGCCACTGACCATGGGATAGCTTTTGAGGTCAAAGAGGGGAACAACAGTGGGGACGACGTGGCCGATAGTCCATGTGGCAGTGGGCAGCCCCCCCCCGGGAGGAGGGATCCCTGGCTGATGAGGATGGCATGTCAGCACCGAGACATGATAGCAGAGGAGCACTAAGATGCACACAGATAGGTGGACAAACATCCATGCACGGGACGGCCACAGTGGCACAGCACTCAGGCATGTGTGGGCATGCCCTGTGACATGCACAGACAGGCAGAGGGCAGGGGCAGGCATAGGGCTGTGCCACATGGCCACATGCAACAACACGCAGCACAGCACACCGCACCCACACACACACACACACACACTGGCGCCCACAGGCATGCACCTGGGCGTTGGCACCTGGCGTGTATCAGATGCAGGGCACTGGTGCACATAAGCATCATCACGCACAGGCCAGCGGCCAGGCAGGTGCGCACACACACAATGCCCATGTGCATACAGGGCGGCGACAGTGGACAGCGGACAGCAGATAGGGTGGCGGGCACATCAGCTCTGCCGCACGGTCACACGGCTGCCACGTTGGCGGCCGTGCTATGGGCACCCAGCGGACCCAGGTTGCGCGACGGCCACGGGGTGGAACTGTGAGAACGTGACCATGTCCTTGCAGGGGTCTGCAGGCTCCCGAACAGGCCCGCTCTGGGCATGCCTGGGATGCTAACAGTGGAGCCCAGTGTCGACACCAAGGGGGGTCGCCCGACGCCGGGTCCGTGTGTGGACAATGCACTCCGTGGGGTCTGCGGCACCTGGCCACGCCCCATGGCAGCCAGTGGGGCAAGGCCAACCATGACCACAGTGGCTAAGTGATCCAGGCCCGTGGTTGTGTCCTCCTGCAGGCAATATATATCCTCCTGGACCTGCATGATGCCCCTTTCGTGCTACTTGGCAGCCTGGTGCACCTCTGCGTAGAGTGCATGCACCCCAGCCATGGGCAGCACCTGTTGGTCCATGGAGGCCCACAGCAATTGGGTGTGCTCGTGCAAGGGGTCAGTGCACGGGGGCGCATGGGCATTGTGCCGACCCACCGGTGGTGCATGATCACGCTGCACTGCCTGCTGCTCAGGAGGGTGCTACACAGCAGGGTCCCTTTGGAGCTGATCACTGACAGGTGCGCTGGCAGCGGACACTGCGCCCAGCCTCCCAATGTCCCCAGCTGTCTGCCACCCCTCCAGCCCCTGTGCACTGGCCAGTGCCTGTGTGGCTGTACCACCACCACCACCGTCCCCCAGTGCTGCACCACCGTTGCACACAGCAGTACCAGGGCAGTGGTGGGCAGCTGTCCCACCACCAACAGGCCACTGGCCGTGCTGCCAGGGATGGTGGATGGTATGGGTGTCTCCCCCATGACAAGTTCCCCACTGTCCAGGACAATGGTCACATCATCATCGGTGACGGACCCTGCCCCGATCTGTGTCTCCGCACACTGAACGCTGTGGCTGGCATCCCACTGGAACACAGCCAGGGCCTCGTCCGCCACCATGCCCAGGTCATCCAGCCAGACAGCGGTGGTGTGCTGCAGCTGTTCGGGCCCCTGGACACCAGTGGAGGTGGATGGCTGGTCCTCCAGGGCTGGGCATGCCCCCAGGGCAGACGCAGCCACCCCAGCCACTGCATGCTGGTGTTCTGGTGCTGAAAGGTAACACAGATGCATTACTGCTGCCGATGCAATGGCCCCCCACCCCTGATGCCACTGTACCTACCATGCAGTGATGGGCTCCCTCCAGTCTGGAAGCCACCGCCTGGCACTCCCTCGACAGCGCTGCGCCACATGGTGGCCGCCACCAGCACCTCCTGCACCGTGAGCGGTTGCATGTCGACCTGGCCCCCACCTGTGGCCAGTCTTGTGGCCTGTATGGCAGCCACCTTCTCCTTGATCCAATGCTTGTCAGTGCCCACCTTCTTCTTGCACTTCTGTGCAGATCACTGGTGGCTGCCCTGTGGGTTCACAGCCTCCGCCACCTCCTCCCAGGCTGCGGCCCTGGCCTGGGGTGTGCCAGTTGCACCACTCAGCAGAGGCTCGCTGTCAAGATATGCCTCGAACAGGGCACCCGCCTCTGCCTTTGTAAAGTTGGGCCAGTGCTTGCGGGCAGGTCCACTCTCCTCACCCTCCTCACATTCGGACATGCTGCTACCTGTGGGCAGTGACATGTGGTTAGTGGCTGCAGCGGCCCACACCAGCCGACCATCCCACTGTGCTGTCCATCCCCTCGGCAGGTACAACTTACCTTGGATGGTTGCAATACCAGTCCATGGTCTGTGCAGTCCTGTGGCACCTTTATAGCCATTGCATGCAAATGGGCAGATGCGCAACAGTAATAAGATGCTAATTCCCCCAGTATGCCGCAGATAGGCTGATGAGCTAATCTGCTTATACTGGCTGAATAACACATTGTTGCACCAGCACAAGTCATGGCGCAATGCTGTGATGTGCGCAGTGCACTCGTCAACACACATGCGCCATGGCATGTACCACCGCCTATTGCACAGCATGCACTAGGAGCGCTATTGGTGGCCATTGTGCCCTATGCACTATAGGGCCTATGACACTCGGGTGCTATAGGGCCTGTGGCGCTCGGGTGCTATAGGGCTTATGGTGCTCGGGCATCATTGGGCTTATGGCATTTGGGCACTATAGGGCCTATGGTGCTCGGGCACCATTGGGCTTATGGCGCTTGGGCACTATAGGGCCTATGGTGCTTGGGCACCATTGGGCCTATGGCATTCAGGCACCATTGGGCCTATGGCGCTTGGGTGCTATAAGGCCTGTGGTGCTCAGGTGCCACTGGGCCTATAGCACTTGGGTGCTATAGGGCCTATGGTGCTTGGGCACCATTGGGCTTATGGCACTTGGGTGCTATAGGGCCTATGGGGCGTGGTGCCCTCTGGCCCCTATTGCGCAACATGCATCATGGCCCCAATAGCACACACGTGCACATTGTGCATGCTGACCCCTGACCTATGCTCCCCAGGGACCTCTGCCCCACGTGACAATGTGGCCACGCCCATGCCGTGCATTCCCGGGGATACGCAATTGCCACAGGCAGCGCATCTCTGGATGAGGCATGCATACCGAGCACGTGGAGCTCGTGCTCTACAGGGCACCATTTTGAACTGCTTCATTGTGGAGGAAGCATGCCATGGTGTGCAGTGCCCCATTCACAGAACTGGAGCCAGGTAGAGCTAGCGAACCTGGTGTCCCAGGTGGAGCCCCATGCTGCCAGCCTATTCAGACAGCAGCCCCTCAACAGGCCCAGGACTGAGGTCTGGCAGAATGTGGCAACTGGTGTACTGCTCACAAGGGAGCAGTGTCGCCACTGTTATGAGGATCTGTTGAGGAGGGACCTGGAGAGGCTCAGGTTGCTGCAGGCGTGCATCTAGAAGGGGGCCATGCCAAGTAAGTGTGCTCACCTGTGGCTGTGCGCGTCCAGTGTTCCATGGGGCTGGCAGGGCTGCATGCCATGCTGGAGGAGTGGCACTGTCACTGTGTGCCCTGTGGCCTGGCATTGCAAGTCACTGGGTGCACTACGCCACTGCCCTGCAGCCAGGCCGGGGTGAACTCTGTGCTTGGGGGTGAGGGCAGTGGGCTCATGGTGTTGCTTTGTACTGATGTGTGCTTGTTTGTGTTCCCGTCCTAGGCCCTGAAGACCGGAGGAGAGCTAGGGTGGTGGATGCGCCTGACAGGCTGCAGCTGGCTGCTGCGGGCCCTTCAGCAGGTGCTGCGGGATTGAGGGGAGGAGCTGCTGGACCGGCACGTGCAGCACCACGGCAGGCAGGTAGGTGCTGTGCATTCATACATTGTTGTGCAGGGTGATTGGCGGGGGTGGGGGTACGGTCTTGGCCCCCTGTCCGCTGAGCTGTGGCAGCCGTGTTCAGCCCGTGGTGTGGGTGGCGCCATGGGGCACCCATTGCATGTATTTGGCAGATGTTGGTGGTCTGTGGGTTCGACCATCTGCCACCAGTGTCGCTGTGGTTCTGAAGCTGCACCATGCCACCTACCTGCCACTGTGCTGGCGGTTGGCTCTTGGGCGGCGTTGTCCAGCACTTTGCACAGCCATGGCATGCCGGGTCGGTGGCAGTCATAGACCCACCCACTGCAGATGGCCAGGGTGCCACTCCAGGAACGTGTGTCCCCACTGTCTGCTGTGCACGGTGGGAGGGCTAGGGTGCCCTGGACATGCATTGATCACCTGTTCCTTCCTTTGCCATAGGTGTCCAACGGGGAAGTCGACAGCCACTCTACGGCCATCTCCTGCAATGCATCATTTCAATAACTACCGCCACCCTGGAGATTGCGAGACTGACGAGATGGCTCCTGCTGCGGGGCAGCGCAGAGGTCAGCGCCAGGTGGCGGCAGGACATGGCCACCCATAGGAGCCGATGTTACCATTCCTGCACCTGACCACCCTTTCCCTGCCTTCCCCTGTCCCATTGTATAGCCCTGTCCCCTGTCCCCATCCCTCCCTCACCTACCCTGTTCCTGTTTTGTATATAGTTTCTCCTGCCTTGTTTCCCATTTTGTTTTGTAAATAGTTCTTTTATACAGTTTGCTTTGCGAACTCATCCATGTCCATGTCTGCTTTGCAGCTGGCGAGTGGAGCCATGCTGCCGTGGTGTGGTGGGTGGCTGTGTGGTGCACCTGTGTTGTTCTGTGGGCTCTGCATGGTGGTGTTTGCCCACTGGTCAGTGGCTATTCTCTGAGGTGACCATGGGCTGACCGTTTGGGTGGTGTGGCATGTGTGTTGGGTGCCGTGTGCCAGGGTGTGGCTGGCTGTGAACCGGGTGGGTTGGGGTGTGCCATCCAGTGGGGGTGGTCAGTGGCAGCCCACCCTTGGCCAGTGGTACCACCTTTTCATACATCCACCACTCTGGTGCTCGTGGATGGGGGGCTGGCTACATGCCCGTGTTCCTTGGTTGGTGTTCCTTTGTGGGTCAGCTGTGCCTCTCGGCCTGGCTCCACCACCTCCCCAGTATCCACCCCCCCTTTCCCAGGTGCCTTGCTCCCTGCTGTTCCTGTGGCTGGTCCATTTGTGCCTTGGTGTATCTTCCTTGGCCCCTTGCGCATCCATGGTTGCGCTATTGTGCATGTTGGGTTGCTCACTCTGACTGCGCTCTGGTGCATCCATGCGATATTCAGTCATGTTGCGCTGGCACATGTCGCCATGCGCAGCCTTTGAATATGGCACTCTTTGTGCCATGGCACATTGGATTTGCACTGCGCCGGCCTTGCGCTGGCGTCTGGCACATTTCTGAATATCCCATCCAATGTTTACAGTAGGAACATAGGAATGTGACGTCAGAAAAGGATCGCCAGGCCCACCTAGTCTGTCCAGGTGCCTAGGTTTTCATTAGGACTTTGCTGTAGTCCTCCCCTATGATCATAAAGAAACATATAAAGTACTGGAAAGAACTGAAGAGGAGCTGGCACCACAGGAAGAAGACAGGAAGAAGACAGCTCTGATTTGACTGACTCATGAATGGGTTGCAGTTTAGCAGATGAACAGTAAAGATATGTAAGTGAGGCTGATTTGGGTTTTACTGCCTCTTCCCCTTTTTGGTTCAGGGCATTCTTTTTCTTTCTTTTATTATGGACTGGGTCAGTTAAATTGGGTAGAGGAATTGCCCAGGTAAGGGTACCAGTACTGTTTAAGGACTCAAGGGAAAATGTTGCCTCTTCGCAGTTGATACTAAACTCTGACAAGGTAGACACCAAGGAGTGGGTCACTGTCATAAACAGGGACCTAGAAAAATTGGAGGGGTAGTTCAAGGTATGGCAATTGATGTTTAATGCCATAAAGTACAATGTTATTCACACAGGCAAGGGAAACCTCAAGACAGGTTATTGGATAGCAGGAGGCGGGGAGGAGGCAAAAGAGATTTGTGAGTTATCCTCAGTGATAGACCAAAATCAATGGCCAGTGCACCAAGGCAGTTGGGAAAGCAAACACTATGCTGGGATGTTTGGTGGAGGAGGTTCTCTAGTAGAAGAAAAGAGGTACTGTTGCCCCTATATGGGTCACAGTGAGGCCATAGCTGGAGTGCTGTGTCAAGTTCCATATCCCACACCTGAAAAGCGACAAAGGTTACATAGAATCTGTACAGAGTGAGGCTACAAAGATGATCCAGTGTCAGCAGGGTAAATGATATCAAGACCAGAAGACCACTCTGAACATGAACTCACTGGAGTCCAGAAGAGAGAGGGGACATGACAGAAATCTTTAAATATCTGAGGGGGATAAACAGGGTAGAGTGTCTCAACCTGTTTTGGCATAGTGAGAGATCAGTAACTAGGGGACACAAGTATGAACTGGTGGGAGGTAAATTCAGGAAGAATATGAGGAAGTATTTCTTCATGGAAAGGGTGTTGGATAGATGGAACATTTTGCCAAGGGAAGTGGTAAATGCCAAGATGATGACAAGTTTCAAGACTGCAGGTGGAGAAAACTAAGGGAAGGAAGTGGAGAGAGTGTGTATGTGTGTGTGGAGGGGGGGGCGGTTGAGGCTGATCTGTCAGTAAGCATATGACCTAGGCAGGTAGGTATGGCTCAGGTAAGAAAATGGGCTGATGTGATGGACTACAGATCTTTTTTTTTTTAATACAATTTTTGGCCAGGAAAGGCACACAGAGCCAAAGCTTGTTTCCAGGTGCATCCTGGGAGCACAGATAAGTTAAATGACTTGCTCATGGTCACACAATATGCAGGTGGTGGCAGTGGGATTTAAACCCAGTTCTCCAGGTTTGCAGCTCAGTGCTCTTAACCAGTATATTTTACTGCTTTCCTTATCCAACTCCTTTTTATGTTTCTTCTCCCCCCACTTGCCTTTCAAGTTTAGGCCCACCTGTTAATGGGAAGGCTTTAAGCCTGGGGTTCGATGGGCGGAGTAACTACATCACTCCCCCATTAGGTCATAAAAGGCCACTCTCTCCTGGATGGTTCCAGAATTTGTCTTTTTGTTGCAGCCAGAGGCTCTGGCCTCCCTCCTGGTTCTTCCTGCTGGCCACCAGCATTTTGCCTTGTCCTGCCTCCGGATGCCAGCTCCTTTCCCTTTTTCTCTGCCGCTCGATCGGCAGCTGTCATTTGCCTTTTGTCTAGATTCTCTCTCTCTCCCCCCCCCCGTACCTCTTGCAGGTTCATTCTTCTGGCAGTCCTCCCATTCTTCCTTCTGCTCCCAGCTCACCTCCTCCACATCATAGCTTCTCTCCTGCTCGCTTTCTCCCCCTCCTACCAATGCTTCCTGGTTGCCGCTTCTCCATTTTTCACCCGACCTGGCACAGTTCTGGCACTCTTGCTGTGCATCACTCACCCAACTTCGCTCCTCTGTGTTCTCTCCTTCGTCACCACCTCACTCATTCCTGTTCTCCCTCTAGTTCTCTCCTCTAGTGCCCCTTGTTTTCCACCACTTAGCACCTTGCTCACATCGCAGGTCAGGCTAACTCGCTTGACCAGGGACTCCTTCTCCAGCATTGCAGCTTCCATCATTGCTGTGCTGCCTTGCCATGTCTGGGATGATCCTCTGGATTGCTGTGCTGCTGGGGTACCTCTCAGCCTGATCTGTAATCGTTTCCACTATACCATTGTTTTTGGCCGGAGCCACCACTGGTATGTTAGTGTGGCTATTATAATCCCCATATTCAGTTTGTTTTGGGGTTCTACAGGGCTGAGCCTGGGCTCATTTGCTTGTCTCCCATGAGGGGTCTGAGATGTGGGGTTTGACTTTAGGAGGTTTCATCCGGCGCTGTCTCTGCACTGCTCTCTATGCGGACAGGGCCCTACCTCTTTCACAAACATTTTGTACCTTGCAATATTCTTCTCTTATCTTGACAGCTCCCTCCAGCTACTTTTGCCATCTCAGCCTGCTGGTCCTGTTGGACTGAAGTATATGGAGATAGATTGTCTTGTATTCATTTTTTACATTCATTTAGTTTGTCATGGGGCAGGCCTGCTCTGGTCCTTCGTTACCTGGGCATTGGGCTGAGGTAACTGTATGGGTGTCAGCCTGCCTCGGTCCTTTCTCATTGTTCGTTCTCAATGGCTCCATTAACCTGATGTTCCTATTCTTCCCATCTGCCCCTCATGGAGTTTCATTGTCTGAATCTTTTGCTACCCCTCTCCCTTCATTCCCGGCCCATCGCATGTTTGTCTTTCTATTTCAGTCGGATTCCCATTTAAATGGCTGGTCTTTTTCTCACTACTGCATTCTCCTTAACCATTGTCTGCTTCTCAGCCTCCACACATCTGGGCGATTTAGGTGTTTATTGCTCCTTGGTTCCAGCCTGCGATACCTTGCCTCATATATGACATCTGTGCCCTCACCCTCCCATTCGTCGTGTTGCTACTGATATTGTGCAGTACTGCTGGGGGTGTCTGCCCCTGTCGACTTCCGCTTGTTGCCCTCCTCCTCCCATTCCCTCTTCCCTCCATTCTGCTCCTTCTCTGCCCTTTGCTTTCTTTTGGGGGTTTTCCCTATCCTGCATCACCTTCCCTAGTCATATCCTCTTATCTTAGTCCATATGGTGTCCAGATGCCTGAGTCCGGTTCTCCTTCATTCAGTCTGACCTCAGGGTCTACTTATTTACATTGCTTAATTGAGCATACCTCTCATTGGGTCCTATGCTACCTCATCGACCTGCTGCACTCCTGTGGTTATTATCACCATCAGTCCTCTCATGCCCACATCTGAGTATCCCTCACCCATCCGACCTCTATGTGGGTCTACTCTGTCACATCGACTACTCGAGCATAACCCTCTCGGGTCCATGCTACCTCAAGTTGACCTGCTCTCCACTCGAAGACATGCCTTCACGTCTGTTGCCCCTTTGCTAGGGGCTAGCAGGCTTCTTTCCATCATCATTCATCGTTCATGTCTCACCTTAAACCATTCAGGCATTCAAGACTTCTTTCCATCATCGTACCTCCTCTCTTGCTTTTCGGCATCTAGTTGCAGACATTGCTCTCATCCCTCAACAGCTGTCCATTTAGAAGGACAGAGCGAGAGCTTCCTCTAAAATTGGACTTTTCCTTCTGCCTCAAACTCTACTTTAAATTACTGTAGGAGAGCCATTCCTAATCAAAATATCCTTCAGCTTGGAGGGAAGGTAATCTAGGCCTTGGATCCCCAGAGGTTTCCTCCTCAAAGGGGGGTTTTCCTCTCCTCTGTGTCAATGGTCATAATATTAATCGGGGTTAGTGCTTTCGTAGATTCCTTAGGTTCTGCTCTTGGATGGAGTCGGATGGTGGCCCAGGCTGTTCCCTCTCTCCTTAGGAAGTCTGCCATTCTGTATCTTGTCAGATTTCCTTTTGTTCATTGTCCTCACTTTCTTTCGTTCTTCTCCTGTCCTTCCTATCTAAGTCTGTCACATCTTTTCTGGTCTAGATATCTTCTGATTTCTCACCTCTTCAATGCTCGACACCCTTTTGGGTATCTTTTTGGGCTTCTTCCTAAGCTACCTTTAGACTAGGGAATTTCCTGTGGCACTATGGGGGGGAACCCTCCTCTAGGGTTCCTTCTGTCGTACCCCTACAAGGTGGTATATCTCATGGATAGAGAGGCAAACAGCCACAATGTATCGAAGTCACATAAGCATACATCTCATCCAGTTGCATAAACACAATTGAATGGGGAGGCTTTAAGCCTGAGATTCAATGTGCGGAGCAACTATGTCACTTCCCAATCAGACCTTAAAAGACCACTCCTCCTGGAGGGTTCCAGGATTCTTCTCTTCGTTGCCCCATCATCCATCCCTCCTCCTCCAGCGGCTCATCCCTCTTTCCTGTGGGCTTCTTTCTAAGCTACCTTTAGCCAAGGGAATTTCCAGCAGCACCTATGGGAGGAATCCTCCTCTAGGGTTCCCTACATTGTACCCCTACAGGGTGGTATATCCCATGGATAGAGAACTGAACAGCCACAGTGTATTGAAGTCACATAAGCATTACATCTCATCCAGTTGCGTAAGCACAATTGAAACATTGATTTTGTGTTAGCATTGATCCCTGGTGATTCAGTGGTTCATCCCACTTGCTCCATGATTTCTACTGAGCAGCTGGCATCCAGTGGAAGCTTTTACCAACAACCCCTGCCAACAGATTTGTAAACAGCAGCCCGACAAAGATTTCGGTCCCTTGTTGGCCCGAAGTGAGATGATCGCTGTTTTGAGACACCTTCAACTCCCTGTCTATAGTACTATAGTTCTGCATGCAGGGAGTGTTGTGAAACCATGTGACTCCTCCCCCCCGTGTGGGTCGCTAAACTTTGTGCATGGCCCTGTGGGCTGTTACTCTAGTCATCCCAATCCCTTTCCTCAATGGTCGCAATGTCACTAGCGATCATGCAGGGAGGGACACCAGACCTGGAACTGCTGCTGTGTGGTCATTGTGAGCAGCAACAATCCCTCGTGACAGTGTGAAGGACCTTTTTCTTTTCTTCTTATTTTTTATTGCATTTTACACATAATAAGGTAACCAAAAGAGACACAGTTAACAAAGGAAACAAACTGAAACAGGGATTCTCTGATTCATGAGTTACACTCTAGAATAGTACACTCTGAGTCTATGTCTCCAAAACTGAACCTAAAGACATTTTATTCAGACCATAACCAGAAATTAGGCATTCTTTACAAATTCAAAAAGTTCTTTCTCTTTGGAAATTCAAAAAACCATTGCTATTGGTTCTCTCCTCCCACACTTTGATTATGTGTCTATTCTTTAGTTTAACTTGGGTTGTAAGGAGTGCAACATTCTTTCTATCGCTTACAACCTTTGCCACTTTGTTTTGTCAGCCCCTATTCAAACTCATCATTGTGATCTATATTCCTAAATAGGATGGTTAACTCCAAATTCTGTGATTTTATACTAGGAGAAAGGGAACATTGTTTAACCAGAAGTAGCACAGTAAGCCCGAAGTTTGTTTCCACGTATGATTTTTAAGTCTGTTTTTCCAAGTACTTCTTTCCCTTTGTCTGACCTTGTCTCCATAAAATCTGTTTCCTCTAATTTAAGGTCAGCTTAGGGCACAGTATTAAACACTATTGCTTGTAAAACCAAGTTGGGTTCCCAGGTCTTTTCCATAGCAGCACCTTTATATTGTAACTGTTTACCTACAGCACTTCGGCCATCCGTTTCTTTGCAAGGTTTTAAATCCAATTTTAAATAATTTCTGCTGGATCAGGATGCTTGTAATTGTTTTACTTAATAGTTTTTGTTTTAATGTATTGTCTAAATTGTATTTTTGTACTGTATTCCTGGGTCAGACCTGAAAAAATATCCTTAGGTTCAGTGTCCTTATCTAGTTAACAAATTTACAGAAATAAATAGCGCCTCCTCATTTTATGCTTATTTACACAAAGCCCATCATGTGTGTGTGTGTGTGTGTGTGTGTGTGTGTGTGTGTGTGTGTGTGTGTGTATGTGTTTTATATTCTATTCCATATGCAACAATGCCACTGTAACAAGACAACTTCTATAAACAAGGCTTCTAGCCCAAACGATTTTATATTGTATAAAAATAAAGGTCTTTACCAGTAAATAACTCAGCGCAATTTATATCCAATCCATAGCATATGTATCCATAATATAAGCAAAACTGATGATATTGACAAATCAATCCAAAGAAAAGAAAATTTTGTGCAGGAATATATAAAGGCTCATTTGCATGCTGCAATATGACTGGCCAATTAGAATTAAAGTCCTGTAGTGATATCCCAGCACAAAGCCATTGCTTGGAACCCTTCAGCATTCTTATATTCTTTCTAATTTTGCCTTTTTTTTTCTCTCCTGTTTCTAACAAATACTGTATATATATATTTTATTTATTAGCTTTTATTTTTGTTTACCAGGTAAGTGCATTAGGCAAGAAAACTTGACTATTTTCAGGCACGACCTGGACTTTTAAACTAGGTTCCATCATATCAACACAATAAGGCATAACAGGATGTGTGTTGTGTGGGAAATCATAGAAACATAGAAAGTGATGGCAGATAAGGACCGCAAAGTCCATCTAGTTTGCTCATTTCTTTTTCTACCTTATGAATGTGCCATAGGACTTTACTCCATCAATGGCCTATCTATTCATACTCATCTGTATTGCTCCCTTATGCCTATCCCATGCCTGTTTGAAGCCCTGCACTGTATTCATATCCACCACTTCCTGAGGTACGCCGTTCCATGCATCCACCACCCTTTCTGTGAAAAAGAACTTCTTCACATTACCTCTTAATCGGCCTCCCTCTAATCTCATGCTGTGTCCTCTTGTCCTGCTATTTTCTTATATTGAAACATGTTAGACTCTTTCATCTTGTTAATGCCCTTAAGGTGTTTGAATGTTTCACTCATATCACCTCTCTCCCTCCTTTGCTCTAGGGTATATATAATATATATATATATATATATATATAGAGAGAGAGAGAGAGAGAGAGAGAGAGCTCCATTAATTTGTCCTCATACATTTTCTGATGCAGTCCCTGCACCATTTTGGTTGCCCTTCTCTGGACTGCCTCCATTTTGTTAATGTTCTTGTGAAGGTGTGGCCTTCAGTACTGCACACAGTACTCCAGATGGGGCCTAACCAGTGTCTTGTAAAGATGGATTATTACCTCCCTCTTACGATTTGTGACACCCCTACTAAAACACCCCAACATTCCCCTTGCCTTACCTACTGCTTTAGTGGTGTGCTTGATGATTTCAGGTCATCTGTGATGATGATGCCCAAGTCTCTTTCTTCCCCTGTGACTGCCAGCAATTCCCCTTCCGGTCGATAGGTGGCCTCAGAGTTTCTCTTCCCTATGTGTATGATTTTGCACTTCTTTGCATTAAACCCCAGTTGCCACTCTTCCAACCAGTTTGCCAGTTTATCCAGCTCTCTTCTCATTCTGTCCACCCCATCTGGATCATCTACTCTGTTGCAAATCTTGGTGTCATCTGCCAACAGACAAACCTTACCCTCCAGTCCATCTGCAATGTCACTGATGAAGATATTTAAGAGGACTGGCCCCGGGACTGATCCCTGAGGAAACTTTTCAGGTGGTACAGCACTCACGGTATGGTGAAATCCTACAATGATGTACACCCTGTTGTACCTTATTGTACAGGACAACAGTACTTGATATGGTGAGCATTTCTAACTTATGTGTATTTTTGTCCTTATAGCCTTTTCATCCCAGGGCTGGCCCTGCTCAGCCTCAGCCCTACTCCTTGTGACAGGGAGCTCCTGCCACTCTTGAGGACCAACCTTTTCTTAAATCTGTTGCAACAGTTCTATTTCTTAGCCTAATCTATCCTTTATGGTTTCTAGTCCATAAGGTTGGCTACCTGTGGGCATCTCCTTCCCTTTCTTGACTATGCTATAGTGTCCGCTTTAATTTTACTTTCCTTCTCAGGTCCTCGTACAGGGAGGTTATTGTGGTGACCTCCAAGCATATGTAAAACAGGTTGTGTTTATTGTTCTTGGATTTAATATGTAATAGCACTATGTCACAAAATACCTTGAGGTATATTTCTTATGTTTACGAAACCTGTAAATACCATGACACTATAGGTGTTTTTGATAATGGTAAAAAGTACTCGGTGACTATTACAGAAATTAAGTTGGTTGTGCTGTTTAAAATGCATGTAAATTTCTGTAAATTGAACAAATCTAAATGTCATGGTGATTTGCATATATCCCATGATGCTTTGCATTATGGAAGTAGGTATGATGTTGTATTTCTTTGAAACTTGATTTGTTGCCAATGCCATTTGGGGTAACGTTTCTTTCAGTGATTATGCATTGAGGCTCTTTGTTCATAGCTTGTTTTGTTTTTTTTCTTTTTGGGCCCCCACTACCCAAGCAAACAGGGCCCACATAGGGGTGGAGGTCGCATCTCAACTTGTAAGTTGGATTACAGATCAGTGTCAGTAGGTGCTGGCTAAGTTCAGAGAAAGGACATATATAGTCTGTTGCTGCAAACTGATGTATTGAAGAAGGAATATGGCATTGCAGAAACTTATGTCCTGTATTTTGAATAAACATCACACACAGATTGTGTGTTGAAACTGAAGTTCAGTGTCTGGCCCATCTCTTATCCCACAACCCCTCCACACTCCAGACCGGCACTTGCCACCCCTAGGACCTGCCTCAGAATCCCCTATGGATTGCCCCCATTTTGGAGCCTGAAGGGGGAAGGCCATCCTCCCCCTTCTGAGACCTCATCTAGATGAGGTGATCCTGGGCAGCTGCATGGGTCAAACAGCGGACTGAGAGTCATATTCTGGCCCCGTCTTCCATTTTCTGGCTCCCCTTGGTCAGCTTCATGCAATGATGCTAGCATGTGTGAGACAGAGGCACATATGCACCATGTGCTTGCTTCTGATCAACCCCTATTGGAGCCATGACTACTGTCCTGACACCGTACCTCCACACAGTGGCAGTGCTGTGAGTAGTATGGCTTGTCTTCCTTCCCTGAGAGAGGAGAGCAGTTGTTAGACACTTGAGCCTCTCCCACCTCCGTTGATCCCCATTGATCTGGCCTCATTCTCAAATCCAGGTTGCAGCATGGCAGGAGGTGTGGCGTCCAGTGCCTCAACCATCTATGCCCCTGGGCTGGCTAAATTACAGCTTATCTTTTTTATATTTTAGATTGCCCTTTTTCTTCTGTCTTGTAAGATGTCCATTGTTACCCATTCTGAACTTTAGCGTTTTTGAAATTTGAAACAATTATAGGAGCTCTCTGATTTCAAATCTTAAAAACAATTCTAAATCAAACTCAGACTGAGGGTATACTGGACATTATACAAGACAGAAGATAAAAAGCAAGATTTTCTTTCATGCAGCTTATATGTCTGTTTCATTCCTCCCTAGTGTTTAGGGGGTCATCTCATTATAAACAATAACATTCAAAATACAGAAAAAAATTAAAATAAAAGCTAAGTCCTCCCTGTATCACAGCAGGCAAAATGTGGGGTAAGAATACAGATCTCTTTTGGTAAGGGGATGTTCTGACTGTATTCCCCATCATCCCGCAATTTAAAGTTTTTATCAGTGTAACCTCTTCCCCCCCCTTTACTGCTGGCAGGCTTATTCACAAAGCAACTACCACAACAGCAGTGGGCATCGCCCCTGGCATTAGGGTGATCCCAGGCTTGGACACCTAAGGGGGGGTGGTACAAAACTAACATTTCTATTTTAACCCAGGTTGGAGAGAGAAGTAACAGGGTATGGTGTGTCTCCTACTTGTGGGGGCCCCAAGAACATCACACAGGTCACTCAAAGATGGACTGTCTGCAACCGTAAAATTTGGGATTGTACTGTATGGCTTTATTTCTGAACAAAGTTGGTAACAGAAAGGGTGGTCCCCCAAGTTTGTACTGTATTTAACAGGTGACAACAGGTGCAGGCAAAAGAAATTTTTCTCTCTTTGGCTGTACTGTATTTCCACAAATGAACACTTTTCCTAGAACATCCATCCCTGTACTGAGGGATCTCTGGAGTGGCTCAGTAGGTAGCACACTTGCCTCTGAGGCTGGGAGATCAGAGGGGTGTGGGTTCACTTCCCAAATCTGGCACTTGGGTTAATATCCCAATACTGACACTGTAGTGCAGCATGAGAGGGGTGCTGCACTTCTGAGGTGCCGTCTTTCACTTGAGATGTTCAACCGAGGTCCCATCTGCCTGGATTGGTGGTAGTTCAGGTGGATGTTAAAGGTCCCATGGCACTTATCGAAAAGAGTAGGGGAATTTCCCTGGTGTCCTGGTCAAATTTCCCTCATTCACTAAAAATACCACCAACAGCTTAATCTGGTTCAAGGTCAGTTGGCATTCATCTGTATCCCTCTCCCCCGAGGCGTGCCTGAAAATAGGCAGGATTTGTCTAGTGCACTTACCCGGTCAACAAAAACTAAATAAATAAATAAACCAATGCATATTGTGATGGTTGCCATGCACATCTTTGAACATACCCAAGGTGACATTTAGTTAACACTTTAGAAAATGTTCCTCTTTTATAATCAGTAGATCTCTTTACAACCATGAGTGAGGGGCTGCAAGAGACATCCACACATTCAACACATAGCAGCAAATGTTTGAGGTGAGAAAGTTTCTGTGTGCCTGTAATCTTGCCAACACAGGGCACATACTAGGCACCAGCCAACCCACAGTCTATCATCAAATGAACCTTGTACTCACAGGCTGGAATTCCTTCCAAGACACTTGAAAGAACACTTTAAATCCACAGTTCTCTCAAAAATCCATAGCTTCTTTTAGGTAAAAACACACAGTCTCTACTCACTGGGCCATTCTGACAGTCTTTCAGGGGATTACCCCAGAGTATCCAATGAAGTTTCAGTCCCATTCCACCTTTTTTGCATGAAATATTTACCCCACTGGGGCTCCAAAGGATCTGGTAGCCACCATGTCCCAGGAAACTGGCTGCTGATTACCAAGCTAGGGCAAGAAAATAACCAAAGAGGGTCCTTCCCTCAGACAAGAGTGCCAGCAGGCAGGTCTTGCCTTCAGACCTCCCACTGAACAACTGCTACAGGCAGCACAATACAGTGGCTTATGCTGCTGCGAGAGTTTCAAATTCCATTCCCTCATCCTCTGCTCAGCAGAGGTAGGCAAATGATGATGTAATGTTTTGCAGAGAGTTTTAAACCCACTGAGACTGCCTAAACTCCTTACTGGTCTAAAGCTGAATGAGATTCTAGTAACTCCAGGGACTGGCTGGTTACATCAGTATTATTGTTTGTGCACTGGTGCATACAGCACAATAAGTACCTTTACTGTATCATCACAATACTGAGAGAGATATGGTGCTCCAACATGGCGCTTACCATTCCAAGAAAGAGAATCATAAAGCGTGACCCTATTTCAAAGAAAATGTCTCCAAGATGTTCCATACTCCTGCATATTGTAGCCCAAACTTGAACTACAGAAATCTAGATAGTCCCCCACCACCCCGTAATGTAAATGCCCTTTTCTTCTGACCAATTCTGGGACATTTCCTTGGCAGTCAACTATGAAATATGCAATGAAATTAATTCTCCCATGTTCACCTTTATCATGATAAGTGGAGCCTCCATTTGCAACATTATTTCTGACACAAAGTGCTGGGAGCTTCTTTACGTCAAGACTTCTTTTTAAGATGGCTTTATCAATGAGTTTATGGAGCCTCACTTGGGTAGCTCACTAGCTCAGATCTGCTCCTGGTCAGTAGTGACCACAAGCCACTATCATCCAAGTTAGTGGTCATGTGAAATGAGATTTATTAGCCTTAGTCCAGTTCCTAGTGGACATGTGTTCACATCACAAAGGACACCATGTTGATGGGCATTAAACTGGTTCTTGGGCTGGCAGTCATGTAGGAGAGGCTAAAGGCTGAATGGGCATAGAATCTGAGAACTACCCTTTCACCCACTAGAGGTGGTCCCTCCATGATGGAGTTGAGGTAGATTGGCGGAAGCAGTGTGGTGGAGCCTGTACTGCAGCTGATTGTGCTGCATATCTCATGCATGTGAAAGGAGGACTTCAACCCACAATGCTGCCAGTCAGCCACCTTTCTTCAGTACTTAAATCACTTCCAAAAGCTTTTTAAAAAGGAAATCGAAGCCTGTAACCGCTGTTTGTACCCAAAGTGAATTTAGATGCTATTATTAAGAGTACACTTAAAAGCACCAATTCGACTTGTGGGACCCTCCTTCTGAGCTTCTGTGGGTAAACCAGTCACTTTTTGATTTTTCTGTTCTAGATTTGTTTTCTATAAATTTTCATTTCATAGTATGGCCAGTGCTCCCTCATGTTGTGCCACTGAAAAACCACCACGTCACAAAGTACAGTACAGACTGCATTTAAGTAACTTTGCGGTGCATTAACAACTCATTAAAAGCCACAGCAGATAATTTGTTTCAGACTGTCTTCTTAGAATGTTCAGTTTCATTGTGAATGCATTACCAATGCAATGCCAGTAACAAAATGACTGACACAATGGAATTTTCAATTTATTGGGAACTCATTCAAAACTCACTGCAATACCAGCTGCTAGTGCATTTGCAGCTCATTATCAGCCAAATGCAAAATTCCTCAAATGTGTTCTGTACTGTAGTGTCTCTCCAAGTAATATCTGCAGTTTTGTTTTCCTTGCCAGAATATTTGGTTTCTAAAACTGGCACAGTATTTACCTATAAAATCTTCAAAACCTTCCTGCTAAAAAGCACAACCTCAGTACCTCGTCTACTCATCTCTGAAAGGTGATGTTGCACCATGTGTTTCAAAATGTTTAGACTGCTGTGCCTTGAAGTAGAAACACTTTTAGTCTTCAGGCTTGTATTTTCAGTAGAATCTTCATTTCAAAAAGTGGTTTGCATTTTATTGGTCCATACTGTCTGTTTAGTAAAATCAATATGTTGTTGTTAATATACACATTTGTGGACCAAATTAAAACTAAGTGATGTAACTTACATTACTTACATTGTTGGCACAATTTATTTGTGTTGTACTATAGGATCTTGTGGTTGAAAGGGACATAAACAACATCACGCAATTCTAAAATGGTACTTAACATCAGTAATTAAATCAGAACCACCATTTAGTTTATTAAATAAGGAATAATGTATGGGTGACCATACACAACAAACCTGTGTTTGCATTGAGGAGTTGAGATAACAACATTTGGGCCTTGAGAGCGAAGCTCAATAGGTCCATGCTGTTATCTTGACCCTGAGATGGAAACACAAGGCAAGCTGTTTATGGTCACCCATATTTTATTTGTACCTCCCCCCAAATTGGGGGCTTACCTTAAGTAACTCCCTGTGCTCCAGTAATGCCCACTGCCAGGCAGACGTCCTGCAGAGGTGGTAAATCCATAATGGTTGGTGTCCTCCTGTTGATCTGCATGAGAGTGCCATGATGTGTCTCCGCGCCTGTCTCTCTAAGTGCCACAGTCAGTGTAAATGCTGTAAATGTCTTGGGCTGGGTCCAAATGTTTCAAAGCGCGTGACCAGCCAGGCATCACCCCAATTTGCCCTACTCTGCTGTTGCTAATACAGCAAAGGGAGCTCTACATAGTACTGCAGTTATTTACTTCTAATTCATAGTTGTCTTTAAGATATAGATTGTTCTTTAACCTGCCTTTATTGCAGCATTCATTTTTGATTTGAAGCCACCATGTTTTGGACCGGGCCTTCCTGTTTGGACCAGTCAGGACACAGGGGACCTCAACTCGTCTTTAGCTCAGGTGCCTCATGGGAAAAAGCTGTAGTTTTTGTAGTTTTTCAGGTTGGCGCCTAAACTGACAAATGGGAGCACCAGAACTTTGATTGACAGCTCCTCTAGCCAACTGGAATCCAGAGAACCCGGACTAGTCCAAGAACTGATAGAAAAAATAGTTCAGTTGCTGGTAGAGTGGAAAGAGAAAGCAGCTCAACCCATCAAGACGCACCTCTGGGAAAAGAGCTGAAGAGAACTGGCAGGGGAAAGGCCTAGCTTGCCTCCCTGTTACTATTTTCAACATCAGACTGTCTAATGGCAGAAAAGATGGACGAGTTAGAGGAATAGTCTAAAACAGTGAGACGTGCAGCTGGAGTTTTTGAACTGAGAAGAGCTTTTGTGTGGCGGTTCATCCCGAGACTCTGTGGGAAAAAGAATGTGTATGGTCTGCGGGGATCCAGCCTAGGAGAAGCCTAGTTTTCTCTGATATGCATTGGACAGTCCCAAAAGGGGATTGGTCAGTAGGAACAGCCTTACTATGGATCAAGAGATTTGCTCAGCAAAGTGTCTGATACTGTAAACCAGGCAGAAATCAAAAGAGAATTCTGGTAAGCCCAGGATTTGAATATTTTTTCTCTCAGACCTGGTTCTTTACTTGCTCCAGGCGCCTTCTGAGCACATTATTGTCCAAGATAAGTTTAGTGGTGACGTCCATCATTTTATTAAGGTTAGCCTCCATCTTTGAAGATGCCTTGTCCACCAAATCCATTCTAGTTTCCAGGGACACAATCCTAGGAGTGAGCTCATCAAACGTACAACCCAAATCCTGGACCATCTTCACCAACTGTCCCAGAGTTGCACTTATAATGGCCAAGGAAACCTCTTCAGTGACCTTCTCAGTCAGGGTCCCAGTGGTAGACTCCTGTGCAGGCTGCTCCTCTCGCTGTTCCCTCAGTTGAAAAAACCCGACCGCTGCAGCATTTCTACCTTTAGATTTTCCCATTGCTGGTACCAGGGAAGGCCTGTCCACATACCAGAAGAAGGCAATCCAAGCAAAAGGCTTCTAAAATCAAATTTAATAGGTTTTATGCACAAAGTTCTCAGAAGTTCCACAAAAATGCTGCTCCCTATGTGGTTGCGCCCCATGAACATATTATTAATGCTTATTGTGTACTGTCTATTGAATATTGCTAATGGTTATTGTCAGTATCTACATAATTGTTCACTAGGTGGGGTTGTGGGTGGTGATAGCTTCTCAGAGGGCTGCACCAGTCTAGATGGATACTCACGCAAAAAACTATTGTGTTTACTGAGGGTAGGGACAACCCTGTACTTGGCAGTCTTGAACCCAGGCCCCTCAACCTGTTGTTAGGAAGGTGGGCAGGGGTAGTAGCTCTTGTATTAGTGCTGCCTAGGGGTTACATATTTTTTTACTATATGGTTCTACACTGGGAACTATCTAGCAGCACCAAACACCAGTACAGAGAGACAGAGAGAGAGAGAGAGAGAGAGAGAACGCCGAGGAGCAGTTCTCTTAAGTAAGCACTTTGTATATTAAAAAATGTAAAATCTGGTACAGAGAGTGAGCCAGCCGAGGAGTGGCTCTGTCTAATAAGTGCCACCATGCTCTGAGGGTGTGCGTCACGAATCACTATTGTGGTCGCAAAGGCAGGCTGCAGCCTGCACAAGTCACGCTAGGTGAAAATGAAAGCACATGCCAGGCAGGAGTCAGTGAGGGCAGGTACACAGGTGCACTGATGATAGAATGTGCACAACTACATTTAGAACGTGCACAACTTTTCGATACACAATAAGCCCTAGGCATCTACTATAAGGCCAGTAAAGAAGGAACAATAACGGAATTGGGGCTAGTGTTTTAAGAACAGTCCCCTTATTGGTTCAGTGCAGTTCTATTTAAGAAATGTAGCAGAGCAGATGGCAATGACATACATCTCAACCTGTCATCACCCAAATGTGTCACAAGATGTGTGACAAATGGGCAACATGTGTGACTAATCATCAAACATGACACTGCAAGCTCAGAACACTATCGAAATGAGTGCACTAATTCTCTTAGAAACCTCTGCCCCATATGGAGAAGGTTATATTCCACATTGCCTACTGAAATGTTAAGCAGAAATTCATAATAAAAATATAATAACCAGGGAGCATTTGTTCCCATAGGGAAGCCCAGTTATAAGTAGTCTCTGAATTTGGGGTCCTCTTTAGAACTTTTATTAACTTTTATACAAAGGACCAGGGCAATCAAGCAAGGTCCTTTCATATGGAGTCAACCTGTGAGGTTCAACACTTAAACACAGTTGTAAACATTGATAGACAGAAACAGGTATTAGGAAAAAGTGTTGAAACTGGAAAAAAAGGTAATATAGTGGAAGCTCTAATTGAAAAGGAACAGAATAACACTGAGCTAGGAGTAGACTCAAAGGCACAGGAAAAAAAGAACAGTAGTCAGAAAAAGAAAGTTATAAGTGAAATTACAGATGACATAGGGAATAAAGAAATTGAAGAGAAAAATACAATAATAAAGGAACTGAAACAAAGAAAACATGTTTTAGCAAATAAATAGAAAAAATAAATATTAGCAAAATGGAGGTGAAAGACAAAAAAACACCACACACAGGCAAAAGGAAACAAAGAACACAGAGAAGAGCTCGGTTACTCAGCAGAGGGAAAAAACATTGTATGCAAATAAAAAAGGGAAAAGAGTAAAATTTGCAGGAAACAATACAGAAGTTGATGTTAAGGATGTTAATAAGTTAACTGAGGGCAAAAAAGAAGAATTGATTGAAACTGGTGATATATTTCCAACAGTATTCCGTAAGGGATTACCAAAGACAAAGAAGGAAAACCCATATCTACCTAAACTAGCAGTGCATAATTTAATAAAGGATATGACAGGAGGTTAATTAGGATGGGTGGATATTAAGTCAACATATAAATATAAAGCAGAACCCTATAAAGGTTGGATACGTGTGGTTCTGAGTAATGCAGACAAAAGGAAACAATTGCTACGTATTAAAGGGGAATTTCATGATATATATATATATATATATATATAACATTGGATGATACAATGATGAGTAAAAGCATAGATGACCAGTTTGGCCTTAAGGGGTTGTGAAACAAGGACAAGGAGATAGTAAATAAACAAGATACACCTAAACAACCACACATTACAGCATATTTAAAATCCAAGGAGGGCGAAGTTGAGCACTGCTTAACAGGTGATGATCAAGCTGAAGTTTATACATGAGGTAGGAAAAAATGGGATTCACCTAAATAGCAGTAATATATTGGGAAGTGAACAATCTTTTTCATCGGTCAACCTTAGTGATACATCAAGGGAAGATTTTTCTGGTTCTAACAGCACAATACGCATCTCGGATTTGTCAGATTGACAACTTAGAGAAACTGATCCTAAACTAACATACTATTTGCCAGCAGATTAGGCCTTACGGTCTATCGAGTCTGCTCGAACCTCAGATACCTAGTTGGGTGCAGAGGCCCTCCCCCTCCTTGTGTTCCAGAAACCCCTATCATCCATCCCCACCCCCCTGGGACAGGCCATCATCTGATACATCCACTTTCTGTGTCTGTCCCACCCTCTCTTAAAGCCCTCCACTGTGGATCTCTGAACCAGCTCGCCAGGCAGTGCATTCCAAGGGTCCACCACCCTCTCACTGAAAAACCTCCTCCTCTTTTCCCCTCTCACTCTTCCACCTTCCAACTTCAAACCATGCCCTCTGGTGATACCTCCCTGCTTTAGTCTAAAGATCCCCTCCATGTTTACCCTATTTATTCCCTTGAGGTACTTGAAGACCTCAATCATGTCCCCCCTGTCTCTCCTCTCCTCCAATGAAAACAGGCAGAGCTCCTCAAGTCTGTCCTCATACGTCAAATCCCCTAGCCCTCGTATCATCTTAGTTGCCCTCCTCTGTACCCTCTCCAGGAGCTGTATATCCCTCTTCAAGTGTGGTCTCCAGTGCTGTACACAGTACTAAGGTGTGGTCTAACCAGTCCATTGTACAGCGGCAGAATCACTTCCTTGCTCCTAGAGGTGATCCCCCTTACGATGTATCCCAACATCCTGTTTGCCTTGCTAGCCACTCTCCTGCACTGCTCAGAGTTATTCATACATGCATCCCCTAGGTCTTTTTCCCCTATTGAGGCCTCCAGTGCCTCCCCTCCCAGGGTGTACCTGTGTTTAGGGTTTCCCCACCCAAGATGTAACACCTTGCACTTGGTGATATTGAAATTTAATTTCCATGTGTGAGCCCAGCTTTCCAGGGTGTCCAGGTCCCCTTGCAGGGCCAACCTCCCCTCTTCTCCCTCAACTACTGCTCCCATCTTGGAGTCATCAGCGAAGAGACTCATTTCACACCCTATACCCTCCCTGATGTCTGATATGTATGCATTAAACAGGATTGGACCCAGGACCGAGCCCTGCGGTACCCCACTACCAACCTCTCTAGGGTTCTAGAGCTCCCCACAGACCACTACTCTCTGGGTGCATCCAGCTAGCCAGTTTTCAATCCATCTGACCATCAAAGGGCCTACTTCCAACCCCATCAGTTTCTCCACCAGACCATTGTGGGGGACAGAGTAAAACGCCTTGCTGAAGTCCAAGAATACTACATCCACAGGCTTTCCCCTGTCCAGTTCTGATGTTACCCATTCTTAGAACTCCACAAGATTGGTTTGACATGATCAACCTAGCACAAACCCATGTCGCCGACTATCCAGACCTCCCACCTCCTCCAAGTACACCCCCAATCATTCCTTTAGTGTACTCACCATTAATTTTCCCACCACCGAGGTCAAACTGATGGGTCTATAGTTAGCTTGTACTTCCCTTGACTCCCCTTTATTGATTGGCACCACATGTGCCTCTCGCCAATCCCTAGGTACCCTCCCTGTCTCAAAGATAGTTACAAAGATTTTGAGTTGGAACAGTGTAGGTATAGTAGATAAGCTAGCTGATGGTGGTTTTAGAGCATGGATATCTTCCTTTCCAATAATCCTGCTACAAGAAACATGGTTTAGGAAAAATGACCTTGACATGCTGGATGGGTACAGGATCTGGTTGGTTCCTGCCTCAAAGACAAGCAAATATGGCAGAGCAAAGGGTGGACTAGCAATTTGGATAAAATGTACCTTAGACATATGTTGCACAGAATCTTATTTATGTAATAGTTTTTATATGTACTTAATCTTAATTAATAAAAACACTGTATTTGCACTTTTCAATATATACCCCCTTCTACTATATTAAATGATTTTGAAAGAATATTACGTAGTCCAAGTCATGACCTTGAGTCTATAAAAAATAGATTCCTGAATGCAATAAATTTCTTGACAGGAGATTTTAATGCTAGGGTGGCAGCAGAAATAGAAGATAAATCAAGGAATGGTGTATAGATGGTACAATAAATATCCCATTAAGGCATTCCATGGACAAAAAAATTAAATAACAAAGGGAAAAGTTTATTAGAGTTTTTGGATAAAAACATGTTAAGAATCTTAAATGGAAGACTAAAGAATGATTGGCACGGTGGAATAACTTTCCCCGCTTTATGCCGTGGTAGTGTTATAGACTTATGCATCATCAGTGCAGTAGATTATAGGAAGGTAAATAGTTTGGAAGTTCTTAAAGTATGGGAGAGTGATCATTTCCCAATTTGTATGGAAATTAACCTAAATCTAAAAGCAACCAATTGGGGCCCCCTGCTGAGGAAAAAGCTAATTATAACATGTATTTATTACAGAAAGAAAATAAAACAGAATCCATATACTAAAGAAGCTTTGGACAAAACAATAGTGAGCCAGGAGGCATTTGATCTTAAAAATAAATTAAAGAATTTTAGTGATTTAGATGTAGTCAATTTGATAGAGGCCTTTTCTGAATTTATGGGCATATTAAGTAAGGATTTAACTAGTAAACCAAGGAAAAAATGAAAACAAAGGTTGGACAAAAAAAACTCTGGTATGACTCAGATTACAAAAAGTTAAAAAAAGAAATAAAAGAGCAGATTATTGTGCAAAAACAGTTGTCATGGGCTATTATTGGCCTTAAAAAACTTAAAAGCAGAGTATAAAAAAAACAATACATAACAAAGAAATGAAGTATAAAGAGTCTCTTTGGGATACCATGCAAGAAACCATAAGGGATAAAGATATGCAGACATTCTGGACAATGGTAGCATTTGGCTGCAAGGAAAATAATATCAGGTTCAATACATAAAGTTGTATTGGTGCTAACAAATGGGTAGCCCATTTTAGAGACATTTATGGGTCTAGCAGAGATAAGTGCTTTGTAAATGTAAATCAGATGTCTGCAGGCCATAATATAGATGTTCATATCATTACCGAACAAGAAGTCATAAACTCTAATCGACAGCAAAAAAGTAATAAGGCAGCAGGAGCCAAAGGATTTCCTGCTGAAATGTGTCAATATTCACCAAGTTTTGGGCCAGGATATTAGCTCCAATATTTACAATTATTAGTACATTTCTAATTTTACCAGCAGACTGGAATAAAAGCATAATAGTGCCATTGTTCAAAAAGGGAAACAGACAAGATACTAAATGTATAGACCCATTTACCTTCTTCCAATAATGCAAAAAATATACACGATTAATTTTGGAGAAATTACAAGATTGAGTTACTAGATATAATATAATACCCAAATTTCAATGTGGTTTTAAAAAAAACATAATAATACATTAGATCCTATGTTTATTCTTCAGCATATCTTGAATAAATATGTTATTGGAAGAAAAGAAAAGATCTGCGTTTGCTTTATAGATATAAAATCAGCCTTTGATTCTGTAAACAGAGACACATTATGGAATATGCTCTCTGAACTGGGACTTGAAAAAAAATCCTTTCTATCTTAAAGATCTTACATAATAATACCACTGCACAGGTCAGATTTGGCTTGGATGGTACTTTAACAGATGAGATTCCTATATTTAAGGGAGTTAAATAGGGATTTTTCAATTTTCAATCAATCAATCAAAATTTTATTTCTAAAAAGCACCTTCCTGTAGCCAAGGTGCTTGTACATAAAATAAGCAATATTATTTAATATCTATATTGAGTCTGTCTTGAAAGATCTGCAATTGGTTGAAACTTATCCACCACAAATTAAGAATGAGAAAATAAGACTTATGTTATATGCAGATGATGCTATACTTGTATCTCAAACCCCATTAGGTCTTAAAAGAAGTTTAACCCAGATTATGATCACATTGAAAAAATCGATCTAGAGTTAAATATTGGCAAATCAAAAATGATGGTCTTTGGTAGTAAAGGAAAGAACATCAACCCATGATCATAAATGATAATAAATGTGAAGAGGTAACGGAGTGCCTTGGTGTGATTTTTGAATGAAATCTTGTCTGAACTAAACATATGAACGAAGTTAAGGAAAATGCATATAAAACAACAAATGCGATAAGACTATTTGCACATAAATTTGCTAGTAATTCTTTTCAAGCTCAGAAAATTTCTTATGAGCCAAAAACTATAAACTAGACATTATGTGGTTCTAAAGTATGAGGATTAAACATCTTAAAAAACAGTAAAATTGAAACAATTCAAAATAGTTTCATTAGATCAACCTTGGGTCTTCCAAAAGACTGCCAAGCGGCATTTTTGAGATTAGAAACCAGAATGATTTCTCTTGGAGCAAGAATTATGATAAGGATTGTTAATTTTTTGGAAAAGAATGATGAAAATGGAGGATTTACAGTTACCAAACATGTGCTGGGTAGAATTCTCAAACAATAGAGAAGCAAAACAATATGAACAAAGCTGGTTTACGGTATTAAATCAAAAACTAAATACATGGGGATTAGAAAATTTATGGTCAGTAAAGGCAACAGTAAACATTGACTTATACACCAGTAAAGTGATCTGAAGGATTTATGATATAGACAGACAAAAAGATTTAGAAAGTATTCATTCCTTGGATCCTCAAAACAGGTATATAAATCTAAAGCTATCACTAGAAAGTGAGAGGTGTTTGTTGCTCTGTGATAACAGAATACACAGAAATTTATTGTGCAACCTCAGACTCCATATGTTGTGCGGTTTCATTCATGGCAAAGTAAGCAATATAAAGAACTTTTATGTACTTGCTCAGTATATTCTGGGGAATTTTTTATTGTGTATCTCCTTTTAGTTTGTGATAAATTGTCCTTGGAAAGGTAAAAGTGTATTTACATCCTATTGAAGGAAAAAAATGTGTATACCAAATTTGGAAACATGTATTTTCTTGTTGAATTTAGATAATCACATGAAAATGTATTGTGTATCAACATTTTTGCTTGTCATAAAATATAAAAGATAGATTTGTCACTCTTAGTATAGGAGCTTTTTATGGGAAGGTCATTTTTGTCAATTATATAATGTGTATGATAATTCAAATCTTTTGTCCTGAAATTGTACTGTGCATGGAAAGAACCAACATGTTTTAAATAGAATTGTGTTACTTATGAAATTATTGTTCTATCCTGTCGTCTGACAAATGATTGAATGTAACAAATGTTGTCGACATTTTAATACATTGTTTAATAAACTGAAACTGAAGTCGCCATTATAGCCAGGTGGTTATAACAGTATACATGCACTGGGTTTCCCTCGCTCCATGCATGTGCCAGCTGCGGTCTTGCCTTCTTCACCTGGGACACTTCCCCACCTCTCAAGCTCAGATTCCACAGTCAGTCTTAGAACAATGAACTTCAAAGTCTGAATGTATCTCTTTTCATTATACTTTTTTTTTTTCTTGAGGGGGAATAACTCAAAAAAATGTAAAAGTTTAAAGAGGCGATTCAGCCTGACCACACTTCAACCTGACCATAGCTGCACACAGATGTATTTGTATTTATATAATTTTTGTGGCCAAAAAACACTCCCCAGCAGTTATATAAAACAAAATATGGGGTAGTTTGTAAAGCTCGAATTTTGCACACACCCTTGGTGTTGAATGTTTGTATAAACCCCTCAAGCTTCTCTCGTGGGGTTTATGTAGCATCCAATATCTTGAGTGTGTGAAAAATTCTTGTAATACACACTATCCCATGTTTTATTCTATATATTATGCTCAGTTATCAACAAATATGTTTGCTGATACCTGAGCATAATATACAGAATACTGGTGGGCAACCATGCACAATCAGCCTGCACTGCCACAGAGGGGTTCTGATTATATCAGATATTGAGAGCAAAACTCAAGATGTACTCAAAAGCCCAAGATGGCAGCTTAAGGTGGTTGGGCATGTCGTTGCCTAACCAGTATTTTTATAGTATATAGTTTTGTTTTTTAACAAAAAAGGAAAACAAAAGTGTTTTTACAGTGCTCCCACAGCAGCCAGGTGGTGTCAGTTTAGAACTTGAACTGATTGCTGTGCATATGGCAGTGCTGTGAAAAACACCAGTTGTCTCAATGATTTCTGATCAGCTGGAACCTTGTTGTACCACAGACAGGTACAACCATGTTCCATGACCTTTGAACTGTGATCCAACAAGGTTTCAGCTTGTGACAGGGTTTAATAAGGCCCTGTCCCATTTGTTGTGCAGAAAGAGTTTAAATGCAAAGATCTGTTCTAGTCTCTCCTTTTCTGTCTCTTCTCTGTTTGGTTGCACAACCAGATTTTCTCAAGAGACCTAGGACTTGATCACCCCAATGGTCTTGCAATTCTCTGCTTCTCACTATCTCTCTACCTTCACTTGCTGTTTGTCTTTTCTTCCTCCTTGCATATCTGCTGGTACTATATATATATATATATATATATATATAAATCATTTTGTAGAAATGTAATTGATACTGGGATCCCTTTGTTAAGAAATGTATATATACTGTTGAAATGATTGCAAAAAGCTGTTTGGAACTCAAGGGGGTAACCTGTTTGCAAACTCTCTGAGAAGCTGTAAGCAAGAGGTCAGTTCTGGGTCACAGTGTTCTCTTTGCTGCACATGTTGAAACTTACAAGAACACTACGTGAGAAGTATGCTGTTTTCTTAACAAGCGGGGGTTGCAAAGACTTATAAAAACAGAGCTGCAATTTTTTGCAAGAGAGAGACACAGAGACTGAGACTGGAACTTGAGAAGAAACCCAGATTGACTTTCTCTGTTTATACTGCCTTTGTAAATAGTTATACTGAATTTTTTTATTATTATTTTACTGTTAATAATAAATCACTTGTTTGAATTTTACAGCTGCTCCTGGTTTTTCTGTGCTTCCTGACCTGTGCCTTGATGACACAGCTGGTATGGAAATCTGTGCAGAAGAAACCTTCACTATACACTATACCTCACTTAAGCAATAGTCCAGGGATTTATTTAACTCCAAAAATTGATTAGCATTTTGCTCATAAAAGTTCTAAAACATTGTGAAAAAGCATAGCACTTGCCTCACTGTGTTTAACAAACATAACACTTCTAGAAAACCTATATAAATACTTTCTGTACAGTTAGCATTGTCCCAAGAAAAAAACTGCTAATCAATTATTTAAAACCCTGTAGTCCATATCATGGTGTGGATTGTTGTGGGATTTACCCATGCCTGGTGTGGTGTGTCACAAGACCACAGGCCGAGTGATAAAAACCACAACAGAAGTGGATAAATCACTACAACCCACACCCTGGAGTTAATTATTGTGATTATGCAATGACCTAGGAGGAGAAAGAACAATCAGAAAGGCAAAATAGGTTTAACGTTTTTAATTTTATGCTGGAATAGCCAATTGTTATTACACTGAGAAAAGTAGTCTTTGTGCTTAAACAGAGAATGTAATGTGCAGTTATCAGGACATGCAGTCTCTATATGTATGCACATATATTAAGTGGATTAACATTTTAAACCTTGGAATTTAATTGTAAATCTGTGCAGAACAAACCTTCACTATACACTATGGCGGATATTCAAAAGGGTTGCGCATGGCGCAACAGTATTCTTCATCGCAATCAGTAATCTTGGCGTGATATTCAAAAAAGGAAAAAGTGTGCGGCACAAATCCTGATGCAATCAGAGCGCATCAGTACGTATGCAGGCACAGGTGGGGGGTCGTGCTCCATGCATACTCTGGCGCAGCCCGATATTCTGCCCGGATGTGCAGAGCCATGCATGCGCAACCCCTACCTGCGCCAGCACAAAGTTGATCCAAAAAAAAAGGAACAACTGATGGCCACCCACAGGTGAGCTGCCGCATTGCAGGGTGCAACACGACAGCTGCCACCTGTGGGTGGCCACCTGAGTTCCGGCTGCACCTGGCGGTGCCCCCCCATGCCCGATCACGGGCATTTAAAATAATAAATTAATGTCCAATATCCTTGGTGGTCCAGTGGACCGCTATCTGCCTGATCACGGGCATCTGTATTAAGAAAGAATAATCCGTCCTATATCCCTGGTGGTCCAGTGGACCACTATCTGCCCGATCGCAGGCATTTGTAAAAAAAAAATAATTCCAATATCCACCAGGGATATTGGACGAAGTCTGTTTTTAATACAGATGCCCGTGACCAGGCAGACAGTGGTCCACTGGACCACCAGGGATATAGGACGAAATCATTTTTTGTTTACTACAAATGCCCGCGATCGGGCTGCAGCGGGCATTGGTCCCCGATGGCTGCTACCTGGCAGGGTGCCAGGCGAAAGTCATTGGAGATCGGTGCACCTGCATGCAAATGGGGCCATAATGACATGCAAATGGCCCCATGTGCACCTTGCATACATTATGGCCCCATTTGCATGTCAACTTTTGGATATCGCGGTTGATGTGCATGGCGCAATGGAAGTTGCGCTAGTGCATCCCTATGCTCCACTCTGGCCACTTGCGCTGGTGCAGTGCTACTGCGCCATGCACACTAGGTGTGGCCAGGGTGCAATATTCAATGCTGCTGAGCCATAGCGCAGCTCCGTTGAATATCGCCCAGTCCACGCCATTGCACAGCCAAGTTGAGCTGAGCCCAAGCTTGTGCCACAGCCTGGCGCAGTTTGAATATCTGGGCCTATATATTTATTAAGAATTTCTGCTTAACATTTCAGTAGGTAGTGCAGAATATAGCCTTCATATGGGGCAGAAGGTTTCTAAGAGGTAAAAAGAGTGACGTACCTCGTAATGTGTGTAGCCAGGTGAGAGGTATGATGATGATGAACTTTCAGATTATCCATACCAACAACTAGTGGAGCAAGGCCAGCAGAAATAATAGTGGGGACATAATGAAAAGAAACGTCACTCAGGC